>JAWZYU010000012.1:11869600-16869600 GCA_038380435.1 Ryuthela nishihirai
AGGTCAGCAGCCGTTTCCCTGAGATTCTTTTAGTTTTCAACTCTCCAGTAATAGTCCCTGAGTGTCTCCCCTTCTCTCTGCGTTTCCCAGTATATTTTGCGAATAAGGCCCAGTTGCCTGGCGTGTACCATATTGATGTGTTGTGATCCGACCCCAGATAACGGGTCGTGTATTTTGAATAATAAATTATGTTTGCCATGTACCTTCCTGTACGTGTCAGTACTTACTTATGAGAAGGAAAGCTCCCCCACAAATTGCATTGAAAAACACTACGCAATCATCAGCCAGTTTTTTTGGGGCCTGACCTATCGGTTGCCCCTAGTTCTTACCACCCATCAACTACATCTGGTGGGGAGTAGAACAAACACAACCAGATGTTGACGGTTGTTAGGGGAAGCTGTGGGGAGGAGTCCAAAAGAACACAACCAGATGTTGACGATTGTTAGGGGAAGCTGTGGGGAAGCGTCCAAAAGAACACAACCAGAAGTTGACGATTGTTAGGGGAAGCTATGGGAAAGCGTCCAAAAAACACAACCAGATGTTGACGATTGTTAGAGGAAGCTGTGAGGAAGCGTCCAAAAGAACATAACCAGATATTGACGATTGTTAGGGGAAGCTGTGTGGAAGCGTCAAAAGAACACGACCAGATGTTGACGATTGTTACGGGAAGCTGTGAGGAAGCGTCCAAAAGAACACAACCAGATGTTGACGATTGTTAGGGGAAGCTATGGGAAAGCGTCAAAAAACACAACCAGATGTTGACGATTGTTAGGGGAAGCTGTGAGGAAGCATCCAAAAGAACACAACCAGATATTGACGATTGTTAGGGGAAGCTGTGTGGAAGCGTCCAAAAGAACACAACCAGATGTTGACGTTTGTTACGGGAAGCTGTGAAGAAGCGTCCAAAAGAACACAACCAGATGTTGACGATTGTTAGGGGAAGCTGTGGGGAAGCGTCCAAAAGAACACAACCAGATGTTGACGATTGCTAGGGGAAGCGTCCAAAAGAACACAACAAGATGTTGACGATTGTTAGGAGAAGCTGTGGGAAAGCGTCCAAAAAACACAACCAGATGTTGATGATTGTTAGGGGAAGCTGTGAGGAAGCGTCCAAAAGAACACAACCAGATGTTGACAATTGTTAGGGGAAGCTGTGGGGAAGCGTCCAAAAGAACACAACCAGATGTTGACGATTGATAGGGGAAGCTGTGGGAAAGCTTCCAAAAGATCACAACCAGATGTTGACGATTGTAGAAGAAGCGTCCAAAAGAACACAATCAGATGTTGACGATTGTTAGGGGAAGCTGTGGGGAAGTGTCCAAAAGAACACAACTAGATGTTGACGATTGTTAGGGGAAGCTGTGGGAAAGCTTCCAAAAGAACACAACCAGATGTTGACGATTGGTAGGGGAAACTGTGGGGAAGCGTCCAAAAGAACACAACCAGATGTTGACGATTGTTAGGGGAAGCTGTGGGGAAGCGTCCAAAAGAACACAACCAGATGTTGACGATTGTTAGGGGAAGCTGTGAGGAAGCGTCCAAAAGAACACAACCAGATGTTGACAATTGTTAGGGGAAGCTGTGGGGAAGCGTCCAAAAGAACACAACCAGATGTTGACGATTGTTAGGGGAAGCTGTGGGAAAGCTTCCAAAAGATCACAACCAGATGTTGACGATTGTAGAAGAAGCGTCCAAAAGAACACAATCAGATGTTGACGATTGTTAGGGGAAGCTGTGGGGAAGTGTCCAAAAGAACACAACTAGATGTTGACGATTGTTAGGGGAAGCTGTGGGAAAGCTTCCAAAAGAACACAACCAGATGTTGACGATTGGTAGGGGAAACTGTGGGGAAGCGTCCAAAAGAACACAACCAGATGTTGACGATTGGTAGGGGAAACTGTGGGGAAGCGTCCAAAAGAACACAACCAGATGTTGACGATTGTTAGGGGAAGCTGTGGGGGAGCGTCCAAAAGAACACAACCAGATGTTGACGATTGTTAGGGGAAGCTGTGAGGAAGCGGCCAAAAGAACACAACCAGATGTTGACGATTGTTAGGGGAAGCTGTGGGGAAGCGTCTATAAGAACACAACCAGATGTTGACGATTGTTAGGGGAAGCAGTGGGAAAACTTCCAAAAGAACACAACAAGATGTTGACGATTGTTAGGGGAAGCTGTGGGAAAGCTTCCAAAAGAACACAACCAGATGTTGACGGTTGTTAGGGGAAGCTGTGTGGAAGCGTCCAAAAGAACAGAACGAGATGTTGACAATTGTTAGGGGAAGCTGTGGGAAAGCTTCCAAAAGAACACAACCAGATGTTGACGATTGTTAGGGGAAGCTGTGGGGAAGCGTCCAAAAGAACACAACTAGATGTTGACGATTGCTAGGGGAAGCTGTGGGGAAGCGTCCAAAAGAACACAACCAGATGTTGACGATTGTTAGGGGAAGCTGTGGGAAAGCTTCCAAAAGAACACACCAGATGTTGACGATTGTTAGAGGAAACTGTGGGGAAGCGTCCAAAAGAACACAACCAGATGTTGACGATTGTTAGGGGAAGCTGTGAGAAAGCTTCCAAAAGAACACAACCAGGCGTTGACGATTGTTAGGGGAAACTGTGGGGAAGCGTCCAAAAGAACACAACCAGATATTGACGATTGTTAGGGGAAGCTGTGGGGAAGCGTCTATAAGAACACAACCAGATATTGACGATTGTTAGGGGAAGCTGTGGGGAAGCGTCTATAAGAACACAACCAGATGTTGACGATTGTTAGGGGAAGGTGTGGGAAAACTTCCAAAAGAACACAACAAGATGTTGACGATTGTTAGGGGAAGCTGTGGGAAAGCTTCCAAAAGAATACAACCAGATGTTGACGGTTGTTAGGGGAAGCTGTGTGGAAGCGTCCAAAAGAACAGAACGAGATGTTGACAATTGTTAGGGGAAGCTGTGAGAAAGCTTCCAAAAGAACACAACCAGATGTTGACGATTGTTAGGGGAAGCTGTGGGGAAGCGTCCAAAAGAACACAACCAGATGTTGACGATTGCTAGTTGAAGTTGTGGGAAAGCTTCCAAAAGAACACAACCAGATATTGACGATTGTTAGGGGAAGCTGTGGGAAAGCGTCCAAAAGAACACAACCAGATGTTGACGGTTGTTAGGGGAAGCTGTGGGGAAGCGTCCAAAAGAACACAACCAGATGTTGACGATTGTTAGAGGAAGCTCTGGGGAAGCGTCCAAAAGAACACAACCAGATGTTGACGGTTGTTAGGGGAAGCTGTGGAGAAGCGTCCAAAAGAACACAACCAGATGTTGACGATTGTTAGAAGAAGCGTCCAAAAGAACACAACTAGATGTTGACGGTTGTTAGGGGAAGCTGTGGGGAAGCGTCCAAAAGAATACAACCAGATGTCGACGATTGTTATGGGAAGCTGTGGGAAAGCTTCCAAAAGAACACAACTAGATGTTGACGATTGTTAGGGAAAGCTGTGGGAAAGCCTTCAAAAAAAACACAACCAAATGTTGACGATTGTTAGGGGAAGCTGTGGGGAAGCGTCCAAAAGAACACAACCAGATGTTGACGATTGTTAAGAGAAGCTGTGGGGAAGCGTCCAAAAGGAATCCCCAGATGTAGAAGGGAATAAATGCTTCTTTCATAATTCTGATAAACAAAAATATTAAATCATAAAAAACATAAATTGTAACTTATTGACATAGAAATTAAGATCTTTGGATAACGTGAAACGGCATTCCGGTCCATTGTCCATTCGACGATAAATCGAACGGCCGAGCAGTTAGTGAGATCCCTGGTACGACACTAGCTTCAATATCACTATTCCCGGTTGGCTATTTGTGAGATATCTTCTCATGATGTCGCATTTTTTCTAAAAGAGTGGTTTCCCAGGTTTCTTTCTTGAAGAGTCATTTTCGATTCTGGCCGTACAATTGAAAGAAAATCATTATTTTCCATTTTGAAAAAGACAAATGGCAACACCCGTTTTGGGAAAAAAAGTTTCATTTACGAAAAGTTGGCCATGTCTTTTTCAACAGAAACAACCATCATCTTTAGCAAGACTTTCGTCTCGTACTTTACAGTTATGAGTTTTTCACTCAGATAGCTTGAAGGAAACGACGATTCCACTGAACAGATTTCTGAGTTAAAATTGTCCCATGTGTCACTCTTTCGGTTGGAGTACCTCACTTTAGAAACACCTCGTTCAGTGGCGAAGTAAGGTATCTGAAGGCCTTGGGGCAAAAGAAGATTGGTGATACGGACGAACCCAGGGGTTTCTGGTGGATCCGGAAATCCGAAACAGTATCCTTTTTATAATTTTATATTATCCCAATATTAGACCCCCCCCCCCCCCCTCCACCACAGTGAAGCTAAAATCTCAGAGTCTCCCTGAAACTGAATTGTCGGACACCCGCAAACAAAATTCTTGAACCTCCCCACCAAACAAAATTTTCGCCTCCCCTGAAACTAAATGCTGGGTACGTGCCTGATTTCGAGAGGCCCTAGGGGCAAAAGAAAATCGGAGGGGGTCTCCAATATGTTACCGCAGCTGTCCTTCTAAAAACATTGTGCAACTTATGAATGGGGAAATATTTATGCAGCAGTTTAAATTAATTGAAATATAGAAATGCAGAAGCCGTCTCGTGGCCGAGTGGTTAACGCGCTTGACTACTGATCTAAGTGAACTGGGTTCGCGTTGTTTTTCTGTTGAGGTCCTGCCATCCTTACAGACCTTCTAACTAAGCATGTAAACTGACAGACTCCTGTCACACCTCTGTGGCAAGCAGCTGCTTGAAGAGGTTTTATTTCTTTATAAAATAGAATATTTAATATATATTATAACTTGCGCATACAGAAAAGTAAATAAAAACTTAAGAAGCGAAAATAAATATATCTATTCAATTTAGTGTACTTAACAAAAAATTACATCATATTTGGCATTAACCTAAAACACGAGATGTCTGCATAAATATATTTCACTGATTGTGAAATACTTTACTCAATAAAATGTTCGAAAAAAAATCAAGTTTTGACTATTTTGAGAATTCCACCCCCCCCCCTTGATTGTAGTGCGCCTATTGGGTAATCCGCCACTGACCTCGTCTAAATAGTCCAAAGGATTATCAAGGTCCTTGACTTGCGTGGGGCGGGGGTGGCTCAGTCGGTAGCGCGCCAGGCTCGTAATCTGCAGTTCTCAGGTTCGATTCCCAGCTGGGTCAGCGTTGAGATTTATCTCCGCAAAATTCCCCCACCCTGCCCACGGTCAGTAGGGGACACCGATGGGCTTGGAAAGGCCGCCGTCCGTCGGATGGGACGTTAAGCCGTGGCCCCGTGTGCGGGGAAAGCCATACCCTGTGCACGTTAAAGAACACGCTGGATGGCCTTGATGGGAGGCTACCATCTGTCTCCCAACAGCTGTTCCAGTGGGTCCCCTCCCCCAAGCTTCTCTGAGCCTTCGGGGTGCATGTGACCTGGCCATTTAGCCCATGGTGTGCAAAAAAGTGCCGCTCAGAGGTAAAACAACCCAAACTTGACTTGCGTTTGATTATGTCTGTAATGTTTCAATTCCGGAATGAATTCAAAAAGGAAACTATATTTCTAAGGATTCAAGAAAATACATTGATTAAAAAAAAAGAAAAAAAAACTATTTTTAATGAGTACTTTTAATAGTTTAGTATGAACCCAAACATGCTTGGTCAATTGATGATTGTGTTGTGTTTGCATGTTGTACGAGAAAACAAAGAAGCCCAATAGAACTTCTAGTTGTTCTCCGTCATTTGTGCACATATTTTAAAAATTTAATTAATTGAATTTTAATTTAAAAATTGATAGAAATGAACCAGATTAAGCATATTAATTCTTTGTTTATGAGCCGCAAGTACTTTTGAAATGACCCACACTCAGTTCATGAGCAGCATGATATAGATTTTGTTTACAGCTCAGTTACACGAATTATAGTCAATGAAAAAAAAAAATACCCCCTCAAGTAGCTGCTTGCCACAGAGGTCTGACAGGAGCCTGGCAGTTTATATGCCACAGTAGAAGATCTGAGAGGATGGCAGGACCTCAAGCAGAAAAACAACACACACCCATGCCTTGAACCCAGGTCCCGTAGATCAGTAGCCAAGCGCGCTAACCACTCGGCCACGTGACAGACAGTCAATGAACAGCCTAAAGTAAAATGTGCTTCCTTTAGTATATAATGAAACTGTCGTGGTTCATCATATATTCAGCAACACGTTGCGGTTTAGAGGCATAAAAATTTCTGACTGTGCGATCAGAAATGTCCCATTACGCTACTAGCAAACTTAAAACAATAAGTTTTCGTTAAGGAAATAGTTGATAGATTACTTCTCTTGTAGGCTGTCACTATAAGAAGGAAATCTGTCTGGTACTTGAGCCTGGCGTGGTGACTGGTTTTATATTCTACTTTTAGCTTTCCGGATGTTGCGTAGCTTTCACCTTCTTCTGCTGCTTTACAGACGGTTTTGGTCCTTCCGCCGTCCAAATACAACTGGAAAGAAAAAAAAAATCGCTTAAAATGTTAAGTTCTAACACAACTGAAACTCATGGCTCACTGAACTCAGTCACATCTGGTGTAAACGAGGGGCTTCAGTCACATCCGGGACTGAGGCCCTTTATTTTATACTATACGATCTAGTTTCGCCTCCTAGCAGCTGACCCTGTTTCTTAAGGATTCGAGATCTGGAGTGGTATTCCATTTCTTAAGAAGGTAAATTGAGAAATGAAACGAATCAAACTAACACGACGACCTGTAATTGATTGGTCACGACACCTCACTGTCCAATCAACTTTGTACCATTACGAAAGGCAGAAAGGGTAATCACACTTTCGCCGTATGACAATCGAGAATGCTTTCAGTTTGAAAATCGTCGTACTTGACATTCCTGTTAGCTTGCCAATTTTACCCACGATTCAATTTCCTCGATGCTTTCGTTTAAGTTATCTTCTCTCAACTTTCCCTGAGCATTGTTTTTACTTTCTCTGAGCTTTTACTGCCTTTTCACGACTACTGGGGGCGGGGTGGCTCAGTCGGTAGCGCGCCAGGCTCGTAATCTGTACTTCCTAGGTTCGAGTCCCAGCTGGGTCAGTGTTGAGATTTTTCTCCGCAAAATTCCCCGCCCTGCCCACGGTCAGTAGGGGACACCGATGGGCTTGGAAAAGCCGCCGTCCGTCGGATGGGACGTTAAGCTCTGGTGCCGTGTGCGGGAGAGCCATACCCTGTGCACGTTAAAGAACACGCTGGATGGCCTTGACGGGAGGCTACCATCTGTCTCCCAATAGCCCTTCCAGTGGGTCCCCTCCCCCAACCTTCTCTGAACCTTCGGGGTCTATGTGACCTGGCCATTTAGCCCATGGTGTGCAAAAAAGTGCCGCTCAGAGGTAAAACATCCCAACCCAAACAACTTTTTAGCTCCTGGCTCAATACACGTGCACTCTCTGTACCTGTCCATCGGTTTCTCTGTCTCTGAGCGGTGATTGGCTCAACCCAAGCTCGTAATTTGCTATTTTCCTAGGTTGAGTCCCAACTCTATTTGCATTGATAATTTTCTCCGACAATCCTCACTGTGTCTTTGGTGCAAATGGAAACTCTTAGGTGTAGGGAAGGCCGCCGTCTATCTAATAGGACATTAGTCCGTGACTTTGTGTGCAGGAGAATCATATTCTGTGCACGTTAAAGAACACCCTGGATGGCAGAAATCTTTCATCTGTCTCCTAACATCTACCAGTGGATCGTCTTTCCCTAACCAAATTTTCCTCTTCGGTTCATTTAGCTCATTATGAACTCTGGAAGCAGAGCTCAGAGGTTAAATAGGTTCTCTGGTTATAAGACATGGGCAAAGGAATAAAAGGCCTTCTGGTAGAATCCTAGTTAAGAAATGGATGAGTGTCATCTAAATTCTTTAGAGTCCTGGATTTTCGGATGGGTTGGGTTGTTTTACCTCTGAGCGGCACTTTTTTTGCACACAATGGGCTAAATGGCCAGGTCACATGGACCCCGAAGGCTCAGAGAAGGTTGGGGGAGGGGACCCACTGGAATAGCTGTTGGGAGACAGATGGTAGCCTCCCGTCAAGGCCATCCAGCGTGTTCTTTAACGTGCACAGGGTATGGCTCTCCCGCACACGAGGCTACGGCTTAACGTCCCATCCGACGGACGGCGGCCTTTCCAAGCCCATCGGTGTCCCCTACTGACCGTGGGCAGGGCGGGGATTTTTGCGGAGAAAAATCTCAACGCTGACCCAGCTGAGACTAGAACCTGTGAACTACAGATTACGAGCCTGACGCGCTACTGACTGAGCCACCCCCGCCCCATTTTCGGGTGGGAAAAGGGAGCGGAATAGGCATCCCTTAGTTACATGTCTGCACTACGTTCTATACTTATGTTACTACATATCTTATTCGTTTTTTTAAAATATTGTGGTCACCTAGTGTAAAAAAATTATGTTTTGTAGAACAAATTTGAATTTTGTCGAAAGAAACTAAAAACGCATTTCCCAGAATCTCACCTTTATGTATCCTGAGCATTCCGACTTATTTGACTGGAAGTTGAGAGATTTCACTGAGATGACGACACCATATTTTCTACAAAAGGGCTGAACTTCCACAGTAATCATGCAGCTCCTTTCACCAGAATTTCTCAAAGATGGAGACGCCCAGATTTTTGCAGCGGATTTGAGACCTTTCTTCTCAAGGACGTAAGTTATGGATTCGTCAGAAGAGCATTTGTTTTCAATGTGATCTATCAGAAGCAAGAATAAAGGAGATTATTATCAACAGTTAATTAATTTTGAGCAAAACAATTTAGTAATAAATAATTGCTGCAAACTATGTATTACCGGTTCTTCAGAGATTTCTTCGGAGCGGGCCTGGCTCAGTCGGTAGCGCGCCAGTTTCGTAATCTGTAGTTCCCAGGTTCGAGTCCCAGCTGGGCCAGCGTTGAGATTTATCTCAGCCAAACTCCCTGCCTTGCCCACGGTCAGTATGGGATATCGATGGGCTTAAATAAGGCCGCCGTCCGTCGGATGGGACATAATGCCGTGGCACTGTTCTCTGAAGGCACAACCTTCTCTGAACCTTCGGGGTCCATGTGACCTGGCCATTTAGCCCATGGTGCGCAAAAAAAGTGCCGCTCGGAAGTATACCAACCCAGAGATCTCTTCAATTATCTTCTCAAAGAACTAATGAGTTCTTTTCCTAAGAGAAATATTTATATTAAATGAATTATATACAGGCAGGCCCGGATCTAGAAAAAAATAAAGAAAAGGGGGGAGGCAAAAGACTTGGTTTCCATAGCAATGAAACATTTTTCCTTTCGCTTTAGAGGTTTTTAAAATTTTCATGTAAAATGCATGATTAATAAACAAGTTTAATAATTTTTGGCCTCCGTTATTCTTACTAGCATTAACTCCCCCCCCCTGCCTATATTCACCCTGTGTAAAAGGTTGTTATAGCTAAACTGCTTTACTTTCGAAAGATTTGGACAAAAAAATTGGCGAAATTTGGAATGGAAAATAGTCATACAATGCATAAAGGAATGACATGAAGTAACAAGTTAATTTCGAAACGTGCAACATGGATCTGTGATAGACAACTACGCCCGGCATCAATGTCAAATGTTGAGGTGCTCAGAACGTTCAATGCTGTGACCATCAAAGCCAACGACATTCTGGAACAGTAAAATAGTATTCTCAACTGTCGTTCGTGGCATGTTCTTTGAAATATTCGGTCGTTGGGAAACGTGCCAGGAAGCAGTTGTGTCACTTGGGCAAGCAATATGCGGTGGTGCCCAATGTGCATGAAAACGTTTTGTCCATGCATCCTCTAGCTTGAAAACCGGAGTTCATGCTATCGTGCTCCAGCAGAGGTCATGATTACAAGACCATGTGTTGGACTTCCTCGACATTCTCGACATTACGAGACCATGTGTTGGACTCCCTCGAAGAAGGAAAGTCCTACGTTGAACGTAGACCACGTGTTACTGTGTGAATCTGCACGTAGATACGTGTACTGTGCAATACGTATACCACGTGTTACTGTGTGAATCTGCACGTAGATACGTGTACTGTGCAGTACGTAGATCACGTGTCACTGTGTGAGTCTGCACGTAGATACGTGTACTGTGCAGTACGTAGACCACGTGTCACTGTGTGAGTCTGACGTAGATACGTGTACTGTGCAGTACGTAGACCACGTGTCACTGTGTGAGTCTGACGTAGATACGTGGACTGTGCAGTACGTAGACCACGTGTCACGGTGTGAGTCTGCACGTAGATACGTGGACTGTGCAGTACGTAGACCACGTGTCACCGTGTGAGTCTGCACGTAGATACGTGTACTGTGCAGTACGTAGACCACGTGTCACCGTGTGAGTCTGCACGTAGATACGTGTACTGTGCAGTACGTAGACCACGTGCCACCGTGTGAGTCTGCACGTAGATACGTGGACTGTGCAGTACGTAGACCACGTGCCACCGTGTGAGTCTGCACGTAGATACGTGGACTGTGCAGTACGTAGACCACGTGCCACCGTGTGAGTCTGCACGTAGATACGTGGACTGTGCAGTACGTAGACCACGTGCCACCGTGTGAGTCTGCACGTAGATACGTGGACTGTGCAGTACGTAGACCACGTGCCACCGTGTGAGTCTGCACGTAGATACGTGGACTGTGCAGTACGTAGACCACGTGCCACCGTGTGAGTCTGCACGTAGATACGTGTACTGTGCAGTACGTAGACCACGTGCCACCGTGTGAGTCTGCACGTAGATACGTGGACTGTGCAGTACGTAGACCACGTGCCACCGTGTGAGTCTGCACGTAGATACGTGGACTGTGCAGTACGTAGACCACGTGCCACCGTGTGAGTCTGCACGTAGATACGTGGACTGTGCAGTACGTAGACCACGTGCCACCGTGTGAATCTGCACGTAGATACGTGGACTGCGCAGTACGTAGACCACGTGCCACCGTGTGAATCTGCACGTAGATACGTGGACTGCGCAGTACGTAGACCACGTGCCACCGTGTGAATCTGCACGTAGATACGTGGACTGCGCAGTACGTAGACCACGTGCCACCGTGTGAATCTGCACGTAGATACGTGGACTGCGCAGTACGTAGACCACGTGCCACCGTGTGAATCTGCACGTAGATACGTGGACTGCGCAGTACGTAGACCACGTGTCACCGTGTGAATCTGCACGTAGATACGTGGACTGCGCAGTACGTAGACCACGTGTCACCGTGTGAATCTGCACGTAGATACGTGGACTGCGCAGTACGTAGACCATGTGTCACCGTGTGAATCTGCACGTAGATACTTGTACTATGCAGTACGTAGACCACGTGTCACCGTGTGAATCTGCACGTAGATACGTGTACTGTGCAATACGTAGAAAACGTGTCACTGTGTGAATCTGCACGTAGATACGTGTACTGTGCAATACGTAGACCACGTGTCACTGTGTGAATCTGCACGTAGATACGTGTACTGTGTACTACGTAGACCACGTGTTACTGTGTGAATCTCAGTTGTCATCAGTCAGTCAATCATGTTGAGTAACTCAGTTTGGGACAGATTCCCACATCTGCAAAATTGCGAAAATTATTAATGATGAAAACATCGTGTTCTTTCAGCGATGGAGATATCCGTTATTTCTGGGATAGATTGTATATTTCAAAAACCGAAGTTTCTTCGATTACATTTCAATCTAACGAAAATTTGAAATATTAAGAACTACAAGAAAACAAAAAGATCTTCATAAAAAAGATCATTTAATTGAAAATGCGAACATTGATCAGTCTTACGTAAATGTATTTAGAGCGACTCGTCATCGATTTAAAATCTAAGTTCACTCATTATCTCTTTTGCTTTCTGCCTCACAGTTCACTCTTTAAGAATCGCTCTGCTAAGCGATATACAATATTCAAGGATCAGAAATTTGTTTTGTTCCTAAACCATTTTCTTCGTTCTCTCGTAAAGCTTCAGATAAATATGGAGGGAAAGACATTCAATATGGACAAATATGGATTTGAATGACAACTTTTGTGAGACAAAGGAGATAAATTAGCAAGTAGAAGGCCTGGATCTTGAAAACGAAAAACGTGCGGGCAAGAGATTGGATTTCCATTGCAGTGTCACATTTTCATCTTCGTTTTTCGAGTCCCAGCTGGGTCAGCGTTGAGATTTATCTCCGCAAAATTCCCCGCCCTGCCCACGGTCAGTAGGGGACACCGATGGGCTTGGAAATGCCGCCGTCCTTCGGATGGGACGTTAAGCCGTGCCCCGTGTGCGGGAGAGATATACCCTGTGCACATTAAAGAACACGCTGGATGGCCTTGACGGGAGGCTACCATCTGTCTCCCAACAGCTGTTACAATGGGTCCCCTCCCCCAACTTTCTCTGAGCCTTCGAGGTCCATGTGACCTGGCCATTTAGCCCATGGTGTGCAAAAAAGTGCCGCTCAGAGGTAAACAACCCAACCCAACCCACCTTCGTTTTAGAAGTTTAAAAAAAACTTGAAAAATGCGTGAAAAATATACAAGTTTGATAATTGCATGACCTACATTATTACCCTTACTAGCATTCTTTCTCAAAGGGGAGGGAAGGGCATGGCCCCCTTGCCTCCCCTCCAGCTCCAACCCTTATAAAGAGTAACGTTTGAAATGTTGCAGATGTTAGTAATATTCAGAAAGTATAGCTGCTTGATTAGTTTCATCAAGAACTATTGCCAGGGTCGGACTTACGCATAAAAGCTAACTAAGCTACAGCTTAGGACCACACGATTATGAGGGGCTTCAAATATTTAAATTTGCGGTTTACTGTCACGAAATTTTTTTATATTCAAATTAATCTATTGTGGACACACTGTTCATTTCAGCTTTACACAATCAATATTGTATACCAACGCAATTATAATGTTTTCATCACATCAATTTCACATTTATTTTTTAATATTCTCTCCAATCAGAATAGTATATATATATAACTTATTTCGACTTTCGAAATTTTGGGGACTATTAAACTTATTGTAGCTTAGGGCCTCAGATGGTCTAAGTCTGGCCCTGACTACTAGTAAGATCTTGGATCATCAAATTCGGTATATAACTTCCTCTTATCAAAAGAAAAAGTAAGAGTATGGCCAGTCAAAATTTCTTCCTCCCCCAGAAAAGGAAGCATAAATTCTTCTAAACGATAATACCCATGACTGTGAAATTACACATATAATGTTCTCCTATTACAATTTAAAAACAGCATAAGACAACATAAGAGTCCCAAACTTTTCTTTTTCTCCCCTCAAAATAAAGGAGATAGAATTTATCCTAAACCATAAGAGTACAAAACTCACTATTAATTTTTCCCTTATTATATATAATTTAAGGCAGCATAAAACAGTATAAGAGTGTGTTCCCAAATATTCTCTTGCCCCTAATCTCCGCAAAACTTCCCGCCCTGCCCACGGTCAGTAGGGGACACCGATGGACTTGGAAAGGCCGCCGTCCGTCGGATGGGACGTTAAGCCGTGGCCCCGTGTGCGGGAGAGCCATACCCTGTGCACGTTAAAGAACACGCTGGATAGCCTTGACGTGAGGCTACCATCTGTCTCCCAACAGCTGTTCCAGTGGGTCCCCTCCCCCAACCTTCTCTGAGCCTTCGGGGTCCATGTGACCTGGCCATTTAGCCCATGGTGTGCAAAAAAGTGCCGCTCAGAGGTAAAACAACCCAACCCAACTCTTGCCCCTAAAAAAGTTTCTTCTTTCACTCTCAAAAGACGGAGGAAGAATTTCTCTCAAACTGCAAGGCCTATGACTACCGAATTCAATACAGCTTATTCTTATTATTATACTTTAAAGAACGTATTTGCTTGAACACAAAGATCGTATACAACATAAGAGTTAGACACGGGCCTAGATTTAGAGAAAAAAAATAAAAGAGGAAGTAGGCAAGCGATGCCATCCAGCCGAAAATAAAGTCGAAAGAAGGGCCATGAGATTGGATTTTCATTACAGTCTAGCAGTTTCCTCTCCGTTTTAAATTAAAAATGGGGCGAGGGTGGCTCAGTCGGTACCGCACCAGGCTCGTAATCTGTAGTTCTCAGGTTCGAGTCCCAGTTGGGTCAGCGTTGAGATTTATCTCCGCAAAATTCCCCGCCCTGCTCACGGTCAGTAAGGGACACCGATGCGCTTGGAAAGACCGCCGTCCGCGGATGGGACGTTAAGCCGTGTCCCCGCGTGCGGGAGAGCCAGACCCTGTGCACGTTAAAGAACACGCTGGATGGCCTTGACGGGAGGCTACCATCTGTCTCCCAACAGCTGTTCCAGTGAGTCCCCTCCCCCAACCTTCTCTGAGCCTTCAGGGTCCATGTGACCTGGCTTAGTCCATTGTGTGCAAAAACGCGCCGCTCAGAGGTAAAGGAACCCAAACCACAACCTCCGTTTTAAATATCTAAATATTTTTCATGAAAAATGCTTGAAATATGAATATGCTTTTGCCATTATTATTAGCATTTTCAAGTGGAGCATGTCATCCCTTTTCCACATATATCTGACTTTGTTTGACCTTACTTTCTCCTTCACTTCAATATTGTTATCCTAACTAAAAGCAACGCGAGGCTTTAGCCTCCGATCCTTTCTTCACCCCAAAATCTTCGTCTCGCCCTTCTCACAATAAAAATCGAAATGTGAACCTGAAACCGAAGCTTCTGGAATAGAGAGTATCGTTGTCTTTTTCAAATTATGACCTCTTTTCTCCTCACCAAGAACTCTGTACCACAAAGAGAAATTTCACTGACGTCGATCGTAAAGTGTTCTATGCCAAATGAAAGTTTCGCGATGAAAAGAGTGATTATCTATTATATCTATTTTAGAGAGTTTAATATAATTTTGGTCAAGACCCGAGTAGTGTCGGGTAAATCTGCTAGTGTCGGAATTTTTTAAAAATAAGCATAATTAATTTCTTTTAGATACAAAGATAAGAATCTCTTCTAGTCTTGCCAAGGTTGGGTTGGGTTGTTTTACCTCTGAGCGGCACTTTTTTGCACACCATGGGCTAAATGGCCAGGTCACAAGGACCCCGAAGGCTCAGAGAAAGTTGGGGGAGGGGACTCACTGGAACAGCTGTTGGGAGACAGATGGTAGCCTCCCGTCAAGGCCATCCAGCGTGTTCTTTAACGTTGAGTTGTTTTACCTCTGAGCGGCACTTTTTTGCACACCATGGGCTAAATGGCCAGGTCACAAGGACCCCGAAGGCTCAGAGAAAGTTGGGGGAGGGGACCCACTGGAACAGCTGTTGGGAGACAGATGGTAGCCTCCCGTCAAGGCCATCCAGCGTGTTCTTTAACGTGCACAGGGTATGGCTCTCCCGCACACGGGGCCACGGCTTAACGTCCCATCCGACGGACGGCGGCCTTTCCAAGCCCATCGGTGTCCCTACTGACCGTGGGCAAGGCGGGGAATTTTGCGGAGGTCTTGCCAAGCAGAAGTCCTATTACCTGAAGTGATATTACTAAATAAGTAAATAAACAAAAACAAAAAGAGTAAAATGAAAATTAACTAAAAAATATTATAATTAATTATTTTAAAAAAATGTATAATGAGAAAGCCTTTATAAGGACCTCTCAAATATCTGTAACGTTGAATAAATAAATAAATAAATAAATAAATACTAAATAACGATTAAACTGAAAATAATACATACAAAAACTTACACAAAGCTGTATTAGCATATGATGTATTTTATAAAGAAGACTTTTCGGCAGAAAATGACTTCACTAGGGTTGAAACTACAGTTGAAAACACGATGGATGGCCTTGACGGCAGGGTTCCATATGTATCCCAAGAGCTGTCCAGTGGGTCCCCTCCCCCCAACCTTCTCTGATCCCTCGGGATTATTGTGACGCGACCATTTATCACATTATATGCAGGAAAAAAAATGCCGCTCAGAGGTAAAACATTCCAACTCTAATTCCAATCCTAGTGAAGTCATTTTCTGCCGGAAAGTCTTCTTATAAAATACATCATTTACTAATACAGCTCTGTGTAAGTTTTGTATGTATATACACTGGTTTCCATAAATTAAGGAAAACTCAGAAAAATTATGATAAAGAAAAAAACTATATGAATGATTTTAATAAAATTTGATGGAAACATGAATTAAAATGTTTTCAGAATGGCATAAAATATTTTACACTAGGAAAATATTTCGTCAAAAAATAACACTTACAGGAACTTGTCCAAAAATGAGGTGTCAGAATGCAATGGCCAAAGTTCTTTAATACGGAAGGGGTCACCCCTTACAGCAATGCAGGCACGACAGCGATGTTCCATGCTGTTTACGATGTTGTGAATCATCTCAATAGGGAGTAACGACCATTGTTCCTTTAAAGCAGTAATAAACTCCCCCTTTGTTTCGGGTGGCGGGTTGAGGGCAGCAACACGTCTCCCTAGAGCATCCCACGTATGCTCAATCGGATTTAAATCGGGAGATCGAGCTGGCCACTCCATGCGCATAATGATCTCCTCTTGAAGATAATGTTCCACAAGTCGAGCTCTGTGGACCAGCGTTATCTTCTTGTAAGATGAATGTTTCACCTATTGCACCAGCATAAGGACGTACATAAGGGTCCAGGATGTCATCTCTATACCTTTGAGCATTCAGATTCCCACTCATCTACACATAGAGGTCTGTGCGTCCACCTAAGAAAATGCCACCCCAAACACACACGCTACCTCCGCTATAACTCTCTCTTTGACGGATTTATGATAGCGGACCTCGTTCTCTCCATATCAAATAATGTCCGGAATCACTCTGCAATCAATATCTGGACTCGTCTGTGAAGAGTATGGACATCCATTGCTCTTCTGTCTAGTTAATATGCGTGCGTGCCCAATTCAGCAGCTCTGTTCTGTGACGTGACGTGAGGAGTATGTAAATTACTGGCCTTCTAGGGTACAAACCTCCCTCGTGAAGTCTTCTACGCACAATAGAATCTGATGCAACCCTCAGATGACTGCTGCAAGAGAGGATCGTAGCTGAGAGGGAGTAGACGTCCTGCTTTTTCGTGCTGTTAATCGCAGATATCGGTCTTGTACAGCGATCGTAACTCTAGCCTCCGGCTAAACCTCCGAGACGCGGGATCCGTGCTAAGAAATTAATTCCACAGTCTATGGACCACAGAAGGACTCACATTCAGCCATCGTGCCACGTCTGACTGACTTATATTTCTGTATATATTCCTACAAAATGGCTATTTCGAATTTCTTCACTCATTTACAACACAAAATAACGATCCACTCCAACACACCTGTGTTTATGCCACTCTCCGATTACACAAATTGACGCAACCTAGACTAATTTGCATACGATATGCTCATTCGGCATTATTTTACTAGTTAAATGAACAAGTTTGGTGAGGTTCGCACAATTTTTTGGCGAAGTATCGCGATTTTTCTTATTTTTCCTTAATTTATGAAAACCAGTGTAGTACGTAGATATAGTTTAGTATTATGCTTCGTTAAGTATGTAGGTTGGTTCTCCCGCTCACGGGGCCACGGCTTAACATACCATCCGACGGACGGCGGCCTTTCCGAGCCCATTAAAATTCCCTACTGGCCAAGGGCATGGCGAGGAGTTTTGTGGAGATAAATCTCAACGCTGCCCTAGCTAGATCTCAAACTTGCAGATGACGAGCCTGGTGTGCTACCGTTTGAATCAACCCACGTCCTAGGTTGGATCCAGGTCAAAATATTGGAGGGGAGAGGAGTTTCTTCTTCTCCCCTTTCTCACAACCTCACTTTCTTCATTCTCTTTTAGGGTCGAAATTAGCCTGAGTGTGTAAATGAAATGACAAAAGAAAAGCAACAATCAGTTTTGTTAATTTATTTAAATTTCTGCCTTCATGCATTTTTTAAAGAGGTGAGATGAAGGCATCCTTGGCCCATCCACACACTTATGTTATTATCACTTCTAAGCCTAATAATTATTTGTGCATTAAAAGGATTTTAAAATAAATAGGCACATTACATGCTTTGCATTCATAGACTATACTCCAACGATCTCAGCAACTTTGCCAGTGGCTTCAACAGGGAAGAAGGGACATCTCTCCTTGAGGTCTTAAATAACGGATATCTTTTAAGAAATCCAACAAATCAGACTTAAGCACGTCATCCTCTCATTGGATTCAAACATGACTCAATCATGACAACCTCTCTGCCTTTCCTCTCCAACATTGAAAGGTTCTGGTTACGCCACTGTCTTTTCTAGGGACTTCAAAGACAGCAATACTAAATCAATTATTGCTGCTTTTGACTTCGTATAGGAATAATGTCAAATCATGCTTTCAGCTCCCAACGTTGGATTTTACCTGTATTTAAATTATTATTGGTAGTGTCAACTAAAAACCTTATCATACCAGTAGACACATGTATGCATTAGCAATTATCTTGGAATATTATTTCAGTGAGCAAAAAAGTACAAATCCAAAAGCAAGTCTGCATTTTGATTCCCAACAGATACAAAAGGCGAGCATCATAAAAATAACAGTTATTTTAACGTATAATTTAATCGTAATAAGATCTGATGTTTTTCCTGCCTCAAGTGCAACAACAAGAAGGACAAGAGAACGAAAGAACATCAGATTATCGAAAACAACTTACAGTCGACGTAATTAGACTGACGTCCTATCCAAATAGTCGTCCCCTGATGCATAAAGGTCATCAGCATAAGAACAACAGTAATCGCCATCACATCTCACAATATGATGTCGCTTTACGTCTCTCTCCTCTTCCATTCTCTTCGGCTATTCGAGAGGTTGCAGTTTCGAGTTTTGATTCAACTTCCTCTATTTGCGAGGCGCATGACCCTACAGGAAATTGCTCATGGGGTCTGGAGATAAAGGACGCTGCTTCTAATTGCTTGTTGTTGCTGGGCAAGTGTACCGTTAATTGATACACTGTTGCCACACAGTCACAACGCTGACAATTCAGATAGGCCAGATGAACGTTTCCATCTGATACTGGGGCGGGGGTGGCTCAGTCGGTAGCGCGCCAGGCTCGTAATCGGTAGATCTGTAGTTCCCAGGTTCGAGTCCCAGCTGGGTCAGCGTTGAGATTTATCTCCGCAAAATTCCCCACCCTGTCCGCGGTCAGTAGGGGACACCGATGGGCTTGGAAAGGCCACCGTCCGTCGGATGGGACTTTAAGCCGTGGCCACTTGTGCGGGAGAGCCATACCCTGTGCACGTTAAAGAATACGCTGGATGGCCTTGACGGGAGGCTACCATCTGTCTCCCAACAGCTATTCCAGTGGGTCCCCTCCCCCAACCATCTCTGAGCCTTCGGGGTCCATGTGACCTGGCCATTTAGCCCATGGTGTACAAAAAAGTGCCGCTCAGAGGTCAAACAACCCAATCCATCTAATACTGGAATCGCTTGCTCTTCATTTACTGTCGACACCCACTGTTTTAATTATTTAGGAAAAGAATTTTATTTGCTGATTTATTCAAAAATAGCGTGCTCAAAACTTAAATTTATTTTTCTCCATTTTTAAAATTATTGACAAAGCAAACGAGGATTTACCTGACTCTCCAGCATTTCACGTTGAAGGTATTTAGGGGTGATGGGTGGGTTTGCTTATTTTATCTCTAGGGTTCACATCAACCCTTCCCCTCTCAAAAAAATGATGAGTAGAAAATTTCAAAACGATAAGAGTTAGAACCACCCTATTCTTTTGGATTTGGTTGTTTTACCTTTGAGCAAAGTTTTTGCTCACATTGGGCTAAATGGCCAAGTGATAATTACGTAGTGTTTGAACCTACGAGTTACTTCTAGTAATGGAAAGAAGAAGCTGTATACCGAATCCCCGTTCTGCCCCACAAATTAAAGAGGACGTCAGTGAACTTGGAAAAATCGCCGTCCGTCGCATAGGATGTTAAGCCGAAGCCCATGTGCAGAAGAGCCATACCCTGTGCAGGTTAAACAATGCGTTGAATGATTTGGGAGGGAGGTTTCCATCTGTCTCCTAACAACTGTCCAGTGTGTCCCCTTCTTCAAACTTCTCGGAGTTCTTGGATCCTTGTGGCCTCCATTTAAGGGGCGGGGGTTGCTCAATCGGTAGCGCGCCAGGCTCGTAATCTGTAGTTCCCAGGTTCGAGTCCCAGCTGGGTCAGCGTTGAGATTTATCTCCGCAAAATTCCCCGCCCTGCCCACGGTCAGTATGGGACACCGATGGGCTTGAAAAGGCCGCCGTCCGTCGGATGGGACGTTAAGCCGTGGCCCCGTGTGCGTGAGAGCCATATCCTGTGCACGTTAAAGAACACGCTGGTTGGCCTTGACGGGAGGCTACCATCTGTCTCCCAACAGCTGTTCCAGTGGGTCCCCTCCCCCAACCTTCTCTGAGCCTTCGGGGTCCATGTGACCTGGCCATTTAGCCCATGGTGTGCAAAAAAGTGCCGCTAAGAGGTAAAATAACCCAATCCAACCCTCCATTTAACCCATTGTGTGGTAAAAAGTGCAGCTCAGAGGTAAAGCAACCCAACCCTAACAGCTGTCCAATGGGTTCCTTTCCCTGAGCTACTGGGGTCCTTGTGACCTGTTCATTTAGCATACCGTGTGCAAAAAACGCCGTTGAGATAAAAAAAAAACAACTCAGTTTTATGTTATTTATTTAGGAAAACTGAACAAATCTAAAAAATCTGGCTAATCCTGGCTAGGCTTCTGAGTCACGTAACAAGTTTATAATTCGAACACGAATAATCTCTAATGACTATAATGAGAAGTTTTTCTTTCAAACTTAATTCGGTGGCATTTAAAGAAGCACTCACCAGTTACACCTGCCGGATGACGTATATTGTTTGCCAAATTCGTACGAGCTATTTAGGCGGATGGCTTATATTGCCGGATCGTTTTAGAACTAGAATCAGTTTATTCAAGTTGGCTTCATTTTCACTAAAGCATTAAAGGATCTGTCAGCCATCATTCCGATATTCAGTGATAGGGAAGGTATTCTCCCTTTCCCGATGGGAGATGTAATCACTTTGAAACACTTTATTGTCACTTACGGTCTCCTCTGGCAAATCTACTTCCATTTCCATGGACAGTCAGTTATCTTGGAAATCACAGGTCGCTGATGTTTCAAAAAATTGAACTAAATTATTCCAATGTTTTACTTTATTAGACACTTTGTGGATATTTCGATCTTATTCGTAATTCACTATGCGTGAGTTAAATCTTAACTTTCATATGGCATTCTAACATGGAGTTGGGTTGGGTTGTTTTACCTCTGAGCGGCACTTTTTTGCACACCATGGGCTAAATGGCCAGGTCACATGGACCCCGAAGGCTCAGAGAAGGTTGGGGGAGGGGACCCACTGGAACAGCTGTTGGGAGACAGATGGTAGCCTCCCGTCAAGGCCATCCAGCGTGTTCTTTAACGTGCACAGGGTATGGCTCTCCCGCACACGGGGCCACGGCTTAACGTCCCATCCGACGGACGGCGGCCTTTCCAAGCCCATCGGTGTCCCCTACTGACCGTGGGCAGGGCGGGGAATTATTGAGGAGATAAATCTCAACGCTGACCCAGCTGGGACTCGAACCTGGGAACTACAGATTACGAGCCTGGCGCGCTACCGACTGAGCCACCCCCGCCCCTTCTAACATGGATAGGAACGTATTTTTTTACTACTAAACCTTTGCAGTGTGATCAAACCACATGCTTCGTTGTATGCATAAATTGAAAAGTAATAGCAAGTGACAGTAAAAGACACCTATCCCTCGATTTACACGGTACTCAGTTTACACAGTCACATAATGTCACCAGTTTCGATTTACACCGTGAAGAAGATGCAACCAGTTTCATTTTACACGATTATAGATTCGGCTTTACACGGTAAGGATTAAGATTTTTTTTTTGTAAACGTCATATATGTGATATAATAGATACTATGATGTAACAATAGTATAGCGTCTAGGGAGAACATTAGACTGTCATCACAAATTAAAAAACAACTGAATACATTTATTTTGAAATCATTTATTTTCAAGAATAAATGGATAATAGTAAATTACTAATCTAATCGTCATCTGTAACAAGTTATATTTATGTTCTTTTGCTAAAATTATATTCTTGTCATTGTAATGCAACATGTCCGCGACATCTTAGTGAAGCAGTCTGTTTAGGATGTGCAGCGAGATCTAACTCTTCTAGACTGAATTTTTTCAGACTAGTAAAAACCACGTTTTTATCTCATTTTTAGCAACAAGTTTAACTTTGTAGTATAATATATAGACTTAATGCAGCTGATTCGTTTCATGATATATCATAAATAACAATTTTGCAAAATAGAGCACAAAGCGTTGGCGCAAAAGGTTAATTTCCAATTTATATTCACTTAATAAATATTGTTACGACAGAAGGAATCGGCATCCGAAAGCAAAAAGTATCAGCCATCGAATAAGAACTTTGGGAGAATTTGAAGTAGAACAGTGGAGCGTGTAACGGTCGTGTGTGCAACCGTCTAGAGTTCGAAAATGGACGGTTAGCTGTTCTGAGACAGTGCGCGTTAAGTTTAAAGAATTATCTTTATGTGTTGTGTACGCGGGAAGTATAAAAGTGGTATCTTTTATGTGTTGTGTACGCGGGAAGTATAAAAGTGGTATCTTTTATGTGTTGTGTACGCGGGAAGTATAAAAGTGGTATCTTTTATGTGTTGTGTACGCGGGAAGTATAAAAGTGGTATCTTTTATGTGTTGTGTACGCGGGAAGTATAAAAGTGGTATCTTTTATGTGTTGTGTACGCGGGAAGTATAAAAGTGGTATCTTTTATGTGTTGTGTACGCGGGAAGTATAAAAGTGGTATCTTTTATGTGTTGTGTACGCGGGAAGTATAAAAGTGGTATCTTTTATGTGTTGTGTACGCGGGAAGTATAAAAGTGGTATCTTTTATGTGTTGTGTACGCGGGAAGTATAAAAGTGGTATCTTTTATGTGTTGTGTACGCGGGAAGTATAAAAGTGGTATCTTTTATGTGTTGTGTACGCGGGAAGTATAAAAGTGGTATCTTTTATGTGTTGTGTACGCGGGAAGTATAAAAGTGGTATCTTTTATGTGTTGTGTACGCGGGAAGTATAAAAGTGGTATCTTTTATGTGTTGTGTACGCGGGAAGTATAAAAGTGGTATCTTTTATGTGTTGTGTACGCGGGAAGTATAAAAGTGGTATCTTTTATGTGTTGTGTACGCGGGAAGTATAAAAGTGGTATCTTTTATGTGTTGTGTACGCGGGAAGTATAAAAGTGGTATCTTTTATGTGTTGTGTACGCGGGAAGTATAAAAGTGGTATCTTTTATGTGTTGTGTACGCGGGAAGTATAAAAGTGGTATCTTTTATGTGTTGTGTACGCGGGAAGTATAAAAGTGGTATCTTTTATGTGTTGTGTACGCGGAAAGTATAAAAGTGGTATCTTTTATGTGTTGTGTACGCGGGAAGTATAAAAGTGGTATCTTTTATGTGTTGTGTACGCGGGAAGTATAAAAGTGGTATCTTTTATGTGTTGTGTACGGGGGAAGTATAAAAGTGTTATCTTTTATGTGTTGTGTACGCGGGAAGTATAAAAGTGGTATCTTTTATGTGTTGTGTACGCGGGAAGTATAAAAGTGGTATCTTTTATGTGTTGTGTACGCGGGAAGTATAAAAGTGCTATCTTTTATGTGTTGTGTACGCGGGAAGTATAAAAGTGGTATCTTTTATGTGTTGTGTACGCGGGAAGTATAAAAGTGGTATCTTTTATGTGTTGTGTACGCGGGAAGTATAAAAGTGGTATCTTTTATGTGTTGTGTACGCGGGAAGTATAAAAGTGGTATCTTTTATGTGTTGTGTACGCGGAAAGTATAAAAGTGGTATCTTTTATGTGTTGTGTACGCGGAAAGTATAAAAGTGGTATCTTTTATGTGTTGTGTACGCGGGAAGTATAAAAGTGGTATCTTTTATGTGTTGTGTACGGGGGAAGTATAAAAGTGGTATCTTTTATGTGTTGTGTACGCGGAAAGTATAAAAGTGTTATCTTTTATGTGTTGTGTACGCGGGAAGTATAAAAGTGGTATCTTTTATGTGTTGTGTACGCGGAAAGTATAAAAGTGGTATCTTTTATGTGTTGTGTACGCGGGAAGTATAAAAGTGGTATCTTTTATGTGTTGTGTACGCGGAAAGTATAAAAGTGGTATCTTTTATGTGTTGTGTACGCGGGAAGTATAAAAGTGGTATCTTTTATGTGTTGTGTACGCGGGAAGTATAAAAGTGGTATCTTTTATGTGTTGTGTACGCGGGAAGTATAAAAGTGGTATCTTTTATGCGATGTGTACGCGGATGTTCAAGCGACATGGTAATCAAGTAAAAAGGTAACATTTAGTGGAATAGACAGAACTAATGTTGTGTGCTCTGCGCAGGAAGATTGATGACTTGTGTATGGTTAATAGTTGATTTGTTAATAAGATACCTCATCCATATTTTCTTTGTAACAATTTACCTTGTATTGAATTTGGTTTTGAAATATAGCTTTTAATACTCACGCTCAGTGGCTATCCATCTTTGTAATCCGCAACAATATCCTTCTTTCAAATTCGATAATGTACGTCTATATTAAAGATAGGTATTTTTTTGTGACTGAAAAGGAATGTACGAGGAATTAATCTAAGCTCTTCTGAATTAGTGCAAATAAAGTATAATTTTCATTAATGCTTATTTTTACTGCTGAACTGAAATTCGAGAAAAACTTACCTAAATGGGTGATAGAAATGTTTCGAAGATCTATAGGCCAATTACAATATTATCGATTATTTCAAAGATTTTGGAATCTTTGATGACAATTGGAGTGAATATTTTTTTTTATTCTTTTGGTTTTTATTCGGATAATCAGTATGGTTTTAGAATTCTAAATACTGAAAAAGCTCTTTTTTAATTTTAATACTCTAGTTTAGGGGTTCTCAACGTGAGGTACGCGGGAAAATTTTTTGCGGTGCGCCGTGAGAGCTCAAAAGTCTATTACCCAGTAATATGTGTATAATTTTATAAGATTTGTTAAATTGTTTATTCATTTTTTGTGTTTATCAATATATGTAATTTATGAAGGCAAAATTTAATGTGTGTGTATATATATATGTTTCATTTTATTCCTTTGTTATACTATAACTATAGTTTCATCTATCTATAGAAGGGGTATGCTAGTAACGTACACATTTGCAGGGGATACGAGAAGCATAAAAAGTTGAGAACCACTGCTCTAGTTTATAGTAGCATTAATAAGAGTAAATATACTGCTGCTCTGTTTTTGGATATAGTCAAAGCTTTCGACTGTGTAAATCATAAATTATTAATTAAAAAATTATATAAATATGGCACGAGAGGAACAATGAATAATTGGTTTAAATCATTTTTATAAAACAGAGAACATTACGTAGCATTGGAAAACTTAAATAGCAATGGTTTACTTATGAAAAATAATGTGCCTCAAGGATTCATTTTGGGTCTAATATTATTTCTGATATACATAAATGGTTTATGTAATCTTGATTTATATGGAAAATTGATAAAATTTGTGGATGATACTGCAGTCGTTTATAGTGAAGAAAATATTGATAGTTTGATATATAAAATAAATTATTATCTAAACAAACTAAATTGTCTTTTGTATGTAATAAATTATAAATAAATCTACATAAAACAAATTGTATATATATTTCAGTTTGACAGATAAAAATTATTGAAATATGATTTTAAAATGTAATTGTATAAATTGTGTTAGTTCGAATAATTGATATTGCCCATCAAAAAAATGTAATTGTATAAATTGTGTTAGTTCGAATACTTGATATTGCCCATCAAAAAAAAAGGTCTGTAAATGGTAGCTAGGTAGTCACTGGAAGGAGAGCTATGCACCAATCCCCTGTGATGATGCATAGAACCGGCCAGGCCTAGCACCTAATGTCCGACCCCGCCTTCTCGTGGTGCGGACCGTTGGTAACTTTCAAAAGAGATACTCTCTTGTGGAAGTGAACGGAAGGGGAGGGCTGCCAGATTAGTGTGGCCTACAGATCTGGACAACTATGGCTACTTTTCTTTTTTTTCTACCCTGCTGAGGAGTGGTCAACCACACAGGGTCCTGGTGCTGACCATATAAACCTACTGGACTGGACAGATATATGGCTCTGAGCTTGATTATGGATCCTGATTTTGCTGCACTGGTGGGCTTCTGTGGAGGGAAAATCTTCCGCTGTGTTTTCTGTTTGTTTGTGGGTTGACAGCCCCAAGTGAATAGATTCACAGGATATGTTTATCAGCTGGTGGATAATCCTGAGCAGAAGTCATCGCAGGCACCTGAACTCTTTGCTTCTATTGGCATCGTCAAATTCTACATTGGAGGAAGTCTTCCAGTGTAGATGACTTCAGCCTTTAGTAGTGGAGGAACGGGTCTTTGGCCCATGTCTGCGATTAGGGGGCTGTTTGATATTGTCGGCATTCCCTCTCTCAATAAACATAGTTTCTTTAAACACCATTTTCTAACCATTTTCTCTATAGGTAGTTGTATATAGTAGTAGACTAACCATTTTCTTTCCATAGGTAGTTGGAATGTGAGGACTCTGCACAGAGCTTTTTCTCTTGATGTCCTCACACAAGAATTCCACCGTTATAATTTAGATATTCTCGGCTTGCAAGAGACCAGATGGACAGATAAAGGTCAGATTCTTAAAAATAATCTTAAATTTCTCTTTTCAGGGAGGGACGACAATAAGCATCACCAAGGCGTGGGTCTGCTTCTCAGCAGACACGCTAGCGATGCTCTTCTAGGATATGAGTGCATTAATGAAAGGTTTTTACAGCAAAATTTCAGACAAGCGTTAAAGACTTGAATGTTATCTGCTGTTATGCCCCCACTGAGGATGCCAATGAGGATCAGAAGGATAGGTTTTATGAACAACTTCAGGATATTTTTAATTCTGTCAAGAAAGGAGATATTACCCTTGTTCTTGGTGACTTCAATGCCAAAGTTGGTACTGACTCTGACCTTTGGGGAGGAGTAATAGGCCCTTTTGGTATTGGTAGCTGCAATGGCAATGGGCAACGTCTCCTACAGGTAAGTAAACTCAATGGATTCAGAATAACTAACACTTATTACAAACACCGCGACATACATAAGTACACATGGGTTTCACCTGATGGGCTGCATAAGAATATGATTGATTACATATTAATTAACAGCAAATGGGCTAGTTCTGTTAGGAATACCAGGGCGTATAGGGGAGCTCAAATTGGATCTGACCATTACCTTGTTAAAAGTGTGTTGCAACTTAAACTTAAAAAGTGTTGTGCTAGGGTTAAAAAATTTACTTTTAATACTGAAGCTCTGAAAGATCCAGTTATAGCCAAAGCTTACCATGATAGGTTACTTAGTCATTATGACAGTCATGGTTTGCTTACTACTGAAGTTGAGAAAGAATGGGATCATTTTCAATAGGCTTTTTTGGACACTAATACTACTCTTTTAGGAAAAAAAGGAGCAGAAGAGGCAAAATTATCTGAGTGATAAGGCACTTGAGCTTATTTCGGAAAGAAAGAACTGCAGGAATGCCCTTAATCAATACCCTACTAGTCCTAATAGAAAGCATTACAGAGACCTTAATAAACTTGTAAAGGATCAGTTAGCTGCTGATAAGAATCTTTGGCTTGATGGTTTGGCTGACAAAGCCGAGGAAGCAGTTAGACAGCACAACAGCAGAGAGCTGTACCAGATAGTTAATGTTTTGTGTCGTAGAAAACGGACAGGCATACAAGGATTGAAGGATAAACAAGGTAAGATTATAGAAGAGGAGGATTCTGTCATGGCTAGGTGGGCTGAGCATTTCAGTGATGTTCTAAACAATGTAGTTAGTTCTACTCCCATTGTTTGCAATGATGATAGATGCATTGGTGGCTTTAATGTTGGACCTATAACACAATCTGAAGTTATTTTGGCTGTTTCTAAACTTAAACTTCATAAATCCCCAGTGGTAGATGAAATTACTACGGAAATGCTTAGAGCTGGGAATGTTTCGGTTACCACTTGGATGACTGAAATTCTGAATATCTTTTATGATAAAGGCATGGTTCCTAAGGATTTTACCAGAGCTATTGTTATCCCTATTTTCAAAAAAGGTGATCGCAGTTCTTGTGATAACTATAGGGGTATCAGCCTACTCTCTGTTCCAGGTAAAGTTCTTTCCATGATTGTGCTTAATAGAATTAAGAATCTGGTTGACAGTCAATTGCGTGATGAGCAATGTGGATTCAGAAGTGGTAGGGGATGTGTGGATCAGATATTTTCACTTAGGCAGATTCTTGAGAAATGTTTAGAGTTTCAGAAACCTTTGGTTGCTAGCTTTGTTGATTTCAAAAAGGCTTTCGACTCTGTTGATCGTCATAATTTGTGGTTGATTGTGAGATCATATGGTATACCAGACAAGTTAGTTAACATTATGAAAGCTCTCTATAATAACACTGAGTCGTGTGTGAGAGTTGGTAAGGCTTGTAGCAATTGGTTTAGCATTACTTCTGGTGTTCGACAAGGGTGCATTTTGTCTCCTTTTCCCTTTAGCTTGGTTATTGATTATGTTATGCGAAATTCACTTCAAGGGAAAGATTTTGGCCTTAAATGGACTGGAGATACGAAAATTTCTGATTTAGATTATGCTGATGATTTAGCCCTTTTGGCAAATGATGTTGATGAGATGAACTCTTTTATTCGAGCTGTTGATGAGACTGGTAGTAGAGTAGGTTTGGTTGTAAACAGAGAGAAAACTAAAGTGATGAAAATTGGTCAGGCAGGCTGTGATTCAGTTAATCTGAATGGTTGCAGTCTTGAGCAGGTGTCACAGTTTAATTATCTTGGGAGCTATGTAACAGATAATGGTGATGTGCGGCATGAGATTAACAGACGAATAGGGATTGCTGCCGGGACTTTTAAGAACCTATGGAGAGTGTGGAGAAATAGGCGTATACACCTAAAGACTAAAATTAGACTGTATAATAGTTTGGTTCTTTCTAGGGTTAGTTATGGTAGTGAAACTTGGACACTTTGTAAACAAGATAACAGGAAACTAGATGCTTTTGATTCCAGATGCTTACGCAGTATCTTGGGCGTTAGGTGGTTCAACTTTGTAACTAATGATGAGATTAGGCAAAGGAGTTTGCAACCTCCTTTAAGCAGCGTATTGTGCAGAGAGAGACTCCGTTGGTTTGGCCATGTTGCCCGTATGAATAATTATAGATTGGCGAATAGGGTTATGAACAGTGTGCCTAAAGGCCTCAGAAAGAAGGGGAGACCTAGGATGCGGTGGGCAGACAATGTCAAACAAGACCTTGTTAGAATTGGTGTGCAGTGGCCAGATGCAGTAGATGTAGCTCAGGATAGACTTGCTTGGAGAACTAAATTGCACGGTCTGGTTGGACCTCCGTAGCCCATGGCTGCTTGAGGATGATGATGATGATGATAACATTTTCTCTCCATTTTCCTCTCTGAAACAATTTCTTGAAAAATACGTTAAATGTGCACAAGTTTAACATTTTTTTGCTTTCATTACTTTTATTGGCATTCTCAAAGGGGGGTGGTAGGCATGGCCCCTTTCCCCCTCCTAGATCGGCCTTGTAAATAGGAACAGCAGAGGATATCACTTTCAAAAAACATGAGCATCTACATGCATTGCTATTGAATTCGACATCTAATGTTGGGATTATGGAAATATGACAAAAATTCATTTTAAGTTAAAGTACTCTAAAAAAAGAAATCTGTTCGATTGAAAGACATAATATTCTTGATAAATAAAATTTTTTAATTTAATTTAAAATTTTTAAGCAATTTTCGACATGTAAAAATTGTTAACACGAAAAAAAATCAGCTATTCTATTTATGACTAATTAATTGTTGAAATAAGATCAGGCATGTATCCAAAGAGTGGGACAAAACCCTCCCCCCCACAAGGCAAACCCATGAACCTGATCTAACAAGCTCTTTTTTTAAAAATTTTAAGTTTTGCTACTTCACAAGGATTCATTTATATTAGGAGAGTCGATGCAAAATTTACGTCAGCTCCTCATGTTTTTTCTTAGACTCGCAGGTCCAAGTTTTCATTTTTTTTTAATTTCTTCTGGTCAACCACTCCTGCAAATACCAAAGTCTCCTCTTGCGTCCAGCTGTTTATGGGTCCGAATAAGACGATGAATTTTGATGATTTTGGATTAGGTGATACAGTCTCAAGTGCAGAATTGTTCTGTCGGAGAATCGCATTTTTTTTAGAAAAAAGTATATTCTTTCATGCAGCAGATATTTTAAAACATAATTAAAAAAAAGAGTCTTAGTAGGCAGTGACAACAGAAAGCGTAAATCTATCGTAAACATATCACAAGCGATATTTTATATTATCTGATATGTTGGGGGTGGTAATGGATTAGAAACTGGCAATGAAGTATTCAAAATCGGAGCTGATAGATTGCAACCTGGTGTTGAAATATTTGAAGCTGGTAGTGAGGAACTGGGAAGTGATGCTGATTGGATGTCTCCACCTGTGAAATTTCCGTTTGTCACCGAAGAAGTAGCAGACGATTACTGTCCTTTTTCATTCCCAGATTGCGTTTGTGTCACTGCCTCTGAATATGTTGGAGGTTGATCAGAACTCGGATCATTTTCAGTCGTGGGAAATGCGATTCCTCCAGGAGGACTGGATGTCTCATTGACTAGATTCGTGTATGGTGGCGGCAGCTGTCGAAAGGGGGAAGTTATACTACGCCTAGTTCGTATGACGGCGATGCGAGTGATTTCAATTTCTCTTCTCCTGCACATTGCGCATTTATAGAAGCAGTAGAATCGGACCGATGCTCCCAAAATGACCAACAACACTGAAGCCACTGCAGCGCCCATTGTCACTTCAGAAGGTTTCTTGTACGTCGAAAATGTTGGATATGGTTTGAAGTCTATCCTTGGGACGACGTAGGTCCAATCTTCTAGTGGGGGAATGGTAATGAGATCGGGAATTCCTGAAATTAGAAATGTAAGTTTTTTTTTATTTTTAGAGAAACTAATAAATGTAATTTTTTAATGAAATCATGTCAGCAAAACGTTTGTCAATGAATTAACATGCGCAAAATAACGTTTAATTTAGGACAGAGAAGGATTTTAGAGACTACTCCTAATTTGTATAGTCCTCCTCTTACAGGGATGTGGCCTATTAAATCCGAAGTCATGCCTCAGTTAAAACTAAAACACAATGCAGAGTTATGACTGCTGCACAACAATGCAGAGTTATGACTGCTGCACCGTAACTACTATGCTAGTTAGATATACCCAAAAATATGGGGTTTCTTCTGTTCACTTTGGAAATAGGGATGGCTCAGTCGGTATCGCGCCAGGATCGTAATCTGCAGTTCCCAGGTTCGAGTTCCAGCTGGGTCAGAGTTGAGATTTATCTCCACAAAATTTCCCGCCCTGCCCAGAGTCAGTAGGGGACACCGATGGGCTTAGAAAAGCCGCCGTCCATCGGATGAGACGTTAAGCCGTGGCCCCGTGTGCGGGAGAGACATAACCTGTGCACGTTAAAGAACACGCTGGATGGCCTTGACGGTAGGCTACCATCTGTCTCCCAACAGCTGTTCCCAACAGCTGTTCCAGTGGGACCCCTCCTCCAGCCTTCTCTGAGCCTTCGGGGTCCATGTGACCTGGCCATTTAGCCCATGGTGTGCAAAAAAGAGCCGCTCAGAGATAAAATAACCCACTTTGGAAATAGGAAATATACGTTACTCTCGTTACATGCAGAAAAAGTGGAAATAGATTATGGAAATAAGAAATTTTTTCTTTAACTTTTAGAAAGAGCTTGACAAGACACTAAGGAAAAATATAACAGAAGCTGTTTTTAAGCATTTCCTGGCTTTGCATACAAAGCTTGTATACATAAAATACTCACTGGTGTAATAGTCAGGTTAGTAGTCGAACCAGGCTTTTGGAAGTTTCGTGCTCCCCGACATGGCACCACCCTCCCTCCGCCATCAGCTGATTTTGAAGTCGAATTTGTTGACATTTATGACCGCTTAAAAATCATTTATTAGCCTTCTCACTGTTGTGGGAATTTTTTTAACCCTATTCACTAGAATGCGCGTCATCAGATCCGATTGAAAGAGCTGGCACCCGTGAGAAAAAGTTTTAAGCCCCTCTGACGTTCATAAGAATGTCCGACGACGGTGTTTTGTTTTCGCAAGAGTGAGAAGTTAGGTCCCCCACCCACCCTTCGCCAACAGCTGATGTTGAAGTCGATCGGGCTGACATTTATGATTGCTTTTAAATTAGTCTTCTCACTGGTGTGGGAACTTTTAAGCCCACCCTCTAATATTCATTAGAATGTCCGACAACAGAATAAAGGATTGGAAATATAGCCACCGATTGAAAGAGCCAGCAGCTGGGTTAGCATTTATGAACACTTTAATTTTATGACTGAACTCACTGGCGAGAAAGTTTTTTTTAACCCTATTCATTAAAATGTGTGTCAGTAGAATATAGCTTCCGATGGGATCAAAGACACAGTTTGTTAAAGCCTCCCAGTATCAAATCCTTTCAAAGAAAATAATATCAGAGAATACGACGTTCAAAAATTACGCTTAGAGGTGAAAAGAAATTCTATGCCCGGATCGGCGAAGATAATACAAAACCTGGACGCTTCAGAAGGAATACTAATCCATTCTTTCGTTTAGAGAGGTATTTGGAAGGCCTCCTAATAATGTGTGTTGACGTTAATATTTGGGACCCCTCAAATCCTTTCAGAAATGGGTCGGTCAATAACGGGTGACCAGAAGAAGCCAAGCCACTCGGTGACATTTATGATGACTGAAAATAATTTGCGACTTTATGAAAGAAATCGAGTTTAAAGCACCAAGAAGCGGGGATGAGACCATCAATAATGGCTTGGATAAAAAAGTATCACGTCCGTTTTATTAGTATCTAAAAAATAGTTGTAGCTTTTGACTATGAATGAAACCGGCATCTAATGGTGGATCTGATACGAATGAAACCCTTTGTTAACAAGAATCTTTATGGCTTTGCTTAGGAGGCCGCGACGGGCTAGCCCCGCATAGACTTCCTTGAAAGGGAAAGTGATAACAGAGGTGGGGGTCTTTGCGACACCTGATGGCGCAGATGACGGGTAAACAGGCTGAACGCTCAGAGGGGTTTTCTGTCTGCGAAGTTTCTTCCACACGTTATTCCTACGAACAAAATTAAAACCTTTCACCAATTGATTTTTACATAACAGTCCGATATTAAAACAGTATCGGGATGCATAAGATTATAGAAGAAACGGCCCCAATGTAGAATATAATTACTTAAAAACAGTAGATAATTGTGAGCCAAACAGTGTGATTAATGTTATTGGATTTAATTTTCGTTTATGTTAACGAAGCAACAGAAGAGCTTACAGTCACGTGTTACTATAAAGAAAATTTTAGAATAACTGAAATGGCTCTTTAAACCTTTCACCAATTGATTTTTACATAACAGTATCCGGATGCATAAGATTACAGAAGAAATGGCCCCAATGTAGAATATTGTTACTTTAAAACTGTAGATACTTGTGAGTCAAACAGAGTAATTAATGTTAAAGAAGCAAACGAAGGGCTTACAGTCACCTGTTCCAATAAAGAAAATTTTACAATAACTGAAATGGGCTTTTTAATATATGATTTTCCCCCGATCACTTCGTGAACAGATTTTAAATCAGTGATGCGCTAAGAGAACGGACTACAAAAATAAATATTACTTCGAGGCAGCTGACAAGTTAGTATGCAATCAACGACAATTTTTGAAATTTTTGAAATGTGAACCAAAGATATTTCAAGTAGCTCTTATAAAGTAGCTCGTATCTGCTTAAATGGCTCTCTGCCTTCGACCAATGTCCGCCGTAAAAAAAGAACGTGCTCTTTTTAGATAAAGTGCTGTAAATAATTCCATTTTACTTCGTGAAATAAATATTATCTTTTGATGTCGTTTACATAATTTGTGATAGTTCGCTTTTAGAAATAACAATTGTTAAGTAACTATTCGAAAATTAATAAATTACACCAAAAAAGCTTTCTTACAGAAAGAAATGCTGTTAACCCTTCCCAACTACTCGAGTTGGAAAAAACTTCCATAAGTGATCAAATGCTAAAAGTATCCGTCAGTTCTTGGTAACACATTACAAATTTAGCTCTAAGAAGTGAGTTGTGGTGTCTACATTTCTCTTTAATACGATTTGTGGGACATAGGCAACACAATTTCACCATAATCTTACAATAGCTTGCAAAAACATGTAGATTCATTAATCTGATATTGGCGGTGTAATGAAATACATAATAATTTATATTTCCAGTTTGAAGTCGAACAACTGTTTGAAGCATTTCAGCTTCCTACCTTTATTTTCAGTGTTTAAAAACTACACATGCGGATTTTGGAACGAAATTCCAAAAATTAACTCCACTTCCTTCGGTTATTTCCAAAATAGAATTTAACATATCAATCTGTCATACCCCACTTTGTTTCTTAACTTTGTTTCACGAGTTTGTAAAGCACATAGCCTTTAGGTCGTTGTAAACTTAACTGCGCTAAGAAATAAATCAGAGATACAAGAAATCGGTGTTCAATACGAAATCATATATAGAACATTCTTTAATTAGTAACAATATTTCCACACTATCAATATTTAGTTAGTACGTAATCAGATGCTCGTACACATAGGAAAGTTCCGACATGAATTATCTTCCACAAAAAGTTTAGCGTTATCGCTTAAATTAATCTTTCTTACGTTAAACAGTCAGCAACGGTATTGCAAGGCACGAATGGCGATTCACATCCGAAGCAGTTCTTAGGTAGGGCACATTGTCTTTCAGTTAAATTCATTCACGTTGAAACTTTGGTCACTCAAGGTGAGATTGTATGACGATGAAATACCGTCCGATTTTATCAGGTTCGGAAGAATTCCTCACAGATGCGATTTGCTGGTCTAGCCATTCCGAAGATGTTATAGCTTTTTCTTTACATTGGTGGCTTTTAAGACGTGATACAAGGTCGATGATGTCTTTGTTACACTGTAAGCAAACGGCACGAAATCCCTTACTCTTTGGGTATTTCTTGAAACCATTCCAAATAGGATCGTTCTTTCGTCCTCTCATATTTTGACACTCCGCTTCCATTGCTGGCCGAAAATGATGATCGTACGAGACACAGATCAGTATTTAAATCAAAGTCGTTGACCAATGAGCGTAGGACGATTTTAAAACTACTGTGATTGCACCATAGATTAATAACGACTCTTTCTACAGCGTATTTAGGTACAACAGAGTTTTTAATCAGCTGGTATAATTAAGATGATGCATATCAAAATAGGTAGCTTCAGGGTACACAGGTGATTTAAATCAGGTTCCTTGGTAAACCATAGTTTTGCTGAATATCTTGACAGTTAAAATCCGCGCCGACCTAAATGAACCCTGCTCGTATTTAAATCAGAAATCCTGCCACGTAAGTGACTCCATTCGTTTTCTTATAGCGAGAAAATATCTTCTGATCTATAAGCCAAATTATTTCTTAGCGTACGGATTTAAAGCCGAGAGACGGAAATCGGCCAGTTCTAAAATTTAGGTCCTCTCAAAATCTCACCAAGTTCGCATTTAACGCGAAAACGACCGTATGGATGTCTGTAAATTCGTAGAGATCCTCAATTCAGTGTATATTTGCATAAACCTTTTTAATGCATAACAACTCCTGCTATTATAATCTAATGTTGGAAGGTTGACCGAAATCTTATTTATCCCTTCACATTACTCTCTCACTTTGGTTGAATAGTGTCTAGGTTTCCAACTCTTAAAGTCCTTCAACCTGTCCATTTTGGAATATCACAACTGTTTCTTAATAGTCGACAATAATTCATCAAAGATGATTGTTTGAATTGGATACTTGTAGCATTTTGACGACGTTTTTATAAGAGCTACTTGAAATATCTTTGGTTCACATTTCAAAAATTTCAAAAATTGTCGTTGATTGCGTACCAACTTGTCAGCTGCCTCGAAATAATATTTATTTTTGTAGTCCGTTCTCTTAGCGCATCACTGATTTAAAATCTGTTCACGAAGTGATCGGGGGAAAAATCATATATTAAAAAGCCCATTTCAGTTATTGTAAAATTTTCTTTATTGGAACAGGTGACTGTAAGCCCTTCGTTTGCTTCTTTAACATTAATTACTCTGTTTGACTCACAAGTATCTACAGTTTTAAAGTAACAATATTCTACATTGGGGCCATTTCTTCTGTAATCTTATGCATCCGGATACTGTTATGTAAAAATCAATTGGTGAAAGGTTTAAAGAGCCATTTCAGTTATTCTAAAATTTTTCTTTATAGTAACACGTGACTGTAAGCTCTTCTGTTGCTTCTTTAACATAAACGAAAATTAAATCCAATAACATTAATCACACTGTTTGGCTCACAATTATCTACAGTTTTTAAGTAATTATATTCTACATTGGGGCCATTTCTTCTATAATCTTATTCATCCCGATACTATACCCGATACATATTGTTTTAATATCGGACTGTTATGTAAAAATAAACAATATATATCGGGTATGCATCACGATACATACCCGATATATATTGTTTTAATATCGGACTGTTATGTAAAAATCAATTGGTGAAAGGTTTTAACTTTGTTCGTAGGAATAACGTGTGGAAGAAACGTTCGCAGACATAAAACCCCTCTGAGCGTTCAGCCTGCTTACCCGTCATCTGCGCCACCAGGTGTCACAAGGACCCCCACCTCTGTTATCACTTTCCCTTTCAAGGAAGTCTAGCGGGGCTAGCCCATCGCGGCCTCCTTAGCAAAGCCATAAAGATTCTTGTAACAAAAGGTTTCATTCGTATCAGATCCACCATTAGATGCCGGTTTCATTCGTAGTCAAAAGCTACAACTATTTTTTAGATACTAATAAAACTGACGTGATACTTTTTTTTATCCAAGCCATTATTGATGGTCTCATCCCCGCTTCTTGGTGCCTTAAACTCGATTTCTTTCACAAAGTCGCAAATTATTTTCAGTCATCATAAATGTCACCGAGTGGCTTGACTTCTTCTGGTCACCCGTTATTGACCGCCTCATATCTGAAAGGATTTGAGGGGTCCCAAATATTAACGTCAACACACATTATAAGGAGGCCTTTCAAATACCTCTCTGAACGAAAGAATGGATTAGCAAATTATTTTCAACTTCCAAAAATATTAAACAATTACGGGAAATGTACAAGGGCATATACAATACCTTACGTGTTCAATCAGCTGCCAAGGGAAATTATTTTATTAAACAATTATAAAGAAATCAAAAATAAGACTAAAAATTTTCTTCTAGGCACTAAATTTTAAGTAAAAATTTGAACCACCACAATGGAGCTTTCACTGAAATTCACATATTTCGATGACATTGTTTTAAACTATATCTTATGTATTTTCATGTAACGTTATTCTTCTTCTCTCCTGCAGATAAGCAGATGCTTTGCTGGTCATTTGTTTAAACTTTCGTATAACTAACATGGATATGAATAAAGATTATTATTATTATTATTCCTTCTGAAGCGTCCAGGTTTTGTATTATCTTCGCCGATCCGGGCATAGAATTTCTTTTCACCTCCAAGCGTAATTTTTTGAACCTCGTATTCTCTGATATTATTTTCTTTGAAAGGATTTGATACTGGGAGGCTTTAACAAACTGTGTCTTTGATCCCATCGGAAGCTATATTCTACTGACACACATTTTAATGAATAGGGTTAAAAAAAACTTTCTCGCCAGTGAGTTCAGTCATAAAATTAAAGTGTTCATAAATGCTAACCCAGCTGCTGGCTCTTTCAATCGGTGGCTATATTTCCAATCCTTTATTCTGTTGTCGGACATTCTAACGAATGTTAGAGGGTGGGCTTAAGAGTTCCCACACCAGTGAGAAGACTAATTTAAAAACGATCATAAATGTCAGCCCGTTCGACTTCAACATCAGCTGTTGGCGAAGGGTGGGTAGGGGACCTAACTTCTCACTCTTGCGAAAACGAAACACCCTCGTCGGACATTCTGATGAACGTCAGAGGGGGCTTAAAATTTTTCCTCACGGGTGCCTGCTCTTTCAATCGGATCTGGTGACGCGCATTCTAATGCATAGGGTTAAAAATAATCCCCAGAACAGTCAGAAGGCTAATAAATGATTTTTAAGCGGTCATAAATGTCAACCTATTCGACTTCAAAATCAGCTGCTGGCGGAGGGAGGGTGGTGCCATGTCGGGGGGCACGAAACTTCCAAAGGCTTGGTTCGACTACTCAGGTTTGCTGACTACTATATTAGGAAAGGTAATTAAGGTTTTATTATAAAAATGTTTCCTATAATAATACTATTATATTCAACGAAACTCAACAGTAACTTGCCATTCCCTTAATAGTATAATGTGCAGAATCATCATACTCCTCATCAAGCAGAAATGGCCTACGAAAGCCCAACCAGATTGTGCAATTTAGTTCTCCAAGCATATCTGTCCTGAGCTACATCTGTTGCATCCGGCCACTGCACACAAATTCTAACAAGGTCCTGTTTGACACTGTCTGCCCACCGCATCCTAGGTCCCACCCACCCTTTCTGAGGCCTTTAGGTACACTGTTCATAACCCTATTCGCCAATCTATAATTATCCATACGGTCAACAAGGCCAAACCAACGGAGTCTCTCTCTGCACAATATGCTGCTTAAAGGAGGTTGCAGACTCCTTTGCCTAACTTCCTCATTACTTACACAGTTGACCAATCTAATGCCCAAGATACTGCACAAGCATCTAGAATCAAACTCATCCCTCCTTGTCAGCATTCATTAGTGTATGTATTTAATATCCTACAGATTTAATTTACGTTAAACGTTATATCCATCTGTTTAGAATTAACCATGCAATATAAGTTTCTGAATTTCTTGTTCATTTGGATAGTATTCAGATCATGTGTTTCTTTTATTTTCCGGTTTTATATTTATGTCATGATAGTCATTTGTTTAAATGAAATAATCAGTCTAGAAATTCAAAATCTAAATGAAACAGGGAAACTATAATTCACTGAACAGTTGAATAAGATCGAAAAAGAAACAGAGAAATAATTCTATTAATAAATTAAGGTGTGTATAAGTCTAGATTCGATTTACTATAACAATTATTATTTTATTCACATTTTAATGGCATGCTAAACGGTTGATGATCTGTATATATAAATATATTCTAAACACTAGGAATAGTTTCTATGCTTCTTCTAAATGCTGCAAATGAAAGAAATATGTATATATACAGGGCCGAATCTAGAAGGGCTCAGTCAGTAGCGTGCCAGTCACGTAATCTGCAGTTCCATGGATCGAATCTCACATGGGCCAGCATTGAGAATTATCTTTGCTAAATTCCCACCCTACCTATGGTCAGAAATGAAACACTTATGGGAATGGGAAGGTCGCCATCCACTGGATGTGATGTTAAACCACGGCTCCATGTGTAGGAGAATCCTACCCTGTGTGCACATTAAAGAACACACTGGATGGCCTTGCTGGTAGGCTTACATCGGTCTCCTAACAGCTGTACAGTCGCTCAAAAAAGTATCCGAACACTACGGTTGATTAAAAAATTCAGAAAAAATATCTGGCAACGATTTTTTTAGAAATTAGTGATCTGGCAACCTTCGTGTCACGTGACACGAAGGTTGCCAGATCACTAATTTCTAAAAAAATCGTTGCCAGATATTTTTTCTGAATTTTTTAATCAACCGTAGTGTTCGGATACTTTTTTGAGCTACTGTACATCTCTTCCTTTTTCTCTGAGCTTTTGGAGTCCTTGTGACCTGGCCATTTATCTCTTTGTGTGCAAAAAAAGGGCCGCTCAGAGATAAATGAAGCAACCCGAAATAGGGTAACAATGCAAGTAATCCCTTATTTACAAATGCTAGTAATCGAAACGGAGACAAAATAACATTAATCATATGACATATTAGTAATTTTGGGTTGAGTTGTTTTACCTCTGAGCGGCACTTTTTTTGCACACAATGGGTTAAATGTCCAGGTCACAAAGGCTCAGGGAAGGTTGTTGGGGAAGGAGAGCCACTGGACAGCTGCTAGGAGACAGATTTAGCTCCTGGTAAAGGCCATCCAGCATGTTCTTTATCGTGCACACTGCTTAATGGTTATGCTGCACCCAAACGATGGCAGTCTTTCAAAGCCCATTGGTGGCCATTTTCTGACCCAAGGCAGGATGGGAGTTTTGTGGCCAGTAATTTTGAAAATGGAGTTAGTTCCATTTCGAATTTGGCCCTCACCTTTCACTCAGACACCTTGCCAACTCCCACATGAGCTTTTTTTTTCTAGATTCGGGTCTGTAGATACATATGGAAACAGTATTGTTTCGGTATTCTTTCCATTGCAAACAAAAGAAAAAAAAAAGAATTGAAAATAAACTGCAATAAGAAATTTCATATTTATTATTAAATTTAGCTGAACATTTTTCTACATTAAAATATGTTTTTCTAACTTATAAAGATCTTCCTCGCCAATTTGGATAAGCAGTTTGCCAGTAATTAATAAACTATAATAGTTAGCCAAAAGGAGTAAGAAAAAAAAGGAAAACCTTGAATGCGATGGGTGAAATATGTCAAACAAGATCTTGTTAGGATTGCTCTGCAATGGAATTTTAATTTGCAGCAACACAATCAAGCTTGGAAATTTGTAATAAATATATATTATTACAAGGAATCAATCGACACCCGTGGTGTCTTCTGATTTTTCGACCCCTATTTGACCTTGAACTATACATGAATCTAAAATCTTTTACTTGTTTGTGAGATCTACGAACTGAATCATCCCTAGGTACTAATTTATAGCTCTCTAGCAATTAGCCCTGTGTAGTTTTTAAAGATCGAAATTTGAACTCTGACCTTGAAAGACCCGTGGGATTTTAAATTTCGTAACTTTCTGCGATGTACGATCCAAAATACCCTCATGCATCAAATCTCGCTTTCCTAACACGCGCAAAGACCATTGTTTGACCGAAATATGACCCCTATTTAACCTTGAAGGATCTGTCGGACGGAAAATTTCGTCAAGTTTCTGAGATGTACGACCCGAAAGAGCATTTGATTTCAGATACGTTAGGAAATTTCGGATCCAAAGTGTCCTTTAAGATTAAATATCTGTGAAACCCTGATCTACGTGTGCCAGAAAGGTAAAAATTGATGCCTAGAGGTACGTATTTCGAGGCGTAGATCTCGGAATCATTATGTAATTTCTGATACAATGGGTCTTTTGAGGTGAGAGAGCTCAAATTATGGTCTACAAATCTCAGAGGAGCAAACATTGGGGTCTAGGAGCAATTCAGGCTGTAGATCGCAAAAAAAGTTTAAAAAATCGAGAATTGCTTGATTACTTCTATTAAATATCTTCCGATTTTATCGCAACTTAAGCTTTCACAGGGGTAAAAAAATTTAGTATTTTTCAAATACTTCAAGTTTCTATCACCGACATTTGACTGAATACATCAAACCCAATACTTGAGAGTTCAGGATCACAAACATATATTGGAGTTTTGAAACATCGTTTAGAAAAACTAATTATACTTGTTATACGATGATCGGCAAATTATTATAACAGAAATATATTAACTTACGACAATTCGAAGAGCCAAAAGGATTTTCATCGCTGTGGTCTCCACAGTTGTTGACATTATCACAGGTTAAGCCACTCCAGATGCAGCCTCGATTTGGACATTCGAACTGATCATCTCTACAAGCCTTAAAAATCGGAACACCTATAAAAACGATAAAGTTTTAGGTAAGGGAAATATCATAGTTTTTTTCTTTTTTTTTTTTTGGAAAGGCTACATTTCTTTTAATCTGCATCTCTAAAATATTTTAAGACATTGGGCCTGGGATGTTTTACCTCTCAGCGGCACATTTTTTCACACAATGTGCAAAATGGCCAGGTCACACGGATTCCAAGGGCTCATGGAAGGTTCCAACTGCACAGCTATCAGGTGACAGATGATAGCTTCCCGTCAAGTCGGTACCGCGTTAGGATCGTGATATTCAGTTCCCAGGTTGGAGTCCCAGCTGGACGAGTTTTGAGATTTATCTCCACAAAAATTCCCTACCCTGCCCACAGTCAGTAGGGGATACCTATAGGCTTCGAATGGCCACCGTCCGTCGGATGGGACCTTAAGCCATGGCCCGTGTGCAGAAAGAGCCATACTCTTTGAAGAACACACTGGATGGCCTTGACGGGAGGCTACCATCTGTCTCCCAACATTTGCCCAGTGAGTCCTCTCCACCAATCTTCTCCGAGCCTTCATGGTCCTTTTGACCTGGCCATTTAGCCCATGGTGTGCAAAAAAAAATGTGCCGCTCAGAGGTAAAACAATCCAACCCACTCAACGACGACTGCCTTTACAAGATCAACAGCGTCCATTTTGTGATCGCGGGCAATGTGGGAGTTCAGCGGAATAACTCTCAACGCTGGCACAGGAGCATGGCATGCTATCGACTGGGCCAACCTCTAATCCTAGTTGCTTGGAAACAGATGGAAGCCTTCCGTCAAGGCAATCCAGTGTGTTCTGTAACGTTTACAGAGTATGGCTCTCATGCACAAAGGGCCACGGCTTAATGCTCCATCCTATGGGCATTGGCGTTTTCAAACCCATTGGTTTCTTCTTTCTGCCAAAAAGAGGAAAGAAGATTAAAGGAGAAATTTCTGAATGCTAACACAGCTGGGAATGGAACAGGAAACTGCAAATTATGAACCTGATGCGATATAGATTGACCAAACCATGCCCCTAGATTGGTAAACAAAAAGTTACATACTAGATGACACTTTGTTTTCAACCTACTTATTTGAACAATGTGCATTACTTTAAAATGAAAAATCTAGAAAGTAAAAATTTCCATTTTCTTTACTCTAATTCAAATGAGAAACACAATGAGATTGCTCTTTAATGAAAAAAATTTTGCATTTTAATATGCATAGTTCAACGCAGAGTCATATCTAGAGGGGATGTGGGGGAGCACGCCCTTTCCTTTGAAAATGCTAATGAGGGTAAAAGATGCAAAAGTAGAAGGACGCATATCGCCTCTGGCTCACATGAGAATCTCATTTTCAAAGAGAATTAAGTTTTTCATTTACAAACTGTTTCATTCCTTAAAAGTTTAATATGAGCTAGTGGATGATGGGAAAAATGAAAATAGTATTTCATTAATAATTATACAACATAAAAGTATTTGTCTTTTAATCCTTAAATCTAAAAATTTGCATTTCCTACATCTCTCTCAGAAAAATGAATAAATTATAGCTCAGTGGAATTTCTTTTAAAAACCACCACTGTTTTTTCAAATTTGGATTCTATACGTATTATTTGTAAAACTAACGTCTCTGTTGTTTCATTATGTCAGTGATGTGTAAAGATATATATATCAAAACTACTAAGTATATGAAATATGAGATTTATAATATTTCATTAGTACCAATCATACTAAAAAAGAGTTTCCTAATTATCATTTTCGTTGTTTCCAATGGAAACTTATGATCCATCCACCATCAAAGTTTCATATTTCTATCATTAATACACCGTTGCAATATTCCTTTGAAATTTTGTAATTTCAATCTTTTTCACCGTTAGAGGGAACAATTATAATGTTCGAAAGATTCAAGAAAAGTGCGAAACGTAATATTTTATCAATTACTATCTAACCCTAAAAAGATGTTTTCATTTATCTCGAAATACAAAAAGTTATCTGCTAAAACATAAAATTGTCTTTTCCCACCTCCCTGGGTCTAAGAGGTAAATTCATTCTTGCGAATGGAAACACCATGGCGTTCACATTCCACCACCAAAATTTAAAATTTCTAGCATAAGTACATCGTTTGCAATATTTGTTTGGAATTTGCAAATTTTTCCACCGTTAGATGGCGCAATTATAATTTTCGGAAGATTTAAAAAGCATGAATCATAATATTTTATCAATTCCTATCTAACCCAAGACGAATTTTTCATTTATCTCTGAAAACTGTTATCTCCTAAAACTAAAAAGGTGTGTTTTCCCACCCCCTCTGGGTCTAAGGGGTCAACTCATTGTTGGGAATGGAAACTTCGTGACCTTCTCATTCCACCACCAAAATTTCTAGCATAAATACATCGTTCGCAATATTCGTTTGAAATTTAAGAATTTTCGCATTTTTCCATTGCTAGAGCGCAATTTAATGTTCGAAAGATTCAAGAAAATTGCGAATCATAATATTTTTTTTTATAAAACACACCTTTTTAATTTTAGCAGAAAATTGTTTGTTTTTTTCCACCGCTAGAGGCTAAAATTATAGCTTTAGAGAGAATCGGAAAGTGCACGAAAAAAAGTTCGATATCTACAGACAGACAGATGACAAAGCGAAACTAAAACAAAGCGAACATAAAAGTTATTAAACGTATGCATGTATTATGAATCTTTCAAGAAATTTTTAAAGACTTCTAAAACGAAGGGAGCAATTACTGCAATGTATATCCAGATTTTGCCCCCCCCCCCCTCATTATTTTTTCTCTAGATTCGTGTCTGGTTTAATGTAGCAATTCTTTCGTTAAAATCGATGAATCTCGTATGTTTAAATGATTACCTTTCTTGTAGGCCGTGGCAATGAATTTGAATTGTCCTCTATTCAACGATTCAGTAACAGGGATGCGATCACCAACATCGTATGTTCGGTATAAGAAGGTCATAGCTCCTTTTGTAATGAAAGAACTCCTTACAGATCCATTACCTTGGTGACACAATGTAGTAGCAGAGGAATTTTCAATGATCTGAAATGTATAACGTTTATTTATTAAGATTAATACAAGTGAAATGATTAATTAATAAGTGAGGAGTATTATCCTTGAAACAAAACATTTTGCGCAGTCTTAAAAGATCATTAATTATAACCTCATCGGATAGTCCAATGTTAGGCAAATTGTGATTCCACAGGCACGTCACGAAAAACAGACTGCGGTTGCAAACGGAAATTCAACTGCATTTTAATGTAATATATTTAAAATTTAAATGGAAACTCAAAATTTAAAAAACTTGAGATTTAAAATTGAATTAAAATCTTATGTTAGTGCTATACTTGCGAATTCTACCAACTGATATAATAGATAATATTGTTTATATTGTTTTTTTAACATTTTATCAAAAATTGATATATTTGAAAGAGGATTAAAAATTAATTATAAACAAATATTTGACTACAGTTCGAAAAAAATGCGAAATATTATGCAGTTGTACGTAAAAAAAGAAAAGCAAAGTTTTGAAAAATAAATGGAACCTAAATGTCTCGCCTTGATAAAGTAAAAAGTTATGTTAGCTACTTAGCTACTACACTATTTAATGTGAGCATTCGTAAGCATTTCTTAAGAAAGCCCTTCCCCATAGCAAATATTAAAATAAAAAGTTCTTTGATTTTTGAGTAAACATATTTCTTGAACCAATTTCTAGTGAATGAATTATTGTATACCTAGAATCTGTTTATTATTACTTTCTGAGGTGGGGATGGCCCAATTTCGAGTTCCAACTGTTCCAGTTTTGAGATTTGTCTCTACTACCCCCCTCCCCTCCAACCCAGTCCTTGGTCAGAAAAGGAACATTGATGGGCTTGTAAAGGCCCCAGTTCATCGGATGGTTCATTGAGCTCTAACGCATTGTGCAGGAGAGCCATACCGTGTGCGTGTTAAGGAAAACGCTGGATGGACTTGGCAAGTTGGTGCAATATTTGTATATGGATGTTGCATTCCTTCACGGGGGCTAACGATGTTTCTGTACAGATGTTTGAATTGTATTTCTGCAGAAGCCGGAGAAGGTTGGGGGAAGGCAACCCACTGGACAGCTGTTAGGATGTCTCCTAATAGTTGCCCAGTTGTCCCTCTCCTCACCTTTCTCTCAGCCCTTGGGGTCCTTGTGATCCAGACATTTTGTTCATTGTGTGCAAAAACAAACGCCTCTCACAGATAAAAAAAACGCCTTATTACTTTCTTTTGCAAAATGCATTTATAATGTTAAATATTCAAATTTCCGTAACTCCTTGAATACTGAACGAAAATTGATGAAATCGAGATTTCAATAGATTTCATCATGATCTTTATATTCAGTCACATTTTCCCCTTAAATGCATATCGTAGAAGGCTACGAAATTAGATTCCCATTGACAGGAAAATGAAATTCTCTATTATTTTTGAAGAGAAAAATGTCAATAACAATATATATGCATTCATTTAGGATAAAAAAGTAGGAAAGATTGAACAACGTTTTTGAAGTGGGATCATAGATACCTCAGGAAAGATTAACACAGCAACACAAACCTTGAAAATAAAAAAAAAAAACAGGATTTAGGGAAAAGAAGGAAATATCAGAAAGTAGGCTAAAGCAGAAATGCAATCCTTCCTCATCGTGACTAGGCAGAACCGAATTTGCAAAAGCGACTAAGGTCGCCAACACATTACTACATAACCGCTTTTAACCTAAACTATCCTCGTGTACCTTTAGCTGGTGTCTATAGGAACCCAGCTTATTTATATATTACTGTCGTGTCCTAATTATATAATTTTAATATTTCGCACAAGGAAAAATGCATTCTTATTTCGTATACTTTAATATTTCAGATGTTTTCTACAGAAGCTGTGGATGTTTCTATTGCATTCCTACAAACGCCATGGGTGTTTTGCATTTTTTAATGGAAACCATGGATGATACAATTGTCTTTCAATAGAAGCAGTAGCTATTTGTATTCCATTCCTGCAGAAAACACGAATATTTGGTATTGTTTTTTACGGCCTTGGTCGGGTTCTTTTACCTCTGAGTGACATTTTTTTTGCACAAAATAGGCTAAGTTGTAAGACGCCAATGATAAGAACCCCAAAGGCCCAGAGGAGATTAGGGAAAGGGAATCCACTGGTCAGCTGCTAAGACACAAATGCAAGCCTCCAGTCAATGCCATCCAGCGTGTTCTTTAATATGCATAGGGTGTTACTCTCCTGAGCACGAGGCCACGACTTCAGGTTACATGCGACGGATGGAATTTAACGAAAAGGTGTGTTATGTTTCTGTAGAACCAATGGATGTTTGTATTTCCTTTATGCGAAGTCACTGATGTTTGTAATTCTTTCTACAGAAACCACTGGTATGTGTATTGTATTTCTACAGAAGCCATGGATTTTTATATTGTATTATCATAGAAGCCATGAGTGTTTCCGAAACAGCCTACTTCCAGTCTGCCTGGGGATACACCGGCTCCTCTGGGTCAGGTGAGCCCTTGTTTGTGTGTGTGTAAATGGGTCCAGCTGATCCCTTATCCCCATTTGTGGGGAACGTTTGTCATACATGAGTTTCAAAATCTACGAAATATTCCACAGCACGTCCAAAGGAAGTTTATCTCTAAAATTTGTTCTCATTGTTTCCTGAGTGGTCATGGATGATAGCAGTGGCTTTCTACAGAACATGTGTCTGTCTTCATCTGTATCTTCCTCACACGGCTTCTCTATAGAAAATTCAACTGAGAAAGCTTCTCTCAAGGCCTCGATAGCTCACATGGAAAATTTTGTTTCTGAAATGCCAATGTAGCATAACTTATGACAAAAGAAGTTATACAAATGAGAAACAGTCAGATAAGAGTTGCACTAGAGAGTCCCAGAAATATGGATTTTGCGGCCTTTGATATTTTTAAAAGAAGGAAGTGCAGGATTAATATGAATCAACACCCTACTAGTCCTAACAGAAGGCATTAAAACGAGCTTAATAAACGTGTAAAGGATCATTTAACAGCTGATAAGAATCTTTCGCTTGATAGCTTGGCTGAAAGAGCGGAGGAAGTCGAAAACTTTAATATTTGTGAATAAAGTTTTGTGAATAAAGTTAAAAACTTTAATTTTTACAATTCCCTGCTGTTGTTCCGATGGCACAACAACATTGCAAGGTGGTTGAAGGTGAGGATTCTCTGATGGCTAGGTGACCTGAGCATTTCAGAGATGTTCTAAATAATATGATTATTTCTACTCCCATTGATTGTAATGAGGAGAGATGCATTACTGGCTGTAATGATGGCCCTATATCACATTCCGAAGTCGCTTTGGAAATCTCTAAAATAAAATTGCATGAATCTCCAGGGAGTGGATGAAATCACCACTGAAATGCTTAGAACGGGAACATTTGTGTTGTCACATGACTGACTGACATTTTGACTATTTTTCATGATAAAGGTGTTGATCCTAAGGATGTTACTAGAGCTATTATTGTCCCGATTTTTAAAAAAGGTGATAGCAGTTCTTGTGATAATTATAGGGGTATCAGCCTACTTTCTGTTCCAGGTAAAGGTCTTTGCATGATTATACTTAATAGAATTAAGGATTTGGGTGATGGATAACTGCGTGATGAAGAGTGTGGATTCAGAAGTGGTAGGGGATGTATCGATCAAATATATTCACTTAGGCAGATTCTTGAGAAATGTTTAGAGTTTCAGAAATCTGTGGTTGCTAGCTTTATAGATTCAAAAAGGCTTTTGACTCTGTTGATCAATATAATTTGTAGCAAATTGTTAGATCGTATGAAATACCTAATAAGTTAGTTTGTGTAATGAAAGTTCCCTATAATAACACTGAATCGTATTTGAGTGTTGCTATGTCTTTCGTAATTGGTTTATCATTGCTAGTGGAGTTAGACAAGGATGCATTTTGTCTTTTATTTCTCTTTTCTTTGGTTAGTGATTATATTATGCAAAATTCTTTGAAAGGGAAAGTTTTTGGTCTTAAATGGTCTAGAGATTTCAAAATTTCTGATTTAGATTATATAAATGATTTGGCTCTGTTGTCTAATGATATTGATGAGATGAATTCTTTCATTAAGGCTGTTGATGAGACTAGTAATAGAGTAGGTTTGGTGATAAACAGAGAAAAAATAAAGTGATGAAAATTGGTCAGGCAAATGGTGCTTCATTTGCTTTGAATGGCAGCACTCTTGAGCAAGTGTCTCAGTTTAATTTACTTGGGAGCTATGTAACAGATGCTGGTGATGTGCGGAATGAGATAAATAGAGGAATAGGGATTGCTGCTGGGACTTTTAAGAATCTATGGAGAGTGCGGAAAAATTGGCGTCCACACCTAGAGACCAAACTTAGGCTGTATAATAGTTCAGTTCTTTCTAAGGTATTCTATGGTAGTGAAACATGGACCCTTTGTAAGCAGGGTAGCAAGAAACTTGATGCCTTTCATTCTAGATGCTTACGCAGTATCTTGGGTATTAGGTGGTTTGACTTTGTAAGTAATGATGAGGTTAGAATTAGTAGTCAACCTCCTTTCAACAGCATATTGTGCAGAGAGAGACTGCGTTGGTTTGGCCATGTTGCCCGTATGCATAGCTGCAGATTAGCAAACAGGATTATGAAGAGTGTGCCTAAGCGTTCTCAGAAAAAGGAGGAAACCCAGGATGCGTTGGTCAAACAATGCACAAACAGGACTTTGCTAGAATTGGCCTAGAGTGGCCAAATGCAACAGATGTAGCTGAGAATAGACACGTCTGGTTTGGACCTCTGTAGTCCATGGCTGCATGAGGATTTTGTATGTATGTATGTATGAAGTTCAGTCATTGTCTTACCGACCAATCTACTGGCAATGCTAAGGTGGTTGAACGTACTATTTGGCCGAAACATTACTATAAAAATGCAAATTGTATATCCGGTTGGAAAAATAAATTGTCGACTTCTTGATAACTTACATATTTGATAAGATAGTTTAACACTTTTAAATTCTTTAAAATTACCAGTAAATAATTAAATACATGGTATTAAAAATCATTTTCAAAATCTCTATTGATTTAAGATTAAGTAATTATTACGATAAATAGTAATATAAAAAAAATTGTTATCATAAGATCTCACCTTGATATATTCTAAGTCGCAAGTACGCATGTTTCCAAAGAAGAATGAATCCACATGTAAGATTACTCCATATCCAAAAGGTGGGCGAATCGTCACGCTGCAGTTTCTGTTGTTACCGTATGCTCCATTCCGAGATAATCCGATCTTTGCTGCCGAATCCATTCCCATCGTTTCCAATTTGTACTCGACTATATTATTGGCGGCACAGGAGTCTTCTAGGTAATCTAGAAATAATGAGAGGAGAAATTTAAGAAGGTGATGCAGTGGAAACTTAAAAGAGTCTCCTTAAGAGGTCAGAAGTGAGATCTAGTATATTTTCAGAGTTCATCTTACTAATCGTTTTTCGCACATACTTGCAGAACGTTATTGTTTAGTGTCGCTCGTAATCCTTTGATTTAATACTGAGAGGCAGTTTTATGCTGAAAAATGAGGGATAGAATCGGTAGTGAGCCAAACTCATAATCTGAAGTTCCCAGGTTCGAGTCTCAGCTGGGCCAGTGTTGTGATTTATCTCCATAACACTCCCCACCCTGCCCACGGTCAGTATGGGATACCGATGGGCTTGGAAAGGCTCTTGTCCATTGAGTGGGACATGACTTCGTGGCTCCGTGTCCGAGAGAGCCATACCCTGTGCACGTTAAATAACACGCTGGGTGGCCTTGACGGGAGGTTATCATCTGTCTCCCAATAGCTGTTCGGTTTGTCCCCTCTTCACATAACAGTCTTCTCTGGGCCTTCGGCCATTTAGGCCATTGTGTGCAAAAAAAGTCCGCTCAGGGGTATGAACAACCAACGCAAGCTGCACAATCATCACCTCACAAAAGCAGATCACAGGCCTTGATCACAGCTGGAGATCAAATTTATAACGTTTTCTAAACATTTTAGATATAGTTTTCGCCATTCAAGCATCGTTGATTGCTTTCAACAGTCATTCAAATGCACGTCATCTGAATTGAAAGAAATTCAAGTTGCCTGTAACAGCTATTGAATTGGCAATTGGAGTATTCATTTTGAACATTCATTCAAATGCCCTGATCTCTTGTAATAAATATATTCATGGGGACTAATCCCTTTAATCCTCCAGTAAAAAGAAACAGAGTAAAATAAATTACTCCTCAAGCAGCTGCTTGTTACAGAGGTCTGACAGGAGCCTATCAGTTCAGTACGCCATAGACGAGATCTGTTTGGAAGGCGAGACCTCAGCAGAAAGAGACAGGTGGTTCCACCATATTCACCAATGTCAATTTGACCCCAGTTTACAATGCAGATTGTGAGGTGGGCCAGGAATACTGAATGCGCCAAGAATTCGAAAATCGACGGTGGTCGGCGCCGATTTAGTTTGTATTTTCATCTAAATTTGCCTAATTTATTTTTGCAATTTCATAAAGTGAAAAATCCTCTTATTTTTTTACGTCATGTTTTAACGAAAATTTCCTTTTTAAAACTTTTAACAGTGACCTTTATCACAACTCATTTACCAGGGTTCATATTTTAAACTGAAATTACCTACACGGATGTTTCTGTGTTTGAAAACATAAATTGGTCAAGAGTCGTATAAATCCCACTTAATAGGACATTTCACTGTTGAAAATGAAACTCAGTCATAAGTTCAGTTCATAAGGGCATTTCCTGAGCATCACTATAGCGCTTCTGCGGTATTTCAACCGTCAAAACCAGTTATTTCACTTGCAGTCTGCAACACCCTTTTCTGACTCGCGATCAAGGACAAGCTAGCATGTACTTTTTTTAGGGTCAGTGAACCTCAGTTGCAATAAATATTTTCCGTACAGAAAAACAAAGCATAAATATTCCTCATCAAACTGCTACATCGCCATTGAAGTTTCGAAGGAAATTGACATTATGACATAATGTAGTTTGTAAAAAAAGGGAAAACTTTAGCAGAAAATCAACACAAAACAGAAAACAAAATTTTGTTTTTTTTGGGATTCGAGCCCAAGTATCTAATTTACAGTCAATTGCGTTAACCAATAGCATTGGGTTGTTTTTCCTCTAACCGTCACTTTTTGCACACAATGGACTAATTGGCTAGGTCACAAAGACCCCGAAGACTCAGAGAAAGTTGGGGGAGAATATCCAACGGACAGCTGTTGGGAGTTGCAAGTGAGAAACCAGTTATTTCACTTGCAGTCTGCAATACTCTTTTCTGTAATTAGATATCGTAAAGGACCAGGTGGACTCAGAGAAGCTTGGGGGATTTTTTAACGAAGACCGTAGCCTCCCGTTAAGGCCATGTGGCTGAGCGGTTAGCACGCTTGACTACTGATCTAAAGGACCTATGTTCGAGCCCCGGGTATGGCATGGATGTATGGGTTGTTTTTCTGCTGAGGTCCTGCCATCCTCTCAGACCTTCTACTATGACAAATAAATTGACAGGCTCCTGTCAGACCTCTGTGGCAAACAGCTGCTTGAGGGGGTATTTATTTCTTTTTATTTTTAGAGTGTTCTTTAACGTGCACAGGGTATGGCTCTCACGAACGTGGGGTCACGGGTTAATATCCAATCCGACGGACGACGGCCTTTTCAAACCCATCAGTGTCTCCTTTCTGACCGATGACATGGTGAAGATTTAGCGGAGATAAATCTCAATGCTGACCCAAGTGGGACTCGAACCTGGGAACTTCAAATTACGAACCAGGCGCACTATCGACTGAGCCAACCCCATCAACCAATAGGATACATAGCATGAGCTAGCATGAGAAGCTGTAAACCTGGGTTAAAGTTCCTGATGAGGCATGGGTTTGTTTTTGTAATGTCTTTCTGTTGAGGTCTGACCTTCTTCATAGATGCTCTCTATGGTTCCTACTTATATGCTGTAGATAAGACTTCGTTAATTCAATAGCGTGCTATGCTTGTAATCTGATGTTCCAAATTTCAAATCCGAACTGTGCCTGCATTAAGATTTATTTTCTTGCTGAGCAAGGGGTAACTGGTAGACTTGTGAAGACATGGGACGTTAACCGTGGCTCCGTATGTATAAGCTATACCCTGATCCCGCTGAATGGCTTTGACGGTAAGTGTAATCTGGTTTCTAACAGCGGCCTAGTAGGTCCCCTCCCCCAGCCTTCTCTGAGCCTATGGAGTCCTTACGACCTGGTCATTTCACCTATTGTGTATACAAAAGTGCTCTCAGAGTTAAAGAAACCCAACTCGATTGACAGTCCTTGTCGGACATCCAATGCAAGCGCTTCTTGACAAGTAATTGCTTTTCTTTTCACTTTACTTCTTTTTGGGTTTATGTTTTAAGGATCAGGAAGTTGCATTGACAGCAATGGACGGATGGGACTTAAACTTGTGGCAGCGTGTACGGGAGAACCACACACTGCACATGTTAAAAAACACGCTGGATGGACTTGAAGGGAAGCTACCATCTGTCTCCTAACAGCTGTCCACTGGGTCCCTTTCCCCCAACTTTCTCTGAGCCCTCGGGGTCCTTGTGATTTAGCCATTTAGTGCACTGTGTGTAGAAAAAGTGCCGTTCAGAGATAAAACAACCCAACGATATTGGTTATGTGCTCCCTTACCCCTTGGAGAGTGGGAAAACATTACGTTTTTATTTCAAGAATTATTGGAAACTTCTTTTCATCTCGTTTTCAAAGAAAGCGAGATAATAGTTTCGCTTTGTCGTCTGTCTGTCTGTAGACATCGCACTTTTTCGTTTGCAGAGATAAATTAAAAATTATTTTCTGTTGGATAGGTATAGATGAAATATTACGATATGCACTTTCCGAATCTCTCTAAACCTATAATTACGCCCTCTAGCGATGGAAAAAGTTGAAAATTCTTAAATTTCTGACGACTATTGTGAACGATGTATTTATGCTAGAAATTTTGGTGGTGGAATAAGAAGGTCACGAAATTTCCATTGCCAACAATGAGTTGACCCCTTAGACCCAGAGGGGGTGGGAAAACACACCTTTTTAATTTTAGCAGATAATTGTTTATTTTTAGAGATAAATGAAAAAATCTTGTTAGGGTTAGAGAGGAATTTATAAAATATTATGATTCGCACTTTCAGAATCTTTCGAACATTTTAATTGCGCCCTCTAACAGTGAAAAAGTTTGAAAATTCCAAAACCTTCAAACGAATATTGCAACGATGTATTAATGACAGAAATATGAAACTTTGATGGTGGAATGTGAACGTCATGAAGTTTCCATTGGAAACAATGAAAATGATAATTATGAAACTCTTTTTTTTAATGTGATCGTTTCTAATGAAATGTTATAATTCGCATTTTTCGAGTACTTAGTAGTTTTGATATACCTATATATCTTTACAGATAAGTGAAATGATGAAACGTCAGAGCTGTTATCGAGTTTTACAAATAATATACATAGAATAGAAATTTAGTGGTAGTTTTTAAGAGATATTCCACTGACAGTGATAATCTACCCACTTTTCTGAAAGAGGGTGTGGGAAATGCAACTTTTTAGATTTAAGAATTAAAAGTCGAATACTTTTATGTTTTATAATTACTAATGAAATACTATTTTCTTCTTTACCATCATCCGCCAGCTAAGATTATATCTTTTAAGGAATGAAACAGTAGGTAAAGGGAAAACTTCTTTCTCTTTGAAAACGAGATTCTCACCTGCGCCAGAGGCCACATGCGTCATTCTAGTTTGGAGGTAGTAATGAAATATTCTGATTTACATTTTGCAAATGCTCCAGAAGGTTCTAATTTCTACTTAGAAAGCATTGAACGCGCAGCATGTAAGAACTTTAAAACAAACCAAAGATCTACGCATGATGGAAAATGAAATTTCAGTTGTTGTTTGAAGGGATTTACACTGACAGTAACAAATTGGCTCACTTTTCACACAAGGGGTGAGAAAACTTACCTTTTCCGTTTTAAAGGATAAATGAGACATTCGTTATATATTTTATAAGTTCTAATTACCATTAACGTTTTCCTATTTGTCTATAGAGATTGAAAAAGTTGAGTTTTGAACAAATTCATTGTCTTTGAAAATGAGCGACTCATATTCTCCAGAGGCAATATTTATCTATGTTTCATTTTTGAAAAACTACCCCTCAATACAGCTGCTTGCCCATTAAAGGACTGACAGGGTGCTATGTTCTTGATACCTTTGGGATGCATCGTGTTGGAGTCTGACACACCTGATTCACACTTATTTAGCCACAAAAGAAGATCACAAGAGGAAACAGCCGACTGATAGGAATTGTCAGCCCGCTATATCGGTTAGGTGTGAAGGATCCATTACCACGCATTGTATTTACCATTCATACATTGTAGCAGGAGCGCCACATAATGCGGCAGGTGCTCTATGTAGTTTATTGTTATATGGTACATCACTTCCTTTAGATGGCCCCGGTGGAAAAAGTGCAAGGGATTAAGTTGAGGAGACTATAAAAATATAAATATTCCCTCAAGCAGCTGCTTGCCTCAGAGGTCTGATAGGAGCCTGTTAGTTTAATACCATAGTAGAGGGTCTGTGAGGAAGGCGAGACCTCAGGAGAAAAACAACACAAACATCCATGCCTTATCCGGGGCTCAAACCCAGGTCCCTTTGCTCAGTAGCGAAACGCGCTAACCACTCGGCCACGGAACGGCGAGAAGACTATGGTGTCCATGAAGGACCACCGCCAAATCCATCTCTGATGGGGAATGCTTTGTTTAAATGCTGTTCGTTTGCACACAAAAATGCGCAGCCGATCCATCGTGATGAAACCACAGCTCATGTTCTTCCAAGAAAGTCCATAGGGTCTGACAGGGCAGTACGTGAAAGCACAAAATAATTTCCTGTATTTAAACTCTGTTGGGTTGGGTTGCTTTACCTCTGAGCGGCACTTTTTTGCACACCATGGGCTAAATGGCCAGGTCACATGGACCCCGAAGGCTCAGAGAAGGTTGGGGGGAGGGGACCCACTGGAACAGCTGTTGGGAGACAGATTGCAACCTCCAATCAAGGCCATCCAGCGTGTTCTTTAACATTCACAGGGTATGACTCTCCCGCACACGGGGCCACGGCTTAACGTCCCATCCGACGGACGGCGATCTTTCCAAGCCCATCGGTGTCCCCTGCTGACCGTAGGCAAGGCGGGAGTTTTGCGGAGATAAATCTCAACGCTGACCCAGCTGGGACTCGAACCTGGGAAGTGCAGATTACGAGCCTGGCGCGGTGATTGAGAACTGACTGAGAATCCCCGTCCCATTTAAACTCTGTGGAAGGAAACACATGCGAAATACAAATACTTCTCGATAATTTTATTCCATCCCCGTTGACACTCCATTGTATTCGATATCGTCATTCCCATTTGCGTTGCGACTATCTTGTCACTATTAATGACTCTCATGGCAGTTGAAAACGCTCGCGCGGGGAACTGCCTTTCATGCTTCACACTACTCATCGTACGAAAATCGAATCAGTGTCATATTGTTCCAACAAACACTCACAGAACTCAATTCCACGTGGGTGACAGTCGTCAGACATGACACCTTTCAACGCGTTAATAATGAAACGAATGCAACGTCATCTCTCTCAGAATGTAGCAGATAGTCTCGTGCGAAAATCAAACCTATCTTCCTGTGGACAACTAACATAATTAGATGAAACAGAATTTAGTTGTGAAACATCTGTGACCTTCAAACAAAGCAGCTTACTTCGCAGTTTATAATTTTAATGATATAATTTTTAGTGAATCAAAAGAAAATTGCTAATTTTGAACAAATTCTTCAACAAATAACGTTTCATCGTTTCGGGTACAGAAGAAAAACTAATCAGAAAATATTAATATTTTATGTGAAAATTCCATAAACCTATCAAACAATAGCTTATACGCAGGTCGGTTTCGTCTTATCCAGGTACAGTAGCTCAAAAAAGTATCCGAACACCATGGTTGATTACAGAATTCAGAAAAAATTTCTGGCAACGATTTTTTTAGAAATTAGTGATCTGGCAATCACTAGTTCGATGTCAGATAGTTGCCAGATCACTAATTTCTAAAAAAATAGTTTCCAGATATTTTTTATGAATTCTGTAATCAACCATAATGTTCGGATATTTATTTGAACGACTGTACTTGTGGATTCGTGAAATGCCATCTTAACTGATGATGCGATATAGATGGAAGTACCATATTTTAAAGTGTCAAAGCAGTCAAAAATTTTGTTCAAAACAGAGAAATCTAGTCATGGTTAGCTACTGCTCATTTAAAGAGTAAATACAGCGGAAGAAAGCTAAAGATACTTTAGTGATCATTTAGATATCAGGATAATGTTTCTTCTCGAGTTTGTAGAGGCTGTACAAAATTAAAGTTCACCTTTGCAGAGAAATCAATTTATCGGGCAGCTTTCAAAATTGATTATTGTAACAAGGAGGTAATGAGGAAGGGAATTATGCAAGAAAAAAAAATGATTCGGAACTAACTACCAGGTGACAAAGGTTCATCAGAATAGTCGGAAATCTTAAAGAATTCAGTAGTGTGCTATGCTATGAAGAGGATACGAACCACGCAATTGTGGAAGACTAATCACAGTTGTGGTATTCACCATAGCATGGAAACTGTTGTTATTATGTACCTTTTAATCTTGTAAATTTCTTCACAGTAATCATGTAGAATATAAATGTAAGTTTAATGTGTTTACTGGTATTACCATTTAAGATCACGCATCACACTGTCACTATTATCAGTTTATTCTCAATACCAGATACGCAATAACTGTCATTAACAGACTCTGCATTACTTAGGTTGGATTGTTTTACCTCTGAGCGGCACTTTTTTGCACACCATGGGCTAAATGGCCAGGTCACATGGACCCCGAAGGCTCAGAGAAGGTTGGGGGAGGGGACCCACTGGAACAGCTGTTGGGAGACAGATGGTAGCCTCCCGTCAAGGCCATCCAGCGTGTTCTTTAACGTGCACAGGGTATGGCTCTCCCGCACACGGGGACACGGCTTAACGTCCCATCCGACGGACGGCGGCCTTTCCAAGCCCATCGGTGTCCCCTACTGACCGTGGGCAGGGAGGGGAATTTTGCGGAGATAAATCTGAACGCTGACCCAGCTGAGACTCGAACCTGGGAACTACAGATTACGAGCCTGGCGCGCTACCGACTGAGCCACCCCCACCCCACTTAGGTTTCCTATTAAAAATCTGTGGAGGGTAGGTGATGACACCAAAGACAATATATAAGAAAGGTCCTCACATAGATGGTATTATTTTTCCTCGTAGTCTCCTGATTGGTTGAGACACTTCTCGTAATGGTCGATCAACTTATTGGAGCCCTGATGATAAAAGGACACTTCCTGCTTCTAAAGCCACTTTCTGATTTCCTCTTTGATGTTGTCTTTCGATGGAAAGCTTTATCTTCGGAGATGCTTTTACAGCTTCATAATTAATAAAAAATCCTACGGCATTAGGTCTGGACTATATAGTTGGTGGTGAACAGTTGCTTATCGCCAGATGGGAGACCTTCACCCACTGTGTTCACACATGACCATTTTCGAACTCACGGTACCATTCCTCACATGTTGCTCTGACAGGACAATCCCAGCTCTACACAGCCACAAGCTTTAGGTAAAGAAGTATCTAAATATCTTTCTTTAGGTAAAGAAGTATCTAAATATAAAAAATGGATTTCCAATATTTAGATACTTCTTTACCTAAAGAAACTCAATTACTACTCAGATCTCTAGTTTCATGCACGTGTGCAGTACCTTCGCCATGTTTTCTCGGACTCTGCGGCTCACAGTACCAGTGTCTAACAGTGATGACGGTTGTTACTTAGTGACACTTGCGTACTAAATATGAGATGGTAGGAAAAGCCCCAGATGTATGTTGAGTTTGGAGAGGAATAAACTGGGATCCTTGATTACTGATTGCAAGTAGTTTGCAACTTCAACTTTTCTCGCTGCATATGAAATACACGATGACCAGTCCATTTTATGAGAAAAGGTGATTGCAAGATATTTCCAGTATCCTTGCAGTCCGAAGATGTCGTTTCTGAAGATGTGAACTAAAGGAATTGCATGAATTATATTGCGAATGAAAAGTTAAACCTTCACCTGAGGTAACTTTTTTTGTTGCAATAGCGAACCCCATTTCAAATTTAGTTAGAATTTCCCTGTCTTCAGATAGAGATTCCCGTATTAAGCGACGAGATCAGTATATAAGATGATTTTTGCATCAGGCAAAGTAAGAGTGTTTCCAATAAAAGCGTTATAAAGAATAAGCTTTAATAAGTTGGTTTCCTGAAACGAATATATTTGCAACAAGTATCTGTGGATAATGCAGTTGATATCCGAACAGGAACGAAATTTTTGGATATCTTTTTTGTTTTTTACTCAAACTTTATCGACTTCAAAAAATTACAGAGGGGCGAGAGGGGGGGGGGGGGGTTTAAAATGTTCTTGACACTTGTCTGTAGATATGCACTCGTTCCTCCGAAGTCAAGCGGGGGTGGCTCAGTCGGTAGCGCGCCTGGCTTGCAATCTGTAGTTCCCAGGTTCGAGTCCCAGCTGGCTCAGTGTCGAGATTTATCTCCGCAAAATTCTCTGCCCTGCCCATGGTCACTCAAACTTTATCGACTTCAAAAAATTACAGAGGGGCGAGAGGGGGGGGGGTTCAAAATGTTCTTGACACTTGTCTGTAGATATGCACTCGTTCCTCCGAAGTCAAGCGGGGGTGGCTCAGTCGGTAGCGCGCCTGGCTTGCAATCTGTAGTTCCCAGGTTCGAGTCCCAGCTGGCTCAGTGTCGAGATTTATCTCCGCAAAATTCTCTGCCCTGCCCATGGTCAGTAGGGGACAGCGATGGGTTTGGAAAGATCGCCGTCCGTCGGATGGGACGTTAAGCCGTGGCCATGTGTTCGGGAGAGCCATACCCTGTGCACGTTAAAGAACATACTGGATAGCCTTGACGGGAGGCTACCATCTGTCTCCCAACAGCTGTCCCAGTGGGTCCCCTCCCCCAACTTTCTCTGAGCCTTCGGGGTCCATGTGACCTGGCCATTTAGCCCATGGTGTGCAAAAAAGTGCCGCTCAGAGGTAAAACAACCCAACCCAACACGAAGTTAACGAGCTATGATTTCTTTGAAAGCTTGTCTAAACTGGTCATTATATGTTAAGAACAAAGTTTGTATCTTCATCTATTTCTCTTCGTTGGCGACGGGTAACGCTCGGTCTGCGGAATCTGTGCGTTGTTGCTATGGAGCTTCCTAAAGACGGGGAAAGAGTCGACATTTTCACAAGGATTGCAGTTTGGTGACGGCGCGAAAAAATTCAATGCAGATTCATCACAGGTATATGGGGATCATGGCAAACATTTTAGGTCGGACCATTTGCACAATTTACCTGGACTGGAAAGCATATAGTTATATAGGTTTAGATTAACAGAATCACCATTTACATGAATGTTTAATTCCAATTCAATAATAATCTTTAAAATTTAATAACTTTAGGAGTAGTGTAACATGAAATATAAAGTAAAGCAACACAATTATTACAAGGTGCATAAATAAATAACTTGGAGTAGAAGTGACTTTGGTTAAAAGCATACTATTTGCCTAACTATCTAAACTAGCTATTTTATCATTTTGAAGACGCTTGTCAAAGTCTTGTTGAATAAAATTTCGCAATTTCACTTTACGATTGGCAGTGTTTTTTCTTTCGCGTTTTTTCGTTTTTCTAAGGCAGGGGTTCTCAACGTGGGGTACGCGGTAAAAAACTTTAGTCGCAAGATCTAGTAGCAAAGTCGCTAGATCTAGTAACAAAGTAAAAATAACCATTGTTATACTATAAGCATAGTATTATTTATCTACATACACATTTCCATGGGGTACGTGAAGCATAAAAGGTTGAAAACCACTGCTCTAAAGTGTGGTGGGTATCCCTCGAATATTGATGAAAATGCAGCATCTTCCAACTTTGGACTACCACGTAGGATTTTCAATCGCCATTAACATTTGGTAAAACATCACGAGTTATTATACAGTCTGTTGCAAAATGTTTACTGCAAACCACTGTGTCCCTAGAAAGAATGAATCAGCTCATGAGATTTTTTTTTCAACCAAAGATTCCTTTAAAGCTTGCGATTTTGGAAATCAAAATCTGATGGGCTATCAGAGTTCGATTTGTGCATAGGAACACAACAAAGTCTTCCAACCATCCCGAGTGCAAAGCTTATGCAAAATGCACTAATGTTTACAAGGATAAACTCTATCCTGCAATTGAATATTGTTTAAATATTAGCCTTATCCCACTTGTGTAATTTATTGCTGAAGATAAAGCCAATTAAATAAGATTTCAACAGCATTTCCTTGCCGTTACCCCCATACAACACGGGTAAACGCAGCGAAACACAGGATCCCAAACGCGACGTCTGGACCACCAGCGCCACCTTAGTTCCAGGCCTTATGCCTGTAATGTTCTGCATATTAACAATGCTTTTTTTCCGTCGATATATTGTAAACTCTACTATTTGTCTCCCTTGAAGAATCATTGATTTGTCAAGGGAAATTTTCATCTTGTAACCTAGCAACAGTATCAGTTTTCTCTCCTATCTTGCTCTTGGGTAGGTCATAGTTCTGGCCTCTGCTCCTTAATACAGATCATTATATTTATATCTGATTAAACCACTTCCATTACTGAAGAGTACTTGCAAAACATGTAAAAGCTAGACTTTCATACGACTGGTGAAGTTTATATATTCTGCAGAAGACATACATTCAGTGGTCACTTGATTAGGTACAGTTCCATGGCATTCAATGGTAACTCAAAATATGACAGAAGGCAATTGAGATTCACTTTTAGAGACAGAGGCGTAGGAACGTGTTGGCATCGGGGCATTTCCCAAGGGCGCCGGAATCACAGGGCGGTGCTGGGGCGGCACGAGCCGTTCCACGATATCTGACGTTTATGTGCAAATTAAAATCGAATGATTAGCTGCCAGTAGTTCGTTGAATTTAATACATATTATTTATACCGCCGTATCGTCAAAACAACATAATATAAATTTTCGTAATTTCCTACAAAACAGTATTTTTCGTTTTATCGCCAGACAATTAGCCCCCCCCCCCCCCCCCGTGCACCGCGCATGCCATAAAACAGCTTTGGGGCGCAATTTCCAACTGTTCATATTACTTTTACAAATCATGCCGTTACAAAATAAAATTCTGTTACATAGGTATCTTTTTTTTTGGACGGGAATTCATAATTTGTACATTGTATTGAATTATTATGTTTATAAATCCCGGAATTGTTTAAGATCAACATCATCAGGACAGGATCGTACATCATCTCTTGGTTTCCTATCAATCGAGCGAGAACTGAGTCAAAAAATTAATTTTAATGAGATTTTATCAACGAAAGAGTAGGAAAAATTAAAATACTTTAAAAAATAATTAATTGCAATTTCTTTGGCAATTATTTATGTACAATTAATATTTATTCATGTAACTGTATTAAAATAATGACAATAAATATGTATAATATAAATAATGTTTTTTTTTTATCAATAACTAAACAAGGGCGGATAATTACAAATTTGCTAAGGGCGCCAAAAGCCTAGCTACGCCTCTGTTTAGAGAATACGAAAATTTTAATATTTAACAGAACAATGCCAATTTAAATAATTGATCCGAAAAATTATAAAAACAAATTAAACCGAAAGCAATAACCGTTGTACTAAACTTGACTGACACGTATAAGAGTATTTTTAGCAATTCCTGTGCCAATTATGTTAATTTCCACTAATTTTGAATGATTTTTTGCAGAACGAGTAACCTCTTGCTAAAATGTTTCAACTTTCATAATTCTTTAAATACTGAAAGCGTTAGGATTGGAAAACAAGATTTTAAATAGATTTGATTAAAATATTTAAATTATCTTCAGTGGCATTTTTTCTTTTATGAAAATCTTATTTAACAAGTTGCCGACTTCTGTATCTGATTTCGGTTGGGTTGTTTTGCCTCTGAGCGGTACTTTTTTTTGCACACTATAGGCTAAATGACCAGGTCACAACGACCCCGAGTACTCAGAGAAGGTTGTGGGAAGGAGACTCACTGGAGAACTGTCACATCGAAACAGATGTTGTATTAGAAGACAGATGGTAGTCTCCCGTCAAAGCCATCCAGTATGTTCTTTAACGTGCACAAGGGTTGGGTGGGCTGTTTTACCTCTGAGCAGCACTTTTTTGACACCATGGGCAAAATGGCCAGATCACAAAGACCCGAAGGCTCAGAGAAGGTTGGGGGAGGGTTACGTGCACAGGGTATGGCTATCCCGCACAGGGACCACGGTTTAACGTCTAATCCGACGGACGGCGGCTTTTCCAAGCTCATCGGTGCCTCCTACTGACTGTGGGCAGGGCGGGGAGTTTTGCGAAGATAAATCTCAATGCTCACCCAGCTGGGACTCGAACCTGGGAACTGCAGATTACGAGTCTGGCGCGCAACCGACTAAGCCACCCCCGCCCCATTGCACAAGGTATGGCTCTGCCGCACACGACTTAACGTCCCATTCGACGAACGGTGGCCTTTCTAAGCCCATCGGTGTTCCCTACTGAGCTAGATCAGGGAGACTTCTGCATCTTAATTACCACTGACGTAACATGGAACAGCACCTAATTACATGGCCACAAGGTTCATTAAGCAATGCCTGGAACATTTTGCGCAATTTCAATCGCATTAAGCATTTTATAATCAGAACGGGATCCAGAGTCCCCTAGAGAATGCCAGTAAGCGAATGGAAGCAAAAAGGGCTGTTTACACTATGTACGCAGTTATTTGTTGAATAGGTTTATAGAACTTTCATAGGGAAGCTAATATCTTTTCTCATGAAAACTTTTACAGAACACAGTTTCAGTTTTCTAATAAAGCTTTAGCTTTTGCAAATAGAAAGAACAAGTTTTCTAACAGATTTGAAGACTTGGCTAAATAAAATTTTCAGCTGATAAATCTTTGCTAGGGTTGTGTTTAAGCTCCTTAATTTGGTTTTCCCTAATCAGTAATTATTGTTTTCTAGCACAACGTAAGACTTCGTAAATCTGGCAATGAGTAGAGAGAGAGTTTCGTCTGAAAAGGATTTAACATTTATAAAATAGAAATTTAAAATCATGTTGTGGCAACACATATAATCACGCAGATATAATCCTCCCATAGATATTTTCCAGATTCGAAAGTTTCGTTCGGATGACTAGATGTTGTTTCTATCAAATTTCCAGCTTTTGCAAAAAAAAACATTGTTAACCCTTTCAGGACCATAAGGTTTCTAAGAGTAAATATTAGTATGTAACTGTTTATTTAGTTTGTTTAGACGTAAAATAAATAAAAATCATAAGAAAAATACATAACAATGTGTAGTTTTTTTGGAATTTTATGGGAAATATTTTTCTCAATGGACTATAAAGGTAACACAAATTATAGTTAGGCTTATTATGCAATGTCTTTTATTTATTGGTTTATTAGAACAAAATGTTAACTAAAATAATACAAAATTATGAAATAAAATTACTATACAAAATGATGTGCTAATTATGATATTGTGCGAAGCAATTTCTTTTGGCAGTGAGGCAAAGATGGACATTGCACATAGTACATATATAATGCGTCCTGACAGTCCTGTTTTTGTTTTCTAAACGTTCCCGTTTACGCAGTTGCGTTCGGCATACGTTCTATTTTGACATTCTGTATAAAAAGTGCAGATAAGGTTATAATTAAATACGACAATCACCAATTTTAAAATGGGAAAAATGTTTCCCTTAGTCGTGAAAGGGATAACAGAAAAAACTGTTGACACAAGCTTGAGAGCTCAAACAATTTTTAATACTCAGCAGAAAAGGCACTTTATAAGAAACACGATGCGAACAACTAGCATTAGCGTCAGCTTATATAAATGACTCCATTAAGGATACTTACAGTGTTTGTATACGTTGAATCGAATTGCCGAAGAATACAGTATGAACACCAATAGAATGTTTAATGTGATTCGCAGTAATCCAAACGTTATCATGGAGGCCGCCATTACAACTTCTGTCTGTTGTTATCGTGTGCAGAAAGACAGGTTCTGTTAAAGCGAACACGATAGGGAAATAATGGCATCATCTGAAAACGTGATGTCACTTCCTGTATCGCCGGGAGCAACGTGATGTCACAAGTAGCAATTCTCAGAGCTGTGGAGTTTGAAGACTGGCAATGCTTTCAGCTCTGCACATATTAAAAAAATAAAAGGAGGAAGTTTCGGCTGCAGGTGGCTCGTGTATGACCTTCCATTTCGTTGCTTGAGCAGGAAACTTTTCGGATTGGCAAGTCAGTCGTCGATACTAACATAAGGAATGAAATGATTTCACTTCGAAATGTAACTTTTCAGCTGAGCAAGCTGACTTACCATGTAAAGGATAACCAGATTCTCCACAGCCAAAATATACGACTGTATGTAAAAAGGTGTATTGCTTTTATTTAACTGTATATCCCTTTTTACCCACAATTAATTAAAAATTAAAGGAGAAATATGTTACTCTTATCCAGGCTCGGATCTACGAAAAAATAGAATCAAGACAGGGCTTGCAATATAAAAGTTTCCCTTCTGTTTTAGAGGTCATAAAATTTTTTTTTGAAAAATGCATGAAATACATACACTGAAAGGTCAAAAGTCATGAGAATAGCAGTTAATCTTGATCCTTCAAGTGAATACCTAGCTACCATTTACAGACTCACTACACTGATTCACAATAACTGACTCTCAATCTGACTCCGTGACCTAAAGTCACTAGGATAGGTTGGGTTGTTTTACCTCTGAGCGGCACTTTTTTGCACACCATGGGCTAAATGGCCAGGTCACATGGACCCGAAGGTTCAGAGAAGGTTGGGGGAGGGGACCCACTGGAACAGCTGTTGGGAGACAGATGGTAGCCTCCCGTCAAGGCCATCCAGCGTGTTCTTTAACGTGCACAGGGTATGTCTCTCCCGCACACGGGGCCACGGCTTAACGTCCCATCCGACGGACGCCGGCCTTTCCAAGCCCATCGGTGTCCCCTACTGACCGTGGGCAGGGCGGAGAATTTTGCGGAGATAAATCTCAACGCTGACCCAGCTGGGACTCGAACCTGGGAACTACAGATTACGAGCCTGGCGCGCTACCGACTGAGCCACCCCCGCCCCACCAGGATAGGCAGCGAGATCTAACTCTTCTAGACTGAATTTTTCAGACTAGTAAAAACCACGTTTTTATCTCATTTTTAGCAACAAGTTTAACTTTGTAGTATAATATATAGACTTAATTCAGCTGATTCGTTTCTTGAAATATCATATAAATAAAAATTTTGCAAAATAAAGCAGAAAGTGTTGGCACAAAAGGTTACTTTCCAATTTATATTCACTTAATAAATATCCTTCTTTCAAATTCGATAATGTACGTCTATATTAAAGATAGGTATTTTTTGTGACTGAAAAGGAATGTACGAGGAATTAATCTAAGCTCTTCTGAATTAGTGCAAATAAAGTATAATTTTCATCAATGTTTACTTTTACTGCTGAACTGAAATTCGAGAAAAACTTACCTAAAAGGGTGATAGAAATGATTCGAAGATCTATAGACCTATTTCGATGTTATCGATTATTTCAAAGATTTTGGAATCTTTGATGACAATTGGAGTGAATATTTTTTTTTTTATTCTTTTGGGTTTTTTTCGGATAATCAGTATGGTTTTAGAATAGATCTAAATACTGAAAAAGCTATTTTTTAATTTTAATACTCTAGTTTAAGGGTTTTCAACGTGAGGTACGCGGTAAAAATTTTTGGGGTGCGCCGTGAGAGCTCAAAAGTCTATTACCCAGTAAAATGTTTATAATTTTATAAGATTTGCTGGGTTGCCAGCTCTAAGTGAACAGAGGCATAGGATACCTTATATCAGCTGGTGGATAATCTTATCAGAGGCCATCGCAGGTAACTGAACCTTACTTAGCTAGTTGGGCATCGTCAAGCCTAAACTGGAGTAATGTGTCTCAGGCAGGCCATATGGCTCTTGAAAAAGTCCACTTGAAAAGGTGGTGCCTGAAGTTCCTACCAGCATCGGTGACTTCAGCCTTTAGCGGAGGAGGAACAGGTCTTTGCCCCATGCCTGCGATCAGGGGGCTGTTTGATATTGTTGGCCCAACCAATCTCAATAAACCTAATTTCTTTAAAAATCCTACTAATCATTTTCTCTCTGCAGGAACGTGGAATGTGAGGACATTACATAGAGATTATTCTCTTGATGTCCTCACGCATAAATTCCAGCGCTATAACCTAGGTATTCTAGGCTTGCAAGAGACCAGATGGACAGGTAGAGGTGAGATACTTAAAAATAACTTTAAATTTCTCTTTACACGGAGGGAGGATGGAAAGCATCACTAAGGCGTGGGTCTGCTGCTCAGCAGACATGCTAGTGATGCTCTTCTAAGATATGAGTGCATTAATGAAAAGTTTCTTACAGCAAAATTTCAGACAAGCATTAAAGTCCTGAATGTTATCTGCCGTTATGCCCCAAATGAGGATGCTGATGAGGATGAAAAGGATAGGTTTTACAGACAACTTCAGGATGTTTTGAATTCTCTCAAGAAAGGAGATATTACCCTTGTTCTAGGTGACTTCAATGCCAAAGTTGGTACTGACTCTAACCTTTGGGGAGGGGTGATAGGCCCTTTTGGTATTGGTAGCTGCAATGGCAATGGACAACGTCTCCTACAGGTAAGTAAACTGAATGATTTCAGAATAACGAACACATATTACAAACACCACGACATACATAAATACATATGAGTTTCACCTGATGGGCTGCATAAGAATATAATTGATTACATATTAATTAACAGCATATGGGCTAGTTCTGTTAGGAATACCTGGGCATATAGGGGAGCTGAAATTGGATTTGACCATTACCTTGTTAAAAATGTCTTGTAACTTAAACTAAAAAAGTGTTGTGCTAAAGTTAAAAAATTTACCTTTAATACTGAAGCTCTGAAAGACCCTGTTATACCTAAAGCTTACCATGATAGGTTACGTAGTCATTATGACAATCATGGTTTGCTTACTACTGAAGTTGAGGTACAATGGGGCCGTTTTAAACAGGTTTTTTGGAAACTAACTCATTAAGGAAAAAAGGAGCAGAGGATGCATAATTATTTAAGTGATAAGGCACTTGAGCTTATTTCAGAAAGAAGGAACTGCAGGGATGTTCTTAATCAGTACCCTACTAGTCCTAATAGAAAGGATTACAGAGAGCTTAATAAACGTGTAAAGGATCAGTCTGCTACTGATAAGAATCTTTGGCTTGATGGCTTGGCTGACAAAGCTGAGGAAGCAGTTAGGCAGCACAACAGCAGAGAGCTGTACCAGATAATTAAGGTTTTGTGTGGTAGAAAATTGACAGGTATACAGGGATTGAAGGATAAACAAGGTAAGGTTATAGAAGGGGAGGATTCTGTCATGGCTAGGTGGGCTGAGCATTTCAGTGATGTTCTAAATAAATGTAGTTAGTTCTACTCCCATTGTTTATAATGATGATAGATGCATTGGCGACTTTAATTTTGGCCCTATAACACAATCTGAAGTTATTTCGGCTGTTTCTAAACTTAAAGTACATAAATCCCCAGAGGTAGATGAAATTACTAAGGAAATATTTAGAGCTGAGAATGTTTCAGTTACCACTTGGATGACTGAAATTTTGAATATCTTTTATGACAAAGGCATGGTTCCTAAGGATTTTACCAGAGCTATTGTTATCCCTATTTTCAAAAAATGTGATCGCAGTTCTTGTGATAACTATAGGGGCATCAGCCTACTCTCTGTTCCAGGTACAGTTCTTTCCATGATTGTGCTTAATACAATTAAGAATCTGGTTGACAGTCAATTGTGTGATGAGCAATGTGGATTCAGAAGTGGTAGGGGATGTGTGGATCAGGTATTTTCAATTAAGCAGATTCTTGAGAAATGTTTAGAGTTTCAGAAACTTTGGTTGCTAGCTTTGTTGATTTCAAAAAGGCTTTCGACTCTGTTGATCGTCATAATTTGTGGTTGATTGTGAGATCATATGGTATACCAGACAAGTTAGTTAACATAATGAAAGCTCTCTATAATAACACTGAGTCATGTGTGAGAGTTGGTAAGTCTTGTAGCAATTGGTTTAGCATTACTTCTGCTGTTCGACAAGGGTGCATTTTGTCTCCTTTTCTCTTTAATTTGGTTATTGATTATGTTATGCGGAATTCTTTCAAGGGAATATTTTGGCTTTAAATGGGCTGGAGATATGAAAATGTCTGATTTAGATTATGCTGATGATTTAGCCCTTTTGGCAAATGATGTTGATGAGATGAACTCTTTCATTCGAGCTGTTGATGAAACTGGTAGTAGAGTAGGTTTGGTTACAAACAGAGAGAAAACTAAAGTGATTAAAATTGGTCAGGCAGGCTGCGATTCAGTTAATCTGAATGGTTGAAGTCTTGAGTAGGTGTCACAGTTTAATTATCTTGGGAGCTGTGTAACAGATGATGGTGATGTGCAGCATGAGATTAATAGAAGAATAGGTATTGCTGCCGGGACTTTTAAGAATCAATGGAGATTGTGAAGAAATAGGCGTATACACCTAAAGACTAAAATTAGACTGTATAATAGTTTGGTTCTTTCTAGGGTTAGTTATGGTAGTGAAACTTGGATACTTTGTAAACAAGATAACAGGAAACTAGATGCCTTTGATTCTAGATGCTTACGTAGTATCTTGGGTATTAGGTGGTTTAACTTTGTAACTAATGATGAGGTTAGGCAAAGGAGTCGACAACCTCCTTTAAGCAGCATATTGTGCAGAGAGAGACTCCGCTGGTTTGGCCATGTTGCCCATATGGATAATTATAGATTGGCGAATAGGGTTATGAACAGTGTGCGTAGAGGCCTCAGAAAGAGGAGGAGACCTAGGATGCGGTGGGCAAACAATGTCATACAGGACCTTGTTAGAACTGGTGTGCAGTGGTGAGATGCAGCAGATGTAGCTCAGGACAGACTTGCTTCGAGAATTAAACTGCGCGGTCTGGTTGGACCTCCGTAGCCCATGGCTGCTTGAGGATGATGATGATGATGACTATAATTATAGTTTCATCTATCTATAGAAGGGGTACGCCAGTAACGTACACATTGGCAGGGGGTACGAGAAGCATAAAAATTGAGAACCACTGCTCTAGTTTATAGTAGCATTAATAAGAGTAAATATACTGCTGCTCTGTTTTTGGATATAGTCAAAGCTTTCGACTGTGTAAATCATAAATTATTAATTAAAAAATTATATAAATATGGCACGAGAGGAACAATGAGTAATTGGTTTAAATCATTTTTATAAAACGGAGAACATTACGTAACACTGGAAAACTTAAATAGCAATAGTTTACTTACGAAAAATAATGTGCCTCAAGGATTCATTTTGGGTCCAATATGATTTTTGATATACATAAATGATTTATGTTATCTTGATTTATATGGAAAATTGATAAAATTTGTGGATGATACTGCAGTCGTTTATAGTGAAGAAAATATTGATAGTTTGATACATAAAATAAATGATTATTAAAAGAAACTAAATTGGTCTTTTGTAGGTAATAAATTACAGATAAATCGACATAAAACAAATTGTATATATGTTACCGCTAAAGCTCGAAAGCTAGGTAATGTGCACATTACCTAGCTAATCTGTAGATTAACTGATTTGCTCCGTTAACGTGCGGAATCAAGAGTTTTCCGCATTTTACCTAGGTAATGTGCACATTAACGGCTTCCGTATCGTTGAAGTTCAAAAGTTTGTTTCTCTCATAGTGGTGAATCTCTTGAATATGAATCTTCGTGTCAAGTGATTCACTCGTCCGCATTATAAAAAACGCCCCGGATGAGCGGAGGCCAAGTGAGAACGAATCGGTAAAGTGATTCATTCTTGATAACGAATCACTAAAATGATTCGTTCTCACTTGGCCTGCTCATTTTGGGGGCGTTTTTTATAATTCGGACGACTGATTCATGTTGACAGAGGGATGACCCTGTTTTCAACTCTACTCTCGGACACTAGATAAATAACATTATGTTAATTTAAGCTTACAGAAACGTTCCTGTTGTTCCAGCAAAGATCTTATTTTCACTTTAACGAGTGCCTAGTAGGTAATGTGCAGATTATCCAGGTAATTTGCAGATTACCTAGGTAATTTGAGAAATGAAACAATTTTCCGCACGTTAACGAATCACCCTAGTTAAATTGCACAATACCTAGATAATCTGTAGAATAACTGATTTCTGCACTTTAGCGGTAACATATATATAATTCAGTTTGACAGATAAAAATGATTGAAATATGATTTTAAAATGTAATGATTAAAATTGCGTTCGTGCGAGTAATTTTAATTGCCCATAAAAAAAAAAGAGCTACTTCAGTAAAATATTTTTTATATATGGATAATGATATGAAATGGAAAACACATACATCATATTTAGTAAATATATTATGGTACATTATTTGGAGAATTTATTTTATAAAAACATATTGATTTTTACTTTCACGAGATATTTATATTATTCTTGGATAAATTCTGCAATGCCGTCATATTATTTGGAGGTGATTACTATCGAAAAATACAACCGTTAATTGCAAATCGCAAAAAGCTATATAATATTCCAAAATTAATTCAGTATCACAATTATTAAAATTTTGAACGTTATGCCATTAAGGAAGCTATTTATGAACAAAGGCTTAATGCTTATTAAACAAAATATCTCTATGTTTGAAGTTCAGCAGGTGAACAAATATGTTTATGTGCCGAAACCAAAATAAGAAAATTATCGTAGAACATTTAAATACATTGTTTTAAAAAGGTATAATGAATTACCACAGGAATTGAAAAATGAAACTTAATGTTTTGTATACAAGAAAAAAAATTAGATAATATTACTAATATTGAGATGTGTTTAAAGTCTATATTTCTCAGGATGACTTCAGTAGAAATCTTATTTAAAATCTTTTTGCCAATTATGCACATTTGGTATAATTTTGTAACCAGTATGGGCAATAATGACCCTTGATTACACACATATATACATGGTGATTCTGAAAAAGTGGGCAAAACTTTACGGGGTGGTAGAACGCAGCTATACGAGCAATATTCGTCATAGAATGTATGGTCGGAACCCAAGCGGTGAGAAGTTAAAAGGTAGTTTTCCACTGTCACATTTAAAGAATGAACACAAGAAGGAGAGGAGATACTCTGTGCCTCACTTGCATTCCCGTCCGCCGCACCGTATACAAAGTGCATATCCGCCATTTCGTGGTTAGTATAACCATCCATCCTCTCGGCAATCCACGGTAGAAATGCCGTTGGGTGTGAGGACCGACCCTTTTATACCATTTCCAACGCCACCTAGCGGCTCGCCGTTTGCGTTCGGCCCATACTTTCTATGACGAATATTGCTCGTATACTGCGTTCTACCACCCCGTAAAGTTTTGCCCACTTTTTCGGATTCACCCTGTATATATTTTTTTTACTTTTGTTACTATTTTTAATTCTTATGATTTTTGTGAAAATGCTTTCCTTAAAAATATTAATGTATTCTTATATTGAGAATTTGTCATTTCTGATGCATCGGAAGAAGAATGTTGTTTTAATAAACCTTTTAACCTTTTAATTGATGACTATTATTCTGACAAAAATAGCAAAATTACTTTTGTAAATATTGCAGGTTCAAGTGTTGTGATACAACAGTTTTTAACTATAAAATAAAACAGAAGTATTAACAATATTTCTTTCTTAGAACTTTTAAAAAGCATATGATTTCATAGAAAAAATTAGCTATTAATTTCGTACAGTTAGTTATTTAAATTCATCTGACAATAATAAATAGAAGAAATTTAGATGAAATATAAACATTAGAAAGAGGAAAAATTTAAGAAAATTGTTTATTTAAGTGAATTTTTGCAACAACAGGTAAACAACATTTACAACAGGTTCACATTTATCTACATGTGAACCAACAATATAGATTTCTCTTTCGAGTTTCACTGCAGAGTTTTTATATTTACAGTAAGAAAAACACAATGAAGCTAAATTTAACAATTTATTAAAATCAACAAACATAGTCTTTCAAAATAACTATGCACTTTAATAAGAGATCTTTGAATTCAGGATGAAATCACATGCATTCAGCTATAAAAAAAATTGAATCGCATATAAATATTCAGCCCCCCCCCGATCAAAAAATCAAAAATAAATATATATATATATGGGGGGGGGGGGGGAGAGAAGAGGCTGGCTTTTTATTGAAGTATAACATTTTCTCTCCATTTTCCCCTCTGAAACAATTTCTTGAAAAATACGTTAAATGTGCACAAGTTTAACATTTTTTTGCATTCATTACTTTTATTGGCATTCTCAAAGGGGGGTGGGAGGCATGGCCCCTTGCCCCCTCCTAGATCGGCCTTGTAAATAGGAACAGTAGAGGATATCACGTACGAAAAACGAGAATCTACATGCATTGCTATTGAATTCGACATCTAATGTTGGGATTATGGAAATATGACAAAAATTCACTTTAAGTACTCTAAAAAAAGAAATCTGTTCGATTGAAAGACATAATATTCTTGATAAATTAAATTTTTTAATTTAATTTAAAATTTTTAAGCAATTTTTGACATGTAAAAATTGTTAACACGAAAAAAAATCAGCTATGCTATTTATGACTAATTAATTGTTGAAATAAGATCAGGCATGTATCCAAAGAGTGGGACAAAATCCTCCCCCCCCCCACACACGGCAAACCCATGAGCCTGATCTAACAAGCTCTTTTTTTTTAACTTTTAACTATTGCTACTTCACAAGGATTCATTTACATTAGGAGAGTCGATGCAAAATTTACGTCAGCTCCTCACGTTTTTTCTTAGACTCGCAGGTCCAAGTTTTCATTTTTTTTTAAATTTCTTCTGGTCAACCACTCCTGCAAATACCAAAGTCTCCTCTTGCGTCCAGCTGTTTATGGGCCCGAATAAGACGATGAATTTTGATGATTTTGAATTAGGTGATACAGTCTCAAGGGCAGAATTGTTCTCTCGGAGAATCGCATTTTTTTTAGAAAAAAGTATATTCTTTCATGCAGCAGATATTTTAAAACATAATTAAAAAAAATAGTCTTAGTAGGCAGTGACAACAGAAAGCGTAAATCTATCGTAAACATATCACAAGCGATATTTTATATCTGATATGTTGGGGGGTGGTAATGGATTAGAAACTGGCAATGAAGTATTCAAAATCGGAGCTGATAGATTGCAACCTGGTGTTGAAATATTTGAAGCTGGTAGTGAGGAACTGGGAAGTGATGCTGATTGGATGTCTCCACCTGTGAAATTTCCGTTTCTCACCGAAGAAGTAGCAGACGATTGCTGTCCTTCTTCATTCTCATTTTAAAAAATATGTATGATGAGAGAGCCTGTATAAAGACCTCTCAAATATGTGTAATTTTTAATAAATTAAATAATTCTTCATTCCCAGATTCCGAATATGTTGGAGATTTATCAGAACTCAGATCATTTTCAGTCGTTGCAGATGCGATTCCTCTAGGAGAACTGGATGTCTCATTGACTAGATTCGTGTATGGTGGCGGCGGCTGCCGAAAGGGTGAAATTATCCTACGCCTAGTTCATATGACGGCGGTGACGGTGATTTCATTTTCTCTTCTCCTCTGCTCTCTGCGTAGATAGTAGCGACAGCATCGGATCATTATTCCCAAAATGAGAAGCGCCACTGAAGCAACTGAAAGGCCAGTGGTCACTTTAGAAGATCTTTTGAAGATCTTGGGAGTCGAAAAGGTTGGATATGGTTTGAAGTCTAGCCTTGGGACGACGAAGGTCCACTTTTCTAGTGGGGGAATGGTAATGAAATCGGGAATTCCTGAAATTAGAAATGTAAGTTTTTTTTTAGAGAAGCTAATAAATATAATTTTTAAATGAAATAATGTCAACAAACATTTGTCAATGAATTAACATGCGCATTTTAGAGACTACTCCTAGTTTGTACAGGCCTTCTCATACAAGGACATGGCCTATTAAAGCCGAAGTCATGCCTCAATTACAACTAAAACACAATGCAGAGTTATGACTGCTGCACAACAGCCAGCACCGTAACTACTATGCTAGTTAGATATACCCAAAAATATGGGGTTTCTTCTGTTCACTTTGGAAATAGGAAATATATTTTACTCTCGTTATATGCAGAGAAAGTGGAAATAGATTACGGAAATAAGAAATTTTTTCTTTAACCTTTAGAAAGCTTGACAAGACACCAAGGACAAATATAACAGAAACTATTTTTAAGCTTTTCCTACTTTTGCATACAAAGCTTGTATACATAAAATACTCGCTGGTATAATAGTCAGGTTTGCTAACTACTAATCATCTAGTACGCCATTTGTAATAATTATGTCCAATAAATGTTTTTCCATTAATCACTGTCTTGTGTCCTTTCAGATCTTGTACCTCTGCTACCACTTTCCCATGACGTTTCCGGTTATGGGTTCCTATTAATAATTAAAGTTTTATTATAAAAATTATTCCTATAATAATACTATTATAGTCAACGAAACTCCACAAAAACTTGCCATTTCCTTATTAGTATAATATGTAGAATCATCATACTCCTCCTCAAGCAGAAATGGGCTACGGAGCTCCAACCAGATTGTGCAATATAATTCTCCAAGCATATTTGTCCTGAGCTACATCTGCTGCATCCGGCCACTGCACACCAATTCTAACAAGGTCCTGTTTGACGTTGTCTGGCCACCATATCCTAGGTCTCCCCCTCTTTCTGAGGCCTTTAGTCCCACTGTTCATAACCCTATTCGCCAATCTATAATTATCCATACGGTTAACAAGGCCAAACCAACGGAGTCTCTCTCTGCACAATATGCTGCTTAAAGGAGGATGCAGACTCCTTTGCCTAAACTCATCATTAGTTGCACAGTTGACCAATCTAATGCCCAAGATACTGCACAAGCATCTAGAATCAAACTCATCCCTCCTTGTCAGCATTCATTAGTGTATGCATTTAATATCCTACAGATTTAATTTACATTAAACATTCTGTCTGTTCCATCCATCTGTTTCGAATTAACCATGCAATATAAGTTTCTGAATTTCTTGTTCATTTGGATAGTATTCAGACCATGTGTTCCTTTTATTTTCCGGTTTTATATTTATGTCATTATAGTCATTTGTTTAAATGAAATAATCAGTTTAGAAATTCAAAATCTAAATGAAATAGGGAAACCATAATTCACTGAACAGTTGAATAAGAACGAAAAAGAAACAGAGAAATAATTCTATTAATAAATTAAGGTGTGTATAAGTCTAGATTCGATTTACTATAACAATTATTATTTTATTCACATTTTGATGGCATGCTAAACGGTTGACGATGTGCATATAAGGTGTCTCAAAAATATAGGTTCGAACTTTTAGGGGAGGTAGATAACATCTAAAGGAATGAGAATTGCATAACCGGATACGTCATGGGAAAGTGGTAGCAGAGGTACAAGATCTGAAAGGACACAAAACAGTGATTAATGGGAAAACATTTATTGGACATAATTATTACAAATGGCGTACTGGACGATACATTTCATAACGTTACAGCAGATGCTCGAAGTTTCCACCATGAGACGCGATGCATGCGTGACACCGACGGAGCATTGATTGACAGACACGGTCGAACACACCTGGAGTTTCTTTGATAGTAGCAGCAGCCAGACGAGCCTTTCCACAAGATCCATGTCAGACTCCACAGGTGATTCATACACGGTAGCTTTGAGGGCCTCCCCCCCACACACAGAAAGAAATCAACGCCCGTTAAATCAGGTGAGCGTGGGGGCCAGGCAATTGGTCCAGCACGCCCAATCCATCGTTGCCCAAAAGACATGTTCAAATGCGCACGAACACACCTTCCATAATGGGGAGGCGCCCTATCATGTTGAAACTACATGTTGCGTCTCACATTTGTTGGAACATGGGCAAGTAAGCCTGGTAGAACCTGTTCCAGAAAGATCAGATACTTCGAGCAGGTCGCGCGGGATGGTAAAAGGTATGGCCCGACTAAGCAGTCGCCGACCAAACCTGCCCACACATTTACTGCGAAACGATGTTGTGCCGCATGGGTACGCACACGGTGGGGATTCTCGTGAGCCCACAAATGCGCATTGTTGTCATTGAATACGCCATCCCGAGTGAAACTGGCCTCATCAGTGAACAAAACATAAGCTGGGAAATTCATATCTTGGGCACTTTCTTGGAGATACCACTGTGCAAAACGCACACGTGCAGGATGATCTTCGGGGAGAAGTAACTGAACCCTTTGAAGATGAAAGGGGTGTAAGAACTGGCCGTGCAAAACACGCTGAACACTGCAACGAGACACTCCTAAGGTAGAGGCAATGGCACGTGTGCTGGTACTAGGATTAGTCTCCACGGCATCCAACACACTTTCTTCCATGGCGGGAGTACGCGTCGATAGTGGCCTGCCCTCATTTCTGCTACCTCTTAATGACCCATAATCGCACAAATTTTGATGCGCACGCTCAAACAAACGGTGGCCCGGTACATGTCTCTGTGGGAAGCGTTCTTCATACATTCTTTGGGCGGCTCGTCCGTTGCCCTCAGCTATTCCATACACTAAGTGCATGTCTGCCAGCTCCCTGTTCGAATACTTTTGCATGCTCTTCATAAGCCGACTACCACTCGAATGAGGAAATCCGAAATTTCCCCTCTAGCGCACTGATGAACAGCGCCGCCTATTGACTTACGGTGACGTTTCCGGTTAAGGTTCCTATATAATTCTCATTCCTTTAGATGTTAGCTACCTCCCTTAAAAGTTTGTACCTGTATTTTTGAGACACCCTGTATATAAATATATTCTGAACACTAGGAATAGTTTCTAGGCTTCTTCTAAATGTTGTAAATGAAAGAAATATGTATATATACAGAGCCGAATCTACGAGGGCTCAGTCAGTAGCGTGCCAGTCACGTAATCTGCAGTTCCATGGTTCGAATCTCACGTGGGCTAGCATTGAGATTTATCTTTGCTAAATCCCCACCCTACCTATATGGTCAGAAATGAAACACTTACGGGAATGGGAAGGTCGCCATCCACTGGATGGGATGTTCAGCCACGGCTCGGTGTGTAGGAGAGTCCCACCCTCTGTGCACATTAAAGAACACACTGGATGGCCTTGCTGGTAGGCTTACATCGGTCTCCTAACAGCTGTACAGTGGGTCTCTTCCTTTTTCTCTGAGCTTTTGGAGTCCTTGTGACCTGGCCATTTAGCTCTTTGTGTGCAAAAAGAGCGCCGCTCAGAGATAAATGAAGCAACCCGAAATAGGGTAACAATGCAAGTAATCCCTTATTTCCAAATGCTAGTAATCGAAACGGAGACAAAATAATATTAATCATATGATATATTAGTAATTTTGGATTGAGTTGTTTTACCTCTGAGCGGCACTTTTTTTGCACACAATGGGTTAAATGTCCAGGTCACAAAGGCTCAGAGAAGGTTGTTGGGGAAGGAGAGCCACTGGACAGCTGCTAGGAGACAGATTTAGCTCCCGGTAAAGGCCATCCAGCATGTTCTTTATCGTGCACACTGCTTAATGGTTATGCTGCACCCAAACGATGGCAGTCTTTCAAAGCCCATTGGTGGCCATTTTCTGACCCAAAGCAGGATGGGAGTTTTGTGGCCAGTAATTTTGAAATTGGAGTTAGTTCCATTTGGATTTTGGCCCTCACCTTTCACTCAGACACCTTGCCAACTCCCACATATGAGCTTTTTTTTTCTAGATTCGGGTCTGTAGATACATATGGAAACAGTATTGTTTCGGTATTTTTTCCATTGCAAACAAGAGAAAAAAAAGAATTGAAAATAAACTGCTATAAGAAATTTCATATTTATTATTAAGTTTACCTGAACATATTTCTACATTAAAATATGTTTTTCTAACTTATAAAGATCTTCCTCGCCAATTTGGATAAGCAGTTTACTAGTAATTAATAAACTATAATAGTTAGCCAAAAGGAGTAAGAAAAAAAAGGAAAACGTTGAATGCGATGGGTGAAATATGTCAAACAGGATCTTGTTAGGATTGCTCTGCAATGGAATTTTAATTTGCAGCAACACAATCAAGCTTGGAAATTTGTAATAAATATATATTATTACAAGGAATCAATCGACACCCGTGGTGTCTTCTGATTTTTCGACCCCTATTTGACCTTGAACTATACATGAATCTAAAATCTTTTACTTGTTTGTGAGATCTACGAACTGAATCATCCCTAAGTACTAATTTATAGCTCTCTAGCAATTAGCCCTCTGTGGTTTTTAAAGATCGAAATTAGAACTCTGACCTTGAAATACCCGTGGGATTTTAAATTTCGTAACTTTCTGCGATGTGCGATCCAAAATACCCTCGTGCATCAAAACTCGCTTTTCTAACACACGCAAAGACCATTGTTTGACCGAAATATGACCCCTATTTAACCTTGAAGGATCTGTCGGACGGAAAATTTCGTCAAGTTTCTGAGATGTACGACCCGAAATAGCATTTGATTTCAGATACGTTAGGAAATTTCGGATCCAAAGTGTCCTTTAAGATTAAATATCTGTGAAACCCTGATCTACGTGTGCCAGAAAGGTGAAAACTGATGCCTAGAGGTACGTATTTCGAGGCGTAGATCTCGGAATCATTATGTAATTTCTGATACAATGGGTCTTTTGAGGTGAGAGAGCTCAAATTATGGTCTACAAATCTCAGAGGAGCAAACATTGGGGTCTAGGAGCAATTCAGGCTGTAGATCACAGAAAAATTAAAAAAGAAATCGAGAATTGCTTGATTACTTGTATTAAATATCTTCCGATTTTATCGCAACTTAAGCTTTCACAGGCGTAAAAAAAAATAGCATTTTTCAAATATTTCAAGTTTCTATCACCGACATTTGACTGAATACATCAAACCCAATACTTGAGAGTTCAGGATCACAAACATATATTGGAGTTTTGAAACATAGTTTAGAAAAACTAATTATACTTGTTATACGATGATCGGCAAATTATTATAACAGAAATATATTAACTTACGACAATTCGAAGAGCCAAAAGGATTTTCATCGCTGTGGTCTCCACAGTTGTTGACATTATCACAGGTTAAGCCACTCCAAATGCAGCGTCGATTTGGACATTTGAATTGATCAACTCTACAAGTCCTAAAATTCCGAACACCTATAAAAACAATATCATTTAGGAATATTGTTGTAATTAAAATAGATGAAAATTTTTAAATAAATTTAAGTTAAGGAAAATAGCATAATTTTTTTTTTTGGAAAAGCTACAGTTTTTTAAATTTACATCTCTAAAATATTTTAAGACATTGGGCCTGGGTTGTTTTACCTCTCAGCGGCACATTTTTTCACACAATGTGCAAAATGGCCAGGTCACACGGATTCCAAGGGCTCATGGAATGTTCCCACTGCACAACTATCAGGTGACAGATGATAGCTTCCCGTCAAGTCGGTACCGCGTCAGGGTCGTAATATTCAGTTCCCAGGTTCGAGTCCCAGCTGGACGGGTTTTGAGATTTATCTCCACAAAACTCCCTACCCTGCCCACAGTCAGTAGGGGATACCTATAGGCTTCGAATGGCCACCGTCCGTCGGATGGGACCTTAAGCCATGGCCCGTGTGCAGAAAGAGCCATACTCTTTGAATGTAAAAGAACACATTGGATGGCCTTGACTGGAGGCTACCATCTGTCTCCCAACATTTGTCCAGTGAGTCCTCTCCACCAATCTTCTCCGAGCCTTCATGGTCCTTTTGACCTGGCCATTTAGTCCATGGTGTGCAAAAAAAAAAAAAATGTGCCGCTCAGAGGTGAAACAATCCAACCCACTCAACGACGACTGCCTTTACAAGATCAACAGCGTCCTTTTTGTGATCGAGGGCAATGTGGGGGTTCAGCAGAATAACTCTCAATGCTGGCACAGGAGCCTGGCATGCTATCGACTGGGCCAACCTCTAATCCCAGTTGCTTGGAAACTGATGGAAGCCTTCCGTCAAGGCAATCCAGTGTGTTCTGTAACGTTTACAGAGTATGGCTCTCATGCACAAAGGGCCACGGCTTAATGCTCCATCCTATGGGCATTGGCGTTTTCAAGCTCATTGGTGTCTTCTTCCTGCCTAAAAGAGGAAAGAAGATTAAAGGAGAAATTTCTGAATGCTAACACAGCTGGGAATGGAACAGGAAACTGCAAATTATGAACCTGATGCGATACAGAATGACCAAACCCTGCCACTAGATTGGTAAATGAAGATTTACATACTAGATGACACTTTGTTTTCAACTTACTTATTTGAACAATGTGCATTACTTAAAATGAAAAATCTAGAAAGTAAAAATTTCCATTTTCTTTACTCTAATTCAAATGAGGAACACAATGAGATTGCTCTTTAATGAAAAAAATTTTGCATTTCAATATGCATAGTTCAACGCAGAGCATATCTAGAGGGGATGTGGGGGAGCACGCCCTTTCCTTTGAAAACGCTAATGAGGGTGAAAGATGCAAAAGTAGAAGGACGCATATCGCCTCTGGCTCACATGAGAATCTCATTTTCAAAGAGAATTAAGTTCTTCATTTACAAACTGTTTCATTCCTTAAAAGTTTAATTTCAGCTAGTGGATGATGGGAAAAATGTAATAGTATTTCATTAGTAATTATATAGCATAAAAGTATTTGTCTTTTAATTCTTAAATCTGGAAAGTTGCATTTCCCACATCTCTCTCAGAAAAATGAATAAATTATAGCTCTCAGTGGAATTTCTCTTAGAAACTACCATTATGTTTTCAAATTTCTATTCTATACGTATTATTTGTAAAACTTGGTAAGAGCTCCGTTTCATTATGTCAGTGATCTGTAAAGATATATATATGTCACCGGCAAAGTTTGAAATCCGGCATTCTATAGAATGCCTTGGCATCGGCAAAGTTTGAAATCCGTCATTCTATAGAATGCCTAGGCATTGTATATAATGCCTAAAACTAGCCGGCAATGTATGAAACGATTCATATTTCATATATTTCCTGGGCATTCTATGGAATGCCAAAAGGCAAATCAGCAAAGTATAAAATACTCCCGGCAGTGATGTTTAATGTCGCAATGCGAGTCACGTGACTCTCGACGCTCGCCTCAAACAGAGAGCCAGAGCACTCAGTCCAATTCGAATTGACCAGTAAATATTCCCCTGGGTCCCCTATAGGCTCACCCTGATTGCCAGATCCGCCAGTCCCTAGTTTCGGTAAAAAAAGAGCGCCGTAGTTGGTCACTTTGGACACCAAAAAGACACCCTTCCATTCGGAAAAGCGCCCCCTAGTGTTGTAAGAGTGTAAAAGAGGGTTGCCTCAATAGGGATCCCAAAGTTTGAGAACCCTAGCTTCCATAGAAAGAGAATTAAGGTAAAAAAACAGATTAAAAAAAGTCATCAAAAAACGACATATCGCAAGCATCTCGGAACTCCACTGAAATAGATTTGACAAGTAGTAAAGTGAAATACGAGTATCCTAACTCGAATTGCAAACTTCGAATATTCAACATTTTACTGATTCGTTCTCACTTGGCTTTACCTCATTTGGGGCGTTTTTTATAATGCGGACGAGAGATTCATTACAGGTTATGATGTTAATATTTCTGGCGGTAGTTCAGCAATGGTATTTTTCTCTTTTTGTAGAAAAATCCCGTATCTTATATTTTGTACTTCTTACATTTTCACATGCATCTTTTCAATAAAAACCTTTTTCATACTTTGCCGAAATAGTATTTGTCATTCTATATAATGTATAGGTATTCTATACAATGCCTAGGGAAAGTATGTAATAATTCTCATATTTCATACATTGCCTAAAAACGCCGGGTATTCTATAGAATGCCGGCTTTTCATACATTGCCGGTAACATACATATCAAAACTACTAAGTATTTGAAAAATGAGAATTATAATATTTCATTAGTACCAATCACATTAAAAAAGAGTTTCCTAATTATCATTTTCATTGTTTCCAATGGAAACTTTATGACGTTCACATTCCACCATCAAATTTTCATATTTCTATCATTAATACACCGTTGCAATATTCCTTTGAAATTTTGGAATTTCAATCTTTTTCACCGTTAGAGGGAACAATTATAATGTTCAAAAGATTCAAGAATAGTGCGAATCATAATATTTTATCAATTACTATCTAACTCTAAAAAGATTTTTTCATTTATCTCTAAATACAAAAAGTTATCTGCTAAAACATAAAATTGTCTTTTCTCACCGCCCTGGGTCTAAGAGGTAAATTCATTCTTGCGAATGGAAATATCATGGCGTTCACATTCCACCACCAAAATTTAAAATTTCTAGCATAAATACATCGTTTGCAATATTTGTTTGAAATTTTGGAATTTGCAAATTTTTCCACCGTTAGAGGGCGCAATTATAGTTTTCGGAAGATTTAAAAAGCATGAATCATAACATCAATTTATATCTAACCCAAGACGAATTTTTCATTTATCTCTGAAAACTGTTATCTGCTAAAATTAAAAAGGTGTGTTTTCCCACCCCCTCTGGGTCTAAGGGGTCAACTCATTGTTGGGAATGAAAACTTCGTGACCTTCTCATTCCACCACCAAAATTTCTAGCATAAATACATCGTTCGCAATATTCGTTTGAAATTTAAGAATTTTCGCATTTTTCCATTGCTAGAGCGCAATTTAATGTTTGAAAGATTCAAGAAAAGTGCGAATCACATGTTTTTTTATAAAACACACCTTTTTAATTTTAGCAGAAAATTGTTTGTTTTTTTTCCACCGCTAGAGGTTAAAATTATAGCTTTAGAGAGAATCGGAAAGTGCACGTCGTAATATTTCATCGATAGCTATCCAACACAAAATAATTTTTAATTTATATCTGCAAACGACAAAAGTTCGATATCTACAGACAGACAGATGACAAAGCGAAACTAAAACAAAGCGAACATAAAAGTTATTAAACGTATGCATGTATTATGAATTTTTCAAGAAATTTTTAAAGACTTCTAAAACGAAGGGAGCAATTACTGCAATGTAAATTCATATTTTGCCCCCCCCCCCAAATCTCGTACTTTAAATGATTACCTTTCTTGTAGGCCGTGGCAATGAATTTGAATTCTCCTCTATTTAACGATTCAGTAAGAGGGATGCGATCACCAACATCGTATGTTCGGTATAAGATGGTCATAGCTCCTTTTTTAATGAAAGTACTCCTTACAGATCCATTATTTTGGTGACACAATGTAGTAGCAGAGGAATTTTCAATGATCTGAAATGTATAACGTTTATTTATTAAGATTAATACAAGTGAAATGATTAATTAATAAGTGAGGAGTACTATCCTTGAAACAAAACATTTTGCGCAGCCTTAAAAGACCATTAATTATAACCTCATCGGATAGTCCAATGTTAGGCAAATTGTGATTCCACAGGCACGTCGCGAAAAACAGACTGGGGTTGCAAACGGAAATTCAACTGCATTTTAATGTAATATATTTAAAATTTAAATGGAAACTCAAAATTTAAAAAACTTGAGATTTAAAATTGAATTAAAATCTTATGTTAGTGCTATACTTGCACATTCTACATATTAATATAATAGATAATATTGTTTATATTTGTTTTTTTAACATTTTATCAAAAATTGATATATTTGAAAGAGGATTAAAAATTAATTATAAACAAATATTTGACTGCAGTTCGAAAAAAATGCGAAATATTATGCAGTTGTACGTAAAAAAAGAAAAGCAAAGTTTTGAAAAATAAATGGAACCTAAATGTCTCGCCTTGATAAAGTAAAAAGTTATGTTAGCTACTTAGCTACTACACTATTTAATGTGAGCATTTCTTAAGAAAGCCCTTCCCCATAGCAAATATTAAAATAAAAAGTTCTTTGATTTTTGAGTAAACATATTTCTTGAACCAATTTCTAGTGCAATGAATTATTGTGTACCTAGAATCTGTTTATTATTACTTTCTGAGGTGGGGATGGCCCAATTTCGAGTTTCAACTGTTCCAGTTTTGAGATTTGTCTCTACTACCCCCCTCCCCTCCAACCCAGTCCTTGGTCAGAAAAGGAACATTGATGGGCTTGTAAAGGCCCCAGTTCATCGGATGGTTCATTGAGCTCTAACGCATTGTGCAGGAGAGCCATACCGTGTGCGTGTTAAGGAAAACGCTGGATGGACTTGGCAAGTTGGTGCAATATTTGTATATGGATGTTGCATTCCTTCACGGGGGCTAACGATGTTTCTGTACGGATGTTTGCATTGTATTTCTACAGAAGCCGGAGAAGGTTGGGGGAAGGCAACCCACTGGACAGCTGTTAGGATGTCTCCTAATAGTTGCCCAGTTGTCCCTCTCCTCACCTTTCTCTCAGCCCTTGGGTCCTTGTGATCCAGACATTTTGTTCATTGTGTGCAAAAACAAAGGCCTCTCACAGATAAAAAACGCCTTATTACTTTCTTTTGGAAAATGCATTTATAATGTTAAATATTCAAATTTCCATAACTCCTTGAATACTGAACGAATATTGTTGAAATCGAGATTTCAATAGATTTCATCATGATCTTTATATTCAGTCACATTTTCCCCTTAAATGCATATCGTAGAAGGCTACGAAATTAGATTCCCATTGACAGGAAAATGAATTCTCTATTATTTTTGAAGAGAAAAATGTCAATAACAATATATATGCATTCATTTAGGGTAAAAAAGTAGGAAAGATTAAGCAACGTTTTTGAAGTGGGATCATAGATACCTCAGGAGAGATTAACACAGCAACACAAACCTTGAAAATAAAAAAAAAAACAGGATTTAGGGAAAAGAAGGAAATATCAGAAAGTAGGCTAAAGCAGAAATGCAATCCTTCCTCATCGTCACTAGGCAGAACAGAATTTGCAAAAGCGACTAAGGTCACCAACACATTACTACATAACCGCTTTTAACCTAAACTATCCTTGTGTACCATTAGCTGGTGTCTATACGAATCCAGCTTATTTATATATTACTGTCGTGTCCTAATTATATAATTTTAATATTTCGCACAAAGTAAAATGCATTCCTATTTCGTACTCTTTAATATTTGAGATGTTTTTCTACAGAAGCTGTGGATGTTTCTATTGCATTCCTACAAAAGCCATGGGTGTTTTGTATTTTTTTATGGAAATCATGGATGATACAATTGTCTTTCAATAGAAGCAGTAGCTATTTGTATTCCATTCCTGCAGAAAAACGAATATTTGGTATTGTTTTTTACGGCCTGGGTCGGGTTCTTTTACCTCTGAGTGGCACTTTTTTTGCACAAAATAGGCTAAGTGGTAAGACGTCAATGATAAGAACCCCAAAGGCCCAGAGGAGGTTAGGGAAAGGGAATCCACTGGTCAGCTGCTAAGACACAAATGCAAGCCTCCAGTCAATGACATCCAGCGTGTTCTTTAATGTGCATAGGGTGTTGCTCTCTTGAACACGAAGCCACGGCTTCAGGCCACGTCCGACGGATGGAATTTAACGGAAATGGTGTGTTGCGTTTCTGTAGAACCAATGGATGTTTGTATTTCCTTTATGCGAAGTAACCGATGTTTGTAATTCTTTCTACAGAAACCAGTGGTATGTGTATTGTATTTCTACAGAAGCCATGGATGTTTATATTGTATTATCATAGAAGCCATGAGTGTTTCCGAAACAGCCTACTTCCACTCTGCCTGGGGATACACCGACTCCTCTGGGTCAGGTGAGCCCTTGTTTGTGTGTGTGTAAATGGGTCCAGCTGATCCCTTATCCCCATTTGTGGGGAACGTCTGTCACACATGAGTTTCAAAATCTACGAAATATTCCACAGCACGTCCAAAGGAAGTTTATCTCTAAAATTTGTTCTCATTGTTTCCTGCGGTGGTCATGGATGATAGCAGTGGCTTTCTACAGAACATGTGTCTGTCTTCATCTGTATCTTCCTCACACGGCTTCTCTATAGAAAATTCAACTGAGAAAGTTCTCTCAAGGCCTCGATAGCTCACATGGAAAATTTTATTTCTGAAATGCCAATGTAGCACAACTTTATGATAAAAGAAGTTATACAAATGAGAAACAGTCAGATAAGAGTTGTACTAGAGAGTCCCAGAAATATGGATTTTGCGGCCTTTGATATTTTTAAAAGAAGGAAGTGCAGGATTAATATGAATCAACACCCTACTAGTCCTAACAGAAGGCATTAAAACGAGCTTAATAAACGTGTAAAGGATCATTTAACAGCTGATAAGAATCTTTCGCTTGATAGCTTGGCTGAAAGAGCGGAGGAAGTCGAAAACTTTAATATTTGTGAATAAAGTTTTGTGAATAAAGTTAAAAACTTTAATTTTTACAATTCCCTGCTGTTGTTCCGATGGCACAACAACATTGCAAGGTGGTTGAAGGTGAGGATTCTCTGATGGCTAGGTGACCTGAGCATTTCAGAGATGTTCTAAATAATATGATTATTTCTACTCCCATTGATTGTAATGAGGAGAGATGCATTACTGGCTGTAATGATGGCCCTATATCACATTCCGAAGTCGCTTTGGAAATCTCTAAATTAAAATTGCATGAATCTCCAAGGAGTGGATGAAATCACCACTGAAATGCTTAGAACGGGAACATTTGTTTGTCACATGACTGACTGACATTTTGACTATTTTTCATGATAAAGGTGTTGATCCTAAGGATGTTACTAGAGCTATTATTGTCCCGATTTTTAAAAAAGGTGATAGCAGTTCTTGTGATAATTATAGGGGTAACAGCCTACTTTCTGTTCCAGGTAAAGGTCTTTGCATGATTATACTTAACAGAATTAAGAATTTGGTTGATAGACAACTGCGTGATGAACAGTGTGGATTCAGAAGTGGTAGGGGATGTATCGATCAAATATATTCACTTAGGCAGATTCTTGAGAAATGTTTACAGTATCAGAAATCTGGTTGCTAGCTTTATAGATTCAAAAAGGCTTTTGACTCTGTTGATCAATATAATTTGTAGCTAATTGTTAGATCGTATGAAATACCTAATAAGTTAGTTTGTGTAATGAAAGTTCCCTATAATAACACTGAATCGTGTTTGAGAGTTGGTACATCTTTCAGTAATTGGTTTATCATTGCTAGTGTAGTTAGACAAGGATGCATTTTGTCTCTTTTTCTCTTTTCTTTGGTTAGTGATTATATTATGCGAAATTCTTTGCAAGGGAAAGATTTTGTTCTTAAATGGTCTAGAGATTTCAAAATTTCTGAATTTGATTATATGGATGATTTGGTCCTGTTGGCTAACGATGTTGATGAGACGAATTCTTTCATTAAGGCTGTTGATGAGACTGGTAATAGAGTAGGTTTGGTGATAAACAGAGAAAAAAATAAAGTGATGAAAATTGGTCAGGCAAATGGTGCTTCATTTGCTTTGAATGGCAGCACTCTTGAGCAAGTGTCTCAGTTTAATTTTCTTGGGAGCTATGTAACCGATACTGGTGATGTGCGGCATGAGATAAATAGAGGAATAGGGATTGCTGTTGGGACTTTTAAGAATCTATGGAGAGTGCGGAAAAATTGGCGTCCACATCTAGAGACCAAAATTAGGCTGTATAATAATTCAGTTCTTTATAAGGTATTCTATGGTAGTGAAACATGGACCCTTTGTAAGCAGGATAGCAAGAAACTTGATGCCTTTGATTCTAGATGCTTACGCAGTATCTTGGGCATTAGGTAGTTTGACTTTGTAAGTAATGATGAGGTTAGAAGGAGTCGTCAACCTCCTTTCAACAGCATATTGTGCAGAGAGAGACTGTGTTGGTTTGGCCATGTTGCCCGTATGCATAGCTGCAGATTAGCAAACAGGATTATGAACAGTGTACTTAAGGGTTCTCAGAAAAAGGAGGAAACCCAGGATGCATTGGTCAGACAATGCACAAACAGGACTTTGCTAGAATTGGCCTAGAGTGGCCAAATGCAACAGATGTAGCTCAGAAGAGACACGTCTGGAGAGGAAAATTACACAGTCTGGTTGGACCTCTGTAGTCCATGGCTGTATGAGGATTTTGTATGTATGTATGAATGAAGTTCAGCCATTGTCTTACCGACCAGTCTATTGCCAATGCTAAGGTGGTTGAACGTAATATTTGGCCGAAACAATACCATAAAAATGCAAATTGTATATCCGGTTGGAAAAATAAATTGTCCACTTGTTGATAAGTCACATATTTGATAAGATAGTTCAACACTTTAAATCCTTTAAAATTACCGGTAAATAATTTAATACATTAAATCTCTATTGATTTAAGATTAAGTAAATTATTACGATAAATAGTAATATAAAAAAAATTGTTATCATAAGATCTCACCTTGATATATTCTAAGTCGCAAGTACGCATGCTTCCAAAGAAGAATGAATCCACATGTAAGATTACTCCATATCCAAAAGGTGGGCGAATCGTCACGCTGCAGTTTCTGTTGTTACCGTATGCTCCATTCCGAGATAATCCGATCTTTGCTGCCGAATCCATTCCCATCGTTTCCAATTTGTACTCGACTATATTATTGGCGGCACAGGAGTCTTCTAGGTAATCTAGAAATAATGAGAGGAGAAATTTAAGAAGGTGATGCAGTGGAAACTTAAAAGAGTCTCCTTAAGAGGTCAGAAGTGAGATCTAGTATATTTTCAGAGTTCATCTTACTAATCGTTTTTCGCACATACTTGCAGAACGTTATTGTTTAGTGTCGCTAGTAATCCTTTGATTTAATACTGAGAGGCAGTTTTATGCTGAAAAATGAGGGATAGAATCGGTAGTGAGCCAAGCTCATAATCTGCAGTTCCCAGGTTCGAGTCCCAGCTAGGCCAGTATTGTGATTTATCTCCAAAACACTCCCCACCCTGCCCACGGTCAGTATGGGATACCGATGAGCTTGAAAAGGCTCTTGTCCATTGAGTGGGATATAAAGCCGTGGCTCCGTGTCCGAGAGAGCCATACCCTGTGCACGTTAAAGAACACGCTGGGTGGCCTTGACGGGAGGCTATCATCTGTCTCCCAATAGCTGTTCGGTTTGTCCCCTGTTCACACAACAGTCTTCTCTGTGCCTTCGGCTCGGCCATTTAGCCCATTGTGTGCAAAAAAAGTCCGCTCAGGGGTATGAACAACCAACGCAAGCTTCACAATGATCACCTCACAGAAGTGGATCACAGGCCTTGATCACAGCTGGAGATCAAATTTATAACGTTTTCTAAACATTTTACACATAGCTTTCGCCATTCAAGCATCGTTGATTGCTTTCAACAGTCATTCAAATGCACGTCATCTGAATTGAAAGAAATTCAAGTTGCCTGTAACAGCTATTGAATTGGCAATTGGAGTATTCATTTTGAACATTCATTCAAGTGCCCTGATCTCTTGTAATAAATATATTCATGGGGACTAATCCCTTTAATCCTCCAGTAAAAAGAAACAGAGTAAAATAAATTACTCCTCAAGCAGCTGCTTGTTACAGAGGTCTGACAGGAGCCTATCAGTTCAGTACGCCATAGACGAGTTCTGTTTGGAAGTCGAGAGCTCAGCAGAAAGAGACAGGTGGTTCCACCATATTCACCAATGTCAATTTGACCCCAGTTTACAATGCAGATTGTGAGGTGGGCCAGGAATACTGAATGCGCCTAGAATTCGAAAATCGACGGTGGTCGGCGCCGATTTAGTTTGTATTTTCATCTAAATTTGCCTAATTTATTTTTGCAATTTCATAAAGTGAAAAATCCTCTTATTTTTTTACGTCATGTTTTAACGAAAATTTCCTTTTTAAAACTTTTAACAGTGACCTTTATCACAACTCATTTACCAGGGTTCATATTTTAAACTGAAATTACCTACACGGATGTTTCTGTGTTTGAAAACATAAATTGGTCAAGAGTCGTATAAATCCCACTTAATAGGACATTTCACTGCTGAAAATGAAACTAGTCATAAGTTCAGTTCATAAGGACATTTCCTGAGCATCACCATAGCGCTTCTGCGGTATTTCAACCGTCAAAACCAGTTATTTCACTTGCAGTCTGCAATACCCTTTTCTGACTCACGTTCAAGGACAAGCTAGCATGTACTTTTTTTAGGGTCAGTGAACCTCAGTTGCAATGAATATTTTCCGTACAGAATAACAAAGCATAAATATTTCTCATCAAGCTGCTACATTGCCATTGAAGTTTCAAAGGAAATTGACATTATGACATTTATTTTGTAAAAAAAGGGAAAACTTTAGCAGAAATTCAACACAAAAAAGAAAAAAAATTCTTGTTTTATTTGGGATTCGAGCCCAAGTATATAATTTACAGTAATTGCGTTGACCAATAGCATTAGGTTGTTTTTTCTCTAACCGGCACTTTTTACACACAATGGGCTAAATGACCAGGAGACATAGACTCCGAAAACTCAGAGAAAATTCGGGAAGAGGATCCAGTGAACAGCTGTTGGGAGACAGAAAGTAGCCTCCCGTCAAGGCCATCCAGCGTGTTCTTTAACATGCACAGGTTATGGATCTCCCGCATACGGGATAACGGCTTAACGTTCCACCCGACGGACGGCGGCTTTTCCAAGGCCATCGGTGTCTCCTTTCTGACCGAGGAGAAGGTGAAGGTTTATCGGAGATAATCTCAATGCTGACCCAAGTGGGACTCGAACCTGGGAACTTCAAATTACGAACCAGGCGCATTATGGACTGAGCCATCCCCAACAACCAATAGGATACATAGCATGAGCTAGCATGAGAAGCTGTAAACCTGGGTTCGAGTTCCTGATGAGGCATGGGTTTGTTTTTGCAATGTCTTTCTGTTGAGGTCTCACCTTCTTCATAGATGCTCTCTATGGTTCCTACTTATATGCTGTAGATAAGACTTCGTTAACTCAATAGCGTGCTATGCTTGTAATCTGATGTTCCAAATTTCAAATCCGAACTGTGCCTGCATTAAGATTTATTTTCTTGCTGAGCAAGGGGTAACTGGTAGACTTGTGAAGACATGGGACGTTAACCGTGGCTCCGTATGTATAAGCTATACCCTGATCCCGCTGAATGGCTTTGACGGTAAGTGTAATCTGGTTTCTAACAGCGGCCTAGTAGGTCCCCTCCCCCAGCCTTCTCTGAGCCTATGGAGTCCTTACGACCTGGTCATTTCACCTATTGTGTATACAAAAGTGCTCTCAGAGTTAAAGAAATCCAACTCGATTGACAGTCCTTGTCGGACATCCAATGCAAGCGCTTCTTGACAAGTAATTGCTTTTCTTTTCACTTTACTTCTTTTTGGGTTTATGTTTTAAGGATCAGGAAGTTGCATTGACAGCAATGGACGGATGGGACTTAAACTTGTGGCAGCGTGTACGGGAGAACCACACACTGCACACGTTACGTTAAGCACACGCACACGTAACGCAGCGTTAAAAAACACGCTGGATGGACTTGAAGGGAAGCTACCATCTGTCTCCTAACAGCTGTCCACTGGGTCTCTTTCCCCCAACCTTCTCTGAGCCCTCGGGGTCCTTGTGACTTAGCCATTTAGTGCACTGTGTGTAGAAAAAGTGTCGTTCAGAGGTAAAACAACCCAACGATATTGGTTATGTGCTCCCTTACCCCTTGGAGAGTGGGAAAACATAACGTTTCTATTTCAAGAATAATTGGAAACTTCTTTTCATCTCGTTTTCAAAGAAAGCGAGATAATAGTTTCGCTTTGTCGTCTGTCTGTTTGTAGACATCGAACTTTTTCGTTTGCAGAGATAAATTAAAAATTATTTTGTGTTGGATAGGTATAGATGAAATATTACGATATGCACTTTCCGAATCTCTCTAAACCTATAATTACGCCCTCTAGCGATGGAAAAAGTTGAAAATTCTTAAATTTCTGACGACTATTGCGAATGATGTATTTATGCTAGAAATTTTGGTGGTGGAATAAGAAGGTCACGAAATTTTCATTGCCAACAACGAGTTGACCCCTTAGACCCACAGGGGTGGGAAAAGACACCTTTTTAATTTTAGCAGATAATTGTTTGTTTTTAGAGATAAATGAAAACTTCTTTTTTGGGTTAGATAGGAATTGATAAAATATTATGATTCATTAATCGTCCGAAAACTATAATTGCGCCCTCTAACGGTAGACAAATTTGCAGATTCCAAAATTTCAAACATATATTTCAAACGACGTATTTAAGCTAGAAATTTTAAATTTAGATGGTGGAATTTGAACGCCATGATGTTTCCATTGGCAACAATGGATTGACCTCTTACACCCACGGGGGGTGGGAAAAGACCATTTTTTATTTTAGCAGATAATTGTTTATATTTAGAGATAAATGAAAAAATCTTGTTAGGGTTAGAGAGGAATTTATAAAATATTATGATTCACACTTTCAGAATCTTTCGAACATTTTAATTGCGCTCTCTAACAGTGAAGAAGATGGAAAATTCCAAAACCTTCAAACGAATATTGCAACGATGTATTAATGACAGAAATATGAAACTTTGATGGTGAAATGTGAACGTCATGAAGTTTCCATTGGAAACAATGAAAATGATAATTATGAAACTCTTTTTTAATGTGATTGTTACTAATGAAATATTTTAATTCGCATTTTTCGAGCACTTAGTAGTTTTAATAAATATATATCTTTACAGATCACTGAAATGATGAAACTGCAGAGCTCGAAGTACCAGGATGAAAGATCCCACAACCTTCTCCATCTGAGGATATCCAATAACTGGCATGAGTCGCAAAGGACAACACAAAAATCACCAAAAGGTGAGCCCCAAGGGGCAGGAAAACAATGATAAATATGGTAGATCAGGGTGCTAGACCATAAAGTGTTCCTGATCGGAAACCAGTGGTTTAGCCCTCTTGAATCTGCTCATAGGATCATGATCATACTTTAAAATGTTAGTAATGAAATCATGAGGATTCGTGTCCACAGCTTCTAAGAATTTCTTAGATCTGCTTTATATGGGTGTAACATTTTGTCATCTCGCTGGAGGATCAATTCAGATTCTTACAACTTCCTATCGTTAATTTTCTTTTTACCACACCCAAGGAAATTGAAGATCTGCTTTATATGGGTGTAATATTTTGCCTAAATCCCCATGTATTTTTATGTTGGTCACAAACCATGGGACATTTACGACCTGTCTCAAGATTTTATTTTGATAGATCTGGAGTTTCTTAATATTTTCCTTTGTCGTGTTAGCCCATATGGGGGCTGCATATGTTATAACAGGTCTAAGAACTGTATGGTAAAGTAGTAACTTATTATCAATGGAGAGGATAGAACAAGTTGGCATCGAATCATGTTTGCTTTTTGCAGAACATTTTCAGTGTGCTTGTCCCATCTGAGCTTGCTATGCAAGGTAACGCTCAGATACTTAACAGTTTTCTGCCAGTTAAGTGGTGTATCGAAAATGTTGAGAGTCTGGGGGTTAGTGACTCATTTGGTGTTAAATAAAACTGAAGCAGTTTTCTCAACATTGATTCCTATCTTCCATTTATTGTACCATTGCTCTATCTTATCCAAGCCTTGTTGTAATCTATTAATAGCAATAGATGCGCTCAGCGAGGATGAGAGAAGAGCAATGTCATCTGCATACATAGCAGTAGTGATCCTGTCAATAACACGATAATCATAAAGGTAAATAGACTGCACTGGTAATAGAAAGCACTGGTCCAAGAAGGGAGCCTTGTGGTACTACAGCTTCGATGGGATGCATCGTAGAAAGGCTTTTTTCAATCTGCACTTGAAATGTACGATTTTTAAGGTATAACTGTAAAAATTGGATAATTCCTGATGGAACCGTAGCCCTGACAAGTTTGTACAATAAACCATCTATCCAAACTTTGTCAAAGGCTTTGGCCACATCAAGAAAAACTGAGGCAACCGTTTCCTTTATATTGAAGGATTCAGCAATTTTCTCAACTACACGGAGGATCTGATACTCAATGGACATCTTCTTTCTAAGCCGAATTGCGAATCTGGAATGATGTGGTTCTGCTTAAGAAAGTCAGAGAGTCGATTGAGAATCACTCGCTCAAGCAGCTTGCCCAAACAGGAAAGCAAGCTGATTGGGCGGTAACTTTGGGGGAAACTTGGATATTTCCCTGGCTTTAGGATCATTCTGACATGAGCATTCTTCCAGATATTCGGGAAGTTACCGTATCTGATGAGTAGATTGAACACAAATGAACAATCGCCTTTTTTGGCAGTTTTTTCAGCATTTTGTTAGTTATGAGGTGCTGGAGCCTTATTTCGCTTAAGGTTTTTTATTGCATCTTCAATTTCCCTGGGTGTGGTAAAAAAATATTAACGATAGGAAGTTGCAAGAATCTGAAAAAGTCCATCCTCCACATCTTTATGTGTGTCTTCATCAGAGAGATCATGATTTTCCTGAAATTGATCCTCCAGCGAGATGGCAAAAGCCCCCGCCTTCTCCTCATCGCTAAAGACCATTCCCTGGAAACCCATGAATAGGTGGGAGATTATCCTTAGGAGTTTTAAAAGATTTTGTTAACCTCCATATGGAGTTATCATGCACAGAAAGATTGCTGATTTTATCCTTCCAGCTATTTTGTCTAAAATCCTTAATATCATTTCTGATTTGTTCTTTTAGTTGGTAATATAACTTTTTATCTTCTTCATTCCTATTTCTCTGCCATTTATGCCGGAATTTATTTTTATCTCTGATAAGTGCTAAAATGAGAGCAGGAAGCGAGTAATAAACTGATAAACTCTTTTTAACAATACTCCCATTTACCTTACAATCAGTTAGAATATGAGTAAAAGTCTCGATATCCTGCGTGGTAGTACGTAGATTGGATGAGTTGCATTTTCCAGTGATGGATTCATTTACAAGGGAAGTAAATTTATCCCAGTTGGTGTAAATCAGTTCTGTAGGAATTTCCTGTGAAGTAATAGAAAGTTGCATATTAACGGGAATGTGGTCAGAGTTAAATACATTAATTGTATTTAATCTGTAAATGGGGAAGAAATTTCCAAGTACTAACACATCTGAGACATCCGGTTTGAAATTAGTATTATATGTGGGTAGTACGTGGGATGAGAAGGTGCATTTACGATGAAGCCTTTATTTGTGGAATAGTCAAGCAAAATGCGATCATTTGCCTTACAACTCCTAGAATTCCAAGCATTATGTTTGGAATTTAGGTGCCCAACTAAAATTGTTGGGTTTCCTGAATTAAAAATGGTGTCTTTCAGGACACCATTTTAAAACAGACGTTTTTAGTTTTTTATTAGGAGATTTGTAACCTGCTATGATATTTATATTCCCTACATTAGTACCCAAAATAGAGACAGCAGTAATCTCAAGAGAATCAATGTTGGGTATTTCATAACGGAAATGAGGAACACTATGCTTGATGATAACAGCAGTGCCTCCTCTACTATTATGCAGATGATCAGTTCTGTATATATCATAATTTGGAATTTTTAAACTATCACTAGCTCTTAAGTGCGTCTCACTCAAAAGAGCTATGTCGGTTTTGGATTAAAATAAGAAGTTTAAAAATTCAAAAAGATCAAGTTTCAGGCCATTGCAGTTCCAGGCGAGAATCTTAAGTTCATCCTTAGAAACAAGTGTATTAGCCATTGCAGTTTATGGCATTGAATAGAAAATCGAAAGCCTTAAAACCCACTGTAAGTTTGGCCATAAGGCCAGTGGCAGTCAGATATTCAGTAAACAGTACCTTAATGTTTACAAGACGTTCAGCAAGATTTATTGGCTTGAAAAATTTCAAAACTTCTTTTAGGTCATTAATTAGAATCAATTCTGATTCTTTATTTTCATCACTTTTGGCCTTAATATTTTTGGTTGTTAGCTTACTATTAATATTAGCTTTATTTACTTTTACAGGTTGAGGTTTATCATTTGCTTTGACAATATCTGCAAAAGTAAAACTAAAATTCTTATATATAAAAATATACTTGACCTCCTCCTGGATACATCCGTATGGAATTTAGAATCTCTAGTAGCTTTGATAGGAAGTTTTGGGTTAACCTTTCCTTTGTCTCTTGTTTTTGAATGCAGTGGAGTACGTTTCTCGGAATTTGCACTAATTTTTGAAGCTTTTCCATCAGCAGCATCTTGGGTGTTCACTGATGCATTCTTAGGGTAGAATTTACACCCATTAAAGTTGGCTGTGTGGCCAAGCCCACAGTTTGCACACTTTGGGGGAGCCATCATTTCTATTGCGTGTACAGATCTTAGTAAAGTGATCTCCAGCACACTTCACGCAACGTGGTCCATTACAACACCCACTCTGAGCGTGGTCATAGCGTTGACATCTATGGCACTGTGTCGGAGTGCTATCCTTCTGATAGTTTTCCATCTTAATTTTGAGATGGAATAGAGAAGTGATGTTGTAAGTCTTCTTGTTTATTTCATTTTTTGGTAGTTCGATATGGAAAACTGGAATGAGCTTCCTTTCTTTTCCCTGTCTGAGTTGAGAGATTTTAATAACATTAAAACCCAGATCCGTAATTTCATTTTGTAATTCCTCACAGGTGACATCAGCTGGTAAATTTTTGAATATGATTGATTATATATTAATTAACAGCAAATGGGCTAGTTCTGTTAGAAATACCAGGGCATATAGGGGAGCTGAAATTGGATCTGACCATTACCTTGTTAAAAGTGTCTTGCAACTTAAACTTAAAAAGTGTTGTGCTAGGGTTAAAAATTTTACCTTTAATACTGAAGCTCTGAAAGACCCAGTTATAGCTAAAGCTTACCATGATAGGTTACTTAGTCATTATCACAGTCATGGTTTGCTTAATACTGAAGTTGAGGAAGAATGGCTTTTTTGGAAACAGGCTTTTTTGGACACTAACAGTACTCTTTTAGGAAAAAAGGAGCAGAAGAGACAGAATTATCTGAGTGATAAGGCACTTGAGCTTATTTTGGAAAGAAAGAACTGCAGGAATGCCCTTAATCAATACCCTACTAGTCCTAATAGAAAGCATTACAACTAGATGAAGTAACTAGATGAAGGATCAGTTAGCTACTGATAAGAATCTTTGGCTTGATGGCCTGGCTGACAAAGCTGAGGAAGCAGTTAGACAGCACAACAGCAGAGAGCTGTACCAGATAGTTAATGTTTTGTGTGGTAGAAAAATACTGGGATTGAAGGATAAACAAGGTAAGGTTATACAAGGGGAGGATTCTGTCATGGCTAGGTGGGCTGAGCATTTCAGTGATGTTCTAAACAATGTAGTTAGTTCTACTCCCATTGTTTGCAACGATGATAGATGCATTGGTGACTTTAATGTTGGCCCTATAACACAATCTGAAGTTATTTTGGCTGTTTCTAAACTTAAACTACATAAATCCCCAGGGGTAGATGAAATTACTACCTAAATGCTTAGAGCTGGGAATGTTTCGGTTACCACTTGGATGACTGAAATTCTGAATATCTTTTATGATAAAGGCATGGTTCCTAAAGATTTTACCAGAGCTATTGTTATCCCTATTTTCAAAAAAGGTGATCGTAGTTCTTGTGATAACTATAGGGGTATCAGCCTACTCTCTGATCCAGGTAAAGTTCTTTCCATGATTGTGCTTAGTAGAATTAAGAATCTGGTTGACAGGCAATTGCATGATGAGCAATGTGGATTCAGAAGTGGTAGGGGACGTGTAGATCAGATATTTTCAGTTAGGCAGATTCTTGAGAAATGTTTAGATTTTCAGAAACCTTTGGTTGCTAGCTTTGTTGATTTCAAAAAGGCTTTCGACTCTGTTGATCGTCAAAATTTGTGGTTGATTGTGAGATCATATGGTATACCTGACAAGTTAGTTAACATTATGAAAGCTCTCTATAATAACACTGAGTCATGTGTGAGAGTTGGTAAGTCTTGTAGCATTTGGTTTAGCATTACTTCTGGTGTTCGACAAGGGTGCATTTTGTCTCCTTTTCTCTTTAGTTTGGTTGTTGATTATGTTATGCGAAATTCACGTCAAGGGAAAGCTTTTGGCCTTAAATGAGCTGGAGATACGAAAATTTCTGATTTAGATTATGCTGATGATGTAGCCCTTTTGGCAAATGATGTTGATGAGATGAACTCTTTCATTCGAGCTGTTGATGAGACTGGTAGTACAGTAGGTTTGGTTATAAACAGAGAGAAAACTAAAGTGATGAAAATTGGTCAGGCAGGCTGTGATTCAGTTAATCTGAATGGTTGTAGTCTTGAGCAGGTGTCACAGTTTAATTACCTTGGGAACTATGTAACAGATACTGGTGATGTGCGGCATGAGATTAACAGACGGATAGGGATTGCTGCCGGGACTTTTAAGAATCTATGGAGATTGTGGAGAAATAGGCGTATACATCTAAAGACTAAAATTAGACTGTATAATAGTTTGATTCTTTCTAGGGTTAGTTATGGTAGTGAAGCTTGGATGCTGTGTAAACAAGATAACAGGAAACTAGATGCTTTTGATTCTAGATGCTTACGCAGTATCTTGGGTATTAGGACGTTTAACTTTGTAACTAATGATGAGATTAGGCAAAGGAGTCTGCAACCTCCTTTATGCAGCATATTGTGCAGAGAGAGACTCCGCTGGTTTGGCCATGTTGCCCGTATGGATAATTATAGATTGGCGAATAGGGTTATGAACAGTGTGCCTAGAGTCCTCAGAAGGAGGGGGAGACCTAGGATGCGGTGGGCAGACAATGTCAAACAGAACCTTGTTATAATTGGTGTACAGTGGCCGGATGCAGCAGATGTAGCTCAGGACAGATATGTTTGGAGAATTAAACTGCGCGGTCTGGTTGGACCTCCGTAGCCCATGGCTGCTTGAGGATGATGATGATGATGAAAGCCCAAGTCAACTAGAGCAGTATGCACGTCGTCAGAAGTTATGTCACAGGGTAGATTTTTAATGACTACCCTGAGATTCTTCTCTTCTTTTAACTTGTAGGTATGGAATTGCTGTTTTGAGGCTTCGAAAAATCTAACAAATGACCTATAGTCATCTGAACATCTGGTTTGTACTCTGACTGTTTCGCCAGAGGTCTTCGCAGTAAATGCCTCAACAGCAATTTTCGTTAGTTCTTTGTGTGTGCTCATCCAGTTCTTGGGAAAGCAAATAATGATAGGGGGAATCTTTCCTTTATTATTTCTAATTTCCTTAGAAACAGAAATAGATTCAGTAGCTTCCATTTCGGTAGCTGGTGTATCCAAATATTCCTCCTCTAAGAAAGAAAATTTGGTCTTAGAGGCATATACGGAATCGATGACAGGGGAAAAGGACCTCTTGTGCCTCTTTTTGGAATGTTTTCCAATATCCTTCTTTTTGGGTTCTTAGCTATTTTAGTTGCGTCTAGAAATAAATCTAACCCATACTTTGGGGGCAGAATTGATTCCTTGAATGCTCTCCAAAACAATTGTCTGTGAGGAGCATTGGCTGGAGCAGACATGTTCGTTTATGTCTTTTTCTACATAGAATCTTTCTAATATAGCATCGTTAAATCTGACTCGTTCGTTAGGCAAAATGCAATGTAAATCTTTCATTGCAGAAATATGAGAAATTGTAGAATTAAAATCATAAAGGAGTTTATTTTTCTCCGATAGGAAAGTGCAGATTTGTGCACTATAAGTCAAATGCGAAGAATCGACAGAGACTTGGTCTTCAGAGGTCTCTGAGTGGTTCGCAATGACGTCACTGTCAGAAAAGCTCGCTGTCAGGACCGGGACAGATAAATCCATTTTGTCAGAACTTGACATTTTAAGCTTTAAGAATTTGAAAAAAATCAAACTCGAAGTAATATAAAAACAATGAAATAATTAGTAAAAAGATATAAATATAAGAATTATTTTTACATACAAATATGCAGATAATTCAAAAATTTCGAAGTGTATAAAAATGGCAGTTGTAACTGTCAAAATCGGTACAGACCGAATGAATAGAACAGATTTCTGTAAAGTACCAGAGAATCTGTCTACAATACTAAAACTCAGAACAAGCTATAAAATCAGATTAAATAGTTAGTTTTTTAAGACTAACAACAAATGAGAAAATTTAAATAATAAATTCTAGTAGCGACTAGAATCAGTTAAATACAAGGACTTAAAGTTAAAATAAACGGGAAATAATACCTCAACGGAGGATTTGAAGTGTGTAAACTTACTTTAAAATACATATTTCCGAATCAATAGCGGCCAACTAAGATTCGGCTATCAGTACGTACTATTCCGCTGCCAATATCGGCCAACGCTAAGTCGGCTATTGGCAGGTACTTTTCCAATACTGACAGCGGCCAAATCAGGTCGGCTATTGACTCGTACTTATACTTATTGAAATGGCGTTGAAGTGGTGTTAAATAATCCAAAAGTCAGCTTTATTCAGACATGGTGAAAATTAATCTGAAAGGCTATCTAAAAAGCTAACAGTTTAAGTAAAAGTTTAAGCTATTCTAGCTAAACTTCCTGCCAAAGGCTCCACTGCGATTTTAAACCAATCTCGCCTAAGGCTAATAGGAAAGTTAAGTAAATAATTAGCTAATAATGAATACTAGAAGTAATCCAGGAACGATGCGAAAACACGTCATGACTGTATGAAGTCAGAGCTCCCATTCTTCCATTCTTACTAAAATGTTTCAACTTTGATAACTCTTTAAATACTGAAAGCGTTCGGATTGGAAAACAAAATTTAAATACATTTGACTAAAATATTTAAATTTTCTTCAGTCGCATTTTTTCTTTCATGAAAAGCTTATTTAGCAAGTTGCCAGGCTGGTAATCTACAGTTCCCAGATTCGAGTCCCAGCTGGGTCAGCGTTGAGATTTATCTTCGCAAAATTTCCCGCCCTGTCCATGTCAGTAAGGGACACCGATGGGCTTGGAAAGTCCGCCGTCCGTCGGATGCCACATTAAGCCGTGACCCCAAGTGCGGGAGAGCCATACTCTGTGCACGTTAAAGAACATTCTGGATGGCCTTGACGGGAGACTACCATCTGTCTCCCAACAGCTGTTCCAGTAGGTCCCCTCCCCCAACCTTCTCTGAGTCTTCGGGGTCCTTGTGTCTTAGCCATTTAGCCCATGGTGTGCAAAAAGTGCCGCTCAGAGGTAAAACAACCCAACTCTGTATCTGGGTTCGGTTCGGTTGTTTTACCTCTGAGCGGTACTTTTTTGCACACAATGGGCTAAATGTCCAGGTCACAACGACCCCGAGTGCTCAGAGAAGGTTTCGGGAAGGAGACTCGCTAGAGAACTGTCACATCAAAACAAAAGTTGTATTAGAAGACAGATGGTAGTCTCCCGTCAAGGCCATCAAGTATACTCTTTAACGTGCACAAGGTATGGCTCTCCCGCATACGGCTTAACGTCCCATTCGACGAACGGTGGCCTTTCCAAGCCCATCGGTGTTCCCTACTGAGCTAGGGCAGGGAAACCTCTGCATCTTAATTACTACTGACGTAGCAATGGAACAGCACCTAATTAAATGGCCACAAGGTTCATTAAGCAATGCCTGGAACATTTTGCGTAATTTTTAATGGCATTAAGCATTTTAATACCAGAACCGGTTCCAGAGTCCCCTAGAGAATGCTAGTAAGGGAATGGAAGCAAAAAGGCCCATTTATAACTTTGTACGCAGCTATTTGTTGAAAAGGTTTATAGAACTTTTATAGGGAACCTAATATCTTTTCTCATGAAAACTTTTACAGAACACAGTTTAAATTTTCTAATAAAGCTTTAGCTTTTGCAAATAGAAAGAACAAGTTTTCTAACAGATTTGAAGACTTGGCTAAATAAAATTTTCAGCTGATAAATCTTTGCTAGGGTTGTGTTTAAGCTCCTTAATTTGGTTTTCCCCTAATCAGTAAATTATTGTTTTCTGGCACAACATAAGACTTCGTAAATCTGGCAATGAGTAGAGAGAGAGTTTCGTCTGAAAAGGATTTAACATTTATAAAATAGAAATTTAAAATCATGTTGTGGCAACACATATAATCACGCAGATATAATCCTCCCAAAGATATTTTCCAGATCGAAAGTTTCGTTCGGATGACTAGATGTTGTTTCTATCAAATTTCCAGCTTTTGCAATAAAAAACATTTGTTAACAGAAAAAACTGTTGACACAAGCTTGAGAGCTCAAACAATGTTTAATACTCAGCAGAAAAAGCACTTTATAAGAAACACGATGCGAACAACTAGCATTAGCGTCAGCTTATATAAATGACTCCATTAAGGATACTTACGGTGTTTGTATACGTTCAATCGAATTGCCGAAGAATACAGTATGAACACCAATAGAATATTTAATGTGATTCGCAATAATCCAAACGTTATCATGGAGGCCGCCATTACAACTTCCGTCTGGTGTTATCGTGTGCATAAAGACAGGTTCCGTTAAAGCGAACACGATAGGGAAATAATGGCATCATCTGAAAACGGATGTCACCTTCTGTGTCGCCGGGAGCCACGTGAAGTCACTTCCTGTGTCGCCGGGAGCCACGGGTGTCGTAAGTAGCAATTCTGAGAGCTGTGGAGTTTGAAGACGGGCAGTGCTTTCAGCTCTGCAAGTATTCAAAAATGAAAGCAGTATGTTTCGGCTGCAGATGGCTCGTGTATGACCTTCTATTTCGTTGCTTGAGCAGGAAACTTTTCGGATTGGCAAGTCAGTCGTCGATACTAACATAAGGAATGAAATGATTTCACTCCCAAACAGGCGCGTAACCATGGGGGAATGCCCCCCCCCCAAGTAACTCGGAGTTGGCAAAATTCGAAGCGACTTCGTAAAATCTAGATGAGTTGTGAAAATTTGTAATTTTTGTTTGGAAAATTAAGGGGAGTTGTCAAAATCGAGGCAACTTGGTAAATCTAAGGCAGTTTGGAAAAGGGAGAGACAACAAAATTTAGAGCAGTTGGCAAAATTCGAAGCCACTTTGTAAAATACAGGTGAGTTGGCAAAATCTTGGGGAGTTGCGAAAATTCGGAGTGACTTGGTAAAATCTTGGGGAATTGGCAAAATTCGGAGTGACTTTGACAAAATCTTGGGAGTTGACAAAATTCGGAGTGACTTGACAAAATCTTGGGAGTTGACAAAATTCGGAGGGATTTGGAAAAATTGCGGAAAGTTGGCAAAATTCAGGTGAGATGTAAAAATTAGGATTTTTTCTGTAAAATTATGGCGAGTTGGCAAAACTTAAGGAGTTGACAAAATCTAGGGACAGTTGGCAAAATTCGGAGTGACTTGGCAAAATCGTGGAGAATTGACAAAATTCAGGTGAAATGTAAAAATTTCAATCTTTTTTTCTGTAAAATTATGTCGTGTTGGCAAAATCTAGGCAGCTTCGCAATATGCAGGAGATTTGAAAAATCTTGGGGGATTTCGCAAAATTCAGAGTGGCTTTACAAAAATCAGGTGTGATGTAAAATTGGGATTTTTTTTCTGTAAAATTGTGTCGAGATGGCAAAATCTAGGGCAGTTGGCAAAATTCGAATCCACTTGGTAAACTACGGGCGATTTGTGAAAATTGGGATTGTTTTTGTAAAATTAAGGAGAGTTTATAAAATTCGAAATGGCTTGGCAGATTCAGGAAAGATGTAAAAAAGTGCAATTTTTTCTGTAAAATTACGGCGAGTTGGCAAAATTCGAATGCACTTGGTAAAATATAAGCGAGTTGTGAAAATTGAGATTTGTTTTGTGAAATGAAGGTGTGATGTTACTTCTTCGGTTGTGTCTATTGGGATCACTTAGGAATGGTCCCTCCGGTTCGATCGCAATACGCGACGGGTGAAAGGGTCTTTCAGAACAAAAATCAAAGATCTTATTGCAATTGAAGGGACTCGATACTGAGGCTCCTCCCCAAATAAATTGTTCAACTTAGTCCTTGGTAAAACAATAACTATCCTTTATTGATATGAATTACATTGACTGATCAGGAAAAACACACTCATCATCATCATCCTCAAGCAGCCATGGGCTACGGAGGTCCAACCAGACTGCGCAGTTTAATTCTCCAAGCATATCTGTCCTGAGCTACATCTGCTGCATCCGGCCACTGCACACCAATTCTAACTAGGTCCTGTTTGACATTGTCAGCTCACCGCATCCTAGGTCTCCCCCTCCTTCTGAGGCCTCTAGGCACACTGTTCATAACCCTATTCGCCAATCTATAATTACCCATACGGGCAACATGGTCAAACCAGCGGAGTCTCTCTCTGCACAATATGCTGCTTAAAGGAGGTTGCAGACTCTTTTGCCTAACCTCATCATTAGTTACAAAGTTAAACCACCTAATACCCAAGATACTGCGTAAGCATCTAGAATCAAAAGCATCTAGTTTCCTGTTATCTTGTTTATACAGTGTCCAAGTTTCACTACCATAACTAACCCTAGAAAGAACCAAATTATTATACAGTCTAATTTTAGTCTTTAGATGTATACGCCTATTTCTCCAAATCTCCATAGATTCTTAAAAGTCCCGGCAGCAATACCTATTCGTCTGTTAATCTCATGCCGCACATCACCAGTATCTGTTACATAGTTCCCAAGGTATTAAACTGTGACACCTGCTCAAGACTGCAACCATTCAGATTAACTGAATCACAGCCTGCCTGACCAATTTTCATCACTTTAGTTTTCTCTCTGTTTATAACCAAACCTACTCTACTACCAGTCTCATCAACAGCTCGAATGAAAGAGTTCATCTCATCAACATCATTTGCCAAAAGGGCTAAATCATCAGCATAATCTAAATCAGAAATTATTCTATCTCCAGCCCATTTAAGGCCAAAATCTTTCCCTTGAAGTGAATTTCGCATAACATAATCAACAAACAAACTAAAGAAAAAAGGAGACAAAATGTACCCTTGTCGAACACCAGACGTAATGCTAAACCAATTGCTACAAGACTTACCAACTCTCACACATGACTCAGGGTTATTATAGAGAGCTTTCATTATGTTAACTAACTTGTCAGGTATACCATGTGATTTCACAATCAACCATAAATTATGACGATCAACAGAGTCGAAAGCCTTTTTGAAATCAACAAAGCTAGCAACCAAAGGTTTCTGAAACTCTAAACATTTCTCAAGAATCTGCCTAAGTGAAAATATCTGATCTACACATCCCCTACCACTTCTGAATCCACACTGCTCATCACACAATTGCCTGTCAACCAGATTCTTAATTCTATTAAGCACAATCATGGAAAGAACTTTACCAGGAACAGAGAGTAGGCTGATACCCCTATAGTTATCACAAGAACTGCGATCACCTTTTTTGAAAATAGGGATAATAATAGCTCTGGTAAAATCTTTAGGAACCATGCCTTTATCATAAAAGTTATTCAAAATTTCAGTCATCCAAGTGGTAACTGAAACATTCCCAGCTCTGAGCATTTCTGTAGTAATTTCATCTACCCCTGGGGATTTATGAAGTTTAAGTTTAGAAATAGGCAAAATAACTTCAGATTGTGTTATAGGGCCAACATTAAAGCTGCCAATGCATCTACCATCATTGCAAACAATGGGAGTAGAACTAACCACATTGTTTAGAACATCACTGAAATGCTCAGCCCACCTAGCCATGACAGAATCCTCCCCTTCTATAACCTTACCTTGTTTATCCTTCAATCCCTGTATTTTTCTACCACACAAAACATTAACTATCTGGTACAGCTCTCTGCTGTTGTGCTGTCTAACTGCTTCCTCAGCTTTGTCAGCCAGGCCATCAAGCCAAAGATTCTTATCAGTAGCTAACTGATCCTTTACACGTTTATTAAGTTCTTTGTAATGCTTTCTATTAGGACTAGTAGGGTATTGATTAAGGGCATTCCTGCAGTTCTTTCTTTCCAAAATAAGCTCAAGTGCCTTATCACTCAGATAATTCTGTCTCTTCTGCTCCTTTTTTCCTAAAAGAGTACTGTTAGTGTCCAAAAAAGCCTGTTTCCAAAAAAGCCATTCTTCCTCAACTTCAGTATTAAGCAAACCATGACTGTCATAATGACTAAGTAACCTATCATGGTAAGCTTTAGCTATAACTGGGTCTTTCAGAGCTTCAGTATTAAAGGTAAAATTTTTAACCCTAGCACAACACTTTTTAAGTTTAAGTTGCAAGACACTTTTAACAAGGTAATGGTCAGATCAAATTTCAGCTCCCCTATATGCCCTGGTATATCTAACAGAACTAGCCCATTTGCTGTTAATTAATATATAATCAATCATATTTCTATGCAGCCCATCAGGTGAAACCCACGTGTATTTATGTATATCGCGGTGTTTATAATATGTGTTAGTTATTCTGAAACCATTGAGTTTACTTACCTGTAGGAGACGTTGCCCATTGCCATTGCAGCTACCAATACCAAAAGGGCGTATCACCCCTCCCCAAAGGTCAGAGTCAGTACCAACTTTGGCATTGAAGTCACCTAGAACAAGGGTAATATCTCCTTTCTTGACAGAATTCAAAATATCCTGAAGTTGTCCGTAATACCTATCCTTCTCATCCTCATCAGCATCCTCAGTTGGGGCATAACAGCAGATAACATTCAAGTCTTTAATGCTTGTCTGAAATTTTGCTGTGACAAATCTTTCATTAATGCACTCATATCCTAGAAGAGCATCACTAGCATGTCTGCTGAGCAGCAGACCCACGCCTTGGTGATGCTTTCCATCCTCCCTCCCTGTAAAGAGAAATTTAAAGTAATTTTTAAATATCTCACCTTTACCTGTCCATCTGGTCTCTTGCAACCCTAGAATATCTAGGTTATAGCGCTGGAATTCCTGCATAAGGACATCAAGAGAATAATCTCTATGTAATGTCCTCACGTTCCACGTTCCTGCAGAAAGAAAATGATTAGTAGGATTTTTAAAGAAATTAGGTTTATTGAGATTGGTAGGGCCAACAATATCAAACAGCCCCCTGATCGCAGGTATGGGGCAAAGACCTGTTCGTCCTCCGCTAAAGGCTGAAGTCACCGATGCTGGTAGGAACTTCAGGCACCACCTTTTCAAGTGGACTTTTTCAAGAGCCATATGGCCTGCCTGAGACACATTACTCCAGTTTAGGCTTGACGATGCCCAACTAGCTAAGTAAGGTTCAGGTACCTGCGATGGCCTCTGATTAGGATTATCCACCAGCTGATATAAGGTATCCCATGCCTCTGTTCACTTAGAGCTGGCAACCCAGAAGCAAACAGAAAACACAGCGGCAGACTCTCCCTCAACAGAGGCCCACCAGTGCAGCAAGTCCAGGATCCATAATCAAGCTCAAATCCATAAACAAGTCCAGTCTAGTAGGTATAAATGGTCAGCACCAGGACCCTGTGAAGTTGACCACTCCTCAGCAGGGTTGAAAAAAAAGAAAAAAGTGGCCATAGATGACCAGATCAGTAGGCCATACTGAACTGGCAGCCCTCCCCTTCCGTTCCCTTCCAAAAGAGAATATCTCTTTTGAAAGGTACTAACGGCCTGCACCACGAGAAGTCGGGGTCGGACATTAGGTGCTAGACCTGGCCGGTTCTGTGCATCATCACTAGGGATTGGTACACAGCTCTCCTTCCAGTTTACATCTAGCTACCATTACTATGAATTACAAAACCAGCTTACTATCCCCATTCAGCTGTTTTCCCGAGAGCCTAAGTACCGCTAATACCAGTCGGCACTCACCAGCTTTTCAATTTTGCGTCTTTTCACGCTCGTCCCTCGACTGGCTCTCTCTCTCCTCGTTGCCAAACCCTTTTTTCCTTTCTCTCTCTGCTTCGGCCATCTGGCAAGACCGCTAGCCTCCAGGTTCGGAGTCAGTTGTCAGCGGACGCTAGCCATGGGTGACTTCCCTCCTCCGGACACTGCTACTTCAATTAACGTTCCACATGCTGGGACTGAGGGCCTCCCACGTAGCATATGCCCTTTTGGTGAAATCCGAAATAACATACAAAACCCGAACAAAAAAAAATATTTAAAAAGGCCTCTAGCCTGACAGAAGGAGTGTTGGATAAATTGAGGAAACTTAACAGAATGTAGGGCAGTTGGCAAAATTCGAATCCACTTAGAAAATACGGGCGAGTTGTGATAATTGGGATTGGGTTTGTGAAATTCAGGATAGTTCAGGATATATGGGGGTTTGAAGTGATTTTAGTCAACTATCCTGAATTTCACAAACCCAATCCCAATTATCATAACTCGCCCGTATTTTTCAAGTGGATTCGAATTTTGCCAACTGCCCTACATTCTGTTAAGTTTCCTCAATTTATCCAACACTCCTTCATTTCACAAAACAAATCTCAATTTTCACAACTCGCCTATATTTTACCAAGTGCATTCGAATTTTGCCAACTACTCTAGATTTTGCAACTCGCCGTAATTTTTCAGAAAAAAATCGCACTTTTTACATCTTCCCTGAATTTGCCAAGCCATTTCGAATTTTATCAACTCTCCTTATAATTGCACAAGAAAGGAGCAGTTTTCACAACTCCCCTGTATTTTACCAAGTGGCTTCCAATTTTGCCAACACCCCTAGATTTTGCCAAGAGTTCTTTTATTTTCCAACTCTCCTTAATTTCACAAAACCAATCCCAATTTTTACAACTCACCTGTACTTTACCAAGTGGTTTCCAGTTTTGCCAACTTCCCTAGATTTTGAAAAGTTTTCTTGAGTTTATAAACTCTCCTTAATTTCACAAAAACTATCCCAAATTTCACAAATCGCCCGTAGTTTACCAAGTGGATTCGAATTTTTCCAACTGCCCTAGATTTTGCCATCTCGCCACAATTTTACAGAAAAAAATCCCAATTTTACATCACACCTGAATTTTGTAAAGCCACTCTGAATTTTGCCAACTCTCCTAGATATTGCGAAGCTGCCTCGATTTTGTCAACACGCCATAAAACCAAGAGAAACAGATTAAACCAAAGATACAGAAAAAACATTGCAATTTTTACATCTCACCTGAATTTTGTCAACTCTCCACGATTTTGCCAAGTCACTCCGAATTTTGCCAATTGCCCCTAGATTTTGCCAACTCTCTAAGTTTTGCCAACTCTCCTAGATTTTACCAACTCGCCATAATTTTACAGAAAACAATCCAAATTTTCACATCTCACCCGAATTTTGCCAACTCCCTACGATTTTGCCAAGTCACTCCGAATTTTGCCAACTGTCCCTAGATTTTGCCAACTCCCTAAGTTTGGCCAACTCGCCATAATTTTACAGAAAAAAAATCCTAATTTTTACATCTCACCTGAATTTTGCCAATTCTCCACAAATTTGCCAAGTCACTCCGAATTTTGTCAACTCCGTAAGATTTTGCCAACTCACCTGTTTTTACTAAGTGGCTTTGAATTTTGCCAACTGCTCTAAATTTTGCCGTCTCTAAATTTTCCAAACTGCCTTAGATTTGCCAAGTTGTCTCGATTTTGACAACTCCCCTTAATTTTCCAAAAAAAAAATTTTGGGAGTTTGAAAGTGATATGGCAAATATAAGAGAGAAATAAAGATTGGGATTAGTTTCGTGAAATTAAGGAGATTTGACCAAATCAAGGCAAAAATTCATACTAATTTACTACAATTCAGACGTTCAGACGAGATGTAAATATTGGAATATTGGAAGTATTTGTGAGAAATTATGGCTAGTTGGCAAAATTGGAAGTCAAATGGCAAAATGTAGGAGAGACGTGAAAATTGTCTTACCCCCCCCCCCCTCCCCCACACGGAGAGACCTCCACCCACGGAGAGAAAATCTAAGCAAAATTGCTCAGTTGGCAATTTTTGTCAAAATTTTGCTCGAGTTGGAAAGTTTTGAACTTCCCCCCCCACAACCATACTCCTTCGCTACGCCCCAGCTCCCAAATGTAACTTTTCGCTGAGCAAGCTGACTTACCATGTAAAGGATAACCAGATTTTTCACAGCCAAAATATACGACTGTATGTAAAAAGGTGTGTTTCTTTTATTAACTGTATATTCGTTTTTACACACTATTAAGTTAAAATTAAAGGACAAATGTGTTACTCTTATCCAGGCTCGGATCTACGAAAAAATAGAATCAAGACAGGGCTTGCAGTATAAAAGTTTCCTTCCGTTTTAGAGGTCTTACAAATTTTCTTGAAAAATGCATGAAATACATACACTGAAAGGTCAAAGGTTATGGGAATAGCAGTTAAAGTAGAACTAGTGCACTTTACTCGTAATCGATGCATTGAAGGTCAACCGCAGAATGGCGCTGCAGTAGCCTACGTACTCAACATTCATTTCGGAGTAGTTGTTAATTCAGCATGGCTGCACGTCGTGAGTTCTCTGACTTTGAATGTGGCTTGATTGTCAATGTCAGAAGAATGGATCATGCAATATCGGAGACCATGCAGGATCCTAAGTCTACGGTGTCAAGAGTTTATCCTCAGTATTCTATTGATGGCATTTCCACACACGTAAACCAGCGAATGGGACGGCCATGTGCAATTGACGAACGGAACTCTCGTCGGCTGTCACGAATGGTAACGACCAACAGACAGGCTACAGTACATAACGACCAACAGACAGGCTACAGTGCACAACGACCAACGGACAGGCTACAGTGCACAACGACCAACGGACAGGCTACAGTGCACAACGACCAATGGACAGGCTACAGTGCATAACGACCAACGGACAGGCTACAGTGCACAACGACCAACGGACAGGCTACAGTGCATAACGACCAACGGACAGGCTACAGTGCACAATGACCAACGGACAGGCTACAGTGCATAACGACCAACGGACAGGCTACAGTGCACAACGACCAACGGACAGGCTACAGTGCATAACGACCAACGGACAGGCTACAGTGCATAACGACCAACGGACAGGCTACAGTGCATAACGACCAACGGACAGGCTACAGTGCATAACGACCAACGGACAGGCTACAGTGCATAACGACCAACGGACAGGCTACAGTGCACAACGACCAATGGACAGGCTACAGTGCATAACGACCAACGGACAGGCTACAGTGCACAACGACCAACGGACAGGCTACAGTGCATAACGACCAACGGACAGGCTACAGTGCACAATGACCAACGGACAGGCTACAGTGCATAACGACCAACGGACAGGCTACAGTGCACAACGACCAACGGACAGGCTACAGTGCATAACGACCAACGGACAGGCTACAGTGCATAACGACCAACGGACAGGCTACAGTGCATAACGACCAACGGACAGGCTACAGTGCATAACGACCAACGGACAGGCTACAGTGCATAACGACCAACGGACAGGCTACAGTGCATAACGACCAACGGACAGGCTACAGTGCATAACGACCAACGGACAGGCTACAGTGCATAACGACCAACGGACAGGCTACAGTGCATGAAATCACTGCCAATTTGAATGCAGGCCAAACACAAAACGTTTCTGAAAGGACTGTCCGTGTCCACCTGCACTCCATCGGATTTGGTAGCCAAAGACCCACTCGTGTCAAATTGCGTACACGTCATCACAGAGCTCAACGACTGGAATGGTCCCGGAGACATCGAAATTGGACAGTAGAACAGTGGTGTCGGATAGCATGGTCCGATGAATCAAGGTTCCAGTTGTTTCGTGCTGACAGGAACGTTAGAATGTGGCATAGGCCCCATAAAGCCATGGTTTTTTGTTTGCAAGGTCATGTTCAGGCTGGAGATGGCTCTGTAATGGTGTGGGGCATTTTCACGTGGTCTACATTAGGCTCTCTCGTCCGTTTGGAGCAATCGCCGACAGGTCTGAGATACGTGGACATTCTCGCAGATCACCTGCACCCCTTCATGACTCTCGAGCACCCTGACGGTGAAGGTGTATTTCAACCAGATAATGAAACGTGTCACCAGTCTTTGGTTGCTAGGAGGTGGATCGAGGAACACACCATGGACTTTTCCACCATGAATTGGATCCCACTCTCCCCCGATATGAACCCCTTGGAGCATCTGTGGGGACACAATAAAAACAAGCTTACGATCCATGAATCCAGCACCATCCAATGTAACACAATTATGGTCTACACTGCAGGATGTGTGGGCCCATATGCGGAGGAGCCATACCCAATACGGGTTTGGCTCTCCCGCATATGGGGCCACCGCTTAACGCCCCATCCAACGGATGGCGGCCTTTCCAAACCTATTAGTGTCCCCTACTGACCGTGGGCAAGGCGAGGAGTTTTGCGGAGATAAATCTCAACGCTGGCCCAGCTGGGACTGAAACCTGGGAACTGCAGATTACGAGCCTGGGACGCTATTGACTGAGCCACCCCCGACCCCAGTGGGATTGGAAAGGCTGCTGTTCATCGGATGGACCATTAACCCATAGCCCTGTGTACAGGAGAATCATATAGTAAGGTTAATGAAGCACGCAATGAGCTAAATGACACATTTTTGTACGCCAAGTTTCAAAGACCCCAAAGCCTTAGGAAGGTTGGAGGAAGGGGTTAAATTGGATTGTTTTACCTCTCAGTGACATTTTTGCACACAATGGGCTAAATGGCCGGATGACAAGAACCCAGAGGTCTCAGAGAAGGTTAGGGGATGGGAACCCACTGGATAATGACGAGACATATGGTAGTCTCCCATCAAAGCTATCCAGCATGTTCTTTAACATGAATAGGATACGACTCTCCTGCACACGAGACCATGGGTTAATGTTGCATGTAATGGACTGCAGCCTTTCCAAGCCCATTGGGGGCGGGAGTAATTCAGTTGATAGCGCCCCTGAGATTAATCTCTGCAAAACTCCCTGCCTGCCTATGGTCAGTAGAGGACACTAATCAGATGGGGCGTTAAGCCGTGGCCCCGTATGCGGGAGAGCCATACCCTCTGCACTTTAAAAAGTATACTAGATGGCCTTGACGGAAGGCTTCCATCTGTCTCCCAATCCAGTGGGTACTCCTTTCCCAACCTTCTCCGAGTCTTTGGGATCCTTGTGACCTGACCATTTAGTCTGTTGTCTGCAAAAAAAAAAAGGATCGCTCATGGGTAAAACAACCCAAGGCCATTGGTGTCCCCTACTGAGAGCATGCAGCGAGTTTTGTGGAGACAAATCTCAATGCTGATTGGTGGCCCTTGGTGGGTCTCGAACTTGGTAACTGCACATTACATGCCTAGCGCGCTATCGACTGCGTCACCTTCTCCCCCACTGGGGGAAGGCGACTCACTGGACAATACAGGAGAGAGAGCTATAACTCAGAAAACTTAAAGAATATGCGGGATGACATTCATGGTACTTGTCTCCTAACAGCCGTCCAATGGATTCCCCCTCCCCAAGGGATGGGAGTCCACTCGGTATCGCACCATCTGCAGTTCCCCCCCCCCCCAGATTAAATTTCAAGTCTCAATTGTGCATGCATTGAAATTTTCTCCGTTATATCTATCCTATTCTTTTCTCGGTGAGAATGGTGAGATAATATTACCCTGTGCACGTTAAATAACATGCTGGATAACTTTGACGGAAGGCTAATCTGAGCTCTTGCAGTCCTTTGATTCCCTAAACATGAATTATTACTCATTAGAAATATATATTGTCTTTTTCAAGTAAGTATTTCGACAAGTTTGGGAGGAACTCAAGCCTTGTAATATGTGCTGCCATCTATGCTCCGACCCAGAAACTACGCATTCTTTTTAAACCATTTCAAAATTCTTTTGCCCTTCTTAACTCCGTGAACGTCGATGGAGGGGACAAGTTGCGACACCCTTCACTTAATGGAATAATTAATTTGTTGAATACTATCAGGTGTACCAAAAACTAACGTTCTTTTGTTTAACGAAATGTAAACCTTTGTTCTCTATACGCTCTATTTTGCTCTCATAAGTATTTTAATTTATTATTTAAAAAAAAATTACCCATGTTCTCAATATCAAGTTTTCTGTTTATTTCCCGTCATACTTAGCTGTATTGTGGTATGAAGTTTGCATGATCTGTAGACCCTCTGCTTCCATTGGGATTGCTGATCAGACTGATAATAGAATACGTTGGATTGTTCTCTGAGCTGCATTGTTTTGGCACAGTGGGCTAAACATCTAGGCCACAAGGACCCTAAGGCCTCAGAGATGGTTGGGGGAAAAGGGATCCACTAGACAGCTGTTAGGAGACAGATGATAGCCCTCAGTCATGGTCATCCAAAATCTTGTTATTGCGTACAGATTATAGATCTCGCACACACCAGCCACGGCTTAGGGGCGGGGGTGGCTCAGTCGGTAGCGCGCCAGGCTCGTAATCTGTAGTTCCCAGGTTCGAGACCCAGCTGGATCAGCGTTGAGATTTATCTCCGCAAAATTCCCCGCCCTGCCCACGGTCAGTAGGGGACACCGATGGGCTTGGAAAGGCCGCCGTCCGTCGGATGGGACGTTAAGCCGTGGCCCCGTGTGCGGGAGAGACATACCCTGTGCACGTTAAAGAACACGCTGGATGGCCTTGACGGGAGGCTACCATCTGTCTCCCAACAGCTGTTCCAGTGGGTCCCCTCCCCCAACCTTCTCTGAGCCTTCGGGGTCCATGTGACCTGGCCATTTAGCCCATGGTGTGCAAAAAAAGTGCCGCTCAGAGGTAAAACAACCCAACCCAAAGCCACGGCTTAAAGCCAAATCCGATATATGGCTGATGGGACTTAATCCGTGGCCTTTGTGAAGGAGATTCGATTTTCAGATAACGTTATCGTGTATCATATCACGTGAACTAGACACCGTGGCATTAATATCTGACTACGTAGCAAACGTCTTGGTAACGGTATGTGTTTCTTTTTGTATATTATGTTTTAAGTTTTTTTACGCAGTGTTCTGTTCAACCTTTTCACAAACTACTTTTCCGTCGGTGCTCCAAATCTCTCTTTGTGTCCCCAAACACTGGACTTTTGGTTTTCATTCGTCCTTGCGTTGACGTATGGATGACGGGGCAAACGACGAATCACAAAGAAAATAATATATTTACTATCTCCAACAGAATGGTTGAATTGAAAATCTGCTTAAAATTGATATCATTCGTAAAACAGCTTCAAATACCAGAAAGCTCGTATTATCAGAACTTTTGAACAAATGGGTGTGTACCGCAAATTCCTCGGTGTCACTTCCCCTTCTGATGTTGCCATCCTGCAGCAACATCTAATGATAAGATCCTGAACCGCTATCTGTTTTAAATAGGGCCTGATGTAGAAAAATATAAAGGAATAGGGTTGGGGGGGGGACGCAAGCGACCTGGAAACAAGGGCGAGGGGAGGAGTTTCTCTAAGAAACTGGGTTTCAATTGTAACATAACATTTTACCCTCCATTTTAGAAATCTTCAAAACATTTTTTGAAAAAATGCGTGAAATATGCATAAGTTCAATATTTTTTTTTGCCTCCATTACTCTTGCTCGCATTTTCAAAGAGGACCTCCATTACCATTATTTTCATGGCACCCCTCCCTACCTAAATCATGCCCTAGTTTTAAATCGCGCGATTAAAACAAATTTGCGGTTTGTTTTCCCCCCAAAAAAATTGTCCCATGGCCGAGTGGTTAGCACCCTTGGCTATTTGATCTAAGGGACTGTGGGCAAAGCCCCGGGTAAGGCATAGATGTGTGTGTTGTTTTTCTGCTGAGGTCCTACTATCCTCACAGACCCTCTACTTCGGTATATAAACTGACAGGCTCCTGTTAGACCTCTGTGGCAAGCAGCTGCTTGAGGGGGTATTAATTTTTTTCATTTTCCCCAAAACTAACTAAAATTAGCTGCTAGAGGTCTACTATTCCAGCAAGCAGAAAGGTTTTATTACGTCAGGTCTAGACAGTGGCTTGGACCTACGAACGTCTTGTACTCTTTGCGCGAGGATTCGAACTCGATTTGCGCATTTCAATCTTGTGCGCAAAGTTTGTGCTTTCTTCAGAGATGTCACTAGTAGTGTATTTTACAATATTGAAGAAAAATTCCTCGTAAGTACAAAAAATTGATACATTTTCCAAAAATAATCTGTTACATTAGTAGTAGTAGCATGAATGACAGTTCTGGCACAGTAAAAGGGGCTCGAGAATTCTATGAAAATCCATGGGAAATGTTATGGGGGATGAGGGAAAAAGTATGTTTTTTGTGAAAAATATGCGTGAAAATTAGAAAAAACGGGGGTGTTTTTTAGTATGTGAAAAACTAATTTAAGTTTTTGGAGATAACATTTAAGTTTCGGTTTGATAACAGAATTATTACTTTGGACTTTTATTAGATAAAAGTTTTAATATTATTGTAGCAAAATTATTACTTGAACGTTGCTTAGATAAAAGTTTTTAATATTCTTGTAGCAAAAGAATTACTTTGGACTTTGATTAAAAGTTTTATTATTTTTTTCTATGATAAGAAATTTATTCACTTTTGGAAAAACTTTTAGTATTCTTCTTTGATAACAGAATTAATACTTTGGACTTTGCTTAGAAAGTTTTGATTCTGCTGTATCCAGTGAAGCGTACGATAACTCAACAAAACACATCATTTTTTATCTCGTATACACAACCTTCATTTCAACCTAATTCATTTAAACTAATTCACAAATTAGTTTAAACCTCATCTTAAAAAAAAAAACTTAAATTAATTTTTCACATACTAAAAAGCACCCCCGTTTTTTCTAATTTCCACACATATTTTCACAAAAAACCACAAGAAACATACTTTTTCCCTCACCGCCCATAACTTTTCCCATGGATTTTCATTGAATTCTCGAGCCCCTTTTACTGTGCCGGAACTCTCATTTATGCTACTACTACTATTAGTGTTACATTTGCATGAAAAATGTCTGTGATGTTAATCGATGTGCCCATGAAATAATTCAGCATTTTTATAAGAATCTTTTAAATTTAATAATCTAAAGGTGCGACTTCAGCTCGGAAATATTCAAATTAAACACATGCCGATTACTGTCTAAGACTCATTCTGAGTACAGTCGCTCAAAAAAAAAATATCCGAACACTATGGTTGATTACAGAATTCAGAAAAAATATCTGGCAACGATTTGTTTTAGAAATTAGTGATCTGGCAACCTTCGTGTCACGTGATTACAGAATTCAGGAAAAATATCTGGAGCGTGTACAGCAACTGTACACGCTCCAGTTACCGTTCACAGCAAACTGGAGCGTGTGCAGTTACTGCACACGTTCCAGTTTGCTGTGAACGGTAACTGCACACGCTCAATATTTCCGTGAGTGAGCCCACACGATCTAGTATCAAAATAATATGACCACCTACAGTCGCTCAAAAAAGTATCCGAACACTACGGTTAATTACAGAATTCAGAAAAAATATCTGTCAACGATTTTTTTTAGAAATTAGTGATCTGGCAACCTTCGTGTCACGTTGCCAGATCACTAATTTCTAAAAAAATCGTTTCCAGATATTTTTTCTGAATTCTGTAATCAACAAATAGTGTTCGGATATTTTTTTTTTGAGCGACTGTACCTTCAATAAAAGAAACTAAAATTGATGCTTTCGTATGTGATGGCCGAAGTTAAATTTTTCTGCTAGAGGGGAAAAGAAATACAGTACATAACAATATCAGAATTTTATTGCTGAAATGAATGTTATCTGAACAGAAATCACATTTCAAGGAGATGTTGGCGAAATACCGATTTCTTCACATCTAAAAATAACTTCTCTCTTTTCAGATACAGGCCAAGTGCTCCTGCAAATATGATAATAGTCAAGGTGAAGGCAAATACCCAGCCGAGAATCGCAGTAATCGCCACATGTTTCGATCTACAATCAAGAGCATCAGTGCATTTCGATGAAGAGTTGTTATTGTCTTTAAGGGGTTGGCTGAAATCTGAAAGAAAAAATGAACACATTTGTTGAATTCGTGCAACCATGTCAGATATTCAACACTGTACGTGAGTTTTTAAAAAGTATCAATAAATACTAAATCTTCAGAATTACCTGTTGACTTTGAAGTTAATGAATCAACAAATAGTTTGCAGAAAAAATAAGTTTTGCCGACTTGCGGATTTGAACCCACTTCTCTATAGATTCATACCAAAGTGTTCAAAGACCACTAACGTCCTTCATCCACAAATGTGACCGCCCTGCCCACGGTCAGTAGGGGACACCGATGGGCTTGGAAAGACCGCCGTCCGTCGGATGGGACGTTAAGCCGTGGCCCCGTGTGCGGGAGAGCCATACCCTGTGCAGGTTAAAGAACACGCTGGATGGCCTTGACAGGAGACTACCATCTGTCTCCCAACAGCTGTTCCAGTGGGTCCCTCCCCCAACCTTCTCTGAGCCTTCGGGGTCCATGTGACCTGGCCATTTAGCCCATGGTGTGCAAAAAAGTGCCGCTCAGAGGTAAAACAACCCAACCCAATCCACAAATGTGACTTAACAATCTACAAGTCCCATTCGCTACTGGCGCCATCCATTATCGCGAGAGTCAACTTCCCTTTTTTAATGTAGCACTGAGTAAGATATAAATACATATATAAGTTACTCATGCTAAAGCGTTATTAATGAATTAACCAATAATTAATAATTTTTGGTGGGTTCGAATCCCATTCACGGCAAAAAACAATTTGTTTTTTCAGCTTATTGTTTCATGTCTACAGGACATCTCCAGTGATATTTTACTACTGAAGGAGTTGTTACTTATTTGGCATTCTCAGCTAAAGGAACAAAAATTTACTCTATTTAAGAAACAAAATTATGACACTAACAAGTTCGGTTGGTTTGTTTTACCTCTGAGCAGCACTTTTTTTGCACACCATGGGCTAAATGGCCAGGTCACATGGACCCCGAAGGCTCAGAGAAGGTTGGGGGAGGGGACCCACTGGGACAGCTGTTGGGAGACAGATGGTAGACTCCCCTCAAGGCCATCCAGCGTGTTCTTTAACGTTGGGTTGTTTACCTCTGAGCGACACTTTTTTGCAAACCATGGGCTAAATGGCCAGGTCACATGGACCCCGAAGGCTCAGAGAAGGTTGGGGGAGGGGACCCACTGGAACAGCTGTTGGGAGACAGATGGTAGCTTCCCGTCAAGGCCATCCAGCGTGTTCGTTAATGTGCACAGGGTATGGCTCTCCCGCACAAGCGGCCACGGCTTAACGCCCCATCCGACGGATGGCAGCCTTTCCAAGACCCATCGGTGTCCCCTACTGACCGTGGGCAGGGCGGGGAATTTTGCGGAGATAAATATCAACGCTGACCCAGCTGGGACTTGAACCTGGGAACTACAGATTACGAGCCTGGCGCGCTACCGACTGAGCCACCCCCGCCCCGACACTAACAAGTAAACAGGTTGACCGATTTCATTAAAAAACAAACAAACTGAACTTGCGCAATATTTTTGTGTACAAATTACATATTTACCGAAATTGAAACTTATTCGCTAGGTCAACAACTCAATCACAAATACATAATATTACAATAAAATTTCCGTGATCATAATAGCTTTCTAGTATTTAATATATCACAAATATAGATTAATTCTAATCGATTACCAACAGAGGCAGTAGAAATTCTGACAGAGATTTCGTACTCTGTAAAATTCTGACACCAGAAGAACTTTCCTCATCCTTAAGCCATTCGTCTAACCCAGTGTTTTCAACCTTTTTTATCTCACGGCACACTTGAACCTATAGTTAAACTTCAGCGGCACACTTATGCCGCGGATATTATATATTATTTATTATTTAAAAAACCGGTGTTATGCACATATCTTTTTGCTTATGCATATATATATATATTTTACTATATAATGCATAAGTTTATTATAACAATGATATACTCGTATAATCAATTTAAAGTGGTTTTAATTTTGATATGTACAGTCGCTCAAAAACGTATCCGAACACTAGGGTTGATTACAGAATTCAGAAAAAATATCTGGCAACGATTTTTTTAGAAATTAGTGATCTGGCAACCGTGTCACGTAACACGAAGGTTGCCAGATCACTGTACAGTCGCTCAAAAAAGTATCCGAACGCTACGGTTGATTACAGAATTCAGAAAATAAATCTGGCAACGATTTTTTTTAGAAATGAGTGATCTGGCAACCTTCGTCTCACGTGACACGAAAGTTGCCAGATAACTAATTTGTAAAATAATCATGGCCAGATATTTTTTCTGAATTCTTTAATCAACCATAGTGTTCGGATACTTTTTTGAGCGACTGTACACGCTCCAGTTTGCTGTGAACGGTAACTGGAGCGTGTACAGTTGCTGTACACGTTCCAGATATTTTTTCTGAATTCTGTAATCACGTGACACGAAAGGTTGCCAGATCACTAATTTCTAAAAAAAATCGTTGCCAGATATTTTTCTGAATTTTGTAATCAACCGTAGTGTTCGGATACTTTTTTTGAGCGACTGTACACTTATTGTGCTTTGGACTTCTTTCGAAAATAATTTAATTAATGATCTTTAAAAATTTCCGTGGCACACCTAAGATTCTCTCGCGGCATACCGGTTAAAAATCACTGGTCTAACCTTTCAACTAACCATTAATCATTCGTCCAACCTTTCAACTAACCATTAATCATTCGTCCAACCTTTCAACTAACCATTAATCATTCGTCCAACCTTTCAAGTTTTGCAACTGCATTCCAAGCATCATGTCTCCCAAACAAGTGTCTCTCAGAAATTAGCAAAGACTTAGGTTTCCACTTTTCTGGTGTTTGGCATTCATCTGTTAAATCTTTGACGCTACAGCCTTTGGTATAAGTCCTGGGCTCTCCCCTGTTTCTTCTTCACTTGTCTTCAGCACTACCAGGATTTTATCCAGAAACTTCCTTCCGTAAAGTTTCTTACAGATATGATTTTCCCCCATTTAGAGACTGGATTAAAGCGGCTGTATTAAGAGCAAAGGTACTTATTTTTCCCGTCTCTGCTATAAAAAGTTTTTTTAGGAAGAGGAGTGGAAGCAGAACCCAGGGGTTGGTTGGGTTGTTTTTCCTCTGAGCGGCACTTTTTTGTACACCATGGGCTAAATGGCCAGGTTACAAGGACCCCGAAGGCTCAGAGAAGGTTGGGGGAGGGGACCCACTGGAACAGCTGTTGGGAGACAGATTTTTATATCCGCAAAAACTCCCGCCCTGCCCACGGTCTCCCAGATCTATCTGGGAGACAGATGGTAGCCTCCCGTCAAGGCCATCCAGTGTGTTCTTTAGCGTTGGGTTGTTTTACCTCTGAGCGGCACTTTTTTGCACACCGTGGGCTAAATGGCCAGGTCACGTGAACCCCGAAGGCTCAGAGAAGGTTGGGGGAGGGGACCTACTGGAACAGCTGTTGGGAGACAGATGGTAGCCTCCCGTCAAGGCCATCCAGTGTGTTCTTTAACGTTGGGTTGTTTTACCTCTGAGCGGCACTTTTTGCACACCGTGGGCTAAATGGCCAGGTCACGTGAACCCCGAAGGCTCAGAGAAGGTTGGGGGAGGGGACCTACTGGAACAGCTGTTGGGAGACAGATGGTAGCCTCCCCTCAAGGCCAACCAGTGTGTTCTTTAACATGCACAGGGTATGGCTCTGCTGCACACGAAGCCATGGCTTAACGTCCCATCCGACGGACGGCGGGCTTTCCAAACCCATCTGTGTCCCCTACTGACCGTGGGCAGGGCGGGAGTTTTTGCGGATATAAAAATCAATGCTGACCCAGCTGGGACTCGAACCTGGGAACTGCAGATTACGAGCCTGGCGCTCTACCAACTGAGCCAACTCCCGCCTCACTGTAATCTGGAAGAACAACTTTCGCCTTTTGCGAATATCGTACGCTTGGTTCCAAAAAGACCAAAGTTCGTCGTGACTTTATAATATCGTCTAAACGATGGGATTTAAAATTATTGGAAGTTTCGAAATATGCAACTATCAAACCGAAAATCTTTTTTTATTTACTTTTTAAAACAAATAATCCAAATGTCTACGGTCGGGCAGACAGACGACAAACCGAAAACATTAGCTCGTTTTCTTGCAAACGAGCTAAAAATGTCTTGCTGTGGAAATGTTTACATAGACTTAAAGCAGAAGTCAAACCAGACAGTCGTATCAAATTTCTTCATACAAGTCGAAAAATATTTTTGAAGAGATGTTGTCACTAAGTTCTACACTTTAGTGATTAATATGGTGAATAAGTGAATTGATTTAGTTAGTCTTACTCCGTTAGGCTCGACAACTATTACATCAAGGTTTTATTGAACAGTCCATTAAAAAAAATCTCAAAAGTGAATGTGAAGAGCATTCGTACACAGGATTCCAAGGACTTCTCATTTTTTCTCATTTTGTTCACTGATCAAATAGGGACGAAGGGGGGGGGGCTCAGTCGGTAACGCGCCAGTCTCGTAATCTGCAGTTCCCAGGTTTCAGTACCAGCTGGGCCAGCGTTGAGATTTATCTCCCCAAAACTCCCCATTTGCATGAAAAATGTCTTCGTTTTTCATGCAATGTGGGGGAGTTTTGGGGCTGTCCCACAGTACTCCACCCTGCCCACGGTCAGTAGGGGAACTGATGGACTTAGTAAAGGCCGCCATCCGTCGGATGAGACGCTAACCCGTGGCTTCGTGTGCGGGAGAGCCATACCCTGTGAACGTTAGAGAACGTGCTGGATAACCTTGACGGAAGGCTACTTCTGTCTCCCAACGGCTATTCCAGTGGCTGGTGAGACCAACCTTCCTCGACCTTCTCCGAACCTTCGGGGTCCTTGTGACCTGGCCATTTAGCAACATAATGCAAATAGGGACGTTGGGGGGGGGGGCTCAGTCGGTAACGCGCCAGTCTCGTAATCTGCAGTTCCCAGGTTCGAGTCCCAGCTGGGCCAGCGTTGAGATTTATCTCCACAAAACTCCCCATTTGCATGAAACCTATTTGCATTGTGTGCAAAAAAGTGCAACCTTGATTAAATAGACTGAAGTTTGTTTTTTGTTAATGAAAAGTAAATGTTAATGTGTTTTACTCTACGATATAGATTGCAATCTATGATGTTTAAGTGTTCAAATTAAATTGTATAGTTCTAAAACAGAAAGAATTGGCGTCTGGATGAAATAAAAGTTCTCGAATATCAGAAAAATGATGGACTTAGTCATAAAATCAATAATGGCATTAAACTTGCCATTACGATATTAAATCTTTAGAACAATAAGTGTTTGGAGATCGGCTTTCATGTCTATTATATATCCACAGTTATTAATCCCATCACATGTTGGGGCGGGGGTGGCTCAGTCGATAGCGCGCCAGGCTCGTAATCTGTAGTTCCCAGGTTCGAGTCCCAGCTGGGTCAGCGTTGAGATTTATCTCCGCAAAATTCCCCGCCCTGCCCACGATCAGTAGGGGACACCGATGGGCTTGTGAAAGGCCGCCGTCCGTCGGATGGGACGTTAAGCCGTGGCCACGTGTGTGGGAGAGCCATACACTGTGCACGTTAAAGAACACGTTGGATGGCCTTGACGGGAGGCTACCATCTGTCTCCCAACAGCTGTTCCAATGGGTCCCCTCCCCCAACCTTCTCTGAGCCTTCGGGGTCCTTGTGGCCTGGCCATTTAGCCCATGGTGTGCAAAAAAGTGCCGCTCAGAGGTAAAACAACCCAACACAACAACCCATCACATGTTAAGTTTTTCCATCTACATCGGGTGCTGCAGCATGAGAATTAATCAGCACCACAGAGTTTTGACACTGAAACAATGAATGAAAAATTCACGAATTTGTAAATCAACAACCAAGGTTGGATTATGGATGCAAATATTTTTATTCATATATACATGAATGCTGAGCTATAAAATTTTTTTTTTCCAGTTTCATACAGCCTCATATGAAAAATATGAAATTTGAAGCTCCTGGAAGAACGCATTCAACTGTTCCTTTTTGACTACGCTGGATATTGTTTCTGAATGACTTTATTTAATGGTACATCCCAAATTATTTAAATATCCGACTAATTAATCTACAAATGACATTAAAAATTTTTAAGCGAAAAAATTGCTTTCAGTCGGTCTTGATAGGAACCAGCGACCTCTTCTTAGCATATCATATGATCCATTCACTGATATGGGGTTGGGTTGGTTTTTACCTCTGCGCGGCTTCCCTGGGTTGGGTTGTTTTACCTCTGAGCGGCACTTTTTTGCACACAATGGGCTAAATGGCCAGGTTCAGAGAAGGTTGGGGGAGGGGACACACTGGAACAGCTGTTGGGAGGCAGATGGTAGCCTCCCGTCAAGGCAATCCAGCGTGTTCTTTAACGTGCACAGGGTATGGCTCTCCCGCACACGGAGCCACGGCTTAACGTCCCACCAGACGGACGGCGGCCTTTCCAAGCCCATCGGTGTCCCCTACTGACCATGGGCAGGGCGGGGAATTTTGCGGAGATAAATCTCAACGCTGACCTAGCTGGGACTCGAACGTGGGAACTACAGATTACGAGCCTGGCGCGCTACCGACTGAGCCGCCCCTTGAGATGGGGTGGACGGTTGGTAGCGCACAATGTTCGCAATCCTTTTTTCGAACAGCAACATCCAGTTTCAATCACCTTCCTTGGAGAACACGGATTGACCTTACTGGCATTCTGTATTATCATTATTTACAGATTTTTATGTATGTTCTAAAACATTTATTTTTTCCCTCTCTATTATGTTTCGTCGAACCATGATCCTCGTTTTCAACTGAATTATGATTTTAACATTCGCGAGAGTTTACAGTTTTACTGAGATCATGTTGCCATCAACTAAAAGGAAGAGTAAATGATGTTGACGTTTACCTTTGAAAGCAGTAATTGTCAAAGCAGTGTCTCCATTCAGCTTAACTCCTTTCTCCATGTTGAAGTGATATATTATTTGCAGTCTGCTCGTAGTGATGAAAACATTCTCTCCATTGTTGTTCTGCGGTACGAACATCAGACACTCCTTTCTTGTTCCACTGTCCAATAGAATCTAAACAATTTTTGAATAACAGTCATTAAATTCGAAAGAATTGCGACATACAAAATCATAAATTTCCGTTAAGAAACATTCATTGACAAAATAAACAGAAAGCTATCTAAATTGCCTAGCCAAATAATTTAGATGAGTTGGGTTGTTTTACCTCTGAGCGGCACTTTTTTGCACACCATGGGCTAAATGGCCAGGTCACATGGACCCCTAAGGCTCAGAGAAGGTTGGGGGAGGGGACCCACTGAAAGTGGCTGTTGGGAGACAGATGGTAGCCTCCCGTCAAGGCCATCCAGCGTGTTCTTTAACGTGCACAGGGTATGGCTCTCCCGCACACGGTGCCACGGCTTAACGTCCCATCCGACGGACGGCGGCCTTTCCAAGCACATCGGTGTCCCCTACTGACCGTGGGCAGGGCGGGGAATTTTCCGGAGATAAATCTCAACGCTGACCCAGCTGGGACTCGAACCTGGGAACTACAGATTACGAGCCTGGCGCGCTACCGACTGAGCCACCCCCGCCCCTAATTTCGATGACGGCTTTACAAGTCGAAACATGTTAAATGAGGCTTGTCAAATATTAGAGGAATGCATGTGGATTATATTGCCGGATCGTTTTAGAACTAGAATCAGTTTATTCAAGTTGGCTTCATTTTCACTAAAGCATTAAAGGATCTGTCAGCCATCATTCCGATATTCAGTGACCGGGAAGGTATTCTCCCTTTTCGGATGGGAGATGTAATCAGTTTGAAACACTTTATTGTCACTTACGGTCTCCTCTGGCAAATCTACTCCCATTTCCATGGACAGTCAGTTATCTTGGAGATCACAGGTCGCTGATGTTTCAAAAAATTGAACTAAATTATTCCAATGTTTTACTTTATTAGACACTTTGTGGATATTTCGATCTTATTCGTAATTCACTATGCGTGAGTTAAATCTTAACTTTCATATGGCATTCTAACATGGAGTTGGGTTGGGTTGTTTTACCTCTGAGCGGCATTTTTTTGCACACCATGGGCTAAATGGCCAGGTCACATGGACCCCGAAGGCTCAGAGAAAGTTGAGGGAGGGGACCCACTGGAACAGCTGTTGGGAGACAGATGGTAGCCTCCCGTCAAGGCCATCCAGCGTGTTCTTTAACGTGCACAGGGTATGGCTCTCCCGCTCACGGGGCCACGGCTTAACGTCCCATCCGACGGACGGTGGCCTTTCCAAGCCCATCGCTGTCCCCTACTGACCGTGAGCAGGGCGGGGAATTTTGCGGAGATAAATCTCAATGCTGACCCAGCTGGGACTCGAACCTGGGAACTACAGATTACGAGCCTGGCGCGCTACCGACTGAGCCACCCCCGCCCCTAATTTCGATGAAGGCTTTACAAGTCGAAACATGTTAAATGAGGGTTGTCAAATATTAGAGGGATGCATGTAACAGAAAAGGACTTACTTCGCGCTGTTGCACAAGAAGTGACTAACATCTCTGTAATCCAAATTCACTGATCCAAAATGTTTGTTTATTTTGAATCACTAAAACGATAAAAAAGAGTTAGGATACCGATTAACTTTTTTCAACCGAGGTACTAATTTGGGAATGACACAGTTTCAAAATTTCAATTATCTGAGCATAGTTCTCATTCAAATGGGATTTGAAATACTGCTAGCGGTCATTTCTCTCAGCTATGCTAGTCGTCTATTGTAATAGTTCTCTTTGCCGTACAGTTCGTGTCAACCAACAACTGTCTGTCAGTCTACCATTATCTTCCTTCTTCTGGCCCACTTTGTAAGAAGGACTATGCCCCTCTATCATCTGGTCCAGCCTGTCTCTCAGAGACTTTTTTTTTCCTCTCGCATTTGCTATGATTGGCAAACATTTTTGAGGCCGTTGTCATTCTCCATTCCCTTGGAATATTATGCCCCGTGATTTTTAACTGAGTTCCAACACCTCCGTTACGGATGCTCCTGCCCATTTCCCCTCCCCCCTCTTTCAAAGTCAGTCAAATCAGCCTTTTTACCGACGCCGCACTTGACTTTGCCTTCCACCGTGCCTCTATGACTTTTATAGGACTTCGTAGTGACGTAAAAATACTTACGCCAGTAAAAAAAGTTTGCATACATTGGCAATTTCATGGTATTTCGTTCATCATTTTTCTTCAACCTTTTATCGAAAAGTGTGGATTTGAGTGTTAGTAATTTTAAAGTCTGAAGTAACGAAAACAATCCAGTATTAGTAATTTTTTGTGTGCTGTTCATAATTGCTAAAAATCTATTTCCGTTACTTTTCAAAAAACGAACCTGTTGTTTTCGATTATAGTTTATCAGTCTATATAGACATTCATCATTTCGTTTCTAAGCAATCAATGAAGCATTATTTTTTGGTTGGACAGGTACTAATAAAATAGTCTGATTCGCAATATTCGAATTTTTCAGTGGTTTGAATTTCACAGTTAGAATGACCGAAATTTGAAAACTGGCGAAACTTGAAACGAAAATTGCAGACGGTTTATTCTAGAAATGTAAGTTTCTTGTAGAATGTGTCAGTCAACGGGCTCCCTCACCTTTCATACAGAAGGTTGGGTTGTTTTATCTCTGAGCTGCACTCTTTTGCACACAGTGGGCTAAACGGTCAGGTGACAAGGCTCAGAGAAGGTTGGGGGAGGGGACCCACTGGAACAGCTGTTGGGAGACAGATGATAGCCTCCCGTCAAGGCCATCCAGCGTGTTCTTTAACGTGCACAGGGTATGGCTCTCCCGCACACGGGGCCATGGCTTAACGTCCCATCCGACGGACGGCGGCCTTTCCAAGCCCATCGGTGTCCCCTACTGACCGTGGACGGGGCGTGGAATTTTGTGGAGATAATTCTCAACGCTGACCCAGCTGGGACCGAACCTGGGAACTATACATTACGAGCCTGGCGCGCTACCGACTGAGCCATCCCCGCCCGCCTATGTGCGGGAGAACCATATCTGTGCACGTTAAAGAACACACTGGATGGCCTTGACGGGAGGCCACCATCTGTCTCCCAATAGCTGTTCCAGTGGGTCCACCCACCCAACCTTTTCTGAGTCCTCGGGGTTCTTATGACCTGGCCATTTAACCCACTGTGTGCAAAAAAGTGCAGCTCAGAGATAAAACAACCCAACCTTCCGTATGAAAGGTGAGGGAGCCCGTTGACTAACACATTCTACAAAAAACTTACATTTGTAGAAGGAATAAACTGTCTGTAATATTCGTTTCAAGTTTCGCCAGTTTTCAAATTTCGGTCATTCTAACGGTGAAATTCAAACTACTGGAAAATTCAGATATTTCGAATCAGACTATTTTAATAGTACCTGTATTTCATTGATTGCTTAGAAATGAAAGGATGAATGTCTATATAGAGACTGATAAACTCTAAGCTAAAACAACAGGTTCGTTTTTTGAAAAGTAACGGAAATAGATTTTTAGCAATTTAGTCATTGTGTGTAAAAAAAGGTGCCATTCAGAGGTAAAACAGACATTAAAATTTTTTATATTAACAATAGGTCTCTTTGAATGTTTCGAAAATGATTTTTGCATTATCTATTATTAGCATATTTAGAAAATGATAATATTGAAAAGTAGCATATTAGAAAATGATCATTTAGAAAATGAAAATGATAAAATAATAATATTTGCATATTTAGAAAATGTTTAATTTGCATTATCTATGATGTAAGACATACATCATAGGTATTAAAAAATTAGAAATTTTTTTACATCATAGGTATTTAAAAATTAGAAATTTTCTTACATCATATGTATTAAAAAAAACTTTTTCCTTACCTCCAAGCAATCTCCGATCATCTGAGAATCATTGAAAGGAGTCAATCTTGTTCTCAACTCGAGTCCATAGCCAGTTCGAGGTTCTATGGTTATCGAACACTGTTTTTTGTTTAAACCTGGACGTAACTCAGGACGTAACGCAAGGTCTCTTAGGACAACTGACTTTATTCCATCTGAATCGAGAGGGTGCGTCATTATCAAGCAGTGTTTGCATCCTTCACAGACAGAATCTAGTTGAAAGAATAATACAGAGTAACACTCAAATCACAAGAACAGAAATCTGCAAATGGTGATTGTTGTCCAATCAAATATTAGGCAAGTATCATATTCAGCCGGCAGTCTCTCTCTCGGGGACTGTGCGAATTGGAGGCAGGGATTCACTCAGTTGGTTGGGTTGGGTTGTTTTACCTCTGAGCGGCACTTTTTTGCACACCATGGGCTAAATGGCCAGGTCACATGGACCCCGAAGGCTCAGAGAAGGTTGGGGGTGGGGACCCACTGGAACAGCTGTTGGGAGACAGATGGTAGCCTCCCGTCAAGGCCATCCAGCGTGTTCTTTAACGTGCGCAGGGTATGGCTCTCCCGCACACGGGGCCACGGCTTAACGTCCCATCCGACGGATGGCGGCCTTTCCAAGCCCATCGGTGTCCCCTACTGACCGCGGGCAGGGCGGGGAATTTTGCGGAAATAAATCTCAATGCCTGACCCAGCTGGGACTCGAACCTGGGAACTACAGATTACTAGCCTGGCGCGCTACCGACTGAGCCACCCCCGCCCCACTCAGTTGGTAGCGCGCCCGTTTCGTAATATATAGTTCCCAGATTCGAGTCCCCCCCTGGGCTAGCGTTGAGATTATCCCCACCCTGTCATCTGTCAGAAAGAGGACACCGGTGGGCTTGGAAAGTCCGCCATCCGTTGGATGAGACCTTAACCCGTGGTTCCGTGTGCAGGAGAACATTACCTTGTGCAAGTTAAGTTAGTTAGTTTTAAGTTAGTGTTACGTTTTTTTGGTTTGCCTTGACGAGGGGTTACCATCTGTCTCCTGACAGCTGTCCAGTGGGTCCTCTTTCCCCAACCTTCTCTGAGCCCTTAGGATCCTTGTGACTTGGCCATTTAGCCCAATCTGTGCAAAGAAACCTTTCAGATGTAAAACATCCAAACCTGAGTGAATATTTCACACTTGTCTGATATCTGATTGAGTATGATTTGCAATTTATTTCTAATGCAGCATTTCATTTTACATCAGAATGCAGCGACTAGAAGACTAAATTACTTAACAAGCTACATTGTCTCTAGAACAAGGGTTCTCAACGTGGGGTACAACGTGAGAGCTCAAAAGTCGCTAGATATATGTTATATATACGTTTTATTTTATTCCTATTGTTATACTATAACTATAGTTTTATCTATCTATACAAGGGGTTACTCCAGTTACATACACATTTCCAGGGGGTACGTGAAGCATAAAAGGTTGGGAACCACTGATATATATGTTTTATTTTATTCACATTGTTATACTATAACTATAGTTTTATCTATCTATACAAGGGGTACGCCAGTTACATACACATTTCCAGGGGGTACGTGAAGCATAAAAGGTTGGGAACCACTGATATATATGTTTTATTTTATTCACATTGTTATACTATAACTATAGTTTTATCTATCTATACAAGGGGTTACTCCAGTTACATACACATTTCCAGGGGGTACGTGAAGCATAAAAGGTTGGGAACCACTGATATATATGTTTTATTTTATTCACATTGTTATACTATAACTATAGTTTTATCTATCTATACAAGGGGTACGCCAGTTACATACACATTTCCAGGGGGTACGTGAAGCATAAAAGGTTGGGAACCACTGATATATATGTTTTATTTTATTCCCATTGTTATACTATAACTATAGTTTTATCTATCTATACAAGGGGTTACTCCAGTTACATACACATTTCCAGGGGGTACGTGAAGCATAAAAGGTTGGGAACCACTGATATATATGTTTTATTTTATTCACATTGTTATACTATAACTATAGTTTTATCTATCTATACAAGGGGTACGCCAGTTACATACACATTTCCAGGGGGTACGTGAAGCATAAAAGGTTGGGAACCACTGATATATATGTTTTATTTTATTCCCATTGTTATACTATAACTATAGTTTTATCTATCTATACAAGGGGTACGCCAGTTACATACACATTTCCAGGGGGTACGTGAAGCATAAAAGTTTGAGAACCACTGATATATATGTTTTATTTTATTCACATTGTTATACTATAACTATAGTTTTATCTATCTATACAAGGGGTACGCCAGTTACATACACATTTCCAGGGGGTACGTGAAGCATAAAAGGTTGGGAACCACTGATATATATGTTTTATTTTATTCCCATTGTTATACTATAACTATAGTTTTATCTATCTATACAAGGGTTTACTCCAGTTACATACACATTTCCAGGGGGTACGTGAAGCATAAAAGGTTGGGAACCACTGATATATATGTTTTATTTTATTCCCATTGTTATACTATAACTATAGTTTTATCTATCTATACAAGGGGTTACTCCAGTTACATACACATTTCCAGAGGGTACGTGAAGCATAAAATGTTGGGAACCACTGATATATATGTTTTATTCCCATTGTTATACTATAACTATAGTTTTATCTATCTATACAAGGGGTACGCCAGTTACATACACATTTCCAGGGGGTACGTGAAGCATAAAAGGTTGAGAACCACTGCTCTAGAATATAGAAAGTCACAGGTATGTAGCCAGAAATTTTCGATGGGAAGGAAGTTTAATTTCGGGATTGAGTTCAAAACCAAATAGTAAGAGTATGACTTTAATCAATAGCGGTGCAATGCATTAATTTTATTCATATTGCTCAAAGTTCTCTTTTCAAATTTTGATCACTTTGGAGACCCACATAGGCGACTCGTGAGATATTCACCTGAAAATATTTAGTTTTGCCTTCAGCAGACATTTCTCGTGCGTTCCGCCTATGTGCGGAAGAACCATATCTGTGCACGTTAAAGAACTTAGAACTAAGAACACGTAATACCCACATAGAAGTTTGACAACATAGAAGACCCAGTTGGGGGTTGGATCACTAAGAAAACCCAAATAGGGGTTTCATCACATAGAAGACCAACATAGAGGTTTGATCACCTAGAAGACCCAGATAAGTATTTGATCACATAGAAACCCCCCATAAGTATTTGATCACATAGAAAACCCCCATAAGTATTTGATCAGTCTTTAGAATCTGGCATCAAAAGCTGGAATGTCGGATTCTGCTGCTATTATTAGTTTCATGTAGAGTAAGACTAATAACTTTTCAAAGTTTTTTTTAGTTTTAAAAGGAATACCAAACGAAGAAAAAAAATTCCCCGTGCAACCTGTTAGAACTATGAATGGCAAGAAAATAAAAGTTACAAGACCTGGTTAAAAATGTTTTACATAATATGTAACGTAAGAAATCTGAAAGAGTGGGTTGGAAGATTTTACCTCTGAGCGGCACTTTTTTGCACACCATGGGCTAAATGGCCAGGTCACAAGGACCCCGAAGGCTCAGAGAAGGTTGGGGGAGAGGACCCACTGGAACCGCTGTTGGGAGACAGATGGTAGCCTCCCGTGAAGGCCATCCAGCGTGTTCTTTAACGTGCACAGGTTATGGCTCTCCAGCACACGGGGCCACGGCTTAACGTCCCATCCGACGGACGGCGGTCTTTCCAAACCCATCGGTGTCCCCTACTGACCGTGGGCAGGGCGGGGAATTTTGCGGAGATAAATCTCAACGCTGACCAACTGGGACTCGAACGTAGGAACTACAGATTACGAGCCTGGCGCTCTACCTACTGAACCACCCCCGCCCCTAAATCTGAAAGACAAAGCCGATCGACCTACTCGATAAAAGTTACCGTCGCCCTATCTTCCTTTGAAGTTAATTGTAATTCAGCGAATAATTTGATCTCGGTATCCTTCAGGTTTTTTTTTACGTTTTAGTATAATGAGTATTTTTTTAAATTTTAATTAATAGTTATATATCGGATTCATTCCGGTGACCAGATGTTGTTGCTAGACAACTTGTGGCTTCCGCAATGGGCATAAGTTAACAACATTATCAAAAAAAGAATTGTTAACTTTAAACCTCCAGTAAATTAATTCTCAACAGAAAAGGACATTTAAAAACATAACATGAGCAATGAACATTGGCGTAAAGTTATATAGATGATGGACAATAGATACTTACTGTGTTTGTATACGCTGAATGGACCTGCCGAAGAGTACAATACAAAAAGGGAGAGGATATTGAATATGATTTGTAATAATCCGAATGTTAACTTGAAAGGTGCCATTGCAACCACTCTCTCTCATGTTGTCATGTACAGAAAAGTTCCGTTCAAGGGATGAGAGGGAAATAACGATACTGCGTAAACTTGACGTCACTTCCTGTTTCCCTGGGAGAACCTTCATGCCGCAGGTAGCAATCCACAGCAGTGTCACGATTAGGGCAGATTTTGAAAGCATTTAGCCAGAAAAATATGTAGGTAGGTACTGCTTAACGGTTTTCGTGTGCGGGAGTGTCATACCATAGATCCATACCCTGTGCACGTTAAAGAATACACTCGATGGCCTTGACGGGAGTCTACAGTCACTCAAAAAATATCTGAACACTATGGTTGATTACAAAATTCAGAAAAAATATCTGGCAAATATTTTTTTTTAGAAATTAGTGATCTGGCAACCACGACACGAAGGTTGCCAGACCACTAATTTCTAAAAAAATCGTTGCCAGATATTTTTTTCTGAATTCTGCAATCAACCGTAGTGTTCGGATATTTTTTTGAGCGACTGTAAGCATCGGTCTCCTAACAGCTGTGCAATGGATCCCCAACCTTCTCTGAGCCCTCGGGGTCTTTATGACCTGGCCATTTAGCCCATTCTGTGCAAAAAAAGTACAGCTCACAGATAAAATAACTCAACAACAACGGAGCAAGCACCACTCGAATATTTTTGGCAGTAAACTCGAACATAAATTACAATGTAAAGGAAGCTGAATATAGGAACTTTTTACATTTGTTTAAAATGGCTCAGTTTTATCGTCTAATCATTAGACTGATGTATGAAAAAAATAAATTTCTGACAGTAAGAATACACTTAATACGAAATTGTTCAAAGCAAAAATGTAGTCATCTGCTAAATATTTTATATCTTCACCAGAAAGAAAACTAGAGAAATAGTAAATGCAAGAGTCTTCCGAGTTTGACTTTAGATGAGTCTACTGATACATCAATCGTTAAATACTTGGCGATGGAAATTATACAGTCGCTCAAAAAAAATATCCGAACACTATGATTGATTACAGAATTCAGAAAAAATATCTGGCAGCAATGTTTTTTAGAAATTAGTGATGTGGCAACCACGATACGAAGGTTGCCAGATCACTAATTTCTAAAAACATCGTTGCCAGATATATTTTCTGAATTCTGTAATCAACCCTAGTGTTCGGATACTTTTTTGAGCGACTGTAGGTGGTCATATTATTTTGATACTAGATCGTGTGGGCTCACTCACGGAAATATTGAGCGTGTGCAGTTACCGTTCACAGCAAACTGGAGCGTGTGCAGTTACTGCACACGCTCCAGTTTGCTGTGAACGGTAACTGGAGCGTGTACAGTTGCTGTACACGCTCCAGATATTTTTCCTGAATTCTGTAATCACGTGACACGAAGGTTGCCAGATCACTAATTTCTAAAAAAATCGTTGCCAGGTATTTTTTCTGAATTCTGTAATTCAACCATGGTGTTCGGATACTTTTTTGAGCGACTGTACAGTGGTTGAGTAGCGGTAAACGATTCACTTCCTTGTTTCTTTCTTCCGGAACTTCCTCCACCAAAAAGGAAATGCAGCAACTCTGTTATCGAGTCACCTGAGGAGAATCAATGTGAGCTTTACTTTTTGATAGATGCATCTCCTCATATGAACGAACTTAGCGCAGAACTCAGAGAAAAGCGAAATTAATTTGCTATTAGAAGAATTTATGTTAAAACCTAAACTTTGCTGTCAGAAATTTTCAAGGATAGCACATAAAAAAATTTCAACCACTCTGCGGAAAAAGTCTATTTTGATTTTCGTCGGTAGGTGGATTGACTACAAGTTCTATTTAAAAAAAAATGATTACCAGCGTTTTCCTGACTTTGAAGGTTCAACAAAGTTTGTTTTTCAATCGATGCAAGATCCATTTCATTGTGCTTATCTGTTTCAGAAGTTCTTCAGTCTGCTTCTTTGTACAGACGAAATTTTGAGTCGGATATGCTTTTGCTGCGAAGTCAAATTACAGTTTTCAAAATGAATTTAGTTTGAGCATACAAGAAGGAAATATTTTAGATGAGAATCCTTTGTTCTCAAACACTGATTCAAAGTTAGTTTCTATGTTTATGTTGATGTAGTTTTGATAGTCAATCTTTTCCTTACACAAAGTACAGTCGCTCACAAAAATATCCGAACACTATGGTTGATTACAGAATTCAGAAAAAATATCTGGCAACGATTTATTTAGAAATTAGTGATCTGGCAACCTTCGTGTCACGTGACACGAAGGTTGCCAGATCACTAATTTCTAAAAAAACGTTGCCAGATATTTTTTCTGAATTCTGTAATCAACCATAGTGTTCGGTTGCCAGATGACAAATTTCTAAAAAATTCGTTGCCAGATATTTTTTCTGAATTCTGTAATCAACCATAGTGTTCGGATATTTTTTAATATATATAATGCGTATGAATATATAATGCAATGAATGTGGAGCGTGTGCAGTTACCGTTCACAGCAAACTGGAGCGGTTGCGGTTAATGTTCAGAGCACATCGGATCGTGTGAGCTCACAAAGACCTGGATCGTGTGGGCTCACTCACGGAAATATTGAGCGTGGACTAATTTCTAAAAAGTTCCTTGCCATATATTTTTTCTGAATTCTGCAATCAACCGTAGCGTTCGGATACTTTTTTGAGCGACTGTACCTTTCAAAGGCGATAATCTCTTCTGGAAGGAAAAGGACGTCTATCAGATCAGTTTTCCTATTGATCTCTTGTCATCTGTGGCCACTTTTTTTTGCTTACTTTTCCCATTATGCTGAGGAGTGGATAATGGTACGGATCATTTAACCCATAAATCTACCTAATAGGCTTTGAGGGTGATCATGAATCCTGAACTTGCTGCACTAATGAACCTCAGTTTAGAAGGGATGGAAAAACTCAGGTTAAGGGAGGAAATAAAATTCCGGGGGAGGGCGGAGAAACAAATCAGTGTTTCAAGATAGAAATATTTAACTTGGGCTGTTCATTAATCAGCAAAATTGCGAATCCAGCAATCGCGCACACATCATACCATAATACACTAAGGAGACCGAAAACGAAAAATTATTTTTGGAAATACAAATAAAAATGTTTTTTTTTTACATTAATGAATAAAAATAAATGATATTCTTAAAAAAGTTTAAAAAAAACCACTGTTACATATTGGTCATATCCTAGATATCACATACTGATTTGACAACTTCAGTTTTGGCATTAAAATAAACTTTATATTAATATTTAATATTTTTATTGTTTTGTACTTATGCATGGGCTAAAGTGTAATAACAATGCTAAACTGTCTTTAGCTCTTTTTACTGCACCCTCCACCCCCCCCTACTATTGGCCGAAAAAAAAACAATGTTTTTCTCTTTCGACCCGGTACCAAAAAAAGTTTGTTTTCCCGTGGCTGAGTGATTGACTACTAATCTAAGGGACCTGGGTTTGAGCCCCGGATAAGGCATGGATGTTGTGTAATGACCAGCCTGGGATGATTGGTCATTAAATCTGTATTTCTTAAACTTCTGAAGAAGCATCTACAGAAGTGATCTTAATGACGATGTTTTGACCGCTTTCAGCTACAGTTTTCAACAAAAAATTGCGGATAAATAGTAAAGACTATATTTCCTCTGCAGAGACTAGATTGCAAGACTAGCTGCAAAAGACTAGATTTCCTCTGCAGTATAACATTTTCCCCCTTCGTTTCAAAGGTCTTTAAAAGATTTATTGAAATACACGTGAAATATGCGCGTTTAATAATTTTGTTGTCTCCAGTACTCTTACTAGCACTTTCGAAGCAGGAAGCAATGCATTCTCCCCCCCCCCCCCCCACCACCACCCCGTCCTCTGATTTCCATATTATCAAATAATTTTGTTTCCTCTGTTCCCTTTTACCCAAAAGAGTATTGTTGGTTTCAAGAAAAGCCTGTTTAAACTGATCCCATGATTTTGCATGTATGTAAATTTGTCACAGCTTAGGGCTTCAGCAGTGAAAGTCCGGCCCTGTCTATGGCGTATTAAAAGGATGGCTCCCAGGGCCGGATCTACGGGGGGGAGGGGGCAATCTCCCCCCTTTTCAGAATGCTAATATTGGTTTAAAAAAAAGTAAAAAGAATGATGAAACTTATTGATATTTCATGGATTTTTCTAGAATTTTTTGTAAAGACCTGTGAAACTGATGGGAAAATGTTATACTGCATTCAAAATCCAATGTCTTGCCCCCCTTTCCTTTGCATTTTTTTTGCTCTGTCTTTGCAAACAGGATAACAGGAAACTAGATGCTTTTGATTCAAGATGCTTACGTGGCATCTTGGGCATTAGGTGGTTCAATTTTGTAACTAATGATGAGGTTAGGCAAAGGAGTCTGCAACCTCCTTTAAGCAGCATATTGTGCAGAGAGAGACTCAGTTGGTTTGGCAATGTTGACCGTATGCCCGAACATCATCATCATCAAGTTGCCATGGGCTACGGAGGTCCAACCAGACCGTGCAATTTAGTTCTCCAAGCAAGTCTGTCCTGAGCTATATCTACTGCATCTGGCCACTGCACACCAATTCTAACAAGGTCCTGTTTGACATTGTCTACCTACCGCATCCTAGGTCTCCCCCTCTTTATGAGGCCTTTAGGCACACTGTTCATAACCCTATTCGCCAATCTATAATTATTCATACGACAACATGGCCAAACCAACGGAGTCTCTCTCTGCACAATATGCTGCTTAAAGGAGGTTGCAAACTCCTTTGCCTAACCTCATCATTAGTTACAAAGTTGAACCACCTAATGCCCAAGATACTGCGTAAGCATCTGGAATCAAAAGCATCTAGTTTCCTGTTATCTTGTTTACAAAGTGTCCACGTTTCACCACCATAACTAACCCTAGAAAGAACCAAACTATTATACAGTCTAATTTTAGTCTTTAGGTGTATATGCCTATTTCTCCACACTCTCCCTAGATTCTTAAAAGTCCCAGCAGCAATCCCTATTCGTCTGTTAATCTCATGCCGCACATCACCATTATCTGTTACATAGCTCCTAAGATAATTAAACTGTGACACCTGCTCAAGACTGCAACCATTCAGATTAATTGAATAACAGCCTGCCTGACCAATTTTCATCACTTTAGTTTTCTCTCTGTTTATAACCAAACCTACTCTACTACCAGTCTCATCAACAGCTCGAATGAAAGAGTTCATCTCATCAACATCATTTGCCAAAAGGGCTGAATCATCAGCATAATCTAAATCAGACATTTTCGTATCTCCAGTCCATTTAAGGTCAAAATCTTTCCCTTGAAGTGAATTTCGCATAACATAAATAAATAACCAAACTAAAGAGAAAAGGGGACAAAATGCACCCTTGTCGAACACCAGAAGTAATGCTAAACCAATTGCTACAAGCCTTACCAACTCTCACACACGACTCAGTGTTATTATAGAGAGCTTTCATTATGTTAACTAACTTGTCTCATATACCATATGATCTCACAATCAACCACAAATTATGACGATCAACAGAGTCCAAAGTCTTTTTGAAATTAACAACCAAAGGTTTCTGGAACTCTAAACATTTCTCAAGAATCTGCCTAAGTGAAAATATCTGATCCACACGTCCCCTACCACTTCTGAATCCACATTGCTCATTACGCAATTGACTGTCAACCAGATTCTTAATTCTATTAAGCACAATCATGGAAAGAACTTTACCAGGAACAGAGAGTAGGCTGATACCCCTATAGTTATCACAAGAACTGCGATCACCTTTTTTGAAAATAGGGATAACAATAGCTCTGGTAAATTCCTTAGGAACCATGCCTCTATCATAAAAGATATTCAAACGATTTACCCGAAGTGCATAGAGCAACTCTCAAACGCTTGTCTAAAACGGTGTATGCTATGCGGTTAATAAAATAACAAATATTCACTCAAGTAGCTGCTTGCCACAGAGGTCTGACAGGAAGCTGTCAGTTTATATGCCAAAGTAGAAGGTGACAGGACCCCAGCAGAAAAATAACAAACATCCATCCTTACCTTAACCAGAGGCTCGAATCCCTTTGATCTTTAGCCAAGCGTGCTAACCACTTGGCCACGGGATGGTTACAGCTAGTTTTTTTCCATCTTCGGAACTAGCGCCGTCGTACCTACCCTATTTCCACCACTTGATTCGAAGTATTTAAGGTAGAAGAAACGTTCTCCTCTTTGAACCACCCACAAAAGATAGTTTTTTCTTCTCGATAACAACGTTATCGGTGCTGGTGTGGATCAGAAAAACTAAATTTCCCAAATTGACCGGTAATTTCTTCGCTTTCTGATTAGTGTCTTATTTCATGTTTATTCTTCCGTGGTTGTAAAGATAAGGGACAGGCCATGCTCCATTTTCTGTTCCCTGACAAGCTGCATCTGCTTTTAATATCTTTTTTTATTCAATTTCAGTTAACACGTTCTCTTGAAATTCTCGAACTGCTCCAGAGAAAAGTTTTATGATTTTACAATTTTCAACTCTCAAATACTTAACGGAGGGAAGGGGCTGTATCACCCTAAGCACACTACCCTTTCCCCTAAATTTGCGCCTCATCCTCAAGTAAGACTTCCAGTCAAGGTTTCAAATCTTGCATTATGGCAGCTCTTTACTACAATTGGGTTGTTTTACTTTTGAGCGGCACTTTTTTGCACACCTTGGGGTAAATGGCCAGGTCACAAGGACCCCGAAGACTCAGAGAAGGTTGGGGGAGGGGACCCACTGGAACAGCTGTTGGTAGACAGATGGTAGCCTCCAATGAAGGCCATCCAGAGTGTTCTTTAATGTGCACAGGTTATCGCTCTCCCGCACACGGGAGCCACGGCTTAATGTCCCATCCGACGGATGGCGCCTTTCCAAGCCCTACTGACCGTGGGTAGGGTGGGGAATTTTGCAGAAATAAATTTCAATGCTGACTCAGCTGGGACTCGAACCTGAACTACTAGTGGCAATACTGTTTAAAAAATATGTCGGTGATGCAAGTGACCGAAATTGGGGCTAAGAATTTTAAAACGAAAGTCTGTTTGCGAGTTGTCGAACTAGGGTGACCAGACGTCCCAGGAAAGTGCGAACATCTGCTCAACTTAGTCTGATATTTGATATCTGGACTTGGCTTTGACGAGTTGTCTCAAGCTTTTGACGAGAAGTCTCAAGCTTTTGATCTTTTCATCTGATTGAGTTAGCGTCTAATTCGCAAGTGACTTGATTAAAGAGAGGCAAACCCCAAAAAGGGGCCACAGGGGGAAAACAAGAGTAAAGTGTTAAAGAACGCGATTAAAGCTCAAACTGGCGGTTTTTATAGACCATCATTTTGGGTCTCTTGAACTAGTTCATGACCAGTGGATCGTAATTGATTAGTGAGCTATGATCTCATACGAATGATAATCTACTACCTTGAAATAGATCTGAGCGAGTTTTAGAATGTGTGTGTATATGTGGTCAGTATCCAGATCTCTGTGGATGTGTTTGTTTCTTACAAACCATGGAGCACTGACCACAGATCTGAGGACCTTGTTTCGAAAACTTTGGAGCCTCTTGATGTGGTGTTTTCCCACACTGGTGAGGCATAAGGCAGAAAGGTTTCAGAAGAGTCTTGTTGATGAAAGCTTATTTTCTGGAGACAGGTTGGATCTCCACCTTATCTGCGAGCCAAGTTTGTACTTGATATTTGCCTTTGAGAACACAAGACTGACATGAGCATTCTACTTTAATTTTTCACTCTTTTCCGTGAAAAGAAAACCGACTGAAAGTTCTTTAGGTTGATTTTGATTCTTCATTTGGAGTACCATCGCTCTACATTTTCCATACTTAGCTGCTGCTTTTGAATGGCCAGGCTGCAGCTGTGAGATGGAAAAAGTGTAGTGATGTCGTTAGCGTAAAGTGCAGTCATGACGGGATGAAACTCAAGGAAATCATGCAAATATAAATGAAATAAGGTAAGGCCCAATATGTAAGGTCCACTATTGCATACACAATAGCTGAACATCTCAGATGCAACCACAAACTCAGCACGATACACAAAGAATGCGACATTAAACGCCTAACAAAGAGGAATTAGCAACTAGCTACTGCAGCAAACGTCTTGAACGTATGGATCTTATAAGGTAAACTGACCTTGCCACACTATATCCGACTAGAGCAGAGGTAACAAAGTCACAGTCTCACAAAGGAACTCAAAAAGGCAGAAAACCAGAAAAAAAAGTCGACATTTAGATTTCAGTAATATCGACTTCTTTTCTGTTTTTTTTTTCTAATAATAATAGGGTCAAAATATAACTTCAGTAATAATGGGGTAAGAATTACTGCAGAAAAAAGTACTCTCTTCCTATCCTGATTTTGATCAGGAAGGGTACAACGATGGGATGTAAAGCCATATCCTGTGCATGTTAAAGAACACACTGGATGGCCTTAACAGGAGACTTCCAGTTGTCTTGTCCAGTGGTTCCCCTTCCCCAACCTTCTTTCAGCCCTTTTGGGTCCTTGTGATCTGGCCATTTAGCTCATTGTGCGCCAAAAAGGGTCGTTCAGGAGTCACTAATCTGGTTGGCATCTCTTCTTGTGCCTATCCAGTTTCAATCATCTCATCCCAAACACGATAATATGTCGCTTGAATTCGTTTGCCAAATGCTTCTGTAAGATGTCATGCTTATGTTAGCTGTTTCTGATCAACTTAAGCGATTTGCAAATGTACAAGATGATATTTTATTCACCAATAAATAATCGAAATTATAAGTATTGTAAAGTTGTGTTGGGTTGTTTTACCTCTGATCGGCACTTTTTAATACACATAAATGGCCACTCTACAAGGACCCCCAAGGCTCAGAGAAGGTTGAGGGAGAGGGCCCACTGGAACAGCTGTTGGGAGACATATGGTAGCCTTTCGTCAAGGCCATCCAGCGTGTTCTTTAATATGCACAGGGTATGGCTCTCCCGCACACGGGCCACAGTTTAACGACCCATCCAACAGATGGCAGCCTTCGCAAGCCCATTGGTTTCCCCTACTGACCGAAAGTAGGGCGGTCTTTCCAAGCCCATCGGTGTCCTCTACTGACCGAAGGTAGGGCGGTCTTTCCAAGCCCATCGGTGTCCTCTACTGACCGAAGGTAGGGCGGTCTTTCCAAGCCCATCGGTGTCCTCTACTGACCGAAGGTAGGGCGGTCTTTCCAAGCCCATCGGTGTCCTCTACTGACCGAAGGTAGGGCGGTCTTTCCAAGCCCATCGGTGTCCTCTACTGACCGAAGGTAGGGCGGTCTTTCCAAGCCCATCGGTGTCCTCTACTGACCGAAGGTAGGGCGGTCTTTCCAAGCCCATCGGTGTCCTCTATTGACCGAAGGTAGGGCGGTCTTTCCAAGCCCATCGGTGTCCTCTACTGACCGAAGGTAGGGCGGTCTTTCCAAGCCCATCGGTGTCCTCTACTGACTTAAGGCAGGGAACGGAGTTTTGTGGAGATAAATCTCAATGCTGATCCAACTGAAACCCAAACCTGGGAATTACAGATTACGAGTCTAGCATACTATCGACTGTGCCAACACCGCCCCAAGTATTCTAAATTTCAGAACATATTTGCAATGTATTTACTTATTGCAGAGTCGTCGGAAATTGTGTGTTTTTTGCGTAAGTATTGGGTGAGGAAGGGAATAAACACTATGCAATGTCTGCCCTGTTTAGTGCCCCTCTGTATCATAAATTGCAATGATGAAAAACTTAGGTGTTCGATGCCAGCAGCGATACCAGTTTTGCTATTTGAGGATATGATTGCGTTAAAAGATTTCTTGCAGCTAAATTTAAGACAGGGATTAAACTTGAACGTTATTGGTTGCTTTGCTGTCAGAGGATTCTGATCAGAGTGCAAAAAGCATATTAAGGCTAAGTATAGTTCGAATTTTCTTATGTAAGAAGATTCTGATGGATGGCAAATATTTTAATGCTGGTACTGAAACTTTTGGAATAGTTTATTCTCTTTTTTTGCCATTATCTGTTGCAATAACATATGAAGAACAACTTCAGGTAAGTAAGCTTGATCGTTTGGGAATACTAACATGTTTCTAAACATAAGAATTTTTAAGAGTACACATGCATTGTACCTTATGGATTACATACGAATTCCTTCATTATTTATTAATATTAAATAGGTCATATCTTTTAGACACAAGATAACTGAATTCGATCCGTTCTTCACCTTCTAAAATGTGTCTTGCAACTGAAGCTTAAAGAATGTTTTGCTAAGATCTTTTTAAAAATGCCCTGAGAGGCTCTGCAAACTCAGGTACAACTGAAGCTTACAATACAAGATTGTTTGGTCATTATGACAATCGTGATTTACTTAAAACTGAGATTGCTGGAGAATGATGCAATTTTAAGCTGTCTATTCTTGAAATGAACAGTACTCTTTTGGGTCACGAAAAAATCCAGAAGATCACAGGAAAGAAGAGGATTTTGAGTGATAATGCAATAGAGCTTATTGTTGGTTGGTTGGGGTTTTATGGCACAAGGGCAACCAAGGCCATGATGCGCCAAACGAGGTGTGAAGGGTAAAAAAAAGAAACAAAAAATCTAGTAAACCCACAACTAATGAAATAAGTAAAAGACAAGAGTTAAGACAATAAATGCAAACACTAAAACATCAAACGACAGAAAACATCTATGTAAAACACAAAAAACAAACAAGAACAAAGTGGGTGTATAGGACCCATGTAAAAACAATGCCAAAAGGTAAAAATCAAAGACGGTTAAAATATCCGGTAAAATAATCCAGTAAAAAGCAGATAAAACAGAGTCATCGGATAAAAGATGTTCGAGTGTAAGAGGCTCGGATGTTGGGTTGGGTTTTTACCTCTGAGCGGCACTTTTTTGCACACCATGAGCTAAATGGCCAGGTCACATGGACCCCGAAGGCTCAGAGAAGGTTGGGGGAGGGGACCCACTGGAACAGCTGTTGGGAGACAGATGGTAGCCTCCCGTCAAGGCCATCCAGCGTGTTCTTTAACGTACAGAGGGTATGGCTCTCCCGCACACGGGGCCACGGCTTAACGTCCCATCCGACGGACGGCGGCCTTTCCAAGCCCATCGGTGTCCCCTACTAACCGTGGGCAGGGCGGGGAAATTTTGCGGAGATAAATCTCAACGCTGACCCAGCTGGGACTCGAACCTGGGAACTACAGATTACGAGCCTGGCGCGCTACCAACTGAGCCACCCCGCCCCTAGGCTCGGATGTAAAATCATGAAAAGTAGAGCTTATTTCTGATAGAAAGTAGTGCAGGGACAAACTGAATCAAAAATATTTTCTCTTTTTAATGCTCAAATACTCTTGAAATATTGCTCAAAACATTGTTATCTTTCATCTCAACATGTCATGTCCCTTTCTGTTGTTATTTTCATTAGTAACTTAAGCAGACAGATTACATTTAAAATTCAATGATTACGCTATCTAATACAGTTTAGATTGTATCAGCATGCTCAAAGAGTGGTCTACTGAAGACATTAGGCTTCATTATAAAATAAACAAAACGAATCGATTTCACTTCTGAAAATGACATAGTTGATTGACAATAATACGATTGAAATGATAATTGAAAAATTTTAATAATTTTTTTTCAAAAAATAAATATGGAATAGATCAAGAGCACACTTTTCACCCAAAGGAATAAATACAAATCTTTAAATTCATTTCGTCAATGGAGCTTGCCAATTAACTACAATAAAGTTCATTCTGAATTCGAGACTTGTGCTTTTAATAGATTCTTCAGTTAATAATTCTAGTTACATGGTGATGAGAGAGCAGAATTAGCAGAAGCATCCATGCTTCACTCGACGAACTCTTTGGTTGGTTTACCTGTGAGCAGCAATTTTTTTGCGCACAATGGGCTAAGTGGCCAGGTCATAGGACCCCAAGGGCCCGGAGAAGGTTGAAGGAACCCGCTGGACAGCTGTTAGGAGAGAGATGGAAACCTCCCATCAACGCCATCCAGGGTGTTCTTTAACATGCACAGGATATGGCTATCCTGCACAAAGGCCACAGCTTAACGTTCCATTCAACAGACAGCCTTTCAAAGTTATCAATGTCCCCTACTGACCAAAGGCAGGGTGGAGAGTATAGCAGAGATAAATCTCAATACTGGCCCAGATGGGACTCGAACCTGGGAACTGCAAATTAGAACCTGGTGCGCTACCGACTGAGCTACCCCATCCCTGATGAACTGGTATATTCTTAACAAGTTTAATTTCATATTCTTAACATACACATATATATGAACACAAGTCATTACTCTAATATTTCAGCTAAAGAAAGCAATGTCGTGTATGCATGTTCAACCTTGAACAAGCGTTTGAAACCAAAGTCTCACTTTTAATGGTCTAGGTACCTTTAAACTTACAGAGAATTGAGAAAAGCATATTTACATGGTCTTTTTGAGTCCTGTTATAAATAAAGCATGCCACAAATTGAGTTTCAGTTACGATTTCAGCAATATTGATTAATAACTCTATATTAGTTACATAGTAACAGAGAGTTCAGTGGCATTAGGAATTGTTACTGTTTGGGCAAATCGTAAACAGCATAATAAGGTGGAGGTTCTGTTAGATTATCAACGAACGGTTGATTGTCATTTCTAGAGAAATTGTCGTTTGTTGTTCTGAGACTGACAGAAAACTTTTGTTCTTTGCTGTATGGAGGTGCTTGTGCCAGAGCCACTGAATACGACGGAGGTTCTGCTGTGGGAGGATAAAGAATGTCGCCAGAGGTTCTGCAATTTTCATTTGCTACAGCTGTATAGGATGGCGCCGACGCCTGGAACGGTGTTTGCATTTCTCCTATAACTCCCATTCCTGCCATTGATTCATTCCTTCTCAAACTCCAGCAGTGGTAATAGCAGATGAATCGGAAAGCTGCAGCAACGATTATCAAGAGTGCTGATGCGATTGCCACTTCAGTGATGACCTTGGAATGTTGGTTGTATGTGTAAATGATGGTGACGTCGTATGTTGACATGGTAGTGAAGGAATCTGTGCTCCCTGAAATTACAAATGAATTTATGATGTTTGAACCATATATTTAAACTTGTTTTATTATTACATCACATAAAATACACTAAAAACATTCAATTATAGAAACACTACTAATTCAGTTATTAAGTGTTGTTAAGAAACACTAAGAAATCAGGGAAATTAATTTGAAAAAATGAGGAGGGAAAATATTTGCAGGTACATGAGTTTTGTAAGATGGTGGCATATCCTCCTTCTTTTGAAATTCGAAAAAATATTTAATATATATTCACGATTTAAACGCAGAAGTTTACCAGTATTATCCTTCTCATTTTGCTGAGACATCGGAGATTGTATGCATGTAAATTCTTGTAGTCTCTGGTATCTTGACAAAATCAGATAGATAATACTGACAGTGGTATCAAATCTTTAATTTTATATTTAAAGTTGAAATTATACAAGTGTCATACATTCCCCAGAGGTTGGATCATGTGGCTGGAGGCTAACCCATTAACGACAGCTGGATCTATAATTGAGTGGGGGGGGGGCATTGCATTCTGTAGTTTAATACTTCTAAGAAAGTATAGCAGCTGAGCTAAACCCGAATTGAGATGTTAGCTAAAATAATTTATTGAAGGGGCGGGAAAGTTCCATTAATTGCCGGCAATAGTCAAAATATTAAAAACTGGTTAGTAGCTTTAATTTTCTTAACAATTATCATAAAATGATGCCCCTTGGCACTTCAGGAATTTACTTTAATTACCAAATTTTCCCCTCCTTTTGCTAATACTCTGGCGTTTGAAAAATTATCCAGACCAGCAGTGACCTGGCAGCTAAGAGAGCTACACTTAGGACCACTAATGGGAGTAGTTCCGCTTCCGCCATTAATTTCAGTTCACCATAAAATCAGTTTGAGTCTCTTATTTAAATAAATAAAATAAATAAATACCCCCTCAAGCAGCTGCTTGCCACAGAGGTCTGACAGGAGCCTGTCAGTTTATATGCCATAGTAGAAGGTCTGAGACGATGGCAGGACCTCAGCAGAAAAACGACACATACATCCATGCCTTACCCGGGGCTCGAACCCAGGTCCCTTAGATCAGTAGCCAAGCGCGCTAACGAAAAATTAAACAACAATTTGTTTAACTCAAATTTGACAGTTTGCCATCTCAAAAGATATTATCACACTTTCCGTATCCTACTAAAGATAATCATAATCTGCTTCTTGAAAAAGACAGCACATATAAATGCAATTTCACAGGTATGCACTCTGACAAGGTAATAATAACCACCTTGCAAATATTACTTCACCACAAATCTACCCCTAAACTCTTAAATGTATAAAAAAAAATCTTAAATATATATCTTAAAATATTCTACTGTGCTGGGTAACTTTAGGTACTAAAAGAATGCAACAGAATTCTAGCTTAATTTATTAACGACACATTAACTAGATTGGCAAATGGAACTGTTTCTACTGATTACAGCCTATCTCGCTACCACTCTTGAAACACTAGATTACTGTCTTATTTCTGCATGCTTTCCGATATCCTTCACGATTTCAATGATGCACAATAAATAGGTACTAAACTTTACCATTCTGAGACATTAGCTACTTTTCCATTGAAAGAGGTGGGAAGTATTATCTCAGTGAACATGCAGTGTTTGCTCAGTATGCTGGAAGACTGGCTCAGTCTCTACGTTTACGAGTTGTCAGCCCTTGGTGTTGTGCTGCTGACTCTCTAGATACTTACTTTGGGAACAAGGGAAACCGCGTGGCTTTCTATTGGTTAGCTGGGATAGCACATCAGCCTTTCCAACTTTTTCACTTTTCGTTCACTTTTGGATTAAACTTTCGTCGTCTCTCACTCTTTCTATTTATACATCTAAATTTAGCAGGATTGGAGCTGTGGAGGACAATTTCACAAATTATTCAGTTCCAACTCATATGGGCTGGGTGGACTGGCTTCCACCAGGGCATGGTGTGTGGGTCTTGCCTTGAGCTCACTTTATAAAAGTGACTCAATGTCTCCCCCTGCATTTCGATAATATCGAAAACAAGTAAAAGTTCCTGGATGCAAATGCACAGAAATGTTCTACTATGTGACGTCAACTGGGGGCTAAGGAGCAATGGGACTTCTTGTTTACCACTTTGGAAAGGTCCTGCTACTGTTTTAATAACGTCCACCAGTACCTAATTTTGACATCTCTGGTTGCCTTCTCTTTGTGGAGGAATTTAAATGTTCTAAAAATAGGGACAATTTGACCAAGAGTTATGGAGCTCTCTTCACACTCCATTAAACTTGTAATCCACTATTATATCACTATTCAAGAAGCTTCTTAAATGTTCTGTTTTTTTGGACTGATTGCCTTTTTACTGCATTCCTCTTTTGCTTATTCTAACTTACAGGCATTATTTTTGTGCTCTACGGGCACTCATCACTCCTATTTGTTGTCTTTTGTTAGAGCATCGTCTGTTTTATGGCCATGAACTGAGCAAAACAAAAACAATTTCTTCAATTTCAGTTGACAATGCATGGGAGGAATGGGCATTGCACTCAGTCACACAGGATTGTGAAATCTGGATGCGACACAAGTACAATCTCCAGAGTCTTGCCAAAATGAGATTTACAAAACTAGTATGAACACTGGACTCGCAGTGTTAATCAATAATAATCTTATCCATGAATACACACAGGATATAGCTGACTTGCACTCGGAAATACAGCTTATTTACCGAGGGCATTCAAAAAGTTCTTGACACGTGTCTGTAAATTTGCATTCGTTCCTCCAAAGTTAACAAGTTATGAACTGTTTGAAAGCTTGTCTAAACTTGTCATTACGTGTCAAAAACAAAGGCTGTATCATCATTTCTCTCTTCGCTGGCGGCGGATAAAGTTCGGTTTACAAAATTTGTGCATTGTTCATATGGAGCCTATTAAAGACCATTGCAAGATTTTACATTTTCACAAGGATGCAGCTTGGGGACCACGTGAAAAAATTGCCAATTTATTACAAGTATACGGAGATCATGCCAGTTCATGTGGCACTGTAGAGGCATGTGGCATGCGCAATTGCAGAGAAGACTTCCCTTCTGCAGGGAAACTGAAGAGGCCATGAACGAGAAAACCATTGCTGCTGTTCGTGAACTCTAAGGAAAACCTACACATCACCGTTCATGTAATAAATTTAGATGTCAGTGTGGAAACAATTATTCATTAATATTTAAGGTTTCAAAAGATCTGTGCCAAATATGTATCTTATAAACTGACAGAACAGCAAACAAGGGCTAGAGTCGACTCGTGCAAGGAGATGCTGGCAATATTTGAACCAGGTGACCCTAACAGTTAACAGATATTGTCACAGGTGATGAGACGTGGTTTTATTACTGTACAACTCCCAGAAAAATCAACAACTATGTTTGGGTTGCAAAAGATGAACATCATCACCAAATCCTCCAAGACTTTCGCTCAAGGAAGAGGATGTTCATAATATTTTTCAATTCCCAAAGAGTGGTAGCCGTGAACCTTACCTGAAAAATGACCGTAAATGGCCAATACTACACCACTGTTTTGCCCAAAATGGTTAAGGAGATGAAGGAGCAGCATCCAACAACAGGCATGTTAAGGGTTTTCCTTCATGACAATGACAATGCTCACAAAACCCAGCAAGTTAGGGTCCATTTGGAGCAGGAAAAAAATAAAACATCTACCCCATCCTGCATATTCACGTGATTTCGCACCATGCGATTTTTGGTTGTTTACAAAAATTAAAGAGGAACTTACTGGGAAGCCTCTTTCAAAGGTGCAAGACTTGCAAAATGCGTTCATTCAGAGTTGCAGAGTATTCCTCAACAGCAGAACCACCAAGTGTTCAAGAATTGGCGTAGATGTCTGCAACTTTGCATAGATGCCGGAGGGGAGTACTTTGAAGGAGAGGAAAAGTTTTGTTGAGATAAGTGCAATGGTTTTTGTTCTGCAGATGCATGTCAAGAGCTTTTTGAACACCCCTCGTACCATCTGATGTGTGAATGCTTTTCGAAACGTATCAATGACTCTTTTCTGAACAAAGTCAGGATGGACAGTAGTATCTACCAATGGTTCGTGCATGGACTGGCCAGATCATTGGAAAGAACCAGATAGACATGATAAACCATAAATCAAATGCTAGTTTATCAATAACGACGAAATTAAATTATCGCATTGATGAAAAAATTCAGAGAATTGTAAAACATGAACCAGAGGTCAAGAAACATACATTGGAAAAAGATCGAGATAAGAAATATATACTGACGAGAAATCAAGATACATTTGCCAAGGTAATGTACAAGAAACATATATTTGCCCATGGTCAAGATAAAAAACATTGTTAGAAAATGTAAGGAACATGAACAGACTTGAATTAAATATACACAGGTAGAGGTCAAGAAATACACACTGACTAATGGTCAAGTTAGGAAAGACATAAAAGTCAAAAGTCAGGTTAAGAAATGCTCACAGATCAGAAGAACAAACAGGCCAGAGGTCAAGTTAAGAAACACACACAGAGAGGTAAAGATGAAAACGAATATAGGTCAGGAAAAAAAATATTCTTTCAAGAGATCAAGATAAGATTAACAGAGACAAGAGATCAAATGTAAAAATATATTGTGGTCTAGATAAAAACAATAACTGACTAAAGGTCAAGATAAGAAATATATACTTGCCACAGGTCAATAGAAGTGATGTAAACTGGCCAAGGTTAAAATAAGAATCATATATTGGCCAGAAGTCAAAATAAAAAATGTACACTGAAGAGGTCAAGACCAGATACTTAAGTCAGGTCAGAGGTGAATATAAGAGCTAGATGTCAAGATAAGAAACAAGAATAATGATGAAAAAAATAAAGCCTCTTTTTTGAATTTAGAAATAATACACCAAACACAATATTTTTTGTCCGAAATCAAAAATTGGCCATTCCAAAAAGTTTGCTAATGTAACATAGGTGTTGGTTGTTTTTCCTCTGAGCAGCACTTTTGTGCAGTGAAATGGGCTAAATGGTCAGATCATAATGATCTTCAAGAGATCAGAGAAGATTGGAGAAGGTATCCATTGGACAACTGTTAGGAGACAGATGGAAACCTCCCGTCAGGGTGATCCATTGTGTTTTATAGGGTGCACAGAATATGGTTCTCCTGCACAGAGGGTCCCAGCTTGACATACGATTCAAACGGATCCCATCAATGTCCCCTTTCCCACCGAGGGCAGAATATGGGTTAGCAGAGATAAATCTCAAAGTTGGCATAGTTGCGATCCGAATCTGGGAACTGCAAATTATGAACCTTTCATGCTGTTCACTGAACCAACCCCCACCCCAGCTTAAATGTTAATCTGACACAACGTACAGGTCATAGGTAAGATGATTAGAAGACATGATGAAAGAACTAGATGACCAGAGTTCTAGATTAAAAAAAACTTAAAGTGGCCAGAGGACAAAAATATGTATTTGTGAGCTAGCAAGCCCCCTCCCCCCACTGAATGTTGAACTTTCTCGTTACTTCCAATGGCTGAAAAGCTAATATTGAAGTTAGAAATTTTATTCTTCACAAAAAATGTATGATTTAATTATATATTAAATAAATATCAATATTAATAAATATTAATAAATTTATATTAATAGGTAAACTATACTTAAATTAAGCCGTCCCATGGCCGAGTGGTTAGCGCGCTTGGCTACTGATCTAAGGGACCTGGGTTCGAGCCACGAGTAAGGCATGGCTGTTTGTATCGTTTTTCTGCTGAGGGCCTGCCATCCTCTCAGATCTTCTACTATGGCATATAAACTGACAGGCTCCTGTCAGACCTCTGTGGCAAGCAGCTGCTTGAGGGGGTATTTATTGTTTTATTTTATTTTTATACTTAAATTAATAGAGGACAACAAACTTACTACAATTGGAAGGCCAGTAAGTTCTTTCGTCAGTATTGTCTCCACAGTTATTGACATCATCACAAGCGAAGCCTTTCCATATGCAGCGAATATTCTTACATTGAAATTGATCTTCATTGCAGCTTGGATACACTAAGAAAAATCATGAAGAGAAATTTATTTTATTATGATAAACCTACTACTCTTCAAAATAGAAATATTTCATTTAAGAGTGATTATTTATTAATACTGGTCAGAGGTGAAGAAAAGAAATCACACTGCCCTGTAAATCTACAATCAATGTGAGAAACAGTCATATTATGATAAATTGCAAATAATATCATCAATGCAAAAGAATGTGATGCTTCGGTAACTTTTAAATGCTCACCTCTACGATATGCCGTAGCAATAAGTTTAATTCCTGAAATTGCGGCATTAGATACTTCAACGTTGTAATCATCATTTGGATTTTGGAAATCCATTCGATTTAGGTGGTAGACAATGCTCAAGTTTCCAACCGTGGTGAAAGACGTTTTCTGCAATTTCCTATTCCAACAGATTCTAATGGGCTTTTTGTATTCATATATCTGACAAAATAGAAGAAAGCAACTTGTTAAAAATATTTAGAGCGAAACATTATCTAGATCTACTTATTATTGGCAATATGGCGACATTGCTATAGGCTGTCTTATTGATATGTAACTTTCATATATAGTGCTATATTGTGAATATATAATTATATTTATCACAAAATGCATAATTTTAAGTTGGGTTGTTTTACCTCTGAGCGGCACTTTTTTGCACACCATGGGCTAAATGGCCAGGTCACATGGACCCCGAAGACTCAGAGAAGGTTGGGGGAGGAGACCCACTGGAACAGCTGTTGGGAGACAGATGGTAGCCTCCCGTCAAGGCCATCCAGCGTGTTCTTTAACGTGCACAGGGTATGGCTCTCCCGCACACTTAACGTCCCATCCGACGGGTGGCGGCCTTTCCAAGTCCATCGGTGTCCCCTACTGACCGTGGGCAGGGCGGGGAATTTTGCGGAGATAAATCTCAACGCTGACCCAGCTGGGACTCGAACCTGGGAACTACAGATTACGAGCCTGGCGCGCTACCGACTGAGCCACCCCCGCCCCTAAATTCAATAGTAACGCAATTTAATGAACCATATAAAAGCACTCGCTTTCATCGAATTCACTGAAACATTTAAAACCTTTTTGCATGACGTTTTTGCGTGGGTTGTTTTACCTCTGAGCGGCACTTTTTTGTACACCATGCGCTAAATGGCCATGTCACATGGACCTCGAAGGCTCAGAGAAGGTTGGGGGAGGGGACCCACTGGAACAGCTGTTGGGAGACAGATGGTAGCCTCCCGTCAAGGCCATCCAGCCTGTTCTTTAACGTTGGGTTGTTTTACCTCTTAGCGGCACTTTTTTGCACACCATGGGTTAAATGGCCAGGTCACATGGACCTCGAAGGCTCAGAGAAGGTTGGGGGAGGGGACCCACTGGAACAGTTGTTGGGAGACAGATGGTAGCCTCCCGTCAAGGCCATCCAGCGTGTTCTTTAACGTTGGGTTGTTTTACCTCTTAGCGGCACTTTTTTGCACACCATGGGTTAAATGGCCAGGTCACATGGACCTCGAAGGCTCAGAGAAGGTTGGGGGAGGGGACCCACTGGAACAGCTGTTGGGAGACAGATGGTAGCCTCCCGTCAAGGCCATCCAGCGTGTTGTTTAACGTGCACAGGGTTTGGCTCTCCCGCACACGGGGCCACGGCTTAACGTCTCATCCGACGGACGGCGGCCTTTCCAAGCCCATCGGTATCCCCTACTGACCGTGGGCAGGGCGGGGAATTTTGCGGAGATAAATCTCAACGCTGACCAAGCTGGGACTCGAACCTGGGAACTGCAGATTACGAGCCTGGCGCGCAACGGACTGAGCCACCCCCGCCCCTGTTTTTGCGTGACTGAAAGAATAAATCTGGAAAGTCAAAAGCCGCAAATTAGGAGAAATTCTTCACCTGAATGAAACTCGTGCAGGATTCAGATCTTGTCTGAAATGAAACACGACGAACAGTTAAGAGCACGCCATAACGATGAGATGGGACGATTTTCAACCTACAAGTTATTACACTGTTGTTAGCCTGTTGATGAGGGTAACTGGAGGAATCTCTGGCTGTTACAAACTCGGCTGCAGATGCTAATGCTGTTTCGTCAAGATTGTATTCGGTCTCATCATCGGAGGAACAGGAGTCTTCGATGTAATCTAAATAAATAGAACGAAACAAATTGGTAATGCCTCTGAAATAAATTAAAATTTTGATTTCTAAATTCTGAGATTTTAAAAGTTTAAAAAAGGAAACGAAATGTGCAAGATTTTGTAATATTCTAATATTCACTCCTCTGTTCGGTGGAGATTTCTTTAATTCTGAATAAGTCTGAATAACCAGGATAATTCTGATTTTGCCCCTCCCCCTCTCCTGGGGGAGGGGGGGTTGCTCAGTCGGTAGCACGCCAAGCTCGTAATCTGTAGTTCCCAATTTAGTCCCAGCTGGGCCATCGTTGAGATTTATTTCCACAAAACTCCTCACCCCGTCCACTGTCAGTAGGGGGCTCGATGGACTTGAAAAGGTCGCCATCCGTCGGATGGGACGTTATGCCGTGGCTCCGTGTGTGGAAGAGTGATACCCTGCGCACGTTAAAGAATATTCTGGATGGCCTTGACGGGAGACTACCATTCTGTCTCCCAACACCTATCCAGTGTGTCCGCTTCAACCAAGGTTCTCGGGATCCTTGTGACCTGGCCATTTAGTCCATCGTGTGCAAAAAAGTGTCGCTCAGAGGTAAAACAACCCAACCCCCTCTCCCCTTCCTACTTTCAAGCATATCACTGGAAAACTAAGCATTTGGATTTTCTTAAATTTGTTAAAATATCACAACACCTGGGATTTTATGTCGTGAAATTTACCGAGAGATCAGAACGCCTGCATTTTTATGTATTGGAATTTATTGAGAGTTTACATAGAGAATACTGGTATTAATTGTGTGCTGGCAATTAGAACGTCCTCTTTACGTTTGAATTCAATTCTCAGTAAATTAAAGAACATAAAATCGGCTGTAAAGTATCACAGGAGTTGTCTTTTCATGGAACTCATGAAAGAGTTAACTGAAAAAATTTAGTTTTACCGTGAGTGGGATTCGAACCCACGACTCCCAATAACATGCCAGTCGTTTCCCGACACAGGTAGAGACACGAGCGAATCAAAAAAATATGCAGGAAAGTCATATTAGCTAAAGAAAAGTTAACCGCTGATGGTGTAACGGTGAGCATGCTTGGCGTGTTACTGGGAGGCGTGAGTTCGAATACCACTCACGGAAAAACTAAATATAGAACATAAAACTTAAATTGCATTATTTAAATGGAACAGAGTTGAATCAGTCGGTAGCGTGCCAGCCAGACTCGTGACTTAACGTTCTCAGGTTCCAGTCTTCACTGTACCGGCATTGATACTTTTTCCTCTAAATCCACGTTAGCAGCAATCATTGAAAAAGGGTACACAGATGAGCTTGGAAAGGCCGCAGTCCGTCAGATATTTTTGTAAAAAAACTTCCAGGATAATAACTTCACCTAATTGAGAAGCGCTTGTTATATTCAACAACTCTTTTAAAGCATAACAACTCCAAAGTAAAAAAAGGATTCACCATTGGGCTTACTGTTAGGCAAAATGTTCAATGATAAACAAGATATTGAGAATCAAGTCCTTGATTTCAAAACAGATATATATTTTTTCTTTCGTTTGATGCGCTAGGGAATGACATTTGATTCACTTCTTATCCAAGATTTAATTAATGACCTCAAACCACAACTACAATTGCAAATTAATTTCACAATCGTTGAAAAACAAGCTGATTAAGCAACCATTTTTTTCACAAGGCCGTACAGTTTTATTTCGTACTTTCCAAGGCCTTCAGAGTACGCTTCATAGAGCTGGTATTGAGATTATTCATAACGAAATGTCCGCTCCATGGCGCGGGCATTTCATTATGAAAATAGGGAACGAAGTAATGTACGAAATACGTACATTACTTATAAAACTTCGTAAAATAGGGTACGAAGTAATGCACGAATTATGATAATAGGGCACGAAGTAATGTAAGAGTTTTTCAATAGCAAAAATTCGACAAAGTTCATTTGGAGTCCCCCCCTCCAGATTTACTCTCCAGTTGGATTATTTTACCTCTGATTGGCACGTTTTTGGCACCCAATAGGTCACAATGGACTCTAAAGGCTCAGAGAAGGTTGCAGGAATGTTATCCACTGGTCAGCTGTTAGGAGACAGATGGAACGCTCCCACCAAGTCCATCTAATATGTTCTTTAACATCCACAGGGTATATAGCTCTCCAGCATAATATGGGACCTCGGCTTAACTCCCATCCGACGGACGACGGTCTTTCCAAAGCCCATAGATGTCCTCTTTCAGACCAAGAGCAGGATGAGGGTTTAGCGGAGATAAGTCCCAACGCCGGGACAGTTAGAACGAGACCCTTATCACAACTCTGGCGTTACCAGCTGAGGCAAGGGAGTTAGGGAATTTTGAATATGGTTCTCCATTCAAATAGGAAAGAAATGTCCGAACACTTTTGTAATATAATGTAAACCAGGACCGGGTCTAGAGAAAGAATCGAATTGGGTTGTTCTACCTCTGAGAGTAATCTGTAGTTCCCAGGTTCGAGTCCCAGCTGGGTCAGCATTGAGATTTATCTCCGCAAAATTCCGCGCCCTGCCCACGGTCAGTAGGGGACACCGATGGGCTTGGAAAGGTCGCCATCCGTCGGATGGAACGTTAAGCCGTGGCCCCGTGTGCGGGAGAGCCATACCCTGTGCACGTTAAAGAACACGCTGGATGGCCTTGACGGGAGGCTACCATCTGTCTCCCAACAGCTGTTCCAGTGGGTCCCGTCCCCCAACCTTCTCTGAGCCTTCGGGGTCCATGTGACCTGGCCATTTAGCCCATGGTGTGCAAAAAAGTGCCGCTCAGAGGTAAAACAACCCCAACCCTCTACCTCTGAGCAGCACTTTTTTGCACACAATGGGCTAAATTATCAGGTTACAAGTACCCCTAGGGCTCAGAGAAATTTGGGGGGAGGGGACCCACTGGACAACTTTCAGGAGACAGATGGTAGCCTCACGTCAATGCCATCCAGAGTGTTTTTTAACGCGCACAGAGTGTGCCCCATCCGACAGATGGCGGCCATTCCAAGCTCATCGGTGTCCCCTACTGACCGAGAGCAGGGATGGGAATTTTACGGAGATAAATCTCCACCATGGCCCAGGCACGACTCGAGCATTGAGTGCTACCGATTGAGCCATAGCCCCCCCCCCCTCTTCCACCTAAAAAAAGAATCGAGAGAAGGAGGACACGAAACACAATCGAACCTGAAAAATGTAAATTCGGGGGGAGAGCAAGAGACTGTATTTCCAATATAGTAAAACGTTTCCACCGTCCTATTTATAGCTCTTCAAAAATTTCTTGAAAAAATACATGAATATATGATTAATAATGTTCTGTGTCTATTACCTAGCTTGGGCATTTATATCCGCAAAATCTCCCCTTGTCCTTGGTCATAGGGGACACCATACCCTACTGACCGTGGGCAGGTTTTAAGGTTTCCTGATCCGCTGAAGATTGAAAAACGCTGTTCTACAAGAAATTATCTGACGAATAGCAGAAGGATTTACCTAATAATGATAAACTCGACAAAGAAATTATGAAAGAAACTAATTTCCGGAGATAAATTATCAAGAGTGTCGTTTTGTGTACGTGTCTCTATAATGTAAGGGCCACTCGGCACATGGAGCTGCTCTGGTGTTTGTTATTTCCCTGCAAACAACTCGAGTCATTCGAATCGATCTTTTGAAAGATCTGTTAAATCTTTCAAAGGGAAAATAAATTCCTTCTTTGCCTACGACTTGACAACAACACAACTGATATTGAAGACAGAAATTATCCACAGAGCAAACGATCAAATAGAATGCATAGCCAAACTTCAGGAAAGAAAGAAAAAGAAAATTATTGCATAACTCCAACACTCATCCGCTTGCACGGAAGTGAGACAATCGAAATTCTCATAAACATATCATCAATCTCAATGCCAATTTTCCAGAGATCTATCTGTTTGGGACTTCCTTCTAAGTTTCCATAATTCTCAACACCAATTCCCGTTATTAACATACCACTTGAACAGCATCCTTTCCCTTCCTGCACGCTCTTTCTCTTAGCATGAAAAATATCTCGTGACACGGGCAATTTATCCTTCTACGCTTTTTCTCTGCTTTAGAGCAGCGTTTTTCCCCATCGGCCATCTCACCTAGGGACGGGGGTGGCTCAGTCGGTAGCGCGCCAGGCTCGTAATCTGTAGTTCCCAGGTTCGAGTCCCAGCTGGGTCAGCGTTGAGATTTATCTCCGCAAAATTTCCCCCCCTTACCCACGGTCAGTAGGGGACACCGATGGGCTTGAAAAGGCCGCCGTCCGTCGGATGGGACGTTAAGCCGTGGTCCCGTGTGCGGGAGAGCCATACCCTGTGCACGTTAAAGAACACGCTGGATGGCCTTGACGGGAGGCTACCATCTGTCTCCCAACAGCTTGTTCCAGTGGGTCCCCTCCCCCAACCTTCTCTGAGCCTTCGGGGTCCTTGTGGCCTGGCCATTTAGCCCATGGTGTGCAAAAAGTGCCGCTCAGAGGTAAAACAATCCAATCCAAAGCCATCTCACCACCTGATGGTGCTGTGTCACATCAGATTTCCTCTTTCTTGGCTTTTCATATGAGGACGCAAACCACTCCATGTCCAATCTGTTCATGCCAAACATCCTTTCATTTCAATAGTAGATTTCAATAGAATCATTTTGTTCCTACGAAAAATCATTTCAGTCGCCTGCCAGTTCATTTTAGTAGAGTCTAGGAGCAACACCAACGGCAAGGACTATCTGACTTCACCCGTGTTTGTGCGATTTTTTTAGCTTATAAGAAACAAGTAAATTAAGCGAAATTTCATTACGTTGGTAATCTATATATCGCCTTTGAAGGATCTCTGTTCACTAAAAGTCAAGATGCAATAGTAAAGAAGTCTTAGCGAACTGATTCCCCTTCCCTACGTCACGTACTATTCTACTACTACTCACCACTACTCTACAGAATTTATTCAAAAACTTCAAAATATAGACAATAACGTACAGAGAAATTTCAAATTGAAGAGGGTTAGATTGTTTTACCGCTGAGCGGCATTTTTTGCACACAATGGGCTAAATGGCCAGATCACAAGGACCCCGAGGACTCAGAGAAGGTTGGGCGAAGGAAAACCACTGGACAGCTGTTAGGAGACAGATGGTAGCCTCCAGTCAAGGCTATCCATGGTAGCCTCCAGTCAAGGCTATCCAGTGTGTTATTTAACGTGCACAGGTATGGCTGTCCCACGCGCAGGGTCATGGCTAACGTGCCATGAGATGGATGACAGTCTTTCGAAGCCCATCAGTATCTCCTACCGAGAGAACGGGTAGTTTAGAGGAGATTACCCTGGAACCTGGGAACAGTAGATCACTAGCCTGACGCGCTAACGACTGAGCCACCCCCGCCCCAAATGGAGGAGTGGGAGGGGGGATGACGTTTTGAGTGTGATTTTCAGTGGATTTTTTTTTTAAGAATATGCATTATTCAAGCTCTCACGCTTGGGGAATTCCAGTTGAAGGATATTTTAGAAAACCATATATTTTATTAAATCCACGCCTTTAATGTTTGAGACGTAACCGAGCATAACCATTTTAATTATAACAAGTTACACAATAACCTATACGTATATTTTCCCCCACGATTCATAATAAAATCTTCAGACAAAAACTCCGGAATTACCAACCACAGTGTACAGTTTTATTCTCCAAACGCGTCTATTCTGAGTAACATTTCCTGTATTATCCCATTCAGATGAGGATTCGCATGATCCAAACATGAACCATTCTTTGCCCATGGTTACTGGTGGCCTTATGCATTGCTTCAACGAATGCAATAGCCAATGCAGATTGGCGTGAGCTGACAGCTGCACATTCCAAGGTCACGCCAACAACACAATCACATGCTTAAGGAACTGCATGGTCCGTTCAATGTTTAGATTAATATCAGTCAAATTCGAGAAAGTTTTATTTTTTGAATCAAAGGTTCTTAAACTGGGACTTCAAGTGTTTTCTAGGGGATACGGAAATTTCCTAGGGTACCTGTAACTTTATATACCCTATTTGAGAAAGTTAAAAATATTTTGTGAAAATTGAAAAACATATTCAATATCCGCACAATGAATACATGTTTATATTTACTTACTGATTGTCTTTTTTTTTTCAAATATTTACTTATTTTTTTCAATACTTTACACTGCCCTCTCCACAAATATATGTTTCAAATACGCTGCTGTGTTGGGGGAGAAGTGTCATGAACCCCTTCTGGTATAATTCTGATAAACAGGGCGTAAAGAAAATAACACATTGACCTATTCAACGAGAATAGTTTTGAAAAACGAAATGCATTCTAATCTCTGTCAGTTCATTCCAGCCACTTGAATCCCCTCTACTACTACCCTTTATTTTTTATCGAGATCCATACTTGAATGTGGAGCTTTGAATTTTTTTTTTTTACCATTCACCTAACTGAGAGTTGAGAGAAAAATTCCATAAAGTAATTTTGGGATACCCAAGTGCCAAATCTAAGGTAATGGAAAACCTGGGATCAAATCCCAGCGATTTCGAATAGATAATTTGCATCGTATTTTACTTGAACAATAAAATTTTAAGCATAATAAGGAACCAGAACGCCAACTCTTCCCCAACCCATATTAATTTAAAACATGTGGAGTACTCATCGATTGAAAATTTCTGGGTATGCCACTGAATCAGAGCTCTAAAAATTTCTTTGGCCTATTTGCGAGTAGATATCAGAGATACATTTCGATAAACAAAACGTTCGTGGCATTGCAATACTGTAAATCGGTAGAGAATACTGAATAGCAGATGCGTAGCCGGGGTTGGGTTGTTTACCTCTGAGCGTCACCTTTTTGAACACAATAGACTAAATGTCAGGGTCACAAGGACCCCGAAGACTCAGAGGTTGGGGGAGAAGACCTACTGGAACAGCTCTTGGGAGACAGATGGTAGCCTCCCGTCAAGACCATCCAGTGTGTTCTCTAACGTGCACAGGGTATGGCCTTGCCACACACGGGGCCATGACTTAACATCCCATTCGACGGACGGCGGCCTTTCCTAGCCCATCGGTGTCCCCCTAGTAACTGTGGGTAGGGCGAAGAATTTTGCGGAGATAAATCTCAACACTGACCCAGATGGGACTCGATCCTGGGAACTACAGATTATGAGTCTGGCGTGCTACCGACCCCGACCCCGTAGCCGGGAAGTGGGGGAGTATCCCTCACTAAAAATAATTATAAGTGTAATAGTTTAGAAAATTAATATTTAAGGAACGATTTCTTGGCCATTTAGATGTTTTTAAACATGGGGAGGCATGGGAAGAAACATTAAATAGATGGCGATGAACTTATAAACGATGAATCAGTTAACAGAGACAATCTTCTACTTACACCTTTTATAGACGTTGTTTCCAGCACCACAAGTTAAAGGAGCAAGCAAGGACACTAAATGGAAAACAATTCCTGACAGCACAAATGGAGTCTGACACAGCATCACTGACATATCTTATTCCTTTTGACCATGCACTGAAACACTGACGATGAATGTAAAAGGAGAAATAATTTCACCGCATTGCCTGACATCACTACCATTTCTCGTAGGGTGACGACGTGATGCAATGCCTCTCGCTTCCTGGAGTCTCTAAGCGATAACCGGATGTTGGCATTTGCGTGCACTAAAAAGAGAGAATGTGCCTGAGGTTATTATGACGCACTTCCGTCTGTATCTACTCTTTCCGCTGAGCAGCTATTCTTCAGCCTCCTTCCAAGGACGAATATTTTTAGCGCGGTTACGGTTAATTGTATCTTTACTAATATTTTTTTAAATCCCGTCCTAGAATAGCATGGTATGTTGTTGAGGTGACAGACATGAAGACTGGCTCGAGAGTTCTCTCTCTATACGACACCGCAGGTCTCGTCATTGACAGACGCTGACTTGTTGCCATTCCTAGTTCAGAAAAGTGGAGATTGAGTGATAAACATAAACCGCCTCACCCGTGGTGGTCATTTTTCAGGTTGAAGGCCGAAGTAAATGTAGAGTAGTGATAAACGTGTCCGTGTTTGTTCCATCTCTGACAATCAGATCGAATTCAGAAAAACAATTAGGGAGCGGGGTGGGGAGGTTGGGAAGGAGTTAAGCGACTGTACTGAACCGGAACAGACCAAAAAATTTTCCAGAACACTTTTCTCTTATACATATATATATTTCCTGAAATTATAATTTTCCATCCTGTTCTGAATTTTTTTCGTTAATTTTAGCGAAACACGTGAAATAAAACGTATATAATTTTATCCTTTTTATTTTATGTCTGTTACGATTTTTGGAACTTGGTCCGTTCTCTCCTAGAGTTGATCGTGCTGAAAATTAACCCTTTAAGTGTGAATGTTGAAAAAAATTAAATGAATTTCCCCTCAAGCAGCTGCCTTCTACAGAGGTCTAGCAAGATCCTTTCAGTATAATGCGTGATAGAGAAGGTTTTTGAGGAAGATGAATCTTAGCAAAACAAGAAACATTCACTAGAACAGAAAAAAAAAATATTTTCCAGTTATTTGGTGTTCTGCACATCAAAGATTGGAATCTACTGAAAATATTTTGTAAAAAAAAATTATTTAAGCAATTTTTCGGTTCAATTCTTTTTAACACTTTTGTTTTAAAGATTTTTTTAAAAATAATTTCATTATTTCGAAATTTATCATTCTGATGGGCAACATTCCATTATTTATTTGGATGCTTTGGAACCAAACTGCGTGAACTTTCTTCGATTAGGTGAGTCATCGAAATGTTTTAAATAAAAAAAAATGCGATAGAAACGAAATAATTTGTTTAAAATCTAACTTTTCTCATGTTCATACTAATAATATGAATCTTTCAATACTAATGCAGTGAGCTTCATAAAAAAGCGTAAAAAAATTAACGTAAAAGAAAACAAAATATTTCATGCCTCCCTAAAAAGTTTTCACTTATCCCTTTTAGAAACTGATTCTCTGAAATAAGTTCCAAAATAATAAAATGGCAAAATTGCGTACTACACAAAAGAATTTAAGCACATACATCCAATATTACAGAAAATGTTTATTTCAACCTCTGTACTTAAAGTACAACTCAAAATTTCTCATTATTTACGTACTTACTGCAAATGAGTTCAGGTTAAAATTTTCTAACCAGGTTAAGGGAAAATATTTTACCTGACGCATCGTAAAACGTGTATGCAGAAATGGCCCATCTAAAATTCTTTTAATGTTTCGTTTTTTAGACTGTTATAAACTTTAAAATAGTATAGTTATTTAAAGACCATTTTGAAATTTCAGTGTTATTTAAAATTTTTTTGACTAACATCATTATAAATGTTAAGAGCGAATCATTTATAACAAAAGAAAGAATACCAAAAAACAAAGGCTTAATTGTGCTCATTTTTTAATTGCTAAATATTGTTTAAAAACTTAAAATTGTAATGAAGAGAAATTTAATTTGTTTTTTACAAATTTGTTTTCACAAGTATAAGAGAGATTATAAATTTAAATTCTGACTAAACTGGGCAAAGACAGGGCCCAAACTCACCTCTAATACTTACATTAAAATCTAATACTTACATCCTGCAAGATTTTTTTTATTTAATAAACAAAATAAACAATTTCATTCACATAAATAAGAAGAAAATAAATAAATTTCGGACACCAGAATAAAATCATCTTGACAATTAAATAGAAAGTGCCCTTTCGTTATTTCTATTAGAAAATCTGCTCCTATAAACGTCTTGAAGGAAAAGAAATCATTTAATCATATAATAAAATAGTAACTAATCTCGAAGAAATAGATTCAGGTATTTATTTTCATATTTCGCCAATATGGGGAAAATAAGACAAATAAACATTTTTGCATGTTATTTTTTAAAATCGATATTTGTCGCTCGTTTATAAAATCGATTTATTGTTGTTCACTTTGTCGTCCATCTGCCCGTGTAGACATTCAATATCATTTGTGTTTGGAGATAAAAGGAAATTTCTTTTTAGATTGGATTGTTTCAATGAAATATTGGATTAGACAGACTATTAATAAATTGGGTTCGCATTTCTGAATCTTCAATTTTTTTAAATATCTACCATTAGAGCGCGTTAAAGTTTTAAAACGGCAAAATTTTAAATGATATATTTATGATAGAAATTTAAAATTTGGGTTGTGAGAGTGTTGGTCAAGAGGTTTGCATTTACTTTATTGATTTGCACCCTTAAATGTTTATTTGTCTTATTTTCCCCATATTGGCGAAATATGAAAATAAATACCTGAATCTATTCCAGGTGGTTGTGTTACCTCTGAGAGACCCTTTTTGGCACACAAGAGGCTAAGTTGCAGGTCACGAGGACCCCCGAGAAGCTGGGAGAACTGACCGGTTGTTAGGAAAAGGTAGAAACGCTCCCATCAAGGCCACTCAGCTTGTTCTTTAACGGGCACAGGGTATGACTCTCCAGCTCACGGGGTCACAACCTTACGTCCCATTTGATAGACGGTGGTTTTTCCAAGACCATCGGTAACCCCTACTGATCGGGAACAGGGAGGGAAGTTTTTCGGAGATAAATTTCAATGTTGGCCCAGATGGGATTTGAACCTGGGGCTGAAGATTACGAGCCTGGAGCGCTACCAACTGAGGCAACTCCTTTCCATGGGATTAAAAATAGACAACTTTTTTACGAAATAAGTTAAAAATTCCTTCTTCGTCGGAGAGCTACTAATGAAATATTACTATTTGCATTTTCCAAATAGTTGAATAGTTCGAATTTCAACCGTTAGAAGTTGAAAATGTCGGAAAGTAAAAAAATAACATTCTCTTTGGAGACGAGTACTTCGTTTTCTCCATAGACGACGTGTTAATCTTTTAGTTATAAACTTCAGTTATAAAGTTCATTCTATTATATTCATTTATATTAGTTATAAAGTTCAGATATAAAGTTCATTCTATTATATTCATTTATATTAGTTATAAAGTTCATCTATGAGAAATAACTTCTGTTATTCCGTCACAAAATAAATATTAATTAAATAAAATTCCTCCAAAGAAAATTTCAACAACATATTGTGAATCGGCCTGTAAATGGTAGCTAGGCGTAAACTGGAAGGAGAGCTGTGTGCCAGTCCCTAGTGATGATGCACAGAACCGGCCAGGTCTAGCACCTAATGTCCGACCCTGCCATCTCGTGGTGTAGGCCGTTAGTACCTTTCAAAAGAGATATTCTCTTTTGGAAAGGAACGGAAGGGGAGGACTGCCAGTTCAGTATAGCCAACTGATCTGGTCATTTATGGCCACTTTTTTTTTTGTTTTCAAACCTGCTGAGGAGTGGTCAACTTCACAGGGTCCTGGTGATGACCATTTATACCTACTAGACTGGACTTGTTTATGGATTTGAGCTTGATTATGGATCCTGGACTTGCTGCACTGGTGGGCCTCTGTTGAGGGAGAGTCTGCCGCTGTGTTTTCTGTTTGCTTCTGGGTTGCCAGCTCTAAGTGAACAGAGGCATGGGATACCATATATCAGCTGGTGGATAATCCTAATCAGAGGCCATCGCAAGTACCTGAACCTTACTTAGCTAGTTGGGCATCGTCAAGCCTGAACCGGAGTAATGTGTCTCAGGCAGGCCATGTGGCTCTTGAAAAAGTCCACTTGAAAAGGTGGTGTCTGAAGTTCCTACCAGCATCGGTGACTTAATCCTTTAGTGGAGGGGGAACAGGTCTTTGCCTCATGCCTGCGATCAGGGGGCTGTTTGATATTGTTGGCCCTACCAATCTCAATAAACCTAATTTCTTTAAAAATCCTACTAATCATTTTTTCTCTGCAGGAACTTGGAACGTGAGGACATTACATAGAGATGATTCTCTTGATGTCCTCATGCAGGAATTCCAGCGCTATAACCTAGATATTCTAGGCTTGCAAGAGACTAGATGGACGGGTAAAGGTGAGATACTTAAAAATAACTTTAAATTTTACTTTACAGGGAGGGAGGATGGAAAGCATCACAAAGGCGTAGGTCTGCTGCTCAGCAGACATGCTAGTGATGCTCTTCTAGGATATGAGTGCATTAATGAAAGGTTTCTTACAGTAAAATTTCAGACAAGCATTAAAGACCTGAATGTTATCTGCTGTTATGCCCCCACTGAGGATGCTGATGATGATGAGAAGGATAGGTTTTACGGACAACTTCAGGATATTTTGAATTCTGCCAAGAAAGGAGATATTACCCTTGTTCTAAGTGACTTCAATGCCAAAGTTGCTACTGACTCTGACCTTTGGGTAGGGGTGATAGGCCCTTTTGGTATTGGTAGCTGCAATGGCAATGGACAACGTCTCCTACAGGTAAGTAAACTCAATGGTTTCAGAATAACTAACACATATTACAAACACCACGACATACATAAATACATATACTGATGGGCTGCATAAGAATATGATTGATTACATATTAATTAACAGCATATGGGCTAGTTCTGTTAGGAATACCAGGACATATAGGGGAGCTGAAATTGAATTTGACCATTACCTTGTTAAAAATGTCTTGTAACTTAAACTAAAAAAGTGTTGTGCTAAAATTAAAAAATTTACCTTTAATACTGAAGCTCTGAAAGACCCTGTTATACCTAAAGCTTACCATGATAGGTTACGTAGTCATTATGACAATCATGGTTTGCTTACTACTGAAGTTGAGGAACAATGGGGCCGTTTTAAACAGGCTTTTTTGGAAACTAACAGTACTCATTAAGGGAAAAAGGAGCAGAGGATGCATAATTATTTAAGTGATAAGGCACTTGAGCTTATTTCAGAAAGAAGGAACTGCAGGGATGTTCTTAATCAGTACCCTACTAGTCCTAATAGAAAGGATTACAGAGAGCTTAATAAACGTGTAAAGGATCAGTTAGCTTCTGATAAGAATCTTTGGCTTGATGGCTTGGCTGACAAAGCCGAGAAAGCAGTTAGACAGCAGACAATTAACCGACCACGTGATATGACGTTCCAGTGACGCAGCCATGCTGTAATGTTATGGATACAAGTGGCTTTTTTTTTTCCGAGAGACGTTTGCCTGGTCAACTGCTTTATGATTTTTTTCAAAATGGTGCAGCTTGATGAATGAAAATGTTGGTCGCTCAGTTGTTTAAAAATTGAACAGAAATGCTAAAAGAAACATAGCTTGTTTTAAATACGAAATTAGAGAATATTATGAATTATTGAAAGGGGTAATCATCAGTTCTAATGGTCTCAAATGCTGTCCTTCTTGCAAACGTTAAAAGAAATATTTCGTGAGTCAGCTAGTAACGAAGAGCTGGATTGAAGCCATTTCGTGAACTCCAAGATATGTGAAGCGTAGAGAGCCAAATCCCCATAACATTCCCAGTGACGTAGCGTGAGTGACATCTGGAGAGACTTGAGACTGCGCAGTTGACGCTTCGGCAGTTTCCATGGATCATTGGTTTGTTGAAAGGTGATCGATAGCTCATTGGTCATTGATTTATGTATAAGAGCCATCGAAGCTACAATTGCGCAGTATCATCGATTTCCCATTGCAACTGAATATTACCAAGAAGGTTCATTATTCTAACAGAAAGGACAAAGATCAAAATTGATTTTTCATAGGTAGTCATGAGTTCGCATCCCACCTAGTTCTAGATGTTTTTCCCCTAAATTTGTTAATGATGTATTACAATTGGATTGTTTTACCTCTGATTGGTGGGGCGGGGGTGGCTCAGTCGGTAGCGCGCCAGGCTCGTAATCTGTAGTTCCCAGGTTCGAGTCCCAGCTGCGTCAGCGTTGAGATTTATCTCCGCAAAATTCCCCGCCCTGCCCACGGTCAGTAGGGGACACCGATGGGCTTAGAAAGGTCGCCGTCCGTCGGATGGGAGGTTAAGCCGTGGCCCCGTGTGAGGGAGAGCCATACCCTGTGCACGTTAAAGAACACGCTGGATGTCCTTGACGGAAGGCTACCCATCTGTCTCCCAACAGCTGTTCCAGTGGGTCCCCTCCCCCAACCTTCTCTGAGCCTTCGGGGTCCATGTGACCTGGCCATTTAGCCCATGGTGTGCAAAAAAGTGCCGCTCAGAGGTAAAACAACCCAACCCTCTGATTGGCATTTTTGTGCACACAACGGCCTAAGTGGATAGGTCATAAGGAACCGATGATAACCTTTCTCAGCTCATCCCTCAATTGTGAAACTTGTTAAGGAGAGATCGAGGATGGCAATACAATTATCTGAAGAGTGATCAACTGCAATTGGTTAAGCTAAAGACTGTCTCCGGAACATCGATCGTACCAAGGTGTTGCCTGTCTGTTTTTTCCACTCTTTCTGAGGGATGGGGATGCCCTCTTGCAACTCTTATTGCCAGCACAGATCAAATTTCCTTGCGTTATATCCAATATGGAAAGAAATTTGGTTGGCTGACCACCCAGCCTTAAGAGATCCAACCATTCACTCTCTCTTAAACGCATCCAGCTGACGATAATGATAACGCACACGTCATCCTGGCATTATGGATGATGTCAATGTTCCATTCCGTGCTTATTTGTTAGCTAGAAAAAATAAAGGGAGGGGGAGGGGCAAGAAACTCAACCAAGAAGGAAAAAGACAAAAGGGAGAAACTCAATCAAGAAGGAAAAAGACAAAAGGGAGAAACTCAATCAAGAAGGAAAAAGGTAAAAAGTAAGGGGCAAGAGATTGGATTTTCATTTTAGTATAACATTTCCTCCTCCATTTCAAGACCTCCAAAATTTTCTTAAAAAATCAATGAGATATATATATAAGTTTAATATTTTTTTTAATTCTGTTACCCTTACTAGCATTCTCAAAGAGGCTAATCACAAAGGGGTGGGAAGGTAAAGGGGCATTGCCCCTTTACCTTCCCACCCCTTTGTGAAAACATTTTTCAAAATTTGGCAGTTTAAGAAAAGGGGTCATGGGTAAAAGGGTAAAAGCCCCCCCCCCCTACTCCCTCGTGATTCATGGATTAAACCGAGTTTCAGACAACAGGCAATTTCAATTTCAGACTTTACGTACTATTTTTCAACGTATTATTCCCATATTATCAGTTCTGTACGTATACGTTAAGTCGTGTTTTCTTGCCCTTTTTCAGTATTTTGGCTATCTTCATTAACAATACTGGTATTGGTTCTTTCTATACTCCTTACTTGTTCTTTCTGCACTGAAGTTTTTTTCATAAGCTAACTTCCCAAAGTTCCTTTTTGCTTTTAACTTCTTCGTTGACTTCAACTACTTGATTATTTATCGATTTCTTTTTAAAATATATCGCTTTCAGTCATAAAAAATATTTAAGTTAACTACCCAATCCTCTTACTAAACGACAACTCAGAAACAGTTAAAATTTCTCTGAAAAAGCACTAAATGATTATAATGTTATTTTTGCGTGAAAATGCATTGTTACGATTTCTTTAAGGGAGCGTCATATGACTATTTTCAGGCATTGTAATTTGATGGAATAGTTATGTTGGTGATGATGCAATGTATTATGTATATTCACGAAAGTTTTCATTATGTTAGAAGAAAATTGTGCCTCCAACTATTATTATGATGAAATACTTAATAAATTTAATTATATAAATAATGTTTTGCGTATTAATAATTGTTTTGCACGTGTGAATTGTTTGAACTCACGTACAGTCGCTCAAAAAAGTATCCGAACTCTATGGCTGATTACAGAATTCAGAAAAAATATCTGACGATTTTTTTTTAGATTTTGTCACGTGACACGTGACGCGAAGGTTCTAAAAAATCATTGTCAGATATTTTTTCTGAATTCTGCAATCAGCCATAGTGTTCGGATACTTTTTTGAGCGACTGTACTCAATTTGGAAATCCGTGACATAGCTCAAAAATATTTCACATTCTTATACACAAATCTTTCAAAAAAATATTTATTTAAACATCTGTAATAACAAAGCAACCGAAGATTTGTCGTGTGTTGTATGTTTACATTAAAATATGGCATTAAATAATATACTGTTTCAATATAAAAGAAAAAAGACTCTTTTTTCGTATAACTGAGTCGTAATTTGCATTTTAAGCATTTCTTTACACCAGAATGGGTAGAACACATTTTGGTGTAAATAAAAACATACTTATTCTAGAGTGAGTCTCGAAAAACAGTCTCATATCATAAAATGGCAACGATTCACACAATATGAGAAAAATTATCAACAAAGCATTAGGAAAGAGACAAAAATTATCCTGTAGTCTACAGGATTTGAAAAATGGATGGATTTATATCGTTTTCACATTTGGACTACTACAAACGGTGAGACTTTTGCATTAAGTGATAATAACACTCGTGAATAACACTTAAGATTACAGTTGTGTTAACTTGAAATATTGTGCTAATTATCTGAAAACTTGGTATGCACAGATCATGCTAAAATGACTATGATTAGTAAATTATTGCGGAAATGGGTAAATAATAAAATAAATATTCCCTTAAGCAGCTGCTTGCTACAAAGGTCTGACTTGTTGAAATTTTGCACCAAATCGAAATAAAAAGCAAAAATGATTACAGTTTTCTTGAGTTTTAACTTCTTTATTAAAAAAATATGGGTTAATGAAAAATTCTAAATATGCTGTAGTGATATTTATTACGGTATGTAGACTATGTGTCATCATTGCATCAAATTTATCTATACAAAATCTCTCATCTTTGCTAATAAATTAATATATCACAGTGCAAACAAAAAATTTCGAACAGAGTTGAATGCAAAAATTTCGATGGATAGTTGCATGTAGAAAAATGACGATGGCAATTATGAAAATTTCGCAATAAAAATATATAATCAATTTTAGCATTTTACTTTTGATACGTACAGAACCAGATGTAACATTTTTAGCAGTTGGAACAATTCATAGTTTGTTGCCTTTTCCGAAAAATAATCTGCGATCTCCTAACTATTCATCAAACACTGATTTCCTTAAATTAAGGAACAACTTTATATTATTCAATGGGACGCTGACGTCGAAGCTCTATAACCTCTAAAATAAGCTTTTTATTTTGAAAAATGTATAGCATATAAAGATTTCAATCAAATATATTAATGTTTCGATTTTCAACAATATTTGTTCAGTATTTAATGAGTTATGGAAGTTTGAATATTTAGCGATAACAATGCCAGCCATAAAAATTGACTTCAGAAGTTAAAATGTGAATGTGAAATGTGTTACATGTTTGTATTAAAATATGGCATCAATCATTATAAAAGAAAGAAGACTTTTTTCACACAAATGAGTCGTGATTGACGCTTTAAGTATTTATTTACATCACAATTTATAAAATAGGTGTGTATTTTAGAAGTTTGTGCAAAGATTTTTTTCACTATTCATCAGTTATGTATAAGTTTTCTTAAGACTGGCAGTGCTCCTGTTCAATATTCAAACTTCATAACTCATTAAATACTTGACGAATATAGTTAAAAAAACGAGATATTGATATATTTGATTGAGATCTTTATCTGCTGTCACATTTTTCAAAAAAAAAATTAGTTATAGAGCTTCAACGTTAGTTTTCCATTGACATAACACAGGGTTGTTCCTTAATTTATGGAAATCAATCAACAAGGCATGAAGATTAAATATACTACTAGTACTTACTCCTCTACAGTTTCTTCTACGATTCTAGAGGTTCAATAAATTCATTACTTTTAAATAAAATCAGTTTCTTCCTAAATGTTACACAATTCGTTTCTAAAAAAAACCCGCAGAAATGTGCATTTCATAACTGTTCAAAGCGGCAGTTTCCATAAGACGGAGGTGGTGCTGATATATTCAAATTTGCTGACCTATTGTGAATGTGTGGTCTTTCAAGACTTCCATTGGGCGCAGTTGCCATGACGGAAGGTTGCTCCCATTCGGACTGCTTTTGTTCTGCTACTTCCCAATACGACGGAGGGTTGTCGGCGTTCTGCATAATACCGGGACCGCCACGGGAAATCTCTTCTGACGATGCTACAAAACTTGGATTAACTGGAACTGTGAATGGAGGAGTCAGACGTCGAAACTGAGATGGCTGTTGCATTGGCATGGTGGGGGAAATGACGTCGACATCGGAATTGAATTCTCTTCTACTGCTGCGTGTTACAAGTCGTTTATAGCGGCAGACTATGAAAATGATTCCAAGGATAACCAACGCCCCTACAGCACCTCCTATTCCAGGTGTGTAATTATTTCTCAATGATCGGATATTGATCGTTCTGTCATCTTTTGGTGGAAGAGTAGCAAACTCGATCTTTTCTGAAAATTGCAATAAATACACAAATGAATATTCATATACGTAAATAAATAAACTGCAATATTTGAATTGTAACATGTCTTGAATTGGTTGCTAACTAAACCTTGTGAAAAAAGAAACTTACGATAAAATATTTTAAGGTATTTCAAATTGGAGCAAATAATTCTCCTTTTTTTCCTGATTGATTTATGAAATGTTATTGTAGCTTATTATTCATGATTCGTTTTATCTACACTTAAAAATCACTTTAATTCTGGTTAAGGCAAAGGTGTTTTGGATGAAGCTTTACTTATCTCTGAGCAGGGCCGAATCTAGGGGGGAAGGGGGCCATACGCAACCTTTGAAGGGGAGGGTCAAGGGGGTCATATGCAACCTTTGAAGGGGGGAGGTCAAGGGGGTCATATGCAACCTTTGAAGGGGAGGGACAAGGGGGTCATACGCAACCTTTGAAGGGGGGTCAAGGGAGTCATACGCAACCTTTGAAGGGGAGGGTCAAGGGGCCATACGCAACCTTTGAAGGGGGGGTCAAGGGGGTTCATACGCAACCTTTGAAGGGGAGGGTCAAGGGGGCCATACGAAACCTTTGAAGGGGAGACAAGGGGGTCATACGCAACCTTTGAAGGGGGGTCAAGGGGGTCATACGCAACCTTTGAAGGGGAGGGTCAAGGGGGTCATACGCAACCTTTGAAGGGGAGGGTCAAGGGGGTCATACGCAACCTTTGAAGGGGAGGGTCAAGGGGGCCATACGCAACCTTTGAAAATGCTAGTAAGGGTAATAGGGCAAAACATTGTGAAACTTATGTACATTTAATCCATTTTCAAGAATTTTTGAAGACCTCTAAAATCGAGGATGAAATGTTATATCGCAATGGAAATTCAGTTTCTCCCCTCCCCAACCTCTTTATTTTTTTTAGATCTCGTCCTGTCTACGTTTACGGAATTCTATCACGTCACTGTTTCTGAGGGGTGAAATTGTCGTAATCTCAGGGCCCAGCGTCAAAGCACGATGTTTTTCAGATTCGAATTCCAATTGTGCCGGTATGAGAATTTCTTAGCTAATCCCCACACTGTCATAGGCGAGAGAATGGATTACCGATTCACTTGAAATAAGCCGACCATACTGAATGCAATATTAAACCACTATCCAATGGGAAAGAGAACACACTAGATGCCCCTGACAAGAGGCTTTCCGGCTCTTAATAGCTATCCAGTTTTTTGAGCTCTCCTATCCTAATCTAAAAAGCCCAAAAACACACATACCAATGACACCGACTGAAGCTGTTTAACTGATCGTACGTGGCCAAGATTCTTTGCTAATATCTGTGTTTGTAGATACGCTCAGCGACTTGGGAATACCCACTTCGATCGTCTTTCCTCATCTGACAGAACAGGAAATCAGAATCTGTCAGGGGAACAAAAAATTACTTTGTATAGGCACAATTAGCGACAGTTTACCAAAAAGACGTATGTGCATTTCTTATCTCGGCCAATCATTCTGTTGTTTGGATCGAGTGGGGGGAGTGGGGGGGGACATTAATTCTTGTTGACCACAGAATTGGAGTGCCAATGAGGTCTGGCCCACAGACTTTCCTACTAGGGGAAACGAAACAAATTATTAACTGTATTTATGGGCGCGATACATCACTACGATCGTTGAGTTGGGTTGTTTTACCTCTGAGCGGCACTTTTTTGCACACCATGGGCTAAATGGCCAGGTCACATGGACCCCGAAGGCTCAGAGAAGGTTGGGGGAGGGAACCCACTGGAACAGCTGTTGGGAAACAGATGGTAGCCTCCCGTGAAGGCCATCCAGCGTATTCTTTAACGTACACAGGGTATGGCTCTCCCGCACACGGGGCGACGGCTTAACGTCCCATCCGACGGACGGCGGCCTTTCCAAGCCCATCGGTGTCCCCTACTGACCGTGGGCAGAGCGTGGAATTTTGCGGAGATAAATCTCAACGCTGACCCAGCTGGGACTCGAACCTGGGAACTACAGATTACGAGCCACGATCATTGAGAAACGGACAGTTAAGCAGTTTGCAGTAAATCGCATCGCCTCTTAAGTTTTAGGCGTCTAGGTGCCTTGGCTGTTTAGCCCTATTTGTAGAAAATATACCACTGAGAGATAATGCAATATCCTGTTTCTGAAATCTTGACTCGTTCAAAGAGTACATATATTTGGTTTTATAAATCCGAAGATACCGAATTTCTAAGTTTGCTGCAATTTATATGTAGCCAGTGCTTTTATCGTTGTTGTTTGTAAAAATTTTACCAGTACACTCTCCAAACAGGGGAGAAATTAGTCAACAGATATAAAATTAGCATATCAGTTATAGTGCGAAATATCAGATATTAAGAGGTACACCTGTACTAACCGATATAAAATATGCATATCAGCCGAAAAAAGGATTATAAATCTCGTCAATTATATATATTCTATAGTTATAAATCTCGTCTATAGTTAATATCGTCTATAGTTATAAATCTCGTCAATTTTTTTTCATATTTCAGTTATGAAAATTTTAAAAACTTGTTTTGGAATACTTTTCAGAAATTTTAATTTTAATTTTATTGCACATGTAAGATTTTTATCTGTAAAATTTTGAATGAGTGAATGTATAAATATTGTGAAAACTCAGAATGGGAACAAATTCTTCGCAATATTAAGACGATTTACGAAATTAAACGTAACATTTTTAAAAGTATCGTTATTTTTCGCTTCTTTGATCTGTCCAATGGGCTAAAGGAGAAGATCCCCAAAACTTGCAACTCAAAGAAGAGTGAGGAAGATAGCAGCTGGGCAATTCCTACAAGAGAAATGAACGTCTATCAGCATACTTTTTAATCAGTGAAGAAATTACCATCGGGCCCATACATGATAGGAATTTTGGCTAATATATTTCCTTGAATATAACAATGAAGTAGCCTCCTTTATTTTTTCAAGTCGGCCATTCAAGAATCTAAATCCGACTCTGCAAACTAATGTGCATCCAAGTGATACTTATGTGCACCCAAGTGATAAGCAGCTAAGTCATAAAGACCTAAAAGTCTTAGTGGTCGTCCTTGGCCATAAATTACATAACACTTTGAGAAGATGATGAAAGTTTGGAATTGTGCTCTGAAAACAGAAACATCCAATGGGGACAGGGGATTGACATGTGAGTTTCATGCAATGTACTTGATTTTCGAGGACTGTCTTATAAAGCATATGGTACTGAAGCTCTCAGAGAGGGGTGGTTATAATTTCCAAATCCTCATTTAGTATGTCACTGATATTTTTGTTTTACACCTAGGTTATATTATATAATGCTAAACTGCTTTACTAATTTCCTCTTTTTTATTTCTGATGAGAAAACTCAGCTAAATTATTTTACTTTTTTTACCTGTTTGCTATACTAATTACAATACAAGGTGATGATGACCTTATAAATGTGCTATGTAAAACTGTGTTAAAGTCGAACAAAGTGTTACCTGTGAGAAAGGTATAGTTAAAATTCTTCTAAAACAGCGTTATGCAACAGCAGCCAAAGCGCGCTAACCACTCGGCCACGGGACGTCCCGTGGCGTCCTGGGCCGTCCCGTGGCCGAGTGGTTAGCACGCTTGGCTACTAATCTAAGGGACCTGGTATGGACGATTATTTAGTGCTACGAAGGGATAATGGTTCCTTCATGCAGCTGTTAGGAGATAGATGGAATCCTTTCCGAAAGTTATCTATTGCGTTCTTCAATGTGCATAGATATATTACTCTCCTGGGCCATCCCGTGGCCGAGTGGTTAGCACGCTTGGCTACTAATCTAAGGGACCTGGGTTCAAGCCCCGGATTAGGCATGGATGTGTGTGTCGTTTTTCTGCTGAGGGCCTGCCATCCTCTCAGATCTTCTACTGTGGCATATAAACTGACAGGCTCCTGTCAGACCTCTGTGGCAAGCAGCTGCTTGAGGGGGTATTTTTTTTTTACACATGACGTGGTTTAAAATTGCATCCTAGTTATTCTTTACACGTAAAGGAAACTTAATGGCTTCTTTCAATGAACAGTTACTTTGGTAAGATAACAATATCCACTAAAATCGTTCATCAAAAATCATTTTGTGTTTTCAGAAATAATCTGCATAACAAAACTTGAACAAAAATGAACTATAATTTAGGAGCTTAACACACTAACATCTGAGACATCTAATGAGACTATATATTCCACAGATGTAATATAATATCACTTCCCAAACGAATTCTTGCAAAAAATGGTAACACAATTCTTCAAATATCTATGCTATAAATGATATGTTTAAGTTAATATAAAAGCGTTCTGTTTCGGAACTGCGCTAATTAATGAAAAGTTCGACCAAAATATTTTCTTCTTAAAACATTGACTTATCCCTCCCTCTGCCCGCTTGCCCCCTGGAAAACATTTGCCCTTCATTAAAGTCATTCTCAAGTCTGAAACCTTTTTAACATTTGAAAGCATTTGTACACTGTATCTGTTCTAGCTCGTTGGCATTAAATTTAAAAAAAAAAGGCATGCACAAAGAACGGAGTAAACCTAGATGTTTATCAAGTTTATCCTTAGTTTTTCATACAAGGTACAAACATATACACAAGAGACGAACTTGCTGGCTTAGTAGTCAGAATCCAGAACCCGGTGGTTCTAGAATCTGAACAGGTAGGGAAATTAGGAAATTTTCATAATTTTATTGAAAATGAAAGGTTGTATTGCCTAGTTCATTGGTTAAATTAAAGATATTTTCATTTAAAAAATTTTTTTCTGTTAATCCACTTAGCAGTTCCGTGGCCGAGTGGTTAGCGCGCTTTGGCTGCTGATCTAAGGGACCTGGGTTCGAGCCCCGGGTGTGTGTGTGCACACACATGGATGTGTATGCTGTTTTTCTGCTGAGGTCCTGCCATCCTCTCAGACTTTCTACTATGGCATATAAACTGACAGGCTCCTGTCAGACCTCTGGGGCAAAGCAGCTGCTTGAGGGGGTATTTATTTAATAATCCACTTAACTTCTAACAAACCAATATAAAGGAAATATATTGAACATTTTTAATCTTTTTTTTAATTTAAAAGTAATTTGTAAGCAACATTTGCGAAACACTAGAGCTCAAATTTATATTAACGCAGTTGAGAATGAAGTTTTCTTTGTAACTATAATATTAAATAATAACCTTACCACACTCAGAGTAGTCATATCCCCTTTCATCTTTATTATCACCACAGTTGTTGACTTTGTCACAAGTTAAATCATTCCAGATACAACGTCCGAACGAACATTCAAACTGGTCTCCTTTGCACCTTTGAACACCTAATAACATTACCAAACAGTTAGAACATTTATCATAGCGATGGGTCAAAGTTCACTCTCTAGAAAATAATAAACATAATATCTTCGGGGGAAATTTATGTAACCATATAACAAAAAGTGACTTTTAATACATTGTTAATTTGTTTACGAAGCTAGAAATATTTTATATATTGTAATACGAAAGTTTTTATTGCATTTTGCTCAGTATACTTTCCTTTTGTCATTAGATAGGCCTTAGCGTTTAGATTTAAATATAATATCATATGTAGACTTCAGATTCTCCTTAGTTTACTCGAAAACAATACATTTCATTTTGGTGTTATTGAAATATTTTTCTAAAATCAAATTTTTATCTTCTTAATAACGTCGATAATAATAATATTACTAATCAATTTAATAATGTTACATTGATCGAATATTCAGGACCTTTTCCGTTCACCCTGAATCCACTATTTCCTCAATAGGTTTTTTTCATCTCATATAATAAAATATCTACCTTGAGCATATATGGGGGAATAAATGCTGTAAAAATGTTTCAGTCCTGAAGAAAATGAAAGCTATTCATATGAAAAACTTATCTATAAAATATATTCACAAAACACAGTTTGCCGCACAGTTCATACCATTACTAAAAGTAATGCACTGTTGTCATTGTTCATGCAGTTTCTTTTTTTTGTATTGCCATTGAGTTTCGCCAAAAATTAATTTTTTAATTCTTTGGAAGACTACACCTTTTAGCAAGGGTCGATAACAAGCCGATTCATACGAAATACAATGGCAATGAAAACGGAAAGTCATATGAACAGTGACAATAGTGCATTACCTTTAGTAACAGTATTTACTCAAAGGAATTCTATGCATTTGGAATGGCTAAAGTAAGATTTTTTTTACTGGCAAACTTTGAAACCATTAAGCAATAATTAAATATGCTAAAATCACCAAGTTTCGGAGTGCCGAGAAACGTTAAGTGAGTAGTCATAACTAAGGCAAAATAGGAATATTTCAAATAAATTAGAAAGCTGTAGAATATCAACACTTTTTGTCAGAATTCATTTAATTTTTCATGCATAAAAACTTTTCGTAGAGTGTTCTACTTTTATTTGATATGCTGCTTTGCACAATAGTGGAAACTCGATTTCTATAATTGTATACCTATATTAAAGTGGTTATGTTTCCCATTACTCAGGGGTGGGGGTGGCTTAGTCGGTATCGCGTCAGGCTCGTAATCTGTAGTTCCCAGGTTCGAGTCCCAGCTGGGTCAGCGTTGAGATTTATCTCCGCAAAAATTCCCCGCCCTGCCCACGGTCAGTAGGGGACCCGATGGGCTTGGAAAGGACGCCGTCCGTCGGATGGGACGTAAAGCTATGGCCCCGTGTTCAGGAGAGCCATACCCTGTGCACGTTATAGAACACGCTGGATGGCCTTGACGGGAGGCTACCATCTGTCTCCCAACAGCTGTTCCAGTGGGTCCCCTCCCCCAACCTTCTCTGAGCCCTCGGGGTCCATGTGACCTGGCCATTTAGCCCATCAGATGCCGCTCAGAGGTAAAACAACCCAACCCAAATCCCATTACTCAAATGAAATGCACAAATTACAATACAATACATTAAGTTTTTACCCTTCGATTCCATAAAATATAAATAAATGACTTAAAGTATTAGTAATAAATTTCTGAAAATTCAACTTTTAATAATTAGATTTTGCGGAATATTGAGTCATATTATTATATTATAAGCACGTTTACAAACTTAAAAATACTGACCTGTTTGATACGCTGTAGCTGTTAACACAAATCCATCAAGTGGTATATATACTTCATCATGAAATACTCTATTTTTATCGCCAAAAAGAGAGTTGATAATTGAATCAGAATCTACTTTGTTTATATAATAGGCAACTGTCATGTTTCTTCTTGTGACGAAAGTTGTTTTTTTGAAAAATATTTTAGGACCACATATTTTGGTGATCTCGTCATCTTCAGAGATCTGAAACCGAGATAACAAAGAAAATTTTTTAAATTGATCACAATAACATATTTCTATAATGAATCTGGGTTTTTAGCTAAAATTTTTTTGAATGATTTAAAACACTTTCCACATACGTGCACTTATTCTGAGAGAACATAAAACTAAACAAAGACTAAAAAGATTAAAAAAAAAACTTTTTTTCCCCAGTGTCGTGCAGTTAAATGGATATTCTTGGCCTTTTTCTCACTATATAGAGAGAAAATAAATACATTTTGGTCGTGATCGCCCAAACTGCATGCATTACCTGGTCTGTCAGCACAATCAACTATCAGAGTCTTTGTTGAGGAACTATATTCCTAAATACAGAATCCTAACCAATTATAAGTGATAGTGCCAGAAACATCACAGGCAAAGTGATGACAGAAGGGTTTATTAAGCTAAAACTCGTGAAGTAGAACATGAGCTTTTATCATCCTGCCTCAAATGACCAGACAGAAAAAAAAAATTACTAATCAATTACCACCATTTTATCTCCTATGCGGGCTGAGACTAATTTCTTGTGGAATGAGCATTTCCCATTTGTTCTGATAGCTTATTGAAGCACTATGTGCAGTTCTACATATGAGATCCTATATTACCGTTTATATGGCAGGAACATAGTCCTCCCATATCAACAATAACAGACTAGAGAATCCTCACCTTCTTATACAGACACAGACAGCTATGGATTGTCAGCTCTCTATGTAGTGGGAAAAATGTCAAGAATATCCATCTAACTGCATGACACTGGGGGAAAAGTATTCACCAAAATTTATGCAGAGCAGTTTACAGGTAAGCTTAGTTGGCCCTATGATATGTTAAACAGAGTTTGGAAACAGGAGCAGAGAAATAGGAATGACAGTGAAGGAAGATAAAAGTTTATAATGGAATTAGAGTTGGAGATTAAGTCCTCGAGTCAAATTAATCCAAAATATATTTGTAGGCAGTCTTACCAGGTTAAATTGCTAATAACTGAAATGTTTCTCAACTGAAATTTTCTCATCAAAATTTGCTGCTTGCTCACATTTTGTAGCAAAATATTGATCTCACACTGAAGTATTCTCATTAATTCAGCTTGATTATTCTGTTTTTTCAAAAGATTTTAGTTTAGATGTAAAAATGACATGCTATAACAGCAGTATCTCAGCTTACTTAGTGATAACATTTACAGTGACCAAGTTACTTCTTCATTCAGTTTGTCAGCGGAGATTTATCTCCTCAAAATTCCCCGCCCTGCCCACGGTCAGTAGGGGACACCGATGGGCTTGAAAAGGCCGCCGTCGGATGGGACGTTAAGCCGTGGCCCCGTGTGCGGGAGAGAGCCATACCCTGTGCACGTTAAAGAACACGCTGGATGGACTTGACGAGAGGCTACATCTGTCTCCCAACAGCTGTTCCAGTGGGTTCCCTCCCCCAACCTTCTCTGAGACTTCGGGGTCCATGTGACCTGGCCATTTAGCCCATGGTGTGCAAAAAAGTGCCGCTCAGAGGTAAAACAACCCAGAACAACCCAACTCATTCAGTTTCACTGATTACGAATTATTCTTTCTTCATTTCTCCCGCTAGCTGTCATTCCTGATCATACAGTCTATGGTTCATTATGCAGAAAAATACAGCTATATTTGTGAATGTAATACATATTAGGAATTACCTGTAAGTCTTTATTCTATATATATGTAATATATAGCCTTTATTATTCTGATTATATAATATAAATAATTTTTAGTCTTTATTCTCCTAATTATATAATACAAATAATTTTCAGTCTTTATTCTCCTAATTATGCATTCAGTCCATACCTAATTATGCGTTAAGCCCATACATGGTCTAGTGGTTAATGTACAGCCGCTCAAAAAAGTAACCGAACACTATGGTTGATTACAGAATTCAGAAATAATATCTGGCAACGATTTTTTTAGAAATTAGTGATCTGGCAACCTTCGTGTCAAATGACACGAAGGTTGCCAGATCACTAATTTCTAAAAAAATCGTTGCCAGATATATTTTCTGAATTCTGTAATCAACCATAGTGTTCGGATACTTTTTTGAGCGACTGTACCTCAGGCATGTACCCAAAATTTAGTTTCGGGGAGGGGAGTCAGAGAATTTTGATTTGGGGGTCCGAGAATTCAGTTTAGGGGAAGCTCTAAGAATTTAGCTTTGGGGGGGGAGGTGGTCTATGAGAATAAAACTTAAGAAGGGTTTCCCAATTTCCAAAATATTCCACCGAACAGGAAAGGTTAAAATAAATGGTTAAAATGATAAAAAAAAAAAGCTATAATGATTAGGCTTAAAATGATAGAATGAGATTTTATAGTTTTTTTTAAAATGTATTTTTAGTGTCGGACATAAAATATGGGGCTAAAATAAAATTATACAAAGACAACTGTTTTGGATTTCGAAACAGATAGACAGGTTTGAATTTAGTATAAGATGATCGGGTTTTTGAAGGGAGGGGTGTCAGGACCCTCCGCAGGAACCCTCTCTGGGTACGTCCCTGATGTAGCTGACTACTAGACCAACTGGCATGTCCCTGTATATGGTTTTGCATGTTGTATGAGAAACCAGTACAAGTATCCTTTGTGTAGGAGAGTACTTATTCCCTTTTTAAAACATTAAAAAAATTAAAATAATTTAATTTGTAGGATCTGTTATTGGGGAACCAATTGGAAACTTTGCGTAGTATGTTTTCACTGCCATTAAGCTTAAAGGTTAATCATATTTTTTGCAAAAAAACTATATTTTTTTAAACGATTCCATGGGAATAAGTGAATTGTAACCATAGGAGCATGGTAGGAATTTTTTCAGGGTGGTAGACAAAATTCAAATTAATGTTTCAAGATAGAAATATTCAGATCGAGCTGATTAACTAATGAGGGCACCTGATATTATTCAAAATAATTCGTTTTGATCAACATTTCCAGGGAGGTAGGGGAGTGCTCCATTTTCCTTCCCACTACCGATGCCCATGTTTTACAACTGTAGATATTTTTTAGTCTTTATGATACTTGGGATTCCTTATAAAATCTTATATAAATAAGTCTTATTCATTCTTATAAAGTCTCGCTCATTCTGGAGAATAATCAAGACTTTGTAAGAGGTGTCCAGTAGCATAAAGGTTGAAAAACACTGAGCTAAATGACAGCAATAAGTATCATATAAAGTACTTTTAAATCTGGTAACTTTCCTGTTTTTTCTTATTCAAAGATTTAAAATGTTTTTCATTTTGCATTATTACTTAATTAGCAAGATAATTAATTCTGAACAAAACGTTTCACCTCAATATAGCTCCCACATTCATTAAAAGGGTTTGGGATGAAATAATAATCCACATTCAAGATTACACCACAGCTTACAGGAGGAACGATTTTAAAAGTGCAGACTCCATCATGGTATACCCAGTTGGGAGAGGTTGCAAACCTCGCTGCAGAATATAATCCTGTCTCTTGAAGATGATATTCAGGCACACCACTGGAGTTGCAGATTTCTCTTGTGTAATCTAGCAAACGGAATGAAAAACATAAATCAACAACAAACATTTGGAACGTTAAAGATTAAATTACTTCAATACTACATTTTTTGAAAAATTATTTATGAAATCGATAACATATAATAATTGCTAAAATCGGTGCTGATGCAAAATGTTAAAAAAAAGAGCATGGAGGAGGCATAGCCTCTCTTGCTCTTTTTCAACAGTTTGCATCAGCACCGGACCTTCATGGACATCACTGTATTATTTAATACTTGTAAAGAGAGTTTTATCGACATGAGATGAAACTTGGTTAATTGATAGTGCGTCAGACTCATAACCTCATATTCCTAGTTTCATCCCGCCTCTGTTCGCATTTTTTCCGCTAACTTCTGCTAAATAAAAATATAAATTGGTATGTCCATAGTAACTGACATCAATGGATTTGGGAAATGCACCGTCATCCAAATGGAACGTTAAGTTACACCTGCTTGTGCAAGAAAGCTTCTCCTGAGGGTGTTAAAAACACGCGGGACAGATCCAGCATGTTCTTTAATACGTCTCGCAGCACCTATTCAGTAAAGTTCTCTGCTCCAGTATTCCAGTGTTCTGTTTTTTCATAACAGTCGATACAGAAAATTTTCGGATTTTTTTCACGTTTTGAAATTCGGTAACTGAAACAGGTATAAACAAGGGAACTTGATAAAGCAAGACAATTGTAAACTCTTGATGGTTTAGCGGTCCGAAGGTGAAAGTGTAATTGAGAGTCTCAAAATGTGCTTTTTCAGTGTTTTGCCGATTTTGTAATTTTATAACTGGAAAACAAGCCGAAACGAGTAAAATATATTTATTTCAGAGGAGGTTTAAATGACAAATTTTTGAATTTAATCACTTTTATTAAAACTGGTATTTGAGAAAACTCTTTTTCCGTATTCTGTTCAATTTTGAGGTAATTCCAAAATAGAAGGAATCAGAGTTCTATCTAGGCTACGGCCCTGGTCTAGAAAAAAAATCCAGGAGGGAGGGGAGCAAGAGATTGAATTTCCATTACAGAGGGAGGGGAGCAAGAGATTGAATTTCCATTACAGGGGGAGGGGAGCAAGAGATTGAATTTCCATTACAGGGGGGAGCAAGAGATTGAATTTCCGTTACAGGGGGGAGGGAGCAAGAGATTGAATTTCCGGTACAGGGGGGAGCAAGAGATTGAATTTCCGTTACAGGGGGGAGGGAGCAAGAGATTGAATTTCCGGTACAGGGGGAGGGGAGCAAGAGATTGAATTTCCGGTACAGGGGGAGGGGAGCAAGAGATTAAATTCCCGTTACAGGGGGAAGGGGAACAAGAGATTGAATTTCCATTACAGGGGAAGGGGAGCAAGAGATTGAATTTCCATTATAGGGGGAGGGGAGCAAGAGATTGAATTTCCGTTACAGGGGGGAGGGGAGCAAGAGATTGAATTTCCATTACAGGGGGATGGGAGCAAGAGATTGAATTTCCATTACAGGGTGAGGGGAGCAAGAGATTGAATTTCCATTACAGGGGGAGGGGAGCAAGAGATTAAATTCCCGTTACAGGGGGAAGGGGAGCAAGAGATTGAATTTCCATTACAGGGGAAGGGGAGCAAGAGATTGAATTTCCATTATAGGGGGAGGGGAGCAAGAGATTGAATTTCCGTTACAGGGGGGAGGGGAGCAAGAGATTGAATTTCCATTACAGGGGGATGGGAGCAAGAGATTGAATTTCCATTACAGGGTGAGGGGAGCAAGAGACTGAATTTCCATTACAGGGGGAGGGGAGCAAGAGATTGAATTTCCATTACAGGGGGAAGGGAAGCAAGAGATTGAATTTCCATTACAGGAGGAGGGGAGCAAGAGATTGAATTTCCGTTACAGGGGGAGGGGAGCAAGAGATTGAATTTCCATTACAGGGGGAGGGGAGCAAGTGATTGAATTTCCATTACAGGGGGAAGGGAGCAAGAGATTGAATTTCCATTACAGGGGGAGGGGAGCAAGAGATTGAATTTCCATTACAGGGGGGAGGGGAGCAAGAGATTGAATTTCCATTACAGGGGGAGGGGAGCAAGAGATTGAATTTCCATTACAGGGGGAGGGGAGCAAGAGATTGAATTTCCTTTACGGTATAACATTTTCCACTCCGTTTTGGAGCTCTTTAAAAAGTTTTTTGAAAGATGAGTGAAATATGAACAAGTTTAACAACTTTTTGCCTCCATTACTCTTACTGGAGTTCTCAAAGGAGGAGGGATCTAAGGGAGATCCCCTCCCTCCCCTCTAGATCAGGTGGTACCCATAGGCGCCATGAAAGTTAGACTCAAATGACATTTTCGCTTATTACCGCCACTGTATATTTTTTGAGCAAAGAGCCTCGTATAATTTTATCCGTTGAATGTGGTTCATTTCAAGAAATGAATTTTGATGATGTCATTAACTATTTTATAAACATAAAGATAAGAAAAATTAATTTGAAAAAAAATACAAATGCTCATTTTACTCTAATGATTTGTTTTACAGATGTAAGAACAATGATTATAATATTATGTGTAACTACTATTTTTTTGCTGTACATACCATTACTTTTAAAGTTCTATAAAAACATGCATTTTTAATTTTAAAAGTCAATATTATGCTACGAAGGGCTGTATTTATGAATTTTTCCAATAGGAGCTATAAACCTGAATCCTGCTCGGTAAACAATTAAACAAACCAAATTAAATATTACCGATATATTTAGATAAAAGCATAATTTTTTTTAAAGTTTGGTGGTTTTGGTTTATTTTATATTTTAGATAACATAGGGCGATAATTGGAAAGACCGCAAAAGAAAAATTTTTACTTTTCATATCAATATTTTACAATATAAAAATTTTTCTCTTTTCATATTCAAATATTTTTGCCTGAGTTTTATTGAAAATAATAAGTAATATTTTATGATTCTATAAGAGTGTCCGAATAGTCCCATTATCATCATTATTCTTATACATTAGAGTTAGGACTAAAGACCTACCTTAAAGACCTTAAGACCTTAAGAAGACCTAAGACCTTTAGAAGATCTAAGACCTTAAGAACTCTTTTTGCTTTGGTCAGAATGGAATATTTCGTAAGCCGATAGCCCTCAAACAGTTGGCTATCAAAAAATAAAAATATCTTTTCATTCATTTATATAAGACTATTAGGACAAAAATATGAAATCTCCAATCAAATCTAAAGAGACTGTATAAGTGAATTATCTTGTTTACAATTTAAAAAAATAATAATTTTAAACAGTTAAAAAAAACAGCTAATTTCAGATGCTAATTTCAGTGTTCAAGTGGCTTGATGTTCAGGTGCATTTGGGAAGAAATTAAATGTAAATCGAGAAGACTGTACAAAAATAAAAACGTGTGTACAGAAATTGCATAACTATTTGATACATAAAATAAGATGATAGGAAGCTGCATAGACGAAGACAAACATATAATATGAAAGGGAGTATGATAGTAAACGTAGTTAAGGAGGGATATATAAAACATATACATCAGGAAAAAAATGTTAAGCTGATGTCACAACACAGAACAATATAACAATATTAAACAGAAACAGGGGAAAAGGGATTGCAAATAATACAGAACAACAAAGATGGGGAGTGGGAATGGGGGTGAGGAGATGTTGGTCAAACGTTTCAATATTCTAATAGGAGTGGAGTAATATAGTTTTTGAATTCTGTTTTAGAATTTAAAGAAGTGATATCGCTCGGTAGAGAGTTTCAAGTTCAGGTTGCGTGAAAGGCAAAAGAGATTTCACTATAGTTAGCTTCGAAAATATTAGGAGTAGAAAACATTTTATGATCAGAGCGAAGGATTAAAATAGATCATGAATTTTGCCGTCATTTTCCCATAAATAGTGGAAGTTATAAAGCTTCGAATTTTGCTTCTCACTATCGTGAAACGGATATTCTCTACTTTTTCATCTAGGCAGTTACATGCAGGTTTTTATACTCTGTTTAATCCAAGGTATAGTATATTTTCGATAGTATGTATTCCAAGAATTATGAGAAAACATCTTTTAATTAAAGGTGAACCATTAGAACACTTGCTCCAGAGACTTAGGCTTCACGTGCAGTATTTATTTGGCCAGAAAGGGGGTGTGGCTCCTTTCACTAGAAGTGAAACGTCACGCTGTGGGAGTGGCTTTCCCAGAAACAAATGCTACATGAACCCAATACTTTAAATCCTCTTCTTTACCTATGAAGTGTTCCGAAGAATTTCAGTAACAAACAGATGAAGATTATGACAGGAGGAATACTTACATTTCTTATACACATTGCTATGTTTTACTGCAGATACATGCTCTAAAACGAACAGAGAAAAATAATAAACTGCGACACCTAATAATACAGTCGCGCTCACGCAGAATGCCATTTGCCTTTGTCGTCCATTGTTGCGCTCGAAAGAAGAAAATCGTTCAGAAACACGTGATCTGACATTTCGCCGATCACGTGATATGTTGTTTCAGTGACGCAGTGGTTCCATAAAACCATAATGCAACTGGCTTCTTTTGCTAAGGCGTTTCTCTAGGCAACTGCACTGTGATCTTTGGGGGACGTTCATAGATTACTAACAGCTCGAGGTAGTGTGGGACTGCGTTGCATTACGTGAACGCTAAAATGATAAACATTTTTGCAATATAGTTGTTTTTTTTTCCTTTTTCGAATAATAAAAAAACAGGGAATTTCTTATCGCAGAAAACCACTCAGCAAAAGTTTGGTGGAATGAAACAAATTTCTCCCTCCATAAGATTTCTCCATCTTCTTTTTTCATACTTTATAGCTGGAAAAGTCGTGGCACAGAGGTGCCAGATCCTCTACAGTCGCAAAGTCATTCATGGTCCTAAATCTCGTTACGTCACAGGTAGGAATTTTTTAATTCAACAGAGGGAAACAGAGAAAATCTGCGTTCCGAATTTGAGACCCACGAGTCAAGTATCTGTGAAACAACATGGAGCCAAAAGCTGTCATAAAGAAATAAAACTCTCTGAATGATTTTTTTAGTCATTAAACCATCGACAATAGAGAGAGTGGTGTCAGGTTGTCACAGAAGAAACACGTACATTCTTTAGCAGTATTAAATTTTTTCAAGTATTCTTTAAAGTAGTAGGGCGCCAGGCTCGATGGCTTGGAAAGGCCACCGCCAGTAGGATGGGACGTTAAGTCATGACCCCAGGTGCGGGAGAACCATACCCTGTGTTCGTTAAAGACATTGAATGTCCTTAACGAACCATCTGTCTCTCAACAGATGTCCCCTCCTCCAACCTTCTCTGAACCTTCGGGGACCTTGTGACCTAACATTTAGCCCATTGTGGGTAAAAAACGTTCCGCTCTGAGGTAAAATAACCCATTCTACTCTCTCCATAGATGCTGAAACGTCCCAACAGCAATCTCTATTCTTCTGCTTATCTCCTACCGCATACAAATTTTTCCTCAGACCTAGTTTCATTTTAAGTTGAAAGTTAATAATGACCTGTATGTAAATACACAGAATTAAAATAAAAAAAATTATATATGCATAGAAATGCATGCTGCTATGTTTTACGATGATACGGGAGAAATATTTTTTTTCTCTAACCGGACGCGAAATTTCGAATCCAAACTCATCTCGGATCCATATTAAACGTCCCTTTTTGTAAGGTTGAAAATTATTTTCTTTTTGTTCTTTTCCTTTCTCCTTTGTTCACCCCCATAAGCATTATTTGGAGATAACAGTTTCAGGTCGGACATTAACCTTCTGAAAGATGTTTTGAGGTACATTATCCAAGAAAGGCTATGGAATGGACATTAGGATCTCATCGAAGTACCCTAGATGATCGAACTTCCTGTGACGAATACTAGAGGTGGAACGGCTATCGTAACTGATGGTACCCAATAGCACCTGGTGTTTGTGAGGTATCCTCCTCACGCTGTCTCCATAAAAGTTCTATAAATTCTGCAATTGTTCCGCACTCAGATAAAACCCTAACTCATCACTGAAGAAAACATTATCTCATTCAATAACTCTACTCCTCCTGAACTATTTAAGTAGAAACGATGATGGTAGGGACTAAACAAGTTACTGGACAGCATAAGTGTGGTGATCCTCCAATGGTCAACCTTTTGGAGTGAAAGCTCAAGGGTGGCATTTACAATTTTCTGATAACTGAACAGCACTGCAATTGGTCAGCTAGAGGTTATCCACAGATCGTGCTGTATTCCCATGGTGTTTCTCATCTGGCTGCTGCACACTCTGCCATCTTGTAACTGTTGTTGCCGCTCAAATATTCACAGCGATAGGACAGTTGACATCCCAGCGTCAATAAATTCACCGATTCACCATCTTTCAAACGAATACATATGGTGACAGCGCTAATGCTCACTACCATTATGGTTGATACATCGTTATTGTCTGTTTGAAATCGTGTTTGTTTACTACCAACGGCTGCATGCGCTCTGTTAACGTCTTCATTAGCATATAATCAACGGTCTTTATATCTCTGACCTTGATCAGGGCGTCATGGATCGATCAGAGTTTCAGACAGAATAGTACACTGTTTCAGGATAGAGCAATTTCAGTTTCATAGATTGCACTTACTATATTTTTTTTTCGGGACGGGGGTGGCTCAATAGGTAGCGCGCCAGGCTCGTAATCTGTAGTTCCCAGGTTCAAGTCCCAGCTGGGTCAGCGTTGAGATTTATCTCCGCAAAATTCTCCGCCCTGCCCACGGTCAGTAGGGGACACCGATGGGCTTGGAAAAGCCGCCGTCCGTCGGATGGGACGTTAAGCCGTGGCCCCGTGTGTGGGAGAGCCATACCCTGTGCACATTAAAGAACACGCTGGATGGCCTTGACGGGAGGCTGCCATCTGTCTCCCAACAGCTGTTCCAGTGGATCCCTTCCCCCAACCTTCTCTGAGCCTTCGGAGTCCATGTGACCTGGCCATTTAGCCCATGGTGTGCAAAAAAGTGCCGCTCAGAGGTAAAACAACCCAACCACCCAAACAACTATTTTTTTCACCCAATTTATAAAAATGTCTTTAATGCTATACAGAATATTATAATTCTGCAAGTAAAATATTCTGTTTTTCAAAGTAAAGTTTATCTTTGAAAGCAACTTGATTTTTTCGTATAAAACGCAGGAGATTTACAGCCTTCCATCTTCTGTTAAACAGCACTAAACACACACATTACGTTTTTGAATCAGTTTTTTCATTAATCCATGTAGATCCTAAATTAGTTATAGTTAGTTATCGTAATTCCGGCAGTATTTAGGTATTTTGTAGTAATTTTACTGCTCTTACGGTTCTTGGTGAACACCAAAGTTTTCTTTCTATATGCTAACTTTCTAGAAGTTCATTTCCATCTTTAATCTGTTGGCTGACTGTTGTTTGAATATTTATTGATTTTTTTTTTCAAATATAGTTTCCAATCACAAATACATTTCTAAGTGTCTTTTAAAAAAATTAAACCTCAGCCAATGTTAAATTTTCTTTGAAAAAAGGAATGAAATGATTATAAACTTATCCTATGAAAAATCATACCTTGACTGATATACAATGCCTAACATCGTTTCGTTAAGTGTGTATTGATTGGTAATTATTTATCACTTTATCTCTGAATGGCACCTTTTTGTACACAATGGGCTAAGTAGCCATGTCACAAAAACCACAATGGGTCAGAGAAAGCTGAGGAAGGGAACCCCATACAGAGCTAAACGTCAGACGGAATTCTCCTGACTAAGTCATCCAGGATGTTCGTTAGCATGCAAACGGAACCATGGCTTAGCGTCCCATCTGACGGACGGCAGCCTTTCCAAGCCCATCGGTATCCCCTTTCTGACGGGGGGCGGGGGTGGCTCAGTCGGTAGCGCGCCAGGCTCCTAATCTGTAGTTCCCAGGTTCGAGTCCCAGCTGGGTCAGCGTTGAGATTTATCTCCGCAAAATTCCCCGCCCTGCCTACGGTCAGTAGGGGACACCGATGGGCTTGGAAAGGCCGCCGACCGTCGGATGGGATGTTAAGCCGTGGCCCCGTGTGCGGGAGAGCCATACCCTGTGCACGTTAAAGAACACGCTGGATGGCCTTGACGGGAGGCTACCATCTGTCTCCCAACAGCTGTTTCAGTGGGTCCCCTCCCCCAACCTTCTCTGAGCCTTCGGGGTCCATGTGACCTGGCCATTTAGCCCATGGTGTGCAAAAAAGTACCGCTCACAGGTAAAACAACCCAACCTTTCTGACGGAGGGGGCAGGGTGGGGGGGTTTAGCAGAGATAAATCTAAATTCTGGTACAGTTGGGATTCGAACCTGGGAACTACAAATTAAGAACCTTGCCCGCTACCGACTGAATCGCCTCCCCACCGGTCTCCCAAGTCTGCATAAATATTTGCATGAAGTATGTGCTGGCCGAGTGGTTAGCGCGCTTGCCTATTGATCTAAGGGACCTGGGTTCGAGCTCCGGGTAAGGCATGGATGTATGTGTCGTTTTTCTGCTGAGATCTTGCCATCCTCTCAGACCTTCTACTTTGGCATATAAACTGACAGGCTCCTCTCAGACCTCTGTGGCAAGCAGCTGCTTGAGGTGGTATTTTTTTTATGTGACGTGTTGAGACATGAATATTTTTCCCCTTTTTTTTAATAATTTGCATGAATGCAATGTTAATACATTAAGAAATATTACATATATTCACAAATGTTTTCAGTCAACTGAAAATAATGAATCTATAAAAATTATGATGAAATATTTACTAAATTTAATTCTACAATAAAAATCACTTTAACGCACCACACTTTAGGAACTTCTGTCATAACTCCAAAAATGTAATTAAACTTTATACACAAAATCTTTCAAAAAATATTTATTTGAACATCTATAATAAAATTACAGTTAAAAATTGTCATAGTTATAAGTTTCAAAGTTGAAGTGTCATTGATATAAGCTTATATTAAAATATGGCATCAAATAATATATTGTTTCAATATAAAAAAGAGGAAACCATTTTTTCACAGAAATGAGTGGCAATTTAGGCTTTAAATATTTATTTTCACCAGAAGGGGTACAACACAGCAAAGACAATCACGAAAAGCATTCCCTCTTAATAGAATTGCACCATTTCATATACGAAGATACCATTTCATATACATATGCGAAGGATGATCAACGTAATTTTAAAAAAGAGATAAAAATTTATCTAGTAATCTACAGGATTTGAGAAACGGATGGATTTATATCATTTTCATATTTGGACAACTGCAAAAGGTATAAATACACATACAGTGTGAATAATATTTTATAATATCAGTTCTCAGGAACGGATTTATACCTCTAGGCGTTCCTATCCACATGAAATGGTGCTGAACCCGTATGTGCAATGATTTCTCGTATAAAACATTGTTGTTTTTGCATTTTCCCAGCCATGGAGAACGGAACAAAATGTAATCGAAATGGACGTAAGGATTTTAATGATTATTAATGCAGTTTTGTTATAGCAACTTGTTACTTGTAAGAATTTACCTTAAGTTAAAAGAATACTGAAATAAACGTAATTTTAGAAGTTTGGGAAATGTTTTTCATTTAGCTCACTTTTGAAACAGTTTTTAAGACAAGCACAACAGCATCAATTGCTGTCAAATATCTCAACTTCAACAGTTCTTTAAATATTAAATGAATTTTTTCTATTGAAAAAGCTTCTTTTGAAAGTTAGGGAGTTTTGAAGATGGTTTTCCACTCACATAACACGGAGGTGTCCTAATACTTTTGGTAACATAGTGTATTGATTCACAATCCATGTTATTTTAAAAGTTCTTTTTTTATTGCCAGTGTTGGGTTGTTTTACCTCTGAGCGGCACTTTTTTGCACACTATGGGCTAAATGGCCAGGTTACATGGACCCCGAAGGCTCAGAGAAGATTGGGGGAGGGGACCCACTGGAACAGCTGTTGGGAGACAGATGGTAGCCTCCCGTCAAGGCCATCCAGCGTGTTCTTTAACGTGCACAGGGTATGTCTCTCCCGCACACGGGGCCACGGCTTAACGTCCCATCCGACGGACTAGAGATTTTAATGTGCATTAAAAAAAGACACTTTTCAACGGTCAAAAGGCGCAAAACAAATTTTCAAAACACTTTCCATAACTCTAAAAGCAGATTTAAATATTCGAATATATCCAAACTACAAGGTAAGAAACATTTAAAATAACAAAATTATACATTACAGCAAATCAAATTTGTACTTTCATTATAAGCAAAGTATCCCGAAATAATCTCATATCCACACATGGGTAAACTTCATAAACTGGCACCAAATGAAAATAAAAACAAAAATGTTTACAGCTTTCCTGAGTTTGAGCTATTTTTTTTAAATGAGTTTATGACAACGTTCAAATTTCTGTAGTGATATTCATTATAGCATATAGACTAAATGTATTACTAAATTGAAAAAAATATATATATACAAATATTGTCGCATATTTACATAATAAATTAATACTGTATATCACAAAGCACACGAAAATTTGTATTAACAAAATTCAGTGTGAAAGTTTTGATAGCTAATAGCAAACAGAAAGATGATGGCAATTATGAAAATTTTGCATTAAATATATACAGTATATACAATAGAATTTTAATGCTTTACTTTTGATATATACAGGGTTGGGTTGTTTTACCTCTGAGCGGCACTTTTTTTGCACACAATGGGATAAATGGCTAGATCACAAGGACCCTGAAGGCTCAGAGAAGGTTGGGGGAAGGGTTGGGTTGTTTTACCCTTGAGCAGCACTTTTTTGCACACAATGGGATAAATGGCTAGATCACAAGGACCCTGAAGGCTCAGAGAAGGTTGGGGGAGGGGTTGGGTTGTTTTACCTCTGAGCAGCACTTTTTTGCACACTATGGGCTAAATGGCCAGGTCACATGGACCCCGAAGGCTCAGAGAAGATTGGGGGAGGAGACTCACTGGAACAGCTGTTGGGAGACAGATGGTAGCCTCCCGTGAAGGCCATGCAGCGTGCTCTTTAACGTGCAGAGGGTATGGCTCTCCCGCACACGGGGCCATGGCTTAACGTCCCATCCGACGGACGGCGGCCTTTCTAAGCCCATCGGTGTCCCCTACTGACCGTGAGCAGGGCGGGGAATTTGGGGGAGGGGACCGACTGGAACAGTTCTTAGGAGACAGATGGTAGCCTCCCGTCAAGGCCATCCAGTGTGTTCTTTAACGTGCACAGGGTATGTCTCTCCCTTACACGGAGCCACGGCTTAACGTCCCATCCTACGGACGACGGCCTTTCCAAGCCCATCGGTGTCTCCTACTAACCGTGGGCAGGGCTGGGTGTTGATATATACAGAACCAGATGGAATATTTTAGGCAGTTGGAGCATTTCATAATTTGTTTCTTTTTTGCAGTAATAATCGTCGATGTCCTTGCTACTCATCATAGTTAGAAGCTAAGGCAAGGACGTACCCGGGGGTACATGGGCGTTCATAAATGGCTGTCAGATTGGATCTCTCCCCATGCTGTCTCTATAAGTACTATAAATTCTGCAATTGTCCCGCACTGAGATAAAACCCTAACTCATCACTGAAGAAAACATTATCTCATTCAGTAACTCTACTCCTGAACTATTGAAAGCAGAAACGATGATTTCCAATAGCTAGAGCTAAAGCAAAGACTTACCCAGGGGTACATCCTTGTCTTGGCTCTAGCTATGATGAGTAGCAGATATGGGATCCGGACCTTCTGGAATCACAAGACGAGGAGGAAGCTCGTCTTGTGCGAATTCTCTAACTTGTCTAGCTGCTTTGAAATTCGGAACAGGTGTCTTTGTATAATTTTATTTTAACCGAACAACGTTTTTTTTTTTACCTTCCCTGTCTAATGAGTATTTTATTAATTGAAGAACCCTCCTGAAGTCATTCTCTGACTCCCCCACCTCTAGAAAATCCTGGGTGCATGCCTCAGCCAAGGCATAAGGACTATTTCGTATTCCCCCACAAACTGCTTTCTTGTTCATTTCTAGAGGTACAATAATTTCATCAATTTCAAATCAGTTTTCTTCCCAAATATCATCCAGCTTATTTTTAAAATATAAAGTCGAAGAAATGTGCATTTCATAAATCTATTCAAAACGGACTCTTTGGATAAGGTGGAGGTGATGCTGAAGGATCAAAATTCGATAACGTGTTTGGACTGTTCGTTCTTCCATTAGGAGCAGTTGGCATGACAGAAGGCTGGTCCCATTCGGACTGCTCTTGCCCTGCTACTTCCCAATACGACGGGGGATTATCGTTCTTCGGCACATTACCCATATCGCCACGTGAAATCACTTCAGATGGTGCTTCAAAACTCTGATTAACTGCAAATGTAGGAGGTGGATGCTGATCAGGTGGCTGTTGCATTGGCATGGTTGGGGGAACCACGTCGATGTTAGAATGTCGTCTTCGACTGTTTGCTAAGAATCGTTTGTAGCGGCAGACTGCAAAAATAATTCCAAGAAAAGCCAATGCTCCTATAGCAGCTCTTAATCCAGGTTTGTAGTTATTGGCTCTCGATGATGGTAGCTTGTTCGTTCCGTCATTTCTTGGTGGAGGAATGGTATGCTCAATTCTGGCTGAAATCGTAATAAATATGCAAATGACTATTCTGACACGTAAATAAATATAAATAAATATTTTTAGCATATCCTTTAGTTCATGTTAAAGAAAATACCCAAATTACTGTTTACCATACTAAATCGTTTTCAAATTCCAATTCTGAAATACATCTATAGACTTCTAAATTTCATTACTAAGAAATTTTATTTTATGTTTTGTTGTGGCATTGGGTTGCTTTACCTCTAAGTAGCACTTTTTCCACACAATGGGCTAATGGATAAGTCACAAGGACCCTAAGGGCTGGGGGACACTGAACAGCTATTAGGAGACAGATGGTAGCCTCCCATCAACGCCATTCAGCGTATTCCTTTAACGTGCACAGTGTACTGGCTCTTCTGCACACGGGGACACGGTGTAACTAACGTTGCAACTAAAGGTTGTACGATGAGAAACCTGCGAAAAAGTATTTTAAGAAATGGCAAAGTTAGGAAGCTTTAATCGTCTTATTTTCCTAATTGATTATAAATATTATTATATTTCGTTATTCTGAATGGTAGCTAGGCGTAAACTGGAAGGAGAGCTGTGTACCAATCCCCAGTGATGATGCACAGAACCGGCCAGGTCTAGCACCTAATGTCCGACCCCGCCTTCTCGTGGTGCAGGCCGTTAGTACCTTTCAAAAGAGATATTCTCTTTTGGAAGGGAACGGAAGGGGAGGGCTGCCAGTTCAGTATGGCCTACTGATCTGGTCATCTATGGCCACTTTTTTCTTTTTTTTCAACCCTGCTGAGGAGTGGTCACTTCACAGGGTCCTGGTGCTGACCATTTATACCTACTAGACTGGACTTGTTTATGGATTTGAGCTTGATTATGGATCCTGGACCTGCTGCACTGGTGGGCCTCTGTTGAGGGAGAGTCTGCCGCTGTGTTTTCTGTTTGCTTCTGGGTTGCCAGCTCTAAGTGAACAGAGGCATGGGATACCTTATATCAGCTGGTGGATAATCCTAATCAGAGGCCATCGCAGGTACCTGAACCTTACTTAGCTAGTTGGGCATCGTCAAGCCTAAACTGGAGTAATGTGTCTCAGGCAGGCCATATGGTTCTTGAAAAAGTCCACTTGAAAAGGTGGTGCCTGAAGTTCCTACCAGCATCGGTGACTTCAGCCTTTAGCGGAGGAGGAACAGGTCTTTGCCCCATGCCTGCGATCAGGGGGCTGTTTGATATTGTTGGCCCTACCAATCTCAATAAACCTAATTTCTTTAAAAATCCTACTAATCATTTTCTTTCTGCAGGAACGTGGAACGTGAGGACATTACATAGAGATTATTCTCTTGATATCCTCATGCAGGAATTCCAGCGCTATAACCTAGATATTCTAGGCTTGCAAGAGACCAGATGGACAGGTAAAGGTGAGATACTTAAAAATAACTTTAAATTTCTCTTTACAGGGAGGGAGGATGGAAAGCATCACCAAGGCGTGGGTCTGCTGCTCAGCAGACATGCTAGTGATGCTCTTCTAGGATATGAGTGCATTAATGAAAGGTTTCTTACAGCAAAATTTCAGACAAGCATTAAAGACTTGAATGTTATCTGCTGTTATGCACCCACTGAGGATTCTGATGAGGATGAGAAGGATAGGTTTTACAGACAACTTCAGGATATTTTGAATTCTGTCAAGAAAGGAGATATTACCCTTGTTCTTGGTGACATCAATGCCAAAGTTGGTACCGAATCTGACCTTTGGGGAGGAGTAATAGGCCCTTTTGGTATTGGTAGCTGCAATGGCAATGGGCAACGTCTCCTACAGGTAAGTAAACTAAATGGTTTCAGAATAACTAACACATATTACAAACACCGCAACATACATAAATACACATGGGTTTCACCTGATGGGCTGCATAAGAATATGATTGATTATATATTGATTAACAGCAAATGGGCTAGTTCTGTTAGAAATACCAGGGCATATAGGGGAGCTGAAATGGGATCTGACCATTGCCTTGTTAAAAGTGTCTTGCAACTTAAACTTAAAAAGTGTTGTGCTAGGGTTAAAAAATTTACCTTTAATACTGAAGCTCTGAAAGACCCAGTTATAGCTAAAGCTTATCATGATAGGTTACTTAGTCATTATGACAGTCATGGTTTGCTTAATACTGAAGTTGAGGAAGAATGGGGCCATTTTAAACAGGCTTTTTTGGAAACTAACAGTACTCTTTTAGGGAAAAAGGAGCAGAGGAGGCAGAATTATTTAAGTGATAAGGCACTTGAGCTTATTTCAGAAAGAAGGAACTGCAGGAATATCCTTAATCAGTACCCTACTAGTCCTAATAGAAAGCATTACAAAGAACTTAATAAACGTGTAAAGGATCAGTTAGCTACTGATAAGAATCTTTGGCTTGATGGCCTTGCTGACAAAGCTGAGGAAGCAGTTAGACAGCACAACAGCAGAGAGCTGTACCAGATAGTTAATGTTTTGTGTGGTAGAAAACGAACAGGTATACAGGGATTGAAGGATAAACAAGGCAAGGTTATAGAAGGTGAGGATTCTGTCATGGCTAGGTGGGCTGAGCATTTCAGTGATGTTCTAAACAATGTGGTTAGTTCTACTCCCATTGTTTGCAATGATGATAGATGCATTGTTGGCTTTAATGTTGGCCCTATAACACAATCTGAAGTTAGTTTGGCTGTTTCTAAACTTAAACTTCATAAATCCCCAGGGGTGGATGAAATTACTACGGAAATGCTTAGAGCTGGGAATGTTTCAGTTACCATTTGGATGACTGAAATTTTGAATAACTTTTATGATAAAGGCATGGTTCCTAAAGATTTTAACAGAGCTATTATTATCCCTATTTTCAAAAAAGGTGATCACAGTTCTTGTGATAACTATAGGGGTATCAGCCTACTCCGTTCCAGGTAAAGTTCTTTCCATGATTGTGCTTAATAGAATAAGAATCTGGTTGACAGGCAATTGCGTGATGAGCAATGTGGATTCAGAAGTGGTAGGGGATGTGTAGATCAGATATTTTCACTTAGGCAGATTCTTGAGAAATGTTTAGAGTTTCAGAAACCTTTGGTTGCTAGCTTTGTTGATTTCAAAAAGGCTTTCGACTCTGTTGATCGTCATAATTTGTGGTTGATTGTGAAATCATATGGTATACCAGACAAGTTAGTTAACATAATGAAAGCTCTCTATAATAACACTGAGTCATGTGTGAGGGTTGGTAAGTCTTGTAGCAATTGGTTTAGCATTACTTCTGGTGTTCGACAAGGGTGCATTTTGTCTCCTTTTCTCTTTAGTTTGGTTGTTGATTATGTTATGCGAAATTCACTTCAAGGGAAAGCTTTTTTAGATTATGATTTAGATTATGCTGATTTAGATTATGCTGATGATTTAGCACTTTTGGCAAATGATGTTGATGAGATGAACTCTTTCATTCGAACTGTTGATGAGACTGGTAGTACAGTAGGTTTGGTTATAAACAAAGAGAAAACTAAAGTGATGAAAATTGGTCAGGCAGGTTGTGATTCAGTTAATCTGAATGGTTGCAGTCTTGAACAGGTGTCACAGTTTAATTACCTTGGGAGCTGCGTAACTGATACTGGTGATGTGCGGCATGAGATTAACAGACGAATAGGTATTGCTGCCGGGACTTTTAAGAATCTATGGAGATTGTAGAGAAATAGGCGTATACACCTAAAGACTAAAATTAGACTGTATAATAGTTTGGTTCTTTCTAGGGTTAGTTATGGTAGTGAAACTTGGACGCTGTGTAAGCAAGATAACAGGAAACTAGATGCTTTTGATTCTAGATGCTTATCTTGGGTATTATGTGGTTTAACTTTGTAACTAATGATGAGGTTAGGCAAAGGAGTCTGCAACCTCCTTTAAGCAGCATATTGTGCAGAGAGAGACTCCGCTGGTTTGGCCATGTTGCCCGTATGGATAATTATAGACTGGCGAATAGGGTTATGAACAGTGTGCCTAGAGGCCTCAGAAGGAGGGGGAGACCTAGGATGCGGTGGGCAGACAATGTCAAACAGGACCTTGTTAGAATTGGTGTACAGTGGCCGGATGCAGCAGATGTAGCTCAGGACAGATATGCTTGGAGAATTAAACTGCGCGGTCTGGTTGGACCTCCGTAGCCCATGGCTGCTTGAGGATGATGATGATAATGATGATGATGATGATTCATACTTAAAAATTATTTTAATTCTGGTTAAGGCAACAATGTGTCTCGTAAGTTTTGCCTTCTTCATTAATCTCTCTGGTAGTTGATATTCATAGAATTTTCTCCCATCTTTGTGATTGAGGAGCGAGGCTTAGTTTAGTCGATAGCTCAACAGGTGCGTTTCCCCATTGTTCCTGCACTGAGATTTTCTCCTCTAACCGAAATTTGAACTCTTGTAGCCTTAGTCAGGGACGTATCCGGTGGGTGGAGGGGGGGGGGGGGGGACCAGGTTATTCGGACCCTCCCCGGCGGAAAACCGACAGTCTTATACGAAATCTCAAACAACTCTACCTGCTTTGGAACCCGAAGCATTTATCATTGTAATATAATTTTACTTTTGCAACATATTTTATGTCCAACACTAAAATATGCTAATAAAAAACTATAAAATTTTATTCATATAGAATATTATTTTAACTTTTCCTGTTCGCCGAAATATAAAACCATTTAAGTCTTTTTCTCAGAAACTGAATTCTCGGGACCTCCAAAACTAAATTCTTGGACCCCTCCCACCCCCACCCCGAAACTAATCCTGGCTATGTGCCTGGTCTTAGAGTCCATTTATACTTCTATCCGCCAATAAAGTGCCTCTCAAAGATTAAACAATGGGGAAACAATTTTATGAAATTTTGAATCTTTGAAATAGTAAGTACTATGTATTTGTACACTCCAAACTTACTAATTTTTTCTCTCATGTTGTAATTTAAATACAACTTAAAAAATTTCGTGTTTTTTTTTCCATTTGAGCAGGGAATTTTAAATAATGTTTTTGGAATACTCATTAAAATTTCGTTTTCATCAGACAATAATTTTATAAACCCTTTATGTGAAAAATTTTGAATTGGTAATATAAAATGCTCCGAAAACTCACATTGGATACCAAATGCAGGAATGTTTATTTATCCGAATACTTTGGCCGAAACCAATTTTATAACTTTTGCTGTTTTCTTCAAAATAGAAGCGATTATATGTAATTAAAAACAACTTTGAAAAATGTATCGCTACTCTGTGCTATCTTGGGCTGTCCCATTTACAGAACATTACAATTTTTCTTTTTCGATGTGCTGAATGATAAGATCCAAAAATTTCAAGACAATAAAGAGTGATAATGAATAATATTAAACTGTATGAGAGTTATACACACTATTATCGCTGATAACTATCATTATTGAGTTACAAACAGAGTGCACTTGCAAAGTTTTACTAAATCATATTCCACTTTAAGATTCGAATTTAGTATACATTGCCTCAATATTAATTCCTTAGTAGAAGTCAGCTAAACAACACTTTGCTTTCATTCTTGCATTCTTTTTCACAAAAGTGATTGCATTCATAACAATGGATTTTTTTATTTAATTAATCTTAGTACATTTGCATTTCACTTTTTGATCTATCAAACTGACATTCTGTTCTTCTGTAATATTGTCTGAGTCTGCATTTTTCAAGAATTTCAGAGTAAATTTGCTTGAGATCTATACTTTCTAATTGGGTAGTTTAAGATATTTTTTGTGAAATGTATTCATACGTTGTTTATAAAGATCTATTTTTCAAAGTTTTTTTTTCCGTTAACTCTTTTAAAACAAGGCAATGTAAAGAAAACATGTTGATAAACTTCATCATCATCCTCAAGCAGCCATGGGCTACGGAGGTCCAACCAGACAGTGCAATTTAGTTCTCCAAGCAAGTCTGTCCTGAGCTACATCTACTGCATCTGGACACTGCACACCAATTCTAACAAGGTCCTGTTTGACATTGTCTGCCCACCGCATCCTAGGTCTCCCCCTCTTTCTGAGTCCTTTGGGCACACTGTTCATAACCCTATTCGCCAATCTATAATTATCCATACGGGCAACATGGCCAAACCAACGGAGTCTCTCTCTGCACAATATGCTGCTTAAAGGAGGTTGCAGACTCCTTTGCCTAACCTCATCATTAGTTATAAAGATGAGGTTAGGTTAACTCATCATTAATTATAACTTAGTTATAATAGTACTTAGTTTAATAATAGTTAACTCATCATTAATTATAACTTAGTTATAATAGTACTTAGTTTAATAATAGTTAACTCATCATTAATTATAAAGATGAGGTTAGTTTGAACCACCTAAGGCCTAAGATACTGCGTAAGCATCTAGTTTCCTGTTATCTTGTTTACAAAGTATCCAAGTTTCACTACCATAACTAACTCTAGAAAGAACCAAACTATTATACAGTCTAATTTTAGTCTTTAGGTGTATACGCCTATTTATCCACACTCTCTATAGATTCTTAAAAGTCCCAGCAGCAATCCCTATCCGTCTGTTAATCTCATGCCGCACATCACCAGTATCTGTTACATAACTCCCAAGATAATTAAACTGTGACACCTGCTCAAGACTGCAGCCATTCAGATTAACTGAATCACAGCCTGCCTGACCAATTTTCATCACTTTAGTTTTCTCTCTGTTTATAACCAAACCTACTCTACCACTCTACCAGGGGCGTAGCGAAGGACTGCGAGGACTATGGTTGGGGGGAGGGAGAAATCAAAAATTTTCCAACTCGAAATTTTAAATTTTGCCAATTGAGCAAACTTACCACATTTTCTCTCCGGGCGTGGGTAGGCAGTTTTCACAAGTCTCCTGCATTTATTTGACTTGACTTTTTGACTTCCAATTTTGCCAACCATTTATCATTTCACAGACATAATTCCAATATTACTTCTCGTCTTAATTGTAGCAAGTCAGTGTGAATTTTCCCTTCATTTGACCAACTATCCTTAAATTCACGAAACCAATCTTTACATCTCTCCTAAATTTGCCAAATCACTTCAAACTTTTCAAACTCCCAAAGATTTTGCAAAGTTTTCTCGATTTTAGTCAACTATCCTAAATTTCACAAACCCAATTCCAATTATAACAACTCGCCCGTATTTTCCAAGTGGATTCGAACTTTGCCAACTGCTTTCCTCAATAATTTATCCAACACTCCTTAATTTCACAAAACAAATCTCAATTTTCACAACTCGCCTATATTTTACCAAGTGGATTCGAATTTTGCCAACTACTCTAGATTTTGCCAACTCGCCGTAATTTTACAGAAAAAAATCGCAATTTTTAACATCTTCTCTAAATTGGCCAAGTCACTTCGAATTTTATCAACTCTCCTTAATTGCACAAGAAAGGCACAATTTTCACAACTCCCCTGTATTTTACCAAGTGGCTTCGAATTTTGCCAAGAGTTCTTGTTTCTTCCAACTTTCCTTAATTTCAAAAAACCAATCCCAATTTTTACAACTCACCTGTTACCAAGTGGTTTCCAGTTTTGCCAACTTCCCTAGATTTTGCCTAGGTTTCTCAATTTTGTCAACTCTCCTTAATTTCACAAAAACAATCCCAATTTTCACAAATCGCAGGTATTTTACCAAGTGGATTCGAATTTTTCCAACTCTCCTAAATATTGCGAAGCTGCCTCGATTTTGCCAACACGCCAAAATTTTACAGTAAAAAATCCAAATTTTCTTATCTCACCTGAATTTTGCCAAGTCATTCCGAATTTTCCTAACTGTCCCTTGATTTTGCCAACTCCCTACGTTTGCCAACTCGCCATAATTTTACAGAAAAAATCCTAATTTTTACCTCTCACCTTAATTTTTGCCAACTCCCCACGATTTTTTCAACTCCGAAAGATTTTGCCAAGTGGTCCCGATTATGCCAATTCACCTGTATTTTATTAAGTGGCTTTGAATTTTGCCAACTGCTCTAAATTTTGCCGTCTCCCCATTTTCCAAACTGTCTTAGATTTGCCAAGTTGCCTCGATTTTGAAAACTCCGCTTAATTTTCAAAAAAAAATTAAAAATTTTCACAACTCACCTATATTTTACGAAGTCGCTTCGAATTTTGCCAACTCCGAGTTACTTTGGGGGGGACCTTTCCCCATCCCCCCCATGGCTACGCCCCTGTACTCTACTACCAGTCTCATCAACAGCTCGAATGAAAGAGTTCATCTCATCAACATCATTTGCCAAAAGGGCTAAATCATCAGCATAATCTAAATCAGAAATTTTAGTATCTCCAGACCATTTAAGGCCAAAATCTTTCCCTTGCAATGATTTTGCATAACGTAATCAATAACCAAACTAAAGAGAAAAGGAGACAAAATGCACCCTTGTCGAACACCAGAAGTAATGCTAAACCAATTGCTACAAGACTTACCAACTCTCACACACGACTCAGTGTTATTATAGAGAGCTTTCATTATGTTAACTAACTTGTCAGGTATACCATATGATCTCACAATCAACCACAAATTATGACGATCAACAGAGTCGAAAGCCTTTTTGAAATCAACAAAGCTACCAACCAAAGGTTTCTGAAACTCTAAACATTTCTCAAAAATCTGCCCGAGTAAAAACATCTGATCCACACATCCCCTACCACTTTTGAATCCACATTGCTCATCACGTAATTTCCTGTCAACCAGATTCTTAATTCTATTAAGCACAATCATGGAAAGAACTTTATCAGGAACAGAGAGTAGGCTGATACCCCTATAGTTATCACAAGAATTGCGATCACCTTTTTTGAAAATAGGGATAATAATAGCTCTGGTAAAATCTTTAGGAACCATGCCTTTATCATAAAAGTTATTCAAAATTTCAGTCATCCAAATGGTAACTGAAACATTCCCAGCTCTAAGCATTTCTGTAGCAATTTCATCTACCCCTGGGGATTTATGAAGTTTAAGTTTAGAAATAGCCGAAATAATTTCAGATTGTGTTATAGGGTCAACATTAAAGTCGCCAATGCATCTATCATCATTGCAAACAATGGGAGTAGAACCCACTGAAATGTTCAGCCCACCTAGCCATGACAGAATCCTCACCTTCTATAACCTCACCTTGTTTATCCTTCAATCCCTGTATACCTGTCCGTTTTCTACCACACAAAACGTTAGTTATCTGGTACAGCTCTCTGCTGTTGTGTGAATAAACGTAAACAATCGAAATTGTTAGTTACAAGCATTTCGTAGTAATCACAAATTACTGCGAATTACATATTAGTACAATAACAAAGCATCATCATAAGTACAAAAAATAACAAACATACCACAATCAGAGGATCCATAGTCCTTTTCATCGCTATGGTCACCACAATTATTGACTCTGTCACAAGTGAAAGCACTCCATATGCAACGTTTCAGTGAACATTGAAACTGGTTTCCTTCGCACCTTTGAATGCCTAAAAATACAATATTACAAAATAGTTAGATCCATTTCTAATAGCAATGAATCAAAGTTCACTTTATTGAAACGTAAATTTGTTTGAGAATCTAGACAATTTCAATTCATTTCAATACAGAAGCTTTATCCGATTTGTTTTGTATTTTTTAATATTCATTAACATCTGTAGCAAAGGGGGAATTAAAATATCAATCAATGGTATAAATTCTCATTTCTTAACTGTTCTTAAAAAGATTTCTAAAAACTATGCATCTTATTTCCATAAAATTAAATGTTTTTTAAACACACTTAAAACAATGCCTTCTTAACCCTTTCAGGACCATAAGGTTTCTAAGAGTAAATATTAGTATGTAATTGTTTATTTTAGTTTGTTTAGACGTAAAATAAATAAAAATCATAAGAAAAATACATAACAATGTGTAGTTTTTTTGGAATTTTATGGGAAATATTTTTCCCAATGGACTATAAAGGTAACACAAATTACAGTTAGGTTTGTTATGCAATGTCTTTTATTTATTGGTTTATTAGAACAAAATGTTAACTAAAATAATACAAAATTATGAAATAAAATTACTATACAAAATGATGTGCTAATTATGATATTCTGCGAAGCAATTTCTTTTGGCAGTGAGGCAAAGATGGACCTTGCACATAGTACATATATTATGCGTCCTAACAGTTCTGTTTTTGTTTTCTAAACGTTCCCGTTTACGTAATTCTATTTTGACATTCTGTATAAAAAATGCAGATAAGGTTATAATTAAATACGACAATCACCAATTTTAAAATGGGAAAAATGTTTCCCTTAGTCGTGAAAAGGTTAACAACATTGCAATAATAACAATAAACAAATTTAACAGAGTGGTACCTATATCGAAGTGAAACATTCGTTTCAACTTTTGTGGTTGATCGGATATTATTACACTGGTTTCCATAAATTAAGGAAAACTCATAAAAATTATGATCATCTCATAATAATTATGATAAGCATTCATAAAAAAAACTATATGAATGATTTCCATGAAATTTGATCGAAACATGAATTACAACGCTAGTTTCAGAATGGCATAAAATATTTTACACTAGAAACATTTTTCGTCAAAATAAAATTTACAGGAACTTGTCCAAAAATATGGTGTCAGAATGCAATGGGCAAAATTATTTAATACGGAGTGTGGACACCCCTTACAGTAATGCTGGCACGACAGCGATGTTCCATGCTGTTTACGATGTTGTGAATCATCTCAGTAGGGAATAACGACCATTGTTCCTTTAAAGCAGTAATAAGCTACCCCTTTGTTTCAGGTGGTGGGTTGAGGGCAGCAACACGTCTCCCTAGAGCATCCCACGTATGCTAAATCGGATTTAAATCGGGAGATCGAGCTGGCCACTCCATGCTCATAATGATCTCCTCTTGAAGATATTGTTCCACAAGTCGAGCTCTGTGGACGAGCGTTATCGTCTTGTAAGATGAATGTTTCACCTATTTCAACAGCATAAGGACGTACATAAGGGTCCAGGATGTCATCTCTGTACCTTTGAGCATTGAGGTTCCCACTCGTTAACACACAGAGGTCTGAGCGTCCACCTAATGAAATGCCACCCCACACACACACGCTACCTCCGCTATAACTGTCTCTTTGACGAATGTTACTGGATGATAGCGGGTACCTCGTTCTCTCCATATCAAGTCCGGAATCACTCTGCAAGCAATATCTGGACTCATCTGTGAAGGGTACGGACCTCCATTGCTCTTCTGTCCAGTTAACATGCGTGTGCGTGTCCAATTCAACCTTTCTCTCCTGTGACGTGAGGGGATACAAATTACTGACCTTCTAGCGTACAGACCTCCCTCATGAAGCCTTCTACGCACAATAGAATCTGATACAACCCTCAGAATGGCTGCTGCAAGAGAGGATCGTAGCTGAGAGGGAGTAGACGTCCTGCTCTTTCGTGCTGTTAATCGCAGATATCGGTCTTGTACAGCAATCGTAACTCTAGGCCTTCCTCGGCCAAAACTGGAGAGGCGGAATCCGTGCTAACAAATTGATTCCACAGTCTATGGACCACAGAAGGACTCACATTCAGCCATCGTGCCACGTCTGACTGACTTTGGCCTCCTTCGAGCCGGCTAGTAGCTCTCCACCGCAGTTCATTTGGCAAATGATGTCTCGAGGTCATTCCTACAAAATGGCTATTTCGAATATCTTTACTCACATTTACAACACAAAATAACGATCCATTCCAAAACACCCGTTTTTATGCCTCTATCCGATTACGCAAATTAGCGCAACCTAGACTAATTTGCATACGACATGCTCACTCGGCATTACTTTGCTGGTTACATGAACACGTTTGGTGAGGACTGCACAATATTTTGGCGAATTATCGCGATTTTTCTCATTTTTCCTTAATTTATGGAAACCAGTATATTTTCTCAGCATTTACAGCTAAACAACAGTTTTTTTTTTATTTCCTCGAACAGTAGAACACCTATTTGATCACATGTGGAAAAAAACATTTAAAAATGTTATATTTTCAAAAACAAAAATATTGTATTATACTAAATTCTATACAGCTACCATGCTAAAGTAAGCATTTTAATTGAAGAACTTTGGAAGCATTTATTAAGCAGCAAGTACATATAGTTAAAGAATGCTGTGAAGTGTTCTGCATAGGTTTAAAAGGATGATTACGTGGGAGTGGCTCAAATCAGAAAGATTGAAATTTTAAACGTTAAGTTACAGAAAAACGTGTTTATGATCATAATGTGCCGTAATATTAGTTCAATGAAGGAAGAGAAAAAAGGTCATGGATCCTTCTTTTATTCTGTTGTCTTTTTGCTAAGGTCTTGTCTCCTCAAGGTGGCTCTGTCGGTAGCGCGCCAGGCTCGTAATCTGTAGTTCCCAGGTTCGAGTCCCAGCTGCGTCAGCGTTGAGATTTATCTCCGCTAAATTTCCCGCCCTGCCCACGGTCAGTAGGGGACACCGATGGGCTTGGAAAGGTCGCCGTCCGTCGGATGGGACGTTAAGCCGTGGCTCCGTGTGCGGGAGATCCATACTCTGTGCACGTTAAAGAACACGCTGGATGGCCTTGACGGGAGGCTATCATCTGTCTCCCAACAGCTGTTCCAGTGGGCCCCCTTCCCCAACCTTCTCTGAGCCTTCGGAGTCCTTGTGGCCTGGCCATTTAGCCCATGGTGTGCAAAAAAAGTGCCGCTCAGAGGTAAAACAAACCAACACAACCTTGTCTCCTCATAGAGCTTTTCTAAGGCACATTGTAACTAAAGATTGTTTTAGATCTCTGTGGCGAGTAGTTTTTCCAGGGGTAATTTATCATTATTTAACGTTTTCCTGCAAAAAGAAGTTGAGACAAAACATGGCGATATCAAATAGTTGGGTTGTTTTACCTCTGCACAGCACTTTTTTTGCTTACAATGGCCAGGTCACAAGGATAACCAAAGACTGAGAGAAGGTTGGGCGAAGGGAACCCACTGTACAGATGTTAAGAGACAGACGATAACCTCCCATCAAAGCCACCCACAGAATGTTCTTTAACGTGTACAGGGTATTGTTCTCCCATACACGAAACCATGGCTTAACATCTCATCCGATGGACGGTGGCCTTTTCGAGCTATCAGTGTCCCCTGCTGACTGAGAGCACGGTGTAGTTTCGCAGAGATAAATTTCAGGGTGGCCCAAGTGGGACTCGAACTTAGGAACTACAAATTATGAGCTTGGCACGCTACAGAACCTAGCCATACCAGTCCATGATTTCAAATAAATGGTAGATTAAGTATAATACTAGTATATTTAAACTTTCATTCAAATCGATTTAATCCATCGACATAAATACTGTTTATACTTGTGAATTTTCAATCCTATATTCGTTTTTACTATTAGAAATCTCCATAATTATATCAATAAATGATTTGAAGTAGTACTAGTCATAAAGTTCTGAAAATTCAACTTTTGATCATTTAGGTTTCATAGAATATTGAGTTATATTACACAATTAAAAGCGAGCTTAAAAGTATTTTAAAATGCTAACTTGTTTGATAGGCTGTCGCTGTTATTGCAAATCCAAAAAGGGGCATATATTTTTCATCTTGGAACACCTGATTCTTATTGGCAAAAGGGAAATTGGTAATTGAATTGGAAGATACGCTGTCTATACGGTAGCTAACTGTCATGTTTCCTGTTGTAATGAAAATTTGTTTTTTGAAGAAACTTTTATGACCGCATTCTCTGGTGATCTCTTTGTCCTCAGCGACCTGAAATGGAGATGAGAAATAAAATTATTCAATAAAATACATAACGTGCATAATAATTCTGGATCTTGAACCAAAAAAGTCTGAAAATAGATTTTTTAAACAATTTTTCATTTACTTTTATTTGTTATGAGATAACAAAAACAAATATCAATGAAAATAAATAAGATAAAATTGTTAATAAAAATTGTTTTTTCTTGAAGAATTTGAACACACTCAAAATTATGATTTAACATTAGATATTGACGAAAACTGATGTCATCTTCGGAGTGAGTAGAAGATGTCCCATTCTGCATAACTACACAACAGGAATAGGTCTTCTATTCCTATATTAATAGGGGGCGGGGATGGCTCGTAATGTAATTCCCAGGTTCGATTCCCAGCTGGGTTAGCGTTGAGATTTATCTCTGCAAAACCCCCGCCCTGCCCACGGTCAGTAGGGGACATCGATGGGCTTGGAAAGGTCGCCGTCCATCGGAATGGGACGTTAAGCCGTGGTTCCGTGTGCGGGAGAGCCATACGCTGTGCACGTTAAAGAACACGCTGGATGGCCTTGACGGGAGGCTACCATCTGTCTCCCAACAGCTGTTCCAGTAGGTCCCCTCCCCCAACCTTCTCTGAGCCTTCGGAGTCCTTGTGACCTGGCCATTTAGCACATGTTGTGCAAAAAAGTGCCGCTCAGAGGTAAAACAACCTACCAACCAACTCATCTTTCCGGGATAGTAGGCTCTATAGGCCTAAATTTCGACAATGAATAGATAATACAAAAAAGTAAGCATGACATTAACCAATTAGAGGAAGCCCGCCAAATTTCTTATCGTAGTACCACTCACAGTTCGTAATATCTCAGTGATACCTATTGGTAATATAAAAAGTTTATAATCATAAATCAACTATTCCAACTTCCAGCTATAAATGCGTTTTTCATTCTTAATTCTTGACGCGTTGCGAATTGAATATATTTTACACGTCATCCTGCACCATATGTGATCACTGAACTACTCCTGCACATTCTCCGTTTAAAAACAAATATTTGCCACCACATTAGTGGAAACGTGGTTCATTATCACTGGAATGTTGATATAGATTACTTGGCGCCTAAATTACAAGTTGACTGCGACTCTAGTCTTTTCATTGATTTAAAGACCCAAATGGTATTTTCATCAATTGGACTTATTTGAATATTCACTACATTTTCATACACAATCCGTACTTCGCGAAATTTGAGGATTTACTATTTATCTAAGGTTTTGAAGGGCATAGCTGGGCATTTGCAGCAAAATATTGTGACACTTATTTTATCGTACACAATAAACAAAGAATCATTGAATAATACGTATGCTGATAAGTTTAACTTTCAGTTGTACGGTAAAAGTAAATAATAAAATAAATACCCACAAAGGGGCGGGGGTGGCTCAGTCGGTAGCGCGCCAGGTTCGTAATCTGTATTTCCCAGGTTCGAGTCCCAGCTGGATCAGCGTTGAGATTTATCTCCGCAAAATTCCCCGCCCTGCCCACGGTAAATAGGGGACACCGATGGGCTTGGAAAGGCTTGCAACGTTAAGCCGTGACCCAGTGTGCGGGAGAGCCATACCCTGTGCACGTTAAAGAACACGCTGGATGGCCTTGACGGGAGGCTACCATCTGTCTCCCAACAGCTGTTCCAGTGGGTCCCCTCCCCCAGCCTTCTCTGAGCCTTCGGAGTCCATGTGACTTGGCCATTTAGCCCATGGTGTGCAAAAAGAGTGTCGCTCAGAGGTAAAACAACCGAACCCAAATACCCCCAAGCAGCTGTTTACAACAGAGGTCCGTCAGGAACTTATAAGTTTAATATGCCATAGTAGAAGGTCTGTGAGGATGGCTGGACATCAGCAGATAAACAACACCCACATCCCTGCCTCACCCGAGGCTCGAACCCAGGTCCCTTCGATCAGTAGCCACGCGTGTTGACCACTCGGCCATGGGATGGCTACGGTAAAAGTATAAAGAATTGAAATCCGTTGATTAATAACAATTAAAAACATAAAATCTGATCCAGGATTCACAAAAAATTGTTTAAGACGACATTTGGCTGTCAAAAATGTTTGCCTGCTCATATTCTGTTGCAGAGTTTTAGCAATGCTCTAAAATGTCTATCGGTTTTGTTTGGCGATTAATTTTTTTGAAATTCTATTTGATGCAAAAAATTATTTTAAAAACATACTTAATTGATATATACATAAAAATTGAATATATCGATATTATCTGTAAGTGAAGTATGCAAGAAAATTTTTTATTTAATTTTGTGTCTGGTAAGCATGACATAACTTTGATGTTCTTCTATTATTTCTATTATTTTTTATCATCAACTAAATCAAAGTAAGGAATGCCATATGAACTATTTTTAAACCTCCTAAATTGAAAGGTTCAAATATAATTTTTTCAATTTGAATTGAAGTGTGCTTATTATTTAATTCGCAATATTCTTCCAAACAAAAACGCTTACCTCAATATAAGTCTTGCACTTGTCAATAATGTTTTCCTGTAGATAAAAAAAATTGAAATAATCCATATTGAGGATCACACCGTAGCCTATAGGGGGAATGATACTGAAGGTGCAGATTTTGTCGTGATATTTCCAGTTGGAAGAGGTTGCAAACCTCGCTGCAGAATATAACCCTGTTTCTTGCAGATGATATTCAGGCACTCCATTGGAGCTGCAAATTTCTCCTGCGTAATCTAGTAACGAAACAAAAATAAAAAAAAAACATATAATAATAAATACTCCTTCAAGCATCTGCTTGCTACAGAGGTCTGACAAGAGTGTCAGTTTATACGCCATAGTAGAAGGTCTGTGAGGATGGCGGGCCCTCGGCAGAAAAACAACACTAACATCCATGCCTTACCCGGGGCTCGAACCCAGGTCCTTTAGATCTGTATCCAAGCGCAAATATCTGGCCACGGAAAATACTCTTGCAAAAAAAAATTAAATCTTTATGAAATCGTATCCTTTGACTTAGAAAAATGTTTTTTTAATAATTAGTATAAAATTAGTCCCCATTCTGTGAGAACTACAATCTATGAAATATTTTAGAGAGTTTGCTGCATGTTTCATCAAGAGACCGTCCTGGTGGAGAGTGGTTAGTGTGCTTAGCGATCAAAGGGATCTGGATCAACACAACTACCTACAAGGTATGGATGTATGTGTTGTCTTTCTGCTGAGGTTTCGCCTTCCTCACATATCTTCTCTATGGAGTATTAATCTTATAGGTTCCTGCCAGACCTCTACAGCAAGCAGTTGCTTGAGGGGTAATTTATTTTTTCAAGAACCGAACCGAAAAGGAAATAGCTAATGTCACCAAATTCATGAGACAGTTTTCTCTTACCCTAACTTAAAGCAACGTAAGGTTTTACGCCTCTCACCTCTCTCTCTCGACCCCATGAAAAAGAAAGGTGGTAAAATCTACTACTCAAAGGAAAGCAATAGAACCATCAAGATCACTATACAGCTTCCTCTTGTGATAACTTACATTTGGTAAATATCTTTCTCCTATCATAACTTAAGCAGCGTCAGGGAAAAGGTTTGGTCTCCCAATTTCTCTTGCCCACAAAAAATATGGAAATATATAAAAGATGCTGAGTGTAATGATTTATATATCAAATGAAACGAAAGCTTGTGTCGTTGGGAGCATCATAGATACCGCTAATTATGTTCCATCCTTTATGCCCACGCAAAATACTGGAACGGGGTGGCTCAGTCGATAGCGCGCCAGGCTCGTAATCTGCAGTTCCCAGGCTCGAGCCCCAGCTGGATCAGCGTTGAGATTTATCTCTGCAAAATTCCCCGCCCTACCCACGGTCAACAGGGGACACCGATGGGCTTGGAAAGGCCGCCATTCGTCGGATAGGACGTTAAGCCGTGGCTCCCTGTGCGGGAGAGCCATATCCTGTGCACGTTAAAGAACACGCTGGATGACCTTAACGGGAGGCTACCATCTGTCTCCCAACAGCTGTTCCAGTGAGTTTCTTCTTCCAACCTTCTCTGAGCCTTCGAGGTCCATGTGACCTGGCCATTTAGCCCAAGGTGTGCAAAAAAAAGTGCCGCTCAGAGGTAAACCAACCCAACCCACGCAAAATAAAAGGAAGAGAAATTTCACGGAGTTCTATCGTCTTGAGATGCATGTCAAATGAAAGCTTACGACGTGGAGAAATGTCATTTGTCATATACTTAGTGTTTAATTGTGTTAAAGGATCACGATCAAGGACCAGGCTAGTTATTGTTATTGTAAATAGGCTAGTTATTGTATAAAAAACTGGCATACGAACTTCAAATTTTTCTGAAAATATGATTTAGGCTGTTTATTGAATCTAGGCGATTGAAATCACGATGTAATCTGTTGATTCATTAATTGTTTACATACGATCATCTGATTCATTAATTGTTATATATGAGGACTATTTTATTCTCCTTTTATTTTGTTTTTTAGCACGAAGTAAACAGCTTGAAGTAAACTGTTGTCATATGATTTCGTAGCACAGACAAAAATAAATAACAATTGGAAAAAAAACTGCAAGAAACAGCAAACGATTACATCACCAGTATTCTTTTAATATCGGTAATCTATAATTCCAAAATTGATAAGGGGATAATAAACGTAAATATGAAAAAAAAAATGTTTTGTGCATAAATGTCCCTGTAGATAAAAATGTAATCATATTTATCAAAAATTTTGTTCTTTGAACAATATTTGTTATTATTGTAAGAGATGGAAACCAAATTTAACAGTAGCGTTGTTTGTTACACTCTTTAAAAAATCTGCAAAACTGAAAGAACTAGACAAAACTATGAAAATACTCTTAAAAAGAGTTTGATAATTTATCATGTTTTATTCAACTATTTAGAAAAATTCTTAAAATCATCGAAGTTATTTCAACTTCCGGAACTATTTAATACTCAATCAATATTGTTGGTAATCAGGTATATAAAGATGAGAAATACACTGGTTTCCATATTTTAAGGAAAAATAAAAAAAATCTCATAATTCGCCAAAAAATTGTGCAGTCCTCACCAAACGTGTTCATCTAACCAGTAATGCCGAGTGAGTATATCGTATGCAAATTAGTTAGGTTGCGTCAATTTGCGCAATCGGAATAGCAGCATAAAAACGAGTGTTTTGGAGTGGATCGTTATTCGTGTTGTAAATGTGAGTAAAGCTATTCGAAATAGCCATTTTGTAGGAATGACCTCGAGACATCATTTGCCAAAGGAACTGCGGTGGAGAGCTACTAGCTGGCTCGAAGCAGGCCAAAGTCAGTCAGACGTGGCACGATGGCTGAATGTGAGTCCTTCTGTGGTCCATAGAGTGTGGAATCAATTTCTTAGCACGGATTCCGCCTCTCCAGGTTTGGCCGAGGAAGGGCTAGAGTTAGATCGCTGTACAAGACCGATATCTGCGATTAACAGCACGAAAGAGCAGGACGTCTACTCCCTCTCAGCTACGATCCTCTCTTGCAGCAGCCACTCTGAGGGTTGCATCAGATTCTATTGTGCGTAGAAGGCTTCATAAGGGAGGTCTGTAAGCTAGAATGCCAGTAATTTGTATCCCCTCACGTCACAGGAGAGAAAGGTTGAATTGGACACGCACACGCATGTTAACTGGACAGAAGAGCAATGGAGGTCCGTACCCTTCACAGATGAGTCCAGATATTGCTTGCAGAGTGATTCCGGACTTGATATGGAGAGAATGAGGTACCCGCTATCATCCAGTAACATTCGTCAAAGAGACAGTTATAGCGGAGGTAACGTGTGTGTGTGGGGGGTGGCATTTCATTAGGTGGACGCTCAGACCTTTGTGTGTTAACGAGTGGGAACCTCAATGCTCAAAGGTATAGAGATGACATCCTGGACCCTTATGTACGTCCTTATGCTGTTGAAATAGGTGAAACATTCATCTTACAAGACGATAACGCTCGTCCACACAGAGCTCGACTAGTGGAATAATACCTTCAAGAGGAGATCATTATGAGCATGGAGTGGCCTGCTCGATCACCCGATTTAAATCCGATTGAGCATACGTGGGATGCTCTAGGGAAACGTGTTGCTGCCCTCAAACCCGCCACCCGAAACAAAGGGGGAGCTTATTACTGCTTTAAAGGAACAATGGTCGTTACTCCCTACTGAGCTGATTCACATCAAAATCAGCAAGGAACATCGCTCTCATATTTGCATTGCTATAAGGAGTGACTACACTCCTTATTAAAGAACTTTACCCGTTGCATTCTGACACCTCATTTTTGGACAAATTCCTGTAAGTATTATTTTTGACGAAAAATGTTTCTAGTGTAAATATTTTATGTCATTTTGAAACTATCATTGTAATTCATGCTTCGATCAAATTTCATTGAAATCATTCATATAAGTTTTTGTTTATCGTAATATATCTGAGCTTTCCTTAATTTATGGAAACCAGTGTAGATCTTTTATTGTCCATTATACTAGAAAAATTTTCTAGAAAATCGCAGCTTTGAATTTGCTATGCACTCTCAAAACACAGTTATTATCTACTTTTTCACCTAGGAAGTGTATATGCCGTTTTTCATTATAGGTTTAACCCGTGGTTTATTATATTTCCATTGAAACGTCGCTAACTCTCTAAGGTTCAATGAAAGATTAAGCTATTAAAATAGTCCCTGCAAAGGCCCAAACTTCACCTGGAGTTATTTTATTTTTTCGGGACTCCTTTGAATAGTGAAAAGTCAAGGTTGAACAGGTATTACCAGAAACAAATACTCCATGAACCCAATACTTTAAATCTGTCTTATCGTATACTTAAGAAATGCAACTAACTATAGGGATAATAAATGAGTGAGGATACTTACATTTCTTATACACATTGTAATGCTTTACTGCAGCTACATCTAAGGCGAAAACAGATAAGTAAAAAAGTACTACTCGTAATAAGACAGTCTGAAGGACGCAGAACGGCATTTGCCTCTGTCTGTTGTTGTTAGAAGCGAACGCTTCACAAGCATGTGAACCTACATTTCAGAAACCACGTCGAGGCTGACACGAGCACGTGATATGACGTTGTAGTGACGCAGCACTATTGCGAAACCGTGATACAACGAAGGATGCAACTGGCTTGCTTTTTCGCTGTGAAAGCTCCGCGGTCTTGTTTTGCAACGTGGACAAAGCTAGATGAATGGAAACGTTAGTTCATTAGTCAAGTTTAAACGAAGGCTGTGGTAAAAGCATTCTTTTTAAAATGAATATGTTGAATTGTCTAAAGGAATTATCGTCACTTCTAAACGACCTGAAATGCTCACCTTGCTTGTTTGCTCTTGACAATCGTTAAAGAAATCCGTCTGATAAGGCAGCGACGTGACGCCTGACAAGGACAGTAAAAAAAGCGCAGACCCTAAATTTACTTCGTGTACAACTATTTACAGAAACGAAATGCACTACTAGCTCTGTTGTTCAAAATTAGGGCCGGATCAAAAAAAAAAGAAAAAGGGGCGGGGACAAGATCGAGCAGGAACGTCATTCCAGAATAAAAAAATTTCCCTATGTTTCAATGGTCTTTGAATATTTCTTGTAATGTGTGCAATATATATATTCGAACTTTTTTTCAGATTAAATATGAGTAGTTATAGTTTACTGGCATTCTCAAAGAGGGGTGGGTGTGAACCTCTTGTCTCCCCTCCCCCCTTCCTCTTCTATCCTGCAATTTTCAGAATACATTGTTAGTTTAGAGAATTAGTTGAACAGTTTGATTAGATCTCCGTACCTTTGATTGCTTAAGTACATATTTTGCATATATATATGATCTTTAGATGTGTTTTTTTTTTTTGGTAAAAAAATATGTTTTGCATTTTGATTTCAGAAATTTGCGTTTATGTCGCATTTTTTCCCTTGACATTTCGTATTATAAAGTACAACTGTAAATAGTGCAATTATGCAAAATAAAATGTGCAAATTTACTTCGAAAATAGATTGGTTTATGTTTCAAAGCGTTATTACAGCTTTAAAAATGCCAATAATATGGGAAAGCACCTCATCATACATATAGTACTGAGTGAAAGCGAGCACTGTACTCGTTTCAATTCTGATTTCATTCATTCGCTTTCGATGATCAGTCATCGTATATTGTAGACTAAACTGACGTTCTTCATCATCGCTACTTAAGGAACCATATCGATTGAAGAGATCCTTTAATGAAAGCAGAATTAATACATTTTTTTCTCCCATTTTATGACTAGTCAATTTGTTGTTTTCCCAGGGTCTATGTCAGCGTTGAGATTTATCTCTCCTGACCCCTCCCCCTGCCATGGTGAGAAAGGGAACACCGTTAGACTTCGAAAGTCCGTTGTCCGTCGGGTGGAAAGTTAAGCCATGGTTCAGTGTTCACGTTAAACGACACACTGGATGTACTTGACAAGAAGCTTCCATCTGTCTCCTAACTTTTTCGAGCCCCAACATTCTCTGAGCCCTTGGGGTTCTTGTGACCTGGTCATTTAGCTCATTGTGAGCAAAACATTCCGCTCAGAGGTAAAACAGACCAGTTTGTTTTTAAAACATCGGTAGCCTTTACTGTTTCAGTTTCTTTGCAATCCGTAAAGGATAGAATACTATTCGTACTTTACATTAATCAGGAAATATCATCCTGTTCTTTGCTGCCATCAATTGATGAGTTAATTTAAATTAATAATTATTAATTGATGTATTATTAATGTGATCAGCGTTTTTGTCAACTCGTAGCATGCATATCCACAGACGTTTGCGAGAAAAAATCCGGCAATAGCAGGTAAAGCATTTTTGCTAAAAGTATAAGTGATAAATCACTAATATTATATTACATATGCATATTTATTTTATTTCATTTCGTCAGCAGATATGAAATATTCTATAAAAATAATAAATAAATACTCCTCAAGCAGCTGCTTGCCACAGAGGTCTGACAGGAGCCTGTCAGTTTATATGCCACAGCATAAGATCTGAGAGGATGGCAGGACCTCAGCAGAAAACAACACGAACATCCATGCCTTACCCGGGGCTCGAATCTGGGTCCCTTATATCAGTAGCCAAGTGCGCTAACCATTCGGCCATATTGGCATTAAATGATTGGCACTGCAGACAGGGATGGTACGTTCATTAGGTAACCTGGGGCACTGCAAATCAAAAATAATCATGAAAATGATAAAAGAATTTCAAATTTAGATTCATAATTTGTCGTATCTAATTCAATATTCACTACTGGCCGTTAAAAGTACAACACCAGGAAAGACAAGGGAACCTTAATGTGGGTTTGATATCAAAGCCATATTTAGTGAATACGTAGCTAGGTAGTCACTGGAAGGAGAGCTATGCACCAATCCCCTGTGATGATGCATAGAACCGGCCAGTCCTAGCACCTAATGTCCGACCCCACCTTCTCGTGGTGCAGACCGTTAGTACAGTCGCTCAAAAAAGTATCCGAACGCTATGGTTGATTACAAAATTCAGAAAAAATATCTAGCAACAATTTTTTAGAAATTTGTGATCTGGCAACCTTCGTGTCACGTGAGACGAAGGTTGCCAGATCGCTAATTTCTAAAAAAAATCATTGCCAGATATTTTTTCTGAATTTTGTAATCAACCATAGCGTTCGGATACTTTTTTGAGCGACTGTACCTTGCAAAAGAGATACTCTCTTGTGGAAGTGAACGGAAGGGGAGGGCTGCCAGATTAGTGTGGCCTACTGATCTGGACAACTATGGCTACTTTTCTTTTTTTTTCTACCCTGCTGAGGAGTGGTCAACCACACAGGGTCCTGGTGCTGACCATATAAACCCACTGGACTGGACAGATATATGGCTCTGAGCTTGATTATGGATCCTGATTTTGCTGCACTGGTGGGCTTCTGTGGAGGGAAAATCTTCTGCTGTGTTTTCTGTTTGTTTTTGGGTTGACAGCCCCAAGTGAATAGATTCACAGGATATGTTTATCAGCTGGTGGATAATCCTGAGCAGAGGTCATCGCAGGCACCTGAACTCTTGCTTCTATTGGCATCGTCAAATTCTACATTGGAGGAAGTCTTCCAGTGTAGATGGCTTCAACCTTTAGTGGTGGGGGAACGGGTCTTTGCCCCATGTCTGAGATTAGGGGGTTGTTTGCTATTGTCGGCATTCCCTCTTTGAATAAACGTAGTTTCTTTAAACATCCCACTAACCATTTTCTCTCCACAGGTAGTTGGAATGTGAGGACTCTGCACAGAGCTTTTTCTCTTGATGTCCTCACACAAGACTTCCACCATTATAATTTAGATATTCTCGGCTTGTAAGAGACCAGATGGACAGATAAAGGTCAGATTCTTAAAAATAATCTTAAATTTCTCTTTTCAGGGAGGGACGACAATAAGCATCACCAAGGCGTGGGTCTGCTTCTCAGCAGACACGCTAGTGATGCTCTTCAAGGATATGAGTGCATTAATGAAAGGTTTCTTACAGCAAAATTTCAGACAAGCGTTAAAGACTTAATGTTATCTGATGTTATGCCCCCACTGAGGATGCCAATGAGGATGAGAAGGATAGGTTTTATGAACAACTTCAGGATATTTTGAATTTTGTCAAGAAAGGAGACATTACCCTTGTTCTTGGTGACTTCAATGCCAAATTGGTACTCACTCTGTCCTTTGGGGAGGAGTAATAGGCCCCTTTGGTATTGGTAGCTGCAATGGCAATGGGCAACGTCTCCTACAGGTAAGTAAACTCAATGGATTCAGAATAATTAACACATATTACAAACACCGCGACATACATAAATACCCATGGGTTTCATCTGATGGGCTGCATAAGAATATGATTGATTGCATATTAATTAACAGCAAATGGGTTAGTTCTGTTAGGAATACCAGGGCATATAGGGGAGCTGAAATTGGATCTGACCATTGCCTTGTTAAAAGTGTCTTGCAACTTAAACTTAAAAAGTGTTGTGCTAGGGTTAAAATATTTACTTTTAATACTGAAGCTCTGAAAGATCCAGTTATAGCTAAAGCTTACCATGATAGGTTACTTAGTCATTATGACAGTCATGGTATGCTTACTACTGAAGTTGAGGAAGAATGGGATCATTTTAAACAGGCTTTTTGGACACTAACAGTGCTCTTTTAGGAAAAAAGGAGCAGAAGAGCCAGAATTATCTGAGTGATAAGGCACTTGAGCTTATTTCGGAAAGAAAGAACTGCAGGAATGCCCTTAATCAATATCCTACTAGTCCTAATAGAAAGCATTACAGAGAACTTAATAAACGTGTAAAAGATCAGTTAGCTGCTGATAAGAATCTTTGGCTTGATGGTTTGGCTGACAAAGCCGAAGAAGCAGTTAGACAGCACAACAGCAGAGAGCTGTACCAGATAGTTAATGTTTTTTGTGGTAGAAAACGGACAGGTATACAGGGATTGAAGGATAAACAAGGTAAGGTTATAGAAGGGGAGGATTCTGTCATGGCTAGGTGGGCTGAGCATTTCAGTGATATTCTGAACAATGCGGTTGGTTCTATTCTCATTGTTTGCAATGATGATAGATGCATTGGTGGCTTTAATGTTGGCCCTATAACACAATCTGAAGTTATTTTGGCTGTTTCTAAACTTAAACTACATAAATCCCCAGGGGTAGATTAAATTACTACCGAAATGCTTAGAGCTGGGAATGTTTCGGTTACCACTTGGATGACTGAAATTCTGAATATCTTTTATGATAAAGGCATGGTTCCTAAGAATTTTACCAGAGCTATTGTTATCCCTATTTTCAAAAAAGGTGATCGCAGTTCTGGTGATAACTATAGGGGTATAAGCCTACTCTCTGTTCCAGGCAAAGTTCTTCCCATGATTGTGCTTAATAGAATTAAGAATCTGGTTTGACAGTCAATTGCGTGATGAGCAATGTGGATTCAGAAGTGGTAGGGGATGTGTGGATCAGATATTTTCACTTAGGCAGATTCTTGAGAACTGTTTAGAGTTTCAGAAACCTTTGGTTGCTAGCTTTGTTGATTTCAAAAAGGCTTTCGACTCTGTTGATCGCCACAATTTGTGGTTGATTGTGAAATCATATGGTATACCTGACAAGTTAGTTAACATAATGAAAGCTCTGTATAATAACACTGAGTCGTGTGTGAGAGTTGGTAAGGCTTGAAGCAATTGGTTTAGCATTACTTCTGGTGTTCGACAAGGGCGCATTTTGTCTCCTTTTCTCTTTAGTTTGGTTGTTGATTATGTTATGTGAAATACCTTAAATGGACTGGAGATACGAAAATTTCTGATTTAGATTATGCTGATGATTTAGGCCTTTTCTGCAAATGATGTTGATGAGATGAACTCTTTCATTCGAGCTGTTGATGAGACTGGTAGTAGAGTAGGTTTGGTTATAAACAGAGAGAAAACTAAAGTGATGAAAATTGGTCAGGCAGGCTGTGATTCAGTTAATCTGAATGGTTGTAGTCTTGAGCAGGTGTCACAGTTTAATTATTTTGGGAGCTATGTAACAGATAATGGTGATGTGCGGCATGAGATTAACAGACGGATCGGGATTGCTGCCGGGACTTTTAAGAATCTATGGAGAATATGGAGAAAGAGGCGTATACACCTAAAGACAAAAAGTAGTCTGTATAATAGTTTGGTTCTTTCTAGGGTTAGTTATGGTAGTGAAACGTGGACGCTGTGTAAACAAGATAACAGGAAACTAGATGCTTTTGATTCCAGATGCTTACGCAGTATCTTGGGCATTAGGTGGTTCAACTTTGTAACTAATGATGAGGTTAGGCAAAGGAGTTTGCAACCTCCTTTAAGCAGCATATTGTGCAGAGAGAGACTCCGTTGGTTTGGCCATGTTGCCCGTATGAATAATTATAGATTGGCGAATAGGGTTGTGAACAGTGTGCCTAAAGGCCTCAGAAAGAAGGGGAGACCTAGGATGCGGTGGGCAGACAATGTCAAACAGGACCTTGTTAGAATTGGTGTGCAGTGGCCAGATGCAGTAAATGTAGCTCAGGATAGACTTGCTTGGAGAACTAAATTGCACGGTCTGGTTGGACCTCCGTAGCCCATGGCTTCTTGAGGGTGATGATGATGATGATGATGATGATGATGATGATGATGATGATGATGATGATGATGATGATGGCTTTTATGTTACAAGGATCAAATGATTACAAATAGAACTTGGTTAGACTTGTGGAATACAAAGAAAGCAGTATCTTGTGTAGCCACCATGAGTGGTAATAACCGTCTGCTACACGGTCCGCCAGTGAGAGGATGAGACGTTGGATGTGTATTTGGGAAATGTCAGTCCATGCAGTTTCGATACGTAGCCAAAGTTCATCTGTTGTAGCAGCTGCTGGTGTCTGGTGTGCTAGTCATCGTGAGATCATGGACCAGACGTGTTCAATTGGGGACAAATACGGTGAAGGAAGAAGTGTCTTATTGTGGCTATCCAGGAATTGTTGGACGATGCATGCCACATGTGGTCGGGCATTGTCCTGTTGGTAAATGGCACCAGAGATCCCCTGAAGATAAGGTATACGACCACAGGCTCCAACACCTCAGTGATGTAACGCTGGCTGTTCAAAGTACCGGTAATGCGTACGAGGCGCGTGGGTGAGTGGAGTCCAATGGCACCCCATACCATGTCACCAGGGATGGACCTGTGTGGCGCTGCATCATGCATGTCTCACTGAGCCTGTCGCCGTGGTACCACCAGATATGGATTCATCAATCATGGTGCTGCATACTAAAACGGGATTCGTCTGAAAAGACAATGCAATGCCATTCGCACATCCATGCGCGACGTTCTTGACACCATTGCAGTCGCTTACGCCTGCGTTGTAGAGTCAATGGTAGCCGAAGCAATGGCCATCTAGCAAAGATGCCCCGATGCTGCAGGTGACGTCGAACCGTACGTGCGAACACTGGTTCATTTGCAACACACCCTAATTGTTGAGCTAAGGTGTTGATATGGCTATACGATCATTCAAAACCATGCGCACCAGATATTTGTCCTGTCGTTCGTTTGTGTGACAAGGCAGTTGAGATCCCTCGCGTCGGTGAGTTCGTTCCTCCCCCACCCACTGACGCCATATTCTCATCACTGTGGCAGTATTCCGTCCAACACGAACACTGATGTCTAGGTAAGATAATCAGCCTTCCCATTATCCCACAATTCTCCCTCGATCAAAGTCGGAAACCTGGTCGTATGGATGCCGTGTTCTTCAACGGGGCATACTGATCCTTTAGTGTGCAAGAACTGCGAGCAAACACAATTCCAATGCTTTACACTGGCTCTCTTTGTAATCTCCTTTTATACCACTTCCAGGGGGCGTTACCGTCACATATGTTGTGCATATGTGTGAGCATTAAATCATTTACATATTCTCCCATGGGCTACCCATCTTGTATATTTCAGAACAATCAGATGAGTTCTTCCTGGTGTTGCACTTATAACGGCCAGTAGTGTAATATCATTTTTACATTCGTTTTGCAATCATTGTTTGCAACCAGAGCCGGATCTATAGGGGGCAAGCTCCCCCTCCCCTACAGAATGCTAGTAATTGCAATAGTGATAAAAAATTATTAAACTTACTTATATTTCATCATTTATCAAGAAATTTTTTATAAACTTAAAAAACGGAGGGTAAAAAATTATATTACATTAAAAATTCAGTCTCTTGGGCCCCACTTTTTACATTTTTCAGGCTCCATTGTGTTTCTTGTTCCCTCCCCCCCACTCTAGAATGTTTTCTAGATCCGGGCCTGTTTGTTGCAACTCTCGGTCAGCTCTGAGGTCAACAAATTGGTTAGCTGTGAGAAACAGTTTATTGATGTTAGCAAATCAGAAGTAAGGAACAAACTCACTGGCTGAAATGTTTTAATGCCATATTTATCTCTTAAAAAGCACCATTTGCGTTGAAGTATATTAAAATATATCTAAAATATATTTAAATGATGGCATACGTGACTTCAGTAGCCCAAATTTACATGAAGTTGGCTGGAGGTAGAATATACCATTTTCTTTTGACAGGGTTCCCAATTTAATTTTGTGTCTCATTATGGGTTCTTTCCAGCATCGGTGTTTATGGATGAAGAATTGTGTTCTCCTGATCCATATGACTGCTCAGAAGAGGAAACGATCGGCTTCTTTTGTTCATCTTTCCGTTGCTTCGACCTTCGATAGCAGAAAACGGCAGCGAGTATGATAAGAAGGACTAACACCAAGGATCCTAGAACGATTCCTACGATGGGTCCTGCACCTAGAGCTCCTGTAAATTGAATAAAAAAATGTTATTTGATAAAAAAATAAACTAAACTGTTATTACGTTTTGTTCCAAACAGAGCAGGTTGGAGGAATATAAACAGAGAAATGAATTAAATACACCTGAATAAAAATAAGAAATATTTAATATGAAATTAATAGATTCAAGAGTTGGGTTGCTTTTCTTCTGAGGGTCCCTTTTGTACTGAGTGTCCCTTTGTTGCATTTCTTCTTTTGTCCCTTCGTGTCACATGACATGAATATTGCCAGATCACTAATTTCTAAAAAAATCGTTGCCAGATATTTTTTCTGAATTCTGCAATCAACCAGAGTGTTCGGATACTTTTTTGAGCGACTGTACGGCTCTCCTGAACACAGAGCAACAATTTAACGTTCCGATAGACGACGGCAGCAATTGACGCTCCTTTTCTCTCCGAGGCCAGAGTGTGAGTTAGCATGGAAAATCTCCACAATTGGGACTTGAAGCTGAGAGCATCAGATTAACACCGCTGCGTGCAAACCGACTGACTCAACACCCGCCCCATGAGACCCAAGAGAGAAGTTTCATGATTATATGAGAGAGATAAATAAAATTTCTACAATTATTTATGGAAGAAAATATGGAAGAGGAACAAATGAATATGTCCGAATAATCAACTGTAACATTAGATGTTGTAAATTAAATCCATTCACTATTGGGGGTGGCTCGGTCGGTAGCGCGCCAGGCTCATAATCTGTAGTTCCAAGGTTCGAGTCCCAGCTGGGTCAGCGTTCAGATTTATCTCCGCAAAATTTCCCTCCCTGCCCACGGTCAGTAGGGGACACTGATGGGCTTGGAAAGGCCGCCGTCCGTCAGATGGGACGTCAAGTTGTGGCCCCTTGTGCTGGAGAGCCATACCCTGTGCACGTTAAAGAACACGCTGGATGGCCTTGATGGGAGGCTACCATTTGTCTCCCAACAGCCGTTCCCGTGGGTGGATATTTTCACTCCCCCAACCTTCTCTGAACCTTCGGGGTCCTTGTGACCTGGCCATTTAGGAGCGGGGTGGCTCAGTCGGTAGCCTTTCTATAGGAAAAAAGGCTCGTAATCTGTAGTTCCCAGGTTCGATTCCCAGCTGGGTCAGCGTTGAGATTTATCTCCGCAAAATTCCCCGCCCTGCCCACGGTCAGTAGGGGACACCGATGGGCTTGGAAAGGCCGCCGTCCGACGGATGGGACGTTAAGCCGTGGCCCAGTGTGCGGGAGAGCCATACCTGTGCACGTTAAAGAACACGCTGGATGGCCTTGACGGGAGGCTTCCATCTGTCTCCCAACAGCTGTTACAGTGGGTCCCCTCCCCTAACCTTCTCTGAGCCTTCGGGGTCCATGTGACCTGGCCATTTAGCCCATGGTGTGCAAAAAACTGCCGCTCAGAGGTAAATCAACCATTCACTATTGTTCGTGTGTATCATTTGCGGGACAAGAAGGAGACTCAGAAAACCAAAGATGAAACTGTATTTTTTATTTTTAACGATATTAATTGATAAAAAAATATAAAATAAAATAACGATAATAAAGACAAATTCTGTTGAGTTCTATGATGCTATTTTCATAGTGGGTAACAGTTTTGCACACTAGGAATGGAGCTGCGTTCAGCATTTAGGCTTTAGGCGTGCAGCAGACAGTTACCTTGATCAAGTCTTAACTGTATTTAAATCATCATCATCATCATCATCCTCAAGCAGCCATGGGTTACGGAGGTCCAACCAGACCGTGCAATTTAGTTCTCCAAGCAAGTCTATCCTGAGCTACATCTACTGCATCTGGCCACTGCATATCAATTCTAACAAGGTCCTGTTTGACATTGTCTGCCCACCGCATCCTAGGTCTCCCCTTCTTTCTGAGGCCTTTAGGCACACTGTTCATAACCCTATTCGCCAATCTATAATTATTCATACGGACAACATGGCCAAACCAACGGAGTCTCTCTCTGCACAATATGCTGCTTAAAGGAGGTTGCAAACTCCTTTGTCTAATCTCATCATTAGTTACAAAGTTGAACCACCTAATGCCCAAGATACTGCGTAAGCATCTGGAATCAAAAGCATCTAGTTTCCTGTTATCTTGTTTACAAAGTGTCCAAGTTTCACTACCATAACTAACCCTAGAAAGAACCAAACTATTATACAGTCTAATTTTAGTCTTTAGGTGTATACGCCTATTTATCCACACTCTCTATAGATTCTTAAAAGTCCCGGCAGCAATCCCGATCCGTCTGTTAATCTCATGCCGCACATCACCATTATCTGTTACATAGCTCCCAAGATAATTAAACTGTGACACCTGCTCAAGACTGCAACCATTCAGATTAACTGAATCACAGCCTGCCTGACCAATTTTCATCACTTTAGTTTTCTCTCTGTTTATAACCAAACCTACTCTACTACCAGTCTCATCAACAGCTCGAATGAAAGAGTTCATCTCATCAACATCATTTGCCAAAAGGGCTAAATCATCAGCATAATCTAAATCAGAAATTTTCGTATCTCCAGTCCATTTAAGGCCAAAATCTTTCCCTTGAAGTGAATTTCGCATAACATAATCAATAACCAAGCTAAAGAAAAAAGGAGACAAAATGCACCCTTGTCGAACAGCAGAAGTAATGCCAAACCAATTGCTACAAGCCTTACCAACTCTCACACACGACTCAGTGTTATTATAGAGAGCTTTCATAATGTTAACTAACTTGTCTGGTATACCATATGATCTCACAATCAACCACAAATTATGACGATCAACAGAGTCGAAAGCCTTTTTGAAATCAACAAAGCTAGCAACCAAAGGTTTCTGAAACTCTAAACATTTCTCAAGAATCTGCCTAAGTGAAAATATCTGATCCACACATCCTCTACCACTTCTGAATCCACATTGCTCATCACGCAATTGACTGTCAACCAGATTCTTAATACTATTAAGCACAATCATGGAAAGAACTTTACCTGGAACAGAGAGTAGGCTGATACCCCTATAGTTATCACAAGAACTGCGATCACGTTTTTCGAAAATAGGGATAACAATAGCTCTGGTAAAATCCTTAGGAACCATGCCTTTATCATAAAAGATATTCAGAATTTCAGTCATCCAAGTGGTAACCGAAACATTCCCAGCTCTAAGCATTTCCGTAGTAATTTCATCTACCCCTAGGGATTTATGAAGTATAAGTTTAGAAACAGCCAAAATAACTTCAGATTGTGTTATAGGGCCAACATTAAAGCCACCAATGCATCTATCATCATTGCAAACAATGGGAGTAGAACTAACTACATTGTTTAGAACATCACTGAAATGCTTAGCCCACCTAGCCATGACAGAATCCTCCCTTTCTATAACCTTACCTTGTTTATCCTTCAATCCTTGTATGCCTGTCCGTTTTCTACCACACAAAACATTAATTATCTGGTACAGCTCTCTGCTGTTGTGCTGTCTAACTGCTTCCTCGGCTTTGTCAGCCAAACCATCAAGCCAAAGATTCTTATCAGCAGCTAACTGATCCTTTACAAGTTTATTAAGGTCTCTGTAATGCTTTCTATTAGGACTAGTAGGGTATTGATTAAGGGCATTCCTGCAGTTCTTTCTTTCCGAAATAAGCTCAAGTGCCTTATCACTCAGATAATTTTGCCTCTTGTGCTCCTTTTTTCCTAAGCGAGTACTGTTAGTGTGCAAAAAAGCCTGTTTAAAATTATCCCATTTTTCCTCAACTTCAGTAGTAAGCAAACCATGACTGTCATAATGACTAAGTAACCTATCATGGTAAGCTTTGGCTATAACTGGATCTTTCAGAGCTTCAGTATTAAAAGTAAATTTTTTAACCCTAGCACAACACTTTTTAAGTTTAAGTTGCAACATACTTTTAACAAGGTAATGGTCAGATCCAATTTCAGCTCCCCTATATGCCCTGGTATTCCTAACAGAACTAGCCCATTTGCTGTTAATTAATATGTAATCAATCATATTCTTATGCAGCCCATCAGGTGAAACCCATGTGTACTTATGTATGTCGCGGTTTTTGTAATATGTGTTAGTTATTCTGAATCCATTGAGTTTACTTACCTGTAGGAGACGTTGCCCATTGCCATTGCAGCTACCAATACCAAAAGGGCCTATTACTCCTCCCCAAAGGTCAGAGTCAGTACCAACTTTGGCATTGAAGTCACCAAGAACAAGGGTAATATCTCCTTTCTTGACAGAATTCAAAATATCCTGAAGTTGTTCATAAAACCTATCCTTCTCATCCTCATCGGCATCCTCAGTGGGGGCATAACAGCAGATAACATTCAAGTCTTTAACGCTTGTCTGAAATTTTGCTCTAAGAAACCTTTCATTAATGCACTCATATCCTAGAAGAGCATCGCTAGCGTGTCTGCTGAGAAGCAGACCCAAGAAACATTAAACCAAAGAGGGTTATTAAAGCCTAAAATGGTATAAGCATTGATTGATATGAGTAAATTTTTAATTTCATTTGTTATAGGTCGCCCATATCATTAGAATCTTAACGACGTGCATTTATTGTTGTCGTAGCAATACTACGATTCATCAAAATATTTATTTATTATTTATTTTTACGACCAAACCGGGAACAGGCCATTTTGCGACAATTAATGGCCGAGTGGTTAGCGCGCTTGGCTACTGATCTAAGGGACCTGGGTTCGAGCCCTGGGTAAGGCATGGATGTATGTGTCGTTTTTCTGCTGAGGTCCTGCCATCCTCTCAGACCTTCTACTATGGCATATAAAGTTACAGTCTCAGGTCAGTCAGACCTCTGTGACAAGCAGCTGCTTGAGGGGGTATGTATGTATGTAACAAACTCCATTGCAAAATATAATAATTAAAAATATTTAATCAATTTAATTTATTTTAAAATGGATTGCATACTTGTAGCTTTTGAAATGTATACCACAAACTATCTTCTTCGGTGATTTTTCATTTGGAAAGAAATTATCCCTTGATCATTTCGCTGAACGATAATTTTATTTCGCTGCATTTCAATGAAATGCAAAGCTACAGACGCCAATGAACCATTGTATAATTGTTCTTATAAAAGGAACTATTTTTGTTTGTAAAGTATATAATACCAAACTTAATGAGATGCACAATGTGAGTTTTTTTTTCTATTACAGGAGTATGCGTTTTTTTATACGTATGTGTTTTTGTTTAATTAAAAAATAATAAATGTTGCATTTTTCAATTTATGCATTTTAGATTAACATCCTAAAAAATCCCCATTGTTTTCAATTTTAGAGGGGGGGGGCTCAAAATTAGATTGCACTTGGGGCCTCCAAATGCTTAATTCGCCACTGCTCACACTTATGCTTTCTGTACACCAATTAATCTTGAAAAGGAATTCCTATATAAATATTTGAAATAATCTCAGAATGCTCGGAATCACTCACCACATTTGGAATTTCCTTTACTTTCTTCATCACTCTGGTCTCCGCAGTTGTTATGTCCATCGCATGTCAGTCCTTTCCAGATGCAGCGAGAATTTCGACATCGGAACCATCCATCATTGCAATCGTACATATCTGAAGAGGAAATATTTAATAAAATATCGGTCACTGACACCAACGACATCCAAGTATAAACTCTGCAATTTTCTAAAACCAGCGGTTCCCAAACTTTTAGTGCCAGGGACCTCTATGAAGTCTCGTTCTTTCTGTGGACCCCATACGAGTTTTCTTTTTTTTTCTGTGGATCCCTACGAATAATTTACAAAATTACTTCGTCGTTATTTACATAATTACTTCGTAGTGCATGAATTCAAATTTTTCAATTCATGCACTACAAAGTCTTTTTTTTCTGAGGGACCCTTCCATATGAGTTCTCTTTTTTTCTGTGGACCCTCCTCCATACACGTTCCCTTTTTTTTCTGTGGACCCTTACGAAGTCTCATTCTTTTTCTGTGGACCCCTATGAAGTCTCATTCTTTCTGGGATCCCTATCAAGTCTCATTCTTTCTGTGGACTTCTTACGAAGTCTCATTCATTCTGTAGACCCCTACGAAGGTTCACTCTTTCTGTGGGCGTCATACGAAGTCTCATTCTTTCTGTGAAACCCCTACGTAGTCTAACTCTTTCTGAGGATCCTCTTTTCATCATTACCTGAAACATTTTAACTAAATATATTATAGTTACCTGCAACGAGGACTCCGAAAAAGTCCTAAGAATGGATTTTTATATATCTGTGGTTCTTTATCTGCTTTTCATGAATTGGTCATTTTGTAATCTAATCTAAACATTTGAGTGAAGAAATTCGATTCTCCAGAAATTCTTATGTCGTCAACAGCCAATCACAGGTTGTGATCATCACGTGATAGCAAGTATTGCGATGGCGAACTGAGACAAATTCGACCCGAAAGAAATAAAAATTGACAGGCTATAATAATCGCGTTAAACGTACGATTTCCACTAGAGCTTTCTGAAATACTAAAATTGCACTTACTACTTCACGGACCCCTAAGGGTCCCGGAACCACATGTTCGGAACTACTGTTCTAAACTATCATATTCGAACTTCTTGTATTCTAAAATTTTGGGTAAATTTCTCAATTTCGATAGCTTTGCTTTTACAACAAAACAATCTATTTATCTTGCAAATTATTTTAGAATAATTGTAAATTTCTTGCAAAGTATAAACTTGTTTGCGGGAGATTAGATGTAATATTCGTGCATGTTGATACTGTAATAAGGAATTAATCCTTAGATTTGTTGCACAGTATTTTAACAACGTTATCATTAAAAAAATAAAATAAATACCCCCTCAAGCAGCTACTTGCCACAGAGGTCTGACAGGAGCCTGTCAGTTTATATGCCAAAGTAGAAGGTCTGAGAGGATGGCAGGACCTCAGCAGAAAAACGACACATACATCCATGCCTTACCCGGGGCTCGAACCCAGGTCTCTTAGATCAGCAGCCAAGCTTGCTAACCACTCCGCCATAAGAACGAATATATATGTTATAGATATATATATTATAGATTAAGAACGAAACGAAAATGAAATAACGATGTTAACCGAAATTTTTATGAAAACGAAAGTGGAAACGAAATTACTTTTTCTTTCAAGATTAAAAACTAAATAAATAACTTTGGTTATCGGTGTAAAGAGTTACTTAAGTTTCTACACTTAGAAACGAAGATACAAGAAATAAAGATAGAAGCAGAGCCGGATCTGAGGGTGGGGGGAGGGGGAAAGGAGCTCATACCATTTCCCCTTCCTTTCAGAATGCTAGTAAGGGTAACATAGGCAAAAAGTATTAAACTCGTTTATATTTAATTCATTTTTCAAGAAATTTTGTAAATTGCTGAAAAACGGAGGGGGAAATGTTATGTTGAATTCAAAATCCAGTCTCTTGCTCTTCCCCCTTTTACATTTTTCCGGCTCCTCCCTTCGAATTTTTTTCTAGGTCTGTGCCTGGATAGAAGTATTCCTGAAAAGTTAAAAGAATCAAATAACTCAGGAATAAAGCATCACAGAAGATGTCCTATGGACGCGGGACACATGAACTACAGTAGTTAACTGAAAAAAAAAATTTTTTTTAGAAAACTATTTCATGAATCAAATAACATTCAATGCAAATGCTTGTTGTCAAGTCCCTCGAATTTTATATTTTATTTATTTATTGTATATTTTTGTTGTATTATATTGTTGTATATATTTTTTAGTGTTCTTGGAAATGTTTGTGCTGGGATGACTCACTATTGTTGTTTTTCGGGTCTAAAGCTGCTCCGTATAAGTAAGTGGTGACGAATGCCAGCAGTTGTTTATGCCGTGTATGACTCACTGGGCTGCGGCAAGAAGTCCGCGCACGAGGCTAGGGGAAGGAGTTGAAAGAATCAGTCTGTGCGTTAGCTGTCAAGCGAAGAGGTCGCGTTGACACGCATCAAAACGACGCCGTATTTCTCAACTTAACCCTTGAAGTCAGGGTGCGATTCCAAGAGGGAATCCAGATTCTTGGAGAATCTTATCTTTTATTCTTGTGGTTCAGGAGGAGCCACAGTGTAGGCAAAGGAAAATCCTTTCGCCGAGTTTTTGAGGTCTGTAAAGTGAGAAATTGCAGAGTGTGCAATTCTCCACCTCCTTTTAGTAATATTTGCAGTAGCAAAGCAGCAAAGGCTCACGGAGTTGAGCGTAGATCTTAGTTTTAGAGTAGATAGTAGTTTAGAGTTGAGCGTTGATAGTAGTTTTGTAGATAAAAGAAAGAACCACAGTGTGAAGCAGCAAAGGCCCACGGAGTGGAGTTCATTCCCAGCACGTAGCTGTAAATAGTGTGAATAAAAATTGTGTCGTCCCTATATAACTCTCGTGCAGTAATTGATGGACCATTGTTATTCTTCATTCAATGCAGCGAGATTGAGGCATACAAGGACACGGGCGTAAAAACCCGCGAATCTGTGATTTTCACCGAAGTGAATTAAGTAGCAATTTCATTATCTCTATCTCCTGTGTGGACCCGGTCACTACACTTGTTATGGCGAAAGTCGTAAAAAACGTGATTCTTACATTTCAATATAATGGGCGAGGAAAGAACATTATGTGAAGGAACTTTGAAACATTGCAAGAAAAATTATTTCGCTTCCAGTTATGCAAAAGAGTGTGAAAGAGCATTTTCTGAACTAAAATTTATACCAAATTCCCATAAAGCAAACATTAATTAAAAAAAACTATTGAAAGATGTTTTAATAATCAGATTAAACAAGTAGTTATATAAAAGATTTTTTTTCTTGTGAATTGCATAATATAACAGATACTGGATTGCTGCTGGGATTTTTAAAAATCTTTCAAGAATGTGGAGAAATAGGCGTGTACATTTAAAGATTAAAATTAGACTGTATAATAGTTTGGTCCTTTCTAGGTTTAGTTATGGTAGGGGAAACTTGGACGCTTTGTGAACAAGATAATAGCAAAATTATAGGAAAATTGATGCTTTTGATTCTAGATGCTTACGGAGTATTTTGGGCATTAGGTGGTTCAACTTTGCAAGTAATGATGAGATTAGGCAAAGGAGTGGGCAACCTCCTTTAAGCAGCATATTGTGCAGAGAGAGACTCCGTTGGTTTGGTCATGTTGCCCTTATGGATAATTATAGATTAGTGAATAGAGTTATGAACAGTGTGCCTAAAGGCCTCAGAAAGGGAGAGACCTAGTATGGGATGGGCAGACAATGCCAAACAGGACCTTGTTAAAATTGGTGTGCAGTGGCTGGATGCAGCAGGTGTAGCTCAGGACAGATATGCTTGGAGAACTAAATTGCATGGTCTGGTCTGGTCTTGAGACGGTAAGGCTTGAGGGGTGCTCACGGTCAGCCATTTCAAAAAGTGGTCCGAGGAGGAAAAAAACTCGAACCACCGGCAAGATGTGGGCTGACCATGTCTCATCGATGCTACAGGTGAGCGAACACTATCCCGTATGGTACAAGCCACCAGAAGGGATACTGTGGACCTTAATTTGAATGCTGATGACGGGAGTAATGTATCACAAGGCACGGGGCATCGAACCCTGCTGAAAATTGTGCTGCGTGGCCGCAGGTCGCTCCGATTGCCCATGCTAACCTCGGTTCACCGTCGAAAGCACCTACAATGGGCACGCGAGCAACAAAACTGGACTTTGAATGATTGGAAGAAGGTCGTCTGGTCAGATGAATCTTGTTTCCTGTTGCACCATGTGGATGGCCGGGTATGTGTGCGTCGTTTACCTAGGGAAGTGTTAACACCAGGTTGCACCGTGGGGACGAAAACAAGACGGTGGAGGAAGTGTAGTGCTTTGGGCAATATTCTGCTGGTAAACCCTGAGTCCAGCAGGGGTCATTCATATGCATGACGTTTACCACCTATCTAAACACCATTGCAGACCAGGTACATCCTTTCATGGCAACGGTATATCCCTCTAGTAATGTCTTCTTTCAGCAAGATAATGCGCCATGCCACACTGCTCTGATTGTTCTAGAATGGTTTGCAGAACACGAGGAAGACTTCAAGGTATTGTCCTGGCCTCCAAATTCTGCAGACATCAATCCAAACGAGCATCTGTGGTTTGTATTGAAACAGCATATCCGATCTGCGGCGGCTCAGCCATGTATTTTGCAAGAATTAAAGGATCTGCTGGTAATATGTTGATACCAGATACCACAAGATACCTTTAGAAATCTTTTAGTAGTTCGTGCCTCGCCAGGTAAGAACTTTTTTGGCGCACGTGGAGAACCACATCATATTATGCAGGTAGTCATATTGTTTTGACTGTTCGGTGTAAGTAGAACAGAATTTGATCTATAATGCATTTCAATAGACATAATCGATCTAAAGAAATTGACCAACTCTAGCGTTTTGCACAATAATTTGATATTCGTATTTTAAAAACACTCTAATATATCATATGAAATTTACGAAAGCTTTTGGATTATATTTCGTGTGAATACGTTTTTCCGTTTCTGAATTTCATGTCATTCTACAGACAGAGGTGAGGATGAAAAATACAAGCCCCAAAGATAAGGACGTTTTAAAAATACACACAAATTCATTTATAGAGTAAATTTCATATTTTTCATTCATTTATTGGCTTTACGTGTTTTTTTTTTTTGAGATAAAAAACAAGCTTCATGTTTGTCGTTCAAAACAAACAAAGAACGTGTTTGTTATCACACATTCACCATTGGCCACAAAGTATCTTTTGGGAGTTGGGTTGTGTTGTTTTACCTCTGAGCGGCACTTTTTTGCACACCATGGGCTAAATGGCCAGGTCACATGGACCCCGAAGGCTCAGAGAAGGTTGGGGGAGGGGTTGGGTTGTTTTACCTCTGAGCAGCACTTTTTTGCACACCATAGGCTAAATGGCCAGGTCACATGGACCCCCGAAGGCTCAGAGAAGGTTGGGGGAGGGGACCCACTGGAATAGCTGTTGGGAGACAGATGGTAGCCTCCCGTCAAGGCCATCCAACGTGTTCTTTAACGTGCACAGGGTATGGCTCTCCCGCACACGGGGCCACGGCTTAACGTCCCATCCGACAGACGGCGGTCTTTCCAAGCCCATCGGTGGAATTTTGCGGAGATAAATCTCAACCCTGACCCAGCTGGGACTCAAACCTGGGAACTACAGATTACGAGCCTGGCGCGCTACCGACTAAAACTCGGTTCACCGTCGAAAACACCTACAATTGGCACGCGAGCAACAAAACTGGACTTTGAATATAAGAGATACTGGATTGCTGCGACAAAAGATGTGAGCCACCCCGCCCCATCTTTTGGGAGAGTATATAAGAGATCCTGGCTTTATGGCGTCAGCGTTCTTAATCATTACTAACTATCCTTAATAATCAATTTCAACAACTGGCTTTAATTAATTTCTGTTGTTTTTTCTGCTAGCCAATTAATAATAGATTTTATGAAATTAAAAGGTGATGATGAGTGGATATTTTATTAAAATGATTAAAATTGCATTCTAATCGTTATTAAGCAATGCTTAGAAAGGAAATCTGAAGTTGTAAATAATAGAAAATACAATGGAAACTACTTACATAGAGGAAAGGCTGTGATAGTAAAAGTAATGTCTGAATGAGACATAGCGCTCTCTGTGTAGAGTATCAGCTGCATAGAACCCTGGCTGACGTAGGACTTGTATTCTGTGGCATCATCACTATAGCCACATAGAGTGTCGGTTATTTTTCCGTCATAAATCTGTAAAGTTTAAAATCATTAACCACATTCACTTCATTAACTATTACACTACGACTTCTCAAAATATGAAACTTAAAAACGGCTATTTCTAAAAATAACTCCTTAAAAGAATATCTCGAAACTGATATTATTATTATTACTGTACAAAATAGATATTTCTTACCTAATTTAAAATTCCTTTGCCAAATTCTCCAGAAAAGTTATTTTTTACTTTTTATATCTTTTATTCTTATTTTATTTTTCTCATTTATTCTTTTCTGATTTTTTTCACTTATATTTTTTTACAATAATCAATTGGAAATGAATATTTACTTTCAATCGTTTCCAAAAAAGTTCTGTACATCTCAGGTAAAAGTTAAGCCTATAATATTTATTCATTTCACAATTATAATACTACTACAATCGTTTAACTATACTGCTCAAAGCAAGAAAAAGAATATTTGATATACCTATATATTAACTTACCATACTCTGGTCACAAAGGGCAGGTGCGGGGGTGGCTCAGTCGGTAGCGCGCCAGGCTCGTAATCTGTAGTTCCCAGGTTCGAGTCCCAGCTGGGTCAGCGTTGAGATTTATCTCCGCAAAATTCCCGCCCTGCCCACGGTCAGTAGGGGACACCGATGGGCTTGGAAAGGCCGCCATCCGTCGGATGGGACGTTAAGCCGTGGCCCCGTGTGCGGGAGAGTCATATCCTGTGCACGTTAAAGAACACGCTGGATGGACTTGATGGGAGGCTACCATCTGTCTCCCAACAGCTGTTCCAGTGGGTCCCCAACCTTCTCTGAGCCTTCGGGGTCCATGTGACCTGGCCATTTAACCCATGGTGTGCAAAAAAGTGCTGCTCAGAGGTAAAACAACCCAACCCCTCCCCCAACCTTCTCTGAGCCTTCGGGGTCCATGTGACCTGGCCATTTAGCATATGGTGTGCAAAAAAGTGCCGCTCAGAGGTAAAACAACCCAACCCAACTCACAAAGGGCAGAAATGCAGTACAGATCATAACGCCATCTGGAAAAAAAATCGAGGGGGGGGGGGGAGAGAACGAAACACAGTCGAGCCAGAAAAATGTAAAAAGGGGCGGGGGAAGCTAAGAGACCGTATTTCCAATGTAGTACAGGGTGGACCAAAAGTCACGAAGGGGTTTCAATATTTAATAACTCCTTTATTTTTTGTTTTAAATTTACAATCCCATAACATCATATACAGTATATATAGGAAATAAATTTACACTAGGTGTGAAAAATCAAATCTCGTAAATGGCGTCCATTTTCTGCTTCACACAAAGTGCCCTTTCTAAGGCGTTTTCCAGGACACCTCTTAGTGGTTCAGATTCCAGTGCTCTGATTGCATCCCGAATATTGTTCTTCAGCTGTTGGAGTGTCTGAGGCTTGTTAACATAAACTTTTTCTTTGATATAACCCCATAGGATGAAATCAGGAATCGTCAAATATGATGAACGCGATGGCCAGTTTATGTCGCAACCGCGGGAAATTACTCTTCCCTGAAACATTTTCCTGAGCAGTTGGATTGTGGCCTTTGCTGTATGAGCTGTCGCTCCGTCATGTTGGAATCACATGTCATGTTTATCTTGAAATGCTGATAAATTTTCGATCATAGACCGATATTCATCTCCTGTAACATTGACAGGGTTCCCAACGTGTTCTTCGAAAAAGTAAGATCCGATTACTTCTTCCGACGTCACCCCACACCAGACTGTACACTTAAGGGGATGCAATTCCCTTTGGTGAATTGCCCTAGGATTTTCCAAACCCGAAATCCTGCAGTTTTGTTTGCTAATGAAGCCATTCAAATGAAAATGTGCTTCATCTGACATTATCAGCTTGTGAAGAAATTCGGGATCTCTCCTTGCTAATTCTTAAAATCTGACTGCATGTTGCAATCTGTGGGCATAATCTGGTGGCTTCAGCTGTTGCACCAACTGGATGTTATACGGAAACAGGTTCAAGGTTTTCAGAATACGCCGGGGTGACGTCCGAGAGACTTCAGCCTGTCCAGACCGCCTTCAAGTTGATGTGCTAGGGTCTTCTACAACACTCTTCCTTACACGCTCAACTGTGGCTTCGTTCCTAACCGAGAACGGTCTGCCTGTTCGTGAAAGGTTGCTTACTGAGCCCTGTTCATCAAAACGACCAATCAAACGTCTAATCACTGAGGTACTTGGAGAATCTCTCACGACGTAATGGCGACGATATGATCGTTGGGTCAGAATTATTTGATTTTGATAGTAAAATTTCACAATTTGTGTTCACTGTTCCGTCGTGAATTTTTCCATCGTTAATCTCCAAGGTCTTCTTTATAAAATTTGAAAATAAAAATAAAAAGAAATTAATTAAAAAAGTTATTAAAACTTCAGACTCCTTTGTGACTTTTGGCCTACCCTGTATAACATTTTCCTCTGTTTTACAGGTCGTTAAAAATTTCCTGAAAAATGCATGAAATATAAATATGTTTAATAATTTTGTGCCTCTATTACCCTTATTAGCATTCTGAAGAGGGGGAGGCAAGGGCCATTCCACCTCCTCCCTATATCCGACCCTGTTTCGCAAAGACATATAAAATTTAGCATGCATTTTTAAAACATTAAACATCATCAATAGAATTTCTAGAGTTCACAGACGCAGTGACTTCGAAAGAACAGAACAAACCAGTTCCACAGAACTGTTGTCTAGACTGCTTACAGTCCCACGGATGAACTGGACGCTTGGCACAACAACATACGATTAGCCTTCATTGCTCAATGATATCCAACAATCTCTGTAGTCGAGGGATTTTGCATCTCTAAAATTAGCTGTGATCCGTGCTATAAAGTTCAAGTGTGCTAGGTAGACTTCTTGCGGATGTCAGCAACTGAAGGAAGTGTAAGTAAAGCTCGCTGAGAGGACTATATCAATACTCAAGGAGATGAATAAAAAATAATTGTTCATAGTATATGCCAGGTTTCAAAGTTGGGACTAAGGAAAATAGGACATATTTTCTCTGACTGCCCCAACGAACATCTGAAGAGTCATAATCCATTCTCAAAGCAACATACACGCAAGGTGCAAAGGATGATTACTGGCTGGTTGGTATCGGAGGAAATTGCTCATGTCTCATCACTGCACGGTAGAAACAATGGGTTGCTGGTAGATGATAAGAGTTGATGGAATGATTCTTCATCTGTAATTAAGAAAATTAGTGCCGTCCCGTGGCCGAGTGGTTAGCACGCTTGGCTACTGATCTAAGGGACCTGGGTTCGAGCCCCGGATTAGGCATGGATGTGTGTGTCGTTTTTCTGCTGAGGTCCTGCCATCCTCTCAGATCTTCTACTGTGGCATATAAACTAACAGGCTCCTGTCAGACCTCTGTGGCAAGCAGCTGCTTGAGGGGGTATATAGCATAGCTTAGTGGATTCTGAACATCCTAGAATCATCCTATAAACAGTGACTGGATATCTAAAAATGGTATGTGGGATTGCAGATCTAAATTTCGCAATTTACATCTTCTCTTATTCCATTCTGTCTACATAGTGACTTCCTTAACAAGCGCATATTTGGACAACTTAAAAATACCCGGCTTCAGCATAACCAGAAAACAAAGCATACTAATGTATAGAACTGAAGAAATGCCACTCACTAATAGGGTATCTGATGATGAATCAAGGTGGCAACGGTGCTCATGGTGAAAGACAATGAGATTCCTGCAAAAACGAATTCGTGGTCAGCAGGCATCAAGAGATTTCTGTGGCATTTCAGAGGGAGTCGCCAATGCCCTCGTCAGAGGAAATCGCATGGAAATCTTCTGGCAAGTATTGCAATTAAAACGGACTAAATGCAGATTCCGATCAGAATTATAAACTGTAACAATACCCCTGGGGTACTGAAGAATGATGAGTAACTTGCAATGTGTGAACTTGGGAATCATGTACTAACACTCAAGAGGCCAATAAATCAAATGAACGTAGTAAGACTGTTTCATTCATCAAATTGAACTGTAGGGAGAAAAAAGTAGACATCTTATCTAAGATCAGCCTGCAGGAGGCAAAGATTTATTAGAAAACGTTTCTGATATTTTCTTATTCGAGTCAGATGATTATGATAGAACTAACCTGATACAACTTAGCATAAATTCTGATGACTCCTCCCATCCATTTACTTCCTCAGTGACTTCTGTTCCATTTCTTTCAACTAAATGGAAAGAAAATGGAATTCCTCATAAGGAACATGGAAGCAAAAGATATCTCTGAAACTTTATCGAATCTGGAATTTCATTTGTTATAATCAAGAAATATGGCTCAATGCGATCCTGTGTACTAATGATGTTATCACTAAAAAATAGTGGCGACTCGTAAGTTTCTAAATACTGTAGATGAGGCTAACATAACCTTGTATACAGAGAAACTAACTAGGCAGGGGCGATGATGGATCAGACGGTAGCGCGCAACGTTTGCGATTTCCTCCGCTAACCCAAAATCTGTCCTCGGTGAGAAAAGGAACATCGATTGAATCGGAAAAAAATATATATATATGTATGTGTACTAAAATTTACAGATATATATATTACGGCTTATGTCAGTCCCATACCCCAAGATTTAGTTTCAGTTTTTTTTAGCCTCTGTGGCAGTGGGTAGGACGTATAGTTTTCTCGTAAAGTTTCGAACTGATAATTAAAGCGCTCAAGACAGTTTCGAGTGTATTACTTCACTAAATGCTTATTGAAATGAAATAAAACGGCAAGATATTTTAGAGATAAAATATCCATGTAAAATATTATTTTTATTATTTATTCCAATTCTGAGTTTAATATTTTAGTATACATATATATATATTTCGGAAATGTTGGTGGAACCTGATTCTCTGGCCCCTAATGACGATCGCAACTGCTAAAAGAACGGTTTCCAGTTACCCAGACTTTTCGGCAGGCTAGATACCCTTTCCTGATCGCAGTCGGGTTTCTGTCCTAGACTTGAAAGTCGCTTTTGCGAAGTACTCGTTCAAACTGAAGATTGTGAAAAGACAGCCACTTTTAAAAGAAGCTGAATTGGAAAACTCAGAATGGTGCAATTCTCATTAGTCAAACAGACCTCAAGTCTTTTGAGATCTGCTTGATATATTTAGACACCATTATTCTGGAAAGATTCAAATAATTAACATAGAATCAAATAATATAAATATAATTCATATACAACAATGGTTCCTTACCTGTGGTCTCTGGACAAGTTCAGCGAGCTGCCTTTACTATTTCAGAACCCTAACGGAAATCGATATTTTACAGCGATTGCACGACCACGACAAATTTTATTGCTTTTGACCGAAATTGTATCAATTCAGTATGGCAAGATTGTCCATATCATACTGATTACAACCTCTGATTTGCTATTGATGATTTATGAATTTCTGGAGCATCGAATTTCTGCACTGATGTGTTTAGTTTCAAATTACAAATTTTCCAATAAATGAACAGCACATTAAAAACTAGTATATAATCCATTCTTGAAACTTGTACGGAATTCTCATTGCGAAGATCTATAGTTTAGTTAAAATATATCACATAATGATGGGATGAGGGTATGCAAAATGAAATAGACTTCTTAGGGTATCCAAAAAAAAGTTGAAAGAGTTAAACTTCAAAGGGTTTTCGTGGCGCAGAAAAGGTTGGCAGCCACTGCTTTACACTGTACTGCTTCTAAAGGCAAATGTCATAATCATGTGCAATGTCTGTATCGTGCTGCAATTCTAAATAAAAAAAAATAAATACCCCCTCAAGCAGCTGCTTGCCACAGAGGTCTGACAGGAGCCTGTCAGTTTATATGCCAGAGTAGAATTCTACTGGATGAAAATAATTCCTTCTTCTACAAGATGATACAAAAATCTAATAACTTTCCGAATTAAAAGAATAAAGAAAAATATTAACCTGGATATAGTTATCACAATTTCCAGCGATGAATGGCATGAAATCTAAATGTCGAATGCTGAGAATTACTCCATATCCTAAAGGAGGTTGCAGTGTGATCGCGCAGTCTCTTTTGTAGAGGAAATTGAAGAGTCTTGACGTCTTCAGGATTCCTGAGGAATTTTCTTTCTGAGATCCGAGTGATATCTGAGACAATATTTGGTAAGAACTTGTTGGACAGTAATCTTCCAAGTATACTATAAAAATCAGATATTACAGTTGGAAAATTTAGAATAAACTTTACATAAATTACATTTTCAGAAAAGGAAAAAAAATTAGATATTTACACGACAGTTTACAGTTATATATATATTTAGTTTTGAGTCCAAAGCTCTATTTATTGATCATTGATTTATTGATCAGTGAAGATTTAATACTACAAACTCAAAACCAAAAGCTCTCAAATGCGATCCCTGATTTCCCCAGAGACAAAATTATTTGCACCTTGCATCCATGTCTTCAACGGAAATGTCCAGCTGCAGTCCATAATGTTAGAGGTCTTAATCAAGCGCTTCCCAATCCTTAAAGGGGGCAATCCATTTATCCGAATGTTAGTTATGTTGCCTTACTATTTTCTTTGAATTTATTTCACTTTTTGTTCAGAATTAATGCTTCTTTTCATTTAGCATAAAATATGATCCATTTCTATTTGTAGCCTATTTTAGATTAAAGTTCTGAATTTGGCTTCTTTTTTACTGGTTACCAGGAGTGTTTAGGTGGAAAGTGGCATTTAAAGGGTAGAGAACAATATGAATGGATTTATCTGTTAGTTTCTACTTTTCCTAGTGTGTACTCTTAAAACTCCCCATATTAAGGTCTCGAGGTTTCTGTGACTTGACTCCCTCATACATATGCATTTTTAATAGAGATCTGACATGAGCCTGTCAGTTCAATAAGCCGAGGTAGAAGGTCTGTAAGGAATGTATGATTAAGCAGAAAAACAATACAAACTTCTATGCCTTATCCGGGGTTCAAAACCAGGTCCCTTTGATCAATAGCCAAGTGCATTAGCCACTCGGCCACTGGACCGCTTACAAGGAATATGCATCTATATTTTCAATATGTCTATATTTCTTATCATCTCATGATCTGCCATTTTATGATTGAGCATCAACAGAGTAGTACCTCGGTGAACGGCTGCTTACCGAATAAATAAAACGTTCAACATAAAATAAACGCAGCATTTCCAATATAGACATTTCAGTCTTGAAATTAAAACTTTTTTAATTTTTTATATATATACGAAATGAATCAAATATCTATCTTTTTAAGTGTCTACTAAAGGATTATCTTTAAAATATTAGCAATTTAGAGCACTTTCTCACTTTTTTTTTCAGTTATTTAAAATTATTCAATTTTTTTCTCTCAAGAAATTAAATCTATATATATATACATACACTGTTGCTTTAAAGGCAAAACTTAATACTCACTATTTTAAACTAGACGAGCTATTACTCTTGGGTTATAAATATCACTTCACAAGAAAATATATAAATAATTTGTTCATCTGCATAAATGTACAAATATATATATTTGTACATTTATGCAGATATTTGTATTTTTTTAGAAATTGGTGATCTGGCAACCTTCGTGTCACGTGACATGAAGGTTGCCAGATCACCAATTTTTAAAAAAATCGTTGCCAGATATTTTTTCTGAATTCTGTAATCAACCATGGTGTTCGGATACTTTTTTGAGCGACTGTACAAATATATATGTAAATGTAATAAACTTTGATTTCTTTAAAAAAAATTACTCTCTCTACAATGCTAAACATCCTTTTGCAGAAGGAGCGCCTCTTCCTGGTAGTTATGTCCCATATACCTAGATATAACGTTGTTTCGTGAATTTCAAGATTATAAGTAAAACAAAATGGTTCATTTTCTTCAAAATAAATAATAATAATGATTAGTATTTCCGCCAAAAACGGAGGTACAGCGAACTCCACCATATACTTCCACATTTCGAGTTTATACCGGTTGCATGGCTTTTGTTAGCAAGTCAGGAAAAAGATTACAAAAGCATAACTTATTGGTGTTTAAAGGTTGGAACAGTCCAACTGTTCTGTTCTATGAATACGTGTTTGTGTCCATGCATATCATTAATATTTTTATGGTATATCCAAAAACCAGTGGAGTTGTAACAACATAAACAACATTAATCCATCTTAATTTTATATCGGAGACAAGGAAGCCACAACTGTACAGATATTTAAATAATTTGTTATTACTAATAGGAAAAAAGTACCCATTTATAAAGCTGAAGGGGAAAAAGATTACCACATTAGCAAACTACATGTAAACAAAAATTTTAGGAACAAAAAATGCAACTACATACTTGTACTATATGCTGCTATTGTTTGTAAAGAAACTAACACTATTATTAGCTGTTGCCAAATTTGGAATCTTGAGCGCTCAAGCATTATAATGTTTTGGAAAAATCCACGAATCACGGAAATTTGAAGAGGAACATTCTATGAGAACGATAGAAGTGAGCTTATTGTGTCCTCTGCTGAATCTTTTAAGATACTAGAACAATATAATGATAACATATCCTGATCTTATCTCCAAATTATCTTCGTGCAAGGCGCCGTTTCACTTGGCCAAGGTTTTGTAATGATGTCTATGCGGAGTGCAATTGCAAACAGAGACAAAAAAATGCTACAGAGATAAAAAATGCTAGCGAACAAATTCATTGTCTAATAAAATATTCACTTGCTTAAATATTTCAATGAGTTATATTTACTGTTAGAAATTTTAGGTTAAGATTTTGAAAATGAGAATATGTGGACAGAGTTGCATAAGCAGAGTGTTTGTTTCAAACTCCAAATAAAACAAAATTATGTACTTAGTCTAATTTACTGAATAAGCAAGTTAATTAAGTTAAACTAGTTCATGATTCAAAAATCATTCCTTGAAAAACTAATTTATGTCTCAGTGATACGGTATCCTTCTTCATCCATTTGATTTCAGTAACATATTGATATATTTTCTTTTTTCCTTTGATGGTTCATCACCTATTCCTTAATCTATTGACTTTTTTATCAGTTTGAGTCTTCTCAACAGTGTTCTGAAAATGTGATATGAAGAATCTTCAGTCAACATCAGTGGTTCTCAAATTGTAGTTCATGAAAACCTCTAAGTCAGCTTTCTCAAAGTGTACTCCAGAAAATCTAAGTAAGAGTTCTCAAAGTGTAGTTAAGGAGATCTAAGTAACAGTTCTCAAAGCGTACTCTAGGAGATCTAAGTAAGGGTTTTCAAAATGTACTCCAGGAGATCTAAGTAAGAGTTTTTAAAGTGTATCACAAGAGATCTAACTAATGGTTCTCAAAATGTACTCAGGAGATGTAAGTAGAGGTTCTCAAAGTGTACTCCAGTAGATCTAAGTAAGGGTTGTCAAAATATAGTACAGAGATTCTCCAAGTCAGTCGTTCTCAAAGTGTAATCCATGAGGTACTCTAAGTCTGTGGTTTTCCTCTAAGGCAGTCCTCAACATGTAGTCAATGAACGACTGTTAGTCAGTAATTCTGAAAGTATACTCCATGATTCTAGAAGCCAGTAGTCATCAAAGTGTATTACATGATGTAAGTCCATGAAGATAATCCATGAAGGCCTTAAGCCAGGAATTTTCAAAGTGTAATACATGATGTAAGTCCATGAAGGTAGTCCATGAAGGCCTTAAGCCAGGAATTTTCAAAGTGTAGTACAGGATATCTAAGTCTGTGATTCTCTAAGTGTAGTGCATGAGGACCTCTAGGTCAATGGTTCTCAAAGTAGTCCACGAGGGCCTCTTTGTTAAGGGTTCTCAAAATAGTCCATGAGGGCCACTTTGTTAATGGTTCTCAAAGTATACTCCATGAGGGACTCTACATCAGTGGTTCTCCAAATGTAGTGCAGGAGATCTAAGTCAATGCAAATGGCATTCTGGGACAGTGGTTCTCAAGTGTAGGACGTGAGGGTCTCTAGCCCAATGGTTCAAAAAGTTTCGTCCGGTGGGGTAGTTTATGTCAGTGGTTCTTAAAGTGTCTTCCACTGAAGTTTTCTAGACCAATAGTTTCCAAAATGTTGTTTCTCTCTCTGTGTGTATGTGTTGGGGGAAAGGAAGGGAGGGGGTCAACCACTAAGGCAGTAGTTCTTACATTGTGGTCTGGTGAAGAGCTCTAGGCCAATAGTTCATAAAGAATGGTCAGTGAAAGTCTTCTATATCAGTGAGTCCAACATGTGGTTCGCAAGAAGATTCTAAATAGGTAGATCACAAAGTTCATCCCGCGTACTAGTCGAAAATTCAAAAAATATTCCTTCAATTCTGAAGTTCCCAGTGTCCTAAAATGGTAAAATTGTTACGTTATTCTCCATTCTAGAAATAAGCAACTGAAAAAGCTATACGATAGGCTAACATAAAGTATTTAAGAGTAATGCGAGGATAATGATACGTTTTTTCTCAAACCTAGCGATAATTATATCCCATTATTATGTCACACCCCTGGAAACTCCATCATCTTCACGGCGTTTCGCGAAATGCAGCGTCGATATTACCATTCATTCTGAAACGATTCCTTTTTCGCGGCGGTAGATGGGGAACAGGAAGATCCCAGCGGAATGATTGTTTCCTACCGAAGTGGTACATAAATCGAAAATCTTTGAGGACTATTGTTTGAATGTTATCACTTGCTCGTATACGTTAATAGTGACCGGTTGGGGCTTTTAGCTCATAACTACTCATTTTTACACAGAACGGCTATATGGAGACAAAATTTCAAAGACCTCAAGGGGTCAAAGAAATTTAGGGAAAGGAATTCACTGAACAGATATTAGGAGACAGATGGAAGCCTCTCGTCAGTTTGTTCTTTGACGTGTACAAGGTATGGCTCTGCTTCACATAAGTCCACGGTTTAATGTCCTCCCCAAATTATGGTTGCTGTTATAAAGTAGCGCTACTGCTCCTTAAAAACTTTCGTCAAAATTGAGAAAGAATTATTTGACGGTTTTTTAAATGCAAAGTTATGAGAATAAATGGTTTGATATAACAATTTAATACTTTTGTTTCGATTGGCTTCTGCCAATGCTGGTCCGAAACATTTTGACCCATGTGAACTTACGTTTTGCCACTCCTTAGTAACTTTACTTTTGCCACCCCAAAAAATTTGTTTTAAGATTTCGATTGAATTTACTATTTGCTGTTACAATTGTTTTTATTTTTTGCCACTTCAAGTGACTTTACTTCTTTTGCCATAACAACTGTGTTTTTTGCCTTCACAAAAGCGATTTCGTCATATTAAAATGATGTTACGTTTTTGTGCTTCTGAGTATATTTTTCTGCCCCACATGTGAACTAAAGTGCCAGCTAAATCACTTGGAACAAGGTTTAAAAATTATTATGTTCTCAATATTTTGTAGATTTCTGCAGTTTACATTACTGGCACTTTTACATTCCTCATAAAAAAAATTGCTCCAACCAGATGGAGTAGATCTACACTTATGTAAATTACAATAGTATGGAAGCGCAAGACAGTGATATAAGCAAATGAAAGGAAAAATACGAGTCTGGTTACATTTAAAATATGACGGATGACACAGACAGTGAGGGGAACGTGGATAGTGTAGAATAAAGTAACCAAATCTAACTTGTAAATCTAGTTACCATAGAAGGATAATGCTGTTTGTACAGTCGCTCACAAAAGTATCCGATATCTTCGTGTCACGTGACACGAAGGTTGCCAGATCACTAATTTCTAAAAAAATCGTTGCCAGATATTTCTTCTGAATTCTGTAATCAACCATAGTGTTCGGATACTTTTTTGAGCGACTGTACGTCGTAGACAGATGTTTAATCAACTCAGCGAGTTACAGCAAGATCGCATCATAGGTTGGTTGGGTTTTATGGCGAAACGGAAACCAAGTCATATTGTGCCAGGCAACATATATCTATGTGAAGCAGGATGGTGTACGCAACGAATTGCCGCACATGGGCTTCACAATGGAAGATATTTCACATCATAGTTTAGGCTCAGGTCATCCTCAAATGACTACCTTCATACATACAAAATCCTGATGCAGTCATGGGCTACGGAGGTCCAACCAGACTGTGTAATTTTCCTCTCCAGACATGTCTGTTCTGAGCTACTGCTGCTGCATTTGGCCACTCTAGGTCAATTCTAGCAAGGTCTTGTTTGACACTGTCTGCCCATTGCATCCTACGTCTCCACCTTTTTCTGAACCCTTAGGCACATTGTTCATAATCCTGTTTTCTAATCTGCAACTATGCCTACGAGCAGCATGGCCAAATCAACGCAGTCTCTCTCTACACAATATGCTGCTCAAAGGAGGTTGATGACTCCTTCTTCTAACCTCATCATTACTTACAAAGTCGAACCACCTAATGCCTAAGATACTGCGTAAGCATCTAGAAGCAAAGGCATCAAGTTTCTTGTTATCCTGCTTACAAGGGATGCATGTTTCACTACCGTAACTAACCTTAGAAAGAACCAAACTATTATGCAGCCTAATTTTAGTCTTCAGGTGTAACGCCTATTTTTCCACATTCTCCATAGATTCTTAAAAGTCCCAGCGGTAAACCCTAATCTTCTATTTATCTCATGCCGCACTTTACCAGTATCTGTTACATAGCTCCCAAGAAAATTAAACTGAGACACTTGCTCAAGAGTGCAGCCATTCAAAGCAACTGAAGCACTATCTGCCTGACCAATTTTCACATCACCATTCTCATGAACAGTCCTAATGAAAGAATTCATCTCATAAACATCATTAGCCAACAGGGCCAAACCATCTGCATGACATGAATCAGAAATTTTGAAATTTCTGAACCATTTAAGGCCAAAATCTTTCGCTTGCAAAGAATTTCGCATAACATAATCAATAACCAAACAAAACAGAAAAGGATACAAAATGCATCCTTACCTAACTCCTCTAGAAATGCTAAAACGATCGCTAAAAGACGTACCCACTCTCACACAGTGTTATTTAGAGAGCTTTCATTACACTAACTTATCAGGTATTCCATATGATCTAACAATCAACCACAAGGAAGTGCAGGATTAATATGAATCAACACCCTACTAGTTCTAACTGAAGGCATTACAACGAGCTTAATAAACATGTAAAAGATCAGTTAACAGCTGATAAGAATCTTTGGCTTGATAGCTTGGCTTACAAAGCTGAGGAAGCAGTTAGACAGCAAAACAACAGGGGGATGTACCATATTATTAGCGTTTTATGTGGGAAGAAACAGACAGGTACACAGGGATTAAGGGATAAGCATGGCAAGTTCGTTGAAGGTGAGGATTCTGTGATGGCTAGGTGGGCTGAGCATTTCAAAGAAGTTCTAAATAATGTGATTATTTCTACTCCCATTGTTTTTAATAGGGATAGATGCATTACTGCTGTAATGATGGCCCTATATCACATTCCTAAGTCATTATGGCTATCTCTAAATTAAAACTGCATGAATCTCCAGGGGTGGATGAAATCACCACTTAAATGCTTAAAGCTGGGAACATTTTACATTTGTGTTATCACATGGTTGACTGAAATTTTGAATATTTTTTATTATAAAGGTGTTGTTCCTAAGGATGTTACTAGAGCTATTATTGCCCAATTGTTTCTATTGTCCTAAATGACTACGGATTGGGACAATTGGCAGAATCGCCAGGTGGCTCTCACCTAACACGTAAATTTCGTTTCCGGTTGTGGATGGTTTAAGAAAATATTTTCTGATGGTGGGGGACGGGTCTGACAATAATTCTTTGGTAGGGTTTCGCAACTATTCAAATATTGCACTAAGCAGGAAAGGTTAAAATAATATTCCACATGGACTTAAATTTTATAATTCTATTTTAAATCGATTTTTAGTGTTGGACATATAATATGGTGCTGAAATAAAATTAAACAAAGACAACTGCTTTGGATTTCAAAGCAGGTACACAAGTTTGAGTTTACATATAAGATGACCATAAGTTTTTGAGGAATGGGATGCAGACCTCCTTTGGTTCTCCCACCTGGGTATGTTCATGGCTGTCAGTGCCAGAAACGCAACTGCTCGACAGATATATTGTGACAGAATGACTGATGGGGCACCACCGGTACCATTCATCTATGCCTACCCAAAGCTGGTTTGCAAAGGAGGCCTTCTCTCCTGATCATCCAGAAGAGGCATGCTAGATGGCAATGAACCAGCTGAATGGAGTGACGAATGACAATTATTGTCTTCAGTGACGAGGCCCACATCTGTCTGAGACAGAAATGATGAGCGAACTCGAATGTGGCAACGTACCAGCAAAGAGCTTCCTCATGGGTGTATCATTGAGCATCATACGACTCCCAGTATTGGGATCCTGGTGCAGGGCACCATCCCTTGTGATAGATAGTTGGTAATCTTGATGATGAGTGAACTCGAATGTGGCAACGTACCAGCGAAGAGCTTCCTCATGGTGTATCATTGAGCATCATACGGCTCCCAGTATTGGGATCCTGGTGCAGGGCACCATCCCTTGTGATAGATAGTTGGTAATCTTTCAATCGTTGAGGGTAATTTAACTTCCCAGCAGCATGTAGATACCTTCTCAAATCTGGGGTCTTGTCACTCCTGCAGAGCATGCCAAACGTCACATTCCAGCGTGATAATACCAGACCTCATATCACACGCATTGCTCAACAGTGTTTGCAAGTTGCTCCCTTGCTACCATGGCCAGCCCAGTTGACAAATCTGTCGCCGATTGAGCACATCTAGGAATTATTATAATATTGAGCACATCACGAAATTACATCCGAGAGAGGGACTGAGTCCATCTCATAACGTGATGCATCTTCAGGTGCAAGTGCAGAAAATGTGGAGAACCATAGATCCGAGCAGTATTAAGAAACTTTTTGACTCACTTCTTAACTATATTAGTGCTTATATTGCCGTGAAAGGCAGCCACATTTAATACTATGTTACCATGCTATCCATCATATCTGCCTCAGTGAAAAGGATGCAAATGTAATCATTTTGTTACTTACGAGTACATTATCACCCTTTAGCATACCACTTTGTATTGTATGCATGACATTCCTTCTGGGTATGACAATTTGTTTTTTTGATGAGGAGTGTATTTTGAGCCGAAATTAGATCCATTCAATTGCCAACATGCCACCCCAAGTAATCGATTGGAATGCTTGTGCTGTTGGACCTGCCCTAGTTTTTCAGATAAATTCATATGACTGGCAACTTTTGCTGGTAAATATTACAATTCCTATAACTTTTAAATATTGAAATAATACTAATCAAATTCAAGATTTCTATGGACTTGGAATATGTAAATCCTTAACTTTACTTTAGTCGTACCTCTATGAAAAGTTTATTCTTCATATTATTGAGTTCACAATTTGTCTTTCCACTGTCATAAATGGAAATTTTCTCATTTTCTGTCTGGGGGGGGGGGGTGTATTTTATAACTTGGGAAAAGAGCCATGTGAAGTGGACAGCAGATCAATGGAGGTCAGTACTTTTTACAGATGAGTTGCAATTTGCTTCAGAATATGATTCTTATCGTTCTTCCATTTGTAGAGAATGGGATGATACTATTCCTCCCATATTCCTGAAAGAGACAGTTGTTGTTTGGACAGGAATCTCTTTGGGTGTCTGCACTGACTTCTATGTGCTCTATCATGATGGCTGGCCGAAAGTTTTTTATACACATGCATAGGAACCTGAATAGGCCCCTATGCAGATGTTATTGAAAATCCTTTCTGCTACAAGAAGTACTTCTCACCTTCACCAAATGGCTCTGATTGACTAATATCTTCAAGTGGAGACCTTCTGCCATATGGACTGGCCAGCCTGTTCTCCTGACCATGATCCTACTGAGCATGTTTGCGATGCTCTCGTGAAACGTATTGTTAGCCTAGACACATCTGATGAATGTGTGTGCGCGTACATTCACACACGCTAGGACTGTTCACACGTGTGCACTTACCAGCAATGTATGCCGATGAAGAAGGTTTATCAACGACGATAGAGCGACAGGTAATGATGAGGAAAGTTGCATGATAGACAATGAGGAAGGAAGGTTTACTGTGGGCAATCGATAATGAATGACAGAATAATGATAGAAATGAGAAATGAGGAGAGTTGCTTGACAGACGATCGATGATGAAAAGAAGGAAGGAAAGTTGCACGATGGACGATGAGAAAGGAAGGTTATACTTTGGACGATGATGAAAGTTGCATGTCGGATGATCGATGATTGGTGATTGACTTGCAATGGAGAGAAAGGTTGCACAGTGGACAATTAACAATGAGTGATGGACAGTGAGCAATGAGGAAAGTTGTACAACGGATGATCCATTATGAATAACGGAAGATGGAAAATGAGGAAAATCGTATGACAGATGATGAGGTATGAAGATTGTTCGACAGACAATCAACGATGAACGAGGGACAATGAAGAAGGAAAATATGAATCACGAATTGTGGCGAAAGAGAGTTCCATGGCGAAAAATAAGAATGATCAATGGCAATGAATGAAAGAAAATGAATGACTATGAACGATCAATGAAACAGGGCAAGCGGAGCTACTGAACGAATGAACGAATTCTATATCGTAAAACAAATCCTTTCTTTTCAAATTGATTTTGTTTGCTAAAAAAAAATGGAGCCTCTGGCTTAACCAGAAGATGAAGCCAGAAGAGTAATTTGTATGCCTGTTGCCTTCCTTAAATGTCGTAGTCGTTTCTCAGGTCTCTATTTCCAGAATCGAACCCTGATTCTCCATTACTCGCAAACATTTGAAAAATGAATCAAATTCTCATGCAACTTTCCTTCCTCATCCACCGTCGGTCACAACTTTCCTCATCATTAATCGTCCATAATAGAACTTTTCTTCCTCATCGTCTATCATCCATCATGTGAACAAGATAACATCTGGGATGGCCAGCAGCACTGAAGAAGAGTCATCAAAGATACAAAAATCGAAAGAAACAAACTCACTAGTTCAAAACGGTTTAATGCCATGTTTGTCTGCCTAGTAGTAACATTTGAAAATGAGTTTCTCTATACATATCATAGTTAACCTTTTGGTGGCATACATTTAAATAGAATCTGAAAACTGCGAAATATGAAAGCTCAAAACTTCCTCTAATAGAGACACACCATTAAAATTTCGATAATCTTGAAAATTTTTATTTCAAAGCAATTTGACATCAGTCATAGAGTATATCAGTATTTCTCAACTGCTGGTCCATGGACTACGGGAGTATCCATAGGCTGCTAAGCATTAATTATGGGAAACAGTCAGTGGTTTAAGAAAGGTTGAGAACCATTGGTCTATACCACGTACAGAGGATAGTACCATGTGAAGAAGCAGGAACATATATCGTTAAATTGTGATATGATATTTCTGGTTATACAAGAGATGAGTCTTTCCTGGGTATCAGATGAACTTCATGCTTAGTCTTTTAAATTGGCTGTTTGTCTTGTCGTCTGTTTATGTATTATTTTGAGCATTGGTGTTGGATGAAGAAGTCTCTTCTCCAGATCCATATGACTGCCCAGTAGAAGAAAGGACGGGCTTGTTCTCTTCATCTGTGTGTTGCTTGGATTTTCGGTACAAGAAAACAAAAATGCCTATGAGAAAAACTGCTGCCAAGGTTCCCAGAACGATTGCAATGATTGTTCCCGGAGAAAGTTTTCCTATAAGAAGCAGGAAAAGAAAATACAGTATCATAAAAGAAATTAGTTATCATGCAAAAACTATATATTATGTATAGTTATATATATATAATATGTAGTATATATTTATATATAGATTCCCGAGAACAATGGAATCATGATGAGGGATTCCATCGTTCTCGGATGAGTCAAGATATCGTCTACAATTTGACAGCTGACGTATAGTGATATGGAGAGAGCTGGGAACCTAAAACTAGCTCTATAACATCATTGAGAGAAGTCTATTTGGTCGTGGAGGTCTGATTTGTGTGAGCCAGGTTTTCATACGATAACTGTAACTTCCATATATATGATAGATATTTCGTGAATGCTCTGAGATATCAGGATGCCATACTTGATTCCTGTGCATATAATGGTGCAGTAGGTGACATTTCCTCCTAATGGACGATAATGTTCGTGCACCCAGAGGAAGACCGACCAACTAATATCTTCAGGAAGAAGGCATTCGACGAATGGAGTGGGCTGCATTCTGTCCAGATATAAATACAATGAAACATCTGTGGAATTCCCTGGGGGCGATATATTGCTACACTTCTACCCCCTCCTCAACCCTCCAGTACCTCAGGACTGCTTAGTCTTTTACTGCTTAGTCACATACATATGGAAGTACAGCTATACTTATTATTCAGTGGATTTTAATGCCATTCCACATATGACATTATATGTTATTATTATAATGCCTTAATTATTGGGACATGAATCAACTTTGTAAGGCCTGCATTTGTGCTAGAAAGGGACATATCGTCTAATACTATACATTTTGTATCATCCCCACCTTTGAGGATAATGCAAAGTGCTTCCTTTTTTCGTTTTCTTTACGTGTATGCAAATCATTCTGGTCCAAAGTTCCGCCACTTATCATATTTTCTTTGTAATTCCCCGTGCGAAATTTGATTGAATTTGTCCAAATACATTTCGAGATATGAACAGTTCATTAAACCGTGCTTAACGTTTGACGAGCAGTTAGTTCCAAATTTCACAATCAAGAGAAAGAGAAAAATATATATACTGTATAATTGCTTTCGAAAGAAGGAGATATTATTGCAACAAAAAAATTAGCTTAAATACAGTAATAGCCTTTATAAGCTTATCCCTGTTCGTTCATTCTGTACCAAGGTCATATCTAGGTAGAGGTGCAGATGCTACTTTCTATGAATAATATTACCTCTTATGGAGAATATAAACGTATCACATTTTCTCAAGAATTAAAAAAAAGAACCGAGCAAGGAAAACGCGTACTGCATTAAAATTTCAGGAACAAAGAAACAGAACTGAGTTCTGCTTCGTACCGATTCAATCCAGCCACCAGCCAACATCCCTCCTTCCACTCAGATATATTTCTTATTTAATATTCTGAGTCCGAGCTTATTACATACTTAGTGTACCTTAATCCTTTAACCTCCCACAGTGCCGATCTTTTGGAGCACATTGGTCGCGCTGAAACACTCATACAGTCGATCCACCAGCGCCGTTTGAAAACGCATATTATTTACAAATGTTGATGTTCGGTGGCAGCTCAATGCCAGGAAATGCAAGAAGAAGGTTCGTTGGCCTTTTCTTCACCAGGGTTTTGACTATTTTTGAAAGAAAAATGTCTTTTCTGAACAAAAGAAAATCAATAATCTCACACTCGCTGTATTCTTCCTCACTTTTTAGTCAAATTCAGAGTTATACTCATTATGGTGTTACTTTTACAATTCATAGAATTTTTGCTGTAGTTTAAGTGATTTTGACGAAACAGTTAAACGTTTGACTTGTCTGGTGGACTTGTCTGGTGTGGTTGTAAACTGTTACTACAAAAAAACAGTTCAGGAACTGACCATTTAACTTGTGTTTTTTGGCGAATACAATGAAGCGTTGCATGGGAACAAAAGGGTTAATATAGGATTCTTTTATGAATGTTCCAAATAATGCCACAATGTTTGTAATTACAATACTCACCACACTTAGCTTTTCCATTTGGATCTCCATCACTCCGGTCCCCACAACAATACTCACCACACTTAGCTTTTCCATTTGGATCTTCATCACTCCGGTCCCCACAGTTGTTGTGTCCGTCGCATCTGAATCCTTCCCAGATGCAGCGAGAATTTTGGCATTGGAACCTCTCTTCACTGCAGTCGTACATATCTGAAGAAAAATCATCAATGAAATATAACTCTATCAAGGGATTTGACTTATAAGTTTATCACCTTCTCTCTAGTGATTAGCACTTATCACACTTCTGATGTGGGGCGGGGGTGGCTCAGTCGGTAGCGCGCGAGGCTTGTAATCTATAGTTCCCAGGTTCGAGTCCCAGCTGGGTCAGCATTGAGATTTACCTTCGCAAAATTCCCCGCCCTGCCCACGGGCAGTAGGGGACACCGATGGGCTGATAAAGGCGGCCGTCCATCGGATGGGACGTTAAGCCGTGGCCCTATGTGCGGGAGAGCCATACCCTGTGCACGTTAAAAACACGCTGTATGACCTTGAGGGGAGGCTACCCTCTGTCTTCCAACAGCTGTTCCAGTGGGTCCCCAACCTTCTCTGAGTTGGGTTGGGTTGTTTTACCGCTGAGCGGCACTTTTTTGCACACCCATGGGTAAATGGTCAGGTCACATGGACTCCGAAGGCTCAGAGAAGGTTGGGGGAGGGGACCCACTGGAACAGCTGTTGGGAGACAGATGGTAGCCTCCCGTCAAGGCCATACAGCGTATTCTTTAACGAGCACAGGGTATGTCTCTCCCGCACACGGGGCCACGGCTTAACGTCCCATTCGACGGACGGCGGCCTTTCCAAGCCCATCGGTGTCCCCTACTGACCGTTGGCAGGGCGGGGAATTTTGCGGAGATAAATCTCAACGCTGACCCAGCTGGGGCTCGAACCTGGGAATTACAGATTACGAGCCTGGCGCGCTACCAACTGAGCCACCCCCGCCCCAACCTTCTCTGAGCCTTCGGGGTCCATGTGACCTGGCCATTTAGCCCATGGTGTGCAAAAAAGGGCCGCTCAGAGGTAAAACAACCGAACCCAATACTTCTGATGCCTGAGAATATTTTTACACTGAATGGCTCCTGATCAAAGGGACTTATGATCGTTCCCCAGATAACGCATGGATGTTTGTGTTGCCCTTCTGCTGAGGGAATAAGTAACAGGCTCATGTCAGACCTCTGTGACAAGCAGCTGCTTGAGGGGATATTTTATTTTATCACATGCAGAATTGTAACTCATTCATAAATAAACACTCTGTTATTCCTTTTCCAAAAAATTTTCAAAAATTACAAAAGTATTTAGCATATTATCATTCCTAATACTGTTTTATCTGTTAATCTTTAAAAATTAAAATTAATTACTTTAGGATTAAAACGACCAGTTTATATCGTTTATGAAAACGTTTTCTTTTCTTCTTCCTAATGATTTTAACAGAGATAAATCCGGTTAGAAAATCAGAGACCGTACATTTTTCAAGAGATTCCAAGTAATGAGTACTAAAAAGTGCAGTATTATTCTTATGATTAGAAGTAACAGCCAGACACTTTCTTAAAGTTATTAATTTTTTGGCATATTGGCAGTGGGGGGGAGATAGGACTAGATTGAACTGGAACATATCAGAACCCCATTCCAATATATTTTCAATCAGGAATTATTCTCACTGCAGAGTAAACTGCATGTCCCAACCCCTCATCCATTTTTATGGTTTATAGTTATTCCGGTATTAAAATTTTCTAGGAGGTAAGGAGACATGGCCCTATTTCTGGCTCTATTTGCACTAAAATTAATTTTCCCTCAAGCAGCTGCTTGCCACAAAGGTCTGACGGAAACTCAGTTTAATGCGATATAGGGAAAGTCTGTGAGGAAGGCGAGACCTCAGGAGAAAAATGATAGAGGAACATCCACAACTTATCCAGGGCTCGAGCCCAGGTATCTTTGAGCAGTAGCCAAGAGTGCTAACCACTAAGCCACCGGGACATTCTACCACTTAAAACTTTTTTCATTACGCCAGGGTGAATTGAAATAAAAAATTATAAGCAAAACATATCCAATGTGACTACTTACACAGAGGAAAGGAAGTGACGGTAAACGTCATATCCGAATGCTCTTGATACTCATTTATCCGTGTAGAGAATGTCAGTTGCATAGGACCCATGGAAGAGAAGGACCTCGATTCTGTCGCATCATCAATGTATTCACAATAAACCCCAGCTTCAGATATCTGTAAAGTTAGGCTTCGTTAGCGAGGTAAACGTCATTAAACATGTCACTACAACGTTCTTCGCACAGAAAAAGGATACAATCCATTTTAAGATATAAAATCATCTCTAACTCTTACTCTATCCGTTAGGAAATTCTATTCATATAACGGATGTACACAGTAACTAAACAAAAGTGTTGAATTTCATATGAAAATTTTAATTTTACATTTTGTTTTATCTAACACTACTTAATCTTAAAATGTTACATTATATTATTAATTTCTATATTAACCATTATTAACCAAATTAGAAATTCATGAATGGAAAAAGTATTTTCATTTCTGAGTATTTCAATTAATTTGGAAGAATCAGCAGAACATTTAATATCAGAAATTTCATTGCTAAAACAACAGCAAAAGGCAGATTAATATGGTTTTGTATTCTCCCTCTGCCCTAGGTGAGAAAGGGGACACCAGCAGGTTTGGAAAACTTGTTGTCCGTCTGATAGAGCGTTAAAGCTATCGGTCTAGTGTGTAAAAGATATTTATTCTGTGCATTAAATAGCGTTCTGTAATTGGAGAACTTGACGAAAGCTTTCCATCTCTCTAACTGCTGTTACTGGTGATGGACGATATGTGATAGACAGAATAATAGGATGTGCTGCTGGGATTTTCAAGAATATACAGAGAGTGTGGAAAAATAGGCACATACATCTAACGACTAAAATTGGCTGTATAATAGTTTGGTCCTTTCTAAATTTAGTTATGGTACTGAAATATGGACCCTTTGCAAGCAACCGGAAACGTGATACCTTTGATTCTAGGTGCTTAAGCAGAATTCTGAGCATTAAATGATTTCATTTTGTAAATAATGATTTGGTTAGAAGAAGGATTCGACAGCATCCTTTGAGCAGCATGTTGTACAAAGAGAGACAGCGTCAGAATAAACGCGTTTGGCCGATTAAATTACCCTGTCTGGTTAGACCTGAGTAGCTCATGGCTGCTTGAGGATTTTGTATGTTTGCATGGAACAGCTGTCTTGCTCGGGGATGAGAAAACCTTTCTCATCAATAGAATTTTTTAGAATACTGTGGGACAAGAATCTTAGTTATTGCATAAAAACCCTACCCTCCCCCCCACTTTCTCACCCACCCACTTGAGTAGACTACATATTTTTATTTTAAGACAATTATAATTATTAATTATAAAATAAAAACAATTAAGGTTTTTCTCATGTACATATTTATTACGGAGAGGAACATGAGAATTAAATATACAAGAAATTAAAAATAAATAGTAACATTAAGGTAAAATGCATATTAATATGACTTTTCCTTTTAAATATTTTTCGTATCGGATAATTAAGTTATTGTTTTGTGAAATTTTGATATTTTACATATTTTACCAGAGAAAAATAACATCAGAGTTTAATGACTAGTCCTTCTCTGGTCATAATTGGCCCTTTCGATTGTGATAATTGGTCCTTTCGTCTGATCATGATTAGCTGTTTCGTTGGTGATAATTGATCCTGTCGTCTGGTCATGATTGGTCATTTCGCTGGCGATAATTGGTCCTTTCTTCTGATCCTGAAATCAAAATTGACCCTTTCCTTAGTTATAACTGATCTTTTCATCTGATCCTGTTGCCCTTTCCTCTGGCTATGGTTGGCCCTTTAGTTGGTGATAATTGGTCCTTTCGTCTGATGATGATTATCCCTTTCTTCTGGTCATGATTGGCTCTTTCATTAGTGATAATTGGTCCTTTCGTCTGATCATTATTAGCCCTTTCCTCTAGTCATGACTGACGCTTTAGGTAGTGGTAATTTGTCTGGTCACGATTGGTCCTTTCCTCTAGTCATGAGTGACCCTTTCCTTTCGTCACGATTGGCTCTTTTCGTTGCTTCGAGGAATAGCATTTGCTGCTAATGCGTGCCATCTTTATCTTTCTCAAATTACATTCCCAGTCAATATGAAATATCTTAAAATAATGAAATTATTTGATGATGATGATGATGATGATGATGATGATGATGATGATGATGATGATGATGATGATGATGATGATGATGATGATGATGATGATGATGATAAATAATTAAATAGAATATGCGCAAAAATTTTGTTTTCTACTAATTCTTCTGTCATACATTTTATTTCATTTTTCCTTTGTTTCAGTTTTTTGTTGGATTTACAAATACCTAGCAGGTAGTTCCTCCATCTCTAGTTCAGTGGATCTTCTACCCCTACCAAGTCTTTGGAGTTTGAAGTTCTTGTGGCTCGGCCATTTATCCTATTGGGCAGTGGTTCTCAAACTTTTATGCTTCACGTACACCCGGAAATGTTTATGTAACTGGCGTACCCCTTGTATAGATAGATAAAACTATACTTATGGTATAACAAAGGGGAATAAAATAAAACATATATATATATACATTAAATTTTGTATTTAACTTACATCTAGCGACTTTTGAGCTCTCACGGCATACCCCAAAAAATTTTACCGCGTACCCCACGTTTAGAACCCCTACTATAGGGTATAAAAAAACGTTGCTCAGAGATCAAAGAGCCTAACCCAACTTGCATGATCTCGTAAGTTGAACCAATTATACTTTATCCGAAAACAACAAAGACATGTGTGATCAGAAACTTTGAACAGCAAAAATAAATAAGCTTTACCTCTACATAGTTCTGACAATTCGATGGAAAAAATGGCGCGAAATTTAATTGACGAATACTGATTATTACTCCATATCCGAAGGAAGGTTGCAGGGTGATCGTGCAGTATCTTTGGTAAAGGAAGTTCGAGGTTCTTGAAGCTTTCAGGATTGCCGAGGAGTTGGCGTTTCGATATCCAAGTGATATCGTAACGAATTGTTCGTTAGGATTTGGCGAACAATAATCTTCCAAGTATACTATAAAATAATAAAAATAAGAATATGAAAAATTTTAGGTAAATTATATAGTATGATTCAAAAGTCTGGACAACTGCAGAAAAATTTTCATTTAGTTTCTCACTTAATTTTCTATTTTATATTTTAATATATTTCACTTCACAATCAATCAATGTTTAAAATAATTTTTATTTTACATATCAATTATAATTATTTAATTTTTATTCCTCATATTAATTACAGTTATTTAATTTTTATTCCTCATATCAATTACAAGTATTTAATTTTTATTCTTCATATAAATTGTAATTATTTAATTTTTATTCTTCATATCAATTATAATTATTTAATTTTTATTCTTCATATCAATTATAATTATTTAATTTTTATTCTTTCATATCAATTATAATTATTTAATTTTTATTCTACATATCAATTATAATCATTTATTTTTTATTCTTTCATATGAATTATAATTATATAATTTTTATTCTTTATAACAATATATGTCATTATCATCCTCAAGCAGCCATGGGCTACGAAGGTCCAACCAGACCGTGCAATTTAGTTCTCCAAGCATATCTGTCCTGAGCTACATCTGATGCATCTGGCCATTGCACACCAATTCTAACAAGGTCCTGTTTGATATTGTCTGCCCAGTTTTGATAATCTTACCTAGACTTTTCATTCACACACTATCAATAGTTAATAATCTTTATGTAAATTATATTAACACTAAATACAACATATGTTACGTTTACTTAGAAAGATACGAATTCATTTATGCTCTTTTTTATTTCTTCCTTTTTGATATTACCATAGGGATGCACAAAAAACAATCGATACCTGTCCACACACAAATAAAAGCGCAACTTACATTCTACAGACTTCTCATACGCTTAGTTCGCTAATTAATACCAAATGCAGTCTTATTGCGGTTCGACCACTTATCCTATATAAATATGATTAAATTTCCACTAAGTCTTCGGACTAAGGGATCTCTAATGGTTGAATGTAACGTATGGTCTTGTAGTTGTTTACACACATGGTAACGTTAATTGATGTCTGGTTATGTTTCGTAACATATTCTCTAGGTTCATCATCATCATCATCCTCAAGCAGCCATGGGATACGGAGGTCCAACCAGACCACGCAGTTTAATTCTCCAAGCATATCTGTCCTGAGCTACATCTGCTGCATCCGGCCACTGCACACCAATTCTAACAAGGTCCTGTTTGACATTGTCTGCCCACCGCATCCTAGGTCTCCCCTTCTTTCTGAGGCCTTTAGGCATACTGTTCATAACCCTATTCGATAATCCATAATTATTCATACGGGCAACATGGCCAAACCAACGGAGTCTCTCTCTGCACAATATGCTGCTTAAAGGAGGTTGAAGACTCCTTTGCTTACGCTCATCATTAGTTACAAAGTTAAACCACCTAATACCCAAGATACTGCGTAAGCATCTAGAATCAAAAGCATCTAGTTTCCTGTTACAGAACCTATAAGAGTAAGCTTTGGAGCTATACTCGCTATAAATAAATAAAAATGGATCAAAATCGTTAAAGTCATATTACAAAATCATTCTATTACTCTTAATTATTTAACAACGAATTCCATTTTTTTTTCCGGTAGAAATATGCTTAAATATAAATTTTTTAACTCAATTTTTTAAACCATTAGGATCTAGAGACTCACAAGGATGGCACAGCGAGATCACTTCTTTTCGGTTCAGGGACACCAAAAAATGGGATCTTAATTGAAAAATATTTAAATACATATCTGTAATAATTGTATTCATGGCTGTCTTAGAATAGGTAGATTAATATACGTTGAAATTTAAGACAAAGAGATTCACTTACTTGTGAGTAAATATCGTAATATTTCGACCACTGACTGGGGCCGTCATTCTCCTTGGATGTCGGTTATATTATAGGGTGGGGATTAGCTGATATAAATCTCAATGCTGGCTCACGTGGAACCCAAACCTGGGGACTGCAGATTGCAATCCTGGCGCTCTACCGGCTGACCAATTCCCGTTTCGCTTACCAGCCTGTCGTGATCTGATGTTGCCATTCTGTCGAGTCCCAATTGGACCATCGTTGAGAATTTTCTTCGCTAGCAGCCGTTCTGCTGTCGGTGAGAAAGAGAACACTGTTAGACTTGGAAAAGCAACCGTCCGTCGGATGGGATGTTAATCCGTGGCACTGTGTTCAAGAGAGTTTTGAACTGTACTCATTAAAGAACACACTAGATGACCTACAAGGAAGGTTTCAAATGTCTCCTAAGAGCTGTCCGGTCGATCCCTTTTACCAATTTTCTCCGAGTAATTTCGATCCTAATGATCTAGCCATTTAGTCCATTGTGTTCACAAAAAGGCCACTCAGAGTTAAAGCACCCAAACCTACCTTCCCCTGAATATAGAAGTGAAACGAAAATAGCGTTTTGTCCTAAAAAGAAAAGCAACATTGAGATTTAAATTGAATCCCAGCTAGAAATCCGTTTCTTTTTCACTTCAATTGATTATTGAAGGGTTGAGAGATATCACACCTGTTACAAATATCAAACTACATATAAGCAAAAGTCTTACACAGAAAGTATCAACTACCTACTTGTATTGTAAGCAGCTATTCTTTCCAAACAAATTAAGCCTATTATTAGTTGTAGCCCAATTCCGCATCTTGAGAGCTGAAGCATCCTAACAACATTTAAAAATACTCGAATCACAGAAATTTGAATACAAACATGTTCTGTGAACGATAGAAGTTAACTCATTGGCTGGAATAAATGTTAAGGACTTGTGGAAAAGCAACTTTGCTTTTGGAGATATCGAAACAATACAATGATATCACATCCTGAACTAATCTCGATTTATCTCTTAAAAAGACAAATTCTTCATGTTCCCTATATGTCGCAATTATTTCTGTTGCCCAGTGCAATTATGGAATAGTGACAAAAGCTCTTGAGACATCGTAGTTTGATATAAAAATGTTTGGATACACTAATGTCGTAATATATTTCTAATAAAATAAAAGCATTTGAGTGAACTCTTTGCAAATCAGCCAGAGGTAATGCGAAATACACTGATTTCTATAAATTAAGGAAAATCCCTATGTTAAGTCAATGGGAAGCTGACGTCTAAGTTCTATAACTTCTAAAATTATTTTTTTTTGGTTTGAAAAAATGTGATTGCAGATAAAGATCTCAATCAAATAAGTCAATATCTCGATTTTCAATAATATTCGTTCAGTATTTAATGAGTTATGGAAGTTTGAATATTTAACAATAATAATGCCGGTCACAGAAATTGACTTCGGGAGTTATTGAAACTTAGTATTGTATCAAAGTGTTTAATAAAATAAGTGTGTATTTTACAAGTTTGTGTAAAGAATTCTTTCGCTGTTCATCAGTTTTGTATAAGTTTCTTAAGACTGGCTTTGCTTTTTTAAAAAATTCAAACTTCCATAACTCATTAAATACTGAACAAATATTGTTAAAAATCGAAATATTGATTTATTTGATTAAAATCTTTATTTGCAACCACATTTTTCAAAACAAAAAAAAATTATTTTAGAAGTTATAGAGTTTTGATGTAGCCTCCCATTGACTTAACATAGGAATTTTCCTTAATTTATGGAAACCAGTGTATAAGCTACTGAGCTTTCATACAAAAGTATTTTGAACTTATTACATAAATATAAGTAAAATAATCAGCCTTTATCTGTATTTATTAATGGAAGTATCTCATAATAAAAACTTCAACTAATGTGATTATCGATCCAGTGAAAGAGGCCACGTTTTATGTTTCTACGATGAACTTCATCCCAGTCAGAGATTAAAGATGGCGAGTAGGGCGACTACCTGAGCACAAGACTAAAAGGTTGTTTTACCTCTGAGTGCTACTTTTTTTTTCGTACAAAATGGGTTAAATGGTCAGATCACAAGAATCCCAAAGGCTCAGAGAAAGTTGGAGAAGGAATCAGCTTGACAGTCTTGAGGAGACAGATGGAAGCCTCTGTCAGTGCAATCCAGCGTGTTCTTTAACGTGCACAGGGTATGGTTCTCTTGAGCACGGTGGCATGGTTTAAGAGAGCCACACCTTGTGCGGTTTATCGTCTCATACTGAGGGGTGACAGCTTTTCCAAATACCATCATTCTTCATTTTCTGACTGAAAAGAATGGAGAATGATAAACAAATTTTCAACGAAAACACAGTATGAACTCGAATCTGGGAAATTTAGATTGCGAGCCAATCCCAGCTGCAAGATTAAAGGGAGATACATATTTAAAGTGATATTGATTTTCCTGATCATTTAAATTCCGTTTAGAACACACCTAGAACGTAGTTTAATGATTTCAAATATGATGTAAAATTTTAGTTTCAACAATATATTTCCAATTATACAACCATAAATTGCTGGACTGTGACCATGGTAGAACAGCCCAGGGCCATTATATTCTTAATTAGTCTCGGTCTTTGACCCACTTGATTAGTGCCAATTTTCATCATTAAACGCATCTTTCCTGTTAGAATTTAAATTTTTTTCAGCAGAAAAGCAACTGAACTCGAAAAACTTTATTCTGAGGCAACTGCGAAAACGAAATAGGTCATGTTGTAAAACAAACAAAACAGCATTTAATTTTGAACAAAAAAACAGAAGAAATAAACATAGAAAAAGCAAAACGTAATGTAACTAAATTTCGAGAAAGAGTTGCTTCCATTTCTTTGAGTCAATAAGGTTTTTACAGCGTTTAAATTTTTTGTTCAAAATTAAATGCTGTATTAAATGTAAAATTAATGCAAGAACCTTTAGCCTTGCAGCTGGGATTGGCTCGCAATCTAAATTTCCCAGATTCGAGTCCATACTGTTGTCTTCGCAAATTAACGATCATTTGCGAAATCAAAATTTATGTCGATAACATAGAATAAAAATATCACCTTGATTTGCATGCTGACAAAAAAATTGACATCATCGTATGCTGGAAATTTAATCATCAGTTTGAAGAAAACAATATTTATCATAATATGATTGTGGAATGATCCACAGCAGAGGAGGATCAGGTTGGTTTACCTCTCATCAGCACTTTTGTGTGCACAATGGGCTAAATGGCCAGGTCACAAGTATCCAAAGGGTTCAGAGAAGGTTAGGAGAAGGGGAATCCTCTGGACAGTTGTTAGGAGACAATTGGAAGCCTCCTGTCAAGACCATCCAGCATGTTGTTTAAAGTGCACAGAGTATGGCTCACCTGAGCATATCCTCCCGATTCAACAGATCCCTTTGAGGGTACAAATATGTATGTAAATTTGTTCGCACTTGTTCCTTGGGCGTACCGCGTGGCTGTGTAGTGCTGTTTTAAAGCCTTTGCTCCACATGCACTAATTCGCATACATCCATGCAGTATGGCTTCTTTATCCGTATCGAACGTCATCGCATCTTTCGGCGCGGTTTTCTCCAAAACAAGAGCTAATATCGTGAAAAGTCTCAGAATAAATTCATTTCCTTTTACCTTAAAGAATCTAGTTTCGGAATCCGTGTTGAGGTCATAGGAACTGTCTTTATATTATATCTATTTTTTACTTAACAGGAAGGAAATATTTTATACAAGAATGGAGCTACAGATCTTTCTGGATCCAACGAGTAATTTACATCATACCCATCCCACCAAACTTAATTATTTTCTGGATCTAAACGTCATTGAATTTAAATGATTCTACGTCACTGAGAAAAGGAGAAAATGTTTTAATTTACCATGAGACACAGAGAAAGAGAAAATGTTTTAATTTAGCCATGACACAGAGAAAGAGAAAATATTTGAATTTAGCCATGAGACACAGAGAAAGAGAAAATGTTTTAATTTAGCCATGAGACGCAGAGAAAGAGAAAATGTTTTAATTTAGCCATGAAACACAGAGAAAGAGAAAATGTTTTAATTTAGCCATTAGACATAGAGAAAGAGAAAATATTTTAATTTAGCTGTGAGACACAGGGAAAGAGAAAATATTTTAATTTAGCCATGAGACACAGGAGAAAGAAAATGTTTTAATTTAGCCGTGAGACAAAGGGAAAGAGAAAATGTTTTAATTTAGCCATGAGACACAGGGAAAGAGAAAATGTTTTAATTTAGCCATGAGACGCAGAGAAAGAGAAAATATTTTAATTTAGCCATGAGACACAGGGAAAGAGAAAATGTTTTAATTTAGCCATGAGACACAGGGAAAGAGAAAATGTTTTAATTTAGCCATGAGACACAGGGAAAGAGAAAATATTTTAATTTAGCCATGAGACACAGGGAAAGAGAAAATGTTTTAATTTAGCCATGAGACACAGGGAAAGAGAAAATGTTTTAATTTCGCCATGAGACACAGAGAAAGAGAAAATGTTTTAATTTAGCCATGAGACTCAGAGAAAGAGAAAATGTTTTAATTTAGCCATGAGACACAGGGAAAGAGAAAATGTTTTAATTTAGCCATGAGACACAGGGAAAGAGAAAATGTTTTAATTTAGCCATGAGACACAGGGAAAGAGAAAATATTTTAATTTAGCCGTGAGACACAGGGAAAGAGAAAATATTTTAATTTAGCCATGAGACACAGGGAAAGAGAAAATGTTTTAATTTAGCCGTGAGACACAGGGAAAGAGAAAATATTTTAATTTAGCCATGAGACACAGGGAAAGAGAAAATGTTTTAATTTAGCCGTGAGACACAGGGAAAGAGAAAATATTTTAATTTAGCCATGAGACTCAGAGAAAGAGAAAATGTTTTAATTTAGCCATGAGACACAGGGAAAGAAAAATGTTTTAATTTAGCCATGAGACACAGGGAAAGAGAAAATGTTTTAATTTAGCCATGAGACACAGGGAAAGAGAAAATGTTTTAATTTAGCCATGAGACTCAGAGAAAGAGAAAATGTTTTAATTTAGCCATGAGACACAGGGAAAGAGAAAATGTTTTAATTTAGCCATGAGACACAGGGAAAGAGAAAATGTTTTAATTTAGCCATGAGACACAGGGAAAGAGAAAATGTTTTAATTTAGCCATGAGACACAGGGAAAGAGAAAATGTTTTAATTTAGCCGTGAGACACAGGGAAAGAGAAAATATTTTAATTTAGCCATGAGACTCAGAGAAAGAGAAAATGTTTTAATTTAGACATGAGACACAGGGAAAGAAAAATGTTTTAATTTAGCCATGAGACACAGGGAAAGAGAAAATGTTTTAATTTAGCCATGAGACACAGGGAAAGAGAAAATGTTTTAATTTAGCCATGAGACACAGGGAAAGAGAAAATGTTTTAATTTAGCCATGAGACTCAGAGAAAGAGAAAATATTTTAATTTAGCCATGAGACACGGGGAAAGAGAAAATGTTTTAATTTAACCATGAGACACAGGAGAAAGAAAATGTTTTAATTTAGCCATGAGACACAGGGAAAGAGAAAATGTTTTAATTTAGCCATGAGACACAGGGAAAGAGAAAATGTTTTAATTTAGCCATGAGACACAGAGAAAGAGAAAATATTTTAATTTAGCCATGAGACACAGGGAAAGAGAAAATGTTTTAATTTAGCCATGAGACACAGGGAAAGAAAAATGTTTTAATTTAGCCATGAGACACAGGGAAAGAGAAAATGTTTTAATTTAGCCATGAGACAGAGAAAGAGAAAATGTTTTAATTTAGCCATGAGACACAGAGAAAGAGAAAATATTTTAATTTAGCCATGAGACACAGGGAAAGAGAAAATGTTTTAATTTAGCCATGAGACACAGGGAAAGAGAAAATGTTTTAATTTAGCCATGAGACACAGGGAAAGAGAAAATGTTTTAATTTAGCCATGAGACACAGGGAAAGAGAAAATGTTTTAATTTAGCCATGAGACACAGGGAAAGAGAAAATATTTTAATTTAGCCATGAGACACAGGAGAAAGAAAATGTTTTAATTTAGCCATGAGACAAAGGGAAAGAGAAAATGTTTTAATTTAGCCATGAGACACAGGGAAAGAGAAAATGTTTTAATTTAGCCATGAGACGCAGAGAAAGAGAAAATATTTTAATTTAGCCATGAGACACAGGAGAAAGAAAATTTTTTAATTTAGCCATGAGACACAGGGAAAGAGAAAATGTTTTAATTTAGCCATGAGACACAGGGAAAGAGAAAATGTTTTAATTTAGCCATGAGACACAGAGAAAGAGAAAATATTTTAATTTAGCCATGAGACACAGGAGAAAGAAAATGTTTTAATTTAGCCATGAGACAAAGGGAAAGAGAAAATGTTTTAATTTAGCCATGAGACACAGGGAAAGAAAAATGTTTTAATTTAGCCATGAGACACAGGGAAAGAGAAAATGTTTTAATTTAGTCATGAGACAGATAAAGAGAAAATGTTTTAATTTAGCCATGAGACACAGAGAAAGAGAAAATATTTTAATTTAGCCATGAGACACAGGAGAAAGAGAATGTTTTAATTTAGCCATGAGACAAAGGAAAGAGAAAATGTTTTAATTTAGCCATGAGACACAGGGAAAGAGAAAATGTTTTAATTTAGCCGTGAGACACAGGGAAAGAGAAAATATTTTAATTTAGCCATGAGACTCAGAGAAAGAGAAAATGTTTTAATTTAGCCATGAGACACAGGGAAAGAAAAATGTTTTAATTTAGCTATGACACACAGGGAAAGAGAAAACGTTTTAATTTAGCCATGAGACACAGAGAAAAAGAAAATATTTTAATTTAGCCATGAGACACAGGGAAAGAGAAAACGTTTTAATTTAGCCATGAGACACAGGGAAAGAGAAAATGTTTTAATTTAGCCATGAGACACAGGGAAAGAGAAAATGTTTTAATTTAGCCATGAGACACAGAGAAAGAGAAAATATTTTAATTTAGCCATGAGACACAGGAGAAAGAAAATGTTTTAATTTAGCCATGAGACAAAGGGAAAGAGAAAATGTTTTAATTTAGCCATGAGACACAGGGAAAGAAAAATGTTTTAATTTAGCCATGAGACACAGGGAAAGAGAAAATGTTTTAATTTAGTCATGAGACAGATAAAGAGAAAATGTTTTAATTTAGCCATGAGACACAGAGAAAGAGAAAATATTTTAATTTAGCCATGAGACACAGGAGAAAGAAAATGTTTTAATTTAGCCATGAGACAAAGGGAAAGAGAAAATGTTTTAATTTAGCCATGAGACACAGGGAAAGAGAAAATGTTTTAATTTAGCCGTGAGACACAGGGAAAGAGAAAATATTTTAATTTAGCCATGAGACTCAGAGAAAGAGAAAATGTTTTAATTTAGCCATGAGACACAGGGAAAGAAAAATGTTTTAATTTAGCTATGACACACAGGGAAAGAGAAAACGTTTTAATTTAGCCATGAGACACAGAGAAAAAGAAAATATTTTAATTTAGCCATGAGACACAGGGAAAGAGAAAATGTTTTAATTTAGCCATGAGACACAGGGAAAGAGAAAATATTTTAATTTAGCCATGAGACACAGAGAAAGAGAAAATATTTTAATTTAGCCATGAGACACAGGAGAAAGAAAATGTTTTAATTTAGCCATGAGACAAAGGGAAAGAGAAAATGTTTTAATTTAGCCATGAGACACAGGGAAAGAGAAAATGTTTTAATTTAGCCGTGAGACGCAGGGAAAGAGAAAATATTTTAATTTAGCCATGAGACACAGCGAAAGAGAAAATGTTTTAATTTAGCCATGAGACACAGGAGAAAGAAAATGTTTTAATTTAGCCATGAGACACAGAGAAAAAGAAAATATTTTAATTTAGCCATGAGACACAGGGAAAGAGAAAATGTTTTAATTTAGCCATGAGACACAGGGAAAGAGAAAATGTTTTAATTTAGCCATGAGACACAGGGAAAGAGAAAATATTTTAATTTAGCCATCAGACACAGAGAAAGAGAAAATATTTTAATTTAGCCATGAAACACAGGGAAAGAGAAAATATTTTAATTTAGCCATGAGACACAGGGAAAGAGAAAATGTTTTAATTTAGCCGTGAGACACAGGGAAAGAAAAATGTTTTAATTTAGCTATGACACACAGGGAAAGAGAAAACGTTTTAATTTAGCCATGAGACACAGAGAAAGAGAAAATGTTTTAATTTAGCCATTAGACACAGGGAAAGAAAAATGTTTTAATTTAGCCATGAGACACAGGGAAAGAGAAAATGTTTTAATTTAGCCATGAGACAGAGAAAGAGAAAATGTTTTAATTTAGCCATGAGACACAGAGAAAGAGAAAATATTTTAATTTAGCCATGAGACACAGCGAAAGAGAAAATGTTTTAATTTAGCCATGAGACACAGGAGAAAGAAAATGTTTTAATTTAGCCATGAGATACAGGGAAAGAGAAAATGTTTTAATTTAGCCATGAGACACATGGAAAGAGAAAATGTTTTAATTTAGCCATGAGACACAGAGAAAGAGAAAATATTTTAATTTAGCCATGAGACACAGGGAAAGAGAAAATGTTTTAATTTAGCCGTGAGACACAGGGAAAGAGAAAATATTTTAATTTAGCCATGAGACTCAAAGAAAGAGAAAATATTTTAATTTAGCCATGAGACTCAGAGAAAGAGAAAATGTTTTAATTTAGCCATGAGACACAGGGAAAGAAAAATGTTTTAATTTAGCTATGACACACAGGGAAAGAGAAAACGTTTTAATTTAGCCATGAGACACAGAGAAAAAGAAAATATTTTAATTTAGCCATGAGACACAGGGAAAGAGAAAATGTTTTAATTTAGCCATGAGACTCAAGAGAAAGAGAAAATGTTTTAATTTAGCCATGAGACACACGGAAAGAATAATGTTTTAATTTAGCCATGAGACACAGGGAAAGAGAAAATGTTTTAATTTAGCCATGAGACACAGAGAAAGAGAAAATATTTTAATTTACACCTATCATAATTTTATCGCTGAAATCAACGTTTTTGAAACAGAAGTCACGTTTCAAAGAGATTTTGGTGAGAAATGGTTTTCTTTACGGCAGGCCATATCTTGTGCCTTTGCAGATAAATGCAAAGAGCTACTGCAACGATAGCTATAGTGAAGATGCAGCCAAATACTGAGCCGAGAATCACGTTGCGTTTCGATGAAGATTTTCCACTCTCCTCGGAGGTTGGACTGAAATCTGAAAAAAAAATAAAAACACACCGTTGAATTCGTACAACCACGTCAGATATTCCACAGTGTATGAGTTTATTACAGAAAGAAATAACATTGTCACAATTAGACATTCTCAGTTGAAGGAGTAAAATTTATTAACAAAAACAAACTTATAGCAGTAACAATACACAAATTAATCGATTTCACGAAAAAGTCACAAAATGAAATTATTCAATGTTTTTATATAAGGATATAAAATTAGTTAACCGAAATTAACAATTATTTGCGAAGTCAAAAACTCAAATACGCGTTATTACACCATTTTCGTGATCCCAATACCTTTCTCTATAACACATTAAATCTAATCCCTTATTAACAGAAGTATTAGAAACATTGGCAGATGTTTCTTAACTCTGTGAAATTATGACACCCAGAATTTATTGCACCACGTTGTTTCCAGACGATGTTAGAAACCAGTAGTTCTCCAACGTGGAGCTTTTTTGAAATTTTATGTAGAAATAGATTAAATAGAATGTGGAATATAACGCCTACTTTGATATTTATCTCCGCTTACCCCTGCCCTGGAACTATTTTTCTGATATATATAGTAAATACAGTTTGTCGTAGAAGGCACAACACCTTCTACGACACCTTCTGTTACTTTTCCTGTCTGTCACACTTTCTTTTTTTTTCCTTTTTGTCTGTCACACTTTTCTTTAATTATCTGGATGGAGTTCCAGGATAATAAACCGGTATTTCTTCAGAATGAGATGTACCGAAGTATGGCTAATGTTACTATCATTTCTGTGGCCCTTTGCGAGTTGACTTCTTTGAATTTACATCTGTGGACGCAATGCATATGAAGGTAGATGACTTTCTCCTGTTGCCGAATTAGAATGACCAGATTTTGGCTGATTGCTCAAGCTTTATCTCTACTTCGAAGCCTTTTAAGATTTTCCTCAAATCTTCTGACGCTGTTATCCTTCTGCACGAAGAAAACATCACTTTTGTAGCTTCACTTTTGGCAATCAAACTACGGCTATGCTATAATATACTTCTATTAGTAATCAAATAAATAATTTGCACGCTGATATCTTGTGTAAATGTCGATATAATTCTGTTCATGAAGATATCTGATACATCCTCTGCAGCTGCAATTATAGACTGTATTCATGCAAACAACGGTGCAGGGTCATTTGCATAAATTAGCATCAGTGTATTCACTTCACTACTTTGCGTAGAAACATCTTTTTATTCACCCATCGATATGTGTTTACATTCTAATTTTCTATTATTTCTACGAACATTTTCAAAGTTTTGAATCATACTGTTCAATTAAACGACTAATTATGCGAGAATCTAAGACGAAGTAAGTATTGACTAAAAGCTAAGAAATTGCGAAATCTCTGAGAAGAAAGTTTGATATACAACTATTTAAAGAACAGCCCGGAATTTTTTTCTAAAGCTTTGAGGATAATAACTGATCATGAACAATCAGCTTTGTTTTCCCTATTAGAAATTCCTCTCCTTCCTTCTTGCGGAGGGGCGGGGGTGGCTCAGTCGGTAGCGCGCCAGGCTCGTAATCTGTAGTTCCCAGGTTCGAGTCCCAGCTGGGTCAGCGTTGAGATTTATCTCCGCAAAATTCCCCGCCTTGCCCACGGTCAGTAGGGGACACCGATGGGCTTGGAAAGGCCGCCGTCCGTCGGAGGGACGTTAAGCCGTGGCCCCGTGTGCGGGAGAGCCATACCCTGTGCACGTTAAAGAACACGCTGGATGGCCTTGACGGGAGGCTACCATCTGTCTCCCAACAGTTGTTCCAGTGGGTCCCCTCCCCCAACCTTATCTGAGACTTCGGGGTCCTTGTGACCTGGCCATTTAGCCCATGGTGTGCAAAAAAGTGCCGCTCAGAGGTAAAACAACCCAACCCCTCCCCCAACCTTCTCTGAGCCTTCGGGGTCCTTGTGACCTGGCCATTTAACCCATGGTGTGCAAAAAAGTGCCGCTCAGAGGTAAAACAACCCAACCTTCTTGCGGCCAGAACTTATTTCCCAAGCCCTGAGCTTGACCGTCAATTTCGTTAACATAAGCCCATGATAGCTGTGGTTGACGCCATTTTTCCCGTTTGACTTGCAATTGCTCTCGATCAGCCCAACTTATTTAACAGTTAAGACTAGAAATGTTTCCAATATTATCACTAATTTTTTTTTACCTAAATTATTCTCTCCTGTTTGCCAAATTAAGGAGACCAAATTTTGCTCACTGCTCATGCTTCCTTTCTCTTCCAAGCGTTTTACAATTTTCCTCAAACCTGACGCTATGATCCTTCAGAACGAAGGAAACTTCACGTTTGTCCGTCAAACTACGACCTTGCTAATACATGCTATCAGTAATCAAATGAATAATTTACACGCTGATATATTTTCTAAATGTCGATATAATCCAGTCCATGGACCATACGCAACATCTGACACATTCTCTGCAACTGCAATTATGGACTCTTTTCATGCTTTGTTGCTCATATCATATCGAAAATATTTTAGTTCAAAATAATGTAAGCTTTTTAATGCAAATTTTGTTTATCCAATCTGAAAACAACTGAAGCAATATTTTATGAAGAAGAAAGTTCTAAAAATAATTCATTCCAAAATGTCGAATTATATAATACGAAAGCCGAAATATATGCTGGATATTTGGAAAGGCTAAAATTCTACTGTATCATGGTGTACATTGAATGAAACAAAAAAGCCTCCATGAGATTTCTTACGGGGGTTGGGGGTGAGAGGGAGGGACGAGATTTTCCCGTACGCCACTGTCTCTTCTAGTATGTTCATGTGAAATAATGTGAATCTTTTCCTCTATGACAGCTGATCTATATATCGATTGCATTCTATGCTGTTTAACATTCAAGTTAAATAACATTATTATAAAACAGGAATGTGATGAAAGGGGCTGTTGTCTGGATGAGAAAAAAGTCCTCAACTATCAGAACGACGGACTTAATGAAACCGGTAGTGGCTCTAAACTTGCAATTATGTTGTGGCATATGTTAAATTTCCTTACCACAATAAGCGTTTGCAGTTCGACTTTCATCGCTATTATCCCCACAATTATTAAACCCATCACACGTGAAGTTTTTCCATATACATTGGGCGTTGCTGCATAAGAAATGGTCCTGACCACAGCCTTTTGAGCCTAAAGGGATAAATAAAAAAAAGAATATGAAAATAAAAAACGTCGTATTACGAATACATAGATTTTTATACATATCACATTAATACTGAGCTATTAATAAATCATTTTCCAGTTCAAAATAGACTCATGAAGTTACTGCTAAAAGTCTACGATTGTCTTTTCCTGTAGGCCCTATATAATTAATATTTCTAAGGGTACAAGGCAAATTTTTTAAATATCTGATTTTAAAATCTGCAACGTAACATAAAAAAGTTTAAATTTGTTTGAGATCCAAACCAATGACCTCTTGCTAATATGTTCCACTCACTGAGCTCATGAGTCTATACTGATCAAATTGAATCATGGTTAATAAGAGATAAAGAGAAGCAGATTTTGACTTGTCTACACCTTCATTTTGCGCTTCACAACGTAATATTTTATAAATTCACATTTATATGAGGTTCTATTAAAGTTATCCTTCTTTGAAAATTTAACTTTCATTCTATATGGAGATGTGGAATACAGATAGGCTCACCAAATTAAACGATTCAAACTTTAGGAAATTCTCATTATCCAGGATTTAGCTTCGGGAAACGGTAAGAGAATAAGACTTGAGTAGGATACCCCAATTTCTAAAATACTCAATCGGACAGTAAAGTTTGAAATGATATTCTACATGGAATAAAACTTTATAAGTCATTTTCTAAATCTATTAAGTGTCGGTCATATAACATGGAGCCAAAATAAAATTTTGTAAAGACTCATGAAATAGTTGGCTGAAAAATTTAATTTGGCCGTAAGTAGGAATCGAACTCACGTCTCCCAGTAACATTCATGAGTCCCATGTCTACAGGGATCTGTGATACTTTACTACTAAATTATGCAAAGACACATGTTTTGGATTTCAAAACAGATAGACAAGTTCGAGATTTCGTACAAGATGAAGGGATTTCAGGGAGGGAATCGAACCTTGAAACCCTCCCCCTCCCCAGGATACGTCCTTGTCCTCGATTGACCAGTTTCTAAGTTCCAAAACTATTTTAATAGTTTTTCTCTTCGTTTTACTTTTTGCCAGATCAAAATTGTTGTAAATAGATAATTGCGAATAATATAAAAAATATTTATATAGGGAAAAGCGCCAAAGAATTAGTACCAATATTTCGTATAGAATACGTTATTAGATTTACCTGTAAATATTTAATTTTCGAATAAAAAAAAAAAGCATTCAATCATTGCTTTTCATTAACACTATTGCGTAGTTTAAGGACTAGTTAGACTCCATGCTTTATTACCTTTTATCTATACATACATGGCACCAAGGCTAGTCACTAGAGAGAGTCTCGTGTTCGGCAACGTGGCTATTTACTTAATGGTTAAGAGATGAGTTTACAGAATAATCCCCGTGAAAGATGGCTCATCGTGGGTCCTTTGAAATTAAGTAGAAAGATTTTTATTTGTGTTCTATATGTGTCAACTGCTAACAGTGAAATTCAAGAATAACATCTGAGTTCCATCAGCGAAGAAGATGTAAAGAACCAGGACAGCAGTTTCTGCTACACCATGTTGGGTAAATTCGTTCTACATAACTTTTCGTAAGAAAGTGACTCTTCATACAGGCAACTAATTCTGTGTAACAGTATAAAATCAGTAGGAAATTGTTAAAGACTGTTGGGACATTGCATGCCAATGCATTGCGATTGCTAGAACCAACATTACAGAATGAGAAATGGTACAGAATAAACAGTATGATCTGCTAATATATATGTTCAGTAATAAAGTATCACAGTAAATCCTGTAGACTATAAACACTGGAAATAATTAGGAAAACATTTGGTAGTTTTCAACTAATTATTTCAAATGTATATATGTGTGATATAAAGTGCGGAGCTTACTATCCTTAAACACCATAATAATGTAAATGAAAAGTGATATTAAATGCTGTGTTAATTTGAATAAGAATTAAATTATTTAACAGTGATGGAAAATACTGAAATCAGGTTCGTTAACTTAAAATCCTCTTGTCATCAACAGTAAAAGACTATATAGAGAATAATGTTGACATTTACCTTCTTTGAAAGCAGTAAGTGTCACCGCAGTGCCTCCATTCAGATTAACTCCTTTCTCTGTGTTAAAGTGATAAGTTATTTGCTGTCTGTTCTTAGTAATGAAAGCATTTTCCATGTTGTCGCTCTGAGGTACATACATCAGTAATTCCACTTTTGCTCCATCGTCCAGTAGAATCTAAACAAGTTTCAAATACCGTTACTAAATTCCAAAACACTGCTAAGTGCAAACTCATAAATTGACATTAAGAAATATTCGTTAAACAAAATGAGCAGGAAGTATCGACTGTTAGAATTAGCTGAAAAAAACTGAGTTTCACCGGGAGTGCTATCGGAACCCAGGAATCCCGGAAACATTCCAAGTATTATACCAGTGAGCAATCCCAGGGTTAGTCCAACTCTAACTAAAGGGGATTATAAACTTTTAATTCCTCGATCAGCAGTCGTCGCTGTTTTCAGGAGGTCGTGGGTTCGGGCACCATTCCGAGTGAACTCAGTTTTTTTCAGTAACCTCTATAAAATTCGTTGAACACAGGATATTTTATGTGATTTACTATTATTGCCTCTAGATACTTCTCCCAAACATAAGGCAGGGATTGCTCAGTCGGTAGTGCGCCAGGTCCCAGGTTCGACTCCCGCCTGTGCCAGCGTTGATTTATCTTAACAAACCCTCACTATGCCCTCTGTTAGAAAGGGGACACTGATAGACTTGGAAAGGTCACCGTCCATCGGATGGAACCAATCGATTATTTTTTTTTGTACTCACTATAAAAATCCATTTTTTTCCTTGTCGTCTGTCCCTCTATTCACATTCAATAACTGGAAATGTTTTTTATTAAAAAAAATACTCCCTCAAGCAGATACTTGCCACATAGGTCTGACAGTTTATATGCCATAGTAGAAGGTCTGAGAGGTTGGCAGGACCTTAGCAGAAAAACGACAGAAACATCCATGCTTTACCCGGAGCTCGAACCCAGGTCCCTTAGATCAGTAGCCAACCACGCTAAACCACTCGGCCATGTGTAGGAATTATCAAATATTTTATGATTCGCATTTTTCGATCTCCCAATAATTTGAATTTCCACCATTAGAGAGTCCCAAAGGTGGAGAAGGAACAAGAAGTTAAACGAATATTGTAAACAGTTTATTCCTGTTAGAAATTTAAAATTTCAGCTTTAGAGTATGGTGGTCTAAGAGATTTTATTTACAACAGCGATTTGCATCCTCATCCTCTGGAGGCTAGATGGTTGGGCAAAATGCAACTTTTTTTGTGTTTTAGGAGATCGGTGAAATTTTCCTTCTGGTTTGGATAAGACTCAAAAGAAATTACTTTTTGCTTTTACCGAATTTTTCCTTTTCCTTAGATTTTAATTTCCATCATCAGAAGGAGCCAAAATCGACACTAGCTACTTTGTCTCTCCGAACGAATTTTGACTCTGCCGCCCTTTTCTCCAATTTACTCTTAGCAATTAATGACTAATTTAGCCATTTTAGCTAGCCCTTAAAACTAGTCATTTTCAAAAGTAATTGAAACCCACGTTGTTGAAAAACAGTTCATATTCGCCCCTGTCAGCTTTTCACTAGGTATGGTCTTGCTAGTTGGGGCGGGGTGGCTCAGTCGGTAGCGCGCCAGGCTCGTAATCTGTAGTTCCCAGGTTCGAGTCCCAGCTGGGTCAGCGTTGAGATTTATCTCCGCAAAATTCCCCTCCCTCCCCACGGTCAGTACGGGACACCGATGGGCTTGGAAAGGCCGCCGTCCGTCGGATGGGACGTTAAGTGTGCGGGAGAGCCATACCCTGTGCACGTTAAAGAACACGCTGGATGGCCTTGACGGGAGGCTACCATCTGTCTCCCAACAGCTGTTCCAGTGGGTCTCCTCCCCCAACCTTCTCTGAGCCTTCGGGGTCCATGTGACCTGGCCATTTAGCCCATGGTGTGCAAAAAAGTGCCGATCAGAGGTAAAACAACCCAACCTTGTTAGTTTATTAGTAAAAATGCCGTCTGAAGTAATAGCACAGCCTTAGAAACCCACAAATTTCCAAAATGAACATACTATACCAGTGGTTAATATTTTTCTAGAATGCTTTAGAATTACTCAAAGTATTAGTGCTTAGATTGCAACCATTTAATTATATTAATTCAATAATTATGCCACTTGATTAATGATTTTTAACAGAATTATTTCGGATAGACTTAAAACGATACACTTCCAGATCATTCAATTATTCAATTTGCAGTGTAATACGTCAAAAACTTGTATTTACAATAGGTCGCTTTACATATTTAAAAATTGTTTTATATCAATTGAAACAAGACTTTTTCTTACCTCTAAATAATCTTCGATCATCTGAGAGTTATTGAAAGGGGCTAATTTAGTTGACGTCACGAGTCCATAGCCAGGTGGAGGTTCTATCATTATCGCACACTGCTTTTTTTGAAAACCAGAACGTGACTCTGAGAATGCTCTGATCCTTATAGCTGACTTTATTCCATCTGCCTCAAGAGCATACGTTTTTATGACGTTATTTTTGCATTCTTCATAGGCAGAATCTAGTTGAAAGAATAATAAAGAGTTGCATTTAATAGCAGAAATCTGCAAGTGGCAATTGATGTTCCATCAAATATAAAACAAGTATTGCATATTCAGCCCGCATTTTCTCAATCGGATCTTTTTTTTTTATTTTTTTTATTTGCGACATATAGGACAGAGAAGAATCCTAGAAGCTACTCCTAGCTTAATACAGGCCTTCTCATACAAGGACATGCCCTACTAAGACCGAAGTCACTGCTGACCACTGCCTTAGTTAGAGCTAACACAACACACAAAGTTTGCCTTGCAGGAACAATCGCTAGCTGCCTAACCACTATACCAGTTAAAGGCTAATCTCGGGTGAATTTTTCACAGTTGGCCAATATCTGACTGAACATAATTTGCATTTTATTTGTAATGTACTTTTTCATTTTACATCAAAATGCAATGGCTAAATTGTGCGTAGTATATAGAAAGTCACAAATATGCAGCCAGAAAATATTTTCATGGGAAGGGAGCTATATTTAATTTCTGGATGAGGCTCAAAATGAAGCAGTGCGATTATACTCGTAATTGCAATACTTAGTGGTGCAATGCACTCATTTGATTCAAACAGCTCAAAGTTCACTCTAGACCAGTGGTTCTCAACCTTTTACGCCTCACGTACCCCCTGGAAATGTATATGTAACTGGCGCACCCCTTGTACAGATAGATAAAACTATAGTTATAGTATAACAATGGGAATGAAATAAAACACTGACTTTGTTACTAGATCTAACGACTTTTAAGCTCTCACATCGTACCCCAAAAAATTTTAACGCGTACCCCACGTTGAGAACCTTTAGACACAGCGTAAGTTTTGATCATGTAAATGACCCACACCGGTTTTCGATCGGTTTTTAGAATCTGCCATCAAAAGCTCAAATATCGGATTCTATGCTGTTATTAGTTTCATCTAGATTACGACTCTAAAAACTTTGCAAAAGGAAAACAAAAATCGTCTAGTATCATGTTGGATCATGAGTTGTAAGAAAATAAACGTTATAAGATATCGGTAACAAAAAAATGCACGAAAATAATTCATAAGAATCTTGAAAATTTAAATGTCGAAAACAAGACTATAATTCGAGATTAAGCTATCCTATTCTACTATGGCATATAAACTGATAGGCTGCTGTCAGACCTCTGTGACAAGCAGCTGCTAGAGGGGGCATTTATACATTTGTTTATTTTATTATACACAATCTGCATCTTCATTTCCCTTTATGGAATTGTTTCTTATTAACAATTTAATCTTGGTTGAAATTTTGTAGTTTTTAGAATTTCTCTTTCAAAGAAGCATACAATTTTCAGAGGGGAAAATATGCTTGCGATTTTTAGGGGACCATTATTTTACGCATTGAACTATCGATTATTTTGTAATTAATTACTCTTATTTAGGCATTTTCGTGTCAAATTATGGAAAATATAAATTAAAAGCGACCAAAGTCCAATTTTTGCGGTTAAGTGAATACTTTTATGTACTGGATTTGGGACAGTCCTGATGTAGCTATCAGATGCCAAAGCGTAGTATTTTTCTAATCTTCGGCTATTACAAATTAAATCTGTATTTTAGAATCAAATAGCATTTCAAGATATAGTAGTTGACATTCCAAGTTTATATCATCTACATGATTTCTGTTACATCATTTTATAAATAAAAATGATAAATTACCTTCAAGCAGCTGCTTGTCACAAAGATTTGTCAGTATAATACCCCATAGAGAAGGTCTGCGAGGAAGGCGAGACCTCAACACGAAGATATCACACAATAATAGGAAATATTCATACCTTAGCCCGAACCCAGATCCCTTGAAACAGTAACAAAACATGCTAACACTCGACTACCGAGAAGTCGACATCATTTTATGCTTTGCATAATACTCTCATGGTCTGTAAATGGTAGCTAGGTAGTCACTGGAAGGAGAGCTATGCACCAATCCCCTGTGATGATGCATAGAACCGGCCAGGCCTAGCACCTAATGTCCAACCCCGCCTTCTCGTGGTGCGGACCGTTAGTAACTTTCAAAAGAGATACTCTCTTGTGGAAGTGAACGGAAGGGGAGGGCTGCCAGATTAGTGTGGCCTACTGATCTGGACAACTATGGCTACTTTTCTTTTTTTCTACCCTGCTGAGGAGTGGTCAACCACACAGGGTCCTGGTGCTGACCATATAAACCTACTGGACTGGACAGATATATGGCTCTGAGCTTGATTATGGATCCTGATTTTGCTGCACTGGTGGGCTTCTGTGGAGGGAAAATCTTCCGCTGTGTTTTCTTTTTGTTTGTGGGTTGACAGCCCCAAGTGAATAGATCCACAGGATATGTTTATCAGCTGGTGGATAATCCTGAGCAGAAGTCATCGCAGGCACCTGAACTCTTTGCTTCTATTGGCATCGTCAAATTCTACATTGGAGGAAGTCTTCCAGTGTAGATGGCTTCAGCCTTTAGTAGTGGGGGAACGGGTCTCTGCCCCATGTCTGCGATTAGGGGGCTGTTTGATATTGTCGGCATTCCCTCTCTCAATAAACATAGTTTCTTTAAACATCCCACTAACCATTTTCTCTCCATAGGTAGTTGGAATGTGAGGACTCTGCACAGAGCTTTTTCTCTTGATGTCCTCACACAAGAATTCCACCGTTATAATTTAGATATTCTCGGCTTGCAAGAGACCAGATGGACAGATAAAGGTCAGATTCTTAAAAATAATCTTAAATTTCTCTTTTCAGGGAGGGACGACAAAAAGCATCACCAAGGCGTGGGTCTGCTTCTCAGCAGACACGCTAGTGATGCTCTTCTAGGATATGAGTGCATTAATGAAAGGTTTCTTACAGCAAAATTTCAGACAAGCGTTAAAGACTTGAATGTTATCTGCTGTTATGCCCCCACTGAGGATGCCGATGAGGATGAGAAGGATAGGTTTTATGAACAACTTCAGGATATTTTGAATTCTGTCAAGAAAGGAGATATTACCCTTGTTCTTGGTGACTTCAATGCCAAAGTTGGTACTGACTCTGACCTTTGGGGAGGAGTAATAGGCCCTTTTGGTATTGGTAGCTGCAATAGCAATGGGCAACGTCTCCTACAGGTAAGTAAACTCAATGGATTCAGAATAACTAACACTTATTACAAACACCGCGACATACATAAGTACACATGGGTTTCACCTGATGGGCTGCATAAGAATATGATTGATTACATATTAATTAACAGCAAATGGACTAGTTCTGTTAGGAATACCAGGGCATATAGGGGAGCTGAAATTGGATCTGACCATTACCTTGTTAAAAGTGTGTTGCAACTTAAACTTAAAAAGTGTTGTGCTAGGGTTGAAAAATTTACTTTTAATACTGAAGCTCTGAAAGATCCAGTTATAGCCAAAGCTTACCATGATAGGTTACTTAGTCATTATGACAGTCATGGTTTGCTTACTACTGAAGTTGAGGAAGAATGGGATCATTTTAAACAGGCTTTTTTGGACACTAACAGTACTCTTTTAGGAAAAAAGGAGCAGAAGAGGCAAAATTATCTGAGTGATAAGGCACTTGAGCTTATTTCGGAAAGAAAGAACTGCAGGAATGCCCTTAATCAATACCCTACTAGTCCTAATAGAAAGCATTACAGAGACCTTAATAAACTTGTAAAGGATCAGTTAGCTGCTGATAAAAATTTTTGGCTTGATGGTTTGGCTGACAAAGCCGAAGAAGCAGTTAGACAGCACAACAGCAGAGAGCTGTACCAGATAGTTAATGTTTTGTGTGGTAGAAAACGGACAGGCATACAAGGATTGAAGGATAAACAAGGTAAGGTTATAGAAGGGGAGGATTCTGTCATGGCTAGGTGGGCTGAGCATTTCAGTGATGTTCTAAACAATGTAGTTAGTTCTACTCCCATTGTTTGCAATGATGATAGATGCATTGGTGGCTTTAATGTTGGCCCTATAACACAATCTGAAGTTAGTTTGGCTGTTTCTAAACTTAAACTTCATAAATCCCCAGGGGTAGATGAAATTACTACGGAAATGCTTAGAGCTGGGAATGTTTCGGTTACCACTTGGATGACTGAAATTCTGAATCTCTTTTATGATAAAGGCATGGTTCCTAAGGATTTTACCAGAGCTATTGTTATCCCTATTTTCAAAAAAGGTGATCGCAGTTCTTGTGATAACTATAGGGGTATCAGCCTACTCTCTGTTCCAGGTAAAGTTCTTTCCATGATTGTGCTTAATAGAATTAAGAATCTGGTTGACAGGCAATTGCGTGATGAGCAATGTGGATTCAGAAGTGGTAGGGGATGTGTAGATCAGATATTTTCACTTAGGCAGATTCTTGAGAAATGTTTAGAGTTTCAGAAACCTTTGGTTGCTAGCTTTGTTGATTTCAAAAAGGCTTTCGACTCTGTTGATCGTCATAATTTGTAGTTGATTGTGAGATCATATGGTATACCAGACAAGTTAGTTAACATTATGAAAGCTCTCTATAATAACACTGAGTCGTGTGTGAGAGTTGGTAAGGCTTGTAGCAATTGGTTTAGCATTACTTCTGGTGTTCGACAAGGGTGCATTTTGTCTCCTTTTCTCTTTAGCTTGGTTATTGATTATGTTATGCGAAATTCACTTCAAGGGAAAGATTTTGGCCTTAAATGGGCTGGAGATAGGAAAATTTCTGATTTAGATTATGCTGATGATTTAGCCCTTCTGGCAAATGATGTTGATGAGATGAACTCTTTCATTCGAGCCGTTGATGAGACTGGTAGTAGAGTAGGTTTGGTTATAAACAGAGAGAAAACTAAAGTGATGAAAATTGGTCAGGCAGGCTGTGATTCAGTTAATCTGAATGGTTGCAGTCTTGAGCAGGTGTCACAGTTTAATTATCTTGGGAGCTATGTAACAGATAATGGTGATGTGCAGCATGAGATTAACAGACGAATAGGGATTGCTGCTGGGACTTTTAAGAATCTATGGAGAGTGTGGAGAAATAGGCGTATACACCTAAAGACTAAAATTAGACTGTATAATAGTTTGGTTCTTTCTAGGGTTAGTTATGGTAGTGAAACTTGGACACTTTGTAAACAAGATAACAGGAAACTAGATGCTTTTGATTCCAGATGCTTACGCAGTATCTTGGGCATTAGGTGGTTCAACTTTGTAACTAATGATGAGATTAGGAAAAGGAGTTTGCAACCTCCTTTAAGCAGCATATTGTGCAGAGAGAGACTCCGTTGGTTTGGCCATGTTGCCCGTATGAATAATTATAGATTGGCGAATAGGGTTATGAACAGTGTGCCTAAAGGCCTCAGAAAGAAGGGGAGACCTAGGATGCGGTGGGCAGACAATGTCAAACAGGACCTTGTTAGAATTGGTGTGCAGTGGCCAGATGCAGTAGATGTAGCTCAGGATAGACTTGCTTGGAGAACTAAATTGCACGGTCTGGTTGGACCTCCGTAGCCCATGACTGCTTGAGGATGATGATGATGATGATGATAATACTCTCATACTCCAAGAAACAAGATTTTATCTCATTACCGAAAGCATTGGCATTAACAGTAAATACAAAATCAATATATACTCACTTTCAACATAACGATTCATATGTTCATTCGTAGAAAAATGTCCACCAAATAAAGAAAAGCAACTCATGTAATTTAAATGAAGAGATAGTACCATCATAACGCTATTCAGATTCAACGCCATTGAATATTTGTTTTTTTATGATTTATTTGCGTCACTCTTTTCACCAGTGAAGACATGAAGCGCAAGATAGAGTTATCTTTTCCCCTTCTGTTATCAGAGAGAAATAATTTCAACTACCGATTCTTTTCCCATTGCATTCACCTATGCTAGTTGACGTTTCTAAAAAAAATATTTTCTGTTTTATCTTCGTATCTATATCTGTCGTACCAGCTTGACCTTTACTCGGAGAGTTCGCAACGTCGTTTAACTCAAGCACGACATATGAAGTAATGTGTTATAAGATTTTGCTGATGCAGTTTCAGATGATGCTTCTGTTCATGCAGTAAGATAGTCCAATTTTTCTCCGGTATTGAGAGGTGAGAACCACTTCACTTTCAAGGCATCCCTTTATAGTGGGGGCGGGGGTGGTTCAGTCGGTAGCGCGCCAGGCTCGTAATCTGTAGTTCCCAGGTTCGAGTCCCAGCTGGGTCAGCGTTGAGATTTATCTCCGCAAAATTCCCCGCCCTGCCCACGGTCAGTAGGGGACACCGATGGGCTTGGAAAGGTCGCCGTCCATCGGATGGGACGTTAAGCCGTGGCCCCGTGTGCGGGAGAGAGCCATACCCTGGGCACATTAAAGAACACGCTGGATGGCCTTGACGGGAGGCTACCATCTTTCTCCCAACAGCTGTTCCAGTGGGTCCCCTCCCCCAACCTTCTCTGATCTTTCGGGGTCCATGTGACCTGGCCATTTAACCCATGATGTGCAAAAAAGTGCCGCTCAGAGGTAAAACAACCCAACGTTAAAGAACACGCTGGATGGCCTTGACGGGAGGCTACCATCTGTCTCCCAACAGCTGTTTCAGTGGGTCCCCTCCCCCAACCTTCTCTGATCCTTCGGGGTCCATGTGACCTGGCCATTTAGCCCATGGTGTGCAAAAAGTGCCGCTCAGAGGTAAAAAACCCAACGTTAAAGAACACGCTGGATGGCCTTGACGGGAGGCTACCATCTGTCTCCCAACAGCTGTTCCAGTGGGTCCCCTCCCCCAACCTTCTCTGATCCTTCGGGGTCCATGTGACCTGGCCATTTAGCCCATGGTGTGCAAAAAAGTGCCGCTCAGAGGTAAAACAACCCAACGTTAAAGAACACGCTGGATGGCCTTGACGGGAGGCTACCATCTGTCTCCCAACAGCTGTTCCAGTGGGTCCCCTCCCCCAACCTTCTCTGGTCCTTCGGGGTCCATGTGACCTGGCCATTTAGCCCATGGTGTGCAAAAAAGTGCCGCTCAGAGGTAAAACAACCCAACGTTAAAGAAGACGCTGGATGGCCTTGACGGGAGGCTACCATCTGTCTCCCAACAGCTTTTCCAGTGGGTCCCCTCTACCAACCCTCTCTGAGCCTTCGGGGTCCTTGTGGCCTGGCCATTTAGCCCATGGTGTGCAAAAAAGTGCCGCTCAGAGGTAAAACAACCCAACCCAAATCCGTACAAATCTGCTCTGTGGCGTATTAAAACTGACAGGCCTGTGTGACAAGTAGCTGTTTGAGGGGTAATCTGTTTTATTATTTCATCATATATTCGCTCGTCGCAATAAAATAATTTTAGTTTATTAAAATTATTTCTTAATTAAGTCTTTTGGCTGAATATGTATAAAAAAATTTTAATACATAGATAAAAGCTTAAAAGAAATTTCTAAATGAGACCTCAAATAGATGAAGTCTTATTTCATCTTAATAACTTTTGTCATTCTTATCATTCTTACGAGCCTAGTTTCTTAACAAAAAATTTATTGAAGGGAAGTCTCGTATTTTAAATCATATCCTTGAATATTTCCATCATTCTTTAAAACTTTTTGCCGAAGTATTTAAAAAATATGAACATAAATGGCATTTATAGTACAAAAGTATGTTAATTACATAATTTGCAACGTGGCATTTTATTTGGGTTTATAACTCATGATTGTATGTATCATTTTTCAATTTATGTGCCTTATTCCTTATTTACGTGTTTGATAGCAATCCTACTGAAAAGCCATAAGGCTTAAAAGGGTATTTTAGTATTAAACAAATCTCGTAAGCATAAATAAATCTATTATTACTTTAAAAGAAATGACTTCTTAAAATAAGGTAATGCGAAAAGATGGTCTGAGCTTTGGGTGTCCAGGAAAGAATTAGCCATTTATAGCTTTGGATCTATGGGAAATTCTGTAGATATTCAACTTTTCGCTAACTCTATATTCCGCAAAATCTATTAACGATTAATATCGAGGGTTGCATTATGTAGCAACTCGAACATCTGAAACTGAAATTTTAAATAATAATAATGCATTAATTATTAGTAAAATATTAATCACTAATTTATGCAACACAATGTCACAGGGAAAAATGTTTTAATGAGCCCAGTGAATTTTAATATAACAGTTGCTGGTATTTATCTCTTAGAAGTAAGAGATACGCAAGTGTAAAAGTGAACAAAATTGTTTTAAAATTGAAAATGAAACACGACTGCAGACCGATAATTTTCTCGTAAGTTAACTTGCGGATATATACAAATTGAACGATTTATGGTTCAGCATTTAAACGCATATTGACGAGTTTAGTTTTATTTTCTCAAACATTTATTGATGTCTCCTTTACAAAGAGTAGTTGAATTTACATCATTTATAATAAATTTTGCTTGTCAAAGTTATTTTACACCAGAAGGATTCTAGCTGTTTTGTAGTGATGGAGGCAACGGGAGGGACCGAGCTTTAACATCAGCATCTTTTGAACTAGTATTACGAGGGTAATTCGTAAATATTCCAAAAATATTTTACTTTTTGAACCAAAAAGGTATTCAATCCCGCAAATGTTTCAAAAAAATAATAAAGATTTTTTAAACCATTTTGTGTCTTTCATAGAGATGAGATTGGATTTAAATTTTCGATTCCGTGCCAGAATTACTTCGGTAATTATTGAGACAGAACCCGATCAGGGAAAAAATTTCTGACACATCCCGCTAAACCTATTTTTGATTTTCCAATTATGGTTCATTAATAAATAAAATAAATACCTGCTCAAGCAGCTGGTTGCTACGAGGTCTGACAGGAGCCTGTCAGCTTATATGCAATAATGTAAGGTCTGAGAGGATGGCAGGACCTCAACAGAAAAACGACACATACATGCATGTATTACTTGGGGCTCGAACCCAGAGTCCCTTAGATCAGTAGACAAACGCGCTAACCATTCGGCCATTACAACTTGAAATACAATTCATATGACGAAGAAATTAAAATTTTAGTATTATTTAGAACGAAAAATATTAGAAATAATTCGTGGAAGCAGAAAATTCGTGACCAACATCGTTAAAAAAACTAAAAACGTTTCATTTAAAAAGAAAAAGAATACCTGAAGAAATAAAAAAATAAAAGACTGAATGGTGCTCTTTTATAAAAATTGATTAAAAGGTTGAAATTGTAATTAAAACAAATTTCCATTTATGTTTCTTAATAATTATTTTCAAAATTAGAGGAAAGGTTAGAAAATGATTTTTGGTTCTGGTTTTGTAGGGTAGCTACAAAACCAGAACCAAAAGTCATTTTTACCAGAACCAACAGTCATTTTTGATCTCTTATAATATTGAAATTCTAGCCCCGGGTAAGGCATGGCTGTTATTGTCGTTTTTCTGCTGAGGGCCTGCCATCCTCTCAGACCTTCTACTATGGCATATAAACTGACAGGCTCCTGTCAGACCTCTGTGGCAAGCAGCTGCTTGAGGGGGTATTTATTTATTATTTTTATTTTATATAATACAGATTTGTTTGTTGCAGTACAGGCATGTAATCAGGATTTAGTTTCGGGGGAGTAAGAGAATTTTTTTTGGGAGTCCACGAATTCAGTTTCAGGGAGGCTCGGAGAATGAAAGGTTAGTAAGGTTTCCCAATTTTGCTAAAATAGTCCACCAAACAAAAAAAGGTTAAAATGCTCTAATATATTTATTAAAATCTCATTCCATATAGAATGTCTTTTTTTAAGTCTATTTTTAGTGTCTGATAAAATATGGGGCAAAAATTAAATTATACAAAAATAGCTGTTTTGAATTCCAAAGCACGTAAACAAGTTTGAGATTTAGTATGAGACGACAATGGATCTCTATGTTGCGATCTTGTGCAACCACGGCAATTCCCGGTTCCGCCTGACAGCACTACCTGGTTAAAGAAAAGCCATGACTATCTAGAGCCGGGGGCAAGGAATACGCCCTATAGGCGCACCTCAACCCCGGCCTCACATGGCAGCAGTCCTATAGAAGGAAAGCTGACCACCGGAAGAAACCTAACTTTAATCTATTCCCCGGTTTGCAAATGTGCAAGGATATAAAGATCCAAGCTCGATCGGCACCCGGGGTGGAGACTCTTAGTAAGACCCAGACTTTTTGAACAGCTCGTGCCTATTAGGCCGAGGGAAACCTTTCGGCAGAGCCGTTGAACTGACCACACAGGTCCCTGAGAGGTGAGGTCTCCGACGCCGTCACCACCCGACCGGAACCTCGGTTGGCCTTGGCCATGTCCAACCGGCGCCCAACCCGGTCGGCACAGCCTTCAGCCGGGTTGCTGGGCCCTAGGCCCCACCACCACGACAAGGTGGTCCCCTATCGGGGGGGAGTATGAGACGACAGGATTTTCGGAGTATTCGGAGACATCTCCCCATCCTGTGGGTACGGCTATATTTTTACAGTGAACTACGTAAACCTCATTTTCCGCCATATTTTTTTTATCAGAAACTTTTACTTAATTTACCTTGCAGAAATTTCACCAAGAATTGTATAAAATTATGATTTCCTGAACCTCATTCTTATGAATACTTTCATATTCGCAGTTTTAAATTAAAAATAATTATCATATTGAGAAATTTAATACTCAGTAGATGGCAGCACACCCTTGACAAGTACTGCCATCTCTTGCAAGTAAGAAATATTATAAGGATAAAGAATGATAAAAGAAGTTTGTAGAGCACATTTTTACACTCCAGGAGTATTTAAGAAATAACTCTGACCTGCTAGAAACAGATGTTTTTTGGTTACCGGCACTCTAAGTACTATACAAGTAACATAGCGACGCCAAACACCAGAAATTTTACTCTATGACTCAGATTCCGCGACCAGGGGTATGGCTACCGCAAGTTCGGGTGGCATCTCGGCCGCAGCAATGCCCGCTACGCAATCCACCGCGCCACGGACACTGCTGCGGGTACCTAAAAACACAGAAACATAACAAAAAACATACAAAAACTACTACCAAAAAAGCAGCAAAAACAAGAAAGTTGGCCATCGCCAAAGAAAAAGGGAAACGACCAGGCAAGGGCGGGAAAAGGCGCAACCAGAAAAGGCGAAAGAAAAAAGCCTACAAAGAAGAAACTACCAAGAAAGGCAACCAAGAAAAGGAAACGCACAAGGGCAGAAAAAAAAACCTACCAGGACCACACCGATAGGCCTTCCTCTTCTTCTTCCTACTCACCTTACTATGCCCACCACTGGATGGGCTGACCGTTCCACGGTCGCGACGTGGAGGCCGGCCGGCTGGCGGCCCTCCAACCACAGAGAAGTCCATGGTCTGGATCTCATCACTGTTCCACTCCGAGTCGAGAACCGCAGGCGCAGAAGGGACCGCTCCATCGTGCAGGACGAAGTACTGGAGGTTGTGGCATCCCCCAGAGAGAGACTCGGCTGCCGCCCAGCTGACTCTGATTCAGAGACAGCGTACAGGGTAGGCGAGCTGGCCGGCACGCTACCCGCAGAGGCAGAGGTGGCTGTGTCATAAGCAGCCACGCTCAGCTCTCCACAAGCAGAAGACCCTGCCTTCTCCCCTTCCGCAGAAGCCTCCGACGGGACGGCCACCTCTCCGCCACTACCAGAATGCCCATCTGCAGTGACAGGGGCTGCACCGGTCGCCGAAGTCTCCTCAGCCGCAGTGCTCTCTGCGGTCTGTCCAGCGACAGGGGTGGTGCCCACCTTCGACGCAGCACCAGCCGCGTTCGCATAGGAACGCTTCGGACACTGCGTACGAGGATGGGTTTCCCCGCAGATGCCACAAGGCAACGTGCACTTACCAGCGGTGTGACCCTTTAACGGGCAATTGCCACACACAACCAGAGTGCACTCTGCCACTAAGTGGTCAGGTGAACCACACTTCCTACAAACTCGCCATCCCCGAGTAATTAACCATCAGGCGAAATGAGCCAGCCTGAATAAAGTTAGGCACAGGGCTGGTCACCTCCATCCTGACGCGTCGATTACCCTTCTCAAGCTCCGGGAACTTCGTCCAACACTCTCTGTCAATCTTCAGCACCTTCCCATAGCGAGAGAGACACGCGCTGATAACGCTGTTGTCCAACTCGTATGGGACATTGTGCACTAGAAGAACACGCTCCTTGCAGTCCAAGGGCTTCACAGGAATCGTCCTCTCCTTGTACTGGAATCCACCAAGTGTGAGCATCTTGTCGAACATATCAGTTTTGCGGAGGGTCAGAATGTACCGACCACTACCGAAGCTGGACAGGCAAGAGGCACACTTGTCTCCGAACTGGCTGTAGAGAGCCTCCACGAGGTCCGCTGCCGGTTCTTTGTCACCTATGACAAAGGAGACCGATAGCTGGCGCCGCAGCACGCCCGACATCATGGTCCTGAAAACCTAAAAAGAAAAGATCAAACAGGCAAACACAACACAAAAGACACCACTAGAAATATCACCTGCAGAGCAGCTCCCTCTCCAGCGCAAGGCACGGAAACCGGAAACGGTGCAATAACCGGTCCAACCAGTGAGGAGTGCAATCTCATGCACACGCACACTGCCGGAAACTGCAAAATATATTAATATACTACCGTTTTCAGAAGACTGCAATAATGTTCTTTTTTTCTTATTCCACATCATTTACATTCCCATAGCTCTATTTTTCTCTAATTTTCTAACTTTATATTATATCTGGCACACTATAGCCTCAATTTAGTGTCTCATTAAACCCCAAATAACCAACCGCAGTCACATCTTTCTATTCCTCTTGAAACCTTTGGCCAATGAATGCCATCTTTCTATTCTTATGGAATCACTATGTTGATGGAAGCCACCTTTCTATTCCTGTTGAATCCCTATGTCGGTGGATGCCACCTTTCTATTCCTTTTGAATCCCTATGTCGGTGGATGCCACCTTTCTATTCCTCTTGAATCCCAATATAGATGAATTCAAGGTGGTTCTATTCCTCCTGATTCTATATAGGTGGTTCTATTCCTCTTGAATCCCTATATAGGTGGATGCCACCTTTCTATTCTTCTTGAATCCTTATGTTGGTGGATGCCATCTTTCTATTCCTCTTGACTCTCTATGTCAATGAATGTCTTTTTTTAATCATGCAGAGGAGAACAAACGTTAGACATCTTTAGCCTTCTATTTCGTTTACTCTAAATATGTTGGCCTTTTGCTAGTTTTGATTTGGTTATATATTTGCCCATTGGCTGTTACAAGTATTTCCTATCTTCCTTTCGTCTTCCGTTGTTAACACTTAAGTCTGGTTTTCATTGGTTGTGACTCGGATGGTGAAAATGTGTTAAAAGACAGAGGAGAGGGCGAAGGTGTATCTGTGTGTAAGATTATGTTATATACGCGTATCGTCGTGTTTGTAGTTTATTTGTGTCGTATGTGATTTTCCCATCATTTTTAAGATTTGCTCTAGTTGTGGTGTAACTTCGTTTCTCTAACTTATACATAGAAATTCATAAATTAAAACAATAAGTTTATATTACCGAAATCTGCAGTTGGCGATTTAGTATGACGTCATTGGTAAATAGTCTGCAGTGGTAATGACGCCGCCATCTTCTGTTCCTCTCGAATCCCTATGCCAGTAGATGCCATCTTTCTGTTCTTCTGAAATCCCTATGCCAGTGGATGCCACCTTTCTATTCCCCTCGAATCCCATCCCAGTGGATGCCATCTTTCTATTCCTTTCGAATTCCTATGCCGGTGGATGCCACCTTTCTATTCCTCACGAATTCCTATGCCAATGGATGTCATCTTTCTATTCCTTTCGAATCCCTATGCCAGTGGATGCCATCTTTCTGTTCCCCTCGAATCCTTATGCCAGTGGATGCCATCTTTCTACTCTTCTTGAATCTCTACCAATAGAGACAACAATATTTTCTCTCTACTTATCAAACGTCAAATATTCGATCTCACTGAAAGAGCACTATTTGCTGCTACAGACTGATCCGAGATAAAGCTCTTCTGCCAGTCTCCATACAATGCTGTTTACCTGATGTCATTGCTAACCTGCACCAAAGTGAAACAATTCACTGAAATATAAATGATAAATAAAGTTATCGTTCTTCCCTATGATGGTCAAAGGTATGACCGCAACCAAATATCATTGACTGCATTTCAGCGGAAACGGAGCTTGTTGTTCATGCTCTGCTTCGTCATCATGCAATCACATTGTCACATGCTCTTCGCAAGAATGATGATAAGAGCTCCGACAGAAGTTGATTTCACGTAAGCTACGAATGGAAGGGAAGCTACGAAATGAGTTCTCAGAGTGTGCTTCGTCCGATCCTGCAGTTATTAATATCTGAAAAGAAATCTCTTGGCTACAATTGGAATCTCACGAGTGAGTAACGATATTGTTTTGATTTCGTTATTTAATGAATTGTTTTCCACTGAAATCGGCTTTTCTGTGATATTATTGTTATTATTACAAAACATTTCAAGACTATATATTTTACTACATCTAAATTCTTAAATAAGAGAGGCCATTTTTTCAAGCATTTCCTTAGAGTTCTTTGACATTATCTATTATTTGTTTCACACTACTAAGAAGTTTTTTGATGCTTTTAACCGTATACGAATACAATAATATATTTTATAGATACATTTTGGTTTAGAAAATTTGTCATTAAACGCTCTGTGCTTCTTCTATGTCTTTTCGGAGCGAGAGTGGCTCAGTCGGTAGCGCACTAGACTCGTAATCTGCAGTTACCAGGTTGAAGTCCCAACTACGCCAGAGTTGATATTTATTTCTTCTAACCTCCCATCTTGCCCACGATAATGAAAGGGGATATCAATGGGTTTGATAAAAGCAGCCTATGAACTGACCATTTAGATCAGGCATATCCAACCTTTTGACTTCCCTGGGCCACATTGAGTGAAGATTTGACTTTCCTGGGCCGCATTGAGTGAAGATGAATTGTTTTGAGCCGCAAATAAAATATATAATATAGTTAATGTATATGAATAATAAAACTTCATTTATTTTCTTATGTTTTTTATTATAAAATTAAAAAAGAGCAACATGAAATTAGTGGGATATCAAAAATTCGCTGAAAATCACATAATCATGTTGAAAGCTTATGTCGTTAACACGTAAACTTTACGATTTTGTGGGCCGCATTACTAGCTGCCCAAGGTCGCCTGCGGGCCGCGGGTTGGGCACGCCTGATTTAGAATATTGTGAGCAAAAATGCTGCTCAGATGTCAAACAACCAACTATTCCTTTTCTGCTATTCATAAACTAGTATTATTTTTAAAATGCACTCTAAATTTCAAAACTTCTAGAAATTTTAGGGTACTTTAAAAACATTTTGTAAAAGAATTTCATTGACAAATCTACATTACATCTACATGACCTGAGAAGTAATTTTATTGCATTATTATTATTAGAAAGATAACACAGAAGTTTCGTTGTTAATCATCTAATTTGGTTTTTGGATAATAAAAAGAAGGATAAAATTAAAAACTTTATTATAATAGAACTTCATACAAGGAGTAGAATTTATGCTCTGAGTTAGAAATGTTTCAGAAGGATATCACTCAAACGAACAAAATATAATAACAAATATAAAATCTTGTAAAAGTTTCCACTTATAAACCCGATAAAACAAATATTTACAATTAATTGCATTAAAACCAAGTAAAACAATTGTACAAAAACATTACATTTATTTTTCCCATTACCATCTTCAAGGGATTTATTAATGATACGTCAAAAAATGCAATTTATATTTATTTATAATTTCTAACTTTTCTATATTTATGGTCATAATTTTTACTCTTTTAACTTCTTGCTCATTTATTACAAATAAATACATTGAGTTCTTCTTCAGTTGTAATTGTTTTTAATCGCTTATATTATCCATTATATTAAAATCAGCAATATCATAACTACAAAATTTATTATTCATATCTTTTAGTATTTTATCAATCTCAGCCCCCCAAAAAGGAAACGTATGTTCTTTATGATTCTAGTGATTTATATTTCTAATCAATTTCCAGGATTCCTGCATTGGGTGAAATTCAATCAAATAATGATTTTTCCTTAGTTTCCATATATCTGTTCCATTATTCATAAATGCTGTTTATTTTATTAATTTTCATTATTTCAAATCGCAAAATTTGTTTCTTTACAACTGATTCGATTGAACTGGTGCGAATCGACTCATGGCGAAATAATTAGAATGTTGTTGGTGGACAATATCAAACAGGACCTTGTTAAAATTGGCTTTCATTGGCTAAATGAAAGAGAAGTAGCTCAGGATACTTGTGGATGGAGAACTAAATTACACAACACAGTGTGGTGAGACTTCCACAGCCCGTGGTGGCTTAAGGATTATGTATGTAGGTAATTTCAGAAAAATGAGAGACAAGGTTTATAACACTTAAAGTTGTTTAATATTTGTCACTCAAGCTCATGGCGTTAGATCAATAATTCAATACTAAATAATCACAGGATGTGTCCTGTAGACATGGAACTCATGATATAATAAGCTGAAAAAGAATTATTTTGCTGTCAGCGGGATTCGAACCCACGTCTCCTAGGAAACATGCCAGTTATGCTAACCACTACACCATCATTGGCTAACTTTCTTCTTCAGCTAATGTGACTTATTAACTTACCGCATTTTAACTTGTTTCGCGTAGTGGGGAAATCTGTCGGGAAATGGACAACTATGTAGTGACTTAGAGATGGAATTTAATATTTCTCACTCACGCTCATGGCGTTAAATCAATAATTCAGTAGTAAAGAATCACAGGATGTGTTCTATAGACATGGAAGTTATGAAATAATAAGCTGAAAAAAATTAGTTTTGTCATTAGTGAGATTCGAATCCACGTCTCCTGGAAACATGCGTTAATGCTAACCACTACCACCTCATCGGCTGGTTTGGGTTCGAATCCCACTGATGGAAAAACCAATTCTTTTCAGCTTATTATTTCATGAGTTCCATGTCTGCAGGACACATCCTGTGTTTCTTTATAAATAAATAAAGAATAAAATAAATATCCCCTCAAGCAGCTGCTTGCTACAGATGTCTGACAGGAGCCTGTCAGTTTATACGCCATAGTAGAAGGTCTGTGAGGATGGCAGGACCTCAGCAGAAAAACAATACTAACATCCATGCCTTACCCACGGCTCAAACCCAGGTCCCTTAAATCAGTAGCCAAGCATGCTAACCACTCAGCCACACTGACTTAAGTTGTTTTCATCGTATTTAATCAACATTTTATTTCTTCATGACAGATAGTAAATTTTACAAAATTAACATAGTCAAGTAAAAAATTCTAGAAGAAAAAATAATCCTCCACTAAAATAAATCTCATTTTGGGGAAAATTAATAAAGATACATGGCTTATATATGAACATAACCATATGTTTAATTACATTTTCACAATAAGTGCTAATTGTATTATAATTTCACCTTTTCCACTATAGTTGCAAAATGTACATATCTCTTAATGATTAAAATATTTTTATAGCAGTAAAGTCATTTAGGTCTGTAAATGGTAGCTAGGTAGTCACTGGAAGGAGAGCTATGCACCAATCCCCTGTGATGATGCATAGAACCGGCCAGGCCTAGCACCTAATGTCCAACCCCGCCTTCTCGTGGTGCGGACCGTTAGTAATTTTCAAAAGAGATACTCTCTTGTGGAAGTGAACGGAAGGGGAGGGCTGCCAGATTAGTGTGGCCTACTGATCTGGACAACTATGGCTACTTTTCTTTTTTTTTCTACCCTGCTGAGGAGTGGTCAACCACACAGGGTCCTGGTACTGACCATATAAACCTACTGGACTGGACAGATATATGGCTCTGAGCTTGATTATGGATCCTGATTTTGCTGCACTGGTGGGCTTCTGTGGAGGGAAAATCTTCCGCTGTGTTTTCTGTTTGTTTGTGGGTTGACAGCCCCAAGTGAATAGATTCACAGGATATGTTTATCAGCTGGTGGATAATCCTGAGCAGAAGTCATCGCAGGCACCTGAACTCTTTGCTTCTATTGGCATCGTCAAATTCTACATTGGAGGAAGTCTTCCAGTGTAGATGGCTTCAGCCTTTAATAGTGGGGGAACGGGTCTTTGCCCCACGTCTGCGATTAGGGGGCTGTTTGATATTGTCGGCATTCCCTCTCTCAATAAACGTAGTTTCTTTAAACATCCCACTAACCATTTTCTCTCCATAGGTAGTTGGAATGTGAGGACTCTGCACAGAGCTTTTTCTCTTGATGTCCTCACACAAGAATTCCACCGTTATAATTTAGATATTCTCGGCTTGCAAGAGACCAGATGGACAGATAAAGGTCAGATTCTTAAAAATAATCTTAAATTTCTCTTTTCAGGGCGGGACGACAATAAGCATCACCAAGGCGTGGGTCTGCTTCTCAGCACACACGCTAGCGATGCTCTTCTGGGATATGAGTGCATTAATGAAAGGTTTCTTACAGCAAAATTTCAGACAAGCGTTAAAGACTTGAATGTTATCTGCTGTTATGCCCCCACTGAGGATGCCGATGAGGATGAGAAGGATAGGTTTTATGAACAACTTCAGGATATTTTGAATTCTGTCAAGAAAGGAGATATTACCCTTGTTCTTGGTGACTTCAATGCCAAAGTTGGTACTGACTCTGACCTTTGGGGAGGAGTAATAAGCCCTTTTGGTATTGGTAGCTGCAATGGCAATGGGCAACGTCTCCTACAGGTAAGTAAACTCAATGGATTCAGAATAACTAACACTTATTACAAACACCGCGACATACATAAGTACACATGGGTTTCACCTGATGGGCTGCATAAGAATATGATTGATTACATATTAATTAACAGCAAATGGGCTAGTTCTGTTAGGAATACCAGGGCATATAGGGGAGCTGAAATTGGATCTGACCATTACCTTGTTAAAAGTGTGTTGCAACTTAAACTTAAAAAGTGTTGTGCTAGGGTAAAAAAATTTACTTTTAATACTGAAGCTCTGAAAGATCCAGTTATAGCCAAAGCTTACCATGAGAGGTTACTTAGTCATTATGACAGTCATGGTTTGCTTACTACTGAAGTTGAGGAAGAATGGGATCATTTTAAACAGGCTTTTTTGGACACTAACAGTACTCTTTTAGAAAAAAAGGAGCAGAAGAGTCAGAATTATCTGAGTGATAAGGCACTTGAGCTTATTTCGGAAAGAAAGAACAGCAGGAATGCACTTAATCAATACCCTATTAGTCCTAATAGAAAGCATTACAGAGACCTTAATAAACTTATAAAGGATCAGTTAGCTGCTGATAAGAATCTTTGGCTTGATGGTTTGGCTGACAAAGCCGAGGAAGCAGTTAGACAGCACAACAGCAGAGATCTGTACCAGATAGTTAATGTTTTGTGTGGTAGAAAACGGACAGGCATACAAGGATTGAAGGATAAACAAGGTAAGGTTATAGAATGTGAGGATTCTGTCATGGCTAGGTGGGCTGAGCATTTCAGTGATGTTCTAAACAATGTAGTTAGTTCTACTCCCATTGTTTGCAATGATGATACATGCATTGGTGGCTTTAATGTTGGCCCTCTAACACAATCTGAAGTTATTTTGGCTGTTTCTAAACTTAAACTTCATAAATCCCCAGGGGCAGATGAAATTACTACAGAAATGCTTAGAGCTGGAAATGTTTCGGTTACCACTTGGATGACTGAAATTCTGAATATCTTTTATGATAAAGGCATGGTTCCTAAGGATTTTACCAGAGCTATTGTTATCCCTATTTTCAAAAAAGGTGATCGCAGTTCTTGTGATAACTATAGGGGTATCAGCCTACTCTCTGTTCCAGGTAAAGTTCTTTCCATGATTGTTCTTAATAGAATTAAGAATCTGGTTGACAGTCAATTGCGTGATGAGCAATGTGGATTCAGAAGTGGTAGGGGATGTGTGGATCAGATATTTTCACTTAGGCAGATTCTTGAGAAATGTTTAGAGTTTCAGAAACCTTTGGTTGCTAGCTTTGTTGATTTCAAAAAGGCTTTCGACTCTGTTGATCGTCATAATTTGTGGTTGATTGTGAGATCATATGGTATACCAGACAAGTTAGTTAACATTATGAAAGCTCTCTATAATAACACTGAGTCGTGTGTGAGAGTTGGTAAGGCTTGTAGCAATTGGTTTAGCATTACTTCTGGTGTTCGACAAGGGTGCATTTTGTCTCCTTTTCTCTTTAGTTTGGTTATTGATTATGTTATGCGAAATTCACTTCAAGGGAAAGATTTTGGCCTTAAATGGGCTGGAGATACGAAAATTTCTGATTTAGTTTATGCTGATGATTTAGCCCTTTTGGCAAATGATGTTGATGAGATGAACTCTTTCATTCGAGCTCTTGATGAGACTGGTAGTAGAGGTAGGTTTGGTTATAAACAGAGAGAAAACTAAAGTGATGAAAATTGGTCAGGCAGGCTGTGATTCAGTTAATCTGAATGGTTGCAGTCTTGAGCAGGTGTCACAGTTTAATTATCTTGGGAGCTATGTAACAGATAATGGTGATGTGCGGCATGAGATTAACAGACGAATAGGGATTGCTGCCGGGACTTTTAAGAACCTATGGAGAGTGTGGAGAAAGAGGCGTATACACCTAAGGACTAAAATTAGACTGTATAATAGTTTGGTTCTTTCTAGGGTTAGTTATGGTAGTGAAACTTGGACACTTTGTAAACAAGATAACAGGAAACTAGATGCTTTTGATTCCAGATGCTTACGCAGTATCTTGGGCATTAGGTGGTTCAACTTTGTAACTAATGATGAGGTTAGGCAAAGGAGTTTGCAACCTCCTTTAAGCAGCATATTGTGCAGAGAGAGACTCCGTTGGTTTGGCCATGTTGCCCGTATGAATAATTATAGATTGGCGAATAGGGTTATGAACAGTGTGCGTAAAGGCCTCAGAAGGAGGGGGAGACCTAGGATGCGGTGGGCAGACAATGTCAAACAGGACCTTGTTAGAATTGGTGTGCAGTGGCCAGATGCAGTAGATGTAGCTCAGGATAGATTTGCTTGGAGAACTAAATTGCACGGTCTGGTTGGACCTCCGTAGCCCATGGCTGCTTAAGGATGATGATGATGATGATGATGATGATGATGACGACGACGACGACGACGACGATGATGATGATGATGATGATGATGATGAAAGTCATTCAGTATCGTCACTTGCTCAATAAAGCTTCCTTGAAATTAGTAGTTGAAGGTTCAAGGTGTTGAAGGTTCAATTCTCTTTTTTACACGATTTATTTTGATCTAACACGGTTCAAATGGCACCTTTTAAAAAATCTCCATTTAAATTTAATTCTGGAAAAATATTCCTTTTCAAGAAAATATTCCTAGAATTTATATTTATAACAAAGATGCCGCTTTTATGGTCACATTTTTCGAAGTAGTTTTAACTTTGAAAATGTACTATAGATACACATTTTGTGCACGAAAATCCCCACAATAAAAGCTATACTAACTACACAACAAGTTTTCTCTATTTTATTCTCTATTTTATGGAAAAATTGTACAAAACCTACTTCATTCGGAATAAAGTGGCAACATTGAGTTCCGGGAATTTCCCTCAATTTTATCTTCAATACATACGTTAGTCTTGGTTTTTCGTGTTTAAAGTTAGAAGTGTTAGTTTAATTATCTTTGTAAGTTTATAAAATAAAAAATTTGTTTAAATGAATAAAAATCAAATAAAGATTTAATTAAAGATTTTGATATGATTTGTTTGAAAACAACTTATTTGTACTGGGTTTTAACGTCTGGAACCAATCTTCTAGGTTTTTTTTTTTTCATATGCACTGTATTTTCTTTTTACACGGTGTTTTCGGGAACCTATCTACCGTGTAAAAACAGAATTGGGTGTATTTGCTAGAGAACATCTTCGAAAAACTGATTCAATGTGCCACTCTCCCCCCCTCCCATTAGACCAAAATATGTCCTCCCGTCGTCCCTCCATTGGAAGTTTATTTATATATCACTGAACATGTATAGAAGTGTGAGATAAATTTTAAAGTGTATGCGGATAATAGCACATGGGCTGAGTTGTTTTCCCTCTGAGCGGCACTTTTCTGTACACAATGGGCTACCATCAGACCGTGCAATTTAGTTCTCCGAGCAAGTCTATCCTGAGCTACATCTACTGCATCTGGCCACTGCACACCAATTCTAACAAGGTCCTGTTTAACATTGTCTGCCCACCGCATCCTAGGTCTCCCCTTCTTTCTGAGGCCTTTAGGCACACTGTTCATAACCCTATTCGCCAATCTATAATTATTCATACGGGCAACATGGCCAGACCAACGGAGTCTCTCTCTGCACAATATGCTGCTTAAAGGAGGTTGCAAACTCCTTTGCCTAATCTCATCATTAGTTACAAAGTTGAACCACCTAATGCCCAAGATACTGCGTAAGCATCTGGAATCAAAAGCATCTAGTTTCCTGTTATCTTGTTTACAAAGTGTCCAAGTTTCACTACCATAACTAAACCTAGAAAGAACCAAACTATTATACAGTCTAATTTTAGTCTTTAGGTGTATACGCCAATTTCTCCACACTCTCCATAGGTTCTTAAAAGTCCCGGCAGCAATCCCTATTCGTCTGTTAATCTCATGCCATACATCACCATTATCTGTTACATAGCTCCCAAGATAATTAAACTGTGACACCTGCTCAAGACTGCAACCATTCAGATTAACTGAATCACAGCCTGCCTGACCAATTTTCATCACTTTAGTTTTCTCTCTGTTTATAACCAAACCTACTCTACTACCAGTCTCATCAAGAGCTCGAATGAAAGAGTTCATCTCATCAACATCATTTGCCAAAAAGGCTAAATCATCAGCATAATCTACATCAGAAATTTTCGTATCTCCAGCCCATTTAAGGCCAAAATCTTTCCCTTGAAGTGAATTTCGCATAACATAATCAATAACCAACCTAAAGAGAAAAGGAGACAAAATGCACCCTTGTCGAACACCAGAAGTAATGCTAAACCAATTGCTACAAGCCTTACCAACTCTCACACACGACTCAGTGTTATTATAGAGAGCTTTCATAATGTTAACTAACTTGTCTGGTATACCATATGATCTCACAATCAACCACAAATTATGACGATCAACAGAGTCGAAAGCCTTTTTGAAATCAACAAAGCTAGCAACCAAAGATTTCTGAAACTCTAAACATTTCTCAAGAATCTGCCTAAGTGAAAATATCTGATCCACACATCCCCTACCACTTCTGAATCCACATTGCTCATCACACAATTGACTGTCAACCAGATTCTTAATTCTATTAAGCACAATCATGGAAAGAACTTTGCCTGGAACAGAGAGTAGGCTGATACCCCTATAGTTATCACAAGAACTGCGATCACATTTTTTGAAAATAGGGATAACAATAGCTCTGGTAAAATCCTTAGGAACCATGCCTTTATCATAAAAGTTATTCAAATCGGACTCCTAACAACTGTCCAGTGGGTCCCCTTCCTTCAACTTTCTCTGAGTTTTTGTGACCTTTGTGACCTGGCCGGTTGGGCCATAGTGTGCAAAAAAGTGCTTCTCAGGGGTAAAAAAAACACAACTGAAATGAGACTATAGATATATGTAACAGACATTCTACCTGTTGTGCAGAATTAAAAATATGTAGTTAACACATTATTTTTTAATTTTAACTTTTCTTTTCTTCATTATTCGAACAGGGACGGAGAACACTGAGACATCAACTTCACCAGCAACTCACCGCAACGTCATCGCCAGCAACTACGGGCCTCAAAAAACTGGCCTAATGGCACTAGGTGCTGTGATGATTATTCTCTCTCTAATTTTCATCGTTATCATCTTGCTCTGCTACTTGAGAAAAAGGGCTAAAGAGAGTTCGTGGTTTGACAGAATTCCACCACTTTCCAGACAATCGTCGTATGACAGCATACATTCCAACAGTTCCATTGAATTATTGTCACAATCTCCACCAAGTTATAAAGCTTGTGTAGAAAACACCGAACCTATGGCAGTCCCAGGATTGCGGAATGATATCCAAGCCAAAAACGTAATCGCTGAAACACCTCCTCCGAAATATAACGACTTTCTCTAACACCGTGGTAAATTACAGACGAGATCAGCATTAAAAAATTTGACCTAAAAGTCACTTGAACCAGTCTCGTATTAGGTGCAGTCGCAGGATGTAAAGTATTTAAGATATTCTTCCTATATATGATTTAGTATATCACGTATCAAGCTCAAAATCTGATATTCCACGTTCGATCCTGAATCTGCGGAACATCGCACTTTTTTCTCCATATGCTGCCTTGGTGAACGAATGAATAGTGATTGACTCTGAAAGACTATCGTCCTTAGAAAAGATGTTTAAGCCATTGCCCCGTATATGAGTGGTAACTCTTAACAGGAGTAAACAAACTGGATGGACAACAGGAGGTCTAGCTCTGAAAGTCGTCAAGTGGATTTTCTCACTTACTATCTCTCTTATATTGGAGTCGAGATTCATATTAAATAGTGCAGCAAAGCAGTAATGTTCGGTTGTAAATCAATCCAGCTAAAATGAATATTTGTATACGTTGTGATCGTAAATTGTATTCGTCTGAAGTCGTTATTTATATTTCAATATCACGCAGTCACGATAGAAAAAATTGCTTTTTGTTCCGAAATAGATGACATGACAAAGTGCTCTTTCAGAAAAACCTGCAAACACTGCAAAAACCTTAAAATATGGTGTTTCAGAACTCTGAAATTCCATAGAGTGCTTTAAGCTTAATTATACAGAATAGAAGACAATAAAGTCTTTATCATAGAGACATTAATCGTGATGGATATGCAATTACCTAATAAATGAAAATTCCCCGCCCTGCCCACGGTCAGTAGGGGACACCGATGGGCTAGGGCCGTTAAGCCGTGGCCCCGTGTGAGGGAGAGCCATACCCTGTGCACGTTAAAGAACACACTGGATGGCCTTGACGGGAGGCTACCATCTGTCTCTCAACAGCTGTTCCAGTGGATCGCCTCCCCCAATCTTCTCTGAGCCTTCGGGGTCCTTGTGACCTGGCCATTTAGCCCATGGTGTGCAAAAAAGTGCCGCTCAGAGGTAAAACAACCCAACCCAACCTAATAAATGCAATTTAGCGAAAGCTAATGGGGACCGCTTTTGACAACTGAAGTAATTGCAATGAAGTCACCAAATTTTTTGCTTTCTTTTTTAGCATTAAATGAATTTAACGGTTGTGTTTTATCCAGAGTAGTTATAAATAATGTTTTAATATACCAACTTTGATGTTTGTTTTTCTTAAGAAAGCAGAAAATTGTGTTTAATTTATAGTTGTAGTATACATTTTATGTTTTACTTATTGCTATGTACTAATTCATACCGAAAAAAGGAACTTGTAGAAATTCAAGGGAATAAAGCCAATGCAATTTTTTTAATTGGCATTTTTAGATCGTTTTCAAAAAAAATATTGTCGTCTGCATGTCCTTCAGTAGATATTGTTACAATTTAAGTAGAAAACTGAGCGTGAATTCAAAAATGCTGAACAATCAAATTGTAAATGAACTAATTCAATTACAAAGGTAATGAGATCACTAATATAAAAATTTCAATTAAATGCCAATTTGTCTTCCAACGGTATGAGGTTAAAACAGCTAAAGAATCTGACACATTTGTTAACTATTTCAGAAAAATTTGCATTACACAAATCTTACAAACTCTACTCATACAGAAACAGAATTTTGTTAAAACGTTTAATAAGCGACGCGGAAACTTTGTCCATATACCTATAAGTTCGTTAAACCTTAAATAAAAAAATAAATCGCCCCTCAAGCAGCTGCTTGACACAGAGGTCTGACAGGAGCCTGTCAGTTTATATGCCACAGTAGGAGATCTGAGAGGATGGCAGGACATCAGCAAAAAAAACGACACACACATCCATGCCTAATCCGGGGCTCGAACCCAGGTCCCTTAGATCAGTAGCCAAGCGTGTTAACCACTCGACCACGGGACCTTACCAACTCTATATTCAACCTTAGCGCTTCGCTGACTCTAAATTTTCGTTTTTCCAGTTGACTTCTAGCTTTGGCAGGTGACATCTTAGCAGTGTTGTAGGCCCCTGGGCAAATCAATGCACTGGGGCCCTCGCCCACCCACCTAGGGGAATAAAAATGTAAACGGTCAATAAAATTAAGCCTATAGATTATTGGTACTTTTAACAAAATCAATATTTAAACATAAAAAACATGCTGTAAAGCGAGGATTAATCAACACAAACTTTTGCGAAATTTAGAATCGTAGGGCCCCCATGACTTAAGACGGCCCTGAGCTTCGGCAGTAACTTTCAGCTTCATCAAAAACACAATTACTACCTTTATCTCACTCTATCTTTAACTACCTCTATCTACCTCTTTACTACCTCTATCTTTAACTACCTCTATCTACCTCTTTACTACCTCTATCTTTAAAGCCGAAATAAAAACGATCTACAGCTCCGAAAGCCACATCAACAAACTACTGCTGATTACTGTACATCATGACTAAAAAGAAACAGGTAAACTTACTGTAGACTTCCCAATTTTCACTCATCTCCGTTATTCTTCGAAGTCTTTGTTCCAATAGATTAATGACATAATTTCTGAGGCATAACACAAGAGTCAGAGGAAAGCCCAGTTTTGATTTTATTGTTGCACGTTTTCGTCTCGTAACAATATGCAAATTTTTGTTTACAGAGAGAAATAAAAAATTCATTTTGGATTTGATAGATATTGATGAAATATCAGGCATCGAACTTTTCGAATCTTCCAATGGTTTAAATAGCACTCTCTAATGGTGGAGAGATTGGAAAAATGACAAAGCTAAATAATATTACAAATGATCTACTGAAGCTATAAATTTGATTTTTTTTTTTTTTTTTTTGGGGGGGGGGGAGTGTGATGGTTAAGGGATTTTCATTGTCAGTAACGATTTGTTCCCTTTCCTAGAGGGTAGGTAGGAAAAAACTCAATTTTTAAAGAGTTTTCTCGATGTTACAGAGGAGTTCCAGGCCAAAAAGAAATGAAACATTTTTTTCGGATTGGATAGCTATTAATTAAATATTACGATTTGCATTTACCTAAACCTTCATTTAGTTCGAGTTTCCGCTGTTAGAGGGTGCTAAAGTGGCAAAAAACTAATTTTATTTTTCTTTAAAATAAGCTTTCCATATTCGTCAGAAGTGATTTGTTATTCTTCCATATTATAAATTATATATTATAATTATTACAATATTATAAATTATCATCGTAATATGTTAAAAAACATATTACATCGTAATATGTTTTTTATCGTAATATCTAATTACATCGTAATTTCCCGCCCTGCCCACGGTCAGTAGGGGACACCAATGGGCTAGGAAAGCCGCCGTCCGTCGGATGGGACGTTAAGCCGTGGCCCCTTGTGCGAGAGAGCCATACCCTGTGCACGTTAAAGAACACGCTGGATGGCCTTGACGGGAGACTTCCATCTGTCTCCCAACAGCTGTTTCAGTGGGTCCCCTCCCCCAACCTTCTCTGAGCCTTCGGGGTCCATGTGACCTGGCCATTTAGACCATGCTGTGCAAAAAAGTGCCGCTCAGAGGTAAAACAACCCAACCCAACATCGTAATTTACATCGTAATATGTTAAAAAAACATATTACGACGATACTTAGTTTTGGAGAACGAAGGGAAAAAAAAGTTTCGTTGCAGCCAAAAATTTAATTTTTTTTTTCGTTATAGCAAAATTTAAATATCGTTATAACGTTACATTAACTTTATTTCGAAATATTTTTAGTACAAATGCAAAATAATGAAATATATGTTATCATTTTTATTATATGTGTATGCAATAGCGTCGTCTAGTCAATTCAATCAATGCAATAGCGTCGTCCAGTCAATTCAATCAAATCAACGATGTTTTTAGAAATTAGTGATCTGGCAACCTTCGTGTCACGTGACACGAAGGTTGCCAGATCACTCATTTCTAAAAACATCGTTGCCAGATATTTTTTCTGAATTCTGTAATCAACCATAGCGTTCGGATACTTTTTTGAGCGACTGTACCAGGATTTAGTTTCGAGGTGAGGGTAAGTCTGAGAATAAGACCTAAGTATGGTTTCCTAATTACTAAAATATTTCATCAGATAGAAAAGGTTAAAATCATATTATATGTGGAATAAAATCTTATAGTTCTCTGCTTTATATCTACTTTTAGTGTTGGGCATAAAGTATGGGGTTAAAATAAAAATTATGCAAAGACACCTGTTTTGGATTTTGAAGCAGATAGATAAGTTTGAGATTTAGTATAAGACGTTAGGATTTTCGGAGGGGGCGAACCCTCCACCTTCCCCCTGGATGCGTCCCAGACTGAAGAAATTTACACCAAATTTCTGCAAATTATTCAGAACTAAGCATTATTAATAATCTCTGAGCATTAGTATGCCATCATAATTCTCAGTACTATAATGATTTTTGTGCACAAATTAATATTTTTAAAACAAGTTGCTAAAAATAACTCGAGAAAAATTTGAGAAAAAGTGAAATTCCTTTCAGAATTATTAACATCATAACGCATAGTCGATGAAAATGGTGAAAAGATCAAATCCTAAAGTTTTGACTATTATCAATAAGTTTATGGCCCCATCCTCCAATCCTCTAAGGGGTGGGCAAATAGCGGCCCGCGGGCCACATTCGGCCTGCTAATAGTTTTTTGTGGCCCGCCAAAACAGTCAGAAAAATCCGCCTTGAACCGAGATTTCCTTCCCGGCGCGACCGAAGATTCGTTTCGTATTTTCCACTAGGACGGCCACGTCAATACGCATGCGCAGTGTAGATACGAAAACAATTGCCCACCCCTGCTCTAACCTATACCCAAATTATCGCTCCTACATAGTTCCTTTTTTAAGCCGATCATAGGAGATTGTAATATACCTGGGATTTTCGCCCTATTATAATTGTCCTATTTCTCTTCTGCATGAATGGAGACTCACCCTTTATTTCCTACCGCATCTCTTATCTGGCAATCACAAATTCCTTTCTCTGAGCTCCAATTACGAGAAGGTATCTTAAGACAGATACTTCCCAAATTCTTTGGGAATGTATCATTGAGCAGAGTCACTGAATTGCTTTCTTTGTTCATTGATCATAAAAATAAACTTTAAATCTGTCTGTTTCACACAAGTTTCTAAGTATATCTTATAAAAGAAAAATTCTCAAATATATCAATACAAAAAGTGAAAATAGCGAAATTATTTTTTTCTGTTATTTTTATATGTTTTGTCGTTATACAACTTTTGAAATTCCCTTAATGTTCTTCTTAACGTTATTCAAAAATCATTGTTTTTTTCGTTATAATAACGTTTTCCAACATTGGTATTTTTAGAGGAGTCTCCATTGGTGCATAATTTGGGAATATTTCTATTAAAGTAGCTACTGAGTGCCACTTAAGTAGTGGTGCATATATATGTATATTAAAAAACAACTTGAAAATTTTCGAGACATTTATCATTTTCCATGAAACATATTAGAAATGATTATTATCAAATTTAGATTAGGAAAAAGGAAAAAGTTACAAAATTGGAAAATTCTCAGGGTTTTATTCTTTCAACGATATCTAATTAAAGTTAAAAACATTTTTCCAATAAAACAAATATTTTACAGATTGTAACACTATTTTTAAGCCAAGCATAACTGTACAAATAATTTCAGAGTAGGTTGGGTTATTTTACCTCTGAGCGGCACTTTTTTGCACACCATGGGATAAATGGCCAGGTCACATGGACCCCGAAGGCTCAGAGAAGGGTGGGGGGAGGGGACCCACTGGAATAGCTGTTGGAAGACAGTTGGTATCCTCCCGTCAAGGCCATACAGCGTGTTCTTTAATGTGCACAGGGTATGGCTCTCCCGCACACGGAGCCACGGCTTAATGTCCCATCCGACGGTCGGCGGCCTTTCCAAGCCCATCGGTGTCCCCTACTGACCGTGGGCAGGGCGGGGAATTTTGCGGAGATAAATCTCAACGCTGACCCAGCTGGAACTCCAGATTACGAGCCTGGCGCGCTACCGACTGAGCCACCCCCGCCCCATTTCAGAGTAGGAATTAAGGCTTCATATACATTGGCACAATAGCGGATATCGATTGCTTGGAAATTTTGAACGTATACATTAGATTGGTAAATGAACCTCCACTTGCAAAGAATCGCAGTGTTACAGCCAGTCTGATATTTGCTGGAATTACAGCTCGAAAATTAGTGTCAGATTTTAAAATTTCTGCCTAATCATTTGAAGTAGTTATTCAAAATCTGTCTGTGCCATTTGCATAAAATTGCGGAATCCAACTCCATTTTCTAACGGTAGATCTGCCAAAAGTTCATTGCCATAGATAATTCCATTTTCAAAGAGTTTCCTCCTCCACCAACGTCCAGATACTCTGATAAGCGGTCATGACGATTAGGAGCAAGCAGTCGTGAACATCTGGGTGATCGCAAAAATGTTGAGCAGCTTCTGGGATCGATGCCTCTGGGAGCCAAGGGGTTTAACTGGAATCGATCTAATAATAGGTTAGAACCAGGGGCGTAGCGAAGGACTATGGTTGGGAGGGGGGGGGGGGGGAGAAATAAAAATTTTTCCAACTCTATATTCAAATTTTGCCAACTACGCAAAACTGAGCTAATCTACCAGATTTTTCGCTCCGTGGAGTGGGGGGGTAGGCAATTTTCACAAATCTCCTGCATTTTGCCAACTAACCGTAATTTGACATTTAACTTCGAATTTTGCCAACTGGCCTTTATTATTTCATAGACATAATTCCAATATTTATATCTCGTCTGAATTATAGAAGTCAGTGTGAATTTTCCCTCAATTTGGTCAACTCTCCTTAATTTCACGAAACTAGTCCCAATCCTTACATCTCTCCTACAAAAAAAAAGTTTTCAAAGTCCCAAAGATTTTGCCAAATTTTTCCGATTTCAGTCAACTATCCTGAATTTTACAAACCCAATCCCAATTAGAACAACTCGCCCGTATTTTCCAAGTGGATTCGAATTTTGCCAACTGACGTTCATTTTGTTAAGTTTCCTCGATTTATCCAACACTCCTTAACTTCATAAAACAAATCTCAATTTTCACAACTCGCCTATATTTTACCAAGTGGATTCGAATTTTGCCAACTACTCTAGATTTTGCCAACTCGTCATAATTTTACAGAAAAATCGCAATTTTTACATCTGCTCTGAATTGGCCAAGTCACTTCGAATTTTATCAACTCTCCTTAATTGCACAAGAGAGGCACAATTTTCACAACACCCTGTATTTTACCAAGTGGCTTCGAATTTTGACAAGAGTTCTTATTTTTTCCAACTCTTCTTAATTTCACAAAAACAATCCCAATTTTCACAAATCGTCCGTATTTTGCCAAATGCCCTAGATTTTCCCAAGTTTCCTCGATTTTGCCATCTCGCCACAATTTTACAGAAAAAAAATCCCAATTTTAAATCACATCTGATTCTTGCAAAGTCATTCTGAATTTTGCCAACTCTCCCAAGATTTGCCAACTCTAATAGACATTGCGAAGTTGCCTCGATTTTGCCAACACGCCATAATTTTACAGAAAAAAGGTTTGCAATTTTTACAGCTCACCTAAATTATGTCAACTCTCCATGATTTTGCCAAGTCACTCCGAATTTTGTCAACTCCATGATTTTGCCAAGTCACTCCGAATTTTGTCAACTCTCCATGATTTTGCCAAGTCACTCCGAATTTTGCCAACTGCCCCTAGATTTTGCCAACTCGCCATAATTTTACAGAAAAAAAGATTGCAATTTTCACATCTCACCTGAATTCCGAATTTTCCGAATTTTGCCAACTGTCCCTAGATTTTGCCAACTCCCTATGTTTTGCCAACTCGCCGTAATTTTACAGAAAATATCCTAATTTTGACATCTCACCTTAATTTTTGCCAACTTCCCACGATTTTGCCAAGTCACTCCGAATTTTGTCAACTCCCCAAGATTTTACCAAGTCACTCCGAATTTTCCCAACTCCCCAAGATTTTGCCAGGTTGTCCTGATTTTGACAACTCCCGAAGATTTTACTAAGTCACTCCGAATTTTGCCAACTCCCTAAGATTTTGCCAACTCACCTGTATTTTACAAAGTGGCTTCGAATCTTGCCAACTGCTCTAAATTTTGTCGTCTCTCCATTTTCCAAATTGCCTCGATTTTGACAACTCCCCTTAATTTTCCAAAAAAAAAAAATTACAAATTTTCACAACTCAACTAGATTTTACGAAGTCGCTTCGAATTTTGTCAACTCCGAGTTACTTTTGGGGGTAGCCTCCCCCCATACCCCATGGCTACGCCTCTGTTTGGGAGTGAATGTGGGGACCGGGTGTGGAGAAAGTGGAGAAAAGTGGAAAAGTGGAGAAAGTGGAGAAAAGAGAAAAGTGGAAAGAAGAAAGTGGAGAGAAGTGGAAAGTCTTCTCCTGAGTAAAAACGATTGCACGCAAATGAAAGCAATCGTTTTTACTCAGGAGAAGCAGTTTTCAACCTCAGCAAAAACGAAATACACTACAGAAAAAACAAATTGAAACACCTGGAAGGATTAATGCCATTTTATTGAAACGCAGGCAACTGTTAGCATGCACTGAGATGTGTGATTGATTACATTATCAAAAAATATATGGAAAATTACCACTTAATCCACCGGGTAAAATGGTAAATTAGTATGATGTTGAACCGCCCCACGCAGCAAATGCATTCATGAACACGGTGGGGAAGGCTATCGTACAACTCTATAATGTCCTCCTGAGGGATAGAACGCCAAATAGCGCGAGATACCAAATGCCCTATATTGGATAGAACGCCAAATAGCGTTTTAAATTATCTTCTAAAATTTCAAAACATTTAAACTTTGGATGGTTGGCGCACCTCTTGGGTGTTGTTGGAGCTGTCGGCCCATCATATCCCAGACGTGTTCAATAGGTGAAAGGTCTGGCGAGCATGCTGGCCATGGTAATACCTGAACTTTTTGATCGTGTAGATACTGCAGAAATGCGGGCTGTGTTGGTACGGGCATTATCTTGCTAGTGATAGGTTCCGTGCTGCTGAACAAATGAGACAGATTTATCCTTGAGTTGTTTAAAAAAATCTATTGAATATACTAAACAATATATGGACAAAAAGAACTTACCCAGCAAACTGTTTCATAATCTCATAGTCTTTATAAAGAAAGAAAATAAACCATCTGACTCCCTCAGTTCTTTCCGTCCTATTTGTTTAAGCTCTAATTCTTTGAAACTCTTTGAAAGGATGATCAGATATCGCCTAAATTGGCACATAAAAAAAAATAATATTTTGAATTATAACTTTTATGGTTTTCGTACTGGAAGATCAACTAAAGACTTTTACTTAATCTAATTTCAGACGCAGAATTTGCTTTAAAAAAATTATATATGGTAGCTGTCATTGTTGAAACAGAAAAAGCCTTTGACTCTATTTCCTTCAACATCTTATTATCTAAGATTAGAGAAATTAAAATTTGTGGAAATTTATATTATTTTCTCTTCCATCTAATCAAGGAAAAAACATTCCAAGTAAAAATTAAAAAAAAACATTATCCAATATATACAAATTTCAAAATGAAATTGTTCAAGGGGGTATTTTGTCACCATGTCTTTTTAACTTATATCTGAAAGATTTAGATAAAATATTTGACCATAGAATTTTTTTCGGAACCTATGCAGATGACATCATTTTTTGGACTATAATGCAAATATTAATTTAATTCAAAAAAGACTGCGACATACACTAAATAAATTAAATGTATTTTTAAATAGTATAAATCTTAAAATTTCTATAGGGAAAACAAATATGATATATTTTCACAAAAAAAGTCTTCCTCAAGAGTTCAATCTCAAAATTAACCAAAAAAACATTTCAATTGTTAATAATATTAAATTTCTAGGATTAAATATTGACTCTAAATTAATTTGGGGACAATATGTAAAAATAGCTAGGGAAAAGGCATCTAAACTATACAATTTAAAGAGATTTTTAGGAAACTCAAAATGGGGATGTTCCCCAAAAAACTTACTTTTAATATATAAATCGATTATTTTACCAAAATCCTTTTATGGCATCGAATTACTAAATACTATCTCAAAAACTGAATTGAAATCCCTAGAAAGCATCCAAGCTAAAATATTAAAATTTTGTTTAGGTCTTATACAAAGTTCATTTAATTTAGATGTTTACGCTGAAACGGCAATTCCACCTTTGGAATTGCATAAAAAATTCTTATTATCCAATCTGATATTTAGAATCATAACAAAAAATAGAACACATCCAATTATAGATAAATTCATTAATAATTTTCAAAACACTACTACTAATAATTTTCCCGTAAAAAATAAAGTTATTGAAATCATAAAAAAACCAAACTAGTGGAAACTACTTTCCTAGCTTCCCTTTCTGGATATCATCTGTTCCTATTGTAATAAAGGATATCCATGGTATAGAATCAAAAAATTCATATGACAAGTCCTGTTTAAAAAATCTATCAGAAATACATCTTAATAATTTTTATCAAAATTTTGTACATATTTACACTGATGGTTCTGTTGTTTGTGACAAAGTTACATCATCAGAAGCCTTTATCGGTCCTTCAGAAAAATTTGCATATAAATTTAAATTTAAAAATTATTCTCCTGTGATTATCACAGAACTCACGGCAATTGTTTTAGCCATTAAATGGGCCAAAAAATTTAAAAATAAGAAAATAGTAATACTAAAATAAGAAGATAGTAAATCTTCATTGGAAATAATTCTTAATAATCTGTTATATTTCAATTTTTCAATATTTTTAAATGGGTTGGGTTGTTTTACCTCTGAGCTGCACTTTTTTGCACACCATGGGTTAAATGGCCAGGTCACATGGACCCCGAAGGCTCAGAGAAGGTTGGGGGAGGGGACCCACTGGAACAGCTGTTGGGAGACAGATGGTAGCCTCCCGTCAAGGCCATACAGCGTGTTCTTTAACGTGCACAGGGTATAGCTCTCCCGTACACGGGGCCACGGCTTAATGTCCCATCAGACGGACGGCGGTCTTTCCAAGCCCATCGGTGTCCCCTACTGACCGTGGGCAGGGCGGGGAATTTTTGCGGAGATAAATCTCAACGCTGACCCAGCTGGGACTCGAACCTGGGAACTACAGATTACGAGCCTGGCGCGTTACCGACTGAGCCACCCCCGCCCCTATTTTTAAATGATATCTACATTTTAATATATGATCATTTACTTTTAAATAGCTACATTTACCTACAATGGGTTCCTGCCCATTGCGGAATTCAATATAATGAGCGAGCTGGCATTCTGGCTAAACAAGCTAAAGATTTAAACAATACGGCCGAGTGGTTAGCACGCTTGGCTACTGATCTAAGGGACCTGGGTTCGAGCCCCGGAATTTAGGCATGGATGTGTGTGTCGTTTTTCTGCTGAGGTCCTGCCATCCTCTCAGATCTCCTACTGTGGCATATAAACTGACAGGCTCCTGTCAGACCTCTGTGGCAAGCAGCTGCTTGAGGGGGGATTTATTATTTATTTATATGGATTAACCTTTCACGTTTAATATATTTAAAATGAACAATAAGCTTAATTGCTTTAATAATTTACAGGAATGGTATATAAATAACGCATCTCATACACATCGTTTTAAAATATCTTCTAAAATTTTAAAATATTTAAACTTTGGACTAAAAAAGAAAGAAATCACTGCCATTCTCGGAATTAAAGTAAATAGAGCTTTGACAAACTCATATTGTTTCAAAATTAGAAAACGTGACTCTCCTAAATGTAATTTCTGCAATTCCACTCACACAATCGAACATATAATATTTGAATGTACCAACTTTAATGATGAAAGGAAAGAATATTTTGATAAACTTAAAAAACTTTAACATTTCAACTTTCAATTTAAAAAATATTCTAGAGCCTACTAAGATCAACCTGAAACCTATTTTCTACTCTCATTTTGTATCATTCTTGAAGAAGATTATTTTTTTGAATGTTATTTAATTGTACAGTCGCTCAAAAAAGTATCCGAACGCTATGGTTGATTACAAAATTCAGAAAAAATATCTGGCAACGATTTCTTTTAGAAATTAGTGATCTGGCAACCTTCGTGTACAGTACACGAAGGATGCCAGATCACTAATTTCTAAAAGAAATCGTTGCCAGATATTTTTTCTAAATTTTTTAATTAACCATGGCGTTCGGATACTTTTTTGAGTGACTGTACTTATCTACAATAATCTGTCACCCAAAAAATTTTACTGAATGAGCTGCGAGGATCCCCTTTTCCACGTGGGAATATTCATCTGTCGATTTGTTTTGTCATGTCATGTCACTGGTTGCAAAATGTTGGTAACATATCATTGGGTAATTAAGTGATCCCCTTATGATGACCAGTTCTGATCGAGATGTCTGACTAATGGCAACCCACACCGAAACATCAGGTACTGGAGCTGTGTGACGATGTCGCACACACTGGGTGGCATTCCTTTCCCCTGGATGATGACGAACACTTTGTCTACCATCATGCTGACCAAGACAAAACCGAGATTCGTCACTAAACACCACGGTACTTCACTCTTGTTCATTTCAGTTCTGTCCGAGGCGACACCACTAAAGACGTGCTTGCATTTGGGCAGATGTGAAAGGCAAACGCAGTGCCGGACGATAGGCTCGCAACGAAAACTGTAAAAGCCTGTTGTTTACCGTCCACCTGGTAGGTATTCGATGTGTTACCTTTTGCCAGTACCTTTGCAGTTGCGTTGTAGTCATACAATGCCATGCGTCGCAAATGGCGGTCTTGTCGCTCTGTGGTCATTCTTAAACCCACTGGCGCCATATGTATACGATGGTGCTTGGATTGCGGTCAACAGGTTGGTCACATCTCTGTACAACAAACCAGCTTCTCGAAGGCCGATGATTCTTCTACGCTCAAAGTCTGTTAACTGTTGGAATGGCTGTTGCCGTCTGAGGGCATCTTTAGCGGTTTAGCGCCATTTCCAAACGTTTTTTCAAGCTTTGGTTGCCTTTATCTGTGTTGACTGCTCCGCACCTGTGACGTCAGCTCGCGCCTGTCCAATCGTTTCGATCGTCCTGAAAACCTAATCATTTCGATGCATTTACATATATTACCGCCTCGCTAAATTTCGTCACATTTGCATAACTTCTTGCAAATGTTGCATTTTTTTATTTCCTGTAGTGTATAATTTTAAAAATTAAATTTCACACTTTTAATTCTCATCATTTGCAATAGAAATCATCTTTGTCTTTTGTATTTGGTCTTTCTCAAGTGATATGGTTAACTGGCTCAGATAGGATCCAAAGTCCATTATTTCCATCTATTTAATTCTCAATATTTAGTCTCTTTATTTCTCGTTTCTTTAGCCTTTTCTGACAGTTGCCGATTGGTAATAGTGCTTCCTTTACCACTGCAGAACCATATATTGAGTTGGCAGAATGTGTAACCGTACCAAATAAAGCATAAAATATTGGGAAAAAATAAAATTTTATTATAGACCTTTGACGTTGTTTGTGACGCTGTTATTCCTACTGTCTAAGTTTTTATACAAATGAAGCAAATACATAATATTTTGTTCCTTGACAAAAAAAAAATGGTGGGGGGGACAGGATAAGTATGGGCAGCTAATGTTTTGCAAAGAACACCTAAAAACGTATGAAATAAGTTATATTCGTGGCAAATTTTGAGCGGGACAAAACGAGATCCCTACCCCACTTTTTTTTAAATCACAAAATATTTTCAGTCCTTTGCGAAAAATTGTTTTAATTCGATCAACATGACTTAAGCTAATCTAATAATTTGAAATTAGAAAAAAAATTGCATGAACTGTTTTTTGATAACTTTAATTTACCTTCTCTGACTGAATTCCTACACTAATGTGCATTTGGGAAATAACTCGAAATACTTTTCACTCCCTCAGCAAATCAGAAGGTTAAAAAAATTGTAATTTTTGTTTAAATTCCCGTCATTCTAACAGGTAAAAGAAAAAGAACTTAAATATAAGACTAAAATTGGAGAATTTTAATCAAGGTGCGAATGCAAAAGTGAATTTTGAGCAGTGATACAAAGCCGACATCACCCTTGTATCTTCTTGGATGAAAGAAATGTGGAACGCAATTCCATCACAAATGGGTGTAGTTCATTCAGATGAAGAAGAAAATAGTGATGATGACCTGGTGTTATATTTTTAAACAGATCGCCCCTGGCGAATGGGATGCTCATTTTCAGAGAAAATCAAGTTTTTCATTTTCTGAAATTTTCACTCCTTATCCGTAATAATTCTTACTAGTGAGTAATTGGAAAATTTAAATAAGAAAATATTATTAAGTTCTATAAAATGCGAGAGGCATATCTCATTATCCCTTAAAATGGAAATGTATTTTCTTATCCCCTAGGGTTCACGAACAAATCACTCAATGTATATAAAATGATTTATTTATAATTACTGTATTAAAATATTATTAAAAATTTATAAAAATCAAGAGTAACCCGGTCGAATTTTAACCAATTGAAATTTAATTAAAGCACACATAATATACACAAATAATCAGTTATTCCGTTCTTCAGGATTTGAAAACTATGAATCATCATATTTCGTTAGTACTCATCCCAAAAATAATTTTTCATTAATCTATCAAAATAAAAAGATGTATTTTCCCACCCACCCTGAAGATAAAGGGGATAATTGTTGCTGGCAATATAAACCCATTTATCATCACACTTCACCACTAAAATATCAAATTTCTAGCCCAAATAGATCGTTTGCGATATTTTTTTCAAATATTAAAATTTTCAAAATTCTCCACCATTATAATAAATAATAAATAAAAATAAATACCCCCTCAAGCAGCTGCTTGCCACAGAGGTTTGACAGGAGTCTGTCAGTTTATATGCCATAGCAGAAGGTCTGAGAGGATGGCAGGACCTCAGCAGAAAACGACACATACATCCATGCCTTACCCGGGGCCCGAACCCAGGTCCCTTAGATCAGTAGCCAAGCGCGCTAACCACTCGTGGGAGATTCTAAAAGTGTTAATCATAATAGGTTATCAATACCTATTCAACTAAGAAATAATTTTCAATTTATCTCTAAAACAAAAATTCGCTTTAAAGAAAAGAATTGCCTTTTCTAATCTCTTCTCGAAGAGGTAGGCTACATAAAAATCATAATTGTCAATGCAAACTTCATGATAATCACATTCCACACCCAAAATTAGAAATTTCTAATGAAATTACATTGCTTGCAATATTAATTCAAAATTTTGCAATTTTAAAAATTTTCCACTTTAGTTATAGGAAGATTTCGAAAGTGCGAATGGAAATATTTCGTCAAACCTATCTAACTCAAAAAGAACTAATAATAAAAAATTTTGATGTCTATGGACAGACAGATAGAGGACAAAGAGAAAACTTTAGCTTGTTTTTTCTGAAAAGGAACTAAAACGTTTTTAATGAATTTACGTTAACAAAAAAATTAACAAATATTAAAATCCCTTTTACTCAACCTTCAAACTCGATGCTTAAATTTCTGGAGGCCTGTGTTCCCCTCCCCCCCCCACAATTAATTGTGTTCCGCGATTCTCAGAAAGGTTAGGATTTTAAATTCAGCAGAACATTTAATTATTCATCAAAACAAATTTAGAAGACGAAAGCAGAAAATATGAATATATATATATGCATCTCAGAACAGATTGAGAAGAGTTCAAATAAAGAATTGAAAGCCACAAATCCTTTTTCCCCAGTTCTGCCTCTGGTGATAATTAAGACTGAACCCAGAAAGTTGCGACGGATGGGGTCGTGAAATGTGACGACTCCCCTAGAGACGGTTTTGTTTGAAGTGGACTTTCTCTGGATCTCCACCGTTTATCTAGCATCCCTGCACTCCTCTAGAGACGACGTTGTTTGAATTGGAATTTGTCTCCATCTGCTCCCTTTACCCAGTATCCTTGGGACTCCCCTAGGTCCTCCCTGTCGGCAGAAATTGAACCTCAATTATGCACTTTTCAAACTGCTTAGTATCTAAAGTATTAAACTGTAGTGGAGCGGGGGTGGCTCAGTCGGTAGCGCGCCAGGCTCGTAATCTGTAGTTCCCAGGTTCGAGTCCCAGCTGGGTCAGCGTTGAGATTTATCTCCGCAAAATTCCCCGCCCACGGTCAGTAGGGGACACCGATGGGCTTTGGAAAGGCCGCCGCCCGTCGGATGGGACGTTAAGCCGTTGGCCCGTGTGCGGGAGAGCCATACCCTGTGCACGTTAAAGAACAAGCTGGATGGCCTTGACGGGAGGCTACCATCTGTCTCCCAACAGCTGTTCCAGTGGGTCCCCTCCCCCAACTTTCTCTGAGCCTTCGGGGTCCATGTGACCTGGCCATTTAGCCCATGGTGTGCAAAAAAGTGCGGCTCAGAGGTGAAACAACCCAACCCATTAAACTGTAGTAATGTAATTAAAAATCGAAATAATTTCCATAAAAGGCTTTCTTTTTAATTAAATGCTCAGATGAAAAAGAATTAAGATGCAAAAGAAATCGTTAACTACACTACTAAAAACATGTCTTACCGCTATACCGTACCGGCCTACTTTCACCACTGGTCGTAACAAACTTAAGTAAGCACATCTTGGCATCAATCTTAAGCAAGTTTAATTAATCTTAAATTAATTAATCTTAGGTAAGCACACCTTGAATACAATATCTCTTAACTCGTTATCACAATGGCTATATAGTGAAGGGCGATCAGGTTATTTTATACAACAAATGTTACTTAAATTCAATCATTATCAAGTTGTTGTTGTTTTACCTCTGAGCGACACTTTTTTGCGCACCATGGTCTAAATGGCCAGGTCACATGGACCCCGAAGGCTCAGAGAAGGTTGGGGAGGGGACCCACTGGAACAGCTGTTGGGAGACAGATGGTAGTCTCCCGTCAAGATCATCCAGCGTGTTCTTTAACGTGCACAGGGTATGGCTCTTCCGCACACGGGGCCACGGCTTAACGCCCATGCGACGTACGGCGTCCTTTCCAAGCCCATCGGTGTCCCCTACTGACCGTGGGCAGGGCGGGGAATTTTGCGGAGATAAATCTCAACGCTGACCCAGCTGGGACTCGAACCTGGGAACTACAGATTACGAGCCTGGCGCGCTACCGACTGAGCCCCCCCCCCCCCCCCCCCCGCCCCATCATTATCAAGAAGAATTCGGTTTCCAAAAGGCAATCTTTTACAGCTCATAATTGAAGTAATCCTTTTCGGGAGATTCACATTCAACATCAAGCAATCACAATTGTTTCAAGGGCCACTCTGAACTATTAGGAATAAATGTTTGAATTTGGCAATTTTGATACCATTCAAATACTATTATTATATTCATTCATTTTAATTATTAAAATTGAAAATTACTGAACAAATATTATCTTTTTTCGCTAAATATTTTGAAAAAAAATATATATATTTGGATTAAAAAAAACTAATTTTAGAAAATCTCCGGTACGAAACCCTCCTTGACCTGTTTTTTTTCTCTTTACTGGCTCTGTGGAACTTCTGGGCCTGGTCTAAATAGGTGTTGGGTTTTAATCATAAGGTCTGTGGTAGGGACGTACACAGGATTTAATTTCGAAGGATCCCGAGATTTCGATTTCAAAGAGTTATTTTTTTTCGGAGAGGGGGGGGGGGGGATCGGGAATCTTCGAAAATATTCCATCGAACAGGAAAGGTTAAAATGACATTGTATGTTGAATGAGATTTTTCAGTTTTTTTTAATCTATTTTTAGTGTTGATATTAAAACATGGAGCAAAAACAAAATTGTACAAATATACTGTGTCGGATTTAAAAGCATGAAGACAAATTTGAGAATTCGCATAAGACTGCCGGATTTTCGAAAGGGTTGGCAAATCCCTGACCGTTCTCCCTGGGTGCATCCATTTGTACCTCCCTGGTCTAGGGAAAAAATACATACCCTTCCCTAGTCTCAATCTCACAGATTAGAGTGTGACTTCATTTGTTTTAATTGCCCCAGGAACATTATTTTTTCACCTAACGTTTTTCTTGGAACCAATTAATGTTAAGCGGGAATGGCTGCTTCGTCCCTTTTAACCCAATCACCTTCACCAACAATTTGTGTCAGCGTCAGTTACATTATCAGAGATAAGACGTGGACACTTTGTTATCAGCGAATGCAAACTGTTCAAAGGCCACAGGTAACGATTGCTCGTCATTTCTCGTTTGATATCGGACTGGTAGAGTGTTTAGTGTAGCTGTGAATCGGCGAGTGCAGTAACTGAATCGTATAGGAGTAATATCAGACTAAGTTGACGACTGCCATTTCTTACTAGAGGTGATAAAATTCGCTTTTTTAAAAAAGATACTTCTCATTCAAATTGAGGTGCATCTGTCTTTCGGAATGCGATGAGATTTTCAGTTGTGCAAGTATTAGCGCTTTCGTCGTGTGTAGTGTGCTTATTTCAGTCATGTTACGGATATCAAACATGTGAGTATGCTTCTTTACATTTTCAAGTGTTTAATGATTGAGAATATGTTAAGTGGTATAGCAAAATCGAGGGTCTTTTCTATTTTGGTTTATTTTTTACATATAAATGAAAGACGTTTAATAGGTTAATTCCTCCAGCCTAAAATATAAACCTATGAATCATGAATTCGGTATGATGTATACAATGAATTAAATAGAATCAAACCTGGACAGTGCAGTAACAGATTAATTAACTATTAAATATATCGCTCTTTAAATTAAATTTTAAGTTGTTAAATCCAACTAATAGCTATTTTTAAAAATCTGATAGTCAATTTCAAACATTCACAAATGTTTTAATATAGTCTAATGAATAAATTGTTTTTATGTGGTTTAAAAACAAATTGATCTAAATTAAATTTTTATTCATATTTACTTTGTTTTGACTCTTGTATCAATGTGGCCTTTGTTTGGTCAAGGGTACCACGATTATGTCAATGTGAAATACACGTTCCCGTTACCTCAACTTTCCATGTTATTTCAATGGGAATTTAATTTCGAAGCTCTATAATTTTCAAAATATGCATTTGATGGGAAAATAAGACACAAGATAAATTAAAGATCATAATCAAATCCATTTAAATCTCAAATTTCAAAAATATTCTTTCAGTATTTAAAGTTTATTGATGCTGGAAAGTTTCACAATAATAATGCATCATGAGAATTTACTTAACACATTAATTGAAACTTAAATAATTTTTTTCATACCATTTAACAAAATGTGGCCGTTCCATGGCCGAGTGGTTAGCGCGCTTGGCTACTGATCTAAGGGACCTGGGTTCGAGCCCCGGGTAAGGCATGGATGTATGTGTCGTTTTTCTGCTGAGGTCCTGCCATCCTCTCAGACCTTTTACTATGGCATATAAACTGACAGGCTCCTGTCAGACCTCTGTGGCAAGCAGCTGCTTGAGGGGGGTATTTTTTTATTTTTATTTTAATAAAATGAATGTACATTTTAGAAGTTTTGCATAACGATTATTTCATTATTTAGCAATTATGAATGATTTTAGTAAAACTAGATAATTTATATTCCAACTTCCATAACTCTTTAAATAAAAAAATAAATAAATACCCCCTCAAGCAGCTGCTTGCCATAGAGGTCTGACAGGAGCCTGTCAGTTTACATGCCACAGTATAACTGACAGGTGAGATCTGAGAAGATGGCAGGACCTCAGCAGAAAACAACACGAGCATCCATGCCTTACCCGGGGCTCGAACCCAGGTCCCTTAGATCAGAAGCCAAGCATACTGAACGAATATTTTTGAAAGCCGAGATTTAAATAGTGTTACTACAGACGAACGTGCTACAATGAATCTATGAAAAACGCGCCATGGACGCTCGCATATGCTTCAGCTTGAGAGTTACGTCACAAACGACATCGAACGCATTTGATTGAAGGAACAAGAAATAACTTGTAGTTAAGAGGAAATATAGTGTGAAGGAACAAGAAATAACTTGTAGTTAAGAGGAAATATAGTGTGAAGGAACAAGGAATAACTTGTAGTTAAGAGGAAATATAGTGTGAAGGAACAAGAAATAACTTGTTAAGAGGAAATATAGTGTGAAGGAACAAGAAATAACTTGTAGTTAAGAGGAAATATAGTGTGAAGGAACAAGAAATAACTTGTAGTTAAGAGGAAATATAGTGTGAAGGAACAAGGAATAACTTGTAGTTAAGAGGAAATATAGTGTGAAGGAACAAGAAATAACTTGTTAAGAGGAAATATAGTGTGAAGGAACAAGAAATAACTTGTAGTTAAGAGGAAATATAGTGTGAAGGAACAAGAAATAACTTGTAATTAAGAGGAAATATAGAAATAACTTGTAATTAAGAGGAAATATAGTGTGAAGGAACATGTAGTTTGTCTTTGTCTGTGCACTAAATTTTAGAGAAGAAATTATTTTATTTGGTGTGTTCGCGGGAGATTAAGTTTATTTAGTGTGAACGTGATAGTAAACTATTAAAAGAAAAGAAGACATCGTTTGAAGCGTAGTGATCACGTCTGAAAAGAACTGATCCTAAAAAAACAAATACAGTATGCAGTTTTCAGTATTATATACAGCTGCAGTTTTAAAGTATTTGAAGTCTAAAACCTTAGAAAGAAGTCATTTGATGTACAGATATTTAATTATTTAGGAATTGATAAGGTTATTCTCGATAGATTGCAGGTTTGTTCACATATATGATTTGTGTTCTTGACTTTAGTTTATGTAAAGGTTTTCATTCATGCTTTTGTATTAAATTACATTATTTTAGAATTATAATTGTTGTGTACTATTTATCTGAACTCACGCTCAATTTTCACCCATTTAATTCGTAACAATGGGTTTGATTATTATCCTTATCTTCTCACATTTTTCCGTTAAATATATATTTTAGACGTTATAGAGCTTCGCAGTTACATTCTCAATGGTATAACATGGAAATTCGCTTAATATTTTTGTAGGGTAATGTATGTTGGCAACTAGTACGGATCGAAAAAATTTGATGGCAGAATTCGATTCAAAAATAATAATGATACAAAGAAATGATAGATGATGTTCTGGTAAAGCTAAGCTGCTTCTAATCTCAGTATTTATCTCTGTAAATGATCATTTGAAAGATTACAGGTAGAGAGTGGAGGGGAAAAAAATATGAAATAGAAAAAAACATGCGAAAAAAGGAGGAAGGAGATTGGCTATTATTTTGTAGATACGTAGAATCATTTTGCGTATGGAGAAGAATATAGGTAAAGAGCTGTATGTAGTGGAAGGGTGGGTGGGTGGGTGGGTGGTCGAGAGAATGATCAGATTAGACTGAACGGACCAGAACACCGTTCCAGCTTTTTTTTTATTCGTGTTAAATGATGCAACATGTTTCTTCATTTTCATTCTATGTCTACGAAAATATTCCCGCTTAATGTGCGATATACAGGGTGTTTCAAAACTATCTATACAAATTTCAATGGGAGATAGGGAACACCAAGACAAACCTTTTTCTTCTACGAATGTATGTCGCAGACATAACCTTTGGGTACTAGAGGGCGCTGACAGAAATATCGGTATAGATATTATGTAGATGAATGGAAACAAGTGTGAACAACATGTTTATTTAAAGAAGGTGCTCTAAGTTGCGACCGGCAACAGCATTGCATGCATGACAGCGTCGAAGCATTGATTGCAATACATGTTGAAAGATTCCCGGAATTTCGCGAACAGTTGCAGCGGCGACAGCGTCCCGGCAATGTTTATTCAAGAAATACCCGATAAATCTGCCCGTTCAGTTGGGAAGGCAGCAGGTATGACCCAATCAAAATGTCATGAACGATATCCGCACAAACACTGGCGGCGAACCGTTGTTGATGACCATGCACCATTGTGGCATGTAAATTTTCGTGCGCCCAAACGTGGAAATTGTGCACATTAAACACACTCTCAAGTGTGAAAGAGGCCTCATCTGAGAAAAGCACAATAGCCGGAAAATCAGGTTGCACTGCAGTCTTCTGCAGAAACCAGCACACAAATTCCACAGGAAGCCGGTAATCCATAGGTTGAAATGTCTGGATTCTCTGACGATGAAACGGATTACTGTTGCTCGTGCAACACTCTCCACATGAGAGCAGGGTTCACACCCACTACATCCAACAGCTCACGTTCTTGTGCCTGGATTGTTCTCAATACACCATAGGATCTCTTCTTCCATGTCGGAAGGTGCACATGGTTCTCTCCTGACCATGTCATGCATGTTTGCATAGAATGTTCCAGTTTCTCGCAGTTGCCAGTGCAAACGCGCAAATGTTTGGTGGTTTGGCACATGTCTGTTTGGGAAGCATTGTCGGTACAGCCTCATAGCAGCTCTTCCATTTCCATTAACAGCCCCATACACCAGATGCATGTCAGCAATCTCAGCAGTCGTCAAACACTTCATGTTATACGTAATATGTCTCATTTTCGAATACCGACGGCAAACACAAGTCCGTTCTCCGTTCACACTTCGCCCCTCTAGCCAACTGCATCGCCGCCAAACAGCGCTCTCTAGCAACGAAGGGTTACGTCAGCGGACGTAACATTCAGAGACGAAAGAGGTTTGTCTTGGTGTTCCCTATCTCCCATTGACAGAGACATTGTACAGAGAGTTTTGAAACACCCTTATATTAGCTTTCTATTTTCATCCATACATTCCCATTATTAAACTCTCCTAAGGGAAAGGGGGCGCGGGTGGCTCAGTCGGTAGCGCGCCAGGCTCGTAATCTGTACGTTCCCAGGTTCGAGTCCCAGCTGGGTCAGCGTTGAGATTTATCTCCGCAAAATTCCCCGCCTTGCCCACGATCAGTAGGGGACACCGATGGGCTTGGAAAGGCCGCCGTCCGTCGGATGGGACGTTAAGCCGTGGCCCCATGTATGGGAGAACCATACCCTGTGCACGTTAAAGAACACGCTGGATGGCCTTGACGGGAGACTACCATCTGTCTCCCAACAGCTGTTCCAGTGGGTCCCCTCCTCCAACCTTCTCTGAGCCTTCGGGGTCTATGTGACTTGGCCATTTAGCCCATGGTGTGCAAAAAAGTGCCGCTCAGAGGAAAAACAACACAACCCAACCTAAGGGAAAGGTGAGATTCTTTTGCTCCCCCTGCACTTTCCCACTGTATCGTGCACTATATACATAAAATGCATTTCGACTAAATTTATTACTATTGGGATTTTCTGTTTGTTCTCTAATGTAAATGTTTGTTCTCTAATGTAAATTAATGTAAATGTTATCAAAAAAAAAATAGTAGCCGAGGCCAATAAAAATAAACAGAAAAGGTTTCAAGGAAATTAAACATGGGAAAAACAAGCAGGAGGAAATCAAATAATAATGATCTTTGTTTATATTCATGTTAGTTGTACAAAAATGTTTAAACATATGACCCACAAATCATCTGTTTATCTGCAGGAGAAAAGAATAATATAATTAGATTGTGGTGATTAAATTTTTGCTGTGATTTTTTGTGCCTTGAAGAAAATTTTTACTCTTAATTTTGATTTTTCTTCAATTTGTTTAGCAGAATAATTTCTTCCGGTAATTGACTAAAACGAACATTCATCCTCAAGCAGCCATGGGCTGTGGAGGTCCAAAAAATTGTACAATTTAGTTTTCCAAACGTATCTGTCCTGAGCTACATCCGTTGTAGACCAATTCTAACTATGTCCTGTTTGACATTGATGTAATCAATTTCTTACGTAGTACGAGATTGTAATTTTAGCAATGGAAGATTGAATAATTTCTCTTCTCTCTATATCTGTGAGGCCTAGGTACATCAAGTTACGATACTGACGTTTGAGAAAAGTGTCCAAGGTAAATTACCACCCAGAGCATTTGTGAGGAAAGCCTTATTATTTGAGAAAGTCCACACATTCTTGTATCGCACTGCTACATTGTTTAGACCTCAGTGATCTCTAATGCATATAGCTGTCGATGCAAATATGCTCAAAATAAGAAGATAGACTAATATTAAGAGAGCAATTATTATCTATTTCTTTTTTTCAAAACGCATTCATTAATTCAAACTTTACATCTATTGGTTCCAGTATTCTTTCAGCTACGAGAACACAAAAAAGTAATCTTTAGTTTCTAAAACATTTCCTTCATTCATCATGTAAAATTTAAGCACAGTTAACGATGTTAACAGTAATTTTAAAACTTGATTTCTTTTTCCCTTTATAGTTTTTCTTAACGATGATTGTCGAAGTAACGAGACCATCATTTATAACATGGGAACTGATAGTCAAAACTCTTCAGGCATTCTGAGTGCCTCAAGAAAAGACTCATTTATTCCGTCCAGAGATTGTGTGATGATACTGAGACCGCCAGTGCCACATGGAGTTGTTATTAGCATTAAGCACATAGATTTCAGACCATGGAATACACCCCACTGTGATAACTACATTAAAGTGAGTATAAATAGTTAGTGAATTGAAGCTTGTAAATGCTCATTCTGATTCACAGATAAGAATTCGCCATTTTAAGTTTTTTAGTTTACCCTGAATATTTTTTAACACATAGAGTAAGGGCACGCAAAGTAGTTGGTGCGAGAAATAGACTACGTGGAGAAACGAGTTTATAAATATTTTTATTTAGTTTATAAATGCGGGAAACTATTTAGAATAATACATAAAATTATATCTACTGAGCAATGCCATGGCCATATAACGTCTGCAATAACATTCAATATGGATGTCTTTGCAACTGAGAAGCAATTTCATCCATTTCATTAAATTATTAAGAAATGTAAAATTTTAAGTTGTAAGGCCCATAGCTAGTGATTAACAGAAAGTAAGGTTCCCAAATTGTTCCCTTCCTAAGCTAATAAATACTTGAGCTATTTAAATTTGCCATCAAATCTTTGAAAACAAAAACTATTCCTGGCCTTGATGGTATTTCCAATAAATTACTTAAAAATCTTCCAGATAAATGGCAGAAAGCTTTATTAGACAATTTTAATAAATTTTGGATTAAAAAAAATTATCCTAATTCCTGGTAAGAAATTTTTTTAGTTTTCATAAAAAAAGCACATAAATCGGCTGATGAATTAAACTCTTATAGGCCTATCTGTCTAAGCTCTAATGTTTTAAAACTGTTTGAAAGAATAATTTTTAACAGACTAATTTGGTTCTTTGAAAAAAATAATATTTTTAATAAAAATACCTTTGGTTATAGACCAGGTAGATCTACACAAGATTTAATTCTAAACTTAATCTCTGACGCAGAATTTGCAATTAAAAATAATCTGTACATGACTGTAATGATAATCGATTTGGAGAAAGCATTTGACTCTGTGTCACACAATGGTTTATTACATAAAATAAAAAATTTAATTTCTGTGGAAACCTTTACAGTTTCCTCTTGAATTTTATAAAGAATAAAACATTTAAAGTCAAAATTGGAAACATCACTTCTGCTTCATATCAGTTCAAAAATGGTTTAGTTCAGGGTGATATTTTATCACCTCTTTTATTTAATTTATACATAAATTATCTACAATAATAATATAAAATAATTAGTAATGAAACATTCTATAGAACTAATGCAGATGATATCATTTTCTGGTCCTACAACAAAAATCCATATATCTTTAAAAATAGACTGCAAAAATTAATAAATAATTTGATAAAATACTGTGAAAAATGGAACTTAAAAATATCTATAAATAAAACTATAATATCTTACTTTCACAAAAATAAAAAAATTACCAGATGATATTTTAATCAAAATAAATAATAACAATTTAAATATTTCACATAACTTCAAATTTTTAGGTATATATTTGGACTCAAAATTAAAATGGACACAATATATAAACACAGCTAAAGACAAAGCAAACAAACTTTTTAACTATCTAAGATATCTTGGAAGCACAAAATGGGGAAGCTCAACAAAAAATTTAATATTATTATATAACTCAATTATTCTTCCAAAATTTCTATATGGCATAGAATTAATAAACAATATTTCAAAAACAAAATTAAAGATATTAGAATAAATTCAAATAAAAATATTAAAATTTTGTCTTGGACTCCATCAATACACTAATGGACTGAATGTATATGCTGAAACAGCATCTCCTCCTATACACATTGAAAAGAAATGTTTATTAGAAAACCTATTATTCAGAATTGTAGCTAAAAACATCAATCACCCTATAATAGAAAAAATTAAAGAAAACTACCCAGACATTACTTTAAACGCATCAATAAATAAAAATAAATTAATAAATATTATAAATAATAATCCAAGTGGAAACATTATTACTCAAATTCCCTATTGGACGTCTGCATTTCCTATCCTAAATTCAAAAATACCTGGAATAGAAAGAAAAAAAGATAATGACATATCTATATTAAAAACATCAGCAGATGATCACATAAATGAGAAATATCAAAATTTTGTCTAAATATTCACAGATAGGTTCCTGAACGTTGATCAGGAAACTCTCTCTGGAGCCTTTTGGTGTCCATCTGATAATTATGAATACCTTTTCAGACTTACTAATACTTACCCAATTATCATCGTTGAACTCACAGCTATAATATTGGCCATTAATTGGGCCCTATAATTTGAAAAGAAAAATATAGTCATTCTGACTGGCAGCAAAGCATCTATTGAAGCCCTTTACAATAATCCTCTCAAAAGTAATCTTAAAATCTACATTAGTGACATTTTAATCCTAATAAATCAACATATCAAAAAACAAAATATCATTCACATACAATGGATACCTTCACATGTTGGAATCAAACATAATGAAATAGTAGATAAATTAGCTAAAAAAGCAAATCAAATCTGTCCAAACCTAGAAACATCTTTTTTCATATATATCTATAAAAACCAAAGTAAAAAAAAACTCATAACAGACATTCAAAACTGGTTGATTCCAACGCCACTAACACTCACAGATATAAAATTTCTAATAAAATCAATACATTCAATGAATATGGTTTAAAAAAAAAGAAATAAACTTAATACTTAAAATAAAAACAAACTCAGCCATCACTAAATCACTTCTTTATAGAATGAAAAAAGCTGAGAATCCAGTTTGTGATAAATGTTTAGTTTACGAAAATTTGGAACATATTCTATTTCATTGCAAAATATATACACTGGAAAGGAACTTATATTACACAAAATTAAGGCAATCAAATATTCTAACATTTGACTTCAAAAACGTCCTAGAACCAACTAAAAACGCAGACAAAATCATTTGTTATAATTATCTGCTGACCTTTCCATATTGTCTATTAACTTGTTTGTTTCATTATAAAAAAAAAGGAAAAGAGGAAAATAAATAACAACAACAACAATAATTTTATTGAAAAAAAAATAATACTGAAAATGTATTTCAACCTCAGAAAGTTGCACTGAATGAGTTTGTGTCCGGGATTTATCCAGTTCACAAGAATATTCATTGGGAGATTTTTATAGCAAGCAAGTATGCCACTAATGAATTTTAGTACCAAATTGTGTAATTAAGTGGCAGTAGTTTCATCACTGTTGCATGAGACGGCGTGGCTCAGTCGGGAGCGCCAGGCTCGTAATCTGCAGTTCTCAGGTTCGAGTCCCAGCTGTGCAAGTGTTGAGATTTATCTCTGAAAAACTCCCTGCCCTTGGTTAGTAAGGAACACCGATGGGCTTGGAAGATCTGCCGTCCATCGGATGGGGCGTTAAACCATGACCATTCCACTGTATACGGGAGAGCCATATCATGTGCACGCTAAAGAACACACTGGATGGCCTTGACTAAGTCTACCATGTGTCCGCCAACAACTGTCCAGCGGATCTCTCCCCAATCTTCTCGGGGTCCTTGTGACCTAGCCATTTAGCTCATTGTGTGGAAAAAAATTGACCATACAGGTCATTTTTTCTCCCAACTTACCCATATTCTGATGTGCAGAGCTAACAACACGAAGGTGCTGCAGGGGAATACGATGCTAGCGATCTGATCAGCAGTTCGGTTTCTGCGGCACAAAAGACCGCAGTCCAGAACTGGCATCATCGTATTTTCACTTGTTTAGGAAGCTGAAGAAATGCTTTCAAAGATGACTCTTTCAATCGGATGTTATCGTCAAAGAAGTCACCAAGTGTCTTCAAGAACAGGATGTGTTCTTCTTCCAGGTGCAATTTGATAAGCTGAACGACCATTAAGTCCCATTAAATCTTTTGACTACGCGATAATACACATATGTCAAGACATTTCCAGTATCTTGTCTTCGATGTAATTACCTGTCCTCCGAAAAAATAAAATATCTTATTTTTTTTTACCCTAGTAGTTTTACTTCTTTTGCAAAACCCATTTCAGGCTAGATAGAATGGAACCGGGTTACATTCAGTTTATTTACTATGTAAACTGTATCAACATTTATGGTAATTTTGGATTAAGCTAACGTAGATGGAGGAAGGTGGGGGGGACGTACCATTCTGCTGTAGAGCACCACATAACTTGAGTTAAGTCGCAGCAGGTAATCAATAGCCAATGTTGGTAATCATTACGTTTCTGTGATCAACTCCCACTGCTGATGAAAAATACAAAGAAAAAATTAATAATATTTTTAATAATGTCCGAGGTTAATTAAGCGGTAATTCAGAGACAGTAGACATCTACTACGTGGAATAAAACACTTGAGCTCAGTAGTAAAGAATTTCTCAGCCTTTTGTGATCTAATCGTTGTACATCTGGCTAATGCAAAAACATGTATCATTTATAATTCTGTCATTGTATACATTTCATATCTTTCAGATTAAAGTAACTAATGTTATATTAGAGAAGAGTGGGTCAAGCAAGTTTTTCTTATTTATATATTTCGCATGATGTAGTTGCTTGAAGTCTTCAGCTCCTAACTATATTCTGAGAATTAATACCCAATTTTGTTCATATTTTAGTGTATGTTTGTAGAACAGTTGGCTGCACATGTCTGCTGTAAATTACCATACTGTTGAAAAGTTTCTTACAAAATCTACTGTTCTTAAGGAATATACTTTTGCATACTACAGAAAGCCTATTAAAGTTGAGTAGTACACAAGCTTCTCTAAGATATGAATTTGCAATTACACTACCTTAAGTATCAGTTTCAAGGACCAAAGGGGATCAGGGATTCCCCCCTCCCTAAAATCCCGTCGTCCTATACAAAATCTCAAATTTATCCATCTGCTTTAAAATCGAAAGCAGGTGTTTTTGTGCAATTTCATTGTAGCCCCATATTATAATGCCTGACACAAAAATATATTTGAAAATATAAACAACCATAAAATTTTCTTAGGTATAAAATATCATTTTAACCTTTCCTGTCAGGTGGAGTATTTTAGTAATTTTGAAACCATAATCAAGTTCTTAGAGCACCCCCCCCCCCACAAACTAATCTTGGGTACGTGCTTCCTTTATTGAAAAAAAATTAAATACAGAAAATAATATTCCTTTACTGAAAAAATTATATAACAGGAAACAAAATTCTTTCATTGAAAAAAAATCAAATAGCATAAAAAATGGGGAAAAAATTACAGCATTCTGCAAAGATTATTTATATCATATGCGCGCATTTTCACGAGCCATGTTTCTCGAATCTGTGATTCTACATCTGTTTGTGGCTCTCAATATTTTGATTTTTCCATTTTATAGTAACCCGTAGCGACCTGCTTCATTAAGTTACTATTTGCCGTAACATTGAAATTTGGAAACATTTCGATTTGTGGCACAGTGGGTCAGAATCCTTGAAATCGAGACATTAGGTCACCATGTAAATGAAATAAGCAAAAGGTCATATTGATAGAAACAAACATTGAAATGATCTCAAGTATTGATAGAAATCTGATTACTGTTATCTCAGAAAGACTTGCGATGAATACAGTTAGACAATTGAAGAATGTTTGCAGTTATTTGACATCCTTCTCAGTTCGTAGAGAAACACTTTACCGTATTTATATTAAAACTTTTTTTTAACACATTCTCCTATTTTTTCCTCAGATCATTCAGGCTAGAGGACCTCCAGTGACTCTCTGTGGCTACAGCAATGATGCCACCGAGTATCAATCTTATAACAATAGAGGAGAGATGAAGGTCATTTTCCATACCGGAACTGAAACAGAATCAGGCCGAGGTGCCAGATCGCAATTCTACTTTACTTTCACTACATATAGAAAAAGTAAGTATGTGATGTGCGGTATGAGATTAACAGACGAATAGGGATTGCTGCCGTGACTTTTAAGAATCTATGGAGAGTGTGGAGAAATAGGCGTATATACCTAAAGACCAAAATTAGATTGTATAATAGTTTGGTTCTTTCTAGGGTTAGTTATGGTAGTGAAACTTGGACGCTGTATAAACAAGATAACAGGAAACTAGATGCTTTTGATTCTAGATGCTTACGTAGTATCTTGGGCATTAGGTGGTTCAGCTTTGTAACCAATGATCAGGTTAGGCAAAGGAGTCTGCAACCTCCTTTAAGCAGCATATTGTGCAGAGAGAGACTCCGTTGGTTTGGCCATGTTGCCCGTATGAATTATTATAGATTGGCGAATAGGGTTATGAACAGTGTGCCTAAAGGCCTCAGAAAGAGGGGGAGACCTAGGATGCGGTGGGCAGACAATGTCAAACAGGACCTTGTTAGAACTGGTGTGCAGTGGCCAGATGCAGTAGATGTAGCTCAGGAGAGACTTGCTTGGAGAACTAAATTGCACGGTCTGGTTGGACCTCCGTAGCCCATGGCTGCTTGAGGATGATGATGATGATGACGACGTGCATTATGTTGAAAAACGTGTCCGGACACTTCTATGTTATGTGAATGGAAAGCCACTTTCAAAGCTCCCTAACATTGAAAATAAACCTTTTACGCAAAAACTGTTATTGGCAATAAATTGTAGATGCCACTCAAATCTCTCTAAATATATTTCCCGAAATATTCGTTTAATATTTAAATAATAAATGGAAGCTGAAACATTTATCTTCACTTTTGACACGTGAAAAAATACTTCAATAGATAAAACACAACTCTCGTAACAAGTTGTTCACTAACATAAATGAAATATCTGAAGTTTGCATGACGATTTTTTTAAGATTTCATCAATTTGCAGGCAATGTGACAGTGTTAATTTTCAACAATCTTCGATCAATATTTAAAGAGTCGTTGAAATGGGACCATTTAACAGCAGACGAACTGTCACATTGCCTCCAAATTGATGAAATCGTAAAAGATCGTTATACAAACTTCAGATATTTAATTTATGTTAGTGAACAACTTGTTACAACATAACATAGAAATGTCGGACACTTTTTTCAGCATAGTGTACATAGTTCTTTATGAACTCTAAATATGCCGAATGAAATTTTCCCAGGGGAGGGTTGGCGGGACAATTTGTTTAAGGGAAAGACAGAAATGATTATTTCGAGCCTTTCATTAATGAGCACAATTCTTTAAAGGGAAAAACTTTAATTTTGGTATACCTGATATTACTTACATAAATTAATTTTTCATCAAATTTTCCGGGAATATTTGATAAAGTTTATATCAAGCGCGCTAACCACTCGACCGTTCCGTGGCCGAGTGGTTAACGCGCTTGGCTACTGATCTAAGTGACTTGTTTCGAACCCCGGATTAAGGCATGGACGTTTGTGTTGTTTTTCTGCTGAGGTCCCGCCATCCTCTCGGACCCTCTATTATGGCATATAAACTGGCAGGCTCCTGTCAGACCTCTGTGGCAAGCAGCTGTTTGAGGGGGTATTTATTTTATTTTTATTTTTTATTATATAATAAAAATAATTTGATAATAATAATTTAATAATTAATAAGAATCATTATCACTTTTCTCAATACTACGTGCACTGGTTCCCATAAATTATAACCCAATGTTATGTCAATGGGAAGCTAACGTCGAAGCTCAATTACTTCTAAAATATGTTATTTTGTTTTGAAAATGTAAGATTAGATAAAGATCAAATATATCCATATCTCAATTTCAAGCAATATTCGTTCAGTATTTAATGAGTTATGGAAGTTTGAATATTTGGCGATAACAATGCCAGACACAAAAGTTGACTTCAGAATATAATTAAAACTTATTAATAAGTATTGTATCAAAATGTTTAATAAAATAAGTGTGTATTTCAAAAGTTTGCATAAATAATAATTTCATTACTCATTAGTTTCTCATAAGATTAATGACTGACATTGCTGTTATTAAATATTCAATCTTTCATAACTCATTAAATACTGAACGAACATTGTTCAAAATCGAGATATTAATATATTTAATTGAGATCTTTATCTGCAATCACATTTCTCAAAACAAAACAAAATTATTTTAGGAGTTATAGAGCTTCAACCTTAGCTTTCCATTGACATAACAAGGGTTGTTCGCTAATTTGGAAAAACCATTGTAGAGTAAAATAATCACAAAAATCACCAACTAATAATAATATATCAGTCAAAAAAAAACTCATATGAATAAGTCGCTAAATTTGCTGTGATTCATTTCCCCAGGGCAATGTGTTGCAGGATGTAACTAAAGTGTTCACATATCGTCACTGACATATCTTGGGTCCCGGATCTAGAAAAAAAAATCGAGGGGTGGGGAGGAAAGAAACGCATTCCTTCTTCCGTTTTATCTCTTAAGTGAATGTTTAATGATTGTGTTCGCAAACACGCAATTTTTTACGAACCTCGTTTTCAAATATTTTTAAATTATTCAGACACAAATATCATATTGATATTATGAATATAGGATTGATTTTGAATACTCTATATATATTATTTAAATTTAATATATATATGAAACAAGGATCTCAAATTATCCGGGTAATTTCATATGAAATTTGCTTTAGTTGATCTTAAAATTAAAAGAAAATTCCGAATTATGAAAAGAAATTTTGAATTAACCAGGTGTCACTGTAATAATTAAAACTACATTGTACAGAAAAAAAAAGAGTCAAATTATTCTCTTTGCATTTATTTTACCTAACGGAATTAGTTTCATAGCGATAGCAATCGTTTTCCAATAAGTTGTTGGGTTGTTTTGCCTCTGAGCGGCACTTTTTTGCACACCATGGGCTAAATGGCCAGGTCACATGGACACCGAAGGCTCAGAGAAGGTTGGGTGAGGGGACCCACTGGAACAGCTGTTGGGAGATAGATGCTAGCCTCCCGTCAAGGCCATCCAGCGTGTTCTTTAACGTGCATAGGTTGGGTTGTTTTACCTCTGAGTGGCACTTTTTGCACACCATGAGCTAAATGGCCAGGTCAAGGACCCCGAAGGCTCAGAGAAGGTTGTGGGAGGGGACCTACTGGAACAGCTGTTTGGGAGACAGATGGTAGCCTCCCGTCAAGGCCATCCAGCGTGTTCTTTAACGTGCACAGGGTATTGCTCTCCCGCACACGGGACCACGGCTTAACGTCCCATCCGAGGGACGGCGGCCTTTCCAAGCCCTTCGGTGTCCCCTACTGACCGTGGGCAGGGCGGGGAATTTTGCGGAGATAAATCTCAACGCTGACCCAGCTGGGACTCGAACCTGGGAACTACAGATTACGAGCCAGGCGCGCTACCGACTGAGCCACCCCCGCCCCACGTTTTCCAATAATTATGAGTTATAATTCAGAAGTGTAACTTCCGGGATTGTATTTTTTTTTTGGCGTTTGAAACCCAATTCTTGTCTAGTAAACAATTCCAAGAAACTTAAGTGAAACGATACATTCCATCTTAAGTATTTTTACACTCTTGCAAGAATTATTCCCGAATTAAAGAAATGTCTTTTAATCTGTTAAAAAAACCTGATTTCTAATTCTTCCTTCTAGCATTGGATGAATGCACCAGGCACGAGTTTCGCTGTCGAAACTATCGCTGCATCTGGAAAGGACTCACGTGCGACGGACACAATAACTGCGGAGACCTGAGTGACGAGAGCAAAGGTGGACGGGCCAGTTGCGGTGAGTATTTTTTGTTTCCTCGTAAGTTCATCAATTACAAAATTCAAAGTCAAGGCTTTACACAAAGAGCAACAGACACTCATTGACCGCTTAAACTCAGGTCAGAAAAGAGTCGAGCTCATTAGCTTCCAAATTATTTTAGCTTTTTTCTTTTAAGAAAAGAAGGCTGGATTATTTGGCCTCTGAGTAGCACTTTTTTTTGGCACTGAATGAGCTGAATGGCAGATCACAAGGACCCCGATGGAACAGAGAAGATGTGGGGGGGGGGGGGGGCGCGTGCAAGAGACCCACTAGACAGCTAGTAACTAGAGATTTTATCGCAGCCGGGCTCCTTGGATGAACAATGAAATTTTATATAGCTGCGTCTCTAAGAAAAGGTGTCACTCCTTCCTTTGCAAGTGTTTGTTTACTGCTCCATTAATAGCATTGATACATAATAAAAATGCATGCAAAATGCACTATAAATTTGGCTGCGTCCTCCCGCTCTTGATTATCACTGCCCTTTATTTCAAGGCCACGTTATTAGCATGTAGAGCAGTGTTTCCCAACCTTTTTTGTGCCATGCCCCGATTAAGCCTTTCTAAAATTCTTATGTCCCCCCCCCCTATTTAAATTAAATTGTTCGTTAAAGTAACTTAAATGATTTGAAGTAACTTAAATGATGGGCGTCCTCATTGTTCTCTTGAAGAAGGATAATGACGACTAACAGTGTAATCTTCGGGTTTCCTTTTGTCCGGGTTCGCTAATCCTAAGGCCGCCATACGGTTAAACTCTGAAGGAGTCCATTTTCGAATTACCCCCCTTGACAATCAAATTGCCCTCCTGTGGGGCGTGGGCCCCACGTTGGGAAACACGGATGTAGAGGCAAGAAAGTTAAGATAACAGCAACTTGCGAAACAGTAAACTAAGTGCAATTTCTTAAGCATTATTTTACACACTCAGTGACCAATGATGGTCCCTACCCTTTCCATGTTATCAGTGGAAGTTAACTTCGAAGCTCTATAACTACTAAAATGAGCATTTTATGAGAAAATGTTACTGAAGATTAATTGAAGAACTCAATAAAGTCTGCTTAAATACGGATTTTTTTTACAATATTCGTTTTGTATTCAAGGAGTTATGAATATTTGAATATTTAACAACAATGCCAAACATTGGAATTTACCTGAAAATTATAATTTGAATAAAAAACTTTAATTCATTTGTTACAATAGATGTATATTTAAAAGTTTCTGTAAATAATTCTTTCTGTATTTTTTCATTTTCTTAAGACATTCATTGTTGCCGTTAAATATCCAAACTTCCAAAACTCTTTATATACAAAACAGATATTATTTAAAATCGTGATTTAGATTTGATTGCTATCTTTAATTTAACTTTAGTCACATTGTTTTCATAAAACGTTTATTTTAGAAGTTACAGAGTTTCAATATTAACTTCCACTAAAATAATATGGAGGAGCGGTTATAATTAAGTGATTGTCTATGTAGTGTATGTAGTGGTTTGTCACTAACAGACAACTCCATAAAGACCTCGGTATCGACCATATCCACGCACCTCAAAAAGATTTTTTGAGCCTGTAAACAATAATCCCAATGAGATTATTTCTTCTCTGATTCTTTACGATCATACTGTTTTGAACAAGTACAAGAGGCCTAAAACGGTAGCGTTCTCTGAGGAGACCTACCCGTTTTAGGTTTCTTATACCATTTTACTGCTATTTTTAGCTTTTTTTTATGTTTGCCCTTAGGGGTCCACCTAAAGGTGGTTTACTTATATATTTTGTTCTTACTCATGCCAAATAGGCATATCTTTATGGTGGAGATGGTTAGGGGTAAAATTATTACCCGGTACATCGAATATGATTATACGATCTACGATAGTGTATGTATACGTTTAGGGAGTTTACTTATCTCATTTTCTGTAAATGAAACTACTTATAAGCCAAAAGAAAAAAGTGCGCAGTGTTTTTTTTAATCGTTATGTTTTTACAATTTTCTCTGTTATTCAAGGTAGTAGATAATACTTTAAGTCGTGCATTATGAGATGTTTACTACAGAATAGCTGATTAAAAGAAATCTGAACACATCTTGATTACAATAAATAGCATCAGATAACATTTATAACAATCACAAAATGGGATCAAAGGCCGCTTAATGGGAGGCTGTACCAGTTGTATGTTGTGTTGTCCGGGGTTGTTGGTTGATAATGATCATCTTTCCTTTTCTGGATGAATGATGCTAACATTAAAAAAAGACAACTAAATGTATGTAGTAAATGTGTTTTTTTACCCGATATTGACTCAGCTTCGGGAAAGATAATGCATCACTTTGTCTTCCACATCAGCAAATTAGGTAATTCTTTATTACTTAACTAGTTATTTCCTTGTGCTTTTATTTACTTACCTTTTATTCACTTGTACTACGATCAAAGAATAATAAACAAATTGAAAAGAAACATCAACATAACCTTGGATTATGATACATGGAACTAAACTCAGCTACCTACAACATTCCCACGAAAAATATTAATATATTTTAAAATTTATTTCGAACTGAATCTCATGGGAGCAGAGGCCAATTTCGTGTCATTTCTTTTCTTAACTCTATATGTCATGTCGGGACTTGGACGTTCCGCAAATTGAAAATACCTGTTATATCGTTTGCTCGTCCTGTAGATTGGGGGGACTGCTGTCTCCTAATTCAAAAATCAAAAAGGATTTTTCAATGTAAGCGAACCTGAGGGAATTCTACGTCCCCATTAACAATATAAATTGTTCATAAAAATTATATAACTGTTTTGTTCACTTACCTATTAAAACCGACATTTCTTTATAAAAAAAATCAGTGTTTTATTTTTCGTTTTCTTCATATGCAAAATATGAGGACAAACAGTGAGTAGAAATGAACATTGGTAGACATTGCGAACTTTCGTAACTGCTATATAATTATAACAATTTATTCTATGAAGGGGGTTACAGTAAAGCTAACGTTTTACCGTAACTTCCTGAAAAATCTTCTCCGCTTTTTAGAGAATCCGACATGAATCCTATACCGAATTCTAGAACATTGGAAATGGAGAAATATGAATGTTGCTATACATCTTGCATATTTAACTGTGTACGCCAATTAAAACAACCTTAAATTTTTAGACTGCTAACTTTAAACCAAAATTCTGAAAATTTTGTGTTGCAGCCAAAATCTGAGATTCAATTCGACCATTCACTATCATGATATTTTGAAATGGTTAGTATATATAAAAAAAAAATCCTATCATTTACAGACCAAAATAATATAATATTTAGTAATACAGTATATATATTTAAAAGAAATATTTGTAAATTTTGTAAAAGCTAGTATATATAAATACAGAAAAGTACAAAATATGAATTACACTTTTTTTACAATATTTATATCACTTTAAATAAAAAATTATATACAAATCTATTTATTAAAAACTTTTTTTTAGAAAATAATATATTAAAGACAGACTCCTACTATATTTCTTTGCCTATCCACATTTCGAATTTTCAAAAGTAAAACATTACTTAAACTTTATTTGCATTATATTGATAACAGATGATTATTTTCTCGCATATAAATATATATTTTCTATTTTTAACTTGTAGGAAAACTTTCCACGTTGGCAACTCTGGCCATAGTCGTCGGGACCATCGTGACCTCCCTCATCGTCATCTTCATCATCGCATACGTCCGCAGACACAAGATCACGGATGAGATCGAGAGGCTTTCCAGAAATAACAATTCCTCATCTCCTACATCCTGTGAAGCGGGCAATCCTTCTGTGAACAACGACCAATCCTCCGTTACCACCACCACAGGGAACTCATCTTTCTACAGAGAAAGATCTTCCCCTTCATCTCCTGCAGAGAGCAACTCCATCGCTGTGGGTGTTGCAAGAAGTGTCAGGTTCAGGGAAGACGTGGAACACCTCCTCGATAACGTTCATCTTCCTACAGCTCTTCCACGCGATCCGCCGCCTAGGTACGAATCTCCACCTAAGTACGAATCTCCTCCAAAGTATGAGCCCTGAGAAGGAGCTATCATCACAGTCCAATGAACGTCAACAGAAAACTTTCAGACATTCATTCCTTTTCAAAGAGGAACAAAGCAGAAAGAGAATGGAAAAGAGAAGAAGATGTAGGAAAAGTTAAGCTCGTGAACTTTTTAAAAACGCTTGTTGACTTCATTTAGTTCAACTTGATGATAATCATTCATTTAGTTCAACAAGACAGATAATGGCCACAATTTAATATACTGATGCCACTGATCTTGAATATATTCATCTACAGTTAAATCTATTACTGAGTTTTGCTTTAGGTGATTTCAATTAGTTTTACGACGACTTTTCGTATTGGATGCAAACCACATTAGGATCTAGAGCACTGTGCATGTGCAGATGCCACCTTATTGATGCAGAAATCCATTCAGCAATCGAATTATTATTAACGTGGCTATTGAAGGTAGCTGTGGACCAGGAGAACTACTTATAAAATCCTTCAATTCAAAATTATTCCATGAATGCAAAGTACAAATGTTAAGTAAAGACGAGAAATATTTCTCTGATAAATAATGTGTATCCCTAAAAATTGTATATAAATAAATTACAAATGTAAAAAAATACATATTTTTGTATAGGGCCCTAAAAACTAGGAAATAAAGCATATCGATGGGGCATTCAGTCACTGATTTCATATTCACTTCAAAGGAAGATAGGGCACCGGAAATTTTGTAGAGTAGATAAATCGGCGCTCTACCTTCCTTTGAAGTGAATTCGAACTCAGTGACTGATTGCACTATCTATGTGCTTTAGGTTTATTTTCTACATTTTAGGGCCCTATAGAAAAATAGTTTTCTTTTAATTTATTTATATTTTTTTTTGTTGTCACTAAAAACATCTACCTTCAAAAACTTTGATATATGACTCATAAACATGAAGCACATTTACCTCCCCCCCATTTTTGGAGTCACGTTTGAGGTAGCCCATGACATTGTTTTGTTTTCCATTGACATTGTTTGACACTTTTGAGGTAGCCCACCACGATCTCTAATTTGAGATACGACACTTTAAAGTCGAACCCCACGAAATCCGCCCTCCCCCATTTTATCAGTGGGGAATAGTGGGGACAAAATTCGAAATAGTTTACGACCGTCATTATACAATCTTTCATTTGAGATTTAACTCATAACTGTAGGCCCTCGAGCTCGGGAGATATAGCAGAACGGCTTTCACATTTCTAGTTTTTTAGGGTGGGAAAATCATGGGGGTCAATTTCATATAGCCTACGACACTCCCCGCGTCAGAAGCTTTCACTTGACGTATACCTTAGTACTTTCGGCAGTCGTATTCAGGAGATATAGCAGAACAATAGTTTCGCATTTTCCCTGTTTTAGGGGGGAAGAAAGCATGGGGGTTAGTTTTTTTTAACCTACGATACCCTTCAGGTCACCAGATTCCATTTGAGACATAGCTCGTTACTTTCCGTACTCCCGTTCAGGAGATGTAGGGGACAATCATTTTCATATTTTTCCCCTTTTTAGGGGGAAGAAATCATGGGAGGGTCAATGTTTCATAGCATAGGGCATTACACGCGTCAGAAGCTTTCATATGCGTATAGCTTGTTACTTTTGGCTTTCACGTTCCTGAGATATAGCTTAAGAATAAGTTTCACGTTTCCCCTTTTTTAGGGAGGAAGAAACCACAGGGGTTAACTTTTATAGTTTATGACACTCCCCGCATCACAAGCTTTTATTTGACACATAAATGATTAAGTTTCCCCATGGCGTTCGTAGATAAGGTGGAACAACGTTTTGTCAAATCCACAAACCGACAAATGTCAAAGCCAAAAGCAATATGAAGATAGGTAATAAAGGATTGCACTTTATGCATCGCTGATGTATGGTTTCTGTTACTCATGAATACATGTCTTTCAGGACCGAAAGTTGCTTTTTTTAATGAAGCTGACAAACAAGTTTTCGTCAAAAAAGTTTTTTTCCACTCCTTCTTTGATGATGATTTTTGTATGACAAGAACAATATGTTAGGGAATAAACATTTCTCCTTGATTTCAAAATATCATTTTAGGGTTTCAAAATTAGTCAACTAATCCGTGAAAACTGTTGAAAGCAATTTTAAAGTTGGCCGAGGAATGAAACACACAACTTATGCTTCTTTGTGCTGAAACTTTATTAGAATAATCTGTAGGTTAAAATTATGTAGCGTTTCTTGATTATATCAAGAACTGTTTAAACTCTTTCCAAAAGAGTTAATGTTATTAAAGTGTTTATATCAGTTACTGATAATTGTAGTTTTCTGTTATGAATGTTTTTGAACTTCCTACTACATATATTACGAAAAGAAAAGGACGGAGTAAAATGCTCATAAATAACTCTCAAAGATAGTAATATAATCTTAAATTCTACGATTTTTTATTGTGTAGTTTAAGTTCACCGTTTCACAAAAAAGGTCCGGATGTGTGAAATAAAGTTCTCTTCTGTTTTTATTTTTTTAGATGTGCGAGCGCTGTACTGTTTCTTATATGCACCATAAAGTCTTTTGAAAGACCAAATCACTTTTTTTTAAATCATTTTTTTTAATTTTTTTATTCTTGTAGAAAAGTTTAGAGCGCTCAGGGATTAGAGTTAAAGTTTGCAGTATCACTTCTTAATCTTTTTTTATTTTCAGTATTCCTTAGGTATTAGAAAATAAAAACATTTGAAGTGCCTACATACAGCTTTAATAAATTGCATAATTCTAACTTGCCTATTAATAATAAAGCTGTGAATTTGTTTTGTTTGAATTTGCTCGAGAAAAATGGCTATTTTTTGGGGGAAGGGGAGTAAAATCAAAGAATTCTAGCTAATTAGGATCGAATCTAGAGTGGGTTGGGTTGGATTGTTTTACCTCTGAGCGGCACTTTTTTTGCACACCATGGGCTAAATGGCCAGGTCACAAAGACCCCGAAGGCTCAGAGAAGGTTGGGGAAGGGGACCCACTGTAACAGCTGTTGGGAGACAGATGGTAGCCTCCCGTCAAGGCCATCCAGCGTGTTCTTTAACGTGCACAGGATATGGCTCTCCCGCACACGGGGCCACGCTTAACGTCCCATCCGACGGACGGCGACCTTTCCAAGCCCATCGGTGTCCCCTACTGACCGTGGGCAGGGCAGGGAATTTTGCGGAGATAAATCTCAACGCTGACCCAGCTAGGACTCGAACCTGGGAACTACAGATTACGAGCCTGGCGCGCTACCGACTGAGCCACCCCTGCCCCGAATCTAGAGTGGAAGGACAAAGAGTCTTGCCCTCCCCTCCCCCTTTTGGAGAGTAAGGATCCCTCCCGTGCTATGGAGAGTAATTATTAAATTTCTCAATATTTCATGCATTTTTCAATAAATTTTTTAAAGACATCTGAAACGGAAGGGAAAATGCAATGCTGAAAATGGAATTCCAGTGTCTGCATCCCACCCCCCCAATTCACTTTTTTTCCGAACTAATGGAGGATTGGGAGAAGGCAACTGGTGTATTATTAATTCCTATAGTGCAGAAAAAGAAAGTTTCATTCATCTGTTAAAACGAAAAATTTGTGTTTTCTCAAATATTTTGAATTAAGAGATCAAATCATTGCCGTCAATGTAAACATGCTTGATCATCAATGTTACCACCCAATCTCAGTCTTCGAGCATAAATAGATCGTTTGCATCGATATAAATAGATCGAACATAAATAGATCGTTTGTATCGATATAAATAGATCGAACATAAATAGATCGTCGCAATATTCGTTGTGCTAGTTTCCAAAATATACCTCCCTCTAACTATGGATATTAGAACTACAGGAGAATTCTGTAAGTGTGAATCATAATATTTCATTAGTATCAATTGAACTGAAAACATTTCTAAACTAATCTAAACTGATGTTATTTATCTCTGAGAACAAAAAAGTTGAATATCGACAGTTGTCAGTAGACAGACAACAAAGTGAAAACAGCTCTTTTTTAATTTTTAAACCAAACGACAACGTTTTACTAGAAGTTTTAATTTTTCATTAGAAGCAAGAGGAGGGGGGGGGGGAGAAGTTAACTATGTAAATATTTCTGTTCACAAATGTCGTAAAGATAAGATATAAAAAGCAAATTTTCGATAGGGATGGACAAGAGATATTGTTAATTTTGCGAAATTTCGCCCGATTTGTTTAAATGGACAAACTTAATTGAGTTGCTTAATTAGAATTTGAGTTGATTTTGGAGATAGATTATAGTATTATTGTGAAAAAAAAATAAAAATAAATACCCCCTCAAGCAGCTGCTTGCCACAGAGGTCTCACAGGAGCCTGTCAGTTTATATGCCATAGTAGAAGGTCTGTGAGGATGGCAGGACCTCAGCAGAAAAACAACACACACATCCATGCCTTGGACGGGGCTCGAACCCAGGTGACGTCTAATATTAATTCACATAAATATAATATGTGCTGCTTTTATAAAATAAATGCATTTTGGGTGACTAAAAATCTGTTTCTGTTAAATTATTACTGGCATATTCTTGCTTTTGCAAATAAAACGAAATTTGTTTGCCCACCGGGTTGTTTTACCTCTGAACGGCCCCCTTTTTTTTTGCACACAATGGGCAGTTCATAAGGAACCCGAGAAGTTCGTCGGAAGGGGCCCCAGTGGAAGGGGACCCAGTTGGTAAGGATTTTCCAGTTTTACAAATATTCTATAATCTGTAAACAATAATTTTAAATCAAGCGTACCTGTACAAATGATTTTAGAGCATGAATTAAGACCTTTCACCGAAGAGTCAAAACATTATGACTAGCCTGTCTTTATGCAAATCGTAGCAACTGCAGGTAAATGACGGTTCGTGAGAAGGTCATGAAACGGTGTAAATAACACCTGATACTGAGCTCTGTTAATCAGTGTTATTCTTGTTCTTCAGATGGGAAAGGCAACGGACTTAAGTGAATTCGACAAAGATCAAATTGTAATGGCCACACAATGTGTCAGAGTACTTCCGAGACGACAAAGCTTGTGGGGTGCTCACGGTCAGCCGTGGTTAGGGCCTTCAAAAGTGGTCCGAGGAGGGAAAAACCACGAACCGCCGGCAAGGTGTGGGCCATTCACGGTACATCGATGCTAGAGGTGAGCCAAGATGTCCCGTATGGTACGAACCAACAGATGGGATACTTTGGCGCAACTCGCCCGTAATTTGAATGCTGGTGACTTGAGTAATGTGTCATAACACACAGTACATCGAACCGTGCTGAAAATGGGGCTGCATAGCTGCAGGCCGATCCGAATGCCCATGCTAACCTCGGTTCACCGTCGAAAGCGCCTACGATGGGCATGCAAGCATCAAAATTGGACCTTGAATGATTGGAAGAATGTCGTCTGCTCCTATGAATCTCGTTTCCTGTTGCAGTATATGTGAAGGCCGTGTACATGTGTGTCGTTTCCCTGGAGAAGTGTTAGCACCAGTATGCACCGTGGGGCAAAAGCAAGCCGCTGAGGAAGTGTAATGCTTTGGGCAATGTTCTGCTGGGAAATTCTGGGTCCAGTCGTTCATGTGCAGGAATCTATGACATCTACCACCTACCTATTGCAGACCAGGTACATCCTTTCATGGCAACAGTATATCCCTTTAGTAGTGCTTTCTATCAGCAGGATAATGCACCATGTCACATTGCCCGATTGTTCGAGAATGGTTCGCGGAATATGAGGAAGACTTCCAGGTATTGCCTTGGCCTCCAAATTCCCCAGGCATCAATCCTATCGAGCATTTGCGGTTTCTGTTGGAACAGCATATCCGATCTGCGGTGACTCAATCACGTAACTTACGAGAGTTAAAGGATCTGCAGGTAACGTGTTGGTACCAAATACCACAAGACACCCTTAGAAATCATGTAGCGTCCATGCTTCGCCGGGTAAGATCTGTTTTGGAGGCACATGGAGGACCAACATCATATTAGGCAGGTGGTCATAATGTTTTGTCCCTTCGGTGTACATACATTGGCACAATAGCGGATATCAATCGCTTGGAAATTTTGACCGTATACATTAGACTGGTAAATGAATCTACACTTGCCAAGCCGCAAAATTCCCCGCCCTGCCCACGGTCAGTAGGGGACACCGATGGGCTTGGAAAGGCCGCCGTCCGTCGGGTGGGACGTTAAGCCGTGGCCCCGTGTGCGGGAGAGCCATATCCTGTGCAGGTTAAAGAACACGCTGGATGGCCTTGACGGGAGGCTACCATCTGTCTCCCAACAGCTGTTCCAGTGGGTCCCCTCCCCCAACCTTCTCTGAGCCTTCGCGGTCCATCTGACTTGGCAATTTAGCCCATGGTGTGCAAAAAAGTGCCGCTCAGAGGTAAAACAACCCAACCCAACCCACTTTGCAAGAATCGGAGGGTTACAGCCAGTCTGATGTTTTCTGGAATTGCGGCTCGAAATTTAGTGTCAGATTTTGAAATCTCTGCCTAATCATTTGAAGCAGTTCTTCAAAATCTATCTGTGTCAGTCACATAAAATTGGGAATCCAACTCCATCTTCGAACTGTAAAACTACCAAAAGTTCATTGCCACAGCTAATTCAATTTTCAAAGAGTTTTCTCCTCCACCAACGTCAAAGTCGTTTTTCTCTAGGCCGGTAGCTGAGTAGTCAGAGCATTTGACATGTTATCAGAAGGTCGTGATCCCACCTCGTTTGATTAATATAGAGGAAAATGATAATCTAACAAATCACTACCAGGTGTATCTGAGAAATTCTATTATTTCAAAAAGATACGTTCTCCCACCCAACGTAGAGATCAAGGGGCAAATTGTTGCTGGCAATATAAACCCCTTTATCATCACACTTCACCACTAAAATATCAAATTTCTTGTCGTAATAGATTGTTTGCAATATTTGTTTAAAATATTAAAATTAAAAAAATTATTCACCATCAGGGGGCGCAATATAAATTTTTTGGGATATTTTTAAAATGTGGGTTGGGTTGTTTTACCTCTGAGCGGCACTTTTTTGCACACCATGGGCTAAATGGTCAGGCCACATGGACCCCAAAGGCTCAGAGAAGGTTGGGGGAGGGGAACCACTGGAACAGCTGTTGGGAGACAGATGGTAGCCTCCCGTCAAGGCCATCCAGCGTGTTCTTTAACGTGCACAGGGTATGACTCTCCCGCACACGGAGCCACGGCTTAACGTCCCATCCGACAGAGGCGGCCTTTCCAAGCCCATCGGTGTCCCCTACTGACCGTGGGCAGGGCGGGGAATTTTGCGGAGATAAATCTCAACGCTGACCCAGCTGGGACTCGAATCTGGGAACTACAGATTACAAGCCTGGCGCGCTACCGACTGAGCAACCCCCGCCCCATTAAAAATGTGAATGATAATAGGCTAGTAATACTTATTCAATTAGGAAAGAATTTTTAATTTATATCCAAAAACAAAAAAAAAAATCGTTTAAAACAAAAAAAATTGCGTTTTTCAACCCCTTCTTGAGGTAAAGATAAAAATTATTATTGTCAATGTGTCTTCATCATATTCACATTTCATTCACATTTCACAACATGTGTCTTCAACATGTGTCTTCATCATATTCACATTTCACAATCAAAATTAAAAATTTATAATGCAATTACATCGCTTGCAATAATAGCTTGAAATTTTTTCACCGTTAGAGGGCGTTATAGTTAGAGGGAGATTCCGAAAGTGCGATTCGAAAAATTTCGTCAAACCTATCTAACTCAAAAAGAATTTTTAATTTTTCTTTAAAAATAAAAATTTTCTATGTCCATTGACAGACAGGTAAATCTTTTCCGGAGATTCTTATTCAATATCAAATAAACAATTCAAATCTTCAGGTATTCTGTTAAATTATTGCTTTTTTTTTTATCTTCACTGGCTCTGTGGAACTTCTTGGTCTGGTCTAAAGAGGTGTTGCATTTTAATCATAAATAATGAAAAAAATAAAATAAATAACTACCCCTCAAGCAGCTGCTTGCCACGGAGGTCTAACAGGAACCTGTCAGTTTATATGCCAAAGTAAAAGGTCTGAGAGGATGGCAGGACCTCAGCAGAAAACAACACATACATCCATGCCTTACCCGGGGCTCGAACCCAGGTTCCTTAGATTACTAGCCAAGAGCGCTAACCACTCGGCCCATAGTGTGTACGTATCCAATATTTAGATTCAAGGGGACCCAAGATTTCGATTTCAAGGATTTCCGGAGGGTTAGAGAATTTTAGTATTTTTTTCTTTTTCTTTGGTGTGTGTGTGGGGAGGGGGAGGAGACCGAACAGGAAATTTAAAATGATATTCTGTATTGAATGAGATTTTACATTTTTTTTGCATCTATTTTTAGTATCGGCACTAATATTTGGAGCTATTAAAATTATGCAAAAATACTGTTTCGGATTTCAAATTAGGAAGACAAGTTTGCGTTTCCATATAAGACGGTGGATTTTAGAGAGGGGGGAGCAAACCTCTGATCTCCCTCCCATGGTGCACCCCTTTATGGCACAAAGTTCATACCTATCTATAGTCTCCATCTCACAGATTAGGGTATGAGTGAGTGTGTGTCCACGTGCAGCGGACCAAATCTGGGATTAGATTAGGGTGTTTCTTCCTTTGTACTCATTGCCCCAGGGACATTGTTCTTCACCTAACGTTTTTCTTGGCGCCAATTAATGCTAAGCGGGAATAACTGTTCAGACGAATCACTTTCGGACAAACGGCTAATTTATGTCAGCTTCAGTTACGTTCTCAGAGATAAGACGTGGACAACGAATGCAAACTTTTCAAAGGCCACAGGTAACGATATCGGACTGGTAGAGCGTTTAGTGTAGCTGTGAATCAGCGAGTGCAGTAACTGAATCGTATAGGAGTAATATCAGACTTAGTTGACGAGTGCCATTTCTTACTAGAGGTGATAAAATTCGCTTTTTGAAAAAGATACTTCTCATTCAAATTGAGGTGCATCTGTCTTTCGGAATGCGATGAGATTTTCAGTTGTGCAAGTATTAGCGCTTTCGTCGTGTGTAGTGTGCTTATTTCAGTCATGTTATGGATATCAAACATGTAAGTATGCTTCTTTACATTTTCAAGTGTTTAATGATTGAGAATATGTTAAGTGGTATAGCAAAATCGAGGGTCTTTTCTATTTTGGTTTATTTTTTACATATGAATGAAAGACGTTTAATAGGTTAATTCCTCCAGCCTAAAATATAAACCTATGAATCATGAATTCGGTATGATGTATACAATGAATCAAATAGAATCAAACTTGGACAGTGCAGTAACAGATTAATTAACTATTAAATATATCGCTCTTTAAATTAAATTTTAAGTTGTTAAATCCAACTAGTAGCTATTCTGGTAGTCAATTTTACATGTTCATAAATGTTTAATGCATTACTGTTGCATTATGTGATTTAATGCATAAATTGTTTTATGTGGCTTAAAAATAAATGATTCAAATTAAATCTTTTTACCTCATGTATAAAGGTGGCTTTGTTTGGTCAATAGCACTTTGAATAAGTCAGGGTCAAATATACGTTCCCGATACCCCAGCATTCCATGTTATTCCTAAGCTCTATAGTTTCCGAAATATGCATTTGATGAGAAAATGCGACTCAAGATAAACTGAAGATCATAATCAAATCTATTTAAATCTCAAATTTCAAATATATTGATTCAGTATTTAAAACGTTATTGATGATGGAATGTTTCGCAACAGTAATGCATCAGAGAATTTATCTCACATATTAATTAAAACTTAATAAGTTTTTTCTTACCATTTAACAAAATAAATGTACATTTTTAGAAGTTTGCGTAATGATTATTTGAATATTGCGCAATTATGAATGATTTTAAGTAAAATAAATAATTTATATTCCGACTTCCTTAACTCTTTAAATACTGAACGAATATTTTTCTAAGTCCAGATTTAAATAGGTTTGATTATTATCCTTTTCTGCAGTCACATTTTCAATTAAATATGCATTTTAGGCGTTATATAGCTTTGTAGTTAGATTCCCATTGGTATAAAATAGGAATTATTTTAATATTTTCGTAAGGTAATGTGTGTTGGCAACTAGAACGAATGTGAGAAATTTGATGACAGAATTCGGTTCAAAGATACAAAGAAATGATTGATGATGTTCTGATAAAGCTCTGAGTTCTTTCATAATTTTAGTATTTTCTATAAAATTTTGAAACTGAATTTTATTTTTGAAAGGTTACAGGTAAAGAAAGGAACAAAAGAAATATGAAACAGAAAAAATATTTTTAACAGAATGCGGAAATAAAACAGGAAGGAGATCGGATATTATTTTGTAGATATTTAGAATCATTTTTCGTATGGAGAAGAATATACGTAAAAAGGTGGATATAGGGATATTTTGAATTGCGGGTGGGGGTGATCAGATTAGGCTGAACTGACCAGAACACCGTTCGAGCATTCTTTCTGTTTTATTCGTGCTAAATGTGAAACGTGTTTTTTCATTTCCATTCTATGTCTATGAAAACATCTCGCGGAATGTGCGATATATACATATTTGCTTTCTATTTTCATCCATACCTTCCCTTTATTAAACTCTCCTAAGGGAAAGGTGAGATTCTTTTGCTCCCCCCTGCACTTTCCAACTGTATCGTGCACTATATACATAGAATGCATTTCGACTAAATTAATTACTATTGGGATTTTCTGTTTGTTCTTTGATGTCAATGTTTATCAAAAAAATAGCAGCCAAGGTTCATGAAAATAAACAAAAACAAAATTTTTCGAGGGAATTAAACATTGCAAAAACAAGCAGGGAGAAATCAAATAATACTAATATTTGTTCATATTCATGTTAGTTATACAAAAATGTTTAAACACATGTGGGTCATGTGTGCAGGAGAGAAGAATAATATAATTAGGTTGTGGTGATTCAATTTTTGCATTGATTTTTTTCTACTCTTAATTTTGATTTTTCTTCCATTTGTTTAGCAGAATAATGTTTGTGAGGCTAGGTGAGTTGCAAATGGTCAAGCCATAAGTCAATATAGATTCACAGATAGGTTTCTAATACATGTATATCAGCTTGCAACAATTTGCAAAATTCCGATGCACATAGACACAATTTGATTGGTGTAAATTGGTTAGCGCGCTTAGCTACTGATCTAAGGGACCTGGTTCGAGCCCCGGATAAGGCATGGATGTATATGTCGTTTTTCTGCTGAGGTCCTGACTTCCTCTCAGACCTTCTACTATGACATATAAACTGACAGGCTATTGTCAGACCTCTGTGGCAAGCAGCTGCTTGAGGGAGTATTTGTTTTTTTTTCTTATAATTCGTTCAACCGAAATTTGCTCCTCCAACAATTTATGATAAAATTTTGAGAATTGAGAAATATTGAGATGCAGCCAGAGGGCGTACTACTCGGTAAGCTCTCTAATAAGGTCTCTTCATATTTGTCACTCGAGAATCATTAGAAGAGGAGGGAGTCGAGAAGGGCGGCGACAGAAGAGGAAGCTCAGTTTTAGATTTGGCAGAATAAATTATTACCTGTTTTACAGGCGATAAAGACACCTTTTACATCCTATTTGCTTTCATTTTTATTATAAGCTATATTTAGAGCTTTGTAGAAGAGGGAAAATATTTGAAATTTAAAACTTGAGTATTTACCACAACTATAATTTTTTTTGTAAACGCACTCATCAGCAGTTTTAGATTGATATGACCTTCTTCTATCTTGTAGAGAAGATAGAATTGATAGTTTAGTGATAGAAAATCGCAGAAAGGTTTAAGGTAAGGGATGGGAAAAGGACTCATTTGTTTTGAGTTTTTATGTTATGTTTTTTCGTGTTGCCTCATGTTTAGCTTTCGTGTATATTACTTTTCTTCATGTTTCATATTTTGTGATTTAACATTGCTAATCTTGTCTTCGTGATATTTTCTGTTTATTTTTCTGTGTTTCGTAATTTTTGTTTTATTACTGCTTTTGTAGCTTAATTTCCTATTTTTGTTAGTATAATTAAATTTTGTTGTTTTCCTTTTGATTTTTGATTTTCTACGGCTTTATTGTTTAATAACTTATATATATTTATTTCCAGCATTTAATTTTATTTTATTGTAACTGGGTTTGTTTTTTTTTCCACGTTTGAAGAAGTTCTTTCAACGGATTGTTTTGTCTCAGATGACTTGGGTTTCTGTCGATGTCTTGAGGGGTTTCAGCTGCATAGTCTGATGACCTTTGTATCTTGTGGATAATACAGATTTGTCTGTAGGCTATTTTTGGAAAGTTGGGTGGTGTTGGCTGGCTTTGCTTGTTGGGATGGTGCATCCGGTACCTTCTGAGGACTTTAGACTGAATAGAGTATAAGATTTAACACTCGTTGAACTAGCTTTGACTGTTGAGAAGTAAACAACTTTAATGTATTTTTTTTATCTTCTATTTTTAATTTTTCACTCTTTTCATTTGATATTTTTTCTGCCACAATTATGCGACGAGTGATCATTGAGATATGACCACCCCACCCCATGCTTTGTCAATAGGACTCTAATTTTAAGTCCTATAATTTTTAAAATAAACGTTTTGTGGAAAAATGGGGCAAAAGGTAATGATCTAAATTATTTTTATCTAAATGTCCATTTCCAACATTATTTCTTCAGTATTTAAAGAGTTACAGAAGTTTGAACATACAATAATAGCAGTGCTAGACATTGTAAGTTAACTGAAACTGAAGTAAGAAATATTATCTCAAACCAGCTCGTATACTCTATAATTGCATATTTTTAAAAGTGTGTGCAAATAATTTCTTAAATTTTCCTTGGGTAAATTTTTTAGAATAGTTCTGAAAGGTTTAAACTTCAATACCTGCTTAAATACTGCGAGAATATTGTTTAAAAAAAATCAAGATTTAGATAGAGTTGATTCAAATATTTGAATTATCCTCCGCCACATTTTCTCAAGAAAAACTAATTTTAGAAGTTATAGAGCTTTGAAGTTAACGTTCCATTGGCATTTCATAGCATGAGGGTAGTTATGTTACGTCAATGTGACCCTAATTTCTTTCAATTCCATTGACTTTAATGATTTCTCAGATTATGTCTTTTCTAATGGCCGAAATCTAGTAAATTACATGAATGCAGCGCCCAGTGGTATTAAGCAGAACGAACTTAAACGCAATTCCAGTATATAATTTTTTTTTATTCCTTTTGCACTGCTCTTTTAAAAATTTTCTACAAAATATACATTGATAATTATCTTTAGCATTTTTTACTATATTTGTAGTTAATGATATGATCATGGTCCCCTACATTCAAAGAGAAAACTACAACAAGGAGCTACAACGTACCCTTTCCTCCCATACTTCCATACCATTCCAAAAATTCTCCTATTGTGTACCGAGACCTAACTTCCATGACTGTGAGCTTTATCGCCAAGGCTATCCACATTTTCACACGAAATAGAATACACCCATTTAACAGAACAAAAAAAAAATACCTCCACAGAATTAAAGAAAAATAAAAACTACTCCCCACCCAGCTCTCCATTGAAAACCACACTAAAATCTTTCTCACTGGAAAGATACAATCATCCCAACAATTTTCCTTAAACAACTTTGATTCAGTTTCTGATAAATTTCCGTCCAACAAAATTCGGTTTCGAACAAATATTGTTGAAAAGTTTCCGGATCCTTTGTTCCTTCCTGTGCTTCAAGCATCGTCTCGTATCCACAGTAATTTACTCGGAGGACTGCTTCTTTGTGTGTAAAGCACCACCTAGCATCAGCATAATTCGACCCTTACGAGTGTTAGTGTTTGGGATATTTTATAATAAAAAGTTGAAATTTGAATCAATCATGGCTTCAAAGGCAGGAGTAAAAACAAAAGAGTAAATCATCATCATCATCATCCTCAAGCAGCCATGGGCTACGGAGGTCCAACCAGACCATGCAATTTAGTTCTCCAAGCAAGTCTATCCTGAGCTACATCTACTGCATCTGGCCACTGCACACCAATTCTAACAAGATCCTGTTTGACATTGTCTGCCCACCGCATCCTAGGTCTCCCCTTCTTTCTGAGGCCTTTAGGCACACTGTTCATAACCCTATTCACCAATCTATAATTATTCATACGGGCAACATGGCCAAACCAACGGAGTCTCTCTCTGCACAATATGCTGCTTAAAGGAGGTTGCAAACTCCTTTGCCTAACCTCATCATTAGTTACAAAGTTGAACCACCTAATGCCCAAGATACTGCGTAAGCATCTGGAATCAAAAACATCTAGTTTCCTGTTATCTTGTTTACAAAGTGTCCAAGTTTCACTACCATAACTAACCCTAGAAAGAACCAAACTATTATACAGTCTAATTTTAGTCTTCAGGTGTATACGCCTATTTCTCCACACTCTCCATAGATTCTTAAAAGTCCCGGCAGCAATCCCTATTCGTCTGTTAATTTCATGCCGCACATCACCATTATCTGTTACATAGCTCCCAAGATAATTAAACTGTGACACCTGCTCAAGACTGCAACCATTCAGATTAACTGAATCAAGCCTGCCTGACCAATTTTCATCACTTTAGTTTTCTCTCTGTTTATAACCAAACCTACTCTACTACCAGTCTCATCAACAGCTCGAATGAAAGAGTTCATCTCATCAACATCATTTGCCAAAAGGGCTAAATCATCAGCATAATCTAAATCAGAAATTTTCGTATCTCCAGCCCATTTAAGGCCAAAATCCCTTGAAGTGAATTTCGCATAATATAATCAATAACCAAGCTAAAGAGAAAAGGAGACAAAATGCACCCTTGTCGAACACCAGAAGTAATGCTAAACCAATTGCTACAAGCCTTACCAACTCTCACACACGACTCAGTGTTATAATAGAGAGCTTTCATTATGTTAACTAACTTGTCTGGTATACCATATGATCTCACAATCAACCACAAATTATGACGATCAACAGAGTCGAAAGCCTTTTTGAAATCAACAAAGCTAGCAACCAAAGGTTTCTGAAACTCTAAACATTTCTCAAGAATCTGCCTAAGTGAAAATATCTGATCCACACATCCCCTACCACTTCTGAATCCACATTGCTCATCACGCAATTGACTGTCAACCAGATTCTTAATTCTATTAAGCACAATCATGGAAAGAACTTTACCTGGAACAGAGAGTAGGCTGATACCCCTATAGTTATCACAAGAACTGCGATCACCTTTTTTGAAAATAGGGATAACAATCGCTCTGGTAAAATCCTTAGGAACAATGCCTTTATCATAAAAGATATTCAGAATTTCAGTCATCCAAGTGGTAACCGAAACATTCCCAGCTCTAAGCATTTCGGTAGTAATTTCATCTACCCCTGGGGATTTATGTAGTTTAAGTTTAGAAACAGCCAAAATAACTTCAGATTGTGTTATAGAGCCAACATTAAAGCCACCAATGCATCTATCATCGTTGCAAACAATGGGAGTAGAACTAACTAAATTGTTTAGAACATCACTGAAATGCTCAGCCCACCTAGCCATGACAGAATCCTCCCCTTCTATAACCTTACCTTGTTTATCCTTCAATCCTTGTATGCCTGTTCGTTTTCTACCACACAAAACATTAACTATCTGGTACAGCTCTCTGCTGTTGTGTTGTCTAACTGCTTCCTCGGCTTTGTCAGCCAAACCATCAAGTAAAAGATTCTTATCAGCAGCTAACTGATCTTTTACACATTTATTAAGTTCTCTGTAATGCTTTCTATTAGGACTAGTAGGGTATTGATTAAGGACATTCCTGCAGTTCTTTCTTTCCGAAATAAGCTCAAGTGCCTTATCACTCAGATAATTCTGCATCTTTTGCTCCTTTTTTCCTAAAAGAGTACTGTTAGTGTCCAAAAAAGCCTGTTTAAAATGATCCCATTCTTCCTCAACTTCAGTAGTAAGCAAACCATGACTGTCATAACGACTAAGTAACCTATCATGGTAAGCTTTAGCTATAACTGGATCTTTCAGAGCTTCAGTATTAAAAGTAAATTTTTTAACCCTAGCACAACACTTTTTAAGTTTAAGTTGCAACACACTTTTAACAAGGTAATGGTCAGATCCAATTTCAGCTCCCCTATATGTCCTGGTATTCCTAACAGAACTAGCCCATTTGCTGTTAATTAATATGTAATCAATCATATTCTTATGCAGCCCATCAGGTGAAACCCATGTGTACTTATGTATGTCGCGGTGTTTATAATAAGTGTTAGTTATTCTGAATCCATTGAGTTTACTTACCTGTAGGAGACGTTGCCCATTGCCATTGCAGCTACCAATACCAAAAGGGCCTATTACTCCTCCCCAAAGGTCAGAGTCAGTTCCAACTTTGGCATTGAAGTCACCAAGAACAAAGGTAATATCTCCTTTCTTGACAGAATTCAGAATATCCTGAAGTTGTTCATAAAACCTATCCTTCTCATCCTCATCGGCATCCTCAGTGGGGGCATAACAGCAGATAACATTCAAGTCTTTAACGCTTGTCTGAAATTTTGCTGTAAGAAACCTTTCATTAATGCACTCATATCCTAGAAGAGCATCGCTAGCGTGTCTGCTGAGAACCAGACCCACGCCTTGGTGATGCTTATTGTCGTCCCTCCCTGAAAAGAGAAATTTAAGATTATTTTTAAGAATCTGACCTTTATCTGTCCATCTGGTCTCTTGCAAGCCGAGAATATCTAAATTATAATGGTGGAATTCTTGTGTGAGGACATCAAGAGAAAAAGCTCTGTGCAGAGTCCTCACATTCCAACTACCTATGGAGAGAAAATGGTTAGTGGGACGTTTAAAGAAATTATGTTTATTGAGAGAGGGAATGCCGGCAATATCAAACAGTCCCCTAATCGCAGACATGGGCCAAAGACCCGTTCCCCCACTACTAAAGGCTGAAGCCATCTACACTGGAAGACTTCCTCTAATGTAGAATTTGACGATGCCAATAGAAGCTAAGAGTTCAGGTGCCTGCGATGACTTCTGCTCAGGATTATCCACCAGCTGATAAACATATCCTGTGAATCTATTCACTTGGGGCTGTCAACCCACAAACAAACAGAAAATACAGCGGAAGATTTTCCCTCCACAGAAACCCACCAGTGCAGCAAAATCAGGATCCATAATCAAGCTCAGAGCCATATATCTGTCCAGTCCAGTAGGTTTATATGGTCAGCACCAGGACCCTGTGTGGTTGACCACTCCTCAGCAGGGTAGAAAAAAAAAGAAAAGTAGCCATAGTTGTCCAGATCAGTAGGCCACACTAATCTGGCAGCCCTCCCCTTCCGTTCACTTCCACAAGAGAGTATCTCTTTTGAAAGTTACTAACGGTCCGCACCACGAGAAGGCGGGGTCGGACATTAGGTGCTAGGCCTGGCCGGTTCTATGCATCATCACAGGGGATTGGTGCATAGCTCTCCTTCCAGTGACTACCTAGCTACCATTTACAGACCAAAGAGTAAATATGAGTTTAAAATAAAATTAGAATTGATCACAGTAGCTGTGCCATCGTACTGGATTATGCATTAATTATTAATGGCTCTCACTTCTTTGGTAAATGCAGTGATAGGTTCACAAAACTTAATTATTTCACATAAAATCAGTAAATATAATAAAAAGTACATATAGTTTTACTGGTTTTTATAAAATCCCTTTAACTATTCATGGAATGACATTCGAAGTTAAAGAGCATCCACTCACCCACACCTTCCCGGCAATTATTCCGTTAAATCGAGGGTTTACTATATGTGTATTCCGTCGGAAAGTTATATCCATGTAAAGTACAAGATATTAATGATTCCAAGTACGCTGAATGGCATCAGAATCGCAGAAGGCAGAGTCATGGATTATCGTATTAGAACAACATAAGGGTTCATGGTTTTCTATCAAAAGAGATGAATGATCACAATTTTCTGGTGAATCAAACCTCTTCCATTTAATTTTATCTGAGTTGGGTTGTTTTACCTCTGAGCGGCACTTTTTTGCACACCATGGGCTAAATGGCCAGGTCACATGGACCCCGAAGGCTCAGAGAAGGTTGGGGGAGGGGACCCACTGGAACAGCTGTTGGGAGACAGATGCGTTGGGAGACCAGCGTGTTCTTTAACGTGCACAGGGTATGTCTCTCCCGCACACGGGGCCACGGCTTAACGTTCCATCCGACGGACGGCGGCCTTTCCAAGCCCATCGGTGTCCCCTACTGACCGTGGGCAGGCGGGGAATTTTGCGGAGATAGATCTCAACGCTGACCCAGCTGGGATTCGAACCTGGGAACTACAGATTACGAGACTGGCGCGCTACCGACTGAGCCACCCCCGCCCCATTTTTATCTGAGTTTATGTATATAAGATTATAGGGAGACCAGTTAACAATTATGTGAAAATCATCCTGTATACCTTCGACTACGCCTCCTATATTGTGTTTCACATGAATAATCTGATAAAAAAAATCCGTTCTTATTTACCGAAAGGTTTGGCGAATTTGCTTATGATGGAAAAGGTTATTTTTAATGTAAAACATATCCAGGAAGCAGAGCAAGATTATAACTGATAGGAATTAAGATTCCATCCGATGGGACAACTGCCTTTCTAACTCCAAAGAGCAAAATGAGGATTACCGGGGAAAATCTCAACGCTGGCAGAGAGGACTCAACAACATTAAGGCCGAATTTGAACTCGATTGTTTTAATTCTGAGTGGATCCTTTTTCGCACGCAATGGGCTAAATGGCCAGGTCACAAGGGCTCAGAGAAGGTTTTCGGTGACCTTCAAGGTCATCAAGAGTGATCGCTAACGTGCACGGGATACGGCTCTCCTATACACCGGTTTGAGCTCTAAGTCGCATTCGACGGACGGTAGTAGGGGACACCAGCGGCCTTTCAAAGTCCCTCGGGGTTCCCTACTTAAGGAGCAGTGGGGGGGGGGTGTTTTTAGGAGAGATAAATCTCAGTGATGACATATTTCTGCTTTTTAGGGCGCACATCGGAAGATAAATATTTTAAAAATTATTTATTGATATTATATAATAATCAATAAGTATTGCTCATGCATTGATTAATAATAGATGTGTTACATAAAATATGTCAAATATTTTGGAATTTATTAATTGGCATAAGTGCTTTTAATTTGTTCCAAAATTTAATTCTTAAAAAATTTTGATTGTGTAAGTTTGGCAGCGGATTAACCCAACCAAAATATTTAAGTCCTCGGTTGCTCGGTCCGAGAATGTGACGATTGCGAAGACTTTCTGCAACAATGGAAATCAGTCTTGATTACTTGGATGGCTTTATCAACACTTGGATGGAATGGCACTTGTTTCAACACATTGGGCTAAATGGCCATATCCCAAAACACACTCAGAGTAATATAGGGGTTGGGTTGGGTTGTTTTACCTCTGAGCGGCACTTTTTTGCACACCATGGGCTAAATGGCCAGGTCACATGGACCCCGAAGGCTCAGAGAAGGTTGAGGGAGGGGACCCACTGGAACAGCTGTTGGGAGACAGATGGTAGCCTCCCGTCAAGGCCATCCAGCGTGTTCTTTAATGCGCACAGGGTATGGCTCTCCCGCACACGGAGCCACGGCTTAACGTCCCATCCGACGGACGGCGGCCTTTCCAAGCCCATCGGTGTCCCCTACTGACCGTGGGCAGGGAGTAATATAGGGGAAAGAGAGCCACTTATACAGATCTTAGTGGCTATCTTTCCCCTATAACTAACCAAAACAGCTGTTAGTTGCCTTTCAAGGCTGACCAGCGTGTTCTTTAATATGCACAGTAGAGATGCTTTCGGGTCGATCGAGCAGGCTCTGAATAATTTAATTTTTTTGCAATTCTGTAAAAAATAAATGGAAATGTAAAAAATTTTGAATATAATTCCAACTTTTTAATCAGTTTTTAGTATTTAAAAATAAGTACTCATGCCTTCTTCCTCCAAGAAAAAAGGGAAAATGCATGAAAGATAGTTTTACTATATCTTCCGAAGTCGAAGGTCGAATGGCGCCCGATTTCCGACATAAATGGCGCCAGTGGCGAGTCAGCAAAACTACGAGATGCTTATATATCACATTGTTGAAGATAACGTTTAGTCTTTGGTGGTTATTACGCCTAGCATGTCTCCGGAAGATGTGGGTTCAAATCCCAGTCTAGGGGACAATCAGTATTTTTTTCTTAGCTAATCGTTTTAAGAGATTCTTGACGATATTGATTGAACGATTGATTGATTGATTATTGATTGAACGATTGATTGATGAGACAGCTGTTAGTTCCCTTTAGAAAGGCAACTAACAGCTGTCTCATCAACATCATCTTTAAGCAGCCATGGGCTACGGAGATTCAACCAGACCATGCAATTTAGTTCTCCAAGCATATCTTTCCTGAGCTAAATCTGCTGCAACTCGCCATTGCACACCAATTCTAACAAGCCCTGTTTGATATTGTCTTTCCACCGCAACCATGTCTCCCACACTATCTGAGGCCTTTAAGGCACATCGTTCATAACCCTATTCGCTAATCTATAATTATGCCTATACATAATCAACCAACATAATCAAACCAACTTAGTCTCTCTCAGCACAATATGCTGCTTAAAGAAGGTTGAAGACTCCTTTGCCTAACCTCTTCCTTACTTACAAAGTTGAACCATCTAATGCCCAAGATACTGCGTATAACATCTAGTTTCCTGTTATCTTGTTACAAAGCGCCCAAGTTTCATTACCATAACTAACCCTAGAAAAAACCAAACTAGTATACAGTATAAATTTAGTCTGTAGGTGTATGCGTCTATTTCACCATACTCTCCACAGATTCTTAAAAGTCCCGGCAGGAATCCCTATTTGTCTGTTAATCTCATGCCGCCCATCCCCAGTATCTGTTACATAGCTCGCAAGATAATTGAGACATCATCTCAAAGACAACTGAGACATCTTCTCAAGAATGCAGTCATTCACATTAACTGAACCACAGCCTGCCTGACCAATTTTCATCACTTTAGTTTTCTCTCTGTTTATAACCAAACCTACTCTACTACCAGTCTCATCAACAGCTCGAATGAAAGAATTTATCTCATCAACATCATTTGCCAAAAGGACTAAATCATCAGCATGATCCAAATCAGAAATTTTAGTATCTCCAGACCATTCAATTTTCCTGTGATACTTTATTACTGAATAACAAGTTGTATGTGGAATGAAAGCATGTGACATGGGGAGTATTGTAAGCAATAACAGTATCACCCCCCATCCCCCAACTATCTTTTTCTTTAAAAAAGAGGAAATTGGAAAGTCGTTCTTATACCATATCTTCCCAACGCTAGGGACTACAGTTTCGAGTTAGGCACTATGTGAAGATTGTATCTAAACGCAAGACCAATGGTGGATTAGCAAAAGGACCAACTCGGAGGAAAAAAATTATTTTTTCTAATTTATGTGTGCGAAGTGAAGATAAATTTAACTTAAAAATTAATGAAGAGGGAAATTAAATGAGGAATAAGAGGGAAATGTTAATAGTATTTGCTGTGTTATAAAATATAATATGAAAAATTGTTTTAAAAAATAACTCTACTGTTAGTAGCCTAATTACACTAGAAATGAATTTTGTATTGAACAATATCTGAGAGATTCAACATGAAAAAGTAATACGGATTAGCATCAGACAAAAACACAGAACTCATCTTTTTAAAATGCGAATTCCTCATATGCGGAAAAGTATGTCTCATACTTCTTTTATCGATATCGAGAGAAATCTGATTGTACGCGACTTAGGAGGCTGGGTTATTATCTCTGAATGGCACCTTTCTTCATACAATGGGCTAAAAGGACTCATAACAAGGGTTCACAGAGAGTTAGAACGGAAGGGACCCACTGGACAGCTGTTAGATACAGATAGTAGCCTGGTCAAGGCTATCAGCGTGTTCTTTAACGTTCACAGGGTATGGCTCTCTTGCACACGGGGCCACGGCTTAACGTCCCACCGAAAGGACGGCTGCCTTTCTAAGCCATCGTGTCTGCTACTGACCAAGGGCGAAGAGTTTTGTGGAGATAAATCTCAACGCTGCCCCAGATGGGACTGAAACAGAAACTACAGATTACGAACTTGGTTCGCTACCGCCTGAGCCAACCCCTGAATAACATTTTTTAACTTAAAGACTTGTCAATTTAACCAGAATAACAATTCAGATACACGTTACAAAGATGCAATTTTACATTTGTTGCATAATAAATTTTGCTGCAATAATTTTCGAGGCGGGGAGAGCCAGGCTCGTAATCTGTATTTAATGGGCAGTTTACACTATTAAGCTGTATTTATTCATATGATGACGAAGGTTCAGAGGAAAAAGTGTTTTTAGCATAGTGGGATTCGAACCCACGACCTTATGATAAGATCTCAGGTGCTCTGGTGGTTATCAGAAGGTCGTTGGTTCGGATTCGGGGAAATTCGAACAATTTTTCCTCTATATCTTTGTCATCATGTGAATAAATACATCATAAGTGTAAGTTACATAGTACAAACTGATGAGCTGTGAATGTAATTAACAATATCGTAATCTGTAGTTTCGAGTTTCGGGTGGGCCAGAGTTGAAATTTTTCTCGGCTAACCCCTTCCTTTGGTCAGAACAGGTACACCATTTGGCTTGGAAAGGTCACTGTCTGAAGGTTTGGATATTAAGCCGTGGCCCAATCTGCAGGAGAGCCATTAACCTGTGCACTTAAAGGACAAGCTGGATGGTATTGACGGGAGGTTACTATCTGTCTCTTAACACCACAGTGGGTCCACTTTCCCAAACCTTCTCTGCGTCTCCAGGTACTTGTGACTTCGCCATTAAGTCCATTTTCGTGCAAAAAAAGTGCCACTCAGAGGTAAAACATTCAACCCAAAACTTCCAAAAATTTTCATTCCTTATCTACTTTTTAATAATATTATCCTACCATTTGCATCCTGTTTTTTCTTTCCGTCTTTTTCGATGATCCTATCTTACACGGTATTGAGATCTTTCATTCAGAAAACATAGGTTTGACACATTTTGCAAGAAAATGATTCAAATCGCACCGGGGAAAAAAAATCGTATAAAAGGAACGGCTTTTAATACTGTCCAGTTCCATACTGTCCCTCTCTTTTCCCACTTCGCCTTTCCTGCTCTTAATTTATTCCTAGATAGAATCCCGGTTCTTGATCCATGGTTCACATTCTTCTCAGAATGTGCTACTTTCTGATTTTTTCTTTATAGTTATTTTTATGATACACCTGTAAAGCCATAATTCTAATGCGGGATAAATGTCATAGTTCAAAATCTTGTTTTTAAGTTCACATTTGTTCTAGACATTTCACTGTATCTTTCACACCCTGCCTGAGTTCAGATTCCCCCCCCCCCACCTAATCCCCGCCTTTGCCGTAGGCGAGACAGGGTACACTGATAGGTTTTGAAAGGCCACCGTCTGACAGTTTGGTATTATTAAGCCGTGGTCCGGTGTACAGGAAAGTTTTCTCTGTGCACGTTAAGAACACATTAAGTGGTCTTGACGGAAGGTTTTCCTTTGTCTCTAATGGCTGTTCAATGTACACCATTTCCCTAACCATCTCTGAGATCTTTGATCTGGCCATTAGTCCTATTTATTACACGACCAAAAGTCTTGTCTTAAGAGATGCACGAAGAATCTCTTCATGTATCAAAAATAATCTTCTGCCGTGGATATTCCCTTTTTTACTTCTAGTTCAAATTTTACACCTTCTGTTATTTGGGCTGATTAAACGCGCTCCAGGTGTAATTTATCAATTTTGATTCGACATTAATTGAAATTTATTACTTGGGTTCGAGCCCCGGGTAAGGCGTGGATGTTTGCTTTGTCTTTCTACAAAGGTCTCGACTTCCTCACAGATCTTCTCTAAGGCATATTAATCTGACAAGCTCCTGTCAGACCTTTGTGGCCAGCAACTGTTTGAGGGGTAATTGTTTCATCCTTTACTATCGATTTTTTTTCATATTTCTTGCACGTTTGGTAAGAGAATTCATGTCTTCAGTTCTTTCTGTGTTTCAACTGAAAAGGTAGTGTCATCGGCATGTCTTATGTTTTTTTTTGTAAATTTATTCATTATGCTTTTATCACTTTAATCACACATTCACCTCTAATTCATGTGAGAGCGCCTCTTGCAATTATCTTTTTGCAGTTAAGATTGAAAAGCAAATAGAACATGAAATAACATGGTTTAATGTTCTATCTGTTATTTCAAACATATAGGTCCAAAGTGTACATTTACTTTACCAATCCTGATTCTAATAAAGGTGTCTAAAAAGAGTGAGCTTTGTTTAACCCAGTTCTGCAAGAATCGTCAAAGTTCTTCGGAAATCCTCAGTGGCTTGAAATACTTTTTTTCGGTCAACCACTGGTGGTACCAAAGGAGGTACAGCCAGAGGAAAGATGGTTTGAGAGACATTTTACCACTCAATGACTTTTTTTTATACAGTTAGATAAATGGCCAGTCACAAAGACCCAAAGGTCTCAGAGAAGGTTGGGGGGAAAGTAATCCTCCTTTTAAAGCCATCCTACGTGTAACTTAACGCGCAGAATTTATAGAATTCTTGAACAAAGAGCCACGGCTTAATATCCCTCCCAAAGGACGATGGTCTTGAAAAACCCTTTGATCACCCCCTTTTCACCAAGGACAAAATGTTGGTTAATGGAAAGAATCTCAATATACACAGAGGTACAAAAAGGAACCTAGGTACATCAAGTTACGATACTGAGGTTTGAGAAAAGTGTCCAAGGTAAATTACCACCCAGAGCATTTGTGAGGAAAGCCTTATTATTTGAGAAAGTCCACACATTCTTGTATCGCACTGCTACATTGTTTAGACCTCAGTGATCTCTAATGCATATAGCTGTCGATGCAAATATGCTCAAAATAAGAAGATAGACTAATATTAAGAGAGCAATTATTATCTATTTCTTTTTTTCAAAACGCATTCATTAATTCAAACTTTACATCTATTGGTTCCAGTATTCTTTCAGCTACGAGAACACAAAAAAGTAATCTTTAGTTTCTAAAACATTTCCTTCATTCATCATGTAAAATTTAAGCACAGATAACGATGTTAACAGTAATTTTAAAACTTGATTTCTTTTTCCCTTTCTAGTTTTTCTTAACGATGATTGTCGAAGTAACGAGACCATCATTTATAACATGGGAACTGATAGTCAAAACTCTTCAGGCATTCTGAGTGCCTCAAGAAAAGACTCATTTATTCCTTCCAGAGATTGTGTGATGATACTGAGACCGCCAGTGCCACATGGAGTTGTTATTAGCATTAAGCACATAGATTTCAGACCATGGAATACACCCCACTGTGATAACTACATTAAAGTGAGTATAAATAGTTAGTGAATTGAAGCTTGTAAATGCTCATTCTGATTCACAGATAAGAATTCGCCATTTTAAGTTTTTTAGTTTACCCTGAATATTTTTTAACACATAGAGTAAGGGCACGCAAAGTAGTTGGTGCGAGAAATAGACTACGTGGAGAAACGAGTTTATAAATATTTTTATTTAGTTTATAAATGCGGGAAACTATTTAGAATAATACATAAAATTATATCTACTGAGCAATGCCATGGCCATATAACGTCTGCAATAACATTCAATATGGATGTCTTTGCAACTGAGAAGCAATTTCATCCATTTCATTAAATTATTAAGAAATGTAAAATTTTAAGTTGTAAGGCCCATAGCTAGTGACTAACAAAAAATAAGGTTCCCAAATTGTTCCCTTCCTAAGCTAATAAATATCTTGGGATATGTCACCAATGAATTTCAGTACCAAATTGTGTCATTAAGTGGCAGTAGTCATCACTGTTGCATGGGACGGCGTGGCTCAGTCGGTAGAGCACCAGGCTCGTAATCTGGAGTTTTCAGGTTCGAGTCCCAGCTGTGCCAATGTTGAGATTTTTCTCTGCAAAACTCTCTGCCCATGGTTAGTAAGGGACACCGATGGGCTTGGAAACTGTGTCGTCCATCGGATGGGACGTTAAACTCATGGCATTGTGTGCAGGAGAGCTATACGCTATGTAAGCTAAAGAACACACTGGATGGCCTCGATGGAAGGCTACCATCTGTCTCCCAGCGGACCTCCTCTCCCGAACCTTCTCTGAGCCTTCGGGATCCTGGTGACTCGGCCATTTAGCTCATTGTGTGGAAAAAAGTTACCAGAAAAGTAAAACATCCCAACATACCAGTATTCTGAGTTGTAGAACGAACAAGACGAAGTTGCTGCACTGGTATACGATGCTAGCGATCTGATCAGTAATTTAGTTTCTGGAGCACAAAAGACACCACCGGTGGAAATCCATCGACAGTTTTTGACAGATGTCCCTGTTGGTACAATAAGTGAAGTAAAGGTACCGTGAGTTCAAAAATGTTCGTGTGATTTCTCTTCATTAGGCGATAGCGTATTGTTCACCATCCATCATACATTCCAGATCTGACGCCATCGTACTTTCACTTGTTCGGAAAGCTGAAGAAACGTTTTCAAAGACGACGCTTTCAATCGGATGTTATCGTCAAAGAAGAAGTCACCAAGTGGCTTCAGGAACAGGATGTGTCCTTCTGCCAGGAACTCTTTCATAAGCTGATCGACCGTAATGAGAAGTGTCCCAATAAGTCAGCTAACTATGCGATAATACACATATGTCAAGACATTTCCAGTATCTTATCCTTAGAACTCCTTAGCAGCCTTAGAACTCCTATCTTTACCTTAGAACTCCATAGCAGCCTTAGAACTCCTTATACCATTCTGCCTTAGAACACCACATAACTTGAGTTAAGTCGCAGCAGGAAATCAATAGCCAATGTTGGTAATCATTACGTTTCTGTGATCAACTCCCACTGCTAATGAAAAATACAAAGAAGAAATTAATAATATTTTTAATAACGTTCGAGGTTAATTAAGCGGTGATTCAGAGACAGTAGACATCTACTATAGGGATTAAAACACTTGAGCTCATTGGTAAACAATAACTCAAACTTTTGTGGTCCAAAGGATTTCGCTAGCATCGCATTCCCGTGCAGCAGCTTCGTGTTGTTCGTTCTGCTCAGAATATGGATATGTTGGGGGCAAAAAGCGATATCTGTGGTCACTTTTTCCCCCACAATCGTTGTACATCTGATTAATGCAAAAACACGCATCATTTATAATTATGCCATTGTATTCATTTCATATCTTTCAGATTAAAGTAACTAATGTTATATTAGAGAAGAGTGGGTCAAGCAAGTTTTTCCTATTTATATATTTCACATGATGTAGTTGCTTGAAGCCTTCAGCTCCTAACAGTATTTTGAAAATTAATATCCAATTTTGTTTACATTTTTGTGTATGCTTGTAGAACAGTAGACATGGCTGTCATAAATAATCATACTGTTGAAAATTTTCTCACGTAATGTATTGTTCTTAAGGAAAATTCTTTTTCACACTACAGGAAACCTATAAATGTTTGAGCACACAAGCTTTTCTAATATCTGAATTTGGATTTTTTAGTACTATTCTGTTAAATTTAACATTCTGATGCGTTGTTCAAAAACATACACTATGATTCTCAACTTCAAGCACGTACCCTAGGGGGAAACAGGGTATCATCCCTCCCTGGAATTCCGTTATCCGATACAAAATCTCAAACTCGAATATCCAAAATAGGTGTCTTTGTATAATTTTGTTTTAACTCCATATTAAAATGCCCGATACTAAAATTATATTTAAAAAGGTAAGTGTAAAATTTTATTACTTTTTTAACTTTTTTACTTTTTCTTACTTTTTCAGTTTAACCTTTCCAGCTAATGAAGTATTTTAGTAATTTAGAAACTAAACTGAAGTACGACCCCCTCCCCACCCCTCCCCACCCCGTAACAAAATATTGTGTACGTGCCTGCTCAGCTTGTCCGGCAAGTAATGTAAACCATAATAATCATAATTCATCAAATTTTGAAGAAATATTTAAGTATGGGATATTTTCTCTTAAATTTAATATATATTAGAGAGTGTCTCTGTTGGTTTCTTTGTTCAAGAACTCCACTTAATTATTCAAAAGCAGATTGTTTTTCCTTTCTTTCTTATAGAGCTCAATAGTCATATTTAAAATTATATATTTTCTCTATTCTGTTTTTATTGATACACGAGAAAATACTAAGAAATTAGAGTTTATTTTTAAATAATCATAAGATCGAATTTAGAGTCACTCGAACTCTGTTCTGAAAGCTTACGGCTTTGCCTTCTTCTATATCAGTATGGCGACCTGATTTTCCAACCCCGAATTCGAAACTTATCTTGCAACAAACGAATTTTTTTCGAATCGAAATTCGGGACACGTGATCCAACGAAGGATTCTCCCGACCTGGAATCAAAAAACGATTAAAATAATTGAAAAGTCCTTCAAAAGTATAAAAATTGTATCACAAACAAATAATATTCCTTTTTTGAAAAAAAAATAAAATAACAGAAAATAATATTCCTTATTGAAAAAATTAAATTACAGAAAATAAAATTATTGTATTCAAAAAAATCAAATACCATAAAAAAATCGAAAAAATACAGAATTCTGAAAAGAATATTTATTCTACATTTTTTGTGAATTTTTTATTTTTATAATAACCATACTGACCTGTTCATTAAGCTATTATTTATCGTAATATTGGAATTTCGGGACAGTTCGATGACTTATGGAGACAATGGGTCAGAATCCTTGAAATCGAGACCTTTGGTCACCATGTAAATGAAATAAGCAAAAGGTCATATTGATAGAAACAAACATTGAAATGATCTCAAGTATTGATAGAAATCTGATTACTGTTATCTCAGAAAGACTTGTGATGGATACAGGTAGACAATTGAAGAATGTTTGCAATTATTTGACATCCTTCTCAGTTCGTAGAGAAACACTTTACCGTATTTATATTAAAACTTTTTTTAACACATTCTCCTATTTTTTTTCCCAGATCATTCAGGCTAGAGGACCTCCAGTGACTCTCTGTGGCTACAGCAATGATGCCACCGAGTATCAATCCTATAACAATAGAAGAGAGATGAAGGTCATTTTCCATACCGGAATTGAAAGAGAATCAGGCCAAGGTGACAGATCGCAATTCTACTTTACCTTCACTACATATAGAAAAGGTAAGTATACATACATAGTTCTTTGTGAACTCTAAATGTATATCATGTGTGCGGACAGAAATTTTTCCAGGGGAGGCGGGGCAATTTGTTTTAGGGAAAGATAGAAATGATTATTTCGAGCTTTCACTAATGAGCACAGTTGTAAATAATTAATCATACCCACATTCTTTAAAGGGAAAAACGTTAATTTTGGTACTCCTGATATTATCCATATATTAATTTTTGAAAATTTTTTCCTTGGGTACTTGATAATATTGATATAATAACGATAATTTGGAAATAATAATTTAATAATGGATAAGAATCATAATCACTTTTCTCAACACTACGTACACTGGCTTCCATTAATTAAGGAACAACCCTGTGTTATGTCAATGGGAAGCTAAAGTCTAAGCTCTATAACTTCTAAAATAAGTTACGTTGTTTTAAAAAATGTGACAGCAGATAAAGATCTCAATCAAATATATCCATATCTCGATTTACATCAATATTCGTTCAGTATTTAATAAGTTATGGGAGTTTGAATATTTAACAATAAAAACGCAAGTCACAAAAGTGACTTCAGCAGTTAATTAAAACTTATAATTATAAGTATTGTATCAAAGTGCTTAATAAAATAAGTGTGTATTTCAAAAGTTTGTATAAATAATAATTTCATTACTCATTAGTTACCAATAAGTTTCATAAGAGTGGCATTGCTGTTATGAAATATTCAAACTTCCAAAACTCATTACTGAACGAATATGGTTCAAAATCAAGATATTGATATATTTGATTGAGATCTTTATCTGCTATCATATTATTTTATATATATTATTTTAGGAGTTATAGAGTTCCGACCTTAGCTTTTCATTGACATAAATCAGGGTTGTTTTTTAATTTGTGGGAAACAATGTAGAATAAAATAATCACCAACTACTGTCAGTGGAAAAAAAACTTATCTAAACGAGTCTTTCAATTTGCTGTGATTTATTTCCTTAGAGCAATGTGTTACAGGATGTCACTAACGTTTTCACGTATCATTTGTGACATATCTTGTGTCCCGGATCTAGAAAAAAAAATGATTGAAAGGGGTGGGGGGAGGACAAGACAACAAATTTCCAATGCAGTATGCATTTCCGCTTCTTTTTTATCGGTTTCGTGGATGTTTAATGCTTGTGTTCGCAAACCGTTAATTGTTACGAACTTCGTTTTTTAAATGTTTTTCAATTTTTCAGACACAAATACCATATTGATATTATGAATACAGGGTTGATTTTGAATACTTTTTTTTTGCTATTTGAATATAATATATACTAACAAGGATCTCGAATTACCCGGGTAATTTCATATGAAATTTTCATCAATGGATCTTAAAATTAAAAGAAAATTCCGAAATATACGAAATTAAGACTTAACCAGGTTTCACGGTATAATTAAAACTAGATCATACATTAAAAAAAAAGAGTCAAATTATTGTATTTGCATTTATTTTACGTAACGGAATTAGTTTCACAGCGATAGCAATCACTTTTGAATAATTATGAGTTTTTTGGAGGAGTAGTTAGCGCGCTTTGGCTACTGATCTAAGGGACATAGGGTTCGAATCCCGGGTAAGGCATGGACGTTGGTGTTGTTGTTTTTTTTTTTTTTTTTTTTTTTTTGAGGTCTCGCCATCCTGACAGGCTCCTGTCAGAGCTCTGTAGCAAGCAGCTGCTTGAGGGGATATTTATTTTTTTTTTATTCAGAAGAGTAACTTCCGGGACCGAATTCTTTTTGGCGTTTGAAACCCAATACTTGTCTAGTAAACAATTCCAAGAAATTTAAGTGAAACGATACATTCCATCTTAAGTATTTTTACTCTTGCAACAATTATTCCCGAATTAAAGAAATGTCTTTTAATCTGTTAAAAAAGCCTGATTTCTAATTCTTCCTTCTAGCATTGGGTGAATGCACCAGGCAAGAGTTTCGCTGTGAAAACAATCGCTGCATCTGGAAAGGACTCACGTGCGACGGACACAACAATTGCGGAGACCTGAGTGACGAGAGCAAAGGTGGACGGGCCAGTTGCGGTGAGTATTTTGTCTCCTTGTAAGTTCATTAATCACAAAGTTGAAAAGCAAAGGCTTTGCTCAAAGAGCAACAGACACTCAGTGGCCGCTAAATTCAGGTCAGAAAAGAGTGAGGCTCACTAGCTTCCAAATTATTTTAGCTTTTTCCTTTTTAAAAAAGAAGGCTAGATCATTTGGACTCTGAGTAGCGTTTTTTTTTTGGCACTGAATATGCTAAATGGCCAGATCATAAGGACTCCCTGTAACAGAGAAGATGGGGAGGACTAGACAGCTAGAGATTTTATCACAGTCCGGGCTACTGGAATGAACCAAAAAATATTATTAGCTGCATCTCTAAGACTAAAAAGTGCCACTTCCTCTTTTGCAAGTGTGTTTGTTTACTCCTTCAATAATCGCATTTTGCACATTATAAAAATGCATACAATTTACACTATAAATTTGGTTGCATCTGGAACAGGGGATTTTTCCCCGTCTGAATATCACTGCCATTTCTTTTAAGGTCACGTTATTAGCATGTAGAGCCAAGAAAGTTCAGATAACAGCAACTTACGAAACAGAAAGCTAAACTCAATTTCTTAAGCATGATTTTACACACTCAGTGACCAATGATGGTCCCTACCCTTTCCATGTTATCAGTGGAAGTTAAATTCGAAGCGCTATAACTACTAAAATGAGCAATTTATGAGAAAATATTACTGAAGATTAATTGAAGAACTCAATAAAGTCTGCTTAAATACGGTTTTCTTACAATATTCATGTTGTACTCAAGGAGTTATGAATGTTTGAATATTTAACAACAATGCCAAACGTTGGAATTTACCTCAGAATTATAATTTGAATAAGAAACATTAATTCATTTGTTGCAATAGATGTAATATAATAATTAGATGTAATATAATAATTCTATAAATATTTCTTTCTGTATTGTTTTCATTTTCTTAAGATATTCATTGTTGCCGTTAAATATCCACACTTCCGTAACTCTTTAAATACAAAACAAATGTTATTTAAAATCAAAATTTAGATTTGATTTGCTGTCTTTAATTTTTCTTCAGTCACATCGTTTCTTAAAATGCTTATTTTAAAAGTTACAGAGCTTCGACATTAGCTTCCACTAAAATAAATATGGAGGAGCGGTTATAATTCAGTGATTGTCTATGTACACTTTTAGAGAGTTTACTTATCTCCATTTACTGTAAATGAAGCTACTTAAAAGCCAGAAGAAAAAGTACGCAGTGTTTTTTTTTTAATCTATGTTTTTACAATTTTCTCTGTTGTTCAAGGTGGTAGATAATACTTTAAGGCCATGCATTACTAATTGTTTACTACAGAATAGGTGATTTAAAAGAAATCTGAAACACATCTGATTACAATAAATACCATCAGATAACATTTATAACAATCACAAGATGGGATCAAAGACCGCTTAATGGGAGGTTGTACAAGTTGTGTTGTCGGGGGTTGTTGGTTGATAAAGATCATCTTTCCTTTTCTGGATGAATAACGCTATCATTAGAAAAAACAACCATATGTATGAAATAAATGTGTTTTTTTTACACGAATATTGACTCAGCTTCGGGAAAGGTAATGCATTATTTTACCTTATATTCCACATCAACACATTAAGTAATACTTTATTATTTAATTTTTTATTTAGCTGTACTTTTATTTTATTATCTTTTATTTATTTACTTGTACTACGATCAAAGAATAATAAACAAATTAAAAGCAAAACAAAAAACATCAATATAATCTTGGCTTCCGATATATGGAACCAAACTAAGCTACCCACAAAAATTCCCACGAAAAATATTAATGTATTTTAAACTTGGACTCTCCGAAACTCAGTCTGGTGAGTGAATGTCTTCTTTGAGACGGAAATTAGAATCTACTTGGAAACAGTGGTCAATTGCGTGGAATTTCTTTTAACCTTTTATGGCTTGTCTGGACTTGAACATTCGTTCCGCAAATTATAAATGCCTGTTATATCGTTTGCTAGTCTGTAGATTGGGGAGTGGGGGGACTGCTGACTCCTAATTCAATATCAAAAAGTATTTTTCAAAGTAAGTGAACCTGAGGAATTTCTACGTCCCATTAACAATAAAAATCCTTCATAAAAAATTGTATAACTGTTTTCTTTACTTACCTATTAAAGCAGATATTTCTTTATAGTAAAACAGTTTTTTTTTATTTTCTGTCTTCTCAATAGGCAATATATGAGGCCATAAAATGTTAAACTTCAGCATAGACATTGCGAAATTGGTATATGTTGAAGAATATTTTTCCACTTTTTTTTAGGAAATCGGACTTGAATCCTATATCCAACCTTAGAGCATTGGAAGTGGGAAAATGTTCATGTTGCTATATATCTTGCATATTTAGCTGCGTACGCCAATTAAAATAACCATAAATTTTTAGACTGCTAAGTGTAAACCAAAAATCTAAACATTTTCTGTTGCAACCAAAATCTGAGATTGAATTCGATCATTCACTCTTATTTATGATATTCTGAAATGGCTAGTACATATATAAATATCAATAAATGCAAAAAATATATTATTTAGTATATATATTTTTAAAGCTATATTTGTAAATGTTGCAAACGCTAGTATGTTTAAATATTCAAAAAAAAGTACAAAATATGAAATGTTGTACTTTTTTGACAATATTATCACAAAATATTATCACTTTTATCACTAAAAATATACACAAATCTATTTATTAAAAACTTTTTTTTTAGAAAATAATATATTAAAGACAGACTCCTACTATATTTCTTTGCCTATCCACATTTCGAATTTTCAAAAGTAAAACATTACTTAAACTTTATTTGCATTATATTGATAACAGATGATTATTTTCTAGCATATAAATATATATTTTCTGTTTTTAACTTATAGGAAAACTTTCCACGTTGGCAACTCTGGCCATAGTCGTTGGGACCATCGGGACCTCCCTCATCGTCATCTTCATCATCGCATACGTCCGCAGACACAAGATCACGGATGAGATCGAGAGGGTTTCCAGAAATAACAATTCCTCATCTCCCACATCCTGTGAAGCGGGCAATCCTTTTGTGAACAACGACCAATCCTCCGTTACCACCACCACAGTGAACTCATCTTTCTACAGAGAAAGATCTTCACCTTCATCTCCTGAAGAGAGCATCTCCATCGCTGTTGGTGTTGCAAGAAGTGTCAGGTTCAGGGAAGACGTAGAACACCTCCTCGATCACTTTCATCTTCCTACATATGTTCCACGCGATCCGCCACCTAGATATGAATCTCCTCCTAGGTACGAATATCGTCGTAGGTACGAAAATCCTCCTAGGTACGAATCTCCTCGTAGGTACGGAAATCCTCCTAGGTACGAATCTCCTCCAAAGTATGAGCCCTGAGATGAAGCTATCATCAAAGTCCGATGAACGTCAACAGAAATCTTTCAGATATCGCAAACGTTTTCAAAGAGGAACAAAGTAGAAAGAGAATGGAAAAGAGAGGAAGGTGAAGGAAAAGTTAAGCCCGTCGTGAGCTTTTAAAGAAACTTATTGACTTCATTTAGTTCAACTTGATTACACAAGGTTATTGTTCACCAAAAAGACAGATAATTGGTCAAAATTTAATATATTGATGCCACTGATCTTGAATATATTCATCTACAGTTAAATCTATTACTGAGTTTTACTTTAGGTGATTTCAATTAGTTTTATGACGACTTTTCATATTGGATGCAAACCACATTAAGATCTGGAGCACTGTGCATGTGCAGATGCCACCTTATTGAAGCAGAAATCCATTCAGCAATCTCATTATTATTAACGTGGCTATTGAAGGTAGCTTGGATCAGGAGAATTACTTATAAGATCTTTCAATTCAAAATTATTCCATGAATGCAGAGTACAAATATTAAGTAAAGACGAGAAATATTTCTCTGATAAATAATGTATATCCCTAAAAATGCAAATAAATTAAAAATTTTAAAATTACCTATCTTCCTACAGGGTGCTAAAAAGTAGAAAATAAAGCATATCGGTGGTGCAATCAGTCACTGAGTTCGTATTCGTTTCAAGGGAAGATAGAGCGCCAGCAATCTTATTGAGTAGGTAAATCGGTCCCTATCCTACTTTGAAACGAATACGAACTCAATGATTGATTGCACCATCGATATGTTTTAGGTTTATTTTATACTTTTTAGGGCCCTATAGGAAGATAAGTTAAAAAATTTCAAAAATGCGTATTTTTTTTGTTGATGTCACTAAAAACATCTACCTTCAGAAACTTTGTTATATGACTCATAAACATCGTGCACATTTACCCCCTTTTGGAGTCACATTTGAGGTAGCCCATGGCATTGGAGACATCAAAAGCTTTAATTTGAGATACGACTTGTTAAAATCGAACCCATGGAAAAAACCGACCCCTCCCAATTTTGTCAGGCGGAAATAGTACGCCAAAATTCGAAATAATTTACTACCGTCATTATATGAGCTTCCATTTGAGATTTAACTCATAACTGTAGGTCCTCGCGTTCGAAAGATATAGCAGAACGGCTTTCATATTTATAGTTTTTTAGGGGGGAAATAATGGGGGTCAATTTTATATAGCCTACGACACTCCCCGCGTCACAAGCTCTCATTCCACACTTAGCTCGTTACTTTCCGTTCTCGCGTTCTGGAGATATAGCTTAAGAATAGTTTTCGCATTTCCCTTTTTTTAGGGGGTAGAAAGTATGGGGAGTCAATTTTTTTTATATAAGCCTATGACAGTTCCCGCGTCACAGACTTTCATTTGGGACATAAATCATTAAGTTTCTCCATCACGTTCGAAAGATATGGTGGAACAATGTTTTGTCAAATCTACAAACAGACCAATCGACAAATGTCAAAGCCAAAAAAATAGGAAGATAGGTAATGGTAATAAACTGAACAGACACATATCGCCTCTGGCGCTGTTGAGAATCTCGTTTTCAAAGAGGAAGAGTTTTTTCCTTCACCTACTGTTTCATTCCTTAAATTTTTAATTTGAAGTAGGAGATGATGGGAAAAATTCAAATAGTGTTTCATTAGTAATTATACAACGTAAAAATATTCGTCTTTTAATTCTTAAATATAAAAAGTTCCATTTTCCAGACCTCTCTCAAAAAAGAGGTAGATTATTACTGTCAGTGGAATAGCTCTTAAAAACTACCACTATTTTTTCAAATTTCTATTCTATACATGTTATTTATAAAACGCGAAATGAACTGTTCTGCCACTTAATCATTTCAATAATCTGTAAAGTTATATTTATTAAAACTACAAAGTGTTTGAAAAATGTGAAAATTATAATATTTCATTAGTACCAATCAAATTAAAAAAGAGTTTTTCTAATTACACTTTCATTGTTTCCAATGGAAACTTCATGACGTTCACATTCCACCACCAAAATTTCATATTTCCATCATTATACATCGTTGCAATATTCGTTTGAAATTTTGAAAATTTCAAATCATTTTCACCGTTAGAGGGCAATTATAGTGTTCGAAAGATTCCGAAAGGGCGAATCATAATGTTTCATCAATTCTTATCTAACCCTAAAACTATTTTTTTTTCATTTATCTCTAAGTACAAACAATTATCTGATGAAATATAAAATTGTCTTTTCCCACCCACCCCCCTGTGGGTCTAAGAGGTCAATTCTTTGTTGCCAATGAAAATATCATGGTGTTCACATTCCACCACCAATTTTTCAAATTTCTAGCATAAATACATCTTTTGCAATATTCGTTTGGAATTTTCAACTTTTTCCACCGCTAGATGGCGTAATTACAGCTTTAGAGTGTTTCGGAAAGTGCATATCGTAATATTTCATCAATACATATTCAACACAAAAAGAATTTTTGATTTATCTCTGTAAACCAAAAAGGTTTAATGTCTACAGACGGACAGACAGACCACAAAGCGAAACTAATATCTCGTTTCCTTTGAAAACGAGATAAAAAGGATTGCACTTTATGTATCGCTGAAGTGTGTAACTCATACTTCGTATCTTTGAACACTATGTCTTTCAGGACTAAAAAGTTTGTTTTTCTAATGAAACTGACAAGCAAGTTTTCGTCAAAAAAAAAGGTTTTATCCAATCTTTCTTTGATGAAGATTTTTGTATGACAAGAAGAATATGTTAGAGAATAAACATTTCTCCTTGATTTAAAAATATCATTTTAGGGTTTCATAATTAATCAACTTCTCCGTGAAAACTGTTGAAAGCAATTTTAAAGTTGGCCGAGGAATGAAATACACAACTTGTTGCTTCTTTGTGCCGAAATTTTATTTGAATGCTTTTATTTGAATATTCTGTAGGTTTATATTATGTAGCGTTTCTTGATTATATCAAGGAACTGTTTTCCAAAAGAGTTAATGTTATTAAAGTGTTTATATTAGTTACTGAGAATTGTGGTTCTGTGTTATCAATGTTTCTGAATTTCCTCCTACATATATTTACGAATAGAAAAGGACGGGGCAAAATGCTCATAAATAACTCTCAAAGATAGTAATATACACAGTCGTATCAGAATAATATGACCACCTATCATATTATATGTATGGTAGGTGGTCATATTATTCTGATACGATTGTGTAATCTTAAACTCTATGATTTTTCACTGTGTAGTTTAAGTTCACTGTTACACAAAAAGGTCGGGATGTGTGATTAGAATTTTTCATCTGTATTTTTTTATTTTTTCAGATCTCCGAACGCTGTACGGTTTCTTAGGACCGTACAGTCTTTTGAAAGCCCAAATCAATTTTTATCTCGTTTTGAAAGAAAACGAGATAATAGTTTCGCTTTGTCGTCTGTCTGTCCGTCTGTAGACATCAAACTTTTTTGTTTACAGAGATAAATTAAAAATTCTCTTCGTGTTGGACAGGCATTGATGAAATATTACGATATGCACTTTCCGATGGGTAAAAAAGCAAGCCTTTGCTAACGCATCTTTATAAACCTCTGGAGCGCCAAATTCACCACCAAAATTTCTAGAATAAACAGATCCTTTCTAATTTGCATTTCAAGTTTTACCCTTTTTCATCGTTAGTAGCGCTATTAAAACTGTTAGAAAATTCGTAGAAAATGAATCTTATTTTTGCCAGTACTGATCGACACTAGAAAGAATGCTTTATTTATTTCTAAAAGCAAAAAAAAAAAGTTGAATGTCTAGATGTGAGAGACGGACCAAAAGAAAAGTGATAATAATTCGGCAACAAATAATTCATGGGAAAAATAAAAGGGTATGAAAAGAAATTTGCAGAAAGGCTTTGAGAAGAAATACTTCAGTTCTTCAGGTTACAATTTATTGCTATTTGCTAAACAGCAGACAGTAAAAAGTTAGAAAAATATTGAAAGTTTTGTTCTTGTTGTATTTCAATAATTTTTTTTGCGATGTGCAGGTAATCCGGATGAAATATTTAACATTATTTTCTTCCAAACATCGTATCTACCCAAAACTTAATGTTATTCCCCTTTAGGTCCTAGGTTGCCATGTTGACCTTAGCCGAATTTCTTGGAGTATTAAGCTTTCAACTACGATAAGATAAAAAGTGAAAAGAATCCACGGCCATTTCTCTGCAGCGTTCTTATCTCCGTTCCAAAGTTCCTCGGAGACAACGCCATCTCCGACTCCGCCATGTTAGCGATAGATCTGCTTTACACAGCTAACAAGCATCAGCTGCAACAATAATCGTGCACAGCTTCATACGATACATTATTGACACCTGACTGTCAGCCAAGAATGCCTAAACAAATGATCCTGAAGACAACAACAATCAAGACGTTTTGCCAAGTGTCTTTCATTTTTATGCTCTCAGCAACAGTTGCATCTTCGTACAGACATTGTGAGTATGCTTTTTAAACATAATTTTGTTGCATTTTTCCTTATACAGTATGATCCAAAAGGATTTTAACCGCTTATACCGGAGAGGGTTAGGGGGAAGCGTGAATGCTCGGTTTTGAAAAAAGAGACTACTCAAAAACTCATTTTCATAAAATGCCGTGAATGTTTTGACGTTACTACTTTGCAAAATAAACCAATGACGTTTTATATTTTAAATATCAATATAATCGTGATAATAAAAAAAACGCATTCTGACGAAATATGTCCGGACTTTTAGATAAACTGCTATTTAATAAAAAACAGCGACCAAAATCGTAACTCGTTTCAAATTTTTTTTGTTCGTCACGAAGCATATGAGATTGCGAAACTTTTAGTGTTTGAAGGTCAAGGTTCAGTTTCATCAGCTGGAAGTGGAGCTTGTTAAGCTAAATACTGCGTTACTGGATATAGAGATGGCGCCAAGGCTGGAGCCCAACAGCAGCACATTTCAGGCAGGCGATCGCTAAAGGAGATAAAATTTAAAGGGCAGCATGCTAGTAATTGCATGAGCTTGATCTCATTTCGACTCAAAATAAATGTGTTATGGATGTAAAGCTTTTACGTAAGTCTTTATGACACGTAACACATTAATTTCAAAACTGATACTGATGATTTATCTTATATTTGATTGCAAATGTAGAGGCAGGAAAATATAATCAAAGCCACAAAAATGGTAAGATCGTTTGAGATGACAAAAATGGTACATTCTCTTGAGGAGGGTAAGATATAAAATCAGTTGAAACGGTAAAAAAACTAAATTTATTTGAGGGGGCAAAACAGTTTTATGGGGAATACCATACACCAAAAATAAAGATACTTAGAGCAGCAAAAAGTAAATTTACTTGGAGAAAATATCCCAGGTTCGCGTTCCAGCTGGGCCGGCGATGAGATTTTTTCCGCATAACTTCCCGTCCTGCCCTCCGTCCGTAATGGACACCGATGGGTTTGGAAAAGCCGCCGTTCATCGGATGAGACATTAAACCGTGGCTCTGTGCGCGAGAGTCATCCCTGTGCACGTTAAAGAACACGTTAGATGGCCTTGTTGAAGATTACCATTTGTCTCCAAACAGCTGTCCAGTGGGTCCCCTTCCCAAATTTTCTCGGAGCCCTTGCGACCTGGAAATTTAGCCTATTTCTAGTTCCCTTCACAGCTAAAACAACTGACATGGGATTTGCTGTAAATAATGAACTAGATCTATTTATTTCAATAGATCGTAACTTTGGAGAATAATTTTGCAGCATAGAAGCACAATTTTCTAATTTTAGTTTTCTAGCCAGATTAGTGCGGAATTGTCTTAGTCGGTAGCGTGATCTTCAGCTCCCTGGTTCGTTGGGTTGTTTTACCTCTGAGCAGCACTTTTTTTTGCATACAGGGGGCTAAATGGTCAGGCCACAAGGCCTGACCATTTAGGACTCGAGGGCTCAGAGAAGGTTGGGGGAGGGGACCGACTGGAACAGCTGTTGAAAGACAGATGGTAGCTTTCCGTCAAGGCCATACACCGTGTTCTTTAACGTGCACATAGTATGGCTCTCCCACCCACGGGGCCACGGCTTAATGTCCCATTCAAAGGACGACCGCCTTTCCAAGCCCATCGGTGTCCCTACCGACCGTTAATAGGGCGGGAGTTGGGAGTTTTGCGGAGATAAATATCAACGCTGGACCAGCTGGGACTCGAACCGGGAAACTGCAGATTATGAGCCTGGCTCGCTACCGACTGACCCCCACTCCACTTCACTCCCGCCGCTCTAAAGTTAACTAGAAAAAAAATATGACTTAGATTTTTTATGCGAATATGGAATAGCCTTTTTAAAACAGAATGAAGTTTATCATTTTCAAATATTGAATTCCACTAGTTCAAATTTCTACCGTTAAAGTGTGCCTTTTGCACATTTTAACAGTAGAAATTTGAACTAGTGGATGATTTGAAAAATGCAAATAGTAATAGTTCATTGGTACCTATCCAAAAAGAATTTTTGGATTTATTTCCAAAAACAAAATTCTAGACAAAAAAATAAAATTTAATATCTGCAGACTGATGCCGGCAGTCAAATAATAGTTTGTTTTTCGAAAATGGATTAAAGAGACAGAACATATCAAACTGTTTATCATCTTCAAGATGCACTTTTGATTGATCATTATTTACTCCTGATTTGCAAAATCATTATTATGAAAATAATGCAATTTTCTCCGTGGGATGTTTATTGTGCTTTCAACTTAATCTTCACCCGAAATGCACATTTCTGCACTACATTTTCATAATGATACTTGAATATCTTTGTTTCTACGGGGTATGATTACAAACGAAGGTAACGATTTTATAAATTCGTTACAGCGCAAATTGAACAAATCATGAATGTTTTAAAAGAAAAAACACGAATTTTTTTTTTAAACTTGAAAAACCACAAAATGCAGTTTGTAGGTTTACTGACTTCCAGGAATAGCTCGAGAACGATGAAGGTCTTGGTGCAAAGTTAGTCTTCTCTGATGAAGCAACTTTTCGTATCAATGGCAAGGCCAATTGTTACAGTGTTACAATTTGAGACAGTAAAAGTTTTATAGACGTTTTGAAATATGTGAGAGACAGCCCTAAAGTGAAGTAGAATAAGATGAACTAGAATTTAGAGTGGATGTATGTAAGATGAACCATGAGAGCCATATTGAACATTTATAATCCCTTGGCCCAGTGATTAGCGCGCTTGGCTACTGATCTAAGGGACCTGGGTCCGAGCCCCGGGTAAGGCATGGATGTATGTGTCGTTTTTCTACTGAGGTCCTGCCATCCTCACAGACCTACTATGGCATATAAACTAACAGGCTCCTGTCAGACCTCTGTGGCAAGCAGCTGCTTGAGGGGGTATTTTTTTTTTAATTTATAATCGTTTTCTGGTATGTAAAAAATTTTCATAAGTGTTCTCTCAAAATACGTACAATTTGCCGATGTTGCAATTATAGTTTTTGTATAATAAGTATTTAATATCGTTTTAATCATCTGGTATAACGGTATAAGTACGATAAGAGCAGTTCACTAGTTTACTATGTATAAGTTGCAAGTGAGCGAGCAATTTTTCCTGCAGCTGTTAAGAAGTGAGTGTTGCAATCATCCTCTTTTATGATGTCCTGAAGGCGCAACCTCCAGACGACTAGTCAATTACCGAGTTTGCTTGGAATGTGGCAAAGATATCATTCGCTGACTCAATGATGGCTGATGCTGAGTTATATCTGAGCTTCTATCTTCTATCTTCTGAGCTTCTATCTTTTCATTCTTAAAACCAGATGCTTGCTGGGATGACTCGCATAAGATTATTTTATTTACTGAGCTAGGTTAATGTTAAAAAAAAAGGGGCAAGTGAATTTAATTATCATAAAGTAACAAATCGTACTAGGCTGTGTTAAAAGTACGCAAGAATACATAATGGTATGAAAATAAAAGAAATTTTCGTTTAAAGAGAAGAAGAAGTTCGTGTAATTCGGGGGGATATACTGTGACCCAGAGAGGCTTTTTAATCCTTCATGCATGAATTTGGAAAATGTTTTCAACGCGTTTTAAAAAATCCAGTGTGTACAGTCGCTCAAAAAAGTATCCGAACACTATGGTTGATTACAGAATTCAGAAAAAATATCTGGCAACATATTTTAGCTTATTTTAGCAAAATATCTGGCAATTATTTTAGCTTTAATTGTTATTATTCGTCAGCCGATCTGGCATCCTTCGTGTCACGTGATTACAGAATTCAGGAAAAATATCTGGAGCGTGTACAGCAACTGTACACGCTCCAGTTACCGTTCACAGCAAACTGGAGCGTGTGCAGTAACTGCACACGCTCCAGTTTGCTGTGAACGGTAACTGGAGCGTGTACAGTTGCTGTACACGCTCCAGATATTTTTCCTGAATTCTGTAATCACGTGACACGAAGGTTGCCAGATCACTAATTTAAAAAAATTTGTTGCCAGATATTTTTTCTGAATTCTGTAATCAACCATAGTGTTCGGATATTTTTTGAGCGACTACCTGGCCATTTAATCCCATTCTGCGTACAGAAGTGCCACCTTAAAAGTGAAACAACCAACAAAACCATAAAAATTTTACATTTTTAAAACAGCTATTGACAGTTTATTCTTGATGTTGCCACCCTACTCAAAACGAAGGATGCCTTACAGTCTTGAATGGATGCAAATTGCCGCTAACTGATATTAGTTCAATTCTGTCAAAAACCATTGATAGTTCACTAACAGAGATGACTTAGATCTGATACTGTACACATCATATCTGCTAGCTTTATGTCGTAATTCATTAATTGTTTACTTGAATCGAAGCTTTAAGCGCATTTATTGAGTTTAATAAAAATTTAAAGCTTTAATTAACATTCTATATTTTAAATTAAAGATTATAAAGGTTATTCATTTACGTGACCTAACTAAACTTCGACACTCCATTGCATAATTTATAAGTTATTTAATGCAAAAGTGCCCAATATTTGTCAAGTTTGTTATTATTCGTCATTATTTGTAATGCATTTAGATGAAGCTGTTGTAGAAGGGCTCGGCCTTAACTTCACCATGGTACTTAGGTGGATAAATAAATGAATAAATAAATAACAAATCAAAGTGTGCCTTGTTTATCATAATGCGTTTCATTTTAGTAAATTCCAGTTAATGAATATCACATTAATCGTATTTTTATCGACTAGATTACGTAGAAGACCAATGCACTCACGACGAAACAATTATTTATGAAATTCGCAGCACCGAAGTGAATTCCGCTTCCATCCTAAGAGCTGTGGAAGTGGGCCCGTACTCTTCCAACAGAAACTGTACTCTCCTTCTGCGACCCCCCGAGGGTCACGGCATAGTAGCCAGCATCAGTGAGATTGATTTCTTTCAGAGTGGCTTCGTCGAATGCAAAGATTACATCAAGGTATTTCAATTTATTTCAGTTTTCTCCTTAATTGTATTTTCTCCCTAAAATTTTGCTCTTTTAAAACACGCCGCTTAAAAAGATCAAAAAAAGTTGTACCGCTCCCAAGTTGATGTACGAAATATTTAATCGCGATCTAATTTTTTCCGCTAACCTTTGTTAGAGTTGGGTTGTTTTACCTCTGAGCGGCACTTTTTTTGCACACCATGGGTTAAATGGCCAGGTCACATGGACCCCGAAGGCTCAGAGAAGGTTGGGGGAGGGGACCCACTGGAACAGCTGTTGGGAGACAGATCACCACTGGAACAGCTGTTCCAGTGGTGATCTATAGTGGATGAATATTATATGTATATATGTTGTTCACCACTGGAACAGCTGTTGGGAGACAGATGGTAGCCTCCCGTCAAGGCCATTCAGCGTGTTCTTTAACGTGCACAGGGTATGGCTCTCCCGTACACGGGGTCACGGCTTAACGACCCATCCGACGGACGGCGGCCTTTCCAAGCCCTTCGGTGTCCCCTACTGACCGTGGGCAGGGCGGGGAATTTTGCGGAGATAAATCTCAACGCTGACCCAGCTGGGACTCGAACCTGGGAACTACAGATTACGAGCCTGGCGCGCTACCGACTGAGCCACCCCGGCCCCTTTGTTAGAGATGATCAAATCAATTAAATATTTCTGAACATCAAAATCACGCTATATAACTTCTCAAGATGGATCAAAGCGTTTTGTTAGCAACTAAGAAATTTTCGGAAGACATAGCAAAAAGAAATGCTTCGTTTGTTTAAAGTTCAACGTATGTAGGGTGACTCTCTTCAGCCCGCCAAAAGAATGGCGAATAGCGTATTTCTCCTTTTCATTCATAACTTTCAAACTGCATAGATATCGCCAATGCCTGATCCCCGACTTTCGCGAATGGATTAATCCCATCCCACGACAGATGGGGACTCGATCTTTTTGCATAACATGGTGTCACGCAGGGAGAATCCAGGTACGAGGTCTGGGACCAATAAGTCAAGTATTTGTGGAATGACAAGACACCAAGTTATGTCGATAAAACTTTCTCAATAGTTTTCGTAGTATATTTAAGCCAATGCACATGATGACGTCAGAATGCAGTAGAACACGCATTCACTCCTGCGCCCGTTCGGATACGTCTATTATTTTTTTATTATTTCTGAGTAAAATGTTTCGTTTTTGTTTGGATTTACAAATGAAATGCGAAAATATCTCGTCATATGTGTGGTTTCAACGAAAGTCAAAGGAAATTGTGAATTTTTGCTTTACAATCCGTGTAATGATGTATTTATTCGTCAGTGACTGCAATCCATCATTGAAGGTTAAAATAAAGCTTGTCGTAAGTATATCCAAAATGAAAAAAAAATAGACCACTCTGCCCGGGAGGAAGAAAATGGTCCATTGATTGAATGGATGGTTAAAAACACACAGTCCCAAAGGGCAAGATCTGGGGGGGTAACCCTTGAGAATGCTCGTAAGGGTAATTGAGGAACATGTTTATTTAAATCGTTCATATATTTCATTAAAAATTTTAAAGAAATTAAAATTGGGGAGAAAAATGTTATATTGCAATGGAAAACCAGTCTCTTCCTACCCCTTTCTTTCCCGGCTCTATGACGTCTTTCAGATCTGTAACAAACCTTTTAATTCGTAACCATAAACCTTAAGTTGTGGGGATGTTAAGCCGTGGCCCCGTGTGCGGGAGAGCCATACTCTATGCACGTTAAAGAATACGCTAGATGGCCTTGACGGAAGACTACCATGTGTCTCCCAACAGCTGTTCCAGTGGGTCACCCTCCTCCAACCTTCTCTGAGCCCTAGGGATCCTTGTGACCTGACCATTTAGCCCACTGTGTGCAAAAAAGTGCCGCTCAGAGGTAAAACAACCCATAAGTTGTAGAAATCTAAGACTAATGTCATAATGTTCCGTTTTTTAAACAGTTTCCTCATTTGGTTGCAAAACAACCAAGGATTTTACTTTTCTGTTTTCATTTCCAGATTTTCCATTCCGCTTTCCTCTCTCCTACAAGTCTCTGTGATCGCAAAATGGACATCGACGAAACGGACTCGTACTTCAGCTCCGGCGAGATGAAAATTCTCTATCACACAGGATATCGCTCGAGCTTTCTAGGTCCGAAGATTGGATTCGAACTCGCTTTCACAGCTGTCAGTACAGGTGAGGGAAAAAGAGGAAATAATACTTATTTTCTCACAAAGGTTTCGTATTTTTCTGCTATTGTTAATTTAATTCTCTTTGAAAAAATAATAATTTCTCAATCTTTCGAAATGATCAAATCGTATGGCTGCAATATACATTTAGGATGTGTAAGGATATCAAAACCTGGAATAAAGCATAATTAGGTTTTTTTTCAAATCTTCGAAATAAATTTTACAGTGAATGTAATATCTGATACACACATATAAAAAAAAACTTATCTTCCTTGGAAAAACTGATCGAAAATTTAAATTATGTTAAATAATATCAGGTGTATCAAAAATTACTGCTTTTTTTTCGTTAACAAATTGTACCTGGATTTTTTTTTCTACATTTTCTTTTCTTTTCGAGAGAATATCATTTGTTTTTGGTTATTGATAACGAAAATATTTTTACATGCATTTTTCAGTAATAAATTCCTCCCCCCCCCCTTTTTTTTTGCTTTGTTTTCGGGCATCCTTAATTACTGTATGGTATTGATGTATTCACAGCTGCAATATCAATGAAAGGTTCGACCTACATATTTCTATACTGAAACACTGAGCTGTTGTTTTTGCCTCCCACCCTCTCCCTGGAAAATATTTTTGTCGACGCCCATGTTTAAAATATATATATAAGAAAATGATTTTCAACCTATTTTAACTGTTTAATAGTTAATAAAAATGTTTCTCTTCAAGCCAGTGCACCAGGTCGTTTTCATGAAACAAATGATGAAAATACTGAATCTCGCACATTTCTTCCAAATATTTGTTCAAACATTTTCAGTTGCATAACTGATTTTTGTCAATTCATAGTATTAATTAAAATGTATATTTCTGTTGTTTTCAATCAAGATATTTGATTAATTCTTTTAAAAATTGCAGTTTTTTTTTTCAATTCATCATCTGTTAGAAATGCGTGTTTTCGGTTTTAAGTAGAGGATTTTTCTGCTGATCTTTAAGAATATAACTGTCCTCCTAGTGGCCCTACGCTAACTTTGCGGTGGACGGGTTTGCAATGCACCATAAATCAGATAAGACTTATATTCTTAATGAAAATAATCTCTGTTTTAGATGGCGGCATTTGCAGTTCAAGCGAGAATTTTGTATGCAACAATGGACGCTGTGTGTGGAAAGAGTTAACCTGCGATGGGCATAACAATTGTGGAGATAGAAGTGACGAAACGGAGAACCTTTGCGGTAAGGGACTGTTATCAGAATCATATCGTATAAGCAAATTCTTATTATAATATATAGTGTCAAATATGAGAATTTGCTTATCAAAGATACTATCAAGGTTTAAAAATCTATATATATTGTTGCGAATTACAAAATGGATAGGCACTGAGGGTGAGTATTAATAACTGTATTTTAGAACCAATTACAATACAATGCAAATTGTTGCAAAGAAAATATGGATGAAGTATCTTATAAACAAATTAACTACTATCATGCATAAGTCATTAACCTTTTTGTACAGAGTATACAATATCAGCTCTGTCTGTTCTACTAAATACTACCTCTTCACTTTGTTTACCATGTCACTTGAATATCTTCAGACGTAAACAAACTCTCGTCCTGTGCCAGTTCACTAAACTTATCACACTAGCAAAACAAAACGACCGTCCGCGCACACATCACATAAAAGATACTTATTTTCACTTAACGCGCGCTGACTCAGACCATCTGAATGTCCTTTCAGATCTCACAACTTTTTACACACTGCACTGCTATATTTTCATTCTTCCGAATCGTTCTCAGTTCCAATTCGTTGGCTCAATTGAATCTCACGTAGAAGCACACACGAGGGTTTAAGTCACGTTAAGTCATGAAGTCACTGTTGCTCGTTCATCTGTCGTAACAATATATTAAAGTTTACATATCAAAAGTTCTACATATAATATAAAAAAAGGAAAACTTTTTGCGAATTTTTTTCTTTCTCACCAATTAAAATAGCATATTTTAGTTTTGCTTATCCAGGGATGGAAATTTTTCTTTTTAATTATTTAATTCCTACGGGCTAGCGAGATATTTTGGGACTCAGGTACGGAAATTTTAAGATCCAGCTGTTTTGGAAATCAACATAATGATATAATATTTTTCTTAGAAACAATTCGAAATTTTAGTCCAGAATCTAGGCTCTTTAGAATTTTTTAATCCCTGCTTGACCGAGTGGTTAGCACGCTTGGCTACTGATCTAAGGAACTTGGATTCGAGCTCAGGGTAAGGCATGGATGTTTGTAGAGCCGTATCTAGAGTGTGGCCAATATGGCCCCGGCCATCATGAGAGTTAGGCGCCAAATAACATCTTCACCTATACGTGTAACCTTTCTCACATATTACCGTCATTCACATAAACTAGAAGAATAACGTTTCATCTCTGGCGAATATGGAATGCTTGTTTTCGAACAAAATAAAATTATTGTTACTAATATATTAAATGCCGTCCCGTGGCCGAGTGGTTAGCGCGCTTGGCTGTTGATCTAAGAGACCTGGGTTCGAGCCCCGGATTAAGGCATGGATGTTCGTGTTGTTTTTCTTCTGAAGTCCTGCCATCCTCTCAGACCTTCTACTATGGCATATAAACTAACAGGCTCCTGTCAGACCTCTGTGGCAAGCAGCTGCTTCAGGGGGTATTTATTTATTTAATATATTAAATAATGTTAAAGTTTTTAAACTAAATTACTAACTTTTTAAAAATAAAGCACAACTGGTCGAATTTTAACCAAGAGTAATTTAATTAAAACGCAAATAAATTTCACTCCTCGTAAACTAAATATCTATTCTTGACTATCACATTCTATCACTAGAATGTCAAATTTCTGGCATTAATATATTGTTATAAGTAAATACCCCTTCAAGCAGCTGCTTGCCACAGAGGTCTGACAGGAGCCTGTCAGTTTATATGCCACAGTAGAAGATCTGAGAGGATGGCAGGACCTCAGCAGAAAACAACACGAACATCCATGCCTTACCCGGGGCTCGAACCCAGGTCCCGTAGATCAGTAGCCAAGCGCGCTAACCACTCGGCCACGGGACGGCTGCCATGGGATAGCATATATCATTAAGCAATACTATTGGATTTGGAAAATATGATGGCGATTCTCGTTAGTTACCTATTCAACTCAAAAATAAATTTTCATTTATGTCTTTAAAAAAACATTGCATATTCCACTTTGAAGGAGAAGAGGCAAACTTTTGCTATCAACCTAAAATTAATGATCATCACTCTCCATCGCCAAAATATTACATCTGCAGTCAAAATTGAACGTTTGCCATAAACAGACGTTTACAGTTTTTCAATTTTCGAATTTTTCCGCAGTAAAAGAGTTCAATTGAAAGTTTTTCAGGAGATTATTTGTGTGGATCGAAACATTTCATCAATACCTATCAAACCAAAGAAGAATTTTTTGATTTATCTCCAAAACCAATTCTCTCTTAAAACAGAAAGTAATTGCGCTTTCCCACTCACATGAGTTGGGTTGGGTTGTTTTACCTCTGAGCGGCACTTTTTTGCACACAATGGGCTAAATGGCCAGGTCACATGGACCCCGAAGGCTCAGAGAAGGTTGGGGGAGGGGACCCACTGGAACAGCTGTTGGGAGACAGATGGTAGCCTCCCGTCAAGGCCATCCAGCGTGTTCTTTAACGTGCACAGGGTATGGCTCTCCCGCACACGGGGCAGCGGCTTAACGTCCCATCCGACGGCCGGCGGCCTTTCCAAGCCCATCGGTGTCCCCTACTGACCGTGGGCAGGGCGGGGAATTTTGCGGAGATAAATCTCAACGCTGACCCAGCTGGGACTCGAACCTGGGAACTACAGATTACGAGCCTGACGCGCTACCGACTGAGCCACCCCCACCCCTCCACTCACATGAGGGTAAGAGATTAGTCATCAGACGACCTGTGTAATTCAGGTCATCAGTACAACTTCATGATTTTTTACATTTCACACCAAGAGTTATAAACATTCTGGCATAAATACATCGCTTGCAATATTCATTTAAAATTCTGCCATTTTCAACTTTAACCACGGTTAAAGTGAAAATTAGAAATATGGTTTTCGGGGAATGCGAATCCTAATATGTTACGAATTCCTATCGAACCCAGAAAGAGAGATTGAAATTATCTCTAAAAACGAAAAGTTGTAATATCTACAGAAGACAAACAGACAGACGATGATGAGGTCATTAACGATTTTATCAATGTAAAAGCTGGTAAGGCATGAGTGTTTGTTTTGTCTCTTTCTGCTAAGATCTAGCTTTCCCCACAAACCATCTTTATGACGTATTAATTATACTGACAGGCTGTCAGACCTCTGTGGCAAGCAGCTGCTTGAGAGAATTTTTTTATATCATTCTTACAAAAACAAAGTTTCCTTTTTGGTTAGCCAAACTTAAATGGCTTGCTTTTAGCTCGTTTTCAAAAAATAACAACAAAAAGGAAAACAAAAAAAAATAGGTAATATTTCCACCATTGTCCTCTTTTTCTTTCCATCTGAACAACATTTCGCTAAGCTACTTCCTGAAATATGGCGAAGCAAAGAAGTCAAATTTTAAAATTTGTATTTAATAATTTTCCCTGCTACACATCACTTTAGAGAGATGGAGCCAACTCTCCTTCATGGACTTGGAAAGGCCGCCGTCCGTCGGATGGGACGTTAAGCCGTGGCCCCGTGTGCGGAGAGCCATACCCTGTGCACGTTAAAGAACACGCTGGATGGCCTTGACGGGAGGCTACCATCTGTCTCCCAACAGCTGTTCCAGTGGGTCCCCTCCCCCAACCTTCTCTGAGCCTTCGGGGTCCATGTGACCTGGCCATTTAGCCCATGGTATGCAAAAAAGTGCCGCTCACAGGTTAAACAACCCAACGTTAAAGAACACGCTGGATGGCCTTGACGGGAGGCTACCATCTGTTTCCCAACAGCTGTTCCAGTGGGTCCCCTCCCCCAACCTTCTCTGAGCCTTCGGGGTCCATGTGACCTGCCCATTTAGCCCATGGTGTGCAAAAAAGTGCCGCTCAGAGGTAAAACAACCCAACAACCCTCCTTCATGGATGTGCCTAAAGAGTACTGGCGAACTACTGGCTCAATGTAATCAGATAAGACATATTTCTGCCAGTAGTTCGCATTATTCTCTCAATGTAAACGTCGGACCTATCTATGCATGCATAAAAATTAGTGTTGGAAAAATCCCAATTTATTGGCGCCAGTTGAATTGGTACGAGTAATCCACGCAAGTGTAAAAGCCTTAATTGCCATTTACAGACCATTTTTATTATGAAATGCGTAATTTTATATCATCTAAAACATGCTATATCAAACAGCATCTTGAAAAGCATATGATATCAGAATGATCGTGATGAAATTGGAAGAGCAAGGTTTAACTGGAGTAGTGGTTTGGGAACTAGCTGCTGTTTTAGCAGGCATAGCTTATATGTTGTCTCTCTGATGCAATGGTTACAAAGAACCTGTGACTTCTGTCTTAATGTGCGTTCCTTACATGAGAAGGCTTTATAACCTAGGTTGGGTTGTTTTATCTCTGAGAGGCCATTTTTTGCACACAATGGGCTAAATGGCCAGGTCAAAAAGACCGCGAGGATTCAGAAAACCCACTGGGCAGTTATTAGGAGACAGAGGTAGTCTCCCGTCAAGGTCACCCAAAATCTTAACGTGGAAAAGGGATCACGACTTTACGTTCTATCCGACAGATGACTGCCTTTCTAAGCCGAATTGGTATCCCCTTTCTGACCGAGTATAGGGTGGGGGGGTTTAGTGGAGATAAATTTCAACGATGGCATAAGTGGGACTCGAACCTGAGAACTGTCAATAACGAACCTGGAGAGTTACTGGTTAAGACAACTTCCGCCTGTATAAAGTAGGAGTGACTTAATTAATGTAATCTGTACATGAAAATGTCACACAGGACTCCAAGTATTTTCCTAAATTCACCCCATCCCTGATATGTACCATTATATTATAATCTGTTGGTTATTCTAATATTACTAAAAATAATATCACATATTTCAAGGAAGTTTAATACTAATATAATTTATAAGAAAATAAAGCTAATGCAAATGCAAAAAAAATTGCTTTAACCGCATCAAATGTTTATTTCTCACATCTAGATCACAAATGTTTTTTATTGATTTCTTATGCATTATTTTTTCTGACATATTCAGATCAGAGCCGAGATCTGCCAATTTCTTTCATCATCTACATCACTTTCGGAAGTGTTTTGTTCCTCATCCTTCTGATGGCGTGCGTGATCATCTGCTGCATCCGTCGTCGAAGGGCAGAACTCGGACCAGTTATCGCCCCTCCAAGTTCGGAGCCCCGAGTCACACCATACCAAGCTTATCATCCAGCGGGATACTTCATCAGTCAGAACCCAGCTGGCCCACATGGACTTTATCCAGAACAACATCCTCATCTTCATCATGAGGAAGGCGGTTTCACCAACCCATGTTATCCTAACGGAATTCCTCAGCATCCACCCCCCTACAAGCCATAAGAACAATACGTGTACAAAGAAACAAACGCATAATAAAAAAAAGATGACTTTGAATTTCTTTCGTCATTTTCTTTTTAGTTTCTTTCATTAATAAATATCTCAAAATTACAATTCGTAGGAATCGGCTTGGCAGATTTAAACTGTCGAAACAAAATTCCTTTAACCCTTTCAGCCAAAATTTTCTTTGAATTCATTTCTCGAAAAACGAATGCAGCAGTTAACAAAATAATCAGTCGAGTACGCAATATATATATAATTGCATCATATTTTAATTAGAATTGAGATTCATCACCATGGTAGCAATCAATGAAGATATAAAGCAAAAGATCTAGAAAAAGTAGGATGATGATAAACTTCAGTTATATATTGTCAAGAAGCTCATGAATGTTTTCAAAATCAACATATGAAGGGGGTTAAAAAACTTGACATGGGTTGGGTTGCTTTACCTCTGAGCGGCACTTTTTTGCACCCCATGGGCTAAATGGCCAGTTCACATGGACCCCGAAGGCTCAGAGAAGGTTGGGGAAGGTTGGGGAAGGGGACCCACTGGAACATCTGTTGGGAGACAGATGGTAGTCTCCCGTCAAGGCAATCCAGCTTGTTCTTTAACGTGCACAGGGTATGTCTCTCCCGCACACGGGCCCACGGCTTAACGTCCCATCCGACGGACGGCGGCCTTTCCAAACCCATCGGTGTCCCCTACTGACCGTGGGCAAGGCGGGGAATTTTGCGGAGATAAATCTCAACGCTGACCCAGCTGGGACTCGAACCTGGGAACTACAGATTACGAGCCTGGCGCGCTACCGACAGAGCAACCCCCGCCCCTTTTTGACATGCATCTGCAGAACAAAGACCATTGCACTTACCGCAACAAAACTTTTACTGTCCTTCAATGTACTCACCGCCAGCATCTATGCAAAGTTACAGACGTCTATGCCAATTATGGAACGCTTGGTAATCTCCTGTTAGGGAATACTCCGAAACTCTGAATGAGCGCATTTTGCAAGATTGTGCATAGAAGCCTTGAAAAAGGCTTCCCAGCAAGTTCCTTTTTAATTTTTGGAAACTACCAAATATCGCATGCTGCAGGATCGAGTGAATATGCAAGATGGAGTAGTTGTTTGATTTTTTTCCTGCTCCAGGTAGGCTGTAACTTGCCGGGTTTTGTGAGCACTAGCATAGTCATGAAAAAGGAGAACCTTTGACACGCCTATTGTTAGCCGCTGTTCCTTCATCTCCTTAACCAATTTTGAAAAAACAGTATTGGTGTGGTATTGGCCATTTACAGTCATTTTTTCAGATAAGGGTACTCGGCTACCACTCCTTGGGAATAGAAAAAAAATGCAAACAACTTCGTTGAACGAAAGTCTTGGAGGATTTGGGGACGCCGTTCATCTTTCGCAGCCCAAACAGAGTTGTCGGTCTTTCTGGGAGTTGTATAGCAATAAAACTACCTCTCATCACCTGTGACAATATTGTTAACCGTTTGGTTGGCCACTAGGTTCTGTCAGTTTTTGGGGTACCCATTTGGTACAGATCTTTCGGAACTTTAAATGTTGTTAATAATTATTTCCACACTGACATCTAAACCTATTACCTAAACGGTGATGAATGGCTGTTCTTTAATGAGTTCACGAACAGAACTAAACTGCTCTCTCGTTCATTGCCTCCTTCGGCCTTCCTGAAAAAGGGAGGTCTTCGAAGCTCTGATGTCCTTCTCTGAACTTGAACATCCATCCCGTGAACAGCAATCCATCCCAAATGAACAGGAATGATCCCCATATAGTTGTGGTAAAGTGGCATGATTCTTTTTCGTGTCATCCCCAAGCTGCATTCTTCTGAAAATGTAAAATCTTTCCCCGTCTTTAGTAGGCTCCGTTACAACAATGCACAGATTTCGCAGACCGAACTTTATGTACCTCCTGCGAAGAGAGAAACGATGACGCGGTCTTTGTTTTTAACAGGAAATGACAAGTTTGGACGAGCTTTCAAATACGTCATAGCTAGTTAACTTCGGAGGAACGAGTTCAAATCTACAGACACGTGTCAAGAACTTTTGAACGCTTTCGTTAACATCAGTGCCACTGTATTGCAGTTTGCCGACAGAGCCACTGTATTACAGTTTGCCGACAGAGCCACTGTATTACAGTTTGCCGACAGAGCCACTGTATTACAGTTTGCCGACAGAGCCACTGTATTCGCTGAAGCACTGGCGTACCCATGATTGGGGTTATAACATCCCCCCTCCTCTTGCAGTTTCAATATCATAAATTTTCTACGGCAATCCTTCAAAAACAGAGTTAAGTATGTCACAAAAAGGACTCGAATATATCAACTTCTCCCTCCTCATTTGAAGCATTTTTTTTTGAAGTAACGCAACATGAGAGAATTCGAAACTTTCTCTCCATCTCAAATAATTTATGGACTATACTTCGCGCTTTTAATGGAAATCGGTGACATTATAATCACTTCTCAAACATTTGGTTTTATCTGTTAATCGCAAGATTTATCATCGATCAGTGAGTGATAGATTTGATCAGTTACAATAATGAAGCTCATGATTTGATTCTTTTGATTATTTAAATATTCAACCCTTTGTGCAATGAAAAGTCATCCAAATTATAAGATTGGATTGTTTAACCTCTGAGCGATGCTTTTTTCTGCACAATGGGCTAAATGGTCAAGTTGGGTTGGGTTGTTTTACCTCTGAGCGGCACATTTTTGCACACAATGGGCTAAATGATCAAGTTGGGTTGGGTTGTTTTACCTCTGAGCGGCACTTTTTTGCACACAATGGGCTAAATGGCCATGTCACATGGACCCCGAAGGCTCAGAGAAGGTTGGGGGAGGGGACCCACTGGAATAGCTGTTGGGAGACAGATGGTAGTCTCCCTTCAAGGCCATCCAGCGTGTTCTTTAACGTGCACAGGGTATGGCTCTCCCGCACACAGGGCCAAGGCTTAACGTCCCATCCGATGGACGGCGGCCTTTCCAAGCCCATCGGTGTCCCCTACTGACCGTGGGCAGGTCAGAGAATTTTTGCGGAGATAAATCTCAACGCTGACCCAGCTGGGACTCGAACCTGTAAATGGTCAAGTCAGAAGGACCCAAAGGCTTCAGAGTTGGGAAAGGGAAATAGGATCCTCTGGACAGCTATTACCAGAAAGATGGAGGTTTTTTTAATGGAGGATTTTTTTAACATGCACTAAGTAATGGAGGTTTTTTTAACATGCACTAAGTATACCTCTCCTGCTCGCAGGGCCATGGCTTAAAAGTCCCATTCGACGGACGGCAACTTTTCCAATTTCATCAATGTCCCTTTCTCCCCGAGAGCAGACTGGAATCTAAACAACAGCTTGTGAATTAGAATCTATATAGGAGACTATGTTTAAACATGAAATGAACTTAATAAGCTGTTCAAATGCCCCCAGCTGCAAATCCTAAGTTGAGCAATGATGCTTGAACAAAAAACAGTGGCAATATCAAATCCGTAATATCCACGAATAAAGGAGTGATCATTTTCAGATTAGAATTGTCAGATACAAAGAGATAAAACTAGATATAATACCGAAGCTGTTCATCGCTATCACTTTGTTTATTTTCTTTAGTAAACATTTTTCGTATTAATTAGGGCCGTGTCATTTCTGTTTATAGAAATGTCACTCAGCTCTCTGCGACATAATTCTGGGAATTATTTCGTTTGAGAGCAACTAAACAATTCGAAATATCTTCGGACATAGGAAAACATAGGTTATAGTGACGACACCAAAGAAAGTTCACCAACTTTAAATGGAACTATTTTTTCAACACCTGCTAGGAAAGTGGGATTTACAAAATAATGATTGAGAAGAGAGTCTAATTTACAAGCGAATGGTAGGTGCAGTGTCGGCCTCAGGACTCACTGAAGAATCTAGGTATCACTACCTCACCCCCACCAAAATGGTGAGGGTAGCGAGAATCTCTCAAAAACGAAACGCTTTGGAATTGCTCAATGGTTCTATCTGACTCCTCCTCTTAGCCGGTAGCGCACCAGGCTCGTAATCTGTAGTTCCCAGGTTCGAGTCCCAGCTGGGTCAGCGTTGAGATTTATCTCCGCAAAAATTCCCCGCCCTGCCCACGGTCAGTAGGGGACACCGATGGTCTTGGAAAGGCCGCCGTCCGTCGGATGGGACGTTGAGCCGTGGTTCTGTGTGCGGGAGAGCCATACCCTGTGCACGTTAAAGAACACTCTGGATGGCCTTGACGGGAGGCTACCATCTGTCTCCCAACAGCTGTTCCAGTGGGTCCCCTCCCCCAACCTTCTCTGAGCCTTCGGGGTCCATGTGACCTGGCCATTTAGCCCATGGTGTGCAAAAAAGTGCCGCTCAGAGGTAAAACAACCCAACCTCCCCTTAGCTTTTTTTTTGTGTGGGGAGCGGGTACCATCCTTACGCCCCCCGCCCTTGAAGCAGCCATTGAGTAGATTAAAGAAATCTAAAAATATTAACAAAATGGAATACAATACAAGGAATCGTCTGTAAATTACGTTGAACCTCGAAGAATGACGAGACTGTTACGTAACGTTATATTTATTCCTACATTTTTTTGTTGTTGTTTTCATTTTCTGGCAACAAAAATCAGCAAGTTTATTACGTTTCAATATATAATTAACTAATTTATAACTTAATTTGATTAATAGCTCATTAATTGAATTATGTATAATCCATACGAAGATTAAATCTTACAAAAAATATTTATTTTTTTGTAAATTTTTTTTTTATTTTTTTTTTTATTTTTTTTGTAAATAATTTTTGTAAATAATCTTTACAAAAAAATGTGATCAGGTGCGTATTTGAATATATATCACTAAACTTCGTCCGAAACACGTTCTTCACAGTTTCGAGTCCCAAATATGCCAATGTTGAGATTTATTTAACCCCCACCGTGTTCTCGTTGAGAAAAGTGTCACTGATGGACTTGAAAAGTCCGCCGTCCCACGATTGGAACGTTAAGCCGTGGTCCCATTTCAAGAGAGCCGTACTTTGTGCACGTTAAAGAACATGCTAGATGGTCTTGACGGGAGACTTCTACTGTCTCCTAATAGCTGTTCACTGGGTCCCTTTTCATAACTTTTTCTGCGCCCTTGGGACCTGGACATTTTGCCATTAAAATAAAAATAAATAAATACCCCCTCAAGCAGCTGCTTGCCACAGAGGTCTGACAGGAGCCTGTCAGTTTATATGCCACAGTAGAAGATCTGAGAGGATGGCAGGACCTCAGCAGAAAAACGACACACACATCCATGCCTAATCCGGGGCTCGAACCCAGGTCCCTTAGATCAGTAGCCAAGCGTGCTAAATGTGCAAAAAAAAGTGCAGCTCAAAGGCCCAATCCAATCCCAAATACTTGTAGTGTACTTTACGGTTAAAATATCGTATGACGTAAAAAGGCACATTTTGGTTTCATTTAAAATGATCTCATGTATCAGTGGTTGATTGAAGAGTGACCGATAGCTCAATCGACCAATGATCTATCAGAAATGTCATTGTGTCAGCTTCACAGTCTCACTGTCTCAATTCCTCCCAGAGGTACATAAGCGTTATGCCACTGTGAATGAATGAATAATGAATGACCCCTCAAGCAGCTGCTTGCCACAGAGGTCTGACAGGAGTGTCAGTTTATACGCCTTAGTAGAAGGTCTGTGAGAATGACGGAACTTCAGCAGAAAGACAACACAAACATCCATGCCTTACCCGGGGCTCGAACCCAGGTCTCTTTCATCAGAGCCAAGCACTCTAACCACTCGGACGACTGCGTCACTATTTATTATATAAATGCTTTTTATATTGAAAATCATTTTCTTTTGGTTGTTTGGGTTGTTTTACCTCTGAGCGGCACTTTTTTGCACACCATGGGCTAAATGGCCAGGTCACATGGACCCCGAAGGCTCAGAGAAGGTTGGGGGAGGGGACCCACTGGAACAGCTGTTGGGAGACAGATGGTAGCCTCCCGTCAAGGCCATCCAGCGTGTTCTTTAACGTGCACAGGGTATGGCTCTCCCGCACACGGAGCCACGGCTTAACGTCCCATCCGAAGGACGGCGGCCTTTCCAAGCCCATCGGTGTCCCCTACTGACCGTGGGCAGGGCGGGGAGTTTTGTGAAGATAAATCTCAACGCTGACCCAGCTGGGACTCGAACCTGGGAACTACAGATTACGAGCCTGGCGCGCTACCGACTGAGCTTTTCTTTTGGTAAATAATGATTTATTTAATATTGACACCTGGTAACCAGAATTTTACTCGTAATGAACCATTTTGTTTTCAAATATGCTAATAAATAAATGAATAAATTACCCCTCAAGCAGCTGCTTGCCATATAGGTCTTACAGGAGCTCTCTTAGTTTAGTACGACATATGCATATCGTTAGGTAATTAAATAATTGGTCGATTTTTTTCCATTTCGGTTACGTTTGCCCATCCACAATCTTTACGTAGAATTTTTAAATATCATATTATGATACTTGACCAGAGAAGTTTCAGACTGTTACCAAGGTTGGGTTGGTTTTTCCTCTGATTAGCTCTTTTTTTCCACACAATGGTCTAAATGGCCAGGTCACAAAGACCCCGAGGAGTCAGAGAAGATTGACGACCCACTGAACAGCTCTTAGGAGACAGATAGAAGCCTTCCTTCAAGGCTATCCAGTGTGTTCTTTAACGTGCATAGGATATGACCTTTCCAGCACACTATGTCACGGCCCTACGTCCCATCTGACTGACGAGGATCTATCCAAGCCCATCGGTATCTCCTACTGACACAGGACAGGGTGACTGTTATGCAGAGATAAATCTGAACACTGGCACAGATGGGACTCGAACCTGGGAACTACAGATTACGAGCCTGGCGCGCTACCGATTGAGTCACATCCGCCCCACACCTGCTGAAATAGCTACAATATATCTTTCATTTGAGCATACTTAGCAAACAAAGTTAATACAGTTTTAAAGATTTGGATGAAAGATGAGTTGTTGCATTTTTAAGTGGAGTGTTTTTTGTTTCAGAATGTAATTAACGACCAGGTCATCAAAACCTCAATGCAAATATCAAAGTTGATCTGATACACAGAGTCATAGTTCAACATTACGTCTGATGGTCAGTAACCGGTTTCAATCAAAACGTTCAGGGTCATGGTTCAACATTATGTCTGACGGTCAGTAAACCTTTTCAAGCAAATCTGTGGCTCCTTTTCATGGGGAACGAACCATTAGTGAAGTGATTCAGCTAAAAGTTTCTAATATCATTACTTGTGTTTCATTGAAGCAAGTTTTCAATTTGTTTCTATGTCCGATCTGACTCTGAGGTTACAGGTTTATAATTATATCATTCAGTCCTACTCCTAATTTCCATTCCGTACCTGCTTGCTTTTGGAGCCCATCCACCTCTGCATTGGGCTCTTATCGTGCCAGAAATGTTATCAGCTCAACTCGTCCAAAGTTCGGCATCGGGCAGCCGATTGCATGCAGAATGAGCGGTTGACAAAGAGTGCTGGGACAGTCGAGACGAGAGAGGATGTCAGAATTCATTTAATTATTCGTCTGGATTTTTTTGCGAAGAAAAAAATAACTTTGTCTTCTATGTCTTTAAGGCTTAGGACATGTGAAAATAGAAGATGACGTCATTTGTGACGTGTGCTGTGCTTCTTTTCGGACTTAACTGCCTTTCTGCCTCGGCATACAGGACATGTAAGTAAAATATTCTATTTTATTTGCAAATATGATGTGACAAGGCATGTCCAGAAACTTTCAATGAGTCTGTGATGAGGTGTTTGACATGATTGAGTCTAAGGGTTGGGTTGTTTTACCTCTGAGCGGCACTGAGCCTCTGAGCCTCTGAGCGGCTAATTAACTCCCGCCTCTCCGCGCAGAGGTAGAAAAACCAACCTCATGAATACACGACTTTTTCGGAGTATCAACCCTCCACCCTCTGTAGTTAAAACGAGAATTTTTTGCTTGTATTAGTCGCATTATCTGTAGTATTTCTATCTCACGAAAGAACCAGAACTATCCACTTCTAACCTGGCGGGGGTGGCTCAGTCGGTAGCGCGCCAGGCTCGTAATCTGTAGTTCCCAGGTTCGAATCCCAGCTGGGTCAGCGTTGAGATTTATCTCCGCAAAATTCCCCGCCCTGCCCACGGTCAGTAGGGGACCCCGATGGGCTTGGAAAGGCCGCCGTCCATTGGATGGGACGTTAAGCCGTGGTCCCGTGTGCGGGAGAGACATACCCTGTGCACGTTAAAGAACACGCTGGATGGCCTTGACGGGAGGCTACCATCTGTCTTCCAACAGCTGTTCCAGTGGGTCCCCTCCCCCCAACCTTCTCTGAGCCTTCGGGGTCCATGTGACCTGGCCATTTAGCCCATGGTGTGCAAAAAAGTGCCGCTCAGAGGTAAAACAACCCACAACCCACTTCTAACCCTTTAGGAGATGAAACGAGGATCATTGTCAATGTTATCGAAATCAATCGCAGCCGATAAACCTTTTGGGATCGCACTGAAGATAAACAAAGCGCGATGTCATTATCACGTGACGGGCTTAACGATTAAAAATACGTAGGTGTCGATGGCAATCTATTTATTTCTTAAAATTCTTTTCTAAAAACTGGCTTTAAACAGCTTACGTTAATCATGTGATATTGGAATTAAAATGATGCATATAATTAATAATTATTTTGCGCAAATAATTAAATTAACTCTTTTTCAGAAATTGTGAGAAAAGTAATTCATTTAACTATAGTATAACTTTAATTATCTTCGGTAAGCTTGGGGAACAGAGAGTGTAACTTATCGAAAATCACGGATAATCCAGAAATCACTTCAATTTCGTTCTTAAAAGCATTTTTCAGACGAATTTCTTTTTCTACCTGTGCTGGGGAAGCTCGTTTACGATAAAAAATTGCGTAAAAAATTGCGATTTTGATTACTTTATTTTGATTAGAAAGGCCTGACTTAAATCATTTCATCGCATTTGCGAATGACTGTGACCAATCCGTTAATGCGCTTGAATATTAATTGAAGAGACAAGGGTTCGATCCCCAAGAAAAGTATGAAAGTTGTTCTGTTTTATCTTTATGCTACGGTCTCTCCTTCCTCAAAGATATCCTCTATATAGTTTCTCTATATAGATACTCCTCTATGTCTCAAGTTTGTGTGTTAGCTGCATCTGAGGCAGTGATCAGTAGTGGTTTCGGTCTTAGTATGCAAAGAACTAAACAACGTTGGGTTTGATTGTTTTACCTTTGAGGGGAGGAGGCGGGGGTGGCTCAGTCGGTAGCGCGTCAGGCTCGTAATTTGTAGTTCCCAGGTTCGAGTCCCAGCTGGGTCAGCGTTGAGATTTATCTCCGCAAAATTCCCCGCCCTGCCCACGGTCAGTAGGGGACACCGATGGGCTTGGAAAGGCCGCCGGCCGTCGGATGGGACGTTAAGCCGTGGCCCCGTGTGCGGGAGAGTCATACCATGTGCATGTTAAAGAACACGCTGGATGGCCTTGACGGGAGGTTACCATCTGTTTCCCAACAGCTATTCCAGTGCGTCCCCTCCCTCAACCTTCTCTGAGCCTTCGGGGTCCATGTGACCTGGCCATTTAGCCCATGGTGTGCAAAAAAGTGCCGCTCAGAGGTAAAACAACCCAACCTTTGAGGGGCACCTTCTTTGGACACAATGGCTAAATGACAAGGTCACAAGAATACCAAGGGCTCAGAGAAGGTTGAGGGAAGTGGACCCACTAAATAGCTGTTAGGAGACAGGCGGGAGTCTCCCGTGAAGGCCATCCAGCGTGTTCTTCAACGTTCAGAGAGTATGGCTCTCTTGTACACTGTTGCATGGCTTAACGTCCCATGACGGACGCCGGCCTTTCTAAGCCCATCATTGCTCCCTTTCTGACCTAGGTCATGACGGAGGTTAGCGGAGATATATTTCAACCATGGAACAGTTGGGACTCGAACCTGGAAACTGCAGATTACGAACCTAGCGTACTAACGGCTGAGCATCCCTACTCAGTCTACCTAAGATGATTGCAATTGCCCATAAAACTTCTTCTGAATATTAACTATCGAATCTCTGAATATGTTACAAAGAAAAATCGTTTTTTTTTTCTTTCCAGCAGATTACGTAGAAGATGATTGCATCTCCCAGAAACTTCTTCAGAATGTTAATTACCGAATTTCTGCGCTTGGACCCGATTCAAGCGGAGAACTGAAAGCTTCTCGTTTCACAACCTATTCCAGGAATGGGAGAAATTGCATGGTTCATCTCATTCCCCCTCGAGACTATGGAGTAGTGGTCAGTGTCAGGAAAGTAGACTTTCGGAATCACGACGACTGCGAAGATTATATCAAGGTATGTTCATCTCATTTGTTTCATTTCAGGATTTATTCACAATTATTCTCGTCTCAAAATGGTTTATTTTGAACATAATTCTTTGATTTTAGGATTGACTTTTCCTGCCACTTCTAAAACAATTTCCCAGAATCAGAAGTTTCAAATCGATGATCACACGTTTTTGATTGATGTTTTTTGCCATAAAATGAGCTGATCGACCAAATTGCAAATATCCTAAGGCTTTAATATAAGATTTGCAAGACGGTATAATGAAAAACTGTTAGGAATTGATGGAAGACATCTCTGTTTTTTTTAATATGAACTGAATAATTGTGGGGCTTTCCTGCACATATGAAGGTAGAATAGCATCCTATGAGATGGACTACAATCTTTCGAAAGCAAACGAGACAGTCATTTTTAAAATAGCAAGGCTAAAAGAAACTGCCAGAGACACAGGAAAGCCTCTTGTCAAGTCTGGTCAAGGCCGGATGAAGGAATTTTGGGCCACTTTTGCTACCGGAATTGAATGATAAAATAAATTAGTAAATAAGTATATTGAAAAAAAATGTTAATAATAAATCCTTATTTATATTAGTGAATTTTTTTCAGACACTTGTATACTCTTCTGAATGAAATCTGTGTGATCTGAGTGAAAAATAATTCTTAGGCTTTTATAGTTAATTCAGATTTATCAATTTACAGATTTATCAATTTATAACTTTTCGTAAATTTATTTCATAGTTACTAAAGGCCTCAGAAAGAAGGGGAGACCTAGGATGCGGTGGGCAGACAATGTCAAACAGGACCTTGTTAGAATTGGTGTGCAGTGGCCAGATGCAGTAGATGTAGCTCAGGATAGACTTGCTTGGAGAACTAAATTGCACGGTCTGGTTGGACCTCCGTAGCCCATGGCTTCTTGAGGATGATGATGATGATGATGAAATCCAAAGGTTGCATAAGTTGGAAAATAACATCACTAGGCCTTAGCAGTTTAATAAGATAATTTAATATCTTATTAAACTCACTAGGCCTTAGCAGTTTAAATGAAAAAAAACTTAAAATCTTAAATCACTAGGCCTTAGCAGTTTAATGAGATAATTTAATTTGCTTGGAGCCTGGGGTGTAATCCGATCCATGTGTTGACCACCATCTAGCATGTGCTTTAACGTGAACAGAGTATGGCTGTCTTGCACACGGAGTCACGGCTTGATCACGTCCGGAGTCATGTCCGGAGTCACGGCATCCAATGAAAGACAGTCTTTCCATGTTCTTGAATATTCCCTCTCTCGCTGATGGTAGAGTGGAAATATTTTAGAAGCTCATCTGCAAACACTATCTTCGACCCCTAATTTCTGTTTTTCCGGACATGACAATTTAAAATAGGACTCTTTTCAACGTTGATGAGGGGCGGGGGTGGCTCAGTCGGTAGCGCGCCAGGCTCGTAATCTGTAGTTCCCAGGTTCGAGTCCCAGTTGGATCAGCGTTGAGATTTATCTGCGCAAAATTCCCCGCCCTGCCAACGGTCAGTAGGGGACACCGATGGGCTTGGAAAGGCCACCGCCCGTCGGATGGGACATTAAGCCGTGGCCCCGTGTGCGGGAGAGCCATACCCTGTGCACGTTAAAGAACACGCTGGATGGCCTTGACGGGAGGCTACCATCTGTCTCCCAACAGCTGTTCCAGTGGGTCCCCTCCTCCAACCTTCTCTGAGCCTTCGGGGTCCATGTGACCTGGCCATTTAGCCCATGGTGTGCAAAAAAAGTGCCGCTCAGAGGTAAAACAACCCAACGTTGATGCTTTACGTGCTTCATCCTCTTCAGCCATTACCCTATTTTCACTTGTAGAAACAAAAGAGCTTAATGTGTTTTCATTTTGTAATGCATAGAAACCGATCACGTATTGGCTCTTTCTCATTGCAGATCTATGACGATGACAAGGAAGATTGGGAAGCGCTCTGCGGCTATCAGGAGCGAGGAGTGGACAGCGATTCTTTCTATTCCAATGGTGAAATGAAGATTCACTACCACACGGAAAAGGGTGGACTGGGAAATCATGACGGATTCCGACTCACTTTTACTTCGCACAAAATCGGCAAGTAAAAAAGATTACGTTAGTTTAAACATCAAAATTAATTGCACAGAAAATTTACGAAAATAATTAGCTCTTTTTTTGTGCATTCCTGTTCTACTAAAAACAATGTCCAATACGAAATTGAAAGATCTATTGGCTATGTTTCGATTACAGTTTAAACGTCTGAAAAAATGAAGTTGATAATTGTTCAGATTTGATTTTGATGTCTATTTCAAGGGTTGGGTTGTTTTACCTCTGAGCGGCACTTTTTTGCACACCATGGGCTAAATGGCCAGGTCACATGGACCCCGAAGGCTCAGAGAAGGTTGGGGGAGGGGACCCACTGGAACAGCTGTTGGGAGACAGATAGTAGCCTCCCGTCAAGGCCATCCAGCGTGTTCTTTAATGTGCACAAGGTATGTCTCTCCCACACACGGGGCCGCGGCTTAACGTCCCATCCGACGGACGGCGGACTTTTCAAGCCCATCGGTGTCCCCTACTGACCGTGGGCAGGGCGGGGAATTTTGCGGAGATAAATCTCAACGCTGACCCAGCTGGGACTCGAACCTGGGAACTACAGATTACGAGCCTGGCGCGCTACTGACTGAGCCATCCCCGTCTATTTCAAGAGTGCGTGATTAAATGATGTTTAAAATATCCTGCTCTTTGGTGATGACAGGCTTACTTTGAATGGCTGAAAGTTTCTCTTCTAACCCACTTGCTGCCCTCGGTCAGAAAGGGGACACCAATGGACTTGGAAAGACCGCTATCCGTCAGATAGGACGTAAAGCCCTGCTCCGTGTGCACTCTCGAGGCGCTGAAGGAAGGCTACATCTGTCTCCTAACAGATGCCCAGCGGGTCCCCTTCCTCAATCATCTCTGAGCCCTTGGGGTCCTTGTGACCTGGCAATTTAGCCCACTGTGTGCAATAAAGTGCTGCTCAGAAGTAAAACAACCTAACAATTTAAAAACTGGAAGTGGATTATCGCAACTCTACTTTATACCGATTACCACCACGAAGAAAGAAAGTCAGGAATTGACTCCAGAATGTTTTAGCCCTTCGAATTTGGGTGTCCAAATACTCTGTAATCTTGGGGCGAGGGTGGCTGAGTCGGTAGCGCGCCAGGCTCGTAATCTGTAGTTCCCAGGTTCGAGTCCCAGCTGGGTCAGCGTTGAGATTTATCTCCGCAAAAATTCCCCGCCTTGCTCACGGTCCGTAGGGGACACCGATGGTCTTGGAAAGGTCGCCGCTGTCGGATGGGACGTTAAGCCGTGGCCCCGTGTGCGGGAGAGCCATACCCTGCGCACGTTAAAGAACACCCTGGATGGCCTTGACGGGAGGCTACCATCTGTCTCCCAACAGCTCTTCCAGTGGGTCCCTTCCCCAACCTTCTCTGAGCCTTCGGGGTCCATGTGACCTGCCCATTTAACCCATGGTGTGCAAAAAAGTGCCGCTCAGAGGTAAAACAACCGAACCCAACTCTGTAATCTTAGTTGAATTCGTCAACAGATATCTCCGAATTAAAATCAGAGTAACTTTAACTTCATGTCGAAGATTTCTTTGTATTGCAGAGAGCAAAATCAGTTTCGTAACTTTGTAAGAAGTCGTGAAATGTTTGGTTGTTTAGAGTTTCATGGTGTAGTGTCAGTTAAAGGTATAACGAGCAGAATAAGGTTTAGAAATATAAAAGCACTTTCGTATCTAATGAAATGATGAGAGAAAGTTCATTGTTGTTGTTATTACTACTCGAGTTAATTTGTCACGACATTTAATATTTCATGGGTTTTGATTTATAGCATGTTATCATCGAAACATTTCTTACGTTAACTTTTTATCAATTCATGATCAACGATGTTCGAAACTGATTTTGCCTCTCTTTTCCCGCAGCTAAATACGACGACTCGTGCACAGAACAAGATCAGTTCAAATGCAAAAATTCTCGTTGTATCTGGGCGGGTCTGAAATGCGATGGGCACAACAACTGCGGAGACTTCAGCGACGAGAGTTCCTCGGGAAGGTCACAATGCGGTAAGTATCTTCACTTAGGGTTAGAATAACAGTTAAGAAATGCCTATATGATGTTATTTCTGTATATACATTGGAGCTCAAAAGTTAAACACCAAACACAAAGACTTTAAAATCATTACAACTCTCCCTTTTCCCCACTATATTGGCTATAAATTACAGTACGCAGAATACTGATGTAAGAGAGTTAAGTCAGATTTAAAGATTCCCAGTTTGTTCTCCGTTAAACTATAAACATCTGGGAATGGGGCAATACCGCAGGCTAAATAGTGCGACTAAGTGGCAACTGTCCTTCTGAGACACTACTACTAAATGGCAACTGTCCTTCTGAGACACTATTACTAAGTGGCAATTGTCCTTCTGAGACACTACTACTAAGTGGCAACTGTCCTTCTGAGACACTACTACTAAATGACAACTGTCCTTCTGAGACACTACTACTAAGTGGCAACTGTCCTTCTGAGACACTATTACTAAGTGGCAACTGTCCTTCTGAGACACTACTACTAAGTGGCAACTGTCCTTCTGAGACACTACTACTAAGGGGCAACTGTCCTTCTGAGACACTATTAATAAGTGGCAAATGTCCTTCTGAGACACTACTACTAAATGACAACTGTCCTTCTGAGACACTACTACTAAGTGGCAACTGTCCTTCTGAGACACTATTACTAAGTGGCAACTGTCCTTCTGAGACACTACTACTAAGTGGCAACTGTCCTTCTGAGACACTACTACTAAGGGGCAACTGTCCTTCTGAGACACTATTAATAAGTGGCAAATGTCCTTCTGAGACACTACTACTAAGTGGCAACTGTCCTTCTGAGACACTACTACTAAGGGGCAACTGTCCTTCTGAGACACTACTACTAAGGGGCAACTCTCCTTCTGAGACACTACTACTAAGGGGCAACTGTCCTTCTGAGACACTATTACTAAGTGGCAAATGTCCTTCTGAGACACTACTACTAAGTGGCAACTGTCCTTCTGAGAAACTACTGCTAAGTGGCAACTGTCCTTCTGAGACACTACTGCTAAGTGGCAACTGTCCTTCTGAGACACTACTACTAAGTAGCCACTGTCCTGAGACACTACTACTAAGGGGCAACTGTCCTTCTGAGACACTACTACTAAGGGGCAACTGTCCTTCTGAGACACTACTACTAAGGGGCAACTGTCCTTCTGAGACACTACTACTAAGTGGCAACTATCCTTCTGAGACACTACTACTAAGTGGCAACTGTCCACTTACAACAGTTACAAACACGTGCTGTGAGGGGCAGAGCGAATGTGACGAAGTTACTGCACTTGTATACGAAGCTGGTGATCCGAGAAGTAACTCGATTTCCATGGGTAAAGAAGTATCCAATTGGCGGAAATCCATGTACAGCTTTGGCTGTACACGGACGGAGCAGGTGTCCCGTTAAGTGCAACATGTGAAGAAATCATGGTATGAGTTCGAAAATGTTGGTATGATTGTAAAGGACCACCTGGCGATGGGTAATTGTTCCAGCATCCTACAATCCAGATCGGGAACCGTCGGGTTTTCACTTGTTTGGGAAGCTGAATTAACATTTCCAAGGACAAAGCCGCATCTAGGATAAAATAAAGGGGATGGGGGCAAGAAACTCAATCGGGCCGAAAAAATGTAAAAGTGAGATGGGGAAACAAGAGATTGGAATTCCATGGAGGCGTAATATTCCCCCTTTATTTTAGAAACTTTTAAAATATTTATTGAAATATGCATGAAATATAGATGTTTAACCATTATTGCCACTATTACTGTTACTAGCATTCCCAAAACATGGCACTACTTATCCCCCTCCTCTCCTAGTTCCTCTCCTAGTCATGCTCTGTCCGAAGCGACGATGGTCACGGGACGACCCTTTCTATTACATGACGTTATCAAAGAGAAAGTCGCAAAGTTGCTTCAGGGACAGAACTCATCTTTCTATAGGCAAGACTTCGATAAACTGATCGACCGTTACAGCAAGTGCCCTCGTATTATTAATGTTTGTTTCGCCGGTTATTATTTATTTTTAAAAAACCCTCAAGCAGCTACTTGCCACCGAAGTCTGACAGGAGGCTGCCAGTTTATACGCCATAGTATAGAAGGTCTATAAGGAAGACGAGACAGCATAAAAATACCAACATCCATACCTTAACCTTACCCGGGGCTCGAACCCAGGTCCCTTTGATCAGCAGCCGAGTGCGCTAACCATATGTTGGGAAAAAAGCCATTTTTCAAAGTCCCTTCATAATGTGGGTCAATAAATAGCATTGGTTTGTGCCTAAATACGGTACTGATATTCAGACTAAACTATTTGTAATGGTTGAGGCTATCGTTCCTTCCCTTTAAGCCAATTTTAACCGAGAAGGTTCACATTGCAATGGACACGATAGTTTTTAAAACGCATGTGCCACACCAACGGTCACCAATTGACGGACTGCAAAATAATTTTTCTTGTGCTGAGTGTAATTTGATCCTGATCCCAATAATGCTTACATAAAGTAATTATTTCAGTTTTTAACAATCGGGCGGCACAGTCGGTAGCGCGCCAGGCTCGTAATCTGCAGTTCTCAAGTTCAAATACCTCCTGGGCTAGCGTTGAAATTTATCTCCGCAAAACTCCCAGTCCTGCCTTCGGTCAGTAGGGGGCACCGATGGGCATCGACAAGACCGCCGTCTGTCGGGTGAGACCGTGGCAATTCCCTGCCTTCGGTCAGTAGGGGGACGCCGATGGGCATCGACAAGACCGCCGTCCGTCGAGCGAGACCATGGCAATTCGTTCAAGCCGTGGCTCCTTGTGCGAAAGAGAAATACCCTGTTCACGTTAAAGGACACGCTGGATGACCTTGATGGGAGGCTACCATCTGTCTCCCATCAGCTGTTCAAGTGGGTCCTGTCCCTAACCCTCTCTGAGCCCTCGGGATCCTCAGCTGTTCAAGTGGGTCCTGTCCCTAACCCTCTCTGAGCCCTCGGGATCCTCAGCTGTTCAAGTGGGTCCTGTCCCTAACCCTCTCTGAGCCCTCGGGATCCTCAACTATTCAAGTGGGTCCTGTCCCTAACCCTATCTGAGCCCTCGGGATCCTCAGTTATTTAAGTGGGTCCTGTCCCTAACCCTCTCTGAGCCCTCGGGATCCTCAGCTGTTCAAGTGGGTCCTGTCCCTAACCCTCTCTGAGCCCTCGGGATCCTCAGCTGTTCAAGTGGGTCCTGTCCCTAACCCTCTCTGAGCCCTCGGGATACTCAGCTGTTCAAATGGGTCCTGTCCCTAACCCTCTCTGAGCCCTCGGAATCCTTGTGTTCCCGAGTATGGACCGGATCATTTAACCCATTATATGAGTATAATGGGCTTGATCATTTAACTCATTATATGAAAAAAAATGCCGCTCATTGTGTTAAAAATACCCAGTCCAACAGACAATGCATGCAAAAACCAGTTTTTAAATTCATAATGTGTCTTTAATGGAAAATCTGGAGACCAATTTTTTTACATGATTAAAATTCTGTTTCCATAATTCGTGTCAGAAAATAAGAGAATAAATTGCATTCTTCGAGGAAAACAGAAAAAACTTCTGCCTATAAATATTGTAATACCTAATTATTTTTGATTACTTTTGTGAGTTCGTTTCCTTCTTCTTCTCGAGAGAGCGAGAAGATTGAAGTTCTGTCGAAAATACCCTTTATCCCAGAAATACGAAATGATATAGGAGAAATCATGTTTCTTAATGATGTCCAGGGCAGTGAAGAATTGTAAAAGTAAGATGAATATAAGCTCTAAGACAAAATAGAAAAAAACGATGAAATTCTTGTAAATACATACTTTTGTGTGTTTTCACTTTGCATTATGTAATATTTACTATGAAAATAAAATTACTACCAATTTTTCAATTTGTTTGATAAATCGATTGCGAGTGTAATTAATACAGTTTAATAATATAACAGAAATTATTTTACATTTCGTTTCTTCAATTCTTCCTCGTAAATATGAATGACCAAAAAGAAAATAAAATACTTTCATCTTAACGTATAGCTCAAAATTTCCATTTACATTATCTCTCGGTGCAATTCAAATTCTGCAATTTAAAACTTAAGTATTAAGCCTACTTCTAAGGCTTTCACTTGCTGTACGACAGAAATAATATTCTTCCAGAATTTTCTCATTTTTACCTTTTTATTTTTTCTGTTTCTTTCAGCCCGTATAACGCCAATAGCCATAGGAGCCATAGTGTTAGGGATAATTATCATCATTGCAGTAGTCATCGCTTCAGTTATCTGTTGCTGTAAGCTCAGACAACCAACGACAACGCTGACGATAATCGAGTCTCCTGCTGTTCTCCCAAGTGTTCAGCAACATCAAGGAGGATATAAATATGGCTCAATCGGATCATCTCCAGGAATGTCTGGATATGCCTCCTATCTTCCTCCTCCTCATCCAACTGCTCCTGGAGATAAGCCATCAACATCACTTCTTCCATCAGGTGTCGGAAAGAATGGAGCTGCCACCCCACCCTATGATGCAAACGAACCACCGCCTCCGTATCAACCTTAATGTAACATCGGACACTAAAAGAAACACGTAGTTTCTTTTAAGTATTGCGAATATGTATTTTGTCAAAGGCTGAAGAAAATCGGCATGTTAGGTGCTATTATTTTAACCTCACATTTTTAGTATTGTTCAGCTTTTTACCTTGTATTGATAAGAAATGCTGCCTTTTAATGCTGGAGTCTTAAAATTATTTATGTTGTGTTTATAATTAGTTATTTGTCATTTCTGTAGGCCAGAGGTCTCAAACTTAATTCATATAAGTGCCAAATCAATTACATCTCAATTAATGACGGGCTGTATTTTATTTTAAGCAATCAGTGATGGATAACATTTTATTATAAACAATAATAAGCAAAACTTAATTACTTATACTATTGTTTTAGTATTGAAATGGTGCATAATTTTTATTCCAAAACATAAACCAAAATTTTATTTCAGTGGCTTCATCTTCTATTGAACGAGACCTATTCACCATATTAGGGTGTGCAATGTCTCAGCTTCTAACTAGTAAGACAAAGTTCGCTACAATGATTATGATGAAACATGTTGTTTGTGCACCCGCCAAAATGATTTCGGGACCGCGTGTTTCAGATTTCTGCTACGAACCATGCTTAGAAGTTTTGGAAGAATATACTCTGCCCTAAGCAGTGCTTAGGACTAAATCATCTTTTAGATGAGAGAAGAGTTTTATAATGCATTAATCGTATTATTAACGAATATTTCATTTCTGTGCAATGAGGGAATAGTCTCAGGTATAAATGTTGTCGAATCTAATCCTGCTTTTCAGCTTCGAACGACGCTTTGCGACGAGAGATCAGCTTCATACGTAGACCATGGTATCAATGAATATTACTTTTAGATGTAGTGAGAGAATGACTTCATACATGAGCAGCGTTACTAACGAATCTTGCTTTTAGTTGTAAAAAGAATATCCTCATAAGAATCTTATTTTAGATTAACGAAAAAGGAATGTTAACAAGGTGTTTTTGTATTAGATTTAAAGTGTAATAAGAGAGTAGACATGTACCATTTTATAAATGACTAAGCCATGTACTGAGTCGTCGTTATAGAGATTTAGAAATTACCATCTTATAGATGAATCCTGCTTTTAGTCGAAGGAATCTGCATATACATACATTGGCGAAGGATGCTGTTCACCAAAACCTGCTGCTCTTAGCTCAGAATTAGAGATCGCGTTCAGATTCATGACCCAAAAATGCAGATCTTTCAAATACTTTAATTTCCCATCTCATCGAAAAGAGATCAGAATATTCCTCTCAAATGTATATTTATCTGATAGGAGAACCGGTTTTGGGAAATATATATGTTCCAGTACCTACCCTCCTAAAACACCTCTAAACATTTCCAGCAACTTCTTTGGTTTCGAAGATATTTGCATCATTTTTTGTCCGATAAAAAGAAAAAGTGCCTTTGAAGTCTTTTCATCTTTTCGAAAATAAGTCATACAGAAGTACCAAACAAGTTGTCGATGCCTCACATTCTATAATTTAATAATTTGATCATAATTATTAAATTTTGAAAATTTAAACAAAAGATCAAAAATCATATTTTTTCGTTATACCAACATTTACATTTAGCCCAGACTCTGATTAACGCTTCCATAAATAGCTTTGTGGAAGAAATGAGTTTTGCCGAACTGCAGAATTCGAACCCTCGTCTCTCCAGATTATTGCTAGAGTGTTCCTTAGACAAAGACCACTAAAAGTAACGTCATTCATCCACTAATGGGTATTAAAGTTGCCTTCCCCGATCACAGATGGCGCCAGGCGAAACAAAGACGGGACACTAGCATGAATCTGCAGAGAATTCGAATCCCGCACGTCGAAAATAACTCATTTCTTCTACAACATTGATTTCAAAGTGAACAGGTAATCCTGTGGATTTACTATTTATTGATTAACGTTTTCATCTTTCGAAGTATTACCAAGACAAGGCTTACATACTTGAAAAAAAGTGATTTAAACATAAAGTACTAATGAGTGTCCTAATATCTAAACAGTATTATATGTAAATGTGTTCTTTTAAGTGAAGAATATCTATGAAATGCGGTTAATAGATAATATCCTTAAATAAAAATTTTCATTCTGAACAGTCTTAACTTTCCATGTAACATGCTTTTTCAGAAATACTTAAAATGCATTTTAAAAATCTCTAAATTGATAAACACGTACATACAAATGAAATGAATTTACAATCAATATGGAAATAATAAATTTTGAGTAGAAAATATTTTTGTCTCTGAGAATATTTATTTACAGCACAAGTTAGTTTTAATTTCCTCCCTGATAAATAGTCGATTAAAGTTGGATGGATTTCTGCAGGTAATGTCTCTTCCTTCACAGGCTTTACATACAAAGAAAACCCATACGACAAATTTTGAGAATAAAAAACGACTTCAGAAACCTCTCAGCATTCTGAATTTCACTTCGGAGAACACCATCCTATAACAGTCCTACATCGATTGTAGCAACTTCCAATAGTTGGTATCTTCTGAAGACCTTGTCCTGAATAAAGAAAAAAAAAATCAATAATCAGAGCTCCTAAAAATTTTTACGACGTATGTTTTAAATGTAATTCTTTTACAACTATTTTTAAAAGCAAACTTTTGATAAATATCCCTTGAAAATGCAATTTTCTTTGCTAAACCGTCTTCTTCTAATGGACGTCAATGGGATTAGAAAGGATCTCGTCCAGATATTGAGATGAAGTCGTTGCACGAGATTATTACACTGGCCCGTGGCCGATTGGTTAGTGCGCTTGGCTACTGATCTACGGGACCTGGGTTCGAGCCCGGGTAAGGCATGGATGTATGTGTCGTTTTTCTGCTGAGGTCCTGCCATCCTCTCAGACCTTCTACTATGGTATATAAACTGACAGGCTCCTGTCAGACCTCTGTGGCAAGCAGCTGCTTGAGGGGGTATTTATTTTATACGTTAAAGAACACTCTGGATGGGTTTGACAGGAGACTTCGATCTCTTTTAAGAACTGTTTAATGAATCCCTTTAATCAGTTTTCTCTGAACCTTTGGGTCTATACTAACGCTGGCTGCGTCATTAAGGTCCCTGTGAACTGGACATTTAACCCATTGTGTACACGAAAGCATCGCCCAGAGGTAACAACCGAACCCAACTTTTATAAGTAAAAGTAGTTTTCGCGAAAAATCTTCAAATCCTATTTCTTAAATATTTTCGCCTAAAATGTCCTTTTTTTGTTCTTATATTTCTCTATTACAGTTTTCCTAAAACTTTTTACGCTTAAGCTTCTCTCATAAGGTTGTGATTTGCATAATTTCTATGTATTTCAAGAAAAATTCCGCTTCGTTAAACTGATCGCGTAAACTTTTGCTATTTCCATGAAGAAAGTTCGGTTTTATGGCAAATTCTGTGTGTACTGAATGTGATTTTTGTTGAAATTCGATACAATAGATTTTTAAGCTTGCTTTAAGCGAAACAATAGTCAGTTGGTAGCAAGCCAGGCTCACTATTCGATATTCCCAGATTCGAGTCCTAATTGTGACTGTAGTGTGAAAAGAGATTGACCCATTGATGGGTTGGGAAAAACTGCTTTGCATCGGGTGAGACGTTAAGCCATGGGCCCTGCGTATGGAAGACCCACACCCTGTACAGGGTATAAAGCACACTGAATGGCCTTCATGCGAGGCTTCCATCTCATCTCGTACAGCTGTCCAATGGATTCCTTTTCCTAATCGTCTCCGAATCTGGGGCTGAGGTTGACTCAATCAGTAGCACATCAGGCTCATAATCTGTAGTACCCAGGTTCGAGTCCCACCTGGTCTAGCTTTGATATTTATCTCCGCAAAACTCTCCACCCTGCCCTCGGTCAGTAGGGGACACCGATGGGCTTGGAAAGGCTGTCATTTGTGGGATGGGATATAAAGCCATTATCCCATGTGCACTTCAAAGAACACTCTGAAGAGCCTTACGGGAAGCTACCATCTATCTGCAAACAGATGTTCAATGGGGACCCTCACCCAAACTTCTCTGAGACATGGGGTCTTGTGACCTGGCCATTTAATCCATTGTGCGGAAAAAAGTGCCACTCAGAGGTAAAACAACCCAACACACTTTTGAAAGCATGGGACAAATTTTTGCCATAACGTTTCTCTTCCTACTTAATTTCTTACTGTTTGAGAACTATTATAAATGAAACACTTACCACAAAATCCCACACCAGCGCAAATATTGTCGCAAGTGAGCCATGAAGGTGGTTTGGCAGATCCGCTGATAGGATTACTAAGTTCTTGTTCGTTTTTGTTCCTTCCAGCACAATACAGGCAACAGCAGCAGATGAAAACAACCCAAAAGCCCAAAGTATATCCAATTATCTGGCCGATGTTTATCGCTAGAGAAAAATTCAAATTTCATTGAAATTCGTACTTTTCCATACACTAAATGATCTCAAAATATAACTCTACTTAACTATCTTATAGTGTGATACTTTTTTCTTAATTTGAAAAAAAAAAATGCAACTTAATAGTAATAATTATAATGTCACAATATGAAGATAACTATTCAAATATTATTTCGCATTTTCCTATAATTTTAGCATATGATTTGCAGGTGTGAACTCCGAAATTACCATGTCTTTCTATTATGTATGTTTCTACTATATACATATTCTTCAAGCAACCGTGGGCTACGGCGAAATAATCAGGCCGCGATTTAGTTCAAAAGCCTGTCATGAGCTACAGCTGCTACATTTGGACATTTAAGCCAATTCTAGCAAACAAGGTCCTGTTTGACATTGTCTGCCCACCGCTTTCTAGGTGTTCCCGTATGTTTTTCAGCCGTGTTTCGTTTCACATGGGAATTAAGATTCATTCAATCCAATTCACAAGAGAACCCATTCTTTCGTTCAAGTGATCGAATCTTCACAGCTTTTGTCCACGTGGAAGATTCATATTTCAAGTGAAACCTCCCTATCTTGTATAACACCAACCCATCTTTCTCCTGATTTATGTGCCTCTACAACAGTGCAGTCAATTTGGAAGCTTGTAAGGCAATGGGTTTGCACACTTAACGCATTGATAGTGACACATAGGTAACTCCGGTCAGTTCCCATCCCTGTCCGTGTCCGAACTATTTCGATATTGAGTCTCAGCCCGTCGGAACATAGGCTATTAGAAAAATGCTGTCACTTTCGCTAATGAGCTTGGAAAGGCCGCCTTCCGTCGGATGGAACATTAAGCCGTGGCCCCATGTGCAGGAGAGCCACTCCCTGTGCACGTTAAAGAACAAGCTGGGTGGCCTTGACTGGAGGCTACCATCTGTCTCCCGACAGCTGTTTCAGTGGGTTCCCAACCTTCTCTGAGCCTTCGGGGTTCTTGTGACCTGGTCATTTAGCCCATTGTGTGCAAAAATGTGCCGCTCAGAGATAAAGCAATCCAACCCAACCTGTCACTTTCGTAGAGCATTATGCATAGAAATGCATGCAATTAAGATTTATTATTATTATTAGGTATTACAAATTTTTAAAGCAGTTATTACCATTTGGAGACAAAAAAAATCACAATTCTTTTTAGAAATTAAAGTACTATAAATAATTCTCAGGTTAAATGTTTTTGAGTAGCATTGCAAACAGTAAGAAAAATTCATTAATGAGTGAGAGAGAGAAAATCCCTGAGATAATCAAAAACTGAATATTGCTTATTAATCTTCATTACTAAACGCTGATTAAAATATTGAAATCATAATTAAAAGCAGGCCCGGATCTAGAAAAAATTCGGAGGGAGGGAGGGGGGGCAAAGACCACAATCGAGTCGAAAAAATATAAAAGGGATTCCAAGTCCAAGAGACTTGATTTTCAATGAAATATAACAATTCCCCCTCCGTTTTACGGTTTTTGAAAACTCTCTTGAAGAATGCATAAAATATGAATAAATTTAATAATTTTTTTTTGCCTCTTTTACCTTTACTTGTATCATTCTCAATGGAGAGGAGGGGCATGGCCCTCTTGGCCCGTCCCTAGATCAGACTTTGATTAAAAGTAACTATTTTACTTTGTCTTCATGTTTTGCAATTATAAACAAAACTGGAAATATAAATTACGACTGAAACCGAAGCAATCTGTGTTATTTCAATACCAGGGCTATTGAGCTCAGTCGGGGGGCCAAATTCACCCCAGTGGCATCTCAATAAGAGGAAGTATTTATTTGTTATTATCATAATGCATTTAAACATCAATGTGATAAAAATCAATTAGGTTATCTGAATTATACAACTCTTTTCGATGTATTATTTAAATAGGCGTATACACCTAAAGTTTAAAATTAGGTTGTATAATAGTTTGATTATTTCTAAGGTTAGTTATGTTAGCGAAATATGGACCCTTTGTAAGCAGGAAGCAAGAAACTTGATGTCTTTGTTTCTAGATGCTTATGCAGTATCTTGGGAATTAGGTGGCTTGACTTTGTAAGTAATGATGAGGTTGGAAGGAGTCATCAACCTCTTTTGAGCAGCATATTATGCAGAGAGAGACTGCGTTGGTTTGGCCATGTTGCCCGTATGCATAGCTGCAGATTAGCAAACTGGATTATGAACAGTGTACCCAAGGGTTTCAGAAAAAGGGGGAGACCTAGGATGCGATGGGCAGACAATGTCAAACAGGACCTTGCTAGAATTGGCCTAGAATGTCCAAATGCAGCAGCTGTAGCTCAAAAGAGACACATCTGGAGAGGGAAATTACACAGTCTGGTTGCACCTCCGTAGTCCATGGCTGCATGAGGATTTTGTATGCATGTAGTATATGCTTATTCAATAATATTGTTATAAATTTAACGGATGGAAACTGAGCCTGAGTTCAAATGAATATTTTGCAAAAATAATTCTAAAATAATGTAATTTAATACAAAAGTATGAATAAGAACATTTATATAAACTAAATTCAACTAACACAAATCTTTATCTTCATCAGTATGAAAATAAACCTTCAGAAGAATATAGCACCTTATCACTATTCTTACAAATAGTTGTTTCTTTATAATTTTTACAGTCTCTACTCAAAGCATAAAATAAGGCTTTTTATAATATTCAATAAGTGGCATAATCATATTTGCGAATAAACCCGTAATCTACTAAGAATAACCTTACCTATTCCTTAAATAAACTAAATGTAACTATATACCAAATGACTTTCTTCTAGGATTCTACTCTCATCAAGTAATCCAAAACTACAACTATAAATACTGGTCTCTCAGAACCAATTCTTTTCAGATGTTGATCACCACGCATTAGACGATGAATTCTTCCTTTTTCTTACTAGTTTACTAACAAGATTCACATTAATAAACTGTTTTATCCTCACTCGCACACACCAAATAAAAACATTTCTTCTTTAGACTATCGTGCACAGACTTAGACAAACTACTTTTTCCTTCACACTAATTCTTCCTAATTGCAATTCTATTATTCTTTATTTTTAAGTTAAGTTATCGTTCGAAGTGGTTAGTGACGTAATTCAGACTCGAGCATCAAAATGATACATCACATCACGGTTTCATTATTGTTCGTTCATCTGTCGTAACAATATTCTACCATTCGCATAAGCTTGTAAAATAATACATTCTACAATATTACAATAAGTTTATAAAATAATACCATAATCTAATATTATGTTACTATACTCTAATAAAATAATACTATAAACTTATAATATAGTATAAGCTGCAATATTACAATAAGATTCTAAAATAATACTATAAACTTATAAAAAATATAAACTTATAAAATAACATTGTAATATTACTATAAGCCTATAAAATAATACTCTAAGCTTATAAATTAATACTGTAAGCTATAGTATTATTACTTTAATCTAATTGCTAAAAACGCTTTTAGATACTTTAACATTATAGCTAATATTACTTGCTATAAGCTTAAAAATAATACAATAAGCTTATAATACTATAGGTTTATATAAAATACTTTAAGCTTATGTAATAACACTATAACCTGCAATATTACTATTGATTATAAAATAAAACTGTAAACTTACATAATAATACTATAGGCTAGGAGTTCTCAACGTGGGGTATGCGGTAAAATTTTTTGGGGTACGCCGTGAGAGCTCAAAAGTCGCTAGATCTAGTAACAAAGTAAAAATAACCATTGTTATACTATAACTATAGTTTTATCTATCTATACAAGGGGTACGCCAGTTGCATACACATTTCCAGGGGGTATGTGAAGCATAAAAGGTTGAGAACCACTGATATATATGTTTTATTTTATTCCCATTGTTATACTCTAACTATAGTTTTATCTATCTATACAAGGGGTACGCCAGTTACATACACATTTGCAGGGGGTACGTGAAGCATAAAAGGTTGAGAACCACTGATATATATGTTTTATTTTATTCCCATTGTTATACTATAACTATAGTTTTATCTATCTATACAAGGGATACGCCAGTTGCATACACATTTCCAGGGGGTATGTGAAGCATAAAAGGTTGAGAACCACTGATATATATGTTTTATTTTATTCCCATTGTTATACTATAACTATAGTTTTATCTATCTATACAAGGGGTACGCCAGTTACATACACATTTCCAGGGGGTACGTTAAGCATAAAAGGTTGAGAACCACTGCTATAGCCTATATTGCAATAAGCTTATATAATAATGTTAAATCTATAATATTTTTTAAACTTATTATAAGCTTTCTAAATAGCCCTTCTATTAACTAATTACTGTTATTTAAGATTTCATTAATAAGTTCATTGATCTTAAACAATTATATAGTAATGGCCAAACTTCAATGTCTTATTAATAATATTTCGCAATAAAATATAAAGCAGATATTCAGTAACGAATTGCATTAGTCTTATATGATCTTTCCAATGATAAAACTGATGAACCAACCAGAACATTTGGCATTATCCTCATCACTTCTGTCTCCGCAGTTGTTGTGTCCATCACAAGTCAGATCTTTAGAAATGCATCTTCCATTGTCACAACGGAAAAGCGATTTGCCGCTGCAGGAACCATCTGGATTGAAAGAGAAGAATTAAACTGACTTAACCAAGAGGATACCTACACACAATCAATCTTTTAAATGGTGTACCTTATGAAATACATTCGACTTTGCACTAAATAACAGGAAAAAAAGATGCTTAACTAACAGGAAGAAAAAAGATGCTTAACTAACAGAAAGGAAAAAATGTTTAACTAACAGGAAGAAAAAAGATGCTTAACTAACAGGAAGAAAAAAGATGCTTAACTAACAGGAAGAAAAAAGATGCTTAACTAACAGGAAGAAAAAATGTTTAACTAACAGGAAGAAAAAAGATGCTTAACTAATAAGAAGGAAAAGATGCTTAACTAACTTGGAAAAAATTAAATATATATGAAGACAATTGTTATCTTTACTATTGAATCCAGTAAAAGTGAATATTATTCCAGAATAAGCTTCTTTTAATTTTTTAGTAGAGCCTGTAACGTAGTTTATGGTAATACTTCGGCCATAAAAGGAAAGTTTTTCTTTACTGTCATGGTGGAAAGTGCAGAGAGTGCTGATGTTCGAACCGGTGTTGATCTGAAAAAGAAAAAATGGAATGAAAAAGGAAACCTGAAAATGGAAATATGGAATTTTCTATTCTAAGTTACGTATAAGTGTGCTGTTTTATATTATAAAACGATTATTATCACGGTATATTTCATTAGAAACAATAAAGGAAAATAAATACACCTATCAACAAATTAATTTTCTTATTTGTTTCCTTGCTTAAAATAAGTGTTCTTTATAGCAGTTTTAAGGATTGTTTTGAAAATGATCTTTTTCTCCGTTTAATATGGAACATGCAGTTTTTGAGATATAACAAAAATTTCATTTAACAAATCATGATCTAAGTTTAAAATTATTTTACCTCAAATATTTTTGGCGAAAGATTAATGCTTCTGTGTAGATTCTAGAGATTCCCGGAAAAGCAAACCAATAATATTTGGTTAACATGGCAGGATTGAACTTTCCTTTACACCCTTGTTTAATCCCGGTAGCTAAGTGGTTGCATGTTTGGCTACTAATCAAAGGGACTGGGTTAGAACCTTGGATAAGACATGGATGTTTTCTTTCTTGTGCTGTTGCCCTTTTGCTGCGATCTTGCATTCTTTACAGATCTCTGTGAAGTTTTAAACTGACACAAGTTCCTCTCAGACCTCTGTGGCAAGCAGCTGCTTGAGCAGATAATTTAGTTATTTATTTTCATTTTTTATCGGTGCTATGTTCTGATGGAATCTTTCAATATGTTCATTATTGATCATGATCTTTCATAATTGCATTTATTGCATGCTGTGTTCTCGGGGCCGTATGAACCAGTGCGTTCAAATGATAATGATCAGATTTCAGAATCCTAATGAACACGAGAAGAACTTCCAATTGGGTGATGTCGTGAAACAATTCACCATTCACTGTCTGGAACGAAAGCGAAATTCTCTTCCTGAAATATGGAGAGATCTTATCTGTTCTTTCTTATCTTTTGATATTTCTCTTGGGAAATGATAACGCACTTTCCTTCTCGCTAAATGTCCTTTTACATGATTTTCAGAAAATAATTCCTTGTTTCAATTAATTCGAAAAATGAATAAAAAGAAGAGAAATTCACAAAACAGGAGGCAAATAATAATCTTGAAAGTTACCTTGAAACAAGTATTACGATATGTAATTTCTAAAATACACGACACTCCAAAAGTCTAAAGTTCTCTGAATATCGTAAAGAACTCACTCTATTAGTGCATTATTGGTTCAAAACAATACGCTTGAAATGGTAGAGTGGTTAGGATGCTTGACTGCAGATCAAGGGACCAGGGTTCGAACCCAGATAAAGCATGAATGTTTCGTGTGGTCCTTCAGCTTATATTTTGTCTTCTTTACAGATTTCTATGGCCTAGTATACTGACAGGTTCCTGTTAGATCTCTTATGAAAAGTAGATGCTTGAGGGGTTAATTGATTAATTTATTTAGAGATTAAAGACGTTCAAAGGGCTTTCGGGAAATTAATTTCTTTTCGATATTCGTATCTTCTTAAGCTTCTTTTTTTTTTACCAATTCCTATATAGTAAAACTTCCAACTTAAATTTGAATTATTTTAAAACTCATCTTGCAAATAAAATTTTTCACACCTTAGATGAGCTGGGATGAAGGTTGAAAGCAGCCGGATTTCCAATAACACTGGGAGCTGCTGCTCGAGGTCTGTTACAGTTCAAAATTCTTATTTTGAATATAATTCCGAAAGAAAACGAAAAAGGATTTATTTCTTTTGGTTATGGTTCCAATCGATTAATTAGCATTTAACAATTGAGAATAATAAGAGTTGTTCAGTTTTTGGTTATATGTTTCCGGGATTATACCTCATTAATGACGTTTAAAATGAATTTACTCAAGAATTTTGAATTTCTGTGAATTATTCCCAGTAATATCAATTCTAAACAATATTGAGATTTTAAATCTATATCTAAATATTTATAATTATATTAAAGTTTGTAAATAGAGTCTAATACAAAAATACAATACCACTTGGCCATTGCATGTTTGGCCACTGATCGAAGAGACCTGGGTTCGATCCCCTGATGAGGTATGGACGTTTCTTTTCTGTGTTGTCTCTCTGCTGAGGTCTCGCATTCCTCACAGATCTCCTCTACGAAGTATTACTCTGACAGGCTACTGTCAGACTTCTGTGGCAACAGCTGCTCGAAGCCAAATTTATTTCCATTATTTTCTGCAAATATATATATGTTTCACAAAAGATTCAGAATTTTTTTTCTACCCTGCCTATATTTTATTAATTTTTTCAGCATACTATAGCCGTCCCGTGGACGAGTGGTTAGCACGCTTGGCTGCTGATCTACGGGACCTGGGTTCGAGCCCCGGATAAGGCATGGATGTGTGTGTCGTTTTTCTGCTGAGGTCCTGCCATCCTCTCAGATCTCCTACTGTGGCATATAAACTGACAGGCTCCTTTCAGACCTCTGTGGCAAGCAGCTGCTTGAGGGGGTATTTATATTTTCAGCATACATTGTTCATACAGCAATTGCACGCTACACATTTTTTGTTTTACATTTGGACAAAGGGAAGTAGAAGCAATCTCCAGATGATCTATAAATAAAAACCAAAGTGATTATTTAAGTGGTAATTTATGTAGACTTAATTTCAAAGTCGGTAACTTTAGATAAGATAGATGACGAATTACTACACACAAATGTTGAACAAAAAATGTTTTTTTTTTGTGTTTTGCTAAAAATGCAATGCTTATGAGACGTTAATAGATATTTTTCGTGGGAATATCTTTACCGGATTGCGATTGAGCGTCAATTATCTGAGAAAACTTTTGATGCATAAAAATACTGTGTGAATTTCTGTGGGCTTCTACGTTTTCATGAAATGGTTCATTAGAAAAGAATTCTTCAAACTGAACAACATTACCGTAATGTAATCCTTACAGCCAGGTATGAAATCAATCAACTTGAAGCTAATATTGATGTCATTGCCATTTTTCACCTGGAGCTTTAATGTACACCTTCTTCCCAGCTTGTACTGCTTCCATCTGCTTGACATTAATATTCCAGAGGAGTTGTCTCCTGATTCCGGTCCACCAATGTTATACACAACAGTTGCTGAGGGATTCGCATCTGTACAATTGTCTTCAATATAATCTGAAAAATCAAACGGACAGGATATTGAGTTTCAGCCGGGTTTATAATATGAAGTTTAGAATTTCTGGATTTAAACTCTTACAACACTGAGGTTGTCTCCTGTGGGGGTTGTCAAGGCAGTAATGCCAGATCTATAATCTGCAGTTTCCAAGTTTCAGTCCTAGCTGTACAGTCGCTCAAAAAAGTATCCGAACACTGTGGTTGATTACAGAATTCAGAAAAAATATCTGGCAACGATTTTTTTAGAAATTAGTGATCTGGCAACCTTCGTGTCATGTGACACGAAGGTTGCCAGATCACTAATTTCGCACGTGACACGAAGGTTGCCAGATCACTAATTTCACACGTGACGGTTGGGTTAGGTTGTTTTACCTCTGAGCGGCACTTTTTTGCACATAAAACCAAAATGCTAATGGCCAGGTCACATGGACCCCGAAGGCTCAGAGAAGGTTGGGGGAGGGGACCCACCGGAACAGCTGTTGGGAGACAGATGGTAGCCTCCCGTCAAGGCCATCCAGCGTGTTCTTTAACGTGCACAGAGTATGGCTCTCCCGCACACGAAACCACGGCTTAACGTCCCATCCGACGGACGGCGGCCTTTCCAAGCCCATCGGTGTCCCCTACTGACCGTGGGCAGGGCGGGGAATTTTGCGGAGATAAATCTCAACGCTGACCCAGCTGGGACTCGAACCTGGGAACTACAGATTACGAGCCTGGCGCGCTACCGACTGAGCCACCCCCGCCCAAACACACACGTGACACGAAGGTTGCCAGATCACTAATTTCACACGTGACACGAAGGTTGCAAGATCACTAATTTCTAAAAAAATCGTTGCCAGATATTTTTTCTGAATTCTGTAATCAACCATAGCGTTCGGATACTTTTTTGAGCGACTGTACCAACGTTGAAATTTATTTCCGCTAACCTCTACCCTGCTCTCTAAAAGTTTTTTTTAATTTAAAGTTTTTGTAATCAGCATTAAAAAACAACAGATAAAATTCACAGCATTGTAGCCCAGTGTGTCTTAACCCGTTGTTCGCCTGCCCTGGGGTAGTGTAGTGAATAGTGGTGTAAAGATGTTGTTCGTTGTACATAAATTACTGAAAGCTGCTGTAATTTAAGAAAGGTGCACAACCACTGCTCTAACACAGACCTCAGCAAACTGTTAAGTTGAAGGACCGCATACAAAAGTGAAATGGAATGGCTGACAGCCAAATAATTATATAATCAATAACTTATGTATAACAAAAGGAGAAAAACAAACCTAAAATGAAATATAAAAAATATAATTTTATTAAAATTAATTATTTTAATGATAATTTGCTTCGCAGTACTTGGACTTCTTGTGCTCTATGCCAGGGGTGGGCAATTGTTTTCGTATCTACACTGTGCATGCGTATTGACGTGGCCGTCCTAGTGGAAAATACGAGACGAATCTTCGGTCGCGCACGGGAAGGAAATCTCGGTTCAAGGCGGATTTTTCTGACTGTCTTGGCGGGCCACAAAAAACTCTTAGCGGGCCGCTATTTGCCCACCCCTGCTCTATGCGATCATTTCCTCTTTCACAAATTGATTTGCTATTAGTAACTCGCGAGTCGCGCAAAAAGAGATGGCGGGAAAAAGAGATGTAGTTTGCCCAGACTTTCTCTAAACTGTTTCAAGGACAACGGATCATTTTCACTTTGATGAAAGAAAGTTCCAAAAAAGCTGCAACCTCCTCGGATGACGACCCCAATCAGGGATCGAAATATTAGGATATTTACTCACAATAAGTGAATCTATCTGTCTTACGTTTCAAGGTATATATTAATCACATCCAGTTTTACGTATCCCAAAAATAAATCTGATTATTGATAAGTGTACAGTAAGCAAGCTCAAACTTTTACCATGAAATAATGTTGAAATGCATTCCTATAGAACAATTCTAAAATTCAACCACGTGTTGCTAGCGAATAATCGGAACTACATTGAGAAGTATACTCACACGTAAATGCTATAGTAAGCATAGGACTTTGCAGAAATAAGCACAAAACTGCTACTCCTTTGCATTTGAAGGAGAATGTCATACTTTCTTTCCGTTTAGGAAGCACCGCCGAGAGCAACTGAAGATCAAGAGCTATGAGGAAAACTGTCAGTTTCAGGTATGGAACAAAACCGAGTTCATCTTGAGATAAAAATTGTATTCTTAGAACTTGGCTTCATATCACAAAAGCAATTATTTAACGCCATCTAGTGACTCAGAGAGAAGATTAAAACATCAATTATCCGTAAATAAAAATCAATTCTAATAATTGATCATGTAACTAAAATTAATCTGATATCCGTTTAATTTCGGTAGGACAAAAGACAATATTTAATTAATTTGTGTAAGATATTAAGAAAATATGAGGAAAAAAGGCTTTTACAAATATAGATACTTATCGATCATTGATAACAACTGATTAAAAAACTGATTTCCCAGACTACTAACTGCCATTCCCAAGAAAGATAAATCTATCCCTGCTGGTGATATCGTCTATCTTTATCGTTCAAACAGTTAAGGCTGTGTTTTGAAAATGGTAAGGACTGAAAATTATACTTGATAGAAGGAAAACCAACTGACTTTGTAACAGGGCAATTTAAAAGATTTTGCTAAGCTTTGGGAGTTACCTGATGCAAATTTTTGCTCATAATGATCATGTCACAAGGGCCCCAAGATCTCTGAGAAGATTGAGAATGGAGATCCATGAGAAACTGTTAAGGAGAAAACCTTCTGTTAAGGTTGGGTTGTTTTACCTCTGAGCGGGACTTTTTTGCACACCATGGGCTAAATGGCCAGGTCACATGGACCCTGAAGGCTCAGAGAAGGTTGGGGGAGGGGACCCACTGGAACAGCTGTTGGGAGACAGATGGTAGCCTCCCGTCAAGGCCATCCAGCGTGTTCTTTAATGTGAACAGGGTATGGCTCTCCCGCACACGGGGCCACGGCTCAACGTCCCATCCGACGGACGGTGGCCTTTCCAAGCCCATCGGTGTCCCCTACTGACCGTGGGCAGGGCGAGGAATCTTGCGGAGATAAATCTCAACGCTGATCCAGCTGGGACTCGAACCTGGGAACTACAGATTACGAGCCTGGCGCGCTACCGACTGAGCCACCCCCGCCTCACCTTCTGTTAAGACTATCCAGCAAGTTCATTGACATCGACAGTGTTTGGCTCTCCTGCAGAGGGATCAGGGTTTAACTCGCTATCCAAAGGACTGATAAATGTCTGCGCTCATGGATGTCTTTTTTACGATCTAATAGAACTGATCGTGAGTAAATCTCAATATTATACTAGGATCAAGTCCCCCAGATACCATGGGGGACTTGAACCGGGAACATGAGGTTTCAATATTTCATGGTACCAACTATTTGTCAAGCGTGATAAATAAAAAGCAAAGCTGAAAATGCATTCAGGTGCGAAAAGCAATACTGTTTCGTAAGTAATGCATTTGAATATTTGCAGTTTGTCTGTAATCGTTCTAGATTTCAATTACTACTATTTAGTAATGTTTGCGATTATTTTATTCACTGCCGAGTTGTTAAATACGAATAAATCCGTAATAATCGAAATTCAAAGCTGCTTAGCTACTAAAACGAGAATTAAGCTACAAAATAAGTTCGAACTTACGGCTGACTCCCGCACACGGGGGACGGCTTCACGTCCCATTCAAGATGGCGGCCTTTCAAAGCCCATCGGTGTTCCATCAGTGTTCCATCAGATGTCCCCATTCGGCCCCTTGGAGGAGACCGAGGGGGAGTTTTGCAGAGATAAAACTCAATTATTGCCAACTAGGACTCGAACCAGAGAACTGCAAATTACGAATCTCGAACGGACGGGTGGATTTTTCACACTTGTCTAATTACTGCAAGTGATTATCACTGTAGTGATATACATTCCTTCCTAGCCTATTTTCAAAGTTGAGGAGTTTTGAATGTAGTCTTCCATTCACATAACATGGGAAGTATTCCAATAAGTGTGGCCACATAGTGAATAGCCTCACAACTCATATTCTTTTGAAAGTTAATTTTCAATTATCAGGAGAGAAGGTGTGAAGATAATAGGAATCGCTCTCTGTACAATGGGTATTTGAAACTCACCTTTACTCCTTTTCCGAATTAATAAAGCAATATAATTCTTTTATACTTATTGGCTGTACTTGCTGATTGGGTTGTGATAAAGCTAATAGTAAGGTTCAAATTATTCCTAGATTGGGTTGTTTTACCTCTGAGCGGCACTTTTTTGCACACCATGGGCTAAATGGCCAGGTCACATGGACCCCGAAGGCTCAGAGAAGGTTGGGGGAGGGGACCCACTGGAACAGCTGTTGGGAGACAGATGGTAGCCTCCCGTCAAGGCCATCCAGCGTGTTCTTTAACGTGCACAGGGTATGGCTCTCCCGCACACGGGCCACGGCTTAACGTCCCATCCGACGGCCGGCGGCCTTTCCAAGCCCATCGGTGTCCCCTACTGACCGTGGGCAGGGCGGGGAATTTTTGCGGAGATAAATCTCAACGCTGACCCAGCTGGGACTCGAACCTGAGAATTACAGATTACGAGCCTGGCGCGCTACCGACTGAGCCACCCCCGCCCCTACTATAAATGGAGACAGGGTTTAAAAATAATTTCAGGGTATAAGGAAAATTTTTGAACATTTTTCATTATATCTAAATTTAAGAGAATTTTCGGCAGACATAATTGTATTGACCGAAACTTGGGTAAATGAAAATGAATTAGATTTATATACGATACCTGGATACAATTTGTATCGTAATTGTGAATCAAAAATTAGAGCTGGTGGGGTCATTGTTTATGTAAAAAATAGTATTAGAGTAAATGATTATTATACTGAATTTTCAAATGCTGATATAGTATCATTACCATATCAGCATTCCAATTTAAAAATGCAAATATAATATACACTTTATTGGCATTTTACAGGCCTCATATTTATACAAAAGGAAATTTTTTAGATGAATTAGAAAGCAAACTACAAACATTAAATAACAATTTTATTTTTATGATGGGAGATTTCAATTGTGACATTAGATCTAGAGATAATTTAAATGCAAGATATTTGCGACTGATGCAAGAAACAGGTTTTTATATGGGTTATGATCTTATTTCCAGGAGGAATCCTATATATTTATATGTATTCATATCTATGGAAATAAACGATTGATTGATTGTGTTACCTCTGAGGGGCACTTTTTTTCATACAATAGGCTAAATGACCAAGTCATAAGGACCTCAAGTCCTCAGAGAAGCTGGGGGAAGGGGACCCACTGGACAGCTGTTAGGAGACTGATGGAAGCTTCCCGCCAGGGGGGGGGGGGGGTGGCTCAGTCGGTAGCGCGCCAGGCTCGTAATCTGTAGTTCCCAGGTTCGAGTCCCAGCTGGGTCAGCGTTGAGATTTATCTCCGCAAATTTCCCCCGCTCTGCCCACGGTCAGTAGGGGACACCGATGGGCTTGGAAAGGCAGCCGTCCGTCGGATGGGACGTTAAGCCGTGGCTCCGTGTGCGGGAGAGCCATTACCTGTGCACGTTAAAGAACACGCTGGATGGCCTTGACGGCAGGCTACCATCTGTCTTCCAACAGCTGTTCCAGTGGGTCCCCTCCCCCATCCTTCTCTGAGCCTTCGGGGTCCATGTGACCTGGCCATTTAGCCCATGGTGTGCAAAAAAGTGCCGCTCAGAGGTCCAACCCAACTTCCCGCCAGGGCCATCCAGCGTGTTCTTTAAGCGTTAAGAGAGTATGGATCTCCTGAAGGCTACTGCTTAACGTTCCCTCCGACGGACGGCTGCCTTATCCAAGCAGACAAGACCTTATCCAAGTATGACAGTTTTCATATATCATCGGTTCTATGACTTAGGGTGTGTGGGAAATGTCGAAACTCCAAATGCGCAGTCTCACAGTCTCCCCAATTTCCATTTTGTTAAGAAATTGAGTTGAGATCGTACTAATGCAACAGACCAGTGTTTGCAAATGGTGTTCCGTAAAGTGAAAATAATGGTTCCGGAAAAAATTTCCATTACATTGTAAAAAAAAACATTTTAAATATTATTATTATTATAAAAATTCCCTTAAAAATTTTTGAATTGATTAATTTGGGTAGAAAAGAAAAAAGACATTCTTCGCATTAAAAATTACAAATATGAAGAATATTGTTTTTATTTAAGCTTCATTTTTTTATACACATGAAATGGTATTTTTGTTCCTAAATACACCAAAGTGCTAAAATATTAGAATCACCTGCCTAATATGATGTTGGTTCTCCATGAGCCGCCAAAACAAGTCTTACCCGGCGAGGCATGGCGCTACAAGATTTCTAATGTTGTCTTGTGGTATTTGTTACCGACACGTTACCAGCAGATCCTTTAACATTTGTAAGATATTGAGCCGCCGCAGATCGGATATTCTGTTCCAAAACAAACCACAGATGCTCGATTAGATTGATATCTGGGGAATTTGGAGGCCAGGGCAACATCTGGAAGTCTTCCTCATGTTCTGCAAACCATTCTCAAGCAATCCGGGCTGTGTGGCATGCGCATTATCCTGCTGAAAGAAGACACTACTGGAGGGACTAACCGTTAGCATGAAAGGATGTACCTGGTCTGCAATGATGTCTAGGTAGGTGGTAGACATCATAGTTTCCTGCACATGAATGACTGGAACTAGGGTTTCCCAGCAGAACATTGCCTAAAGCATTGCACTTCCTCCACCGTCTTGTTTTTGTCCCACGGAGTATTTCGTGCCAACACTTCCGCAGATAAACGACGCACACGTACCCGGCCATCCACATGGTGCAACAGGAAACGAGATTCATCGGACCAGACCACCTTCTTCCAATCATTCAAGGTCCAGTTTTGATGCCCGCGTGCCCATTGTAGGCGCTTTTGACGGTGAACCGGGTTAGCATTGGCACTCAAGGGGCGGGGGTGACTCAGTCGGTAGCGCGCCAGGCTCGTAATCTGTAGTTTCCAGGTTCGAGTCCCAGCTGGGTCAGCGTTGAGATTTATCTCCGCAAAATTCCCCGCCCTGCCCACGGTCAGTAAGGGACACCGATGGGATTGGAAAGGCCGCCATCCGTCGGATGGGACGTTAAGCCGTGGCCCCGTGTGCGGGAGAGCCATACCCTGTGCACGTTAAAGAACACGCTGGATGGCCTTGACGGGAGGCTACCATCTGTCTACCAACAGCTGTTCCAGTGGGTCCCCTCCCCCAACCTTCCCTGAGCCTTCGGGGTCATGTGACCTGGCCATTTAGCCCATGGTATGCAAAAAAGTGCCGCTCAGAGGTAAAACAACCCAACCCAATGGGCACTCAAAGCTGCCTGCGGCTAAGCAGCCCTATTTTCAGCAGGTTCGATGTATTGTGTGCTGTGACACATTATTCCCATCACCAGCATTCAAATTGCGGGCGAGTTGCTCCACAGTATCCCTTCTGTTTGTTCATACCATACGGGATAGCCTTCGCTCATCTCTAGAATCAATGAGCCGTGGTCGTATCACACCTTTTCCGGCGTTTCGTGATTTTTCCCTCCTCGGACCACTTTTTGAAGGTACTAACCATGGCCGACCATGAGCACCCCACACGCCTTGCCGTCTCGGAAATGCTCTAACCCAGTCGTCTGGCCATTACAATTTGGTCTTTGTCAAACTCACTTAAGTCTGCTGCCTTTTCCCATCTTTAGAACAAGAATAACACTGATTACCAAAGCTCAGTATCAGGTGCTATTTAGACCGTTTCATGACCTTCACCTGCGCCGTCATTTACCTGTAGTTGTTTCGATTTGCATAAAGACGCGCTTGTCATAACGTTTTGGCTCTTCGGTGTATATGCAATTGAATAATATGTTGATCTTATATCCTGGTTAATATTAAAATTTATTTACTATTTTCTTTACCTATTTATGATCTAGGTTTTAGTTTCATACATAAGAATTTTATTAAGAGTTCTGCAAAAAAGGTGCGAAAGAGTTCCGTGGCCAAATTAAATTGGAAAACATTGCAATAAACTGTCATTCCGCTTCCTTAAAGAGTTTAACAGCACATCTGAATTTCATCCGCGTAACACTGTTTAAATCAAGCACTGATGTTTAAATATTCAGATGCGACGGCAGGATGTACGTAAACAGGAGTTTCCATAATCCCAAGGAAAGGAAACAGTATTGGTGTAATTAGTAAGTAGGTGAATGTGTCACGTGTGCTCGCAAGTGTCGTGGCATTTTCTGAATGCTACTCAGAGCAGAAAATTGCTTCCAGAGAAAAGCGATTCTGCTTTCTTGTCAAGAAATATTTCTTAACTGCAGCTATATTTATGGGAATCGTGTGTGATTGAAGAGAAACAAATATGGAAAGCTGAATTATAAAAATGAAGCTAAAACGATTTCTCTGAACTGTGAATCGTTTGAATCAATATTAAGGAATTCGATTTATGTAGCATTTCCGCTGCTGTTTGAGGTATGTGATATTTTTCTTTTACAGATATGTTTCGGAATAGATTATAGTTAGATTCTAACTGATAAAATTATTTATAAATTCCCCTCAAGAAGCTGCTTGCCACGGAGGTTTGACAGGGTTGGGTTGTTTTACCTCTGAGCGGCATTTTATGTACACAATGGGCTAAAATGGCCAGGTCACAAGGACCCCCGAAGGCTCAGAGAAAGTTGGGGGAGGGGACCCACTGTTGGGAGACAGATGGTAGCCTCCGGTCAAGGCCATCCAGCGTGTTCTTTAACGTGCACAGGGTATGGCTCTCTCCAGCACACGGAGCCACGGTTTAACGTTCCATCCGACGGACGGCGGTCTTTCCAAGCCCATCGGTGTCCCCTATCGACCGTGGGCAGGGCGGGGAATTTTGCGGAGATAAATCACAACGCTGGCCCAGCTGCGACTCGAACCTGGGAACTGCAGATTGCGAGTCTGACGCGCTACCGACTGAGCCACCCCCGCCCCTGGTCTGACAGGAGCCTGTCAGTTTAATATGTCGTAGAGATCTGTAAGGAAGACAACACAAAAATCCGTGCCTTACCAGGGCTCGAGCTCATGTCCCTTCGATCAGTAGAAAAGAATCATAAAAAAAAAACAAAGTTACTGTAAAATTCACTACTATTTATGAGTATAAGCGGTTACTGTTACGCATTTGCATTGTTAATTGTAACTTAGGTCTGGTGCTATTTGGGGCGGGGGTGGCTCAGTCGGTAGCGCGCCAGGCTCGTAATCTGTAGTTCCCAGGTTCGAGTCCCAGCTGGGTCAGCGTTGAGATTTATCTCCGCAAAATTCCCCGCCCTGCCCACGGTCAGTAGGGGACACCGATGGGCTTGGAAAGGCCGCCGTCCGTCGGATGGGACGTTAAGCCGTGGCCCCGTGTGCGGGAGAGCCATACCCTGTGCACGTTAAAGAACACGCTGGATGGCCTTGACGGGAGGCTACCATCTGTCTCCCAACAGCTGTTCCAGTGGGTCCCCTCCCCCAACCTTCTCTGAGCCTTCGGGGTCCATGTGACCTGGCCATTTAGCCCATGGTGTGCAAAAAAGTGCCGCTCAGAGGTAAAACAACCCAACCCAACTGGTGCTATTTATTATTTTCTTTGTTAACTTTAATATCTTTTACTATTTCTTTTGTCTTTATTTTATTAATTTAAAATACATCTTAATGTTGCCTAAGTTAATAATTCAAACTACACTTCGGTAGTGTTTACTATTTTCGCATTTTTAGATTAAACTTCATCTTGATGCTACTTATTATATGTATATACATATTGTTAATTTCAATTGAAGCTTGCTGTTATTTGTTGGATATTAATATCATTAACATAACCTAATGCTTTGTTATTTATGTCATGTTGTTTCTAATGCCATGCTATTTTCTGAGCATTAAAAAATGTTATCAAAGTTATTAGAATTGAAATGCCCTAAGAGAAGGCTTCTGGTGAAATACTTTCGTAATTCTGAAAATTGTCACATCTATTTGTTTATTCTAAGATCTATTTGTTTATTCTAAGCAAATGTTCATGGCAAACGGAGAGTTAAATACACCCTTTGTTCTGTTTTTTGCAAACGAGTCGTTCGCTTTTTGCCTCTGTATACATTTAACGTTTTTTTTGTCCTTCGGATGGGACGTTAAGCCGTGGCCCCGTGTGGGGAGAGCCATACCCTGTGCACGTTAAAGAACACGCTGGATGGCCTTGACGGGAGGCTACCATCTGTCTCCCAACAGCTGTTCCAGTGGGTCTCCTCCCCCAACCTTCTCTGAGCCTTCGGGGTCCATGTGATCTGGCCATTTAGCCCATGGTGTGCAAAAAAGTGCCGCTCAGAGGTAAAACAACCCAACCCAACGTTTTTTTGTTCTAAGTAGCAGGTGAAAAATTTTGTTTAGGTTGGATAAATACTAAAAAAATTAGATTTTCATATTTTGATTCCTACAATAGTTTGAATTCCCACGGCCGAAAGACTCAAATACGAAAAGTGGCAAACCTTTAGGCGAACATTTTAAGCCAATGGTTCCCAGCTTTTTTCCGTCCCATAACCTGTTTCAAAGGCCCACTTTACTCTTTCTAAAACCCCCTTCATGGAATTCAAAATAATTTCTTCTGTATAAAACTAATTGAAATGTTATTTACCCCGTACACAAATTTGCGAGTATTATGATACTGCATTCATGAATTTTTTTGTCGAAATAAAACATGTATAACTGTGTTATTTTATGTAATCAATTTCTACAAAAAATAAAAACCTCAAAAACCTCGCCCCCAATTTCTAAAACTTGAAAACGTTGGAAACCACTTTTCTGAAAGGTCTATTTATTCTAGAAATTATCGTGGTAGTGTGTAGTTGGTCAAGAGGTTTATATTACCAGCAACGATTTGTGTCTTCATTGATAGGGGACGTGGGGCAATGGAAGGTTTTTTTTTTCAAGTGACAAATAAGAATTCTTTCTGAATTCAATAGGGCTAATAAAACATCTTATTCGCAGTTTTCGAATCTTCCATTTGGTTGAATTTTCGTTGTTAGAAGGCAAAATTTGTTAAATCATTAAAAGGTTTTGTCTTCGAAAACGAGCGTTCCATATTCACCAGAGATGAGTGAACTTTCCAGATTGTTATTTCTTGATTCTTTGGGATGCTTTCACGATCATTATGATTTCAATTATTTAAAATAATTACGTAATTTAAATAAGTCGTTAGTGTGCATATATATATATTTGATTTTACTTGGTTATTCCAAGTAAATCAAACCGACAGATTCCTGTTCGTATGCAGCTTCTTGAGGGGAATTTATAAACAATTTTTTTAAGAAATTTTTAACAAATTTTTAAACAATTATTTTTTTTCACTCTCGTTGTATTTCATCTAAAAATCGTGCATTTCTGTTAATAAAGAGAAATCGCATCAACAAACTTTGTAATAATACACAGCTTATTAAAGAAAGAAACGAAACCATGTTTATTACAAAAGGTTTATTGAAACCAAACTGCAATAGTAAAAAAGTATGTTCATATACATATATTTATATATTTAAACAAAATTAAGCTCTGTAACCTTATCGATAATGTTAGAATATTTAGAAAAAGGTATAAAATACTTGGAAACAGTTTTCTCATTTTCATGAGCAGAAGCAATGTTCATTATGTCTTATATAGTCGATAGTGTTACACTCCACGATAGCAGCACAGGCGTTCAATGAAAGCAAGTTATCGGTTTGTATTGGATTGGATTGTTTTACCTCTGAGCGGCACTTTTTTGCACACCATGGGCTAAATGGCCAGGTCACATGGACCCCGAAGGCTCAGAGAAGGTTGGGGGAGGGGACCCACCGGAACAGCTGTTGGGAGACAGATGGTAGCCTCCCGTCAAGGCCATCCAGCGTGTTCTTTAACGTGCACAGGGCAATCTCACCCGCACACGGAGCCACGGCTTAATGTCCCATCCGACGGACGGCGGCCTTTTCAAGCCCATCGGTGTCCCCTACTGACCGTGGGCAGGGCGGGGAAATTTTGCGGAGATACAAGTTATCGGTGATTGATCAGTTATGAGCACAGATTCTTCCAAAGTCAATGACAATGGTGAAAACTTAATATTACCTCTCAGTCAAAAAGGTTGTTTTAATTGTTTCAGTAGCGATTAAGAAAAGTGTTTAGAAAATGATTTATATACCCCTGAGTTTTGGACCACTAAACACTTAGAGACAATACTGTTGATGCTTATATATATATATCACACAACACAGTATTGATACTTTATCTCCATGTCCTCTACATTTGATTTGTCTGAACAACGTGACTTACAGTCGCTCAAAAAAAATATCCGAACACTATGGTTGATTACAGAATTCAGAAAAAATATCTGGCAAGGATTTTTTTACAAATTAGTGATCTGGCAACCTTCGTGTCACGTGATTACAGAATTCAGGAAAAATATCTGGAGCGTGTACCGCAACTGTACACGCTCCAGTTACCGTTCACAGCAAACTGGAGCGTGTGCAGTTACTGCACACGCTCCAGTTTGCTGTGAACGGTAACTGCACACGCTCAATATTTCCGTGAGTGAGCCCACACGATCTAGTATCAAAATAATATAACCACCTACAGTCGCTCCAAAAAAAATATCCGAACACTATAATCGATTACAGAATTCAGAAAAAATATCTGGCAAGGATTTTTTTATAAATTAGTGATCTGGCAACCTTCGTGTGACACGAAGACAACAGTGATCTGGCAACCTTCACGTGACACGAAGGTTGCCAGATCACTAATTTCTAAAAAATCCTTGCCAGATATTTTTTCTGAATTCTGTAATCGACCATAAAATAATAAAAATAAATACCCCCTCAAGCAGCTGCTTGCCACAGAGGTCTGACAGGAGCCTGTCAGTTTATATGCCACAGTAGGAGATCTGAGAGGATGGCAAGACCTCAGCAGGAAAACGACACACACATCCATGCCTAATCCAGGGCTCGAACCCAGGTCCCTTAGATCAGTAGCCAAGCGTGCTAACCACTCGACCACGGGACGGCAATCGACCATAGTGTTCGGGTATTTTTTTTGAGCGACTGTACATCTTTTCTGTTGTAATACTTCCTGACTTGATGGTCCATTCCTATTTTAGTTTATTTTAATGATTAAAATAATCGTAAATACTAGTAAAATTGATGTTGAATGAAAAGAAATAAATACTAAACAAAAAAGGGGTAAGAGCTTGCAAATAGAACAAATAATTTTAGTTCTTTTTTTACTTTTCCCATTATTTTTGACAGGCTTTTCTTACTGCACAGTATGCTAATTAGGAAACCCTAAAACAACATTTTAGGGATAATTCTCTGAAATCAGTGCCTTATCTGAAAGGCAAATATTTCATTCCAAATCTAGAAATTTGCTTTTTAAATAACGTTTGGAATACAAGGGATAGATGATCACATTGAGATTACGTTTTGATGCTCAAAATATTTTTGCTCATCGCTCCGTCAGATGCATCCAGGATTTAATCTTTTGCGGCGGGGGAAGAAGACTTGAACACTTTGGATGATCAAAGTTGCAGAGCATCAGCAAATATACAAACAGATCTTTAAAAAATGCTAAAATTGGACATGACATAAAGTCCATTAAATATTTCATGTTCATAAACATAAAAAGTCATTTCCACGGTATTAACCCACATATATCTATCTTGTACATTTTTACTTTTCTTTATTTAAAGTCTGGAATACTTTTTTAACGTGTACAAATTAAAAAATTAAACTAAAGATACAAATTTGAGAGTGCCGCTGTCCCTGAATATTTTTCGGACATCATGTTAAAATTAGGAATTTTGGGCACTTTCAGTCACCCTAAACTAAGTACATTAAAATATTATTGATATTATTATTATTATTATTATGTTAAATTAAATATTAATATATATATATATTTAATATATTATGTTATTTTAAATATTTTTATATTAAAATTAATTATAGTGTGAATAAGATTACTGTTATTATGTATGGTAGAAAACTTAAAATATTTTTAAATCATTTTGTTTTGAACTTGAAAAGATAGCCGCAAAAATATTGCCTCTTTATAATGTTTTGTTTGGTTGTCTGTAAAGAATCCACCTTGGGAGGTGGTCTTTCCATTTTCATATATACTATATAAGCATCAACATAATGTCAAAATATAGATTTCACTGGAGTGGATTAGGCCCTTCCAATAGCTTCTGTGCTCCGTCTATCACGACATACCTAAAGCTGCCTTGAGGATATACAAAAGAATAACACGTAAAGATAAGTTTGATACACTGTATTTCCTCGAACAACAAAGATAACAAATAGGTATATATATACATTCAGCGGCCACTTTATTAGGTACAGTTCCATGTTGTTTCAATAGTAACTCAGATGCAGAACTCAGTAACTTCTTAAATGAATTTTTTATGAAAATATGTGGCTGGAGATGATTTAAAGATCTCAATCAACTCGATTTCAATCTCGATTTCCAACAATATGCGTTCGTATTTAAAGAGTTATGGAGGCTGAAACATATAGCAAGTTACCTCGTTCGGCAAAAAAAATTCGTAATTGGTGGAGAAACAAATAATTAGTATATGAATTTCTAAAAATATTTTTACGCATGTTAATAAAGTTTAGCATAACGATTATTGCTTTCATTTAAACGAGATTTATTAACTTTTGAAAGCATTTTTTAACCCGGCATTGTTGCTATTAAATATTCCAATTTCCATAACTCTTAAATTACCGAACAAATATTGTTGAAAAACGAGACTAAATTAGATTTCATTGAGTTTTTAAATTATCTTCAGTCACATTTTTAGTAAAAAAACTTATTTAAACAGTTACTGAGTTCTATATCACCAGTATCTGAGTTACTGCTGACCTAACATGGAACTGTATCTAATAAAGGGGTTGCTGAGAACTTATTCACATACACATAAAAAAAGAAAATCCCACAAAAAATGTAGCATAAAAATATATACATGCATACACGAAAACTCACCACCACATAACGAAATGCACTTGATATCATGAATAAAAAGCAGATTGAAATGCAAAAGACGTGGAGAAAAATTATTTTAAAGTGGAAAAACAAAACATTTAGACAGGAAATTTCTTCAAAAATAAATTTGTATGAGAATTATGTTAACCGTTCGCTCCACAATTGATTCACATAATCTAACAATATTTGGAATAGGATTTTTTTTAGTCCCTAACATATTTTGCAAGTAATACTACATGCTTCACGTGCAGAACGGTAGTGTTCTTGATAATGCTCCCGTATTACGAATTTACATTATGCAAATCCTATTTTTCCACTGACTACTTATTTTAAAAGTGAAAATGTGCTCCTACTGACAAAAAAAAAATTGGCTTTATAGTTCTAATAAAAATACACTTTTTTATCCATCAGAAATAATAGTAGGTACACAAAAATTAATCTAAAAAGAAAAGGGGTGTGCACAATAGTAATAAAACACATAAATTGAAATATTCAGTTGCGTCGTTTTACTTCTGAGTGGCAGTTTAATTTTTACACTAACGACTAAATGTCTAAGGACGCCACTCAGAATTGGGGAAAGGGATTCACTAGACTACTTACTCAAGTCCTCTTAAGTCCACCGAGAGTTTACTTAATGTACCACAAAACTTAGGATACTGTCCCTGAGGGCCAATGGTTAGCATGCTTGGCTATTGATCAAAGAGATCAGATTCAGATTTTAGGCATGAACGTTTCTAGTATTTCTGAGTGAGGCTCGACTTTCTCATAAATATATTCTAAGGCGTATAAACTGGCAGTATTATATCGCACAGGGAAACTAAAACTTTATAAAGTGGCTTCTCCGGTACTGAAGACCTTAATTGAGGATTATTTAATCTTGTATTCTTATTCAGTATCTTGAGTATTGTCTCGCTGATCTCGCAAAATATGTCAGCGGGATTTTACAGAAAAGGTACTTAGAATGTTAACCTATGTGGCAATTTGGTTATATTGAATGTAAATATGAATTGAAGGGATTAACATTGCACTAGACCTATAAAATACTTAAATGCAAGTAAAATCGTCAAGCAGCCAAAGACTACCAGACTAACCAACATTGCGGCAAAGAACGAAATATTCAGAGTTTATCTGTAATTTGGATTTTCAAATGACATTGGTACCTCATCTTTCGGATCAAAAGAGCTTTGCATTGAAGAAGTGCTTGCTGTGATGGAGTACGGTTCAGGAGATGGGTAAGAGCGCACAGTGCTGGTTGCTTGGGATGATACAACTCTGGTTACAATGAATTTGCTTCTCCTCTGGTATAAAACAACAGATACGATGAAAACTGTTAGTAAAATGCATCCAAATGTCAGTCCAACAATCAGTGCATTGACGTTAAGACCTGAAAAAAAGAACAAGATTATTTTTTTTATTCCATCAAGATTAAGTTGAATCCCTTCTTAAAATTAATGAGAATTTTAAAATTTGTAGAAACACAATCAAATATTTGTACCATATGAGCACGCGTTGGCAAAGGATAAAGGGAAAGAAAGTTTAAGAAGTTTAATTGAAAATTAGTTAAGAAAAAATATTTGTTTTTACCTTAACGAAATTTAATCTTTATTTCTTTTACGTTTTCTTTTAATTTCGAAAGAATGTCATTTATTTTTATTTAATAATATTAAAAAAAATACCTGAAAAAAATTTACGTGTATTTTTAATAATAACTGATATTTTTACCTATTACAATTTTACTATTCATTTTTTGATTATTACTTATTTATTATTGCCTATTCATTTGTGATTAAATGAATCAATCTTTTCTCATCCAAAATTTAAAACCCTGCAACAGTTTTATCGTTAGATTTCACCTTCACCATAAATATTTCCTTTGCCCTAATTATACACAAAAATCACTAAATTTATTTAAATTTCCCTCAAGTTGGCAACACTGCTCTGATAATATAACATTGTTCTGTGTTTGGTAACCTGTTTTTCATTCTTAATTTCTAATAGCTAATCTTTCAAATCTTTCATTGCATTGATGTTGTTATATGCAGGGGATTTCAACAAACGCCCACTATACCACTATTATCTCCTAGAACATTATCTCCTACTGCCATGCAAACCAAACTTAGTGAAGAGCCACTAAAAATATAAATATATTCTTAAAGAGCCGCAATAAAAATTCTATGTCTGAAAACGAAAGTATACATTTCTAATGAGTAATGAATTGGAGAGAAAAACTATATTTTTTAAGGAATCAAGAAAGCATCTTGATCGAAAAACAAAAATAAACATTTGTAATGAGTACCTAGGTTCGAGCCCCGGTTAAGGCATGGATATTCGTGTTGTTTTCTGCTGAGGTCCTGCCATCCTCTCAGATCGTCTACTGTGGCATATAAACTGACAGGCTCCTGTCAGACCTCTGTGGCAAGCAGCTGCTTGAGGGGGTATTTATTTTATTTTTTTTACTATGATTTATTAAAATCGTTAGGTATCACCTAAAAATGTTTCGTCAAAAAATCGGAATGATATGAGCTAGATTCAATAAATTAATGATCTGTTTTATTTCTTTTGCAATAAGCCTTGGATAGGACAGAGCAGTCCTAGAAGAAAGCACATCCTTCCTAACTTTTCTTAGTATGAACCCATGGGCGTCGGCAGGAATTTTTTCACTAAGGAGAAATATATTTTTTTGGGAGTAGCAAAAAACTTTCAGTTGCTGGACAAAAAACAACTCAATGATTCGAGATAAATATATGTAGGTTGAGTCGTTCATTAATGAGTGCTGTTGTGAATACAACAATCATGCATTATGTCATATCAATATACAACTAAGGATCCTGAAAACAAAGCGAAAAAAAGGGAAATTTGTTATTGAAAACACACGTAGAAAACATTTTTTCATGTTAATAAATGAAAATAAATAATATTATTCCGAAAACAAAAGAAAACGTAAAAATAAAAAGATCAAGATTACATTTTATTAATGAAAAACATTTTTTGGTACACCTAATATTAAATAAAAATAAAAAAAATACCCCCTCAAGCAGCTGCTTGCCAGAGAGGTCTGACAGGAGCCTGTCAGTTTATATGCCATAGTAGAAGGTCTGTGAGGATGGCAGGCCCTCAGCAGAAAAACGACACAAACAGCCATGCCTTACCCGGGGCTCGAACCCAGGTCCCTTAGATCAGTAGCCAAGCGCGCTAACCACTCGGCCATGGGACGGTTTTCCTATAATTTTCTCCTAGGGGAAGCAACTGCCCCCCTCCCCGATGCCCATACACGAGCCCTAATGATCAACTAGTCACTGTTGTTATTTTAATCATTTACACCTTCTGAAATAGTGGAACACACTCACTGACTGATGATGTTTCATGCGAAAACTTACCACATTGAAGACTTTCTTCGTCACTACGGTCGCCACAGTTGTTGTGACCATTGCACGTGAGACCTTTCCAGATACAATGGCGGTTCCCACACTGGAATAAACTTTCTCCGGAACAGAGAAGATCATCTGAGAAAGAAAAATATTATTACTTTTCCTTATCTCAGTTTCACTGAAATTCGAACAAATCCAATCTGAAACATAAAATCTATCCCAAGAGGGTGGCAGGCTCAATCAGTAATGATCACGTTTGTAATCTTCAGGTTCCAATCTTCAATTTTTTCTCTAGGATTTTATTCACTAACTCCCGTCTTGCCCTCGGTCAGACACGGAACATCGAAGGGCTTAGTAAAGACCACCATCTGGCTGATGGGGTCTTTAAGCCGTTGTTCTGTGTTCAAGAGAGAGCCATATTCGTATATTTTAAAGTAGGGGTTCTCAACTTGGGGTATGCGGTAAAATTTTTTGGGGTACGCCGTGAGAACTCAAAAGTCGCTAGATCTAGTAACAAAGTAAAAAATAACCATTGTTATACTATAACTATAGTTTTATCTATCTATACAAGGGGTACGGCAGTTACATACACATTTCCAGGGGGTACGTGAAGCATAAAAGGTTGAGAACCACTTTCTTAAAGAACACGCCGTATGGCCTTGACGGAAGGCTTCCATGTTTCCTAAAAGCTATCCAATGGATCCCCTTCCTCAACTTTCTGTGAGCCCTTGTAACCTATCCATTTAATTCCTGTGTGCAATTCCTGAACGGCATTTGTATTCTGCTTTAAAAATTGTAATCAATGAATCAGGTTTCAGATTGAGATTGTGGAACTTTAGTTGAATATCTGCTTAAAACGCTAATTTCGATATCACCCTAAAAAAATAAACGTGAGTTGAAAAAGAAAAACACCCATTCTTTTCATCGCATTAATGATGGGTGAAGTAAACAAAATCGGAACACAGCTATATGCTGCAAAATGGCATATTTTAAGTCTACCAAGTTACACTATTACTAGTAAATGTTCAGAAAAGAAACAATACAGAAACAAAAAAACTGAGTTTAAACTAAGAGAAGAGCCTTGTAGCAGAGGCCTGACAGGAACCTGCCAGTATAATACGCTACAGAAAATTAATAGAGAGAAAAATACAGAGAAAATAAACATCCCCACTTTATCCGTGGTTCATACTCAAATCCATTTGATCAGTATCCAAAAGCAATAACCATTTTATCACCGAGGCGATTAAGATTCATTCATTTGCAACATAGAAGAATAGAGAGAAATATACATAGACAGAATACGACATAGCAACATAGAGAATAATAGTTTTTAATAATGACAAAGAAAAAATGCATAACGACAGAAAAAAAAGTACACCATTCAACTGAAGGAATATCTACTTACTATTAAACGACGTAAATGTGAGTTGAAATCTAGTAGTTGATAGAAAAGGCAAATGAGTAGGTTTAGCAACTTTAAATATTATCGTCATGTTCCCTTCGGAGACGACAGAAATTGTTTCGTCATTGTCTTCCAAATACCGAAGTAAAGAAGTCGTCTTGCCTTTGTCATCCATGACCTGAAAATATATAGCCACGTTTACATTCTGGTTGTATATTGATATATTCACAAATGAAGAACCAAATTTTTTAAGTATTCTCATTAAAAGGCAAATCTTAAATTCCGTAATCAAACATAATTAAAATTTGATAGAAACTGTACGATTTAAATCCAGGGTCGAAACTGAGGTGCCCATCCACGTAGGGAGTGGCGTCACTCTCACTGTAAAATAAGGTCTAACTGAGGTACTGAAAAGTGCCTCTAAGTAGAATACAACTGTTCAGCAACTCAGTTAAACTCTCATTTGGAGGAGTTATAAACTTCCCTACCGTCTAAGCACGCTACTAATCGTGAGTCAATTTTTTTTACTTCAGTTTCGTTTCTCTATAAAAAAAGTTTATTCAATAAGTTACGAAGCTCTGACTCTTCATTAACACAACAGAGGAATGTTCCTAATAAAGAAGGGGGCGGGGTGGTCAATCGGTAGCGCGCCAGGCCCCGTAATCTGCAGTTCCCAGATTCGAGTCCCGCCTGGACCAGTCGTTGAGATTTATCTCTGCAAAACTCCTCGCCCTGCCCTCTGTCAGTAGGGGACACCGATAGGCTTGGAAAGGCCGCCTTCCGTTGGATGGAACGTAAAGCCGTGGCTCCGTATGCGGGAGAGCCATACCCTGTGAACGTTAAAGAAGATGCTGGATGACCTTGTCTTGAGTCTGTTTGTTTGTCTGGGGGATCAGTCTGTCGGGATTTATCTCCTAACAACTGTCTAGTGGGTCCCCTCCCCCAACTTTCTCTGAGCCCTCGGGGTCCTTGTGAACTGGCCGTTTAGCCTATTGTGTGCAAAATGCGCCGCTCAGAAGTCAAACAACTCAACCTAATAACGTGGTCGCTGAATGTGTTTGATTTTTCACTATAAATAGCACGTTGAACACCAGTTGTCAATAGCTGATTTAGAGGTCCAATGGCCCTTAGTGGAACATCATTTAGGGGCCCTATTGTTTGTAGTTGAAATGGCCTCTACAAATTTAAAAATAAATTTAAAATTTTTAATATTATTACTGAAAAATGAGCATTTTACTTCAATAATAATCAAAAATATGATACCTCTCTGGATGATACAAAGCACTGCACGATCTTTAACATCCACTACACAACGGAGCTGAATAAATAGGTAGTAACTAAATAATGAGTGCAACATGAGGATTTCTACACACGAAGTTCATGAGGAATCCCAATAAACTGCGTGTATTTTTGAGGAACATATTGAGAAACAAGAGATTCAAATTAAAGATAGGAAAGGGGGAAAATTGTCATTATTTAACAACTATTCCTTCACTTCTCTATTCATAAACCTTTAATTAATAAACAGTATGGCGACCTCTAACATATATAGGCATTAACACGGCGAGTCTTACTGTCTATGGGACTCTCAATCCTGCATGGGATATGATCGTTAATACAACTTCAACTTGTATTTGCCTCTCCTATAGAGTGTGTTAAGGAGTGACCCTGCGAAGCTGTCTTATAGTTCTAGATATGTTGGATGAGGGAATAGGTACGGTGAGGTCCTTGATAGAGTGTCCGTACCACGTAGGATGTCCATAGTACCATGTGCATGAGCTGTGGGCAATGTATTATCCTACTGCAGCAGGATATTTACTGTACCAGAATTCGGCATGCGCTTAAGGAATGGTAGGAAAATAAGATCGGCATATATGGTACTGTTTTCAGTGTCCGGAATGTGCAACGGAGGTTGTGTATCTGCCGTACATGATGTCACCCCCATCAGTAACTAGAGACTGGCCCAAAATATCATTCGAAGATGCACGGTTCGACAACTCTCTCGTGGTCTAGACATGTTTACTGCTATCATTTCATCTGAAACAGAACTGGGATTTTTAGGTAAGCATTGAGATTTATCTCCGCTAAGATATGAAAGTACGAATAAGATATCTCAACTACTACAGCATAAATGAAACTTAGTGATTGTAATACTTACTATAAGTGTGTCATTAATCGTTAGTTTAACTTCTCTAAAGCTGACAACAATTCCTGTAACGTTTTTTGGCACTGCTAAATATATGGAACAATTCAAGCCTTCGTCATAATGGCCTATTGCCGTTCTCAAATATCCAGAGGAATTCGAGTTTAAAGGATACCCAATCTTTATGCTACCAGACTTGACTGGAACTTCTCTCACGGATGCTCTCTTCGAACAAAACTCTTCCAAGTGAACTGAAAATTAAAAACAATACCTCGCAAAGTAATCGAATAACTTATAAACAAAAAATAAAAATTTTAAAGCATTACTAAGTTTACTAACTGACACTAAAGAGTGTTGGAGTTATCATGCTTAAACGTTTGTAGTAAAATGGAAAGAGAATGATTTGCTTTCATTTAAATCGAATGCCACAGACAGCGTTCATTGTTTCGTCTTCAATAGTGAAAGTCACATAATAGTCGAGAAGACATCCTGTAGTGATTGCTCTTATATTTGCGAATAGCTTACACACATTGTCCAAAAAAAAAATCTGATGGGTGCTGTTGATATGCTTGAGCCTACTTGGATGCAAAGGCGGAGTTTGTCATTCTTGAATCTCTGATTTTTTTGCGACTGCTTTAGAAAGCATGTTACTAAAGTCCTCAAATGAGGAGCTATAACTCCCTTGAGTATACTTCTGGGTATGCATGTGGATGAAAGTACTCCCAAAAGACAGAGTTTCAACTATTATAATTTAATGGAAATCAACAACTATAATTCTCATTAAAAGCTTTACAGACGAATGTAAAAATAGTGTGCAGAGCGAATGAATGAGTAGAATGAAGAAGAATTAATTAGTAAAATGAAGAAGAATGAATGAGTAAAATGAACGAGAATGAATAAGTAGATTGATGTGCGAAAGTATATCGAAATGGAGGGTGAGGGAAAATGAAGGAAATAGATTGAGGTAGAAAGCGAAGCACAATAAATGGGTATATTAATGTGCCAGTGTAGATTGAAGTGGAGAGTGAGGGAAAATGAATGAATAGATTGAGGTGGAGAGTGAAGTAGAATAAATGAGTAGATTGATGTACCAGCATAGATCGAAGGGGAGGGTTTAAGGAAATGAATGAGTAGATTGGTGAACGAATGAATGAGTATGCGCAGAGAAAATGGTAATAATGATGATTTGAGTAAAATTAATAAATGATCAATGAATAATAATGATCAATAAATGATTTCAGTAAAGGTTAAAGGAATGAATTGTATGGTATGGGGAAAAATTAACGTGTAACGTGTACAGCGCAAAAATGAATAGAGTATGAAACGAATGAGCAGTAAAATTGGGTTGGGTTGTTTTACCTCTGAGCGGCACTTTTTTGCACACCATGGGCTAAATGGCCAGGTCACATGGACCCCGAAGGCTCAGAGAAGGTTGGGGGAGGGGACCCACTGGAACAGCTGTTGGGAGACAGATGGTAGCCTCCCGTCAAGGCCATCCAGCGTGTTCTTTAACGTGCACAGGGTATGGCTCTCCCGCACATGGGGACACGGCCTTTCCAACGTCCGACGGACGGCGGTCTTTCCAAGCCCATCGGTGTCCCTTACTGACCGTGGGCAGGGCGGGGAATTTTGCGGAGATAAATCTCAACGCTGACCTAGCTGGGACTCGAACCTGGGAACTACAGATTACGAGCCTGGCGCGCTACCGACTGAGCCACCCCCGCCCCCAATGAGCAGTAAGAGAGAATGAACTAGTACAATAATACAGAGACGATCATCTGAATGCAAGAAAAGATGCAATTATTTATTAATGGTTCGTAACTGAACTGAGACATAGGATTACCGTTAGAGATTATTAAAAGACATACCTATTTTTGCATGTATTTTGCATATTAAAAGACACGCCTTTCGTGATTAAACATTTCTATTTTTTCTAAATATTTCTATCAGAAACAGTTCCTCAAAGGAATGCTATCATTATCTGATATCATTTCTTTGAAATCAAAAAGGAATTCAAAGTCTCCTCGACTCTCCGTGAGCGTAAGTTATCACAAGATCTCTGTTCCGGCCAGACTTCAAATGTTTTAATATGCATCTTGCAAACAAGTAACAACATAAGCGCCATCATAATCTTCATATAAGTGGTAAGACTTCATGAAAATGCCATTTTCGAACTATTGTTGTATCTGAAGTTGGACAGGATACCTCTGAGCAGCGCTTATATGCGTAACTCTCCTGAACATAGTGCCACGGCGTTACTTCCCATTTGACGGACGGCAGCCATTTCATCTCGAAGTAGTTTAAAAGAATATAAAATTAAAAATTAAATTATTATTGCTCAGAATGTGTGTTTCATAATCTGAAAATATTACTAAATATTTTGTTGTCTTGTTTAATTTATCCTTAAAACTTAAGAGTATAAGTGAGGTTAACGTCATTCTGCAATACTTACAGTGCTCTGAGTTTCTCTGATATATTGGATGATAATATTAAATAATATCATATAAGTTCATATTATATTTAGTATCGGCATGACCAAATAGGGATTGGGTTTAAATCCATCCCAAATTTTGAGTTTGCAAATATTTTCTAAGGAAATCTTTGAAAATCAGAGACTCAACACATCAAACCCTTTCTCTCTCCTTAGAATCCCAAATATCAAAACTCAATACCCATTGAAGGTTTCTGGGTACGCCATTATCTTGTATTATATATTAAATATTTAATATAAGTTCCTATAATACCTTGAAAGTTAATATTAAATAGTATTAATTTTTTTACATTATCTTGAATAGAAGAAAATATAGGTATTTTTTTATCACTTTTAAATGCATGAATTGCAAGTTGATTGTAAACAAATGACCACTTACATGTCTTTTGACCATATAAAGCCTGCCCTAGTATTAAAAACACGGCGAAATGCAATTTTAAGGTCCACTGAAGTTGGTTCATCTTCGTCAGAAACTGCAGAGAACTCAGTTCACTTGAAGTGGTTGAAAAATAATAGTTTCAGAAGAAACTAACTGGAAACGTTTCTTTAGTTCCCTCATAACAGACATTCTGCAGGTGTCGCTCCCAGTAAGCAGAAATAAAACAAGCATTATCTAAAACCCGGAGTGATGACTGGGAATGGTTATTGATAGCAAGCTGTTGTCATAGCAATTTGATAAGAAATCAGTATATGTAACAGAACACCTAATAAGGACTTCGTTGTGCAGGTACTATGCATTATTATATCACATACCTATTACAGCAGTTACATTTCGTATCCGTGAAGTACAATTTTCGGTATTTGTGAATTTAAAAGGATGAATCAAATGATAAAAGTGATGAAGATGAAGAGTAAGAAGCACTAAAGGAAATCTAGTAGCGAATGAAAGGAACAGCAGAGTGATAACGTTTTATGCAAAATTCTTCTAACATTATAATTCAAAGTTCAAGTCATTAGTTACCTACTTAAAAATTCTTGATAGTTTTTGTAACAAAGTTTCTTGTGTTTTCAGGTTCTTGCCAACTGGTTTAGGAGTGGAGACTTACGCCGAGTATAGTGATGGACTGCAAACTGCTTGACAAGATTTTAGAAGAAAGATTCTGTAGAAACTTCGGTTTTCTCTAATTCACGAGTAAATGACTATGCTCTAACCAGATTCTCTATGAAATAGGTAAGACTTCGTATTGGGAATTCTTTTTTTCTTTCGTACTTTTCTGGACCTATTACGTTTATTACCACGACCACACAAAAAAAATTGATTTTTATACTGGCAGCAGTCAAGAGCAATTGGGATTACCTCTCCACACTAGCAAAAGAGACTGGCTCTTTTAGGTCAGTAAACTTATCTAGCGTATCTCACTGATAGCAAAATTCCCCGCCCTGCCCACGGTCAGTAGGGGACACCGATGGGCTTGGAAAGGCCGCCGTCCGTCGGACGGGACGTTAAGCCGTGGCCCCGTGTGCGGGAGAGCCATACTCTGTGCACGTTAAAGAACACGCTGGATGGTCTTGACGGGGGGCTACCATCTGTCTCCCAACAGCTGTTCCAGTGGGTCCCCTCCCCCAACCTTCTCTGAGCCTTCGGGGTCCATGTGACCTGGTCATTTAGCCCATGGTGTGCAAAAAAGTGCCGCTCAGAAGTAAAACAACCCAACCCAAAATCTCACTGATAAAATAACATCGACAATATCAATCTTCATCACTCAATAATTAAACCTGTAGACGTCTATTGATTTAGTTTTTAAAACGGTTCGATTATATTTATTGATTATTAATTTTACTTCTATAGTCTATTTCACATAAGGAATGAAGCCACAAGTCTCCCTCAAAGAATTTCTTGTCCAGTCGGCGCTTAGTACTCTTAAAATTGAAAGCCAATGAAAAGCTAAATGTGACCCCTGAAAATGTTATAATCCTCAGTTTGTTGGAGATCTAAGGCAAGTGTTTTACATCGCGAATGTAGTACATGCGTGAGAGAATTTTTGCTACATCTTGTACTTTACAGTATTGCGAAATTAAACAAAGTATTTTTCATTTCTTCATTTCTACGAAGTATACATAATAATTTACGTTAGAAAAAGTACTAATTTCTTGCGTAAAACATGGAACTATTTGTTATGGCGGAGTATTACATTTGAGAGATGTTCTTTCTAGAACTCATGTGCGTGTGGTATCTTTTATTTGTGTTGTTTTCTTTGTTCTTCAGATTTTGCAGCTCTATTCTTTATGTGAAATAGAGGATAGAATACTATTCTCGTTAGTAGTACCTCCAAACATTTCACCAGTACACCATAATAAGATGCTGAAAGTGAGGTGGTACCAATTTCACCGGTACCACCTCACTTTCAGTACCTGACGTTACCATAAACGAGTAACTGTGCATTCAAAAACTATGCCAACAACTGTCTCAGCTTTTAACTTAATCAAATCTTAAATTTCAGATTAAAGCACAAAGCAAAGAGGGAGCCCAAATATTAAAGAAAAGGAAACGCTTGTAAATAATCTCAGCCACTCGTATACCATTTTGTTTCTTTTTGAGAAACTAAAGCAATTGTATTGTTGCAATTACGCTATTAATTTCAGGTTTAATTCAAGCCTGGATTCGCCTTCTTTGCAGATCTTAGTTCCTTAGTGACCTGGCTTCTCTTTCGTTGCTAGTAATCCTTCTAACGAATACTTGCTAACTCCCGAAGCTTAGCTGCTTCTTAAAATCAAACGAAAATTTAACTCTAACAAAACATTTGGGCGTTAGCACCAAATAAAAGTAGGTACCTTGTCGATCACCACTGTACAATGTCTATTTTCTTATTTCTGATTTTTGTCAGCTGATTACAAAGAGAAGGTCGCATCGTTCTTCTGATAAGAGAGTCGTTCTTGTCAATTGCCATAGAAACTATCAATAAGCTTTCCCTCGAAAGTGGCCGTCTCTTTCGCAATTGTATCTAGCTTCTCAAAGAATTGTACGAGGGATTGACATTATTCACAAGCCTTTCTCTCTTTTTCAACAGTTGACCTACCTCTTTGTTTTCTGGCATGACCATCAAGATAATCTGACAGCCTTTGCGTGAATAAATTAATGTCTTCAACTAACGTTCTATATCCTTACTGTCTGTTTTAGGATAGATGAATCTGTAGTTGAGGAGAAAAAATTGAAAAAAAGTGGTGATGGAGTTTCCATCGTTCCGATTTTTGTGGATATCTGCAATTTTGTTAGCTGTGTTTTCATCACCAGTAGCTGCTTCTCCCAAGCCTAACATAAGTAAGTAGAAGAAAAGTCTTATTTTTAAATAATGTATAAGACTACAATATATAATATTTAACAAGGCATATATATTTACTTATATTATTTCCAATGTAAACAGTCTTAATAGTGATACATTTCATACAATTGAAAAAATTAATGACACTTATGATGTTATTAACTGCTAACTCAAATTATTCTGTTAACAGAAATTTGTAAATATTCTTATGAAGTATATATTACAATAAAAAGGTTTCCAATGTTTTTCTTACTGTATCTATAACTGTGGAGCTGGAGGGATATTAATTTGCATTACATGTAACTGTTATACAACAGAACCTCCAAATGAATAATGCAGATGCTGTTATATTACATATTGTATTAATGGTGTTGATTATTCATTAATAATTATACATAGATCACCATCGGGAAATATTGCATGTAATAATGCTGAATTAAGTAGTCTATTAAATTCAATCAACAAAATAAACATATGTAATAAAAAATAATAAATACCCCCTCAAGCAGCTGCTTGCCACAGAGGTCTGACAGGAGCCTGTCAGTTTATATGCCACAGTAGAAGATCTGAGAGGATGGCAGGACCTCAGCAGAAAAAACGACACGAACATCCATGCCTTATCCGGGGCTCGAACCCAGGTCCCTTAGATCAGCGGTCAAGCACGGTAACCACTCTGCCACGGGACGGCTGTAGTAAATATTAATATTTATTTGCTAAATGATAAATGCTAACAGTGATAAATATTTGAGTACATTGTCTGAAAAGGTTTTCTTAATATATTAGACCAACTCAGTCGAATTAATAATACTCCACATGTATTAATCATGTATTTATTAAAGGCAAAATTGTTAATAATTGTAATATATTTATTGAAGATAGCAGATTGCAGATCGCTACTTGGTTAAGATTAAGCTAGAAAATAATATTGAACAAAATGGAGGATTTTTATAAATTTAAAGAACTAAGTGCAAGGTTAGATTGGAATTCAACATTTGTTCAAGGATCTGTAAATGCCGCATTTAAAACCTAAATAATACATTACAATGGTTAATAAATTAGACTTCAATAATGAAAAAATGAAAAAACCGCGTAAAAACCACGAATTACCAATGAATTGGTAAGGTAAATTAATTAAAGAAACAAAATATATGAAGTAATGAAAAAAGGATCATTTGATGCATCCTTAAAAAAATCCTTTTCTAAATATCGCATTTTTGTAGTAGAATTAATAAAAAATAAAAAATGCCCCCTCAAGCAGCTGCTTGCCACAGAGGTCTTACAGGAGCCTGCTAGTTTATACGCTACAGTAAAGGTCTGTGAGGAAGGCGAGACATCAGCAGAAAGACAACACAAATATCCATGCCTTGCCCGTAACTCGAACCTAGGACCGATTTAACAAGTTTTTTTTTTATCAGTAGTCCCGGGAATAGAATCCAGGTCCCTTTGATCAGTAGCCAAGCATGCTAACGACTCGGCCACGGGATAGCTTGAAATACATTTAGAGAGACAAAAATGCAATACTATAAAAAAAATTTAATTCAAATGGTAGAGTAAAAAAAGGCAGGAAAGTGAGATAAATGGTAGATATGAGAAAACATTTAACTACCCAAATTAAATATAACAATGAAGTAATTAAATATAATGATCAACTGCAAAAAATTCGCAAATTTATTTATTGAGTACTTTGTAAATATTCCCAAAAGCCTAACTGAAAATTTCCCTTCAGATTTTGATTGCAAAACTCGCAAAAGATTTTGAAGTTATTATTTTTTCTACCACTTGTAACATTCGTAGAGAATAAAACACAAATAAGGCTATTATCTAAAACATATCTTCAGATTATGATGGGGTTATAAGTGAATTATTGAAATTATTGGATGAAATTCACAGAAAAACTGTTGAGATTATTTGATTTATCGATTAAGCATCCTAATATTTCTAATATATTAATAGAAACATTTTTATTCCTATTTTGAAAGAAAGAAATGAAACAGACATAGGAAATTGCTGGCCAAATGCTTTATTTTCGGTATTACCAAAAGTATTTGAAAAATTACAAATATAATATTTGGAATAAATATAATATTAGTGAAAATTAGAATAGATTTGAAAAGTAATTAAGAATAGATGATGCATTATTGCATGTAACTAATAAAATATAAATTTAAATAATAACAGTCCTCATGCATTAACAATATTTTTAGATATATTGAAAGTTTTGATACCGTAAATGATATAAAACTAGTGACAAAACTACAGACCAAAATGCAAGTTAGAGCAGGGATGGGCAAACTACGGGTCGCATGCGACCCGCCACTTTTCTTGGTGCTACTGATGACAAATAATTGAAAGTTTCCGAATAAAATAGATTTCTGAGCTACTGATGAAAATAAATCAAATTATTAAAAGAGAAATTTTCATATAATCATCAATAACGTATAAATAACAGCCAAAGATGAAAACTATGTTCTTCTCTTTGGTTATTGATGGCCCGCATAATTCATTTCAGTTCTCTTCGCGGCCTTTAAGCTAAGAGGTTTGTTAGGCCTAGTTAGAGGATTGCTTTAAACGGATTTATTAGTTATTTAACTAACAAATTATAAAGCATTAAAATTAGGGATATATATATTACATAGCAATTGGAATCAATTTGAATATGGTGTATCTCAAGGATCTGCTTTAGGATCCTTATTGCTTATAATATATATTAATGATATAAATTTTCTTTGATTAAAAGGTAAATTATTTGTAGATGATATCTGTTTAACATATTGGGTTGTTAATTGTGTGAATTGCAGCGTCAAATGAGTTTCTAATTGTGTCAACTGCTGCAGCAATTGGGTTGACAAGTGTTAATTTCTCTGCCAATTGTGTTTCCAATTGCATCAAATACTGTCGATTATGTCAACTGCAGTGTCAACTGAATTGACAATTGTGTCAATTGCTGTGCCAACCAATGTGCCAATGCCAATGTGCCATGTCAATTGTATTATTTATAGTGTGAATTGAATTGCTAATGTCAAATATGTCAATTATGTTTCCAATTGCATCAAATGCTGTGTCAATTAGGTAGTTAACTGTGTGAATTGCTGTGTCAACTGACTTGCCAAGTTTTGCCTATTGATATGCCAACTGGGTTTCGAATTGCATGAAATGTTGTGACAATTAGGTTGTCAAAATATCAGTGCCCCTCAAAGTTACTAGCTTATCTGCAAGGACAGAACAAACGACCATGCCATCCCGTGATTCGAATTTGGACCCCAGCAGTTACAGTGCCAACCAATGAAAAACCAATGCGATAGCACTGCATCACCGAGGCAGCAATGTCAGTTCATTTGCCAATTAGGTTTTTAATTTTATCAAAAGATATTTCAATTAGGTTGCCAATTGTGTCACTTACACAGTCAATTGAGTTACCAATTGTGTCAATTGGATTTCTAATTGCAGCAAATGTAGTGTCAATTAGGTTGTGAACTGTGTCAAGTACTTTGCCAATTGGGTTGGCAATTGTGTCAATTGCTGAGCGAATTTTATTTCCAGTGCACCAAATACCATGCTAATAAGATGCCATTTGTATTAGTCGCAGAGTCAATTTAGTTTCCAATTGCATCAAATGCTGTGTCAGTTATCCCGTATCTGGTCTAGTGGTTCCCCTACTTGACTACTAAACCTGCTGGTTAGTAGTCAAGTGTGTTGACAATTGTGTTTGTTGTATGAGAAATACGGAACAAGCTTAATAGAGCTTTTAGGTTATCTCCTTCTTTTGTGTAAAGAAATATTTTCTTCCCTTTTTAAAAAAAATTAAGTTGTCAATTTTTTTCAATTGTAGTGTTAAATGAGGTGCCAACTGTGTCAATTGCTCTCTGCCAGTCGCATTTCCAATTGCATCAAATGTCATGTCAGTTAAGTTGTCCATTCTGTCACCTTCTGTGCCATTTGGGTTAGTGAATGCGTCGAATACAATGTCAATTAAGTTGTCATCTCTGTCAATTTCATTGCCAATTGTGTTCCATTTGCATTAAAAGCCGTATCAATTTGATTTGCCAGTTGTTTCATTTACCAATAGTGCCAATTGGATTTTCAGTTGCCTCAAATACTGTACCAATTGGTTCTCAATTATGTCAATTGTTGTCTCAGTTGGTAATCAATTGTGTCAATTGCTGTATTAAATGTGTCACCAGTTGTATCAAATGTCATGTGAATTCGATTGTCAATTGTGTAAAATGCAGTGTCAATTGAGTTGCCAATTGCATCAAATGCTGTGTCGATAAGGTTGACCACACAAGTCAATTACTTTGTCAGTTTGGTTGTCAACTTTGTCAGTTGCTGTGCCAGTTAGGTTTCCAATTTCATCAAATGCTGCGTCAATAAGCTTGACCAATTTTGTCAGTTGCTAAGCAATATATGTAGTTTTCATTTGCATCAAATGCCATGTCGATTAGGTTGTCAATTGCAGTGTAAATTGAATTGCCAATTGCGTTTCCACTTGCAAACAAATGTTGTTTCAATTAGACTGTCAGTTTTTCAATTGCTGTGTCAATAGGGTTCCCAATTGAGTCAAATGCTGTTTCTGTTAGGTTGCCAACTGTGTCATTTATGTCAATTGTAGTGTCAACTGAGTTGCCACTTACGTCAATTGGGTTTCCAATTGTATTAAATGCATGTCAATTAGGTTGTCAATTGCTGTTGCCGTTTGGGTTCCCAATTACATCAAATGCCCTGTCAATTGCAGTGACTTCGCAATTGTATCAGTTGCACTGTCAATTGGGTTGTCAATTGCATCAATTGTCGTGTCACTTAAGTTGTCAATCATGTCAATTGCAATGCCATTTAAGTTGCTAAGTTTGCTTTTTGCTGTGCTAGGGAGTTTCTCATTACATCAAATGCTGTGTGAAGTGCTTTGTTAATTGTGTAAATTTCTGTGCCAGTTGCATCAAATGCCATGTCATTTAGATTGTCAATTGCAGTGTTAATTACGTTGGCAACTGGATTTCCAGTTGCATAAAATGCCATGTCAATTAAGATGACGTCTTTGTCAATTGCAATATCAATTGAGTTACTAACTGGATTTCCAATTGCGTCAATATTCTGTCAATTATGTTGTCAGTTGTGCCAATTTTGAATGCTGATCTGTAATCTACAATATATTGTATGGACATCAACTTGCGGATAAAAAATGCGATTTCCGCTAAAGAATTTTAAAAATGTATTTTTTTTTCTAATGTTAATTCAATAAAGCCAAACTGTGAAATGAAAATCATATTTTTTTTGGACAAAATGCATTTCTTTTTGCTTTTATCCCCGTTTGAAAAATCATACAGGATATCAGTAGAGTAGAATATCAAATCTTAGGTACAATAGTGCCTAGTGGGGCAACCAAATTTAGGAACTACTAAATTATGAAAATTTTAGAAGATTTGGAAGCTGCGATGAAATTTTTAGAGATAATGGAACAACTAAAGAGCTTCGACAGTTAATGGAAAATTATGGGGAGATTCAAAAATTTAAACAGTGATGAAAATCTAAAATTTTCCTGCAATTTTAACCTTATCGAATAATTTGGTTTCACTGTCATCTGCAAACACCTAAAATTTTAAATCGTAGAATCAACAGATAACATTTCCAATCGGCAAATCGAACTTTCTCTCTGTTTTATTTATATTGTTACGACAGAAGAATCTGGCAACCGAAAGCAAAGTTTCAGCCAACGAATAAGAACGTTGGGAGAATTTGGAGAAGAAGAGTGGAGCGTTAACGGTCGTTGTATTGTAACGGTCGTTTTTGTATTGTAACGGTCGTTGTGTATTGTAACGGTCGGTGAGTTCGAAAATGGACGGTGAGCTGTTCTGAGACAGTGCGCGTAAGTATCAAGAAGTAACTTGATGTGTTGTGTATACGCGGAAGTATAAAAGTGGGAACTTTTATGGCTAACTTCGAATGTCTACACGGACTGTCTTTTTGTTCGGCTAGTGTGTGAAAAGTTATTAGCACAGAACGAGAATTGGTTTACGAGTGAAGATCTTCGGGTGACCTGGTAAATCAAGTAAAAGGTAGTATTTAGTAAAATACACAGAGCTGATATTGTGTGCTCTACGCAGGAAGATTGATGACTTGTGCATGTTAATAGTTGATTTGTTAATAAGATACTTCATCCATATTTCCTTTGTAACAATTTACCTTGTATTGAATTTGGTTTTGAAATATAGCTTTTAATACTCACGCTCAGTGGCTATCCATTTTTGTAATCCGCAACATTTGGTGTCAGAAGCGGGATAATTTATTGAATGCCGTTAACTAGAAGTATGGATGAATTAGTAAAGTTGATAAATGACTTGAAAGCCGATATTAAAGGTGATCTAGCTGCCCAAAGCGATAAAATAGGTGACTTGAAAGCCGATATTAAAGGTGATCTGGCCGCCCTAAGCGATAAAATAGATGATTTGAAAGCCGAAATGGCCGCACGAAATAATGAGTTGAGGACTGAGATAGTTTCTCAAAAAGATGATTTGAAAGCCGAAATGGCCGCACAAAATAATGAGTTGAGAACGGAGATAGTTTCTCGAAAAGATGATTTGAAAGCCGAAATGGCCGCACAAAATACTGAGTTGAGAGCTGACGTGGCTTCTCGAGTTGGTAAGATTATTGATCACTTCAAGGATCATAAAACCGAACTCAATAGACAATGCAATAGTTTAAATGTTGAATTTGTCAGTGAAAAAGATGATCTTGATAGTGTTAAGTTAGATTGTAAACATGGAAAAGAAAAAGAGAAAGGCAACGCATATAAAAATGTGGATCTGCTACTGGAAATCAAGAATCGTAGAGATAGCGCAGATAATGCCTTTGACCACGCAACTACTGGTGATGCATGGCAGAGTGTCTATGTCGCTGGTGACATGTCTAGGAACTGTGAAGAACAATCACACAGATCAGAGAGCTGTGAGACTATACAGTACGCTTTGCACTTCAAAATACCTAGGTATACAAGTCTGGCACGATCTGAAGAGAGATCCACACGAAAGGTATTCTATTCCTCGCCGTCAGCAAAATGCGTCATGGACAATTATCGCAAAGGCAGAGTAACGAGTGGTAATGAGGGGGAACGAAACAGAGTTTACGTTTCGCAGAGTGGTCCGAGTAAAGAAGAGGCGTCCATTCATCATAGATACATAGTGCCCTTCGTCGTTACCGGGGAAGTCGGAGAGATTTTTCCGAAGCATATAGCCACACTTGAATCGTTTATAGAAAGTGGGGATTTAAGGAAGAGGAATTCCGAAGAATGGCTTAGAAGCATAACAGGTGATGCTAGTAAAAGAGCTTCAGGCAGAGACGGTACTTCAAAGACTAACTTTCTGGATGAAACTAAGCCTCAGAGTTACGATCAGAGAGAAGTAAAGCCCTCAGACAATTTCAACGTAGCCACGCTGAATTTCTTTTCTGAACAGTCAATGTGCAGATTTGGACATTATAACCATTTAGATTATAAGGATATAGAAAAGTTTTATCACGACTACAAGAGCTCTAAAGTGGACAATATCATGTTACAAAACTCGTCGCTGATCTCCAGAATGAACAATTTGGCAATCATGACTGATATTTCCCTGGTTAATTACAATGAGAGCTCCAAGAAGGTGAATTCGGAAGAAACAGCAACTATGACCTCTTCGGGTCATGTGTTTTGCTGGAGACCTGAGTGGCGCCATCGGATGGTGGATAAACACAGCACAAGAGGTGTCAGCGACAACGTGAGTCTTGTCTTGGCTCCTGCACTTGCTGCTTTAGGTCTCAAGGTCCCTATGATCTCCGGTCGTGCTCTCCAATTGAAGGGATATACTCTGGACAAATTGGAATCCATCCCTGGCTTCACAGTCGACTGCACTAAAGATAAAATCGAGCAGATGATGGAAGACGGATGCTGCATCGTAGGACAGACAGAGGAGCTGGTGCCAACAGATAAGGAGATTTACGGCTGCAAGGATCTGATGGCTACCATAGATAGCGTTCCTCTAATGATATGCTCAATTGTGTCCAAAAAGCTGGCTGAAGTAGTGTGTGCTTTGGTTTATGATGTTGAATTCGGAAAAGGAGCTATTGATCTCATCAGTACAGAAGACGCTGTTGATTTAGTTAAGAAAATGGTTGCAGCATCACAAGCTCGTGGAATGAAGAGTTCAGCTGTTATCAGCAACATGGATTCACCTCTTGAAAACTCTGTTGACAACTCTCTGGAAGTGATGGAAGCTGTTCAGTGTTTCCTTGGTAACGGATCCTTGGAACTGCAAGAGCTCGTCGAAGAGTTAGGAGGAGAACTTCTGCGTTTGGTAAACATTGTGGATAATAGGGTAGATGAAGCATCACGTGTCTGCAAGGTTCTGCATAACGGCAATGCTTTGAACAAGTTTCGTAACATGTTAATAGAACAAGGAGTATCTGAAGATGTTGCAAGCTGGCTATGTGAAGGTAAAACAGAAAAAATATTGCTAGCAGCCCGACACATCACTGATTTCACTTATACAGGAGAAACAGGTAAGGTTGTCGGATTAGAAGCTGCAGTTCTAGCAAGAGTATGGAAGGAGGAGATGGACCGAAGCGCTAAAAAGAATTATGGAGCTGATATATTTGTGAAGCACCTTGGGGATCAAATTGAATCAGGTGAAATATGGCTGAAGGTTCATCACGACAGCTCTGAATTAAGTGAAAGTCAACTGACAAAAGGGTCAGATTGCAGGATGAAAATTCTCCCTAGATTTTATGTCACTAATGACTTTCATTCCTTGTTACTGTTGATAGAAGTAAAAATCCAAAGAAGAAAACTTTCAACAAAGAAGAAAACTTTTTACAGGTTTTGCACGAAAACTCTTAGTCGATTCTTCTCCCTGCAGAGACATAAACGTGTTCACAAGGGCTATAGGCCTTACACGTATTATGTTTGTGGACGAGGCTTCAGTCAGAAAAGAAATCTACGTCATAATGAGATTCGCTTTCATTTTGACACAGACGTGGTATATCGCATTCGTCGATGTCCAGCTACAAAGTGCAAGTGGTTCACGCGGATCATTTGGCCCCGTTTCATCGAAGAACTGAAGAACTTTGGAATCCAGAATTGTTCGGGACGAACAAGACCTAGGAAGGGGGCAGTGTTACGACAGAAGAATCTGGCAACCGAAAGCAAAGTTTCAGCCAACGAATAAGAACGTTGGGAGAATTTGGAGAAGAAGAGTGGAGCGTTAACGGTCGTTGTATTGTAACGGTCGTTTTTGTATTGTAACGGTCGTTGTGTATTGTAACGGTCGGTGAGTTCGAAAATGGACGGTGAGCTGTTCTGAGACAGTGCGCGTAAGTATCAAGAAGTAACTTGATGTGTTGTGTATACGCGGAAGGATAAAAGTGGGATCTTTTATCGTTAAGTATCAAGAAGTAACTTGATGTGTTGTGTATACGCGGAAGTATAAAAGTGGGAACTTTTATGGCTAACTTCGAATGTCTACACGGACTGTCTTTTTGTTCGGCTAGTGTGTGAAAAGTTATTAGCACAGAACGAGAATTGGTTTACGAGTGAAGATCTTCGGGTGACCTGGTAAATCAAGTAAAAGGTAGTATTTAGTAAAATACACAGAGCTGATATTGTGTGCTCTACGCAGGAAGATTGATGACTTGTGCATGTTAATAGTTGATTTGTTAATAAGATACTTCATCCATATTTCCTTTGTAACAATTTACCTTGTATTGAATTTGGTTTTGAAATATAGCTTTTAATACTCACGCTCAGTGGCTATCCATTTTTGTAATCCGCAACAATATTATAAAATGTAAACTTTTTTTCGTTTTTCTAGAATATTTGCGCCCACTTAACTTTTCTGAAAATTTTAAGCTTATTACCTTGGATTAATATCTTAGAAAAACAAAAGTTTCCTGTATTTCAAAAATGTTCTCTTTCTCTTCTTCTATAGTTTATATAGAAGACGAGTGTCCAGACTCTAATGAAACTTACATCATTACTTATGCAATTGGAAGTCCGGAATCTGCTCTCAATTCCTCGGGAATCTTGAAACAAACAAGAAGGAGGGATTATGCATTGGGAAGAAATTGCATTCTTCAGTTTCAAATCCCTCGGAATGATGGTCTTGTTCTCAGCTTTTATGAAGTCGACCTTAGAGATGAAAAAGGCATCTGTATTGATTTCATCGTGGTAAGTTACATAAGGCAAAGAGTTCAGTAACATTTTGTTATGGTTTACTGCTAGAGATGAGTTCCCACCTGGGTTGATCTAGAGAGCATGACCTAATTTAAAACTCCAATTTTGCTTATATTTATGGAAAAAAATAAGTACAAAATGTAAACCATATGATTTTAAATTTTATTTTAACCTTTAAATCAATGTATCGTGATTCAAATCAATAGGTATTATTCATCCTTTGATTTTTTTTTTCAGGTATTCTTTCCCTCATTAATAAATGACTCATATTTTAACTCAAGAATTTTTCAGTGTCTACAAACTATTTCTAGTATTTATTGTTTCAAATAACGTTAATAATTTCAATTTTTTCTCAAAATAATTATAATTATTTTATTATGTCCCGTGGTCGAGAGTCGAGTCCCAGCTGGGTCAGCGTTGAGATTTATCTCCGCAAAATTCCCCGCCCTGCCCACGGTCAGTAGGGGACACCGAGGGGCTTGAAAAGGCCGCCGTCCGTCGGATGAGACTTTAAGCCGTGGCCCCGTGTGCGGGAGAGCCATACCCTGTGCACGTTAAAGAACACGCTGGATGGCCTTGACAGGAGGCTACCATCTGTCTTCCAACAGCTGTTCCAGTGGGTCCCCTCCCCCAACCTTCTCGGAGCCTTCGGGGTCCATGTGACCTAGCCATTTAGCCCATTGTGTGCGAAAAAGTGCCGCTCAGAGGTAAAACAACCCAACAACCCGTGGTCGAGTGGTTGGCGCGCTTGGCTGTGATCAAAAGGACCTGGGTTCAAGCCACCGGTTGGCTACTGGACCTGGGTTCGAGCCCCGGATAAATTATAGATGTTTGTGTTGTCTTTATGCGAAGTCTCGCCTTTGCAGATTTTCTCTATGGCGTACAGAACAGTAGTGATGATTCTCTCGTTTTCGCCACGTATAACATACAGTAGGCTCCTGTCAGACCTCTATGACAAGCAGATGCTTGAGGGAGTATTTTTTTATTACTTAAAAATTTTAAAGCCGGTAATAGTGGTTTACAAACTTTCTTTAGTGGTGTCCTCTCAGCTTAGCAAAGAATTCATCGCGTCTCCATCTCAAAATGAGGCTTTCCCACAACGATTCCCATCTAAGCAGCTCCCAAGGAAACATTTACGCAGAGTCCAACATTCTGTATCAATGATATTTTTGACTACAAGCTGTTCTAACCCGAAACGACTATTACAAATCATCTGTGAATAATAAATGAGCTTCATCAGTACGACGGGCTTTCAAAAAGTTCTTACCATGCATCTGCAGAACAAAACTATGCACTTACCTCAACAAAACTTTTACTATCCTTCAAAGTATTCCCCTCCAGCATCTAATGCAAAGTTGCAGTGACGAAACTTTGCATAGATGCTGGAGATTGATGCTTCAAGCGCTCCACAAATGGCGTAGACCAATTCTGAAAATCTTGGTGGTACAGTCGCTCAAAAAAGTATCCGAACGCTATGGTTGACTACAGAATTCAGAAAAAATATCTGGCAAAGATTTGTTTTAGAAATTAGTGATCTGGCAACCTTTGTATACTGTACACGAAGGTTGCCAGGTCACTAATTTCTAAAAAAATCGTTACCAGATATTTTTGCTGAATTCTGTAATCAACCATAGAGTTCGGATACTTTTTTGAGCGACTGTACTCCTGTTTGGGAATACTCCGCAACTCTGAATGAACGAATTTTGCAAGATCTTACACCTTTGAAAAAGTCTAACCATCACGTTCTTTTTTATTTTTTTGAAACAACCAAAAATTGCACGGTGCAAGATCGAGTGAATATGCAGGATGGAAACACGCCTGCTATTGGACGCTGCTCCTTCGTCTACTTAACCATTTTGAGCAAAACAATGTTGGTGTAGTATTGGCCATTTATAGTCATTTTTTCAGATAAGGTATTCAGGCTACTTCCACTCCTTGGGAACTGAAAAGAAATTGTGAACATCTTCTTTGTTGAGCGAAATTCTTGTCGGAAGCCGTCCTTCTCTGAACATGCGTATCCATCCCGTAACAGTTCCATATGAACAGGCATGATCCCCTTATACTTGTGATAAATCGGCATGAATTTTTTTCGCGTCGTTCCCAAGCTGCATCCTTCTGAAAATGTAAAATCTTTCCCCTTCTTTAGCAGGCTGCACAGCAAGAAGGCACAGATTTCGCAGACCGAAATTTACGCGCCGCCAGACAGAAATGATGATGTGGCCTTTGTTTTTAACGCGTAATGACAAAGTTTAGACAAGTTTTCAAACAAGTCGTAGCTCGTTAACTTCAGAGGAACGAGTGCAATTCTACGCACAAGTGTCAAGAACATTTTTAACGCCCTCAGTATAATTAAACTGCCACCCTGAAGAAAATCAACTAAATGTGTAATTCGAATCTATGAATACTACATAAACTTATTTATTATAATTAAACGCTGCAATTTTTAGACTAATGTGACATTTATTTTTCCAACTCGTAACACACAGAAACTAAGTAATCAGACAAAAAATATCTTGATACATCTCATAAAGCATTATTTTCCAATTTTTTTTTTCTCATTGAACCTTCGTTTTCTTCGTAAAGAAAGCATATTTTTGACAGCAACCCAGATTCCCACTCCAACAAAAAATTACTCATATTTTCTTAAAAACAATAATTTGAATAAATTTAACACCAACAAACAACTATGCACTGACGTTTCGCAGATAAAGTCTCACTGGAAGATTATGCAGAAATATGAGTTTTCATATAATATACATTGCATAACGCACTGTTACCTTAATCTGCTAACCGAATAAAGATCGTGGTTTGGGTTGTTTTGGATCTGAACGGCATTTTTTTTTTGCACATAATATTCTGAATGGTCAGGTCACAAGGACCCCGAAGGTTCAGAGAAGTTATTGGGAGACAGCTGGTAGCCTCTCTTCAAGCTGTTCTATAACGTGCACAGGGCATGGCTCTCCTACACAGGTGGTCGCAGCTTAACGTTCCATCCAAAAGATGGCGCTCTTTCCAATCCCATGGGTGTCTCCTACTGACCGAGGGTACGGAGGGAGTTAGCGGAGAAAATTCTCATCGCAGCCACAATTGTCACTCGAACCTGGGACAGCAGATTACGAGCTTGGCGCGCTGCCAACTTAATCAACTCCCCTCCTCAAATGTGACCCGTATCGTCTAATATATTGTTACAATTTTAATAGGAAATTTTTGAGCGTGAGTTTCAAAGATTATTTAGTGACAAAACTTTATAAATGAACTAATTTATTACAAAAATATGAATAAAAACATTTATATAAACTAAATTCAACCAACACAAATCCTTATCTTCATCAGTATGAATATGGGAAATAATATATATATTATATGTATATATTATATCTTATATTCATTCCAGTATATTATATGGAAAATAAACCATCAGAAGAATATTTCACCTTATCACTATTATGGCAAATAGTCGTTTCTTTAGAAAATCTTGCAGTCCCTACTCAAAACATAAAATAAGACTTTTTACAATACTCAATAAGCGGCACAATCATATTTGCGAATAAACCTGTAAACTACCAAGAATAATCTTACCAATTCTTTAAACAAACTACAAATAACCACACGTGAAATGACTTTCTTCCAGAATTTCAATTATCAAGTACTCCAAAACTACATCTAGGTATACTGGGCTTTCAGACCAAATTCTTTTCAGACGTTGATCCACCACGCATCAGACGCTGAGTTCTACTGTTCTAATCCACTAGTGACGTAAAATGATAGAGCACATCACGGTTTCCTCGTTGCTCATTCATCTTTCGTAACAATATGTAGATATCTATATGCAAAATGCTTTTTAGTATAGATATGTTATTATTGTTTTTCATTCCGCAGATTGAACTCGATGGCGGCAAGAAAGAAACACTTTGCACTATTCCAATCGATAAAGAGGAAAAGACTTATTTCATATCTCGGAAAACATTGACCATCCACTACTACAGCAATCCTGAAGGAACACTCTGGGCTTCGTATGCAGGTTTTCAAGCAACGTTAACTTCTTACAAAAGTAAGTACAGCTTGATATACTTAAAACAAACGTTACATTCAGATTAATTAGATTAATGGGTGGATGGAGCCAATTTGACACTTGACGAATAGCTAATAAAAGGTATGGAGAGATATTTGAAAGAACAAAACCAATACGAAATATTAATATCCTTGTAGTGTACATTGAGAAAATTTAAGCTCCTTGTGTGGCAACACATTAAAAAAAGTTCGAGCTCTTTGTGTTCCACATTAAGAAAGTTCGACCTCTTTACCGCATCAAAGAAGTTTGAAAATTGATAGTTGAGAACCGGATTTTTTTAATACTTTTTTTTGGCCCCTAAAATGTAGACATATAAAGATAAACAATAAAAAAAAACAAAGGTGAAAACTAAGAAGAAAATACGAAATGTGCGGTGAGAATCAACTTTATCTTTCCTCGTTCATGAATGCTGCGCGATAATAATAGGATCATGCGATAATTTATGAAATATCCAAGGACCAGTATTATTTTATCGCAAGAACTGGTACTGGGCTGACTAGACCAAAACAGTACTTTGGGAAACGACTCTATGGAAGTGTGCGAGGATCGATTTTTAAAATATTTCAAATATCTCCTTCGCACAAAGTGTGCGCGGGCGATGTGTTCAGGGGTGTGATGGCACGTGAGAGTGTAGCTACAAATTATAATACTACTCGAACACGAAAAGGGTTCGCTAAGTCGGCTCATAAGCTGCAGTATCCAGGTTCAAGTCCCAGCTGGGCCGGCGTTGGGATTTACCTCCCCAAAACTTCCCCGCTCTGCCCACGGTGAATAGGCTACACTGATGGGCTTGGAAAGGCCGCCGTCCTTCGGGTGTGACGTAACGCCGTGTCGCCATGTGTGGGAGAACCATGCTGTGTACACGTTAAAGAATACGACTAGTGGCCTCGATGTCTCCTAATAGCTGTCCAGTGGGTACTCTTCCCTGAGACCTAGAGGCATTTGCGACGTGGCCATTTAGCCCCATGGTATGCAAAAAGTGCCGCTCAGAGGTAAAACAGCCCAACATTACTGAAGAACACCATATACACACTTAGGCTATTGACAATAGCCGTCTGGATAGACTGGACTTTGATAACTCTCATTAATAACATCCCGAAAAAAGGTGATTTGTTCAATTTTATAAATGTAAATTTATCTAAACAAAATCTTTATTATTATCTAAAAAATAAATAATTTACAATTGAAATATTTTTCTCAAAAATAAATGAAATCAGGAAATTTTCCTCATTTAAATAAATTATATTAATTTAAATATATATGTTTAAATCTGTCTTTAAATATATCTTTAAAAATAAAATATTCATGAGTTAGGTTAGCGGGCTTGTCTACTGATCTAAGGGGCCTGGGTTTGAGCCTCGGATAAGGCATGGATGTTTGTGTTGTTTTTCTGCTGAGGTCCTGCCATCCTCACAGACCTTCTACTATGATATATAAACTGACAGTTTCCTGTCAGACCTCTGTGGCAAGCAGCTGCTTCAGGAGGTATTTATTTTTGCCGTCCCGTGGCCTAGTGGTTTAGCGCGCTAGGCTTACTGATTTAAGCGACCAGGGTTCGAGCCTCATGTAAGGCATGGATGTTTGTGTTGTTTTTCTGCTGAGATTCCGCCATCCTCACAGACTTTCTACTATGGCGTATTAAACTGGCAGGCTCCTGTCAGACCTCTGTGACAAGCAGCTGCTTGAGGGAATAGTTATTTATTTTATTTATATTACATATATATATGTATACTTATGTAAAATATATACTTATGTAAAATTATATTCATTAGGTATACTTAAGTAAAATTATATTCATTACAAGATTCTTAAATAAGCGGTCATCAGTAAAATTTCTAATATTGAAAGTAAGTCGTGTCTAATCTCTATAGATAATTGAAATTCCCTATTTTTGTGGAAGAACTGTTGGGTTCAGGCTTACTACAAACTTCTTTTGGTGTTAATTCTGTATATTTGCTTGCCTCTCTCAAATCATTTTATTATTTGTGAATACGACATGGATTTTTCTGGATTCAAAGAAAAGTGTTATTCAGCCGTGGAAATGGGGGAAGGGGATAATTTTTTGTCACTTTTGTGAGAGATTTATTTTTTTTTTCAAATTTTATTAAATTGATTTGAAATAAGGTTTAAAGTAAAATCTTTCATTATACAATAAAAACCGTTCTGGGTGATTTTACTGTTTACATAAAATATTACCAGCATGCAATAACAATAAACAAACTATCTTCAAAATTTCTCAAGATTTGGAAATAATTTTAATAAACAGTTAGTTAAAAAATAATTGAGTTTGATCGCGAAAGGGATGGGAACCCATAACCTCCTGATATATCACAAAATGCAATTATTTCAGCTAAGTAATCATGAGTTCCATGTTTACAGGATTAATTATTCTTCTCATGGTAGTAATTTCGGGCGTATAATTTTTTTTTTTTTCGGGTGTTTACTCGAAATTTTGAAAATCGATTCGGGAGGAAAAATTGGGCAAAATCGGGGAAAAAACAAAAAAACTGGACCCTATCTATGAAGTGTAAATATTTTTTCATTAAAGATGATTCACTTAGAGTGCATTCTTGCCTTACAGATGGAAGTTGTTCGTCTCCATCATTATTTCAATGTGACAATGGCCTATGCATCTCTGAAAACCTTATTTGTGATGGTCACAACAATTGTGGAGACAGAAGTGATGAGTTCCAATTTGGGAAATCAAATTGTGCAGGTAAGCTTTTGAAAAATTGTTGAGTTTAATATGGTCAAGGTACTTTCTTTGCTCATTACTTTAAGAACATCTAAATTGTATATACTAGATGTCTGTCCAACAGTCAACCATATTAAACGTTTCTTCTTTCATTTTTCTCATAGGTATATCGAAAGGTGGAATTGCTGGCATTGTAATTGGGATCATTATCTTCATTGCCATAATTATCATACTTGTCCTATTCTTGCGGAAGAGATCTACGTTTCATATACTATGGTAAACAATTTATGAAAATTAAAACACCCATTAAGATTTTCTTCAAATTAGAAAAGTGTTCTCCGCAAAATTAAAGCGAAGTAGTGAATACATACCGAACGAATTTTTTAATTGCGAGGAAGAAATTGTTATTGAGATTGATTTTTTTTTATATGTTACTTTTTTATATTAAACTTTACTCTTCTCTACAACTGCATTCCATGACTGGAGTCTTTGAAATACATAACACCTCAAAATCAGTTGTTTCTCAAAGATTGAACATATCTCGTTACTGCTTTCATAAGACAAATGTGAAAGTATTTACCTTAATGCAGTTGGGAAATCATGTATTGTGAATGAAAGCAGAAATTTAATAAAGCACACTATATATCTTCACAGTCTCTTGAATGAATAAAGAGTAAAGACATGACCCATATACACTTCTGACCATTAAAAGTGCAACACCAGGAAAGACAAAGGATATCAAAGCCACATTTAGTGACAACACAAATCACAGATGCTCGACTGGACTGATATCTGGGGAATTTGGAGGCGAGGGCAACATCTAGAAGTCTTCCTCATGTTCCGCAAACTATTCTAACAATCCGGGCAGTGTGGCACCTCGCATTATGCTGCTGAAAGATGGCACTACTAGAACGACTCACCGTTACCATGAAAGGATGTACCTGGTCTGCAATGATGTTTAGGTAGGTGGTAGATTTCATATTTCCTGCACATGGATGAACACTTCCTCCACCAGCTTGTTTTCATTCCAGGGTGCATCCTGATGCCAACACTTCCCCAGATAAACAACACACACGTACCTGGCCATCCACATGGTGCAACAGGAAACAAGATCCATTGGACCAGACGACCTTCTTCCAATCATTCAAGGTCCAGTTTTGATGCTCGCGTGCCCATTGTAGGCACTTTTGACGGTGAACCGAGGTCAGCATGAGCACTCGGAGCAGCCTGCATCTGTGCATCCCCATTTTCAGCAGGGTTTGATGTACTGTGTGTTGTGACACATTACTCCTGTCACCAGCATTCGAACTACGGGTGAATTGCGCCACAGTATCCTTTCTGTTGGCTCATACCATATGGGATAGCCTTTGCTCACCTCTGGCATCGATGAGTGTGGTTGGTCCACATCTTGCCAGTGATTAGTGGTTTTTTCCTCCTCGGACCACTTTTTGAGGGTACTAACCACGACAGACCATGAACACCCCACAAGCCTTGCCGTCTCAGAAATACTCTGACCCAGTCGTCTGGCCATTACAATTTGGCCTTTGTTAAACTCATTAAGTCCGCTGCTTTTCCCATCTAAAGAACAAGAATAACACTGATTAACAGAGCTCAGTATCAGGTGTTATTTTTACCGTTTCTTGATCTTCACACACCCCGTCGTTTACCTGCAGTTGCTTCGATTTGCCTAAAGACGTGCTGGTCATAATGTTTTGGCTCTTTGGTGTATATAGGACAGTGATTGGATTAGTCGGTTTTGTGCTAGGCTCTGGATGGCCTTGACGGTAGGCTTTCTTTTGTCTCTAACACCTGTTCAATGGATTCTTTTCCTCAACCTTCTCTGATCCCTTAGGATCCTTTTACCTGGCCATTTAATACTGTGTGCAAAAAAAAAGTGTTGCTCAGAGTTAAAAAAACCTGACCATCTATCTTCAGGGTGCTGTAAGAAAGTGGAAAAATACTGCTTTTCAAGGATATATAAGTAGCTAACAGCTTTTCCCAGATATTTGTATTGCATACCTTTGATAGGAAAGTTAATGTCTTTAAATGTATGACTTTAGTGTCATAAATGAAGGTTCTGGCATAATATTAGAGCATAGGACATTGTATGTTAGCCTATGGAGACAGTTTTGGGAGATAAGATGAAATCCATAGAATTCCCTATATTTTAGCATTGTGCCAGAAGCCCCCATTTATGACTGCTGATAACCTAAAGGTTAGAGTATCTGTCATGCCATCAGGAGATTGTGGGTTCGTGTCCCATCTGGCTAAAGATAACGCTTCCTCTAACTTTCATATCAATGTTTGAGAGGGACTTCATGTTTCATTATTAGCATCAGAAAAAATGAAAAGTTAGTTGAACAAAATTAAGTTCCAGAAAGAGGGAGAACTAAACCCATGACTTCCTGAAAATAAGTCTAGTGTCCTTCCTACCAAGCTATCCCACGCCGTCATCTCCAATTAGGCGACTCCAAGGGCAACTATAAGGATGATTTCACATACGGCAACTGCTTGTGGCGCCATCTGTTGGCTGAAACAGACTAACTGTCCAGATAACAATATTTTTAGAATCAAACATGCAGAAACAGGGTTATTATTGAGAAATTCAATGTATTGAAGTAGAGGAGGTGACGATTCTTTAGAAGTGGCATAACATTAGGGTGGAAGTGGTAGCAAAATACAGCAAACCTAGAGCTTCTGAGGGCTCACTCAAAATCTAACTTGCACTATGTGAAAATAAATAAAAAAATACATACCGTATATTTCCGCAGATAAGACGACCTTCAGATAAGACGAGGTATAAATTTTCGTCAAAGTTTTATAGTTTTAGCATATATCTGTCCTATAAGACGACCCCAAACTATCAACGGCCTATGAATTTAGTTTAGATCGGCGATCATCATCTGGATAATAATACTGTATAGCGCATACGAAATTATGTCCTATTCGCAAACATTCGCACTGATTCGGGCAACGACCTTGACTATTCACAAAAGCGTCGTATGGGCTATTAGATTTTGTGGACATACCCTACTCTGTACTAGTAAATAATTACGGTTTGTCCGTTTTTTCCTCAGTAGCTCAATAAACATAACTTTTAATATTTATTTTGTTTTAGTAAATGGTAGCTAGGTAGTCACTGGAAGGAGAGCTATGCACCAATCCCCTGTGATGATGCATAGAACCGGCCAGGCCTAGCACCTAATGTCCGACCCCGCCTTCTCGTGGTGCGGACCATTAGTAACTTTCAAAAGAGATACTCTCTTGTGGAAGTGAACGGAAGGGGAGGGCTGCCAGATTAGTGTGGCCTACTGATCTGGACAACTATGGCTACTTTTCCTTTTTTTCTACCCTGCTGAGGAGTGGTCAACCACACAGGGTCCTGGTGCTGACCATATAAACCCACTGGACTGGACAGATATATGGCTCTGAGCTTGATTATGGATCCTGATTTTGCTGCACTGGTGGGCTTCTGTGGAGGGAAAATCTTCCGCTGTGTTTTCTGTTTGTTTGTGGGTTGACAGCCCCAAGTGAATAGATTCACAGGATATGTTTATCAGCTGGTGGATAATCCTGAGCAGAGGTCATCGCAGGCACCTGAACTCTTTGCTTCTATTGGCATCGTCAAATTCTACATTGGAGGAAGTCTTCCAGTGTAGATGGCTTCAGCCTTTAGTGGTGGGGGAACGGGTCTTTGCCCCATGTCTGCGATTAGGGGGCTGTTTGATATTGTCGGCAATCCCTCTCTCAATAAACATAGTTTCTTTAAACATCCTACTAACCATTTTCTCTCCATAGGTAGTTGGAATGTGAGGACTCTGCACAGAGCTTTTTCTCTTGATGTCCTCACACAAGAATTCCACCATTATAATTTAGATATTCTCGGCTTGCAAGAGACCAGATGGACAGATAAAGGTCAGATTCTTAAAAATAATCTTAAATTTCTCTTTTCAGGGAGGGACGACAACAAGCATCACCAAGGCGTGGGTCTGCTTCTCAGCAGACACGCTAGCGATGCTCTTCTAGGATATGAGTGCATTAATGAAAGGTTTCTTACAGCAAAATTTCAGACAAGCGTTAAAGACCTGAATGTTATCTGCTGTTATGCCCCCACTGAGGATGCCGATAAGGATGAGAAGGATAGGTTTTATGAACAACTTCAGGATATTTTGAATTCTGTCAAGAAAGGAGATATTACCCTTGTTCTTGGTGACTTCAATGCCAAAGTTGGTACTGACTCTGACCTTTGGGGAGGGGTGATTGGCCCTTTTGGTATTGGTAGCTGCAATGGCAATGGGCAACGTCTCCTACAGGTAAGTAAACTCAATGGTTTCAGAATAACTAACACATATTACAAACACCGCGACATACATAAGTTCACATGGGTTTCACCTGATGGGCTGCATAGGAATATGATTGATTATATATTAATTAACAGCAAATGGGCTAGTTCTGTTAGAAATACCAGGGCATATAGGGGAGCTGAAATTGGATCTGACCATTACCTAGTTAAAAGTGTCTTGCAACTTAAACTTAAAAAGTGTTGTGCTAGGGTTAAAAAATTTGCTTTTAATACTGAAGCTCTGAAAGACCCAGTTATAGCCAAAGCTTACCATGATAGGTTACTTAGTCATTATGACAGTCATGGTATGCTTACCACTGAAGTTGAGGAAGAATGGGATCATTTTAAACAGGCTTTTTTGGACACTAGCAGTACTCTTTTAGGAAAAAAGGAGCAGAAGAGGCAAAATTATCTGAGTGATAAGGCACTTGAGCTTATTTTGGAAAGAAAAAACTGCAGGAATGTCCTTAATCAATACCCTACTAGTCCTAATAGAAAGCATTACAGAGAACTTAATAAACGTGTAAAAGATCAGTTAGCTGCCGATAAGAATCTTTGGCTTGATGGTTTGGCTGACAAAGCCGAGGAAGCAGTTAGACAGCACAACAGCAGAGAGCTGTACCAGATAGTTAATGTTTTGTGTGGTAGAAAACGGACAGGTATACAGGGATTGAAGGATAAACAAGGTAAGGTTATAGAAGGTGAGGATTCTGTCATGGCTAGGTGGGCTGAGCATTTCAGTGATGTACTAAACAATGCGGTTAGTTCTATTCCCATTGTTTGCAATGATGATAGATGCATTGGTGGCTTTAATGTTGGCCCTATAACACAATCCGAAGTTATTTTGGCTGTTTCTAAACTTAAGCTTCATAAATCCCCAGGGGTAGATGAAATTACTGCAGAAATGCTTAGAGCTGGAAATGTTTCGGTTACCATTTGGATGACTGAAATTCTGAATATCTTTTATGATAAAGGCATGGTTCCTAAGGATTTTACCAGAGCTATTGTTATCCCTATTTTCAAAAAAGGTGATCAACTATAGGGGTATTAGCCTACTCTCTGTTCCAGGTAAAGTTCTTTCCATGATTGTGCTTAATAGAATTAAGAATCTGGTTGACAGTCAATTGCGTGATGAGCAATGTGGATTCAGAAGTGGTAGGGGATGTGTGGATCAAATATTTTCACTTAGGCAGATTCTTGAGAAATGTTTAGAGTTTCAGAAACCTTTGGTTGCTAGCTTTGTTGATTTCAAAAAGGCTTTCGACTCTGTTGATCGTCATAATTTGTGGTTGATTGTGAAATCATATGGTATACCAGACAAGTTAGTTAACATAATGAAAGCTCTCTATAATAACACTGAGTCGTGTGTGAGAGTTGGTAAGGCTTGTAGCAATTGGTTTAGCATTACTTCTGGTGTTCGACAAGGGTGCATTTTGTCTCCTTTTCTCTTTAGTTTGGTTATTGATTATGTTATGCGAAATTCACTTCAAGGGAAAGATTTTGGCCTTAAATGGGCTGGAGATACGAAAATTTCTGATTTAGATTATGCTGATGATTTAGCCCTTTTGGCAAATGATGTTGAAGAGATGAACTCTTTCATTCGAGCTGTTGATGAGACTGGTAGCAGAGTAGGTTTGGTTATAAACAGAGAGAAAACTAAAGTGATGAAAATTGGTCAGGCAGGCTGTGATTCAGTTAATCTGAATGGTTGCCATCTTGAGCAGGTGTCACAGTTTAATTATCTTGGGAGCTATGTAACAGATAGTGGTGATGTGCGGCATGAGATTAACAGACGAATAGGGATTGCTGCCGGGACTTTTAAGAATCTATGGAGAGTGTGGAGAAATAGGCGTATACACCTAAAGACTAAAATTAGACTGTATAATAGTTTGGTTCTTTCTAGGGTTAGTTATGGTAGTGAAACTTGGACACTTTGTAAACAAGATAACAGGAAACTAGATGCTTTTGATTCCAGATGCTTACGCAGTATCTTGGGCCTTAGGTGGTTCAACTTTGTAACTAATGATGAGGTTAGGCAAAGGAGTCGGCAACCTCCTTTAAGCAGCATATTGTGCAGAGAGAGACTCCGTTGGTTTGGCCATGTTGCCCGTATGAATAATTATAGATTGGCGAATAGGGTTATGAACAGTGTGCCTAAAGGCCTCAGAAAGAAGGGGAGACCTAGGATGCGGTGGGCAGACAATGTCAAGCAGGACCTTGTTAAAATTGGTGTGCAGTGGCCAGATGCAGTAGATGTAGCTCAGGATAGACTTGCTTGGAGAACTAAATTGCACGGTCTGGTTGGACCTCCGTAGCCCATGGCTGCTTGAGGTTGATGATGATGATGATGATGATCGTTTTACTATTACAATGTAATGTATTATTTACTATTACAATGTAATGTATTATCATACAGCGTATTTAAATAATATGATAGATTTTTCGACAAGTTGTAGTAATAATGGTTTCAATTTATATAAATTTCAATCGAATTTTTTTTGTATCTGTCCTATAAGACGACCCGGATTTTGGGGGCCTTTTTTTATGATTCAACTATTGTCTTCTCTGCGGAAATATACGGTATTACCATGATTGTGATAAGTTCTATCTTTTTAATCCCATAGATTACGGCGAACTAGAATAAAATCATTAAACATTTTGCATAAGTGAAAGCCAGGAAGAAAGATTTTTAAAGAGTTTTTATTTTTTTCATATTATAAAAATAAATTTTGTTTTATATTTACTAATACTGATTCTGTAGGCATATTTTAATAAATTACTTCAGCTACAACTGCTTTTTTTTTGAGGAAGAAATTATTTCTTAAGATAAAAAAACGTTCTAAGCATCCAAATAAACCACAAAAAATAGTGGAGGTAGCAGACGTCATAAGCTCCTAGTTATGCCACCGTTCTTAAGGTAACTTCAATTGTTATTAAACCACAAGACCATCTTGGGCGATAAATACATCATCATCATCATCCTCAAACAGTTATGGGCTACGGGGTCCAACCAGTTTGTGCAATTTAGCTCTCCAGACGTATCTGTCCTGAGCTACATCTGCTGCATCTGGCCACTGTACACCAATTCTTTCAAGATCCTGTTTGATATTGTCCGTACACCACATCCTAGTTCTCTCCATCTTTCTGAGGCCTTTAGGCACACTGTTCATAACCCTATTCGCTAATTTATAATTATGTATACAAGCAATATGGCTATACCAACGGAGTCTCTCTCTGCACAATATGCTGCTCAGAGGAGATGGTTGACTTCTTTGCCTACCGACAACATTACTTACAAAATGAAACCACATAACACCGAAGATACTTCCTAAACGTCTAGAATGAAAGGCATCATGGGTCCTGTTATCTTGTTTACAAAGCGTCGAAGTTTCACTACCATAACCAACCCTAGAAAGGATTAAACTGACTGATTTTAATGTTTATAATATAACTCCTATTTTTCCACGCTCCCCAAAACTGATTTTAATGTTTATAAATAACTCCTATTTTTCCACGCTGCCCAAAGTTTCTCAAAAGTCCCAGTAGCAATTCGTATTCTTATATTTATCTCCAGCCGCACATCACCAATATCTGTCATATAACTCCCAAGATAATTAAACTGAGTTGCTAAAGAGTGCAGCCATTCAAAGCAACTGAAGAATTATCTGCCTAACCAATTTTCATCACTTTAGTTTTTTCTTTATTTATCACCAAACCTACTCTTATACGAGTCTCAGCAAGAGACCTAATGAACGAATTCGTCTCATCAAATCAGTAATCAACAGGGTCAAATCATCTGCATAATCTAAATCAGAAAGTTCAAAATCTCTAGACCAGCTTGTCCAACCTTTTGACTTCCCTGGGCCACATTGAGTGAAGATGAATTGTTTTGGGCCGCATATATAACATAGTTAGTCATATACATTAACTATATTATATAAAACATATATAATATAGTTAATGTATATGAATAATAAAACTTCATTTATTTTCTTGTTTTTTTTTATAAAATTAAAAAAAAAGGCAACATGAAACTAGTGGGATATCAAAAACTCGCTGAAAATCACATAATCATGTGGAAAGCTTATGTCGTAAACACGTAAACTTTATGATTTTGTGGGCCGTATTACTATCTGTCCAGGGTCGCATGCGGCCAGCAGGTTGGACAGGCCTGCTCTAGACCATTTAAGCCCAAAATATTTCCCTTGCAGTGAATTTTGCATAACATAATCGATAACCAAACTAAACAGAAAAGGAGACAAAATGCACTCGTCGAACACCAGAAGCAATGCTAAACTAATTGCTATAAGCCTTGCAAACTCTCCTACATGGCTCAGTGCTATTATGTAGACTAGGGGTTCTCAACGTGGGGTGCGCGGTAAAATTTTTTGGGGTACGCCGTGAGATCTCAAAAGTCCGCTAGATCTAGTAACAAAGTAAAAATAACCATTGTTATATTATAACTATAGTTTTATCTATCTATACAAGGGGAACGCCAGTTACATACACATTTCCAGGGGGTACATGACGCATAAAAGGTTGAGAACCACTGATATAGAGCTTTCATTATGTTAACTAACTTCTCTGGTATGCCATACGATCTTATGATCAAACAGCAATTATGACGATCGATAGAGTCAAAAGCCTTTTTGTAATCAACAAAACTAGTAATCAAAGGTTTCTGAAACTCTAAACATTTCTCAAGAATCTGCATGATAGTGTTCTTTGTGAAATGCACTCAAGTTCAAAAGTTAAGTTTTATGCACAAAAAAGACTATTGTTCAAAATAGTCTGCGAATTTTAAGGAAAATTTATGCACAGACAAATTATAATATGTATGATTAAAATTTTTCAAGGAAATGAATGTTATTTCAAGAAGAAACGTTGTATGATTAATTATCACGCTTACATGAAGGTACAAAATTAAGTTAAAGAAGGTGAACTCGTGTCAATACGATATGTGATCACGATTGATAACAATCTACGAGGAAAGTCTGATAATGAGGTTGATAAATTCTCTTTGTGAGAATGATTCACAATTCTCCCCATGCTGCCAACAATGTTTCCATCAATTTTGAAAAATCCACCGATTCAAAAGTGTTGTCTAAGACCATGGAGGCTTTTTGAAGAGGGCTGACTTGCAATTCATTTTCCCAAGCATCCCATACAGGTTCATTCAGTGTTGCCAATTCACACTGAATGAACGTGTATGGGACCAAGCTGTAAAAAAAAAGCGTTTTGGAACTAGATTTTTTATTGTTTAAAAACATTTTCTTTAAATAGCAACTTTTGTTGCTATTTAAAGCCTATACATTGAAGCCTATATTCGAGTTTTGGGCAGGTGAAATTTCTCAATTTCGTAAAATTGAAGCATGATTCAAAAGTAAAATGGACTTAGAAATTGAATTTAGGCAAAGCTTTAATGTTAAAAAGCGGTTTAAAAAAGCAAAAATAAATAGGAAAAGACAAGTTCTTTGATTAAAAAAAAGCCAAACTGAAAATTTTCCAAGCTAGACAACTACTAAAAAAGCTAGATTTAGCTTGAAAAAAGCTAAGTTGACAACACTGTAAAAAAAATAAATAACCCCTCAAGCAGCTGCTTGCCACAGACGTCTGACAGGAGCCTGTCAGTTTATATGCCACAGTAGAAGATCTGAGAGGATGGCAGGACCTCAGCAGAAAAACAACACGAACAACCATGCCTTACCCGGGGCTCGAACCCAGGTCCCGTAGATCAGTAGCCAAGCGCGCTAACCACTCGGCCACGGGACGGCATGACAACACTGTGCTCAGTACGAATGAGACAGGGTATCTTGTAGGACACTCTACATGTTTCGATATTGGACCATAGATGGTCACTTTCGATATTGGGCCATCAGATGAGATCTAGGTACTCAGGTATTATTGCCACATGAGCCCCAAACCCACTGCACCTGCAAATGTATAAATATGAATTTCGGGAATTCAAACATAAGTTTCATTCTAATACTCTGGGCAGTTAGGGATCCTCTGCCAAATATGGAGCGGTGGTGCTGCCATTAATCTTGATGCCTGAACAGAACATCAACTTATCAGGTATGCCATATGATCTCATGATCACCACAAATTATGATGATCAACAGAATCCAAATCTTTATGAAATCTACAAACTAGTAACCAGAGGTTTTTGAAACTCTGAACCAAGGGCTCCCTAACCCAGGATTCAGATCCGAAATTCGGTCGCCAGGCCTTTCTGATTGACAACGAAAGTTATTTTCCCGTCCACTTATCCTGTAAGTATTTCTCAGTGGCGAAGCGTGGCTTTTTCAGGAGTGCTACAAGTAAATCGGAACGCCGTTCCGGTAATCAATGTTTCCAAATCACTGAACCGGAACAGTTTTCGAGATAGCAGATTTCTTGGATATTACTACCTGGTATCATATATTAGAAGAAGTGAAGTGGCGAGCTATAGGTCATCTCGAGGAAGGCTAAAATTGAGCAGATGTTGCCAAATGGCTTAAAGTTAATCATTCATTGGAGCATAGACATTTCTGTAAAAAAAGCGAAAAAGATATTCCTTAAACAAAGAAGGGAGATAACCTAGAAGCATATTCTTTGCTAGAAGCTCTTTTAAGCTTGTCCTGGTTTCTCATACAGCATACAACTAGGTGTGGCAGGGCAGAAAGCGGGCCTTACTTCCCTCCCTTTAGAATGCTAGTAAGGGTAATGGAGAGCACGTGTCAACAATTGCAATCTGACCTTGCAGCAGTCAGTGGAACATCGATTTCTTCTACCACTATAGGCTTCATGAAGTGTGCCTGTACACTCAACAGCCATTGGTGTGCATGTCCCTGATCTGATGTCACAGGAGGGACTGTTTAAACTTGTGCGGACATCATACTACTGAATCCAGAAGAAATGGCATCTTCATGGATGAATTGAAATTTGTCCTCCATAGCAATTCGTCGCATTGGTTAATAAGGAGGCAACCAGGAACTCTCTTTCTTGCCACAAATGTCCACGAGCAAGACACCTATAGTAGTGTTGGTGTCATGGTTAGAGGGAGTTATCTCTGGGTTGCCGCACTGAACTGTATGTTTTTCCAAAAAGCTCTGTCACCAGTTGCAGATACAGGGATTGAATCTTACTTCTCTTCATGCTACAATATGCAGATGCAATAGAAACCTTCCTCCTATAGGATGATAAAACCCACCTACACTGTTATGGCCTTGTCAATCGCACCTTACATACTTACTTGCTTACGCATCTTACATAGCTCCATTCTTACTTATTTACGTTAGAAACTTTGAAAATTTATACCTTTCCTCATGTCTTCAAAAACATCTTTACAAATTATCTCGGAACTGCAGTTTTATCATCAAATCCCCCCCCCCCCCTTCTCCTTTCCTGACCTCCTTCCTATAAATTTTATCCCATTTTTACTTTTGATACGAGATTAGGGGCCTCACAAGCTCAATATTTCCCGGAGAGTTTGGATATCAAATCAAATGCAATCTGTCTCGCTATCAGTAGATAGCAGTATTAATCATATGAAGTGGACTGCACAGTCTCTTGACCTAAATCTAATAGATCATGCATAGTTTGCTCTCGGGAAATAAGTTGCTCCCCTGATTCCCACTCCTGCAAGCCTCCCAGAGCTTCTACATGCTTTGGAAAAGCAATGAAGATTACTACTTAGATTTCTGGACAATCTTATTAACAGTAAGAGACACCACTGCAAGGCCTGCATAGTGGTAGCCACAATCCATATTTAACCACTTGGGGTATCTCACAGATTATGTGGGCTATTTCAGATGACCACCTTTTTTTACCATGGGTTTTTTCTCAGTATTTCTATGCCTAATCTTGTAATGATTATTATCAACAGCCATGACAAAAAAGAATAGCGGTCAGATTCAAAATTACTATTTCATTGAATATTCCATTCGTATATAATTGTAGGAATCAAAAGTGTTTTCCATTTTTCAGCTGTTACTTTTTGTACAGTATTTATACACTAGTAAAAATCAGACATCTCAAATGCTGTTTATCTAGACACTTTTGTACAGTATTTATACACTATATCCATATTTGATTCAACAACAAATACAACAGATTTAGAAAAAAATGGGTTTTTCACGTTAGTCTTTAATTTAAAGAAACCAGTATATCAAAACCAGCAATACTTCAATGAACAGTTTAGGAGTAGTAGATCTGTTTTCATTATAAACAATGGGGGTAGAACTAATATTGTAATCTAAATTAAGTATCTCAAATTAATTAATTAATTAATGCAATTAAGTCTCTTAAATGCCCAACCAACCTTGCCATGACAGAAACCTCACCTTGACAATCTTAGCATATTCATCTTTCATTTTCTATACGTTTTCTGCCACACAGTAACATTTACTATTTGGTGCAATGTTCTGTTGTTCTGTCAACTATAAATATCTGGTTCTTCTATTTTGTCACCCAGCTGTTAAGCAAAAGATTCATATCAACTTTCAACTAGTCCGTTAGCGTTTATTAAACTCTTTGGAATGTTATCAGTTAATATTAATAGGGTTTTGCCCAGGTTGACACTGAACTCCTTTCTTTCAGAACCAATCTTCATTACATCTCTCAAACGACTTTACCTGTTATGCTCCTTTTTACCCATAAGAATATTGTTTGTTTGAAGAATAGCCTGTTGAAAAGAGCTCCATTTCCCCCCAACCTCAGCTCTGACATTTGGACAAGAGTTTTGTCCAACGACCTCCTGATAACCACTGATAAAATGCCAGATGCTCTATCACTAAGCTATCGAGAGCTAGCTATTCTTTGAACAATTATGATGGGTTCATACCAGGTTCATATCCCACATCAGGCGAAACTCATTTTTTTTAACAAAACCATTGTTGAGTAGCATGTCTACAGGAACATTAACTATGATTATTATCTACTACGTTAATCTCATTTTCAACGATGTTTAACGGTATTGTTTCTTGATTCTGTGATTTTTATTTTAATTACCTCTATCTGCAAATAAATTTTGATTTTTTATTCTGAGTTGGAAATTTTATTCAACTTCAATTGCTTATTATATATTTGAAACTGTAAGAAGATTACTGTAAAAGGGATTTATTTACTTAACAGTCAACCTCTAGATAAACAACATTTGAGATGTCTGATTTTTAATACCGGATATGACGTTTAAAGATCATTTGTTTGTCATCGCATGTGATTCTGACGGTAGGGGAAGTCGAAGAGATTTTTGAGAAACGTTTAATGGTGTCAGTGCGTATTCGAAACAAAGTTTCACATAAACATTTTGTTCTTATGATTCACTTTTAACGCTAATGTTTTTGAGAATTTAATATGAAGTACAACCTTGCACTCTGGATTTTCTCATGGACAATATTAGTAATGTGTTTGCAAGTAAACTCTCAGTCTTTTTACAAGACATGTAAGTAGTGAGATGTAATACGTATTATGTAGATGTAATATGCCGCGATGTTTTCACTTATAAAGTAAAATCTTATTACCTGCAATGGGGGTGAAAGTTCAAATAATATTCATTAACGTATTAATGAATATGACACTTTTTATTACATGTATTAAACACTTTTATTGTTTTGAATCATGTTTATTTCTAAAGAGAAAAAGATACAAAAGGAAGAAATGCGATTTGCCGACTACCTGGACGAGTCCTTTTTTTCTCAGTATTTCTATGCCTAATCTTCTAATGATTATTATCAACAGCCATGACACAAAAGAATAGTGGTCAGATTCAAAATTACTATTTCATTGAATATTCCATTAACTATATATTGAAAACCCACTTATTTTTACATATTAGTATTTGAATGAACTTTTGGCATTGCATAGCTTTACAGTGTCATTCTTTTTGCAAAGCCAGTAATTTCAAAATTATTTGTGATTATGAGTAAATGAGAAATTAGTGGTTAAAATTATTTGAAGTATGAAACAATCCATATCTTGCACTGAAGTTAGGGCATATTATAGGGTAACTAGTAGAAGCACATCTTATAAACCATCTTTTATCCAAGTGGAATAGCAGTATCATTTTGTCAAAATATTATGGTCAGTTTTGCCACAGTTTAGCTCTTATAGCCCTACCTATGTGGTAGACCTGATTCTATTATGCATTAACAAGGTAGAGTGAAATCACTATGCTAATTGGTCACTAATAGTAGATTTAAGGGTGCAATCACCCCAGAAATCCAATTACTAGAATGCAGGTAATCTATGCTTTGAAAAATGCTTGGAACCCATGAGAAATGTGAGAAATTGGAAGTTTGGTTGGTTATTTTACCTCTGAGCAGCACTTTTTTTCTACAATGTTTTAAATGGCCATTTCACAAAGGCTTAGAGGAAGTTGGTGGAAGGGATCCATTGGACAGCTGTTAGATTAAAGCAGAAGCCTCCTGTCAAGGCCATCCAGCATATATATATAATAAATATTTATTGTTCTTTAAAATGTACAGAGTATGGGTCTCCTGCACATGGGGCCACTGCTTAACATCTCATCCAACAAGACTGCCTTTCACTGCCCCCATTCTCACTGTGGGCGTGGTATGGGATAGTGGAGATATGTTAGTGTGGGTGTGTACAGCTTGAACTCAAACTATAGATTACAAGGCTGGTGCACTACAGAATGAACCAACCCTTGCCCAAAGAAATTGGAATAGGAAGCACATAATATGCATTCAGAAAATGTTAAATGATAATGAAAGGTTATATTAATAACATTTCAAAAAGAAGGTAGTTTTCCTTCTCAAGATTGAAGGGCACTTTGCAGAAAGTACCCAAAATTTCAGGTTCTCAATGATTATGTCCAAATGCAGACAAAGTCAAAATTTTAATTTTGTCTGCATTTGGCCATAATCATTGGTCTAATCTAGCAATATAATAATAGATAATATTATTATAATCTAGCACTGAATCATGAATAATTTGCTATAGATGACCAGTACCCTAAGTATCTGGGGTAGGGTGGCTCAGTCGGTAGCGCGCCAGGCTCGTAATCTGTAGTACCCGGGTTCGAGTCCCAGCTGGGTCAGCGTTGAGATTTATCTCCGCAAAATTCCCCACCCTGCCCACGGTCAGTAGGGGACACCGATGGGCTTGAAAAGGCCGCCGTCCGTAGGATGGGACGTTAAGCCGTGGCCCCGTGTATGGGAGAGCCATACCCTGTGCACGTTAAAGAACACGCTGGATGGCCTTGACAGGAGGCTACCATCTGTTTCCCAACAGCTGTTCCAGTGGGTCCCCTCCCCCAACTTTCTCTGAGCCTTCGGGGTCCATGTGACCTGGCCATTTAGCCCATGGTGTGCAAAAAAGTGCCGCTCAGAGGTAAAACAACCCAACACAACCCTAAGTATCTGTGGCAAGAGATCCCAAATAAATCCCCAGTTTAATGAAATTGGAAATTTCCATATTACTTAGATTATATATATATCTGTACTAATACCACATATTGCTACACATAGGTTTTATGAAGTGTTTTTAATATTTAACAGTGTATAGTACATTGAACTTCTTTTTAAATATATGGCACTATGTTTAAATGCATTTTTGATAATTAAACTTATATTGCCAATAAATAATTGATTAAATGTATTAATAATAATAATAATCCTGAAAATAAATTACCAATTTTTTGCAGTGGCTTTTATTTTAATATTTGCCTTTGAAAAGAATGCCAAACATTAACTGGTCATTTTACATTTATTAATTTGGAAAAAAAAAAAGCAAAGTGTCTATTTCTAATAAGAGCTTTTGCATTCCCTAGATCTGTTTCAAAACAGTTATGCATTCTTTGTGTCGTGGTGTAATTGTAATATCTTAGGATTGTAAATTCCAATTTATTAGCAATATTAAGCAGAGACATGGAAGTCAGGGGCATAATTATATTAGGGAGGCTCCCCCCCCCCCCCCAAGTAAATCGGAGTTGGCAAAATTTGAAGCACTTTGTAAAATTCAGTCGAGTTGTGAAAATTAAAATTTTTTTGGTAAAATTAAGGGCAGTTAGCAAAATTGAGACAACTTGGCAAAATCTAGGGCAGTTGACAAAATTCTAAGCCACTTAGTAAAATACAGGCGAGTTGGCAAAATTTGGAGTAATGGCAAAATTCAGGTGAGAATTTTTTCTGTAAAATTATTCTGAGTTGGCAAAATCTTGGGGAGTTGTCAGAATTTGAACTGACTTTGCAAATTCAGGAGAGATGTAAAAATTGGGATTTTTTTCTGTAAAATTACAGTGAGGAGGCAAAATCAAGGCAACTTGGCATAATCTAGTGTAGTTGGCAAAATTAAAAGCCACTTGATAAAGTAAAGGTAAGTTGTGAAACTTAAGATTGTTATTGTGAAATTAAGGAGAGGTGGGAAATTCAAGGCAACTTGGCAAAATCTTGTGAAGTAGGCAAAATTTGAAGGGACTTGGTAATATTAAAGTGAGATGTAGAAATATACATTTTTGTAAAATCATGGCCAGGTTGCCTTTCACAAGTGCCTTACAAATATTGAGGCACTTGTGAAAGCCTCTCATAGATTCCAACCCCACCCACCGCCATTGATAAAAAAAAATTGGGTATGTCCCTGTAAATTTATGCAAAGTACCTTTTTTCTTGACAAAATTTGATATCCTGGTTAGAAATTTTTTGTTTTCTCCCCCCAACAACCACAGTCCCTTCACTACACCCTTGCATGCAGTTAGTTCATAAAGCTAATGTGGAAAAATCTAAATGGTATGATACCTGTCAGTATAATATTAAAGTTGCACATTAGAAATCAGTATAATCATTAGACTTCATATAGTTATGTGTATAAGTTTAACTTTCCTTTCATCAGCTATCTTAAAATTAGACAAAAAGGGCAGGCCACAAGAAAAGATTATCAAACTAATTGAAGAAGTCCATGTTGTGTTAAATAAACAGAATAAAAGAAAGATCTCGATGAAGAATTGAATAGCGTTTCTCAGAAACAGAATGTAGAAAGTTGAAATAGATACATGTTATTTTAAATAACAAAAGCACACTTGGTGAGACTTTAGATCTGGAACATTCAGACAGTTAATTCTGATTATGTCCCATTTGTAATTGGGATGTAGAAAGAATATTTTCACTGAAATATTTATGCTGAAAACAGGCAAAATTATATGTACATAAACTTATTGTAATAAGAAATGCATTATTTTAATTTTTACAACTATTCCTTTAACCTGCAGTATATATGCAGTATGAATAACCTATAAAAATGAATTTTTTTTCTCATCACTGATATGTGTAAGAAGATGAAACTATTTTAAATGATCATGTTTATTTAGGCAGCTCAGTAATACTAATATGGAGCTGCCTAAAGAAACGTCATGATTTAAAATAGAGTATTTGTTTCATCTTCTTAGTTATATGGATAACATCTTGGTATTATCCAGGTTGTTTGGGGCTATATGGTGCAACTATAAAACTATTTATGTCACAAACAAAATAAAAGAAGCAACAACAGGTAACTATACCAGAAATGTAATAGTGAAAGAGCATATTTAAGTTAATATTTCTTGAACTTTAGTTGTATATTTAAGGGTTTTTAAGTACATGACTGTTCAAAGTCTAATAATCATTCTATTTATAGGATTAAAGTGTTTAATTACCTTTTGATTTAATTCCCTTTTCTAACTTAAACAGTCTTAGTGCATACTGTCCCTTTTCAATTACATATCTTTAGCATATCCAAGTTCATTATGGAAAAATATATCCTGAAAGTTTTATTGATTAAGCTTTTATATTTCTTTTTTCTTTTCTACAAAGTCATTCACAAATATAGTGTAAATGCCTTTCTGTATGAATATGTAAATATTAAATAAATCTAAATGCCATTGAAATTATGATACGTTGTCGCCAGTGATCACCACCTAATTTTGTAAGACCAATATATCTTAACAGCACAGATTGAGCTGTTTTGTGTGGCCATAAAGGCACTAAAAGGAAAGTATCTACTTTAGAGCAACATTGAGGTAGCCTTAAAGGTACTATAAGTAAAGATAACTTCAGCAACTTTTGATTTTAAATAGTGAGCCTCTTATCACAGAGTGTTGTGAAGCCAGGGCTTTGCTTCCCCATCTCATTCCCCAATATATATTTGTAAATATTCACATATTTGTTCTTTATATAATTCTCATGTAACAGTTCTATGTAGGTTGCTTGGCATTCACTATTCCCATTGTCCAGTGGAGGGTGAGATCACAAGCACTTTTGCTTGCAACCTGCAGTTGGGAGGGGATAGAACTGAGAATACTGCAACATGAGGAGATGAAGCCAAGGAATGCATAGAGGATTATCAGTTGCAGTTTGGAGCTGGAAGTGTGAACATGGTGAGTTTGCTAATGTTAGGTAGAAGGCTTCTGCCAGACCTAAGCCAGGAGAAAGGTGAGCCTTAAGTGTGCTCATGAGGGTGATTAGGTTGAGAATCTTGCCTGTTTATCTTGGGAAGTTAAATGAGTTAAGATACTGTTCAAATGTAACTATACAATTACTGTCTACAGACTTAGCTTCTAACAGACTTTGCACAGTGAGTGAGTACAGTGAGATGCACCTTACAGTTCCATGTTATACCAATAATAACTCTGATACAGAATTTGGTAACTTTTTAAATAAGTCTTTTAAGAAAAAATGTACCTGAAGATAATTTGAAATAGATTTGAGATCTTTAATCTCACTTTTTTATTTGTGTGTGTGTGCATGTTTAGAGAGTTAAGGAAATTAGAATATTCAACAGCAACAATGCTAGTTTAAATAATTGCTCTGAAAAGTTAATAAAAACAAATTAAAATGAGAGCAATAACCATTATACCAAACTTGACCAACACAGATAAGAGTGTTTATAACAGTTTGCACAATACTTATGTTAATTTTTTGTTGAATGAGAAAACTTGTTAAATGTTTCAGCTTCTGTAGCTCTTTAAATGCTGAATGCATAGTTTTCGAAATAAAGGTTGAAATAGAATTGAATGAAAGCTTTAATTTTTTTTTCTGTAAAAGCTTATTTAAGGTGTTACTGAGTCCTTTATTTAGTTAAAATTTACGTATCTGATAAAGTGGCCAGTGTGTGTAGATATCATAATAAAAAGCTAAATATTACAAGTAGTAAAGTATTCAATTTATCAGTGATCTACAAGACATTGCTGCTTTTGATGGTCATACAACAATAAGTAAACAACAGTGATGGGATAAAATAATAATTGATCATAAAGCACTCCAATTATATCACCCTCACCATTTTTTTTTTGTGGGGGACCATGTAACATGCATAGAAAAATATCTCAACACAGAAGAAGTAAACAAAATGTCAAATCCAAATAAACATTTTGATCCATGAGCATGTGGATAGTTGTAAAATGAATATTTATCCTAATGAATTTTACAGATTATATGGAAGACAACTGTGTACCATTTGCTACTAGACCACCTACATATATTGCTGTTGGACATAGTGGACCTGACTCATCAGGAATTTTGAAAACTGCAAACTTTCCTTTTTACTCAAGAGGTTTGAATTGCACAGTTGTGTTGTATACTGTACCTGGAAATGGCATAACCATAAGCATTCGTAGGCTGCAATTCAGAAATAGTCACTGTGAAGATATTCTTAAGGTAATTTTTTTTATAGTTACTATAAAATTTAAAGTAAATACATTTTAAGTTGTTTTATATTATTTCTAACATTTTGCAGCAAATTCAAATTCAGTACTTAGATGTACACATTTTCTTATATTTATAGGTTAAATGAATAACCTATAAATATGAATTTTTTTTCATTGCTGAATAAAATGAATATGAATTAAAATGAATAAAATGAATAAAATTAAAATGAATAAAATTACATTGCTGTCTTATTTTTTTTATATATCTCTAGAGATATGACATAATTATATTCTTATAATTTTATACCATTTGAAAATGCTCTTTATAAGGATTTCTAAGGATATAATGTTAGTCCCAACATAAAAAAACATGTTGTTTTGATGTCAGTGTCATGGCCTATGTATTATATTTGGAACCATGGCTCCAGAGCCCAGCCTGAAGAAGTTGAAACTCAAGTGTAAAATTATAATTTTGTTTTTTGCTGCTTTTTTTTATTTTTTTCAAATTCTGACACATTACTCACCATACAGCACTGAAATTATGTAAATTGAAAACCACTGTCAAAATACCCTAATGTTGAAAGTAAGCTTCTTATGGGAAAATATCATAGGAGAAATTGACTTCAATGATAGTATCACAGAAAGTATTCTATACATGAGTTTCATGAATAGTTAACTCATGAGTTTCACCATCAGTGAGATTCAAACCCACGCCTCTCAGTTACATGTCAGCTGTTCTTGACCTCTAAAATTATCAGCGGCTGTTTCTTCAAGCTAATGTGACTTAAACTTTCCCAAATATTGAACAGACAGCCAAGTTTCTTCATCTGCTGGAAATTAATTTTAGTCACTCACACTCTAAACATTATATCAATAATTCAATGGTAGAATATCATAGAAGCTATCATATATATATGTTGGAATCATGAATAGTTAGCTGCATGAAATCTCTAAATATAAACTTTTCAACAATATCTGTTCAGTATTATTTACCTTTACAGTGTTGTTTTTTTTTTTTTTTGTTTTGTTTTTGTTTTTTTCTCTAAATATGCAACTCAACTTCTGAGCTTTATTATGAACAGCTAATGAAGAACTTTCTTTTAGTATTGAACTATTTTAATTTTGAAAAAATGTATTAAAATTGAAAGGAATGTAATTACATTCCTTTCAATTTTTGTATTTAACATCTCTTACATGCCAGCCGTTCAATGATAGAGTATCACAGGAAATTATAAAAAATAAGTCAGCATAAAAAAAAGTTGTTCATTTGTAGTGAAACACTTAAAGGGTTAAAGCTGAACATTTAACAGAAGTTGTGGCTAATCATAAAAATTACCTCAAAAGCTAAAATGCAAATAATAACTGTTATAACAAATAATTTCCTAAAATGTAATTTTAGAAGTTTAAGACAGTTTTCATCAGTTTTGTAAAAAAAAATATTTATCACAAATGGAAGAACAGCATCTGCTATTAAATGTTGCAGCTTTAAAATTCTTTAAACAAGAAAATTTCTGAAAATTGAGATCTTCAGTTTTCCTCAGTGACATTTCCTGTGCACATCAAAGAACATTGGAGGGATTCTAGTTTCAAACTAGTTTATCAAAGAACACACTGGACAGTGTAGATGGGTCGTTTCAATCTGTCTTCTAACAGCTCCAGCTCTGAGCCCTTGTATTCAGAACTTGGACATTGTGTGAAAAGTGATACTTAGAGGTAAACAAACTTGACGTTTCGTAACCTTTATAAACCTGCATTTTGGAAAATTTCTGAGATATTTTAATTATATTTAATGTTTTAGTTTCATGTTTTTGTATTATATATATTTTTTTACAAGAGTTGATTGTTCTTTCCTATTGTTTTTATCATTATTGCTGCTCTTTGTCTTTTTTCTTTACTTTAGTTGTGGGTTAGTGCATTTTGTCTTTTCTTTTTATCTTGTGTGGTGCAATATGGCTTTAGTTGCTCTTACAGCATAAATTCCAAAATCAAATAAATTCTATATCACATCAAGAGCAATATCTTCTTTATGCCTTATTAGCTCTATATTCTTGCATAATTTTGTTGTTTGACTGTATCAACTATTTAATAATTTTTCATCATCATCCTCAAGCAGCCATGGGCTACGGAGGTCCAACCAGACCATGCAATTTAGTTCTACAACAAGTCTGTCCTGAGCTACATCTGCTGCATCTGGCCACTGCACACCAATTCTAACGAGGTCCTGTTTGACACTGTCAGCCCACCACATCCTAGGTCTCCTCCTCTTTCTAAGGCCTTTAGGCACACTGTTCATAACCCTATTCGCCAATCTATAATTATCCATATGGGCAACATGGCCAAACCAACGGAGTCTCTCTCTGCACAATATGCTGGTTAAAGGAGGTTGCCAACTCCTTTGACTAACCTCATCATTAGTTACAAAGTTGAACCACCTAATGTCCAAGATCATAATTTTGATTCTAGATGCTTACACACCTAGAATCAAAAGCATCTAGTTTCTTTTTTTTTAGAATGTTTTATTTAATATTTAGAAAAATTCTTTCTTAAACTGGAAATATCTCCAGCATTTGATTCTATCTTACTGAATATTATCAATGGGAAACAAAGTCTAGAATACTGTTAAAAACAACTGTTTTCCATGAGCAAAATGGTATTTTAACAAAAGCAGATATTTGGCACAGTGTTGAATCTTTACTTTTTTTGGTTGCTAAATTTCATATTGATGGTCACTAGATTTTATTCTAAATATTTATAAAAGTCAAAAGAAAAGTAGATTCATAAATTATATTATTGCTGTATTTATGTAGGGAGCACTATTAAAATAAACCACAGAAGTCATTCCATTATAAAGATCACTGTCTTAATCAGTAATCATAACAGTAGTGGAAAGCTCTGTGTAATATGGAACCATAAACTCTTTTATGGCTATACTAGCTTTCTGTTGATGTGGTGAAAATAAATAACTACATGAAATTTATTGTAACAAAATATTAATGAAATGTCACAAAATGAAAAACCTATGCCAAATTTGTTCTCTATTGATGAATTTTAAACATACACACCTCATACATATTTTTTTTAATGATGGTTTTGAAGCTGACCATTATTACTGTGTAATCCCAAAATAAAGCTTGGACTAGTCAAAACATTTCTTCTTAAAATTAAAAAAAAATACACTTTGGATTCCATTTTAAAAATTAAGAGCCAATTTTTATGTTTTATAGTTAAAGATGAAAACACTTAAAAACTTTTATAATATTTCCAGTTATTCCTGCATTTTGTTCAGTGCCTTCAGATATTCCCCTCTATTACAGGACCTATATGAGCAAAATAGCACAAAGTATTCTGAAACTGTTTTTCTTTTATCTATTAATTATCACATATTAAATGAAATTGAGGTTTTACTACAGTAATAAAACTGATCAACAATTATGCAGGCTACCAGTGAGTACTGACTATTATGCATAAAATTAAAAGCAAGGTTGTCTAGGTTCAGTATTCTTTCATTTCCATTATTTAAAGGAGTTGAAGATAAGAAGTTATATAGCCCCTTCAATATATTTTTTTTTTTTTGTAAAATGCAAATAATTCTAAAGGTTATTTGAGGTAATGAGATCAGGATTAAAGAATAAGTGGTTTATACACTGAATGGACAAATTATTATATACACCTACCTAAAATATCCTGTTACTCTATCTTTTGCCTTTACAACAGCAGCCAGATGTCTTGGTAAGGACTCAATGAGGTGTTGAAAACATAGAGATGATATTGTTACTCATGAAGTGCAAATCGTCTGTTGTAAAGCATCCACAGTTTCTGATACGGTTTAGTGGTCTCAAACAGATCTTTCCAATTTGTCCCACAAATTCTCAATGGGGTTTGAGGTCCAGTGATTGAGGGGGGGGGGGGGGGGGCATTCTCCTGGAGCCAATTGGTTACTACTTGGGAAGTATGCAGTGTGGGGTTGTCCTGCTGAAAGGTGGTATCATGGTGCAGAAAGAATTGTTACTAATTTTTGTAGATGGTCAGCAAGGATGTTCACATACCTTGTGCCAGTGATGGAGGTCTCAATGGATACGAGGAGGCCCCAAGGAAGCCCTTGTAAACACATCTCTAACTGATACAATGCCCCCACTTGCCTGTATGACCCCCAATTTGGCAAGCTGGATCCATCACTTTGTGTGGTTTATGCCACACACGCACCTTCCCATTGATGTGATAAAGTTGAAACCGTGATTCGTCAGACCACATGTGTTTCCAGTCCTCTGCACTCCAGTTGTGATAGGCCTTTGCAAACTGCAGCCTAATCTTTTGGTCAACAAGACGACACAACCTTGCAGTCAACAAGAGGACACAATGTGGATGTCAACTGCCATAGCCCATTTTTTTTTTCATGGTACAGATAGTTTTTGGGCATCAGCTTGTGGATGTGCCCTCATTCAATTCCAACATTATCTGTTCCATGGTACCAGTGTGATTCCTTGTAACGATGTGGGACAGTCTGCACTCACTTCGAGAGTCAATTTATCCCACTGGTTGGTTTTTGTTGGAAGTTTTGCCATTTTCATTTAGTCTTGGTATACACGTATGACAGTCTGACATGGAAATCTCAACAGTTCAGCATATGTGGTGATTGAACAACTGGCCTTCTTTGCAACCACTATCTGACCACTATCAAAATCTCTTACGTCACTGCCTTTACCCATGATTACTTTTATGTGATTGGTTTCCAATGCATAGAGATCTGCTCTATTTATAGGCATTACAAGTTTCAGCATTCCACATGACTGGACACGATACTTCTGCTTTGCATATTGTTATTGGGTTATATAATTTGTCTGTTCAGTCCCATGGCCGAGTGGTTAGCGCGCTTGGCTACTGATCTGAGGGACCTGGGTACGAGCCCCGGGTAAGGCTTGGATGTATGTGTCGTTTTTCTGCTGAGGTCCTGCCATCCTCTCAGACCTTCTACTATGGCATATAAACTGACAGGCTCCTGTCAGACCTCTGTGGCAAGCAGCTGCTTGAGGGGGGGTATTTATTTATTTATTTATTCATTGTATTTCTAGTATGACTAATGTAAAAGAAATCAATAATTTGATGATTAAATAAATTTATAATATTAAAATAGATAAATTGATAATTAAATATAAAGTTTTAAGGCTGCGATTCTTTTATGTAGTTAAATAGATATACATGATTTATTGCATAACTTGCACCATTTGCATTATAGAGGCAAAAAAGTTGAGTTGCTAATGTTGTTTGACATGTTTTTTTATTCTTTTTTCCCACAGATTAACAGTGTTACAGAATGTGCACAGGGTTTTGTTGATTCATCAGAATCCAGATCATACACATTTTCAGGGAATGTTACAATAATATTTCGTTCAGCAAATCGTGGTTGGAGAAATGACAAAGGATTTCAGCTAATATTTACATCTTATAGTAATTCTAGTAAGTTTTTTTATCAACTGAATTTATTGATTTTTCACAAAAATGTATATAAATGCATACACATTTGTATAGCTTTTGAAGTTTGGAACACCACTTGGACTATTTACACTAGTGGCCAAATTGTAGATGGATGTAAGAATGTTCTTCTTAAATCAAAGTAAATAATAAGCATTATTCTAAACCATTTATTAAGTGTAATTTTCATCAATTTTATGTTTCTTATCACTAACTCTATTTTAAATATTCAAGATTCCATAACTCTTTAATACTGAATTAATTTTTTTGAAAATTGAAAATTAAGTTAGCTTCATTTGAGATCTATATTTCTTCATTCATATATATTTTTTTAAAGCTCATTTTGGAAGTTACATAGAATTTTAAATTTAGCTTCCTGCTGGCATAACAATGGAAACTCTAAAATTTTGATTATTAGTGTATATTGAAAGTTTCTGAAATTTAAAGCATTTCAGTAATCATGATTATTGAAATATTTCATTTATCAAAAAAAAATAACAAAATTTGCAATGAAAAGAAAAACAATAATTTCACACTTTTTTTTCTGCACACTAGAATAAATAGACAAGTTTAAAGCTTGTGCAGCCTAAAGATTTTGATGATTTATAAGACAGTCTCTGACGTAACATTTTAAAGGGTAAATCAGAAAGATCTTCACCCTACATTGTTGGTTTTTAGGTCAGCTGGCTGTAGTGAAAGAATCGGATCAGTGTTTACTGTTGGTCTTCAGTACAGAAATCAAGCTATCCCAGGCTAAAGAGATAGGTAAAGCCAAAGCATCTGACATTTGCAACAGGAGTTAGGTATAGTTTTCTGCTTGCATTTGGTCATGGGGAGCCTTGCTATTTAGGGCCAAGAGTCAAGAGCAGTCTGGTCTTTATTACAAAATTACTGAGCAAACTGGTGTAGAAATTATGTATTGTGTACTGCATTTGAATAGTTAAATATTCAGGATTTTTTAATAATGCTAATGTAAACATGATATTGTTACATATTGCGTATCATGATGAGTGCTAGTATTCTCTGACCCACAAATATCTAAAGATCCAGACAATGTACTGGCCTGCACCAATGGAATTATTTGGATGTTCATGAACTTTTGAACATCATAGTTCAGAAACTTTCTGCACTTCTATTTTGAATTTCTATTGGCTGATTAATACTAGAATGACTGACTGCACTGCATTCACTTTCTACAATGACCATAGCAGTCACTTTGATCATTGACATTTAATGTTGAATCTCAATATATCTTGCTCAGCATTAATCATCACTGAAACATTGTTTTTAATAGTAATCACATTTCTACCAAAAATAATATTTGGCTAATTTAAACTGTTTTATATAGTTATGATAAACTATTTTCAAGTAAAACTGCAATTAAGATGTAATGTTGATATATCAATTATGATATTGCATAGGGAATGCTTTTGGCTTAGGATGCAATAAAAAGAAAAATCGAACATTTCTTAAGTGCTTGAATTATGTAGCTGTACAATATGCAGCAATTTGTTTAGCATTGTTACTGGTGTTCAACAAGGGTGCATTTTGCCTCCTATGTGTTTTTAATTTGCTTATTGATTATGTTATGCAGAATTTTTTGCAAGGGAAAGATTTTGGCCTTAAATAGTCTAGGGATTTCAAAATTTCTGATTTAGATTATACATATGATTTGTCCTTGTTGTCTAATGATGATATGAATTCTTTCATTAGGGCTGTTGGTGAGACTGGTAATAGGGTAAGTTTGGTGATAAACAGAGAAAACTAAAGTGATGAAAATTGGTCTGGCAAATTGTGGTTCAGTTAATCTGATTGATTACACCCATGAGCAAGTGTCTCAGTTTAATTATCTATAGAGATATGTAACAGATGCTGATGATGTGTGGCATGAGACAAACAGAAGAAGATCAAAGAGTTTTAAAGCAAGTTAAATGCTGCTGGGACTTCTAAGAATCTGAAAAGATTGTGGAGAAAATAGGCATATACACCTATAGATTAAAATTGGATAGGATCAAACTATTGTATTGTTCAACCTAAAGTTATGATAGTGAAACATGTAACCTTTCATAACCAAGATAAAAGGAAACTTGATGACTTTGATTCTAGATGTTTATGCAGCATCTTTGGCATTACATGAAGGAGGCTGCTTAGGTTAAGCAAATTAGTCTATGGTCTTCTTTGAGCAGCATATTATGCTGAGAGGGACTATATTGATTTAGACATGTGGCCTATATGCATAACTGTAGATTAGGGAATAAGGTAATGAACAATATACCTAAAGGTCTCAAAAAGAGGGGAAGACCTAGGATGCAGTGGGCAGACAATGTCAAACAGAACCTAGTTAGAATTAGTGTACAGTGGCCAGATACAGCAGTTGTAGCTGTTTGGGACCTCTGTAGCCCTTGGTCATTTGAGGATTCTGTGTTTATATACAGTTGATGCAGATAAGTTTTCTCTACTGGCTATTCACTTTCTGAACGTTGCATTATAACAAATGTAAACATCGTTTACTTCGAAGTTATTTCATTATTTTGACACTGTTGCTTTTTATGAGTAGTTTGTTGGTTTATACCAAGGGTGAAGAAGTTTGTTAATTCTGAATGTTTTTCTCTAGGTCACTATTCAATTCCTTGGCAATTGTGAAATGAAGTCTCTCCTAGCATCTTCATTCTTGAAACATTTTGTATAAGATCCATGAATTCACACCTGTGTTGATGGCACATTTTTGTGAACTAGCTTTTATAGTGTATTTTCTAATTATTTGATTTTAATTAAATTAATTATTTGATTATTTTCAATTTATAGATTTGAATAGTGCAATATCAGATTTTTGTTTTTTCTATTGCAGTATTGAAAATTATATCTAATTGGTAACAAGTATTAATCCCCTTTAGCTGTCAACAGTTTACATGATGAACTCATTAAAAAAATTCTACAGAACAAAAAAAAAAACCATAAAAGGTCCACAGCTCCTTCATATGCAATTTGCAAGCATCATGTAACTGAAAGAAGCTATGTTGGGCTGTTTCACCTCTGAGTGTCACTTTTTTGTACACAATGGTGTAAATGGCCAGGTCACAAAGATCCAAGGATGTAGAAAGTTAGGAAAGGGGATCCACTGGACAGCTGTTAGGAGACTGATGGATGCCTCCCATCACAGCAAGTTTTATAATGTGTACAATGTATGGCTTTCCTGCACATGGGACCATGGATTAATGTCCCATCTGATAGATGGTGGCCTTTCCAAGCCCATCGGTATCCTATTGTTGAACGAGGGCAGCTGTGGGTTTAACAGAGACAAATCTCAACACTATCCTGAGAATTGCAGATTACAAGCCTGTTGTGCTGTTGACTAAGCTAAGCCCCACTACAAATTGAATGTTGTCATGTAGAGCTGCAATTGCTGTTGCATCTCTCTGCTTTGAGGGTAACAATTGAGCCAACCCACACTCTGGGATGTAGGGTGGACATGTTACATCAGTAAGAGAAGTCTTGCTGCTGTGTTCCTTTCTCTTGACTAATTTTGCTTAGGTTCCCCCCTCTTGCAACCATTCCTAATAAACGTACTCAATAGATAGCATAATAGGATAGCTTATATATATAAAACATTTACCTGTTATAAAGCTCACACTTGATTTAAATATAGTTTTTTTAATATTTAGGAAAAACTGATTCCCTAACATAGAATGATCACAAGTAATTTTACAAAATCAGAAAACAAGTTAAAATGGCCTTTATGACTGGCTATTTTAGTGCTAAACATCAGATCAAAGAGTATGTGCTTTAAAAATATAATAAATAATACAGTGCAGTATATAAAATGATATTCTCTGCTATATCTAGACTAGAGAACTTGTATTTGTATAAAGTTTTAAGTATCCTATTAAATTTGTTCTGTAGTTTAATGCTTTTTTAACTGAACCATGACTTGACAGCCATTTTATGCCTCATGCGAAATGAAGTAAAGATAATTGTACAATAATTAGATTTTCTATCGTGCACAAATACAGAGAAATGGTTTCACATTAAACACTTCAGATAGCATACATTAGTCAGGAGAGTTTCTGATCCTAGTGGAAAACTTCATGATCAGCCCTGAATCTGGGAAAGGATAGAAAAGGAAATCAGCATTTTAGGCTTTTGACACAAAGGTAAGGTCTATATTCTACCCTGAACAACATTTTCTATTCATTGGAGTTTGTTGTAAGATTTGTGTAGATATTAAATTCAGCAGTACACAATGAAGTGGATTGAAATATATCTTGGTGACAACTCTGTGGTTGGTCAATGCAATACTTCCTCCTCCTTCTTATTGTGTTAATATATTCAGGGCTGGGGAAATGCACTTGCCAATAGCAAGTGAACATTTTTTGTCATGGTTTGTACTTTCAAAGCTAGGAAAAACTGCAACAGTAAAATATTTCCAGTGAAAGAACATCAACTTTCACCATTGAATGTAGCAGCATTAATTTGTTGGATGCCCTGTTTTAATGCACATAAATTAATTCAGAAAATTATTTTTGTCCCTCCTGATATTCATATATGCTTTGCTTTAGCATGTAATAAAACAGTTTGCTGGTCAGTTTTTTTCAAATTTCCACACCCCTGAATTTATTGGTTGTTCACTAAAACTGTAGTCATTGTATGATTATTTCCGTTGATTATTCTATCTTTATCATCACATTGTATGATATGTTCCACCTTTGAATGCTATTTAAGTTGCTCACAAGAGGTAGTAATGAGAGAAAGATAAAAAAGTAGGGAGGTGCAATAGTAGTTGTCTTATGATATGAATTATGCAAATATGGGGGGGAGAAGGGGTTAGTTGAGTCAGTAGTGCATCAGGCTGATAATCTGCAGTTCTCAGGTTTGAGTCCTACCTTGTTCAGTGTTTAGATTTATCTTTGCTAAACCCATGTGCTGCCCTCAGAAAGGGGAAACTGATTGGCTTGGTAGGCTGTTCATTGGATGGGGTATTAAGCCATGCCTTGTGCATGCTGAAGAACACTCTAGAAGGGTGGTATTAGGAGACTGATGGGATGCTAACCATCTGTCTCCTAATAGCTGTCCAATGGGGTACTTGAGACCTGACCATTTTGCACATAGTTCCCAGAAAGCACTGCTCCAAAAGTAAAACAACACAAATAGGGAAGTTCTCCTGATTTTCATATTTCTATATTCTGTGTTATATTATTGAATCAAATGGGGTCATATGAATTAGTGGTGATGGATGCTACCAGTTGTTGAACTTGTAGCTGAATGTTTGTAGGACCAGGCTGTTTAAAAAGTGAGAATACAGGCATGATATCATCTAAATGTTGAACTCTATGAAATGGTAGAGAGTATAACTAATGCAGCAGCAAAAGTGTTCACAGAATGTTTTCTTTTGTCTTGACACCAATGTTATGGTACTGAATGCTGTATTGCATATTTTATGAAGCAGGATTCACACCAGATTGATCTCATATAGTTAAATACAGTATGAAGATATAGCTGTTGTTACAGCTCCTGTTCTGGCCCATCTTCACAGTAAGTTTATGTAACCAAATTACAGTTCACAGTAAGTTGATGCACAAAGCTTTCTGAGCATACTGCACATAAATTCTCTCCATCCACACATCCTTTAACAACAAATTCTGAATTTAAGGATGTTACCCAGAGAGGCATTGTTGCAACAATTTTCCTGAACATGTTCAAAGATGATCGATTACTAATCTCCATGTACTGTGAACTAAGGAAGCAAAGTTCATCTGCAATGTTTGGGCACTATAAAATCATTGCTGGACAAGACAGCTCATCAGATGCAATGGTCAAACATTGTGTTGCAGCATTTGGGACAACCAACCAAATTGTGAACCCATTCTTATATCAGGAATATCTAAACCAGATGTACCACTTGCAGGAATTGAGGACCCTTGCCATCATGCTAGAGAACATTTAGTACCAGTGCTCAATCACACATGACTTGTGCAATTTTTAGTAGTTGATTTTTGAGTGCCAGTGACTGAATATTTTCCTTTTGAGGTATCTCAGATTCATAGTGCAATTCAACACCCCCTACTGATTCTGTAAAATCCTCACAAATTACTACATGTTGCAACACTGATACTACAGTAATTTCACTATTCAAGCCTTCATTGTAATTGATGAGACCACATTGAATCCACGTATCAGTAGTCGTATGACTGTTTTTCTCTTCCATTATTTTTTAGCTTTATCAATCCTATTTCATAGCTTGAGTTTTTTCTTACTAAATCAATAACTGCAACTTTCTATGTTTTGGTTATCAGTTATAATTTTTAATTTAGGGCTAACAATGTTTCAAATATGGGGGGATACTGCAATTATGCCAGACTTGGCAACTACTGATTTTAAATGTTCACCCATCACTATTTTTTCCATGACATTGCATGTTTGTAAGGTATTCCCTTGTTTATGGACTACCCCATTTACTTAAATGTATGAGAAGTTAATGTTGTTTAGTTAATGAAAGTTTGGTTTTTCATTTTGGTACAATTTTCAGGAAGGGCTTTATACTGTTTTCCTTTTACATAAGATTTAATCCTTAGATAAATTTGTTTGAATGTTGACAGAAAATTGCTGTTTGTTTTATGGCAATTAAAAAGAAACCGACAATTTTTGGTCTATATTGATTAATATTTGTTGGTTGATTGACCAAACTTTATTTTGAGAACCAAAAGAAGAAATATTTTTTGCTTTCCCTATTACTAGATTTATCAATGTTTAAATTTGAATTTGGGATTACAAAACAGTAAATCTAATTTAAAAAAAATACAGTTTGTAATTTTAAAATGCAGTTTTCTATGGTAATAATGTAGTTTAATCCTTTAACACCCAAGAAATCTGTGAAAAGGGTAGATGGTAGTAAATGCAAAGAAATGGCACTATTTAGACTAGTCCATTTCAAATCTCGGCTGTTCTGGGCGTTAAAGGGTTAATGCATATTGATGTTCTTTTTCTCTGATGTTATAAATTATTAGTAAAAATGTCCTCATCTTATTTTGTTTGTTACAGCTTCTGAAGGATTATGCAATGATACAGATGCATTTCAGTGTGCTAACAAGCATTGCATTTGGTCAGGTCTTAAATGTGATGGTCATAACAATTGTGGAGATAAGAGTGATGAAGGCAGTTATGGAAATTGTGGTATGAAGCTTCATTTCATAATTTTAATATAATAAAAGGAAAGAGCATAAATAATGTTTGTCAATAAATATAGAATATTTCACTGGAACCAAGTAACAAATCCTTGTATTCTTCAAGAGTCTTCAACTGTCATTCTCTTCCATTTGTAAAACGTGGGAAGCTAAATGTTTAGAGTACAAAGTACTTATTTTGTGTAGCAGTATTATATATATTTTCATCAGCTGAACTGATTAATTCTATAAGTAGTGCCAGAAATTGTAAGGTTGACTTATACTCAGCAGATAAGTTCAGATCGTATGCCTAAACAAATAAATATATAAAAAAAACATTTTTATTTATAAGTTGCTACTTTATGCATACTTGGTACTAATTACATTAACTATTATTTTTTAAGTTTAGGTTTGGTTTGCAAAATTTAGAATGAAATTTAAACTTGATCTTAATTACATGTTCTCAAAAGTTAAACATCCAAATAGAAAAACAATTCAAAGCACTTTAATAGATTTTTGAAGTATACAAAAACACACAGACACAAATACATATTTACAATTACAATTTTCATGGAGCTCCTACCAGGCTGCTTCCCAGGTGGGAAACGTTATACCAGAATCGGCCGACTGCCATTCGTCCTTTCGCGTTGCGTGTCCGAGGTTACCTGCGAGATATCAACACCAGTCTCGATAGCATCGCACAGTCGACAGCTGAGCCACTTCCACCTTGGCTCACTGTTTCCCCTTCCTGCGATTTTTCCCTGTGCAGGACGGGGAAGGCCTTTACACCTGACTGTGTGTACCGGACACTCTTTGCCAGCCATCGTGCTGCGCACCCGGACTTCTTGCCTGTCTTCACAGATGGCTCGAAATCCGGCACTTCAGTGGGATCAGCCATGGTCTGCTGTGATATAATCATTGCAGACCAGATCCCACAGCAGTGTTCCATCTTCACTGCTGAGTTGCATGCTATCAGCATTGCCTTGGACCATATAGCAGCTAAGCATCATCGTCGGTGTGTGCTTTACACCGACTCGCTTAGCTCGCTACAGGCTTTGATCTCGGTGAGGCATCGGCCTCACCCTGTTCTCTCCAAGATCCGCCAGCAGCTCCATCGTCTGGCAGCCACCACCACGATTCTCTTCTGTTGGGTGCCCGGTCATGTCGGAATCAGGGGTAATGATTTGGCAGATTCTGCTGCCAGGTCAGCCACACCCCTGCCTGACTCTCCATTGGCGGTTCCATATGTGGATTTCCGGCAGTGTTTCACCATCGAGCTCCGGGCACAGTGACAGAGATCTTGGTCTGAACAGGTTGCTAACAAGCTCTTCGAGATCAAGCCTATTGTCAAACCGTGGCGGTCTTGTTTTCGCAGGAATCGTAAGGAGGAAGTTGTCCTTGCTCGGCTCCGCTTAGGTCACTCGTTTTTAACACACTCGTTTCTTCTTAAGGTGGACGACGTACCTAAGTGCGAGTTTTGTGACACCGTTTTAACTGTGAAGCGTATTTTAATTGAATGTCGTTGTTTTAACTTTGAAAGACGTATGTGTTTTAAATCTCGTGACTTTACGTCCGAGCCCCTTACACTCGGACATCGTTTATCTGACCATTGTAATTTTACCTCTTTTCTTTCAATTTTTATGATATACTGGTTATTTTACTCGCTTATAGTTTTAGTCTTCTATTTCTTATTCTACATGTTAAACTCGGGTCGCTTACACCTGGGTTATTTTTATGTTTTTATTAATGTACCATATTTATACATTTGTTTATTGTTGTTCTATTTTATTGAATTATATTTTTGTGTTAGTCTTTGTAATTTATTTTTAACTTTGGTTGAGGGGTATCGCGATTTTTATCCTTTTACTTTTTGGACATACGTTTGGCGCATTATAGCCTTATTTGCTAATGCGCCAATAAACCCCAAACAACCAACCAACCTACCAGGCTGCATAATTTTCCTCTCCAGACATGTCTATTCTGAGCTACAGCTGCTGCATTTGGCCACTCTAGGCCAGTTCTAGCAAGGTCCTGTTTGACATTGTCTACCCATCACATCCTAGGTCTCCCCCTTTCCTGAAGCCATTATGTACATTGTTCATCATCCTGTTTGCCAAATCTGCAGCTATGCATACAGGCAACATGGCCATACCAACACAGTCTCTCTCTCTCTCTCTGCACAAAACGTTGCTCAAAGGAGGTTGATGACTTCTTCTAACCTCATCATTACTTACAAAGTCAAACCACCTAATGCCCAAGATACTGCTTAAGCATCTAGAATCAAAGGCATCAAGTTTTCGTTATCCTGCTTATAAAGGGTCCATATTTTGCTACCATAACTAACCTTAGAAATAACCAAACTATTATACAGCCTAATTTTAGTCACTGTTTTTCCACACCCGTTTTTCCACTCTCTCCATAGATTCTTAAAAGTCCCAGCTGCAATCCCTATTCTTCTATTTGTCTCTTGCCACACATCACTAGTATCTGTTATATAGCTCCAAAGATAATTAAGCTGATACACTTTCTCAAGAGTGCAGCTATTCAAAGCACCATCTGCCATCTGAAGCACCATCTGCCTCACCAATTTTCATTACTTTAGCTTTTTCTCTGCTTATCAACAAACCTACCTTATTACCAGTCTCATCAACAGCCCTAATGAACGAATTAATCTCATCAACATCATTAACCAACAGGGCCAATTCATCTGCATAATCTTAATCAGAAATTTTGAAATCTCTAGACCACTTAAGGTAAAATCTTTCCCTTTGTGAAGAATTCCAGATAACATAACCAAACTAAAGAGAAAAGGGGACAAAGTGCACATTTGTCTAACTCCACTAGCAATGCTAAACCAATCTCTACAAGCCTTACCAACTCTTACACAACTGTTATTATAGAAAGCTTTCACTATGCTAACCAACTTGTCATATATTTCATAAGATCTAACAATCAACCACAAATTATGATGACCAACAGAGTCAAAAGCCTTTTTGAAATATATAATCCACAAGTTTCTGAAACTCTAAAAATTTCTCAAAAATCTGCCTAAGTGAAAAACATTTTATCTATATGTCCTCTTACCATTTCTGAATCCACAATGTTCATTACACAGTTTTTCATCTACCAAATTATTAATTCTATTAAGCATAATCAGGCAAAGAACTTTAGCTGGAATGGAAAATAGATTAATTCCCTATAATTTCATAAAAACTAGGATTGCCTGTTTTTAAAATTGGTATAGTAGCTCTAATGAAATCCTTAGAAACAGCACCTTTATTGTAAAAAGTATTCAAAATTTCAGTCGGCTATGTGACAACATAAATGTTCCCAACTCTAAGCATTTCAGTGGTAATTTCGTGCACCACAGGAGATTTATGCAGTTTTAACTTAGAGATAGCCAAAGAGACTTCAGAATGTGATATAGACAAATATTAAAGCCATTAAAGCATCTATACTTATTACAAAGGGAGTAGAAAGAACCACATTGTTGAAAACATCAAAATTCTCAGTCCACCTAACCATCACAGAATCCTCATCTTGCCATGCATTTATCCCTGTGTGCCTGTCTGTTTCTTCCCATACAAAACATTAACTGATTGGTGCAACCACCTGCTGTTGTGCTTTTTGACAGCTTCCACTGCTTTGTCAGCCAAGCTATCGAGCTAAAGATTCTTATCAGCTGTTAACTGATCCTTCCTTTACACATGTATTAAGCTCATTGTAATTCTGTCTATTAGGGCTAGTAAGGTGTTGATTCATATATACTACTATACTTCCATATTTCAGAAATAAGTTCCATAGCCTTATCACTCAAATAATTTTATTTTCTCTGCTCCTTTTTACCCAAACAAGTACTGTTAGTTTCAAGAAAAGTCTATTTACACTGATCACTAATTAATAGATTCTGAAAAGAATTCATCGTCCGACGCATGGTGCAATGGTTAGCGCGCTCTGGCATGAGTCTGGAGAGATGCGGGTTCGATTCCCGCCTTGGCGGCGATGAATTTTTTTCAGAATCTATTAATTATTGTTTCTTAACAGGGAATACTGTGCATTCACTTTGGATTTCAATTATATATTTAACGCGGTAGCGTTAGCGACCTTCTCATTAACATCTGATAATCAAATGCAACGACTGTAAATGTTGCATCTCCTTGAGTATAGATGGCGCTGTCTCAGTCACGTCTCAAGAAGAAAAACTTAAAAGGTCATATTTTGAAAATATTCGTTGTCCGACGCTTGGTGCAATGGTTAGCGCGCTCTGGCATGAGTCTGGAGAGATGCGGGTTCGATTCCCGCCGTGGCGGTGATGAATTTTTTTCAGAATCTGTTAATTATTGTTTCTTAACAGGGAATACTGTGCATTCACTTTGGATTTCAATTACACTGATCACATTCTTACTAAACCTTCAGCAGTAAGCAAACCACAATTGTCATAATGTCTGAATAGCCTATCATGGTATGCTTTGGCTATATCTAGATATTTCAGAGCTTCAGTGTTAAAGGTAATTCTCTTAACCTTTGCACAAGTTTTCTTAAGGTTCAGTTGTAAGATTCTTTTGACCAGATAATGATTAGTCTAATTTCAGCTGCTATATATGATCTGGTATTCCTAACTGAACTAGACCTGCAGGAGATTTTCCCCATTGAAATTAAAACTACCAATACCAAAAGGACCTGAAATGACTGCCCAAAAGTTGGAGTCAATACAAACTTTAGCATTGAAGTCATCTAGCACATTAGAAATACATTGTTTTTTGACAGAATTTAAATATCTTGAAGATCTTTCTCACCAGAGGTCTCTATGGGGCATAACAGCAGATAACAGGTCACTTGAATGTGACCTCATAGTATGCAAAGACTTGACAAATCTCGACCAAAAAGTAAAGTATTATGTTGGGTTCATGTGTAGGCAAAAAAATGTGCATCAATAGTCGGTGAAAACATACCTAATATTAAATAAGGATTAACTCTAGTACAAATACTTAATGTTTATATCATGTAGTATTGGGAAAAGCAATCTGCTCATTAACACTAATGGAGTAACTGATAGTCATAGGTCGGTGGATCTATGACTCAATTACTCCATTAGACGGTGAAGTTTAGGTTACTTTGTCATACCAGCATTGGTTCCATTACTGCATTCTTGTAGAGAGCTTCTTCAGTTGTACAAGGTGGGCAAGTCCAGGTTGTGGGCTGTTCTTCATGGGAGCTGGTGTTTTCACAGGTGTAGTGTTGTTACTTCTCACCTGTTGGTGACTGAGAGGTCTTCCATGTGGTAGCTACAAAAATTACATGAACCATGCCAAGTGCATCTCATAGAGCACTTCTGAATAATCCCTCTTTTCATGTCACCTCAGGGGGCATGCTTGGTCCACATCTTAGCGACCCCATGCAGTCCAAATGGGCATCCACCAATCGAGCACATCACATCTCCAATACATCCTGCTGCCAGACAGTGCTTGTCTGACAATATACTGGAGCAGACAGCATTTTTTACACCTTTCACAGAGGCAGTAAAGTGCTGATTAATAACACCACAGCACAGAAGAACTCTGTCTCCAACAAGTGAGAAGCAATGACACTGACCTGTGAAAGCACCAGCTCACATGAACAGCATACAATCTGAACTTGTCCTCCTTGTACAACTAAAGAGGCTGCCTGTAGAAGAACACAATAACAAAACCAATGCAAGTATGACAAAGTAACCTAAACTTCACCACACCGATCTACAACTATCAGTTGTTCCATTAGAGTCAATGAGCTGATTGTTTTTCCTGATACCACGTGACTATTCCAGCATGTACAGTGTTTATAGAGTTAACTTAATCTTTATTTAACTCAGCACACTGAAGGTAGAAACCTTCGAATTTTAATGCCTAATATGGTATACGATTTCCTCTGGCAGCAGTAAAGGTTTGAACTGACTCATCTGATAATGAAGCTGCCTGGTGCTACAGGCAATACTTATCCTTCTCAACTAAGGACTGATCACACTGGAACTTCTGGGATATGGTTAAGATTTCCAATCATTATTTTTAGAGCATTCCAGATTTTACAGTAGGGTGGGGTGGCTCAGTTGGTAGCACGCCAGGGTTGTAATCTGCAGTTCCCAAGTTCGAGTCCTAGCTGGGCCAGTGTTGAGATTCATCTGCACAAAACCCCCTGCCCATGGTCAGTAGGGGACACCAATGAAATCGAAAAGACTGCCATCCATAGGATCGGATGTTAAGCCGTGGCCTAGTGCACGGGAGAGCCATACCCTGTGATGTTCAAGATCATGCTAGATCTCTTGGGCAACATCTCAGTTACTTATGTAAATTCTCCTACATATTGGATCATCCTAACACTTATCCAACTGGCTTCATACAGTTTCTTCCAACACTGGTACAGAAGGTCAACATCTTTTTAAATAGTAAATATAAAAATTTAGGTTAATAAACTTGAACAAGATAGTATGACTGAAGACCATTCCAGAAAACGTGGAAGTTGAGACTCACTGTTATGGATAACAATTATCCCCAACCATACAATTTCTATCTTTGGGGGACCTCAGAGGTAAAAAGAGCTATGTCCCTTTCTGAATGCCACTTCTGCTATATGCTCTACTATCATTTTCACTCAGTTTTCAATTTTCCAGTTTTTATTTTTTGTTTCTTTCAGATCTAGATAATTTGATACAAACATTAAGTATTAAAAACTAACATTTTAATTACTTTAAAATGTTAGATTTCACTTTTGGTCCTTAACATTTGAGCACTTGTGTTATTACCATTTGACAGTAGTAACCATATTTTTTGTAATTCAAAATTAACTTCATTTCCTCTAGAAATGTCTAAAATGCATTGTTTACCCATTGTCATTATAAATTCTTTTCTTACAATAACTAAACTTAATTATATTTTTCAGCAGTTTAGTGAAATTTTAAACATATGGCATATTAATGTTTTGTAACATTGTTCAAATTGGTAGTGATGAAAAATATACTTTCTTACACACCTTTCAAACTTGTGAAAGTTTGTCAGCATATGAACTTGTTTGGCATTTAAAATTGTTATAGTATGTTATGAGATTACTAGGATCACACATAATTACTAGGATGATTAATAAGCTGCATTTTTTCACCATGCAAAATGTATATGGTGATGCATTGTGTTGCATTTGCATCCTCTGAGCATAGTACTAAGTGAAAGTATAAAATCCACAGTGTCAGTCTATAACTATTATAAGTATCAGTCTCGGATTCCATCATTAGAAACATACAACGAGTGTGTTAAATATTGAAATTCATGTAATTTTATGTCATTGCTGTAAAAAAGATTAAAGTCTACTGAAGTTGCACAAGAAATATGCAAAATGGAAGGTGAAGGGGCAGTCTCCATTCATGCTGCTCAAGCTTGGTTTAAGAAGTTCAAAGGTGGAGACTTGAGCCTTCAGAGTAAGTCATGATCGGGATCACCAATATCAATAGATTGCAACATTCTGTGCCATGTTGAAGCTGATCCATCTAAAAGCACTCGCAGACTCTCTTCCAAACTTAGTTGCTTATGAGCAGTCATAGTGAGACATCTGCAATGCATTGGTAAGGTAACCAGAAGTTGTCAAAATGTTCCACATGAACTGACTACTGAACAAGCAAACTATCATATTGGATTCTACAGGAAACTCCTTGTTAATTGATGAACCACTGTTTCATCAAGTGAATTATGTGTGATGGAAGGAAATGGGTCTTTTTCAACAATCTGAACACCCAAAAGCAGTGTCTTGACTCAGGCCAGTCCACACTTCCTGTTCCAAAGAAATGATTCAAAATGAAGGCAGTGTGATGTTTGGTGGAATTTTGAAATGTAGCACGCTTTGAACTCTTTCTTGATGGACATGCCATATATGCAGACCTTTGCTCAGCACAATTGGTGTGTGTGCACTTTGTGATGCTTCAACACTACCCAGGAATACAGACATCAGGTACTCCTCCAACAAGAAAATGCAAAACCCCACACTGTGCTTTGGACTAAAGGAAAACTTTGAGAATTGGTATTTGAGCTTCTTCCTCAACCAGCATGTTGTCCAGACTTAGCTCTCTCTGACTACCACCTCTTTCACTCCATGGCTCGTTCTTTGAGGTTGGCAGCTTCAAACGTTTCAGGAGGTTGACGAGAAATTGAACAACTTACCAATAGATGGGTATGAACTATTGAAAATGATGGTTTATATTTTGCTGAGTAAGGTTCATTGTTTATATTTTAATAATCTTTTTTCAAGTAGATGATAAAATGCACAGACTTATGAATAGCCCTAGTATTTTCCCTCCTATCCTTTGGTAATTCTCTGAACATAATATGAAATAAGGATTGTAAAGGTTGATTTGCATCTAAGGAAAACAGGTAAATTTAGTGAAGGTGGATAATAAGTATTACTGATAGTTTATCATAGTATCTATGTTTCATGAACTTGCTATTGAATTTCAAATTAGTTTTTCCCATTTGATAGAAATGCAAGAGTTATTCAATGAATACAGCATGGTGAATTACATTCTTTTCAATTACAATTAATATTAGATGTAAAATTGACTCAAGTACTATAAGTGAAATTTTATGTTTGAGTGTAAGATAACATTTTTGCATAAATTTTTTTTATACTGTCTTTGATTTTCATTAAAATATAAATCTATTTTTCTTTTATAGGTTTTAGAGTAAGCTATATTGGGTTGGCTATAAGCTTACTGGTCCTTATAGCATTGATTGCAGCAGTAGTTTACTGTTGTAGACGCAGGAGAATTACAGGAACCGTTATTACCAGCCCATTAACAGCTCCAGATATGAATGCTCCAGCTAGCTATGGGACATATAATGCAGCATATCCCACTGGATATCCTCCAGCACCTGGATTTCAGCCCCAAGCATTTCAACAAGGCCCATCATATCCACCAACTGGTCCTCAGTTATACCCTTATCCCATGTCACCATCTCAACCACCTCCTTATCCACCATATCCACCATATCCTACACAAGAAGCAACAACACAACCTCCTACTTTTACTTCCCCTCCTCCATATGGTTTGAAACCTGATCACTAAATGATATGACTAGTTAAAAGTCGAAGGAAATTAAACCAAATTTCCATTTGGGATATGACTTGGTATTTTCACTAATAATTTCTCTAGTACATTTGTCCAATTTAGAGGCTTTTGAACTATAGCAGATGTATTTATTTGCTAATGAAGTGTAAGATTTATGAAACTATATTTGTTTTCCACTTTTGAAGAATGTGTAATATACTATTAGATTATTGTTATGGAAAGTAAGATTAATATAAATGCATGTTTTAGTTTAAAAAGGTTTGTGTCCCCTGTACAGAATTTATGTGATAGTTCTTAAACTTTATATAAAATTACATCATTTTTATATTTGCATATAATATATGGCAATGTGAATTTCATTTATATTTTTTTAAGAACTTCATTGTGGCTGAACTACTTTACAGTGCAAAATTTTAATTTTTTTTGGCAAAAACTTCCTTTTTTCGTGTTCATAATTATAAAGAAAAGTATTGTCTAAGAAATATTTCTTGTGATGTCAAAAAAAAACTCGTTCTAAAGTTTATTGCAACTATGAAAGTAAGTTAATTCAAGTGTATAAGCAAAAAGAAGTGCAAAGATCCAAATCCAGAATCATTTGGACTTTGGGTTACTGGTTTGGGGAATTTTTGATTTGTAGACAATGTGTATGTATATATAAACACATACATCTTATATAATAGCTGATGTCTGTTGAACTTGAATTAAGATGGTGTTAGTGTAGTGTAGGGGGAAAAATTGTAGGAGAGTTCTACATTTAGCACTTGCAGCAGCTATGATTTGATATATTCACTTTTGATGCTTTGCAAGTGTAGAATTTACAATGCATAGGACTAGATTTCCATTCTAGTGTTATCCATTGTCAAAATAATTTGTTAATTGTCAAATAAATTTTAAATCTGTTTAGTTCTCATGTTTTAAATGAGTATCAAGAGTCCATATTTACTGATGTTTTATCTAAAAGGATCAATGGTGAAAGCAAAAGGAACCTTTATTAAATATGTTTGTGAGGAAAAAAATTGAGTGTTGTCATGATTGATACAAACTTACTTATCCTAATTGCATGCTAGGTGTTCTAACTACTATCACACCTAGATCATTTTCCAGTAAATTGTGACTAACCTGTCTTGCTTTTGGACAGTGTCTAGCACAGAAGATAAAATGGTATCTGTGGATTGTACAATGCACGTCTGTCCTTTTTGGTTGAAGTATCATAAGTTTATAAATTATTTTATTTCAAGAATCAAGTTAGTTGTTCATAGTATTTTTTGTATTCTTTCTTGGAAGCAAATATTTTTCATTAGCAAAAGAAGTAAAGGTGAAAAAATCAGAAATATTTAGTTTGAGAAGTAATTATAATCAAATTTCCGATTTTTTTTTAACATTGTTGGATTTCAGACTTCCAGAATTGGAACTTCATACTGTATGTTAATGCATTAAGGACTGGAAATAGTGACAAAACTTTGAGTTTTTGACTAACTGTTATCAGGCAAATATCTGATCTCGGCCACAAGCTTGCCAATTTCAGAAAAAGTTTTCGTGTCCATTATCAATGTGTTGAAAATTGCACTCGTGATAACTGTACAACTCTGTTGTGTTACTTCTATGACTTGTTTCTGTAAAAAAAAGAGTATTAATAATATTTAAAGATTTTTAAACCCAATAGTTTTGATGATTTGAAATGTCAGAATTAGCGAGACTTTGATGATAAATAATTCTCATGTTTATCTCCATAATTATTTGATAATTTTTTCCTTTATGCCCATTGACAGAAAGGACTGAATCCTACAGCTGTAGAAGTTAATCTTTGTTAACTGTTGTCTCTTTGAATATTGAAACTTATCAAAATCTTCTTATTAATTTCAGATTTAAATAAAGGGCACATAAGAATACAATCCAAGTTATGATTTTTGTTCTCTTCTGGCAGAAAATTGCTAATGACCATTTACCCTAAACACATTAGTACTAAGATCATATCTCTGTGACTTTATGCCCCATAATGGAAATTTATATTAGGTAAAGTTTCTTTTGCTTGTAACTGTGTGTAAAAATTTCTTTTAACCAAATTCCTGGTTATTAATTTGGGAACAATAAAAAATTTAGCATTTCAAGTATTAAATTTAACTACCGGTTACAAAAACCACCTTTTCCAAATATTTTTTATTTTATTGAAAATATAAAATGTTTTTTAAAAAATTTTGTATTTACTAAATGAAGTTATGGTAATTGTAAAATTTTTGCTCCATTCCTAATGTTAATCTGGTACAACAATGTTGCTAATGTGCAATAGCACTCCAAACAACCAAGCATGACAATAATTAGTTTTCATACTCTGATAAATTTTTAAACATGTCATGATCCTTAATGAAACTTCAGTCTTTGCACAACAAAATAAATCATTCGTTTGGTGAACCAGTACCACTTCTCTATAGGTTTATGAATGATTCATTGAAGAATCAGCATGCCAAAGAAACATCAATTATTCAGTCATTCATCAATTACTCAGCACTAAAATGTTCTGTATTGTTTACAAATACCCATGTATTTATTGCATGTTATAATTGTTTAAAGATGCTTTTATATTCCTATACAAATTAGTATCTTTTTGGAAGTGTAGAAAATATAAGGATAGGTTAGATGGCCGAGATGAAGAAAGCATCCAAGGTGTATTTTTATATAACTAAATACACTAATATAGATGATAGTAGAGAAGTAGTTGAAAAATCACGTTAAGCTGTGGATCAGTCATGTTGAAAACCAGCCCTATTTTTAAAATTGTAAGTCGAATTTGTTGTAGTTAAGGACTGGATGTATCTTCCTAGAGCATGCTGTATTTGCTCGATGGTATTCAAGACTGTAGATATTAGAATAATATTCTCACTCTGAAGAAATTTTGCACTAGATAAGCCCTGTATGGGGCAGGAGAGCTAGTATTATCTTCCATTAGAAGGAACTGAGACTACACATAACAACAGTCTGACGGAGGTTATGAGGATTTCACTCTCGTAAGTTAGTGTCAAATTTCCTGTCTCAAAAATGTGAAGCTCCATGCATCCGTTAGAAATATGCCTGCCCAGATCACCAGCCCACTTTCCACAAAGGATGGCAGTTGGTGGTACACCAGATTCATAATTTGAAATTCTCAGATTTGAGTCCTAGCTGTGCCTGCTCTGAGAATTTGCTAAACTCCCACCACCACCACCACCACCACCCTTCTTTTTGTGTGAAAGGGGACACTGATAGGTTTGGAAAGGCTGCTGTTTAGGAGATGGGACATTATGCCATGGCACTGTCTGCAGAAGAGCCATACCCTTGCACATTAAAGACTGATGGTGAAGTTTCTACCTGTTTCCTAACAGCTGTCCAGGGGAGGGGTCTCCTTCGCTTATCTAAGCCCTTGTGATCTGGCTATTAAGCCTATTGTGTGCAAAAACAGTGTTGCTCAGAGATAAAACAACCCATCTTTCCCACAGTAGTTAGTTCCCTATAATGTGTATTGGAGAGAGCTCATTCTCTCTATAGATCAGAATCGGACTTTAGACTGAATCTGGACTTGTGAATTGTGATATCCATTGACGTTATTCTTAAATGGGCCCATTTGCTGCATTGAGGGTATGGAGAACACAAATCACGGCTCACCTTACATAAAAACCTCTGTTGCAACCTTTTTATGTAAGGTGAGTCGTGATTTGTGTGAACCATATTGTAGGTTGCAACATATGGTTTTATGGTTCAGCATAAGATGGTCTCTCCTGTTATCGCTGCTAGCTCAGAAAAGTTTCCTTGCTCTCTTCTCTCTACGCATTTAGCAATTAGAGCCAGATAGTGGTGTTTTCCCCTGTTGTGATCCCTGGTAGACTTTTTAAAGGCTTTTGGGCTGCTGTATCTCCTTTTCCAGGAACTCTTTCCATAACCAGAATATTAGATTGGGATTGACATTAAAGTCTCATGCAATATCTGGCAGCGATTTACCCACTTCCATCAATTGAGTAGTTCATGACAATAAAACCTATCGCAGAAGCACACCGTTCTTTGATGTCAAATATTTCAGCAAATCGGAAGAAAAGCCTTCGTGTTTTGCTTTCACACACCCTACGTTTAAAGCATGGTTGTGAAATCATGCAAAGGAAGCATCTATAAAAATGTCAGGAAATGCTTGGAGGGAGGGTAGATCTTTGAACATTTGCTCTTTGATAACAATTGCTTTTATCTCCGATTGCAATGCTAAAGAAAATTTAATGTTGGTTTTGATTTTTTTAAAGAGAAAATATTAGGCTATTGTGCTAGCTAGTTACGAAATTACTTTCCCCTCTTGTTGAGTTTCAAAATTGCCCATTCAAGAAAGATTTGATGTTTCAGATATAGTGTTTCCCTCGACTGCAACTTAATTTTTTTTTGTCAATGAGTCGAAGTTATGCTTTAAACTGTTTTTTTTTTCGTGTAATATCTTAAAATTTTTCTTTCTGTTACAATTTTGACAGATTTTTTCTTTATTATATTGAACCTGAGATCTGATTTCAAAAATTAATTTGCCAATGTGAAAATTTTCTCAGTCTGTTACCTGCCTTAGAGAAGATGCACTAAAATAGGCTATCAAATGAGATATTAAGCTTTGTGAGATTACATTGCAACCAAATGCTGTGGAAATTTGTAATTTTTATGTTTCACAAGGATTTTCAATTTTCTTAAGAGCAGGAGTCTAAATCTCTAATCTATCTGCTGTTGCGGACTTTTTGCTAAATATTGGGCTGAGTAACTAGTTCACAATAATCCTAAGGGTTGAAGTATAGTGTGAAAAGTTTGAGAGCCTTTTGTCAGAACTATTTATCACATTCTGTATGTGTAGTAGGCATGGTTTTGCTGCCTTCAAGAACACTTTGTCATTTATTAAATACTATGTTAGCCTTTCAAGGAAGTTAAATGCAATTTTTTTTAACTAATTTCAGTTGACTGTTTTATTACAGTAGGGGTTTCTATCGTTGTTATATAGAATGTTGAAAAGGTCCACACAGAGTGATGACGGTTCTATGTAGGCAGAATTTTTCTGAATCAAAACTTTTGTTCAAAAGAAACATTTGTAAGTGCTCCCAAACGAAACGGCTAAATATTAAATTATTTCCATATAATGCTTATAGAAAATACTAGCAACTGATATTGAAAGGAAATGTTAACGTAATTGTTAAAGGAGAGTTGTGTGCATTTCCTAGAAATATTTCTCAGCTAAAACAATCTTTATAATCTACTTTTCATCCATTATAATTGAAATAATGTATTACATCCTTGCTTAAGATTTAGACCTTGAGCATTATATTTAAATCAGCATAAAGTAATTTCTTGTCAGCCATGCGTACAGTATTGTACGTGCAAAATGCCATTTCGTAGCTGTTTTGAATATTATAATTAAGGAAAGTCGTAAACTCTAATTGTTTCAGCTTCGTGTTCGTCCACTTTCATTAATGGAAGTTTTTAATAATGCTATATTTATCTGTTTTTTCCTTCACTGAACGTAGTTCTTAAAATGAAAAGTCATGTAATAAAAATTTACAATCCTTGGGTTATTAATCCCAGTGTACATTCTTCATATAGCAAATGTGTATTCATTCTGTTTAAGAATGGTCTATTTCACCGTGCTTTCATATGAACATTTCAGCCAAGATTTTATGTGATATATTCAGACAGCTTAAAAAGTGGGTTGTTTGAAAGTCTTTCTTGCTATGAATATGTATAGATTTGTAAAATAAAAAAGCGCAACTTCCCAACAGTGAATCTTGGAGGTCTAGTGAGAACTTGAACGAATTCAGTGAGTGTATAAAAATCACTTGCAAGATTCATGATTGTTTCCGCTATTCTTGCAAATTGCTATCCTTGCCTTAACTATGATTCAGGCTTTACCCTACTTACTGGAGCCTAGCATAATAATGAATGGAAAAAAATTATTTTGGCCAAATGAAGATAAAAATGCATTTGAGTAATAAATCAATAATCAAATCTGTATTAACTAATTTACTAGCTTTTGTTATCTTTTTATAAATGAAACCTGTTACATTTCAAATGTATGCACTTCGATTGCGCAATAAAGATCATTGGAAAAGAGATCAGTTTATTTCGTGGTTTTGGAAGAAGCCTGCGGGAAATACTGGCGAATTTTTGACTGCATGCACTTTGTATTACATCACACAATCAGCATGAGATGTGGGGGGGGGGGGGTTAGTGTTTGAAATATTGTTTCTGAAAGATGCGATTAAAATACTGAAGCAAAAGTAAAGATTTCAGCGCATTTTACTACTGTTCACTTAGGACTAGGAGACTTATTTACAATCTAGCGTTGATGATTCCATCCAAAATATCTTTCGGTGTTTTTGTTTTTTGTTTTTGCTAGGCCAAGGAGATGAATTAAAATGCAATGAGAAATAATGGCAAAACACCGAATCTGTGCCTAGATAGGACTTAAATCTGCTTACATTGAATTATACAGAGTTTAGTTAGTTTTTTTTTTTTAAATCGTGTTTTCCTTTTATCACCTGTGTATCTTTAGACATTACTGTTTTTACCCTGTGAACACTCAAGAATAAGCTAGGAGGCTTCCAACTGTCCACTGGGTTCCCTTTCCCCCCAACCTTCCCCCCAACCTTCCCCCTTTTGGGGGGGGGGCTTGAGGGCTGACAATTTCCACTGTATGTAGGGCGCTAAAGTGCTATTGGTTACATTAAGATTCTGATGAACTTGAACCATGTATTTATGCACTTTTAATTTTTCAGAACCACATAAACATGCTAATAAAAAGGACATGGATGTTTTTGCATTTTCGTTCTGTTGAGGTTTCTCCTACCCCGCAGATCATTATGGCGCATTATAAACTGACAGGCTCCTGCCTCTCTATAGAAAAATTGTTTGAGATTTGGCGCGAAAGTTGCTCCGAACATGGCCCCAGACTTGCAGGGCAACTGATGTCGAACTCTCCGTACAATGTTTTGCAGTATAGAACCCAAAATTATGAAAGTTTTCTGAATGAACCCGAGTTCAAGCCCCTTTAAAATGTTTATTAGTATTTTAAGGGAAGCATCGCTTCTATGAATGCTTCTCCACTGACTATTACTATTAGAAACTTTTTTCTTTTTCACGACTTTCGATAAGCTATCAACACCAAGCAGCCAACAAATCCGCAAGTGTTGCGGGGTCCACAAAGTGATGCAAAATGTTTGAAATCGTAACTCTAATTTCTTCTAACAAAAAAGTTATCAGAGATGATAGTTTTGCGTGAAATATCCCGTTTCTTGGTCATCTGCATGTTTTCAGACATGGGGGGGGTCCAAAAAAATTTTTTTTCAAGACAAATATTTAGATGATAAATAGGAATTTTGAACTAGGGGTACGGAAAATAAAACTTTTCCTGAACTAACATTCAAAATGGAGGGTAACGTAAGTGACTTTATTACCATACAACTCTCGGAAAGATCGCAACTATGTTTGGGTTGCAGAAGATAAACCAGTCCCCAAATCCTTCGGGGCGGCTCAGTCGGTAGCGCGCCAGGCTCGTAATCTGTAGTTCCCAGGTTCAAATCGCAAATTTCCCCGCCCTGCCCATGGTCAGTAGGGGACGCCGATGAGCTTGGAAAGGCCGCCGTCCATCGGATGGGACATTAAGCCGTGTGCGGGAGAGCCATACCCTGTGCACATTAAAGAACACGCTGGATGGCCTTGACGGGAGGCTACTATCTGTCTCCCAACAGCCCTTCCAGTGGGTCCCCTCCCCCAACTTCCTCTGAGCCTTCGGGGTCCTTGTGACCTGGCCATTTAGCCCATGGTGTGCAAAAAAAGTGCCGCTCAGAGGTAAAAACAACCCAAATCCTTCGACAAGACTCGCTCAAAGAAGAGGATCACATTTTTTTCCAGTTTCCAAGGAGTGACTGTGGAAACACCTGAAAAAATGATTAAATGGCCTGCATCTTTTTTTTCATCTTTAGTGTTTCGACACCAAACATTTTTTAATCTTCGGAGCTAGTGGGAAGCGTTTTACCTTATTTCCACCACTGATCATAATGCAACTAAGGGTTCCCTAAAACAAAAGGGAACATTATTGAAAATACACGTATGAAAATGTTTTATCACATTAACAAAAGTGATGTGCTTCCGCAAAACAAGAGAAAAATAAATGCTTCTCTTTAACGAAAGGTGTATAGGTGTACCAACAATTAATATTTCGATCAATTTATTTCAAAAATAATCTAAAGGGGTCTTTAGAAAACAATATTTGGTAAAAGTGGACGTTGGCTTCAAAACGTTTGGGAACAGCTGGGTTAGATTAAGGATTACTTAACCGCATTGAACATCTTTTAAGGAGATTGCACTGGTTTGGTCACGTTGCCTGTATGTACAGATTAGGGAATAGTTATGAACTGAGTTCCTAATAGTCTCAGAAAAAGATATACAATGGGTGGAGAATGTCAGCTGTACCTTGTTAGAATTGGCCTGTGAGGAAAACTCACCATCCTTCCCTCAGCCAGTAGAGGACATTAATGGGCGTGCAAGGTCAAGAGATGGGACGATAAGCCGTGACATGTGCGAAAGAGTCATACCCTGTGCACGTTAAAGAATATGTTGGATGGACTTGATGGGACACTACATTTATCTCCTAACAGCTGTAGAATGGGTTCCCTTCCCCCAACCTTCTCTGAGCCCTTGGGATCCTGGGATTGGCTATTTAGCCCATTATGCGATAAAAAAAAGCTCCGGTCAGAGGTAAAACAGCCCGAGCTTATGGCCAAGTGCAACAAGAGTAAACAACTTGGGACAAGTAGAACTAAATTGAACAGTCGTGTTGGACTTCTGTAGCTCATGTTTGCTTGAGGAATGTATTGATTTTTTAATTATGAAAGTTGCCTACTTCTGCAAGAAAAACAGCTTTCAAAAGGAAATTTTGTTCCAACTATGATGACTAAGTCAGCGGGATAGAGAAATCTGCTTCGAGTGTGTGATGGCATGTTACACATCTCTGACCTAGAGGGAGTGGAGGAATGTCCACCTACCACCAACACTCCTTTTCGATGAATTAAGTGATCATTATTTTACCAAGATCAAATGATTTAATACAAATTCCGCTGGTCAAGCTTTATGCCTTTAAAACAAAAGGAATCTGGTTCGAACCATGGATAAAGTTTTTGATTATAGCTGAAGTCTCTTCCAGAGATCTCTGTGGCAGATTCCTGTCAAACGTTCCTGGTATATGAGCTACTTGAGTAAATTTTAAGTTTTCATGTTATAATTTAGCCATTCATATAAAAAGAATTACTTATTTAAAATATTGCTTTTTTCTTCATCATTAAACTTTCCGCTTTCAAATGATTTGTATTATTTTTTGTATATACTTTAAGTATTTTTCAATTATCTATAATGTAATCATTGTAACCCTTTTTTTCTGTTTCTTTTCAGTAAAATATTTTTGATTATATTTTGACAATAGGAAAAAGATTATCAGTGGATGTGATAAAAGTTACCAGAGAAATAAACGAAATGTTAGGTATGCTGTAGCTTTTGCCAAATTAAACTCGAGAATACAATTTATTGCAGTAAAAGCAAATGTGATTAAAAAAAATAACCTGTGAACTGATACTCAAGAAAACATCTTTCGTAAATTAAATCTTTTTATTGAGTTATAAATCACGAATGTCTCCAATCTTTTTCTTGTTAAAAACCTTTTTTTTTTTACAATTTTTCTTTACATCAATTAGTAAAAGTACGTTAGGTTGGGATCTCTTTTGATCAAAATCTGAAAGTCTTGAAGCATATATTCTTTGGCCATCCATTATTTTAAATCATTGTAAATGGAACCAAAGAACACTGAAAAATCACTGACAAAAGTAATAATGAAATTGATGTAAATTGCAAACTTGTGCGAAGTACCAATCATCCGTAATAAAAACTTGACCTTTTCGCGAATTCAAGCTTTCTAAGTGACGTTCTAAACAATGTGGTTAGTTTTACTCCCATTGTTTGTAATGATGATAGATGCTATACTGGCTTTAATCTCGACCCTATATATAACACAGTCTGAAGTTATTTTAGCTCTTTCTAAACTTAAACTACATAAATCCTCAGGGGTAGATGAAATTACTATGGAAATGCTTAGAGCTGGGAATGTTTCGGTTACCACTTGGATGACTGAAATTGAATTTTGAATAACTTTTATGATAAAGGCATGGTTCCTAAAGATTTTACCAGAGCTATTATTATCCCTATTTTCAAAAAAGGTGATCGCAGTTCTTGTGATAACTATAGGGGTATCAGCCTACTCTCTGTTCCAGGTAAAGTTCTTTCCATGATTGTGCTTAATAGAATTAAGAATCTGGTTGACAGTCAATTGTGTGATGAGCAATGTGGATTCAGAAATGGTAGGGGATGTGTGGATCAGATATTTTCACTGAAGCAGATTCTTGAAAAATGTTTAGAGTTTCAGAAACCTTTGGTTGCTAGCTTTGTTGATTTCAAAAAGGCTTTCGACTCTGTTGATCGTCATAATTTGTGGTTGATTGTGAGATCATATGGTATACCTGACAAGTTAGTTAACATAATGAAAGCTCTCTATAATAACACTGAGTCGTGTGTGAGAGTTGGTAAGGCTTGTAGCAATTGGTTTAGCATTACTTCTGGTGTTCGACAAGGGTGCATTTTGTCTCCTTTTCTCTTTAACTTGGCTATTGATTATGCTATGCGAAATTCACTTGAAAGGAAAGATTTTGGCCTTAAATGTGCTGGAGATAAGAAAATTTCTGATTTAGATTATGCTGATGCCCTTTGGCAGCCCTTTTGGCAAATGATGTTGATGAGATGAACTCTTTCATTCGAGCTGTTGATGAAACTGGTAGTAGAGTAGGTTTGGTTATAAACAGAGAGAAAACTAAAGTGGTGAAAATTTGTCAGGCAGGCTGTGATTCAGTTAATCTGAATGGCTCGCTCTAGCGAAAGTGTCTCAGTTTAATGAACTTGGGAGCTATGTAACAGATACTGGTGATGTGCAAATGAATAGGAATTGCTAGAGAGTGTGGAGAAATAGATGTATACACCTAAAAACTGAAATTAGACTGCATAATAGTTTCGTTCTATCTAGGGTTAGTTATGGTAGTGAAACTTGATGCTTTTGATTCTAGATGCTTACACAGTATCTTGGGCATTAGGTGGTTCAACTTTGTAAGTAATGATGAGGTTAGGCAAAGGAGTCGGCAACCTCCTTTAAGCAGCACATTGTGGAGAGAGAAAGACTTCGTTGGCTTGGCCATGTTGCTCGTATGAATAATTATATATTAGCGAATAGGGTATTGAGTAGTGTGCCTAAAGGCCTCAGAAAGAGGGGGAGACCTAGGATACGGAGGGCAGACAATGTCAAACAAGACCTTGTTAGAATTGCTGTGCAGTGGAGAGATGCAAGCAGATATGGCTCAGGACAGATATGCTTGGAGAACTAAATTGTACGATCTGGTTGAACCTCCGTAGCCCATGGGTGCTTGAGGATGATGATGATGAAGCATAATATAGTTCTTACTAATATAGTAATTTAGTAAGTAATTATGTTGAAATGCGTACCACTTCGCTACTGACTGCTTTTAAAATCATATAAGGTATAAAATTCAGTTAACTCTAGCGGCGTAAGGCAACTTATTCCTATCCATAAGGGAAAAAATAAGTTTTGAAGGAGAGTCCCTTACATTGTGGCTGCCAAAATTTGTAATAAATATTCAGTAATCGTTTGTACTTCAAAGTTCAGCGTAACTGAGAAAATAGTTTTTAAATAAAAGGAAAAGTGGCCACATGATTTTCGGAGTTTTCGATTTTTAAAACTGTTTTATCGGTTTAAGTTAATTAAAATACGAATGCTTAAAGAGTTAAATTGTTAATTGAACTAGGGATTTTTTTTCTCTTAAAAACTAAAATTTTTATGGCTTTAGATTTTTTGTGTAAATTTTAATCGGCTTATGATATTGATGACAGCAAAAATTCAGAGTTGCCGTGAGTGGGAATCGAATCCACGCCTCCCAGTTTCATGTCGGGTGTTCTTGTCCAGTAACCTATCAGCAACTGTTTCAGAGATCAAAGATCACATGACAAGCACAATGCCTGCTAAGATAGTCCACACCTCTATGATACGACAGATTTAGTAAAATGGCGAGAATGGTAATTAAAACGGCAAAACCGTGGCAGGGACTACCATTGACTCGATTGAGTTAAGGCCTGGGATAGAACCTCAGATGAGAAATACTTGGAAATACCCGATGAATTCGGGAGGGGGGGGATTCGACTGGGCCCAAAGAAGAGGTGAGTTATGGCCTTAGACTAGGACCAAGAAGGGAGGTAAGAGAGCGTCGGGAAAGAAATTACGGAAAAGATGAAAAGTGTAGAATGCCCAATTTTTTTCCCTTTTTTTTTTGGGGGGGGGGGGGTTCTTCAGCTAACGTGACTTACAAACTTTCCCTACTCTTATTATATTCGCTCGTGAAGCCATCTATGACGGGAACATACAATGAAGTTGCCTCATATGCTAGAAATTAATGTTTATAACTCATCTCTTAGCGTGATATAAATACGTCAATGGTAAAGTATCCCAGGAGATAACCCTGTACACATGAAACTCATGAATAGTTAGTTGAAAACGTTTGAGTTTCACCGTGAGTAAGATTCGAACCCATGCTTCCCAGTTACATGCTGAGTATTCTTGACCACTAAACCATCGGTTGCTAACTGTTTTTTCAGCTATTGGATTTGTTTGTGGTGCCATCTAAGTCGGTAATGGACAACCAAGTTGTCTTTTTGCATGAATGATTAAACAAAATTTCCAACATATTGAGGCATCGTGGTCATCGTCGTTCTCGACACGAATGGCGCTATGAACGAATCCAGTAATATTAGGGAAAGTTTATAAGTCACATTAGCCGCAGAAACAGCTGGCTGTTAGGAGTTTAGTGGTCAAGAGTACCCGGCTTGTAACTGGAAGGCGTGGATTCGAATTCCACTCATGGCGAAACTTAATTTTTTTCTGCTAATCATTCATGATCCCCATGTGTACCGGATATCTTCTGTGATGATTTACCATTGTAAACTTTGCTTAGTTTGCTAAATTAATGTATACAACATATCGTGAATTAAATCGCGAATACTTGTTCTTGAATTCTAAATATAACTACTTTCAATGATGCCTGGAGCGCAGGTCACTTTTTTTTTTTTTTTTTGGGGGGGGGGGGGGGCTGTAGTTTATGGTATATAAATCAAAAGCTACGCTTTTGATTTTCAAACTGATAATAATAGGAACTCAATAACCTACAATAATTTAGTCACTGATTAGTATTTCTTAAAATTTATCCATCACTTATATAAAGGATTAACTTGTTCTGTTTGGTAAGCTGGATTTACTCCCTGGTAAGAAGGTGAAACTTGTTGGGTGGGAGACGCATATTGGGTCACAAGCTGGGGAGGTGGGTACTGGGCACCATAAGTAGGAGGTGGGTACTGGGAAGCATAAGTAGGAGGTGGTGCAGCTGCTGGTGACGTCATCACTGTGCCTAGAGTAATTCTCCTTCTTCTCCTAATACAAGCAGCTAAAACAATGAAAATGATGACAATAAAGAAGATTCCGAAAAACAGGCCTACGAAGGAGCCAACCCTCATTCTGCCCACTGGAATAAAAGAAAAATGTACAGTTAATGCACGTAAGCATTTATATTTACATTCATGATATATTAGATCACAAAATATGAAACAAAACTAGAGGTACGAAATGCATTGCGCAAACTTTCTGAATGCTTAGATCGCTAATTAATGCAAAACGTGTCACAGTGGAAATTTTGACTATCACTTCAGAGAAGAGGATCTGTGAAAGCTGAACATATTGTAGTGTCCTGAAATGCAAGATGGCCATGTACTCCTTACAAATAGGTAAAATTCGTTAAAAGATTCTGAAAAAAATTCATCGCCAACACGGCGGGAAATGAACCCTTATCTCTCCAGATTCTTGTCAGAGTGCGCTACCATTGCACCACGCATCGGACAAGGAACTTTTTAAGAATAAGACCTTATAATTCTTCACTGAGACTGCTGACACAACGCCATCTATACTTAAGGAGATGCAACTTTTTCCAATTGTGGAAGATAGATGGCGCTGTGTCAGCCACGTCTCAGTGAAGAATTATAAGGTCTTATTCTGAAAAAGTTCCTTGTTCGATTCCCGCCGTGTCGGCGATGAATTTTTTTCAGAATCTTTTAACTAATGTTTTAAGTCTATCTCTACAGGTAATCTGTGTATTTACTATAGATAGGTAAAAGTTTATGCATGTTTTAGAGACATGCAGAAATCGTCGTTCTATAAAATCGTTCTAGGGATAATGTTCGTAACTATTGCCTCAAAAGGTGAGGTCGACAGTTGGGCCACTTCCACTGTGGCTCGCCGTTTTCTCTTCCTGTGACTTTGCTTTTTGCATGACGGTGAAGTCCTTTACACCTGACTGCGTGTACCAGCAACTTTTTGACAGCCACCACGCTGAGCATCCGAATTTTCTTGCCTGTCTTCACAGATGGCTTAAAATTCCGCACATCTGGGGGATCATTGCAGACCAGGATCCACAGAAGTGTTCCATCTTCACTGCAGAGTTGTACTATATCAGTCTCGCCTTGCACCACATAACTGCTAAGTATCATTGTTGGTGTGTGCTTTACACTAATAGGCTTTGAACTTGGTGAAGCCTCGAACTCACCCAGTTCTTTCCAAGATCTGCCAGCAGCTTTATCCTCTGGCAGCCACAACCACCCTCCTCTATTGGGTTTTCAATCATGTTGGGACCAGGGATAATGCTTTGCAGATGTCATTTCCAAGTTGACAATGCCCCTATCCCTCTCTCCACTACCAGTTCCATACTTGGACTTCCGATAGTGTTTTTCCATCGAGCTCTTGGCACAGAGGCAACGATCATGGTTGGAACAGAGTGGTAATAAACAATTTGCAATGAAGCCTATTTTCAAACTGTGGCAATCATTTTTTCACAGAAATCTCAAGGAGGAAGATGTACTTGCTCGGTTTCATTTAGGTCATTCGTTTTTTACACATTCCTTTCTTCTACGGGAGGACGACGAGCCTCAGTGCGAGTTTTGTAGCACCATCTTAACTATCAAACGTGTTTCAATCGCATATCTCGATCTTAACTGTGAACATCGTATTTATTTTAGTTCTTTTCACCTGCTGTCCTGGGGCGGGGGTGGCTCAGTCGGTAGCGCGCCAGGCTCGTAATCTGTAGTTCCCAGGTTCGAGTCCCAGCTATGTCAGCGGTGAGATTTATCTCCGCAAAATTCCCCGCCTTGCCCACGGTCAGTAGGGGACACCGATGGGCTTGGAAAGGCCGCCGTCCGTCGGATGGGACGTTAAGCCGTGGCCCCGTGTGCGGGAGAGTCATACCCTGTGCACGTTAAAGAACACGCTGGATGGCCTTGACGGGAGGCTACCATCTGTCTCCCAACAGCTGTTCCAGTGGGTCCCCTCCCCCAACCTTCTCTGAGCCTTCGGGGTCCATGTGACCTGGCCATTTAGCCCATGGTGTGCAAAAAAGTGCCGCTCAGAGGTAAAACAACCCAACCCTCCTGCTGTCCGAGCCTCTTACACTCGGATACCTTTTTTCTGATGACCCCTGTTTTTAACCCCTGTTTTCGAGTTTTACTGGTTATTTTATACGTATTTAATGTTTCTTACTTTTTTGATATTTAGACTTGTTGCCTTTTATTCTATTCGTCCTGTACACCTCTTGTTAGTTTTCTCTTTTACTTTTGTTGATACTTTTTAACACCGGATTTTATATCCATTGTGTTTTATGCACTTTTTTGTTGTGTCTTTTCCGTTTTCGTTCTTTGTATGTTGCTTTTAACTTTGCTTGTGAATTAGATATCTTTTATCCTGTTGCTCAACCTCGTTTGGCGCAGCATTGCTATTGAGCCATAAAACCCCAAACAACCAATCACTCACAAGATCGGTATTCACAGAGTTATTATTTGGTATTTTTATTTAATAGTTTCAACCGTTGAGGCGATAGAGACCCACTCTGATAGAATAGCAGACTACATTGCGAAAAGCATTTTTCGAGTTCAGAGCTAACTGAAAAATGCTTCTCGTGATCAAATATTTTCTTTTCATTTGATACATGACTCAAAAACATCGACCGCAGTTTTCTTCCCAGCTTTTCTTTTGAGTCGTGTTTGAGGTAGGCCATGACATTGGAGACGTCACGAGCTTTAATTCGAGATATAACTCTTTACGGTCAACCTTCCCCCCCCCCTCCTAAATATCCGTCCCCTTTCGGGGAGTTCGGAGAATTGTGGAGGTCATAATAGAAGTAGTCCACGACAGTCCTAATAAGAGCAAGAGCTTTCATTTGACACCTAACTCGTAAAGCAGACCCTCGCGTTCGGAAGATAGAATAGAAGAACGACTTTCCAATTTTCTTTTTTAGGAGGGAAGAAAGCAGTGGTTATATTTTTATTTCCCACAACACTCTCCATGTTACAAGCTTTCATTTGGCATGCAGCTTTTTACGTACGGCCCTCGCGTTCCAAAGATAGAGTAGAACAATCCTTCACGTGTTGTCCCTTTTTTTTTTTGGGGGGGGGGGGGGGCGGGAGAAAATTAGTGGTGGAATTTTGATAGTCTGTGACACTCCGCGTATCACAAGCTTTCATCTGACCCATAGTTGGGGCCGGGGTGGCTCAGTCGGTAGCGCGCCAGGCTCGTAATCTGTAGTTCCCAGGTTAGAGTCCCAGCTGGGACAGCGTTGTGATTTATCTCCGCAAAACTCCCCGCCTTGCCCACGGTCAGTAGGGGACACCGATGGGCTTGGAAAGACCGCCGTCCGTCGGATGGGACGTTAAGCCGTGGCCCCGTGTGCGGGAGAGCCATACCCTGTGAACGTTAAAGAACACGCTGGATGGCCTTGACGGGAGACTACCATCTGTCTCCCAACAGCTGTTCCAGTGGGTCCCCTCCCCCAACCTTCTCTGAGCCTTCGGGGTCAATGTGACCTGGCCATTTAGCCCATGGTGTGCAAAAAAGTGCCGCTCAGAGGTAAAACAACCCAACCCAAAAGACCCATAGTCGGTTACTTTTTTTGGCTCTCATGTTCCGAAGATATAACGGAACAATCGTTTTCATGTTTCCCCTGTTTTAGGGGAAGGAAAAAAATAAATACCCCCTCAAGCAGCTGCTTGCCACAGAGGTCTGACAGGAGCCTGTCAGTTTATATGCCACAGTAGAAGATCTGAGAGGATGGCAGGACCTCAGCAGAAAACAACACAAATATCCATGCCTTACCCGGGGCTCGAACCCAGGTCCCTTAGATCACCATGCCTTACCCGGGGCTCGAACCCAGGTCCTTAGATCAGTAGCCAAGTGTGCTAACCACTCGGCCATGGGACGGCTTCTATCAGTCTACAGAGTTGATAATTCAGACATTGCCACCATGATACTAACTCCACGCCGTCATAACAAAGAAACTATCAAAGTTTCTTGACATTATAGACACACAATTACTTTTTTCTTCTTAATTATTTAATAAAATATAGCACTTTAAAATATTGGTATTCTTTTAAAATGTTCTGTACATTTTTAAATAAATTTTTAAAGCCCACTCGAACGGAGGGAATAATTCTTTATTGAGAGAGAAATTGTTTCACTTGATCTCCTTTTTTTTCCCTCCCCGCAAGCAGCTGCTTGCGGGGGTATTTATTTTTATTTTATTTATCCAGCCATTTGGCCCTCTTTTATTTTTATTTAGTTTCGGGCTAGCTGGATGATTTTTTCTAATCTAAAATCAAAAAAATATATTATATATTATATATATTATAATAATATATATATAAATAAAAATATATAATATATTATATGCCAAATAATAACTCTGTGAATAATATATATATAAATCTAAATGAATCTAAAGGAAAACAGAAAGTATTGTAAATTATAAATTACATATACAGGGTGATTCAAAAAGATGGACACAAATTCAATTGGTTATATTTCCTGAATTATACATTTTATTTGAATTCTGTAAATTACATTTCAAAGAGGATGTTGTAAAGTTTCGAATGTGATGTGCAGTCTACGTACCACCTCTTCCCACAAATTTGAATGACCTAAAGAACCGTATCACAGCTACGGTGAACTTCTTCTTCATCGAGTGTGGGATGAATTCAGCTACCGTCTAGATGTTATCCATGCAGCCGAAGGGGGGCACATTAAACATCTATAAACTTTAATGTGTGTGTAATCAAATGTAATTTACAGAATTCAAATACAACATATAGTTCAGGAAATATAACCAATTGAAATTGTGTCCATCTTTTTGAATCATCCTGTATATTAATATGTAATATAATAAATAATAATAAGAATAATATATATGCAATATGTAATAACAGCGTGTTAAATATATATATAATGTTATTGGTAACTCACCACAGTTATTTTGATCGCTGTTATCTCCGCAGTGGTTATTTCCATCACAAACAAAGCCATCGTATATACACTTAAAGTTGTCGCATTCAAATTCGTCGGAAAAGCAAGGTGTTGCTAAAAAAAATTGGAAGAAAAGAAAACGCATTTAATATAAAGGCCATATTATGTCTTTTCTTGTATTTTATTTCACTAAAAATGTCGCACTATTGAGATTAAGTTAGGACTTTTATATTACCAAATCTTAGCATATTATATAGAACATGAAGAATCAAGCCGCATGTGATGGTCGACTAATTTTAAACACGGACAATAAGATGACGGCAGTAAAGTTTCAGAGAGATAATTGCTGGCGTTTACGATTTCCTTCCAAGTGACGCCTATAGCAATATTTCCTCCTATCTGTTTCTTTAGTGTGGGGCGGGGGTGGCTCAGTCGGTAGCGCGCCAGGCTCGTAATCTGTAGTTCCCAGGTTCGAGTCCCAGCTGGGTCAGCGTTGAGATTTATCTCCGCAAAATTCCCCGCCCTGCCCACGGTCAGTAGGGGACACCGATGGGCTTGAAAAGGCCGCCGTCCGTCGGATGGGACGTTAAGCCGTGGCCCCGTGTGCGGGAGAGCCATACCCTGTGCACGTTAAAGAACACGCTTGACTGGAGGCTACCATCTGTCTCCCAATATCTGTTCCAGTGGGTCCCCTCCCCCAACCTTCTCTGAGCCTTCGGGGTCCATGTGACTTGGCCATTTAGCCCATGGTGTGCAAAAAAGTGCCGCTCAGAGATAAAACAACCCAACCTTCTTTAGTGTGATTTCCAGTTTTTAAGGAGAGAGTGGGATGCTTCTATTCGCGGCAACCATGTAATTTAGTATACTTTTGAGAAAATCACCCGTTGCTTTTGAGATGTGTGTAATTGACCCAGGTGATGAGTTTCTTAATGTGAAGAGAAAATAGGAATTGTAATTGCAGTTTTAAAAATTGCTGAAATTTTTCGATAAATAGATGAATATACCTGATCATTTAATTTAAGCTTTACAATAGTTTTACTTTTATTCTTCTTCTTATTATTTTTTTCATATGCAACAAATAGCACAGAGAAGGATCGTAGAAACTTCTAGCTTGTACAGACTATCTCGTACAAAGACATGCCCTATTAAGACCGAAGTCACTGCTGACCACTGCCTCAGTTACAGCTAACAAAACCGACGGCTACGAAAGTTTGCCTGCTAGAATAGTAGTTCCCTAGCCATTACTCCAGTTAAGGCTACGAAAGTTTATTATGTATACAGGGTGATTCAAAACTCTTGGGCTAAACTTTAAGAGTGATAGAACACACCTAAACAAGCACTTTTCGTCATACAATGCATGGTCGGAACTCAAGCGTTGAAGCGCTAGAGGGCGCTTTCCAGTGAACACTTATAAGCGCTGGTTTTCGCACTCGTCATCATTACTACCGTGGATTGCAGAACGGATGGATTGTTTCACGAATCAGGAGAAGGCGGACATGCATTTCACGTACGGAACTGCGGATAGGAATGTGAGGGAAGCCCAAAGACTATACCGGGAGCACTTTCCGACCAGACGCGTGCCTGATCGTGAAACCTTTCAGCGTTGCACCAGTATCTGTGCGAAACAGGCTCCTTTGTCAGTGGCTTGCAGGATACAGGGAATGCAAGGAGTGTGAGGATGCCACGTGTTACAGGGGAAATTCTACATAGGGTTGGAGATCGTCCCAAATGTAGCACACGAGCAATTTCCCATACCGTAAGTGTGCCCCAATCGACGGTGTGGCGAGTTCTATGAGACGAACCATTACACCCCTACCATGCACAGAGCGTGCAAGCCTTGACACCTGCAAATTATCGGCCTCGTGTGGATTTTGCACAGTGGTTCCTGCAGCAGACTGCAGCTCAACTGGACTTTGATGCACATGTCTTATTCATTGACGAATGCACCTTTACACGTGAGGGCATTTTTAATACCCACAGTTCACATGTGTGGGCCACCAGTAATCCGCACGCCATACGTCCACATTCGTACCAGCAGCCTTTCTCCATAAATGTTTGGGCTGGAATCCTCCATGACCATTTGATTGACCCATACCTTCTGCCAGCCTGACTGAAAGGGAGAACGTACCTCGTATTTTTACAAGAAGTCTTGCGAGAATTACTGAACCCAGTTCCAACAAACATTCAAACACGTATGTGGTTCCAACACGACGGAGCTCCACCCCATTTCAGCGTGGATGTGTGGAACGCCTTGGATGCAACATTTCCAGGACGATGGATTGGTCCCATCGCTTGGTCGCCACGATCGCCCGATCTCTCATGTCTGGACTTTTTCCTATGGGGCCATATGAAAAGCCTCATCTACGATAGCCCCATCGATTCCAATGAGGATCTATTGCCAGGATTTCTATTGCCGCTGTACGAGAAATGCCTGGTGTTTTCGCCCATGTACGCCGATCACTACGTCGAAGGTGTGAAGCCTGCATTAATGTTCGCGGTCGCTCTTTTGAGTAATTTCTGTAATCTGTTCAATAAAATTCTGTACTTTCTGTTCTGTAATTTCTGCAATTGTTTCAAACCTCTTCTGTCATTCTTGTGTTTTTCATTTCCTGACACAGTAGCTGCTAACCCCTAGCGTTTCACCATTTGAGTTCCGACCATGCATTGTATGACGAAAAATACTTGTTTAGGTGTGTTCTATCCCTCCTTAAAGTTTGGCCCAAGAGTTTTGAATCACCCTGTATAATGTGATCTAGCAGAGCTAGCATCTCTCCAGCCAGCATACCTTTTATGTATTTGGACTGATACGATGATTAGTGGGTTGGGTTGTTTTACCTCTGAGCGGCACTTTTTTGCACACAATGGGCTAAATGGCCAGGTCACATGGACCCCGAACGCTCAGAGAAGGTTGGGGGAGGGGACCCACTGGAACAGCTGTTGGGAGACAGATGGTAGCTCCCGTTAAGGCCATCCATCATGTTCTTTAATGTGCACAGTGTTTGGCTCTCCCGCACACGGGGATACGGCTTAACGTCCCATCTGACGGACGGCGGCCTTTCCAAGCCCATCGGTGTCCCCTACTGACCGTGGGCAGGGCGGGGAAATTTGCGGAGATAAATCTCAATGCTGACCCAGCTGGGACTCGAACCTGGGAACTACAGATTACGAGCCTGGCGCGCTACCGACTGAGCCACCCCTGCCCCAATGATGATTAGTGGGCTACATCCTTCTATGAGAAAACCTGTACTAGTTAGGAATAGTCCTTTTTCTCTGCACCTTGTTCAGCACATAAAAATAAGAAATTTGACTTATTATTAGCAGATTAGTAAGAGGCTTGATGTTTTTATTTCAAGATATTAACACAGCAATTTAGGTATTAGATGATTTGCTTTGGAAATAATACTGAAAGTAGAAGAAGGATTCAAGAACTAACTTTAAGAAGCGCCTTAGCCAGGTAGCATGCTTGCAATGTATTGAATTGCGTTGTTTAGCCTTTGAATTGAACTTTTGTGCACATAATGGCCTTAACTTCCAATCACAAGGATACCAAAAGCTTTGGACAGGGGGAGGGGACTAACTGGACACTTGCTAGGCGACAATAAAAGCCTCCAATGAAGTCTATCTAGCGAGTTCTTTAAGGTGCACAGAATATGGTTGTATCGCACGCAACTTGATAGCTAAACATCTCAATTGGGGTTCGCAACTTTTTATTTTCTCAAAGAAACATATTAGCTAAACTTTGCTTTTCTTTTTCCTTTTTGCCCACAAAGCATAAATATATATATATCTTCGAAATATTTTCGTATTTATTAAGTCGTTTCTTATAATTCATTATATTATAAAAAAATATTTGCGCGAATATACTAAACGAAACTTCAGCTCTATTTGCTAAGCTTAGTTTTACTAAATGGGGAATGACGGATGGCTCTTTGGACGCTCTGGTCCTGACCGAAAGTGGCACTGAGATCGTTTCATACAACCATGTAGTCTATGGGAGTTATCTATCTGTATTCTCCTTCATCTGTGGCCAACCTCTATGTTGTCAACCAATAGTTTTTTTCAAACCTGAAAGGTGTTCACAGACATAAGCAGTTGTTTGAAACAGGAGTGCTCAGAGAGCGACATCTGAGTCAAGCAGAACTGTTTCATGTGCGAACCAGACAGTAAAACTTCAAAAATTTTCTTTGTCTGAGGTTTTTATTAAAGAAAAAACATTTTAGCACCGAAGGAGTAGGGTGTTATTTCAAAAGAATTAAGATTTGGCAACCTGTCTCAACTGACGGACGATGGCCTTTCAAAGTCCATTGGTATCCTTTTTCTTACTGAGGGCTTTTGTTGGGTTGTTTTACCTCTGAGCGGCACTTTTTTGCACACCATGGGCTAAATGGCCAGGTCACATGGACCCCGAAGGCTCAGAGAAGGTTGGGGGAGGGGACCCACTGGAACAGCTGTTGGGAGACAGATGACAGCCTTCCGTCAAGGCCATCCAGCGTGTTCTTTAACGTGCACAGGGTAACGTGCACAGGCTCTCCCGCACACGGGGCCACGGCTTAACGTCCCATCCGACGGACGGCGGCCTTTCCAAGTCCAGCGGTGTCCCCTACTGACTTACTGAGGGTATAGTGGAGAAAAATAGCAGGTTGGGGATTCATACCTAGGAAAATTAACGTGAAATGTGATTGATCACATAAAATTAAGAACGTCAGTAAAAATGTTTTGATGACACGTCAGCTAAAATCAGAATGAGCTGCATAGAAAACTGCACTGAACCATATTAGAATTTCTCTTTAAATGAGCCTCGAAGGTAAACTGATCAACTCCATAAAATAAAAAAGTGGAGAAAATTTAAGTTTCTCTAGGATTTAATTTTAAAACTTTGCTTGAAATATACGAACAAAGAAATTTTATGTAGAGTAATATTATAGATATAGGTTCTATATTACAAGATGTAAATATTGTAAGTTGGTATGGTCCCCAAGTCTTGAAAAGTCTCTCTTATTTTCATATCTTATTCAAGTAGAATGAATCCTGGCACCTCCCACCCCCTCTCACAATTTCCAAATTGTGTTTTGGATAATTATGCTGTTGCGTGTATGCAAAATAATGTATGCCATTAACTTACTGCGATAAGCCGTGACTACCATTCGAAAGCCTTTGTACATGGACGACACATATCCACTACCAGTCTTATAACGAACAGTCATGGTTCCAGTGCTGTAGTAGGATTTGCCATCACTTGGAATGTATGCGCTGCTACACAAGGTATCTAACTGAATTCCTTGGGAGTTTTCAATCTGCAAAGAAAGAACAATTTCTTAGACTGATATTTTCGATTCAGTCTTTAGTGTCTAGAACAGTGTCTCGCAAACTTTTTTACTCTCCGGCACACTGAATCTAATTTTTTTTCCGCGGCACACTGAATCTAATTTTTTTTCCCGCGGCACACTGAATCTAATTTTTTTCCCGCGGCACACCTTAAAAAGAATTTTTGATGGTTACGTAAAAAGAGGAAAATTGAAGTTTCGTTAAATGCATTTTATTTAAAATAAATATAATAATAAATGTAATTAATCATAACTCGGTGTTTGTTTTAAATATTTATCCATTCTATGGCTTGAAATAATCAAAAATCAATACCAAAATTTGGAAAAAGCTTGATAAATACTTACAAGATCCCAGTTGATAAAATCTGAAAGATTTTTATTAAAGCAAGTCGATATTAAAGCACCTCGATAACACAAGTCAAGTCAAAATGAAATCTTTGGAATATCTAGTGGTAATTTGAAAATCTCTCGCGGCACACAGTTTGCGAGACACTGGTCCTAGAATCTACAGAATGATCACAAAGTACTTTCGCAGTAAAATTGCAAGATGTCTTTTCCCATTAAAAATCACGTTTTCTAACAATTTTAATTTTTCTGTTTCGCAAATTGGGATTCCGTATGACAGAACAGGGGATTATATACGATGAAAGACAAATGTTGGTTTCTCAATATTTGGTTTTTTGATCGCGAAAGAGAAAGGAAAAATTATGAATACTAATAGTGATATTTTTGGAGAGGTTAAATACCTTTCCTCCCTCATCTCAAACATTATAAACGCGGAAGAAAAAGGTTTGCTCAAGAGGGAGATTTCTTCATGCAAAACATTTTTGTCGTCCAGCATCAGGTCGAGGTTATGTGGACTTGGTTCAAACAACTGTTTAAGATCACCAGAGACATCAACGCAGAAACGTTCTTCTGAATTAGACATTTGTCGTTCAACATTACAAAAATGATTTAAAAGGACATTTTAATCCACAGCACGTTGCAATTTCAAGGTATTTAGCCACTGTTACGCTGTTGAAGTATGATGATGTTGAATATAGAGGAAAAATTGTCTTGAGCCAGGTGGGATCTGAACCCACCACCTTCTGATAACATGTCAGGTTCATATATATCCTCAAGACAATTTTTCGTTTGTACCCAATTAACATCATCATACTTCAACAGCGTAATAGTGGCTACATATTTTATAATTCAAAAGGTTTTTGGATCGAAGCCATTTAAACCTGGATATAACTGTGAACTTAGTGACAATCACAAGATACAAGTGAGGATGCTTACTAAAGTCAGACGAGATATTTTTGAAAATCAATTCATAGTAAATACGAAGATTATCTGTAGATATATAATTCAATAAATAATTATTTGAAATAAAATATTACGGACGGTGCGGTGCTCGAACCCAGTGACTCTCCAGATACATGCCGGAGCTGTTAGAGCGCTCCGGCATGTATCTGGAGAATCGCTGGTTCGTGTCCCGCACCGTCGGAAATAAATTTTTTTCAGATAATTATTTATTGAGATATTTTTGTTCTCTGATGAATGAGCGATTTATCTCAGCAATCGATTCAGGATTGTTTTTAGTTCAAGGATAACCTCCATTGGCGTGAGGAAACTAAAAGGCACTCAACTCATGATGTAGGAGTGATTTTTACAGATCTCTTGCTTGGTTAATACATTTTTAAAGGTATATATTGACCATATGCATATATCTGCAAATGCTCCAAACTTTGTTTGTTCTGCAACTGTGCGAGAGTGGCTTTGAATCAAAGTGCATCCTGAAATATGACAACCAACCGATACAATATGTTGGTTGAGAATATCTTAACAACATGTTACGTGATGATAAACTGAACGAAATTTTGAAATGGTTTGAACACCTCGACAACATGTGATAATTTGATTTGGGGCATTGTGAATGAAAGCATTTCACAATTGCGTTTAACAAACTTTGAAATCTTAAAAACAGCCAACAAGGTTGGGTTATTTTACCTCTGAGCAACACATTTTTTTGCATATAATGGGTTAATGGCCAGGTCACAAGGACTCCAGGGTTCAGAGAAGGTTGAGGGAACCCACTAGACAGCTGTTGGGAGACAAATGGTAGCCTCCCGTTAAAGTCATCCGACTTGTTCTTTAACGTGCACCAGGGTATGGCTCTTCCGCGTACGGACCACGGCTTAATATCCCATCCAACGGACGGCGGTCTTTCCAAGCCCATCGGTGTCGATGATTGCAAATGCTAAACTCCTCGCCCTGCCCGGCCGTGGGCAGGGCGAGTTTCTGCGGAGATAAACCTCAACGCTAGCACAGACGGGACTCGAACCTGGGAACTGCAGATTACGAACCTGGCGCGCTACCGACTGAGCGACCCCGACCCAGCCAACAGGCAGTTTGCAGAAATGAATCCCAACACTGGCCCAGACGGGACTCGAACCTGGGAACTGCACATTACGAGCCTGGCGCGCTACGGACTGAGCCACCCCGCCCCAGCCAACAGGGAGTGCTTTTATGTTATTTAATGTCGAATGTGAAATAAAACAATATGGACAAGAATCAAGCAATGTACGAAGAACCAAGGGCTACATAGAAATATAATATTACTGCAAAGAGACTTTGTAGTCACTTTTAGGGTTAAAAGAAAGATTAAAATTGGTGATTCTGGGTTCTATATTGCAGCAAAAGACTAAACTTGCATTAATGTAAGATGGTTCCCCTCTTTTGCTTCTCGTCTCGATCCGTTGTGTAATAATTACGGAGGAAGATCAAGTTTGGTTGTTTGATGTTTGCCGCACAATGGAGCTAATTTGCCAGATAACAAGGAACAGAAACTGTAGCATATTTCGCTACGCTGAAATCTCCAAACATCACGTAAGGAGCTAAGGGATGTGGGAAGCTATTGATCCAGGCAGCATCTATAGGGAAGCTATTGATCCAAGCAGCATCTATGGGAAAGCTATTGATCCAGGCAGCATCTATGGGGAAGCTATTGATCCTGGCAGCATCTATGGGGAAGCTATTGATTCAGGCAGCATCTATGGGGAAGCTATTGATCCAGGCAGCATCTATGGGGAAGCTATTGATCCAGGCAGCATCTATGGGGAAGCTATTGATTCAGACAGCATCTATGGGGAAGCTATTGATCCAGGCAGCATCTATGGGGAAGCTATTGATGCAGGCAGCATCTATGGGGAAGCTATTGATCCAGGCAGCATCTATGGGGAAGCTATTGATGCAGGCAGCATCTATGGGGAAGCTATTGATCCAGGCAGCATCTATGGGGAAGCTATTGATTCAGGCAGCATCTATGGGGAAGCTATTGATCCAGGCAGCATCTATGGGGAAGCTATTGATCCAGGCAGCATCTATGGGGAAGCTATTGATCCAGGCAGCATCTATGGGGAAGCTATTGATCCAGGCAGCATCTATGGGGAAGCTATTGATCCAGGCAGCATCTATGGGGAAGCTATTGATCCAGGCAGCATCTATGGGAAAGCTATTGATCCAGGCAGCATCTATGGGGAAGCAAAGTTCCAGCTTTTCTTTAATAGCTACTGGATAGAAAATTGGAAATATTCTCATGTTAAGTAATGCAAAGTCAAATTTGAAGATTAGTAATTTCTACAATAAGTATTTTATAGAAAAATAGGACCAGACATATTTAAAATCTCATTCAACTCTATCTAAATCTAGATTTGCAACAGTCGTCGTTGATTTTTTAAAGAGATATGGAAGCTAGAATATTTAACAGTAACAAAGTCAGTCCTAAAAACCCTTAGGCAAAACTGACAGTTATTGAAAGAATTATTTACGCAAAGTGCTTAAATATACACTTATTTTATTAAAATATTTGAAGTAATGCGTACGTTTTAAGTTTTAAATAACTTTTCAGGTGAATTCCCGATTGACATCTCTGTTATTGAATATTGAAACTTCTATAACTCTTTAAGTATTGATCAGATATTGTTCAAAATCTAAATATAGACAGAAATTAACCAATATCTTATATTTATCTTCAGTCATATGCTTCCATAAAAAATTATTTAACCAATTACAGAGCTTCGAATTTGATCCTCCACTGGCGTAAGATGGGGATGTTTCTATTTTTCTGCCTATTGCATGTATTTCCTCCAAGCATTATATTACCAAAAGTCTCTCTGCTATATGCCACAGGTAGTCATAAGTAATATTCGTGTGGTGATAAGTAGTACCAGTTAGCTTTGATAGTGTAGAGCTCGGAGTCACTGAAGGTGCGAACAGGGATCTGAGATGATGATGAGTGTCAGTTCTATCTCATGGAATGATGGCAGGACACACGTTTGGAAGAATATACACGAGATACTTTTCGAAGCATCCATTGTCTAGTGACAGCTGGAGCTACCCCGTCAGTATACTGGTATGGGCTGGCATCACATAAGGTAGACACGCCCTGTTATACATTTCTGGCTCCGAAAATACCCGATTGCACATCGACTTTGTGCAAATACTCTTACCATTCTCACCATGATGTAACAAGATAATGCCCGCCCACACACTGTTACCATGTTATGTCAATGCGAATCTAACTTCGAAACTCTGTGTCTTCTAATATATGCATTTAATTGAAACAAAGTGATTGGTGATTAATTAAATATCATAACCAATTTTTTTAAATCTCGATTTTTCAACAATATTCACTCAGTATTTAAAGAGGCACGGAAGCTGGAATGTTTAACAATATTTTTTTTATAAAAACCGTTAATGACGTTAACTTTTAAAATGCATATTTTATTAAATGGTGTGTTTTATTTAAGTTTTAATTAATTTCTGAGGTAAGTTCTTCTGACGCATGTTTAACCTTTCAAAGTCTAAATTATTGTATCTAGTTCATTTGAGCACATTTGTAAAAAGGGTTGGGTTGGGTTGTTTTACCTCTGAGCGGCACTTTTTTGCACACCATGGGCTAAATGGCCAGGTCACATGGACCCCGAAGGCTCAGAGAAGGTTGGGGGAGGGGACCTACTGGAACAGCTGTTGGGAGACAGATGGTAGCCCCCGTCAAGGCAATCCAGCGTGTTCTTTAACGTGCACAGGGTATGGCTCTCCCGCACACGGGGCCACGGCTTAACGTCCCATCCGACGGACGGCGGCCTTTCCAAGCCCATCGGTGTCCCCTACTGACCGAGGACAGGGCGGAAAATTTGCGGAGATAAATCTCAACGCTGACCCAACTGGGACTCGAACCTGGGAACTACAGATTACGAGCCTGGCGCGCTACCGACTAGCCACCCCCGCCCCTTTTGTAAAAAGTCAATGCACTTCGATGAATTGAGGTTGCGATGAACTGACGTCGCAATGAATTGATGCTGCGATGAATTGTGGGGACACCATGAAGGGCAGGGTTGCGCCATCTAACAGCAGACTGAATGAGTCCGCATTGATAGAGTCCGCTCACTGTGAGGCCTCTTTTTCTTTGCGCACAATTAATTATTTAAAATAATTTCTTATAAAATGCAACATGCGAAGAACTGCCATTACACTGTCTGCGACAATTCAGTGGATATTATATAAACAAAATTGTCTTACCTTAATGCTATCTGTGCAAAAAGCTCTGAAATCAATCTTTTGGACCGTGAGAATGAGTCCATCACCTCCGGGCTTAAAACGCAAGGTACAGTTCAGTCCACCTGTATATCCACCATATTTTGAAGATTCAATTATTTTCGAGGAAGATTCGTCGAAGAATGGAGAATCAATATCATAATCAATTGGGAAGCTGGTCCACGTAAAGCATTTGTCTTCTACGTACACTAAAAAATCGCATGATTATTTTCATTCCCATTGAAACAGAGCTAAAAAATAAATGAACTAAGAAACAGAGTACTTTCGAGTAAACTTTGATTTTAACACCCCAAAAAATTTACTGGATTTAAGCATAAGTCAAGGGATTAACTTTTTTTACTGGTGACATCACTCTTCACTGACATTGACGGTGACCTGAGTCCTGATCAGGGCCGAATCATGGGTTGAGGGCCAACCACGGATGGGTTGAATCCGTGGTGGTTGAGGGGGGGGGATCCCCAACGGAACCATCCTCCCCTTGAGAATGCTAATAAGAGTAATGGAGGAAAACATTTATTGACCTTGTGCGTATTTAATACACTTTTCAAGAAATTTTCTAAATACCTCTGAAACGGAGGGGGAAACGTTATACTGCAATGGAATCAGTCTTTCCCCCCCACCCCGTTTATTTTTTTACAGAATAGGGATTCAAACACAGTGTACAGTTCAGCGCACTGTATATACATCATATCTTGAAGATTGAAGTATTTGTTGGAAAAAAATTAATACTGAGGACCCACATCCTTTTCAAACATTTAATAATACAGTGCCTTACAAAAATGTTAAAGAATTATCGTGCTATATCAATAGGAATCTAACTTCGATGCTTCTTCTAAAATATGAATTCAATGAAAAAATGTGACTGAAGATAATTATCATGATCAAATCTATTTAAATCTCGATTTTTAATAATATTCGTTTGGTATTTAAAGAGTTATAATTTTATTGTTAGTTAATTAAAACTTAAATAATAAGTAATCTTTCAAATCAGGAAAACAGGAAAACCTAGAAAAAATTCAAGGGGGGGGGGGGGGGCAAGAGACTAGATTTCCATTTCAGTTATAACATTTTCCCCTTAGTTTTAGAGGTCTTTAAAAATCTCTTGTAAAATGCATTGAATATACACAAGTTTCATAATTTTTTGGCCTCTAATACTCTTACTAGCATTCTCAAAAGGTCCCCAAACCAATTAGTAAAATAAATATTGTCGACCTTTGCATAACGATTAATCCGAAATTAGGATTTTTTTAATATAAAACCATGATGAAGTAAGTACGTAAGTGATGAAGATGGAGCAGAGGAGTGATTGGAACTCTCAAATATAATTTTTATCTCTAGGGTTTCGTTCGTGGTTGTAATTAATGAGACCACCCATTTATATTAAACTTATATATATTTCACCGAAGGAAGACCGTGACAGGGCAGGGGGGCAATAGCCCAGGGCGCTAAGGGCAGAGGGGTGCCGCGACGGACTTAATCAAGTAATAAACACTTCAATTTTTTGTTTTTCATTTTCTAGACTTCACAATAATCATCAAAGTTTCATTGTACTCGTTCTTAAAACTTATAAAATACAATAAAATATAAAATAATTCTCTTGATCACTAGGCTCATAATTTAACCTTTTTTTTTTTCAGTTACAAAATATTTCACCGAAGGAAGACCGTGCCAGGGCAGGGGGGCAATAGCCCAGGGCGCTAAGGGCAGAGGGGTGCCGCGACGGACTTAATCAAGTAATAAACACTTCAATTTTTTGTTTTTCATTTTCTAGACTTCACAATAATCATCAAAGTTTCATTGTACTCGTTCTTAAAACTTATAAAATGCAATAAAATATAAAATAATTCTCTTGATCACTAGGCTCATAATTTAACCTTTTTTTTTTTCAGTTACAAAATATTTCACCGAAGGAAGACCGTGCCAGGGCAGGGGGGCAATAGCCCAGGGCGCTAAGGGCAGAGGGGTGCCGCGACGGACTTAATCAAGTAATAAACACTTCAATTTTTTGTTTTTCATTTTCTAGACTTCACAATAATCATCAAAGTTTCATTGTACTCGTTCTTAAAACTTATAAAATACAATAAAATATAAAACAATTCTCTTGATCACTAGGCTCATAATTTAACCTTTTTTTTTTTTCAGTAACAAAATATTTCACCGAAGGAAGACCGTGCCAGGGCAGGGGGGCAATAGCCCAGGGCGCTAAGGGCAGAGGGGTGCCGCGACGGACTTAATCAAGTAATAAACACTTCAATTTTTTGTTTTTCATTTTCTAGACTTCACAATAATCATCAAAGTTTCATTGTACTCGTTCTTAAAACTTATAAAATACAATAAAATATAAAATAATTCTCTTGATCACTAGGCTCATAATTTAACCTTTTTTTTTTTTCAGTTACAAAATATTTCACCGAAGGAAGACCGTGCCAGGGCAGGGGGGCAATAGCCCAGGGCGCTAAGGGCAGAGGGGTGCCGCGACGGACTTAATCAAATAATAAACACTTCAATTTTTTGTTTTTCATTTTCTAGACTTCACAATAATCATCAAAGTTTCATTGTACTCGTTCTTAAAACTTATAAAATACAATAAAATATAAAATAATTCTCTTGATCACTAGGCTCATAATTTAACCTTTTTTTTTTTCAGTTGCAAAATATTTCACCGAAGGAAGACCGTGCCAGGGCAGGGGGGCAATAGCCCAGGGCGCTAAGGGCAGAGGGGTGCCGCGACGGACTTAATCAAGTAATAAACACTTCAATTTTTTGTTTTTCATTTTCTAGACTTCACAATAATCATCAAAGTTTCATTGTACTCGTTCTTAAAACTTATAAAATACAATAAAATATAAAATAATTCTCTTGATCACTAGGCTCATAATTTAACCTTTTTTTTTTCAGTTACAAAATATTTCACCGAAGGAAGACCGTGCCAGGGCAGGGGGGCAATAGCCCAGGGCGCTAAGGGCAGAGGGGTGCCGCGACGGACTTAATCAAGTAATAAACACTTCAATTTTTTGTTTTTCATTTTCTAGACTTCACAATAATCATCAAAGTTTCATTGTACTCGTTCTTAAAACTTATAAAATACAATAAAATATAAAACAATTCTCTTGATCACTAGGCTCATAATTTAACCTTTTTTTTTCAGTTACAAAAATCAAGCGGATATGTCCTTCAGAGTTTAAGTTTATAATCAGAGCTAGTTCAGAATAACTTATTGCTCTTCTGGATTATAGGCTATTTACAAAGATTTTGTTGAAACATATCTTATTCATTTTTTCGCTTGTTTTTCTGTTTCTATTTCAATTTGTAATTCAAATTATATATGCAGATGTAAAGTGAAACAATACTGGATCGTGTAAATTATACCTAATTTTTTTTAAGGTAGAGGCAGAAAATATTTAAAAATAAGTCGTTGCACTTTTTTTCGGTTTATTTTGTGTAAAAATAGAATGCAAACAATATTTATTTTATAAAAAAAATACATAACTACTATAGTACGTAAAAAATGAAACAAAACTATTATATAGGAATGTAATATAAACAAAATTCTTATTGAAATGGAACAAAAGTAAAGATCTTAAGAGAATCAGTAAAATGAAATTCAGTTTTTTAAATACAAATGTATTTAAAATCAACGAAATTGAGTTATGTTTTGTATGATTATATTCAAATAAATGAAATTTAAATTTGCGTATGTGCAATTTTTTTTCATTCATTAAATTCAAAGGAGCGCCGTATAATTTTCTTGCCCAAGGCGCCAAAAGAGCTAGGAACAGCAATGATGTTTACTTTAAGAAACGTAATTTTATATACTTTATGGTTGAATATTGCAAAGAATTGACAATAAGTTTCTAATAATCGCAATGATACGAAAAAAGGCAAAAATCAAAACATATTTTCTGCAGACTAACCAAAATACCATTTTCAGGATAATTGCAAAGAGTCATGTTAAAATGTTTCGAAAATGTCATACTTGTAATAAATAGCTTGATTTAAATGATTGCAAATAGCATGGACTTTCATAACTTCCTACTACTATTGTTACGACAAGATACGGATTTTTTTATTTTAACCATTCATTTGGAGACGTTACATAGTCGGCCATTGTTGCACATATGAGTCATTTTTCGAGAAATGTCGATTGTACAAGCGGTCATATGACGTCGCTGAAGTTGTTGCTAATCGTTTGCGCAATATTTGCAATTGAAACTGTGATTGAAAGAGACCAGATTTTTTAATATTCAGCAGTTTTTAAATGCTGGTTTAATGACAAGCATGAAGTAATCATAAAAAAATTTCCAACTTTTTTGACTGAATGTTTCTATACGACACATATGAAAATTTATTTCTCGTTTGAGAAACTTTTTTTTTGGAGAAAAAAAAAGAAAGTAAAAATCGCAGGACGAAATCAAATTGAAATTAACAGTTGCACATACGAGCAGTTTTTTGGGAAATGTCGATGGCGCAATCGGTCATACGACGTCGCTGAAGTTGTTGCTAATCATTTGAGCTAAAACAACAGCATTAAAAAATTACGTTGAGACACTGAGTTTAAAAAATATCTACAATAAGATGTAGTACACTTTTTACGGTGTTTCCACCGAATTATATTACCACATCTTAATATCAATACCATGGCAACTACAGTTTGCTATATCAAGAGTAAATAAATAAATACTGACAGGAGCCTGGAAGTTTGTATGCCGTAGTTGAAGGTCTGAGAGGATGGTGGGACCTCAGACAGAAAAACGACACTCAGGTCCCTATGCCGTAGTTGAAGGTCTGAGAGGATGGTGGGACCTCAGACAGAAAAACGACACTCAGGTCCCTATGCCGTAGTTGAAGGTCTGAGAGGATGGTGGGACCTCAGACAGAAAAACGACACTCAGGTCCCTATGCCGTAGTTGAAGGTCTGAGAGGATGGTGGGACCTCAGACAGAAAAACGACACTCAGGTCCCTATGCCGTAGTTGAAGGTCTGAGAGGATGGTGGGACCTCAGAGAGAAAAACGACACTGAGGTCCCTATGCCGTAGTTGAAGGTCTGAGAGGATGGTGGGACCTCAGAGAGAAAAACGACACTCAGGTCCCTATGCCGTAGTTGAAGGTCTGAGAGGATGGTGGGACCTCAGAGAGAAAAACGACACTCAGGTCCCTATGCCGTAGTTGAAGGTCTGAGAGGATGGTGGGACCTCAGAGAGAAAAACGACACTCAGGTCCCTTAGATCAGTAGCTAAGCGCACTAACCACTCGGCCACGGGATGGCACATAGTAGTGTATCCCTAACATTTTTAAGAGTTCAAAATTTGAAATATGTCATTTCTACATTTTGTATTAAAAATGCAAGTTTTATCGCTTTTTCGGGCTAATTAATTAGTAATAAGTTTATTCCATTTTACCATAATGAGTATCTGAATTTCTGTTCTATTTAATTACGCAAAACGTTTGTAAAAATTATATAAAAAATGTAAAAGATTAAAAATTTTAGAAGGTTATTCGGAAAATTGAAACTGAAGTAAAATAATTAGAATTTAAATTCGGAACAATAATTTAAATTGCATTTCGTTTTATATATAGCCTTTGTATTAAAAATGCTTTTGAATGTCGTATACATTTGCATCTTTTCAAATGTACGCCCAGATCTCTAATTTAAAGTATACTCTAAACACATATTAGTTTTTATTAATGAAGAGTTTTTCCTGTGTAAAAGCTATTATTTCTGCTTATTAAAATGTCTAATTATGAATACTTTTAAAAAAACGTAGCACAAACATCAACATAGCACGAATCTTCTTACTACAATGAGCTCATCCTTAATATACGTCAGATCATTAACAGCTTTGATCCTGTCTTCCCCCCCCCCTCCCTCCCTCCCACCTTCCTGGGAATGATTATACCCAACTAACAGAAAGTCATAACGTTCCTTTTAACTGCATCGTAATATGCTGCTAAAATTTAAACACTGCAAAGTGGATAAAAAGCGTTTGAAGCACAGTGCAATAACGCTTTCGTATATAACTGCAAATACACTATATAGGTTTTATCACTCTATCGTTTATGATGTGGCCCCAGCTCACTCGATTGCACTATCTGTACATTTTGTCCTTGAAGTAGAAGTGTACTGTGAACAACACATTTCCCATTTAAGTTTATGAAAGTCGTAGTACTTACATTTTGTCAATGCAATAACTTGCCTGCTTAAAGTACACATGAGGAAAAACAACACAAACGAATTTGAATATAGACGAATGTTATCCATCATGGAGTCTTCCTCTAACCGATACGAGTATCAACGCCCGACACACCGGAAAAATGCAGGAAACTGAATGACGGAGTGGTGGAAGCAGTTACTAGCTGATAAAAATGTTTTTTCGACATCAACCACTCTTGCGTTAGTCATTATCAGTCTCAATCAAAGTACACTCTGATTAAAGCTTCATGACAATACATTTAAACCTTTACATCTGAAAGGGCGTATTGTATTGGCTTGTGTCACGCGTTATAAACATTTAATAACAACAGTATTGCTACGCATCTGTCAAATTAGATGTACAAGTTGCTACAGTAATGTACTTATCATTTGTAGAAGCATTATAGTCTCTGTGTTTAGTACACATGAAGTGATTAGAGATATGCAATCTACCCGATACCCGGTCTAGTGATTAACGTACCTAGTAAACCAGCGGGCCTTTCGTCAGTATTTGTATGTTGTGTGAGGAACCAGGACTAAGCCCAATAGAGCTTCTATGTTATCTGCGTCCTTTGTGTAGGGGAATACCTAATTCCCTTTTCAACAATTAAAAAATGATTTAATTGATTATCTTAAAAAATTTAGTTCAGCTGTTTCCTTTGTTTTTATATATTTCGAGATAAATGCGAGCAATGGACAAAAACGTGGAAACATCCCAATGCTATATCAATACTATTCTTTCTACATATTACAGTTTGATCACCGTATGCTACATTGAGTCGATCGACCTATTCAGAATTGTATCAGTGCATCTGATAGGATATAGTTTTGTTTCACCATCTGACAAACACCGTTTATTTAACACAACACTAAATTTTTTGTGCACGGTTTGTTTTTCATAGTACATAACTCCTCATAACGTTGAATGGCAATTGGAAAGTTTCACATTACACTGTGCGATCTATAAACCATTGCAATTGCATGGTAAATTAATGGTTGCGATCTATAAACCATAGCAATTGGAAAGTTTCACATTACACTGTGCGATCTATAAACCATTGACTTTAACAAATCCAAGTTCCGTTTGTTTTCTCCCTCTGGTTAAGAGTTATAACTTTTGCTCTGAGGACCAGGCGACTATCACTCAACTTGAATGCATAACTTTTTGGAGCTGTGCTGACAAAATTCGGCTATGCTGAAATCAGCACCATAGTTATATTCGATTTCAGAGACTCATTCTCCCAAGAAATCCCTAGTCTCAAACATTAGGAGGTGAACAAAACATTAGGAACTTAGTTTATCAAGTAGACTAGAGTTTCAGTCTCATGCATGACTTTTTGCTATAGCAATATTCTCAGGGCATTTCTCCTTGATAGGTTGTAGCTTACAAGCAGATAATCTTGGTTAATTATTTAGTCAGTATTCTGATAGACTCCGTCACTGCAGCCTGTGCTCGTGTCGCATGTGACTTTAATAAATTTTTGTTTTTTGTGAAAAAAATTGAAGTTCATTTTTCGTATTCTATATTTTTGAAAATTTTTTTGGTAATATAAAGATTCGTAATAATATTTAAATATCATTTGCGAATGAGATAAAGTTTCAATTTAATTGCAATTTGCAAAAATTATCAAATATAGGAAGCTACTTTTTACGGGAAAATAATTTCTAACTCTCATATTTAAATGCTCCTGCAATTTAGTTTACTTTATTTTTGCTTGCGGACGGAAAAAATATATTATTCTTTTTAGATTTATCCATTTGCGAAAGATATTTTACATTCTATCAATTTTTCATATTGAAATTGTTTGTTAAATAAATAAAAATAAATTATAAAAAAACAATTTATGCTCAACTAGATGGCTGCGACCACGGAGTTGCGACGGGGATGATGAGGGTTGAACCGGTTACCGGAATGTCAACACTTCCTTTTAGAGAGGTAATAAGAAAAATTCTACCTCGTGATACTCGGGAATTGTCCCATTTACTTTTTTTACAATTATTGATAACAGAGGCAGGCCTAAGCTTTTTGTCCCCTGCCTGACTGAATACAAGGATATAAGGGTCCCAAGGGAAGTGAATGGTTGAGTCCAGATTGTTGATGGTTACCTTCACTTTTACCCAATGTGGGACAATTCCCGAGTAACGAACAGGTGGAATTTTCCTGTTTATCTCTGTAAAATGCAAAGATGGTAAAGGAATGCAAAGATGGTAAAGGAATGCAAAGATGGTAAAGGAATCGTTGGCATGCCGCAAACCGGTTCAACCTTCATCATCTCCCGGTCGTAAGCCTGGTTAATCACAGAAATAACCTTACTATTATTTTTTTTCGTAATTCATTTTATTTGTTTTCTAATTATTAATATAAAAATAATATTTGACGAAGTATGAGCCTGATTATTTATTTGTTTTTTATTTTATTTATTATTATTATTATTATTATTATTATTATTATTATTATTATTATTATTATTATTATTATTATTATTATTATTATTATTATTATTATTATTATTATTTATAACTATTGATTGTTTTATATTTTTTACGATTTCATTCATGCCTGAATAAAAATTAGATTCGCATATTACAAATTTAAAAACAAAAAAAGATCATAATTTCTTTTAGGGCGAACAACTGAAACGATATCAATCCGGAGCAGAAAAAAATTAAAACGAATCCAAAGAAATTATTGAAGACCAGAAAAATGCTATTCATGGATTTCTCGTCGTCAATAGAGATGAACCATCCCCACCTTCATCATGAAACCCATCGTCGAAAAGCTATCTACAGAAACAGACAAAGAAAAATGTGAAACTGAAACGATGTCCTATAATAAAGAAGAAAAGGTCAAAAATCAAAATGCTGAATATACCACAGAAGATGATTTTGAAAAATCCGAAGATAGTTCTAGAGAATTTTTCAAATTAAAGCCTTGGATAAATGATGATATTGCTCTTTGGCCTACAGTGCTATCTGATGCAATTATTGAATCATATATTTGTAAACAAACCAAAAAACATTGGAAAGATAAAAAACTTTAAAATCGGTATGTAAGGATAGGGATCAAATGTACAGGGTATTTCAAAAAAGGACGCAACCCTCTATTGTATTTTTCTATTTAAACTTTACAAAACACAGATTTCAAAAGATGCAAATTAGATATATATATCTACCTTTACAACAGATGTTGAAAGTGATTTCCTCCAAACTGGATGAAGGTTCGTACTCGTTTCATGACATTTGCAGTCACCTTTCGTAATGTTTGTTTTCTTATATTTAAAATCTCTTTCAATGTTAGCCTTCAAGTGTATGAGGATTGTTTTGAAACACTACACGTTTGAGATATCCCGAAAAGAAAAAATCTGGAGGAATAAGATCTGTGGATCTTGGGGGCTATAAATTTTTGGAAATCAAATGATCACCAAAAAATTCCTGCAACAAGACCATTTTGTCATTTGTAGTATGGGCGGTCGCGCCATCTTGCTGAAACCAACACTCGTTCATTCACATCCAATAGTGCAATAAACTGTTGGATGAATTTCACAAGTTACAATTGAGTCAAAAAATAAAGGTCTCATCACACGACGACAGAAAATAGCACACCAAATACCAATTTTCCATGGGTGTAATTGTCGTTCGCGAAATGTGTGAGGATTTTCACTGCTCCATATTCGACTGTTTTGATTGTTCACATACCTTTACAATCCAAGTGAAACCAAGCCTCGTTACTGAAATAAACACAGTCCAACACCTCAATTGCATTTTCATCAACAAAAGAACGAAACCAACGACAGTACCGTAAACGTTTTTCATGGTCTGGTTCTTTCAGTTCATGAACGACACCAATGCAGTAGGCACGAAATTTTAACTTCTTAGTAGCCCTGAAAACAGTAGCTGGTGACAGTCCAACCTGTGAAGATAACTTTCTAAATACATATCGATGACTTATGTTCTTTTGAAAGTTCTAAGACTAAAAAAAAAAACTTTTGAAAGTTCTAAGAGATTTTCTGGGTGAGCGAGTTAAACGCTGAGACACATCATCAAGAACTTCAGCAGCTAACAGTGATGACCAGCCTGGGCTCTTTCGATCCTCTACAGACCCAGTGTCATGAAATTAATCAATCCAACGTGATATTGTCGATTTGTTGGGAGCTGCAGACTGAAGAAACTTCAACTCAAACTCCTCTCTCACACGTTTGTAAGATTTTTACCCACAATAAGTCTCAACAATAATACACGATCATTTTTCGAAAACGACATAACTGACACAACACAAAGAATGAATGCTTGAGTGAGACTAGCGCGTGACAAAGTCATTTCAACTGATAAAGGCTGTTAACCTTGAGTACAGTATGTCAACTGACTAATATTATGGCATAAAATGTACATGCGCGTGAGTTCTACTCTTTCATATTTAGGATTGCGTCCTTTTTGAAACACCCTGTATAACAGAGGTCTTTCGTACGATCATTGTTACCGTATAAAAACAAATGGAATTAAAGAAGAGAGAAAATGTCTTTTATTTTCAGAAACGAGCAAGTGTGTATATTGCTACCCTTGCAAAAAATTTTCCCACATCGAAATCTAAATTAATCAGTGGTTTCGAGAACTGAAAAACTATAAGTACAACTTTGTCCGACCATGAACTTTCGAAAGAACATAAGTCATCGATATGTATTTATATAAAAGATCTTCAACTTTAAACAGAATCGATACTAATTTACTGCAGCAGAGAGAACATGAAGAGAGTTATTTAGAAAGAAGTGTTGAGAAGAAGAATATCAACTCTAAAATTAAAGTCGATTAGGACTAGCATTTAGAGGTCACAACGAAGGTTAAAATTCAAATAGAAACGGAAACTACTTGACATGCTTGGAATATTTAAGTGAATATGAGAATTTTTTGAAATTACATTTACAAGTATACGGTAATCGAGGACGAGGAAATATTAATTATATGTCACATAATATTTGTGATGAATTCATAGGCATGAGTAGCAAACGTGTAACAGCACTTATAGTAGAAGAAATGATATCCGCAAATTATTAGTCTTATACTCGACTCTACACCTGATGTTTCACATGTGGAACAACTGACGCTTGTTATAAAATATATATTGCCAAATGGTGATATAAAGGAAAAATTTCTTGAATTCATACCGATTGAAGAACATACATCATCATTATTGGAAGAACAAGTATTGCTCATTCTAACAGAATTAAGGGTTGTGGGTTGTTTTACCTCTGAGCGGCACTTTTTTGCACACAATGGGCTAAATGGCCAGGTCACATGGACCCGAAGGCTCAGAGAAGGTTGGGGGAGGGGAACCACTGGAACAGCTGTTGGGAGACAAATGGTAGCCTCCCGTCCAGGCCATCCAGCGTGTTCTTTAACGTGCGTGGAAAATGAACGTGCACAGGTAAAGAATGCTCTCCCGCACACGGGGCCACGGCTTAACGTCCCATCCGACGGACGGCGGTCTTTCCAAGCCCATCGGTGTCCCCTACTGACCGTGGGCAGGGCGGGGAATTTTGCGGAGATAAATCTCAACGCTGACCCAGCTGGGACTCGAACCTGGGAACTACAGATTACGAGCCTGGCGCGCTACCGACTGACAGAATTAGGTATAGATATTAAACTTTGTCGAGCACAAACATATGACAACGCTGGGAACATATCGGGAAAGTACTAAGGATTACAGGCACGCATTAAAGACTACAGTCCGAGTGCCGTGGTCTACATCCCTTGCGCAAGTCACTCTTTAAATTTAGTCGGTAATTTTGCTGCAGAAAGCTGTAGCGCTGCACTTCAATAATTTATGTTTGTGCAAAAATTATTTGCTTCTTTTGTGCATTCAGTCATAGCTGGCAAATTTTGTTTAGAAAGTTGGAAAAATGCGAAAATTCTTTAAGAGTAAATTATTTTGACACTAGATTATCACACATTATCTGACACTAGATGGTCGGCGAGAGCAGATGCCGTACTGGCATTAAAAATTGATTATAACCATATAAAATAAACCTTGTCCGACATCTGCACTTCAAATTCGAAAAAAAATTAACTGTAGTGGAAGCTACATCTTTGTTAAAGAAAATGAACAAATATGAAAAGGCACTGATGACAGCAATTTGGAACACTATTTTACAAAGAGTGAATGCTATCAGCAAATCACTGCAATCAATTGAGTATAAACTATTTAAAGGATTTGGTTTATTAAAATCGTTAGAAAATTTCATTAAACGATTCCGTGATGAATTTTTTAATGTAAAAAAAGAAGCAACTGATAAGACATCTTTAACTTTTGAGGAACAGGATAAAATACGTAGGCCAAAAAAAGGAAAGTTTTTTGATGAAAGTAATGAAGAAAATCATTCTTTTTCATCGCGAGAAGATTTCATTTTTAATTCTTTTAATATTATTTGTGAGAGTATGATAGCAGAACTTGCTCGTAGAAATAAAACATATAAGGAATAGAATAGAAAATACTAAAATAATAGAATAGAAATGAATAGAAAATACTAAAATATTCTTTGATTTAAGCTTGCCTAATCCAGAAAAAAAGAACTACGGGGGAAAATTAAAAGAGAACTATAAGAATGATTTAGATATTACGCATTTTGATGATCAATTGAAACAGTTTCTACTATTTTTAAAAGAAATAAAGACAAATTCAACACTGCCACACAAGTATAGTAGCAGGTTGCAAGAGAAATGTCAACTTTTCCAAATGTAGAAATTATTTTAAATTTTTTAAATTTTTTTTGACTATTCCTATTTCTAATTCATTGGGAGAAAGATCTTTCTCTGTCCTGAAAAGGGTAAAAAAAAACCTAAGAAGTGCGATGTCACAAATCAAGAAAAACAAGAAAAGTTAAACAATATGGCGCTATTATACATGGAACAAGAAGTATTAAATAACATCGATATTTCTAAAATAATTAATGAATTTGCTACAGAAAAATGGAGGAAAAAATTTATATAACTTTTTACTCCAACTTAAATATATTTCTTTCTTTTTTTTTTCTTAAAATATTTTATTATTTTGTTGCAATTTTTATTTTTATATATTTTTATATATTTTATTCCTCGTTATTATAAAGAAAAATTTATTGCAATGTTTTGAAATAAAAATATTAAATTATATATTACATGTATTTAATTTTTTGTTATAGTGAAGCCCTAGTTCTCTTTGCAGCATATACATAGTATATAAACACGCTTTTTTACTGCCCCGTAAATTTTACCGCCAAGGGCCCCCAGGCGGCTTAATCCGCACCTACGGAAGACATTCTATTCCACTTTCTAATGCGATTACATCAGTGAAAAATTTGCATATGTAGGTGTATTCGCCATTCAGGGTACGGAAGCTTTTGTATTGCATCTTTTCTATGGTGTTCTCCCCTTATGATGTACAGTCGTTCAAAAAAGTATCCGAACGCTACGATTGATTAAAGAATTCAGGAAAAATATCTGGCAACGATTTTTTTAGAAATTAGTGATCTGGCAATCTTCGTGTCACATGACACGAAGGTTGCCAGATCACTAATTTCTGAAACAATCGTTGCCAGATATTTTGTGAATTTTGTAATCAACCGTAGCGTTCGGATACTTTTTTGAGCGACTGTACTATTATAAAATATGATAAAATGTATCGGACATGAATTCTGACTTTTCCTGCTTTTAAAACGAATTTCAACTCCTCCCAAAATCACTTATTGCTGAACGTGAATTTTGCAGCCTCGAATCTTAGAAACTTCATGTTTGCATCATACTTCCGTGGAATTAGTCTACAATATTCCGAAGTATTCAATTGGATTGAATCAAATTCTTTCAAAACCTGTTCGGTAAAATAAACAGTATTTCTCTGTTTTTGGAAATACGAACTTACCACATAATTGGGCAAATTTCGTAAGTTTAATTTCGTAAGTTTAATTTCGAAATTATTGGTAAAAAGCATTTGGGTAAACCATTTAATTCCAAAAGCGTCATGTCGTTAAAATTAATTAATTCCACAAACTGCTTAAATTCACTGAAAATGTTTTCCTCACTCAGTTTTTTTTTGTCTTTCTACAACATTCAAGTGTGGTCCAAGACCATAACGCCTTCAAAACATGCATTTCACCTTGTACATTCAGTTCTGGAAGGGACACTATGGCCTTGACAACTTCCTTGTCCTTCAGGTTGCTGAAAGACATTTTCTTCAAAATGATACATGCTCCAACTGCACATAACTTCAAACATTTTGACTTTAGGTAGTCCAGTCTGTACGAATATGCCTTAGCTAATAAACCACAAACGTTATCCAATGATAATTCTTGAGAAAAGTATTGTTCGCATATGATGGCTAACTTTTCAAGTTTAAATTTTTGGGCAGCATGAAGTATGTCTGTGGCCCTGCTCAATGTATCCAACTCAATAGTTCCTTGATATATATATATAACTGTAAGAGAAAAGAAACCAAATGTCTTACATAAGAAGCAAAATATATTAGTTGATTTCAAATCATATCTACATGATTGCAAAAACGATAATAAATAAAATTATTTATTATAATTTTATTATAATTTAATTATTATAATTAAATTTCTTTTCTGCAAACATTAGCAAAATTAATGTTGATAACTTAACAGATTTTGCACATTTAATGCACTAATTTTTTAGGAGAAGACATTCCCCAACACAGAGGATGGAGATAATCTAAAAGCTCCATTCGTTTGTTTACGACATATAAACACCCAGGGCCGGATTAACCATTAAGCAAAACAAGCATGTGCTTAGGGCATCAGGAGAAAGGGGGCACCACAAAGATACACATAGAGAAAATCAAGACTTTTTAAAAAAAATTTCCATGAACAGCTGGGGCGGGGGTGACTCAGTTGGTAGCGCGCCAGGCTCGTAATCTGTAGTTCCCAGGTTCGAGTCCCAGCTGGGTCAGCGTTGAGATTTATCTCCGCAAAATTCCCCGCCCTGCCCACGGTCAGTAGGGGGCACCGATGGGCTTGGAAAGACCGCCGTCCGTCGGATGGGACGTTAAGCCGTGGCCCCGTGTGCGGGAGAGCCATACCCTGTGCACGTTAAAGAACACGCTGGATGGCCTTGACGGGAGGCTACCATCTGTCTCCCAACAGCTGTCCCAGTGGGTCCCTTCCCCCAACCTTCTCTGAGCCTTCGGGGTCCATGTGACTTGGCCATTTAGCCCATGGTGTGCAAAAAAGTGCCGCTCAGAGGTAAAACAACCCAACCCATAAACAGCTAAATATTTTAGTACCCATTTTTTTTTTGGAAAAAAACTGGCAACGTTGACTTGCAACTAGAACCCCATTCCTTCCATGGACGAAATGGTAAAATCTACCCCCCCCCCCTCCCTCCCTTGACCTTCAGCCTGCTCCACATTGAACAAAGGGTGGCTGTGAACAGTTATGCAACAAGGCAGGCTTGATGCTTTATCTCTACTGAGTATAGAAGCAGATGTGTTACGGAAAATTAGTTTTGAGAATGTGATCAAAGACTTTGCTACTAGAAAAAGTAGGAGAAAACTTTTTTTAATAAATAAAGTGGGTGTTTACAAATATAAACATTATATTCTATCTTAAGTGTAAGTTTTGTTAAGAACAATAATATTTTATTTTACGGTTCATATTTGTTGATATTTTGAATATTGAGTTAGATATAATACAGGGGTACCAAATCGTTTAAGTGCTTAGGGCCTCTAAAGGCCTTAATCCGGCCCTGTAAACACCTATCCCCTGGTTAGGTTTAGGTACGCTAACACAGGGGGGCGTAACCGGAGTGGGGTCCACTTTCCAAAATCCGATCGTCTTATACGAAATCTCAAGCTTTTCTATCTGTTTTGAAATCCAAAACAACTGTCTTTCTATGATTTATTTTGGCCGCATGGCATATGTCCGAAACTAAAAATAGATTTAAACAACAGCTATAAAATTTTATTTAATATAAAATAGAATATCGTTTTAACCTTTCCTAAGTCAGGTGTCTTAGTAACTGGGAAACTTCACCCCCCCCAAAAAAAAAAAAGTTAAAAAAATTGTTTAGGGCAAGCATTTCCGCATATATGTTTTAGGATGCGTCACAATTTTTTTATTTATCCTCTTACAGGCTTATGCTCAATATTTATTGAAATGGTTCGACCGGGCTCAAAACGTTTAACCCCAACTAATCTCTAATAGATATGCATTCAAGGGCGGTACCAGGAAATTATTTATTTATTTTATTGGGGGAGTGGTCTCCCTTCCCCCCCCCCCCCTTTGGGACTCCTTACTTCATGCATTTGCTATTGTTAAGGGAAACAGTATCATCCGAGAATTGAAACGACATTTCTAAGTACATAAAAGCAAGAGGTATGAATTTCGGAAAGAACATTCAAACAGTTGTGTAACGTTGAGATCGGAAATTTGGGGGAATCCGAACTAGGCTATACTATGGGTACTCATTACGGCGCCAACGGGCTAACGGTCGTCCTTTAGCAAGGAAGGAGTCACCATGGCGTGGTAAAGAGTCGAGTTAATTTTTTTTAAAAGTAGGTTTTTTTCTACCTCAATTTTTTTAGATTTATTTCCCGCAAAATTAGGAATGTGTTTTTAACAGATTAGCTATGATCATCAGATCGGTGATTCTCTATGATTCATCCATATGGGCGAATACTACACACACCAAATTCGTAAGATTCAGGTCTTATAGAACAAGGTTTTGAGAACTGCGGTCGATGCCCCCTGGTTTGTCACTAACAGACAACTCCATAAAGACCTGGGAATCGACCACACATATATACACATATAAAACGCACCTCAAAAAGATTTTTTGAGGCTGTAAGCAATAATCCCAATGAGATTATTTCTTCTCTGATTCTTTACCATCATACTGTTTTGAATAAGTACAAGAGGCCTAAAACGATAGCGTTCTCTGAGGAAACCTACCCATTTTAGGTTTCTTATACAATTTTACTGCTATTTTTAGCTTTTCTTATGTTTGCCCTTAGGGGCCCACCTAAGGGTGGTTTACTTATATATTTTGTTCTTACTCATGCCAAATAGGCATATCTTTATGATGGAGATGATTAAGGGTAAAATTATTACCCGGTACATCGAATATGATTATACGATCTACGATAACAGATTAGCTGCAGTCAAATTATTTATTTTCAATTGTTTACTACTAATGGTACACCCTTTATTGCTTTGTATTTAAACATAAACAAAAACTTAGACCTCAGAAATTCTAAATTAAAAATAGTCCCCTGTGTGGAAAAGTTTGGGCATCCCTGCTTTATACATTTAGTTATCAATTTATTACGACCAGATGAATTTTATATCAAGAGGGTGTGAGATTCAAAACTCAGTTACTTCTTAAATAAACCTATGGAAAATGTGTTTGAATATAAAGATCGTAGTGAATGTTCAGGTAAAATATTCTTCCGAACTCTAGATAATACTGGGACTCTGATGCATTTCTCTTGAGGATTTGAAAAAAAGTTTTAATATCTTCCGAAACTTAAACTTTCTGGTATTTTTTTTTTATATTTTAGTAAATTTTAAACTTTTGCTCTCTGACTTCAAAACCGCAAACAATGCCATGGATAAATTAATGTTGAGATTAGTACGCAACATCCTATAGCCGCAGTGTTTGGAAATAATGGATTATCGAAAGACAAAATTGCGAGGAAAATTCAAATTGCTTACTGGAATAGCAAAGGGCAAAAAACAGATCGTTTACAATTTAAAAATGTTCCTCAAACTTTCGCATTGATGTCGCATTAGTTAATGAAATCCACATAACGTTTAAATTAGCCAAATGAAAATCCCAAACTTCGATAACTTTGCTCTGACAGACAACATAATGGAAATGGTGGCTGGCTGTTGTTCAACATTGTCTTCCCCATTACGAAGGTAAATCGAACAACAGAGATTAGAGATTACCGTGATTTCTATCGTATTCATGATCTCACACTTCTAGTGGCTTATAAATCCTGCAATACTCCTCTCACTACAAGTGATTTGGACCACATTTTTATATTATATGCCAACACTTGTAATGCCAAACACTTGGATATTATAACTGTTGGCAAATACTGTCCAAGCTATATCCTTAAATATACCAATCAATTACATTCAGACATTACATACATCATACTCACCGTAAAACTGAGAAAATTACTTGTGGTTTGATATTATTAAAGACAATTTCGTTGAGGTCTGGATTTTTTAGATGTAAAGCAAAGAATGGACTAGCTGCAGAGAGCACTGTCTTGTGAGTTGGATACCTATATTTATCACCTCCTGATGACTCAATAATTTGGCAATCACTTGATTCTTCGTTAAAGAATAAATGCTCTGCAAGTGCCTGATGCTGGACGTGTTTTATTAATTCACAGGGTGCAGTTAGTTCGTCTGTAAATAAATGAATTATTTGGTAAAGTAAACTGACTTCTGCAAAAGAATAAATAATAATTTTATAAAAAAAATTATAAATGAATAATAAATAAAATTACTAAATTATTCATAGACAGATACATACAGAAATTCATGTCGCTAATTCTTCCTATCTAATATGTAAAAAAGAATGTTTGTGTGTCTGTCCTCTTATGCATTCGGTTCCCAGAAGAGCTAGCGGTTCCAAACATTGCATGAACGTTCCCTTCAATCGCAGGAAGAATTGAAGCTTTTTGCGAACCCGCTGGGATCGAACAAAATTGGGGTGAGCGGATTTGAATTTCTCAAAACCCCCATAGACTTAATATTAACGTAGGGGTTCTCAACGTGGGGTACGGGGTAAAATTTTTGAGGGTACGCCGTGAGAGCTCAAAAGTCGTTAGATATATGTTATATATATATGTGTGTTTTATTTTATTCCCATTGTTATACTATAACTAGAGTTTTATCTATCTATACAAGGGGTACGCCAGTTACATACACATTTCCAGGGGGTACGTGAAGCATAAAAGGTTGAGAACAACTGCACTTTGAAAGCGAGGTGAGTATATATAAGGTGGTGCCACAAGGCTACTTTTACCAAGGTCATTCAAGTGTATTTTAGAGGGCGTACCCCATGACGTCACAGTGGGGAGAGCCCAGTCTTTCTTTGCTCCTCGCTTGGTGAATTTCTCTCTCTGTGAAACATTTCCGGTACTTTTTGCCTCTTCTTATCATGTCGAACTGTGCAGCAGCAAACGACATGAGTAATCCTTCGAAGAATAAGGAAATCAATGTCGGCGTGAAGATAAATTCGATGCGCACGTGCTATGATATAACGTAAACATTTTTCAGATGCCTGTTAAGATCGATCGCCGATTTATGAAGCGAACTCTTAGGACTATCTATGAAACGTAAAGGAAATGATAATGCCATTCTGGATTAAAAAATGAAACCTGTCATATAAAAATTTCTGTCTTCTTACGATGACCGATTCTACTCCGACCAAACGATTGTTATCACGGGAAACGACGAAATGATTGTTGAAATAAGAAACCGATGATCGTTCTGAAAACTACGACAGTGTACCCAGTAAAAAAAAATAGCATTATCTCAGGTAACTGATAATTTAAATACCTTAGCTTATACTGTACTGGTTCATGGGAACAAAAGCTTATGTCAGTGCGTCATAGTCTACGCCAGGGGTCATAGTACGCCGTGAGAACTCAAAAGTTGCTACATCTAGTAACAAAGTCAAGTGTTTTATTTTATTCCCATTGTTATACTATAACTATAGTTTTATCTATCTATACAAGGGGTACGCCAGTTACATACACATTTCCAGGGGGTACGTGAAGCATAAAAGGTTGAGAACCACTGGTCTACGCATTAGAAAAATACAGCAGCAGTTTCAAATTGCTATTAAAAACTAAATGAAGCTGAGGGGAAATTTTTTGATTTGCAAACAAGATTACCATCAAAGCAAAAGCAGCGGAATAAACATAAATAAAAACTGCTAGAGTAGAATAAAAATTTCAGAATTAATCAAAACAAGATAAACAAATGCAGACTTTTCGTTGAATAACTGGAAGAAAAACATTTTCTTACTAAATTGAAAACTGTTTTTACGCCAAGTTACATTGAATATTTTTTCGAAGTGATAAAATTTACCCCTCCGGCTCAATGCAATATTTACTCTATTTGATATCAATGTGAAACTAAGAGTGATTACATTTATTTCTGTTGAAACTAGCGTAGATAAATTTATTAAGTGCATAAATATTATGCCTATGTGTTATTAATTCCTCAATCACATAAACAGTAATAATAAAAATTATCAAAATTAGTGGCAAGACAGATCAATTTTTATTTGTTATCAAAAATACAGGACTTTTAAAGGAAAGGACAAAAACATGTTTCGATTTTTTTTTAAATATATAGAACAAATGCCCTAAAATATGGAACTGTCATTTAAAATATATAACGAATGGTCACCGTAGACATATGTGGGATTTTATGCACGGGTTTTCTTGAGCAATATTTCTTGAATCTGTGATTCTAAATCTTTTGCGGGTCTGAATCTTGTTATTTTCTAAACTTACATTTTTATTGCAATGCCTATAGACCTGCTTCATTCAGTCAATATTTGCTGAAATATTATATGTATAAATCGATGGTTTGTGGAGACAATGAAACAGAACTCTGAAATCGGGACGCTTGCTCAACATAGCTATAAATGTTGGTTTTTTTAGCAAATTTTGTCTAAAACCAAAGGACATGATTCACTTTTAGTGCAGTTAACGATGGAATAATGAGTAATTTATGACAGAACATTTAATGTATCATTAATATTTTTATTGAAATTAATCTTGGAAGAGTAAGCTGAAGCTTGGTATCTCTTGATTCACCTGATGAGTTGTATTTGTTCTCTGCAGAATAACGTTTTTACAAGTTAATAAATTATCATTATTCTTCAGATATTGACCTCTTGCATTCTGAAGAAGTTAGTCAAAATTTTGTCTCCTATTAAAGGGGATTGTGCAGAATCCAGTATAACAGGTGAAACATTCCCAACTTATAAGGTTTCCTCTAGCTTTCTTATCTGCATTTTCTGTTCTCTGGGGCTGAGATAGCAGAGACGACGAAATGGAAAGTCTTTTATTTGAAATGGAGTCGCACGCAGAGGAATAAGTGATCAGAAGGGTAACCATATCAAAATACTTATGAGTTAGTAAAAGATAAATTTAAGGGTAGCTTTTTGTCTCGAAAATATGATTTCAAAATTGGTAGTAGAACTATACAGGATAATCTGGGACTCATATGCTATTGAAACAATTTTATTTCAGATAGACCAGAATAACCTTCAAGTACTTCAGGTGTTCTAAAATTCAGGTAAAATTTATGCGGCATCTTTCTTCAGTTGACAATCAGATTTCTTCAGCCAGTTCAGAACGAGGTAATTTCTCGTCCGGAGCAAAAATATGAATTATGTTTTCCCTCCCCACTCAATCGTAATCAATTTTATGGACTAAAAATTATGTAATTGTATGTATATTTACAATAAAAATAACGTAACCACGAAATATATAATATATAGAAGAAAAAAATTTACTTATACAATTAAATAAAAATCACATAAAAAAAACTAAGAATATTCTATAACCTTTTTTTTACCTGTCCCCTAAGCTAATATCTGTGCCTCTTCATCTATTCTGTCTGAAACTGTTGACATTGCAAATGGAACTGGATTAACATTACCACAAGCGATGGGAAGAATATCATCTGGTTCCCAATGTTAAGGAATAACTAAGTAACATTTAGAATAACGAGAAGCAAGTAGTAAAACCTTCACAAGCAGCAGTAAACAATCTGATGTAAATATTATTTTACATAAGAATTGATCAAAGAGCATAAACATATTTGCCTTCTTTTAAACTTTATGATGTCGGAATTTTGACTAGTAAATAACTGTCTTTCGTGTGTAATGAGTTCAGGAATCTTCAAACAGAACAAAATAAAATAGACAAAAATATTACAGTCTAGTTCGACAGATGTTAAGGAGATCTTGGTGTCTGAAGTTTAAAAGATAAAACGGTTGGGGGGGGGGAGACTGACTTACATGACTTAACCCCCTCTGCCAGTCATGGCTATTCTGATATATCGTATAATTGAAGACATTTATTTCAATGATCTGAATCTTTTTTTTGCGAAAAAATTATGTTAATGAGTATTTTCAGCAGTGAAGATAAAGAGGAATAAACCATGATAGTTTATTCAACAAAAACAGAAAGTCCAAAGGTCAAACGCAATATCATAGATTTCATTTCATCAATGAAAAAGAAAAATATCTTTCGAATATATCAAATCTACTTGCAATATTCGATTTTAAAAAAATCTATTTGTTAACCCGTTTACGGATATTTGCATTTATTCACGAACTTATGAAAGTTTCCGCTTTGAAGCCTACATAAACAATCTGCAAAGAATCAATGCGTGGAATGAATGATGAACTTTTTTACCTCCCAGGACCTAATAAGTTTCCTGTTGAGCAATGTGTGGCATTTGGCAATGAGGAAAGAGAAACGTGAAGAGGAAGGGATTGAGGATTCTATTCAGGCATTCTAATTAGGGTCAAAGTTCATGCAGTGGTCTGTCGTCAGCCCACACCATTAGTCAATCGCAATGTAATTTGCTATTCCGTGAAGAATATTGATTTTAAATTCATGTCTATCTCTCTACAGAAGTAGGTAAAAAAAAGGAAATTGTAAAAAACTAGAAAGGCTGAGGGAAAGTTTATTTTCCTCGTTAAAGTGAAAGTGTTCTGGGTGAGCAGATATGACCTGTTAGTTATTTAGCAATTCCAAACCCAAACTGTGTAACATGTGAACTAGGTGTTAGTTATTTAGCAATTCCAAACCCAAACTGTGTAACATGTGAACTAGGTGTTAGTTATTTAGCAATTCCAAACCCAAACTGTGTAACATGTGAACTAGGTGTTAGTTATTTAGCAATTCCAAACCCAAACTGTGTAACATGTGAACTAGGCAGTTGACAGCAAAGTGATCTGAACTAGGCAGTTGACAGCAAAGTGATCTGAACTAGGCAGTTGACAGCAAAGTGATCTGAACTAGGCAGTTGACAGCAAAGTGATCTGAACTAGGCAGTTGACAGCAAAGTGATCTGAACTAGGCAGTTGACAGCAAAGTGATCTGAACTAGGCAGTTGACAGCAAAGTGATCTGAACTAGGCAGTTGACAGCAAAGTGATCTGAACTAAGTGAAATGTATCAAATGCAAAATCCGTCTACTAAGATGAATTTCTTTCTTGCTGTTGAAATTAATGCTAACCAGAACGCCTTTCTTGACCCAGCTTTGATCGAAATTTGGTTTATATTTGTAAAATTATAAACTTCCTGCTATTCAAAATAACTGACGAGAACTCCAAGGAAGTGTAGTGGGGAGGAGAGGACTACTATTTTTCGGAACTCGCTCCGGTATTCTTTGCCTCCGTTTTTGTGGCCGTTAAGCCTTTATGAGCGATGTATGTTTAATACTTTTTTCCCCTTTGTTCCAGTTATTATTAACATTCTGAAAGAGGCTGACATGGCCTCCTTCCTCCCTCTCTCCTCTCCCCCAACACCTCCAGCAAGATCCAACAGTAATGACTAATGCCATATATGCTTATTTTATTTTATTTCTTTTGTGTGTGGGTGGGAGGGGTGAATTTCTCCAAGGTGGAAGAAGAAGGTGAAGAAGGTATGACCCTGCACCTTGATTCCGCCCTGCAGCTCTTCATAGCAAAAAATATTCCATACAGAATTTCTTTTCAGGGACGAATTTTCCCACCTTTTTCCACCGTTAGAGGGTGCTATTATAGGGATTCTGAAATTTCGAGTTGTAATATTTCGTCGATATCTATCCAACCCAAAAAGAATTTTTCATTGATCTCTAAAAACAAAACGAAAAAAGTGATATGTTTATAGACTGGCAGGCAGACGACAAGGTAAAAACATTTCGCCCGCCCCCTAATTTCCTTTTTGAAAACGAACTAATGTTTTCACTTTGTAGTCTGCTATCTATATACAAAATGAACATAGAAACCATTTGAGTTTGATGCCAGAGTAAAAAATTAAAACTAGCTTTTCAAAAAAGGTTTATTATTTTATTATGAAAAAAAATATATTAATTCATCTTAAGAATGATGAAGTCGAAATAATGTTTTTTTTTTCAAGAATAACATTTTGTAGTCTGGCTGGAAGATTATTCTGCTAGAGATTGTTATTGCAATTCGACTACAATGCAGCAACAAAGGGATGTTTCTTATAACTGTTGTGATTCAGATCTAAATGCAGAGATTCGTTGTTGAAATCCCTTTAGTATTCAAGACTCCAATCATTTTAGAACTAAGATCAATCATTTCTTTAAACGTTAACACAAAAAGTTTGGCTGCATGACAAAGACATTCATAGCTCTTTTTGGTTAGATATTACAACCTAGATCTTACTTCCCACGTTCAGTTGGAAATCGAGAAGCCAAGTGGCGTTAAACCTACAAATAGTGGACACTGAGAAACTAGACAACTATTTCATCCTCGATGATGTCTAAAGGATCTCACTATTCCAGGAGCGGGAAGCTCCCGCTGAGCCAACCCCGGAGTGGTGGTTGGCTCAGCGGGTAGCGAGCCAGGGGGCTAGCTACGCCGTGACCACCGAGAGACAAGGCCAAGGAACTCCCTTTCCGGAAGAGCTGTGTCGTCACGAACATTGGTATTCCGGTCGCCATTTTTGAATAGCTCTAATTTCGATCGAGTCACGCTGGATGAGTTGATAAGTTTTATATTTGCTATGTCTAGTTCTTGTGCATTTTTTTTTCCGCTATGCCTAGTTCTTGTGCCAGAGCATAAAGGAAATGTCTTGTGCCAAAACATAAAGGATATTTCTTAAAAAGAAGCTTGGATCAAAGCGATCAAGAGAGAAAATTTCACACCGACAATTCATAGTAAGTTACGTAACATAAGTTCTCACTTTTATTTTCTTTAACTGTATTCTATATGTTCAAAGGGTTATCAAGATTTAAACTGAATTTTTACCAGGAAATCGTTAGGCTAAGCTAATATGATCAGTTAATCAAAAGGAAATCATCCCCTGTGATGATGCGTAGAACCGGCCAGGCCTAGCACCTAATGTCCGACTCCTCCTTTTTGTGGTGCAGACCGTTAGTACCTTTCAAAAGAGATACTCTCTTGTGGAAGTGAACGGAAGGAGAGGACTGCCAAATTAGTGTGGCCTACTGATCTGGACAACTGTGGCTACTTTTCTTTATTTTTCTACCCTGCTGAGGAGTGGTCAATCACACAGGGTCCTGGTGCTGACCATATAAACCCACTGGACTGGACAATATATGCTCTGAACTTGATTATGGATCCTGATTTTGCTGCACTGGTGGGCTTCTGCGGAGGAAAAATCTTACGCTGTGTTTTCTGTTTGTTTGAGGGTTGACAGCCCCAAGTGAATAGATTCACAGGATATGTTTATCAGCTGGTGGATAATCCTGAGCAGAAGTCATCGCAGGCACCTGAACTCTTTGCTTCTATTGGCATCGTCAAATTCTACATTGGAGGAAGTCTTCCAGTGTAGATGGCTTCAGCCTTTAGTGGTGGGGGAACTGGTCTTTGCCCCATGTCTGCGATTAGGGGACTGTTTGATATTGTCGGCATTCCCTCTCTCAATAAACATAGTTTCTTTAAACATCCCACTAACCATTTTCTCTCCATAGGTAGTTGGAATGTGAGGACTCTGCACAGAGCTTTTTCTCTTGATGTTCTCACACAAGAATTCCACCATTATAATTTAGATGTTCTCGGCTTGCAAGAGACCAGATGGACTGATAAAGGTCAGATTCTTAAAAATAATCTTAAATTTCTCTTTTCAGGGAGGGACGACAATAAACATCACCAAGGCGTGGGTCTGCTTCTCAGCAGACACGCTAGTGATGTTCTTCTAGGATATGAGTGCATTAATGAAAGGTTTCTTACAGCAAAATTTCAGACAAGAGTTAAAAACTTGAATGTTATCTGCTGTTATGCCCCCACTGAGGATGCCGATGAGGATGAGAAGGATAGGTTTTATGAACAACTTCAGGATATTTTGAATTCTGTCAAGAAAGGAGATATTACTCTTGTTCTAGGTGACTTCAATGCCAAAGTTGGTACTGACTCTGACCTTTGGGGAGTAGTGATAGTCCCTTTTGGTATTGGTAGCTGCAATGACAATGGGCAACCTCTCCTACAGGTAACTAAACTCAATGGTTTCAGAATAACTAACACTTATTACAAACACCACGACATACATAAGTATACATGGGTTTCCTCTGATGGGCTGTATAAGAATATGATTGATTATATATTAATTAACAGCAAATGGGCTAGTTCTGTTAGGAATACCAGGTCATATAAGGGAGCTGAAATTGGATCTGATCATTACCTTGTTAAAAGTGTCTTGCAACTTAAACTTAAAAAGTGTTGTGCTAAATTTAAAAAATTTACCTTTAATACTGAAGCTCTGAAAGACCCAGTTATAGCTAAAGCTTACCATGATAGGTTATTTAGTCATTATGACAGTCACGGTTTGCTTACTACTGAAGTTGAGGAAGAATGGGACCATTTTAAACAGGCTTTTTTGGAAACTAACAGTTCTCTTTTAGGGAAAAGGAGCAGAGAAGGCAGAATTATTTGAGTGATAAGGCACTTGAGCTTATTTCAGAACGAAAGAACTGCAGGAATGTCCTGAATCAATACCCTACTAGTCCTAATAGAAAGCATTACAGAGAGCTTAATAAAAGTGTAAAGGATCAGTTAGCTGCTGATAAGAATCTTTGGCTTGATGGCTTGGCTGACAAAGCCGAGGAAGCAGTTAGACAGCACAACAGCAGAGAGCTGTACCAGATAGTTAATGTTTTGTGTGGTAGAAAATGGACAGGTATACAGGGATTGAAGGATAAACAAGGTAAGGTTATATAAGGTGAGGATTCTGTCATGGCTAGGTGGGTTGAGCATTTCAGTGATATTCTAAACAATGTGGTTAATTCTACTCCCATTGTTTGCAATGATGATAGATGCATTGTTGCTTTAATGTTGGCCCTATAACACAATCTGAAGTTATTTTTGCTATTTCTAAACTTAAACTTCATAAATCCCCAGGAGTAGATGAAATTACTACGGAAATGCTTAGAGCTGGGAATGTTTCGGTTACCACTTGGATGACTGAAATTCTGAATATCTTTTATGATAAAGGCATGGTTCCTAAGGATTTTACCAGAGCTATTGTTATCCCTATTTTCAAAAAAGGTTATTGCAGTTCTTGTGATAACTATAGGGGTATCAGCCTTCTCTCTGTTCCAGGTAAAGTTCTTTCCATGATTGTGCTTAATAGAATTAAGAATCTGGTTGACAGTCAATTGCGTGATGAGCAATGTGGATTCAGAAGTGGTAGGGGATGTGTGGATCAGATATTTTCACTTAGGCAGATTCTTGAGAAATGTTTAGAGTTTCAGAAACCTTTGGTTGCTAGCTTTGTTGATTTCAAAAAGGCTTTCGACTCTGTTGATCGTCATAATTTGTGGTTGATTGTGAAATCATATGGTATACCAGACAAGTTAGTTAACACAATGAAAGCTCTCTATAATAACATTGAGTCGTGTGTGAGAGTTGGTAAGTCTTGTAGCAATTGGTTTAGCATTACTTCTGGTGTTCGACAAGGGTGCATTTTGTCTCCTTGTCTCTTTAGCTTGGTTATTGATTATGTTATGCGAAATTCACTTCAAGGGAAAGATTTTGGCCTTAAATGGACTGGAGATACGAAAATTTCTGATTTAGATTATGCTGATGATTTAGCCCTTTTGGCAAATGATGTTGATGAGATGAACTCTTTCATTCGAGCTGTTGATGAAACTGGTACTAGAGTAGGTTTGATTATAAACTGAGAGAAAAATAATGTGATGAAAATTGGTCAGGCAGTCTGTGATTCAGTTAATCTGAATGGTTGCAATCTTGAACAGGTGTCACAGTATTATTATCTTGGGAACTATGTAACGGACGCTGGTGATGTGCGGCATGAGATTAACAGACGGATAGGGATTGCTGCCGGGACTTTTAAGAATCTATGGAGAGTGTGGAGAAATAGGCGTATACACCTAAAGACTAAAATTAGACTGTATAATAGTTTGTTTTTTTCTAGGGTTAGTTATGGTAGTGAAACTTGGACACTTTGTAAACAAGATAACAGGAAACTAAATGCTTTTGATTCCAGATGCTTACGAGAGTAGGGCTTTTCAGAGTGGCTTTTCAAAAATCAGGTGTGTTGTAAAATTGGGACTTTTTTTTCTGTAAAATTGTGGCGAGATGGGGAAAAATTGAGAAAACTTGGCAAAATCTAGGGCAGTTGGCAAAATTCGAAGCCACTTGGTAAATTACGGGCGATTTGTGAAAATTAGGATAGTTTTTGTAAAATTAAGGAGAGTTGACAAAATCGGGAAAACTTGGCAAAGTCTAGGGAAGTTGGCAAACTGGAAACCACTTGGTAAAGTACAGGTGAGTTGTAAAAATTGGGATTGGTTTTGCGAAATTAAGGAGAATTGGAAAAACCAAGAACTCTTGGCAAAATCTAGTGGAGTTGGCAAAATTCGAACCCATTTGGTAAAATAGAGGGGAGTTGTGAAAATTGTGCCTTTCTTGTGCAATTAAGGAGAGATAAAATTATAAGTGACTTGGCAAATTCAGGGAAGATGTAAAAGTTTCGTTTTTTTTCTGTAAAATTACGTGGATTTGGCAAAATCTAGAGTAGTTGGAAAAATTTGAATCCATTGGTAAAATATCGGCGAGTTGTGAAAATTGAGATTTGTTTTGTGAAATTAAGGAATGTTGGACAAATTATTGAGGAAACTTAACAAAATGTAGGGAAGTTGGCAAAATTCGAATCCATTTGGAAAATACGGGCGAGTTGTGATAATTGGGATTTAGTTTGTAAAATTCAGGATAGTTGACTAAAATCGAAAAAACTTGGCAAATATGATACATAATATTTATTGTTTTAATTTTTACAGTATTAAATACCGAAACGTGTCATTTAACTTCTCCTACATCCAATTTCCATCGCATTAGTTCTTTTCTTTGTGATTGTAAAAGTAATAAATTTTTGAAATCGACTGTGTTTTTGGAAATCGACCACTTCTTATGCTTACCTCTAGTTTCATAATTACTAAAACATTCCACAGGACAGGAAAGATTAAAATGATATTCCATATAATAGCATGTGACATTCTATTCTAATAGGTTTTAAAAGCATTTGGTCTCGTACAGGCCCGAATCAAGAAAAAATATTAAGGAGGGAAAAAGAAGTAAAATAAGGAAGGGAGCGGGGGGGCAAGTAACTGGATTTCCATTATAATATAACATTTCTCTCACCGTTTTACTGATCTTTAAAAATATCTTGAGAAATGTAGGAAAAATTCATAAGTTTAATAATTTTTGCCTGTACTATTCATAGCAGCCCACTCCAAGGGTCGCCTAGATGCGACCCTGATCTCGTAGAATTGCCAACTTCCCGCTTTCCTTCAGCAACACAAAATTCCGGGTGCTCTTCTTCCACTTAAGATTAATCCAAGGATGAAGCAGAGAGGAAATTAGGTTTGTTTAAACTCTGATCGGCGCGTTTTTTGCACACAATGGGATAAATGGGCAAGTCGCTGCTTACGATTAGTAAGTTCTGTGTGATTGTTGAGAAAGTTGATCTCGAATTTTCATTTTTAGATTTGGGTTCTTTTTTGATGATAATTCTTGCTGTTCTATGTGATTCTATTAATTACATAAGTTTATCTTTGATGATTGGCATCAGCACCGTTTATGTGCTTGAGAGTTTGAGATGGCGTTTTGTAAAGAAAGCTTTAGGTGTTATTTATGGTTTGCTGGAGGTTTTCTTCAAGTTTGTGGTACAAGGGATTGCCGCTCCAAATAACTATATGAATTTCTTACAGCCCGGTTTTATGAAGAATTTGAGGGTGAGGGGGGGGGGGAGGCAGAAACACAATCGAGTTGGAAAAATGAAAAAGGGATCGGGATGGTAGGGCCTCTAAACCGAAGGTAGAAATGTCTCCCTCCGGTTTAGAAGTCTTTTAAAAATTCTTTAAAAATGTATGAAATTTAAATAAGACGAATTTTTGCCTCTAGGTAGCATTATGAAAGGGGGGCATGATTCCATTGCCTCCCCTCTCTCCCTACATCCTCCCCTGGCTGCATGTATTGAATACTTTTCATGTTCGGGAATGATGTCAGGTAGGTCATATAGGTAAAGACTGAATAGCTTTGCTGAATCACAAATCATCTTGTCAGATGTTTTGTGATGAAAGTGAATTGCCTACTTTGATTCGTATTATATTTTTTTTTTATTGTGTTTAGGATGTTGACTATCTTGCCATGCATTTCTATTTTCTTCATTTTGTAGAGTAGGCCATCGTGTCATACTTCGTCAAAGGCCTTTTTAGATCAATGGCAATTACTGCAGTAAGCACATTACTACACTACATAGTACACGTGAGGACATGTTGAAAGTCAATGATGGAATCAGTTAATTGTAAAGTCAGCTTCTGGCTGTCCTGAATTCAGTAGATAATTCACTTAATATGTTCTCATTTTCTAAGTACCAGTAGAGCCTGATTTTGATTAATTTTTTATATATTTTGAGAAGGAAGGAACTTCAATTTATTGGGTGGTGAGCAGGTGGAAAGTTTTTGTGTGTTTTTTTTTTAATTAAAATTGCATATGCAAGATTTCATTCGTTAAGTGTTGAGTTCTGAGCTAAGAAGTTGTTAAACATTTCTAGCAATATTAGCTGTTTTTTTTGGGTGGTTTTTAATGGCATTACATATAATTCCATCTGGGCCTGATGAGGATATTTTAAGACTTTTTAATGCATAGGACAGTTCTGTGGAAGTGAATTTTAAATTTAAAGGAATGTTTTTGTATTGCTCTCTTTTTGCGTGTTTTTTTTCCCAGTGCTCTTATGATGTTTTGATTTTGCTCACAGCTACATTCATCTTCTTCCTCCTGATAAAACTGTTTGCCAGGTTCTCAGGAGTGATGGATTGTGTCAGATATATCTTTTGCCAATCATGAAGAGGCGAAATTGCCTTCATTAGACCATTGATAGCATTTCCATATCTTTGGGGATAGGAATGAAAGGTTGATCTGCCAAAGTTTGCAACTTGATTTTTACCACTTTTTATAAATTTTATTCTCACTTCTGTAGTTGGTGATTTTGGTATCCAAGATATGAAAGAAGTTTCGTGTTCTCTCCTGGCTATTCTTTTTGTTTTCTTCCTTCTTAATGCAATTAGCTTTTTCGTTTCAAGTGGGTTGATGTGGCAAGTTTTATTTGAAATTTTGATACAAGTGTTTGCACAATTTTTTCGTTTTGTAGAGTTATGTTTTCTATGAATTCTTAATAGTTGTCTATTTTTTAATCTTGTCTCTTCCAAAGTTCTGAGTATTTTCTCCAGTTTGTAGTTGTTATAATTCTTTTGTTGTGTTTTTAGAATTTACTAGTGGGAAGTGTGACCACTAAGGGAATGTTGTCACTCCCCATATTGTCAGGTCTTCCATGTGAACAGGCGGAGGAGGAATTGGCATCCTGAAGTGTGGAGTCTATTGCATACTTTTTCTTTCCATAGTGATGAAAAGTAAGACAGAAGTCATTCAGAAAAGTGATATTGTTAGTTTCGATTAGCTGTTCCATGACTTCGTCTCTTCCATCGATTTTATGAGACCTCCACATGGCACTGTGGAAATTGAAGTCCCTCATAGATGAGGTGGAATTTAGGACATTGATCTAAAATATCTTGGAATTTGACTAAGTGGATTTTATTCCTTGGATTGTAGAAATTAATTATTTAGACTTGACGTTGGTTGTTTTTTACTTTTATTGCTTGAACTTTAAAAAGATCATGGTATTAGAGAAGAATTTTCATCTGAGGAAACTCCTGGTGTTTAATGTGACCATGACTCCTACTGTTCTATAACTGTCATTTTTTTTTGGTATGTTACATACGGGTTTTTATAGGTGTTGTAGCCTTCATTTCTTGTAGGGTGATTATGTAGACGCTGCATGTGTTGCAGATTTGCTTAAGCATGTTCTTATGTATTAGTGTACCATTGGGGTAGGTAACTTGCTGGTTTTTTTTCCATAATTTGATTCTTCAGTGATTTTTTCGTACCATACCAATGACATTTTTATTTTTTTTAATCCGTTAACTTTTGTTAATTAATGCTTTGAAAATAGATTTAAGCAGTGGGATCATGCATTCCGAGTGTGATTTTTCTGAATTGTGCCATTGTTTTTTTTATCACTGTGACATTTTCTTCTCTATTTCGGTTTTCGTTTGCGTTGCAATATTTTTTTTTCTTTCTGGGTTTTTCATTTGAATTTCTTATTTGTTTTTCCTCCTTATTTTGTATCTTGAAATGTGAAATCATATGCCTGCAGTTGGCAATCTTGCTGGGGAAAATTTTAACATTGGTTGATAGGAATTTTTTTGTTATTTTTAATGCTTCCCGGAATTTCGAAATTTTTCTGAAATTTAAGAACCTGAAACACCTCTAGACACCAATTTTTAGTTCTTCAGTATCAATAGATTGAAATTTAAAATGCTAAATGAACAAAAAGATCTTTTTTAAAGTAATAATTTTCTAATTTTCAGAATTTGTATTTTTTTTCACCTTAGAATTTCGAGGGTAAGGTGTGTATACCTAACTCCTTGATTACGTGCCTATTATAAGCTGATTATAAACAAATATTTTTGTAGATCTGTATGGGGAACTAAACTCACAGTTTGATTGGATATCCCCCCTGTCAAGTGCACGAACCCCCGTTGCAAGCGACGTTTTGAATTTTTAAACTTTAACTTTTTCTACATTACAATGTAAGGATTTTTTGCATTTGGGATGCCGACGAAAATATTTATGACGGCTCACATTTTGCCATAGGCTCGAATTTCCAGTTATTATTTTTATACAATTCTTTAGTAACTCCCTCTACAAAAGCGAAATCCCCACTATAAACTCTGTTGTTTTGAGAGGGTTACCACCTGAAGTGTTGCTAAAAAAAATGAATCCGAAACCTGTTCACTTCTTTAAATTGTTATGATAAAATCCTCTAATAGGTGGCGCCAACCGTCTACTCAGCATTTGGGAAGCAGTTAAAGACGACGCCATGTTAGCAGCATCAAAGTGGTCTGACGGTGAATACTGGGATTAGAAATAAGGCATGTTTTTGATTGTATTTTCCCTATTTTCGAGGCATGAGCAATTATAGTAAACACTCAGCAAAGAAATGGGAAAATTTTATTGACAAATAAGTAATGCGAAGTTAATTCCTGCCAACTTACCTTCCATTGCAAGTTTTGAAGGTCTTCCCTGTTAAACGAGAAACCAAACTAAACCACCGACTGACACATATCATTAAAACATGAAGGGACAGAACCTGTTAACGCCATCTAGTGATTGAAGATTCAAAGGGTAATGAGGGAAAGCAGACTATCTGGGGCACGCAAATTGCATTAACACTCAGTTTAAGCATTAGGACAAATGCCATTGGCAAATTTCGTGCGTTTTAGCCCAGGCAGAGAAACTTAGTTATTATCTTTATATTCGTATGCATTAAAATATTTTGTTGTTCATTGCCGATGGATATTGTACAAATATGTGGAATCTAAAGAATAAAAAATATTATAATCTTGATATTATGTACAAGTTGCGGATTGAAGTTAAATAGATGGTTGGCGTTTAAAAGTACATCATCATACATTTCAAATGAACAAACGTTTCAAACTATTAAGTTTTGTCTTGGCTCATATTTAAAGATATTCTTTAGTATCGTTCTTCCAGAAGAAAATTGTGTATATGCTAGGGGCTATTAACTTAAAGTGACTGGATTGAGCCGGAACTGACCGGATAGCGACTCCGGTACATGAATTTTTGCACCGTTTAAGCGATCTTTGAAAAAAAAATTCTACAGCATATGTTTAATATATGTGTATAATATTTTTTTTTATTTCCATCGATTATTAACGCTCTCAGAAGGAGAGCCACCAACCTAGATAGGGCCCTGAATCATTGTATTGAAATTTTCATATCATATATAGAGGTGATTGTGAGTGACTGACTGATAGGGGATCACGCTAACTCTAAGATGCAGAAATGGTGACGATTTGCACTTAGGATTTGGGTTGTTTTACCTCTGAGCGGCACTTTTTTGCACAAAATGGGCTAAATGGCCAGGTCACAAGGCTCAGAGAAGGTTGGGGGACCCACTGGAACAGCTGTTGGAAGACTTTTTCCTGTTGTGTGGAATAATTTAGTAAGTGGGAAATCCTACTCGTCTTATTTTCAGAACCCCCTTCCCAAAACTTAATCCTTTGTACGTCTCTGTGTGGAGCCTCCTTCCTACTTTGTGTCTTACATTTACATTAGCATGTATGGTCTCATAAAAGTTTCATAAAAATTGTCCAGTGGGTCTCCTTCCTCTAACATTCTCGAAGTTCTTGGGGTCCTTGTGACCTGCTGCATGCCCGTTGTATTCCCCCCCCCCAAAAAAAAAGTGCTTCTCAGAGGTTGTCTTTTAGAGCCAAATTGGCTTCCCCCCTTTGTTGATTTCACAATCTCTGATGTCATTGTAGCAGTTTAATGCTGTGGATATTTGCTTCTGAGGATTTTGTGAGATATCAGATTAACGCCACCTGGTGCCTTTAATCAGCTGCCTTTATATTTATGGCATAATGTCTTCCCTGATTTTGTACATTCTTTTGTTGTGTCGGATATTTCACTTTATGCACTTTCATTAAAGATTTATGTTCTGAGCACACACGGATACTCTCAGGGCCAGATCTAGGGAGTGGCTGCAAGGGGCCAGGTGGGTATGCTTTCTGAGAGTTGGAAAAGTATCAATGTTTGCAACGCATCAAGGATTTCAATTGAGGACCAGCAGGGCCAGACCTAGGAGGGAGGAGAGGGCAAGGAGGCCATGCCCCCATTTCAGAAAATGCTAGTAAAGGTAATAGAGGCAAGAAATTATTAAACTTATTCATATTTCATGAATTTTTCAAGAAACATTCTTGAAGTCCTGTAAAAACAGAGAAGGAAATGTTATACTGCATTGGAAATCCAGTTCTAGACATTTTCCCGCTTCGATTGTGTTTCTTGCCCCTCTCCCCCCTCCATCGATATTTTTCTAGCTTGGGGCCTGACGACCAGGGAGGAGTCTAAAATATATTAGGGGTGGAAAAGTAGAGACATGGGAGCTGGAAGGAAAATTTTAGCTTTAGGATGGGAGGGGGACGAAAATTAGCAATCTCGAATTATTAATTGAATATACATTTAGAAAAAAACTAAATACCCTTTTAAGCAGCTACTTGCTACAAAAGTCTGACAGAAACCTATCAATTTAATACGCCAGTCATATATGTAGAAAAAAATACAAGGCGGAGGGGAGGATGGGAGGGGAGGCAAGAGCCCCCCCCCTGCCAGAAAATGCTAGGAAAGGTAATAGAGGAGACAAAATTATTAAAATTATTTATATTTCATGCATTTTCCAAGAAAATTTTCAAAGACTTGTTAAATGTAGAGCAGTTGTTCTCAATCTTTAATGCTTCACGTACCCCCTGCATATGTGTATGTAACTGGCGTGCCCCTTGTATAAAATAAAACCCCCTCAAGCAGCTGCTTGCCACAGAGGTCTGACAGGAGCCTGTCAGTTTATATGCCATAGTAGGAGATCCGAGAGGATGGCAGGACCTCAGCAGAAAACAACACACACATCCATGCCTTACCCGGGGTTCGAACCCAGGTCCCTTAGATCAGTAGCCAAGCGTGCTAACCACTCGGCCATGGGATAGATAGATAAAACTATAGTTATAGTATAACAATGGGAATAAAATAAAACACTGACTTTGTTACTAGATCTAGCAACTTTTGAGCTCTCACGACGTACCCCAAAAAATTTTACCGCGTACCCCACGTTGAGAACCCCTAACTTAGAGGAAAATATTACACTGCATTGGAAATCTAATCTACCCCTCTCCCCCTCCCCCCCCCCCGGTTCGATTTTTTCTAGTCCGGGCCTGGTTTAACCATATTTCAAGATGAAGCGATCACGGTCAGTCATCACACCAGTTGATCTACCACCGGATGACAGAGATTAACTGTATTTATAAAATTATGATATAAAAAGTTTTATTGCTGTTTTTAGAAATTATGAATGCCAGATTTTATTATTGTTTCCTAAAAAATGCTAATTATTATTATTATTGTGCAAAATATAAATATCCTATTTAAAGGAAAGGACAATTGTTTGAAACAAAAGCAAAATGATTGAATTATAAGAGAATTAGAGATAAAATAGTATTATTGGAAATCAAAAATCTGTAGTATAGGAAACGGAACAATATGTTAATTTTTCGAAATTTATTTTTTTTCTTAATTTCAAAAAAAAAAACATATTACGCCACTACAAGCAAAAACATCATCTTGCTGATTATTATAAATTGTGTGCCGTAATGATTTTAAAAGTAATCGCAAGAAAAGAAACGTAAGATTTTGAAAAAAGAGGAAAAGTGAAATAATCCCGCAAAGTAAAATCGCCTCTAGTAAATATGCAATGCACATTTTCAAAGAGAATGAAGGTCGCCATTTTCCGACTCTTGCACCGCCAACGGTTGAAATTCGAACTAATTATGATTTGGAAAATGCGAAGAGTAACGTTTGACTTGTAAATGCAAAAACAGAATTCATCATTTATCTCTTAAAACGAAAGAATTGCTTTTTACCTCTTCCCGTATTGTAAGAAGGGGCCAAATTTGGTTTCATTGTGAACTATTTGATCATCGCAGTTGATCACTCAAATTTCAGTCCTGTAACATGAATGGGTCACTTACAATAATAAGTTAAATTCTGCCATTTTCAGAATTCAGCACGGTGGAAACGTTGCTGAAAGATTCAGGAAATGCGAATCCCAGTGTTTCATCAGTTGCTGAAAGATTCAGGAAATGCGAATCCCAGTGTTTCATCAGTTGCTGAAAGATTCAGGAAATGCGAATCCCAGTGTTTCATCAGTTGCTGAAAGATTCAGGAAATGCGAATCCCAGTGTTTCATCAGTTGCTGAAAGATTCAGGAAATGCGAATCCCAGTGTTTCATCAGTTGCTGAAAGATTCAGGAAATGCGAATCCCAGTGTTTCATCAGTTGCTGAAAGATTCAGGAAATGCGAATCCCAGTGTTTCATCAGTTGCTGAAAGATTCAGGAAATGCGAATCCCAGTGTTTCATCAGTTTCTGAAAGATTCAGGAAATGCGAATCCCAGTGTTTCATCAGTTGCTGAAAGAGTCAGGAAATGCGAATCCCAGTGTTTCATCAGTTGCTGAAAGAGTCAGGAAATGCGAATCCCAGTGTTTCATCAGTTGCTGAAAGATTCAGGAAATGCGAATCCCAGTGTTTCATCAGTTGCTGAAAGATTCAGGAAATGCGAATCCCAGTGTTTCATCAGTACTTCATCATTACTTCCAATCCAACAAAAAAAAGAATTTTTCATTTATCTCTGTAAATAAAAAAAAATTGATTCTGCTGTTAGACAGACGGACTACAAAGTGAAAACGAACCCTCTGTTATTTGAAAACGAGTTAAAAGCCGAAAGATAAACACCACCTCAAGCAGCTGCTTGCCACAGAGGTCTGACAGGAGCCTGTCAGTTTATCTGCAAAAGTAGGAGGTCTGTGAGGATGACAGGATCTCAGCAGAAAAACAGCACAGACATCCATGCCTTACCCGGGGCTCGAACCCAGATCCCTTAGAACAGTAGCCAAGCGTGCTAACCACTCGGCCATGGGAAGGCTGTAGAGTAATAGAAATGTTTTATTTATAATAAAAATATAACAGTAATAATATAAAAGGTATCAATTTTTTTTTCAGATGCATCGAGCGATAACATTTAAAAGTCATAGAGGATGTTTCCGAAGGTCTAGTCAAACTTTGGGAACGTTTTCTTCTGTGCATAATGATGAAAAAAGTTCCTATAAACAATAAAAAAGAAACTCTTCCCTTCCAAGTTTTTGCAGATTTTCAGAGTGCAAGTAAGAAATCCTGTGAAGCTAATTATGTTTTTATTCCAGTTACTACAGCCCACACTGTAAGTGATCGATGAGAACAATTATGTAAATGTACATCAGAGCAAGTGTCCGAAATGGCCTCCCTGAGCAACAATGCACTCCCACAAAGAATCTGCTCATCGACTGTCGAACATGTTCGAAAAGTTCCGGAGTGTTCTGAATTCTTTGCCAATGATCCATTCGCGGAGAGCTTGTATATTAGGAATCGGGGGAGGCAGAAATATCTGCCTTAACGTGTCCCCCATAAGAAGAAAACTGGATTCAAATCGGGAGAGCATGCAGGCCATGTGATTGGTCCATCTCTACCAATCCAATGGGCAGGATACGTACGATTCAAATCACTCTGGAGTGGTGGGACTTTCTTCAACATTTGCATACATCTACTGTGCCGTCAGACATGTAAAGGATGCAAATTTACCTAGCATCGTACCTTTTGACACCCTCATATACTTGCATTCTCAAAATGTGCTATGATTCGGAAGGGAAGACTTTCTGGCCCAATGTTCATAGGAACTTTTTTTTTCCATCACTATACACAGTAGAATACGTTTTCTAAGTTTGACCAGACCTTTTGGAAACACACTGTATAAAGTTTACCTATTACATTTCAATATAATTTGTTTTATACGATTTAAAGTTTTCTGAAAATTGTTTATAACTTGTTAAATTACCGTCAATCTTTAAAAAAGACTTCTTTCTAAGTGTAGTTCGTGATTGTTGAAATGAGCAGTTTTATTTTTCAATTGCTTGTGCAAAATCAGGTTGTGCGACATTATAACCGATTCAGTTGGGAAACTGTTACCCAACAGAAACTCAACAAATGTATCCCACAGCAATTAATATGACTCAAATGCTACTAAATGTTCTTAAAGAGACCAATTGAAAAGCGAAAAGTGGACTAAAATGGGAGAAAAATCATAAATAAAAACATCCTCAGTGTTTTCCTGCAGTTAACGGGTTGAAAGTAATTCACCAGGCACTCACACGTTTCAGGAATAATGCAGTAAACTTTTATGATAATTGTTTTCTATGAGTGGGGTTGAAAAACCGGATGTACATGGTTGTAATTATGTTGAAGTACTTTTCTTACACTAGCGTAATCTTCAACAAAACTGGTTTGCAATATTTCAAGTCGTCACTCAAAATTTGTTAAAATAAGAGCCAAATTATGATCTTCGTTGCAGACAAATTTAAGTTACATATAATGACTAAAAAAGTTGCCTGAGGCACCTTAAACGGATTCTTGAGAACACAGATTTCAAATCGTTCTTTTTATCAAACATAAGCCTTCTTTAAGACAAGTGCATTTCCTACGAGACATTTCCATTTCTGAATTACATGTTTCCATTTCTGAGCATTGTGATCATTTTTATGACACATAAAGGTACTTATTAGAAACTTCTTATGTTGCAGTAAGCCATAAAAAATGCAGGGGGGCGTGGTGCAAGAGACTGGCTTTCCATTGCAGTATAACATTTCCTCCTCCATCTGAGCTATTTAAACATTTCTTGAAAAATACGTGAAATATACATAAGTTAAAAACATTTTTGCCTCTATTACCCTTACTAGCATCTTCCCTTTGCCCTCTCCCTCCCTCCCTAGATCCGGCCCTGCATGACCTAAAGTTAATCCGACACAATAATGCTCAGTTTTAATTACTGAAGACTGATTAAAAGGTTGCAATAAAAAGTATTTATTTTATTTCTTACTTATTTCTTTGCATTTGCAAGGAAAAGTAGATATTTAAGTTACAACTGAGCCCGAAGCCGTCTCTGCTATTTCGAACTTGAAGGCATTTCTGTTACATTGCTGATGCGGACTTTTTTTATTTATTTTAGAAGCTTCGGAGTTTAGAATTCTCTATTTCAGTGGTTCTCGGCCTTTTATGCTTCACGTACCCCTGGAATATTTTCAGTAATGTGAAATAGTTACCGAAATTCAAAACAGAAATTAATACGCTATAAATGATCAAAGGGACTTGGGTTCGAGCACGGGAAAAGCAGGGACGTTTATTCGTGTTGTCTTTCTACTGAGGTCTCGCCTTCCTCACAGGCCTCCTCTTTGGCTGTGCCCACGGTCAGTAGGGGACACCGATGGGCTTGGAAAGGCCGCCGTCCGTCGGATGGGACGTTAAGCCGTGGCCCCGTGTGCAGGAGAGCCATACCCTGTGCACGTTAAAGAACAGCAGGATGGCCTTGACGGGAGGCTACCATCTGTCTCCCAACAGCTGTTCCAGTGGGTCCCCTCCCCCAACCTTCTCTGAGCCTGCGGGGTCCATGTGACCTGGCCATTTAGCCCATGGTGTGCAAAAAAGTGCCGCTCAGAGGTAAAACAACCCAACATTAAAGAACAGGCTGGATGGCCTTGACGGGAGGCTACCATCTGTCTCCCAATAGCTGTTCCAGTGGGTCCCCTCCCCCAACCTTCTCTGAGCCTTCGGGGTCCATGTGACCTGGCCATTTAGCCCATGGTGTGCAAAAAAGAGCCGCTCAGAGGTAAAACAACCCACAACAACCCTCTTTGGCTGCTATATTCACACGATCTTGTCACACCTCTGTGGCAAGTAGCTGCATGCGTAAGGGGAGGATTTTTTTAATGTTCGTCATTTTTTTAAATTCGCCAGAAAGGCTTATTTTTATGTATACTGAAAGAAGGTGGTGATGTAAGATGACGTTAATCTTCGTCAGTTCTCACAGATCATTGGCTGAGTGGCAGGTGATTGATAGATTATCGACCAATGAACTATACGAAAAGTCGTTCAAACTTATTGAAGAGCTACTAGGGAAAAAACTACAATTTTAAAGAGCAGCGCGAAAAGTTTTCTACTTAGAAGGAACTTCCTCCTCGAATTTTCTGGTTTATGGAGTCCCTCATTGGAGGTTAATTTCGCCATGATCTTAGAACACCAAAAGTAGCCGTTCATTGGATGAGAAGTTAAGGCGTGGTCCCGTTACAAGAGATCATGCTTTCTGAACAGTAAAGAACACTCTGGATGGCTTTGATGGGATTTTTTTCTTCTCCTTAAAACTACCCAGTACCCCCCCCCCCTCCATCAACCTTCTCTGAACCCTCATGGCTCCTTGATTCCGAGGAAGAAACAGCACATCGGCGAGATTCACTGATCGGATTAAGTTTCGAATCGTTTTAATATTCGTTATAAACTGGAAAGAAACATTGCAGTTCCTTGTACAGTCGCTCAAAAAAGTATCCGAACACTGTGGTTGATTACAGAATTCATAAAAAATATCTGGCAAATATTTTTTTTAGAAATTAATGATCTGGCAACCTTCGTTTACGTAGACGAAGGTTGCCAGATCACTAATATAAAAAAAAATGTTGCCAGATATTTTTTCTAAAACTATAATCAACCATAGTGTTCGGATATTTTTTCAGCGACTGTACAACTAGATGATGAAATGGCAAGGTCAGTTTCATCATAATACCTTAAGATTAATGTCAGGGCCGGATCTGGGGGGGTAGAGAACAAGGATGCCTTTGAAAAGGCTAGTAAGGCCATGTACGCCTAAAAATATTAAACCTGTACGTATTTCACACATTTTTTTTTCAAGAAATTTAAAAAAAAAACTCTCAGAAACGAATGGGAAAATATTACACTGCAATGGAAATTTTCAGTCTCTTGCTCCCCCCCCCTCCTCCTTAATTTTTTTCCACATCCGTATCTGGATAATGACATATAATGATAACACGAATAGCTAAACAAAGAGACAGTGTTATTATAAAGTAACTTCATGTGATAATAGTGTAAGAGAAACTGCCTACGAAGCATCTTGCTAATATTTATATAAAGAGAGTAGCCATAAAAAGGTAGAACCGTGATGGTAAGTACACCATCCTTGGTGTGGTGGTAATAAAATATCCCCTTCCTGTCTTACTTATTTAAGAAACAAATTTCTTCATCATTGGTGGTATCTATGGATTAGCAGATATTATCTCTACTTCGTCTTCTTAATATCTTGGATTTAATTATTGATCAATATATTATTTGCATTAAAGAGTTGGATCAAAGCGTTTCCATAGTTAAAGAACCTGATTATTATTTCACCAGGCCAACATTGTGTGTTAGGCGTAAGTAATATAATGATCAAAGAAACTCACTTATCTTTGTTACATAGAAGACAGAGGCAGCTAGAGAAGCATTTAACAAGTATTTCGCTTAAGTGAAAGAATTAGAAGGAGCATGTGAAAAACTAGAAGAAATATCGCCTCCGGTAAATATAAATATGGGATGTTTGTTTCAAAGAGAATAAGATTTTTGCGCTTTAGCTTCTTCTGACAGTGGAAATTCAAACTAAGGGATAGCTGGAAAAATGCAAACAGTAATAGTTCCTTAATATCTATGCAACACGAAAAATGATTTTCTCATACATCTATTAAAACGAAAACATTGCGTCTCCCTCCCGTGGGGGTCAGAAAATAAATCATTACTAACAATGTAAAGCTCTCTCTACCATCAACTTTATCACCAGCAATTCAAATTCGCAGCTCGCAATAGATCGTTTGCAATATTCGTTTGTCGTTGTAAAGTTTTCTAATTTCTTCCACCGCTAGAAGGAGCCGTTTAAGCTAGTGGGAGATTCGAAAAATGCGAATCGTAATATTTCATCAATGCCTATTGAAACCCAAAAGTAATTTTTAAGTTATCTCTAATAAACGCAGGCTAATATGAATGTCTACAGGCAGATGAAAGGGGAGAATGACGACAAAGTTCTCGTTTTAGCTCGTTTAAAACAAATGCTGAAAACAGAAGAAACTAGAAGTAACTTCTTGGTTTCTCAGTCTTTTCTTTAACAACCCATAAAAAAATTTGCCCGATTTTGCCAAAAGATAATGTTTGGGTTCAAGGTCATCACCGATTGACACCAAGTGAGAATTGCCTTGTCCCACTGCGTCTGTGAGGAGATCGAGATCTGTGTAACGAGTTTCTCTCCTTATCCCTTGATTGCTAAGGATTTTAGTATCTAGGTGACAGTTACAAACTAATTGACAGTTTTAGCACGCGTTGCCAGCTCAAGTGAGAAGTAGGAATTGCACGGGGAGGGAAACCCATTCAGTCGCATTAAAAGGAACTGGGATACACACTGGACAAGACTTCAGTCGCATTAAAACGAACTGGGATACACCGGACAAGACTTCAGTCGCATTAAAACGAACTGGGATACACACCGGACAAGACTTCAGTCGCATTAAAACGAACTGGGATACATACCGGACAAGACTAGTGATAGTTAGGGATCGGGTTTAAAGTAGTACAGACGAACTCCCCCTCCAGGGGGCTTAGTCAAAATTTAATTTTTAATTTTTTTATCATAACTGTGGAACAAAAAAAAAATCAAAAAAATCAAATAAATAAATTCTTTTGGCTATAATTTTTAAAAATATGCACCAGTCAGCCTTTGATTATTTGTTTAGGTATTCTTCCTGTCTTTAATTAATGATCACTCTTATCATTTATAATAATGTTAATCAATGATTTTCAGGTCCTACGAATTAATTTTTAGTATTTTTCATCCCAAATGACATTAATAAGATTTTCACTCTGTGTTCAAACAATTATAATTATAATATTTTGAAGTTTATAACAGCCTATATATAATAAAAAGAATGAAAATATGTTTTAGCTGTATGTATTTCTGCATGATGTTTTATGGGGTGGGTTAGAAAAACTTTTCTTCGCCGAACTGTGCTCGGGCTCAGTAATTATCGAAATGTTTGACGCCCGGGCTCAAGAATTTCGGGCTTGGGATCCAGAATTTTATTTTGAGATTATTAAAATTTATTTTATTCTATTGTTTTTACTTGTCGTCTCTCTGTCTATCCCAACTGTTCTTTAGGATAGAAAGAGAGACGACTAGTTAAAACAATAGAATATTTTGGTTTTAAAAATGCGCTAAAATAAACCTATTCAAGCAAAAATTAGGATGGAGTTGTGATTTTATTTAATCCGAAAAATGAAGAGGTTAACATCAATGATTATTTGTAATTAGTTTATCATTAGAAGAGAATTTCCCCCATTGTCCTTCAAATGAAAAGTTGAAACTTCCATTCTTTCAGTTGTGACGAGAGGGGAAGGAGAACGAGAAGGATCCGGAACTACTATTCCATGGAACGTCTGCCATGGTATTTCGATACCCCTTAAAATCGATACGTTGTCATATGATAATCTTTGAGCTCTGGATTCTTGATCAGAAATCTTCAGAATTCCTTTAAAACGAACCAGCAATAAACCAGATGCACGAAATCACAAATTGCATTAATTGTGGATGTTTTTATGCTGAGGTTATGCCTTCCTTTCAGATTTCCTTTGGTGTATTCTCTAGGTCATGCCTTCCTTGCAGATTTCCTTTGGTGTATTCTTTTAGGTCATGCCTTCCTTACAGATTTCCTTTGGTGTATTCTTTTAGATCATGCCTTCCTTACAGATTTCCTTTGGTGTATTCTTTTAGGTCATGCCTTCCTTTCAGATTTCCTTTGGTGTATTCTTTTAGGTCATGCCTTCCTTTCAGATTTCCTTTGGTGTATTCTTTTAGATCATGCCTTCCTTACAGATTTCCTTTGGTGTATTCTTTTAGGTCATGCCTTCCTTACAGATTTCCTTTGGTGTATTCTTTTAGGTCATGCCTTCCTTACAGATTTCCTTTGGTGTATTCTTTTAGGTCATGCCTTCCTTACAGATTTCCTTTGGTGTATTCTTTTAGGTCATGCCTTCCTTACAGATTTCCTTTGGTGTATTCTTTTAGGTCATGCCTTCCTTTCAGATTTCCTTTGGTGTATTCTTTTAGGTCATGCCTTCCTTACAGATTTCCTTTTGTGTATTCTTTTAGGTCATGCATTCCTTTCAGATTTCCTTTGGTGCATTCTTTTAGGTCATGCCTTCCTTTCAGATTTCCTTTGGTGCATTCTTTTAGGTCATGCCTTCCTTTCAGATTTCCTTTGGTGCATTCTTGTAGGTCATGCCTTCCTTACAGATTTCCTTTGGTGTATTCTTTTAGATCATGCCTTCCTTACAGATTTCCTTTGGTGTATTCTTTTAGATCATGCCTTCCTTACAGATTTCCTTTGGTGTATTCTTTTAGGTCATGCCTTCCTTACAGATTTCCTTTGGTGTATTCTTTTAGGTCATGCCTTCCTTACAGATTTCCTTTGGTGTATTCTTTTAGGTCATGCCTTCCTTACAGATTTCCTTTGGTGTATTCTTTTAGGTCATGCCTTCCTTACAGATTTCCTTTGGTGTATTCTTTTAGGTCATGCCTTCCTTACAGATTTCCTTTGGTGTATTCTTTTAGGTCATGCCTTCCTTACAGATTTCCTTTGGTGTATTCTTTTAGGTCATGCCTTCCTTTCAGATTTCCTTTGGTGCATTCTTTCAGGTCATGCCTTCCTTTCAGATTTCCTTTGGTGTATTCTTTTAGGTCATGCCTTCCTTACAGATTTCCTTTGGTGTATTCTTTTAGATCATGCCTTCCTTACAGATTTCCTTTGGTGTATTCTTTTAGGTCATGCCTTCCTTTCAGATTTCCTTTGGTGTATTCTTTTAGGTCATGCCTTCCTTACAGATTTCCTTTGGTGTATTCTTTTAGATCATGCCTTCCTTACAGATTTCCTTTGGTGTATTCTTTTAGGTCATGCCTTCCTTACAGATTTCCTTTGGTGTATTCTTTTAGGTCATGCCTTCCTTACAGATTTCCTTTGGTGTATTCTTTTAGGTCATGCCTTCCTTACAGATTTCCTTTGGTGTATTCTTTTAGGTCATGCCTTCCTTACAGATTTCCTTTTGTGTATTCTTTTAGGTCATGCCTTCCTTTCAGATTTCCTTTGGTGCATTCTTTTAGGTCATGCCTTCCTTTCAGATTTCCTTTGGTGCATTCTTTTAGGTCATGCCTTCCTTTCAGATTTCCTTTGGTGCATTCTTTTAGGTCATGCCTTCCTTACAGATTTCCTTTGGTGCATTCTTTTAGGTCATGCCTTCCTTTCAGATTTCCTTTGGTGCATTCTTTTAGGTCATGCCTTCCTTTCAGATTTCCTTTGGTGCATTCTTTTAGGTCATGCCTTCCTTACAGATTTCCTTTGGTGTATTCTTTTAGATCATGCCTTCCTTAGAGATTTCCTTTGGTGTATTCTTTTAGATCATGCCTTCCTTACAGATTTCCTTTGGTGTATTCTTTTAGGTCATGCCTTCCTTACAGATTTCCTTTGGTGTATTCTTTTAGGTCATGCCTTCCTTACAGATTTCCTTTGGTGTATTCTTTTAGGTCATGCCTTCCTTACAGATTTCCTTTGGTGTATTCTTTTAGGTCATGCCTTCCTTACAGATTTCCTTTGGTGTATTCTTTTAGGTCATGCCTTCCTTACAGATTTCCTTTGGTGTATTCTTTTAGGTCATGCCTTCCTTACAGATTTCCTTTGGTGTATTCTTTTAGGTCATGCCTTCCTTACAGATTTCCTTTGGTGTATTCTTTTAGGTCATGCCTTCCTTTCAGATTTCCTTTGGTGTATTCTTTTAGGTCATGCCTTCCTTGCAGATTTTCTTTGGTGTATTATGATGAGCTCTTGTCACTCTCCCATGTCAAGTTGACAGTTTGAGTTGTAAGTTTTTTTTTTATTTTGTTTCGATTGTCCTAATTTCCAATTAATCTAAATAATCGACGCTTTACTGTGTGTTTGGGAACCAATGGTTCTTTTCCTTGTTCATCAGCGTATTCTAAAAGTTATGAGGAAAAAACATTATCTTTTTTATTTGACAATTCCTCTATTTTAGGTATCTGCTTTGACACAACCACAATTTAATATATATGTTACCGCTAAAGCTCGAAAGCCGTTAATATGCACATTATCTAGCTAATCTGCAGATTAACTGATTTGTTCCATTCACGTGCGGAATCAAGAGTTTTCCGCATTTTACCTAGGTAATGTGCACATTAACGGCTTCCGTATCGTTAAAGTTCAAACGTTTGTTTCTCTCATATTGGTGAATCTCTTGAATATGAATCTTCGTGTCACGTGATTCACTCGTCCGCATTATAAAAAACGCCTCGGATGAGCGGAGGCCAAGCGAGAACGAATCGGTAAAGTGATTCATTCTTGATAACGAATCACTAAAATGATTCGTTCTCACTTGGCCTGCTCATTTTGGGGGCGTTTTTTACAATTCTGACGACTGATTCATGTTGACAGAAGGATGACCCTGGTTTCAACTCTGCTCTCGGACACTAGATAAATAACATTATGTTAATTTAAGCGTACAGAAACGTTCCTGTTGTTCCAGCAAAGATCTTATTTTCACTTTAACGAGTGCCTAGTAGGTAATGTGCAGATTATCCAGGTAATTTGCAGATTACCTAGGTAATTTGAGAAATGAAATAATTTTCCGCACGTTAACGGATCACCCTAGTTAATCTGCACAATACCTAGGTAATCTGTAGAATAACTGATTTCTGCACTTTAGCGGAAACATATATATATAACCACAAGAACAATAATTTTATTTTTAACTCTTAATTTTAGGAAAACAATTTTAATATCTTAAATAACCAAAAAAAGTTATTATTTTTAGACAATCATTTATGTAACTTTTTCGGTATTTTCTTCACTACTTTCAACAATTTTGTGTTTCAGAAATAACAGTCTTTATTATTCGCTCCACACGTCTTTGGCCTAGATTGTGATGTGCCCTCGTTCAAATTGATGAAAACATTTCACGTAATGTCCTTCTCTTCAGGAATAATGAGTCTCTCTAACCTTTGACCCCATACACTGATTGAATTCTGGGTGTTCTGATCTGATCTCGCACATTGTTCACTTTTTATATCAGCTAAGCGCTTGTAACGCAAAGAAAACAAAATGTTACGTATATTTGATCATTTTCAGAGGTGGCCTTACCGATTAACTAGACTTGACTTTAGGCTATCGGTCAGAGGGGACAAGATGACACACTGAAAATTAATCATTATTCTTCTCTGTTCCGGCTCTGATAAGAATTGGGCGCTCAGGACAAATTGCCTTTCCTCTTGATTTGATCCTCTTGTTAATGGATCAAAACTTGACCAGCGGAAGAAACTCTTGAGCTGGCAGTTGCAACTGTTGCGTAATCGTAACTTCTCTCGAATACGGGAAACGGATTTGTGGGTCTATTCCGAAACCTACAAAGAAATCTATAGACATAAATTCATATAGACCAATCACTCTGTGCTCGTCTCTCAAAGGTTGTGGGAATTATGCTTCATGAAAGATTAAAGTGGTTCGTCGAACCCAATCATTTTCCTCATGACAGATGTGCAGGATTCAGGTGAGTTTTACAGAGGTCGTTTTACTGCAGATTGCCTTTTGGGACTTAGTCACAGACAAACAGTTGGGTTGTTTTACCTCTGAGCGGCACTTTTTTGCACACCATGGGCTAAATGGCCAGGTCACATGGACCCCGAAGGCTCAGAGAAGGTTGGGGGAGGGGACCCACTGGAACAGCTGTTGGGAGACAGATGGTAGCCTCCAGTCAAGGCCATCCAGCGTGTTCTTTAACGTGCACAGGGTATGGCTCTCCCACACACGGGGACACGGCCTTTCCAACGTCCGACGGACGGCGGCCTTTCCAAGCCCATCGGTTCCCCTACTAACCGTGGGCAGGGCGGGGAATTTTGCGGAGATAAATCTCAACGCTGACCTAGCTAGGACTCGAACCTGGGAACTACAGATTACGAGCCTGGCGCGCTACCGACTGAGCCACCCCCGCCCCCAGACAAACAGTATTCAGTATCCACCAAAAAAGCATATGCAGTTGCCTTGATGATAAGGAAAGTCTTTGATTGCCCTTAAAAATTACTAGTAGAAATTACATTTTTTTTCTAAACTACTTAACCAACAGGAAAATCAAAGTCAAACTTAAAAACACTCTTTCAGACTCCAGATCCTTTCAGAGTGGGGGAGGGTATTGAGCCCCCTTCTCTTCAAACTCTTTTTAAATGACATTCATAAAACACTGAAGAATAAAGTGCACTTTGCTTCGTATGCTGACGATATTGTGTTCTAGACGTTTGCAGCACACCTTATCAAATTTCAGAAACGACTCGAAAAATCCCTGGACAATATTTTTTCATATATTGGGAAATGGGGGTTAAAAATCTCCCCAGACAAAACAGTTTCCATTCCCTTTAGATTCACATGGGAAGTGTTCCATGTACATCTAAACATCAACGATCTACAACTGACTCAAGTCAGGGAGCATAAATTCTTGGGAGTGTGGATTGATTACAAACTTTTCTGGACACCCTCACATTAAGCATCTGCAATCAACTTTGACCTCCTACTTCAGCATTTTTAGAGTTCTTGGAGGATAATGGACTGAACTCTCTGCTAAACAGCTCCTAAACCTTTATAAAATGATGACCAGATCCAGAATTGACTACGGACTCTTCCTGATGAAAGATTTAAATAAACAGAACTCTCTTGCTATCAAAAGAATACACTCTTAGACTTTGCCTGGGAATGCCCGTGCTCTCTCCAGTACTTCCACTCTAAGCAGAAGCAGACATACCACCTCTGGATATCAGAAGAACAATCAATCCATATCTTTTCCGACATTTTGTGAGGCTTCTCTCCAATCACGATTCACATCCTGTGTTTTAAAAAGTGGCAAACAGAGATGTGGAGAATGACATCAGTAGAGAAACCAAGGGTTTTCCCTTGTTCAACCTTCTCAAGTCAACAACCACCATACTAAATGATATTTCAAACATTCCTCCCTGAACACTGACAGAACTAATATGTTACTTCTCCATCCCAGGAATAATTCAGAAAAGAGAACTCAACCAAGAGCAGATCTTACAACAATTTTCCAACTTCAAAAACACTAGATATGATACATACCATGAAATTTACACATATGGTTCCAAACTTCAGCACGAAACATTTGTCTCCTGTGCATTTTATGATCCAATTGAAGAGCATACTGAGGGAATCAGGATCCAGAATATCGGTAGCATTGCTACTTCTGAAATTTATGCAATTCTATTTTCCCTAAAGTGGATAAGTAATCATAAATTCTAAAAAAAAAAACTCTTATCTTTGTCGATACCCTTTCAGCACTGTATTTCATCCAAGGAGATCCTGACAATTCGTGTAGATATCTTTTTTTTTCACATGCCACTTCTTAACCGCCATATCTAATTATGGCTGCACTGTTATCCTTTCAGTGGGTTTCCAGTCACTCAGTATTCCTGACAATGAGATTTTGGACAACGCAGCAAAAGGAGAACTTGGTTCTATAGATTGGGTTGGGTTGGGTTGTTTTACCTCTGAGCGGCACTTTTTGGCACACCATGGGCTAAATGGCCAGGTCACATGGACCCCGAAGGCTCAGAGAAGGTTGGGGGAGGGGACCCACTGGAATAGCTGTTGGGAGACAGATGGTAGCTTCCCGTCAAGGCCATCCAGCGTGTTCTTTAGCGTGCACAGGGTATGGCTCTCCCACACACGGTGCCACGACTTAACGTCCCATCCGACGGACGTCGGCCTTTCCAAGCCCATCGGTGTCTCCTACTGACCGTGGGCAAGGTTCTATAGATTGTACTAACATGGAATACACAAATGATTACATCAAAATCCTGATAAACAAAACAGAAGAAGATATCTTTCTAAAATAAATTTCGTTGGGTACTGATAACACAGACTAATTAACTTAGAGCAGGAAACCTTTCCTTTTCTTGATTTCTTCCCTAACAGAACCATCAATTGTAGGCTGATAAGACTGAGAGTTGGAAACTGTTTCTTAAATGACTTCATATATCTTGAAAAAGGTTAACTCGCTTTCTTGTGACTTTTGTAATGAAAGGGAAACAGTCAGCCACATCTTATTGACCTGTCCTAAATACAATCGACAGAGACAAACACTGAAAAAAGACATTGGCTTTACCGATTCTGATGACTGTAATCTTAAAACCCTATTTGGTCATTCCTCCAAATACAAAAAGAATGAGAACTGGAGATCTGTCATGAAATTCCTGCATGACTCTAACTTCTTCCACAGAATATAATAAAAAAGTTTTTTACCTATATCACTAAAATGAATAGAAAGGAAGAGAGGGAAACTGCCCGAATTTCTAGGAGAGCAGTTGGGAATGATGTTATGTTATGCTTTACCTCTGAGAGCACTTTCATACACACCATGTCTAAATGGTCAAGTCACAAGAACCCCCCAAGGGCTCTGAGAAGCCGTTGAAGGGGATCCACTGGATATGTTAGGAGACAGATGGAAACCTTCCATCAAAGCCATCCAGCGTGTTCTTTAATGTGCATAGGGTATAGCGCGGGATATGTGCACAAGAATTCAAAAGATTCAAGATTTTGAAGCTCTTAATAGAGTAGTTTATCTAAGAATTTTTTAAATTATAAACGTTGTTTAGAGAGTGTAATATACGAAATTATCTCATTTTTAATTACTTTTCAGCGTCATCATCATCAACCATCCATGGTCTATGGAGGTCGAAGCGGATGGCGTGATTCAGTTCTCCAAGCATATCTGTCCTGAGCTATATCTGCTGCATCCGACCACTGTACACCAATTCTAACTAGGTCTTGTTTGACATTGTCTGCCCACCCCATCCTAGGTCTCCCCCTCTTTCTGAGGCCTTTAGGCACACTGTTCATAACCCTATTCGCTAATACTCTTTCATTATTGTTATTATTTATAACTATATTTGATTCTCCTTTAAGATTGCGTGGAAATAAAGCTGATGAAGCACACAAGTTTGTCTAACTATGCAACTTTTGAAATTCATTTAAATATCTCTGTTTAAAATTTTAATTAATAATTTATTCGAAAATTTTATTCAGTTTCAGTTATTTTAATTGCTCCTTTGGTTTCTTGCGTTAAATTTTCCCTCAAAAAATGCATAATTCAGTTAGCTTTAATATCATTCATTTTGGCCCTTTACGAATACTGATTTTTTGTGTTAGATAAATAATTGTCTTTTTTATTTTTGATTGAAGTGTTAATGAGTAAAAACCATGTGGGGGATTTCTTATCTATCTGTATATACATATTTGTTTATATCAATGATTAATGAAATCTCTTAAGTCTTATATTTATAGCATTATCATAAATATATACTTCTATTGTTTCAATAAACTTCCATATTATCTAAAACTATTAATCCAGATTTTGAAGCTCTTAATATAAGCAGTTTGTTTAAGAATTTTTTTAAATTATAAACATTGCTTATAAGGAGAGTGTATTGCACAAAAATGCGAACTACTTCTGTCAAGTATCATTATTAAACCTCTTCAAAAATGAAGTTCCATTGCTTAATTTCTCCAAATGTGAAATTCCATTTCGAGTGTCACCAAATATTAAAATCAATTATTGAGCCCCTCCAAACATTAAGTTACAGTTTGAGAGTCTTCAATTTCAATTCCATTATTGAACTTCTTCAAATATCCAGTTCCATTTTAAACTTCACCAACGCTTATCAGTTTAAAAATGAATAATACTAGAGAGAAAGCAAATTTTAAATTAACCGATTAATTCGTTTTTTTTTTAACTCACAACCAATTATTAAGGATAGCCATTTTAAGAAAAATAAAGTGTAAATAAGGTTTTATCATGATGTTGTGCATTATCAAGTCCCGTTTCTGATGTGTATAAATAAAATGTGACGAATGCAAACTCAATTTTGTTTTATACAGCAACTATGTTACACGAATATAAGTGACAATACGCGTCAGTAACAGCCGAATCCTGTGGGTCATTATTCGAATGCAACTGGTCAGTAGTTCTTGACACGTGACTCCCCTCCAGCACGTGAGCGCGAGAAAAGAGTTTTCGAAAGAAATAATTTCTCACCATTGGATATTTCTCTCATGATCATAATCTACAATTCGAAGCCCGTATACTGTAACGACTGAGTTTCTAAACGTGCTCCTTCTTTTTCCCCATTCTTTGTCACAAAACGTTCTCATTTCCTTTCAGAAGAGAAAAAAAGACCCTTTGGTACATCTTCCATATGCCGGCTAAGCAGGTAGCAATTTAATTTCCGTGATTTTGTCCCCTATTATTTCGCCGGTGTTTAAACTGCCATTGTACCGCTGCAGACCATTTTAAGGACAACAAAAAACATCAGGAAGAACATCCTTTGCACTGGAGGTCAGAGTTCGTCCTCCCCGTGCATTGCGGCTTCCTTACGTGCGTCGCTTTTAATTGAAGTGTGACATCTCACTGGTTAGGCCTGATTTTCATTAGGCACTTAACTCGAAGCACTTCCCCCCGGGGTAACCGGTTCAAAACAGCCCACGGGCTGCCTGCCATCCTGTCTCCTGCATAGAGCGAGCAAGGTGTAAAGAAACAGGTCCGATACGTGATGCAAAAGATGTACCGCGACCCGGGAGGAGTTTGCTACCTCAATCGCATCAAACGTGAGGCTACCAGAAAGCGAAGAAGGTAACCGAAGATTTCCTAACACGACCCCGAACACGACCAGTGTGTTTTGACAGCTGCGAGATTTTTTGATCGAAAGGGAAATCTTTGGGATGATTCACTTTTGATTTTTGATTTCGTTTCCCCCCTTAACTCGTTTCTACAGAGAAATTAGTCATGGCTCCGGTGATATAGAGTGCAAAAGGGCTAGGCAACACGCGATAACTTCGGCGATCTTCTTAAAAGTGGAATTTTCACCAAAACGTGATCTCATAGCTTAGAAATCTGGGGTAGAAAGAATTCAATCATTCTGCTGAGCGTGGCCTGAATTCTTATAACACGTGTTATTCATGTTAGAAATTATCAAATGGAAAAATTACTCTGCCAGTTGAATATATTACGGCGATATTATTTATGTTAACTAATGATCATCTAATATGACAACAGGGCATAAAGAATGAGTTATACGAACACGAATACGTTATGGATTGTTTAGATTTATTTCTGAGGTGAAAGAAGCCTTTTCGTCTGTTATTTTTCAGTCAAGGACGTTTATCAAACTCCATTCCTGCTTCAATAATCGTCTGTTTATAATACGAATAGTGGATGGTGAGTTCAATAACGCTTATGCCCGATCAGTGGCGTATCCAGGGGGAGGAGGGGGGTAAAATATAATGGCGGGCTGGGGACTTATAAACCAACCCCTCGTACAGTCGCTCAAAAAAGTATCCGAACGCTATGGTTGATTACAGAATTCAGAAAAAATATCTGGTAGTGATTTTTTTAGAAATTAGTGATCTGGCAACCATCGTGTCACGTGATTACAGAATTCAGGAAAAATATCTGGAGCGTGTACAGCAACTGTACACGTTCCAGTTACCATACACAGGAAACTGGAGCGTGTGCAGTTACTGCACACGCTCCAGTTTGAGTACGCTCCAGTTTGATTACGCTCCAGTTTGCTGTGAACGGTAACTGCACACGCTCAATATTTCCGTGAGTCCACGCCGATCATATATTCCGTGCTCATATATTCCGTGATCCACACGATCTAGTATCAAAATAATATGACCACCTACAGTCGCTCAATCCGAATACCATGGTTGAACCGAACACCATGGTTTTAGAAATTAGTGATCTGGCAACCTTCGTGTCACGTGACACGAAGGTTGCCAGATCACTAATTTCTAAAAAAATCGTTGCCAGATATTTTTTCTGAATTCTGTAATCCGCCATAGCGTTCGGACACTTTTTTGAGCGACTGTACCCCCATTGGAAGTTTATGGATGCCACAGTGTCCCATGTTGTCGGATTCGAGTTCCAACAGAGACAAGATTTTCTCTCTTGTTTGAGTTATACCATATTAATACGTATTCTTGATTTGTATATATATCAAAACCATATTCTTGGTAAGGCAAGCTTCATAGGATGAGCCTTGGTTCAGTTGTACAGAAACTTTTCTGCATTTTAAAAACAAGACATGTGACCACTATGGGAAGGTCCAGTCTGTCCTTAACAATTATACAATTGGTCTCCTCTATTGACTCTATTGTGAGTATTGGGTACTTCTCAAGTAATCCATTCTGAATTAGAAGGGCCGTAATTTCACTTTTGCGATGGGTGTGATGCAAAATTGATGCAAATTGATGGGGGGAAAAAAGGATTATTTTCGATACCAAAATGCGATACGAAAAGAATGGCTTCACACATCTTCATGAAATGATGTTGTGTGCAGTCTGTTTAGTTAGAATGCAGTCTGTTTAGTTGCAGAGATCAACTACAAGTATGCTAGATGTAAGTACGTAAGTTGAAGCTTCTTTTCCTATTGTGAACTAAAACATTTTCTGTGATAGACATCTCTTCTTGTTGTTTCCGTTGTGAAACTCGATTTCGACCACTGATGAATAAAAACCCTTTATTACTATTAACAGTGTCTAAATTGAAAATTTTGGCACTTAAATTCAGAGCCGATTGACCAGAGGTGTTAAACCTTAACCAGTAACATTTCTTTTAACACATTTATATCCAAAGCATTGTGCCGATTCAAGGGAAATTATCTTTTATTTAAAAATTGCGTTTAATGGTTAATAAAAAAATAAATACCCCCTCAAGCAGCTGCTTGCCACAGAGGTCTGACAGGAGCCTGTCAGTTTATATGCCAGAGTAGAAGGTCTGAGAGGATGGCAGGACCTTAGCAGAAAAACAACACGAACATCCATGCCTTACCCGGGGCTCGAACCCAGAGTCCCTTAGATCAGTAGCCAAGCGTGCTAACTACTCAGCCACGGGTTATGGTATTATTATTAAGGTGTTCGAAACACTTACTACTACAGATGATTCACCGCTTTTCTTACCGTAATACCTACCATAATATTAGAGAATTTCCAAGTTATGTGATTGGGAATCTAAATTCGAATCTCTATAGCTTCTAAAATATATATTTAATGGAAACAAAAAAAAAAGATAAAGATCATAATCAAATCTATTGTACTCTCGATTTTCAGCAATATTCATTCATCATTTAAAGAGTTGCAGAAGCTGCAATATTTCACAATAATAACTCGTCATAACACTACACCTCAGAAATTAATCAAAACTTTAATGATTAGTGTTATGTCAAACCATTCAATGCAATAAATATGCAACAACTTATTTACATTATTACAACAACATTTAACAACAATTATTAATTTATTGTTAAATGTTGCAGATTCCAATAACTCTTTAAATTCTGAACTAATATAGTTAAAAATCGAGATTTAAATGGATTAGATTGTGATCTTTGATTTATCTTCAATCACATTTTTCTATTAAATGCATATTTTAGAAGCTGTAGAGCTTAGAAATTAGATTCCCATTCACATACGGAGGTTGTTCAAAAAGTTCTTGGCACGTATCTGTAGATTTGCATTCGTTCCTCAGAAGCTAACGAGCTACGACTTGTTTGAAAGCTTTTCTAGACATTACTTGTCAAAAGCAAAGGGCATATCATCATTTCTCTCTTCGCTGGCGGTACGTCAAGTTCAGTCTGCGAAATCTGTGCACTGTTGCTATGGAGCCTACTAGAGACGGGGAAATATTTCACATTTTCACAAGGATACAGCTGGGATGACCGAAAAAAATTCATGCCGGTTTATCACAAGTATAAGGGGATCATGCCTGTTCATATGGCACTGTTACGGGATGGACATGCAAATTCAGAGAAGGACGTCAGATCTTTGAATACCTCCCTCATGCAGGAAGACAGAAGGAGGCCGTGAACGAGAAATTAAGAATTAAGGAAAACACACAGATCACCGTTCAGGTAATAAGTTTAGATGCCAGTGTATCGACTGGCCATGTCCCCAAATCCTCCGACAAGACTTTCGCTCGAGGAAGAGGATGTTCACAATTGTTTTCAATTCCTAAGGAGTGGTAGCCGTGGACATCTGAAAAAATTACTATAAATAGCAAATATTACACCAACATTGTTTTGCCAAAAGTGATTAAGGAGACGAAGGAGCAGCGTTCAACAACAGGCGTGTCAAGGGTTCTCCTTCTTAATGACAATGCCGAAGCTCAGGAAACTTGACAAGTTACAATCCATCAGGAAAAATCAAACTGATACCCCACCATGCATATTCCCCCGATATTGCACCATGCGATTTTTGGTTGTTTCCAAAAATCAAAAAGGAACTTGCTAGGAAACCTTTTTTAAAGGTATAAGACTTTGCAAATTGCGTTCGTTCAAAGTTGAGGGGTATTTCCCTAACAGGATTACCACCAAGCGTTCCAGAATTGGCATAGACATCTGTAACTTTGCATAGATGCTAAAGGGGAGTACTTTGAAGGATGGTAAAAGTTTTGCTGTGGTAAGTGTAATGGTTTGCTGCAGATGCATGTCAAGAACTTATTGAAGGTCCCTAGTAACATGGAAATCTTCTAACATTCTGGTAGAGCAATGCATTAGAGCATATTACATTTTAAGTTTGGTCGAGAGTCCTTTCCAGTGCACTGAAATGGGAGTCGTGGTACTTAAGAACGGGCTCCAGCATCTGTAGCTTTCGTGGATTTCTTTCTCTGGGATTCAAGAGAAAGTGAACAAATGGGTCACGGACATCCAACATCGCAAACAACAAATTCGCCGCGAGTTTGATCGCGGCAAACAACAATTCGCAGCGAGATTGTCGAGCGATTGCCACTGAACCAAATTTGCTTCACAGCGAACAAAGAGAACGGAAATATCTTTTTCAAACTTGTTTCGAACTAAACGTAGTGATGTCATCCAACCGGTTGCCAAAAAATGTTACTGATCGCTAAACCGGTTGTTAAAAAAAAAAGAAAAAAAAACCCATATAATCAACAATGACTAATAATGAAATGAATATTAACAGAAAAAAGAACCATTGTGATAACCTCTTCTTTACTGAATCTTAAAAAAAAAATGATTGCCCTAAATGTGTTTTGTATTGTTAGCGTAAAAGGCAAATTAGAAACCAAATAGAATTCCTATTTATTAATGACCTGTGATGGCATCACTGACTATAAGAATCGCACGTGGAGAACACATTCTTTAAAATGCATTGAAGAGCTTGTAATTCCAGACTTTTCGGACACTGTACGTCAAATGAACAAGAAGCGTTTAATTTGAAACAGCTAAGGACAACTTGTTTGTGCAGTTGTTTTCTTTCTGTTTCTAATGCTTCTCTGAGAGATGTTGGGATTCTAGAAGTCTCTCTTCTTATTGACCGAAAAAGTAAAAACTTCTAGTTGAAAAGCACCAACGTTTCTTTGAAAACAATATTTTTCTGAGCCATTTTTTTTTACATTTGTTGTGAGGTGATTTGCTGGGTTGTTTGCCTCTGAGTAGTATTTTTTGCATACAATGGGCTAAATGGCTAGATCAAAAGAACCCCAAGGGCTCAGAGAAGATTAGGAAGAGGGAACCCACTGGACAGCTAGAGGCGGGGGTGCTGGGTCGGTAGCGCATCAGCCTCCTAGTCTGCAGTTCTCAGGTTCGAGTCCCAGCTGGGTCAGCATTGAGATTCATCTCTTCAAAACTCCCTGCCCTGCCCACGGTCAGTAGGGGACACAGATGGGCTTCGTTAGGCATCCTTCCATCGAATGGGACATTAAGCCGTGGCTCCGTGTGCGGGAGAGCCATACTCTGTGCACGTTAAAGAACACATTAGATGGCCTTTACGGGAAGCTACCATCCGTCTCCCAACAGCTGTTCCAGTGGGTCCCTTCCTCCAATCTTCTCTGAGCCTACGAGGTTCTTGTGATTTGGTCATTTAGCCCATTGGATGCAAAAGAGTGCCACTCAGAGGTAAAACAGCCCAGCAGAACAGCTGTTAGGATACAAATGATAGCCTCCCATCAAGGCTATCCAGGGGGTTCTTTAACGTGCACAGGGTATGGTTCTCCTGCACATGGGGCCACGGCTTAAAGTCCCATCCGACGGACGGACAGCAACCTTTCCAATCCCATCAGTTCCCCTACTGACCAAGGGTAGTGCTGGGAGTTTTGGGGAGAAAAATCTTAATGCTGGCCCAGCTGGGACTCGAACCTAGGAACTGCACATTACGAGCCTGGCGAGCCCTCGGCTGACTCACCCCACCCAGATCTTTTACGTATGACCTAAGAATGCGCAAAGACTGGACAAATTCCGACACGAAAGTAAGATGCCAATTTGAAACAAATGCCTCAAAAGTTAATGTAGAAATGTTCTAATAAGACTTGTTTTTGCATCTGACTGCAACAAAGGCTTCATTCACACCAACTCTTCATGTTTTGGAAGAATCAATCTCGAAGCAGGGATTCCCACTCTTCTCATTTAAGACAGCCTCTAGCTCAGCGAGGTTTCTGGGAAGAGGAATGAGACTAGCAGTCCTTCTGGAGAGCTTGCTGTATTGCAAGTATGGACAACCTTTGAATGACGGAGGACAGGACAAAACTTTTTCAAGTTGTTTTGGGTTGTTTTACCTCTGAGCGGCATTTTTTTGCACACCATGGGCTAAATGGCCAGGTCACATGGACCCCGAAGGCTCAGAGAAGGTTGGGGGAGGGGACCCACTGGAACAGCTATTGGGAGACAGATGGTAGCCTCTCGTCAAGGCCATCCAGCGTGTTCTGTAACGTGCACAGAGTATGGCTCTCCCGCACACGGGGCCACGGCTTAACGTCCCATCCGACGGACGGCGGCCTTTACAAGCCCATCGGTGTCCCCTGCTGACCGTGGGCAGGGCGGGGAATTTTGCGGAAATAAATCTCAACGCTGACCCAGCTGGGACTCGAACCTGGGAACTACAGATTACGAGCCTGGCGCGCTACCGACTGAGCCACCCCCGCCCCCAAGGTGTCCAAGGGTCTGATTTAAGTTCATAAAGGTCATTTAAGTTAAAAGTGTACAAGTCAGAAGTAAAATATAAAGGATTTATTTTTTTATAGGTATTGTCCATCCCTGTTGAAGTATTTATCTCAAAATGAGGTGAGCAACATTCTTTGTTTGTAGAATGGCTTTGGTTGTTGTTTGAGGAATTCTGTGACCACGAGCTACACCTCATAATCCGACTCGATTCTTTTTCCTTTTACGGCTTTCTTAGAGAACAGAAAATGTGAAAATCAGATGGGGAGAGATTAGAATTGTAGAGTGGATATTCCAGGCCCTCCCAGCGATACCTATTCAATATTGTTGCGTACCCATACTGCTCCAGGGAACAGTGTTTGATTTTTTTCCCCTCTCATTTAATGCATTTATTTTTTAATTGCTTGAATCGACGATTTTACATAAAGTAGTGTAATTTTCATTATATTTTGTCGTATGTTGTAAAGCAGGCGTGTCCAACCTTTTGACTTCCCTGGGCCACATTGAGTGAAGATGAATTGTTTTGGGCTGCACATAACATATATAATATAGTTAATGTATATTAATAATAAAACTTCATTTATTTTCTTATGTTTTTTTATTATAAATTTAAAAAAAGGGCAACATGAAACTAGTGGGATATCAAAAACTCCCTGAAAATCACATAATCATGTTGAAAGCTTATGTGGTAAACACGTAAACTTTACGATTTTGTGGGCCGCATTACTAGCTGTCCAGGGCCGCAGGTTGGACACGCCAGTTGTAAAGAAACAAAGAAATGTAACCGTCTGCCCAGGACTACGGTTACATCGTTCCCAGTTGTTTAATCTGGTCCTGCTGATACTAAAACAAAAACTTCAGCCTAACTTTTCTGCGCTGGACATTAAACGGAATTTCCTAGGTTTGGAGAGGATGGATAATTCCATCTTTGTCTTCTGTTCCTTCTTCAGTTATGCACTGTTGTTCTACCCAAACAGAACTCCCCATACACCTCCTCCACAACCCTGTAAACACTGGATTCATTGTAACACTTCATTCTGCAACAGAACTGCCCATACACCTCCTCCACAACCCTGTAAAAATTGGATTCATTGTAACACTTCATTCTGCCACTAAAAACTGAATAACACCGCGTCCAACTATGGACGCTTCCGCGAGGGTTTTGAATGGAATTCATTGACTGGAATTCACGCCACTAGGCGAGTGGGCAGACCACTCTGGACCAATTGCCGCCGAGAATGGGTTGTTGGGTTGGGTTGTTTTACCTCTGAGCGGCACTTTTTTGCACACCATGGGCTAAATGGCCAGGTAACATGGACCCCGAAGGCTCAGAGAAGGTTGGGGGAGGGGGACCCACTGGAACAGCTGTTGGGAGATAGATGGTAGCCTCCCGTCAAGGCCATCCAGCGTGTTCTTTAACGTGCACAGGGTATGGCTCTCCCGCACACGGGGCCACGGCTTAACGTCCCATCCGACGGACGGCGGCCTTTCCAAGCCCATCGGTGTCCCCTACTGACCGTGGGCAGGGCGGGGAATTTTGCGGAGATAAATCTCAACGCTGACCCAGCTGGGACTCGAACCTGGGAACTACAGATTACGAGCCTGGCGCGCTACCGACTGAGCCCCCCCCGCCCCCCCGAGAATGGGTGAACATAAGAATTGGGAGTTTCATTTCGATGCCTGAGTTGGGTTGTTTAGCTCTGAGCGGCACTTTTTTGCACACTATGGGCTAAATGGCCAGGTCACAAGGGACCCCGAAGGCTCAGAGAGTGTTGGGGGAGGGGACCCACTGGAACAGCTGTTGGGAGACAGATGGAGCCTCCCGTCAAAGCCATCCAGCGTGTTCTTTAACGTGCACAGGGTATGGCTCTCCCACACACGGAGCCACGGCTTAACGTCCCATCCGACGGACGACGGCCTTTCCAAGTCCATCGGTGTCCTCTACTGACCGTGGGCAGGGCGGGGAATTTTGCGGAGATAAATCTCAACGCTGACCCAGCTGGGACTCGAACCTGGGAATTACAGATTACGAGCCTGGCGCGCTACCGACTGAGCCACCCCCACCCCTCGATGCCTGAGAATCCTTCTTGAGCATACAAGGTGATCTGTCAAGCCATTAACGCTGATGCTTGACCACACTTCGCTCATCACTTTGAAACATTTGGATCACGAACAGTATTTTAGCTCACGTTAAATGTTGTCTCTCAAGTGCCACACGGCACAGTGCTTCTCTTAAGACACCTCACATACAGTACTTGATTGTACCCATCAACAACTGGTCTTATACTGTGGATATCCCTAATATTCTCAGCCATTGCATTAGTACTGTGATGGTCGTTGATGTGCAAATGTCTATTGAAATGTCTATGCTGCAAACACACCCTAATAAAAACCTTGCCTCATAAAAGTATTATGAAGCATTATTTCCTTTACGTCGCAACAAAAACTTTTAATTTACTTAATTATAATTTGAGGATGGAAAAAAGTCTCTCATTGTTTAAAAAAATGTTTAAAGGAATATGTTTTTAACATTCAGAATTCGGAAGAATACATAAAATGCTATCTCATTAATCTGTTTCTCCTTTGTTTTCAAGTCGCACCACAATGTAGCCACCACAACCACAGAAAGTGTTCAGTGGTAGAATCTTTTGATTCCTGGACGAGCAGATAGTCTGTCCCTTGGTTTCAAGATTGAAAACCTATTATTATTTCCTTTCTTTTATGTTCCTATATTTACTTTTTCGTTTTTATGTAACCCGTGGCCGAGTGGTTAGCACGCTTGGCTACTAATCTAAGGGACCTGGGTTCGAGACCCGGATTAGGCATGGATGTGTGTGTGTCGTTTTTCTGCTGAGGTCCTGCAATCCTCTCAGATCTCCTACTATGGCATATAAACTGACAGGCTCCTGTCAAACCTCTGTGGCAAGCAGCTGCTTGAGGGGGTATTTATTTATTATTTTATTTTTTTATATTTATGTATTATTGTGAATGTCAGAGAATAAAGATAAAGATGTTTACATTCATTATGGTACCCCCCCGGTACCTTTCCAACATAACTGCACGCCATATTGTTTCCTGATTTTTTTTTTTGCACTTTTATTGAATATCCCTCGATACTTTTGATCATTGGACCAGTTTAATCACTTGAGTCTAACCAAAGGAAATTTCTGTAGTTCTCAAAAGCCAAAGAGAACGATTGTGGCAACATAGGAAACTTTATCGAAGACTTGTTCTGCGTCACCCTATAGGAGGCGGAGAAAGGAAGAGAGCAGCCGAGCATTTAACTTCCATCCCACTTACATTCAGAAGATCGCTAATTGTATGAATAAAAGCTTAGAAGTGTTAACAAATAGTAGCCTCAAGCACGGAAGACATGTTTTGCTTGTGTGGAGATTATTATTATAGCTAGTTTTTAAGATGCTAATCTGAAGGAGTTCCTTTAATAAAGAGAAATCCTTGAATGCCCACTTATGACCTGGCCTATTTAACCCATTCTGCAACTAAGAAAGTTCGTCTTGTAGGGAAAAACTACTCGATTCAACTGGTGGAATGCGGAAACTTTTCTGGGATACGAAAACTCAGAATCGTGATCAGGAAATTGAAATTTAAAATTTAAACGGCTGTCTTGGTGAGTTGTCACTGTAAGCTGAAATTTTACGATATTTTGCAGCCGTAATTCATCGAAAATTCTGAATATTAATTTCCGTATTGTTTCAAGTATAAGTCGGTGATTTTCCCTTTTTGGAAAAAAAAAAGTTGAAGAAGAAAACGGTATTTTACAGGGTTATTGTAAAAGATCACCCATATTTTTAAGGGCTATATTTTATTAAATGATTAATTATTAAAACTCATTTTGTGTACAAATTGTCAAGTAACTCTCAAAGTTTCGTCTTGTGCATAACAGACTTCAGTGTGGATGCCACCTGGTGTCGTGATATTCAACTTCCGTCCATGCTCTGTTCAGCATGTCTCGTGCAGTAACAATTGCAACAGCTGCAGTGAGTCTTTCATTCAAAATTTTGTGAATTGCGAAATTTTCTGGACTAAACAACGTTTTTAATGTACGTTGAGAACCCCTGCTTTAGAGAGTTTCAGTCCTCCGCTAAAAGAGGATGATGAGATTTTTATTGAGGGGGAAAGGGGCGTAGTGGGGGGGGGGGGGGGGGTTTGAACGATCTAAGTGAGTTTTATGCCCCGTGAAAGCTTCGGAGTGGGATGCACCATCTACTATAACCTTAGAGGGTTTCTGACCTCCAGTAAAAGAGGAGGATAACTTTAAAAAGGGGTGAGCCGGGAGGGGGTTGAACGATCATAATGAGTTTCATTCCAAATGAAAGCTTCCGGCGTCGGAGCTCCATCTACTATATACTTCAGAGAGTTAGAAAGTTTCAGAACTACCTAAAACAGGATGAAAGTTTCATAGAGGGGGGGAAGCGGGGGGATGGACAACCGTAATGAGTTTCATGCCAAATGAAAGCTTCTGGCGTGGGGAGTGCAATCTACTATATACCTTAGAGAGTTTCAGACTTCCCTAAAAGAATTCCCCAATAAAAAGTTTTACAGAGGATTTGGGGGGGGGGGGGGAAATTAAGAAACAATCGTAATGAATTTTATGCAACAAAAAACCATGTGACATTGGGATTACCCGAGCAACCTCTGGTAATTCTGCTAGTAGAGTATGAAATTGAAATTCGCCTAGAGATTTTTAATTTACCTTTAATCATACTCTGTCCAAAAAATTTGTTTTAGAAGTTATAAAATATCAAATTTACTTTCCACTAGATTAATATGGAAATTCCCCAAATGTTTTTTTTTTCTAGACACTGTAGATTCAAAAGTGAAATTTTATAACACTGTTCCAAAATAACATGGTAAGATGCTGATCATCAGAAAACTAATTAATCAAATATCAGCCTTAACCAAATTAAAACATTTGAACAAATTTCAACGCAAAACCTTTGAAAATTTACAAACAGATGAACGTAATTCTGGATCAGATAATCAATCGAGTTTTACTCAATATAGATTGTGCACAGGAATTTTATGGCTTATAAAATCTTCATAGTTTGGAGTGAGATCGCTTCTTAATGTAAGACAACAGACGGTGTTATGTCTATTCCTTTCTCTCAATTCAATGCTAGAAAATACAATAATCTTTAGTTACTCTTGTATTCGTGACAAATACATAAATGCGTAGCAGTAGATTTTAATGAACTGAAATAACAATTTTTATTTTTATGTCCACCCCGTTGGGTTGAGGTTGGGTTGTTTTACCTCTGAGCGACACTTTTTTGCATACCATGGGCTAAATGGCCAGGTCACATGGACCCCGAAGGTTCAGAGAAGGTTGGGGGAGGGGACCCACTGGAACAGCTGTTGGGAGACAGGTGGTAGCCTCCCGTCAAGGCCATCCAGCGTGTTCTTTAACGTGCACAGGATATGGCTCTCCCGCACACGGGGCCACGGCTTAACGTCCCATCCGACGGACGGCGGCCTTTCCAAGCCCATCGGTGTCCCCTACTGACCGTGGGCAGGGCGGGGAATTTTGCGGAGATAAATCTCAACGCTGACACAGCTGGGACTCGAACCTGGGAACTACAGATTACGAGCCTGGCGCGCTACCGACTGAGCCACCCCCGCTCTGTCCACCCCGTGGCCGAATGGTTAACGTGTATGGATAGTGATCAAAGGGATCCGAGTTCGAGTTCCTTGATAAGGATGGAGGTTTACTTGTGTTGCTTTTCTGATGAGGTGTCGCTCAGTCTTCACATATCTTTTTCTATGGCTTATTATATTGACATGCCTTGTGGCAAGCAGCTTCTTGACGGTTGCTCTATCTGTATGAAAAATCTCGGCTGCAAACCAAATAGTCGAGCTGCTATAGCGTGTTTAGTTGTAGAGAAAAAGTATCTAGGTTCGAATCCTGGTAGCAGGTCAAGGTTGTGTTTGTCTTTCTGTTGAGAACTCGCCTTCCTCTCTAACCTATTTCCTTTCAGATCCTTCACAAATTGAGATTCATGAAAGGAATTTGGTTTCGTTATTTTACTTACTTTAGGTGGTTTCTTTTCTCTCAAGTATTGCTTAAAAAGTTAGGCTTTTATTCAAGGCAAAATAAGGTCTTGTTTTTTTCTTAATTGAGGAGAAAATATTCCATAGGAGATACATATAATATACATAATAATCAATTAAAAAAGTAGGCTGATATTTGATTAATTACTGAAAGATATTTAGTCGTGATAACGTCAAAAATATTTATTCTTTTGCAACCGCTACGAGAATTTCATGCAAGGCTCTGAATGAAACTGTTAAACTGCTGAGGGAATGGAAGAGAAAATAATTCAGCTATGAGTCATGATTAGGCGACATTAAACATTAACAGTTTCGTGGAACGTCACTATTGTTCTTGGAGGTCTTCCTTTACAGAAAATAAATAAATACCCCCTCAAGCAGCTTCTTGCCACAGAGGTCTGACAGGAGCCTGTCAGTTTATATGCCACAGTAGGAGATCTGAGAGGCATAAGTAAAAATCCTTCAAACGTCCTTCAAAACAAATTCCAAAGAGAAGTCTTTTCAAAGAAGAATTCTCTCTTGCAACAACTTTCTTGGATTATTTACAAACCACTGCCCTCGTTTTTCTTTTTTTGTTTTCACTTGCGAAATTCTGGCGCCTCGTCTCTTAAATGCTCACATTGCGTTCAAGAGGAAACGGAATCAAGTGAAATGGAAAACTCTTTTCTAACTTTTAAAAATAATTCTCACGAAAATCCACCAAAGCTCATCGTGTATACATCATTAACCGAATTTATTGATTTCAATAATAAACAACAACTAAAGAACTCGTTTTGTTCAAACAGCAAAAAAAGCAAAGGATGCTCCAACAGCCAAATGCACAGCTCCAGATTAGTAGGTCGCTTTCTTCTCCTTGGATCTTCAAATTAGATCTTCCGATCCACCTCCTTCGTCCATCTGCACCTCCATGACCCTCTCCTCCTCCCTCCCTACTCTCTGTTTTAAACATCTCTCTTCTCTATTACACTCATTTCCTACTCTTTTAGCCTCCAGCTGCCCCAACTCAGGCAGGAAGGAAGAATTAGAGCGACCGCTCACCTAGTTCTGCGAACCTGTCGAAGTCTCTCGCTCCCTACACATCGCTCTCACTTTTGCTCTAATGTCACCGCCTACACCGGCTTTGGAAACAGTCGAAGCAAGAAGAAAAAAAACACACGAGGGGGGAGGTAAAGGGTTATAGGATGCCGCTAACTAAAAATGTGGAATGTGACCCACGATTCTCTGGAGCAGATGCTATCGTACGTCATCATCGAGATGGGGATATATAAGGGGACGGATGTTGGTTGGAGCATCATTCAGTGATCCCTCATCTTCTCAGTCTCATCCAGTGTAGCCTCAGATTTCAGTCCTTCGGGAAACTTTCTCTGCTTCCAAATATGATGCATCGTCCTCAGGTAAAAAGTTGTTTCTATTCAAATCTCTTTTTATGGGAAGCATCTCAGCGGTAGAAATGACTAAAACCATTTTGCATTACAGTCTCGCTAGTCTTCTGTATTCAGCTTTAACGTAAACTACTGAACGGAGATGATCTGTTGCGGACTTTAGAGCACAATTTGCTGGCTTTAGAAACTGTAGCTCAAAATTACTTTTCCTAGGGCCCGTTGCCTAAATGTTCCACCTCAACCAAACTTTATATCCTTAGTCTACATTGAAAATTTATCATTATAATAATTATACCTGATGTGTTTCACAGGCAGAAAAATCCAGGGCGTTCAGACATCTGAGAATTTCGCATTGGTGATAGAAATTTTATGAGAATCGACATAATCCCACAAGAGTTGATTCTTGAAATTCATCTGTCTGGCTTTCCCAAATTTTCAGTGGCTCCTTGGATTTAGATAAATTTTTCATCCCTGCATAAATAATTATATATAGTATGTAATTTTCTTCATAAGAATATTAACAAATGATATACACATGAAATGGTATTTGCAATGTCCTTTCACCATTTACTGTTTTTTGGCAAAATTCTGCAAGTTAAATTATTATACGATAGAATTATATGTAAAGTTATAAACAATTCGCTCTAGTAGTCCTTGACGACTCTAAATTGTTCCAAGCTGGATTGGGTTGTTTTACCTCTGAGCGGCACTTTTTTGCACACCGTGGGCTAAATGGCCAGGTCACATGGACTCCAAAGTCTCAGAGAAGGTTGGGGGAGGGGACCCACTGGAACAGCTGTTGGGAGACAGATGGTAGCCTCCCGTCAAGGCCATCCAGCGTGTTCTTTAACGTGCACAGGGTATGACTCTCCCGCACACGGGGCCACGGTTTAACGTCCCATCCGACAGACGGCGGCCTTTCCAAGCCCATCGGTGTCCCCTACTGACCGTGGGCAGGGCGGGGAATTTTGCGGAGATAAATCTCAACGCTGACCCAGCTGGGACTCGAACCTGGGAACTACAGATTATTTCCAAGCTGGATTTGTAACTAGAATTCTCGCGGGTTTTAGGGCTGACTCTGAGTTTTCCTAGGCTGTGTGTTGGTGTTTATTCCTACGCTGTGTGTAGACGGTTACACGTCAAAATCCTAATATGCAGGGGCGGGGGTGGCTCAATCGGTCGCGCGCCATACTCGTAATCTGTAGTTCCCATGTTCTCTGCAAACTTCTCGCCCTGGCCTTGGTCAGTAGGGGACACAGATAGGCTTGGAAATATCGCCGTTCGTCCCATGGGACGTTAAGCCGTTGTTCCGTGTGAGGGAGAGTAGCCATACCCTATTCACGTTAAAGAACATGCTGGATGGCTTGACGGGAGATGATCATATGTCTCCCAACAGCTGTCCAGTGTGTCTCCTCCCACCAACATTCTCCGAGTCCTCGGGTCATTTGTGACCTGGCCATTTAGTCCATTTTGTACAAAAAAGTGCCACTCAGAGGTAAAAAAAAAACTCAAATCCAGTTATGCCACTGTTGAGATTTGCTTTAGTTGAATGATGACTCTGGATAAACTCTTAAAAGAGATGCTGTGGGTGGCATATCTACGTTGAAAACACGATGGATACCTTTTAGTTGAGGCACTTACCCCTGCCTGTTAATAGATGTCCATGGGACTCCTTTCTTGTCCTGGTATACGGGATAGGCCTCAGGGGACTACCATTCGGGGTAGAAGCCAATCCCAAATGAGTTCAATACTGAATTTTCATTCTCTCCTCCAATATGTAATCCCACGATCAGTGTTATTCTAGCAATTAACTCTTATTTTTAACTATTTCTTATCTCATTACATTCCGAATCACTGCCTGAGGTTTCATTTTTGAATTTATAATATAGGCAACCGCGCTTAACGCCCTCATGGCCTACGCGGATTCGCTATAACGCGGTGTTAAAAATATTAGGTTTTTCACCATGAAATTGTTAAAAATATAAAGTTTTTATCCAAAGAATTTCTTATTCACACCATTTAATTACGCATAGTAAGGTGAAGCAGTCCATCCATGATGTTGAGATTTATCTCCGCAAAATTCCCCGCCCTGCCCACGGTCAGTAGGGGACACCGATGGGCTTGGAAAGGGCGCCGTCCGTCGAATGGGACGTTAAACCGTGGCTCCGTGTGCGGGAGAGCCATACCCTGTGCACGTTAAAGAACACGCTAGATGGCCTTGACGGGAGGCTACCATCTGTCTCCCAACAGCTGTTCCAGTGGGTCCCCTCCCCCAACCTTCTCTGAGCCTTCGGGGTCCATGTGACCTGGCCATTTAGCCCATGGTGTGCAAAAAAAGTGCCGCTCAGAGGTAAAACAACCCAACATTAAAGAACAGGCTGGATGGCCTTGACGGGAGGCTACCATCTGTCTCCCAACAGCTGTTCCAGTGGGTCCCCTCCCCCAACCTTCTCTGAGCCTTCGGGGTCCATGTGACCTGGCCATTTAGCCCATGGTGTGCAAAAAAAGTGCCGCTCAGAGGTAAAACAACCCAACATTAAAGAACAGGCTGGATGGCCTTGACGGGAGGCTACCATCTGTCTCCCAACAGCTGTTCCAGTGGGTCCCCTCCCCCAACCTTCTCTGAGCCTTCGGGGTCCATGTGACCTGGCCATTTAGCCCATGGTGTGCAAAAAGTGCCGCTCAGAGGTAAAACAACCCAACCCATCCATGATGAACCGTTGGGTGAGCGGTCTCATGAGTTGAAGACTATCGAGGTCATGGCAGAGACGTTTTCTCTCCGTAATCAGTGCATGGCTTTGTCATAGGGACACAAATATGAGAGTGTGTCCTGAAACTTAGATATGACGATCTAGATCAAATGAAGTGTGAGTAGAGAAAATAATTCGATCGAATCTCCATGGGGAACGCTCTTCAGGAACGTTTCGTTTCTCTGGTCTTAAAAAGTTGTCTCGAAAAAATATGTGCAAAATATGTGTCTAAAAATTATTAAATCATGTAACTCTTGTATTTTAAGTACATTTAGTGTATTTGTTCTGCAAACAAACTTTTTTTTTTCTGTTCTGCAAAAAAGTGCATATTTTACACTTTTTTGTCCGTCTGTAGAACGGCAACTTTTTGTTTTAGTAGATAAATACGAGACAATAAAATATTAGGATTCGATATTAATTGAATCTTCCAATAGAGTTAATTTCTACCATTAGAGGAAACTAAAGTTGGAAAACAGGAAAATTTTAAACGAATGTTTTGAACAGACTCTTCAAGATGGAAATTTAAAAATTCGGAGATTCATGAGATTTGCGTTGATAGCAGCATTAACAATTGGAAGCATTTGTTTACCTGCAGGAGTTTTTCATTTTTGACAGCAGCCATTTCCCCCCCTTCTCTTTTAGGGGGCAGAAGCGCAATTTGTTTTAAGAGACAGGTGAAAATTCCCTTTTGTGCTCGATAGATATTAATGAAACTTTACTATTCGAAATTTTCGAATCCTCTACTATTTTGAATTTCTACTCTTAGACAACGCTAAAGTTGGGGAAAAAAACTGAGAAATTTTTCTTCTTTTAAAATCGATATTTCCAAAAATGACAAGGGTGATTAGACTTTTTTATTTTCTGATATGATCTTCTACTGTGGCATATAAACTGACAGGCTCAGGTCTGTCAGACCTCTGTGGCAAGCAGCTGCTTGAGGGGGTATTTATTATTTAGCCGTCCCGTGGCCGAGTGGTTAGCGCGCTTGGCTACTGATCTACGGGACCTGGGTTCGAGCCCCGGGTAAGACATGGCTGTTTGTGTCGTTTTTCTGCTGAGGTCCTGCCATCCTCTCAGACCTTCTACTGTGGCATATAAACTGACAGGCTCAGGTCTGTCAGACCTCTGTGGCAAGCAGCTGCTTGAGGGGGTATTTATTATTTAGCCGTCCCGTGGCCGAGTGGTTAGCGCGCTTGGCTACTGATCTACGGGACCTGGGTTCGAGCCCCGGGTAAGGCATGGCTGTTTGTGTCGTTTTTCTGCTGAGGTCCTGCCATCCTCTCAGACCTTCTACTGTGGCATATAAACTGACAGGCTCAGGTCTGTCAGACCTCTGTGGCAAGCAGCTGCTTGAGGGGGTATTTATTATTTAGCCGTCCCGTGGCCGAGTGATTAGCGCGCTTGGCTACTGATCTACGGGACCTGGGTTCGAGCCCCGGGTAAGGCATGGCTGTTTGTGTCGTTTTTCTGCTGAGGTCCTGCCATCCTCTCAGACCTTCTACTGTGGCATATAAACTGACAGGCTCAGGTCTGTCATACCTCTGTGGCAAGCAGCTGCTTGAGGGGGTATTTATTATTTAGCCGTCCCGTGGCCGAGTGGTTAGCGCGCTTGGCTACTGATCTACGGGACCTGGGTTCGAGCTCCGGGTAAGGCATGGCTGTTTGTGTCGTTTTTCTGCTGAGGTCCTGCCATCCTCTCAGACCTTCTACTGTGGCATATAAACTGACAGGCTCAGGTCTGTCATACCTCTGTGGCAAGCAGCTGCTTGAGGGGGTATTTATTATTTAGCCGTCCCGTGGCCGAGTGGTTAGCGCGCTTGGCTACTGATCTACGGGACCTGGGTTCGAGCTCCGGGTAAGGCATGGCTGTTTGTGTCGTTTTTCTGCTGAGGTCCTGCCATCCTCTCAGACCTTCTACTGTGGCATATAAACTGACAGGCTCCTGTCAGACCTCTGTGGCAAGCAGCTGCTTGAGGGGGTATTAATTTTTTTTATTTATTTATAAATGACACGGTCGTATCTGAATAATATGACCACCTACCATAGTATATGTATGGTAGGTGGTCATATTATTCTGAAACGACTGTGTATATACGATGTAGTTTTACATTTTCTGGATAATCTGGATTTTCGACAATTAGGATTACCTCGCATTTCCATTGAGTCCGAACAATCAGGAATCAGTTATATTTGAAATAATTCCGAAAATTCGCTTCTCAAAAGAAAATTTCGTTATGCTTCCGGTATGTATTATAAAATTGTAAATTTCTTTACATTTTTATCTCGTTTTTTATGTATTATGAGTACGTTGTAGGTTTTAATTTTAAATCTATGATGTATTTCAGTGAGAGCTAAACGAATAATTTGGTGATTTTTTTTCTCTCTCCCAGTTTGCAATTTTGGTCACTCTCCTCATCGGCCAGGCTTGCGCCACCGGATACGGTGGTGGTGCTGGAGCCGGTGGTGGCTATGGCGGAGGCGCTGGTAGAGGTACCGGTGGTGGTGCTGGAGCCGGTGGTGGCTATGGCGGAGGCGCTGGTAGAGGTACCGGTGGAAGTGGAGGCTATGGTGCTGGAGGAAGTGGCAGCTTTGGAGGAGGTGCTGGAGGAGGCTTCGGCGGTGGTGCTGGGGGAGGAGCAGGGGCCTACTCTGGAGGAGGAGGAGTAAGTACATTTTTTTTCATAACACTTTTATTTTTTTTTTTACTTCAGTTTATCAGTTATGGCCCAAGAGAGTATTTCTATGAAAAGTCTTTTGGTGTAGAGCAGTGTTTTTCAACCATTTTCTCTTGGCGACACATTTCTGATGTAGTCAATACACCACGACAAACCTGTGGTAAAAAGTCAATTATTTTTGCTCTATTATACAACTTAAAATTCACTTTATTGAAACACAAGTGCATATTAAACTCAACCTTTGACGAAAACAAAGCCGAAAGAAAAATTATAGAAAAATACAAAAAGTACAAATTGCTACGTAGTATTATTCTTTTTCTTAAATTTATTCCACTCACCGGTTAAGAACCACTGGTGCATAGTTTCAGTGCTGAAAAAGAGTGCAGTGAAAAAGATATTAAAAAATTTATTAAATATTAGTTCCTTAAACGAATTAAGGGAATGCGTTTTGTTTTAAATTCAAAATCAGTAATATATGACGTTTATCTTTAATAGTGTTGGTCAAGTTAAGACAGTTCCCATCTCATTATATTTTAATCACCATAGGTTTGCTGATAACATTAAAATCACTATCAAAGGACGGCTACAGCGAAACACACTAAACACATTTATTGATTTGGTGCAAGGTTACAATACTCGTCGCTCGCGACGGATGTTGAAAAATACTTTTTTTAATTAAAACATTGCAGATCCTAGTTGCTAAAAATTGGAATAAACAGCTAATATGCAAAAATTTTAATTACCGTTGTACTCATTTTATTTCTATGAGAAAATGATCTGAAATATTTGGTGCTCACCAAGTCCATCTTAGAAAGCTTTGGTGTTTTCCTCTCAGAGGTTGAAAACTCTTTCTCTAGTTAATGTCACATTACTAACGAATGCAAAATTTCTAGCTTTGTATTATATTTGATATTTTCCCTGACTATTTCAACAGCCAGGTGGTGTCTTGCCATTTTGTATTTATATGCTATATTTTCATATTAAAAATCCTTATGCTTTTTTATTAACATTAGTGGGACAAGGATTATTTGAAATAAATGGTCCGTAAAGCATTTGTTTACCTGCAGGAGCTTAATACAGTAATGGAAGCATTTGTTTACATGCAAGAGATTATCAGTGACAATATCATTGATTATTTTTCTGTGTCCATGTGAAATTTTAATTTAAATTTTATGGTGGAAACATAATTGTTTAGAGGTATATCATATTTTTCTTAACATTGACATCATTTTTGTCAACTGCATCAACTGGATGTGTCTATGAGAAGCTAAGAACGTTATTTGGACAATCTTTTACATATAGATAAAGGTCAAACGTCTGAATTCAGATTTTTGTAAAATTAGAAGAGCGACAGTTTGCTCGTTGAAATAACTGTCCATTTTTGCCTTGCGACAGAGAGTTAAGAGGCATCAGGCTAGGTTTATAAAGACTACATCCGTTTATTATGAAGTAAGCCTGAAAAAGAAAACACACATTTCCCAGAGGACGTTTTCCACGTATGGAAAGATATTTTTTCCATTTAAAGACTGAATGTCAAATGGTTGTTCTTTCGAAAGCAGGACCTGGTGGAGCTGCAGATAGCTTTATACTCGAACCTTGGAATTAATATTAGATTTAGAGGAAGTGGTGGGCCTGCAGATGAAAGTGCAAAGAGTGGATACGAAAGTGATCCGAAAACTCGTTTTTCACTTCTGATTGTCATTTGCTTTTTCTCCCGAGGAAAGAAGAAAAGAAATATGCAAAAATGATTCCACTGAATGGGTTCATTAAAAGAGCTCCTATGACGAATAATAGCCATGAGGACTTGAACGTCCTGAGGCTTGGGCTTTATGACTGAAAGCCTTTATTGCTTTCCACGGGTCTTAGATTGCAAGACGATGATGGACAGTTTATTTACCACTAAAGTTCAGAATCTCCATTGATTGCAGACAAAAGTGACGGCAAGGAGCTAAGCCAATGAAAGGCAACTTTGAATGGGAATGAGTGATATGAAGCCTTATGGGAGTTCATTCATAAAATCTCCTTTCACTGCACTTCGGTACATCATCATCATCATCATCATCCTCAAGCAGCCATGGGCTACGGAGGTCCAACCAGACCGTGCAATTTAGTTCTCCAAGCAAGTCTATCCTGAGCTATATCTACTGCATCTGGCCACTGCACACCAATTCTAACAAGGTCTTGTTTGACATTGTCTGCCCACCGAATCATAGGTCTCCCCTTCTTTCTGAGGCCTTTAGGCACACTGTTCATAACCCTATTCGCCAATCTATAATTATACATACGGGCAACATGGCCAAACCAACGGAGTCTCTCTCTGCACAATATGCTGCTTAAAGGAGGTTGCAAACTCCTTTGCCTAACCTCATCATTAGTTACAAAGTTGAACCACCTAATGCCCAAGATACTGCGTAAGCATCTGGAATCAAAAGCATCTAGTTTTAAAAATGTCTAAGATAAATTTTGTGTTTTCCATTTCGTAATTTCCGTTACAACAATTTTTGTATATTTTTCTATTTATTAAGTTATAAGGCTTAACTAAAAAAAAAATCGTTTCTAGCCTCAGTATATAAGAAAGTTGTTGGTAGCTCTAATATTTATCATGCATTTGAGGAGTATTATTTTAAACTGAAATGCAACTGATCATTGTCATCTCCTTCAGAAGTTTAAAGATTAAATAATTTTCAATCTTTTTCTTTAGGCACCCCAGCCATTCAGTTTCGATTACCAATCCCGTGACGAGCAGGGCAATGTCCATTACCGTCAAGAACAAGGAGACGAGAATGGAAATGTGAAGGGAACCTATGGCTACACTGACGTCGATTCAGTCTATCGTGTCGTTGAGTACGTCGCCGACGCCAATGGATTCCGTGCCACAATTCGTACCAACGAGCCTGGAGTTGGAGAAGACAGTCCTGCTGATGTCGCCTTGACTGCTGAGGCACCACCTGCCGCTGTTGTAGCTAGATACGCTGGTGCTGGTGGTGCTGGAGGCAGAGGCGGAGCTGGTGGTGGTGCTGGAGGTCGAGGTGCAGGAGGTTTCGGTGGTGGAGCCGGAGGTGCAGGTGGTGCTGGAGGTCGAGGTGCAGGAGGTTTCGGTGGTGGAGCCGGTAGTGGTGGAGCCGGAGGTGCAGGTGGTGCTGGAGCCTATGGAGGAGCAGGAGGTGCTGGTGGAGCTGGTGCAGGATTTCGAGGAGGCGCAGGAGGCGCTGGCGGAGCTGGTGGAGGATTCCGAGGAGGTGCTGGTGGAGGTGGATTCAGAGGAGGTGCTGGTGGTGGACAAGGAGCCGCAAGTGGAAAGAGTGGATACTAAACCGATCCGAACACTATTTATTCATATCTCGTTGTCATTTGCTTTTGCTTCGAGGGGAAAAAGAAAAGGAAATATATTCTGCACGAATGATTCCGATGAACGAGTCCATGAACAGATCTGATATGAAAGCCAGCAAGAAAGATTGTATGACTTGTATTGCTGCTGGTTTCCAGTTTCTATACACTGAATTTTAGAACAAGGCTGACAAAATAGCTGTAACCGATTTTCAACTCTTGTATTTTAATGTTTATGTTTACGTCTTGAGTTCAAAACAAGTCACAACTCTTCTGTCAGAAGAAAAGGATGGTGGACAGGAAAGCAAAATGTTATTTTTGCTCATCCGACACTGAACATTAAGTTCAATATAAAAGAGAATTGGAAGTTTTACGTTGAATTTTTGAAATTTATCGTGTAGCAGAGTATATTTCGATTAACTTATTAGCACATTGTATATTGCATCTTCTTCCCACGTCTGGTCTTTCAAATGGTGCGAATGGATATCGGTTGCTGCCAGAAAGTCTTGTTGATCGTAACATAATGAAAATTTTCAAACAAATACAAGGATGCAAATTGTTTCTTCGGCTGCTGTAAGATGATGAGGATGTTTAGAAATATGTTGGTGTTATAAATAAAATATGCTTGTTTTCGTAAAACTTTTCTTGTATGTTTATTCGGAGTAAAAATAATCGATTTAATCCCTTCCACTTCTGAATCTATATTTTCGTCCCAAGTTGTCCACCAACTAAATGTTTAATTATATTATATTATGCAAAATAATAAACGGAGCTTTACCTGGAACAGAGAGAACACTAATGTTTCTGTAATTATCACAAGAACTGCGATCACCTGTCTTGAAATTAGAGATAATAATGCCTGTAGCAAAATCTTTAAGAAGAATACTTCCGTCAAATGAAACATTTACCACTTCAGCCAACCATGTGACCTGAATCATTCCCAGCTGTAATATTTCAGTAGTAAACAAATTTAAACAACACAAATTAGTAGAAACAGTTGATGTTTCATCTACCTCTGGCAATTTCTGTAGTTTTAATTTTATGATAGCCAAAGTAACTTCAAATCGTGAAATAAGGTCTATATTACAGCCAGTAATATATCGATTTCATTGCTAAAAATGGGAGTAGAACTAACCACATTAATAACCACAAATACATCCTTGAAAATTCCAGATCCCATTACTACGACAGATGCTCGCCATTTTTTTACATTTGCCATCGTTACACATTTATTCTTTAATCTCTGCATACTATTCTGTTTTTTTCTACAAAAATTATTAATCCGGTTCATTTCTCTGTTTGCATTGGGTAGCTTGCTTTCTCTGTTTTGCCAGCCAGCTTATCAAACCAAAAACTATCGGCTTTTAAGTGTTTCGTTAGTCCGGGTTTTTGCATCACATTGCACGAGGAACAATTTTTTCTGACCCACCATGCGAATGTATATGTTCATATTTTCGCCTGGGTGACAATTATCATTCAGCTTATAGCAGTTTTTGCTAAGCTTCAACAAAAACTGTACAAAAGCTGAATGAATTTTTCATATCCCGTTGGCTTGGAAACAAAGTTCAGCTAATTTTCGAAATTTCCGTATACTTAATTAGTTGAGTGAACTAATGTTTTGGTTCGCGAATTGCCTCCATTACTGCAAAACAGCCTGCGTGTTGCTTCCTCTATCGAAAAAATAGACTGCCAATGAAAGGGTTGGAAACACCTGCCATACACGCTCATTAATCTCCCCGTAATGCCGGGGAAGGGGTTGACTTTGTCGATCCGCAGTTCGAAGGTTCGAGTCCCAATTGTTCCACCGTTAAAGCTTATCGGTGCTAATTCCTACCCTGTTAGGAGACAGATGGAAGCCTCCCGCCTACGCCATCCAGCGTGTTGCTTAAAGTGCAGAGGATGTGGCTCTCCTGCACACGAGGCCACGACTTTACATCCCATCTGGCGGCCTTTTCAAGCCCAACGGTGTTCTCTTTCTACCGAGGACAGGATGGAATTCAGCGGAGAAAATTGTCGATGCAGGCACATCTCGAACCTGGGAACCTCAGATTACGAGCCTGGCACACTACCGATAAGCCAACCGCGGCACATCAGCTCTAAGGTATCGTGTATCAACATAATTATGTTGAATATAATACATCAATATATTTTCGCTGTATAAGCCCAGAGCGCCCAGATTATTCCGCTTGCAATTTTTGTGTGACGGAACCAATATATTTGTTTGTTTTTTTTAATCATGATTTGCGGTCCTCATATTCTATGACTGTGAAAAGTGAATATTTGCTGGGATATCTAAAAAAGTGAGTTTTAATGAGACAAGATCAATAATATCAGACAGTCTCCTAACGCAGAATTGGGGCAGGGGTGGCTCAGTCGGTAGCGGCGGGGGTGGCTCAGTCGGTATCGCGCCAGGCTCGTAATCTGTAGTTCCCAGGTTCGAGTCCCAGCTGGGTCAGCGTTGAGATTTATCTCCGCAAAATTCCCCGCCCTGCCCACGGTCAGTAGGGGACACCGATGGGCTTGGAAAGGCCGCCGTCCGTCGGATGGGACGTTAAGCCGTGGCTCCGTGTGCGGGAGAGCCATATCCTGTGCACGTTAAAGAACACGCTGGATGGCCTTGACGGGAGGCTACCATCTGTCTCCCAACAGCTATTCCAGTGGGTCCCCTCCCCCAACCTTCTCTGAACCTCCGGGTCTCCAACCTTCTCTGAGCCTTCGGGGTCCATGTGACCTGGCCATTTAGCCCATGGTGTGCAAAAAAGTGCCGCTCAGAGGTAAAACAACCAACCTAACGCAGAAATGTAGCCAAAACCCATTTCCGTATAATAATCATAATTTTTATTCATATTCATGTTAGTTACACAAAAGTTTAAACAAATGACCCAGAAAGCATCTGCTTATCTTCAGGGGTGAAGATATTTTTAGCAATGGATGATTGAATAAATTCTATTTCCTTTATATTTGTGAGGATAGTTGAGCAGTATATTGTCTTTTAAGAGTTATGCCGCCAATGATGACAGAAACTTCAGACATCTTTTAAAAAGGGAACTTTTCAAAAATTTGGATAACACGTTACTGCAATTTAGGGACCGTGGTGTCCTCTAGTCAAAGGTTGAGGTGTTTGTGATGACTTCTGATCTGGATTAATTGCCAACTCACGTAAATTATTTAGTGTATGCAATGGCTCAGAGAGTTGAAATGCTTTACCGGGGAGCAGCACTTTTTCTTTCTGCACACAGAGAGCTAAATGACCAGGTCTAAAACATCACAATGGCTCAGAGAATGTTGGGCAAGGGGATCCACTTGACAGTTGTTAGGAGAGAGATGATAGTCTACCATCAAGGACATCCAGCTTGTTTTTTAATGGGTACATGATGTGACTCTCTTGTATTAAGGTGAGATTTATCTCCGCAAAACTCACCGTCCTGCCCACGGTCAGTAGGGGATATCCGTCCGTCGGATGGAACGTTAAGCCGTGGTCCGTATGCGGGAGAGACATACCCTGTGCACGTTAAAGAAATCAATCGATGACCTTTACGGGAGATACCATCTGTACCTTAACAGCTGTCCAGTGGATCTCCTTCGCAAAACCTTCTCTGAGCACTCGGGGTCTTTGTGACCTGGCAATTTACCCCATTCTGTGCAAAAAATTGCCGCTCACAGGTAAAACAATCCTGTATAAGGGACCACGTCTTAATGTCCTATCCGATGGATGGCAGCCTTTTCCAAGCCCATTAGAGTCCCTTTTTCACTTAGAACAGTACGGGAGTTAGCAGAGATATATCTTAACGCAGACACAGTTGGGACACTGAAAGGTGGCAACTGACAAATGCGAAAACCATCATAAGGTTCTCCCTCAAAAGAAACCCACAAGACCAGCGAATCGAAAATCCTCTCATTAAAATCAACAGCAACAGATTGCCCGGGTGGTTTAAATGAACCATATCAGGGAAATATATAAGTGACCATTCTTCAGTACTGTAGAATAAAAATTTCAAAACAGTCAAAAAATCTATATTAATAAGCCGAACAGATTAGACACTACGGTAGAATATTAGATGTATATCTGACTGATTTGGCGCATCAGTTCATTAACGTTCTTCAGTGTTCTTTTAACGTGTACAGGGTATGACTCTCCCGCACACAGAACCACAGCTTAACGTCTCATCCGACGGCCTTTTAAAGACCATCGGTGTGCCATACTGACCGTGGACAGGGCGGGGAATTTTGCGGAAATAAATCTCAACACATTCTCGAACCTGGGAATTACAGATTACGAGCCTGGCGCGCTACCGACTGGGCCACTTCCGCCCCACATGGAGTAGTAAACAGTTCTGTGTGTAGTCATCATTTATTTTTAAGGGGGGAGAAATATCATTTGCCATCAATGTGATTTGAATAAGTTTTCAATCCTAGTCAATTTTGCTCATTCTCCTCTTTCTTGAGTTCTCGACGTGCCCAGAGATTTTCTCTGCGTCGGTGTACGAGGTCTGACAGGCTCCTGTCTGACCTCCGTGGCAAGCAGCTGCCTGAGAGGAAATTTATTTTTGTTATAAAGATATGTATAAATGTTTTGTTATTGTTGAATTAATTTTACTGATTATTAAAAAAATTATGAATGTTAGGGGCTCCACACTGAAAACAGAATGTAACCACATGCTAAAATAAGATGGTAGCATGTTATCACATTTTCTGGTAAGAAATGATAGTACTTTCTGATAAACAGTTTACATAAATATTGATAAACTTAATCATGCCTAAAAGTAACACAATACACCATGAGTAAAAATATAGCAAGCTGATTAGTGCTGCCATCTAGGATCAAGGAGATGAAATGAATAATAACAACATGAAAACATTACTATTTTTTACTGCCTATTATTTTTCCTGTAAAAAATAATAATTTATGCATGCTTCTAAATTAAAATTATAATCAAAAATAATAACATGATTACTCTCTTAGTATTTATCGATATGATTCCCGATTGATTTAGCTAAACATTTTATCCTAAAATTTCCTCTAGAATAGGGGGTTCTCAACGTGGGGTAAGTGGTAAAATTTTGGGTGGTAAGCCGTGAGAGATCAAAAGTCGCTGGATATATGTTATATATATACATGTTTTATTTTATTCCCATTTTTATACTATGACTATAGTTTTATCTATCTATACAAGGGGTACGTCAGTTACATACACATTACCAGAGGGTACGTGAAGCAAAAAAGGTTGAGAACCACTGATATATACGTTTTATTTTATTCCCATTGTTATACTATAACTATAGTTTTATCTGTCTATACAAGGGGTACGCCAGTTACATACACATTTCCTGGGGGTGCGTGAAGCATAAAAGGTTGAGAACCACTGATATATATGTTTTATTTTATTCCCATTGTTATACTATAACTATAGTTTTATCTATCTATACAAGGGGTACGCCAGTTACATACACATTTCCAGGGGGTACGTGAAGCATAAAAGGTTGAGAACCACTGATATATACGTTTTATTTTATTCCCATTGTTATACTATAACTATAGTTTTATCTGTCTATACAAGGGGTACGCCAGTTACATACACATTTCCTGGGGGTGCGTGAAGCATAAAAGGTTGAGAACCACTGATATATATGTTTTATTTTATTCCCATTGTTATACTATAACTATAGTTTTATCTATCTATACAAGGGGTACGCCAGTTACATACACATTTCCAGGGGGTACGTGAAGCATAAAAGGTTGAGAACCACTGATATATATGTTTTATTTTATTCCCATTGTTATACTATAACTATAGTTTTATCTATCTATAAAGGGGTACGCCAGTTACATACACATTTCCAGGGGGTACGTGAAGCATAAAAGGTTGAGAACCACTAATATATATGTTTTATTTTATTCCCATTGTTATACTCTAACTATAGTTTTATCTATCTATACAAGGGGTACGCCAGTTACATACACATTTCCAGGGGGTACGTGAAGCATAAAAGGTTGAGAACCACTGATATATATGTTTTATTTTATTCCCATTGTTATACTATAACTATAGTTTTATCTATCTATACAAGGGGTACGCCAGTTACATACACATTTCCAGGGGATACGTGAAGCATAAAAGGTTGAGAACCACTGATATATATGTTTTATTTTATTCCCATTGTTATACTATGACTATAGTTTTATCTATCTATACAAGGGGTACGCCAGTTACATACACATTTCCAGGGGGTACGTGAAGCATAAAAGGTTGAGAAACACTGATATATATGTTTTATTTTATTCCCATTGTTATACTATAACTATAGTTTTATCTATCTATACAAGGGGTACACCAGTTACATACACATTTCCAGGGGGTACGTGAAGCATAAAAGGTTGAGAACCACTGATATATATGTTTTATTTTATTCCCATTGTTATACTATGACTATAGTTTTATCTATCTATACAAGGGGTACGCCAGTTACATACGCATTTCCAGGGGGTACGTGAAACATAAAAGGTTGAGAAACACTGATATATATGTTTTATTTTATTCCCATTGTTATACTATAACTATAGTTTTATCTATCTATACAAGGGGTACACCAGTTACATACACATTTCCAGGGGGTACGTGAAGCATAAAAGGTTGAGAACCACTGATATATATGTTTTATCTTATTCCCATTGTTATACTATGACTATAGTTTTATCTATCTATACAAGGGGTACGCCAGTTACATACACATTTCCAGGGGGTACGTGAAGCATAAAAGGTTGAGAACCATTGCTCCAGAATATGATTCTTCCTTTTTGCTGGACCTGTGTAGTTTTTGCGAGGTTGAGGATTATATAATCACAAAAACTACGGAGTTCAACGACTGTGGAATTTAGTTTTCCTTGCGTGTTTATATGCTGATATGCTGAGACACAGCTAATGCATTTAGACACTGCAGTCAGCAAGATCCTGTATGACACTTAACGAATTCTAAGTCTCTGCCTTTTCTTTAGACCTTTAAGCACATTGTTTATAACAAGCATGCACCTGGGAAAATATTTGTTAGGTAGCAAAATTTCAGTAAGGGTTCAGAGAAAATGGCGATGGAAGGAAAAAAATCGCTAGAGAAATATTTTCTAGAATACCACTTTTATTTACTGCTGGTAAGCTGGTAAAATATATAATTATATATTCGTTTGATATGGAATACAAGATAAATGGCTTAAAAAGAACGAAATCGCTTATATTTGTTAATGGAAGGAATCTACATGCATTCCGAAGGGAGGAAAATTATACATCGCACCAGTCTTTATTTTGTCTTTTGTGGGATGGCATCGCATATTGTCTCAATTTCACGTCTTTGCTGTAATTGTGAATTATTTCCAGCGTTGTAATGAGGGGCGAAGGAGCGATTGCGCTGGCAGTGAAGATAATGGGGTGCCGAATCGAAGAAGGGTTGGGTTATTTTATCTGTGAATAGCATTCTTTTGCGCACAATGGGTTAAATGACCAGGTCACAAGGACCCCGAAGGCTCAGAGAAGGTTGGGGGAGGGGACCCACTGGAACAGCTGTTGGGAGACAGATGGTAGCCTCCCGTCAAGGCCATCCAGCGTGATTCTTTAACGTGTACAGGGTATGACTCTCCCGCACAGGCCACGGCTTAACGTCCCATCCGACGGACCTCGGCCTTTTCCAAGCCCGTCGGTGTCCCCTACTGACCGTGGGCAGGGCGGAGAGTTTTGCGGAGATAAATCTCAACGCTGACCCAGCTGGAACTCGAACCTGGAAACTACAGATTACGAGCCTGGCGCTCTACCGACTGAGCCACCCCCGGTCCTATCGAAGAAGGAAAACAATAAAACTAGAGCAGAAATTAAGTAAAATAAAATGCATTTTTCATTATTTGCAAAGTTTAAAATCTGTGTAAAAGTGTTAATGTGTCTGTAGGAGAAATGAGTTGGAACTGACGTTCTCTGATTCTTGTTATCTCTCGTTTGATCTCTCGCCTTCAATTCCTCTTTGTTAACGACTTTATTTTCCCTTTCAGTCTTTTTCCTTTTCCATTAAATGGCTTTAACAGATAGCATATACACACACCGGCCACTGAATTAGAAAACTTTATTCAATACCGAGATGGGCCTCCTTTAGACCGAATTACAGCACGTGTGCGGTTTGACCTAGATTCCACAAGGTGTTGGAGTGCCTTTACATCTCCATCATACCAGGCGTTCACTAGACAATCCTTTAACTGGCTCAGATTTGACGGAAGAGGACTTTGCTCCCGGATCTGTTTTTCTAACATGTCCCATACATTCTCAATGGGGTTCATATCCGGGCTTTGTGGTGACCAGAGAAGATGGTGGAAGTCGCTGTCATGCTCACTGAACTACTGCTGAACACATCTTGCGCGATGGACAGTAACATTGTCGTCCATGAAACAGCCGTCATCTGTTGGATAAAAAGTCATTGCAGGATGGACTTGATCGGCAACGATGTTCAGATATTCCTTGGAAGGCACCCGACCTTCCAGCAATATCAGGGGACCCGTTCAGTACCAACAGTAGGTGCCCCTCACCATGACACCACCTCCAGAACCTTGAGTTGTGTTTACAAGGCAAGCTCTTCCCATTGCTTCATGGGTCACCAAACTCTCTGCCTACCGTCGGTACAGAACAAGGTGTACCGTGACTCGTCGGACCACATGATTTTTTCCACTCTTCCAGTGTCCAGTCACGGTGTTCCTGACACCACTGTAGATGAACTTCCTGGTTCTCAGAAGTCATTGTTTTCTGTATAGTCATGCGACTGCTAATACCGATCCTCTTCGATTCCCTTCTCATAGTTCGCTGAGATATAGGTCGGGAACAGCCTTCATTGAATGCTTCGGTTAATTGCCGCACACAGAAAGTCCTGTTTCTCCATACAAGTCTTCTCAGACGATGGCGATCTCGTTCCTGACAGATTGTCGCGCCACACTTACGCCTCTTAGACAAGCAATGTGGGTTATTTTTCCACTGATTAAAAACCCGAGCTACGAGTTATAGACTGCGGAAAAGACCCACTCAGTGTCACCGCTGTCAGAGATACGGACACGCACAGAGTGGATGTTATAATTCACCACGATGCGTCAAATGTGCAGAGAGACACCTTACCAAGGACTGCACTAGACTTAATAACGATGAACCACCTAAGTGTGCCAACTGTGGGTCAAACCATACAGCAAATTACAGAGGCAGCATACACTTTCCTACTAAGGACTATGGGAAAATTTCCAACGATATTTTCCAACGAAATGGGAAAATTTCCAACGATAAACAGTCTAAGCAACATACAAGTAAAGGAGGGCGAGACGATAAGGTAGACCTCAAATTATCTTACGCTAGTGTAAAAAAAAAAGAAAATAATAAATACCCCCTCAAGCAGCTGCTTGCCACAGAGGTCTGACAGGAGCCTTTCAATTTATGTGCCAAAGTAGAAGATCTGAGAGGATGGCAGGACCTCAGCAGAAAAACGACACATACAACCATGCCTTATCCGGGTCCCTTAGATCAGTAGCCAAGCGCGCTAACCACTCGGCCATGGGACGGCTACGCTAGTGTAGAGGCCAGAAACACCACTGTTGACCAAAGACAAATGGTACCCAAGGCAATTGCACAAGATCACTCAGTCACAAGGTGAGTATCTGCTAAAAATCAGAGTCCACGACCATCTCCTCTGAGAAATGGTGAGTTTGAAACAAACCTGTTAACTGACCTCAATGATACTCTACAATTTTTTAGACAACTGAATATTTCATATATCTTGCTAAAACTGAAATCGCTTATAATGGAATATCAGAGAGAAATTCATTATAATGGAATATCAGAGGTCTTATGGGCAAACTTACAGTAGGCTTAAGAGCATTCGATTTCTTCATCTCTGCTCTGCACCTTGATGGATAAGCCATTTAATAAGTCCCAGCTTAAGATTGTGACTTGGAATTGTCACGGCCTACTCAACGATCTGCCTGAATTCAGAGATTTTCTTTCCGAGTCTCAGGCAGACGTCATCTTACTAGGAGAAACTCACCTCCGTGTAAGCGATAGCTTAAAATTTCCCAATTATGAGGTGTATCGCACAGACCGCCTTCACAATTCTGGTGGTGGCACTGCTGTGATAATAAAACGCTCTATCACACATTTTCAAATCTTAATTCCAAATCTCAAGACTCTTGAAGCCACGGCTATTTCTATCCCAGACACCAGCATAGGAATGTTGAATCTGATTGCTGCCTACAAACCACCCAACTCACATCTGGAAAAGACAGACTTTGATAATTTTTTTGATCGTGGTAACCCTACTGTTATTGCCGGTGATCTGAACTAAAAAAATGTTGCCTGGCACTCTAGAGTTGGGAATAAAAGTGGAAGACAACTGCTGGAGTACTCTACTAGGAAGGACATTATCATTGATGCTCCGGATGCACCTACCTTCTATCCCTTCATTATCATTGATGCTCCGGATGCACCTACCTTCTATCCCTTCATTATCATTGATGCTCCGGATGCACCTACCTTCTATCCATTCATTATCATTGATGCTCCGGATGCACCTATCTTCTATCCATTCATTATCATTGATGCTCCGGATGCACATACCTTCTATCCCTTCATTATCATTGATGCTCCGGATGCACCTATCTTCTACCCATTCAATACCTTACACAGACCGGATGTCCTGGATATTGTCCTATTCAGAAATTTTCTTTCTTCCTACGACATAGAAGTCAAGAATCTACTCAACTCTGACCACTTACCGGTCTTCCTAAATTTACATCTATCTACTCACTCCCACGCTGATTCCTGCAGAGTTGTCAACTGGGACAAGTATAAGGTAATTGTCAACAGAAAGATCTCCGGGAGATGTCCCTCTGATAATATCAGATCTATTGACGACACAATAGCTGACCTTACAGCTTTATTAATTGAATCTCGAAACTAGGCCAGTTTTGAGCTACTTCGTAACAAAGATTACTATGCAATATCTCCATATCTTAGATCTCTTATTCAGGAGAAAAATAAATCTAGGCATACCTGGCAAAAGAGTAGAAGCAAAAAAGATAAAGATCACTACTACTCTCTCAAAAAAGATGTCATCTGGAATAATCCAGACATCTGGATCTGTAAAACATCTGTAAACACATCTGGATCATCTTCGTGTCACGTGACACGAAGTTGCCAGATCACTAATTTCTAAAAAAAATCGTTGCCAGATATTTTTTCTGAATTCTGTAATCACCCATAGTGTTCGGATACTTTTTTGAGCGATTGTACCTGTATGACCTGCCCACCACTAACAATGTGATGGTTGCACAATATGCTGATGACATTGCACTGATGTCTTCCTCCATTGGTCCCTCGTATGCAATCGACAGACTACAGGGATGCCTGGATAATCTCGAAAAGTGGTATGATCTGTGGAAAATAAAAATAAATAACGAAAAGAGTGTAGCTATTCTTTTCGGCTCAACAAAATCCAAGACGAAAAAGAGATACAAGACAAAGGCCAATGACTCTCTATACTTCTTAGACAAACCAATTACTTGGCAAACCACTGTAAAATACTTGGGAATCCCCTCCACCAAAAGCTGAAATGGGACCCACACATAGATGCGGTCCTAAAAAAGGCAAATGCCATTAGCTGCTCCTGTATAACACTGTGTTAAGACCCATCATCACATATGCCTCTCCCATATGGGCTAATACAACTCTTAAGAATATCAGGAAGATTCAAACCTTCCAGAACAAAATCATCCGACATGCTGTTAACGCTCCGTGGTTCGTGTCTAACAAACAACTACATTGAGATCTTGGCATCGAGCATGTATTTAACCATATAAAGCGCCTCTCCAAATGTTTCTACGATGCAGTGGGCAAAAACCCTAATGAGATAATTTCATCTCTCATCAACTATGATCACGAGGTCCTGAATAAATTCAAGAGACCTAAATCCATAGCCTTCTCTTTAGAAGAATTTTCTCTCTAGCTCTGTGCACCATGTGTTATGAACATTCTTGCCCCTAGGGGCCCACCAATCTACTGGTTAATCTCTCACGATCATTCTGATCAGTCATGCCTTACTGGCATACAATTAGATGGAAACGGTAATGGGCCGTGGTCGTGCTAAAACTGTCAATTAGTTTGTAACTGTCACCTAGATACTAAAATCCTTAGCTTTGGGTTGTTTTACCTCTGAGCAGCACTTTTTTTGCACACCATGGGCTAAATGGTCAGGTCACATGGACCCCGAAGGCTCAGAGAAGGTTGGGGGAGGGGACCCACTGGAACAGCTGTTGGGAGACAGATGGTAGCCTCCCGTCAAGGCCATACAGCGTGTTCTTTAACGTGCACAGGGTATGGCTCTCCCGCACACGGAGCCACGGCTTAACGTCCCATCCGACGGACGGCGGCCTTTCCAAGCCCATTGGTGTCCTCTACTGACCGTGGACAGGGCGGGGAATTTTGCGGAGATAAATCTCAACGCTGACCCAGCTGGGACTCGAACCTGGGAACTACAGATTACGAGCCTGGCGCGCTACCGACTGAGCCACCCCCGCCCCATACAGCATTAGGAATAAAAACAAACAAATATCATATGCGTATTTTAAAAACGTACAAACGTAATATATTATTATAAATAACACTATGCTAATCATAAAGAGTAGGAATAAAATAAATGTCGATTGATTGGTTTTTCCATTATTTATTATGGGAAAATTAGGATTAAAAAACGCGATTTTAACTTACGCGATCTTTTCAGGAAATCAACTACCTCAGTATTCGGAGACTATCTGCAAATCACCAAGTCTACCCTACAGTGGAGGGGGTTCAAAGGAAAACGTAATCCATTAAAAGAGTGATAATGCCGCAGTAACTCATTATTTTTTGTCTGTTTCAGGTGTCATTATAAAAGAATAGTTTTTCCAATTCTGCAAAGAGTATTCATCGTTGAAAGTTACAACACTAAGCTATGAAGCCACCAGGGAAGAATATCAGCAGAAATATGAAGCAGACTACTTCTCAAAAGAAGCTCAAATATCAAATGCTTCTAGGATTACTAAATTCAGAAGAATGAGCACTGAGAACACATTCTTAAGCTGAAGGCCAAAGTGATAAGAAAAAAGCTTATCGACCTTCATGCTCTAATAGCAAATAGTCTCGTAAATTTTTCAAGAAAGTTTTCTCTTGCTGAGCTGCGCGACGTCTCGTAGGTTTTGCTCATAAGGCCCGCATAAATCTTTGAAAAAAATTTCCCGATAAGGGAGATACACGAATCACACTGCAAGAGAATTCTAGCCATTATTGCCAGTGGTTTATAGGAAATATCTCTCCTCATGTGACACTGGTAGGAAATGGATGTTTTCCTTTGAACAGATGATTTTTGGTTTCATTTCGATGAGAACACTGATTCCTAGGGGCGCGCCTGGCTTGTAATCTGTAGTTCCCAGGTTCGAGTCCCAGCTGGGTCAGCGTTGAGATTTATCTCCGCAAAATTCCCCGCTCTGCCCACGATCAGTAGGGGACACCGATGGGCTTGGAAAGGCCGCCTTCCGTCATATGGGACATTAAGCAGTGGCCCCGTGTGCGGGAGAGAGCCATACCCTGTGCACGTTAAAGAACACGCTGGATGGCCTTGACGGGAGGCTACCATCTGTCTCCCAACAGCTGTTCTAGTGGGGCCCCTCCCCCAACTTTCTCTGAACCTTCGGGGTCCTTGTGACCTGTCCATTTAGCCCATGATGTGCAAAAAAATGCCGCGCAGCAGAACCCTGCTTATCTGGGTACGAAATATGGCTGGTATAGAGGGGGGGGGCGCCTCCTTGAGAATGCGGGATTTACTTCCGGTTCAGTCCACCACATAGGGAGGACCAAAGATTGTTATAGCCCACAGACAGGAAGAAAGGAAATTACCGTCTCATTTCATTGCAATGATTGTGGACGCCAGAGATTGCTGCAATCGCCGAGGATCGATGTCACAGATGGTTGCATTAGGTCATGATTGAAAAGTGGATGCCGACTTTTTAATCAAGGTATTGCTCTGAGTAAGCCATATAATATGTTGACGAGGTACTTCGCACATCGCTGTGACTACATCTGCATTTTATTTATTTCGATAGAATTTCAGGTTCGCTGAAATCCTTACTAGAGAAAGTAAATCTGTTAAAGTGAAAATCTGGACGGTACTCTTGCCAATTGTTTATTATAATATATTTTCTTATAATTATAGCGGTAATATTAGTTATTAATTTCCACATATTAAAATTGTCAAAATCGCTTTGTAAAATAACGTGTTAAAATTATCGAATAATATTTGAAACAATTTATCGGTATTATTTATATTTCTTAGTGAAATATCTGTAAATGTATATCATTATCTATCCCTGCTAAAAATACTACATGTTAAAAATTTCCATAAAACATAAAAAATGCATATGTCTAGAAATGTTTATTTAGAATCTAGCAATTATTTCGGTAGCGGTAGGGAATTTGATTGTCAATTGAACTAAAGAAAAGAATTACCTTGGTTATTAGATGCCAGTGATTCTATGAAATTAGTTGATGTAATTTTCTCTTAATACATAAAAACTAGTTATTAAACTACAATGTCGTATACAATTGATATGCAGGTAAATTGATAATATATATATATGCAAGTAAATTGATAATATATATATATATGTAAGTAAATTGATAATATATATGCAAGTAAATTGATAAGCAATTGATATGCATTTCAAAATGTTTAAATATTACTTGCCACGTATCTTCTTGGCAAGTAATATTTAAACATTTTTAAATGACATAAAGCAGACTTATTACTGGAAATGCATATTTCAAACTGAAGTGTACTTCTGCTTATCTGGGTATGAAACATGGCTGGTTCTAGAGGGGGGGGGGGGAGCGCCTCCTTGAGAATGCTAGTAAGGGTAGTGAAGACAAAAATTGTTAAACTCTAATGTACACAGTATATCAGGCATTTTTCAAGAAACTTTTTAAAGACCACTAAAACGGAAGGAGGGGGAAGGGAAGAATGCTATACTTGCAATGGAAATCCTGTCCCTTCGAGACACATTTTAGTTTTTTCTGGCCAGATTATTGGTTAGCGCGTTTGGCTACTGATCTAAGTGACCTTGGTTCGAGCCCCGGGTAAGGCATGGATGTTTTTGTTGCTTTTCTGCTGAGGTTTTGCCATCCTCACAGACTTTCTACCATGACATACAGACTGACAAGCTCCTGTCAGATCCTTATGGTAAGCAGCTGCTTGAGGGGTATTTATTATTTTTTTTAGTTGACTGCGTTGAGCGACCAGGCCATTCAAGGAACTGTTTTCTAATGTAAATATAAATATTTGCCAGTTGCGTTATCTTAAATGCACTGTGGGTAGGGTTGATGAAGTTACTTCCGGTTCATTCCACCACATAGGGAGGTCCAAAGATTGTTGTAGCCCACAGACAGGAAGAAAGGAAATTACCGTCTTATTTCATTGCAATGATTGTGGACGCCAGAGATTGCTGCAATCGCCGAGGATCGATGTCGCAGTTTGTTGCATTGCGTCGTTTTCGAAAAGTGGATGCCGGCTTTTAAATCAAGGCATTGCTCTGAGCGAACGATATAAATTACGTAAGCGCGAGGAAAATACTAGGAGCTAGAGGATGCTAATGTGGAATGCTAAGATGGCGGCGCTGGCATGCGTCTTAAATCAAGGCATTGTTCTGATGAGTGAACGACATAAACACGAGGAAAATTTGCATCGCCACATTAATATGTCAACGAAGTTCTCACATATCGCTGCGAATTACCACCTTATATATTTATTTCGATCGGATTTCAGATACCCTGTAATTCGTACCAGAGAATTTCGAAGACGGTTATGCTACACCAATTGCTCGTAAGCAAATATCTAATATATCTTTTACTTATAATTATAGTGGTAATATTCATTATTAATTTACACATATTAAAATTGTCAAAATCGCTTTGTAAAATAACGTGTTAAAATATCGAATAATATCTGAAACAATTTATCGGTATTATTTTTATTTCGTAGTGAAATATCTGTTAATGGATATTATTATCTATCTCTACTAAATATATTATGTTAAAATTTTTCATAAAATGTAAAAACGTAATCGTAGATCGTATTATCATATTCGATGTACAGGGTAATAATTTTACCCCTAATCATCTCCACCATAAAGATATGCCTATTTGGCATGAGTAAGAACAAAATATATAAGTACACCACCCTTAGGTGGGCCCCTAAGGGCAAACATAAGAAAAGCTAAAAATAGCAGTAAAATTGTATAAGAAACCTAAAACGGGTAGGTCTCCTCAGAGAACTCTACCGTTTTAAACCTCTTGTACTTATTCAAAACAGTATGATGGTAAAGAATCAGAGAAGAAATAATCTCATTGGGATTATTGCTTACAGCTTCAAAAAATCTTTTTGAGGTGCGTTTTATATGTGTATATATATATATGGTCGATGCCCAGGTCTTTATGGAGTTGTCTGTTAGTGACAAATCAGGGGGCATCGACCGCAGTTCTCAAAACCTTGTTCTATAAGACCTGAATCTTACGCATATTGGTGGGTGTAGTATTCGCCCATAAGGGTGAAGCATAGAGAATCACCGGTCTGATGTATAAAAACGTAATCGTAGATCGTAGATCGTTACTTCATAAAATGAAGTACCAGGTACAATAGTACCCATAACCTTCTTCATCTGGAAATATGCCTAATTGGCATCTGTTTGAAAAAACAAACAAAAGTGAACCACACAATGGTGGGCCCCAAAGGGCAAAAGAACATAAAACAAAGAATAGTAATGATGCACAAGAGACCTAAAATGGATAACTTTCTTTAGCGAAAGCCATTATCTTATCGTAGTCCAGAAGGCAGGACATAATCTCGTGCGGGTTTCTCTGCACTGACTCGTAGAAACCTCGCGAGACAAACTTAAGATATGTGTAAATATGATCAATGCCCAGATCTTTATGTAATTGTCTATTGGTTACAAACCAGGGGGCATTGACCACACATCGCAGGATTTTATTCTGCAAGACCTGTATCTTGTGAATGTTCATGGGAGTTGTGTTCGCCCAAATTGTAGAAGCATAGGATATCATAGGTCGAATGACCATGTGATAAATTAATACTTTATTATCAACGGATAGTTGAGTTTCTTCCTAGAAGAGTCCCCAGTTGACATCTGACAGAGTTAACTTTTGTGATGATCCCGTGTATATGTGGGGATCCCACTTAAGCTTCTGATGCAGAGTGACTCCCAAATATTTGACAGTCTCCTGCCACTTGAATTGTTCATCTAAAAAGTATAAAGTTAGAGGATTTTTAAACCCCCTACTACTGAAGAGGATGGCGTTACTCTTCTCATGTTGATCTTTATTTTCCATTTTTCATACCAGGTATCCATTTTATCAAGGCAATTGTGAAGTCTTCTGATTGCAAAATCAACTCCCAAGGAAGGGGAGATGAGAGCAATGTCATTAGCATACTGTGCGATAACGATTCGCTCAAATGAAGGAATATCAAAGAGATATAATGAGAATAGAGCAGGGCCTAGGAGAGAGCCTTGAGGAACTCCAGCGGCCACTACTCTCTTGGTAGAAATGGAAGATTTAATATGAACCTGGGATGTTCGATTTAAGAGATACGATTGAATGATACAGGTGACTCCCGTAGGCATTCCAATCTTGGAGAGTTTGTAAATGAGGCCGTCCATCCAGACGCAGTCAAAAGTCTTCACCACATCTAGAAAGAAGGCGGCAACTGTTTCCTTCTTGTTCAGTGCCTCAGAAATAGTTTCCACAACTCTGAGGACCTGATGTTCTGTCGATCTTTTACGCCTGAAACCAAATTGAGTTTCAGGTAAGGCAGGATGGATTGAGAGGAACTCTTCCAATCTATTGAGGATAATACGTTCAAACAGCTTTCCTAGGCAGGAAAGCAGACTGATTGGACTATAGCTGTCAGGAAATACAGGGTCCTTTCCTGGTTTGTGTATCAGTCTGACATAAGCGTTTTTCCAGGCTTCTGGAAAAACATGGTGACGGAGAAGGAAATTAAAAATCCCGCAGAGATGCGTAATGGCTTTCTTTGGAAGGTGTTTCATCATTCTGTTGGAAATATTATCGGGGCCTGAAGCCTTGTTAGGTTTCAATTCTTTAATGGCTTGGGACAGCTCAAGAGGAGATGTAAAGGGTAACTCTGATCTTTCTTCCTGTCCGAAACGAAAAAGAGTTTCTTCTATCTCTTCACAGGTGTCATGATCAAAAAGATCAAAATTCTCTTCAAACTGTAATTCAAGGGCATCAGCAAATGCTTCGGATTTATCATCCTCGCTGTAACATAAACCTGACTCCCCATGAATGGGAGGAAATTTAGAAAGAGGGTTCTTGAATTACCAATTAACCATCGCCAATTTAACCGCTTCCAAATAGAATTAATTCGCCAATTTAACCATCTTCCAAATAGAATTATCACTTGAAGAGAGTGTGCTAAGTTTTTTGTTCCATATAAAGCTACGGTGATCCTTGATCTTTCGCCGAACCTCAATCTTGAGGGAGTAATAAACAATTTATTGTGAGCATCTCTGGATCTTTTCCAATTATGTCTAGCTCTGTTTCTAAATTTAATAAGATCCGATAGATCCTTTGGAAAAATATAAGTCACTACGAGGTTTTCGTAGAGGTTTCGTTTCTGGAATCAGTCAACAAATTAGTAAATGTTAGTATGGAATCATTTATCTTTCTGAGAGAAAGAGATTTGCATGATCCTGAAACTTTTTCGTTGAAAATTGTTTTGTAAAGTTCCCAATTGACAACACTAAAAGTGTTTGGAACAATAGTAACAGACAGATAAAGGGCAATGGCAACCGGAAAATGATCGGAATTCAGATCATTATGAACACTAAGTTCTTAGGTGGGTAAAAAATCCTTAAATTTGATAGTGTGTCAAATGAATAAAAGAAAAGAATTGATTATTAGATGTCAGTGATTCTATAAAATTAGTTGCTGTAATTTTCTCTTAATACATAAAAACTATTTCTTAAACTACATTTTCGTATACAATTGATATACAAGTAATATTTAAACATTTTTAAATGACATAAAGCAGGCATATTACTGGAAAAGCATATTTCAAACTGGAGTGTACTTCTGCTTATCTGGAGGGGGCGGGTGGCTCAGTCGGTAGCGCGCCAGGCTCGTAATCTGTACTTCCCAGGTTCGAGTCCCAGCTTGGTCAGCGTTCAGATTTATCTCCGCAAAATTCCCCGCCCTGCCCACGGTCAGTAGGGGACACCGATGGGCTTGGAAAGGCCAGTGTACGTCGGATGAGACGTTAAGCCGTGGCCCGTGTGTGGGAGAGTCATACCCTGTGCACGTTAAAGAACACGCTGAGTGGCCTTGACGGGAGGCTACCATCTGTCTCCCAACAGTTGTTCCAGTGGGTCCCCTCCCCCAACCTTCTCTGAGCCTTCGGGGTCCTTGTGACCCGAAGAGTCATGACCTGGTCATCTAGCCCATTGTGTGCAAAAGAGTGCTACTCACAGATAAAATAACCCAACCCAACACTGATTCCTAGAATTATCGAATTAAAAAAAAGACCCTCAAGTAGCTGCTTGCAACAGAAGTGTAATAGTAACCTGTCAATATAATACACGACATATATCTGTGAGACCTTAGGCAAATAAATATCCATACGTTATCTGGGGCTCGAACCCATGTTCCTCTGATCAATAACCAAACACTCAATCCACTCTGCCGCTGGGACTATGGCTGATTAAAAATCATCTCGAGCTCAACAACACTTCCAAAAATTTAAAAAAATTTGAAGAAATATTTTTCCTTAGTGACACGATCAACAGCGACCATTATATTCGAAACTCGCAAAAATATTGTGCAAACGTTTTGGGTAATAAAACTCCCTAACATAATCAACAAGACAATTGATCTCTTTTGTTGCGATCTTATGCAACCACGGCAATTCCCGGTTCCGTCTCACGACACTACCTGGTTATGAAAAGCCGTGCTTATCTAGAGCCGGGGGCAAGGAATACGCCCTATAGGCGCACCTCAACCCCAGCCTCACATGGCAGCAGTCCTATAAAAGGAAAGCTGACCACCGGAAGAAACCTTACTTTAATCTATTCCCCGGTTAGCCTTGAACAAGGATATATAGATCCAAGTTCACTCGGCGTCCGGGGTGGAGACTCTTAGTAAGACCCAGACTTTTTTGAGGGCTCGTGCCTACTAGGTGGGCTCAGACCGTTCAGCAGAGCCCTCGAACTGCTCAGCCAGACCACCTGATAAGTGAGGTCTCAGACGCCGTCACCGCCCAACCGGTCAACACGGAACCGGTCAGCGGCATCCTCGACCTCGGTTGGTCTTGGCTATGTCCAACCGGGGCACCAATCCGGTCGGCACAGCCTTCGACCGTATTGCTGGGCCCTACGCCCCCCACCACTCCAAGGTGGTCCCCTATTGGGGGGGAATCAACAAGACAGTGTGATTGCTAACACTACCAGCATCAGTATTTTTTGAAACATCATCATTGTTACGGATTCTCAAAAATTTAAAATCGACCTTGGCCTCAGTTTGGCTCTTAGACGCTCTGAATATACACATTCAGCGAATTATAAATCATGGATAGTTTAATGCTTGCTTCATGGCAAAGCTAATTGAATCATGCACAAGTTTGTATATTCAACTGATATGAATTATTATTATTCAACCTAACAAAATATTAGAGAATTACCATGTTATGTCAATGGGAATCTAACTTCGAAGCTCTTTAACCTCTAAAATTTGCACTTAATGGAAAAATGTAGCTGAAAATAAAGATCATAATCAAATCTATTTAAATCTCGATTTTCAACAATATTCGTTCAGAATTTAAAGAGATATGAAAACTGGAACATTTAACAATATTTTACACCTTTGTTTTTAACAATATTTAACACCTTTGTGTCACGTGACACGAAGCTTGCCAGATCACTAATTTCTAAAAAAATCGTTGCCAGATATTTTTTCTGAATTCTGTAATCAACCATAGTGTTCGGATACTTTTTTGAGCGACTATAGGTGGTCATATTATTTTGATACTAGATTGTGTGGGCTCACTCACGGAAATATTGAGCGTGTGCAATTACCGCTCACAGCAATCTGGAGCGTGTGCAGTAACTGCACACGCTCCAGTTTGCTGTGAACGGTAACTGGAGCGTGTACAGTTGCTGTACACGCTCCAGATATTTTTCCTGAATTCTGTAATCACGTGACACGAAGGTTGCCAGATCACTAATTTGTAAAAAAATCGTTGCCAGATATTTTTTCTGAATTCTGTAATCAACCATAGTGTTCGGATATTTTTTTGAGCGACTGCATGATGGTTGTGCGCAAGTCTCGAAAGGCATCTGAGATAATTCTACACGTGACTTATCTGAAAGGTATGATTACTTTAATGATCGTAGAAGCGCACGACGGGAATAAGGTGTTTTGCACATACTGTGCATTTTCAACATTTTGTTTGGATAAAGAGACCAAATATTCAGTTTGTTTTTGAAAACTAACGTTGGGATGTCGAATTGCTCCGCTTTTGCGAATGTGGATTCCATTGAATGGATGTTTCATCATATTTTCATTCAACAATTATCGAGATTTGCATCGCATTATTTTTCTAGCGTAAAGAAATTAATATTGCCCTCACCATCCAATCGTGTCGTGCTTACGAAATCTTGCCGCAGGATTATGCACCCTTCTTACGGTCACCACTGGAGTGAAATTACAAACAGATGCAATGCAGGTTTGATTTATTCGGAGTGAAAATGAAGATCAATAATTATAATATGACTTGTCGTGAAACGGAAAATAAGACTAAACTTCCGCATACAAATGAGGCGGGACATGCCTCAGCCGACAGCGGGCCAGGCTCGTAATCTGCAGTTGCCATATTCAAGTCCCAATTGTACCAGCGTTGAGATTTGTATCTGATAACCTTTTATCCTGACCTCGGTAAGAAAGGGAACACCGATGGGTTTGGAAAGGCAGCCGTCCGTCGGATGCGACGTTAAACTGTAGTTCGTGTGAAGGAGAACCATACCGTGTGCACATTAAGGAACACGCTGGATGGTATTAAAGGGGAAGCTACCATCTTAAACGGGAGGTCTTAAAGGGGAGGCTACCATCTTAAAGGGGAGGTCTTAAAGGGGAGGCTACCATCTTAAAGGGGAGGTCTTAAATGGGAGGTTACCATCTTAAAGGGGATGTCTTACAGGGGAGGCTACCATCTTAAAGGGGAAGTCTTAAAGGGGAGGATTTTTAATACAAATTTAGGACTAAAATGTTTTGATTTAAAAAATGTATACAATATGTTTTAATTAGGTTTATAGTTAGGTTCCATTTTTCACAATATTTGATAAGTTTGTTTATCTGATCTTGTGTTTTTTGTTGTAAGTTATATTCGTTTTTGTCGGATGTCCAAAAAGTGAGATCATCAGCATAACTGGTGAAATTAAAGTTTGTATCAAAAATTTTTTGAACGTCAGATAAATATGTGTTAAATAAAATAGGACTGAGAGTTGATCCTTGAGATAATCCCTGAGTGATATTATAAGTTTGAGATGTGGTAGTATTTAATTTAACTCTTAATTTTCTGTTTTGTAAATATTTTGATAGAAATAATATTAAATTGTAATCAATTTTAGCTTTGCATGATTTAAAAATTAAGTGTTCAATTGATACCGTGTCAAACGCTTGTGAAAGGTCGACAGAAACAGCCAAGAGTTTTTTTTTTTGTTAGCGGAATAGATATTAGATAATAGTAAGGAGATGCACTCTTTTGAAGACCGATATTTTCTAAATCCGAAAAAAATTTTCGGAAGTATTTTATTTTCCTCAATTTGCCAATTTAATCTTTTGAATATAATTTTTTCGAATAATTTTAAAGTGTTTGATAATAATAATACAGTTAATTTCAGTGGGAATTTTGTCAGGTTTCTGTATAAAGATTATTAATATTTCTTCCCATGAAGGGGAAAATTCCCACTGAAATTAATTCATATCGCCCAATATCATTATTATCAAACACCTTAAAATTATTCGAAAAAATTATATTCAAAAGATTAAATTGGCAAATTGAGGAAAATAAAACACTTCCGAACAATTTTTTCGGATTTAGAAAATATCGGTCTTCAAAAGAGTGCATCTCCTTACTATTATCTAATATCTATTCTGCTAACAAAAAAAAAAACTCTTTGCTGTTTCTGTCGACCTTTCACAAGCGTTTGACACGGTATCAATTGAACACTTAATTTTTAAATCATGCAAAGCTAAAATTGATTACAATTTAATATTATTTCTATCAAAATATTTACAAAACAGAAAATTAAGAGTTAAATTAAATACTACCACATCTCAAACTTATAATATCACTCAGGGATTATCTCAAGGATCAACTCTCAGTCCTATTTTATTTAACACATATTTATCTGACATTCAAAAAATTTTTGATACAAACTTTAATTTCACCAGTTATGCTGATGATCTCACATTTTGGACATCCGACAAAAACGAATATAACTTACAACAAAAAACACAAGATCAGATAAGCAAACTTATCAAATATTGTGAAAAATGGAACCTAACTATAAACCTAAATAAAACATATTGTATACATTTTTTAAATCAAAACATTGTAGTCCTAAATTTCTATTAAAAATCAATTCTAAACCAATTTCTCAGGTCACTCAATGTAAGTTACTTGGATTTCATTTAGATTCAAAATTATCTTGGAATTCACATTTGGACCAAGCATACAACAATGGCTCAAAACTTTCAAATGTTTATAAATTTTTCACTTTCAAAAAAGAAGGATCTTCTCAAAAAACTCTAATTACTCTTTACCAAATTTTAATCAGAGCCAAAATGGAATACGGACTAGAACTGATAGATAAACCATGTCTAAACAAACAGAAAAAATTAAATGTTATTTTGCTAAATTGCATCTTAAACTCCCTGATCATCCTTTTTATTCAAAATTTAAAAGACTTCCTTTTTATAAATTAATAAAAGATAACTTATTAATATTACAATACTTTAATAAATTTACTAAAGAAGATCTTCGTGGGATACTCCGACTCCCATTGCGGACTGGTGCTACCAAACTCCTGAATTTTATACTGATATCCCTTCATTAAATGCTAAAAGTAATACCTCTAATGAGGCTATCATCCAACTATTCCATTCCTTTAAATTTGAAAATTTCAACAATTTCTTAGAAATTTATACAGACGGATCATACTTGCAAGAAACGGGTTCTGCAACTGCAGCTGTATATATTCCATCTCATAAAACTTCAATGGCATGTAAATTACCTTCTAACACTCATATTTTACATGCAGAAATTTATGCTGTTTTTGCTGCATTCAAATGGATCCTCAAAATGTTAAGAATCGACATATAGTCATCTTTTCTGATTCTAAAGGAGCACTTTTAGCCTTAAATCAAGAAGCTTCTCACTCTTCATGCAACTTTTCTATACTTAAATTAAATACTGAACTTAAATTAAATACTGAACAACATTCTATACTTAAATTAAATACTGAAAACTTAAAAGCTAATAATAATCAAATATACTTAAGTTGGATACCAGGTCATACTGGAATTAAAGAGAATGAGGAGGTGGATAAGATAGCTAAATCTGCACATACATATTCTAACATTACTCCTCTTCATAAATTTTTTATTCTTACCAAAAAAGAGATCAAAAATTTGGAATTTTCCTTTTGTGAAAACTACTTTCAATTACAAACTTTATTTCTAATTAGATCTAATTTATCAAATCTAATTATCAAACTTTAGATCTAATTTATCAAATAAAATTAATTACTTTCAAAATTTACCTTTTACTAGACAGGAAGTAAAAGTCATCTCACGATTAAGAACCGACTCCATTCTTTTAAACAAATCAAAATTTTACTTAAAATTAATAGATAATCCAAAATGTCTAAAATGTAAATTGATTGAAAATTCTGCACATTCCTTTTAAATTGTGATAAATGTAAGGCTGAAAGACAAGACTTTTTTAAAAATCTTGAAAATATTGGAATTACGGATTATAACATTGAAACTATTCTTAATTTTTCAGTTTTTTCTGCAAAAATAAAAATTTTCCGTTTCTTACTTGACTTCCTCAAAAAAAAAACAGATATATGGAATAAATTATAAAAGAAAAAATAATATAAAATATTCAAAAAAAATATTATAAAAATAAAAATACAAAAAAAGGTTATAAAAAAGAATTCTTAAAATTACTCGAAGAAAAATATACAAAAAAGATTATTATAAAACTAAAAATACAAAAAAGGGTCATATAAAAAATCTTTAAAATTACCTGTAGAAAAATATATGAAAAAAAAATTACTAAATTTTTTAAATTTTTAATCTATTTTCCCACAAAATACCAAATGGGTAAGCCTGAAGAAGGACCACCCAATTCTCGTGAAGTTGAATGAATGAATGAGTGAATTCTAAAATAAGCATTTTATGAAACAATATTACTGAAGGTGAAATGAAATCCATCTAAATCTCAATTTTCAACAATATTTGTTTAGTAAAGGACCAAGGAAGGTTGAATATTTGCCAGTAGAAATGCGTCATAACATTCACAATTGATGAATTTTGAAAGACTTACTGGCAAAAGCTTTGAAAAACATAAATGATTACATTAAATGATTTGAAAAAATACTTCTTATTAATATTTAAGGGACAGCGGAGAAATAAAACAACGTACAAGCTATTGTAAACTCACACATAATGATAACTAAGTAGCCTATTAAATCATGGATTTTTAATTCTTAAAATTGCAATTACTCTTTCGGCTGCAATATATATAATGGAAAGAAATAAGCTTACCTGTGAAAAGATATTCCATTTCGACGATTTACTGCAGAATTGCGATCCGTAGAGTTCGGTAAAGATGCACCATTTTAGGATATGTTAACACTCAGATTGCAAGCACTTGACCCCCTTTAAATGTTTCCTTGTATTTCCCGCAAGCGTAATGCTAAACATGGCAAAGGGTCACGTGATGTCGTCTCCAGTTATATAGTTCTCTGATTCTACTGCTCGAAGTAGCCCTATTTACAAACTTTTAGCTCTCTAGTTAGTAATTTTACATAGATATTTGACCTTGAAGGACACATCACATCCAAAATTTGATCTTTCCGAGATCTACACTACGAAAAGCATCAATTTTTAGCTCTCTAACACCGGTAGATCTGACCTTTGACCTTGAAGGACCCTCCTGATCTAAAATTTCATAATGTTTCCTAGATCTTCGACCCGGAATACAACGACACTAATTTTTAGCTTTCTAACACTGGTGGATCTAAATTTAACCTTTGACCTCGAAAGACTCTCCTGACCCAAAATTTCGTAACGTTTTCGACATCTGCAACTCGAAACATCCCCAGACATCAAGGTTTAATCTCTACCTGACCTCTATTTTACCTTGAAGAACATCGTCGGAGATCAGATTTCGGATATTTCCCGAGATGTACAAAACGAATTACCTTCAAGTGCAAATTTTGAGAGTTCTACAAAATCTACATTATAGTTAGAATTAGCGTGATTCCCTGTCAACCAGTCAATCAGCCATCAGACATCAATCAGTCACTCACAATCGTCGATATCAGGGGTTCTCAACGTGGGGTAAACCCTTTGGGGGTAAAATTTTTTGGGGTACGCCGCGAGAGCTCAAAAGTCGCTAGATCTAGAAACAAAGTCGCTAAGTTGGCAACACTGCTGTGTAAAAATGTCATTTTTTGTGCTTATCGATGTATGTAATTTATGAATACAAAATTTAATGTGTATACATATATGTTTTATTTTATTACATTGTTATACTATAACTATAGTTTTATCTATCTATAAAAGGGGACGCCAGTTACATAAACATTTCCAGGGGGTACGTGAAGCATAAAAGGTTGAGAATCACTGCTCTAAATATATATATTAGATATTTCATTCCTCGCATTATAGGCTATTGCAATCTTTAAAATAATACTAATTATTTAATGACAAAATTTAAATCCCAATATTATTTGGTGAAAAAAATAGCATGAAAAAAAATAGCAGAAAGTGAAAAATTCTTCAGAAAAATCATTAAAAAAGAGTGATTCCGTAACGAAAAGGAATTACCAGGAAAGAATAATCAAAAAGCTGAATGCTGCTTGGTAATTTTAATTGCTAAACACTGATTAAAATGTTTAAATCATAAAAAATTAGTTTATGATACGTCCTTCTATTATTAATACATGCGAAGCATATTATATACATCAGAAATTCGTTTATCCGGTCCTCGATTATCCGAACTGCATGGGCACGTTTTGAAAAAAGGGTTCACGATGAATCAATTTTTTAATTTTGTTTATCTTTTTTTTGTTTTATTTGTATAATTTCCCAAAATTATTTTTTGTTAAATGTTTCACATTTTAATACTTTCTGTAATACACAATAAAATTTTAAATGCACAATACTATACCGAATATAATACGAAATGCGTCATCAGTTAATCAGAATAAACGGGTTTTTACTGTTTTGATTAATAATATGGGAATATCTGAAGCTAAAAACCTGGAGAAATTTTCTAACATAAATTCATTTTCTGCTGCTGGAATCTTCACGAATGTAATATTTGAAGAAGAAATAATCTACTTTCCCTTTTTTTGAAAACAACATTATTAAACCCTTTCTTCTTTGGAATAATGAAAAACACTCACAACGAACTACTTTGAGTTAAAAAATTACTGGAATTTCACAGCAACGTTTCTGTATTTCACTCTCAGTTTATTGAAAAGAAAAAAGTCACAAGAAATCTTTTTCGTTTTGGAAGAGAAGAAATTTCTTCATAGAATTTATTAATATTAATAACGATGCAAGCTCAGAGTTCTTGAGATTAGTAGGTCGCTTTCTTATTCTTGATTGTCTAAATCACATGTTCCATTCGGGATCTATCTGCTCTCTAGTGACCTTCCGTTGGCTCCTGCTCTTCACTTTATCTTCCCGCTGCTCTCTTTTCTTTATTAAGCTCATTTCCTACTCTTTTTAGCCTCCAGCAGCATCGACTCAGACAGGAAGGAAGAATTAGAGCGACAGATCACCTAGTTTCTACGAACCTGTCGAAGTTGCTCTTTCCATATACACACACACACACTTTTGTTTTCACTTTTGCTCTAATGTCATCACCTACACAGGCTTCAGAAATGGCAGAAAAAAGAATAAAATATATGCAAAGAAGGTAAAGGGTTGCAGAGGATGGCACAACTGCTAATGTGGAATGTTACTCTCGATTTTCAGGGCAGATGCTCCTCTACGTCATCAACGAGTGGGATATATAAGAGGACGGAGATCTATAGCATCATCATCAGTTGCTCTCTATCTTCATCTCAGCTTCATCCAGTGGAAGCATCTCCTCTCTTTCATACGACAACTCTTCTAGATTCAAGATGCAGCATTCTCAGGTAAACAGCTTTTATTTCTAATAATTAAAAAGGTTTATTTTCAAAGTGCTTTCATTATCTTTATTATTCCTACTGATTTTTCTTAAATGCGAGACTCAAAGTGTTTGGAACACCGTTCCCATTCTTGTTCCACAGGCATTATTTAATTCATGCTACTATAATTTGATGCTTCTTTATGTATGTATGTTTTTTAATTTGTGCATGGAAATCACTTTCATACAGGGCCAGATATAATGGGAGGGCCAAGGGTGCCATCACTTCGCTTTCTTTGACAATGTTACTAACCGAAACGGAGATGATAAAAATGTTAAATATATATACTACACGTATTTTACAAAAAATTTTAAAGACTACTAGAAACGGATAAAAAGATTTTAGACCGGAATGTGATTCCAGCTCAGTTTTTCTCCCTCCCCTTTTATCCAGTAATTTCCTCCTTTCACTCCGATCATTATTATTTTTTTCTAGATGTGGACCTGCTTTGGATAAACGTGATTTAAGAAATTTCCATATTATAGAACAAGTGTGATCTCACTTAAATCGTGATCACGACGCCAGGGTTTCAGTTTTTATTTTTGGCTCCCTCAACATCATCGCTATGAATTCTATTGACAAACTTCCCTTTCTACATCGTCATCATCATTAATCCTCTTACTATCCCTTCAACATCATCAATTCTCTTACTATCCCTTCAACATCATTGCCATTAATTCCATATTCTACATCTTCAACATCATTCTGAGGAATCAAATTTTGAACTCTTTGACAAGTGCTACCATCTAGGTACGGCTCGGGGAACAAACACCAACATACTGTTCAGTTCAAAATTTCCTCCCCTTTTTCTCATTATTTTTTATTTTTTATTCTTTTTTTAATTATTTTTTTAAAAAAGTTAAAAAAAGTACCTGTCTTTGAGAGAAACTTTAGAAAAAGTTAACGAAACGGAAGCGGAAAAGAATTAAACGCATACTATTACTCATATTATTCAAGAAAAGTTTTGGCATACCTCTAAAACGATGGGAATATTATATACCCAAAACGAAGGGAATATTATATACCCGATCGACATCCTGATCCTGTCAGTCACTTTCCTCTACATTCTCCCTGACTCTTAATTTTTCTGTAAATAGGAGCCTGATCTGAAAGATATATATTTATTTTTCAAATGACTTATTATGGTTAAAAATATGATTTAAAATGAAAATAAATTTATTGTTTCTATTTTGAAATAGAGTGTTACTCTATCACAGGAACAGTTATGAGAAATTGGAGAAGCTAAATTGATGTTTATCAAATACTTTTAATTCAGATGAACCGAATTCCATTGACATCACAGCAATATAAAATTTCAGGAATTCTGTTACTAATGAATGTTCTCGGCTAGTCAAAAGCAGTGATTTTCAAACTGTGAGCAACTCCTCTCGCAGAGAAATGAGGGAGTGTGATGTCAGAGGTTTTCAAGGTGGGGTACGTATACCCCTTGGGGGTACGCGGTAAAATTTTCGAGAGAGTGTGACACTCGCGGTAATGTGCAATTTATTTCATAATCCGGGTCTTTAATTTTACTTTGAATATTAAGTTATAATATGATCACGTTTAGATAGTGGGGGGGAGCAAGACACTTCATTTTGAAAATGCTAATAACCACAACTGAAAAAATTAAATTAAACATATATTTTACGACAAAAAATATTAAGTATCATTACTGGAACGACGTTCTGGTTCGTTCCAGTCATCCCACTCCCTCACCTATTTTTTTTTATCAGATATGGGCCTACTATGAACTTTTAATTTAAACCCAAGTCTATTACTAATACAATTTATAACAATCTGTAAGCCTTACAGACATATTTACGTAAGTGTATTGAATGAAACTGGTCAGCCCGTCTTGAGATTGTAAAACTTGGATTTGACTTTAAACACCATTTGTCGAAGATTATAGGAGATGCACGAATACTTGAAAACTAAGAGTTTGGGGTTCCTTCTTAGTACTTAAAAACTCAGAGGATGGAAATACCGTAAATAATAAGAAAATTGGAGCACGATCTCGAAAAAGTACGAGTGTCTGGTTTAGAGAATTTTTCTACTACTATTTCATTTTCTTTATTCGAAAAAAAAAATTGGATAAGGTTTTAGGTTTCTCAGATCTGAATATGCTTTACTTATATGTACAATGCATGATCGAAAAATGTTTATACATTGCATGATATTTTTATCTTTTAATCCGTGGAATATTTAAGACAGCAAAGAAGATAAATAATTAATGTGCTGATATCCGTTTCTATCTAGTTCGCTATTTTGGTCATCGTGCTCGTCGGCCAGGCTTGTGCCACCGGTTATGGTGGAGGTGCTGGAGGAGGCGGAAGTTACGGCGGAGGAGCTGGAGGAAGTGGAGGTTACGGCGGAGGTGCTGGAGGAAGTGGAGGTTACGGCGGAGGTGCTGGAGGAAGTGGAGGCTTCGGAGGTGGTGCTGGAGGCTTCGGCGGTGGAAGTTATGGCGGAGGGCAGAACGTGAGTGCAGTTACTTTTCCATCATTAATTTTATGCGGTTAAAACCTTCTTGCTACTTATAAACAAAAGTCTCGATAATTAATTTTTTTTCTCGTAAAAAAATATAAATCGCAAAAGAATAGTCATCATCATCATCATCCTCAAGCAGCCATAGGCTACGGAGGTCCAACTAGACCATGCAATTTAGTTCTCCAAGCATATTTGTCCTGAGCTACATTTGCTGCATCTGACCAATGCACATCAAGTGTAACAGTCCTGTTTGACATTGTCTGCCCACCGCATCCTAGGTCTCCCCCTCTTTCTGAGGCCTTTAGGCACACTGTTCATAACCCTATTCGCTAATCTATAATTATTCATACGGGAAACATGGTCAAACCAAAGGAGTCTCTCTCTGCACAATATACTACTCAGAGGAGGTTGCCGACTCTTTTGCCTAACCTCTTCATTATTTGCAAAGTTGAACCACTTAATGCCCAGGATATTGTGTAAGCATCAAGTTTCCAGTTTTCTTGTTTACAAAGCGTCCACGTTTCACTACCATAACTAATCTAGAGAGAATCAAACTATTATACACTCTAATTTTAGTCTTTAGGTGTATACGCCTATTTTTCCACACTATCCATAGAATCCTAAAAGTCCCATAGTCTATCCTTTTCGCCTGTTAATATCATGCCTCACATCACCAGTATCGGTTACATAACACCCAAGAAAACTAAACTGAGACACTTGCTCAAGACTGCAACCATTCAGAACTACTGAAGCACCAATTGCCTGACCAATTTTCATCACTTTAGTTTTATATCTGTTCATCACCAAACCAACTCTATTACCAGTCTCATCAACAGTCCTAATGGAAGAATTAATCTCATCAACATCATTAGCCAACAAGGCCAAATCATCTGCATAATCCAAATCAGAAATTTTGAAATATCTAGACCATTTAAGGCCAAAAATCTTTCCCTTGCAAAGAATTTCGCATAACATAATCAACAACCAAACTAAAAAGAAGAGGAGACAAAATGCACCCTTGTCGAACACCAGAAGTAATGTTAAACCAATTGCTACAAGCCTTACCAACTCTCACACGACTCAGTGTTATTATAGAGAGCTTTCATTATGTTAACTAACTTGTCTGGTATACCATACGATCTCACAATCAATCACAAATTATGGCGATCAATAGAGTCAAAAATCTTTTTCAAATCACCAAAGTTAGTAACCAAAGGTTTGTGAAACTTTAAACAGTTTTCAAGAATCTGCCTAAGTGGAAATATTTGATCTACCCATCCCCTATCACTCTTGAATCCATATTGCTCATCACGCAATTGTCCATCAACCAGATTTTTAATTCTATTAAGCACAATGAAGCAAAGAACTTTACCTGGGACAGAAAGCAGGCTGATACCCCTATAGTTATCCCAAGAACTGTGATCACCTTTTTCAAAAATAGGGATAATAATAACTCTTGTAAAATCCTTAGGAACCATGCCTTTATCATAAAAGGTATTCAAAATTTCAGTCATCCAAGTGGTAACTGAAACATTCCCAGCTCTAAGCATTTCCGTAGTAATTTCGTCTACACCTTGGGATTTATGAAGTTTAAGCTTAGAAACAGCCAAAATAACATCGGATTGTGTTATAGGGCCAACATTAAAGCCACCAATGCATCTATCATCATTGCAAACAATGGGAGTAGAACTGACCACATTGTTTAGAACATCACTGGAATGCTCAGCCCACCTAGCCATGACAGAATCCTCACCTTCTATAACCTTACCTTGTTTATCATTCAATCCCTATACACCTGTCTGTTTTCTACCACAAAAAACATTAACTATCTGCGTTGTGCTGTCTAACTGCTTCCTCGGCTTTGTCAGCCAAGCTATCAAGCCAAAGATTCTTATCAGCAGTACACAGCTCAATAAAAATCCTTTACACGTTTATTAAGCTCTCTATAACTCTTTCTATTAGGACTAGTAGGATATTGGTTAAGGACATTCCTGCAGTTCTTTCTTTCTGAAATAAACTTAAGTGCCTTATCACTCAAATAATTTTGCCTTCTCTGCTCCTTTTTTTCTAAAAGAGTACTGTTAGTTTCCAAAAAAGCCTGTTTAAAATGGTCCCATTCTTCCTCAACTTCAGTATTAAGCAAACCATGACTGTCATAATGACTAAGTAACCTATCATGGTAAGCTTTGGCTATAACTGAATCTTTCAGATTTCAGTATTAAAAGTAAAATTTTTAACCCTATCACAACACTTTTTAAGTTTAAGTTGCAAGACTCTTTTAACAAAGTAATGGTCAGATCCAATTTCAGCTCCCCTATATGACCTGGTATTCCTAACAGAACTAGCCCATTTGCTGTTAATTAATATATAATCAATCATATTCTTATGCAGCCCATCGGGTGAAACCCATGTGTACTTATGTATGTCGCGGTGTTTGTAATAAGTGTTAGTTATTCTGAATCCATTGAGTTTACTTACCTGTAGGAGACGTTGCCCATTGCCATTGCAGGTACCAATACCAAAAGGGCCTATTACTCCTCCCCAAAGGTCAGAGTCAGTACCAACTTTGGCAATGAGGTCATCTAGAATAAGGGTAATACTCCTTTCTTGATAGAATTCAAAATGTCCTGAGGTTGTCCGTAAAATCGATCCTTCTCATCCTCATCTGCATCCTCAGTGGGGGCATAACTACAGATAATATTCAAGTCTTTAACATTTGTCTGAAATTTTGCTGTAAGAAACCTTTCATTAATGCACTCATATCCTTGAAGAGCATCACTGGCATGTCTGCTGAAAAGCAGTCATACGGCTTCGTGATGCTTATTATTGTCCCTCCCTGAAAAGAGAAATTTAAGATCATTTTTAAGAATCTGACCTTTATCAGTTCATCTGGTATCTTGCAAGCCGAGAATATCTAAATTATAATGGTGGAATTCTTGTGTGAGGACATCAAGAGAATAAGCTCTGTGCAGTGTCCTCACATTCCAACTACCTATGGTGAGAAAATGGTTAATGTGAGGTTTAAAGAAACTATGTTTATTGAGAAAGGGAATGCCGACAATAACAAACAGCCCCCTATTCGCAGGCATGGGGCAAGACCCGTTCGTCCACCACTACAGGCTAAGGCCATTTACACCGGAAGACTTCCTCCAATGTAGAATTTGACGATGGTAGTAGAAGCAAGAGTTTAGGTACCTGCGATGACCTCTGCTCAGGATTATCTATCAGCTGATAAAACATATCCTTTGAATTTATTCACTTGGGGCTATCAACCTACAAACAAAAAGAAAACACAGCGGAAGATTTTCCCTCCACAAAAGCCCACCAGTGCAGTAAATTCAGGATCCATAATCAAGCCTACAGCCTTATTCCAGTCCAGTAGGTTTATATGGTCATCACCATAACCCTTTGAGTTTGACCACTTAAGCAGGGTAGAAAAAAAAGAAAAGGAGCCATAGTTGTCCAGATCAGTAGGCCACACTAATCTGTCAGCCCTCCCATTCCGTTCATTTCCACAAGACAGTACACACTTTTGAAAGGTACTAAACGGTCTGCACCACGAGGAGGCGGGGTCGGACATTAGGTGCTAGGCCTGGCCGGTTCTATGCATCATCACAGGGGATTGGTGCATAGTTCTCCTTCTAGTAACCATTAAATAATGCATGTAAAATATTTTGAACATACGGAACAAAGTAGAGCATAGAATAAATTATTTTCTATAAAGTGCTGAAATTCTCAAATTTAGTAGAGTAAAATATTCTAAGGTGAAAATACGAAACAATCGAAATGAATTGTGGGAAACATTGAAGCTGATGTTCAGAAACTTGGAATCAGGAAACTTTCTACCTAAATAACATTCAGTAAAAGTATAACTTATGCCACACAATAAAGTTATTTCAAGAGCACAGAGAGTACGAATTGTGACAAGATAAACAGGCGACTTAGCCGAGTTTAAAAATCTGCATTAAAAGTTTATTACGAAAGAAATGTATTTACAGAATTGAAACAGGATTTTGTTTTATGTCACATTTATATTTCATAAGTATTAAAAGTATTGATTAAAACAATGCTATTTTAAGATTTAGGTACCACAATTTTGTGCTTAAGAGTTGGCAACAGTGGCGTCGGAAAGATTTTATCTGAGAGATGCAAAAACGGAATGTTTAAGCTAAGATTTGATGCTTTTAAATTCATTGATGTTCGTAATTTTAGTTTAAAAAAAAATGGATTACCCTTTTTCATTTGCAGACATCAGTAATTGACAACACTCATTCGTTAAAGTAAATGAAGAGAATAAGAAATTTGACAGAAAATTTCGTTAATATTTCTAGGCTATAGACCTAAAAGGTTTTTTGACCTTGCCCGCACAGGAAATATTTTTAACTCAAGTCCTGCACACGCCGTGTGTCAAAAATTTAAAAATTTTATTCCTTAAAGCGACGATCTTTTTGTTATTATAAAACCGAATGAAGTGCTAGAAAGAGTTGATTGGAGAAATGCGAATGATTTCGAAATATAAAGTTGGGGAGTGCGAGGCATTACGGAAGCCGGACAATGGCAGCGTTAAAGGAAAGAGCATAACTGATTAATTTAAACTTTCAAATATTTTCATTTTAAGCTCATTCTGTTTCCGTGGATTGTTGTTGAATAAAAACAAGGTGACTGGTTTAAAAATAATTTAAATCATAAGAAATCTGAAACACATCTCGTGAATATCGAATGTTCGTTTTCAAAAAAAAAAAGAAATACACTAAGTCCTCGTTGTTCATTGTTTCATTAATTTATAGTCGGTGTAGCCCTGTCTCTTTAACATATGCATAATTATAGGATTTACAAGAAATTATTAACAAAAATATCAAATGCTCAATCTTTGCTGATGATTTCACTCTTTAGTCTGAAGCAAGAATATTTCCAAAAGCTGAAAATAACTTACAAGTTACAATAAAAAAACTTTGTAATTATGATAAATGGCACTGAAAAATCTTTATAAATGCCATTTGTCAGTCCTAAACTATTATCCCTCATTAAAATATTATTATTCATGAAGATGTATTACCTAATACAGAACAAAATAAATTTCTTGGAGTAACTTTAGATTCAAAGTTCTAATTTAATGCGTTTACTTATATGCTGGTATACAACTTTCGTGGTATAATGTTTACTATCGAAGTTTATTTTAAATTAAAAATGTGATTCATCAAAAAAAAACTATTTTTATGCTGAATAATTAAAGTGAATAAATGCATCGCTAAATAAACAATTGCAATAGGAATGCATATACCTGCATGTATCCAGGATTTAGTATTGGGGGGGGGGCGAAAATAAGATATAAGATTTGAGTAGGGTTACTAAAATATTTCACCATACAGGGGAAAGATATAAATGATATTCTATACTATTTTGGTATAAAATTTTATAGCTGTTTTTAAAAATCCAATTTTAGTGTTGGACGTATACTATGGGGCTAAAATAAAATGATACAAAGACACCTGTTTTGGATTTCAAGGAAGGTAGCCAAATTTTAGATTTCGCACAAGACGACAGGATTTCAGAAAGCCCCCCCCCCCCCCCCCCACACACACACACACGGGTATAAGCACATACCTATACTATGTGGCACATGTAAGGTAAGTTGTTCTTCCCCCGTTGTGGCCCCGTTGTTCTTCGTTTCGATGTTGGTACATCGGTTTTGAGGAACGTAACCCCGAAGGTCAACGAGGACTGGACTTAATGAAGTCGAATTCCCCCCCCCCTTCTCTCCCCCCTCGGAGGAACAAATCACTGTTGTCAATATGAACCCTTTGATCCCCACACTCCACCAACTAGATAGAAGTTCTCTGGTGTAGACTGTAACATTCAAATTTTGTCGTTTTCAATTTTAGCTCCTCTACCGTCAAGCTAATGAAAGATTTCAAAAAATGGGAATAATAATATTTATTAGCACTTATTAAGCCTCAAAGGAATTTTTCATTCATTTCTTAAAGGAAAAAGGTTCAATGTCAAAGGACTGACAGATTTATATAATAGCTGAGCAGACAAGAAAACTTGAAGACGACTCTTCTGAATACTGGAAAAACTGACTTCGAAAATTCATTCATCCAAATATCTGCTATCAAATATTTCTTCCAAAATTTCACCTTCGAAAATCTGGTTATTCGAAGAAACTGATTTTCGAACAATTTCCATAGAACCAAATGAATTTGGGTTAAAAAAAAACGAAATCCTCTTTCAAAGACGATTTTGATTCTGTTTTACGGTAAATTCTTGTTATAAAAAATAGTCTTTATATCCAAACATATTTATTAGTTTCAGTTTTAGGCTATCGGTTAAAATGTATCTGAAGAATACTTTTGAATAATTCATAAAAAATAATCTATATATGAGTGCATTTCTAAAATTTTACAGAAGGCTTTGGAGACTGCCTATCAAAATCATTTATTTCTTTAATATTTGATCTATACACGAAAGAGTCCATTCATTTTGACATTAGTGCCCCCCAAATTATAGAATGTCATATCCGTTAACCTTTACTCAAACTGTGGGGGGAGAAAGGTGACACTAATGGGACATTAAGCCGTGGTTCCGTGTGCAAGACAGCCATATCCTGTGCATGTTAAAGAACATGCTGGATGGCCTTGATGGGAGGCTTCCATCTGTCTCCTAACAGCTCTCCAGTGGAATCCCTTTCCCAACCTTTTCTGAGCATCTAGGGTCCTTGTGACCTGGCCATTTAGCCCACTCTGTATGAAAAAAGTACCTCTCAGTGGAAAAAAATCAACCAATTACTATTGTCAGAAGTTCAGATAACGTTACTGGTGAAAAAAGTCAATCATGACAAAATTTGCAGTTATAAATATCTATATCCGACATTTAGAAATACATTCTGCTCTATATTTCTTATATTCCAGTTTTATGACGCTGTCGATATGCAGCCTAAGTGTGATTCTGTAATATTCAGCATGTTCAATAAAGTTACACTTGTAGCGAAAACTTATTGGAATTATAATGGGGCAAATATATCGAATGGGAAAAGTGGACAGTTGGCCACTTTTCCCATTGGATAAGACCTCTTTGATGTAGAGTGTAATATCGTTCAGCAGTTTAACATTCTTTTTCTCTTCGTTTTAGGTACCCCAGCCATTCAGTTTCGATTACCAATCCCGTGACGAGCAGGGCAATGTCCATTACCGTCAAGAACAAGGAGACGCGAATGGAAATGTGAAGGGAACCTATGGCTACACTGACATCGATTCAGTCTATCGTGTCGTTGAGTACGTCGCCGACGCCAATGGATTCCGTGCCACAATTCGTACCAATGAGCCTGGAGTTGGAGAAGACAGTCCTGCTGATGTCGCCTTGACTGCTGAGGCACCACCTGCTGCTGTTGTAGCTAGATACGCTGGTGCTGGTGGTGCTGGAGGCAGAGGCGGAGCTGGTGGTGGTGCTGGAGGTCGAGGTGCAGGAGGTTTCGGTGGTGGAGCCGGAGGTGCAGGAGGTCGAGGTGCTGGAGGTTTCGGCGGTGCAGGTGGTGCTGGAGCCTATGGAGGAGCAGGAGGTGCTGGTGGAGCTGGTGCAGGATTCCATGGAGGAGCAGGAGGCGCTGGCGGAGCTGGTGGAGGATTCCGAGGAGGTGCTGGTGGAGCTGGAGGTGGATTCAGAGGAGGTGCTGGTGGTGGACAAGGAGCCGCAAGTGGAAAGAGTGGATATTAAATCGATTCGAACACTATTTATTCATTAGTCGTTATCATTTGCTTTTGCTTCGAGGGAAAAAGAAAAAGAAGTATGCTCTGCAGAAATGATTCCGCACAACGAGTCCAACAAGAAAGTCGCTGTGAAAGGAGCCAAGAACGATTATTGCGAAATGTATTGCTGTTGCTTTCCAGTCTCTATGCACTAAAGCCTGAAAAAGCAGCAAAATAGATTTTGACTCTTGTATCTGAATGGGCAATAAGGTACACTTGAAGGCAAACCAAGTCGTAACTGTTTTGTCAGTAGGAAAGGAATCAGAAAAGGAGAAAGTCATTGTCTTTGCTCACTTGATATAATAAAGAGAAGAAAGTCTCAATATTGCAGTTTATCATAAAGCAGAGTATATTTCAATTAATTTATTAGCACATTGTACATTGCATCTTCTTTCGATGTCTGGTCTTTCAAATGGTGCGAATGGACATTGGTTGCTGCCACTGTAAGGATTTCACAAAAGGGTAATTGATTGCAACGTAACAATAAAACCTGACACGCACACAAGGTTGCAAGTTGTTTCTTCGGCTGCTGTAAGATGACGATGATGTTAGAAATATGTTGGTGTGATAAATAAAATATGCTTGTTTTCGTAAAATATTTCTTGTGTATTTATTTGAATTGGCGAGATAAATGTCAACCGATAGAAGGCTTATACGAGCATGCAATGGGGTATATAAAGAGTTTTAAAGGGAAAAGGAGTTAAAACTCATTAACGCTATCCATCCCCCTCGCGCTCGGCTTTACTGTGAACAAGTGTATATACATAGTCGTATCAGAATAATATGACCACCTCCCCCATGCCCATTATTAAGGGGGCGGGGGTGGCTCAGTCGGTAGCGCGCCAGGCTTGTAATCTGTAGTTCAAATGGTTCGAGTCCCAGCTGGGTCAGCGTTGAGATTTATCTCCGCAAAATTCCCCGCCCTGCCCACGGTCAGTAGGGGACACCGATGGGCTTGGAAAGGCGCCGTTCATCGGATGGGACGTTAAGCCGTGGCCCCGTGTGTGGGAGAGCCATACCCTGTGCACGTTAAAGAACACGCTGGATGGCCTTGACGGGAGGCTACCATCTGTCTCCCAACAGCTGTTCCAGTGGGTCCCCTCCCCCAACCTTCTCTGAGTCTTCGGGGTCCATGATCCGCTCAGAGGTAAAACAACCCAACCCATTATTAGGTAGGTGGTCATATTATTTTGATACGACTGTGTATAATATGCGTGAATATAATAGCAAAGTGTAAACGGAAAAATATACTGACTGGTTGAACCTCCGTAGCCCATCGCTGCTTGAGGATAATGATGATGATGATGACAGTTCATTAAAAAAAAGATATTTGATCTTAACCCTTTTTGGGCTGAATGTTTTTATATCAACAAAATTAAAAATGGAAATTGTTTTATTTTAAAGAAATGTCTGTTTTAATAAATAAGTGAAGGAAAAAAATATTATTTTACTTATAAATTTTTTATTGTTATTGGACTTAGATGTCCCGACCTACTTTCAAAGATATTAATACCTTTCGGTTTTTGAATTGGGACACCGAAGTCCCACCAGGCTAAAACCTACTAAACGGTGTATTGGGCATTTTCAACTTGGAGGAATTTAAAGCCCGACATAGCATAAGGATTAAGCGAATTCCCGAAATAAGAGTGCGCACAAAAGACAGACTTTAAAACTTCACAACTTTACCGACTTAGCTAAATTTGAAATACTTTAAACTAGTTGTTGCTCCCTCTGGTTGGATTGTTTTACCTCTGATCGGCACTTTTTTGCACACCTTGGGCTAAATGGCCAGGTCACATGGACCCCGAAGGCTCAGAGAAGGTTGGGGGAGGGGACCCACTGGAACAGCTGTTGGGAGACAGATGGTAGCCTCCCGTCAAGGCCATCCAGCGTGTTCTTTAACGTGCACAGGGTATGGCTCTCCCGCACACGGGGCCACGGCTTAACGTCCCATCTGACGGATGGCGGCCTTTCCAAGCCCATCGGTGTCCCCTACTGACCGTGGGCAGGGCGGGGAATTTTGCGGAGAAAAATCTCAACGCTGACCCAGCTGGGACTCGAACCTGGGAACTACAGATTACGAGCCACCCCCGCCCCCTCTGGTTGGAAGTTATTTGAACTACCCTACCAAAAATTAGAAAATTTCGTGTTACGTATGTCAATGATATTTAACTTCGAAGCTGTGTTACCTCTGAAATATTCAGTTAATGGAAAAATGCGATCGAAGATAAATTAAAGATCACAATCTATTTAAATCTTGATTTTCAACAATATTCGTTCAGTTTTTAAAGAGTTGTGGAAACTAGAATATTTCACAACAGTAATGGGGTCATGAGAATTAACCTTAGAACTTAATTAAAGCTTAAATAATAAGTATTCCAACTCTTCAATAAAATAAACATACAATTTAGAATATACGTGATAATTATTTAAATTAAGTAATAATGATTTGTTTAAAAGATACTTTATTGTTAAATATTTCAGCTTCCATAACTTTAAATACTGAACAAATATTATTGAAAAATCGAGATTTAAAAAGATTTAATTAAATGTTTTATCTTTACCACAGTTTTCTATTAAAAGTATATTTTTGAAGTTACAGAGCTTCGAAATTAGATTCCCATTAACATAACATGGAAATTCTCAAATATTTTGGTAGAGTATTATATTTCCACTTTTCATTCGTTTCCAACTCTAATCAATCATTTTTAACAAAAATTCTTTTCCAAAAGTTCCGACAAAGGTATTTTTTGCGGAAAGCAATTGTTTCTTTTGTAAGGCGATTACTCCGTCCTGCGCCAATGCTAATATCGTTCATTATCATCAAGAAAGCAACTTGGGGAGCTTTTGCCAAACAGAAATCGCAAACACGTCCGGTTGCACATCGTTTTGCTCCTCCGCAAAAACCAGTTCTCCCCAGCGCCGGTTGCCTTGAAAACAATCTTCAGATTACAACTTGGGACGCTCGCAGTTTCTGATCGACAAAAGCTCCCCAAGTTGCGCTCCTGATGATGATGATAATCTTCAGATGCACGATCTGCTCCCGGCGGTGGCGTCACTTCCGGCCTGTTTTACCATGCGGCCTGCAGCTTTCTCTCCTCTTCCGAAAAACCGGTTCTGCTGGTCGCTCGCAGTTACCCTCATACAAATTGCGTTTAAGTTATCGCTTATAATTGGTTTTTTTTTTAATGTCTGGGAAGAATTTCTCTTCCTATTCGTCGTCAGTCCTTCAGAGGCACAGGTGCGGGGGTGGCTCAGTCGGTAGCGCGCCAGGCTCGTAATCTGTAGTTCCCAGGTTCGAGTCCCAGCTGGGTCAGCGTTGAGATTTATCTCCGCAAAATTCCCCGCCCTGCCCACGGTCAGTAGGGGACACCAATGGGCTTGGAAAGGCGCAGTTCATCGGATGGGACGTTAAGCCGTGGCCCCGTGTGTGGGAGAGCCATACCCTGTGCACGTTAAAGAACACGCTGGATGGCCTTGACGGGAGGCTACCATCTGTCTTCCAACAGCTGTTCCAGTGGGTCCCCTCCCCCAACCTTCTCTGAGCCTTCGGGATCCATGTGACCTGGCCATTTAGCCCATGGTGTGCAAAAAAGTGCCGCTGAGAGGTAAAACAACCCAACTTCAGAGGCATAGTATTTCTTAACATTTAACTCTGTGATTTTCTTAATGTCTAGGAATATCTGCACTTACCTTTTCATTACAATACGAATTGCAACATCGAGACACAGCCGTTTCATTGCCCACATCATATTCAGTAACGTACCCAAGGGAGCGAAGGAGCTTTACGGGAATGCGCTCAAAGGAGGCTGGTTTTCTTTCTCCGGATATTCCCCTATCTTCAATACCTTTTGATCGTGCTGCGAAGAGGAAGAAATTAATCTCTCAATATACAACTTTGTCGGGGCTGTTCAATTATTTTAATTTGGCAACATCCGTGACTGGTGGGGGCGTGTGTGGCTCAGTCGGTAGGGCGCCAGGCTCGTAATCTGTAGTTCCCAGGTTCGAGTCCCAGCTGGGTCAGCGTTGAGATTTTTCTCCGCAAAACTCACGCCTGCCCACAGTCAGTAGAGGATACCGATGGGCTTGGAAAGGCTGCCGTTCATCGGATGGGACGTTAAGCCGTGGCTCCGTGTGTGGGAGAGCCATACCCTGTACACGTTAAAGAATACGCTGGATGGCCTTGACGGGAGGCTAACATCTGTCTCCCAACAGCCGTTCAAGTGGGTCCCCTCCCCCAATCTTCTCTGAGTCTACGGGGTCCTTGTGACCTGGCCATTTAGACCATGGTGTGCAAAAAAATGCAGCTCAGAGGTAAAACAACCCATCCGTGACGGACAATTCAATCAGTCAGATTTACTTACTTATTCAGTGTCGTAAGCAAAAGAATTATATTCTAGGAGTAGAGAGGAAAAATATACAATTTTGAATTTAGAATTTTGCCAAATGAGAAAAATAAAACATACTTTTCAACTCGAAAGTCAGATTTTGTCTATTCAAAAGATAATATGCTAAATAAAAAAAACTCATTTTTACGGGTTTTTTTTAATCTTTTAGCTTTTTAAAAAAATTGAATGTGAAATAAAAAATCGCGTTAAAAATTTGTAGTTGTCGCTCCTATTTCGTTAACTGACCTCGATTTGATTCCGATATCCTCAGGGATGGTCCCCACCTCCTAAAAGATACACTCTTCTTCATTCTGTGCTATGTAATTTAAAGAGTTGCAGGAGGTATTATTTCCAAAAAGATGGCATTGCGAAATGATGCCAAGGTTCTTCACGTTTTTTTTTCGCTGTATCGAAAAAGAATGCCGAATTCTATCGTCAAGAGTTGTCAGTAAGAGTGGCAAATTTAATTATTTTATCTTTTGTCAATCTTTTCATGAAGTGTACTTCTTTTTTCCCTACTATATACAAGAATCGATTCTAATACACTGCTGGCACTTAGTTGGGCAACAGCACCCACTTACTCGAAGAAAAGCAGAATTCCATCGGTATTATGAGGTACGGTGGCCAGACAAAGAGAGGGGAAGCGAAAGGTGGGTGGGTTACACAGCCCCCGGACTTTCTCAGCACGTTCCTAAATAGGTGGTCTACTGATGACCGGTTTGAGGCGTTACATACCGTTACACGACCTCTATCCCGCGTTCTTCTCCAGGCATAGTTCACCGTTTCGGGTGCGCCTCTGTTGATGCAACTCATCGCGTGATGCTCCTATGCTCTCCTTCTAACGACTGTTTTCTTGCTTCTTTTTCTTGCTCGAAAGCAGAGAATGCATGCAACTTATTTAATGCCTCCTTTAAAAGCGTTTTAACCCGATATTCAACAAGGGCTCGACTACATCGAATATTCGGAGATCAATCAATGTGTCGAGCTCATCTTAGTGTTTTAGCTCATCAATCCTTATCAATCTGTGTCGAGCGACTTAGTGTCCTAGCTCATCTGTTGTCCCTTAAGTCATCCTAGGCCACCGACATTTCCTTAGTCAAAATGATGATGGAACCGTGAGAGAAGATTTGTAAGAGGACAGGCTTGGTGACAAACGAAAGAAAACTAAAGTGATGAAAAATCATCAGTTAGATTATTCTTACCTCTTAGCGACACTTTTTTCACACAATGGTCCAGGTCACTAGGACCCCGAGAGCAGAAGGTTAGGGGGAGGGAACCCACTGGATAGTTGTTGGGAGACAGATGGTAGTCTCCCGCCAAGGCCGTCCAGCGTGTTCTTTAACGTGCACAGGTTCTCTCATGTACACGGGATCATGGCTTAATTATTTTATCTTTTGTCAATCCTTTCATGACGTGTACTTCTTTTTTCCCTACGACGACGGATGGTGACCTATCTGAGCCCATCGGTTGACCCTACTGACCGAAGGCAGGGCGGGAGTTTTTCGGAGATAAATCTCAACGCTAGTACCATATGAGACTCGAATCTGGGAACTGCAGACTATGAGTCTGGCGCTCTACCGATTGAGCCACTCCAGCCCCTTCATCAGTTATTCTATTCTTTTAAATACCTGTGCTCTTGAGGAAATTCCTGAGTTGAATTATCTCGTGCTGAGATGTGACAGAAACTGTAACATGCGACATGAGATAAAGATTCGGCATGCTGCTGGAACATTTAAGAATCTGTGGAGGGAAAGACGGTTAAATCTAAAACTTGAACTGGGCTATAGAACAATATACTCATTTCTAAAGTTTCCTATTATAGCGGAACTTTGATCTTTTTTAAGTTCTTTTTCAAGAATTTTACGAGCAACATAACGAAAAACTTGATGGTTTTGATTCTAGGTAATTAAAGCAGTATTTTGTGTTAGTCGTGTGACTATGTAAATAATGAGTTGGGTTGGGTTGTTTTACCTCTGAGCGGCACTTTTTTGCACACCATGGGCTAAATGGCCAGGTCACATGGACCCCGAAGGCTCAGAGAAGGTTGGGGGAGGGGACCCACTGGAAGAGCTGTTGGGAGGCAGATGGTAGCCTCCCGTCAAGGCCATCCAACGTGTTCTTTAACGTGCACAGGGTATGGCTCTCCCGCACACGGGGCCACGGCTTAACGTCCCATCCGATGGACCGCGGCCTTTCCAAGCCCATCCGTGTCCCCTACTGACCGTGGGCAGGGCGGGGAATTTTGCGGAGATAAATCTCAACGCTGACCCAGCTGGGACTCGAACCTGGGAACTACAGATTACGAGCCTGGCGCGCTACCGACTGAGCCACCCCCGCCCCAATATAAATAATGATTACGCTAAGAAGGCAGAAATCAGTTTCGACAGCATCTTGTGCAGAGAGCGATTGCATTGGTTTGACCATGTTCGTCGCTCGCAGAAGTGCATATCAGGGAGCAGCGTTTCGAACAGCTTGTCTAAAGAATTCAGGAAAAGAGTAGTGGGTACTATGGGCAGATAATCTGAATAGTTAGATCATTTTGTCAATAATAATATTGTTAGAATTGCCTGTTAGAACGCAACAGCTGTAGTTCTGGATGGAAGTGTATGGAAAAGTACATTTTAAATTACAGAGTCTAGTTGGCTCTCCATAGTCCATGGCTGCTTGAGTATTGTCTGTCTCTATGTTCATGTTCTTTCTTTGTTGTAGTATAAACAATAAGAATAATAAAGAAATTTTGCATCTAGTGTCAACGTTTATAAAGCTTGCAATATTTCTTACTATCTATTTTTTTTTTCCAAATTTATGACTACTTCAACTAGAAGCCGAAATTACGAAGAAGTTTTGCGTTTCTTATTGCTGTAAAAATCTTCCCTGATGCATAATTGAAGAAAAAGTAGTTTCCGTTTCTTTTCAATGAAAGCATCTTTGGAGCAGGCAATAAACGTTCACAATAAAGTAGGTTAGGCATAAAAATTATTTCTATTCCATAATAGCATTCCGAGCTTCAAACATTTTATTCTTGCTGACGATTATTGAAGCAAAAGACATCCACGAGAATTCGTTTACGTTTTGGAACAGAAGAATTTGGGTTCAGAATATATTAATATTAACAACAAAACAAGCCCAAAAGTTCTTGAGATCAGTAGGCTACATTCTCTTACTTGACTTTTCCAATTACACCTGCTGTCGCCATTCTCTGGAGGTTCGGCTGTTCCTCCATGCTCACCTGCTGCTTCTCGTTTTCCACATTATCTATCACTAGGATTTTTTTTATTCTTTATCCCCAACACCATCTACTCGGTCAGGAAGGAAGTGCATGACCTATCACCTAGTTTCTAGAAACCTGTTAAGATGCTTTCTCCCCACAACTTATACACTAACTACTGTTTTCACTTTTATTTTGTCACCGCCCATACCGGCTTTCGAAATGGTAGGGGAAAAAAAAGACCAAAAAAAATGCGAAGAAACCTGCAGAAGATAGCGCAGCAACAAATGTTGATATTATTCTCGTTTTTTCTCCAGGGTAGATGCTACTCTACGTCATCATCCAACAGGTTATAAGAGGCGAACATCTGTTACACCGTCATCAAGTGTTCTCTTTTCATTTCAGCCTCCTCGAGAGGAAACATCGCTCTCTTGGGAGAATCCGAGATTTATCCAAGATGCGCCATTCTCAGGTAAGCAATGAATTGGATATTAATTACTCGTAATTAATAGGGTTCATTTTAATTTGATCGCTCAAGCTAATTATTCCAATATTTCCCAAGACTTCGCCCGTTATATTTTTGTTTCAGCCATCAGCACTGCTGAATCGAAAGCGTTAAGTGCTTTACGGAAAGATCAAAAATGGGAAACGATTGCACTTTTGCTTACAGTTCTTCGTATTCGTTCTTACTATTCTCTATTAGCTAGTAACACTACACCTAACAACAACAACAACCTTAAAACTATAACACTAAATAGAACAGAACATAATAAGCAACTAAAGTACGACTCACCTTCTTGTGGTGCAGGCCATTAGTATTCCTTGAAGAGGAATGAAAGGGATGCAAAATCAGTTTTGCATACAGATTTGAACATCTCTGCTGGGGCCATATTCAGGTGGGTCCCCTAGGTTTCCTTAGCAGCCAAGGTACCTATATGTATGCTCCACCCCCCTCCCAGAGACTTTGGCTGCTAAGACCTAATAGGATTTTTAGATACAAATTAATACACATATTTTCAAATTCATTATGCAGCATTTGAGATTAGTGGCAATACAAATGCTGTAAATTAATATATTTGAACCAGCTACTAACTATAAAGCCTACAAATTATTTTTCACTCAGTTGATTATTAAGACAATATTTCCTGATATAGAAGGGTATCAAATATTACATTATATCAAAAGAAAATTGGTGCACGCAAAAGACAAAGACCACTTTTCTTTGATTATAATATTGTTGTTACCAATTTAAAAATTTGTATAAGTTCAAAAATACGTTAATTTTATTTAAAATAATGCTAGGTTTTAAGCAGCATATTGTGCAGAGAGAGACTCCGCTGGTTTGGCTATGTTGCCCGTATGAATAATTATAGATTGGCGAGTAGGGTTATGAACAGTGTGCCTAGAGGCCACAGAAAGAGGGGGAGACCTAGGATGCGCTGGGCTGACAATGTCAAACAGGACCTTGGTAGAATTGGTGTGCAGTGGACGGATGCAGCAGATGTAGCTCAGGAGAGATATGCTTGGAGAATTAAACTGCACGGTCTAGTTTGGACCTCCATAGCCCATGGCTGCTTGAGGATGATAATGATGATGATGATGATGATAGGTTTTAGTAGAAAACGGAAGCCCTTTGCTCCCATCCCCGTCTCTCCTAATCCTGACCCTGAACATGCCACTCAATTTGATTTGTCAAATATAAATAATTGCATCTCTGTGGACTAATTAGCACGAGGGCTTCACATTACAGTTACTGAGTTTCATTTCTAAAGTCTGGAGGAGTCAAACTTATTAAAAATGAGGATGTTTAAGAGTGAAGCAGTTCTGGATTAAAGGCCCTTGGCTACTAGGGATGAAAACATGAAACCTTTCATTCATTCATTCAACGTTACAGAGAAGTGGGATGTCCTTGCTCAGGCTTTCCCAATAAAAGTTTTGTGCAAAGTGCAAAAACATAAAAGGAATTAATTCTAGATTAATATTTTTTTTATTGTTATTTATTTTTTTTGAGTAGGTTTCTCATTTTTATCGTTTTTTATTTCATATTTTTGCTTTTTTTTAGAGAAGGATTCTCATTTTTATACAATTTTGAATTTTTCTCATTCCCCCTTTTTTTATATTTTATAAAAAAAATTTTTAATAGTTTATATTTTATATATTTTTATTTTTATTTTTTATTTTATTCTCCAGAGTTTATTCTTTTTTTTCCTGTTAAATTCTGTTCCATAATGGAGTAGATAAAAGAAACTGAAGAATGAGTTTATAAATTAAAATTTTTGTCATATTTAGGGTAATTTAGCAAGTTTTGGATATTTAAATCCTCTATTCCTAATTTATTTAATGCTGAGAATAAAGTTTCTCTTTGCTTAGAATATATGTTACAATTTAATAATATATGGATAGTGTTTTCTGGTAAATTACATTTTATGCAGTTTGGAGAATTTGAAAGCTTTAATTGAAATTTTTGTTTATTAAGATTAATTGTGTCGGTTTTTAATCTATAGATAATTTTATTTTCCTTGCGAGAAAAGGGGAGTTTTTCAGTATGGTTAATTTTATTTGATAAGTAGTATCTAAAATTATTTTTACATATTGCCTGAACTTGGAAATGTTTTTCAGTGAGGATGAATTCTATTTTGTTGAGTTCCTATTTAAAGGAGTAGAAAAAATTATAAACTGGAGTGATATCCTTAAGGTCATGGGCTTTTTTAGCTATTGACGACTCTTTCGTTTTCCTGAATCCCAATATGACTTGAGATCCACTGTAGTTTAATTGTGTTATTTTTAACAGTAGTATTTGATTGATTTAATAATAAAATATTGGAAATATAACAATTATAGTTTGAGGAAAAAATTTCTTGTTGTAGCACCTGAAGGGCGCCTTTAGAACCTGAGAAAATTATCATGTTTTGATTAGTTAAGTTACTTAATATCCATTTAAAAGACTCATAGATGGCTATTAATTCTGCTTGAATAATTGGAGTATTTTTGGGGAATCTATAGGAATTAGAAACATTAGTAGATGGAATGAGAAAAGCAGCAGCAGATGATCCTGTTTCTTTTAGAACTGAACCATCTGTATATATATATTAAAGGTAGACTCAAAATTTTCAACATAGTAAGATTTAAATAAGTACAGAATCAGCAGGTAAATCTTTTTTGGAAGTTAAAGAAGGAATTTCAGTATTAATTAAGAGAGGGGGGAAGCACCAGTCCGCAATGATGTTGGGAATGTCCCTAAAAGAGTTCTGCTAAAGTATTCATCATATAAATTGGAGAGATATTCATTGTTATAAATAGTTTTAATATATGGCAGTCTATGGAAATGTTTATAGAAAGGATGGGTGGGGAGTTTGTAGTGTAATTTAAAAAAAAATATTTTGTTAGAAGAATATTATGTCTGATTTCGAAAGGTGGGATGGCTGTTTCTGCAATTACCGAAATTGTGCGACAAGATTTTACGAGCCCCAAGGCAATTTTCAAACACTGGTTCTGCAATGAGTTTAATTTTTTAAATTCTGAGAAGAGAGCTCCAGAAATAAATTCCAGACCAAATTCAATTTTAGGTCTTATGAGATTTTCATAAACGGTTATTAATTGTTGTTGCTGAGTGCCTTCATTTCTGAAGGCAAAATGTTTAATGCAGTTTAATTATCTTAAACCTGAAGTGTGATTATTATTAATATGATGATACCAATTTAATTTGGAGTCCAAGTGTATACCTAGAATTTTACATTTATTTACTTGAGTTAAGTTTTCTGAATTTATGGATAATATAAATTTAGGGTTATAATTTCTTTTTTTGCAAAATGGGATTATAAAATTTCTTTATGTTGATTTCCAGATTCCATTTTGAGCAGTAGTCACAAAGTTTATTTAACTGCTTTTGCAAGTTTTCCTGCAACTTATATTCATTTTTTCCTGATGACCAAAAACAAATGTCATCTGCATATCCTGTGAAAGTAATAGACTTTTCAAATATTTCCTTGATATCGTGCAAATAAAAGTTAAATAAAATCGGGGATAAAATTGATCCCTGAGAAAGACCTTGTGTCATTTTGTAAGTTTCAGATAGAGAATCTCCAATTTCGACTTGAATTAGTCTGTTACATACTAAATTATATAAAAAGTTTAAAAACTTTGCACTTAAATTAGATTTAATTAGTTTTGTAAATAAACCATATTTAGAAACAGAGTCAAAAGCTTGAGTTAAATCTAATGAAGTTGCTAAAAGAACTTTTTTCTGTTCAAAAGCTGTGAAGATATCGTGTAAAAGTAGAGAGATGTTTTCCTTGGAGGAACGATTTTTCCTAAAGCCAAAGAAATTATAAGGGAAGAAGTCACCTGATTCAAAAAACCAGGAGAGTCTTTTAAAAACTAATCTCTCGAAAAGTTTAAGAGAGTTAGAAATTAAGGAGATAGGGCGGTACAAATTCAAAAGAGTTGGCAATTTACCTGATTTAAGAAAAAAAAAATTATTATTTTTCTCCATTCTGGAGGAATGCAATTATGTTCCCATATGTAATTAAAAATATCTAATAATTTAAGTTTCGATTTATGTGGAAGATGAATAAAAAATTTATTTGAGATTAAATCAGCTCCAGGGTCTGATTTGGGATTTATTCTTTTGATAGCTATATTGAGTTCTGCTATGCTGAAAGGTTTATCCATTTGTGCATGAGAAGTTTTATTATTCCTTAATTGTGATTGCAATTCATGGTTGTTAGTGGGAACATCCTGTGTAATTTTAAGATTAGCAGCAAAAAGCTCAGCAGTTTGTTTAAGGTTAATATTTTTGTGTAAGGCAATTTCTGCCATTGGAATTTTTTGGGGTTTATTTGTGATAAATTTTTTATATACCTTCCAGATATTGGTTTTTGGAGACAGAGTAGTAAGATGAGAGATAAATTCTTTCCAGTTATCTCTGTATGCTTGTTTTAGTTTTTTTCGTACAATTGCATTAATTTTCTTGTAAGACTCAATATCTGAGAAGTCCCTTGATCTTTTGGCCCTATTTTCTGCCTTTTTTCTTAAGGCAACCAATCTATTCATATGCCAAAAATTTTTTTGTAATTTAGGAATTTTGTTATAAATAATTTGAAATGCCGACTTAGTGAGCGAAAAAACTTTATTAAAAAACTCGGAATAGCTTAAATGTATATACTTAAATGTGACGGCGATGCACCATCAAGAATTTGAGAGAACAATCTCCAATTATTTAAATAAATTAATTTGTTAAAGTTTAACTTAAAATTTGAATTTATAATAATTGGATGATGATCGCCTCCTTATTATATCCTCGATTCCTTATTTAAAGCTTTAAAGAAGAAATCGGTCACTAGACCATCATCTAAATCTTCCAGTTTTTGTGTATTACTAAAGAATATTATAGCAAGTTCTTCTTTATGTCGAGAACGAGCAGAACGTACATTTGGATTTACAGAGTAAGATATTATGGAATCATTATCCGACTCTATATCAGATTCATCATGAGTATCCTTATCAAAAATAGTGGAATTAAATTTATCCGAATAATTGGAATTATTAATAATGTTATTATTACCTTGTAAGTTTTTGGGAATGAAAAGTTCACTGTTGTCCAAAATGTTGGTTAGGTCATTTGCTGAGAGGGATCTTTGAGCTCTCACAAGTTGGATTTTGTTCCCATGTTTAGAAAGTTCGTTTAATTGAGCCTTTTCTGTTGACTTTTTAAAGGAACTCCTTTGGGTTTTTTTAATTTGTTGCTGGAGTTGAAGTTCTTCTTTTTGCCACCCATGTTGAGGAATCAACCGGAACAAGCACAGAAGACACACTGATGTAATCACAAACCAAAGCCGATTTGGCATATTTAACTTTCCACTAGCTTTCAAGAAAACAGACGTTAAACTTTAAAGCAATGACGAACACAAAACATGCTAAATCCAGAGAACAGCACACACACGTCATTACCCTCTTGGCAACTCCTCTTTGAAAACCGTAGATCCTTCCTTCCTTCCAACATGGGGCGGGGGTGGCTCAGTCGGTAGCGTGCCAGGCTCGTAATCTGTAGTTCCCAGGTTCGAGTCCCAGCTGGGTCAGCGTTGAGATTTATCTCCGCAAAATTCCCCGCCCTGCCCACGGTCAGTAAGGGACACCGGTGGGCTTGGAAAGGTCGCCGTCCGTCGGATGGGACGTTAAGCCGTGGCTCCGTGTGCGGGAGAGCCATACCCTGTGCACGTTAAAGAACACGCTGGATGGCCCTGACGGGAGGCTACCATCTGTCTCCTAACAGCTGTTCAGTGGGTCCCCTCCCCCAACCTTCTCTGAGCCTTCGGGGTCCATGTGACCTGGCCATTTAGCCCATAGTGTGCAAAAAAGTGCCGCTCAGAGGTAAAACAACCCAACCCAACCCTTCCAACATGAAACCTCTTAACCATACGATTTTTTATATAAATTACAGTAAAAGTAGAAATAGGAATAAAATTTATGATTTGCCTCAATAAGCAATGATTTGCTTCAGATAATTTACAAAATTTCAGACACCATACAAAGGTTTTGAAGCGTTAAAAAAGACATTCAATTATTTTAAATCTGTGGACCTCATTCTAACAAACTCTGAAAGGGAATAGTGATAAAAGATTGCATTTCATTTAATGTTTCCCTATTGATAGAAACGAGTTGATTGGGAGAAAGAGGTTTAAACTGTTGAACTTGTTTTGTAAATAGTTCATAAATTAGATTTTCACTTGAACACTTGAACTGAAATTAAGCGACAGCAAAGGTTTTGCTGCCTGCTTAGCCGTCCCGTGGACGAGTGGTTAGCGCGCTTGGCTATTGATCTAAGGGACCTGGGTTCGAGCCCCGGATAAGGCATGGGCGTTTGTGCTGTTTTTCTGCTTAAGTCCTACCATCCTCACAGACCTTCTACTGTGGCATATAAACTGACAGGCTCCTGTCAGACCTCTGTGGCAAGCAGCTGCTTGAGGGGGTATTTATTTTTTTTTTTATTATCCTAGGTCAGTGTCTCGCAAACTTTTTTACTCTGCGGCACACTGAATCTAATTTTTTTCCGCGGCACACTGAATTAATTTTTTTTCCGCGGCACACCTAAAAAAGAATAAAAGCAAACTCTATATAATCGTCATTATATTTGCGCTTTGTTGAAGTCATCAGTCTGGTTTTACTTGAAGATTTGCTCTCGTTCTTTAATTCATAACTCGGTGTTTGTTTTAAATATTTGTCCATTCTATGGCTTCAAATAATCAAAAATTAATACCAAAATTTGGAAAAAGCTTGATAAATACTTACAAGATCCCAGTTGATAAAATCTGAGAGATTTTTATTAAAGCACGTCGATATTAAAGAACGTCGATAACACAAGTCAAATCAAAATGAAATCTTTCGAATATCTAGTGTCACTTTGAAAATCTCTCGCGGCACACTTGGAATCTCTCGCGGCACACTACTGTGCCGCGGCACACAGTTTGCGAGACACTGGCCTAGGTATTAATCCGGTACCGGAGTGAAGATCAATACTATTAAACATGGGTCACTGAAATGCGCATGTCTTGATATATATTTGAATGCTTTTAATCAAATTTCACAGGAAGATTCAAAGACAATGTTGAAATGTCATGAAAATTTGGCTAAACTGGTTTATACAGGGTGATTCAGAATTCATCATCAATATTTGGTGGGGAGGTAGGTAATAAGAAACGAAGGAGATTTCACATAGGAAAGCATGGGCGCATATGCCATATAGTAGGGCAAAATGACCCCAGTTCAATGATGGAAAGAACACATAAGAAGGAAGTGGTAAGGAAAAAACATTTATTATCTTACATGTAACATTTCTTTGCATTGGTTGTACAGACTTACAAGAGGTGCTCGAACTGCCGACCATGTGCTAGAATGCATGACTCACAACGGCGTTGCATGGACAGCCGGACCCTGTGGAAGATGCCTGGCATTTCCCGGATGTTTGAGGCAGCAACTGATATGCGTGCTACAAGATCCATAGCACTATCAACAGGGGTCTCGTACACCATGTTTTTTATAGCACCCCATACAAAGAAATCGATTGGAGATAAATCCGGTGAACGTGGTGGCCAAGAAACAGGTCCACCGCGGCCAATCCATTGACCACCAAACTGTCTGCGTAGGTAAGCATGCACAGCATGTGCGAAATGTGCAGGAGCGCCGTCATGCTGGAACCACATTCGCCGGAGACTACCATCAGGAACCTCGTTCAGAAGATCCGGTAACACAGTCTGAAGAAATGTTAGGTACTTGGCACCGTCCAAACGGGATGGTAGTAAATACGGGCCCAACAAACAGTCACCGACAATCCCAGTCCACACATTGACAGCAAAACGTTGTTGCGCAGCTCCAGGTCTTGTACCGTGTGGGTTCTGATGAGCCCACACATGCCAATTGTGTGTGTTGAAGACACCCTCTCGAGTGAACAACGCCTCATCGGTGAAAAGAACATACGTTGAGAAATTGGGATCAACGGCTGTTCTCTGCATGAACCACTGACAAAAAATAACACGCTTGGGATGGTCGTCTGCTGCCAATAATTGCACTCTTTGCAGATGAAACGGATGTAACCCTTCATCGTGTAATATCCGCCACGCTGTTGCTTGCGAAATTCCAAACTGCCTAGCCATACCTTGTGTGCTAGCACCAGGTTGTTCCTCGATTTCCTGTAGGACAGCTTCTTCTACTGCTACTGTCCGTGCCGATCTGCGCCTCCCTCGATTAACATTACTAGCAGCAAACGATCCTGTTTCACGCAGTTGGCGATGAATACGTGAAAACATTTGATGCTGTGGCACACGGCGGTTTGGGAAGCGCGCTGCATACAATTGCCTGGCTCGAAGACATCTTTCTCCTGCCGCACCGTAAGTTACATGCATATCTGCACATTCATTCCACGTATACCGGTTCATGTTACTTCTGCAAATTCACTTTGTCGAATGACAACTGACTGCACGCGTCAAACAGCTGTGCTTCTGTATGAGAGGTGTGTACACACAGCGCCCTCTACACCACCATGCGTTCGTCTGCCCCCATACTTTCCTATGTGAAATCTCTTTCTTTTCTTATTCCCTTCCTCCCCACTAAATATTGATGATGAATTCTGAATCACCCTGTATATGAGTACTCTACAAAAAGTATGTAAAAAAGGCTATGGTAGTTTTGAATACAGAATGTGTAGTTAATAGGGAATGTTCCCACTCTAGCCTTAATGCAGACCTGACAATGTCGATTCATGCCCTAAATATTCCAGGGAATGGGAGTGCAATAAAGTCCACTGAGCAATAAGAGCAGTCCTTAGGTCCTGGTAGGTTTCCGGAGGGGGTTGAAGGTGGTAATATGAACCTACGTCATCTAATAAATGTTCTATTGGGTTGAGAAACAGAGAGAATGCAGGACCACTCCATTCATTGAACACCTTCAAGATCAATATCTTGTTGATCAGTCAGATCTTGTTGATCAGTCAGATCAGTCAGTTGGTTAGTCAGTCTTGTCCTGTGTGGACAGACATTGTCGTCCTTTAGGACAAAATCGTCACCTACTCTACCAGCAAAGGACTTGACATAAGGATCAATGATAAAATCCCGATATCTTAGAGTTCTCACACGACCTCCATCAAACACATGGAGGACAGTATGGAACCCAAGGAAAACCAGATCAAACAGTCACACTTTCTCACCAAGTGAACTTTTCTCAATGATGTTATGGGATGGTTTGAGGATTTGGTCCCACCTTAGCTCAAGTGGTAGAGCAACTGGTACGTAACCAGGAGATCCCAAGTTTGAGTTCAGGAGGAGGACAATGGATATTTTCTCACTTGCGAAATTACTACAAATGATAATCACTGTAGTGAGATTCCTTCTTTCCTTACGGATTCCCATTTCTCTCCAGGTCAGTACATATCAGCTACCTGATAGTATAAAAATTCGTAACTCCTCTGCGAAAAGGATGTACCTCCATTGTTCACTGGGTTCGGAACATGGGAACATAAAGTCCGGTGTTGTGAGAGATCGCTGCAAGATGTCTGAATGTAGAGATCATGCTTTGCTCTCCTGTTCTGTCGAGTAGCCCAATATATCAGGTTGAGGAATTTTAACTCAACACCCTTGAAAAGGTCTTCTAAGATAACTGAATTGTTTGAAATTGCTGCCTTAGCCTTGAGATAACAGAATGACAGAGAACAAAGAATATGGCCATCTCTGTAATTGTTCGATTAGTCTCTTACCATCCAATGCCTCTCCATCGTTTTGAGTCGTCTAAACATTTTTTGAGACACGAAGCAATTGGCTATTCTAGACTGACAATATAACATTTCAGTTTCAAAGATCGAGAAGCTACAAAAGTTCTCCTTTTACTGTTTTACATATTCCGTGACATTTTATTGCATTTACATACTGATTTCCCAAACTATATTAAACTACAGGGATCCTAGTACTTACCTGACAGTTACAATCCGAAGAGTGACTCAAAATATTCTTCCGATATCAATAACGTTAAAAATTGTAGTTGCCTTCCCTAACATTGTCTAAATTCACTTTTGTCGAAGACATATTTTTAATTATTTTCGATTGGTTTTGAAACCAAAATTCTACAGAAAAAAAAACGATAGCACTTCTATACACATTTGAAAAATTGATTGGTCTGTTTGAAATTGTTGCCGTAGCTTTTAGGTAACAGAATGGTGAACACCAAAGAATATGACCACCTATATTATCATATGTCCAGCCGCCAACCATACAAAGCTTTCAATCTTTTTGAGCCATCTAAACGTTTCCGTTGAGACATCAGGAAGCAATCGACAACTCCAGACTGACAATGCAGAGTTTCAACTCATTTTATGTGGTGTCTCATTTACATATCCTCTGACGTTATATGGGATTTACATGTCGATTTTTGCAAACTATATATTATCTAGATAGTTTTGAAATCTTTTATATATCTCTAATGATACTTTTTGTTCTCATTTTTATTCATGCTTAACTTTTGATAAGCAGTGCAAATCCAGGAAGCAGGGGGAAAAAGTCTCATTTACAACAAATTTTATAAAAATAATGTTTCCTCGGATTAGGCATGGATGTGTTTGTCGTTTTTCTGCTGAGGTCCTGCCATCCTCTCAGATCTCCTACTATGGCATATAAACTTACAGGCTCCTGTCAGACCTCTGTGGCAAGCAGCTGCTTGAGAAATAATTATTTATTTATTTTATATTATTTATTCCCTTAACAAAATTATTTTCTCATTGAAGAAAGTTATATTTCAGCACTGAAGAAGATGCAGCAAAAGAAAATGTTCAAAAATATCTGAAACTTGCCCTTCACAACTCATGCCATAAATCCATCCCCAAAATTTAGTGTTAGCGATTCGATGATATATTTAAGATTGTAGGGAGCTGAAGAAATAGATGCACTAATTTCTATTTCTATATTAGTTTCCTATTTTGGTTATCCTGCTCATCGTCCAGACTTGTGTCCTCAGTTACGTTGAGGCAGATGAAAGTGGTGAAGACTACAATAGAGGTGCTGGAGGAAGAGGAGGTGCCAGAAGAGGAGCCGGACGAAATGAAGGCTTAAGAGGAACAGCTGGAGGAAGTGGAGGACCAAGAGGAAGTGGAGGATTCAGAGGTGGTGGAGGAAGTGGAGGACCAAGAGGAAGTGGAGGATTCAGAGGTGGTGGAGGAAGTGGAGGACCAAGAGGAAGTGGAGGATTCAGAGGAGGTGGAGGAGCTGGAGGAAGTGGAAGCTCCAGTGGTGGTACTGTAGGAAGATATTCCGGAGGTCAGAATGTAAGTTCATTTTTAATTTCAATCATTTGTGTGTGGTTAAAACACAACTTGCTGCTTATAAACAGAAAATGGGTTGGGTTGTTTTGCCCACTAAATGCAACTAGGGCTCAGGGGCGGTAGGGAACCTATTGGCGAGCTGTTTGGAGACAGATGGAAACCTTTCTCGAGGCTATCCAGTGAATTCTTCAACTTGCATAGGGTTTGGCTCTCCTACACACGAGGCAATGGCTTTATATCTCCTCTGATGGATTGATGGCCTTTCCAAGCCCATCGGTGTCTCCTTTCTCACTATGGGTAGGGTGGAAGGTTAGTAGACAAAATCTCAATGCTGGTACAGTTGGGACTCAAACCTGGAAACTCTACAAGTCTGGCACATTACCATCTCAGCCAACCCCTATAAACAAGTGTCTCTTGCATTAAATTTATGTTATAAATGAAAATAAATCTAAAAAGTAACGCAACTGTCAAATTTTTGTAATATTCAACGAATACAATGAAACACCAACTTACCTATAGATGAAACTTATTGGAATTACACTGGTGGAGAAAAGTTACAAACATGAAAGTTAACAATGCAACATAATGACTTGAGAGACTTTTATGAAATTCAGGTGAGAGGTACTTCTGAGATGGAGTTGAAGAGAATGACAAAAACATATGCAAACATGAAATATGTAGGAATTAATGGCAAGGAACAATCCTCATGCATCGAAAAAAAAAATCCTCTGGTGGTAGTAGTAATGCATTGTTCCGGAGATCAACAAGGATTATGATCACCCCTAACAACCATGCATGTTGCACAACTATCATGTATGTTGGTGACTTGGTAGATGGCAATAAACACCATTGTTCTGCTAACACAGATCTCAGCTCTAAGAGTCTTCTGGAAGGGTGCATCTCCACAGAACATCTCACAGTGCATCTCCACAGAGCATTCCAAACATGCTCAAAAAGGCTAACATCCAGATACTTGGCTGGTAATTCTATCCTGTGGTTATCCTTACTCTCCAGGGAATCGTTGACCAGCCGAGCCTTATAAGGACGAACATTATTGTCCATCAAAATGAACTCACGGCCAACAACGCCCTTAAAAATCTTGTACAGGGCACAGAGATCTAGAGATCTACTCTATGTACTTTTCAACTATGCCTTTGAGTTGCACGATGCCACCCTCAAACACATGGAATGGCATACAGCCATCAAGAATTATACCTCCTTAGACCAGACCTCTTCCATGGTGGTCTCATTCCAGATGTTGTGCATTCTCTCCAGATGAGCACACATTGGGAATCCAGTTAGATTGAAACATGACTCATCAGTGAATCCCAGTGCTCTTTGGTCCAAGCATTTTTCAGCCAGCACCAAGACCATTGAGCTCTTCTTTGAGAGAGGGTAAGGAGCAGGCAAACTATCAGTCTCTTAGCATACAGACCTTTCTCATATGGACAGTTCTCATTCAGACATCATGCCTGAAGTGCAAGGGAGCTTGACAGTGAGTTATCCGGCTGTCATCTCTCTATGCAAGCGAGGTATGAATGACCACTGCTGTATCTGCACTCTTTCTTGTAGCATGCCTTCTGTGCATATGCCCACGCAAGAACTGTTTTTCATGTATTCTTTGTCATAGTACCTCTCTAGAGTTTCATTAAGGTCTAGCCAATCGTTATATTAATATATCAACTTTTACGTTTTTAACTTTCGCCCACCAGTATATGTTAGATTATGACTCATTAATGTATGAAAGCCACTTTCAGTTTTAAATGGCTTTGTAGTCAGTGCTCAAACGCTGAAATGGCGAGGAAAGATATCCTCACCCAACAACCATCCCATTGAAATTACTTCCTATTGTAAATGCAAATTTTTTGTAGCTAAATTAAGTATCCACTCTCTTTAGTGTAATAACAATGTTTTAAAAATAGTTATAACTCATGCCAAATCGTTTCATGCTTTCAATTTCAATATAACAATCTTATTCTATACCTGTGAAGTGTACATACAGTTCAGTTCGAAACTTTTTTCGCTATGCATTGTGATCCATATCCACTAATTAACAATTGAACCTTTTTTCCTCTAATGCTCTAGGTACCCAGGCCATTCAGTTTCAGTTATCGAGTCCGGGACGAGAAAGGCAATGTTCATTACCGCCAGGAGCACCGTGACGAGAATGGAAATGTGAAGGGATCCTATGGCTACACTGACGTCGATTCAGTCTATCGTGTCGTCGAGTACGTCGCCGACGCCAATGGATTCCGTGCCACAATTCGTACCAACGAGCCTGGAGTTGGAAAAGACAGTCCTGCTGACATTGCGTTGACGGCTGAGGCACCACCTGCTGATGTTGTCGCTAGATACGCTAGTACAAGAATTCGTCGTCCTCAAGCAGATTCAGCAAGTTTCAATTTTGGAGGTTAAGCTCATTTTCCTTTCCTCTACATACTAAACGTCGCAAGTGGATATGAAATCAATAAAACGCTGCTGAACCAGACTAAAAGAAAGTTGCGAAAAAGCACATGGAAAGATTTTGACTAGCATTCTTGATGCTTCCCACTCTTTACGTAAAACGTAGAGAATATTTTGACTTTTATACAGAGTTTACTCATAGGTACAGGGTGACTCTTGTCTACAAAGTATCTCTGGAATCATTTGTAACAGAAAGCTGAAACTCGCATTCTTCCGCTCATGCATTTCAGATCAGACTTGGCTAAGCTTATAATTCTACTTCAGACCACCGAGTTCATCAGAATACTTATGCCAATTACTGTGGACGAAGAAATCTTAGCATGTTGGAGTGTTTAATACGACCATCTGCGATACATTATATGAAGTTGATCACAGATGCTACCAAGATCTTGGTAAATTTTGTCATCGACAACTTGCTTCTGGCTCAAAATAGTTGGAAAATCTACTGTCCATCATATGGGTCCATGTGTAGGAGAGACATACTACTTTGTACAAGTTACGGAACTTATTTAGAAGCATCGATACCTGTTTCCTAAGAGGTATCCAATGGATTCCCATCTCTGGGTCCTTGTGACTTGGCTATTTAGCCTACTGTGTGCGCAAAATTGTTACTCAGAGATAAAACAACCCAACTCAGTATCATCGCTGGGAAAGCAGATGTCAGATCAAATAAAATCGATGTCTGCTTACATGGAAAGTTGCAGGAAATAACCCATTAGAAAAGTGTTCTTATGCAACTGTCTTTGCTTACTGAATCCTGAACCACATCTTTCTTAAATATTACCTGTTCCACCCTTTCTATACAGCACGCTGATATGACTGATCAAAAGAAATATTTTCCTCTATGCTATTGCATGTTTGCAGCTTTATGTAGCATTTCTTCAAAGCGATGTTAATAATCACACTGGTATGAAGTCGCATCATAGTTGCTTTTTCATCATGTCCAATAGGTGGTTTTTGTATATGCATTTAGGATTAATAAATGTGTTTTGCCAGTCCAAAGAATAGATAGTGGGTCAGTATTTTTCCACTCATGTGAGTGAGAAATTAAAGCTGAGAATCAACGTTTTGTTCAGGCCGGATCTAGAAAAACATAAAGAAGGAAGACAACTGCCTAGATCTCCATTAGTGTAGTAAGAGAATAGAACTTTGGTCTTTTCACACGATCTGTGTTAGCTATTAGTAACGTAACAGCCAAAACTATTAACGTAGGTGATTCTACAGCTTCATTAGGAACGGGCTAGATCAGGGGTTAGTAAAGCTAATTTCGCGCATTTTTTTAAAGACCTGTAAAACGGAGGGGGAATTCCTTGCAATGGAAATCAGTATCTTGTTCCCTCTCGATTTGAAAACTGTTGTATATTTTAATGTTTATTTTTCTTTCTAAAGAATTTACTTTTAGTTTTAAGGAATAAAATTCATACAAAAACATTACATTAGAAAACAAACCTACATATTTTTATTTTTTCAATAAGACGTAAATCCGCAAATACAATGGAATCAGTAAAGATTTAAGTATATTAATTTCACATTAAAAATAATAAATAAATACCCCCTCAAGCAGCTGCTTGCCACAGAGGTCTGACAGGAGCCTGTCAGTTTATATGCCATAGTAGAGGGTCTGTGAGGATGGCAGGACCTCAGCAGAAAGACGACACAACACATCCATGGGCCCGAACCCAGGTCCCTTAGATCAGTAGCCAAGACACACAGCCAGCGCGCTAAACACTCAGCCATGGGACGGCGGTTTAAAACCGTCTAAATCATTCGCTATCTGTAGAAAACGTAGGGAGAAATAGAAAATACTGGGGCACTGCACTTTCGTCACCTACAATTCACTTTATTACTCCTGTAAGATGTCTTCAGTGGAGTGACCGCCGGTGTGTGATTTTCCACATATAACTATACTTTGAAGAATACTGATAAGGAATAAAATCTACTTTCACAGCTGGTAATAAGTTATTTTTCTACATTAGAAAATATTTTACCTATGTGACACAAGAGCCATGAAGCATATTTCCCTCCATCGAAACTAACACGAAGAGAGACAAACCTTTTCCCTCTTTTTGTGCGTTTTTGAAGCTTGCACCAACTTTGTTATACGCTGGGCATCATGCGACAGCGAATTGATTATGGCAGATTAACTTGAAGTGTGTTCTTGTATTCATATAAATATGTGTAATGTTAAACCAAGCCACGTAATTTTTAATTGGCCTACCATGCAATTTTTAAATATTCCAGCCAGCTTGGATATATAATCTTCTATGCTTATAGTGTTTCAAAAAGGACGCAACCCTAAATATAAGAAAGTAGAACTTACGCGCATGTACATTTTATGCCATAATATTAGTCACTTGGCATTACTGTACTCAAGGTTAACAGCCTTTAGCAGTTGAAATGACTTTGTCACGCGCTAGTCTCACTCAAGCATTTATTCCTTTGTGTTGTGTCAGTTATGTCGTTTTCGAAAAATAACGTGTATTATTGTTGAGACTTATTGTGGGTAAAAATCTTACAAACGTGTGAGAGAGGAGTTTGAGTTGAAGTTTCTTCAGTCTGCAGTTCCCAACAAATCGACAATATCACGTTGGATTGATATATTTCATGACACTGGGTCTGTAGAGGATCGAAAGAGCCCAGGCTGGCCATCACTGTTAGCTGCTGAAGTTCTTGATGATGTGTCTCAGCGTTTAACTCGCTCATCCAGAAAATCTCTTAGAAAGTTATCTTCACAGGTTGGACTGTCACCAGATACTGTTTTCAGGGCTACTAAGAAGTTGAAATTTCGTGCCTACTTCATTGGTGTCGTTCATGAACTGAAAGAACCAGACCATGAAAAACGTTTACGGTACTGTCGTTGGTTTCGTTCTTTTGTGGATGAAAATCGAATTGAGGTGTTGGACCGGGTTTATTTCAATGACGAGGCTTGGTTTCACTTGGATGGGTATGTGAACAGTCAAAACAGTCGAATATGGAGCAGTGAAAATCCTCACACTTTTCACGAACGACTATTACACGCACGGATATTGATGTTTGGTGTGCAATTTCCCATCGTCGTGTGATAGGGCCTTTATTTTTTGCCTAAACTGTAACTGGTGAAGATTATCGTTACCTCGTCCAACAGTTTATTGCGCTATTGGATGTGAATGAACGAGAGTGTTGGTTTCAACAAGATGGCGCGACCGCGCATATACAAATGACAAAATGGTCATGTTGCAGGAATTTTTTTGGTGATCATTTGATTTCAAAACATTTGTGGCCCCCAAGATCCCCAGATCTTACTCCTCCAGATTTTTTCCTTTGGGAATATCTCAAACGTGTAATGTTTCCAAACAATCCTCATACACTTGAAGACTTGAAGGCTAACATTGAAGGAGAAATTTTAAACATAAGAAAACAAACATTACGAAAGGTGGCTGCAAATGTCATGAAACGTGTACGAACCTTCATCCAGGTTGCAGGAAATCACTTTCAACATCTGTTGTAAAGGCATATATATGTCTAATTTGCTTCTTTTGAAATTTGTGTCTTTTGTCAAGTTTAAATACAAAAATACAATAGAGGGTTGCGTCCTTTTTGAAACACCCTTAGTAACTATATCTTTTCTCCTGTAATTTTCTCCTTTATTTTTTCAATTTTCCTGTATCTCTATAGCTGTCCCGATTTTAAGGTAAGATTTCCCGTTACAGTTTATTGCTATTTTACAATACATTTAGTTTTGTTGTAAATTTGGTTTAATTTAATAAATTCCGTTTATTATTCATAATTTAACTTGGGTACAGTAAAAGACTATCAGTAAAATAGTTAAGTGAATAATTAAGTATATTAACTAAATTAATTAATTTGCTGACCAAATGAAAGGCTGTATATTTCTTCTCATTGGAGAAACTGGTCTCACTTAGCACCATGTTTCTGTGGAAGCAATTAAGTGGAGGATTGCTGTAAAATCTGATTGAGTCAGAGAAATGCTGCCTTTAAAAGAGTTCCATTTGTTGCAATCGATTTAATCTCACTCTCCGTATGCTATTTTAAAAATGCTTGGAAATTTGTTCAGCAAAATAAATGCTTTGAAAATAACGAAAATTCCACTTTACAACAGTGACTCTTTATACCTTGTTGCGATTTCAATGCTTAATAACTGCCTTTACCATTTTGTCCCTAAATCATAGATTAATATTTCCAATGAACTAAAGCCAACAGGAAAATTGCAGTTTTCAAAAGTAAACAAGAGAAGTTTGCAATCCCATTTGCAAGTCTGACATTTCAGGAGCAAGGTCTCATTAGTTGCCTTAAGACAAGTTAGAACACATTTTCATCTCCTTCATTCAAACCCTCTTTCCATTATGCTTTGCTGTGATTTGTGGGCAGTTGTTTCTGTATTATATTCTGCAAACATTAGAACTAATTTGCTTAACATTTCAAAATTAAACCAAGACTCACTAAAACTGCTTGCTTTTTATTATTAGACATTTGTTTGTTTACGTTTGAAAATTTATTCAAGAAATTAACATCTTATACATAGAAATTATCTTGGGGATATAAGATGTTTGACTCATAAAGAGGGAAGAGTGACCATTTAAAAGTTTCACTGGAAGTTACATGACTAAGAATTCAGAGTCGTCATCATCATCATCATCCTCAAGCAGCCATGGGCTACGGAGGTCCAACCAGACCATGCAATTTACTTCTCCAAGCAAGTCTGTCCTGAACTACATCTGCTGCATTTGGCCACTGCACACCAATTCTAATAAGGTCCTGTTTGACATTGTCTACCCACCGCATTCTAGATCTCCCCCTCTTTCTGAAGCCTTTAGGCACACTGTTCATAACCCTATTCGTCAATCTATAATTATAAATACGGGCAAATGGCCAAACCAGCGGAGTCTCTCTCTGCACAATATGCTACTTAAAGGAGGTTGCCAACTCCTTTGCCTAACCTCATCATTAGTTACAAAGTTGAACCACCTAATGCCCAAGATACTGTGTAAGCATCTAGAATCAAAAACATCCAGTTTCCTGTTATCTTGTTTACAAAGCATCCAAGTTTCACTACCATAACTAACCCTAGAAAGAACCAAACTATTACACAGTCTAATTTTAGTCTTTAGGTGTATACGCCTATTTCTCCACAATCTCCATAGATTCTTAAAAGTCCCGGCAACAATCCCTATTCGTCTGTTAATCTGATGCCGCACATCACTAGTATCTGTTACATAGCTACCAAGATAATTAAACTGTGACACCTGCTCAAGACTGCAACCATTCAGATTAAATGAATCACAGCCTGCTTGACCAATTTTCATCACTTTAGTTTTCTCTCTGTTTATAACCAAACCTACTCTACTACCAGTCTCATCAACAGCTCGAATGAAAGAGTTCATCTCATCAACATCATTTGCCAAAAGGGCTAAATCATCAGCATAATCTAAATCAGAAATTTTCGTATCTCCAGTCCATTTAAGGCCAAAATCTTTCCCTTGAAGTGAATTTTGCATAACATAATCAATAACCAAGCTAAAGAGGAAAGGAGACAAAATTCACCCTTGTCGAACACCAGAAGTAATGCTAAACCAATTGCTACACGCCTTACCAACTCTCACACACGACTCAGTGTTATTATAGAGAGCTTGCATTATGTTAACTAACTTGTCAGGTATACCACATGATCTCACAATCAACCACAAATTATGACGATCAACAGAGTCAAAATCCTTTTTGAAATCAACAAAGATAGCAACCAAAGGTTTCTGAAACTCTAAACATTTCTCAAGAATCTGACTAAGTGAAAATATCTGATCCACAAATCCCCTACCACTTCTGAATCCACATTGCTCATCACGCAATTGACTGTCAACCAGATTCTTAATTCTATTAAGCACAATCATGGAAAGAACTTTACCTGGAACAGAAAGTAGTCTGATACCCCTATAGTTATCACAAGAACTGCGATCACTTTTTTTTTAAATAGGGATAACAATAGCTCTGGTAAAATCCTTAGGAACCATGCCTTTATCATAAAAGATATTCAGAATTTCGGTCATCCAAGTGGTAACCGAAACATTCCCAGCTCTAAGCATTTCCGTTGTAATTTCATCTACCCCTGGGGATTTATGTAGTTTAAGTTTAGAAACAGCCAAAATAACTTCAGATTGTGTTATAGGGCCAACATTAAAGCCACCAATGCATCTATCATCATTGCAAACAATGGGAGTAGAACTACCTACATTGCTTAGAACATCACTGAAATGCTCAGCCCACCTAGCCATGTCAGAATCCTCCCCTTCTATAACCTTACCTTGTTTATCCTTCAATCCTTGTATGCCTGTCCGTTTTCTACCACACAAAACATTAACTATCTGGTACAGCTCTCTGCTGTTGTGCTGTCTAACTGCTTCCTCAGCTTTGTCAGCCAAGCCATCAAGCCAAAGATTCTTATCAGCAGCTAACTGATCTTTTACACATTTATTAAGTTCTCTGTAATGACTAGTAGGGTATTAATTAAAAACATTCCTGCAGTTCTTTCTTTCCGAAATAAGCTCACGTACCTTATCACTCAGATAATTCTGTCTCTTCTGCTCCTTTTTTCCTAACAGAGTACTGTTAGTGTCCAAAAAAGCCTGTTTAAAATGATCCCATTCTTCCTCAACTTCAGTAGTAAGCATACCATGACTGTCATAATGACTAAGTAACCTATAATGGTAAGCTTTGGCTATAACTGGGTCTTTCAGAGCTTCAGTATTAAAAGAAAAATTTTTTAACCCTAGCACAACATGTTTTAAGTTTAAGTTGCAAGACACTTTTAACAAGGTAATGATCAGATCCAGTTTCAGCTCCCCTATATGACCTGGTATTCCTAACAGAACTAGCCCATTTACTGTTAATTAATATATAATCAATCATATTCTTATGCAGCCCATCGGGTGAACCCCATGTGTACTTATATATGTCGCGGTGTTTGTAATAAGTGTTAGTTATTCTGAATACATTGAGTTTACTTACCTGTAGGAGACGTTGCCCATTGCCATTGCAGCTACCAATACCAAAAGGGCCTATTACTCCTCCCCAAAGGTCAGAGTCAGTACCAGCTTTGGCATTGAAGTCACCAAGAACAAGTGTAATATCTCCTTTCTTGACAGAATTCAAAATATCCTGAAGTTGTCCATAAAACCTATCCTTCTCATCCTCATCGGCATCCTCAGTGGGGGCATAACAGCAGATAACATTCAAGTCTTTAACGCTTGTCTGAAATTTTGCTGTAAGAAAACTTTCATTAATACACTCATATCCTAGAAGAGCATCACTAGCGTGTCTACTGAGAAGCCAACCAACGCCTTGAAGATACTTTACATCTTCTCTCGCTGAAAAAAAGAAATTTAAGAGTATTTTTAATAATCGTACCTTTATCTATACATCTGGTCTCTTGCAAGCCAAAAATATCTAAATTACAACTGTGGAATTCTTCTGTGAGGTTATCAAGAGAATAATCTCAGTGCAGAGTCCTCACATTCCAACTGCATATGGAGAAAAAATGGTTAGTGGGATGTTTAAAGAAACTATGTTTATTGAGAGAGAAAATGCCGACAATATCAAACAGCCCCCTAATCGCAGACATGGGGCAAAGACCCATTCCCCCACCACTAAAGGCTGAAGCCATCTACACTGGAAGACTTCCTCCAATGTAGAATTTGACGATGCCAATAGAAGCAAAGAGTTCAGGTGCCTGCGATTCATTAATGCACTCATATCCTTGAAGAGCATCACTGGCATGTCTTCTGGAAAGCAGTCATACGGCTTCGTGATGCTTATTATTGTCCCTCCCTGAAAAGGGAAATTTAAGATCATTTTTAAGAATCTGACCTTTATCAGTTCATCTGGTCTCTTGCAAGCCGAGAATATCTAAATTATAATGGTGGAATTCTTGTGTGAGGACATCAAGAGAATAAGCTCTGTGCAGTGTCCTCACATTCCAACTACCTATGGTGAGAAAATGGTTAATGTGAGGTTTAAAGAAACTATGTTTATTGAGAAAGGGAATGCCGACAATAACAAACAGCTCCCTAATCGCAGGCATGGGGCAAAACCCGTTCCCCCACCACTACAGGCTAAGGCCATTTACACTGGAAGACTTCCTCCAATGTAGAATTTGACGATGGTAATAGAAGCAAGAGTTTAGGTACCTGCGATGACCTCTGCTCAGGATTATCTATCAGCTGATAAAACATATCCTTTGAATTTATTCACTTGGTACGCCAAATACACCTTTAATTAAGGGTAGGCCTTCATAAATTTCCTCGTATCATTCAAATATCTTTGTGGTTGATTCAAATATCTTGTAAAATGATGTTCAATCCCACAACAAAGCATTATTCTGGGTTCTTTTTTAAACGTATAGGATACTGAAGGGTCTTAGACACCACTCCTAGTTTGCATATGCTTCACATACAAGGATATGCCCCACTAAGACGGCAGTCACTACTGACCATTGCCTCACTTAGTACCAACACAAAGTTTGGCTGTAGGCACAGTAGTCTGCTCTCTAGCAACCATGCCAGTTAAGTCATTTTTTTCTCCTAAAAAATGTAATTTGTAGAACTTTAATTCACTGAGGTTATAAAAAGAAGGTATAAAATGAGTGAAAGTATAAGATTTTTTGGCAACAATTTTTAAGAAAAAATTCGTCATATCTGGGTCATAGATGGATGGCATCACTATTTGAATAGAAATATAAATCTGAACAGCTCTCTCTAATAAAGATGAACATTTGTTGGGAATTATTTCAAATATTATATATATGTTACTATAAATCAGAACTTAAAATTTACAAGCCATTTGGTAAACACCATTAATTAATACTAACATTTAAAAAAAATTTCATATCTTTGTCTTTCAGCTATTTTGGGGTTTTTTTTTTCTTTTGCTGAAGCGCAACTTTCTTTATATGGTTATAAATATATGGGTGTTATGATTGCAAACCTCAATATTTACAACATCAATGATGAAAATATTTAGGTGATATCAAAAAAACCTACTTAGGTTAAAAGTTTTTAATTCATAGCATTTCTTCGCCGATGGGCTTGGAAAGGCCGCCGTCCGTCGGATAGGACGTTAAGCCGTGGCCCCTTTTGCGGGAGAGACATACCCTGTGCACGTTAAAGAATACGATGGATGGCCTTGACGGGAGGCTACCATCTGTCTCCCAACAGCTGTTCCAGTGGGTCCCCTCCCACAACCTTCTCTGAGCCTTCGGAGTCCATGTGACCTGGCCATTTAGCCCATGGTGTGCAAAAAAGTGCCGATCAGAGGTAAAACAACGAAACCCATAGCATTTCTTAAAGAGAAAAAAATGTACTAAATGATTTGTTAAGCTGAGAATAGTCCTATTTTAGTGAATGAAATTTCTACTAACTTACTTTCATTGTTACAGTGATCATCATCATGCTGTAGCCACATACTTTGCAATTTTGACAAAATTGGCTGAAAAAAGTTTCTTTAACGCTATTCTTTTTGATCAATTTTTAAATTTACATTGGTAAAAAATGAGTTAATAATGAGACACTTCATCATCAGCTCATGATGACTGATTTTGACTGTAATCACAGTAATAATTCAAGCTGGATATTTAACTAGACAGCAAATTACTAATGCAACAGTCTTGGTCAAGAATAGAAATAACTTATGATGAATGAGAACTAGGTATTTCTACTGAGCCAAATTGGAAATGTATTAAGATTTGAGAAAACAAACCTCAACTGTTTTCTTTTAAAGTTCCAATTAATCAAAAACTCTCTTAACATACTGGTACTGATCCATAAGGATAAACAGAATTAGATACTTGCAGTAGTACTCCACTATGTGCATCTACATTTGGCCATGGGGTTTTAACTTTTCCCAAATGTAAAAGTATTCGGGGGAGGAAAACTTTTTACAACTGCGATACTAGCTTAAACATTAATAAATAAATAAATACCCCCTCAAGCAGCTGCTTGCCCCATAGGTCTGACAGGAGCCTGTCAATTTATATGCCAGAGTAGAAGGTCTGAGCGAATGGAAGGACCTCAGCATAAAAACGATACATACATCCATGCTTTACCAGGGGCTCGAACCAAGGTCCCTTAAATCAGTAGTCAAGCGCGCTAACCGCTCGGCCATGGATCATGTGAAAGTCCCAAAGAAGAACAGAGATTCTCTGAAAACCTAAAACACATGCAGTCCGCCCATTTCAAAACATTCACCATTCGTTTTTGAAGTAGACTCTTAAGAATGCAGTGCCAACTTTTTTGAATTCTGAGTCAGTTTCTGTCGCTTTAAACCATAGATTCCCAACGGGGGGGATACCGCCCCCCAGTGGGCGCTGGAGCCTTCCATGGGGGCGGTAGTGGATCCAGAGGCAAATGGGGAGCGTTGAGGCGGTCAAGAGGGGCGGTCAAATAAATAAATAAATTGAATGGAATTTTCTGTGACAACCTTTTTATCTCTTCTATTCTGTGGTTCTTCCTGGTGATTCTGGTCATCCACTACCTCATCCGTCATGTACAGCTTTTCAACTGCAGCTTGGACAATAAGTTCCCTGCTACCGCCTACTAGCGTACTGGTACGTCTGAAATCTACTAAGATGCTCTCAAAAGTTCTCTTCAAGATCACAGATTGGATATCAGCTTCAATATGTTTTCCCACTCCAAGTCGCTTTGAGTATGCTTTATGGTACGTAGTTACAATACCATCCCACGTCAGAACATAAGGTATAATATTAACATTACACTTGTGAATTAGGCTCAACTCATTTAGCCAGCAGATCATACTTCCTCTTCTTTTCAACCTCTACTGTCTGCAGGTTATCCTGAGATGTTATTCCTACTTCAATAATTGTAATATCATTCAATACCTTACCATGCACTACTATATCAGGCTTATTATGTTGGACATGTGTGTCCGTCCTGATAGGCAAATCAACCTTGATGCAATAATAATATAATAATAATAAATTTATTATATTTAATATTTTTTATAATTATTTTTTTAATATAGTAAAATACTTTGAAAATACCTGTTTTCATGAAAAAGTATTTTATCTAGCTATGTAAATTATCTTATTGTTATCGCGTTAATAAGCATTTTTAAATTAGCATTAGGTATACCTATACGTAATTTGTTATAGTTTAGAATAGATTGACGGTGACAAGTCCTTGCAAGTTGGTAGGCAAACACGCGGTTCATGCAATTTAACATGTTTCGACAAGAATATGGGAGCTTGAAATGACTTGTTTACGGAGCAAGTGCGCCGGCATCGCAAACATACAAGTTAATGCGTGCACAAAATCAAATCTATAAAAGCGATAGCTCTAGGAATGTTTTATTATTTTTATGTGCTTCGCCGTGATAAATAGTCGTGAGTGATAAGTGTTAGAAGTCATTACAAACATTATTTTTATAACTATCTATAAATCTGTTGAGAAGTTAATTTGTATTTGAAAATGTCTGAATCTACATCTAAAAAGAAATGCCGGCAGTACAGTATTGAGTATTTTAAATATGGATTTACGTACTCTCCTACAAACCAATCATTACCTATGTGTTTAATTTGCCGAAAAGTTTTTTCAAATGAAGCTATGAAACCTTCTAGGCTACAAGAGCATTTAAATAAAATGCTTTCTGATAAGAAGAACAAAGACTTATCCTATTTTCAAGAACTGGAAAAGCAATATTTAAAACAACCAACTATGTCAAACCTTTTTGCGTCGTCTTCTAAACAAGATGATGATGGACTACGAGCCTCATATAACGTTTAATTGTTAATCGCAAAAGCAGGAAAACCACACACAAATGGCGAGGAATTAATTTTGCCGGCAGTCGAAGAGATATTAAAAACTGTTCTTCATCATAAGACACCGTCAGATATCATCAAAAAAATTCCTCTCAGTAATAATTCAGTGCAAAGAAGAATAGATGAAATGGCAAAAGACGTGGAAATATCATTATGTGATTACTTAAAGACTTGCAAATTTTCCATTCAACTCGATGAATCAACTCTACCTAATAACGAAGCTCTACTCTTATCATACGTACGATTTATAAAAGAAGAAAAAATTCATGAAGAGTTATTATTTGCTAAAAATTTGGAATCTTATACAAAGGGAGAATCTATATTTAATACCATGCAAAAGTTTTTTCAAGAGAAAGAAATTCCTATTTGCAATATTTTGTCTGCTGCTACTAATGGTAGCAATGACAGGGCGTCACAAGGATTTCATAGCGCATTTGAAACAAGCAGTACCAAATGTACTCGCTGTACATTGTATTATTCATCGTCAGCATTTGGTTGCAAAAAATTTGAATGAAGTCTGCATACGTCGCTCCATTACGTTATTAAAGCAATCAATAAGATTAGAAGCAATTCATTGAATGACCGATTATTTGGTAAGCTTTGTAATGAAAATGATGAAGATTACAATCGCTTGCTGCTGCACACAGAAGTACGTTGGCTCTCTAAAGGTGTTTGTCTGAATCGTTTTTTCAATCTATTTGACTCAGTACTGGACTTTCTTGAAGACAGAGACGAAAAATTGCGCGAAAACCTGATTACGTCAAAAAATGACATCGCTTATTTGACAGACCTGTTTAAAATATTTAATCAAGTTAATTTACAATTGCAAGGTGATGAGTTGAATTTAAATAAAACAAAAAACGTCATAGCTGCTTTTTCAGGAAAACTTCTATTCAAACGAAATCTAGGTAGAGGTGAATACAACCACTTTCTCACATTATCAGCAGTCTCTGCAAAACCGGAAGATTTACTTACTTACTGCCAACACTTGGAAGCTCTTCATGTTGATTTTACGGAGCGTTTCCAAGATATTTTAAACATGAATATACCGAGTTGGGTTTTAGATCCTTTCGCAAACACAGATACTGAAGAATCATCAAATTTGGAAGAGGAACTCTTAGAACTCACGACTAACGAAGCACTCAAAGTAAAATTCAAACATGGATACCAAGAGTTCTGACTTCAAAAATCAATGCCAGTTCTCTACCCTGGATTGTGGGCAATAGTACAGAAGTTTTTAATCGCATTTCCTTGGTCCTATATGGCTGAGCGTGGATTCAGTGCAGTAGCTAATTTACTGTCAAAGAAGAGGAACAGACTACACATCACTGAACGTGGCGATCTGCGATTGATGTTAATGAAATTGGAACCCGACATTAACAAATTGTTAACACTCCACCAGCCTCAACCATCTCATTAATTTTTTTTATTTATTATTAATTTTGTGTTTATCTCATTATTTTTTATTTCTTATTGATTCTGTGTTTATTTTTAAAATTTTAATAAACAATTTTATTGTACATTTGGTTGTCGTTTTATTAATTTCTGCTTTATGATTTTAATAGATAAATAAACAGATAAATTAGGTACAGGTAATATGCACCAATATTTTAATATTTCATCTAAAATTAACTATTATGGACTAGGGGGGCGTTGAAATTTTTGTTCTCTTCTAAAGGGGGCGATGGTCCAGAAAAGGTTGGGAATCACTGCTTTAAACTATTACTAATTGACATTTTCATTCGTTTTGAATAGAATTACATATAAAAAACATGTCTTATAATGAATTCCAAAGTACTAGAAGTGTAACAATGTACAAAACTATAAATGAAGTTTTCTGAATATTTCTTGATCAGAATATGTAGAAGTTTTTGGAATCTTAGAGACTTGGTTATTTAGCCCATTTTTGCACAAGGGTTCAAACCAACCCCATCTTTTCTCTGACAAATTGTGGTTAAAAAGAGTTTTTGTAAAATTATTTTGCATATATGTTATACGTATACAGTTAATTATAATAATGCAGTATGTAAATTATAATGCAATATTATAAATAGGAACAATGTGCAACATTTCGTTCAGATGCTGTATGAAACAGACAATGACTAGCACACAATGGAAAACTCACTCTTTGTAAATTGGGGATCATTAGTAATTTACTGATATTGTACTCTAGAGCAGTGGTTCTCAACATTTTATGCTTCATGTACCCCCTGGAAATGTGTATGTAACTGGTGTACCCCTTGTATAGATAGATAAAACTATAGTCATAGTATAACAATGGGAATAAAATAAAACATATATATCAGTGATTCTCAACCTTTTATCCTTCACGTACCCCCTGGAAATGTGTATGTAACTGGCGTACCCCTTGTATAGATAGATAAAACTATAGTTATAGTATAACAATGGGAATAAAATAAAACGTATATATCAGTAGTTCTCAACCTTTTATGCTTCACGTACCCCCTGGAAATGTGTATGTAACTGGTGTACCCCTTGTATAGATAGATAAAACTATAGTCATAGTATAACAATGGGAATAAAATAAAACATATATATCAGTGATTCTCAACCTTTTATCCTTCACGTACCCCCTGGAAATGTGTATGTAACTGGCGTACCCCTTGTATAGATAGATAAAACTATAGTTATAGTATAACAATGGGAATAAAATAAAACGTATATATCAGTGGTTCTCAGCCTTTTATGCTTCAAGTACCCCCTGGAAATGTGTATGTAACTGGCGTACCCCTTGTATAGATAGATAAAACTATAATTATAGTATAACAATGGGAATAAAATAAAACATATATATCAGTAGTTCTCAACCTTTTATGCTTCATGTACCCCCTGGAAATGTGTATGTAACTGGCATACCCCTTGTATAGATAAATAAAACTATAGTTATAGTATAACAATGGGAATAAAATAAAACATATATCAGTGGTTCTCAACCTTTTATGCTTCACGTACCCCCTGGAAATGTGTATGTAACTGGCGTACCCCTTGTATAGATAGATAAAACTATAGGTATAATATAACAATGGGAATAAAACATATATATCAGTGATTCTCAACCTTTTATCCTTCACGTACCCCCTGGAAATGTGTATATAACTGGCTACCCCTTGTATAGATAGATAAAACTATAGTTATAGTATAACAATGGGAATAAAATAAAACATATATATCAGTAGTTCTCAACCTTTTATGCTTCATGTACCCCCTGGAAATGTGTATGTAACTGGCGTACCCCTTGTATAGATAAATAAAACTATAGTTATAGTATAACAATAGGAATAAAATAAAACATATATCAATGGTTCTCAACCTTTTATGCTTCACGTACCCCCTGGAAATGTGTATGTAACTGGCGTACCCCTTGTATAGATAGATAAAACTATAGTTATAGTATAACAATGGGAATAAAATAAAACATATATATCAGTGGTTCTCAACCTTTTATGCTTCACGTACCCCCTGGAAATGTGTATGTAACTGGCGTATTCTTTGTATAGATAAATAAAACTATAGTTATAGTATAACAATGAGAATAAAATAATATATATATACATTAAATTTTGTACTTAACTTACATCCAGCGACTTTTGAGCTCTCACGGCGTACCCCACGTTCAGAACCCTTACTGTAGAGAAACTGAAAAAGATGGCTACTAGATAAGTCAGTAGATAAGGTAGGAAATCTGGTTGGACCTCCATGGCTTCTTGAGTATCTGTCTGTCTGTATATTCTTTGCTGTAGTATAAAGGCGACATCGAAAATTAGAATAATAAACTTTCCGTTTAGCATCAACGTTGCGAAATCTTGTGATATTTTTCTGCTATTTATATTTTTTTAACCTATGACTACTTCAAGCCGAAATCTTGAAGAAATTTTGTATTTTTTATTACTGCAACAATCTTCCTGGAAACATAATTGAAGCAAAGGCAGTTTCCTTCTGTTTTCAATGAGAGTATCTTTGGAGAAGGCGTTAAATATTCACAATGAAATATGTTGCGTGCAAAAGTTATTTCTATTCCGCAGTAACATGCAGAGCATTAAAGATTTTATTCATGCTGACGATTATTGAAGAAAAAGACATCCACGAGAATCGTTAACGTTTTGAAACAGAAGAATTTGGGTTCAGCATATATTAATATTAACAACAATCATCATCATCATCATCATCATCATCATCATCATCATCATCATCATCATCATCATCATCATCATCATCATCATCCTCAAGCAGCCATGGGCTATGGAGGTCCAATCAGATTGTGCAATTTAGTTCTCCAAACAGATCTATCCTCAGCTACATCTGCTGCATCTGGCCACAGTACACCAATTCTAACAAGGTCTTGTTTGACATGGTCTGCCTACAGCATTCTCGGTCTCCCCCTCTTTCTGAGGCCTTTAGGTACACTGTTCATAACCCTATTGGTTAAACTATAATTTTTTATACTGGCAATATGGCAAAACTAACGGAATCTCTGTCTGCACAATATGTTGCTCAGAGGAGATTGCCAACTCCTTTGCCTAACCTTATCAAAGTTAATTACAAACATTGCTTACGAAGTTGAACCGCCTAATGCCCAAGATAGTGCGCAAGCATCTAGAATCAAAAGCATAAGTTTTCCTGTTATCTTGTTTACAAAGGGTTCAATTTCACTACCAAAACTAAATCTAGAAAGAACCAAACTATTCCCTACTAGTCCTATTTGAGTTAAGCCAAATTTCAGTTTTTATTTTAGGAGTATATGTCTATTTCTTATATGTCTATTTCTCCAAATATTCCCTATTCTTCTCTTTATCCCATGCCGTACATCAGTAGTATCTGTTAAACAGCTCCCAAAGCAATTAACGAGATACTGGCTCAAGGGTGCAACCTTTCATATCAACTGAACCACAAACTGCCTGACCAATTTTCATCATTTTAATTTTATTTTTGTTTATCACCAAACCTACTCTACCACTAGTCTCATCAACAGCTCGAATGAAAGAGTTCATCTCTTCAATATCATTTGCCAAAAGGTCTACATTATCAGCACAATCTAAATCAGAAATTTTCATATCTATAGAGCATTTAACCCCAAAATCTTTCCCTTGCAATGAATTTCGTATAACGTAATCAATAACCAAACTAAAGAGAAAAGGAGACAAAATGCACCCTTGTCGAACACCAGAAGCAATGTCAAACCAACTGCTACAAGCCTTATCAACTCTCACACACGACTCAGTGTTATTATAGAGAGCTTTCATTATGTTAACTAACTTGTCTGGTATACCATACGATCTCACAATCAACTACAAATTATGGCGATCAATAGAGTCAAAAATCTTTTTCAAATCACCAAAGTTAGTAACCGAAGGTTTGTGAAGCTTTAAACAGTTTTCAAGAATCTGCCTAAGAGGAAATATCTGATCTACGCATCCCCTATCACTTTTGAATCCATATTGCTCATCACGCAATTGTCCATCAACCAGATTTTTAATTCTATTAAGCACAATGAAGCAAAGAATTTTACCTGGAACAGAAAGTAAACTAATTTCCCTGTAGTTATCCCAAGAACTGAGATCACCGTTTTTAAAAATGGGATAATAATAGATCTGGTAAAATCCTTAGGAACAATGCCTTAATCGTAAAAGATATTTAAACTTTCAGTCATCCACGTGGTAACTGAAACATTCCCAGCTCTAAGCATTCCCGTAGTAATTTCATCTCCCCTGGGGGTTTATGTAGTTTAAGTTTGAAAGAGCCAAATTTTCTTCAGACTGTGTTATAGGGCAAATATTAAAGCCAGTAATGCATCTGGCCACAGTACACCAATTCTATCATCATTACAAACAATGGGAGTAGATCTAACCACATTAATCAGAACATCACCGAAATGCTCAGCCCACATAGCTATGACAGAATCCTCAACTTCTATAACTTTACCTTGTTGATCCTTCAATCCCTGTATACCTGTCCGTTTTCTACCACACAAAATATTAACTATCTGGTACTGTTCTCTGTTGTTGTACGGCATAACTGCTTCCTCGGCTTTGTCAGCCAAGTCATCAAGCCAAAGATTCTTATCAGCTGCTAACCGATCTTTTACACCTTTATTAAGCTTTTTGTAATGTTTTCTATTAGGACTAATAGGCTATTGATTAAGGACATTCCTGCAGCTCTTTCTTTGTGAAATAAACAAACAAATAATTTTGCCTCCTCTGCTCCTTTTCTCCTAAAAGGGTACTGTTAATTTCAAGAAATGCTTGTTTAAAACGATCCCATTCTTCCTGAACTTCAGTAGTAAGCAAACCATGACTGTCATAATGGCTAAGTAACCTATCATGGTAAGCTTTAGCTATAACTGGGTCTTTCAGAGCTTCAGAATTAAAGGTAATTTTTTTTAACCTTAGCACAACACTTCTTAAGTTTAAGTTACAAGACACTTTTAACAAGGTAATGGTCAGATCCAATTTCAGCTCCCCTATATGACCTGGTATTCCTAACCGAACTTGCCCCTTTGCTGTTAATTAATATATAATCAATCATATTCTTATGCAGCCCATCGAGTGAACCCCATATGTACTTATATATGTCGAGGTGTTTGTAATATATGTTAGTTATTCTGAATACATTGAGTTTACTTACCTGTAGGAGACGTTGCCCATTGCCATTGCAGCTACCAATACCAAAAGGGCCTATTACTCCTCCCCAAAGGTCAGAGTCAGTACCAACTTTGGCATTGAAGTCACAAAGAACAAGTGTAATATCTCCTTTCTTGGCAGAATTCAAAATATCTTGAAGTTGTCCATAAAACCTATCCTTCTCATCCTCATCGTTTATCAAGTTGTTTATGAAGTCGTTTACTTCATCGTTTTATGAAGTCGCTTACATCATCATTTATGAAGTCGTTTATGAAGTTTATAATTTATGAAGTTGTCCATAAAACCTATCCTTCTCATCCTATCCTTCTCATCCTCATCGGCATCCTCAGTGGGGGCATAACAGCAGATAACATTCAAGTCTTTAACGCTTGTCTGAAATTTTGTTGTAAGAAAACTTTCATTAATACACTCATATCCTAGAAGAGCATCACTAGCGTGTCTACTGAGAAGCCAACCAACGCCTTGAAGATACTTTACATCTTCTCTCGCTGATAAAAAGAAATTTAAGTGTATTTTTAATAATCGTACCTTTATCTATACATCTGGTCTCTTGCAAGCCAAAAATATCTAAATTACAACTATGAAATTCTTCTGTGAGGTTATCAAGAGAATAATCTCAGTGCAGAGTCCTCACATTCCAACGGCATATGGAGAAAAAATGGTTAGTGGGATGTTTAAAGAAACTATGTTTATTGAGAGAGGGAATGCCGACAATATCAAACAGCCCTATTGGAGGCAGCGCAAAGACCCGTTCTCCCACTGCTAAAGGCTGAAGCCATCTACACTGGAAGACTTCCTCCAATGTAGAATTGAGATGCCCGTAGAAGCAAGAGTTCACAAGGCCAAAGGTTCTTGAGATCAGTAGGCCACATTCTCTTACTTGACTTTTCCAATTACACCTACTATCGCTTTTCTCTGGGAGGTTCGACTTCTCCTCCATGATTTCCTGATGCTAATCGTTTTCCACATTATCTCGCACTTACTAAGTTTTTTTAGTTCTTTATCCCCAACACCATCCACTCGGTCAAGAAGGAAGTGCATGACCTATCACCTTGTTTCTAGAATCCTGCTAAGTTGCTTTCTCCCCACAACATATACACAAACTACTGTTTTCACTTTTATTTTGTCATCGCCCATACCGGCTTTCGAAGCCAAAAAATGCGAAGAAGACAGAAGACTGCAGAAGATCGCTCAGCAGCAAACGTTGATATTATTCCCGGTTTTTTTCAGGGCAAATGCTACTTTACGTCATCAACGAACGGGTTATAAGATGGAGAACATCTGTTACATCATCATCAAGTGTTCTCTTTTCATTTCAGCCTCCTCGAGAGGAAATATCGCTCTCTTGGGAGAATCCGAGATCTACCCAAGATGCGCCATTCTCAGGTAAGCAATGAACTGGCTTATTTTTACTTTTAATTACTCGTAATTAATAGGGTTCATTTTAATTTGATCGCTCAAGCTAATTATTCCAATATTTCCCAAGACTTCGCCCGTTATAATTTTGTTTCAGCCATCAGCACTTTAGAATTGAAAGCATTAAGTGCTTTACAGAAAGATCAAAAGTAGGAAACCTTGGGAAACTACTACACCTTTGCTTACAGTTCTTATTCGCTCTTGCTTTCTCTATTAGCTAGTAACACTACACCTAACAACATCAACAACAACAACCTTAAAAACTATAACACTAAATAGAACAGAACATAATAAGCAACTAATGTATGCTTTCACCCTTATGTGGTGCAGGCCATTAACATCCCCTGAAGGGGAAATGAAAGGGATGCAAGATCAGTTTTGTATACAGATTTGAACATCTCTGCTGGGCCATATTCAGGTGGGTCCCCTAGGCTTCCTTAGCAGCCAAGGTACCCCCGGAGACTCTGGCTACTAAGACATAATAGGATTTTAGATACAAATTAATACACGTTTTTAAATTCGTTATGCAACCTTTGAGGTTAGTGGCAACAAAAATGTTTTAAATCGACATATTTGAACCAGCTACTAACTATAATGCCTACGAATTATATTTCACTCAGTTAACTATTAAGACAATATTTCCTGATATAGAAGGGTATCAAATATTATATTATATCAAAAGAAAATTGGTGCACGCAAAAGACAAAGATCACTGAAGTAAGTCAATATTACTAATGAAATCTATTAATTTACGATTCATTACTGGTAGCAGAAAGGGCCTCAAAATTCATTCTTTGACCCCAGAATTGTTTGATTTAGCCGTGCATCTCTGGCCACTTTTCGTTTCTTTTTTGTTTAATGCGGAGGAATGGTCAACTTCACAGGTTCTCGATGCTAACCATCTAAACCAATGCAACGCTCTTCTTGTTAGGGTGTTGGCTTACAAGACTGCTCTTCCATTTTTGTTTCCATATTCGTTCACTAGGATACGATTAATCGTTAGTTGTACTTATTTCCATAATATAACAACTACCCTTTCAATACCGATCATCATCTTTATAGTTGATTGACTTTTTTCTTCACCTATCATATTTCGTTCCAGCCACATTCTGTTTCTTATTTAAAGGTCGCAGTTCCGAAATTATTATTTTTCAAATGTTAACATTTGATGAATATTAACAGCTTTATTCCACATTCGCCGTTCCTATCGAGAATTTTTTTTATCAAAAAATGTCTTAAAGAATGTTTGTATGTTAAATATATTAAGATGAAATTTAATTCCAGGTTTAAGTTTATCGCTCTGATTTTGGATCATGTGTGAGTATGAGCTGAGACAATAGTGACTTCAGGAGAAGGAAAACAGGACATATTCTAGATGCTAGCAAATTATTTTGAGCAATGGAGTTGTGTTGTCCAATCTTTGTTGTGGTCACCGAAGCCGTCGGTGGTCACAAAGTGACCTCATTTCTTCAAATACTTTCAGGGCCGGACTTTGATCTTCCAAGGCCCTGAACTATGATAAGTTTAAGAGACCTAAGCTAAAATAAGTTTGAGGCTCCAGAATTTCGAAAGTCGAAATACGATATATATTTATTATTCTGATTGAAGGGAACATTAAAAAATAAATATGAATTTGATGTGATGAAAACATAATACTAGCATTGGTATACAATAATGACTGTGTAAAGCTGAGATGAACAGTGTTTGCACAATAGATTAATTTGAACATAAAAAATATCGTGATCAGTGGCGGCTCGCGTATAGGCACTGTGGAACTGCACCACCCCCAATTTCAACTTGATATTATCGATAACATTTAATATAATGAGTCCTTTTTTCTTTAATTCTTCCTTTATACTTGTACAATATATAATCCTTAAGCTTAATGTCAGTAGCCATCCCCCAGTTTATGAAAAAGATACAAAAATCTTTGTATGGAACTGTGCGCTTCACAGTACTAGCGGCGAGGTGTTTGACTGTTGTGCGCATGTGCACATAGGAAGCTACACGCGAGGCTGCAAGGGAGAGAGAGCACTGTCGTTCCCGCAGTGCCGACCCTGGCGTGCTGGTTGAAGGTAGTTTTTTTTTACTCCGCGTGTGTTGTGCTTAAAAACCGTGTACTTGTTCTTGAATGTGATAAAGTGTAGAATTAGATTATTATCCTACTTCCAACTATTCTATTTGATTCATTTTTTTCGGTTCTTTTATTTAACAGAAAACTTTAACCATGGCCTTGCATCCCCAAGAAATAAGTTCTGTGACTGTAAGTGAACTTCAACAGCTTAAGTTTTCACAGCTGTCTCTCCATGAGAAAGTTGCAGTTAAGAAAAGTGGTCGTTCAACACCTGATATTCTAATATCTCAGCCAGGCATAAGCAACAACAAGAAATATATTCGTAGCTTTAATATTATCAAGTTATCAAGTATTTTAATTTATCAAGTTTCTGAATAAATTTTCTTTTTATATATGTTTGTTTCCTTTTACACAATTTTAAAACAAAAGTTAAAAATTTTCTGGAGCAGCACCCTCACTAATTTTAGCTACGAGCCGCCACTGATCGTGGTAGTAAACTTCATATTTAAATTTTTGAGAACCCTCATAATCGTGAGGTCCTAAACTGAAGCTTAGTTAGCTTATGCGTAAGTCCGGCCCTGGATGCGTTCAGATATTGGCAGTGTTGTTATTTCAATTGCAGCAGTCAATTTTTAGGTAACGGATCTATAGATAAGTAGCAAGAGAAGCATACGAGTAAGAACAATTAAAGTTCTTATATTTTTAATTATATTTGTTTTCGAAAGGTAATTTCTGTGCATAGAGTGCATTATTAATTTGTTTAGTTTTAGAGTCAAAAAATTTAAATTTAAATAAAAGCGCATTTTCTGACCTGTTTCCAATTTCTTTATAAAATAGTTAAATTTAAAAATCTGAAAAATTTTCTTTCATTGATCCATTTTACTGTAATTATCGTCTTGCTTCTGCTCTGCTTTATAATTAAAGAATTGCATTTATTTTTCTGAAAACAAAAGAAATATGTAAAAATGCACTTTTCTACTCCAAACGTTATTAAAAAGGGGTTAAACTTTAAAAAATTTCAAAAATAATGCCTTTAGTATCTGATTACTATATTTGGTATGTAATAAAACAGAAAGCAGGATATATGGGTTTGATAGTTTAAAATTAACCTTGGAGAAAGCTAAAAATTCTAGCAAAATTTTCCTCACATAACTTAAGTGTTTGGTATTTTCTAAGTTAGTTCCCGAAAATCAAAGACTCAATCAAACACGTTAACCCCCATATTAGAATTTTCTGAGTATGCCACTGCATTTGAGTACTTTACCTGCGTTTACGTATGTCCGTTTACTGACTGAATACTGAGGATATTTTTCAATCCCTGAATGGAATTGATTCAACCAGACAGAGGCAGTTTTTCGCGAAGAAAGTGACAGAGTTATTTGGCCTATCTTCCTGCTGCTTTTCGCTCGTGATTTGTCAGTTTCTCGGTTTGTGGATATGTCAAAGTTGTTCTACCATATCTTTTGAACGCTGCAAATTTACTCCCTGTGCTTTCTTTCTCTTAAAAAAATGGAAAATATGAAAACGATTGTTTTGCTACATCTCCGGGACGGAGAGGACAAAAGTACGCGTGAAATGAAACTTGTGACATGGGAAGTGTCATAGGTTATAAAAATTCCACTCATGTTTACCCGCCCCTCCCAGAAATAGCGAAAATATTCGAATGATTGTTCTGCTACATCCTCCGAACTCGAGTTTGTGACGTGGGAAGTGTTATGGGCCATAAAAATATACCCCTCACCCTGATGTCTTCCTCCCCTAAAAAAAAATTCCCCTCAAGCAGCTGCTTGCCACAGAGGTCTGACAGGAGCCTGTCAGTTTATATGCCATAGTAGGAGATCTGAGAGGATGGCAGGACCTCCGCAGAAGAACAACACAAACAACCATGCCTTACCCGGGGCTCGAACCCAGGTCCCTTATATCAGTAGCCAAGCGCGCTAAGAATTATATTAATTCCATTAATAAAGAGGAAATGTGAAAGTCCTTATTTTACTCTATCTTCCGAAGGCGAGGGCCTTATATGAGGACCGTCCTTGACTGCTTCGAATTATTCTCCCCCTTAGTAAAGACGGAAATTTGGCGGTGGTCGGCCATAACAAGTTATAGCTCAAATTGAAGCTTGCAACATCTGCAATGTCATTGGTTACCTGATACAAAACTCTTCCCCCAAAAATGGGTGGGGAGAAGAAATGGGGTAGATCCTTATGAGTATCGAGTGAAAGTATCTGAAAAGTGTTTTTAGTAACAAAGAAAAGTATAAATAAATTTTAAAAATTCAGAAATATTTATTTTTCCTGTTTGCACTCTAAAAGGTAGAAAATGAAACTAAATTATATCGATGGTCCAATAGTTACTGAATTCGCATTCACTTCAAAGGAAGATAGAGAGCCGGCAATCTTGTTGAGTTAAATCGACGCCATCTTCTTTTGAAGTAAATACGAATTCACTAACTGCACCATCGATACTTGACGGGAAGCAATCATCCGTCTCCCAACAGCTGTTCCAATGGGTCCCCTCCCACAACCTTCTCTGAGCCTTTGGGGTCCATGTGACCTGGCCATTTAGCCCATGATGTGCAAAAAGTGCCGCTCAGAGGTAAAACAACCAAAAAAAAGCACCATCGATATGTTTCAGTTTTATTTTTGACTATTTAAGGTGCATATAGGAAAATAGGTTTTTTTATTTTTTTGCAACTTACATTTCGATTCCTATGAAAACATGAGAACACCAAAATTTTTGTTTCCCCGATAAAAATCGGCATTTTAGCGACTGTGTTTAGTACCTTGGAACCATTTTTTGAACAAGGTTCTTGATGAAAATTCCTCTTCAGAAGAAACCAAATGTGTGAAAAAGAAAGGACCGTTAGAAGATATTTAGCGATTCTCTCTTCTAAACTCGTCTAACGATTATGTGCTAACAAATTGTTCCTCGCAATCGGCATAGCTAAAGAAGTTACTTGCAAACTATTTTGCTGGTTATGGTTACGAGTCCACTCTATGTTCTGCTGAGTTTAAATGGCTTTATTTGTGTATGATATACTAGCAAATTTTCTGTAGATGTCTGATGAACAGTGTGCCTAAATGGCCTCAGAAAGAAGGGGAGACCTAGGATGCGGTGGCAGACAATGTCAAACAGGACCTTGTTAGAATTGGTGTGCAGTGGCTGGATGCAGTAGATGTAGCTCAGGACAGATATGTTTGGAGAATTCAACTGCACGGTCTGGTTGGACCTCCGTAGCCCATGGCTGCTTGAGAATGATGATGATGATGTCTGAACGAAAAATTAAACGTTTATATGATTCCGAATATAGGAGAAAGAAATCTAGTAAGAGAAGAAGAAAAAAAAGTATTTAGTTGGATCTTTGACAAAATATTTGAAAACTAGTGATAAAAACGATGTTGACGAAATTTAACATAGCAAAAAAATTGTTGAAACCTAAAAAAAATTTCTGAAAAATCAAATGATACTAAAAGCAACATTCCATACTCTTGTTCAGGTGAGAGATATCTGAAATGTCAGACGAACAGGAACATAGAGAAGGTAAGAGAATGCAAACTTTTCCAATGGATGATCCAGGTACTTGGCCAGAGAAATTTACTAAGAAAGATATAGAAATTTTAATTTAAAATAATAGCATTAATTTCCCAAAGGACATTTCGGGAAGAAAATTTTGTGATATGTATTATTATCAACGTACTTCACCAAAAGGAGAAAATATTCATAGGAATTGGTTTTTGTATTCCCATTTCACGGGATTCTGTATTTATTTTGGTTGTAAAGTATTTGGAGGCGGAAAAAACAAATTGAGTAATGAGAATAGTTTCAGTGACTGGAAGCACTTGTTGCTTATTCTAAGTAAAAATGGAAAAAGCCTAGCTCTTGTTAAAAATCATAAAATGGGCATTTCCTGTGCTTTGAGAAGCGAAACAACAACTGATGCTGCTCGGCAAATAAAACTTTTTATGCTGGAAAAAAAAAACTTGCTTTAGAATTTTAATCTATCTTCAATCACATTTTTTGTGCAAAGTGTAGTGTGTTAGCTCCCCATTGATATAACGTGGAAATTATCTAATACATTAACAGGGTTCTGTACTAAAGGTATTTATTTTGCGAATGAAAGATACATTCAAAACTGCTAACATCAAAAATAAGTTTTCCACAGAAAGATGTCATTGGTGAAAAAGTGAAAATCTCGCTTAAATCTCGCTGAATCTGAAACATTTAACAACAGATTGCTCTTATGGTCGTCCTCGTTGATGAATTAGGGAGAAAGGGCTGAGTGAGAGCCGCTCTAGATCAGAAGAGGTCCCATATAGCCTAGGATCAAGAGTAATCTGGATATTCTTTATCATTTGAATTCTATCTTATCGCGCTTATAGAAGCATGGTTCATTTATTTATATATTTTTTAATAACTTATAGAACTGGGTTGTTGGGTTATTTTACCTCTGAGTGGCACATTTCTGCACACAATAGGCCAAATGGTCAGGTCACAAGGCCCCGAGGGCTCAGAGAAGGTTGGTGGGAGGATACCCACTGGACAGCTATTGGCAGACAGATGGTAGCCTTCCGTCAAGGCCATGCAGCGTGTTCTTTAACCTGCACAAGGTATGGCTCTCTCCCGGGATTCTAGGTCTCATCCGACGGATGGAGCCCTTTATAAAGCCCGTTGCTGTCCCTTACTGACCGAGGGAAGATGAAACGTTTTGCGGAGATAAATCTCAACGTTGCTAGATGGAATTCGAACCTGGGAACCGCAGATTGCAAGCCTGGCACGCTACTGACTGCAAAATGTTGATTTCACTGCCAAATTTTTCACTGCTTGGCATTGGTAGTTCCAATGGCAATGGAGAACGTCGTCTGCAGGTAAATAAACTTAATGGTTTACGAATAACTAACACATATTTCAAACACCGGGACATTTATAAATATACATGGGTTTCACCTGATGGGTTGCACAGGAATATGATACATTATATTTTAATTCACAGCAAATGGGACAGTTCAGTTAGGAATACCAGATTATATATGGGAGCAGAAATTGGGTCTCACCATTACCTGATCAAAAGTGTCTTGCAGCTGAAACTTAAAAAATGTTGTGCTAAGGTTAAAAAAATTAGCTATAACACTGAATGCCTGAAAGATCCATATATACCAAAACATACCATTATAGGCTACTTAGTCATTATGACAATCATGGTTTGGTTACTGCTGAAGTTGAGAAAGAATGGGACCAGTTTAAACAGGCTTTTCTTGAAACCAACAGTACTCTTTTGGGTAAACGGAACAGAGGAAACAAAATTATTTGAGTGATAAGGCTATGGAACTTATTTCTGAAAGAAGAAGTGCAAGATTAATATGAATCAATACCCTACTAGTCCTAACAGAAAGCATTGCAACGAGCATAATAAACGTGCAAAGGATCAGTTAACAGCTGACAAGAATCTTTGGCTTGATTAAATTGATAGGTGGGCTGATCTACAGCCTGAATTGATCAATTGAATTGATAGGTGGGCTGAAAAAGCAGAGGAAATAGTTAAACAGCACAACAGCAGGGGGTTGTACCATATTATTAATGTTTTATGTGGAAAGAAACAGACAAGTACACAGGGATTAAGGGATAAGCATGGCAAGGTGGTTGAAGGTGAGGATTCTGTGATGACTACGTGGGCTGAGCATTTCAGAGAAGTTCTAAATAATGTGATTATATCTACTCCCATTGTTTGTAATGAAGATAGATGCATTACTGGTTTTAATGATGGCTCTATATCACATTCCGAAGTCGCATTGGCTATCTCTAAATTAAAACTGCATAATTCCCCAGGGGTGGACGAAATCATCACTGAAATGCTTAGGGCTGGGAACATTTGTGTTGTCACATAGCTAACTGAAATTTTGAATATTTTTTATGACAAAGGTGTTGTTCCTAAGGATTTTACTAGAGCTATAGTCCCAGTTTTTAAAAAAGGTGATCGCAGTTCTTGTGATAATTATAGGGGAATTAGTTTACTTTCTGTTCCAGGTAAAGTTCTTTGCATGATTATACTTAATAGAATTAAGAATTTGGTTGATGGACAACTGTGTGATGAACAGTATGGATTCAGAAGTTGTGGGGATGTATTGATAAAATATTTCCAATTAGGCAGATTCTTGAGAAATCTTTAGAGTTACAGAAACCTGTGGTTGCTAGCTTTATAGATTTCAAAAAGGCTTTTGACTCTGTTGATCGACATAATTTGTGGTTGATTGTGAGATCATATGCTATACCGAAGAAGTTAGTTAACATAATGAAAGCACTCTATAACACTGAATCGTGTGTGAGAGTTGGTAAGGCTTTGTAACAATTGGTTTGACATTGCTTCTGGCTGGCCCGGACTTAGAGACCCAGGGCCCCTAGGCACTTGACATTTGGGCCCCCCCACCATCTCGAAGCTATTTTGGAAATTTAGCAAATTAAATGCACTAGTACAGAACATATAATTTTTAATCGACTTTAATGACTTTAATAAACATCAGAATAATACAGTCTATGTTACTATAGTTACGTTATTCTATAAAATTTATAGAATCATACGACGAACTTTCTTCTGTGCAAAAGAACGAATGACGTCATCATAGTCAATTGACTGCATTATTTCTGACTCTGTGTACATTACAGAGAGTGAATTGAGCCTGTTCTCCCCTATGTTAGATCTTAAGTAATTCTTTACTCTCTTTAGCGCTGAAAACGACCGTTCTGCTGAGCAGTTTGACGCTGGTGTACACAACAGCATTCGATAAAGCTTTTCGATAAGGCAAGCCAGGCTTTTGAGCTTATGTAAAGATTCCGCCACCGGGGCCCCTAGGCTGGCTGGGCCCCTAGGCCGGGGCCTTGTAGGCCTAGGCAGAAATCCGGCACTGGCTTCTGGTGTTCGACAAGGGTGCATTTTGTCTCCTTTTCTCTTTAGTTTGGTTATTGATTACGTTATACGAAATTCATTGCTAGGGAAAGATTTTGGGGTTAAATGCTCTACAGATACGAAAATTTGATTTAAATTGTGCTGATAATTTAGATCTTTTCGCAAATTATGTTGAAGGGATGAACTCTTTCATTCGAGCTGCTGATGAGACTGGTAGAAGAATAGGTTTGGTTATAAACAAAGAGAAAACTAAAATGATGAAAATTGGTCAGGCAGGCTGTGGTTCAGTTAATTTGAATGGTTGCAGTCTTGAGCAGGTGTCACAGTTTAATTATCTTGGGAGCTATGTAACAGATACTGGTGATGTGCGGCATCAGATTAACAGACGAATAGGGATTGTTGCCGGGACTTTTAAGAATCTATGGAGAGTGGGAAGAAATAGGCATATACACCTAAAGACTAAAATTAGACTGTGTAATAGTTTGGTTCTTTCTAGTGTTAGTTATGGTAGTGAAACTTGGATGCTTTGTAAACAAGATAACAGGAAACTAGATGCTTTTGATTCTAGATGCTTAAGCAGTATCTTGGGCATTAGGTGGTTCAACTTTGTAACTAATGATGAGGTTAGGCAAAGGATTTTGCAACCTCCTTTAAGCAGCATATTGTGCAAAGAGAGACTCCGCTGGTTTGGCCATGTTGCCCGTATTTATAATTATAGATTGACGAATAGGGTTATGAACAGTGTGCCTAAAGGCCTCAGAAAGAGGGGGAGACCTAGAATGCGGTGGGCAGACAATGTCAAACAGGACCTTATTAGAATTGGTGTGCAGTGGCCAAATGCAGCAGATGTAGTTCAGGACAGACTTGCTTGGAGAAGTAAATTGCACGGTCTGGTTGGACCTCCGTAGCCCATGGCTGCTTGAGGATGATGATGATGATGTGCCTAAGGGTATCAGAAAAAGGGGAAGACCTAAGATGTGATGGGCAGACAATGTCAAACAGGACCTTGCTAGAATTGGCATAGAGTGGCCAATGCAGCAGCAGTAGCTCAGAACAGACACGTCTGGAGAGGAAAATTACACAGTCTGGTTGGACCTCCGTAGCGCATGGCTGCATGAGGTTTTTGTATGTATGTATGTATGATTTGCTATAACAGATCTTGTGTTTCAATAGGTACTTAGCTATGGGTGTTGGGAAGTACCCCCCCTCCCCCCAAAGTTAATCGGAGTTGGCAAAATTCGCGTGAGATGGAAAAATTAGGATTTTTTCTGTAAAATTATGAGTATTTGGAAAAATCGAGACAACTTGACAAAATCTATGGCAATTGGCAAAATTCGAAGCCACTTCATAATATACAGGCAAGTTGTAAAAATTGGGATTGTTTTTGTACAATTAAGGAGAGTTGGCAAAATTGAAGTGACTTGGCAATATCAGGGGAAATGTAAAAATTGGAATTTTTTCTGTAAAATTATGGTGAGTTGGCAAAATCTAAGGAAATTGACCATCTTCCACTCTTTATGATTCTACGTATTATTTGTCTTGAATAAAGGTAGTTATATGTAGCATATATTTTCGTGTTCTAGAAATCTCAATATGTTTTAACAACAACAGTAAAAGATAATTTATTCCAAAAACTGATATTTTAAAGAATTAATATATTAATAATTTTCATAAAAAATAACTTTATTTATTAACCATAATCATATTTTAAAAAATTTCATGTGCTCTTTGGAATGTACCTATGATCACTATAAAAGAGCGGTACTTTTTATCTTGCACATCAACAGCTGTAAGCCTCGCAGCGACTCTGGCTATCACCTTGAGGAATTTTAAATCTAGAACACCCTTGAAAAAGTCTTTTGATAACAGCGTTGTTTGGAATTGCTGCACAGCCTTGAGATAACAGACTGAAAGATAACAAAGAATATGGCCATCTCCGCCTCCAACCATCCAACGGCCCTCCATCGTTTGAGTCGTCTAACTCGTTTGAGTCGTCTTCACTATGGCATATAAACTGACAGGCTCCTGTCAGACCTCTGTGGTGTTTTTTTTTGGAGGCAACATGAAGCAATTGGCTATTCTAGACTGACAAAAATGTAGTAGTTTCAAATGATCGAGAATCTACGAAATTACTTTTTGATCGAGTTGCCTTCCCGAACATTGTCTAAATTCACTTTCCTCTAAGACATATTTTATTTTTAATTATTTTCGTTTGGTTTTGAAATTAAAATTATAAAGAAAAAAAACCCGAATGCATTTCTATATATTTGAAAAACTGATTGGGCTTTTTGAAATTGCTGCCATAGTTTTGGAGTAACAGAATGGTGAACACCAAAGAATCTGACCATCTACCTCATTTGTACAGCATCCAACCATACAAGGCTCTCATCGTTTTGAGTCGTCTAAATATTTCCGTTGAGGCATCATGAAACAATCGACCACTCCAGACAGACAATATAGAGTTCCAATTTGAAATGATTGAGTATTTAGGAAAGTTTTATGTAGTGTCTAATTTACCTATTCCCTAACGTTATATGGGATTTACATGTCGATTTTTCCAAACTACACATCATCTAGTTAGTTTTGAAATATTTTATATATCTCTAACCATATTTTTATTCACATTTTGTTGATTCAAGGCATGGACGTTTGTGTTGTTTTTCTGCCGAGGTCCTGCCATTCTCACAGACCTTCTACTATGGCATATAAACTGACAGGCTCCTGTCAGACCTCTGTGGCAAGCAGCTGCTTGAGGGGGTATTTATTTATTTCTTTTATGCTTAACTTCCAATAAGCAGTGGAAATCCAGAAAGCTGGAAGTCTCATTTACAAATTTTATAAAAAATAATGTTTCAATTACTCATTCAACAAAATTATTTTCTCATTTAAAAAATCTATGTTTATTTCAGCACTAGAAAAGATGCAGAAAAAAAACTGTTCAAAAATATCAGAAACTTGCTCTTGAACTCATGCCATAAATCCCCTCTCCCCACATCTAATGTAAGGTTCAATATATTTAAGATTGTAGGAAGCTGAACAAATAATGCACTAATTTTTATTTCTATTATCAGTTTGTTATTTTGGTTATCCTGTTCATCGTCCAGACTTATGTCCTCAGTTACGTTGAGGCAGATGAAAAAAGTGGGACCTACGGTAAAGGTGCTGGAGAAAGGGGAGGCTCCAGAAAAGGTGCCAGGGGAAATGCAGGCTTCAGAAGAGGAGCCGGACGAAATGAAGGTTTAAGAGGAACATCTGTAGCAAGTGGAGGGCCCAGAGGAGGTGGAGGAGCTGGAGGAAGTGAAAGCTCCAGTGGTGGTACTGTAGGAAGATATACCGGAGGTCAGAATGTAAGTGCAATTTTAATTTCATTCATTTTAGTGCGGTTAAAATCCAACTTGTTGCTTATAAACAAAAAAAAAATGGATTTAGTTGGTTTACTTCTAAACATCACTTTTGGGCATACAATGCACTAAATGCCCAAATCAGAATGACCAATATGGCTCAGAGGTGGTAGAGGAAGGGGAACCTATTGCTTGTTGGAGACAGATGGAAACCTCACGTCGAGGCTATCCAGTGATTTCTTCAATGAGCATAGGACGTGGCTCTCCTGCACATGAAGCAATGGTTTTACATCTGATTCAATGGATGTTCTATAAAATTTTACAATATTCAACAAATACAATAAAACACCAACCTACCTATAGAGAAAATACATTAGAATTACATAGGTGGACAAAAGTTACAAACATAAAAGTTGACATAACAACATAACGACTTGAGAGACTTTTATGAAATTAAGGTGAAAGGTACATTAGATAATGTCAAAGAAAATATGCAAACACGGGAATAATGCATTTGCATAAAAAAATCTTTCACTGGTGGTGGTGGTGGTAATGCATTGTTCCGGTGATCAATAGGGAGTATGATCACACGACCACCATGCATGTTACACAATGATCATGCATGCTGGTGATATGACGGATGTCAATAAACACTTCTGTTCCGTTAATACAGATCTCAGCTCTAGGAGGGGGCCGAAGAGCACCAGTGCATCTCCACAGACCATTCCAGACATGCTCAATATGATTTAAGATCCAGAGAAGTGGCTGGCCACTATCTTGTGGTTATCCTCTGTTGAGACAATCATTGTCATCATCCGATACCTATGAGAACAAGCATTATTGTCCATAAAAAGTAACTCGGAGCCAACAGCGCCCTTAACAAGTCTTACACAGGACTCAGAAATCTCTAGGTACTCTTCAACTATGCCTTAGAGTAGGCATGATGTATATCTAATACATTCTACTACTACACTTTGGTTTCGCTATGCATTACCCTCAAACACGTGGAATGGCATACAACCATCAAGAATTATACCTCCCTAGACCAGACCTCCTCCATGGTGATCTCATTCCCAGATGTTGTGCATTCTCTCCAGATGAGCACACATTGGGAATCCAGTTAGATTGAAACAGGACTCATCAGTGAATCCCAGTGCTCTTTGGTCCAAGTATTTTTCAGCCAGCACCAAGACCATTGAGCTCTTCTTTGAGAGAGGGTAAGGAGCAGGCAAAATATCAGTCTCTTAGCATACAGACCTTTCTCATATGGACAGTTCTCATTCAGACCATCATGCCTGAAGCGCAAGAGAGCTTGACAGCGAGTTTTCCCTATGCAAGGTACGAATGACCACTGCTGTATCTTCACTCTTTTTCATAGCGTGCCTTTTGTGCGTATCGTTTTGCATATGCCCACGCAAAAACTGCTTTTCATGTATTCTTTGTCATTGTACCTCTCTAGAGTTTCATCAAGTTCTAGCCAATCGTTATATTAATATATCAACTTTTACGTTTTTAATTTTCGCCCACCAGTGTATATTAGATTATGACTCTTATTAATGTATGAAAGTCACTTTCAGTTTTAAATTGCTTTGTAATCAGTGCTCAAACGCTGAAATGGTGAGGAAAGATATTCTCACCCAACAAACATCCCATTGCAATTATTTCCTATTGTAAATGCAAATTTTTTGTAGCTGAATTAAGTATCCACTCTCTTTAGTGTAATAGCAACGTTTTAAAAATAGTTATACTCATGCCAAATCGTTTTCATGCTTTCAATTTCAATATAACAATCTTATTCTATACCTGTGAAGTGTAAATACAGTTCAGTTGAAACTTTTTTCACTATGCATTGTGATCCATATCCACTAATTAACAACTGAATCTTTTTTCTTCTAATGTTCTAGGTACCCAAGCCATTCAGTTTCAGTTATCGAGTCCGGGACGAGAAAGGCAATGTTCATTACCGCCAGGAGCACCGTGACGAGAATGGAAATGTGAAGGGATCCTATGGCTACACTGACGTCGATTCAGTCTATCGTGTCGTTGAGTACGTCGCTGACGCCAATGGATTCCGTGCCACAATTCGTACCAATGAGCCTGGAGTTGGAAAAGACAGTCCTGCTGATGTCGCGTTGACAGCTGAGGCACCACCTGCAGCTGTTGTAGATAGATACGCTGGCGTTGGACGTTTCGGTGGAGCCGGTAGTGCTGGACGTTTCGGTGGTGGAGCTAGTAGTGCTGGACGTTTCGGTGGTGGAGCCAGTAGTGCTGGAAGTTTCGGTGGTGGAGCCAGTAGTGCTGGAAGTTACAGTAGTGGAGCCGGTAGTGCTGGAGGTTACAGTAGTGGAGCCGGTAGTGCTGGAGGTTACAGTGGTGGAACTGGTAGTGCTGGAGGTTACAGTGGTGGAGCAGAACATACTACACCACGTTCGAAAACTTTTAATTTTGGACGGTAAGATCATTATTATTTTCTTTGCATACTAAAATGCCGCAAGTGGAAATGAAATCAATAAAAAGTTGCTGAACCAGATTAAGAGGAAAGTAGTGGAATAGCACAGGGAAAGGTTTTATCATTCTTGATGCTTTCCACTCTTTACGTAAAACGTAGAGAATATTTTGACCTTTATAGAGTTTACTCATATGTACAGGGTGACTCTTGTCTACAAAGTATTTCTGGAATCATTTGTAACATAGCTGAAATTCGCATTCTTCTGCTTATGCATTTCAGATCAGACTTGGCTAAGCTTATAATTCTACTTCAGACCACCGAGTTCATCAGAATACTTATGCCAATTCCTGTGGACGATAAAACCTTCGCATGTTCATGTTTAATACGATCATCTGCGATACATTATATGAAGTTGATCATAGATGCTACCAAGATCGTGGTAAATGTTTGTCATAGACAACTTGCTTCTGGCTCAAAATAGTTGGAAAATCTACTGTCCATCATATGGGTCCATGTGTAGGAGAGACATACTATGTACATGTTATGGAACTTGTTGAGAAGCATCAATACCCGTTTCCTAAAAGGTATCCAGTGGATTCCCATCTCTGGGTCTTTGTGACTTGGCTATTTAGCCTACTATGTGCGTAAAATTGCTACTCAGAGATAAAACAACCCAACTCAGTATCGTTGCTGTGTACGTATCAGATAAACAGATGTCAGATCAAACAAAATCGACGTCTGCTTACATGGAAAGTTGCATGAAATGACCCATCAGAAAAGTGTTGCTTCTACTGGATCCTGAACCAAATCTTTCTTAAATATTACCTCTATCACCTTTTCTATACAGCACGCTACGATTGATCAAAAGAAATATTTTCCCCCTATGTTATTGCATGTTTGAGCTTTATGTAGCATTTCTTCAAAGCGATGTTAATAATCATACTGGTATGAAGTCGCATCACAGTTGCTTTTTCATCATGTGCAATAGGTGAATTTTGTATTTGCGTTTAGAATAAATAAATGTTTTGCGAATTCGAAGAATGGATAGTGGCTCAGTATTTTTCAACTCATGTGCGAGAAATTTCAGCTGAGAATCAACGTTTTGTTCAGGACGGATCTAGAACAAAAGGGGAAGATAACTGTCTAGATCAGCGTTGTCCAATTAGCGGCCCCCACAAGAATTTTTTTGGCCGCGAACAAAATAAAGTTTTTTACTTCAAATTTTAAATATCTCTAATCCACCTTATAATTTTTTGTCAACTTACATTATTTTACTCGATACGCACCCTTCAACTTACTCATTCTATTTGCAATTATTATTGCATTATTTCAACTTATTCATTCTATTCTTATTGCCCAACAACTACGACCACAATGCTCCCATTTATAAAATTTTTGATAAGGTTTAGAAAATTTATATTGGTTTATTATTTTTCATATAATTTTTTGAGGTGACATGAACTAACTTTTCAATTACCTATTCCGTCCTATTCTTTTTTTTGGCCTGCGAAATATTGGAGAGAAAAAATGACCCACGGTCTTAGAGAAGTTGGACAGCATTTGTCTAGATCGCCATTAGTGTAGTAAGAGAATGCAATTTTGGTCTTTTCACATGATCTATATTAGCTATCAGTAATGCAACACCCAAAACTATTAACACAGGTGATTTTACAGTTTCATTAGAAACGATATAGATCGGGGGGGGGGGGGGGGTGCTTTTAGAATGCTTAGTAAAGCTAATTTCGTGCATTTTTTTAAAGACCTGTAAACGGAGGGGGAAATATTATATTGCAATGGAAATCACTATCTTGTTCCCCTGATTTGTTTCTAGATATGGACCTGATTAAAAACATCTATTTAGTATAGTATGCACTTCGTAATGCTATTACTACTCTGTGGTAGAGTGAAATATAAACATCAGTCCATAGTAAAACAGATTACCCGTAGAAATCGATTTCAGCAATTAACATCTGAAAAAATTATCGCTGACGCGGCAGAGAGTTGCGGGTTCAACTCTCGCCGCGTCAGAGATAATCTTTTTTAGATGTTTTTAATTAAAATCAGTATTTCATTTTTATGATTGAAATACTTGTTTTTTTTTTACCCCTAATCTGTTAGAACTTTATCAATAACCTCTGAATTGTTGATCTGCTTTGCAAATCTCCCCAAGTAGAGCAAAAATTAAATCGGATATATTTTTTGGAATAAATTACATATTTGCAGCTTTTTCTGGGTTTTATTAATTGGCATAATACATTTGGTTAGGATCAGTGATGGCTCGTCCAAAGGAGCATGATGTAAACTTTTAGAAACAACCAGAAAGTGAAGAAAAAAAAAGATTTCGGTAATGTTATTTTTCAACATTAGAAAATGTTTTACCTATGCGACACCAGAGGAGAAGCACATTTCCCCCACACTGAAACTTAACACCAAGAGAAACACAAACTTTAATTTTTTGTTTTTGAAGCGTGTACCATCATGTTTTATATGGGGGGGGGGGGGCATTCGTGTAACAGCTAATTGATTATAACAATTTAACCTAAACTGTGTGGATGACTGATGTGTGTTCTTGCATTCACCTAAACATGTGCAATGTTAAACTAAGCCGATACCACGTAATTAAAATAATTCCATCCGTCTTGGAAATATAATCTTCTATGCTTGGTAACAATATCTTCTCTCCTGTAATTTTCTCCTTTATTTTGCATTTTCCTGTATCCCTATAGCTGTCCCGATTTTAAGGTAAGATTTCCCATTACAGTTCATTGCTATTTTAGAATACATTTAGTTTTGTTGTAAATTTGGTTTAATTTCATAAAATTAAAAATAACCTAAAATTCTGTCGTTGAGCAATAAAAATTTAAAGTTTATCATTCAAACTATTTGATTGCTAAAAGTTTTTAGGCAAAAACTCGAGCTTTTCGGACTAAGGACAGGGCTATCATCAGTGAAGTGACACTATGTGGTGACGTTAGGGCTGTTTAGAACTTCTTTCCACATGTCGCGGTGTCTCGGTTGCAGGTGGAGAAGGGCAAGATGATTATTTCAATAGCCTCGCGAACTATGGTACCGTAGAAAGTGGCTACACGTGCAAGCAAAACAGTGTGATCCCAGTCTATGGTTGTCCCGTGTTGTACTGGTTTGTTTTGGCTGACATCTGTCTGATGCTCTGCGAACCTCTCTTGTACAGAACGTATGGTTTTTCCGATGTAGTAGACAATGGAATTATCCGGCAAATGTAGGGGAAATCAACATAAGCTCGATTTTTGAAGTAGGCTAAATTTATCTGTCCCATTTGATAATTTTCTTCAGATTTGAAGCTGGGCTGAAAACAATTTTGATATTTTGGGCTAAGTAATTTGCGGACTGATTCCTTTAACATGCAAATAGTTTGAAGGGTAAACTTTAAAATTTTATTGCTCAACAATAGAGAATTTTAGGGTATTTTTTAAATTATTACTTAACAAAAGGGTCCTTTTACTTGTGAATTTCATGAATTCCGTTATTATTCATAGTTTAATTTGGGTAGAGTACAAGGTTTTTTTGTCCAGAAATTAGTCTGCTGGCCAAATCAATGGTTTTATACACATGTTGAAAAAGTGTCCCGATACTTCCATGTTTATGTGAATGAAAAGTCACTTTCAAAGCTTCCTAACATTGAAAATAAACCTTTTACGCAAAAACTGCTATTGGCGATAAATTGTAGATGTCACTCAAACCTCTCTAAATATATTTCCCGCAATATTCGTTTAATATTTAAAGAATGAATGGAAGATGAAGCATTTATCTTCAACTTTTGGCACTTGTGAAAAAATGCTTCAATAGATAAAACACAACTCTTGTAACAATTTGTTCACCAACATAAATTAAATATCTGAAATTTGTATAATTTTTTTTAAAGATTTCATCAATTTGGAGGCAATGTAACAGTGTCGTCTGCTGTTAAATGGTCCCGCTTCAATGACTTTAAATATTGATCAGAGATGGTTGAAAATTGACGTCACATTGCCTACAAATTGATGAAATCTTAAAAAATCATCATACAAACTTATGATATTTATGTTAGTGAACAAATTGTTACAAGAATTGTGTTTCACAAGTATCAAAAGTTGAAGATAAATGCTTCAGCTTCCATTCATTCTTTAAATATTAAACGAATATTGCGGGAAATATATTGAGAGAGGTTTCACTGACATTTAGAATTTATCGCCAATAACGGTTTTTGCGTAAAAGACTTATTTTCAACGTTAGGGAACTTTGAAAGTGGCTTTCCATTCACATAACATGGAAGTGTCAGGACACTTTTTTTTTTCCAGCATAGTGTATTTATTCTCATGGACAACTGGTCTCACTTAGCACCATGGTTCTGTGGAAGCAATTAAGTGGAAGATTGCTGTAAAATCTGAGTCAGAGAAATTATGCCTTTAAAAGAGTTCCATTTGTTGCAATCGATTTAATCTGACTATCCGTATGCTTTTTAAAAATGTTTGGTAATTTGCTCAGTAAAATAACTTTTGAAAATAACGAAAATTCAACTTTAAGGCAGCGACTATACTCGTTGCAAGTTTAATGTTTCATAACTGCCTTTACCATTGTTTTACCCATAAGTTTCCAACCCCTTCTGTAAGGCAGAAATTTCTGGAACAAGACCGCATTAGTTGCCTTACAACAATATGGAATATATTTTCATCTGTTTCATTTAAAACCTGTTTTCCATTATGCTTTGTTTTTTTTTTGCTGAAGCGCAACTTTGTTTATACAGTTATAGAAATATGGGTGTTATGTTTGTAAACCTCAGTATTTGCAACATCAGTGAAGAAAATAATTAGCTGATATCAAAAAACCTAGTTAAGATTAAAAGTTTTTAATTCATAGCATTTCTGAAAGAGATTTGTGGGTGATTGTTTCTGTATTATATTCTGCAAAATTCTGAACTAATTTGCTTAACATTTAAAAATTAAACCAAGACTCACTAAAACTGCTTGCTTTTTATTATTAGACATTTGTTGGTTTACGTTTGAAAATTTATTCAAGAAATTAACATCTTATACATAGAAATTATCTTGGTGATATAAGATGTTTGACTCATAAAGATGGAGAGTGATCATCTAAAAGTTTCATTGGAAGATTCATGACTAAGAATTGCAAGTAGTCTAAAAAACTAAATGAGTCAGTATTCAATGCAATTGTTAATATATCCTTCAAAAGCTTATAACTAAAATAAAAATACTGCCCTAGTATATTCCAAAGCTGAGATTAAGCAACTATGCCAGTTAAGCCGTTTTTTTCTCCTAACAAATGTAATTTGCAGAACTTTAATTCATTGAGGTCATAAAAGGAAGGTATAAAATGAGTGTAGGTATAAGATTTCTTAGCAACAATTTTTAAGAAAAAATTCGTCATAGATAGATGGCATCACTGTTTCAATATAAATCTGAACAGTTCTCTCTAATAAAGATGAATATTTGTTGGGAATTATTTCAAATATTATATATATTTCTAGAAATCAGAACTTAAATTTACAAGTCTTTGGTAAACATCATTAATGAATACTTACATTAAAAAAAAATTTTTCATATCTTTGTCTTTCAGCTATTTTGGGTAGTTTTTTTTTGCTGAAGTGCAACTTTGTTTATACAATTATAGAAATATGGGTGTTATGTTTGTAAACCTCAATATTTACAACATCAGTGAAGAAAATATTTAGCTGATATCAAAAAACCTAGTAAGATTAAAAGTTTTTAATTCATAGCATTTCTGAAAGAGAAAAAAAAAAGTAATAATTGATCTGTTAAGCTGAGAATAGTCCTATTTTAATGAATGAAATTTCTACTAACAGTGATCATCATCATTTTGTAGCCACACACTTTGCAATTTTGACAAAATTGGGTGAAAAAAGTTTCTTTAACACTACTCTTTTTGATCAATTTCTAAAACTTACATCATGGCGAAAAATGAGTTAATGAAGAGACACTTTGTCATTAACTCATGATGACTGATTACACTTGATGTAAAAATCACTCATTTTTATAGAATGGAAAGTATTCTTTAATAAGCTAGAAAGGTTGATCTTGCATGAAGTTAGTAAATTCAAGCGAGATCTTTAACTAGACAGCAAATTATGAATGCAGAAGTCTTGGTCAAGAATAGAAATAATTCATGATGTATTAAATTTAGGTGTTTAGATTGAGCCAAATTGGAAATATATTAAGATTTGAGAAAACAAACCTCAATTGTTTTCTTTCAAAGTTCTAATTAATCAACAAACTAATTTAAATTGGTTTGAAACCTCCCTTAATAGATTGGCATTGATATGTTATTTTCTTTCCAAAAAAAATGGAAGTTTTGATCTTAGAACATGTTTATTGAAATGTAGATTACACTTCACACTAAAATGCTCAAGAATTCAAGCTGTTTTATTGTTAACTTCAAGGTTCTCTTCATTATGGAGATTTTAACCCTTATAGCTGGGGTGGGGGTGGCTCAGTCAGTAACACACCAGGCTCGTAATCTGTAGTTCCCAGGTTCGAGTCCCAGCTGGGTCAGCGTTGAGATTTATCTCTGCAAAATTCCCACCCTGCCCATGATCAGTAGGGGACACTGATGGGCTTGGAAAGGCAGCTGTCCGTCAGATGGGACATTAAGCCCTGGCCCAGGTGCAGGAGAGCCATACCCTGTGCACATTAAAGAACATGCTGGATGGCCTTGACGGGAGGCTACCATCTGTCTCCCAACAGCTGTTCCAGTGGGTCCTCTCCTACCAACCTTCTCTGAGCTTTCGGGGTCCATGTGACCTGGCCATTTAGCCCACGGTGTGCAAAAAAGTGCTGCTCAGAGGTAAAACAACCCAACCCTTATAGCCCAACTTCATGCGAAAACAGTTTGAAGAGATTAAAAATTTCAAAGCTTGGATATCATTAATGTTTATGTTAAAATTAATGAATCCACAATTGTTAAGCCAACTCTGTACTACTCTTAGCTGCCATAAGATCTGATAATAATGGTAGTATTAAAATAGAGAGATTATAATTTCTGGGACTATAGCATGGATTATCAAATCCAAATTTTGAAGTTATCATTACCTACTCATCTAGCCAGTCACATTTTAAACTTAAAGGTCCTAGAATTTGACCCTTATGATATGCATTTTGAATCACCCTTCATTGGTCATCCTTCAAAGCTATGCTATGACAAAACTGACTACATTCTTTGTGAGCCTGCAAATAAAACTCAATGATGTATTGCAGTCTAAGGAATTACAGTGAGATTTAAGGGAATGTAAAAAACTCTAATAGGCATCTCACCCTATAGTCAGGTCCTTGGTTTCCTTGACATATAAAAAAAAAACTCTATTTAAGTTTAATAAATCATAAAATATCCCCCAGTGAAGCAGTTTTGAATGAGATATTGTAAAACAAACTGTAGCAAAAATTGCTGAACAGCAAGCAGAAACACATCCAATGCAGCTTTTAAACTGAGCATCATCAACTGTTCTCATATATTCTTAATTTATTCTAATGGTGGTTCTCATAATATCAATATTCTTTATAATGAAATACATATATAGTTTACTATTTTCTTTATCCTACACCTAACATCCTATTCTTACATTTCTAGATTTTATTATCTACACATAGGAAAAATTTTAAAATTACAAGATCTCTCATTGAATCAAATTATGAATATTCATAAAATCATAAATACAGACATTTAAACATATCACTTTCATAATAATCTAGATCTGTTAGAGTTAAATATATATAGTAAAAGAGGATGGTTTTCCTTCAAAATTGTTGAAATAATTTCCTACAGTATAAATGTGTCTTATACTGTTGGATTGTCACTTTCACCTACAATATTATTTGATACACTTAGATCAATATATATATATTCGTTCTTAAATATTAAGTGGAAACTCCTGTAAGCATTTTTTACACAATTTCAAATATCTGAAGTTTATTAATGAAGAGCTGACATGAATAAAAACATTTTCCAATCACCAACATTTCATTTAATCCACCACATCACTCTACAAATGATCACAAATGTTGCAGTAACAGTCATTTGAAAGTGCCAAGGTCTGAGTATACAAGTGAGTACTAACAATGTGAAAATTAATGAGCAACTGAGGAACCTTTAGTCTATTGCTGACTGATCCTAGGCTGCCTGAATCTCATGAATGTATGAAGTATGTCAAAATTTCGAGTTTTTTTGTTTTTCTGCTTAATGATGGAGATTCATAAGATCATAGACAAACAGACACTGACACCTATCCACATCATCTATCACAAGCTGCTTCCCTTACTAAAGGCTAATGCTTTCACAATGAGTTTCTACACAGCAGCTGTCCAGCAGAGTGGTGTGTGCTACAAACCTTCTCCAGTGGCTACATTAATAGAGACCCTTTAAACTGCTCCAACTAATTTCATCAAACCGTCAGATGTCATGGATTTTGGTCTTTCAAGGGGTAAGCCAATGGCACGGTCCCAAACCAAGGAAGCCAAAACACCAAGTGCTCTTGAAACACCAAAGAGAACCGTATAGAACTGCATTTCCTTCATTCCATAGTGCTAAAAAAGAAATGATACAAATATTAATGTAAATTAAAGATCTGACAATTTTACAGCATTTAATTCTGTAATGCAAATATAGCTTTAAGTATCTAGAGAAAACTTCTTGTTACTTAAATTCTAAATCTGAATATTAATTGGTAAGAATGCTTCTAATGATAATACTAGGATTGCGAACTATAACCAAATCTGACATAAGTAGGTTCTTTGTGCCTCTCTTAGTTGTTCATCTGTATAATAAATAATTACTTTGGAAATACGCTATTGATGTAGTTTGACTTCTATACAGTTGAGGAGCTGAGCTATATTGTTTAGTTAAAAGTGTTGCTGTGAAAGAGTGAAAGAAATTATAAATAAGAACTATAGTACATACTAACCAACAGAAAGAGAGTAAAACACAAAATATGACAGTGTAAATATTAAATGAATTTTAAAATTTCTGCAATCACTGTTTAAATTCAAAAGCTGACACAGATTTCATTTGGTTTTACACAAAATAGCCATTTCCAAATTAGTCACAGTTCCATGGAGAGAAAATATTGACTATACGATGAATTAGAAAAGTAATACATTAGGCTCTGTATGATACTTGAGTGACTTATGTGTTAGAGAAAGATTGCTGGAAAGAAAAAAGATAAACTGATATTTAACATCCCTATATGAATAACAGCTCAAATGGAAAGCTAGCATAAATTTGGCTCTGTAAAAAATCAAAATGTTCAAACTGTAAATTATTTACAAGGCCATCTCAAGAGAGAAACAAAATACTCCAAATATACCTGAATTTAAAGGTTATTAAAACTATCTGAAAATGGATGAACGTTTAAATCAGAGACATCACTGCTTCAATAACTAAGATGCACAAAATTTTGCTACTATTTGATGAATTTGAACTGTAAATTATTATTATTAAATAACAGCCCAACTAGAAACCGTTTTCTGGCAAGGCAAAATGTATGAAACAATGATGAGTTCATTGAAGAATCTGTTTACCCCAAATTACACACCCATCATTCATAAGAAATACATAAAGAAAAAGTACTTGTGCATGTATGGCATGAGTCTATCAATCTTACAGGCCGGGGGTAGCTCAGTTGGTAGCATGCCAGGCTCAAGTCCCAGCTTGGTCAGTGTTGAGATTTATCTCTGCAAAATTCCCTGCCCTGCCCACGGTCAGTAGGGGACACCGATGGGCTTGGAAAGGCCACCATCTGTTGGATGGGCCGTTAAGCCGTGGCCCTGTGTGCGGGAGAGCTATACCCTGTGCACGTTAAAGAACACACTGGATGGCCTTGACGAGAGGCTACCATCTGTCTCCCAATTGCTGTTCCAGTGGGTCCCCTCCCCCAACTTTCTCTGAGTCTTCGGGATCCATGTGACCTGGCCATTTAGCCCGCGGTGTGCAAAAAAGTGCTGCTCAGAGGTAAAACAATCCAATTCAATCTGCCAGTCTTAATAGTCATAGAAAAGATTGCGAGAAGGGACAAACTGAGCAGAAACAAAAAATAAAACACTGATGTCTTAATGGGATTTGATGGTCTTAGTTCTGTGGCAAAGTGCACTAAACTCTAGAATATTGTGATGTTTAGAAAATAAATAAACCATACAAACAGATTGTGAGGAAGGAAAGTCACTAGGCTGTTTTATCTCTGAGTGGCACTTTTGTGCCACACAATGAACTAACTGGCAAGGTCAACAAAGGCTTAAAGATTGGGAGTGGTGTGGACCGAATGAGCAGCTTTTAGGTAACAAAAGCTATCAAGGCCATCATGCATGGGGATGGAAACCTCTCCAAGCCCAAAGGGGCCTGCCCAAAGGGCCCTGCCCTTTTTCATTTTCATCATTCTGAAATTAGAAAAGTTTCAATGTACAAACAGTGGAGACTTTAGCCTGGAGAGCATCAGTTTAAAAGACTGGCATGCTACCAAGTTAGCCTACCCTAAAGGGGTGGGGGGAATACACCAAAAGAGATAACCAATTCAAAAACTCTAGATCAGTTACTTCACATAGTAAACATAAAAGCACTATAATATGGATAGAGTATATAATTCTAAAATAAACAGTAAAAGAGTACAGCTTTCATTACAAAGTTAAATTAGTCATTTTATTCTAGAACAGAGATTTTCTGTACATAGACTGAAAATGCCAGAGATTGGAAATTTTAATAGTGATGGAGAATTTTGATTTGATATGTTCAAACTTATGCAATCAAAACATGCAAGAACTTTAACCTTTACAGTGTTGCCACTCAACTTCTGAGTATATGTAATGTAATATTTTACTTTACATATTAAAAGAAAATGCATTTATTCTGAGTAAAAAGTATAAAAAGAAAAAAAAGTAGATAAGCATAAAAAAACTGTTGAAAGTTCATTTATAGTGATTTTTGAAACTGATTAATCAGCAGCTGACATTTAAAGGGTTAAATTAGTTATCATTTGTGTACAAATTTCATTACATAAATTTGATGAAATCAATAGTTGAAACAAACACTATTTAGCATGTTATATATGATCTTGAAGTCAGGGATACTTTCAAAAGAACAAAATATTTCATCGGAACATTTTACCAACTTTAGTTTCAAAATTCATAATAATTATAATGTACAAATACCAATCAAGTGTTCAGGAATGGATTCATGTTAATTTTTTTAACATCAACTATGTATATTAAACCATAAAATTCAGCATTAGAATTAGGAGCTTGTATTTTATGAAACATTTCTTCTAGCATCACTTATTTATCAACATGTTAATTTTTTCTCTTTCAATCTACTGTGGTTACTTTCAAAATAAAATACAACAGGTTTATGAAATGCATGCACAAACATGGATACTACTAAACTACTAGCTATATCCTACCAAATGTTCACCATGAAACAAATTTCTCCTCCAGATTTCTTCATTGATAACTTCTTCACTCATAATGTATAATTGAGAAAGCATGGCAATGCCAGTTCCACCCTCTTTTGCCAGATCCTTCACATTCTCAAAGGCATTAGAGGTTCTAAACCCTGTCCCATTACAGGTAGGGACCTGATTTTTTTTAACCCAACAAGGGGTTACACAGGAGAACCTGTGGGAAAAATTTGGAACCACTTGATCAAGTATCCATGGATTATATAGGGAACCAAATCTGTTGAAACAGAGATGAAACTGCCTTAAAAGTATAGTAATTAGCTATCAGCAACAATGAACTGTGTGAAGGAAATCTTATATTAGCACTTCATAGGAGAAACAATTCTATATGGGTATCCCATTGCTCTTTCTCCATCGGTGTCCATTCGCTCATTCAGGTACCGGTAATATTTATGATGATGATGATGATAGTGTTGAAACTAATTTGTATCAAACTTTGCCAAAACTAATGTTGGAACCTAAGGAAGCTGATGAGATATGTTGTTAATGTAATTCTATAGTATAACATCCCATCAATAAGTTTTAAACATGAATTGAGGCACATATGTCCTCTTTAGTTGTTAGTGAAGGGTTAAATATATCAGGAGTATAAGCTGTCCTTTTGGCCATGTGGTTAGCATGCTTGGATATGGATCAAAGGGACCTGGGTTCAACCACAAGGTAAGGCACAGATGTTTGTGTTTTCTTCTGCTTATGTCTCACCTTTGTCACATTTTTCTGTGGCATATTAAACTGAAGGGCTTCTGTCAGACCCCTGTGGCAAGCAGCTGCTTGAGGGGTAATTTATTTTTTACTATTACATCAATGGTAAGTTGATTGTGAACAGAATTTACAATAAATACAATTTATTTTGTTATTATAACTAGTGATAAATGAATAAGAACAAAAATAATTCTAAACCACAAATTCCATACCTGCAGTAGTACTCCACTATGTGCGTCTACATTTGGCCATGGGTTTTTGACTTTTCCCAACTCTAAAAGTATTGGAGGGACAACTTTATACAGCTGCGATACTAGCTTAAACATTGGATCATGTGGAAGATGTTTCATGGCAAATTCTCGTTGAGCAATATAACGAGGGTCAGTCTTTCGAAGGACAGCATGCCCATATCCTGGGATAACCTGCAATAAAATGGAATTTATAATTTCACTTAGCTCATTATTGTAAAATGAGCTAAGAGTAAGTATATTTCTTATTAATGAAAGTGAATTTGTAAAGCAATCATGGGTCTATTTTTCATATTTTCCAATCCCAAAGAAGAACAGAGATTCTTTGAAAACCTCTAAAACAATGCAGTCACCCCATTTCAAAATATTCACCAACCTTTCATGAACTAGTCTCCTAGCAATGCAGTGTCAACTTTTTTTGATTTGTGAGTCAGTTTCTCTCACTTTAAACTATTACAAATTGACATTTTCATTCATTTTGAAAAAGAATTACATATAAAAATCATGTCTTATAATGAATTCAAAAGTACTAGAAGTGTAACAATGTACAAAAATATAAATGAAGTTTCATGAACATTTCCTGACCAGAATATGTAGAAGTTTTTGGAATCTTAGAGACAGCGTTATTTAACCCATTTTGCACAAGGGTTCAACAAAACAACCCAATGTTTTCTCTGACAAATAGTGGTCAGATATGTTTTTGTAAAGTTATTTTGTATGTCAAAAATTACAGTAGAGGTTCACTTTGCAATAATTAAAATGATTTGAAATATTTAATTCTTTATGATACTGTTAAATGCTTTTAAGCACAACAAATGTTCTATGCTATCAAGTATCAAAAATTATCAAGGAGAAATTTACGTACCTTACTGCAGAGGATGGGGTTTAATGCTTTGCAAGTGACAAGTTTAATCTTGAATGTTCTTGCTGACAAGTGACACCTCAGTAGAGTTTGAGAAAACAATGAGGGATGCTGATAATTTATCTGCTTTAGTAAAGGAAATAACTAATAATACTTTTGGTAGCATAGAGTGCTTAAAAAACTTTGAGTTCCATGACACACATTTCGCACCCTTATGTTGGGTGCATCACAGGTGGGAAGTGAACAGCTTTAAATATTGCATGAGGCAGTTGGTTGTTGAGCAGAGGGAGGGATGGGGTGTCATAAATTGAATTGTCAGTGGCTCAGCTCTGAGGTTCAGAGTGGTCGACAGATGTACAAGTGGCTGTAATATCATCTGCATGTGAAGGAGGTGGGAAAGAGGGTGTGGGGTTATGGGAACTCTCCAAAATTAGTGAGCCTCGAGGGAAATGTCATTTTGTGAATAGATTAAAAAATTTTTTTTGATTTCATGTACATTCATTGGGTATATATATAGTATAATGAGTGGGATACATTTATTAAGTTTATACCATACATCAATAATAATTTCACATACTCTGTTAAAAATACCCTAAAACCATTCCATTATAAAGTCCAATTAAAATGTCACACACTATATCCCAACTTATTCGAAACTAATGCGACCATATATTCAGCTCTGGAGGAGTTTATTACATCCAACTCAAAGACCCCACAGGTAAAATCTTCCCCATAGACAAATATATATATAGGGAAAACCTCATGCCCATTTAACATCCGACTTAAAGAGCATAAATAAGAGCTACAAAAAACTGCATTATCTCAAGTAATCACCAAAAACAATCTGCCCACTGATTTTCACTCAACTAAAATTATAATATCTGCACCTACTAAATTCGAACTAGTTGTCACAGAAAATATCCTCATTAACATAAAATTAACTGAACTCTGCAACACAGACACTGTCCCCCTTCCCCCAGCATGGCATCTGATCCTTAGGGGATATAACTTACACGTCAGAAATCCATGCCCTCTTGACACGAACATTCATGCCTTATCCAGGGCTCAAACCCAGATCCCTTTGATCAGTAGTCGAGCATGCTAACCACTCGGCCTAGCTTATAAGAATAATGAAACTGATAGGAATTAAATGGTACCTAGATTGTCTGGCAAACAAGTGTTTTACTCTACCTAATCTAAAACAAAGACTTCTCTTTTGTCACTGCTCTTCACAGATCCACTCCCTCTGATAATCTCCCAGTAAAAGCAGAAAAGACCTTATTAAGGAGAACGCCCCTTTGGCCCCTCAAGCTGTCAACAAAATATTGCTCAAACAACTTTCATTCAAACAAATTTCAACCAAACAAGTTTCTGTCGACAAGTTTCTGTTTCAAACAATTTACACCAAACTGGATTGGAGTGGTATTGATTTTTCTGACCTTACTGATAATGAATTTGAGGATGAAAAGTGAGAACCCCAGGAAATGGCAGGAGGCTAGAAGCATATTCCTGAAGTATTTAATGATGTCAGACCTCAACAAGAGCTGCAATTATCAGATATGCTATTTGTTAAAAGTTCAATAAAATTCGCATTATCAGTGAACAAGCAATTATTGTGTTTAGCTGTGGAGCAAAGGATCATAGCTCAAATTCTCAATAAGGCATGTTTGTGTGTTCTTCTGCCGAGATCTTAGCTATCTAATATGCATTCTTATTGCAGTGTTTAGCATGAGGTTTGTGAAATCTTTAACTAAAAGGAGAACAATGTGATCCTTTCTTTTCATGCTTTACTTGATTGTCATGATGTTCTTCTAAATATTGACAGGCAAAACAGTAATATGCTATTTACTAAGTATTTAATCACTATTAAGCTGTTTAACAGGATGAAGATTGGTGTAGAGGAAAAATTGTCTTGATCTGTATGGTATCTGAATCCAGTATCTGAATCCATGACTTCCTGATGATCATCAGGAAGTCATGGATTCAGATACCATACAGATCAAGACAATTTTTCCTCTACACCAATCTTCATCCTGTTAAACAGCTTAATAGTGATTAAACATTTAGCAAATCAATGAGCTGAGGATTCACTTGTCTAAATATAATATGCCATGGACTTTACCTTTAAAATGCTGGTAGACACCATATTAAAAAAAAATAAAAAAAAAATGTTAAATTTTTATTTGTCAACAGAAATCTCCTTTCTTACAATTTTTAAAAAATTAGGTATAAAAATTAAAAAGTTACATTTTGCATAATAACATGCCTTAGTTCTGTAATTCGTTAAGGTTAAAATTCTACAGTTCAGTTTTCACACTGAAAATGCTTCAAAATTAACTGGGCACTTTAAGGATTAAAAAAGTTGTAAAAAACACTACTCTATAGCATATTATATACTGAAAGCTCTTACAGGACCTCCATGGCAATGGCAAATGAGCTGCTTAATATAATTTTTTTTGATTAAAGAAGAAAAAGGATTAATTGTGAAATATTATGCCTCACCTGCCCAGATTTAAGGGTTTTCCATACAAATTCTTTCAGCTGTTCTTCTGTTACATCAGAGCCAACATCTTTCTGAAGCTTGGTCAGCCAAACTAGCACTTCCTGTAAGCAAACAAATATAATGAAAAGAATTATAAGTATATAAAAACTATAAGTAATACACACACACACATATACATAATTTTAGATGCAAAAAGTTTAAAAATACAAAATAAGTGCTGAACTGAGTGCATTTTGATACACTATAACACAAATTTAATCGTAACAATAATGGTACATGTGTTGTTACTTGGTACATATGCTGTTAGAATGATTCTTATTTAAATTTTTTTTAGATTTTATATAATAGAATACTGCACCTCACTCAAAAAGAAAACTTTCACAGATCTCACCAGGTCTACAGAGTAGTTTAAAGTATACTGCTCTAATCAGTGACCTATGTGACTCAATGGCTAAACTTACAAATTCCAATATTGGTGGCATACGATACAGTGAAGTACTGATAATGGATGGAAGTATTCACTCTTTGACCAAGTATGGTACATTCTAAAAGATTAAAACTCAAATTAACCTCTAGAATTACTTTAAGAGTTGTTAGAATTGCCAAACTTCCTACTAAGTATTTTAAAGTGAACTTACACTTCACAAATACCAGTCAAATGGGCCTTTTGTTTTGTGGCACACATCATATGCTCCATAAGTGAAACTAATTTGAAACATGCATTTCAAAACAACCAGCAAAATGTGACTGCATACAGGCTGTTTCATGGAATTAGGAGTAAAAACTAGGCTGCTAGGATGACCGTTGTAACATTCATTCAGCAAATAAACTGAGTACTTGAAGAATCACAAGCCTTCACTAGTTGGTTCTGATAATGTTATTAGAACATCTATAGAGATAGCTTAAGTTAATTAATTTGCTAGTGCTGTGCTATGCTATGCAATATTTTACCAAGAAGAGCCAATTTTGTAATTTTTAGCATATCACATTGCATAATTATGCATAGTTTGTTGAGTTTTTTTTTTTAAGTTTCAAATTGCAAATGCACATTACAGGAATCTTGTTTTTAAGATTTTGCCTGTGTTCTTAAAATAACTGTAATTGTTGAAAGATAAAAGTATATCTTAGGAATACAGATTAAAATTATCAGAGAAAATGTAGCCATCCTTATGCTACAAAATGTAATTTGTAAACTGTAATTATCCTGTCGTCCCATGGCTGAGTGGTTAGTATGCTTGGCTACTGATCAATGGGGCCTGGGTCCGAGCCCTGGGTAAGGCATGGATGTTTCTGTTGCTTTTCTGCTGAGGTTCTGCCATCCACACAGACCTTCTACTATGGCATATAAAACGACAGGCTCCTATCAGCCCTCTGTGGCAAGCAGCTGTTTGAGGGGGCATTTATTTAACATGACATTATTAACCATGACTAACCAAACTGTTCCCCAAGACATCAGTCATTGGAAATATTGCAAACTATAAATATTTTGCATCTTGTAGGAATTTACTTCAAAAGTGGAAATCATTTGCAAAGGTTCTAAAAGAAAAAACAGAACAACAAAGAAGTCAATACACTACATGGGAATGATTCCTGAAGGCAAGTGCTAAATATATCTCTGTCAGACCTATAATCCAAAATAAAGCATATGAATTTTCAGAACTTCTACAAATTGGATGCAGAGGTGCACAAAGATGGTTTAAAATGGCATTTTTTTTTTTTCCTGTTCTAGTTCCAGCATCAGTGTTTACTCTCCATTTACTAAAACAGGCATTTTTTGATATAAAGGTGCCTGACATTAACAAGTTTTGCTGCATGCATATATTCCAGTTGTATATATTTAGGACAAACTCTAGAATACTTTTGAGGACTCACTGTTATTTCAGGGAACTTAAATTCTCACATAAACATAAAACAGCACTAATAAAACATAATGGGTAAAAGTATATTTCAAGAAGTCTATGAAATAACTGATATTCACATTTAAAATGACGAAGCTAACGATACAATTTAATAGCATAGTGTAGCCATAGCAGTTAATGATATTATGCTGCATTCCATTACATTGATAACAGTCTTTTGCAATAGTTATTTCTTAAAAGGTTTTCTGATGGTTGTAAAGTAACACCATTAAAAAAATGATGTCATTAATCAGATCACCTGACATGTTATCAGCAGGTATGGGTTTGTAACCAACCTAATTTTTTTAGAACACAGAGTTTGACATTCAAGAATGCATTAATCAAATTTCAGTATCATAAGAAGTTTTATGCAAACACATTTTTGTTCAGAAAAAATGTATTTATAGAAGCCTTTGTGGTATGATGGCTTTTTTTTTTTTAACAAAGACCAATTTAAATCACCAGGAAATCTGAAAAAAATAAAACTACATTGACTGTAGTAAATCAGAGCCTGTTGTTGAAGCCCAGAGAAAGTACAGTTTGCAAGTGATCTGCATGCTTGCAGAATGGAGGGAGATGGCAAAATTGTAAACTACAAGAACATTTGCTTTAATAGGAGGAAGTTGTAGAGCAATTAAAGTGATCTTACAATGTCAAAGAATGGCATTTAAATTACACTGCAGATGAGTATATTAGCAGAATGCCTATGGGGAATTCAAAGCACACAAAACTAAGGTAGGGATGGTTAATGTCGGGATAATTTTATCAAATAAACTTAACAAAATATATAGCTTTTTACAGTAAGACAGAAAGGCTACCACAGGAAAACAAACTAATTACTATGCTGCAAAAATTATATTGAGTGGAGATTACTATCAGGGTTCTGAATATTACAGAAGTTAATCTTATGAATTTGGGAGATATCTCTATATGAGATTGACTCCAACCAATCGAGTAATATTTTTCTGTTTTATCAATATCATGAAAGGTTTAAGTTAAAAAACTATGTTCAATATTTTGCCATGGCAAGATTTTGGAACATACATTGACTATTAAATCATATTGGGCATTATTTTAAACATGACATAATAACATATGTAACATAATACATAATAACATAACATAAATAAAATACAGTGGTGTACTTAATCACATTTAAAATGCCAATGTCAAAGATAATTTAAATTGCCATTTTTAAAGGTATACTTACTTGATTAGCTAAGCCATGAAGTGGTCCTGCTAGTCCATTCATACCAGCTGCAAATGATAGATAAGGATCAGAGAGAGCACTGCCAACCAAATGAGTTGTATGAGCACTGACATTGCCACCTTCATGGTCACTGAAAGTTACAGAGAACACACTTCTTCAATATAGGAGAAAAAAGTTTTTATAATATAAACTCTTCTTTCAGTTCAAGTTTGCTTGTACAATTTTCATTTCAAAACAGAAACAAAAACCCAAGCTGAATTAATTTTAATAATTTGAGAAGTTCAATGACTACAGTAGGCATAATATTAATATAACTTTAAAAAATTATCATTAACACATTGACTCTGACATGACTCACTGGCGAGTTACACTGTATTTTCTTGCAGGATGGCATGACTCACCATGTGACTCAATTATGAACAATTTGCCTAAAAGTAGTGAGCAAATAATGAAAATAAGGACTGTTAAAATTGGTCTACACTGCCCAAATAGCTCATGCCAGACATGCTAGAGAACTAAATTACAGTCTGGTTGGACCTCTTAGCTCATTGCTGCTTGAGGATTTTGTATGTTTGAACTATAGATATTGTAACTGTTCTTCAGTATAACTCATGGTTCCAGTAAAATTGTTATACTACATACAACTAAATTAATGATTGTAGATTTGATTACTTTGAGAACTAGATGCATAGAAAAGAAAGTTTACTGTTATCATATTGTTAATATAATAATAATATGATATGCATAGATACAAATCACAGATCATGGTAGGAGTTTTCTCATCATCTGTCAATAAAGTATTTGCATTTATACTTTTAAATATAAATAAATGGAAATGAAAAATAAAAATCTAATGGTATTCTTACAGATTTCATAAAAGCTGAGTCATAAATTTATCAAAATGTAATATTATTCCTCAACTTATACTCATATGATACTGTCATAAAAATAGCAAATACAAAAGACATGTTCTATCAAGTCAAAAACAGAAAGCTATTTTTCTCAAGTTTATTTAGCAGCACTATTAAATACCATGTATTTCCAATCTTGATTAGGGCAATAGAATTTTTAAACTATCGTATCTTCTAAATATATGAAAAGTATAAAGCCAGTGTAATTTAACTATAAATTAAGTTAAACGAAAACTGAAGTAAGAATTAAAGCATTTACAATATGTAAAAAAAATAGAATTTCAGTTACTACCAGTCCTTCAAATTTGTGGAAAATGATCATTTAAATTCTTCATGTATGTGGGGAATCACAGCCTGCATATTGCATTGTCACCATAAATGGTTGCTAATGTCATTTGCATAGTTAAATTGGGTGCAGTGACATTATTTGCAGTGCTTCAAGCACAATGTTTCTAGAAGTGAACTCTGCCTACTCATGAAATAACTAAGAAAATGAGTATATTATATATCATATAGAAGCCTTTAGTTCTGAATACTAATAAAACATCTTACCAAAATTGACAGCATATTAATTTTCATACTAAAATTATGCATTAAAAATGCAATTTTCTTTGATTTGAATCTATTTCTAAAATAATTAAAGACAATATATATCTTGTTTTATCTCAAAAAAAGTGAATGCATTTCTGAATACAGGACTGTCATGTATACTTTTTTTTGTGTAGTTGTCCTCCAGAAAGGTCTATGAATATACAATTCCTTGACAATTTCTTTTTTCAGAGACTAGCAAATATTGTTTTTGCAATGCAAATAAACAATACATTTTCTATTTGACTTGCAATTTATATAACAAATAAGTAGATCAAACATAAAAAAAAAAAAAATAAATAAATACCTCCTCAAGCAGCTGCTTGCCACAGAGGTCTGACAGGAGACTGTCAGTCTATATGCCATGTAGAAGGTCTGTGAGGATGGCAGTACCTCAGCAGAAAAATAACAAACATCCATACCTTATCCAGTGCTTGAACCCAGGTCCCTTAGATCAGTTGCCAAGCGTGCTAGCCACTCGGCCACGGAACAGCTAGGATCAAACATGCAAATCTCAAACTATGAGGCTGATACACTGCTAAGTAAGCTGTCTGCCTCACAGATGTTTATAAAAACTACAAAGCAGATTTTAAAATAAAACAAATATTTTTGTTCTATTAACCCTATTAGTACCATAAATAAATAAAAAATAAAATAAATACCCCCTAAAGCAGCTGCTTGCCACAGAGGTCTGACAGGATCCTGCCAGTTTATATGCCATAGTAGAAGGTCTGAGAGGATGGCAGGACCTCAGCAGAAAAATGACACATACATCCATGCCTTATCCGGGGCTCGAACCCAGGTCCCGTAGATCAGTAGCCAAGCGTGCTAACCACTCGGCCACACCAGCCCAAAATGGGCAAGATTTTAAATGGACTTATCCATTCAATACTACTTTTTCCTCTTCACTACCTCCAGTTTGGGCCAGTATGGTAGAGAAAGGGTTAAAAAGAAATAAAAACAAATGTTCAAAATATAATGTTCTTAATGTAATGAAATCATTTATTTAGTGATAATTTAAGCATACAATTTAATATAATTACTCACCTGTGGATTGTGAGATATAGACGCATCAGTTCAGTGAATGTTGGGTCATCATAGCCAAGCATGCATGTGAAATTGCATGACCAATCTTTATTCACATCTATGGCACCAATACTACTTCCATCCCTATATAAATTCCTATAAATAGTTGCCGCAATAGGTGGAAGTTTGGCTATAAGGCTCATTGAATCATCGAAAGTGTGCTAAAAACAAAAACACATTTTCAAATTTTGTAAGATTTACAAAATACCAGTGACAATATTATTACAAAAAAAACAAAAAAAAAACTCATTTATACATGACTTAACAATTTATATAATTGCTAACAGTAGGCGGCCATTGGTTTTTGCTCTATATTTTAATAAACATTTAATCCTTGACATGTCCAGCTTGAAAAATTGGAATTACTTTGAAAGCCCAATTATTTTTAACTGTGTTTAGGTGGAGAAAAAGTGGACTTTAGAACCTTATTCTGTATAACTAATGGAGATAGATCATGCTATACATATAAATAAAAAGCAACTTATTCTGCACAATAATATAAATTCTAAAGTACAGAAAGGTAAGCATTTTGTTTCCTGAATCCTTTTCTACTTAAAAATTTTACTGTGAATTTTTATTTTAACTTCAGTAAAACATGTTCTAAAATTAATTTTTTCTAATTTATTTCATCATTTAATATAAATAGTTCATAATATTTCTATTTTATTACTTAAATATTTTATCAAGTTTTTATTTCTTTTTAACAAAATTATCATCGACCTAAAAATTGCAATTTACCTAATGTGGTTAACATTAATGCTAAGTAAACCTAATAATTTAGTGCTAAAAATGTACTTTATTTTCAAAATAACTTAAAAAAAATTATAAACATAAATCTTAAAAGAGTTAAATAACTGGAAAAAATTTAATATATTAAACTTTCCAAAAATCTCATGAAACAGCTGGAAAAAAAAAATGGTTTTGCAGTGAGTGGGATTTGGACTTACATCTCCCAGTAATAAACCAGGTATGATAACCACTAAACCACCACCCACTAACATTTTCAATATTGAATGTGGCTTATAGATTTTCCTGCGTATTATTTGATATGCTCATGGTGCTATCTATGTTAGGAAATGGACAACCAAGTTACCTGATATGATGGAATTTAATATTTGTCACTCACATCAATGGTGTTAAATAAATAATTCAGTAGTAAAGTTACTACTTCCAAAAGTCTAATGTTTACTTAAATATAGTGGTAAATTCAATGATAGTTCAAATCAAGTTCTAATTAGTGATACTGAAAAAATTTACATTATAATTTTTTTTTTCAAATCTAAGTTACTGCAATAAGATTTAAATGTAATTAAAATATCACAGCAACTAATACTGTTAAAATGGCACAAAAGTTAGAATGGAGTGATGCACATCATGATAGTTTTGGCAGGAAATAACGATGTCACAAGTTACTTCAGATATGGTTTGAATGGATGAATGAAAGAAATTGAATCATTAATCAAATACATTGTAAAAATAATTCAGAAATAACAAAAGCATTTTGATATCTAAAGAAGCCAGTAGAAAGTAAAAATTTGAGTACTTAATTGTTGAGTACTCAATTTTTACCTATCATAAAATAAAGCAGAGACTTGTTTCATTTTATTCATGAAAATTTTTCGTAAACTTTTAGAAAGAAATGAATAGCAACAGCTCAGATTGTAATCTTCATCAATAAAATTAAGTTTGCAATTTAACTTTAAAAGACGAAGAACCAATACCACTAGGTCTCAGGTGAGAATTTAATGACAGCACTGATTTGGCACTATTTTTTAAATAAGCTTCTGCACATTGGAATATACAATAAATCAAAAAGGAAAATATTACTTATTAACCTTAAAATTTTGAAATGCCTGTTGGTTATAATAGTATAGGAAGTTGAGTAAACTAAAATGCCTACTGGTATGATAAAAGTACAGCTAAAGCAAGAAAAAAAAATCAAAAATTACAAAACATATTCCAAAATCCACACATTGGAATAGAAAAGACATTAAAGCTATGATCATATTAATGCATCATCTTTGAGGACCATTATTCAGTATATAGATTTTTGTCAATATAATTAAAATTTGATATCACTGTAAAACCTATTCATTAACTATACCTTTAATGATAGCTGAACTTCTGTCCTTCATATAAAAGTGGGATTTTATAAAATATTAAACCCCTATAGGGTAAAACAACTGCAAAATATATTTGACATTCAAAGATATAAGGGTATTTTGTGATTCAAATACATTAACAATTGTCACATTTAGATACTTCATTTGCAGATTATACAATATATACTGAGGAAGTATAATATCCCATATCATTCATTCAATTATTGACAACCATGCTGAATTCCTCACTGAAGCCAATAAAAATTACATATAAAGGATAATAAAAAGCAATCTAAGTTAATAGCCAACTGCAGATAATTCCAAAAGTAAAATGTAAATAATTTTTAATATTTTCCTTATATACAGGGTGATTGTAAACTTTTTCAACAAAAAAAGATGGGTTATAGTATATATATATACGTTTGCAAAGTGTGCGGACACCAGAAATGGAAGAACCTGTCTTGCAGCGATTTGCAGAAGTTCCTTTTACAAATACGCGAGTGGTGTCATCTGAAATGGGAGTTTGTCACACCTCTGTGTGGAATGTCCATCATGAGACATGGATGCATCCCTTCCACATGCGTGGGTGGTGCGGGGGTGGCTCAGTCGGTAGCGCGCCAGGCTCGTAATCTGTAGTTCCCAGATTCGAGTCCCAGCTGGGTCAGCGTTGAGATTCATCTCCGCAAAATTTCTCCGCCCTGCCCACACTCAGTAAGTGACACCGATGGGCTTGGAAAGGCCACCGTCCGTCAGATGGGACGTTAAGCCGTGGCCCCGTGTGCGGGAGAGCCATACCCTGTGCACGTTAAAGAACACGCTGGATGGCCTTGACGGGAGGCTACCATCTGTCTCCCAACAGCTGTTCCAGTGGGTCCCCTCCCCCAACCTTCTCTGAGCCTTCGGGGTCCATGTGACCTGGCCATTTAGCCCATGGTGTGCAAAAAAGTGCCGCTCAGAGGTAAAACAACCCAACCCAACCCTTCCACGTGCAGAAGGTCCAAGCTTTGAACGAAGATGACTATCCCCACCGGGTAGAGTTTATTAGGTGGATGCTCCAGATGAACAATGTTAAACCGTAATTTCCCGCATTAGTGTTATTTAATGATGAGGCCACGTTTACCCAGGAATGCATTTTCAACAATCACAACCAGCACACTTGGGCTCAAGAAAATCCACACATTACTGACCCTCGTAAACACCAGCAGAAATTTGGCATCAACATCTGGGCAGGTATCCTGGGTGATTGTCTGGTGGTACCTTACCTCTTGCCAGAACGACTGACCAGCCCAGCGTACCGTGTGTTTCTGGAGCAAGTGCGTCCCGTTCACCACGCAGAGGGACATGTGGTTTATGCATGATGGGGGCCCCAGCACACTTTCTAATCGAGGTCCGATACTTCCCTAAATGCAACATATCCCGGGCAGTGGATTGGACGTGGTGGACCTGTGGCTTGGCCTCCATGCTCCCTGGACCTCAATCCACTAGACTTCTAAATCTGGGGGCACACGACACACTTGTGTACGAGACACCTGTGGACTCCCTGGAAGATCTCGTCGCAAGAATCGGTGTTGCAGTGGACAAGACCAACACCACACCAGGAGTCTACGAGAGGGTGCGACAGTCCTTCATTGGTGTGGGCTGTGCAACAATGCCCTCAGACGCCACTTTGAGTCTTTCTCTAATGCGAATGTAATTAAGCAACTCATAAATTGGTTAAGTGCCTTTGTTTTCACTGTTGAAGGATCAACATGGATATGTAACTTTACACTTCTCTGGTGGAAGGAGTGGAATGCGACCTTAGGTTCCATTGAAACAATTGTTCGTCTTGATGTGTACTATCACCCCTCTTTGTTTGTTGAAAGAGTTTACAATCACCCTGTATATATATTTAAGTTATCAATCATGTTAAAAAAACTCATTAGCATTGTAAAAAAAAGTTCAAGCAAAATAGCAAATACCTACCTCCCAATAGGAAGATTTTGACATTCCTTCATTATAGGCTTTTGCAAACTTGCTTTCTGTATTGCATGCTATTACAGCAGAACTAAACTGTGAAGTAGGGTGAAGATTTGAAGGAAAATTGTTCAACATCGTTACAATATGAGATGGTAAATCAGCTAGTTCAGCCCACTGTTTTGATACTTCCTTTACCTAAAACACAAACATGCCATTCATTAAACTTCTTGCTTTGTGTAATTGCAACTTAGTTTCAATACATTTTAAAATGATAAATCCATAATAGTAACTCACAATAATCTATAATTATAGATAATGGAGGAGTTAATTAAAATGAGAGCAGAGAGAAGAATAACAATAAATACAAAATAACAGCCATTTTCCTTTTAGAAATCAAAAGCTAAAGCAATGAAATATCTGAGATTTTAGAACTTTAATCTCATCCCAGTTCTGCAAATCTTTATTCATTTCCTGTTACTGTCTACTACACATTACACAGTAAGCATTGTGGTTTATTGGTAGGTATCAGTCTTAAGCTGACAGACTTGACAACATGCAGCTGTTTGCAGATCCATTTTGAATTAAACAAATAAGTGTTATCTCTCTCTCTCTTTATGTGTATATATATATGACAATGGAGGAGTTAAACAGTACATGTGATAGCCTCGGTCACAATCATCACAAAAAAGCAATTGATCCTGGAGAGCAAATAATAATAAATGGAAAAAATTATTTTTTTTAATTGTATTGAATAAATCAAAAATCAAATTTTATTCTCTAGATATTACTTTTTGACTGTATTACAACAAACATGCTATAACATAACATTGACAAAGCACATGAAGAATCAAGGCATACTTATTTGATGATGACAATGCTGATTGGTAGAAATCATCTGTATTGAAATAACTAAGCTCAATTACAACGGTATCATCTGTGCATGTAATTTTTCTGATGAGTACCAATTCTTTGATATTATTAAACTATGCGAGACTTCATAATAAATCTCTATAGTTTGAAGAATGTCAAAATGGCAAGATGGAAGAATTTCTGAAGGCATGGCTAGATAACATCTGTGCCATCAAATTGCCATATAACGTAATTCAACCACAATAAGATAATCTGATGGATACAATAAAGTAGAAACTGATATAGATGAGATACTTTAGAACAGTGCTTCTCAAACTGTCTGATGTGGCAAATAGCAGCAAACTATGCTTCCGAGATCCACTGGCTGCACATGCCCCTGAAGCTTCTGGTGACGTACCACAAGAAACAAGATATATCTATGCTTATATTTTCCTCACCCTGCATGATATATTATCTGGAATTTTGGAGTGTACAAAATGTGGTGTTATGGCCTATCAATGTTATGCTTCTGAAAGCATATTTCTTTTCTTCCCTGCAGCTCGTTGCAGACAGGCAACTAATATATTGCAGACTGCTTTGAGAAGCACTGCTTTATAGTACAAAGCAGATCAATTTGCACAAGTATCTATGATGATTAAGTTGCAAAAAAAAAATAACTTTAAGCTACCCAATATATAACTGTTTTAAACTACTAGATGTATACACTTAATGACATAAGCCAACTGGTATGCTAGTTAAAAGTATATTTTAAAAAAAATTATCCCTGAAGTAGCTACTTGCCACAGAGGTCTGATAAGAGCCTGTCAGTTTAACATGCCATAGAAATTTGTAAGAAAGGAAAGACATCAGCAGTAAGACACCACAGAAAAGAAATATCCAAAAAACTTATCTGGTTCTCAAACTCAGGTCTCTTTGATCGATAGCCAAGCATGCTAATCACTCAGCCATCAGGATGGTGTGTGCCAATAATTTAAAACGTTAAAACCCTCTATGTGCTTCTTACACTACTATTGGGCATTTCATTAGTAGGATTCATATTTTTTGCACACACCAATTTTTTAGTTCAAATGTACTAAAAACTATTTTAGACATTAGCCATCTTCTGATTAAGTGGCTGATGATAGGGTTTTTCTGCTGAAGTCCTGCCATCCCCTCACACCTTATACTGTGGCATATAAACTGACAGGCTCCTGTCAGAACTCTGTGGCAAGCAGCTGCTTGAGGGGGTATTTTATTTCTTTTTTTTTGATAGGGTAAGAAACCCAGAGGTTTTTAAAATACATTATCAATACAATGTGTTAAAAAGAATAAATTTAAATGTTAAAAAACTTTTTGTTATATGAACTATAAAAATCTTGATTTTTCAACTACATAATATGGTCTTAAAATTGGCAGATTCAGCAATTTGTGGAAAATTTTCTGAGACCCTGATTCACCAATTGCAAATCAGCAACTTTCCAAAACATTGATAAATTCATGGGCCATCCAAAACACTACTATAAAAAATTATCACTGAAATTTAATCGTGTAGCATTTAAATAAATTCTTCAATATAAAAACGTTGATTATTTTACTTGTTTGTTAAAAGAGTGGTAAGATTCACATCCGTAGTAATAACACAAAGTTTTATACGAACATTTTTCTATTTCATTTGAGAAGCATACAAACCATATATACAAAAAGTGCCTTTTCTCACTGTTATTATAACTCTTATTACAACACAATATTTCTTAAGCATTAATCACATAAAGTGCCAATAAGCATAAAAATTAATTTGAAACAGCTATCTTCATATCTGAATTGGAACAATCCATTTATCCAGCTAAAGGTCAGGCTTAATCTATAATACACTCATATTTCACTAAAAATATGATGCAACACATGTTTGAAAGTAATATTTATCATTCTTGTACTCTCCTTTTGATAATTTTACTTTTTGAAATTTGATGATATTTGATGTTCATTACTATCAGTGAAATTAATCAAAACAAGCTGCAGGAAAATAATGGTGGAATATTTTGCTCTTTGCAATGCAGGTCTGCATATTCTGCTACACCTTACAAAATGTAATGGCTCATGAGCTTTACAAGTAATAAAAGGTTCTTTAATTTCCCTATAGCTCAATGATCTCACTCTAAGCTTACTAGCATAATACTGTTATCTCCACAACCCCTTGCAGGTTTATAGAGGACCTTTACTGTTCCTTGATGCTAGTAAACCCCAAAATGCATTCTGTTAACTTCTTCAAACATAATCACCAACACTAGCACAACAGTAAATATGATGCCATCGAAATATACCCCTGCCACCACCTGAAACTTTTTTCCCATTGTAAACATTTGGTTGTCTATTATAATTACAATTATTGTCTTTGTATTATAAAACTTTCTTGTCTACAGTCTGGATTTGCATTTTGTTGTTACTTAAACAAATCTTAAGACATAAATAATGTGCCTATGCATATGTTGATGCCCCTGTGCAAGTGCCTAACATGTCTTACAGGAAATTCAACCCTGCTTGTCTACTTATAAATATATATGTTTAAATACATATGTAATAAATGGTATGGACACTTTTGGCACCCCCTGTGCTGTGTTACATAGTTCTCAAAAATTGGCAAGAACAGGACAAAAAAAAGTCCAAATCCAGTTAGGACAACATTGTGTTACTGTGCCTGAAACTAAAAGTGATAAACTGCTTATGTCAGATGAGAAAATTTTTCACTAGTAAGATCTATTAATATTAAAAGTAAAAAAAGCAGAGACTATCAAAATCAAATGAACTGGCTAAACTTTTGAAACTGATTGAGAGAATGAGGGAAGAACACGATTAACTTCTCTGAAACAGGTATTGGTGTCAGAAGGTTGGGAACCAATGAACCAGTAAATTAGTGATCAAAAATAATGATTCCAAGTATAAAAATTAGAGAAAAAAATAGTTTTGGCCTTTAGAATTGCACATGATCTCCAATGGGGATTAGTGTATTATTATTAGTAGAACTATAGTTTATTAAAAAAATTCGAAGTGCTTAAAAATAAGGTCAATTTTACATTCAACAACCACTTATTAGGTACAATTCCATGTTATGCCAATAGTAACTCAGATACTTCTTAAATATGCTTTATGTGAAATATTTTACTGAAGATAATTTAAAGATCTCAATCATATTCCATTTTCTCACTCTTCACAGATTCTCATAAGTTTCATCAACAAAGCCTCTATTTACTCTCCCTATTTAATTTATGCTATACATTGCCAATATCTGTCACACAATTCCCAAGAAAATTTAACTGAGACACTTGCTTACAAATGTAACCATTAAATGAACTAAAACACCATCCACTTGACTGATTTTCATAACTTTAGTTCTCTATATTTATCACTAAGAATACCCTCTTATTAGTCTCATAAACAACTCCAACGCATTGAGTTCAAACGGTGAACATCACTTCAGAGGCAAAATTGTCATCATTATCTGCATCAGATATTTTCATATTTCTAGACCAGTGGTCAACAACATATGACAGATGGGCCAATTGGTGACTTGCTACTGTTATCCATCCCCAAAATTTGGATAACTATTATGTTACAATAAAACTGATATTACACTAAATACTGACTATTGCTATAGTTGTCCACTTGCCAAGCTGCAATTTTTGTGGGACCCCTTAGAGTAGGGGTTCTCAACTCTAAAAGGTTTACGGTAAAGCTTTTTGGGGGTACGCCATGAGAGCTGAAAAGTCACTAGATATATGTTATAAAAAAATAAATAAATAAATACCCCCTCAAGCAACTGCTTGCCACAGAGGTCTGACAGGAGCCTGTCAGTTTATATGACATTGTAGAAAGTCTGAGAGGATGGCAGGCCCTCAGCAGAAAAACGACACAAACAGCCATGCCTTACCCGGGCCTCGAACCCAGGTCCTTTAGATCAGTAGCCAAGCGCGCTAACCACTCGGCCATACATATATGTTTTATTTTATTCCCATTGTTATACTATAACTACAGTTTTATCTATCTATACAAGGGGTATGCCAGTTACATACACATTTCCAGGGGGTATGTGAAGCATAAAAGGTTGAGAACCACTGCCTTAGAAGATACTGCTTTTATATGCATAGTCTTTTGCAATTTTGCCCCCTGTTTAAGTTGACCAATTTGTTGAAACACAAATGGCAAACTTGGAAAGGTTTCGCCATATATTACATAAAAAAAAATGTATAAAAAGTAGGACTGATGTAAAACACAGAAAATAAACTTTTACATTCTATAAAAAAATCATAAACTGATTAACAACAACAACAACAAAAAAAAAAGGTTTGACAACCACTACTCTATATCATCTAGGACTCTCACTCACATAATTTAAATCAGGGGTCTATTAACTTTGTAAAGTCATAGAACCCTTACATTTAAATCTCCTTCTCCAGTACCCTTATATTTATTTTCATGGAATGTTACTCAAGAGCTGATAAGCCCCCTTTTGGCAATTAAACATAATTTATACTAATGTAATTAATAATTCTCTTGATGTTCTTGAAACAAATATCTTAAATATATATCAGGTAGTTGCTTTTTTAAATGGTAACTGAGGAACATTTTCGGATACAACAAAAAGATTACTAAGTCAATCTAATATCTCTGTAAAGCAGTCCCATGGCCGAGTGGTCAACACACTTGGCTACTGATCTAAGGGATCTGTGTTCGAGCCCCAGGTAAGGCATGGTTGTGTGTGTTGTTTTACTGCTGAGGTCCTGCCATCCTCACAGACCTTCTACTATGGCATAAAAACTGACAGGCTCCTGTCAGACCTCTGTGGCAAGCAGCTGCTTGAGGGGTATTTATTTTTATTTTTAATATCTCTGTTGCAGGCAGAAAATATTCATAACTGTTGCATGCAATGCAAGTTGGACAAGTGTTGAAGCAAGTTTGTTTCAGGATCTTATAGAACCTCAAAGCTTTCAGGAAACTCAAGGTTCTGTGGAACACAGTTTGAAAAACTTGAGCTTAAATAGCTTTAATTGGCATAGTGGTTAGGAACTAACAACTGTTCCAGCAAGGCAAACTTTGTGTGCTGTGTTAGCTCTAAGGCAGTGGTCAGAAGTGATTTCGGTCTTAGTAGCACATCTTTGTATGAGAAGGCCTGTAAAAGTTAAGAGTAACTTCTAGGATTCTTCTCTGTTCTATATGAAGCAAATAAAAAATAATTTCTTCACAAAAATGGGGAGAAAGTGATAAAATCTAGCACTGCCTATTGCAGTTGTAATGCTAGATCAATCACAGCAAGCTTTACGAACTATCATACACAATTCAGAGTTATTATAGTCATCATTATTAATAACTGTTTGTAAGATTTCAATGGATCGTTTTTCAAAAAAAAAAAAAACTCACCCAAAAATTGTGGGCATGTTTGAATTATGTACAGCAATGAGTTTGATACATCTTGCAAATTTTCTTTCTGTGTACAATAGTTGTTGTTCTACTTTGAATTGCTACTACACTGAAGAACTACCTTTTTATACAACAAACTATTATATACAAGTATCACTAATTACTATAGCTTAATTTTGTTCAAGTTTTAAAAAAAATGTTTTACATTTTTATTAAAAGCAAATCAAACATTCATCTTTATTCTGTGCTTATTTTTGAATGTTAAATTACATCTGTTGTTTTACCTGTTCAACTGTTGGAATATCTCCTGTAAGTAAGAGCCAAAATAAACCTTCAGGAAGTGGTTCTTCTCCACCAGGTGCTTTAGGAAGTAATTTTCTTATTTCAGGAATGGGATAGTTACGAAATTCAATACCTTCTTCTGGATCTAAATGGGATGTTTCTGTAACCAAGCTTTTCATTCCTCGCATTCCACCATAAACCTAAAAAAATGCAGAAGAAAAATTATTTTAAAAATTTACTATTAATATTAAATTTTTTATATATAAAAAAAGCATTTTAGGGCATTTCTAATCTTGAAACTATGGATAAGCCATCTCATGCTCAGAAGGATTTAGGTGTTGAATCACTTTAAATGGTACCTGTGTCAAAATGATCAAAAAGATACCTAGATTTCTCCCAAATAACAGGGCTACTCATGGGCTCTTCAGGTTCTAATCTTCTATCATATACTCAATCAGTATGGACTGGCAAAGGCTGCTGGGTGTTGCAGTGTCCTAGACCCCAGAATAAGCAAGACTATTTTTTTAATAATAATAATTCTTATTTTACACAAATTAAAAAAAAATTAAGCAGTAAAGATGAACTATCAGCAGAATAAGTATTGAAATCCTGCAAAATAATTTTTTTTTTATCTCAGCCCAGACCTCCCTGCTATAGCTATATTCCTGAAAAAAGGTGTCAATCCAACTCTGTATTCAGTGCATTCTCTATTTTTTCAATTCATGGATCTTGATTACATTAGCAACTTTTAACAATTTAGATGATTAAACTTACTATAATTTGTATTTTATCTTTTATAATTTTTTTTATCAAAAGGCATTTTTGTATTGGAATTTAAATCTAGATTCTGGTAGTACTAAAATATATCAGTGGCTATGTCATCTGCAAAATATCAATGTGTGCTATTACTTCAGTATCAATTATTATTTCAAGGCATCCAACTTCATAACTTTTATTGAATGCTTCATAGTGGAACTTGAGACACTCAGACCAGCACTTTTCACATGGGAAATGGCAAACAAACACTAGAGTGGTTTCTACTAATACAAAACTGAATTTTGTCACTAAACAATATATTCTTTAGAAAAGGGGACACTTTTGGTGTTCCTTTGCTCATTACCCATTCACTTTTGTTGAGCATACAGACAAAAGTGGCTTGTTGAGACTTGTCTTCATATAAACCAAAAATCAAGAGTTGATTGTAGACTGTCCTCAGATAAACAGGAGGCAGGGGTTGGCTCACACAAAACATCATCATCATCATCCTCAAGCAGCCATAGGCTACAGAGGTCCAACCAGACCATGCAGTTTAATTTTCCAAGCATATCTGTCCTGAGCTACATCTGCTGCATCAGGCCACTGCACACCAATTCTTACAAGGTATTGTTTGACATTGTCTTTTTTTTGACATTTTTGAGACTGTATCCTAGGTCTCCCCCTCCTTCTGAGACCTCTAGGCACATTGTTCATAACCTTATTCGCCAATCGATAATTATTCATACGGCAACATGGCCAAACTAGCGAAGTCTCTCTCTGCACAATATGCTGCTTAAAGGAGGTTGCAGACTCCTTTGCCTAACCTCATTATTAGTTACAAAGTTAGACCATCTAATACACAAGATACTACGTAAGCATCTAGAATCAAAAGCATCTAGTTTCCTGTTATCTTGTTTACACAGCATCCTAAGTTTCACTACCATAACTATCCCTAGAAAGAACCAAACAATTATACAGTCTAATTTTAGTCCTTAGGTGTATATGCCTATTTCTCCACAATCTCCATAGATTCTTAAAAGTCCCGGCAGCAATCCTTATTCGTCTGTTAATCTCATGCCGCATATCACCAGTATCTGTTACATAGCTCCCAAGGTAATTAAACTGTGACACCTGCTCAAGACTGCAACCATTCAGATTAACTGAATCACAACCTGCCTGACCAATTTTCATCACTTTAGTTTTCTTTCTGTTTATACCAAACCTACTCTATTACCAGTCTCATCAACAGCTCGAATGAAAGAGTTCATCTCATCAACATCATTTGCCAAAAGGGCTAAATCATCAGCATAATCTAAATCAGAAATTTTAGTATCTCCAGACCATTTGAGGCCAAAATCTTTCCCTTGAAGTGAATTTCACATAAACATAATCAATAACCAAGCTAAAGAAAAAAGGAGACAAAATGCACCCTTGTCGAACACCAGAAGTAATGCTAAACCAATTGCTACAAGCCTTACCAACTCTCACACACGACTCAGTGTTATTATAGAGAGCTTTCATTATGTTAACTAACTTGTCTGGTATACCATATGATCTCATAATTAACCACAGATTATGACGATCAACAGAGTCGAAAGCCTTTTTGAAATCAACAAAGCTAGCAACCAAAGGTTTCTGAAACTCTAAACATTTCTCAAGAATCTGTCTAAGTGAAAATATCTGATCAACACATCCCCTACCACTTCTGAATCCACATTGTTCATCATGCAATTGACTGTCAACCAGATCCTTAATTCTATTAAGCACAATCATGGAAAGAACTTTACCTGGAACAGAGAGTAGGCTGATAGCCCCATAATTATTACAAGAACTGCAATAACTTTTGAAAATAGGGATAATAATAGCTCTGGTAAAATCCTTAGGAACCATGCCTTTATCATAAAAGATATTCAAAATTTCAGTCATGCAATTGGTAACAGAAACATTCTCAGCTCTAAGCATTTCCATAGTAATTTCATCTACCCCTGGGGATTTATGAAGTTTAAATTTAGAAACAGCCAAAATAACTTCAGACTGTGTTATAGGGCCAACAATAAAGTCACCAATGCATCTATCATTATTGCAAACAATGGGAGTAGAACTAACCACATTGTTTAGAACATCACTGAAATGCTCAGCCCACCTAGCCATGACAGAATCCTCCCCTTCTATAATCTTACCTTGTTATCCTTCAATCCCTGTATACCTGTTCGTTTTCTACCACACAAAACATTAACTATCTGGTACAGCTCTCTGCTGTTGTGCTGCCTAACTGCATCCTCAGCTTTGTCAGCCAAGCCATCAAGCCAAAGATTCTTATCAGTAGCTAACTGATCCTTTACACGTTTATTAAGTTCTCTGTAATCCTTTCTATTAGGACTAGTAGGGTACTGATCAAGGACATTCCTGCAGTTCCTTCTTTCTGAAATAAGCTCAAGTGCCTTATCACTCAAATAATTCTGCCTCATCTGCTCCTCCCTAAAAGAGTACTGTTAGTTTCCAAAAAAGCCTGTTTAAAATGGCCCCATTCTTCCTCAACTTCAATAGTAAGCAAACCATAACTGTCATAATGACTAAGTAACCTATCATGGTAAGCTTTAGCTATAACTGGAACTTTCAGAGCTTCAGTATCAAAGGTAAATTTTTTAACTTTAGCACAACACTTTTTAAGTTTAAGTTGCAAGACACTTTTAACAAGGTAATGGTCAGATCAAATTTCAGCTCCCCTATATGCCCTGGTATTTCTAACAGAACTAGCCCATTTGCTGTTAATTAATATATAATCAATCATATTTCTATGCAGCCCATCAGGTGAAACCCATGTGTATTTATGTATGTCGCAGTGTTTGTAATATGTGTTAGTTATTCTGAAACCATTGAGTTTACTTACCTGTAGGAGACGTTGCCCATTGCAGCTACCAATACCAAAAGGGCCTATCACCCCTCCCCAAAGATCAGAGTCAGTACCAACTTTGGCATTGAAGTCACCTAGAACAAGGGTAATATCTTCTTTCTTGACAGAATTCAAAATATCCCGAAGTTGTCCGTAAAACCTATCCTTCTCATCCTCATCAGCATCCTCAGTGGGGGCATAACAGCAGATAACATTCAAGTCTTTAATGCTTGTCTGAAATTTTGCTGTAAGAAACCTTTCATTAATGCACTCATATCCTAGAAGAGCATCACTAGCATGTCTGCTGAGCAGCAGACCCACGCCTTGGTGATGCTTTCCATCCTCCCTCCCTGTAAAGAGAAATTTAAAGTTATTTTTAAGTATCTCACCTTTACCTGTCCATCTGGTCTCTTGCAAGCCTAGAATATCTAGGTTATAGCGCTGGAATTCCTGCATGAGGACATCAAGAGAATAATCTCTATGTAATGTCCTCACGTTCCACGTTGCTGCAGAGAGAAAATGATTAGTAGGATTTTTTAAAGAAACTAGGTTTATTGAGATAGGTAGGGTCAACAAAATCAAACAGCCCCCTGATCGCAGGCTAGAGCAAAGACCTGTTCCTCCTCTGCTAAAGGCTGAAGTCACCGATGCTGATAGGAACTTCAGGCACCACCTTTTCAAGTGGACTTTTTCAAGAGCCATATGGCCTGCCTGAGACACATTACTCCAGTTTAAGCTTGACGATGCCCAACTAGCTAAGTAAGGTTCAGGTACCTGCAATGGCCTCTGATTAGGATTATCCACCAGCTGATATAAGGTATCCCATGCCTCTGTTCACTTAGGACTGGCAACCCAGAAGCAAACAGAAAACACAGCAGCAGATTCTCCCTCAATAGAGGCCCACCAGTGCAGTAAGTCCAGGATCCATAATCAAGCTCAAATCCATAAAAAAAAGTCTAATCTAGTAGGTATAAATGGTCAGCACTAGGACCCTGTAAAGTTGACCACTACTCAGCAGGGTTGAAAAAAAAGAAAAAAGAAAAAAGTGGCCATAGATGACCAGATCAGTAGGCCATACTGAACTGGCAGCCCTCCCCTTCCATTCCCTTCCAAAAGAGAATAACTCTTTTGATAGGTACTAACGGCCTGCACCACAAGAAGGTGGGGTCGGACATTGGTGCTAGACCTGGCCAGTTCTGTGCATCATCACTAGGGATTAGTACACAGCTCTCCTTCCAGTTTAAGTTAAGACAAAACATAGCAAAATTAAATTCTGTTTCTTGATGCTAAAAATTATGGCAACTTTTTAAAATATTCCACGATACATAAAAGTCTCCATGAAGGTTATTCTTCATGTAATATTACATCAATGACAGTGTGCTGTAATCCTAGAATGACTCAATTATTGAGTAAATTTCAAGAATGGGAAGTGCAGCATATTTAGTGCTGCCATACTCTTAATCTGTAGCTCTGAGTCCCCTCCATGCCAGCATTGAGATTATCTCTACTAAAACTCTACCCTGCCCTCGGTCAGAAAGGGAACAATGATGGGCTTGAAAAGGCCACTATCCATTGGATTGGTTATGAAGCCATGGGCATGTGTTCAGGAGAGCCATACCTTAGGTGTAGAAGAGCCTGGCCCTAACGTAAGTCTGTCTGCCTATCTGTATAAATAGCCATACTCAGTGCACATTAACACACTTGACAGCCTTGAAAAAGACTAACAACTGTCCAGTATGTCCCCTTCCCTAATCTTCTCTGAGCCACTCAGAGGTAAAACAACAATCTCAGATAAATTCTTCATTCCACATCAGATGTCCTTTGCTAATGTGTATAAAATGTCAAACGTGTATAATATGGCTGAAAAGACATTAAAATAAAAAAAAAACACCCCCTCAAAGCAGCTGCTTGCCACAGAGGTCTGACAGGAGCCTGTCAGTTTATATGCCATACCAAATGTCTGTGAGGATGGCAGAACCTCAGCAGAAAAAACAACATGAACATCCATGCCTTACTCGGGGCTCGAACCCAAGTCCCTTAGATAAGTAGCCAAGTGCACTAACCAGTCAGCGACAGGATGTTTAGCTCCTTTAAAATGGGAAGAAATGACAAAGAACACAGTACTGAAGAATAGCTGTATTTCTTAGCCACTGCAAGTCCCATCTGCTACACTTCACATTCTTGAAATTCACTCAATAGTCCTATCACTCTAGTATAACTGCAGGCTATTGTCAATGGAATTTTACATGAAGAATAACCTTCATAATAGAGATATCTTTATATGTCTTTGAATATTCAAGAACTTAAATTAGCAATAATTTTTAGTACCAAGGAGCAGTTTCAATTTTGCTATGTTTTGTCATAGAAACAAATACATTCTCTACTAAATAATTATTACAATGTTGCAGAAGTATGAAACACTGGATAATTCTAAGAATAGCAGCTATTATTGGTTAGTTGACATGTCCATTCAATCCATTCATAAATTTGTCTTGCTTTACCATTTTTAATATAAAATTTTCTTCAAAACAATGAAGATATTACAAATATGGAAAATGAATTGGCTATTAAATTTTAAATCCATTGCACACATTGGTAATACTATTTTTATGTGTAGATATGGGAAATTGCCGTTTATATTCATAATTGTGACCTTTGAATAAGTGGTACAGAGCATTTTATCAGAAGTAAATATATATATATGCATATAGAATTTTATATTCATTAGTAAAGCACTTAAAAGTTAAAAATCTCTATGAATAATTTTTAACAACTTTTGAAGATGTTGGTTTGTTTTAACTCCAAATAGCATTTTTGCATACAAAATAGGTTAAATGACTAAGTCACAAAGACCCCAAGGACTCGGAGTTGGTTTGGGAATGAGATTCGCTATACAACTGTATTAAAGATATAAGATAGATGGAAGCTTCCTGTCAAGGCCATTCAGTATGTTCTTAAATGTGCAAGTATATGGCTTTCTTGCACATATAGGGCTATGATTTAATACCAAGTGGCTTTTCCAAGCCCAATGGTGTCCTCATTCTCATCAAGGATAGAACAGGGTTATGCAAGAAAATCTCAATGCAAAGACAGTGGGAATTTGATCTTGGGAATGGTCATGAGACTTAACAACCTGCCAACTGAGACAACCCACAAACCAAGATTAAATGCTTTTCACAGGTTTAATAGTGGTTTGAAAACAATATCCAACTAATTAATTAAACACACACTGCCCACATAAATATATTAATAAGGTAAAACAGTTGAGTAGTAAAATTATTACACTATTAAAATAATTTTAAAATATAAACATATAATTACAATAATATGGGAAATTTCAATATTGTGCCTTGGTTTTCTATCCTTTATATATAATTAAGAAAATAATGACTAACAGAAATACCATACTTGAAACCTGAATCATTATCTTTATGATAAAATGGATTATGCATTGAGAGGAAAAAATAACAGGATCTGAATTGTTTTGCATTTACGGAAGATCTTCCTAGCCAATTTGTGAGGTGGCAAACAGCCAGCATGCATTTATCCTTGAGCTTCTATTTCCAATATATGGGTGGCCTTGGCAACTCTCTAAAGTTATATTTAAACTTTCCACAGGATAGTCTGAATTCTTGTGATATAATTTATTATATATAAAATGCCTAACAAAAATCCTTTCACTTAATAAATATTATATCACTTTCTACAAATAGAAGTTTTAAATTGTCTTGTAACATTTGCAATACTAAAAATGAACATATTAAGTTAATAAAATTATATTCTATTTAAAATTGCACTGTACACTTCCTTAAATAAAATAGCAAGATAACTGTTAATATACACAAACTTTTTGGATTGGCAATAAAACAAATGTCTATTTTCCAAAAATATGAAAGCCAAAATATTTCAGATTTAAATAAAAATTTATCAACAAAGTGTCTAGAAAAAAACATTTTTTTTTGCAACTTTAATTCATTTTAGTCACTAGTTGAATTGCTAATCTAGTATAGGATGCTTTTTATTTTTATTTTCTAAAGTCATAAATTGATATGCCTTATATTTATACAGACATAATTACATTTTAAAACAACCTGGCCATGAGATAAATAATATATAACTATGAAGATAAGAAAAATATTTTTTATGAGTGATGTTTTTAGCCAAAAAAAAATACACAACAAAAACATACCTGATCCACAGTTATTTCTCCAATAACCTTGCTTCCATACACTTCTCTAAACTTTTTAACTTGTTTCTGATGCTCAACTATTTTTTTAGCCATTATTCCTTTTAGATCCTTTAAAGAGCCAAATTGAATATTTATTTATGCAGACAAACAAAATAAATTATTAGCAGGTCAAAAATACATAAAACATTTCAAGTATATTTCTTACTACAAAAATAAGGGTTGGATCAAGGAAAATGTGAGGAAGAAGACAAGTTTGATAATCAAAAATGCATTTTTTTTTTTGTTCTCTTTTCCTATTCTGAGTTAAAATAAGTACAATTTAAATGAGAAAGATATTGAACATTTTTATTATTTTTAATTAAGATTTTCTTACATTTATTACTTTTATTTTTCAAGTTTTAAACTGCCCACCCCCTTGTCATACCCTCAGATATGATCTTGATTATCACTATCAAACTAAATTTTTAATTTTAATAAAGGATCAAATAAGGCACGTAGCATATGGTTTGCATTCATGGAGGATACACAATTGACTAACAATACAACACATAGGCAACAACTGTAGGCCCGCTACCTTCTGTTGAAGTAAGTTTTGCTGACTGAAAGCAAAAAGTATATTTCTAAATAAAAATGACAAAGTTATTGAAAACATTTAATCACCTGAAACCTTATATGTATATACAGTGGAACCTCAAACTTCGAACACAATCCGTTCCAGTAGACAGTTCAACTTTCGAGTTAAATTTTCCCATATGAAATAATGTAAATTGAATTAATCCGTTCCACACTCCCAAAATTTACCCAATATAAAACATTTTAAGTGCCTATTTCGAAAGATCATACTGGTAAATAATGATAAAAATATAAATAAATAAATACCCCCTCAAGCAGCTGCTTGCCACAGAGGTCTGACAGGAGCCTGTCAGTTTATATGCCATAGTAGAAGATCTGAGAGGATGGCAGGCCCTCAGCAGAAAACAACACGAACATCCATGCCTTACCCAGGGCTCGAAAAACAAGTATATTTAATTTCAATAATTGAATGTTTTTATTTACAATAGTACATACATAAAAAAATATTGTATAATAATCATCAATAATAATAATAGGAGGGATATTACTGTTCACTGGAAGGTGAATTACCCTTCTTTCATCTGGAATCCACTAGTTGAGAGTTGTGGTTCATTAACATTACCACCACTTGATTTTTCTTTGGAGAGAAACCTGTCTAATGTCATTTGTTTTTGTCTATTTTTTTTATTTTCTAAAACATTGCATTACATTGTCATTAAACAGGTTGATACTCCTGTTCACAACTGCAATATTGGGGTGCCACTTCTCTACAAGGCTTTGTGTTTTAGACAAATACCCCAACAGTTCCTTAATGTCTGCAGTGGGGATGCTTCCCTTACTGCTTACCTTCTCCTCTGAAGACAGTTCCTCAGCCACTCTTGCTGCTGCTCCATATGAAGATCCCACAGTTCCTCAGTGGTCAGCTCAGCATTGTGGTCTTCAACTCCTCAACATCCCCACTGTCCACCTCCAGGCCCATAGACATCCCCAGGGACACAATTTCCACCACCACTGCAGCATTCTGTTCAGACTCCTCCAAGTCTCTGGCTGATATAGAGGCTGGCCAGAGATTCATCCAGGAAGATCGCATCATCCTGTAAGAAAGTTGATCCCAGGTTTTGTCTATAATCCTCAGGCATTGGAGTATTTTGAAATGATCTTTCCAAAAGTTCCTGAGGGTTAGCTGTGTCTCTGAAGTCACCTCAAAGCACCTTTGGAAAAGTGCCTTTGTGTAGAGCTTCTTGAAATTAGAGATGACTTGTTGGTTCATAGGTTGGAAGAGAGGAGTGGTGTTGGGGGGCAAGAATTTCACCCGAATGAAGCCATATTCAGCACTAAAATCTTCTTCCAATCCTGGAGGGTGTGCAGGTGCATTGTCCAACACCAGAAGGGCCTTGAGAGGTAAATTTTTCTCCTCCAGATATTTCTTCACACTAAGGGCAAAAACTTCATCAAACCACTCACTGAAGAACTGCCTAGTTATCCAGGGTTCAGGATTTGACCTCCACATTACACTAAGCCTGTTTTAGTGCACATTGTGTTTCTTAAAAACCCTGGGTTTTCTGAGTGGTACACTAGCAGCGGTTTTATCTTGAAGTCCCTACTAGCATTACCGCACAGAAGGAGGGTTAACCTATCTTTCATAGGCTTTTGTCCTCGAAAGGCCTTCTCTTCCTTTGTGATGTAGGTCCTCTTTGACATTTTCTTCCAGAAGAGGCTTCTTTCGTAGCTGAATACTTGTTCGGGAATAAAACCCTCCTTATCCACAAAGTCTTTAAACTCCAGCACAAATTTTTCGGCAGCATCTTTTTTTGCACTGGCAGCCTCCCCATGCCTGACCATACTATGAATGCCTGTTCTCTTTTAAAAACTGTCAAACCACCCCTTAACTAGCCTTAAATTCTTCAGCACCAGGGATATCTTTTGTAATGTCACTATACAGATGTCTAGCCTTCTCACATATAACCAGCCAACGGTTTTCCATTGATCCAAACCATTAAAAGTTTTTCCACTTCTTCCATTGCTGGCGATCTTTTACTAGTAAGGGTTTTTTTACCGCTTTCACCACATTAGCTGCTTTAATGCATTCCTTGTTCTTCAGTATGGTTGATATGGTCAACTTAGCCATGCCATATTGAGCAGCCAGGTCCAATAAACGTGTACCACTTTCCCACTTAGTGATAAGTTCCTTTTTCATTTCTACTGTAGAAATTACGATTTTTTTCTCTTAGGCTTTTCCCCTCTAGTTACCTGCTTTGGTGCCATTATAAATGGGTATTATTAAAGATAATATAAAAATAATCCAAATAAATAAAATGCTTAAAAAACAGACTGAATTTGTGAGATGCTCACTGAACCAGTCATGGGAGAATTGACCAAGCAACTGTGCATGCGACCAAGCAGAGAGAGAAGGCGACCACCTGACAACCACGATTCTTTGTTTGTCTTTCAAGTTTTTGTTCGAGTTTCAAAACTGGATTTTCCTCGAAAATTTTGTCCGAGTTTCAAGTTGTTTGAACATCAAACCATTCGAAGTTCGAGGGTCCACTGTATATATTTATATGAAATGTATCCTAGTAGATACTTATCCCTTAGTTCCAAATAAAAACAGAACTGAATATTAATACTGAAGAGGAACATTGGAAGAAAACTTGGTTTGGTTTTAATCTAAGTGGATTTGCTTTCTCTGTTATATTCACTAAGTTCCAAATTTCATGCATCATTTATGTGCAAGCCATTATAATTTAAAAATTAGATTGTTTAATAATAATATTTCACAGATAAAGTACCTGTTATTTAAACAAGTGAAGAATTAGCTGACAGAATTAAGTCTTGGTAGGAGACCTATCATGTTATTAAGAAGAAGAGCTCTGGTTCCGTTCTCAAAAATTTTTTTCTGCTAACTCTTTGCCTACTCGGGATACTTTTTCAGGTGAACATTCTTTTAAAACAAAATTTGTTCCATTTAGGGTATCAGTACCTAGTCTGTATAATTTACTACAAATTGAAAGATTCTTTGTTCTTCTGGTTAAACAGTTCACAATGAAGAAGATAAAATCACTCATTGTCAAGTTCTATATATAAATATACAACCATACAAAATATCCAGTACTTTTCCATCTAGGCTATGTAAATCAGGTGCCATAATTAAAGTGTCACTTGCAGCAATATTGATTTCACTTAGAAAGAAATGAAATTCCCTACAGTGCTATTCATTTGTAGTAACTAGGCAAGTGTGAAAAAATCCACCCATTTGCCTATCAGACTCGAACTCTCCTGGTTATGCACTAGTTGCTCTAACATTTGAACTAAGGCGGGGGCAATTAACACTTATTTAATTAAGAAATGTTATGATGGTTATGTTGTGAAGCCTTACCATATGATTATAAGTGTCAGGGCATTCATTCAGATACTGAGCACCTGAATAACTGAAAGTATATTATTTGCAATGTGGTTATAAAAGCTTGGTTTTCATCAGTATAAACAGCATATGAGTGCCCCAACACTTAGAAATCACATGGTAAAGCTTTGCAACACACCATCCCAACCTTTCTTAAGCAAGTATGAATTGTCCCCACTTTAACTCAAATGGTAGAGAAACTGGTGTGTAATCAGGAGATCCTGAGTTTGAGTCTGAGAGGTAGATGGGTGGATTGATTTCCTTTACCTATGAATTTATTGTTACTACAGAATATTTTTAATATTTCTAGCATCATCTCACAATTATCAAGAAGCAATATTTAACATCTGCACAAATTTATTTTTAATGGGAAAATATATTCTATTACTATAAAATTACATATAGGTTTCAGCAGGTTATTTAACTATAAACTTACTGTTGAATCTGTAAGGTTCCGTACTAAAAGATAAACAGGTGCAAGGGGTACCTGAAAAAGAAAGGACTGATAATTTGGTGAAATAATCAACAAATTAAACTTCCTTAAAAAATTTTAAATACTATATATTTAGCATTTATATTTGGGCAAATATTTTCTTTAAAGATTGTAATTGCACACAACATTCAAAAACAAATTGTATGAAATCTTAGACCAGAGGGAAGTAGACAAGTTGATTTTGATAGCTTAACAAGTTTTAGTTGTGTTGAGTTGTTTTACCTTGAGTGGCACTTTTTTGCACACCATGGGCTAAATGGCCAGGTCACATGGACCCCGAAGGCTCAGAGAAGGTTGGGGGAGGGGACCCACTGGAACAGCTGTTGGGAGACAGATGGTAGCCTCCCGTCAAGGCCATCCAGTGTATTCTTTAACGTGCACAGGGTATGGCTCTCACGCACACAGGGCCACTGCTTAATGTCCCATTCGACAGACAGCTGCCTTTACAAGCCCATCAGTGTTCCCTACTGACCGTGGACAGGGCGGGGAATTTTGCGGAGATAAATCTCAACGCTGACCCAGCTGGGACTCGAACCTAGGAACTACAGATTACGAGTCTGACCCGCTACCGACTGAGCCACCTCCGCCCCTAACAATTTTAGTTTTATGCTTTTACAATGAAACAAAATTAATAGCATAATTGTAAGACTTAAAAAAAATATCCTGTAACAATGGCATAGTCAAAAGAGAAATTTTTTAACTTTAACTAGGCAGTTTAAAAAAAAATTCAGAACCTTATCATAATGTAACTAATAAGCAGAAATATGCTACATAACAAAAGACCATTTAATTCTGAACAATAAAACAGAAAATCAAAGAGGAAAAAACATGTTGCAGGCCCTCCTGTACAAATTCTGAAAAGCGGTAAATTACTTGTTTGTATTCTTAGAAATCACTGGTTCATAAACTTATATCGTTTTCATGCCTGAACTAAAAAGAATGATAAAATTTACAAATTAAGGATGATAATGGTAAAAAAAAGGCAAAAAAACAGAGGAATATATTATTTAACTAAATCTATTAGAAACAAAAATCTCATCATACCTCATTCCATCAAAATAGTTTACTAATGCAACAAAAACAATTTAAAAAAAGTTTACCATGAGAAACTGAATATAAAAAAAAAGTTACAGAGGGTAATTAGTTATTGAAGTTCAGTGAGCATTATGCTGTGGTTGGAACACTAAGGTAAGGTGTTCCTTTGTCCAATGTGTTAGCTGTTTGAGCTTACAAAACTGGTCACTGCTATATGAAAAATAGCTGCAAGGCTGTAATCATGTTAGGTAATCAGGTGCAGTGATGAGTTCAAGACAGCCTCAATTTTCAGGAGAGTATCAAGACAGCAAATATCAATGAGAGCTTGACCTTTTTTTGTGACATGCTTAGGATCTAAATTTTTGAAAACTACCTTAAATAATATATGCATTAGCCAGACTTTCAACAGGGGGAGGGGGCTATAAACCCTGAATGTCAATGTCAGATATCAGAATAAAACCTGTAGGAGTGCCATGATATGATGTTTGCTATGAGACTTCTGGCTAGGCCCATAGAACTTTCCTTTTTAGTTTCTTATAACAGTACTTTGAATTACAGTAATATAATAAAATATAAATATTCCCTTAAGCAGCTGCTTGCCACAGAGGTCAGACAGGAGCCTGTTAGTTTATATGCCATAGTAGAAGGTCTGTGAGGATGGCAGGACCTCAGCAGAAAAACAACACAAACATCCATGCCTTACCCAGGGCTTGAACCCAGGTCCCTTAGATCAGTAGTCAAGCACACTAACCACTCAGCCACGGGACAGTTACAGTAATATAGCCAATTTAAAAATCTCTAAAATAATAGCCCATGCAAACTATATTGAATTTCAATACAGAAAGTGTCATATAACAAGCTTCAAAAGCCAAAAGCAAAGAATATATGTTCATCATAGTTTTATGTTATTACAAGCAAAAGTTGTACAATGTGGATTATAAATAAATTAGCAACATTTTAAATGATTAAATTATGTTACTAAGATGAAATGTCTTATAAAAGTCATATACAGAATCAAAGAAATTGGCGAAAATTAATGTTGAAACATTCTTAGAAGCAACAGGTAGTAATTACATTCTTAGAACAACACTAGTAACTTCAAATTGGAAAATTTTACTAATACAAAAATTCAAGCACAAACACTTGAAGATGATGCTTAAAAATTCAGTACATAAAAAGCAGCTACTAGTGGACATCTTAAACTTTTTAAGCATTTAAATTCAAAAAAATTTTCAACCTGCTACTTCCATAAAAATTGATAAAGTTTAGCCAAGAAATTCACACACAGTGGAAAAATTAACATTGAACAAAAATGCCTCTGCAAAAAACATAATACAGATACATTAACAACTAAAAAGAGCAAATTCCCAATTTCAAATAAGCTATGAACTGTAAATGCGTTTATATATAAAAAATATATCTGAAGCAGCTGCTGCCACAGAGGTCTGACAGGAGCATGTCAGCATAATGTGCCACAGAGAAAATCTATGAGAAATGGAACACAAGAAACTAGTAACATCTGGGGCTTGAATCAAAGTCCTTTTGCATCAGGAATGGAAAAATTCTATTAAACCAAAAGTTTTGCACTAATAACAGATTTATGGGAATCACATTCTCATAATAGATGGCTCCTAGGACTTAAATCATTACAACCTTAGTTTAGATATATGTATTAGTATTTGTATCCCTAAAGTTATGATAGCTACAACAAAATTCTCTTTGTATTTTCACATGCTTTCCTTTTTTCATTTTCATGTTATGAGTTAAAGATTTAATTTAGTGAGCAGTGTAAATAAAAGATTTGGGCAGCTGGGTTGTTTCACCTCTGAGCTGCACCTTTTTTGCACAAGCTAAATGGCCAGGTCACAAGGACACCAGGAGCTCAAAGAACATTCAAGGGATCTACTGGGAAGCTGTAAGGAATGGATGGAAACCTTCTATTAAGGCTATCCAGCATGCTCTTTAACATGAACAGGTATGTCTCTCCTGAATACACATGCATTTTCAAGACTCTCATTGTCCATTTCTCATTGAGAGAGAAGTGGGTTTTACAAAGAAAATTCTAATGCAGGCACACTAATGACCTCTTGTTCTTGAACCTGGAACTCTGGCATGCTACTGATTGAGCCCATTCCAATCTGGACACCCAACTATCACATCATTTATCTGGTCAGTGTAAATCACTATAAAAATATAAAGGAGGTAAAAGAACTCAGGAATAAGATAACACCAATATTCATATCTTGCCAGACTTGATTTAATTTGGAAAGGGAAAGGAATGAAAGCATTTAACGATAAAAAAATTCATCATTAAAGGTAACGGACAAATGCCTGTAGATTACGGAAAATTTTTAAGTTAGTAGAAAAATAGAGGCTTGTTAATGGAAATCTTGAATGGTGGCAAGTGACTCAATGGTGATATAGATCAAGGGTGTTATTAGATTTTGAGTTCATATCCCACCTAACACAAAAATCTTGAAACTAGAAATTTTTTTCTATAATAAAATTTACTAAATAATGAATAAAAACACCCATCCTTCTAAAATGGCATTAGCTGTGAAGGTGACTTCATCAGGAAAGGACCATTTTCCCAACTTATTTAGTTTTTATAGCAGTTTTAGCAGCCATTCAATCTGTGAAAGACTTTTAGATGTATAAGTTTTAGCTCAGTGATTTTATTTAACCTAATGTTTTACAGCAAATATAACTGGCAATTATATATATCTATTTTATTTCATGCATGGTAGTAAGGGCATGATTATTTTTAGTATTATTAAGTATCTGCATCTACAATAAGTGTGCAAGTCCATGAAACTTATCAGAGTTAATGTACCTACCAGTCACAAAAGGAGATTAACCACCACTGTTCTAACTAAAAATTTAACACAGTAACCTTTTTAAAATCCCCCCCCCCCCCACTGAAAATTGAGAGCTGACAGATTTTAGAAAGGTATACACTTAGTGGTTGAACACACTAATAACTGAACTTGTTGATATCTGTAAACATTTATTAATGAAGATAGTGGTGTAGCTACAAATATAAATAACAGTTTAAGTATAAATAAATAACAATAAACAAAGTCACAGAAAATGTCATATAATGACAATTTTAAAAGCACTGAACACTCAACTAGTTGAATTCACCTATTGGACTTCATCTGGTTGATTTTAGAAAAGCAGGAGGTAGTTAAAAGATTATTCAAACATAACAATCTATTCAGTAACTGTTCTTTCTGTGCGCCTTCATGTCGCAATGTTGACAATCTAATATTGTATTCCTGAAGAAGCTTTCTCCTTCCTTCTCTGCTTTCTAGTCTTTCTATAATTTCCAATTTTTTAGGAAAGTATAACATGCCTTTTCTTCTGTCCTCTCCATCTAGATTTTCACTTGACATAGTTGAAGGATGGGGGGGGGGGTAAAAAGTTTGCAATTAAAATAGCACAAGTGAACACTTTGGTAATGGCCAACAATAATTACTTATATTCAATTCAATAGTGCTGATGTAATGGCAAAATGCCAAAAAATGGTAAAAGCAAAAAATTATTGAAGAGAAATGTGATCATAGACGTGGGTATCACATTGCTTCTTTTTTCTGGATTGTAAAACAATATTTTTGTAAAATGTGCTAAATTTTAAACAATTTCAAAATATCAAGTGCTGAATTTTAAAGAGTTTACTGTACAGTAATGGTCTGTAAATCCTCAGTAATGATGCACAGAACCAGCCAGGCCAAGAACCTAATGTCTGACACTGCCTTCTCGTGGTGCAAACCATTAGTACCTTTCAAGAAATATTCTCTTCTGAGAGGAAATGGAAGGGGAGGGCTGCCACATCAGCATAGCCTATTGATCTGGTCATCTATGGCCACTTCTTTTTTTCTTCCCTGCTGAGGAGTGGTCAACTTCACAGGGTTCTGGTGCTGACCATTTTATACACACTGGACTGGAATAGCTTATGGCTTTGGGCTTGATTATGGATCCTGAACTTACTGCACTGGTCGGCCTCTGTTGAAAGAAACTCTACCAATGTGTTTACTGTTTGCCTATGGGTTACCAGTTAAGTGTGAGCAGAGGCACAAGATACTGGTGAATAATCCTGATCAGAGGTCATCGAAGGTACCTGAATCCTTTCTTCAGCTAGTTGGGCATCACCAATCCTACCCTGAAGTATTGTGTCTCAGGCAGATCAATTTCTATACAGATTCTGGTTCTTGAGAAGGTGGTGCCTGAAGTTCCTACCAGCATGGGTGGCTTCAGCCTTTAGTAGTAGGGGGAATTGATCTTTGCCATGTTTGTGATTAGGGGGATGTTTGATATTGTTGGCCTGATCCCTCTCAATAAACCTAGTTTCTTTAAAAATTATACTAATCATTTTCTATCTGCATGAATATGAAATGTGAGGAATTGAATTGAAAGAAACTCAACAAATGAATATTCCTACATAGATAATTATTACTATGCAGACTCATTCAGACACAAGTTAAATATATATATATTTTTTTTTTCCTTTTTTTATAAGAAATCAAACATATCAATGTCTTTTAGATATGAAATTAAAAGCTTGTAGAACTTTCTTTTCAGATTTTTGTTTTCAGGTTCCAAAATGGTTTTAAATGAGAACATGTTAACATTATAATTCTTTAAGTTGGAGAAGTATTTTTCTCTTTCTGTTTTATATTTTTTACAATGAAATATTAAATGTTCAATATTTTCATATTGATTACATATTGTGCAGTTAGGAGAGTTTACTTTTTTCAAGTGAAATAAAAATGGTTTTGTTATTGCAGCATTTACTTTTATTCTTAGTATAATAGTGTTCTCTTTTTTGCTCAATCCATAGTTTTTAAAGGTTGTAATTTTATTTGAAATGTTATATCTATGAGTATCTATAGCAGTTAAATCATACCATTTTTGTGTTTCTTCTAGTAATTTTATTTTATTATTATTTTTAATTATGTTTATAAATATTAATGATTCCATAGTGTTATTAAGATATATTGCATCTTTTGCCAATGTATCAACTCTTTCATTGTGTTCAATACCAGTGTGAGCTGGCACCCATTGAATATACAATTTATTATTATTTTCTATGTGTTGTTTTGTTAAAATAAGGATATCGTTTATTAGAACTTTAAAATTATTATTATTTGGATTTTGAAATATAGTATCAATAGAAGATTTTGAATCAGTAAAGATTACAATCTTTTCCCCTTTAAAGTAAAGTGCGCAATGAATGGCTAATATTATAGCAGTTAGTTCTGTTATAATTATTGGATTTAATTTATTTAGTTTAAATTGAAATTCATAATTTGTTATTGGGCAATAATATGCTCCAGATGAATTGTTGTTTTCAGCATTCACTGAACCATCCGTGTATATGTGTATAAAATCTTTGCATTGTTCTTCAATGTAAAGTTCCGCCAAATTTTTTAGGTTTTCTTTGTCTATATATTTTTTAGATGTAATTCCTTTAACTTCAGTTTCCAAAATAGGGAAACAAAACTTCCAAAAAGGAGCCAAAATTTGTTTGTCACCACTAAGATTATTTTGTATAATATGTTTTAATTGTTCTTTATCGTTAAATAGGTTTATAATGTTATCACTAAAATTTTCATTTATTTTATCAATGATTGGATGATCATTGTTTTTTAATACTATTCTAAATATAAGATTATGTAAGAGATATTTTTTTTTTATTTCCAATGGAGGTATGGATGTTTCTGCATAAATATTTAATTTATTTGTATTTTGTAATAAACCTAAACAGAATTTTAAAATTTTTATTTGTATAATTTCTAAAGTTTTATAATTTTTTTTTGTTAAGTAATATATCAGTTCAATTCCATAAGTAAATTTGGGTAGAATAATAGAATTGTATAATAATAGTAGGTTTTTTTGATTACATCCCCATTTTGAGTTGCCAAGAAATCTTAGAAAATGATAAAGCTTGGTTGCTTTGTTTTTAGCTTCTGTAATAAATTTATTCCAGTTCAATTTTGAGTCAAAGTGAATTCCTAGATATTTAAAATGATTTACGATATTTATATTTTTTTCATTTATTTTAATTATGAAATCTTCTGGTAGTTTTCTATTAGGGTGAAAGTATGAAATGACAGTTTTTTCATTTGAAATTTTTAGATTCCAATTTTCACAGTAATTGTTTACTTTTTTAATTGTGTCTTGTATTCTTTTTTGTATTACATCTATATTTTCATGGAATGTCCAGAAGATTAAATCGTCTGCATATGTTCCAAATTTTATTTCTGGTTTAAAAGTTTTCTGAATATCATCTAAGTATAGGTTAAAAAGAAGCGGGGATAATATATCTCCTTGTACAAGACCATTTAGCAATTTATTTGATGTAGAAGTATTATTTCCTAATTTTACTTTATAAGATCTCTTTCTAATAAAATGTAAAAGAAAATTATAAATGTTACCACATATTTTTAATTTCCTAATTTTATATAACAGTGCATTGTGATCTATCGAATCAAAGGCCTTCTCGAGATCAATTATGACAACTACCAAAAATATTTTCTTTTTGAAATGTGAGGATATTGCATAGAGATTATTCCCTTGATGTCCTCAAACAGGAATTCCAGCATTATAACCTGAATATTCTGGGTTTCCAAGAGACCAGATGGATGTGTAAAGGTCAGAAATTTAAAAATAATTTTAAATTTCTTTTTTCAGGGAGGGAGGATGGAAAGCATCTCTAAGGTATAGGTTTGCTTCTCAGCTGACATGTCAGTGAAAGAGCTTAATAAACATGTAAAGGATCAATTAACACCTGAAAAGAATATTTGGCTTGATAGCTTGGCTGGCAAAGCAGAGGAAGCAGCTAAATAGCTCAATAGCAAGGAGTTGTACCAGATAGTTAATGTTTTATGTCAGAAGAAACAGATAGGTACAAAGGGATTGAAGGATAAAAATGTAAGGTTGTTGAAGGTGATGATTCTATCATGGTTAAGTGAGTCTAGCACTTAAGAGAGATTCTAAACAATGTAGTTATTTCCACTAGCATTGTTTGTAATGGCAATAGATACTTACTGGCTTTAATATTGACCCTATATCTATCACATTATGCAGTTACTTTGACTATATCTCAATTAAAACTGCATAAATTCCCAAGAGTAGATTAAATTACTACTGAAATGCTTAGAGCTGGGAATGTGTCTGTTATGGCTGATGGAAATTTTGAATATCTTTTATGATAAAGGCATTGTTCCTAAGGATTTTATCAGGGCTATTATTATCCTGATTTTTAAAAAAGTGATTGCAGTTCTTGTGATAACTATAGGGGTATCAGCCTACTTTCAGTTCCAGGTAGAGTTCTTTGCATTTTTGTGCTTAATAGAATTAAGAATTTGGTTGATGGACAACTGCTGATGAACAGTGTGGATTCAGAAGAGGTAGGTGATGTATAAATATTTTCACTTATTTTCAAATATATTTCAGCAACTATATTAGGCATATTGTTGAAAAATGGTTAAGAGTTTCAGAAACCTGTGGTTACTAGCTTTATAGATTTCAAAAAGGCTTTTGACTCTGTTGATCAACATAATTTGTGGTTGTCATTAGATCATATGGAATACCTGCCAAGTTAGTTAGCATAATAAAAGATCTCTGTAATAACACTGAATCGTGTGAGAGTTGGTAAAGCTTGTAGCAATTGTTTTAGTATTGCTAGTGTAGCTCGACAAAGATGCACCTTCTCTCCTTTTTAGTTTGTTTATTAATTATGCTATGCAGAATTCTTTGCAAAGGAAAGATTTAGGCCTTAATAATCTACAGATTTCAAAATCTCTGAATTAATTATGCAAATGATTTGGCTTTGTTGGCTAACAATATTGATGAATTCTTTCATTAGGGCTGTTGATGAGACTGGTAATAAGAGCAGCTGTTTAACAGATACTAGTGATGTATGGCATGAGATAAAGAGAATAGGGATTGCTGCTGGGATCTTTGAAAGTTTTTGGAAAAATAGACATATAACCAAAAGATTGACTCAAAGGAGGAGATAACCTCCTTTGAGTGGCTTATTGTGCAAAAAGAGACTGTTGATTTGGTTATGTTGCCTTGTATGCATAAGTTTATATTGGCAAATAGGGTCTCATGAAAGATTGGCCTATAAAGGTCTCAGGAAAAGGGGGAGACTAAGATGTGATGTGCAGACAATGCCAAATAGGACTTTGCTAGAATTGATTTGCAGTAGTCGAATGCAGCAGCTGTAGATTAGGACAGACATGTTTGGAGAAGAGAATTGCAGTCTGGTTGAACTTTGTGACCCGTAGCTGCATGAAGATTTTATATGTATGTATACAGGGTGTTCAAAACTTATCATTCAAATTTCGTGGGGAGGTAGGGAATACGCCAGGAAACCGATTTCACATAGGAAAGTATGTCCGCAAATGTCATCTACATGAACAAAATGGACAAGTAAAGTGAACACAAGGAAACAGTACAGTTAAGTGGTAACAAATGTGACTTTTATTCCAACAAGGTAAAGTACAGGTTCACAGTAGGTGCTCAAAATTGCGACCATTTACGCGGACACAGGATTCACAGCGCCGTTGCATTGACCGCTGAACATTTTCAAAAACGCCTGGCATATCACGGACAATGCCTGCGGCAGCCACTATTCGTGCAACAAGGTCCATTTCACTGTCGACAGGGGTCTCGTACACATAGTATTTCATGGCTCCCCACAAAAAGAAATCCATGGGCGATAAATCAGGTCGGGAGTGGTCGGGCGAGCTGTACACTGGTTGGGTACATACAGCGCCCTCTACATACGCATGCGTACATTTGCGGACATACTTTCCTACGCGAAATCGGTTTCCTGACGTATTCCCTACCTCCCCACGAAATTTGAACAATAAGTTTTGAATCACCCTGTATATTAGTAACTTAGTGTTACATTTTTTTTACCTGCTAAATTAACTAAAGATCACTTAAAAAACAAAAATAATGGGTGAATTTCGTAATAGCATGGAAAATAAAATATGTTATCATAAGGAATATTTTCTCTTGTAACTCGGAATGGAAATGGATTATCTTTGATTTTAAGTATAGATGGGAAAGAATTGACATTTTTAAGGGCTGGATTGGAAAAATCCAAGATTGAAAGGAGTATATTTAAATTAAATTTAGTACCTAACTATAAAATATGGTTAGCTTTGAATTTGCAATCATAATCCTGATATGGTTAAAAAAACAAAACACAAAAATTCTTCAAGACTCATGCCAAAAAAATTAACACATAAATGATATACTATTGTAATCAAAACATTAGTTACCAATTTTTAAGGTTTAGAAAAAATAAATGCAAAAAGTTGAACTCGCTGTTTTTTTTTTGGTCTTAACTCTGTTCAATATTATTTGTCCAGTTTGCTTTGAGTTACATATTTTTTTTTCAAGTTAACTACTCAATATAAAATTTTTGAGCCCACACACTTCTAGTTTTAGTTTACCAATCAATTATAAGACTTATTTTTTGTCATACCTATACTCTTTGCTGCTTGATTTATGTAACTACATCTGAAATTTGAATTCCAAATATTTTTTTTTTACTTTTTTATGTGGCCATTAAACACTCTTAACATAATTATGCTTTAGAATCAGTTGATTTTATAGTTTCTTTTTCTACATGTAATGGAGCAAAACTAAGTTTCACAAAGTTAAATGTCTGTTCTAAATCACAGTAACCCAAGAATTTATTATTTGGGCATTTGAACTTCAAAAGAGTAAGCACAGATTCTTCAATTTAGTGAAAAATGCATTCAAACTTGCTTTTAGCCAAATTCAGCAATATTAGAGAAGATTTAAAAAGTTGCAACTGATCATTACTGATTAAAAAATTATGCAAAAAATTGCAAGCAACTGAGCCAAAACTACCAAAGTTAAATGATGTAGTTGAAAGATTCGGAGCACTTAATCTGTAAGAGTTCCTTATCACGGGGTAAAGGCCACTGACCTTGAATATCAGGAGCAGTCACCATGTCTAAGCACAGTGCATGTACACATAGCTATTGGTCTTCATTTGACCCAAAAGTTTTACTCAGCCAATTGGGAGCACAAAAGATAAAACTATCATTTCAGAGCACTCAAAGCTTCTTCTTAGGCTTCCCTCAAAAACACTGGTGATTTCATTTATTAACACTGAAAGAAGCATGGGTTCTATTCAACAATTCAGAAGACATACACACAGCAAATGAATGGATTATATTAAGTTACAAGATCTACAATGAATAGTAAGTTAATATTTTAAAAAATTACCAAATACTACTTAATTTAAATGGATAATATGCTACACAAGAATGCTCTATTTACTACTGCTTGCTGCTTTTTTAAATTTCAAAATAAAATCCTTTATCAAGTTCTTTTCTAAATGTTTAGTTCCAAAAATAGTTTAATGAATGCAAACACATATAATACTTTTTCACCTACAGTAATAAATATGAATATATGGAGCTCAAGATTTTTAGCTCATGCCAAAGTGAGTCAAACTTTTAATTAGAAGTTATAGAGTTTGAGTTGAGCTTTATAAAAACATATAGAAGTCATTCTTGAGAAAATAAATCGACCCAAGCTAGTTCACGTTTTTATAACATTTTTTTTAAGCTGAGAACAAAGTTAATTTGAAAAGAACAATATTGGAGGTCACTATTCTGAAACATTTTGCTGTCTTATGGGTTTTGCCACTATTATAAACCACTGCTATTTTATTTTTAGTATCACACTCTTGAAAGATTAAGTAGCACAGAATCAATGTTCATATGTCATCCAGGACAATGAATCATGTTTTCCAAAAACAAGAAAATTGTTAAACACAAAATGAGCCTAAAAGTTTCTTATCATTTGCCTTTCCCCCTCTTGAGGTTCAAGAAAAAAGATACAAGATTTCAGGTGAAAAAAATTCAGATATAAGGGTTCTATGGCTTTGGAAAATTTGAAAACCCCTTAATTAGGAGATATATCTTATACAAAAACAAGGTTCAATGTGTAAGATCATGGTGAAATTAGCCTCCAATGAGGGGCTCCCTACCAAGTACCAAAATATAACTTGAATCGAGTGGAAATTTGTTCAGTTTTTAGTACTTTAGTTGGGTCCAGTAGTGATTACAAACTAGAATGATAGTTAAATGAAAGCAAAAGCATACTAATATACTATTTTATTAATGAAATTCCTCAATATCATTGACTAAATTCTTTTTCTTGACTAGTTATCTTTAATGGTATTCCTCAAGTTCTATAAATTCAGTATTTTTGTATGCACTATAATATAACCACAGACTAACTAGATAGCACAGATAAAACTCAAGACCATTGCTTGCAGTGCCACCTAGTTAACAATCGCCATAATTCTCATTTTTCAACTAACTTTCAAATAGAAATAATACAATCTCTCAGATATACTCCTGGTAATAATTTGTTAGATAAATATGTAGAGGGAAAATGTCATTAGCCAGGTGTATAAAATTAACTGCTGGCTTTTTAGAAAATAATACCTACCTATATAATTTAAAATTAGTCATATATTAGTATTTGAAATAACTTAGTTGGGTGGATGCTCAGTATGTGTTAGCATCGATTTTGTGTTACATTGGGCTTCTACAGACATATTTATCTGTACTAGATGTGAATATAGCAACACGTGGCCAGCACCTCCAGGATAGAAGTTTAAGGCAAACTTCTTGCATATAATCAAAAAGAACATATTGAAACATCTGCTATTAAAATAGTAGGTTAATGTATTATAATGTATATGTATAGTAGGTTAATGTATAATAGTAGGTTAATGTATAATAGTAGGTTAATGTATTGTAATAGTAGGTTAATAATTATGACTAAATGATATTTATATGAATATTCTTATTAACTGCTGTCACCCATCTAATTTTGATGATGATTTAAAAATCAAAGTTACTTAATTTTAACATTTTGGTTTTAAAATAGTTTGCTCAAATTGTTAACTCGTTATTATATATCTTTCTACCTCTGTACAAGAAAAAATAAAATTGTATGTGATTTAAAATGTTTTTAGCCAATACATTTACATTTTACTTCCTTAAGCTAGGGGGCTTCCAAACTTTTTGACTATGCACCTACCTCTCCTTCTGGAATTCATAATTTATTCAGCTGTCCCATGGCCAAGTGGTTAGCGTGCTTGGCTAGTGATCAAAGGGACCTGGATTTTTGATTTGTTTTTCTGCTGAGGTCCCACCATCCTCACAGACCTTCTACTATGGTATATTAAACAGGCTCCTGTTAGACCTTGTGGCAAGGAGCTGCTTGAGGGGGTATTTATTATGCACCTTCCCTCATCTCATTCCACCTTCCTAACTTTGTCCTAACTGATTTATTGAAGAAACATACAAATATAGTGAAGAGAAGAATATTTTCGCACAAATACTGTTTATTAATGAAACATAAAGCTAAATTAAAATATATCATAAAAATTATGGAAAATAGTAAATATAGTAATGATATCACCAACAGATCACTGGTCTTAATTGTGTGTGGTAATAAAATCACAACTGAATCAGGGAATGGGGCAAAGTTCCACAGTAACATCCATTGTATAATAACTAGATTCAATGATTGTCTACTAGATATAACTAGAGCCATGTGCTGATATCCACATTTAAAAGGTCTCAGCAGATAAAAGATAACTTGAATAGTGAATTAAAAAAAAAATTGGTGTACACACAGAAAATGGACAGAATCTTGGATTTGATAAGATATGCAGAAACACAAGCATACCTTACTGCATTATTGATGGCTGACATGAGTGAAAAAATCTACTTTAGATAATGAAAAAAGGCTGATTTGAAACTCCATTGATGATATTCACCTTAAAAAGAAAAATAATGCTTTATGATAAACCACCAATTAAAATAAAACATCCTATGTGTAAGATGCAATCTTTTTGCTGGCAAATTAGAATAAAAATTCAAAAAATTACCAGTATGTTATGTAAAAAACTGGAATTAAATATGTAATACTTTCATTAGTGGAGCTCATAATGTGTGAAAGGGAGTTACAGGGAAATTAATGTCATGTGTTCAATAAGTTTATTCCACTAAGTACACTTGAATTGAGGATCAGTAGATTCTTTTAATACTGTTATATTTGGATCCCTGCACAGATAGCAAAAGTATTAATCATGTGTTTTATATGCATCCTCCACCACATCCACAAAACTTTATCAGCATCCATGTATGTTGATTATTTAAACCACTGAGATTTTACAAATGCTTGAGGTCTGATGCATATATGTGAGTAAAAGAAATCAGTTTAATTATTTATTGATAATGAACCAAAAATTATGCTGTTATAAAAAAAAAAGCCTTTATTTCATAAAAATGTCTTACCTAAAAATTATTAGACAAAAATTTTGCTCTTTCAAATGTAATTATTGGTGATTATGGGTGATTATGGGAAGACATTTCTTTTGATCTACTTTACTGAACTGCACTGAATGGACAAATTACATACACCTTGATAACAATATGCAAAGCAGAAGTATCGCGTCCAGTCATGAAACTGGCAATGTCTATAATAGAGTAGGTCTCTATGTATTGGAAACCAATCACAGAAAAGTAAATAATGGGTAAAGGTAGCAATGTGAGTTTGACCATGGCTAAATAGTAGGAGGAAAGCCCATTGTTCAATCACCACAATTGCTGAACTGTTGGAATTTCAACATTAGATCGTAGCATGTGTATACAAAGACTAGGTGAAATTACGGCAAAACTTCCAACCAGAAGGATAAATGTTGACATAAAAGTGCAACTGACTCTCAAGGTGAGCGCAGACTGTCCTGCATCATTACAAGGAATCGCACTGCTACCGTGGAGCAGATAATGTCAAAACTGAATTAGGGTGCATCCAAAAGCTTATATTAATTTGAACTACATAGCAAAATGTTAAATGTTTAATACACATTTATGATGTAATAATACTAATAGCTCCTGAACAACACTATTCTATATCTAGCTTATCACTTTTTATATAGTCAAGCCACGAGTATTTTCGCCATGGCATAATTTCACTTAAGGATACTTTTAATTCTTTCAAAATGTTCTCAAGTAAATAAGTGAAAATGCCCTCCCCTCCTTGATCGTCAGACCTCAACCCCATTAAGAATTTGTGGGACAAATTGGAAAGATCTGGTCGAGCCTGTCAACCCCCACTGGCAACTGTTGGGACTCTACAACAGACAATCTTTGTTTCATAGGTGGCAATACCACCTCCATGTTTTCAACATCTCATTGAGTCCTTACTGAGACATCTGGCTGTTGTTTTGACGGCAAAAGGTGGAGCAACAGGTTATTAGGAAGGTGTATGTAATAATTTGTCCATTCAGTGTAGATTTCTGTGCATTTGGTTAATTCACATAATGCATTTCATTCCTTCTGATCATTGCTTCATCAGGGTTGGGTTGTTTCAAGTTCATTTACAGAAAATGGGCTATGTTTTCATTTCATCATCTGTCAAGATGAAAAAATAGCCCATAAGACATTCAACTTTTTTAAGAAGATAATTTATGAATATGATAAAGATTTTTAAGAGATAAATGAAAAAAAAAATAGTTTTCAGTTGCACAGGTATAATAATTATATGCAGTTTCTGAATCTTCCAATTTTTAATTTCCTTTTAATAGGGCATTAAAGTTGGAATTCAAACTAATATTGTAAACAGATTATTCATGCTAGATATTTAAGTTGAAGAGTGTGGTGATCTAGAGATTTACATTAACTACAACGATTTGCCCCTATACCCATGAGGATAGAAAAATGTTTTGTCTTACATAATTGGTTGGACAGCTACTTACTCTCTGAACCTTCCCTACATCTTCTACAGGTCAGTAAACTTAATGGTTTCAGAATAACTAACACTTAGTACAAACACTGCAACATACATAAAAAGACATGGGTTTCACCAAATGGACTGCATAAGAATATGATCAATTATATATTAATTAACAGCAAATGGGCTAGTTCTGTTAGGAATACCAGGTCATATAAGGGAGCTGAAATTGGATTTGACCATTACCTTTTAAAAGTGTTTTGCAACTTAAATTTAAAAACTGTAGTGCTAAGGTTAAAAAATTTACTTTTAATTCTGAAGCTCTGAAAGACCCAGTTATAGCTAAAGCTTACCATGATAGGTTACTTAATCATTATGACAATCATGGTTTGCTTACTGCTGAGGTTGAGGAAGAATGCGACATTTTAAACAGGCTTTTCTTGAAACTAACAGTACTCTTTTAGGAAAAAGGAGCAGAGGAGGCAAAATTATTTGAGTGATAAGGCACTTGAGCTTATATCAGAAAGAAAGAACTGCAGGAATGTCCTTAATCAATACCCTGCTAGTCCCAATGGAAAGCATAATAAACGTGTAAAGGATCAATTACTGCTAAGAATCTTTGGCTTGATGGCTTGGCTGACAAAGCTGGGGAAGCAGTTGGACAACACAACAGCAGAGAGCTGTGCCTGATAGTTAATGTTTTGCATGGTAGAAAACAGACAGGTATTCAGGGATTGTAGGATAAACAAGGTAAGTTTATAGAAGGTGAGGATTCTGTCATGGCTAGGTAGGCTGATCGTTTAAATGATTTCATTGATGTTCTAACAATTAATGTCTAAACAATGTGGTTAGTTCTACTGTCATTGTTTGTAATGGTGATAGATGCATTACTGGCTTTAATGTTGGCCATATAACACATTCTGCAGTTATTTTGGCTGTTTCTAAACTTAAACTACATAAATCCCCAGCAGTAGATGAAATTGTTATGGAAATGCTTAGAGCTAGGAATGTTAGCACATGGATGACTGAAATTTAAAATATCTTTCATGATAATGGCATGTTCCTAAGGATTTTACCAGAGTTATTATTATTCCAGCCAATGGAAGTACCAAGATGAAAACACCGGTTCTTGTCAGATCACCAAAGTTAAGCAGCTTTGGGCGTGGTCAGTACTTGGGAGGGAGACCACCTGGGAATCCGCGTTCAGTTGACAAAAAAACTGCTGAGGACCCGCCATCCTTACAAATCCCTCCAATATGGCATATTAAACTGACGGGCTCCTGTCAGACCTCTGTGGCAAGCAGCTGCTTAAGGAGATATTTATTTAATTTTATTTGTTATTATTCTTATTTTTCAAAAAGGTGAACGCAGTTCTTGTGATAACTATAGGGGTATCAGCCTACTTTCTATTCCAGGTAAAGTTCTTTCCATTCCAGGTAAAGTTCTTTCCATGATTGTGCTTAATAGAATTAAGAATCTGGTTGACGGTCAATTGCGTGATGAGCAATGTGGATTCAGAAGTGGTAGGGGATGTGTAGATCAAATATTTTCACTCTGGGAGATTCTGGAAAAATGTTTCGAGTTTCAGAAACCTTTGGTTGCTAGCTTTGTTGATTTCAAAAAGGCTTCCGACTCTGTTGATCATCATAACTTGTGGTTAATTGTGAGATTGTATGGCATACCACACAAGTTAGTTAACATAATGAAAGCTCTCTGTAATAACACGGACTTGTAGCAATAGGTTTGGCATTGCTTCTGGTGTTCGACAAGGGTGCATTTTGTCTCTCTTTAGTTAGGTTATTGATCATGTAATGCAAAATCCTTGCAAGGGAAAGATTTTGGCCTTAAATTATCTGGAGATAAGTAGATTTCTGATTTAGATTATGCTGATGATTTAGCCCTTTTGGAAAATGATGTTGATGAGATGAACCCTTTCTTTTGAGCTGTTGATGAGACTGGTAGTAGAGTAGGTTTGGCTATAAACAGAGAGAAAACTAAAGTGATGAAACTAAAGTGATGAAAATTGGCTAGGCAGGCTGCGATTAATCTGAATGGCTGCAGTCTTGAGCAGCTGTCACAGTTTAATAATTTTGGGAGTTATGTAACAGATAATGGTGATGCATGGCATGAGATTAACAGACAAATAGGGATTACTTCCAGGAATCTATAGAGAGTGTGAAGAAATAAGAGTATACAACTCGATGCTTACACAGTATCTTGGGCATTTGGTGGTTCAACTTTGTAAGTAATGATGAGGTCAGGCAAAGGAGTCGGCAACCTCCTTTAAGCAGCACATTGTGCAGAGAGAGACTCTGTTGGTTTGGCCATGTTGCCCATATGAATAATTATAGATTAGCAAATGGAGTTATGAACAGCGTGCCTACAGGCCTCAGAAAGAGGGAGAGACCTAGGATATGGTGGGCAGACAATGTCAAACAGGACTGTTACACTTGATGTGCATTGGTCAGATGCAGCAGATGTAGCTGCTCAGGACAGATATGCTTGGAGAACTACATTGCATGGTCTAGTTGGACCTCCGTAGCCTATGGCTGCTTGAGGATGATGATAATAGCAGGGTATGGTTGGATAAGCTACTAACAGATATCATTATTCACCCTCTCTGAACCTTCTGTTAAATTTACTTTATTCTCTTTGAAAATAAGAATTACATATAAAGGTGACCTACTAGTCCTAATAGAAAGCATTACAGAGAACTTAATAAACGTGTAAAAGATCAGTTAGCTGCTGATAAGAATCTTTGGCTTGATGGTTTGGCTGAGAAAGCCGAGGAAGCAGTTAGACAGCACAACGGCAGAGAGCTGTACCAGATAGTTAATGTTTTGTGTGGTAGAAAACGGACAGGCATACAAGGATTGAAGGATAAACAAGGTAAGGTTATAGAAGGGGAGGATTCTGTCATGGCTAGATGGGCTGAGCATTTCAGTGATGTTCTAAACAATGCGGTTAGTTCTATTCCCATTGTTTGCAATGATGATAGATGCATTGGTGGCTTTAATGTTGGCCCTATAACACAATCTGAAGTTATTTTGGCTGTTTCTAAACTTAAACTTCATAAATCCCCAGGGGTAGATGAAATTACTTCGGAAATGCTTAGAGCTGGGAATGTTTCGGTTACCACTTGGATGACTGAAATTCTGAATATCTTTTATGATAAAGGCATGGTTCCTAAGGATTTTACCAGAGCTATTGTTATCCCTATTTTCAAAAAAGGTGATCACAGTTCTTGTGATAACTATAGGGGTATCAGCCTACTCTCTGTTCCAGGTAAAGTTCTTTCCATGATTGTGCTTAATAGAATTAAGAATCTGGCTGACAGTCAATTGCGTGATGAGCAATGTGGATTCAGAAGTGGTAGGGGATGTGTGGATCAGATATTTTCACTTAGGCAGATTCTTGAGAAATGTTTAGAGTTTCAGAAACCTTTGGTTGCTAGCTTTGTTGATTTCAAAAAGGCTTTTGACTCTGTTGATCGTCATAATTTGTGGTTGATTGTGAGATCATATGGTATACCAGACAAGTTAGTTAACATTATGAAAGCTCTCTATAATAACACTGAGTCGTGTGAGAGAGTTGGTAAGGCTTGTAGCAATTGGTTTAGCATTACTTCTGGTGTTCGACAAGGGTCCATTTTGTCTCCTTTTCTCTTTAGCTTGGTTATTGATTATGTTATGCGAAATTCACTTCAAGGGAAAGATTTTGGCCTTAAATGGGCTGGAGATACGAAAATTTCTGATTTAGATTATGCTGATGATTTAGCCCTTTTGGCAAATGATGTTGATGAGATGAACTCTTTCATTCGAGCTGTTGATGAGACTGGTAGTAGAGTAGGTTTGGTTATAAACAGAGAGAAAACTAAAGTGATGAAAATTGGTAAGGCAGGCTGTGATTCAGTTAATCTGAATGGTTGCAGTCTTGAGCAAGTGAACTAGCCTATTTTGCAGCAAACTTTTGGACTAAAGAGCTAATGTTATATATAAGAATAAATGCTAAAACGAAAGAATAACCAAAAAATTCACCTCAACATCCTATGTGTATTACAAATAATTAAAGATATACACATGGAAAGGCATTCAGGCAGTGGTTTCGTGGACAAGGAATGCTAGCTTGGATACCATATTAATTTCATTTTCACCTCACTGAAATTTGCTTGTGTGCTGCGTCATCCACAATTTGTAAAGTTTTCATCAGATAATTCTTTATGTTGATATAGTGGATGAGACATAAACATATTGGAAACAGCAAGAAGTATAAAATTAGAAGTTATTAACTAGTTTGAACTTCATACACAGTTTAAAACAAAATGCATTGAATCTTTCACTCAAAAATTAGAAGCTAGTGAGCATGCAATGTCCATGAGTATTTCTCTGGGGATGATTAAGATAAGTTGGCATAGTGATTAAGGAGCTAGCTACTGTTTCAGCATGTGCAGGATGTGAGTTTTGTTACCTCTGAGACAGTGGTCAGCAGCAACTTGTCTTAGCAGGGCATCCTTGTGTAAGGTATTAACAAACCTGTAGTTTCAAGGATCTTTCTTTGTCCTATATGTTGCATATCAAAAAAGAATTCACCAGCACAAACCTAACAAAAGATGATGAGCATTTTGTCCAAATGGAAAACCTAATTATAAATGCAAAAACTGCTACAATTATAGATGCATAGATGCTTGTAGCACACAAATTTCATATGCAATGATTTGCTCAAAACTTGTTTATACAACACATATACAAATTTCTTAATACCTGAAATGTAAATTTTAATTCATTGTTTTTTACAATTAAAATATTTTAGAATATTGGACCTTATAAATTATACTAGAGTAGTAAAAATCAAGAATGAGTCTTCTTTTTTTAGGTCACCTTCATAATATGAATGAAAACAGGATAGCCAGAAAAGTATTTGAATATTTTAGAAGTACATACTCAAGGAGAGAGTACCCTATGTTTTTAGAACTCCAGCAGTAGACAGAAAATTCAATCCTAAATAAGGTTCTTGGAATTCTAAAATTGCTATGGGATGGAAAAATAGGATTATTAAAGATGTAAAGGGATCTTCACATGATTTATGGGGAAGTAACTAAGATTTCTAGCCTAAGTCAAGTCTATGATAGAAAGACTGTACATCAAAGAACCTTACACGGATAATTGCATTGGTAGTTCCCTCCTCTGTAAAGTGAGAGCTGGTTCATTGAAAATGAATAATACTCAGTAAATTTCTAAATTGTTCTGAAAAATGTACTCTATGTCTTAATGCCATTGAGACAATTGTGCACATTTACTGGATTGTGATTCTCTAGAGCACCTTCATTGTGACAGGCAATAGCCTGTAAAGAATGGAAACTGGACACAGCACGACAAATTGAGTTGGAGGCTTGGCTTCCCTACAATGGGTGAAGATAATCTTGAAGAGACCAAGTTTCTCTTTATGGAATGGTTCTCACATAAAGATTTGATAGAACGTAAGATACCAATTGTCAATAGTCGTTTACTTCTGAGAAGGAATACTCAAGCCAAGCTTTCAGAAAAGTGAGGTCCCACAGACCCAACTGATGCACTCTGTAACAATTTCCCACTTGTGCACTCATGTGTATTGTTTTCTCACCCAAGTACTTTTTTATAGCAAATATTATTTATCATTAATGCAAAATTTGCCATCAGTGTTTTAGAAAATTACACTTTAATTTTATTTTTCCATGCTTGACACCTTCAATTATCTGGTAATTTTGCAGTTTTGGTTAGGTTTAGGTCCCAGTTTAGTCTTTGTCCTTTCTCAGTAACCCAAACTGCAAAATAACCAACGATTTTTTTTACTTAAATTGAGTCAAATTTATATTCCAGAGATTAAATCATTATTTTCTATTTGTGTTTTTGTCTAAGCTTTAAAAGTTATGTGTCTTTTAACTTTGTACACCAATTCAGATTTCTGTGTAAATCGCCTGCCATATTATAAAAAAAAAAACCAAAAACAAATGATTCATTTATTATCTTCTGAGGCTTTTTTTTATAATGTAGCAGTCAGATAACTGTTGAACTCAAAGAGGGTGAAAGCGTAAAAGATTGATGGTCACAAAAATATGCAAAATGGTGGCCATCAGCAGATAGCATCTAAAGATTTTTTTTGATATATTCCTGCCAATATTTGCATTATTTCTAAGATACAGCCCATGGCATTACATAAAAGGAATCCCAGATTTATATACTTTATTTTCTTATGGTGGGTTTTTTTATAATATGGATGGCAAATCAGCTATAGAGTAGAGGAATATTGCGACAAAGCTTGTTAATTGGGAAAGGACGTAGCCTAAACTGAAACCTGTAGTTTCTACAATAAACCAAACTGCAAAATAACCAATTATCCTAATACATTTATCCATGTGTTGGATTAGTGAATCACTGCTCAATTTAATCTTTCTTTACTTCTTTTTGCTATGATCTGTATTTTCAACTTTTAATAACCCTTCTTTGTATGACTCAAATTACTTATATTTACAATTTGTCATTTATCATAAAAATTTATGTTTCAGTTCGGTGATTCTCAATTCATAGTATGATTACTGAAAGAAGGTGCAAAAAATTTAGCGATGGTGATTATAATACTCTTGATAGAAACAGATGCAATTATTTCACCAAATTGCATATGTTCATTTGATTTTCTTACAAAAGGGAATATCTTACATTCTATGCTGGCTCCAAAGGAGAATATTAATATTCGAGATTTGTCCCAAATGGGATATAGGAGGTCCTCATTATCCATAGTTAACTGGGACTGAAAAAACACCACTTAAAGCAAATCTACTTTAAGTGGGAAATTTCTACCCATAAAAAATAATGTAATATTGGTTAATAAGAAACATAGGTACTTTTCGGTTAACGGGTCCAGTCGTGATTGTGTGCCAAACGTTGGCGTGAAATTTAACTAGAGATAGGAAACAAGATTTTATTAACAATGCTTATCGCTACAAAATGAACCCTAGTTTCGCACTTAAGAAAATTCCGAAAGTTAATAAAATCCAATTTTAATGAAATTCTTTAACAACTCATTGCTAAAGAATAAACCTTCGTTCTGCACTTAAAAAAAACCCAAATATTAATATTCTCATCAAGACTAGATTTCATTAACAGTTCTTATTGCTAAAAAATAACTCCTTGTTCCTTACTGAAATAAAGCCCCCAAAAATTATCACTTGCCACAAATTTACAATCTATTTAGCATAAAAATAAAACACGAATTTTATGTTGTGTGTATGTTACACAGTATTTTTTTTTACAAAGAAACATGAATTAGACATGAACAATTTGTTTCAATAAATTTTTTCAACATACGAGTGATTTTTATTCTCTTCAAAAGTAGAGGTGTTTGGACTTGAATTTGGGAGAGAATTAGATGGGGGAGGAAGTTGGAGAAGTAGGGGTGGAGGCAAGTTATTTACTTCCATCTGTTCCTTGGGATGTTGGGTAAAAACTAAGTATCTTCCTGAGGTAGGAAATTTTTCTGCAATAAATTTGCTTTGGGTTCCAGGTCACATGTTTCCTTGTAAAATTGCTTTACAGCATGGTTAAACATCTTGTAGATCAGGTTAAATCTTGGCCGAATTATCATGGTTCCCTAACTAATCCACAACCTCATCAATTTTACTAGAAGCGTAAGTCCTTAATTCTTGAGATCTTTCTTCTGAAATGACATTATCATCATCACTCATAGTCCATAGAAGCAATTCTCAGAAGTATAGGGAAATTTTACATAGAGAACCTGAATAATTTGGCACCATATATATGGGGAAATGGATAATGGGGACCTCCTGTATATGGCTTAAAAGTTTGGAACAACTGGATTAGAGGTATACAACCACAAAAAATTGGATTTGGTTTGTGGGGGGAAGCAACAACAAAATGGGTGAGAAACAGTTCTAATATTACTGCTCAATTGTTTGACAAAAAAACTAATTTTTTTAATTGACACAAATCTACGCTTAACAAATGAATATAAAGTGTTAAAGATCAAAAGAAAATGTAATGTTGGATCAAAAATGGTACTAAAATGCAAAAACAAAAATACTTTTGTGCAATGTACTAACAAAGGACGTTTTTGCCATCCATGATGACTTTTATATATCGAAGTTTTCGCATTTTTCAATTTTCAAGGACTAATGTACGTTAAAAAAACTGAACCAAAACGGCTGAAAACAGTCACCGATATATGATCAAAGGAGGAAAAAAATCACTGTAAATGTCTACTCTATAGGTCGCCTGTAGGCTATTTCTCAGCCATGGCACTCATCCCTTGCATTGTCTACATCTGATCTGTAGCTTTCTCAACTATAGCTTTATCACACAAAAAAATGATCCGATACCGAAATTTTAAACAATCACTTAAGACATTCATACACTGCTAATTTATGGCGAGAGTTTCAACTATTCAATTTAAAGTTAAAAATAGCACATTTATAATTTAAATTACAATCATTAAGGTGGCTGTTCACTTAGAGAAAATCGGTGAAAGGTAGTCTTATAAGCTTAATGCAATTTTTTATATAAACAAAATGTAGATAGATTAAAGAAGATATTAAATTGTATTACCTGAGGTTGAACAATTAATCGGTTAGCAAAAACCCTGAACAGTGCCATTTTTAAATGAAGTAAAGAGAACTATGAAGAAATATCTTGTATCCAAGGTAGATGGAGCTCTTACTGGTGATCAAAACACGCTTTATAAACTGTAAGCAAGTAGCACAAAAACTGAGAATAACACCGGTCGCCGGTAATAATACACTTCCTCACAAACTCTCTCGTCCCTTATCCATCAAAAGGACACAACCGTACACGTTTAGGACGAACATAAGACGAGCGTGTTCGGCAATTTTCGTTACACGAATAGGGTGGCCCTCTCTCGGTAATAATAAATATTTCTAAACGCACAGAATTATTCTTTCTAACCAATTACTAATAATTCCAGTATAATATGCTATTTTTCTATTTGAATTATATTTAAATACAAGCTTTATTTTTTAATATCTATATTTTTTGACATGTTGATGAAGAATATCAAGGGGTGAGGTCTCGCACTGACTCGCCGGTAGGTGGGTATTTCTTCCGCACCCTTTCGCTAACGCCAGAAATTCCGAGAAAGTAGCAATATTTAGGAAAATCCCTGACTTTCTATCAACATCCTTGTTTTTCAAGTCATCTTTAATAAGGTTTAAGGTGAGGCATTTCTGAATTATTAGAACTGATGTCTGAAATAAATTCACCAATTCTGTTGCATGCAAAGTATATTTGTAAGGGGAATTGATCATTTTTTGTGTATAAGGATCATTAAGGCTCATTTTGCAATATTTGGTATATTTTTCCCATTGGTTGAAGTAATCATTTATCTTAAAGATGGCTATTTTTTAGACTATTTGTCACACACCCAAGAGAGAACGTAGCTATTTAAAATTACTCGATATCCAAGTAAAAGCATAAAAGGTTAGCTTTTAATACTTAATTTTTCCCTATGATTACCGAAAATATTTGTTATGAGGACCCAATTGGTTAAAATGGTTATTATAAATATAATAAATGTAAAGTTTGCAGTTTTTTTTTTCATTGGATGAAATCTGCTGGACCGTTATGAAATAGCAATGACTTTGTGTCCTTTATTTCTTTGCATAGAAAACTGGAAGAAATAAGCTAATATAATAAAATACAGAAAAAACTCCAGTGGTCTAATAAATATGATTCAGACACTACTTTTGTTATCTGCAAAAAAAATAGGTTGGACCAAATTACTTGAAACATTAAAACTAGCCATTTTAGAGTAGGCAAACTAGATTAAGAGAAATTCTGTTAAAAAGTGATAGCCGATAAAGGCACTCTCCCCCCTCCCCAAAAAAAACACATCCAAGATCTGCAACAAAAAAAACTGTTCAAGATGACATTTTGTGTTATCTGATCCCTTTATCTATTTTCAAGCAAGCATGTGCCATTGTATAACTTCCATGCTAATCTGCATTTGTGGCTCCACCTCCAAAAATGAAAAATAGTTTTTAAAAATGAAATGAATCAATAAATTGAAAACACTGTATATAACAAGGCAATTACAGTTAGGCTTCAAGGGAGTTTAAAAGTGATGAAAAAATAATTGACATAATAAACAGTTCTTGCCCAAAAATTTTAAAATTGCCATTTCCTGTACAAATATGAGAAAAGACAATTTGAAATTTTAATAACATAGTGCTTCATTTTTACTTTGTTATTGGAAATGTATTACTTTTTTTATACAGAATTCTTGATTCTGAGCATCCCTCCACTATTGTGGTACCCTTGTGAGAATCATTGCTTTTATAATGGTTATTTTGCTTTATATTTGTTTTAGTACACAATCAACATCTTGTGTTTTTATTTTACTAATTGGTGTAGCATTCCTCCACACATCAGTTTCCATACTTCAAGTTCGTTTCCCATGCTGAGTATGTTAGTGGAAGGCAGTTTCCAAAATGCATACTTCAAAGTACACACATTATGTGATACATGCACTTTGCATGCTAGTTTTTCATGTTATAACTTTAATACCTGTTATGATGTCTCCTTTCGAGCATCACTAGGTTAAATCTTTTGAGCTTTACTGTAGGGACCATAGTTTTGTGGGTTAAAGTATCTTTAGAGTAGTTTTTGTTTGCAGATCTTTTTCTGGACTGACCCTTTTCATAAGTTTCTAGATTTAACTAAAATTTTGAGCAGTCCATGACTTATAAAAGTAAATTATGAAACAAATGTTATATTTTAGATCATTTGGACTCTTACAATTTCTTTGAACTTGCTTACATATTTCAATAGTCAAGTTTCACAGGAGATGTGCTGTAGACATGGGACTCATGAAATGGTAAACTGAAAAACATATTGGCTTATCTAGCATGTTACTGGGAGATGTGGGTTCAAATCCCACTTGTGGTAATTTTTTTTCCCAACATACTATTTCATGAGCCCCACATCTAATGGACATCTCCTGTGATGTTTTACTACTGAATTATTGATTTAGCACCATGAGCATGAGTGACAAATATTAAATTCCATCATATGAGATAACTTAGTTGTCAGTTTCCTAGCATATATGGCGCCATGAGCAAATCAAGTAAAAATTGCGGGAAAGTTTATATGTCACATTAATAAAATAAAAATAAATAAATACCCCCTCAAACAGCTGCTTGCCACAGATTAGCTGAAGAAAAAACATTAGCTGTTGATGGTGTAGTGGTTAGCATATCTGGCATGTTACTGGGCAGGACCTGTGTGAGGTGGGTTCAGCATGTCCCCAGAACCCAGCCCCAAGCTTTAAAAGGCCCCATTGTCAACAAAAAGCTCATAAAAAACACCACCATTTTCCTATCTTTAACACAGCAGCTGACACAATCCTCTAGCTCCACATCCCATCACCAGATCACATGTCAGTTATTTTCCAAGCCCAATAGTAAATCCAATTGCAGAATCCACTAATCGACGACTAACTATTCTTTCAATAGAAAGCAAAATAATGAAATCGGTCAATTTTGATGATGTAATTAAAAATTTTGCACCGAAAAAGGTGAGAAAAATTATGTAATATTTATAATAAACTCGGTGTTCCTATAAGTTGTATGTAGATATGTACCACACTTTGTACTTATATAGTTTATTAATAGATTCTGAAAAAAATTCATCGCTGCCACGGCGGGAATCGAACCCGCATCTCTCCAGATTCATGCCAGAGCGCGCTAACCATTTGCACCACGCATCGGAAAACGAATATTTTCAGAATTTGACCTTGAATTGACAATATTCGTTGTCCGACGTGTGGTGCAAATGGTTAGCACGCTCTGGCATGAATCTGGAGAGATGCGGATTCGATTCCCGCCGTGGCGGCAATGAATTTTTTTCAGAATCTATTAATTATTGTTTCTTAACAGGGAATACTGTGCATTCACTTTGGATTTCAATTATAGTTTATTATTATAAAATTTAGAAATACATATAAATGCGTTTTTTTTTTTTGTCCCTGCACAATTTTGGAACTTGGTCCCGCAAAATTTCACGCTGGCCCTGTTACTCGGATATGGGGTTCAAATCCCACTCATGTTAAAATCATTTTTTTTTTCAGCTTACTATTTCATGACTGCTTACCTGATTTTGACTTTTGGAAGTTTTGATAGATATTTTTTTGTAGGATAACTATTACGTAGTTGAGAGTTGAACTATTACAAAAAATAACAAGATAGAAATTTAAATTAATTTCAGCTATATATCTGCAATTAAGCATACTAACCATTCAGCTCCCAGAAGAACAGTTCTGATGGCTGACTCATTAGCATGTTTGGTTGTGGATGAAAGTTACCTGAATCTGATTCCTGAAGATAAAGCATAGTTCATTTTTACCATCAACAGCTAATTTACCTATCTTCCTATTGCTTTTTGCTTATCATTTGTTGGTTTATGGATTTGTCAAAACAGTTGTCCACCATATCTTTTGAATGCAACAGACAAATTTAATGATTTATATATCAAATGAAAGCTTATGGCACAGGGAGTGTCATAGACTGTACAAAATTGACCCCCCCCCCCCCCCACATGCTTCTTGCACCCTAAAAAGGAGGAAATAGAAAACAATTGTTCTGCTACATCTTCAAAATGCAAGGGCCAAAAGTAACAAGCTATGTGTCAAATGAAAGTTTGTGATATGTTGAATGTTACAGGTTAGAGAATCCACCATTCCCCCCCCCCCCCCTAAAAAAATAGAAAAACAATTGTTCCGCTATATCTTCTGAACACAAGGACCTATAATTAAGAGTTAGGAAAATGAAAGCTTATATGAGGACTGCTGTCAACTGTTTTGAATTTTACACCCCACTATTCTCCCCACCTCCCAAAGAAGGGTCAGATTTTTGCCAGGAGTGGACATTAGCAAGTTATATTTCAAACTATAGTTTGAAATATAACTTGTGCCATGGAATCCAGTGTCACGGGCTACCTTAAGCACAACACCAAAAGCATGGAGTAAAAATATGGCATATTAAGGTGCATTCAGTCACTGAATTCGTATTCACTTCAAAGGAAGATAGGGTGCGATTTACCTACTCGACAAGATTGCCAGTGCCCTATCTACCTTTGATGTACCATCAATATGCTTTAGTTTTCATTTTCTGCATTTTAGGTGCATATGTGATGATAGATATTTTTTTCATTTATTTATTGTCTTTTTGCTCAGGTCTCTGCTTCACTGATCTTTTCTATGGCATATTATACTGACAGACTCAGATTTTTGTGGCAAGCAGCTGCTTTAGGGGTTATATTTGTGTATTTTAAATCCTAGGTAATATGCTTTTTATTGAACTTTAAAAAGTTTTTTAGTATTAAGTTCTTGACACCCAAATTTCTTTCTAGGTATTTTACCCTTAAGATGTGTCAACCCCCGAGTCAACCCCACTCCCATTAAGATGGGAGTGGGGGTTGACTCGATAGCATGCCAGGTTCATAATCTACAATTCCCACGCTTGAGTCCTAACTGTCTGTGTTGAGAATATTCTCTGTTGACTTCTGTGACCTCAGTGAGAAAGGGGACAGCATTGGGCTTGAAAAGGCTACTGTTTTTCTGATAGGGTGTTAAACCCCCAGTGCAGGACAGCCATAACTTGTACACATTAATGAATGTTCTGTATGGCCTTGATGGGAAGCTTCCGTCTGTTTCCTAACAGCTGTCCAATAGTGTGCTAAACCTGCTTCGTCCAACTCATGCAAGCTGATTTAAATTTTTGAAGATTGACAAGCTTAGGGCAACAGAAACCGGAGCTTGTCAAAGGGCACAGAAAGATATATTAATCATCAAGCAATTTGGAAATTGCATTAAATTATATTGTGACATATTATGTATATATTTTCAGTAAAAATGTATAATAAAGAAATGCAATATTTCTAATTAAGTTTTTTATCTCCAGATTCAGTAGAGTGAGCCAATTGTTAAACATAAGCAGAAAGCAATAGGAAGATAGGCAATAATTTTTGATTGAAAAATGGGGGTCTTCCTTTCAGTTTGCTCTTAATTTACTACATGCTCTTTTTATGAGTTTACACCCTTCCAACCTATTCGGAATATCACAAGTGTACATTGAGGACTGTTATAGCTTTGACAGTGATGTCAGAACTGTAGAGCAGAGAAGCAACTTTCAAGCATCAGTTTTAACAATTGGGAGGATAGGTACTGATGAACATTCCAGGGAGAGGGGGGGGGAGTAAAATACCATTTAATGATTTCCAAGGAGGAACAAAATACCATTTTTGTAATTTCAAATAGGTTGGGGGGATGATTCAATGGGAAAAGGAATTGCCTCTAATTCCAGGGAATGAGAATTCATGCATAATCGATATTTATATATACAAGAATGGCAGCAGGCATTATAACAAAAATTGCAGTTCTGAGGTGGGACGTCCCAGTATAATACAGATCCAATTGAAATATCTAAACTTTGTATATTCCTTATTCAAAATTGTTATCACTATTTGCATGTTTAAAGAATTTTTCAGACTCTAACTTAGTGTATTTTATCCCATAATATACACATTTTTCAAATTATGCTAACCCAGTGGCAGGTTGGATTGTTTTTACCTCTGAGTTGCACTTTTTTTGCACCCAATGGGCTTAAATGGCCAGGTCACAAAGACCTTGAAGGCTCAAATAAAGTTGGGGTGATGGGACCCACTGGACACCTGTTAGGAGACAGATGGTAGCTTCCTGTCAAGGCCATCCAACCTGCTCTTTAACGTGCACAGGGTATGGTTCTCCTGCACACGCAGGACCACTGAGTTGTCCCGTGACAGAGGGATGGTTGGTGGTAATGCCCAGACTTGTAATCTGATATTCTCTGGTTCAAGTACTAATGCTGCTTGGGTTGAGATTTTTGTCACTAATCCCCTCTATGACCTGATAAAATTTGTATATTATTAAACAAATTCCATAACAATACAACTAAAATTGTTTTGTTCTGGAATTTGTGTTGTCTCTGATTGGATTACCCTGATATCACACTGCCTTATGCACTTAAAAAAATATTGAAGGTAAATAATTCAGTCACAGACAGTTGATCCAAACAATGCAAAATTTTTAACAAGATCTATGGCAAAGTGTCCATGAGATTGCAGCAAAGGCCTGTGTGCATCATTTGACGGTTGTCCGTTCCTGGTGGCTTGGGGAAGATGAAAAAGCTTGATGTCTGGGTGCCACACGAATTGACAGCATCCAACAGGAAGCACCATCTGGAGGTGTGCATTTCCCTTATTGCCTGGAACAAACGGGACGGAATCCTGGATTGGATTGTAACCTATGATGAAAAGTGGGTCCTCTATGACAATCGGCATTGATTAGTATAATGGCTGGATACCATGGAGCCACCAAAACATTATCCAATGCCACCCCTACACCCATGGAAAGTGCTGGTTTTCGTGCTGCTGCTGACAGGATCCAACATTTCTTTGGCCAGGTGAGACCATCAATTTGGACCTGTATTGTGCTGAAATGCTGCAGATGCATAGAAAGCTCTGTACCAAACAGCCAGTTTTGGTCAACAGGCATGGGGTCCTCCTGTTGTATGACAATGCCCATCCACATCTCGCAAAGGACCGTTCAACAAATCCACCAGTTGGACTATGAAACACTGCTGCATCCTTCATATTCCCCTGACTTTGCTCCCATGGATTATCACCTTATTTGGTATCTAGCCCATTTCCTGGTGAAGACCTTCCCAAACGACTGAACTCTGTTTCAAGCCGTTGCCTCACAGACTCTATAAAGTTTTATCACCATGGGATCCACAGCCTTGTAACTCATTGGCAGAAATATGTCGATGTCAGGGAGAATTACTTTGACTAGGCAAGTAACTGCTTCCTATTTTTATGAGGGTTTGCAGGTGGCATTCTCATTTCTGACATTGCACATTCACCAACCCAATAGAAAATAAACCTAAATCATATCAATTATGTAATCAGCCACTGAATTCGTATCACTTCAAAGGAATATAGGCTGTCGATTTACCTATTCAACAAGATTGCCAGTGCCCTATCTTTGAAAATACGATTTCAGTGACTGATTGTACAGTTGGTATGTTTTACGTTTATTTTCTGCATTTTACGGTGCATATAGAAGATAGGTATTTTTTAATTTAAATTTTTTCACAATTCATTTTACTGTGTTAACTGCATTAGCAATAGGCCATGATGAGAGGCTACCTTCTGTCTCCTAATAGATGTCCAGAATTTAAATTGTGGTGACACACAATGCTTCACTATACAAGATAGTACTACATCTTATAGGTGCCATAACAAAACTCATTCTCGAGCCATGGGAATCCTGAAAATTAACGTTCTTGCTGTTGGACAAAGGAGAGACGTAAAATTTTGAGTATTTACTGAAGTCAATTTCACTGCTCGTTCATCACTGGATGTAGCAGGAGACCATTTTTGAATTTTGAGCCATGCTGAAAATTTATATCTGAAATATCATTTTTGGAAGAATTTTGGAACTAAACTTATGCTGGAACTTTTTATGTGAACTGTTCAAAATTTCGACTCTTTGGATGTCGAATGTCAAACTTCTCTAATTTTTCTCCCTTAATATTCATCATCATCCTCAAGCAGCCATGGGCTATGGAGGTCCAACCAGATCATGCAGTTTAGTTCTCCAAGCATATGTCCTGAGCTGCATCGGGCCACTGCACACAAATTCTAACAAGGTCCTGTTTGACATTGTCTGTTCACCGCATCCTAGGTCTCCCCCTCTTTCTGAGGCCCATAGGCGTACTGTTCATAACACTATTCGCCAATCTATAATTATCCATATGGGCAACATGGCCAAACCAATGGAGTTTCTCTCTGCACAATATGCTGCTCAAAGGAGGTTGCCGACTCCTTTGCCTAACCTCATCATTAGTTGCAAAGTTAAGCCACCTAATGCCCAAGATACTGCGTCCGCCTTCTCGTGGTGCAGACCGTTAGTACCATTCAAAAGAGATATTCTCTTGTGGAAGTGAACGGAAAGGAAGGGCTGCCAGATTAGTGTGGCCTACTGATTTGGACAACTATGGCTGCTTTTTTTTTTCTACCCTGCTGAGGAGTGGTCAACCACACAGGTCCTGGTGCTGACCATATAAACCCTTAATATTAAATAACTTTTAATGGAGGAGGGTTGGTATATATACCTATGAGGAGGGGCAGACTGGTATTTCTTTTCAGGGCTGTAGCAGGGACTGGTGTGATGAAAAATTTGTCTCTTTTTCAAGGTTTCAATACTAATATTCTTAGTTTGTACGTGAAAGTTAAAATAGGTTTTTTTCCCCAATTCCGTGGAATTGTGTAAAATAGCAATTATTAACAAAATCCAGCTCCTATGAGGTCCCAGGTACCCAGTACGCTACAGCGATCAGCCCCCTTGCCAGTGTGTGCCTGCTTTTGAGTAGCACTTTTTTGCACATAATGAGCTAAAATGGCTAGGTCACCAGGGCCCCGTAGGCTCGGAGAAGGTTGTTTGAGGGGACCCATTGGGCAGCTGTTGAGAGATGGTTGCCTCCTGTCAAAGCTATGCAGCATGTTCTTTAACGTGCATAGGGTATGACTCTCTGGGCAGAGATTAACAGGAAAATCTATGCTGGCCCAGCTGGGACTCAAACCTGGAAACTGCAGATTATGAGCCTGGCACACTACTGTACGATTGACCACTCCTGTCACATAATGGAGAGCTAAAATATATATATAAAGAGCGAAGGATGGTTGACTGAGGTCTTGTACAGATACCGGCAGTGACCGAATCCGCAAGGACACTGCCCTAGGGAAAGGGAATGCCGCCTGATGCTCCCTGAAAGTCCTTTCAAAACCCTAACGCCGTGATAATTCAACGACCCAGGTAAAGGAAGGAAAAAAGAAGTCGTGGTGGAACAGTGACTGTGCAGGCCAACCCCACTTTTCCCGCGACTTAAGAGTGGCGGCCGGAAGCAAACGAGTGTAATCCTAGGCGATCCCAAGAAGCACTGACAGCACAAGACATGGCAAGTGAAAGACGAGCAGAATGATATAGAATTGGAGAGGATGGAGGCAGGGACGTCTATTGTTTATTGGCAAAAATGTTATGTACTCTATACCCATGCATTTGATTACTCCCAAGTTTGGAAATTTGGTCCCTTTTTGACGGCCAATTTTCTCAGTAACTCTTTTAACTTAAAGCATAAAGTCATATCCTAGATGGCCAAGTGGTTTTTGAATTTGGCTGCTGATCAAAGGGACCTGGGTTCAACCCCCGGTGAGGCATGTTTGTGTTGCCTTTCTGCTGAGTCCCACCATTGTCGCAGATCTTCATATTGTATGGCGTATAAGTCGGATGGGACGATAAGCAGAGCCATACTCTGTGCACGTTACAGAGCACACTGGATGGCCTTGACGGGAGGCTACCATCTGGCTCCCAACAGCTGTTCCAGTAGGCCCCCTCCCCCAACCTTCTCTGAGCCTTCGGGGTCCTTGTGACCTGGCTATTTTGTGCAAAAAAAGTGCCGCTCAGAGGTAAAACAACCCTATATGGCGTATATACTGACGAGCTCCTGTTAGACCGCTGTAGCAAGCAGCTGCTTGAGAGAGTATTTTATTTTTTAAACGTTTAATTTTATCAGCTTTAGACCTGAAATTCTCAGATTGGTATATTCAGACAGACAGCATCAAACATTTAATGATTCTTCCGACTTTGATTTTAGTAATATGTATCATTGAGTATTACAAATTTAATGTCACGTTACAATACTATTGTAACATTAAATATCGACCCAAGTCACCAATACCGTAGGTGGCAAATGAAATCTATTAATATCCCAGCAACAGAAGTTATTTCAAGGATGACCTACTTTCCTCCAGCTGTATCCGGTGAAAGAGCAGAATTTCAGACAAATGTAGTTTGTAAAGTTATTACGAGATATACTTGATACTGCTTTTGGCAGATTATCTATATTGTAATTCGAAGGTTTTGAAGTTTAGATCTGGAGGATGACGCTCTCCTGGAGAATTTTAATAACTGGCATAAAGGCAAAAAACAACAGATGATCGAGTTAGCGTGACTAGCCGAAGGATTTTCCTATCAAAGGAACCCACCCGAGTTTGAGCCCGGATAAGGCGTGTTTATTATATTCCATTGTGTTGTCTTTCTGCTGAGGTCTCGCCTTCACAGATATCTATGGTGAATTTTACTGACTTTGACCTACTCCTGTCAGACCTTTGTTGCGAGCAGCTGTTTGAAGGGTAATTGTTTTTTTTTTTTTAAAGTACTGAAGTAAAAAAAAGCATATTATTTGGTAAGAATATTTTCTGGAGAAAAAATCGGAATATTATTTATTTTTGTAGAACTTCTAATTACTATAATTATTAAACAAGTTTTATCGGGTTATTTTATTATTATTTTTAATTTATTTTTATATTTTTGACATTGGTCCTCGGGTTTTAAATTCTGCACCTGCTAATTCTGTCTCTTCTTCTCTTTTTCCCTTTGAAACTCGGAACCCATTCTTTATTGTTCGTTTCCACCCGTTTTACTACTTCATTCTGCATTTGTTTCTCTTGCCGTGTCACGTGTTCTCTCATCTCAGGGGTGCATCAATACCTCATAACAGAAGGCCATTGTACCAAATTTTTGACGTCACTTAAGTAGTTCTATTATACAATTATTATTAGACAATTCTTATATTTTTGATTTTAATATGATTACTGGTGGATTCTTGCACTAATCTTTATACTAATGCTTATCTATAAATATATTTTATTTAGAAAGAAAGTTATTCGCATTTATTATTAAATATAATAATTCTAATTAATACAAGTAAATTTTTTCCTAAATAAAATATATTTATAGATAAACATTAGTATAAAGATTAGCACAGAAATCCACCAGTAATAATATTAGAATAAAAAATATAAGAAATGTCTGTATGGTTGGACTACTTAAGCTGACGTCATAAATTCGGTCCTCTGGCTTCCCGTTGTAGGAGGTGTTGGGTGCATGCGATCTCACTGACTTGCTTCCGGCCAATACATTTACTCAGTCATGGGAGATGGTTTCGGTGGTGAGTAGCCCGGACCATGCCTCCCCTCGACCGATACCATATACGGCCCCTCACCATACTAAAACTGATTTTTTCCCTCGATATTTCCCCCATGGCTGTTTTTCCTTCACGGCTGCCAGTTGCTCATGGGAGACGGTGTTGCCTGAACCAAAGCCGTCTTGCCGGGACTCAGTCGACCCTATCCTTTGGTTGGCATGGTCCTGTTCGGTTTCGAGTGGCACTTGGGCCAGCATAGGTTCGACTTTCCGTTATTCGCGAACGCTTACTTTCCTTTTTCTCGTTTTCTTTGCTTTTCGGATATTTCCAATCAGTGGCGCACCCAGAGGGGGCACTGGACCCCCCCCCTCCCAAAAAAAGGGGGGGGGGGACACTAGAAAACTTTCCAAAAATCTTTTCCTAATTAAAATTCATTTTTTATATTTATGTTGTGTCGTGTCTTCTATTTCTATACTACTTATGAATTAGCGGTCACATAAGGTGGGAATAACCTATAGCTCTCTGGAATCACAGCCGTTGTGAACACAAAGCGAAAGAAGTAGTGGTCGGGCGGACCGAGCGCTACTTCGTTTGCCTGAGCAGGGGCAGAGGGCCCCTCGGCTCCCCCCAAGATTAAATCCTGAGTACGCCACTGTTTCCAATTAGTTAATCTATAAAGTTTCACATTAAAAATTCTAAATTATTTGAACTTTTAGAAAGGTTTAAATACATATATATGTTTTATTTTAGGGGCGGGGGTGGCTCAGTCTCGGTAGCGCGTCAGGCTCGTAATCTGTAGTTCCCAGATTCCAGTGCCAGCTGTGTCAGCGTTGAGATTTATCTCCGCAAAATTCCCCGCCTTACCCACGGTCAGTAGGGGAACCGATGGGCTTGGAAAGGTCGCCGTCCGTCAGATGGGACGTTAAGCCAAGGCCGCGTGTGCGGGAGAGCCATACCCTGTGCACGTTAAAGAACACGCTGGATGGCCTTGACGGGAGGCTACCATCTGTCTCCCAACAGCTATTCCAGTGGGTCCCCTCCCCCAACCTTCTCTGAGCCTTCGGGATCCATGTGACCTGGCCATTTAGCCCATTGTGTGCAAAAAAGTGCCGCTCAGAGGTAAAACAACCCAACCCAATATTTTATTTTATTCCCATTGTTACACTATAACTATAGTTTTATTTATCTATACAAGGGGTACGCCAGTTACATATACATTTCCAGGGGAGGGGGTACGTGAAGCATAAAAGGTCGAGAACCACTGATATAGACAATAGTTTCACTTTGTCGTCTGTACGTCCATCTGTACACATCGATTTTTTTTTGCTTATAGTAATAAAATAAAAATTATTTTTGTGTTGGATAGGTATTCAAAAAAATATTACGATTTGCACTTTCTCAATCTCCCAAAAACCTATAATTGTGCCATTTAACGTTGGGGGGAAAAAATCGAAAATTTCAAACGAATATTGCAAATGATGTATTTATGCTAGAAATTTGAAATTAATTCTGGTGGTGGAATGTGAAGTTTGCATTGGCAGCATTGAGTTGACCTCTTATGCCAGGGTGGTTGGGAAACGCAATTGTTTTAAGTGATAATTGGAAAACATTTTATTGGATTGATACTAATGAAGTATAATTTGCATATTTCAAATTCTTAGTAATATATCGTTAGAGATTACTAAATATGGTAACAGCGAAGCTTTTAAAATGTTGCAAGTGATCTGTTTATGGTAGAAATTAGAAATTTCGGTGATATAGTGTCGAGATATTCCACTAACAGCAACAATCTGCCCACTTTTCTCAGAGGGATGAGAGAAGCAAATTTTTAAATTTAAGTAATAAAAAGACATACTTTTAATGCTGCATTATTACCAATAAAATATTATTTGAATTCTCCGCATTATCCATTAGCTTAAGTTAAAACTTTTGAGAAGTGAAAAAGTAGGTAAACAAAAAACTTCATTCTTTTTGAAAACGAGATTCCTATATGTTCCAGAAGCGATATGCGTTCTTCTAGTTACTTTTCTCACTTAGAACAAATTGAAAAAGCCGTGTAAATCTATTAAAAGAAATTGTAATTTACCTTGTCATTTCATTTGTTTTTTTTTTAATATAAAATCCGATTTTGGCAACACATCGAACTTTTAGAACTATGAAACTTCTACTAAATATCTTTGTATCTTGGAGCTTTTTTTCACACGAGCTGAACAGATTTCCATTTTGTCGATAAGATTTACTTCGTTATGATTAGGGTCAGATCCCACCCATCCCTCGATTTACGGTAGATAGATTCCGGGAAATAACCGTGAAAATAGAAAAGGTGCAAATCGAAACCAACACCTGTTGGTAAAAAAAGAGTGAAAGGTCTCGAAAAAAAATCCTGTTATGAATAAAACGTATATTAAAAATATTATTTATGCATTTCAGTTCAGCAAAAAAAAAGCATTAATGTAACGTTATTTGTACTTCTATTTGCTGTAATTCAGATTAGTTTAGTTTAATTCCCCATACATTTCTTTTTGGTCATGAAAAATACTCGTGATTAATGTAGATGTACATTGTCGAATTTGAAAGAAGGATATACATGAACTTGAATACAAATTGGAAATTAAGCATTTGTACCAACACTTTACGAATCAGCTATATTTGCTTATATAATAGTCCAAAAAGTTAAACTTGTTGCAAAAAATAAAACACTTTTTTACTAGTCAGAAAAGTCAGCTCTCGCTGCCGATTTAAAACAGACTTAATTTCTTTAAGATGTCGCAAAACAGATTGCATTACAGTGGCAAAGATATAATTTTAGCGAAAGAAAATAAATATAATTTATTACAGATGATGTTTTTATCAATATAGTAATTTACTATTATCTATTTCTTGAAAATAAATAATTTCAATTAAAGCCATTTAGTTGATTTTTACTTTAGGATGACAGTCTAATAATCTCCTTTGACACTATACCACTGCTACTTCATAATATGTATTATATACACATACATAAAAAAATCACAATCCGTATCGTGTAAAACGAAACTAGTTGTATTTTTTTAAGTGTAAAATCGAGTCTGTCGCCGTGTAAATCGAAACTGGTTGCATTTTTTGGACCATATAAAACCGAAACCGTGTTAATCGAGGGATAACTATTACTAAAATTATTTATGATCTATGTTGCCGACGGCATCTGCAGAAATTTGACGACTTCTGTATCCTTCACATCCAGAGTTTCCTTCTAGTAATTAATGGGACGTGTATACGGCATGATGACGCAAGTGATGGCGTGCGTTGTCATGATTTATTTTTGAGAAATTGCATACTCATAGCGGCAAGTCATTCTTTGAACTGCGATATACGTCTGCACTGTAATTTGGTTGCCGACTGCTGATGCATGTCCACTGTCTTTCCAACTGGGACCTTACTGGAATTTTAACATATAAAAGCGCTGAACCTTGACTATTTGTCAATGTATAAGATTCGACGAACACTTTTTATGAATCAATTCGTTTCCCGATTGACTAACAACCATGAGTTAAAAAGTTCTGAATCACGTATTGACAAGGTATTGAGGAAAAAGAACGCAAACCGAAGAAATGAAAGTCATGGAATGTCGGTAAAAATTATCCGGAGGCAGTTTCTGTGTTAGAAGCGTTCGGTTGCCGATTAAAAACTCTGATGATTGATTACTAAGCAATTATTAATTCCTCAATGAGTTAGTTACTTTGATGCATATTTTTTGAATTATTGAGAAACACGTGTATAATTTCAAAATATGCCGATGACCTTCTTCAGAACTGGTCTTTTAAAAGAGGTAAAACATATTGATATAATTGCCCAGGGCGGATTTACCGATAAGCGGACGCTTTGGGTCCTTGCTACTAAGGTGCCCTCAAATCGTTCTGTGAATTGCTTTCCTAGTGTAGAGGTCATTTCAACTACACATCACATGGCCCCTGGACCTCAAAATCCGCTACTGATATTGCACACACTTTCATCAGCTTTTAACTCTGAAAATGTGACTGGACTTCCTTACACTAAGCAAATTCATGTTACAGATAACTTGTGATCAACAAATCTATGCAGTTCAGAACGGAGTTTTGTAACAATGGCAAAAGAGAAAAAAATTTGTGTCAAGTACTGTAGTGCCGTTGCTGCGGTGATGCGAGGTACTCCGCCCAGTTGTCAGTAAGATGCATTTGTGGGCTCTAGAAAAATAAAAAATATTTTTTGCTTGGCGGTGGGGGAATTGATTGAGCGGAAACCGATCAGAACGTTGTTTCGGCATATTTTCCTCCTCTGTTGTGGTATTTTCAAGTTTTTTTTTTATAGAAATTCTACATTAAAAACGATCAACATATAAACAACCCAAAAGCTTGACTAGGTTGTGTAGTACATATTACATTTGAAAGTACAATAAATTAAAAATCAGCTTTAAGAATGAAAAAAAATATAATTAGTTAAAAGACAATGGTAATTAATTAAAAGACAATAATGATAATTAACAGATGAAGTAATTAGCGACTACAAAAATTAACAGCCACAATCTAATAACATGAAACATCACTAATAGGCAATATGCATAATGTAGGAGAGTAGGTTAAAACAAAATTTTTTATTTTCTGAAAACTGCAAACATTTGTTCAATATCAGTTATAGCCAAGAAATGCTTCTTTAATCTCTTTATACAAAAGCAATCCACCGTTATGATTACTTAAATCAAGAGGTAAATGATTATCATAGGAGCTAAATAAGTTGTGTATTAGTTTCCTTTTAACAAGGGGAATTTCATACTTCTTTCCATTTGATCGCAGATAGTAATTATCTACTTTAAGATTATAGAAGTTACGTTACCATTTACAAAAAGATGTATCATTAATTTGTAGGCATATAAATTTCTGAAGGGTAGTACGCTAACTTTAATATAACCATTATGCAGACTATCTCCAAATCCATTATTATCAGTTAATATATATATATTTTTTGTAGATTTCATGATGGGTCTAAGAATTGAAGTATAAATACTTCCATAGCAAAGTAGCCCATAATGAATAGCAGACTGTATCCATGAGTTATATATGTTACCGGCAAAGTGTGAAAAGCAGGCATTCTATAGAATGCGTGACGTTTTTAGGCAAAGTATGAAATGTCTGTTTTATTTTAATATTTTACATACTTTCCCTAGGCATTATATAGAATGACAAATACTATTTCGGCAAAGTATGAAAAAGGCTTTTATTGAAAAGATGCATGTGAAAATGTAAGATACGGGATTTTTCTACAAAAAGAGAAAAAGACCAGTCCTGAACTACTTGTTGCTACAAGGTAGACTGGAATGGCAATTTGAATTGCACTTAACTGCCATTTTCATACAAAAGCACTTCGAATTTCGGCACTTGGTCTTGCAAGTACACCTCACGCACCCTTGGCCGCTACCCGTGGACTGAGCGGAAGCGGCTGCCCCTTGTCGGCGTCTGGGATAGGAACTCGCGCAATGGCCCCCAAAGGTGCAAGAGGAAATTTTTTTGTCGGAATCCATTTTCATTTTTTTTGGCCTGTATTTCCAGATTCAATTTAGATCGAATTTTACCTTCGACAGCATTCTCAATATTGAAGCAAAGAGTACACAAAATATTAACATCATAACCTGTAATGAATCTGCCGTTCACATTATAAAAAACGCCCCAAATGAGGTGAAGTCAAGTGAGAACGAATCAGTGAAGTGTTGAATATTCGAAGTTTGCAATTCGAGTTAGGATACTAGTATTTCACTTTACTGCTTGTCAAATCTATTTCAGTGGATTCCGAGATGCTTGTGATATGTCGTTTTTTGATGACTTTTTTTAATCTGTTTTTTTTTTACTTTAACTCTCTATGGTAGCTAGGGTTCTCAAACTTTAGGATTCCATTGGGGCAACTCTCTTTTACACTCTTCCAACGCTAGGGGGCGCTTTTCCGACTGGAAGGGTGTCTTTTTGGTGTCCAAAGTTACCAACTACGGCGTTCTTTTTTTACCTAAACTAGGGACTGGCAATCGGGGTGGGCCTATAGGGGACCCAGGAGGACATCTACTGGTCATTTCGGATTGGACTGAGTGCTCTGAGGCGAGCGTCGAAAGTCACGTGACTCGCCTTGCGACATTAAACGTCACTGCCGGGAGTATTTTATACTTTGTCGATTTGCCTTTTGGCATTCTATAGAATACCTAGGAAATGTGTGAAAATCTAAGCGTTTCATACTTTGACGTCCCACTTTCGGCATTCTATAGAATACTTAGGCATTTCTATACAGTGCTTAATTTCACACTTGCCGGTAACGAATATATTTTATCTTTTAAAAGAGAATTCTTGCACAATAGGTGTAATTCTATGTTTACTATTTTTTTTCTTTTAAGATAAGAGAAAGTTGATCGATCAATCAATTTTATGTGACTTAAACTTTGTGTTGTTTATAGATTAATGATTTAGACTCCAACGTTTTATCTCATCTGTGTCAAATATGTGGCAGTCAGGATTCCCAACCTCTGATCAGTAACTAATTTTGTAATGGGCTGTAGGTGCATTCCCGATAGGCGAGTAATTAGTATCTTTGGTTACTGATTAAGAATTCGAAACTCCAATAAGGTATGAACATTAATTTTCTGGTGGTGACTTTCTGCGAAGGTCTCGCCTTCCTCACAGAGTTTCTCAGTGGCATATTAAACTTTAAAGCTCATGTCAGATCTATGTGGCATAATAGTTGCTTCAGGGGTATTTTTCTTATTGAGGTCTTATACCTACTTTACCAGTTGGGCTACTGGAATTCCTATTACAGGCAATAAATCAAATATTAATGCGGGATAGTTTAATTTTAGCATGGGCAGTAGTTTACGCATCCCTGAAAACCGCCCTGGTGTAAAGCGTCTGGCAGTAATAATACATATATATCAGATCTTGAATGTAAGACTCCACACTTGAATGATTCACTTCCTCTGCTACCTTATATTTTTTTATAATGTGGATATCGGATTCATATGAAACGAGGATTCATCAGTGTACGATTCGGTTGTTCGATGATTGTTGTGACATGATTTGAAAACAAAAATATACAATATTCATGTCACAACAACCAGGCGGACTAATACACCAAATATTTAGGCGTATTTTTCTATCTACACGATTTTAAGACTTTTTAATAAATAAAAGGGGGAGGGGGAATTAACCTCGTTAAACAGAGGTTACTTGTATATCATTCGAAAGGGTTTTATATTAGCTATCAACGTGCTAGACTTTGCTTAATAAAAGTAGCTTTTGTAATCATTTTACACCGTAAAACCATTAACGCTACAACTAGTGTTATTCATCCTTGTTTGCGTTATGCTTATAAACTCTGCAGAAAAGTAGCACAGTCCATTCGAAACATTTGTAGTGCATTTGGAGAAGGCATAGTAAGTGAACTCGCAGCACGAAATTGGTTTCTGAAGTTTAGGTCTGGTGATGAGCCGCTGCAGGATAAACCCCGGAAAAACAGGTTATCTGTTATGATTTTGAAAGTCTTATCAAGTTCGATCCAAGTCAAATTTGTCTCGAGCTTTCGCAAAGATTGTATTGTTAGTGAAGAAGCAGCAATATCCCGCATCTCATTGTAAATTACGAAAGCTAAGCGAAATAAATTATATAATTCAAAATTAAGTTGTGAAATCCAATTTTTATTTCTGTTATTTTATATAACCTAGATGGATTTTGCAGTGTAAAAAAGTTCCAGGTAACAATTGTGCAATGTTAAACCCTTTCGAAAATTCTTCGTCATCTAAATTTATTATGATGAAAATGCAATAAAGTTTTCAAAGTTCTGCTGCGTGATGATTTGTTAGAAACTATGTGAACTTCATTTCTCCGAAAGAACTGGATATCAGTGGACGCTTTGAACTAAAGTTCTTTAGGTCCGACCTTGGGTGCCACTACCCGCCAGTCAGGGCCGCTTTATCCATTAGGCCGACCAGGCAGAGTTCCTAGGGCCTACGAACCTTTTAAGGCCTACAATATTTCACTTGAAAAAAAATGCATAAAAAAACCCAAAATAAGAAAAAACATCAAATTTTAGTGTTATTTATTTAGATATTTGAATGACAAAAAAAAATTGAAGTCGTCGTGTTTCTCAACAGCCTCACTGATACAATCACACACCCAGTATTATAGGTCTAGTAGATACTTTTAGTTTAATGTTTAAATGTTCACTTTGCGACATTTTCTATGTGCAAATTCAGAAATTATCTCGTCGAATATCATTTGTCGCATAACATCATTTTCAATTGAAAGTAGTAAAAGTGACGACAATCGTTGCTGCCCCATTGTTGATCGGAGATAATTTTTTATCAATTTCATCTTTGAGAAGCTTTTTTCTCCTTCCACACTTGTTCCGAAAATGGAGAGAGAGATTCTGAATGTTATGTTTACATTCGGAAAACTTGTTATGAGCTTATCATCGATTTGTGCACGAATCATATAACTTATGCGTAGTTGCATTGCACGTATCGAGAACCAGTGGCGGACCCAGGATTTTGTGTCAGCAGAGGTTCAGAGGCGTTCACGGTGCATTAAAATTTGCGATTATTTTCAAAATTCATAAATTGTTTCTTGTGCGTGCAAACGATGAAATTAGCATAAAAATATCCGACACAGGCTAGAAATAAAAGTGCTCAGGTCTTACGAAGGTCTTAAAACGGCCCTGCCGCCAGTGACTACCGCTATTGCTCCTTCAAATCACTGACAGAAGCCATGCGAGGCGTCTCTGACGTCTATTCTTCGCTAGCGTCAACTCTGATGTTATTTGGCTGTGTGCCATTGCTCACCATGCACCACTTGCCCTGTACGTCTTCTAGCAAGAGATGAATACCTCGCCAAGCCTCCTTTTTTTTCTCGAAAACCGAATTTCGATCCATGAGATATATATTTAGCTATGTGTCTGGTAATAATGCTGATGAATTAAAATGCTTCTCATCTGATTTAAATATTGATTTCTGGTTTACTTTCAACGCTCGTTCTGAATAGTTTTTTTAAATTAAGGAATACTGAATTCGTGAAATAATATAATCACAGAGTATGTTATATACGTATGAAAAAAATTATCTCTTTATTTAGTTAGTAAATTTATTTTATAATAAAATTATATAGATTAAACAATTATCTATTTAATGAAAATCACAAATATTAATTGGTAAATGACAAACCAAAATATTGGAAACAAATGTAACCTTATTTATCCCTATGAATGAAATGTACAATCTAAGTAACATTTGTTGTAAACTATAATAAATAAAGAACTAGCAATCATACTTAAATTTAAAAACGAGTAATTCTAAAACACATTAGTGCGCCCCTTCGAATTTTGCGTCAGAGGCTAGAGCTCTGCTCGTCTCATTCTAGTTCCGGTTATTGAATGTCCGAACATTTTTCGCAATACACCTATCCCTCGCTTCAGGGATGAGACGACTACTTCTGTTTTCCTTGTGAAACAATGTAAACACAAACACCAAATGAAAAATACAAGGTTTCATGTTGAATTTAACCAAAAGAATATCTAGGAGCAACTGCATTGTTTTCGGTAATATTGAGAACAATGGAATTGATAACAGTATTGAAATTTTAGCAGTATTTATCCAGAATTTTGGCGCTTCCCAGAAATGGCGCAATAAGGCCGTCGCCTCGTAACCTCACCTATCGGACCGGCCCTGCCTCGCGTTACACTTTATATTTGGGGAAACGCGCGGTTTATATTTGGGGAAACTAGTTTATGCTTTTTGCATAAACTTTATGAGAGCTTGATTTGCACTATTTTAAAATTGTTCTTTGAGTATAAAAAAGCCTCAGTTTTAGTAGCTAAAATGTCTTCATCTTACAACCCTGTGCAGGGGCGTAGCCATGGGGGGATGGGGGGGGAGGATCCCCTCCCCCAATAACTACGCCCCTGGCAGGCACGGTTGGTACTCGAACTGGGAAACTCCGGATTACGAGTCTGGTGACCTACCGACTGGTGTGGTCTTACGGGCTGGAAAACTGGGGTGTAAGGAAAGAACTGCAGGAATGTCCTTAATCAATCCTTACTAGTCCTAATAGAAAGCATTACAGAGAGCTTAATAAACGTGTAAAGAATCAGTTAGCTGCTGATAAGAATCTTTGGCTTTTGATGGCTTGGCTAACAAAGTAAGGAAGCAGTTAGACAGCACAACAGCAGAGAGCAGTACCGGGTAGTTATTGTTTTGTGTGGTATACAGGGATTGAAGGATAAACAAGGAAAGCTGAGGATTCTGTCATGGCATGGTGGACTGAGCATTTCAGTGATGTTCTAAACAATGTGGTTAGTTCTACTCCCATTGTTCGTAATGATGATAGATGCATTACTGGCTTTAATGTTGGCTGTATAACACAATCTGAAGTTATTTTGGCTGTTTATAAACTTAAACTACATAAATTTCCAGGGGTAGATGAAATTAGTACGGAAATGCTTAGAGCTGGGAATGTTTCTGTTATCACTTGGATGACTGAAATTCTGAATATCTTTTATGATAAAGGCATGGTTCCTAAGGATTTTACCAGAGCTATTATTATCCCTATTTTCAAAAAAGGTGATCGCAGTTCTTGTGATAACTATAGGGGTATCAGCCTACTCTCTGTTCCAGGTAAAGTTCTTTTCATGATTGTGCTTAATAGAATTAAGAATCTGGTTGACAGTCAATTGTGTGATGAGCAATGTGGATTCAGAAGTGGTAGGGGATGTGTGGATCAGATATTTTCACTGAAGCAGATTCTTGAGAAATGTTTAGAGTTTCAGAAACCTTTGGTTGCTAGCTTTGTTGATTTCAAAAAGGCTTTCGACTCTGTTGATCGTCATAATTTGTGGTTGATTGTGAGATCATATGGTATACCTGACAAGTTAGTTAACATAATGAAAGCTCTCTATAATAACACTGAGTCGTCTGTGAGAGTTGATAAGGCTTGTAGCAATTGGTTTAGCATTACTTCTCGTGTTCGACAAGGGTGCAATTTGTCTCTTTTTCTCTTTAGCTTGGTTATTGATTGTTATGCGAAATTCCCTTCAAAGGAAAGATTTTAACTGGGATTCTCAATATTCAAGGATTCCAGTCCAAAATCTCTCAATATTCAAGGGAAGGTTCTCAATATTCAAGGGAAAGATAATGGACTGGGGATACGAAAATTTCTGATTTAGATTATGCTGATGATTTAGCCCTTTTGGCAAATGATGTTGATGAGATGAACTCTTTCATTCGAGCTGTTGATGAAACTGGTAGTAGAGTAGGTTTGGTTATAAACAGAGAGAAAACTAAAGTGATGAAAATTGATCAGGCAGGCTGTGATTCAGTTAATCTGAATGGTTGCAGTCTTGAGCAGGTGTCACAGTTTAATTATCTTGGGAGCTATGTAACAGATACTGGTGATGTGCGGCATGAGATTAACAGACGGATAGGGATTGCTGCCGGGACTTTTAAGAATCTATAGAGAGTGTGGATAAATAGGCGTATACACCTAAAGATTATAATTAGACTGTATAATAGTTATGGCAGTGAAACTCGGACACTTTGTAAACAAGATAACAGGAAACTAGATGCTTTTGATTCCAGATGCTTACGCAGTATCTTGGGCCTTAGGTGGTTCAACTGTATAAGTAATGATGAGGTTAGGCAAAGGAGTCGGCAACCTCCTTTGAGCAGCATAATGTGCAGAGAGAGACTCCGTTGGTTTGGCCACGTTGCCCGTATGGACAATTATAGATTGGCGAATAGGGTTATGAACAGTGTGCCTAAAGGCCTCAGAAAGAGGGGGAGACCTAGGATGCGGAGGGCAGGCAATGTCAAACAGGACCTTGTTAGAATTGGTATGCAGTGGCCAGATGTAGTAGATGTAGCTCAGGACAGACTTGCTTGGAGAACTGAATTGCACGGTCTGGTTGGACCTCCGTAGCCCATGGCTGCTTGAGGATGATGATGAAGGAATATAATTGTTTCCGATTTGTGTGGTTCAATAGAAATATTTTTTTCTCCAATTTGATAAAACTTACAACGGCTAATATAGTTTCGCAATTATTTTTGTGATACACCGTTGATAAAGTTGTCTCATTTACAGAACTTTACTGAAAACAAAGCATAGAACTTCCTTTTTATCATATAAGAAATGCGGGTTGAAGACATTTATTGCATTAATTCTGCCAGCAGAATAACGATTTCACAAGGTGCATGTTGAAGGCATGTATTGAACTAGCTATTCGTAACGAAACGAGTCATAAATTTTAAAATATAATTACATCTCAAGAAGTTAATGTCATCGTGTATCATTCACGAAGAATTTAAATCTCGTTCGCGCTTCAGCTGTTTCTTTGAAAACAGATTGTAATTTTTATGGACGATTTAAGGTATAGAGTATTTTAAATATTGAGAATTTTCGTATCCACTACCTTTGAAGTGTATTACATTTTGCAACATTGTGGTACTTTTGTGCAGCTAAGGTTAAAATAGCTAAATGAAACACGGCAACTAGTAAAAATCTTGAAGATCTAAGCCTGCTTCCAATTATGAGCTAATTATTAGGCAAATGTTCGTAGAGCCATCATTTATGCACGAAGATTGATAATCATATGACACGATCTTTAAAGATCGTTGGATGAAAAATGTTCCTAAGTTTTGGATCTACATTTTGAGCAAGGACACGAGTTATGCCATTGTTTTCCTGTAAGCCAAAATAAGTCCTGAATGTTATCATCAATCAGAAGACTAGATTTGCGTGCAAAATATTCACCGATTCTATTACGTAATTTTGCACAATTGGGAAATCGTACTAAAAATACTTTATGGATTGCCTTGAACACGGGGGAATTTTCTTTTGAAATTGAGGGGAAAATTACGTCAGAGGGAAAGTCATGTGAGGAGGAAAATTTTTTGAGTAAGTATAGTGCTGAAAGAATGGGCGACTTTCAATTACATATTGTGCAAACTAATCGCAACCATATTCACGGTTACCATTTCTTTTCCGATTTTGCTTGAAAAGGCATTTTGCATTTTTTGGCTTGAAAATATACTTTGTGTTTATTTATGTTAGCATCCATAATACACAGGGTCTCTATGCTTACCTTCTGCAGTTGTACAGTTTGCTGACCCCAATTATGCGTTCTCAGATTCGCATGTCTTTAGGGTGTGTACTACACAGCGATATTTTAATTCTTTTGTCATTCGTTTTCCTATACAGTTTGCCCGAGTTCCAGCAAGTTTTAATTTCCCACAAAAATTCTTTTAAAGTAATTTCGTTTGGCCATTACCTTCCCTTTAAAACGATTTAATCTAAAGGCGGAGAGGAGAAAAAAAAACTCTGCTTTATCAATGGTTGGGTTTATTAAAGCGTGTCTTTCAAACAAGTACAGTCGTTGCCGCCGTATTACTCTGCGCTATTGCGAACATTCCGGCAAGCAAGTCTGGCCGGCAAAACGCCGCCAGCCGAGGTCAACAGCCTAGTTGTGCATGTCATTCAATAACTAGACCCAGTAAGTGATGGACGCTCTCTCCAAAATTGATTGCTCTGTATACTCTTTTTAACAGCTATAAAATTTGAAATTGGAAACAGCATACTAAATAGCTCCTCAGCGGTTATATACAGTGTTTAAGTAGACTGTATATAAACTTTTCGCAAATTTATCGGTTATAGTGTGTGGAATACTTAAATTATATTTTAAGAAAGTAAGTAAAATTTATTTTTGCTTTGTTCTCTATATAAAGAGAAATTTGAATTGTTCCTGTCTGTCTAATCATTAATTTATATTAAACTGTGGGGTTTAAAAAGTTTGTTGATCTGACTTTGAGTGCAGTTTTTTTTTTTAATTTTCACTCCTTGAAATGTTACTGACGTGAAGATAAAACAATTAGTTTAGAAGATTAGTTCACAGTCAGCTGGCAAAGAAGATGTAGGTAGTCTATGGAATTCAGCAGCCATGCTGCTAATACTTTCAAAAGTTTTGAATTTACCTTAACATAAAAGAAAGATTGCTGTGTTACTGTGAAACCAGTTTAGAATTTTAAACAACTTGTTTTAATAACTTTTAATTCTTTTTATTTAATATCAGCTTTATAGTAAAGTTAAATTTGCAGAAATTATGTTTAATCTTTTGGTTAATGAAGCACACAGGTATTTGTCCCCATAAAAAAAAAATTAGCTTTTTGCGATATATTGGTTTCATTAAAACGAGTGTTCAGGAAAAATAAATTTAATCTACTTTGTTTGGTTGTTAGATAATGCACTTAAACGTTTTTAGCACTTAATACTAATAATCGGAAGATTTATGCATTTGAACATGGAATACGAAACTAAAACCAACAAATCGAAGATGGCATAAACAGCGCATTTAGCAGATGAAATGTGTGAAAACGCAATAAGGCAACTGCAAGCTGGATTTTTTTAATATATGTCTCTACAAGTGTATGATTCAAGTCTGATATTACTCCAGATAAGTAACGACAAATAGTTAGGTTAACGAAAGTGTGATCAATTATCTTGACAGCTATCCTGAAAAAGGTTCAAGACTTTATCAGAAATAAACTGCTGAATTAAAAAAAAATATCGATAAACTCTTAGCTTAGTTTCAGTTTAACGTTGTATATTCCGTGGCCGAATGGTTAGCGCGCTTGGCTACTGATCTAAGGGAACTGCGTTCTGAGCCCTGGGTAAGGAAGGCATGGATGTTTTTCTGCCGAGTTCGCCATCCTCGCAGACCTGCTGTGGCGTATAAACTGACAGGCTGCTGTCAGACTTCTGTGGTAAGCAGCTGCTTAAGGGGGGTATTATGTTATATTTTTATATACGGCTTTAGATTTCCCACTCGAGAACGCGAAGCTGCTTTAACTGAATAATGCGATATAATAACATGGAAATGCATTTACGGCAAATTAAATGTCATGCTAGAATTTCCCATCCTAGCATGATTATTATAGCAGTAGCCTAGGGGCAGCATAATGGTTGTTCTCTGGTACCAGGGTTGGTACCATATTTGAAAGAGTACCATAGAGGTACCATAATTGAATGATACAATTTGTTTATTTAAGTAGCAACAAATTATGCCTTTTTTTTTTATCTCCTTTTCCAAAACACCGAGATATATTCACTTTGTCATTTTTCTGTTCGACCCATTGTGGACATCTAACTTTTTTGTTTTTAGAGCTAAATTAAAAATTCTTTTTGGGTTTGATAGGTAACGATGAAATTTTACGATTCACATTTTCCGAACCCCCCCTCGAGAAGAGGGACGCAACTATTTTTGTTTTAACAGATAATTGTTTGCTTTTAGAGATAAATAAAAAATTCGTTTTAGATTAGCTAAATATTGATGAAATATTACAATTCGTACTTTTCAAGTTTCTCCAAATCTATAATTGTTCCTTCTAATAGGTGGGGAAAAAAATCGTAAATTCCAAAATTTTAAACAAACACAAATTTCACACACACAAAAATGAACACTTTTTCAAAGCAAGAAAATGGCAAAGACTGACTGCTTACTATTCTGCTGTTAATTGAAACAGTGTCATGCACTTGCTCTGGGTTTTTAAGTTCTCAGGGGGCTCACATACAATAACAGGATACCAGACATATTTATTTTGTCTGTCAGATATATAATGTAAAATTTTCAGGGGGAAGTGCAAGCCCCTCCCCTCTCCCCCCTCCCCCAATACATTGGCACCAATGGTGTCTTGTTTCAACTTGCACACACTGCTCCATGCCCTTCAAGAATTGTGTTGCCACTTACATATTGATTTGTGTGAAAAGCTGCTAATTGTCATGTCAAAAATATCAGTCCACGAATTAAATGATCCATGCAGGTATATGTGTCTTGCATTGCAATTATAGAGTATAGTGTGTGATATCTAATGTCTTTGCCAAGCAGTGTATCATCTCATGTTTTTCAGAGGATCTAGGATACAACTTAATTTTTGCAGCTTTTGAAAGGTATATCTGTTTGACTCATGGATCATGTTAAAAAAACAAGGAAAATTTATTGATATTATTTGATTGGCATTTATTGAGAAGTTTATTTTTACACTTCATTTTATTTGAATGGAAGAATATTTGATTTATTCCAGACTCTATATTTTTCAATCATCAACACCTATTGAATTGTCATACACTTTTTGCCCTGTCATTCAATGATTCCATTTAGACTTAAAATAATCTTCAGATATTTTATATCATAGTACTTTGTTTTTCTTCATTTGATATGCATGATATTTGATATCCCACCTATAGCATTGTTTGCTCACAAGTAACACAATACAAAGTAGGATGTACAATTTCTTATAGCTGTCACTAAGAATCTACCAAGGCCATCAGATGGTGCAGGTGCATAGTAAATGGTTGACACATGTCAGTGTAGATGTACTGAAACTCGCTCTTTGATCTGACACCATCATCCAGTTACAGAGAGATGAAGAAAATGCTTGTTGATCATAAAATTATATCTAGATCTGTTCCAATCCATTGGAATAAATTAGCATATCAATTATATATTAACATTGAATCAGAAAAGGTTAATCTTCCTCATAAGTAAATTTCTGGCTACATGCCAAGATGGTATTATTAATAAAAGCTTGTTTCTTTTTGTTAAAGGAAATATTGCTATTAATAATTAGTTGAAAAAAACTGGTTGTCCTGAGTAGGGACTCAAATCCATGCCTCCCAGAAGCATGCTTCTGAGAGGCGTGGAGTTTGGAGAAAGAATTTTTTTTTTTCAACTAATTATTTCAAATGTTTCTTGTCTACAGGACTTTTCCCAGTAATATTTTATTACTGAAATATTGTTATTATTTTTTGTTATAAAATTATTTCTGTTGCAAATAGTAAAATTAATATTATATTCTTTGTATATTTTAAATTACTAATAAAAAAATTTATTACCAGATTGCTTTAAAGGCAAAAATTTTAATAGTAAGCCAAAAGCACTATTTTTTTATCACACATGTTTTATAGACACTATTTGCTTCAAAGCACACTGCTTCTTCTATTATTTCCTTTTTTTTTATTTTTTTTCTATATGTCTTATATTTTCAGCACTTGTTTTAAGTTAGCAGAAAAACTGTCTCAAATCAGATGGATATGACTCAGCAACTCCTGTAACATGTACAGTTCTCTGCCACTGAACTACTGGCTGTCAAACAAAAATTTAAGTAACATGAGCAATGAAGGAAACTGATTAATGTAATCATCATATAGTTTCCTAGGACATCAGAAATTTTATTTATATTCATTAATATATGAGACAAGTAACACACACACACACACAAAAAGTAGTATTTTTATGGTTCAGTACCTTAATCCAGCATTGCAATTGAGAAACTCATTAACAGCTCATGGGCAATTGCCTATAGATTTGAGAACAGTACTTAAGTTATTGGAAAAATTGCCTTGAGTTAGATGGTATATAAACCCTTGATAATAAATGTTTATTCAGCTGACATGTGAAGCCAAATGATGCTTCTGTCTTAGTTCTTTTCATTGACCTTGTTAATGAAAATTTTAATCATAATTAAAGAGTAGCTGAGTGGTCAGAGCTACAGAGCTACTGGCTAATTATGTCTTGAAATGTTACCAAGAAATTGTAAAGTTATATCCCACTTAGTGAAAGGCAGTTTTTTTTTTTGCTGACTTAAAAATTATTCTGCCTATGATTAATTTTTTTGCCTATTAATAAGTTTCTCAATAGTATATGAAAAAAAGGATTTTAAAACTTTGCTTCCCTGTGCAATCATTAATTTATGTGGCAAGTTGCAACTTAGAAGAAAATATTTACCTATCTACCGAGTTTAAAATACTTTAGCTTGCTTCTCTGATATTTAATTCCATTTTCTCATAAAAATGTTCACTCCTTACAGTTTTACCCAGGTTCAAGTCCCAGCTGGGTCAGCATTGAGATTTATCTCTGCAAAATTCCCCACCCTGCCCACGGTCAGTAGGGGACACCGATGGACTTGGAAAGGTCGCCGTCCGTCAGATGGGATGTTTCCGAGTTCTATAGTGATTGAAAAAAGTTAAATGGTTAAAAAAGAAAATGTATACTCTAGTATTTTCTATTTTTTTATTTATAGGTGTTTTTTTATTTATAGGTATTCTCCTTATCCTCTTATTATTTCTTCTTTTTTCAAACGCTATAGAAAGTTAAGCCGTGGTCCCATGTGCGGGAGAGCCATACCCTGTGCACATTAAAGAACACACTGGATGGCCTTGACGGGAGGGCTGTTCCAGTGGGTTTCCTCCCCCCAACCTTCTCTGAGCCTTTGGATCCTTGTGACCTAGCCATTAAGCCCATGGTGTGCAAAAAAGTGCCACTCGGAGGTAAAACAACCCAACCCTTACAGTTTTATTGGCATAACAGTATTCTTTATCTGTCAGTATTCACAAGTTGTTGGCTTCTTGGAGGATTTTTAATTGCTAAAGATATATTCTATGTACTGCTTAAGAATATTCTTAGGTCACTATTGTGTATATTATTTTTAAGATGATTTAATCCACCAGACAGGTGTTATAGAGGTATTTGGGTGTTATCAAGGCTCTCAGGGTTTTTAATATAAAGAGAGTATGACTCTTTTCAACATTGATAAAATTTGTAACATATGTCATTTGAGAACCAGTGGTCTTCCCTAGTCCACCAGTCAACTGAAATAAATCTCGCACTGGCAGTGACAAGACCCAAACCTATAAATTCAGGTGATGATCCTGGCAGTACCTTGTCAAGCATTAGTTTTCAATATGCTTAAATCATAAACCTAATTTATTAGTATTCCAGTAATGTGTAAGCAAGCTAGAATATAAACTTTATATATTGTTTTGTGTATTTTTAAACTATTTTTCCCCAGGTCATTTTTATGCTATTAATAAACTTAATTTAAATCATGTTTTAGGGAGCAAAGAAAATGTCGGAAAAGTTAAAGTGCTCTTTAAACTCATTTCCTCAATCCTGTGATACATTTGTAGTTCTACCACCTGCTACTACTCAAGGATGTGTGATATTTGGTAAAAATTCAGATAGACCAAAAGGAGAAGTTCAGGAAGTTGTTTATTTCCCTGGTGTTGATTATCCATCTGGTTCCAAAATACAGGTTAGTAAATTAACTCTGATTTATAAATATAATTGTTGGAAAGTTAGCAGGAAGAATGTTTTTTGCTTCCTCTTCTCTCTAAAGTATTTGCAAGGCCTAGGTAAAAGGAAGCATCTGTTTCACTAAAAACTGCCCCTAACCCTAAAAATATGCCTATTTGTATAAAATCTAACCCTTGAATATGTAAAAGAGCATGTTTCTTCAAGTGAAAATATTAACCTTTAAAGTTCCAAAGTTAGTTGGCCATTATTGTAAAATTAAGCTCACCTGATTTTAATTTTAGTGTTTATTATTTTTATTATTTAGAAGGAAATGTTTCATTTTATATGTAATATGATCTATATATATATATTTGTTAGTTACTGCAACATAAAGTTGGTTAGTTTTCTGCTGGTTGATTGACCTTGCAACTGACCCAACTGCAATTGCACATTTTATGGTTATGGTAGACAACTGATTCTAGATGATGAATTTTCACATACACAAAAAAAATCTTGTGCAGCAATATGTGTACAAGTAAACTTAAATTAATGCACTAACAAGAGGAATTAATCCCATAGATAAGATGATAAGGAGCCTCCCCCTATAAATAAAAGTGAAAATACTAATAGAGTATACATTTTCTTTTTTTAACTGTTTAACTTTTTTCTATCACTATACAGTGAAATGGCTAAGCCCCATACTCGTGACTCATTGTTTAAATGTTACTTCTAAGACTTCTTCTAAGACTAAGATCGTTATAATATACATTTATTTTTTATTTGTGTATTGACAAATATGTAGAAATATCCTTAATGTTTTTAGTAACCAGATGATGTGCAAAATAAATATGATTAAACTTTTGTCACATATATTTAAATAATAAATAAATAAATAAAATAATAAAAATCCACTCAAGCAGCTGCTTGTCACATAGGTCTGATGTGAGCCTGTCAATTTTTACACCATAGTAGAAGGTCTGTGAGGATGGTGGAATCTCAGCAGAAAAACAGTACAAACATCCATGCCTTACCAAGGGCTCGAACCCAGGTCCCTTAAATCAGTAGCCAGGTGTGCACTAACCACTTGGCCATGGGATGGCTCATATAAATATATATCAATAAATAAAAAACTTAAAATTTCTTGTGAACTCATTGAATATTGACAAACCTAGGCAACAATTGTCAACCAGTGAGTGCTTTTATATATGGTCACATTGCAAAAACATGTTTTTTTTCTACAACAAAATTTTAAATAATAGTAATGATTGATATGCAAAAGTAAATCATCGTCAATGGTCATGCCCAGTTCTGGATAAAAAATTGGGGGGGGGGGGGGGGGGGCAAGAAACAATCTAACCAGAAAAATGCAAAAAAGGGAGCCAAGAGACTGGATTTTCAATACAGTATATTTCCCCCCTTCATTTTATGGATTTTTAAAAAATTTTACAGTTCTTTTTACAGTTCAAAGTTTTATGCTTATTGAAAAATGCATAAAGTATAAATAAATGTTGTTTTTTTTTTGCCTCTCTTACCCATATTAGCATTCTGAAAGGGGAGTGCAACATGGCCCCCTTAACCTCCTCCCTCTATCTCCAGCCCTGTCACTATTCTTTCCATTGAAAAGATTTAGTGTTTTTGTGAGACATTCTAAGCATACACTTCATCATATTGTAAACTTCGACTGCCCTTGGTTGAGAAAGGGGAAATCAATGGTCTTGGAAAGGCCAACATCTATTGGATGGGACATTAAGCCATGGGGCTGTGTGCAGGAGGACCAACCCTATGCATGTTAAAGAACATGTTATATATGGATGGTTTATAGGAGACTTCATATGTCTTCTAAAGCCTGTCCAGTGGACCCCCTTCTCTAACCTCTTCTGAGTCCTTGTGACCCAGCCATTTAACCCATTTTGTGCACAAAAGTGCTGCTCATAGGTAAAACAACCCACCATTTGTGCATAGCAAGGTCCATGTGAAAAACATGATTTTAGAATTTCATCATAAGGTATAGTGGGTTTTATGATAGTTATTAACATCTGTTATTGATGCTAATTTTCATCACATTTGACGTTCAATTAATATATCTAAATGTCCACCTATATTTATGAATTATGAGTAGTTAACTGATAGTTAATTACAGAATGTAATTTATTAGTATCATGAAAGGTGCTTCTACAGAATAATGTTTATTATAATAAAATAAAAACTTATTTCATCTTGTTCTTTCAGTGCACCTATATTGAAATTGAACAAGTGGGTCATACCCATGCTGTGATCCTCAGCAAACCAGCATGGATGTGGGGAGCAGAAATGGGAGCAAATGAACATGGTGTGTGTATTGGAAATGAGGGTGTATGGACCAAATTAAATGGACCAGAAGATGAAGAGGAAAGGCTTTTAGGAATGGACTTTGTCAGGTGAAAATGCTCTAGAATGATATAATAATAGATATAATTTTTATTAATAATAAACTAATGTAAATCCTTAAAATTTACAGTAATTTGATGCACTAATTAATACTCTGCGATGCAAGTTTTTTTTTTTTTTTTTTTTGGGGGGGGGGGGGGGGGTTGTACTAAAAAAATTTAGTAATTTAAAGTAAGGTTTTCTGTTTTTACAGTTATAATCACTCTAGCTTTTGTGTTTTTTTTCCTGAAAGCTACGAGTTGGTTTGTTTTACCTCTGAGCTGCACTTTTTTTGTGCACACTGGACTAATTGGCCAGGCCATAAGGACCCTGAGGGCTCAGAGGATGTTGGGGGGAGGGACCCACTGGACAACTGTTAAGAGACGGATGGTAGCCTCCTGTCAAGGCATCCAGTGTGTTCTTTAATGTGCACAGGGTATGGCTCTCCTGCACATGGGGCCGCAGCTGTATGTCCTATCCAACAGATGGTGGCCTTTCCAAGACCATTGGTGTCCCCTACTGAACAGGGCAGGGTGGAGAGTTTTGTAGAGATAATATTCAATGCTGGCCCAGTTCTGAAAGTTATGAAATATAAATTGCTCATTTGGTATCCCTGAATCAGTTATGTGTTGAAAACACGTAAAAGCAAGTTATGCAAAATGCAATTTAAAAAAATTTGTTCCTTAAGAGTATTAGTATTAAAACTTAGAAGTAGAAGTTATTATTTATCTCCCACAAATAATAGGGAGGCATGAAGCCATGGATGCATGTAGTAAGAGGCAATTAGAGGGCCAATGACCATTTCTTGCATTTTAACAAAAAAATTTCATTTAAAAAAACTTCATTGCAAAGCTTGTATTTCATAACTACATTAAAGATTCTTTAAAGTGGGCCATTTATTGACATTCTATATGTATTAGTAATTCAAGATAAAGCTGGCCCTTCCACTCACCCACCCACACATATACATATACATGTTTTGTTCAATTTTGGAAAAAATTCTGTAGTTGTCTGTGTGCATGAGGCCATGAAATTATTCTATCTCACTTTCAAAAATAACTTTTAGAATATTAAAATTGCAGATTTAAGTTGTTAATTTTTTTCATGTGGGTAAGCTTCTAATATTAAACTTAACTAGTGTTCAATAAATAAAGTGCATTTTCAGAACTAAATGAATAACAATAAATGCATCATGTGTTTATTGATTGAACCCCCCCCCCCCCCCCTGAAAAAAACTGGTTGTTTGTATGATAGAAGTCTGTTGCAACAAACTACGGGATGATTCACTCACAGGAGGCCTTGAATTAATAATTATGTATCACAAAATAATTTACCGATGTAAATGAAACCTGGCTAGCACTTACATGGGTGGATCAAGTAAGCTTATAAGGTCGATATGTCATAGTCAGTATGTTTAATGTACACAACCAACCAACCAAAGTGAAACCTCAACCATTACTCTACTTTTCAACATAATCACCACAAATATTCAAACTCTTGTCAATATGTGTAATGAGCTTATCCATTTTGTCAGCATAATATTCTGTCCTGTCCCTGGTGATTCAACCACACAGTGACTGCATGTTGCACCTCTCAATATGATGTGAAATGATGTCCTCCCAAGTGATCCTTCAAGTGTGGAAAGAGGTGGAAAGATGTGGAAATAGCATGGAACCAGATCGGGACTGTATGTGGGATGACTATGAACCACCCATGAGTTCCATAGCAAGTCCCAATTTCTGTTTGCTGTATGTGGGAAGGCATTGTCGTGGATGTGAAAAATGCCTTGGCTAAAGGAGACCAGGGCATTTTCCCCTAGTAGCCTCTTGTAAGTACTTCAGTGTGTTATAGTATTGTTCAGCAGTAATGGTGTGTCCGTGTTCCACAAATTCTACCACAGAGCACACCACAGGCATCCCAAAAGACTAGCCAACAATTTTCTGATGGAAGATGTGACTTTGAACTTCTTTTGGGTTGGTGAGTTGATTATATTTGGTGTTTCCACTCCCTGCCTGCTGAAAATCTCCGACACCATTTGATGACATGTTGACACAACATCACATTTTCCCTGTACACTTTAACAAGTCAGTGGATTTCAGCTGCACAAACACTGTTTGCCAAAAGAAAATTGATAACTGCTTGGACTTCTTCACGACTCCACATTTGCAACCTTGTAGCCATTTCGAACTGCCACATTTCTATTCCTATACACACATGTATCTGTAAACCCCACCATGTTGCCAATCAGGTGCATTATAATATATATTTAATGCTCTCCTATGTCCTCAGGATATTCTTTTGTTATATATAGACCTCTTAAACTTATTTTCTGATCCACCTATTTAAGTTACATATATTCCGAAGTTAGCCACACTGACTTGTAGCTCAGTTCATGCCATTTCTTTTCAGTTAGTGATTCTACAGCAGGTAGTTTCATGTCTGCATGTGTCTCCAGTCAAGGGGAAACCACTTGCAACATCTGTTAACCAGTCATCTCCACATCAAGGTATGTATTTTTCAGGTTTCATTTACATCAGTAAAGTGTTGTGTAATATATAATATTTCATTCAAGGCCTCCTATTAGTGAATCACTCTATATCAGCTGCAGTAGACTCTAGTGCTAAGTTCTTGCTTGGAAAACATATATAAATATAATGAACTGTATAAAAACTAATTATTTTATAATCAGTTGTTAATTTGCATTGCTCCTAATTTTGGTTTTGAAACTAAGAAAATTTCCCACTGATTTCCACCCCCCAATACATCAGCATATAATTCACATCTTTTCAAGCATTTTTATGATGAATACTTAATGTCTTAATTATATTGTTGCTCATTTTTTTTTTCATCACTTAAGGAGCATCTTGTGTAGGGAGAGACTATTAGTTTCAATTTAATGCATTAGTTACATTAGCCCTGTCAAACAGGACCTTGTTAGAATTGGCCTGCATTGGCTTAATGCAACAACAGTAGCTTAGTATAGGCATGTATGGAAAACTAAATTGCACAGCCTGGATGGACCTATGCAACCCATGAGTGCTGTAGGATAAATGGATGGATGGACAGGACATTAAGCCACAATCCTGTTTACAGAGAGCCTTAATCTGTGCACATCAAAGAACATGGTTGAATGGCCATGACAAGAGACTTCTATATGTCTGTTAATTCCTCTGCAGTATGCCCCCTTTTCCTATCCAGCTCTGAGCCCTTGGGTTTCTTGTAACCTTACCATTTAGCCCAATGTATGTATGTAAAAAAGTGCCACTTAGAGGTAAAACAATACAAATCTTATTTTCAAAATGACTGAAAGTTGTCAGATCCTTATATCTTTTATTACTTGATTATTTGTATACTTCTAAATATTTTAGCTGAAAATTTCATCAAAGGTTTATGTTTTTATTTATTCCACAAAAAGAAAAATTATTTTTTATTGCAGACTGGGATTGGAAAGGTCAAGCACTGCAAAAGAAGCTATCGATGTTATCACAAATTTGTTGGAGCAACATGGCCAGGGTGGGCCTTGCTCAGATACTGTCTCAAGCTTCACGTATCACAACAGCTTCCTTATTACAGATCGTACTGAAGCTTGGATTTTGGAAACTGCAGGCAGTCTCTGGGCTGCTGAACATATAACTAGTTAGTGTTGTATATTTTATTTCTGATATATTCTATAATTATCATCATTATAAAAAATGTCAAACATATTATTTTAATATATGAAAAACTAAATTTTTACTTGAAGAGCGTTTTTGTTTTGTGCATTGGAATATGTATAAAATTAGCTTACAACAATTTAACAAACTAGGATAATGTTGACATGTTCAGTAACAGATTGAAGCATTTGAACAAAACAAAAAATGTACTGGCTCAGGTTGAACTTGAACTCAAGTTCATGTTCCACCTGAGTCAGTCCATTTTCTGACTGTTATATTTTCTGTTTTTCATTTTTATCTGCTGTGTTTATGTTTGTATTAAAAATATTATTTTAATATCCAAATTGTGGAAAGTCTTTTCTACTCTACTATCAGTGGTAAAAGTGATTATATGACTTTTGCAATAGGACACAAGATTTAATATTTATTGTAAGTGAAACACTATAAAAAATATTTTTTTAAAGTCATTTTGAGTCTAATTAGTCTTTGCACAGAGAACATACATCAGAATTAGGGTAGTGCTATCTGATAATTTTAATTAGATGGATCTATATATGTAATTTTTGTACTGCTTAGGGACTGAAGGCAATCTGGAGAATTTGCGTGAAATTTAAATTGCAGTATGCCATCCCATGGCCGAGTGGTTAGTGCGCTTGGCTACTGATCTAAGGGACCTGGGTTTGAGCCCTGGGTAAGGCATGGCTGTTTGTGTCGTTTTTCTGCTTAGGTCCTGCCATCCTCTCAGACCTTCTACTGTGGCATATAAACTGACAGGCTCCTGTCAGACCTCTGTGGCAAGCAGCTGCTTGAGGGGGTATTTATTTATATCATTCTTTGAAGTTTTATGAGTCAGCCATTGCTTTGGATAAGTTAATTTATTGATGGTTCCTCTAGGCTGTGGTTGCAACTGCATATGCAAAGATGGTCTAGAATATTATTGTGAAATGTACTGGGTGACAAAATACTTAGGCCAGATTGGGAGGGCTGTAAGTTAAGTCTAATTGGCTAGATATAAAAAGACTTTTTTTTTTTATCTGACCCAGACATAAATGCTATTATGCTAACTAAAACTTTGGTTTCAGGGAAAATTGCATATATTGTTGATAAACTTAAGATACAAGTAATATAATAAATGACGAATCCTGATGCTCCATAATTCAGAGACTGCACTACATCTTTAGGGAGATGCCACATTTATCACTATCCACTGTCGGGACTGAACAGTACTATAGAAGTAAAGTCCACTCACCAAAATGCAACTATAATCTTTGTCCTGGGTCGCCACAAACAAGGATATTGAGAATTCAAGTTGCTCTGGTGCCCCCAACGCCAAAAAAAAAAATACAATGTAATATTGTGTGGCAATCCCGGTGTTCCACAATTCAGAGACTGCACTACACCTTGAGGGAGTTGCTGTGAAACGACAATCCACTAGCCAGGGTACTACTTCATAGATCTGCCTTGCTGCGGGGGAAGACCTGTAGAAGAGAGAAACACTGCTTTCAAAGCAAGCCTATCTGTTGAAATAATCATTGAGGTGCAGTGAGTGGGATCTTTTAGAATTTAGAAACATGCCTAGGAATATGCCAAAACACTCACTGATTTTTGTCTGAAATACTTTGCCAAAATAATAAGATGGTATCTTTTGAATTTAGAAGCCAAACTTATGAAGAAGGCCTATTTTTTTGGGTCCTCCGCAGGAGAGACTCTCAGGCTGTCCCGTCGATGAGCCATGCCTAATTGGAGCCTCCCAAACCTTTCAGCATGACCCTCAACTTCGTCCCCTCCATAGGCTGACCAGAGACCCCCAACGAAGCAGATGCCTCCCACTTCGGGGTTTTTGTCGGGCATACGGATCTAGAGGACCCCCGGCCCACACCACTTCGCAGAGGAACCTAAGCTCCTCCACCACGAAAGCCATGATCTGCCTAAAGATCTCATGTGGGACTCTTAGTTTGGCTTTTCCATCGATAAATCTGTCAACCAGGTTAGCTACTCCCGGTCACGAGCCTTCAACTTCGTCCTCTCCATTGTGGATGGGCTGAAGCACCCCAGTGAACAGTCTTCCGACCCACGATATCATTGAGACCGCATCAATGAGCCCACTGGACAGGATTCTCCAGACCCGGTCCACAGACCTTCAAATACGGCCCCTCAACCGGGGCTGCAACCCCCATCTTCTCAGGGGACAAGTCAATAAGACCACTGGACCGGCCCCCCTCTAAAACCAGTCCATGGTCCTTCAACAGACCCCCTCCACCGGGGGCCACAAGATATCATGAGCTCCAGAGTGCCAGTAATCCGAACCCAACTTCTCAGAGGCACCGTAGGCCCCACCACCACATCAAGGTGGTCCCACTTCCGGGGGGGGGGGGGGGAAGTTGAACAGTTGAAGTTGTAAGCAGACTTAGTAACTGAGATTTAAAGCACTAAGTTCAGGTTGGGTTGTGTTGGGTTGTTTTACCTCTGAGCGGCACATTTTTGCACACCATGGGCTAAATGGCCAGGTCACATGGACCCCGAAGGCTCAGAGAAGGTTGGGGGAGGGGACCCACTGGAACAGCTGTTGGGAGACATGGTAGCCTCCCGTCAAGGCCATTCACTGTGTTCTTTAACGTGCACAGGGTATGGCTCTCCCGCACATGGGGCTACAGTTTAACGTTCCATCCGACAGACAACGGCCTTTCCAAGTCCATCGGTGTCCCCTACTGACCGTGGGAGGGCAGGGAATTTTGCAGAGATAAATCTCAATGCTGACCCAGCAGGACTCGAACCTGGGAACTACAGATTACGAGCCTGGCGTGCTACTGACTGAGCCACTCCCGCCCCCACACTAAGTTCAGATTAAAGGTTATGATAGTACATGAGTGATTGTATGCCATATGATTCTAAATATAAGAATGATGAAAAAATAATTTTAAAAAAATTACCCCCAAACATTTGCTTGCCACAGAGATGTGACATGATACTGTCAATTTATACACTATAGAGAAGATCAGTGAGGTAGGTCCTCAGCAGAAAGACAACACAAACCTTACCCGATTACATCTATATACAAATTAAATAAAACTTAAGACATTAAAGTTAGCAAAAAAAAATTTAAATGGATGATGTGAGTGGCATTTTTTGTACACATCCAACTTCAGGCAAGAAGTCAGGGCAGCAGAGATATGGGGCGGTTCAGTCGGTGTGCACCAGGCTCGTTATCTGGAGTTCCCAGATTTGAGTCCCAGCTGGGTCAGTGTTGAAATTTATCTCTGCAAAATTACCTGCCCTGCCCATGGTCAGTAGGGGACACCGATGGGCTTGGAAAGGCTGCCATCTGTTGGATGGGATGTTAAGCCATGGTCCCGTGTGTGGGAGAGCCAAACCCTGTGCACATTAAAGAACATGATGGATGGCCTTAACGGGAGCTACCATCTGTCTCCCAACAGCTGTTCCAGTGGGTCCCCTCCCCCAACCTTCTCTGAGCCTTTGGGGTCCATATGACCTGGCCATTTAATTTAGCCCATGGTATGCAAAAATGTGCCGCTCAGAGGTAAAACAACCTAACAATGCAGCAGAGATACTATACTTTTTTGTTTATAGTAAATTCCCTATTTCATAATGACCTCTGTATCTTTTGTTGGTATTTATATTTTATTATATGGAATGATACCATTAAAAATATAGTTTTTAATTAGTTAGAATTGAAAATTTATGTGTGTGTGAACATCAATTTGATAGTTACTCTCTGACAAGTTCAAATTCTAATGATTTTATAAACTGTATAAATGCTAAGCTTTCAAGCTGCATATTATAAACATAAAAAAACATTACTGGGTAAAAGTTGAAGATCCTAATTAATTATTTCCAAATCTTTATTTTTCAACAATATTCCTTCAGTATTTTACAAGTTACTGAAAATGGAACATTTAATAGTAGTATTGATAGAATAGTAGTATTAGATTGAAAACTTTATAAATGTTTACTGCTATATTAATAAGTTAAGAAAACCTTTTGCATATTTTTGTGCAATAATTACTTGAAGACAAGAATTATTCAGCATTCTTATAAGAGATTTTACATTTCTCAAAACAGTTAGGGGATTGTGCTTATTCAAGCCATTGGAAAGCTATATTCCAACTTCCATAATTTTGAAAACAAATTTCTTGAAAATCATCCTGATCATATTTTTCTAAATTTGTTCTTCAGCATTTTATCAAAGTTAGAAAAATACTACTCTTAAATGTTTCATTTCCAGGAACTTTTAAAATACTGAAAGAATATTGTAGAAAAATAACAATTTGAAAAGAATTAATTAGGATCTTCAACTTATACCAAGTAATGTTTTTATATAAAATTAATATTTTTTAAAACTAGAGATTTTGAGCTCCAAATACAGCTTTCCATTGATATAAACAAGCATTTATCCCTATAGATTTTGAGGGGCTGGCTTAGTCTGATGTTCCAAGGTTCAAGTCCCCACTGGGACTGCATTGAGATTTTCTCTTCTAACTTCCATTCTGTCCTTGATGAGAAAGGTGATACTGTGTGTCATAGGGTATGTTAAACTTTGGACCTATATGAAGGATACCTTTATGCACATTAAAGAGCATGCTGATGGGAGACTTCCTGTGTCTGTAAATGAGGTAGGGATGGTGCAGTCGGTAGCATACCAGGCTCATAACCTGCAGTTCCTAGGTTCAAGTTCCAGCTGGGCCAATGTTGAGATTTATCTCTGCAAAACTCCCCACCTTTCCCTCAGTCAGTAGGGGATACCAATAGGCTTGGAAAGGCCACTGTTGTCGAATAGGACTAAACCATGGCCCTGTGTGCAGGAAAGCCATACCTTGTGCATGTTAAAGAACATGCTGGATAGGTTGGGTTGGGTTGGGTTGTTTTACCTCTGAGCGGCACTTTTTTGCACACCATGGGCTAAATGGCCAGGTCACATGGACCCCGAAGGCTCAGAGAAGGTTGGGGGAGGGGACCCACTGGAACAGCTGTTGGGAGACAGATGGTAGCCTCCCGTCAAGGCCATCCAGCGTGTTCTTTAACGTGCACAGGGTATGGCTCTCCCGCACACGGGACCACGGCTTAACGTCCCATCCGACGGACGGCGGTCTTTCCAAGCCCATCAGTGTCCCCTACTGACCGTGGGCAGGGCGGGGAATTTTGCGGAGATAAATCTCAACGCTGACCCAGCTGGGACTCGAACCTGGGAACTACAGATTACGAGCCTGGCGCGCTACCGACTGAGCCACCCCCGCCCCATATGCTGGATAGTCTTGATGGGAAGTTACCATCTGTCTCCTAACAGCTGTCTAGTGGGTCCCCTTCCCCAAACCTTCTTTGAGCCCTCAGGGTCCTTGTAACAAGGCCACTTATCCATTGTGTGCACAAAAAATGCACTCCTATGTAAAACAAACCAACCCTATTTGAGGGTTATTTTAACTTGTATTTTATCAAATTGCATAATAAAAATAGGATTGGTAATATCACAAATGCTTGTGTATTAAACATGCTAATATGCACTCTAAAAAATATTAGTCTGGAGGGAGATTATGAAATATTTATATGTAATAACATTATATCCAACGTAAAAATTTCAAATCCTAAGCATTTAGAAGATTGACATATCTTACAAAACATCTGTATTCAGTGCCAATGTTCAATATAGATAAATTTATGTTCAGGGAACAAGTACCATTTACCCACTTGATGACTGTTTACAAGATGTATTCATGCAAAAAGGGCGATTCTTCTTGAGACATAAGCATTATGTTCCAGGAGATGAACATATTCACAATAGATATATTTTTGTAGCTTTTGGTATGGGAGAGAAAGTATTAAATTTGTATGTTTTTCATTCCAAACTGCTCCTGGACATTGGAACATTAAAAAATTATTGAATCCATAATCCCATCCCTGGATTGCAACCCAGACTTGAAATAATGCAGTACCCTAAAAATATCATCTTTTATTTAATGTTATTTGCATATATGGAAACAAGAGACATTAATTTATAGACAATATTTGAATTCAACATCTTTTTTTACATAAGGAATGTTTATTGTAGGATGTAACACTATAAAAGTTTTGTACTTGTTCCTTCATATCTGGAAAATAGTGCATAATTTTTTTTTATATTTTTACTTTAGGGAAAATATCAAGGTCTAAGTGGATAATTAGGGTGTATAGTGTGAAAAAGAGTTTTTAGAAATGTTGAAAATTAATTCTCCAATGCAGGTGTAATATGGTAATTACAATATGGTTTTTATTTTACAATAGGTGGAGTTAGAAATATTTCAAATTGTCTGACAATAAGCACAAAAATTGATCTTATGAGTGAAAACCTGAAGGAGCATGCACAATCTAATGGCTTTTGGGATCCTAGTCTAGGTGATTTAGACTTTGCATTAGCATACGGAAAATCTAATGATAATGCTATGCAAAGGTATAATTGTGGCAAAGAGTTGCTTAATAAGCTTTCTGAATCAGGTAAGTTCAGTTTTTGATATAAAATGCTGTAATAAATACATATTTAATGCATAAGTACACTACATTTTTTACCTCATTCAGTAATTTAAAGAAGGGAACGTGTAATCAATAATTGGTGAGGTCTCATAAACTACTGGTGATCTTGAAGTCATTGAATCTGCACCAATAGTTTGTGTTAAGAACCTTCCCTGTTCACTACTTCAGACAGATTTAAGGTTGCAGAAATACAAAAGAATGTTGTTTAAAGATTTCAAACAGTGTCAGAGACTTCATTAGTATAATATAAAGTTGAACTGAATGTGTGAAAATTTTTAAATGACTGCTAATAAATATGATTAAATAAATATGATTTAATAATATTAATATAAATATGATTTAAATGAAAACTGCTGAAAATACTAAATACTTTAATTCTGATACTTATATTAATCCATAATGAATAAAACAGAAATTGCCCAAAACATCTGATGAGTTGGCAAGAATGGTGATTTCAATTTTGTTTTTCAAAATATTTTTGGGAATAGCTGTTTTATACCATGCACATTTAAAACTATTTAGTTTTTGTTATGTATGTATGATATAGTCCATTGGTCAATTGGTATACAGTGTAGTGGTATAATTGGATACTCTGATCAGGAATTCGATACAAATTTTCTGCGTCAATGTATAGTCTTTCTCAGATGCATATATTGTATATTACCTTAAGTGTCATCCCCATCACTGTCAAGAAATATCAATTGTCACTAAATTCATCACTGTGTTAAAAATTATAATTAGATGAGAATGCATCAATAAAAATATTTATCAGTAAAAACTAATACGAATACTCCTTTACCTAATGCAGTGGTTTCTGAAATGGGGATCATGACTAGTTAGTGGATATAGGATTTTCTAGGAAGTTCTAGAAAAGTTCTAGGAAGTTTTACGAAAAATTGATTATAATTCTCAAAATATCGGAGATTGATTGTATAAAAATAAGCTGAAAAAAATTGGTTTTGCCGTGAGTGGGATCCCACTCACTGAAAAACAATTTTTTTCAGCTTTTTATTTCATAAGTTTCATGTCTATAGGACATATTCCTATGATTCTTTACTACTGAATTATTGATTGTTTAGTTTTGTACATTGTTTTTAGAAACAACCCTTGCAGTTACAACACTCCTCCATTCAATTAAAAGCATTCTCCAGTCATTTCATCTCTTGCACAGTTTGAAGTTCAATATTATTGCCAACATTATCACATGTATTTTGAATTGCTCTACTGTAAAGTCTCAACAATTGACAGTTCTTGCCACTGCAAATATATTTGGGAAGAAGATGAAATATTTCTATAATGATGTCCCCTTATATTAACAAATGGAAACTAATGATTAGTAGTGGAAAGCATGCTTTACCCTACAGTAGTCTAATTTTCATATTGTGAAATGCAGTGCTATAGTAAATATTTAGTATATGTTTTGCACAAAATATAGAAAGTGGTTAGGAAGGAATTAATCTCACTGCAGTGATAATCATTGCCTTGTTACTATAGAAAGTTGTTATTTTGCAATAGTTTTATATATGATATATTGGTGTCCCAAAGTTAATTTTCTACTCCCAAGTTATGTCAATGGGAGGCTAACTTCAAATTTTTATATTTTCCGAAATAAGTTTATAAAAAAAATGTAACTGAAAAAAATTTGTTTTAAATTTATCTAAATCTCTGATTTCAAAAATTCATTATTTAAAGAGTTATAATAAAGTTTGAATACACTACAGGAAATAAAAAATGCAACACTTGCTAGAAGTTATGCAAATGCGACAAAATTTAGGGAGGCGGTAGTATATGTAAATGCATGGAAATTATTAGGTTTGCAGGACGATCAAAACAGTTGGACTGACCAAACATTTTTAGGTCACACATGATCAAATCTTTTTGGTCTGTAAATGGTAGCTGTACACACTGGAATGAAAATTGCTTACCAATCCCTGATAATGATGCACAGAGTTGGCCAGGCCTAGCACCTAATGTCTGAACCTGCCTTCTCTTGATGCAGGCCATTGATACTTTCAAAAGATATATTCTCTTCTGGGAAGGGGAGGGCTGCCAGATCAGTGTGGCCTACTGATCTATGGCCACTTTTTTTGCCCTACTGAAGAGTGGCCAACTTCACAGGATACTAGTGCTGACCATTTATACCCACTGGAATGGTTTTTGTCTTTGATCATGATTATGGATCCTGACTTGCTACACAGGTGGGCCTCTGTTGAGGGGAATTGCCTACGAGTTCCCAGCCCAAAGTGAGCAGAAGCACAAGATACCTTATATGAGTTGGTGGATAATCCTGATCAGAGGTTATTGCAGCTACCTGAACCCTTTAGCTTGTTGGGCATCACCACTCCTACTCTGAAGTAACGTGTCTCAATATACATTCAGCAGGCAGGTCAGTTTCTATCTGGATTCTGGTTCTTGAAAAGGTGGTGCCTGAAGTTCCTATCAACATTCTTTCCTTTAGCAGTAGGGGGATGGGTATTTGCAAAATGCCTGAAAATAGGGGGCTGTTTGATATTGTTGGCCCTATCTCTCTCAATAAACTAGTTTTTTTTTTAAATCCTACTAATAATTTTTTCTCTGCAGGTGCATGGAACATTAGGACATTACATAGAGATTATTCTCTTGGTGTGCTTACACAGGAATTAATAAATAATAATATTTATTACCTTAACACATAATGAACCCAATTATATTGCTCTAGAATTCCAAATGTAACCTGGATATTCTAGTTTTGCAAGAAACCAGTTTGACACGTAAAGGTCAGATACTTTAAAATAACTTTAAATTTCCCTTTTCAGAGAGGGAAGATGGAAAGCATCTCCAAGGTGTAAGTTTGCTTCTCAGCAGACATGTCAGTGATGCTCTTCAAGGATATGACAGCATTAATGGAAGATTTCTTAGGGTTAAATTTAAAACTAAGATTAAGGACTTGAATGTTATGCTTCCACAGGGGACTCGGATGAGGAAAAGAAAGATAAGTTTTGCAGAGAATTTCGGGATATTTTAAATTCTGTCAAGAAAGGAGATATTTCTCTTGTGCTAAATGACTTCAATGCTAAAGTTGGTACTAACTTTGACCTTTGGTCAGGAGTGTTAGGTCCCTTTGGCATTGGTAGTTCCAATGGGGAATGTCTCCTACTGGTTAACAGTTTGAAAATAAGTAACACTGTGATGCTCCCTCATTCAATTTTACTTTACCTTAATCAGTTTTGCTTAATTTACGTTATATTTATCATTTTGGGGATTTTTTATTTCATTTTTGGCATCACAGCGCTCATTTCCAAGAGCATAGGAGTTGCGCATGCACAAATCCGAACTTTCGCTTGTCACCCGCTAAGGTGCGTGTACAAGGAACGCCCACTCTTGCGTCATAATAGCTGTGCGCTCGTCAATTTATGCAATTGTCTTTATCGGTGCGACAGCCACGTATTGCTAAGCCTGTACGCTTGTTAAAACCATGACATGTTAGTCACAGGGAGTTAGTTGAGTTAGAGACAGAGTTAGACAGAGTCAGTCAGTCAGTCGGAGTTTTTGAGTAGTTTTTGAGAAGTCAGTTGACAAGTAGATGGAAATGATGTAGTATCTTCTTCATTGAAGTTTGGTGAGTGTTTGAAATAATTTTGGAAATAAATTTGTTTGTTATATAAACCTGTTTTGAATCTTTACTATTTTTTTCTCTTGAGCAACGTTAATTGTTTTGATTAGAATTTGCATTAGAATTTTGACAATCATTTAATTTTTTGAATTCTTACTTGTTAAGTAATGCTCGCTGGTATTCGAACCCTAATTAAACTTTATTTTTGGCAATTTGTTAATTATTGCCTGGCGCCCGATTTAGCTATCTGGAGCTTGAATAAATTTGAATTGGATCAGACAAAGGGTCCAAACTTTAAAAGTATTTAAATTCTTTGGAGCGTTACAACACACATTACAAACACCATTAAATACACATGGGTTTTCACCTGATAGGTTGTATAGGAATATGATCAATTGTATATTAACATCAAATGGGTTAATTTGGTTAGAACTACTAGATCATGAAGGGGAGCCGATTTTGGGTCTGACCCATACCTGGTCAAAAGTGTCATACAGCTGAAGCTTAAGAAATGTTGTGTTAATGTTAAGAGAATTACCTTTAACACTGAAGCTCTAAAAGATCCAGATATAGCCAAAGCATGCCTGATTGTAAATTTAGTCATTATGACAGTTGTGGTTTGCTTACTACTGAAGTGAAAAGAAAAATAAGGTTCTGTTTAAACAGACTTTTCTTGAAATGAATAGTATTGCTTTTGGTAAAAAAAAAGGGGGAACAGAGGAGGCAAAGTTATTTGAGTGATAGAGATATGGAGCTTATTTCTGAAAGGTTGAACTGACAGAGTAATTTGAATCAACACCCTACTAGTCCTAACACACAGTATTGCAAAGAGCTTAATGAATGAGTAAAAAGGATCAGTTAAGAGCTGATAAGAATCTTTGGCTTGATAGCTTAGCTGGCAAAGCATAGGAAACAACACAATGGCAGGGAATTATACCAGATAGTTAATATTTTGTGTAGGAAAAAACAGATATGTACATAGGGATTGAAGTATAAAAATGGTAAGGTTGTTGAAGGTGAGGATTCTGTTATGGCTAGGCTACATTTTTCAGATGGGCTTGGAAAGTCCGCCGTCCGTCGGATGGGACATTAAGCCGTGGCCCCGTGTGTGGGAGAGCCATACCCTGTGCACGTTAAAGAACACACTGGATGGCCTTGACGGGAGGCTACCATCTGTCTCCCAACAGCTGTTCCAGTGGGTCTCCTCCCCCAACCTTCTCTGAGCCTTCGGAGTCCATGTGACCTGGCCATTTAGCCCATGGTGTGCAAAAAAGTGCCGCTGAGAGGTAAAACAACCCAACCTACATTTTTCAGAGATATTCTAAACATTGTAATTATTTCTACTCCCATTGTTTGTAATGAGGATAGATGCATTATTGGATATTTTTTGATTTGTCAAAAATAGATTTTTTTCACCAATTCATTACTCATTAGAAATGCATGTAGTCATTTTTAAGTAGAGAAGTTTTTCCTGCAGCTCTTTAAGAATATAGTTTTTTTCCTAGTGTTTCTTCACTAAGTTTGGGTTTGATAGGCCCGATTTAAAATATATAATTTCAAGCTTTTTCTCATTTAAATCTTTTATTATCATCTTCCTCAAGCAGCCATTGTCTACAGAGGCCCAATCAAATTGTGCAGTTTAGTTCTCCAAACATATCTGTCCTGAGCTGCATCTGGCCACCATACACCAATTCTAACAAGGTCCTGTTTGACATTGTCTGCCTACTGCATCCTAGGTCTCCCCCTCTTTCTCAGGATTTTCAGTACACTGTTCATAACCCTATTCACTAATCTATAGTTATGCATACTGGCAGCATGGCCAAACCAATTGAGTCTTGCTCTGCACAATATGCTATTCAAAGGAGGTTGCTGACTCTTTTGCCTAACCTCATTATTACTTATAAAATTGGAGTGGGGTTGGCTCAGTCAGTAGCATGCCAGGCTCGTAATCTGTAGTTCCCCGGTTCGAGTCCCAGCATTGAGATTTATCTCCACAAAATTCCCCGCCCTGCCCACGGTCAGTAGGGGAACCGATGGGCTTGGAAAGGCTATTGTCCGTCGAATGGGACGTTAAGCCGTGGCTCCATGTGTGGGAGAGCAATACCCTGTGCACGTTAAAGAACACCCTGGATCGCCTTGACGGGATGCTACCATCTATCTCCCAACAGCTGTTCCAGTGGCTCCCCTCCCCCAGCCTTCTCTGAGCCTTTGAGGTCCATGTGACCTGGCCATTTAGCCCATGGTATGCAAAAAAAGTGCTGTTCAGAAGTTAAACAACCCAATCCAACTTATAAAATTGAACCACCTAATGCCCAAGATACTCCGTAAGCATCAAGTTCACTACCATAACTAACTTTAGAAAGAACCAAACTATTATACTGCCAAATTTTTGTTTTTAGGTGTATATGTCTTTCTTCAAATATTTTGAAAGGTCCCAACAGCAATCCCTATTCTTCTCTTTATCTTATATCATACATCACTAGTATCTGTTAAACAGCTTGCAAAATAGTTAAACTGAGAGACACTTGCTCAAGGATGCAACCATTCAGATTAACCAAATCATAACCTGCCTGACTAATTTTCATCATTTTAGTTTTTTCTCTGTTTATCACCATACCTACTCTACTACCAGTCTCATCAACAGCTCGAATGAAAGAATTCATTTCTTCAACATCATTTGCCAAAAGGGTTAAATCATCAGCACAATCTAACTCAGGAATTTTCAGATCTCTAGACCATTTAAGCTAAAAAATCTTTCCCTTGCAGTAAATTTCACATAATATAATCAACAACCACACTAAAGAGGAAAGGAGACAAAATGCACCCTTGTCCAACACCATAAACAATGCTAAACCAATTGCTACAAGCTTTATCGATTATTAAACATGACTCTGTGTTATTATAGAGAGCTTTCATTATGTTAATTAACATGTAACATATGCCATATGATTCACAATCAACAACAAATTTTGATGATCAACAGAGTCAAAAGCCTTTTTGAAATCAATAAAGTTAGTAACCAAAGGTTTCTGAAACTCTAAACATTTCTCAAGAATCTACCTAAGTGAAAAAATCTGATCTATGCATCCTCTACCATTTCTGAATCCACACTGTTCATCAAATAGTTGTCCATCAACCATATTCTTAATTCTATTAAGAACAATCATGCAAAGAATTTTACCTGGAACAGAAAGTAAGCTGATATATCCTTATAGTTATCACAAGAACAGCAATCACCTTTTTTAAAAAGTAGGGGTAATAATATCCCAGGTAAAATTATTAGGAACAAAGCCTTTATCATAAAAGATATTCAAAATTTCAATCAGCCATGTGGTAATAGAAACTTTGCCAACTCTAAGCATTTCAGTAGTAATTTCATCTACCCCTGGGGATTTATGCAGTGGAAGTTTAGAAATAGCTAAAATAACTTCAGACTGTAATATAGGGCTAACATTAAAGCTAGTACTGCATCTCATTCCAAAAATGGGAGTAGAACTAACCACATTGTTTAGAACACCACTGAAATGCTCAGCCCATCTAGCCATGACAGAGTCCTCACCTTCAATAACCATGTTTATTCTTCAATCCCTGTGTACCTGCCCATTTTTTTCACTAAAACATTAACTATCTGGTACAGATCTCTGCTATTATGCTGTCTAACTGCTTTATACTACTCATTTAGTAAATAAATTTATTATGCTCTTTGTAATGCTTTCTGTTAGGACTAGTAGGATATTGATTAAGGACATTTCTGCAGTTCTTTCGTTCCAAAATAAGCTTCAGTGCTTTATAACTCAAATAATTTTGCCTTCTCTGCCCCTTTTTACCTAAAAGAGTGCCGTTAGTTTCAAGAAAGCCTGTTTAAAATAGTCCCATTCTTTCTCAACTTCAGTAGTAAGCAAACCATGACTGTCATAATGACTAACCTATAAGTTTCTTAAGACTGGCATTGCTGTTGTTAAATATTCATACTCCATAGCTCATTAAATATTGAACGAATATTGTTGAAAATCGAGATATTGATTTATTTGATTGAGATCTTTATCTGCAATCATATTTTTCAAAACCAAAAAGCTCATTTTAGAAGTTATAGAACTTTAACATTAGCATCCCATTGACTTAACATAGGGATTTTCCTTAATTTGTGGAAAACAGTGTATTTTTTTTCACATGAAAACTGTTGTTATAATAGATATTTAATGCCTTTAAATAATTTTGACCATATTATGACAAGCAAATTTTTTGTCATATGTTACTCTTTATGCCAAAACATTGCTGAGAAAGTAAAATATTTTGTTTATAGGTGAATTTAGTACTTTATCCATGTTTGAAGTCTTAAGAGATAGTGATAGTGGTATATGCCGAGACCAGGAACATGAAAACCCAACTGCAGGCTCTCAGGTAAATTAGTTATTAATTTAATGGTCATTTGTTAGTATCTATTCAAATAAATCTTAAGAGCTATATACTAATAGTTAAACATCACATGTTGGTTAGTTAGCACAAACTAATTTTAAACTTATGAACAAATGATTAATAATTGAAAATAATTGTTTTATTTTGTATTAATTATGTATTCTGCGATTTAAAAGTTCAATTAATTTTACTAAAATTGCTGCATAAAAGAAGAAAGTTGGAGGGACCTGCTGGACAGCTGATGAAAGACAGATAGTAGCTTTCCATTAAAGCCATCCATTGTATTCTTTAATAGGTATATGTATGACTCTCCCACACACAGGGACATGGCTTTACATCCCATCTGATGGAAGGTGGCCTTTCCAAACCCACCAGTGTCCCCTATTAATGAAGACAGAGTGGAGAGTTTTGTAGAGAGAAATCCAAAGCACTGACCCAGGTGGGACTGAAACCTAGGAACTACAGATTACAAGCCTGGCACGCTACTGACTGGACCACCCCCATCCCAGGGAAGTAGTGCCTTTGTATAAGAAGTAGATGACCATAGTACTAGTAAATAACAGGCAAGTGTGAAAAAACTATCAATCTGCTTCCCAGACTCAAACATGGGATCTCATGGTTTATATCTCAAGTTACTCTACCAATTGAGCTAAAGGTGATTCACACTTAAAGAAGGTTATAATGATAGTTCAATCTGTGAAGCACTGCCACACAGTTCAAGTTGTCAGTTTGCGACCATGTGATATATATACCAATGGTGAACTAAGCATTTAACCTTTTACCCTTTCAGGATGGGTGCCATACATGTACAATTTCAGGGAGCTACTAGTACTGTACTCATGTTTTTAGTTATTATACTTTGGTGGACCTATTGCCATATGAGTTTTAACAAATTTGTTTCTTCAGGCTAGTTGTTGTGCAATCGATTCCCATCTCATTCTCCAGCCATGTATCCTACATGTACATGATTCCTGGCTAATAATGTATATTATTTTACATCTAGGGTTGGGTTGTTTTATCTCTGAGTGGCACTTTTTTTGCACACAATGTGCTAAATGGCCATATCACAAGGACCCTAAAAGGCTCAGAGAAGGTTGGGGGAGGAGACCCACTGGACAGATGCTTGGGTGACAGATAGTAGCCTCCCATTAAGATCATCCAGCATGTTATTTAAAGTGCACTTTTGGGCCTGCACATGGGGCCACTGCTTAATGTCCCATCTGATGGACACCAGCCTTTCTAAGCCCACTGGTGCATATATGGAAGACAAGTGTTACTGACTGTGAGTAGGGTGGGGAATTTTGTGGAGATAAATCTCAGTGTTGGCCCAGCTGTAACTTGAACCTGGGAACTGTAGATTATGAGCCTGGTGTGCTACTGACTAAGCCATCCCCACTCCCTTTTACATCTAGTGTTTGGCTATTAGAGGTAGAATGCTGTACCTGTATGCTAGTGTCATACACCAAAGAGCCAAAACATTATGACCACTGCCTAATATGATGTTGGTTCTCCACATGCCACTGAAACAGCTCTTATCTGGCGAGCATGGACACTATAAGATTTCTAAAGGTGTCTTGTGGTAGCTGATACCAACATGTCAACAGCATATTCATTAACTCTTGTAAATTACCTGGTTGAGCTGCCGCAGATCGGATATGCTGTTCCAACACAAACTACAGATGATTGATTGGATTGATGTCTGTGGAGTTTAGAGGCCAGGACAATAACTGGAAGTCTTCCTCATGTTCCATGAACCATTCTCAAACAATCCAGGCAGTGTAGCATGATGCATTATCCTGCTGAAAGAAGGCTTTACTAGAGGGGAATACCATTGCCATGAAAGGATGTACCTGATCTGAAATGATGTTTAGGTAGGTGGTAAACTTCATAGTTTCCTGCACATGAATGACTGGACCCAGGGTTTTCCAGCAAAACATTGCCCAAAGCATTACACTTCCTCAACTGGCTTGTTTTCATCCCATGGTGCATTCTGGTGCCAACACTTCCCCATTTAAACGATGCACATGGCCGTCCACATGGTGCAGCAGGAAATGAGATTCATTGGACCAGACGACCTACTACCAATCATTCAAGGTCCAGTTTTGATGGGGGTGGGGTTGGCTCAGTCTGTACCATGCCAGGCTCGTAATCTGTAGTTCCCAGGTTCCAGGCCTAGCTGGGTCAGTGTTGAGATTAATCTCTGCAAAATTCCCCACCCTGCCCACACTCAGTAAGGGACATCTATAGGCTTGGAAAGGCTGCTATCCATCAGATGGGACGTTAAGACATGGCCCCATGTGCAGGAGAGAACCCTTCCATTGTCCATGTCATCTGTATACGTTCAGAGAATCTGAATTGAGAGGCCAAGGACGTATGTATATGCTTTTAATAAAACAAAAAATATAAATTTTTTTAAAATAAAAATTGCCATTGTAATTTATATATATATAACTTATAAAAATATATAATTCAGGCTTCAAAAATAATATTTTGTTTTTTAATTTGATGCATATTTTATTAAACTACAATATAAATAATTTTATAAAGCCATCTGATTGCCATTTCTTAGAGGCACTAAACGGTTTTGCCGATTTGCTTGTTAATGTTCCTATTTGTTGAAGCAATGTTCTGATTTAAGCTCACAAGTTTGATTTGAACTATTATCAACAAATATTTCCTTGAATTTTCGAAAATCTCCTAAAAATAACAAAATAAAAACTGTTATTTTTTAAAAACAATGGATTTTGGAAGTAATTACAAATCCATTTTACACTCTTTTCTGCCACAAACCTATTTCAGTATTCCCAAGTTATTTTTATCATTTTTCCCAGCATTCTTCAAATCGAAACTGAAAGTAAACATGTCCTTAGAAATTCTGGTTGCACCTGCGTTTAATTAGTTATGCTTCACTGAGTCAAACAAGACGCAGATGGCTGACACATGCTATCTCTGTTCCGTGTGCTAAAGTGTTTTTTACAGTTTTGGTCCAGCATATTCGATACTCTTTGTAAAGCAGGTATTTTTTTTTATATTTAAACTTTAGTTAGTTTTCATTTCAGTAGATTTATTTTAGGAAATTAGCGATCTTTTGGCCGATAGATAAGTATTGATTTTTTTCATAGTTATGTTATTTCGTATGGCCGGCCTACAACTTGTTGCTGTGGATATTTTAACATCGCATTAGGCCAGGGGTGGGCAATTGTTTTGGCTCGGGGGCCACTTTGTGGAAGCGGAGGTTAGCGGAGGGCCGCACCTTTTAAAATGATTGCATTCATTAGTTAACTTTGCATTTCAGAAAAGGTATAAATTGTAACCATAAAAATCAATAAATATAAATTAAATAAAATAGTGGCAGTTTTATTCAATTTATTTATTGTGCTAATTTCATATCATCTATAGCTGCAAGCACATTTAAATTTAGAATCGGTTTAATGAGACAAATGTACCCTATCACACTTTTCTACAATTTTTTTTAAATCAGGAGTGAGATTGCTTGTTGAGATTCTCATCACAGCCTGCAAGTTAATGTCTGTCAAAGAGCATCTATATTTACTCTTGTTGATCTTCAAGCAAGAAAAACTTTGCTCACAAATATATGTAGACCCAAATATAGAGAACATTTTCCCAGCAAATTTCTTCATACATGGAAATTTTTCAGCAGACAAAGATTTGTAAAAGTCAACTAATGTCACAGCATTAAACATTTCTTTCACAGTGTGATCTGACTGCATGTCAATAAGTTCAAGCTGCAGCTCCTCAGGTGCTGTGTCAATATCAGCAGTGATGGGATAAGAGAGCAAATTTAATTTAGGCTCAATTTTCTTAAAGTCCTGAAATCTTCTTGTGACCTCATCCCCAAACTCTGCAGATGAACCCTAATCTTAGCAGAAACACTTTCAGGCACTTTCTGTTTTCCTAATAAAGGGAAATGACAAAAATTGTCTTCACCTGATTGCCTTGCAAATAGACCTAGTTTTGCTTTGAATGATTTTACATGCTTCTACATTTCATGTGCAAACAACCCCTTTCCCTGCAATGTCACATTCAGTTCATTCAATTTCACAAATACATCAGCTGCAAACATCATCTCATATCTCCACTCCTCACATCCTATTTTTGTAACAAAATCATGAGATATCTCCTTCGTGTCCAGAAATAAGAGGATTTCATTCTGCAATGCCCAGACTCTTTTTATCACTTTGCCCAGGCTCAACCACCTCACACTGTTGTAGTAAATTACGTCTTCATACTCTGCCTCCACATCCTCAAGAAAAGATTTGAACTGTCGATGGTGGAATGCCCTTGCTCTGATTGTGTTCACCACACTAACAATAGGATCTACCACATGCTTTAAGTCCAGTGCAGCTTTACAAAGGCTCTCCTGATGCAAAATGCAATGAAAAGACAAGATATCACTGTCTGTGTCTTGTGCTTGTAACTTGTTTTTTAAAAGCTTAACCATACCTACATTTTTTTCCACATTTTTTCCATCTGTTGTAATGCTTGCCATTTTGTTCCAGGACAAGCCACTTTTCTCCACACAATTCACAGCACACTCAAGCAAGTCCTGACCAGTGGTTCTATCTTTCATTGATTCTAGGCCAAGTAATTCCTCTGTGATGACGAAATTTTCATTATTCCATGGATAAAGATGAGTAATTGTGCAGTGTCTTCATTATCTGTGCTCTCATCCAGTGCCAAAGAAAACCAAACAAAATCTTTGCTCGCAGTCTTCAGCTGTTCTGTGAGTTTGTCACTAATTGAGTCAATGCGCCGCACTATAGTCCTTCTAGACAATGAAATGCTTTCAAATTTGCTTCTAACATCAGGACACAATACGCTTGCACACTCTACCATACACTGCTTAATAAACTCGCCATCCGAAAAAGGCTTGTTGCGTTTAGCAAGGTTGTAGGCTACCATGAAACTTGCTTCTGTAGCGCTATTTTTAAGTGTTGGTTGCTTTGTAAATAATGTTTGTTGCTTCTTCAGCCTTTTCACACACTCCACAGCTTTTATTTTGCGTTCTTCCTTGGAAAGTTTGCAGCCAAATTTGCTATGTTTTGTTTTGTAATGTCGTTTCAGATTGTACTCCTTAAATATGGTTATCGTTTCATGACACAATAAACACACTGCTTTATTCCCTGTATTACCAAAGAAATATTTGTTTGTCCATTCTTCATTAAACACACGACATTCATCACCGATTTTACGTTTTTTCGGAGGGTTCATGGTTTCACTAAAGTTGGAAATTTATATATTTACTGTTGCAAAGACAAAATGGAAATTAACCAGATCAACCAGAAAAGCACTGCGCATCGTATCTACACTGCGCATGCATATTGATGTGGCCGTCGTAGTGGAAAATACGAGACGAATCTTCGGTCGTGCACAGGAAGGAAATCTTGGTTCAAGGCAGATTTTTCTGACTGTCTTGGCAGGCCACAAAAAACTCTTAGCGGGCCGCTATTTGCCCACCCCTGCATTAGGCTATATGTTAATTTTTTATTTTATTATTTATTACTTTTTCAGTAAAACTTTGATATAGTATCATTTTCTGAAAATAAATGAGGTCTTAGATATGGAATCAAATTCATTTCTGTATGTTTACTTCCATTAGTTAGCAATCTTCAATCGGCTGATTTATCGATCTTTCAGAGTTGTGCTAGATCGGAGGCCGGCTTAAAAGTTGTTGCAGATATTCGAACATCCCATTAGGTTACATGTAATTTTTCTTTTATTATTTCTTGTTTTTTATTTAAAAAAAACATTTGAGCTGTACCGGGAATTGAATGTCTTGGATATGGAAGCAAAATAGACTTCTTTGCTACAGAAAAAGGTGTGAAACGGAAAAAAAATGGTGGTATGTACTTTGTAATTACTTCCGAAATCTACAGTTTTTAAAAATAGCAGGTTTTTTTTGTTAATTTTAGGAGATTTTAGAAAATTTAAAGAAAACTTTGTTGATAATAATTCAAATCAAACTTCAGCTTAAATCAGAAGGTTGCTTCAGCAAATAGAAGCGTTAACAAGCAAATCGGCAATACCTTTTAGTGCTTCTAAGAAATGGCAATCAGATGGCATTATCAAATTATTTATATTGTAGTTTAATAAAATATACATTAAATTAAAAAATATATTATTTTTCAAGCCTGAATTATATATTTTTATAAGATATGTATTAGAAAAAATTACAACTGCAATTTTTATTTTTAAAAAGTCTAGTTTTGTTGTACACTAAAAGCGTATACATATGTCCTTGGCCTCTTATTTTGGATTCTGATGATGACACTGGAAGGGTTAAGGCAGAAAAGAGTGTAAAATGAAAAAATAAATAGCAGTACATATTTCTGAGTTACTTCCAAAATATTTTTTTTAAAAATAGCAGTTTTTCATTAATTTTAAGATTTATGAAACTTTAAGGAAAAATTTGTTGATAAAGTTCAAATCAAACTTGGGAGCTTAAATCAGGGGATTGCTTCAGCATAGAGTAATATTGACAATATCAGCATATATTGTCAAGTCAGCAATATTGTATTTCGCTTTTAAGAAATGGTAATCAGATGGCTTTAACAAATTATTTATATCATAATTTAATAAAATATGCATCAAATGGAAAAAAAATATATTATTTTTCAAGCATTAATAATGTATTTTTACAAGATATTGTCATTTGCAAATTTTCTTACATATTAAAAAAATATTAAGTTTCATGTGCTAAAAACTGACATAGGCAGCGGCAGTCTGTCATTTCAGATTCTGTCAACTTGTATACAAGATGTGGGCCCTGGAAGTGTTATTATAGCTGATGCTTGCTATATGTGGAGATTTTGTTCCTTAAAATCACTGCATATATCAAATATGCATTATAGTGAAATATCTAATAAAGATTGTGTTCTTGAATGTGCATGATTTCAATCTTTTAAGATTAATCATTAATGCATTACTTTTCATACACATTAAGACATAAGTAAATAATTATACAGAGCACATAAGGCAAATAAAGACATTAAAATGATAATAAATAAATACCTCTCTTATGCAGCTGCTTGCCACAGAGGTCTAATAAGAACCTGTCAGTTTACATGCCATAGTAGAAGATATGTGATGGTGGGACCTCAGCAGAAAGACAACACAAACATCCATACATTACATACAGATAGTGTAAATTTAAAATTAGTAAATCTTAAATTTAATATATCATGCTTAATGTGGCTGGCTTGAAGAGGTTATTGGTCAATGGGTATCTGTTAGATGATGGGTGAAGGTTATCCCATCAGAGATTTGGCAGGTTATCCAACTGAAGGTTCAGTTGAAATGGAGGCTGAAGGTTACTCTTTTCAAGAACCTCTTTATTGAAACCTCAGCTGCAGTCTTCAGCTTCCAATTCTAGACTTTCATGTAGCCTTTTAAAGCATTTACAGACCCTTTGTACCATGGAACTTCTCATGAGGCAGGTGTATTTACTGAAGTGGAACATGTCTCTGTCAATCAGTTGAAAAGTTCAAGATGTGACACTGATAGTAATGCTCCTCATGACACTGAAATATAATTGTGGATAATGAAAGTGTGCGTAAAAAGTGTAAATTGTATAGTCGCTTATAAGATCCCAAAAGTTGGCAGTTTTGTTGAAAGTTGTATACCAAACTTTGTAACTGTTACATGCGATCCAGATTTCTTAATATTTATGTTCATTGACTCTACAAAACGTGTATTACTGTGTGAGAACCTTGAACTCTTTTTGATGCTGGATTCATTTTTTTTTTAATGCATGCAACACATTTGTTGCAGTTTTTGTATCCAGCGTAGCAATCAGCTTCATTGCTGTTGAAGGAGTGTAAACAAGTTAATCCAGAGCTTGCTTTATTCAGTTAGTAATTTCAGTGAGTACTGCTGTATTATGTATTATTAAGTTATAATAATTATTACTTATTAAATATACTACATATGTGTGATGGATAAACATGAACAAGGAACCAAAATTAAATTTATTTGATTTTTGAAAAATGCTGCTTCCACTGGATTGAGCAGACATATTTAGACATATTTAGCATAGTGTGTGCTACCAGTTTTGAAATAACATGCAAATAACTAAAGATGTAATTTGCTATTCTAAATAATGAATGTGTGTGTGCAATTTATCCAAGAATATGGGAATTTCAAGTTCTATATACAGGGTGTCTCAAAAATATAGGTACAAACTTTTAGGGGAGGTATATAACATCTAAAGGAATGAGAATTGCATAGGAACCCATATCCAGAAACGTCATGGGAAAGTGGTAGCAGAGGTACAAGATCTGAAAGGACACAAAACAGTGATTAATGGGAAAATATTTATTGGACATAATTATTAGAAATGGTGTACTAGATGATACATTTCATAATGTTACAGCAGATGCTCGAAGTTTCTACCATGAGACGCGATGCATGCATGACACTGATGGAGCATTGGTTACCGGATACGGTCAAACACACCTGGAGTTTCTTTGATAGTAGCAGCAGTGCAGATGAGCCTTGCCATGAGATCCATGTCAGACTCCACAGGCGATTCATACATGGTAGCTTTGAGGGCCCCCCACAGAAAGAAATCAATGCTCGTTAAATCAGGTGAGCGTGGGGGCCAGGCAACTGGTCCAGCACGTCAATCCATCATTGCCCAAAAGACTTGTTCAAATGCGCATGAACACACCTTCCATAATGGGGAGTGCCCCATCATGTTGAAACCACATGTTGCGTCTCTCATTTGCTGGAACATGGGCAAGTAAGCCTGGTAGAACCTGTTCCAGAAAGATCAGATACTTTGCGGAGGTCATGCGGGATGGTAAAAGGTATAGCCCGACTAAGCAGTTGCCGACCAAACCTGCTCACACATTTACTGCGAAACAATGTTGTGCCACATGGGTGCGCACACCATGGGGGTTCTCGTGAGCCCACAAATGCACATTGTGCTGATTGAATACGCCATCCCGAGTGAAACTGGCCTCATCAGTAAACAAAACATAAGCTGGGAAATTCACATCATAGGCACTTTCTTGGAGATTCCACTGTGCAAAACGCACACGTGCAGGATGATCTGCGGAAAGAAGTAACTGAACCCTTTGGAGATGAAAGGGGTGTAAGGACTCGCCGTGCAAAACACGCTGTACACTGCAACGAGACACTCCTAAGACAGAGGCAACAGCACGTGTGCTGGTACTAGGATTAGTCTCCACGGCATCCAACCTACTTTCATCCATGGCGGGAGTACGCGTCGATAGTGGCCTGCCCTCACTTCTGCTACCTCTTAATGACCCATAATCGCACAAATTTTGATGCGCATGCGCAAACAAACGGTGGTCTGGTACGTGTCTGTGTGGGAAGCGTTCTTGATACATTCATTGAGCGGCTCGTCTGTTGCCCTCAGCTATTCCATACACTAAGTGCATGTCTGCCAGCTCCCTGTTCGAATACCTTTGCATGCTCTTTGTCAGCCAACTACTGCTCGAATGAGGAAATCTGAAATTTCCCCTCTAGCGCACTGATGAACAGCACCACCTATCGACTTACAGTGATGTTTCTTGTTATAGGTTCCTATGCAATTCTCATTCCTTTAGACGTTATCTCCCTCTCCTAAAAGTTTGTACCTATATTTTTGAGACACTCTGTATATATATATAATAGTGGCAAGTACTGTATACTCAGCCCAAAACAAGTACACTATTTAAAAACTGGGCCATGACTGGAGCAATAGAGCTCAGTTAATATTGAAGGACAAATTCTGAGACATATACACAAAGAACACAGAAGAGAGAATTATGCAGGAATAAAGTATGTAGAATAAGACCGAGCTACATGTAAAACCGTGATAAACCATTCCAAGAATGCAGGCAATTAAACTGGTGTGCCTTGAGAAGAAATTTATTGTGATTTTAAAGTTCTGATGATTGATCCAACAACTTTTTAATGAAAAGTTATTCAAATTATTGTAAGTAATTTGTAAACAGCATATGTATATGTACATGATTTTTTTTACCCCTTTAGGTATCTGTACTTTCAGCTTCTGATTCTTCTCGATCTTGTTGCCACTGGTTCACTGGCACTCCTGATCCACGACATTCTGTATTCAAGCCATTTGTGTTCTGTTCATCAAACCGCATTTCCCGTCACATTATTTCACCAACATTTCCTGATAATGAGGATCCGGCAAAGGTATGCAATAGCTTTCTTTATATTATTGTTTATAATGACTAAATGCTTCACAAAAATTTATAGAGCTTCAGTGCTGTGATGTTCAGAACTTGTCTGTTAATCTTCTAGTTAGCTCATTACTTTCATATGGCTACTCTGCAAAGTTAGTCTTGATGTGATAAGCTTTATGAAAAATGATATATAAATAACTCAGCTCTATACTTCTGTTTTACCTGTAATATATCAAAATAGTTACTTTATGATTAGTTCTTTTTCATCTATTTTTATGTTATATGTAGTGTGTTATTTGGTAATGAGAATGTTGTGACTAAGACATAATGTCGAATTGAAATGGAATTGCCCAGAGTTTAATTTATCACAGCTTGTGCAGCACAGAAAACCTATAAATAAAGCAGCATTGCTTTGGTGTTGTCTTTCTTATTATCAGCAGAAGAAAGGCAGGTGACATAAATGATTTTATTAGTGCAGTGAGAACCTCTAGGGCAGTAGCACAGTTGAGCTATATATATATCTGCAAACAATATCAAGGAACTACAGTTAATGGCTATAGAATGGAAAACCAGCAACAAGCAGAGAGCATAAGGTTTTCCAAGAGCAGCAGGGCTTCAAATGTCTGACCCACAATGTAAGGCAATGTTGCAAACTATGGACACATTCAACTCTAGATGATAGGTATCCATTTCCACCAGCACTGCATGCTGAGTTATGGACAATAGGTCTCTGTAACTGTATTGGAATACATAGCCATTTGTACCTGAGCGTAATAGATATCAATTTACAGTGGTGGTGTTAATGGCAGCATTGGTTGTTGGAAGAGTGGAAATGTGTAATATGATGAGATAAATCATGTTTTACGTTTACCATTGATGGATGATGCAAATAATGGAGAAAGTCACAATGAAGAATTAAATCCAGATTGCATCATGCTTTCTGTCCAGGCTGCTATAGTTATATTCTGTGTTGGGATGTTACTGTAGTATAGCATGCTTCCACTCATATTTTTTGAAGGCTCTGTGAACTCAGCATTTTGTCAATAAGGTTCAACCAGTTGTTTTGAAATTTTATTCAGATGGTGATGGAATATACCAAGATGATGACACCACTGCACACAGGATGATGATTGTTCAGGAATAGTTTGAAAAGCACTCCAATAATATGCAACACTGCCATGGCCCCTTCAAGAACTGTATAATGATGCTTCTGAATGTGACAATTGCAGCCAATATAATGGCAGATCTGAAGAAACTTCTTATACAGGAGTGAGTCATCATTGCAAGAGACACATCTGTACACACACATGAATCATTGTGATTTGCAGCTAAAAGAGGACCATGTGCTATTAGCTGCATTCTCTAAAATGGTAGAATAGTGTATATACAGTGTATTATTAAGTAATGATCCTATCATAACTTAGACGTGATGCAAATTAGTTTCCTTATTATCACAGTATCACAGTAGTAAGACTGTTGATACATAATATTTGGGAGATGGACTTCTATATCTGAGGCATTCTAGCTGGTGGTATAGGAAACTAAAAAACTGTCCATGGTTGAATGTTAACATTACAGGTTTTGTTATATGAACATCAATTTTGAGATTCGGTTATTTAATTGTTTGAAAAAATTACATTTTATCTGTGAACTATATTAGTGAAAGAAAAAAGTTCCTTCATTTATGATAGTGTATCTAGTATTATATTATTTTTATTATTGTGATTTGTTAAACTTTATTTACTGATATTTAAAACAACAGCAAAGTGCACTGCAATTTAAAGGAATTTTCATAATTCAAAATATTGATAAAACAAAAATAAAAATATTCTGCAATGGGTATGTAGCATTGATTATGATGACCACATGTAACAAATGCTCTGCCCCTTCAGAGATGCATATTACCTTTTCTTGATCAGTGCTGTCGAATCATTGTGTCATTTGATGTTTGGTTAGTGTTCTGTTTGCTGAAAGTCGAGTATCTGTTCACCAAAAGGTGATTTTCTGTTGCACAATGGAACATAGGCATTTGCCAAAAAAGTTTGAGGTGGAGAGTGATTGAACAATTGAAGGACATTCACAAGTAGATGCAAAATGGCTCAGTATGAGCCCTTTTGTAGTTAGCAGGATAGGGTTTTGAAAGAAAGTGTTTCCAAAAGACCACAAAGAATCCCTCAAAGACAATGATAGCAAATGAAGATGCATTTTCAATTTACAGCTCAACTCGCACAACACTGGCTCAACTATGTTGTCACTCTCATTGAGCTACAGGAACACTTGTTTAACCTCCACCATTAGCAGGTAGCTTCATAAAGGTGGTCTTGATGCTCACTGACCAGTCAGTACATTGTGTGCCCCTCACCCCATGCTACACAAGGGAGCAACTGAACTGGGCCAGACAATGTGATTGGATAGAGGATCAGTGATGCTCATTGTTCTTTACTGATTAGCCCAGCAGAACAACTCAAGACAGATACTAATCTAGAAGTAAATAAGAGACACACCATCATCCATCAAACATTGTTGAACAAGACATAGAGGTTGGCATTTTCAGGATCTGGGCAGTTATTTCACTGAATGGTGAATTGATCTCTGTGGTTTCTACCACATGATTCCAACTTAGAGGTACAGGATCTTTTGCCTCAATGTGTGACTTTATGCAGAACTGATATGCACGTACAATAAGGGAAATTTATATTTTTCAGGATGATTATACCTGTCACCACATAGCTCAACCAATACCTATATAGAAGTGAACATTATCAGCCATATGGAGGGATAAGGATGTTCTCCCACTCTCAGTCTCATAGAGTATGCTTTGGATGGTCTAGGAAGGAGTCTTGCATCTCTCAATTTTCCTCCCTGGATTAAACACAAGTTACAAGTGGCTCTTGTACATAAAGGGTGCTTTTTACCTATTACACTTTTTGATAACCTCATATGCAGTATAGGCATGGTTGTGAAACATATATTGTTGTGAGAGGTGATTGCACACCTTTATTAGCCTTCAGTTTGAATCAGTGGTGATGTTCCATTTGACACCATTATGACATTTTGAGGATAGGATGATGAAACTTTTGCTACACTTTCAATATTAATTAAACATATATACAGATACTTCCTCATCAACTTTCTTGCAAATTGGTCAAGTGATATTTGTTTTACAACATTTTTTCTATAAATTCCCTTTAAATTGCAAAGCAGTATATTTGTAAAAAATAGAACTTTAGTTGATGGCTACCATGATAGTTATGTCTACTTAGTAATACTAAAATTGTTTTTTGGAAGTTTATGAATATATTCTGAAAAGGATCATCACAAAACCATTTATTTAGTTGTCTTCATTTTAAAAATATTTAGTCAAGTGGTTAACTTATTTAAGAAGTTTAACTCTTTGCAGATAAAACCTCGCTTTCAGAGTAATGTAGATCGCAGCCATGCCCTATATAGAAATCATCAAAAGGCTTATCCAGTTCTTGTTAGTGGCAGTCCCAAAGGTAATGAAATAAGAAGCATTCTGAATCGCCTGGAGACTCAGTGTGTGAATGATATGGAAAATTTCTTGGAGAACTTTACCTCTGATAAAGCCAAAGAAGTTGAGGATCTGTTTAAAGATTTGGTGGAATCAGAAATGAAATTCTATAAATAGGTAGCTTGAGTAAAATAAAGCTGCAAGACAGTATGCTTACTGTGGTGATATAAAATTGTTTTTATTTTGTGAAACATGGTCTTTCAAGCCTGCAGTTTCTCTTGTGATGAAGCATAATTCTGCTTTGCTTCAGCTTTGATTCAGTCTGAAATTTGACAGAAAAGGTAAAATTATTTTCATGGTGAAGTTTAGTTCCTATATGTATATATCTGTATTATTTATGGTGCTTTACCAAAGATAGCTTCATTTATTTTGATGTATTCAACTCTAATATTAGTGTATGTGTAGTAAGTTCTTAAAAAGTTTAAGCTGTAAAATAAAAGTATTTGGATAAAAGAAATTCATACATTTACTTGCAGGTTTTAATAAAGCATGGTTTCTAATCCTGCAAGTGGCTTTATATTATGATTAGAAAAAGACATACTATTGCTGATTTAAAAACAGTATTAATATCTTTCTACTTTTGTTTCTTCATATATTTAAGTCACAAGTGTTTTCAGTTGTATATTTTAAGATGAGAGATTACAGCCTGAAAAATATACTGAAGTAAATTTGACACCTGTTTTTGTCAGTAAAAACCCAAATTTAAATATTTTTAATTTAAAAAAATTACAGATCAAATTGTAAATTAAATCTGTTCACTTCATGATTTTTCAGTAATTTTTGGTAAATATTTGAAGCTTTATTAAACATCTAAAGTTTCAGAGCAGTGCTTCTGGTATTAAGGAGTTACATTAAAAGTTTATTAAAAGATTGAGTCATTAATGTTGAAAAATTGAATAACTGTTACATGAAGCTTTATAACAAGTATTTAAAAGTTTGTGTGATGATTTGTTTAGTCTCCTTCAATTTTGGAGAACATTTGAACAATACATGTTTGAGTGTACATATTTCATACATTAACTCATAATATTTTTCTCTTTTATGACAATTCCATAACTAAATCCTACATTTTGTAGTGTCACCTGCCAAAAAAAAATTGTAATGTAAAAAAAAAATTGGGTGCTAAAAGTAATATTTAAATTTTTTTGTGCTCTTATCACTTTATAATGAATGGGTAATGTCTTCAAAATTGCATAATTGATAAATCTGTTTTACTTAAGAGCAATAGTTTCTCAAATATTATGTTGTATTTGGCTGGAATTAGCCTAGTGCATGCAGAAATGAATTAATAATGTACAATTATTCTGGAATAATAGAGTATAATTCTTGCAGCATACCAACCATCTCTTTCTGAAGTAATGAATATATTTTTCTTGTAATCTTTGTAATTATACTTATTCTTTGTGGCTAAACACAAAAAACCAGAAAGATTGTTATCACTCAGGTTTTGAAGTCTGTTTTAGATTTGCCATTGTTTTGGTGGTTATTTTTTAGAAATTAAAACATTTTAATAAAATATGCTATTTGAGTTTGCGGAACTTAGAAATCGAATAAGAATGCAATTATATAGAAGACAGTTTTTAAAAAATCCAGTTGCTGTTCTAGATATATGAAATTGAGGGTAAGTGACACATTCTATTTATATATATATATTTTTTTTTTTTTTTGAGATCATTATCACTCCTGGTGGTGAATGAAATTAATGATTAGTATTTGAGATAATTCCAGCCTGCTGCCTATTGCAAATATAGCTTTATTTTGGAAGCCAAGAAAAATGCAGTTTTTTTTTTGTATTCACTGTACTCAAATTATCAAGCAATAATATTTTTATTATGCTTATATCTGTTGATACTGTGCGTCATGCATAATCCGCATGGAAAGGTTAAGAAGGTCCAATATGCAATTTTGTTCTTCATACATTTATTCTGAGCAACAACAACCAATGCAATGGGTCATCAAAAACCAGTTCTGATAATATATGTCTGACATTGTCAGTCAACCTTAATATTGGTGTACCCCTTTAAAATCTTTAGGAAAATCATATTTTAACTATATGCATGATTAATCATTAAGAATTATAAATGAGAAATATATTAAAACTAATATGATTCATGAAAACTACTGAGGTTATCTGTAACAGCTGTGGAATATATAAAGGTTGCAATGTAAAATATTTTTCTGATTACTTTAGTCCTCTTTAATGCACTCAAGGCCATTGAAATATGAATGATCTTAAGTTATGTAAATGGAAAATCAAATCTAAACACCATAACTTCAAAAAAGGCTTATGAAACAAAATGGGACATGATGGTTAAAGGTATAAGTTGCATCTGTATTTTGCATTTAAGTTGTTTTATAAGATGGAATATTAATAACAGAGTTGCTCATTGTATAAAATTTTCTATGAAATGTACACATTGAAGGAATCAGTGCATTTAACACATTTACTAATGTAAATAAATGTATGTTTAGAGCTTCTAAGAAAAAATTCTTCTGACTAGTAATGTCTGTTGAATTCCTCAGCTTCCACAACTCTTTATGTATGAAGTAAATATAGAAAAGCAATACAAAGATTTGAGTAGTAAAGTATCACAGCAGATGTCCTGTAGATATAAAATAAATTAATAAATACCCTCTCAAGCAGCTGCTTGCCACAGAAGTTTGACAGGAGCCTGTCAGTTTATACACCATAGTAGAAGGTCTGAGGAAGGCAAGACCTCAGCAGATAGACAACACAAACATCCATGCTTTATCCTGGGCTTGAACCAGGTCCCTTTGATGAATAGTTAAGCATGCAAAGCCACTCAGTGGATATGGAACTCTTGAAATAATACTTGAAAAAATTTAGTTTTGCCATGAGGTAGATTCAAATCGACTCTTCCCAGTACGTGCTAGTCATGTTAACCACTACACCAAGTGGCTAACCTTTTCTTCAGCTAATGTGACTTAAGACTTGCCTGCATATTGGGGACATATTTCATGCATTTAAAAATTTTCATCTATTTCATGAATCCCATGTCTACAAGACATCTGTGATACTTTATTACTGAATTATTGATTTAATGCCATCAGCGTGAGTGACAAATATTAAATTCCATTATACGAGGCAACTTGGTTGCCCATTTCCTGATACAGATGGTGAGTGAATCACACAATATGCGGGAAAGGCTATAAGTCACATTAGCTGAAGGAAAGGCTAGCCACTGATGCTGTAGTGGTCAACATTCCTGGCATGTTACTGGGAACATAGGTTCAAATTTCATTCACAGTGAAACTACTTAGATTTGACATATGCTTTAAATCATATTATTACATTTTTTCATAAAAGGCCAATTTTAGAGTTGCTTAGAATTTAGGCTTCCATTAATATAGGAATGTTGAGTGTATATACCAGAGTGGAATTTAATAAAAAAAAATCAGCTTCCATTCTAATAGTAGGACTGATGTGAATTTAATGCAGCCACTACTAGGACAGTATTCAAAATGGACCAAAGTGCTATATGTAAGTGGCTAACTAATCTAAAGTGATTTACTAATTTTTTTTATTGTATTGCCCTTCAGAGCAATTTTAAAATCAATGATATTTACCTCTCCAAAAATGAAGTTATTAAAAGTTTTATACTACCATTTTCTATAGAGCTTCTCAGTAATGGCTTATAACCCATATAGTGCCAGGTTTTTTTTTTCCTAAAACTGCAACTCAATGAACAATATTATGAAACAGATAATGAATGAAATAGTTCATATTACATATTAAGAGAAAGAGCATTCAATTCTAAACAAAAAATATGAACATTAAAAGGAAAAAAATTGTAGGTAAGCATAAAAAGCACATTGCAAGTTCATTTATAGTGATTTCGGAAAACCAATTAATTGGGTCCTGGCACTGCAAGGATTAACAGTACTAGTTATCATATAGCAATGAGTACACATATTGTAAATAGTAATATTCTTATATGGTTGCTGCTAAAGATATGTAGTACAATAGTGATACAATAATAGATTTACGGATTAAATCAGTATAAAAACTAGCATATATAGCTTCCTCACTAAGAGATTTATAATGCAGCTTATGGACTATGCAATGGTTTTTAAGTTCAATGTCTTCAGTTGGAAAATTCAGTTTATTATTTCATTAAAACCTTTTTGTTAAAAAAATTTAAATGTAATGTCTTAGAACATAGTGTGTTCTTTATTTGCCAACTGAGGACAAGGTACGAGTGTAGTCAGACAAACGACAGACTGGTGCTTATTAGTGCATCTCTTCCACCAATATGTGTAATATTACATCAGTATTTATAAATTATAACAATGTTAAATTTGATTAATTATACTTTAATAATGTTATTATAATCACTAAACAAACATCTACAACTTTCAAAGTGTCTTCCATGTGGTATTTCTTTTTACTCCTCAATATGATTGCATAGCACAGTGGTTTCCAAACCTGTGGAATGTGACCTTTTTGCTCACAGAGCCCAGCAAAAAAGTTATAGCACACATATATCTGTCATGAAAGCAAGATATCCACAGATAAGCTCAGTAGTTTCATCCATTATAAATGTAACTATCTTGAGGTTGTAGATGTAATTCACATTCAGCCTCAAAAATTGTACCCATCATGGATTGATGGGCTATACAAATAGTGGTAATTCAGGACGTATGAAAGGAGTGCGAGACTCAGATCCACAGGATGTGTGACTGAAAAGCTTGGAAGCCACTGATTGAGATCATTTATGTGCAGAAAAGCTCCAAAAGAAAATTAAAGGGGGCAAGTGGCTATACTGAGCTGGAACAGAAGATAGGAATGCTATTCTGAAATATATTCCCCCCCCCCCCTCCATTTTAGAAAAATAGTTGCAAAGGGTATAGTATATATATTTTACCTTTGTTTCAGTTATCGAAATTCTCAAGGGGGGGGGGGGTATGATTCCCTGGTACTCCCCCATTAGACCCAACTTTTTCTCTGAAACATAGCAGTAGAAGAAATATAAATCATGAATATTATGATTCATAGGGTGCTGACATCTTAATCTTTGGAAGCAGACTAACAACCCAGAATGACAGGGATTTTTTGCTCAGTGTCAGGCTCATAATCATGATGTTTCTAGATTCGAGTTCCAACTGACTACCAATACTCACTCTATCCTCAGTGTTTGGGATACTATTGATGAGTTAAGGAAGTTTGTGTCTATCGGATGGCACATTAAGCTATGGCCTCATGAGCAGAAGAGCCATACTCTGTATATGTTGATACACTGGATGGCCTTGACAGGAGGTTCCCATCTGTCTTCTATATTGTACTTCTGTGGACCCCTTTCTACTCCCAACTGAGTTCTTGGGGTCTCTGTGACCTAGTCATGTAGCCATCATGCACAAAAAATTAAAAACTGCCACTCAAAAGTAAAATAACAACCTATAATAGTTTCAGGTTATCATATTGAGAGTGTATAAAAATGTTTTAGAACCATTCTGGAATATACAGCTATGATATTATTTCATTATCCTGGAACTTCAGGGATTGCTACTGCAGATATAAATTACCTTTGAGTAGAAAGTAATGTACTGAATAGATCTTATATATTTAAGATAAGAAGCATCTTCTCTTGGTGGCATTAAAATGGCTTGCAAAATAAAGAAAAGTTAAAAATCATTTTTTAGTTTATAGTGAAACATTAGGTTTCATTTTACTTACAAGTAGTTGAAGACTCAAATATGTGAAAGCAAATCAATGTTCATAATTACAAAAGCATAAAATGTTCACTTGGATGCTTGCTTGCTTGCTTGCATCTCAACAATTGAATATTCCTGAGATCAAGAATTCACTTGGATGAATAAATTTTTAATGTTAGTGACAAGTATATTCAGCATAACTGAATCACGTTTTTAAGGTAGATTTAGGATTATACTTAAGTTATGAAAAAAAAAACGGACCTTATTCAATCTCTTGCTAGTAAAAGAGCAATTTCAATGTGTATAGATCAGAATTTTAGTGGTGGATGGGGAGTGGCTATCTTCTCATTCTTTTCTGCTGAAATCATCTGGTATAAGCATGTGACAGAACAAGTTTTTTTTATAGACTTCTTGTAAATGACTTGTGCCTCTAAATCTTGTTTTCTTTTCCTTTTCACTTGAGGTAAAATGTTGAAAAAATTTCTTAGAAGTTAATGTTATTAAATTTGATCTTCTTAAAGAATAGTATCCAAATCTTTGTAGTTAGAATTAATTTTATTTTCTGAAAAAGTGACTTAATTCAAGAATTATATTAAATCTTTCCTTTAAGTAATCACATAAAATGTAAATTTAGTGGATTTTTTTATCTTTATTATTTTAGTTGAGATTTAAATGCTGTGGAAGTTTTGTAATTTATATGCCAATAAATTTCGTAGTCCATGAAGCAACCAACATAAAATCCTTAAATTTAAAATAATGCAGCAAATTCAGTGACAATGCAAAAAATTTTAATTGTCGAAAGTCTAGATAATTCCAAATTTCCTGTACCATAATATTCTACATGATAAAGCTTAATTGTAATCCTTGTTTTTATTTCTCATTCTTATAGCTTTCCTCTTTGGTTAAGAGAGTTTTGTAGAAAGCATACTAAGTATTCAGCAATTCTGTTTAAATACAGAACTAAATATATATGGAAATCATGTCATTTTACAATATATTTCGATGTTAAATCATGTCATTTTGCAATATATTTCACTGTTCATTATTACTGCCGCTACTATAAAACTGAGTTGTAAAGAACTGAACTGTGATATTTATCAAGGAGATTATCAAAGTGATTATATAGATCAGTGACTTGTATAAACGGTTTTCAGTGAAATTTAATTTTTGTTTATGTATTATACATCTTTGTATATTTGTAAAATTTTTCGAAGTAACTAGGCTAACCAGGCCTTTACACTTGGTTCAAGCTATGTACCTTGTAGTTTTAAGAATTGCTGTTGTATGTTATTTTTTCAAACATATTTAGTTGCATATTTTAAAAAGTGTTTGCCTTTTAGAATATAAGTGATGTGTAATTCACAACTATATTTTTATAGAACTTTGTTTTTTTTTTCAATATTTTGATAACTCAATATGTTTGAATTATAGATATTCAGGCTGATGATTAAAATCTATTCATAAAAGCCAAAAAAAACTGGTCAGCATAAAACAAGTCTGTTGGGTTCTCATTAAATTCTGTTGTACCTTTAGATTATTTCAAAATGATAACATGATATGAACTTTCTAGAAATGCTAACTTTAGTTTTAACATTGGTATAATTCCTCTTTATCATAAGTCTGCCAGTTGCCATTTTTATGTACATTTTATATCAGAATTGTTTTTTTTTCTCTAATGGCAGCTTTACCATTCAGAAGATATTAGTGAAGTATAGATTTAACTGGGTATTTTTTTAAAATAACTATTTCAATTAACCTGAAAGCAAAATGGTAAATAAAGCTTAATTGAAATAGAGATTTAACTGGGTATTTTTAAGATAACACTGTTTCAGTTAACCTGAAAGCAAAATGGTAAATGAAGCTTCCATATATATATTGATTGGAAATTGCAAAAGATGTGTATAAGAAATGATAAGAGCATCATTTTACACTTTTCCATTATGGCCTCTGGGTTTATTTTCATAATTTGCAAATATACACTGCTCACAAAAATTAGGGGATATTTCTTCGCTTCATATTCATTTTGAAATATCCCCTAATTTTTGTGAGCAGTATATTAAGTTTATATAGATATGTGTGCATCTTCATATTTGGTATTTTGAATTATACAGCATTCATATTTAATAGATCACAGCATTAATGATAAAAATCATTTAATTACTACAATTCTCCTCTATGAAATATTTGAATTGGCTATATCATATTGTAGATTCCATTACCAGTGGCAATGGATTGTTTACAAAATATTGATGTTAGATAAGAATTTCCAGACTCATAAGATTTTTTTAAATATTATATACAGCAAAATTGTAGTGAATAAATAACTTCATATGTTATAGTGATTAAATAACTTCTTTCATATGTTATCTTTTGAATGTCAAGCTTTTTTTTGTTTCGCTTAAATATTTTTTGCTTAAATTTAATTTTTGATTAATTATGAATTTTTTGAATACTAACTATAATTTCATAGTGCTCAGATTTTATTTTAGTGTTTAAAATATGAGAAATTTTAAAAGATTTGTTGTTCTATGAGAAGATGAACTCCCGATCTACTAAAAATAATATATGCTCTGTTTAAATTGATAACATGTTGATACTTATGGGGTAGAGCATTTTTGTTTTCACCTCTTCTGGCTGATTAATATACCTTTTTATTAGTTAATTTCTCAGCATATTTCTAGTTCTTATTTCCTGCTTGGTAATATTTTTATTATATTTGTTGAATTATTACTCTACATTGAGCTATATGGGGAACTGGAGTGACTGCTCTATGGAGCTTGAGTGAGGCCACTTATCGATTACATTCTCCTAGCATAGGATGTACCTTAATGATAACTTAGGGGAAAACTCGGGATTTAATCAGAAAAATAATAAATCATAACGGTTTACTTTCATGTTTCCCTGGGTGCATTAATAAGGTAGACTATAAAGGATAGCCTTCACGGGTATTATACCAAAAAAAGTAGGGGGGGGGGGGAATTTGTAATCAAATAATGTTATGTTTTTAGATCCAGGACTTAGTCATAAATACTCAAAAGGAGAAACTGCTTCAGAGTTGTCAACACTTGAACTACCAGTAAAAGGGCATTTTTATTAGTGAGAAAACAAAAATATAAAAGAATATATACATTGTATAAATATATATAGATATTTATACCTTTTTAAGAGTTAATTTTAGATACCTTTATTTTGTCTATTTCAACTAATGTTTTTTATTAATAAATTTCTTGAATCATTCTGACTTTTTTCATATTTATATATATTAAAAAGGTTTTACAAAAACATTTCATTTCTATTTAGCTAATGCTGAATTCTAATTTACTGATAAGTGGATTGATTTAATGAAAAAACTCCTAACATCATTTTTTTAACAATTTTACATGCTTTAAGTGTAGTAAAAAATACCTAATTTTACATTTAATTATAATATTATATATTATAATTAATTGCAATTACACTTTATAGTATGTTCCTATAATTTTATACAGTTAAGCACAAGATTCAACATTTTTCGTATATGGAAACTATGATTTCAAATTAGTTTCTCTGCTAATAAATATTTTGAATGAAAAATAAAGAAATTCTAGGATTATTTTCCTAATACTAATAAACCAAACTCTTATTTGTAATACTTTTGTGAACATCATTTTGACTAACAATGATACATTTACTTTTTGACAAAAACTATATTTTGTAATTACTTGTGAAATCTTATTGCGAAAAAGACTAAATTAATGATTAGTACGGTCAAAATCAACAAAAATCCCCCGTAATTAAATTTCTCTACAAATTTGATATAAAGTATGACGATTTTATGTACGTTAACACTTAGAGCAGATCTGTTTTGCCACCTACATCTACACTCGGAGAAATTAAACGATACTCCTAGTCACACTTTACACTGACAAATCATTAGAGACAGTTTCTCCAGTGAGTTAGAGACAGTTTCTCCATTACAAATTACAAAAAGTAACATTGAACTATATATAGTTCAATGTTACTTTTTGTAATTTGTAATGTTTTTAGAAACAGGAGGTCTTGTTTCTGCTTTAAGCCTGTAAAATTTGCAAAATTACAATCTGTGACATCTGATGTAGAAGTGATCAACTCAATTACCATTTCAGTATCTGGCCTTATTCTAAGAGTAGTTGTATTGTCAATAGTTTATACCTCATTAGTGCTTTGCTGCTAGTGGTTTCAGTACAAATAGGTTTTTGTACATGTTAGTCTTGTTTTTATTAGTTAAATAGCAAGTTTAATTTTGTGCTGTATAATATTTCATCTGTAACTGGTTTAATTTGGAAAAGTCAATCTCAAAAGAAAATGTCAAATATTATACTACACCATGTGCTGCGTTTGACAAACCTTCATATTCAATTAATTGTTAATTTAAAAAGAATTGCTTAATAATTTTAGTTTTAAAATGTGAAAGTTTACAATATGTAGAATATATTTTATTACAAAGTTGTTTTATATTTATCATACTTTACATCTATCATACTTTACATCTCTGACATTACAATTTTTAACATTTAAATATGATGAACTTATTGCAACTTTTTAGAGTAACAAAATATTGTGTAACAGAATTTTTTATAGATATTGTGGAAAGAGACAAAGCAAGAAGTGCTAAGTTCATTAGTTGTTTATGTTGTTATTCTGTTATTTATTAGTTATACATATCATAACTATTATTTTTTGTTTTCTAAATTTTTATATTTTTTACCACTGTCAACCAAGATGATTCAGGTTTTTTTTTTTATAATTCGTCATTTATTATTTTTCGAACGTAATTCGTCATTTATTATTTTTCGAACAAAGGATATTTTTAATAGGTTAACTATTTAAGCAAAATAATTAACTTCAGACATAATGGTTATAGTATCAAATCTTCCATTGAAATTCAGTGGATCCTTGAAGAGAAAAAAATAAATGGGCTTCAAACTCTAACCCTGAGTTCTGTCAGTGATGGAGACGAGTTTTTAATGCAACATGAGATGGCATAGGGAAAACCTGTGTGACATTTGTGACCAGGCAGTCAAGTAGATGAGAAATAATGGGGGATAACCTAAAATTCAATTGAGTTCACTTTTATTGTGAAAAGTCATCTATAACCAGCATTTTCATATTGTGCTGCAATTTCAGAAATGCATGAAATTGCTTTTGCAAGTATTTTAATATTAAAGCCAAATAAGCATTGAATGAAATGTAAGAAACTTAGTCCATCCCATTTAGTGTTGGCCATTCTGTCATTAAATTGCTACTAAAAATATTCAATCATTTGTAAGGGAAGGAAACTACTGTCAATACTGATATAATTTGTGAATTTTCACTATGTGTCAATAATATATAGAAATACAAAAAAAATTATGCTTCAGTAAATTCTAAATAGTGATGCTAAAAATTTGAAGTTGAATATTTATGCAAAATTTAATTTGAAGCAAACACTTCAGATTTGTGTATAATGAAAAAATTTTATTGGTGGTTTTAAAAGTCTTGCATCACACAAGAGAGATGCATAAAATCATGTTCTAAATGAAATTATGCACTTATTTTTGCAACTAATGCTTAATATGCCTTCAAAAAATTTGCTTTTTATAGAATACATTGTAAAAATTCATTTTTAAATAATGTGGATGTTAAAAATGCCCATTGTAAAATTTTATTTTTGAACTATACTAGTTGTCACATTTAACTTTGTGGCAATAAATTGTCTGAGATTTCTCCAGTCTTTTAAAAAGAAACATTCAAGATAGCTAGGAATTTATAGAGCGTTCAGTTTCTTTTCATTAGAGATGAGGTCAGGCTCAGTTACCGAAAAAAAAAGAAAAATTCTCACACATACATACGGAAATGCATGCTGCAAAATATTTTTTATTCTTTGTATTTTAGGCTACTACAGACTTAAAACTAAATTATTTGAAGAAAAAAACTAAAATCTCTATGTAAAACTGAAGATACTAAAAACTAAACATAGAAGCTAAAAATTCAATAAAATCATTATAAATGCTAAGGGTGAGCCATTAATGAGAGAGAAATCAAAAAACAAGATACCTATTAATTTTCATTATTAAGTATTGATTCAAAAGTTAAAATCATAAAGGAAATTTTTGCCTTTGTTTTTCTTTACAATTATAAGAAGCAAAATTTAAATTTGGGCTCAGGTTCTCATAATTCATCTTCCCAAGATTCCAAAAACTAGTAGAAGTAACAGAAATAGAGCATTTTCAGGTATAATTCGTATTTTATAATAGTTTGCCTGGGAGAATGTACATTTTACCTTTCTATACAATAGATACCAAGATTCTGCTTTATCAAAGCAAGATGTTAGATTCAGTACATTATCACTATCATGCTGTATCAAAAGATGTGTTGGAATCTATTACGTAGTAGCTGTGATTATTTTAGAAATTAAGTTTCTGCTGTATTCAATTTGTTACCCAAAGGAACCACTCTTTTAGAATAATAATGCAACAAAACTTTTATTATTCTTTAAAGTACTCACCTCCTGCAGGAAGGGGAATTTAATTTTTTCCCTGCTCCAGATAGGCTGTAACTAGGTTTTGTGAGCATTGCCATGAAGAAGAACTCTTGACACACCTATTGAACGCTGCACCTTCATCTCCCTGACCATTTTGGGCAAAACAATGTTGATGTAGTATTGGCCATATATAGTAACTTTTTCAAGTACGACTACCACTCCTTGGAAATTGAAAAAAATTGTGAACATCCTCTTCCTTGAATGAAAGTCTTGTCAGAGGATTTGGGGATCATCTTTCGCAACCCAAACATAGTTGTCGACCTATCTGGGAGTTGTATAGTAATAAAACCACGTCTCATCACCTGTGATAATGTCTGTTAATCTTTTGGGGCCACTAGGTTCAAATATTGCCAGCATAGAACACTCTAAACATTTCGGTCTGTTTCAAATATTTTACTCATATTTATCATCTTTCATATTAAATGAAGGTAAAGTAGCTAAGTGCATTAAGCATAATAAGTGTTTGAGAAATCAGAACTTGAAACAACTTTGTGAATGCAGAGACGTTTAGTACAATTCATCAATTAAAGTAAATCTGAAATACTAACGTAAATGTTTTAGTTCCCATTAATAATGGATATTGATTCTGTAAGACAAGGTGTAATAATAGTTGGTGGAGATTGTTTATTAGAGTAATTTATGGCCAATACCTCATTCTTTGTAAATTGGGTTGCAGAGAATCTGTGAGCACACATGCTTGTTCCTAAACCTGGAATGAGAAAATCCATTCTGCATCTTATACTGAATGATGAAATTGTTGATAAGCTACTTTACAGAATCTTACATAAAACCCACTAGGAGGTGTAAATTTTTATATTTTACGGTATAGGTGAATCTGTATGTGTGGTAAATAAAGGAGAAAACAATGTAAATGGGTTAGAAACCAAAAATGCCTTATCCATTTCTTTAGCTAAAAGTAGATATAGGAAAATATGAGATTAGGTGCTAAATGTATGGTTTAATTTTGTAAGAAATAGTTTTCCAAACTGCCTAATCCATTGTCTAGGACACAATGATAGTTGCAGCACTGTAGTTAAGCCTGCTGCACTCTAGTCAAGTTGTGAAACTGAAGGACAGAATTAAAAACTGGTGCAGCCTGACCAATGCTCACATGCAATATTTGTTACACTAGATTTCTTTGGTGGAGATTGTTTATCAGAGTGATATATGGCCAATTCTTCATTCTTTGTAAAGCGTCTGTCTTACATAATGAGCTCTCACATCTCCATTTTTGTTTCCACTTTAGGGGAATATAATTATACAGCTTGTTGGGTGTTGATCGATGTATTTGTGGTTAATAAAGTGGTGTGCATAAATATTCAGCCTAATTTTTTCTTTTGTGTGTAGAACACAACATATATTCTAAACAAAAAAACTACACTTTATGTTATAAAATGCTAACGATTTCAAAGACTATATACGATCGCGCAAATATTAAACAGTGACATCTAATTCAGTGGAGATATAGTTGTGCACGAGTATTCCGAGGGTGTTTAATTTTATTTCGAGGAATTTATTTCAAGGAAAACACCAAATTGGGAAAAACTAGAAAAAACTAGAAGGAAAAAACTACAATAAATATGATACATTTTTAAAAACGACCACTTCGAGCATTTTATGTTGGCATCTATATTTCTGGTATACAATTGTTCATTTGTATTTGTAGTAAAGCACTAAACAGAAATAACTATTTCCTCTCGATTAGGTTTCTATAAGCAGAAGTAAAATGAGGAATAGTTTTGTTTGTCTAAGATAAACGATGTTTACACAATAGTTTAATTTTAAAAAATTTCGTTACCAAATTTCATTTTTTATACTTAAAAGGCCTTTTTTCTAGGTCCTTCATACTGTGTGGCCTTGCAATCAATGATGATAATATTGGTGCAAAAGTTGGAAGTAAGATACTGCAGCTACGGTAATTTATATTCATGTACTGGGTCAAAATTACCCGCGCCACCACCCCTGGGTTAAGATCAAAACGGTTTGAACTTTGAAAATTCAAAAGTTTTGATCTCCATTCAAGTTTTGCCCGTCCTTGGCCCATTACATATTGGTTTGGAATGGGGTCTGAAATTCATCGATACCAAAATTAGAATTGCATTTAAATTCGTCTAATATTCAGTATTCAAAATACTTTTAAAACCTCAATGTTGAATTTTAAATGTAAGTTTTCGTATTCTTGCACAGAATAAAAATATCTAATGATCACAAATTTAAAAAAGATTAAAAAATTTCATTGCATGATAACACCGGCCGATTATAATTGCAAAGAATTTCCTGTAAAGGTTTTTTAGAGAGAAAAAACTATTCTGATGAAGACTTAATGTGTCAATGCAGGAAAGTCCGCTTCCGAAACATATAATGCAGAAAGATCCCTATGAAGGGTCATCACAAAACTGAATGTGTCCTCGTTTTCTACCCCTCTCCACTACCATCTTGGCTGAGGCAAACTTTTTCAAGAATCCAAATAACCCTGACGTTTTTTTACTTTCCTAGTATAGTTATGCTCTGAAGAAGAATGTCAGGTTTGCTGGGATATCTTTTGGTAGTAAATCCTCAACCTCAAAACATGAACTTTGGATCGGTTGCACTAAAGGTCATGAATCTTAGGGTTTGTGAGGGACAGGGGTCTGAGGTCTGATGAACTGTAGGTGAACCATACCCCTTTTAGATCATGAACGAAAAAAAATGATCGCTCGTAATCTAGAGGTAAGATTGACACGTTTTTCGTGAGAACCCAAATCCCAGTCCCTCGCAAATACCTCGTTTCACATTTAAATCGATCAAAAGTTCATACTTTGAAGATGTATTGCCAGTAGATATCCCAGTAAACCCGATGAAATATCGGGTCAAGAAAAGTCTGAATCATTTGGGCCCCACCCAAGACAGCAGCAGAGATGGGATAAATAATATAAATAAATACCCCCTCAAACAGCTGCTTGCCACAGAGGTCTGACAGGAGCCTGTCAGTTTATATGCCAAAGTAGTAGGTCTGTGAGGATGGCAGGACCTCGGCAGAAAAACAACACACACAACCATGCCTTACCCGGGGCTCGAACCCAGGTCCCTTTGATCAGTAGCCAAGCGTGCTAACCAAGAGGGCACTTATTCTTGAATTTGTGTTGCCCCTTTATAGGAATCTTTCCTGCATTGTGGGTTTGGGTAAAGAGCGTTACCACCAAAAGTTTAGTTGGAGTTCACAAATATTTTGAATTTTAAAGATTGTGACATCTAACATGGTGTCTGGAACTTATTTGCAGATATTTAAGTCTACAACTTATTGCGAAATTCTTGGAAAGGATTGTATCATCCAGGATGCCGTCTGAAAGGGAGTACAACACATTCAGGTTATTTTCAAGTCTAGACATGATAAAGGATTGTGCTATATTCCAGAATGTTCTATGACCTCACCCTGTCACGAGATACCTGATTGAACCATTTTTCAGGGACTTTCTCGAATATTTATGGAAAGGGGTGATTGCAATAATTTATGGAACTTTCTTGAAGTTCCTGGAAAAGAGAGATTGCATCATTTTCAGGTACTTTTCAATGAAGTCATTTTTTGTGAAAAACGGTTTCACGGGGCTTTTGATGATGTCACACCTGTGAGTTTTGCAACTTTCTCCACCTCTACTCAATGTCAGTCTATCTGTGCTGGAAACAGCAAGTGAGAAAATCCGCATTAGGGAACAAACATATTTCTTAAGTTTCGCCTACTTCATTGCAAGTTATACAAAAGGTTGAAACATGTTAAGAATTTTGGACACATACTGATTTAATTCGAGGTTTAAAAGCAGCCCTTATTTTCAGGTCTTTTTTCACAAACACTTCATTGTACAGGTCACCCTAACATGCATTCACTAGACCTAACGCGATTCATGGAACACGGTACTAGAGATATTCGGTGCCTTTGACCTGACATAGCTTTCAGTGTTCCACCATTCCCTGATAGAAACAGAAGTGAACAACAAATCAATTGACTGGTGATCATGATTCAGTAATTAGTGTATCGAGTTTCGTTTCATAGTCCACCTAAATTGGAGTCCCAGCTGGGTCAGCGTCGAGATTTATCTCGGTAAAACTCCCCGCCCTGTCCACAGTCAGTAGGGGACACCGATGGCCTTGGAAAGCCCCCGTGTGCGGGAGAACCATACCCTGTACACATTAAAGAACATGCTGGATGGCCTTGAAGGGAGGCTACTATCTGTCCCAACAGCTGTTCCAATGAGTCCCCTCAACCTTCTCCGAGTCTTCGGGGTAACAGTGACCTGGCCATTTAGCACACGGTGTGCAAAAAAGTGCTGCTAAGAGGTAAAATAATCCAACCCACCTAAATTAAGAAGTTGAAAAAGACTAGTGTCACTAGCTGAATTCATTCACAATACGGGGTGTTTGAAATTTATCTTAAATTTTCAATGAGTTAACACAAAATCCCAATCCACAAAGTAGATATTACTCAACCCCACGTGCAGTTGCCCCCATTTAAGTCGCAGTAGGTTTCAAAACTGCAAGTGACGCTGAATATACACAAATTTGTTCGAAAAATAACCAACAGTGTATAACAAGGATATTGTGAGACATGATGCCTTTGTCTTGAAAACCTGTATAGTATTATTAAAAAAATTATACTCAACCCCACGTGCAGTTGCCCCCATTTAAGTCGCAGTAGGTTTCAAAACTGCAAGTGACGCTGAATATACACAAATTTGTTCGAAAAATAACCAACAGTGTATAACAAGGATATTGTGAGACATGATGCCTTTGTCTTGAAAACGTGTATAGTATTATTAAAAAAAAATTCAGCCACTATGCCCTCATAACGCTTTCTATAATCGTCTTTGCCGTTTTCGTTGGACAGATTCAACCACAGCCTGTGATAGACCAAGGGGGGGGGGGGGGGGGGGCAGTGTTCAGGTGGTGCCATAATTAGAGGTTCTCTCTGTACGACTTGCCATTTAACGAGTATTTTTTTTAAAATGGTGTGTAACGGTTGGGTTCACCAACTAATCAGATATCATTTCACATACATATCTGATTAGTTGGATGTTAAAGATAGGCTAATAGGAGTGACCGGCAGTGTATTCAAAATAGAATATACTTTATTGGGATATTTTCGTATTAGCTTATTCTAACGTCTTCAGTTTCCTGCGATTGAACCATCGGAAGTGGGAATTGGCTTTACTAAAGTTCAGTTAGATTCCAAAAATAAAATCACTTTACACTGTCTCCAGTGCAGAGGAGGGTACCCATGAAGGTTACCTCTAGACCTGAAAATATTCTACACGTAGTCTCCAGATTCAAATCTTGCCTTTGACAACAATCTTTGGGATTTATGCAAGGATTTGTGATGACCCATTTCTTAAGTCTGAAATCGCCTTAGACAGTTTGAAATCTGGGTAAGATTTTTCACAATTCCTGGAAAGAATTTTGTTTTTCAACTGGATATTAATAGTGTTAATATATTAAGGATATCAATTTTCTAAATTTTTCTAGAACTTTCCGATGCATATGGGAGTGGGGGAAGACATATTTCCCCAGGATTTTTCCATAGTGTGATTTAGTTTTTTTTTTCTGTATTGTACGTTCCCAGATTTCCAGCGAAAGTTTAGCTGGACTTTTCAAATATTTGGGGTTTAAAGGTTGCGTGCGACATCCAGAATGGTGGCTCTGAGCGGGTGGGGGTACATTTTTCCCCCTCCAAGCTTGGACAAGATAAACGATTGTATCATCCTAGATGGTGATGCCCTAATCCATGTGCTGGTGATCTTTATAGTCCTTTCTTACATTGTGGGCTTCGGTTAAGGGGGGCTTTCCTGCAATAGGTATTGCCACTAAAAGTTTAGTTGGATCTGGCAATTTTTTTAAGTTTAAGGATTGCGACATCCAAGATGGCAGCTATGAGAGGGTGGGATTTTTCAAGTCTGGACAAGATAAATGATTGCAACTACGGGGGATGCCCTATTCCATGGGTTTTTAATCTCCTTATAGTGTTCCTTCGTTTGTTTATTTTTTTTTACTTCCAATAAAAATGCGCAAAATATGCACAAGTACCTTATGTTGCACACTTTTATTTACTGCATATAATTTTTGGGGCTAAAATGGCGTGTTGGGGATTTTTCACTTTCAACCTTGTCATAGTCGAACATTTCCGACGTGAGTCCCCCTCCCTGCTGATAAGACCACCAATTCTTGGAGATGGATGGAAATCTCCATCCCAGCTGTAACAGCATGTAATTGCAGCTATGTTCACAAGTATGGAAGCTGGCAGTTTCATCTGGTTTTATGAAGCGCATGATGTGAATGGTGGTGTTTCTGGTGTTCCCGGATGAAACTCTCCTAACGAAGGTCCTTAGTGTCTGATCGTTTTGAGATGCGTGTCAGGGTTCAAAAGAGAGTCAGTTGAATGAGAACTGCGTCCTAGCTGGGACCATGAGATTAGGCCAGCTAATATTGCTTGGGGCAGTTTGTAACTGCTAAGGGATTATTTGTGTCCCTGAGATGGCAAAGTATGCACTGTGTTACTGAAGTAAATCACGTAGATGAATTAGCAATAAAAGGTGGAAATATGATTGATGGCATCCGATGCTCCACTATACAGGATAGTACCATATGTCACATTCGTGTGCTGATTGCGGCCAACAGGAAACTGACATTAATGCTGCGAAGCAGCAGAGAAGTAACCTGTCGTAAAGATATGCTTTATTCAAAAGTTACCTAATTATGTCAGTTCATTCAAATCAGGAATATGGAAACTTTTCGAATTTTGGTCACTGCCAAGGATTTATTGCCCATAAGAGTTGGTAGCGTCATGTTCTAAATTTATACTGTAAATAAATTGTGCCGAAAGTCTACCGCTTTATAAAGGGGAATTTCGAGCTTTTTTTAAATGATAAAGTTCCAAGCTCTCGTGGATGGTTTGGTGAGAGGACCCGCTGGACAGCTGTTGGAAAAAGGGCGTCAGCCTCCCGTCAAGGCCATCAGCGTGTTCTTTAACGTGCGTGGGATGTGGCTCTCCCAAACATGGGCCACGGCTTAACGTCTCATCCGACGGACGGCAGCCTTTATAAGCCTAACAGTGACTCCTATTCACTGGGAGAAGTGGATAGGGGTCACTGTTGGGTTATGAATTTGTGTAAAGAATTCTTTCACTATTCTTCAGTTTTGTGTTTCTGAAGACTGGCATTGCTGTTGTTAAATATTCAAACTTCAATAACTCATTAGATAGTGAACGAATATTGTTGAAAAACGAGATATTGAGATCTTTATCTGCAATCACATTTTTCAAAACAAAAAATATCTTAGAAGTTATAGAGCTTTAACGTTAGCTTCCCATTGACTTAACATAGGAATTTTCCTTAATTTATGGGAACCAGTGTATTTCAGATTACAATTTGGTAATGGAACCTTTGATATGTAGGGTTGCAAAATATATTCTGAATATACAGTATATGCATGGCTTTTTATCTGGGGGTATGCACAGTTATATAAAAATAACATTTTCTCATATTTGAAAGTTTGTTCCACACAGTTCTGATTTGCAGTATACAGTTGGGATATTTTTCTTTATCCAACTAGACTATAATTTCACTGTGTGGACACCAAAAACAGAGAAAAACCGAGATATTGAAGCTCTTAAGGCATGACCTAGAATTTAGTCTTTTTATACTACTAATTTGTACTTTTTGTTCTTTCTAGTAAATAAAATTATATTAAAATATATATCTAACATTTTTCATGCTCTTAGGCTTTTTTCTTAAAACTTAGTTTGACAATTCTTAACTCTCATTAAATTGTTCGAAGATCTTAGAAAAGAAGCACAGATTATAGATAAAAAATATATCCTCTAAAATATTCTTTATTTATCACATAATCTTCAGCATATTTAAAAAAATAGTTACATAGAAGGAAGACCATTTAAACCCTTGATTACATTTCGGTAAAATTCTTTGACATTACTTTTGTTAGCAGCCACTATGCAATATATTTTCTCATTTTGGGGCATTTAGTGAATGGAGTGTGCAAATTCTAGCTCCTTCTTTTAATGATGTCTGAACCTAGAATAATGTATCAATAGCTTATAAAAAATAACCTAATATATTAAATGAATATAAGTATGAATACATACAAGTACATAAAAGAAATATATGAAAAAAAAAGCATGCATTTAAAAAAAAGAACCTATTGGGGTAGTACAATAATAATTAATTTAGCGATTAACTAAAAAAAATGGTACTGTTTATTCTAAAACATCCCAAGTGTATTTTAAGAGGTCTAATCAGACCATGTAATTTACTTCACCAAATACATCTATCCCGAGTTACTGCTCCTGCATTTGGCCACTGTACATTAATTTTAGCAAAAGCCTGTTTAACATTGTCTGCCTACAGCAACAATGTATTCTTTTTCTGAAGCTATAGGCACACTGTTCATAACCTCATTCCCTAAGCCAGTGGTTCTCAACCTTTTATGCTTCATGTGCCACCTGGAAATGTGTTTGTAACTGGTGTACCCCTTGTATAGATAGATAAAAACTATAGTTATAAAATAATAATGCCAACTTAGGACTTTGTTACTAGATCTAGCGACTTTTGAGCTCTCATGGTGTACCCGACGTTGAGAACCCCTGCCCTAAGCTATAGTAATGCATAAGGGCAACATGACCATACTAAAGCAGTTTCTCAATGGCTATAGTTGCTGTATGCTTGTAGCACCATGAAAATTCTCTAATAACTAATTTTGAACATTATACACTGTTTAAAAGTGTTAAGGAATATTGTGCACAAAAAAATATTGTTTGTCAAATGTAAATATAAATAAATAAATACCCCTCAAGCAGCTGCTTGCCACAGAGGTCTGACAGGAGCCTGTCAGTTTATATGCCATAGTAGAAGGTCTGTGAGGATGGCAGAACCTCAGCAGAAAAACAACACAAACGTCCATGCCTTATCAGGGGCTCGAACCCAGGTCCCTTAGTTCAGTAGCCAAGCGCGCTAACCACTTGGCCACGGGACAGCTTTTGTCAAATGTACAAACTATCAAATGCAAACTATTGAAAACACCATGATCCAATCTGGAAGAGATACGAAAAGTAGTGCTTTCCCAGCCTGGATTATCAAGGTGATTAGAAAAGAGTGGGAAGCTCTAAAAATAAAAATGTCCTGCCACCCTGATCTCGCTAATACTCAAATTCTTGGAATTAAGGGCAGGGGAGCTCAAAGAATTCTGCCTAGAAATCAGAAAGAAGACATGGCATTGTAAGCTTGTCAAATTAAGAATTATATCTGTAAGGAAAAAGAACAATATTGAGAAGAAAGGGCTGGTCTTGGGCCAGATTAGCAATTTGCATGCATGGTCAGAGAGGGCAGGACTGGTAACTTAAGGGATTAAAGAAATATAAGGTTCACATAAGTTATCAACAGAAGATGAGTATAGGTGGCAAATGGGGGCTTGATGAACCGATTCTTAATATAAAATGTTCTGTTTGGTACAAAAATATTTTTTTAACAGGTGGCTATTGACTACAGGTATGCATTTTCGTTATGCTTTGAGTACAATGAAAAATATAATTAAATAGAAATATGAATGAAAATGGTGTTAAATACTGGTGGTTGCTGAAGTATATTAATTGAATATTTCATCCTACTTGAATATGGCAGTTCAGTCAAACATTTAGATCACAGGTGGCCAATTTTTCCATTCACAGGCCCCAAGCACTGAATCTAAAGTTTCCTAGTATGAAAAGTTTGGAAGGAACTGTACAAAACACATAGAATATTCCAAAAATGTTAGTATGATTTGTGGAATAAGATGAAATTGATTTATGGAGTTTCTAAAAAAAAGGAAAAATTAGCAGTCTGAGAGATGGTGGCATTGGTCAAAAGGCTTAACTACTTAAAGGATGACTAGATAAGTTGGATTGAGAGGCTGAATCGAATCCTAGAGTGGGATGAATATATTAGTATTCATCCCCTGATCTGGATGTTTGGAATTTGAGATTAAGTAGGAGAAATCTACTTATGATTTCTTCATCTGTATGAAGCTTAATAAACATAGTTTCAATTAACCTCACAAGAATGAGTGAAATAGTCACATCAAAATATGCTGGAGAGAGTTATTTAGCACTGATTTATGTGTTGTAATCCAGACAAAATAAAGTATTATTATTCATTATATTATTGGCTTGTTCAATACTGAATAATATTTTTTCCCTGTTTATAAAAATTCTTATATCAGAGTATTGAAAAGTTTACTTATTACTTACATATATAGCAGGCCAAGTGCTAGAAAAAAAAAATTAATAAGGGGAGGGTGAACATTATGCCTAAAGGCCTCAGAAAGAGACCTAGGATGTGGTGGGCAGACAATGTCAAACAGCACCTTGTTGGAACTGGTATTAAGAGGCCAGATGAAGCAGATGTAGCTCAAGACAGATCTGCTTGGAGAACTAAATTGCATGGTCTGGTTGGACCTCTGTAGCCCATGGCTGCTTGAGGATGATGATGATGGCAAGAAACCCAACAGAATAAGGAAATATATAAGGGAGGGGCTGGATTTCCAGGATTCCATTTTCCGGATTTCCATTGCAGTATAACGTTTATCCTTTCTATATGCATAATCTTCATACAGCAATGGATTACAGTTCAAATATTCACTTACTTCTGGCTTAATGAATCTTCTTCTAGTTCTGTCTGCTTCATGCTCAGCTTTGATCTATAAAAATAATTTTAGTAAAAATTAGCCTATAAAAATACTGTCATGTAAAATGCTTATAATTGTGCAAAAAAGGCATTAGTAGTTATGATCAGTTCAGAGATGTATGGAGAGGATCTCTCTATCCCCTGAATATCCAGTTGTCTTATATGAAATCTCAAACTTGTCTACCTGATTTGAAATCCAAAATAGTTGTCTTTATATAAATTTTATTTTAGCCCCAATGTATATGTCTAATGTCATTATATATTATCCCCCCCCCCAACTACAAATCTTGGATATGCACCTGGTTCAGTTAACCTAAAACTGCAACTTTACTAACAGTTGCAACAAAATACTAATAAAATAGTCTGAAGGAGATTTAAATTTCTTCTGCTGACTTGTAGAATTTCAGGCCCCATATTGATTTTTCTAGGGAAGCAAAAGGTTGATTTTTAAAATAAAAATGACACAAAATATTTTCAATTCAGTTAGTAATTTTTTTGGATTAATTACACAGAAAAATGCTAATACTGCAGCTTGTACTCTGAATGATTCCCCCCCTCCCCTATTATTTAATAGTTGTAAAGTTTATGGATCCTCAAGAGCAGTGTCACTCATGTCACACAAATAAATTAGTAGTAGAAGATTAATGAAAAATTAAAAGCATCGTTCTTTAAATACTTCCCAGAATGTAACTGGGAGACTGGTTCAAATCCCACTCATTTGTGAAATTAATTTCTCCATGGAAGTATTTCTTGAATTATACACAGTCATATCAGAATAATATGATCACCTACCATAGTATATGTATGGTAGGTGGTCATATTATTCTGATATGACTATGTATATCAATAGGTAATCTGTGTATTTATTACTAGAAGATTTACCTGATACAATTAAAAAGACCTTCTTGCTCAAAAATTAATTTAAAATAATTTAAAATTCTCTGTCATTGAGCAATAAAATTTTAGAGTTTATCCTTCAAACTATTTGCATGTTGAAAGTTCTTAGGAGAAAACTCTCAGAAGCTTTTCGGAGCAAAGACAGGGCTCCGTCTTCAGTGAAGTGATGCTATGTACTGACGTTAGGTCCGTTTAGACAAAGAGCTTCTTTCCACGTCGTGTAGGGTGATTCCAGTGTCTCAGGTGGGGACGGACGAGGTCATTATTTCAATAGCCTCACGGACTATGGTTCTGTAGAAAGAACTTCTTGTACGCACATCCACTTTCTACGGAACCATAGTCCGCGAGGCTATTGAAATAATGACCTTGTCCGTCCCCACCTGCAACCGAGACACTGGAATCACCCTACACGACATGTGGAAAGAAGCTCTGTCTAAACAGACCTAACGTCAGTACATAGCATCACTTCACTGAAGACGGAGCACTGTCTTTGCTCCAAAAAGCTTCTCAGAGTTTTCTCCTAAGAACTTTCAACATGCAAATAGTTTGAAGGATGGTAATTTTAAATTATTTTAAATTTACCCGATGTTGCTCAAGTCTGTAACTCTTTAAAGGATATGGTAGATGGCTTTCTCATGTCACAAGCTTTCATTGGCATAAAACTAAGATCATTTCATCCACCTACCACTACTCTAGATCTGAAACTCTCTAAAGTATATAGTAGATGGCAGGCATTTCCTTTCATGAACTTTAATTGGCACAAAACTCATTACATTGTTTCATCCCCTCCTCTGATATCCCCCCAGTAAACATTTTATCCCCCTCTTTTAGGGGAGTTCAGAAACTTTCTAAAGTATATAGTAGATGTTATTCTACATGTTGCAAGCTTTCATTTTGCATAAATATATTAAATGTTTTCTCTTCCCCCCAGTAAGAATTTTACTCCCCTCTTTTACACGAAGCCTGAAAAGCTCTAAAGTATATAGTAGATGGAACTCCCCATGTCACAAATTTTCATTTGTCCTAAAACTGATTATGATAGTTTCATTCCCCCTGTTACCCCATTTTTTTACATGGTAAAAAAATTATCCACCTTCCAGGGGAGGTATGAAACTCTAAAGTACACCGAAAAGCTAAAATATTATTACCATCTGCCTAATATGATCTTTCAAAAGAGATACTCTCTTGTGGAAGTGAACGGAAGGGGAGGGCTGCCAGATTAGTGTGGCCTACTAATCTGGACAAGTATGGCTACTTTTCTTTTTTTTTTACCCTGCTGAGGAGTGGTCAACCACACAGGGTCCTGGTGCTGACCATATATACCAACCCAAACGGTATTATGGATCCTGATTTTGCTGCACTGGTGGGCTTTAGTGGAGGGAAAATCTTCTGCTGTGTTTTCTGTTTGTTTGTGGGTTGACAGCCCCAAGTGAATAGATTCACAGGATATGTTTATCAGCTGGTGGATAATCCTGAGCAGAAGTCATCGCAAGCACCTGAACTCTTTGCTTCTATTGGCATCGTCAAATTCTACGTTGGAGGAAGTCTTTCAGTGTAGATGGCTTCAGCCTTTAGTGGTGGGAAAATGGGTCTTTGCCCCATGTCTGCGATTAGGGGGCTGTTTGATATTGTTGGCATTCCCTCTCTCAATAAACATAATTTCTTTAAACGTTCCACTAACTATTTTCTCTCCATAGGTAGTTGGAATGTGAGGACTCTGCACAGAGCTTTTTCTCTTGATGTCCTCACACAAGAATTCCACCATTATAATTTAGATATTCTTGGTTTGCAAGAGACCAGATGGACAGATAGAGGTCAGATTCTTAAAAATAATCTTAAATTTCTCTTTTCAGGGAGGGACAACAATAAGCATCACCAAGGCGTGGGTCTGCTTCTCAGCAAACACACTAGGATGCTCTTCTAGGATATGAGTGCATTAGAAAGGTTTCTTACAGCTAAATTTCAGACAAGAGTTAAAGACTTGATTGTTATCTGCTGTTATGTCCCCACTGAGGATGGCGATGAGGATGAGAAGGATAGGTTTTACGGACAACTTCAGGATATTTTGAATTCTGTCAAGAAAGGAGATATTACCCTTGTTCTAGGTGACTTCAATACCAAAGTTGGTACTGACTCTGACCTTTGGGGAGTAGTGATAGTCCCTTTTGGTATTGGTAGCTGCAATGGCAATGGGCAGCGTCTCCTACAGGTAACTAAACTCAAAGGATTCAGAATAACTAACACTTATTACAAACACCGCAACATACATAAGTACACATGGGTTTCACCCAATGGGCTGTATAAGAATATGATTGATTATATATTAATTAACAGCAAATGGGCTAGTTCTGTTAGGAATACCAAGTCATATAGGGGAGCTGAATTGGATCTGACCATTACCTTGTTAAAAGTGTCTTGCAACTTAAACTTAAAACGTGTTGTGCTAGGGTAAAAAAACTTACTTTTAATACTGAAGCTCTGAAAGACCCAGTTATAGCCAAAGCTTACGATGATATGAGCGGGGGTGGCTCAGTCGGTAGCGCGCCAGGCTCGTAATCTGTAGTTCCCAGGTTCGAGTCCCAGCTGGGTTAGCGTTGAGATTTATCTCCGCAAAATTCCCCGCCCTGCCCACGGTCAGTAGGGGACACCGATGGGCTTGGAAAGGCCGCCGTCAGTCGGATGGGACGTTAAGCCGTGGCCCCGTGTGCGGGAGAGCCATACCCTGTGCATGTTAAAGAACACGCTGGATGGCCTTGACGGGAGGCTACCATCTGTCTCCCAACAGCTGTTCCAGTGGGTCCCCTCCCCCAACCTTCTCTGAGCCTTCGGGGTCCATGTGACCTGGCCATTTAGCCCATGGTGTGCAAAAAAGTGCCGCTCAGAGGTAAAACAACCCAACCCAATTTACGATGATAGGTTACTTAATCATTATGACAGTCATGGTATGCCTACTACTGAAGTTGAGGAAGAATGAGATCATTTTAAATAGGCTTTTTTGGACACTAAGAGTACTTTTTTAGGAAAAAAGGAGCAGAGGAGGCAGAATTATCTGAGTGATAAGGCACTTGAGCTTATTTCGGAAAGAAAAAACTGCAGGAATGTCCTTAATTAATACCCTACTAGTCCTAATAGAAAGCATTACAGAGAACTTAATAAATGTGTAAAAGATCAGTTAGCTACTGATAAGAATCTTTGGCTTGATGGCTTGGCTGACAAAGCCGAGGAAGCAGTTAGACAGCACAACAGCAGAGGGCTGTACCAGATAGTTAATGTTTTGTATGGTAGAAAACGAACAGGTACACAGGGATTGAAGGATAAACAAGGAAAGGTTATAGAAGGGAAGGATTCTGTCATGGCTAGGTGGGCTGAGCATTTCAGTGATGTTCTAAACATGTGGTTAGTTTTACTCCCATTGTTTGTAATTATGATAGATGCATTGGTGGCTTTAATGTTGGGCCTATAACACAATCTGAAGTTAGTTTGGCTATTTCTAAACTTAAACTTCAGAAATCCCCAGGGGTAGATTAAATTACTACGGAAATGCTTAAAGCTGGGAATGTTTCAGTTACTACTTGGATGACTGAAATTCTGAATATCTTTTATGATAAAGGCATGGTTCCTAAGGATTTTACCAGAGCTATTGTTATCCCTATTTTCAAAAAAGGTGATCGCAGTTCTTGTGATAACTATAGGGGTATCAGCCTACTCTCTGTTCCAGGTAAAGTTCTTTCCATGATTGTGCTTAATAGAATTAAGAATCTGGTTGACAGGCAATTGCGTGATGAGCAATGTGGATTCAGAAGTGGTAGGGGATGTGTGGATCAGATATTTTCACTTAGGCAGATTCTTGAGAAATGTTTAGAGTTTCAGAAACCTTTGGTTGCTAGCTTTGATTTCCAAAAGGCTTTCGACTCTGTTGATCGTCATAATTTGTGGTTGATTGTGAAATCGTATGGTATACCAGACATGTTAGTTAACGTAATGAAAGCTCTCTATAATAACACTGAGTCGTGTGTGAGATTTGGTAAGGCTTGTAGCAATTGGTTTAGCATTACTTCTGGTGTTCGACAAGGGTGCATTTTGTCTCCTTTTCTCTTTAGTTTGGTTATTGATTATGTTATGTGAAATTCACTTCAAGGGAAAGATTTTGGCCTTAAATGGATTGGAGATACAAAAATTACTGATTTAGATATGCTGATCATTTAGCCCTTTTGGCAAATGATGTTGATGAGATGAACTCTTTCTTCGAGCTGTTGATGAAACTGGTAGTAGAGTCGGTTTGGTTATAAACAGACAGAAAACTAAAGTGATGAAAATTGGTCAGGCAGGCTGTGATTCAGTTAATCTGAATGGTTGCAATCTTGAACAGGTGACACAGTTTAATTATCTTGGGAGCTATGTAACAGATAATGGTGTGTGCAGCATGAGATTAACAGAAGAATAGGGATTGCTGCCGGGACTTTTAAGAATCTATGGAGAGTGTGGAGAAATAGGCGTATACACCTAAAGACTAAAATTAGACTGTATAATAGTTTGGTTCTTTCTAGGGTTAGTTATGGTAGTGAAACTTGGGCACTTTGTAAACAAGGTAACAGGAAACTAGATGCTTTTGATTCCAGATGCTTACGCAGTATCTTGGGCATTAGGTGGTTCAACTTTGTAACTAATGATGAGGTTAGGTAAAGGAGTTTGCAACCTCCCTTAAGCAGCATATTGTGCAGAGAGAGACATTGGTTTGGCCACGTTGCCCGTATGAATAATTATAGATTGGCAAATAGGGTTATGAACAGTGTGCCTAAGGACCTCAGAAAGAGGGGTGACCTAGGATGCGGTGGACAGACAATGTCAAACAGGACCTATGTTAGAATTAATAATAAAATTAATTAAATTAGTTTGTGTGCAGTGGCCAGATGCAGTAGATGTAGCTCAGGACAGACTTGCTTGGAGAACTAAATTGCATGGTCTGGTTGGACCTCCGTAACCCATGGCTGCTTGAGGATGATGATGATGATGAATATGATGTTGGTCCTCCACATGCCACCAAAACAGCTCTTACTCAGAGAGGCATGGATGCTACAAGATTTCTAAAGATGTCTTGTGATATCTGGTACCAACACATTACCAGCAGATCCTTTAACTCTTGTAAGTTACGTGGTTGAGTTGCCGCAGATCGGATATGCTGCTCCAACACAAACCACAGATGCTCGATTGGATTGATGTCTGGGGAATTTGGAGACCTCGAAGTCTTCTTCATGTTCCCCAAACCATTCTTGGACAATCTGGGCAGTGTGGCATGAGGCATTATCCTTCAGAAAGAAGGCACTACTAGAGTGCAATACTGTTGCCATGAAATTATGTACCTGGTCTGCAATGATGTTTAGGTAGGTAGTAGACATCATAGTTTCCTACACATGAATGACTGGACCCAGGATTTCCCAGCAGAACATTGTCTAAAGCATTACACTTCCTCCACTGGCTTGTTTTCATCCCACAAATCATCCTAGTACAAACACTTCCCCAGGTAAACGACACACATGTACCCGGACGTCCATATGGTGCAACAGGAAACAAGATTCATCAGACCAGATGACCTTCTTCCAATCATTCAAGGTCCAATTTTGATGCTTGCATGCCCATTGTAGGTGCTTTCGATGGTGAATCGAGGTTAGCATGGACACTTGGGGAGCTGGCTACTAACCCCCCTTTTTCAGCAGGGTTTGTTGTATGTTGTGACCCATTAGCTCTGTCACCAGCATTCAAATTACAGGCCAGTTGCGCCATAGTATTTTACAGTAGCCACAATAATTATTGCTATTCCTACAGGAATTAAAATTTTTAGTTGACTTGCTACTCTTCATGGTAACCATCTAGCTAAAACAGCATCTTTAATGTGATCTATTGGTTTCATTTTTTTACCATTGGGGGACTGACAGTATCTCTTCTGTTGGCTCTTACCATATGGGATACCCTTCACTCACTTCTAGCATCGATAAGCTGTGGTCAGCCCACACCATGCCGGCAGGTCATGGTTTTTTCCTCATCGGACCACTTTTTGAAGGTACTAACTATGGCTGACTGTGAGCACCCCACAAGCGTTCCCGTCTCAGAAATGCTCTGACCCAGTTGTTTGGTCATTACAATTTGGCCTTTGTCAAACTCACTTAAGTTCGCTGCCTTTCCTATCTGAAGAACAAGAATAACACTGATTAACAGAGCTCAGTATCAGGTGTTATTTATACTGTTTCATGATCTTCACATCTGGTTGGGGCGGGGGTGGCTCAGTAGGCAGCTTGCCAGGCTCATAATCTCTAGTTCCCAGGTTCGAGCCCCAGCTGGGTCAGCGTTGAGATTTATTTCTGCAAAATTCCTTGCCCTGCCTAAGGTCAATAGGGGACATTGATGGGTTTGGAAAGGCCGCCGTTCGTCAGATGGGACATTAAGCCGTGGCCTGTGTGCGGGAGAGCCATACCCTGTGCACGTTAAAGAACACACTGAATATGGCCCTGACGGGAGACTACCATCTGTTTCTCAACAGCTGTTCCAGTGGGTCCCCTCCCCCAACCTTCTCTGAGCCTTCGGGGTCCATGTGACCTGGCCATTTAGCCCATGTTGTGCAAAAAAGTTCCGCTCAGAGGTAAAACAACCCAACCCAACAATTCACATGTGCCATCATTTATCTGCAGTTACTTTGATTTGCATAAAGACACACTGGTCATAACGTGTTGACTCTTCAGTGTATACAGTAGATGGCACTCTCTGTGTTTCAAGCTTTCATTTAGCATAAAACTCATTAAGATTATTTCGTCCACCAGTCCCTCAGCAAAACATTTATCCTACTCTTTTAGAGTAGGTTTGAAGCTCTCTAGAGTATATAGTAGATGTCACTCCCAATGTGATTTTGAATAATTTTTAATGCAAAGTCTATGAGAGACACTGATGTTTAACTGCTAACGTTAAGTCTATGGGAATTTCGAGAAATTTCCATAGAACTCAACTTTTCTTTTTCACTCCAACTTTTGGTTGACCCCAGCAGATTTACACATAGCCTATATTCTTCCCCAAGGTATAATGAACATTCATGTAAAGTTTGGTGCCCTTAGCTCTTCTGTGGACTGAGTACATAAGTGGAGAGACAAAGAAACACACACTTTTTTCTTTATATATTTGATTGATTCTTGCATCTTTCTTTTTTTCAGAGCCTGGCTTCCTGGAATCTTCAGGACCTAGATCTTCTGGCAAGAAACTTCCTAAAAACTGCAGATGTATATTTTTATTGCAATCAGAAGTCTGCCCTGGAATTAGACACACACTGATGCACATTTTTGAAGGCCATAAATTAATTTTTTGGTATCTGCACAGTCCACTTATCTGACTGATTCTGAATATCGTTACTACATAAACATAAAATGATATTGTCATTTCAATGAGGTATTTTACTGAGATATAGAAAACTTTTAATATTTGCCAATTTTTTGCTATTTTATTCCGCTTTTTTTGTTGTTAAGATGATCATTAAAACTATATTTTGAATTGTATGCAAAAGCCATATTGCATAAAACAAAAAAAAAAGTCGAAAACAAATGTGTTAATTTCTTATCACTTTTCCTTTATACTTTTGCCTAAATATGAAACATATATTTGCTCAAAATACATTTATGCTTCACATTTAGGTCAAAGGTAAACAGCAGAACAATGATGCTGGTGCTGAGTTCCAGTGGTTTTATGATACTTGAAAAGTTTTTGCTTGGGGATATTTATTCCCTATTCTATTACATATTATTGTGGATCATCAGTATGAAAATAAGAATTCTTTACATAAGGCCTGAAAAATAGTCTCATTGGTTGAATCTCTATTTAATAGAGTTTGTATACTCTAAGAACATCAAATCGAATCCCAGGAAAGCTTGGTATATATGCTTTGCAGGGCTTAAAGTGTAAAAAAGTATAGAAATGTATTGGCAAACTTGACAGAGGCATGACCACTGGGTGATGCCACCACCCATAAAAAGAATTGCAGGTAACCCAAATGAAATTTATATTATAACAATAAGATTTACGCTTATATATAGCATGAAAATTGTAACCCCCACAAAAAAATCTACATTGTAGTGAACTCTTAGGACCTAGGAAGGAAATACTATGAGGATCTAAGATTGTTAGTTTAAGGTGATCTCTACAGATATGTCAACAGATGACAGGTATGAAAAGATACTTTTAATACAAGGAGCCATACAAAAGTAGATTCACAAATATAAGTAAAAATAATAACTAAAATAAGATTCAGCATAACTTGGTTCTGCATGTGAACAAATAATGGGAAGTTTCTTCACATTCCTGCACATTTTAAACTCTTATGTCATTCCCTCTGAATGGAGCAAGCCACTTTCAGAATCACGGAAGTTATGAATTTAGGTATTCTAGCTATAATTTCTCTTAAAGAAAACAATTATAACTATTGAAAATAGATGCTATTAATGAATTAAGATTAATATTATTTAGTGTCTCTTCCAGGATAAACAGGTGTAAAATAAGTGTATGACACAAATTCATGCCATAATGTATTAAACTGGAAAGATGAATATCTGAAAAAAATTTCAGTCTTTTGTTTCAGTACAAAGAAAAATGATTGCATAACTCCTTCCACATGCATAGCTTCCTGCTGTTTTTGGTTTGCTCAAAACAATAATCTAATGTTAGTATGATTTATTATACTTCTATGAAATTCCCAATATTTATTAATCTACATCATTGCAATTAAATACATGCATTTTTATACAAGAACACTCCTCAGTTAAACAAATACAAATAATTCACATAAATAGTTAACAACTCAATTTTTATACTTATATAATTTTATACGCAAATAACTTACACTGCTTGCTAACATTTCTCTTTCCTTTTTATCTTTCAAAAATTCTGCTAACTCCTTATCCCTTTGTGCTTCTGCTTCTCTCTTGAGATTTTCCTCTCTTAGCTAAACAGATATAGAAATATAAAATTTTAAACCTGAATATGAGACATAAACTGCTAAATACACTGAATATTTAATTATTTAAATGAATGGAACTGTTCTGAATTTCTGCATAAAAAAATAAGTGAAATTGGAGGCCATTTCTAACTGAGCAAAGATGTGACCATCTGTAAGATGCTTTGTCAATATTGTTAATAAAATCAAATTATAAACAGTGTATTATTTAAACAAATTCCATGAGAAATATGAAGCAAATGGTTTTTGACAATATTAATAAAAAATTTCCAGAACTATATCCAAATACTGACATTACATTAAGAAATTTCTCGACATTTTTGTTCAACTGTTAGGAAGGTATATAATATACTCTTAGTAGTAAAGAATCACAGGATGTGTCCTGTAAACATGGAACAATATATAGTTTGTTATCGATATTAAACTAAGGGTAAATATTTTGTGGAAAAAAATTTGCCAACATACTGGAATCCTGTATGTTGGTGAAATTTTTTTCACAAAATATTTATTGATATATTGACATTAAAAAGTCAACAGGTAACGCTGTGATTGTCATCTATGTTTAAAACTAAGAGTTGGGTTGTTTTACCTCTGAGCGGCACTGTTTTGCACACCATGGGCTAAATGGCTAGGTCACAAGGACCCCGAAGGCTCAGAGGTTGGGGGAGGAGACCCACTGGAATAGCTGTTGGGAGACAGATGGTAGCCTCCTGTCAAGGCCATTCAGCGTGTTCTTTAACGTGCACAGGGTATGACTCTCCCGCACATGTGGCCACGACTTAACATCCCATCCGACGGACAGGGCCTTTCTAAGCCATCAGTGTCCCCTACTGACCGTGGGCAGGGCAGGGAAATTTGTGGAGATAAATCTTAACGCTGACCCAGCTGGGACTCGAACCCGGGAAATGCAGATTACGAGCCTGGCGGACTACTGACTGAGCCACCCCTGCGCCCTAAAACTAAGAGTGATACCTTCCTTGCATTAAGAATGTTCAGAAACATAGCAATCACAAAATGTGTTGCAAAATGTTATTTTTCATATCTTTGGAAGATTAAGAATCTTTTGCAATCAAAAATATCAAAAAGACAGATTAAATGCCTTGACAATATTTTCAATAAAATCTGAACTGTCATCAATATCCTATGACAAAATCATCAATTCATTTGCTAAAAGCTCTTTGTATTTTTTAAATTTTCAACTTTCAAGTTCTGAATTTTTTAAAAATAAGGAATAAAAATATTATGTTTTTCCAATAAACAATTTTAAAATCTTATGGGTGGCAATATGCTTTTAACCTATGGGTGGCAAAATGATAAATCTGCCTCTGCAATCACCAAAAACCTGAAATTAAAACTTTTGCCTCCATGAATGTACTGCATTCACAATGGATTAATGCAACAATAGCACTAATAACAGCTGGCCTTATATTACAAGCATGCATGCCCTTATGGTGAAAAAACAAGCAAACTTGTAGTAGCTTTAGTGTTCATGAAAAATTGGATAAATGTGCTTGCTGAATTAGTATGATTTACACTTTTGTTAACCTTTTGTATCTTCTTCTGTAGATTCCAGTTTCTAATTATGACTAGAAAATCTCTCGTTATTTCCCCATAATGGTTGCAACTTACTACTACTAAAAATCATATTTTTTAAACTTTAGTTTTTTTGGTCTTTCCAATAATAATTTAAAAAATGCCAATCTTTTATTATTTCTTGAGGCTGAATGTTTCGAAAACAGAGAATTTCCATGGCTCAAAAATGTAATAATGATAGTGGGAAAAATGTGTAATTTCATATAGTGAGTATTAACCTCTCCCCTCTAATGTTATGCTAAGGGTTTAACCCTTTTGATAAAATTGTATAAAGAAATTAGCTCATAAGTTTACATAAAATTTTTTAAAAAAGCCTTGTGAGAATAATAAATGTTTTTAAACTTAGTGTATTTAACTTGCAAGGCATTTTAAAAAGAACATCATTAAACTGCAATAACTAAGGAGAAAATGTGTATAGTGAATTGAAAAAAGCCATATTAGTGCTTATGCATGCAAAAGTTTCTAACTAACCTTGTGCATTCAGTAATTTTGCCGAGTTCTCTACAATAAGAGACTATACTAATGCATACTAGTCCCATTTCAGGTAGATTTGTTGTATTATTTTTATTCATAATTAAATGTTCTATTTTTGATATATAACAAGGCCTAATTCTGTAAATTAATTTTTAGTTTTAATTAAATTTTTTAATTTAAAAATTATCTTATAATAAGATTTAAATCAAAGAAAAAGACCTTTTTTTTATTTTCTAAAAAACAGAGCATTAAAATGAATACACTTATGTGTATATATATTATTAAAATGCTCTTTCTTTTGATATATAACAAAACATACTTTTGTTTAGTAGCTACTTCAGGATAAGTCAAAAAAATTATTATTTTTCTGCTGAAACCATTTGAAAATGAATTCAGTCACCAGACTGAGTTTATTGTTGGAAACTCAGTGCCTTAAGTGTAAAACTAGGAATTTAAAATTAAAATTTCTATTAAATGTGTTACAATTTCTGATATTTTATGAGTTTTTACATAATTATATATGTGGCAATTACAAAATGTTAATAGATAAGAAATAATAAATTAACGAAGTATCCCTTACAAAATGCTGATTATAACGTGAAAAAGGCAAAATCACATTTTAAGGCTTGTTACTCTTGTGTTTAAGTTGACCTGCTATATTTCCAATGGCTATCATTGTAACTGATACTGTAAATTGCTGAGTGAAATTCATTCTTTAGATTAGGGGTTCTCAACATGGGGTACGAAGCAAAAATTTTTGGGTTACACCGTGAGAGCTCAAAAGTCGCTAGATATATATTATATATATGTTTTATTTTATTCTCATTGTTATACTATAACTATAGTTTTATCTATCTATACAAGGGATATGCTAGTTACACATTTCCAGGGGGTACATGAAGCATAAAAGTTTGAGAACCACTGCTTTAGATGATCATTAATTTTAAAGTTTATTGACTTCAGGGTCTTCCTAAGTCAGCAATATTCATATCTTGATGAACATTGGTGTTATTTCCACTACCTTTTAAACTAGCTGTAAATAACAAATAACTACCTGTGATATCTCGCACTTCTAGATCTGATTCAATTATGTGCACTTAAGAACTTTTTTAGTCACTTACACCTAATCTGTTATACTGATTGATTTCAACTAAGCTAGTCTTTATCCTTAACTTTGCTTTTCCCTGTTAAATGTTAATATCCAGTGCTTTTTTTCTAAAACACATTTGCTGATATGATTGACAAACAAAAGTTATAAAATTAACAGAGGACTGAAATTATTTTACCATTTATGGTGTGAAATATGCTTACCAGTATATATACTTGCTTGTACCAGCTGAAAAAAAAGCCTTCTTTTATATCATAGGGTTAGTGATTTCTCAGGGTATAACATATATAAATCTATTAAAATTTAGTAAAACATTAGTTCATTTCACACATTTTTAAATTCAAAATCACTCAATATCCTATAAAACTGAAATTTATTACCTGTTCTGCACTTTTACCTTCATGTTTGTTCACTTTTACCCATTCACACTGTTGAGGTGTAATATTGCTGAAAAATAAAATCAACATAAACTCTCTACTATTTAAAATTTTATTATATTTAAGAATAAATAAAAAAATGACACTTTAACTATAAATATTCAACAATCTTGAGTTATTCAAAGTTTAGAATTTTGCAATTAAAGTTTAGAGGTCTGAAGGAATTCTAAGCAAGTCATAATTTTTATATACAAATAAAAAAAATGTAAAATAAATTGGGCATATTTTAAAACTCAGTGTGCTTATTTCAATATATTTACTTATTACATTACTATCATGGTAGTCAAGAGTGTGCCAGGTTTGTAACCCAAGGTTATATAGTGCCTGGATCTCTTTATAATGCTCAAAAACTTTTTTTGTTTTAGAAAAGTCATCATATGTCAGGTGGGATGTATTCTGTAGGCCTATGTAAAGAAGGGACATTTCCTACCTATGCCAATATTATTCCTGAAGTCTTAGGTGGAGGTTCTCTTATCCAACCTGTACTTAATCGTTTGCAGAAACAAAAGAGTGCTACTTTGGAGTAGTAACAACCTAAATCACTGAATAAATACTAATAATGAATCATTACTTCTTAATTGTTCCAGTGATTATTCTTTCACATCCTTACGTATGGTGCAATCAATCCTTCCTAGTTAAAGTAAATATATTTAACTTATACTTATGTTTGACCATCTCCCTTGGCCATGTGGTTAAGTATGATTGGTTGAGAATTAAAAGAACCTGAGTTTGAGTCCCGGATAAGACATATACTTTTCTTGTGTTGTCATTCTGCTGAGGTCTTGCCTTCTTCACAGATTTCTCCATTGCATATTATATTCACAGGTTCCTGTCATACCTCCGTGTTGCTTGAGGGCTTTTTCTACCATTCCTGTTATTCAAATGATAATAAAGCTGTTACTATGTGGCTTTCTTTTAATTAAAGAAATTGTAATTATTTTAACATAAATTTACTATATTCATTGTTTTATATTTTTCCCAACTAAGATGCATTCTCATTATAATGCTATTTTACTTTCCCCATTTTTCCCATAAAAAAACACTCATAAATACAGGAAGATTGTCAAGTTTTGTACTTCACTGCAATGCATCTATCAGCCTACCAAATGGTTGTTCTAAGTTTAAATCATCTTATAAAAGTGTGTTCACTGAAAGGAAGAAAAAAAATTTTTTTTTCATTCTGGTGATTAAAGATATTATGATGATTTCAAAACAGTTAAGGATTAATAATTCATTAATATTAGTTTATATTCAGGGTGTTAGGTTGTTACTATTTCAAAATAGCACTTTTTCACTGCTATGAATGTTTAAGTTTCATGAAATTTTAGTTTGATCCTAGGATTTGCAGAGATTTTTCCAGGCTTGGTTTACTGTATAACACTGCTGTCCAAACACAAACTTCAAATTAAAAATGATATAGGTTTTTAAATTATCACTGATATTAAATGAAGACTTCCAAAAACATCACTTTCATATTCTATACAAAATCCCATTATATTCATATGTAATGTTCAAGAAAACCATAGTAAATATTTAATCAGTAAATCCCACTCTTGTTTTCTGTTAATTTTTCAGAAATCTACATTTGAATTTTTAAAATTCACATTCCCCATTACTCAAATCTCCTGCTTCTGCCATGAATATGATCTTCTTAATTATGCATTCTATTAGAATTAGATTTATTTATGGGTAACACAAATGTGGAATGTAAATTTTATAAGAATCATTCATCATAGAGCATTGCATTTAGCTTTATGTTGACATAAAAAAATACTGTTTAAGCTCACAATGTGAAATCTTATGAAAATAGGTATCTTACCGATTATCCAAAAGCACATTCAAAGCAACATTCAAAATTCCATTGTTCCAAAACACCACTTCATTATTTACCTATATTACACATTAAAAACTATTATTAACAAAAGAACAGCTGTAATTATTTTTAAAAATAATAACAAGCAGATTGTGCACACAAATAGTGAAATTATATGTGATACATACATACATACATACACATAACACACATATACAGAAACAAAATCTTGCAGCCATAGCCTACAGGTACAGACACCGGACAATGCAATTTTGTTCACCAAACACATCTATCCTGAGTTACAGCTCAGGCCACTGTAGTCCAATTCTAACAAGGTTCTGTTTGACCTTGTCAGCCCATCGCATCCTAGATCTCTCCTTTTTCTTAACCCTTCCAGTGTCCAGTACGTATATATCCGTTTTTAGTACAATAAAAGAAAATGATTTAAAAAAAAAAATGCCATTTTAAAATATTTTAATAGATATCTTATAAAAATATGCAATTTAAGCTTGATAATTATTTTTTTTTTATTTGATACATTTTATTAAACTATGATATAAATAATTTGTTAAAGCCATCTGTTTGCCATTTCTTAGAAGTAATATAAGGTATTGCCAATTTATTTTTTAACATTACTCTGTGCTGAAGCAATCCCCTAATTAAAGTTCAGAAGTTTGATGTGAACTATTATCAACAAATTTTTCCTTAAAGTGTTTAAAATCTTCTGATAATTATGAAAGATTTTGGAAGTAATTATGAAATGTGTACCTTTTTTTTGGTATATCACTGTAAAAATTGTTATTAAAATTAATATGTTACTACAGAGTTCAAATTTTTTACTACGATAAAATTCAAAATGAAATTCTTTTTAATTTGGTATATAACATGAGCTATTTCTGTTGATTAGTTATTTATTAAAAATATTCTAAATGTGACTTGTTATTGGACGGCAACAAGCCTGAACTTTTTCTCAAAGTATAGTATGGAGAAAAAAATTCAAAATAGAAGAAATGTTTACTTTAAACAAGAATTTTTTTTGTTATTTAGAAATAAATAGCCTTTCTATTCATGTGCATTATAATCATTTCTGTCTATTAGCTTTTTTTTTTATATAAATTTTTATTTGTGTTGCCAGATTTCATTGCCAGTATTTTTTTTACTACATGACTCTAAAAAATTCCTATTAAAATGAAATATATGGTCTTTTTTGTTAAATATTTTATTTTCAGAAAATCCAGAATTAAATGTTGATTAATTTGGCATATAACATGCCATAATTCCTTTCACTAATTATTTGGCAAAAAAAGTTCTAAGTTAAATTTTGCCTCTGGATTTAAACCAGTTTTTCAGGCTGGACACTGGAAGGGTTAAGACCTTTAGGCATGCTCTTCATAACCCTATTCACCAATCTATATCTATGCATATGACAACATGGCTTAAACAAAGCAATGTCTCTTTGCACAATAAGCGGTTCAAAAGAGATTGCCTACAGTTTCCTGTTATCTTGCTTACAAAGGGTTCAAGTTTCACTATCATAACTCTAATAATAATAAAAAAATACCCCCTCAAGCAGCTGCTTGCCACAGTGGTCTGACAGGAGCCTGTCAGTTTAATATGCCTGTAGCAACAAGCTTGGACTTTTTCTCAAAGTATAGTATGGAGAAAAATATTCAAAATAGAAGAAATGTTTACTTTAAACAAGAAAAAAAAATTTTTTTTTTTGTTATTTAGAAATAAATAGCCTTTCTATTCATGTGCATTATAATCATTTCTGTCTATTAGGATGAATATCTGTGAAGATGGTATGACCTCAGTAGAAAAACAACACAGATATACATTCCTTACCCAGGATTCAAATCCAGGTCCCTCTGATCAGCAGCCAAGCGTACTAACCACCGTACTAACAACCCTAGCCACGGAACTAACCCTAGAAAGAACTAAACTATTATATAGTCTAATTGTAGTCTTTAGATGTATATGCCTATTTTTCCACACTCTCCAAAGATCCCTAATGTAAAGACTAAAACTAAGAAATGCAATTAACAGGCAAAATGAAAATAATTTATAATACATGATACTTTGAAGTAATAACATTAAACTTCTTAAAAACTTTTCATACATAAAGATGTCAATCAATATCATTGATTTAATCAAATGCACACTATACAATGTTTTAAAAATTCTTACAATTTTCCAACCACCCTGAAGCATGAACTTCTGGGCATTATGAAATTTCCACACTTTATTAATAAATGATGTGTTGCTTAGTTTCAGTTTTCGGTATTCTTCTTTTTCAAGATTCTGACATATATTTCTAAAATACATAATAATATCAAATATAAACTTAAATTTCAACCTGATAAATGTGATTGATAATTTTTGCTACATTTATTTTTACACAGTGTAAAAAAAGTAAAAATTAATGATATGCTTAGAATTCACAAAAAAACACTTAAAAATACAAATAAGTAAAGAGTTCATTTATTAAATTCAAAATAAATAAATAACTATGCTAAATTTATAAATTTTTTTAGTGATTTTTTTTAAAGTGCTCAAAATTAAAACAAAAGAAATAGGGATGGTATATGCATAATTACAGTTTAAGCTATTAGCCAACTAGAAGGGTTTGAAATTAGATATAAACAGAAAAGAAACATCATCATCATCATCCTCAAGCAGCCATGGGCTACGGAGGTCCAACCAGACCACGCAGTTCAATTCTCCAAGCATATTTGTCCTGAGCTACATCTGCTGCATCCGGCCACTGCACACCAATTCTAACAAGGTCCTGTCTGACATTGTCTGCCCACCGCATCCTAGGTCTCCCCCTCCTTCTGAGGCCTCTAGGCACACTGTTCATAACCCTATTCGCCAATCTATAATTATCCATACGGGCAACATGGCCAAACCAACGGAGTCTCTCTCTGCACAATATGCTGCTTAAAGGAGGTTGCAGACTCCTTTGCCTAACCTCATCATTAGTTACAAAGTTAAACCACCTAATACCCAAGATACTGCATAAGCATCTAGAATCAAAAGCATCTAGTTTCCTGTTATTTTGTTTACACAGCGTCCAAGTTTCACTACCATAACTAACCCTAGAAAGAACCAAACTATTATACAGTCTAATTTTAGTCTTTAGGTGTATACGCCTATTTCTCCACACTCTCCATAGATTCTTAAAAGTCCCAGCAGCAATACCTATTCGTCTGTTAATCTCATGTCGCACATCACCAGTATCAGTTACATAGCTTCTAAGGTAATTAAACTGTCACACCTGCTCAAGACTGCAACCATTCAGATTAACTGAATCACAACTTGCCTGACCAATTTTCATCACTTTAGTTTTCTCTGTTTATAACCAAACCTACTCTACTACCAGTCTCATCAACAGCTCGAATGAAAGAGTTCATCTCATCAACATCATTTGCCAAAAGGGCTAAATGATCAGCATAATCTAAATCAGAAATTTTCGTTTCTCCAGCCCATTTAAGGCCAAAATCTTTCCCTTGAAGTGAATTTCGCATAACATAATCAACAACCAAACTAAAGAGAAAAGGAGGCAAAATGCACCCTTGTCAAACACCAGATGTAATGCTAAACCAATTGCTATAAGACTTACCAACTCTCATACATGACTCAGTGTTATTATAGAGAGCTTTCATTATGTTAACTAACTTGTCTGGTATACCATATGATCTCACAATCAACCACAAATTATGACGATCAACAGAGTCGAAAGCCTTTTTGAAATCAACAAAGCTAGCAACCAAAGGTTTCTGAAACTCTAAACATTTCTCAAGAATCTGCCTAAGTGAAAATATCTGATCCATACATCCCCTACCACTTCTGAATCTACATTGCTCATCACGCAATTGTCTGTCAACCAGATTCTTAATTCTATTAAGCACAATCATGGAAAGAACTTTACCTGGAACAGAGAGTAGGCTGATACCCCTATAGTTATCACAAGAACTGCGATCACCTTTTTTGAAAATAGGGATAATAATAGCTCAGGTAAAATCTTTAGGAACCATGCCTTTATCATAAAAGTTATTCAAAATTTCAGTCATCCAAGTGGTAACCGAAACATTCCCAGCTCTGAGCATTTCTGCAGTAATTTCATCTACCCCTGGGGATTTATGAAGTTTAAGTTTAGAGATAGCCAAAATAACTTCAGATTGTGTTATAGGGCCAACATTAAAGCTGCCAATTCATCTATCATAATTACAAACAATGGGAGTATAACTAACCACATTGTTTAGAACATCACTGAAATGCTCAGCCCACCTAGCCATGACAGAATCCTCACCTTCTATAACCTTACCTTGTTTATCCTTCAATCCTTGTATGCCTGTCCATTTTCTACCACATAAAACATTAACTATCTGGTACAGCTCTCTGCTGTTGTGCTGCCTAACTGCTTCCTCAGCTTTGTCAGCCAAGCCATCAAGCCAAAGATTCTTATCAGTAGCTAACTGATCCTTTACACGTTTATTAAGCTCTCTGTAATCCTTTCTATTAGGACTAGTAGGGTACTGATTAAGGACATTCCTGCAGTTCCTTCTTTCTGAAATAAGCTCAAGTGCCTTATCACTTAAATAATTCTGCCTCCTCTACTCCTTTTTTCCTAAAAGAGTACTGTTAGTTTCAAAAACGCCTGTTTAAAATGGCCCCATTCTTCCCCAACTTGAGTATTAAGCAAACCATGACTGTCATAATGACTAAGTAACCTATCATGGTAAGCTTTAGCTATAACTGGGTCTTTCAGAGCTTCAGTATTAAAGGTAAATTTTTTAACCCTAGCACAACACTTTTTAAGTTTAAGTTGCAAGACACTTTTAACAATGTAATGGTCAGATGCAATTTCAGCTCCCCTATATACCCTGGTATTTCTAACAGAACTAGCCCATTTGCTGTTAATTAATATATAATCAATCATATTCCTATGCAGCCCATCAGGTGAAACCCATGTGTATTTATGTATGTCGCGGTGTTTATAATACGTGTTAGTTATTCTGAAACCATTGAGTTTACTTACCTGTAGGAGACGTTGCTCATTGCCATTGCAGCTACCAATACCAAAAGGGCCTATCACCCCTCCCCAAAGATCAGAGTCAGTACCAACTTTGGCATTGAAGTCACCTAGAACAAAGGTAATATCTCCTTTCTTGACAGAATTCAAAATATCCTGAAGTTGTTCGTAAAACCTATCCTTCTCATCCTCATCAGCATCCTCAGTGGGGGCATAACAGCAGATAACATTCAAGTCTTTAATGCTTGTCTGAAATTTTGCTGTAAGAAACCTTTCATTAATGCACTACTATCCTAGAAGAGCATCACTAGCATGTCTGCTGAGCAGCAGACCCATGCCTTGGTGATGCTTTCCATCCTCCCTCCCTGTAAGAGAAATTTAAAGTTATTTTTAAGTATCTCACCTTTACCTGTCCATCTGGTCTCTTGCAAGCCTAGAATATCTAGGTTATAGCACTGGAATTCCTGCATGAGGACATCAAGAGAATAATCTCTATGTAATGTACTTACGTTCCACGTTCCTGCAGAGAGAAAATGATTAGTAGGTTTTTTAAAGAAATTAGGTTTATTGAGATTGGTAGGGCCAACAATATCAAACAGCCCCCTGATCTCAGGCATGGGGCAAAGACCTGTTCCTCCTCTGCTAAAGGCTGAAGTCACCGATGCTGGTAGGAACTTCAGGCACCACCTTTTCAAGTGGACTTTTTCAAGAGCCACATGGCCTGCCTGAGACACATTACTCCAGTTTAGGCTTGATGATGACCAACTAGCTAAGTAAGGTTCAGGTACCTGCGATGGCCTCTGATTAGGATTATCCACCAGCTGATATAAGGTATCCCATGCCTCTGTTCACTTAGAGCTGGCAACCCAGAAGCAAACAGAAAACACAGCGGCAGACTCTCCCTCAACAGAGGCCCACCAGTGTAGCAAGTCCAGGATCAATAATCAATCTCAAATCCATAAAAAAGTCCAGTCTAGTAGGTATAAATGGTCAGGCACCAGGATCCTGTGAAGTTGACCACTCCTCAGCAGGGTTGAAAAAAAAGAAAAAAGTGGCCATAGATGACCAGATCAGTAGGCCATACTGAACTGGCAGCCCTCCCCTTCCGTTCCCTTCCAAAAGAGAATATCTCTTTTGAAAGGTACTAACGGCCTGCACCACGAGAAGGTGGGGTCGGACATTAGGTGCTAGACCTGGCCGGTTCTGTGCATCATCACTAGGGATTGGTACACAGCTCTCCTTCCAGTTTACGCCTCAGTATGGGTTAAACAGGTCCTGATAAAGGGGGCAAGAGATAAGATAAAAACTTTATTTGTCTAATTTTTTGTTGTCTAAGGACTTTTGGTCCATACTTTATTTTTATCACTATTGTGTGACAAAACTTTGTTGAACACTTGAAAATTGAGATGTGAACATTATAAATATCTACTGAAAGCATTAAATAAACAAAGTTATAGTATATAGGTTTTACATCAGGGCTACTCAAATGTAGACCAATGAACCACAATCTGATTAGTTTAAGAAATCACAGTATTAATGATTTACATTCTACCTAAGGAAGAATTTTGATTCTTGGATAATAAGTAAAAAAATACATAAATGAAAAACATATTTATTTTTACAAAACACAAAATTAAAAACAAAGAAATGAATAGATGAAAAATATTTACATATAATCCTTAAGCAACCATAGGCTACAGAGGTTCATCCAGATTGTGTAATTAAATTTTCAAAAAATTGTTTATATTGGGCAATAACTTTTGCATCTGCGCACTGCAAGCTCAGTACACTGTAAATGCATTTTGACCATCATTTTTGATATATTTTGGGTTTTTGCCTTTACTTCTAAAGTGCAAAAATACTGAAATTCAGAAAATTAAAAAAAAAAGGTGATCTACATGAATATGTAATTGAGTAAACATCTCTGTCCTACAATATACAGCAACAGAAAACATGCAGAAAGTACAAAAGAAGTTAAAGAAACAAAATGTAATATAAAAGCTCTTATCTGCTGAGGTCCTGCCATCCTCTCAGATCTTCTACTATGGCATATAAACTGACAGGCTCCTGTCAGACCTCTGTGGCAAGCAGCTGCTTGAGGGGATATTTAATGCATTCATTAGTCAAAAGGCATATCAACCCTTTCCAATCTCTTCTTATCATTATTGGTCTGAGGTTTTAGAAATCTTGGAAGGCAACAGCTAACAATAAATAGCACTGTGGATAAGCAATAGACAGCACAGTACAGAGATTTTAGTAGGTGGAATTCTATAGTTCAATACTCATTAAATACTTGTTTCCACTGTTTATCATTGCCTGCAAAGACTTTGATTTTGAACATGTTGTGACTAAAGAACAGAAAATCCATAAATTATGCAATTCCTTGAGAAGGGAGTGGTGATTTTATGTGTTAGTAATTTTATGTTGAGTTACATGGAGGTTGGGTTGTTTTACCTCTGAGTGGCACTTTTTTGCACACCACGGGCTAAATGGCCAGGTCACAAAGACCCGGATGGCTCAGAGAAGGTTGGTGGAGGGGAACCACTGGAACAGCTGTTGGGTGACAGATGGTAGCCTCCCATCAAGGCCATCCAGCGTGTTCTTTAAAGTTCACAGGGTATGGCTCTCCTGCATACAGGACCATGCTTAATGTCCCATCCGACAGGTGGTGACCTTTCCAAGCCCATTGGTGTCCCCTACAGACTGTGGGCAGGGTGAGGAATTTTGCGGAGATAAATCTCAACACTGGTTACATGGAGGAGGAAGGGAATGGGATCAGGGGTGGTGTTATGTAACATTAAAATGTTATATTTCTGCAATTAGCAATTTTCTTTCCATTTTTGGATGGCAAAAAAAAAATTTCATGTAATCAGAAATTACTACTGCTAATGCTTACTTTGTTATGCTGATTACCACATAAAAGGTGAAAATTCTTACAAAAAATTTCTGTAACACCATTGGTATGTAATTCATGGAAAACATACACATCTTAATTAAGAGGTTGGGTTGTTTCACCTCTGAGCAGTACTTTTCCTGCACACAATGGGTTAAATGATGGGGTGGGGTGACTCAGTGGTAGCATGCTAGGCTCGTAATCTGCAGTTCCCAGCTGGACCAATGTTGAGATTTATCTCTGCAAAACTCCCCACCCTCTCCTTTGGTCAGCAGGAGGACTGATGGGCTTGGAAAGACTGCCATCCATTGGATGGATTTTAAGCCGTGGCCCTGTGTGTGGAAGAGTGTCATACTACTACAGTGGCCAAATGCAGCAGCTGTAACTCAGGAATTAAATAAACTCGACTTTCTTGGTATATACTAAATACTAACCACTTTGTAAGTCGATTTATTTTTAGAGGAAAAATTGTCTTGAGCCGGGTGGGATCTTGAGCCAAGGAAAAATTGGTCTTGAGCCGGACCCATGATCTCCTGATAATGTCAGGTGCTCTAAACCACTGATCGGCTGCCGGTAGCTCAGTGGTTTAGAGCACCTGACATGTTATCAGGAGGTCGTGGGTTCATATCCCACCCGGCTCAAGACAATTTTTCCTCTAAAATAAAAATGACTTACAAAGTGGTTAATATTTAGTATAACTCAGGACAGATGTGTTTGGTGACAAAAATTGTATGCATGTATGTAGTTTAAGCCGTGGCCCTGTAGTGTCATACCCTGTGCACATTAACCCTCCAGTGTACACATTGTCTGTATATGTTCAGAAAATCTGAATTGCGAGGCCAAGGACATATGTATCCGTTTTTAGTACAACAAAAAAAATTGATTTTTTTAAAAAATAAAAATTGTTGTTGTAATTTAGGTATATATATCTTATAAAAATATATAATTCAGGCTTCAAAAATAATATTTTGTTTTTTAATTTGATGCATATTTTATTAAACTACAATATAAATAATTTCATAAAGCCATCTGATTGTAATTTCTTAGAAGCACTAAATGTTATTGCTGATTTGCTTGTAACATCGCTATTTGCTGAAGCATCTGTCTGATTTAAGCTCACAAGTTTAATTTGAACTATTATCAACAACAAACTTTTCCTTAAATTTTCGAAAATCTCCAAAAAATTAACAAAAAAACCTATTTTTAAAAACGACAGATTTTGTAAGTAATTACAAAGTACATACTGCAATTTTTTCCTGTTTCACTCTTTTCTGCCATAAACCTATTTCAGTATTCACAAGTTATTTTTATATTTTCCCCCAGCATTCTATGCATCTTTCCAGCTCTTAAAATCAAAACTGGAAGTAAACACATCCTTCTTAGAAATTCTGGTTGCACCTGCATTTAATTATTATGTTTCACTGAGTCAAACAAGATGCAGATGGCTGACACATGCTATCTCTGTTCCATGTGCTATAAGTGTATTTTACAGTTTTGGTTCAGCATATTGGATACCCTTTATAAAGTTAGTATTTACTTTTTTTTATATTTAAACATTAGTTAGTTTTCATTTCAGTAGATTTATTTTCGGAAATTAGCGATCTTTTGGCCGATAGATAAGTATTGATTTTTTTCATAGTTATGTTATTTCGTATGGCCGGCCTACAACTTGTTGCTGTGGATATTTTAACATCGCATTAGGCTATATATTAATTTTTATTTTATTATTTATTACTTTATTTTATTATTTATTACTTTTCCAGTAAAACTTTGATCTAGTATCATTTTCTGAAAATAAATGAGGTCTTGGATATGGAAGCAAATTCATTTCTGTATATTTACTTGTTAATTAGCAATCTTCGATTGGCTGATTTATCGATCTTTCCGAGTTATGCTAGATCGGAGGTCGGTTTAAAAGTTGTTCCAGATATTTTATCTAACATACCATTAGGCTATATGTAATTTTTCTTTTATTATTTCTTGTTTTTTTAGTAAAAAAACTTTGAGCTTGTACTGTTTTCTGAAAATGAATGTCTTGGATATGGAAGCAAAATAGACTTCCTTGCTACAGAAATCAGCTTTCACGTGGGAAGGCAATTTCAGGAAGATGTCCCCTCTGCTAAACTCAAGGTGAAAGTTTCACCACCCACTCTAGAAAAACATAATTATTTTAAATTACGAGTTTTTATGTTTATATTGAATGATTTTAAAGGCAACCTCCCCTTAATACCTTAACTGTGCCACACAGATGATACAATGCTATTTTTTTTTTGCTCTGGTGCACAAACCTTTCTGCACTTAGGCAAGATCGCCAAACTTCAACACCCAAAGAAAAAATTCATAACATTTAGTAAAAAAAAAAGCCAAGAAAGTTTTTTTCCTATTTCATAACCAGTTCAGAAAATCCCTTGAATGTGAGAAGTCAAAGTCACGTTGTATAACACTGGCCGTGTTTAAAATATATGATACTGAAAAGAATCATTAAAAGAAATAAAAATCATATTTCAGGTTGAATATTACATTATTCAGGAGGAAATTTCCTTTCGATAAATATATAATTTAAGTATTTTTATTCAGCTTTAATTGTACAATGCGATCTTTTTTTTCACCATAATACATTGAAAAGGGCATATCAATATGCTTGCAAATTTGTTTATATTATTTATTTTCATAAAATTCGTAAATAAAAAATAACCAATCAACTGAAATAGATCATGTTATATCATCATCATTATCCTCAAGCAGCCATGGGCTATGGAGGTCCAACCAGACCGTGCAAATTAGCTCTCCAAGCAAGTCTGTCCTGAGCTACATCTGATCATTGCACACCAATTCTAATAAGGTCCTGTTTAACATTGTCTGCCCACCGCATCCTAGGTCTCCCCCTCCTTCTGAGGCCTCTAGGCACACAGTTCATAACCCTATTCGCCAATCTATAATTATCCATACGATCAACATGGCCAAACCAGCGGAGTCTCTCTCTGCACAATATGCTGCTTAAAGGAGGTTGCAGACTCCTTTGCCTAACCTCATCATTAGTTACAAAGTTAAACCACCTAATACCCAAGACACTACGTAAGCATCTAGTTTCCTGTTATTTTGTTTACACAGCGTCCAAGTTTCACTACCATAACTAACCCTAGAAAGAACCAAACTATTATACGGTCTAATTTTAGTCTTTAGGTGTATACGCCTATTTCTCCACACTCTCCATAGATTCTTAAAAGTCCCGGTAGCAATCCCTATTCTTCTGTTAATCTCATGCCACACATCACCATTATCTATTACATAGCTCCCAAGATAATTAAACTGTGACACCTGCTCAAGACTGCAACCACTCAGATTAACTGAATCACAGCCTGCCAGACTAATTTTCATCACTTTAGTTTTCTCTCTGTTTATAACCAAACCTACTCTACCAGTCACATCAACAGCTCGAATGAAAGAGTTCTTCTCAATAACATCATTTTCCAAAAGGGCTAAATATTCAGCATAATCTAAATCAGAAATGTTCATATCTCCAGCCCATTTAAGGCCAAAATCTTTCCTTTACAGTGATCAATCAACTGAAATAGGTCATGTTATATACCAAACTAAACAGAATTTAATTTGGTATACAACCAAATTAAATTAATTCTATATTATTTTCTATTTCTAAACTTAAACTTCATAAATCCCCAGGGGTAGATGAAATTACTATGGAAATGCTTAGAGCTGAGAACGTTTCTGTTCCACTTGCATGACTGAAATTTTGAATATCTTTTACGATAAAGGCATGGTTCCTAAGGATTTTACCAGAGCTATTATTATCCCTATTTTCAAAAGTGATCGCAGTTCTTGTGAAAATTATAGGGCTATCAGCCTACTCTCTGTTCCAGGTAAAGTTCTTTCCATGATTGTGCTAATTCGAATTAAGAATCTGGTTGAGAGTCAATTGTGTGATGAACAATGTGGATTCAGAAGTGGTAGGGGATGTGTGGATCAGATATTTTCACTTAGGCAGATTCTTGAGAAATGTTTAGTTTCAGAAACCTTTGGTTGCTAGCTTTGTTGATTTCCAAGTGGTTCCAATTTTCCTCAGTGGGGGCATAACAGCAGATAACATTCAAGTCTTTAATGCTTGTCTGAAATTTTGCTGTAAGAAACCTTTCATTAATGCACTCATATCCTAGAAGAGCATCACTAGCATGTCTGCTGAGCAGCAAACCCACACTTTGGTGATGCTTTCCATCCTCCCTCCCTGTAAAGAGAAATTTAAAGTTATTTTTAAGTATTTCACCTTTACCTGTCCATCTGGTCTCTTGCAAGCCTAGAATATCTAGGTTATAGCACTGGAATTCCTGCATGAGGACATCAAGACAATAATCTCTATGTAATGTCCTCATGTTCCACATTCCTGCAAAGAGAAAATGATTAGTAGGAGTTTTAAAGAAATTAGGTTTATTGAGATTGGTAGGGCCAACAATATAAAACAGCCCCCTGATCGCAGGCATGGGGCAAAGACCTGTTTCTCCTCCACTAAAGGCTGAAGTCACCGATGCTGGTAGGAACTTCAGGCACCACCTTTTCAAGTGGACTTTTTCAAGAGCCATATGGCCTGCCTGAGACACATTACTCCAGTTTAGGCTTCACGATGCCCAACTAGCTAAGTGAGGTTCAGGTACCTGCAATGGCCTCTGATTAGGATTATCCACCAGGTTTGGTTATAAACAGAAAGAAAACTAAAGTGATGAAAATTGGTCAGGCAGGCTGTGATTCAGTTAATCTGAATGGTTGCAGTCTTGAGCAGGTGTCACAGTTTAATTATTTTGGGAGCTATGCAATAGATAATGGTGATGTGTGGCATGAGATTAACAGAATAGGGATTGCTGCCGGGACTTTTAAGAACCTATGGAGATTGTGGAGAAATAGGCGTATACACCTAAAGACTAAAATTAGACCGTATAATACTTTGGTTCTTTCTAGGGTTAGTTATGGTAGTGAAACTTGGATGCTGTGTATAAAAGATAACAGGAAACTAGATGCTTTTGATTCTAGATGTTTACATAGTATCTTGGGTATTAGGTGGTTTAACTTTGTAACTAATGATGAAGTTAGGCAAAGAAGTTGGCAACATCCTTTAAGCAGCATATTGTGCAGAGAGAGATGTTGGTTTGGCCATGTTGAATGTATGGATAATTATAGATTAGCGAATAGGGTTATGAACAGTGTGGCTAAAGGCTTCAGGAAGAGCGGGAGACCTAGGATGTGGTGGGCAGCAATGTCAAACAGGACCTTATTAGAATTGGTGTGCAATGATCAGATGCAGCAGATGTAGCTCAGGACAGACTTGCTTGGAGAACTAAATTGCACGGTCTGGTTGAACCTCCGTAGCTCATGGCTGCTTGAGGATGATGATGATGATGATGATCCCACATTACAACAAAATGTATTAAATACGCTGATATATTGTATGACAAAAATATATTTGAGAAACATTTACTTTACTCTTAGAAATCACATCTTAGTTGAAAATGGCAATATTTAGCCCAGTGGTTCTCAACTTTTTCTTTCATGGCACACCTAATACTGGGTTCACTTCTTCTCGGCACCCTAGTATTGGGCTCACTTTATTGCAGCACACCAAAGTTAATATATTTTACTAATTAAAAATTTCTCTTACTGACAGATTAAATCAACTTTGTTTTGTTATTGATCCTCATTCACACTCATTCACACTATGTCATATAGTACCAGTTAAAAACATCTGTACTCATGCTTTTAAAATTCAGTAATTTTAACAAAATAGTATTATTCAGCAACAAAAGTAATAATACATAATCTACCAATTCCTCCTTTATGAATTTATATAATTTGTGTCAATTTAATTTGTAATTTAGGTTTTTAACAAAAATGTGAGCCTCTAAAAGTTTATTAACAAAATCTTGAATTTACATCACTGATTATTAATATACTTTAACTTACCGATATAATTTTATCAAAGTCTCAACAGCAGTTCTTGCATCTTTACTATGTTCTTCCTTATGAAGTTTCAAAATTATATTTTTTAATATGAGTTCAATTTGTATCCTATAATAAAATTAAAAAATGACACATAAAGAAATGAAATTGAAAATAATTAAAATCACATTTAGAATAAATAATAGAACTACTGTTAAAACTGATAAAAGCACACTGAAAATCTTTAATTATACCTTTTTTTGACAAATGTGCAAAACATCAAATAGGCTCTATAATTAAACATTTTACTTGCAATATTTTGACATTTTCACAGCAGAGTTTTTAAGCAAATTAAAAAAATTTGAAGAAAAAAATTAAATTATTTCTTATACCTGGCTGTTATAGATTGATGAAAATATCTATAGCATATTTTTGATATTTTAATATAAAAAAAATTCTAAAGTCTATTTGAATAAATTTTAAATTAAGCTTTTCAAGAATTCTAACAATATGCAAGCAAAGAAGAATTACATTAATTAAAGAAAAAGTGATTAAAAAGAGGATTGGGTTGTTCTGAGCGGCACTTTTTTGCACACCATGAGCTAAATGGCCAGGTCACATGACCCCCGGAGGCTCAGAGAAGGTTGGGGGAGGGGACCCATTGGAACAACTGTTGGGAGACAGATGGTAGCCTCCCGTCAAGGCCATCCAGCATGTTTTTTTACGTGCACAGGGTATGGCTCTCCCGCATATGGGGCCACGGCTTAACATCCCATCCGACGGACGGCGGCCTTTCGAAGCCCATTGGCGTCCCCTACTGACCGTGGGCAGGGCGGGAAATTTGCGGAGATAAATCTCAACGCTGACCCAGCTGGGACTCGAACCTGGGAACTACAGATTATGAGCCTGGCGCGTTACCGACTGAGCCACCCCCGCCCCTTAAAAAGAGGAAAAGAATATGGAAAGTTATTAAACCTTTACCTGCAAAAGGAATAACTGACAAGTTAGTAATCCTCATTTAATATGTTGAGACAAGAATTCCTACAATCAGAAATTTAGAAGCGAAGGAGTTAATTAGAAAATCAACCTTTGCTAAAGATATGTTGTTTAAGAGACATTTTCAAAAACACAGGACATGAGAGATTAGTATTTATACATTATTACTATTGCATCAATTACTCCTCAAAAATAAGATACTTTATTTGTTGATGCTTAACTATGACATTAGGAAGAAACAAATAAAACTATAAATTTCTGAATTTAAATTAACATTTTCTCTCATGTCAAGAAACAACTGAAAAATCAGACTTTAATATTTGCAATATATATATACTAAAAAAACCATAAAAAATTAAATTCTATTGAAGAAATAGGTTAACTGAATAAAATGAAATGGATAACTTTGTAGAAATAGTATGCTTCACATACACTTTTTCCTGAAGGGTCTGGTCAACTATCAAGATGAAAAGTGCAGAGGCAGTAGTTTCCTATCAAGTTTGAATCAAGAGTATAGATAAAAAAATGAGTAATAAAAGCATACACTTGTGGTCTCAGAGGGCACAGAGGAATTTTGCAATCAATATCTCAAACTCTATCAACACTTACAACACTGTCTAGATAATTTTTCTATTTTACCCTCCAACATACTTTGACTTTCCAAGGCCTTAAGCTATAGTAAGTTTAAGAAGCCCCAAAAATTTGATGTATATATTTATTATTCTGATTGAAGGGAATGTTAAGTTTATATGGCAAAAACATTACACTAACATTAATATACAATGATGAGTTTGTAATGTTAAGTAATGTGAAAGGCATTTTTTTAGGCCTCTCATATTATGAGGCCTTAAGCTGAAGTTAAGTTAGTTTATGCATACGTCTGGCCCTTCCCCAACATTATGTTCTTGAAACATTAGTATGTCCTATTTTTTGAAATGCAACTTATTTAGTCATTACAGACTGCTGTACAATTTTTTGGCAGCACCTGAAACAGCATTTGTCCCAGAACATTTTTATAAATCTGACAAATATGCCTCATTCACTTCAACTAAAATGCCAATGTAAATGCTTTATTTTTTTTTGCTTTAATGTAATCTTTAAGTATCTTTAAATGCAAAGTACTGTACCTTATTTTACTGCTTTTAATTTTATGAATCCTTAAAACTTTTTGTAAAAAAATATTACAATAATTCTTATGACTGAAAAAAATTATTTTGCCTACTACAATTATGGAACAAGAGCCACCTGAGTTAGGGAATATATGTGTGTATAAAAACTGCATTTAAAATATTTATTTATATTTTTTAAATTTTTGAAGTTTTTCAAATTCAAATGAAATTTTGAAGTTATTCATTTTAATTAACTATTGTGTCCTGGTTTCAGTATGCTAACACCAGAGCATTTGCTAAAAGTGCAGATTTTCATTTCAGAAAAAATGGGAACTCCAGTGAGGCATGGGAAAAAAGCTGAAGAACACAATCTACCTTATACTGCTTTGTCTATAGTTAATGAGCTTTGATTTGTGAAGAATAAAGATATTGAGTGGAATTAAATGAGCAAATGTTTCCACTTCTTTTCATCTAGCATTTTAGTATATGAGAAATTTTGTTTATAAAATTCAGATTTAAAAAATTGAATTTCTCTGTGTATTCAATACAGCTGTGAGGAATTATGGAGGATTATTACTCTCCTCAAATTGCACAAAAACTGCATTTAATGATCAGTAGCAATAGTGTTAAATGATACAGCAATTTAAAAATCCTTGCCATCCTCCCATATTATAGGTGAAAATGCTATTTTTGGATTCTTGGAATATATTGGGGATCAGATGTTTTTGAAATATTAATGTCTGAATAACCATAAAATGCTAAAGTTTGAGTTATTATTCTACTATTTTTTTTAGTTACAATGATTTTCTTTCTGCAAATACAAAATAATTTGAAAATTGTTTCAAAATTATAATAATTATGATTTAAACAATACCAAAAGTAACTGATTTCAATGACACAAAAAAAGTTTCTTGTGTCCCCAGGTTATTAATTTTATAATAGGAATATTGGTTTTCTCAATGGAACTTAAACAGTATATTTCTGTATAATACTTATCTACACCGAACCCTGGCCTTCCCCACGAGTTCTTTCCACTCGGTTTTCAAAAAATACACTGCTCACTTAGCATCACCCTCATGTCTCCAGCTCATTATCACTTTAAACCATAGCCAGCAGTTTCATTTTCGCTTAAATATATGCTATGTATAATCCAATATAAAACAGATTCAATGCACGTCTTCATAGTTGCTACTTGTCATATATTGGGGTAAATGCCAGCAATATTCATTTAAAAAAAAGTACCTTTTGAACCTTCAAAGATGATTTATGATAGTATTTTCCTTTAAAAGTTTGACATGGAAAATTCCTATTTAAATTCATTTTACGATCTTTTAACTGTTTGCAAATACATATTTGCATTATTTATAACTGAATTACTCTTACCTATATGGATCCATAATTTTAAAAGCACAGACGACTTGCACAAACACTGAAATTATTGATTACTTCCAATCGTTTTCGTCTAGTTTTGGTTTCACTTCAAACGGAAATATGTTGGTAGTACCAGAACCTACTATAAGATATAGGTTGATTTCTTCGCACAGGAATTGCCATCGAGTGTATACTATAAATTTGCCACTAGAGTCGTGGTGCAGGAAGTTAATACCTTTCAAAAGAGATATTACTTTTGGAAGGGAACGGAAGGCGAGGGCTGCTAGTTCAGTATGGCCTACTGATCTGGTCATCTATGGCCATTTTTTTTCAAACCTGCTGAGGAGTGGTCAACTTCACGGGGTCCTGGTGCTGACCAGTTATACCTACTAGACTGGACTTGTTTATGGATTTGGGTTTGATTATGGATCCTGCACTTGCTGCACTGGTGGGCCTCTGTTGAGGGAGAATATGCTGCTGTGCTTTCTGTTTGCTTCTTGGTTGCCAGCCCTAAGTGAACAGAGGCATGGGATACCTTATATCAGCTGGTGGATAATCCTAATCAGAGGCCATTGAAGGTACCTGAACCTTACTTAGCTAGTTGGGCATCGTCAAGCCCAAACTGGAGTAATGTGTCTCAGGCAGGCCATATGGCTCTTGAAAAAGTCCACTTGAAAAGGTGGTGCCTGAAGTAGTATGGTAGCTAGGTAGTCACTGGAAGGAGAGCTATGCACCGATCCCCTGTGATGATGCATAGAACCGGCCAGGCCTAGCACCTAATGTCCAACCCCGCCTTCTCATGGTGCGGACCGTTAGTAACTTTCAAAAGAGATACTCTCTTGTGGAAGTCAACGGAAGGGGAGGGCTGACATATTAGTGTGGCCTACTGATCTGGACAACTATGGCTACTTTTCTATTTTTTCTACAATGCTGAGGAGTGGTCAACCACACAGGGTCCTGGTGCTGACCATATAAACCTACTGGACTGGACAGATATATAGCTCTGAGCTTCATTATGGATCCTGATTTTGCTGTACTGGTGGGCTTCTGTGGAGGGAAAATCTTCCGCTGTGTTTTCGTTTTGTTTGTGGGTTGACAGCCCCAAGTGAATAGATTCACAGGATATGTTTATCAGCTGGTGGATAATCCTGAGCAGAAGTCATCGCAGGCACCTGAACTCTTTGCTTCTATTGGCATCGTCAAATTCTACATTGGAGGAAGTCTTTCAGTGTAGATGGCTTCAGCCTTTAGTGGTGGGAAAATGGGTCTTTGCCCCATGTCTGCGATTAGGGGGCTGTTTGATATTGTCGGCATTCCCTCTCTCAATAAACATAGTTTGTTTAAACATCCTACTAACCATTTTCTCTCCATAGGTAGTTGGAATGTGAGGACTATGCACAGAGCTTTTTCTCTTGATGTCCTCACACAAGAATTCCACCGTTATAATTTAGATATTCTCGGCTTGCAAGAGACCAGATGGACTGATAAAGGTCAGATTCTTAAAAATAATCTTAAATTTCTCTTTTCAGGGAGGGACGACAATAAGCATCACCAAGGCGTGGGTCTGCTTCTCAGCAGACACGCTAGCGATGCTCTTCTAGGATAAGAGTGCATTAATGAAAGGTTTCTTACAGCAAAATTTCAGACAAGCGTTAAAGACTTGAATGTTATCTGCTGTTATGCCCACACTGAGGATGCCGATGAGGATGAGAAGGATAGGTTTTATGAACAACTTCAGGATATTTTGAATTCTGTCAAGAAAGGAGATATTACCCTTGTTCTTGGTGACTTCAATGCCAAAGTTGATACTGACTCTGACCTTTGGGGAGGAGTAATAGGCCCTTTTGGTATTGGTAGCTGCAATGGCAATGGGCAACGTCTCCTACAGGTAAGTAAACTCAATGGATTCAGAATAACTAACACTTATTACAAACACCGCGACATACATAAGTACACATGGGTTTCACCTGATGGGCTGCATAAGAATATGATTGATTACATATTAATTAACAGCAAATGGGTTAGTTCTGTTAGGAATACCAGGGCATATAGGGGAGCTGAAATTGGATCCGACCATTACCTTGTTAAAAGTGTGTTGCAACTTAAACTTAAAAAGCGTTGTGCGGGGTTAAAAAATTTACTTTTAATACTGAAGCTCTGAAAGATCCAGTTATAGCCAAAGCTTACCATGATAGGTTACTTAGTCATTATGACAGTCATGGTTTGCTTACTACTGAAGTTGAGGAAGAATGGGATCATTTTAAACAGGCTTTTTTGGACACTAACAGTACTCTTTTAGGAAAAAAGGAGCAGAAGAGGCAAAATTATCTGAGTGATAAGGCACTAGAGCTTATTTCGGAAAGAAAGAACTGCAGGAATGTCTTTAATCAATACCCTAATAGTCCTAATAGAAAGCATTACAGAGACCTTAATAAACTTGTAAAGGATCAGTTAGCTGCTGATAAGAATCTTTGGCTTGATGGTTTGGCTGACAAAGCCGAGGAAGCAGTTAGACAGCACAACAGCAGAGAGCTGTACCAGATAGTTAATGTTTTGTGTGGTAGAAAACGGACAGGCATACAAGGATTGAAGGATAAACAAGGTACGGTTATAGAAGGGGAGGATTCTGTCATGGCTAGGTGGGCTGAGCATTTCAGTGATGTTCTAAACAATGTAGTTAGTTCTACTCCCATTGTTTGCAATGATGATAGATGCATTGGTGGCTTTAATGTTGGCCTTATAACACAATCTTAGTTATTTTGGCTATTTCTAAACTTAAACTTCATAAATCCCCAGGGGTAGATGAAATTACTACGGAAATGCTTAGAGCTGGGAATGTTTCGGTTACCACTTGGATGACTGAAATTCTGAATATCTTTTATGATAAAGGCATGGTTCCTAGGGATTTTACCAGAGCTATTGTTATCCCTATTTTCAAAAAAGGTGATCGCAGTTCTTGTGATAACTATAGGGGTATCAGCCTACTCTCTGTTCCAGGTAAAGTTCTTTCCATGATTGTGCTTAATAGAATTAAGAATCTGGTTGACAGTCAATTGCGTGATGAGCAATGTGGATTCAGAAGTGGTAGGGGATGTGTGGATCAGATATTTTCACTTAGGCAGATTCTTGAGAAATGTTTAGAGTTTCAGAAACCTCTGGTTGCTAGCTTTGTTGATTTCAAAAAGGCTTTCGACTCTGTTGATCGTCATAATTTGTGGTTGATTGTGAGATCATATGGTATACCAGACAAGTTAGTTAACATTATGAAAGCTCTCTATAATAACACTGAGTCGTGTGTGAGAGTTGGTAAGGCTTGTAGCAATTGGTTTAGCATTACTTCTGGTGTTCAACAAGGGTGCATTTTGTCTCCTTTTCTCTTTAGCTTGGTTATTGATTATGTTATGCGAAATTCACTTCAAGGGAAAGATTTTGGCCTTAAATGGTCTGGAGATACGAAAATTTCTGATTTAGATTATGCTGATGATTTAGCCCTTTTGGCAAATGATGTTGATGAGATGAACTCTTTCATTCGAGCTGTTGATGAGACTGGTAGTCGAGTAGGTTTGGTAATAAACAGAGAGAAAACTAAAGTGATGAAAATTGGTCAGGCAGGCTGGGATTCAGTTAATCTGAATGGTTGCAGTCTTGAGCAGGTGTCACAGTTTAATTATCTTGGGAGCTATGTAACAGATAATGTTGATGTGCGGCATGAGATTAACAGACGTATAGGGATTGCTGCTGGGACTTTTAAGAACCTATGGAGAGTGTGGAGAAATAGGCGTATATACCTAAAGACTAAAATTAGACTGTATAATAGTTTGGTTCTTTCTAGGGTTAGTTATGGTAGTGAGACTTGGACACTTTGTAAACAAGATAACAGGAAACTAGATGTTTTTGATTCCAGATGCTTACGCAGTATCTTGGGCATTAGGTGGTTCAACTTTGTAACTAATGATGAGATTAGGCAAAGGAGTTTGCAACCTCCTTTAAGCAGCATATTGTGCAGAGAGAGACTCCGTTGGTTTGGCCATGTTGCCCGTATGAATAATTATAGATTGGCGAATAGGGTTATGAACAGTGTGCCTAAAGGCCTCCGAAAGAAGGGGAGACCTAGGATGCGGTGGGCAGACAATGTCAAACAGGACCTTGTTAGAATTGGTGTGCAGTGGCCAGATGCAGTAGATGTAGCTCAGGATAGACTTGCTTGGAGAACTAAATTGCACGGTCTGGTTGGACCTCCGTAGCCCATGGCTGCTTGAGGATGATGATGATGATGATGATGAAGTTCCTACCAGCATCAGTGACTTCAGCCTTTAGCGGAGGGGGAACAGGTCTTTACCCCATGACTGCGATCAGGGGGCTGTTTGATATTGTTGGCCCGACCAATCTCAATAAACTTAATTTCTTAAAAAATCCTACTAATCATTTTCTCTCTGCAAGAATGTGGAGCGTGAGGACATTACATAGAGATTATTCTCTTGATGTCCTCATGCAGGAATTCCAGCGCTATAACCTAGATATTCTAGGCTTGCAAGAGACCAGATGGACAGGTAAAGGTGAGATACTTAAAAATAACTAAAATTCTCTTTACAGGGAGGGAGGATGGAAAGCATCACCAAGGCGTGGGTCTGCTGCTCAGCAGACATGCTAGTGATGCTCTTCTAGGATATGAGTGCATTAATGAAAGGTTTCTTACAGCAAAATTTCAGACAAGCATTAAAGACTTGAATGTTATCTGCTGTTATGCCCCCACTGAGGATGCTGATGAGGATGAGAAGGATAGGTTTTACGGACAACTTCAGGATATTTTGAATTCTGTCAAGAAAGGAGATATTACACTTGTTCTAGATGACTTCAATGCCAAAGTTGGTACTGACTCTGACCTTTGGGAAGGAGTGATAGGTCCTTTTGGTATTGGTAGCTGCAATGGCAATGGGCAACGTCTCCTACAGGTAAGTAAACTTAATGGTTTCAGAATAACTAACACATATTACAAACACCGCGACATACATAAATACACATGGGTTTCACCTGATGGGCTGCATAGGGATATGATTGATTATATATTAATTAACAGCAAATGGGCTAGCTCTGTTAGAAACACCAGGGCATATAGGGGAGCTGAAATTGGATCTGACAATTACCTTGTTAAAAGTGTCTTGCAACTTAAACTTAAAAAGTGTTGTGCTAGGGTTAAAATATTTACCTTTAATACTGAAGCTCAGAATGATCCAGTTATAGCTAAAGCTTACCATGATAGGTTACATAATCATTATGACAGTCATGGTATGCTTACTACTGAAGTTGAGGAAGAGTTGGGTTGGGTTGTTTTACCTCTGAGCGGCACTTTTTTGCACACCATGGGCTAAATGGCCAGGTCACATGGACCACGAAGGCTCAGAGAATGTTGGGGGAGGGGACCCACTTTAATAGCTGTTGGGAGACAGATGGTAGCCTCCTGTCAAGGCCATCCAGTGTGTTCTTTAACGTGCACAGGGTTTGGCTATCCAGCACACGGGGCCACGGCTTAACGTCCCATCCGACGGATGGCGGCCTTTCCAAGCCCATCGGTGTCCCCTACTGACCGTGGGCAGGGCGGGAAATTTTGCGGAGATAAATCTCAACGCTGACCCAGTTGGGACTCGAACCTGGGAACTACAGATTACGAGCCTGGCGCGCTACCGACTGAGCCACCCCCGCCCAGTTGAGGAAGAATGGGGCCATTTTAAGCAGGCTTTTTTGGAAACTAAGAGTACTCTTTTAGGAAAAAAGGAGCAGAGGAGACAGAATTATTTAAGTGATAAGGCACTTGAGCTTATTTCAGAAAGAAGGAACTGCAGGAATGTCCGTAATCAATAACCTACTAGTCCTAATAGAAAGGATTACAGAGAGCTTAATAAACGTGTAAAGGATCAGTTAGCTACTGATAAGAATCTTTGGCTTGATGGCTTGGCTGACAAAGCTGAGGAAGCAGTTAGGCAGCACAACAGCAGAGAGCTGTACCAGATAGTTAATGTTTTATGTGGTAGAAAACGGACAGGCATACAAGGATTGCAGGATAAACAAAGTAATGTTATAGAAGGGGAGCATTCTGTCATGGCTAGGTGAGCTGAGCATTTAAGTGATGTTCTAAACAATGTGGTTAGTTATACTCCCATTGTTTGTAATGATGATAGATGCATTGGCGGCTTTAATGTTGGCCATATAACACAATCTGAAGTTATTTTGGCTATTTCTAAACTTAAACCACATAAATCCCCAGGGGTAGATGAAATTACTACAGAAATGCTCAGAGCGGGGAATGTTTCGGTTACCACTTGGATGACTGAAATTTTGAATAACTTTTATGATAAAGGCATGGTTCCTAAAGATTTTACCAGAGGTATTATTATCCCTATTTTCAAAAAAGGTGATCGCAGTTCTTATGATAACTATAGGGGTATCAGCCTACTCTCTGTTCCAGGTAAAGTTCTTTCTATTATTGTGCTTAATAGAATTAAGAATCTGGTTGACAATCAATTGCGTGATGAACAATGTGGATTCAGAAGTGGTAGGGGATGTGTGGATCAGATATTTTCACTTAGGCAGATTCTTGAGAAATGTTTAGAATTTCAGAAACCTTTTGTTGCTAGCTTTGTTGATTTCAAAAAGGCTTTCGACTCTGTTGATCGTCATAATTTGTGGTTGATTGTGAAATCATTTGGTATACCAGACAAGTTAGTGAACATAATGAAAGCTCTCTATAATAACACTGAGTCGTGTGTGAGAGTTGGTAAGTCTTGTAGCAATTGATTTAGCATTACTACTGGTGTTCGCCAAGGGTGCATTTTGTCACCTTTTCTCTTTAATTTGGTTATTGATTATGTTATGCGAAATTCACTGCAATGGAAAATTTTAGCTTTAAATGGTCTGGAGATACTCAAATTTCTGATTTAGATTATGCTGATGATTTAGCCCTTTTGGCAAATGATGTTGATGAGATGAACTCTTTCATTCGAGCTGTTGTTGAGACTTGTTTCGGTTTAAGTTATAAGTTGTTTGGGTTTAAGTTACAGGTTTGGTTATAAACAGAGAGAAAACTAAAGTGATGAAAATTGGTCAGGCAGGTTGTGATTCAGTTCATCTGAATGGTTGCAGTCTTGAGCAGGTGTTGCAGTTTAATTTCTTTGGGAGCTATGTGACAGATACTGCTAATGTGCGGCATGAGATTGACAGACGAATAGGGATTGCTGCCGGGACTTTTAAGAAACTATGGAGAGTGTGGAGAAATAGGCATATATACCTAAAGACTAAAATTGGACTGTATAATATTTGGTTCTTTCTAGGGTTAGTTATGGTAGTGAAACTTGGACGCTGTGTAAACAAGATAACAGGAAACTAGATGCTTTTGATTCTAGATGCTTATGCAGTATCTTAGGTATTAGGTGGTTTAACTTTGTAACTAATGATGAGGTTAGGCAAAGGAGTCTGCAACCTCCTTTAAGCAGCATATTGTGCAGAGAGAGACTCCGCTGGTTTGGCCATGTTGATCGTATGGATAATTATAGATTGGCGAATAGGGTTATGAACTGTGTGCCTAGAGGCCTCAGAAGGAGGGGGAGACCTAGGATGCGGTGGGCAGACAATGTTAAACAGGACCATATTAGAATTGGTGTGCAATGATCAGATGTAGCTCAGGACAGACTTGCTTGGAGAATTAAACTGCGCGATCTGGTTGGACCTCTGTAGCCCATGGCTGCTTGAGGATGATGATGATGATGATGATAATGATGAGAGTTAAGCAAGTCACCCTCTTTCGGGCGAAAGAGGCTGAAAGGTGCAGAGACAATAGTTTCCTAGAGGTCGCTGCATTATTCTGATAAATTCACAATGGAATGCTAAGTGACGGGTCAACATTAAAAAAAATCGTTCATATATTTTTGATTGCTGGAGATGCTTTCCGGGTTAAATTGATCAAAAAACAATGGAAGTCCTTTGTTCAGCTCGTTTACAAAATACGAGGCGTTGTTTTCACCTTTTACCATAGATAAGATAGATTGCATTAGCAACACTTTCTCAAATTTCAGCTGATGCATTGTAGCATTGTATTCGACTTTACATATTAGTGTTATTTGTTCCGGAAATCTTTTAGTTGTAAAGTAATTAATGATTTGATTCTTAATTAGATTAAGATACCATGATATTGGCCTAAGTTAAATTTCGATAATATTTTAAACGCCGCGGCAAAGATTTTCATCACACGTGCTGCAAGCCCAGTTCCATTACACGTTGGGTTTCAATTTTTTAACCCAACATAGGGGGGACCAGAGGGTCCTACTCACTATAAAAGAAATAAATAAATGAAAAATTCGGATGTCTATACGAAAGTAGTAAACAGAAGAAAGACATGCATTCTCTATGGATGACCACAAGGAATGCTGCTATAATGATGATGATGATTCTCGCCTCAGTTTTTCAATCACCTGCATTTTTATAAAAAAAATTTAGAATAGTGTTACCACTACTATTCTATTAGTAAAGATCTGCTGACACTGTACCGAAGTAGTAGCATAAATGAGAGTTCTGGCCCAGTAAAAGGGGCACGAGAATTCTATGAAAATCCATGGGAAAAGTTATGGGGGATGAGGAAAAAAAGTATGTTTCTTGTGGTTTTTGTGAAAGTATGTGTAAAAACTAGAAAATAACCGGGGTGTTTTATAGCATGTGAAAAACTAATTTAAGTTTTTTTTGGGAAGATGAGGTTTAAACTAATTTGTGAATTAGTTTAATCTCATGTTTCATCTTCCCAAAAATTCGTTTAAACTAATTTGTGAATTAGTTTAAATGAATTAGGTTGAAATGAAGGTTGTGTGTATGAGATAAAAAATGATGTGTTTTGCTGAGTTGTAGTACATTTCACTGGATACAGCAGAATCAAAACTTTCTAAGCAAAGTCCAAAGTATTAATTCTGTTATGAAAGAAGAATATTAAAAGTTTTATCCAAAAGTGAATAAATTTCTTATCATAGAAAAAAACAATAAAACTTTTAATCAAAGTCCAAAGTAAATATTTTGCTACAAGAATATTAAAACATTTATCTAATAAAAGTCCAACGTAATAATTTTGTTATAAAACCGAAACTTTGTGAAGTGTATAATAATTTAACATAGAAGAATATTAAAATTTTAATCTAATCAATGTTCAAGTAATAATTTTGCTACAAGAATATTAAAACGTTATCTAACTAAAGTCCACGTAATAATTTCCGTTTTCCAGCTTTACAATTAAATGTATTTAAATCGTACTTACCTTAGATTGTGACTCTATACCGAAGGGGGAACTCAAACTGACTTCAAATCGCTTGAAATCTTTCTTAAATTCTCAACCGAAATTTAAAAACCAAAACTGAATAAATTTCTTATCATAGAAGAATATTAAAATTTTTATCTAATCAATGTTCAAGTAATAATTTTCTATAAGAATATTAAAACTTTTATCTAACTAAAGTCCACGTAATAATTCCCATTCCAGCTTTACAATTAAATCTATTTAAATTGTACTTACCTTAGATTTGGACTCTATACCGGAGGGGAAAGTCAAAGTGACTTGGAATCGCTTGAGACCTTCTTAAATACTCAACAGAACCAAAACTGAACTTGAACTTTGGTTTTGGATTAAAAAAAAATTCGGTTTGATAGCAAAGTCCAAGTAATAATTTTTGCTATCAAACTGAAATGTTTATCCAAAACCAAAGTTCAAGACTCAGTAGCAAAGTCCAAGTAATATAATAATTTTGCTATCAAACCGAAATTTTTATCGAAAACCAAAGTTCAAGATTCAGTAGCAAAGTCCAAGTAATAATTTTGCTATCAAACCGAAATTTGTATCCAAAACCAAAGTTCAAGATTCAGTAGCCAAGTCCAAGTAATAATTTTGCTATCAAACCGAAATTTGTATCCAAAACCAAAGTTCAAGATTCAGTAGCAAAGTCCAAGTAATAATTTTGCTATCAAACCGAAATTTTTATCCAAAACCAAAGTTCAAGATTCAGTATCAAACTCAAAGTAATAATTTTTATCCAAAAACTAAATTCAAGATTAAATCAACAATCTGATACTCGAATTGTTTATCCAAAACCAAAGTTCAAGATTCAGTAGCAAAGTCCAAGTAAAAATTTTTATCCAAAACCAAAGTTCAAGATTCAGTAGCAAAGTCCAAGTAATAATTTTGCTATCAAACCGAAATTTTTATCCAAAACCAAAGTTCAAGATTCAGTAGCAAAGTCCAAGTAATAATTTTGCTATCAAACCGAAATTTGTATCCAAAACCAAAGTTCAAGATTCAGTAGCAAAGTCCAAGTAATAATTTTGCTATCAAAACGAAATGTTTATCCAAAACCAAAGTTCAAGATTCAGTAGCAAAGTCCAAGTAATAATTTTTATCCAAAAACAAAGTTAAAGATTCAGTAGCAAAGTCCAAGTAATAATTTTGCTCTCAAACCGAAATGTTTATCCAAAACCAAAGGTCAAGGTTCAGTAGCAAAGTTCAAGTAATAACTTTGCTATCAAACCTATATTTTTATACAAAACCAAAGTTCAAGATTCAGTAGCAAAGTTCAAGAAATAATTTTCTATCAAACGAAATTTTTTACCCATAACCAAAGTTCAAGATTCAGTAGCAAAATCCAAGTAATAATTTTGCCATCAAACCGAAATTTTTAAACCAAAGTTCAAGATTAAGTAGCAAGGTCCTAGTAATAATTTTGCTATGAAACCGAAATTTTTATCCAAAACCAAAGTTCAGGATTCAGTAGCAAAGTTCAAGTAATAATTTTGCTATGAAACAGAAATTTTTATCCAAAACCAAAGTTCAAAATTCAGTTTTGGTTCTGTGTAGTATTTAAGAAGGGTCTCAAGCAATTCCAAGTCACTTTGACTTTCCCCTTCTGAAGAGTAATAGTTATTTTTGTATGTATTTTGTTATTTTTGCATGTTTTTGTATGTTTTTTCAAAGTTTCCTAGTTGAATCGTTGGTCGCCCGTTGGCGCGGGCGGCCGTCAATTTTCAAAGCCCAGCATTCATTAGAGAAGTTTGAAAAGAATGTCTCTTGGAGTGAGAAAAAATCCTTAAACAACATTTGAACAGATCAGAATTTTTAGGATCTTCAACAACATTTGAACGGATTAATTGAAATTTTCTCTTAAAAACATTTCATCAGATTCAATTAGAAGTGGGGAACATACATATTTTTTTTAAACGTGCAAAGAGATGTAAATTTTGATTGTATTCGAAATAGTTTTTTTAACCAACAACTAAAAGTTTTCCCTCTAGTGGTTGCAAAGTTGCTTTTCGTTCTGAGACAATTACGCAATATACGTGGTAAAATTAATTTGGCGGTCTATTTAATTTAAATCGTATTTTGATGTCAGCAGTTGCTGATAATTCATATAGACGTGATTCGCATTTGCTGACATCGAAGTGGAATATTGGATACAGTTTCATAAAATCTTGGTAACTGATTTGTATACCCGAGTCGATGTCCATATTTTTTGCAGCTAAAAAGCTGTTGTAAACTCGTGCATAATCTAAACTGTTGAGTTCAAAGTTGCACTCCAATTCTTGTTCGGAAAACTGTTTGCTATTCACTCTGATCTGAATCCGTTCTAGTAACATGTGATCAAATACCATATTGTTTCCGGTTTGATTATTTAATCGGTTAGACTTTTGTAAGACGACATAAAGATGGACGGGTTTATTTTGAGTTGTAGTAACCCGCCAAACTGACAAACTGACATGAGTGTCAATTCGAGTATCAGATTTGTACAGTTTGCACGATTCCCAAAAGATTCCGTGTGGATTTCCGCTTGCTAACTGAGATTCTAGTTTTGCAAATATTTGTAGTGATGGTTCCACTTTTGGAATAAACCAAGATATGTGAGATATTTCAAATTTATACAACGTAGTCCCAACTCTCTGAATAATGTCTTTGTCGTCACTTTTTTCTAGTTTTATGGTATGTTTTACACCGCGAAACACTTTATCCACGGCTCGGCAGAATCCAAACAGCCGATTCAGTGGTAAGAATAAACTTATGTTTTGACTATTTTTTGTAATTTCATATCTGTCCAAGAATCCTTGATTGAATTCGGGATTTTTCTTCAATGCTTGTGCAAAATCCTTTATCTTATTATTCGTGTCCAGTTTATCTTCGCCTCCGTCGTACAAATACTTACTCATTTTCGAACTGTCTGCGGTATCTTTGAACCACATCATACTTGTGGCAGCACTGTGTGAAAAGTCTTCGGTAAATCAATTAAATTGTGAATCGTGGTCGTCACTCCTGGCAATTCAATATCTTCCAATTCTCTGTTTTCTATATAATATTGAGCTCTCTTAAAAATGTTGTACCCGTTATTGACCATCGCAACTACATTATTGCCACCGATATCAGACCCATCTAATTTCAGTATTTTGCCTCTGACGTGTATATAACTATTGTGCGGATGTAGAAAAACGTCCATATCTTTGGTAAATATTTCGCATTTTTCGAGATTTTTAACATTCACATTGGTTTCTCGATAATCCAAGTACTCGTATTTTGTTGTTGAATTATCGTCTATTGGATCTTCGAGCAAATTCCAGTAAGTAGCTTCAACGTTCATCCTATACTTACTTTATGATTTTATGATTTTTAGGCCATTTCCGTAAATTAACCAATTAAGAATATTTCTGCTTTTAGGGGATATTTTCTCGTTTTTTCGAACGATAGGCCACGGATTCGTATAAAATATTTTAATTCGCTTTCTCAGTATCTTCATCTTTATTTGGGTCTGATGTGTAACGTATAAGTCACGTTTTCCTTGTTCAAGTCAATTATTTTACTGTTCTGATCGGTTACTTTCATTCTAACGTTGTAAATGTAATCAGTTTTATTCAGCGGTAAATATATGGGGAAGAAAGGATGTGTGTCGATTAAACTGCCAGGCGGTGTTTGAGGCACGAAACTGTACAACACGTCGCTCTTCTGGTTATTGAGATAGGAAGATTCGACAATAGAGCAGTGAATTAGAATGCGATCGACCCCTCTCGTTACGTTGGGTGGGAACTTTCCTTTGTTTTTTGCTGCATCGATAATTTTCGATTCGAACCCTAGTATTTCTCGCAACTTGCCTTCAGAAAAATCTATTTTATATCCTCTTGCCAAACGAAAAACAAATCTTAATGTGGGGAGGTTGCTTTCTAGTATTATAGGACTAGGATCCCCAAAGACATTTTTTAAAAAGTCATTAAATCCGTCTATATCGTACATTCCATTCGGAAAAATTATTTTATTCCATTGCCTTCCATTGAAGTATTTTCAGAGTGTTATTGTTATATTTATGACTGATGTTGTACCAGGAGTACCACATATTGCTACCGATCAGTGCTATTTCGTATTCACCATTGAGTGTGATCGGAGTTTCATAATTAATTTCCAAATCTTCGGGGTTATATGCCGTAATAGTAGAGGAATTGATCGTTATGAGTACCATCTTTATTAATATAGTGTAGTACTTATATGCTAGTTGTTACCAACAATTCATTCCGATCGTTAGGAGTTTGATCAAACTGATACAATACATCATATGGGCTTATGTTATTATTCCTTCATTTAATGTAATAGATGCAATAGTAACCGCATTTTACAGAGTAATTTACTTGAATTTGCGAAGAGTTATACACGATCGGCTTTGAAGATGTAAGTAAATAGTATTTTATTTCTTCTGGTGGCGATAAACCGAATGGATCAAAGTACTCGATGTAAGGTAACTTCGCATCATTGAAATAAGCTACCCAATGAGTTCCTGAACCAAGGGAAACATCAAAGTTCACTATACCATTTTCGTTCTTGAATATTTTTGTTGGGAAAGAATCGATAGAGTACACACCACGGAATACTTTTTCGTTTTTCATTATATTTTCAATATCTAAGTTACTTAATGGCTCTTTTTTTTTTTTAAATCCCTGAGCTATTTGTTTTCCTGGAATGTACAAAACCTTTTCCCTTTCTTTTATTTTTAGATAAGCCAGCTGCTCTTTGCTTTCCAGGAACGTATAACCCCTTTCCTAAAACTTTTTGTGCAAGCTTAGTACCAGCATATCCCGCAGCTCCAACTGCAGCTGCTTTTCCCAATGCTACGAGTGTAAATATTAAGAACGGCAGAAATCCACCTAGCTGTGTTTTACTGAAACGAAGTCGAACTGGCGTTGTAGATTTTTTCAGTTTAATGATTTGTCTCTTTGTCAGCTTCAAAGTATCGTTACCTTTTTTTTGTGGATCAATACTTAAAGTTATAGGATTCTTATTTACAAATGCACTCTTCAATTTTTGTTTTTGTCCAGGCGTTAAACTAGTTAGATAACTGTGATACATTATACTTTATTTTTATAAGTATCACGTACTTGAATTTTATATATAAAAATTAGGCATGTATTGTGTAAAGTGTGAAACGAAAACTTTAACGGATAACGTTGAATATGTCACATCAAAGAATAAAAGAGTAATGATGAGAGGAAGATGTCGAACGTGTGGAAAAATGAAGTATAAATTTGTGAAACAGAAAGGAAAATTTGTAAAAGGTGAAGATATAGTAAACTGGATTCAAGAAAAGTTTAATCCACCCGAAATGCACATTCCAGGTTGCCAGTATTGTGGACCTTTTACGGAACTGGAGAAAAGGTTAATACGAGGAGATCCTGGTATTAACCGTGTGGACATAGCCTGCAAAAAGCACGACATTTCTTACAGCAAATCTACAGAAACTAAAAAGAGGCACGAAGCCGACCAAGAATTATTAAATGATTTGGATGAAATTCAGAACCCAACTTTAGGAGAAAGAATTTCAAGAACGATAATCAAACCAATCCTTAAAACAAAGAAACGGTTTGACGGAAAAAGAAGTAAGAAGATTTCTCCAATCACAAGATGTGTACACGTTACACAAACCCATTTATAAAAAATTCCAAACCAGACGGGTTTATGTCTCGAATGTAGACGACCAGTGGCAGAGTGATTTAATCGATATGCAAAAATTTAAATTTCACAATAACCACACGAATTACATTTTAACCGTGATTGACATTTTCAGCAAATTCACCTGGGCAATACCTATTAAAAGAAAACGGGTAGCAAGATTACCAAAGCATTTGTAGAAATTTTTAAACAACGTAAGCCATCCAAGTTACAAACGGATAAGGGAACTGAGTTTATCAATAAAGAAACTGAAGCATTGTTTAATCAACGAGATGTCCATTGGTTTGCAACTGAAACTGAGACTAAAGCTCAAATTGTGGAACGATTTAACAGGACTCTAAAGACAAAAATGTGGAAATATTTCACTGCCAATAATACTAGAAAATGGATCGATGTCCTACCAAAACTGTTAAGAATTACAATACTTCTTATCACAGATCAATAAGAATGACCCCAAAAGAGGCAAGCTTGCAGAAAAACAAAGATATTGTGTATTTTAATCTGTTTGGTAAAAAGAATTAAATCTATAACAGCACCAAAATTTAAAATTGACGACAGAGTGAGAATCGCCAAGTACAAAACACCGTTTAAAAAAGGTTATCTGCCCAATTTTACAGAAGAGATTTTTGAAATTGCTCAAGTTCTTAATACAGATCCCGTAACTTATAAGATCAAGGATCTGAAAGGAGAACCAATCATTGGTAGTTTTTACACCCAAGAAATGGTGAAATACGAAAAGCAAGATGACATTTATAAAGTTGAAACCATTCTGAAAACTAGAGCGAAGAATAATAAAAAAGAGTATTGTGTTAAATGGTTTGGTTATGATAATACATTTAATTCTTGGGTCAAAGAACATGATCTTTTTAAATAAAGCAAATGGAGATTCAAAATTTTGACTTTGAAGAAGATGAGAAATTCTTGAACAGAAACGTATTAGCAACTCTCTGGCCTTTTAGACTTTTAATCTGTGGCCCATCGTGCTCAGGGAAGACGAACTTTTGTTGAACTTAATATTTAAACATCTCTACTATAATAAAATCTTTTTATATGCCAAAGATTTAACCGAGCCGAAATATCAGTTTATGCAAGAAATATTCGACGATTTGCATGAAATTTTGGAGAAAACATTTGGCGAAAAAATCTCAATTGCAACTTTCTTTGCCAGTAAAGAAGATATCGTCAAGGTCAACGAATTGGATCCCGACATGCAAAATTTAATTGTTTTCGGCGATTTCGTAACGGAAAAAGATCAAAAACTCATCGAAGAATTATTCGTCAGAGGAAGGAAAAAGAACATATCATTGATTTACCTGACACAGAGTTATTTTTCGACTCCGAAAGACATTCAACTACAGTGTAATTAATTTATATTCTTCAATATGCAGAACAAGAGAGAAATGTTGCAGATACAAATGGATCATGCAACAGAAATCAGGAAAGATATTTTTATGCAGTTTTATGCATATGCAGTTTCAAAACCACACGATGTCTTATTAATCGATAAAAAAACCAAGCACATGCCTCTCAAGTACAGAAAAAACTTTGGTAAATAAAGATGAATTACTTGACAAAGTTTGGGGTCATCAGCTCTGAGACCGGCTCCGAAAGAGGACCAGCGGGAATTCCAGGTGTCGGTTTTAAATTGACACACGATGGGGGGGACTACGACATGAGTAATAAAAAATTGAGAAATGTAGCCAATCCCGAAGAGGGTTCGGACTCTGTGACAAAACAATATCTGCAACAAGAGTCTATAACACTGAATCACACGGAAAATTATGACGCAAATACTAAAAGACTATCGAACGTAGGCAGACCTATAGAAAATGGAGATGCCGCTACCATTCAATACGTTAATAATGCTTCTTTAATTTTTCGAAACAATCGCTATGATGCGCGAAATAAACAAATAATCAATGTTACTGAACCGGATGCAGATTCTGGAGTAGTTACAAACGATATTTGGAAAAAAGAGCACTTTGCAATGACGATGATAATTACGATGCAAGCTGTGATGTTGCTTCTTCGTTTGTTTGTCTATTGGGACCACTTAAGAATGTCCCCTCGGTTCGATCGCAATATGCGACGGGTGAAAGAGTCTTTCGGAACAAAAATCAAAGATTTTACCACAATTGCAGGGACTCAATACTGAGACTCCTCCCCAATAAATTGGTTTACTTTAAACTTTACTTTAAAATAACAAATATTTATTTAACCTTCCAAACATGCTTGATGGACGAGGACATATGCTCAATTACATAGATTACAACAACACCAGCTTACTATGCCTGTTCAGCTGTGTTCACAGAGCCCAATGCCGTTATTACCAGTCGGCATTTCCCAGCTTTACAATTTCTCGTCCACACCCTTTCGAAACTCGACCAGCTCTGTCCCTCGCTGTTGCCAAACCCTTTCTTCCTTTCTCTCTCCGCATGACCATCTGGGCGTCCGCGAGCAGTGGGGTGACCTCCGTCCCCTCTGGGCACTGTTACTTCAATTAACTTTCCAGATGCCGGGACAGAGGGCCTCCCACGTAGCATATGCCTTGTTGGTGAAATCCAAAATAAATATACAAAGCCTGAACAAAAAAAATATCTAAAAAGGCCTCTAGCCTGACACAAGCAATAAACGCAATAGAAATCTTGCAGAACTGATCGATTCATCCAATGCCATTACGAAACAGTACGTCGACAACTTGACCACTGTTCAAAACAGTCCAATGAATACATTGGTTAGAAATAAAGATGGGCTTTACGCTCCACGAAGCATTGCATTCGACGGGCATAGTTTCAATGCAGGAAAAAAAACAAATCTTTGATATTGCCGATCCCGAGTAGGATTCTGCTGCTGTAACTAAGGGATATTTGGAAAAAGTCGCATTAACTGGCGAGGATGTCTTTAATGCGAACAATAAGAGAATAGGAAATCTCGGGGAACCGAGGCACAGCAGAAATGCGACAACAAAAAGTTATGTTGATTGCTTGACAAAGTTAGATCCTAACCCATCCAATTCTCTATTGAGAAATGAAAATGGACTTTTTGCATCAGGTGGGAGCAGTTTTAATGGCGATGCAAAGGGAAAACGAATTACGAATGTTGGCGCCCCAATTGTAAACAATGATGCTGCTACAAAATTATACGTTGATAAAAAATACTGTTACCTATGGTGATAAAGAAGTGGAAAAAAGACATATTGCAGTCTCATCCAATTATACAGATAAACACAAAATTCTACCTACTAACGCCACCTATTTTCAAAGATAATTACCATCTATGCATTTCTAATGGATACATAAGCAAGGTAATCTGCTGCACAACAAATCCCTCTTTTAGTATAAATTATAGTATCAACTTGGATGATTAAAAATTCATTGAAGTAGTAAGACCACAACTTCAGCAGTTTTTTTCTGTTACTCCAATAAACAAGAAATTTGACAGTGGCAGAAAGATTAGTGTTTCACTTGCTAGACACTATCCAGATCCAAAAGAAAGAAGAAAAGTGCTTGGAGGTCTTGTTTCAGACTTTCATCACTGGGTATATGTCTTTATTGTATATGAATAAAGATGAAAGATCTTAAGCAATTACACAGTATTATAGATGAAATCTTGAAATCGCGAGTTACTACAAAATCGAAAATTGAAGACACTGTTTTGGGAGAGGAACGAGTTAAGGAAACCCTCGAAAAATTTCACAAGCCAGTGGTCGAAGCGGTTAAAAGGTCTGAAAACTGTGCGTGGAGAAACCATGAAAAATATACGGGATGTAGTGAAAACTTTAGAGTCAGAAGAGCCCACTGAGATGCCAGAAAAAACGTTCGTTTATAATCCAGATTCCAACTTGCAAGATGAAATATTAAACCAATATAAACTAAAACTTCCGAGTGATATCTTACAGGCGAGAAACCCCATTCCTGAGCTGAATGAAATGATATGCCAAACAATCGGGCATCTTCAGAAACTGGGGGGGGGGGGGGGGGGGCAATAAGGCTACAGAAACCAAACGCTATGGTAGAACTACTGAGAAATATCGAATTATCGATAATCACATTGAGGCACTTAGAAAATATTTAAAGTCGATTAAAATGATGCTCACAGTAATAGAAAGTCAACAGTTTGGTTCTGGACTATACAAGAGTTTCGACGACATATACGAAAAATTATCAATTTTGGTTGCCAGTAAACGAGCTGGAAACAATAGTACAGAAGTAGTAAATGAAATTGTCGAAATTTTGGATATTTTGCTAAAAAACGATATTATTGACAAAAAGGAACATAAAATTATGTTCAATAACATCGGTATTGTTTAGAAATTTACTCTTGGACACACATGATAGTCATGTCTATTTCAACTTCGGATTATGGAAAAAAATTCGATGTTCTGCATTATCGGACCATGATTTTTCGACCATGATTTTTAGCTACTGTATATAATAAAGAGGGTATAACTGCTAACTCAAAGATGAGCGCAACTATTCAATGTACCAAATGTGGGGGATTTATTCGCAAATCCAATATGAACCGTCATATGAAAACTGCATGCACAGCTCGCACATTTGAAAAATGCGAATTTTGCAATTCCACCTTTAGCAGAAGAGACAATTACAATCATCATCTGAATCAATATCATATAAATGAAAGCAGTGCTTTTCGGAAAACGTTTCGCACATATAAAATTGATAACATAAATGTCAGAGAAGACATAAGTTTTCTGGAGAAAAATAACAATAAATGGAAACAAATAATTCGCAAGAAACTCAGTCATCCTCTAAAAGTTAGATTCATATTAGAAATAAAATTTAAAAAGCAGACGGATCCTGAAGGACAGAAAAAAATACGTGCACATTTTTCGACATGTAACGAAATAATCAGTTTGCCTACCCATCTTAATGAATTACTAAAAAATGCTTAAGAGAAAATTGATAACGACTTTGAAAATTTTATACAAAAGGGAAGTGGATGGGTGTTTGACAAAATAATTTCTATGGAAATTCAAATGTCTCAGTATAATGCAGTTGGAGCATCTGCTTTCGTAAATTTACCAGAACATTTGAAATCTACAAAAGGAATAGTGAATGTTAAAAACTACGACAAAAAATGTTTCTTGTGGTCAATATTATCTGCTCTACATCCTGCTAAAGACAATCCGCAACTCGTGGAAAAATATAAAATATTTGAAAACGTCTTAAACACATCTTCATTGACTTATCCAATAACCCTCGATCAAATCCCGAAGTTCGAGGTTTTAAATAATATTTCTATAAATGTTTTCAATTCTAAGAAAGATGGCTTGCATACGTTATATATTTCACAGAATCCTGTTAAAGAACCCATACAACTTTTACTTTTAAAAGACGGCAATAATTCTCAATATTGTTGGATTAAAAATATTAGTAGGGTTACAGCATACCTTTCAAGACATAATGGTAAATCCTATCCCTGTCCATATTGTCTTCATAATTTCACTCGCGACGATTTATTAAAGAATCACGTAGATATTTGCAAATCAAACACTTTTCAAACTATCAAGTTTCCCGAAGCGAATAGTACGAAATTCCATATGATTAAAAACGGTTTGAAACATCCATATGTGATTTATGCAGACTTCGAATGCTTTTCGAAATATAGAAGAACAGATATTGATCCATGTAGGGTGTGAACTAAGTATTTAGTACCGTCAGGATTTGCATATATTATAGTTGGACCGGAAGGTAAACTGATCAAAACCAGAAAGTACATAGGGAAACATGTAACAGAACAATTTTTGAATGAAATGATCGAAGCCGAAACTTTGATCAATGATTTGAAGAAAAGAAATGTTAAGATGATTGATTTTGATTGGCAAATTTTTACTGCAGCAAAATATTGTAATATCTGTGGGAAAATTCTAGGAACTGATAGAGTAAGGGACCACGGTCACTTAACTGGAAAATACAGAGGTGCTGTTCAAAACAAATGTAATCTTCAATACAAATTTTCACTTGAAATACCAGTGTTGTTTCATAATCTCAAATGATTTGATGGTCACTTTATAGTAAAAGATTTGTGGAAATTTAAAGATGAGAAGAAAATTTCTTGTATTCCACAAACTACAGAAAAATATATATGCATTAAATTCGGTCAAATAAAATTTATTGATTCATTCATATTCCTCAGCTCTTCACTGGATTCGCTGTCGAAAAATGTGGAAAATTTCTACATCCTAAGTCAATACTGTAGACAACATAATCTGAATGACTCACAGAAAGAACTTTTGAAAACAAAGGAAGTTTTCCATATGAGTACTTGCAAGAGAGTGCTCAGTTTTTGCAAACGTCACTTCCATCCAAAGAGAATTTCCAAAACAATGAACAATACGAAAGAGCTCAAATTTTGTGGAAAGCCTTTTCTATTGCTACCTTCGGGGAATATCACGATCTGTACATGATCACTGATGTATTACTGCTAGGAGATATATTTGAAAATTGCAGAAATTCGTGTATGAATAACTACCAACTCGATCCTTGTCATTGTTTTAGCTCTCCTGGCTTATCCTATGCTGCCTGTTTAAAAATGACAGAAATTGAGCTGGAACTTATAAAAGGTGATATGTATTTTTTCATAGAAAGAACTCTGCGAGGAGGAATATCTTTAGTGTCTAAGAGGTTTGCACAGGCCAACAATCCTTTAGTAGATCCATATGAGAGAAGCAAACCACAAAACTATATCATGTACTTTGATGCAAACAATTTATATGGCTGGGCAATGTCTCAACCTCTTCCAACTGGTTATTTCAAATGGGTAAATGATATTAACCTGTTTAATATTCCAGACGACAGCAAAAAGGGTTATTTCTTCGAAGTTGATCTAGAATATCCGGCACATCTACATGATTTACACAATGATTTCCCTTTGGCTCCTGAAAAATTGAAACTCTCCGATAATAATGTGTCATTCTTGACTCCAAATCTGTTCGACAAACAAAATTATGTCGTTTACTATAGGTTACTTAAACTCTATGTGGAACCGGAATTGAGGCTGAAACAGGTGCATAGAATCTTGGAATTTGATCAAAAACCATGGTTGAAACCTTACATAGATTTTAATACAACAAAACGAATTAATGCCATAAATAATCTTGAAAAAGACTTTTTCAAACTGATGAACAATGCTATATATGGCAAATGTTTAGAAAATAAGAGAAAGAGAATAAAATGCCACATTGTGAATACTGAAGAAACGCTTAAAAAATTAATTGCAAATCCTAGGTACCTTTCTTGTGTTAAACTTCCAGAAAATTTCGTAATTCTCCACATGAAAAAGAAAAATATTATATTAGATAAACCATATTACATTGGTGTAACGATTTTGGAGTTGAGTAAATTACACATGTATAATTTCTTCTACAATTTTCTGAAACCAAAATTGAATGCAGAATTGTTATTTACCGATACTGATTCCTTCTGTGTCGATATCAAGACAGATGACATATATGAGAAATTTAACTCAGACTACTTTGATTTCTCAAATTACCATACAAACCATGCATTATACAGTGAATCAAATAAAATGGTTCCAGGAAAATTTAAAGACGAATTAAAAGGTCTTCCAATCAAAGAGGTTGTTGTGTTACGTCCAAAATTGCATTCTATTGATGCTCCAATTCCCAAAAAAGCAGCTAAAGGAGTTACAAATGAATTTAGTCACGAAGATTATCGGGAATGTCTATATGATGGAAAAATCGTACATACGCAACAAACGGAATTTCGATCGGAACAACACGATATACATGTATAAAATAAAAAAATAAATAAATACCCCCTCAAGCAGCTGCTTGCCACAGAGGTCTGACAGGAGCCTGTCAGTTTATATGCCACAGTAGAAGGTCTGAGAGGATGGCAGGACCTCAGCAGAAAAACAACACGAACAGCCATGCCTTACCCGGGGCTCGAAACCAGGTCCCTTAGATCAGTAGCCAAGCGCGTTAACCACTCGGCCACGGACGGCATACATGTATATCAAATTAAAAAAAAAATTGCTTTATCCCAAGAATACAGAAAACGACATATCAATGGAATTCAAACTTACGCTTTTGGAAATTATAGAATCTCAGATGTGTATGGTAAAGCAGGCAATACCATTTACAAAACTTTGAACTGAAAACAAATGCAAAAAAAAAGTACTAATAAAACATTTTGAAAACTGTACCAATTTGTAATTCTTTAGAAATGCTAATAATCAGTGTTTATTCTATCTCTCAATTAGAAGAGGAGACATAGGGATTTAAATTTAAGTGGTCTCGATTCAATTTCTGTGAAATCGTATGGTCTGAAACCCTTTGTAATAAAATTAAGAATAATAAATTGCTTAGAACAACTTTGTACAAGCATTTTGTCTGGATTAAATATCCCAGCAGTTTATCTAGCTAAAGTCAAATATATAAGCTTATTATTTATTTGACTTTAGCTAAAAAAAATTTATAATAATTTTTTTTTCACATGAAACACCCGTTTTTTTTTTCTGATTTTCACACATATTTTCAGAAAAAACCACAAGAAACGCTGATTCACATGGCGCTTTTACAATCGAATAATCCAGTAAGTGTACGATAACTCAACAAAACACATCATTTTTATCTCATACACACAACCTTCATTTCAACCTAATTCATTTAAACTAATTCACAAATTAGTTTAAACCTCATCTTCCCCAAAAAAAACTTAAATTAGTTTTTCACATGCTAAAAAACACCACGGTTTTTTTTCTAATTTTCACACATACTTTCACAAAAACCACAAGAAACATACTTTTTTTCCTCATCCCCCATAACTTTTCCCATGGATTTTCATAGAATTCTCGTGCCCCTTTTACTGTGCCAGAACTCTCATTTATGCTACTACTTACCGACAATTTAATATTTAAAATATTTTCTAAACCTGAATAACGGAGACATTTATTCGTCAGGGACAGAACCTTTAATCCAGGTGCTCGAAAACGGAGATGTATGGTCACCCTAGTAAACTGCAATTCCACAGCGGATTTAGACCTCTACTGTTCACTTCAAAACATTGATTGAAAACTGCGCCTTCATTGCGAAAACTGTGCCTTTTGTTGTATCTATGATTCAGCAAATCATTTCAAAGGTTTTCATTTCCCATCTGTGCGTCTATACATATTCAACTTTTGCGTTTAGAAAAAAAAATCAAAATTTCTTTTTGGGTTGAATAGATATTGACGAAATATTTTGATTCTTACTTTCCAAAATGCCCAATAGTTTTAATTGCGCTCTCCACAGCTGGAAAAAGTTAAAAATATCCAAAATGTAAAGGTATGTTCAAATAATCTAAATTTGGAATTTATGTTGTGGAGTATAAAAGTCAGAAGGTCTATACTGACAGCAATGATTTGTCCCTCAATCCCAGGGTGTGTGAAACTCAACTATTTTAAGTGATAAATATTCCTTTTGTGTTTTATAGGTGCTAATGAAATATTGGCATTTTGCATTTTGTCAATCATAATAGTTCGAAATTCCATTGTTAGAGGGTACAAAAGTTCGAAAAATGAAAATCTTCACTCTCTTTCAAAATGAGCGTTCTCTATTCACCAGAGCGATATGCATTCTTCTAGTTTGTGAATAAATCTGAATACATAATAATACACAATTGCAAACTTTTCAAAAAACTGTATGACAAAAGACAATTTTAGTGATGCTGATGTCATTTCACAGCCCCTGAAATTAAAAGTGATTAATAAGTGCTCCCTGCTGGAGTGAGAAAACCAAATATTTATTAATATTAAAAGCTAAAGGGTGACATTAAACAGTAAAAAAAAAATCGAGATTACTGTGATGTATTTGCCAAAGTTTTTAAATGAAGTGTGGGGGAAGTCGGAAAGGTGGGTTGCAACCATAGATATAGTACTATATGTATACACTGTTTTAGAAAGCAGGGTTGGTTTGATAGATAAGGATGGAAGACAACTGCCTCAGGAAGCTATTTTGGAGAGGCGCCGAAATTCTGGATAAAATACCATTAAAATAAATTTAATGTTAATTTAAAACCTGATTTTTTTTATTTTAAATTTTAATTCTTTATATTTTTGGTGAAAATGAATGTTTTCAAAGGAGGGTCACTTTATTTCTCTTTCAGGTGCAGAAGGTCACGGATCGGTTTTATCAGAGACGGATATTAAGGTTAATAGAGAGTTGGGGAATATGTTATTACGCTTAAATTTCCCGTATTTTAATTTTCATTTATTGATGGTCAACATTTGTGAAATCTTTAGCTGTGGTAATCATTTGTAAAACTACAAGTACGCATATCGCCTCTGGCGCATATGGGAATCTCGTTTACAAAGAAAATGAAATTTTTCGTCCACCTACTTTTTCACTCCTTAAAAGTTTTAATTTGAGCAAACGGATAATGGTGAAAAATGCAAATAATCGTATTATATTAGTAAACAAAAATTTTTTCTCTTTTATTTCTTTAATTTAAAAAGTTGATTTTTTTCATACCCCTCTGAGAAAAAGGGGTAGGTTATTGCTCTCAGTGAAATATCGCTTGACACTGGCACGTAAATTTCAAATTTTTGCCATAAACAGATCATTTGCAACATTCATTAAAAGTTTTGCAGTTTCCGTATTTAGTGATCTCTAACAATATACAGGGTGAATCTGAAAATGTGGGCAAAATTTTACGGGGTGGTAGAACGCAGCTATACGAGCAATATTCGTCATAGAATGTATTGTCGGAACGTAAGCGGTGAGAAGTTAAAAGGTAGTTTTCCACTGTCACATTTAAAGAATGAACACAAGAAGGAGAGGAGATACTCTGTGCCTCACTTGCATTCCCGTCCGCCGCACCGTACAAAGTGCATATCCGCCATTTCGTAGTTAGTATAACCAACCATCCTCTCGGCAATCCACGGTAGAAATGCCGTTGGGTGCGAGGACCGACCCTTTTATACCATTTCCAACGCCACCTAGCGGCTCGCCGTTTGCGTTCCGCCCATACTTTCTATGACGAATATTGCTCGTATAGCTGCGTTCTACCACCCCGTAAAGTTTTGCCCACTTTTTCAGATTCACCCTGTGTATATTAAAACTACCTAAGTGTTTAAAAACTGCGAATTGCAATATTTTATTAGTACCAATCCAACTGAAAAAAGAATTTTTCCAACTATCTCTTAAAGCAAAGCAGCTTCATTTCCCATTCAACCTGGAGCTCTGGAGTACTCATTGCTGCCAGTGGAAACTTCATAACCTTCACATTCCACCACCGAAATTTCAAACATCTGGTATAAATACATCATTGCAATATTGAGGCGGGGGTGGCTCAGTCGGTAGCATGCCAGGCTCGTAATCTGTAGTTCCCACGTTCGAGTCCCAGCTGGGTCAGCGTTGAGATTTATCTCCGCAAAATTTTCCCGCCCTGCCCACGATCAGTAGGGGACACCGATGGGTTTGAAAAGGCCGCCGTCCGTCGGATGGGACGTTAAGCCGTGGCCCCGTATGCGAGAGAGCCGTACCCTGTGCACGTTAAAGAAGACGCTGGATGGCCTTGACGGGAGGCTACCATCTGTTTCCCAACAGCTGCTCCAGTGGGTCCCCTTCCCCAACCTTCTCTGAGCCTTCGGGGTCCTTGTGGCCTGGCCATTTGGCCCATGGTGTGCAAAAAAGTGCCCCTCAGAGGTAAAACAATCCAATCCATTGCAATATTCTTAAAGAATTTTGAAATTTTTGATTTTTTTCCCAATGTTGAAGGGTGCAATTATAGCTTTTTGGATATTCTGAAAGTGCAAATCGTAATAGTTTATCAATACCTAAACCATCCAAAGTATTTTTTAAATATATCTCTAAAAACAAGTAATTATCTCTTAAAGCACAAACGTTCTATGCCGAGGGTAAAGGGTCAATTCATTGTTGCCAATGAAAATATCTTGAGCTTCACATTCCTCCACGAAATTTTAAAATTTCTAGCATTACATCATTTGTAATTTTCGTTTTAAATTTTGGAATTTTCAACTTTTCCACTCTTTGAGGGCATAGTTTTTGAGAGATTCGGAAAGTTCAAATCGCGGTATTTCATCAATACCTATGCAACCTAAAATGGATTTTTAATATATTTCTAAAAAAAACAATTATCATTTAAAGCAAAAAATTTGCGTTTTCCCACCCCCTGGTTCTAAGGGATCAACCCATTGTTGCTTTGCATTCATTGTTGATTGTTGATCTTTCATTTTTAATTTAATTATCGACGCCCCTCTCACTTTTTTTCATTTATTGTTGACCTTCCCATTTAACCCTAAAATTTCAAATTTCTGGCATAAATGCCTTGTTTGAAATATTCGCTTGAATTTTTTTGATTTTCAACTTTTTCTCCCGTTAGAGGGCGAAATTATAACTATAGGAAGGTTCGGTAAGTACGAATCTTAATGTTTCATCAATACCTATCCAACATAAATATAATTTTTATCTCCATAAACGAAAAAAGTTTGATGTTGATACACAGCCAGACAGATGACACATCTGTATTATTCCAAGGTACACACACTGAATGGACGAATTATTATATACACCCCGATAGCGTAGGGTTGGGTTGGGTTGTTTTACCTCTGAGCGGCACTTTTTTACACACCATGGGCTAAATGGCCAGGTCACATGGACCCCGAAGGCTCAGAGAAGGTTGGGGGAGGGGACCCACTGGAACAGCTGTTGGGAGACAGATGGTAACCTCCCGTCAAGGCCATCCAGCGTGTTCTTTAACGTGCACAGGGTATGGCTCTCCCGCACACGGGGCCACGGCTTAAGGTCCCATCCGACGGACGGCGGTCTTTCCAAGCCCATCGGTGTCCCCTACTGACCGTGGGCTGGGCGGGGAATTTTTGCGGAGATAAATCTCAATGCTGACCCAGCTGGGACTCGAACCTGGGAACTACAGATTACGAGCCTGGCGCGCTACCGACTGAGCCACCCCCGCCCCACCCCGATAGCAGTATGCAAAGCAGAAGTATTGGGTCCAGTCATGTGGGAGGCTGAAACTGGCAATGCCTATAAATAGAGCAGATCTCTATGCATTGGAAACCAGTAAAAAAAAACTAATGGTTAAAGACAGGGACGTGAGTTTGACCATGACCAAATAGTAGGTACAAAGATGGACAGTTGTTCAATCACTGCAACTGCTGAACTGTTGGGATTTCCATGTCAGCCTGTCGCACGTGCATACCAAGACTATGTGAAATGTCTCAAAACTTCCAACCAGTCGGAGAAATGTTTACATAAATGTGCAGTCGATCAATTTACGTAAACATGCAAACTGTCCTGCATCATTACAAGGAATCACATGGCTACAATGGAGCAGATAACATCGGATTTGAATGAGGGTGCATCCACAAGCTTATGCATAAAGACTATCATCGTACCATGGAAAAATTTGTCTATGACATTGTGTCCACTTGTTGACTGCAAGGCACGAAAGATTAGGCTGCAGTTTGCAAAGGCCCATCGCAACTGGAGTGTGGGGAACTGGAAACACGTCATCTGGTCTGACAAATCACGGTTTCAACTCTATCATGCCGATGGGAGGATGCATGTGTGGTTTAAACCATATGAAGCGATGGACCCAGCTTGCCAAGTTGGGATCATACAGCCAGGTGGAGACAGTGTAACAGTCTGGGTTGCATTTACATGGGCTTCTTTTGGGCCCCCTCACACCTGTCGAGAACTCTGTCATCAGTACATGGTATGTGAACATCCTCGCCGACCATTTTTACCCATTCGTAACGATTGTCTTTTGTACCATGACGCCATCTTTCAAAAGTACATCAAACCACATACTTCCCAAGTGGCGACAAATTGGCTCCAGGAGCATTCAACACTCGAGTGGCCCCCTCGATCGCTAGACCTCAACCCCATTGGGGCCTCAGAGGCAATATCATCCACTAGATCTCGGTATACCTCTCCAACAGAACGATTCGTGTGAAGCTGGGCAACACGCTCAGTGTCTCTCACATTATCAATCGTGGAGTACCTCAAGGGGGTGTCCTAAGCCCAATGTTACTGAACATCTTGCTGTCAGTGCTTACCCTTTCGATTCAAGAATAGAGTGGGTATCTCCATCTATTCGGACGATATCTGTGTTTGTTTCCCTAGCCAGGACCTTTCCTATGCTCAGCTCAGTGGTGAACGAGCTCAAGGTGAAACGAACTGTGGCCACGGTCGTCAAGTTCTTCGACAATCAAAGCCTCACTCTTTCCACCGATAAGACTGTGGCCAAGAGACACCTTCCACCCACCTTCCCTGACCTCATGCTTGGATCAAACTGATGAGCCAGTACTGTCTTGTCCAGTGGCAGAGGGACTCCAGCTTTTCCTCATTCAGTACCAGTCATGGAAAACTAATGGGAAAAGACAGCGATGTGAGTTTAACCATGACCAGAATAGTAGGTGCGAGGAAAGTCAGTTGATCAATCACTGCAACTGCTGATATCCAGGTACCTGGTTGTCCTCTCTCACTACTCCTAACCTCGGTAACCTCTGCAGATCTGAGGAGACCCTCCTTCATTGTCTCCGAGTTGGTGTCATCTATAGCAACTCTACGCTTCATACTCTCGGCAGAGCGTACAATCCGAAATGTGTCACATGCAGCACACCTGAGCATGAGACTGTATCTCACGCTCAGGTGTGCTGCATGTGACACACCTGCATGAATGAGACTGTATCTCACGTTCTGCTCAACTGCTCCAGCTACAATGCCAAAAGAGAAGCTTTGTTCGGGGAGCTGCATGCTATCAGAACCACTGACTACTGCGTCATCTCTCTACTTAGTGCGGGGCGGGGGTGGCTCAGTCGGTAGCGCGCCAGGCTCGTAATCTGTAGTTCTCAGGTTCGAGTCCCAGCTGGGTCAGCGTTGAGATTTATCTCAGCAAAATTCCCCGCCCTGCCCACCGTCAGAGGGGACACCGATGGGCTTGGAAAGGCCGCCGTCCGTCGGATGGGACGTTAAGCCGTGGCCCCGTGTGCGGGAGAGCCATACCCTGTGCACGTTAAAGAACACGCTGGATGGCCTTGACGGGAGGCTACCATCTGTCTCCCAACAGCTGCTCCAGTGGGTCCCCTTCCCCAACCTTCTCTGAGCCTTCGGGGTCCATGTGACCTGGCCATTTAGCCCATGGTGTGCAAAAAAGTGCCGCTCAGAGGTAAAACAACCCAACCCAACAACTCTATTTAGTAACCACTCCAATCTGAAGTTGCATCGAGTGCGCTTCCGACTTGTCACTGATTTCTTTCAGAACATTGCCTCCTCTACAAGATGTAATGTTTTTCTTTTCTTCTAAGAGATTAGTACTCTTAATTGTTTTTATCACTATTGGCAAAAGCTAGCTATTCAATAGATTGCAAAAGAACTCTTACCATGAATGTGAACGTCTTCTCTTGCTTGCTCAGGGTGCAAAATTGACTAAACACATTCCTGGTGATAGTTAGCTAGTCTGGGACTGTCTGTACAGAACTTCACATCTTTCTGGGAGGCACGCTGAATAATACAGAGGCAAAATTCTAGTATCCTGTGAGGCTTTTCATGGGTGCTTTAGTCCCTGATTTCATCTTTAGGAATGGTAATGCCCATTCCCATAGATTTAATACGGTTAACGATTTCAGTGAAAGTGAAGATATTCACAGGATGGAATGGTTAGTCAGATCCCAGGTCCTAAGTCCAGTTAATGGATCCCTGAATGTCCCATGCATGTGCATGGGACATTCAGGGGAAGCGAATTACAGGATACCAACCTCCTCCTAGAATCCTCCATGAGCTTAGATGTGCTATTGGGGGAGAGCGAATTTTATTATCACAAACCCTCACCATCAGACTTGTCAACAGTAAGAGAACATGTTGCATCAGTTGTATGGATATGGTGATGATTCCTGATGATCGTACAACGATATAACTCATATGTCTTATTAATATTTTCTCACCGATTCTTCCAGCAACTGCATTATCAAAATCCACACTCTCATATGCAACACTCATGCATTTTACACAATTTCATCATATCCCACTTGCGATTATTCAGCCATGTCACACAATACTTTTGTATAAAAAATTTAGTTGCATTTGCTAAAAACCATTTTCAGTTATGTATACTGTAAGGATCATATTCCCGCACGCTCTGGGTCAGGAAAAATACGAGAGTACAATGGAGACAAGAAGCATTGAGAAGCCCTGTCACCTGATGTGTAAAGGGTCACAAAACCTGAACTGTGACAGGAAGGCTCAGCTGATGTGTTGCTACGTGATTGGACCTCATGAAAGAAGGGTCATCTGACTGGGATGAAGAGCAGATAGAACACTTTGTTCGTTATTCTTCTACATTTGCACTTGGTATTGGCTAGAGGGTCAGACTCTGACGAGAAGAGACGTTTGACATGGAAATGATTTTCCTGACAGGACTGGGGTGGGGGTGGCTCAGTCGGTAGCGTGCCAGGCTCGTAATCTGTAGTTCCCAGGTTCGAGTCCCAGCTGGGTCAGCATTGAGATTTATCTCCGCAAAATTCTCCCGCCCTGCCCACGGTCAGTAGGGAACACCGATGGGCTTGGAAAAGCAGCCGTCCGTCGGATGGGACGTTAAGCCGTGGCCCCGTGTGCGGGAGAGCCATACCCTGTGCACGTTAAAGAACACGCTGAATGGCCTTGACTGGAGGCTATCATCTGTTTCCCAACAGCTGTTCCAGTGGGTCCCCTCCCTCAACCTTCTCTGAGCCTTCGGAGTCCATGTGACCTGGCCATTTAGCCCAAGGTGTGCAAAAAGTGCCGCTCAGATGTAAAACAACCCAACCCAACCCTGACAGGGCTAATGTTGGTCAGGTTCGTGTCTGGTTAGGCAGTGCAGATTGTCTGATAGGGCATTGGTTAGAAGTAGCTTCAAGATCCTACTGGAGAATTGCAACTGTATATTATGTATAAATATTTGTAAGTTGTAAAATTATTAATGAGTAAATCAATTTCATGGAGTCATGCACAGTTTGGTGTAAAATTGATTTTCGACCAGACAATTTGAGTTTAATTTCTTGACTACAAAGTTAGATACCTTTACATAATGCTCAGGACCCCCCGGGATCGACTTTTGAAACATTCGCAACATTTTATTACACATACATATGTTTTTGTTCATTATACTTATTTGAAGAGCACCAGTATATAAGCCTAATCTGAACAACCTTCGATTGTTTATAAATATACTTGGGAAACCTTTTTTTCTACTGTAATTTTCTTTTGGAGGTACGTCCTCTCATACATCATGGAGATTAATGGCATTCAGTTTATATTTACTAATGAATTTATATATATATTTATTTCCAGAAGAATGGTAGTTTGGAATTCAACTAGTCAGTGGTTCTCAACCTTTTATAAGCCATGAAACGTTTTTTCCTAATTTTCCATAATTTTAGGTAAATAGATTTATGGACCAACTGTTGTCGGTGGACCTCGGCTTGAGAAACGCTACTTCTACTTCTACTTCTAAAACTACTTCATCTTGTTGTTGGAGAAATAGCTTACACAATTATCCAAATTAAAATTCATGCGCAATACTATAAAAGCAGAACAAGAAAAAAAGTATCGACAAGGTTTACAACGTTTATTGATCTCAAACTATCTCACAGAAGAAGAGTAGAGGAAAAAATTATTCAAATTAATCCATCTAGATTAAAAAGAGAAGAAATTAGAAAAAGAGCAGTTATTCGACTAAGAACAGGATCCTGATATATGACAAACTCTCATTTCTTAAAAAGCATTGATTCAACAAATTGTTCACTGTGTAAAGTAAACGAAAATGTTCCTCACGTTCTCTTAAATTGTAAAATATATAAAATTTCAAGAAACTTTTCGAAAACCTTTAAAATCTTAACATTCAAGAATTCACTCGCAGAACCTTGCTAACATAATATGAAACATAGATCTGAGAAAGAGTATTTACAAACACATAAATTTTTTTTGAAAGATTTCCGTTTTCATGGAATCTGAAGATACTGCAAAAATCCTTTTTTCATGATTTCCCTCCTGTAGGAAGATTTTACTCCACAGCAGAGAAGACTAGCAAACAAATCATTTACTTCCCCGCCATTCTAACCTCCAACTCTTTCATTCTTTAAATTCTTTTCCTTCCCACCGAAAACGAAAATTTACTTTGTGGATCTCTAACGTGTCTTTCTGGATTTTTAAGCAGGCTCTTCTACACCAGACCGGTACAATCCAAATTTATTAAAGAGCTTCTAGGAGAAAAATGAATATTCATAAAGAGCTGCACAAAAAATTTCCTACTTAAACACGAAAGCATGCATTTCTAAGGATAAATAAATCAGAAAATAAAACTATATTTTTAAGAAATCAGGAAAAATATATCCTGATTGAAAAACAAAAAAATATACATTTTTAATGAGTACTATGAATTGCAAAAATCCTTCAGTTATGCATCTAAGAGGTTTGGTCAAAAAGAAGAAGAAATGATAAGTATATGCTTATACAGGGTGTTTCAAAAAGGACCGCAACCATTTATTGCATTTTTCTATTTAAACTTGACAAAAGACACAAATTTCAAAAGATGCAAATTAGACATATATCTACCTTTACAACAGATGTTGAAAGTGATTTCTTTCAACCTGGATGCAGGTTCGTACCCGTTTCATGACTTTGCAGCCAACTTTCGTAATGCTTGTTTTTTTGTTTAAAATCTCCCTTTCAATGTTAGCCTTCAAGTCTTCAAGTGCATGAGGATTGTTTTGAAACACTACACATTTGAGATATCCCGAAAGGAAAAAATCTGGAGGAATAAGATCTGGGGATCTTGGGGGCCACAAATTTTTTTAAATCAAATGATCACCAAAAAATTCTTGCAACGTGACCATTGTGTCATTTGCATTAGGGGGGGGGGGGGGGGCGGTCGCGCCACCTTGCTGAAACCAGCACTCGTTTATTCACATCCAATAGTGCAATAAACTGTTGGATGAGGTCACGATAGACTTCACCAGTTACAGTTGAGTCAAAAAATAAAAGCCCTATCATACGACGACGGGAAATTGCACACCAAACACCAATTTTCGGTGTGTGTGATGGTCGTTCGTGAAAAGTGTGAGGATTTTCACTGCTCCATATTCGACTGTTTCGATTGTTCACATACCTTCGAAATCCAAGTGAAACGAAGCCTCGTCACTGAAATAAACACGGTCCAACACCTCAACTGCATTTTCATCAACAAAAGAACGAAACCAACGACAGTGCAATAAAGGTTTTTCATGGTCTAGTTCTTTCAGTTCATGAACGACACCAATGCGGTAGGCATTAAATTTTAACTTCTTTGTAGCCCTGAAAACAGTAGCTGGTGACAGTCCAACTTCTGAAGATAACTTTCTAAGAGATTTTCTGGGTGAGCGAGTTAAACTCTGAGACACATTATCAAGAACTTCGGCAGTTAACAGTGATGGCCAGCCTGGGCTCTTTCGATCCTGTACATACTCAGTGTCATGAAAGTTATCAAAACGAGATATTGTGGACTTGTTGGGAACTGCAGACAGACAAAACATGCATGCATTTCTAACAACAAGCATGCATTTCTAACGATAAATAACAAGCATGCATTTCTACACAAATTTTTATTGATTTACACAAACGTTTATTATCCTGATATATGCCAAACTCTCATTTCTTAAAAAGCATTGATTCACCAAACTGTTCACTGTGTAAAGTAAACGAAAATGTTCCTCACGTTTCACTTCAACACAAATTCCTCTTCACACGTAAGATTTGTGCACACAATAAATCTCAACAATAAATACACGTTTGTTTTTGGAAAACGACATAGCTGACACAACACAAAGGAAAGAATGCTGGAGTGTGACTAGCGCGTGACAAAGTCATTTCAACTGCTAAAGGCTGTTAATCTTGAGTATAGTAACGCCAACTGACTAATATTATGGCATAAAATGTACATGCGCGTAAGTTCTATTCTCTTATATTTAGGGTTGCATCGTTTTCGAAACACTTCATTCATAATGAAGGAAAAGTTTGAGTTATCAGATCGGATTGGGTCAATGAATTTTTCGTTTATGATTCCTTATTAAAAAATGATTCTTTAAAAGAAGCCCGTTTTTGGTACATTACTAAACGATTAACGTAATAACTATTAAAAAAGTACATTTTTCCTTTTTAAGATCAAGATATTCTTTTGATTCCTTAAAAATATAGGTTTTTTTTCTAATTTATCATACAATGGAAACGTGTGTTTTCGTTTTAAAGTAGAGAGTTTTTTTCCTTCGACTCTTTTTGGTTTTTCCCTCTTTGTGGCTCTTTGCTAAATTTTGGGTTGGACACTCCTACTCTGAAAGAATCAGTTCACCTGACGATTGACTATTTTGCACTTTTCGTAGCAAAATGACCTTAATAATTAACTGAAAACTCTTTAAAATTGATTTTTTAGAAGTAAAAATATCTGATATTTCAAACGATAAAGCAATGAAAAGAAAAACTATTGGAAGGAAGAGAATTACCTGAATTCGAGCTCTGTATGGTAATCACCATCACGAACGGTCTCACAAAAACGGAAAGCTAACGTTAAGTACAGAGCAAGCTTTCACTATAAGATGGCTCTCTCTCTACTCTCAGAGAGAGAAAGGATACATCCAGTCCCAAGTGACGTCATGCTGTTGTAAATCGTAAAATCGTAATCGTCTATCGAACAAATATTCTGCAGCTCTGCCTGTTGTCTGATTGGTTACTTCGATAAACTTTAGTGCTCTGATAAGCGCTACGAAAACTAATGCCTCTTGATTCTCTTAAGTAAAATGATTTCTGCTTAGCAGGAGAGCAGGAGAATTATCTATATCCGAAAGCACTCTGTAGCAGAATAATGTAAGCCTTTGTGTCCATTTATTATCTCATAATTAAATTAATGGGATGCTTTGGCGACTAAACTATATTTCTGTGCTAATAAATCCAATGCAGCAATTATATCATTTTCTTTGCTCTTGTAAAAGAAGATAATCATGCTTTTCTATGGTAAGTGATGAAAGCAAAACACTTAGTGGTCACTTTATTATAAAACAAGATGCATGCCCAGGGTCGTAGCGAAGGACTATGGTTGGGGGGGGGGGGGGGGGAGAAGTTCAAAAATTTTCCAATTCGAGCAAAATTTTGGCAAAATTTGCCAACCAACTGAGCAAACTTGCTTAGATTTGCGTGCTCCGCGGGGGGGTGGGGGTGGGGGTTGACAATTTTAACGTCTCTCCTACATTTTACCATTTGACTTCCAATTTTGCCAACTAGCCATAATTTCTCAGAAATACTTCCAATATTTACATATCGTCTGAATTGTAGCAAATCAGTATGAATTTCTGCCTTGATTTGTTCAAATCTCCTTAATTTCACGAAACTAATAAACTAATCCCAATCGTTACATCTCTCCCAAATTGGCCATATCACTTCAAACTCCCAATTTTTTTTGTAAAATTAAGGGGAGTTGTCAAAATCTTGGGGAGTTGGCAAAATTCGGAGTGACATGACAAAATCTTGGGGAGTTGACAAAATTCGGAGTGACTTGGCAAAATCGTGGGGAGTTGGCAAAATTCAGGTGACATGTAAAAATTAGGATTTTTTTTCTGTAAAATTATGGCGAGTTGGCAAAATCTAGGGACAGTTGGCAAAATTCGGAGTGACTTGGCAAAATCGTAAGAAGTTGGCAAAATTCAGGTGAGATGTGAAAATTTGCATTTTTTTCTATAAAATTATGGCGAGTTGGTAAAATCAAGGAGAGTTGGCTAAACTGGCAAAATTAAGAGTGACTTGGCAAAATCATGGAGAGTTGACAAAATTCAGGTGAGATGTAAAAATTGCAGTCTTTTTTTCTGTAAAATTATGGCGTGTTGGAAAAATCGAGGCAGCTTCGCAATATCTAGGAGAGTTGGAAAATCTTCGGGGAGTTGGAAAAATTCAGAGTGGCTTTTCAAAAATCAGGTGTGATGTAAAATTGGGATTTTTTTTCTGTAAAATTGTGGCGAGATGACAAAATCTAGGGCAGTTGGCAAAATTCGAATCCACTGGGTAAAATAGGGCGATTTGTGAAAATTGGGATTGTTTTTGTGAAATTAAGGAGAGTTTATAAACTCGAGAAAACTTTTCAAAATCTAGGGAAGTTGGCAAAACTGGAAACCACTTGGTAAAGTACAGGTGAGTTGTAAAAATTGGGATTGGTTTTGTGAAATTAAGGAGAGTTGGAAAATAAAAGAACTCTTGGCAAAATCTAGGGGAGTTGGCAAAATTGGAAGCCACTTGGTAAAATACAGGGGAGTTGTGAAAATTGTGCCTTTCTTGTGCAATTAAGGAGAGTTGATAAAATTCGAAATGGCTTGGCAAATTCAAGGAAGATGTAAAAAGTGCGATTTTTTTCTGAAAAATTACGGCGAGTTGCAAAATCTAGAGTAGTTGGCAAAATTCGAATGCACTTGGTAAAATATAGGCGAGTTGTGAAAATTGAGATTTGTTTTGTGAAATTAAGGAGTGTTGGATAAATTGAGGAAACTTAACAGAATATAGGGCAGTTGGCAAAATTCGAATCCACTTAGAAAATACGGGCGAGTTGTGATAATTGGGTTTGTGAAATTCAGGATAGTTGACGAAAATGGATAAAACTTGGTAAAATCTTAGAAAGTTTGAAAAGTTTGAAAAGTTTGAAGTGATTGGTGAATTTAGGAGAGAAGTAAAGATTGGGATTAGTTTCGTGAAATTAAGGAGAGTTGGCCAAATCAAGGGACATTCACACTGACTTGCTACAATTCAGACGAGATGTAAATATTGGAATTATTTCTGTGAAATTATGGCTAGTTGGCAAAATTTGAAGTTAAACGGCAAATTACGGTTAGTTGGCAAAATTGTAATTCAAATGGCAAAATGCAGGAGAGTTGTGAAAATTATCTCAACCTCCCCCCCAACCCCCCACATGGAGCGAAAATCTAAGTAAGTTTGCTCAGTTGGCAAAATTTGAATTTCGAGTTGGAAAATTTTTAATATCCCCCCCAACCATAGTCCTTCGCTACACCCTTGATTATAATTATACCTCATTACACAGCACTGTCTCAGGTCGATATGAATGATGTTTCAACTGTCTCGCGACATATTAATAAAATAACAACTGCTATGGGTCTGGCAATAGACCTGAAGCCTTTTAGTCTCATTACAAAAGGATCTGGCAATAGACCTGAAGCCTTCTAATTTCATTAAAAAAGATCTGGCATGCATTGCTTAACATGTAACGTGTTTTTTCGCGCTTTTTCTAGAAAATAATTATTGAATAAAATAAAAATAAATACCCCCTCAAGCAGCTGCTTGCCACAGAGGTCTGACAGGAGCCTGTCAGTTTATATGCCATAGTAGAAGGTCTGAGAGGATGGCAGGACCTCAGCAGAAAAACGACACATACATCCATGCCTTACCCTGGGCTCGAACCTAAGGTCCCTTAGATCAGTAGCCAAGCGCGCTAACCACTCGGCCACGGGACGGCAATTAGTACTTTTTTTAGTTGTGACAACGGGTAATAAGAGTGCAAGAACATCAACTTCTAGTGCCGGTAAGAAGGAAAAATCTGAATTTAGAAACTGAATTAGACGTTTTGAAAAATATTGATTCAAGTGAACGGAAAGTAGATTTGCGAAATAATTCAGGACTGGCAGATTCAATAGCAAGAACAATTATAAGAAAACATCATCGTTTAACAGCGGGAAAGTTATCTGTTGTACCAGAAGCAAAAAACTTGACTAGAGGCTATTTTGATTGAAATGACGAGATTTTTAAATATTTTTATTGATGATATATATAATATATAATTGATATAATTGATATATATACCAAAGGTATATATTATAATATAATTATAATTCATTATAATTCACTGATATAAGGGACCTTTTGGTATAATGATATATGTACCAAAGGTATATATAATTGCTATAATTGATGATAATACCCAAGGTAAAAGTCCCTTAAGTTCATCTGTTAGTCAAGAAGAAGCCTGTTTAAAGAATTAGCTTATATTAAGATCTAAAAAAAATCAGCCTGAAAAATTTATGGAACCATTTAACCTCTAGTAAGGGGAGGTTCCATAGATTTAAAAAAGCGCTATAACCTCCAAAATATATCAATCTAAGGAGAAACTACAAGTGCAGATCAGGAGTGCCGAAAATTTCAAAAAGTGACGAAAATTTCAAAACGTGACTTATTAACATTATTCAAGAGGGGGGGGGGGGGAGGGGATATGGAGATATACTGCTCTACAAGTTTTTAACATTGATGAAACAGGACTTTTTTGGGAAACGAATGCCTAAAAGAACTTTCATGTCCAAAGAATCAAAAACAGTATCAGGCTCCAAGGTGTCAAAAGATCGTTTGACGTTATTGCTGAGTTGGGTTGTTTTACCTCTGAGCGGCACTTTTTTGCACACCATGAGCTAAATGGTCAGGTCACAAGGACCCCGAAGGCTCAGAGAAGATTGGGGGAGGGGACCCACTGGAATAGCTGTTGGGAGACAGATGGTAGCCTCCCGTCAAGGCCATCCAGCGTCTTCTTTAACGTGCACAGGGTACGGCTTAACGTCCCATCCGACGGACGGCGGCCTTTCCAAGCCCATCGGTGTCCCCTACTGACCGTGGGCAGGGCGGGGAGTTATGCGGAGATAAATCTCAACGCTGACCCAGCTGGGACTCGTACCTGGGAACTACAGATTACGAACCTGGCGCGCTACCGACTGAGCCACCCCCGCCCCTTATTGCTGAGTAGTAACGCTGTCAGAGATATCAAATTAAAGCTCCTTTTAGTTTACCATTCCAAAAATCCAAGGGCTCTTAAAAGTTTTGCGAAATCTAAACTCCCTGTAATTTTAAAGTCTAATGAGAAAGCTTTGGTAACTACGTAACTCTAAGGGCTATAGAAAGCTTGGGTAACTATAATTGGTATGATGAATACTTCTGACCGGCAGTGGAGAAATATCGTTTGGCAAATAATCTTCCTAATAAATCCATCCTGATCATGGACAATGCGAAAATCCAAGCAGAGAAAGCCTAGGAGACATAAACAATCATACAAAAACCGTTTGCATGCTTTCGAACACCACAAGTAGTATCATGCCATTATACGGATCCCCCACTAGTGCTTTCCCCCCCCCTATGACGTCACCGACCACGCCCCTATGACGTCACTGACCACGCCCCCTATGACGCAACATGACGTAATCATTACATAATCATTACATAACCGACCTTTATTAATAATTCCTCCCCCTTTATTAAACCCCCCTCCCCCCCTCAGTGGCGCCATCTGTTGACAGTGAGAAGTACTATTTTCCCAAAAAAAACCCTATTTTTATTCCAATTCTTCGATTTTTGATTTCCCCCTTTATAAAAAAAATTCCTCCCCCCTTATGAAAAAAACCCCTGGCGCCATCTGGTGCCTGTGAGGAACACTAATTCCCAAAAAGCCCCTATTTTTATTCTAATTCTTCGATTTTTCTTTATTTTACCCCAATGGTTGACCGGGACTACCGCAGAGTGTTGTGCAGGCTCTGAGACGTAAACGACAGAGACGTCTGTAGACCCTGCCAGTGTGAAGACGTCAAGTGTTTTCATCTCCAGATACTCGAACTAGTACAACTATGCAAAACATCTGTATGGTTCTAGACCTCGACGGTTTCCGTGTAAATGGTCGTTTCCTAGTGCGTGAACTTGGATATGCAACTCTGAATGGGAAATGTGGTGTCTATCGTTTCAATCTTCGACAGCACCAACCTTTGTCAGCAAAAGACAGAAGGACAGCCAACTACGTGTCTAAATATGTGATAGGTCTACCCTTTCATCCTCTACCTCGAGAAAAGGTGTGGTCGCTAGATCACGTCCCTAACATCGTGAAATATGTTTACAAACTTGCACGTACTGAAGAAGCTGCTGTGGTGGATTACAAAGGAGGTACTGTGGAAAGAATTCTCTTGGAACAATTAAATCTTCCCAGTGTTAATCTCGAACTTTACGGCTGCCCCAAATATTGTGATCTCCCCAAAGTTTCCAAGTTCGAATGCGGATATCACACCGGAGAGGACGTCCACTGCTCTTTAGCAGAAACAGTTGCTTTCTTTGGATGGATCGATCGTCGAGAGCATGTCTCAACAAACACCTGCTTATCAGCTCGTTCCTGATTGGTCGTCTCAGGTGGTGCGGCTCTCTAGTTAAATAGGGAGCGAGTGCTCTGTGCCGCATTGTTCACGATGCAGCCTAGCAATCCAGATGCGTGGTGTCTCGGTGAAGATGTGTACGTCGTGCCCTCACTGTTCAAAAATAAGTTTTCTGTGCACGTACGCCGCTACAAGAAATTTGAAAATGGTGAACTCATCTACCCTACACCAGCAGGAGTTAGCCTCTCCATACCTGAATGGGAGGCTTTGTGTGCCGCGGTACCCCACATAGAGGACAAAGTGAAAATAGGCCCCGATCAACAGACATGGTACGTGATGCACAGTTTACGTGCCTACATGTATCGCACTGCAGGTGGTGAACGCTGTGTCGACTTCATCAAAGAATCAGCAGACCAAAGAACTCTACAGTTCCGTGTGGTGAGACGTTGTATAACATTGAACGCTTCGCAGTTGTTCACGCTGGCTATTCACTTAGACGAAGTGATGCGCATTGTGCACAACGTGTGCGGGACCCCCAAAGATCACCAACTCCGTACAGCCATTATGGAACATTCTGAATCCATTCGTCCTTTCCTACTGAGTCCTGTTTTCGACGGTCCCGATTGTGTTTACCCGCTGCTGGTGAATATTTTTCAGCAAGAACTTATGCGTGTGATACCGTTAGATGGACTGCAACCCGAAGAAAAAATACCGACCATCGTAGGGTGGTCTGGTGACTTGGACATTAATGGTCTAGCACAGGTATTTGTGGATACGGCCTGGAAGCCAGGTCTATTGAATTTTGTAGATTCTGGTTTTGTTTGCAATCTAAAATATAATGCTATTGTGGACGAGGCAAAAAATGAAATGTATAAATTAAATAAATAATTATAACCTTATATAATGTGTCTGTCTTTTCATCCTATGTCATTTTAGTCTTGGTATGGATAGGAGAAAGAAGGTGTTAGCTAGTGTGGGTAGTGTAATCGTGACATTGTTAACGATAGCCTTACTTGTATTAGAACTTGTAGCTCCTAGTAAAAATATTCAGTGTGGGGAGTCAAAAGCCTTAGACGGAGAATACAAAATTCGTGTGTGTAACTTAACAGTGGATATCAGACAGTTTATAGGTGACGTTCCTACAGTGACAGGTGTTACACTTTCACTACATCAATGGCAAAACCTGGTGGGGTACGACGTCTGGGTGCGGCAGAAAACAAAACTTTGGAGTCCCATTATTTCGACCCCGAAAGAGGATTCGGTAGTGTAAAAAAGTTGGCACAGAATACGGGACTGCCACTCAAACTCGTCCGAGAATGGTTAGAAAAGCAGCCTGCCTACACGTTACATAAACCTGTTCGCAGAAAGTTCCCTCGTAACAAAGTTTACGTCACAGGGTTAGACGAACAATGGCAAGCCGATCTCATGGTCGTGAAAAATCTAACTCGCTTCAATGACGGGTATCGCTACATATTAACAGTCATCGATGTGTTCTCGAGATACGGGTGGGCGCTGGCCATGAAGGCTAAAACGGGGAAAGAAATGGTCTCAGCTTTCAAAAAAATCCTTTCCAAGGGTCGATCCCCAATGAATTTAAATACTGATCAGGGTACGGAATTTACCAACAGAGTGTTCCAGAAATTCCTGAAAAAGAAAGGTATTCGGTTCTTTGCTACATACTCCGACAAAAAAGCAGCTTTGGTGGAGAGATGGAATCGTACCCTACGCGAGAGACTGGGGAGATATTATACACGCAACAATACCTACCGCTACCTGGACGTGTTGCAGCGTGTTGTAAGGGGATACAATGTCACCATTCACAGTGCACACGATATGGCCCCCAAGGACGTAACCTTACGCAACGAAGACGTCGTGTGGGTTCGACTCTATCGCAATCCGAGTGTAGTAAAAGAAAAACCAACATTTAAAGTAGGTGACACAGTTCGACTAGCCAGTGTAAAAGCGCCCTTCAAGAAGGCAGGTACACATTTGTGGACCGAAGAAATATTTATAGTCGACAAGGTATTACAACGCCAGCCCCCTGTGTATGTCGTAAGGGATTCCGAGGGAGAAGTGTTGAAAGGCACATTCTATAAATCGGAGCTTCAAAAAGTGACAGAACCCGAACTTTACACGGTTGAGAAAATAATCGAGAGAAAAGGTCAAAAGGCACTGGTCAAATTTCGCGGATATCCCAAACCTTCCTGGATCCCTAAAAAATGGATAGTTTCTACCTGACTCTTCCCTCCACGGCTAGTCAGAATATTTATCCGAACAATTCGCAGACCGATTTCACAGTCCGTCTGGCACAACCCCTAAGACTGAGAGGAAAATGGAAAGTGGGACTAGCAGAAGTTCACTTACCGGTGAGCTGGTACAATGTGGACGGTTCTAACGACACATATGAATATTACGCCCCTGCCACCCCTGAAGAATACAGGAAAATCAAACTTAAACCGGGCAAAATAACTCGAATGGAGATGTTGTCTCTCCTCACCACACAGCTCCCCAAAGAAATAATAGTTTCCTATAACGGTGGTTACTGGGTATTCAAACCGAGTGAGGGGTACGGACTGATGTTTCCTAAAACGAATTTCGGTAAACTTCTGTGTATCGGCGAGGGAGAAGTTGACAAACCCTTCCACCAACGATTTGCCAGCAAACTTTGCAATACACCAACTTTCGACATAGATGACGAGTGTTATTTCTACGTGATCCCACCAGGTAGTTTCCAAGAACGAAAGGTACCCCACGGACGATACGAAACTGTTGAATCGTTATTCGATGCAATGAACCAGATGTTACCCTACAGGCTGAGAAAAGCTTACCGTTTCAAGCAGCAGGCAGATCACACCGTGTTGATGGATACAGACAAGTCGCATTACATTAAATTTCCTCGATCGAACCCCGGATTAGGTGACATGCTAGGAATTGCTAAATTAGATATACCGCTGAATAAAGTCCTGGGTGACTATCCCATCGATATGAACAGAGGAATGTATGGTATTTATTTGTATTCAGATCTGATTGCTCCTCAGTTGTTAGGCGATACTCACGGTGAACTGTTGCGTGTCGTGAATCCTGCCATCAGAACCAGTAATAACGAAGCCATTGTTGCTGTATATCAACAGCCTGATTACTACCCCCTTGCAAGGAACAGTTTCGAGAGTGTGAGAATCTTCCTTCGTACCGACACCGGAGAACCGCTGCATTTTAAATTCGGTAAAGTTTTAGTCAAGTTACATTTCTGTCATGAGGGTTAAATTCGTTCCCCCTTCCGCAGACGCCTACGTGAGCTACTACAAGAGCCAGACAGGGAAGGGTGTGTTCCGTGGTCCTCGTTATCAGAGAGGCGACGGGCTAGGAAGCATCTTTGCTAGGATCGGACGTTTCATCAGCCCTCTCGTACGCCCTCTCGTACGACCTGCGCTGTCTACCCTGCGTAAGGGTGGGCTACGGTTCGTTTCAGAGATGTCCCAGGGGCAAAACTTCAAATCTGCAGCCAAAGCCGGGCTCCGTGAAGCGGGTGCCGACCTCTTGCAGCGTGCCAGTTCAAAGCTGCAGGGAGGGAAAGGAATAAAACGTCGTCGTCAGCATCCCAAGGTTCATAAAGTGAAGAGACACTGTACTGTGCAGGACGTGTTTTCATCATGAGCATTCAGAAAATTCACGCTGATTCTGGCGACTGTGCCAATTCAGAACTGGATCTGTTTCTGGTTCCACCCACTGTCTCACAATTAGAAAGAGGCTGTTATGTCAATTATTTACCTGTGGCTTCCCTGGAAGGTAATGCACCACTCGAATTCATCGTGAAGGGGACGGACGATTACATTGATCTATCTCGATGTCACCTACGTCTCGTCTTGAAAATTGTAAAATCTGATGGTACAGCACCGTCGGAAGTGATTGCCCCCTGCAATCATTTCTTCCACGCCCTCTTCAACCAGGTAGACGTCTTCCTCAACGATCATCTCGTGAGTGCTTCTCACACCCTGTACCCCTACAGGGCGTATCTAGAGACTCTATTGAATTACGGGGCCGATGCCACACGAAGTCAGCTGGGCACCTCGCTCTGGTACCTCGACACCCCAGGTAAAATGGAACTGACCAGCAGGGAGAATGAGGGGTGGCATCAACGCAAGGGGTACGTCAAACCAACAGGTATCGAACTCATCTCGTGGATCCACGCTGACCTGTTTAATCAAGATCGTTACCTACTCAATCAAGTCGACCTGAGACTGCGTTTGCTGAGATCCAAACCCGAATTCTGCCTCATGACAGGTGAAGCAGACCCCTCTTACAAAGTACAGATACACGAAGCTGAATTTTTTGTGCGTAAAGTCAAACCCACTTCGGGTGTCATCCTTGCACACGCTCGCCTGCTGGGTACGGAGAGTGCCAAGTACCCTCTGCGAAGAACGGATTTACGTATGTTTTCCATCGCTTCGGGCCTGACGAGTGTGAACCGTGACAATTTATTTCTCGGCCAGCTCCCTGTACGGCTTGTACTGGGTATGCTGGAAAGTACCAGCCTGAATGGATCGTACGAAAAAAATCCCTTCAACTTCCAACATTTCGACCTAAACTACATCAGTCTTCACATAGACAGTGATCATCAGTCCTACACCCCCGACTTTACGAATGGGCGCTATCTCCGCTGTTACCAAGGATTATTGGAAGCTGTGGACGCCTGGAAATCCGATAGCGGTATTAACTTATCGCGAAAAGCCTATGGAGAAGGTTTTACATTATTCGGATTCCAATTGACCCCCGAGCAACGTGAATGCAATCAAGTATTTTCTTTAATAAAGAGTGGGAGTGTGAGAGTCGAATTAAAGTTTGCCAAGCCGCTACCCGCATCGGTCACTGTGATCCTGTATGCCGAGTACCAGAATTTGTTGGAAATCCCATTGGATCGTAAAGTCCTGTTTGACTACAGCTCATGAATTCCTATCAGTTAGAATCCATCCTTTCGATGTTACCCACAAGTCTAGGAGTGTTCCCCCGTGACAGACTACCTCACAGAATCAATCAGTCAGAAGCCTTGTTTATCTACAATACCGATCCGTCCTCCCTGCCTGGAACCCACTGGATAGCGGTTTACAAGAAAGGAGTGCAAGTAGATCACTTTGACCCCCTGGGTACGAGTCCCGTTGCCTCCATGCAAGAATACTATAGTCGACTAGGCATACGTCACGTCTTACACCCCTCGATACCTCTGCAGGACCCCCTGGGAGACACATGCGGTGCTCACTGTCTGTATTTCCTGTTTAAAAGATCGTGTGGTTCGACTCTTCCCACAGTACTGCATCGTGATTACACGTGTCGAGTAGACTTTAACGACTGCATGGTGGTGCGATGGCTCTCCGCACTCCTTCAAATATTATAATTGCAGCACCTTCACAGTGTGGGAAGACGACTTTCACTCTGAAACTCATCAAAGAAGCAGCTCAAGTATTCGAACCCCCACCCCAGCGTGTCGTTTACTGCTACGGTGAGTGGCAGCCTGCCTTTGAACCCTTCAAGAAAACGGTGGAATTTTATGAAGGACTACCTACGGATTTGGAATTTGATCCTCACAGACCTACACTTCTGGTACTGGATGACTTGATGGAACAGTCTGTAGCCAGTGAGCGCATATCACAATTGTTTATTCGTGGGGGTCATCATAAAAATATCACGATTGTCCTGATCTTACAAAATCTGTTTTTAAAGGGAAGACATTCGAGGACTATATCGCTCAATGCTCACTACATGTTTTTATTTCGCAATTGTCGGGATGCATCACAAATAACCCACCTGGCGAGACAAGTGTACCCCCATCAATCTAAACTCCTGACGGATGCCTATAGACTGGCTACACAGGTAACCTGCGGTTATTTGTGTGTTGACCTTCATCCCAGAACGTTGGACAGTGAAAGGCTCCGTGCAAAGATTCTTCCATCAGAAGAACCCGAAATACTTTACGTTCCAAATGAAAGTTAAATCTCAAGGTCCGTTCCTTCAGTGCTTACCAAAGCTAGGGGGAAAGCAGCGTACAGCTCTGATGAAGCACATCTCCGACCCCCAGATGTATGCTCTATGTGAAGTGTGTTCCAATTTCTTAAAAGGAAATATACCTGTTTCCCACAGAGTATTAAAGAATTTACGCCAGCACAAGACGGTCATAAGGAGTCTAGCGTCCAAACGTGCATCTTTACGTCACAAGAAGCATCTGCTGCAGCGTGGTTCAGGGTTCATTATACCCCTGCTGACTGCTGCCCTCCCCCTGTTGGTTTCGCTATTTAAAAAAAAATGATTTCTGTAAAAGCTGTGCAGAGAAAAAACATAAGAAAAAAAGTATGTGATTTGGACTCAGAGATGAAGAAAATATTGGAGTCTGACGATGCTGACGATAAATCCGAAAAGTATCTGACTGCTTTGAAAAATTATTTGTTATTCTCAAAACAGCTTGACACTCCACATGAACTAAAAGTCAACATCCCCAGAAGCACTATAGCTGAAGAGCGCCCGCCAAAAGACATTGCTGTACCCATCCGACGTAAGAAAAGAAAATTATCCGAGTGGTCAGCATATTGAAACCTTCTGTAAAATCCAAGCCCTGTGCGCTTGAAGATTTGTGTTAAAAAACCCATGTATTTAAAATGTGCATTACAAAATATCCAATAAAAGAAAGTAAAACTGATATTTGCGTCTCTTGCTTCATTCACTCTTCTACTCAATTCAGTTAATTAGTTTTACAAATCCGTGCAGTGTCCCCCCAAACACAGTCTCGCTGGAGTAGTTCTCTAAGCACAGATGCATCCAGGCTTCTCATTGGTCCTTCTACGGAGCGCTCTAAGCTTAGATGCACCGGTGGTTTTTATTGGCTGGCGTCAGCATGCGCTGCTCGCGCTCGCACTGTGAAGCACGGCATTGAACTTTCCCCTCGCCGTAGTGTGTTTCAGCTAGGTAATAAAGAGGCAGATTTTTTGAAACCTTTTTTATTGAAACAATTCACAGACAATAATTTACATGACATATCCAATGCTGGACAGTAAAACAATGACAGATCTGCTATAGTTTTAAATACAATAAGTTAAATACAGTAATTCAAAAGCTGACGACGCCTCAGTGCTGGGTCATTACGTGTGAACTAAGGTTCCTTAGGAACATTGAAATAATAAGTTTTAAAAAAAAAGGTCTGCTACGGATACAAGATCCACTACAGATACTGAAATAATAATAATAATAATAAGGTCCCCTAGGAACATTGAAATAAATAAAGTGTGCAGTGAAATAATAAGGTTCACTAGGAACATTGAAATAAATAAAGTATGTAATGATATAATATTTTCACTGGTGAGCAACGAAATAAAGCGTGTAATGAAATAATATTTACACTGGTGAGCAACGAAATAGAGTTGTAATACTATGCACACTGAAATAATAAATGAAGATGCAATAATAAATAAATAATAAATAAATAATAAATTAGTTTACAATAATACATTAGTGTACAATAATAAATAAAAACTGTGCAATTACTCATCCATGAGTTGGATAAGGGTATCCAGGCCCAGGTCATTGTAACCATAAGGTACAGTGAGAGTCGAACCCGGGCTGAGATACCGCTTATCGAGGTTAGCCTTAAACCTTTTTACCATGGGCCTGTTCGTAAGTGACCCATCCACTTTATTACGAACCACATTAAAAGGGACATCGAAGGTCTCGCTGACTGGGGAATTCCCTAGGACCATGGATTTTAGAAGTTCAAAATTATATTTACACCTGTTTTGCTTCGTGAGAGATATGCCCTTGGCGCGAAGAATTTCATCGCCGTTGCTCAACCGAAGGGCATAACTCTTGGCCCCGGCGCTGATGTAGTCCGTGATGTGTACACCGGGGCCATACTTTGAAGAAATTTCGTCAACGAGACCTCCAAGGAAGGGATTTTGTGGTGGTGTGTAGGTGTCGCGAGGAGACGTTGTATAAATCACCGAATCCGTGTCAGAATACATTGCACGACTATCTAATTTCGATAGAAGCTCGTACAGCTTTAGTCTGGCGTGACTCGTCACCATTGCAGCGAGAATCAGGCTTCCACGGGTGTTCGCTGGAGTGGCAGACTCCGCCGGCTTGTGCGTGACAAGCACGGCCTGATCACTGATAACAGCGACGTCAGTGATGACTAGCGATGCGTCCGTCAAGAGCTCCATGTACTTGACAGGACAACTCACAATGGTCGTCTGGGTTCGACTCATGTTCTGCGCATGCTTCCCCCATGACGAATTAAGCGAGACCTTGGAAAGAGTTCGCTTAAGGTTGTTTTTCTCAACTTCCGAGGGGAGGATCCGAACCCCCTCCGCCTGGAAGAAGGCCTCACAGAAGGCTTCCTTTTGCTCCTCGGTCTGCACGTCAGGGGGAAACCCGGAGTAGCGCTGCTTCAGTCCCAGAAAAGTGTCTATGTACCCAGCATAGACACCTCCCTTTTTTGTTGTAGGGTCATATTGCAGGATGGTATTAAAGTGCCACACATCATGGAACTGGAGAAGTCTGTAGCCAGCACGCATCGCAGCGTAAATTTCGAACGTAGGCCAAGATCCTGTCAATGCGCGCTGGTTCACGGTGTGCCGACAAGGGGGTGCCAGCTGTCCATCCGCACAGATCCTACAAAGGGGAAAAAGCAGCTTCCCATTACACCTATAGGGCAGTACAGGGATGAATAAACCGTCGGGGGGTAACAGTGTGGCGTGTGCAATGCCAAAATAGTGGTCGAGGTCCGTGGCGAAATCGGAGGTGATCCGAACCGGGTGACCTTTACCGAATGCAGCCTTCTTGCAAACATAGGGGTACAGGCTGTTGTAATCAACATAGTTAAGGCTACATCCTAAGTCAACCGATGCAAAGATGGAGAACACCTCCACGCGCCCTCCGTAGAGGTAGTCACGGGCCCCTATACGCCTAATAGGCTCGACGGATTTATAAATTAATGCGACGGACTGGTTTTTGCGCATCAACTCGTCGAATTCGTGCTCCCACATAATTTTGCATGTGTACCCGTTCATCAGCACTTTCAAGGTCTCAAGACGATCCATGGTCCGGGTGTTTAGCAGACCAAATGGCTTTCTCGTACGCTGATCTATTTTTTCAGGTTTGAAACATTTCAAGCAGTGATGAAAGTAACAACCTAAAAACTCGTAATAACAACGGGTACTGTGGCACACGCCGTCCAATTTGTACTGCCCTATCTTATACTCACCTCCGGGTGATCGCGCAGTTTGAATTTCGATGTTGTCCTTGGAAGCCTCATACTCTAACCACGCGAGAGCTTTCAAGGACTGCCGGTCGTTACTCGCCGAATACCCTTGGGCGGGACACACACCGAGGGTATTCTTTTGCAAAAACTTTCCACGGAATATGCGAAGGCAAGCACCGGCAATAGTCAGGTCACGCGCAAATGGGTCTACACCTGTGAGATTTAAAAATTCCTCACGGAAAGCTTGGGCGCCTCGCCGCAGCAGCTCTGTATCTGCCTTGCAGTAATACAGAAGCTGCTGTTGAAAATCCCAGGGTTCAAGGCTTGCTGCGGCATACCACTCATTGAATGCTGACAGAGTTTCAGGCTCCATGTCTTCCGGCTGGAAAAAAAGCCGATCAGGGATGGGTCCTGTATATTGTAGATTTTCCTCCTTCACAAATTTAAAGGGGAAAAAGCCTTTCACCGTCTCCAAGTTGAAGGTCTTCGTGAATGATCGAAGAGGAGCCTGAATAAAGGATAACGTGTCGATAAACCTTATTTTAAGGCCAGGTAAAAATATACCTAAAATCTTGGATCCATCGAACACGAGATCCGGTTTTAAAAATTTTCTGTACAGGTAACTAATGATGAACATGCCGTCAAAGCCTTTGAGATTATGCGCTAGGACTGTGGCGTCCTTGAATCGTTGAACCCCGGGACGTTCTTCGGCTAGAATCCAATCCATAAAGGCGTCCGTTTCCGGGAATGAAGCATAGACCCACTCGTCGTCCACTTGGTATGTGACCACACACAGTATCGGTTTCAGCAATCCGTCGGCACACTGCACAGTCTCTACATCAAAGTAGAGATAAGTCTGACCGACAGGGTCAATCTTGCAGGGCTCGACGAATTTTAAAGTGTCAACCTTACAAACGTGTTTTTTCAGGGGATCGTACAAGCTGATGCACTTAACACAGCAATGTTGTGTCTGACATGCCTTCAGCAGATGCGCCTGAAAGCATTCAGCCCCGCGCAAATACACACAACACACTGTGCAGAGCAACAACTCCCCTGCATGAACCACATCGGTTGACAGGCACCTGTTGCAGGTCCCCTTGCAAACGTGCCCGTTGTTAGACCCCTTTAAACATTTCGGACAGAATTGCCTGACCCCGAAAAACCCTGATGGCTTGGTAATCACATCGTAATGCCCAGCACTAAACAATAAATAAAGGTTGTCCCCTCCTTCGGGACCAATGAAGATGGGGAGGAAGGCGTCGTCAGCAGAATACACTACAATCCGGTATTGCACCATGTGCGCTTGAAACAATTGTACTTCCGGGAGTCCACAGGGGGCAACAGGGACCCCGGCGTCCAGGTGAAGCTTAAGGCCCTCCGTCTGCTGCAAAGGGGAGCGGTAGTCCCGGATCTGCACATAAGTGTTTGGCAGCCCTTTATTTTTCAAGCAGAGCTCTCGTGCGACGACGAGAGCCCTTGCAAGACAGATGTTGTCACTATTTACAATTTTTGTGAGAGCCTTCTTATTGTGGACGAATGACTGCACGTCAACAATGCTTCGTTTCTCCGGCCCGGCACGTCTCCCATCATTGCCGCTGCCGACCCTGTCCAAGTCCGCACAGACGAAGTCAAATTCTAGTTCACTCCCAGGACCGAGAGATTCATTTGACTGCACTACTTTGTCTAATGCAGTCATGAATCTCTCACCCGTCAGGGCATTACGCCGAATTAGGGACAGGTTGACGGGGTTTTTCAAATCCCGGGAACGTAAGCATAGCCGTACGTGGCTATATTCGCCTGTGGGGACGATATCGGCTAGCATCCGCTCGTGCAAGTCGTGCAGGACCGGAATGAAATTATGGGGCTGTACATCCTCCATTCCGCCAAGCCGCACACTTGTTGAAATAAACTGTGTGCGAAACTTGGCGGAGTTGTAGTGGCGTGTGTTCACAACGGTGTAGTAAGGTGCTGCTGCAGCAGGTCTGACTGTGGATGGTCCTGGAACGTTGAAGGACTCGACAGACCTAGATAGATAATTTATTCTCAGAATATGCAGTACTTTACGTGTTTTTTATCTTAGAACTGAAGTTATAATGCTGTATTGCTCAGATACACGTTTTTAAAGTATTACATTTTCCCCAGATACACACTTTTAAAGTATTACATTTTCCCCAGATACACACTTTTAAAGTATTACACTTTTAAAGTATTACATTTTTTAAAGTATTACACTTTTAAAGTATTACATTTACTAATATTCTTCTTTATACATAGTTTGTCCAATAAAAATCATATATATATATAGAAATTTTTCCTACAGTACAAGTCTGAGAAAAAAAAAAAAATGTTCCACGTGAGTAAACACTCGAATGTGGAAAAATTTAACCGTTGTAATAAAAGACAACACACATTGCTAGTATAATTTTGCCTACAGTACAAGTCTGAGAAAAAATGATCCACAGGAGTAAACACTCGAATGTGGAAAAATTTAACAGTTGTAATAAAGGGCAACACACATTGCTAGTATAATTTTACCTACAGTACAAGTCTGTGAAAAAATGTTCCACAGGAGTAAACACTCGAATGTGGAAAAATTTAACAGTTGTAATAAAGGACAACACACATTGCTAGTATAATTTTACCTACAGTACAAGTCTGAGAAAAAATGTTCCACGGGAGTAAACACTCGATTGTGAAAGAATTTAACCGTTGCTAGCTCGAGCAAAAGGTCTAATTAAATATTTAACTAATTTATAAGTAGAATAAAGAAAGTAAAATGGCTTTACAGGCTATAAAACTATATATGCTTTAGTAAATGATTGAGCCGTTTAAGACCTGCTCTACATCAAATGAAATTTCATTTACCTGACTACAGAGCCGCTGAAGAGTCCCGAGATGACGTCATCACCGGCTACCTCGTTGGGGGGGACGCCATGGCCCACGATAGGCGTCGGGGTCTTGACAGCAGCGTCCTTAAAACACGCGTCATTGGTTGAGACGGCATCAGCTGCGGGGGCCGCGCGGTCCGGAGCATTGATGGGTCTAGAAAGATAATTCCGTTTCAGAATATGCAGAACATTTACATGTTTTTCATCTTAGAACAGAAAAGACAATATGCAGTACATTTACTAGCATGATCAAAATATCTAAGTAACTAAAGTTTGAAAATTAGATTTTAGAATAAAAGACAGCACAGTTTGCTAGCCTGAGCAAAAAAAAAATCTAAGTAACTATTTAACTAAAGTTTGAAAATGACTTTACTAGATAGAAACAAATATAAATCTCTATATTGAAACAGTTATGTTGTGATAAAAGACAGCACACAGTACATTTATTAGCGTGAGCAAAAATTCTAGGTAACTAAAGTTTGAAAATGACTTTACAGGTTAGAAACAAATATAAAACTCTATATTGAACAGTTATGTTGTGATAAAAGACAGCATGCGCCACAGTTTGAGCAAAAAGACCTAACTAACTATTTAACTAACGTTTGAGAAAAAAAAAATTTTTCTTTTTTAACAGTTGTAATAAAAGACAGCACGCGGTACATTTACTAGCGTAAGCAAAAAATCTAAGTAACTAAAGTTAGCATTTACAATAAAATGACTTTACAGGTTAGAAAACTCGATATACGTTAATAAATAACTGAGTTTCTTAAGGACAGCGTTAAATAAAATTTCATTTACCTAGTTGCCGTTGAAGGGAACGCGTCAGGCCGGACGACAGCGGGTGGTCTCATCTCCGTTGCTGCTTTTGCTGCGGCGGCTGCCCTACGTCTGTGGGTCAGCGACAACCTCGTAGTCCTCTGCCGTAAATCCTGCCCTGCCTCCAACTGACGACACGGACGTTTTGCATGTTGGGGGTCCTCCATGGGCAGGCTTCTTTTGGAGACATCATCTAGGGTCTTCACTGATTTTAGGAGCATTTCAAAATGCTCCATGTCCGTAGTTTTCCTAGATAGATAATACGGTCTCAGAATATGCAGTACATTTACTAGCGCGATCAATATATCTAAGTAACTAAAGTTTGAAAATTAAGTTTTACAATAAAACTCTATGTTGATCAGTTTGTTACCCCGAGCAAAAGATCTAATTAAATATTTAACTAAAGTTTGAGAAAAAATTTAACAGTTTGCTAACCTGAGCAAAAGATCTAATTAAATATTTCACTAAAGTTTGAGAAACAATTTAACAGTTTGCTAACCCGGGCAAAAGATCTAATTAAATATTTCACTAAAGTTTGAGAAACAATTTAACAGTTTGCTAACCCGGGCAAAAGATCTAATTAAATATTTCACTAAAGTTTGAGAAACAATTTAACAGTTTGCTAACCCGGGCAAAAGATCTAATTAAATATTTCACTAAAGTTTGAGAAACAATTTAACAGTTTGCTAACCTGAGCAAAAGATCTAATTAAATATTTAACTAATTTATAAGTAGAATAAAGTAAAATGACTTTTACTGGATAGAAACAAATATAATATTCTATGTACGTCAGTAAATGATTGTGTCTTAAGGACAACATAGCATTAAATAAAGTTTTATTTACCTGTTAGCTGTTGATGATCCAGCAGGAACTTGCTCAGTAGACATCTTGGGATAGTCAGCAGCGTTGATAACTCAGTAGAGAAGCTAGCAATGGAATGTCCTTGGGCTGACTTGACCACGTATATATACACCCCCCAAATCCCACTATCTAATACGTGTCACAACAAGATCAGAATAACGTGGACTGTCCAGCGAGTGACACGTCACTTACCCTTAGAGAGCAACAATCACAGGACACTCAACCCTAGGGCGATTGCATCATGTGTCACGAGATGTTTCGTTGCTACCTGACACGTATGTGCATGACTCCACGTACGACTTCAGGAATGCCTTTTCCATTGCAGGTTGGTTCTTGTTAAGAGTGAAGCTGTGGTAGCGCGTTCGACTCTCGTTGGCCGGAGAGAAGTTTTTTTTTTTTCGATAAAACGCCTCTACAGAAAACTGTTTTATTTAATAAAGGTAAGGGAATTTTGATGAGTGTTTAATTACTAGGGAGTTTAATAGCAGGGAATTTTAATTATAAAGGAATCGTTTAGTCGTCCTGGCTAAATGAATAGCAAAGGGTTTTAATTACTAAGGAATAAATACAACTCTGTGAGTTGATTTACAATTTGAGATCTGCATTCAAAAGAGTTCAGTGCTAGTGTTGGCTTTGATGTAAGAAATACATAGAAAAAGCTAGTTATAAAGAATGCTATAATATCTGAAATGGCTGACCCGCATCTAAGCCACCGCAAGTACAAGGCGTATTCCCGTGCGTCCTGGAATCCACAGAGCAAGGGACGATTTTTTTTTTCCGGTGAAACACATCTACAGAAAAACTGATTTTATTTCGACCGTGGAGTGATTTTAATAAAGGTGAGGAATATTTTGACGAGTGTTTAATTACTAGGGAGTTGATTAACGGAGTTTGAAAATATTTCCACTGCAGACGTGTGTTCTAAAAGCAGATTTAACATGTCATCCCTACGAATAATTTAAACCATTATTAATTTCACCCTATGGTATTTTCTATGGAAACAGTAAGAGTAAAATGAGTTTCAACTGTAGGATGATTTTTAATAGAGGTAAGGGAATTTTGATGAGTGTTTAATTACTAAGGAATTTTGTATCATCCTTTTCTGTACAATTATTCTAAGACCAGTCAATCGTTCCATGCAATTATTCTGAGACTTGCATCAGCCGAGTGAAGGAGTGGGGCCTTAAAATGGTCAACCAGAGGGTTTTTCATAAGGGGGAGGGCTTAAAATATAGGTCAACCATTGGGACAAAATAAAGAAAAATCGGGAATTAGAGTTAAAATAAGGAGGTTTTTCCGAAAATAGTACTCTTCATTGTCAACAGAAGGCATCAGGGTTTATTCATAAGGGGGAAGAAATTTTTAATAGAGGGGAGTAATTTTTAATAGGAGGGGGAAATCAAAGAATTAAAATAAGGGTTTTTGGAGAATTAGTGTTCCTCACAGGCACCAGATGACGCCAGGGGTTTCTTCATAAGGGGGGAGGAATTTTTTTTATAAAGGGGGAAATCAAAAATCGAAGAATTGGAATAAAAATAGGGTTTTTTGGGAAAATAGTACTTCTCACTGTCAACAGATGGCGCCACTGAGGGGGGGGAGGGGGGTTTAATAAAGGGGGAGGAATTATTAATAAAGGTCGGTTATGTAATGATTATGTAATGATTACGTCATGTTGCGTCATAGGGGGCGTGGTCAGTGACGTCATAGGGGCGTGGTCGGTGACGTCATAGGGGGGGGAAAGCACTAGTGGGGGATCCGTATAATGGCATGATACTACTACCACATCTGTCATCCAGCCAATGGTTCAAAGACATCATAACATTTAAAACTTACTTTGTAAGGAAAACCTTCTCTTAAGCCGTTTCAAGCCACAAATAGTGCGGAAAATGCATCAAGCAAAAGGGAATTGTCGAAATCCTACAACATGAAAAACGCCATCGACAACATTTCAAGGGCTTGGGAAGATGTGACTCAGAAAACTATGAATGGAGTACCGGGGTGGGGGTGGTGAAAGTTTGGGAGGATGGTGTGAATGATTTCCATTGATCTGACGAACCCGTTGAGCAAATTAGAGAGCAAATTGTAGAGCACGGAAAAAAAGTGGGACTGTACGAAATTGACCACGACTTCGTCCAACGACAGGAATGGCTTTTTCTAATGCAGAGGAAGTGACGAAAGAACGAGAGCGTGTATTGAGGAAGAAGAGGATCACGATGTTACAGATGTAGAACCGATAAAGTGGCTGACAGCAAAAAGGTGTGAGGTTTTAGAACATTTTGAAAAGAAGTGTAATTATTTCCGAGAGAACCACTCTGACATGAAACGAAGTTCGAAAGTTATAAGGAATTAATAAAAATGACTTGATTTGTTACATGATTCTGTACAACGTGAGGAAGAGGTCGAAAGTGCAATGTTCAATCAACCTCGTTTTTCACGCCGAAGATACGAAAACTTAACAACCCAGAGCCATTGCATGAATAAATTCATCGTTGAAATTGACACTGTAAATTAAACTTTAATACAATACATAACGTGTGTAGAATATTGTATAATCTTTAAATATTTTCGAATGACATTTATGTGTGTTTTCACTTTTCGAATCAATTGATTATATTCGCATATACCCTATTAATAACATAACTATCAAAACAGCCTATCGCAATGACCATAACTTACCCAATTAACACGTATTTTTTATGGAAATAGGGTGCTTGCTTAGCGCTGATTGACTTGCGCACTGTTTTGCTGGAACCAATTAACAGCTTTAAATGAAGGATTCTGTATTGTAGGAAGGACCAGCGAGAAGGTGGTTGGCGAATGTGGACAACTTCATCTCCGATCCCAGTTGGAGGGAAAATCCCATCCTGTGGTTAGAGGAAACTGATGTAGCTATTCGCACTTTGTTTTACCAAATAGTACCCACAACGTTGAAGATTTTTTCAGAAAAATTTTCAAAAAAATTTCTAATCATCATTTCAGTTAAACCATGGTACAGTTATAGTCCGAGAATTTATTTTGGGGAAAATTTTTGAAGTAGTTTTTTGTAGCCTGTTAAATATTCCAGCATTTAAAGCTCTTTGAACACCGAAAAAAATAGTGTTTAAAATCCAGATTTCGATAGATTTGATTAAGATCTTTAATTTATGTTTAGAGATATTTTTCATTAAAATTCATATTGAAGAATTTATTGAGCTCTGAACGTAACTTTCCATTGAGGTAACATGGAATTGTTTCCATTTTTCAGTCCAGTGATTATATTTCAAATAGAAACGTTTCATACTTTTAATACTTACAAAAAGGCGGATTAAATTTTAACCTTTTATGCTTTATATTTTGATATATAATAACGAGGCTTCGTGACGTCACACTGCACCCTGCCTCGTCAAAATACGCAAGAGCTCTTCTGTAGTTGTTGCCATGTTCAGGTCCCTTTCAGCCAAGTCCTGTTGTAAGAATTATAGGATTTCCTAGAGCTGCAATTTACAACATTTCTTTAGTTGCGGACCACTTAAAAATTTTTGCCCCAAAAGCTGCGAACCACCCTTAAAAAATCTGCATATTAATTTTAGAACGAATTTTTCGTGAGAGCCTCTAACCAAGAATACGATAAGAGATATGTATATGTCAGTTACGTAAACATACAATTTAAAGAAATAAATAGAAATAGCTTCATGTTTAGTCTCATATATGAATGAGACAGTGTGTTTTTAAGAACGAAACCACTGTATAAAAAATATTTTAAAGATAAACACAAATTTATATGTTTCCTAACCAGGTAGGTTATGATACATAATCTAAATCTAATGCATAATGCCCACCTATTTTATCATAACCAGAGAGGTTAAAATTATCAGTAAGAATAAGACAATCATTCATCACTAATATATTTTTAATCAATATCTCAAATTTCAGAATAAAATGCAAGAATATTTCACATTTCCAAAATATAAAAATAAATAAATACTCCCTCAAGCAGCTGCTTGCCACAGAGGTCTGACAGGAGCCTGTCAGTTACAGAAGAAAAAAAAAGAACGAATGGTGATCAATAAGAAATTGTCTTCCAACAACTTTTTTTATACCATGATGTAGCCCTTATTGCTGACTATGACAATGACTTTTATTAATGACAACCTGCGCTTGGCCTGCTGTCAAAAGTTTATTAATGTGAGGCTCCAAATCAATTAACACCGCGGACCACAAATGATTAGTGTACAGTCGCTCAAAAAAGTATCCGAACGCTATGGTTGATTACAGAATTCAGAAAGAATATCTGGCAACAATTTTTTTAGAAATTAATGATCTGGCAACCTTCGTGTACTGTACACGAAGGTTGCCAGATCACTAATTTCTAAAAAAATCGTTGCCAGTTGTTTTTATTGAATTTTGTATACAACCATAGCGTTCCGATACTTTTTTGAGCGACTGTACAATAGACTGGGAAACAATGGTCGGAAACCGGCGGCTTCGATCACGTTAAAACGCGGTTGTTGATGGTTATTTAATTCAACATTCCATTGTGAACAAATTTTTCCCTCAATAAATTTTATTAAAAAGAAACACTGGAGCAAGTTGACAGATGGTATTTTAAAAGCATTGATGCAGTTCAAATGCTCTAAATATTCTCCAAATGCGAATATATAGTGTTAGATCTAACTGAGGCAGTGGTCAGCAATGACTTCGGTCTTAGCAGGGCATGTCCTTTTACGAGAAGTCCTGTACAAACCAGGAGTAGCTACAGGTATATTCTCTGTCCTATATATTCTTCCAAATGACGAAAAAATAAGGTGGTCGAAAAGACGCAAACTCAAAAGCCATACTGATGAATGGCAGTTTCTTTTAAAAAATCGTTTTCTGATAAGAAAATAAAAATATCCCCTCAAGCAGCTGCTTGCCACAGAGGTCTGACAGGAGCCTGTCAGTTTATATGCCATAGTAGGAGATCTGAGAGGAATGCAGGACCTCAGCAGAAAAACGACACATACATCCATGCCTTACCCGGGGCCGAACCCAGATCCCTTAGATTAGTAACCAAGCGCGCTTACCACTCGGCGGTTTTATTATATATACATTCGAATATATATATTCTAAAAATATACGTTATAGTTTTAATTTCTTAATAAAGTAAAATAACTTGCTACTCTTTTTTTTTCTCTTATGGTTATTGACTCACTAAAGAATATAATTTGGGGCTTTGAAATTTGCTCCTTTTGCAATTTTGACTCGACCCAATAAAGGTTTCTGACACCTGTCTTACAGAACACACAGTTTTAAGAATGCTGCACTGAGTTTTGTACAGCGCTAAGACTGTTTCCAATACTGATCCACTTTCTAAGTGTTCTTAGTTAAAAATCGTTTTGCGAAATTAAATATTTTCAATGAACAAATTATAGTAGGGTAAAAAGTTATACACTTTTTTTAGTATGAAATACTTTCAGAGATAAAAACTAAAAGTTGTAACTGATTATTTAATTAACAGAGAGAAATTTCTCTCATTTCTATTTTCCTTTGAGACTATTACACTAAACTCTGAGAATATTTATATTCGTTCCCTGCCATATACCATCACTGTATCCACAGCACTTTGCCGTGTTCCCTATGTCCCAGCATACTTAGTGGACTACCATGTGATGTGTCTATGGCTGTGGAAGTTCAAAAATTTGTATTTTACCACGAATGATTGCCAGTGTAATGAATTAGAAATATTGTAAAATATCCAAATGATTTGTTTAGAGACGGTGGTACCAAAATCTCGAATCCACAGACCAGGGTTTACCAATCATATCAGTAGTGGATGATATTGCCAACCATATAGCAATGATGAGTGATATTGCCAAGTCCTATGGAACCCCAAGATATAAAAAAAAGTTTTCCGTTCCCCATCTCCTCAAAAGAGTTTTTCCATATTTATTGTAATTAATCGTGGCAACATAGAATTGTTAGAATGCAGTTTTAATGATAAATTATTCAGTATTTCCTTGCACAAGACAGGAATTTTTGGATAAATTTTGAGTAAAGAAATTTGCAGTTTTGTTCCATTGAAAATGTACCATTTCTTTGCTAATTTTAATATTCGTCAGAGGTGAAAATGCTGTTTTCCATAAATATGCGATTCAAAAGTGAAGTAAATGATGGAGAGTTTTTTTGCCATTGAAGAATATTCTTGTTAGCTCAGGAATCCCAAAAGACTGCTTGGAATCCCAGTTGGGAAACACTGCCATAGGATATGGGGAAACTTTGCCATAGGCCTATGAGGAAACACTGCCATAGGTCTATGGAGAAACAGTGTCATATGCCTATGGGGAAACATTGCCATAGGCCCATGGGGAAACATTGTCATAGGGCTTTAGGGAAACATTGCTATAGGCCTATTGGGAAACATGCTATAGGCATATGGGGGAAAGATTATCATAGGCATATGGCAGTGTTTTCCCATAGGGTTAACTTTAATTTGAACCATTAACTTTTCTTTGAAGAAACCAAGTAAGCAAACATTCTCAGACTTTGAGTTGGAATTCGTTACACACATGAATGCTCGATTATTTGGTTTTGTGTTACATGATCATCGTAAACTTCTCAGTTTACGATGTAAACTTCTCAGTTACGATGTAAACTTCTCTTCTGCATCGTAAACTTCTCAGTGCAGAACAGGTTTGCAGCATTTTCTCGTTATTCCAGTTTGGTTAAATTAAATCTTAAAGCAATAAATCTTAATTGTTTTTCATTTGATCTTACAATAAGAGAGGAAGAGTTGAGAAAGTGTTCGGATTACTGAGCATTTCGGTTTCTTATTCTGCTTATTGAGACTAATAGTAAAATAAATATTCGTGCATTAAGTTCAGTTTATAACTAGGAGGAAAAAAAAGAATTTGAAAGGAATGGCGTTCAAATTTCGTGTCGTGCAGCAAGTGAAATTAATCGTCGAGTTTCGGTAATGAAAGTCGAAGCCAGTTACATTACCACCTTGACAATAACACGAAGGTCAACCATTTCCGCTACGCAGTAAATGTGAGAACATTCACTCTGCCATCTGTTGAATTCGCATCTCCAGAGATCTCGCGGGTCATGCGGGTGACGTCATCTTTCGAGTCCATCGATGACAGAGCACTGACTTGACTCCGATCATTGGTTGCCAAAGGCCGTGACGTCACAATGGACCCTGGGCAAATTAAACAGCGCCAAAACCCGAAAAGGGGAAGCCGCAATGGAATGAGAGGAACTTGGCGATCTGACTTTGTGAGCTCGTGCGCAGATGCGGGATCTGCCTCCTCCCTCTTGCTACTCATCTGCTATCTCTTGCGCTCTCCCCTCCTACCCCACATCGAGAGCAAGCAGACCAATGAGATCGTTTACTGGCCGATACCGAAATCAAACAAAAATAGGGAAACCACCTCCCTCTTCATTTCGCGGTAGGGACATAAGTTAGCGTTATGATCCCTTGGCTAAGACGGAGGAATGCTTTCTCTTTAAAGGCCAACAGAAGCAGGTTTGAACACCAGAAATTTTGATCGGAGTGTTGGAAACATTCTAAGGAAGAGGTAGGAACTAAAAGTTTTTGAAATTTGATGTGCTCTAGTATGATAAATTTTTCTATCATATTAGTTTCGTTGATTCCTGAGTCACGAATCATTTATCTAAATCGATATTACCACCTTTGTTATAGTCAATTTTAAGATTATTTCAGTTGCACTGAATTTCAAAATTTGGGCTTCGCGTCATTGCATGCAACTTAATTTTTTTTTCTTATTGCAATTAATGATTTAAATAATCCGACTTGAAAGAAGGGATTTTTTTCTGTCTTTCACATTTTATCTACAAAATGGAACATTTAGAGGAAAAGAATAGAACTTTGACTCAAGCAAATAATTAGATGTTTCTTTTATCATTTTCCGAAAAAGGTAGACAAAAAATATTTACCCTCAAACAAAATAAACAAAACTTTAGATATAATGTACCCAAGAAAAGTTAAACAAAATACAAAAGAATCGAAACTTTAGGTATATATATATATCTGAGAAAGCGTTAAACAAAATTCAAGAGAATCAATATTTAGATATAATACCCGATAAAATGTTAAATAAAATAGAAAAGAATTGGAACTATAGATATAATATGTGAGAAACGTTAAACAAAATACAAAAGAATTACATAAAAAATATTGAAAATGGACATACTGTTTGAAGTAGTTCAGAGAAAATAATATGCAATCAAAATCAGGAGACTTAATCCTTTTAAAGCAGAAGCTGGCTATTCAATATCTTAGAGATTGGAGGATACATCACATCTATGCCGTTAGTCCATATTTCTATGCCATCACTGATAACCTGCTTTCGAAAAACGCGCATTCTCACTTTGCACGGCTTTATCTAACCGAAACCTCATTAATACGAAGATTTCTTAAAATTTATTTGTTTCTTTTCTGCTTGTTTTGGTTTCTTTTCTTGCTCAATTGGCAGCGTTTTGGACCATATTACTACATTGAGAGAGTTTTCAAATTCATTTCTTTATTGCTGTTTCTTCAGATGATTTTGTACTCAAATGGTTGTATTTAAATGACATTTTGTAATGACATTTTGTGTGACTGAAATGGAAAAATTTAGCATCTGTGAACCGAAAAATCTTCCCTTTACATTGATCAAAAGAGGTCAAGCATGGAATATATCTGCTTGTCGATATTTCCACAAAATTCGATAATGAAATCAAAGGTAAAAATCACTAATGTGTAAAAGATCTTGTTGTTTATGGACTTTCTATTAGTTAGAAAGCCAGGGGTAGATTTAGCGATAAGAGGACTAAACTACCGCTTAGGGCCACGGCTACTTAGATCTCAAATCGTTCTGTGAACTATTTTTATAATGGTAGATGTCATTTCAACAACACACCACAGAGCCCCTGAATGTTTTTCTTCTTAGAACTCCTGAATCCGCTCATGTAGAAAGTTTTATTTTTGTTTCATAAAAATGTTTAGTTTGAAAAGATTCAATGCTGTCGATGAGAAGAAGCAATAAAGACTTCAGGATTAGAAAATATGAAATCAATCTGGAAGGGAATAACTGATATTTTTTTAAATATATTCACTAAAATAAGCAACAAAGGAATGAACAGATTATAATTTGCTTAATGATCCTCTCAGGACTAAGAACAAGTTTAAAAATTAGCAGATTGATGTATTTGTGCGACACATTGGGTTGTTGTTTTACCTCTGAGCGGCACTCTTACGACACATTGGGTGTTTAGTATAGACATTATCTTCCAATAGGTATTGGTACATTGTAATGTTATGTGAATAAAAAAGTAACATTCAAATCTCCTTAATTATAGAAATAAACTATTTTTTTTATTGAAAACTATTACTCCAGATAAATTATAGGTTTGAATCAAGTCTTTTCAAATATCAATTTTAAATACAGTAATATTCTTTCAATTTTTGAAGAATTATGGAAGCAGAAGCATTTAGCAACAGCGTTGCTTGTAAAAAGAATTTACTTCAAAAGCTAAAATCGAATGTAATAATGCCATAGAGAGAAGTTCTGTGAGGATGGGAAGACCTCAGCAGAAAGGCAACATAACAAAGAAAACATTCATTGCGTTTTCCGGACTCAAATTAATTTTTGGATTAATCCCTGTAATCCGCAGCTAAGCACGCTAATCAGTTGACAACTGGCGTTTTATTATTTTCTGTTGAACATGTTCTCATAATGGAATGGAGTTATTGTATTAACATTCATTCTTTTCATATGGTAAGACAAAGCAGTCTATGAACAGATATGTATGACATTTGGTGTATTGTGAAAGTAGTCATTTAATACTTTGCAAATGCAGCACTTGAATTACAACTCTTTCATTGCAAATCGTATTTGTTAAAAGGACCCACATTGTAGATAAACATAACCAGGGGCTAAGCAAAACGTTACGGCCATATTAGTTCTAATTTTATATTTCTACGTGTTTCCATTAGAATGAATTCAATTTTTCGAGCCCGTAGAAGCCCGAAGATATTGAGCCCAATACCGGCCTCTTCGCGGAAAATCTTTCCTTGAAGCAACATAAGGCATATAAACAGAAATGCACACCACTAATCATTTATTTTATTCTTATATTATTAATTAAAATCATTTTATGACAAAACTAAAAATCTTAATACTATTTAGAGCGAAAAATATTAGAAGCACTAGTGGAAACTGAAATTTCGTGGATAAACATCATTATAAACGCAAAGATCCATTCATGAGAATACGTAAAAAATATTCAAAAGCCACATGGCGCTTATTTTTTAATTGCTAAAGACTGATTAAGAGATTGAAATTATAATAAAAGAAGTTTATATTTTTTTTCGCAGTTACAAGAAATTTATTGAGATTTAAATGATTCTGAGTCTGAGTTTGAAGTCGTCTCTGATATTTTGAGCGTGACAGAATCCGAGTTCGAATCCATCTCTAGTCTCCATGTATTTGTAATTCTCTAAGAAAGAAAGTTGAGGCAACCGAATCCCCTTCCTTGCCTTCCAAAAATGTGCCAGTTTCTGTTACAGGATTCGCCCCGTGGCATGTAGAGGCAATTGCGAAATAAATTTATCAAATAATTTCGTAAAGAGAATCCCGCTATCTTTACTATTCATAAAACCAAAATCATCTCTGGTTTATTTTCCATTGATTGCACCGAGGAGAGTTTGGAGCATCTTGGGAGATGGATCGCTTACGAATCGTTTTGCAGTTTATGCACAATCGAATTCCTTGGTACATGAGTGGTTTGCGTGCTTGGCTATGGAGCAAAGGATCTGGGTTCGAATCCCGGATAAGGCAATGGACGTTTCCTTTCTAGTGTACGTTGTCTTACTGGTAATGTTTTAGCTTTCTCACATAAATTCTCTGTGGCGTCCCTGTGCTAACCTTAAAACATTATGATTGCTGTACATGATAAAACATTTGCTATTAATCTTCCTGAAGACAATTGAGAAAATCTCACGTAGGGAATGATTTTCACAACTTTTTATATGACAGACAATCAGAAAATAGTAGATAATGAGCTTGATGTCAACCTCTTCGACCAATATTTAACATAATTGAAGCAGTAGTGTATCTGGGGTATTCTTGTTCATTAATTGTTCATTTTCTTCCACCTAAAGCGGTCATTTTTTCGATCTTAATTAATTGGAAATATAGAACTATATAAACAGCTAAATTAACTCAGCTTCATTGTAACACAAATGCAACATTTGTCCGCAAAGTACGTAAGGCTAGTCAAAGAATGAAAGGCTTTTAAGTCTTTCAAGATTTCTTATTTTAATATAATTATAATCTTTAAGTCTTGATTTCTTCTAATTTCACTTTAGTATCTTTTTACAATTGAAGCGAGATAAAATCTTGCAAAATGTTTCTTCAATCGTGAGGTTCTCTGCTGAGAAAAGCCAATTTTGAATATCACACTGATCACAAAATTTTAACGGTCTTTTCGGTAACTAGAGTTTAAGGTAGTGCATTTATCATTTATATCAGTTTTTTTGCATAATATGAATAACTTTAAGCTAAGAAATAATTTTCATGCATTCTGGAAGAAAACAGATATTTTAAAGTGACCGAAGAAGTTTTTATTAGATAACATAACCAAACCCTCGCTTTCATAGGGTGGTTAGCACCAGGTTCGTAATCTGCTTCCACGTTCGAGTCGTAACTGTTGCCTGTTTTGAGTATTTTTCTCATGTAATTCAGCACTTGGTGTGAAAGGGGATACAAATGCGATTGGTAAAGACGTCGTCCGGCCGATGGGTTGTTAAATTTTAAACCGTGGTTCATCTGCGGGAGAGCCATCTGTTGGGGACGTTAAAGAACACGCTAAATGACTTCATTAGCAGGTTCCTTTCTCTCTCTCCCGGGGGCGGGAGTGGCTCATTCGGTAGCGCGCCAGGCTCGTAATCTGTAGTTCCCAGGTTCGAGTCCCAGCTGGGTCAGCGTTGAGATTTATCTCCCCAAAATTTCCCGCCCTGCCCACGGTCAGTAGGGGACACCGATGGGCTTGGAAAGGCCGCCGTCCGTCGGATGGGATGTTAAGCCGTGGCCCCGTGTACGGGAGAGCCATACCCTGTGCACGTTAAAGAACACGCTGGATGGCCTTGACGGGAGGCTACCATCTGTCTCCCAACAGCTGTTCCAGTGGGTCCCCTCCCCCAACCTTCTCTGAGCCTTCGGGGTCCTTGTGACCTGGCCATTTCGCCCATGATGTGCAAAAAAGTGCCGCTGAGAGGGAAAACAACACAACTCTCTCTCCCAACATTTAGAGTCTAGTGGATCCCCTTCTACTAAGCTCTGAGCATTTGAGGCTCTTGTAATTTGACCATTCTTGCATTTTCCTGCTAAGACTTAAGTCTTTATTCAGGAGGTTTTTCGATTCTTCGCAAGTGACCATCTGGACAAGAGTCGTTTTACAGTTCTGAAGCTGTGCATAAAACGTTTCCTTATGAAAAACTCATTACAAGGCAGCTGACTGAACAAATTTAAAGATGTATTAGCAATTTTGCTCCGAATTGAAATAACCGATTCGCAGTTCAACTATAGAAACGTTCTGAATGTCGACTCAGTAATGTTGTATTACGTTTTTCCTTTTATTCTTATTAAGAAAAAAAACAATTACCGAGATTTTAACTTGACTGCTGACCTTCAAACTGAAGCGTTACTAAAGTTTAGAGACAGTGTTCCGAAAACTTCCGAAAAGATAATACAAAAATCAATTATTGCCAATATTGGTAATCACAAAATCGGAAATCTCCCGATGTAATATATCTAATGTAATCTCCCGATCACCGAATCTAATGTATTATTCTCAATAACACATTAGACAACGGATTTAGTGTAATATAAAGCCACCCAAGAACAGCTTTTCTTAGTTGTTATAGTTCATATTATATGAAGTAATATAAATGAAAGTTCAACTTTTTTCTCACAAATTAATTACAATGTACACTCGACAGCCACTTTATTAGGTCCAGTTCCATCTTATATCAATAGTAACTTAAATATAGAATAATCCTAAAGAATTTTATTAAATAAGATAAATATCAATCAAATCTATTTAAATCTCGATTTCCAACAACATGCATTCAGTATTTAAAGTCTTATGGAAGCTGAAACATTTAGCTAATTAATTGTTTTGCAAAAAATCGTTCGAAATTAGCGAAAAAGTAAAATAATTATTACGCAAATTGCTAAAAATATTCTTACACGTATCAGTAAAGTTTAGTGCAACTGTTATTGTTTTAGTTTTAAGTTTTTATTAACTTTTCAGAGCATTTATTTCAACTTGGGTTTGTTGCTGTTAAATATTCCAAGTTCCGTAACTCTCTCCATATACCGAACGAATATCGTTGAAAATTGAGCTTTAAATTATCTTCAGTCAGAAATTTTCATCAAAAGCTTATTTAAGGAATCACCGAGTTCTGGTATTTGAGTTACTATTGACAGAACTTGGAGCAGTGCCTAATAAAGTGACCTCTGATTGTATCCAAGCAACAGAACTAATTTGATTTTTCTGAATCGTTGTTCTAAGAATACTCAACACGCAGATATATACAAAACTTTTCCGAGAAAGTGTTCCATACAAGTGTTCCCCAATCCGCTAAATATTGAGAAACATTGATCAAGAGAGCCCAGGACGAACTCAAAGTAATAGACAATCATTATAGTTATAATCTTGACCTAACAAATGACCTTGATGTAGCAAAATTCATCATTGGATTTGTTGAAGAGTTGAGGACATAAAATTTACATTTCTACCTTTCCCCATATCTGAATCTTTTTCTGAAAGAGTCATTGACTCAACTTGTAGCTTTCTTTAACACAACGGCGAGTTTATCTTAAGAATGTCCTCTTTGGTTAAAGCATTACTGCATTAGAAAAAATTCTCTTCATACTTTACGAAAGAATGCATACTTTACTGAAGGTTTAATCTAAGGCTATTGACTTACACTTTAAAGCGAACGAGAGTTGCTTTTTTATTTCGGGTCTTTTGCTGGACAGAGGTGAGGAGAAAAAAAGAACACACAATTGTATTTTATAGAATTTTTACTCCTTAGTTTGTTTTCACGGATGTATGTGTCGTTTTTCTGCTGTGGTCCTGTCATCCTCTCGGTTCTTGTACTATGGCATATAAACTGACAGGCTCCTGTCAGACCTATGTGGCAAGCAGCTGCTTGAGGGGGTATTTATTTTTTTTATTTTTGCCAAAACGCAAATGTTTTTGTATTGTCTTTGTAATTTTTCCGCGTTCTCTGGAGAACTACACACTCATTTCACTGGCCACATGTAGCCGCGAACCGCATTTTAATATGTCTTGTTTAGACTGTGACGAATAATTGTTTCTCTGTGGAAGGCTAGACTTAATCAACAGCCGTTCATGCTTCTTAGGTAACCAGATTCCGATCCTAGTTGCTGGCATTTTCTTTGCTTACACGACCCCTGCCGTCTATGAAGAAGAGTCTCTCGGATAGGTATGTGAAAGCCGCCGACGGTTTGGTGTTTTGCTAATCCGTGGTCCAGTGTGAATGAAAAAAAAAGCCATATCTGTTCGCGTTGAAAACCACTCTGGATGACTTAAATCAGGGGTGGGCAATTGTTTTCGTATCTACACTGCGCATGCGTATTGACGTGGCCGTCCTAGTGGAAAATACGAGACGAATCTTCGGTCGCGCACGGGAAGGAAATCTCGGTTCAAGGCGGATTTTTCTGACTGTCTTGGCGGGTCACAAAAAACTCGTAGCGGGCCGCTATTTGCCCACTCTTGACTTAAATGATAGTTTTCCATGGGCCATTATTTGCCCACCCTTGACTTAAATGATAGTTTTCCATTACCTCCTAAATAGCCCCCCCCCCCCCCAATAGGGGACCACCTTGGCGTGGTGGTGGTGGTGGTGGTGGGGGGGGGGGCCTAGGGCCCAGCAAACCGGCTGAAGGCTTTGCCGGCCGGATTGGGTCCCCGGCTGGAGCATTGCCAAAGCCAACCGAGGTCGACGATGCTGCCGACCGGTTCCCTGGCCGGTTGGTAGGTGACAGCGTCTGAGACCTTACCAATCAGGAGCTCTGGGTGAGCTGTTCGAGGACTCTTCTGAAAAGATTTGTGCCCCAGTAGGTCGAGTCCTCAAAGTCTGGGCCTTACTAAGAGTCTCCACCCCGGACGCCGAGCGAACTTGGATCTATATATCCTTGTTCATGGCTAACCGGGGAATAGATTAAAGTTAGGTTTCTTCCGGTGGTCAGCTTTCCTTTTGTAGGACTGCTGCCATGTGAGGCTGGGGTTGAGGTGCGCCTATAGGGCGTATTCCTTGCCCCGGCTCTAGATAGCACGGCTTTTCATAACTGGTAGTGTCGTATAGTCGGAATCGGGAATTGCCGTGGTTGCATAAGATCGCAACAAATAGAACCTCCTAAATAGGTTTTTTTCTTAGATTCCTCTTCGAGACTAGAAAATTAAATCACTTAACTCATTATGAGCTTAAAAGTGAAGCTCAAGAGTGATACTGCTCAAATCAAATCGTTATGAAAGAGGAGTATATTTAAATGTAAATTTGGGTTGGGTTGTTTTACCTCTGAGGGGCACTTTTTTGCACACAATGGGCTAAATGGCCAGGTCACATGGACCCCGAAGGCTCAGAAAAGGTTGGGGGAGGGGACCCACTGGAACAGCTGTTGGGAGACAGATGGTAGCCTCCCGTCAAGGCCATCCATCGTGTTCTTTAACGTGCACAGGGTATGGCTCTCCCGCACACGGGGCCACGACTTAACGACCCATCCGACGGACGGCGGCCTTTCCAAGCCCATCGGTGTCCCCTACTGACAATGGGCAGGGCGGGAATTTTGCGGAGATAAATCTCAACGCTGACCCAGCTGGGACTCGAACCTGGGAACTACAGATTACGAGCCTGGCGCGCTACCGACTGAGCCACCCCCGCCCCATTAAATGTAAATGATGTGTTTACTGTCGTATTTGATCATTAAAGTTTGCAAGACTGGTATTTCTGCTTTCACTCTTTGGGCATTGGTGCACATTTTTTTCAAAGCCTAGATGAATCCAAATTCTGAAACTTTGCATTCGATGTAGACTTAGGCAAAGACAATTTCTTTCATTAGAGGGATGCAATTTGTAATTACCAGAGGTATTTGGCAATGATGTAAACTAGCATCCTTTGAAATTGAGAGAATTTATTAACATATTTTTCAACATTTATGAACACAACAAAAATATTAAATAGCTCTAAAGATTTTGGTACCCGTGGTAACCATCAAGAAATCCGATAGTTCGGGCAGCCTCTGAGTGTAACGTTTATCTTGGAAACTGAGTGAAAAATTTCGGTAAACTGCTTACAATTAGTCCTTTTACTGGTTTATTTTGAGCGTTTCTTTATATATGACTTAAAAGAGGAGGCACAAACTTCGACTCTGTGCCGATTCAGCCATCGCAATTATTTTATCCAACTGCAGCAGTTATTGTTAAAGGATATTTTCCTGCGTATGCAACATGCCGAAAAGTCAACACGTCACAAATCATAGAGAATCAATTATGAATAAAAAATTCTTAAATTGTTAATGAGGAAATATAACATCCAAGTGCCCAATGTCCATTGAGTGATAATAGAGTTTAAATGGGGGAAGAAATTTCATATCTTTTAAAAACTGTTTAAGACGATGTAGAACAGATTTCTTAATAGTAAGTTGTTTTCCAAATACTAAACCAGTTAATTTCCTCCAAATTTTGTACATTTCGATTTTTTAATTATGAGATAGTCGCAGAACCTCTATTTCTTCAGAAGTTTAGAGTACAAATTGTACTACATAATTTAATTGCTAAGTGAAAGACATTTTTAATGGGAAATATTTGCAATAGTTATTGAAGAAGACGTATTTTTTTTAGGTTTAGTTAGTCAGTTTAGCTTGTGGCAAACCCACATATAATAGTTTCTTAATAGTTATTCCTACCTAATTCTATATCCTTCTGTCTTTTCTCTAAACATAGTAGTAATGTATAGGTTTATATATATATAGTGCCAAATTTTCATAAGCCGACTGTTACAGTCTGCCAGCCAACGAATGTAGCTGTGATTCAAAGGGAAATTTACTATCAGGTCTCGATTCTAAGTCATATACATTAAACATTCTATTATTTATAACACTATTCACTTTTACATCCCTTTCCTGAAAACGATATGCATATAGCCATTTAAAATAGATTCAGTTTTTTAAGTTACAGGGATAAAAAACTTCGTGATCCAGTGAATTTTCCTCCGAGTGGTTAGCGTGTCTGGCTATTGATCAAAGTGACCCGAACCCGGGTCACTTTAATCAATAGACCGAATAAGGGCTTATTATTATTATTCCCCTTTTCATTTATTTACTAACACTGCTCTCAATAGAAGCTGGAAAGTAGAAAGAGCTGACGCTTTGCAATAAATTAAACAACATAAATTGATTAATAAATAAAGAAATTACTGATTTTTGGAGTTGTCATTTTTATTGCTTTTTTTTTTACACTGAACATTATTGATTTAATCTGAGCATCAAAAATAGTGTCATCGGCAGAAGCCTAAAAGCTTCGTATTAATTTAATTGACGCGCAAATTGTTATTTATTTGCCTTAAGAAATGCCACTTTTGATATTATCACGCTAGATTATGCACGAAGACACAGCATCACTTTAAGAGATGCAAAGTGAAAAACTTTCATTCGAGCTAAAAATGAGTTAAAAACTCACTGTTTTTAATGGCCTTGATGATGTTGTTTCCATCTGGGTACTGAATTACTGACGTGTAATAAACTTTATGTTAATGAAAAACGAAACTTTTCATTCAATCGCTGTAGTCCTAAAAATGATTCATTAAAATGCATCACTGATAAATAACATTCAATGTTTAGTCTTTAATTTTGAACAAATAATTTTGATAATTGGTTTGTGTGAGAAAAGGCCTAATTTTTGCTGAGAGTGCTCAGAAATAAATGAATATAGATATCACCTAGCTTAAATGAGTAACCATTTCGGAAAATCTACTATAACCCAGGATTTGTAGTTAGAAAGTCAACACGTCACAAATCATAGAGAATCAATTATGAATATATTCTTTGTGGATATTTTCTTTGTGGATAGTTATGAATTGAGTATTTTGATTCTTTTCGCATGTTTTTTAAACTGTAGAAAACGAACTTCACAAGAAATGGCTTGCTAGCAGGTGTTCCAATTGTTCCAAGTTTCATTTGAAAAATACTCCAGATTTTAGTTTGGAAAGATTTATAACGTAAATTTTACTCATAGAAGTTCTAGAAGAAAACGAAAATTAATATAGTTTTGAATATCAGAAGAAGAGACAATTTTTTTTAATAAAGTAATCGCCGTTTTCCAATTCGAAGATCGGGAAACATAGAACTGATTTCACCACAACACAAACATTTATAAAATTCGGTTGTTTTGACTTTGAATATCCCTTTTGTGTACACAGTTGGTTAAATGGCCAGGTTACAAAGACTCCAAAGGGGTGGGAATAATGAGAGCCACTGGGCAAGTGTTAGGAGACAATGAATCTCTTTTGTTGCGATCTTATGCAACCACGGCAATTCCCGGTTCCGCTTGTACAGCACTACCTGGTTATGAAAAGCCGTGCTTATCTAGAGCCGGGGGCAAGGAATACGCCCTATAGGCGCACCTCAACCCCAGTCTCACATGGCAGCAGTCCTATAGAAGGAAAGCTGACCACCGGAAGAAACCTTACTTTAATCTATTCCCCGGTTTGCAAATGTACAAGGATATATAGATCCAAGCTTGATCGGCACCCGGGGTGGAGACTCTTAGTAAGACCCAGACTTTTTTGAGGGCTCGTGCCTACAAGGCGGGCTCAGACCTTTCGGCAGAGCCCTCGAACAGACCACCCAGGTCTCCTGATAGGTGAGGTCTCCGACGCCGTCACCATCCGACCGGCAATCAAGCCGGCCAGCAGCATCTTCAACCTCGGATGGAAGCCTCTTGTGAATTTCAAAGGGACCTGGGTTCGAGCCCCGAGTAAGGCATGAATGTGTTGGTTTTCTGCTGAGGTCCCGCCATCCTCACAGACCTTCTACCATGGCGAACCATTCTGACAGGCTCTTGTCAGACCTCTATGGGAAGCAGCTGCTTGAGGGGGGTTTATTATTATTTATGTAAATTTAAAAATGACTAAGATAATCGAGATAATGATCAATGGAAAGAATAAGCATTTTAATGGTTTGATTTCTAGCATTATCTAATAATTCTCTACGGAAGTTTGAAAGGAAATTGGGTTCCTACACCGTCATTATTATACGCTACTATTGCATAAAGTATAATTTTACGAAATATAACACCAATAATTGTTGAAATTAGGTGTTATTTTAAATCAAATTAACATTTTGTCAGTAGTACGATCTGTGTGAAGTCTGCGCGAAGTTTTTAAATATCAATTAAAATATTATTTGTGCTTGTCTACCATTTTAGAGAAGAGAAACTTAACAAGCCCAAAATATTTCTGACTTTACGTTACGTATTCGTTTCGCATACTTTCAAGATAAAAAAACGCTGGTTAACACACTATTACTTAGCGATACTTTCCTTAAACAGCCATCTCGGTATATGAATGATTGTTGGTATGCTTAACTACGCTTTAAAGATCCCAGGTCTGGCTGGGTTCGAACCTCAGATGAGGCATAAACGTTTCTTGTGTAGCCTCTCTGCTGAGATTCTCTCCTTCGGCACAGATCTTCTCTGTAGATCTTCTCTACAAAGTCTCTGTGTTTGCCCACAGATCTCTCTGTAGAGCCGCTCAGAGGCTGTTTGCCCTCTGAGCGGCACTTTTTTGCACACAATGGACTAAATGGTCAGGTCATAAGAACCCCTAAGGCTAAGTGAAGGTTGCGGGGGGGGGGAACCCGTTTCATAGTTGTTTTTAGGGAGATGGTAGCCTCCCGTCAAGGTCATATAGCGAATTCTTTAACGTGCACAGGGTATGGTTCTCCCCATACGTGGGACCATGGGTTAACGTCCCATCCAACGGACGGCGGTCTTTCCAAGCCCATCGGTGCTCCTGTTGGACGAGGACACTGCGGATTACGTCTTTAATGTGGATGGCTGAAAGAGCCGAACAATGAAATTTGTCCAAACATTTGAAATGTCTCTAGCAAAGTTCATAGCACCATATGGCCCAAATTTCCACAACGGGATAAACATTTACGTCACTGATAGTCCGATCTTTTAGGAGAGATGGGATGTTATTAAGTTTTGTAAACGTTTCGTATTGTCTTTTTTAATTTAAGAAATATTTTCAGGCTCTGCTTCATACAAAAGATGTTACTGTTGCTTCTCTTCTGCGTCTTTGATTTTGCTGTGTCTCTTCTGCATTACTAGTTACAAAATATTTCCTCCCCATCCGTTATTTTGATGATTGAAATGACATCGGATGAGTAAAATATCGTTTTGAACGTAGCTCTGATTATTTACAGCAATAATTTGTACATTATAGTTTAAAATAAGGCCCTATCTATGGAGAAAAGGGTAAATGGATATGCCTCATTGAGAATGCTGACAACCGGTACGATTGGGTTAGGTTGGGTTGTTTTACCTCTGAGCGGCACTTTTTTTGCACACCATGGGCTAAATGGCTAGAGTCACAAGGATCCCGAAGGCTCAGAGAAGGTTGGGGGAGGGGACCCACTGGAACAGCTGTTGGGAGACAGATGGTAGCCTCCCGTCAAGGCCATCCAGCGTGTTCTTTAACGTGCACAGGGTGTGACTCTCTCGCACACGGGGCCACGGCTTAACGTCCCTTCCGACGGACGGCAGCCTTTCCAAGCCCATCGGTGTCCCCTACTGACCATGGGCAGGGCGGGGAATTTTGCGGAGATAAATCTCAACGCTGACCCAGCTGGCAACCGGTACGGAGGGGAAAGAATATGAAACATATATACAGATACTGGACAGAAAGATGGAAACATTTCCGTGTTGTCAAAATTCGAAGATCCGTAATTTCTGACATAAGTTTTTTTTATAGGAAAATAGGGCTAGATTAATTTAAATTTCATTCGAATCTATCAAATCTCCATTTTCAACAATATTTCTTGGTTATTTAAAGAGCTATGGAAGCTCGAATATTTAATAGCAGCAAAGTCAGGCCTAAGAAACTTATGTAAAATTGACAATCATTGAAAGAACTCTTTGTACAAAATTCTAAAATAAACACTTATTTTATTAAATAGTTTGAAATAATGTTTATTAAGTTTTAACTTCTAAGTTGAATTTTTATGATTGGCATCTCCGTTATTGAATATTCAAACCTCTATAACTCTTTAAGTATTGAACTGATATTGTTCAAAATCGAAATTTAGACAGATTAATTAATATCTTATATTTATCTTCAGTCATATGTTTACATAAAAATTTAACTAGTTACTCAGCCTCGAATTTGATTCTCCATTAAGGATGTTTTCATTTTTTTGTCCATTACCTGCATAGATTAAAGAGAATTTTAAAGAAACTTTTTAAAGACCACTTAAACGAAGGGAAAAGTTTTATGCCGGAAAGGCGTTCCGACTCGATCTACCCCTCTCACCTTTATTCTTTCTAGATGAGGATTTGATGTGATGTGACTGTCGCGTTACTTTTGTGTTTCTGCTAACTCCCGAATATTTATTCCAAATAGTAATAAAATTGAATGTTACCTACAGTTTCAGGAAGCCTCTTCGGTGGCGCAGGTGCCAACGGGACACTTCTGCGTCACCGCACAACATCGCAACACTACTGCCGAGTTTGAATCCTGGGAATGGGTTACCGCAGGGGTGAGGCCCTCCTGAAAATCTGGAATTTTTTTTAAGTTATAAGAAAACTGCAGGATTATGAAGTCTTCCGATGATATACTTTTTGTTCCCAAAGTTGCATTTAAATAAAAGAAAACTGTTATTGGAAACATGTAAATTATCCTGTTTTGTCTGCACACTAGACATGATAAAACTAAGAATCCACCCCATTATCTAAAAAAAAAATAAGAATTGTGCATTTCAAAGATTCTTGACCCCTGTGTAAAAATTTCTTCGGACGCCCACGGTGCTGGGATAACACGGTGCTGGGATATCGGTGATATAATATATCAGGGGTTCTCAACGTGGGATACGCGGTAAAATTATTTGGGGTACGCCGTGAGAGCTCAAAAGTCGCTAGATCTAGTAACAAAGTTGATAAGTTGGCATTTGTGATTACACTATAATTATAGTTTTATCTATCTATATAAGGGGTACACCAGTACAGTCGCTCAAAAAAGTATCCGAACACTATGGTTGATTACAGAATTCAGAAAAAATATCTGGCAACGATTTTTTTTAGAAATTAGTAATCTGGCAACCTTCGTGTCACGAAGGTTGCCAGATCACTAATTTCGTGACACGCAGGTTGCCAGATCACTAATTACTAAAAAAGTCGTTGCCAGATATTTTTTCTGAATTCTGTAATCAACCATAGTGTTCGGATACTTTTTGAGGGACTGTACACCAGTTACATACACATTTCCAGGGAGTACGTGAAGCATAAAATGTTTAGAACCACTGGCGTAGATAATAAAAGACGATATTTTCCGTTGCAGAGACCTATGAAATCAGAAATGTGTTGAGTATAATGATATTCTTCACGAGTTTTTAATGGTAGAATACCAAATGGTAATTCTTGGAAGGTTTTTTTCTACGGTTTCGACGAATATTTACTTTATCATGTTCAGAGTTAGTTAAAAGGTTATCGATTGTAATTTTTCTACCACTGCTTGAGAGATCTTTCCCTCGATTCCCCACCACACTTTTTATTTCTTGCTGCAGAAACGATTATTTTCGTCATCTGACCTATTGACCCCTCAGCTTCTTGCTCGTATCGTTTTTCTTCTATAATATCTTCCGCCTCGCTTTCATTCTTACCATTATCTTTTACTTCCAAGCCAGTAGGATTGGGTGTTAAGCCGTGGTCCCGTGTGCGGGAGCGCCATACTCTGTGCACGTTAAAGAACACGCTGGATGGCCTTGATGGGAGGCTACCATGTGTCTCCCAACAGCTGTTCCAGTGGGTCCTCTCACCCAACCTTCTCTGAGCCTTCGGGGTCCATGTGACCTGGCCATTTAGCCCATGTTGTACAAAAAAGTACCGCTCAGAGGTAAAACAACCCAATCCAATCCTACTTATCTGAGTACGAAATATGGCTGGTGTAGAGGTGGGGGGGGGCGCTCCTTGAGAATGCGGAATAATAGGTTTTGCTTCGGACGTTTTATAAACTAAGTGCACGTTTTACAAGTTTGCGTTAGCAATTCTTTCAATATTCTTCAATATTGTATGAGTTCCACAGCAGTGCCTTACTGATGTTAAATATTCCAGCTTTCCATAACTCTCTAAATACCAGCTGTTATTGTTAAAAATCAAGTTTTATAAGGTTTATATTTTAATATTTTAATTCTTTTAATAATAAGATTTTTTATTGTCATGTTTCACTATTAAAAAAAGCTTACTTTAGAAGTTACAGAGTTTTGAACTTAGTTTGCTATTGACAAAAAATGTGGTTGCAACAACATTTTTCGCACCAGTGTATTATATTTGTTATTCCTGTGATATTGAATTTTTTTATAGCAGGCAGCTTATGTGGGCCATCTCTTTGTTACTGAATTATTTCCCAGCGCGCCAGGCTCGCAATCTGCAGTTCCCAGGTTCGAGTCACAGGTAATATGATTAATGACAAGACCCAGATGTTCGGCAATAATGCGCTACATCTATTGGGATAATGCCATGTTTTACCACTATACATCGTCGCGGCTGAACAGTACTATGGAAGTAAAGTCCATCCTTTTGCAAAACCTAACTTTAATATTCGTCCTGGGTCGCCACAGACAAGGATATCGAGAATCCAAGTTGACTCTGCGCCCATGACAGGGGTTCGAGTCACAGCTGGGTCAGCGTTGAGATTTTTCTCCGCAAAACTCCCCGCCCTGCCCACGATCAGTAGGGGACACCGATGGGCTTGGAAAGGCCGCCGTCCGTCTGATGGGGCATTAAGCCGTGGCCCCGTGTGCGGGAGAGCCATACCCTGTGCACGTTAAAGAACACGCTGGATGGCCTTGACGGGAGGCTACCATCTGTCTCCCAACAGCTGTTCTAGTGGGTCCCCTCCCCCAACCTTCTCTGAACCTTCGGGGTCCTTGTGACCTGTCCATTTAGCCCATGATGTGCAAAAAAATGCCGTTCAGAGGTAAAACAATCCAACCCAACCCTGCTTATCTGGGTACGAAATATGGCTGGTGTAGAGGGGGGGGGGGGCTTCCTTGAGAATGCGGAATTTACTTCCGGTTCATTCCACCACTTAGGGAGGACCAAAGATTGTTATCGCGCACAGACAGGAAGAAAGAAAATTTCCGTCTCATTTCATTGCAATGATTGTGGACGCCAGAGATTGCTGCAATCGCCGAGGATCGATGTCACAGATGGTTGCATTAGGTCGTGATTGAAAAGTGGATGGCGACCTTTAAATCAAGGTATTGCTCTGAGTAAGCCATATAATATGTTGACGAGGTACTTCACACATCGCTGCGACTACATCTGTATTTTATTTATTTCGATAGAATTTCAGGTTCCCTGAAATCTTTACCAGAGAAAGTAAATCTGTTAAAGAGAAAGAGCCTGGACGGTACACCTTGCTAATTGTTTATTATAATATCTTTTCTTATAATTTTAGCGGTAATATTAGTTATTAATTTCCACATATTAAAATTGTCTCAAATCGCTTTGTAAAATAACGTGTTAAAATTATCGAATAATATTTGAAACAATTTATCGGTATTATTTATATTTCTTAGTGAAATATCTGTAAATGTATATCATTATCTATCTCTACTAAAAATACTACATGTTAAAAATTTCCATAAAACATAAAAATATATACAATTGTCTAGAAATGTTTATTTAGAATCTAGCAATTATTTCGGCAACGGTAGGGAATTTGATTGTCAATTGATCTAAAGAGAAAAATTACCTTGGTTATTAGATGCCAGTGATTCTATAAAATTAGTTGATGTAATTTTCTCTTAATACATAAAAACTAGTTATTAAACTACAATGTCGTATACAATTGATATGCAGGTAAATTGATAATATATATATGCAAGTCAGACCTCTGTGGCAAGCAGCTCCTTGAGGGGGTATTTATTTATTTATTTTTTTTTATATGCAAGTAAATTGATAAGCAATTGAGGAGCAATTCAAAATGTTTAACTATTACTTGCCACGTATCTTCTTGGCAAGTAATATTTAAACGTTTTTAAATGACATAAAGCAGACTTATTACTGGAAAAGCATATTTCAAACCGAAGTGTACTTCTGCTTATCTGGGTATGAAACATGGCTGGTTCTAGAGGGAGGGGGGGAGCGCCTCCTTGAGTCCATCGGATGGGACGTTAAGCCGTGGCAAGGTGTGCGGGGAGCCATACCCTGCTCACGTTAAAGAACACGCTGGATAGCCTTGACGGGAGGCTACCATCTGTCTCCCAACAGCTGTTTCAAGTGGGTCCCCTCCCCCAACCTTCTCTGAGCCTTCGGCGTCCTTGTGACCTGGCCATTTCGCTCATTGTATGGAAATAAATACCTCTCAGAAGTGAAGCAAACTCATCAATCAGTTAAAGCTTGACTTTTTATTAAACGCTTGAGTGAATACAGTACATTCAATGTAGCAATCAAGATCTCTGGCATTCGTAATCTCCGTCGATATTTTATGCAGAGGGAGTTCTTAGATTGGATTGGATTGTTTTACCTCTGAGCGGAACTTTTTTGCACACCATGGGCTAAATGGCCAGGTCACATGGACCTCGAAGGCTCAGAGAAGGTTGGGTGAGAGTACCCACTGGAACAGCTGTTGGGAGACAGATGGTAGCCTCCCGTCAAGGCCATCCAGCGTGTTCTTTAGCGTGCACAGGGTATGGCTCTCTCCCGCACACGGGGCCACGGCTTAACGTCCCATCCGACGTACGGCGGCCTTTTCAAGCCCATCGGTGTCCCCTACTGACCGTGGGCAGGGCGGGGAAATTTTGCGGAGAAGGACATCTTAGATTAACTGTACCAGCTCAGAAATTTACATAGATTGGTAGTTGAAGATTTGACTCCCATGATTACATGTAAATCAAAAGCAACTTTGTTAATCGTGTTATATAAGGCATTGCTTTTGCAAGAAACGATTTTGCGAACGTTTTACTGTGCATAGAGCCTGCCAGTCATTAATGCTGGCAGTTAGCCATGAACATCTGCATCCGATCACAGAGAGTTTCATTGCGGAAGTAAATTCAAGGGCAGCATGCTTTAAAACGTTTCAGGTAAGCGCGAAGTTTTTTATTCTTTTTCGTAGTGATTTGCATGTGAAACCAGAGGCAACTTACCGGAGTTATTGTGGTAAATTTATTCGTTGAACCAATATTGTGATAAAATTATAAATAGATGTCTGCAACGATTAACTTTGACAGATGCGATCAGTTCTTAATAGTAAGTGATTGATTGAGATGCGGTACATCAGTGGTTCTCAACCTTTTAAGCTTCACGTAGCCCCTGGAAATGTGTATGGGGATGGAAATGTGTCTGGAAATGTGTATAAACAAGGGGAACTGGCGTACCCCTTGTATAGATAGATAAAACTATAGTTATTGTATAACAATGGGAATAAAATAAGACATATATATATAACATATATCTAGCGAATTTTGAGCTCTCACGGTGCACCCCAAAAAATTTTATCGCGTACCCCACGTTGAGAAACCCTACGCTATATAATGCAAAAGGCATATCTACACAAGCTCTATAGCAGAGGTTCCCAAACTTATTTGTCCTATCGCCCTCTTTTCAGAAAAAAAAATTACTCAACGCTGGTAATCTCCCTTCTTTAAGCGAACAAACAGAAAGATGCAGTGACAAATTTGCGTTCTTTTATGTATCTATATTTCTACCTACGTCCTACAACATAGTAAAGAAAGATGTTGTTGTAAATAAGACACCTTGAAGCTTGAAATTATAAAATTATTTATTAAAATCAACCACATAAACATTCACATTACACACAGAAAATTAATATAACGAAGGATAATTTTATGTGTTTATTTGGAAAATAAAGTAATCACTACGACTTTAACTCTATGTTACACAACAGATGAAACAGGTACAAACGGTTTTTCAAAAATTTCTTATCTTCCCTTCTTTCTTTGTGCTTTCACCACCTTCCAATTGCACCCGAGGCTACTACCGACCCCCTGGATCGTTCCAGCGCCACCCAGGGGTTGGCATCGCCCACTTAGGAAAACATTACTCTATATACAAGCCCGTCCAACCCAAACGTAGTGAAGAGTTACATATAAGTGTTCTTTATCATATGAGTGGAATCACATAGAAATATTTTTAAATGCTATTACATAAAAACAAATATCTTGATAACAGTCGTATTGCCATGATTCTACCAGAATGCTACTAGAGTTGGGTTGTTTTGGTTCTCAGAGGAAACTTTTTGCACACAATGGGCTAAATGGCCAGGTCACAAAGACCTCGAAGGATTAGCGAAGGTTGGTAGAGGGAGGGGACACACTGGATAGCTGTCGGAAGACAGTTTGTAGCCTCCTTTCAAGGCTATCCAGCGTGTTCTTTAAAGTGCACAGGCATGACTCTCCCGCACATGGGACCACGGCTTAAAGTCCCATCTGACGGACGGCGGCCTTATCTAGGCCATCGGAGTCCCCCTGACCGAGGCCAGGGTGGAGAGTTTTGCGGAGATAAATCTCAACGCGGGGGTAGTTGAGAGTCGATTCTGACACACTATAGACTGAACGAAATCTCCTCCCCACTCCCAGAGTACTTAAAGGTGAAATTCCTGAATTATGTTTCATAAAACTAATACTCAGGAAGGTTATTGAATTATTTTCATCACAAAATATAAGAAATAGATATGATTTCAGGTTCATAATTTCGAGTTCGAACCCGGTAAGAGAAAAACCAATTGTGACACATCTCAATGTTATTTGGAACTAGAATTATTAGAAGTAATTCGTAGAAACTAAAAATTATCGGAAACGATAATTATAAAGGACAAGGCGTTTCAATAATGAAAGGGAGAGACGAGTTGTAAGAATAATCAAGAACTGAGTAGTGTTTATTAATTTTATTTACTGAACGCTGAAGGAAAAGTTCAAATCGTAATTATTAAAAGAAATTATAATTTTTTTTTATTTTTTCCTAGAACTGTAAGCTAAAGTTTGAAATTTAAATTGCAATTCAGTTTGAGCTTGAAGCCTCTAAGTTATATATTGTTGCGGATCACAAAAATGGATAGCCACTGAGCGTGAGTATTAAAAGCTATATTTCAAAACCAAATTCAATACAAGGTAAATTGTTACAAAGGAAATATGGATGAAGTATCTTATTAACAAATCAACTATTAACATGCACAAGTCATCAATCTTCACGTAGAGCACACAACATCAGCTCTGTGTATTTTACTAAATACTACCTTTTACTTGATTTACCAGGTCACCCGAAGATCTTCACTCGCAAACCAATTCTCGTCCTGTGCTAATAACTTTTCACACACTAGCCGAACAAAAAGACAGTCCGTGTAGACATTCGAAGTTAGCCATAAAAGTTCCCACTTTTATACTTCCGCGTATACACAACACATCAAGTTACTTCTTGATACTTAACGATAAAAGATCCCACTTTTATCCTTCCGCGTATACACAACACATCAAGTTACTTCTTGATACTTACGCGCACTGTCTCAGAACAGCTCACCGTCCATTTTTCGAACCCACGACCGTTACAATACAACGACCGTTAACGCTCCCACTCTTCTTCTCCAAATTCTCCCAACGTTCTTATTCGTTGGCTGAAACTTTTTGCTTTCGGTTGCCAGATTCCTTCTGTCGTAACACTGCCCCCTTCCTAGGTCTTGTTCGTCCCGAACAATTCTGGATTCCAGTTTTTTCAGTTCTTCGATGAAACGGGGCCAAACGATCCACGTGAACCACCTTGCACTTTGTAGCTGGACGTCGACGAATGCGATATACCACGTCTGTGTCAAAATGAAAGCGAATCTCATTATGACGTAGATTTCTTTTCTGACTGAAGCCTCGTCCACAAACATAATACGTGTAAGGCCTATAGCCCTTGTGAACACGTTTATGTCTCTGCAGGGAGAAGAATCGACTAAGAGTTTTCGTGCAAAACCTGTAAAAAGTTTTCTTCTTTGTCGAAAGTTTTCTTCTTTGGATTTTTACTTCTATCAAGAGTAACAAGGAATGAAAGTCATTAGTGACATAAAATCTAGGGAGAAGTTTCATCCTCCAGTCTGACCCTTTTGTCAGTTGACTTTCCCTTAATTCAGAACTGTCGTGATGAACCTTCAGCCATATTTCACCTGATTCCAGTTGATCCCCAAGGTGCTTCACAAATATAATATCAGCTCCATAATTCTTTTTAGCTCTTCGGTCCATCTCCTCCTTCCATACTCTTGCTAGAACTGCAGCTTCTAATCCGACAACCTTACCTGTTTCTCCTGTATAAGTGAAATCAGTGATGTGTCGGGCTGCTAGCAATATTTTTTCTGTTTTACCTTCACATAGCCAGCTTGCAACATCTTCAGATACTCCTTGTTCTATTAACATGTTACGAAACTTGTTCAAAGCATTGCCGTTATGCAGAACCTTACGGACACGTGATGCTTCATCTACCCTATTATCCACAATGTTCACAAAACGCAGAAGTTCTCCTAACTCCTCGACGAGCTCTTGCAGTTCCAAGGATCCGTTACCAAGGAAACACTGAACAGCTTCCATCACTTCCAGAGAGTTGTCAACAGAGTTTTCAAGAGGTGAATCCATGTTGCTGATAACAGCTGAACAACTCAAACTCTCCATTCCACGAGCTTGTGATGCTGCAACCACTTTCTTAACTAAATCAACAGCAACATCTTCTGTACTGATGAGATCAATAGCTCCTTTTCCGAATTCAACATCATAAACCAAAGCACACACTCCTTCAGCCAGCTTTTTGGACACAATTGAGCATATCATTAGAGGAACGCTATCTATGGTAGCCATCAGATCCTTGCAGCGGTAAATCTCCTTATCTGTTGGCACCAGCTCCTCTGTCTGTCCTACGATGCAGCATCCGACGTCTTCCATCATCTGCTCGATTTTATCTTTAGTGCAATCGACTGTGAAGCCAGGGATGGATTCCAATTTGTACAGAGTATCTCCCGTCAATTGGAGAGCACGACCGGAGATCATAGGGACCTTGAGACCTAAAGCAGCAAGTGCAGGAGCCAAGACAAGACTCACTTTGTCGCCGACACCTCCTGTACCGTATTTATCTACCATCCGATGGCGCCACTTGGGTCTCCAGCAAAACACATGACCCGAGGAGGTCATAGTTGCTGTTTCTTCGGAATTCACTTTCTTGGAGCTCTCATTGTAATTAGCCAGGGAAACATCAGTCATGATTGCCAAATTGTTCATTCTGGAGATCAGCGACGAGTTTTGTAACATGACATTGTCCACTTTAGAGCTCTTGTAGTCGTGATAAAACTTTTCTATATCCTTATAATCTAAATGGTTATAATGTCCAAATCTGCACATTGACTGTTCAGAAAAGAAATTCAGCGTGGCTACGTTGAAATTATCTGAGGGATTCACTTCTCTCTGATCGTAACTCTGAGGCTTAGTTTCATCCAGAAAGTTAGTCTTTGAAGTACTGTCTCTGCCTGAAGCTCCTTTACTAGCATCACCTGTTACGCTTCTAAGCCATTCTTCGGAATTCTTCTTTTTTAAATCCCCACTTTCTATAAACGATTCAAGTGTGGCTATATGCTTCGGAAAAATCTCTCCGACTTCCCCGGTAACGACGAAGGGCACTTTGTATCTATGATGAATGGACGCCTCTTCTTTACTTGGACCACTCTGCGAAACGTAAACTCTGTTTCGTTCCCCCTCATTACCACTCGTTACTCTGCCTTTGCGATAATTGTCCATGACACATTTTGCTGACGGCGAGGAATAGAATACCTTTCGTGTGGATCTCTCTTCAGATCGTGCCAGACTTGTATACCTAGGTATTTTGAAGTGCAAAGCGTACTGTATAGTCTCACAGCTCTCTGATCTGTGTGATTGTTCTTCACAGTTCCTAGACATGTCACCAGCGACATAGACACTCTGCCATGCATTACCAGTAGTTGCGTGGTCAAAGGCATTATCTGCGCTATCTCTACAATTCTTGATTTCCAGTAGCAGATCCACATTTTTATATGCGTTGCCTTTCCCTTTTTCTTTTCCATGTTTACAATCTAACTTAACACTATCAAGATCATCTTTTTCACTGACAAATTCAACATTTAAACTATTGCATTGTCTATTGAGTTCGGTTTTACTATCCTTGAACTGAGCAATAATCTTACCAACTTGAGGAGCCACTTCATCTCTCATCTCAGTATTTTGTGCGGCCATTTCGGCTTTCAAGTCACCTATTTTATCGCTTTGGGCAGCTAGATCACTTTTAATATCAGTCATCTGCGTAGCCATATCGGCTTTCATATCAGTCACCAGCGTAGCAATAACGGCTTTCCTATCAGTCATCAGCGTAGCAATAACGGCTTTCCTATCAGTCATCAGCGTAGCCATAATGGCTTTCCTATCAGTCATCAGCGCAGCCATATCGGCTTTCATATCAGTCATCAGCGTAGTCATATCGGTCATCTGGTCACCTATTTTATCGCTTTGGGCAGCTATATCGGCTTTCATATCGGCTTTCAAGTCATTTAACAACTTTACTAATTCATCCATACTTCTAGTTAACGGCATTCAATAAATTATCCCACTTCTGACACCAAATGTTGCGGATCACAAAAATGGATAGCCACTGAGCGTGAGTATTAAAAGCTATATTTCAAAACCAAATTCAATACAAGGTAAATTGTTACAAAGGAAATATGGATGAAGTATCTTATTAACAAATCAACTATTAACATGCACAAGTCATCAATCTTCACGTAGAGCACACAACATCAGCTCTGTGTATTTTACTAAATACTACCTTTTACTTGATTTACCAGGTCACCCGAAGATCTTCACTCGCAAACCAATTCTCGTCCTGTGCTAATAACTTTTCACACACTAGCCGAACAAAAAGACAGTCCGTGTAGACATTCGAAGTTAGCCATAAAAGTTCCCACTTTTATACTTCCGCGTATACACAACACATCAAGTTACTTCTTGATACTTAACGATAAAAGATCCCACTTTTATCCTTCCGCGTATACACAACACATCAAGTTACTTCTTGATACTTACGCGCACTGTCTCAGAACAGCTCACCGTCCATTTTTCGAACCCACGACCGTTACAATACAACGACCGTTAACGCTCCCACTCTTCTTCTCCAAATTCTCCCAACGTTCTTATTCGTTGGCTGAAACTTTTTGCTTTCGGTTGCCAGATTCCTTCTGTCGTAACAATATAAAGCTCTGATTCTCTCGAACCCATTTCTAACGGGTTGGGTTGTTTTACCTCTGAGCGGCACTTTTTTGCACACCATGGGCTAAATGGCCAGGTCACATGGACCCCGAAGGTTCAGAGAAGGTTGGGTAGGGGACCCACTGGAACAGCTGTTGGGAGACAGATGGTAGCTTCCCGTCAAGGCCATCCAGCGTGTTCTTTAACGTGCACACGGTATCGCTCTCTCACACACGGGGCCACGGCTTAAAGTCCCATCCGACGGACGGCGGCCTTTCCAAGTCCATCGGTGTTCCCTACTGACCGTGAGCAGGGAGAAGAGTTTTTGCAGAGATAAATCTCAACGCTGACCCAGCTGGGACTCGAACCTGGGAATTACAGATTACGAGCCTGGCGTGCTACCGACTAAGCCACCCCCGCCCCTTATTTCTAACGGAACCTCGTTTCATTGGGTTGGGTTGTTTTACCTCTGAGCGGCACTTTTCTGCACACCATGGGCTAAATACCTCGTTTCATCTGAGGCGAGATCTGAAAGGATATTTTCGCCTGGCGAGCTATTTTGATGCTCATATTAGTATAAAATGGGCCACACATTGATTTCCCGAGTCACAAATGTAAGTTCATTCAAAAAATTTTCAAAGAATTGAACTTGAACATTTTGGTAACTTTTCTAAGTATACCAATGAATAAACGATTTCCACACTAATAATTTGAGGAAATTTCAAATCCATTTTCACTTTGTCTATTTTTTACACCACGTCTTTTTTAAAAAGAGGATTAGCAGCGATTTCCGAAGGAAAAAATATTGCTCTTAAATGGAAATAGGATAAGAAAAAAGCAAAAACAAAGGTATAGATCACGATTATGAAGGAACAGATTAATCCCCCGAGGCGAGATTACTGTGTACTGATGAATCTGCAATAAACGCAGGTACCTTGAGTTCGCACGTTCGTTTTTTTTTTTTCATTTGCACATCTACCCTCATAGCGCCCGTCCTGTCAGTTCCGGGTTGGGTTGTTTTACCTCTGAGCGGCACTTTTTTGCACACCATATGCTAAATGACCAGGTCACAAAGACCCCGAAGGTTCAGAGAAGGTTGGGGGAGGAGACTCATTGGAACAGTTGTTGGAAGACAGATGGTAGCCTCCCGTCAAGGCCATCCAGCGTGGTCTTTAACTGCACAGGGTAATGGCTCTCCCGCACACGGGGCGACATATACGATGGACGGTAGCCTTTCCAATCCCATCGGCGTCCCCTACTGACAGTGGGCAAGGCGGGAAGTTTGGCGGAGAAAAATCTCAACGCTGACTCGGGCGGAACTCGAACCTGGGAATTGCAGATTACGAGCCTGGCACGCTACCGACTGAGCCACCCCCGCCCCAACTTCGGGCGTATACATCACTTCATTCGCGGTGGTGAGATTTCTACTTTAATCCTTATGGAGGGAGAAAAAAACAGTGAATTTTCAAATAATTTGGAAATTATTTGTCTTAGTTCCCTTTTTATTTGTTTCCTTTAGTGGAAAGTGTTTTTCAATTAATTAGAGACTACATAAAATAATATTTTGTCTTGTAATCGATTTTTTTTTTAAATTGGGTAGTTGGAACATTTATAGCAGGGGCCTTAAACACAAGGCTTTCAAGCAATGCGTTCTCTTACATCCATGGTAACAAATTGTGGTTTACAGCTTGTCTCGACTGAGATGATCTTGGTCGATTATAGAGAATGTGGTCGTCTTCAACGAAGATGACGTCACTACAAGTGGAATTCGGTTTTGTTTTGATATTAAAATTCAGATTTAAATACTAAAATATCAATAGAAGGAATTATGCTTTACTTATTATTGCTTATGATTCAAGGAGGCCGGCTGTCTATTGAGGAGTAACTGATTTCGCCCGTATATGATTTGAGTTTGAGACTTCTGATCTTTGGGTTTTCCGGATCCAAATCACCACTAATGTCATTCAAGAAAAAACCACCAAAAGAGGGTTAAAAGTTACGACGTTTCGAATTTTGGTTTCGACGTTTTCTAATTGTCTATCATAACATTAATCATTTGGCTGAATCTCCACAATGCAGACTGTTTCTGACAACTCTGCTTCGAGTAAAGTTGCCAATTGTTTTCAGAAACTTATCGTCATCGTTACTCGAGTGTTGGTCTCGAATCCTCAAGAGTGACCGTGACCAAATCGACCTTTGGCGCCTCCGAAATCGAAAGAAGCAAATGTGTGTGTGTGTCTGCTCCAGAATGTGAGAAGATCATCTCGAGACTGGAAGTAAAACATCTGGATGGTGTTGGCCGATGACAGGAAAGGCGCTGATAAGGGACAGTTATCAAATTCGGTTCCGAACCGTATCCGGGTTGTTAGTTGGTGCTTCTGGCCGACCATCGAGAAATAAATGCCTCGTGTTATCGGAGTCACCTGCCAATTTCCCATCTATTTTTTTTTCAGTTTCAGACGAATTCTTGGCTAAGTCGATAAATGAGGTGAAATGAGGACAGAAAGACACGACGAGGGGAGACCGAAGCTCTGGCTCGAAAAGATGACTTTTGTTCCCAAGTCAAAGTCTCGAAAGTTTCATCTCAAAGTGCGAAGACCTTTTTGCATGCGCATGCTCAATCATCAGCTGAAAATCTAGAGCAACAGAAGAACAGATTCAGAAACGGGAGAAAAGGTAATTTCTTCAAGGTATAGTCGCTCAAAAAAATATCCGAACAATATGGTTGATTACAGAATTCAGAAAATATATCTGGCAACGATTTTTTTTAGAAATTAGTGATCTTGCAACCTTCGTGTCACGTGATTACAGAATTCAGGAAAAATATCTGGAGCGTGTACAGCAACTGTACACGCTCCAGTTACCGTTCACAGCAAACTGGAGGCAGTTACTGCACACGCTCCAGTTTGCTGTGAACGGTAACTGCACACGCTCAATATTTCCATGAGTGAGCCCACACGATCTAGTATCAAAATAATATGACCACCTACAGTCGCTCAAAAAAGTATCCGAACACTACGGTTGATTACAGAATTCAGAAAAAAATATCTGGCAACGATTTTTTTTAGAAATTAATGATCTGGCAACTTTCGTGTCCTCCTGTAATCAACCATAGTGTTCGGATTTTTTTTTGAGCGACTGTACAGTCAAAACGGCGTAACAGGGTTTTGGATTTTTGGGTTCCTCTTCAGGACCCTTACTGATTTTTCGGCATCTTCGAAACCCGCAGGATAATTATGAAGTAGATTTTACATCTTCAAACATATACTGTATAATTGCTTGTGTCTGTCACACGAAAAGAAATGACAATGAAAGGAAAAATTAATCAAATTTACATGTGACCAGTGTGGTAGCTAGAAGTTAATTCCAGACATCCCAATGAAATTCAGCTTCCTTACACATTTTATGGAGAACAAGAGTTACTTGGGAGATAGCAATAGTAATCCTGGCCGTCAGTTCATCGAGAAAATGTAGAGTTGATAAACAGCATCTCTGACGAAACCCCACAGAAAGCAATGGAGTGCAGTTAGGTTTGGTGAAGATGCAATAAATGATGAATAATAAACAAGAGGGATAATGATGATGAGAGATAATCATAAATGAATCCAGAATAAACTGATCCAAATCGTAGAGTTGGGTTGTTTTACTTCTGAGCGGCACTTTTTTGCACACCATAGGCTAAATGGCCAGGTCACAAGGACCCCGAAGGCTCAGAGAAGATTGGGGGAGGGGACCCACTGGAACAGCTGTTGGGAGACAGATGGTAGCCTCCCGTCTAGGCCATCCAGCGTGTTCTTTAGCGTGCACAGGGTATGGCTCTCCCGCACACGGGGCCACGGCTTAACGTCCCATCCGACGGACGGCGGCCTTTCAAAGCCCATCGGTGTCCCCTACTGACCGTGGGCAGGGCGGGGAATTTTGCGGAGATAAATCTCGACGCTGACCCAGCTGGGACTCGAACCTGGGAACTGCAGATTACGAGCCTGGCGCGCTACCGACTGAGCCACCCCCGCCCCCAGATTGTAGGGAATAACTGATTTAGAATATTGTTCATTTGCAGCAAGTAATGGATAGTAGTAGTACTGCACTTCATTTGCGTTGTTTAGTTTTTTCAAACTAAAACACACAAAATGCTGGACGGACAACAAATTGAAAAACAAATCTGATGTTTTTTTTGTTATAATGTCATTTCTTTCCCTTCCATGGAATAAAGCAGCTATATATGTTTAAAGACGTAAAGCTACTTTTGCAATTAGGTACCCTGTATATATATTATCAGAAATAAGAAATTGCATGTACGTAACGTCCCGTGGCCGAGTGGTTAGCGCGCTTAACTACTGATCTACGGGACCTGGGTTCGAGCCCCGGATAAGGAATGGATGTATGTGTCGTTTATTCTGCTGAGGTCCTGCCATCCTCTCAGACCTTCTACTATAGCATATAAACTGACAGACTCTTGTCAGACCTCTGTGGCAAGCAGCTGCTTGAGGGGCTATTCATTATTATTTTATTATATTGATAATGCAGTGCATTTTTGAATGGCCGTTGGAGAGACTTCGAGGCTGCGCAGTTGGTGCAATCAATGAAATATCGATCACGTGTCAATAAAGATATGATCTATGAGAACTCTCGAAGCATCACGGCGCAGTCTCATAGTCTCCCTAGTTAACCCTCACGGTATGCCATGCTAATAAGCATTGACCTATCAAAATATTAGAAAATTTCTATATTATGTCGATGGGAATCTAATTTTGAAGCTCTCTAACTTCTAAAATATGCATTTAATATGAACATGTGACTGAAGATAAATTAAAGATCGTAATCAAATCTATTTAAATCTCGTTTTTCAAAAATATTCGTTCAATATTTAAAGAGTAATCTGGAATATTTAACTAAGTTATCTTGTTTTATAAAAAGAAACATTCATTATTATTTAATATGGAAATAATCATTACTCAAATTTCTAAAAATTTGTATTTATTTATAAATTATTAATAATTATATTGATAAATTATTATAATACTTATTATTTAAATTTTAATTAATATCTGAGATAAATTCTTACGATGCATTGATGTTGTGAAACAACACTTTCTTCCAGAATTCTAAATACCAAAAGCATTTGAAAATCGAGATTTCAACAGATTTGATTATGAACTTTATCTTCAGTCACATAATTCCATTAAATACATATTTCAGATGTTACAGAGCTTCGAAGTTAGATTCTTATTGAAATAATATGGAAATTCTCTAATACTTTGGTACGGCTGTATATATTATTCTACTTACGTGCAACTATAGTAGTTATAAGTTTTTAGATGAAACAGTGATACATAGTAGAATTATGTATTTTAAAAATGTACGTCATTCCACATCAATACAATAAAAGGATTATTACTTTACTATTATTACTGATGCAAGGATTCTCTATGTCTGATAGCATAGAGTTCCAAATTCGTTCTGACTATACCTTGATGTTCATCTCCCTTTCTTATGCTTCTCTATTACTGGCGTATGGATCCTCTTCATTTCTGATACACAGATCTCCATTTTTGATGTATGGATCTTCTCTATTTCTAATGCATGAATTATCTCCATTGTAAATGCATGGACCTTCTTCATTTTTGATGCATGAATATTCTTCACGTCTTATGGATGGATATTCATAATTTTCGATGAATGGATCTTCTCGATTTCTGATGCATGAATCCTCTTCATTTCTGATTCATGGATATTCTTCACGTCTTATGGATGATATTCATAATTTTCGATGAATGGATCTTCTCGATTTCTGATGCATGAATCCTCTTTATTTCTGATTCATGGATCTTTTCCACGTCTTATGGATGGATAATCATAATTTTTGATATACATATCTTCTCCATTTCTGAAGCATATATCTTCTCCACACTGATACGTGGATCGTCTCCATGTGCTGATGCATGGATCTTCAATCTTACAATCTTCCAAGTCTCCATGTCTGATGCATGGATCTTCTTCAATCTTATAATCTTTCAAGTCTCCATGTGTTGATGCATGGATCTTCTTCAATCTTATAATCTTTCAAGTCGTCATATCTGATACATGGATCTTCTTCAATCTTATAATCTTTCAAGTCGCCATATCTGATACATGGATCTTCTTCAATCTTAAAATCTTTCAAGTCTCCATGTGCTGATGCATGGATCTTCTCCAATCTTATAATCTTTCAAGTCTCCATGTCTGATGCATGGATCTTGTCCATTTCTGATGCTTCTCCATCTGTGATGCATGGATTTTCTCGACTTCTGATTCATGGATCTTCTCCATTTCTAATGCACGAATCTTTCATATCTGTTTCAGGTATTTTCTCCATCTCTGATGCATAGATCTTCTCCACTCCATATGCATGGGTCTTCTCTATTCTCGATGTCTGGTTGGTTTGGTTGTTTTGTGGTTTTATCGCTCATTAGAAACTTAGTCCATCCATTTTTGATGGCTGCATCTGTGATAACTTCAGTTCGTATGTCGGATGGAACATTCGGTGAAGGCTCGAGCTGTCTTAGCTCCCCTTGAGGGCAATTATTACCACTATCAGGATGCTGGCGAAACGAAGCACGATCATATATGACTGCTAATGCAGTTCCCTATTGAAAGCCGATGGATACTGCCTTTTATTCGGGTCTCAATACGCTAACGGGGTGAAAGAACTCTTTTTATGGCTGCTGTAACTCGACGCAAATGCAGAGCCTCAATGCTGAGATCCTCTTAAGAAATTATGCTTAACTCCAGTCGTTATAACAAACAAACATCCTTTATTGAAACATCAGCACATAAGCGTTGACTCCATGACAAAGATACATCCTACTCATTTGTTATGAAATACAATACCAGCTTAGTATTCCTGGTTAAGCTATTTCTCGAGAGACTGATAATTACCGTCGGCACTTCTGAGCAAGTCTTTTGTCATCTTCTCGCTCGTTCGTCATCAGAGGTCTGCCCCGTTGGTCGTTGCCAACTCTCTCCCCGTCTCTTCTCCTACTTCTCGGACATGTGGAAGGTCGCTGACCCTGGCAAGGATCAACTGTCAGAGGACACCCCGAGTTGTGTGGATTTCCCTCTCACAGATCTTCTACATCGATTAACATTCCAAAAAGGGCTGCAATAACATGACCTTGCCGGAACTAAAGATATCTTATTTTACACATGCCTCAATATCAGTGGCGGCTCGCGTATAGGCACTGTGGAACTGCAGCACCCCCAATTTCAACTTGATATTATCGATAACATTTAATATAATGAGTTCTTTTTTCTTTAATTCTTTCTTTATACTTGTACAATATATAATCCTTAAGCTTAATGTCAGTAGCCATCCCCCAGTTTATGAAAAAGATGCAAAAATCTTTGTATGGAACTGTGCGCTTTACAGTACTAGCGGCGAGGTGTTTGACTGTTGTGCGCATGCGCACATAGGAAGCTACACGCGACGCTGCAAGGGAGAGAGAGCACTGTCGTTCCCGCAGTGCCGACCCTGGCGTGCTGGTTGAAGGTAGTTTTTTTTTTACTCCGCGTGTGTTGTGCTTAAAACCGTGTACCATATTCTTGAATGTGATAAAGTGTAGAATTAGATTATTTTCCTGCTTCCAGGAAAATAATCTAATTCTATTCTTTCTATTTGATTCATTTTATTCTATTTGATTCATTTTTTTTTTCGTTTTTTTTTCCTTTTACACAATTTTAAAACAAAGGCTAAAAAATTTTCTGGAGCAGCACCCCCACTAATTTTAGCTACGAGCCGCCACTGCTCAATATGAAACAGAAAATCGCATACGAAACAAAAAAATATGTACAAACGGGCTGTAGCCCAGTTACTCCAGCCTAACAGGATCATCACTATTTCTGCCTGAATCTTCCCCACTACCGAAGGATGATGGATCTTCTCCATTTCTGATGCATAGATTTTCTCTACGCGTGATGCATGGATCTTCTCTATGTCTGATGCATGAATCTTCTGTGTTTCTGATACATGGATCTTCATCATTCTGATGCATAGATCTTTTCCATTTCTGATTCATGGATTTCTCCGGTTCTAATGGATGTTCTTTATTTCTAATCAATTTCTGATGCATGGATATTCTCCCATTTCTGATGCATGGATCTTTCCCATTCTGATGTATAGATCTTTTCCATTCTGATGTATAGATCTTTTCCATTTCTGATGCATAGATGTTTACCATTTCTAAAACATTTCCGATGCACGGATCTTCTCCATTTCCTATGTATTCTCCATATCTGATGCACGGATCTTTCCAATTTATGATGCATAGATCTTTTCCATTTCTGATTCATAGATTTCCCCGTTTCTGATTCATAGACGTTCCCCATTTCTAATCCTTCACCATTTCTGATGCATAGATCTTTTCCATTTCTAATGTACAGATATGCTCCATTTCTGATTATTGATCTTTATGTCTGATGCTTCGATCTTTTCAATTTCTCATATTTCTCCATTTCCTAATGCACGATCTTCTCCATTCTGATGCATAGATCTTTTCCATTTCTGATGCACTGATCTTTTTCCATTTCTGATGCACGGATTTTCTTTATTTCTAATCAGTTTCTGATGCATGGATGTTCTCTATCTCTAATACATAGCCATTCTCCATTTCTTATGCTTCACCATTTCTGATGCATAGACCTTTTCCATTTCTAATGCATAGATCTGCTCCATTTCTGAATATTGACCTTCTTTGTGTTTGATGCTTCGATCTTTTCAATTTCTTATGCTTCTCCATTTCCTATGCACGGATCTTCTTTATTCTAATGCAGGGATCTTCTCCATTCTGATGCATAAATCTTTTCAATTTCTGGTTCATTAATTTTTTCCGTTTGTGATGCATAGATCTTTTCCATTTCTGTTCCATGTATTTCTTCGTTTCTGATGCATGGATCATCTTTATTTGCAATCCACGGATCCTCTCCATCTCGATGCCTGGATCCTCTCGATTTATGTTGCTTGGATCTTATCCATTTTTGAAGCATTGAGAAATAGAGAAGAGTGACTACGACCTTCTGTAAATGATATGTTATATAACATATCAGGAGGTCGTGAGTTCAAATTCCACTCCCTGAGAAAATATTTTTACCCCAGCTATCACTTCAATATTTACTTGGTTTCAGTACATTTCCTGTTGGGTTGGGTTGTTTTACCTCTGAGCGCAACCTTTTTGCAAACCATGGGCTAAATAGCCAGGTCACATGCACCCCGAAAGCTCAGAGAAGGTTGGGGGAGGGGACCCACTGGAACTGCTGTTGGGAGACAGATGGTAACCTCCCGTCAAGGCCATCCAGCGTGTTCTTTAACGTGCACAAGGTATGGCTATCCAGCATACGGATCCACGGTTCAACGTCCCATCCGTCTGACAGCGGCCTTTCCAATCCCATCGGTGTCCCCTACTGTCTGTGGGAAAGGCAGGGAATTTTGCGGAGATAAATCTCAACGCTGACCCAGCTGGGACTCGAACCTGGAAACTACAGATTACGAGCCTGGTGCGCTACCGACTGAGCCACCCCTGCCCCCTACATTTCCTGTGATTTACAATAGTATTATTGAATGCATCATAACATTTCTTATGAGTTTTCTTCCGTTTCGATTCCTAATACGATATCTCCTGACTCCTCAAAATTATATTATTCAGCAGCATAGCATGAGTGGAAATTGCGGAGACTGTGAAACTGCGCAGTTGAAGTCTCGACTGTTCTCGTGCTCATAGGTGGAGTGACAGATGATTGACATGACCCATGAGAGCTGTCGAAGTGTCAACTACGCAGACTCGGAGTCTCTTCGAATTGGATATTACGCCTGGTTCTTGTGATGAAGCGCCATTGTGCGCGTTAAAGACTACGCTGAATGTCATTGCCGACAGGCTTTCATCTGTCTACCAACAGCTGTCCAGTTGATCCCTTTCCCCAAATTTATCTCAGTCTTTTGGGTTCGTATGATCTGACCATTCATCCCATTGTGAGAAAAAAAATGCCGCTGAGATTTAAGAACAACACAACTCTTCTTTCAGCCCCTGAGGTCCTCATGGTCTGGCCATTTAGCTCAGTTTGTGCACAAAAAGTGCCGTAGAGAGATAAAAACAACCTAATCCTTCCTCCAATCTTCTCTGATTTGGAATCTTTATGACCTGGCCATTTAGCTCATTGTATGTAGGAAACGTCGTCCCGTGGCCGAGTAGTTAGCGCGCGCTTGGCTACTGATCTACGGAACCTGGGTTCGAGTCCCCGATAAGGCATGGACGTTTGTGTTGTTTTTCTGCTGAGGTCCTGCCATCCTCACAGACCTTCTACTGTGGCATATAAACTGACAGGCTCCTGTCAGACCTCTGTGGCAAGCAGCTGCTTGAGGGGGTATTTATTATTATTTTATTTTTATTTTATGTAGGAAAGTGTCACTCACAGGTAAAACAATCCAGTTCAACTACATTAAGGAAATTTTTACACCACACTATTAAATTCCTAATGCATTCAACAAAAAAGAGGCTATTTTAAGTTATGAACAACTGGAATGGCATCAAATGGAGAGTCCATTGCGTGCCAGCTTGTGGAGGGTACAGGAGAGTCGGCCCTCTTAACTCCCCCCCCCCCCCCCCCCCATAATACACGACCGGGGCTGATTGCGTTAATAACGCCACCTCCGCCTCCTTGGGTTACGGCATTGCCGTGTTGCATCATCGGGGAACAGGTCTTCATAAGTTATTCATCGGACACCTGAGCAGCACAGAAGGGTCGATTCTGGTCACAACGTAACAAAGACTAATGAGGTGGGGGGAGTGCATTAATTAAATATAAAAAAATGATCTGTTCCGTTCGATGGTGTCGAGCACTGTTGATCAACTTGTGATCTGTGGGTTGCATTTAGAGGAAGGACGTTTGCAAATTGCAGTTGAAGAACTGCAACAATGTCCTTCCTTAGAATTTATAGGTGAAGTAAGGTTGTTTTACCTCTGAACAACACATTTTTTGCATATAAGGATGGGGCGGGGGTGGCTCAGTCGGTAGCGCGCCAGGCTCGTAATCTGTAGTTCCCAGGTTCGAGTCCCAGCTGGGTTAGCGTTGAGATTTATCTCCGCAAAATTCCCCGCCCTGTCCACGGTCAGTAGGGGACACCGATGGGCTTGGAAAGGCCGCCGTCCGTCGGATGGGACGTTAAGCCGTGGCCCCGTGCGCGGGAGAGCCATACCCTGTGTACGTTAAAGAACACGCTGGTATGGTCTTGACGGGAGGCTACCATCTGTCTCCCAACAGCTGTTCCAGTGGGTCCCCTCCCCCAACCTTCTCTGAGCCTTCGCGGTCCATATGACCTGGCCATTTAGCCCATGTGTGCAAAAAAGTGCCGCTTTTTTGCACACCATGGTAATTTATTATTAATATCAGAGGTAAACCAACATTATCAGAGGCAAAAGAACCCAACCCAACATATAAGGATCTCAAGGTCCAGGTCACAAACACTCCAATCTCGTCAAGACATCCAACGTGTTTTTTTTACACAGTGGTGTTCAATTGTACGACGCTGAGTAATTTTGTTTCTGAAAAGGGAGCGGTAGGACAAATGGATGATGAGGAGGTGGTGAGGAGATGGTGAGGAAGACGAACCACTAGACCAATGTTTCCCAAAGTGGGTGATACCGCCCCCTTGGGGGCGCTGGAACGATCCAAGGGGTCGGTAGTAGCCTCGGGTGTAATTGGGGGGGGGGGGGGGGGGGCGGTGGAAGCATAAAGAAACAAGGGAAGATAAGAAATTTTTGAAAAACCGTTTGTACATGTTTCATTTGTTGTGTAACATAGAGTTAAAGTCGTAGTGATTACTTTATTTTCCAAATAAACACATAAAATTATCCTTCGTTATATTAATTTTCTGTGTGTAATGCGAATGTTTATGTGGTTGATTTTAATAAATAATTTTATAATTTCAAGCTTCAAGGTGTCTTATTTACAACAACATCTTTCTTTACTATGTTCTAGGACGTAGGTAGAAATATGGATACATGAAAGAACGCAAATATGTCACTGCATCTTTCTGTTTGTTCGCTTAAAGGAGATAGATTTCCAGGGGGGCGCTGAGTAATTTTGTTTCTGAAAAGGGAGCTGTAGGACAAATAAGTTTGGGAACCTCTGCTCTAGACCATGATTTTTCAAGTTCTTTCAATAGCGGGCCATATGATCAGAAATCGATATGTGGCAGGCCGCCTGAATTGTTTATTGATAAGGTGGTGAATACCTGTTTTCCTTTCGTTAATAAAAATCATTTATAATACCAAAGGTTCATGGTTTAATTTTAGTGGAAATAAGCTTGGACAATTGCAGAGCCAATTACACCATCTGTAGCGATGGGAAGGTGATTAGGACCTATTAGTTCACGCTGGGTTTTTTTCTTCTTTTTGCTACAGATCTCATGTGAATCTCATTTTGACCCCTGGGCATCATGCTGGAGCCCGTGCACTACATAAATGTTAGGAGACATATGGAAACCTCTCGTCAAGATCTCGTGCAGGATGGTCGTAGTTGCTCTTCGGCCATAAAACCCCAACTAACCAATCTCGTCAAGACATCCAACGTGTTTTTTTTTTACACAGTGGTGTTCAATTCTTTAATGCAGAAAAGTGCCCGAATTTGACGCGTACCGCTCAAAACAATCTGGGATTTGGGTGGCGACATATTTAGCTGAATTTTTCTCATTCATTTTATTTTCTGACATGAAAATTGTCAAATCAAAAATTAGAAATGTGCTTACTGACGATCATTTGAATCCATGCTTGAGACTAGTGCTTTCAACATAAACCCCTAATTATGAAAAAATCTAAGAACTATGCTGTGTCGAGTATCACATTAATAATTTTTTAATTTTTTTAAATTTCTTTACATTAGATTTTTAATATAATTAAAGGTTTTTATCTGTTATAATGTTTAATTGTTCAATAACTTTTAACTTGCAATACATTTTATCTTGTGGCTTGTATGTAGCTGTATCCTGGCCATATTCTGCGCTTTTGTTAAAGATTATTAATTATTATATTATTATATTATTAAAAAACGCAATAATCTACTTTTGTTGGGGCGGGGGTAGCTCAGTCGGTAGCGCGCCAGGCTCGTAATCTGTACTTCCCAGGTTCGAGTCCCAGCTGGGTCAGCGTTGAGATTTATCTCCGCAGAACTCCCCGCCCTGCCCACGGTCAGTAGGGGACACCGATGGGCTTGGAAAGGCCGCCGTCCGTCGGATGGGACGTTAAGCCGTGGCCCCGTGTGCGGGAGAGCCATATCCTGTGCACGTTAAAGAACACGCTGGATGGCCTTGGCGGGAGGCTACCATCTGTCTCCCAACAGTTGTTCCAGTGGGTCCCCTCCCCCAACCTTCTCTGAGCCTTCGGGGTCCATGTGACCTGGCCATTTAGCCCATGGTGTGAAAAAAAGTGCCGCTCAGAGGTAAAACAACTCAACCTACTTTTGTTAAAAAGTCTGTTGGATCGCAGGATTACAAAAAAAAAGAGTAACTCGCCATATTAAAAAGTTTGAGCACCACTTGGTGACTTCTACATCAAAACATCCGCAGGATTATTCTCGGTTTCTGCACTCGATCTTCTTTTTCTCGGGTTGGTTTTGAGTTTCCAGTTGTTTGTCGATATCATTCGATACATCTTCCGTTATAAAAGTGCGGAAGTAATTGCCAAACAGTTGGTATATTGGGTATGACTATCTGGCACACGCTGCGGATGTGCTTAAATGTGCTTAATGTCCCATCCGATAGATGACTTCTCTAATATGTCGGGAAAGGCAAAGAACTGCATCAATGTCTATAAAATGCGATTATTCATTGATTCAAAAAATAAATTGAAAAATTAAATACCTCCTCAAGCAGTTGCTTGCCACAGCGGTCTGACAGGAGCTTGTCAGTTTAGTACGCCATAGTAGAAGGATCTGTAAGGATGGCGGGTTTTCTGCAGATTTTTTTTTCCAACCACGCGGTGTTCCCAGGTGATCACCCTCCCAGGAGAGCAGATTATTTTTAATTTTTTCTTTTTTTTAAAGCTTAGATGAATTTGTTTCGTGTTTCGTTCCGCAGATTAATTTCTTGTCTTTCATCAATTCAATCGTAAATGTAAGCAATTTACTGTGATCCTAAAATTGGGGAAACGCGAATGAGTAAGACCTCTTTCAGTTTGATTTAGTTTTGTAAGTATTATAATTTTCAAGCTCTTTTTATTCATGTTATTTTATTATTACCTGGTAGTGTTCGGCAAATCTAATGACCTAACGAAACAACTACGAGGCAACAAAATATTTCTTGAACAAATGCAGATATTTGGGGAAAGTTCCTTATTAATTATTGACTTTTCTTTATGTAGCTGCTGCGCCGATTGTAGTTATAGAAAGAGATGATTTTTATATAATTGAGTTTTAAAATGACATCTGAAGCCGATCGGGCATTTTACGGATTGTTTTCAAAAGGTCTAGTGAAGGGAAAGTTTTCTACTTCGCACAGTGATGAAAAAGTTCCTATGAACAATAAAAAAGAAACTCTTCCCTTCCAAGTTTCAGCAGATTTTCAGAGTGCAAGTAAGAAATCCTGTGAATCTAATTATGTTTTTATTCCAGTTATTACAGCCCACACTGTAAGTGATCGATGAGAACAATTATGTAAATGTACATCTGAGCAAGTGTCCGAAATGGCCTCCCTGAGCAACAATGCACTCCCACAAAGAATCTGCTCATCGACTGTCGAACACGTTCGAAAAGTCCCGGAGTGTTCTGAATTCTTTGCCAATCATCCACGATCCATTCGCGGAGAGCTTGTGTATTAGGAATCAGGGAAAGCAGAAACATTTGCCTTAATGTGTCTCCCATAAGAAGAAAAGTGGATTCAAATCGGGATTTGTATCCATCCATTTATAGTAAGATGCAAGTAGTGTTGTCCCAACCCAGCCCTCCCCTTTGCACAGTGCTTTCCCCCCATGACGTCGCAGCCTGGACTTTGACCCCTATGTCGCAACTGCCCACGTTGCCTTCTCAGATTGAACTTTGACACCTATGTCGCAACTGTCATGGGATATGGCACCCAGTCGTGCTCCTTATTAATATTCATAATTCATAATTAATATTTCATATTTGACTCCCCCTTATTAAAATTTCCTCCCCCTTTATTAAAAAACCGTGGCGTCATCTGGTGTCTATGTTGAGTACTATTTTTAGAAAAACCCTCGTTTTTAGCGTAACTCCTGGTTGACCTATATTTTAAACTGCCTTCTCGATTTTTCTTGATTTCCCCTGGTTGACCCACCTATATTTTAAACCCCTTCTCTATTTTTCTTGATTTCAGACCCCCCTGGTTGACCCACCTATATTTTAAGCTCCCCTTCTCGAATAGTCTGATTTTTCTTGATTTCGGACCCCTTGGTTGACTTATATTTTAAGCCCTATATTTAAAGCCTATTATTTTAAGCCTATATTTTAAGCCCCCTCTTGATAGACCCTCTGGCTGATCCATCGCATGGTGAATCAGTTTTTGCACATTTAATCGTGTCATCCAACGTCCGTACTATTTTTAGTGCATCATCATCATCATCATCATCCTCAAGCAGCCATGGGCTACGGAGGTCCAACCAGACCGTGCAATTTAGTTCTCCAAGCAAGTCTATCCTGAGCTACATCTACTGCATCTGGCCACTGCACACCAATTCTAACAAGGTCCTGTTTGACATTGTCTGCCCACCGCATCCTAGGTCTCCCCTTCTTTCTGAGGCCTTTAGGCACACTGTTCAAAACCCTATTCGCCAATCTATAATTATTCATACGGGCAACATGGCCAAACCAACGGAGTCTCTCTCTGCACAATATGCTGCTTAAAGGAGGTTGCAAACTCCTTTTCCTAATCTCATCATTAGTTACAAAGTTGAACCACCTAATGCCCAAGATACTGCGTAAGCATCTGGAATCAAAAGCATCTAGTTTCCTGTTATCTTGTTTACAAAGTGTCCAAGTTTCACTACCATAACTAACCCTAGAAAGAACCAAACTATTATACAGTCTAATTTTAGTCTTTAGGTGTATACGCCTATTTCTCCACACTCTCCATAGATTCTTAAAAGTCCCAGCAGCAATCCCTATTCGTCTGTTAATCTCATGCCGCACATCACCATTATCTGTTACATAGCTCCCAAGATAATTAAACTGTGACACCTGCTCAAGACTGCAACCATTCAGATTAACTGAATCACAGCCTGCCTGACCAATTTTCATCACTTTAGTTTTCTCTCTGTTTATAACCAAACCTACTCTACTACCAGTCTCATCAACGGCTCGAATGAAAGAGTTCATCTCATCAACATCATTTGCCAAAAGGGCTAAATCATCAGCATAATCTAAATCAGAAATTTTCGTATCTCCAGTCCATTTAAGGCCAAAATCTTTCCCTTGAAGTGAATTTCGCATAACATAATCAATAACCAAGCTAAAGAGAAAAGGAGACAAAATGCACCCTTGTCGAACACCAGAAGTAATGCTAAACCAATTGCTACAAGCCTTACCAACTCTCACACACGACTCAGTGTTATTATAGAGAGCTTTCATAATGTTAACTAACTTGTCTGGTATACCATATGATCTCACAATCAACCACAAATTATGACGATCAACAGAGTCGAAAGCCTTTTTGAAATCAACAAAGCTAGCAACCAAAGGTTTCTGAAACTCTAAACATTTCTCAAGAATCTGCCTAAGTGAAAATATCTGATCTACACATCCCCTACCACTTCTGAATCCACATTGCTCATCACGCAATTGCCTGTCAACCAGATTCTTAATTCTATTAAGCACAATCATGGAAAGAACTTTACCTGGAACAGAGAGTAGGCTGATACCCCTATAGTTATCACAAGAACTGCGATCACCTTTTTTGAAAATAGGGATAACAATAGCTCTGGTAAAATCCTTAGGAACCATGCCTTTATCATAAAAGAGATTCAGAATTTCAGTCATCCAAGTGGTAACCGAAACATTCCCAGCTCTAAGCATTTCCGTAGTAATTTCATCTACCCCTGGGGATTTATGAAGTTTAAGTTTAGAAACAGCCAAACTAACTTCAGATTGTGTTATAGGGCCAACATTAAAGCCACCAATGCATCTATCATCATTGCAAACAATGGGAGTAGAACTAACTACATTGTTTAGAACATCACTGAAATGCTCAGCCCACCTAGCCATGACAGAATCCTCCCCTTCTATAACCTTACCTTGTTTATCCTTCAATCCTTGTATGCCTGTCCGTTTTCTACCACACAAAACATTAACTATCTGGTACAGCTCTCTGCTGTTGTGCTGTCTAACTGCTTCCTCGGCTTTGTCAGCCAAACCATCAAGCCAAAAATTTTTATCAGCAGCTAACTGATCCTTTACAAGTTTATTAAGGTCTCTGTAATGCTTTCTATTAGGACTAGTAGGGTATTGATTAAGGGCATTCCTGCAGTTCTTTCTTTCCGAAATAAGCTCAAGTGCCTTATCACTCAGATAATTTTGCCTCTTCTGCTCCTTTTTTCCTAAAAGAGTACTGTTAGTGTCCAAAAAAGCCTGTTTAAAATGATCCCATTCTTCCTCAACTTCAGTAGTAAGCAAACCATGACTGTCATAATGACTAAGTAACCTATCATGGTAAGCTTTGGCTATAACTGGATCTTTCAGAGCTTCAGTATTAAAAGTAAATTTTTTAAGCCTAGCACAACACTTTTTAAGTTTAAGTTGCAACACACTTTTAACAAGGTAATGGTCAGATCCAATTTCAGCTCCCCTATATGCCCTGGTATTCCTAACAGAACTAGTCCATTTGCTGTTAATTAATATGTAATCAATCATATTCTTATGCAGCCCATCAGGTGAAACCCATGTGTACTTATGTATGTCGCGGTGTTTGTAATAAGTGTTAGTTATTCTGAATCCATTGAGTTTACTTACCTGTAGGAGACGTTGCCCATTGCTATTGCAGCTACCAATACCAAAAGGGCCTATTACTCCTCCCCAAAGGTCAGAGTCAGTACCAACTTTGGCATTGAAGTCACCAAGAACAAGGGTAATATCTCCTTTCTTGACAGAATTCAAAATATCCTGAAGTTGTTCATAAAACCTATCCTTCTCATCCTCATCGGCATCCTCAGTGGGGGCATAACAGCAGATAACATTCAAGTCTTTAACTTGTCTGAAATTTTGCTGTAAGAAACCTTTCATTAATGCACTCATATCCTAGAAGAGCATCACTAGCGTGTCTGCTAAGAAGCAGACCCAGGCCTTGGTGATGCTTTTTGTCGTCCCTCTCTGAAAAGAGAAATTTAAGATTATTTTTAAGAATCTGACCTTTATCTGTCCATCTGGTCTCTTGCAAGCCGAGAATATCTAAATTATAACGGTGGAATTCTTGTGTGAGGACATCAAGAGAAAAAGCTCTGTGCAGAGTCCTCACATTCCAACTACCTATGGAGAGAAAATGGTTAGTGGGATGTTTAAAGAAACTATGTTTCCTGTATTTAAAAAAAATTGCTTCCAACGCCATGATTTGAACCTCGCTATCGATAGCCGGACGTTATCGCATTCGACTATGGCTTGTACTGGATGATGTGGCTTAGATGTGTCTCAAACGGGGTATAACCCATCGCTATAAATTACGTATTTCTTTATTATAGCTTGAGTTTTATATTTCATGTATTAACCTAGTACGTTTTTACAACCTTCGTATTTATTTCTTTATAACTAGGTTTTTCTACGTATTTCTTATAATGAACTCCGTGACTAGAAGAAGGACAAATCTACAGTTTTAAAAGACTGTCCCACAGAAGGAAAAAAATCTTAAAAACTTATTCGTCATTATGTAAAAAGGGGTAATATGGTGACCTATAACTTTGGTATGTCTCCTGTATTTAAAAAAAAAAATTACTTCCGACAGCATGATTTGATCTCTCTATCTCAGTGTCGATAGCCGGACGTTATCGCACTCGACTATGGCTTGTACTTGATGATGTGGCTTAGATGTGTGTCAAACGGGGTATAGCCCATCGTTATAAATTACGTATCTCTTTATTACAGCTTGACTTTTATATTTCATGTATTAACCTAGTACGTTTTTACAACCTTCGTATTCTTTATACCTAGCTTTTTCTACGTATTTCTTATAATGAACCCTGATAGTCCTTTCACATTAATATACATTTTTTATAATCGCCGTATTTTAAGTCCGTTTCAGGAACACTTATTTCTATTAACTCCGTGATTGTTGGTTGTCGAATTTTTACTAGAAGGACTATCCCGCAGTAACTGTTTTAAAAGACTGTCCAACAGAAAATGCCGATGGGTAAAAAATTAATAAAAGGAAAAAATCTGATTTAAAAACTTATTCGTCATTATGTAAAAAGGGGTAATATGGTGACCTGTATGGGTGTCATAAAAGTACCGCTTTAGAACAAGTGTTCAGCACCGGATCACATTTTACTGACGGATGGTTAAGTCCTGCGTTATTAAAAAATATTAAGTGGTGAATCACAAGGAGACAACGATTTACTGATGGATATTCCATCAGTCATCAGTCATCATCGTCAAAGGTAATCGCGCTTGAACAGCGCGATTACCTTTGACGATCCTCTTCGATAAACTCGTTAATCATCAAAAAGTCCTCCTTTCTTACCCTTCAGATATCTGTGTTTCAGTGTAGTAACACTACTCCGAAGAAAAATCAGCTAAAACAGTTTTAAAAATCGTCTCTCCCACCGTTTCCGTGCGAACGTATTCCTCATCACGCTGATGAAATCGGGTAAAAAATAACTTTTTTTTGTACGAGGTAGAATGTTATAGAAAGTAAGAATGCTAAAAGTACGTTGCAGTTAGCCTTGCGTAAAAAACTTTAGCTCCATCATGAATGCATGTTGATGGAGTAGGGGACATTAGTTTTAGCAAATACTACAACTATAAAAAATAATACATTGTCTCACTCGAGCGTAACCTCTCAACTTACCAGCGCTATTCCATGGAAACTTTATTTGCAACTGGACTGATAGTCAAAATTTAGCAAATACTTCACTATAAAAATAATACGTCTCACTCGAGCGTACCCTCTTAACTTACCTGCGCTAATCCACTAAAATTTTATTTGCAACTGGACTGATAGTCAAAATTTAGCAACTACTTCTTCAAATCCGCCTAACTATGCTCTGACATATATGTTCTGATCGGGCCTGAAAATTCTGTACTTATGCCGATGTTCTCACGTAGAGCTTACAAGAAGCGGCCTTCTCTCCCGTTTCGACTCTGTTACAAAACTATCTACTCTCATTGTCATGTGATCTACTGAAACGGCAGACACACCAAAGCAACAAGCTGGCCAACTGGTGACGTACAAAGATCATGGAACACTCGCCCACCCCACTAACGCTGACCTATGGGACAGCAGTGGAAACAGATAAAAGAATGCTTCGGCTTACTTTGAGAAGAACAGTCGCTCCGTGTTTTATCTTTTGGACAAAATTAAATAATTGCTCGTTTCCTGCCGAAATACAGAAGGAATTCTTCTGCCGATAGACGCACTTAAAAATAAGAATCTATGAAATTCAAAGGGAGATTGTTGTTTTCCATATTATTGGGATTGCAATTAATACCGATTCCTTGTAGATGGCTGTCCTTTAGGTTATGAAATATAACTGGAATATAATTAGGGAGCTTGAAAATTGAGAAGACACGTATTATGACCGGCTCCTCGGAGAAGTGCTAAAACTATGTGTCAGATACTATGAAATTGATTCCTGTCATGTTTACACAGCTCCAGCCTTCATATCTGAAGATGACAAATATAGTAGATAAACTACAATGTACCTTTTTGGGAGGTATACGAGGGGGAATTTCAGTGAATCGTTTTAGCACGGCAAGCAACAAGCATTTAGAATGAAAGCCCGATTGCAAGTTTGTTTAAACTAACTCTTCAGATGCACGTTTCTCCATAGATTCGTAAAACTCTCATGATGTATTCTTTGCTTTCTCTCATACATCTCACAAGATAATTAAAGTTCAAACACTAATACATCTTCCCTATGTGTATCTTTCTAATAAACCATACGACCAAAGTAGATAAATCGCAAGCATCATCTGAGTCAGATCTGATTACGACGAAAATATCACAATAGCCTGAAATGGACAGTACTTTACCTACGACACAGCATGTGACTAGGTCGTTTAATCAAATTACATGCATAAACGAAAATTAGAAAAACAACGAAATGGTTGGTATTTTCAATGAGAATCACTAAACTGTAAAGGGCGTTGGAATATCTGTAAATGCACACACACATTTCAGTGGATAGGTGAATATTTTCACAATTCTTTGGAAGGCACAATAACTGTAAAACATACAGTGACGAGAGAGAGAAAGTATAAAAATGCAGTGGGATGGTTGTGAAAATCGCTTCAAAACAGCAAATTACAGCGCAAATAGTGTAAGATAGAAAAAACGACTATTAACAAGCGCCATCTAGTGTGTAAAATAAGTGAACCTAAGGAGTAACTGATAAAAGTCACTCTTTAGCAGAAGGAGTAATACAGGAAAATCATAAAATATTAAGGTTCCACTCTAGTAAATCACGGTCCATTGCGTATACACGGAGGATGAATATCACAAAATACTTTGCATATAGAAAACATCAGAGAACCACAGAAGTTTGGAAATTTAAAATCTGAAAACTCACTGTTTATGAGAAAACAACAATATTTTCAGTATTTCCATGAAAAGTTGGGTCCCAGAATCGATCCGCTAGACCTAACGTTGCATTCTCTGACTTCAACCGTCGATAAAACTTAACGTAAGAAACGTAAGCTCTCTCGACGGTTATTCCAAGCGCTCTCTCATGCTCTTTTCAGAGTTCCTGGTCCCCTGGTACGTTTGAATAGCGCATAAGTGTGTAAAGGTGGTTAGCTGCAAACACAAGTTTTTCGACAAAGATAGGGTGTTTCACTACAATCTAACACAGGGATTTCATGTCTGTTTAGTTATTTTTCCTGCATATTTCTACACTAGTGTGGAATTCTTAGAACAAGTGTTCGTGCGAAAGTGGTTCTGGCAAGCACACGTTTTTTGATAATGTTATGTATCTTGTTTGGAAATAACACTGTCTATGGAGCATTACCCCTGTAAGCTAGTACTAATTACTTCTGGTTTCTGAGGGCACCCATAACTGATAGACAATACTTAGCGTTTACAGCACAAGTATGTTCGTGCGAAAGTGGTTCTGGCAAGCACACATTTTTTGATAATGTTATGTATCTTGTTTGGAAATAACACTGTCTATGGATCATTACCCCTGTAAGCTAGTACTAATTACTTCTGGTTTCTGAGGGCACCCATAACTGATAGACAATACTTAGCGTTTACAGGACCTAACGCATAAAGTCTTTCACATTTCAAACTCAATCATCACATTTCAGAAAGAAAGAGAAGATTGAAAATGAAAGGAGAAGTGATAGAGAAGCGAAAGAAAAGCACACTACCAGCATTCTCACATTAAAAGAAAAGCACACTACCAGCATTCTCACATTAAAAGAAAACGTAAGCCTTCGAAACAGACAGATCTGGTCAACAGAGGGCGCACTGTGCCGGCTTGAAAGGCAGCAAGAAGATTGGTAACAACGGTTTAACAATTCATTTTTTAAGTATTAGAGCGTTAATGTTACAATTTCTTACAACAACGTTCATTTCTAGTAAAGATGGAATATTCACTTTTTGTGTAAGCATGTGAATATTACATTTCAGCTGTATGTAAAACAAACATTCAGTTGAGAAGAATATTTAAGAGTATTTAAAAACATCAGTGTGAACTCATTGATACATAAAACGTGTCTCTTAATATCCATATACTATTCTTACGAGCACAAAAGATAGAACTTTCGAAGGAAGATGAACCATGTATCAGTTTAAAAAACGATTTTCTGTGTTTTGGACATTTAACCCGCGCCATCTACAAAACTAATACGCCAAAATAATAATACAAAACTAATACATTTAACCCGCGTACAGGAATCCTCAAAACTAATACGTCTTTACTAGTAACGGGGGGAAATATATGAGCAGTACTAGAAAAATCACTGTCCATAACATTTATTTTCATGTATTTCATTTTCTTGTTACGAGGCATCTGACAGAAAACGTAAGACACGCGTGCTCAATATTCAAACGTGTTGAAAAATACTTACTGAAATATGAGTATTCAAAATCAAGAGATGTATGGCACTATACATATTCAACGGATATCTTTCTAAGTCTCTATGCATACACGAATGCGATGGACTAAGTTTTTCTTCATATTGTGTTACATACTTGCTTTCGTCTCTGTATATGTGTTAATTGTATGTGCGTGCGTGCGTGCGTATGTTTTCATGTTTGTTTCTGTGTTTGTTACTGTGAATCGGATGTGTGTGAGTGTGTGGGTGTTTCTATGAATCGTGTGTTCAAACATGTTATCACTTGCTTGCTACAGAAGAAGCTAACAATTTACAAACCTCAACAGATTGACATTATAGCTCTATTAGGAAATCTCAACCCCACGTCACGTCAAATTTCAAATCACGGCGTTGGAAGCAATTTTTTTTAAATACAGGAGACGCACTAAAAATAGTACGGACGTTGGATGACACAGATTAAATGCACAAAATCTGATTCACTTTGCGATGGATCAACCAGAGGGTCTTTCAAGAGGGGGCTTAAAATATAAGTCGACCATGGGGTCTTTAGAGAGAGGGCTTAAAATACAAGTCAAACAAGGGGTCTGAAGTCAAGAAAAATCGAGACTATTCGAGAAGGGGAGCTTAAAATATAGGTGGGTCAACCAGGGGGTCTGAAATAAAAAAAAATAGAGAAGGGGTTTTAAAATATAGGTGGGTCAACCACGGGAAATCGAGATTATTCGAGAAGGGGGTTTAAAATATAGGTGGGTCAACCAGGGGAAATCAAGAAAAATCGAGAAGGGGGTTTAAAATATAGGTCAACCAGGGGTTACGGCTAAAAACGAGGGTTTTTCTAAAAATAGTACTCAACATAGACACCAGATGACGCCACGGTTTTTTAATAAAGGGGGAGTCAAATATGAAATATTAATTATGAATTATGAATATTAATAAGGAGCGTGACCGGGTGCCATATCCCATGACAGTTGCAACATAGGTGTCAAAGTTCAATCTGAGAAGGCAACGTGGGCAGTTGCGACATAGGGGTCAAAGTCCAGGCGGTGACGTCATGGGGGAAAGCACTGTGCAAAGGGGAGGGCTGGGTTGGGACAACACTACTGATGCAATTGAGGCTGAGTGATTAGCGTGCTTGACTACTGATCAAAAGGACCTGGGTTTGATCTGCATTGTAAGGCATGGATGTCTTTCTGCTGAGGTTTCGCCTTCCTTACGGACCTTCTAACTTGTCGTATAAACTGACAGGTTCCTGTTAAACCTTTGTGGCATTAACTGCTTGAGGGAATATTTTAAAAATTTAATTGAGGAAACTTATCCTTGAAAATTTAGTAATGAGAACTCCTGCCATATAATTGGGAGACGTGAGTTCATGTCCCACTCACAGCAAAACACAATTTCTTCAGCTAACAATTCATAATTCATTACATCATCTAATTGTCAAACAATAGCACTGGACTAGTAAATATTTTTATAGAGTTTTTTTTTCTTTCTTTTCTCTGTGCACGAGGAATTCTAAGGCGACTAATTGAACTATATACAGTCGTATCAAAATAATATGACCACCTACCATAGGTATGGTAGGTGGTCATATTATTCTGATACGACTGTGTATATTACAACAAAAAAGGATCCCAAAGTGGGTTGTTCTCTACAACAACACGCAGAAAAAGAAACAACAGACGTATACCTCCATGATGAATAAATATGACATGCAATTCAACTAGCTTCGTAATGGATGTTTGATTAATTGTTCGGCAATTACTGCCGCACTTCTATAACGGAAGATGTATCGAATGACACCGGCAAACAACCGGAAACTCAAAACCAACCCGAGAAAAAGAAGATCGAACCGAGAATAACCCTGAGGATGTGTTTATGTAGAAGCAAAGAATCTCGCAAATTTGGCAGCCTCTCTGTCTTTATCCTTCAGGACCAAGTTGTCAATAGCAACAAACCCACAATGGATGCCACTCAACGCCACACTACATCGTGACATCAGACACCCATGAAGCCCCCTTACCCCCCCCCCCCCAACGCCTACCAAGTCATCACTTCCATTCCGATCTGCTTCCACACCCACTGTTCGAAAAGTCGTGTTGTATTAAAGCTTTGTTGATTCTCTCTTTTACCAACTAGAGGAAGTGACGGAGAAAAGGAAAGACCAAGAGATGAGTGAACGAGGTGGTTGAAGGGAGGGGGGGATGCAGTCTATCTCCTCCCTTTATGCGTTTGCTATTGTTACACTTTTATTGGTTTGTCTCGGGGTTATCAATACACACGCATCCAACAGTCTTTCGACATCCAACGCCTATAGAAAGTAAATGACTTCGATGAACAACAGTTTAATTACCTCGCTAATCGATTGGCTTCTGGTGGTCCTGGTTGTGGCCAGCGTCTGAAAGGGCCACCACCGTGTCATTTGGTGTTGTGTAAAGGCAAACTCCGAAAGGAAATAATAGAGGGCACACTAAGTGCGTGGGAAAGCTTCCAGAAGGAGTCTGCTTGCAGATATAATGAGATCTGTTTTTCTGAAAGGGAGAAACAGGAGGTGGAACAGCAACAGCAAAAAAATCCCTCTCTCACGCATCTTTTGGTCCTTCTTTTATGAGAAACGCGAGCTAGGGTCACGCAGTGTGGCTGATTACAACGACAAACTCCAACCGCCAAGCTGACGTCGTTTTCCGACTTAAACGAGATCGAAGTGACAGTTTCGTCGATTGGATTGGTCGAATGTGGTAGCGACCTCTCTCGTATTGGGGGGAGGGAGGGGGGCTATCGATGTGACTAACGGGGAGACACTTTTTTAACCCCGGGAATAAGTTCAGTCGCGTCAACTACTAAATTTTATGAAGTCACAGTAAAGTTCGACATAACTGTTCTCTGAGAAATTCCAATACTTCAAAATAATCTGCCACGACTGTTATGAAAGATGAAAAAAGTGCAGAATTTTGGAACTTTGACAGACAGTTTAACCGGACTGATGGTGAAATTAGACTTCATGCATTTTCAATGTTCTTAAACAGAATGGTAAGATCGTCAAATTCCTCTATGTAGACTCTAGCGCACATTCACGATAAATGCAGAAAGTATTCTTAATACAAAGATAGAACTGCAGGTTGGGTTGTTTTACCTCTGAGCTGCACTTTTTTGCACACCATGGGCTAAATGGCCAGGTCACAAGCACCCCGAAAGCTCAGAGAAGGTTGAAGGAGGGGACCCTCTGGAACAGCTATTGGGAGACAGATGGTAGCCTCCCGTCAAGGCCATCCAGTGTGTTCTTTAACGTGCAGAGGGTATGGTTCTCCCGTACACGGGGCCACGGCTTAACGTCCCATCCGACGGGCGGCGTCCTTTCCAAGCCCATCGGTGTTCCTTACTGACCGTGAGCAGGGCGGGGAATTTTGTGGAGATAAATCTCAATGCTGACCCAGCTGGGACTCGAATCGAGGAATACAGATTACGAGCCTAGCGCGCTACCAACTGAGAACTGCAGAACTTTTAGAACTGCAGAATCGGTTACAACCCATCATTTGTTTCAATGTGAATGCAACAGCAAAAGTTGTAGAATCGGTTATACCGATTCTACAGATTTTGCTGTTCATTTAATTTGATTATTAAGGAAAATATTGAAATAAATGACGGTTACACCTCATACTGCAGATGATGAGATTGGAGTGCTATCGACTGCGCCAATCCCCTCCCCCCCTACTCATGAAAAAACTCGGATTTCAGGTTTTCATGAGAGAAAAAAAACTAGTTGGAACTTATCCCCTCAAAAAAAGAAAAAAAAAAGATTTTCTTTCTTTCCTTTCTGTTAAATGAACTTTTCCATTTTTTTTTTGTTTCAAAGGTGATGAACGTTCTTCACGAGAAACCGGAAGTACTCTGCCGTGTATGTGGAGACAAGGCTTCCGGCAGACATTACGGTGTGCCCAGTTGTGATGGATGTCGGGGATTCTTCAAAAGGAGCATCAGGAGGAATCTGGAATACGTGTGCAAAGAGAGCGGCGCTTGCGTTGTGGATGTTGCACGAAGGAATCAGTGTCAAGCGTGCAGACTGAAGAAATGCCTTCAAGTGAACATGAGGAAAGAAGGTAAGGAGATGGGAAATAATCATCTTTCCACGAATACGTCATTTTTTACCTCAAAAATGCGAGAATTGGGAAAAAATAGTGGCAACACCATCGTGTAATGCGCATAGAAGTAATAGTCACTTGGGGCATTCACTTATTCGCATAGAGTTGGTTTGGGTAACTTTACCTCTAAGCTGCACTTTCGTGCACTCAGTGGTTGGGGCGGGGGTGGCTCAGTCGGTAGCGTGCCAGGCTCGTAATTTGTAGTTCCCAGGTTTGAATCCCAGCTGGGTCAGCGTTGAGATTTATCTCTGCAAAATTCCCCGCCCTGCCCACGGTCAGTAGGGGACACCGATGGGCTTGGAAAGGCCGCCGTCCGTCGGATGGGACGTTAAGCCGTGGCCCCGTGTGCGGGAGAGCCATACCCTGTGCACGTTAAAGAACACGCTGGATGGCCTTGACGGGAGGCTACCATCTGTCTCCCAACAGCTGCTCCAGTGGGTCCCCTCCCCCAACCTTCTCTGAGCCTTCGGGGTCCATGTGACCTGGCCATTTAGCGCATGGTGTGCAAAAAAGTGCCGCTCAGAGGTAAAACAACCCAACCCAACCCGTGTGTGGGAGAGCCATACCATGTGCACGTTAAAGAACACGCTGGATGGCCTTGACGGGAGGCTACCATCTGTCTCCCAACAGCTGCTCCAGTGGGTCCCCTCCCCCAACCTTCTCTGAGCCTTCGGGGTCCATGTGACCTGGCCATTTAGCCCATGGTGTGCAAAAAAGTGCCGCTCAGAGGTAAAACAACCCAACCCAACTCAGTGGTTTAAATGGCAAGGTCACAAGAACTCCAAGGGCTCAAAGTTAGATAGAATATCCACGGGATACTGTTAGGAGACATATGAAATCCCCCTGGTCAAGGTCATCCAGAGTGTTATTTAACATATTTAAGGATATGATTGTCATGTAGCATGGTTTAGCGTCTTGTGCGGCGGACGGTGGGCTTATCCAAGTCCGTAGATGTCCTCTTTCGCACTGAGGATAGAGCGGGGATTAGCAGAGAAAAATGTCACTATTGGCGCATTAAAATCGAGGAGACCATTGAGAACAGCTGTATTCGCTGTTAAGGTTATTTCACCTCAAGCTGTTCAGCTAGAAGGAGAATTACTATTGTGTGCGGGGATGTTTATATAAAAAGAACAACGCTCTGGATAAAGATTGGAATCGCACGGGGGCGAATGCGAACGAATGTGTCCTCGATTTTTAGGAAGCATGCAAGAGTACTTGATTCTCCACTGACGAGTCCTTGGAAGCATCTTGGAGCCGGATGGAAGCCATCTTGGAGGTCGAAATTTTAGAACTGCACAAAACGTATTAAAATCGATGGGCTATCTTTACTGTGGTCTCTTGCATATAAGCTATTAATGGTATTAGATTTCACATTCTGCTGCTGCTATCCAATGTATAACTCCAATTAAAAAAAACGTCATACAGGAGACAAATGGCTACTTTGAAGGGATTGTCAAATGATTGTGAAAAAAACAAATTTTTCGTACAGTCGTGTTGCCACTATTTTATACTGAATAAATTAAATTTTAATTACCGAAAATTTTTGCTATCCTTTAAGATATTTTTACTTAGAGAATGAAAATATCACCTCAAGTTTAAGCTGCAATACGAACTTGAAATATTTATAACTAGTTAAACCCACGCCAAAAGTTTGGCGCGAAACGCATTGATAACACTTCCCATCGATAAGTTCATCCACATCTTCCCGCCACTCAAATCACAATTAAATTCCCCAAAAAGTATGTTCATTGATAACTTCATTCACTCCTTTCCACACGTATTGCTAACAACTCCATTCCCAAGGTAGCCGACTGCAGCGCACCCAAAAATTTCAGACTCTTTCGAGGGATCAGTAGTCACACAACCACAATATCCAACAAATATCCATAAGATCTCTATGATAAAAAATGGATATCCATCCGTGATTATGGATATCCTCTCCAATGATGGATATCCATAAGATATATTATGAATGTTTTATGGATATCGTGGTTGTGTGAGTACCGACCCACAACAGCTAGGCATCCGATCTGTCACCCCAACAGGGTTAAAACTAAGTGGGGCCACACCAGTAAATTTGGGACCGATCGCTCAAGCACGTGGGAAACCACAGGGATGACGTCAGAGAGGTCCGTAGGCCCGTTCGTCCGTTCATCTATTCGGAATTTCGACCATTATATGATACAACCAAAAAAAATATAATAAATAAATACCCCCTCAAGCAGCTGCTTGTCACAGAGGTCTGACAGGAGCCTGTCAGTTTATATGCCAGAGTAGAAGGTCTGAGAGGATGGCAGAACCTCAGCAGAAAAACGACACATACATCCATGCCTTTCCCAGGGCTCGAACCCAGGTCCCTTATATCAGAAGCCAAACGATCTAACCACTCGGCCATGGGACGGCGATGCAACTAAACGTTATATTATATGACAAGGAAAAGTTTGGCGCGAAACGTATTGATAATTCTTCCCATCGATAATTTCGCTCACAGCTTTTCACTCTATTTACTCCAGTCACACATAAAACCCGCCGAAAATTTGGTGCCAAACTTATGTCCATTGATAACTTTATTCACAGCCATGGAGATAAGAATAGGGAAGGAGACCTTACTATCACTTAGCATAGTTAGTTAGTTTAGCCGAAACTGCCATGTTATCGCCCTGCCCACGGTCAGTAGGGGACACCGATGGGCTTGGAAAGGCCGCCGTCCGTCGGATGGGACGTTAAGCCGTGGCCCCGTGTGCGGGAGAGACATACCCTGTGCACGTTAAAGAACACGCTGGATGGCCTTGACGGGAGGCTACCATCTGTCTCCCAACAGCTGTTCCAGTGGGTCCCCTCCCCCAACCTTCTCTGAGTTTTCGGGGTCCATGTGACCTGGCCATTTAGCCCATGGTGTGCAAAAAAGTGCCGCTCAGAGGTAAAACAACCCAACCCAACTGCCATGTTACTCCTACCTTGAGAGTCGCGCTTAAAGGTCACTTGTCATCTCATATGTGAATGTTTTGTACGAATGCTTGCACAATTAAATCGAAATGTTCCTAATATCAGTAGTAGTATTAGGTAATGGTAATTTACTCTTTGTTTAATTCCTTTTTGTTTCATTTTTGTGTTTGAATGTGTTTGCAAAAACTGTAGTTGAACACCATGATCAAATTTGTCTGTGTGGTTTTTAAAAACGGTTGCTGAGGTCCATATTGGACATCTATGGTAATAAATTACATATCAAATAAAAGCAATTCAATAATATCTTGGGCATTAGGTGGTTTAACTTTGTAAATAATGATGAGGTTAGGCAAAGGAGTCCGCGATCTCTTTTGAGTAGCTTTTGTGCAGAGAGAGACTCCATTGGTTTGGCTTATGCATAATTATAGATTGGCGAATAGGGTTATGAACAGTGTGCCTAAAGGCCTCAGAAAGAGGGGAGACCTAGGATGCGGTGGGCAGACAATGTCAAACAGGACCTTGTTAGAATTGGTGTGCAGTGGCCAGATGCAGCAGATGTAACTTAAGACAGATATGCTTGGAAAACTAAATTGCACGGTCTGGTTGGACCTCCGTAGATGGCTGCTTGAGGATGATCCAAAGATGCTTTAGAATGAATCCAAGATGGCTGCTTGAGGATGATGATGATGATGCTATAGAGGTGCCAACTTTTTTGCACAATCTCTCGTTCGTTAACATAGACCAGTGGTTCTCAACCTTTTATGCTTCACATAACCCCTGGAAATATGCATGTAACATGTGTACTCCTTGTATAGATAGATAAAACTATAGTTATAGTATAACAATGGGATAAAACTTTGTTACTAGATCTAGCGACTTTGAGCTCTCACGGCATACCCCCAAAAATTTTACCGCGTACCCCACGTTGAGAACCCCTAACATAGACAACGCATGTTTACGAGCAAGAGCAATATGGCGACGTCGGTTACAGTTTTCAAGCGATAGGGCACCTCCTTCTCTTCCTACCTCCATGTTCACAGCTTTCCACAAGTAGTACTCAAAATGCACAAGGTAGGCGACTGCAGCGCCCCAGAAATTTCAGACATTTTTCGAGGGATCACTCCCGATCTGCGGCAGCTGTTACCTCAACAAGGTTAGAACTAAGTGGGACCAGCCCACCAAATTTGGGACAGACCACTCAAGCAGATGGGGAACCACAGGGAAACTGCCAATTTCTGCCACCGATGACGTCACAGGTGTACGCTCTCCCGTTCGTTCGTTCGATATTACGCCTATCGTATAATACGATGATTATTTGCATTTTCTTTGAAACATTTTGATGGATATTTAAATTTTTGGAAATTTTCCTATATCAATTTAAAGGTGTGAATTTGTTCTTATAATAAATATATTGATTATGCGAGTGGAAATCATCATCAGCGGCTGACTCGAGTCACATGTTCCAAAGCTGGCTCCTCCGATAACATTTCAGGTGCTTTTTAAGCAACACCGGACGTAGCAAATGCAAAAAAAATGTCCTTAGAACTTTTCTCCATCCGAAGTCACGTAGAATCGTATATTGTGCTTGGTGGAAACGATTTGCGCCCAAGCCTAGATTTGTATAAGAAATTCAGGAGGATTGGGGGGGGGGGGGGAACTCTTAATAGAATTCTCCTAGGTCACGGTCTCTTTGACCCCACTCCCCACTAAACGGCCGATTTCATTAAAATATTAACTCTATTCTTAACTAATCATCATCATCCTCAAACAATCCGTCGGATGGGACGTTAAGCCGTGACCCCGTGTGCGGGAGAGCCATACCCTGTGCACGTTAAAGAACACGCTGGATGGTCTTGACGGGAGGCAACCATCTGTCTCCTAACAGCTGTTCCAGTCCCCTCCCCCAACCTTCTCTGAGCCTTCGGCGTCCTTGTGACCTGGCCATTAAGCCCATTGTGTGCAAAAAAAGTGCCACTCAGAGGTAAAACAACCCAACCCAAAATCCTCAAGCAGCCATGGGCTACAGAGGTCCAACCAGACCGTGCAATTTAGTTCTCCAAGCATATCTGTCCTGAGCTACATCTGCTGCATCAGGCCACTGCCCACCAATTCTAATAAGGTCCTGTTTGACATTGTCTGCTCACCGCATCCTAGGTCTCCCCCTCTTTCTGAGGCCTTTAGGCACACTGTTCATAACTCTATTCGCCAATCTATAATTATTCATACGGGCAACATGGCCAAACCAACGGAGTCTCTCTCTGCACAATATGCTGCTTAATGGAGGTTGCCGATTCCTAAAATGTCATAAAAATATTTCGTTAGCAAAAACAATTCGGATTTGTGAGCGTATTTAATCCTTTTGCATCCCCACTCCAAATAAAAATATCCTTCCTCTCCTCTGACGATCCTCATCCATTGCTTGCACAATCCCCCTCTGCTCTGATAGAGAAGTGGCAAGCCAAGCAACTTGGCGTGAGCGAGCCAAAAGCAGTGTCAACTGTGCCCTCACTTTCGCGCCCCCTCGTGCCCTGCTGACGTCAAAAACCTGAACGTTGTGGGAAAAGCCCACGTGCCAGAGCGCACCCCCCGCCAACAGGACAATGGCGTCTAATTGGCCAATCCATCGATCTTTGTAGCTTTGCACCCTCTCTTTACCCTCCCCTTCCTCCCAATCCGCAGCAAAAGAGAGCCCGAGCAAGCGGTGGCAGCGGCACCGTCGCCGAGGTGCGGGAGAGGCGCCCTCGATCTCAGCATATGGCGAAGGCCCCACGCTACCCAGCTTGGCTTTAACGCCGATGATGGCTTGAACGAGAGTTTGCACTTAGGGCGGCCAGTATAGAGCAATGCTCTTGAAAAGAGCGTCGAATCAGAGCCCAGAAGAAGAGATCGTCTTCCCCTCTCCAAGTGTCGTGCGCGAGAGAAGAGGAACCTTTCGCTCTTTTGCACAGAAACAGAAACTCGGGCAGAGCTGTAGGGGGGGGGGGGGGGGGGGGAATGGCTCCCATATGTAGCAAGGGCGGAGAAAGTTTACACTTAATACTGCGCTTTTTGCTTTACGGTCCGCCTCTTTTCTATTCTCCTAACTTCTCCCCCGCTCTTTCTGCCCCTTCTACTCTATTAATGCTTTACGGGATTTGACAAATGCACAGATTTTCCCTTTCTATATAAACTGTACACACGCCTGAACGAATTTTGTTGACGACTTATACATTTTTGCGTTTAATGTCGAAATTTCAAAAAAAAATCAGACATATAGAAACGTAAACTATTATTATTCAGTTTAACTGGAATAGTTTAGGTAAAAGTTTTAAAGTATTTTCTGTCTCCACAGAAATAACAGGTTTTTTCGCTTTTGGAAAACACAATGACTGACGACTGAAGCATTTTTCCAAGAATTGGAGGCGTAATAAATAAAAAATAAAAATAAACAAATACCCCCTCAAGCAGCTGCTTGCCACAGAGGTCTGACAGGAGCCTGTCAGTTTATATGCCATAGTAGAAGGTCTGTGAGGATGGCAGGACCACAGCAGAAAAACAACACAGACATCCATGCCTTACCCGGGACTCGAACCAGGTCCCTTAGATCAGTAGCCAAACGTGCCCAAGGGCTCGAACCCAGGTCCCTTAGAGCAGTAGCCAAGCGTGCTAACCACTCGGCCACTGTAAGCTTATTGTTTACTAAAAGTTTCCGCAAGAAATAGCCATTGAAGTAAACTTTTAACGGGGAAAAATGAAAAATACCCCCTCAAACCAGTAGGGGACACCGATGGGCTTGGAAAGTCCGCCGTCCGTCGGATGGACGTTAGGCCGTGGCCCCGTGTGCGGGAGAGCCATACGCTGTGCACGTTAAAGGACAGGCTGGATGGTCTTGACGGGAGGGTACCATCTGTCATCCAACAGCTATTCAGTGGGTCCCCTCCCCCAACCTTCTCTGAGCCTTCTGGGTCCTTGTGTGCAAATAAGTGCCGCAGAGGTAAAACAACTCAACCCAACCCCTTCAAGCAGCTGCTTGCCACAGAGGTCTGACAGGATCCTGTTAGTTTATATGCCGCAGTAGAAGATCTGTGAGGATGTCAGGAACCCAGCAGAAAAACAACACGAACATCCATGTCTTACCCGAGGTTCGAACCCATATCCCTTAGATCAGTAGCTAAGACATCCAATTTTTTGGTTTTGGAAATAAATGAAAAATTCTTTTTGGTTTGATGAATCATTCTTTCGATGAAATATTTAGATTCGCACTTTCCGAATCTCCTAAAAATTTAAATTGCGCCCTCTAACGGTGAAAAAATTTCAAAATTGCACAGAACGAATTTTGAACGAATATTGCAAGCGATGAATTTATTGTGCCGAATAATCTGAAATTTCGGTTGTAGAGTGTTATAAGAGTGTTATAATTAGAAGTATGTAGAGTGTTATAATTTCGATTGCAGAGCTCCATTGACAGGAACAAATCTGAAACCTTTTCTCAGGACTGTGTGAGAAAAGCAATTTTTTTTTAATTCTGAGGAAAAAAAAGACAAATACATTTTATGTTGTATAAAAAAAAAATACCCCCTCAAGCAGCTGCTTGCCACAGAGGTCTGACAGGAGCCTGTCAGTTTATATGCCACAGTAGAAGGTCTGAGAGGATGGCAGGACCTCAGCAGAAAAACGACACATACATCCATGCCTTACCCGGGGCTCGAACCCAGGTCCCTTAGATTTGCAGCCAAGCGCGCTAACCATACTAATAAAATTATGCAATATGAATTTTCTCACTCAGTCATTGGTTGGAATTAAAACATTTAAAAAAGTAGGTAATCGAAAAACTTATTCTTTTTTTAAACGCGTTCTTGTAGTTCAACATAGGGCGTGTTTTCGACTAACGCTATTGGTTGCTTGATTTTAATATATGGATTTCTCCACTATTTGTCTAAGATGTTTTATATTATTATATAAATACAGCAAAACCATTTTATAACGAAATTGAAGGGACTTTATTTTTTGTAACTTTGCTTTAAAGAGGACCTTTCTACAGAGATGTTTTCGAGATCATCATGATTGCAATAAAACATTATTATTATTGGTTACATTTTATATCAACGTTAACGATTTTGCTAAAGAACCTATCCCTAAAGTTAATTCTATTTAAAAAACAATATAAATACACTGGTGCCCAAAAGTCAATCTACAGCTCCATCTTACGTCAACAGGAAATTAAGTTAAAAACTCTTTAACTTCTAAAAATATTAGGTATTGAAAGAGTTATAAAAGTTTGGATATAAAACAATAGCAAAGGCAGTCATAAGATTCATCTCAAAAGTTAATTGAAACTTAAATAATAGGTTTTGCTTCGGACGTTTAATAAATAAGTGCACGTTTTACAAGTTTGCGTTAGCAATTCTTTCAATATTCTTCAATATTGTATGAGTTCCACCGTTATTACTGATGTTCAATATTCCAGCTTTCCATAACTCTCTAAATACCAGCTTTTATTGTTAAAAATCAAGTTTTATAAGGTTTATATTTTAATATTTTAATTCTTTTAATAATAAGATTTTTTATTGTCACGTTTCACTATTAAAAAAAGCTTACTTTAGAAGTTACAGAGTTTTGAACTTAGTTTGCTATTGACAAAAAATGTGGTTGTAACAACATTTTTCGCCCCAGTGTATTATATTTGTTATTCCTGTGATATTGAATTTTTCTATAGTAGGCAGCTTATGTGGACCATCTCTTTGTTACTGAGTTATTTCACAGCGCGCCAGGCTCGCAATCTGCAGTTCCCAGGTTCGAGTCACAGGTAATATGATTAATGACAAGACCCAGATGTTCGGCAATAATGCGCTACATCTATTGGGATAATGCCATGTTTTACCACTATACATCGTCGCGGCTGAACAGTACTATGGAAGTAAAGTCCATCCTTTTGCAAAACCTAACTTTAATATTCGTCCTGGGTCGCCACAGACAAGGATATCGAGAATCCAAGTTGACTCGGCGCCCATGACAGGGGTTCGAGTCACAGCTGGGTCAGCGTTGAGATTTATCTCCGCAAAACTCCCCGCCCTGCCCACGATCAGTAGGGGACACCGATGGGCTTGGAAAGGCCGCCGTCCGTCTGATGGGGCATTAAGCCGTGGCCCCGTGTGCGGGAGAGCCATACCCTGTGCACGTTAAAGAACACGCTGGATGGCCTTGACGGGAGGCTACCATCTGTCTCCCAACAGCTGTTCTAGTGGTTCCCCTCCCCCAACCTTCTCTGAACCTTCGGGGTCCTTGTGACCTGACCATTTAGCCCATGGTGTGCAAAAAAATGCCGCTCAGAGGTAAAACAACCCAACCCTGCTTATCTGGGTACGAAATATGGCTGATGTAGAGGGAGGGAGGGGGGGTTCCTTGAGAATGCGGAATTTATTTCCGGTTCATTCCACCACATAGGCAGGTCCAAAGATTGTTATAGCCCACAGACAGGAAGAAAGGAAATTACCGTCTCATTTCATTGCAATGATTGTGACGCCAGAGATTGCTGCAATCTCCGAGGATCGATGTTACAGATTGTTGCATTAGGTCGTGATTGAAAAGTGGATGCCGCCCTTTAAATCAAGGTATTGCTCTGAGTAAGCCACATAATATGTTGACGAGGTACTCACACTCCTTGCGAATGCGGAATTTACTTCCGGTTCATTCCACCACATAGGGAGGTCCAAAGATTGTTATAGCCCACAGACAGGAAGAAAGGAAATTACCGTCTCATTTCATTGCAATGATTGTGGACGCCAGAGATTGCTGCAATCGCCGAGGATCGATGTCACAGATGGTTGCATTAGGTCGTGATTGAAAAGTGGATGCCGCCCTTTAAATCAAGGTATTGCTCTGAGTAAGCCACATAATATGTTGACGAGGTACTCACACTCCTTGAGAATGCGGAATTTACTTCCGGTTCATTCCACCACATAGGGAGGTCCAAAGATTGTTATAGCCCACAGACAGGAAGAAAGGAAATTACCGTCTCATTTCATCGCAATGATTGTGGACGCCAGAGATTGCTGCAATCGCCGAGGATCGATGTCACAGATGGTTGCATTAGGTCGTGATTGAAAAGTGGATGCCGACCTTTAAATCAAGGTATTGCTCTGAGTAAACCACATAATATGTTAACGAGGTACTTCACACATCGCTGCGACTACATCTGAATTTTATTTATTTCGATAGAACTTCAGGTACCCATTGCCGGATTTCTGCCTAGGCCTACAAGGCCCCGGCCTAGGGGCCCAGCCAGCCTAGGGGCCCCGGTGGCGGAATCTTTACATAAGCTCAAAAGCCTGGCTTGCCTTATCAAAAAGCTTTATCGAAAATAATATTATAATAAATATTTTTACTACATTTTGCCAAAACAGGGCGCTCATAATATAACTTACAGCCCTGCGCGCAACATCGTTTGGAATCTAAAGACATCCGCGAAGGAGCCAGAAACCTTATAACTTTTTATCCGGGGGATTTGGATAGGACTTTGGAAAACGAGTGTCTGCACCTGCAAGCTCATTTGTCGTCGAATGATGAAGTTATGGAGTTATCGTCACTGAAGCTATACAAATACTTATCGGAAAAAGGCTTTTTGGACATTTATCCAAACGTAGGAATTGCGCTCCGAATGCTGTTGTGTACACCAGCGTCAAACTGCTCAGCAGAACGGTCGTTTTCAGCGCTAAAGAGAGTAAAGAATTACTTAAGATCTAACATAGGAGAGAACAGGCTCAATTCACTCTCTGTAATGTACATAGAGTCAGAAATAATGCAGTCAATTGACTATGATGACGTCATTCGTTCTTTTGCACAGAAGAAAGTTCGTCGTATGATTCTATAAATTTTATAGAATAACGTAACTATAGTAACATAGACTGTATTATTCTGATGTTTATTAAAGTCATTAAAGTCGATTAGAAATTATATGTTCTGTACTAGTGCATTTAATTTGCTAAATTTCCAAAATAGCTTCGAGATGGTGGGGGGGGGGGGGGGCCAAATGTCAAGTTCCTAGGGGCCCTGGGTCTCTAAGTCCGGGCCAGCAGGTACCCTGAAATCCTTACCAGAGAAAATCGAAGCTCCCAAAAATTTCCAATTGGTTATTAAGCGAATGTAGAATATAATATATTTTCTTATAATTATAGCGGTAATATTAGTTATTAATTTCCACATATTAAAATTGTCAAAATCGCTTTGTAAAATAACGTGTTAAAATTATCGAATAATATTTGAAACAATTTATCGGTATTATTTATATTTCTTAGTGAAATATCTGTAAATGTATATCATTATCTATTTCTTCTAAAAATACTACATGTTAAAAATTTCCATAAAACATAAAGCATACAGCTGTCTAGAAATGTTTATTTAGAATCTAGCAATTATTTCGGTAGCGGTAGGGAATTTGATTGTCAATTGAACTAAAGAAAAGAATTACCTTGGTTATTAGATGTCAGTGATTCTAAAAAATTAGTTGATGTAATTTTCTCTTAATACATAAAACTATTTATTAAACTACAATTTCGTATACAATTGATATGCAAGTAAATTGATAATATATATAAATAAATACCTCCTCAAGCAGCTGCTTGACACAGAGGTCTGACAGGAGCCTGTCAGTTTATATGCCATAATAGATGGTCTGAGAGGATGGCAGGACCTCAGCAGAAAAACGACACAGACAGCCATGCCCGGGCATAGCAGTAGCCAAGCGCGCTAACCACTCAACCATGGGACGATGCAAGTAAATTGATAAGCAATTAATATATATATATATAAAATATAAATACCCCCTCAAGCAGCTGTTTGCCACAGAGGTCTGACAGTTGGCAAGTAATATCTAAACATTTTTAAATGACATAAAGCAGACTTATTACTGGAAAACCATATTTCAAACCGAAGTGTACTTCTGCTTATCTGGGTATGAAATATGGCTGGTTCTAAAGGGGGTGGGGAGCGCCTCCTTGAGTCCATCGGATGGGACGTTAAGCCGTGGCCCAATGTGCGGGAGAGCCATACCCTGCCGCACGTTAAAGAACACCCTGGATGGCCTTGACGGGAGGCTACCATCTGTCTCCCAACAGCTGTTCCAATGGATCCCCTCCCCAACCTTCTCTGAGCCTTCGGGGTCCATGTGACCTGGCCATTTAGCCTATGGTGTGCAAAAAAGTGCCGCTTAGAGGTAAAACAACCCAACGCAACTGAGTTATTCCTATTAATAATCTAAACTTGGACAACTTTTTTTCACTATTTAAAATATTGGATGGAGTAACAAAAATGGCGATCAGTGAAATCAGAACCACTGTTGCTAAACTCTTCGGACACCACGACAACCTATCGTTGGAGATGCTTCAGGATCATTGTGGACTACTTAGTTAAAACAGATGGCTTTGACCTGATCCTAGAAGAGGTAGAAATAATATCTTTACCATCTCAACAGGGCGAGGGGATTCGCTCAGTCGATGGAACGTCAGGCTCGTAATCTGCAGTTCCCAGGTTCGAGTCCCTCCTGTCCCAGCTTTGAGATTTATGTCCACTAAACCTCCCCTCTAAGAAATGGATATGCCCTCTGTTAGAAAGGGGACATCGATGGGCTTGGAAGAGCTGACGTCCGTGGAATGGGATGTTAAGCTTTGGTTCCGCGTGCAGGAGAGCCACATCACGTGCGCGGATATCTTCATCAACATTCTCTGAACCCTTGGGTCCTTGTGACTTGTCCATTTAGTCCATTGTGTGTAAAAAAAAGTGCTGCCCAGGAGTAAAAGAATCCAACTATCGTTAAAAATCATCTGATTTATAAAGACCATAAAACCCACAAATTTTATTTATTTCTGAATTTTGCTATTGCAGGTTAATTTTTAGTGGAACATCTTTATACATTTATATATTTCGTAATTATTGGAGGTTCTAATGACGAGCGATCCAGAAAACATATTTTGTGTGGGGGGGAGGTGGTGGGGGTTCGATACCCCTTTTGAGACCGTCACTATTGAATTAATGAAATTGCCCGGACCATCGCTGCATTTCGTTAAACTGAGTTCTTCGTTCCGTCGGAGTTCGTAAGATTGAGTTTTAGGTTTTACTGTATAGTCGCATTTCATAGTTGCGTAACCAATCTCTGATCACCCCCCCCCCCCCCCTCTGCTTCACATAACTCGGCGAAACACATTCATTATTTTACTTTGATCACGATAAGAATTTTTAGATTCTCTTATTCTAGAAAACACAATATTCCGACTTTGTCTTCTTATCCCGTAAATCCCATTAAATGATACGGATTCATAATTTTTAATCAGAGTTGATTTTATATAACGCTGTCTGATTTGAGAATCTTACATGACGCATTTATTTCTTCACAGCAGTTCAACACGAGAGAGCATCCAGATCGCAACCCAGAAAACGGTCTCGGCTGGTTACCAGCACCTCGGACGTCTCTTGCTACCCTTCTGGTCCTTTGCACCCTCCCTGTCACCCGCCGCCTACCTTGGCGGCAACAGCACTGTCGCTGGCACCTTACTGCGCCCCGGCTGCGGACATCGGAGACTTGAGAAGACTCGGTCCTGCACCCATCGTGGCTCACATGACTCCTGACCTCACACTAAATCACGTCACCTACAGAAACCCCGAAGATAGCTCCAGGTACGAGGATCGAGACAAGCAGAAAAATGGTAAGGGAAAAGTTTAACAGTTAAGAAGGGATTTTGCTTTTGATACTGGGTAAGAGCAGAAAACTCTTCGAGGATCAACAGATGTAGCACAAGCACTGCCTGGCCAAATTATTATGAACACCCAGCTGATACTTCGCATGTATCATAATACAGTTCCCAGTACTTAAAGTTTACAGTTTTCTGTGTATAGTTTTCGTTGAAATGGGCTTTGAAGTATTGTTAGCGGTCATCTCTCTCAGCTGATGAATTGCAGCAGCTCTGTTTTGTGGTACGATTCGTTCCAGCAAACCCTGTCTGCAGGGGCGTAGCGAAGGACTACGTTTAGGGGGGGGGGGAAATCAAAAATTTTCAAACTCTAAATTCAAATTTTTACAACTGAGCAAACTTACTTTAGGGGGGGGGGGTTGAGGATATTTTCACAACTATCCTGCATTTTGCCAACTAAACCGTAATTTGCCATATAAATTCCAATTTAGCCAACTTCACCGAAACAATTCCAATACTCTCGCCCAATACTCTCGTTCCAATACTCTCTTCTTCCAATACAATCGTTCCAATACTCTCGTCGGAACTGCAGCAAATCAGTGTAAATTTTCCCTTGATTTGGCCAACTCCCCTTAATTTTACGAAACTAATCCCAATCTTTACATCTCTCCTAAATTTTGCAAATCACTTGAAACTTTTCAAACTCCCAAAGATTTTGCCAAGTTTTCTCGATTTCAATCAACTATACTGAATTTCACAAACCCAATCCCAATTATCACAATTCGCCCGTATTTTCCAAGTGTATTCGAATTTTACCAACTGCCCTACATTTTGTTAAGTTTCCTCAATTTATCCAACACTCCTTAATTTTACAAAACAAATCACAATTTTCACAACTAACCTATATTCTACCAAGTGATTCTCTAGATTTTGCCAACTCGCCATAATTATACAGAAAAAAATCGCAATTTTTACATCTTCCCCGAATTTGCCAAGTCACCCCGAATTTTATCAACTCTCCTTAATTGCACAAGAAAGGCACAATTTTCACAACTCCCTGTATTTTACCAAGTGGCTTAGAATTTTGCCAACTGCCCTATATTTTGTTAAGTTTCCTCGATTTGTCCAACAATCCTTAATTTCACAAAATAAATCCCAATTTTCAGAAATCGCCTATATTTTACCAAGTGGATTCGAATTTTGTCAAGAGTTCTAGATTTTGTCAACTCTCCTTAATTTCACAAAAACAATCCCAATTTTCACAAATTGCCCATATTTTGCCAAGTGGATTCGAATTTTACCAACTGCCCTAGATTTTGCCAAGTTTCCTCGATTTTGCCATCTCGCCACAATTTTACAGAAAAAAAATCCCAATTTCACATTACACCAGATTTTTGCAAAGCCACTCTGAATTTTGCCAACTCCTCCAATATTTGCAAACTCTCTTAGATATTGCGAAGTTGCCTCGATTTTGACAACACGCCATAATTTTACAGAAAAAAGATTGCAATTTTTACATCTCACCTGAATTTTGTGAACTCTCCACGATTTTGCCAAGTCACTCCGAATTTTGTGAACTCTCCACGATTTTGCCAAGTCACTCCGAATTTTGCCAACTGCCCATAGTTTTTGCCAACTCCATAAGTTTTGCCAACTCTCCTAGATTTTGCCAACTCGCCGTAATTTTACAGAAAAAAATCCAAATTTTGACATCTCACCTGAATTTTGCCAACTCCTGAAGATTTTGTCAAGTCATTCCGAATTTTGCCAACTTCCCAAGATTTTACCAAGTCACTCCGATTTTTGCCAACTCCCCAAGATTTTAACAAGTCACTCCGAATTTTGCCAACTCCCTAAGATTTTTGCCAAGTTGTCCCGATTTTGCCAACTCACCTGTATTTTACTAAGTGGCTTCGAATTTTGCCAACTGCTCTAAATTTTGCCGTCTCCCCATTTTTCAAACTGCCTTAGATTTGCCAAGTTGCCTCGATTTTGACAACTTTCCTTAATTTTCCAAAACAAAATTACAAATTTTCACAACTCATCTATATTTTACGAAGTCGTTTCGAATTATGCCAACTCCGAGTAACTTTGGGGGGAGCCTCCCCCACCCCCACCCCTATGGCTACGCCCCTGCTTGTCTTTCAGAGCCTTTTCCATCACTTCCGTTACGGATGCCCTTGCTCATCAGGCTTCCACAATGAGCCCTCTTTCGAAGTCAACCAGATCAGCCTTTTTACCAATGTCGCACTTGACTTTGCTTTTCACCATGCCTTTGCGGATTTTTAAGACTTCATAATAGCGTAGAGCACTAATGAGATAGCTGAAAAAAATTTACCTCACTCACAACGAAACTAAATATTTTTTCTGCTATTTCATGAGTTCCATGCCTACAGGACTTTTACCCTGGCGGAAATTGAAAAAGGATCACCATGAACAATTGAAGCGTAATCTATGATATTTATTTAGTAGAATCAATTTGTTGAGAAATGACAGTGATCACATGTGTGAAGTGATTCAATGTTTATTTTACCTTTTAATGAGTATTGCATTTTGCAGAAGGCATATTTTAATAAGATGATGAGCCTCCTCGAGCAGCAATACAAGCTTCCAATCTGGCATGCAATCGGTCGTACAAATGCTGGATATCATGCTGGGGGAACCATTCCATACGCTTTCAACTTGGACGCGTAATTCAGCGATGGTCGTTGTCTGCCACTATCAGCGGAAGAGTCTTTGTCCGATCCAGTCCCAGACATGCACGATTAGAGACAAATCCAGAGAGCGTGCTGGTCAAGGGAGTTGGTGCACTGCCTGAAGAGCATATTGAGTTGCTCGTGCGGAGTGTGGGCAGGCGTTATCCTGCTGGAGTATCGCATTTGAGATTACACTCAAATATGGCAGGACGACTGGCTGACGATGTTGCTGACGTACATATTGCTATTCAGTGTACTTTGTACAAACACCAGACACGAACGAGAGTGATAGAAAATCGCTCCCCACACCATGATGCCCGGCATGGGCCCTGTGTGTCGCTGGCGAATGCACGATGGAAGAAGATGCTCACCTTGTCACCTTCGGACGCATAAACGACCATCAGACACTCCTAAGCAGAATCAGCTTTCATCACTGACGACCACAGACTGTCATTCTTCCCTCCAATGAACTCGTTCTTGACACCACTGCAAACGTGCTCGACAGTGACGAGGTAACAGTGGTAACCATGACAGCGGCATGAGTGCCCATAGTCCTGCTTCCAAAAGACGATTGCATATCGTTCTTGTAGACACCCATGGTACGACAGAGGATTGAATTTGTGAAACCATAGCCATCCACTCTACAACCGCCACCCTCCTGATACACTGATTCTCTCATGCATCCATAACTCTGTGTTACCTGAAACCACATCTGACAGTGTGCGAATGCTCTTCTGACCATCGACGCCACCATCGTATCACTGCCGATACCTCTCGTCCAACATGGTGGTGTACAATTTGACGAAAAGACCAACCTCCTTCCTGAAGACCCACTATGCGACCTCGCTCAAACTCCAACTCCGCTAACTGAGCAAATGTTGCGTGCCTGCGTCATCCAGTCATGATAGCTTCTTCAAAGAGCACTGAACAACATGACACAAGAAGAATAGCTTCTTTTTTCACGCTCTAGTCCTTAAATACGCGCTGCGTACATTTGCATGTTATCGTCCTCAGTGACGTCATTATTTCATCCAATGACTTTCAATCTTGGATCACGGTTTCTTCTGCCCTTAACTATTAACATATTTTAATATGACGTTCCTAAAGGAATTCCTTCTGGGTGTTCTTTTTTCAATTTCCGCCAGATATTTACCCTACTCGAGAATGCTAATATCAGTAAGAAATTTTGCCTACATCGACATTTTCATGATACTTCATGTACGATGCAATGTTCATAATAATTTGTCCAGGCAATGCATGTCATAAATATTTAAGAGGTTAAAATTTTTGTTTAGGTCAGTGAGAATAAATTAGTGGTAATTTAATAAAAGAAATCTGATTGTAAACAAAACTTTTTTGGACTTTTTCTTTCTAAACTTTATGTCAGTGGATCCTCGATACTGTGCAGTTCAAGGAGAACATCAGTTTTTCCCAAATAATAAGTTGCCCTCTGTGTCATCATGTCCCGCTAATTTATATATTTTTATTTATTGTTGCATATTTATTGTATTTTTGTTGTAAATATTTTTATGTATTAAGTGTGGTTTTTTGGAAGTGCTATTGTGGGGATGTGACTCACAGATGTTGTTTTCGGGTCTGAGCTGGCTGCCTTGCATGTGCTGACGTGTGCAAAAGCCTTTTACGGCCGTTTACAACTAGTCTGGGGCGTTGGAGTGGAGCGCAGGAGACCAGCCTGGCAATACTAAACAGCAGTCTTGAGCATCGCTGGTTCTATGCAAGAATCAAGGTTCGGTTCTGTGTGAACTACAATGCAAGCAAAGGTCAAATATCCTTTCGTCGAGTTTCAGGTCGTTAAAGCGAGAATCTGCAAAGTGCGGTCCTCCACCTTAGTACAGACTTGTTTGCAGCAGCAAAGCAGCAAAGGCCTACTTAGTCGAGCGCATCCCAAGCACGTGATTGTATATAAATGTGAATAAACTGTGTCGTCCTTATACCGTACGTGCGTATATGTGTTATACGTGCTATATGTTACGCACGTGCGTATATGTGTTATACGTGTTATACGTGCGTGAAATTTGGACTTATCTCTATAAATCACTTGGCGCAGAAAGTCAGAGGCATACATCGGTACGGGTGTAAAAACCCGCGAACCTGTTATTTTACCTAAGTGTGATGGTAATCAAGGGAGCAGCTGATCGTCCTCTACTATAGAGTGGCTAATCGTTCGCCATCTCAGACGTAACTAGGCCCTTATACCCAGAGTGTACTCTGAGTATAAGGGCCTAGTTACGGAAGGCAGAGAAGGATGAGGGAATCAAATGCCTTTTAAGACTTCTAGGGTGGGGGGGGGGGGGGTGTTTCCTCATGATTTGCAAGAGGAACAAAAGGTTATTTGGAAGTATTCTGGGTTGATAAAAAGAATACTGGACATGCCTTTGATGTTATTGAAAGTTTTGAAAAACATTTTAATCCTAAATAATTGCAGCAAACTTAAATTTAGCAATTTTACTTATCAGATATAATTTAACAATTTTCTAAACTAAAGGCTAAAGGGTAGAAATTGCAATTTAATTATCGTCCTAATTTGTTATTGTTTTTTATGTATGAAAACTAAAACATCTTTCTGTACAAAAATATTGTTTAAAACATACGTGAAAAGTTATCGCAGACGCGACGGGAATCGAACCGATAATTTTTTTTCAAATATTTTTAACAATTGTTGAAGTCTATTTCTACAAGTAATCTTTGAATATACTATGGATGTATCTTTCTGTTCATTTCGTTTTTATACTGATATATATATTTTGTTCAAATACTGATATTGACGTTAAACGAGATGTTTTAAGACGTTTCAAGGGTAGTTGATATCGATAGAGCGCGTGAGCTATCTATCTAAATAGAAGTAAGATCATTTCTAAATGAAGTAGAGCAAATTCGAGGAAGTGCTTAAAAGTTCCATATGTTTCTTTCATTGTTAAAATTCTAGTTGAAGACTTCGGCGGGAAGATTATATATCTTTCACTGTCAGTAGTTTTGAGTGAGTTCCTTTCCAAGCCTTTCGGCCCTTCTACCTTATTCATTTAATCAACTGCTTCTCATTCTTTCCAATGTTAGCCACACTTCTGTTTAGTCAGAAACTTCTTGATCCCATGCACAATTTTTTGAGAAAAATATTTTGATCCTGCCAAACATTTGGTTAAAATATCTTGGTCCTGCCAATCATTTGGTAAAGAAAACACGGGTTTGCTAATCATTTGGCCAAAGCATCTTGGTCCTGCCAATCATTTGGTCAAAAAACACGGTTTTGCTAATCATTTGGCCGAAGCATCTTGGGTCCTGTCAATCATTTGGTCGAAAAACACGGTTTTGCTAATCATTTGGCCGAAGCATCTTGTTCCTGTCAATAATTTGATAAAAAAACACGGCTTTGCTAATCATTTGGACGAAACATCTTGGTCCTGCCAATCATTTGGTAAAAAAAAACACCAGTTTGCTAATCATTTGGCCAAAGCATCTTGGTCCTACCAAACATTTGGTCAAAAAAACACGGTTTTGCTTATCATTTGGCCGAAGCATCTTGGTCCTGCTAATCATTTGCTCAATTTGCTAATCATTTGGCCGAAGCATCTTGGTCCTGCCAATCATTTGATCAAAAAAACACGGTTTTGCTAATCATTTGGCCAAAGTATCTAGGTCTTGCCAATCATTTGGCCAAAAAACACGGTTTTGCTAATCATTTGGCCTTAGCATCTTGGTCCTGCCAATCATTTGGTCAAAAAATACGGTTTTGCTATTCATTTGGCCGAAGCATCTTGTTCCTGTCAATAATTTGATAAAAAAACACGGCTTTGCTAATCATTTGGACGAAACATCTTGGTCCTGCAAATCATTTGGTAAAAAAAAAACACGAGTTTGCTAATCATTTGGCCAAAGCATCTTGGTCCTGCCAAACATTTGGTCAAAAAAACACGGTTTTGCTTATCATTTGGCCGAAGCATCTTGGTCCTGCTAATCATTTGCTCAAAAAACACTGTTTTGCTAATCATTTGGCCGAAGCATCTTGGTCCTGCCAATCATTTGATCAAAAAAACACGGTTTTGCTAATCATTTGGCCAAAGTATCTAGGTCTTGCCAATCATTTGGTCAAAAAACACGGTTTTGCTAATCATTTGGACTTAGCATCTTGGTCCTGCCAATCATTTGGTCAAAAAATACGGTTTTGCTATTCATTTGGCCGAAGCATCTTGTTCCTCTCAATAATTTGATCAAAAAACACGGCTTTGCTAATCATTTGGACGAAACATCTTGGTCCTGCCAATCATTTGGTCAAAAAACACGGCTTTGCTAATCATTTGGCTGAAGCATCTTGTTCCTGTCAATAATTTGATAAAAAAAACAAAAAAAAACACGGCTTTGCTAATCATTTGGTCAAAAAAACACGGCTTTGCTAATCATTTGGTCGAAGCATCTTGGTCCTGCTAATCATTTGGTAAAAAAAAACACGGTTTTACTAATCATTTGGCCGAAGCTTCTTGGTCCTGCTAAACATTTGGTCAAAAAACACGGTTTTGCTAATCATTTGGTCGAAACATCTTGGTCCTGCCAATCATTTGGTCAAAAAAACAGGTTTTGCTAATCATTTGGCCAAAGCATCTTGGTCCTGCTAATTATTTGGTAAAAAAACACGGTTTTAGTAATCATTTGGCCGAAGCTTCTTGCTCCTGCTAAACATTTGGTCAAAAAACACGGTTTTGCTAATCATTTGGCCAAAAAACACGGTTTGCTAATCATTTGGTCAAAAAACACGGTTTTGCTAATCATTTGGCCGAAGCATCTTGGTCCTGCCAATCATTTGATCAAAAAACACGTTTTTGCTAATCTTTTGGCCGAAGCATCTTGGTCCTGCCAATCATTTGGTCAAAAAATACGGTTTTGCTATTCATTTGGCCGAAGCATCTTGTTCCTCTCAATAATTTGATCAAAAAACACGGCTTTGCTAATCATTTGGTCGAAGCATCTTGGTCCTGCCAATCATTTGGTAAAAAAAACACGGTTTTACTAATCATTTGGCCAAAGCATCTTGGTCCTGCTAATCATTTGGTAAAAAGACACGGTTTTACTAATCATTTGGCCGAAACTTCTTGGTCTTGCTAAACATTTGGCCAAAAAACACGGTTTTGCTAATCATTTGGTCGAAACATCTTGGTCCTGCCAATCATTTGGTCAAAAAACACGGTTTTGCTAATCATTTGGCCAAAGCATCTTGGTCCTGCCAATCATTTGGTCAAAAAACACTGGTTTGCTAATTATTTGTCCGAAGCATCTTGCTCCTGCCAATCATTTGGTCGAAAAACACGGTTTTGCTAATCATTTGGCCAAAAACACGGTTTGCTATCATTTGGTCAAAAAACACGGTTTTGCTAATCATTTGGCCGAAGCATCTTGGTCCTGCCAATCATTTGATCAAAAAACACGTTTTTGCTAATCTTTTGGCCGAAGCATCTTGGTCCTGCCAATCATTTGGTCAAAAATCACGGCTTTGCAAATCATTTGACCGAAGCATATTGTTCCTGTGAATAATTTGATCAAAAAATACGGCTTTGCTAATCATTTGGCCGAAGCATCTTGGTCCTGCCTATCATTTGGTCAAAAAACACGGTTTTGCTAATCATTTGACCGAAGCTTCTTGTTCCTGCCAATCATTTGGTAAAAAAAAAAAAACAGGGCTTTGCTAATCATTTGGCCGAAGCATCTTGGTCCTGCCTATCATTTGGTCAAAAAACACGGTTTTGCTAATCATTTGGCCGAAGCTTCTTGTTCCTGCCAATCATTTGGTAAAAAAAAAAAACACGGCTTTGCTAATCATTTGGCCGAAGCATCTTGGTCGTGCCTATCATTTGGTCAAAAAACACGGTTTTGCTAATCATTTGGCCGAAGCTTCTTGGTCCTGCCGATCATTTGGTAAAAAAAAAACACGGGTTTCCTAATTATTTGGACGAAGAATCTTGGTCCTGCCAATCATTTGGTCAAAAAACACGGTTTTGTTATCATTTGGCCAAAAAACACGGTTTGCTAATCATTTAGTAAAAAAAAAAAACACGGGTGTGCTACTTATTTGGCCGAAGCATCTTGGTCCTGCCAATCATTTGGTCAAAAAACACGGTTCTGCTAATCATTTAGCTGAAGCATCTTGGTCCTGCTAATCATTTGGTCAAAAACACGGTTTTGCTAATCATTTGGCCGCAGCATCTTGGTCCTGCCAATTATTTGTTGAAAAAACAACACCACGGGTTTGCTAATCATTTGGACGAAACATCTTGGTCCTGCCAATCATTTGGTAAAAAAAAAAACACGGGTTTGCTAATCATTTGGCCGAAGCATCTTGGTCCTGCCAATCATTTGGTCAGAAAACACGGCTTTGCTAATGATTTGGCTGAAGCATCTTGGCCCTGCCAATCATTTGGTAAAAAAACACGGCTTTGCTAATCATTTGGCCGAAGCATCTTGTTCCTGTCAATAATTTGATAAAAAAACACGGCTTTGCTAATCATTTGGCCGAAGCATCTTGTTCCTGTCAATAATTTGATAAAAAAACACGGCTTTGCTAATCATTTGGACGAAACATCTTGGTCCTGCCAATCATTTGGTAAAAAAAAAACACGGGTTTGCTAATCATTTGGCCGAAGCATCTTGGTCCTGCCAATCATTTGGTCAGAAAACACGGCTTTGCTAATGATTTGACTGAAGCATCTTGGTTCTGCCAATTATTTGGTCAAAAAACACGGTTTTGCTAATCATTTGGCCAAGCATCTTGGCCATGCCAATCATTTGGTCAAAAAACATGGCTTTGCTAATCATTTCGTCGAAGCATCTTGGTCCTGCCAATCATTTGGTCAAAAAACACGGCTTTGCTAATCATTTGGCCGAAGCATCTTGTTCCTGTCAATAATTTGATCAAAAAACACCGCTATGCTAATCATTTGGATGAAACATCTTGGTCCTGCCAATCATTTGGTCAAAAAACACGGCTTTGCTAATCATTTGGCCGAAGCATCTTGTTCCTGTCAATAATTTGATCAAAAAACACCGCTATGCTAATCATTTGGATGAAACATCTTGGTCCTGCCAATCATTTGGTCAAAAAACACGGCTTTGCTAACAATTTGGCCGAAGCATCTTGTTCCTGTCAATAATTTGATAAAAAAACACGGCTTTGCTAATCATTTGGACGAAACATCTTGGTCCTGCCAATCATTTGGTCAAAAAACACGGCTTTGCTAACAATTTGGCCGAAGCATCTTGTTCCTGTCAATAATTTGATCAAAAAACGGCTTTGCTAATCATTTGGCCAAGCATCTTGGCCCTGCCAATCATTTGGTCAAAAAACACGGCTTTGCTAATAATTTGGTCGAAGCATCTTGGTCCTGCCAATCATTTGGTCAAAAAACACGGCTTTGCTAATCATTTGGCCGAAGCATCTTGTTCCTGTCAATAATTTGATAAAAAAAAACACCGCTATGCTAATTATTTGTCCGAAGCATCTTGCTCCTGCCAATCATTTGGTCGAAAAACACGGCTTTGCTAATCATTTGGCCGAAGCATCTTGTTCCTGTCAATAATTTGATCAAAAAACACCGCTATGCTAATCATTTGGATGAAACATCTTGGTCCTGCCAATCATTTGGTCAAAAAACACGGCTTTGCTAATCATTTGGCCGAAGCATCTTGTTCCTGTCAATAATTTGATAAAAAAACACTTCTTTGCTAATCATTTGGACGAAACATCTTGGTCCTGCCAATCATTTGGTCAAAAAACACGGCTTTGCTAACAGTTTGGCCGAAGCATCTTGTTCCTGTCAATAATTTGATCAAAAAACGGCTTTGCTAATCATTTGGCCGAATCATCTTGTTCCTGTCAATAATTTGATAAAAAAAACACGGGTTTGCTAATCATTTGGCCGAAACATCTTGTTCCTGTCGATAATTTGATAAAAAAAACACGGCTTTGCTAATCATTTGGACGAAACATCTTGGTCCTATTGTGATAAAACAAACCTTAGGTTTCGAAAAAAAAAGTTTTTTCATAATGTACTCAGTTGGTAATGCGCCAGGCATTTATTTTATTAATACACTAATGAATAAAATATATTTTAAAGACATCAGATTAGATTAGTTATTTTTATTTTTACATGAAATATTTCAATAAATTAAGAATAGATTGTATTGGTATGATTTTAAAAGCGAAAAACACAATAAGAGTCACGTAAAAATTATTTGCAAACACATCGTCGAACGTTTTAAGAAAACATTTTGCTTCTAATTTCAAAGAAAATAAGGAATGTATTTTTATCGAAGTGCTCCCATTGGTTGCCCTCCTACTGGTTCATAAACCCCCGATTTTGCCACTCTGCACCAAAAACCCAACTTTTCGTGAATATAAAGTAAACAGATCGCATTTTTTCCAGCATACATACCTTCTTCAATGGCTCTTATAATTATCCGTTGTGTTCAACTTAATGGCAAAAAAAGGTATAAGGGCAATTGATATCGCTGCCCTTATACCTTACACCAGAGGGCACACTATGCAACATGAAAGACACATTGAATTAACTCTACGATGGTTCTGAAAATAAAAACTCCGATATTGGTATCGTATTATTACTGATGATTGATATGATATGAAAATGAATTAATCCATTGGCCATTCTCCAAAAGATTCTTCGCGTTACTGACTTCTCTGTATTGATGGCAAATGAAATTAATTTCCAATAAAAGTAAACAAGATAAAAAAAACAACGGAGTTCATGTCATTGGCAGCACAAAGATGCACAGGTAATTGTCTTCGACTATGATGCTTACGAAATAGTTTGGACGTTCATGACAAGCAGAAATCGAATTTTAATAAGTAATTGAGATAAATAAGTAGCTGAAAAAAGAAATTAATGTTGAAAAATTAATGGTCTTGCGTAGGTGTGCATACCATAGCAGGGAATAGTGCTGAATAGGCTAGACTTTTGATGAAGTACAGTCGCTCAAAAAAAATCCGAACACTATGGTTGATTACAGAATTCAGAAAAAATATCTGGCAACGATTTTTTTTAGAAATTAGTGATCTGGCAGCCTTCGTGTCACGTGACACGAAGGTTGCCAGATCACTAATTTCTAAAACCGTGGTGTTCGGTTCAACCATGGTATTCGGATACTTTTTTGAGCGACTGTACTGTGAAATTGGGTTGGGCTGTTTTACCTCTGAGCGACACTTATTTGCACAGAATGGGCTAAACGACCAGATCACAAGGACCCTGAAGGTTCAGAGAAGGTTGGGGCAGGGGACCCATTGGACAGCTGTTGGGACACAGATGGTAGCCTCTCCGTTAAGGCCATCTAGCATGATCTTTAACATCCACAGGGTATGGCTCTCTCCCCACACGGAGCCGCGGCTTTATGTCCCATCCGATGGACGGCAATATTTCCAAGCCCATCGGTGTCTCCTACTGACCGATGGCATGGCGAAGAGTTTTGGTTCAGACTTATACTTGGTATAGGTAAAGGGGAATTATACTTGGAATATTATTACACTTGGAATATACTTGGAATAGGGAAAGGGGAATTATACTTGGAATATTATTATACTTGGAATATACTTGGAATAGGGAAAGGGGAATTATACTTGGAATATTATTACACTTGGAATATACTTGGAATAGGGAAAGGCGAACCACTGGACAGGTCTTAGGAGACAAATCGAAATCTCATATAACGCCAGTATGTTCTGCAAAGTGCGTAGGGTATGGCTTTCTTGGGGGTGGGAATGGGAGGGGGGCTCAGATGGTAGTGCGCCAGGCTCGTAATCTGTAGTCCCAAGGTTCGAGTCCCAGCTAGTCCAGCTTTCAAATTTATCCCCTCAAAACTCCCCGCCCTGCTCTCAGTCAGTAGGGGACACAGATGGGCTTTAAAATACTGTCGTTTCGTCGAATGGGACGTTAAGCCATGACCCCGTGTACGGGAGAGCTATACTCTGTGCATGTTAAAGCACACGCTGGATGGCTTTGACGGGAGGCTACGATCTTTCTCTTAACAGGCGTCCGGTGGATTTCCCTCCCTCCAACCTTCTCTGAGCCCCGGGTTCCTTGTGACTTGGCCATTTAGCTCATTGTGTACCAAAAAGAGGCGCAGAGGCAAAACTCGACCAATCCAACCGGTATGGCTCTTTTGCACATGGATCACGTCCCATTTGAAGATTCATCTAAAGATTTGCAACCTTTCAAATCGTTTGGTTTTCTCGTAGAGGGCTTTGTGGGGGGAAGGGGGGTTAGCGGAGATTAATCTCAACTCTGATAAAGTTGGAACTCGAACCTGGGAACATCAGATTACGAGGCTGACGCTATACCGACTGAGTAGATCCCATCTCTCCACAGAGTCTTGGCAGAGACATCGCAAGAGAAAGTTAACATGAGAACTCTTATTTCACTAGAATTTCAACTCATCTCCATTTGCGCAAAATAACGTGATCTTTTTCTTTGTATTGTTAGTGTAAAATATATTCGATGAGAATCAAGAAAAATTTCGGTGTGATGTCTCTTTTAGAATTGAAGCATATAAGGAAACCCAGTTAGAAAGCGGTGTGCTAGAATTAAAACTCGGTGCAATATTGGTCTCATTTGAACGCCATAATTGAAGCTTGGTGCTTTTTAAAAAACTTATAACGGATCTAGCGATATGGATCATGTGAATCACATTTCATCAGCGCTTCAATGTAAATTGAATATGCATTTTGATTTTTCTTTTCATATTTCAGATGTGAGGCCATCTACTCCTCTTCACAAAACACTTCCCGATGATAGCGCCACCAGTGACGAGTCTCGAAACTCTTCTCCCAAAGAGCAACCGAACACGACCTCTACCGTCCACTCTCAGACTTCTTCTCCCCTCGGACTCTACAGAGGACTCTTCCATCCCTCCCGCACAGAGGGCATCACGGGCATTTCCCGCCCCCCTGCCTTCATCTCGATGGAATCCACAATCTACTCGAGAGGAGGAAACATCGTGGGATCATCTCCTGCTGCATCCTCATCAACTCCCACGTCTCTCTTGCATCCCTTCCCGCCGAATCCTTTGGATACTGTGTTCGAGGCTGCAGCCAAACTGCTTTTCTTCTCTGTAAGGTGGATGAGGGGAATTCCTTCTTTCCTCCAGCTCACCTTCAGGGATCAGGCCATCCTCCTGGAAGAGGCCTGGAGCGATGTGTTCGTACTGAGCGCTGCGCAGTGGGGTTTTCCTCTGCAAGAAGGTAACAGAGGTTAGATTAATATATATTTATAGCAGTGGCGAAGTTTATAGCAGTGGCGAAGAATGAGTTGCAACTAGGGGAGCAAGGGTGGGTGGGTTGTTTTTCTTTTGAGAGTCATTTTGTGCACAATAAATTCTAAATGACTACGAAACAAGGACATCAAAGAATTCGGTAGAGGAATGAAACCCACTGGACAGCTTTTGGGACAGAGATGGAATCCTCCCATCAAGGCCATCCAGCGTGTTTTTAATCTGTCCAAAGTATGGCTCTCCTGTACATTGAACGACGGTTTAACGTCGCATCTGATGGACAGTGGCATTTCTAATCTGGTCTGCATCTCCTTTTCCACAGAGTTAGAGTTGGTGGAAAAAATCACAATGCAGGCTTAGTTGAAACTCGAACCTGGGCATATCAGATTATGTGCCTGGCTGGAACATCCTCTATGTATATTTTAAAAGTAATAAATAAATGATTTTATTATTATTATAACATTTAAAAATAAATAACTTTTAGTTAAACTTTAGACAAATTAAATCACTTAAATTTTTATGGATATTTAATGTCCCTCCTTTTCCCTCCTTTTACCCCAGGCCTGGACCGTCGCTACTGACCATGCTCCACGGACAACAGGATACATGAGACTGCGAAGTTGACGCTTCGATAGATGGGAACCACAGTTCGTTGGTTAATTGATAGAGGGGGTACCATAGTTCATTGGTTTTTTGATAGATGGGGAACCACAGTTCATTGGTTATTTGATAGATGGGAACCACAGTTCATTGGTTAATTGATAGAGGGGGTACCATAGTTCATTGGTTAATTGATAGATGGGAACCACAGTTCATTGGTTAATTAATAGATGGGAACCACAGTTCATTGGTTAATTGATAGAGGGGGTACCATAGTTCATTGGTTAATTGATAGATGGGGAACCACAGTTCATTGGTTATTTGATAGATGGGAACCACAGTTCATTGGTTAATTGATAGAGGGGGTACCATAGTTCATTGGTTTTTTGATAGATGGGGAACCACAGTTCATTGGTTAATTGATAGAGGGGGTACCATAGTTCATTGGTTAATTGATAGATGGGGAACCACAGTTCATTGGTTATTTGATAGATGGGAACCACAGTTCATTGGTTAATTAACAGATGGGAACCACAGTTCATTGGTTAATTGATAGAGGGGGTACCATAGTTCATTGGTTTTTTGATAGATGGGGAACCACAGTTCATTGGTTAATTGATAGAGGGGGTCCATAGTTCATTGGTTAATTGATAGATGGGGAACCACAGTTCATTGGTTATTTGATAGATGGGAACCACAGTTCATTGGTTAATTAACAGATGGGAACCACAGTTAATTGGTTAATTGATAGATGGAGAACCACAGTTCATTGGTTAATTCATAGATGGGGTATCACAGTTCATTGGTTAATTGATAGATGGGGTACCACAGTTCATTGGTTAATTGATAGATGGGGTATCACAGTTCATTGGTTAATTGATAGATGGGGTACCACAGTTCATTGGTTAATTGATAGATGAGAACCACAGTTCATTGGTTAATTAATAGATGGGAACCACAGTTCATTGGTTAATTGATAGATGTGATACCACAGTTCATTGGTTAATTGATAGATGGGGTATCACAGTTCATTGGTTAATTGATAGATGGCGTATCATAGTTCATTGGTTAATTGATAGATGGGGTATCACAGTTCATTGGTTAATTGACAGATGGGGTACCACAGTTCATTGGTTAATTGATAGATGTGATACCACAGTTCATTGGTTAATTGATAGATGGGAACCACAGTTCATTGGTTAATTAATAGATGGGAACCACAGTTCATTGGTTAATTGATAGATGGAAAACCACAGTTCATTGGTTAATTGATAGATGGGGTATCACAGTTCATTGGTTAATTGATAGATGGGGTACCACAGTTCATTGGTTAATTGATAGATGGCGTATCATAGTTCATTGGTTAATTGATAGATGGGGTATCACAGTTCATTGGTTAATTGACAGATGGTGTACCACAGTTTATTGGTTAATTGATAGATGTGATACCACAGTTCATTGGTTAATTGATAGATGAGGAACCACAGTTTATAGGTTAATTGGTAGAAGGGAACCTCATTTCATTGGTTATTTGATAGACCGAAACCACGGTTCATTGGTTAATTAATAGAGGAGAACATTTCATTGGTTAATTAATAGAGGAGAACATTTCATTGGTTAATTAATAGAGGAGAACATTTCATTGGTTAATTAATAGATAACCTGTAAGAACTTCAAAGTTTCAACTGCGCAATCTCATAGTTTGTATTTGCATACCCAATTGCTACTAAACTTTCGCCACTGCATTATAAGGTCGTAAAGGCATCGTCTTTGAAATAGTTTTTCTTTTGAATTTTGTAACAAGTTTTTATGGTTTGTAATTGATCGTATCGTAAGCGGAATCTCATTCTATTCAGTACCTTTCGTCATTTTCGTTTGTGTATCCGTGTTTGCTTCGAAATAATCTCGAATGAAATGAAATCGGCAGATAAACTGAGAGCGAGAGTTTTCAAGAATAGCTTTTCAATAATTGAGAAGAAAATCATTGCCCTGATCATTACTTTCGATTTTGACAATTTCATGTTCGGTTGGTGATAACATGGAATCCCTTTGAACATTATGTGAAGCTGACGAGGAATCTTTTAGTTTCTGTGACTCTAAAAATTTTATTAAGTTTGAACTATTATGCGAGTGTTGCGAAGGGAGTGCGAGCGATCAAGTGTTCTGCAATATGTTTTTGAAGTTTCTGTCCGCTCTACGAAGGATTGCCAGTGAACCGTCGTAGGTGGTGTATTACTAGTTATACATGCTATTAGTACACATAATTGTTGATTGAAATGCCTATCTCTAAAGTCAGTAAAACACATAAAAATGATTTTGCATTTAAATTAAGTAATTTATTTTATAAATTATAAGCTTAATAGGCTTCTTTTAAAACACTTAACCAAAGGTTCTTGAGATAGGCCCCTCCTGAGACTTGGGCCTCTAGGCACGTGCCTTATGTATAATCCGCCACTGATCTCGGAGAGGTGTCTTTTATTTTGCCTTAAAATTTAATATTAATATAGTTTTATACTTTTTTAAGCATAAGAAAAGTGGATGCCGCCCTTTAAATCAAGGTATTGCTCTGAGTAAACCACATAATATGTTGACGAGGTACGAATTTTCAAAAGGCTGTCTTTTATTTTGCTTTTGAGACGTGGGACATGGCGAATTCGAAACCCTAACTTGCGATGTTTGCTGTAAATTTCGTAAATTTGCAGAACCTCGCTGATAACACTCAGCTACGTTGCCAGCGTGCATCCACTGTTTCGTGCTCAGTGTAAAGGTCCTTATTCCACAAACACACCAAAAAAAAAATGCCCACGTAAATCGAAAAAAAAAAAAGCCATGAATACAATGAGAGAGTTATTCCAAAAAGCGTGTTAATGAAATCCACTTGAATCGAGGGCTTATTATATATCGTCACCAAAAAGTAGGATATTTAGGCGTCCCGAAAATTTTTTTCGGGACACCGGGATAGTTCTCTAAAATCCGGAACATATGGACAGCCTACGCACAGATTTTCTCTATGTCTTCTTGTGGTATTAGCATTTACTAGTAATGAAATTGTTGTTTAAAAATGTTTATTAAAAATAACTGTATATTTAAAGCTTTTCTAAATCATGAAGTGCCGGGTTTTTGAAATTGAACTCATTTTGGGGATCGGGATCATTTTGAAGCACTTCTAGCATTAAAGAGAACATTTCAAAATCGTCACCATGAAATAACTACATAACAGAGAGGAACCTATGATGTCATGCGCCTAAATAGTGATCGTGATTTACGGACAAGGAATTCATCTTCGGTGACAAGCAGCTGATTAAACATCAATCTATTTTGTTTGTTTTATTTAAAAATTAATTTGTATTTATTTTTATTAAAATGGCATTTATTTTTTGCAGGTTTTCTCTCATTAAGCAGTGTCCTCCCCCCGGATAAACGACCGCTTGTTGTCAGCCAATTACAGCAGATGAAGAATGTGATGTCACTGCTCGTGGGTCAACAAGTAGACCATACAGAATTCTCCTGCCTGAAGGCGCTCGTGCTCTTTAGACCAGGTGAGGAAATCTTTCCGAAGAGATGATATCGGGGAAATAAAAAAGTATAAAACTATATTAATATTGAATCAAATTTAGTCAAGGCCTTCTCACCCCCTGGGGGGAGTTGGCTCAGTCGACAGCCTCTTCTCATCTTAAGTGATTTGTTGGGTTGTTTTACCTCTGCGCGGCATTTTTTTTTTGCACACCATGTGCTAAATGGCCAGGTCACATGGACGTCGAAGGCTCAGAGAAGGTTGGGTGAGAGTACCCACTGGAACAGCTGTTGGGAGACAGATTGGTAGCCTCCCGTCAAGGCCATCCAGCGTGTTCTTTAGCGTGCACAGGGTATGGCTCTCTCCCGCACACGGGGCCACTGCTTAATGTCCCATCCGACGGACGGCGGCCTTTCCAAGCCGATCGGTGTCCCTTACTGATCATGGGCAGGGCGGGGAGTTTTCCGGAGATAAGTTTGAACGCTGACCCAGCTGGGAACTGCAGATTACGAGCCTGGCGTGCTACCGACTGAGCCACCCCCACCTTTAGTGCATTCTTGGAATATTTGTGGTGACCTGGATTCTGAAGACCCAACCTGGGAACTACAGCTTACCAGCCAACCTCCCCCCCCCCATCTCCTTCGTACCACAATCTCCTTTGATATAACAAGAGACTAGTCTTAACAGCATGGCTACTGAATGCATAAGTTTTGCGTTCTATCCTGAGATGAACTTTTGCGTTCTATCCTGAGACTTATTCTTCCTTAAAATAACTGCAGAAGATTATTCCGACCCCCGCCCCCGATACGGAGCCACCTTGTCGAGGTGTGTATGCGTGGGTGGGTGGGGGTGGGGCTTGAGGGCCTAAATGAAATCGAAGGCTATGCTGACCGGAGGGGGTCCAGTCGGGTAGGCCAAGATGGAAGAAGGCCGGATTAAGAGTTCCCGTCACGGGAGCCGAGGCAACTTGAATCTCTACATCCTTTTTTGTGGCGGTCTGGGACCTAGATTAAATTTAGGTTTTGACCGATGTATGAGCTTTACTCCTATAGTACTGTTCGCCATTAGGTAGTCGGGGATGAGCTGTATCTATATGGTAATGTCTTGCCCTGACCGTAGATAGTGGTAAACATGGCATTATCCCAATACTGGTAGTGCTTTAAGCGGAACTAGTGGGTCTTGTCGTTATATATATATATATTCCGAACCCCATACTTTCAAATTTTAACTGTTTGTTCGTGTTAAAAATAAACCGTTAATCATTTTCTGCATTTTGTTTTTTGTCAGAAGCCAGTGGTCTTCGGGATCCGTTACAAGTGGAGCTGCTTCAAGACCAGACCCAATTGATGCTGCACGAGTACGTCCTCACGAAGCAGCCTCCTTCCAAAGTCCGATTCGGCAAGCTCCTGCTCATCCTGTCGCTGGCCAGAAGGATCAACGCCCACGTCATGGAAGAGGTATTCTTCCGGAAAACTATTGGCTCCATCCCCATTGAACGTCTGCTGTGCGACATGTTTCAAGCAGCGTAATTCACTGGTGACCCTGATTGGGAACTCAGTCTCGACTCACCCACCGAGTATAAGATGATCTTTAATGAAAAAAAGGAGAGTTCTCTTTAGGGATACAAGTCGTGTTATTTTACACATACTCTTAAAATTATCGACAATCCCTACTTCTTCAGCCATGAAGTGGATCGTGTTGCAATGATGTAGAATTTGGCCAACATCACAAATGACTTATTGACTCCAGTGATCGCTATTACTGATTCATTTTGATCATCGAGATATTTGTCATTATCAGATAGTGATATCTGTAAACTCGTTATTGAATTATAATTTGTGACTTTCACTGTTTTATGACCTGTCTTCGATTGATATCGGTTGTGGATTGTTCTATCATGAACAATTGTGATGTTCGTTTGTTTTGTGGCTGATCGTTAATGACTGCAAATGGAAAAAAATACATATAAAATTGTTGATTGTCCAAAATAGCTATTTTATCTGTTATTAATATTGGAAGTGTCGTACATAAGGTGGGAAAATTATGATGCTTTGGAAAAAATGGAGATTATTTAATAACACATGGAGTTAGAAGAATGATTCTAAATAGGAAGAGAATAATTACAGACATACGAGGGCACACACATGTATACATGCACACATACCTACGCACACATGCATACATTCGTACAAATATACATGTGCATACATACGTAAGTAGTGACCTTACAACTTGGCACCCCCACGCACAGTGCTTTCCCTCTATGACGTCACCGACCACGCCTCTTCCGGACACACACTTATTAATATTCATAATTAATAATTAATTAATAATTAATATTTCATAAAGACTCCCTGGTTGACCCCCTCATTAAAAAAACCCTTCATTAAAAATTCCTCCCCTTTATTAAAAATCCATGGCGCCATGTAGTGTATATTATGAGTACTATACTTTAGAAAAGCCCTCTATTTTAACTGTAATTTTTTCAATTTTTGACTCCCCCCTCATTAAAAACCTCCCTTATCAAAACTGCCACCCTCTCATTAAAAAAACCCCCTTATCAAAACTGCCACCCTCTCATTAAAAAACCCCCTTATCAAAAAGTTCCAACCCCCTTTATTAAAACCCTTTGGCGCCATCAAGTGTATGTCATGAGTACTATACTTTAGTAACCACTCTATTTTAATCCAATTTTTTGACTCCCCTCATTAAAAAACCTGCTTATCAAAAGTTCCACCCCTTTATTAAAAAACCTACCTGAATTTTTAAGCCCTCATCTTTAAAGACCCCCTGGCTGACCCACCTGTATTTTTAAGCCCCCTGAATTTCCTAACACCTGAAAAAAAGTCAGCAAGTTTTGGTGGCGCCATCTAGTGTATACTTTAGTACGCATTCTATTTTAATTGAAAATTTTCAATTTTTTACTCCCCCTTATCAAAAGTTCCTCCCCCTTTATTAAAAACCCTATCAAAACTACTACACCCTCGTTAATTAATCCGTTATCAAAAGTTCCACCCCCTTATCAAAATTTACGTCCCTCTTTATTAATACGCACGCCTTCATTAAAAAACCCCTTATCAAAAGCACCCCCTCTATTAAACTCCCCCTCACAGATCACAAACTCCCGAATAAGTCCCTTGGTTTCTACCCTCATCTGAAATTTATCAAGTCCAACTGAACTTTCGGTGGCAACGTTCAGATCATCCCCTCTCAGAATGGCTGATGCAATTGTCAAAAATAATTACAAGGTCCCATATTTTGCGACTTCGACCTTAAGTCCTACAACGTGCATTTCGTAAATAAGTGTTCGGTATCTCATCCGTACTGGGGACCACGTTTTACTGATGGATGGTTTTACAATCTGAAATGCCCTACAAAAATTTCCAAACGGGGAATCACAAGTCTCTGAATAATAATTCGTAAGTTTTGCTCAACCATTGTGAATGTTTATCGCAACGTTCAAGGTATCCCCCTCATCCCTTTGGCGGTCATCTTCGATAAATCCGTTATTCATCAAAAAGTCCTCCCATTTCCCCTTTATTAAGAAAACTTTCATTAATTAAAACTCAGCAAAAGTTCCACCCCCTCACACTCTGGGTGGCAATCTTTAACGGTTAATCCTTCTCGAAATTTCCACCAACGGTCATCTTGGATCACGTTACCTGCTACGCTGTCGACCCCCCCCCCTTCTTTCCGTATCAATTCTTTCCCCTATTTCTTTCCGAAACAATGTTTTGGAAATAATTTTCCCTCCTCTTATCGAATCATCCCATCTTCCCTTTATGATAGGTCAACTATTTGTTTCAATGTGCACCATCGGAAGAAGACAAACCATTTTGAAATTTCCTTTCCCGCCCCTAAACCTCCAAGTGTTGCGCCTCTCTTATTAAAAGTGGTCTCCATCGGTTTGAAGGATGATGCCGTCAGATATTTGTGTTCAGACATATTCGGCACAACACATCGTGTTGCAAAAGTATGACTAATAAAACTAACTTTTTTAATTCCCGTATATCCGTTACGCGACATGGTCTCAAGTTTAAAACTTTTTATTCCTAATATTTATTACCGCTGTATCCTCAGTACACGATTCACTTATGCAAAATATTACTCTTTCCTAGGGAGTAACCTTACTCAGTAACAATCGATAACAAAATATTATTTCTTCCTCCGAAGAAAAATCAGCTAATTATCTGGAAGTAAGATATCATTTTTTTAAAAAACGCGTGTACGCTACGCTTCACAAGGTTAGTTGTCTTTCATAGGGTAAAAAATAATTCTGTAAAGAATTTTCTACGCGGTTGAATGCTATAGAAAATAAGCAATGCTAAAAGTAGAAAACAATTCATACGTTGCGGGTACCCTTGCGTTTCTGCTTACGCTGCGTAAAACATCTAACTTTTGTTCTACATCCAAGTCCAACATGAATGTATGTTAATGGTGTAGGGGATATTAGTTTTAACAAATACTATAAAATACACTAAGCTACTATAAAAATAATACACTTAATAAGTCTCACTCGATCGTACCCTCTCAACTTACCTGAGCTAATCCGTCGAAATTTTATTTGCAGCTGGACTGATAATCAGAATTTAGCAAATATTTCAGCGTTTATAGCAGTATATCTATGGGTTGGGTTGTTTTACCTCTGAGCGGCACTTTTTTGCACACCATGGGCTAATTGGCCAGGTCACAAGGACCCCGAAGACTCAGAGAAGGTTGGGGGAGGGGACCCACTGGAACAGCTGTTGGGAGACAAATGGTAGCCTCCCGTCAAGGCATCCAGTGTGTTCTTTATCGTGCACAGGGTAACGCTCTCCCGCACATGGGGCCACGGCTTAACGTCCCATCCTACAGACGGCGGTCTTTCCAAGCCCATCGGTGTCCCCTACTGACCGTGGGCAGGGAATCTTGCGGAGATAAATCTCAATGCTGACCCAGCTGGGACTCGAACCTGGTAACTACAGATTACGAGTCTGGTGCGCTACCGACTGAGCCACCCTCGCCCCAGAGAACAGAGGGAAGATCGCTTTCAACATCCATTGTTTAAATTGTTGTTTTGGAAGAAATGCTCCCTAGAAAAATCCATCCTTACATAACGGATTCTACAAACGAATTATGTACATGTGCAAATACTAGTACGTTTAACAATAAATGGTAGAGTCTCTTGAGCACAATACATGTGTTTCCTGCAAGTACATAACGGTTTCGTATGTGAGGAAATGTATATACTTACCGAAAATCCATGCTTTGTGTAGCACGAACACTAGGAAAAGTACGTTCAGCAATAAACAACATCAAGATATCCATGTCGCTACGGTTCTTTGAAATAATAGTCGTTAAGTCCACGAACTTGAACTGGAGCCTTTGTAACATACTTGTCTATTATTTTTGATGCATATGCTTCTAACTGAATGCATGAACTGAGTTAAATTGTGAAGATTTAATTCAGTCAGTTCTTATTTAGTTCTTATTAGAACTGACAAGCTTACGATCTTTTGTGGGAAGACAGCAAGAAACTACCGTTATGTAAAAGAAAATTCGGGTCGCTTTTGTGGCAAAGCTGATTTTGGTCCGAAATTTTATTTCGGATGAAAAAATCAATGAAAAATAATCAGGGAATATATAATTACCATATTATTTTTCGATTATGATTGTTATCATTAACACAGGGGAGGAAAGATTTATTTATTGACTTTATTCGTCCTATTAATTTACTTTCTGTTACATCAGTCATATTTATTTATAGATTTAGTCGTTAACAAAGAATTTCGTAAATCAGACGAATTATCTCTCACAGGAATTACTTCTCTGCAGTGGCGTAACTAGGAGAGGAGGAAAGGAACAACCCTGATGGTGGCAAAATGGCCTTTAAAAAGCAAAATTTCGTAATTTCTTTTTTATTTTTCCCATTTGGGAGATTTTGTGATTTTTTTTTTTCCGTTTACTGCCCTCAGTTCAGGGAGAGCAAAACTGACGACTGCACTGGGCGACAGTAACAGTCATTCGTGGGGCGGGGGTGGCTCAGTCGGTAGCGCGCCAGGCTCGTAATCTGCAGTTCCCAGGTTCGAGTCCCAGCTAGGTCAGCGTTGAGATTTATCTCCGCAAAATTCCCCGCCCTGCCCACGGTCAGTAGGGGACACCGATAGGCTTGGAAAGGCCGCCGTCCGTCGGATGGGACGTTAAGCCGTGGCCCCGTGTGCGGGAGAGCCATACCCTGTGCTGGATGGCCTTGACGGGAGGCTATTATCTGTCTCCCAACAGCTGTTCCAGTGGGTCCCCTTCCCCAACCTTCTCTGAGCCTTCGGAGTCCATGTGACCTGGCCATTTAACCCATGGTGTGCAAAAAGTGCCGCTCAGAGGTAAAACAACTCAACCCGACAGTCACTCGCCCTGGCGACAAATTGTCTAATTACGCCACTACCTCTTTGTGATTATATTTAAGTGGCGTAAATCTCTCTTGCATACAAGGATAAAAATAAATAAATATCCCCTCAAGCAGCTGCTTGCGACAGATGTCTGATGCTGCCAGGTCTGTGATGATGGCGGGACCTCAGCAGAAAAATGATCCGAACATCAATGTCTTACCGGGGCTCGAACCCAGGTCCCTTTGATCAGTAGCCAAGCGCGCTAATCACTTGGCAAATTCCTCGAAGAATGAGTAGCGAGATTATGACCTGGCATGATCCATTCTTTTTTTTTGCTATAAAATTTGTTAATTGAATTATTTTTTCATTGTTTCGACATGCAGAGTCCTTGTGATAAATAATAAAAAATAAATATCCCCTCAAGCAGCTGCTTGCCACAGAGATGTGACAGGAGCCTGTCAGTTTATATGCCATAGTAGAAGGTCTGAGAGGATGGCAGGACCTCAGCAGAAAAACGTCACACACATCCATATAAAATGTAATTTAATTTTCTATAAATTAAGAAATCCATAGCTACTCTTTGGGATAAACTTCAGTGAATCAGTTGAGACGATGTATTTGGGAGCGGAACTAGAGAAAGGACAGAGAGCAGACAAGGGGTCATAACTAAGGGGACAAAACGTTCCGACTTTTGGGACCTTGTCCTACTTTCCCCGAAAAGGCTGGTAGGACGGCAAATTCCCCCATTTTGAAATAATAACATCATCAGAGAATAAATCTCCTATAAAAACATAGGGGTGTCCTAAAACATTAAATATTGCCAGTTCTGTTAGAGTGGGCAAAAACCACCTGAAAACATTAATTAAAATTTATAAAGCTCATAGTGGGTAAATCAGTTTATCAGCGTTTATTTTTCATTTAATTTTTATTTAAATTAAATTTTCCCATTGCCTTTTTTGCACCCAAACATGGAGGTTGAACCATATATGCACACATGTGAGCATACATGGTTCAAGGATGCTTGTATGCGCATGATTTGATGACTCCTGATAGTGTAGCTGTTTATGATAAAGGAACACACTGGTCAGTCATTTCAAATTGACGCTTGTTGATGAGTGTTGATAGTTTTTGTGGATTTTTTTTCTTTTCAAAAGTTATTATTTAACGTTAGTTATTATTATTATTATTTTTATTTACTGTGCATGGTCTTGAAAATGAGCACACAAAACTGGAAAAGTACCTTTCAACAGTGAGCTAAAGAAAAAAATATCCGTTTCTTAGAAAATCAGAACTAGGCAGTGAAAAAAACTGCAAAAACTGTTTTTTTCCTATTCTCTTTTGATCACGGTGGGTCGTCTGACATCAGAAAACACAACAGAATTAAGGCGACCATATCTCCCGAATTATGAAAAAGTCTTGTAAAAACTGTCCTCCTTTTGCATCAAAGAAAAATAGCAACTTTTATCATACCCCCAACCCCGTTTAAAAACGAAAAAAAAAAAAGAAAAAAAAGAATTAAAAAAGCATCTTAAAAATAATATTTTTCGTGCTTTTAAATGTGACTGCTTATTTTGATCGTAGAAAAGAAAATGAAGACTCCTTTCTTATAACTTGATATTTTCACCAATATCCGACCTTAATGAAGATGCTTCGTCCTGTTTCCCAAGAAGAGCTTTCATTCCTCTGCAAGCACATCCTCCATCATCCTTTTCGAAAAGCTCTCCTTCTTTTCCCTCCCCATCCGAATGCAGAGTGGAGAGCGCATTCTAATCAGAAGGCGAAGCACATATTCAAATTTTTTGGCTCTTCTGGAGGCAACAATATTTTCTCTCTCACTCGAGCATCTCTCGTTCAGCTCCGTCGACGGAGAGCTATCAAATCAGACAAAGAGCGCAAAAAAAGTTACCAATGGAGACCTTTCACTGGTGAGAGACACGTCGGTTGAGTTTGTTCGTACACCAACCTAACCAAGTTTGCTGTGTGAATACCACTTGACTACCTGCTCTTTGATCAGCTTGGCAGCTCCGTAATCAGAGCCATTCACTGGCGAGCGCCACGCCTGTCACGTGCCCTGGCCCGCCTCACCTTGTTCCACATCAGCGGTGCTCAGCGATGCTATTCACCAGCTAACCGAGTTAATGTTCGGTTCATTGGACAATTCTGGACGCGTCCCGTGTGATTTGTTCTCCTGCTCAAGCTGTCCGTTCTCTGTCTTTGCCCATCACGTGTCCAAAGTGCGTCGCAAGCGAAGAGGTGCCGTGGCGCCATCTATTGTGAAATTATGAAACTATTAAAAAGAGCAGGACTGTGTGGGTGCTGTTATTGACAATTCGTTTTAAATACAGTGGACCTTCGTTATAGCGCTACTCGCTATACCGCGCACTCGGTTATAGCGCGGGCGATGTTCGCGATAAGTTCAAACATGTTTATACAGGTCAGTGCGGTGTTAGTGAGTATCGCATTTTATTGTTACTGCGTATTGAGTAATTGTGTATGTATTGAGTTCCTGCATGTATTTTGAATAGTGTTTAATTATTGTATGCATGATGAGTAAAAGAAAAGCTTACAGTGTGAAATTTATTGTGTCGCCACCGCTCCGCTCGGTATAACGCGGTTCACCTTATAACGCGGGTGTTCTTTCCCGCCCGACATGCGCGTTATATCGGGGGTCCACTGTATAACATGTAGCGTTGTATTCGAGGACATTCGATGGGAAATGCTGGATATGATTTAGATAAAGATACGACTTTATCGAAATAATTCTCTACTTCCAGTGTTTGTTACGGTGAACACTTTTAAACGCAAATTAGTAAACTAAAATTATAAGAAAAGTCAAAGCGAGAAAATGGCCTTTTTATTTGTTAATTATGGATGTTTGAACTGTAGAGGTATTCTAGAGAGAAAAAAAAGATAGGAAAGTTAGGAAAGGGAAGTTAGAGAAAGCAAAGAGTTGAAAAGTTAAGAGAGAAATATTAGAGAAGTAAAGGTTTTGGAAGTTAGGAGCAAAAGATTAGAAAGAGGAAAGGATTGGGAAGTTAGGACAGGAAGGTTAGAATTAAATAAAGATTGGGAAACTAGGAGAAAGAGATTAGAAACCTTAAAGGATTGGGGAGTTAAGGAAAGAGTTTAGAATAGGTAAAGGATTGGGAAGTTAGTAAAAAAAAATAATATCCCCTCAAGCAGCTGCTTGCCACAGAGGTCTGACAGGTCCCTTAGATCAGTAGCCAAGCGCGCTAACCACTCGGCCACGGAACGGCTGATTGGAAAGTTAGGAAAGAAGAATTGGAAAGCGATATGGAACTGTTGGAAAATCAGCAGGAAGTCTTAACTAGAAAAAGGGCTCAACTTCCTCCTGTCCTCCCTCTCCACGTGACCAATCGATGAGCACCTTTAGAAAGCTCTTTAGTCTGATAATTTGAAACTTTGAACATTTGCCACTTTGCAGTATAAAGATTCAGTTAGAATGCCAAAGCAAAAGTTTAAGGTTCCAGTTCTTACTTTTTTTATAAAAATCTTTGTTCAGTCATCCTGAAATATCAATCTTCCCTCTCCTCCATAGCGGTCCCCTTTAATCTCCCCCTCCCCCAAGATTAAAGAAAACCGCTATTGACAATCAAGCGAGAAAGTGTGCTGTGAACACTTTCATCAGTGTTTCTCAAGGAACAAAGTGGTTGCATCCTGTCATAAAGTAATCTACTAAATTACTTCTACATGTAGTACTATTCTCCGTACGTTTAAATGATTCCCGAGGAGTAATTCATGAATGCCGATTCCTCTGTTCCCACATTTTCAGCTTATTTGGGGTTGCTGTATTTATTTGTTCTTCTGCAGGGTTTACCTCCCCATCCTTTGCAATTCCTTTATGTTCATCACGCCTCCGTATCCCCGAACTTTAATTACTAACAGGGTGACTTTTTCTGATTGTTACGAAGCGGCATTCTCTGGCTGCATTGATCGTTACTGAAAGAAAACTTAAAATGTGTGTAAATTTTATTAAGATGATTTTAAAAAGAAAATAGATATTAATGAACAAAACTCTTGCATCAAGTTTTTATTAGACATAAAATGATACATTTTAATACAAAAATGCAATTTTTAAGTTATAAAGTTTTTACACAAAATGCAGTTTTTAGACATTTAAGGATTCTTTATTCGACCATTCCGGCCACCCCATTGTTTGGCCGCCCTCTTGCGGTACATATGTTGCATGCATGCTTAACACATCCCTGGTCAGGGGCGGGGGTGGCTCAGTCGGTCTCGTAATCTGTAGTTCACAGGTTCGAGTCCCAGCTGGGTCAGCGTTGAGATTTATCTCCACAAAATTCCCCGCCCTGCCTCACGGTCAGTAGGCGACACCGCTGAGCTTGGAAAGGCCGCCGTCCGTCGCGTGGGACGTTAAGCCGTGGCCCCGTTTGTGGGAGAGCCATACCCTGTGCACGTTAAAGAACACGCTGGATGGCCTTGACGGGAGGCTACCATCTGTCTCCCAACAGCTATTCCAGTGGGTCCCCTCCCCCAACCTTCTCTGAGCCTTCGGGGTCCATGTGACCTGGCCATTTAGCCCATGGTGTGCAAAAAAGTGCCGCTCAGAGGTAAAACAACCCAACCCATCCCTGGTCATGTTCCTTCACTCACTGCAGCCTCATAACCCAGTAACTACAGTTAACAGGAGTACTCAATACCCATATCGAATACTCCTGTTCCTGCCAAAGTCCAGTTGTACCATCATACGCTGAATGGTCTTTGCACAAACCTTCATAACTGCCCCGTCGTTGAATGTCGATGAACACTGTGATACTCCATTTCAATGCTACGAGAGATGCAGCACTCACTACGAACATTAATAGTTTTAAGTTCGAACAGTTTATGGTCAGTCAGCAGTACAACAACGAATGATTCAGTTTACTGGGTTTCCTTGGTGGCTGCAGGCTTTGTCAGTTTTGATGTAGTCCTGGTATACACACGCAATGATTAAAAAGAGAAATCTCAAATATTCTGCATCGCAGGTATGGAACATCCCATCTTCCTCACGTTAATATCAACCCACCATTGAATGAGATCATGTCACCGTGTTTACCCATTATAACAGTGATCTATTTATAGCCCACAAGAAGTTTCGGCTGGTTGCATTATTGTGGCGAAGTAGGGTAGGTTTGCGGATGGATGTGGTGTGTATAATAAATTGTTCTTGTGGTTGGTTTATCTGTCCATCTGGTCACTTGCAAGCCGAGAACATCTAAATTATAATGGTGGAATTCTTGTGTGAGGACATCAAGAGAAAAAGCTCTGTGCAGAGTCCTCACATTCCAACTACCTATGGAGAGAAAATGGTTAGTGGGATGTTTAAAGAAACTATGTTTATTGAGAGAGGGAATGCCGACAATATCAAACAGCCCCCTAATCGCAGACATGGGGCAAAGACCCGTTCCCCCACCACTAAAGGCTGAAGCCATCTACACTGGAAGACTTCCTCCAATGTAGAATTTGACGATGCCAATAGAAGCAAAGAGTTCAAGTGCCTGCGATGGCCTCTGCTCAGGATTATCCACCTCTGCTCAGGATTATCCCCCCAACCTTCTCTGGGCCTTCGGGGTCCATGTGACCTGGCCATTTAGCCCATTTAACCCATTATAAAAATAAAACATATCCTGTGAATCTATTCACTTGGGGTTGTCAACCCACAAACAAACAGAAAACAGCGGGAGATTTTCCCTCCACAGAAGCCCACCAGAGCAGCAAAATCAGGATCCATAATCAAGCTCAGAGCCATATATCTGTGTAACTATCATTAGAAATTACTTTCAAAATGAACACAAGGAGAAAATTTTGATGTCACCGATACAAGACGAAAGAGTGAAAATTATTTTGTCCAACCAGTTTTTCACAATAATTTTGGTAAAGCGCGGAGACTTTATCAAATGGCCGAAGTTTTCAATTCTCTACCGACAGATCTGTTATGCCAGAACGCAACGGAACGCCGTTCCTCTGTATCGTTTTCTTGCAATATCTCAGCTGTTTTTGCATATATCAATTTCATTTTTGGTGTTCCAAGTCAACTAAGGGTATCGAATCCAAATATAAAACGATTCGGAACGCAACGGAACGCCAATCCCACGTATCGTTTTCTTGCAATATCTCAGCTATTTTTACATCTATCAATTTCATTTTTGGAGTTACAAGTCAACTAAGGGTAACGAATCCAAAAATAAAACGAACCGGACGCAACGGAACGCCGTTCCCCCGTATCGTTTTCTTGCAATATCTCAGCTATTTTTGCAATTATAAATTTCATCTTTTGTGTTCCAAGTCAACTAAGGGTATCGAATCCAAAAATAAAACGAGCCGGAACGCAACGGAACGCCATTCCCCCGTATCGTTTTCTTGCAATACCTCAGCTATTTTTCCATATATCAATTTCATCTTTGGTGTTCCAAGTCAACTAAGGGTATCGAATCCAAAAATAAAACGAGCCGGAACGCAACGGAACGCCGCTCCTCTGTATAGTTTTCTTGCGATATCTCAGCTATTTTTGCATCCATCAATTTCATCTTTGGTGTTCCAAGTCAACTGAGGGTATCGATTCCAAAAATAAAACGATCCGGAACGCAACGGAACGCCGTTCCCCCGTATCGTTTTCTTGCAATATCTGAGCTATTTTTGCATCTATCAATTTCATTTTTGCTGTTCCAAGTCAACTAAGGCTATCGATTCCAAAAATAAAACGAGCCGGAACGCAAAGGAACGCCGTGCCTCTGTATCGTTTTCTTGCAATATCTCAGCTGTTTTTGCATCTATCAATTTAATCTTTGGTGTTCCAAGTCAACTACGGGTATCGATTCCAAATATAAAACGAACCGGAACGCAATGGAACGCCGTTCCCCCGTATCGTTTTCTTGCAATACCTCAGCTATTTTTCCATCTATCAATTTCAACTTTGGTGTTCCAAATCAACTAAGGGTATCGAATCCAAAAATAAAACGAGCCGGAACGCAACGGAACGCCGCTCCTCTGTATAGTTTTCTTGCAATGTCTCAGCTATTTTTGCATCTATCAATTTCATCTTAGGTGTTCCAAGTCAACTAAGAGTATCGATTCCAAAAATAAAACGATCCGGAACGCAAAGGAACGTCGTTCCCCCGTATCGTTTTCTTGCAATATCTGAGCTATTTTTGCATCTATCAATTTCATTTTTGCTGTTCCAAGTCAACTAAGGCTATCGATTCCAAAAATAAAACGAGGCGGAACGCAAACGAACGCCGTGCCTCTGTATTGTTTTCTTGCAATATCTCAGCTGTTTTTGCATCTATCAATTTCATTTTTGCTGTTCCAAGTCAACTAAGGCTATCGATTCCAAAAATAAAACGAGGCGGAACGCAAACGAACGCCGTGCCTCTGTATGGTTTTCTTGCAATATCTCAGCTGTTTTTGCATCTATCAATTTAATCTTTGGTGTTCCAAGTCAACTACGGGTATCGATTCCAAAAATAAAACGAACCGGAACGCAACGGAACGCCGTTCCTCTGTATCTTTTTTTGCAATATATCAGCTATTTTAAATAAAATAAAATAAATACCCCCTCAAGCAGCTGTTTGCCACAGAGCATCTATCAATTTTTTTTTGGTGTTCCAAGTCAACTAAGGGTATTGAATCCAAATATAAAACGATCCGGAACGCAAGGGAACACCGTTCCCCCGTATTGTTTTCTTGCAATATCTCAGCTGTTTTGCATCTATCAATTTAATCTTTGGTGTTCCAAGTCAACTAAGGGTAACGAATCCAAAAATAAAACGAACCGGAACGCAACGGAACGCCGTTCCCCGTATCGTTTTCTTGCAATATCTCAGGTATTTTTGCATCTATCAATTTCATCTTTGGTGTTCCAAGTCAACTAAGGGTATCGAATCCAAATATAAGACGATCCGGAACGCAAGGGAACGCCGTTCCCAGGTATCGTTTTCTTGCAATATCTCAGCTGTTTTTGCATCTATCAATTTAATCTTTGGTGTTCCAAGTCAACTAAGGGTATCGAATCCAAAAATAAAACGAACCGAAACGCAAAGGAACGCCGTTTTTTTGTATCGTTTTCTTGCAATATCTCAGCTATTTTAGCATCTATCAATTTTTTTTTTTTGTGTTCCAAGTCAATTTAGGGAATCGAATCCAAATATAAAACGACCCGGAACGCAAGGGAACACCGTTCCCCCGTATCGTTTTCTTGCAATATCTCAGCTGTTTTTGCATCTATCAATTTAATCTTTGGTGTTCCAAGTCAACTAAGGGTATCGAATCCAAAAATAAAACGAACCGGAACGCAACGGAACGCCGTTCCTGCGTATGGTTTCCTGCAATATCTCAGCTATTTTTGCATCTATCAATTTCATCTTTCGTCTTCCAAGTCAACTAAGGGTATCGAATCAAAATATAAGACGATCCGGAACGCAAGGGAACGCCGTTCCCAGGTATCGTTTTCTTGCAATATCTCAGCTGTTTTTGCATCTATTTATTTCAATTTTGGTGTTCCAAGTAAACTAAAGGTATCGAATCCAAAAATAAAACGATTTGGAACGCAACGAAACGCCGTTCCCCCTATCGTTTTCTTGCAATATCTCAGCTATCTTTGCATCTATCAATTTCATTTTTGGTGTTCCAAGTCAACTAAGGGTATCGAATCCAAATATAAAACGATCCGGAACGCAAGAGAACACCGTTCCCCCGTATCGTTTTCTTGCAATAACTCACCTGTTTTTGCATCTATCAATTTAATCTTTGGTGTTCCAAGTCAACTAATGGTATGGAATCCAAAAATAAAACGAACCGGAACGCAACGGAACGCCGTTCCTCTGTATCGTTTTCTTGCAATATCTGAGCTATTTTTGCATCTATCAATTTCATCTTTGGTGTTCCAAGTCAACTAATAGAATCGAATCCAAATATAAAACGAGCCGGAACGCAACGGAACGCCGTTCCCCCGTATCGTTTTCTTCCAATATCTCAGCTATTTTTGGATCTATCAATTTCATCTTTGGTGTTCCAAGTCAACTAAGGGTATCGAATCCAAATATAAGACGATCCGGAACGCAAGGGACCGCTGTTCCCAAATATCGTTTCATTGCAATATCTCAGCTGTTTTTGCATCTATCCATTTCAATTTTGCTGTTCCAAGTAAACTAAAGGTATCGAATCCAAAAATAAAACGATCTAGAACGCAAGGGAAACCCGTTCCCCCGTATCATTTTCTTTCAAAATCTCAGCTGTTTTTGCATATATCAATTTCATTTTTGGTGTTCCAAGTCAACTAAGGGTATCGACCCAAAAATAAATCGAGCGGGAACGCAACGGAACGCCGTTCCTCTGTATCGTTTTCTTGCAATATCTCAGCTATTTTTGCATCTATCCATTTCATTTTTGGTGTTCCAAGTCAACTAAGGGTATCGAATCCAAATATAAAACGATTCGGAACGCAACGGAACGCCACTCCCCCGTATCGTTTTCTTGCAATATCACAGCTATTTTTGCATATATCAATTTCTTTTTTGGTGTTCCAAGTCAACTAAGGGTATCAAATCCAAATATAAAACGAGCCGGAACGCAAGCGAAGGCCTTTCCCCCGTATCATTTTCTTTCAAAATCTCAGCTGTTTTTGCATATATCAATTTCATTTTTGGTCTTCCAAGTCAACTAAGGGTATAGAATCGAAAAATAAAACGAGCCGGAACGCAACGGAACGCCGTTCCTCTGTATCGTTTTCTTGCAATATCTCAGCTATTTTTGCATCTATCCATCTCATTTTTGGTGTTCCAAGTCAACTAAGGGTATCGAATTGAAAAATGAAACGAGCCCGAACGCAATGGAACGCCGTTCCTCTGTATCGTTTTCTTGCAATATCTCAGCTATTTTAGCATCTATCAATTTTATTTTTGGTGTTCCAAGTCAACTAAGGGTATCGAATCCAAAAATAAATCGAGCCGGAACATAACGGAACGCCGTTCCCTGTATCGTTTTCTTGCAATATCTCAGCTATATTTGCATCTATCAATTTCATTTTTGGTGTTCCAAGTCAACTAAGGGTATCGAATCCAAAAATAAAACGATCCGGAACGCAACGGAACGCCGTTCCACCGTATAGTTTTCCTGCAATATCTCAGCTATTTTTGCCTATATCAATTTCATTTTTGGTGTTCCAAGTCAAATAAGGGTATCGAATTCAAAAATGAAACGAGCCGGAACGCAACGGAACGCCGCTCCTCTGTATCGTTTTCTTGCAATATCTCAGATATTTTAGCATCTATCAATTTTATTTTTGGTTTTCCAAGTCAACTAAGGGTGTCGAATCCAAAAATAAAGCAATCAGGAACACAATGGAACGCCGTTCCTCCGTATCGTTTTCTTGCAACATCTCAGCTTTTTTGCATCTACCAATTTCATTTTTGGTGTTCCAAATCAACATAGGGTAACGAATCCAAAAATAAAACGAACCGGAACGCAACGGAACGCTGTTCCCCGTATAGTTTTCTTGCAATATCTCAGCTATTTTTGCATCTATCAATTACATCTTTGGTGTTCCAAGTCAACTAAGGGTATGAAGTCCAAAAATATAATGATCCCGAACGCAACGGAACGCCGTTATCCCGTATCGTTTTCTTGCAATATCTCAGCTGTTTTTGCATATATCAATTTCATTTTTGGTGTTCCAAGTCAACTAAGGGTATCGAATCCAAATATAAAACGAGTCGGAACGCAACGGAACGCAGTTCCCTCGTATCTTTTTCTTGCAATATCTCAGCTATTTTTGCATCTATCAATTTCATCTTTGGTGTTCCAAGTCAACTAAGGGTATCGAATCCAAATATAAGACGATCCGGAACGCAAGGGAACGCCGTTCCCAGGTATCGTTTTCTTGCAATATCTCAGCTATTTTTGCATCTATCAATTTCATCTTTGGTGTTCCAAGTCAACTAAGGGTATTGAATCCAAATATAAAACGATCCGGAACGCAAGGGAACAGCGTTCCCCCGTATTGTTTTCTTGCAATATGTCAGCTGTTTTGCATATATCAATTTCATTTTTGGTCTTCCAAGTCAACTAAGGGTATCGAATCCAAAAATAAAACCATCCAGAACGCAAAGGAACGCCGTTCCCCCGTATCGTTTTCTTGCAATATCTGAGCTATTTTTGGATCTATCAATTTCATTTTTGGTGTTCCAAGTCAACTAAGGCTAAGGATTCCAAAAATAAAACGAGCCGGAACGCAAAGGAACGCCGTGCCTCTGTATTGTTTTCTTGCAATATCTCAGCTGTTTTTGCATCTATCAATTTAATCTTTGGTGTTCCAAGTCAACTACGGGTATCGATTCCAAAAATAAAACGAACCGGAACGCAACGGAACGCCGTTCCTCTGTATCGTTTTCTTGCAATATCTCAGCTATTTTAGCATCTATCAATTTTTTTTGCTGTTCCAAGTCAACTAAGGGTATTGAATCCAAATATGAAACGATCCGGAACGCAAGGGAACACCGTTCCCCCGTATTGTTTTCTTGCAATATCTCAGCTGTTTTGCATATATCAATTTCATTTTTGGTCTTCCAAGTCAACTAAGGGTATCGAATCCCAAAATAAAACGATCCAGAACGCAAAGGAACGCCGTTCCTCTGTATCGTTTTCTTGCAATATCTCAGCTATTTTTACATCTATCAATTTCGTTTTTGGTCTTCCAAGTCAACTAAGGGTATCGAATCCAAAAATAAAACGATCCAGAACGCAAAGGAACGCCGTTCCTCTGTATCGTTTTCTTGCAATATCTCAGCTATTTTTACATCTATCAATTTCGTTTTTGGTCTTCCAAGTCAACTAAGGGTATCGAATCCAAAAATAAAACGATCCAGAACGCAAAGGAACGCCGTTCCTCTGTATCGTTTTCTTGCAATATCTCAGCTATTTTTGCATCTATCAATTTCATCTTTCGTGTTCCAAGTCAACTAAGGGTATCGAATCCAAATATAAAACGAGCCGGAACGCAACGGAACGCCGTTCCCCCGTATCGTTTTCTTGCAATATCTCAGCTACTTTTTCATCTATCAATTTCATTTTTGGAGTTCCAAGTCAACTAAGGGTAACGAATCCAAAAATAAAACGAATCAGAACGCAACGGAAAGCCGTTCCCCCGTATCGTTTTCTTGCAATATCTCAGCTATTTTTGCATCTATCAATTTCATCTTTGGTGTTCCAAGTCAACTAAGGGTATCGAATCCAAATATAAGACGATCCGGAACGCAAGGGAACGCCGTTCCCAGGTATCGTTTTCTTGCAATATCTCAGCTATTTTTGCATCTATCAATTTCATCTTTGGTGTTCCAAGTCAAATAAGGGTATCGAATCCAAATATAAAACGAGCCGGAACGCAACGGAACGCCGTTCCCCCGTATCGTTTTCTTGTAATATCTCAGCTACTTTTGCATCTATCAATTTCATTTTTGGAGTTCCAAGTCAACTAAGGGTAACGAATCCAAAAATAAAACGAACCGGAACGCAACGGAAAGCCGTTCCCCCGTATCGTTTTCTTGCAATATCTCAGCTATTTTTGCATCTATCAATTTCATCTTTGGTGTTCCAAGTCAACTAAGGGTATCGAATCCAAATATAAGACGATCCGGAACGCAAGGGAACGCCGTTCCCCCGTATCGTTTTCTTGCAATATCTAAGCTGTTTTTGCATCTATCAATTTAATCTTTGGTGTTCCAAGTCAACTAAGGGTATCGAAACCAAAAATAAAACGAACCGGAACGCAACGGAACGCCGTTCCTCCGTATAGTTTTCTTGCAATATCTCAGCTATTTTTGCATCTATCAATTTCATCTTTGGTGTTCCAAGTCAAATAAGGGTATCGAATCCAAATATAAAACGAGCCGGAACGCAACGGAACGCCGTTCCCCCGTATCGTTTTCTTGTAATATCTCAGCTACTTTTGCATCTATCAATTTCATTTTTGGAGTTCCAAGTCAACTAAGGGTAACGAATCCAAAAATAAAACGAACCGGAACGCAACGGAAAGCCGTTCCCCCGTATCGTTTTCTTGCAATATCTCAGCTATTTTTGCATCTATCAATTTCATCTTTGGTGTTCCAAGTCAACTAATGGTATCGAATCCAAATATAAAACGATCCGGAACGCACGGGAACACCATTCTCCCGTATCGTTTTCTTGCAACAGCTCAACTGTTTTTGAATCTATCAATTTAATCTTTGGTGTTCCAAGTCAACTAATGGTATCGAATCCAAAAATAAAACGAACCGGAACGCAACGGAACGCCGTTCCTCTGTATCGTTTTCTTGCAATATCTGAGCTGTTTTTGCATCTATCAATTTCATCTTTGGTGTTCCAAGTCAACTAAGGGTATTGAATCCAAATATAAAACGATCCGGAACGCAAGGGAACACCGTTCCCCGTATTGTTTTCTTGCAATATCTCAGCTGTTTTGCATATATCAATTTCATTTTTGGTCTTCCAAGTCAACTAAGGGTATCGAATCCAAAAATAAAACGATCCAGAACGCAAAGGAACGCCGTTCCTCTGTATCGTTTTCTTGCAATATCTCAGCTATTTTTACATCTATCAATTTCGTTTTTGGTGTTTCAAGTCAACTAAGTGTATCGAATCCAAATATAAAACGATCCGAAACGCAACGGAACGCCGTTCCCCCGTATCGTTTTCTTGCAATATCTCAGCTACTTTTGCATCTATCAATTTCATTTTTGTAGTTCCAAGTCAACTAAGGGTAACGAATCCAAAAATAAAACGAACAGGAACGCAACGGAAAGCCGTTCCCCCGTATCGTTTTCTTGCAATATCTCAGCTATTTTTGCATCTATCAATTTCATCTTTGGTGGTCCAAGTCAACTAAGGGTATCGAATCCAAATATAAGACGATCCGGAACGCAAGGGAACGCCGTTCCCAGGTATCGTTTTCTTTCAATATCTCAGCTGTTTTTGCATCTATCAATTTAATCTTTGGCGTTCCACGTCAACTAAGGGTATCGAATCCAAAAATAAAACGAACCGGAACGCAGCGGAACGCCAATCCCACGTATCGTTTTCTAGCAATATCTCAGGTGTTTTTGCATATATCAATTTCATTTTTGGTGTTCCAAGTCAACTAAGGGTATCGAATCCAAATATAAAACGAGCCGGAACGCAACGGAACGCAGTTCCCCCGTATCGTTTTCTTGCAATATTTCAGCTATTTTTGCATCTATCAATTTCATCTTTGGTGTTCCAAGTCAACTAAGGGTAACGAATCCAAAAATAAAACGAACCGGAACGCAACGGAACGCCAATCCCACGTATCGTTTTCTTGCAATATCTCAGGTGTTTTTGCATATATCAATTTCATTTTTGGTGTTCCAAGTAAACTAAAGGTATCGAATCCAAAAATAAAACGATCTAGAACGCAACGGAACGCCGTTCCCCCTTTCGTTTTCTTGCAATATCTCAGCTATCTTTCATCATCATCATCATCATCATCATCCTCAAGCAGCCATGGGCTACGGAGGTCCAACCAGACCGCGCAGTTTAATTCTCCAAGCCTATCTGTCCTGAGCTACATCTGCTGCATCTGGCCACTGTACACCAATTCTAACAAGGTCCTGTTTGACATTGTCTACCCACCGCATCCTAGGTCTCCCCTTCTTTCTGAGGCCTTTAGGCACACTGTTCATAACCCTATTCGCCAATCTATAATTATCATACGGGCAACATGGCGAAACCAACGGAGTCTCTCTCTGCACAATATGCTGCTTAAAGGAGGTTGCAGACTCCTTTGCCTAACCTCATCATTAGTTACAAAGTTAAACCACCTAATACCCAAGATACTGCGTAAGCATCTAGAAACAAAAGCATCTAGTTTCCTGTTATCTTGCTTACACAGCGTCCAAGTTTCACTACCATAACTAACCCTAGAAAGAATCAAACTATTATACAGTCTAATTTTAGTCTTTAGGTGTATACGCCTATTTCTCCACAATCTCCATAGATTCTTAAAAGTCCCGGCAGCAATACCTATTCGTCTGTTAATCTCATGCCGCACATCACCAGTGTCAGTTACGCAGCTCCCAAGGTAATTAAACTGTGACACCTGCTCAAGACTGCAACCATTCAGATTAACTGAATCACAACCTGCGTGATCAATTTTCATCACTTTAGTTTTCTCTCTGTTTATAACCAAACCTACTGTACTACCAGTCTCATCAACAGCTCGAATGAAAGAGTTCATCTCATCAACATCATTTGCCAAAAAGGCTAAATCATCAGCATAATCTAAATCAGAAATTTTTTTATCTCCAGTCCATTTAAGGCCAAAAGCTTTCCCTTGAAGTGAATTTCGCATAACATAATCAACAACCAAACTAAAGAGAAAAGGAGACAAAATGCACCCTTGTCGAACACCAGAAGTAATGCTAAACCAATTGCTACAAGACTTACCAACCCTCACACATGACTCAGTGTTATTATAGAGAGCTTTCATTATGTTAACTAACTTGTCTGGTATACCATATGATCTCACAATCAACCACAAATTATGACGATCAACAGAGTCAAAAGCCTTTTTGAAATCAACAAAGCTAGCAACCAAAGGTTTCTGAAACTCTAAACATTTCTCAAGAATCTGCCTAAGTGAAAATATCTGATCTACACATCCCCTACCACTTCTGAATCCACATTGCTCATCACGCAATTGCCTGTCAATCAGATTTTTAATTCTATTAAGCACAATCATGGAAAGAACTTTACCTGGAACGGAGAGTAGGCTGATACCCCTATAGTTAACACAAGGACTGCGATCACCTTTTTTGAAAATAGGGATAATAATAGCTCTGGTAAAATCTTTAGGAACCATGCCTTTATCATAAAAGTTATTCAAAATTTCAGTCATCCAAATGGTAAGTGAAACATTCCCAGCTCTAAGCATTTCCGTAGTAATTTCATCCACCCCAGGGGATTTATGAAGTTTAAGTTTAGAGATAGCCAAAATAACTTCAGATTGTGTTATAGTGTTAACATTAAAGCTGCCACATTAAAGCTGCCAATTCATCTATCATAATTACAAACAATGGGAGTATAACTAACCACATTGTTTAGAACATCACTGAAATGCTCAGCCCACCTAGCCATGACAGAATCCTCACCTTCTATAACCTTGCCTTGTTTATCCTTCAATCCCTGTATACCTGTTCGTTTTCTACCACACAAAACATTAACTATCTGGTACAGCTCTCTGCTGTTGTGCTGTCTAACTGCTTCCTTAGCTTTGTCAGCAAGGCCATCAAGCCAAAGATTCTTATCAGTAGCTAACTGACCCTTTACACGTTTATTAAGTTCTTTGTAATGCTTTCTATTAGGACTAGTAGGGTACTGATAAAGGACATTCCTGCAGTTCCTTCTTTCTGAAATAAGCTCAAGTGCCTTATCACGTAAATAATTCTGCCTCCTCTGCTCCTTTTTCCCTAAAAGAGTACTGTTAGTTTCCAAAAAAGCCTGTTTAAAATGGCCCAATTCTTCCTCAACTTCAGTATTAAGCAAACCATGACTGTCAAATGACTAAGTAACCTATCATGGTAAGCTTTAGCTATAACTGGGTCTTTCAGAGCTTCAGTATTAAAGGTAAATTTTTTAACCTTAGCACAACACTTTTTTAGCTTAAGTTGCAAGACACTTTTAACAAGGTAATGGTCAGATCCAATTTCAGCTCCCCTATATGCCCTGGTATTTCTAACAGAACAAGCCCATTTGCTGTTAATTAATATATAATCAATCATATTCTTATGCAGCCCATCAGGTGAAACCCATGTGTATTTATGTATGTCGCGGTGTTTGTAATATGTGTTAGTTATTCTGAAACCATTTAGTTTACTTACCTGTAGGAGACATTGCCCATTGCCATTGCAGCTACCAATACCAAAAGGGCCTATTACTCCTCCCCAAAGGTCAGAGTCGGTACCAACTTTGGCATTGAAGTCACCAAGAACAAGGGTAATATCTCCTTTCTTGTCAGAATTCAAAATATCCTGAAGTTGTCTGTAAAACCTATCCTTCTCATCCTCATCAGAATCCTCAGTGGGGGCATAACAGCAGATAACATTCAAGTCTTTAATGCTTGTCTGAAATTTTGCTGTAAGAAACCTTTCATTAATGCACTCATATCCTAGAAGAGCATCACTAGCATGTCTGCTGAGCAGCAGACCCACACCTTGGTGATGCTTTCCATCCACCCTCCCTGTAAAGAGAAATTTAAAGTTATTTTTAAGTATCTCACATTTACCTGTCCATCTGGTCACTTGCAAGCCTAGAATATCTAGGTTATAGCGCTGGAATTCCTGCATGAGGACATCAAGAGAATAATCTCTATGTAATGTCCTCACGTTCCACGTTCCTGCAGAGAGAAAAAGATTAGTAGGATTTTTAAAGAAATTAGGTTTATTGAGATTGGTAGGGCCAATAATATCAAACAGCCCCTGATCGCAGGCATGGGGCAAAGACCTGTTCCTCCTCCGCTAAAGGCTGAAGTCACCGATGCTGGTAGGAACTTCAGGCACCACCTTTTCAAGTGGACTTTTTCAAGAACCATATGGCCTGCCTGAGACATATTACTCCAGTTTAGGCTTGACGATGCCCAACTAGCTAAGTAAGGTTCAGGTACCTACGATGGCCTTTGATTAGGATTATCCACCAGCTGATATAAGGTATCCCATGCCTCTGTTCACTTAGAGCTGGCAACCCAGAAGCAAACAGAAAACACAGCGGCAGACTCTCCCTCAACAGAGGCCCACCAGTGCAGCAAGTCCAGGATCCATAATCAAGCTCAAATCCATAAACAAGTCCAGTCTAGTAGGTATAAATGGTCAGCACCAGGACCCTGTGAAGTTGACCACTCCTCAGCAGCGTTGAAAAAAAAAAGAAAAAAGTGGACATAGATGACCAGATCAGTAGGCCATACTGAACTGGCAGCCCTCCCCTTCCGTTCCAAAAGAGAATTTCTCTTTTGAAAGGTACTAACGGCCTGCACCACGAGAAGGCGGGGTCGGACATTAGGTGCTAGACATGGCCGGTTCTGTGCATCATCACTGGGGATTGGTACACAGCTCTACGCCTAGCTACCATTTACAAGCCCAGCTATCTTTGCATCTATCAATTTCATCTCTGGTGTTCCAAGTCAACTAAGGGTATCGAATCCAAATATAAAATGATCCGGAACGCAAGGGAAACCCGTTCCCCCGTATCGTTTTCTTGCAATATCTCAGCTGTTTTCGCATCTATCCATTTCAATTTTGGTGTTCCAAGTAAACTAAAGGTATCGAATCAAAATATAAAGCGATCCGGAACGAAAGGGAACACCGTTCCCCCGTATAGTTTTCTTGCAACATCTAGGCTATTTTTGCATCTATCAATTTCATCTTTGGTGTTCCAAGTCAACTATGGGTATCGAATCCAAACATAAAACGAGCAGGAACGCAAGGGAACGCCGTTCCCCCGTATCATTTTCTTTCAAAATCTCAGCTGTTTTTGCATATATCAATTTTATTTTTGGTGTTCCAAGTCAACTAAGGGTATCGAATCCAAAAATAAAACGAGCCGGAACGGAACGGAACGCCGTTCTTCTGTATCGTTTTCTTGCAATATCTCAGCTATTTTAGCATCTATCAATTTTATTTTTGGTGTTCCAAGTCAACTAAGGGTATCGAATCCAAAAATAAAACGAGCTGGAACATAACGGAACGCCGTTCCTCTGTATCGTTTTCTTGCAATATCTCAGCTATATTTGCATCTATCAATTTCATTTTTGGTGTTCCAAGTCAACTAAGGGTATCGAATCCAAAAATAAAACGAACCGGAACGCAACGGAACGCCGTTCCCCCGTATAGTTTTCCTGCAATATCTCAACTATTTTTGCCTATATCAATTTCATTTTTGGTGTTTCAAGTCAACTAAGGGTATCGAATCCAAAAATAAAACGAGCTGGAACGCAACGGAACGCCGTTCCTCTGTATCGTTTTCTTGCAATATCTCAGATGTTTTAGCATCTATCAATTTAATTTTTGGTGTTCCAAGTCAACTAAGGGTATCGATTCCAAAAATAAAACGATCCGGAACGCAACGAAACGCCATTCCCCCGAATCATTTTCTTGCAATATCTCAGCTATTTTTGCATCTATCAATTTCATCTTTGGTGTTCCAAGTCAACTAAGGGTATCGAATCCAAATATAAAACGATTAGGAACGCAACGGAACGCCAATCCCACGTATCGTTTTCTTGCAATATCTCAGGTGTTTTTGCATATATCAATTTCATTTTTGGTGTTCCAAGTCAACTAAGGGTATCGAATCCAAATATAAAACGAGCCGGAACGCAACGGAACGCAGTTCCCCCGTATCGTTTTCTTGCAATATTTCAGCTATTTTTGCATCTATCAATTTCATCTTTGGTGTACCAAGTCAACTAAGGGTAACGAATCCAAAAATAAAACGAACCAGACGCAACGGAACGCCGTTCCCCCGTATTGTTTTCTTGCAATATTTCAGCTATTTTTGCATCTATCAATTTCATCTTTGGTGTTCTAAGTCAACTAAGGGTATCGAATCCAAAAATAAAACGAGCCGGAACGCAACGGAACGCCATTCCCCCGTATCGTTTTCTTGCAATACCTCAGCTATTTTTCCATATATCAATTTCATCTTTGGTGTTCCAAGTCAACTAAGGGTATCGAATCCAAAAATAAAACGAGCCGGAACGCAACGGAACGCCGCTCCTCTGTATAGTTTTCTTGCAATATCTCAGCTATTTTTGCATCTATTAATTTCATCTTTGGTGTTCCAAGTCAACTAAGGGTATCGATTCCAAAAATAAAACGATCCGGAACGCCGTTCCCCCGTATCGTTTTCTTGCAATATCTGAGCTATTTTTGCATCTATCAATTTCATTTTTGGTGTTCCAAGTCAACTAAGGCTATCGATTCCAAAAATAAAACGAGCCGGAACGCAAAGGAACGCCGTGCCTCTGTATAGTTTTCTTGCAATATCTCAGCTGTTTTTGCATCTATCAATTTAATCTTTGGTGTTCCAAGTCAACTACGGGTATCGATTCCAAAAATAAAACGAACCGGAACGCAACGGAGCGCCGTTCCTCTGTATCGTTTTCTTGCAATATCTGAGCTATTTTTGCATCTATCAATTTCATCTTTGGTGTTCCAAGTCAACTAAGGGAATCGAATCCAAATATAAAAGGAGCCGGAACGCAACGGAGCGCCGTTCCCCCGTATCGTTTTCTTGCAATATCTCAGCTATTTTTGCATCTATCAATTTCATCTTTGGTGTTCCAAGTCAACTAAGGGTATCGAATCCAAATATAAGACGATCCGGTACGCAAGGGAACGCCGTTCCCAAGTATCGTTTTATTGCAATATGTCAGCTGTTTTTGCATCTATCCATTTCAATTTTGGTGTTCCAAGTAAATAAAGGTATCGAATCCAAAAATAAAACGATCTAGAACGCAACGGAACGCCGTTCCCCCTATCGTTTTCTTGCAATATCTCAGCTATCTTTGCATCTATCAATTTCATCTCTGGTGTTCCAAGTCAACTAAGGGTATCGAATCCAAATATAAAATGATCCGGAACGCAAGGGAAACCCGTTCCCCCGTATCGTTTTCTTGCAATATCTCAGCTGTTTTCGCATCTATCCATTTCAATTTTGGTGTTCCAAGTAAACTAAAGGTATCGAATCAAAATATAAAGCGATCCGGAACGAAAGGGAACACCGTTCCCCCGTATAGTTTTCTTGCAACATCTCAGCTATTTTTGCATCTATTAATTTCATCTTTGGTGTTCCAAGTCAACTATGGGTATCGAATCCAAATATAAAATGGGCCGGAACGCAAGGGAACGCCGTTCCCCCGTATCATTTTCTTTCAAAATCTCAGCTCTTTTTGCATATATCAATTTTATTTTTGGTGTTCCAAGTCAACTAAGGGTATCGAATCCAAAAATAAAACGAGCCGGAACGCAACGGAACGCCGTTCCTCTGTATCGTTTTCCTGCAAATCTATACATTTCATTTTTGGTGTTCCAAGTCAACTAAGGGTATCGAATTCAAAAATGAAACGAGCCGGAACGCAACGGAACGCCGTTCTGCTGTATCGTTTTCTTGTAATATCTCAGCTATTTTAGCATCTATCAATTTTATTTTTGGTGTTCCAAGTCAACTAAGGGTATCGAATCCAAAAATAAAACGAGCTGGAACATAACGGAACGCCGTTCCTCTGTATCGTTTTCTTGCAATATCTCAGCTATATTTGCATCTATCAATTTCATTTTTGGTGTTCCAAGTCAACTAAAGGTATCGAATCCAAAAATAAAACGATCCGGAACGCAACGGAACGCCGTTCCCCTATATAGTTTTCCTGCAATATCTCAGCTATTTTTGCCTATATCAATTTCATTTTTGGTTTTTCAAGTCAACTAAGGGTATCGAATCCAAAAATAAAACGAGCTGGAACGCAACGGAACGCCGTTCCTCTGTATCGTTTTCTTGCAATATCTCAGATATTTTAGCATCTATCAATTTCATTTTTGGTGTTCCAAGTCAACTAAGGGTAACGATTCCAAAAATAAAACGATCCGGAACGCAACGAAACGCCATTCCCCCGTATCATTTTCTTGCAATATCTCAGCTATTTTTGCATCTATCAATTTCATTTTTGGTGTTCCAAGTCAACTAAGGGTATCGAATCCAAATATAAAACGATACGGAATGCAACGAAACGCCATTCCCCCGTATCATTTTCTTGCAATATCTCAGCTATTTTTGCATCTATCAATTTCATCTTTGGTGTTCCAAGTCAACTAAGGGTATCGAATCCAAATATAAAACGATACGGAACGCAACGAAACGCCATTCCCCCGTAACATTTTCTTGCAATATCTCAGCTATTTTTGCATCTATCAATTTCATTTTTGGTGTTCAAAGTCAACTAAGGGTATCAAATCCAAAAATAAAACGAACCGGAACGCAACGAAACGCCGTTCCTCTTTATCGTTTTCTTGCAATATCTTAGGTGTTTTTGCATATATCAATTTCATTTTTGGTGTTCCAAGTCAACTAAGGGTATCGAATCCAAATATAAAACGAGCTGGAACGCAACGGAACGCCGTTCCTCTGTATCGTTTTCTTGCAATATCTCAGCAATTTTTTCATCTATCAATTTCATTTTTGGAGTTCCAAGTCAACTAAGGGTAACGAATCCAAAAATAAAACGAACCAGACGCAACGGAACGCCGTTCCCCCGTATCGTTTTCTTGCAATATTTCAGCTATTTTTGCATCTATCAATTTCATCTTTGGTGTTCAAAGTCAACTAAGGGTATCAAATCCAAAAATAAAACTAACCGGAACGCAACGAAACGCCGTTCCTCTTTATCGTTTTCTTGCAATATCTTAGGTGTTTTTGCATATATCAATTTCATTTTTGGTGTTCCAAGTCAACTAAGGGTATCGAATCCAAATATAAAACGATACGGAACGCAACGAAACGCCATTCCCCCGTAACATTTTCTTGCAATATCTCAGCTATTTTTGCATCTATCAATTTCATTTTTGGTGTTCAAAGTCAACTAAGGGTATCAAATCCAAAAATAAAACGAACCGGAACGCAACGAAACGCCGTTCCTCTTTATCGTTTTCTTGCAATATCTTAGGTGTTTTTGCATATATCAATTTCATTTTTAGTGTTCCAAGTCAACTAAAGGTATCGAATCCGAACGTAAAACGAGCCGGAGCGCAACGGAACGCAGTTCCCCCGTGTCGTTTTCTTGCAATATCTCAGCTATTTTTTCATCTATCAATTTCATTTTTGGAGTTCCAAGTCAACTAAGGGTAACGAATCCAAAAATAAAACGAACCAGACGCAACGGAACGCCGTTCCCCCGTATCGTTTTCTTGCAATATTTCAGCTATTTTTGCATCTATCAATTTCATCTTTGGTGTTCCAAGTCAACTAAGGGTATCGAATCCAAAAATAAAACGAGCCGGAACGCAACGGAACGCCATTCCCCCGTATCGTTTTCTTGCAATACCTCAGCTATTTTTCCATCTATCAATTTCATCTTTGGTGTTCCAAGTCAACTAAGGGTATCGAATCCAAAAATAAAACTAGCCGGAACGCAAAGGAACGCCGCTCCTCTGTATAGTTTCTTGCAATATCTCAGCTATTTTTGCATCTATCAATTTCATCTTTGGTGTTCCAAGTCAACTAAGGGTATCGATTCCAAAAATAAAACAATCCGGAACGCAACGGAACGCCGTTCCCCCGTATCGTTTTCTTGCAATATCTCAGCTATTTTTGCATCTATCAATTTCATCTTTGGTGTTCCAAGTCAACTAAGGGTATCGATTCCAAAAATAAAACGATCCGGAACGAAACGGAACGCCGTTCCCCCGTATCGTTTTCTTGCAATATCTGAGCTATTTTTGCATCTATCAATTTCATTTTTGGTGTTCCAAGTCAACTAAGGTTATCGATTCCAAAAATAAAACGAGCCGGAACGCAAAGGAACGCCGTGCCTCTGTATTGTTTTCTTGCAATATCTCAGCTATTTTTGCATCTATCAATTTCATCTTTGGTGTTCCAAGTCAGTTAAGGATATGGAATCCAAAAATGGAACGAGCCAGAACGCAACGGAACGCCGTTCCTCTGTATCGTTTTCTTGCACTATCTCAGCCATTTTTGTATCTATCAATTTTTTTGAAGTGAATACGAACTCACTAAGCGATTTCACCATCAATATGCTTTAGGTTTATTTTCTACTTTCTAGGATTATATAAGAAGATAGGTATTTTTTAAACTTTTAAATTTATTGTGCATGCTGATGACGATTGATTGGTAGATTTTGCACAAATAATCCTTTCTATGTCACATTTGTAACCAATTATATGCGTTCAGAAAATTGAGGTTTCTTCAAATTAAAGAAAAAATGAGGTACATTCAAATGAGAAAAATTGCATGACCTGGAGATAAGTCAGGCCATTTAACGATAGACCTGCACAAGCTCATTCCTGTTGCTATTCCAACTAAGGTCGCAATAGATTAGAAAATTTTTTAAATTGTGAGCGTGACCACTTGACTCTGAGATTTCAAGGCAAAGATTGATTATTCAATGCAGGGCCGTCTTAAGGAATGGGCACACTGGGCAGTTGCCCAGGGTCCCCACGATTCTAAATTTCCCAAAAGTTTGTGTTGATTAATCCTCGCTTTACAGCCTATTTTTTTACTAATAAATCTATAGGCTTAATTTCATTGACCGTTTACGTTTTTATTCCCGTAGGTGGGTGGGTAGGGGCACCAGTGCATTGCTTTGCCCAGGGGCCTATAATACTGTTAAGACGGCACTAAATCAATGTACAGTCGCTCAGAAAAGTATCCGAACACTATGATTGATTACAGAATTCAGAAAAAATATCTGGCAGCGATTTTTTTAGGAATTAGTGATCTGGCAACCTTCGTGTCACGTGACACGAAGGTTGCGAGATCATAGTGTTATCAACCATAGTAACCATAGATAATATCGGGGTGAAGGAAGTAATCCGATTCGGATACTTTTTTGACCATAGGATACTTTTTTGACTTTTTTTCGGATACTTTTTTGACCATTTTTATCAACCATAGATAATATCGGGGTGAAGGAAGTAATCCTATTTGGATACTTTTTCGACCATAGGATACTTTTTTGACTTTTTTTTCCGGATACTTTTTTGACCATTTTTATCAACCACAGATAATATCGGGGTGAAGGAAGTAATCCGATTCGGATACTTTTTTGAGCGACTGTAGGTGGTCATATTATTTTGATACAAGATCGTGTGGGCTCATTCACGGAAATATTGAGCGTGTGCAGTTACCGTTCACAGCAAACTGGAGCGTGTGCAGTTACCGTTCACAGCAAACTGGAGCGTGTGCAGTAACTGCACACGCTGCAGTTTGCTGTGAACGGTAACTGGAGCGTGTACAGTTGCTGTACACGCTCCAGATATTTTTCCTGAATTCTGTAATCACGTGACACGAAAGGTTGCCAGATCACTAATTAAAAAAAAAAATCGTTGCCAGATATTTTTCCTGAATTCTGTAATCAACCATAGTGTTCGGATACTTTTTTGGGCGACTGACCCCTTCTGCCTTAAAATATCGGGGTGAAAGGAGTAATCCGATTTGCGATTAGTTATCCAGAGTGGAGGAAGGTTCAGATTGGATGCATCTCTTGATTACATCCATTTAGGTGCAGCAATTAGGGTGCAGAAATATTTGCTATTCTAGTATTCAAGATGTAGAAAAGTATTCGCTTTACGTTTCCAAGCCCATTGGTGTCCCCTTTATCACGGAGGGTAGGGGGAGAGTTCAGCAGAAATGAATCAAATGATGAAATTTTGAAGCTGGTTGAGATCACAGTGACCCCTCCCCCCAACCAGCTCATCAGTTGCATTCGATTGCTGCCCCGTGTTTTAAAGCAAACGATAGCTATTTGTCTCTGTTTTCACAATGAACAAAACAACGATGAAAAGAACTGTCATTGATGCTACTTATATGCAATGTCAGCCTTATTCAAAAAGAAAAAAAAATCATTTTGGTTTTAAAATCTTTTGGTGGACTCAAAAAGCATTGTGGTGATATTTAGTAAATAGAACCCTCAAGATATTTTTAAAATTGGGAGGAAGATGACATGGCATCAATGTCTTGTGTAATTTTCTTTATTAAGAAAAAATATATTATAATCAAGATCAATGATAGACTGTTCCATGTCATAATCCCATGCGCAGAAAACATAGAAGTTCATATTGAACACTTGAGAAATTAATGAGGATATTTTTATTTGTATATCTCTATATAATTTAAAATTAATGGAATTTAATTATTCTTTTCTTATGGTAGAAAGCATTTTGTTAAAAAGTTTAAATCGAGTTTATCTTTATGTTTTTCTTTTATGAAAATCCCGTCATAGTTTCTCCATGGGGGTCTACAGGGGGGTTGGACGAAGAGGGGGAAATTACTCCCCCTCCCTTCCATGGAAAAATTGGTCATAAAATTAATTTATGTTGATAATATCAAGTGTAACAAAAATTTGTTACACTTGATATTATTTGATATATTGAATAATTTAAAACTGAACTCCTTAATGAGAGGCTCGACTAAGATATTTCTATCTTGAAACATTGACTCCCCCCCCCCCCCCGCAAAGCATTTTCTTCCCACTTCAAGCTTATGGTTGTTTCCTAAAAAAGTTTCCTAAAAGAAATGTTGGGAAAAATTTGCAATTGAAATCACAACAACAAACTTCACCGATATATTTTTACTCCTCATGTACGAGAAAAAATTAATATGCTATTGATCTTCCTCCTCCCTGCTCACCATTTATGAAAAATAATTTCCCCTCACTCCTCAACTCCGTTTAATTTCTAACGCAAAGCTTCTAAGCTAGGGCAATTGAAAGACATCGAATGGTGCTGCCATCTACTTATAGATTATCGAATAAAAAATTATGCACATAATTAAAGTAAGTTAAAATTATGACAAAATAACAAGTAATTTAAAAATAGGAACGGATTAACATCGGCAGTGTTATGCTATGAATACCTAAGTAGCATTTTCGATAAAAATCAGTTATTATAATTATTTATCATTATGAAGAGCTTTTTGATCATATCTGGAACCGTTTAGCCGTCCCATGGCCGAGTGGTTAGCGCACTTGGCTACTTATCTAAGGGACCTGGGTAAGGCATGGCTGTTTGTGTCGTTTTTCTGCTGAGGTCCTACCATCCTCACAAACCTTCTACTATGGCATATAAACTGATAGGTTCCTGTCAGACATCTGTGGCAAGCAGCTGCTTGAGGGGGTATTTATTTATTTTTTTTTAGAATCGTTGTGGCAAGCAGCTGCTTGAGAAGGTATTTTTTTTTAGAATCGTTTCATCATTTCGTTTTACAAAATATCGTAAAAAGTCCTAACTTCTTTTTCTCCAGTACCATAAACTATACGTTTTCGCAAAAATATCGATATCATAATCGAAAATATGGCAAATTTATTTAAATTAATTAATTCCATATGCATTCTTGGTGTTTCTTTGGTACATTATATCACGAATTTAAAATGACGAATTATATGTCAATTACAGATGATATTTTGGATCTATTTCCAGATTTTATTTTATTTTTTCAAACAGGCGTAAAAGAAACTACTCTCAAGGAACAAGTTATTGGAAGTTACTGCAAGTCAGAAGACACAAATCGTAAAATTATACAATATTTTACAAAAAAACTTCTTAGTTAAAATAGTAAAATTATAAATATTTTTACTGGCCCTCTCTTAGTTAAAAATAGCGTTTCTAAGGGATCAGTTTCAAGCCCGGTTGTTTCTAATCTATATTAATGATTTTTATAATAAAAACTTACATCTTATATCAAAGCTTATGCAGATGACATAGTTTTGACCTTTAACTCTAATGCTTTGAAGAATTAAGTCTATGGTGAATTCGCAGCTTCAATCATATCGAAAAATGGCTCTATTATAATAAACTATCTATCTATTTATAAATATTCAAATTAAATTTATCCTATTCAGCTTAAAAACTTTAAAAGATGCAAACTGTGATAAGTTGTTACTACAATTAAATAAACCAAATTGTGGAAGTGAAAAGTTTTGTCTTTGTCCTGATGTTAAAAAAGGTTTTAGTTTTCTCTGTGTGGGCATTTTTAATTAATCATAATTTAAAATGGAAACCGAAAATAATACACTTTTCTGATAAACTACTATTAACGTTAAAAAGATTTTATTGTTTGAAAAATACTATTGATTATAATACCTGAAAAATACTTTTCACTGATTGATTGTTTATTTTTCCTATAACTATATACATAGTAGTACACAAATACTTATATAATGAAATTATATACAGATAGAAAAATTACTTTAGATGGGTACATTCGGTTATACAATATGGGTTTTTAAGTTAGGATTCCTATTACAAATTTAAAAAGAATTGTTTCTTATCAAATAATAATATTCTTTTGAAATGGAAAAGGAGAATCCAATTTTCCTTCATCATGGTAGCAGTTGCTCTCGGTGGCACGCAGCAAGGAAAGCTCCAGCTCCATCTCTGGGTAACTCCTGTGTCCATCTCTGGGCAATTCGTGGCAGGCACGGCTTCGGAGCCAGAGTCTTTGAATTTGACTCTGGCCCCATCAGCAGCTCCATCGTCCGGCAGCCACCAAATTCTTTAAAATCCACTAAATTAATCCACCAAATCAATCCAACTGGTGGATTTTAGTGGTGGTCATCCAAATGAGGATGACCACCACCTTCACTGTTAGGTGTCCAGTCAAGTCAGGATCAGGGGAAATGACTTAGCAGATGCTGCTGCTAAGTAATCAACTTCCTTATCCAAAGGCTCGATGATTCAGTGCCGCTTCCATACATGACTTCTGGCAGTGTCTCTCCATCTTGCTCTGTGCACAGTGGCAGAGATCTTGGTCTGAACAGATTGGTAAGAAACTTTTTGAGATCAAACCTTTTGTCAAACTATGGTAGTCATGTTTTTTCAGGAATTGCAAAGGAGGAAGTTGTATTTGCTCCCCTCCGCTTAGGACATTCATTTATCACGACGATGTTATTATGACGAACCTAAGTGCGATTTTTGTGACACTATTTTAAACATAAAACATATTTTACCCACAAGTCCTGTTTCTACCTCGCACCTCGTGTTTATTTTAAATTTCACGGTTTTACGTCCGAGCTTCTGACATTCGCACGCTTCTTAGCTGATGACTCTTTTAAACCTCCTGTTTTTTCCATTTTTTTTTTGTTTTACAACATATTTTAACTGTCTCTGATTCTTTTAACTTTATGCTTTGTATTTTTACACTGGTTTCCGGTTTTTTTCATGGGTCCTATAACCCACTGTTGATTTTCATATTTTAATCTTGTTAGTTTTTATACTTTACATAGGTTTTTAGCCCTTTTTTTTACTATACTCCTTCATTATGTGCCGTTCATTGTTTTGTCGTCTGATTTTAACTTTGGTTGTAGACTTTACTTCTAGATCCATTTTTAGTTTACATCTACTCACAGGTTGTGACTTTTATCTCTTTATTTTTGTCTTTACATTATGATTGGCACCTCATGGCTCTAGTTGTCCTTGTGTTATAAAACCCCAAACAACCAACCAATTTGCTCTGGCTCTATCTCTGGGAAATTCCTGTGTCTATCTCCAGGTTGCTCCAGATTCCTGTTTCAAACAAATTATAAAATTTAACTTCATCATTTTCAAATTTAAAGTAGTTTCATATTTTGTAAGATTTTCAGTTTTATTCAAAATGAAATCTAAATGTACTCTAAATTTCTAAACTAAAGCTCTGAACATTTATTTTTTTCACTTTTGCTCATCAGATACAACAAAGAAATCAGATCAAGTGTTACCTACAGACAAAAAATATCGAAATATCATTAGTAGTAACATGATTAAGAAATATTTTACCTAAATCATAAAATTTAAATATCGCTTGCAATTTGCAAAAAGTCAAGAAATGAAAGCTCAAAATTCTTAATTAATGAATATAATACAGAGAAATGGCATTTCGGCTTGTTTTATTTTGTATTTGATGCCTTAATTGAAGCTTAGAACTGGATAGATGCAAAAATGGCTAAGACATTGCAAGAAAACGATACAGAAAAAAAGGCGTACCGTTGCGTTCCGGCTCGTGTTATTTTTGGATTTGATGCCCTTAATTGATTTCCAACATCAGTTTGAATTGGATAGATGCAAAAATGGCTGAGATATTGCAAGAAAACGATATAGAGGAATGGCGTTGCGTTGCATTCCAGCTGGATTCATTTTCGGATTTGATACTCTTAGTTGACTTGGAACACAAAAAATGAACTGGATAGATGCAAAAATAGCTGAGATATTGAAAAAAAAAGACACAGAAGAGCAGCATGACGTTGCGTTCCTGTTTGTTCCGTTTTTGGATTTGATACCCTTAGTTGAGTTAGAACACCAAAAATGAAATTGATAGATGCAAAAATAGCGGAGATATTGCAAGAAAACAATACAGAAGAACGGCGTTCCGTTGCGTTCCGGTTCGTTTTATATTTGGATTTGATAACCATAGTTGACTTGGAACACCAAAAATGAAATTGATAGATGCAAAAATAGCTGAAATATTGCAAAAAAAGATACAGAGGAACGGCGTTCCGTTGCGTTCCGGTTCGTTTTATTTTTGGATTTGATACCCTTAGTTGACTTGGAACACCAAAAATGAAATTGATAGGTGCAAAAATAGCTGACATATTGGAAGAAAACGATAAAGAGGAACGGCGTTTCGTTGCGTTCCGGTTCGTTCTTTTTTTGGATTTGATACCCTTAGTTGACTTTGAACACCAAAAACGAAATTGATAGATGCAAAATTAGCTGAGATATTGGAAAAAAACGATACAGAGGAACGGCGTACCGTTGCGTTCCAGTTCGTTTTTTTGGATTTGATACCCTTAGTTGACTTTGAACACCAAAAATGAAATTGATAGATGCAAAAATAGCTGAGATATTGGAAGAAACGATACAGAGGAACGGCGTTCCGTTGCGTTCCGGTTCGATTTATTTTTGGATTTGATTCCCTTAGTTGACTTTGAACACCAAAAATGAAATTGATAAATGCAAAATTAGCTGAGATATTGCAAGAAAACGATACCGAGGAACGGCGTTCCGTTGCGCTCCGGTTCGATTTATTTTTGGATTTGATACCCTTAGTTGACTTTGAACACCAAAAATGAAATTGATAAATGCAAAATTAGCTGAGATATTGCAAGAAAATAATACAGAGGAACGGCGTTCCGTTGCGTTCCGGTTCGATTTATTTTTGGATTTGATACCCTTAGTTGACTTTGAACACCAAAAATGAAATTGATAGATGCAAAATTAGCTGAGATATTGCAAGAAAACGATACAGAGGAACGGCGTTCCGTTGCGTTCCGGTTCGATTTACTTTTGGATTTGATACCCTTAGTTGACTTTGAACACCAAAAATGAAATTGATAGATGCAAAATTAGCTGAGATATTGCAAGAAAATAATACAGAGGAACGGCGTTCCGTTGCGTTCCGGTTCGATTTATTTTTGGATTTGATACCCTTAGTTGACTTTGAACACCAAAAATGAAATTGATAGATGCAAAATTAGCTGAGATATTGCAAGAAAACGATACAGAGGAACAGCGTTCCGTTGCGTTCCGGCTCGATTTATTTTTGGATTTGACACCCTTTGTTGACTTTGAACACGAAAAATGAAATTGATAAATGCAAAATTAGCTGAGATATTTCAAGAAAACGATACAGAGGAACGGTGTTCCGTTGCGTTCCGGTTCGATTTATTTTTGGATTGGACACCCTTAGTTGACTTTGAACACCAAAAATGAAATTGATAAATGCAAAATTAGCTGAGATATTGCAAGAAAATAATGCAGAGGAACGGCGTTCCGTTGCGTTCCGGTTCGATTTATTTTTGGATTTGATACCCTTAGTTGACTTTGAACACCAAAAATGAAATTGATAGATGCAAAATTAGCTGAGATATTGCAAGAAAACGATACAGAGGAACAGCGTTCCGTTGCGGTCCGGCTCGATTTATTTTTGGATTTGACACCCTTTGTTGACTTTGAACACGAAAAATGAAATTGATAGATGCAAAATTAGCTGAGATATTTCAAGAAAACGATACAGAGGAACGGTGTTCCGTTGCGTTCCGGTTCGATTTATTTTTGGATTGGACACCCTTAGTTGACTTTGAACACCAAAAATGAAATTGATAAATGCAAAATTAGCTGAGATATTGCAAGAAAATAATACAGAGGAACGGCGTTCCGTTGCGTTCCGGTTCGATTTACTTTTGGATTTGATACCCTTAGTTGACTTTGAACACCAAAAATGAAATTGATAGATGCAAAATTAGCTGAGATATTGCAAGAAAATAATACAGAGGAACGGCGTTCCGTTGCGTTCCGGTTCGATTTATTTTTGGATTTGATACCCTTAGTTGACTTTGAACACCAAAAATGAAATTGATAGATGCAAAATTAGCTGAGATATTGCAAGAAAACGGTACAGAGGAACAGCGTTCCGTTGCATTCCGGTTCGATTTATTTTTGGATTGGACACCCTTTGTTGATTTGAACACGAAAAATGAAATTGATAGATGCAAAATTAGTTGAGATATTTCAAGAAAATAATACAGAGGAACGGCGTTCCGTTGCGTTCCGGTTCGATTTACTTTTGGATTTGATACCCTTAGTTGACTTTGAACACCAAAAATGAAATTGATAGATGCAAAATTAGCTGAGATATTGCAAGAAAATAATACAGAGGAACGGCGTTCCGTTGCGTTCCGGTTCGATTTATTTTTGGATTTGATACCCTTAGTTGACTTTGAACACCAAAAATGAAATTGATAGATGCAAAATTAGCTGAGATATTGCAAGAAAATAATACAGAGGAACGGCGTTCCGTTGCGTTCCGGTTCGATTTATTTTTGGATTTGATACCCTTAGTTGACTTTGAACACCAAAAATGAAATTGATAGATGCAAAATTAGCTGAGATATTGCAAGAAAACGGTACAGAGGAACGGCGTTCCGTTGCATTCCGGTTCGATTTATTTTTGGATTGGACACCCTTTGTTGATTTGAACACGAAAAATGAAATTGATAGATGCAAAATTAGTTGAGATATTTCAAGAAAACGATACAGAGGAACGGTGTTCCGTTGCGTTCCGGTTCGATTTATTTTTGGATTGGACACCCTTAGTTGACTTTGAACACCAAAAATGAAATTGATAAATGCAAAATTAGCTGAGATATTGCAAGAAAACGATACAGAGGAACGGTGTTCCGTTGCGTTCCGGTTCGATTTATTTTTGGATTGGACACCCTTTGTTGACTTTGAACACCGAAAATGAAATTGATAGATGCAAAATTAGCTGAGAGCATTAATTATGATTAATTATAATTATGATTAGCAAAATTAGCAAGAAAACGATACAGAGGAACGGCGTTCCGTTGCGTTCTGGCGTAATAGATCTCTCGGTAGAGAATTGAAAGCTTTGGCCATTTACTATTATTATTGAGAAAAACTGGTTCGACAAAATAATTTTCACTCTTTCGTCTTGTATCGGTGACATGCAAAATTTTCTCCTTGTGTTCATTTTGAAAGTAATTTCTAATGATAATTACATAAATATGCATTGACGTGCCATTGAATGAGTGATAGCAACCTAGTAACGTGTTGTACCCCCTCTGGCCCTGATAACGGCCGCCACACGACAAGACAGACTCCACAAGCTTGTGTAAATTTTCTACAGGTATGGCGACCCATGCATCCTCTAGAGCTGTCCACAATTCTCTCAGGTCGTCGCTGATGGGACACAGAATGCTCCTACAACCATGCAGTAAGGAAAGAACTGACTTCATACAGGCCAATTTGCCTCTCATCTAACATGCTAAAACTATTCGAGAGAATGGTAAACAACAGACCTAACTGGTACATAGAAAGCCAAAACATCCTTTGTGAGCACTTTTATGGATTCAGGCCAGGCAGATCTACTAAAGACCTCTTATTTCATCTAACTACAGACATAGAATATGCATTCTCCAATAACCAGTATTTAATAGCCATCATTGTGGACATCAAACATGCCTTTGACTCAGTCAACCACAATGCACTACTCTTTAAACTAAAAAAAATTAAACCTTAGCGGCAATATATACAAATTCGTATTCAACATCATTACAAAAAAAACATTCAAAATAAAAATTCACAACTATCTATCTTCTACTTACCCTATTAACACAGGTATTATACAAGGTGACATATGTCACCAAACCTCTTTAATTTATTCTTACATGGCCTCCCACAATATTTCACACATGATATAAAACATGGCATTTATGCAGACATCATAATCTGGACACACCATAATAACCTAGACATTATCAAACATAACTTACAAATTAACATAGACAAATTGACAACATTCTGCAAAGACTGGAATCTTAATATATCAATAGATAAAACATCAATAATACCTTTTTATAAAAATAAATTCCCCCACAGAAAACTAAATATATTCATACACAACAAAAAAATCACAATTGTTAAAGACATAAAATTCCTAGGCCTCCACTTTGACTCCAAACTCAAATGGACTAAACACATCAAACATGTTACAACTACAGGAAACAAACTATTTCAATATCTCAAATATCTCGGACACTCTACATGGGGCTGTAATTCTAAAAATCTATTCCTGATATATCAAAACCTCATAGCACCAAAATATCAATATGGCATTCAACTACTAAATAATATTTCACAACACAAATTTATTAGAAACCATACAAACTAAAATTATCAGACACATACTGGGTGTCCCAAAAGGCAGTAAAAACATAGATCTCTATGCAGACACAGCTATCCCCCCCATTAGTATCAACAAAAAGTATCTCCTATCAAACTTAATTTTCAGAATCATTTCAAAAAACAGACAACACCCCATTATAAAAAAAAATCACTAGCAATAATCCTCCCAATACCATCTCCACCTTAAACCAAAATCAGAAAATACTAGAAATTATTCATTCCAACACAAGTGGAAACTACATACCTAATTTCCCACCCTGGATAAGCTGCCCCCCCCCCCCCATAATCTCCCTGGACATTCCAGGAATCACACAAAAACAATCACTAGATTCAAATCAACTGCTAGACCTGTCAAACCTACACATTGACATAACATACAAAAATCACATCAAAATTTTCACAGATGGCTCACACAATGACAACACAAAAATTTCCTCAGGAGCCTTCACATGTCCAGAATTCAAAAAATCTTATTCCTTCAAATTTAATCAAGCTTCTCCAATCGTACTAGCTGAAACAAATGCCATCATTCTAGCAATACAATGGGCACTTACATTTCACAACTCACAAATTGTCATCTTCTCAGACTGCAAATCTGCTCTAGAATTACTCTACGCCAACCCTTACAAATCTAACTACCCCACCTTCTCTAATGACTGCAATATTTTAATTTCCAAACATCTCTCACAAAAAAACATCATACACATACAATGGGTACCCTCACACATTGGCATCACTGGAAATGAAGAAACAGACTCATTAGCAAAACAAGCCCCAAAAAACATAACATCCATCCCAACTCCCTTCTTCATACAAATTCACAAACAACAAAATAAAACACTTTTATTCAATGATATACAACAACATTTTCAGACAAATGCAGCCCACTCACACAGATTCATGATTAATCACAACATACAAAAATTTAAAGATTATGGCTTACGACCAAAGCTGAAAGGAGTTTAATAGCTGAAATCAGAACCAATTGGGCACTAACAAATACTACACTCTATACATACAATAAAATCTCATCCCCCAACTGCAAATTCTGCAATTCCCCACATACCATAGAACACATAATCTTTGAGTGCCAACATTTTAATGCCCAAAGAGACACCTACTACTCAAACCTTACAAAACATAATATTATAGTATTTAACTTTTCAAATATACTAGAGCACGAAAGCCAAACAATCAACAAAAAAATCCTCAAACTACTAATAAAATTCTTTAGAGACTGTGAACTCTTCAATATAGTCTAAAACTTACCAAAAAAAATTCTAAAAAAAAACCTTTTCAAAATTAAATAAGAAAAAAACATGAAAGAGAGGAAAAAAATAATAATTAAAAAATGCTTAACTAATCATAGTTAATTCTCAAAAAAAATTAATTAAAACAAAAAAAACTCTCCTCTCCTTGCCAGGGAATGAGTTTTTAAAAAAAAAAAATCTTTTTTGACAAAAAAAAAACCTATATAAAAAAATACACAAATTCTTTTTTCTCTCTCTCCTCTTTCCCAAGGGAGGGAGATCCAAAAAAAATCCAAGAAAAAAAAGATATCAATATATAAAAAACAAAAAGGGGTTTTAAATAACAAGTAGTCTTACTTACTCTAGCTACAACACCAACAACATGAAGCTTACCCAAAAATACTGATAATATACCAAATTTTCAAACTCTTAAATTTCTCACACATACCACACAGACAACCTGAAGTTTTAATTACAAAATACAATAACACCACTAAACAACACGAAGATTTAACAACAACTACTCAATTCTCAACACCACCAAAAAAAACACTTATAGATTATCCATACCTTTTTTTTTTCTTTTTTTTTCACACCTACAAGGACCTGAATGAGTTGGAGTAGACTTACTACTCCAGAATATTCATTTTGAGGGAAGTTATCCATCCATCCATCCTACCTGGACCTGTGAGCTGAACAGTTGTCTTGCTGGTAAACGCCATCTCCATTGAGATGCGTGATGGCCATAAATGGGTGTAAATGGTCAACCATGCATGAGTTCTACGTATCGGGATGCATTGAGAGTCGTCGGTACACGTAACAAAGGTCCCACAGACGTCCAACTGAAGACACCTAGGCCATCACTGAGCCACCACTAGCTTGCACTGTTCCGACGTGACATGCAGGATACATGGCTTCATGAGGTTGGCGCCATACCCTGTCTTCCATCGGCGTAATGAATTTTAAATCGGGATTCATCACTCTAGGCTATCTTTTGCCAATTTTCGATGGTCCAATTTCGATGTTCTTTAGCCCAGGCAAGGCGTTGAGCCCAGTTTGTGCCGTTAGAAGTGGGACTCTCTCAGGTCCGCGGCTCCCGAAGCCGAGACGATGAAGTGAGCGTTCAGATGGGAGGTGATTTCAGATAATGTCTGGCCCTATCGGTCCATACGATGTGGGTCAGACGGCGAAGCCCACAATCATTCAAGGATGATTGTCCTTTGCAGTTTGTGTGGGTGCTTGTTTTGTTTTACCGGAATTTTCATATTCCCGGAACACTCTTGAAACTGTCGTAGGAGAAAATCTAAGTTCGTTGAAAATTTCGAAGATCGAGTGTCCCATCCGTCGGGCACCTACGATCTGCCCTATGTCAAATGCATCTAAATCCTGCTCCTTTCCTATTACGCTTCTCACGACGAATGCTTGGGGAAGCCAAAAGTCTGTCTGTCAAGAAAGGAGATATTACCCTTGTTCTTGGTGACTTCAATGCCAAAGTTGGTACTGACTCTGACCTTTGGAGAGGAGTAATAGGCCCTTTTGGTATTGGTAGCTGCAATGGCAATGGGCAACGTCCCCTACAGGTAAGTAAACTCAATGGATTCAGAATAACTAACACTTATTACAAACACCGCGACATACAGAAGTACACATGGGTTTCACCTGATGGGCTGCATAAGAATATGATTGATTACATATTAATTAACAGCAAATGGGCTAGTTCTGTTAGGAATACCAGGGCATATAGGGGAGCTGAAATTGGATCTGACCATTACCTTGTTAAAAGTGTCTTGTAACTTAAACTTAAAAAGTGTTGTGCTAGGGTTAAAAAATTTACTTTTAATACTGAAGCTCTGAAAGATCCAGTTATAGCCAAAGCTTACCATGATAGGTTACTTAGTCATTATGACAGTCATGGTTTGCTTACTACTGAAGTTGAGGAAGAATGGGATCATTTAACAGGCTTTTTTGGACACTAACAGTACTCTTTTAGGAAAAAAGGAGCAGAAGAGGCAAAATTATCTGAGTGATAAGGCACTTGAGCTTATTTCGGAAAGAAAGAACTGCAGGAATGTCCTTAATCAATACCCTATTAGTCCTAATAGAAAGCATTACAGAGAACTTAATAAACGTGTAAAAGATCAGTTAGCTGCTGATAAGAATCTTTGGCTTGATGGTTTGGCTTACAAAGCCGAGTAGAAAACGGACAGGCATACAAGGATTGAAGGATAAACAAGGTAAGGTTATAGAAGGGGAGGATTCTGTCATGGCTAGGTGGGCTGAGCATTTCAGTGATGTTCTAAACAATGTGGTTAGTTCTACTCCCATTGTTTGCAATGATGATAGATGCATTGGTGGCTTTAATGTTGGCCCTATAACACAGTCTGAAGTTATTTTGGCTATTTCTAAACTTATAATAATATATACCCCCTCAAGCAGCTGCTTGCCACAGAGGTCTGACAGGAGCCTGTCAGTTTATATGCCACAGTAGAAGATCTGAGAGGATGGCAGGACCTCAGCAGAAAAACGACACACATCCATGCCTTACCCGGGGCTCGAACCCAGGTCCCGTAGATCAGTAGCCAAGCGTGCTCCCCAGGGGTAGATGAAATTACTACCGAAATGGTTAGAGCTGGGAATGTTTCGGTTACCACTTGGATGACTGAAATTCTGAATCTCTTTTATGATAAAGGCATGGTTCCTAAGGATTTTACCAGAGCTATTGTTATCCCTATTTTCAAAAAAGGTGATCGCAGTTCTTGTGATAACTATAGGGGTATCAGCCTACTCTCTGTTCCAGGTAAAGTTCTTTCCATGATTGTGCTTAATAGAATTAAGAATCTGGTTGACAGGCAATTGCGTGATGAGCAATGCGGATTCAGAAGTGGTAGGGGATGTGTAGATCAAATATTTTCACTTAGGCAGATTCTTGAGAAATGTTTAGAGTTTCAGAAACCTTTGGTTGCTAGCTTTGTTGATTTCAAAAAGGCTTTCGACTCTGTTGATCGTCATAATTTGTGGTTGATTGTGAGATCATATGGTATACCAGACAAGTTAGTTAACATAATGCAAGCTCTCTATAATAACACTGAGTCGTGTGTGAGAGTGGGTAAGACTTGTAGCAATTGGTTTAGCATTACTTCTGGTGTTCGACAAGGGTGCATTTTGTCTCCTTTTCTCTTTAGCTTGGTTATTGATTATGTTATGCGAAATTCACTTCAAGGGAAAGATTTTGGCCTTAAATGGGCTGGAGATATGAAAATTTCTGATTTAGATTATGCTGATGATTTAGCCCTTTTGGCAAATGATGTTGATGAGATGAACTCTTTCATTCGAGCTGTTGATGAAACTGGTAGTAGAGTAGGTTTGGTTATAAACAGAGAGAAAACTAAAGTGATGAAAATTGGTCAGGCAGGCTGTGATTCAGTTAATCTGAATGGTTGCAGTCTTCAGCAGGTGTCACAGTTTACTTATCTTGGGAGCTTTGTAACAGATAATGGTGATGTGCGGCATGAGATTAACAGACGAATAGGGATTGCTGCCGGAACTTTTAAGAATCTATGGAGAGTGTGGAGAAATAGGCGTATACACCTAAAGATTATAATTAGGCTGTATAATAGTTTGGTTCTTTCTAGGGTTAGTTATGGTAGTGAAACTTGGACACTTTGTAAACAAGATAACAGGAAACTAGATGCTTTTGATTCCAGATGCTTACGCAGTATCTTGGGCCTTAGGTGGTTCAACTTTGTAACTAATGATGAGGTTAGGCAAAGGAGTTTGCAACCTCCTTTAAGCAGCATATTGTGCAGAGAGAGACTCCGTTGGTTTGGCCATGTTGCCCGTATGAATAATTATAGATTGGCGAATAGGGTTATGAACAGTGTGCCTAAAGGCCTCAGAAAGAAGGGGAGACCTAGGATGCGGTGGGCAGACAATGTCAAACAGGACCTTGTTAGAATTGGTGTGCAGTGGCCAGATGCTGTATATGTAGCTCAGGATAGACTTACTTGGAGAACTAAATTGCACGGTCTGGTTGGACCTCCGTAGCCCATGGCTGCTTGTGGATGATGATGATATATGACCAGAGTTTCAGCAAGGCATGCGCGCAAATGCAGGACTTGCGGTATTGAATTTGGATAACGTCTATCCCTAATTCGATGGCACTTCAGTGTATAATAAGTCAATTGATTCAATCAATTGATTCGATCAATTGATGACGGAACGCCATTCCTCTGTATAGTATTCTTCCAATATCTCAGCTATTTTAGCATCTATCCAGTTCATTTTTAGTGTCCGAAATCAACTAATGGTGTGAAATCCAAAAATAAAACGAGCCGGAACGGGACGGAACGCCGTTCCTCTGTATAGTATTCTTGCAATATCTCAGCTATTTTAGCATCTATCCAGTTCATTTTTAGTGTCCGAAATCAACTAATGGTGCGAAATCCTAAAATAAAACGAGCCGGAACGGGACGGAACGCCGTTCCTCTGTATAGTATTTTTGCAATATCTCAGCTATTTTAGCATCTATCCAGTTCATTTTTAGTGTCCGAAATCAACTAATGGTGTGAAATCCAAAAATAAAACGAGCCGGAACGGGACGGAACGCCGTTCCTCTGTATAGTATTTTTGCAATATCTCAGCTATTTTAGCATCTATCCAGTTCATTTTTAATGTCCGAAATCAACTAATGGTGTGAAATCCAAAAATAAAACGAGCCGGAACGGGACGGAACGCCGTTCCTCTGTATAGTATTCTTGCAATATCTCAGCTATTTTAGCATCTATCCAGTTCATTTTTAGTGTCCGAAATCAACTAATGGTGTGAAATCCAAATATAAAACGAGCCGGAACGGGACGGAACGCCGTTCCTCTGTATAGTATTCTTGCAATATCTCAGCTATTTTAGCATCTATCCAGTTCATTTTTAGTGTCCGAAATCAACTAATGGTGTGAAATCCTAAAATAAAACGAGCCGGAACGGGACGGAACGCCGTTCCTCTGTATAGTATTCTTGCAATATCTCAGCTATTTTAGCATCTATCCAGTTCATTTTTAGTGTCCGAAATCAACTAATGGTGTGAAATCCTAAAATAAAACGAGCCGGAACGGGACGGAACGCCGTTCCTCTGTATAGTATTTTTGCAATATCTCAGCTATTTTAGCATCTATCCAGTTCATTTTTAGTGTCCGAAATCAACTAATGGTGTGAAATCCAAAAATAAAACGAGCCGGAACGGGACGGAACGCCGTTCCTCTGTATAGTATTCTTGCAATATCTCAGCTATTTTAGCATCTATCCAGTTCATTTTTAGTGTCCGAAATCAACTAATGGTGTGAAATCCAAAAATAAAACGAGCCGGAACGGGACGGAACGCCGTTCCTCTGTATAGTATTCTTGCAATATCTCAGCTATTTTAGCATCTATCCAGTTCATTTTTAGTGTCCGAAATCAACTAATGGTGTGAAATCCAAAAATAAAACGAGCCGGAACGGGACGGAACGCCGTTCCTCTGTATAGTATTCTTGCAATATCTCAGCTATTTTAGCATCTATCCAGTTCATTTTTAGTGTCCGAAATCAACTAATGGTGTGAAATCCTAAAATAAAACGAGCCGGAACGGGACGGAATGCCGTTCCTCTGTATAATATTCTTGCAATATCTCAGCTATTTTAGCATCTATCCAGTTCATTTTTAGTGTCCGAAATCAACTAATGGTGTGAAATCCAAAAATAAAACGAACCGGAACGGGACGGAACGCCGTTCCTCTGTATAGTATTCCTGCAATATCTCAGCTATTTTAGCATCTATCCAGTTCATTTTTAGGGTCCGAAATCAACTAATGGTGTGAAATCCAAAAATAAAACGAGCCGGAACGGGACGGAACGCCGTTCCTCTGTATAGTATTCTTGCAATATCTCAGCTATTTTTTCGTCTATCAATTTCAATTTTGGTGTTCCAAGTCAACTAAGGGTACCAAATCCAAAAATAAACGAACCGGAACGCAACGAAACGCCGTTCCCCTGTATCGTTTTCTTGCTATATCTCAGCTATTTTTGAATCTATCCAGTTCAATTTTGGTGTTTGAAGTCAACTAAGGGTATCAAATCCAAAAATAAAACGAAGAGGAATGCAACGGAACGCCGTTCCTCTGTATCGTTTTCTTGCAATATCTCAACTATTTTTGCATCTATCCAGTTCATTTTTGGTGTTTGAAGTCAACTAAGGGTATCAAATCCAAAAATAAAACGAACCGGAACGCAACGGAACGCCGTTCCTCTGTATCGTTTTCTTGCAATATCTCAGCTATTTTTGCATCTATCAATTTCATTTTTGGAGTTCCAGGTCAACTAAGGGTATCAAATCCAAAAATAGAACGAACCGGAACGCAACGGAACGTTGTTCCTCTGTATCGTTTTCTTCCAATATCTCAGCTATTTTTGTATCTATCAATTTCGTTTTTGGTGTTCCAAGTCAACTAAGGATACCAAATCCAAAAATGAAACGAACCGGAACGCAACGGAACGCCGTTCTTCTGTGTCGTTTTCTTGCAATATCTCAGCTATTTTTCCATCTATCAATTTCACTTTTGGTGTTCCAAGTCAACTAAGGGTATCAAATCGAAAAATAAAATGAACCGGAACGCAACGGAACGCCGTTCCTCTGCATCGTTTTCTTGAAATATCTCAGCTATTTTTGCATCTATCAATTTCATTTTTGGTGTTCAAAGTCAACTAAGGGTATCAAATCCAAAAATAAAACGAACCGGAACGCAACGGAACGCCGTTTTTCTGTATCGTTTTCTTGCAATATCTCAGCTATTTTTGCATCTAACAATTTCATTTTTGGTGTTCGAAGTCAACTAAGGGTATCAAATCGAAAAATAAAATGAACCGGAACGCAACGGAACGCCGTTCCTCTGCATCGTTTTCTTGAAATATCTCAGCTATTTTTGCATCTATCAATTTCATTTTTGGTGTTCAAAGTCAACTAAGGGTATCAAATCCAAAAATAAAACGAACCGGAACGCAACGGAACGCCGTTTTTCTGTATCGTTTTCTTGCAATATCTCAGCTATTTTTGCATCTAACAATTTCATTTTTGGTGTTCGAAGTCAACTAAGGGTATCAAATACAAAAATAAATCGAACCGGAACGCAACGGAACGCCGTTCCTCTGTATAGTTTTCTTGCGATATCTCAGCTATTTTTGCATCTATCAATTTCATTTTTGGTGTTCCAAGTCAACTAAGGGTACCAAATCCAAAAATAAAACGAACCGGAACGCAACGGAACTCCGTTCCTCTGTATCGTTTTCTTCCAATATCTCAGCTATTTTTGCATCTATCCAGTTCATTTTTGGTGTTTGAAGTGAACTAAGGATATCAAATCCAAAAATAAAACGAACAGGAACGCAATGGAACGCCGTTCCTCTGTATCTTTTTTTGGAATATCTCAGCTATTTTTGCATCTATCAATTTCGTTTTTGGTGTTCGAAGTCAAGTAACGGTAGGAAATCCAAAAATAAAATGAACCGGAACGCAACAGAACGCCGTTCCTTTGTATAGTATTCTTCCAATATCTCAGCTATTTTAGCATCCATCCAGTTCATTTTTAGTGTCCGAAATCAACTAATGGTATGAAATCCAAAAATAAAACGAGTCGGAACGCAACGGAACGCCGATCCTCTGTATCGGTTTTTTTTAAATATCTCAGCTATTTTTGCATCTATCAAGTTTCTTTTTGTTGTTCGAAGTCAACTAACTGTATCACATCCAGCAATAAAACGAAACGGAAAATGTGATTGCAGATAAAGATCTCAATCAAATAAATCGATATCTCGATTTTCAACAATATTCGTTCAGTATTGAATGAGTTATGGAAGTTTGAATGTTTAGCAATAATGATGCCAGCCACAAAAATTGACTTCAGAAGTTAATTAAAACTTAGTGATAAATATTGGATCAAAGTGTTTAATAAAATAAGTTTGTATTTTAGAACTTTGTGTAAAGAATTCTTTCACTATTCTTCAGTTTTGTATAAGTTTCTTAAGACTAGCATTGCTGTTGTTAAATATTCAAACTCCATAACTCATTCAATACTGAACGAATATTGTTGAAAATCGAGATATTTATTTATTTGATTGATATCTTTATCTGGAATCACATTTCTCAAAACAAAAAAAAAACTTATTTTAGAAGTTATAGAGCTTTGGCATTAGCTTCCCATTGAAACAAGGATTTTTCTTAATATATGGAAACCAGTGTAAATCAACTGAGATATCGAAACTAATAATGTTTTTTGTCATTATCTTTAATTTATATTCTGTGATGTAGTCCACTGTTCTTTAAATATCTTAGAACAATTTTGAAAGTTTTAAATCTTAGTTTAAGATTTTTACGAGCAAGTAACATCTGTAGAATGAGATCCTCTTGGTTAATAATTGTTTTTTTTTAACTTTTTATCGTGTTGCTTCTTTCTTTATTATACTTAGGGCAGTTCAATGGGATATGCGAGATGTTTTCTCTGCAGTTGCAGTATGAGCAGTAGGGGGTGAGTGAAATCTTGCTTGTCATTTATGGTACAATGTCCAGCTCTTAGTCTTGGTATTATTATTTGATCTCTTCTATAGGATGTATCTTATCTTCAAGAAATCTTCTGTGGGAATGTTTGTGGCTTGTTATATATAAATAAATCTATCTTAGTTTTTTCCTGTGAAGTTTCTTTTTATTTTATTTTTAATTAAAGGATGGTGAGGCTCAATGGTGATGATCATGCTTGGATTTTTTATGTTTTTAGCTAGCTGATCTGCTGTCTCATTATCAATTATATTAGAATGGATGGGAATCCATTGAATTGAATAAGAGTTATTATTGTTAGAGGGGAGCTAATGAATAATTAAGTAGAGTAGTAGAGTTGTATCAAAGTAAACATTCTGTTTGGGAAGAAACAGAGCTGTGTGCAGGTTGAAGGATAAAGATGACAATTTTATCGAAGGTGCGGATTCTGTGGCCAAGTCACGAGGACCACGAGAACTCAGAGAACGATGGGGAAACAAAACATAAAATTATGACAAGGTAGACTGATTATTTCAGAAATTTTTCGATAAATATGCTTAATTCTTTCCACATTTATTTATAATATAGATAAATGTATTACTAACTGCAGATTGGATCTGTATTGCAATCTGAAATTATTCTGAACATTTCAAAAGAAAACGTAGAAGGCACTAGGGTAGAGAAATTATTGCTGAACTGCTGTGAACTGGGGATATCGTATTGCCACATGATTAACTAATGAGTTGAATATTTTTTATTATGATGGTAATTTTTCTAAGGATGTGGAGTTATTAAACTTTTTTTATATAATCCCTACCCTGCCCTCGTTCAGTTAGGGACACCGATGTTCTTGGAAAGGCCGCCTTCCGTTGGATGATTAAGAATATGCGGGAGAGCCATACCCTGTGTATTCTGTGATCCCTCTGGGTGCTTGTGACCAGGTCATTTAGCCATTGTGTTAAAGAATGGCGGCTCAGAGGTAAAACAACCCAACCCAGAAATGGGATTTTAGGCTCAGGTCGCTTTTCTCCTATTCGCTGTCCATAGATGGCGCCACTGATTTCTGTTGAATCAAATGCTTTATTTTATAGTAATAATTTTCTTACAGTAATTATAGTAATTATAGTAATCATTTTCTTTGAAAGAAAATGCTTTTTACTATGGAATAATCAAGTCATTCAGTCAATTCAGAAAAAATAATTCAGAAAAAATAATCACATCAATCCCATCATTCTGTCGTTAGCAATCGAGTTCAGTCCTCCAATCTTATTTGCACAGGTCCATTCAAAGATCCCGACCGATGAAAATAAATTTCTTACGGAAAATTGTCGCTATATATTAATTGAAGATCTCAAGCAAATTTATCGAAATTTCGAATTTTAGAAGGATTTATTTCACATTAAGAATTTATTCAAAATCGAAATTTGGAGAGCTATGGCTGAAACCATCGATTTTTCTGTAATGATAATTTCCTATAAACATTTGTTTTCAAATTTGGGGAGCTTTGAAACGAAAATCAAGGCTTTGACACGACGATGCTTAAAGTTTTTTCTTTGATTCCTAAAGAATGAAATTTGCACGATATGATTAACTTTTAGGTAAATATATAATAAAATATAAATAAAAACCCCTCAAGCAGCTGCTTGCCACAGAGGTCTGACAGGAGCTTGTCAGTTTATATGCCATAGTAGAAGATCTGAGAGGGTGGCAGGCCCTCAGCAGAAAAACGACACATACATCCATGCCTTACCCGGGGCTCGAACCCAGGTCCCTTAGATCACTGGCCAAGCGCGCTAACCACACGGCTCGTATAAAATTGCGATGATTGAATCAAGAAGTAGACATTTTTATTTATGCAGAAAAGCGTAATAATTTCGGTTTTACGTAAAATATACGTCGTTCTAAAGAATTTAATTATTATTATTAATTATTTAAGTACAAAAAAACTTAAAGGTATCAAATATGAAATCCAATTATAAAATTCCATAATTAAAAGCGAATCGTTTCACGAAAGTGCCTCAGAGAGATTTCTTGCAGGATGGCTGGAGACAAGGTTTTACGGTAACCCTCTAATAGTATGGTATATTTTGCAGGGTTATAAATTTTTGTCCACTTTCAATTTTGTAAAAGTTTTCATATTTTGCGTATGTATCCCCATTACCTAAGTGAATTGAATGCCTCTGTTATTTAAAAAAAAATCAACATTATGTAATTGAGTCACAGTTTGTTATTGTACAGTCGCTCAAAAAAGTATCCGAACACTACGGTTGATTACACAATTCAGAAAAAATATCTGGCAACGATTTTTTTAGAAATTAGTGATCTGGCAACCTTCGTGTCACGTGACACGAAGGTTGCCAGATTTTTAATGAAAATTAGTGTTTAAAATGAAAGTATTTTCAGAGATGCTTTGATAAACATGAAATATTGAGTTAGGTTCACTGCTCTCAGAGGTTTTCTTTTTTTGTCCACAATGTGTTAAATGGCCTGATCCCAAGGATCCAAAAAGCTTAGAGTTGTGGATGAAGAAAAAAAAGGATCTACTGTACAATCGCTCAAAAAAATATCCGAACACTATGGTTGATTACTGAATTCAGAAATTAGTGATCTGGCAACCTTCGTGTCACGTGACACGAAGGTTGCCAGATCACTAATTTCTAAAAAAAATCGTTCCCAGATATTTTTTTGAATTGTGTAATCAACCGTAGTGTTCGGATACTTTTTTGAGCGACTGTACCTCTAAGCGGCACTTTTTTGCAATATCCAGATTATTTTTTCATGTGCACACGGACGGGGGTGGCTCAGTCGGTAGAGTGTCATGCTCGTAATCTGCAGTTCCCAGGTTCGAGTCCCAGCTGGGTCAGCGTTGAGATTTATCTCCGCAAAAATTCACCGCCCTGCCCACGGTCAGTAGGGGACACCGATGGGCTTGGAAAGGCCGTCGTCCGTCGGATGAGACGTTAAGCCGTGGCCCCGTGTACGGGAGAGCCATACCCTGTGCACGTTAAAGAACACGCTGGATGGCCTTGACGGAAGGCTACCATCTGTCTCCCAACAGCTGTTCCAGTGGGTCCCCCTCCCCCAACCTTCTCTGAGCCTTCGGGGTCCATGTGACCTGGCCATTTAGCCCATGGTGTGCAAAAAAGTGCCGATCAAAGGTAAAACAACCCACCCCAACCCATGTGCACACGGCTCAACGTTCTATTCTACGCATCGGGGTCCCCCTTTTTCACCGAAGGCAGGGTGGAGATTGTTGGCTTAGTGGTGGATTAGTCGAAAGGGCGCCTGGCTCCTAATCTGATATTTGCAGGCTCGAGTCCCAACTGGACCTGAGTTAAGAATGATTCTCGCTGACCACTGTTCTGCCCTGGGGTGATAAAAGGGACGCTAATGGGCTTGGAAAGGCGACCGTCCATTGAATGGGATGTTCAATCATGTGCTGAGAACTATCTCTTATGTACGTTAATAACTTACTTCGTGGCCTTAATGGTAGGCTTTCATCTGTCTCCTAAGAGCAGTCCCTATTGGATCCCCCCCCCCCCATCAAAACTTCTGGGAAACCTTGGGGCTCTTGTGACCTCACCATTTAGAGGTCTTATTGTCCTACCGCCCCCTTTTCAGCTTATTTGTCCTACCGCCCCCTTTTCAACTTATTTGTCCTACAGCCCCCTTTCAGAAAAAAAATTACTCAGCGCCCCCTGGAAATCAACCTTTTTTAAGCGAACAAACAGAAAGATGCAGTGACAAATTTGCGTTCTTTTATGTATCTATATTTCTACCTACGTCCTACAACATAGTAAAGAAAGATGTTGTTGTAAATAAGACACCTTGAAGCTTGAAATTATAAAATTATTTATTAAAATCAACCACAGCAACATTCGCATTACACACAGAAAATTAAGATAATGAAGGATAATTTTATGTGTTTATTTGGAAAATAAAGTAATCACTACGACTTTAACTGTATGTTACACAATAGATGAAACATGTAAGAGCAGTTTTTCAAAATTTCCTTATCTTCCCTTCTTTCTTTATGTTTCCACCACCCCCCAATTGCACCTGAGGCTACTACCGACCCCCTGGATCGTTCCAGCGCCCCCCAGGGGGCGGTATCGCCCACTTTGAGAAACATTGATTTAGACTAATGTGTGAGGTAAAATACCAAACCTCTCTTATCCATTAATATCAGTGATTGGAATTACATTGGATGAGTGTAATATCGATATGAACGATGACTTTGACTATTTCCAGCGATAACGCGAAGCTAGACCAGAAAGTAAGGTTTCCTGTTTAATTTCTGTGGGGAACAGGAAATTGTACTGAAAGCAATAAACATGAAATGTTTCCACATTCCTTTATTATTCTCCTACGTAATCAGCGGCCTTGTCATAAAAGATGATCAACTTACCAAATCTCTGCTAATAGAAGGAGGCGTCATCTTGAAGTCACTTTATGATTTCTCCTTTGACGGTGAGACTTATCTCCGCAAAACTCCCCGCCCTGCCCACGGTCAGTAGGAGACACCAATGGGCTTGGAAAGGCCGCCACCCGTCGGATGGGACGTTAAGCCGTGGTTCCTTGTACGGAAGAGCCATACCCTGTCCACGTTAAAAACACACTGGATGGCCTTGACGGAAGGCTACCATCTGTCTTCCAACAGCTGTTCCAGTGGGTCCCCTCCCCCAACCTACTCTGAGCCTTCGGGGTCCATGTGACCTGGCCATTTAGCCCATTATCTGCAAAGAAGAGACGCTCAGAGGTAACCCAACCCAACCTTTGACGGTGACATCCAAGGGAAAGAGTACTCCTCGGAGATGTTACTTCAGCTTCCTAAACAAGTGAAAATCTGGCGGTGTCAGGTACGAACTGAGCAAGGGTTTAACTAGCATTTAACTAGGAGGGGAGGCAACCCCCATTGTCCCCCATTCTAAATTCGACCCCACTCACAGCAGTTTCCATATCACTTTCAACCGATTTTCTACTCATAACCGCCAATTTTTGAGTTGCAGTCCCAGTTCAACATCACACATAAGTTTCCGGTTGTGTTGTTTTACCTCTAAGCGGCACTTTTTTTTCACAAAATGGGCTAAATGGCCAGGTCACAAGGACCCCAATAACGTTGAAGGGGAGAGATACTTGATAGCTGTTGATAGCTGTTAGGAGATAGGTGGTAGTCTGTCCATTCAGTGTGCCATTCAGCGTGTTCTTTAATGTGCACAGGGTATGGTTCTCTATCTCACATGGTGCCACTGCTTAACGTCCCATCCAACTCACGACGGCCTTTACACGCCCATCAGTCTCCCCTACTAACCGCCCATCTCAATGTTGGCCCAGATGGGGCTTGAACCTCGGAACTGCAGATAACGAGCCTGGCGCGCTACCGGCTGTGCAATCCCCATTCCCATCCCCGCACATATTTCACATCGTTGCCGTCATTATACAGACGTTGCTAATATTTACATATATTTCAACTTCCTTGTAATCCGTGTTAAAAATCGCGAGTAAAAAAGTAAACAAATGACTTTACTTTGAAAATTATCTCGTCTGCTGTGGTAGATTTTTCTTTTCAGAATTTGTTACCTGTTTTAAACCCAGTAAGTCGTCTTAACACTTTGAATGTCTGCTGTATATCGGAGTGCGGCTCGTTTGCTTGCACAAATGTCGTTATGAATTTTCGCTGTCCACTGCTGTTTCACCCAGTACATCCATTTAGCATACATTACTCAAGTGAAGTTTAATGCGCCACTGACACATTCAACCATAGCCGGCGGCGCGTCTAATCTATTTGGTGTTATATCTTCCAACTGACACTCCTTAGACGGGGTAAACTCTGTCTCTGCCGATGGATGCCGAGATATACCGCCCAACGATACGGCTTCGTGTCACCTATTACGTCGTTGCATTACGTCAAGTTGAATTAGTCGCTTTTCAGGTGTACAGATACAGAACTCAAGAATGTTCAAATTCTGATGATAGATGCAGATAATAGCGATTTACAGCGTTACAATGATGAAAATCCGAAACGGTTAGTTAGATTGTTTTTTCTCTGAACTTTTTTTTTCTATAGGGGCGGGAGTGACTAAGTCGGTATAGTGTCATGCTCGTAATCTGCAGTTCCCAGGTTCGAGTCCCAGCTCGGTCAGCGTTGAGATTTATCTCTGCAAAACTCTCCGCCCTGTCCACGGTCAGTAGGGGACACCGATGGGCTCGGAAAGGCTTCCTTCCGTCGGATGGGACGTTAAGCGGGTGAGCCATACCCTGTGCACGTTAAGAACACGCTGGATGGCCTTGACGGGAGGCTACTATCTGTCTCCTAACATCTGTTCCAGTGGATCCCCTCCCCCAACCTTCTCTGAGCCTTCGGGGCCATGTGACCTGACCATTGAGCCCATTATGTGAAAAAAAGTGCAGCTCAGAGGTAAAACAACCCAACTCTCTTTCTGTACAATGGGCTAAATGGCCATATGACAAGAACCCTAAGGGATCAGAAAATAAGAGGTTCCCCACTGGGCATCTGTTATAAGGCAGATTGAATCCTCCCATCTAGGTCATCCAGAGTGTTCTCAATGTGCACAAGATAGGCCTCTCTTACCTAGATGGTATGGCTTAATGTGCCATCGGAAGTACGGTGGGTTTTTTAATGCCCATTAGCGTTCCCTTTATTACAAAATCATTAGCGTCTCCTATTTCGCGTTGGGGCGGGGGTGGCTCAGTCGGTAGCGCGTCAGGCTCGTAATCTGTAGTTCCTAGGTTCGAGTCCCAGCTGGGTCAGCGTTGAGATTTATCTCCGCAAAATTCCCCCTCCCTGCCCACGGTCAGTAGGGGACACCGAAGGGCTTGGAAAGGCCGCCGTCCGTCGGATGGGACGTTAAGCCGTGGCCCCGTGTGCGGGAGAGCCATACCCTGTGCACGTTAAAGAACCCGCTGGATGGCCTTGACGGGAGGCTACCATCTGTCTCCCAACAGCTGTTCCAGTGGGTCCCCTCCCCCATCCTTCTCTGAGCCTTCGGGGTCCATGTGACCTGGCCATTTAGCCCATGGTGTACAAAAAAGTGCCGCTCAGAGGTAAAACAACCCAACCCAATCCTATTTCGCGTAGACTTTCTGAATGCAGGCAGCTTTAGAAATCGAACCTAGTGCGCTCCCGACTTAATCAACCACCTCATAGATCCAAAACGGAAAGAGAAAAAATTTTCTATCGTAAAAACTGATTAGAACAAATAATCTACGAATATTGGGCGACAGCCTGCCGAAACTTTGGAACAAAACGAATTTCTCCTGAGGTTTCAGTTCACAATTTTTTTTTTTTTCAATTTGGATGCTGGGACTTAGAGCCAATTTATCTGTTTTATGTCTCAATGAGAGAACATAGAATTTTATATGTCGATAATTGAACACTTTTGATATTGAGAGACAATCACAACAGATAGGACAGAACAAACGACCATGCCATCCACACCGGGACTTGAACCCGGATCTCGGCAGTCGCAGTGTCAGCGCGATACCACTGAACCACCGAGGCGGCTTTTCAGTTCACAACATCCTCGTTCCCAATTTATAGTCGAGGCAAAGCCAGCCTGACTTGAGTTTTTTTCTTCCTTCTTCTCGGAAGTACCCACCTACCGTTGCCAGATCCTGGGCAAGTATCTGGGAAATTAAAAGGGACAAAATTCTATTGAAAGAGAGATAAATATGTTCCAAAAGTTTGCAATTAAGCTAGTGCACGAGCTGACGTCAGTAGTCTGCAGTGGAAACCGACGCATTCTCTATCGGCGTCTGTTCTGCCTGTTCTGGTACCGCTATTATTTATTCCAATTTTTAAGTTCCTTTTTTTGCCATTTTTAATTTCATCTATTCTAAATCCTATGTCATGCTAATTAACCGATGTCTAATTCTACATTTCAACAAGTTGAATTCAATTCAATTTATAATCTCCTTTTGCATTTTTATACAATATATAAATAATATATATATAACAATTTTTATACAATAAATAATAAATAACAAGTAATTTTTTTAATTTATTTCAGTCTTACAAATTTCATAAGTCAATTTTTTTGCTTAATTATGCATTTGTTAAAAAATGAAAATGCACGATAATAAAATATGTGACATTCTTAAATATTTATATTTCATTAAAAGTAATATTTCGACTTTTTTTTATTTTTAAAGGAGGTATTAAGGAGGACTTTTCTAATTATAGACTATAACTATTCTATCTACATTTTCAAAAATAATGAAAAAATATATTTATAATACGGTTTGTAATATTTTACTTAAGCACAACATAATTAATAAAAATCAATTTGGCTTCCAAAAATCAATTCAACTAATTTCTAAAATTGCAAATAACGTTAGTAAATCATTGAATAATAGAGAAAAATTTGTAACTGTAAAATATGTTCTTAGATATACAGAAAGTCTTCGATACAACAGATCATTACATTTTATTAAATAAATTGGAAAATTACGGTATTCGCGATATAATGTTAGATTGGTTTCGAAATTATTTATCAGACAGGTACGTATTACTAAAATAAAAAAACTGTTACAGCAGAAAGTAAGTACCCCATGTGGAATTCCCCAAGGTTCAATTTCAGGTCCTTTATTGTTCCTGGTATATATAAATGATTTGTTCAATGTAAATATAAAAATGCCATTTATCTATAAGCTGACGACATAGTTTTAATAAACAATCACAAATATTTAAATAATAGCCTTTTAGAGAGTCAAGCAGATTACAATAATATAATTACATGGTTAAATCATAATAAAATCTTCGTAAATGAGAAGAAAAAAAATGGATGATTATACACTCAGCAGGATTTAATATTCATCGAAACCTGTTTATCAAAACCCATAAAATAAATTGCAAGAAAAAGTATGCTTCTAATTGTGAATCATTATGTAGTTGTCCACGTGTTGAGCAAGTAAATCAAATAAAATACTTAGGAATCATTTTTGATGAATATTTTAGGTGGAATGCTTATATATCCCACTTATATGAAAGCTTGAGAATATCACCGATAAAAATTCAAAAATTAAAATACCTACTAAATATGGAAACCTGTGTATTATTTTATAAAGCAATATACGAATCGATTTTAAATTATGGAATATTGTGCATGGAACAACTAACTTAACTAACATAAATAAAATAGAAAAACTGCAAAGGAGACAGATGGTAGATTCCCGTCAAGTCCATCCAGCATCTTCTTTAACGTGCACAGGGTATGGCTTTGGGTTGGGTTGTTTTACCTCTGAGCGGCACTTTTCTGCACACCATGGGCTAAATGGCCAGGTCACAAGGACCCCGAAGGCTCAGAGAAGGTTGGGGGAGGGGACCCACTGGAACAGCTGTTGGGAGACAGATGGTAGCCTCCCGTCAAGGGCATCCAGCGTGTTCTTTAACGTGCACAGGGTATGGTTCTCCCGCACACGGGGCCACGGCTTAACATCCCATCCGACGGACGGCGGCCTTTCCAAGCCCATCGGTGTCCCTTACTGACCGTGGGCAGGGCGGGGAATTTTGCGGAGATAAATCTCAACGCTGACCCAGCTGGGACTCGAACCTGGGAACTACAGATTACGAGCCTGGCGCGCTACCGACTGAGCTATCCCCGCCCCACAGAGTATGGCTCTTCTGAACACGGTGCCACGAACCGATGAACATTTGTCCTTACAAGCCCAATGGTACTCTCTCACCGGAGATCAGGAGATTAAAGGAGATTATTCTTAAAGCTGATCGAGTTGGAGCTGAAACCTTGGAACTGCAGATTACGAGCCTGGTGCTCTACCGACTGAGCCAAGTCTCGTCCCCTATAAAGCAGTTTTTTTAAAGTTGGCAGTAATAATTGTAAGGATATTTGTGGTGAAACCGATCTCTCTAACTCGCTGTCTTGAGTGTTTTAACGGCTGCAGTTGCAATCCAAAAATGGAGGATTTGTTTTTTTGGAGCATTTTCTTTACATTTGCGATGGTTTAGCTCATATACTGCGGGATGAGAGATCGCAGAGGATTGGTAGGAGTTATCAGGCGTCGTCCGAAATGCGCCGAAGAGCCAAAACATTATGACACACCTGCGCAATATGATGTTGGTCCTCCACGTGCAGCGAAAACAGCTCTTACCAGGCGAGGCATAGACTCTACAAGATTTCTAAAGGTGTCTTGTGGTATCTGGTACCAACACGTTACCAGAAGATTTGTAACTCTTGGAAGTTACGTGGTTTAGCCGGCGCATATGGGATATACCACAGAGGATATACCAACATAAACCACAGATGCTCGATTGGATTGATATCTGGGGAATTTGGTGGCCAGGGCAATACATGGAAGTCTTCCTCATGTTCCGCGAACAATTCTCGAACAATTCGAGCAGCGTGTCATGGCGCATTATCCTGCTGAAAGAAGGCACTATCAGAGGGATATACCGTTGCCATGAAAGGCTGTAGCTGGTCTGCAGTGATGTTTATGTAGGTGGTAGACGTCATAGTTTTCTGCTTATGAATGATTGGACCTAGGATATTGCAGCAGAACATTGCCCAAAGCATTACACTTCCTCCACTGGCGTTTTTTCGCCCCACGTTGCATACTGGTGTTACTATACTGGTTGTTACTATACTGGTGTCAATATTTCCCCAGGTAAACGACGCACACGTACCTGGCCTTCCACGTAGTGCAACAGGAAGCGAGATTCATCGGACCAGACGACCTACTTCCAATCATTCAAGGTGCAGTTTTGATGCTCGCGTGCCATTGTAGACGCTTTCGACGGAAAATCGAGGTTATCATGGACACTCGGTGAGCCGCCTATGACTATGCAGCCCCATTTTCAGCAGGGTTCGATGTACGTTGTGCTGTGACCCATTAGCTCCGTCACCAGCATTCAAATTACTGGCGAGTTGCGCCACATCCTTTCTATTGACTCGTACCATACGGGATAGCCTTCGCTCACCTCTAGCATCGATGAGACGTGGTCTCCACGCCTTAACGGGGCGGAGGTGGCTCAGTCGGTAGCGCGCCAGGCTCGTAATCTGTAGCTCCCAGGTTCGAGTCCCAGCTGGGTCAGCGTTGAGATTTATCTCCGCAAAATTCCGCGGGACACTGATGGGCTTGAAAAGGCCGCCGTCCGTCGGATGGGACGTTAAGCCGTGGCCCGGTGTGCGGGAGAGCCATAACCTGTGCACGTTAAAGAACACGCTGGATGGTATTGAGGGAGGCTACCATCTGTCTCCCAACAGTTGTTCCAGTGGGGCCCTTCCCCTAACCTTCTCTGAACCTTCGGGGTCCTTGTGACCTGTCCATTTAGCCCATGGTGTGCAAAAAAGTGCCGCTCAGAGGTAAAACAACCCAACCCAACCCACGCCTTAACGGCGGTTGGTGGTTTTTCCCTCCTCGGACCACTTTGTGAAGGTACTAACCACGGCTCACCGTAAGCACCCCACAAAACTTGCCGCTCGAAAATGCTCTGACTCAGTTGTCTGGCCATTATAATTTGGTCTTTGTCAAACTCAGTTAAGTCCGGTGTCTTACCCATCTGAAGAACAAGAATAACACTTATTAACAGAGCTCAGTATCAGGTGTTATTATACCGTTTCATGACCTTCACACGAGCGGTCATTCATCTGCAGTTGCTTCGATTTGCATAAAGATGCGGTAGTTATAATGTTTTGGCTGTTCGGTATATATAGCAATACTTTGTAATAACAAGATTTTAGTAACTACCAGAATTTTAATAATTGATGACATTAATTCTAAATCTTCTCCTGCTTATGTTGCACTTAGAGCCTCATAAGACTGCTGAATTGAAAACGAGTTCAGTGTTATGTAATGGAATATTAATTCAACGTGTTGGTGAAATAGTCGTGAAATAGGTTTTCCATTGTTCGATTAAGAGGGTAAATATCCCCTCCTCTGGAGGAAGCACTGGATACTTAAAAGTTTTGGTTTGAATAAAGAGCAGGTTGGCTGAGTGGTTAGCGCGCTTGTTTACTGATCTAAGGGACCTGGGTTCGAGCACCGGGTAAGGCATGGATGTATGTGTCGTTTTTCTGCTGAGGTCCTGCCATCCTCTCAGACCTACTATGGTATATAAAGTGGCAGGCTCCTGTCAGACCTCTGTGGCAAGCAGCTGCTTGAGGGGGTATTTATTTTTTTTTAGGCTTCGAGTGTCTGTCGTTGAAGGAAAAAAAATGAGGGTGCTTAACGATAAACTCATTTAACGTCAGACTATTGCTCCAATTAATTTTAATTTATTGAATTTATCTCTTTTAAGTCTATTTTATAGCTTTAAATCCCGCTTGAAGCAGCGGAAGTATTAATTCAATAACAGCGCCAAACAAAATTCACAACTTCTTACAACGAGGAGGTGATAATGTTTGCTGCACATTTTCGCCAATTTTTCCTGATATGAAACTAGCTGATGCTCTTTCTTTGTCCCCATCGTCATTACTGTCTCCTCTCATCCTGTTTTCGCTTCCATTTCATTACGATCCCTTTTTCGTTGTTTTTTTTTTCGCTCCACTGCAAGCAGAAAATGAATGACGTGTTGACGTTACGCAGAAAAAACGAGAAACTAAGACTACGCTTGTTTGGGTATGTGACCTACATATTGGACGATCGATTAACGAAGGAGTTATCGAACTGTATCCCTGATGGGATGAGCAAGCAAGGTCGATGAGAACAGAGGTGAAAAGATTATACATAAAGCAAGAAGGTTCTGGAGATTGGATGGCAGAGACAAAATGGGAACACTTCCATCAAAGGACAGAAATTGACTGGAAGCTAATTTTATAATTCCACTATTCTTTGGTACACGTTTGCTGATTTCGGAGATTCTTTTCTTATATTTACCACTTGTTTGACATCTTCAATGTATTGTTATTAGGGAAGATTCAAAATGTCCTCGTTAAAGTTATGCCACTGATGGAATTGGTCATTCGAGGATGGGAAATGGAAATGGAAATGGGCGATTTGGAAATTTGCGATTGGATAATCTTTATTTAATAATTTCGTCACGATTTATAATAGTTATCATTTATGTTATTCGCGGCAGGATTCTGAAGCGATGGTGACGGAATTCTGATTGACTTGGGATTGAATTAGAACGAAAAAATCTGTTAGGATAACGATGGAATTCTGCTGGGATCGAGTTGGAATTCTGATGAGGTCGTGAAGCGATTCTGGTGCGATCGAGAGGGAATCCTGAATGGATTGAGTAGAATTAGAATGAAATTCTGATAGGATCACGATAGAATTCTTATGGTTCTCGATGCAATTCTAAATCGGCTAAAGATGGAATTCTGATTGGTTGGAAATGGAATTCTGATGGGATAGAGATAGAAATCTGATAGGATCGAGTTGAATTCTGATGGGATCGATATGGAATTCTAATTTGCGTGGAATGGAATTAGAATGAAATTCTGATAGTATCACGATTGAATTCTTATGCATCTCGATAGAATTCTCATCAATCGAGATGGAATTCTGATGGAGAGGGTGAGGAGGTTTGCGATGCAATTCTAATGGGATCTAGATAGAATTCTGATGGGATCAAGATAAAATTCTGACGGAATCGAGATAGAATTTTGATGGGTTTGTGATAGAATTCTGAATGGATTGCGATGGCATTCTGATGGGATCGAGTTAGAAATTCTGATAGGATCAGGATGGAATTCTGACGAGATCGTGATAGAATTATCAAGGGATCGCTATGGAATTCTGATGGTGTTGCGATGAAATTCTGATGAAATCTTGATCGAATTCTGATGGAATCGAAAAGACAGCATTCTGATAAGCTCTATATTAAATTCTAAATCTCATTGGGATGTAATTCTGATGGGAAAGAAATTTTGATCACGATTGATTTCTTGTGGGTCTCAATGGAATTCTGAATGGGGTCGAGTTGGAATTTTAATGGGATCGGAATGGATTTCTGATGGAATCGCGATTAAGTTGCTTGAAGCATCCATGACTAAAAGAGCAATCATATATCGTTTCTTCATTGTACAATGAGTATCAAATATTTTGCTTTCAAATAATCTTCACTTACGTTAATCGTCGTCTGATTCAAAATATTTTGTTATTTTCTATCCATACGAGTTCTCAAATCCATTAGGAAATGCAAAGAGAACAAGAGACTGCATCAGCTGCATGAATATTTTTAAACAGCGTGAATCGTGGGAAAAGCAATTGGTATTTCGGTTAGGTTAAGCAATTTGCGTTATTTCACAGTAATGAGTAAAACGCATTTAAAGATCCTCCGAATGTGACAGCAACTTGTAAGCTCAGAATCACCGACAGATCAATAAGGTATGCATTCTTTGGGCTTGTTGTTATAATCTGCTTAATTCTGTTACACTCAGGGGCGGGGGTGACTCAGTCGGTAGCGCGCCAGGCTCGTAATCTGTAGTTCCCAGGTTCGAGTCCCAGCTGGATCAGCGTTGAGATTTATCTCCGCAAAATTCCCCGCCCTGCCCACGGTCAGTAGGGGACACCGATGGGCTTGGAAAGGCCGCCGTCCGTCGGATGGGACGTTAAGCCGTGGCCCCGTGTGCGGGGGGGCGGGGGGCGGGGGGGGCTCAGTCGGTAGCGCGCCAGGCTCGTACTCTGCAGTTCCCAGGTTCGAGTCCCAGCTGGGTCAGGTTGAGATTTATCTCCGCAAAATTCCCCGCCCTGCCACGGTCAGTAGGGGACACCGATGGGCTTGGAAAGGCCGCCGTCCGTCGGATGGGACGTTAAGCCGTGCCCCGTGTGCGGGAGAGCCATACCCTGTGCACGTTAAGGAACACGCTGGATGGCCTTCACAGGAGGCTACCATCTGTCTCCCAACAGCTGTTCCAGTGGGTCCCCTCCCCCAACCTTCTCTGAGCCTTCGGGGTTCATGTGACCTGGCCATTTAGCCCATGGTGTACAAAAAAGTGCCGCTCAGAGGTAAAACAACCCAACCCAACAACCCCGTGTGCGGGAGAGCCATACCCTGTGCACGTTAAAGAACACGTTGGATGGCCTTGACGGGAGGCTACCATCTGTCTCCCAACAGCTGTTCCAGTGGGTCCCCTCCCCCAACCTTCTCTGAGCCTTCGGGGTCCATGTGACCTGGCCATTTAGCCCTTGGTGTGCAAAAAAGTGCCGCTCAGAGGTAAAACAACCCAACAACTCTGTTACACTCCAGATGTAACTTGTTATTTGAGGCAGAAAAAGTATTTCTGGAATTTGTTTTGTTTGTAATCGGTGGCCAAGTGGATTAGATTATCTTTAATTTATCTTCAGTCACATTTTTCCACTAAATGTATATTTTAGGAATTATAGAACTTCGAAATTAGATTCCCATTGAGAGAACTTGGACATTCCCTGATATTTTTTCGAAGGCTGTGTATAAAACCATCAATAACTAACTTCAACGTTCTGACAATCATGCATTTATAATTGTGAGGGAATCTGCGAAAATAACCAACTTCAGTTAAAGGAATTACCACGTTTTTCATTCACTCTATACCCACCAAAAATTCTTACAGCAGTTCTCGGTGTCATCAGTGCACAGACTTTTCTTTCGTAAATTGAACACGGAAGCTAATTTTTCAGTCCGAAAATTTCCTCCATCATCCTCACATTATTTTTATCCTTTCTTCGTTATCAAGTTCCGCGGAGAAACTTTCAGAGTTTTTCTTTTTTTTCCCTCCAAAAGCTCTCAACTTCAGAGGAGACGAGATTGCCTCTAGGTGACTCGTTGATAAAACTTCGACATTCCAATTGCACTTGACTCATTTTTCTCTTTCGAGTCCGTCCACACAACTTCACGTCGCCTCGAGGCAGATTGCGGGTGGGTGACAGAGACAAGGGGGGGGGGGCTAATCTGCTGCCATTTTTTTTCAACTCTTCGTTGTTTCTTCTTATTCTTCATCTCAGCTTCAACCCTTGTCGTAGCCGAGCGCTGTTATTAACGATCCCAGAATTCCCAAAGTGCATTGTGAGCTCCGTGATCCTGTACAAATGATTACTCAGAGGTCACGTTAGGCATCTCATCCCTAACCTTGATTCTTCTTGCTCATCAGCTTCGTATTTTTATCCTTCCGAAGTTGCTGCTGGATGCTCCGCTGCTTGACAAGGGTTTTTGTAAACAAAGGGGCTGCTCTGGACATCCCTGATGACATCAATCTCGCGCGATCTACGTCATCTGTGCGAGGAAGCCGCAGCCGTTTGTCTTCTGCGGATCCTCCCACTACTGGCCGCATGTAGGACAGGAAGAAGAGGGCCCCGCTGCACGAGGTAGTGAAGCACAGCTGGAATAAAGGGAACAATGAAGACTAGAGTTGTCGACTCTCAAGACCGGGAGAAAAAGATCAGCCTTACTACGGTTCTAGGACAACTAATAGTAAGGAACACCTAAGTGAAGACATGTGATAAATTGGACCTCATAGCGCTAGTCATAATTCTTTACAAATGCCAGATTATTCTGAACAGAGTATTAAAACTAATGTTTATAAGTAGAAGATAGTAACCATGGTTTGCTTTACCTCTAAGCGACTCTTTTATGAACACAGTGGACTAATGGTCATGTCAGAAGAACCCCAAATACTCAGAGAAGGTTGAGGAAGTGTATCGACTGGGCAGGAGACAGATGGAAAACTCCCTTCAAGGCCATCCAGCATGTTCTTTAATATGCCTAGCTTATTGCTGTCCTGGACATAGGGCAACAGCTTAACATCTCATCTGACGGATATCGGTCTTTCCAACCAAAATAATAACAATTACACAACTAAAAAGAAAAGAAAATTAGTAAAACCAAAATTAAAAAATATTATTTTACTAATTTTATTAAATTTAAATAATTTAATCTCTGAAATTAGCAGTTTGTGGCAAGGGATTTAAACAATCTTAGGTTACAAAGTTCATTAGTAAATCAAATTCAGGCAGCAAATCACAGCTAGACATGACACACTACATAAAAGTATCAGTTACAATTGATAAGTTAAATATACATCTATCCCTCGATTTACACTGAAGATTGGTTCCGCACAAAACCGTGTAAATCGAAATCCGTGTAATCGAAATCAAAACCGTGTAAATCGAAACTGAATTATGCACATTTTAGTGTTTTTTTCGTTTTACACGGTTTTACATAGCAAAATACAAGCTTTCGATTTACACGGTTTTGTGCGGAACCTATCTTCAGTGTAAATCGAGGGATAGGTGTATATATAAATGAAACCCGAATTGATTTGTCAGAATATAAGGAATTTTGTAGAAGATAGTTATTCAATCGTTTTTTTAATAATTTTTTTCAAAAATGCTACCGAAAATGGAAATGACTGAGATTGATCTGTAGAGAATTACTTTTGCCCTTCTTATAAATAGCTGTTATAACCGCTTTCTTAAATTCACCTGGGAAAAATCCGGTTTTAAATGCCAAATTAAAAACATAAGTAAGTGATATGTAATATAATTAATACAATTTTTTATTATATTAACACTAATTCCATCTAATCCAGGATTTTAATTTTCTAAGGTTAAGAATAGTATCTCTAATCTCCACCTTAGTTATTGGGGAAAGAGACATTCAAGTTCTATTCCAATAGACTGGAATCGCTATCTTCAATTTATTTCCAATGAAATTTTTGCCACAAAAAGTGTTTCAAAGTTAGGCAACTGTGAATGCGGCTAATTCACATGACACGTAAGTGTACCAAAACGTGTTGGAGACTAGAGTATATAAAAAAAGAAAAGGAATCAATTACGCTTAAAAACGTTAATTTCAAACATTGTGAAAAAAAATATCAGCAACTATTTCCCTTTATAAGTCGACAAATAGTGTTTAAAAGCATTTAGTGTTAATAGGGTTGGGTTGGTTGGGTTGTTTTACCTCTGAGCGGCACTTTTTTGCACACCATGGGCTAAATGGCCAGGTCACATGGATCCCGATGGCTCAGAGAAGGTTGGGGGAGGGGACTCACTGGAACAGCTGTTGGGAGGCAGATGGTAGCCTCCCGTCAAGGCCATCCAGCGTGTTCTTTAACGTGCACAGGGTATGGCTCTCCCGCACACGGGGCCACGGCTTAACGTCCCATCCGACGGACGGCGGCCTTTCCAAGCCCACCGGTGTCCCCTACTGACCGTGGGCAGGGCGGGGAATTTTTGCGGAGATAAATCTCAATGCTGACCCAGCTGGGACTCGAACCTGGGAACTACAGATTACGAGCCTGGCGCGCTACCGACTGAGCCACCCCCGCCCCTAGTGTTAATAGCAGGAACTCTTTTATTGAGAGCTTTAGCTGCTGTTTCCGTAATCTTGGCTGTGTCCTACGTATGCGTACGAGCACGTGCATTTTTGAAGTTGGGAGATAAAAACTAAACCAGAAAATGTCGGCAGGGCAAAGAGTCATCGATCCAACGCACTGATGAGTAAACGATGGCCAAGGATCTGTGTGTACAGATTCTGCAAGGGGCTTGGCTCTTCAGTGAGTACGAGGAATGAACGATTCTCTCAACAGCGCTGCCCTGCACTTACAGTCCTCACGGAATCTCAAGTGCCAGTGAAGTGGGGAAGTGAAGGACCCTAGTGCCCTTTTTTTTTTTCGTGGCTCTATCAATATTCTTATCGGCGCACTGAAAGGGTGAAGAATATGTTCGAATAAGAGACTCGATAAGCCTTCTTGTTTTCTCTTTCAGGATTATTTATTTTGAGTGATTGTCTGCATCTCTCACATACTAGATGAAGTTATTAGATAGCACTCTAGGTTCAATATCATTAAAAAAAATATTTTCTGGATTGCATCTTCTTAAAACTATCCGATCAACTCTTTATAAACCTGTCTTGACTTTCAGAGATGTTTATTCGATTCACTTAAATATTATCTGTCCGATTGTGTGTTGGTTTCATTTCAATTTCATTTTCACTACGTTCCAGTATATATTGGAATTTGGGTTGGGTAGTTTTAAGTTCTGAGTGGCATGTTTTTTACAGAATGGGCTAAATGACTAGGTCGAGGGCTCAGAGAAGGTTGTGGAAACGGTGATATGATATATGTTATATATATATATGTTTTATTTTATTCCCATTGTTATGCTATAACTATAGTTTTATCTATCTATATAAGGGATACGCCAGTTACATACACATTTCCAGGGGGTATGTGAAGCATAAAAGGTTGAGAACCACTGGTCTAAATGGTCAGGTCACAAGGACTCCGAGGGATAAGAAAAAGTTGGAGTGAGGAGACCAACTGGAACAGCTGTTGGGAGACAGATGGTAGCCTCCCATCAAGGTTATTCAGCGTGTTCTTTAACTTGCACAGGGTATGGCTCTCCCACATACAGAGCCACGGCGTAGACACATTTCTGAGAGCACATACAGAGCCACGGCGTAACACATACAGAGATACGGCGTATTACATCCGAAGGACGGTGGCTTTTCCTAACCCAGCGGTGTCCCCTACTGACCGAAGGAAGGGAGGTTTGTGGAGATAATTCTCAATGCTGGCCCACCTGGGACTCGAACCTGAAAACTGCAGATTACGAGTCTGTCGCGCCGTCGATTAATCGCCCCCCCCCCCCAAATCCCTGTGACAAGGCCATCTATTGAATAGCTGTTAGGAGGCCATCCAGCATATCCTTTAACGTGCTCAGATCTCCTACACATCGAATCACGGCTTAATGTCTCCTCAGAAGGATAGTGGTTTCTCTAAACACAACGCTGAGCCCTTTTCTCACCGAAGGCAGGGTTTAGCTGAGATAAATCTGAACTCTGACACAGATGAGACTCGAACCTAGAAACCACTGATTTCGATCCTGACGAGATACTAACTGAGCCAACCCTCCTAACTTGTTGTAGGGAGTCAACCAGTCAAATTGGATCACGACGCAAAGTAATTGCTAGTGCTTCATAATCAGAGAGCCACAAGATCGGATCGCAATTACACCAGTGTCTGTCCTCAGGGGGTCTGGGGGGGGGGGGGGGGGTTCAGTCGGTATCGCGCCAGGCTCGTAATCTGTAGCTCCCAGGTTCGAATCCCAGCTGGGTCAGCGTTGAGATTTATCTCCGCAAAATTCCGCCCTGTCAGTAGGGGACACTGATGGGCTTGGAAAGGCCGCCGTCCGTTGGATGGGACGTTAAGCCGTAGCCCCGTGTGCGGGAGAGCCATAACCTGTGCACGTTAAAGAACACGCTGGATGACATTGAAGGAGGCTACCATCTGTCTCCCAACAGTTGTTCCAGTGGGGCCCTTCCCCCAACCTTCTCTGAACCTTCGGGGTCCTTGTGACCTGTCCATTTAGCCCATGGTGTGCAAAAAAATGCTGCTCAGAGGTAAATCAACCCAATCCAACCCTGCTTATCTGGGTACGAAATATGGGTGGTGTAGAGGGGGGCTGGGCGCCTCCTTGAGAATGCGGAATTTTCTTCCGGTTCATTCCGCCACATAGGGAGGACCAAAGATTGTTATAGCCCACAGACAGGAAGAAAGAAAATTACCGTCTCATTTCATTGCAATGATTGTGGACGCCAGAGATTGCTGCAATCGCCGAGGATCGATGTCACAGATGGTTGCATTAGGTCGTGATTGAAAAGTGGATGCCGCCCTTTAAATCAAGGTATTGCTCTGAGTAAGCCACATAATATGTTGACGAGTTACTCACACTCCTTGAGAATGTGGAATTTACTTCCGGTTCATTCCACCACATAGGGAGGACCAAAGATTGTTATAGCCCACAGACAGGAAGAAAGGAAATTACCGTCTCATTTCATTGCAATGATTGTGGACGCCAGAGATTGCTGCAATCGCCGAGGATCGATGTCACAGATGGTTGCATTAGGTCGTGATTGAAAAGTGGATGCCGCCCTTTAAATCAAGGTATTGCTCTGAGTAAGCCACATAATATGTTGACGAGGTACTCACACTCCTTGAGAATGCGGAATTTACTTCCGGTTCATTCCACCACATAGGGAGGACCAAAGATTGTTATAGCCCACAGACAGGAAGAAAAGAAATTACCGTCTCATTTCATTGCAATGACTGTGGACGCCAGAGATTGCTGCAATCGCCGAGGATCGATGTCACAGATGGTTGCATTAGGTCGTGATTGAAAAGTGGATGCCGACCTTTAAATCAAGGTATTGCTCTGAGTAAGCCACATAATATGTTGACGAGGTACTCACACTCCTTGAGAATGCGGAATTTTCTTCCGGTTCATTCCACCACATAAGGAGGACCAAAGATTGTTATAGCCCACAGACAGGAAGAAAGGAAATTACCGTCTCATTTCATTGCAATGATTGTGGACGCCAGAGATTGCTGCAATCGCCGAGGATCGATGTCACAGATGGTTGCATTAGGTCGTGATTGAAAAGTGGATGCCGACCTTTAAATCAAGGTATTGCTCTGAGTAAGCCACATAATATGTTGACGAGTTACTCACACTCCTTGAGAATGTGGAATTTACTTCCGGTTCATTCCACCACATAGGGAGGACCAAAGATTGTTATAGCCCACAGACAGGAAGAAAGGAAATTACCGTCTCATTTCTTTGCAATGATTGTGGACGCCAGAGATTGCTGCAATCGCCGAGGATCGATGTCACAGATGGTTGCATTAGGTCGTGATTGAAAAGTGGATGCCGACCTTTAAATCAAGGTATTGCTCTGAGTAAGCCACATAATATGTTGACGAGGTACTCACACTCCTTGAGAATGCGGAATTTACTTCCGGTTCATTCCACCACATAGGGACAACCAAAGATTGTTATAGCCCACAGACAGGAAGAAAAGAAATTACCGTCTCATTTCATTGCAATGACTGTGGACGCCAGAGATTGCTGCAATCGCCGAGGATCGATGTCAGAGATGGTTGCATTAGGTCGTGATTGAAAAGTGGATGCCGACCTTTAAATCAAGGTATTGCTCTGAGTAAGCCACATAATATGTTGACGAGGTACTCACACTCCTTGAGAATGCGGAATTCACTTCCGGTTCATTCCACCACATAGGGAGGACCAAAGATTGTTATAGCCCACAGACAGGAAGAAAGGAAATTACTGTCTCATTTCATTGGAATGATTGTGGACGCCAGAGATTGCTGCAATCGCCGAGGATCGATGTCACAGATGGTTGCATTAGGGCGTGATTGAAAAGTGGATGCCGACCTTTAAATCAAGGTATTGCTCTGAGTAAGCCAAATAATATGTTGACGAGGTACTCACACTCCTTGAAAATGCGGAATTTTCTTCCGGTTCATTCCATCACATAAGGAGGACCAAAGATTGTTATAGCCCACAGACAGGAAGAAAGGAAATTACCGTCTCATTTCATTGCAATGATTGTGGACGCCAGAGATTGCTGCAATCGCCGAGGATCGATGTCACAGATGGTTGCATTAGGTCGTGATTGAAAAGTGGATGCCGCCCTTTAAATCAAGGTATTGCTCTGAGTAAGCCACATAATATGTTGACGAGGTACTCACACTCCTTGAGAATGCGGAATTTACTTCCGGTTCATTCCACCACATAGGGAGGACCAAAGATTGTTATAGCCCACAGACAGGAAGAAAGGAAATTACCGTCTCATTTCATTGCAATGATTGTGGACGCCAGAGATTGCTGCAATCGCCGAGGATCGATGTCACAGATGGTTGCATTAGGTCGTGATTGAAAAGTGGATGCCGCCCTTTAAATCAAGGTATTGCTCTAAGTAAGCCACATAATATGTTGACGAGGTACTCACACTCCTTGAGAATGCGGAATTTTCTTCCGGTTCATTCCACCACATAGGGAGGACCAAAGATTGTTATAGCCCACAGACAGGAAGAAAGGAAATTACCGTCTCATTTCATTGCAATGATTGTGGACGCCAGAGATTGCTGCAATCGCCGAGGATCGATGTCACAGATGGTTGCATTAGGTCGTGATTGAAAAGTGGATGCCGCCCTTTAAATCAAGGTATTGCTCTGAGTAAGCCACATAATATGTTGAAGAGGTACTCACACTCCTTGAGAATGCGGAATTTACTTCCGGTTCATTCCACCACATAGGGAGGACCAAAGATTGTTATAGCCCACAGACAGGAAGAAAAGAAATTACCGTCTCATTTCATTGCAATGACTGTGGACGCCAGAGATTGCTGCAATCGCCGAGGATCGATGTCACAGATGGTTGCATTAGGTCGTGATTGAAAAGTGGATGCCGCCCTTTAAATCAAGGTATTGCTCTGAGTAAGCCACATAATATGTTGACGAGGTACTCACACTCCTTGAGAATGCGGAATTTTCTTCCGGTTCATTCCACCACATAAGGAGGACCAAAGATTGTTATAGCCCACAGACAGGAAGAAAGGAAATTACCGTCTCATTTCATTGCAATGATTGTGGACGCCAGAGATTGCTGCAATCGCCGAGGATCGATGTCACAGATGGTTGCATTAGGTCGTGATTGAAAAGTGGATGCCGACCTTTAAATCAAGGTATTGCTCTGAGTAAGCCACATAATATGTTGACGAGGTACTCACACTCCTTGAGAATGCGGAATTTACTTCCGGTTCATTCCACCACATAGGGAGGACCAAAGATTGTTATAGCCCACAGACAGGAAGAAAAGAAATTACCGTCTCATTTCATTGCAATGACTGTGGACGCCAGAGATTGCTGCAATCGCCGAGGATCGATGTCACAGATGGTTGCATTAGGTCGTGATTGAAAAGTGGATGCCGCCCTTTAAATCAAGGTATTGCTCTGAGTAAGCCACATAATATGTTGACGAGGTACTCACACTCCTTGAGAATGCGGAATTCACTTCCGGTTCATTCCACCACATAGGGAGGACCAAAGATTGTTATAGCCCACAGACAGGAAGAAAGGAAATTACCGTCTCATTTCATTGTAATGATTGTGGACGCCAGAGATTGCTGCAATCGCCGAGGATCGATGTCACAGATGGTTGTATTAGGTCGTGATTGAAAAGTGGATGCCGCCCTTTAAATCAAGGTATTGCTCTGAGTAAGCCACATAATATGTTGACGAGGTACTCACACATCGCTGTGACTACATCTGTATTTTATTTATTTCGATAGAATTTCAGTTTCCCTGAAATCCTTACCAGAGAAAATAGCACCGTCAAGTTAAATCGATAATTATTCATTGAGCAAATATAAAATATAATATCTTTTCTTATAATTATAGCGGTAATATTCATTATTAATTTCCACATATTAAAATTGTCAAAATCGCTTTGTAAAATAACGTGTTAAAATTATCGAATAATATCTGAAACAATTTATCGGTATTATTTATATTTCTTAGTGAAATATCTGTAAATGTATATCATTATCTATCTCTACTAAAAATACTGCATGTTAAAAATTTCCATAAAACATAAAAATATACATATGTTTAGAAATATTTATTTAGAATCTAGCAATTATTTCGGTAGCGGTAGGGATTTGATTGTCAATTGAACTAAAGAAAAGAATTACCTGGTTATTAGATGCCAGTGATTCTATGAAATTAGTTGATGTAATTTTTTCTTAATATATAAAAACTATTTATTAAACTACAATTTCGTATAAAATTGATATGCAAGTAAATTGATAATATATATATGCAAGTAAATTGATAAGCAATTAATATGCAATTCAAAATGTTCAAATATTACTTGCCACGTATGTTCTTGGCAAGTAATATTTAAACATTTTTAAATGACATAAAGCATACTTATTACTGGAAAAGCATATTTCAAACGGAAGTGTACTTCTGCTTATCTGGGTATGAAATATGGCTGGTTCTAGAAGGGGGGGGGAGCGTCTCCTTGAGTCCATCGGATGGGACGTTAAGCCGTGGCCCCGTGTGCGTGGAGCCATACCCTGCTCACGTTAAAGAACACGCTGGATAGCCTTGACGGGAGGCTACCTCTGTCTCCCAACAGCTGTTTCAAGTGGGTCCCCTACCCCAACCTTCTCTGAGCCTTCGGGGTCCTTGTGACCTGGCCATTTAGCCTATGGTGTGCAAAAAAGTGCCGCTCAGAGGTAAAACAACCCAACCTGTCCACAGGAGAATAATCACTGGTGGTGATAACGGTAGTGGTGACGTTAGTAGTGCCGACAGTGATGATGGTGGTGATGATTACGATCGTGGTAATAATGTCTTGCTGTTAGATAAGTAAATAAAGTTTTCATTAAGCGATGCGTAGTGGATTTGAAATGCTTTGGTGAACTTAAAACTAGAAAGAAAATGCTGATATTCAGTTTTTTCTTTCAACCCTTAACTGGTAGAAGTCGGACGAAATCACCTCCCGAATTTTTCAAGCTGCCAAAGGTAACAACTTTGTTACAGCCTCACTGATATTTTATGTTCTCTGTCCTCAGTGATTTTTTTTCTATGCTAATCAGTTGTTGCAGTATGATTCGACCGAAAAGGGCAGCAGAAATAAGTGTTGTGCTTCGTTCTTATCATTCAAATTAAGGGTTAAATTTGCTCCGTGAAATTTGGAAAGCTTTTAGTTTGGTCAGTAAAACTGATTCCAGAGCGAATCAATAGAGATCAATAGAGATATAAACCTGATATAAAAGTCGAAGCATTTTCCCAAGGGGTTGGGGAGGGGGGAAGGGGTTGGGGTTGGCTCATCAGGTAGCGCTCCAGGCTCATAATCTCAAGTTCCCAAGTTCGAGTCTTGTCTGTGCCAGCGTTGAGATTGCTCTCTGTCAGAAAGGAGACACAGATAGTCTTGGAAAGACCGACGTCCGTCGGATGAGAAGTTAATCCGTGACCCGCGTGCAGGAGAGCCATACCCTGCTCTCGTAAAGGAACACGCTGGATGGTTTTGAGGGGAAGCTACCATCTGTCTCCTAACAGCTGTCCAGTGGGTCCCCAACTTTCTCTGACCTGTTTGGGGTCCTTTTGAGTTGGCCATTGTGTGCAATAAATCACACTACACACTTCGCTTTCATTAATGACAAATGTTTGTTGTGAGTTTCGTTTCTGTTTGTTTATTGACTCGAATATCTGCTCATTTTTGCGCACTGTTTCGTTATGTACATGTGAAAGGTTTGCTTACTTTTACATTTATTAATACTCATTTCTTAGCGAAAATAATACATGAAAATATACCATTTGTTTGCCAATCAATTCGGCCATCGATTGGTGCATCGCATGCACTATTCAGACATATAAAGATCTTTTTTTTATTCCTAGGGGAATTCGAAAGAAATAATATTTCTCAAAAATCTTGTTTCTAAGCACTATACAATAAGCTTATGACAAAGACTGATCGAATATCATACGTTGTTATATGAGCTGAAAATACTTGGATAAAATACCAATTACCTTTATGAAAAAAAGTTATTTTCATACGTGCTGGATTGGGGGCGGGGGTGGCTCAGTCGGTAGCCCGCCAGACTCGTAATCTGCAGTTCATAGGTTCGAATCCCAGCTGGGTCAGCGTTGAGATTTATCTCCGCAAAATTCCCCGCCCTGCCCACGGCCAGTAGGGGACACCGATGGGATTGGAAAGGCCACGGTCCGTCGGATGGTACGTTAAGCCGTGGCCCCCTGTACGGGAGAGCCATACCCTGTGCACGTTAAAGAACACGCTGGATGGCCTTGATGGGAGGCTACCATCTGTCTCCCAACAGCTGTTCCAGTGGGTCCCCTCCCCCAACCTTCTCTGAGCCTTCGGGGTCCATGTGACCTGGCCATTTAGGTCATTGTGTGCAAAAAAAAAGTGCCGCTTAGAGGTAAAACAACCGAACCCATACGTGCTGGAAATCATAGACAGCAATCTCGTTTTTAAATTCTTATTATTAGCATTTTATGACGAAGTAAAGCTTTTTTAAAGCGAATCTCCCTTAACATCAAATAAACAAAAAAAAAGAGAGAGAGACGAACTCCTTTCGTCTGCCAAACAAAGCCACAGCAGTTGGTCTCGATCTCTCTTCTGATGACCACTGGAATCATGTAACGGGATAGCAGACATTCTTCAGTGTAGGGAGGATCACCGCTACGATTTCAGCCAATGAGCAATAACTGCCTTCTGGACCCTCCAATTGCGCGTCCCTCGGATGGTCGGCCTTCTGTCGTCTCGCGATCGTTAAGGGACGGATGCCTCCCGTGTTTGTGTCAGCGATGGCGCGATATTTCACGTCTCTACACGACACCCGGAATGCCGCTATCATTACATCGGATGTCATCCACGGCGACCCGAGTTAGATAGATATTTGTCGTTGGCCCAGAGTGCGGTTCGATTGACTTCACCTTTCACCCTCGAAATACTTGTTCTTTGCTTACTTTCAGCAGATGCAGGAAACGCGCATTTAATCAATTTTCGGATGGAGCGTTCGCTTCAACAATTACGTGACGGAATTTTCAGACTCAATTGGGGGAAACTTTGTGACGGCATTCGCTATTCTTGACAACTAATAACTTTTACACCTAACCGGTTGAGAAGCGAAACTTCTTACTATTTTGAGTGAAGGATTGAAGGGGAGACTACGGCTATGTGGCTTTTAGCTGAAAAACGTGAGTAGTTCGATATTTGAATTGTATTTTTAGTCTTCAATGCCAGCTAAGTAGGAGTGTCTAATATCAGTTGGGTTGTTTTACCTCTGAGCGGCTCTTTTTTGCACACCATGGGTTAATATGGCCAGGTCACACGGACCCCGAAGGTTCAGAGAAGGTTGGAGAAGTGGACCCACTGGAACAGCTGTTGGGAGACAGATGGTAGTCTCCCGTCAAGGGCATCCAGCATGTTCTTTAACGTGCACAGGGTATGGCTCTACCGCACACGGGTCCACGGCTTAACGTCCCATCCGACGGACGGCGGTCTTTCCAAGCCCATTGGTGTCCCCTACTGACCGTGGGCAGGGCGGGGAATTTTGCGGAGATAAATCTCAAAGCTGACCCAGCTGGGACTCGAACCTAGGAACTGCAGATTACGAGCCTGGCGCGCTACCGACTGAGCCACCCCCGCCCCTCTCTATTATCAGTAGTTGAGTTTCTGTTTTTAGTTGAATATAATTATCAAAAGTAGACTCTTCAGTGGGAGTACATATTCCCCCTAATAGAAGAAGAATAAAAAAAAAATACCCCCTCAAGCAGCTGCTTGCCACAGAGGTCTGACAGGAGCCTGTCAGTTTATATGCCATAGTAGAAGGTCTGTGAGGATGGCGGGACCTCAGCAGAAAGGCAACAAAATATCCATGCCTTACCCGGGGCTCGAATCCAGGTCCCTTAGATCAGTAACCAAACACGTTAACCACTCGGCCATTGGACGACAGAAGAACAGAATGCATCATATCAGTCATTCATTCTAGAGATTTTTGAACTGCGGAACATTGAAATATTTCAGGTGATAAAGAGAAAATTTTTATATTTATATTAAAATTATCCTCACAACTAATAAACTTTGGAACGTTGATTTTAGAAACTGAATAACCGATTAAAAAAATGTTGAAACATCAACTTCCTTAATTCTGTTTTAAAAACGAGGTTAAAAACAATTATAACCGGGACCAAAAACATGTTTCTACCTTCGTTATTTTAACTGATTATAAACGTAACTCTAAGTCGCAAACTTTTATTATGATCACTTAATGAACAACTGTAATCAGAATAAGTTAATACTTCTAAATAAAATCTGAATAAATCTGGAATTTTAATAAAATTTATTCAGTATTTGAAGTGGGGGGGCTCAGTTGGTAGCGCGCCAGGCTCATAATCTGTAGTTCCCAGGTTCGAGTCCCAGCTGGGTCAGCGTTGAGATTTATCTCCGCAAAACTCCCCGCCCTGCTCACGGTCAATAGGGGACACCGATAGGCTTGGCAAAGGCCGCCGTCCGTCGGATGGGACGTTAAGCCGTGGCTCCGTGTGCGGGAGAGCCATACCCTGTGCACGTTAAAGAACACGCTGGATGGCCTTGATGGGAGGCTACCATCTGTCTCCCAACAGATTTCCAGTGGGTCCCCTCCCCCAACCTTCTCTGAGCCTTCGGGGTCCATGTGACCTGGCCATTTAGCCCTTGGTGTGCAAAAAAAAAGTGCCGCTCAGAGGTAAAACAATCCAGTATTTGAAGCATTCTGTTAAGATGGAATATTTTAAAGCATAGTAATGTGCCGTACGATATTTTTTCCATAACTAATGGAACTTAATGTAATTCTTAAGCATGACATTGTAGTTATTGTAGTTACTATAGTAATAAGATATAAATGAACATAATTTTTCTTTTGTTTTACCTTTTTGTTTCAGTTTTGAATTGAATCTCAGTTTAAGTTTTAATTTTAAAATTGTTATTGATTACTACTTTTTATTTTGTATTAGACTGATAATGTATTCAGAAATTTAAAAATATATGTACTTTTCTAATCAAATAAATATTTCATTCATTCAAATACTTCATGTATAAACTAGCAGAAGCCTATAGTAATCTATTATGCGGTTTATTGAAACTACCTATTATTATTATTATTATTTTTCTTTTGGATAAGGGGTGGCTCAGTCGGTAGCGCGCCAGGCTCGTAATCTGTAGTTCCCAGGTTCGAATCCCAGCTAGGTCAGCGTTCAGATTTATCTCCGCAAATTTCTCCGCCCTGCCCCTTAACCATCGAGACTCTAATGTCATTTCACTGATGACGTCAGCATTCGTCGATCTAACATCTTGACACCCCGTAGCTGCTTGTGTTGGCGGGATTTTCTAATGTTGTGTTAACCTCGAAGTGGCGCTTTATTTTTCTGTGATTAAGTTTTTACTTGTGAATCATAGTTTTTGAAGAAATGCCTCATCCTTGTTCTGTTCCTGGCTGTAGAGGAAACTATGAAAGTTCAAGAAATGTCCGCGTTTACAGTTTTCCCAAGGATGAAGAGTTGTGCAGAAAATGGCTTCTAGCAATAAGAAGAGAAAACTTCACAGTAACAAAATTTAGTAAGGTATATCAATTTTTTTTTCGCCTTTTTATAATAGCAAGTATATTTGTGATAAAATTTTGAGATTGCTGAAATCCTTGCAAAATTTGGCAAGAATATATAAAATGGTTTGAACGATAATTATTAACAGTATATTGTGCCATACATTCATATAACTTAACTGCTATAAGTTTAGTCACAATTAGTTGTTTATTTATCCTTTTCTATTTGTATCGTGGTTGTTTTTGCTGAGGGAGGGTATTGAATATGAGATTTTTATATAGTTATGTGAAATATAGGTTTAAGAAATAGTGATCACAAAACAACACATATATATAAATAGAGTACAGAGCATTAGTCACTCATTAATAGTTTGGATGACCTTGGAAAGTATCAGGAATAAACTATGCATCTAGAAACCCATATCTCTTAACTTTTACTTGAAAGTGTCTCAGGTTTTTGTAAATCTGATTTTCACATTTTCCTCAGAGTTTTAATGTGTTAGTTAGTTTTAATAAATTTCAAGAGAACAGGTTATATACCATTCATTACTTAATGTTTGAATGCCATAGTCATCAGGTAAAATTTGTGCATTATGAATAAATAATGAATGCCTGTGTAACATAAATTATATAGTGATTGATCATTTCACCTACAAATATACAGAGCATAACAGAATTGTTTATATACAAAAATCACAGAGTTGAAAATGGCAAATTATTATTGCCCACGAAATGTTTTACTGGATCATTATAAGTCAAATGTAAAATATGTCTCAAATTAGGTTTCTGCAAGATATAGAAAATTTCTAGTATTGGTGTTTCATTGAACAGATATCATAAATACTGTAGGATTGAACTAATGCATAATACAAATTCATCATTGTCTTATATTTGTAATTCAAGATATATTTTAATGCGTCCAATATGTTTTGCAATTATTCTACTCACTTGAACAATATAATTCAAGTTTGCATCTCTCGAAACACAGAGAAACTTGATTTGTTGACATATTTGGACTTTTGACCATTTACAATAATTTTTGCTTTTCTTACTATTTTTATAAAGCATATATAACTGGAATAACACAACAGTGTTGTAGATTAAGCTTAAATGATCAGTAACAATCAGACAAAAAAAAACTTTAACCTATAAAGCACAACACACTTAATGGTGTTCATCTTTCTCTCTTAGGTTTGTGAATTACACTTCAAAGAGAGTGATTTTCAAAGATGTTCAAGTGCATTCGATGAGAAAACTCGCAAGACGGTTATTGTGCAATTGAAAGTCCCCAGACTAATTCCTGGTAGCATTCCATCAAAACTCAAGTTCCTATAGTAAAATTTTATGTTGTTAATTCTGAGCTTATGGTGAGAGCATATGAAAAAGATAATGAGCAATCCAAAGTTGGAAAATATACTTTTCTTCTAAAACATCAGTCATATTGATGTTTTAAATGATCTTTTAAATTGTTTAATAAGGGTCAAAACTCCTGAAAGTAATATTAGACATAGTATTGATTAATGTGTAATATTTTGAAAGTGCTTTGCACATCTGATGAAAGTAATAACAATCATTTAAAATTCATTGAGGAACAGTAGATACACTTTGGGTTAAATAAGTGTGGTTCAAGGTATTCATCAGATATGATGATTTTTGCATCACTTTTTTAAGCATGGCTCCTCATGTATATAATTTTGTTAGAGAAAGTGGAAACATTAGATTACCACATCCTAGTACAATTCGACGCATTTGTCTTCGGTTTAATGTCAATCCTGCTACAGAGAAAGTAGATTCAAATTTTTTATCATATGTCAGGCAAAAATATTCTTTTTTTTTGAGTGATACAGATAAAAAAGTGATTTTAATGCTTGTGAAATTCATCTCAAGCAGTATTTGGATTTCAAATATGGTAACCTTGTTGGTCTTGTTGGTCTGTCACTGTTGTTGGTCTGACCAACAAGGTCCAATATGGACCTTGTTGGTCCATATTGAATGGTAACCAACAAGGTTACCATTCAATATGGTAACCTTGTTGGTCATGTTTGTGTGTCATGTTTGACACACAAAACATGGCAGCCAGTGACCATGTATTTATAACTAGTTTGCTTTCCAACTATAAAGATGTAGTTCATATATTACCAGCCAAAGCAATAAATGCCGATATTTTTTACAGTAATATTTAAAAAAATTATCATTGGTTTGGAAGAAATTGGTTTTTTTATTTTATGTGTCGTAGCTCACAATAATTCTATCAATCATAAGAGTATGTCATTATGTCTTTCTCCCCCTTAAGTTCAAATTGTGTATCCTCATCCATCAGATAAATCAACACCTTTATTTTTTTCTTACTGACCCAGTTCATTTGTTGAAGCGTATCAGAAATAACTGGCTAAATCAAAAACATTTTAAAAAATGTATGTACTATCCACATTTCGTAAATAATGGATATAGTATTTCATCGTTCAAAATTGCATCCTTATCAACCCTTAAAGAACTGCATAAAATTGAAGCAAACTCATTGTTAAAATATGGATTTAATCTCTCGTATACAGCCTTGAACCCAGGTAACCTTGAGAGACAAAATGTTAAATTAGTCTTAAATATTTTTAATGACTTTGTAGTTAATGGACTTTTAGAAATAGGAGAAAAGCACAAATTGTTACATTACCAAGATACATCAGATTTCATTAAGATTAGTTTAACATGGTGGCATATTGTAAATGTAAAATCACCTTTTAAAGGTGAACGCTTGAATAACAAACACCAAATGCCATTAACGTGTTCAGAGTCAAATGAAAATGTCTCATTTCTGAATTCTTTCCTGAATAAATGTATGCGTCATTTTTCTGCTGAGGTCCTGCCATCCTCTCAGACCTTCTACTATGGCATATAAACTAACAGGTTCCTCTCAGACCTCTGTGGCAAGCAGCTGCTTGAGGGGGTATTTATTTTACTTTATTGTTGGCTAGATAAATGGGAACAGATCAGTTGCACAACTGGTATACTAACGAAAGAAACCCATTCTGCGTTAAGACTTAGTACATATTCATTGCTTGAAATTGCTTCATATTGTACCTCTGAACTCAAAATATATTTTATCTGTTATATCAAACTGTTCAAACTGATAATTTAGAGAGTCGTTTCAAACTGATAATTTAGTGAGTCGTTTCGGCCTCTACAGGCAGTTAGCTGGAAGCCAATATAAGTATGTCAATTATTTGAATGTGAAACAAAATTAAGAGTGCAGTCACTGTTGAAACTACCCACTAAGTCAAGTGGTAAAATTAAAATAACCGATTTGGATTTTAAAGATGATTTTAAGGAAATGAATTTTATGTATATTAGCTTAAAATTTAACATTCCAGTGCTTCCTTCAGATTTGTCTGATTGTGATAACTCTCTTCCTGTAATTGCATATATAGCAAGTTATTGTGTATTTTCAGTTTTGAAAAGTTTGAAATGTGATCATTGTAAACATTTACTGTTACTTGATAAAAAAGCAGAATTGGATGCAAAATTTAAGTATTTACAAAAATTTGATAGAGGCAGTCTTTTTTTGCCCAAATGAGATAGAAATTAATGTTGTATTACTAAATTATATTACTATGAAAAAATTGTGTACTGAATTTGAAGAAGAATTTATGGAAATGGCAAATCAAAGAAATGTTGTTACTTTAATCACAACCAGTCTTTTACATGATGCAGAATTACTTGATTATCATTCAAGTTGTGAATTTTGCCACTGTATTGGAAAAACTCTAGAAATGATTATCTGGTGTTCAACAAATATATTTAAAAAAATGATTGTTTGTTAGAGAATTTGGGAAATAAGAAAAAATGTCTTAGTGCCAAAAAAAAAGTTGTCTACCCTCAATAAATAGTATCCACAGAGTTGGACTCGACTGTTGGCTTTGAAATTAATAGAATACCACTGTATATGTTAAATAGAAAACCACTGTTGGCTTTGAAATTAATAGTTTTGTTGGCATATGGGATTTGAACCATATCTCTCCAGGTACAGGCCACAGTTTCTAAGACCACTAAACTAATAAGTTCCATTAACGGAAAAAAGACAGAGTCTGTTAGTTTAGTGGTCTTACACCACTGGCTTATATCTGGAAAGATGAATACTTAAATGATTTAATCTTTCTTTACCAGGCTGCATAGAATTATATTTTTAACAATTGAAGATTGATTAGAGACTATTTTCTTTACATTTAGGAGGTTAGTTGAGCGATATATTATCAAACCTTAAGTCATAGATTTACAGGTTGCTTTGTAAACCAAAATGTGTATGTGCTTGCAGTAAATTGTAGCTTGTAAAGTTTAGATGCACTTTTCCTGCTAGTTTTTGAATATGTATTCCATCGAAAAGTTGTATCCATGTCCTATAAATTCGGTCTAATCACTAAGAAAAAGTATTTCAATTAAATCATAACTGCAATTGTTACAGTTAAAGCTATTACAGTATATCATTAATTTGTAGTTCACATTTGTCAATAAAATTGTTCTGAAGAATTTTTGTGTGTTTTTTTTTCTTTTAATATAACACACTAATTTTCCATAACAATTTATATGTCACGATTATATTTTCAATGGTATAAAAAACGATCAATTATTGACAGCATTTATCAGGAAAAATATGTGAAGGAAATGATTTTATTTTTGTTAATATATAACCGAGTAATTATTCGCATTTTACTTTATTTTTAAACATATTGTGTCATTGTAATTATATGTAGAACCGATTATGACCCTCCTGGTAAGTCCGGTTCTGTATTCCAATTCCTTGGTTACACAATTCTCACGCAGAAGCATACGCGAGCGTTCATGACACGTTTATCATAAATTCACTGTAGCAAGTTCATCTGTCGTAACAATATTATTAGTTGCATTTTCCCAACCTTTCACTAGTTCGAATTGCCACCGTTAAAGTGCGTGAATTAAAGTATCGGGAAATAAATTCATTCACCTTGAAAACGAATATTCTTTTATCCCCAGAGACGATCTATGTTCTACTATACATTGGCGAATAGGGTTATGAACAGTGTGCCTAAAGGCCTCAGAAAGAAGGGGAGACCTAGGATGCGGTGGGCAGACAATGTCAAACAGGACCTTATTAGAATTGTTGTACAGTGGCCAGATGCAGCAGATGTAGCTCAGGACCGACTTGCTTGGAGAGCTAAATTGCACGGTCTGGTTGGACCTCCGTAGCCCATAGCTGCTTGAGGATGATGATGATGATACACAGTCGTATCAGAATAATATGACCACCTACCATAGTACATGTATGGTAGGTGATCATATTATTCTGATACGACTGTGTATGTGTTCTTCCAGTATAATATTATATTCGTATTATAAAGAAAATCCACGATTCTTTAACTTCTAAATGAATTTATTGAACGCGATCTTTAAATTTTAATTTACATCTCTAAGTTTTATCCCACGTGACAATTTGATCCGATTTAGAAACATGATGAATTTAAAACTACGCCATTCCTCTGAAGCAGCGAATAACAACATTTTTTTGCGAATTGCTAAAAAATAACTGTCCGTATCAGCAATAAATAATGACGTATGCATTTATTAATAATGTCCGAAAAGTACTTTCGTTCCAAAAGCTTTCTTTGAAAACTTCGCAGTTGATCTCTGTTGTTTCGAAACTGTTTCATGACTTCTTTTTTCCACGAGTGAAGCCTAAAGATAACTTCGATAAAGACGAGCGATTGCTAATTCCTCCGTTCGTTATTTTGGTCTCCAGACTAGAGACTGACAAACGCACTGTGTAATAGGATCACTGAGAAGATCACTCCGTCGGTTAATGCTTTTCCGAAGGAGGAGCATTGCTCTCACTTAGAGAACGCTGCGTCCAATCTCAGAAATGGCCTCTCCTCGAGTTCATTTTCCATTGTCTATCTGCACAACCACTGGGGATGGTGAAGAGAAATAAAACACGACTCTCTCCGTCTCTTGCGTTAATCTAATCAAAGAGTTGCAGTTGTTAAGTGATGTCAGATAAACCTAAATCTAAAGACGAAATCTGAAACGAAAAAAGGGGGAAAAATTATCACCGAAATCCACATGGGTGGAAAATGTCACGCTAAATGTTAGAGGGAGGCACGTTTACCCACCACTTAGGAGGACAGCTAGCAGACTCTCTCCTGTGCGTCCTGGTTGCCCGGATCTCTTCCAAACGCTGTGGCGTGCTGAAGCAGCGGATTGCTACTTTCGCCTCCGAGACTTATTAGATACTTGCAAATGCAATAGTAATTGCATGGTGCCGCCATCTATTGACAATTATCCCAGTTAGCCCTTCAAGTTTCTATACCTCCTAACTTTCTTTCGCATTTTGGGTGATTGATGGAGTAACTTAGATACAATTAACTTATCTGTGAGAAGAAGAAGAAAAAAGCGCAGTTTACGGCAACCATTATCTAACGATAAAAATAGACTTGATCGAACTACTTGTTACGATAGCCGAATTTGCTGCCGTCTGGTGTCTAACAATATCAATCGGATTAGGAAACCCGGATTCGACGACCCTAGACTGCAATTCCAAATAAAGCAACTGAGTCTTCTCCTACAGAGTACATCGTCATAAACTTAAAATCTTGACATTAAATAACTTCTTCTTTAGATTGTTGTTTCCGAAACTGTCTTTTACGTAAAAATGTATTTAATTATTATTATAATTATTATATAAATTAACTGACAGGTGAGTTAAAAAAGTATATTTCGTTTCGTTTAAAATAGATTTTTTTAAAGGGATGGTTAAATATTGAAAAATATACATCCTTTAACTCTTTTAACATATATGTCTCTTTTCAGTATATGTTTTTTTTTTTTACCTCTTAACGTAATCCTAACTGTACCTGTGCAGGAGGGGTGGCTCAGTCGGTAGCGCGCCAGGCTCGTAATCTGTAGTTCCCAGGTTCGAGTCCCAGCTGGGTCAGCGTTGAGATTTATCTCCGCAAAATTCCCCGCCCTGCCCACGGTCAGTAGGGGACACCGATGGGCTTGGAAAGGCCGCCGTCCGTCGGATGGAACGCTAAGCCGTGGCCCCGTGTGCGGGAGAGCCATACCCTGTGCACGTTAAAGAACACGCTGGATGGTCCTTGACGGGAGGCTACCATGTGTCTCCCAACAGCCGTTCCAGTGGGTCTTCTCCCCCAACCTTCTCCGAGCCTTCAGGGTACATTGACCTGGCCATTTAGCCCATGGTGTGCAAAAAAGTGCCGGTCAGAGGTAAAATAAGCCAACCCAAGATTGTGGCAGTAGTTCACTCAGTCGGTAGCGCGCCAGGCTCTTAATCTGCAGTTCCCAGGTTCGAGTCCCATCTGTATCAACATTGAGACTTGTCTCAGTGAAGCCCCTGCCTCGACGAAAAAGGGTACACCGACAGACTTTAAAAAGCCAGCGTTCGTCGAATGGGACGTTGAGCCATAGCTACAGATGTGGGAGAGCCATTCTTTGTGCACGTTAAAGAACACGCTGGATGGTCTCGACATTAGGCTTCCCCCTGTTTCCCAATAGCTGTCCAGCGGGTTTACTTCCCCAACCTTCTCTGAGCCCTTAGGGTTCTTGTGGCGTGACCATTTAGTCCATTGTGTGGAGGGGAAAAATACCGCTCTGAAACATAAATACCCATTAATTTTTTTTTAATGTTTCTATTAATAGGTTACAGCAGTAAATCCAAAATGGAATACCGCAAGAAAAAATTGCAAAAAAAAAGACAAAAAACAACAAATCGATATCGTTGATACCTCTCTATACCCCAGAAGTTTCTCTTTCGTTCATGGTGGTAATCCATCTGCAGGGCTCTGGGTTCGAGTCCAGGAATGGCACGATTGTGTCATTTTGTTTAGTGTATAAGAAACCAGGAGATGTCATCGAGCATCTAGGTGTAGAGAAATACCTTCTTCCCTTTCAATTAACTAAATCAACTAGTTTGGTGACTATTGACTAAAAAGAACTGGGTGCGATTCCCGAATAAAGCGCGGATAGTTCTTTTTCAGGTAGGATATCTTTCTGCTAAACTCTCCTCTTGCTCGCAGATTTTCTCTATGCCCTATTATATCGACAGGCTCCTACCAGACGTAGATGGAGCCGGCTGGCTTAGGCGGTAACCGTCAGGTTCCTAATCTGTAGTTCCCAGGTTCGTCTCCCAGCTGCGCCAGCGTTGACAGATACCTCCGCAAAGCTTCCTTCCCTGCCCTTGGTCAGTAGTGGACATCGATCGGTTTGGAAAGGCCGCCGTCCGTCGGATGGGACGTTAAGTCGTGGTCCTTATGATTGAAACCCAAACTCTGCACGTTAAAGAACACACTGGATGGTCTTGACGGGAGATTACCATCTGTCTCGTAATAGCTGCAAGTGGTCCCCTGCCCCAACCTTCTCTGAACCCCCAGGGTCATTGTGACCTGGCCATTTAGGCCATTGTGTGTAGAAAAAGTACCGCATAGATATAAAACAACTCAACAACCAGACTTACATAGTTAAAAAAGTTCTACAATGCGTATACTTTTTTAACTATGCTAATAAGGCATATAAACAGAAATTCATGTCGCTAATCATTTACTTTATTCTTATGATATTAATTATAATCATTTTATGCCAAAATTAAAATGCCAAATGTTATTTGGAACGACAAATATTAGATATACAGTCGCTCAAAAAAGTATCCGAACACTATGGTTGATTACAAAATTCAGAAAAATATCTGGCAACGATTTTTTTTAGAAATTAGTGATCTGGCAGCCTTCGTATCACGTGACGAAGGCTGCCAGATCACTAATTTAAAATATCCGATATTTTTAACACGTTATTTTACAAAGAGATTTTGACAATTTGAACATGTGGAAATTAACAAAGAAAATTACCACTGTAATTATAGAAAAAATATATTACATTATAAAATTGCTTAACATTTTGGCACAACACTTAGCGCAATCGTTCATGCCTACATCTCTCTTGAAAGAATTACAGGGTATCTGAAATTCGATCGAAATAAAATATAGGGGCAATTCGCAGCGATATGCGAGAACTTCGTCGACATATTAAGTGTGGCGACTAAATTTTCCTCGCGCTTACGTCATTCACTCGTCAGACATGCATCTTAAATCAAGGCATGTCTTGATTTAAAACGCATGTGAGTGCCGCCATCTTAGCATCCCACACCAGCATTTATTTATTTATTTACTACTTAACACTCATCTGGGACTTCGGTGAACTAGCACCTTACGTCATTTATGTCGGTCGCTTACTCAGAGCAATACCTTGATTTAAAGGTCGGCATCCACGTTTCAATCACGACCTAATGCAACCATCTGTGACATCGATCCTCGGCGATTGCAGCAATCTCTGGCGTCCACAATCATTGCAATGAAATGAGACGGTAATTTCCTTTCTTCCTGTCTGTGGGCTATAACAATCTTTGGTCCTCCCTATGTGGTGGAATGAACCGGAAGTAACTTCATCAACCCTACCCACAGTGCATTTAAGACAGCGCAACTGGCAAATATTTATATTTACATTAGAAAACAGTTCCTTGAATGGCCTGGTCGCTCGACGCAGTCAACAAAAAAAAAATGATAAATACCCCTCAAGCAGCTGCTACCATAAGGATCTGACAGGAGCTTGTCAGTTTATATGCCATGGTAGACAGTCTGTTAGGATGGCAAAACCTCAGCAAAAAAGCAACAAAAACATCCATGCCTTACCCGGGGATCGAACCAAGGTCACTCGAATCAGTAGCCAAACGCGCTAACCAATAATCTGGCCAGAAAAAACTAAAATGTGTCTCGAAGACAGGATTTCCATTGCAAGTATAGCATTCTTCCCTTCCCCCTCCTTCCGTTTTAGTGGTCTTTAAAAAGTTTCTTGAAAAATGCCTGACATACTGTATACATTAAAGTTTAACAATTTTTGTCTTCACTACCTTTACTAGCATTCTCAAGGAGGCGCTCCCCCCCCCCCCCACTTCTAGAACTAGCCATATTTCATATCCAGATAAGCAGAAGTACACTTCGGTTTGAAATATGCTTTTCCAGTAATAAGTCTGCTTTATGTTATTTAAAAATGTTTAAATATTATTTGCCAAGAAGATACGTGGCAAGTAATATTTAAACATTTTTAATTGCATATTAATTGCCTATCAATTTACTTGCATATCAATTGTATACGAAATTGCAGTTTAATAAATAGTTTTTATGTATTAAGAGAAAATTGCATCAACTAATTTTATAGAATCACTGGCATCTAATAACCAAGGCTAATTCTTTCCTTTAGTTCATTTGACAATCAAATTCCCTACCGCTACCGAAATAATTGCTAGATTCTAAATAAATATTTCTAGAGATGTACACGTTTCTACATTTTATCATCATCATCATCATCCTCAAGCAGCCATGGGCTACAGAGGTCCAACCAGACCGTGCAATTTAGTTCTCCAAGCAAGTCTGTCCTGAGCTACATCTACTGCATCTGGCCACTGCACACCAATTCTAACAAGGTCCTGTTTGACATTGTCCGCCCACCGCATCCTAGGTCTCCCCTTCTTTCTGAGGCCTTTAGGTACGCTGTTCATAACCCTATTCGCCAATCTATAATTATTCATACGGGCAACATGGCCAAACCAACGGATATATATATGCACAATATGCACAACTGCACAATATGCTGCTTAAAGGAGATTGCAGACTCCTTTGCGTAAGTTCATCATTAGTTACAAATTTGAACCACCTAATGCCCAAGATACTGCGTAAGCATCAAGATTCAAAAGAATCTAGTTTCCTGTTATCATGTTTACAAAGTGTCCACGTTTCACTACCATAACTAACCCTAGAAAGAACCAAACTATTATACAGTCTAATTTTAGTCTTTAGGTGTATACGCCTATTTCTCCACACTCTCCATAGATTCTTAAAAGTCCCGGCAGTAATCCTTATTCGTCTGTTAATCTAATGCTCCTAATCTGCATAGCTCCCAAGATAATTAAACTGAGACAACTTCTCAAGAGCGCAGCCATTCAGATTAACTGAACAACAGCCTGCCTGACCAATTTTCATCACTTTAGTTTTCTCTCTGTTTATAACCAAACCTACTCTACTACCAGTCTCATCAACAGCTCGAATGAAAGAGTTCATCTCATCAACATCTCGAATGAAAGAGTTCATCTCATCAACATCTCGAATGAAAGAGTTCATCTCATCAACATCATTTGCCAAAAGGGCTAAATCATCAGCATAATCTAAATCAGAAATTTTCGTGGTCTCCAGCCCATTTAAGGCCAAAATCTTTCCCTTGAAGTGAATTTCGCATAACATAATCAATAACCAAGCTAAAGAGAAAAGGAGACAAAATGCACCCTTGTCGAACACCAGAAGTAATACTAAACCAACTGCTACAAGACTTACCAACTCTCACACACGACTCAGTGTTATTATAGAGAGCTTTCATAATGTTAACTAACTTGTCTGGTATACCATATGATCTCACAATCAACCACAAATTATGACGATCAACAGAGACAAAAGCCTTTTTGAAATCAACAAAGCGAGTAACTAAAGGTTTCTGAAACTCTAAACATTTCTCATGAATCTGCCTGAGTGAAAATATCTGATCTACACATCCCTTACCATATCTGAATCCACATTGCTCATCACGCAATTGCCTGCCAAATAGATTCTTAATTCTATTAAGCACAATCATGCAAAGAACTTTCCCTGGAACAGAGAGTAGGCTGATACCCCTATAGTTACCACAAGAACTGCGATCACCTTTTTTGAAAATAGGGATAATAATAGCTCTGGTAAAATCCTTAGGGACCATGCCTTTATCATAAAGATATTCAAAATTTCCGTCATCCAAGTGGTAACTGAAACATTCCCAGCTCTAACATTTCCGTAGTAATTTCATCTACCCCTGGCGATTTATGAAGTTTAAGTTTAGAAATAGCCAAAATAACTTCAGATTGTGTTATAGGGCCAACATTAAAGCCAGTAATGCATCTATCATCATTACAAACAATGGGAGTAGAACTAGCTACATTGTTTAAAACATCGCTGAAATGCTCAGCCGACATAGCTATGACAGAATACTCATCTTCTATAACCTTACCTTGTTTATCCTTCAATCCCTGTATACCTGTGCGTTTTCTACCATACAAAATATTAACTATCTGGTACAGCTCTCTGCTGTTGTGCTGTCTAACTGCTTCCTCGGCTTTGTCAGCCAAACCATCAAGCCAAAGATTCTTATCAGCAGCTAACTGATCTTTTACACGTTATTAAGTTCTCTGTAATGCTTTCTATTAGGACTAGTAGGGTACTGATTAAGGACATTCCTGCAGTTCCTTCTTTCTGAAATAAGCTCAAGTGCCTTATCACTCAGATAATTCTGTCTCTTCTGCTCCTTTTTTCCTAAAAGAGTACTGTTAGTGTCCAAATAAGCCTGTTTAAAATAGTCCCATTCTTCCTCAACTTCAGTAGTAAGCATACCATGACTGTCATAATGACTAAGTAACCAATCATGTAAGCTTTGGCTATAACTGAGTCTTTCAGAGCTTCAGTATTAAAGGTAAATTTTTTAATCTTAACACAACACTTTTTAAGTTTAAGTTGCCAGACACTTTTAACAAGTTAATGATCAGATCCAATTTCAACTCCCCTGTATGGCCTGGTATTCCTAACAGAACTAGCCAATTTGCTGTTAACTAATATATACAAATAATCAATCATATTCTTATGCAGCCCATCAGGTGAAACCCATGTGTACTAATGTATGTCGCGGTGTTTGTAATAAGTGTTAGTTATTCTGAAACCATTGAGTTTACTTACCTGTAGGAGACGTTGCCCATTGCCATTGCAGCTACCAATACCAAAAGGGCCAATCACTCCTTCCCAAAGGTCAGAGTCAGTACCAACTTTGGCCTTGAAGTCATCTAGAACAAGGGTAATATCTCCTTTCTTGACAAAATTCAAAATATCCTAAAGTTGTCCGTAAAACCTATAAACACTGAATAATTATTGTATGTAAACTAATTTTTGAACTCTCTACATCACAGATTGGTTCAATTACCAACTGTTGCCATATTAAATTTACCATTGTTGTGTTTGTATTTTTAGCTTAGCCATACACCAACAATCAAGTATTCAATTACTTCACCTGGGTAGATATTATTATAATTCGTATTGATATAATTTGGTTTGAATAAAAATGAAATTGAAAAATGAAAGTTGCTATTTTAAGTTCCGTAAAACACTGAATCCTGAAAAATTTTATCTACTTAAGCTCAATGTTGTACATGAATGTAAACAACAACAAGTAGATAAGGAACTCTTCAGTGCAGTTCGTCACAGAAATCGCCGTGTAAAGAATGAAGAGACTGACACTTGTGACGTTATGAATGAATTATGCAAAATTTTGTTTTGCATAATTCATTCATAACGCAACGAAGAAGTTGCACAAGTTGTTTATTAGATTAAATATATTTAAAGTTTAACGGATTTGGTGTGTTTGCGTTTATTAATTATGTGAATTTATATAACTGCTTTCTGTACCTTTTATGACTCAGTGGCTAAAAAAACCACACGAAAGGTAGTTTTCAAATTTAAAATTATATAATTGAAATTAATTTATCAACAATATTATGAAAGTTATTCACCTTAAACTATTTTCTCCTTTCAGATAGACTTCGCGGAAATTTTAACTGGAAGCCGAGGGAAAAAAATCAATCTGAAAGAACAAGAGTTGAACAAATATAAAAAAAATGTGCTAGACATGGTCAGAATGAAAGATAAGCAGAATAAAACGTGGCTTCAATGAATCATCGTCAGTTTTAAATGTTTATCTTCCTCTTTTCTTACGCTATCATCACATTTGCAACAAAAAACACTGATACCTCCTCCTCTTCCTCCTCCCTTGCCCGATTGCATCTTCTCTCTCTCCATCCTCCTCACCTGCCCCACCTGCCACAAGCGAGAACATACTCATGCTGCAGCCTCGCCTTGGCCACAGCCAAAACAAACCTGTACAGCCCGAGGGATGGATGGGGACGGGAGGAGACAGAACCAGCGCCCCATCCTTCCAGCATCCAGCCAATCTCCATCCGACTCGATGAGCAAGTCCTGGGGTCCACCACCGAAGAAACACAAGCTCGTAATGCACGACAGACTCGAAGAGAAAAAGCCAGGGTGAAAGAGAGTAGGAGAAGGGTGGTGGTGGTGGGGGGATGAAGAGAACGCGCGCGCCAGAAAGAGCGAACGACAAGAGGAAGCGAACGAGAGAGAGTCGCGAGATGTTGGACCAAACACCGCACGCGCCGATGATGACGTGGGGTAAGGAGAACAATCCTGCGTCCAGCGATCCACGATCGGCGAAAAATGTCCGTGCTCGCCCACGCGCTAGCATCCCGCATGGACTCTTCCTGGCGTCTCCCGCTTTTCCTGTAATGGTTTGCGGCCGGGGAGAGAGAGAGACCTGGGACTTCGACGCAGAGCCAGAGAGTAAGCCACTGATGCGGCTGTGTCACTTGTGTCTGCTTTGTCGTTTACCAGATGATTCGCATCCTTATTAGAGGGGCCTGTAGCGAAAGAAGACTGCTGGTATTTGCAGTGAGGGGAGGAGGAGGAAGAAGACCTTCAAACGCAGTCATCATTATTATCCTCACTACCGCCAACACTTCTGTTGGCATTGTAGCTGTTGTTGTTATTGTTGTTGTTGTTATTGCTGCCGTTGCTGTCCTCGTTATAAGTCGGGTATTAGCGGATGCTAAGTCGTTGCTCATACTTCATCACTAATGAAAGTTTGTGCTCGTCTCCAGGAGTTGGGCGTCTTGTTATCTGTGCGTGTTTAAGTTTGCAGGTTATTTTCCGTTCTGATCGCATTGAAGAGGGAGCCTGCACTAGACAGCGCTGCAGAAGGCAGACTGTGCGCGCATTCACGTACGCACGTACACATACACGAAGTAGAGGGAACGCGACTCATGTAACAACACTCTGTGTTGTAAGGATCATCCAAAAGCTTGGAACAGGGTGAAAAAATAATCAAGTTCTTCCTCTTTCTCGCTGTTTTTACTGGCAGTCCTTTAAAAATTTATTTCCCAAACATTTAGAAGTCTTCCTTCTATTTTATTTTTAAATCCCACTTTCAAATTCAGCAGAGTAACAAAAAAAAAGTCGGAGTGGTCTATAATTAAGATTATTCGAAAATATAGCTGAGATTTGAGGTGTACTTGTGTCTCTGATGCTCGTTCACAAAATCTTCAAACTCATATACGAATCGATGTTGAAGGAACGCGTTTACTGAAGACATGGAATATGTTTACTAATTAACCAAGCAATTTCAAGTTGGCATTGCGACGCATCTAATAAGTGAAATGATTGAAGACGTAGTTGGCAATGTTTTTCCTGTTGTTAAAAGAGAGTAAGTATAATCTTATTTTAATTTTTAAATAATAAGATTGTGCAGATACATTTTCTGTGGAAGTAGTTTGTTACAACCTAGGTTAATTTTAGTTTAAAATTTTCTTTAAAACAAAGTTATAATTTTATAACAATGCAGCCATTTTTTTTTACTCAACACGTTCTTCACATAGTAATTTTAATATTTTTCAGTACCATTAAATAACATTGTTGAAACTGTTATAAATTCTTGTCTTTTAAAATCAAATGTTATAGTTATGAAAAATCAAGTTTGTGTTAATGTAACGAGACGCATAGGTTTCTTAGGATATTTTTAAGTCAGTTAAAATGTTCACATAATAATTTTAATTATAATGTTTATTGTTTCAACTGATTAAAATTCACTTTTTTTAAAATCTTTTTTGGCTTGAATTTAACTAAACTTAGCTCTCTGAATTAAAGAGGCAAACTGGAACTATAAGCTTTCGAAACTAGGCCAGCAAAAATTAAGTTAAAGTGGAAAAAATATTAGTAAAAATATTTATACTTAAGTACTTACTTATTAGATTTTTTATACTTTAATTAATAAATTAAAACGGCGTGTTAATTAGCATATTTCCCGAAATCCCTTTCACCAAGGATAGATAATTAAAAAACAAGAAATATTTTGCTCATTTACGCGATTCTGATATTTTAATGTCAGAGGTGCATTAAAGATCATACTTAAAACACGTTTTTGTGTCTTTCTGATAATGGGAGCGGAAGTTATTGCAAAGTCTAAAACGCTATTTATAGAAATTTGATTAAGTTATGTTTCATAAAATTATTAATTAATTAATTATACATGACTGATTTTGTATTTAAGAACTAAATGGATTTCATTGCCTGAAGTTTATTATACTTGACTTAATCGCGCGACAGAAATATGTGAATTACCTAATGAACACCCCAATTCAGAGTGGGGCGGGGATGGCTCAGACGGTAGCGCGCCAGGCTCGTAATCTGTAGTTCCCAGGTTCGAGTCCCAGCTGGGTCAGAGTTGAGATTTATCTCCGCAAAATTCCCCGCCCTGCCCACGGTCAGTAGGGGACACCGATGGGCTTGGAAAGGCCGCCGTCCGTCGGATGGGACGTTAAGCCGTGGCTCCTTGTGTGGGAGAGCCATACCCTGTGCACGTTAAAGAACACGCTGGATGGCCTTGACGGGAGGCTACCATCTGTCTCCCAACAGCTGTTCCAGTGGGTCCCCTCCCCCAACCTTCTCTGAGTCTTCGGGGTCCATGTGACCTGGCCATTTAGCCCATGGTGTGCAGAAAAGTGCCACTCAGTGGTAAAACACCCAACCCCAATTCAGAATAATTCTAAGGGAATTTTATATATTATCACATACTAAAAAAAAGTAGACATTATAGATTAGTCCATTGTTACTTAAATGGTCTTTTCCATGAAGTGAAAATAAGGATTCCACAAGTAAATTCCATTACGGTATGAAAAATAAAATAATAATTTTAAATTTTTCTCATTTTTTTCCCATACACGAGATTTTATTTCTAAATGCAATTAAATTATATGTTGATCTCTTATCGTTATTTAATATTTACTGAAAATTATCCTTACTTATATATGATCTAGTTTTTTTAGCTTCATTAATAAGAATTTTTTAAAGGACCCCGCAAAAGATTTTCGAGCGCGAAAGGTTTCCGTTGCCTATTAGAATGGTACAGTCGCTCAAAAAAGTATCCGAACACTATGGTTGATTAGAGAATTCAGAAAAAATAACTGGCAACAATTTTTTTAGGAATTAGTGATCTGGCAACCTTCGTGTCAGATTCGTTCGAAGGTTGCCAGATCACTAATTTCTAAAAAAAAATTGTTGCCAGATATTTTTTCTGAATTCTGTAATCGACCATAGTGTTCGGACACTTTTTTGAGCGACTGTAGGTGGTCATATTATTTTGATACTAGATTGTGTGGGCTCACTCACGGAAATAATGAGCGTGTGCAGTTACCGTTCACAGCAAACTGGAGCGTGTGCAGTTACTGCACACGCTCCAGTTTGCTGTGAACGGTAACTGGAGCGTGTACAGTTGCTGTACACGCTCCAGATATTTTCCTGAATTTTGTAATCACGTGACACGAAGGTTGCCAGATCATTAATTACTAAAAAAAATCGTTGCCAGATATTTTTTCTGAATTCTGTAATCAACCATAGTGTTCGGATACTTTTTTGAGCGACTGTAGGTGGTCATATTATTTTGATACTAGATCGTGTGGGCTCACTCACGGAAATATTGAACGTGTGCAGTTACCGTTCACAGCAAACTGGAGCGTGTGCAGTTACTGCACACACTCCAGTTTTCTGTGAACGGTAACTGGAGCGTGTACAGTTGCTGTACACGCTCCAGATATTTTTCCTGAATTCTGTAATCATGTGACACGAAGGTTGCCAGATCATTAATTACTAAAAAAATCGTTGCCAGATATTTTTTCTGAATTCTGTAATCAACCATAGTGTTCGGATACTTTTTTGAGCGACTGCAGGTGGTCATATTATTTTGATACTAGATCTTGTGGGCTCACTCACGGAAATATTGAACGTGTGCAGTTACCGTTCACAGCAAACTGGAGCGTGTGCAGTTACTGCACACACTCCAGTTTCCTGTGAATGGTAACTGGAGCGTGTACAGTTGCTGTACACGCTCCAGATATTTTTCCTGAATTCTGTAATCACGTGAACACGAAGGTTGCCAGATCACTAATTTCTAAAAAAAAAGACGTTGCCAGATATTTTTTCTGAATTCTGTAATCACGTGACACGAAGGTTGCCAGATCACTAATTTCTAAAAAAAGACGTTGCCAGATATTTTTTCTGAATTCTGTAATCACGTGACACGAAGGTCACTAATATCTAAAAAAATCGTTGCCAGATATTTTTTCTGAATTCTGTAATCAGCCATAGCTTTTGGATACTTGTTTGAGCGACTGTACATTTTTTTGTGTTAAAGCGTCGAAACGTCTTAATTGAGGCTTATTATATTAACCCTTCATGCAATACTCAATAGCAGGGTTTTACAAATAATAATAATTACATAAAAAATTAGAAGTTCTTAAAAAATAACTATTTTACACTATTTTCAAACATGCAAAATACTTTTTTGTTTAGTATAACAACTTTATGAACTAACTTTACCGGATTTCGTTTCTAGCATCTGAATACCAATTCATCGTACGCTTCTTGGGTTATAATTATTTTTCAAAATCTAACTATCGTTCTGGCTTTTTTTTTTATTGCATTTCAGAGTAGCGAAATTTCATCCTAAAGAATGTATTAGTCGCGGCCACTAATTTGTTTATACTTGCATTTCACTTTACAAAAAATTGGCGGGGGTGGCTCAGTCGGTAGCGCGCCAGACTCGTAATCTGTAGTTCCCAGGTTCGAGTCCCAGCTGGGCCAGCGTTGAGATTTATCTCCGCAAAATTCCCCCTCCTGCCTAACGGTCAGTAGGGGACACCGATGTGCTTGGAAAGACCGCCGTCCGTCGGATGGGACGTTAAGCCTTGGCCCCGTGTGCGGGAGAGCCATACCCTGTGCACGTTAAAGAACACGCTGGATGGCCTTGATGGGAGGCTACCATCTGTCTCCCAACAACTGTTCCAGTGGGTCCCCTCCCACAACCTTCTCTGAGCCTTCGGGGTCCATGTGACCTGGCCATTTAGCCCATGGTGTGCAAAAAAAGTGCCGCTCAGAAGTAAAACAACCCAACTTTACAAAAAACTACCGAATCATCAGAGAATTTTTGTATTATGTCAGCGGAATGTCAAATTCAAAACTCAGGTGTAAATTCTTCATGGAAATGAAACTGCAAATATATTAAAGGTTTTAAATAAAACTATCAAAATATTTAATTTCAGCAATTGTCGTTCAGTACTTTAAAGGTTATGTAAACTAGAATATTGACAGAAAAAGAGAGCCAAGAATATTTAACAGAAAAAAAATTACCCCTCAAAGTGCTGATAACCAAGAGGTCTGACAGGAGTCTATCAGTATAATACTTCAAAGAGATCTTTGAGAAAGGCGAGACATGTCCAAGGAGACACCATACGTCTTTTTTAATCAATAAACAAACATTCTAGTCTTTCCTTTGAGCTGTCAACAAATAAAGTTTAAAAAATCCTGATTTTTATTTTACCTTTAGTTTCATTCCCATAAAACTTTATTCTTCAAGATATTGAATTTCTACTTTTGCTTTTCATCTAATAATATGGAAATTCCCCAACGATTTCACAGGATTCTGTATTGTATATATATATATACCAATAGACAATATATTGGGTAAGGTTATACATATAGAAAAAGAAACAATTGTCATTAAACGCACAATGGATATTTATTTCGAGAAATGTAATAAGAAATATATTTATGTTTTATAGAACGTTGTGATTTGACCAACGGAACAAGGCTTGCATTCCGATATTCATTGTAAATGGTCCAGAACAATGTTCTGACATCCTTCCTTAACAATTAATAAGTTCAATCCGTCAATAGTTTACTTTGAAAGCATTATTTCTATACAGAATATATCTTCATTTCTATATACTGTCGCTCAAAAAAGTATCCGAACACTAGGGTTGATTACAGAATTCAGAAAAAAATATCTGGCAACGATTTTTTCTGAATTCTGTAATCAACCATAGTGTTCGGATACTTTTTTGAGCGACTGTAGGTGGTCATGTTATTTTGATACTAGATCGTGTGGGCTCACTCACGGAAATATTGAGCGTGTGCAGTTGCTGTACACGCTCCAGATATTTTTCCTGAATTCTGTCATCACGTGACACGAAGGTTGCCAGATCACTAATTTCTAAAAAAAATCGTTGCCAGATATTTTTCCTGAATTCTGTAATCAACCATAGTGTTCGGATACTTTTTTGAGCGACTGTACCACTATCAGAATCAGGAGGTAATAGTTTTATTAATATGACAAACCAGAATGGTATAACAAAATTTCTGACGAGACGGAACTACACATATCACGAGGGCGTTCCGGTTCGAGCCCTGTTGCCAGTAGAAGAATTTGATACAGCCAAACGTTTTCATTCATAGTTAATGTTGCGAAATCAGAAATCGAATTAAAACATTAAATGAACTTATTTAACAAATAACACAACTTTTTTTGCAAAAAATAAGTAAAACTTAAAAAAAATTCACTTAATGAACAAATGGACTAACTAATACTCATTGCTAATTAATTACTGATTATCTTTCACATACAAACAGAATAGAGTGTTCGAAGTTTTCTTTAAATGGCATTCTAATCATGAAATTCTAAACACCTCAATTAAGGATTAATGAAGTATTCAATAAAAGGGTTTCACAAGTCAATTCTTAACAACAACTCTTTTACACAATTTCCAAGGTACAAAATACCTTTTTATTTCGTATAGCACTATTTTATGAGTTGCCTATATTGTCTGCCTCTCCCAATCTAATGTCACACAACATGTATAAATGGGTTTCAATTAACACTCCTCGGGGCGCGGATGGCCTAGTCGGTAGAGCACGCCAGGCTCGTGATCTGCAGTTCCCAGGTTGAGTTGGGTTGTTTTATCTCTGAGCGGCACTTTTTTGCACACCATGGGCTAAATGGCCAGGTCACAAGGACCCCGAAGACTCAGAGAAGGTTGGGGGAGGGGACCCACTGGAACAGCTGTTGGGAGACAGATAGTAGCCTCCCGTCAAGGCCATCCAGGGTGTTCTTTAACGTGCACAGGGTATGTCTCTCCCGCACACGGGACCACGGCTTAACGTCCCATCCGACGGACGGCGGCCTTTCCAAGCCCATCGGTGTCCCCTACTGACCGTGGGCAGGGCGGGGAATTTTGCGGAGATAAATCTCAACGCTGACCCAGCTGGGACTCGAACCTGGGAACTACAGATTACGAGCCTGGCGCGCTACCGACTGAGCCACCCCCGCCCCTTCCCAGGTTGAAGTCCCGCCTAGGCCAGCGTAGAGATTTGTCTCCAAAAACTCCGGGGGGGGGGAGGGAAGGGAACACCGATGAGTTTGGAAAGGATGCCGTCCGTCGAATTAAGCCGTGGCTCCGTGTGCAGAAGAGCTCATACTCAGTGCACGTTAAAGACTTGAGACAACCATTTTGTCTATTCTGTCCAGTGGGTCCTCAATATCTAATGTTCTCTGGGCCCTTGTGACCTAGCCATTTAGCTCATTGTGTGTAAAAAATGCGAAACTTAACAATATCCTTTTTAACACACACAAAAAGACACTAAAACTCAGACCCCATACTAACATAGATGATTTTAAAATTCTCTCCCACAAGGCATCACGCTTCTACTATTTGTGCACACGATCAACTCACTCTTCTCTCTTTGGGGGCGGGGGTGGCTCAGTCGGTAGCGCGCCAGTCTCGTAATCTGTAGTTCCCAGGTTCGAGTCCCAGCTGGGTCAGCGTTGAGATTTATCTCCGCAAAATTCCCCGCCCTGCCCACGGTCAGTAGGGGACACCGATGGGCTTGAAAAGGCCGCCGTCCGTCGGATGGGACGTTAAGCCGTGGCCACGTGTGCGGGAGAGCCATAACCTGTGCACGTTAAAGAACACGCTGGATGGCCTTGACGGGAGGCTACCACCTGTCTCCCAACAGCTGTTCCAGTGGATCCCCTCCCCCAACCTTCTCTGAGCCTTCGGGGTCCATGTGACCTGGCCATTTAGCCCATGGTGTGCAAAAAAGTGATGCACAGAGGTAAAATAACCCAAATAACCCACTCTTCTCTCACTTCAGTTATACAGATATGGCGTATTCATCAGAGCACGTAGAGCACCTCGTGATACAATACACACTATTTTATAGACAATTGTTGCAAGTTATCACGTGGTTTCATTACCAAAAGATTCCGAGAAGTTCATTGATCACGACCTAGATCTGTTTCATAAAGACATCACTCGAATGGAATTCGCTTCAATTGCAATAAGGAAGACTTGAGCGTAAATATGTATGAAACATTATCTCCTTTCTACACTATGCAAAGAAGGGGACACAGATGGGCATGAAAAGATCGCCGTTCATCGGATGGGACGTTAAGCCGTAACCCGTGTGAAAGAGAGGCTTTGGGTTGGGTTATTTTACCTCTGAGCGGCACTTTTTTGCACACCATGGGTTGTATGGCCAGGTCACATGGACCCCGCAGCTCAGAGAAGGTTGGGTGAGGGGACCCACTGGAACAGCTGTTGGGAGGCAGATGTAGCCTTTCGTCAAGGCTATCCAGCGTGTTCTTTAACATGCACAGGGTATGGTTCTCCCGCACACGGAGCCACGGCTTAACGTCCCATACGACGGACGGCGGCCATTCCAAGCCCATCGGTATCCCCTACTGACCGTGTGCAGGGCGGGGAGTTTTGAGGAGATAAATCTCAACGCTGTCCCAGCTGGGTTGTGTTGGGTTGTTTTACCTCTGAGCGGCACTTTTTTTGCACACCATGGGCTAAATGGCTAAGTCACATGGACCCCGAAGGATCAGAGAAGGTTTGGGAAGGCGACCCACTGGAACAGCTGTTGGGAGACAGATGGTAGTCTCCCGTCAAGGCCATCCAGCGTGTTCTTTAACGTGCACAGGGTATGGCTCTCCCGCACACGAGGCCACGGCTTAACGTCCCATCCGACGGACGGCGGCCTTTTCAAGCCCATCGGTGTCCCCTACTGACCGTGGGCAGGGCGGGGAGTTTTGCGGAGATAAATCTCAACGCTGTCCCAGCTGGGACTCGAACCTGGGAACTACAGATTACGAGCCTGACGCGCTACCTACTGAGCCACCCCCTCCCCACATCAACCTCTCCATCAACAAGTGATTATCACGAGACTTGACTGAAAGAGAAGTATACATATGTGCACCTTAGAGAACCCGCTGGATGGCATTTCCGGAAGCTTAAGTTTGTGTCCTAACAGCTGTCGAATAGATCCCTTTTCTCCTACTGAAATCTGAGCCTTTGGGATCCTTGTGACCTGGACATTTAACCCCTTATGTATATAAAAGTGTCGCTCAGAGGTAAAACACCAACAACGTGAGAAATACAGGTTTAGCTCTTTGGATCACGATATTATTGCTGTTTGATCGAAATAATATTCTTTTTATTAAACAAATAAATTAAAAATTTTAAAAATTACCTATCTTCCTATAGGACCCTAAAAAGCAGAAAATAAGCCTAAAACATATCGGTGGTGCAATCAGTCACTGAGTTCGTATTCACTTCGAAAGAAAATAAGGCGCCGATTTACCTACACAACAAGATTGCCGGCGCCTTATCTTCCTTTGAAGTGAATACGAACTCAGTGACTGATTGCACCACCGATATGCTTTAGTTTTATTTTACACTTTTTAGAGCGCATATAAGAAGATAATTATTTTTAATTTTTTAATTTATTTATATTTTATTCTTTGTCCACTGAAAACACTGACCTTCAGAAACTATCATTTGAATATGACTCATGTACATCGACCTCATTTTTCCATCTTTATACAGTCCTGTGTGACGTAGCCATGACATTAGAGGCGTAACAAACTTTAATTTTAGATATGACTCGTTAAAGTCTAACCCCGTGATTTCCTCTCATTCCCTTTTGTGAAGAGGAGATAATGGTGAGGGGAAGGCATAATTTGAAGCAGTCTACAACCTTCATTATATGAGCTTTCTTTCAACACCTGACTCGTAACTGCAGGAAAGTAGGGATTTGGGTTGGGTTGTTTGTTACCATCTGTCTCCCAACAGCTTTTCCAGTGGGTCCCCTCCCCCAACCTTCTCTGAGCCTTCAGGGTCCATGTGACCTGGCCATTTAGCGCATGGTGTGCAAAAAACGAGTTGCTCAGAGGTAAAACAACGCAACCCTCGCGTTCCAAAAATATAACGGAATAATTGATTTCATATTTTTCAATTTTTTTTTAGTTTTAAGGGAGAGGACAACTTTTTATATCCTATGACACTCCCCGCGTCACAAGTTTTCATTTCACACATAAATCATTACGTTTCTTCCTCGCTTTCGATTGATATGGTAGAACAATTGTTCTGACAAACACACAAACCGACAAATAGACAAATGACGAGCGAAAAGGAATAGAATGATATTTAAAAAAAATTATAACCGCAAAAAAAGTCCAAAATTAAAGTCAAATGCAAAAGAAAAAATTCGTTCAAACATATATAATAGTCCCTTTGTTACATTATAATTTGTTTCATGTATGGGATGTAACACATTGTCTAGTAGAATAGTGCAGTAGATGGAATAAGAGGAAGGTTTTGGGTTGGGTTGTTTTACCTCTGAGCGGCACTTTTTTGCATTAGTGATCTGGCAACCTTCGTGTCACGTGACACGAAGGTTGCCAGATCACTAATTTCTAAAAAAATCGTTGCCAGATATTTTTTCTGAATGCTGTAATCGACCATAGTGTTCGGATACTTTTTTGAGCGACTGTACAGTATATTCTGATAGAATAAAACGTGGCGTCTGTTGGTTCAGTCGGTAGCGCGCGAAACTCGTAATCCGAAGTTACCACGTTCGTAACCAACTTGGCCAGCGTTGAGATTTATCCCTGCTATCCTCCCACCCTGCATCAGCGAGAAAGGGGGGGGGGGGGGCAACGACGGACTTCGGAAGGCCACCGTTCGTCGGATGGGACATTAAGCCATGGCTTCGTGTGCAGGAGATTCATGCCTTATGCACGTTAAAGAAGACGCTGGAGAGTCTTGACGAGAGGCTACCATATGTCACCCAACAGCTACTCACTAGTCCACCCCACCTTCTCCGAGCCTTCGGGGTCCTTGTGGCCTGGCCATTTTAACCATTGCGTGTAAAAAGAGTGCTGCTCTGAGGTAAAACAACCCAATCCAGGTGTTGGGTTGTTTTACCTCTGAGCGGCACTTTTTTGCACACCATGGGCTAAATGGCCAGGTCACATGGACCCCGAAGGCTCAGAGAAGGTAGGGGGAGGGGACCCACTGGAACAGCTGTTGGGAGACAAATGGTAGCCTCCCGTCAAGGCCATCCAGCGTGTTCTTTAACGTGCACAGGGTATGGCTCTCCCGCACACGGGGTCACGGCTTAACGTCCCATCTGACGGACGACGACCTTTCCAAGCCCATCGGTGTCCCCTACTGACCGTGGGCAGGGCGGGGAATTTTGCGGAGATAAATCTCAACGCTGACCCAGCTGGAACTCGAACCTGGGAACTACAGATTACGAGCCTGGCGCGCTACCGACTGAGCCACCCCCGCCCCAACCCAGGTGTATCATCATAACTAAAATAAGTATTTCTAAGAGAAAATCAGCACTGTTAGATAATGCATTTCCAAGAGAAATGTCTAGAATATGTATTTTCAAAAGAGTGTCTATGTTCTAAGATTTGTTGCACATTCATATGCCACTGTTTATATACTACTGTCTTTTAACTGTCTATATGTACATATTGTCTTTCAACTGTCTATATGTACACATTGTCTTTCAACTGTCTATGTGTACACATTGTATTTCGTACATGTTATCTTTCAACTGTCTATGTGTATATATTGTCTTTCAACATGTATGTGTGTGACACACAGAACCCTCTGGAAACAGTAATCCATAAGTTCATGGTAGCACTTATTCCATGGGATTATATAAGAAGTCTGATAATTCAGAAACATATATAATTTGATGTGGCTATCCTCTTATGATCCAAGGGGGCGAGTTACAACCCCTCGGCTATACCTAGTGGCATACCCAGAGGGTTATCCCCTCTTAGCTTTAAAGCTGCAAAATTTTCAATAAAATCCCAGAAAATCATAGACTTTAGACAGCAAACCTTCCCATTAAAGGCAACTCCCTCGCACACTGGAAGTTTCTGGGTACGCCAGTGGCTAGACCTAACAAACGAAAATCTTAAGCCTGGTAGGCCATGATAAAGATATACAACAAACTTCATCGTTACCTTCTGCTACTGCTTCAAGTTGCTCTGGCAGGGGGTTGACTGGGGTTGTGCGGTGACAACTTCGATCTGTGAGCAGCCAATCAATCATGATATTGCTTCCATTGCAACATATTTCTGATAGCAATTGGCGCAACTGTTATCTCCGTTGTCTTCATTGTTTGCGGTCTCAGATCTTCAAGGGTTACATCATTACTCTCTGATAGGATACCTCTTAACTACAATAGGTTAGGGGAGTTCTTAATTGCGACCTACTAGGTTCACTAAATTCGTTTTTGATTGGTCTGTTCACGTTAACCCTGCATCCAAATGCCTGTTTCTGAGTTTTCTGAACTCTTATTAGTGAAATTCCCCTAATAACATCTAAAAAGAATATTCCACCTGAAGCAGCATTAAAAGTTTTTAAAAATTTCAATCAGAAAAATATAAAAAGCATCTCAACATTTTTACAGATGGATCTGTACTACCAGATAGTGGATCCTCTACAGCTGAATTTTTTGTTCCTCAAAATAAATTTTTTACAGTTTTTAAATTACCTCAAAATACTTCAATAATACATGCAGAATTAATAGCAATAATAGAAGCATTTAATTGGATTTTAAATAACTTAAATAATTGTAAAATTGCAGTTTTTGTGGACTCGAAAGGGGCCATACAAACATTACAACAAGAATTATACCAATCAGACTATGATATATACATTTACAAACTATTAACACTTAATACATTTAACAAACAATTCAAAAATAATAAAATTACAATTCAATGGATCCCTAGTCATATAGGGATCATTGAAAACGACTTTGTTGATGGATTAGCAAAAAATGCTCATAAACTTAACAAAATTAGCAACTGCTTCAATTTTTATAACACAATAAAAAAAGATATAAAAAAAATAGAATATAGACCGAACAATTCTTCCAAATTGAAGCATCATTAAAAAATAACAACTTTTGATACGTTCTTTCAAAAAATATTAATTATATTCTAAATCTACCGTTTACAAGAAGATAATTAAGTATCTTTTATAGTTATAGAACAAATACAGCAATGCTAAATCAAACAAAATTTTATCTTAAACTTTCAAACTCTCCACACTGCAAAAACTGTAACGTACCCGAAACAATTCATCATATTTTATGGGACGGGGGTGGCTCAGCCGGTAGCGCGCCATGCTCGTAATCTGTAGTTCCCAGGTTCGAGTCCCAGCTGGGTCAGCGTAGAGAGTTATCTCCGCAAAAATTCCCCGCCCTGTCCACGGTCAGTAGGGGACACCGATGGACTTGGAAAGGCCGCCGTCCGTCGGATGGGACGTTAAGCCGTGGCCCCGTGTGCGGGAGAGCCATACCCTGTGCACGTTAAAGAACACGCTGGATGGCTTTGACGGGAGGCTACCATCTGTCTCCCAACAGCTGTTCCAGTGGGTCCCTTCCCCCAACCTTCTCTGAGCCTTCGGGGTCCATGTAACCTGGCCATATAGCCCATCATCATCATCATCCTCAAGCAGCCATGGGCTACGGAGGTCCAACCAGACCGTGCAATTTAGTTCTCCAAGCAAGTCTATCCTGAGCTACATCTACTGCATCTGGCCACTGCACACCAATTCTAACAAGGTCCTGTTTGACATTGTCTGCCCACCGCATCCTAGGTCTCCCCTTCTTTCTGAGGCCTTTAGGCACACTGTTCATAACCCTATTCGCCAATCTATAATTATCCATTCGGGCAACATGGCCAAACCAACGGAGTCTCTCTCTGCACAATATGCTGCTTAAAGGAGGTTGCAAACTCCTTTGCCTAACCTCATCATTAGTTACAAAGTTGAACCACCTAATGCCCAAGATATTTGCGTAAGCATCTTGTATCAAAAGCATCTAGTTTCCCGTTATCCTGTTTACAAAGTGTCCAAGTTTCACTACCATAACTAACCCTAGAAAGAACCAAACTATTATACAGTCTAATTTTAGTCTTTAGGTGTATACGCCTATTTCTCCACACTCTCTATAGATTCTTAAAAGTCCCTGCAGCAATCCCTATTCGTCTGTTAATCTCATGCCGCACATCACCATTAATTGTTACATAGCTCCCAAGATAATTAAACTGTGACACCTGCTCAAGACTGCAACCATTCAGATTAACTGAATCACAGCCTACCTGACCAATTTTCATCACTTTAGTTTTCTCTCTGTTTATAACCAAACCTACTCTACTACCAGTCTCATCAACAGCTTGAATGAAAGAGTTCATCTCATCAACATCATTTGCCAAAAGGGCTAAATCATCAGCATAATCTAAATCAGAAATTTTCCTATCTCCAGCCCATTTAAGGCCAAAATCTTTCCCTTGAAGTGAATTTCGTATAACATAATCAATAACCAAACTAAAGAGAAAAGGAGACAAAATGCACCCTTGTCGAACACCAGAAGTAATGCTAAACCAATTGCTACAAGCCTTACCAACTCTCACACACAACTTAGTGTTATTATAGAGAGCTTTCATTATGTTAACTAACTTGTCTGGTATACCATATGATTTCACAATCAACCACAAATTATGACGATCAACAGAGTCGAAAGCCTTTTTGAAATCAACAAAGCTAGCAACCAAAGGTTTCTGAAATTCTAAACATTTCTCAAGAATCTGCCTAAGTGAAAATATCTGATCCACACATCCCCTACCACTTCTGAATCCACATTGCTCATCACGCAATTGACTGTCAACCAGATTCTTAATTCTATTAAGCACAATCATGGAAAGAACTTTACCTGGAACAGAGAGTAGGCTAATACCCCTATAGTTATCACAAGAACTGCGATCACCTTTTTTGAAAATAGGGATAACAATAGCTCTGGTAAAATCCTTAGGAACCATGCCTTTATCATAAAAGATATTCAGAATTTCAGTCATCCAAGTGGTAACCGAAACATTTCCAGCTCTAAGCATTCTGTAGTAATTTCATCTACCCCTGGGGAATTATGGAGTTTAAGTTTAGAAACAGCCAAAATAACTTCAGATTGTGTTATAGGGCCAACATTAAAGCCACCAATGCATCTATCATCATTGCAAACAATGGGAATAGAACTAACGGCATTGTTTAGAACATCACTGAAATGCTCAGCCCACCTAGCCATAACAGAATCCTCCCCTTCTATAACCGTACCTTGTTTATCCTTCAATTCCTGTATACCTGTCCGTTTTCTACCACACAAAACATTAACTATCTGGTACAGCTCTCTGCTGTTGTGCTGTCTAACTGCTTCCTCGGCTCTGTCAGCCAAACCATCAAGCCAAAGATTCTTATCAGCAGCTAACTGATCTTTTACACGTTTATTAAGTTCTCTGTAATGCTTTCTATTAGGACTAGTAGGATATTGATTAAGGATATTCCTGCAGTTCTTTCTTTCCGAAATAAGCTCAAGTGCCTTATCACTCAGATAATTCTGTCTCTTCTGCTCCTTTTTTCCTAAAAGATTACTGTTAGTGTCAAAAAAAGCCTGTTTAAAATGATCCCATTCTTCCTCAACTTCAGTAGTAAGCATACCATGACTGTCATAATGACTAAGTAACCTATCATGGTAAGCTTTGGCTATAACTGGATCTTTCAGAGCTTCAGTATTAAAAGCAAATTTTTTAACCTTAGCACAACACTTTTTAAGTTTAAGTTACAAGACACTTTTAACAAGGTAATGGTCAGATCCGATTTCAGCTCCCCTATATGCCCTGGTATTTCTAACAGAACTAGCCCATTTGCTGTTAATTAATATATAATCAATCATATTCCTATGCAGCCCATCAGGTGAAACCCATGTGTACTTATGTATGTCGCGGTGTTTGTAATACGTGTTAGTTATTCTGAAACCATTGAGTTTACTTACCTGTAGGAGACGTTGCCCATTGCCATTGCAGCTACCAATACCAAAAGGGCCAATCACCCCTCCCCAACGGTCAGAGTCAGTACCAACTTTGGCATTGAAGTCACCAAGAACAAGGGTAATATCTCCTTTCTAAGTGCCGCTCAGAGGTAAAACAACCCAACCCATCATATTTTACTTAACTGTACAAACAACACAACTCAAAGGGTTGTGGAATAGTTTGGTTCTTTCTAGGGTTAGTTATGGTAGTGAAACTTGGACACTTTGTAAACAGGATAACGGGAAACTAGATGCTTTTGATACAAGATGCTTACGCAAATATCTTGGGCATTAGGTGGTTCAACTTTGTAACTAATGATGAGGTTAGGCAAAGGAGTTTGCAACCTCCTTTAAGCAATATATTGTGCAGAGAGAGACTCCGTTGGTTTGGCCATGTTGCCCGGATAAATAATTATAGATTGGCGAATAAGGTTATGAACAGTGTGCCTAAAGGCCTCAGAAAGAATGGGAGACCTAGGATGCGGTGGGCAGACAATGTCAAACAGGACCTTGTTAGAATTTGTGTGCAGTGGCCAGATGCAGTAGATGCAGCTCAGGATAGACTTGCTTGGAGAACTAAATTGCACGGTCTGGTTGGACCTCCGTAGCCCATGGCTGCTTGAGGATGATGATGATGATGGGCTATATGGCCAGGTTACATGGACCCCGAAGGCTCAGAGAAGGTTGGGGGAAGGGACCCACTGGAACAGCTGTTGGGAGACAGATGGTAGCCTCCCGTCAAAGATTAGAACTGATTTAATTTTGAACCGGAAATATTTTGATTCTAAAACTAAAATATACAAAATTTTATTTGACTTTCTAATCTCTACAGATTTATGGAAAAGAATTAAAAAAATAAATAAATAAAAATAAAAAGAGTAAAATGAAAATTAACTAAAAAGTATTATAGTTAATTATTAAAAAAAAAAGTATGATGAGAAAGACTTTATAAAGACCTCTCAAATATATGTAACGTTGAATAAATAAAAAAATCCTCCAAGGAATGAATGCATCGTAAACTACCCACGTGACCAAAGTAGCACTTTTCATAGGATTCTACACAAGTTGAAGGATAGCTTACATAACAAATGGCACTGAATGGCAACCAATCCTAAAACGCAGGAACTCCTTTGGAAGAGCGTATTCTAGAACACACTTTCTCTTGAAAAGGCGTAATCTGGAAATGTTAATTTCTACTCAGAAATACCTATTTTTATACATGGTGATACATATGGGTTACGTTGAGTTGGTTTGCCTCTGAGCGGCACTTTTTTTTTGCACGGAATGGGCTAAATGGTCAAGTCACAAAGACCCCAAGGATTCAGAGAAGGTTGGGGTTGGGTTGGGTTGTTTTACCTCTGAGCGGCACTTTTTTTGCACACCATGGGCTAAATGGCCAGGTCACATGGACCACGAAGGCTCAGAGAAGGTTGGGGGAGGGAACCCACTGGAACAGCTGTTGGGAGACAGATGGTAGCCTCCCGTTAAGTGCACAGGGTATGGCTCTCCCACACACGGACCACGGCTTAACGTCCCATCCGACGGACGGCGGCCTTTCCAAGCCCATCGGTGTCCCCTACTGACCGTGGGCAGGGCGGGAAATTTTGCAGAGATAAATTTCAACGCTGACCCAGCTGGGACTCGAACCTGGGAACTACAGATTACGAGCCTGGCGCGCTACCGACTGAGCCACCCCCGCCCCCAGAAGGTTGGGGAATGGGATTACCCTTCAAGGCCAACCAGAGTGTTCTTTAACATACTTTCTCTTGGAAATGAGCAATCTAGACATGTTGATTACTCACTTAGAAATACTCATTTCAGATATGGTGATGCATTTAGAAATGAAGATGAAAGCTCTCATGCAGCAACGTCAGCGTTATGAAACGTAACCATTTTTCATTTTCTCGTCTTAGCCATTTACACAAACAAAGGAAAGGACAAGAGCAACAGAAACTGAAAGCTTCATAAGTCAAAAACCAATTAGGAAATGCTGTTTAAAATTGACAGATTATCTGCGGGGAATGATGTAGCGATAACGTTCTCAGAAGAAGTTGAATCCATAAATCTCTTTTGGCAGTGCGGGATGACTCTCTCTCATCCTGGTTGCCATCTCTTAAATTCGAAATCCTCTCATTGAATAACTTTCTTATCGCGAAAGATTAATGTTATTTGGCTTCCTAAACAAATTGATTAACTTTCCCGAAAATCGATTGCAATTTCCCTCTTTTTTCCACCATTGCAAGCCGTAAAAACAAAGAGAGATTTTTTTGTGTTACAGAGAAATGATAAAACCAGAGGAATAAATGGGAAAGTTAACTGTCTGAGTCGATTATGACAAAGATGGAACTGTAAATCACATCCGAGGATTTCTTGTGATGGATTTTCATTTCTTTTTTCCTCGCGTTTGATTTGAAATTGACGTCAACGCCTATCAGCGAAACTTTTATACATACAATGGGCTAAATGACCAGGTCACAAGGATTCCAATAGATCAGGGAAGGTTGAGAAAAGGGGTGGGTTGTTTTACCTCTAAGCGCCACTTTTTGCACACCATGGACTAAATGTCCAAGTCACATGGACCCCGAAGGCTCAGAGAAGGTTGGGGGAGGGGACCCACTGGAACAGCTGTTGGGAGACAGATGGTAGCCTCCCGTGAAAGCCATCCAGCGTGTTCTTTAACGTGCACAGGGTATGGCTCTCCCACACACGGGGCCACGGCTTAACGTCCCATCCGACGGACGGCGGCCTTTCCAAGCCCATCGGTGTCCCCTACTGACCGTGGGCATTGCGGGGAGTTTTGCGGAGATAAATCTCAACGCTGACCCAGCTGGGACTCGAACCTGGGAACTACAGATTACGAGCTAGGCGCGCTACCGACTGAGCCACCCTCGCCCCTTGAGAAAGGGGAGTGTTTGGATAGCTGATTGTAGGTATTTAAACATTCCGTCAAGAGCAGCGCATTTTTAATGTGCACAGAGAACAGTTGTCCTTCCTGTTGGGGGAGAAGGATTGGCTCAGTAGGTATCGCGTCAGGCTCGTAATGTTCTGTTTGCAGGTTCGAGTCTAACTGTTCCAGGGTTGATATTTATTTCCGCTCTCACCAATGATCAGATGGAAACACCGGTGAACTTGGAAAGCTCACCGTTCATCGGATCGGGCGTTATAGGTCATGACACCGTGTCCAAGAGAATCAGACACACTGGTGACCTTGACGAGAGGTTTCCATTTGACTCCTAAGGATCAATGGATACTTAGGAGACAGATGGTTACCTCCCGTCAAGGCCATCCAGTGTGTCATCTGTCTCCTAACAAAGTCTCCACTGTCCACTGTGTCTGGGGAATGGGATCCAGCTGTTCACTGGATCCCATTCCCCAACTCTTTCTGAGCCGTCGAGGTGCTTGTGATCTGGTCATTTAGCCCATTTTGTTAAAAAAAAGTGTGGCTTAGAGGTAATCAGCCATCCTCAGCCTACCTAACTGTGCCACTGCTTAACGTCCCTTTCAAAAATAATAGAGGCCTTTCCATGCCCTTTGCCACTGCAGAAGGGGGCGAGGGTGGCTCAGTCAGTAGCACACCAGGCTCGTAATCTGTAGTTCCCAGGTTCGAGTCCCAGCTGGGTCAGCGTTGAGATTTATCTCTGCAAAATCTCCGCCCTGCCCACGGTCAGTAGGGGACACCGATGGGCTTGAAAAGGCCTCCGTCCGTCGAATGGGACGTTAAGCCGTGGCCCCGTGTGCAGGAGAGCCATACCCTGTGCACGTTAAAGAACACGCTGGATGGCCTTGACGGGATGCTACCATCTGTCTCCCAACAGCTGTTCTAGTGGGTCCCCTCCCCCAACGTTCTCTGAGCCTTCGGGGTCCTTGTGGCCTGGCCATTTAGCCCATGGTGTGCAAAAAAGTGCCGCTCAGAGGTAAAACAATCCAATCCACTGCAGACGGGTTTTAGCGGAGAAAATCTCGACTCAGTCATAGTGGAGACTCGAACCAGGAACATCAGCTTACAAGCCGGACTCATATCAACTCTCGGCACTCTGTGGTTAGAAGCCTAGCACGCTGCAAGCTCTGTGACATGCACTTGGAATACTTTTGTAATTCATTGCCATCAGAGCAAGAGTTAAGCCTACAAGAGCATTCATTAAGCTACCGTCATATGCAAGGAGAAGTTAATATGATTTCGGGAACTCACCTGATGGGTAATTGATCAACGGATAGAGAGCAGAAGAGGCCACGGAATTAAAGAGGTTATAATGTTGTTATTCAATCTAACTTGATACATCGGGAAGAACGCAGGATTTAATCACGAGCAGTGGTTTTTTGGCTACACAATGAGACAAATGGCCAAGTCACAAGAATCCCAAGGTTTAGAACAAGGTTATGGAAGGACAGTTATCTTTGCGAAAGCTTACTGTCGAAATCACGTCCAGCGTTTTAACATGTGAACATGTCTCTCTTGAAAATGAGATCACGATATTTTTCAAACAGAGTTGGGTTGTTTTACCTCTGAGCGGTACTTTTTTGCACACCATGGGCTAAATGGCCAGGTCACATGGACCCCGAAGGCTCAGAGAAGGTTGGGGGAGGGGACCCACTGGAACAGCTGTTGAGAGACAGATGGTAGCCTCCCGTCAAGGCCATCCAGCGTGTTCTTTAACGTGCACAGGGTATGGCTCTCCCGCACACGGGGCCACGGCTTAACGTCCCATCCGACGGACGGCGGCCTTTCCAAGCCCATCGGTGTCCCCTACTGATCGTGGGCAGGGCGGGGAATTTTGCGGAGATAAATCTCAACGCTGACGCAGCTGGGACTCGAACCTGGGGACTACAGATTACGAGCCTGGCGCGCTACCAACTGATCCACCCCGCCCCTTTTTTCAAACAGATAACGATTTTATCTTAAGCTGAGTCATAAGGACCCCAAGATAAAATTTTAAAAGCGAATCAACGCTAGGAATGCATTTTATTAAATGCTTTGCCGGTAGGTTCTTCCATCTCCTTTAGCTTGGGTTTCTTGTGAGTTGACCTGTTTCTTTCTGACCATGATCCACGAGAGATTATAAGAGGAGAAAATCCGAACTTTGATCAGTTGGGACTGGAGACAAACTCATATGATTAACTCAAATAAGGGATGAAAATATGCCAGTGCAGTCATATATCTCATCCCAATTATTAACAACAGCGTAGAATTCGTATTTTTCTTTTACTGTTATTTTTGATACGTAACGATACGAAGTGAATTTAGAGGAGTCACTTTTTTACTTATTTTCTTTTGCTTTTCGGTCGTCATTTGTTTATTAGTTTGTTTGTTGTTTTGTGTAGGTGGTCATATTATTTTGATACTAGATCGTGTGGGCTCATTCACGGAAATATTGAGCGTGTGCAGTTACCGTTCACAGAAAACTGAAGCGTGTGCAGTAACTGCACACGCTCCAGTTTTCTGTGAACGGAGCGTCTACATGCTGGAGCGTCTACATACAACTGGAGCGTCTACATACAACTGGAGCGTCTACATACAACTGGAGCGTCTACATGCTCCAGATATTTTTCCTGAATTCTGTAATCACGTGACACGAAGGTTGCCAGATCACTAATTTCTAAAAAAATCGTTGCCAGATATTTTTCCTGAATTCTGTAATCAACCATAGTGTTCGGATATTTTTTTGAGCGACTGTAGGTGGTCATATTATTTTGATACTAGATCGTGTGGGCTCACTCACGGAATTATTGAGCGTGTGCAGTTACTGCACACGCTCCAGTTTGCTGTGAACGGTAACTGGAGCGTGTACAGTTGCTGTACACGCTCCAGATATTTTTCCTGAATTCTGTAATCAATCATAGTGTTCGGATACTTTTTTGAGCGACTGTAGCCATACCCTGTGCACGTTAAAGAACACGCTGGATGGCCTTGACGGGAGGCTACCATCTGTCTCCCAACAGCTGTTTCAGTGGGTCTCCTTCCCCAACCTTCTCTGAGCCTTCGGGGTCCATGTGACCTGGCCATTTAGCCCATGGTGTGCAAAAAAGTGCCGCTCAGAGGTAAAACACCCAACCCAACAACTTCAAGGGAAGATAAGGCGACAAAACCAATTTATGAACAATAGCTGCGGGATCCCCTATCTTCCTTTGAAGTGAATACGGACACAATAATGAGTTATTAGGATGCGTATTAGAAGATAGGTAGTTATTAAAATTCTTAATTTATAAATTTTTGTTTCATCTCATTAACAATCATTTTAAACAAGCAGGGAACTTAAAATGAATCAGAAAGTCAGTCATTATTTACAGACAACTTCGGAATCTTTCGAAGGTAATGTTAAAACAATAAAACTACAAAACTCTGCAACTAAATGTGTCCTTAATCCTTTTACCCTGTCTGTTGGGGCGGGGGTTGGCGTCAGTCGCCTAAATGTACAGGGTCATAACTAAAGAGCACATCAGGCTCTCAATCTGCTGTTTCCAATTCGAGTATCAACTGTGTTTGAATTAAGATTTAGCTCTGCTAAACTCCAAATGTGCCCTCGGCCAGAAATGGAACATCGATAGGCTTGAAAAGGTCGCTGCCAATAGGACGAGACAAAACCCTGATGGTGTGTGCAGGAAAGCCATACACTGTGCACTTTAAAGAACACGCTGAATGGCCTCGACCAGATGCTTTCATCTGTCTCCTAACTCTCGGTTGGAAACCCTTTCCCCTACCTTCACTTACCCCTTGGGGGGCTTGTGATGACCATTTAGCCCATCATGTGTAAAAAAAAAGTGCTGGGGCGGGGATTGCTCAGTCGCTATCGCGCCAGGCTCGTAATCTGCAGTTCTCAGGTTCGAGTCCCCGTCTGGACCACCGTTGAGATTTACTCCTCAAAACTCCTCGCCCTGCTCTCAGTCAGTAGGGCACCGATGGGCTTGGAAATGCCGCCGTTCGTCGGATAGGACGTTAAGCCGTGGCTCCGTCTGCGGAAGAGCCATATCCTGTGCACTTTAAAGCAGGCTAGATGGTCTTGACGGGAGTCTTCCATCTGTCTCCCAACAGCCATCCAGTGGGACCCCAATATTCTCTGAGCCCTCGAGGTCATTGTGCCGCCGTTCCTCGGATAGGACGTTAAGCCGTGGCTCCGTCTCCGGAAGAGCCATATCCTGTGCACTTTAAAGCAGGCTAGATGATCTTGACGGGAGGCTACCATCTGTCTCCCAACAGCCGTCCAGTGGGACCCCAATATTCTCTGAGCCCTCGAGATCCTTTGCCGCCGTTCGTCGGATAGGACGTTAAGCCGTGGCGCCGTCTGCGGACGGGAGACGAACTTTAAAGTAGGCTAGATGGTCTTGACGGGAGGCTACCATCTGTCTCCCAACAGCCGTCTAGTGGGACCCCAATCTTCTCTGAGCCCTCGAGGTCCTTGTGGCTTGGCCATTTAGCCCATAGTTTGCAAAAAAAGCGCTGCTAAGAGCTAAAGCAACCCAACCCCAGCAACGCTTCATTAAAGCTTGGTGCAGCTATTGCTTCCACAGGTTCGTCTTCCCTTCATTCATTTATTTGGCCAGAAGGCGAAAAATCGCTACAGCTCGCGCTGAACATCCGCCTGGGAAGCGAAAGATTCGATGTGACGTTTTTGTGATTTAAAGACCTCCTTTATCGATTACACGAAGAGCTTTAGTATCATATTGAAAGAAAAATAAAACATCCAGCCAGCTAGCTGAAATAAAATATTTTCTACTATTAATCATAGTTCGCCCTCCAGGTATAAAGTACATTGTGATTTTGCATACTGTAAGTTAACGGTATACAGTTTTATCAAGTTTCGTGGCAGAGGCAATGACATTTTACAAAAGCGCGGATGCTTTCTGAATGGGGATATTTTATTAACAACCGAGAGGCTAAAATGACTGATGATGTTTCAAATTTCAGATTAATACGGAAGAAATGTGTATGGGATAGTTTATTACCTGATTTCCAGAAGATTAAAAGTTCGTTGTCTATTTCCGACAAGAGATTTTGCATTGATCACTGGTAATGACTATAATTTTCACAACTTATTCAGACATGAAGTAGGAGATATCGTGATTGTCTACTTGGGAGTCTTCATTTTGTAAATGTGAATAATTAATATATGTAAAGTTCGTATTTAATTATAAAATATAGATATATTGTTTTTCAAGCAGCTCACGTACCAACAAGGGGCGAGGGTGGCTCAGTCGGTAGCGCGCCAGGCTCGTAATCTGTAGTTCCCAGGTTCGAGTCCCAACTGGGTCATCATTGAGATTTATCTCCGCAAAATTTCCTCGCCCTGCCCACGGTCAGTAGGGGACACCGATGGGCTTGAAAAGGCCGCCGTCCGTCGGATGGGACGTTAAGCCGTGGCTCCGTGTGCGGGAGAGCCATACCCTGTGCACGTTAAATAACATGCTGGATGGCCTTGACGGGAGGCTACCATCTGTCTCCCAACAGCTGTTCCAGTGGGTCCCCTCCCCTAACCTTCTCTGAGCCTTCGGGGTCCTTCTGGCCTGGTCATTTAGCCCATGGTGTGCAAAAAAGTGCCGCTCAGAGGTAAAACAATCCAATCCAATCGTACCAACAACCTTACAATATAATACGCTGTTGGGTTGTATTACCACTAAGCAGCACTTTTGTATACGTTAAATAAATAAGTCACAAGGACTCCAAGGACTTAGATTTGGTTAAGGGAGACTCACTGGACAGATGTAAGATTCCCGTCAAGGCAATCCAGAGCGTTCTTTAACGTGCACAGAGTATGCCCTTGGGGTGTTTTTGTGAGTTGATCATTTAGTCCAATGTGTGCACAAAGGGGCAGGTCATTAATAAAACAACTCAAATAGCGTGTTATATTAAAAGGTTCTTTTCTGCGGTAAGTGAGCTGCTTTAGAAGCAATATATGCATATGTTATGCTCTCTTACACACAGACTCACATCTTTACGTCCCATCCGACGGACGGCGGTCTTCCGAAGCCCATCGGTGTCCCCTTTCTCATCGACGGCAGAGTATAGGCGTTCGTAGACATAAATCTCAACACTGGATCGGGTAGGACTCGAACCTGGGAACTGCAGATGACGAGTGTGGAGCATTCTCCACTCAGGCAATCCTCACTCATCTCTCTCGACTGTAATAGAATGAGTAACTGTAACTTAAAGAGCTCATTTAAAATAGGCACATTTCTAAAAAAGTTAATATAACAAATTGCAACTTTCTATTTATTATCTGAAAAGTAAAGTGAAGAGAGGCGACGGGAGTAGAAGGAAGAAGAGGATTTATAATATTTATTTTTGGAATTGTATTTACGAGCAATTATGCCAGTGTCTTAAAATGAAAGATTTTAAAAATATTTCCTTGTATTTTAGGAGAAGGATCAGGAAAAATATCTCATATAGCCATGGACACTTCCCCTGTAATAAACATCACTTCCCCCATAATGTACATCACTTCCCCCATAATGTACATCACTTCCCCCATAATGTGCATCACTTCCCCCATAATGTACATCACTTCCCCCATAATGTACATCACTTCCCCCATAATGTGCATCACTTCCCCCATAATGTACATCACTTCCCCCATAATGTACATCACTTCCCCCATAATGTGCATCACTTCCCCCATAATGTACATCACTTCCCCCATAATGTACATCACTTCCCCCGTAATGTACATCACTTCCCCCATAATGTGCATCACTTCCCCCGTAATGTGCATCACTTCCCCCATAATGTACATCACTTCCCCCATAATGTACATCACTTCCCCCGTAATGTACATCACTTCCCCCGTAATGTACATCACTTCCCCCGTAATGTACATCACTTCCCCCATAATGTACATCACTTCCCCTGTAATGTACATCACTTCCCCCGTAATGTACATCACTTCCCCCATAATGTACATCACTTCCCCCATAATGTACATCACTTCCCCCGTAATGTACATCACTTCCCCCATAATGTACATCATTTCCCCCATAATGTACATCATTTCCCCCATAATGAACATCACTTCCCCCATAATGTACATCACTTCCCCCGTAATGTACATCACTTCCCCCGTAATGTACATCACTTCCCCCGTAATGTACATCACTTCCCCCGTAATGTACATCACTTACCCCATAATGTACATCACTTCCCCTGTAATGTACATCACTTCCCCCGTAATGTACATCACTTCCCCCATAATGTACATCACTTCCCCCATAATGTACATCACTTCCCCCGTAATGTACATCACTTCCCCCATAATGTACATCACTTCCCCCATAATGTACATCACTTCCCCCGTAATGTACATCACTTCCCCCATAATGTACATCACTTCCCCCATAATGTACATCACTTCCCCCGTAATGTACATCACTTCCCCCGTAATGTACATCACTTCCCCCGTAATAAGCCTTCATGTGATATTGTATGCTGTAAAATTTTTAATACCCAATAAACAGATTTCACACAAAAGTATCTGGATAATTCGTAATTCAAAAAAGAATGTTATCGCTTAAATAATTTTAATTTAAAACCTGTTATCGCTTTAATAATTTTTTAAAAAAATTATGAAAAATTTTGCAACTTTTTGTTGCAACTTTGCATTTTCTTGCATTTGCATTGCAACTTTTATCGTACTGCTGAGCTTTTATCCCTGATCGCATATGTCAGCGAACAAAAACAAGCCTTTAAAGGAATTTATTGTAGGCTCTGAACGGCACTTTGTAAGCATTTGTCAGAGACACTGACACTCGTCTGTCAGACTACCACAGACGAAGCGAAGCACAAAGCTTTTCGTTTAAGAAAAATGACATTTTTTTCTCTATTTGGTTCCTTCACAGCTCCTATTCATTAACGTAATTTAATAAACATGGTGTCTTGTTTTAAAACTTCATAAATACTGCTGATGCAGTCTTAAAAAGCTGAAATTATCTCGATAAAATTCAATACGTATTCTAGTAAAGCACACATTTTTGTTCTCAACTTCTGGCTTAACATAACTAACATTAAGGATTATGATAACGTGAGAGAAGCTTGGATTATTCAGCTTAAGGCGTAATAAACTCTTAATCCAACATTGGTTTAACCCATTTAATGAATCTCACGCATTCAACAGCCCCGTCATTAATTAGCATAACGTAAAAACAGACCAACTTATTTAAATGACGCTCTCTCTTTCCCTTATATCAGACAGACATGTTTAATGAACTTAAGCGATCCATTACTTTGTTTTTGTCATTCGCATTTCCTTTGACTTTTTCTGTTGCACCTTTCAACTTCGAGAGCTTTCTTCGCAAACGAATTCACACGACATTACGTAGTTATGTTCAAAGGAAGATTCTGCCTCTCGATGTGAGCCGAAAAAAAACTTGTTTAACAGAGATCAAATTCACATCTTTCACTTGTTTATACTCGCAATTACCGCTCTGACATAAGTTGTTGCGAAAGACAATTTATTCATAAATTCACGAAGAGCCAGAGGCGGTGAAAAAACGCTATTTTTAAATCGTTCGAGACATCTGAAAGATGAAAGAAGTATACTGCATATGTTTAAACCTCTTATTTGCTTGCAGATAAAATAGAAAGATTTGAAAGTAAGTTGCGCCGATTTTAAAATGTACGAGAAATATATTCGATATCTGTCAATCAGTATAATTAGCTTGACAATAATGAAGTTATTTCAAGTAAAATGCACTTGAGGAATTGAAAAATTAAATTATTTAAAAAAATACACACACGAAAAAAGAATTCAAAAACAAGTTGAAAGATTAATTAATATAGTTTCCTCTTATTTAGTTTCAAAGGTTTTTTACAACATATATTTTTAATTTTTAATTTTAGTCCTCTACGACATGTTCTGAAAAGTCTTTGCTCAAAACCGTTTATATATTCAGCGTTATTATACTCGTATATACTTTATTGCTATTTTACACATATATATATATAACCATAGTAACCATTTGGAGTGAGAGAGAAGATATATTCCCCATATTCCCATTCGAGGATAACATAACAAGGTCCGAAATTATGGTCAGCAAAATTAAAGAAGACGAATTTTTCGGGCTTACTGATTTCGGTTGGGTTGCAGTAAAACCGCTAGGATAGGATGGGCCCCTGGAAAAAAAAGTTTTTCAATGTTCGGGTGAATTTTCGTTGTATCCCAAATTAACCCCAATAGATTTCAAATTAAATGTCAAAGAAACTATAAAGTATGAAGGTTACTTATTGGTTTTGGTACTTGAATTTAGACACCCACTTTAATTATGTGGTCCATTACACAGCTTAATTGTAAGGCTGTAAGGCTGTAAGACCCTGAATTGTACACAGCTGATTGGGGGTGGGCTCTAGGTCTCGGCACTGGAATTACAAGGGGGATCGTTAAACACTAAAAGTGAACACCATCCTTTCCTATTGATATCTGACCTCTCTATACCATTACACAGCTGATGTGGGGGTGGGTTCTAAGTCTTGGCACTGCAATTGTAAAGGGAATCGTTAAACACTAAAAGTGGACCCCATCCTTTGGTATTGATATCTCACCTCCGTGCTATACCATTAAACAGCGGGTGTGGGGGTGGGCTCTAGGTCTTGGCACTGCAATTGTAAGGGGGGTCGTTTAAACCTAAAAGTGGACCCCATATTTTGATATTGATATCTCACCTCCGTGCTACACCAATACACAGCTGATATGGGGGTGAGCTCTAGGTCTTGGCACTGGAATTGTAAGGGGAATCGTTAAAAACTAAAAGTGGACAACATCCTTTGGTATTGATATCTCACCTCCGTGCTATACCATTGCACAGCTGATGTGGGGGTGGGCTCTATCTCTTGGCACTGCAATTGTAAGGGGGATGGTTAATCACTAAAAGTGGACCTCATGCTTTGGTATTGATATCTCACCTCCGTGCTATACCATTACACAGCTGATGTGGGGGTGGGTTCTAGTTTCGGCACTAGAATTTTTAGGGCGTCGTTACACACTAACAGTGGACCCCATCCTTTCGTATGGATATCTAGCCTCCGTGCTGTACCATTACCAAGCTGATGTGGGGGTTCTAGGTCTCGGCACTGCAATTATAAAGGGCATCGTTAAACACTAAAAGTGGACCCCATCCTTTGGTATTGATATCTCACCTCCATGCTGTACCAATACACAGCTGATGTGGGGGTGGGCTCTTGGTCTTGGCACTGCAATTGTAAGGGGGATGGTTTAAATCTAAAAGTGGACCCCATATTTTGATATTGCTATCTCACCTCCGTGCTATACCAATACACAGCTGATGTGGGGGTGAGCTCTAGGTATTGGCACTGGAATTGTAAGGTCCTAGTTTCGGCACTAGAATTTTTAGGGCGTCGTTACACACTAACAGTGGACCCCATCCTTTCGTATGGATATCTCACCTCCGTGCTGTACCATTACCAAGCTGATGTGGGGGTTCTAGGTCTCGGCACTGCAATTATAAAGGGCATCGTTAAACACTAAAAGTGGACCCCATCCTTTGGTATTGATATCTCACCTCCATGCTATACCAATACACAGCTGATGTGGGGTTGGCTCTTGGTCTTGGCACTGCAATTGTAAGGGGGATGGTTTAAATCTAAAAGTGGACCCCATATTTTGATATTGATATCTCACCTCCGTGCTATACCAATACACAGCTGATGTGGGGGTGAGCTCTAGGTATTGGCACTGGAATTGTAAGGGGAATCGTTAAAAACTAAAAGTGGACCCCATCCTTTGGTATTGATATCTCACCTCCATGCTATACCATTACACAGCTGATTGGGGGTGGGCTCTAGGTCTCGGCACTGGAATTGCAAGGGGGATCGTTAAACACTAAAAGTGAACCCCATCCTTTGGTATTGATATCTGACCTCTCTATACCATTACACAGCTGATGTGGGGGTGGGATCTAGGTCTTGGCACTGCAATTGTAAAGGGGATCGTTAAACACTAAAAGTGGACCCCATCCTTTGGTATTGATATCTCACCTCCGTGCTATACCATTAAACAGCTGATATCTGGGTGGGCTCTAGGTCTTGGCACTGCAATTGTAAGGGAGTTCGTTTAAACCTAAAAGTGGACCCCATATTTTGATATTGATATCTCACCTCCGTGCTACACCATTACAAAGCTGATGTGGGGGTGGGCTGTATGTTCGGCAGAAGAATTTTAAGGGCATCGTTAAACACTAAAAGTGGACCCCCACCTTTTGGTATTGATATCTCTCCTCCGTACTATAGCATTACACAGCTGATGTGGGGGTGGGCTCTACGTCTTGGCACTGCAATTGTAAGGGGGATCGTTTAAACCTAAAAGTGGACCCCATATTTTGATATTGATATCTCACCTCCGTGCTACACCAATACACAGCTGATGTGGGGGTGAGCTCTAGGTCTTGGCACTGGAATTGTAAGGGGAATCGTTAAAAACTAAAAGTGGACCCCATCCTTTGGTATTGATATCTCACCTCCGTGCTATACCATTAAACAGCGGATGTGGGGGTGGGCTCTAGGTGTTGGCACTGCAATTGTAAGGAGGATCGTTAAACGCTAAACGTGGACCCCATCCTTTGGTATTAATATCTCACCTCTGTGCTATATCATTACACAGCTGATGTGGGGGTGAGTTCTAGGTCTCGGCACTGGAATTGTAAGGAGGATCGTTAAACACTAAAAGTGGACCCCATCCTTTGGTATTAATATCTCACCTCCGTGATATACCATTACACAGCTAATGTGAGGGTGGGTTTTAGGTCTCGGTACCGCAATTGTAAGGGGGATCGTTAAACAGTAAAAGTGGACCCCATCCTTTGGTATTGATAGCTCACCTCGGTGTTATACCATTACACAGCTGATGTGGGGGTGGGCTCTAAGTTCGGCAGAAGAATTTTAAGGGCATCGTTAAACCGTAAAAGTGGACCCCATCCTTTGGTGTTGATATCTCATCTCCATGCTATACCATTACACAGCTTATTGGGGGTGGGCTCTAGGTCTTGGCACTGCAATTGTAAGGGGGATCGTTTAAACCTAAAAGTGGACCCCATCCTTTGGTATTGATATCTCACCTCCATGCTATACCATTACACAGCTGATGTGGGGGTGGGTTCTAGTTTCGGCACTAGAATTTTAAGGGCATCGTTACACACTAACAGTGGACCCCATCCTTTCGTATGGATATCTCACCTACGTGCTATACCATTACCAAGCTGATGTGGGGGGTTCTAGGTCTCGGCACTGCAATTATAAAGTGATCGTTAAACACTAATAGTGGACCCCATCCTTTGGTATTGATATCTCACCTCCGTGCTATACCATTACACAGTTGATGTGGGGTGGGCTCTAGGTCTTCGCACTGCATTTGTAAGGGAATTGTTAAACACTAAAAGTGGACCCCATCCTTTGGTATTGATATCTCACCTCCGTGCTATACCATTACAAAGCTGATGTGGGGGTAGGCTGTATGTTCGGCAGAAGAATTTTAAGGGCATCGTTAAACACTAAAAGTGGACCCCCATCTTTTGGTATTGATATCTCACCTCCGTACTATAGCATTACACAGCTGATGTGGGGGTGGGCTCTAGATCTTGGCACTGCAATTGTAAGGGGGATCGTTAAACACTAAATGCGGACCCCATCCTTTGGTATTGATATCTCACCTCCATGCTATACCATTACACAGTTGATGTGGGGTGGGCTCTAGGTCTTCGCACTGCATTTGTAAGGGAATTGTTAAACACTAAAAGTGGACCCCATCCTTTGGTATTGATATCTCACCTCCGTGCTATACCATTACAAAGCTGATGTGGGGGTGGGCTGTATGTTCGGCAGAAGAATTTTAAGGGCATCGTTAAACACTAAAAGTGGACCCCCACCTTTTGGTATTGATATCTCTCCTCCGTACTATAGCATTACACAGCTGATGTGGGGGTGGGCTCTACGTCTTGGCACTGCAATTGTAAGGGGGAAACTTTTAAACACTAAAAGTGGATTCCATCCTTTGGTGTTGATATCTCACCTCCGTGTTATACCATTACACAGCTGATGTGGGGGTGGGCTCTAGGTCTTGGCACTGCAAATATAAGGGGATCGCTAAACACTAAAAGTGAACCCCATCCTTTGGTATTGATATCTCATCTCCGTGCTATACTATTACCCAGCTGATGTGGGGGTGGGCTCTAGTTCTTGGCACTGTAATTGTAAGAAGGATTGTTAAACACTAAAAGTGGACCCCATCCTTTGGTATTAATATCTCACCTCCGTGCTATACCATTACCCAGCTGATGTGGGGGTGGGCTCTAGGTCTCGGCACTGCAATTGTAAGGGGGATCGTTAAACACTAAAAGTGGACCCCATCCTTTGGTATTGATATCTCACCTCCGTGCTCTACCAATACACAGCTGATGTGGGGGTGGGCTCTAGGTCTTGGCACTGCAATTGTAAGGGGGATCGTTAAACACTAAAAGTGAACCCCATCTTTCGGTATTGATATCTCACCTCCGTGCTATACCATTACCCAGCTGATGTGGGGGTGGGCTCTAGTTCTTGGCACTGGAATTGTAAGGGGGATCGTTAAACACTGAAAGTGGACCCCATCCTTTGGTATTGATATCTGACCTCCTCTCTATACCATTACACAGCTGATGTGGGGGTGGGTTCTAGGTGTCGGCACTACAATTGTAAGGGGGATCGTTAAACACTAAAAGTGGACCCCATCCTTTGGTATTGATATCTCACCTCCGTGCTATACCATTACACAGCTGTTGCGGGGATAGGCTCTAGGTCTGGGCACTGGGATTGTAAGCGGGATCGTTAAACACTAAAAATGGACCCCATCCTTTGGTATTGATATCTCACCTCCGTGCTATACCATTGCACAGCTGCTGTGGAGGTGGGCTCTGCCTCTTGGCACTGCAATTGTAAGAGGGATCATTAAACACTAAAAATGAACTCCATCCTATGGTATTGATATCTTACCTCCTCTCTATACCATTACACAGCTGATGTGCTTGTGGTGGTTCTTGGCACTGGAATTGTAAGGGGAGTCGTTAAACACTAAATGTGGACCCCATCCTTTGGTATTGATATCTCACCTCCGTGATATACCATTACATAACTGATGTGGGGTTGGACTCTAGGTCTCGGCACTGGAATTGTAAGAGGGATGGCTAAACACTAAAATTGAACCCCATCCTACCTTATCGAGATCTTTCCTCGTGATATAGCATTACACAGCTGATGTTTGGAAGTTTCGTTTTTTTTTTTTATTTAATAAAAATTAATTATTAATTTTATTTAAAAAAATTAAGGTAATACATATTTAACCGTGAGGAATATCGTTGTATTTTATCATGATAGTCGTTGGTCATTATTGGTCAGTAAATATAATTAGAAATGTCTCAAATTATATTCATAAAAATATGTTCAGAAAAGTCGCGTATAATATTAATGTTTAATAGGAATCCCGAATTTTTTTAAGAACTTTCATTTTTCAAAAACGTTTTTCGCTTGGTCTAACTCAGACTAAAAGAAATTTGCGTATTTCTTTCTCTGCTTAAATCTATTAAACTTTACCAAGAGAAAAATATCAGATCTTACCGAGACCCAAATCTTTTCATTTGGTTGGGAAGGTTTTTCCCCAACGAATGTCTTACAAGGAGAAAATCTTTCTTTTATATTAGCGGTAACAATGACTGTAAGCGTTGTTTAAGTTTGAGAAACAAGTTTATCTTTGCTACCTCATAAGTTATTTGAAAATGAAATAATGATTATTATTCCGAAGCGTTTACTGTATGTAGATTTTATAAGTTCCTGTGAATAATTCTTTCAATATTTTTGTGTTTGTATTTTAGGTGAAAGACGCATAAAGAATAGGTCAAGGTAACTTTCACGAGATAAAAGAAAAAAATAATACCACGTTAAATCTTTTTGAGCGATACGATAAAGCAGTTTGTCAGTTTGTGTTGACAAATCTTTTTTATTTTTCAATGACGCGTCAGTAAATCAAACACACTCAAATACATTCACAGAATGCACTATGGGGCTCTTACTATGAAACCTTTTTTCGGTTTCTTTGTTCAGAAAGATCATATTTTGTTGCAACTGGCAATTCATTTCATGGAACTGGACTGAATATGACAGCAGAGGCGAGATCGACTGTATACTCTCATATTGACTGACTGAGAATCTGATGAGATTAAAGAGAGTTTAGCAGCAGTTAAGTTATTTTTAATAATGAATTTTTCAACCTCATGAATTTAAAAATAACAGTCTAGTTTCGTATTTTGCAAAATGATACATTGCCCTTCCAAATTATTAGAGAATTTCCGTGTTATATCAATGGAAATCCAATTTCGAAGCTCCACAACTTCTAAAATATTCATTTAATGGAAAAATATGACTGAAAGTAAATTGATGCTCACAATGAAATCTATTGTAAATCTCGATTTTTAAAATATTCTTTCAGATTTTAAAGAGTTGTAGAATTGGAATATTTAGCAATAAATTATTTTGGTTTTTTTTGAAATATATTCATCCTTTTCTAATATTGGAATAATCATTGGACAAACTTCTAAAATGTATATTTATTTTATTAAATGCTATGAAACAATACTTATTATTTTAGTTTTAATTAAATTCTGAGTTAAATTCTTATGACGCATTGCTGTTTTGAAATATTCTAGTTTCCATAACTCTAAATACTGAACGAGTGTTGTTGACAATCAAGATTTAAACAGATTTGGTTACGGGTTGGGTTGGGTTGTTTTACCTCTGAGCGGCACTTTTTTGCACACCATGGGCTAAATGGCCAGGTCACCTGGACCCCGAAGGCTCAGAGAAGGGTGGGGCAAGGGACCCACTGGAACAGCTGTTGAGAGACAGATGGTAGCCTCCAGTGTGTTCTTTAACGTACATAGGGTATGGCTCTCCCGCACACGGGGCCACGGCTTAACGTCCCATCCGACGGACGGCGACCTTTCCAAGCCCATCGGTGTCCCTTACTGACCGTGGGCAGGGCGGGGAATTTTGCGGAGATAAATCTCAACGCTGACCCAGCTGGGACTGGAACCTGGGAACTACAGATTACGAAATGGCGCGGTACCGACTAAAAGAACTCCAACCCCCAGTAAGTTGTGACACTTTCCACAACGTCATATAACATAAAATAAATGAAAATTGATTCTTATCTTTTAATGTTTCTTCATGGATGTTTTATTGTTTTCCTGCTGGTTCTAGGGAGTACAAGTGCACTATGCTACCTCCCTTCAGAATGCTAGTAAGTGTAATAGAGGCAAAAATTATTAAACTTATTTACATTTCATTTTAAGAGATTTTTAAGTGACCTGTAAAAAGGAGGGTTGAGTTGTTTTACCCCTGAGCGGCAGTTTTTTGCACACCATGGGCTAAATGGTCAGGTCACAAGAACCCCAAAGGTTAAGAGATGGTTGGGGGAGGGGACCCACTGGAACAGCTGTTGGGAGACAGATGGTAGCCTCCCATCAAGACCATCCAATGTGTTCTTTAACGTGCACAGGGTATGGCTCTCCCGCCCACGGAGCCACGGTTTAACGTCCCATCCGACGGACGGCGGCCTTTCCAAGTCCCATCGGTGTCCCCTACTGACGGTGGGCAGGGCGGGGAGTTTTGCGGAGATAAGTCTCAACGCTGACCCACCTGAGACTCGAACCTGGGAACTGCAGATTGCGAGCCTGACGCGCTACCGACTGAGTCACCCCCGCCTCAAAAAGGTGCGTAAAATGTTATACTAAATCGAAAATCCAATCTCTTGACACCTCCCTTCCCTTCCCTGACATTACATTTTTTATGGCTCGATTGTGTTTCTACCCCCCCCCCCCACTACCCCTGAATATTTTAAAGATCCGGGCCTGCTCACAGACCTTCTATTGTGGAGTATAAATTGGCAGGCTCCTTTCAGACCTCTATCACAAAAAACTGCTTGAGGGAATATTACTTTTTCTTAATTTTGCTATGAAAACCTTACGACCATTGTAAAACGAATTAGGAACAGAGAATCGCATTAAAATTATGCTTGAGGGGAGTCTATTATCCCTTAATGTGTCGGATTTAAAAAACCTCGTTAAACTTTAGAACCTTATCCTGAAGGGGGGGGGGAGGAAATGGGCACAAATAAATCATGTTCACATAGTTATAGATCAATTCGTGTTCGGACTTTGTCGGATATTTAGAATAGTTGAAATCTCAATATTTTTAAAATGTGGAAAAAGGAAAAAATTAAACTTTTTTATTATAATCTCAAATCTTTTAATCAGTTTTTAGTAATTAAAAATTAGCACGATCTGGCCTTTAATTATTTTAAACCTATTCTCTATCTTCAACAAATGAATGGCTCTTAGCGTTCATAATGATGTTACTCAAGAACTTGCAGTTTCTAATATTTTTCATTCCAAATAGCATTAAGATTTTAATTTGGTCAGAACATGATTATAATTATTTTATAGTCTGTAAGAATCTATAATATGAAGAATTAAAACAGAAACCAAAAAACGTTAATGACATGCATTTCCGTATATACTTTTTGTCATGCGTCACAGAAGTTTTCCTCCAAATCAAACTCGAGAGTGCTGGAGTTCAAAAAATGACGAAATGTTTCGGTCTCGGACAGATTCGAGCTCAGGATCGAAAACTTGATTCCGAAGTCATCTTTGTTATATATCCAAACAAAGAGCATATCATTCTGAACTATAAACTACAGAAATAAGATTGGAGCGGGGGTGGCTCAGTTGGTAGCGTGATAGGCTCGTAATCTGTAGTTCCCAGGTTCGAGTCCCAGCTGGGTCAACGTTGAGATTTATCTCCGCAAAATTCCACGTCCTGCCCACAGTCAGTAGGGGACACCGATGGGCTTGGAAAAGCCGCCGTCCGTTGGATGGGACGTTAAGCAGTGGCCCCGTGTACGGGAGAGCCATACCCTGTGCACGTTAAAGAACACGCTGGATGGACTTGAGGGAGGCTACCATCTGTCTCCCAACAGCTGTTCCAGTGGGTCCCCTCCTCCAACCTTCTCTGAGCCTTCGGGGTCCATGTGACCTGGCCATTTAGTCCATGGTGTGCAAAAAAGTGCCGCTCAGAGATAAAACAACCCAACAACAGAAATAAGAGAGTGGAAAAAGGATTAGAAACTACGGAAAATCCAACTGCTATTAGTTTTGAAAACTGATAGATATTTATATATATTATGGCTGATAACAAGAGTTAAATGAGAAGTTGACGTAACTCTCGATGATACTTTTATCTTTCGATCTATTTGGCTCTTGTCCACGGCTGCTACTCTACAGTATTTAACCGCTTATATTTCAGTAGCTTTCACATTAAATGAATGAGACGTAATTTAGACTGTGCAATTTGTTCAATCAAGCAAACATGATACTATTTACTACACTCCTTTTTTGCACACACACTCCAAAACCCATTCAATCCGGACATGCACTAGCCCCTTGTTCCACATCCTCCCTAATCCCCCCTATCCCCCCACCACCCTTTCAACCCTCCCCAATGGGCTAGCCAGCTCCGAGTGGTCGACCTGCAAGTGACACGCTCGTGAAACGGATCCAGCATGCTGTCGGGCATAGCAGATCGATGGCCAGCTCTCAGGAACGATGCGGAGAAATTTGGGAGAAAAACTAGCTGGCGTTCCCAGGCTTGTTGTAGATGTAGTAGTAAGCTGCGGGCGGTATAAGTGGTCCACTAGGGGCGGATGGGGGTTAGCAAAAAGGAAGACACGCCGTTGATGGTGAGACTTCCAGGGTTTGATAGGAAAGTGCATTACGGAAAGAGAGCTCCTTGAGATCTCTTTCACATTTTCTTTTTACAAGTGGTTGAAATTGCTGTTTGTAACATTGCTGTGACAATTGCAGTTCATTACACTTCACGAAGTCGTGTATCAAACTGAGAAACTAATACAGCAGGGATTGTAACAAGAAATAATGAATGGTCTCAAGTCATAATTTTGATTTGCTTGGGTTGGGTTGTTTTACCTCTGACCGGCACTTTTTTTGCACACCATGGGCTAAATGGCCAGGTCACATGGACCACGAAGGCTCAGAGAAGCTTGGGGGAGGAGACCCACTGGAACAGCTGTTGGGAGACAGATGGTAGTCTCCCGTCAAGGCCATCCAGCGTGTTCTTTAATGTGCACAGGGTATGGCTCTCCCGCACACGGGTCCACGGCTTAACGTCCCATCCGACGGACGGCAGCCTTTCCAAGCCCATCGGTGTCCCCTACTGAACGTGGGCAGGGCGGAGAATTTTGCGGAGATAAATCTCAACGTTGACCCAGCTGGGACTCGAACCTGGGAACTACAGATTACGAGTCTGGCGCGCTACCGACTGAGCCACCCCTTCCCCTGAATTGCTTGGACTTCAGCGCAGGGCTTCTTTCTTTGTCAAGTGTGGTAACAAAAATAAAAACCTGATGCATGAGAATATGTCGAATTTCGAATTTTTCGACTTTTTATATGTTGTTCATGTAACCTGTTAGAATGTTGGTATCAAAAAAGATATATTTTGATGACGATGATACAAAATATACATAGCTCAGTCAAACGTCATTCCTTCAGATTCTGCATCGATTAAGTGATCTTCAGAAGTGAATAAAAGAAACAATTCCAGAGATGCTTAACTTTATAGATATATTGCAAAAACATGGCAACCTTTTGAAGCCTAAAGTTAAATCAAATGCCCTCAATTCTGATGATTCTTGATGGCAGATATTCCAGAGATTCTTAATGCAACCAGTCACAATTGGTTTCTACCTGTCCGTGTCTCTCAGAGTTATTTTTAAAGCTTTTATTAAAATTTGCTGTTTTATCGAATAAGATAGAAACGAATAAACATGTTTGAACTCTCGAAAAAAAAAAAATGTTTATTTTAAAACGCCACATGTAGAAATCAGTACACGTTAAAACCCAGGTTTATCAAACATTGAAATTAACATTTCACGCTTGTTGAACCTTTTTCTTATTCAACTACACAAAATTAAGATGGCTGTTTTCTTTTTATTTTGTTTCAAAACCAGATTCTCGTATTTATGATTCATTATGTTTTTCTTACTGGAAGGCACCCGCCCTGCCCACGGTCAGTAGGGGACACCGATGGGCTTGGAAAGGCCGCCGTCCATCGGATGGGACGTTAAGCCGTGGCCCCGTGTATGGGAGAGAATACTCTGTGCACGTTAAAGAACACGCTGGATGGCCTTGACGAGAGGCTACCATCTGTCTCCCAACAGCTGTTCCAGTGGGTCCCCTCCCCCAACCTTCTCTGAGCCTTCGTGGTCCTTGTGACCTGGCAATTTAGCCCATGGTGTGCAAAACAGTGCAACTCAGAGGTAAAACAACCTAAACAACAACCTTACTGGAAGGCAGAAGAGGTTAGTTCTTTTATAATGCAAAATTTAGAGGTTGATTGGATTGCGTTAATTCTGAGCGGCACTTTTGAATCCTTGGCGAGTTAAATTCCAGTAAGGACCCCAAAGCTCAGAGGGTGGGGGGAGGTCGTATTGAACAGCAGCTAGGAGGGAGCAGATAGAAGCCTTCCGACAAGGCCATCAAGAGTGCGTAACGTGCACAGGGTATGGCTCTCCTGAACATAGGGTTAAGGTTTAACATTCCATCCGATTGAACAACAACCTTTCGAAGATTGACGGAGCAATTTTAAAAGTTGGTGATTTAATCACATTATGCATCGTGGAGAAGGAAAAATTTGTTAAAGGCTTATAATTTGAAACAAATGCGTTTAATAAATGCGAAATTTTACACACTTGGGTAGATTTTCGTAAATTCATGTCTCTCATTTACGTTCATTGATTACACGTGCATACGTACAAAGCATGCTATTTAACAATAAGTTATCAACTAGTTGCTTAACGGTTTCATTAAAAATATCATTCTATAAAAAACCGCATTATGTTTTCTCCTGAAAATTTTGTCTAATTCTTTGTGAATAAATAAAAATTAAAGAACGTAACAATTTATTGGTATTCTTATATTTTTCAAAAAAAAAAAAACTATCGACGATAAGTAAAAATGCAAATACACATTTTTTTTTTACGAATCCTCTCTAGAGAAATACAAAATTCAGAATGTTCTTTAAAAAACTTATATTCATTATGTCGCGACTGGCAGCAAAAAGCGTTTTAGTTAAAAAATTTATGAGGTTAGATGATATTTTAGAAATTTAGGTCTATTTCCATGTTCATGTTAAATATAAAAAATATGTTTGGATTCCACTATAATAAGCAGAAATATAGATGTGTGAATAAGAAAAGACACGTTTCTGATGAAAATAGGTTTTCTATTTGTTCAACTTAAGCTCCAAAACTTGAATTCGTATTTCCCTTATTTGTGATTATTAAAATCCTTTTATTTTGACGATCATTACAGGTTTTGGATGTAGACAGGATTCTTTATAGCAGGTTAAGTGACCTGCCTCCAAGTGGCCTTGTTTGGCCTCTGAGCAGCACTTTTTCTGCCCTCAATGTGTCTAGAACGTTGAAATTTTTCTGCTTTTTCTGCCCACAATGTGTTAAATGACTGTGTCCTAAGGACACCAAGATCTCAGAAATGGGGGAAAGAAGATCCACTGGACAGCTGTTAGGAGACAGATGGTAACCTCTCGTCAAGGCCATCCAGCGTGTCCTTTAACGTGTACAGGGTACGGCTCTCCCGCACTCGGGCCACGGCTTAAAGTCCTACGTTAAGGACGGCGGTCTTTCTAAGCCCATCCATGTCTCAATTCTCACCAAAGGCAGGCCGGGGGAGGGGGGTGTTATTGGAGGTAAATCACAACGCCTGGCGCGACTACTGACTGAGTAACCTTCTACCTCTAAGATTGGTTCACTTGATATCTTTTTGGAGGGGGCGGGGGGGGGGGCTCAGTCGGTAGCGCGCCAGGCTCGTAATCTGTAGTTCCCAGGTTCGAGTCCCAGCTGGGTCAGCGTTGAGATTTATCTCCGCAAAATTCTCCGCCCTGCCCACGGTCAATAGGGGACACCGATGGGCTTGGAAAGGCCGCCGTCCGTCGGATGGGACGTTAAGCCGTGGCCCCGTGTGCGGGAGAGCCATACCCTGTGCACGTTAAAGAACACGCTGGATGGCCTTGATGGGAGGCTACCATCTGTCTCCCAACAGCTGTTCCAGTGGGTCCTCTCCCCCAACCTTCTCTGAGCCTTCGGGGTCCATGTGACCTGGCTATTTAGCCCATGGTGTGCAAAAAAGTGCCGCTCAGAGGTAAAACAACCCAACCCAACCTTGATATCTTTTCAAATCCATCGTGGCAGAGATATCAATCTCTTACTGTTTATGATAAAGTTACTTGACTAATTTTATTTAAAAGAACTGATAAATAACTTTCAAATGAGCAGCGTGGGTTCAGGAGCGTGGTTTCATTCAGCTGGATTCTTGGGAAAAAGTTTTAAAAAAACGGTATTTCCTAGTTTTGTTGATTTCAGGAATGCATTTCATTTTATTAACGGTATAGATTGTTTTACCCCTGGGCGGCACTTTTTACAGACAATGGGCTAAATGGCCAGGTCGCAAAGACCCCGAGGGCTCAGGAGAAGGTTAGTGGTAGGGGACCCACTAGATAGGAGACAGATGGTAACCTCCGGTCAAGGCCATCCGGCTTGTTCTTTAACGTACACAGGGTACTGTTCTCGCCACACGAGGCCACGGCGTAACATCTCGTCCGACAGTCGGCGGCCTTTTCAAACCCATTGGTGTCTCCCACTGCTCGAAGGCAAGATGGGGAGTTTTACGGAGATAAATCTCAACCTTGATCCAGGTGGGACTCGAAATTGGGAACTGCAGATTATGAGCCTGGCACGTTGCTGACTGAATCCATCCGTGCCCCCATATCCGATAGTTGTTACAGCAGTTAAGCTATATTACCACTGAAGATTGATAGAGCAGTGTTCTTTTACTTTTTCAGTTTTAGCGATCAATTATGAGTTTTAGAATGGCTATACAGTACCTTGAGAATACCTAGTGACCGGAAAGTATTTTTCAGTTCCTTGGGAAGATTTTGCTCTCTTGGCAAATAATATTCCGAAATTGAACTCTTGCACTAAAGCGGTTGTTATGAAGTTCATTTGGTGATCTTTATTATTAAAAATAATATTTAAATGATGAAGACAAGTGAGATGAATTTGGGTTGTTTTACCTCTGAGCGGCACTCTTTTGCACACCATGGGCTAAATGGCCAGGTCACAGGGACCCCGAAGGCTCAGAGAAGGTTGGGGGAGGGGACCCACTGGAACAGCTGTTGGGAGACAGATGGTAGCCTCCCGTCAAGGCCATCCAGCGTGTTCTTTAACGTGCACAGGGTTATGGCTCTCCCGCACACGGGGCCACGGCTTAACGTCCCATGCGACGGACGGCGGCCTTTTAAAGCCCATCGGTGTCCCCTACTGACCGTGGGCAGGGCGAGGAATTTTGCGGAGATAAATCTCAACGCTGACCCAGCTGGGACTCGAACCTGGGAACTATAGATTACGAGCCTGGCGCGCTACCGACTGAGCCACCCCCGCCCCACATATTTTAGAAGTTATAGAACTTCGAAATCAGATTCCCATTGGCATAATATGGAAATTCTGTAGTAGTCTACCGACTGAGCCACCCCCGCCCCAAAGTGAGATGGAAGATGTTAGTTTTTTTTAACATTTTCCTCTGAAACAAACGTCTTAAATGAAATATCTTAGGAGTTGTCTGACAGATAATTGGGAATGTGCAACATCAGAGAAACTACAGAAGAATTTTTTCTGGAACGTTCTAGAATCTATGAACAAGAGGCGACAGAGCAAAAAATTAACTTGTTCTTTTTAACAGTTTGGTTATCCTTAAAGTTGCTATGACAACGAAAGATGGACCTTTTGCTAAAATATAAATAGTACACTTGATATTTTGACTAGATATTTGCGCAGATCTTGGGTTGTTTACCTCCACAGCTCATTTTTGCATACAAGAGCTAAATAATCAAGTCACAAGGACCCTTAGGGCTCAGAGTTGGTAGGGGAAGGGATTACATTAGACAACTGTTAGGAAAATAGAGAAGTCTCTAGTCTAGGCCATCCAACGTGTTCTTTAATGTTCACATGTAGGGTTCTGTTGCACACGGGACCATAGCTTACCATCTCCTCTCAGACGGACAGTGGACTTTTAAAGAACATCGGTGGGTCGGGGGTGGCTCAGTCGGTAGCGCGCCAGGCTCGTAATCTGCAATTCCCAGGTTCGAGTCCCAGCTGGGTCAGCGTTGGGACTTATATCCGCAAAACTCTCCTCCCTGCCCACGGTCAGTAGGGAACACCGATGGGCTAGGAAAGACCACCGTCCGTTGGGACGTTAGGCCGTGGTCCCGTGTGCGGGATAGCCATACCTTGTGTACGTTAAAGTACACGCTGGATGGCCTTGACGGGCGGCTACCATCTGTCTCCCAACAGCTGTTCCAGTGGGTCCCCTCCACTAACCTTCTCTGAGCCTTCGAGTCCTTGTGACCTGGCCATTTAGACCATGGTGTGCAAAAAAAGTACCGTTCAGTGGTAAAACAACCCAACCCAAAAGCACATCGGTGGTCACTTAATTACTAACCGTAAAATTAAGGAATTATGTCAGCATGAAATTCGACGACGAGGTCATGCCAATATCAAATTTGGTGACACTCACTGATGACCGAGGAATGTCAACACCAAATTCGTTGACACTCACTGATGACCGAGGAATGTCAGCGCCAAATTCGGTGACACTCACTGATGACCGAGGAATGTCAGCACCAAATTCGGTGACGCTCACTGATGACCGAGGAATGTCAACACCAAATTCGGTGACGCTCACTGATGACCGAGGAATGTCAAAACCAAATTTGGTGACGCTCACTGATGACCGTGTGGTGTCGACACCAAATTCGATGATGTTTATTGATGCTACTCTCTCTTTGCTCTGAAAAGCTTTCGAGTTTAAGCAAAATGAAATTTTTGCATTTATATTCCTTTCTAAGGTTTAACTTGCAACAGTATTGCTCACAGACAGAGAGTTTTGAGTTTAATCCGTTACACACTGTTGAGAAAAACAACTTAGTCGTGTGGGCTTTCAGTGTTCTGGGTGAAATATCTTTAAATACGCATTTGCACATCATAAGTGAGCTTTAATATTCAATAGCAACGCCATTCAGTCAAAGATAGTCCTCTCGGATTTATTCGTTTTTTTCTCTATGCATTTTATATGAACACATCATCTAATATTTCAGGAAATGAAACTGAGGAATGAAAGTGAATTCCTCTCTCTTCTCTGGGCAGGGAGGGGCGGGGGTGGCTCAGTCGGTAGCGCGCCAGGCTCGTAATCTGTAGTTCCCAGGTTCGAGTCCCAGCTGGGTCAGCGTTGAGATTTATCTCCACAAAATTCCCTGCCCTGCCCACGGTCAGTAGGGGACACCGATGGGCTTCGAAAGGCCGCCGTCCGTCGGATGGGACGTTAAGTTGTGGCCCCGTGTGCGGGAGAGACATACCCTGTGCACGTTAAAGAACACGCTAGATGGCCTTGACGGGAAGCTACCATCTGTTTCCCAACAGCTGTTCCAGTGGGTCCCCTCCCTCAACCTTCTCTGAGCCTACGGGGTCCATGTGACCTGGCCATTTAGCCCATGGTGTGCAAAAAAGTGCCGCTCAGAGGTAAAATAACCTAACCGAAATGGGCGAGGAGAAATTAAAGCAAACAGGGAGAAAAGAGCCAATGATGCTGAATGACGTCACGAATTAAAACTGTTTCCTCTTACTGAGTACCATTGATCATGACACTATTTCCTGCTTGTTTTGAAAAAAAGACAAAGAAGAATTGCTCATCTATAACATTTATGGCTTGACGACAGGAATCTAATGCTTTTCCTAGTAGTTAAAGCTGAGCAGCAGATTTAGATGGTTTCTGTGCATCCGGCACACGCAGCAGAAAGAGATGATTTGCTGAGAAGTCCGAGCCAGTGAGTCGTGAAGGTTAAAAGTGTTGTTAAGCGATCAAGGAAGTTCTCGATTGTTACAAAATGTAGACCAGAAACTATCCTTGGCTATGGAGATCGATTTTTGCCAGAATGGGTCTCACTTTGGAACGAAAAGATGAAATAAACTGATGTCGTACGGCGTTTAGGATGAATGCTTCCTAGACTTAATGTTTCAGCTGAAAAGTTCGGGGGATTCAAGTCAGCTATTTCAGATTTTGAACTGCAGATGAAAGAAACTGCAAAATGCTGAGATGACCGTATTCAACTCTTTGAATTCAAATAAATACTAAGAAATCAGCAGCTATAACTCCCGTGAGCTAGGTTATTTGATTTATGACTTTATCCTATTCTGGATGGATATCCAAACTCATTTTGAAACTTAAATTTCAGTAAGAATTTTCCGCTGAAAGGCAATCAAGATTAGTGTGGTAACAGCTTTTACCCCAAGATTTATTGTCACTATACAAACCACGTTTTTAAGGTATTTTAGATAGCTTTTTTGCACAGCTTAATTTCTTTCAATTATCGTGGCCGAGTGGTTAGCGCGCTTGGCTACTGATCTACGGGACCTGGGTTCGAGCCCCGGATAAGGCATGGATGTATGTGTCGTTTTTCTGCTGAGGTCCTGCCATCCTCTCAGACCTTCTACTATGGCATATAAACTGACAGGCTCCTGTCAGACCTCTGTGGCAAGCAGCTGCTTGAGGGGGTATTTATTTTTATTTTTATTTATACACCGAAGAGCCAAAACATTATGGCCACCTGTCTAATATGATGTTGGTCCTCTACGTGCCGCCAAAACAGCTCTTACTTAGCGAGGCATGGACGCTACAAGATTTCTAAAGTTGTCTTGTGGTATCTGGTACCGACACGTTACTTGCAGATCCTTTAACTCTTGTAAGTTACGTGGTTGAGCCGCAGCAGATCGGATGTGTTATTGCAACACAAAGCACAGATGTTCGATTGGATTGATGTCTGGGGAATTTGGAGACCAGGGCAATAGCTGGAAGTCTTCCTCGTGTTTCACAAACCATTTTCGAACAATCCGAGCAGATCCTAGAAGGATATACCATTGCCATGAAAGGATGTACCTGGTCTGCAATGATGTTTAGGCAGGTGGTAGACGTCATAGTTTCCTGCACATGAATAACTGGACACAGGGTATCCCAGCAGAACATTGCCTAAAGCATTACACTCCCTCCACCGGCTTGTTTTCGTCCCACGTTGCAAACTGGTGCCAACACTTCTCCAGGTAAACGATGCACACGTACCCGGCCGTCCATACGGTGCAATAGGAAACGAGATTCATCGGACCAGACGACCTTCTTCCAATCTTTCAAGGCCCAGTTTTGCTGTTCGCGTGCCCATTGTAGGCGCTTTCGACGATGAACCGATGTCAGCATGGGCACTCGGAGCAGCCTGCGGCTAAGCACCCCTATTTTCAGTAGGGTTCCATGTATTTTGTGTAGTGACACATTACTCCCGTCACCAACATTCAAATTATGGGCGAGTTGATCCACAGTATCCCTTATGTTGGCTCGTACCATACGGGGGTTATGTTGGCTCGTACCATAGCATTCGCTCACCTTTAGCATCGATGAGACGTGGTCGGCCCACACCTTGTTGGTGGTTCGTGGTTTTTTCTTCCTCGGACTACTTTTTGAAGGCACTAACCACGGCTGACCATGAGTATCCCACAAGCTTTGCTGTCTCGGAAATGCTCTGCCCCAGTCTTCTGGATATTACAGTTTGGCCTTTGTCAAACTCACTTAAGTCCACTGCCTTTCCCATCTCAAGAACAAGAATAACTCAGTATCAGGTGTTATTTACACCGTTTCATGACCTTCACACGCGCCGTCGTTTACCTGTAGTTTCGATTTGCATAAAGACGCGCTGGTCATAATGTTTCGGTTCTTCGGTGTATGCCTACCAAAATATCGTTTTTGTTCTATATTCCTACTCCTATATTATCTACCAAAATATCGTGTTTGCATAATTTTGATTAAGAAATGTAATAATAACCATTATATATATATATATAAAACTTGTGTATCAGGTATCGTAAAGAACCAGAAAAAACCAGAAAAAAGGCAAATATTTTAATGAAAAATAAACTAAAATTCCCTGAACTTTTTTGAGAATTCCCTATGATCAAATTTGAGAATGATATTGAATTTCTTTTCTGACGAAGCAAATGGCGGTAATTCATAAGAATATTTCTGTCGAACAAATTTAGTTGGGTTGGGTTGGGTTGTTTTACCTCTGAGTGGCACTTTTTTCACACCATGGGCTAAATGGCCAGGTAACATGGACCCGCTCAGAGAAGATTGGGGGAGGGGACCCACTGGAACAGCTGTTGGGAGACAGATGGTAGTCTCCCGTCAAGGCCATCCAGCGTGTTCTTTAATGTGCACAGGGTATGGCTCTCCCGCACACGGGTCCACGGCTTAACGTGGACCCGTATGCTACCGACGGACGGCGGCCTTTCCAAGCCCATCGGTGTCCCCTACTGACCGTGGGCAGGGAGGGGAATTTTGCGGAGATAAATCTCAACGCTGACCCAGCTGGGACTCGAACCTGGGAACTACAGATTACGAGCATGGCGCGCTACCGACTGAGCCTCCCCCCCCCCCCCAACAAATTTTGTGATTCATACAGGGTTCCGTTGCAACATATCACGTTTATGCTATTATTAGTAGAAAGCTCGATGTTACAGATTACAAAAGTATTTTCAACATCTTCATATGTTTACTAGTGTTGCAAAAATAAATATCTTTAATCATCATCATCATCATCATCCTCAAGCAGCCATGGGATACGGAAGTCCAACCAGACTGCACAGTTTAATTCTCCAAGCATATCTGTCCTGAGCTACATCTGCTGCATCCGGCCACTGCACACCAATTCTAACAAGGTCCTATTTGACATTGTCTGCCCACCGCATCCTAGTTCTACCCTCCTTCTGAGGCCTCTTGGCACACTGTTCATAACCCTATTCGCCAATCTATAATTATCCATACGGGCAACATGGCCAAACCAGCGGAGTCTCTCTCTGCACAATATGCTGCTTAAAGGAGGTTGCAGACTCCTTTGCCTAACCTCATCATTAGTTACAAAGTTAAACCACCTAATACCCATCATTAGTTACAAAGTTAAATCACCTAATACCCAAGATACTGCGTAAGCATCTAGAATCAAAAGCATCTAGAATCAAAAGCATCTAGTTTCCAGTTATCTTGTTTACACAGCGTCCAAGTTTCACTACCATAACTAACCCTAGAAAGAACCAAACTATTATACAGTCTAATTTTAGTCTTTAGGTGTATACGCCTATTTCTCCACACTCTCTATAGATTCTTAAAAGTCCCGGCAGCAATACCTATTCGTCTGTTAATCTCATGCCGCAAATCACCAGTATCTGTTACATAGCTCCCAAGGTAATTAGACTGTGACACCTGCTCAAGACTGCAACCATTCAGATTAACTGAATCACAGCCTGCCTGACCAATTTTCATCACTTTAGTTTTCTCTCTGTTTATAACCAAACCTACTCTACTACCAGTCTCATCAACAGCTTGAATGAAAGAGTTCATCTCATCAACATCATTTGCCAAAAGGGCTAAATCATCAGCATAATCTAAATCAGAAATTTTTGTATCTCCAGCCCATTTAAGGCCAAAATCTTTCGCTTGAAGTGAATTTCACATAAAATAATCAACAACCAAACTAAAGAGAAAAGGAGACAAAATGCACCCTTGTCGAACACCAGAAGTAATGCTAAACCAATTGCTACAAGCCTTACCAACTCTCACACACGACTCAGTGTTATTACAGAGAGCTTTCATTATGTTAACTAACTTGTCTGGTATACCATATGATCTCACAATCAACCACAAATTATGACGATCAACAGAGTCGAAAGCCTTTTTGAAATCAACTAAGCTAGCAACCAAAGGTTTCTGAAACTCTAAACATTTCTCAAGAATCTGCCTAAGTGAAAATATCTGATCCACACATCCCCTACCACTTCTGAATCCACATTTCTCATCACGCAATTGCCTGTCAACCAGATCCTTAATTCTATTAAGCACAATCATGGAAAGAACTTTACCAGGAACAGAGAGTAGGCTGATACCCCTATAGTTATCACAAGAACTGCGATCACCTTTTTTGAAAATAGGGATAATAATTGCTCTGGGAAAATCTTTAGGAACCATGCCTTTATCATAAAAGTTATTCAAAATTTCAGTCATCCAAGTGGTAACCAAAACATTCCCAGCTCTGAGCATTTCTGTAGTAATTTCATCTACCCCTGGGGATTTATAAAGTTTAAGTTTAGAAACAGCCAAAATAACTTCAGATTGTTTTATAGGGCCAACATTAAAGCTGCCAATGCATCTATCATCATTACAAACAATGGGAGTAGAACTAACCACGTTGTTTAGAACCTCACTGAAATGCTCAGCCCACCTAGCCATGACAGAATCCTCCCCTTCTATAACCTTACCTTGTTTGTCCTTCAATCCCTGTATACCTGTGCGTTTTCTACCACACAAAACATTAACTATCTGGTACAGCTCTCTGCTGTTGCGCTGTCTAACTGCTTCCTCGGCTCTGTCAGCCAAACCATCAAGCCAAAGATTCTTATTAGCAGCTAACTGATCTTTTACACGTTTATTAAGTTCTCTGTAATGCTTTCTATTAGGACTAGTAGGATATTGATTAAGGATATTCCTGCAGTTCTTTGTTTCCGAAATAAGCTCAAGTGCCTTATCACTCAGATAATTCTGTCTCTTCTGCTCCTTTTTTCCTAAAAGATTACTGTTAGTGTCAAAAAAAGCCTGTTTAAAATGATCCCATTCTTCCTCAACTTCAGTAGTAAGCATACCATGACTGTCATAATGACTAAGTAACCTATCATGGTAAGCTTTAGCTATAACTGAGTCTTTCAGAGCATCAGTATTAAAGGTAAATTTTTTAACCCTAGCACAACACTTTTTAAGTTTAAGTTGCAAGACACTTTTAACAAGGTAATGGTCAGATCCAATTTCAGCTCCCCTATATGCCCTGGTATTTCTAAGAGAACTAGCCCATTTGCTGTTAATTAATATATAATCAATCATATTCCTATGCAGCCCATTAGGTGAAACTCATGTGTATATATGTATGTCGCGGTGTTTGTAATATGTGTTAGTTATTCTGAAACCATTGAGTTTACTTACCTGTTGGAAGCGTTGCCCATTGCCATTGCAGCTACCAATACCAAAAGGGCCAATCACCCCTCCCCAAAGGTCAGAGTGAGTACCTACTTTGGCATTGAAGTCACCAAGAACAAGGGAAATATCCCCTTTCTTGACAGAATTCAAAATATCCTGAAGTTGTTCATAAAACCTATCCTTCTCATCCTAATCGGCATCTTCAGTGGGGGCATAACAGCAGATAACATTCAGGTCTTTAACGCTTGTCTGAAATTTTGCTGTAAGAAACCTTTCATTAATGCACTCGTATCCTAGAAGAGCATCACTAGCATGTCTGCTGAGCAGCAGACCCACGCCTTGGTGATGCTTTCCATCCTCCCTCCCTGTAAAGAGAAATCTAAAGTTATTTTTAAGTATCTCACCTTTACCTGTCCATCTGGTCTCTTGCAAGCCTAGAATATCTAGGTTATAGCGCTGGAATTCCTGCATGAGGACATCAAGAGAATAATCTCTATGTAATGTCCTCACGTTCCACGTTCCTGCAGAAAGAAAATGATTAGTAGGATTTTTAAAGAAATTAGGTTTATTGAGATTGGTAGGGCAAACACAATCAAACAGCCCCATGATCGCAGGCATGGGGCAAAGACCTGTTCCTCCTCTGCTAAAGGCTGAAGTCATCGATGCTGGTAGGAACTTCAGGCACCACCTTTTCAAGTGGACTTTTTCAAGAGCCATAATGGCCTGCCTGAGACACATTACTCCAGTTTAGGCTTGACGATGCCCAACTAGCTAAGTCAGGTTCAGGTACCTGCGATGGCCTCTGAGTAGGATTATCCACCATCTGATATAAGGTATCCCATGCCTCTGTTCACTTAGAGCTGGCAACCCAGAAGCAAACAGAAAACACAGCGGCTGACTCTCCCTCAACAGAGGCCAACCAGTGCAGCAAGTCCAGGATCCATAATCAAGCTCAAATCCATAAACAAGTCCAGTCTAGTAGGTATAAATGGTCAGCACCAGGACCCTGTGAAGTTGACCACTCCTCAGCAGGGTTGAAGAAAAAGAAAAAAAGTGGCCATAGATGACCAGATCAGTAGGCCATACTGAACTGGCAGCCCTCCCCTTCCGTTCCCTTCCAAAAGAGAATATCTCTTTTGATAGGAACTAACGGCCTGCACCACGAGAAGGCGGGGTCGGACATTAGGTGCTAGACGTGGCCGGTTCTGTGCATCATCACTAGGGATTGGTACACAGCTCTCCTTCCAGTTTACACCTAGCTACCATTTACAAGCCATATCTTTAAAGATCCTTGAAATTGCAAAATTTAGGTGAGGAATTAAAACAATCATAGAAGTGGATAGAAAACTGTTTGAGGCTTTCCTTCTATGACGCTTTTAAATACGAAATTTTACCAAAATCAAAACCAATCAAACGAACAGTTTCTTAGTAAAACCACTATTTCATATAAAATGACCTTGTATTTACCAACCCAAAATTTCATAGTGCTGAAAAATTCGCTTCATTGAAAAAAAAAACCTTACATAAATATTACATTGCGAAAACAAAATAAAATATTTAAAATCACCAATACCTTTAATAATCAAATAATTTTTTTTCTTATAAGTTTCAGTTGTGTTGCTTCTCGAGTCGCCCTCTCAATGCCCCATGATTCTGTCCTCAGTTGTGTTGCTTCTCGAGTCGCCCTCTCAATGTCCCATGATTCTGTCCTCAGTTGTATTGCTTCTCGATTCGCCCTCTCAATGTCCCATGATTCTGTCCTCAGTTGTGTTGTTTCTCGAGTCGCCCTCTCAATATCCCATGATTCTGTCCTCAGTTGTGTTGTTTCTCGAGTCACCCTCTCAATGTCCCATGATTCTGTCCTCAGTTGTGTTGCTTCTAGAGTCGCCCTCTCAATGTCCCATGATTCCGTCCTCAGTTCTATTGCTTCTCGAGTCGCCCTCTCAATGTCCATGATTCTACCTTCAGTTGTGTTGCTTCTCGAGTCGCCCTCTCAATGTCCCATGATTCTGTCCTCAGTTGTGTTGCTTCTCGAGTCGCCCTCTCAATGTCCCATGATTCTGTCCTCAGTTGTGTTGCTTCTCGAGTCGCCCTCTCAATGTCCCATGATTCTGTCCTCATTTGTGTTTCTTCTCGAGTCGCCCTCTCAATGTCCCATGATTCTGTCCTCAGTTGTGTTGCTTCTGGACTCGCCCTCTCAATGTCCCATGATTCTACCCTCAGTTGTGTTGCTTCTCGAGTCGCCCTCTCAATGTCCCATGATTCTGTCCTCATTTGTGTTTCTTCTCGAGTCGCCCTCTCAATGTCCCATGATTCTGTCCTCAGTTGTGTTGCTTCTCGAGTCGCCCTCTCAATGTCCCATGATTCTACCCTCAGTTGTGTTGCTTCTCGATTCGCCCTCTCAATGTCCCATGATTCTACCCTCAGTTGTGTTGCTTCTCGAGTCGCCCTCTCAATGTCCTATGACTCTGTCCTCAGTTGTGTTACTTCTCGAGTCGCCCTCTCAATGTCCCATGATTCTACCCTCAGTTGTGTTGCTTCTCGATTCGCCCTCTCAATGTCCCATGATTCTACCCTCAGTTGTGTTGCTTCTCGAGTCTCCCTCTCAATGTCCCATGATTCTACCCTCAGTTGTGTTGCTTCTCGATTCGCCCTCTCAATGTCCCATGATTCTACCCTCAGTTGTGTTGCTTCTCGAGTCTCCCTCTCAAAGTCCCATGATTCTACCCTCAGTTGTGTTGCTTCTCGATTCGCCCTCTCAATGTCCCATGATTCTACCCTCAGTTGTGTTGCTTCTCGAGTCTCCCTCTCAATGTCCCATGATTCTACCCTCAGTTGTGTTGCTTCTCGAGTTGGCCTCTCAATGTCCCATGATTCTGTCCTCAGTTGTGTTGCTTCTCGAGTCGATCTCTCAATGTCCCATGATTCTACCCTCAGTTGTGTTGCTTCTCGATTCGCCCTATCAATGTCCCATGATTCTGTCCTCAGTTGTGTTGCTTCTCGAGTCGATCTCTCAATGTCCCATGATTCTACCCTCAGTTGTGTTGCTTCTCGATTCGCCCTCTCAATGTCCCATGATTCTGTCCTCAGTTGTGTTGCTTCTCGATTCGCCCTCTCAATGTCCCATGATTCTACCCTCAGTTGTGTTTCTTCTCGATTCACCCTCTCAATGTCCCATGATTCTACCCTCAGTTGTGTTTCTTCTCGATTCACCCTCTCAATGTCCCATGATTCTACCCTCAGTTGTGTTGCTTCTCGAGTCGCCCTCTCAATGCCCCATGATTCTACTCTCAGTTGTGTTGCTTCTCGAGTCGCCCTCTCAATGTCCCATGATTCTACCCTCAGTTGTGTTGCTTCTCGAGTCGCCCTGTCAATGTCCCATGATTCTATTCTCAGTTGTGTTGCTTCTCGAGTCGGCCTCTCAATGTCTCATGATTCTGTCCTCAGTTGTGTTGCTTCTCGAGTCGCCCTGTCAATGTCCCATGATTCTACCCTCAGTTGTGTTGCTTCTCGAGTCGCCCTCTCAATGCCCCATGATTCTACTCTCAGTTGTGTTGCTTCTCGAGTCGCCCTCTCAATGTCCCATGATTCTACCCTCAGTTGTGTTGCTTCTCGAGTCGCCCTGTCAATGTCCCATGATTCTATTCTCAGTTGTGTTGCTTCTCGAGTCGCCCTCTCAATGTCCCATGATTCTACCCTCAGTTGTGTTGCTACTCGAGTCGCCCTCTCAATGTCCCATGATTCTACCCTCAGTTGTGTTGCTTCTCGAGTCGCCTTCTCAATGTCCCATGATTCTACCCTCAGTTGTGTTGCTTCTCGAGTCGCTCTCTCAGTGTCCCATGATTCTACTCTCAGTTGTGTTGCTTCTCGAGTCGCCCTCTCAATGTCCCATGATTCTACCCTCAGTTGTGTTGCTACTAGAGTCGCCCTCTCAATGTCCCATGATTCTACCCTCAGTTGTGTTGCTTCTCGAGTCGCCCTCTCAATGTCCCATGATTCTGTCCTCAGTTGTGTTTCTTCTCGATTCACCCTCTCAATGTCCCATGATTCTGTCCTCAGTTGTGTTGCTTCTCGAGTCGCCCTCTCAATGTCCCATGATTCTGTCCTCAGTTGTGTTTCTTCTCGATTCACCCTCTCAATGTCCCATGATTCTGTCCTCACTTGTGTTGCTTCTCGAGTCGCCCTCTCAGTGTCCCATGATTCTACCCTCAGTTGTGTTGCTTCTCGAGTCGCCCTCTCAATGTCCCATGATTCTACCCTCAGTTGTGTTGCTACTAGAGTCGCCCTCTCAATGTCCCATGATTCTACCCTCAGTTTTGTTGCTTCTCGAGTCGCCCTCTCAATGTCCCATGATTCTGTCCTCAGTTGTGTTTCTTTTCGATTCACCCTCTCAATGTCCCATGATTCTGTCCTCATTTGTGTTGCTTCTCGAGTCGCCCTCTCAATGTCCCATGATTCTGTCCTCAGTTGTGTTTCTTCTCTATTCACCCTCTCAATGTCCCATGATTCTGTCCTCAGTTGTGTTGCTTCTCGAGTCGCCCTCTCAATGTCCCATGATTCTGTACTCAGTTGTGTTTCTTCTCGATTCACCCTCTCAATGTCCCATGATTCTGTCCTCAGTTGTGTTGCTTCTCGAGTCGCCCTCTCAGTGTCCCATGATTCTACCCTCAGTTGTGTTGCTTCTCGAGTCGCCCTCTCAATGTCCCATGATTCTACCCTCAGTTGTGTTGCTACTAGAGTCGCCCTCTCAATGTCCCATGATTCTACCCTCAGTTGTGTTGCTTCTCGAGTCGCCCTCTCAATGTCCCATGATTCTGTCCTCAGTTGTGTTTCTTCTCGATTCACCCTCTCAATGTCCCATGATTCTGTCCTCATTTGTGTTGCTTCTCGAGTCGCCCTCTCAATGTCCCATGATTCTGTCCTCAGTTGTGTTTCTTCTCGATTCACCCTCTCAATGTCCCATGATTCTGTCCTCAGTTGTGTTGCTTCTCGAGTCGCCCTCTCAATGTCCCATGATTCTACCCTCAGTTGTGTTGCTTCTCGAGTCGCCCTCTCAGTGTCCCATGATTCGACCCTCAATTGTGTTGCTTCTCGAGTCGGCCTCTCAATGTCCCATAATTCCATCCTTGAACTCTGTCTCGCTGCATTTACGAACTAGAACACATAGTTGTGCTTTATCCTGAAGAAAGGACCCAAAGGAAAGTTGTTTTATTTACAAGAGGGATGGCGAACCTATGGTACGCGAGGCGATTTTTGTTTTCACATCATTGAGAGTCGAAAAGGAATCCATGTCTACGGCTAGCGCAGAGACTTGTAAACTGTAGCTCCAGCAATACATATTTATGGATGAACCAATGGTGACTAGGTTACTCTAATTAGTACTTGAATTGTGTGCCCATAAGTTATAAAGATATCGTCAAATAATTGAATACACAATGCAAAATATGCTGCATCATAAAAAACACGTAATAAATTTTATCATTTATCAACTGATTTCTTTGAAATACGTCTGCATATTTTAAAATTTGGTTCGGTTTAATACTATTTTTGAGAGAGCTAATTTTCTCTCTCAGCCAATGAAAATTCTCTTCCTTCTGATGAGGGCGGCGGCGTCAGTGTTGCGCTAAGGTCGCGTGCACATTTTTGAGTTTAATTGAATATTTTTGTTTAAAGTAATAACTTCTTTTTTTTATTTTTCCTTCTATGGCGGCGAAATCTAAAACTTAGTATATTCTATCATTAGATTTAATCGTTAGTATTTTGTACCATTTTATTTGCATTTTATGAGAAACGCATATGTAACCTTAGCTGGCATAAATAATATCTTAAAGCACTTTTGTAACGTTGGCACCTGAACTCGAAAATGTTCTCTTAATTCTGTTATTTGGCACTCGAGCTCAAAAAGATTCGCCACCCCTGGTCTAGAACATCATTTCAAATCAAGCGAAACACTTACCTTATAGGGGCGGGGGTGGCTCAGTCGGTAGCGCATCAGGCTCGCAATGTGCTGTTCCCAGATTCGAGTCTCAGCTGGGCCAGCTTTGAGATTTATCTCCGCAAAAATCCCCGCTCTGACCGTGGTCAATGGGACACACCGATGGTCTTGAACTAGTTCGTTATCCGTCCGTCGGATGGAACGTTAAGCCGTGGCCCCGTGTGTGGGAGAGCCATACCCTGTGCACGTTAAAGAACACGCTGGATGGCCTTGACGGGAGGCTACCATCTGTCTCCCAACAGCTGTTCCAGTGCGTCCCCTCCCCCAACCTTCTCTGAGCCTCGGGGTACATGTGACCTGAATATTTAGCCCATTGTGTGGAAAAAGTGTCGCTCAGAGGTAAAATAACCAACCAAACTTACCTTATAAACCGGAGTGAAAGAACAATTTAGAATTAGAGTGGACTTTATGACAGACGAAGTCCTTTGTCATTCAAAAATGGGGGCGGGGGTGGCTCAGTCGGTAGCGCGCCAGGCTCGTAATCTGTAGTGTTCGAGTCCCAGCTGGGTCAGCGTTGAGATTTATCTCCGCAAAATTCCCCGCCCTGTCCACGGTCAGTAGGGGACACCGATGGGCTTGGAAAGGCCGCCGTCCGTCGGGTGGGACGTTAAGCCGTGGCCCCGTGTGCGGGAGAGCCATACCCTGTGCACGTTAAAGAACACGCTGGATGGCCTTTACGTGAGGCTACCATCTGTCTCCCAACAGCTGTTCCAGTGGGTCCCCTCCCCCAACCTTCTCTGAGCCTTCGGGGTCTATGTGACCTGGCCATTTAGACATGGTGTGCAAAAAAGTACCGCTCAGTGGTAAAACAACCCAACCCAACGCTTTTCCTATCTTCATCGTGGTTATTGCAGACGGCTAAGAACTCTCCAACGTATTAATCCAAACCATTTCATTTGAAAGTAAAATTTCAGAGAGAGAGAAAGATAAAAAAAAAAGCGCTAAAAATTTGGCGCCTTTTTAAAGCACTCATTTTAATTTTGGAGGATATTAAATTGCTGGCACAGACGATGAAGATATTCAGCACATGAACTGAGCTTCTGATGTAATTACTGTAAGGCAATTATCAGCACGGTAATTACTTACCTCCGTTACGCTGTTCTAGTTGATGTTGCTACTCCACCTCCGGCTTCGCGGAAACGGATCCCCCATTGCAGGCAAATGTCCTCCGTAATAGCCTCTTCACTAAATGCTTCCGAGAGCGGACTGTCCGTTCATTTCTTAACCAAGAATTTTAACAGGAACTCGCGTCGTCGAGAATAGTAGTCGATGCGAAGTCAGTGAAAGATCAAGGAAGTGATACGTTGGACGAAATGGTTTGGATTGTTTTACCTCTGAGCGGCACTTTTTTGCACACCATGCGCTAAATGGCCAGGTCACATGGACCCCGAAGGCTCAGAGAAGGTTGGGGGAGGGGACCCACTGGAACAGCTGTTGGAAGACAGATGGTAGCCTCCCGTCAAGGCCATCCAGCGTGTTCTTTAACGTGCACAGGGTATGGCTCTCCCACACACGGGTTGGGTTGTTTTACCTCTGAGCGGCACTTTTTTTGCACACTATGGGCTAAATGGCCAGGTCACATGGACCCCGAAGGCTCAGAGAAGGTTGGGGAAAGGGACCCACTAGAACAGCTGTTGGGAGACAGATGGTAGCCTCCCGTCAAGGCCATCCAGCGTGTTCTTTAACGTGCACAGGGTATGGCTCTCCCGCACACGGGTTGGGTTGGGTTGTTTTACCTCTGAGCGGCACTTTTTTGCACACCATGGGCTAAATGGCCAGGACACATGGCCCCCGAAGGCTCAGAGAAGGTTGGGGGAGGGGACCCACTGGAACAGCTGTTGGGAGACAGATGGTAGCCTCCCGTCAAGGCCATCCAGCGTGTTCTTTAACGTGCACAGGGTATGGCTCTCCCACACACGGGTTGGGTTGGGTTGTTTTACCTCTGAGCGGCACTTTTTTTGCACACCATGGGCTAAATGGCCAGGTCACATGGACCCCGAAGGCTCAGAGAAGGTTGGGGAAGGGGACCCACTAGAACAGCTGTTGGGAGACAGATGGTAGCCTCCCGTCAAGGCCATCCAGCGTATTCTTTAACGTGCACAGGATATGGCTCTCCCACACACGGATTAGGTTGGGTTGTTTTACCTCTGAGCGGCACTTTTTTTGCACACTATGGGCTAAATGGCCAGGTCACATGGACCCCGAAGGCTCAGAGAAGGTTGGGGGAGGGGACCCACTGGAACAGCTGTTCGGAGACAGATGGAATATATGGCATATGAATAAAATCACAACCATCCGTAAAAAAGCTGAGAACAAATCTAAACGTACCAGAGATTTTAATGACATTAATTATTTCAAAAAAATTAAAGCCCTAGTTAGAAAAAAATTAAAAGAATTGTATCGCGAAAATTGGAAACTTTTTTCAAGTTCTCTAAGTCCTCACTCCTCAATCACAAATATATGGCGAACTTTCAAAAAACTAAACGAAACTCCACAACAAACTTGCCCTTTAGCAGAAATTGCATTAGATAAAAATTTAAATTTGTCGCAAACTGCAGACCTCATGGGTTCCAACTTAAAAATCACTCAAAACATTAACCTTGCTCAAAGGGAAAAAATCTTAGAATATCATGTTAATAAAACAATTAATTCGAGAAAATCTGACATTCCTATAATGGATGCCAAATTTTCTTTAAATGAATTAGAAAATGCTCTTAAAAAATTAAACAAAAATGCCACCCCTGGCCCCGACAAAATTTTAAATAAATTTTTTCTCAATCTCCCAACTACTTGGAAATCCAAATTACTCGAAATTTATAATTTTATCTGGTCACAACACAATTTTCCACTCGCCTGGACAAATTATTCTATAATATTTCTCCAAAAACCTGGTAAACCTCCTTCTGACATTAAATCCTACAGACCCATATCGTTATTATCTAATAGTCTAAAATTATTTGAAAAATTAGTTTTTCGACGTCTAAATTGGTTTATAGAAAGTCAAAAAATTTTTTCCTAACAATTTTTTCGGATTCAGAAGAGGTATGTCATCAAAGGAATGCTTTTCAACTTTAATAACTGATTGTCAAATTGCAAAAAATAAAAAACAATATCTTGTAGCCATCTTTTTCGATTTATCTTTAGCATTCGATTCAATTTGGCATAAGGGCTTACTACACAAAGTTATTAATTTAAATATTAGCGGTAATACTCTCCAATTTCTTCATTTCATTTTAACTAAAAAATTCTTCCAGGTAAAAATTAATAACGAATTCTCCTCCACTTTTAAAATGACTCAAGGAATTGCTCAGGGCTCAATTTTGAGCCCAATTCTTTTTAATATATATTTACATGATCTCTTTATTAACTTTGACCCTGATATTAAATTTGCCACTTTTGCCGACGACATTGTTATTTGGGGACACGATAAATATATTCCAATTCTCATCCACAAACTTCAATCCCATATCAATATAATAATCAATTTCTGTAATACCTGGCACTTATCCATTAATCAAGAAAAAACTTATTGTCTACCCTTTACTTATTCAAAACGCCCCACACCTGAAATCATTTTACATTTAAATAATCAACAAATCAAACAAGTTACCTCATTTAAATATTTAGGCATAGAACTAGATTCCAGACTTAACTGGAATGATCATCTTACTTACCAATATAGCAAAGGCTGCAAACTCCTAAATTTTTTTAAATGTTTGTCTACCACAAATTGGGGAACTTCTCCTGAATTTTTAATATCTCTTTACAAAAATTTAATCAGACCTAAAGTCGAATACGGCTTAGAATTCGCTCTTGGAACTAGCGACAATAAACTTAAAAAATTCACAACCCTACAAAATCAATTTATAAAATCAGCTTTAAGCCTCCTAAAATTAACACCTTCAATTGCCTTAATAGGCGAAACAGCCATTGCTCCATTTAATATTAGAATCAAAATTCTATTAATAAAATATCTTTCTAGATTACACTTCAAAATTCCTAATCATCCTTTCATAATATACTATCAACGCAACTCAAAAATTAAAAAAAAAATCATTTTGCTTTGGATAATGACTCATTACTAAAAGTCATTTTTAATACCTCCACCTCTGGTGATACATTTTATCATATTGCGGACTGGAGCTTTTATAAACCTGATTCATGACAACCTTCCGATCAGAAATACCAAAAAAAAACTTCGCCCCAGAAGTATTACAAATCTTGTCTAATTCATATTGTAATTCAAAATATAAAAATTGCATTAGTATATACACTGATGGCTCGCTTCAATCTAATGCTGCTGCAGCAGCTTTTTACATACCAGATTTATCTGTTTCTCACTCATTCAAACTTCCATCAATTATTCCTATTACGCACGCAGAAATTATTGCTATAATAGAAGCACTAATTTATATTACGCAAACGTTCTCAAATAAATCAATTGTTATTTACACAGACTCCAAATGCGCTCTAGAAATATTTAACCAAGATTACTACTATACAAATCATACTCAATTTATATACCAACTTCTAACTTTAACTAATTTTAATGTAAGATTTTTAAAAAATGACATCTTTCTTCAATGGATTCCAGCCCATTGCGATATTCCGGGCAACGAAAAAGCTGACAAATTAGCTAAAAACGCAATAAACTTTCCTAATTTTTCACAAACTATTTATTTTTATAACCAATTCAGAAATTTAATAAACAAACACGAATTTCATCTAACAAACATATACTTCAAAGTCAACGGTTGCCTAAAAAATAATTTTAGATTCAATCTAAACCCCAATATTCAAAACATTTTCAAATATAAATTGCATAGACCATTAATGTGTAAAATCTACAAACTAAGATCAGGAGCTACCACACTTAACCCTTTCTTATTCAAAATTAAACAAATTACGTCTCCAAATTGCCCTCATTGCAATACTCTAGAATCTATTAATCATGTCCTACTAAATTGTCCCAAATATACTCTTGAAAGAAATATATTATTTAATAACCTAATTTTACTTGGAATTGATGAATTTACCATTTCTAATTTATTAGATTTTCCAAACTCAATAATTAAGCAAAAAATATTTTGCCTTTTAGAACGATTTCTTAAAGATACGAACCTTTGGAAAAAAATATAAAATTTTCTACCTAATTAAGTATTCATAAAACTCTAATCTCAACTAATATATTCAGAAAGTATGCAAATATTATCAAATGAAGTTTCTTCCCTTGAGCTTAGCTCCGCCCATTCCACCTCGCACAGATTTAGAGAATTTTGATTGGAGAGATGAGAAAGCCGGCAACGGACGTCTCAGAAAACTGTAACGTAAAGCAAGCAAGCAAGCCTCCCGTCAAGGCCATCCAGCGTGTTCTTTAACGTTGGGTTGTTTTACCTCTGAGCGGCACTTTTTTGCACACAATGGGCTAAATGGCCAGGCCACAAGGACCCGAAGGCTCAGAGAGGGTTGGTAGAGGGGACCCACTGGAAAAGCTGTTGGGAGACAGATGGTAGCCTCCCGTCAAGGCCATCCAGCGTGTTCTTTAACGTTGGGTTGTTTTACCTCTGAGCGGCACTTTTTTGCACACAATGTGCGAAATGGCCAGGTCACATGGACCCCGAAGGCTCAGAGAAGGTTGGGTGAGGGGACCCACTGGAACAGCTGTTGGGAGACAGATGGTAGTCTCCCGTCAAGATCAACCAGCGTGTTCTTTAACGTGCACAGGGTATGGCTCTCCCGCACACGGGGCCACGGCTTAACGTCCCATCCGACGGACGGCGGCCTTTTCAAGCCCATCGGTGTCCCCTATTGACCGTGGGCAAGGCGGGGAAATTCTGCGGAGATAAATCTCAACGCTGACCCAGCTGGGACTCGAACCTGGGAACTACAGATTACGAGCCTTGCGCGCTACCGACTGATCTACCCCCGCCCCAGGACGAAATGGAGATTTCGGTATTGGGAGAAAAATAATTTTTATCACATTAAATTTTTGAAATTATATGTTACGCTCAAATTCACTCAGCGCTTACAACTTGAATATGAGTTCTTAATCTGCAGTTTACAGGTTCGGGTTCCACTTGTGCCAGCCTAAACGCCCCCCCCCCCCCCTCTGTCATAAAATGGACAAAGACAAGTTTAATTGTTAGACGTTTATTTTTACGTTTATTTAACGTTTATTTTTTAATCGTATAAGTGTTCATTTTCTTAATATTTTTTTTATTTTATTTATTGAGACGAAGGTGGAGGTTAGAGGAGAAAGCATCAACGCAGGCGCAATGGGTATTGGAACCTGGAAACATCAAGTTACTATCGTGACGCTCTACCGACCGAGTCAGCCCTCTCTCGAAGGCATCAACTGAAAAAAAGTGATTATTTTTTACTAAGCAACACGAATAAACTACGTCATCAATAAAGTCGTTTCATTTAGAACACATGAGCTACGAAAAAATAATTGAGTACAGTCGCTCAAAAAAATATCCGAATACTATGGTTGATTACAGAATTCAGAAAAAATATCTGGTAGCGATTTTTTTAGAAATTAGTGATCTGGCAACCTTCGTGTCACGTGACACAAAGGTTGCCAGATCACTAATTTCTAAAAAAAATCGTTGTCAGATATTTTTTCTGAATTTTGTAATCAACCATGGTGTTCGGATACTTTTTTGAGCGACTGTAGGTGGTCATATTATTTTGATACTAGATCGTGTGGGCTCACTCACGGAAATATTGCGCGTGTGCAGTTACTGTTCACAGCAAACTGGAGCGTGTGCAGTAATTGCACACGCTCCAGTTTGCTGTGAACGGTAACTGGAGCGTGTACAGTTGTTGTACACGCTCCAGATATTTTTCCTGAATTCTGTAATCACGTGACACGAAGGTTGCCAGATCACTAATTTCTAAAAAAATCGCTGCCAGATATTTTTTCTGAATTCTGTAATCAACCATAGTGTTCGGATATTTTTTGAGCGACTGTACCTTTTATATGAAACTAGTATCGAGTAATACGAGTATCATAAAACTCAATAAAGCGGATTCCGAACAGATAAGGCGGACGGATATAGAATAGATTTAGTGAGCCACTCGACGCCAAGTGAGACCATATGATCTGTAGCTGCGAGATCAAGTTGCTCCCTTCGCAGGAGCAGAAGGAGGAAACGGGGCAGAGCGCACGAGGGAAGATAGATTTTTCATCCCATGCGGATCTGCAGAGGATGTTACTTTTGCAAATAGCGATGTTCGCAAGGTGACATAGTGAAAGCGTTTCTGATGTAAACATTCTGTCGCAGCAGACGTAGCTCTCCCATCGATTTCCGATGAATAACGCTCGAGACAGAAAGCCAACGGAGAGGAGGAGGAGGAGAAGATCTCTCCTCTCCCGTGGCTGCCGCTGCACAGCTAATTTACCCAGTTAATTTACTTCACTGACATACGCATGTAAAGCCAGAGTGACAGGGCAGTTGGCAGCAAGAGAGCGAGTTGATCCTGCGAAGGTTTCTTTAAAAAGAAAAACAACTAACGGCTATTCTAGAGACGAGAGGGGCCCAAAGCGACACTTAAATGTGATTTACTAACAGGGGATGCGATTTCTTCTCCTTCAATAAAAACTTGCAAAAGAAATATTTAAATTATATACGTTTTTATAAAGTTGGCAAGGCATTGGAGCGTCGAAATGTACAATTAAGATCGGTTTCAAGCGTTTTAAGAGTTCTGGCATTAAAACGCATGTTAATAAGACTACAGGACGTCGAGAATTAAAAAAAACAAAAATACGTAATTGAGAGATTTGGGTTGTTTTACCTCTGAGCGACACTTTTTTGCACAACATGGACTAAATGGCCAGGTCACATGGACCCCGAAGGCTCAGAGAAGGTTGGGGAGGGGACCCACTGGAACAGCTGTTGGGAGACAGATGGTAGCCTCCCGTCAAGGCCATCCAGCGTGTTCTTTAACGTGCACAGGGTATGGCTCTCCCGTACACGGGGCCACGGCTTAACGTTCCATCCGACGGACGGCGGCCTTTCCAAGCCCATCGGTGTCCCCTACTGACCGTTGGCAGGGCGGCGAATTTTGCGGAGATAAATCTCAACGCTGACCCAGCTGGGACTCAAACCTGGGAACTACAGATTACGAGCCTGGCGCGCTACCAACTGAGCCACCCCCGCAACCTAGTAGTGAGAAGAATGAGAGTTCTGACACAATGTTAAAGTATAGGGAAACCCATGTTAGCCTATGGGGGAGATTTTCCGGGATGAGGGATTAACATGGGTTTCTCTATACTTTAATATTGTGCCAGAACTCTCATTCTTCTCACTACTCATGCTTTCTCTGAATCATGTGATCATCTCAGTAATGACTCACTGTAATGGTAAAAAAGAAAGATATTATTTTCCCTTTTCTTTTATATAGCTATCACATGATATGCTCTTTAGCATAAAGGTGACTTTTTTTCATTTCTGAGCGAGGAATGGGGATTAGATAAGTCTGTAGCGCACGCGCCATGCTCATTCTACAGTTCCCGGGGCGGGGGTGGCTCAGTCAGTAGCGCGCCAGGCTCGTAATCTGTAGTTCCCAGGTTCAAGTCCCAGCTGGGTCAGCGTTGAGATTTATCTCCGCAAAATTCCCCGCCCTGCCCACGGTCAGTATGTGACACCGATGGGCTTGGAAAGGCCGCCGCCCGTCGGATGGGCCGTTAAGCCGTGGCCCCGTGTGCGGGAGAGCCATACCCTGAGCACGTTAAAGAACACGCTGGATGGCCTTGACGGGAGGCTACCATCTGTCTACCAATAGCTGTTCCAGTGGGTCCCCTCCCCCAACCTTCTCTGAGCCTTCGGGGTTCATGTGACCTGGCCATTTAACTTATGGTGTGCAAAAAAGTGCCGCTCAGAGGTAAAACAACCCAACCCAATCTACAGTTCCCAGACTTGAGTTCCCACTGCGCCTTGATATTTACCTTTGCTAACCTCCGTTCTGAGCTTAGTGAGAGAAGAGACACCGATGGGCTTGGAAAGGCCACCGTCCGTCGGATGGGACGTTAAGCCGTGGCACCGTGTGTGGGAAGGCCATATTCAGTGCACCTTAAAGAACACGGTCGCTGGCCTCGACGGGAGGCTACCACCTGGCTCCTAACAGCTGTCCAGTGAGTCCCCTTCCTCTAACCTCCACTGAACCCTTGGGATTCTTGTGACCTGGCCATTTAGCCCATTGTGCCCAAAAAAGTGCCAAAAAACTGACATTATATGCAAAAAAAAAAGTGCCGTTGAAGTAAAACATTCCAACTTTACAGCAGAATTTTTTTGCACACATGACTAAATAATAAAGTGATACTGACCTCTTGAACCCAGAATTTGGACAGCTAATAAGGGTGAGGGAGAAAAATCCCGTTAAGGTCATCCAATAGGGTTTTCTAATGAACACAGAGTATAACTGTCTTGCACACGCAGATACGGTCACTCAAAAAAAAAGTATCCGAACACTATGGTTGATTACAGAATTCAGAAAAAATATCTTCAACGAATTTTTTAGAAATTAATGATCTGGCAACCTTCATGTCACGTTACACGAAGGTTGCCAGATCACTACAGGACGTCGAGAATTAAAAAAAAAACAAAAATACGTAATTGAGAGATAAAATATTTAGAATAAAAGTGATTAGTAATGGCCGTTTTTTTTTTTTCGTTTCTACTGCAGAGCTTAAAAAGTGAAAATGGAATTTTAAATATGGTAATGAGATTGAGTTTTTAAGTTTAAAATTTCTTATCCTTTGCTATCCGATTTGTTTAATATTATTCTTAAAGCACGTGTCGGTCATCACCGCCTTTTCGTGTAAGCAAAAATTGATTTTTTTATTTATACTAAATGATTGCGTGTGCCGTCCCGTGGCCGAGTGGTTAGCGCGCTTGGCTACTGATCTAAGGAACCTGGGTTCGAGTCCCGGGTAAGGCATGGATATATGTGTCGTTTTTCTGCTGTGGTCCTGCCATCCTCTCAGATCTTCTACTATGGCATATAAACTGTCAGACCTCTGTGGCAAGCAGCTACTTGAGGGGGTATTTATTTATTTATTATTAAATGATCGCATATCATTTAGAAATTCCAACGTTTTTATAACTATCTGGCAATCTTCGTGTCACGTGACACAAAGGTTGCCAGATCACTAATTTATAAAAAAATCGTTGTCAGATATTTTTTCTGAATTCTGTAATCAACCATAGTGTTCGGATATTTATTTGAGGTGGTCATATTATTTTGTTACTAGATCGTGTGGGCTCACTCACGGAAATATTGAGCGTGTGCATTTACCGTTCACAGCAAACTGGAGCGTGTGCAGTAACTGCACACGCTCCAGTTTGCTGTGAACGGTAACTGGAGCGTGTACAGTTGCTGTACACGCTCCAGATATTTTTCCTGAATTCTGTAATCACGTGAACACGAAGGTTGCCAGATCACTAATTTCTAAAAAAATCGTTGTCAGATATTTTTTCTGAATTCTGTAATCAACCATAGTGTTCGGATACTTTTTTTTGAGCGACTGCACAGCATTAACATCTCATCAGAATAAATGCGGTCTTTCCATTGTCGTCGCTCTCATCCCTTTTTCACCGAGGGCAGAACGGGAAGGGGGAGGGGTTAGTGAAGAAAATCTCAATGCAAGTACAGGGGGACTCGAACCTGAACTTCAGATTGTGAGCTTGATGCCCTGTGGTAACCGTCCCAACACTAAATGTAAAGAATTTACCTTTTATTTAAGTGGAAACCCAAATTTGAAGTTATATAATTCGTAAAATGAGATTTTTTTTTTAATGAAAATGAACACAAAAAATATAGAGATCTGAATGAAATTTATCTACGTCTTGAAATTAAGACGGATATTTCGTACGGCTTTTAAAGTCTCAGTCTGTAGTCTCAACTGTGAAAGTTAGAATATTTAATTGCAGTCGTCAGATTTTAAAATGTAAATTGTTTTGGAAAATTTTTACTACATATTACAAATAGAATAATGCAAAATATAATTCATATTTATTTCCGCGTTCAGGTTATATATAAAGTGCGGCTTGATTCTTTTACATCTGAGCGGCAGTTTTGTGCACACAGTGGGTTAAATGGCTAGGTCACAAGGACCCCTATCTCTCGGACTGGACAGCTGTTAGGATACAGATGGACATTTACCGTCAAGGTCACCCATTGTGTTGTTTGACGGTGCAGAAGTTTCTAGCCCACGGAACTGCGGCTTAAGGACCCATCCGACGGACGGCAACTCTTCCAAGCCAATCGATGTCCCCTTTCTAACCGAGAACGACGGTGTGTTTTTTGTTAGAGACTTAATCTCAACGCAGATATAGTTGGGAAGCGAACGTGGGCGTTTCAGATTAAACGAGGAATGGGGTGGGGGTGGCTCAGTCGGTAGCGCGCCAGGCTCGTAATCTGTAGTTCCCAGGTTCGAGTCCCAGCTGGGTCAGCGTTGAGATTTATCTCCGCAAAAATTCCCCGCCCTGCCCACGGTCAGTAGGGGACACCGATGGGCTTGGAAAGGCCGCCGTCCGTCTGATGGGACGTTAAGCCGTGGTCCGTGTGCGGGAGAGCCATACCCTGTGCACGTTAAAGAACACACTGGATGGTCTTGACGGGAGGCTACCATCTGTCTCCCAACAGCAGTTCCAGTGGGTCCCCTCCCCCAACCTTCTCTGAGCCTTCGGGGTCCATGTGACCTGGCCATTTAGCCCAAGGTGTGCAAAAAAGTGCCGCTCAGAGGTAAAACAACCCAACCCAACCTAAACGAGGAATGCTACAGACTGAGAGAAACCCTGTCCCATAAAGTGAGACTATAAATTAAATAAAAAAAGATATATTAAAATTGAGAATCATCTTTATCACTATGAATGCTGTGCTATTTTTTTGAAAATAAACAAAACCAGTGAAATAATAATAATAATATTTATTTTCCATTCTCATTTACAGAAACATTACACACAAAAATTTACCATCAAATTTGGATGGAAAATAGCAAAAGGAAATAATATAAAATAAAATTAAAAAAAAAACGATTAAAAATAAAAAACACACAAACATACATTTTACAAGTATTTCTGTGTAATCTAGGAGTTACAAAACAACTCTTACAGATTACAAAAACAAAATTCTACTGTAAACGAAAATCTTTGGCAATGGATAAAAAAACTAAGAAATTACATTAAAAGCGTCTTCAATATCTTCAGTATTTACCAAAAAAAGTTTGGTTTTTTTCTTAAAATTACAATCACTTTTTTCTTCTTTTATACTATTTGGTAAAGAATTATATAATTTTGGTGCAATAAAATTGAAATGCTTATGCATGATTTCTTTTTTTGATATCACAACATGAAATATGTTTGTAGAACATCTGGTATCGTATGGGATGAACCGTTTTTTGATCCAATTGTTGTTTTTATGTAGATACAAAAGGCTTCTGTATAAATATAACTTTCTCAAGGGTAATATATTATTGCTTATGTAATGATAATTTACATTGCTAATATTGCTATTTGAAACTAGTTTTACAATTTAATTTTGCAATTTCACTAGAGGGAGTAGGTTTGATATATAATCTCCCCCCCCCCCCCAACATGTGATTCCATAGCTTAAAATTGAGTGAACCCAAGCGAAATAAACTAAAATTAACAACTTCTTATGAGAACATGATTTAAGATAATATAATTTGTACAAAATAAATCTTAATTTTTTACACACTGTATCTACTTGTTTCTTCCATTTTAGATTTTGTTCAACATAAATGCCTAGATATTTAACACATTCAACTTGTTCGATAGTTTTACATACACAACCATTTACCAAATTACAACCAGAATTATGGTATTTAATGACAACCTCTTTACTTGTATTCAATAAGCCGAAATAGATAAAATTAATTTTTTTCCACATTTATTTGCAGTTTATTACTACTAAAGCCAGTTTCTTATGCTTTTTAAGTCATTGTTTATCTTGAACATTAACTCATTATTAGTTTCAGTCGAGTACACTATCGCTGTGTCATCCGCATAAGCTGTGATTTTGCCAAATAAATTTAAATTGCAAAAATCATTAATATATATTAAAAACAATACTGGTCCAAGAATAGAACCTTGCGGTACACCACCATTCAAAACAAGCATATTACTTTCCAGTTTATGTATAGCCACATATTGTTTCCTGTTTTCCAACTATGATTTAAACCAATTGAAAGCAAGTCCCCTTATTCCTATTATACTTAATTTTTGCATTAAAATTTCATGATTTATTGTGTCGAAAGCTTTTTTTATGTCAATAAATAAGGCTAAAGTTTTCCTGTGTTCATTTACACTGTTATAGATGTTGCCGGTAAGTTGTAACATAGCATGTTCTGTACCCAATTTATCTCTAAATCCAAACTGTTTATTTGATAAGAAATTATATTTCGATAGAAATTTCATTAATCTCTCTTTCATGAGTTTTTCAATAATTTTTGAAAAGATAGGGAGTATGGAAATTGGTCTATAATTATTAAAATCCGTGTTTTTACCTTTTTTGTAAATTAGCTTTACTTTATCAATTTTTAAAGCATCTATAAACATTCCAGTAGAAAAAGATAAATTTACAATTTTTACAAAAATATGAGGTTTATATTTAAAAACAATTTTTAACATATGGGCATTTATTTCATCATAACCACATGATTTCTTATTATTCAATTGTGATATTATATTGTTTAGTTCCGTTTGATCTGCTTCAAACAGAACCATTGAGTTATCATTATGGTTTACATATTTGTCAATTTCAGTATTAAAATTATTTGTAGTATATTGATACCCCTGGTTAACTTCTATGAAATGTGCATTAAATTTATTTGCTAGATCTTCATCAACATTTTTTGAAGGATATATCTCAGGTTTTTTTTCGATCCCTAAAATACTATTTATTGTTGCCCATTGCTTTTTCACATCACTATTACAATTATGGAACTCTTTTAAATAATGAAGTTTTTTTGCATACTAGTTTTATTTGTTAGTTGAGTTCTTAATGATTTATATTGCTTTTCAAGCGATTTATCAAAAGGGCGTTTTTTATATTTGTTGTATAATTTTTGCTTTTCTTTTGCTAAAATTATAATTTCATTTGTTATCCATTTGTTTTTGCTCCTCTGAGTAGGACTCAAAACATTATTGTTTTTAGTAACTTTAGTACTTACTGTTTTGGCCTCATTTATCATGTATATGAATTTATCATATAATGCATTTACATCATCAGTTTTATCATCTTCATTGTTCCATTTATATTCTTTAATATATTTCTCGAATAAATTATAATCTATACAGCTTTTCACTAAAGGTTTAGGGTTAGAAAAAATTTCTGAATGAATATCTATCACAAACACGACGACAATATCAGCTTCCAAGAATGAAAATTTAATCTCCCACTGTTTTTAATTATTTCTAGTATTAACATTGCACAAAGTTCTAATTTTCTAAAAAAATACAACAACATAAATATCAGTCATAAAAGAGAATGCTAAGGGGGAACAATTGCAGCCTTCTACATAAACCTTTGACTAAATGCTTCAAATCACAATCACTAATCTTCACTAATAAAATTAAATTCTAAAACTCTGAAAGTAGATAGTATAATTTTAATAAAAATGCGCTTTCCTAGTTCTGTTTTCATTCTGAAAATTTTCCCTATCGTCTGACAACTGCCGGAAATGCGGCATTGAAGATCTTCTCAGAGACCGTTGAAATGAATATTAAGCAGCTGCAGACGTCGGGACTGCAGCGACGTCCGACGGCAGATGCACATCTGGGTTGATGGCTTGCATAGCCAAAATATATTCTACGCGGAGCACGAGGAACAGACTCAGCTGCATACATATGTGCACTCGTAACACGCTATAGCCATACGAGGGAAGTCTGCACTCACAGGGGCGGGGGTGGCTCAGTCGGTAGCGCGCCAGGCTCGTAATCTGCAGTTCCCAGGTTCGAGTCCCAGCTGGGTCAGCGTTGAGATTTATCTCCGCAAAAATTCCCCGCCCTGCCCACGGTCATTAGGGGACACCGATGGGCTTGGAAAGGCCGCCGTCCGTCGGATGGGACGTTAAGCCGTGGCTCCGTGTGCGGGAGAGCCATACCCTGTGCACGTTAAAGAACACGCTGGATGGCCTTGACGGGAGACTACCATCTGTCTCCCAACAGCTGTTCCAGTGGGTCCCCTCCCCCAAACTTCTCTGAGCCTTTGGGGTCCATGTGACCTGGCCATTTAGCCCATGGTGTGCAAAAAAGTGCCGCTCAGAAGTAAAACAACCCAAATAACCCTGCACTCACATATTTCAGTTTATGAAACAAACTATGTGGGTGAGTTCCTTTCGTTAGAGTGGGGCGGGGGTGGCTCAGTCGGTAGCGTGTGAGGCTCGTAATCTGTAGGTCCCAGGTTCGAGTCCCAGCTGGGTCAGCGTTGAGATTTATCTCTGCAAAAACTCTTCTCCCTGCTCACGGTCAGTAGGGGACACCGATGGACTTGGAAAGGCCGTCGTCCGTCGGATGGGACGTTAAGCCGTGGCCCCGTGTGTGAGAGAGCGATACCGTGTGCACGTTAAAGAACACGCTGGATGGCCTTGACGGGAGGCTACCATCTGTCTCCCAACAGCTGTTCCAGTGGGTCCCCTACCCCAACCTTCTCTGAACCTTCGGGGTCCATGTGACCTGGCCATTTAGCCCATGGTGTGCAAAAAAGTGCCGCTCAGAGGTAAAACAACCCAACCCAAATCCTTTCGTTAGAAGTTTAAGCTAAACGATACCAGTAAAGTCATTGCATTTATTATCAATATCGACTGAGGGGTGAAATCTCCAATATTTAAAATGAAGCCAGTTTTCGGATAGAGTTATGAAGAGTGCTCCTAAATGAGTGGGAGGGATCCAAATTTTTCTGAAGGACAAACAATGTCAAACAAGATCTTGTTAAAATTGGCCAGCAACCATAACTGAGATAAACGTTATTTGGAGGACTGAATTAGAAACTGTTCTTTAGTGAAAATTTGTTTTTTAATTCCCTTGCGTTATATATTCAACAGATTATTCTGCGATTGTTGGTCGAGTGGTTAGTGATTGGCTGTTGATCTAAAAAGAAAAGGGTCCGAACCCCGGGTCATTTTTCAGTTCCATTTTTATCTTCAGTCCCATTTTCCATTAAAATGCATATTTTAATGTAGAAATGCTTCGAAGAGAGTTTCGAAATTAGATTCCTAATGACATGGAAATTCTCTAACATTCTAATAGGGCAGTACGACTCTATATCTACAAGTGTAATAATTAAAGAACATTGGGGGGGGGGGTCTTCATAATTCTTCAGATAAAAAGTCTGGAGCCTGGAACAGATATTTAAGAGTAGCATGGGTTGGGTTGCTTTACCTCTGAGCGGCACTTTTTTGCACACCATGAGCTAAATGGCCAGGTCACATGGAACCCGAAGGCTCAGAGAAGGTTGGGGGAGGGGACCCACTGCAACAGCTGTTGGGAGACAGATGTAGTCTCCCGTCAAGGCCATCCAGCGTGTTCTTTAACGTGCACAGGGTATGGCTCTCCCGCACACGGGGCCACGGCTTAACGTCCCATCCGACGGACGGCGGCCTTTCCAAGCCCATCGGTGTCCCCTACTGACCGTGGGCAAGGCGGGGAATTTTGCGGGGATAAAAGTAGCATGGACGATGCCCATTGCATAAATGCATCATTGTAATAGCTGATTAGAAAATGGTATTTTAGATAAATATGGATATATCTTGAATCTCTTCTTATTTCGTGCTCACCTGATACTATACTACAATGCATGATGACGTAACACTTATGACGATTTTCCATGCAACAGACCTATTAGTAGAGCGCTATATGATTCGACTTTTGCAAAATTACCGTTTAAGAATTGTCTAGTTATTTGCATATAGACTTTACCATAAGGAAAACAAATTCATGTGGTTGCGCGAGGTTATACGACTTTTTTCCAATAAATACGTTTCTTTGTCGAGTAAGATGTCGTCTCTGACGTCATCAAAATCAACAATAGTCTCGAGCAGTGTAGGCCTATTATTTAAATACATTTTCAGTTCAGAGTTCAGTTTAATGCGGAAACACTTCAGTGAAAGATTTCTTTAAACCAAAATAATTTCTGATGCACGAAATTTTGCAAGTCATTGTTCTGAAAATATAAATAAATTAAAACTTTAAAAAAACCTATCTCCCCATATGCGCTCTAAAAATAGAAAATAAAACTAAAGCATATCAATGACGCAATCAGTCATTGAATTCGCATTCAATTCAAGCGAAGATAGGGTTGGGTTGTTTTACCTCTGAGCGGCACTTTTTTGCACACAATGGGCTAAATGGCCAGGTCACAAGAACCCCGATGGCTCAGAGAATGTTGGAGGAGGGGACCCACTGGAACAGTTGTTGGAAGACAGATGGTAGCCTCCCGTCAAGGCCATCCGGCGTGTTCTTTAATGTGCACAGGGTATGGCTCTCCCGCACACGGGCCACGGCTTAACGTCCCATACGACGGACGGCGGCCTTTCCAAGCCCATCGGTGTCCCCTACTGACCGTGGGCAGGGCGGGGAATTTTGCGGAGATAAATCTCAACGCTGACCCAGCTGGGACTCGAACCTGGGAACTACAGATTACGAACCTGGCCCTATATATTTACTCAGTAAGATTTATTTGAAGTGAATAAGAATTAAGTAACTGATTGCACCATCGACATGATTTAGATTTATTTTCTACTTTTTAGGGTCCGTATAGAAAGATAGGATTTTTTTTTAACTTTTAATTTTTTTTTGTCACTAAAAACACCTACAGTTGCTCAAAAAAGTATCCGAACGCTATGGTTTATTACAGAATTAAGAAAAAATATCTGGCAACGATTTTTTTTAGAAATTAGTGATCCGGTAACCTTCGTGTCACGTGACACGAAGGTAAATAAAATAATACATAATAAAATAATAATAAAATAATTAATAAATAATAAAATAATTAATGTAAAAATAATACATTAATTTTACCCCCGCCCCCGTTAATTTCTTCCCCCTCTTAAAAAAGGGGAAAATATGAAAGTCGTTTTTTTGCTAAATCTTCTGAACGAAAGTTACGAGTTAGGTGTCAAATGAAAGCTCACATAAGGATCGTCGTCGACTATTTAGAATTATGCCCCCCCCCACCAGCCATTCTCTTTTCCCTCTAAAGGGAACGGAAATTTAGGTGGGGGGGGGAGGGTAAACCTTAACGAGTAATATTTCAAAGCTCGTGACGTCTCTAATGTCATGGGCTACCTCAAAAAACGATTCTTAAAATAGGGAGAGAAAAAATGTGATTGATATTCATGAGTCACATATCAGGGAAAGTTTTTGAAGGTACAGTTTTTGAAAGTACAGTTGAAGAAAGTTTTTGAAGGTTTACCCCCCCCCCCCCCCGTTTGAATTCGCAGACGAACTTATAAGGTACGGACAGAGACTATAATCCGTATTATAACACTTCACAACACTTCAAAATTTCATATTAATGGTGATAATTAACCAGATCTTTATTTAATGCATTTAAAGGATTATTTATTAAGCGTCTCCTTTGCAATCAAAAGGTTGTTAATAAAAAATACTAAAAAAATCTTTGCCAGAAATACCTTTTCTGAATTCTGTAATCAACCATAGTGTTCGGATATTTTTTGAGCGACTGTAAAAGCTGCAGTGAGTGTTCAGATGACGTAGATTGCTTAGTCGTTTTTAAAATAATACATTAATTTTACCCCCCGCCCCCGTTAATTTCTTCCCCCTCTTAAAAAAGGGGAAAATATGAAAGTCGTTTTTTTGCTAAATCTTCTGAACGAAAGTTACGAGTTAGGTGTCAAATGAAAGCTCACATAAGGATCGTCGTCGACTATTTAGAATTATGCCCCCCCCCCCCCACCAGCCATTCTCCTTTCCCTCTAAAGGGAACGGAAATTTAGGTGGGGGGGGGGTAAACCTTAACGAGTAATATCTCAAAGCTCGTGACGTCTCTAATGTCATGGGCTACCTCAAAAAACGATTCTTAAAATAGGGAGAGAAAAAATGTGGTTGATATTCATGAGTCACATATCAGGGAAAGTTTTTGAAGGTACAGTCGCTCAAAAAAGTATCCGAAAGCTTTGGTTGATTACAGAATTCAGAAAAAATATCTGGCAACAATTTTTTTTAGAAATTAGTGATCTGGCAACAATTTTTTTTAGAAATTAGTGATCTGGCAACCTTTCGTGTCACGTGATTACAGAATTCAGGAAAAATATATGGAGAGTGTACAGCAACTGTACACGCTCCAGTTACCGTTCACAGCAAACTGGAGCGTGTGCAGTTACTGCATACGCTCCAGTTTGCTGTGAACGGTAACTGCACACGCTCAATATTTCCGTGAGTGAGCCCACACGATCTAGTATCAAAACAATATGACCACCTACAATATACCCTGTGCACGTTAAAGAACACGCTGGATGGCCTTGACGGGAGGCTACCATCTGTCTCCCAACAGCTGTTCCAGTGGGTCCCCTCCCCCAACCTTCTCTGAGCCTTCGGGGTCCATGTGACCTGGCCATTTAGCCCATGGTGTGCAAAAAAGTGCCGCTCAGAGGTAAAACAACCCAACAACCCCATATGAAAAGCTTCCATTTGACGTATAAATCATTAAATTTGTCCGTCGCGTTTAGGAAGATGTGTTGGAACAACTATTTTCACCAATTCATAAACTGAGACACCGACAAACCAACAAATGACGTGCGAAAAGCGATGGGTGAAAATGAACCATTTTTCCCCTAGTGAATTATATATATAATATGTGCTATGACAGCTTTGACCATACCACCCAGTATTAAGTTATTAATTCATGTCCCTACTTATAATAAACCGGAATTCGAACCTGGAATCAGTGATACGAAATAACAGCAGAAGTAATTTATTTATATTTAACTTTTATTTTAATAAATAAAATGAATTATTAATAATTTATCTTATTAAAACCTTCCTTTTTGCTAAAACGAAGTTTTTTAACTTTAATTTCTGAAAAATCAAAGTAAATTATTTAAATGAGCATATGTATATTTTATTTTCCGATAAACAAAAAAGACATTTAAAGACAAGAGCAATTCCGGAAAAATTTGCTAGTAACACAATAGATATCAATTCACAAAATATATCTGGATGTTAGACATTTATGCATATTTATCCCTTATTAATATGCAGTGGAATTTATTTTTTCTGGACTCCGATTATCAACACTTCGTGGTATGTTTCTAAAAAATTTCATTTATTTGTTAAATTTGCATGTAATTTTATACTTTATTCGTATAATCACACAAACTTTAATTAACTAAATGTTTTCTGATGTAATATTTTCTTAAATTAAATTAATGCACGATAAAGAAATTTATATGCATACCCATATCTGTTTATTTTGAAGTCGATTATCCTGATTGTCGATTATCCAAACTTCCTATATCCCCAATTAATTGGGGGCGAGGGTGGCTCAGTAGGTAGCGCGCCAGGCTCGTAATCTGCAGTTCTCAGGTTCGAGTCCCAGCTGGGTCAGCGTTGAGATTTGTCTCCGGAAAATTCTCCCGCCCTGCCCACGGTCAGTAGGGGACACCGATGGGCTTGGAAAGACCGCCGTCCGTCGGATGAGACTTTAAGCCGTGTCCCCATGTGCGGGAGAGCCATACCCTGTGCACGTTAAAGAACACGCTGGATGGCCTTGACGGGAGGCTACCATCTGTCTCCCAACATCTGTACCAGTGGGTCTCCTCCCCCAGCCTTCTCTGAGCCTTCGGGGTCCTTGTGGCCTGGCCATTTGGCCCATGGTGCGCAAAAAAGTGCCGCTCAGAGATAAAACAACCCAACGTTAAAGAACACGCTGGATGGCCTTGACGGGAGGCTACCATCTGTCTCCCAACATCTGTTCCAATGGGTCTCCTCCCTTAGCCTTCTCTGAGCCTTCGGGGTCCTTGTGACCTGGCTATTTAGCCCATGGTGTGCAAAAAAGTGCCGCTGAGAGGTAAAACAACCCAACCCCAATTAATTCAGATAATTGAGTTTTTACTGTACTCTAATCTCATTTACAATGAAGCAATTATTTCTTAATACCAGAACATTCCTCTCTCAAATACTCTAAGGCAGAATGGTTATTAACGACTGCTTGCATCCCTACTTTTGAAAGCAGACTCTGATGGAGGAGATTTACTAAGAGACATCTGTAAGTACAGAGATGCTCTGCATCAAGACAGTTCAGATATTTGGGCTGTCCACATAAAAGACATGCACATTAACGAATTAACGCCATTATTCCGAAAAAGAGCACAACATCCTGCTGCAATTAATGGTTTTCGGAAATCCGTGGCCTCCGACGAGTTCATGAAAAGACTCACACAGCAACAGTAATTTGTTACGAGTCAGGTGTTGCGCAGAGAATGCAGCACGAAGTAGCGCAGGGGCAGGCCCTATTGTCACGACCTAGCAAAGCGTTACAAGTAGCGAGGGGCATCTCCCATTACAGGAGCTCACCCAGTAGCAGGCATTAGTTACACACCCGACCAGCCAGAAGTGTCAACTCCTGTTTGCCGTTACTGAAGCATGAGCCACTGCACCAGATACTCATAGAGCCGACGTCAAGCGCTCGCTAACTTTTGGATAGCGTTGGTTTTGAGTTAGGAAATATATGAATCTGAGATAACAACGACGCTGTTAGGAAGATCTATTCATTCTGGTCTTGTTTTATGTTCAATGACGATGAACAACCTTTTGATTGCAAAGGAGACACTTATAAATAATGCTTTAAATGCATTAAATAAGGATCTGGTTAATTATCACCATTAATATGAAATTTGAAAGTGTTGTGAAGTGTCTGTCCATACCTTATAAGTTCGCCTGCGATTTCAAAAATGATATTTTCGTATTTTGGAACAAAAGACGACTACTAAATACATCTATCCCTCGATTTACACGGTACTCAGTTCACACAATTTTGGCTTTGCACGGTCAAAAAATGCAACCAGTTTCGATTTACACGGTACTGACTGAGATTTCCTTTCTATGTACGTCTCAGTCAGTACCGTGTAAATCGAAACTGGTTGCATTTTTTGACAGTGCAAAGCCAAAATTGTGTGAACTGAGTACCGTGTAAATCGAGGGACAGGTGTATTACAATTAAAACTACACGTGTATATATATATATATTTAGGGTCATTTTAAAATAATACCTTAATTTTTAAGGACTATATTTTATTGAATTCTTAGTAATAGTCATACATTGGGAATTACAAAAAATGGTTTTCGACATTACAATTTAAATTTTTTTATCATTACTATTTTCCTTCCTTCGATGTTGTTATTATTTTTTCTACAGCTGAATTTGTATCCTAAAATTCCATGTGTAACTAGTGGCGGGGGTCGCTCAGTCGGTAGCGCGCCAGGCTCGTAATCAGTAGTTCACAGGTTCGAGTCCCAGCTGGGTCAGCGTTGAGATTTATCTCCGCAAAATTCCCCGCCTTGCCCACAGTCAGTAGGGGACACCGATGGGCTTGGAAAGGTCGCCGTCCGTCGGATGGGACGTTAAGCCGTGTGCCCGTGTGCGGGAGACCCATACCCTGTGCACGTTAAAGAACACGCTGGATGGCCTTGACGGGAGGCTACCATCTGTCTCCCAACAGCTGCTCCAGTGGGTCCCTTCCCCCAACCTTCTCTGAGCCTTCGGGGTCCATGTGACCTGGCCAGCCCATGGTGTGCAAAAAAGTGCCGCTCAGAGGAAAAACAACACAACCCATGTGTAACTATTTCGTAATATGATTTTCAAGGAACGAATTAATGATAAATAATATAATTAAGTAATGAATGAAAATGTGTTTGCAAAATGTCAACGAACTCTCCGAATTTCGTTTTGTGCTTAACAGATTTCAAATGAGCATTATCGTTGGTGGCGTGATATTCAATTCTGTCGTTCTCGGCTCAGCATGTCAGGCTTAACGCTTGTACAGTCCCTCAAAAAAATATAAATAACACGAAGGTTGCCAGATCACTAATTTCTAAAAAAATCGTTGCCAGATATTTTTCCTGAATTCTGTAATCACGTGACACGAAGGTTGCCAGATCACTAATTTCTAAAAAAATCGTTGCCAGATATTTTTCCTGAATTCTGTAATCACGTGACACGAAGGTTGCCAGATCACTAATTTCTAAAAAAAACGTTGCCAGATATTTTTCCTGAATTCTGCAATCACGTGACACGAAGGTTGCCAGATCACTAATTTCTAAAAAAATCGTTGCCAGATATTTTTCCTGAATTCTGTAATCACGTGACACGAAGGTTGCCAGATCACTAATTTCTAAAAAAATCGTTGCAGGATATTTTTCCTGAATTCTGTAATCACGTGACACGAAGGTTGCCAGATCACTAATTTCTAAAAAAATCGTTGCCAGATATTTTTCCTGAATTCTGTAATCACGTGACACGAAGGTTGCCAGATCACTAATTTCTAAAAAAACGTTGCCAGATATTTTTCCTGAATTCTGTAATCACGTGACACGAAGGTTGCCAGATCACTAATTTCTAAAAAAAATCGTTGCCAGATATTTTTCCTGAATTCTGTAATCACGTGACACGAAGGTTGCCAGATCACTAATTTCTAAAAAAATCGTTGCCAGATATTTTTCCTGAATTCTGTAATCACGTGACACGAAGGTTGCCAGATCACTAATTTCTAAAAAAATCGTTGCCAGATATTTTTCCTGAATTCTGTAATCACGTGATACGAAGGTTGCCAGATCACTAATTTCTAAAAAAAATCTTTGCCAGATATTTTTCCTGAATTCTGTAATCACGTGACACGAAGGTTGCCAGATCACTAATTTCTAAAAAAAATCGTTGCCAGATATTTTCCCTGAATTCTGTAATCACGTGACACGAAGGTTGCCAGATCACTAATTTCTAAAAAAATCGTTGCGAGATATTTTTCCTGAATTCTGTAATCACGTGACACGAAGGTTGCCAGATCACTAATTTCTAAAAAAATCGTTGCCAGATATTTTTCCTGAATTCTGTAATCACGTGACACGAAGGTTGCCAGATCACTAATTTCTAAAAAAATCGTTGTCAGATATTTTTCTTGAATTCTGTAATCACGTGACACGAAGGTTGAGAGATCACTAATTTCTAAAAAAATCGTTGCCAGATATTTTTCCTGAATTCTGTAATCACGTGACACGAAGGTTGCCAGATCACTAATTTCTAAAAAAATCGTTGCCAGATATTTTTCCTGAATTCTGTAATCACGTGACACGAAGGTTGCCAGATCACTAATTTCTAAAAAAATCGTTGCCAGATATTTTTCCTGAATTCTGTAATCACGTGATACGAAGGTTGCCAGATCACTAATTTCTAAAAAAATCGTTGCCAGATATTTTTCCTGAATTCTGTAATCACGTGATACGAAGGTTGCCAGATCACTAATTTCTAAAAAAAATCGTTGCCAGATATTTTTCCTGAAATCTGTAATCACGTGACACGAAGGTTGCCAGATCACTAATTTCTAAAAAACTCGTTGCCAGATATTTTTCCTGAATTCTGTAATCACGTGACACGAAGGTTGCCAGATCACTAATTTCTAAAAAATCGTTGCCAGATATTTTTCCTGAATTCTGTAATCACGTGACACGAAGGTTGCCAGATCACTAATTTCTAAAAAAATCGTTGCCAGATATTTTTCCTGAATTCTGTAATCACGTGACACGAAGGTTGCCAGATCACTAATTTCTAAAAAAATCGTTGCCAGATATTTTTCCTGAATTCTGTAATCACGTGACACGAAGGTTGCCAGATCACTAATTTCTAAAAAAATCGTTGCCAGATATTTTTCCTGAATTCTGTAATCACGTGACACGAAGGTTGCCAGATCACTAATTTCTAAAAAAATCGTTGCCAGATATTTTTCCTGAATTCTGTAATCACGTGACACGAAGGTTGCCAGATCACTAATTTCTAAAAAAATCGTTGCAGGATATTTTTCCTGAATTCTGTAATCACGTGACACGAAGGTTGCCAGATCACTAATTTCTAAAAAAATCGTTGCCAGATATTTTTCCTGAATTCTGTAATCACGTGACACGAAGGTTGCCAGATCACTAATTTCTAAAAAAATCGTTGCCAGATATTTTTCCTGAATTCTGTAATCACGTGATACGAAGGTTGCCAGATCACTACTTTCTAAAAAAATCGTTACCAGATATTTTCCCTGAATTCTGTAATCACGTGACACGAAGGTTGCCAGATCTCTAATTTCTAAAAAAATCGTTGCCAGATATTTTTCCTGAATTCTGTAATCACGTGACACGAAGGTTGCCAGATCACTAATTTCTAAAAAAATCGTTACCAGATATTTTCCCTGAATTCTGTAATCACGTGACACGAAGGTTGCCAGATCACTAATTTCTAAAAAAATCGTTGCCAGATATTTTTCCTGAATTCTGTAATCACGTGACACGAAGGTTGCCAGATCACTGATTTCTAAAAAAATCGTTGCCAGATATTTTTCCTGAATTCTGTAATCACGTGACACGAAGGTTGCCAGATCACTAATTTCTAAAAAAAATCGTTGCCAGATATTTTTCCTGAATTCTGTAATCACGTGACACGAAGGTTGCCAGATCACTAATTTCTAAAAAATCGTTGCCAGATACTTTTCCTAAATTCTGTAATCACGTGACACGAAGATTGCCAGATCACTAATTTCTAAAAAAAATCGTTGCCAGATATTTTTTCTGAATTCTGTAATCAACCATAGTGTTCGGATATTTTTTTGAGCGACTGTAGGTGGTCATGTTATTTTGATACTAGATCGTGTGGGCTCACTCTCGGAAATATTGAGCGTGTGCAGTTACCGTTCACAGCAAACTGGAGCGTGTGCAGTAACTGCACACACTCCAGTTTGCTGTGAACGGTAACTGGAGCGTGTACAGTTGCTGTACACGCTCCAGATAATTTTCCTGAATTCTGTAATCACGTGACACGAAGGTTGCCAGATCACTAATTTCTAAAAAAATCGTTGCCAGATATTTTTTCTGAATTCTGTAATCAACCATAGTGTTAGGATATTTTTTTGAGCGACAGATGCCGTAGATTGCTTTCGGAATAAACGATGAGTTTAATGTATTCCCAAAAAACGAAGTTCAATGGGGGCCACAAGTCGGTCCCCCCTACCAATCCAGTGACTTGGCTTGGAAATTACCCATTTAAGACATTTCATGGATTACCAGCGCCGCCATGCGACGCTAACTAAACGACGTTATGATAAAGAAATTTTCAGTTTCTTGATATTTTGGACTGAATTATTTTGAAATAATTCAATAACAAAAGTACTTTTTTGTTATTAAAGTATTTAAGGAAATTCAACACTTTAAAATATTATTCTTTTAAAATTACCTTGTATCTATATTTCGTAGCAATGGGACAAAATGATAAAAATCAACTTTCACATGACACGCTATTGTCGCGAGAATTAAAATAAGATTATATATATTTTATGCGGAATTTGAATTCACGAATAGTGTAAGAGCATTTTTAATCAAGCTAGCGAAATCATAATCTATTTAAGTTGGGTTGGGTTGTTTTACCTCTGAGCGGCACTTTTTTGCACACATGGGCTAAATGGCCAGGTCACATGGACCCCGAAAGCTCAGAGAAGGTTGGGGGAGGGGACCCACTGGAACAGCTGTTGGGAGACAGATGGTAGCCTCCCGTCAAGGCCATCCAGCGTGTTCTTTAACGTGCACAGGGTATGGCTCTCCCACACACGGCGCCACGGCTTAACGTCTCATCCGACGGACGGCGGCCTTTCCAAGCCCATCGGTGTCCCCTACTGACCATGGGCAGGGGGGATCTATTTAAGAGGCTTACGAATAAAAACATTTTCAAGAAGCAACTGTAAAAAGATCGTAAACATCTAATGTATTATCACTGCGGATTCAACCCCTTTTAGAAGCGAATTTTAAAAGTAAAACTTATTTATGAGGAAGCGTATCAGCCTGTTTCCTAAAAGCATACGGTTATCGAATATTTGCTGTATTTGAAGCGAAAAGTTTTTCCAAAGATTCATCAGTTTTACGATCCTGCGTGCATTTAAGCTCTATAAAAATGATGTATTATTGAGGGAGAGGCTTTTCTGAGCTGGATTAAAAACAACTTCTATCATTTCGCCTGTCATAAGTTAACAGAAAAATATCTTCACTCAAAGCTATGATTGGCTTAAATATATTTTTATTACATTTTTTCGAACAATATGCTTCGTAGCAATTCGTCGAGACGCGTCCCTTTTGAAATCAGGCACAATACTCGAGTTGGGTTGTTTTACCTCTGAACGGCACTTTTTTGCACACCATGGGCTAAATGGCCAGGTCACAAGGACCCCGAAGGCTCAGAGAAGGTTGGGGGAGGGTACCCACTGGAACAGCTGTTGGAAGACAGATGGTAGCCTCCCGTCAAGGCCACCCTGCGTGTTCTTTAACGTGCACAGGGTATGGCTCTCCCACACACGGGGCCACGGCTTAACGTCCCATCCGACGGACGGCGGCCTTTCCAAGCCCATCGGTGTCCCCTACTGACCGTGGGCAGGGCAGGGAATTTTGCGGAGATAAATCTCAACGCTGACCCAGCTGGGACTCGAACCTGGGAACTACAGATTACGATCCTGGCGCGCTACCGACTAAGCCACCCCCGCCCACAATTCTTGGGATTTTGGTATTTGCGAATGGTCTCTGTTAATGTCCCAGTGCCGCTAAATGCATCAGTGAAATATTTATGTCGATATTGAAAAATGCTCGATTTTATTGTTAACAGTGATACCATGGCAACGTTATGACGATAACACTCGACGTGTTATAACCGAACGACATTTCAGTCGCCGATCGGTATCGATTTTGGTGAAAATACGAAAATAAAAATAATCTGCGCGATCCTATTTTGAATTATTACACTCCTACACACTCAGAGCTCATCTAAGAAGAGATCTTTTCAAAGAGGAAGGTGGGGAAGAATTCAAGAGGGCCACGCCCTCTCTCAGAATGCTGTTCACTAGAAAGAGGACGGAAAATATATAATATATAATATACATACTTTTCTAAAATTGCCCGTATTTTTCAAGAAATGTATTAAACGAAGAGAAAATATTTATACTTACCGTGTTCTGGTTCATTCAGTCTCGATCTTGGCAGCCATCTTTATTACCCTCTATACTCGGGCATATACAGTCGCTCAAAAAAGTATCCGAACGTGATCTGGCAACCTTCGTGTCACGTGACACGAAAGTTGCCAGATCACTAATTTCTAAAAAAAATCGTTGCCAGATATTTTTTCTGAATTCTGTAACCAACCACAGTGTTCGGATACTTTTTTGAGCGACTGTAGGTGGTCATATTATTTTGATACTAGATCGTGTGGGCTCACTCACGGAAATATTGAGCGTGTGCAGTTACCGTTCACAGCAAACTGGAGCGTGTGCAGTAACTGCACACGCTCCAGTTTGCTGTGAACGGTAACTGGAGCGTGTACAGTTGCTGTACACGCTCCAGATATTTTTCCTAAATTCTGTAATCACGTGACATGAAGGTTGCCAGATCACTAATTTCTAAAAAAAATCGTTGCCAGATATTTTTTCTGAATTCTGTAATCAACCATATGTGTTCGGATACTTTTTTGAGCGGCTGTACATACGCGCAGACCTAGATCTGGAAAATCACGGAACACAATCGAAACGGAAAAATTTTAATGTGAGGGGGTGGGGGAGCAAGAGACAGGATTTCTAATGTAGTATAACATTTCTCCCTCCGTTTTACAGGTTTTAAAAAATTTCTTGAAAAACGCTTGAAATGTGATTAAGTTAATAATTTTTTGCTTTTATTACCCTTACTAGCATTTCGAAAAAAGACCCCCCCCCCCCTATCATTCTGCCCTGAATACGCATGCGTAATGCTGAAGCTGCCATGCAGATATTGTCTATCTCGAACAATGACTCTTGCAGTTGAATACTGCATGCCAATTCTAATCAGGTCCTATCAGGTAGGGGACACCGGAGAGGAGAGAGCGTATCAGGTAGGGGGCACCGGAGAGGAGAGAGCGTATCAGGTAGGGGGCACCGGAGAGGAGAGAGCGTATCAGGTAGGGGGCACCGGAGAGGAGAGAGCGTATCAGGTAGGGGGCACCGGAGAGGAGAGAGCGTATCAGGTAGGGGGCACCGGAGAGGAGAGAGCGTATCAGGTAGGGGGCACCGGAGAGGAGAGAGCGTATCAGGTAGGGGGCACCGGAGAGGAGAGAGCGTATCAGGTAGGGAGGCGCCGGAGAGGAGAGAGCAGGGAGTCCGATAACCTGAAAACCAGTTCACCTTATACGAGATCTCAAACTTGTCTATCTTTTTTGAAATCCAAAACAGTTGTCTTTATATAATTTTATTTTAGCACCATATTTTGCCTCCAACACTAAAAAATAGGTTAAAAAAAACAACTAAAAAATTTCATTCCTTATTGGAATATCATTTTAATCTTACCTATTCGGTGAAATATTTTAACAATTGGGAAACTACTCAAGTTTTATTCTCAGACACGCCCCATGAGACTGTTCTCGGAATCTCCCCATGAGACTGCATTCTCGGAGTCTCCCCATGAGACTGCATTCTCGGAGTCTCCCCATGAGACTGAATTCTCGGAGTCTCCCCATGAGACTCAATTCTCGGAGTCTCCCCGTGAGACTCAATTCTCAGAGTCCCCCATGAGACTGAATTCTCGGAGTCTCCCTATGAGACTGAATTCTCGGAGTCCCCCCATGAGACTGAATTCTCGGAGTCTCCCCATGAGACTGAATTCTCGGAGTCTCCCCATGAGACTGAATTCTCGGAGTCCTCCCATGAGACTAAATTCTCGGAGTCCCCCATGAGACTAAATTCTCGGAGTCCTCTCATGAGACTAAATTCTCGGAGTCCCCCATGAGACTAAATTCTCGGAGTCCTCCCATGAGACTGAATTCTCGGAGTCCTCCCATGAGACCAAATTCTCGGAGTCCTCCCATGAGACTAAATTCTCGGAGTCCTCCCATGAGACTGAATTCTCGGAGTCTCCCCATGAGACTGAATTCTCGGAGTCTCCCCGTGAGACTAAATTCTTGGAGTCCTCCCATGAGACTAAATTCTCGGAGTCTCCCATAAGACTAAATTCTCGGAGTCCTCCCATGAGACTAAATTCTCGGAGTCCCCCCATGAGATTAAATTCTCGGAGTCTCCCCATGAGACTAAATTCTCGGAGTCGTCCCAGGAGACTAAATTCTCGCAGTACTCCCACGAGACTAAATTCTCGGAGTCCTCCCATGAGACTAAATTCTCGGAGTCTTCCCATGAGACTAAATTCTCGGAGTCCCCCATGAGATTAAATTCTCGGAGTCTCCCCATGAGATTAAATTCTCGGAGTCCTCCCATGAGACTAAATTCTCGGAGTCCTCCCATGAGACTAAATTCTCGGAGTCCTCCCATGAGACTAAATTCTCGGAGTCCTCCCATGAGACTAAATTCTCGGAGTCCCCCATGAGATTTAATTCTCGGAGTCTCCCCATGAGACAAAATTCTCGGAGTCCTCCCGAGACTAAATTCTCGGAGTCCTCCCATGAGACTAAATTCTCGGAGTACCCCATGAGATTAAAATCTCAGAGTCCCCCACGAGACTAATTTCCGGCCACTCAAAACTAATTGGCAGACGTGTCTTTGTTACTACATTTTCCTACTGTCCCACCTAATTTGCACAGTACTGTATAAGTTAAAACAGTATATACTTAAGTACTGAATACTCTCCTAAGTAAAATTGCATTATCTCGAAAAATTAACATTTTTTTTTATTTAGTTTTTAATTAAAAAAAAAGAGATCATGTTTTCAGTATGGGACATTAAGTTATGGCCCCGGGTGTGGGAAAGACACATCCTGTGCTCGTTAACGAACACACTGAATGGCTTTACGCGAGGTTACCATCTGTCTCCTAAGAGCTGGTAAGTGGATCTAACAACTAACAATCAGAATAAAGAATTTAGCAATCTTTCTGCAGAAACTGGAGGCTTGGGTTGGGTTGTTTTACCTCTGAGCGGCACTTTTTTTGCACACCATGATGGCCAGGTCACAAGGACCCCGAAGGCTCAGATAAGGTTGGGGGAGGGGACCCACTGGAACAGCTGTTGGAAGACAGATGGTAGCCTCCCGTCAAGGCCATCCAGCGTGTTCTTTAACGTGCACAGGGTATGGCTCTCCCGCACAAGGGCCACGGCTTAACGTCCCATCCGACGGACGGCGGCCTTTACAAGCCCATCGGTGTCCCCTACTGACCGTGGGCAGGACGGGGAATTTTGCGGAGATGAATGTCAACGGTGACCCAGCTGGGACTCGAACTGGGAACTACAGATTACGAGCCTGGCGCGCTACCGACTGAGCCACCCCCGCCCCAAACTGGAGGCAGATTGCTGGTTTCGGTGACAAAGTTGCCGCAAAAAATAAAATAGGGAGTTTTATATTTTACTTTACATATATATCTCTCTAATTGCGCTCTAAAAAGTAAAAATAAAAGGCACACCAATAACGATATCGCTTGCTGGATTCGTGTGCTGAGGTGGCTCAGTCGGTAGCCCCAGGCTCGTAATTTGTAGTTCCCAGGTTCGAGTCCCACCTGTTACAGCGTTGATAATTAGCCCTACCTTGCCCTCGTTCAGTAGGAGGACATCGATAGCCTCTTCGAAAAGATGCCGTCCGTCGGATGGGACATAAAGTCATGACCCCGTGTGCGGGAGAGCCATACTCTGTGAAGGTTTCGTGCTCGATGCCTTGACAGGAAGTTACCATCTGTCTCTTAATCGCTGTCTAGGGTGCCCCCTGACCTCTCGGGATCCTTGTGACTTGTCCATTTTGCGCTAAATGGTGCCGCTCAGAGAAACAACAATCTAAAGCTGAATTCGTATCAATTTCAAAGGATGACATTGGCGCCAAAACTGATATTTCTTACGATTTCAACGGAAACTGCGTCGCCCTTTCTTTGGGTTGGGTTGTTTTACCTCTGAGCGGCACTTTTTTGCACACCATGGGCTAAATGGCCAGGTCACATGAACCCCGAAGGCTCAGAGAAGGTTGGGGGAGGGGATCCACTGGAACAGCTGTTGGGAGACAGATGGTAGCCTCCCGTCAAGGCCATCCAGCGTGTTCTTTAACGTGCACAGGGTATGGCTCTCCTGCACACGGGGCCACGGCTTAACGTCCCATCCGACGGACGGTGGCCTTTCCAAGCCCATCCTTTCCAAGCCACTGACCGTAGGCAGGGCGAGGAATTTTGCGGAGATAAATCTCAACGCTGACCCAGCTGGGACTCGAACCTGGGAACTGCAGATTACGAGCCTGGCGCGCTACCGACTGAGCCATCCTCGCCCCTCCCTTTCTTTGAAATTAATATCTATTAAGTAAGTGATTTCGCCGTTCAAATGTTTCTTTTATTTTTTTTTATTCTTATAGGGTGCATTTTAGAAAGTTTTTTAATATTAAATTAATATTTTTTCTCCGATATTTTGTTTAAAAATGAAGACTTGTCGAAATCCCATGGATTATCTTCAAATGCATATTTATTTAATCTGTTCTTAACTGAGCTTAATCTTGCATCATTTTCCTTGGAGAATGACGTCACAGGGCACTGAAATGAACAGCAGATATGTAAGAAACTAATGTTTACATAATCTCAACTTGCCACAATTCCAAATGTTAAGAGTACCGAAACCTAATTGCCTAATCCATAAACAATTACTTCACAGCAAAAGGTCGTAATTCCGCTATTGATAAGATAATTAGGTTCTTTTCATAATCGACTTATACGAACACATATATCGACTTATACGAACACATACGATCGATGTTCTCAAACCATAAATATGAACAAAGTTTCGCACAAAACGGATAATTCTCATGAACAGATATTTCGAAGCAGAAAGGAAAAGATAATTGTTCCTCGCTCATTTCGCCGTCAGTGCTTTTTCTGGAGAATATACTAAATGTCAAATGCGACGATATATATAGGAATAGAGGTCTGCCGCGCTCCAAGCTAGAAATTTACAGTTCCAAGTTTCGAGTCCCGTTTTTGCTAGCGTTGAAAGTTATGTTCGCTAACCTTAGCCTCGCTATTCCTCACCCTGCCTACGGTCAGTAGGGGACACCGATGGGCTTGGAAAGACCGCCGTTCGTCGGATGGGACGTTAAGCCGTGGCCCCGTATGCGGGAGAGCCATACCCTGTGCACGTTAAAGAACACGCTGGATGGCCTTGACGGGAGGCTATCATCTGTCTCTCAACAGCTGTTCCAGTGGGTCCCCTCCCCCAACCTTTTCTGAGCCTTCGGGGTCCTTGTGACCTGGCCATTTAGCCCATTGTGTGCAAAAAATTCAGAGGTAAAACAACCCAACCTTTAGCCTCGCCCTAGATGAGAAAGAGGACACCGATGGGCATGGAAAGACTGCCGTCCGTTGGATGGAATTTTAAGCCGCGACTTCGTCTTCTGGGGAGCCATTTCCTGTATAAGTTAAGGAACATGCTGGATGGCCTTAATGAGAGGCTTCCATCTGTCACCTAACAGTTGTCCAGTGGATTTTCTTTCCCAGCTTCCTCTGAGTCCTTGAGACATTGACATTTAACTCATTGTTTTAGGTTGTTTTACCTCTGATCGACACTTTTCGTACACCGTGGGCTAAATGGCCAGGTCACAAGGATCCCAAGGACTCACAGACGGTTGGGGGAAGGGGACTCACTGGACAGCTGTTAGGAGACAGATGGTACCTCCCATCAAGGCCATCTAGCGAATTCTTCAACGTTCACATCATTTGTCTCTCCCGCACATGGAGCCACTGCTTAACGTGCCATCCGACGAAATGCGGTCTTTACAAGCCCAAGGTGTCCCCTATTGAGCGCTGGCTCGGTCGGACTCGATCCTGGGAACTGCAGATTACGAGCCTGGAGCGCCACCTGCTGAATCATCTCCGCCCCACCCATTGTTTTCATAACAGAGATAAGAAAACAACGCGACGATGTGCAGCCGTAACTGAGAGAGAAATAAACGACTGTTGAAGTCGTTTTCTGACTGTTGTTCAGAATAGAGCCTTAACAATATCTAATTAAGACTGAAAATTTTTGACGCGATTCTTTGAGAGCATTTGGAGATCAACAACTACGTTTCAGAGGTCTGGCAGCTCTCCAGTATCGGAAGAGATGATTTCTATTGGCTCAACCACGGCATTTCTTTCCTCACTTAGCGTTTGAAAGCCGAATGTTGCTCATTTATAGAAACACTCTGATTGCAGTCAGTGATGATGATATTTTTTATTCAATAACATAATGATATTGAACTGAACGTTTAACGAAAAGTTGTTGTTATCTGATAACGAAGGGGCGGGGGTGGCTCAGTCGGTAGCGTGCCAGGCTCGTAATCTGTAGTTCCCAGGTTCGAGTCCCAGCTGAGTCAGCGTTGAGATTTATCTCCGCAAAATTCCTCGCCGTGCCCACGGTCAGTAGGGGACACCGATGGGCTTGGAAAGGCCGCCGTCCGTCGGATGGGACGTTAAACCGTGGCTTTGTTGCGGGAGAGCCATACCCTGTGCACGTTAAAGAACACGCTGGATGGCCTTGACGGGAGGCTACCATCTGTCTCCCAACAGCTGTTCCAGTGGGTCCCCTCCCCGAAACATCTCCGAGCCTTCGGGGTCCATGTGACCTTGCCATTTAGCCCATGGTGTGCAAAAAAGTGCCGCTCAGAGGTAAAACAACCCAACGTTAAAGAACACGCTGGATGGCTTTGACGGGAGGCTACCATCTGTCTCCCAACAGCTGTTCTAGTGGGTCCCCTCTCCCAACCTTCTCTGAGACTTCGCGATCCATGTGACCTGGCCATTTAGCCCATGGTGTGTAAAAAAGTGCCGCTCAGAGGTAAAACAATCCAAAAACTCTGATAACGAAAAATCATTTCCCTCTGTAACTACTGTAAATAGTGGGAAACGGGAATTGGCTGAGTCGATAGAGATCCAGGACCGTAACTTGATGTTCCCAGGTTCGAGTCCCAACTGCGCCTGCGTTGAGATTTATCTCCGCTAATCCCAGTTCTGAACTCGGTGGGAAAGTAGACACCGATGAGCTTGGAAGGATCCATGAAATGGGGCGTTAATCCGTGATACCGTGTGCACTTATGCTATACCTCTTCTTGTTAATCAGATCACAACTGACTCAAGTTATTTTTTCCACTTTGGCCAGCGTTGAGATTTATCTCCGCAAAACTCTCCTCCCTGCTCTCGGTTAGTAGGGGACACCGACAGGCTTTGAAAAGCCGTGTCCGTCGGATGGGACGTTAGGCCAGGGAACCATGTGCGCGAGAGCCGTACCCTGTGCACGTTGAACACGCTGGATGACCTTTAAGCGAAACTACCAATCTGTCTCCTAATAGCTGTTCAGTGGGTCCCCTCCCATAACCTTCTCTCAACCTTCAGGGTTCTTGTAACCTGGCCATCGAGGGGCGGGGTGGCTCAGTCGGTAGCGCGCCAGGCTCGTAATCTGTAGTTCCCAGGTTCGAGTCCCAACTGGGTCAGCGTTGAGATTTATCTCCACAAAAGTTCCCCGCCCTGCCCACGGTCAGTAGGAGACACCGATGGGCTTGGAAAGGCCGCCGTCCGTCGGATGGGACGTTAAGCCGTGGCCCCGTGTGCGGGAGAGCCATACCCTGTGCACGTTAAAGAACACGCTGGATGGCCTTGACGGGAGGCTACCATCTGTCTCCCAACAGCTGTTCCAGTGGGTCCCCTCCCCCAACCTTCTCTGAGCCTTCGGGGTCCATGTGACCTGGCCATTTAGCCCATGGTGTGCAAAAAAGTGCCGCTCAGAGGTAAAACAACCCAACCCAACCTGGCCATCGAAATGCAAAAAAGCGCCGCTCAGAGGCAACAACCCAAATCAACCCCTTAACCAATTAAGTTGGAAAAGTTCTCTCGGAACTAAAACAACCAAATCGAACTGTGGCTACAATAATAAAATCCAATTAATCTCCCAACAATTTATGCAACATATATTAGAAAAAGTCGTCGGACTTTTTCCTCTTTATGTGGACGCCATCTTTTGTGGATTCAAAAGATGTCTAACTTCGAAAATCAGATTTGTGTGGGAAATATCCGCTGCAGATTAATTTCGTCATAATTGCGTTACGCTGTTTAGCACAAAATTCACCCTCCTTCACCTTATGTGATGTCCCATAACACTTGGTCGGATCCTTCCCCATCTTTCCTTAGATAAACCTTTACCTTTCACAAAGATCTTCGTTTTTTGTACGGAAATCGGCATAGCAACTGAATGTTTACGGTAGAAAGCGTCCATTACAAGGGGAAATATTTCTAAAAGAAATCGATTGTTGCCATCAGGAACCAATTAAAAAAAATGATTCATCGCAGAAATAAGTATAGTATTGGAGCATTCCGAACAGCATTTTTGAATGCCCTCTTTCCTGCAATGCGACATAACGAAGTCGATAGCATGGCAGGTTTTTGCACGAGTCACCTATGACTCGTTGGAAAGTAGTTTGAATTCCTTCTAAGAGATAGGGTTACCAGTTTCAAGGCTGATCTTTTAAGATATTACTTCACACGATGTGAAGATGATTCCACGTGCGCAGGACGAAGCACCCGCGACTCGTTTAGCAGAAAAATGCTACGCAGTAAAACAGGTGTTAAAATCGGCGACGAATAGAGATGGAAACCGACACGAGTCACCCTGAAGACCAGAATTAAACTTTTCCTGCCTAAGTGAATGCGTTAGGTCATGGAGTCAGTTGGGTTGGTTTTACCTCTGAGCGGCACTTTTTGTCACACAATGGGCGAAATGGCCAGGTCACAAGAACCCCGAAAGGCTCAGAAAAGGTTGGTGGAAGGGACCCATCGCAATAGCTGTTGGGAGACAGATGGTAGCTTTCTTCATCATTTTCTTTTTTAAGGAAGGTTTAGTTCAGAGAGAACTTTTAAGGCCATCCAGCGTGTTATTTAACGTGCACAGGGTATGGCTCTCCTGCACACGAGACAACGGCTTAACGTCACATCTGACGGACGGTGGCCTTTCCAAGCCCATCGGTGTCCTTACTGACTGTGAGCAGGGCGGGGAGTTTTGCGGAGATAAATGTCATCGCTGACCGAGCTGGGACTCGAAACTGGGAACTAGATTACGAGTCTGGCACGCTACTGACTGAGCCAATCCTGCTCCATAGGGTTAGTCACTAAAAGTTATCTTGACTGTAAATTAAGAATCTGGTCGATGAAGGACTGAAAGATGGACTAGGTCACTCAACAGCGTATTATTAAATTTCGCAGTTATTATTCTTTGTCCTTTTGGCTATATTCATAAGAATATTGATTTCACAGGTTTTTTTCTCATTGATGCAAAAAATTGGAAAAGGTAAATGATAATAAATAACTCCCAGTTTCACTTCGGTAGGTCAAACTGAAAAATCCCTAAACATTAGTCTATTAATTTTAATGGTGTAAATGTCAAAGAATTATCTCTCAATGTTTTGAGGGAAAGTCACTCCGATGATGCAGACTAAGCGAAATGGATAAGATTCTGACAGGCGATACTTCAAAAGGGAATCCAATGAGATGTTGGGAATTAGTAGCTGAACTATCGACAGCTGACAAAGACTCTAGTGACAGTGATGATTGATGAAGCGATCTCAGGAACCATGGTTCTTATATTGTAAAGCGCTTTCTACTCAGAGGGTTGGTCTCTGTGGTTATCGGTGTATTTTAGTTGGATCGCTTCCACTTCCAAACAACAGTTTTCTTTCTCTTAATGAATGATTATGCTTGCAGACAAAATAATCGATCAGAATTTAAAAGTGGTTATTATTTACCAGCTAAAGAATTTTTATATTTGTTCCCCATTTGAGGGGCGGGGGTGGCTCAGTCGGTAGCGCTCCAGACTCGTAATCTGCAGTTCCCAGGTTCGAGTCCCATCTGGGCCAGTGTTGAGATTTATCTCCGCAAAACTCACCGCCCTGGTCAAGGTCAGTAGAGGACACCTATGGGCTTGGAAAGGCCACCGTCCGTCGGATGGGACGTTAAGCTGTGGCTCCGTGTGTGGGAGAGCCATACCCTGCGCATGTTAAAGAACACACTGGATGGCCTTGACGGGAGGCTACCATCTGTCTCCCAACAGCTATTCCAGTGGGTCCCCTCCCCCAACCTTCTCTTCTTCCTTCGGGGTCCTTGTGACCTGGCCATTTAGCCCATGGTGTGCAAAAAAGTGCCGCTCAGAGGTAAAACAACCCAACCTAAAGTAGTGATCAGCAGTTTAACTTTTCTGTTTTTCGAATCTAAATCTATAAGCCGTTATTTTTGTTCACAACAAAATGGCCGCTTCCAAGTTATTTACTTAGAAAAATAGATTTCCTGTCGCTTTTATTAAAATTAGAAAAAAATCTGCAATTTCCGAAGCGTTAATAAATCCTGGAGGTTTCTTTCATAAAGCAAAACAATTTCCAATTCGCCAATAAAATTAGCCAGTTCTGTTATTCTCTGATAAAAATTAAAAATCGAAATTCTAAGATTCTGTGCCGTCCCGTGGCCGAATGGTTAGCGCACTTGGCTGCTGATCTAAGGGACCTGGGTTCGAGCCCCGGAGTCAAGGCATGGATGTTCTTGTCGTTTTTTCTGCTGAGGACCTGCCATCCTTACAGACCTTCTACTCTGGCATATAAACTGACAGGCTCCTGTCAGACCTCTGTGGCAAGCAGCTGCTTGAGTGGGTATTTATTTTATTTTATAAGATTCTATAGTGAAACGTCACTTTTTGAATAAAAAAAAAACGTTCTCTAAGGAACGACAAAAACAATTACTTCACCAGTCTTCAAACAAATATTTACATTTTTCAGAGAACTTCTAATAGTTCCTTAAATTTAGGAATGTTTCTCTCTTATCATTCAATTCCATTCTGAGTCAGAAAAACGAGAACTTAAGGAAAAAAATTTGAGTTCTTTTGCTGCTCAGAAGGAAGTATACTTCCTGATGCAGATGAGAACACTCCATTTGCACATTGCTCTGATTTGTCCATAACGAAAATCCATCAACTTCTTACCTCCTATGCGCTGCTCAATCTGCGAGCGTTTAGCAGAGCTTCAGTGCTCCTCATTTGCTCTTTCTCTGCACTCGGCACATGTCGATATCCTTTCGATTTAGTTTATGGAGGGAGAAAGTCCTTCGCATTGTAAAGGTCGAAACGTATCGAGTGGCAACAAGGTCACAACAACGTCTTTCAACAGTTCGAAACTTATAAATTGCAGGGAAACATTCACTTATGATGTGGGATGTCTATTTTAGACTCAGCAAAAGTGGGTCAAAGTGGAGATCTTCAGGTTCTACGCGTCTCTGGTACTTCACGTTTAGATCGGAAGTCAGCAGTTCTCTTCCATTCCAATGTCTCCATTTTTACGACATGTTTCCGGTTGCATTTACAATAGGCTTTCTCTGTTACGTTTATACTCCCTTTTTTTTATACAGACAATACAGTTTCATTACCATGTTAGGGACTAGAGTAAGCGCTTAATTCAGTTTCGAAAACGAAAAAAAAAAGACATGCGTAGAAGAGATAATGCTTGTTGCGATACAATTTAGGATCCCCATTTGTTCCGGCCTGAAGAGTATCGAGATTTCTGTTGAAAAGAAAACGGTCCTCGTAATTTACGGGATTGTGCGAATTTGCATTATTGAATCGAAACAAACTAGGGCAGCTGAAGGCGTAGCTGTGATATACGCCGCCCTTCCCAACAATCAACCCCGATGACGGCGGGTTGCGGTCGTCTGTATTGGAGATAACAACAACGATGGTTTATATGGTGACAGATAAGCCAAATAGTTCTGTCAAGTTGCATTGCAGCTGGAACTAGTGAATAGGCATGTCTCGCCTCCATGTCTCCAGCCCGAGGACCTCTGTAAAAAAAGTGCAATAGAATAAAAAAAAACTGTTTTTTTTTAACAAAGAGCTTTATTTTCGTCTTGCCAAACGTACAAATGGAATTTATTTCCAACGAGTTAGATGTATTCATAGAACCAACAAAATTATGGTTCTGCAGTTGAAACAGTGAAAGTTCCGACAGTAAAATTCAAAGTATGTTAACAATTGTAATGTGATGTAATTTATTTCCTTGACGATAAATGCATCTTGAGATTTATTCATAAATTGTACGGTTTCAAAGTCAAGAGCGACTGTCAAATTCTGAGGTTGATATACACTCAGTGGTCATTGAATTATGACCACCACCTCACTATTTTATTTCAGGGGGGGAGATTAATTCCGAAGCTCTCTAACTTCTAAAATAAGCGTTTTATGAGAAAATATGCCATCAAGATAAATTAAAGATCTCAATTAAATCTATCTAAATTTCGATTACTAATATTATTCGTTTTGTGTCTAAAGAGTTATGGATTAGGTTGCTTTACCTCTGAGCGACACTTTTTTGCACACAATGGGCTAAATGGTCAGGTCACATAGACCCCGAAGGCTCAGAGAAGGTTGGGGGAGGGGACCCACTGGAACATATGTTGGGAGACAGATGGTAGCCTCCCGTCAAGGCCATCCAGTGTGTTCTTTAACGTGCACAGGGTATGGCTCTATCGCACACGGGGCCACGGCTTAACGTCCCATCCGACGGACGGCGGCCTTTCCAAGCCCATCGGTGTCCCCTACTGACCGTGGGCAGGGCGGGAAATTTTGCGGAGATAAATCTCAACGCTGACCCAGCTGGGATTCGAACCTGGGAACTGCAGATTACGAGCCTGGCGCGCTACCGACTGAGCCACCCCCGCCCCAAAAAGTTATGGAAATTTTAATATTTAACTACAATAATGCGTCTTAAGAAAATGAAAATATCGAATTATTTACAGAAACTTTTTAAATATACGTTCATTGACTTGAAATAATGCTTCTTATTCAAATTATAATTAACTTTTGAAGTAAATTCTAATGTTTGGCATTAATAAATAAAATAAATACCCCCTCAAGCAGCTGCTTGCCACAGAGGTCTGACAGGAGCCTGTCAGTTTATATGCCATAGTAGTCTGTGAGGATGGCAGGACCTCAGCAAATGTTTGGCATTGCTTCTATTAAATGTTAAAACTTCCATAACATTTTAAACACAAGTGAATGTTATTGAAAATCGATATTTAGATAGAAATGATTGAGAACTTTATCTTAACTCTCATGAAATACTTTAGGAACTACAGAGCTTCATATTTAGCGCCCCAATAAACCTTCCCATGCCTTGCTCTCCTCTCTTGACTACCTCACAGTATCTGTAAATGTTTCAGCTTCAATAAACGCTTTCAATACAGATTTTGAGAAATTGGAGAAAGATCGTCAGTTTATCTCCACTTAAATTTTCCAAACGCTCCTTTTCTAAGATAGCTTAGAATGTAACTTTTCATTAAAATGAGGGGCGGGGGTGGCTCAGTCGGTAACGCGCCAGTCTCGTAATCTGCAGTTCTCAGGTTCGAGTCCCAGCTGGGTCAGCGTTGAGATTTATCTCCGCAAAATTCCTCGCCCTACCCACGGCCAGTAGGGGACACCGATAAGCTTGGAAAGGCCACCGTCCGTCGGATGGGATGTTAAGCCGTGGTTCCCTGGAAAGCCATACCCTGTGCACGTTAAAGAACACGCTGATGGCCTTGACGGGAGGCTACCATCTGTCTCTCAACAGCTATTCCAGTGGGTCCTCTCCCCCAACCTTCTCTGAGCGTTCGTAAGGACCCTTCGGGATCCTTGTGACCTGGCCATTTAGCCCATGGTGTGCAAAAAAGTGCCGCTCAGAGATAAAACAACCCAACCCAAATCCATTCAAGTGAAAAAGTTCCATCCGTTGGATGGCAGTGTACTTTGATACCAATAAAACAGCGTTAGATCTAAACCAATATGGAAGTAACACTGGACTGAATTCTAAATTCTAAAATAACTCGGAAACCGCGGAAAAGGTTAATTTTAAGATTATTCCAAAACCAGAAACATCTCTTCCAAGATATACCCATTCTCTTTTTTGTTTGCATGCTTTTATTATTAATAGAAATGCTAATCGTGCCCATGTTACAAGCATAAGATACTTTTAAGCACTTTCAGGACACGGTCCGATATCATGAATTTTATTTCTTCATCCCTTCCGATGCCAGAATTTATTCGAGTTTCGCCTGCGGGATTTTAAACTCGGTGAAAGAATGCAAAACCAGATGCCTGCGACGGTTATAGCGAATGCATACAACCGCGGCGAGGGGACCTAACTGTCAATACCAGAGGATCGGGTAAGGTGGGGGGGATCGGACACAGTAGAGGGGGGGAGGAATAGAAAGCGAGTGTGTGCGCGTGGTGGAATGCTCGCTATTTGTGCTCCAGACCTTGCTCGAGTTTATGTAATATACCGTGCTAGAAATTTCCAAGAGCGCGTGGATTATTAAAGATACGTGCGGACATTCCTTAAGCATTCAAATCTGTCTCCACAGTATCTCTCTCTTTTTTTTTTCTTTTAGGTATTTGTATGTGTGCTTTTTTTTTTCTATCTAAAGAAAAGCAAAAAACAACTGGAATCTCTTTATGAGAAATTTCAAAGGATGCCATTGATTTTCGGAAGCGCTTTGAAGGCTATTCCAAGCTCAGTTGTGAGAGCTATTAATTTTGACATGACACCTTAGGACGTCTGGAGATCGACTTCAAAGGTAACCTCTGTGGCCCAATTCCTATATACATATATATGGGTTCCTATATATATATATATGGGTTAGTCGGTGAACATGACAGATAAATTTTCTTTCCTGAAACCTGTTTCTTTTCCAAACTTGGAAGCATATTATTGAAAGTTATTTTATTACAAAACGTTTTTGAAAGTTATCGTAGCTAATCCATTTGATAACATGGCCGGAATGGATTGTTTAATTTTGAAGAGGTACCTTTTGCATACAATGGACTAAATGGCCAGGTCACAAGGACCTCAAGGGCTCAGGGAAGGTTGGGAAAGGGGATCAACTGGGCAGTTGCTAGGAGAGAGATGGAAACCTCCTGTCAAGGACATTCAGCGTGTTCAATGTGTACAAGGATATGAAACAATCCTAAAATGGCAATTATGCATTTTTCAAAAATTTTTAGAGAGCCAGATGTGATGTCTTTTACATCAAAGAAATCTTGTCATCGATATGATAGTTCTCACAGAAACAGATGTCGCCGCGGAATATATATATATATATTTGTCAGCTAATTTGCTCACATGGATAAGTTTTACTTCCTTCCGAAGGATAAGATCATCATTATCATCACTATCATCATCATCATCAAGCATCCGTGGACTACGGAAGTCCAACCAGATTGTGGAATTTAGTTCTCCAAACACATCTCACCTGAGCTACATCTGCTGCATCTGGCCACTGCATACCAATTCTAATAAGGTCCTGTTTGACATTGTCTGCCCACCGCATCCTAGGTCTCCCCCTCTTTCTGAGGCTTTTAGGCACACTGTTCATAACCCTATTCGCTAATCTATAATTATCCATACTGGCAACATGGCCAAACCAATGAAGTCTCTCTCTGCACAATATGCTGCTTAAAGTAGGTTGCCGACTCCTTTGCCTAACTTCATCATTACTACAAAGTTGAACTACCTAAGGTCCAAGGAACTGCCTAAGCATCTAGAATCAAAAGCATCTAGTTTCCTGTTATCTTGTTTACAAAGCGTCCAAGTTTCACTATCACAACTAACTCTAGAAAGAACGAAACTATTATGCAGCTAATTTTAGTCTTTAGGTGTACACGCCTATTTCTCCACACTCTTCATTGATTCTTAAAAGTGCACAAAATATAATTGACAAATTGAAGATCTTTTATTAAATTAATGATTATGCAGAATGTTTCAAAAGTGGGATTACAACTTTCGAAGGATTTTGGATTGTCGGGTTGTTTTACCTCTGAGCGGCACTTTTTTACACCCAATGGTCTAAATGGCTAGGTCACAAGGACCCAGAGGGCTCAGAAAAGGTTGTGGGAAGGGGACCCATTGGACAGCTGTTAGGAGACAGATGGTAACTTCCCTTCAGGGACATTCAGCATATTCTTTAACGTGCACAGGACATGATTCTCCCGCGCACGGGGCCAGGGCTTTACTTCCCATCCGACGGACGACGGCCTTTCCAAGCCCATCGGTGTCTCCTGCTTACCCTAGGCAGGGTATTTTGCGGAGATGAATCTCAATGCTGGATCAAATGGGACTCCAACCTGGAACTGCAGATTACGAACCTGACTCGGTACCGACTGAGCCAAAGGGCCTTAATGGGATACTTCCATCTGTTTCCTAACAGCTGTCCAGTATGCCATTTCCCCCAAACTAACTCTGAGCCTTCGGGGTCCTTGTGACCTGGAAATCCTCCAACCTGAAACTGCAGATTACGAACCTGACTCGGTACCGACTGAGGCAAAGGGCCTTAATGGGATACTTCCATCTGTTTTCTAACAGCTGTCCAGTATGCCATTTCCCCCAAACTAATTCTGAGACTTCGGGGTTCTTGTGACCTGGCCATTTAGCTCATTGTGTGAGCAAATGTGCCGCTCAGAGGTAAAACAACCCAACCGTTACGTCACAGAAAACGTCTTAACATTTCTCATATGAAAAAGAAATATGTTTCCTAACAGCTGTCCAGTATACCATTTTCCCCAAACTAACTCTGAGCCTTCGGGGTCCTTGTGACCTGGCCATTTAGCCCATTGTGTGAGCAAATGTTCCGCTCAGAGGTAAAACAACCCAACCGTTACGTCACAGAAAACGTCTTAACATTTCTCATATGAAAAAGAAATATGCAAACACTGAAATGAGCATGATGGTGATTTTAAAATACTGTAAAAGGCTCATTAATCCGGATCTCATTATAAATTCAAGATAATTCGGATGAAGCCAACTGACAACGCCAACTGTTTCTTGAAGAGTCTCGCTTCCGCTGTAACTGCGGTTGAAAGAAGTACTTTTGTCTGTCTCTATTTCAGGTACTACTATTGGACAGAGATGCAATAAGAAGTTGGGTTGTTTTACCTCTGAGCGGCACTTTTTTGCACACCATGGGCTAAATGGCCAGGTCACATGGACCCCGAAGTCGAAGAGAAGGTTGGGGGAGGGGACCCACTAGAACAGCTGTTGGGAGACAGATGGTAGCCTCCCGTCAAGGTCATCCAGCGTGTTCTTTAACGTGCACAGGGTATGGCTCTCCCGCACACGGGACCACGGCTTAACGTCCCATCCGACTGGCGGCGGCCTTTCTAAGCCCATCGGTGTCCCCTACTGACCGTCGGCAAGGCGGGGAATTTTGCGGAGATAAATCTCAACGCTGACCCAGCTGGGACTCGAACCTGGGAACTACAGATTACGAGCCTTGCGCGCTACCGACTGAGCCACACCCGCCCCTACCAATAAGAAGTAATCAAGTAACAAGTCCAGAGGAAAATTTAGTCTAAATTTTATTAGTAGCTTTTCGAAATCAAGGGCTCAAGTTATTCAACAATCATCCAATTTCTACGTCATGTATGCAAAATCCTCAAACATTTTCATGGAAATCAGGATCGCTTAAATTAGTTTTCCATTCATTTATATCCTTATATTGCATATGAACGTTGAAGGCTAATTCTAACTCCCCATCCTAGATACTCATTTTTTGAGGCGTTCAGGCGCATTATTATAACTCTATGCGCTGCTCTGTAATCCAGCATGTGGTCAACATGACCAAATCAACGCTGTCTGTTCCTACATAAAATGCAGTTCTTTAAATTTTATTATTAAAATTAATGCATGTAATCTGCGCTGTCTGTTCCTACATAAAATGCAGCTAAAACTTGGCTAATGACTCCTTCATCTAACTATTCGCAACTTTTTTGAGCCCAACGCCCCCTTTCACTAGGTATTATTTTTTAAATGCCCCTACAGGCAAATCGAGGGGCGGGGGTGGCTCAGTCGGTAGCGCGCCAGGCTCGTAATCTGTAGTTCCCAGGTTCGAGTCCCAGCTGGGTCAGCGTTGAGATTTATCTCCGCAAAATTCCCCGCCCTGCCCACGGTCAGTAGGGGACACCGATGGGCTTGGAAAGACAACCGTCCGTCGGATGGGACGTTAAGCTGTGACCCCTTGTGCGGGAGAGCCATACCCTGTGCACGTTAAAGAACACGCTGGATGGCCTTGACGGGAGACTATCATCTGTCTCCCAACAGCTGTTCCAGTGGGTATCCTCCCCCAACCTTCTCTGAGCCTTCGGGGTCCTTATGACCTGACCATTGAGCCCATGGTGTGCAAAAAAGTGCCGCTCAGAGGTAAAACAACCGAACCCAACAGGCAAATCGAAATGATGTTTCTTGTATAAAACTAATTAAAAACTATGTGGTTGTAGCGCACTCGTTATCGATTTTACAACCCAAACATCCGCTAATTTTTTATCTTTGTTTTAGGAATTTTCGGGAGCATTGGGGTTGCCAAACCGATAATAGGTCCCTACAGCCATCCAGATTTCAAACAGTTTTGTACATGAAAAATTATTTTGATTTACATGTAGGGAGCTTTAGAAAATAATACTTGTTAAAAGGATCGTTTGAAAATAATATTTCGTCAAAGTAGGCGTTAGAAAATAATATTTGATAGGTAACATTGGGCTAGCCGTCCCGTGGCCGAGTGGTTAGCACGCTTGGCTAGTGATCTACGGGACCTGGGTTCGAGCCCCGGGTTAAGGCATGGATGTATGTGTCGTTTATCTGCTGAGGTCCTGCCATCCTCACAGACCTTCTACTGTGGCATATAAACTGACAGGCTCCTGTCAGACCTCTGTGGCAAGCAGCTGCTTGAGGGGGATTTATTTATTTTATTTTATCATTGGGCTCAAAAGGTTTGTGAACCGCTGGTCTAAATTCTTTATTGTTTACATAATCAAATTTCGTAGCGACTCCCATGGTGCTACATAAACACTTCGAATCCAAAGTGTCGGAACGAAAAATCTCCGCAAAATTCCCCGCCCTGCCCACGGTCAGTAGGGGACACCGATGGCTTGGTTCCGAATTCATTCAAAACATTCCAACAGCAATTCACCAAACACAAATAAAAGAAAAAACAGATAAACGTAGACCATTCTCTCTCTCTCTACGTTACATTTATTTGGTCGGTTGGACCAACTGCAGCGAATTAATCAAGCGAAATTAAATAATGCTAATTACAGGCAACAGCGGACAAATGGATTCGTCTGTTGTTCCTCGACAGTTCGCTGCGCGTGACACTTTCATTTTGTCTGTGACTGTGAAGAAACTAATCAACAGAGACATCGGGCACGAGAAATGCCACTGAATGAGAACTTCGCTACACGAGACATTACGGCAGACATTTTCATCAAGTTTAAAATAAAAGAAATAATTACAAGGCCAGCCAAGAACTAATTCTTGTATGGGAGAATATTCCTTGCACGACACTCTGTAAAATGCCACGAAAAAAAAATATTTCGATTAACCGAGCATTTGCTTATTTCGTTGAATTATTTATCTATACGTCTTCTATTAATTCTTGCAATATAGAGATGAAAAATTTCCTTCTTATTTACAATTCCACCTTCAAATTTGTTCTCTTCAGTTTCACTTATTAAAGCGTTCGTTAAATATGAAGTATCTTCTGCATTATTAACTTTGGCATTAGTCTTAGTTTTATAGTTAATATTAAATCTCGAAAACGTTACCACAATAAGTCGCCAGATCTAGCCTTGAACTGTAATCTCGGAAGCATTTACACTCAGAAATCGACGGCAGGGGGGAAGGAGTCGAAATAGACGGCAGGGAGGGAGGGAGGGAGGGAGTCAAAACAGACGGCAGGGAGGGAGGCAGTTGAAACAGACGGCAGGGAGGGAGGCAGTTGAAACAGACGGCAGGGAGGGAGGCAATCGAAACAGATGTCAGGGAGGGAGGCAGTCGAAACAGATGGCAGGGAGGGAGGCAGTCGAAACAGACGACAGGGAGGGAGGCAGTCGAAACAGACGGCAGGGAGGGAGGCAGTCGAAACAGACGACAGGGAGGGAGGCAGTCGAAACAGACGGCAGGGAGGGAGGCAGTCGAAACAGATGGCAGGGAGGGAGGCAGTCGAAACAGACGGCAAGGGGAGGCAGTCGAAACAGACGGCAGGGGGAGGGAGTCGAAACAGACGGCAGGGAGGGAGGCAGTCGAAACAGACGGCAGGGAGGGAGGCAGTCGAAACAGACGGCAGGGGGAGGCAGTCGAAACAGACGGCAGGGGGAGGGAGTCGAAACAGACGGCAGGGGGAGGGAGTCGAAACAGACGGCAGGGGGGAGGCAGTCGAAGCGTATCAGACTCGTAATCTGTAGTTCCAAGGTTCGAGTCCCAACTCGAAGTGCAGACGCTTTAGCCCCGTAAAATTTAACTCACCTTGCAGACGATTTAGCTGCGCCAAACCCCCCACCCTACTCTCGGTCATTAAAAAGCAGCCGTCCGTCGAATGTAACGTAAAATCGAGGCCCCGTACGCAAGGGAACCGGCTCTTGCGTATTAATCTCTACGTGTATTAAGGAACACGGTGGATGGCCTAGACGGAAGGCTACCATCTGCCTCCTTCCAGTGGGTTTTTTTCTTCCAATGTTCTGAGCCCTTGGACCCTCGGCCTGGTGATTTAGCCCATTGTGTTAGCTGCTGCATACGGAGCAGCAAAAAAAAAAGTGCTGCTCCATATTCCGGAGAGCCATACTCTGTGCACATTAAAGAACATGCTAGATGACCTTGACAGATGTTAGGAAAACACCTGAAACACGCTGGATGACCTTGGCAGATGTTAGAAAGTTGAGAGACGAGGAACCACTGGAAAGCTGTTAGGAGCCAGGCTACCACCTGACTCTTAACAGCTGTCCAGCGGTTCCTCTTCTCTCAACTTTCTCTGAGTTTTTGGGTTGTTTTACCTCTGAGCGGCACTTTTTTGCACACCATGGGCTAAATGGCCAGGTCACATGGACCCCGAAGGCTCAGAGAAGGTTGGGGGAGGGGACCCACTGGAACAGCTGTTGGGAGACAGATGGTAGCTTCCCGTCAAGGCCATCCAGCGTGTTCTTTATCGTGCACAGGGTATGGCTCTCCCGCACGCGGGGCCACGGCTTAAAGTCCCATCCGACGGACGGCGTCCTTTCCAAGCCCATCGGTGTCCCCTACTGACCGTGGGCAGGGAATTTTGCGGAGATGAATCTCAACGCTGACCCAGCTGGGACTCGAACTTGGGAACTACAGATTACGAGCCTGGCGCGCTACCGACTGAGCCACCCCCGCCCCATTCTCTGAGTCTTTGAGGTCCTTGTGACTTGGCCATTTAGCCACTATGTGCAAAAGAGTGCAGCTCAGAGCCGAAATAGCCAAATTCTGTGGAAGAAGCAGACGTTTAGGATAAAAATATCTGGAGCCGGACAGGCTATACTCATTGGACCCAAGCATGTGACCCGAGGCAGGCTATACACATTGCAGAATCCCTATAAAAAGCCATTGGAAGAGTTCCTGTGCAAAGTCCTTTGAAAGCTGTTCTATGCAAAATCTATTGGAAGAGCTATCAACTTCCAGAGAAAAAAAAGTATTCTTCTTTCTTAACAAGGGCATTTCCCAGATATACAAAAGTAAAATATGCAATCCTAATTCTACTTTTTTATTTGCAGTAATATAGTTCATCTTCTAATAATTTATTGATGCAAACTGACTATAGAATAAGCACCCTTAAAGTTTTCGGTTCCCAGAGGCATTGCTTACCCTTTAAGGCCAATCCTTACACGATTTCCTAATAGTTGAATGTAAATTTGGGGCCTCTAGGAATGAATAGCATAAAGGTTATCATACATTTCTAGGGTAGCATCAGATAAGGAAAAATAATACTATTCTAAAGATCTATTAATCTAAAACACTTATTGAAAGTATTCCGTTAATATTTTGCACTGCATATCCTTAAGTGTCTGTTGAAATTCCAGGCTTCTGGCTTTTTTTATATGAATAATTAAGGCGACAACACACACATCTCATTTTTTTTTTATTAAAGACGCTTCACTGCATTTGTAATCAATATTAATTACACTAAACGTATTTTTATCCTTTGATTGCAGATTCAGAGATAGAATGAAGTGAAATACACAGTCGTATCAGAATAATATGACCACCTGCCATAGTATATGTATGGTAGGTGGTCACATTATTCTGATACGACTGTGTATAAATCAGAAAGGTGGAATTGTTCAATGGTGTGGGCGGGGATGGCTCAGTCGGTAGCGCGCCAGGCTCCTAATCTGTAGTTCCCAGGTTCGAGTCCCAGCTTGGTCAGAGTTGAGATTTATCTCCACAAAATTCCCCGCTCTGCCCACGGTCAGTAGGGGACAACGATGGGCTTGGAAAGGCCGCCGTCGTCGGATGGGACGTTAAGTCGTGGCCCCGTGTGCGGGAGAGTCATACCCTGTGCACGTTAAAGAACACGCTGGATGGCCTTGACGGGAGGCTACCATCTGTCTCCTAACAGTTGTTCCAGTGGGTCCCCTCCCCCAACCTTCTCTGAGCCTTCGGGGTCCATGTGACCTGGCCATTTAGCCCATGGTGTGCAAAAAATTCCGCTCAGAGGTAAAACAACTCAACCCAACTCAATGGTGTGTTGGCCATCAAATTCCAACCCTTAAGAAGTATAATGACTCGTTTGGCTAAGCCATAATTGGCGGTGGTGTGTTTTTGATTTACCAGAATCTTCGCAACCCACAACGATAAAATTTAGACCTTAAAAACAGAAATAATATCATGCTATTTCAATGTAGTGTGAATTTTAAAGCTCCGTTAACTTCCTAAATAAGCTTTTTGTAGAAAAATTCGATTGAAAGTAAAGCTCTGAATCAAATTTATTTAATCTTGATTTTTAATAACTTTCATTCAACAATTTAAAGTTATGGAAGTTTCAATATTTAACAATAGCAACGTGATTCGTAAGAGTTTACCTCACAATTTAAAATGCAAAAAATAAATATTATTTCAAACCATACATTAAAATGACTGTTTTAAAAGTTTACATAAATAATTCTTTCGATATTCGTTAACATTTTTACAAATGTCTCATAATTGGTATTGCTACCGTTAAATATTCCAGCTGTTTAAATATAAAAGATATTGTTGCAAATCAAGAGTTAGGGTTGGTCTTAATATCTAATTTTTTAACTTGTCACTTTCCTTAAAAATCTTATTTCATAAACTGCTAAGTCTCGATTTTCCTTATCCGTTGATATAACTTGTGGATATCTCATTTTCTGTCCAGTAGGTTCTTTGGCCTTAAAAAGCAAATGCAATCAACTCTTGATATTCCTGGGATGGATTACCCGTTTGCTAATTAACTACGGTAAAAAATAATAGACAATACATATGAGTAACCTTTCGGTAGTTTTTCCTCACGCTATTTATCGATATATTTATCATATATAGGAACATTATGTATCGATATTTATCGATATAATATAAATAAATACCCCCTCAAGCAGCTGCTTGCCACAGAGGTCTGACAGGGCCTGTCAGTTTATGTGCCATAGTAGAAGGTCTGAGAGGATGGCAGGACCTCGGCAGAAAAACGACACAAACAGCCATGCCTTACCCGGGGCTCGAACCCAGTTCCCGTAGATCAGTAGCCAAGCGCGCTAACCACTCGGCCACGGGACAGCTATCGATATATAATGTTCCTATTATATTATTTTTCCACTTTTAGATGACGTCTGAAGACGGTAAATGCTCTTCTAAATATTGGATGTAATTCTACCTCAATAAATTTTCATTAAATCCATTTTGCACTACGTTTTGACTAACTTCGTTTTGACCTTGAACTAGTTTTGAGTTTATTCGTGATCTCTTTCCTTCTCATTATTTCGATTCATCGGGAGCTGAATGTAATTAAAGGGGACTACTTTCCGTTTCATCGAATATCAGAATTTGCAAAAGCCTAGTCGATCTTTTGACTTTTTGACTCAGACCCCCAAGCATCCACTTGGAAGTTCAAAGCTCTATCCGTTAAGCCACGCAGCGACGATAAGGCGCAGACAAGGAATAGAATGCCCCTGGATGGATTTAAAATGAAGCGAGTGTGTATATGCGCACGAGAGAAAGAGAACACATAGATCGATATGTGCCGAACTAGAGCCATGTTGATAGGCTCAGACCAAAGCAACTTCCCTCCCAGAAGGAGAAGCGCGGCTCACTACCGACGCTTTACCCTGAGGGGGCTGGCGTTGTCGCCGATACTCCTCGAGCCCTCACCCTTTCTCCCGCTCTTCCCACCTACTGAGGGGGAAACGAAGCCTGTAATGCGATAGAAATGGGAAAACGGAAAACGGGGGTGAAACAGCCAAAGGAGCGCGGTCGGTCGACGGAGCAGCTTCGGTCCAGAGTACAATTATGGGTGGAAGAAGTGATTTAGAATCGAGCATTCATGTGATTTCTGCAGTAAACCCGAGAGAATCCACCCAAGTTCGCTTTTATGCAAGAAAGTGGGGGGGGGGGGCACGGTGGCAATAAAATAATTTTTCGCTGGGACAGTTTAAAGACAAAACTTCACTATTTTTACACTTTTGGTCTCAATATTTTAAGTTCGCTGGCTCGATTCTCGAGTAGAAAAGTTAAAATAAGAAAAGAAGAGACTGAAGATTACAGTAGTCTTTTTTTTTTATGTTCAGACGATATTTTGCTATCATTGAATTTATGTTTAATCAGAGAGATTTTATCACATTTGCCACATTCTGCATAAAGGTTATTTCTGATCAGTTTGATGGAAGTCCTTGTTTTATTTCAGCTGTTCTTCAACAAAATGTTCCAGTGGAAAGTCTCTTAAAAAATATTTTCCAGTGGAAGATCTCTTAAAAAATATGTTCCAGTGGAAGGTCTCTTAAAAAACGGTTTTAGCTTTATAAATTCTCTTTTCGATGAAAGCAACACATTTCTTCAACAATGTAACGTTATCCTATATCACGTACAAAATGTTAAAAGTGAAAAAGTCTAAAATATTAAAAGAGTAAAAATTGATGATTTGTTACTCAACGTAAGCTTTTAATAGCTGCAGAGAGAAAAGGAATGGAAACGATAACTCTTCTAAAAAAGCAAAGAGTTTTATGGAGTTTTAGCTTTGAAAATTTAACGTCTTGTTAGGCTTAGTCCTTTTATGAAGAGAGTTGAACGTCGCAAACAGCGACTGTGAAAAAGGGAGGAAATTTTTCTCTCCCCTGAAAAGGCGTTTTTGATTTGTGTATTGAAATTTCACTCTATCGAAGAGGTGTTTTTGATTCATGGACACAAATTTCACTCCTTTGCATGTGTTTCTTTTATTCATATACGCAAATGCGACTCCATTGCCGATGTGTTTTTGATTCATGTACACCATTCTCACTCCACTGAAAATGTGGTTCTTTGATTCATATACACAAATTTCACTTCACTGAAGACGTGTTTTTTATTCATGTACTCTGTGTACTGTAAATTTCACTCCATTGTTTTATTCGTGTACACAAATTTCGCCCCACTGAAGATTTTTTTAATCCATGTACACAAATTTTGCCCCACTGAAGATTATTTTTATCTATGTACACAATTTTACTCCATTAAAGAGTTTTATTTTATTCATGTACACAAATTTTGTCCCACTGAAGATTATTTTTATCTATGTACACAATTTTACTCCATTAAAGAGTTTTATTTTATTCATGTACACTGAAGATTATTTTTATTTTGCCCCACTGAAGATTATTTTTATCTATGTACACAATTTTACTCCATTAAAGAGTTTTATTTTATTCATGTACACAAATTTTGCCCCACTGAAGATTATTTTTATCTATGTACACAATTTTACTCCATTAAAGAGTTTTATTTTATTCATGTACACAAATTTTGTCCCACTGAAGATTATTTTTATCTATGTACACAATTTTACTCCATTAAAGAGTTTTATTTTATTCATGTACACAAATTTTGTCCCACTGAAGATTATTTTTATCTATGTACCTCATTTTACTCCATTAAAGAGTTTTATTTTATTCATGTACACTGAAGATTATTTTTATTTTGTCCCACTGAAGATTATTTTTATCTATGTACACAATTTTACTCCATTAAAGAGTTTTATTTTATTGATGTACACAAATTTTGTCCCACTGAAGATTATTTTTATCTATATACACAATTTTACTCCATTAAAGAGTTTTATTTTATTCATGTATACAAATTTCACTCCATTGAAGATGTGTTTTCATGTTCTTGTATAAAAATTTCCTTCCACTAACTATGTGTGTTTTTTTATTATTATTTTTATTTATGTACACATATCTTACTCCACGCTGAAGATGTTTTCGGTTCATATGCTGAAATTTCACTCCATTGAAAATGTATTTTTAGATTGATGCATTCAAATTTCACTCCATTGCTTATGTGCTTTTCGATTTCATCTGAACAAATCTCACTCCGTTACAAAAGTGTTTATTTTATTCATATGCACAAAATTCTTTCCATTGAAGACGTATTTTTGACCCATATTTTTAAATTTCACTTCCTTAAAAATCTGTTTTTAATTCGGCAGAGTTGTGAAGATTCAACTATTGAACGTAGTTTCGCATGGTCGAGACACGGTAATTTGAAAGAGTGAAGATTACGCCAACACAGAATAGTTTAAAGTCAAAGCTTTATACCATTTTCATACTTAACACGATATTATAATTAAACGTTACGCCAATTCACTGGCACAAAAATGGATTTTCTTATGTATATGATTTACCAGAGGTGCTCTAGATTAGTGGTTCTCAACCTTTTATGGTCCACGTACCCCCTGGAAATGTGTATGTAATTGGCGTACCCCTTGGAAATGTGTATGCAATTGGCGTACCCCTTGTATAGATAGATTGCACTATAGTTATAGTATATCAATGGGAATAAAATAAAACATATATATCAGTGGTTCTCAACCTTTTATGCTTCACGTACCCCCTGGAAATGTGTATGTAACTGGCGTACCCCTTGTATAGATAGATTGCACTATAGTTATAGTATATCAATGGGAATAAAATAAAACATATATATCAGTGGTTCTCAACCTTTTAAGCTTCACGTACCCCCTGGAAATGTGTATGTAACTGGCGTACCCCTTGTATAGATAGATAAAACTATAATTATAGTATAACAATGGGAATAAAATAAAACTTATATATCAGTGGTTCTCAACCTTTTATGCTTCACGTACCCCCTGGAAATGTGTATGTAACTGGCGTACTCCTTGTATAGATAGATAAAACTATAGTTATAGTATAACAAAAGGAATAAAATAAAACATATATATATAATATATCTAGCGACTTTTGAGCTCTCAAGGCATACCCTAAAAGATTTTAACGCGTACTATTCAAGTATCCCTACTCAAGAGAACTGCGGACGAAACGCTGTTTGATGTTCCTGGCAGCTTTCAAATTCCATCTCTAGATTTTTGGGTTGGGTTGTTTTACCTCTGAGCGGAACTTTTTTGCACACCATGGGCTAAATGGCCAGGTCATAAGGACCCCGAAGACTCAGAGAAGATTGGGGGAGGGGACCCACTGGAACAGCTGTTGGGAGACAGATGGTAGCCTCCCGTCAAGGCCATCCAGCGTGTTCTTTAACGTGCACAGGGTATGGTCTCATGCACACGTGACCACGGCTTAATGTCTCATCCGACGGACGGTGGCCTTTCCAAGCCCATCGGTGTCCCCCCCTTCTCACTGAACACAGAACGGGAACAGTGGTGAAAACCTCACTATGAGGAAAGAGGAGACTCAAGATGGAAATATCAAATTACAAAAATGGCGTCCCACTCATTGAGTCAACCTCTTGGCTTTTGAACACTTATAGAACTTACACAACCATCCCTCTAAAAACTCTTGGCTTTCGAACACTAATAGAACTAACATAACCATCCCTCTAAAAACTCGGCTTTCGAACACTTATAGAACTAACATAACCATCCCTCTAAAAACTCTTGGCTTTCGAACACTTATAGAACTAACATAACCATCCCTCTAAAAACTCTTGGCTTTTGAACACTTATAGAACTAACATAGCCATCCCTCTAAAAACTCTTGGCTTTTGAACACTTATAGAACTAACATAACCATCCCTCTAAAAACTCTTGGCTTTTGAACACTTATAGAACTAACATAACCATCCCGCGTGTGGATATTAGCAGTTTTGACTGAAAAAACAACAGGTTCTGGGTTCGAATCCTAGATATATTTTGGCCGTTTGCATGCTATGATCCTGTATAACAACTGCTATAACTCCCTTTAAAAAAATACAAACGTAAACATATTTGGCGTATGATATTGTTTAAAAATTCTAAATTATAAAGAGTTACACTTAGAATATCGAATTATAAGCAACGAATCTAGCAGGGTTTATTTCGCATTTAAAATATTTGCAAGTTGCAATTTTCGCGAGGTTCGTGGTACACAGCTTCGAGGCAGTATCTTGAAGTCCGAAACAACGCTCAATTGGGCTGAACGATTCCCCTGAGTCCACTCTGTTAATAATACTCGAACTCTAATGCTCTGCTTCTGCTTATGCAAGATAACAGCTATAGGCCTCCAAGCACTCCGGTGCTTTGTATGCGTTTGATGGGCCATATTTCAATGCAATCAATCACGACATACTAAATTGTTGAAACTTGGGTCTCTTTCATCATCGAGACTATGGATCGCTTATCGGATTGCTCCTGAGGAACGAAACTGTGGATAAAATATTTAATCAATCGTGAAACAGAAAAGGAAATAAAGGAATCACATTTACACACTCGCGCTTATCGATTCATTTAAAATATCTTTCTCATTTTAATTTGTCGCTCCGATTTGGAGAAGAAGGAGGCAAACTTACTTCTTCGTAATTAATGTTTTGAAGTTCGAATGCTGCTTGTTGAAGTTTTAATGTTTCATCTATATCCTGAGCTTTACTTTCGATGAGGAAAAAAGAAATCATCAACTGAGAGGGGCGGGGGTGGCTCAGTCGGTAGCGCGTCAGGCTCGTAATCTGTAGTTCCCAGGTTCGAGTCCCAGCTGGGACAGCGTTGAGATTTATCTCCGCAAAATTCCCCGCCCTGCCCACGGGCAGTAGGGGACACCGATGGGCTTGGAAAGGCCGCCGTACGTCGGATGGGAGGTTAAGCCGTGGCCCCGTGTGCGGGAGAGCCATACCCTGTGCACGTTAAAGAACACGCTGGATGGCCTTGACGGGAGGCTACCATCTGTTCCCCAAAAGCTATTCCAGTGAGTCCCCTTCCCCAACCTTCTCTGAGCCTTCGGGGTCCATGTGACCTGGCCATTTAGCCCATGGTGTGCAAAAAAGTGCCGCTCAGAGGTAAAACAACCCAACCCTGCTTGTTGAAGTTTTAATGTTTCATCTATATCCTGAGCTTTACTTTCGATGAGAAAAAAAGAAATCATCAACTGAGAAGTTAAACCGAGGTGCTGTGTGCAGGCTGATTTCTTTTGTTTGAAATCTGAGTGTCTTGTTTTGCCCACAATGGGTGAAATTGTCGGGTTATAAAGACTCTAAGGCTTCAGTTGAGTTCGGTTGTTTTACCTCTGAGCAGCACTTTGCACACAATGGACTAAATGGCTAAGCCACAAGGACACCAAGGCTCAAAGAATGTTCTGGAAGGTGATCTCACTGGACAGCTGTTGTTTGTCCTCTGAGCGGCACTTTTTGTAGACAATAGGTTAAATGGCCAGGTCACAAGGACCCCGAAGGCTCAGAGAAGGTTGGGGGAGGGGACCCACTAAAGGATGGTAGACTCTCGTCAAGCGTCCCGTATCCAGTTTGTTCTTTAACGTGCACAGGGAGTGGCTCTCCCGCACACGGTCCCACGGCTTAATGTACCATCCGACAGACGGCGGCTTTTCCAATCCCATCGGTATACCATACTGACCGTGGGTAGAGCGGGGTGTTTTGCGGAGATAAATCTCAACGCTTGCCGAGCTGGAACACAGCTATTAGGAGATAGATGGATGCCTCCCGTCATGGCAATCCAGCGTATTCATTATCGCTTGCAGTGTATGGCTCTTCTGCACATGGGGTCAAGGTTTAACGTCCCATCCGACGGGGGAGTGGAGCCTCTGCAAATCCAAGTGACTCTTTCTCATCACGCAGTAGAGGAGTAAATCTCAATGCAGAAACAGTTAGAGCTTGGACCTGGGAACTGCAGATTGCGAGCCTGCCGCGCTGCCGACTGAACTTAGTCTCACCCCTCAAAGATTCAGAGTTGGGTGGGAGAAAGAGACCCACTGGACAGCCTTTAAGTGACAGATGAAAGCCTCCCGTTTGAAGCCTTTCAGCGTGTTCTTTAACTCGCACAGGGTATTACTTTCCTGCATTATGGGCCACGGCTCAACACTCTATACGATGACTGGCGGTCTTCCCTAAACCATCGGTGTCCCTTTTCTCATAGAGGCCAGAATTATGATTAGTGGAGAAAATCTCAACGCAAATGGGGCGGGAATGGCTCAGTCGGTAGCGCGCCAGTCTCGAAATCTGTAGTTCCCAGGTTCGAGTCACTGCTGGGCCAGTTTGATATTTATCTCCACAACCCCCCCCCCACCCCCTCTGCTAACGGTCAGTAGAAGACATCAATGGACCTGGGAAGCCGACATCCATCGGATGGGACGTTAAGCCGTGGCCTCTATATGAGGGAGGCCATACCATGTGCACGTTAAAGAACACGATGGATGGTCTTGACGGGAGGCTACCATCTGTCACCCAATAGCTGTCCAGTGGGTCCCCTCCTTCAACATTCTCTGAGCCTTTGGAGTCCTTGTGACCTGGTCATTTATCCAACCCAATCTCAACGCAGACACAGTTACACACGAGTTACTCTCTACCGACCTTGCCGAACTCCTACTCCCTTTTTAAGGAGTACAACAGATGTCCAAAGCTCTCCTTATTAGCGATCTTGATCAGAGATATTTGGGCATGGTATGGCCGAGTGGTTAGCGCGCTTGGGTACTGATCCTGGGTTCGAGCCCCGGGTTAGAGGATGGCTGTTTGTGCCGTTTTTCTGCTGAGGTCCTGACATCTTCTCAGACCTTCTACTCTGGCATATAAACAGACAGGCTCCTGTCAGACCTCTGTGGCAAGCAGCTGCTTGAGGGGGTATTTATTTTACCGTCCCATGGCCCAGTGGTTAGCGCGCTTGGCTAATGATCTAAGGGATCTGGGTTCGAGCCCCGGGTAAGGGATGGCTGTTTGTGTCGTTTTTCTGCTGAGGTCCTGCCATCCTCTCAGATCTTCTACTCTGGCATATAAACTGACAGGCTCCTGTCAGATCTCTGTGGCAAGCAGCTGCTTGAGGGGGTATTTATTTATTTATTTATCCAGAAATCATAAGTTTCTATTCAACAAAGCCAATGGCAGTTTTTGCTTCTCTGACTTCAAATCGACCATATTCAGGAAACTGACCTCCACCAAACAAGAGAAAAGAGAAGATTAAGAGAACTTTTCCTAAATCAAAATTTCACTTTCCGTATATTGTCATATCGAAAAAAAAAACTCAATATATTTCGGCGACAACATAATGCATTCGAAACACGATTAGCTTAATTTCGATGCATTTATTTAACATTTACGTATGCAAAATACTGTCTGCGAAGCAATGACCGCGTCTTCTGTAAGATCAAGGGTCAAAAGCCAATGCCTCTCGAGATTCCTTTTGAAAGAGTGCCAAAAGTTCTATTACATCACAACTCGGCCATTCTATGGCCGATGATTTAAGAGTTAGCATGATTTATGCACCCTTTGGTTGGGGATGGGATGCGAAATTTTATGTGTAATAAAATTGTTCTCATTTTCTCTCTCTCGCTCTAAAATCGGAATCATAATAATTCATTTATCACGAGGAAAATAGTAAAATCACCAAAGATTGTGTAGTTTTTCGACCATTTATTTGTCATAAAATACCTTCACTGAATAAAAGGGGCGAGGGGTGGCTCAGTCGGTAGCGCGTCAGGCTCGTAATCTGTAGTTCCCAGGTTCGAGTCCCAGCTGGGTCAGCGTTGAAATTTATCTCCGCAAAAATTCCCCGCCCTGCCCACGGTCAGTAGGGGACACCAATGGGCTTGGAAAGGCCGCCGTCCGTCGGATGGGACGTTAAGCCGTGGCCCTTTGTGCGGGAGAGACATACCCTGTGCACGTTAAAGAACACGCTGGATGGCCTTGACGGGAGTCTACCATCTGTCTCCCAACAGCTGTTCCAGTGGGTCTTCTTCCCCAACCTTCTCTGAGCGGGTCCATGTGACCTGGCCATTTAGCCCATGGTGTGCAAAAAAGTGCCGCTCAGAGGTTAAACAACCCAACACAACCCTGAATAAAAGCTGATGATTTTTAAAGTTGCAGGCCAAATCAATACAACAAACATTCCAGTCTTGATTTTGTTCAACGTAAAGGCTATCAATTTTCGAATTAACAAGTTAAACACCGATGAACCGCACTGGAAATTAGTTAAATTACTGTTATCTCCATTCTTTATTTAAAATGACATAAAATTTTATTCTCGTGGAATAATAATTTATACACTTCCAATTATTAAATTTAAAAAATGTTTTTTTTTTTGTCTGTCTGTGCACATTCAACTTTTTTGTTTTAAGAGATAAGCGAAAAACAATTTCTGGGTTGGATAGGTGCTAATGAAAAAATTGCTATTCGCTGTTTTCGAGTCTTCCATTAGTTTGAATTCCCACCGTTAGAGGGAATTGAAATTGGGAAATGGCGTAACTTTTACAGTTGGAAATGCTAATTCCATATTTAGCACGAGCAACTGGACAGAATAGTTCAATAATTTTTCAAAAAAATTTTTGTGATGACATTATCTACCAATTTTACCCTTATCACTGTGATCATGATTTTCGCTACAGATTATTCATCATCATCATCATCTTCTTCTTCTTCTTCAAGCAGCCATGGGCTACGGAGGTCCAACCAGACCGTGCAATTTAGTTCTCCAAGCAAGTCTATCCTGAGCTACATCTACTGCATCTGGCCACTGCACACCAATTCTAACAAGGTCCTGTTTCACATTGTCTGTCCACCGCATCCTAGGTCTCCCCTTCTTTCTGAGACCTTTAGGCACACTGTTCATAACCCTATTCGCCAATATATAATTATTCATACGGGCAACATGGCCAAACCAACGGAGTCTCTATCTGCACAATATGCTGCTTAAAGGAGGTTGCAAACTCCTTCGCCTAATCTCATCATAGTTACAAAGTTGAACCACCTAATTCCACGTTATTACGTTGAATTAATTACGTTGAAACCAAGATACTGCTTAAGCATCTGGAATCAAAAGCATCTAGTTTCCTGTTATCTTGTTTACAAAATGTCCAAGTTTCACTACCATAACTAACCCTAGAAAGAACCAAACTATTATACAGTCTAATTTTAGTCTTTAGGTGTATACGCCTATTTCTCCACATTCTCCATAGGTTCTTAAAAGTCCCGGCAGCAATCCCTATCCGTCTGTTAATCTCATACCGCACATCACCAGTATCTGTTACATAGCTCCCAAGATAATTAAACTGTGACACCTGCTCAAGACTGCAACCATTCAGATTAACTGAATCACAGCCTGCCTGACCAATTTTCATCACTTTAGTTTTCTCTCTGTTTATAACCAAACCTACTCTACTACCAGTCTCATCAACAGCTCGAACGAAAGAGTTCATCTCATCAACATCATTTGCCAAAAGGGCTAAATCATCAGCATAATCTAAATCAGAAATTTTCGTATCTCCAGCCAATTTAAGGCCAAAATCTTTCCCTTGAAGTGAATTTCGCATAACATAATCAATAACCAAGCTAAAGAGAAAAGGAGACAAAATGCACCCTTGTCGAACACCAGAAGTAATGCTAAACCAATTGCTACAAGCCTTACCAACTCTCACACACGACTCAGTGTTATTATAGAGAGCTTTCATTAGGTTAACTAACTTGTCTGGTATACCATATGATTTCACAATCAACCATAAATTATGACGATCAACAGAGTCGAAAGCCTTTTTGAAATCAACAAAGCTAGCAACCAAAGGTTTCTGAAACTCTAAACATTTCTCAAGAATCTGTCTAAGTGAAAATATCTGATCCACGCATCCCCTACCGCTTCTGAATCCCCATTGCTCATCACGCAATTGACTGTCAACCAGATTCTTAATTCTATTAAGCACAATCATGGAAAGAACTTTACCTGGAACAGAGAGCAGGCTGATACCCCTATAGTTATCACAAGAACTGCGATCAACTTTTTTGAATATAGGGATAACAATAGCTCTGGTAAAATCCTTAGGAACCATGCCTTTATCATAAAAGATATTCAGAATTTCAGTCATCCAAGTGGTAACCGAAACATTCCCAGCTCTAAGCATTTCCGTAGTAATTTCATCTACCCCTGGGGATTTATAAAGTTTAAGTTTAGAAACAGCCAAAATAACTTCAGATTGTGTTATAGGGCCAACATTAAAGCCACTAATGCATCTATCATCATTGCAAACAATGGGAGTAGAACTAACTACATTGTTTAGAACATCACTGAAATGCTCAGCCCACCTAGCCATGACAGAATCCTCCCCTTCTATAACCTTACCTTGTTTATCCTTCAATCCTTGTATGCCTGTCCGTTTTCTACCACACAAAACATTAACTATCTGGTACAGCTCTCTGCTGTTGTGCTGTCTAACTGCTTCCTCGGCTTTGTCAGCCAAACCATCAAGCCAAAGATTCTTATCAGCAGCAAACTGATCCTTTACAAGTTTATTAAGGTCTCTGTAATGCTTTCTATTAGGACTAGTAGGGTATTGATTAAGGGCATTCCTGCAGTTCTTTCTTTCCGAAATAAGCTCAAGTGCCTTATCACTCAGATAATTCTGCCTCTTCTGCTCCTTTTTTCCTAAAAGAGTACTGTTAGTGTCCAAAAAACCGTGTTTAAAATGATCCCATTCTTCCTCAACTTCAGTAGTAAGCAAACCATGACTGTCATAATGACTAAGTAACCTATCATGGTAAGCTTTGGCTATAACTGGATCTTTCAGAGCTTCAGTATTAAAAGTAAATTTTTTAACCCTAGCACAACACTTTTTAAGTTTAAGTTGCACACACCTTTGACAAGGTAATGGTCAGATCCAATTTCAGCTCCCCTATATGCCCTGGTATTCCTAACAGAACTAGCCCATTTGCTGTTAATTAATATGTAATCAATCATATTCTTATGCAGCCCATCAGGTGAAACCCATGTGTACTTATGTATGTCGCGGTGTTTGTAATAAGTGTTAGTTATTCTGAATCCATTGAGTTTACTTACCAGTAGGAGACGTTGCCCATTGCCATTGCAGCTACCAATACCAAAAGGGCCTATTACTCCTCCCCAAAGGTCAGAGTCAGTACCAACTTTGGCATTGAAGTCACCAAGAACAAGGGTAATATCTCCTTTCTTGACAGAATTCAAAATATCCTGAAGTTGTTCATAAAACCTATCCTTCTCATCCTCATCGGCATCTTCAGTGGGGGCATAACAGCAGATAACATTCAAGTCTTTAACGCTTGTCTGAAATTTTGCTGTAAGAAACCTTTCATTAATGCACTCATATCCTAGAAGAGCATCGCTAGCGTGTCTGCTCAGAAGCAGACCCACGCCTTGGTGATGCTTATTGTCCTCCCTCCCTGAAAAGAGAAATTTAAGATTATTTTTAAGAATCTGACCTTTATCTGTCCATCTGGTCTCTTGCAAGCCGAGAATATCTAAATTATAACGGTGGAATTCTTGTGTGAGGACATCAAGAGAAAAAGCTCTGTGAAGAGTCCTCACATTCCAACTACCTATGGAGAGAAAATGGTTAGTGGGATGTTTAAAGAAACTATGTTTATGGAGAGAGGGAATGCCGACAATATCAAACAGCCCCCTAATCGCAGACATGGGGCAAAGACCCGTTCCCCCTCTACTAAACGCTGAAGCCATCTACACTGGAAGACTTCCTCCAATGTAAAATTTGACGATGCCAATAGAAGCAAAGAGTTCAGGTGCCTGCGATGACTTATGCTCAGGATTATCCACCAGCTGATAAACATATCCTGTGAATCTATTCACTTGGGGCTGTCAACCCACAAAGAAACAGAAAACACAGCGGAAGATTTTCCCTCCACAGAAGCCCACCAGTGCAGCAAAATCAGGATCCATAATCAAGCTCAGAGCCATATATCTGTCCAGTCCAGTGGGTTTATATGGTCAGCACCAGGACCCTGTGTGGTTGACCACTCCTCAGCAGGGTAGGAAAAAAAAGAAAAGTAGCCATAGTTGTCCAGATCAGTAGGCCACACTAATCTGGCAGCCCTCCCCTTCCGTTCACTTCCACAAGAGAGTATCTCTTTTGAAAGTTACTAACGGTCCGCACCACGAGAAGGCAGGGTCGGACATTTGGTGCTAGACCTGGCCAGTTCTATGCATCATCACAGGGGATTGGTGCATAGCTCTCCTTCCAGTGACTACCTAGCTACCATTTACAGACCCACAGATTATTAACCATATTCAAAATGTGTGAAGTTTCCAGGATCAATTATGTTAATAAATTATCGTTTTATAGACAATAATAGGGAGATCAATTGAGATCACGGTAAATTCTAAAAGCGAACGCAATTTTTACTTTCTACATCAAACTAAGAATTTCTGATTACTAATTTACTATTATATTTAAAATGTTGAAGAAAGAATTTAGACGTTAACGATTTAACTGAGAAATGTGTTAAACTAATCTAAAGGACAAAAATTGAAATTTTAGTAGTAGGTTGAACACACGACTGCACAGTCGCTCAAAAAAATATCCGAAGACTATGATTGATTACAGAATTCAGAAAAAATATCTGGCAACGATTTTTTTTTAAATTAGTGATCTGGCAACCTTCGTGTCACGTGATTACAGAATTTAGGAAAAATATCTGGAGCTTGTACAGTTGCTGTACATGCTCCAGTTACCGTACACAGCAAACTGGAGCGTGTGCAGTTACTGCACACGCTCCAGTTTGCTATGAACAGTAACTGCACACGATCAATATTTCCGTGAGTGAGCCCACACGATCTAGTATCAAAATAATATGACCACCTACAGTCGCTCAAAAAAGTATTCGAACATTAGGGTTGATTACAGAATTCAGAAAAAATATCTGGCAACGATTTTTTTTAGAAATTAGTGATCTGTCAACCTTCGTGTCACGTGATTACAGAATTCAGGAAAAATATCTGGAGCGTGTACAGCAACTGCACACGCTCCAGTTACCATTCACAGCAAACTGGAGCGTGTGCAGTTACTGCACACGCTCCAGTTTGCTGTGAACGGTAACTGCACACGATCAATATTTCCGTGAGTGAGCCCACACGATCTAGTATCAAAATAATATGACCACCTACAGTCGCTCAAAAAAGTATCCGAACACTATGGTTGATTACAAAATTCAGAAAAAATATCTGGCAACGATTTTTTTTTAGAAATTAGTGATCTGGCAACCTTCGTGTCACGTGACACGAAGGGTGTCACTGATCTGGCAACCTTCGTGTCACGTGATTACAGAATTCCTAAATTCTGTAATCACGTGATACGAAGGTTGCCAGATCACTAATTTCTAAAAAAAATCGTTGCCAGATATTTTTTCTGAATTCTATAATCAACCATAGTGTTCGGATACTTTTTTTTGAGCGACTGTACACTTCAGGTGAAAACCTGATAATACAATACTTGAGTTTCTTGATACTCAAGAGTAAATACATTAATTTGTAACGCATGAGGTTTCGACAATAAGGAAAGCTTTTAGGACTTTCTAATGGAACTTGAAAGAAAATGAATTTCTGTTGAACTTTTGAACAGGAATACGATGATGAGTATTAGAACATTGTGTTTTGATGAACAGGAGAAGAATTAAATTGATAGTCTTTTCAGTTCGTTTTGGAAAAATATGAGCTCTTATTTTTACTTTGTCTCTGTAATTGGGGAGGGGGTGGCTTAGTCGGTAGCGCGCCAGGCTCATAATCTGTAGTTCCCAGGCTCGATTCCCAGCTGGGTCAGCGTTGAGATTTATCTCCGCAAAACTCCCCGCCCTGCCCACGGTCAGTAGAGAACACCGATGGGCTTGGAAAGGCCGCCGTCCGTCGGATGGGACGTTAAGCCGTGGCCCCGTGTGTGGGAGAGACATACCCTGGGCACGTTAAAGAACACGCTGGATGGCCTTGACGTGAGGCTACCATCTGTCTCCCAATAGCTGTTCCAGTGGGTTCCCTCCCCCAACCTTCTCTGAGCCTTCGGGGTCCATGTGACCTGGCCATTTACCCCATGGTGTGCAAAAACGTGCGGCTCACAGGCACAACAACCCAACTCGTCTGTAATTTTTTACTGTTTATCCGCATGTAAACATTCAACTTTTCATTTCTTTTTGTGATAAATGCAAAATTCCCTTTGATTTGCCCAGGTACAAGTGAGGTATTACGATTCGCATTTTCTTAATCTTCCAGCTATTTCATTTTTGGACAGGAAAATAGCGCCAAAATTTGAAACGGCAAATTTTTAAACTAGTATTAACAACATATACGATATAAACTTGAAATTTAAATCGTAGGATGAGAGATGGGAAAGTGATTTGCATGAAAAATATCGATATGAACTATCCCTTAACTTCATAGAAAAATGTATTTTTCAAATTACTGGACAGATGCTAATTAAATAATGCCATTTGCATTTTCTGAATCTTCCATTAGTTTGAATTTACACCGTTAAAGGCGCTGAATTGAAAAAATAGCAAACTTCATTCTCTTCGAAAATAATCGTTCTACATTTTCTGAGGCGATTGGTTTTCCTGGTTTTAAAGTTTAGTTACCAGGTCATGACAGTTCTAAGCATTGAGATGTAGTCACTAGATCAGTGGTTCTCAACCTTTTAAGCTTCACGTACCCCCTGGAAATGTATATGTAACTGGCGTACCCCTTGTATAGATAGATAAAACTATAGTTATAGTATAACAATGGGAATAAAATAAAACATATATATCAGTGGTTCTCAACCTTTTATGCTTCCCGTACCCTGTGGAAATGTATATGTAACTGGCGTACCCCTTGTGTAGATAGATAAAACTATAGTTATAGTATAACAATGGGAATAAAATAAAACATATTGTTACGACAGAAGGAATCTGGCAACCGAAAGCAAAAAGTTTCAGCCAACGAATAAGAACGTTGGGAGAATTTGGAGAAGAAGAGTGGAGCGTTAACGGTTTTGTATTGTAACGGTCGTTGTGTTGTAACGGTCGGAGAGTTCGAAAATGGACGGTGAGCTGTTCTGAGACAGTGCGCGTAAGTATCAAGAAGTAACTTGATGTGTTGTGTATACGCGGAAGGATAAAAGTGGGATCTTTTATCGTTAAGTATCAAGAAGTAACTTGATGTGTTGTGTATACACGGAAGTATAAAAGTGGGAACTTTTATGGCTAACTTCGAATGTCTACACGGACTGTCTTTTTGTTCGGCTAGTGTGTGAACAGTTATTAGCACAGGACGAGAATTGGTTTACGAGTGAAGATCTTCGGGTGACCTGGTAAATCAAGTAAAAGGTAGTATTTAGTAAAATACACAGAGCTGATATTGTGTGCTCTACGCAGGAAGATTGATGACTTGTGCATGTTAATAGTTGATTTGTTAATAAGATACTTCATCCATATTTCCTTTGTAACAATTTACCTTGTATTGAATTTGGTTTTGAAATATAGCTTTTAATACTCACGCTCAGTGGCTATCCATTTTTGTAATCCGCAACATTTGGTGTCAGGAGTGGGATAATTTATTGAATGCCGTTAACTAGAAGTATGGATGAATTGGTAAAGTTGTTGAATGACATTAAAAGTCAAAATAATGACTTGAAAGCCGATATGGCTACACAGATGAATGACATTAAAAGTCAAAGTAATGACTTGAAAGCCGAAATGGCCGCACAAAATAATGAGTTGAGAACGGAGATAGTTTCTCAAAAAGATGATTTGAAAGCCGAAATAGCGGCACAAAATACTGAGATGAGAGCTGAAGTGGCTTCTCAAATTGATAAGATTTCTGATAAGTGTAAGGACATTATGACCGAACTAAATAGTGTAAAAGATGATCTTGATAGTGTTAAGTTAGATTATAAACATGAAATTGAAATTGTAAAAACTGATTGTGAACGCCAGTTTCAGATTTTGAGAAATGAAATGTTACCTTCTGCCTGTGATAATAATAATTCTAGTGGAAATAATGTTATTACACATATCGCTAAAAATACAACTAAACCTTCTACATATGATGGTCAATCATCTTGGACAGTATTTAAAACACAATTCGAAGTTATCGCTACAGCCAATGAGTGGAATGAATTCCAAAAGGCCAGTTTTCTTGCAGCTTCCTTAAGAAATTCTGCTGCGGAAGTTTTGCAGTCTGTTCCAGAAGAAAAACGACTTGATTATCAAAGTCTAGTTTCTGCATTAGAACTAAGGTTTGGTGATAGTTATTTAAAACAATATTACGTGACTCAATTTAAACATCGCATGCAGAAAAATGGTGAAACTTTGCAAGAGCTTGCTAGTGATATTGAGCGTCTAGCTAGATTGGCTTATAGTAACTGTCCACCAGAAATTCAAGATAATTTAGCTCAATTACAATTTATTGATGCTATTGCTGACCCTGACACTCAGCAATCTCTGAGGATGTTGGAAGGTGAATCCTTAAAGTCAGCTGTGGTACATGCTATGAAATACGAGTGCTCCAGGCTTTCCTCCCGAGCGAACAAACGTGCAGTGAGATTTGTGAGTGCAGAAGAAACTGCAGAAAAGGATAATGAAATGAAAGAACTAACCAAAGCCATACTATCCGTTTTGAAAGATATAAAAGGTTCTTCAAAACCTACAACAGACCTCCAGTGTTGGAATTGTGGCAAGACCGGACACATTCGTACCAACTGCACTAGGAAACGAATGAGGAGTCCAAGTCCATCAACTAGACAACAAGATCAGGGAAACAGAAAATTAGTCAATCTTGCGAGGCAAAGGCTGGTTGTTGATTGGTTGGCCCCAGGGGAAGTCGCCCACGTTTCAACATTACATGGCGATAATAATGGATTAGTAGCTGATGGAGCCATAAATGGAATGCCTTGCCGTATGATAGTCGACACTGGTGCAAATGTAACTTTACTCAGAACGGATATAATAAAGAAAATAATACCTCACCCAAACTTGAATACTACACAGTCTAGAATAAGCCTACAAACGGCCACTGGAGATCGTGCAAAAGTTCATGGAAAAATAGAACTTAATATTCGAGTTGGTAGCTGTCTGGTTCGCCATCCTGTTTACATCGCTGACATCTACGACGAATGCATATTAGGCCTTGATTTTCTTAAGAAACATGGATTCAACATTAGACCCAGTGATAACCTACTCATCTATGAGACAGAAGAGATTCCTCTGCTTAGCCGGACGTCTGATTCTTTATCAAGCGTAACTCCAATATTAGTGACGGAAGACACAGAGATCCCAGCACAAAGTGAAGTTATAGTCCGTGGACATCGGGCGGAGACTTCTGGGGCCTTCCGATTGGCAGTTACTGATGCCTCTGGTAAAGGAGCTTTGGCTCATAATATCCTGGTTGCAAGGACTTTAGTCAGAATAGATAAAGAACAGATCCCTATCAGAGTGATGAACTGTAACAAATCCAGTAGACTGTTAAAAAAAGGTGAGGAATTAGCAATATGTGAAGCTGTTACCTGTGTAACAAGTATAAATAAAATAGAAGTTACCGATTCATATCAAAATCATACAGACATCCCGTCTCATCTTACTGAATTATGGAGAGAAACAAGACAAATATTAACTGAAAACCAAGCTGTTAAGGCCGAGAACCTATTAAAAGAATTTTCGGACATTTTTTCTGCCACATCAAATGATTATGGCCGTACTAACCTGACAGAACATAAAATCAACACTGGTGATTCTCCTCCAGTCCATCTGCCGGCAAGAAGGCTTCCATTGGCAAAAAGAGAGGAGACGGAACAACTCATAAAGGACATGGAAGCTCAGGGCATTATAGAACCATCACAGAGTCCCTGGACATCACCAGTAGTTCTTGTCAAGAAAAAGGATGGATCTACACGATTTTGTGTAGATTATCGCAGATTAAATGACGTAACAAAGAAAGATTCCTTTCCTTTACCCAGGATTGACGATACACTAGACACTTTATCTGGGTCAGAATGGTTCTCAACATTAGATTTAAAGAGCGGCTATTGGCAAGTTGGTATACGTCCTGAAGACCGTGAGAAAACAGCTTTCAGTACAGGGAATGGACTTTGGCAGTTTAAGGTGATGCCATTTGGACTTTGTAATGCACCTGCCACATTTGAGCGACTAATGGAGTCAGTGCTCAAAGGTTTGTCTTTGGAGGTCTGCCTGGTTTACTTGGACGACATCATAGTTCTTGGAAGAACTTTTGAAGAACATTTGAGAAATCTTCGTCAAGTATTTGAAAAACTTAAGGCAGCCAAGTTAAAATTGGGACCGACAAAGTGTAAACTGTTCCAGCAAGAAGTTCATTACCTTGGTCATGTGATCACTACAGCAGGGATTAAGACTGATCCTAGTAAGATAGAAGCTGTAAGAGACTGGCCTCCACCACAAGATGTTCATCAACTTCGTAGTTTTATTGGACTTTGCACCTACTATAGAAGATTTGTCAAAGGTTTCTCCAACATCGCAAGGCCATTACATCGTCTGACAGAAGAGGGCCAGCGGTTTATGTGGACCACCGAATGCGATATAGCCTTTCAACAGCTGAAGAAAACTCTTTCCACAGCACCAGTGCTAGCGTACCCACAAACTGGAAAACAATTCGTGATAGATACTGACGCAAGTAACACAGGAGTTGGTGCTGTGCTTTCACAAGAACAAGACGGACAAGAGAGAGTTATTGCATACTTTAGTAAAACTTTATCCAAACCAGAGCGGAATTACTGTGTAACACGCAAAGAACTGTTAGCAATAGTAAAAGCAATAGAACATTTTCATCATTATCTCTATGGCCAGAAATTCCTTATACGTACTGATCATGCTGCACTTAGATGGTTATTAAACTTCAAAAACCCTGAAGGACAAATCGCTAGGTGGATACAACGGTTACAAGAATACGATTTCTCCATCGAACATCGAAGTGGTAAAATGCATAAGAATGCAGATGCTCTTTCCAGGCGCCCATGTATTGACAACTGTAAACATTGCTATAATGCAGAACTGAAATTTGGAACTAAAGAGATAATGCCCATAAGACAAATAGTATCGACACAAACAAACAGTGACACCCCTAACATCTGGAATCCAATTGAAATCAGGAAGGCTCAACTAGATGATGAAGACATAAAACCAATATTAGAATTGATTGAAAAATCTGATGTAAGACCTAATTGGGAGCAAATCTCGAGGTATAGTCCAACTACTAAAAGTTACTGGGCACAGTGGGATTCCTTAAAAATGGAAGACGGAGTATTATACAGAAGATGGGAGAATCCCACTGGACGGCTGATCCGTTGGCAGATAATCCTTCCTCGATCCCGAGTGGAACTTGTGATGAAAGATGTACATGATAGTGCCACTGGAGGACACTTCGGTGTTAATAAGACATTAGCCAAAGCCAGGGAACGATTTCATTGGTTGAAAAGTAGGGCAGACGTTGAGAGATGGTGTAGGCAATGTGAAGCCTGTGCAGCAAAGAAAGGCCCTAAGACTAGGAGTCGGGGTAAGCTGCAGACGTATAACGTTGGTGCCCCTTTTGAAAGAATAGCCATTGATGTAATGGGTCCGTTTCCTAGAACTGATGATGGAAATCGATATTTATTAGTGGTAATGGATTATTTCACAAAGTGGCCTGAGGTATATCCCATCCAAGACCAGGAAGCAACAACAGTGGCTGAGATGATAGTTAATAACTTCATTAGTAGGTATGGAGTACCTTTACAACTCCACTCTGATCAAGGACGGAATTTTGAATCCAATGTGTTTAAAGGCATCTGTCAACTATTAGGTATTCAGAAAACCAGAACAACTCCCTTACACCCTCAGTCGGATGGTATGGTTGAAAGGTTCAATAGAACAATTGCTCAGCATTTAGCATTATTTGTGAACGACCACCAACGTGACTGGGATCGCCATGTACCACTCCTTTTGCTGGCATATAGAACGGCAGTGCATGAGACAACTGGACAGACACCTTCCATGATGATTTTTGGAAGAGAGTTACGTCTTCCCTGTGACCTTTTATATGGTCGGCCCGAAGCAATGCCTGTGTCCACTCCACAATACGTACAAGAATTGCAACAACGACTAGAAGAAATCCATCACTCCGTTAGACATAACATCGACATAACAAGTGACAGAACCAAAACAAGATATGACAGTAAAATAAATGGAACAATTTTCAATCAAGGAGATCTTGTCTGGCTATACAGTCCACATAGAAAGAAAGGACTATCTCCAAAACTTCAGAAACCTTGGGAAGGTCCATATACAATAGTTAACAGGATTAATGACGTGGCATATCGCATTCGTCGACGTCCAGCTACAAAGTGCAAGGTGGTTCACGTGGATCGTTTGGCCCCGTTTCATCGAAGAATTGAAGAAACTTTGGAATCCAGAATTGTTCGGGACGAACAAGACCTAGGAAGGGGGCAGTGTTACGACAGAAGGAATCTGGCAACCGAAAGCAAAAAGTTTCAGCCAACGAATAAGAACGTTGGGAGAATTTGGAGAAGAAGAGTGGAGCGTTAACGGTTTTGTATTGTAACGGTCGTTGTGTTGTAACGGTCGGAGAGTTCGAAAATGGACGGTGAGCTGTTCTGAGACAGTGCGCGTAAGTATCAAGAAGTAACTTGATGTGTTGTGTATACGCGGAAGGATAAAAGTGGGATCTTTTATCGTTAAGTATCAAGAAGTAACTTGATGTGTTGTGTATACACGGAAGTATAAAAGTGGGAACTTTTATGGCTAACTTCGAATGTCTACACGGACTGTCTTTTTGTTCGGCTAGTGTGTGAACAGTTATTAGCACAGGACGAGAATTGGTTTACGAGTGAAGATCTTCGGGTGACCTGGTAAATCAAGTAAAAGGTAGTATTTAGTAAAATACACAGAGCTGATATTGTGTGCTCTACGCAGGAAGATTGATGACTTGTGCATGTTAATAGTTGATTTGTTAATAAGATACTTCATCCATATTTCCTTTGTAACAATTTACCTTGTATTGAATTTGGTTTTGAAATATAGCTTTTAATACTCACGCTCAGTGGCTATCCATTTTTGTAATCCGCAACAATATATATCAGTGGTTCTCAACCTTTTATGCTTCACGTACCCCCTGGAAATGTGTATGGAACTGGTGTATCCCTTGTATAGATAGATAAAACTATAGTTATAGTGTAACAATGGGAATAAAATAAAACATATATATCAGTGGTTCTCAAACTTTTAAGCTTCACGTACCCCCTGGAAATGTATATGTAACTGGCGTACCCCTTGTATAGATAGATAAAATTATAGTTATAGTATAACAATGGGAATAAAATAAAACATATATATCAGTGGTTCTCAACCTTTTATGCTTCACGTACCCCCTGGAAATGTGTATGTAGCTGGCATACCCCTTGTATAGATAGATAAAACTATAGTTATAGTATAACAATGGGAATAAAATAAAACATATATATCAGTGGTTCTCAAACTTTTAAGCTTCACGTACCCCCTGGAAATGTATATGTAACTGGCGTACCCCTTGTATAGATAGATAAAACTATAGTTATAGTATAACAATGGGAATAAAATAAAACATATATATATCAGTGGTTCTCAACCTTTTATGCTTCACGTACCCCCTGGAAATGTGTATGTAGCTGGCATACCCCTTGTATAGATAGATAAAACTATAGTTATAGTATAACAATGGGAATAAAATAAAACATATATATCAGTGGTTCTCAAACTTTTAAGCTTCACGTACCCCCTGGAAATGTATATGTAACTGGCGTACCCCTTGTATAGATAGATAAAACTATAGTTATAGTATAACAATGGGAATAAAATAAAACATATATATCAGTGGTTCTCAACCTTTTATCCTTCACGTACCCCCTGGAAATGTGTATGTAACTGGCGTACCCCTTGTATAGATAGATAAAACTATAGTTATAGTATAACAATGGGAATAAAATAAAACATATATATCAGTGGTTCTCAAACTTTTAAGCTTCACGTACCCCCTGGAAATGTATATGTAACTGGCGTACCCCTTGTATAGATAGATAAAACTATAGTTATAGTATAACAATGGGAATAAAATAAAACATATATATCAGTGGTTCTCAACCTTTTATGCTTCACGTACCCCCTGGAAATGTGTATGTAGCTGGCATACCCCTTGTATAGATAGATAAAACTATAGTTATAGTATAACAATGGGAATAAAATAAAACATATATATCAGTGGTTCTCAACCTTTTATGCTTCACGTACCCCCTGGAAATGTGTATGTAACTGGCGTACCCCTTGTATAGATAGATAAAACTATAGTTATAGTATAACAATGGGAATAAAATAAAACATATATATCAGTGGTTCTCAACCTTTTAAGCTTCACGTACCCCCTGGAAATATGTATGTAACTAGCGTACCCCTTGTATAGATAGATAAAACTATAGTTATAGTATAACAATGGGAATAAAATAAAAGATATATATCAGTGGTTCTCAACCTTTTATGCTTCCCGTACCCTGTGGAAATGTATATGTAACTGGCGTACCCCTTGTATAGATAGATAAAACTATAGTTATAGTATAACAATGGGAATAAAATAAAACATATATATAGTGGTTCTCAACCTTTTATGCTTCCCGTACCCTGTGGAAATGTATATGTAACTGGCGTACCCCTTGTATAGATAGATAAAACTATAGTTATAGTATAACAATGGGAATGAAATAAAACATATATATCAGTGGTTCTCAACCTTTTATGCTTCACGTACCCTATGGAAATGTGTATGTAGCTGGCGTACCCCTTGTGTAGATAGATAAAACTATAGTTATAGTATAACAATGGGAATAAAATAAAACATATATATCAGTGGTTCTCAAACTTTTAAGCTTCACGTACCCCCTGGAAATGTATATGTAACTGGCGTACCCCTTGTATAGATAGATAAAACTATAGTTATAGTATAACAATGGGAATAAAATAAAACATATATATCAGTGGTTCTCAACCTTTTAAGCTTCACGTACCCCCTGGAAATGTGTATGTAACTGGCGTACCCCTTGTATAGATAGATAAAACTATAGTTATAGTATAACAATGGGAATAAAATAAAACATATATATCAGTGGTTCTCAACCTTTTATGCTTCCCGTACCCTGTGGAAATGTATATGTAACTGGCGTACCCCTTGTATAGATAGATAAAACTATAGTTATAGTATAACAATGGGAATAAAATAAAACATATATATCAGTGTTTCTCAACCTTTTATGCTTCACGTACCCCCTGGAAATGTGTATGTAGCTGGCATACCCCTTGTATAGATAGATAAAACTATAGTTATAGTATAACAATGGGAATAAAATAAAACATATATATCAATGGTTCTCAACCTTTTATGCTTCCCGTACCCTGTGGAAATGTATATGTAACTGGCGTACCCCTTGTATAGATAGATAAAACTATAGTTATAGTATAACAATGGGAATAAAATAAAACATATATATCAGTGGTTCTCAACCTTTTAAGCTTCACGTACCCCCTGGAAATGTGTATGTAACTGGCGTACCCCTTGTATAGATAGATAAAACTATAGTTATAGTATAACAATGGGAATAAAATAAAACATATATATCAGTGGTTCTCAACCTTTTATGCTTCCCGTACCCTGTGGAAATGTATATGTAACTGGCGTACCCCTTGTATAGATAGATAAAACTATAGTTATAGTATAACAATGGGAATAAAATAAAACATATATATATCAGTGGTTCTCAACCTTTTATGCTTCACGTACCCCCTGGAAATGTGTATGTAACTGGCGTACCCTTTGTATAGATAGATAAAACTATAGTTATAGTATAACAATGGGAATAAAATAAAACATGTATATCAGTGGTTCTCAACCTTTTATGCTTCACGTACCCCCTGGAAATGTGTATGTAACTGGCGTACCCCTTGTATAGATAGATAAAACTATAGTTATAGTATAACAATGGGAATAAAATAAAACATATATATCAGTGGTTCTCAACCTTTTATGCTTCACGTACCCCCTGGAAATGTGTATGTAACTGGCGTACCCCTTGTATAGATAGATAAAACTATAGTTATAGTATAACAATGGGAATAAAATAAAACATATATATCAGTGGTTCTCAACCTTTTATGCTTCCCGTACCCTGTGGAAATGTATATGTAACTGGCGTACCCCTTGTATAGATAGATAAAACTATAGTTATAGTATAACAATGGGAATAAAATAAAACATATATATCAGTGGTTCTCAACCTTTTAAGCTTCACGTACCCCCTGGAAATGTGTATGTAACTGGCGTACCCCTTGTATAGATAGATAAAACTATAGTTATAGTATAACAATGGGAATAAAATAAAACATATATATATCAGTGGTTCTCAACCTTTTATGCTTCCCGTACCCTGTGGAAATGTATATGTAACTGGCGTACCCCTTGTATAGATAGATAAAACTATAGTTATAGTATAACAATGGGAATAAAATAAAACATATATATCAGTGGTTCTCAACCTTTTATGCTTCACGTACCCACTGGAAATGTGTATGTAACTGGCGTACCCCTTGTATAGATAGATAAAACTATAGTTATAGTATAACAATGGGAATAAAATAAAACATATATATCAGTGGTTCTCAACCTTTTATGCTTCACGTACCCCCTGGAAATGTGTATGTAGCTGGCATACCCCTTGTGTAGATAGATAAAACTATAGTTATAGTATAACAATGGGAATAAAATAAAACATATATATCAGTGGTTCTCAAACTTTTAAGCTTCACGTACCCCCTGGAAATGTATATGTAACTGGCGTACCCCTTGTATAGATAGATAAAACTATAGTTATAGTATAACAATGGGAATAAAATAAAACATATATATCAGTGGTTCTCAACCTTTTAAGCTTCACGTACCCCCTGGAAATGTGTATGTAACTGGCGTACCCCTTGTATAGATAGATAAAACTATAGTTATAGTATAACAATGGGAATAAAATAAAACATATATATATCAGTGGTTCTCAACCTTTTATGCTTCCCGTACCCTGTGGAAATGTATATGTAACTGGCGTACCCCTTGTATAGATAGATAAAACTATAGTTATAGTATAACAATGGGAATAAAATAAAACATATATATCAGTGGTTCTCAACCTTTTATGCTTCACGTACCCACTGGAAATGTGTATGTAACTGGCGTACCCCTTGTATAGATAGATAAAACTATAGTTATAGTATAACAATGGGAATAAAATAAAACATATATATCAGTGGTTCTCAACCTTTTATGCTTCACGTACCCCCTGGAAATGTGTATGTAGCTGGCATACCCCTTGTGTAGATAGATAAAACTATAGTTATAGTATAACAATGGGAATAAAATAAAACATATATATCAGTGGTTCTCAAACTTTTAAGCTTCACGTACCCCCTGGAAATGTGTATGTAACTGGCGTACCCCTTGTATAGATAGATAAAACTATAGTTATAGTATAACAATGGGAATAAAATAAAACATATATATCAGTGGTTCTCAACCTTTTATGCTTCACGTACCCCCTGGAAATGTGTATGTAGCTGGCATACCCCTTGTATAGATAGATAAAACTATAGTTATAGTATAACAATGGGAATAAAATAAAACATATATATCAGTGGTTCTCAACCTTTTAAGCTTCACGTACCCCCTGGAAATGTGTATGTAACTGGCGTATCCCTTGTATAGATAGATAAAACTATAGTTATAGTATAACAATGGGAATAAAATAAAACATATATATCAGTGGTTCTCAACCTTTTATGCTTCACGTACCCCCTGGAAATGTGTATGTAACTGGCGTACCCCTTGTATAGATAGATAAAACTATAGTTATAGTATAACAATGGGAATAAAATAAAACATATATATCAGTGGTTCTCAACCTTTTATGCTTCACGTACCCCCTGGAAATGTGTATGTAACTGGCGTACCCCTTATATAGATAGATAAAACTATAGTTATAGTATAACAATGGGAATAAAATAAAACATATATATCAGTGGTTCTCAACCTTTTATGCTTCACGTACCCCCTGGAAATGTGTATGCAACTGGCGTACCCCTTGTATAGATAGATAAAACTATAGTTAGAGTATAACAATGGGAATAAAATAAAACATATATATCAGTGGTTCTCACCCTTTTATGCTTCACGTACCCCCTGGAAATGTGTATGCAACTGGCGTACCCCTTGTATAGATAGATAAAACTATAGTTATAGTATAACAATGGGAATAAAATAAAACATATATATCAGTGGTTCTCAACCTTTTATGCTTCACGTACCCCCTGGAAATGTGTATGCAACTGGCGTACCCCTTGTATAGATAGATAAAACTATAGTTATAGTATAACAATGGGAATAAAATAAAACATATATATCAGTGGTTCTCAACCTTTTATGCTTCACATACCCCCTGGAAATGTGTATGCAACTGGCGTACCCCTTGTATAGATAGATAAAACTATAGTTATAGTATAACAATGGTTATTTTTACTTTGTTACTAGATCTAGCGACTTTTGAGCTCTCACGGCGTACCCCAAAAAAATTTAACCGCGTACCCCACGTTGAGAACTAGAGGAAGCGGTTCTAACCTCTTCCTCTAGTGACTATTTTTTCCAACTGCTCTACATTGACTTTTCATATTGCATGATTTATATCAGTTAAATGAGAGAGAACTTCTATGCTTGTTAAATTCTTGCATATAATTTTAAAATTCTTCAACATTGACATCTCTCTTTCCCATATTGGTATCGGCATATTATTTTTCGGGGGTAGGGCAATGTGTTTTTAGAATCCAGTGATTTTTATAAAAGGAATTATTTTAATAGCTCACACAATGAACGAAACACAGACCAATATTTGCTTTCCATTTCCAACTTTATGTTTGGATGATATTTCTGTCATTTCAAATCTCAAAACTTTGTCCTTAAATCTAACTATTAAAATTTGCATTAATCTAACTAGCCTGAAGGCATTTGTCCCTAATCTAATTCTGATTATTTCTCTTTAAATTCCAACTGGTAAAAATACATATTTTTAATAATAAACAATTAATTGTGATGAAAGCTATTTTTTGCATTCAATAAATATCTTTTGATGGGGCTTCTTCAAAATTTACAAAAATATAAAAACAGGTTCTCATGACAGAAAAGTTTGAGAAACTTTATTACATAACAAAAAAGGTGAAATAAGTTTTAAAACAAAATTCGTCTATAGATATATATATAGATATAAATATATATCTTAACTAAATCGGAGAATGGTGAAAAACGAAACAAAACTGCTGACATTAAAGAAACCCCCAATCTGTGCGGAAAATAGATGCAGAAGAAGTCGGACCGACGCCATTTCTGCCAAGATAATTAGGAATTACTTGTATAGAAACATAAACTTCGGTTAGTTATGAAAAAGAAAAAAAGTAAGAGGGACGTTGGGGGGGAGAGGGGTAGGAAATCAAGGGTTACTTGCTGAGCCAACAAGCCACTCTCTGTGCTTAGCTGGCTGGCCAATCAGGGCTTGCCTGTGTATATCATGTACTTAGTGTGGTTAATGAGCCGCAAGAATATGCTCTCTGAGAGTCGGAGACTTTGGCAAACTCTCCAGCCTGGTTAAGGACATTGTTGGAGGCCAAGGACTTCCACTCTAACTATAGGCAGACCGATCATACTTGGTAAACGTGTGTGCCTTTCAGAAAAAGGCTTTAAGAAGAGCTCAAAAAACGTTATATGCCTCCATTTAACGCACGGATAGACCAAGCCTTAAGATCCCATTTTTCAATTATCGACCACTCGGTAGCTGAATACATTACTCAACTCTCTGCTGTTGCTAAGAAATGGAAAATTATTCTTTCTGTAGACTCTTCTTAGAAAAGTGTCCTTCAATCTTTTATTAAGTTTTTTCTTTCGTTATTCTCTATTGAATTTTTTTTTTCATTTCTGAATAAAACTTTTTCTGAATAGAACGTTTTCTCCCAGCCACATGAAGATATGTTGGTAAAGAAAATGAATAATATCCCTGGTGGTTCATGGCAAAATACTTGTCCGACTAGAACGCATCACTGAGAAACTATCTGAATAAATTTTAAGCAATATGAAATCACCTATATAAGTAGAATTAATAACTAAATAAATATAGCACTCTTTATTAACTGTAAATTGGTGTTTCACGAATTACAGGGCGCGTTGCTATACTAGTGAGAGATTGGATTGGATTGTTTTACCTCTGAGCGGCACTTTTTTTGCACACCATCGGCTAAATGGCCAGGCCACAAGGACCCCGAAGGCTCAGAGAAGGTTGGGGGAGGGGACCCACTGGAACAGCTGTTGGGAGACAGAAGGTAGCCTCCCGTCAAGGCCATCCAGCGTGTTCTTTAACGTGCACAGGGTATGGCTCTCCCGCACACGGGGCCACGGCTTAACGTCCCATCCAACGGACGGCGGCCTTTCCAAGCCCATCGGTGTCCCCTACTGACCGTGGGCAGGTCGGGGAATTTTTGCGGAGATAAATCTCAACGCTGACCCAGCTGGGACTCGAACCTGGGAACTACAGATTACGAGCCTGGCGCGCTACCGACTGAGCCACCCCCGCCCCTCTAGTGAGAGAGTTGGCTTAAATGATTAAGTGCCTGCTTTGTAACTTGATGTTCCTAGATTTAAATCCCCATTGTGCAAGGGTTCTTTTTTTGTGCTTAACCCTACTCTGTCACCCGGTTAGAAATGGGGTGTAGATGGTTTTGGAAATGTCGAAATGTAGCCATCCTTCATATGGAACAATTTTATAGAAAAGTCATCCCTTGTCCAAGTCAAAGTCTGTTCTGGATGTCTGTAACGGGAGACTTCTATTGGTAACGTTTGGTTCGTGTCACGTGACACGAAGGTTGCCAGATCACTAATTTCTGAATTCTGTAATCAACCATAGTGTTCGGATATTTTTTTGAGCGATTGTACAGTAGATCCTTTTTTTTCTTCATCCACAACTCTAAGCCCTTGGGATCCTTGGGATCAGGCCATTTAACACATTGTGGGCAAAAAAAGAAAACCTCTGAGAGCAGTGAACCTAACTCAATATTTCATGTTTATCAAAGCATCTCTGAAAATACTTTCATTTTAAACACTAATTTTCATTAAAAAAGTATAACGGATATTTAATCTTTGAATTTAGTATGAGCATTCAATTTATGTTTATGAAGGACATAACAAAAGCTAAAATAAAATTTAATCCACTGTCTAAAATTAATCTACTGTTCACAGCTCGGGTGTGCAGGAAATCCTTGTGCGGTCATTTCTCACAATTTCATACATATTATTATAATCTGTGCATTTTGCATTGTAATTGATACTTTTTGCTCTAATTAAATATTCATCATGTAGTAATTCTTTATTATACACTGGATTTTATGAACCATGTGGTAATTCTCGCAAAATTAATTATTTTTTAGGATAATTGAATGATATAAATTTAAAACCGGAATGAATCTAGACGGGGCAAGAAGGAAATCTCCCCCCCCCCCCTTTGAAAATACTAGTAACTGAAAAAGGAGAGGAAAAATATATTTAATATATATATTACACTTACTTTTTCATAAATCATTTTAGAAAACGGAGAGAAAAATTTTATACTTGGACGACTTCGGGATCAATGCCCCCCCCCCCCCTTCTTTCATTCGGATTCCCATTATTTATTTATTTTTCTAGATCTGAGTCTGATTTACAGTAAAATTTTTCGTGCCATTTTCTATAGAATTTCTGTTGAAAAATATTGGATATTTTGTCTACCATACCAGATATTGGTGATGACGACAAAGACAATGAAAATGACGGGGTATCACGACAGAGACAGAATTATAACAATATTTAAACTCATGTTTGCTTCTATGTCGTTCAGTGCCCGTGATCCGCACATACCACGAAGTCCAACCATGGAGGTAGGAAGAGGGGGAGGCGCCCTTCTTATCTCTTAGCATAGGTCGCTAGTGTAGCCGCGCAGAACCATGGAGGTAGGAAGAGGGGGAGGCGCCCTTCCTATCTCTTAGCATAGGTCGCTAGTGTAGCCGCGCAGAACCATGGAGGAAGGAAGAGGGGGAGGCGCCCTTCCTATCTCTTAGCATAGGTCGCTAGTGTAGCCGCGCAGAACCATGGAGGAAGGAAGAGGGGGAGGCGCCCTTCCTATCTCTTAGCATAGGTCGCTAGTGTAGTCGCGCAGAACCATGGTGGAAGGAAGAGGGGGAGGCGCCCTTCCTATCTCTTAGCATAGGTCGCTAGTGTAGCCGCGCAGAACCATGGTGGAAGGAAGAGGGGGAGGCGCCCTTCCTATCTCTTAGCATAGGTCGCTAGTGTAGCCGCGCAGAACCATGGTGGAAGGAAGAGGGGGAGGCGCCCTTCCTATCTCTTAGCATAGGTCGCTAGTGTAGCCGCGCAGAACCATGGTGGAAGGAAGAGGGGGAGGCGCCCTTCCTATCTCTTAGCATAGGTCGCTAGTGTAGCCGCGCAGAACCATGGTGGAAGGAAGAGGGGGAGGCGCCCTTCCTATCTCTTAGCATAGGTCGCTAGTGTAGCCGCGCAGAACCATGGTGGAAGGAAGAGGGGGAGGCGCCCTTCCTATCTCTTAGCAGAGGTCGCTAGTGTAGCCGCGCAGAACCATGGTGGAAGGAAGAGGGGGAGGCGCCCTTCCTATCTCTTAGCATAGGTCGCTAGTGTAGCCGCGCAGAACCATGGAGGAAGGAAGAGGGGGAGGCGCCCTTCCTATCTCTTAGCATAGGTCGCTAGTGTAGCCGCGCAGAACCATGGTGGAAGGAAGAGGGGGAGGCGCCCTTCCTATCTCTTAGCATAGGTCGCTAGTGTAGCCGCGCAGAACCATGGTGGAAGGAAGAGGGGGAGGCGCCCTTCCTATCTCTTAGCATAGGTCGCTAGTGTAGCCGCGCAGAACCATGGAGGAAGGAAGAGGGGGAGGCGCCCTTCCTATCTCTTAGCATAGGTCGCTAGTGTAGTCGCGCAGAACCATGGTGGAAGGAAGAGGGGGAGGCGCCCTTCCTATCTCTTAGCATAGGTCGCTAGTGTAGCCGCGCAGAACCATGGTGGAAGGAAGAGGGGGAGGCGCCCTTCCTATCTCTTAGCAGAGGTCGCTAGTGTAGCCGCGCAGAACCATGGTGGAAGGAAGAGGGGGAGGCGCCCTTCCTATCTCTTAGCATAGGTCGCTAGTGTAGCCGCGCAGAACCATGGAGGAAGGAAGAGGGGGAGGCGCCCTTCCTATCTCTTAGCATAGGTCGCTAGTGTAGCCGCGCAGAACCATGGTGGAAGGAAGAGGGGGAGGCGCCCTTCCTATCTCTTAGCATAGGTCGCTAGTGTAGCCGCGCAGAACCATGGTGGAAGGAAGAGGGGGAGGCGCCCTTCCTATCTCTTAGCAGAGGTCGCTAGTGTAGCCGCGCAGAACCATGGAGGAAGGAAGAGGGGGAGGCGCCCTTCCTATCTCTTAGCATAGGTCGCTAGTGTAGCCGCGCAGAACCATGGAGGAAGGAAGAGGGGGAGGCGCCCTTCCTATCTCTTAGCATAGGTCGCTAGTGTAGTCGCGCAGAACCATGGAGGAAGGAAGAGGGGGAGGCGCCCTTCCTATCTCTTAGCATAGGTCGCTAGTGTAGCCGCGCAGAACCATGGTGGAAGGAAGAGGGGGAGGCGCCCTTCCTATCTCTTAGCAGAGGTCGCTAGTGTAGCCGCGCAGAACCATGGTGGAAGGAAGAGGGGGAGGCGCCCTTCCTATCTCTTAGCATAGGTCGCTAGTGTAGCCGCGCAGAACCATGGAGGAAGGAAGAGGGGGAGGCGCCCTTCCTATCTCTTAGCATAGGTCGCTAGTGTAGCCGCGCAGAACCATGGTGGAAGGAAGAGGGGGAGGCGCCCTTCCTATCTCTTAGCATAGGTCGCTAGTGTAGCCGCGCAGAACCATGGTGGAAGGAAGAGGGGGAGGCGCCCTTCCTATCTCTTAGCAGAGGTCGCTAGTGTAGCCGCGCAGAACCATGGAGGAAGGAAGAGGGGGAGGCGCCCTTCCTATCTCTTAGCATAGGTCGCTAGTGTAGCCGCGCAGAACCATGGAGGAAGGAAGAGGGGGAGGCGCCCTTCCTATCTCTTAGCATAGGTCGCTAGTGTAGTCGCGCAGAACCATGGTGGAAGGAAGAGGGGGAGGCGCCCTTCCTATCTCTTAGCATAGGTCGCTAGTGTAGCCGCGCAGAACCATGGTGGAAGGAAGAGGGGGAGGCGCCCTTCCTATCTCTTAGCATAGGTCGCTAGTGTAGCCGCGCAGAACCATGGTGGAAGGAAGAGGGGGAGGCGCCCTTCCTATCTCTTAGCATAGGTCGCTAGTGTAGCCGCGCAGAACCATGGTGGAAGGAAGAGGGGGAGGCGCCCTTCCTATCTCTTAGCATAGGTCGCTAGTGTAGCCGCGCAGAACCATGGTGGAAGGAAGAGGGGGAGGCGCCCTTCCTATCTCTTAGCATAGGTCGCTAGTGTAGCCGCGCAGAACCATGGTGGAAGGAAGAGGGGGAGGCGCCCTTCCTATCTCTTAGCAGAGGTCGCTAGTGTAGCCGCGCAGAACCATGGTGGAAGGAAGAGGGGGAGGCGCCCTTCCTATCTCTTAGCATAGGTCGCTAGTGTAGTCGCGCAGAACCATGGTGGAAGGAAGAGGGGGAGGCGCCCTTCCTATCTCTTAGCATAGGTCGCTAGTGTAGCCGCGCAGAACCATGGTGGAAGGAAGAGGGGGAGGCGCCCTTCCTATCTCTTAGCATAGGTCGCTAGTGTAGCCGCGCAGAACCATGGTGGAAGGAAGAGGGGGAGGCGCCCTTCCTATCTCTTAGCAGAGGTCGCTAGTGTAGCCGCGCAGAACCATGGTGGAAGGAAGAGGGGGAGGCGCCCTTCCTATCTCTTAGCATAGGTCGCTAGTGTAGCCGCGCAGAACCATGGTGGAAGGAAGAGGGGGAGGCGCCCTTCCTATCTCTTAGCAGAGGTCGCTAGTGTAGCCGCGCAGAACCATGGAGGAAGGAAGAGGGGGAGGCGCCCTTCCTATCTCTTAGCATAGGTCACTAATGTAGCCGCGCAGAACGGCGGTAGCCATGTTGTTCCTACTCGGAAAGCGCAGGCTGCACACCAGTTGCAATATATCCGAATATTTTATGCTACTGCTCAATAAAATCGCAATTGTTTCATGTACGAAAAAAATTCTTATTCAGCATTTACAGGTTCTTATATATTTCTTTTGTAGTAATAGTGATTGAAACTCTTTGATTAAATTAGCAGACTATTTCGACAATTTTTGCTAAATAAAATCGATTTTGTTTTTGGAAAGTCAATAGATTTCTTTTCTCAAAAACCAACCTTTTTTTCAGCTTTGGATTTGCATTTACTTTCGTTTTTAAACACAGTTTTTTTAACCCCACTTAGGATTAGTCAATAAATTACATATCAAATGAGAGGAACGCAGCATCTTTTTCGTAAAATAGGGATTGAGTGTAAAACTATAACCAATGCAGGGCCGGAACAAGGGAGTCCCCACCCCTTTCAGAATGTTAGTAAGGGTAATAGGGACAAAAAATTATTGAACTTATTTATATTTCATTTATCTTTCACTTATGCTTCATTTTTTTAAAGACCCGTAAAATGGAGGGTTGGGTTGGGTTGTTTTACCTCTGAGCGGCACTTTTTTGCACACCATGGGCTAAATGGCCAGGTCACATGGACCCCGAAGGCTCAGAGAAGGTTGGGGGAGGGACCCACTGGAACAGCTGTTGGGAGACAGATGGTAGCCTCCCGTCAAGGCCATCCAGCGTGTTCTTTAACGTGCACAGGGTATGTCTCTCCTGCACACGGGGCCCGGCTTAACGTCCCATCCGATAGACGGCGGCCTTTACAAGCCCATCGGTGTCCCCTACTGACCGTGGGCAAAGCGGGGAGTTTTTGCGGAGATAAATCTCAACGCTGACCCAGCTGGGACTCGAACCTGGGAACTATAGATTACGAGCCTGGCGCGCTACCGACTGAGCCCCCCCCCCCCCCCGTAAAATGGAGGGAAAAATGTTATATTGCATTGGAATATCAGGTCGATTGAGCTTTTTTTTTTTCCACCACCCACTTTACTTCGATTCTTTTCTAGATCCGGTTCTGATTCAGCGGAACTTTGGGAATAAATTCTCCCTAAGGAAAATTTCAAAATGCAAATTCTTGGAATATGTCAAATGACACCTTACCTTTTATATAAGCTAAATAAAACTAATTTGAAGTTTGTAGCAAATGCACCAATTGAAAAAAACGTATAGTGCCTGAATAAAATATGTGAAATCCCCCCCCGCATATTATTTCAAAATTTTATCATTGTTTCATCAAAAGTTTCTAATGTTGAAAATGGATATTTAAATAGATTTAATTATGATCTTTAATTTATATTCAGTTACATTTTTCCATTAAATGCATATTTTAGAAATTATAGAGCTTCCAAGTTAGGTTCTCAGTGTCATAACATGGAAGATTATTATTTAATTATTTAATATTCCAGCTTCCACAAGTATTTAATACTAAACGAATATTTTTGAAAATCGAAATTTAAATAGATTTGATTGTGATCTTCAATTTATCTACACTCACATTTTTCCATTAAATGCATATTTTAGTACATACGGGTTGGGTTGTTCTGAGCGGCACTTTTTTGCACACCATGGGCTAAATGGCCAGGTCACATGGACCCCGAAGGCTCAGAGAAGGTTGGGGGAGGGGACTCACTGGAACAGCTGTTGGAAGACAGATGGTAGCCTCCCGTCAAGGCCATCCAGCGTGTTCTTTAACGTGCACAGGGTATGGCTCTCCCGCACACGGGGCCACGGCTTAACGTCCCATCCGACGGAAGGCGGCCTTTCCAAGCTCATCCGTGTCCTCTACTGACCGTGGGCAGGGCGGGGAATTTTGCGGAGATAAATCTCAACGCTGACCCAACTGGGACTCGAACCTGGGAACTACAGATTACGAGCCTGGCGTGCTACCGACTGAGCCACCCCCGCCCCACTAGTAGTACTTATGGAGTTTCCAAGTTAGGTTCTTATTGACAAAACAGAAAAATTCTGTAGCGTTTCAGTAAGGTACATCAAAAGCATAGGAAATGAATAATGCGGGTATTACGTTCTCTCCCGTTTCTTGTTTTATTATTTCTTTTTATGAATTTATAATAAACCTGTATTTAATCAGTTTACATTTAAAACACTGGAAAATTTCACAACCCGCTTCCGCAAGTTTTCGCTATCCCCCCTCCCTTACCCCTTTTTCCGTAGGCCCTAACTACGCTACTCTCATAAATAGTTGAAATAACAAAAAAGTTTTCAATTTACAAAGCAAAATTTTAGCATTACTTATTAACTATGAAATGTTATTCCTTTGATCGTTTTCACAGGCTTATTGACATATTCATATACTATGCACGTACCCATTTTTTAAACACATTCTATCGTTCGTTAGCACAGTGATAGCACGCGTACGAGTAGGAGCAATATGGCGACACTCGGTTACAGTTTTGAAGCGATAGGGCGCCTCCACCCCTTCCTACCTCCATGAACCCACAAGGGGACGCCCAATCAGGCGCCAGGGCTGCACGGGCCCTATACCCACAAAGCCAGTGAGCGAAGCCCTCACAAATAAATAAATGAAAAAAGAGAAGCGTGAGGGTAACCCGAGTCCTCATAAAATAAAATAAGCGAAAAACTAAAAGAAAAATGTGAGGAACCGAACAGCCCTCACAAAAGAAAGATAACAGCAAAAGCAAAAAACAAAAATGTTTGGGAAGACTCGTTCACCTGTACCTAGACATAGACAAGGCACTTACCGTACTGCATAGTTGGCCTATTGATCCTGAGGGGGAGGGATCCTCCAGAACCTCCCGTTTACCTGAAGCAGAGTCCAGAGCTGTGTGTAGCAACGGCCCCCGAAATCTCTGTCCAGCCTCTCGACGAACAGGCTCCCGAATGGCAAAATAACCAAAGGATGCCAAAGGGGACCCCGCTAGTCACGAGCTGAGGAGAAAAGACGAGGGCCCCCGAGCGACTACCATATACTCCTTTCCAGGGACACGGGTCACCGCGCACAGAAAACATGCGGGTGAATGTTCAGAACTCTGTGAAGGTATCCGAACCAGAGGAATCTTCACAAGATGGTTCTCCCACACGAACAGGAGCTCGCACCGAGGAGTATGAAAGGGGATTAATATGAAATTAAATAATAATTATAGGTAGGGCCGGATCTAGGGTGTTGGGCAGAGACACTTCACGCCCCCTCCCCAAGATCCTGCCCTGCCTGTAATTAACTATAAGAATATTCTAAATCATAAATTTAATGGCATTGGATTGAATCGAGAACAGAATCACATTCTCTTTTTCGGACAGCACTCGCTGAATCCCACAAATCTGTTCATTTAAATGAGAGATCACCCAGGTTTGTTTTGTTTTAATTTCTTTTCAAAACACCAAAATATTTTAGAAACCTAAATTACGCTAACTCGTTCAAACCGCGTTCTATGTGAACGTAACTTTCAGCACGTTGAGAACGATTTATGCTGACCAGAGCGATAAATGTTTTCCTTCCTACTGTTCCTGTTTGTTTCCGTCTAAGCAAAATTTATCGGCGGTGCAATCCACTCGGCCACCGCCGACAACGCGAAGCGTAGACGATACTCCCCGACATCCCGTTGATCCGAGGTAAGACTGCCACCTAAACGTCCGAACCGTCCATGCCGAGTCGGTGTCTGCTAATCGCTTTGGCTGCCGCAACTGGGCACAACGCTGATCTAGTGCTGGCAGAAACGTATGTGTTCCCCAACACAGATTCTATCCAATTAATCTTCCTAGTTGGTTCGGGAGAACTGATAGTTTTTTTATGCCTTCGTTCTACACTCCCACTTAGGATGGGCGATTAACGCTTGCTGCCACGGAGGGCAATTCCAAGAGCAGTCGCATTCCGTTTCGATGCTAGAGGAATGAGAAATTACAGAATCGAAGAATTTCAAATGTAATCAAATTCGACTTCGCGGTTTCTTATGCCGACGGAATAAGTTTCTTTTATGTTATTTGCTAAATAAAGAATGCCTACCATATAAAAATACAGAGTTGGATTGTTTTTTATCTCTGAGCGGCGTTTTTGGGCACAAAATGGTCTAAATGGTAAGGTCAGAAGTATCCCCAAAGTCTGAGAGCAGGGAGCACACTAAATAGGAGGCAAATGGGTGTCCCCTTTCTGACCGAGGGTAGGGGAGGGGGAGTTTCGAAGAAAAATAACTGACACTTTTGAAACTCGAAATTGGGAACTGCAGACTACGATCCTGAATCAGTACCGACTGTGATACTGACACTATTGGTTACTGAATGTGCTACTGATTCAGCACAGTCGGTACTCATTCACTGATCACAGGTACAGTCGCTCAAAAAAGTATCTGAACACTAGAGTTGATTGCAGAATTCAGAAAAAATATCTAGCACCGATTTTTTTTAGAAATAAACCTTCGTGTCACGTGACACGAAGGTTGCCAGACCACTAATTTCTAAAAAAATTGTTGCTAGATATTTTTTCTGAATTCTGTTATCAACCCTAGTGTTCGGATACTTTCTCGAGCGACTGTACATGTTCTGCATAAAAATGCAGAACATGAGTGAAATAATGGAAACTTACAATTAGAGGTAAAGGATTTGGCGTTTCGATTTCCTATTGAGTTAGGATTTTTTTCGTCTAATTCTCTCTCTCTCCTTGATGAGAATAGGGACACTGATTGGCTATGTAAGTATTACTGTCGTTGACCAAATAAGACATCCGTGGCCCTTGGTACAGGAGAACTATATGCTATACAGTTAAAGTACATGTTAGAGGGCCTTAATGCCTTAATGGAAGGGGCGGGGGTGGCTCAGTCGGTAGCGCGCCAGGCTCGTAATCTGTAGTTCCCAGGTTCGAGTCCCAGCTGGGTCACCGTTGAGATTTATCTCCGCAAAATTTCCCCGCCCTGCCCACGGTCAGTAGGGGACCCTGATGGGCTTGAAAAGGCCGCCGTCCGTCGGATGGGACGTTACGTCGTGGCCCCGTGTACGGGAGAGCCATACCCTGTGCACGTTAAAGAACACTCTGGATGGCTTTGACGGGAGGCTACCATATATCTCCCAACAGCTGTTCCAGTGGGTCCCCTCCCACAACCTTCTCTGAGCCTTCGGGGTCCTTGTGGCCTGGCCATTTAGCCCATGGTGTGCAAAAAAGTGCCGCTCAGAGTGCCGCCAAAAAAGTGCCTCTTCACCTACCTAGCTCAAAGTTCTTGGGGCTTATGTCATCTGGCCATTTGGAACATTGTGTGCAAAAGAAATACTGTTGAAGGGTTCTGGCCATTTGGAACATTGTGTGCAAAAGAAATGCTGTTGAAGGGTTCTGGCCATTTGGAACATTGTGTGCAAAAGAAATGCTGTTGAAGGGTTCTGGCCATTTGGAACATTATGTGCAAACGAAATGCTGTTGAAGGGTTCAAAGTTCAAACAAACCAGAGAAGAGTTGTTAATGCGAAGATAGACGTCAAAAAATAGCGCCTAAAGAAAATTTCAAAGATTCCATTAAAATCAATATTTTTATTTAAATTTCAAATTTGATTTTCAAGAATAGTTCGTTATTTAAATGGCCAATGAAATATGGAACACTTAACAAATGTCACCTTACATAAGAATTTTTTTTTCAAAATGGAATAAAAAAAACTAAATTAATCCATTCACAAACTTCTAAAAGTAACCTTATTTAATGAAACTTCTCAATATAGGAAAATATTGAATTAATCGTAAAATCAAATTAAAAGTTTTAGCAAAAATGGGTTCATTTAAATTGCTAATATTAAAATTATAAGTTGAATAGTTTTGTTTACCCTATTTCATTGCGAAAACAAAATCAAATGATTAATATTTCGTTGAGATTAATAATAATATTAAAAACAAACATTTAAAGCAGTGTCTCGCAAACTTTTTTACTCTGCGACACAGTGAATCTAATTTTTTTCCGCGGCACACTGAATCTTTTTTTTTTCCGCGGCACACCTAAAAAAGAATAAAAGCAAACTCTATATAATCGTCATTATATTTGCGCTTTGTTGAAGTCATTAGCCTGGTTTTACTTGAAGATTTGCTCTCGTTCTTTAATTCGTAACTCGGTGTTTGTTTTAAATATTTGTCCATTCTGTGGCTTGAAAATAAACAAAAATTAATACCAAAATTTGGAAAAAGCTTGATAAATACTTACAAGAGCCCAGTTGATAAAATCTGAAAGATTTTTATTAAAGCACGTCGATAACACAAGTCAAGTCAAAATGAAATCTTTGGAATATCTAGTGTCAATTCGAAAATCTCTCGCGGCACATTAGTGTGCCGCGGCACACAGTTTGCGAGATACTGATTTAAAGTAATATAAAGGAAGTTGGAATTTTTCGCATTAGTGACAAATGTTAAAAAAAAATACTACATATACGTAATTAGCTACATCATCAAAAATATTAAGACATTTACAGTTTGAGAAATAAAAAGCCACATTTTAAGTTCTATACATTTTAAAATAATCTTTTCGAAAAATCCCACTAAGGAAAAATTCTAGAGCCCACCTAAATATTTCAAAAATTCGATTTTCGACAATATTTAAAGAGTTATTGGTGCTGAAAATTTCACAGCAGACATTGCTGTTATACCTGTCCTAAACACTTCTCTTCAAACCTGATTAAAATTGCATCCTAACACACAGAGGAGAGGGTGGCTCAGTCGGCAGCGCGCGCCAGGCTCGTAATCTGCAGTTCCCAGATTCGAGTCTCAGCTGGGCCAGCTTTGAGATTTATCTCCGCAAAACTCACCGCTCTGCCCACGGTCAGTAGGAGAAACCGATGAGCTTGAAATAGTCCGTCATCCGTCCATTGTATGGGACGTTAAGCCGTGGCAATATGTGCAGGAGAGCCATACCCTATGCACGCTAAAAAATAGGATGAAGGCCTTGACAAGAATCTACCATCTGTCTTCCAACAGCTGTTCCAGTGGGTCTCCACCCTCAACCTTCTCTGAGCCTTCGGGATCCTTGTAACTGGAGGCCTTGACGAGAGGCTACCATCTGACTTCCAACAGCTGTTCCAGTGGGTTCCCTTTCCCAAACTTCTGAGCCTTTAGGGTCCTTATGGCCTGGCCATTTAGCCCATTGTGTGCAAAAAGTGCCGCTCACAGGTAAAACAACCTAACACACAGTATAAAAGTTCCATTTATTTTAGCAAACAATTTCTTTAATTTTGATATAAAATCCCAAATCCCACGGGGAGAGCAAAGATATTGTCGAATGCTCCAATTTCAATAACTCTTTAAATGTTAAAATAGTTTTGAAAATAAAGAGTTAGAGATTCGAGAGAAATCTCCAATTTATATCCACTGATGCATGTCAGTAAAGAAATCATTTGAAATATAAGCAAATTTTGAATCTGGATTTCCATTGAATTATTCGAATACTTTTAGTAATATAATGTGTGAAGACATTTTAATTAATGATGCCCTTAGATGCCCCGGATATCAGCCTTAACAGGAATTAAAACACCGCCAAACCGAGGTGAATCGAACTATTGATCACCGAATGCCGATTTTAGGCTCTCCCATAACTTTAGTGCAGCAGTGTACTTAATTAGATTGATTTCCAGTCAATATATCTAAACTGATGATGATTGCCCATAACAATTGCCTACCAGATAAGCATGTTTAGTTAAACGCCATGTATAAATATATATATATGCAAATATCTATTAATAACTTCAGCAGATTGTTGTTTCTGCTTAATGATAACAAACCTCCTGAAAATATTCAAATTATGGAGATAAACTAGGACAAGTGAGCTCTTAAAAACTGATTAGAAAAAGTATGTATATGATAACTGATACGAATAATGAACAGACACAATAAATAAAAAAAAATAAATACCTCCTCAAGCAGCTGCTTGCCACAGAGGTCTGACAGGAGCCTGTCAGTTTGTATGCTACAGTAGAAGATCTGAGAAGATGGCAGGACCTCAGCAGAAAACAACACGAACATCCATGCCTTACCCGGGGCTCGAACCCAGGTCCCGTAGATCATTAGCCAAGCACGTTAACCACTCGGCCACGGGACGGCTAACAGAAACAATAAGCTTAGATAAAAAAATTGGAAAATATTTTAAAATTATAATCAACCCTTTCTAAACCACGAAATTGTAATAAAATATTGAGTTGTAAATGACTTAAATAGAGTCATCCTCACCACACAAATCTAAATTAATATTTTTTTAAAAGTGCCTGTATTAACTTTTAATAAATTCTATGAAAATGTGGGTAGAATTTTATACACTTATTGAAATATATTCTATAAAATACAATCAAGTTCTTTTAAGCATATTTATTTTGCTTAATAATGCCAAAATATTTATCCATTTTTATAACACAATTATTCGTATTTGGCATTTTCGAATATACACTGAATAATCATTGGATTATGGACCAGACCCATTTCATGTTATATCAATGGGACGCTAAATTGGAACCTCTGTAACTTTTATTTAAATAAGATTTTTATGCGAAAATGTGCTTTAAGGTAAATTAAATATCTCAATCAGATCTATAGAAATCTCGATTTTCAAAAATGTTCTTCCAATATTTAAACAAATATGGAGATTTAAACATTTAAAAGCAGGCAATGTTTTCTAAAAAATGTATCAAAATATTAAACGGACATTGAAGGAATTATCTACACATACTTTTAAATATGCAAGTTATTTATGAAACGATTCGAAATAATACTCCTTATTCAGGCCCGGATCAAGAAAAAATATTAAGAGATCGAGCCGGAAAAAGGTGTGTTGGGTTGGGCTGTTTTACTTCTGTGCATCACTTTTTTGCACACCATGGGCTAAATGGCCAGGTTGCATGGACCCCGAAGGCTGGGGGAGGGGACCCACTGGAACAGCTGTTGGGAGACAGATGGTAGCCTTCCGTCAAGGCCATCCAGCGTGTTCTTTAACGTGCACAGGGTATGGCTCTCCCGCACACGGGGCCACGGCTTAACGTCCCATCCGACGGACGGCGGTCTTTCCAAGCCCATCTGTGTCCCCTACTGACCGTGGGCAGGGCGGGGAATTTTGTGGAGGTAAATCTCAACGCTGACCCAGCTGGGACTCGAACCTGGGAACTACAGATTACGAGCCTGGCGCGCTACCGAGTGAGCCATCCCCGCCCCAAAATAATATGTGTCAGAAGTGGGATTACCGGAAAAAGGTAAAGGAGATTGGATTTCCAATGCAGTTTAATATTTTCCCCTCCATTTTAGAGGTTTTTAAAAATATTCCATAAAAATGCTGGAAATATGCACAAATTTATTAATTTTTGGCATCCATTACCTTTTCTAGTATCTCAGAGGAGAGGGGTCATGACCTCTGGATTCGGCCCCGTTTCTTATTTCAGTTTAAAATAACCTTAATATAATAATATAATAATTTTTTTTTCATATACTATGCAAAAATATGAATAACAAACTTTTGTAGGTACTACTCACAAAAATAACTTATGTACGTAGGAAAAAAAAACAAATCACTAGATGTACAATTACATAACAAGACAAGAAAACTTCAGATGTAAATTCTTTTGTTATATGTTCAAAAAAAAATATGTTTTTTCCATAAAGCTTTGAATATTGAAGTAATATTTTTGGAAATCGATATTTGGATAAAACTGATTGAGGCTTTTAATTTACCTTTATTCCTATTTTCTCTTAAAACGCTTATTTTAAAAGTTACAGAACTTTCCATATACTCTTGTACTTAAAAGTTAAGCAACAAATACAAACCTTGTGCGATAACTGACAATAAATACCAAAGTCAGATTTTTTTGCATACAACATGACGCCTAGTTCAAATATGCACACGAAATTTGCGTCAAACACAGTCACGCATGAGGAACAGATTGGTATTAAGATACTAATCACGTACAAGTTGGGTTGTTTTATCTCTGAGCGGCACTTTTTTGCACACCATGGGCTAAATGGCCAGGTCACATGGACCCCGAAGGCTCAGAGAAGGCTGCGGGAGGGGACCCACTGGAACATCTGTTGGGAGACAGATGGTAGCCTCCCGTCAAGGCCATCCAGCGTGTTCTTTAACGTGCACAGGGTATGGCTCTCCCACACACGGGGCCACGGCTTAACGTCCCATCCGACGGACGGCGGCCTTTTCAAGCCCATCGGTGTCCCCTACTGACCGTGGGCAGAGCGGGGAATTTTGCGGAGATAAATCTCAACGCTGACCCAGCTGGGACTCGAACCTGGGAACTACCGATTACGAGCCTGGCGCGCTACCGACTGAGCCACCCCCGCCCCTAATCACGTACAAGTGAGGTGTTTCTTATACTAAATAATTAGTATAAGAAGCACCTCACTTGTACGTGAACTCAGTTGATGGTAATCTTGACGTGCGACATCTGGGATACCGAACAGTTAGATAATGGACGAAACAAGTCTTTTGGGTGAAGAAATGAAATGGCGAGTAATCGGAGAGCTCGAGGTCAGACAACGTCAGTCTGAGGTGACTAGGTGGCTAAATGTGAATCGTACCGTTGTAAGCCGTCTTTGGAATTGATTTCAAATAAACTGGACATAAGAGGGCTACATCGACTAGGGACGACCGTTACCTGCTCTAAATGCAAAGCGCCATAGATTCTGTACAGCACGCCAAGCTCACTTTTGACCTCGCTGCATCCATGAAATGGCTGTATCCCAGCAAACTGTATCTAGAAGGCTTCAGGCAGGTCATCTTTATCCAAAACGGCCAGTTTGTGTGTGTGTTTCTTTGACGTCCAGCCATTGCGCAGCCCTATCGAGTTGGTCTTGACAACATTGCAACTGGACAACGTCAATAGAGGAATGTTCTGTTCACCGATAAATCCCGATTTAGTCTGGAACCCAATTACCGACGATTATTGGTCTGGAGACAGCCTGGAACCAGATATCATCCCAATAACATCCGGGAAAGAGACAGTTTTGGAGCTGATGGTGTGTTCTTGTGGGCAGGTATCACTCTCAACGTCCGAACAGACGCTCACGTCTTCCAAGGAGGGACTGTAACAGTTGTAAGGTATTGCAATGAGATCCTCGAAGCTTTTTTTTTCGTCCATTTCTCGGTTCTACGACGCATCACTGGTCGCACCTCCAAGGACCTTCTACGACTTCAGATCTTCACTCATGCATAAATGGCAATTACTCCCTTAAACCGGGGCGGGGGTGGCTCAGTCGGTAGCGCGCCAGGCTCGTAATCTGTAGTTCCCAGGTTCGAGTCCCAGCTGGGTCAGCGTTGAGATTTATCTCCGCAAAATTCCCCGCCCTGCCCACGGTCAGTAGGGGACACCGATGGGCTTGGAAAGGCCACCGTCCGTCGGATGGGACGTTAAGCCGTGGCCCCGTGTGCGGAAGAGCCATACCCTGTGCACGTTAAAGAACACACTGGATGGCCTTGACGGGAGGCTACCATCTGTCTCCCAACAGCTGTTCCAGTGGGTCCCCTCCCCCAACCTTCTCTGAGTCTTCGGGGTCCATGTGACCTGACCATTTAGCCCATGGTGTGCAAAAAAGTACCGCTCAGAGGTAAAACAACCCAACTCAGAGAATCGCACGTTCTAAACGACTCGAACGCTGTTGAGAGTGGCGGGAAAAATGGCGTATATCACGTTGTTTACGGTGATGGTTGCGTGGGGTCTTTGCATAGTACCCTGATTGTATTTTTTACCTCTTATGATACCTTCATTAAAGTTTACGACTTCGACATCTGCGATTTTTTTCTGGTTTTCAAAAAAAAATACTAGCTGATGTTCTTGTTCTAGTTGTCATGAGAGGATGGAGATATAATACTGGGAGAAACTTAAAGAAGGGAACTGCGTTTATATGAAAATGAACTGAAAGTCTCAAAAATTCGATTTCTGTTTCGAGATTTTGTTTTTTGTTTCAATATTCTTATCTAATTTGAATCGTTTAATCTAAAAATATATTGCCTCTGGCGATTTAGAATAACTGATACGGCTATCATTATGATAGAGATGTGATTATAGGAAATGATTTAACGTAATGTTTTTGTTAAAAGGAAACTGTTGATGTACATTCTGCTTGCTACATATTCCCCCCCCCCCGCTCCAAATGGACCGATGCCAAAATACTTTACATCAAATGGAAACTGATTAAGATCAGTGGATGCTGCAAGGATCGGAATCTTAGTGCTCGTGTGAATGTTGCCAACATTCACGAAGTAATCTATCTTGGATTTTTCACAGTCAGTTTTTTGTCTTTCGCTTCTTGGATAAGTTGCTTTTCATTGTGATCTGTTTAATAATAATAATTGAACCGAATTTCTCAAAAATAAAATTTTTAAATGGTTAAACCTATTAAAAATAAAACAAATACTTTCTTAAAAATCAATATTTCATCAAATCTACTTGATTGTTTCTTTTTGGAACACGTTTTAACTTGGAATATTAAAGTATTAAAATATTTCAGTACACTGAAGTAAACTAAAATACATATACTTTTTTTTACATTTAGTTTGCACACACATATATAGTATAATATACAATCTTTATAGAAAGCACTGTTCGCAAATAATTATATAATCCACTAAAGTGTGAATAACAAATAATCTCTAGAGATAAACATAAGTTTTCTAACTACTTCGGGGTGGGGGTGGCTCAGTCGGTTGCGCCACGCTCGTAATCTGTAGTTCCCAGGTTCGAGTCCCAGCTGGGTCAGCATTGAGATTTATCTCCGCAAAAATTCCCCGCCCTGCCCACGGTCAGTAGGGGACACCGATGAGCTTGGAAAGGCCACCGTCCGTCGGATGGGACGTTAAGCCGTGGCCCCGTGTGCGGGAGAGCCATACCCTGTGCACGTTAAAGAACACGCTGGATGGCCTTGACGGGAGGCTACCATCTGTCTCCCAACAGCTGTTCCAGTGGGTCCCCTTCCACAACCTTCTCTGAGCCTTCGGGGTCCATGTGACCTGGCCATTTAGCCCATGGTGTACAAAAAAGTGCCGCTCAGAGGTAAAACAACACAACCCAAATTCTAACTACTTCTGTAATTCAATGCGAAGTTTGGAAAATTCAACATGCAAATCACGTATAGCGTTGCGATGGATTATATGTATAACGCCTACTCTATAAAAGTAATACATTCACAGAAGCTAGATAATTTCAAATTGAAATGCTACATTGCCAGTCTGGAATAGCCAATTGCTTCCTGATGCCTCAAAGAAAACAGACGAATGAAAACGATGGAGAACAGTTGGAAGATTGGAGGTTGTCCAAAACATCAAGGAGGTGGTCATATTATTTATTGTCCCACATTATCTTATTTCAAGGTGATGGCAAAGAACCCAAACAGTTATCAGAAGACCTGTTCAAGGTCGTCTAAAGTTGCGAACTCTCCAAGATGATTGTTATATTCAACTATTATTTCTAAGGAACTGGAGAGCATCATCTTTGCATTCAGATCTTATTGAAGACACGGGAAGGAGAGTAAATATATGACTCAACTGCCACCAGAAGACTTCGCAAAGCCGTACTCTATGTCCCTCAATCCCTTGTATGCGGGGCGGGGGTGGCTCAGTCGGTAGCGCGCTAGGCTCGTAATCTGTAGTTCCCAGGTTCGAGTCCCAGCAGGGTCAGCGTTGAGATTTATCTCCGCAAAATTCCCCGCCTGCCCACTGTCAGTAGGGGACAAAGATGGGCTTGGAAAAACTGCCGTCCGTCGGATGGGACGTTAAGCCGTGGCCCCGTGTGCGGGAGAGCCATACCCTGTGCACGTTAAAGAACACGCTGGATGGCCTTGACGGGAGGCTATCATCTGTCTCCCAACAGCTGTTCCAGTGGGTCCCCTCCCCCAACCTTCTCTGAGCCTTCGGGGTCCTTGTGGCCTGGCCATTTAGCCCATGGTATGCAAAAAAGTGCCGCTCAGAGGTAAAAGAACCCAACCCAACCCTTGTATGCGACCATTTAATCACCAGACACACGACAGGTCCGCTTGAAATGGTGTCACAAATGCAGTAGGGACGCTCCTCTTAATGGATCACAATTCCTGCTCACAAAGAGCGAAACTGAGCAACCAATACCTTGACAAGAAGGTAAACAACGAATGGAACGGTCTGCATTCTCTCTGGATCTTAACCCGATGGAACATCTATGGGATGCCCTGGGGGAGAGGTGAATTAACACTCTTCAATCTCCTGAACAAAACCTCAAAGACTTCAGGAATGCTTTACTGCCCTCTTATTCTCTGATATTCGTGATGAGAATACGAAGAATATAAATCAACATTGTCGAGCCTCCATTAGTTCTAAAAGGTGACACGTTTCCCTATTTTTTTCACGCATTTCATTATGAATTTCAAGTGTATAGCAGTAAGGTAAGGTGAATCATTTCGGCGCAAATTTTCATTATTTATCGTAATATTAGGTCTTCTTGTGACATTCGCTTAAATTTATTTAAATATTTTTAGAGATATGAGCATTTTTATTGATCCGTGCTTAACATTTGACAAACAATATATATATACTAAGAAAACTCTAACGTAGGGGGGCGGGGGGGGGGGCGGCTCAGTCGGTAGCGCGCCAGGCTCGTAATCTGTAGTTCTCAGGTTCGAGTCCCAGCTGGGTCAGCGTTGAGATTTATCTCCGCAAAAATTCCCCGTCCTGCCCACGGTCAGTAGGGAACACCGATGGGCTTGAAAAGGCCGCCGTCCGTCGGATGGGACGTTAAGCCGTGGCCCCGTGTGCGGGAGAGCCATACCCTGTGCACGCTAAAGAACACGCTGGATGGCCTTGACGGGAGGCTACCATCTGTCTCCTAACAGCTGTTCCAGTGGGTCCCTCACCCAACATTCTCTGAGCCTTCGGGGTCCCTGTGACCTGGCCATTTAGCCCATAGTGTGCAAAAAAGTGCTGCTCAGAGGTAAAACAACCCAACCCAACCTAACGTAGGACGCTTAGTTTTATTTCGCTGAACACACTTAAAAAGTGAACACAGATGAGAAAAAATATGATTTTACTCTACTAAATGAAAAATAAAAGAAGTGGACATAACCCTATCTAGTATTCTAAGAAAATTATTGACGTTAAGAAATATATGATAGGATAAAATCACGATTTTAAAAATCCATCTTAAGTTAGCTAACTTTAAATGGAAGCTAAACACTTAATCTAGTTTCCGGTGCCATCAAAATGCCAGTCACAACTTATGTGTGAAAAGAACTCCAAGAGCAAGCATGATTTATGGAAACTGACACCAAGTCTCGTCACGGACCCTAGCACCAAGACATGTGCAATCGATCCCCCCCTTCCTTCCCCCACCCGCGCTGAAAAAGCTTCCTACCCATCGTCCTCTCTTTCTATCCTCTCTCTTTCAGGCTGTGTTCTTCTTTCCCTTTTGTGAGCCTGACAATCTCGGAGGGAAGATGGCTGGCAGAGGATGATATGCAAATGAACTCGCGTGTCACAGACTCCAACGTCCGATAGGAAATGAGTGACACTGTGTTGCACATGGTTAGAGCTTCCTCAAAAAGCGAGCTTAAAAGTGCCAAATATCCGCATACTGTTTCTTCCTGCGGAGGCTGTCTAGTGGCGGGGGCACTTGTATTGTTTGTTTCACTGCGCCATGCATCACCGCGTAAGAAACAATACATTACAGGGGGGTTCTTGGGTTTCATTGCAGCTGTTACAGAGGATTTCTCTGGTGATCTCCACGTCGGCATTGCCCCGTATTTTATTGCATAGTGAAGGGAGATCCGTCAGCATCGTATCTCTCTCTCCCCAAGCGATAAAAGCTAGTAAGCCTTAAAAGTGGAGTTCTATTGCATTCGCTTGCCGAGTTTAAGTCTTTTTTCACAATTCACGAAAGATGAGAGTTTTTCATTTCATTAAACTTCCACAAAAATTTCTGACCTTTGCACTATCAGTTGATGTCACGAAATATTTTTAGGATTTCACCTATTAATAGAAAGCTTACATTAAATTCAATAATCTATTATTGCATTGGTTTCATTCAAAAATGATAATATCTTCAATATACAGGTGAATACATAGCCCAACTGATTTAACCTGATGTTTTCCAAGGTTCGAATCTACCACTGCACCTGAGTTAAGATCTTCGCCATTAACTTCTGCCCTACTCTTGTTGAGAAAGAGAACACCAAAGAGATTGGAAAAAAGCACCCTCTTTAGGATGGGACGTTAAGCTGTGTCTCCGTGTGCAGGAAACCCACTTGCTATTTATGTTAAAAGATAGCTCTGGATAGCCTGGACGGGAATTTCCATCTGTTTCCTAAAAGCTGTCCAGCGTATCCCCTTTCTTTATCCAGCTGTGTGTATTTATCTCCGCAAAATTCACCGCCCTGCCCATGGTCAGTAGGGGACACCGATGGGCTTGGAAAGGACGCCGTCCGTCGGATGGGATGTTAAGCCGTGATCCGTGTGTGGGAGAGCCATACCCTGTGCACGTTAAAGAACACGCTGGATGGCCTTGACGGGAGGCTACCATCTGTCTCCCAACAGCTGTTCCAGTGGGTCCCCTCCCCCAACCTTCTCTGAGCCTTCGGGGTCCATGTGACCTGGCCATTTAGCCCATGGTGTGCAAAAAAGTGCCGCTCAGAGGTAAAACAACCCAACCCAAGAGCTGTTCCAGTGGGTCCCCTCCCCCAACCTTCTCTGAGTCTTCGGGGTCCATGTGACCTGGCCATTTAGCCCATGGTGTGCAAAAAAGTGCCGCTCAGAGGTAAAACAACCCAACCCAAAAATTATCCAGCTGTGTGCCCTTGTCCTTGGCTATTCATCCTATTTTTCCGCAACAGAAGTGCTATTTAGAGGTGAAATAACTCAGTTGATGCCGGTGTTTATTGGCCTAACCACATGGGTTTGACTGCTCTTCAATGCATAACAAACACAATGATTATTGCACGCTGAAGCTGAGGTTAAATACTTTAGCTGTAGGCCCAGTAAAAGTTAATCAATATGGCAAATGAGTCATTAATCAGCTTTTGTTTGCTACGTTTGTTGGTTCATTAACCTAAATACACTTTATGATCGAGTGAATCGCGTTTAGCACAATCCCTTTCAAAGCATTTTATTCCGGAATACGTTCAGATTTTCACGTTTAATTTTTAGCCCTTAATTCATATTCACTTTAATTCATATTCAGAGTATAAGATATGTTATCCGATATATTATGATGATGATTATAGCATAGCATTAAAGCATCATATTAAGAAGTCAAAGTCAATATTTCATCTAATGAATCCCTAAAAACAAACGAATTAATATTTTCATAATTTTAAAATAATAAGACAGAGTATAATAATTATTTTTTTGTAATATGCTACTTGATTAATGTGTCTAAAATATTATCTGGAAAATAAAGTTATTCAATCGTTTTCTACAAAAAAATCTAACCGCAAAACCTTGGCAACCAGAACTTAATAAAGATGACGGTCTGGAGGAATGAGTTCTACCGAGTTTCTCCCACCCCCTCCCTCAATGAAGGTTGTATTTTAAACCTACAGTTGTTGCTTATACACATTAGGATACGGACCACCTAAAAAAATCAGAATTTTGCCAACCACCTCCAGGAAAAAAATCTACTTAGCATCTGGCTATTCACAAAATAAAAAAATAAAGAAGAAAGTAAGAAAAAAATGGCCACTGAACTTAAAGAGAAAAATAAATATCTTACAATATGTTATAGGTTGATTAAAGAATATATATTGCTCAGTATTGCATTTAGTACATTTTTGCGGGGGAAAATATTACCACAAAGGTATTAGTTTAGACATTATCTAAATTCTGAGACCATTCACAAGTCGTGTTGAGACAGAATTACAGTAGTATATATTTATTATTCTGTCGTAAATTAGTGACATACTTCAAATGGAAAAAGAAGAATTAATAAAACTATCGTCCACTTTTAAATATCTGAAATATCCACGGAATATGAAAATGGCGTTAGAACCGGCAAATCGTAGTAACGTTAAAAATCCTTATCTATTTCCTGGAATAAGATGAAACATTTGGAGATACAGTCGCTCAAAAAAGTATCCGTACACTATGGTTGATTACAGAATTCATAAAAAATATCTGGCAACGATTTTTTTTTAGAAATTGGTGATCTGGCAAACTTCGTGTCACGTGACGAAAGGTTGCCAGATCACTAATTTCTAAAAAAAAAATCGTTGCCAGATATTTGTTATGAATTCTGTAATCAACCATAGTGTTCGGATACTTTTTTGAGCGACTATACCTATTCGTAATATATCGTATCGATTGAAGAAATATTTCCTCGTTGCAGCGCATTAAATACCTACAAAATTTAACACTGTAATCAAATCTTAATTGGCAATCTGCTATAATAATATTTTATATTTTTTAATACTTATATAGATATGCAAATGTAGTGTTCTTATTGTTTTCCAAAGACATTAGTCGAGTCACGATAAAGCAAAATAAACATTCAAGTACCAATTCCTTGTTCTTAGAATTAAAAAATATGCGCTTAAGAAATCTGTATATACAGACAGCATTAATTTTTGTATTTCAATATTTTACTGATTTTGTTCAGCTGACATCTGATTATTAATTAGATCAGAAATAATATTAAAAAATTATCAACACCTAAGATTTTAAAATCAAAATTTAGACAGAATATTTTGTACATTGGTCCTAAATTATCTATCCAGTTGAACAATAAAACTGGAGTAGTAAATAATATTATTTATAACAAAATTTAATTAGTTATTGCGTCGTAAATCTACATATTCTTCAATGAAATAATAAAAATAAATAAATATATTTCTTAATTTACAAAATATTATTTACTTTTGAATGTCATTATTTTTTTTAACCGCAAAAAAAGCTTCCTTAGCCGATTGAAGTGAATCATAATGAAATGTTCTGATAAACTAAAATTTGATTTGACTGATTTGTTGTTTAGTTTTTATTGAATGAATATTTTTCTCCATCTTCTTCCTCTGTAAATTAAGAATGAAGCAGCAACAAGGAAAGAAGATAAAAGTTGGTGCACACACTTCGAAACGACTTTTATTTTCTCTCTGCTGTTCCGCCATTTGGTTAAGTATACACGTACTACCTTTGTTCTTTCAGAATGAAAGCAAGGTGAGCTGGGAGTGGTCCTCTCACCAACCACGTGACTGCAGGGCTGCAGCGATGCATCATGTTTCTAGAGGCGTCCTTCCTCTTCCTTATCCAGGGTAAGTGCAGCGCCATTACTTCAACCTCTTCCTCGGAGCTTTTCCTCTTACTCCTCTGTCCTTCCACGCCACTCTCGAAACTCCCTCTCAATTTCAAGAGTCTCTTCAACTCTTTTCCTCTTGTATCCCGCCTGAAAAACAATTTCCCGATTTCTTCGTAGAACTCACTTCGTCAATTACTAATGAAATGCCATTATCGTTGCTTTTATAAACCTTCCTGTGATTACACGAAACATTTCTGCACTTGCATCTCAGTTTCCTCTCCTGAATATCCACGAGGTTTATATTTTCAAAGTTTTTTTTTTCTTACTGATAATATTGAAAGCTCATTCGGTGACTGTTCGTTAATCGTGAGTTAATGATAAAAAATTAAAAAAGCCCCCAAGCAGCTGCTTACCACAGAGATCTGACAGGAGCCTGCCATTTTATGTGCCATAGTAGAATGTCTATGAGGATGGCGGGACCTCAGCAGAAAAACAACACGAACATCCTTATCCGGGGCTCGAACTTAAATTCCTTAGATCAGTAACCAAGCGAGCAAACCACTCGGTCACGGGACGGCTAAGTTAACGAAGTGTTCATTAATCGTTTCTTTCATGGTGGTTGAGGCGTGAGATTTGTTCAGTTGATAGTACGTTGTACTCATATTCTGGTGCTTCCAGACTCGTATTCTGATGCTTCCAGGCTCGTATTCTAATGTTCCCAGACTCGTATTCTGATGCTTCCAGGCTTGTATTCTGATGCTTCCAGGCTCGTATTCTGATGCTTCCAGGCTCGTATTCTAATGTTCCCAGACTCGTATTCTGATGCTTCCAGGCTTGTATTCCGATGCTCCTAGGCTCGTATTCCGATGCTCCCAGGCTCGTATTCTGATGCTCCCAGGCTCGTTTCTGAGGCTCGTATTCTCAGCTCCAAGACTCGTGTTCTGATACTTCCAGGCTCGTATTCTGATGCTTCCGGGCTCGTATTCTGATTTTTCCAAACTCGTATTCTGATTCTTCCAAACTCGTATTCTGATTCTTCCAAACTCGTATTCTGATTCTTCCAGACTCGTATTCTGATTCTTCCGGACTCGTATTCTGATTCTTCCGGACTCGTATTCTGATTCTTCCAGACTCGTATTCTGATGCTTTCAGGATCGTACTCTGATGCTTCCAGAATCGTATTCCGATGCTCCCAGGCTCGTATTCTGATTCTTCCACATTCGTATTCTTATGCTCCCAGGTTCGTATTCTTATGCTCCGGGCTCGTGTTCCACACTCTGCAAGCGTTGAAATATTCTCCTTTATTTCCCACTTTTCCCTCGGCGAGATGACAACGTCCTCCATCGAAAGAAACGTTAAGCAGTTGCTCCGTGTGTATTAGAGCCATACCCTGTACACATTAAAGAAACGCTCAATGGCCTCGAAAAGAGATGAGGCTCAGCAAATACCGCGCCTTAATCATAATCTGCAGCTCCCTGTTCGAGTCCCAACCGTACCATCGTTGCGATTCACCTCCGGTAACTCCCATCCTAGCGGGGGTGGCTGAGTGGGTAGCGTTCCAGGATCGTAATCTGCAGTTCTTAGGTTCGAGTCCCAGCTTGACCAGCGTTGAGATTTATCTCCGCAAAACTTCCTGCCCTTCCCACGGTCAGTAGGTGACATCGATGAGCTTGGAAATCCGCTCATCGATGGGACGATAAGCCGTGGCCGTCGGATGGGACGGTAAGCCGTGGTCCCGTGTGCGGGAGAGCCATACCCTGTGAACGTTAAAGAGAGCCATCCCTGTGAACGTTTATACCTGTGAACGTTAAAGAACACGCTGAATGGCGTTGACGGGAGGCTACCATCAGTCTCACAACAGCTGTTCCAATGGGTTGGGTTGGGTTGTTTTACCTCTGAGCGGCACTTTTTTGCACACCATGGGCTAAATGGCCAGGTCACATGGACCCCGAAGGCTCAGAGAAGGTTGGGGGAGGGGACCCACTGGAACAGCTGTTGGGAGAGAGATGGTAGCCTCCCGTCAAGGCCATCCAGCGTGTTCTTTAACGTGCACAGGGTATGGCTCTCCCGCACAACGGGCCACGGCTTAACGTCCCATCCGACGGACGGCGGCCTTTCCAAGCCCATCGGTGTCCCCTACTGACCGTGGGCAGGGCGGGGAATGCTGTTCCAATGGATCCCCTCCCCCAACCTTCTTTGAACCATCGGGGTCCTTATGACTGGCCATTTAGTCCACTGTGGGCAAAAAAGTGTATCTCAGTGGTAAAATAACCTAAGCCATCCTACTCTCGTACAAAAGGGGATATCATTGGGCTTGAAAAGGCAGTCGCGTGTCAAATGGGAAGTTAAGCCGTGGTTCATGTGGAGGAGAGCAATACCCTGTGCACATTAAAGGGCACGATGGATTGCCTTGACGGGAAGCATCCATCTGTCACCTAACAGCAGTCCCCTTTCTTGGAGTGCTTGTGACCTGGCCATTTGGCTCTTTGTGTGTACAGTCGCTCAAAAAAGTATTCGAACACTATGGTTGATTACAAAATTCAGAAAAAATATCTGGCAACGATCTTTTTAGAAATTAGTGATCTGGCAACCTTCGTGTCACGTGACACGAAGGTTGCCAGATCACTAATTTCTAAAAAGATCGTTGCCAGATATTTTTTCTGAATTTTGTAATCAACCATAGTGTTCGGATACTTTTTTGAGCGACTGTACAAAAGTGCCGCTCAGAGGTTAAACAACTGAACTTAATTCTCTTACACTAATGGATATAATTTCTATTTTGTTACAATAATTATTCTTTAATCTTCACCCCTCATATATATTATATACCTTGCCCAATTAAAATATTAGAAAATTTCCGTGTTATGTAAATGGAAAATAATTTTGAAGCTCTATAACATTTAAAATATGCATTAATGGAAAAAAGTCGAATATAGATAAATCAAAGATCATAATAAAATCCATTTAAATCTGGATTTTCAACCCTATTCGTTCAGTATTTAAAGAGTTATAAAAGTTGGAATATTTAACAATAAATTATTTTATAAAATGGTATTAAACAAGATTTTTTTTAAGTTTTAATTAATTTCAGGGGTAAATTTTTATGACACAGTACTGTTTTAAAATATTTCAGCTACCACAACTCTTTAAATACCGAACGAATGTTGTTGGCAATCGATATTTAAATAGATTTGATTATAATTTTTATTTTTATTTTACCATCATATTTTTCCATTAAATGCATATTTTAAAAGTTATATAGTTCTGAATTTGAATTCCCATTAATATTACATGTAAATGCCCTAATATTTTGAGGGGGTGGCTCAGTCGGTAGCGCGCCAGGCTCGTAATCTGTAGTTCCCAGGTTCGAGTCCCAGCTGGGTCAGCGTTGAGATTTATCTCCGCAAAATTCCCCGCCCTGCCCACGGTCAGTAGGGGACACCGATTGGCTTGGAAAGGCCACCGTCCGTCGGATGGGACGTTAAGCCGTGGCCCGTTGTGCGGGAGAGCCATATCCTGTGCACGTTAAAGAACACGCTGGATGGCCTTGACGGGAGGCTACCATCTGTCTCCCAACAGCTGTTCCAGTGGGTCCCCTCCCCCAACCTTCTCTGAGCCTTCGGGGTCCATGTGACCTCGCTATTTAGCCCATGGTGTGCAAAAAAGTGCCGCTCAGAGGTAAAACAACCCAACCCAAGAGCTGTTCCAGTGAGTCCCCTCCCCCAACCTTCTCTGAGCCTTCTGGGTCCATGTGACCTGGCCATTTAACCCATGGTGTGCAAAAAAGTGCCGCTCAGAGGTAAAACAACCCAACCCAAGAGCTGTTCCAGTGGGTCCCCTCCCCCAACCTTCTCTGAGTCTTCGGGGTCCATGTGACCTGGCCATTTAGCCCATGGTGTGCAAAAAAGTGCCGCTCAGAGGTAAAACAACCCAACCCAACCCTAATATTTTGATAGGACAGATATATATTTCTTTTATTGTTCCTGTTTTTTTCTTTCAGTGGATAGTTTCGTTGCATTATCTTTTTTTACATTTAAAAACATTGAATTTCTCATTTCATCTTTTGGAAAATCTGTTTTAAACTTCCTCTTCAGTTTTTGAGGTAACTTTTTTTTTCTTCACGCAAAAAATGTTTCAACGCTGCCTTTCGAAAGCGTCAATCTCAGTATATTTGTTTTCTTTCCCCACTTCAAGTTGATGTAGGTTTTATTGCTGTATAAAACTATGCTGTCAGCTTTAAACATCGTGCTGATATTCTTCTACGAGGCGTTTGTGATTCCTGAACTAAAAATGCTCCGATGTTCTGTTCAATATTTGATGCCAGAACGGCTTCTATCTTCTGTATCGTCAGTGTCGACCGCATGAGAGCAGTTGCAATGGACCGACATCCCAGAACACAAGCTAGCAACAATGGTTGCGCGTGATAAAGCCTCCCACTCCGTCAGCTCCCAAAGCGAGGCGCTGATGCTCGCGAGATGACACGAAGGAATGCCCCGAGGTCACAAAAGATTCAGTTCGTGAGAAAAAGCAAACTGCTTGCACGTAGCAGTTGTTGCTGATCGGAAAAAGTCTTCCTTTCCTCGGATGGAAAGATACTGCAATGGCGAATGCAATTTGTTTTTCAACTCTATATTATAGATTTAAAATAATGGTTTTAAGCTTCCTATGTGATTTGGATGAGATTGGAAATTTTAAAAGCCTGTCAACTGAATTGTAGGCATGCATTACCTAACGCTGCTAACTTTGTGAACGCCTGACCATTCATCACGTGTCAGCTTCGATAGTATATTACATTTAAATATAACACATCAGATTAAGAATTCGTTTCGTTACAGATTGTGAATGTGAGGTTTGCAGAAAAACTTCTCTGTTTCTTCTATCAGTAGCTATTCTTTTTTTCTGTTTCTTCTATAAGTAGCATTTTTTTTCTGTTCCTTCTATCAGTAAATATTATTTTTTTCATCTTTCTTCTGTCAGTAGCTATTATTCTCTTTTTTTCCTGTTTCTTCTATCAGCAGTTATTATTATTTTCTTTCTGTATCTTCTATCAGTAACCATTTTTTTCCGTTCCTTCTATTAATGGCTATTTTTCTCTTTTTCTATTTCTTCTTATCAGTAGACGATATTCTTTTTCTATTTCTTCTTATCAGTAGACGATATTCTTTTTCTATTTCTTCTTATCAGTAGACGATATTCTTTTTCTGTTTCTTCTTTCAGTTGTTATTTTTCTTCTTTTTTTATTTCTTCTATCAATAGGCATTATTCTTTTTTTTTTCTAGTTACTTCTATAAGTAGCTATTTTTTTTTGCTTTTTCTACCAATAGCTATTTTTTTTTATTTTTTCTATCAGTAGCTATGCTAGTTCTTTCTCACTGACAATCGTAACGTTTTTTTACACTTCAAATCGAGGTTTTATTGTTTTATGAAACGACACTGACAGCAAGTATTTAATAAATTGTTTGTCTTAGTTTTGGGCACACTTTTGTGAACCCAATGGATTAATTTTGCGACGTCACAAGGACACTAAGTGATTAAGGCTAAGTAGAAGAATGGGATTCGCTGGACAGCTGTTAGGAGACAGATGAGCTTTCCCCATCAAGGCCATCCAGTTTAACATCCACAAGTTGTCTCTCCTAAACACGGTGACATGAATTAACCAAGAGCGTAGAAGTCATAAAAAGGGAACAGCTCCATAGAACAAATGTAAACGCTTTCCCCTGAAGGCGTACATAGGTGGTCATATTATTTTGATTCTAGATCGTGTGGGCTCACTCACGGAAATATTGAGCGTGTGCAGTTGCTGTACACGCTCCAGATATTTTTCTTGAATTCTGTAATAACGTGACACGAAGGTTGCCAGATCACTAATTTCTAAAAAAAATCGTTGCCAGATATTTTTTCTGAATTCTGTAACCAACCATAGTGTTTGGATACTTTTTTGAGCGACTGTAGGTGGTCATATTATTTTGATACTAGATCGTGTGGGCTCACTCACGGAAATATTGAGCGTGTGCAGTTACCGTTCACAGCAAACTGGAGCGTGTGCAATAACTGCATACACTCCAGTTTGCTGTGAACGGTTATGGCAAGCTGGAGCGTGTGCAGTAACTGCACACGCTCCAGTTTGCTGCGAACGGTAACTGGAACGTGTACAGGTGCTGTACACGCTCCAGATATTTTTCCTGAATTCTTTAATCACGTGACACGAAGATTGCCAGATCACTAATTTCTAAAAAAATCGTTGCCAGATATTTTTTCTGAATTCTGTAATCAACCATAGTGTTCGGATACTTTTTTGAGCGACTGTACCTCTGTGCATTACTGTTTGAATCCTCAACTGAAAATGGCCGAAAGATTTAAAACAATATTAATTGCGATAATTTCTAAAGATGTATGCATATGTTTGTAAAGCATATAGTTAAATTTATCATTTATTACCTTATAACAATAATTCTAAATTTCGATAATAGCTTGCATACAACTAAATAAAGTAAAACTAACATAGCATTTGGTGATTAATTTTTAAATGATGAAAGATTTAAGGATAAAGGCGAGCCCCTGGAAGTCTATGTTTTTGCATTACTGTACGAACCCTAAAGTGATTTTAGCCTCAAGAAGGCACCCTTTACACTTTTGTTCTATTATGCTCACTGTCACTTCTTGTCCCTTAAAAGTTCTTCGTCGTAACTTCTGATTGGACGGTTACCTTTGAGAGCCCATTGCAGTCTCCTGCTCATCTCCATCCTCTCTCAACGTGGTCACTGCGAGGAATTGAATCTGGAATTCTCATGTCACGACACTAGCGCGCTGTCGACTGAGCAAGCCTCCGTCCTTATCAGTGAGGAAAGACATGTGACGACACTTCACACTTCATAAAAGTGAACAAGTGTGGAAATGATGGGCCGAAATGTAATGTATTTGTTTCGAAACTTCTTGATAATAGTTGAATAGCTTCATATATTGTTTCAATAATTTCATTCTTCACTGAAACTAAACATTTTCATCTAATCAAGATTGCAAGCTTTCAAAGTAATCATATTGTATTGTTTAGAGAACATTGTAATGATTAAAAGCACTCCGTAGAGGTCTTAAAGACTGGAAGCGGTTGGGTTGGGTTGTTTCACCTCTGAGCGGCACTTTTTTGCACACCATGGACTAAATGGCCAGGTCACATGAACCCCGAAGGCTCAGAGAAGGTTGGGGGAGGGGACCCACTGGAACAGCTGTTGGGAGACAGATGGTAGCCTCCCGTCAAGGCCATCTAGCGTGTTCTTTAACGTGCACAGGGTATGGCTCTCCCGCACACGGGGCCACGGCTTAACGTCCCCTCCGACGGACGGCGGCCTTTTTAAGCCCATCGGTGTCCCCTACTGACCGTGGGCAGGGTGGGGAATTTTTGCGGAGATAAATCTCACGCTGACCCAGCTGGGAACTACAGATTACGAGCCTGGCGCGCTACCGACTGAGCCACCCCCGCCCCATACGGAATTATGGCTTTCGAATTGGTAAGAAGAGGTGGTTCTAGCAGTAGGATAAACCGAAACCAATTATGAAGAAGTATAACCTTCCTTACCCCCCCTCCAAAAAAAAGGACGACATTAGTTACATCATTAATCCCAGTTATTTTCCTTGCAAAATTAATAATTTAAGGTTTAAATACACAACAAATTTAATTAAAAAATTATGTAAATCAGAGCCTCTAGGTAAATTCTAATTCACAAAATTGCACCTAAAAGTTTATGTTTTTTCTCAGATTTGTAAAATTAAGGAAAGCTTTCCAAACCTAATGGTTAAATCAAAGACTCCCCTCCCCTTTATGGAGACATCATTCATCGGGCCACTATAACCTGTAACCAATCTTATTATCGTGTACATACAGTATACAATATAAATAATTAGTGCACATATATCTCTATATAACTATTTCCAAATTTCATGACGATTTTACAATAAAATTCGGAAAGAAGCTTTCTAATTGGAATATTAATTATATGATTTTTACTCAATTTTTCGGCCATTAAAATTAGTCTATCAATTTAATTAATTAAATCACAAGTGACGAAATAATTAAATTGCGATTTAAGTCGTGTTTTCAGTTCCTTTTTCAGAAGAAATTTTTTTCTTGTTACCACTTTGTCTGCCGATAGTAAACTTTTTTGTTTTTAAGTTTAAACGAAAAATTATATTTGGGTTGAACAGATATTGATGAAATATTACGATTGGCCATTTCCGAATTTTACAATATCACCCTTCAGCGTTGGGAAAAGTTGGAAAATAGTCAAACTTTGAAAATATATCGCAAATGATCCATTGATGTTAGAGATTTTTAACTTTGACGGTGAAGGCCGAAAGGTTTATCTTACGAGCCTTCAGGACGAAAGGTTTACTTTACGAGCCTTTTGAAGTGTGAAGGACGAAAGGTTTACTTCACGAGCCTTCAGGACGAAAGGTTTACTTCACGAGCCTTCAGGACGAAAGGTTTACTTTACGAGCCTTTTGAAGTGTGAAGGCCGAAAGGTTTACCTCACGGGCCTTCAGGACGAAAGGTTTACTTTACCAGCCTTTTGAAGTGTGAAAGCCGAAAGGTTTACCTCACGAGCCTTCAGGACGAAAGGTTTACTTTACGAGCCTTTTGAAGTGTGAAGGCCGAAAGGTTTACCTCACGAGCCTTCAGGACGAAAGGTTTACTTTACGAGCCTTTTGAAGTGTGAAGGCCGAAAGGTTTATCTCACGAGCCTTCAGGACGAAAGGTTTACTTTACGAGCCTTTTGAAGTGTGAAGGCCGAAAGGTTTACCTCACGGGCCTTCAGGACGAAAGGTTTACTTTACCAGCCTTTTGAAGTGTGAAAGCCGAAAGGTTTACCTCACGAGCCTTCAGGACGAAAGGTTTACTTTACGAGCCTTTTGAAGTGTGAAGGCCGAAAGGTTTACCTCACGAGCCTTCAGGACGAAAGGTTTACTTTACGAGCCTTTTGAAGTGTGAAGGCCGAAAGGTTTATCTCACGAGCCTTCAGGACGAAAGGTTTACTTTACGAGCCTTTTGAAGTGTGAAGGCCGAAAGGTTTATCTCACGAGCCTTCAGGACGAAAGGTTTACTTTACGAGCCTTTTGAAGTGTGAAGGCCGAAAGGTTACCTCACGTGCCTTCAGGACGAACGGTTTACTTTACGAGCCTTTTGAAGTGTGAAGGCCGAAAGGTTTACTTCACGAGCCTTCAGGACGAAAGGTTTACTTTACGAGCCTTTTGAAGTGTGAAGGCCGAAAGGTTACCTCACGTGCCTTCAGGACGAACGGTTTACTTTACGAGCCTTTTGAAGTGTGAAGGCCGAAAGGTTTACTTCACGAGCCTTCAGGACGAAAGGTTTACTTTACGAGCCTTTTGAAGTGTGAAGGCCGAAAGGTTACCTCACGTGCCTTCAGGACGAACGGTTTACTTTACGAGCCTTTTGAAGTGTGAAGGCCGAAAGGTTTACTTCACGAGCCTTCAGGACGAAAGGTTTACTTTACGAACCTTTTGAAGTGTGAAGGCCGAAAGGTTACCTCACGAGCAATAATTTTTCCCTTCAATCTCTGGGGGGAGGGGGTAAACAGAACCTTTTTAGTTTTAAACGATAAATGAAAAAAATGTGCTTTACAATGCTGATAAAACATTATTTATTATAAATATTAACATAATTTGTATTCTTTCAATCATCCATTAGTTCGAATCTTCACTGTTCGAGGATGCTAAAAACGGAAGATGAAAAGCTTTTAATAGCCCCCTCTAACGATGGAAAATTTTAGAAAATACCAAAATTTTAAACGAATATTGAAAACGACATATTATGCTAGAAATACTACAGTTTGGTGGCGGTAGGATGTGATGGTTAAGAATTTTACATCGGCACCAATGATTACTCACCCCCCCCCCTTAAGCCAGGGTGGATGAAAAACGCAATTTGTTTTTTCAATTAAAGAGAAAAATAAAATAAAATCGTGTTTCATAAGTAAATTTGCATTTTCTTCATCATCACTTAGTTAAAAATTGTAAATTGAAAACGAACTGTTTCATTATGAGATAAATAACCGACGATAGTGAATTTTAAAACGTCTGCTTCTATAATTCATTTTTGTTATTGTTTAATAAAGGGGTGGGCAATTGTTTTCGTATCTACACTGCGCATGCGTATTGACGTGGCCGTCCTAGTGGAAAATACGAGACGAATCTTCGGTCGCGCACGGGAAGGAAATCTCGGTTCAAGGCGGATTTTTCTGACTGTCTTGGAGGGCCACAAAACTACTCTTAGCGGGCCGAATGTGGCCCGCGGGCCGCTATTTGCCCACCCCTGGTTTAATGTATTAGTTTTTTTTAAAGATTTCGAGTTAACGAGATCAGAAAAGAATAAAACAAAAAGATCGAAACGAGACAGAATCGAGAAAAAGGAGAACTGAGAAATTCAGTTGTAGACGGACATCGTTACTAATGGGGTAAAACCTAAAATGGTAGTATATTTATGCTGGTAATTTCATTTAACAACCATTGCACATTGAAATCTACACTTGCAAGAATAAGTCAGGAATAAATATATAGATTGGGATATATTTCAAGAAGTAATTTTGTGGGAAAAATGAGAGTCGAACCCATGCCTTCCAGTTATATCCCAGATGCTCTAACCACTAAGCTATTACCAGTTGGTGAATCTTATTCAGCGGTGAAATTCAATTTTTCCACGAAAGTACAGTCGCTCAAAAAAGTATCCGAACACTATGGTTGATAACAGAATTCAGAAAAAATATCTGGCAGCGATTTTTTTAGAAATTAGTGATCTGGCAACATTCGTGTCACGTGATTACAGAATTCAAGAAAAATATCTGGAGCGTGTCTGTACACGCTCCAGTTACCGTTCACAGCAAACTGGAGCGTGTGCAGTTACTGCACACGCTCCAGTTTGCTGTGAACGGTAACTGCACACACTCAATATTTCCGTGAGTGAGCCCACACGATCTAGTATCAAAATAATATGACCACCTACAGTCGCTCAAAAAAGTATCCGAACACTATGGTTGATTACAGAATTCAGGAAAAATATCTGGCAATGATTTTTTTCCTGAATTCTGTAATCAACGATAGTGTTCGGATACCTTTTTGAGCGACTGTACATTTGCAAATTCGAAAAAATGAAAAGTAATGTAAAATTAAATTTGTCTGTTTCTAGGTTAATAATTTATTGTATCTTTTTCAAAGTATTTAAGGTTTAAAATTTCGACAAGTCTATCTATATTATATATATGTATTTAAAAGTAAATCGATTTTATTATTATTTTATTATCAGGATTTTATTAAAAATTCAAAATTTTATTATCATTAAGAAATAACAAGTAACCATTATATCATTCAAAATTATAATTTAAGATCAACATAAGAATGCATTTCAGGAGCATCCGAAAAGGAACTTATAATGAAAACTTCTTTAGAAAAATATTTATGTATCGAAATTTAAATATTGCTACCACTTAGTCTAGCCGTCACGTGGCCGAGTGGTTAGCGCGCTTGGTTACTGATCTACGGGACCTGGGTTCGAGCTCCGGGTAAGGCATGGATGTTCGTGTTGTTTTCTGCTGAGGTCCTGCCATCCTCTCAGATCTTCTACTGTGGCATATCAACTGACAGGCTCCTGTCAGACCTCTGTGGCAAGCAGCTGCTTGAGGGGGTATTTATTTTATTTATTTATTTACCACTTAATTATGAACTTTAATCTTTATATCGCCAATAATAAACCTTTACGTCGTAAAATCCAATTGAAAAAAGAACTGAATCACGTAGCAAAATGGAGAGAAGTTTTCCCCCTAAGTAATGATCATCTCCTTTGGAAGATACGATCCTTACAAATACTTCCCCCTAAGTAATGATCATCTCCTTTGGAAGATACGATCCTTACAAATACTTCCCCCTAAGTAATGATCATCTCCTTTGGAAGATACGATCCTTACAAACACTTCCCCCTAAGTAATGATCATCTCCTTTGGAAGATACGATCCTTACAAATACTTCCCCCTAAGTAATGATCATCTCCTTTGGAAGATACGATCCTTACAAACACTTCCCCCTAAGTAATGATCATCTCCTTTGGAAGATACGATCCTTACAAACACTTCCCCCTAAGTAATGATCATCTCCTTTGGAAGATACGATCCTTACAAATACTTCCCCCTAAGTAATGATCATCTCCTTTGGAAGATACGATCCTTACAAACACTTCCCCCTAAGTAATGATCATCTCCTTTGGAAGATACGATCCTTACAAACACTTCCCTCTTGGTTCAGAGAACCAAGCGATGCCATCCCGGCGGCCCTATATCTGACCGACGAAAATCAATTAACAATGGTTGTTGAGGGTGCGACTGAATATAGATTGATGACTTAATTGACGATTTTAAAACTTTTGTAACTATAATAATAATAATGTCGCAAGATGGCCGCTGCTGGAGGTGCTTTTCGATAACTGTCTGGTCTAATTAGAACAAGCATCTCTCCCCTCCCGCAAGACTTAAGATGTGATTCCATCGCTTCCAAAGTGCAGCAGATAAACCTAGAGAGTTTAACCTTCACCGATAAAGTTCTGTTTGCAAATTATCTTAATGACATACATTTACTTTTTCTAATGAGTTTATCAAGCAACTAGTTTTTCTTCTTTTACTGGATGCAGCAATCTATCGAAAGCAATTTACTTTTGAAAGCATTTTATCGGGAAATTCTCTCTTGATATCTTTTAAGATAAGTTGGGTGATTTTTTTTAAAATTCGTTCGAGTTAATTAGGACAACAGATACTCCAATCAGCACAAATGATCAAAGGAAGATACTGTGTCTGGCAAAAGCAGATATCTAAGCTTCATCATTTGAGATTTAATCAGCTGAGGGGGGCGGGGATGGCTCAGTCGGTAGCGCGCCAGGCTCGTAATCTGTAGTTCCCAGGTTCGAGTCCCAGTTGGGTCAGCGTTGAGATTTGCCTCCGCAAAAATTCCCCGCCCTGCCCACGGTCAGTAGGGGACACCGATGGGCTTGGTAAAGGCCGCCGTCCGTTGGATGGGACGTTAAGCCGTGGCCCCGTGTGCGGGAGAGCCATACCCTGTGCACGTTAAAGAACACGCTGGATGGCCTTGACGGGAGGCTACCATCTGTCTCCCAACAGCTGTTCCAGTGGGTCCCCTCCCCCAACCTTCTCTGAGCCTTCGGGGTCCATGTGACCTGGCCATTAGGCCATGGTGTGCAAAAAAGTGCCGCTCAGAGGTAAAACAACCCAACCTGGCCATTTAGCCCATGGTATGCAAAAAAGTGCCTCTCAGAGGTAAAACAACCCAACCCAGCTTGTTTTAAAATCGAGTTCTTTGTCGTCGTCGTCCCTTTCCCCTCTGTTCGTGTTTTTGAGTTTTACAGAAAGAGGAAAAAAAAAGATTTCCACACTCAGATCTCTCTAAAGATCGAAAAGGGCAAAACTTTAAGGGACTATTTTAAATTATTCTTTCGTGCTAAAATTTTAAAATAGGGTGGTAGAATATAAGATAAACATATGAGATAAAATGAATTTCATTCATTCATCATCATCAATATTACATACGTTTATATAGACTGTTACATCATCTTAAATCTGAATGAATTAGTACAATAAAAAATAATAGAAATATCAGCGGAAATTGAAGAAAACCTTTCGTTTTCTGGGAATCAACTCGATTATAAGCATAAAGCAGTAAATATAAAAGTAAAATAAAAAACTTGCCAAGATTTTTTAAGATAATAACTTCTTTTAGTTTAATAGATAAATGCAACTTCTTTTCCTGTTGAATAGGTGCTAATGAATTTTCCCATCGTCATTAGTTGAAATTTCCGACGAGAGTCGGTAAACGGCAAACTCTTATTCTTTTTCAAAACCAGCATTTACATATTTATCCAGAAGCGTTGTGTCTTCAAGTTTAAACTTCTCTCATGTAGAATTGGAATTGTGTCAGTAATCGCTCCTAAGCAGTTCTCTAAATAAAACGAGACTCCTTATTTTTAGCTCTCCAAGTCTTCAGCAACATATTCTTCTCTATCTCTTTTCAAGGTTAGCAGAAAATGCTTTTGCAGCAAAAGAAACAATATCTCTGGAGATGCACTTCTCCCCCCCCCCTCGTTTACCCCACATCTTGTTGTTCCTCTCGATAGCCGAAGAACAATAACACAGAATAAGAGAGAGAAGAGAAGAAGAAATCTCATCAATTTGTGGATGCGATCAATGGGAAATCAGGTCTTTTCCATTGACCTGGCGGGCAGCGCTCAAGGCTCAGAGGAAAAATGGCAAATTTATCATACCCGTATAATACGTCTTGTTGGGTGAAATGTTTCGATTACGTAACTTCCGGTCACTTAGCAGATTGGTGTTGTCAGCAGAATGGATAACCTCAAGAGAATTGGCTGAAATATATCTTGCGGGCTTTTTCTCGATAAGAAGTTATCACCGGTGCAAGCGTGTAGTTACTGGCTCAACTGTTGTAGAAAGACTGAAAGCTGAAATTTATAGGTGCCTTGGCGAAAGACGGAGTTTATAGCCGTAACAACGGACTATTGGCCACAGTTTTACTTAACAAAGTTTTTTTTTTTCTTGTTTATGATCGCTTCCCTGTGGAAAATGAAGAAACTAGGAATGAGGACAACGAGGCGACTATCGAGAAATCGAAGAGGGTCGGAAAAAAACGAAATGAAAAATTCATGCGAAAAGATTACAAAGTTATAATTTTCTTTAAAAAAACAATAAATATTAATATTTATAATTTCAGATAATCGTGATCACCATCTTCTTGGAGTGGAGATTGGCTCAGTAGGTGGCGCGCCTGGCTTAATCTGGTGTTCCCAGCTTCGAGTGGCATTCCCAGGCCCACTGCATTGATGTATATCTCGGCTAACCCACCTGTTGTGCTGAGCGCAAAAGACGATACCGATGGACTTGGAAAGACCGCAGTCCATCGGATGGAACGTTAGGCTTCGTATGCAGGATTTGGTTTGGTTTGTTTTACCTCTGAGCGGCACTTTTTGTGCACACCATGGACTAAATGGCCAGATCACATGGACCCCGAAGGCTCAGAGAAGGTTGGGAGAGGGGACCCACTGGAACAGCTGTTGGGAGACAGATGGTAACCTCCCGTCAAGGCCATCCAGCGTGTTCTTTAACGTGCACAGGGTATGGCTCTCCCGCACACGGGGCCACGGCTTAACGTCCCATCCGACGGACGGTGGCCTTTCCAAACCTCTCGGTGTCCCCTACTGACCGTGGGCAGAGCGGGGAATTTTGCGGAGATAAATCTCAACGCTGACCCAGCTGGGACTCGAACCTGGGAACTACAGATTATGAGCCTGGCGCGCTACCGACTGAGCCACAACCGCCCCCGGTATGCAGGAGAGCTATACACTGTGCACATTAAAGAACACGCTGGATGACCTTGACGGGAGGCTTCAGTTGACTCCTAGCAGCTGTCCAGTGTGTCCCCTTCTCTGAGCATTAAGGGTCCTTATGATCTGGCTATTTAGCCCAATATGTGCAAACGAAAAGTGCCGCTCAACTGCAAAACAACCCAACACGATACTACCGTGCCACCGAGATGATGTTCTTGACATATTTCTAGAAAGTGTTTGGGGCGGGGGTGGCTCAATCGGTAGCGCTCCAGGCTCGTAATCTGTAGTTCCCAGGTTCGAGTCCCAGCTGGGTCAGCGTTGAGATTTATCTCCGTAAAACTCCCCGCCCTGCACACGGTCAGTAGGGGGACACCGATGGACTTGGAAAGGTCGCCGTCCGTCGGATGGGACGTTAAGCCGTGGCCCTTTGTGCGGGAGAGCCATACCCTGCGCACATTAAAGAACACGCTGGATGGCCTTGACGGGATTCTACCATTTGTCTCCCAACAGCCGTTCCAGTGGGTCCCCAACCTTCTCTGAGCCTTCGGAGTTCTTGTGACCTGGTCATTTAGCCCATGGTGTGCAAAAAAGTGCCGCTCAGAGGTAAAACAACCCAACCTAGAAAGTGTTTTCTTCAAAAACTAAAAATTACGCTAAAAAAAAATCCCTGAGGATTTGTGTTAATAGAATTCAAGAGGGAGGGTTAGGGAAATTTCTGTCCACCTGGATATACTTCTCCACTTACCCTAAGCATGAAGTTCTTGTAACTCAACCATTAAGCTCAATATGCCACACTGAAAATGTGCTTTGAGGAATGAATCCATTAAAAGCCGAAAACCATTCTTGGTTTCAATCAACCCATTGATAATATTTTTGACGCAGCTCAATAAACACAAAGTAATGACGTAATAAAATCAAAGGAAATTATCGGCTGTTATAAAAACGTTTGGCTGCGGTCACAAAAATAAAATGCGATTGCACTTATCTGCATAGTTTGCAAAAAAAAGTAGTAACCATTTCTGCAAACGGTGCATAGGACAGAAAAAAAAATTGCTCCATCTATCGGGCTATTAAAATCGCACGTTCATAACGGGAATGGAGCTGATAGTAAGGAAAACTATCGCGACTCCAGCAACCGACTATCATCAGCCAATATACTGATCGCTGAAGGCAGCTTAATGTCTCCGAAATAACGCTCGTAATCAATTATTCACTTCGGACACAGAGAAAGCATTTTTTATTACTCTTTTACTCTTTACACATCTTGGCTTCCTTAAAGTTAGCGAATCGTAAACTGTTTGCTATCGATTAAAGAGAAGAACTAAAAAAAAAAGAGAGATCAACATGCCTTACTCATTTTCGAAAGCATTCATCATATAAACACATTCGGAATAATTTCACATCGTGGCACGATGTTAACACATTTTCAGAATTGGATTTTTTCTTCTTCCTGATAAGGTGGCAATAAATGTGTGGAAAATGGCTTCTTGGGATCCTAGCGAAAAGAAACTCTTATAGTGAAAAAAAAAAGAAATGCAAGAAGGTCGTTTGGAAATGTATTTGATCGGTTGAAATTATATCGCAGATGAGAAAAATTCGTATTCTTTTCCAACTGTATCAAGTAAATAATTAAAAACAACGTTCGTTTTATGTCTTGGTTAGAATAGATGGATTAATTAGCGGCATTTGAAATGACGGAAATTACGTTTAGTTTGCGAATATGTTAGCTCAGCAGCATAATACAATGGTGGAAAAATGATTGAGTTTTTCTGAGCGGCACTTTTTTGCCCACAATGGACTAAATGGCCAGGTCAGAAGGATCCCGAAGGCTCAGAGAAGGTTGTGGAAGGGACCCACTGGACAACATCAGTTAGAAGACAGCTGGAAACCTCCCATAAAGGACATCCAACGTGTTCTTTAACGTGCACAAGGTATGGCTCTCTCGCCCACGGGGTCACGGCTTAACGTCTCAACCGAAGAACGGCGGCATTTCCAAGCCCAGCGATGTCCCCTTTCTTACCGAGGGCATGATGGCGGAGATCATCTCAATGCTGGGACAGGTTGGACTCGAACCTGGAAACTCCGAGCCTGACTAGGTATCGACAGAGCCAACCACCGCCATCCATAGCAATTAGGAAAGCGCCATTACTGATATTTCTTGCCAATTGGTTTACGTCTTTTGAAAGCCTTGGAGTAAGAAGCCGCAGATCAGAATGGTTTGAAGGGAATTTTAGGGTATATCAATAACGTCATTTGCTCTGATATTTCAGAATCTGACAGAACTGCTGGAACGTTTCACTTCGTTTGAAAAGGGGAGGGGAATTTTGCTAAAGGCTTAACTGCTGTCATTCGTTCGTGTCATTTGGGAACTACGACAGGGTTGGAAGGCTGAAATTAGATCAGTTCGTAATGTGCCAGGTTTTTAACCTTGCGTTTTCAGGTTGCAGTTCCCACAGTCCCTGTATCAAGATCGTCCCCGCTAACCTCCATCCTGTTCTCTTTGAGATTTTGTGTTGTTTTACCTCTGAGCGGCACTTTTTTTGCACATCATGGGCTAAATGACCAGGTCATATGGACCCGAAAGCTCAGAGAAGGTTGGGGGAGGGGAGCCACTGAAACAGCTGTTTGGAGACAGATGGTCCATCCAGCGTGTTCTTTAACATGCACAGGGTATGACTCTCCCGCACACGGGGGCAAGGCTTAACGTCCCATCCGACGGACGGCGGCCTTTACAAGACCATCGGTGTCCCCTACCTACTGTGGGCAGGGCGAGGAGTTTTGCGGAGATAAATCTCAACACTGACCCAGCTGGAACTCGAACCTGGGAACTACAGATTACGAGCCTGGCGCGCTACTGACTGAACCACCCCCGCCCTTGTTCTCTTTGAGAAAGGAGAATATCAATGGACTTGGAAAGCCTCACCATCGTCGGATGGGGCATCAAGGCGGATGTTTTGTGCAGGAGCACAAATCGTCGGATTGGGCATCAAGGCGGATGTTTTGTGCCTTATGTGGGCGGGAATCTTTCATCTCTCTCCTAACAACTCTGCAGTGGGTCCCATTCTCTGAGCCTTTGGGGTTCTTATGGCCATTGTGTGTACAAAAGATCGCTCTGAGCCTTTGGGGTCCTTATGGCCATTGTGTGCACAAAAGATCGCTCTGAGCCTTTGGGGTCCTTATGGCCATTGTGTGCACAAAAGATCGCTCTTAGCCTTTGGGGTCCTTATGGCCATTGTGTGCACAAAAGATCGCTCTGAGCCTTTGGGGTCCTTATGGCCATTGTGTGCACAAAAGATCGCTCTGAGCCTTTGGGGTCCTTATGGCCATTGTGTGCACAAAAGACCGCGCTGAGCCTTTGGGGTCCTTATGGCCATTGTGTGCACAAAAGATCGCTCTGAGCCTTTGGGGTCCTTATGGCCATTGTGTGCACAAAAGACCGCGCTGAGCCTTTGGGGTCCTTATGGCCATTGTGTGCACAAAAGATCGCTCTGAGCCTTTGGGGTCCTTATGGCCATTGTGTGCACAAAAGATCGCTCTGAGCCTTTGGGGTCCTTATGGCCATTGTGTGCACAAAAGATCGCTCTAAGCCTTTGGGGTCCTTATGGCCATTGTGTGCACAAAAGATCGCTCTGAGCCTTTGGGGTCCTTATGGCCATTGTGTGCACAAAAGATCGCTCTGAGCCTTTGGGGTCCTTATGGCCATTGTGTGCACAAAAGATCGCTCTGAGCCTTTGGGGTCCTTATGGCCATTGTGTGCACAAAAGACCGCGCTGAGCCTTTGGGGTCCTTATGGCCATTGTGTGCACAAAAGATCGCTCTGAGCCTTTGGGGTCCTTATGGCCATTGTGTGCACAAAAGATCGCTCTGAGCCTTTGGGGTCTTTATGGCCATTGTGTGCACAAAAGATCGCTCTGAGCCTTTGGGGTCCTTATGGCCATTGTGTGCACAAAAGATCGCTCTGAGCCTTTGGGGTCCTTATGGCCATTGTGTGCACAAAAGATCGCTCTAAGCCTTTGGGGTCCTTATGGCCATTGTGTGCACAAAAGATCGCTCTGAGCCTTTGGGGTCCTTATGGCCATTGTGTGCACAAAAAATAGCTCTGAGCTCAAACAATCAACTCACTTGGGATTATTATTTCGATTTTGGACTCGTTGATTTTTTTGATGGAAATAATCATATTTCATTATTCTATTGGAGTAGAATTTGTATTGATCTAGCATTGGAGGAGTAGGAACACCTGTGGGACTGTAAAGCTGTGAGGACAGTGTCCGACTGGTGGATTCCATGAAGAAAAAATTCAAATTCAATTCAAATTTATTTCACACTTTTGATACATTACAAACATGCAATTTAAAACTTATAATAACAAAAGGAATAAATCTTTTTCTTTTCCAAAGTAAATAGACAATTTTGAAAGTGTAAAATACAAAACTCCACATGAGCCGAAGCTCGTTTGGGGAGATATTAGATTAAGAAAACATAAAATATTGTAAAGCAACAGTACCAACTTATTTAACCCTGACATATAATAAACCCGTTAACTTTATGATTCAAAATGTGTATTTAGACACTATAAACATGCAACCTAACTTCGCGAGGATGGGGGGTTCGAGTTCCAGTTAGACCGGCGTCGAGATTTAGCCCCCTCAAAATTCTTTGTTCTGTAGAGGACACCAATTGGTTTAGAAAGGCTGCCTCCATAGGATGGGACGGTAAGCCATGGCCCCGTGTGCGGGAGAGTCACACCCTGTGTACGTTAAAGAACAGGCCTTGACGGGAGGCTACCATTTGTTTCCCAACAGCTTTTCCAGTGGGTCCACTCCCCCAACATTTTCTGAGCCTTCGGGGTCCTTGTGACCTGGCCATTTAGCCCAATGTGTGCAAGAAAGGGCTGCTCAGAGGTAAAACAATCCAACCCTAACTTCGTGATGGCGAATATATATTTTTTTTACAGAGAGATGGCCATAATAATCGGACTGTTGGCATCGAAAATTTGATGCATTATTTATTTAAAAAATTGCTCTAATCACAACACAAAGTGTCCCCGTAAATGACCATCACAGCATTTTACTTTCGATTGACCACGAATATTTTTTAAGAAAAGAAGAAATTCGTCCTTGCGTTCTATTCAGCTACCACGATCTATAGAAGGAAGAAAAAAAAAATAAAAAACGCACACTCACATCGTACCTTCAAGTTTCTTAGAAGTTCATGAATATAAGACTTTTTTCCGTCCATTAATATATTTTAAAGATGGGAAAAAAAACTCTGCATATCTTCGATGAGATGATTCAATGGAGCTGAAGAAATGCGTTGAAGACAAAAAAAAAACCCTGCAAACAACCCGCAGTGAGGCGTGAAGCATGAAAGAATAGTTTCGTACCTCTAAGAATACGGCCACACAGGAAGAGGTTCGAACGGCTTAGCGTTTTCAAACTTTCGAAACTTTTTCGCGTCTTAGAAACGAAACAGTTACCAACAACAGAGATAACCTCACCACAAATGGGGGAACGCGAATTGCTGGAGGCTACCTCAGTTGTAGGTAATGGTTTTGTTTTTAAGAATGTCAAAACGCTTGGAGAAGCTCAAGGCGTTAAAACGCTTCCTTTGTGGACGTAACGTAACGAAAGGAAGAGACAAAAATGGGATGAACTCAATTCGGTGAAACGGTTTCAAGAGAAGCTGCCATTGAAATTTCCATGCCCTTCCCGGAAGTAACAGATAGAGGAAACGACAGCCAACAATCTGCACTCATTATTTCGTCATTTGGCAACTGACAGCACGTTTAAGAAAATACCTTTTCTTATTTTTTTCTACTTTCTGCAGGTTATCTGCCATCTGTGATGATTTCGTCGAAAGTGAGCCTCGCTGTTGAAAGTGAATTTTGTTTCTTACAGAGCCTGTCTGTTGGAGGACGCCAAAGACCTTGTAGAATCATATATGAAGCTAGGCCAATAACAAGAAATGTTAAATTTTTATTGCTTACGTGAAAGTGGCTAAAGGATTTATTTTTTTTCTGTTTAAATGCTATAAAATTGCATCCATAAAACAGATGCAATAAATAATGAAAGTTTTATTAAGTTGAGTTGAGTTGCTTTAATCGAAATAAACTTTTAAATGCTTCAGATTTCTGTTGGGTTGTTTAACTTGTGAACTCCACTTTTGTGAACATTAAATGGCCAGGTCACAAAGATCCCAAGCGTACAGTGATGGTATCAAGGTCACAACGACCCACAGAGCTCAGTGCTAGATAGGACGTCAAATAACTTAGTTCTGGACTCCAAATAAATTAGTACTGGATAGGACTCCAAATAACTTAATGTTGGATAGAACTCCGAATAACTTAGTGCTGGATAGAATTCCAAATAACTTAGTGCTGGACAGGATTCGTAATAATTTAGTGCTGGACAGGACTCGTAATAACTTAGTGCTGGACAGGACTCGTAATAACTTAGTGCTAATAATATAAGTAATAAGTAATAAGATAGGATTCCAAATAGCTTAGTGTTGGATAGGACTCCAATTAACTTAATGCTGGATAGAACTCCAAATAATTTAATGTTGGATAGGACTCCAAATAACTAGTGCTGGATAGAATTCCAAAGAACTTAATGATGGATAGGACTCCAAATAAATTAGATAGTTTTAACCTAAAGAAAAGACGAACCAAATCAAATATCCCTCAGTCACGAAAGCGAAGCAAAGACCTGTTGCCAGGTTTTATCAATTTTTTGGGGTTCCTATTCGCGTGCTCCATGCGAGTTTCACCACTTTCATCCAAGTGGCTTTGATGGGTGGGTTTTTATTTAAGATTAATAAAGTAGTTCTGCCTGAGACTTATAATTGCAATTTAAAGAGGATAATGAAACGGAAGAGTAAAAATTTGCGATACCAGTGATGGCCGCTGATGAGTGGGATGCCATCTGCGACAGATATTCTCAAGCTTTGAAGAGCACCTCGTAGATGGAGAAATTTGTTTGTTGGGTAGTGAGGTTCCTAAATTGAAGTTTTCACTATCCTCGAAGCAGTTCGGATATTGGTTCAATATTAATAAGTATGAACCGTAAACGCTGACTATTGAAGTAGATGGGGTGGTCTCTCGCTCCTTAGGTTTCAATTTAGAAGCAGTGTTATCCAATTTATCAAATCAAAATTTATAAAATGAAATACTACTAGACAAGAACTTACATTTCAGAAATTGTTAAAATCGTGTGTTAAAACGTTGCATTTTAAAGACAGATTTTTATGTGTATTTATACTGTATTACCATTCGGCATTGCCTATGAATAAATCATACTCTGAAGTGAACTCTCTAAACTTTATTTCCTCGTGTCTACCATTAAAAATAGTTACACACTATGTTCAGCAGAAATATATGCACTAAAAGTGTTTTCAGATGAGGTTTAATCCATGGGCGGTGGAGGAAAGAGAAGAGGGAGGGTGCAAATTTAATTTGAAATACGGGAGTGGTGAAGTGATTTTTTGTTGTCACTCAAGGCTAAATCAAAAGTTGACGCCTGTGAACAGAAGACACAAATACGAAACCTCTTGATATATCAGGAGGAGTGAGAGAGAGAGAAAGGGGAAAGATGACTGGTCATATATCAGTAGAGGAAAAAATGATCGGTCACATATCAGTACAAGAGAAGATGATAGGCGACATGTTAGTAGAGGAGAAGATGTCAGTTCACATATCAATAGAGGAGAAGATGACTGGTCATATATCAGTAGAGGAGTAGATGATCGGTCTAATATTAATACAGGAGAAGATGACCAGTCACATCAGTACAAGAGAACATGACCGGTCATATATCAATAGAGAAGATGACTGGTCGTATATAAGTAGAGGAGAAGATGACTGGTCATATATAAGTAGAGGAGAAGATGACTGGTTATATATAAGTAGAGGAGAAGATGACTGGTCACATATCAGTACAAGAGAAGATGATGGGCCACATATCAGTAGAGGAGCAGATGACTGTTCATATATCAGTAGAGGAGACGTTCGTTGGTTGTTTGGGGTTATTTGGCGCATGAGCTACTGAGGCTATAATGCACCAAACGAGATGAATAGAAGCTAAAGTCAAGTACCCCTGAACCAAAGTTAAAACCAAGTACTGTAAAAGACAAAAGATAAAACCAACAAGATGTATAGATATATAAGAGAAAAACAATAAAAACAAGATGTATAGATATATAAGAGAAAAACAATAAAAACAAGATGTAAATATAGCAAAAGAACAAGATGTAAATATAACAAACACAACAAGATGTAAATATAACAAAAACAAGATGTATATAGTAAAAAACAACCCAAGTGTAAAGTCTGGATTAGACATAAAAATTACAAGGTAAAATCAAAGTCAATTAAAATAGCCACAATGCTTCAAAAAAGGTAAACACTGGCGGTAAAACATAATGATCAGATAAAAGATGTCGAAGTGTAAGAGGCTCGGACATAAAATTATGAAAGCTAAAATAACATTGACGTTCGAAATTAAAACACCGACATTCGACTAAAATATGTTTAATAGTTGAAATGGTGTCACAAAACTCGCAGTTAGGTTCGTCGTCCGCCTTGAGAAGAAATGAATGAGTTATAAACGAATGACCTAAGCGGAGCCGAGCAAGTACAACTTCGTCCTTGCGAATCCTGCGAAAACAAGACTGCCACAGTTTGACAATGGGCTTGATCTCGAAAAACTTATTACCGACCTGTTCTAACCAAGATCTCTGCCACTGTACCCGGAGCTCGATGGAAAAACGCTGACGGAAGACCAAGTATGGAACTGGCAGTGGAGTGTCGGATAGGGGCGTGGCCGACTTGGCAGCAGCATCTGCCAAGTCATTGCCCCTGATGCCGACGTGACCAGGCACCCAATAGAAGAGAATCGTGGTGGTGGCTGCCAGATGATGGAGCTGCTGGCGGATCTTGGAGAGAACAGGGTGACGCCGATGCCTCACCGAGATCAAAGCCTGAAGCGAGCTAAGCGAGTTGGTGTAGAGAACACACCGACGATGATGCTTAGCTGCTATGTGGTCCAAGGCAATGCTGATAGCATGCAACTCTGCAGTGAAGATGGAACACTGCTGTGGGATCTGGTCTGCAATGATTACATCACAGCAGACCTTGGCCGATCCCACCGATGTGCCGGACTTCGAGCCATCTGTAAAGACAGGCAAGAAGTCCGGGTGTGCAGCACGATGGCTGGCAAAGAGTTGCTGGTACACACAGTCGGGTGTAAAGACCTTTCCCGTCCTGCACATGGAAAAATGGCAGGAAGGGGAAACAGCGAGCCAAGGTGGAAGTGGCTCAGCTGTCGACTGTGCGATACTATCGAGACTGGTGGTAATGTCTCGCAGGTAATCTCGGACACGCAAACCGAAAGGATGAATAGCAGTCAGCTGATTCTGGTATAACATTTCCCACCAGGGACTGAAAACACAGTCCCAAGTGGGATGGCCTGGCAAGGATCACAATTCCGCTGCATACTGTAGGGACAACTGCTGACGGTAAATAGATAAAGAAGGTTCGTTGGTCTCAACATAAAGACTCTGGACCGATGAGGTGCGGACGACTCCCGTGCAAACATGGAGGGCCTGATGATGGAGGGGATCCAGCACCTTCACCATCGAATTTTAGGCGGAGTCGTACACCTGGGATCCGTAGTCCAGTTTCGACCGGACAAGTGCACGATAAAGGTGGAGCAAAGAACATCGGTCCGCCCCCGAAGAGAGGGAGGAGAGGACCTTGATGATGTTCAATGCCCACATGCACTTGGACCTGAGATGGCGAATATGAGGTAAAAATGTCAATTTCCAGTCGAAGATGAGACCGAGAAACTTGGTCTCCACCACAACTGAAATGATGTTCCCCCCGAGCCACAGCTTGGGGTCCAGATGAAGATTACACTTGCGGCAAAAGTGCACACAAGCTGTCTTCTGTGGGGAGAACCAAAACCTATTGGCCGTCACCCAAACCGAGAGATTGTTCAGGGCAGTTTGCAGTTGTCGTTCAATGACTCTCATGCTGGGCGATGAGCAAAAGATGCTAAAGTCATCAACATAGAGGGCATTGCCTACAGTGGGAGGAAGTTGCCGTGTAATGGAATTAATCTTGACAGCGAAAAGCGTAACATTCAAGACTCAGCCCTGTGGCACCCCCTGTTCTTGGGGGAAAGGCCGCGACAGAGTGTTGTTGACACGAACTCGAAAATTGCGAGATGATTAAAAGTTGGCAATGAAGAACGGCATGTGACCTCGCAAGCCGAAGCTGTGAAGAAGAATGTCGAATCTCCATGCCGTGTATGGAGAATCTCCACATAAGAATGTCGAATCTCCATGCTCGTACGCTTTTTCGATGTCGAAGAAAATTGACACCAGGTGCTCTCGACGTAAAAAAGAATTCCTGATCGCCGATTCGAGGCGGATCAGGTGGTCTAAAGTAGGCTGGTGCCTGCGAAAGCTCACTGGGTGCTGGAAAGAAGGCCGTGATGTTCCAAATACCAGGCCAGCCTGGTATTTACCATTCTTTCCAACACCTTGCACACGCAGCTCGTCAACGCAATTGGACGAAAATTGGAAGGAATCTTGGGATCTTTGCCTGGCTTGGGAAAGGCCAAGATGATGGCCTCCCGCTAGGAGTCCAGAAACTGCTCCTCGATGAAAATACGGTTGAAGAGTCGGAGCAGTCGATCCTTACTCGATGGTGAGAGATGTTGGAGCATAGCATAATGGACATTGTCTGGCCCGACGGCAGATGCACGAGAAGTGTGCAGAGCAAGGCAAAGCTCCTCCGCTGTGAATGGCCTGTTGTAAGACTCCAGGCTATTCGAATGGAAGGACAGCGGAGAGCGTTCGGCCCTTCTCTTCTGGGCCAGAAACTCGGGGGAGTAGGAAGTCACAGAAGAGATGGAGGAGAAGGACTCCCCAGAGTGTTGGCAATTCCTTGAGGATCAGCAATTACCTATCCATTGTACTCCAAGATCGAAAATGAATGGGATGTATACTTCCCACGCATCTTCCGGACCTTATCCCACACGACCTTAGAACTGGTCGTACGGGTGATAGAAGATGTATATTTGATCCGAGATTCCTTCTAGCTCTGGCGCCGAGCGAAACGGGTTTTCGCTCTGGCGCATTTGAATACTTCAAGGTTGGGGGATGTCGGATATCTCCGAAACACTCCCCAAGCCTTGTTCTGAGCCTTACAAGCTGCGATGCAGTCAGGATTCCACCACGGTTTTGGGAACCATGGAAACTGAGTCGAGGTCTGAGGAATAGTAGAAGCAGATGCATGGACGATGCAGTCCGTCATCTCCACCACTGCAACATTAATTGGCTCCTGGCTGACAGAGTGCTCATCGAGCTCAGACAAGAGCTCTCAGCCACTCCAGTCAGCCCGATCAAGCCTCCTCCGAGAGACACGTGAAGGTCTGCAAGGACCCCCACGGGAGATGGTGCACATCACGAGGAGGTGATCGCTTCCATAGGGGTTGTCCACGACTTCCGATGTAAAGAGTGGAAGGATCGAGGAGGAGCAGATGGTGAGATCAGTGGCAGTGAAAGTGCGGGTTGGGGAGTGAAAATACGTACTGACACCGGTGTTCAACAGGGAGAGCGATGGATCCTGGAGCCACTGCTCCAGGACCCCGTCCCTCCTGTTGGTGTCAGCACTGTCCCAAAGCAGACTGTCCGTTGAAGTCTCTCATGATGAAGAAGGGGAACGGCAGCTGCGAGACGAGGTCATCAAGGTCATCCCGGAAAACGATGCTTTCGGGTGGGATATAGACAAAACACACAGTCAACGAAAATCCCACAAAGAGGCGGATGGCAACCGCCTCAAAGTGCGTGGTGAGGGGAATGACCTGGAATGGAGAATGATTGCTCACGAGGATGGCGACACCTCCGTGAGCTGGACCATCTCCATCCCGGTCCCGGCGAACGAGAGAAAAGTACCGGATAGTGGGATCGTTGGCTGTCTACAAAAATGTCTCCTGAAGGCACACGCAGATGGGTTCGTGTGTTCTCAAGTGGACCTTGATGTCGTCAATATTCCTCTGGAACCCACGACAGTTCCATTGTAGGAGTGTGGCCATCTCAGGTCTTGGAAATATTGGCGGACGACTTACAATTTATTTTAACCGTCGCCAGCGACGGTTTTGAGAAAAATGGGGCGGTCTGTGTCCATGTCCTCGGAGTCGTCCGAGTGACATGGATCCGAGACCGCCACACGAGGGGGAGAAATGAGTTTCTTTTTGGATTTCGAATGTCTTGCTGTCTGTGGGCGGGGTGGAGGTGTCCTTCCGGAGGTGGATGTGGAAGGCACAGACACAGGAATAGAAACTGGTGTCGATGTCGAGATTGACACCGACGTCGGTTTCGCCTGTGTCAAGAGGTACTTAGCAGCAGGCGAGAAAGATTCAGCTGGTGGAACGATGATGTCAGTCTGCACCGCCACGGAAGCCACCTTAACGACGCGCTTTCCGACGACCGCACCGGCATAGCAGACCTTGCCAGGTGGGGCAGGCGGTGCAGAGAGCTTTCTCACCTCTGTAAGCTGATGTTGTGGAGGGTCTTCAGGCGCTGTATCTCTTTCTCCTCCAGCCACTTCGGACAGTCGCGAGAGTACGCCGGATGTTCACCATGGCAGTTTACACAGCATGCCTTTTCTGCTGTGCAGTCAGGTTCAAGATGATCCTCACTGCCACAACGAGCACAGGTGGGCTTGCCCCGCATGCGGTGTGGGCATGGCCAAACCTCTGGCACTGAAAACAACGCAGAGGGTTTGGTATAAATGGCCGCACCTCGCAGTGTAAGTATCCTGCCTTGATGGAAGTAGGCAGGTGTGGTGTATTGAAAGTTAGGATGAGTACCCAGCTGGGCTCTAACTTTCCATCACGGCGTGACGAAACCCGGTGGACTGCTATCACCTCCTGGGCTGAAAGCTCCGAGAGGATTTCCTTCGCAGAAACCTTGAGGAGGCCCCACTCGGAGATCACGCCCCGGGAGGAATTGAGCGTCTTATGTGGAGTGCTTCGACTGCCACTCCACCAATCGCTGTTACTTTCAAAAGAAGCTCCGAATGTTTGGAGCATGCAGTTTCCACCTGCAAGTCACCAGATCTTAGGCGCTTGACAGATTTCAGTTCCCCACAAGACCTGTGATACCCTTATTGATGAAAAATGAGAACATATCTCCAAGCACCTGATCACCCGTAGAGTGGATGATCAGGAACCTCGGAGACGGAGTCACACACGAAGACGAAGGCATAGATAAAGAAGATGGGGGTTCATGGCGAGCCCTCTTGGCGGCATTGATTGGTGAATTATGAGTTGTACAACTCATGTTTGTTTTTAAGGGATTCAGTGCCCGTTGTCCCCACACCCCACGAAATGGTGAGAAACTCGTCTGAGTTTCCACAAAAGAAAATAAGCAACGAAGCAATAAAGTGTGAGGTAAGAGCTGGCCTTACAAAAGAAAGAAAACTACAAAATTAGTGAACGTGTGGGGAAACTCACAAACCGTTGTCCGGACGTGGACAAGGTTACTCACCGAACTGCATAGTTGACCCTAGCAGGACCAGCCGATTGATCATGAGGGGGCCGCCCCACGACCTCCCGTTTACCTGAAGCAGAGGCCAAAGCAGTGTATAGCAGCGGACCCGAAGTCGCTGCCCAGCCCCGCGACAAACAAGTTCCCCAATGGCAAAACGGCCAAAGGGGACCCCACCAGTCATGAACTGGGAGAGAAGACGGGGACCCCTGAGCAACTGCCAGGATCCTCCTTTCTAGGGACAAGGGTCACCGCGCACGGCAAATACGTGGGCGAGTGTTTAGGACCCTGTGAAGGTAACCGAGCCAGCGGAACCTTCACAGGGTGGTCCCCTCACCACAGACAGGAGCTCGCACCGAGGGCATAGAGGAGATGATTGGTCATATATCAGTATAGAGGAAAATTACCTGTCACATATCAGTACAAGAGAGGATGACCAGTCAGGTATCAGTTGAAAAGGAGAAGCCAAATAGAATCTCAGAGCAGCTTGGTGATCTAACCACCTCCATTTCATCCATCGGGTGTATTACCTTTTTTCCTTTTTTTCCTTTTTTCCAGGCCTCATTGAGGTGAGTGGCGACTCAGCCAGGAGTGCACCAAGCTTGTAAGATGCAGGTTAGAGTCCCAAATGTGCTAAACCTCCCATCTGCTCTCATTCAAAAACGGGACACCAAATGGGCTTGGAAAAATGGGGCGGTCTGTGTCTATGTCCTCGGAGTCGTCCGAGTGACATGGATCAAAGACCGTCACACGAGGGGGAGAAATGAGTTTCTTTTTGGGCCCCGGCGGAGGCCCCTTGGGCTTCGAATGTCTTGCTGTCTGTGGGCGGGGTGGAGGATGAGATGTTAATCTGTATCCCCATGTGCAGGAGATTCATATCCTGTACTCGGTTCCTTTCTCCCAATCTTTTCTGAGCCACTGGAGTATGTGTGACCTCACCTAACCATTTAGCCCCTTTTGCGCAAAGAAAGTGCCGCTCAAAGGTAAAACAACACCAATCCAGACCTCATCATCACACATACCTTATATCAGGGTCCGACAGTTTTCGAATCAATTTCTGTTTGAAAAACCACTCTAGCATGCTGCATTATCTTAAGGATGGAGACTGTACGCGCTATTTTCTGTTTCTTTACTATAGCCTTTTCATCTTCAGAACCTTTCAAGAGTCTTATTCTGAAGATCATTCGAGATTACATTCGCATCAGCAATACCAACACAAATGGCGATCCAATTCATATGTTGTCTTTAGGGTAGAAAACATTCGTGCAATTATTCACCATTTCCGATCAAATTTCCATTTAAAGACGCCGCTAACAACACCAAAATCAGACCATAAACGTTTAGATCTATGTTTTCTGCATTGAGTTGGGTTGGGTTGTTTTACCTCTGAGCGGCACTTTTTTGCACACCATGGGCTAAATGGCCAGGCCACAAGGACCCCGAAGGCTCAGAGAAGGTTGGGGGAGGGGACCCACTGGAACAGCTGTTGGGAGACAGATGGTAGCCTCCCGTCAAACCCATCCAGCGTATTCTTTAACGTGCACAGGGTATGGCTCTCCCACACACGGGGCCACGGCTTAACGTCCCATCCGACGGACGGCGGCCTTTCCAAGCCCATCGGTGTCCCCTACTGACCGTGGGCAGGGCGAGGAATTTTGCGGAAATAAATCTCAACGCTGTCCCAGCTGGGACTCGAACGTGAGAACTACAGATTACGAGCCTGGCGCGCTACCGACTGAGCCACCCCCGCCCCTTTCTTCATTGAATTCCAAAAGACAAAATAACAAGACACGTTCAAACTTTTTAATTAAATTTAAAAAACACGAAGATAATACAAAATCTTATTTATGATATTCTTGAAAATTAAACGCACCGAAATCGGACTAGCCTCACCCCAAAAGAATTTAATCCTAAACTCTAACGCCTCCTATTGGTCATCTGTGTGCCACTTCTTCAAATCTTCCCATTGCAATGTGATCTGCAGCCCACATTCGGAGAGCACTTCTTCTTCTTTCTTGAATATCCACACTTCCTCTGGAGCGCCATCGCTCTGCTCTTCTGCCGCCTCTTCTGCCGCCGCTACTACATTCCACGGACCGAGAACGATTCGGAGAGAAAGAAAGGGGCATTTTCCAGTTGCGACTCCAACATACGCGGTTTTGGATTCTTCCTCTTCCCTCCATTCTTCATCGTCCTCCTCCTTCGGCCCCCTCGTCCTGTTTAGTATTTATAGAATTCGCGTCACACACTCCGACCAAATGGGCAGCCGTTACCGCGGAAGAGGAAGCGCGAGTCCAACAGGGCGCACTGTCGGAATGGCTGGGTCCGCCTTCAGCACCGGGGAATCCTGAAATATGGCCAAGAGTAACATGTTTTAAAGGAGGCAATAAACGGGCAAGGCCAATTACGGCGACCAAAGCGGAAAAGTAACTTTTTCTCGCCAGATGGTCCTACGCTTCGTCCCCTATCACTCCCCCCCCTGCACCTTCCTTATCAACTTTTTCTTCCATTTAAGTCTTTCCATTTTCAATGTCCGGAATGACTGGATTCTTTATTTTGTATCTATCAAAGTTCAAGGTGTGTATAAATTGCACTATTTTGTATAAATTGCCCTATTTTGTTTTAATTGATATTTAATACAAGAGGAAATTATATCATTCCGAAAGGCGGGGTGGCTCAGTCGGTAGCGCGCCAGACTCGTAATCTGTAGTTCCCAGGTTCGAGTCCCAGCTGGGTCAGCATTGAGATTTATCTCCGCAAAATTCCCCGCCCTGCCCACGGTCAGTAGGGGACACCGATGGGATTGGAAAGGCCGCCGTCCGTCGGATGGGACGTTAAGTCGTGGCCCGTGTGCGATAGAGCCATACCCTGTGCACGTTAAAGAACACACTGGATGGCCTTGACGGGAGGCTACCATCTGTCTCCCAACAGCTGTTCCAGTGGGTCCCCTCCCCCAATCTTCTCTGAGCTTCGGGGTCCATATGACCTGGCCATTCAGCCCATGGTGTGCAAAAAAGTGCCGCTCAGAGGTAAAACAACCCAACAACCCATATCATTCCGAAAGGTATTCTTTTTTAAACATCCGATACCCAAGCAGTGCCACAAGGAAAATTGTTACATGAAGTATATTTGCGTTGTTTTGCCACTGAGAGGAACTTTTTTTGCACACGATGGGCTATATGGCTAGGTCACAAGGTTTCCAAGGGCTGAGAGAATGCTGGGAGAAGGGGACACACTGGACAGCTGTTCAGTCTGGGGAAAGTGTTAGGGGATAGACAGAAGCCTCCATTCAAGGTTATTCAGCATGTTCTTTAACGTGCATATGGTATGACTCTCCTGCACATGGAGCCACGGCTTAATATCCCATACGATGAACAGCGGCCTCACCGAGCTAACCAGTGTCCCCATTCTCACTGAGGTATAGGTGGGGTTTAGCAGAAATAGATCTCAGTAAATTGTAGTAAACCAGTTACCAAGACACTACTTTTCAGCTCGGCACAAGGTTAGGGCTTTTACCGAGTGCCCATAGACCTTAGGGTGGGGGTGGTTCAGTGGTTAGCGCGCCAGGCTCCTAATGTTATATTCCAAGGTTCAAGTCCCAACTATGCATGCGCTGAGATTTATCTCACTAAAACCCACTGTGTCCTCGGTTAGTAGGGGACACCGATGGGCTTGTAAGGCTTGCGGTCCTTCGGATGGGACATTAAGCTGTGGCTCTGTGCACAAGAGAGAGAGCAATGCCTCAAAGAACATCTTAGAGGGGCTTAACGGGAGGCTATCATCTGTTCCCTAACAGCTGTCCAATGGTTCCCCTCCCCCAACCTTCTCTGAGCCCTTGGAGTCCATAAGACCTGGCCATTAAGTCCAGTGTGAGAAAAAAGGGGTAGCTCAGAGGTAAAACAACCAACCGACCTAAAGATTAGATTCGGTTCTATAGTTTTATCCCTGAGCGGAGTTTTTTTGCCCACGATGGGCTAAACAGAGAGGTGACAAGGACCCTCGTGTCTCAGAGTTAGCTAGGACAACTGATGCATTCTGACATCATGCTGCATCATAAAGTATGGTTTTCACACGCATAGACCACGGTCTAATGTTTCATACCACGGATAGTAACTTTTCCAAGGCCATTGGTGATCCCTTTCCAACAGAGGATAGAGCGGGGATTTGTAGATAAAATCTGAACCCTGCCACAATGGACAAAGGAGACTCGAACCTGAAAAACATCAGTTGCGAATTTGATAGGAAACTGACTGAGCTAATGATTCCCCAAGTAGCTTCAGAGAAACCAAGAAGTTACTCTTAGATGGCTCAAGATTTTTTCACAGCAGATTTTTTTCATAGCGTAAACATTGAATTAAACATTGAAACACAAAACATCGGTGCAACATGTAAGACAGACAAAAATGACAGAATATGAGAAAGTCTTTTCTATTATCTATATTATTGTCTTTGCCCTAGTTTGTTCAGACCTTCTCATAAAGGGGCGGGGGTGGCTCAGTCGGTAGCGCGCCAGGCTCGTAATCTGTAGTTACCAGGTTCGAGTCCCAGCTGGGTCAGCGTTGAGATTTATCTCCGCAAAATTCCCCTCCCTGCCCACGGTCAGTAGGGGACACCGATGGGCTTGGAAAGGCCGCCGTCCGTCGGATGGGACGTTAAGCCGTGGCCCCGTGTGTGGGAGAGCCATACCCTGTGCACGTTAAAGAACATGCTGGATGGCCTTGACGGGAGCCTACCATCTGCCTCCCAACAGCTGTTCCAGTGGGTCCCCTCCCCCAACCTTCTCTGAGCCTTCGGGGTCCATGTTACCTGGCCATTTAGCCCATGGTGTGCAAAAAAAGTGCCGTTCAGAGGTAAAACAACCCAACCTTCTCATAAAAAGTTATGTTTCACTAACATCAAAGTCGCTCCTCATCACTTTTTTTCAGTTAGAGCCCACAGCTCACAAACAAGCAAACAACCATGCAATATAGGGACTCGAACTCTGGCAGTTGTAGTGCCATCGAGAGCTCTACCATTGCGCCAATGAGGAGGAAATTAAGTAGGATACACAACAAACAAGTGTATGCCATGCACCTAACAGTCTGAAAGAAAGGCAAGTCTGGAGAATTCGATATTTGTAAGTTTGGCTGTCATGGTCGTTTGGGGGGTTTTATGGCGCATTAGCAACTAAGTCTGTAATGCGTGACACGAGAAATATTTTTAAGGGTGGCTGACCAAAGAAAAAAATAGGAACTGGACCTTTGAGCCTACGACAGTTTCAAATTTTTGCATCAGCATCCCTAATCTAAATTAATCTTTGTATCGTAAAATTCTTAAATCGTAGTTGCTAAGATTGTAAGGTTGGAATTTTTAAAAATTCAAACAGACTAAAGAGCTTGCTAGAAGGGGAGGGGGGAGACTCGTGGGCTTGCCAGGATGGGTTGTTTTACCTCTGAGCGGCACTTTTTTGCACACAATGAGCTAAATGGCCAGGCCACAAGGACCCCGAAGGCTCAGAGAAGGTTGGGGGAGGGGACCCACTGGAACAGCTGTTGGGAGACAGATGGTAGCCTCCCGTCAAGGCCATCCAGCGTGTTCTTTAACGTGCACAGGGTATGGCTCTCCCGCACACGGGGCCACGGCTTAACGTCCCATCCGACAGACGGTGGCCTTTCCAAACCCATCGGTGTCCCCTACTGACCGTGGGCAGGGCGGGGAATTTTTGCGGAGATAAATCTCAACGCTGACCCAGCTGGGACTCGAACCTGGGAACTAGAGATTACGAGCCTGGCGAACTACCGACTGAGCCACCCCGCCCACGGATGGAACAGTGACTACGTTTTCTATATCCTGTGCCAATGAAGGGTAATTCTCATGTGTGAAACGAGTGCCATTTGTCGATGATGGGATCACCTTTGATATTTGCCTACCTCAATTTAAACACAGCGGAGGCCAAAGATAAACATAAAAAACATTAAAATATGCCATACATGTAAAACTTTAACTCCCCATTTTCTCAAAAATCATAGATAGTTAGAAATTCGTCTTTAAATGTTTTCGAAAGTGATAGTTAACAAAACCAAATCTGCCAAAATCATTTCTTACTGTATAATAATTTACATCCAGAATCAATCACTGATGCAAAATATTGAAACAATTTCTTTTACAGGATCGATTTCTTTTTCAATTATTCTACTCACAAGTGACATTTTAAACTATGCAAACTCTCTCTCTCTCTCTTATAAAGATTAAACGATAAGTAACATAAATATGGCAGATTAATAATAAATCTGAGGTAAAAATAAGAAGCGCAGAGCATTTCGTTTTTCACTCCGACTGATTCTCTCGTCTCCTCCATGAACAAATTCTGCTAATCATTATAAGCGATCCAAGGAAGGTATTAAATTCTTTCAATGTTCCCTAAAGTTGGTAAGGCGCACTCCAGGTCTTTCACCTTCCAAGCATGTAACGGTTCATTTACGTCTGTGCACTCCCTCCTTCTTCCTGTTCTCTCATCTCATCCACCTCCTTATCCGCTTTGTCGCTTTCCTCTTCACCATCCTATTCCGTTCTTCTTCTCTCAAGCGTCGCCAGTTCCAGCCTGTCAGGCTCACCGATTGATTAAGACGAGCAAGTATTGTTTCCCCAACTTCTGCTCCTGACGGAGACACCCCCCTCCTCTCTCTCATCCCTCTCTCAATGGCTTCCCTCCCCCTTCCTCATCCCCTATCGTCGACATTCCCAAGAGCATCTCTTTCCTCCTCCTTCCTTCCTGTTACCACCATCCAGGATCCATACATCCGGAGCTCTCCTCTTTTGACTTAATGATGGGCGTGTAATAGTCCATTCAGTTGGTTTTAGAACCGTGTGCTTCCTCATTCAACACAGAGGTTATTACCCTGTTATTGATTGGCAGCTATCAAAGAGTTTCCAATAGCCACAATCTTCTTGTTGTTAGTGGCTGGGCATTAACATCGATGATTGAACAGAGACAGTCTTCGGTAATGAAGCTCCGGTCACTGATAGGCTATTTCAAACATTAAATGACTTCAGAGATAATCCCACTGGTCACAACCTTCCTCTCACACAAAAACAATGATGTAAAAGATTTTCTTGCCGCTAGGTGATCATCTAAAAAGTGTGAAGTTCAAAGTTTCCAGCATTATAAGGAACTAGTTAAAAAATTAATTGAAGTTTTTGTATAATCTTCAGTTAATTTTGCACAAAATTGTTTTCTAACATTTAAAAATCTCTTAATCATTTTATTCTCTCTAATGTTTTTTTTTTTAATTTCCCACCCCATATTCAATGATTAAATAATTTTTCTAGTTCGTTCGACTTCCCTAACGTCATTTCTGGTGGAGTGAATAAAAAAAAAGTAAAGTTTGCTCTCATCAAATACAGAAGATAAAAAAACACTTGGTCGTATTGTTTTAAAATACATTCTACAATAAAGAAAGTTTTTTTTTACCGAAAAAAATACTGTAAGTAATCACTTTCAGAAATTTAAGCAAAATTAAAAAAAGATCACTTCAATCAAATTATAAAATTAAGTTTTTTCGCCTGCTTTCTTAAATATTTCAGAAATTCAATATCCCCAAAATTGTTTATGGCAATTGACTGTTTTCATAATAAGTGGACAACTGAATTTTCCAATATCTGTTTAGTTATACGATTTCCTACTTGACCTACTGATGCATTTGCCAACACACAAAAAGTCATTTTCTTTTTCAAACTTACAGTTATATCGTATGTAAACAAATATCGAACAGTAACATTTTTTTTTGTACAGGTTCAAGCAAAATGATCCATTTCGAGGTCTGAAGAATTTAATTATAAAAATAGCATACTTCTGGCGCATATCGAATGCCCATTCACAAAGAGAATGAAACTTGTAGTTTTTACGATATTTTCCACTCCCTAATGGTGAAAAATCGACTAATGGATAAATTGGAAAGTGAAAATAGTAATAAAGAGTGAGTGAAAAGTCCCTTTACAGTTGGGGCGGGTGTGGCTCAGTCGGTAGCGCGCCAGGCTCGTAATCTGTAGTTCCCAGGTTCGAGTCCCAGCTGGGTCAGCGCTGAGATTTATCTCCGCAAAATTCCCCGCCCTGCCCACGGTCAGTAGGGGACACCGATGGGCATGGAAAGGCCGCCGTCCGTCGGATGGGACGTTAAGTCGTGGCCCGTGTGCGGGAGAGCCATACCCTGTGCACGTTAAAGAACACTCTGGATGGCCTTGACGGGAGGCTACCATCTGTCTCCCAACAGCTGTTCCAGTGGGTCCTCTCCCCCAACCTTCTCTGAGCCTTCGGAGTCCATGTGACCTGACCATTTAGCCCATGGTGTGCAAAAAAGTGCCGCTCAGAGGTAAAACAACCCAACTCAACCCTTTACAGTTTGAAAATTGTATTAAAAACAGAAAATTACTTACTGCAGAAACATTACGGTAAGCGGCATTGGTAATTGAATTCAACAAGATTCCCCCTCAAAGTTGATACGCTTCAAACAGGAGCACGCTTTTTGATCGTAATCTAAGTTTTGCTGATGATCTAATCGAATTCGCTTTGTGATCTAATCGAAAGTTTTAAAGTGAACTCATGTGAATTCCAACATGACTTCATTAACTGATGAAACTGTATCAATGATGTGAATTTTCAGATCATCAATACTTCTCAGTTTTATACGTACACATATCCCCACAAGAAAGAACTAAATGATGTAATGTCCATGAAACGTGGAGGCCATGGAATTGGATCCTTACGGATAATACATCTCTCCTGGATTGCTATCAAATCCGCGATTGCGATGATTTATAAATTTACAATCCCGTGATTGTGATAAATTTTAAATTTATAAACAATCGTAAACGATCTCGTGATTCTGATGAATTCTAAATTTATATAATAATCCTAAACAATCTCGTGATTGCGATGAATTACAAATTTATATATCATTGTAAATAATCATGTGACTGTTATGAATTTTAAACCAAAAACATATAAACTGAATGTGTGGAGATGGCTTCCACACAAGTTTTAGCTTAGTCAAAAAAAAAAGTTTACAAACGCAAAAACAACTATGCATTTATGTTACTTTTCGTGTTAGAAAACAAACAATCCCACCTGATTTATATTTTGTAAAGGCATTAAAAATATACACAGCATAAAATTTGTAGCAGCCTAAGATGATCCCCTGGTTTATACATATCTTCCTTTGAACGTTTCGGAAACGAACTCATTAACACACTTCTCAATCAAATGTAGACCAACAGTTCTATAAATGATCATTACCGATTCTGCAGGTCGAATTTTCATTTACCTTATTCTAAGTTATCTGAAAAAAATTCTTCTTCTCTGTCCTGATGGGGGCGGGGGTGGTTCAGTCGGTAGCGCGCCAGGCTCGTAATCTGTAGTTCCCAGGTTCAGCTGGGTCAGCGTTGAGATTTATCTCCGCAAATTTCCCCGCCCTGCCCACGGTCAGTAGGGGACATCGATGGGCTTGAAAAGGCCGCCGTCCGTCGGATGGGACGTTAAGCCGTGGCCCCGTGTGCGGGAGAGCCATACCCCGTGCACGTTAAAGAACACGCTGGATGGCCTTGACGGGAGGCTACCATCTGTCTCCCAACAGCTGTTCCAGTGGGTCCCCTCCCCCAACCTTCTCTGAGCCTTCGGGGTCCATGTGACCTGGCCATTTAGCCCATGGTGTGCAAAAAAGTGCCGCTCAGAGGTAAAACATAAATAAATAAAAATAAATATCCCCTCAAGCAGCTGCTTGCCACAGAGGTCTGACAGGAGCCTGTCAGTTTATATGCCATAGTAGGAGATCTGAGAGGATGGCAGGACCTCAGCAGAAAAACGACACACACATCCAACGCAACCCAAATATGTATATAACCATACTAAGGCTTAATAAAGATATTATTATTCAAGAACGTTTTTGAAGACTGCTGAAACGAAAAGTTGTATACTGGAAAGGCAATCCAATTACTTGCACCTCCCACTCACCCATTTTGCATTTCACTTTTTCTGGCTCGATCAAGTCAGTTAATCTTCAGGAGTGTACTGGAGGCAGTTCGGGGAAGAGGATGCTCGCGTGAGTCCCTTGTTAAAAAAATCTTCTCGACGAAAACACACAGTTCATATAATGTATTTGCTAACTGTTTTCTAATTTTATAAATTTCTAATTTGTGAAACTGCTTTTTGAATAAATGTTTATTATATCAATTTTAAAAATACTTTATATTTTAAGAAAATATTTGTTTTCAATATACGTAGACCTCTAGAATCTTCTCCCTTGTTAACAAATTATCAGCACACCCCTTGTTGCTTCCTCTCCTTTATCTTTTTCTAGGTACAGTCGATCAAAAAAGTATCCGAACACTGTGGTTGATTACAGAATTCAGGAAAAATATCTGGCAACGATTTTTTTTTTAGAAATAAGTGATCTGGCAACCTTTGTGTCTGACACAAAGGTTGCCAGATCACTTATTTCTAAAAAAAAAATCGTTGCCAGATATTTTTTCTGAATTTTATAATCAACCACAGTGTTCGGATAGGGCCGGGGGTGGCTCAGTCGGTAGCGCGCCAGGCTCGTAATCTATAGTTCCCAGGTTCGAGTCCCAGCTGGGTCAGCGTTGAGATTTATCTCCGCAAAATTCCCCGCCCTGCCCACGGTCAGTAGGGGACACCGATGGGCTTGGAAAGGCCGCCGTCCGTCGGATGGGACCGTGGCTCTGTGTGCGGGGGAGCCATACACTCTGGGACCGTGGCCCCGTGTGCGGGAGAGCCATACACTGTGCACGTTAAAGAACACGCTGGATGGCCTTGACGGGAGGCTACCATCTGTCTCCCAACAACTGTTCCAGTGGGTCCCCTCCCCCAACCTTCTCTGAGCCTTCGGGGTCCATGTGACCTGGCCATTTAGCCCATGTTGTGCAAAAAAGTGCCGCTCAGAGGTAAAACAACCCAACCCAACCCCTCCCCCAACCTTCTCTGAGACTTCGGGGTCCATGTGACCTGGCCATTTAGCCCATGGTGTGCAAACAAGTGCCGCTCAGAGGTAAAACAACCCAACCCAAGTGTTCGGATACTTTTTTGAGCGACTGTACGAGTGCAGTAGAACCTGCAAGCCTCTTGTGCATGTAGAGCTATAAGTGTATATTGAATGTAGCACATCTTAAGTTTTCTGTTTGTCTTTCAGTAGCTGTGATAGTTGCAACAGACGAAAATGAATACAGACTCACCAAATATCTTCTCTCCAACTATGACAAATCTGTCCGACCAGCAAGGAATGCCTCGGAGCCCGTGAATGTAACCTTTGGTTTGGCATTGACGCAAATTATCGATGTGGTAAGTGGCAAGAAGCTATGGCTTAATTGTCTCTTAGAAGCTCTCATTACCTCTGATTCTTAGTGTGTGTTTTTCGCATCAAGATGTCGTCTCTTGTCCTTTCTGATTGCTACTTCAGTAAATCATTCTAGGATTGCAGGTTCTTAACGTTGAGTGAAACCTTCGATTAAGAAAGCTTCTCAAACTTTCTCCGTGATTTATTTCTTTTGGATTCTTTCTTAGAAGATTTGCGAAAGAAGAATTCCGCATAGGGAAATGAGCAAGACTCACAAAAAATAATCATACACAGTATTACGCTTTATGTTTATAACACTTCATATTTATCGATTATTTATAACATTTCGTATAAAGTCAGTCTTATATACTATATATATCACTTATTTTAAAACAATTCTACAATCATTAATTCAGCGACAGAAATATTATTCTGAAAGAACTGAGAAAATGAATATTGCTAAAACTAAATAAGGATAGTTGGGTTGGGTTGTTTTACCTCTGAGCGGCACTTTTTTGCACACCATGGGCTAAATGGCCAGGTCACATGGACCCCGAAGGCTCAGAGAAGGTTGGGGGAGGGGATCCACTGGAACAGCTGTTGGGAGACAGATGGTAGTCTCCCGTCAAGGCCATCCAGCGTGTTCTTTAACGTGCACAGGGTATGGCTCTCGCGCACACGGGGCCACGGCTTAACGTCCCATGCGACGGACGGCGATCTTTCCAAGCCCATCGGTGTCCCCTACTGACCGTGGGCAGGGCGGGGAATTTTGCGGAGATAAATCTCAACGCTGACCCAGCTGGGACTCGAACCTGGTAACTACAGATTATGAGCCTGGCGCGCTACCGACTGAGCCACCCCCGCCCCTAAGGATAGTGGTAGAGTTTTAAAGAGTCTGTGAACGAATCTACAAAGTAGTATAAAGCATTTTGATACGAAAAAAAACAAAAAGCTTAAAACAAAATTGTTATGACTTACCCAGAAATTTCCAATGAAATGTCTGTGGGTGGGCAGGGGTTGTTGTGCTTGAGGCTTTGATTTTGGGGAAATTCCTTAGAAAAATATACGCTATTGAAGCTTTTATGGAGGCGTTAACCCCCTCCCCCCCCCGGGTACGCCACTGCTATTATTATTTAATTCAAAACTTTTCGGTAAAAGTACTTTACATTATCAAGGAAAAACTACTTTAGTAACTTTCAAAGCTTTTAGTTCTCCTTACTCAAATGATTCACTCTGCCTATTGAAATAATTTTGTTTCCTCCAATAATCCTGCCTCTGCTCTGCAATCCTCCTTCCCTCTTTATCTGGGGCGGGGGTGGCTCAGTCGGTAGCGCGCCAGGCTCGTAATCTGTAGTTCCCAGGTTCGAGTCCCAGCTGGGTCAGCGTTGAGATTTATCTCCGCAAAATTCCCCGCCCTGCCCACGGTCAGTAGGGGACACCGATGGACTTGGAAAGGCAGCCGTCCGTCGGATGGGACGTTAAGCCGTTGCCCCTTGTGCGGGAGAGCCATACCCTGTGCACGTTAAAGAACACGCTGGATGGCCTTGACGGGAGGCTACCATCTGTCTCCCAACAGCTGTTCCAGTGGGTCTCCTCCCCCAACCTTCTCTGAGCCTTCGGGGTCCATGTGACCTGGCCATTTAGCCCATGGTGTGCAAAAAAGTGCCGCTCATAGGTAAAACAACCCAACCCTCTTTATCTATCTTTGTAGCATCTAGGTAATTAGGATCATGTTACTAGCATTCATTCATATTAACTTGAAACGAATATCACATTTATTTCAACCATTTATACTAGAGGTGTATGTAATGAAGTTAAAGAGTGCAAATGGAGTCGAAATTAAAAAAAAAGTTGCGCTCCAACCGATCAAAAATCTTTCTATGCTTGCCAAGTTCATTTGTTTTTTAAATCTTAAAACCGACAGCTCGTTTAAATCTCTTAAGAATGTTTTCTTTATTAGAACAATGCTGAATAGAAATACTGGAATATATTTAAGAGTATGGAAACTAACAGAAATATTGACATGGCCAATTGCCTATGTATTTGTAATGATGTTTATATCATTAAAAATAGCTTTTGTGATTAATTACTCAGTTCTCTGTCGATTGAAACATAAGGGAAGTTGAAATGAAAAGTAGTATGAAAAAATGGAAAAAAAATGACCATCTGTCTCCTAACATCAGTCCAGTTCCGCAAACCTTCTCGGGGTCCTTGTGTCAAATGCTTGAAATCTGCACAATTTTTATCATTTTTTTACCTCTGTTAACCTAGGGGGAGGATGACCCGTTGCCCCCCGTAGATCAGGCTCTTTAATTAATATGGTAAAAAAATAAATACCCGCTCAAGCAACTGCTTGCCACAGAGGTCTGACAGTTTATATGCCATAGTAGAAGGTCTGTGAGGATGGCAGGACCTCAGCAAGAAAACAACATGAACATATATGCCTTACCAGGGGCTCGACCCCAGGTCCCTTTAATCAGTAGGTACAAAAAACTATTTAAAAAAAAAACATTTTTTACGTAAAGTTAGAATGCAAAAAAAAAAATTTTTTTTGGCAGCGGTGGGATTCGAACCCACGCCTCATTGAGACTGGTGCCTAAAACCAGCGCCTTAGACCGCTCGGCCACGCTACCAGGAGCGAATTGCATGTCTCATTCTGCCATGCTCTTGAAGGGATCCAGTGATTTTTTTACATTTGCTATAACGCACTTGTTTAAGACAGATTTTCGCCATGGAACACTGGCCACGTATTTTTTTAAAAGTATTCCATAAAAATGAATTGTATTTTTTTTATCTTGTTTTTTTTGTCTCATTAAAATTTATTTCACGAACGATGAATTCAAAACACTTTGAATCGATTTCTTTTTCTCTTTATTATAACTTCCATGAGAAGTTTGCCTGGAATCCGCACAAAGTCTTTCACATTCAAGTCGATACTTGCCACTGATTTTGGTGTTTGAGTTTCTTCTATGTACACATATTTCCCTTTGTGAAGGAACAAAGATCATTCAGCCCACTACATAGATACAGGGTTGTACACTTTTCGTTTAAGTGACCCTTACACACATTAATACGCCCAGAAATCATAAACTGTTATGCCATGCAACATGAACTGTCATCTTTCAGCGGATTTTTTTTACCCTTCAGAATTCATAAAATTGATCGTCAGTACGGTCAAAAAGTCACTCACGGTCACTCACGTAAATATTGAGCGTGTGCAGTTACCGTTCACAGCAAACTGGAGCGTGTGCAGTAACTGCACACGCTCCAGTTTGCTGTGAACGGTAACTGGAGCGTGTGCAGACACGCTCCAGATATATTTCCTGAATTCTGTAATCACGTGACACGAAGGTTGCCAGATCACTAATTTCTAAAAAAATCGTTGCCAGATATTTTTTCTGAATTCTGTAATCACCCACAGTGTTCGGATACTTTTTTGAGCGACTGTAGGTGGTCATATTATTTTGATACTAGATCGTGTGGGCTCACTCACGGAAATATTGAGCGTGTGCAGTTACCGTTCACACGGTAACTGGAGCGTGTACAGACACGCTCCAGATATTTTTCCTGAATTCTGTAATCACGTGACACGAAGGTTGCCAGATCACTAATTTCTAAACGAAATCGTTGCCAGATATTTTTTCTGAATTCTGTAATCACCCACAGTGTTCGGATACTTTTTTGAGCGACTGTAGGTGGTCATATTATTTTGATACTAGATCGTGTGGGCTCACTCACGGAAATATTGAGCGTGTGCAGTTACCGTTCACACGGTAACTGGAGCGTGTACAGACACGCTCCAGATATTTTTCCTGAATTCTGTAATCACGTGACACGAAGGTTGCCAGATCACTAATTTCTAAACAAAATCGTTGCCAGATATTTTTTCTGAATTCTGTAATCACCCACATTGTTCGGATACTTTTTGGAGCGACTGTACATGTTAGTGAGCTTGCAGGGTGGAGGGTTGGGTTAAGCTGCATTCTTTTGCGTACAATTCTGAATTTAAAAAATGCCTGGCATTTTAAGCTCTAAAAACTTTTAGAAAGCTCACCAAACAACATTTCTTTCTCTTTTCACTTTCTAGTAAATTGAATTTTCTTCATAATCTAAATTTCCTATTACACTTCTATTAACAGGTCATTTCAAATATACCATTCGCAGCGCTGGAAAGAAGCACTCACGAAAAGTCTTTCTAAAGTTATCGAATTTAAAACTGTTCCGATTATCTCTGAGCATTAATTTGCATTCTAAAAAAGCACTTTCGACATTACAAGACATAATCTGAAAGGGGATGAAAACAGCCTAATCCCTAAGCGGCGAAATTTTGGTTTTGCTGAAAAGAAATTACTTTCTGCCACCCTAGAATAAACACGATATTATGTAGAATTTGAAAACCATATTTCGTCGCAATTAGTCCCTACATTTTTGCTTTGGTACAACAGCCTCACTCTGAATCTCGACTAGGTAGCGCGCCAGGCTCGCAATCTGTAGTTCCCAGGTTCGAGTCCCAGCTGGGTCAGCGTTGAGATATATCTCCGCAAAATTCCCCGCCCTGCCCACGGTCAGTAGGGGACACCGATGGGCTTGGAAAGGCCACCGTCCGTCGGATGGGACGTTAAGCCGTGGCCCCGTGTGCGGGAGAGCCATACCCTGTGCACGTTAAAGAACACGCTGGATGGCCTTGATGGGAGGCTACCATCTGTCTCCCTACAGCTGTTCCAGTGGGTCCCCTCCCCCAACCTTCTCTGAGCCTTCGGGGTCCATGTGACCTGGCCATTTAGCCCATGGTGTGCAAAAAAGTGCCGCTCAGAGGTAAAACAACCCAACTGAATCTCGACTAAGATTTGCCTTGACATCGTTCACAATTTTCATCAACTTACTCACCGGCATTCCCCTCTCTCAAGATTCTTCATGTCATTTGCGAACATGTTGAGGTTCGCCTCATTATAAGATATATCCACCATGGCATAGGTTGCAGGCAACTCTCTGATATAACTGCATGGAAATGATAGCTGTAGAGTTAAGAAACCTGAATCCAACTGCCCCAAGGAAGGAGAATAGGTTCTGGAGGCAATGATAGATCAAGAGCCACATTATTGAAAACTTCTATTCTTGATGGTGCATTGAAGTAAAACCTCCTTCATATTTGACACCAAGGAATACACAATGCGGAAAACTGATCGAAGATTTTTAACAGCACGAAACACTGCGTCATCTACACAAATTCTGATCTACACTGCCTGATCCATGGGGGCGGGGGTGGCTCAGTCGGTAGCGCGCCAGGCTCGTAATCTGTAGTTCTCAGGTTCGAATCCCAGCTGGGTCAGCGTTGAGATTTATCTCCGCAAAATTCTCCGCCCTGCCCACGGTCAGTAGGGGACACCGATGGGCTTGGAAAAGCCGCCGTCCGTCGGATGGGACGTTAAGCCGTGGCCCCGTCAGCGGGAGAGCCATACCCTGTGCACGTTAAAGAATACGCTGGATGGCCTTGACGGGAGGCTACCATCTGTCTCCCAACAGCTGTTCCAGTGGGTCCCCTCCCCCAACCTTCTCTGAGCCTTCGGGGTCCATGTGACCTGGCCATTTAGCCCATGGTGTGCAAAAAAGTGCCGCTCAGAGGTAAAACAACCCAACCCAAAGCCTGATCTATACATGCTCTGATCTACACTGCCTCATCTACACAAGCTCTAATCTACACTGCATGATCTACACAACCTCTAATCTACACTGCATGATCTACACAACCTCTAATCTACATAAGATTATTCTTTTAATTCTGTTGAGGCAAAGGCATTACGTTTTTGCATCCAAATATGCTTTACTCACTCAACCCATGTGCATCGCACACTTCGCAATATAATACGCTTCCATTAATTAAAAAACACTCAATCCCAAAATGGAGGACCCACAGCCTAATTTGCTGCGACATTCTAGCTCTGAAGATTTTATTTTTTTCTCCACTTCCATATTCAATCAGTCCTTGAATTGGACTGAAGTTGTTTGTGCACATACAAAAGTTTGGGCTTCGATTTGATCTACGAAAACTCAATCTGAAGTCAGTTACTATTGGAATATTACTTGTCCGTAGAGTGACAGGCTCGTTATCTGATATTCCCAGGTTCGAGTCCCAACTGTGACTTCGTCATTGAGATTTTCTCCACTAACTACCCGCTCTGCATTCGATGAGAAATGAATCCTGAGGAGCCTTGAAGGCGTCTGTCAGTGAAATGGGACGTTAAGTCTTGCTCAGGCCAGCCATACCTTGTACAGTTGCTCAAAAAAGTATCCGAACACTGTGAGTGATTGCAGAATTCAGAAAATATATCTGGCAACGATTTTTTTAGAAATTAGTGATCTGGCAACCTTCGTGTCACGTGACACGAAGGTTGCCAGAGCACTAATTTCTAAAAAAAAATCGTTGCCAGATATTTTTTCTGAATTCTGTAATCAACCATGGCGTTCGGATACTTTTTTGAGCGATGTAGGTGGTCATATTATTTTGATACTAGATCGTGTGGGCTCACTCACGGAAATATTGAGCGTGTACAGTTGCTGTACACTCTCCAGCTATTTTTCCTGAATTCTGTAATCACGTGACACGAAGGTTGCCAGATCACTCATTTCTAAAAAAATCGTTGCCAGATATTCTTTCTGAGTTCTGTAATCAACCATAGTGTTCGGATACTTTTTTGAGCGACTGTACCTCTGAGTGGCACTATTTTGAAACGAACAACGCGAACACGGGGGGAGGCGGCCTCCCCTCCGTGTTCGCGTTGAGAAAGGGTACATATATGGCTTAAAAAATCTGCCGTCCATACAATGGGCTGAGTTGTTTTACCTCTGAGCTGCACGTTTTTGCACACCATGGGCTAAATGGCCAGGTCACCAGGACCCTGAAGGCGAGAAGGTTAAGTAAGGGGACTCACTGGAACAGCTGTTGGGAGACAGATGGCAACCCCCCGTCAAGGCCATCCAGCGTGTTCTTTAAGGGGCACAGGATATGGCTCTCCCGCACACGGAGCAATGGCTGAACATCCAATCCGACGGACGACGACCTTTTTAAAGCCCATCGGTGTCCCCTACTGACCGTGGGTGGGGCGGGGAGTTTTGCGGAGATAAATCTCAACGCTGGCCTTGCTGGGACTCGAATCTGGGAATTACAGATTACGAGTCTGGCGCGTACCTTGCCGTGGCAACCTGATGCAGGAGAATCGTACCATGTATAAATTAAAGGTTGGGTTTTTACTTCTGAGAACCTTTTTGCCTATAATGGGTTAAATGACCAGGTCACAAGTACCCTGAGGGTTCAGAGAAGGTTAGGAGAGGGGAATCCGCTATGTAGTCATTAGGAGACATTTCGTAGCCTCATGCCAAAACCATACATCCTGGATCACTATGGGCTGAACCCCCCCCCCCCCCCCCAACACACACACACACACTTAAAAGAACACGCTAGAGGATCCTTGGAATCCTGGCTACCTGGCCTTTAATCTTCTTTGTGTTCAAAATAGTACCGCTCAGAGGTACAGTCGCTCAAAAAAGTATCCGAACACTATGGTTGATTATAGAATTCAGAAAAAATATCTGGCAACGATTTTTTTAGAAATTAATGATCTGGCAAACCTTCGTGTCACGTGATTATAATAATATATATATATGGAGCGTGTACAGCAACTGTACACGCTCCAGTTACCGTTTACAGCAAACTGGAGCGTGTGCAGTTACTGCACACGCTCCAGTTTGCTGTAAACGGTAACTGCACACGCTCAATATTTCCGTGAGTGAGCCCACACGATCTAGTGTCAAAATAATATGACCACCTACAGTCGCTCAAAAAAAAATATCCGAACACTATGGTTGATTACATAATTCAGAAAAAAAATATCTGGCAACGATTTTTTTAGAAATTAGTGATCTGGTAAACTTCGTGTCACGTGACACGAAGGTTGCATTCTATTGTATATTATAGCAACCAAAAACGATCAAAGAGCTTCCATTCGTAATCTTACTAATGCTCGAGAAGTAAATATCGCACGAAACCTTGAAATCAAACATCCAAAAACTTTTTCGATCATTGCGATATCTTGAGGGACCCACATCGTAAAATGCTGTTAAGGGTTTCTGCGAAGAGCATCAATACGCTCTAAGTGTTTGTGAACACAATGGTCCGTAAACACTCAATACGTCTCCATTAACTGTTCAATGAATCTACAGTCTCATTCGGCAAAGTAGTAAGCTCGGCATTTGAGGCCATTTAATCTCTCCAAGCCACTGAAAGACCTACATTATGTCGCAGCTCTTACTAACAGTATTACTAATGTTATAGAGTTGTTCTTCACGATTTATAACTCTCGATGATTCTTCTGTGTTTTCTTGTAACAAGGACGACTGAACATTTCTTTGCTGTGTTAAATGATCTCATCATGAATTGATGAGTGTATCGTTTACAAAATAATTTTCCCAAACGAGGTTTAACAATGTGAAAGAGACTATATGGCAACAAAATAGTTTTGTAACTTCTTGAAGCACTTTGTATTCTCGATATATTATTCAAGGTTAATAGATTTGTCGTTAATATCTATACATTTCTACTTTAACGTCTCCAATTTGCTGTGAACGGTAACTGGAACGTGTACAGTTGCTGTACACGCTCCAGATATTTTTCCTGAATTCTGTAATCACGTGACACGAAGGTTTGCCAGATCACTAATTTCTAAAAAAAAATCGTTGCCAGATATTTTTCCGAACTCTGTAATCAACCATAGTGTTCGTATAATTTTTTGAGGGACTGTATTTGACGATTTCTTCCTATTGAAGGATAATGCCTGTCCTCACAAAACAATAGTGTTACGACAGAAGAATCTGGCAACCGAAAGCAAAGTTTCAGCCAACGAATTGAACTTTGGGAGAATTTGGAAAAGAAGAGTGGAGCGTTAACGGTTGTGTATTGTAACGGTCGTTGTGTGTTGTAACGGTCGGTGAGTTCGAAAATGGACGGTGAGCTGTTCTGAGACAGTGCGCGTAAGTATCGAGAAGTAACTTGATGTGTTGTGTATACGCGGAAGGATAAAAGTGGGATCTTTTATCGTTAAGTATCAAGAAGTAACTTGATGTGTTGTGTATACGCGGAAGTATAAAAGTGGGAACTTTTATGGCTAACTTCGAATGTCTACACGGACTGTCTTTTTGTTCGGCTAGTGTGTGAAAAGTTATTAGCACAGGACGAGAATTGGTTTACGAGTGAAGATCTTCGGGTGACCTGGTAAATCAAGTAAAAGGTAGTATTTAGTAAAATACACAGAGCTGATGTTGTGTGCTCACGCAGGAAGATTGATGACTTGTGCATGTTAATAGTTAATTTGTTAATAAGATACTTCATCCATATTTCCTTTGTAACAATTTACCTTGTATTGAATTTGGTTTTGAAATATAGCTTTTAATACTCACGCTCAGTGGCTATCCATTTTTGTGATCCGCAACATTTGGTGTCAGAAGTGGGATTAATTAATTGAATGCCGTTAACTAGAAGTATGGATGAATTAGTAAAGTTGATAAATAGCTTCAAAGCCGATATGACTAATATGAAAGCCGATATGGCTGCGCTGATGACTGATAGGAAAGCCATTATTTCTACGCTGATGACTGATAGGAAAGCCATTATTGCTACGCTGATGACTGATAGGAAAGCCGTTATTGCTACGCTGGTGACTGATATGAAAGCCGATATGGCTACGCAGATGACTGATATTAAAAGTGATCTAGCTGCCCAAAGCGATAAAATAGGTGACTTGAAAGCCGAAATGGCCGCACAAAATACTGAGATGAGAGATGAAGTGGCTCCTCAAGTTGGTAAGATTATTGATCAGTTCAAGGATAGTAAAACCGAACTCAATAGACAATGCAATAGTTTAAATGTTGAATTTGTCAGTGAAAAAGATGATCTTGATAGTGTTAAGTTAGATTGTAAACATGGAAAAGAAAAAGAGAAAGGCAACGCATATAAAAATGTGGATCTGCTACTGGAAATCAAGAATCGTAGAGATAGCGCAGATAATGCCTTTGACCACGCAACTACTGGTAATGCATGGCAGAGTGTCTATGTCGCTGGTGACATGTCTAGGAACTGTGAAGAACAATCACACAGATCAGAGAGCTGCGAGACTATACAGTACGCTTTGCACTTCAAAATACCTAGGTATACAAGTCTGGCACGATCTGAAGAGAGATCCACACGAAAGGTATTCTATTCCTCACCGTCAGCAAAATGCGTCATGGACAATTATCGCAAAGGCAGAGTAACGAGTGGTAATGAAGGGGAACGAAACAGAGTTTACGTTTCGCAGAGTGGTCCGAGTAAAGAAGAGGCGTCCATTCATCATAGATACAAAGTGCCCTTCGTCGTTACCGGGGAAGTCGGAGAGATTTTTCCGAAGCATATAGCCACACTTGAATCGTTTATAGAAAGTGGGGATTTAAGGAAGAGGAATTCCGAAGGATGGCTTAGAAGCATAACAGGTGATGCTAGTAAAAGAGCTTCAGGCAGAGACAGTACTTCAAAGACTAACTTTCTGGATGAAACTAAGCCTCAGAGTTACGATCAGAGAGAAGTAAAGCCCTCAGACAATCTCAACGAAATCATGCTGAATTTCTTTTCTGAACAGTCAATGCGCAGATTTGGACATTATAACCATTTAGATTATAAGGATATAGAAAAGTTTTATCACGATTACAAGAGCTCTAAAGTGGACAATATCATGTTACAGAACTCGTCGCTGATCTCCAGAATGAACAATTTGGCAATCATGACTGATGTTTCCCTGGCTAATTACAATGAGAGCTCCAAGAAAGTGAATTCCGAAGAAACAGCAACTATGACCTCCTCGGGTCATGTGTTTTGCTGGAGACCCGAGTGGCGCCATCGGATGGTAGATAAATACGGTACAGGAGGTGTCGGCGACAAAGTGAGTCTTGTCTTGGCTCCTGCACTTGCTGCTTTAGGTCTCAAGGTCCCTATGATCTCCGGTCGTGCTCTCCAATTGACGGGAGATACTCTGTACAAATTGGAATCCATCCCTAGCTTCACAGTCGACTGCACTAAAGATAAAATCGAGCAGATGATGGAAGACGTCGGATGCTGCATCGTAGGACAGACAGAGGAGCTGGTGCCAACAGATAAGGAGATTTACCGCTGCAAGGATCTGATGGCTACCATAGATGGCGTTCCTCTAATGATATGCTCAATTGTGTCCAAAAAGCTGGCTGAAGGAGTGTGTGCTTTGGTTTATGATGTTGAATTCGGAAAAGGAGCTATTGATCTCATCAGTACAGAAGATGTTGCTGTTGATTTAGTTAAGAAAGTAGTTGCAGCATCACAAGCTCGTGGAATGAAGAGTTTGAGTTGTTCAGCTGTTATCAGCAACATGGATTCACCTCTCTGTTGACAACTCTCTGGAAGTGATGGAAGCTGTTCAGTGTTTCCTTGGTAACGGATCCTTGGAACTGCAAGAGCTCGTCGAAGAGTTAGGAGAACTTCTGCGTTTCGTGAACATTGTGGATAATAGGGTAGATGAAGCATCACGTGTCCGTAAGGTTCTGCATAACGGCAATGCTTTGAACAAGTTTCGTAACATGTTAATAGAACAAGGAGTATCTGAAGATGTTGCAAGCTGGCTATGTGAAGGTAAAACAGAAAAAATATTGCTAGCAGCCCGACACATCACTGATTTCACTTATACAGGAGAAACAGGTAAGGTTGTCGGATTAGAAGCTGCAGTTCTAGCAAGAGTATGGAAGGAGGAGATGGACCGAAGAGCTAAAAAGAATTATGGAGCTGATATTATAATTGTGAAGCACCTTGGGGATCAAATTGAATCAGGTGAAATATGGCTGAAGGTTCATCACGACAGTTCTGAATTAAGTGAAAGTCAACTGACAAAAGGGTCAGACTGGAGGATGAAACTCCTCCCTAGATTTTATGTCATTAATGACTTTCATTCCTTGTTACTGTTGATAGAAGTAAAAATCCAAAGAAGAAAACTTTTGACAAAGAAGAAAACTTTTTACAGGTTTTGCACGAAAACTCTTAGTCGATTCTTCTCCCTGCGGAGACATAAACGTGTTCACAAGGGCTATAGGCCTTACACGTATTATATTTGTGGACGAGGCTTCAGTCAGAAAAGAAATCTAAGTCATAATGAGATTCGCTTTCATTTTGACACAGACGTGGAATATCGCATTCGTCGACGTCCAGCTACAAAGAGCAAGGTGGTTCACGTGGATCGTTTGACAACGTTTCATCGAAGAAACTTTGGAATCCAGAATTGTTCGGGACGAACAAGACCTAGGAAGGGGGCAGTGTTACGACAGAAGAATCTGGCAACCGAAAGCAAAGTTTCAGCCAACGAATTGAACTTTGGGAGAATTTGGAAAAGAAGAGTGGAGCGTTAACGGTTGTGTATTGTAACGGTCGTTGTGTGTTGTAACGGTCGGTGAGTTCGAAAATGGACGGTGAGCTGTTCTGAGACAGTGCGCGTAAGTATCGAGAAGTAACTTGATGTGTTGTGTATACGCGGAAGGATAAAAGTGGGATCTTTTATCGTTAAGTATCAAGAAGTAACTTGATGTGTTGTGTATACGCGGAAGTATAAAAGTGGGAACTTTTATGGCTAACTTCGAATGTCTACACGGACTGTCTTTTTGTTCGGCTAGTGTGTGAAAAGTTATTAGCACAGGACGAGAATTGGTTTACGAGTGAAGATCTTCGGGTGACCTGGTAAATCAAGTAAAAGGTAGTATTTAGTAAAATACACAGAGCTGATGTTGTGTGCTCACGCAGGAAGATTGATGACTTGTGCATGTTAATAGTTAATTTGTTAATAAGATACTTCATCCATATTTCCTTTGTAACAATTTACCTTGTATTGAATTTGGTTTTGAAATATAGCTTTTAATACTCACGCTCAGTGGCTATCCATTTTTGTGATCCGCAACAATATCTTGAGAAAGGAGGTATCCAACGAATAGTGCATTCTTCCCTGATCGCAACCCCCGTAAAACAACTATGTGATGTCCTTCAATTCACTCCGTGAACCTTCCAGGACTTCAGAATTGTTCTTATTGCTATATGGACTCGATTGCCCTCCTTTTCTCTGGGTAAAAAAAAAGCTATTCATTTTTTTGCTTCAAATTTCAACTACTGTATATTTCCGCAGATAAGACGAGGTATAAATTTTCGTCAAATTTTTATAGTTTTAGCATATATCTGTCCTATAAGACGACCCCAAACTATCAATGGCCTATGAATTTTAGTTTTGATCGGCGATCATCATCTGGATAATAATACTGTATAGCGTATACGGAATTATGTAATGTTCGCAAACATTCGCACTGATTCGGGCATTCGAGTAATGACCTTGACTATTCACAAAAGCGTCGTAAGGGCTATTCTATTTTGTGGACATACCCTACTCTGTACTAGTAAATAATTACGGTTTGTCCGTTTTTTCCTCAGTAGCTCAATAGACATAACTTTTAATATTTATTTCGTTTTAGTATTGTTTTACTATTATAATGTATTATTTACTATTACAATGTAATGTATTATCATATAGCGTATTTAAATAATATGATCGATTTTTCGAATAGTTATAGTAATAATGGTTCCAAGTTATATAAATTTCAATCTAATTTTTTTGTATCTGTCCTATAAGACGACCCGGATTTTGGGGGCCTTTTTTTATGATTCAACTATCGTCTTATCTGCGGAAATATACGGTATATGTATATCTATGGGAAACAACTTTATCATCACTAGCGAATATTAAAAATAAAGAAATCATATGTTGTCAGTTGAAGAACAACTGTGATCCGAAATTCACACAAGAATTCGTTATTTGCGCAAAGAATTAAAAAAGTTCAGATCTCTCACTGAAAAGAATTCAAAATTAAAACTGCCTTCTAATAATTTTGTGGTGCAATGTCTAATTATAATAAATACGACAAACGCCATTGTTAAGAAAATGGGAAACTCTGACCTAAGGTAAAGCAGGTGAATCCAATATTTTCCAATATTTAAGAAAAAAAATAAAGAAATAGATTTAAATATAAATTTGAAAATCCGTTATTTTTAACAACGATGTCTTTGAGTTATGGGTTGTATTAGTTGTCTGATTCAAAATTCCTTTTATTTAAGCAATGACGAAATTGCAAGGAATCCAAGGCACAAGGCTCGGGGCGGGGGTGGCTCAGTCGGTAGCGCGCCAGGCTCGTAATCTGTAGTTCCCAGGTTCGAGTCCCAGCTGGGTCAGCGTTGAGATTTATCTCCGCAAAAATTTCCCGCCCTGCCCACGGTCAGTAGGGGACACCGATGGACTTGGAAAGGCCGCCGTCCGTCGGATGGGACGTTAAGCCCTGTCCCCGTGTGCGGGAGAGCCATACCCTGTGCACGTTAAAGAACACGCTGGATGGCCTTGATGGGAGGCTACCATCTGTCTCCCAACAGCTGCTCCAGTGGGTCTCCCCCAACCTTCTCTGAGCCTTCGGGGTCCATGTGACCTGGCCATTTAGCCCATGGTGTGCAAAAAAGTGCCTCTCAGAGGTAAAACAACCCAACGCACAAGACTCGGCCCTTCCAATCTATCTTCCCTCCAAATAGCTGTGCAATGGATCCCCTTGTCCCAACTTCTTCCAACTCTGTCGCTACTGACCGTGGGCAGAGTAGGGAGTTTTGCGGAGATAAATCTCAACGCTGACCCAGCTGGGACTCGAACCTGGGACCTGCATCAACCTGTGGACTATCGCTACCGAAATAATTGATAGATTCTAAATAAACATTTCTAGACATATATATACGTTTTTATGTTTTATGGAAATTTTTAACATGTAGTATTTTTAGTAGAGATAGATAATGATATACATTTACAGATATTTCACTAAGAAACATAAATAATACCGATAAATTGTTTCAGATATTATTCGATAATTTTAACACGTTATTTTACCAAGCGATTTTGACAATTTTAATACGTGGAAATTAATAATGAACATTACCGCTATAATTATAAGGAAAGATATTATATTTGATATTTGCTCAGTGAACAATTAGATATTTCAAAGTTTTTCTAACAGATCTATTTTCTCTTGTAAGGATTTCAGGGAACCTGAAATTCTATCGAAATAAATAAAATGCAGATGTAGGTCACAGCGATGTGTGAGTACCTCGTTAACATATTTTGTGGCTTACTCAGAGCAATACCTTGATTTAAAGGTCGGCATCCACTTTTCAATCACGACCTAATGCAACCATCTGTGACATCGATCCTCGGCGATTGCAGCAATCTCTGGCGTCCACAATCATTGCAATGAAATGAGACGGTAATTTCCTTTCTTCCTGTCTGTGGGCTATAACAATCTTTGGTCCTCCCTATGTGGTGGAATGAACCGGAAGTAAATTCCGCATTCTCAAGGAGGCGCCCCCCCCCCCTCTACACCAGCCATATTTCGTATCCAGATAAGCAGGGTTCGGTTGTTTTACCTCTGAGCGGCATTTTTTTTTGCACACCATGGGCTAAATGGTCAGGTCACATGGACCCCGAAGGCTCAAAGAAGGTTGGGTGAGAGGACCCACTGGAACAGCTGTTGGAAGACAGATGTTGGAAGACTCCCGTCAAGGCCATCCAGCGTGTTCTTTAACGTGCACAGGGTATAGCTCTCCCGCACACGGGGCCACGGCTTAACATTCCATCCGACGGACGGTGGCCTACCCAAGCCCATCGGTGTCCCCTACTGACTGTGGCGGGGAATTTTGCGGAGATAAATCTCAACGCTGTCCCAGCTGGGACTCGAACCTGGGAACTACTGATTACGAGCCTGATGCGCTACCGACTGAGCCACCCCCGTTCCTACGGATTTTTTTTAGAGGAAAAATGCTTAAGATTACAAATTTATCTTAGTGAGTGTTCTGTATTAATTTCTTAGGATTCAAATTTCATTATATATAGGACCGGAGCTAAAATAAGTAGTGGGGGGGAGTGATTTGAGTGAAGGGGGAGGAGTATGATCAAATGGCAATGTACCAGAATGACGTTCAGGTATAAACGTTTTTCCTCCATTTTAGTGGGTGGAGATGGCTCAGTTGGTAGCGCGCCAGGCTCGTAATCTGCAGTTCCGAGTCCCAACTGGGTCAACGTTGAGATTTATCTCCGCAAATATCTCCGCCCTGTCCACGATCAGTAGGGGAAACCTATGGGCTTGGAAATGCCGCCGTCCTTCGGATGGGATGTTAAGCCGTGGCCCCGAGTGCGGGAGAGCCATACTCTGTGCACGTTAAAGAACACGCTGGATGGATTTGACGGGAGGCTACCATCTGTCTCCCAACAGCTGTTCCAGTGGGTCCCCTCCCCTAACCTTCTCTGAGCCTTCGGGGTCCATGTGACCTGGCCATTTAGCCCATGGTGTGAAAAAAAGTACCGCTCAGAGGTAAAACAACCAAAAACCTCTAAATCCGTTACCCAATTCTGAATTAATAAAATTTACCAAATGTCCCACTGCATCAAATTACATCCGGAAAAGGAAGAAAAACATTCTTTTTTATGTTTTTATAACGTTGATTAATAAAAAAAACTTCAAATAAATAATACAAATAGTTTTAAATAATCTGATATCTCTGCTCCAAAGAAAAAAAACGATCTTGATGGGGGACATTATTTCAATCCCCATGTAATTAAGAGTATTTAAAATGGCTTCGCAGAGAAACAAATTAGCTTCCATCAAGATGCGCTTTACCTAATTAGGGCTGAGCAACGTGTGCGCTCTCGGAACAGCAACACCTGCTCAAACACGTGCTTAGTGTGGCAACAACATCACGCCACGCAACGTGCAACCTTCCAGCAGCCACCTTTTCAGGGACGGTCCATGTGCTGCCATTCCGCTGTCTCTAAACCACCTGGTGACATGCTCCATTCTCGCTTGCCTTTCATTCCGCTTTTTATGCAACTAATCCATAAGCTAATAGTTGCCTGATTATTAATGGCTTTGGAGTTGATATTCAAATCAATTAATAGTTTTATTATTTCATTCTTCCTTTTACATTGCGTCACGTAATATTTAACGCATTATTTAAATATTTCCTTGGGGTGAAATTAATTTTTCCCATCTATTTATCGTTTTAATTAAATGAAAGGTGTTATTTTGGAAAAGGACTTTTTTTATTATATGTGAAGTTTGTGAATTTTTTAAATATTTTTCTCTGCCTTTTACCTTGAGGGTTGGGTTGTTTTACCTGTGAGCGGGGGGCGGGGTTGTTCAGTCGGTAGCGCGCCAGGCTCGTAATCTGTAGTTCCCAGGTTCCAGTCCCAGCTGGGTCAGTGTTGAGATTTATCTCCGCAAAATTCCCCGCCTTGCCCACGGTCAGTAGGGGACACCGATGGGCTTGGAAAGGCCACCGTCCGTCGGATGGGACGTTAAGCCGTGGCCCCGTGTGCGGGAGAGCCATACCCTGTGCACGTTAAAGAACACGCTGGATGGCCTTGACGAGAGGCTACCATCTGTCTCCCAACAGCTGTTCCAGTGGGTCCCCTCCCCCAACCTTCTCCGAGCCTTCGGGGTCCATGTGACCTGGCCATTTAGCCCATGGTGTGCAAAAAAGTGCCGCTCAGAGGTAAAAGAACCCAACAATCTGTGAGCGGCACTTTTTTGCACACCATGGGCTAAATCTTATTGAGGTCACAAGGACCCCAAAGGCCCAGAGAAGGTTGGGGGAAGGGACCCACTGGAACAAGCTATTGGGAGACAGATGGTAGCCTCCCGTCAAGGCCATCCAGCGTGTTCTTTAACGTGCAAAGGGTATGGCTCCCCGCACACGGGGGGCACGGCTTAACGTCCCATTCGATGGACGGCGGCCTTCCAAGCCTATCGGTGCTTTTACCTTATGACTTAAATATTGATATTTCATTAAAATCAAATACGAATACGAGGTAGCAAAAGCAAATTTATGAAAACAGATTTTAAATTTCTACCAATAACTTTACTTTTTTTTTTTGTAATCAGTAAAGGTAGATTTCTGATTTAGACGAAATTTGCTAATTTTTCGATTGGCGCTTAATGTGTTAATTTTATGATGGACCTGAAACTGTTAACTCTCTTATCGATCCTTAATGTGCTCATTTTTTAATCGATCCTTAATGTGCTCATTTTTTAATTTGGACTAAATGTGTTAATATTGTTATCTATCTTTAATGCGCTAATTTTCTAATTGGAATGAATTAATTTTTCTTATTAAAACTGAAAGTTGCAACTTCCTCATCGATCCTTAATGCGTTAATTTTCGATTGAGAAGGAATGTGTTAATTTAGTGATTGGAAACGAATGCGTTAATGTTTTAATTAGGACTGAATGTGTTAATTTTTATGACTGGGACAAGCAATGTTTGCAGGAGAGTCATGTTCAGTGCACGTTAAACGAACTGTTTAACCTTTCGTAGTAAATACATAGATTACCTGTAAAGATAGACTTCAAACGTTAGTTAAAAGGTTCTGAAAAATATTCAACGCCGACACATCGGGAATCGAACCCGGAACTCTCCAGATTTATGCCAGAGCGCGCTACCATTACACCTCGGTCGGTAGCGCGTCAGGCTCGTAATCTGTAATTCCCAGGTTCGAGTCCCAGCTGGGTCAGCGTTGAGATTTATCTCCGCAAAATTCCCCGCCCTGCCCACGGTCAGTAGGGGACACCGATGGACTTGGAAAGGCCGCCATCCGTCGGATGGGACGTAAAGCCGTGGCCCCGTATGCAGGATAACCATACCCTGTGCACGTTAAAGAACACGCTGGATGGCCTTAACGGGAGGCTACCATCTGTCTCCCAACAGCTGTTCCAGTGGGTCTCCTCCCCCAACTTTCTATGAGCCTTCGGGGTCCATGTGACCTGGCATTTAGCCCATGGTGTGCAAAAAAGTGCCGCTCAGAGGTAAAACAACCCAACCCAACCATTACACCATAATTGTCCGATGCGTGGTGTAATGGTAGCGGGCTCTGGCATGAATATGGAGAGTTGGGGGTTCGATTCCCGCTGTGTCGGCGTTGAATTTTTTCTCAGAACCTTTTAACTAATGTTTAACCTTCCATCTGTTTCTTAACAGCTATTCAGTGGATCCCTTTCCTAATTGTCTATGAACTCTTGGGGTCTTTGTAAGCTGGCCATGCAGCTCATTTGTAGGGGAAAAAATTCTCGATCAAAGGTAAAGCTTTGTGTTGTTTTACCTCTGAGCGGCACTTTTTTGTACACCATGGGCTAAATGGCCAGGTCACATGGACCTCGAAGGCTCAGAGAAGGTTGGGGGAGAGGGACCCACTGGAACAGCCGTTGGAAGACACGTGGTAGCCTCCCGTCAAGGCCATCCAGTGTGTTCTTTAACGTGCACAGGGTATGGTTCTCCCGCACACGGGGCCACGGCTTAACGTCCCATCCGACGGACGGCGGCCTTTCCAAGCCCATCGGTGTCCCCTACTGACCGTGGGCAGGGCGGGGAATTTTGCGGAGATAAATCTCAACGCTGACCCAGCTGGGACTCGAACCTGGGAATTGCAGATTACGAGCCTGGCGCGCTACCGACTGAACCACCCCCGCCCCTCAAAGGTAAAGCAGCCAAATTTAATAAATTACATTTCATTATCATCGTAGCTGCAAAAAATGGGAATCGTGGTTTGATTGCTGATCTCTGATCTCAGCGAACACATTCCCAATTTCCAACTGAAAATATATTATGTCTGGTCAGGACCGGATCTCGAGGGGGGGAAGAAAGTGACCATCCCTCCCCCCTGGGGCGGGGGTGGCTCAGTCGGTAGCGCGCCAGGCTCGTAATCTGTAGTTCCCAGGTTCGAGTCCCAGCTGGGTCAGCGTTGAGATTTATCTCCGCAAAATTCCCCGCCCTGCCCACGGTCAGTAGGGGACACCGATGGGCTTGGAAAGGCCGCCGTCCGTTGGATGGGACGTTAAGCCGTGGCCCCGTGTGCGGGAGAGCCATACCCTGTGCACGTTAAAGAACACGCAGGATGGCCTTGACGGGAGGCTACCATCTGTCTCCCAACAGCTGTTCCAGTGGGTCCCCTCCCCAACCTTCTCTGAGCCTTCGGGGTCCATGTGACCTGGCCATTTAGTCCATGGTGTGCAAAAAAGTGCCGCTCAGAGGTAAAACAACCCAACCCAACCCTCCCCCCCTTTTATAATACTAGTAAGTTTCATAGAGACAAAAATTATTAAACTTATTTATATTTCATGCATTTTTCAAGAAATTGTTTAAAGACTTGTAAAACAGAGGGGACTTTTTATATTTTCTGTCTCGATTGTGCTTCTCACCCCCCCCCCCCCCCCCTCCTCGATTTTTTTTTTACTTGATCCGAGTCTGTGTTTCGTATACGGATGCTAAAAAAAAAGCTCGGAGTGTTTATAAATGAATGTGACGATTTTAAACATTCCTTACAAAAAGCCTACAGAGGCAAATTCAACAAATCATGTATTTCTTTTTTTAAAAGATGCAGAAGTTTATTTTACACCGTAAAGGGCTACAAACAATAGCCCTTCATGGAAATATAAAATGAAAATATAAAAAAAAATTAGAAAGAATTTTTTTAAAAAACACCTTTCTTTCTATATGCTCCCTTAAAAGTAGAATATAAAACTAAAGCATACCGATGGGTGCAATCAAGCATTGAGTTCGGTATTCACTCCAAAGGAAAATAAGGCGCCGGTAATCTTGTTGTGTAGGTAAATCGGCGCCTTATTTTCCTTTGAAGTGACTGATTGCACCATCAGTATGCTTTACGTTCATTTTCTACTTTTTAGGGTCCCAAAGTAGAAAGATATTTTTTTTTTGTAATTTTTCAATTTATTTATTTTTTTTTTATTCACTGAAAACAGGTTGGGTTGGGTTGTTTTACCTCTGAGCGGCACTTTTTTGCACACCATGGGCTAAATGGCCAGGTCACATGGACCCCGAAGGCTCAGAGAAGGTTGGGGGAGGGGACCCACTAGAACAGCTGTTGGGAGACAGATGGTAGCCTCCCGTCAAGGCCATTCAGCGTGTTCTTTAACGTGCACAGGGTATGACTCTCCCGCACACGGGGCCACGGCTTAACGTTCCATCCGACGGACGGCGGCCTTTGCCAAGCCCATCGGTGTCCCCTACTGACCGTGGGCAGGGCAGGGAATTTTGCGGAGATAAATCTCAACGCTGACCCAGCTGGGACTCGAACCACTGGAAACACCTCTCTTCGGAAACTTTCATTTGATATATGACTCATAAACAACACTTATTTTATTTTAACGTCAATTTTTTAGAGCCTTTGACACTCCTCGTGTTACAAGCTTTCATTTGACACAAAATCACTACCTTTTTCCATCGCATTCCAAAGGTATGGTGGAACAACTGTTTTGACAAACATATAAACCGACAAACTGACAAATCGAGAAATGATAATACTATGCCTTAACCACCAAATCCTAACCACTATGCTTTAACCACTTAATCCTAGCCACTATGTCTTAACTGCAATAGTGGTTAGGCAGCTAGCGATTGTTCCAGCTAAGACAAGCTTTGCTGTGTTAGCTCTAACCGAGTCAATGATCAGCAGTGACTTGTTTCACCTCTGAGCCGCACTTTTTTTGCACACAATGGGATAAATGGCCAGGTCACATGGACCCCGACGGCTCAGAGAAGGTTGGGGGAGGGGACCCACTGGAACAGCTGTTGGGAGACAGATGGTAGCCTCCCGTCAAGGCCATCCAGCGTCTTCTTTAACGTTGGGTTGTTTTACCTCTGAGCCGCACTTTTTTTGCACACCATGGGCTAAATGGCCACGTCACATGGACCCCGACGGCTCAGAGAAGGTTGGGGGAGGGGACCCACTGGAACAGCTGTTGGGAGACAGATGGTAGCCTCCCGTCAAGGCCATCCAGCGTCTTCTTTAACGTTGGGTTGTTTTACCTCTGAGCGTCGCTTTTTTGCACACCATGGGCTAAATGGCCAGGTCACATGGACCCCGACGGCTCAGAGAAGGTTGGGGGAGGGGACCCACTGGAACAGCTGTTGGGAGACAGATGGTAGCCTCCCGTCAAGGCCATCCAGCGTCTTCTTTAACGTTGGGTTGTTTTACCTCTGAGCGTCGCTTTTTTGCACACCATGGGCTAAATGGCCAGGTCACATGGACCCCGACGGCTCAGAGAAGGTTGGGGGAGGGGACCCACTGGAACAGCTGTTGGGAGACAGATGGTAGCCTCCCGTCAAGGCCATCCAGCGTCTTCTTTAACGTTGGGTTGTTTTACCTCTGAGCCGCACTTTTTTTGCACACCATGGGCTAAATGGCCACGTCACATGGACCCCGACGGCTCAGAGAAGGTTGGGGGAGGGGACCCACTGGAACAGCTGTTGGGAGACAGATGGTAGCCTCCCGTCAAGGCCATCCAGCGTCTTCTTTAACGTTGGGTTGTTTTACCTCTGAGCGTCGCTTTTTTGCACACCATGGGCTAAATGGCCAGGTCACATGGACCCCGACGGCTCAGAGAAGGTTGGCGGAGGGGACCCACTGGAATAGCTGTTGGGAGACAGATGGTAGCCGCCCGTCTAGGCCATCCAGCGTGTTCTTTAACGTGCACAGGGTATGGCTCTCCCGCACATGGGGACACGGCTTAACGTCCCATCCGATGGACGGCGGCCTTTACCAAGCCCATCGGCGTCCCCTACTGATTGTGAGCAAGGCGGGGAATTTTGCGGAGATAAATCTCAACGCTGACCCAGCTGGGACTCGAACCTGGGAACTGCAGATTACGAGCCTGGCGCGCTACCGACTGAGCCACCCCCGCCCCTCTGTAAGAGCTAGGAGTAGCGTCTAGGATTCTTCTCTGTCCTATATGTCGCAAAACCAAAATAAAAAATGCAGAGCGGAAAGTAATAAGTAATAAAAATGGTTCAGTTTTTGTTGCTGTTTCTAGGAATGGATCGAGAACGATGAAAATTATGCTGCAAGGTCTGTCTTTTCTCGTAAAGGAAACTTTCACGGCAGTGATAAAGTCAAATAGTCAGAATTTTTGAATTTGGGACCGTAGGGAAACTTTGGAACATGTGAAAGACAACCCTAATGCGAACGTCTCTGGAATGAACTGGAATAAAAGGCAAATGTATGTGAGGCGACCCATGGTAGCCATAGGAAACATTTGTAGTCTTTATATTCATTTGTAATCACCCGGTAGTTAGCATTTTCCATGCAAATTGCAGACACCCCTCTTTCCACGTTTAAATTTCACACCATCATGGCCGAGTGGTTAGCGCGCTTGGCTACTGATCTAAGGGACCTGGGTTCGAGTCCCGGTAAGGCATGGATGTTCGTGTTGTTTTCTGCTGAGGTCCTGCCATCATCTCAGAACTTCTACTGTGGCATATAAACTGACAGGATCCTGTCAGACCTATGTGGCAAGCAGCTGCTTGAGGGGGTATTTATTTTATTTCCTCTCGATGTATACTCATATTCTTATAAGAGCAGTAGGGTTCGGCTCACTCGACTCATAATCTATAGTTCCCAGGTTCTACAGATGGTCTAATTGTACCAGCGTTGATATTAATCTACTCTAATCCCGCCTCTTTCTTGGTTGGGTTGATTTAAATCTGAACAGCCTTTTTTAAACACAATGGGTTAAATGGCCAGGTTACAAGGAACCCGAGGTCTCAGAGAAGGTCCGGGAAAGGGGACCCACTATACAGCTTTAGGAGACAGATGGTAACCTCCCGTCAAGGCCATCCTGCATGTTCCTTAAAGTGCACAGAGTATGGCTCTTCCGTACAAGGGAGCACGGCTTAACGTCCCATCTGACGGACGGCGGCCTTTGCAAGCCCGTCGGTATCCCTTACTGACCGAGGGCATGTAGTTTCGTAGAGACAAATCTCAACGCTGGCCCAGGTGAGTCTCGAACCTGGAAACTGCAGATTACGAGCCTGGCGCGCCACCGACTGAGCCACCCCTGCCAATTCTTGCTCGCTGAGAAATCGGACTTGGAAAGGCCTCCATCCGTCAGAGAACACGTTAAGCCATAGTTCCTTGTGCATGAGAGCCATATCCTGTGCACATTAAAGGCTCCGATCTGCTTCTTAACAGCTAGCCAATGGATCCCTTACCCAGCTCTGAGTCCTTGGTACCCTAGTTTTAGGAGGTAACCATTTAATTCTTTGCACACAAAAAAATTGCCCCTTAGAGGTATGTACAGTCGCTCATAAAAGTATCCGAACACTACGGTTGATTACAGAATTCAGAAAAAATATCTGGCAACGATTTTTTTTAGAAATTAGTGATCTGACAACCTTCGTGTCACGTGATTACAGAATTCAGGAAAACTATCTGGAGCGTGTACAGCAACTGTACACGCTCCAGTTACCGTTCACAGCAAACTGGAGCGTGTGCAGTTACTGCACACGCTCAATATTTCCGTGAGTGAGCCCACACGATCTAGTATCAAAATAATATGACCACCTACAGTCGCTCAAAAAAGTATCCGAACGCTATGGTTGGTTACAGAATTCAGAAAAAATATCTGGCAAAGATTTTCTAGAAATTAGTGATCTAGCAACCTTCGTGTCACGTGATTACTGAATTCAGGAAAAATATCTGGAGCGTGTACAGCAACTGTACACGCTCCAGTTTGCTGTGAACGGTAACTGGAGCGTGTACAGTTGCTGTACACGCTCCAGTTACCGTTCAGACTACAGATATTTTTCCTGAATTCTGTAATCACGTGATACGAAGGTTTGCCAGATCACTAATTTCTAAAAAAAAAATCGTTGCCAGATATTTTTTCTGAATTCTGTAATCAACCGTAGTGTTCGGATACTTTTTTGAGCGACTGTACCAAAACAAATCCTACCCGATCGAGCACGATGAGGTTAAGAGTAACGAAATGCATTCCCAGTAATCACTGAAACATTCAAGATCTGCTAGGCTCCTGCATCTCAATACAAATTACAAATCCCATCTAGGTAGAAAACCTAAATCTTAAATGTCTGTTTTAGTTTTAATCTATTTCAAACAAAATATATATGCCTCTCATATTTATTAAACAATCCTTTTCGGCAATGCATTAGCGCTAACTGATCGCTTTCACAAGAGATATTTAAAAAGAAATAATATTTATTTCAGTGACCAACACTCTGTCATTCCGCCTTATAAGATTACACATAAATCCTTCCCTGTATAGAAACGTAATGCGGATTCAAATTATAACAACAACCACAAATCAAACATCCCACTCTTAGTCGTGTCTTATCACCGAAAAAGGAAACCGCAAAGAAAGCAAGAACAAAAGACTTCGAAAAACAAACAAAAAAGTGTGAAGAAACGAAGCGAAAGAAAAAACATGCTCCTAGCACCACGACAACAACATCATCTGCCTTCATTCCCCCTCTTATTTTCCATATGAGTCATAATTTATTCGCCATCTCTGTCGACTCTTCGGGATCTTGTTCGTCGCTCCGGCAACGACAACATGCACATGCGCAGTGGATGTAGCCTCTGTCATAGCTCTTCGGTGCTGGAGCGAAGAAAACCCGGCTTCGATTAGACGATTATTTCGGGTGTTTTTTTTGCGTCTCCACTGCTGTTATCAGAGTAGACCGTGCCGTGGTGGTTGGATCGGCCGACTTCTAATAGCACGTCGGCCAAGAAGCCAGATAAAACTACTTCTACTATTATCACTTTTCCCTGCTCGTTCAATCCGGCCACAGTGTGCTCACCCTCCCTTAAACCTGGCACCGATTTCTCATTCGATGCCGCCTTTCGACAAAATGTTGTGCGAGTGTGTCTGCGCTGCTGCTTGGCTGCCGGATCGCTTAAGACTGTGCCAGCCAGTCAGCTTTTGCCTCACCAGATTGTCGGAATGTTAGAAGGGGCCGTCTATAGATTCCGACAGATCAGGCTTTGATTACAGAAGTGCACGGGCTCTGTGTGCAGCTTCTTGTAATCTCTTTTTGCATTAAGGATGTGATCCACTACTAGCGAGAAACATAAAGCTGTTTCTGCTTGTCCAGTGGTTTTTCTTTAACTCCGTTTTTCTTAGTTTTAAAACAGCTGAATCGAATTAAATGCTCTAATTGAACACATTTCTTTGGATAGTTATTTACTCATAAATTTGCTGAATACACATAAAATTGTAATTAATAAAACTTAAAGCAAAATATATGTTATACTTCATTATTGAATTGTTTTATCTCAGAGTCGCACATCTTTTCCATATCATGGGCTTAAAAAACAGTCACAGGGATGATAAGAGCTCGGAGAAGGAATCCACAGGATGTTCTGTAACATGCACGGATTCTGTCCGTCAGTCTGAAACATTTAATTTTCTTTCATTTTTAAAGATAAATGAAAATTCCGTTTTGCTACCTCTATGCGGCACTAAATGGCCAAGTCACAAAGATCCCGAGGGCTCAGAGAAAGTTAGAGGAGGGACCCCCGAGGGTTTAGAGAAGGTTAGAGGAGGGACCCCCGAGGGCTCAGAGAAGGTTAGAGGAGGGATCCCCGAGGGCTCAGAGAAGGTTAGAGGAGGGACCCCGAGGGCTTAGAGAAGGTTAGAGGAGGGACCCCCGAGGGTTTAGAGAAAGTTAGAGGAGGGACCCCCGAGGTCTCAGAGAAGGTTAGAGGAGGGATCCCCGAGGGCTCAGAGAAGGTTAGAGGAGGGACCCCCGAGGGTTTAGAGAAGGTTAGAGGAGGGACCCCGAGGGCTCAGAGAAGGTTAGAGGAGGGACCCCGAGGGCTCAGAGAAGGTTAGAGGAGGGACCCCCGAGGGCTCAGAGAAGGTTAGAGGAGGGACCCCCGAGGGTTTAGAGAAGGTTAGAGGAGGGACCCCCGAGGGCTCAGAGAAGGTTAGAGGAGGGATCCCCGAGGGCTCAGAGAAGGTTAGAGGGACCCCCGAGGGCTCAGAGAAGGTTAGAGGAGGGACCCCGAGGGCTTAGAGAAGGTTAGAGGAGGGACCCCCGAGGGTTTAGAGAAAGTTAGAGGAGGGACCCCCGAGGTCTCAGAGAAGGTTAGAGGAGGGATCCCCGAGGGCTCAGAGAAGGTTAGAGGGACCCCCGAGGGCTCAGAGAAGGTTAGAGGAGGGACCCCGAGGGCTCAGAGAAGGTTAGAGGAGGGACCCCCGAGGGCTCAGAGAAAGTTAGAAGAGGGACCCCGAGGGCTCAGAGAAGGTTAGAGGAGGGACCCCCGAGGGCTCAGAGAAAGTTAGAAGAGGGATCCCCGAGGGCTCAGAGAAGGTTAGAGGAGGAACCCACGGGACGCATTTTAAGAGCCAGATGATAGCCTCACATCAAGTCCATCACACATGTTCTTTAACGCACACAGGGTATAGCTCTCCTGCACACGGACCATTGTTTAACGTCCCATCTGACGGACGGCGGACTCTTCCAAGCCCATCGGTATCCTCTATTGACAGAGGGCAAGGGTTTTCTGGAGATAAATCTCAACGCTGGCCCAGGTGAGAGGGGCGGGGGTGGCTCAGTTGGTATCGCGCCAGGCTCGTAATCTGTAGTTCCCAGGTTCGAGTCCCAGCTGGGTCAGCGTTGAGATTTATCTCCGCAAAAATTCCCGCCCTGCCAACGGCCAGTAGGGGACACCGATGGGCTTGGAAAGGCCGTCGTCCGTCGGATTGGACGTTAAGCCGTGGTGAGCCAGGAGAGCTCCCACGGCTTAACGTCCGAGAGTTAGAGTAAGGCCGGGAGAGCCATACCCTGTGCACGTTAAAGATCACGCTGGATGGCCTTGACGGGAGGCTACCATCTGTCTCCCAACAGCTGTTCCAGTGGGTCCCCTTCTCCAACCTTCTCTGAGCCTTCGGGGTCCATGTGACCTGGTCATTTAGCCCATGGTGTGCAAAAAAGCGACGCTCAGAGGTAAAACAACCCCTACCCAGCCCAGGTGAGCCTTGAACCTGGAAACTGCAGATTACGAGCTTGGTGAGCTACAGACTGAGCCTCCCCCTAGCCGATTCGGTCGGATAGGTATTACTGAAATAATAGGATTCGCATCTTCCAATTTTCCCAATAGTTCCGATTTCCACTTTAAGAAGAAAGCTAAACGTATAAAACATTAAAACGACCATTGTATGTGATCTATACATAGCAGAAATATGGGTGGTTGGATGGGATAGTCGAGGAGCGTACATTGATAGAAATTAGGCCTGATAAAATGCCGCTCAGTTTTTATTACAATCCTGAAAGTTGGATAACGTTTCACTTTATTTCAAGTTTTATTCCGTTCCAATTTAGATTTATATTGTCCTGTTTCGTATTCCTAAACCGAAAACTTTGTTTCAAAGAAAAAAAAAAAAGGCAACTCCTAAACTTTTACGATTTGCTTTTTAAAGAAATTTATGGCGCCAAAAAAAAAAACGACCGACTGGAGACATGAACCACTGAGCGTGCAGACCAAGGTGGATCAACGCAGAGCGGAAATTAAATGAAGTTGCTGTTGCGTCACTGTCTACATCAAAGTCGGCCGCTTTCCCTTGGCATTTTTATTTTCTTCTGCCTCGGAATCCGCTCTTTGTCTTTTGCGTTTTATGGTTGTTCCGAGATCTACGACCTCCTCCGCGCGACCTGCCTTCCTTGCGCCCCCAACTTCGGGCAATCTCGGTCGCCATCGGGTTGACATTCGGAGCGTGAACATAAGCCTCCCCGATCGCCACGGAACCGAGAGGGTGAACAAGAAGAAAGTTGACTATCACACCAGACGAGACTTTTTTCGGTCACTGCATGCTGGAGCTCTCTTATAAGTACTTTTTTCTCCTTTCTTCAATCGCCCCCCCCCCCTCCCACCCTCCTGCCTTCAGCATCTCTGTCATCCTTCCCACAGTCGTCTTCTCTTACGCTATGCGTTTTATTTCTCAAGTTATTTATTTAGTGGATATCTCTTCTGACGGTCGGTGAGCAAGTGGCTGCTGGGTTGCTGATTTAGAAGAGTAAGTCTCCGGTTTATTTGTCAGAAAGAGAGAAATCCTGAGACACATTGCTTGAGTAAACTGGTGGCAAAGATGCTGCAGATGATCGTCACTGACCTGTAAAGGTAAACATTAATTCATGCCATTGGGAATGCTGTTGTTGGACTAATCCTATCATCTGAATTAATGATGAAATTGTTCCTGATTACTGTGCCTGCGTCGAAGTTCTCTCTCCGTTAATTTCCATCCTGTCCTCAGTGAGAAATGGGACACCGATAGACTTAGAAAGACCACTGTCCGTCGTCCACAATTATTCGTGGGACTTTATCAAGAACACAATGCTGACTGATAGTTCTGTAATTTTCGCAAGAATTGTAATCACTCATTCAAGTTTGGGTTGTTTTACCTCTGAGCGGCACTTTTTTCCACACCATGGGCTAAATGGCCAGGTCACATGGACCCCGAAGGCTCAGAGAAGGTTGGGGGAGGGGACCCACTGGAACAGCTGTTGGGAGACAGCTGGTAGCCTCGGGTCAAGGCCATCCAGCGTGTTCTTTAACGTGCACAAGGTATGGCTCTCCCGCACACGGAGCCACGGCTTAACGTCCCATCCGACGGACGGCGGCCTTTCCAAGCCCATCGGTGTCCCCTACTGACCGTGGGTAGGGCGGGGAATTTTGCGGAGATAAATCTCAACGCTGATCCAGCTGGGACTCGAACCTGGGAACTACAGATTACGAGCCTGGTGCGCTACCGACTGAGCCACCCCCGCCCCACACTCATTCAAGACTGAAATAATTATATCTCAGGTAAAATCTTCGGAATAACTAAATCACAGAAAAATCTTAAAATCAACCATATATACTCTTGGTTCCATCACCTCCGTTAGGGATGCTCCTGTCCATTCTGCTCCAATTGATGAGTCCCCTTTCGAACTCAGTCAGTTCAGCCATTTTACCCATCTCGCGCTAAATTTTCCTTTCTACCATGACTTTGCGGCTTTTATAAGACTTCGTAGAGACGTAAGTAAAAAATGTTACGTTCACTGACATGTTTCGTGACATTCTGCACAAGACGATTACACAAATTTGGCCATGCAGTCTAGAATCAACGTTGCGTCCAGAAGAATATTTCTCGACTTATATAAAATCTACACTGGTACTCAAAAGAACCAAACATAAAATTTTTAATATTTCAAAAAACCTTCTATAGAAAAAGTTTCATGAAATTTTAGCGAAAGCTGTATTATGATCGAGAATACAAAAAGTTGGAAAAACTCCTGTCTTGAATTATGCTTGATTTCACGAGTAGGCAAAAAAAAAGTTGTATCAAGAAGCAATAGAAGTACATTCCCCCAAATCGGATATCTGATCTATTCTGGCGACAATACACGAATTTGTCAATTAATACTAGTTGCAGAAATTCTCATTAACGCTTAAGGGTAGACTCCAGATTAGAATTCCCTGTCGTGCACTTGGTCAGTTAGGGACATCGATGAGCAGCCCGTCGGATGGGAGGTTAAGCCATGGTTCGTGTGCGGGAGAGCTATACCTTGTGCACGTTAAAGAACACGCTGGATGGCCTTGACGAGAGACTGTCATCTATCCCCCATTCCCCAACCTTCTCTGAGCCCTCAGGATCCTTCAGACCTTGCCATTTCACCCAGTGTGTTTCAAAGAAAAGTGCCTCTCAGAGTTGGGTTGGGTTGTTTTACCTCTGAGCGGCACTTTTTTGCACACCATGGGCTAAATGGCCAGGTCACAGGGACCCCGAAGGCTCAAAGAAGGTTGGGGGAGGGGACCCATTGGAATAGCTGTTGGGAGACAGATGGTAGCCTCCCGTCAAGGCCATTCAAAGTGTTCTATTAACGTGCAAAGGGTATGGCTCTCTCGCACACGGGGCCACGGCTTAACGTCCCATCCGACGGACGGCGGCCTTTCCAAGCCCATCGGTGTCCCCTACTGACCGTGGGCAGGTCGGGGTATTTTTGCGGAGATAAATCTCAACGCTGACCCAGCTGGGACTCGAACCTGGGAACTACAGATTACGAGCCTGGCGCGCTACCGACTGAGCCACCCCCGCCAGCCTCTCAGAGATAAAATAACCCAACCCAGCTGAGAAACTTTCTGGAAATGAGAGCGAGATTATAGAATTCCCAAAACTTTATCTAATTTCGTGATTTGCGCGTTTGACGTAATTTTACGCAAGTATCCTTCCATATTTAGATGGAACTTGTTGCGTTTCATAAGTTACGTAAAAATGGTTTAATTACTATGAATCATTAAAACATCATTAAAATTCTTGTGCTCGTTCCTTAATTTTTGAGTCCCAGTGTAATTTGACGGTTTCGTTTATTTCGAAAAAGCAAGCAAAGCAATCACGTGTAATGCTGCACTATATACTCTTTCGGTTTGGCCCAACAGCATCTATTGAAAGCCAAAAGTCTTGTCTGAAAAGGAAAAATAACACATTTGGTGAATAAAATAAAATCAAATGGGAAACGGGATTATGAACGAAACTTCGCATTATGTAAAAACAGTCGATAAACAGATTCAGCATAGCCAAAAGGAAGATATTGAAGGGGTTTGTAGTCTCCTTATGACCAGATGTTCATCTAGTCGCTTCTGTTGTCTCAAGGAAAGACATACGCAGCAGGTCAATAAAACCGCTGCTTATTATTCTTATGAACTGCATCAGAATACTGCGATTTAAGAATCAAGTTCTATTCTTGGCACAAAATATCTCCGAAAAAAATAGCTGAAACCACTCCCACCTAATTTACTTATAAAAGCGAGCAACAGCTTGTGCATATATGAAAGTGAAACACAGAAAATAGCTTTTGGAAACACTCACATTATACTAAAGCAACAGAAAATTTTATTCCTGGTTTTGTGAGTTTGTTCAAGAGTTTAAAAGTTACATAGACGTTAGATATAGAAAGCGATATCAGAGTTATTTATATATCAGTAGTTCTTGCAAATGAGGCAGTGAATTTTGGAAACATTTTAGCAATAATCATATTTTTACCAAACATGACATAGGAATTATCTCATTGGGGAAAAGACATCCTGGTAACAGTTAACATCACTGCAATAAAAGTTGTAGTTTATGATGTTAAAAAGTTATGACTAACAAATAATCTCTAGTTCGATTCTTGGAATATTCCTATTAATTCTATGATTAACTAGGCGTCAGTAGTGTTCTTGTACTATATTCGTGGTGGATATACTACTGAACAAAACCCTTCTTTTTTTTGTTTTCAAAATATAAACGTAGGACATGTCTACTAACACCGAAGTCATTGCTGACTATTATTTCAGACAGAGCAACCCAAAGTTGTCTTCTGGAACCTTAGCCAGTATGCCAGGTTTCACCAAAGACACTATGACGATTAGAACCTGGAGCTCGAACCTGGGAGCTACAGATTACGAGCCTGTTGGATATACGGAGATATTTTGTGCCAAGACTCTTCACCAAAAACACTATGACGATTAGGTTTTTTTTTTTCGAATTCCCGTGGCCGAGTGGTTAGCGGGCTTGGTTTCTGATCTACGGGACCTGGGTTCGAGCCCCGGGTAAGGCATGGATGTGTGTGTGTTGTTTTTCTGCTGAGGTCTTGCCATCCTCTCAGATCTTCTACTGTGGCATATAAACTGACAGGCTCCTTTCAGACCTCTGTGGCAAACAGCTGCTTGAGGGGGTATTTATTTATTTTTTTATAAATAAATGAATAAATAAATAAATATCCTCCCAAACAGCTGCTTGCCACAGAGGTATGACAGGAGCCTGTCAGTTTATATGCCACAGTAGAAGATCTGAGAGGATGGCAAGACCTCAGCAGAAAAAAAACACACACATCCATGCCTTACCCGGGGCTCGAACCCAGAGTCTCTTAGATCAGGGCAGTTGATTCAGAAATTCCGGGAAACCGGTTCCATGTGTGACACGCCCAGATCTGGTAGGCCATCAATACTGACAGAGGTCCCAGGTTCGAGTCCCAGCTGGGTCAGCGTTGAGATTTATCTCCGCAAAATTCCCCGCCCTGCTCACGGTCAGTAGGGGACACCGATGGGCTTGGAAAGGTCGTCGTCCGTCAGATGGGACGTTAAGCCGTGGCCCGTGTGCGGGAGAGCCATACCCTGTGCACGTTAAAGAACACGCTGGATGGCCTTGACGGGAGACTACCATCTGTCTCCCAACAGCTGTTCCAGTGGGTCCCCTCCCCCAACCTTCTCTGAGCCTTCGGGGTCCATGTGACCTGGCCATTTAGCCCATTGTGTGCAAAAAAAAAAATGCCGCTCAGAGGTAAAACAACCCAACTGACAGAGGAGAAAGTGTTGGATATCGCAGACCGCATGCTCCGTAGCCCGAAAAAGTCCATCAGGAGATTGTTACAGCCGGTTGGTGTTTCATACGGCACGGTCCACACGCTGTAGAAAGACGCCTAGACCTACGCCCTTACAAAATCACATCTGTGCATGAATTGAAACCTGCCGACAGTGTTAAGCAGAGTGCGTACTGCAGGTAATTTGTAGACTTTCTTGACAGTGAAGGAGACGACATTTTGAACGTCACATTCTTCACAGATCCCATGAGTTCCACGAGTCGCCACTGCATGATCAGAAGTTTAGTGTTTGGGTTGGAATTTCGCGTAGGCGCATAGTCGGACTCATTTTTTTCTCTGAGACTGTCAACTCCCAACGATACTCTGACAACAGTCTTCATCCTTTCTTTGCGCAATTGTCAGAAGATGAAATTAACATGGCCTACTTTCAGCAGGATAGCGCCACGGCCCACACATCGCATATGTCTATGGCACTCTTGCACGACGTGTTTGGGGACAGAATCATTCGAAAAATCATTTGGCCTCCAATATCCCCGGTTCTCTCCACGCCCGATTTTTATCTTTGGGGTGAGATGAAAAACTCTGTGTATTCGGACAATCTCCGCACAATTGATGATTTCAAGACGGCCATCGCAGAATACAGTCGGAAAATGGACCGTGCTGTGCTGAATGACGTTTCAAGCGCGGGACACACTTTCAACATTTATTGTAATTGTTTGTACAGGTACGAATCTCTCATTCCTTATCAGGTGCACAGCGACTTTTTGATCACCCTGTATAAAAATTCCATATATATATATATATATAAGCTTGATACACGGAATTTTCAAAATCGTTAAATTCATTTGTAATCACCCAGTATAACTATTTCATAAATAATCCGTAGTTTGCTGTTAATCTTAAGATATTATTTCTGAAATAATCGAATGATTAGAGTCGTCAAACATATTTAAAGTATGAAGTGTGCTAATAATTTATTTTTTATCTTCCAGGACGAACGCAATCAAATATTAACTACTAACTGTTGGCTCAATCAGGTAAGCAAGTGTTTCTTTTTTTTTGGCAGCAATTTTTTACTATGCTTTTACTTCATAAACTAGGGGCGGGGGTGGCTCAGTCGGTAGCGCACCAGGCTCGTAATCTGTACTTCCCAGGTTCGAGTCCCAGCTGGGTCAGCTTTGAGATTTATCTCCGCAAAATTCCCCGCCCTGCCCACGGTCAGTATGGGACACCGATGGACTTGCAAAGGCCGCCGTCCGTCGGATGGGACGTTAAGCCGTATCCCCGTGTGTGGGAGAGCCATACCCTGTGCACATTAAAGAACACGCTGGATGGCCTTGACGGGAGGCTACCATCTGTCTCCCAACAGCTATTCCAGTGGGTCCCCTCCCCCAACTTTCTCTGAGCCTTCGGGGTCCATGTGACCTGGCCATTTAGCCCATGGTGTGCAAAAAAGTGCCGCTCAGAGGTAAAACAACCCAACCCAATACTCCATAAACTTACAAAAAATTGTTTTTTCCCACTGGTTTCCAGTTTAATATGAAAGTCACTGTCTGTCAACATTTCCCGTGCATCAGGAAACGCAATTTTATTAAGCCTTTCAAGGAAGATTACGTTTAACCTAAAATGAAATGATTTTAAAGATTTATCTTCGCATATCAACAATAATGTTTAGCATACACTTCATTGAAATCGTCACGACAACGCTGAACGATCGGTTTTACTTTTTTTTAAGGAATGGGGTGGAGATGGCTCAGTCGGTAGCGTGTCAGGCTCGTTATCTGTAGTTCCCAGGTTCGAGTCCCAACTGTGCCAACGTTGAGCATTTTCAGGGCTAAACCCTGCCCTCGGTGAGAAAGGGGACATCTAAACAATCGATTTTACTTTTTTAAAGAAATGGGGTGGAGATGGCTCAGTCGTTAGCGTGTCAGGTTCGTTATCTGTAGTTCCCAGGTTCGAGTCCGAACTGTGCCAACGTTGAGCATTTTTAGGGCTAAACCCTGCTCTCGGTGAGAAAGGGGACATGGTCTTGAAAAAGGTCGTCGTTCATCAGATGGAACGTAAAGTAGTGGTCCGTGCACTCGGAGTCCCAGCTAGGTCAGCGTTGAGATTTATCTCCGGAAAATTCCCCGCCCTGCCCACAGTCAGTAGGGGACACCGATGGGCTTGGAAAGACTGCCGTCCGTCGGATGAGACGTTAAGCCGTGGCCCGTGTGCGGGAGAGCCATACCCTGTGCACGTTAAAGAACACGCTGGATGGTCTTGACGGTAGGCTACCATCTGTCTCCTAACAGCTGTTCCAGTGGGTCCCCTCCCCAACCTTCTCTGAGCCTTCGGGGTCCTTGTGACCTGGCCATTTGACCCATGGTATGCAAAAAAGTGCCGCTCAGAGGTAAAACAACCCAACGTTAAAGAACACGCTGGATGGCCTTGACGGTAGGCTACCATCTGTCTCCTAACAGCTGTTCCAGTGGGTCCCCTCCCCCAACCTTCTGAGCCTTCGGGGTCCTCGTGACCTGGCCATGGTGTGCAAAAAAGTGCCGCTCAGAGGTAAAACAACCCAACCCGTGTACTCGTTTAACCATATGTTTGAAGAAGGGGACTCACCAGCTGTGCAGCGAGTCCCCTTCTTCTACGCAACTGGTAGTCACTAGGTGCTCGCAGTTGCCAATTCACACACTCACACACTCTCAATTTAGCTCATTGAATGACCCAGAAACGTTCAGTGGGGAGTTCATATAGTTCGGGGAGGGAGGGGGGGGGGTAATGCATTTGAAGCTCTGAATTTCGAGGACTGCTTTAGAAAATATATGTTGTTCAAGTCCTCAAGTGAGAATACACTGCTAAGAGCTTATCTATTGAGGTAAAATATTGAACAACTGATAACTTCAACGGCATCAAAAATTGATTTTTAAGAAAGTACGAGAGCAGTAATTACGATTGCATTTAGAATCATTTTTTCTATTTATCGGAACCGGTATCAGTAACGAACATTACAAACTTACATCTGTATTAATGTGGCTTATTAATAATTACTATCGTAAAATAAAAAAATAGGCAGCTAGCGACTGTTGCAGCAAGGCAAACTTTGTGTGTTGTGTTAGCTCTTACTAAGGCAGTGGTCAGCAGTGACTTCGGTCTTAGTAGATCATGTCCTTGTATGAGAAGACCTGTAAAAGCTAGGAGTAGCTTCTAGGATTCTTCTCTGTCCTATATGTCGCAAATAAAAAATAATAATAATATCAAATATTACCTTAGCCATATAAAACGTTGAATTTATTTGGAGGAGAAATGTTTCGAAGGGTACTTTGTTAAATGCATGCCTCAAATCAAGTTATGTAAAAATTCAGAGAAGTTTGTAGAAGGAGATCTTGTCCTTATCCTCGACTTTTATGAAAAGTTTTGCATTTGAGTTCTGTTGGGGTGTTAGGTGGGGAAAAACAACGCAAAGTTATTTTATAATTGAGAAATGCTCAAATCTGCCTCGAGTTTAATGAAAAGTTACAAAAAACGTTTTTTTTTTTAACAAAAAGCAAATAATTCTCCCTCTATATCATTCTGTTTGACCCAATTCATGTAAAAGAGCCAAGAATTCCATGAAAAGTCGCATCAACTAATTATCGGGACAACTCTTTAATACATATTTCTTTTCTAGACTCAACAAAGTACTTTTGCTATTAAAAAAGAGATTTTAAAAGAACTGGTGATCCCACTTTCTAAAATTCATAATTCACCCTCTAAAAGTTCGATCAACTTCTTCGAGAAAAACTGTTGATATAACGGTGCTAACGAACTATGAGTACAATGAGGTTAATGATCTCCACCACCATGTGGTTGAAGAATTTTCCACAAACCGCTTTCTGACGAATGACATAACAGGAGGATGGAGAAATTTTCGAGATCCCTTTTTTTTTATCTCACTCAAAAAGCAATAACCTCATTTGGATTACGACACGGATGGAGCTCGCAATATGTAGAAATTCAGCTTTCGTTATCTAGACTAATTAATGTACTGGAATTTTCTTTCTATTAAATAAAAAAAATGTTTGGAATGTTCAGATAATTAACGAACGACAGTAAAATGTTCAGATGATGTTTTCCCTCCCAGTGACGCCGTTTCCGGAAAAAGTTTTTAGGATATTTGCTTTTGTTTTCTTAAGAATGATTCTCATCAATAAACATCATTCTTATAATGATCGAAATTTAACTTACACGTCTTGCATCAGTAGGCTCCATCAGTTTCGATGGAAAATTATTCACAATTTCGAAATCTTTCAATTTAATCAGAAACAGATTTGAGAAATTCGTTTCACTGTGAAGAGCTGATTCAGCTCCGTAGAACAGATACTAAAAGCAAGATTTTCCCTCCATTCCCTGAGAGGAGGGAAGGCTCTTTGAATTTTTTTACAGCCCTCTTTTCAACTTCTGGTGATCAACTAGTTACATCCAGTATTGTCAGCATTAGTCACTTTCAGTCCATGTTTTATTTCCTTAAAAAAACAGGATTGGATTGTTTTACCTCTGAGCGGCACTTTTTTGCATACCATGGGCTAAATGGCCAGGCTACAAGGACCCCGAAGGCTCAGAGAAGGTTGGGGGAGGAGACCCACTGGAGCAGCTGTTGGGAGACAGATGGTAGCCTCCCGTCAAGGCCATCCAGCGTGTTCTTTAACGTGCACAGGGTATGGCTCTCCCGCACACGGGGCTACGGCTTAACGTTCCATCCGACGGAGGCGGCCTTTTCAAGCCCATCGGTGTCCCCTACTGACCGTGGGCAGGGCGGGGAAATTTTGCGGAGATAAATCTCAACGCTGACCCAGCTGGGACTCGAACCTGGGAACTACAGACTACGAGCCTGGCGCGCTACCGACTGAGCCACCCCCGCCCCTAAAAAAACAGGACGCTCCTCATTAAAATTTTAATACCCTCACTGATTTTTTCCCTCGAGAAAATAGCGATTGGGTGTTTCTTCCATTGAATGTTTCTCTTCTGAGCGGCACTTTCTTGTTCACAAGGGGCGAAGGTTGACTCAGTTGTTATCGCGCCAGGTTCATAATTTGCAGTTCCCAGGTTCGAATCCCAACTATGTCAGCGTTGAGATTTATCTCCACTAAGCCCCCGCACCGGTAAGTCAGAAAGGGGACACCGATGGTCTTGGAAAGGACGTCGTCCGTCCGAATTGAAGTAAAGCTGTGATCACTTGTGCAGGAGAGCCACACCCTTACAAATTAATTCTTTGATTCCTGCAATCCTACTTGAGTTGATGCAAAATATAAAATGTTTTACTCTCGAATACAGGGAACTTTATGTGCTGTACCTAAGGTAAAGAAGAATATTTTGCAGCGCTATTTTCTGTTTCTGGCTCCTAGATTGTTTAATTCCCTAGATTTCGACATAAGGAATGAAAAAACGACTTCTTTGTTTAAAAAAAAAATAAGAAATCATATATTAAATACAGTTGATAATGAAAAACAAATAGCTTTTAGTTAGTAAATTATAAGCTAGCTTTTCATTCTTACAGTTTTTAAGTAAACAATTTTTGTTAACGTTAATAAAATTCGTGACTGATGCCCTCTAGGACAGCTTTTGCCAAAAACGTTTTCAATTTGACAGAGAGACTGCGGACAAAGTCTTTGAAACTTGGAGAAGCATATTTATAATACTGGGTTCGAGCCCCGGGTAAGGCATGGATGTATGTGTCGTTTTTCTGCTGAGGTCCTGCCATCCTCTCAGACCTTCTACTACAGCATATTGGATCGTGTGAGCTCACAAAAACGTGGATCGTGTGAGCCCACTCATAGAAATATTGAGCGTGTGCAGTTACCGTTCACAGCAAACTGGAGCGTGTGCAGTAACTGCACATGCTCCAGTTTGCTGTGAACGGTAACTGGAGCGTGTACAGTTGCTGTACACGTTCCTGAGGTCCTGCCATCCTCTCAGACCTTCTACTATGGCATATAAACTGACAGGCTCCTGTCAGACCTCTGTGGCAAGCAGCTGCTTGAGGGGGTATTTATTTATTTTTTTTTATTATTATAAATGTAATTTTTCTTATGTCTAATTTCTTCACTTAACTTAAATTTTGAATTAATTCTTAACATCAGTTTTCGTTTTCAAGTAGTTACTTTTTACTGCTCCTAATTTTCTGTTAAACTGATGCTATATTCTGAAATGTATCTTACGTAAACTAAAATAGAGGATCAGAAAGATTCATATTTCTCTACTTTTTGCAGATGTGGATGGATTACGGGCTTTTATGGAACGGTTCGGATTTCGGGGGCATCCAAGTGATTCGTATTCCTGCAGACAAGGTGTGGAGGCCTGATATCATCTTGTATAATAAGTAAGTGGTTACCGCTCAGGGAATCGGAAATTCGGAACTGACTAGAGCTTTTGAGATATTTTAAACAGTTTTTGCAAAAACGAATAACTTTTGAGTTATTACGATATCAAAATATATGTGTGTAAATGTATGTAGTTTGTGTCAAAACCAGGTTCCAACTTTCTCTTAAGTAAATTTGAAGTGTATTTGAATAATAATAAAACATAACTCTACAAATAGTTATGATAAGCTTCATTTCTATCCGGCGTGTTCTTTAACGTACACAGGGTATGGCTCTTTTACACACTGACCCACGGCTTTACGTCTCATCCGATGGACGGCGGCTTTTCGAAGCCCATTTATGACTGAGAGCAGAGTGGGGAGTTTATCGGTGATAAATCTCAATGCTGAAACAGGTGGGATTCGAACCTGGGAACAACAGACAACGAGTCTGTAACTTGAGCCATGCGCATCAATTTATGCTTTTTTTTTATGTTTCTCACACACTTTTTAAGCAATTTCTCTAATTTAGAGAAACCTTACTTAAATTTCTAAGTAAAGCGCTTCAAAATGTATATTAAAAAAATGTAATTATAAAGTTAAATAGAATAATATTAGTATAAATAAATATTTGTATTATCAGTACATGAAATAGCATTTTAAAAAATGGGTTGATGATGTGAATTATGTAAAAAAAAATTAAATTAATATCAATAAAAATGCCATTAATATGATTAAATGATATAATTAAAATTCTTGAATTATTAATTTGCAAAATAATTGCTAAAAATGAGTTTGAAATTTATCGCGAAACTTAGAAATGCCTGAAACACATTGCAAGTAAATTATTCATCAACATAATAATCATAAGGGTCGTTCAAAATGAAAAGTGAACAAATCGGAAATGAAGAGTAAATCATTTATTCATCTGTTCAAATTCTACATTCTTATTGAGACATTTCTCACAACATGAAATTGCCAACATGGCATTTTTAGAGGTATAAATATGTAGTATAGTATTATTTCTATAAATATGAAAATCTAACAGATTAGGTACCAAAACTACAGGGAGAATATTCCAAACATTACGAACCTTAACTGTTCAACGATTTTATTGTTCCTTGGGTAGTATGTGAGCAGATGTTGTCTAGTACCAAAACAAGCGTTTCACTCAAAAGTCCTGGGCGTTTCGGCTTTACTGTCTGCCTTCAAATGCCAATAGTTTCCCAATACCTTTGCAAGTTGATAACGTCATCGCAGTCTACAAATTCAATTAACGATAGAACCTGATAGTCAGATTTAAACATCAGCATACCGCACATTTTTCAACTTTGAATGCGTCAATGCGGGGTTTGTCTGGAGTCCACACACGTCTATCACGTTCAAGCCGATACTGTGCACTGATTCTGTGTATGTCAGTTTCCCTTTGTGAGTTGACAAAGATCACTTTGTCCATTACATGGGTTGGGATGTTTTACCTCTGAGCGGCACTTTTTTGCACACCATGGGCTAAATGGCCAGGTCACATGGACCCCGAAGGCTCAGAGAAGGTTGGGGGAGGGGACCCACTGGAACAGCTGTTGGGAGACAGATGGTAGCCTCCCGTCAAGGCCATCCAGCGTGTTCTTTAACGTGCACAGCGTATGGCTCTCCCGCACACGAGGCCACGGCTTAACGTCCCATCCGACGGACGGCGGTCTTTCCAAGCCCATCGGTGTCCCCTACTGACCGTGGGCAGAGCGGGGAATTTTGCGGAGATAAATCTCAACGCTGACCCAGCTGGGACTCGATCCTGGGAAGTACAGATTAAGAGCCTGGCGCGCTACCGGCTGAGACACCCCCGCCCCATTCATTACATGGACATAAGAGTTGTCCGCTCTCCATTTGAACAACACTCACTTCTGCTCTAACGATTACTTTAATCTCATCACTTTTACTGAAAAAAAACTGAACCAAAACTAAAGTCGATGTCTTTATTTTCTTTCAGCGCGGATTCCCAATACAACAACGCTATCCTTAGTACGAATGTGATTGTAGCTTCAGATGGAAACTTAACATGGTTGTCCAGCGCTATCTTCCGTAGCTCCTGCAAGATCAACGTCGCCTGGTTCCCTTTCGATGAACAGAATTGCTCCATGAAGTTCGCTTCGTGGACGTACGACGGCTTTCAGGTGAACGTCATCATCCAGACGAGAGAAGGAGATCTCTCGAACTACGTTGAAAATGGCGAGTGGGACCTAATCACCATGTTGGTGGAACGGAACGAAGTCTTCTACTCTTGTTGTCAAGAACCTTACCCCGATATCACCTTCCACATCGTGCTGAGGAGACGACCTCTCTTCTACGTGTTCAACCTGATCCTGCCCTGCATGCTTATCACTGGGATTGCACTCCTTAGCTTCTACATGCCTTCCGACTCTGGGGAGAAAGTGACCCTGGGTATCACTACTTTACTCTCCATGACTGTGTTCCTGATGGTGATAGGGGAAAGCATGCCACCAACCTCAGACACTGTGCCCTTGATAGGTAGGTGCTCGAACATTTCATTTGCATACTGTTCATCTTATATATTATTTATCTGGATGTATAAAGTAGAAATAACGATAGGAGTATATATATTAACACTAAAAGATCTACCAGACGTTCAACTCTATTAAACTCTCGAAAATGATATTTCCCACGACGCAAGTTTTCAATTCACGTACAATTCGTTACGATCGGCATCGGAGAAATTTCATTATCGTTTTTGAGGGAAGGGGAATAATTTGGAATAGCAGACGGAATTTCCCTCGTCAGAAGCGTTCATTTGAGATATAATTGGGGGAAGCAAAGAATGGTTTGGGGGTGGGTTAATAAATCTTTATATTGTTTGAGTTACGATAAAAAAACAGTATACTAAAGTTAGAGATCCTAGCTCTTACTAAATTAACTAAAATGTATATTAGTGGTATGAAAAAATAAATAAATACCCCCTCAAGCAGCTGCTTTCCACAGAGGTCTGACAGGAGCCTATCAGTTTATGCCATACAGTTATATGCCATAGTAGAAGGTCTGTGAGGATGGCAGGAACTCAGCAGAAAAATGACACATACATCCATGCCTTACCCGGGCTCGAACCCAGGTCCCTTAACGATTCAGAAATGGTCGCACAAGTATAACGGATGAACAAATGACCTAGTTTGGCTCGGTCTGTAGCACTCCAGGCTCGTAATCTGAAGTTCCCAGGTTCGAGTCTCATCCGTACCAGCGTTGAGATTTATCTTCGTTAAACCCCCACCGTGCCGTGGGTCAGAAAAGGGAACTCATGCGCTTGGAGAGGGTGCCATCCGTCAGATGAGACGTTAAACAGTGGCCCCTATGCAGAAGAGCCCTGCCCTGTGTACGTTAAAAAACACGCTGGATGGCCTAGACGTCAGGCTAGGCCATCCAGCGTGTATTAGGTTAATTGCTGTCCAGTGGACTCCTTTCCAACTTTCTCTGAGCCTTTGGAGTGAGCTGGTTATTCAGCTCATTGTGTGCAAATACAAAGCTCCGCTCAGAGGTAATACAATCCAACACAGTCGACTGAAAAGACCTGATGCATCTCATTGGATGAAATTTGTGCTGAATGTTGTCCATGCGACAACTCAGGTCATAGTGCATGACAAACTATTGTAGCATAAAGGTGTTGCTCCAGATGGATCCCAAAGTAGTGTAGGGGCGGGGGTGGCTCAGTCGGTAGCACGCCAAGCTCGTAATCTGTAGTTCCCAGGTTCGAGTCCCAGCTGGGTGAGCGTTGAGATTTATCTCCGCAAAATTCCCCGCCCTGCCCACGGTCAATAGGGGACACCGATGGGCTTGGAAAGGCCGCCGTCCGTCGGATGGGACGTTAAGCCGTGGCCCCGTGTGTGGGAGAGCCATACCCTGTGCACGTTAAAGAACACGCTGGATGGCCTTGACGGGAGGCTACCATCTGTCTTCCAACAGCTGTTCCAGTGGGTCCCCTCCCCCAACCTTCTCTGAGCCTTCGGGGTCCGTGTGACCTGGCCATTTAGCCCATGGTGTCAAAAAAGTGCCGCTCAGAGGTAAAACAACCCAACCCAACCCAGAGTAGTGACAGGGGAAGATATAGACGTTCAAAATGCGGTTCATAATTGGCTATGCTCTCCATAAGAAACTTCGTTCTCTGATGGAATTAAAAAGCTTGTTAGTCGCTGGACTAAATATGTCAAATGAGGAGGCGATTATATTAAAAAACAGTGTATATTGTTTATGGTCTAAATTATTTTGAAGCTGGACTTTAATTCACCTTTTTTATTGACTAACCCTCCAACATGCCATTAAAGATATATTATGTGTATAACCATTCATATGCGAAATTCGTTATTTTTTCAGATGAATCGTCGAATGTTGTATTTCCTACCTTAAACAACTTTGCATTTTCAATTTTTCTGTTATGAATTTTTGCTGCTGAAATATCTGTGAATACAAAAATCTCTAAAATATAAATTTATCCATATTTTGTTAATGTTAATGCTGAGTAAACCCTAAATGTTTTGATCAGCTTCTAATAAAACTTATTGTTATATCTTTGAACGATTTTTTTTTTCTTTATCGTTGCAGGCCTCTACTATGCAGTGGTGATGACTCTCGTCTCCTTGGCAACCGCGATGTCAGTAGTAACTCTCAACATCCACCATCGAGGCCTCCACGGAAGGGAAGTTCCTCCACTTGTAAAAAAATTCGTTTTTGGCGTTTTGGCCAAATTGATGTTCATCAAACTGGACGTTTTAGAAACCTTTGAAGCAAGTAACTTGGTAAGTTGACCACAAATTGGAAACGTTTATCACACTTGGATTCATGCTTGTTTTATCTCTGAACGGCACTTTTCTTTTTGCACACAGTGGGCTAAAAGGCCAAGTCACAAGGACCCCGAGGGCTCAGAGAAGGTTGGGAGAAGGGGTCCCACTGGACAGCTGTTAGGAGACAGATGGTAGCCTCCCGTCAAGGCCATCCAAAGTGTTCTTTAACGTGCACAGGTGTGGCTCTCCCGCACACGGGGCCACGACTTAATGTTCCATCCGACGGACGGTGGCCTTTCCAAGGTTGCCAGATCACTAATATAATCCATCGGTGTCTTCTACTGATCGAGGGCAAAGCGGGGAGTTTTGCCGCGATAAATCTCAACGCTGGCCCAGGTGGGACTCGAACCTGAGAACTGCAGATTATGAGCCAAACCCCGTCCCTTGGAATTGGGGAAAAATCCAGCAGATTTTGGGTTTTTAACTAAAATTAAAATTCTTATACAGTTATGGTTTACATCATTTTACTACTTTTAATATGGCCATAAAAGCAATATCTTCATAATACAAGAAGAGCAAAGTTTAATTTTTCAGAATCATCGAAATATAATTTTAGTCTCGATTATTTTTTAAAAACTTAATTTTTAAAATATTACACTCCATTCTTAAAGCCTTTATTAAGCGGAAGTGTACAGTAGCTCAAAAAAATATCCGATTACAGAATTCAGAAAAATATCTGGCAACGATTTTTTTTAGAAATTAGTTATCTGGCAACCTTCGTGTACTGCACACGAAGATCACTTATTTCTACCAGATCACTAATTTCTAAAAAAAATCGTTGCCAGATATTTTTTCTGAATTCTGTAATCAACCATAGTGTTCGGATATCCTTTTGAGCGACTGTACCGAGTTTCAACTTGGGACAGCAATGGGATCGTTAGTTGAAGATATTTATTTAACACTGAAGTTAAATGCACCTCAGCCGGAAAAAGAAAAAGTATGTAAAATAGACAGTGTATCTAAGCCAATGATTCCCAAAGCTTACATGGCCAATCACATTATGAACATCTTTTTAGGAGTAGTAACCCCCCCCCCCCTTACAATTGACACTCCTCAATAATTCTTTGTCTATTTCTCATGAGAGCTGTGAAGTGCGACTATTGGTACTGTCGCTCAAAAAAGTATCCGAACACTACGGTTGATTACAGAATTCAGAAAAAATATCTGGCAACGATTTTTTTTTTTAGAAATTAGCGATCTGGCAAACCTTTGTGTCACGTGACACGAAGGTTGCCAGATCACTAATTTCTAAAAAAATCGTTTCCAGATATTTTTTCTGAATTTTGTAATCAACCATAGTGTTCGGATACTTTTTTGAACGATTGTAGGTGGTCATATTAATTTGATACTAGATCGTGTGGGCTCACTCACGGAAATAATGAGCGTGTGCAGTTACCGTTCACAGCAAACTGGTAACTGTGAACGGTAACTGGAGCGTGTACAGTTGCTGTACACGCTCCAGATATTTTTCCTGAATTCTGTAATCACGTGACACGAAGGTTGCCAGATCACTAATTTCTAAAAAAATCGTTGCCAGATATTTTTTCTGAATTCTGTAATCAACCGTAGTGTTCGGATACTTTTTTGAGCGACAGTACTCCTGATTGTATTTTCGTTTCCTCTGGATATTTATAGGAAGGTAAACAAAACATGTCTATTTTTTTCAATCAGTCTACAGGAAAGATTCACAGCCTTTTTGGGTCGAATATTACGTTTCCCTCTATAAAAATAATTAAAAAATAATATGTACCTTTTATACATATTTACGAATATTTTAATTTATGAATTTCAAATGTCTTTCTTTGATAATTAAAATGTACCTAACTATATTAATCTAAGAAAGAAGTAGTCGATATTCTATTTAATCTATTTCCAGAGACAAACTCGAAAACAGAAAAATTTAACTAATGTTGAAGTCTATTTCTACAGATATTCTGTGTATTTACTATGGAACAATCCCATGAATTTCTGAAAAGCCCCTTTTGGGATACCATTAGATGGCGTTGCATAATTATATATTTAATTAAGAAATACTCAGCAAAGAATTTGAAATACAATATTTCAATGGAGAACAACTTTTTATATAGTAACTTATAAGCAACAGCTGTATCACTTCTTACACATTGCTCAATGTTAATTTTAGTCATTCCCGCAAACAAATTTGATTTCCATTGAATGTTTTCTTTGATTTCCATTTGTGTCACACAGAACGAACAATCAATTAGTGGGTTTTGATTAACGAGAGCTACAATTTAAGTAATATGTTGAAAAAGCTGCTAAAAGTGGCCTCAAACACGAGAATCTTTTAAGAAATTTTTTTTAGAAAATCCCTTTTATAATTTCTGAATTAAAGGATTAGAAAAGAGTATGTGGTAAATGAAATCTCGAAAGCAAGGCCAATGGAGACAGGTAAGGTTTTTGTTCTTCCTTGCTATGTATACTTAGAGACCAAGGACTTCACTTTGGGGTTGGTGGTGGTGGTGGGGGGGGGGGGGGGTGCCAGACTCGTAATCTGCAGTTTTCAGGTTCGAGTCCCAGCTGGGCCAGCGTTGAGATTTATCTCCGCAAAACTTTCCGCGTGCCATACCCTGTGGACGTTAAAGAACAGGCTGGGTGGCCTTGAGGGGAGGCTACCATCTGTCTCCCAACAGCTATTGTAGTGCCTCCCTCCCCCAACCTTCTCTGAGCCTTCGGGGTCCTTGTGATCTGACCATTTAGCCCAATGTGTGCAAAAAATGGCTGCTCAGAGGTTAACAACCCAACGACAACTTTACTTTGGAATCGTTGATCAACATTTATTAATAACGACTTGAAGATAAATCTGATGAAATTCTAAAATTATTATATCATATTATATTACTATATACTTATATTACTATATCATTAATATATGACACAATTTCTTTATTCATAAAATTAAAAAAAAGATACTTTTGGCATCTTCAATTTCTTTTATTTAAAATGATCTTCAAATATTAAAAAATTCCAGGTTAGTAGGGCTTTGTATATTGCCATTGCAAAGTTTTAGTTCCAGGTGAGCCATGGTTTTTTCGCATACGATGTTCTGTCCCACTGCTATATGCACGCCATCTGTTGAGCAAAACTGCTATTAATATATCTTAATTCTTGCAACAGATGTCAAGTTCAACTGTAAATTACTCCTGACGAATTAGTGCTCGTTTTCAAATTAATTAATTCAAATTTTTCAATTTGTTTTCAATTAATTCAAATTAATAGAATATTGGGAAAATGTATGTAGTGATATTTTATTGGAACTTAATTTAAAACAGTCGTCCCGTGGCCGAGTGGTTAGCGCGCTTGGCTACTGATCTACGGGACTTGGGGTTCGAGCCCCGGATAAGGCATGGATGTATGTGTCGTTTTTCTGCTGAGGTCCTGCCATCCTCACAGACCTTCTACTATGGCATATAAACCGACAGGCTCCTGTCAGACCTCTGTGGCAAGCAGCTGCTTGAGGAGGTATTTATTTTTGCCGTCCCATGGCCGAGTGGTTAGCACGCTTGGCTACTGATTTAAGGGACCTCGGTTCGAGCCCCGGGTAAGGCATGGACGTCTGTGTCGTTTTTCTGCTGAGGTCCTGCCATCCTCACAGACCTTCTACTATGGCATATAAACCGGCAGGATCCTGTCAGACCTCTGTGGCTAGCAGCTGCTTGAGGGGGTATTTATTTTTGCCGTCCCATGGCCGAGTGGTTAGCACGCTTGGCTACTGATCTAAGGGACCTGGGTTCGAGCCCCGGGTAAGGCATGGACGTCTGTGTCGTTTTTCTGCTGAGGTCTTGCCATCCTCACAGACCTTCTACTATGGCATATAAACTGACAGGCTTTTGTCAGACCTCGTGGCAAGCAGCTGCTTGAGGGGGTATTTATTTTATTTATTTTAATTTAAAACAAAATAAAACTTTTTCCCCTCCCCGTTGATCGAGTTGTTTTACCTCTGAGAGACACAAAACTAAATGGCCAGGTCAAAAGGACCCCCAGGGCTCAGAAAGGTTGGGGGAAGGGGATACACTGGAACAGCTGTTAGGAGACAGGTGGTAGCCTCCCGTCAAGGCCATCCAACGTGTTCTTTAACATGAAGATAGTATGGCTCTCCCGCACACGGGGCCACGGATTAACTTCGCATCTAACGGGTGGCGACCTTTATAAGCCCATTGATGTTACCTACTGACCGAGGGTTACGGTGGTTGGGTTTTCGGTGATAAATCTCAACGATTATTCGGTTAAAATTTTGATTTTTCAATTTTTCGACACCGATAGAGGTCGCGCTTAAAGTTATGGGAGATTCCTGGTCATTATCCTTATTTTGAGATCTGTTATTTTTTTATTCTTAGATACATATTTTACAAGCCAAATGGCTTGTAAATTCGGTGCTTCCTTAATTCATTCATTTCGAACTAGTGTTGTTTTCAAACTTTAAAGGATATTATTCCATTATACAATTAACTAAATGACCATACCACTTCTAAAGATCTGAGTACGGCTAGAAAAAAGAATTCATTTAACAATTTGTTGCCAGTGTCTCTGGATTGGATTGTTTTACCTCTGAGCGGCACTTTTTTGCACACCATGAGCTAAATGGCCAGGCCACAAGGACCCCGAAGGCTCAGAGAAGGTTGTGGGAGGGGACCCACTGGAACAGCTGTTGGGAGACAGATGGTAGCCTCCCGTCAAGGCCATCCAGCGTGTTCTTTAACGTGCACAGGATATGTCTCTCCCGCACACGGGGCCACGGCTTAACGTCCCTTCCGACGGACGGCGGCCTTTCCAAGCCCATCGGTGTCCCCTACTGACCGTGGGCAGGGCGGGGAATTTTGCGGAGATAAATCTCAACGCTGACCCAGCTGGGACTCGAACCTGGGAACTACAGATTACGAGCGTGGCGCGCTACCCACTAAGCCATCCCCGCTGCTCTGGAGTTCAGCTTTTCTAGATGTTTTTGCATCTGCAAGTAGAAAGATGGTACCACAAATAAAGGTAATATTCCCATTAAATTTTATTTTGAACCTTTATATCACATAATTGATTCATGTGCTGATTAAATACGAATGTATTTATTCTTAATGCAACCTCGAAAATAAACTCCAAAGGACACGAAAAAACCGCAACCGTTACCAACAGCTTATTGTGCAAAGATGAACGTAGTTCTCATGAACAGTGAGAGAGCAACTACGAATTATTTCAGGAAGCAGGTTAGATGAGAGAATTAAGGCGTTATAGTTGACTTTTAAGAAAATTGCGTTTTACACAAAAATTATTTTCCGTTTCTATTAATATATATGGAAAGTTCTCTTCTGATTTTTAAATCTAAATGAATACTTAATACTTTCTCTCCAACAGGCTTTTCACAGGGTGCCTGCTAAGATAATGCCTGAAAGGGAATTCTGCGAAAACGGAGGTCTCTCTCCAAAACTTCGCTCCCCCAACTGCATAACGAGTCTTCAAAAAGCTGTCAGGAACCCCATAGAGAACTTCGAATCGCAATTTCTTCGTGTCTTGGACAAGGTCTACCAGACCATCGAGAGGAATGAGACAAGGCTTGCCGAACAAGACAGAAGAGACAAGATCAAGCTGGAATGGCAACAAGTAGCTCTAGTCATAGATCGATTCCTACTGTGGGTGTTTATCGTGTCCACTTTGGGCACGACATTCGGCATCTTGTCGATGTCACCCCACGCAAGGCTGTATTGAAGTGTGGTCCAAGAAGATGCTTGAATACACTTAACCCCCACACATGGACTGTGAAATGTGTTGATCTAGTCTCGGGCCCTAGCACAGACCTCAGGTGCTGAAAGGTCTGTTGCTGCTCTTGTAATGCGGCCTTATAGGTCTAAGGTGGAGCTGTGGAGATGAAAAAAAAATAAGGAAAATAAGATGATGGTGACAAATGATTTCTTGTGCGTGCTCTTTAGCGGTACATATTCGTATTCTACGTATTGCTCTTGTCTAGATGATGGGTATTAGAGGTTTCTATACTCATATATTTTATTCGAGAAGTCTAACAGTCGTTGAAAGGGTGGCTGGTAAAAAATTCTTCAAATGATTGCATTTAAAAGTAATAGATTTTTATTAAAAAAAAAATTGGTAAATGTAAATCTACCTCCAGACATGTATATATCTAGGCAGAAAACAAATGTTTATCTGTGGAATGAAGAAAAAAAATTTTTTCCCAGGTTGGTAGAAATGTATAACATAATCTTTCCGCTAAAAATTAAGGAAGGAAAATTTCCAACGTAATTTTACGGAGATATCAAGGAATGTTCATATTCTGAAAACGAACAGAACTCTTTAGCGAGGCTCGAATTCAAAACTCTTGGGTTCGAATTCTCAAGCATCCACTAGCGATGACGTTTTTGTCTAGGTTACCTTTATTTTTCTATGAAATTATTTTTAATTACAAGATTTTCCAATTATTTTATTTGTTTTAAGCATTTTAAGTAAATGCTGTCAATAATACTCGTTACTTCAGTCAGTGTAAGCAACTGTCTGCTTAGCGTCCAGTCATTATTATAAGGTGCTAGGAATTGTTGACATTTTGCGAATGTGATTTTCATTTCTAATTTAGATGTTTTTGTATGTTATCATGATAAAAAAATGAGGTATTAGTATTCATATTTTTTAAGCAATTCGCTTTCATATATATATTTTTTTAATCTCATGGTTCAATAACGATTATAGTGTGAGATAGTTGAATTTATACCCCTGGTTTGAAATGTAGAGTTTAATATTGTACTGTTCGTTTTGAGTAATTGCAATAGGTAATGTAGTAGAAAGTTTAGTTGTCCGTGACTGCTTCCCCTGAAAAGAATGGGACCACATGTCATTACAAATTGATAATTAAAATGTTCGCAATCTTTGAAGACTGCACATCTCTGAATACTATGCTGAATTATTTGAGAACGTTATGCATTGTGTTTGTAACTAATGTCTCCATTCGTTCTATGTTCCCTTCTTCCAGAGCAGAAGAGAATTTTCGCGAAAGCCAGATTCAAAAAGCTTTAACTTCTAAAATAACTTTTCTAGAGAAAAATTCCACTGATAAAAATTCAAATCTAGATCAGGTTCGTCGAACCCAAACTCAGTAAAGAGCCACTAGCGAAAAAAACACTATATTCTTAAACAGCCGCGAGAAAAATCTTTACTTAAAAACCAAAAAATAGATTTCTAATGAGTAATGAACTGAAAGGAGAAAAATTATATTTTTAAGGAATCAAGGAAATATCTTGATTAAAAAACAAAGATATATACATTTTAATGAGTACTATGAATTATCAAAACCGTTAGTAATGCATCTAAAAACGTTTGGTCAAAAAATTGGAATGAGCCAGATTCAGTATATTAATTGTTTTACGAGCCGCAATTTCTTTTGCAATGAGCAGAAGTTTGGACGAGCATGTTCTAGACCAGTGGTTCTCAACCTTTTATGCTTCACGTACCCCCTGGAAATGTGTATGTAAGTGGCGTACCCCTTGTATAGATAGTTAAAACTATAGTTATAATATAAAAATGGGAATAAAATAAAACATATATATATATACACACACATTAAACTCTGTATTCATAAATTACATATATCGATAAACACAAAGAAATGACATAAACAATTTAACTAATCTTATAAAATTATAAACATTTTACTAGGTAATCGACTTTGAGCTCTCACGGCATACCCCAAAACTTTTTGCTGCGTACCCCACGTTGAGAACCCCTAGTCTAGATGATTTTTTCCTAAATTTTCACTTTCAACAATTTTCAATTAGCATTTTAAGAATTGCGGAATTTCGAAAATCTACTAGTATAACTTTCATCTTCAAAAATTTTCCCGAAAAACGAAGAATGTGAAGAAAACAACACGATTTACAAACGTGAAGCACCGCACATATTGTGCACAGTAGTAGTAGTAGAGTTTGAATATACAATTTTTATTTAAAGTCTTAACTCAATTTCAAAATAATTCTTAGTCTTGCGAAAGTGCCATTGAATGTTTCAGCTCTCGTAGCTTTTTAGTATGAAGGAAATATTTTCGAAACTTAAAATCACATATGATCTGATGCTTAGCTTCCTTTTATGGCTTATATATGTTACCGCTAAAGTGCAGAAATCAGTTATTCTACAGATTATCTAGGTATTGTGCAGATTAACTAGGGTGATCCGTTAACGTGCGGAAAATTGTTTCATTTCTCAAATTATCTAGGTAATCTGCATATTACCTACTAGGCACTCGTTAAAGTGAAAATAAGATCTTTGCTGGAACAACAGGAACGTTTCTGTACGCTTAAATTAACATAATGTTATTTATCTAGTGTCCGAGAGTAGAGTTGAAAACAGGGTCATCCCTCTGTCAACATGAATCAGTCGTCCGAATTATAAAAAACGCCCCCAAAATGAGCAGGCCAAGTGAGAACGAATCATTTTAGTGATTCGTTATCAAGAATGAATCACTTTACCGATTCGTTCTCACTTGGCCTCCGCTCATCCGGGGCGTTTTTTATAATGCGAACGAGTGAATCACGTGACACGAAGATTCATATTCAAGAGATTCACCACTATGAGAGAAACAAACTTTTGAACTTTAACGATACGGAAGCCGTTAATGTGCACATTACCTAGGTAAAATGCGGAAAACTCTTGATTCCGCACGTTAACGGAGCAAATCAGTTAATCTACAGATTAGCTAGGTAATGTGCACATTAACGGCTTTCGAGCTTTAGCGGTAACATATATATAATGATACACTTATTTTAAAAGTTGCTGAGCTTAGAATTTGTCGTTCTTTGATATAAAATAGAAGTGAAGTGATATTTTTGGCAAGATAACTGTTAGTTTATGAAATATGGTAGTTGGAAGATTTAAAAACTTCATATAAAGTTTAAATACTGACAGAAATATGAAAAAATCCTAATGTTATGTTAATGGAGCGTCAAATTCGAAGCTTTATAACTTCTTAAATAAGCTTTTATGGAAACATAGGACTGAAGATAAAGGTCCAAGTATTAATTAAATGTTAATTAATTAAAGATCTAAAATTATCTAAATCTCAGTTTTCAACAATATTCTTTCAATATTAAAGAGTTATAATAATTTGTGTTCAAGCGATTTTAGTTTTCCAATTTAATGGAAAGTGGGTCTATCAAAGATAGTATTATTAAGTTATGTTTGTTTAAAAAATTATGGAACAGTTGTGCAAGCTAAAATATTTTACAATAGCAATGTCAATCATAAGCAATGTCACCATTAAGTTAATTGAAACTTAAATAATAAGTATTATTTGAAGCCATTTAATAAAAAAAGTGTATAGTTTGTGTAGATAATTCTTTCAATATTTTACAGTTTTGTATAATTTTTTAGGACTGTCATTGCTGAAGTTAAATATTTCAGCTTCTGTAACTCTTTCAATGAATATTATTTCCATTAGAGATTTAGGCATACTTGAATGAGAGCTTTAATAAAAAAAAAGACTTCTCAATAACTTCTTAAATATAATTTTATTTGAGAAGTTACAGATCTTCGAATCTGATTTTCCATTGACATTACGTATATATAACTATGGATGTTTTTATTTTTGTGGTCTATTCCTATATATAAATAGTCTTAACGGTATAAACATACCTAGCACACAAGACAACAGCAATGCAAGTAGAACATGAATATTTCCTGCTTCAAATGTTTCAAGGTAACGCACGGAATGGCAGAAACAGGTTGAGTTCTGCTAGTGCATAAATATGTACAAAAGCTAGTAACTAACGAAACTTTTTTGTTTCCTGTACAGAAAGAGAGAATGATTTTTGTAGTGAGTTTGAATTGTCATCAGTTCTTAAACTGAAGACACAGGTTGATATAAAAGTTCAATGATTCTTCAGAGGATTATGTTGGAATGGGTGAGAACTGGCCAAACACTTAAGTAAATTACGTTTTTTTTTGTCATTTTTGTGGAAAATGTTTAATAATTGTTTTCTTCCTCCAAAATGTGTAGAACAAGGCGGCCAACCGTTTTAAGTGGCAAAGTCGCTTGTTTCTAGAAACCTGCTGATTGAATTCTGAAGCTTTTTTTAAAGTTCCTCTGTAAAAAAAAATTGTTTTAAAATGAACCGTAAAAACTAAATTATTCGGATTAATTAGGGATGTAGGTAGTTCGAATAATCGATTTCAAATAAAACAGGTATTTGTATTATGTATTAATTTTTTTATGTATCGAAGAAAGTATTCCAGCAAAAAGCATTTAAATAATTTAATTTTGGATAATTATACAAATGAAGCAAAAAATTACGTACTAAATTAACAAATAAATGCACGATGAGCCATTTTTCAAAACGTGTCATGCAGTTCGGATAACCGAATATACGAATAATCGGGGTCCAGATAAATGGACTTTTATTGTACGGTTTATATTCACTTGGTATGCTGGACAAACTTGCTTTGGGGGATAGATCAGACCATTTGAAATTCTCCGTTACTGACCGCAAAATTTTTGGAGGACTGTGCCCTTCCTATAATGGTCTTAAACAGCAGTAACAACTAAGCTTATCTAAAAAAACTAAAAGCCCCAAAAATTCCTCTACTTCTTACTTGCAAAAAATCGTTCTTCCATTTACTATCTAGTGGTACAATGTGATTCCAGACAAGCCTGGATCTATAAAAAAAATCGAGAGGAATAGAGCCGGAAAAAACTTAAAAAGCCAAAAGACTGAATTTCCAATGCAGTATACTTTTTCACCTCCGTCTTACAGTATTTAAAAATTTCTTGAAAAATGCATGAAATGTAAATAAATTGAATATTATTTTTTTGCATCTATTATTAGTATTCTGAAAAGTGGGGGTATATATATATAATACCCTGTCCCCTCCCCTCTAGTTCCGGCCCTGTTTCCAGATGGTGGATGGCTGAAAGATTAAAAACTATTATATTTTGGAAACTTCGAGCTAAAATTTCTGATAACGAGACTGATTATCAATATAATTTTCAGTACACTGTTGACTCGATAGTTTTTAGGAGATTGCAGAGAAATGGAAATTATTCCGGGTGTCATTTTTTCTAGCAAGATCAATATTACAAATCTCATCGGTGTTTGAGAGTTCAAAATACTCAGCAACTTTTCCTCGGAAATTTTTAAAATAACAGATTTAAATATGTTAAAGCAAAATCGCTAGTTGGTTGAGGTTTTATGGAGCATGAGCAACGACAAAATCGAATAAGGAAGTAAAAAATTATATCTCCATGAAGTCAAGAGCAGTTTCAAATTTTTAGTATTAGAATTCTTCCAACATGATAATTCGACTTGTCAGAAGCCAACTTATTAACCAATAAATTAAAGAATATACCTTCGCAAACAAATTTTCGATTAAAAATACACAGTTTTATCAGAATAATATGACCACCTACCATACATATACTATGGTAGGTGCTCATATTATTCTGATACGACTGTGTATCTTTAATAATTTAAGTAGGCAGTAAAAATCTTAAAAAACTGTAAAAAAAATGCATGGTTTTTAACAGGCCTGGACCGAATCTAGAAAAAAATAAGGGGGGGGGGATGAAATCGAACCGGCAAAAGTGGAGCCAAGAGACTGAATTTCCGTTACATTGGTAACATTTTCCCTTTCGTTTTAGAAATTAAAAAAAAAATTTCGGAAAAAATTCGTGAAATATGCACAAGTTAAATAAGCTTTGGCGTCCTGAATAAAAAACATAATATCCCCTCAAGCAGCTGCTTGCCACAGAGGTCTGACTGTAGCCTGTCAGTTTATACGCCATAGCAGAAGGTTTGTGAGGATTTGAAGACAGGATCTCAGAAAAAAAAGATACAAACATCCATGCCTTACAGAGTTCGAACCCAGGTCCCTAAGATCAGTAGTCAAGCGCGCTAACCACTTGGCCACGGGACGGCGTGACCTCCTTAATAGCAAATGACCGGCATGCCCATCCTCCCCAAGATCCGACCCTACTTCTTAGGTATCGTGAAAATAAGAACTGAAATTTGAAGTTAAACAGTTTTTCTGGTAAAGCTAATTATTAGAATTAAAACTATAGCAAAATCCCAAAGAAATATTAATATTTTTAAAAAAACGTATATTTTAATATAGCAAGCATTGTTATTTATTTACCATATTCACTGCAGTTGTGATACTAAGGAAAATGATACCTGGACAATTAAAAGAATTGTCACAAAGGTATATATTATATATACAATGGTATAGTTTTACATTTAAGTGCAGACCATGTGGCTTCATGGGTTGGGTTGTTTTACCTCTGAGCGGCACTTTTTTGCACACCATGGGCTAAATGGCCAGGCCACAAGGACCCCGAAGGCTCAGAGAAGGTTGGGGGAGGGGACCCACTGGAACAGCTGTTGGGAGACAGATGGTAGCCTCTCGTCAAGGCCATCCAGCGTGTTCTTTAACGTGCACAGGGTATGGCTCTCCCACACACGGGGCCACGGCTTAACGTCCCATCCGACGGACGGCAGTTTTTCCAAGCCCATCGGTGTCCCCTACTGACCGTGGGCAGGGCGGGGAATTTTGCGGAGATAAATCTCAACGCTGACCCTGCTGGGACTCGAACCTGGGAACTACAGATTACGAGCCTAGCGCGCTACCGACTGAGCCACCCCCGCCCCAGTTACTAACGATTAAGCCATATTTGCAACAGCAGATAGTTACTATCAAGCCATTTAAGGAAAAATAACTCTTGATTGCTTATCTAGTAAGAATAAAAATCGACATATCATATATTTTAAAGTACATTTAATAAGTATTGTGCCTTTTTTGACTCAACTGTTAGTCGGTTTTTGACATAAAACTTGGTAGGAAAAAACTTATTTCCCAAATTGAAAGCATGTCCTTCATTTCTAGCTTTTTTTAGGTCCCAAACTGGTAACCCTAACCGGAAATCGCTGTCAAATTTGTTGTCATTTACAGCTACATCTGAACGTACATCACAATAACATTAACTTCTCATTGCAGTTAGCGACCTGATTTTTTTGGCCCAACACGGGGTCACGGAGGAAGAACTCGCCTACGAAATATGGGACCGTTCGGTCAAGTGCATCAGGAATCACAGAGTATCAAAATCTCGATAGTTTGCGACGAAAGCACGGGCTATTGACAGCGTGCACCGTCAAAAATGACCTGAACAACGCTGGCCGTGTTGTCTACTGCTAAAGTATCGGGAGAGAGGAGCTCACAAAACTAGCCTAAAAAAAACTGATTAAAAAAACTGATTAAAAAAACTGATAAAATATACTGATTAAAAGCGAGACCTGGGCAGTGCCGGGTGCCTTTCAGCAAGCACCAAACAAAAGGCGCCACTTTTGGAGACTCTCCCACCCCCCCTCCTCCTAGCTCAATCACTGCTGTGTGCAATCGACTATATTAGGATTTCGAAATTTATTTTCTGCGTGGCCGTGGTTAGCGCGCTTGGCTACTGATCTGAGGGACCTGGGTTCGAGCCCCGGGTAAGGCATGGATTATGTGTCGTTTTTCTGCTGAGGTCCTGCCATCCTCTCCAGACCTTTTACTATGGCATATAAACTGACAGGCTCCTGTCAGACCTCTGTGGCAAGCAGCTGCTTGAGGGGGTATTTATTTTTTTGATTTTTTATAAATTTCGCAATCAAAAGATAACGCAGTTACCTGGCAAAGAACAATGTTGAATGCAATAGGAAACTAACATGTGATTCGAAAGTACGTGCTTGGAGACAACCTGATCATTCATCGCAATTGACCTAGAGCTCCGTTTACGTCGTTCTCTGCATAGTGAAATCTTTGGCACTGGGCCTGCTTCACATTGATAGTTCCAAACACGTTTTCTTCAATTTGTCGAGTGAACAAACTTGGACAGCAGAAGGCAATATTTGAGTAATCAACGTTGCGCCATATGCTACATAAAATGCCATATGCTACATAAAATGAAAGAGGAATCACAAAAGTTATAACATGCACTGTATCCATTAAATGAAACTTTTAAAAAGTCGTAAAACTTCGCTCGTTTATCAACATGGGATAAAATCCTAATTTGACCCACCAAAAAAACCCCAATTGACTCTTCTTTCAGTAATATAACAACTCTTTAGTTCCGTATGGGGAAAGTATGGGGGGGGGGGGAATTAGTGTTCTAGGTAGGTACGAATTCTTGTTATTTTAACTGAGTGTGATACTAAACCACGATCTTTTGACAGCATTTCATGTAGTCTGATTGCTCAGATACTGATAGCAGATCGAAACTCTGCCAAATTGAAACAAAACCATTTGGATAGGAATGAACCAGATTGTAGTGGTTGCCTAGTCAATTTTTGAGCCACTTTTTCTTATCGTCCTCCCCACCCCCCTTTTCTTGGTAATAAGGAGGAAATTTTCGTATATTTATGGTTTCGTGACCTCTGTGGCAAGCAGCTGCTTGAGGGGGTATTTATTTTTTATTTTTCATCGCTTGTGGGAACTTATTACTATTCAGAATTTAATCAGTAGTATTGTTTTACCTTGAATTCTTTTATCTCTGAGCGGCACTTTTTTGTGCACAGTGGGCTAAATGGCTAGGCCACAAGGACACCGAGAGCTCAGAGAAGGTTGGAGGAAGGGAACCCACTGGACAACTGTTAGGAGACAAATGGTAGCCTCCCTTCAAGGCCATACAGCGCTTTCTTCAATATGCAGTGTATGGCTCTCCCACAGACGGAGCCACGGCTTAGCGTCACATCCGACGGCCTTTCCAAGCCGATCGGTGCCCCCTAGTAACCGAGGGCAGGGCGAGAGTTTTGCGGAGATTTATATATTTTGTTTATTATATTTTCATTTATTATACATTTTGTTTAGTATTTAAAAAATAAGTTGAATGATAACATGTTGATATGTCAAGTCCCTTCCAAAGTGAAAGTAGTTGTTGTTCAAGGAGCATTTGGCTCCCCCGATTTTAAAAAGAAATAATCTTAAAAGTTTACTTGCAATAGCGTTCCTTGTTGGAAAGCTAAATTTTAAGTTTAAAAGGTACTCAATACGCCTGATTACTGTTAGCGCCAAAATGCGTGGCCGCGAAATGCATAACTAAACAACGCATTAAGCGGTTAACCCGTAACTGGTATGGTACATTTGAACTATCGAGAAAAATAATAGTGCTGGGGTCTGGTAGACCCCGCCATACCAGTTACTGGTTAAGCAAGATGACGTGAACTAATGGAAGTTTAGCAGCAAGCAAAATGGACACCAGATCTCCCCATTAACAAAGTAACTGTATAACAACTATTACGAGTCGTTTTTTCTTCGACGTATCAGTTAAATGGCTCTCTCAACTACCTTTCATTTTTTTATTGTACCTAACTTTTATGACGTTCACGATATTAGCTCTCTATAAATGAAACTAAAAGTTAATATGACTACGTTAAGTGTTTGTGCCAGTTTTTGCTTAAAACCCTTAGTAGATTTACCAATAACCAACCAAATATGAAATTTAGGAGTTAATACTTAGCTCTCTTTGTGATAATCCATGCTCTCTTTGAGCAGCAAGTTGTTCTAGTTATTTCAGATACCTTCCATCCAGACTTTCCATCAGGTACATGGAAGATGGGCAATAAAAGCGATTTAGTTTACCTAGTCTGTCTTTTTTTCCTTCTTTTATACAAAACGACACAAGAACATGTTAACGCTAAATAAAAGATATTTTTTTACTTTCGAAAAACAAAATCCACGAATGTCTGAATACAGGCATACCTCTAGTATCGTTGTTAATTCGTTCCTGAAAATGGCAATGATATGGGAACGATGACATCTGAGGTATTTATTATTATGGGAAATAAGGAATGTTCGTTAATACTGTCAAGAACCTTTTTTTCATTAAAAATGTCTAAAACACTCACTTCTAACAGAACAAATGTTGGAATGTATAACTAAACATCATATCAGGGCCGGCGTGAACTTTTGCGGGGCTGGGTTCTAAAATTGTCCAGGGCCCCTCCCCCAAAAAAACGCATTTATATGTACTTCTAAATTTTATAATAATAAATTATTTATTATAAGTACAAAGTGCGGTACATATCAACATACAACTTAAAGGAACACCGAGTATATTACAAATATAACATAATTTTTTCTCGCCTTTTTCCCTTTTCCCCGCAAAATCTTTAATTACGTCATCAAAATTGACCGATTTCGCTTTCTTTTGAAAGAAGTCATCGATTAGCGGATTCTGCGATTGGATTTACTATTGGGCTTGGAAAATAACTGACATGTGCTCTGGTGGTGGGACGTGGAGCTAGAAGAACGAGGATACATTGTGTTGGCTTCTGTGTTAAAGAAAGGAAAATGGCGTGGTTTTTTAAGGTGAGCTTTTCGTGGACCACTGGGGTCGGGTTCCGGGGAATGCGCTGAACAGGGTTCTGAAGTGGGTTGGGTTATTTTACTTGTGAGAGGTATTTATTTGTACACAGTGGGTGAAATAGCCAGGTCACAAAGGTTCAGGGGTTTGGGACACAGTGTAGAATTCGGAGCCCTGAAACACTGTTACTTTTTCTTTGGAGCAAAAACGAATACATAAAAAGATTTTTTGCGCTACTTTCCCTTCCATTATATTTGAATTACTGCTTTTTTTTAGTATCGAATTGATCAAACGGGCAAAATAGATTATATTAAAAACACTCAGGACAAACTCAAACTACACAATCGAAAATTCAAAATGACGATTGCTATAGTTAAAAAGATATTGATCATACCTTAGGCATGTCCTATTCGTCTCACAGACAAGAACACACTGCAGAATGTCTCTCTCTCTCCGGTAGTATTCCTCGCCAACTCTTTTTTCACTTATACAAGCAGTATATTAAGGATTATTAGCGTATCTCAGCTAGCATAATACTTGGTGAGATTTGCATGACATTTATTTAAATCCCTTTATCTCCTCCCTCATCGTGGTTTAATTTCCATGTTGAATTGTGTAAATTAGTAAAATAATAACTTTAATCACGGATACCTTTGATAGGATTTTTTCCTAGTTATCCTTTCAGTATCTTTTAAATCGATGAAGATTATAGGCTTCCTGTAAACACAATTCACAGAGTCAATGGCGTACCCAGAAAGCTTTAATGGGGGAAGGGGTTGTTTTCGACATGTTTTGAGTCTAATGGGAGGAGGGTTGGTTTTGGTAAGCTTGTCTGATTTTTAGGGACTACCTTTCAACTAATATTGAAATTATGTTATTTAAACCACAAGGGAGAGAGGGCCATAACTTCTCCACCTTCAGGGGCGTAGCTATGGAGGGGAGCCCCCCTCCAAAAAAAAGGGGGTAATCGGTGTTGGAAAAATTCGATGTAAAATCCAGATGAATTCTGAAAAATTTGGTTTTACCTCTGAGCGGCACTTTTTTTGTACACAACGGACTAAATGGCCAGGTCACAAGGACTCCGAAGGCTCAGAGAAGGTTGGGAACCCACTGGAACAGCTGTTGGGAAACAGATGGTAACCTCCCGTCAAGGCCATCTAACGTGTTCTTTAACGTGCACAGGGTATGGTTCTCCAGCACACGTGTCGCGGCTTAAAGTACAATCCGACGGACGGCAGTCTTTTCAAGACCATCGGTGTCCCCTACTGACAGGGGGCAGGGTGGGGAGTTTTGCGGAGATAAATCTAAACACTGGCCTGAAATTAAGAGGAGTTAGCAAAATCGTGGCAATTTGGCAAAATCTGGGTCAGTTGGGAAAATTCGAATCCGTTTGGTAAAACACAGGCGAGCTCAAAAAATTGGGAATGGTTTTGTGAAATTATAGAGCAGTTGGCAAAAATCAGGTTAGTTGTAAAAATTGGTATTTTTTCTGTAAGATTATAGCAAGTTGGCAAAATGGAGGCAACTTGGCAAATTATAGGGCAGTTACCAAAATTCGAATCCACTTGGTAAAACATAGGCGAGTTCAAAAAATTGGGATTGGTTTTGTGAAATTAAGGAAAGTTGGCAAAATTCGAAATGATTTGGAAAATTTAGGTGAGATGTAAAAGTTGGGATTTTTTCTGTAAAATTATGGAAAGTTGTCAAAATTTAAGGGTGTTAAGTTGTGATAATTACGATTGTTTTTGTGCATATAAGGAGAGTTGGCAAAATTCGAAGTGACTTGGAAAATTGAGGGGAGATGTAAAAATTGGGATTTGTTCTGTAAAGTTATGGCGAGGTAGACAAATCGAGGCAACTTCGCAAAATCTACAGGAGGTGGCGAAATCGATTAAACTTGGGCAAATCTCGGACAGTTGGCAAAATTCGAATCCACTTGGTAAGAAGATGAGTTTTGGGCCAAAATTAAAATCTCAATCTGAATCAGGTTGCTAACAGATAACACCATTTCAAAATTGCTGCTTTCAAGATGTCTGCTGAAAATGACAAGCCATCGTCATTTAGATTCCTTGCAATGGCGGAATGTTCGAAGACTTGAAGACCAGGCCTGGATCGAAGAAAAAGGTGGGAAGGAGGGGGGGGGGAGAGAGACTGAATTTCCACTGCAGTATAACATTTTCCACTCCTTTTTTAAATTTCCTGAAAAACGCGCGAAATATGCACGAATGTAATAATCAAAGGGAAGGGGGGGGGGGGGACTCCTCCCATAGGATTCGGCCATGAACTGTTGCAGGCAGAAGTAGCAAGATGGATAAATATGTCGAGAAAGGTAGTATCGATACTTGGAAAGTTTCATGAGACATGATCCTCCCCTAAATAGTCCCTGGTACAGAACATTTAGAGTGAACTCAACCACAAGTTATTCTCTAACCCAGTGTTCTCAAACCTTTTATGCTTCACGTACCCCCTGGAAATACGTAACTGGCGTGCCCCTTGTATAGATAGATAAAACTATAGTTATCGTATAACAATGGGAATAAAATAAAACACCGACTTCGTTACTAGATCTAGCGACTTTTGAGCTCTCACGGCGTACCCCACGTTCAGAACCCCTACTCCAACCAATGGTGACCTGTGCAGTGACGAATTAAAAAGGTCACCAAAAATCAAAGGTTACAGGGAGATGTGGGTATCCATACACTCTCATAAAGGTAATGCGGAGATGCCTGATCATTTAAATCCCTTTATCAAGCTTATAGAAACAGAGTTCAATGATTTTAAACATGGGTTAATAATTTTATTTTGAATCATACTGAGGGCGTTCAAAATGCTCTTGACACGTGAAGTTAACGAGCTATGACTTGTTTAAATGCTTGTCTAAACTTGTTGCGTGTTAAAAGCAAAGGCCGTACCATTTGTCTATTCGCTGGCGGTGAATAAAGTTGTCTGCGTTGGGTTGTTTTACCTCTGAGCGGCACTTTTTTGCACACCATGAGCTAAATGGCCAGGTAACATGGACCCCGAAGGCTCAGAGAAGGTTGGGGAACCCACTGGAATAGCTGTTGGGAGACAGATGATAACCTTCCGTCAAGGCCATCCAGCGTGTTCTTTAACCTGCACAGGGTATGGCTCTTCCCCACACGGGCCACGGCCTAACGTCCCATCCGACGGACAGCAGCCTTTCCAAGCCCATCGGTATCCCCTACTGACCGTGGGCAGGGTGGGGAATTTTGCGGAGATAAATCTCAACGCTGACGCAGCTGGGACTCGTACCTGGGAACTACAGATTACGAGCCTGGCGCGCTACCGACTGAGCCACCCCCGCCCCAGTTGTCTGCGAAATCTGTGCACTGTTGCTATGAAGCCTTCTAAAGATAGGGGAAAGATTTTACATTTTCACAAGGATGCAGCTAGGGTCGATGCGAAAAAAAAAAAGATTTATCACAAGTATCCTGCCATCCTCACAGATCTTCTACTATGGCATATAAACTGACAGGCTCCTGTCAGACCTCTGTGGCAAGCAGCTGCTTGAGGGGGTATTTATTTATTTTTATTTATATGGGGATCATGCCAGTTCATTTGGCACGGTCACGGGATGGTTGCGCAAATTCAGAGGACAGCAGAGCTTTGAAGACCTTCCTCGTGCAGGAAGATCGGAGGCCATGAACTAGAGAACCATCGCTGCTGTTTGCAAACTGATTAAAGAAAACCCATATATCACGATTCATGTAATAAGTTTAGATGTCAGTGTGGAAACAATTATTCATCATTTAGAGTTCTGAAAGCTGTGCCAAATGGATATCCCACAGAGAGACCTGCAAAAGACTAGACAGACATTGCCACAGGCCATGAGACGTGGTTTCATTACTATACAACTCCAAGAAATATCGACAACTATGTCTGGGTTGCGGAAGATGAACGACATCCCCAAATCCTCCGAAGACTTTCACTCAAGGAAGAGGATGTTCACATTTTTTTTTCAATTCCCAAGTTATAGCCGTGGACATCTTACCAGAAAAAATGATTACAAATGGCCAATACATACCAACATTATTTTTCCAAAATTGTTAAGATGAAGGTAGAGCGTTCAACAACAGGCGTGTCAAGGTCTGTTGTTGCTATTTTCAATATTGTTCCTTTTTCATGACAATGCCGAAGCTTAGAAAACCTAGCAAGTTACAACCTATCTGTAGCAGGGAAAAAAATCAAATAGCTACCCCATCCTGCATATCCCCCCCCCCCCGATCTTGCAACATGCGAATTTTGCTTGTTTCCAAAAATTAAAAAGGAACTTGCTAGGAAACCTTTTTTAAAGGTGCAAGACCTTGCAAAATGAATTCGTTCAGAGTTGATGGGCACCTCAACAAACATCCCTCAACTCTAAACGAACGTACCACCAATTCTGGAATGCTTGATGGTACAGGAGTACCACCAAGCATTCCAGAATTGGCATAGATGCTGCAAGGGAGTACTTTGAAAGGCAGTAAAAGTTTTCTTGGAGTAAGTGCAATAGTTTTTGTTTTGCAGATGCATGTCAAGAACTTTTTGAACGTCCCTCGTACATTCCTATGCTGGGGAGAAGAGCTTAGCTGAGAACTCCTTGGAGTCTAGATATCCTTAACACATTCACTGCTGAGATTTTAATTTTGGCAGTTTTCTGTTTCATCATATTCAGTGAGGGGTATATTCGCTTCGGCCATTTTTTATGGCGCTTATACGCAGTAAACGGATTAATCGTTCCTAGCACTGTGAGTTGGGTTGTTTTACCTCTGAGCGGCACTTTTTTGCACACTATGGGCTAAATGGCCAGGTCACATGGACCCCGAAGGCTCAGAGAAGGTTGGGGGAGGGGACCCACTGGAACAGCTGTTGGGAGACAGATGGTAGCCTCCCGTCACGGCCATCCAGAGTGTTCTTTAACGTGCACAGGGTATGGCTCTCCCACACACGGGGCCACGACTTAACGTCAGATCCGACGGACCTCGGCGTTTCCAAGCCCATCGTTGTCCCCTACTGACCGTGGGCAGGGCGGGAAATTTTTGCGGAGATAAATCGCTGGGACTCGAACCTGGGAACCCACTTCGGAACAAGGGCATTTTGCCATTGGTAAAAAAAATCCGAGTTCCTGGAAGTTATGAGATGCGAGGTAGAGCGTTATCATGGAGCAATTTTCGCATATGTTCCCCAAACGTCTAGCCATTGAGCAGAACGAGTTGACGATTCTGGTATGGTATTCATTTTCATCACTCGTTTACAACCTCTATGTAAAAATGGATTCCTTTGGTTTCGTGTGAGAAATGCACACTTCAAATCGACATGCCTAAACGAATGTCCGTTAATTCATATGGAACACATTTATCCAACTTCACTTCCCCAATGGCTTTCAGATGACAGGAAATTGCTGAATTATGCACCCCTAATTTGCCTACGATGTCTCGTACAGTTTGGCTGTGCCAGATTCAATTAAAGTCTTCAATCAATCGTTATCAATCGCTTCTTTGGGCCGACCACGTGGGATATTTTGCAGGCTGATGTCGCCCGATCGAAATTTTTCAAACCAACGTCGTTTTGTTCATTCCCTAGTGTGATTCCCCAAATGTTGCATTGATGTTGCGAGTTGCCTTTGCAACTTTGTGTCTCAATTTAAACTCGTATAAGAATACAAATTTCACTTTGATCCTTTAATCTCTTACAATCCATTTACCATAAAACCTACTAGCGAAATGGCTACTGTGTTATTCTAAGCAGGCTTCGTGGTTTAATATAACGCATCACAAGCGCCATCTGGTAACATTTTCATTCTTCAAACATCGAAAACTTCACGCATTTGCGAACTCTGCCTTTTGATATGCAACAACCATAACTAACGTCTGACATTTTTATTGCGTTGTAGCAAAATTTCGTTTCACGAAATATATATTTTGATCACCAACACGACTTTGCTATACTGCCATTTCACTGTAAAAATTACTTTATTTGTCACGATAGGTAAATTAATGACATGACGGGTTGGGTTGTTTTACCTCTGAGCGGCACTTTTTTGCACACCACGGGCTAAATGGCCAGGTCACATGGACCCCCGAAGGCTCAGAGAAAGTTGGGAGAGGGGACCCACTGGAACAGCTGTTGGGAGACAGATGATAGCCTCCCTCAAGGCTATCCAGCGTGTTCTTTAACGTGCACAGGGTATGGCTCTCCCATACACGGGGCCACGGCTTAACGTCCCATCCGACGGACAGCGGCCTTTCCAAGCCCATCGGTGTCCCCTACTGACCGTGGGCAGGGAGGGGAATTTTTGCGGAGATAAATCTCAACGCTGACCCAGCTGGGACTCGAACCTGGGAACTACAGATTACGAGCCTGGCGCGCTACCGACTGAGCCACCCCCGCCCCAAATGACACGACAATGAAGAGTAAAGGTTTTTCATCTGTTTACAAACCTTATAATTTTTATGAAAAGGCAGCTACAGATTTTGTGTATCTGATTAAGCTTAAACGCCTTTTGCACACAAATCAACTATAACCCAGAATTAAGTCATTTTAAAAAAAATATGGCTACCTCCTATTACTTGATGTGAGAGATTGTCTGAATGAGCAATTCCCAGGCAGCTGGCACATTGTGGTGGCTCCTTCTAGTGATCCCATTCACCATAAAATTCAATTTCTTTCTGTAGGGTTTCTCAAAGATGTAGTTTATTTCCCAATATTTACTATAATCCATCAGTGAATTGATGGGTAGGTTTATTATCGCTATCGCTGAAGAAATTCCTGATATGCTTCACAGACGGGGAAGAAATCGAATTTCATTGGGATGTCTGCTGCTTCACTTTTGGACCTCCTATGACTATCTATAAACTTTAAAAAAAATTCACTCTTTTTTTTTCTCGCGCAACAAATAAAGTAGCTATATATATATGTCCGAAATTACAAAGCCACTTTTCAATTATCCTGTATTGATTTACAGCAACTGATAGCATCTAGATTATTAATGTATTTGTACTTCTTGACACTAAGAACTGGATATTTTTAATTCATTACAAAAGGTTTTTCACTCTTTTTTGGCTGGAAGTTCAAGAAATGTGCTGCTGTATCTTAAGGAAATCCCAATTTTCCAGCAAAAACACACTCAACATGTACACTCTAGTCCTGATTCTTGTGTCTAAGGAATTAAGTCTTAATTGAGGCCTATCTTTTCTACTAAATTACCAATAATTAAAATCATTATTAACTATTATATTGTCACAACTAAACTGGAATTTTCTGCCACAAGTCAAGGGGATTGGCTGTGCAAAAGAGGGGCCTGAGCCTGAAGTTTCCGTTCTGTTACATTTTCACTTTTACCAAACAGAGACCCTTCAAAGGAGATATACAGAACCTTACCAAATTATTTGAGAATTTCCAGGTTGTGTTAATGAAAAGTTAATTTTGTAGGTCTTCAATTTTTAAGTTTTTTTTCTGTAAAAAAAAAGAGGGGGGGGGGGGGGGTGACTGAAGACACAGATCAATTAAATCTATTTACTCTTGATTTTCAACCAATATTCAGTATTTAAAGAGCTGTGGAGCTAGAATATTTATCATCATGCAAACTTCTAAAATATATACTAATTTTAATTAATTGGTTTGAATATCAAATATTTATGCTTTAACTTCTGGTAAATTCAAATTTAATGTCGAAAATATTCAATTTCTATATTTCTTTAAATACTAAATAACATTGCTGAAAATTAAGATTTAGCCAGATTTGATTGACATCTTTATATTGCTGCTTTGGTGATGCAGTGGTTCCCATTGACACTGCAACTGCTGGGTTCAGGTGTGAGTCACAAGATGGCATGGTCACTTTTTCTGTCATAGCCTGCAGATAGGCTAATAGCTTTGTAAGTCTGATCACAATTTGAAAAAAGAAAACAAACATATATTTCCACAAAATGCTTATTTTAGAAGTTTAGCTTGGAATTTAGTTAACCATTAATATAACAAAGGAAATTATCTGTTTTGACTGAGTTCTGTATAATGCCAATGAAACTTCACTAATTTGCATAATTCATACCCCAAACAAAACTTAATGAACCTCAGAGGAGGTGATCACGAAACCCAACTTGAAAAATGCTGCATTACAATAGCACTGAATACTAACTCTGTTTTCATTTCGTAACAAATTGAATAGCAGAGTTGCAATTAGAACTGTTGATCACATTTTATCTGACACCTTAGGTCAATGGTGCAGAACCTTTTCCTGTGAATGGGTCAAACAAAATATTTTTCTGAACCTGCAGGCCAGATCTGACTATCAGTCTGGTGCTATATGTAGGGCAATGGAAAGTTCTCGAATTATCCATCATAGAACCTTGTAGACTCTTACAACCTTTAAAAATTTTGCCAAAATTCATGTTTTGTAATATCACCAAAATAGTGATATTATAGCAACCTAAAAAAGATTTTAGCAATACTTTTGTGCCGATTCTTCTGAAAAAACAGTTTTATCTAATTTTAAAATGTAGAACACACTTAAGGCTTAACTTTACACATAAACTCAATACTTCACTGAGAAAATTACAGATATAATTACAATTTACAAATTTGTAATAGTAACAATAAAAATAATGTCAAACATTGTTTAAATTTTTTACGTGAACAAATGTGATTGCATACCACATGCAGCTTGCAGGTTATGCACCACTGCCTTAGGTGGCATTTGAGTACATCAGACAGCCACCTCAACATCTTTACACATAAGTGTTTCCTTATTCACCAAACTTTTTGGATCAATGTTGATTAATACAATTTAGCATTATTTGTTTTTTCGGGTGATTGTTCGTTGTTAACCTGAATTAAGATATTCCACCTATTCACTTCATCAAAAACTTTGATGATTCTGATAATTCAAATTAACATTGACACTGATACTTACTTTAATCTTTACACTCCAGCCTACAGTATTCTGATAACAATTTTTTCATTTTTTTAAATATCTTATTCAGTCTATTTAGTAAGTCTGAAATACACACAGTCTATATTAATAGATATCCAACATTTAGTGGTTAGGTTTCTACATATTTGCCATGACTGACAACTCATCACACTTGTAAACTAAATGAAGATGGTTACTACTATTTTTCCACATTTATATAAATTGCAATCAGGATATTTAAATTTTTATCTTATAGCACAAGGGATATTCTGTTTAAAAAGATATTTGTCCATTACTGGGCAGCAAATATCTTGCTTACTAAAAACAAAAGATGATTATATCAACAGATGTTCTTATCCATAAGAACTATTATAAAATACCATTTGAATCATTTTGATTAACATGAATATTATGCGATTTTTATGTTTGGTGCATTTTACAGTCTACCCAATTTCAGTGGTAAAAACACAGAAAACAGAGTGGTGAACTTTCATTTTTAGTTCAAAAAAAGTAGTGACAATTCATTTGTGGCAGATGGGGGTGACATCTGCCAACAATTCATGTTAGCTTTCACATGGACTCTCCCAATAGAGGTAGATTCAACTTGTGTTGATGAAAATGAGAAATTTGCTAGAATTTAAATATTTTGTGCCAATTAAACCCAATAATTTTTAATTGCAGAATTTAAAAAACTTTGAAAAAAAACTAAGAATGAAAAAAATTTCATTTTAACTAATAAATAAAAACTTTATATACACTCTTTAAGCACAGTACACATATAATACACATTACTCTACTATAGATGAACTTTTGCAAAATTCCTTGCAATAGCAATTGCTTCATTTAGCTTGTCTACATTATTGACTGTAACCGTGAAATTCTTCTCAGGGTCTTTACTTTTACCACCAGAACTAGCTTCCAACAAGGTAGCAACTGGCTGAATCCATAACAGAGCAGAAAAGGATGAGCAGACAAATTCCTGACAATAAGAATCATGAATTATACTCCATTTAGTATAATTATTGCAAATTTAAATATATTTAGTATGAGTATTTGCTATTCTTTTGTACAAAAAATAGGATAGCTAACTTTTAAACAATAAAAGAATAGAAAATAATAATAATAACAAAAACTTTTACTTTTAAAATATGGCATTTGTGGTCAGTTTAAAAAATTACATACCATGATTAAAACAATGTCTAATAAAGTAGGATTCCTCTAATGCAGAATGCAAAAGGCCCAATAGCTGCTAGTTTCACAAAATTACCCAAGTACCACTTGCCACAGAGATCTGACAAGAGCCAATCGGATAACACACCATAGAAATCTGTGAAGAAGATGAGACCTCAGTGGAAAGACAAGACAGAAAAGAAGCATCAATAACTTACCACAGGCTTAAACCCCAGTCTCTTTGATCAATAGTCAAATGCAGTAACTATTCAGATACTATTAGTGTCAAAAAGAAATAAACCTGATTGAAATATACTAATTTGCACAAATTAAAAAGCACATCAAAATTCCTTAATATTAAAAAAAAAAACCAAAAAAACTATGGATTTGGAGAATAAAAGTTGGAGAAAATATTAAATGTAATATGGCATTTAAGAATCACATGGAATGTAAAAAGCAGACACCTAAATAGAAATGGTATACACAGCAAAATAGTTATAGAGTTGAAAATGACGCACTGAATGAGATAGCCAAAGAGCATCAATAAGGAGTGTAGTTACCACTCATAGCAATACCTCATGCTGTTAACTGCCCAGTAGGCTCCTTAGACATTAATGTTCATTGCTTCATGCAAGTCCAGTAGACTATATTATTATATTTATTTTTTGTAGTATTTTTTGAAACTGCTGAAGAGTTTTGCTAGGGGGGAGGGGTTGTGCAACTCAGAGAACTGGTTTTGAACTTTGGGGTTGCTGAGTGATTTTGATGGAGTTGAGATGGAATTGTTTAAGTGTCATTGCTTAACAGAATAGTCACTATCACCACATGGCTGAGTGTTCTAAAGATAGTGGAAAGCAATTTGACTCAGTGGGAGCATGCATCATCATCCTGTAGGAAGAAATTCTCTCCAACAGCATCTGCATGTGATTGTACATAGTGATTCAGAATTTCATTCCTTTATCTCCAAAAATACATGTAGCAGATATGAAGGACAGAGATCTCTGGGCAACAATCAAAAGATATCCCTTTACAAACCATGACACTGATCCCCACAGAAGTTCTTTTCCAGGATATTCGTGAGATGACAGTGTCAGCTAATTTCATTGTAACTCCACAGACTTAATTCTTTAATTAATATATGCAATTATAATTCTACAATGATAAACTATAAGCTGCATCGACATACATTTATGATTCATAATATCATAATAGAAATAAGAGTAACAAAACTGCAAAATTTTTCGTTGCCAATTCTGTCTTTTTAGACGATACAGAAATGGAATATCCTGTTAATATAACTTAGTACATGTTAACAGCATCAGTGTTTTTTACCCTCTAGTAAAAACTGTATTAAATTCTTAATACTAATATATACATGAAAATAAATTAACGATTTAATGCTTTTTACCTCTGGTACTATACAGGAACACAGAAAGTTATTTCGTCTATCTTCCACAAAAAGCATAACTGGTCTATCAGTGATACAAGTAAGAGCCAACTTCAGTACATTTTGACTATTTTGACTTTTTGATATATGGTGAATTAGATATTTTTCTTTTGGATTTTTTGTTATGGCTTCATGAAGTTCTTCATTTAACTAAAAATATATTCAGAAAATGGAGTTACTGCATGAAAACTTAAAGACTGGATAGCAGATATAAATTATTACATTGGTTTTATAAGATATACAGTATATTAAGAGAAATTTAATGGAATTGCTCATTTGTTAGACAAGGACATTTTGCTATAAATTTAAGAAGTGGTGATCATTTAATTGTTTTAAATAAATGACCAATTTTACTACACTTAACATTCCCTCTAAGCTGCATGATCGTGCAACTGCTTTGATTGCCCATGCATGTCTGCCATTCTTTACATGTGAAAGTCCCTTTTGCCATTTTGCAAATGATGACCCTGTGTAAAAAATTTTGTGTGAAAGAAAAATTTTTAAATGCACACTCTGTAAAAATTAGAGGTAGCATTGTTCTAGAGAAGGGGCTGTTTTAAGTCTGTGTAGCATTTGTGTGCACACAATGGCCTAAATAGCCATTAATTTTGCTTTCAATGAATTATACAATAAATTAAGTGGTGGTGTAGATTGCTGGCCACACCTGCCCTTATTAGCTTAGTGGACTTAAGCAGCAGGTATGGCTAGTTGAAATAGGTTAATAGTTCCCTTCATTATCATATTTTTTCTTTACTATCATATCTTCCCCATTCATACCCAAAATATTCTTGCTCCTTACATTTCATAAACAGTTCCACTTCTTCATCATTATCATCAGTTTATTATAATAATAAAGTTACAAACAGCATATATTTGTAATACTCTTATTAACCCAAGAGCATCTAAGCTCAATTATAACTGTAGCTGTCAATAAGTACATAACAAAGCATTTTCATGAAAAACAACAGTGGAGTTGTGCCATGTATTTATTTCATGCAGCATGTTTTCAATTAAATCTTACCAAATATTAATAGTGTAACACCAAATTCAAAGTGGTATCTGCTGTACAAAAGACAGTCACATATATGGAAGTTACTCAATCTTTAACTTGGGCATTTTGAACAAACTGCTGTTATATTTCCCACATGAGAACTTTGTTTTTATATTTTAGTTAAAGATTTTTACTCAGAATTTTATCAATAGATTAGTTAAATAGAGAGTAGTAACATCAGTTCACAATAATTCAGTAAGGTAAGAGCAAAATATTTCATTCACACAATATGCAAACTTCCATTGTTATTCTTACCTTCTGCAATAATTCAAGCTCAAACAAACTCTTTGTTGCACGGGTAAGTTTTACTGTAAGTTGTTGTAACTGCCATTCATATTTACGCAGTTTCTTGAAAGGTATAAGTGCTTCATGAAGTGTATGCTAAAAGTATAAAGAAGAAGGATTGTTGTTGATCTAAGACAACAAGAAATTATTTATTCAGGAAATATATACACCTAGACATTTATGCAAGTATGCAAAATCGTTAAGTAATAAAAAAAAACTATGATATTCTATAGATGTCTCTTTCTTGGCTGAAATTATTCTGCTATTGAAGGCCAAATATTGTAGCTGTTTGATATTGTCTGTTCACATTACAGCTTAGTCTTCCTCAAACTTTCTTCACCATTCTTAATATACCAATTTGTTGGCATATAATTCTGTACATATGCACCAGGCCCAGATCTAGAAAAAAAATTAAGGGGTGGGTGGGTGGTGGTGGTGGTAGGCAACAAGAAACTCAATTGAGCTGGAAAAACGAAAAAGCAGGGAGGGGCAAGAGACTGGATTTCCACTGCAGTACATTTTCCCCTCCATTTTAGAAGTTTAAAAAATTTCTTGAAAAATACATGAAATACCCATAAAGTTTAACTATTTTTTGCCCCTATTACCCTTACTAGCATTATACTAATAAGTCAAAACACAGCTATACTTTATAAATGATTTTATCACGATAATGCTGTGGTACAAAGTTAAAACAAAGACTTCCAGGGAGTATTGCTCAAAATAGGAAAGTGCTGTACATACCATTGCCATATATGGGATCTACTTAACTAACACCTTAGAAGATTACCCTATATCTTTATACATTAATTCAAAATTAATAAGTGGTAAATATGTTTTTTGCTTTTTAATAATTTTGAATTAATGTATAAAGATATAGGGTAATCTTCTACGGTGTTAGTTAAGTATATCCCATATATGGCAATGGTATGTACAGCACTTTCCTAGTTTGAGAAATACTCCCTGGAAGTCTTTGTTTTAACTTTGTACCACAGCATTATCGTGATAAAATCATTTATAAAGTATAGCTGTGTTTTAACTTATTAGTATAAGAAGCGCACGAGTCATTTAAAGCGCAAATGGAGTCACGGAAATTTATGAAAGGCCGCCTCATCCTAAACAGTCTATTGCTACGACTGAGTTTTTTGGTTATGTGTAAAAAACAAGGGGTTATTCCAAAATCATTGATTATTGATAAATCAAAATTTAATAATAAATTACACTACACATTACAACAAGCAGAAACAATAATGTTAAAAAAAGTAATTAGAGAGACAAGAAAACAAATTCGGCAGCAGGAAGATTATATTTATAGGAGTTACTTAAAATTAAAAACCAATAACTTAAATCAATTTATGGGTAGAGTAGCATATAGAATAGAGAAGAAACTATAATGATTCAAAAAAAGCATGAAAAGAAAATAAATAATTTAATACAAAATCAGAAAAAACAAAAACGAATTCAACTACAACAAAATGAGAACTATATAAATTTATCAAAATTTAAATTAAATAAGGAACAAGAAATGATCTAACAAAAAGGAGCTAAATTTGCCTTTGAAAATAATAATGTTAATATAGAACAGCTAATACCACAAATAGAACAATCATTAAATAAAATACCATATAATTGAAAAGATAAGGAACGATATAAAATGTATAGAGCTATACACAACAGATAAGAAATAGTAAAAACGAGAATAACAACATTAAAATATTATAGGACCTTAGAAAAAATAAAGATATTAAAATCATTTTGGCTGATAAAACAAATCAAATAGTAATTATGGATAAAAAACAATATGATAAAAAAGTAATGGAAACTAAAGGATTTAAAATGTCAACCCGTGAAAAATAACCCTATTCCAAATATAATAACTAAAATGGGCATTATAAAAAATGACCCATTTATAACGGAAGAAATAACAAAACAATGTACAGTACCAATGTACGCTGATATACCACAAATGTTTGTTAAGATAAAATTGCATAAAAAAGAAAAACCATTTCGACCCCTAGTTAATAAACGAAAATCACCAACTTATAACCTAGAAACAGCATTATTTAACTTTTTTAAACAATATTTCCCACCAACAAAAAATATGGTAACATCATGTCATGAAGCGCTTTATAGAATTCAGAACACACCAATATCACCAAAAGTAACAATACATTCGCTAGATGTCATATCGCTGTATCCTAATACCCCGGTATTGGATGCAGCGAGGCGGCTAAAAGCTGAATGGTTACACGTAGCAAAACCCTCAGACCCTCAATACTTTGCTATGCATGAAGCACTTGATCTTGCTGTTAAATCTAACTTCTTTGACATTGGAGGTCGGACATGGCTCCAGACCGAGGGCATCCCAATGGGTTCCCCTCTGTCTGGACTCATGTCCGACGTGGTTATGAGATATGTCGAGGAAACAGCCCTTTCCACGTGCAAGCTAAAACCTGATTTATATATCCGGTATGTAGATGACATTTTGATATTCTGGCCACATCCAGTTGAAGAATTGAAAGAATTTATTAACACATTTAATAGTATAATACCCACAATTAAGTTCACCACAGAATCCAAAAAAAATGGTCAAATACCATACTTGGATATTAAAATTACTCGAAAATCCCACTTCTGTGAGAGTACTGTATATTGGAAACCAACACATACCCCCAATTACATACCAATAGATTCTTCACATCCGATGAAATATAAAAAAGCGAGTATTATTCCCCATTATGTCAGAGCCTACAGATATTGTTCACAACAAAAAACTCTACAAGAAGAATTACAATATATTCAGAAAACCGCAGAAGAAGTAGGATACCCAAGAGAGTTATTGCAAAAATGGGAAAGGGAAGCAAGTTACACTGTAAAAAGAGATACCCAACCAAATCCGCAACAAATAGAAATTAAAAAACAATATGCTAAAAGTTTCCCATATATGAAAACTATAATGAATGCACTTGAAAATACTTTAAGAAACTACTTTAAGAAAATACTTTAAGAAAACATATTATTTTACCCAATACTATCACCCACTACATTAAAAATTTAATTCTAAATGATAGAGATCCAAAACCACCCACAGGTGGAGTATACAAAATCGAAATTCCCGACACTGATAACAAATTGGGGGGGGGGGAAATAAATATATAGGAAAAACATACAGACAATACGAGACACAGATGCATGAACATTTCACAGACATAAGTAAAAAGAACCCTACAACAACTTTATCAAGAACAATAGTAGAAAATAATATTAAAATTGACAAAATTAACTTTAAACCCGGAATAGCCCCAAAAACAAAATTTCAATTACAATACGCCGAGACTTTAAATATACATAAACATCGAGATGAGGTCTGCAATACCGAGATTCCACCCCTTCCGTTGGAGTGGCATCTCCTACTGCAGCCTGCATCACGAGTTGTGCACACAACACTCAACATGCAAGGGTCTGGACTAAACGGCGGCTTCTTAAACATCAACTAGCTACCATCGTATTCGCCTGAGGATGCCACATAGTAAGAGATCGTGGTGAAATGCATCCATAGTGAACCTGGAGAGTTCATGTTTTTAAGATGTTTTTAAAAGTTTTAATGTTGTAAAAGCAATGGCGTTTGTCCAATATTAAATTAATGGCCATCAGAACATTAGCTATCTTCCAGTAAGGAGAGTTACTAAAATCATTTCAAGCAGGGCAAAGTGCTTCTCACCGCATGAGAAATGTTCATGTATTACCCTACGTAAAAATACCATCACCTTGAGGTTTTCAATGTGCAACAAAAGCATCACTGTATCTAACAACTTAAGCAATAAGAAATTGAACTTATACTACCACCTGTTTGTGCAGCAAAAACGAAAGGAAGTTTCAACATGTGAATGAGGAAACCAAAGAAAATATTGTCAATTTCATAACATCTATTGCCAGCATTGTAAACTACAAGAAGAATATCTACTATTAGGACTGGTAACATATAAAATACCACTACAGCATGACAACGCTGCAAAATATGCAATTGTACTAGCATAAGTGGTAAATATGTTTTTCACTTTATATATGGTTCTAATTGGTCTCTTGTAGGAAGAGTTAATTTTGAATTAATGTATAAGATATAGGTGTAATAGATATATAATGTGTATAAGATATAGTGTATAAGATATATGTATAAGATACATAGTGTATAAGATATATAATGTATAAGATATATAGTGTATAAGATATATAATGTATAAGATATAGTGTTTAGGATCCTGTGATGGTAATCAAGCCAGCGGAACCTTCACAGGATGGTCCCCTCACCACGGACAGGAGCTTGCACCAAGGGGTGTAGCAGAGAGGGATTGATCAGCAGCTGGTAGCTCAGTGGTCAGAGCACCTGATGTCATCAGGAGGATGTGGGTTCAGATCCCACCCAGCCCAAAACAATTTTTCCTCTAAACACATCTTTACCCTTTGGATTAAAGACAGCTTAAAGTGTTAAAAATACTTGATGAAATCAACTGAGAGCTGTGAATTTGCCTGTTCTATATATTATACATTTATTATTCAGCTAAAATATATTCCTTACTTACCCCTTTAATTCGTTTCACTTCTTTTAGTAGCTTCAGTAACTCTGAAGAATTTGGCTAAAATATAAAATTCTACATCGATTAAAATTGCAAATACGAAAATCAAATCAATTTCAGTTAAAAGCATTCCACATTCACAAAATGATATTAACAGATGGAAATGCTTGCTCAAACTAATGGCAAAACAAAAAAGAAACAATTTTTATGCATGGTTCAAAAATTAACTTAAAATTTGCAGTTTGCAATTGAATACAATAAGGATAATTTTTATTAGTTATTTTTAGTTGCAAGTAAATTGCAAATTCAAACATCGACACATTTTATTTCAAAATGTACATGTTTGATCAAAGGCCAGCTTATCTTCAAAGTATTAATATTCTAAGAGCTGGAATATTATACACTTACAGTTGTGATTTAAAGTCCATTAAATGTAGTTAATATTAGTCACAGTCCTTTGACAGATGTTAAAATAGACTGCTGCCCTCTAAATCATTGTTAAAAATGGTTATGGCCAATAAAAGTTGGAGGACCACTGGTCTAAATATATTGCTCTAGCAAACAAGTATGATATTAATGATCATTAAGTTCCAATACTAACGAAAGAGAAAGTAATTTCACTTGTAAAGAGGTATTATATTGATGAATTTTTATTTATAACTTGAGACAGGATTATTCTCACATAAAACACATATAATATTTAATATAGATTTATACATATCACACAGTATTGCTACTATAACTATTCCTAGAATGTTAGAGATTTGGCTTTGGGTTTCTGGTTTTCAACATATATTTAATAATGATTATTCTGCAAATTTGGAATTATTATAGCATTCCAAAGATATGTCATCTGAAGAGTCCAAACAGTTAAACCATATCTCCTACAGATTGGCATTTCCAGATCAGATTTACTTACCAAACTTCTAGTTTCGAATGTGTTTCTTACCTCAATATATACGATGGTGTAACTTATCTTCTTACAACTGTATACTCACCAAGGAGAGGCACTGTAGCAATATAGCAGCCCTGAAACTGCATCACATTTAAATTACTGAATGTGGAGATTTTGGTGTGGAATTATTAAATTTTAAACATTTTTATTGCTTTTTGCTTTGCAGTGTGCTTCTTCCTTGCCAGTGGCATTTAAATAGCCATTTCAGATCATTTAAATCAACTCAAGGGGTTAAAATGCAGTCAGTCATTAATGTTAAAAGTGCAATTTATAATGGAAGCACATAAATACACAAAACTTAAATTGAAATTTCAAATGAAAAAATATTATTATATGTAACCATAAATGAATGAATGAATGAATGAAAATAAAGTTGTGTATTTAAAATTTCTGAATAAATGAAACTGGAGCAAAGTAAATGCCAAAATTATCCATACATCTTATTCAGCTTCATATACTGTAAGTTCCAAACATGTTGCTAATGGAGAGAAAGGGTGATGTAGATAATGCAAATAAACAAACAAAAATAAAAAGTTTATATAAGCATTTTAAAGAAAAAAGTTGGGAAACAGATTTTAAATTATTACATATTAAAACATTGCATACAGTATAAATGTGATGTTTCCTAAAGTTACAGTGATTAATAACATCGACAGTACAATGATTATATACATTGACAAACTGAATAACTGAAACTTTACTGGATCCTGTTTTAATATGCAATGATATACTATCACGTTTTCAAAACCTTTATACACTTATTATCTTATAAAGTCATTTTCTTAAAGAGACAAAACTTTATGTCACTTAAAGTCTCTAACTGGATTAGAAATTATTTGAAGCATCTTGAATACAGAATTAAATTTACAAAGTTATGAAACAATACCATACATTTTCCTCTTCCAGGATTTTTTCAATTTCACTTTGAAGTGTAGATATTTGCTTGTCTAACTTTTCACCCTCCTTAAGCACAATTTGTGCATGTTCTCCTGTCACAGCACGAATTGTCTTCACCATTTGGCTGTTGGATTTCTGTGATACTACTACAAATTGGCCAATATCTGAAGTATTTTGAACATGCCTAAGAAAAAATATAATTTATTATTTCTGTGAAGCTAAAATAAAGCTGAAAACATAAGCAGCCAATTACAAAGATCATAGTAAGGAAGTGTAAATGGTAAACGTATGAAGATGTAAGTAAGTAAGGAAGTGTAATACAAAACGTATGCCAATATACAGAATTATTCGACAAAACTTTCAAGATATCTGATCTGACACTTTTCTTTACTAGGGTAAGTCATAATTTTTTGTGTTTTTTGCCATGCAAAAAGTGTATGGTGACACATCACTAAGTTGCATTTGCATATCTCTGAATGTAATACTAAGGGAAAGTATAAAGTCCACTGCATCAGTCCATAACAATTACAAGTATTGGAGTCTTGGGTTGCATCATTAAAAACATTGCACAATGAGTTAGTTAAGAATTCATATAATTTTATGTCATTATTGGAAAAAAGGATTAAAGCTACCAAAGCAGTCCAAGAAATATGTGAAATGGAAGATGAGCAGGCAGTCTCCATTCATGCTACTCAAACTTGGCTCAAGAAATTCAAAGGTGACAACACAAGCCTCGAAAGTAAGCCATGATCTGGACAGCCAATATTGGTAGATTGTAACATTCTGTGCCATGCTGTTAAAGCTGATCCATCAACAAACACTCACAGGCTCTTGTCTGAACTTGGTTGCTCACAAGCGACTATAGGGCAGCATCAGCAATGCATCGGTAAGGTAACCAGGAGTTGGTAAAGTGTTCCACAATGCATCGGTAAGGTAACCAGGAGTTGGTAAAGTGTTCCACAATGCATCGGTAAGGTAACCAGGAGTTGGTAAAGTGTACTGAACAAGAAAACTATCATATCAAAATCCACAGAAACTCTTCACTAATCTATGCAACCACTATTTCATCAAGCAAATTGTTATGTGCAATGATAAATGGATCTTGATCAACAATACAAACACCCAAAAGCAGCAGCTTGACTCAGACTGGCCCACACTTCCTGTTCCAAAGAGGGAACAATTCTGAAGGAATGTTGAAGGTGTAGTGCACTTAGAATTGGTTCCCAATGGATGTGCCATCAATGCTGAACTCTACTCAGCACAACTGGAATGTCTGCACTCTATGATGCTTCAACACTACCCAGGATTGGTAAGACATCAAGTACTGCTTCAACAAGACATAGCAAAACCACACAATGCACTTCAGATGAAAGAAAAACTTTAAGAACTGGCATTTGAGCTTCATAGCATATAGTCTGGACCTAGCTCCTTCTGATTATCACATCTTTCCCTCTATAGCTAATTCTCTTCAAGGTAGGTGATTTCACATATTTCAGGAAGTCAAAAATAGATATCAGAAGTTTTTAAGCTCTAAGAGCCAAGTATGGTATCAAAGAGAAATCGAACAACTTGCTGACAAATGGCTATAACTATTAAAAATAATGCTTTATATTTCACTGAGTTCATTATTTATATTATAATAATCATTTCTCAAGTAGAAGATAAAAAGCAAACTTATAAATCAGCATAGTATATTGTTGTTGTCTCTACTATTTGGAAATGACTTTCTATTTTCTTTTCCAACTTATTTCAATCATCCTATTATGGCTTTATCTGGCTCTTCTATTCACTCATCATTAAGCACAATACAGTTTCTTTTTCTTTACACTTAAAACTATACAATCAGGAGCAAAAGTTCATAAGAGAATAATAACATTCTTATCTTTACCTGACTATGTATAACATTAACTAACTATTTCAATTTAATATTGCTAACTGATGGTGCAAAAAAGTCAGAATCTATTTCAATTTCATTTCAATATTTGTCATATTTTGGTCTATATCAAGATTTGCTAGAAATATAAGGTGTGGAAATAAAAAGTCTGATGATGTGAAAGAATAACCTAGTTCAATGCATTATAGTTCAACTCCTTTTTATTCTTGAAAGCTGTATCCAGCCCATGAAGCAGCATTAAAGCATACAAGCTTATGATAAAAGAGGCTGAAAAAAGTATAAAAGAAAAATATGACAACTGGAGCTGACGTGAAAAACAACTAGAGTTTGTACTTAATACACATATACAAATGCATCATATGTTAATATCATAGACAACTCACTACACAACATATTAGGAGCATAAAGGAACTTCTCATCAATTCACTTCAACAAGTTATCTGTTACACATAGAGTTAGCACACAACTTGTACTGTTCCAATATGTTTATTAGGCTACTTGTCCCCAATTCATCACTGAGTGCCTATCTGGAATATACTGTTCCACTCCACAACTTGGAGTTCACTTCTGCAATTCAGTGAGCAACTCTTTTTTTCATCCAAAGCTTCGGGATCACTTTTCTTGACTGGGATATTATCCAAACACAAAGAAAGACATTATAATATATCCATACTCCAAGTCAATCTTTTATTTTTATTAAAAATTTTGTAACAATTTCTTCACATAAATTTTAGCTAGAGAATCAGACATCATTGCTTAACCAAATCCTGACAAATATTTTTATAGGGAGTGTATTTTGTTAATGCAAAATTCTGTGGACCTGCAACCATGGAATTGACGAATAATGTGAGATAGACCACATTTTAAGTAGTACACCAAATAACTACTTCTTTTAGACTAGTTATGGGTTGGGATGTCTTACCTCAGAGTGGCACTCTTTTTTATACACAATGGGCAAAATGGACAGGTTACCAGGATCCCAAAGGTTCAGAGAAGGTTGGGAGGAGTGGACTCACTGCACAGCTGTTAGGAGACAGATGGGAGCATCCCATCAAGGCCATTCAGCATTTCTTTAATGTGCCCAGTGTATTGCTCTTCTGTGTACAATGCTACAGCTAATGTCTACTCCAATGGACAACAGCCTTTCCAAACTCATTATTGTTCCCTTTTTAACCAAGAGCAGGGTGGGGGTTAGCGGAGATAAGACCAGTTATGAGCCAGATTTTTTTTTAGCTGCAAATCATACATCAGTGATTAGGCCCGTTCAACATCTGCCTCGGGCTGTTTCGATGAAAAAAATATATCTTGCCGAATGGAATGTAGTGATTTCAGCATATATATTTTTTGTGTCCAAGTGAGATCAATAGTTTGTTTACTTTGGTGAAAGTGAAAACTGAAGTTTCATAGTTGAAAGCAGGACTTGATGTATTTTTGGCTGTGCAATATAAGAATGGCTTGTTCTCTCTGGTATGCAATTCTTATTGCATGCTGTCAAGTTTCCATTGCACTGCTAATATTGATCAATCAAGCCCAAAAGTCAACATTATTATAGCAAGAAATAGTCATTATTAGAGTAAGAACAATAAGTGAGAAATGAAAGGGGGTTAGAAAGGTGATATTGTTTGTGTTGGATCTTCATATGTAGTGTAGTTGTTTAATCCTGAGAAGAACCTTTTTGTAAGAAGTGTGGAAGGAATGTTGATTTGTAAGGGTTCAGTGTTATAGGTTTAGTCTTAAGAAGGACTTTTTAACTGGTAGTGCTGTCAAAGACTTTTTTTTATATTTCTATAGTTAAAATTATAGATGGGGGGGGGGGTTCTACTTTTAGGTAGATTCATTGTGATAGGAAAGTATAGTAAAAAGGAAATATATTATTTTTTGTTTAAAGTTTTTTTCTTATTTTTTTAAAGTAAATGTTGTTTCCTCTGAAGATGTATATTATAAAGGGCAATGAGTTTAGAGATTCTGCTTAAGATTAGGATGTATTATTATAACTGGCAGGAAAGATGGCAGAAGGGTAGAAGGGGAGAGAAAAGAATTATCCCCTCCCCTCTGCTTCCCATCCCTATGAAATAGAAGTGCAGAGGAAAATAGTAAATTAATATCTAGGAGGTAGCTGAATTTATGAGATAGACTCTGTAATATTTTAATATATTTACTATTTTTTTTATTATAAGTTTATTAAAAAGGGAAGGTTAAGGATCTAATGATTCCTAGGAAAGGTGGGAATGCCTTTAAATAAGTCATAGGAAATGTTAATTCTTATGAGCAAGATTCCACAGCAGACATACACTAGAAACCACAGTGTTTGTATGAATATTAGTAATTCATTTTTCTTCAAGGTTAGGGAGTTGACAATCTCAATGTTGACAAGCTCAAGGATCCAATTTTAAAACCTTAGGCTATGATACCACATGGTACTGGCTGGGCATGTGTCTCTTCATATTTAGATTTATCCTTTTAAGATTCTGAAAAACTATTTAACAAAATGTTTACAATTTCAAATATTAATGGATACTTACGTTCCACAGCATGGTTCTATAGACATCAGTACCGAATCTGGCCTATCTTGACCTATTGATATAATTGTGACAGGATCTGGATACTCCTAAATAGAAATATATATATATTCTAAAATATACAAATATTACTATCTGTTAAAAACCATAGATAATATAAATTAAGTAAACTTATTAAAATAAAAAAATACAACTGTAGTACAATCTGAGCAATCTAAACTTGCATGAGACATAAACTACTATATACATTTTTACTTCCTATGATTTTCTGAAAGTAAATTCTTTCAGTGTTTTGCTTTTGTTTTTCAGTGATTAGGTTTTTGTTTGTGGAATTTTTTTAAGAAAAGCTTTCCTTAAAATTCTTATGAAGAAAAACAGAAAGTTATATTAAATATAAACTTAAGATATAAACATTTTAACATAAAAGGAAAATAACGTTTATAACTTTAATAAAACATATGATTTGGCAAAATGCAACAGCTCAAAGTGCTACCAAGCTGAAGAGATTATTTCTACAATTATAGCAGTTCACCAAGTTTTCTCATTCCAGCAGTATTTGAGAATTCTCTCTAACCTGGGTATTCGATAAACACTGAATGCCAGGTTAAATGAGTTCAAGTATATAATAATAATTTCAAAATTAAATGTTGTTAATTAAATATTCACATCAATGATACAGTGAACAAATAACATTATATAACATTTACCTTTAAATTTTAATTTTGCAATATTTTCAAGAAATGCCAAAATAATATATTTCATTGTCATTTAAATCCTGGGCTCTTACTACACATAAACAAAGCAGGGTAATTTAATGCCTAAAAAAGTTAATTACATTCAGAAAAAGTATATACCTCAATAATAAGCAGAGGTAATTGGTTTTCGGTAGATGAATGGTCAGAGCAGCTGAAAGACCACATTAGTGAATTGCTACTTTTGTTTAATGAATATATTTGTATACAAAAATATTCATTGTGAATATATCAAAGTGGTATGTAGCTCATTCCTAACTGTGTCATGGTGAATTTTCTGACAGTTTGTTATTGTTGTTTGATTAATAAAGAAAATATCTTGCAAATTAGTAATTCATATATTTTTGTTCTTCTTTACTCTTCTGAAAACACAGTTGAATACACAACAAACAACACCATACTTATCCTACATTAAATAATTTTTAAAGTGTTTCTTCATTGCATTCTTAATAAAATTTGTTTTAAATTTATGTTTCCACATTCAAATGTTTTTGTTACCTCTCCTGGAAGAGTGATAATGTTAGGGATCTCCTGAATCTTTGCTAATGACATTTCATCTCTCCTAACTTGTAATTTCTGCTCAATAGCTCTGTTTACAAAAATTTCTACATTATCCACTTGTTCTAGAGACAAACTAGTCTGAAACAAAGATAACACTGATTAATACAGCTTAATTAGACAATACTAGCATCTACAATTAGAAACAGAAATATCATTATGCATACTTCAAATGATCTTGAAATAAAATAAGTCAAATAGTAATGACATTTTGAGAATTTAAAAAGATAATTAAAATTTTTAGATGCAAACAAAAATTGAAATTGTTAATAAAACATACTATTTCATACCTCCATTGTTAACAACAATCATAATACAGTTTATCCAAAGAGCTTGCAAATATGGGGGAAAAGGGAAAATTCTGCCACATAACACCTACACTAAAAGGTCCTCTAATCTTTCATGAAAACCTCAGGTCTCTATGAACTTGCAATAAGTATATGTCTACTGTATGATTGTTAACTACAGAAATTGTTCTGCTCTACCCTGGAAATATATTTGCATATTTCCATGAAGCAGATGAATTTTAGCTTAGTGAGGTCAAGAGAAAAGAAACTTACCTTAGCACTGAAGTCTAATCGAAGATATGATGGTCCAATGTAAGCTGATCGTTGAGCAGTGTAAGGTAATATTTTTCTTAATGCAGAGTTTAGTAAATGAGATGCAGTATGATTGAGCATGCATTTCTGCCGATGAGTCTGCAAAATAGAAACATCTAGATATTTTTTCATCATATTATCGAGTTAGTGATGTCTATCAACTATATCAGTGAAACCAGAATTCATGCTAATTTAGATGAAAACTTCAGATAATTAATTTTATTAATAGTTTAAGAAACTAAAAACAAAATATTTACAGAATTTGCAGTATATCAATTGAAATAATCATAATGATGAACATAACGAAATGAGTATCCACTGAAAATTGATAAAACAATAAGACACTGTACTATTACACAAAGGTGAATTTATTATTTCTAATGTTTTTGAATAATTAATTGCTTTGTACAAAGTATCTCAGGTGCAATCACAGTAGCTTTGTTTATTTTTAGTATACACTTTACAGGGCTTTTTTTTTTATATACATACTATCAGTTTTACATTCATTAAATCTTTTCTAAAAGAACAATCTGGTATCAATTACTATATAAATATAGGTTACTCACTTTAAAGATAATGAATGGTACAATTTGCTTGGTTGATAACTGGGATGTTAATCTATTTATTAAGGTACACAGGCCTATATTGAAAGAATATAAATATATCACAGAAGGCATCAAATATACACGGCACTTAAGAGGATGGTAAAAAGCTAAATACCCATCAGTGGCATTGACATCTAAATCATTTGGCTAGCTGAAAGACCATGTTAGTGATTGCTACTTTTAGTACACAATTAAAAGGACCTTCTTGCTCAGAAATTAATAAAAATAACTTTATTGCTCAACGACAGATAATTTTAAGTTATTTTTAATTGCTACTTTTGTTTAATGAATATAATTGATATTTCTTCAAAGCTGAAACACGACATCAGTCTTATGCTCAGCACTTCACAGCAGTACTCTATCAGTACTAAACCTGCTTGACATATGGATTTTGGATGAAGAAGAACCTCAAAAGGAATCTGCACAGGCACTTTAAGCATGTGGTTGAAGTTTGGCTTTAAAAATTTTTACATAAAAAGTCTTAATTTCAAATTCTATATAAACTACATTTGTTTTAAAGATATATGGAATAGCAGAAAGATTTATTAGCTGTAAATATTTTTATTCAATGAAATAATTTTACCATCAGTATTAGAGCTGACTAGCAGATTTAAGCCCATTGAAATAAGCCATGATATTTTGGTTTGATTAAACTTGGAATCAATATTTAAGGAAATAAATTACCTTTTTTTGCTCTTATAGCACTTTATTCAATATCTGTAATCTTCAAAATCTAATACTACATAATAATCATGCAAGCGTGCTGTAATCATTATGTTTTGTGCAAACTAATTATACCCATGACAAACATTTGGCATGAAACAGGGTGATAACTCTTGCCATCAATAAGTTTATTCACAGCTTTGCACCACTCCAATCACAATTAAATCCTGCCAAAAGTATGTCAATCATTAACTTCATTCACAGCTCTCCACACATACTAATCACAATGTACTACTCCACTCACCAGGTAGGTGATGGCAGTGCCCCAGAAATCTCAGACGCTTTTCAAGAGATCACTCCTCACCCATGGCAGCTAGGAATGCCATCTGTTACCCCAAGAGGGTTAAAACTAAGCGGGACCACTCCACCAAATTTGGGACTGATCGCTCATGTAGCCACAAAATCATGGGAAACTGCCAAATTTCTGTCCCCGAGATGTTACACGTGTATGACCGCCCAATCGCCTGCCTGCCCACCCTGAATTACACCTATTATATAAGATGACGATACTCTGCGATCATTCATAGGTGTCCCTTGATTATTTGTTTTCCCGCCTTCCAACTGCATACGAAAAAAAATGAGAATTCTACACTGCTGGCCATTAAAAGTGCAACACCAGGAAAGACAAGAGATATAAAAGTCAAATTTAGTGAATACATAGCTTATGTTACAAAGATCAAATGATTACAAATACAACTCGGTTAGACTTGTGGAATAAAAAGAAATCAGTATCTTGTGTAGACACCATGAGAGGCAATAACTGCTGCTATATGGTCTGGTATTGAGAGGACAAGATGTCAGATGTGTGTTTTGTGAATGTCAGTCCATGCAGTTTCAATAAGTAGCCAAAGTTCATCTGTTGTAGCAGCTGCTGGTTCTGGTGTGCTAGTTGTCATGAGATCATGGACCAGACATGGTCAATTGGGAATAAATCCAGTGAATGCACAGGTCAAAGCAGAAGTGTCACATGATGGCTATCCAGGAATTGTTGGACAATGCATGCCACATGTGGTCGAGCATTGTCCTGGTGGTATATGGCACCACAGAGCTCCTGAAGATAAAGTATGACCACAGGCTCCAACACCTCAGTGATGTAACACTGGCTGTTCAAAATACCGGTAATATGGGTTGGGTTGTTTTACCTCTGAGCGGTGCTTTTTTGCACACAATGGGCTAAATGCCAGGTCACAAGGATCCCGAAGGCTCAGAGAAGGTTGGGTGAGGGGACCCACTAGAACAGCTGTTGGGAGACAGATGGTAGCCTCCCATCAAGGCCATCCAGCATGTTCTTTAACGTGCACAGGGTGTAGCTCTCCCACACACAGGGCCATGGCTTAATATCCCATCCGACAGATGGCAGCCTTTCCAAGCCCATCGGTGTACCCTACTGACCATGGGCAGGGTGGGGAAATTTGCAGAGATAAATCTTGACACTGACCCAACTGGGACTTGAACTTGGGAACTACAGATTACAAGCCTGGTGCGCTATTAACTGAGCCACCCCCATCCCTACCGGTAATACGTACGAGGTGCTTGCATGAATGGAGTCCAATGGCACCCATACCATAACACCAGGGGCTGGACCTGTATGGCACTGCATCATGCATATCTCACTGAGCTGTCACTGTGGTACTGTCAGATATGGATTCGTCCATCATGGTGCTGCATACTGAAGTGGATTTGTCTGAAAAGACGATGCAATGTCATTCACACATCCATGCGCGACATTCTTGGCACCATTGCAGTCGCATATTCCTGTGTTGTAGAGTCAGTGGTAGCCAAAGCAATGGCCACCTAGCAAAAATGGTTCAGACGACACTGAACTGTACGTGCAGACCCTAACTGTTGAGCTAAGGTGTTTGATATGGCATCATTCAAAGCCATGTGCACAAGATGTCTGTTCTCTCGTTCATTTGTGTGACAGGACCATTGAGATCCCTCACGTTGGTGAGTTCATTCCTCCTCTACACACTGACACCATATTCTCATCACTGTGGCAGCATTCTGTCCAACACAAGTACCGATGTCTCAGTATGATAATCTGCCTTCCCATAATCCCATAATTCTCCCTCAATCAAAGTTGGAAACCTGGTTGTATGGATGCAGTGTTCTTCGATGGGGCAGACTTGATCCTTTAGTGTGCAAGAACTGCGAGCAAACACAATTCCAGTGCTTTACACCAGCTTTTTATAATCTCCTCTTATACCACTTCCAGGGGGCATTATTGTCACACATGATGTGCTTATGTGCTACGCTTTGAATCATTTACATGTTCTCCAATGGGCTCCTCTTCTTTCATATTTTGGGACAATCTGTTAAGTTCTTCCTGGTGTTGAACTTTTAATGGCCAGCAGTGTAGAATAATGCCATCTACTATGAGTAGACCCAAAATTTATGTGTATTTTGTAAGGACTATATTGCGAGTCTATAAGCTAAATCTGAGATCGACAGGATTAAAAATGTCAGAGACACTAAGCTACAGAGATAATGATCAAAAGATAGATTAAGCATTTTAATGGTCTGATAAGTAATATTAGCATAATTATTTAACATAATGAATTTATATTACATAATTACAATTACATAATTTATTACACACACTGCACCCATCCACAAACCTGCCCTACTCCACCTACAATAATGCTGCCAGCCAAAATCTCTTATGGGCTATAAATAAGTCAGATACCTACCTTCTGTATAGCATACCTGCGACTGTTATGATGGGTAAACATGGCGACTTGAGTGAGCTCAATCATGGGCAGATAGTGAGAAGAAGATGGGATGCTCCATATCCATGGCTGCAGAGCTTCTGGGATTTCCACGTGTTACTGTTGCATTTGTGTACCAGGACTACATCAAAATTGGCAAAATCTGCAGCTGTCAGGGGAAAAAGTCTGTAACTGGGCTGTTGATATTTGAGGTGTGCTGCCTCTCCCATATTCTAACATTGGAATGGAGGGCCACAGTGCAGATGATATAACATTGGCATTTGATGATGGGGCAGCTACAAAGATTTGTGCACAGACCATTCAACATAACATGACAGGATTAGGCTAGTCAATGTCCACATTGAGTACCCTTGTTAACAGCATGTCATCAGGCTATGAAGCTGCAGTGGGCAAAGGAACATTGGCAATGGACCATGAAAGACTAGAAATGGGTAGCTTGATTTGATGAATTGGGGTTACAACTACAACACGCCAATGGGAGATTGTGTGTGTGCTGTAGATTACATGAGGCCATACACCCCAACTGTTAAGGTCTTGTTACAGGTGGAGGCAGTGTAATGTTCTGGGGCATGTTTATATAGGACAACTTGGGGGGCCCTTGTACCTACTGAGACCACCATCACCACACAAAGCTATACTGATATACTCATTGACCACTTATACCCATTCACAACTATCCATTTCCTATAACAGGATGCCTTCTTTAAACAAGGTGTCCCATTTGATCACTCCAGTTTTTGAGGACTGATTGCAGAAGCATTCCAGTGAGTACAGAACCCTGAATGGCCCTCTCACTCTCCAGATTTGAACCCTATTGAGCCCCAAACCCACCACTGGTAACTGTCAGCACTTTACAGATGATTGTCCTAGAATCATGCACTGCAATACTACCCGAACTTTTCCAACACATGGTAGAATCCATGCCACAACATGTTGCTGCTATTGTGAGGGTGATGGGTAGACTCACACATTATTACATGGATGTGTTATAAATGTCCTTTCAGTATGTTTCATTATTCATATTCATAAAATGACACTTAAAAATTTATTCATTTTAAGATTTAAACTCATTTCTAGGTCAATTAGATATTGTTCAATAGCAAAGCTCCATTTACATATTTACCAGAGCATAAAATAAAACCAACCTTATTGACTGACATCTGTACTTCACAACCTGAATATATATTACCCTTGTGAACCCAGCCTTCATGAAAAACATATCCTTGAAGTATATAAGCATTTTCGACATGGAACGCAAAAGACTGAAAAGAGAAAAAGGTATAATTTTAACAATTCACTTTAACACTTTAAATACTGAACAAATATTGTTTAAAAATTGAGATTTAAATTGATTTGATTATAATCTTTAATTTATCGTCAGTCACATTTTTCCAAAAAGTTATAGAGCTTCAAAGTTAGATTGCCATTGACATAACATTAAAATTGTCTATGTATTTATCCTTTCACTACTTAACTTAAAAGTTCTTATTTATCCTCCTTACCATCATAATATCATATAATATCTATTAATTATGCCCATCAATAAGATGAATTTCTACTCCAGCATCAAGCCAGTGATTCACAGATAGAATTGGGTCAAAGTCATCCAATGGTGCATCATTTAAATTTATTTTCCTAGTTATGTTCAGTGTTTCTTGTGCCATGCAAGAACAGACAAACTACAGTTAGAACATAACCTAAGCCCAAGCTTCAGTAGGAAAAACAATCTCTCTCATTTTTAAGGGGTGAATCTATAAATAGATCACACCCACTTGTTTCTCAAGGACTGTTTTTCACTTATGTTTGAGACGATGTTATAAAATTTCTTGCAAGCAAGGCTCCAATCGCAAAATGAAATATAAAATGATAATTGTCCATATGAAATTCTCAAACATGAAGTTATTTTTAAGTTAATAAAATACCAGATGACTCGGACATCATATTTCAACCTCCCTTCATGAATTAAATTCAAGTTCAGTAAGAGGTGAAAGGTAATATAACCTCATTATATAAGTTTAATATAATTTTTACAGTTATCAAATTTCAGGATGATTTATATATAATATCTGAAGTTCAACTTGACAAGAGACATTTTTGTCCAACACTGAGACAAACATGAAAAGTTGCTTATAGTAAATAAAACCTTTATATATATGCAATATCTAATGTACATTCCCAGAAAACAATTTTAACACTATCAGTGCTTTAAACAGTAACAGTGAAATTTTAATTCAGTAATATCAAAAATGCATTTTTTTTTTGGTTTCAGTAACTGAATTGAAATTGAAATTGAAATGAGTGAACATTACAATTTTATAATCAAAATATTTGATTAAAATATAAATTGTACAAGGAATGTTATTAAAACCTCTGTGAAAATCTTAACCTGGAAGTAAGGATGATTTTTTCTTCAAATCATGTGCATTTTGGAAGAACATGAATGAATCTTTTATCATCTGTAAATTAATCTTCAGTCACATTTCTGCATTCATTGTAAATGTTTCCACTAATAGTATTGTGCGATTTGGGCAATGAATTTTTTTCTGCAACAGTGAAAAAATTATGCTCAGCCTTCTGATCAAATTGTACACAACACACTGATATTAGTTGCTTTTACAGAATGTTTTACAAATTTTTTACATTGCACTGTTTATGAACATTCAAAGTATATTTGATACTTTATGAATTCAGAAGCCATATTAATGCTATATTATTAGCTAAATACTGACTAAATATTATTTGAAAAATTATTGATTAAATACTTTTATTAAGTATTGCAAATACATATGAAATTACCTTTCATGTGTTGGTTATTTTTTCTCTTCAGCATGTCAGGTGACCTGACTGCTGAGCTATCAACCACTGATCAAGATTTCCCTATTGTTGTTGTTAAGTATCATACTCTAGTCAGTAGATGTTATGATTGCAGATAAAATCTCCATTCATCAGCTATTTCAGGCTTGTGCACAACACCAGAAGCACACCAAGGTGATTCAACTGGTATTTTTTTTAGCATATTTTTTAACATCTCTCCATGCATTTGCATGCTGGTATATGTTAGTAACCAATAGTCATCTTCTTTTGTATTCACAGTGATTATTGAATTTATCTGAAGTCACTATATTCATTGTTGCATTCTGCTAATACTGTGTGTAATGATATGAAATAACTACTTAAGATTAGGGTACAAGACTTAACAACAGGGGAAATCTTGATCAGCACCTGACATGTTATCAGGAGGTTATGGATTTGGATCCCACTCAGCTCACACAATTTTTCTCTTACACCCAGTATTAGCAGAATACAACAGCAAAGATAGTGGCTTTAAATAAGCCAATATGTATATCATAGAATATCATATTTATGTTTCTTTAAAAAAATATATAGAATTATGAAAAATGAATTAAAAGAACATCAGAAATGATTGTTTTGAACAAAACTTCTTAAAGAGAATCAGATATCAATCCTAGGCAGCTAATAGACCATATGCATAAACAAAGGGGGAAGAGATCTAAGTTACAATTCAAACATATAAAATACTTAACCTCATTAGATATTTGGCCATTATCTGCAACTTGGCCTCCAGCTTCTGAATAAAAATTAGTTTTGTCTGTTACCACCAAACAACGTTGATTAGTTTGTGCTTCTTGAACAAGAGAATTATTTTCAATAACAGCCAAAACCTTCGATGAAATTGGCTCAACATCTGAAATAATAATAAAATAAATTCTACACTTATGTACTGGGAAAATAAGTGCCTACTGCTATATTACCACTTTTTTCAAAAAACGTTTTCTAACATTAAATATACAAATGCATACTGAAACAAATGATTTTAAGGTAACTCAGAAGAGTCCAAAGTATCCAGTTGCCTCTTAAAATCTGCTGATTTACATCTTCTTCTGCCATCACTGTGATTTCACGATCTCCTATTTTCATCCTGCTTAAAGTGAAAAGTCTGCAAGCACATTTTTGAAAAAGATATGCAATATATACTTTTAGCTCATTTTCAAGTGACAAGCTTTCGTTTTCACTTTGTCATCTGTACATCAGCACCAGTTCAATTTTTTTGTTTTAAAATAAGTTTAAAAATCATTTTTGGTTGGATTGGTATTAATAAAATATTATGACACATATTTCTTGAATCTTTCAATTTCCACTCTTGAAGAGAGAGTGCTTGTAGAAGGTGCAAAAGCTAAAAAATAGGAAAACTTTAAACCAATGTTTTAAGCAGTCTGTTCATGCCTAGAAAAAAATTGACATTTAGGTTGATACAAGGTGGAGGCCAAAGGATTTACATCAGCAACAGTGATTTCTTTTTTCAGGAGGGAGGGGGGGAGAACCAACTTTTTGCTTTAAAAATTGTCTTTGGTTGGATACTACTTAAATATTACCATTTTCACTTTCCAAATCTTCCATTAATTCAGATTTCCATTATTAGAGGGACTTAAAGTTGGAAAATCACAAAACGTTTTCTCTTTGAAATTATCATACTCCATATTCACAGAGGCAAAAGGCCTTTCTAATATTACTTTTTTCACTCTGTTTCGGTTATTAAAACTATCCAAGAATAGCGGATAATAGTTCTCTTCAGGATGTGCAGATTAAATATGATTTGGGAAAGTATAACAAATATAAATATGAAATAAAATAACATTAAAGAAGAACTAGTAATAAAAACTTTTACTTAATTAAAAAATCAAATGCAAGCTGAAGCTAAATAAACCATTTAGACTTACAATAAATTCCTTCTTTCAAATGACAATTATATTTGTAAACATCATCAGTAACAGGAACTTTGCTACTTTGAAGAAATTCCAATACTTGGGAAGATACAGAATGCTTGCCTCCTTTTCTGGAAATAGCTTCTGAATTGTGTTTCTTCTAAAAAGACAAAAATATAAAGATTAAATTTCTATGATCCTTGATTTGATTGTTATGAAAGAAAACCAGCATTCAATTAATGGTTAACAAATATATATATATACACATCATACTGTATCAATTATTTTAAAACTTTAACAATTATAACTACAGTGAAATCTCTAACATAAATCCATGGAACAAAATTTCAATTTCAATAGAGTTTGCCACTTTAAAGAGGTGTAATTTCACCATTACAAAATAAGCAAATACCCAAAAAAATAATAAGGAAATAATGAAAGTCAACATAAACACTGATAATATCATATACTATGTAGATTAACAATCTTGTTGGTACATGTGCAATAAAGTCAATCAAGAATGAGCATCAAAAAGAAGATGCCAGCAACGGTATTATCTAACACAGTAATCAATCATAATAAATACACTACGTCTTTGAAGAAGCTGCCATCTTTCTAGTCCAAACAACAGCAATGAAGTTTTATCAGGTGTATGCCTTTATAATTAAATGTGAAATTTTCACAATGTAACTCTGAAGTAGTTGAATATTCATACCTTTAGATATTTCTCTTAAATAGGCAGTACAATTAGGTGCTTATAGCCTTTTAACAAAAAGATTTAATTTAAAAGTTAATTGCAACATAAAGCAACTAAAAGCTAAGGAAGCCTAAAAGTTTAATCAAATTTTAACTGAAGAAGCAAGATTAACAGATTGATAATTTTTTCAACAGCAAACACTTGTAACACCAAATGTAGCATTTGAATACAGTTCATGAACTGTAATTTGAAAAGTTAATCTCAAACAAATGACTTATATGAATTCAGCTGAATCACTGTTTTATGATTGAAGGAGTTGTATAATCTGTTGGTATACATATGTATTCATTAAAAGATATATCCATGTAATGTTAAACTAAGGTAGAATTGAGTTCATTATATGTCAAAAGAAATGTATATACCGGATTAAGTAAATAATGAAAAGTACCTGATCTTCTGCCTGTTTTTGATATTCTGTCCAATCAACAATCAAACCTTTTTCCGCTGCCATATTCTGAATTATCTGTTCTTGGAGACCATGTATAAAATGAAGATCCCATGCTTTTTTACCTATTTAAATAATTAGAATAGAATCCCTTTTGCAATTACATAACTAGGCCAACAAACTACACTGATTTGCTTGAAAACTACCTTTTTAACAACTATATAATTAGTACAAAAATTAAACTGCAACTAAACCCAAAATGCAACACCAAAATTATTATATGAGATGGGCAGTTCAGAGCTTTAGCTGAAGACCACAACACATTATATATCATCAGGGGTGAGAATTTCAGAAAAATCTTATAATCCAGCAGTTTTTGCCACTCATCACTAGCCAGAGAAAAGTCATACAGCATTGAGGGCATGACAGAAGATTCACTTGCCAATGGTGAATGGGGATATGGATTTCCCTAGCCCTGTATGTCAGCATTCACTGATATTATTACTAATGAATTAAAATAAAACTTAATATTAAATAAAACTTAAATAAACTTAATATTAAAATAGAAAATACAAAACTCATCTATTTGTCATTCATTACAATCAGATGCTTCAAAAATAGTGCTACTCTTAAAACATTAAAAACAAAGATAACTGCAAGATATACCTCTTCAAGCATACTCTAAACCAGTGTTTATTGATGCAATGCACTCCCTAATCGAATAATTTTAACTTTTTTGTACTACATACTCTTTTTGTAAAAAATCTATAATATCTGCACCCTATAAGGAGAAATGACCAGATATTATTAGAAAAAATTTAATCCTATATTTTAGCAAAAATTATATTGTTTACCATTACAGAATTTTTGTCACTTATCTCCTAGTAACAGCTAGTGTATTTCTGAGGATTCACATATTACCAGTTGATAAATACTGCTCTAAACCACAGATGCATAACCTGTAACAGTCTGGACATATTTGGTCCACAACTAACATTTGGTCCTAACCATCTCAAATGGTTTAGTTAAAGAAGATGGAAAAGAAGTTTACAACAAATAGGAGTACATGTTATTTCAGGATATTATATTCATCTCCATGCTTTATCTGAATTTGTTTTGAATTTCTATTATTATTAACATAACTTTTTAATTTCAAACATAAGTTAAAAAATTACAGAGCTCTGCAAAATACTCATCTCTCTATGCAATCCATGAAGGTTTGTGATCTTTCAAAAGATCTTGTTCAAAAATTAGACTGTGGATTCCAAGATTAAGTCACATAATAACTAATTTCTCATTAAAAATGTTAAAATAGCCAATTCAGTTATTTCTATTTTTATATACTTAACCATTTGTAGATTTGGAATCTTAATTTTTATATTTTCATTTTTTTTTTTTGAGATATATGTATTTTAAAATGTTTTTAATGTAATGAGCAATTCAACTACATAGTCTATTATTTTGTGTATGTGTTTATTTGTTTAATTATTGCTACTGATTCATTATAATTAATATTGGATAACAAAATGTCTAAACATTGCTGAGTAACTCATGTTCTACAGTACAAATGTGACCTGATTAGTAATCAAGTATCACGGGAAAATGTACTGTAGACAAGAAACACTTGAAATAATTGCTGAAAATATGCAGGAATTCTTATATGTCACACTGTTAAAGAAAATAGTTAGTCTCTGATGATCTAGCAGTTATGATGCCTGGCATGCTTCTGGGAGACATGGGCTCAAATCCCACTCAAGACGAAACCAAATTTTTTTCAGCAAATTATTTTAAGTGACCTGATTAGTTTTATGCTTGGTACTAATTTTGAATTTCAACAAGTCCTGCTGTTCATAAAATCTATTAAACACTACAACATTAAAGTCAGATAATAGCACAATATGAAGGAGTAGTTAGTACACTACTGAATACAAGCACAGAAAAAAAAGGGAATAAAACTATCTCATTTAGAGTATAATTTCATGTGTTGAAATTTCTATTTTTTTTTAAAAACATTAGCATTTGTATTATGGTTGGACTATTCAATAAACAAAATACTACAACCAGTTAAAAACATAAGAAATATCTCATGTATTGACTTTTTTTTAATTCCAATTAACCCAGAATATAATGTTATGCTTATTTAGATTTCTTCTTCTATGCAGATTCAATAGATACAATTTAATATTGCTATTATGATGGATATAAAATAATGTAAGAATACATTAAATGGCATATCAAGAATAAAAATTATCACCTTCTAAAATGCCATTTTTAGCTTCCAATACCATTTTATTCAAAACTTTTCTACCAGATTTTAGCTGACGAAGAAATCTTTCCTCCTCCTCATTTACAATATCAGCTATCTAATAATACACAAAAAAGTTATTTAATGATAATAATAATAATAAGGTAATATATACAGTGTAAGATAAAGGATCAAAGAAAAACTTGAATAATTCAAATACCCCTAAAATAGAATTTAATGAAATTATAATGAGAAACATAATATGAATTAACACTGCACAAAAAAAATCCTTTCTGAAAGAGTTCTGTTAATGAGTTCATGAGTAGGCAAAAAATGGTGAATCAATTGAAACATATTCTAATATGTAGTCTCCTATGGTGGCAATACAGACTTGATGTCGATTTCTTCATACCACGAACAAGGCTGTCAATTAATGTTGTCAGTATTTCCCATTCATACTTAAGGGCAGACCTGGGAAGATGGTCGAGAAGGAAATCCTTCTCCATGAAACAGGGGTCTCAAACTCAAATTATATAGAGCCAAACAATTATTTCTCAATATTTTAAGAAATAATAAGCAAAACATAATTACTTATATTTTTGTTTCATTACTTAGATGTTGCATTCTTTTAACACCAAAATGTAAATTTTATTTCCGATGTTCTCATCTTCTGCTGAACATTACCATATTCTCCATACTAGCCTGAGATCATTGTGGTTGAGCTAAGCTAGTACTTGAAGGCCACACAAAATGACTTTATATGCCATGTTTTCAAGACCCCCTGCTCTAGAATATCCTAGACCTGCTTTATAGGCACAAAATTTAGGAGTCTTATTGGCCAATTCATATCACTTATAGTCTCACTCTGAAGGTATTGGTCAACTAGGCAAGTTCTGTTGCTTATGAGCATTATCACCTATTAAAAGAAAGTCTGAATCAATTAATCCTATAAACATAAGGACTAAAGATCTCATCTTGATACATGTCTTGATACATGATCTTGATACATGTGAGAGTCTCTCTGAAGTCTCAGAGGTCTGTGCCACTGAGAGTGATGCCCAACAATACTATGAAACTATCAGTTCTCTTTTTATGATGCAGTCAGGAGGGAAATGTCTTCACTCTCCAGGTGAATATTAGCTGAGGATCTGTTTTAAGAATGAACTGTGATTCAGTCTTTAAAATGATCTTGATTCTTCTATGGGGAACAACTGGTCCCTTTCTTTTGCATCTAGTCAAGATCATCTCTGTGGAAACAGAGAACAACTATCAAGAGAACACAGACAGCAGGCCACTTTGCATAAAGATACATTTCATGAAGTCTTCTGTAGAAAGTATGTCATATATATAGTAGACAGTACAATCTTTCTAGTGTATGCAGTAAACTTTAGAGCAGGTGTGCACAAACTCTTGCACTTTTATCTGGATCACATGAAAATTAGAAAAAATATTTTTTTTCATTTGTCTCTACTAAAGTGAATGCTGTTTTAATAAGATGAAAACTTGAATAATATCATACAACTAGCTATGTCATTGAAGCCAAATGTTCAGCAGCTCACTTCTGGGATCCAGTCCAATCCTTCATATGCTGCTTGACAAGTCAATTTCAATTTTGACATTAAAATAAACTTCATGTTAATATTGTTGTTATTTTGAACCTATACATATCACAATTAAAATATAATAAACAAAATTAAGCTTTATTTTAATCCCATCCCAACCATTGGCTCACATCAAACATGATATTTTCCTATTTAGCCCTGATGACAAAACAAGTTTCTGCACCCTGCTTTAGAGCATATTGATATGTTGTGGAATTTTTATGGTGTTCTGCAGTTAGAAATCTGAAATAATGATCATCTTTGCAGTTAAAACCCCATAATGATAATCATCCCTGATATGGCCTGGAACAGATTTTCAAGACATTTTGGTTGTTTCAGAATTGATTTCCACTGAGTGCTTACAACACTGTAACTCACATTTAGTTACCTGGTCATTTCTGCCTTTGGCTTGTCTCCTTGATCTTTATTGCTTTCCACCTCAAAGAATGCTGTGACAGAAAGATGGCAAGCTGAGATTTAACATCAAACAAAGTAAAGCAATTCCCAAAACAGATTGTTCTCATCAAATTTGCTGATTTGAAAGTTTGATATGATTTTATATAAATTTGTTTGGAGTGTCAGACTCAACTTTTTGTTTCATGATATTAATTTGATTAAATTTTTAATTCATTAAATTGTTATGCAAGTTTTTGTGTTTGGCTCATAACTATAAATATTTTTGTGCAAAAAATTTTGTTGACATATGGGATTGGAACCTGCATCTCTCCAGAAACATGCCAGAGTATTCTAACCTGTTGAACTAATGTTGGTTCAGTCTTTTTTCCACTAATAATGACTATCACTCTTCCTGTGAAGTTTGGCTGCCTCCTATGATCTTGTCCCTATCTATCCATCCTATCATTTCTTTTTAGTGCTCTGAGTAAGATGGTAATAAATAATGAAGTCCCCCTCAAGCAGCTGCTTGCCACAGAAGTCTGACAGGAGCCTGTCAGTTTATATGCCAAAGTAGTTTATAGCTACTGATCTTGAGCCCAGGTCCCTTAGATCAGTAGCCAAGCTAACCACTTGACCACGGGACAGCACATCACACTATTTATCGCTATTAATCATTAGGGAATTACCACTCTTAAATCGATCCAATTTCTTTAGAGGAAAAATTGCCTTGCATCAGGTGGGATATGAACCCATGACCTTCTGATAATATGCCAGATGCTCTGGACCACTTGACATGCTATCAGGAGATTGTGGGTTCATATCCCACCTGGCTCAAGATAATTTTTCCTCTAAAAATATTGGATCAATGTAAGAGTGGTAATTCCCTAATCTGTTAACCAGAGAAGTCGAGAATATTCAAATTTAATAAGTTATTAACGATTTAAACAATAATTGATAATCTTAGCATTACCTGTTGTTTAAATGTTTATAAATCAATAAATGTTTTTGTGGAAAAATAATTTGCCGACATGAGATTTGAACCCGCATCTCTCCAGAAACATGCCAGAGTATTCTAAGCTGTTGAACTAATGCTGGCTCATCATTAGTGGAAAAAAGACTGAGCCAGCATTAGTTCAACAGGTTAGAATACTCTGGCATGTTTCTGGAGAGACATGGGTTCGAATCCCATATGTCAGTGAAATTTTTTCGACGAAAACATTTATTGATTTATAGACATTTAAATATCAACAGGTAACACTGAAATTATTAATTATGGCTCCTAGATTTTCTAAGTATCAGAGTAATTAATAAATGTTGACACGATTTATGTTTTTTTTTTAAATTACATAACAAAGAAAATGCACTTTTAGTACACAAAGAAAAAAAACTGGTTTTTAACCCATGTGAGATGCTTTTATTGATTGTTATTTGTACTAAGAAAAAGTAGGGTTATTAATACTCACTTCATTAATAAAAGTTCAAATTTTAAATTTAATGTAAAAATTCTGAAGACAATTATAAGTTTATTATCACTTTACACATACATGCTAACTCTTAATTGAAGGTACAATGCTTTGCATGACTATCATATTCATATATATCATGATTATATTTTTAAAAAAAGTATGCAATGGAATAAATATTTACTTTTTATATTTTTTTAGAGTTTGTTACACAGAAAATGTTAAAGCTCCACTATTATATAATAATGCACATTAATTTGAATTTTCAAAACATATATTTAAATAGAAAAATATTTTGATATTTTTGTTAATATATAAATGGCAACAAAAACAAATATTACATGTCTTTTTTTCCCAAGTTCTGGATAAAAATCACCAAGTGACTCCACTACATAAGGAATTAATGAAGCAATACTACCAGGAGGAGCTTTCATATTTTGTTTAGCTACATATGCTGCTTTTCTTATTATTGTTCTCAATAAGTGGCTGAAATAAATTTAGAGAAAATAAAAACAATGCATAAAAAAGTTGTTCATATGGGTTAAATAGACAAAACATAAGACTGAAAAAACAAACTGTTTCATAGTTGAGTTAATAATTCTTGAAACATCAGAAATAGAAATATCACACAAAAACAATTCAGCAGTGTGCCAAGAGAGAGAGAAATAACATTTATGTTAAGGTTTCCCATCTCTCCTACTCCCCAAGACACTTGAAATGTGCCATCTCTAATAGGAGTATAGGTCATGTTGTAACTCCTTTGAAAGGTATACTGAAGACAAATTAAGTGCACAAACCAATTTGAAAAATCGTCGCAGGTCTCATTTTATGTAATAAAATAAAATGTGATAACTGCAATTTATAATTCATATTGTACTTTGTGATGACTTTAGCTGTAGAGGAGTAGATGTTGTCATGTAACGAAACAACCTACTTACTCAAAAGTCGGGAGTGCTTTGACTTTATTGCCTGTCTTCAAGTGCTCAGAGCTTTGCAATAATGTTATGAGTTGATAGTGTCACCATGGTCCAGAAACGATCAAGAGACCTTAATAGTCAAATTACAATATTAACATACCACATAATGTCCAACTTGGGATGCTTCTATGTGAGGTTTGTTTGGAATCCACATAGCAACTATCACATTAAAACTGATACTTGCCACTAATTCTGATGATGACAAGTTCCTCCCATGCATACTTGTCTGCTGGTGTGAGGACACAATGATCACTTAGTCCATTACACAGATATAAAGACTATCCACTTTTCATTTGAATGACCTTAAAGGAAGTGTTTCCAATCACTTGACTTGATGCTTCTAAAGCTTTTAGTTTTTTTCTCTGGGAACACGTATAATCAGCAGTTTACAAAATTACATTCAATGGTAGGTCTGAAAGAAAGAATATTAGTACACAAATCAGAAACATTTTCCCATGTACATGAAGCATGCCTTGAGTGTTAGAGGCATTTGTTTTGGACATCTGATTACTTAAGTAAGACTTTAGTTCCCTCTGTTTCATCATTTAAAATCATTTTTGAATGGGTGTAAAATAGGGTTTAAGTAAATCTGAGGGAGAGGGATAGCAATTCTGCACTGAGCTTTAAAAATTTGGAGGGGAGGCTGAAGAGGGCTCACAAATTTATGAATGACTCATATTTCTCATCTCCTGACTGCAGTACATTCATCGCTTCCTGTAACTCATCCCTTCCTTACTATTTTTTTCAATGATTACTAACATCACATTTTCATCTAAAGACATCCCCTTTGCAGCCAAGTACATGAATCATAATATATAATTATCTCATTTTCTAATACAATGAACCTAATATGGCCGAGTGGTTAGCACGCTTGGCTACTGATCTAAGGGATCTGGGTTCGAGCCCCGGGTAAGGCATGGCTGTTTTGTGTCGTTTTTCTGCTGAAGGCCTGCCATCTTCTCAGACCTTCTACTATGGCATATAAACTGACAGGCTCCTGTCAGACCTCTGTGGCAAGCAGCTGCTTGAGGGGGTATTTATTTATTTTTTTTATTTAATATGACTTTTTAAAATCAGTTTGTGCAGCTGAATTCATCTTTGGCTGACTTTTCAAATGATCCATACTTCCATTACAGATTTCACAGTTTGCCTATTTTGAGGATAGGGAGCAGTGGAGCAGACAGAAGACTTTTTCCCAAATATTGTTTTTGTTCTACACTGAAACACTGCAGAATAGTTTTCAGCCAATTTTCCACCTCTAATACCTCTAGAACAGGATTCCCAAAACTGGGTTACGTAAGAAATTTTTATGTAATGGCATGCATGAACCACGTTTTCACAATTTAAAAAATTCATTTTTTGAAAGTTATTAAGGACATTATTTTACAACCATATCATCAAAATATTAAAACATTTTCTAAGCCTAGAATATTTTTTATACCTAGTAACACTGTGAAGAGAGTTCAATTTAGTTTGTGGGTAGCAGCACTATGCTAACTGAGTTGATGCACACAAGTTTTTATACTAGCTTTCACTGTTTATCATATTATTTTGTGGTAAACAATATATTAAAGTATTGCTATAGCCTTACAATTTATTAAATTAATAAGGAAAGTTTTTACTACAATGGTACTGCAGTTCTGTATTTGAAATTAAAAATGACTTCCTAAAATGGAACAAGATCTTCAGACTTTCTAAGCTTTTGGAGTAGCATTTTTGGGAGAAGAGTTAGTGAAGAATCTTTACAATTTCAGAATTGTTAGACTTCTGTGGCAAGTTCAGGTATATCTTAACAATACAAAAAGGATTGTTTCTCTTATCTACAGCAAACTGTGTTTTGCTTGCTTGACTTTTTTTTGTTGAGGTCTCACATTCTTAAGACATTCTCTATAGTGTATTAAATTGAAAGGCTCCTTTTTCAGACTTCTGTGGCAAGCTCAGGTACAGGTATAATGCCTTGCTCAAGTAAAAAATTTTATACTTTTTACCTAGATTTTTAGGGTTGATTACACCATTTTTGGTTTGATGTCCTTCTACATTTGTTTACATTATACAAAAACAAGAGATACTTGATTATAGTAGTCTATTTTGCTATTGTCTACTTTGATGGCAAAGTGATGGACAAAAGTGGACACCAAGGCATTTCTGCTTAAAATAGATATTTGTCCAGCATATACCATTTTTTAGATTATGTAGTTTCACAGGATCTAAGGTATAAATATAAATTATTTATGCTTACTTCATAGCAATAATAAAACTGATATAGCCAAAAAAATTGTACTTGCACAAGGACATCAGGTCTTTACAGTAAAAAAGTATATTTTACGTGTTTATGCTTCATCATCGACATCAAACATTTGTAGATGCAATTTTCTTTGTCAATACTTTGTTATAATCTATCATTTAATTTCATAACCTTTCTTAACTTTCTGATTCTAAACTTTAATGCATCCCTTATTTAAGTAAAAATCTGGAAGGTTTCAAAAAATTTAATGTTTTATAAACTATTATAATTCTAGAACATTAATGATGATATTTTATGCTTGTTAGTTTTTGGTGGCCAAGTGGTTAGTGTGCTTGGCTACTGATCAATGAGACCTGGGTTTGTACCTCTGGTAAGGCATGGATGTTTTCTTGCTTATGTTCTTTCTGTTGAGGTCTCACATTCTTCACATCTCTGTGGTTCTTCATGTCTCTATAGCATATTAAATTGAGACTCCTGTCAAACCCTGGTGGCAAGCAGCTGCTCCATGGGTAATTTACTCATTTTTAGTTTCACTACCTGCACATGGTTTCTTTTAAGATTAATACATATTTTTACTAACAGTTCTACAAAAAAAATACATACCTATGAGAAAATGGTGGATTTCTTTACTGATACTGATGATTCTGATTACAATAGTTCATCTGACAAGAATTATATTATCAATTATAATGGGTTGGACTGTTTTACCTTTGAGGAGCACTTCTTTTTGCACACAATCAGCTAAATAATTATATCAAAGAGCTCCAAGAGCTCAGAGATGGGTGGAGTAAGGGGATCCACTGGCAACTGCTAGGGAATAGAGGGAAACTCCCCATCAAGACCATCCAGAATATTATTAATATGCACAGGTATATCTTCCTTGCACATGGAACAATGGCTTTAACATCCCATCTGACAATGGCTTTTTCAAACCCATTGAAAAGACTTGATGAAAGTGCCTTCAATATAGAACCTTTTTTCTTTTTTTAACTTTTGCAATGAAATGGATCCAATATGTGCAAATTTTTTTTATCAACTGTTCTTTTAATCACTCTTCTTGTTTAAATAACATTTCGATCCAAACACTAACATATTTGTCTAATATATTTTATTACTTAAATATACTAAATTCGAGTTTTCGAGGACTTAATGCAACAATTTTTAATACATAAAAGTTAATCTATGATAGAAAAACTGATGGTTTGGGTTACATGTTTAGAGACACACATATTGGATTACTTAATAACGATACAAGAATATCCTTATATAAATGTGATAACACTGAATAAATCAGTTAAAAGTGATATTAAGGAATATTTGGAAAGACTAAAAATAAATTTGAGAATATGTCCTTGAAATATACAAGCAAAACTGGGAGCATAATCTCTTTGAAATAATTTTGCTAATTCCATTTCTACAACTTTCTTAACAAGAAAACCTATTGGATACCACTTGTGATGGTGAGCTGAAAGTTCACAAAACTGCTTTTGGATGCTTTCTGAGAACAATTATTAAGTAAGAATGGGGACGTCAAAAAAGATTAAAGAAATATGCCTTTCATCACAACATATTTATGTGAAATAAAATTTTCACTCTTAAATTCAATCGAAATCAAAAACTGTCAGAGTTTACATGTTGAGACAATTTGTGACTAGCTATTTTCAATTGTCCCCAAATTGACACCTGTGAAAGCAGTCACATTACAGCTACATCCATCACACCAATTATATTAATATTTTATCTATAAATTAACTCTTTGTTATATATTAAGAACACTAACCACATATAGCTTCTTTTTTTATGTTTTAGATGACAAATTTTTCTAATTGCAAAATAAAGATGTAAATTACTTATTATTCATTATTTAAGAGTAATTTTTCTTATTAAAAGTGGATATTATATCTTTACCCTTTAAGGTCCAGTTTTAATCATTTAAATCATTTAAAATATAAAAAGCTGGACTGAATCTATGCTAGGACCACAAAGAATTAACTATTTACAGTTTTAGTAACCTAGCATTTGGTTTTACATTAAATATTTTAGCTCACCCAGCATCATATTCATCAGGGAATACTTCATCTGCTATTGTAACAGTAAACATACGAGCATGATCTGCTAATATTCTGTAGGCTGTATCTATTCCATCAATGTCATCAGTTCCAGTTCTTCCTAAATAAGGCCTAACATTAAAATTCTGAAATAAATAAATATTAAATTTGTAAATCTGCAATTTATTAGTTAGTGTGAATTCCCAATATAATATTAAAATTACCATTCATTTAAAGGCCATAAAGAACAAAAAGAATTAAATCCTTAAAACTTACATATGATTATTTCAATAAATATAATTGAAATGACTGAACTGCAAATACATACATTTATCTATATCCCTAAATTACTAATTACATCCTAATTACTAAAATTGTCTTTTTCAACATTTAAAAAGTATAACTTTATTTTGCCACCTTTAAGTATTTTTTTTATGTTGAAAAGTACAAAACCAATAAAAATATTTAGAATATTGTTTGAAATGAATACTTTCTGGATTAAATAAAGCCTTAGTTAGTCATCTAGTGATTGTCCATTAAAAATCAAAAAATTTAACAAAAGGGATTAGATTTTACATTAAATATTAGATAGCTCAACATTCTGTTTGTATTTTTAGATTAATATCACAATCTTTAAAAATTAACATATTGGTTCAAATTATGTTACTTACCTTTTCAATAGCTTTAAATAGAGGAGTAAATATATCAGTATCATAATTGGATACAGAACCTTGGAGGACAGCAGTCAACCTTTCTAGACCCATACCTGTGTCTACACTATGAAACTGAAGATTTCCCAGTGTTCCATTCTTTCTCCTAAGATGAAACTAAACTTTAAGATTTTCAAACAATAAATATTTCTTTACAGACAATAAATTTATTTATTATCACAAATTGTGGTATAGTTTATAAAACAAAATTTTAAAACCTTGACAAAGAAAGAATAATAACATTTCACTATTTGATTCCTACACAGATATGAAGATGCCATCTTGCACCATAAAAATACAATAAAAACAAGGGAGAAAATTTCTCCCTTATATTAGTCGCTCTTTCCAATGGTGTAAATTCCATTTCTGTACGCCTTTTAGTTTCCTGAAATAAACTTTTTAAACCACTCAGATCATTTGTAATAACCCTGTACAATAAAGTCTTAGTTAGCCATGTATAGTTTGCCCCAGGTAAAAATCAAAGAATTTAAGAAAAATGATTGGATTTCACATTAAAAATTAGATGGCTCAACATTCTATTTGTATTTAGTGTTACAAAGTGACTGTTTCTCATATGATGGACTAGAATTCAAATAATTCTTTTATCCTTATTCTGGATAGAATGAACTAATTAGACTTCTAGGCATTCCAATGATGTCTTATATTAAGAACGTGCAAGTATCAAGATTTCCAATTAAAAATAAACTGTTTTGCTCAGCTGGAAGTGAATTAGATGACCTTCAGTATCCATTTATTTTGGAAGAGCCTTTCCAAAGAATTGTAAAAAGATTAACTATGGCATAGTAAAATCTAAGTTGGTCACTTTTGGATTTCATAAAATATGACAAATTTAAGCAGGTGGCTATTTTAGTTTTATTATTTGAAACAATATATAGAGTAGAAAAATAAAAGGAAAACTCTTCAAGCATATCCAGGCAGCCACATAAGGAATACTGAAACAGAAATCAGGTCCTCTGCTCATTGCACCACAGAGCTCATTCCCACTTTGTGCAATTATGATGTTAAAAGACAATGCTTGAGTAAAAAAATTTTTTCGTTGAATTTTAACATCTGTTAATTTAATAAAATTGGTTTTGAAAAATACAGCAGTTTTAAGTACAAATTCAAAAATAAAAACCTTTTATGTTGAATGAACACCAAATTCCAGATTTCCACAAGATCATGCCTGTTTGCATTTATTCTTTGCTGAGGTGAAAGATCATCTTTTTGATATTTCTGATGATCATAATGTATTTCTGTACATGGGCCACATGGTCCTTCATCACCCATCTCCCAAAAATTGTCCTTCACTCCAAAAGGAAAGATGTGATCTTCTGGAACACTACACAAATAGTAAAATACAGATTAATAAGGAAATTACACAGAAATATGGCATATCTATGTATTTTGATATTAATATATAAAATAATATTTTAAAGCAGTGGTTTCTGACCTTTTTCACATTCTGATCCCAATATTATCTCTGAGCCATTGTGATTCCCCCTTTGTTTTTCAAAGCTCAAATAATTCACTTCATCATGATAATCTCCACTTGATCAACTAATAAATCAGCACTCTAGCATCGATTTAAATTTTAGAGGAAAAATTGTCTTGAGCCGGGTGGGATATGAACCAATGACCTCCTGATAACATGTCAGGTGCTCTGGGACCACTGAGCTACCGGCCGCCGATCAAGATCTCCTCTAATTAGCGCTATGAACATTCCTTTTATGTTTCATATAGGTGCAATTCAGGCAATTTTAGCCACAAACAGCATTTATATTTGCCAATAGATGGGAGCATGTATTACGAGTATACAGATAATAAACAATGAAATAAGTAATTATTACCTTATTTCATTGTTTATTATCTGCATACTCGTAATACATGTTTCCATCTATTGGCAAATATAAATGCCATTTGTGGCTAAAATTGCCTGAATTGACCTATATGAAACATAAAAGGAATGTTCATAGTGCTAATTAGAGGAGATCTTGATCGGCGGCCGGTAGCTCAGTGGTCCAGAGCACCTGACATGTTATTAGGAGGTTGTGGGTTCATATCCCACCGGCTCAAGACAATTTTTCCTCTAAAATTTAGAAAAAATCGACGCTAGAGTGCTGATTTTTTAGTTGATATGAAAGAGTCGAGCTTATTTCATTGTTTATTTTAATCTCCACTTGTTTAGCTTTTAAACAACAAAACTGTTTCTCCCTTCCAGAATGAGCAATTCCTAATCATTTTTAGCTTCAGATACTGTAAAACGATGCTGACTATTGTAAATTATCTTTTATTGTCCTGTTCATGCTGAGTTTTGGAAATTGTGCAATTGTTATGAAACCAGCTTTCATTTTTTTTAAACATTAATGGATGTACATTGTTTTATATTGTAAAATTTTATACAAATCAAAATTTCACAATGCAACAATCTCTGAATGTTCTTTTTAAATATTAGAGCTTTAGCAATTCCATTGTGGCCAAATCACTGGCAAATCAATCAGAATCAACTCCAAGGTTGGAAAACACTGCTTCAAAGGTAAAAATAAAACACAGTTGTGGCATATGGTCCATCAAACATTTCTTACATTCTAAATTTATAAAATTGTAGATTTTATAACAATAAACTCTGAAAAATTTTTCAATATTTTCTTTAAACTGCATGTTTATACAAATTGTATTTTTAAACATCTGTGAGAATAAACTGTTACTGTTGTTGTTGTAGCTAATCCAGTGATGAGATAAAACCACACACTTCTTTTATTGTCTTGGGACAGGGTTGGCTCAGTTGGTAGCGCACTAGACTTGTAATGTTATAATAAATCATAATCTGTAAGAAATAACATGCTGGATGATCTTGATAGGAGGCTTCCATCTGTGTCCTACCAGCTGACAAATGTGCCATCTTATTTCTTTTAGCCCTTGTCACCTGGCCAATAAAGGCAGAAAAGTACCACTCAGAGATAAAACAATCCCCACTCAACCCTTTATAGTCTTGTTTCATTTAAATTAGGTTGCACTTCACTGGGCATATTTTTCTCAGCTCTGTATTTTAATTTTCTATTTATAGAAATTCCATACAGTTACATATCATTTGTTAAATGGTTATTATTTTATTCAATAACAGTTTAGTTGTGAGTGATAAGTGACTGGCCAAGATCGACATTCATTAGGTTATGACTCTCCTTGTTTATTCTATATGTAGTTTGCTCCCAAACTTTGCTTAATACTGATGTGCAAATAACAATTTTGGGACCCACTGCACTCAAATACCAAATCTAGATAGATGACATTACTCACATATTTCCGGTTAGGTTTTTATTAAAATGTTTATACATATCTCAAGATGGCAATTTCCTTAAAGAGAAAGTTTCTGAGGAAGGCAAAATCTTTAATTCTTTCACTAATTTAGGTAACTGATCAGACATGGTTTCTGTTCAAACAGCATATTAATCTTTTTTTGAGCATGAGGACTTCATATAGAAATTCAACCTTGTGACAGCATTCAGAATATCAAATGTCATTATTGCATCTTTCAAAAAAACAAAACAAAAAAAAAATCTTATCTCTGTAAGCTTTAATATAATGAGATATTTCCCATACATGATAGCTTTAAATGAATATATTAAAAATTATTCTGCTTAAGAGAACTACTTGATATTGCATCTTTTAGTCTGCTATAGTTTTATTTTTCATTTTAAGCTCAACATTTTTAGAAAATTATCCAAGCCTTAACTGACATAGTGGTTAGAAAGCTAGCAACTGTTCCAGAAAGGCAAACTTTGTGTGCCACGTTAGCACTAAGACAACGGTCAACAGTGACTTTGGACTCCTTGTATGAGGCCTGTAAAAATTAGGAGTAACTTCTAGATTCTTCTCTATCTATCCTACATGTCAAAATGAGAAAAGAACGTGTACAATGAATTAATTTTATCCAAGTGAATTAATTCTAAACTTCATTTTGTTTAATTTCAAAAACTAAATGGGAGAACATGTGCTTGTTTGAAATGACACCTTAATTCAATCAGAATATGAGGAGTTTTGATAGCGAAAAGAAAATAGCATATAAACATACTTTATCCTAAATTAATTGTTCAGTAAAGTTTCAAAAGTTTCTTCTCAACCCCTCAGATTCTGAATCCTATACTATATATTATAGAGAAAATAAAATAAGTAAATTACTACTTTTGTCAATTGTAATTTACTTTTAACTATATGGAGTTGTTTGGCAGATAATTTATCCATTTTTATATACATTAGACATGGATACTTTTTTCAGTTTTACCATGGGTTATTTAGAAATTACAGGATGAAAACACGCTGCCTACTGGTTGGCCATTACTGTATTAAATTACTCCTAGTTCAGCTTTTTACATACACATTAAATATACATAAAAAAAGACATACCCTAGATCAAGCCAAATGCGTTTGCATTCTTCATCAGCTGCAAGACCAAGAGTACTATCTCCACCAAAGTATGTAATATACAGCCTGCTTGGATCTAAACCATAAATCTTCGTAAGAAGTTCCCACGACATAGTACATGCTTCTCTCTGAAAATATTTGAATAAAACAGACTTTTTAAGTTAATTTTTTTAAACCACAGTACTGATTAAAAAAAAACATAATTTGTAGCTATGAAATGTTGTAACTATCAAGGTTAAAGCATTCATTTGTAATAATTTCATAAAATCAATTTATTACTTCAGGTTACACAATACACATCTTATATTTCGAATTTTAGGAACTACAATCAAATGGCTGCAATCAAAATGCTACACCCATTTTAAGAGTTGTCTCTCAGGTGTCAAATGATTTGAGGTAGTGTCATGCCCACGTGATTTCATAACGTGGACATGACTGTCCGAAAAACGGACTAGTAACGAACATTCTACAAATCCGTTGATTCCCCTCCGGCACCAGAACTGAGCTTACGTGCTCCCGTGCAGTAAACAGGAAGACAACGGGTGGATGCTTGCCCGCACCTCGATCAGCTCCGCCAATCAGCGTCCTCCACGCCAAGTCAACAAGGTGACCTCCGCGAGGAATTCGCAGAAAAGGACGGGAAAACATTTTTTTCGTGGAACTGACGCTGGCTCTCTGGGTCCGAGCCGTGCAGTGGCCAGAGAGGAGAGTGTGCTTTTTCTTCTGTCATTCGAGGTGTGCGGAGGTCCGCAACCAGTCTCCCCAGCGAGCTGAGCTTCCGAGTCAGGGACAATGGGAAGTGCAGCCGATTGTTTCAACTCACCTACAGCCAGCAATGCTTACTTCTAGCGACATCTTCTGCCAAGGTAAGGAGGGACCTAAATCAAATCTGAGGACATGTTTTCCACTTAAAAGTGTTTCCGGGACTTAGTATCTTCACGTCCCCACATAGGGACCTTGCTAACAGTTATAAACCGCTCAGAGTACGAGCAGATAGCTCGCTCAGCACGCCTCAATTGTTTAATGAAATGAAATGTTTACTTACCAATAGTAGTTATTAATGTCAGGACAAAGAAATATTAGGTTGTCAAATGATAGAATAAGCTTGAAGTGTGTAAATAAATATTATGTTGTTAAATGATACGATAAGTTCAGTGCTGTTTATTTTAATTGCCTATCCATGAGATTGTTGATTCAGGCTTTTGCCTTGGTTAGAGAAAAGAATATACGATCACGCCGGAAAAGTTGTACCACCCAGAAATATCAGAGCGGGGTCACGACAAATTGGAACGTGACCACGACAAATTGGTTCCCGTGACCAGGGTATTCGAACCTAAGGGTTATTGCGGCCAGAAATCGATAAAGTTGATGTTCCGTGAAAAGCATATATAGATATTACATAATTACTGTGTTGAAGCGAGGCAACGGCGAAAGAATGTTAGGAAACCATTAGAAGTTAAGATTATTGTGATTATATAAATGTTAAGGCGTATGTTATCCTGTGAATATTTTTAGCGAGGACTGTGATACGTGCATTTTTAGTGAGGAGTTTCAGGAACGTCTGTCAAAATAAAATGTTATTATAAACTATAATGGAAAATTAGGAAATGTATATTTGTGCACTGCATATTTCAGTAACTTCAAAAATAGATAGGCCCAGGAGTAGTTTGTACGAGGAAAAGTAGCGAATCGACTAGGGAACCACTACATTCAGCAATCTTTTAGTCAGGAGTGATTATTTTCTTTCATGTCTAGTGTATTTCTGTGACACACCTCCCTGCACTTTTGGAGGATTACCTAAATACGTACACCAGAACAACACTCAGCACTCCGGGGAAAGGCGGGACAAATGAATAGAGACATTAACCAATATAATCTGGATCCCACGTGTAGGCTAAATTTTAAACGCTTCGTACTTCGTAACTGCAATTTTGTGTATTACATTACCTAACTTCCATTGCCCAAAATGGCAACTCAACCAGTAGAACCCCCACCCATTACCTCGGGAAACGAAAGTAGGAACAGTAATGTCCCTGTGCTAGCGGGATTTGTCAATCTGGTTAGGTCCTACAAAGGTGAGAAGTCCCCCTCAGCGGCGTCGTTCTTTACCCATTTGGAAGGAATTGGTCGGTCAGCGAGATGGAGCAAACCAGATATGATGATGATCGCGAAATCGAAATTTGAGGGTTTAGCTGCGGACTTTCTAAACGAATCGCCCGAGCTCGATTTAGAAACAGATTATGATAAATTCAAGAAAATAGTCACAGAGAGATTCGACATTGAAGACCCTTTGGCTGTAAAAATCCAGAAATTCTCTGCCTGTAGACAAAAGGTGGGCGAAAGCGTAAGAGAATATTCTGACAGAGTGAGGACCTTAACGTATAATTTATTTAAGGATAATAATGACCCCGCAAACGGCTACCCCGGGTTCCATGACCAATTCAAGCTGTCACAGTTTGTCGCAGGCTTGTTGCCGAAGCTGAAACGATTCGTACTTTCGCATGACCCTGGCGAGTTTTGGATAAATTATCGGAAGTCAATTACAAGATAAGACTAGTAGCCAACCCCCGCAGGACAGAGATTGTCCATGTTGACAGACTGACAAAGATGAGGGAACGAAGAACCTTCCCCACACCCGCGGAGGAAATCAACCAGGAAACGATACCGAAGCAGCTCGAGGAGAACCCACCTGAGCGAAACTTAAGCTCCGACAGGTGTGAACAAGAGTGGGAGGAAGATCCCCGTATGATATTCCCTACAACAATGGACACTCACCTGCCCATATCTATCCCTACGGATCTGCCCACTAGAATCCCCAGGTCAGAGCCCATTCCTGCGGTTAACGCCTCACCCATGCACACGGAAGCCGAAAACGAAACAGAAGACAGAGTAGAAGAGAACCCAGATAATTCAAGACAACCGACAGGAGTAGCGGACGAAACAGACGAGGGACCCCGGCCCAGTAACTCGAATCAGGAAGAATCAGCACCCCCGGGAAAAACTTCCCACCACTATGAATTAAGGACGCGAGATTCATCAGGGAAAGTGATTACCACTCCTACCAACAACTCTGCACTTATGCTCGCACGAGCCGAGAGAAAAACAGAAAGTCGAGTAGAAGAGAACCCAGATGATTCAAGGCAATCCACTGGAGTAGCTGCCGAAAGGAACGAGGAGCCCCGACCCAATATCTCGAATCAGGAAGTAGAATTCACAAGCGGCCGAGTGGCGTCGATCGTAAGAACCTTTGAATCCCATCCCCAGAGTCACTGCTTCCGAACACAACATAAAGCCAGGTCCAGCGCATTCACGATAGAAATTTAGGACTCAGGACCGACCAAGAGGAATTGAAACGAATGATAGGGAAAATTGAGGGGACCTGCATAATAAAGAATTCTAACTCCTTCACAAAGAGCCAAAACAACCGTTAGGAAGCTTAAGTACATTCAGGAATCAGCGTCAATTAAAGTGGAGAAGAAATGGAAGCTCAAAAAAAAAAAAAAAAAAAAAAATTACAGCGGACCCCGGCGGTGCTTTATGCGAATCCACTCCCACGCGTCCTCGAGGAACGAAACACCGACAACGACCAGAGCGCCGAAGCTGTCCGATGGCTGAAAGCACGTCCTGCCGGCTTTCCTAGCGCCCACCGCGGGTCCGACCCCAGATGGAACATCGGTAAACGGAGGGAGCCGTGCCGCTACCGCAGCGCCCCCTACGAGCGAGGCGCCGAGAAGCAGAGCAGCGCCTCTCGCTTTGCGTTACCATGGCAACCCAACAAGTGACCTGCCAGGAAAGCTAAAGACGCGGGGGGGGGGGGGGGAAGCAGCCCCCCCCCCGCGTCTTTAGCCAATCAGCCCCAGTTGAGTCCGTTCAATGGAGCTCGCCAGCACTCAGAAAGCGATTACTGCGCGAGAGTCATTGAACGGATGGGCGTCCCTCCCTCCCCCACATTTATACCACTTCAGGGGACACAAATTCAGAATGCCGGCTGAGATCCTGTAAAGTCGTGACACCCTGCTCAATGTAATTAAAAAATACTTTTTTTTTGTCCATGACAATGTACGTGTGTTGAGATTAAATTGTAAATTAATGTCATTGATTAGCGAAGTGAAAGAGAATAGAACAATTTTTTTTATCTTTATATGTTAAATTACGATTAGAGTTGTTAGATAATTTGTTAACCACCTATCGATTCAGTAAATGAAGATTGTATAACGTAGATCATGCAGCATTATGTGAGCGCCCAAAATGTGTTACATGCCATCAAGTACCATGGAATGAAAAAAAAAAAGGAGATTTTGTTTTTTCTCCCCTTGTAGACGATCACATGCTAAAGCACTTTAAGTGAAGGGACCAGATGCAGCAGATGTAGCTCAGGACAGATATGTGGTCTAGTTTTAATTCTATGGTCTAATTGGATCTCTGGAACCCATGGCTGCTGAGGTCCAAGAGGATGATGATGAAGAAGTAAACCAATTTGCACGATTAGATTCAACATTCAAATTCTGCATGTGGTGAATGATTTTCATCTTGAAAACAACTTTATCACATTAAAATTACAAATGAAAAAAATGTGAATCAGCATAATAATTTCCAAAAATGCATTTTAAAAGAATATTCAGATGAAAAACATACCTTGAAATAGTCTCCAAATGACCAGTTACCCAACATCTCAAAAAAGGAATGATGATAAAGATCTTTGCCTACATCATTTAAATCATTATGCTTGCCACCAACTCTAATACATTTTTGGCTATTTGCAGCTCTTTTTAAATGATAGAATGGGTGTTTTGGAGAAATACTATTAAGCAGAAGAGGTTTGAACTACAGAAAAAAAAAAGCAGTAAATGTTATTACTAGTGTATTAACAAAAACCATGTACTTAATTAATTGTAATTTTCAAGTTGCTTTTATTTTGCAAATTAAAATTTCATTCAAAACAACATGGAAAATATAATACTTTTCTATGTAGGAAAAATAATAATTTGAATGTTAAATAAATATAGATGAAAAATTGTCATTAGCCAGATGGGATCTGAACCATGACCTTTGGATAACATGTCAAGTGCTCTGACTGCTGAGTTACTGGCAGCTGAACAATCATCCTCTATTAGTGGCTTTAAGTATTATACCATAGAGTTAGTCAATGGAAATGTATCCGACTGTAATTGAATACAGTTTGGGGTTCAGATCCCACCTGGCTAATGACAATTTTTTCTCTATATTTATCCAACATACTACCAACACGTACATATCTGTGATTTCATATTATTTCAACATGAATCCTTATGCTTGACACAAAGTGCATTGGATTAAAAAATATTTACCTATAAATCATGCCTCTTGACATTTGATGTGGGCTGGTCATGTGCACTAACCCGGAGAGTGCCTTCTAGACCAGCGTATTCAATTACAGTCAGATACATTTCCATTGACTAACTCTATGGTGTAATACTTAAAGCCACTAATAGAGAATGATTGTTCAGTGCCAGTAGCTCAGCAGTCAGAGCACCTGACATGTTATCAGCAAGTCGTAGATTCAGATCCTACCTGGCTAACGACAAGTTTCCCTCTATATTTATTCAATATACTACCAACAGGTGCATATTTGTGATTTCCTATTATTTCAAAATAATTTGTATGTTGAAGTAGATAAATATTTAACAAATCTAAATTGAATAATTTGTTTATCTGTTACTTATGATTTAAAATGATATATATATATACACATTACAAAGGAAATACCTTCACCTCTAAAGCACATATATAACAAAGCCTAATAAACAGTCAGTTGAGAACTTTTATCTTTGGGCAAGAGTTTTTGCTACAAAATGTGGGACATTGCCAGATCATAAATCCAAGGTTTTAAGCACTACTGCAGTTGAAGAGTTAATCATCACTATCTTGTGAGACAAGACTGCTCAGGATAAGCTTTCCAGTACATAGTGCCACAGCTTAGTCCCATCCAATAGATGGTAGACTTTCCAAACCCATTGGTGTCCTTTTTCTCAGAGAGAAGAACAAGAGTTAGCGGAGAAAATTCTCAACACAGGCAGAGTTGGGACTCAAACCTGTGAACTTAATTTATAAGGCTGGTGTGCCATTGAGTGATGATGTGCCATTAATGACATAAAATATATCATTTTATCTTTCTAATAGATAATATTACGCACCTATTTACTTCTAGAAGTATGCTGCTATGTTTCTATTATTGACAAGTGCCATTTTGTTCCTTAAATTCTGCCAACAGCATACAATTCGTGATGGGGAGAATTTGAATTTTTAACTACAAAAACATAAGACATGTAATAATAACTATAACTTAAATTCTTAAAACTTCATTTCTAATTTTATACAAAAAGATAATTAATTAATATATGTTACTATATACTAAAAGAGAGAAAATACCTGATTCATTCCAGCATTAACGTATAACAAAGATGGGTCATTTCTTGGAACAATAGGACTTGAGTGAACATATGTATGATATTTATCTTGGACAAAATAGTTTACAAAAATGTTTCTAATATCCTTTGAGGAGAGTGTCTTTTTTTCTGCCTTTTCTACATTTGAATGATGTTGCCAACAAGCACATATATGATGTGGTACAGATGGTTTTTTGTAATGCTTCTGAACTAATGATGAAAATGCAGAGAGGTAATTGCCTTTTAATAACATAGTCAATCACTGCAAAAAAAATGTTGCTGTAAAGGAAAAAAAATGTAATTTTTAAAAATTCATATAATAATTTTCAAGTTACTTACACATGTATAAAATACTTTTCAACTACAAATCAATTAGAAATTGATCTTTGACCCAGGTAGAACTACACATAATACAAGCTATTAATTTACTAAACATTCCAGTGCATATTCAGATGCAACAGTAAGTTCTTATCAGAACAATATTGTTGCAAAGCATCATTATAACATACTAAATTAGTAAAACTCTATAACTGAAAACCACATCTGACAACTTTTTTGAAACGGATACATCATTACAGATGAATTCCCTAATTCTGAACTTAAAAAAAGATTAAAATTAAATAAACATATAACATAAATGGCAATATTTTAAACAGTGCATACTGTTGAACTGTTTGTTTTGGAATCTAAATATGGAACCTCAGTTCTGCAGTAATCAAAACGAAAAACTCCAAGATTAAACCTAATCAATTTTAAACAATAACTGTTTGAAATTCAATGGTGATTGTAAACCTCAAAAATGAATCTGTCAATGGATTGATAAGTTCGGTAGTTAAAATTAAAAGAAAGCTATTAAGCTGCAAATTTTAGCAGTACAAAAACATTAAATAAAGCAAATGTTAAAAACAATTTCAGTATGCCAAAATTGTAGTTTTGTTACATGAAAACAATGATGAAATCAGCTGTATATGTAAATTACATCAATTATTATCAGAGGTACATTTAGGTAGGAAAAGAAATTATGTCCTGCCCTCTTCAAAATTCTAATAACTAGAGTAGAGGTAAAAATATAACATATATTTTTCAAGAAAAATTCTTAAAAACCACTTCAGGAATAAAACTGAATATTGGAGCAATTCCCTGATCCATTCCCCATCATTTAGGTTGATCTAGTCACACCTACCCCCTTTAAGCTAGTTTACAATAGCATGGATTACTAGCACCAATAACTGACTGATCAACTACTGGCTCAACATATCAGTTCTATGCATGCAAGAAAAAGTAAAGTCTAGTTTACAATGGCATGGATTACTGGCACCAATAACCAACTGGCGAACTAATGGCTTAATGTTAAAACTGAATGTCACCTATGCATGCATGAAGAATTAATGTTGGAAATTCCCAACTTATTGGTGCCAGTTGAACTGATATGAGTAAACCATGCCAATGTAAATGCCTTAAGGGTTATTTTGCAGTTTAGGTTACTGTGGAAATTATAGGTTCCAGTTTAGGCTAAGTCCTTTTCTTCCAGGTAAATTGTCTGCCACATTATAAAAAAAAACCCCAAAATGATTTATTATTTTCTGGGGCTTTTTTTTTATAATGCAGCAGTCGGATAATTGTTGAATTCAATGAGGCCTTGAAAATGTATAAATTGACGATAACAAAAATATGTAAAATGGCTGCCATCAGCATGTAGCATCAAAGCATTTTTTTTTACTCTTACTGATTTTTGCATTTCTAAGATACAGCCCCTGGTATATAAAAAAAAAATCCCAGAATTATATACTTTACTTCCTTATGGTTTTTTTTTTTTGCAATACAGATGGTAAATTAGCTACAGTGCAGAGGAGTATTGAAGTGAAGCCAGTTAACTGGGAAAGGACATAGCCTAAACTGCAACCTATAGTTTCCACAGTAATCCAAATTGCAAAATAACCACCTTAAGTTTGGAAGGTGGTTAACTTACTTAAGGTGGTTAACTCCTAAGTTGAACTGGTACCAACCAGTAGGAGCTTATATGTATAGGAGTCCATGCCAATGTAAATAAAAAATAAATCAAGCAGCTGCTTGCCACAGAGGTCTGACAGGAGCCCGTCAGTTTATATGCCATAGTAGAAGGTCTGTGAGGCTGACAGGACCTCAGCAGAAAAACAACACGAACATCCATACCTTACCCAGGGGGTCAAACCCAGGTCCCTTAGATCAGTACTAGCATTTAATTTCTTCTAGATCCAGGCATTAGTTATTATGGTTATATATATTTGACTTCATAAATTAGCCATGAAGAAAAAATGCAGATTTCTGATTTCCTGTCACAGTTGCTGCTCTAAAAGTACCAAGTGCTTTTCTGTCATAATGGTGCAAATAATATGAATTTGTCACCAAAAGTGTCATAGTTGGACCAATGATTATGAAATGTCTAATCTATCTAGCCTACCGAGGTTCACAAAATCGGTGGTGAAAAATATATTCTGATCGACAAAACATTGAATATTCTGCAAACACAGTATAGATATAATCTTGTACTTCCAACTTATTAAATCATTATGTTTAATATATATTACTTATTTTCAAAATTGTTTGTGAACATGACTATAAACGCTACTCTATTATGAAGAGTTGTTCACACATTTTAAGTTACGAATAAAAATTACCTTTCCACAGTTACGCAAAAATTAGCTTCAGTGATTTTATAATATATAATGAAATATTATTTCACATCTTACCACAAAAAAAAACCAACGCACACAAACACAACAGAGCAGACCATGCAGTAAAAGCATGTATGTCCACTTCCGAACAAAAGTTGTTTTCTTCGTTCGGTTAAATTGTAAATTACACATAATCATTGATACATATTAGCACTTATGGTAATTTTTAATCTGTGTTACATAACGTTAACACCTTTTTTTTTTGCTCCTTTTTAGAAAAAATGAGCTAATATTTTCGTGTGTCAACTGTCTCTCTGTGTGTCTGCAGGCAATCAACTTCCTTGGTTCTAGATATAAATTAAAAATTCTTTTCAAATTGAACTGATATTGTCGAAATATTACGATTCGTACTTGCAGAATCCCCCAATAGTTATAATCATTAAGGTAGTAATACTAGAGGCGGGACTCCGATTCCCGTACCATTGGAAGCCATGATCACAGCCAGGTGTGCTTGCAGACTGCTTAAGAAGGCAAGAATACCCATGATGCCTTGCGACGATGAATGCTATTAAATAATGCCTATAAAATGATTGAAATGAAGCAAACTTTTCTTTTTTTTTCCTTTTTTTTTTACTTTTTTTTTACTTATCGATTTATATCGGATGAAAAGCGAAGACGCTGGAAACTGCTTCTCTTTCAAATTGAGATTTTGTACCAAAAATTTAGAAAAAATTCGATATGCTCTTAATATGTGATTAAAGCTGAACTAAACTGACTGTAAACTTAGCAGACTTTACTTTGAGCCCATTTAAAACAGGGACAATGGTAAACATATTTTAAAATCTAATATATGATCAAATCTTTTAGCTTAAGCAAAAGTCCGCAAAATTTATAGATTTTAATTGTGCAAATCCGCATCTCATTTTAAAAAACATGAAATTAAAATTTTTTTAATTCAGCTGAGGCAGGAAATCAAATCTCCCCCTCCCCCAATAAATGACATAATTTAATTTCGTTCTGTAAACAACCCAAATATTGTAAGCTTGTTATTTCAGCTGAAGCAGAAAGAAATTCAAGCCCCCCCCCCCCCCCCCCCCCCCCCACACACACACACACACAACACGATTGAAATTTGATGCTATGAAAAAAACAACTATTGTAAACTTTTATTTCAGCTAAGGCAGAAGGAAATCAAAGGTCTCTCACGCACACACGCATATGACATAATTGAAATTTGATGCTATATTTATTAAAAACAAAATAATATACACTTTCTCTCATTTCAACCAAAGCAGAAGGAAAGGCAAGCCCCTCTCTTCCCTCAAACACACACAAACACAAATGACATGATTGAAATTTCATGCTATAAAAAGAAGAAAAAAAATGTAAACTATTATCATTTTAGCTGAGGCAGTAGGAAATTCATACCACACATACACAAAAAATGAAATTACTGCAAAGTGTATTTTTGTCACTCTGTTTTCTGCAAATTTAGATGTTTGCTCTGATATTGATGCCTTTTAATTTTTCTGTCATTTGTGTCTCTAAATGGTGAAGTCTAATTTTATTATATTCTTTTATGTTTCTTTTTCATATTATAAGCATAATTGTGAACTTCAACATCCAATTCCTTATTAGTGATTTGAGCACCAACATGCATTGAAGCCTATGTAGGACATTAACCTGAATTTTTTAATTAGGTATGAAATGGTTGTTGTTGAGAATATAAATATTTCTCCTCGAAGGCACTGTTCAGTAATTTTTGCAATTGCACACACATACTGTGAGAAGGGCGAGAAAACCTCCATTTTTAATATTAACTTTTAAAGTGACAGAAACTAATTAATCAGTTTTCAAAAATCACTACAAATGAACCTGCAACATGCTTTTTTATACTTCCCTACCGTTTTTTTCCAGCATTAAATACTTTTTCTTTTGATATGTAATGTGAACTATTTTATTCTTTAGTTTTTCATAATAAGGCTCAAAAGTTGTTGTTTCTTAAAGAAAAAAAATTGTCCCTGTAAGGGTTAAGAGTGCAGACATAGAAGACTGCATTAGGTCAGACTTAATTAATGCTAATTTACATTCTATGCAAGAAATCTTTCATTTTTTTTTTTTTGCTATAAAGACAGCTTATAATGACATTTTCCAATTTCAGAGAAAAGAGACATAATGACCTTCATTGCTTTACTGTGATTTCTTGGTATTCCCTATATGTGTCAAACACTTAAAATGTCACTGGGCATTTCATGATTGCTGCCAATGATTTTAATTTCATTGAAATTTAAACAATTGCCATTTTTCATACTAATTATCAGACGGTTAATTATTAACTGCATGTGTGCACTTTGCAGCAAAAGACAGTTAGGTCACTTGTCAAACCTACCCCCTTAGTTATTATGTTATTATGTTATTATTAGTTATTATAGTTTCCCTCTTTTGCTCTTATAGCTTAAAAATAAAAAGTTGAATATGATCCTGGCTGAATTTGTAAGTCAAAAGACAGTTTGAGCCAGACAAACCAACTGTAACCTATGGGGATTTTTCAGCTATGTAAAATTGAAACAATCATAAAAATTAGAGTTTCAGAAGCTATATCTGAATTTTTATCATTAGCATTATTACCATAATCCACATATCCACAATAGCATTTACCATTGAACAGTATTTGCTTCCTAATTGACTTCTCATATAATAATAAAGTAAATATCATATGCTTCAGCTTATTATCAGTAAAATTTTCCATGCAGAAAATTTCAATATATTCTGGAAGGCCATCTACAGATCTGCACCAAGTTAAAATTGTGGAGCTACTGGGGTAGAAGTTTTTCTCTTACAAATTCATAAGCCCTTTTGGAGAGTGAAAATACAATATCATAGTAAACCAATTTACCTCTTGGCAATAAAATTTGCTATTGCTTCTTTCGGTATTTTTCTGCGAATTTCTGAACAGGTTTCAAGTTATATCTGGAAACACACGCTTTGGTGTTTCAATGTCATCTTGATGAGCTTTTGAGCCATAAACAAATCCAATATTTCTTTTAAAAAAGAGTATGATTGTTTAGCTATTAGCTGACAATAATATCACCATAGCATTTTCTTTAAGCTTTGGGCTTCATTTTGCACTGACACCAAATCAGGATCAGAATTCGAAATGGAAAATCTTAACTGATTCATGCAAAAAAATAAGTAAAAAATAAAGTAGTGTGGTATACTAACCCCTATCTGATATAGGGGTTAGTATACCACACTACTAAGCGATCAGCTATGTCCCTGTGTAATTGTTTGTAAATTGTACTAGAAATCAATCGACGCTTTTGGCACCAATTGATTTCTAGCTGGTCACTCCGATCGCTATTTGACCTGGAATGGTACACCGGATGTGAAAATGCCTCTTATTTCTGAGTTGTACCTCCCAAAATAGCCCTCTTCGCCAATTTCCAGTTCTTTAGCACTTGTATATTAAATTTGACCTTTGACCTCAAAGGCTCCACACAATCTGAAATTTTGGCAAAATTTCTGAGATTACAAACTCAAAATACCTCTCCAGTCACCAATTTTAACCCTCTATAACACAGGTCGATCGATATTCAATTCTTCGATTCCAAAACTTCGGTGTCAAAGGTATCTGACCTCGAAGAACCCTTCGGATCCGAAATTTGGTAAGTTTCGAAATCTACAATCCGAAACGCCTCTAGCCACCAATTTTCACGTTTTTAGCACTCGTAGATCATGGTTTGACCTCTATGTTACCTCTGTTCAAGCGCACTAACCACCTAATTTTCCGAACGACACGTCGGATATCAAATTTCGGATTTGTCCGAGATATACGACCCGGATTACCCCTAGGGACAAATTTTCAACATTCTACCATTTCTGCTTCATAGTTGAGTTAGCGTGATCAGTCAGTCCCTCACAATCGTCTATATACACAGTCGTATCAGAATAATATGACCACCTATTACATTATACGTATGGTAGGTGGTCATATTATTCTGATACGACTGTGTATATGATGATAAATAGCTTCTTCGTTTGTGTAGGGAAGTACTTTCTTTCTTTCTTTAAAGAAATATATATATATCTTAACTAAAAAGCTCAAATTTGTTTTATAGAGTTTCATTTTTTAAAGAAAATTGTTCCTCAAAGAGTTTTAATCATTCTTTATCATTCATGGGTATTTTTTTTGTTATGCAATATGGGACTTATAGTTGGAGTTACGAAAGCAATTCAATTTTACTTGTTTCATATTCATAAGAAAAGTTCAAACTTTTTTTCAATATAAAACTCTTTTTACAGTGAATCTAATATTTTTTTTTACTTTATTGGGAAAATTTATGTTAAAAATATTGTTATTTTTATATTTAAATCGGCATTGGATGGTTACTGTTACAGTCAGGCCCTAATGAAGTCCGACTTGTATTGGCTTAATGTAAATAACTGTATAAAAATAATAAATATTGTTGTACATAGTTTGTAGAGTTTTGTATAATTTGCATCCACCCAGTTCGGCAATTTCCTGATATCGAAACCCATGAGGATCAGTTTTATGAGATCATATGTTTGTCGCAAACTGGTGTCGCAAAGAGATCTCACGTATCCTTTTAAAGATTATTTTTAAAGAAATCCAAAGACGTTATTTCAAACAAGACATTAGAATTCGTTCACTCTAAAAGTTCAAATGGATCTGGCACAAAGTCCTGAATGAGTCAACTTTTACTTATCCAAGCTAAACCTAATACAACTATACGGGGAGTTGAAAATATGCTATCACTGTAAATGGTATTAGAATGTTCTAGAACAGGGCTTTTCGAACATTTTTGTAGGTGGCTCAAAGAATAAGAGCAGCATTTTCCGAGGCCCTTAAACCCTGAAAAGTCAAGATACAATAAATATGAAACAAAATTTTAGTTTCATACATTTCGTTTAATTTGGTATATTTGTTTCTTAATATACAGAATATACAGTAATTAGACTTAATGTTAACGAGGTTTTCATAATGATGTGTTTAAACGGCTTATGAAATAAAATGGCATGGATTTCAACATCCTTAAAAAAAAAACTTTGGTAATGCCTATTCTCCTGCTTAACTCCTATTATACATTACCAGTATCTGTAATGTAACTCCCGGGATAATTAAACCGAGAAATTAGTTCAAGAAATTTGCTCCATTCAAAAATACTGGACTATCATCCACCTTACTAATTTTCATCACATTTATTTTCTCAATGTTTATCATTAAAACTATCCTTTATTAGTCTCATTAACAACTTAACGAAAGAATCATCTCGTCAACATCATTTGCCTAAAGGGTCAATTCATCCACATAATCTAAATCAGAAATTTTCAAACCTCTAGATCAGGGGTTCTCAACTTTTTTTGGTTCACGTACCCCCTGGAAATGTGTATGTAACTGGCGTACCCCTTGTATAGATAGATAAAACTATAGTCATAGTATAACAATGGGAATAAAATAAAACATATTATATATACACATATTAAATTTTGTATTCATAAATTATATAAATATCGATAAACACAAAAAATAACATAAACAATTTAACAAATCTTATAAAAAATATAAACATTTTACTGGATAATTAGTGAAATAGACTTGTTACTAGATCTAGCGACTTTTGAGCTCTCACGGCGTACCCCAAAAAATTTTACCCTGTACCCCACGTTGAGAACCCCTATTCTAGGTCATTTAAGACATCCCATTGTAGTGAATTCTGCATAACATTGACAATAACCAAACTAGAGGGAGAAGGAGACTCTCCTTAAGAAAAACGAAAATAAATCTACTTATTTTTATGATTGAAAAAATTAATTAATGCTTTTTTTAGCCTATCTTTATACTGATTTTCGCTTATCACCTGTAGATTTGTTTGCATATTTATCAAAATGATTGTTTCACCATATTTCCCTGGCGGGTTCACCGATCGCAACGGCGCAAGTGAAAACTTTGCCAAATGAAAACTTTGATGAAGCTATAATAATAAACCGCGTCAAGTCTCCATAGGAAATGGCCATTTAGAATTTACAGAAAGACACGACCCCGCAGTTATTGCTGATGATTCGCTTTATTGGTTATTTGCTGATTGGATTGAGTACTACCCAATGTGGATAGTTGCAGTGTTCAAAAATCACCGTGGCGGGGGTGGCTCAGTCGGTAGCGCGCCAGGCTCGTAATCTGTAGTTCCCAGGTTCGAGTCCCAGCTGGGTCAGCGTTGAGATTTATCTCCGCAAAAATTTCCCGCCCTGCCCACGGTCAGTAGGGGACACCGATGAGCTTGGAAAGGCCGCCGCCCGTCGGATGGGACGTTAAGCCGTGGTCCCGTGTACGGGAGAGCCATACCCTGTGCACGTTAAAGAACACGCTGGATGGCCTTGACGGGAGGCTACCATCTGTCTCCCAACAGCTGTTCCAGTGGGTCCCCTCCCCCAACCTTCTCTGAGCCTTCGGGGTCCATGTGACCTGGCCGGCCATTTAGCCCATGGTGTGCAAAAAAGTGCCGCTCAGAGGTAAAACAACCCAACGTTAAAGAACACGCTGGATGGCCTTGACGGGAGGCTACCATCTGTCTCCCAACAGCTGTTCCAGTGGGTCCCCTCCCCCAACCTTCTCTGAGCCTTCGGGGTCCTTGTGACCTGGCCATTTAGCCCATGGTGTGCAAAAAAGTGCCGCTCAGAGGTAAAACAACCCAACTCAAAAATCACCGTGACTTTTTCCATTTTGCCTGTGTGCAAATGAAATACAACATAGTAACCGCGAACTACTACACACAAATGTTTAATGTTCTACCCCGTGGGAGGGAGGGGGGCGCTTAGCTACTTCAAAGGGACCTGAGTTTGAGCGTGGCCTGCGGTTCGAGTCCCCTGGATAAGGAATGTATGCTTGTGTTGTTTTCCTGCTGAGGTCTCGCCTTCCTCACATATCTGCTCTAAGGCAGCGCTTCCCAAACTTTCTGATGCAGTGGAACAACAATTTATTTCACAGTGTATATCAGTGACTGGTATCATATGCCTGGAGCTTCTGGCCACGTGCTGTATCAAGAGAAAAAGTATTCTGGAGTGTTGGAACATACGAACTGTGGTGCTATGGCACATCCATGCTATGCTCCTGAAAACACATTTCTTTCTTTCCTGGCACCTCGCTGCGGACAAGACAAATGAAAACTTTGACGCGGGGAGTATCAGAGGAATAAAAAATTTACAACCAATGCTTTCATATTCCATGAAAAAGGAGGAAGGTGAAAATTGTTTTTCCAGCACATCTTCCGAACGCGACGGCCCACAATTATGAGTAAGGTGTCAAATGAATATTTATGATGTGGAGACTGTCGTGAGCTACCTCGAATTTTTTCTGTCTTGTCACCCATCTTTTCCCCCAGAAAAGGAATGAAAATTTCCTGGAGATTGGTCCCAACGAGTTATCTCAAATTAAAGCATATGACGTTTACAATGTCATGGGTTGGGTTAAGTTTGAAAGGCGCTTTTTCGGCAATGCGAGGGATACCTCAAATTACCCTCCCCTTTTTCCCTCCCCGAAAAAAGGGGCGGAGAAGAAAGAAACGGGAATCAATGTTTACGAATCGTAATGAAAGCAAGTGATAGCAACTTGGAAAACAGGTATTGTTAGTGAAAAAGTGAAAAATATAAATTAAAACATTAAAGAAAACTATTTTCCTTACTCTAAAAAGTAAAAAATAAAACTAAAGCATCCCGATGATGAAATCATTAGTTGAATTCGTATTCCCTTGATAGGAAGATAGGACGTTGATTTACTATGCAACAAAAATGCACATGCCCACCTTCCTTTGAAGTGAATGAGAATCCAGCTATTTAAGTTTTTTAGTATTATATTCAATCGAATTTAAGCTTTTTTGCTAATTTCATAATGATTAATAGACCTCTTCGTAGAACCGTGGCTTTGACCCATGACAGGTCCAATATAGCGTTAAAAATGTCGCTTTATTACGGCGTAAGTAATTTCCAATCATATTTTTCATTGGCAACCTTTCTTTAAAATTAAAATAAATTATCCTCAAGCAGCTATTTGCCACAGAGGTCTGACAGGAGCCTGTCAGTTTAGTTCACCTCAGAGTAGAGCTTCTTAAAATGGTGGTCCGTGGACCGATGGGGCGGGGTGTGGCTCAGTCGGTTGCGCGCCAGGCTCTAATTTGTAGTTACCAGGTTCGAGTCCCAGCTCGGTCGGCGTTGAGATTTATCTCCGCAAAATTCCCCGCCCTGTCCACAGTCAGTAGGGGACACCGATGGGCGTGGAAAGGCTGCCGTCCGTCGGATGGGACGTTAAGCCGTGGCCCCGTGTGCGGGAGAGCCATACCCTGTGCACGTTAAAGAACACGCTGGATGGCCTTCACGGGAGGCTACCATCTGTCTCCCAACAGCTGTTCCAGTGGGTCCCCTCCCCCAACCTTCTCTGAGCCTTCGGGGTCCTTGTGACCTGACCATTTAGCTCATGGTGTGCAAAAAAGTGGCGCTCAGAGGGTAAAACAATTCAACGTTAAAAAACACGCTGTATGGCCTTGACGGGAGGCTACCATCTGTCTTCCAACAGCTGTTCTAGTGGGTTCCTCCCCCAACCTTGTCTGATCCTTCGGGGTCCATGTGACCTGGCAATTTAGCCCATGGTGTGCAAAAAAGTGCCGCTCAGAGGTAAAGCAACCCAACCCAACCGCACACCGGTGCCGGTTTTCGGGCCATCAGTCACCTGTCCGCAGCGAGGTGCCAGGAAAGAAAGAAATGTGTTTTCAGGAGCATAGCATGGATGTGCCATAGCACCACAGTTCGTATGTTCCAACACTCCAGAATACTTTTTCTCTTGATACAACAAGTGGCCAAAAGCTCCAGGCATATGATACCAGTCACTGATATACACTGTCAAATAAATTGTTGTTCCACTACATCAGAAAGTTGGGAAGCGCTGCCTTAGAGCAGATCTGTGAGGAAGGCGACACCTTCAGCAGGAAAACAACACAAGCATCCATTCCTTACCCAGGAGATTCAAGCACGCTTGGCTACTGATCTAAGGGACCTGGGTTCGAGCCCTGGGTAAGGCATGGTTGTGTGTATTGTTTTTCTGCTGAGTTCCTGTCATCCTCTCAGACCTTCTACTATGGCTTATAAACTGACAGGCTCCTGTCAGACCTCTGTGGCAAGCAGCTGCTTGAGGGGGTATTAATATTTAAGGTTAGCCGTAGTGACGGTGATTTTTGAACACTGCAAACTATCGGTATTGGGCAGTACTCAATCCAATCAGCAAAGGACCAGTAAAGCGAATCATCAGCAGTAACTTCGGGGTCGAGTCTGTCTGCAAAATTCTAAATAGCCATTTCCTACGGAGATTTGACTCGGGTTAAGCGTCATCAGAATTAACATAAACATAAGAAACAGCAGAATTTAGTGTTAGTTTGTACAATTGTGTACAAGAATTGTAGAAGGTGGTAACAAAACTATTATTCCTTACCTATCCCGCAGCATCGATCAGTTTGTCTGGAACACTGGCAATGACTGTTGCATGAAAGATAAAGGATCTGCGTTATATTGATACCAACGGTAACTATTATTGCCCCATACGAAATTAATTATTCTGTATGCTTTAAGGCAGGCGTGTCCAACCCGCGGCCCTGGACAGCTAGTAATGCGGCCCACAAAATCGTAAAGTTTACGTGTTTACAACATAAGCTTTCAACATGATTATGTGATATTCAGCGAGTTTTGATATCCCACTAGTTTTATGTTGCCTTTTTTTAATTTTATAATAAAAAGCAGAAAATAAATTAAGTTTTATTATTCATATACATTAACTATATTACATATTTTATATGCGGCCCAAAACAATTCGTCTTCACTCAGTGTGGCCCAGGGAAGTCAAATCTTCACTCAATGTGGCCCAGGGAAGTCAAATGGTTTAAGGCAATTCAGTTATGAGAAAAATCTGACATAAAAAACCACGTTTAGCAGAACGCATGTTGGAAGTGTCTGTGCATTTGATTACAATACCAATTTTCATATTTTAGTTCAAACGTTAAAAATTTTTTGACGTTGACAGTCTATATAAGGAGAAGAGATTGGTAATAGGGCCTTTTGGTCGTCATATTTTTGCAAAGGAGGCGGCTGCTGCTGCTGAATAAGCTGCCGGTAATAATATTTTTCAGTTTTATTTTACTTTAAAAATCCTTTATTGAATGCTTTTAAACTTAGTTAAAATAGTAACTAATTCAATTGGAAATAATGTACTTTATTCAGAAATAAATTAAAGCATTTTGGAAAGTTTTTTTTTTTTACATTACGTTAATGTTGCCATCTCTCAGATCTTCTACTATGGCATATAAACTGACAGGCTCCTGTCAGACCTCTGTGGCAAGCAGCTGCTTGAGGGGGTATTTATTTTATTTTTTTTACGTTGATGTTAACTTTATGAATGAGCCAGTGATTTCAAATCCAACCATTTGCGTTATTTCTTTTAGTAATTCATTTTCTATATTAACGCAGTAAATTCTGCTGTCAATCGATAAAAAAGAGTCAAAAATTGATTATATTTCAATATCTTCAGCTACACTTGATATTAGGCTAAATGGTACAACTCCGGAAAAAACAATGACGAATCAACAAACATTTCATTTACGAAATTTGAAGAAAAAGATATTGAGGTGTCAAAATTTAAAATGCTTAATTAAATTATTCTTACGTGGCCGAATGGTTAGCCTTGACTACTGATCAGAGAGACCTGGGTTCGAGCCGCGAGTAAGGCATGGATGGACGTTTGTGTTGTTTTTCTCCTGAGGGCTCGCTTTCTTCAGAGAGTTTTCTCTATGGCGTATTAAACTGACAGACTCCTGTCGCACCTTTGTTTTGACAATTAAGAACAAAAACAAAAGATACCAAACAAATCACCTCCCACTAGGCACAGAGCCTAGGAGAGTATGCGACAAATTGTCAAATTCCATACTCAAGGACAGAACCTCAAGTACTTCATTACTCTTTGACTCCGTCGGATGGGACGTTGAGCCGTGGCCCCGTGTGCGGGAGAGACATACCCTGTGCACGTTAAAGTATACGCTGTATGGCCTTGACGGGAGGCTACCATCTGTCTCCCAACAGCTGTTCCAGTGGGTCCCCTCCCCCAACCTTCTCTGAGCCTTCGGGGTCCATGTGACCTGGCCATTTCGCCCATGTTGTGCAAAAAAGTGCCGCTCAGAGGTAAAACAACCCAACAACCGTCCGTGGGATGGAGAGTTAAGCCCGTGTTCAGGAGAGCCATACCTTGGGTGCGTTAAGGAACATGTTGAATGGTCTTGACGGGTGTTAAGCTCTGTCTCATAATAGCTGTTCAGTGGGTCTCTTTCCTTCATCCTTCTCTGAGCCCTTGAGGTCCTTATTACCTGCCCATTTAGCTCATTGTGTGCAAAAAATATGCTCTTCAGAGGCAAATCAACCTAACGCAACTGACATCAGATACATGTCTATACCGTACACTACTTCCGATACACAGAGAACACAATATATTAGGCGAAAAAGATAATAATAAATATACTGCTCACAAAAATTAGGGGATATATTATCGCTTCATATTCATTTTGAAATATCCCCTAATTTTTGTGAGCAGTATATAATAACGAATACGTTCCTCCTGCTACGTAAATAAAAAAAAAATAAATACCCCCTCAAGCAGCTGCTTGCCACAGAGGTCTGACAGGAGCCTGTCAGTTTAATACGCCATAGTAGAAGGTCTGTGAGGATGGCGGGACCTCAGCAGAAAAACAGCACACACATCCATGCCTTACCCAGGGCTCGAACCCAGGTCCCGTAGATCAGTAGCCAAGCGTGCTAACCACTCGTCCACGGGACGGCTCTTGCTACGTACAGAGCACAATATACAGGTTTCAGTGCTAAAAGTTTCAAGAAAGAAAAGGGAATATTGAATAATCTTACGATTTATTAGTGTACAACTTGTAATAAGTGCAATACAATAATTTAAAGTGAAAATAAACTTAAACCTGAGAGAAATAAATATATAATGTGAAAGATACATCAATTGCTACTCCGGACAAGCTTACTAGAGTTGGTGGACGGGGTAAGCTAAGTGGTGGAGTCATTGGTGGAGGGTGTCATCTGGGTTGGATGATACAGAAAGTGACGTTGAGAGATGTTTAGTTGCTTCTAGGTCTTGATCTGTTGAATTTTGGCTGTCAATGCGGGATTCGGGATTTCATTTGTCAAAACAGAGAAGTCCTGCACAAATCGGTACCTCTGCAGGAAGTGGCACATGAAGCGAAACATACACAGCTGACAATGAGTTGTGAGGCCTCTGATACCTTTTCTACAAAGTGAGTGTTTTATCAATAGGATTGCCTGGGTTTTTCCCGTCACGCTTGCGGATTCGTTCCAAAATGCGTAAATGCAAATTTTTGGTCCGTGCAAATTGAGAACATCATCATCGTCATCATCCTCAAGCAGCCATGGTCTCCGGAGATCCAACCAGACCGTGCAATTTAGTTCTGAAAAGCATATCTTCCCTGAGCTACATCTGTTGCATCTTGCCACTGCACACCAATTCTAATAAGGTCCTGTTTTACATTGTCTGCCCACCGCATCCTAGGCATCCCTCCCTCTTTCTGAGGCCTTTAGGCACACTGTTCATAACCCTATTCGCCAATCTATAATTATCCATACGGGCAGCATGGTCAAACCAACGGAGTCTCTCTCTGCACAATATGCTGCTTAATGGAGGTTGTCAACTCCTTTGCCTAACCTCATCATTAGTTACAAAGTTGAACCACCTAATGCCCAAGATACTGCGTAAGCATCTAGAATCGAAAGCATCAAGTTTCCTGTTATCTTGTTTACAAAGCGTCCAAGTTTCACTACCATAACTAACCCTAGAAAGAACCAAACTATTATACAAATCCAAATTTTAGCAATAAAAACCATACAACAGAATTACCGGTATTATCTTTTATTTCTGAATACTTAGGGTGCGTACACCCTGTATTGACATTGCGTTAGCATGAGGACTCTACAACACAGTCAATTTGCCCATTTTTTCCCACTTAACATTTTCATCATTAAGAAAGAAAAAAAAAATAAGTATTCTCTAAATCCCAAGAACGAATTGCTAAACATTTGCTCTCTGGTGGAAAAGTGTGTTGAATTTAAAGCCATATAATTTTCATCGACGGAATAACAGACGTTCAATGAAATTTTTTCGCTGAAAGATTATGCCAAATTTTTAAAAATAAAGTAATTTTAATATTTTTAAGCAGTTCTCTTGTTATTGCAATATATTAAAGCTACAAGAGTTAACCTTATTTCAAATATCGAACTTTATCAGTCAACTGTAGATGATAAGTGACATCAATCCTTGTTTCTACAAAATCTTTTCTATACCTATAGAAACTTAATTGCAGTGTTACACTCCGTCTTTGTATTTTAAACAGTATTTAAATTGAAGCATTTAAACAGTGATGATTTTTTTCGTCATTCTATCACATAAAATACACAGTCGTATCAGAATAATATGACCATCTACCTAATAATACGAATGGTAGATGATCATATTATTCTGATACGACTGTGTATGTTGTATGTTGTTGTATCTGCACCTTTAAATTTTAGATTTTAATTGCATTTGTTCTTAATCTGAATTAATTATACTATATCGATTAATCATCATCATCATCATCATCATCCTCAAGCAGCCATGGGCTACGGAGGTCCAACCAGACCGTTCAATTTAGTTCTCCAAGCAAGTCTATCCTGAGCTACATCTACTGCATCTGGCCACTGCACACCAATTCTAACAAGGTCCTGTTTGACATTGTCTGCCTACCGCATCCTAGGTCTCCCCTTCTTTCTGAGGCCTTTAGGCACACTGTTCATAACCCTATTCGCCAATCTATAATTATTCATACGAGCAACATGGCCAAACCAACGGAGTCTCTCTCTGCACAATATGCTGCTTAAAGGAGGTTGCCAACTCCTTTGCCTAACCTCATCATTAGTTACAAAGTTGAACCACCTAATGCCCAAGATACTGCGTAAGCATCTGGAATCAAAAGCATCTAGTTTCCTGTTATCTTGTTTACAAAGTGTCCAAGTTTCACTACCATAAATAACCCTAGAAAGAACCAAACTATTATACAGTCTAATTTTAGTCTTTAGGTGTATACGCCTATTTCTCCACACTCTCCATAGATTCTTAAAAGTCCCGGCAGCAATCCCTATTCGTCTGTTAATCTCATGCCGCACATCACCATTATCTGTTACATAGCTCCCAAGATAATTAAACTGTGACACTTGCTCAAGACTGCAACCATTCAGATTAACTGAATCACAGCCTGCCTGACCAATTTTCATCACTTTAGTTTTCTCTCTGTTTATAACCAAACCTACTCTACTACCAGTCTCATCAACAGCTCGAATGAAAGGGTTCATCTCATCAACATCATTTGCCAAAAGGGCTAAATCATCAGCATAATCTAAATCAGAAATTTTCATATCTCCAGCCCATTTAAGGCCAAAATCTTTCCCTTGAAATGAATTTCGCATAACATAATCAATAACCAAACTAAAGAGAAAAGGAGACAAAATGCACCCTTGTCGAACACCAGAAGTAATGCTAAACCAATTGCTACAAGCCTTACCAACTCTCACACACGACTCAGTGTTATTATAGAGAGCTTTCATTATGTTAACTAACTTGTCTGGTATACCATATGATTTCACAATCAACCACAAATTATGACGATCAACAGAGTCGAAAGCCTTTTTGAAATCAACAAAGCTAACAACCAAAGGTTTCTGAAACTCTAAACATTTCTCAAGAATCTGCCTAAGTGAAAATATCTGATCCACACATCCCCTACCACTTCTGAATCCACATTGCTCATCACGCAATTGACTGTCAACCAGATTCTTAATTCTATTAAGCACAATCATGGAAAGAACTTTACCTGGAACAGAGAGTAGGCTGATACCCCTATAGTTATCACAAGAACTGCGATCACCCTTTTTGAAAATAGGGATAACAATAGCTCTGGTAAAATCCTTAGGAATCATGCCTTTATCATAAAAGATATTCAGAATTTCAGTCATCCAAGTGGTAACCAAAACATTCCCAGCTCTAAGCATTTCGGTAGTAATTTCCTCTACCCCTGAGGATTTATGTAGTTTAAGTTTAGAAACAGCCAAAATAACTTCAGATTGTGTTATAGGGCCAACATTAAAGCCACCAATGCATCTATCATCATTGCAAACAATGGGAGTAGAACTAACTACATTGCTTAGAACATCACTGAAATGCTCAGCCCACCTAGCCATGACAGAATCCTCCCCTTCTATAACCTTACCTTGTTTATTTTTCAATCCTTGTATACCTGTCCGTTTTCTACCACACAAAACATTAACTATCTGGTACAGCTCTCTGCTGTTTTGCTGTCTAACTGCTTCCTCGGCTTTGTCAGCCAAACTATCAAGCCAAAGATTCTTATCAGCAGCTAACTGATCCTTTACAAGTTTATTAAGTTCTCTGTAATGCTTTCTATTAGGACTAGTAGGGTATTGATTAAGGACATTCCTGCAGTTCTTTCTTTCCGAAATAAGCTCAAGTGCCTTATCACTCAGATAATTCTGTCTCTTCTGCTCCTTTTTCCTAAAAGAATACTGTTAGTGTCCAAAAAAGCCTGTTTAAAATGATCTCATTCTTCCTCAACTTCAGTAGTAAGCAAACCATGACTGTCATAACGACTAAGTAACCTATCATGGTAAGCTTTGGCTATAACTGGATCTTTCAGAGCTTCAGTATTAAAAGTAAATTTTTTAACCCTAGCACAACACTTTTTAAGTTTAAGTTGCAGACACTTTTAACAAGGTAATGGTCAGATCCAATTTCAGCTCCCCTATATGTCCTGGTATTCCTAACAGAACTAGCCCATTTGCTGTTAATTAATATGTAATCAATCATATTCTTATGCAGCCCATCAGGTGAAACCCATGTATACTTATGTATGTCACGGTGTTTGTAATAAGTGTTAGTTATTCTGAATCCATTGAGTTTACTTACCTGTAGGAGACGTTGGCCATTGCCATTGCAGCTACCAATACCAAAAGGGCCTATTACTCCTCCCCAAAGGTCAGAGTCGGTACCAACTTTGGCATTGAAGTCACCAAGAACAAGGGTAATATCTTCTTTCTTGACAGAATTCAAAATATCCTGAAGTTGTTCATAAAACCTATCCTTCTCATCCTCATCGGCATCCTCAGTGGGGGCATAACAGCAGATAACATTCAAGTCTTTAACGCTTGTCTGAAATTTTGCTGTAAGAAACCTTTCATTAATGCACTCATATCCTAGAAGAGCATCACTAGCGTGTCTGCTGAGAAGCAGACCCACGCCTTGGTGATGCTTATTGTCGTCCCTCCCTGAAAAGGGAAATTTAAGATTATTTTTAAGAATCTGACCTTTATCTGTCCATCTGGTTTCTTGCAAGCCGAGAATATCTAAATTATAATGGTGGAATTCTTGTGTGAGGACATCGAGAGAAAAAGCTCTGTCCAGAATCCTCACATTCCAACTACCTATGGAGAGAAAATGGTTAGTGGGATGTTTAAAGAAACTATGTTTATTGAGAGACGGAATGCCGACAATATCAAACAGCCCCCTAATCGCAGACATGGGGCAAAGACCCGTTCCCCCACCACTAAAGGCTGAAGCCATCTACACTGGAAGACTTCCTCCAATGTAGAATTTGACGATGCCAATAGAAGCAAAGGGTTCAGGTGCCTGCGATGACTTCTGCTCAGGATTATCCACCAGCTGATAAACATATCCTGTGAATTTATTCACTTGGGACTGTCAACCCACAAACAAACAGAAAACACAGCGGATTTTCCCTCCACAGAAGCCCACCAGTGCAGCAAAATCAGGATCCATAATCAAGCTCAGAGCCATATATCTGTCCAGTCCAGTAGGTTTATATGGTCAGCACCAGGACCCTGTGTGGTTGACCACTCCTCAGCAGGGTAGAAAAAAAAGAAAAATAGCCATAGTTGTCCAGATCAGTAGGCCACACTAATCTGGCAGCCCTCCCCTTCCGTTCACTTCCACAAGAGAGTATCTCTTTTGAAAGGTACTAACGGTCCGCACCACGAGAAGGCGGGGTCGGACATTAGGTGCTAGGCCTGGCCAGTTCTATGCATCATTACAGGGGATTGGTGCATAGCTCTCCTTCCAGTGACTACCTAGCTACCATTTACAGACCTATCGATTAATAGACTGCATTAATAGGAAACCTTATAACAGCAAAACTAATTTTCCAAAATATCCAGAACTTATATTCAGCGGCCATTTTATATGATACAGGTTTCATATTTTATCTTTAGTAATTCAGATGCAAAATTCCGTAACTCATTAAATAAGCTTTTCATGAAGAAATGGGACTGGCGGTAATTTAAAGATCTCAATCAAATCTATTTCAATCTCGATTTTTAACAATATTCGTTCGGTATTTTGGGAATTACGGAAATTGGTGAATTTAACAGCAATAATGCTAGTTTAAATAATTACTCTGAAAAAAATTAATAAAAATAAATTAAAGTGAAAGCAATAAGCGTTATACCAAACTCTACTAACACGTATTATAAGTAATTTTAGCAGATCGCACAAATAATTGCGTTAATTTTTCGCCATTTTTGAATTTGTTTGCTGAACGAGTTAAATTTCTAAATGTTTCAGCTTCCATAACACGTTAAATACTGAACGCATATTGTTCGAAATCAATATCGAAATAGATTTGAGCGAAATCTTTAAATTATTTATCTTCAAGCACATGGTTTCGGAAAATAAAAAACTTATGTAAGAAGTTACCGAATTCGGTATCTGATTTACTATTCACTTAGCATGGAATTATACCTAATAAAGTGGCAACAGAGTATATCACACAAATATAACTCACATCAGTAAGCGTCCAATTTAAAATGAATCCTTTTGCAACCCTTGGAAGAACGACGAACTAGATATGACAGAACTCTTACGACAATTTACATCTGAACAGTCATGTATTTCGTTAATTGTAACACAACGAAGAATTGATCAAAATGCTCAAGCAAGGGTAAATAATTGCAAAAAAAAATACTTATCTTTCTGGTGCAAAATAACTCTGATTCATGATTGAGATAAAAGAAAACAAACAAAAATTTATATTCTACACGAGAAAGGGTTTGTTGAATTCTAGATTCAAAAGGTACTTTTCGCATATACAGCTTCAAATTACCTCACGAACAGCGTTGGAGTCTAACATCCTTCTTTAAAAACTGGACCATTTTGTAATAGGGACCTTGGCCCCTTTATCATCTGGTCCACGAGAAAAAGTTTTTTTTGTGTGCGTCAAAAGTAGGGACCAGTGCAGTGAAGTGCTAGCGACCCTACATGTTGGCGATAGGCTTTTGGTCGCAGGCCACCTAAAAATGGAGGAGGTGGTTGAAGTTTCGTGCCAAGGAAGTGCTGCGTCGTAGTTTTGTGGCAAGAGGGTGGGGAGGGGAGAGGTTTGGAGTAAAATTCTTCTGGGAGTGAAAATTGTAGCGTGTGTGATCGCTGTGAGGTTTTCCAAAATATGGCTGACATCGGGATTGACCAATCAAGTTCAATCACCTTATGACCATTCTCTTTTCCTTAGATGTCTCTGTTTTGAAGAGGTCATTAGCGAATTTGTCAACTTGTTGATCAGATAATTATTTTAGTAGTGAAAGAATAATGCAGTAAAATACAGATTTTGGGCAGCAAAATTGAAACATTCCCATGTTAATAAGTCAATGGAGAGTAAAATTCGCAGATACGTAATTTATACAATAAGCTTTTTATAGGAAAACAAGACTAGATGAATTTAAATCTCAGGGGCGGGGGTGGCTCAGTCGGTAGCGCGCCAGGCTCGTAATCTGTAGTTCCCAGGTTCGAGTCCCAGCTGGGTCAGCGTTGAGATTTATCTCCGCCAAATTCCCCGCCCTGCCCACGGTCAGTAGGGGACACCGATGGGCTTGGAAAGGCCGCCGTCCGTCGGATGGGACGTTAAGCTGTGGCCCCGTGTGCGAGAGAGCCATACCCTGTGCACATTAAAGAACACGCTGGATGGCTTTGACGGGAGGCTACCATCTGTCTCCCAACAACTGTTCCAGTGGGTCCCCTCCCCCAACCTTCTCTGAGCCTTCGGGGTCCATGTGACCTGGCCATTTAGCCCATGGTGTGCAAAAAAGTGCCGCTCAGAGGTAAAACAACCCAACCCAAATTTAAATCTCATTCAAATCTGTCTAAATCTCTATTTTCAACAATATTTCTTGGTTATTTAAAGAGCTGTGGAAGCTCGAATACTTAACAGATGAAAAGTCAAGCCTAAGATATTTAATTAAGCAATTATTAAAAGAATTATTAGAAGAAAATTCTAAAACATACACCTATTTTATTGAATGGATTGAAATGATATTGCCTTTTAAGTTTGGATTAACTTGGGGTGAATTTTTATGATTGAAATCTCTATTATTGAATATTCAAACTTCTATAACTCTTTAAGTACTGGACGGATATTGTTCAAAATCGAAATTTAGACAGTTTAATTAATTTCTTATATTTATCTTCAGTCATATGTTGCCATAACAACTAACCAGTTATGAAGCCTCGAATTCGATTCTCCATTAACATAAGATGAGGATGTTTCCATTTTTCTGTCCATCGCCTGTAGATTAACAGACATTTAAAAACTCGAATTTCAATCGGAGAAAGCTTTATTAGCGGAAACTGATAAATAATTAAACAATTAAAAATATATAAATTTCATTTACTAATTTTAATAAGCAATTTATTGGAATTTATAAATAAATAGCCGTCCCGTGGCCGAGTGGTTAGCGCGCTCGGCTACTGATCTAAGGGACTTGGGTTCGAGCCCCGGGTTAAGACATGGATGTTCGTGTTGTTTCCTGCTGAGGTCCTGCCATCCTTTCAGATCTTCTACTTTGGCAAATAAACTGACAGGCTCCTGCAGACCTCTGTGGCAAGCAGCTGCTTGAGGGGGTATATATTTTTTATTATTTTTATAAATAAATAAACATTTTGGTAAACTGAGTTAGGTATGAATTGCTTGCCTTGGCTTCATGAAGGATAGGCAGCTACTTTTCTTGCTAGATATGCAAGACACAATGTTCCAAAACATTCGACCGCATATAGATCTCTTCTCCAGGGAGTCTCTACAACGCTTACGGACTATTTCATAGTCAGCAGAATCCTTAGTCATGTCGTCAAATATATTTTCGGCTATGTTAGAACTTCGTCAGCAAGGCTACCTTCAACTGGCACACAAATTTAGTCTCTCTATGAGACCAAGTATGACCATTTTAGAACTTCGTCAGCAAGGCTACCTTCAACTGGCACACAAATTTAGTCTCTCTATGAGACCAAGTATGACCATTTTAGAACTTCGTCAGCAAGGCTACCTTCAACTGGCACACAAATTTAGTCTCTCTATGAGACCAAGTATGACCATTTTAGAACTTCGTCAGCAAGGCTACCTTCAACTGGCACACAAATTTAGTCTCTCTATGAGACCAAATATGACCATTTTAGAACTTCGTCAGCAAGGCTACCTTCAACTGGCACACAAATTTAGTCTCTCTATCAGACCAAGTATGACCATTTTAGAATTTCGTGAGCAAGGCTACCTTCAACTGGCACACATATTTAGTCTCTCTATGAGACCAAGTGCACAAGGTATAATGGTTACTCTATGTTGCTTCGTGTCTCTTCGTATATTCCAGCCATGGCGTTACACGATGTAGTAATGGTGTGCTATTGTACAGTTTCTGTATGAGTAAACTATCGTAATATTTTATGACTGGAATAATCACTGACCTTTTCCCGATTTCCATATGTCTTTGTCCTCTGTTCTTATTTCTGGTAGGGTAATTTCTTGACACGGAATGTATTCATAATCTATGACCTGTGACACTCCCTGAACTTTGCTTTGATGTACATTTATTGTGATCACTGATTTGAATACGGGGAAGAAGAAAAAAACTCTAAAATATTTTCATTCCTTTTTCTTGTGTTTTGTTAAATTCGCAATCAAGGTAAGAAATCAAGAAATAGCACGCATATATATATAAAGAAGTTTTTCTGTACATAAAAAGCATTTTAGAATAAAAAAAATATCTGCATAAAAATAATGTAAATGACTTAGGCTATTTTTTTTATGCAAGGAAACACATCTTTAAGAAATAATTTGTTACACGCCTAACAAATTAATATTAGAATGCGTGATTTTTCTGTTTTTAGTTCTTTTCCACTTTGAGGTCCTCCTCCTTCTCTTCCTTTCTGATTTCTCATGGTACTGGTGCTAATACTGTCTCTGTTAGGTAAGAAGATTTCGTAAAATCTTATAAAACGAAGAAAAAATAGACGAAGAATTAGAGAATATTAGAAGAAGAGGAAGAGATGAATGAGGATAATTGCAGATTAAAGAATAATGTGAAGAAATATTGATTAAAGAAGTGAAAAAACAGACAAACCTTGATCAAAGAGAATTTGGCAGCAGAATTAGTGTAAAATTCAAGAAACAGAATATTTGGAATATGGTTTTCAGAGTGAAATTTTATGTTTACTGTGGGCAGTTTCAAAAATATATATGCACATATGCATTTTTCTCCAGAATATTTACCGAGTATCGTTTATGGAAAACAAGGATGAAATTTTTGTAGCCACTTTCTTAAGTACTGCATTTCAGTGTGAGTACCATCGTTAGTAAGAATTAGCTCCCTGCAACTATGATCAACTTAATTTGTAAGATTTTACCTCTGGACATTGTGATGATGTATATCTGGGATGGGCAAGTATTCCATTTTAGAAAAATTTTGAGAGCCGCATACAGGATTCTTGAAGCAAAAGAAATCCACATTCGAAGCTAACGAAAGCTGCACACCAAATCTCGAGATGTCATGTAAAACAAGATTATTTTCAATCGCGCTTCTGTTTTTTCATTATTTTTATTTTAAATCAGCGTGGCCCAGCAGTGACCGTGCTTGGTTACTAATCACTGGGATCCGGGTTCAAGCTCAGGATAAACTTCCTTTCTTGTACTGTCTTTCGGCTGAGGTCTCGTTTTCCTCCTGTCAGACCTCTGTTATACTGTCAGTCTCCTGTCAGACTTCTGTTTTACTGTCAATCTCCTATCAGACCGTTGTTATATTGTCAGTCTCCTGTCAGACCTCTGTTATACTTTTAGTCTCCTGTCAGACCTCTGTTATACTGTCAGTCTCCTGTCAGACCTCTGTTATACTGTCAGTCTCCTGTCAGACCTCTGTTATACTTCTCCTGTCAGACCTCTGCTTTCTGTCAGTCTCCTGTCAGACCTCTGTTATACTGTTAGTCTCCTGTCAGACCTCTGTTATACTGTCAGTCTCCTGTCAGACTTCTGTTTTACTGTCAATCTCCTATCAGACCGTTGTTATATTGTCAGTCTCCTGTCAGACCTCTGTTATACTTTTAGTCTCCTGTAAGACCTCTGTTATACTGTCAGTCTCCTGTCAGACCTCTGTTATACTGTCAGTCTCCTGTCAGACCTCTGTTGTACTGTCAGTCTCCTGTCAGACCTCTGTTATACTGTCAGTCTCCTGTCAGACCTCTGTTATACTTCTCCTGTCAGACTCCTATTATAAAGTCAGTCTCCTGTCAGACCTCTATTATAAAGTCAGTCTCCTGTCAGACCTCTGTTATACTGTCAGATAGTCTTTCATTTTAAAATTTGAATCAAATCGTATATTAGTATGATACTCTTTTATTCTATACATAAATATATAGATAAAATTACTTATAGGTGCTCATTTTTAATAGTTTATGAAAAATTAGTGTAATGGAAGGAAAGAGAGCAGCAATAGGAGGATCATTCTCCTAAACGGTTAAAGCTACGACCACCAAATTTCACATACAGCTTCCTTTGATCATAACTAAAAGCAACGCAAGAGCTTAACGAATTATATCTCAAATTAAAGCTTCTGACGTAAGAATCTAATGGCTTACCTCCTTTTTGCCCCCCCCCCCCCTCTTTCCTAAAAAGAATGGGGCAGGGATATTTCACCGAAATCGTTCTTAACGAGTTGCATGTCAGCTTGTGACTATGGAATGTCATCTATTTACATATTTTGAAGGGTTATTAAAGCGCCGAGCAATGTAGTACAAATCTGCTAATAGAATGGAAGGACAGAAACTTCGCTTTTTGCCAACAGATGGCAGTAGCACCGCAGTTCGCTGTTTCCTCGTTTCCGTCTCCTCCCTGTCTGAATGGGCACTTTAGCGACCTTGAGTGTGCCACGTGCGTCTACTATGTCACCTACTTTCGGTAACCTAGCAACGGCATTCCCTTGGGTGAATCACAACGGCGCACGTTCCGCAAGAGCTAAGAGAGATTTGCGCCTGCGCACAGATGTTGCTCTTGATGAAAAAGCAGCAAATAAAGAAAGGGGGACATAGAGTACAGGCGCTGAAGAACTGGCTGGCCTGCAAGAAATGTCGAGGTCACATCAGCCGATAAGGAAAAATTATATTCTTCCCTGCTGATTTGCTTTTATATTTGTAAAACTAATAATGCCAAAAAACAAAGGCCAGGCCCAAATTAAGAAAAAATTAGAGGGACTCACATCGCCTCTGGCGCATATAGGAATATCGTTTTCAAATAGAATGAAGTTTTTGTTTACCTACTTTTTTTCACTCATTAAAAGTTTAAATGTTAGCTAATAGAAAATACAAATAGTAGTATTTTCTTAGCAATTATACACCATAAAAATTATTTGTCTATTATGTCTCAAATTAAAAAAATTGCTTTTCACACACCCCTCTGTATAAAAAGGGAGCAAATTATTGCTATCAGTGGAATTTCTCTTGACACTTTACAACCGAAATTTCAAATTTCTACAATAAACCGATTGCTTGCAATATTCGTTAGACATTTTGGAACTTTCGGTTTTTCCCAATGTGTTAGAAGTCGCAATTATAGTTTTTGGGGTGTTCGAAATGTGCGAATCGTAATTGTTCATCAATACCCGTCCGACCTAAAAATAATACACACAATTATCTCTTAAAGCTCAAAAACTTAATTCCCCCCCCCCCAACACACACACACACATCCTGGGTCTAAGGGGTCAGCTCATTGCTGCCTGTGGAAACATCGTGGCCTTCACATTCCACCACCAAAATTTCAAATTTCTAGCATAACTACATCACATCGTTTGCAATATTCGATTTTTCCACCGTTATTTTTTATACCCCCTCAAGCAGCTGCTTGCCACAGAGGTCTGACAGGAGAATGTCAGTTTATATGCCACAGTAGGAGATCTGAGAGGATGGCAGGCCCTCAGCAGAAAAACGACACAGACAGCCATGCCTTACCCGGGGCTCGAACCCAGGTCCCTTAGATCAGTAGCCAAGCGTGCTAACCATTCGGCCACGGGACGGCTTTTTCCACCGTTAGACAGCGCAATTATAGCTTATGGTTAAGAAAATGCAGATCTTAACATTTCATCAATACCTATCTAACACATAAAGGAAAGACATAAAAGACAAATAATTTTTATGTTGTATAATTGCTAAGAAAATACTACTATTAATATAATTTATGGATAAAAACAAACAATTTTTTTTAATGAAAAAAAATTGCATTTTTCCACCTACTACTGAGTCTAAGGAAATCACCCATTGTTGACTACAGAAACTTCGCGACCCTCACATTCCCCCCCACCCCCCACCAAAACTTCAAATTTATAGCATAAATACATCGTTCGCAAAATTCGTTTTAAATTTTGAAATTTTCATCTTTTTTCACCGTTAGATGGCGGAATTCGAGCTATATATTGCTAATCGCAATATTTCATCAATAGCTATACAACACAAAAGAAATCTTTTATTTTTTTTCTATAAACAAAAAAGTTCGATATCTACAGACAGACAGATTTTAGATTCGATATCTACAGACAGACAGAATTACGATTCGCAGATTTCGACAAAGTGAAACTATTATCTCGTCCATCGTTTTTTTTTAAACGAGATAAAAAAAAATCACTGTAATAATTAGTTATAAAGGAGTATTAAACTTATTACGTTTAATTCCGATTTACTTGCAGGAGCTGAATCAATCAATCATCGTTCATAGGGAGAACGAAAAGAACCGCTGAAATTGGGATTGTTCCGAAAAATTTGGAAGAACAGGTCACCATAGTTATATCACATTCATCCCCCTCTCCTTGACTGATTCTTTCCCTTCACAAAGAATCCTCACATTACCCATTATACGCATCACACCATTTAGCCAGGTCATACCATACACCTCAGAAATGTTAGTTACCTCATTTGGTCCGATGGGCTTGGAAAGGCCGCTGTCCGTCGGAAGGGACGTTAAGCCGCGGCCCCGTGTGCGGGAGAGCCATACCCTGTGCACGTTAAAGAACACGCTGGATGGCCTTGAAGGGAGGTTACCATCTGGCTCCCAACAGCTGTTCCAGTGGGTCCCCTCCCCCAACCTTCTCTGAGCCTTCGGGGTCCATGTGCCTGGCCATTTCGCCCATGGTGTGCAAAAAAGTGCCGCTCAGAGGTAAAACAACCCAACGTTAAAGAACACGCTGGATGGCCTTGACGGGAGGCTACCATCTGTCTCCCAACAGCTGTTCCAGTGGGTTCCCTCCCCCAACCTTCTCTGAGCCCTCGGGGTCCATTTGACCTGGCCATTTAGCCCATGGTGTGCAAAAAAGTGCCGCTCAGAGGTAAAACAACCCAACGTTAAAGAACACGCTGGATGGCCTTGACGGGAGGCTACCATCTGTCTCCCAACAGCTGTTCCAGTGGGTCCCCTCCCCCAACCTTCTCTGAGCCTTCGGGGTCCATGTGACCTGGCCATTTAGCCCATTGTGTGCAAAAAAGTGCCGCTCAGAGGTAAAACAACCCAACCTCATTTGGCTTACCATCTGTTTGAAGGAATTTCCATCGAATCACAAGAGTACAGAACTCAGATGTTGACTTGTTGCCGTTGAGGAACAATGTTTCACAATGTCGGAAGACAATTCCTGAAAAACAGAGTCCCTTAGTGTGGACGTGCCTTAATCTTGATTTTTTCCCCTCACGCTTTTACTTAATGCAATATTAATTAACAACACTCAGTGTTGAGTGGCATATGTATTCTTGGAACTACACTGATTCTTGCTTGTAGCACATTTTTTGGTATCGTGGACTACTGCAATTTCCATCTGGAACGATGTAGTTGTTCCAGTATCAGCCATTGCTTCCTATTGTGAATTTTTACAACATTTCCTCTAGAATGTTACAATTGTTCCTGTTTTAACATCAATATTTTTTAGGTTGGTGGAACTATAAAATTTCTACAATCAATCCTCTTCGAACACGAAGTGTGGCAAAATTGAAAATGAGGCTAATCACATGCTTAAGTAATACCCTCCTACCAATGAAGCAGATTCTACCCTTACTTAGGCTGGTTTTTCCCCGTTCTAACAATCGCTCCTGCATATTTGAATTGAGTGAATAAGTATAACAAATTTAACACAGCTGAGTTAAATTAAAAACTTAATCAACATCCGAGCTGTTTTATTATTGTTTTAGTAAATCAAAATAGCATTTCGATCGGTGAATACAGGATAGTAAGGATGTTAGTCACTTCTTATAGTAATATGTGAAGTGAGTCCTTTCCTGTTGCATACATCACACAATGACATTTGGACCATCGACATGTTTCGACTATTAACGTCATCTTCAGAAGAAGACTTCTGAATTGCAGACACGAATTTGTTCTTGCACGAATGTGTTCACCAGGACAAGGTTCCTTCTTCTTTAGCATTATCGGTGAAGCAAAATTTTTGGCCCAAATCCAAATCACAGCGATGGAACACTCACCCTGTGAAAAGAATCCATTTTGACGACGCACCTAGCATAAGGAGGCGTACGACAGAGCACTTAAAAAGCACTCCTTAAAGAGGATTTCCAAAAATGTTTCGAAGCAGGTAAAGAAGAGAATGGAGGAGTACGTTTAGGGCAGACGGGAACACCCTTTAAGTATTGTATTTTATTTTCAGTAATAAAAGTTTCATTGCCGCAATCTCCTTTTTTTTTTTGCCTGGAACGAGATAATCGTATCTTCCAATAATGTGATTTTAAATACGAGGGCCTCTCAGAAAGTAAGTTTAAAACGCATACATTTCGAGCTTCTTTTTATTATAATTCCTAATACTAAACAATGCAAGCCGTCCCATGGCCGAGTGGTTAGCGCGCTTGGCTACTGATTTAAGAGACCTGGGTTCGAGCCCCGGAATAAGGCATGGTTGTATGTGTTGTTTTTCTGCTGAGGTCCTGCCATCCTCTCAGACCTTCTACTATGGCATATAAACTAACAGGCTCCTGTCAGACCTCTGTGGCAAGCAGCTGCTTGAGGGGGTATTTTTTTTTAACAATGCAAAATATTTCTACTCTTATCCCATACTTTTTTGACATAGTCTGCACAAAGATCAAGACATACACTTAACGGTACATACATCTTAACGGTACATATCGCGGGACATACACTTAACGGTACATATATCGTTCCGCGATATGTTAAGCGGTACATACACTTAACATATCGCGGGACATACACTTAACGGTACATATATCGTTCCGCGATATGTTAAGCGGTACATACACTTAACATATCGCGGGACATACACTTAACGGTACATATATCGTTCCGCGATATGTTAAGCGGTACATACACTTAACATATCGCGGGACATACACTTAACGGTACATATATCGTTCCGCGATATGTTAAGCGGTACATACACTTAACATATCGCGGGACGCATTTTTCCCTTTCTTGCCGTGTTGAAATCCGTGTCTTTTTCGTTCAGCTGCCATTTCCATGCTGTTCCCACGTCATCATAACATTGAAACCTGCAGCTTCCAAATCGTTCTTTCAGCGCTGTAAAATATGGTAATCACAAGGTCGAATCGTATTTTCTACGATTGCATTGTCTTCAGCCTTTCTTGCTAATGATGGCAGGTCACTACTTTTACAATCTTCCATACTGAGTCTTCTGCTCCCAAATACCATGCATTATTTTGTTACACTCTGCCAGTTCGAAACATCGTCGACATAAACTTCCACGAGCTGACGATGAATTCTTGCCGGCGACATATTTTTTTCTTTTCTATTCAGAAACCGAATTATAGCATTGATTTCGTTCTTCGACCTCTGTTCTAGTTCAGCAGTCATGTTCAACTGACTCGTACAAACAGGATCCCGGATCTAGAAAAAAAAAAATCGAGGGTGCGGGGGCAAGAAACACAATCGAGTATGAAAAAATGTCTAAGGGGAGTCAAGTGACTGGATTTCCAATGCAGAATAACTTTTCCCCTCCATTGAACAAATAAATAATAAAATATATACCCCCTCAAGCAGCTGCTTGTCACAGAGGTCTTTAAAAATTCCTTTAAAAAATGCATGAAATACAAATAAGTTTATTAAGTTTTTTGCAAATAAGTTTTATAAGCCTAATGGATGACTTATTAATGTAATGAAATTTTTTTGGCATTGTTCTTTTGGTTTCTAATCATATTATTGACCTGTTGTATAGTCATGTGTATATAAGTCCTATTATTTTTGTTACTAACACATCTTTCCCCTTAATTATCTCTAACTTTAATTTCGTTTTCGATTCAATTATTCATCCAGATTTTGTGCTACCTTGTTTCCTTTGTTCCACTTTTCAGTGCACATATATTTTGCATAATTGCAAATATTATGGAATGCGTCAACAATTTCATTATATAAGATTTCAAGATTACTTTTTGTATTTAATAAATCGTCCCAAAATTATTTCCAGTAATCTTTTCTTAATGGTTTCTCATCGTATGCGTATGTAGATTCAGTAGTTTTTCTGTACATTTCGACAGAGGTTGGCCTCATTACAACATAAAATCATTGGGATTTCATATTGCCATAATGAAATAATGGTCAGCTATTTACTCTGTACAAAGTTTGTTCATCAAGTAGGGATTGGGCTTGTGATTTCCAATCAGAGCATACAGGTTGAATCTGATTGCAGTTAGGAGATGCAGTCGAGTATGCGCATCACGGTGCTTATCAGTCTTGGTCTCAGTTGTAATCGTGTGTTTTGAATACCGACCGAATCAATCCCTGTCCCGCAATCAAGTGGAAGAATTCTGTTATATTAATACAAATAAAATTAAACTTATTTGTAATTCATGCATTTTTAAAGGAATTTTTTAAAGACCTCTGTGGCAAACATCAGCTTGAGGGGGTATATATTTTATTACTTATTTGTAAAATGGAGGGGAAAAGTTATACTGGATTGGAAATTCAGTGACTTGGCTCCCCTTATACATTTTTCATACTCGATTGTGTTTCTTGCCTCCCCCTCCCCCTTGAATTTATTTTTCGAGCTATATGCGGGGGTCTGTTTGTACGAGTCAGATGAACATGACTGTTGAACTGGAACACCGGTCGAAGAACGAAATCAATGCTGTAATTCGGTTTCTGAATACAAAAGAAAAATATTTGTCGCCGTCAGAAATTCGTCGTCAGTTCGTGTAAAATTATGGCGACGATGTTATGAACTGGAAGAGTGTAACAAAATGATGTTAGGGTGTCTTTGAACAGAAGACGTGGGCTCGAATCCTTAGAAGGAAAAAGAGTAGTTTCCAGTTTGTCAGCTCAGATCTTAGTAACCGCCGCATTCCTCCAAAATTAGTGCAAATTTGTCATAAGTACTTAATGAACAGGAAAAAATGCAGTAAAAATGGTGTCGGTTATTAAGCGAAGGAAGAGGTCAATCGGAGATGAACCAAGAAGTTAAAGGCAGCAAACACTCTGGAAAATGATTCGCGCTTAAACAATGTCATCATTCAAAACAGAAGATTCACTATTCCTCAATTTGAAACACTCTTCCCAAACCTTTCTGGTGAAAAACTTGATCGTATTCTTCATGCTGAATTATCGTTTAACAAAGTCTCTGCTCGTCTGGTGTCAAAATGTGTTGCAGAAGATTCCCAACGAATGACATGTTCTCGTCCAATATCGCTACTATTGTGAGGAAGGAGACCTGTTTATCCCATTCAGTGGTGTGCCGTCCAAAAATCCAGGAATGGGCAGAATGCAAATGGGCATTAAACCCGTGACGTCACAACTTACAAACAAGGGGTTACCAACTATGTCAATAACATGATCACACCAGAAATCGTTTTTCATATAGCTATCATTTGCAAGATTTAATTCAAATCCGAAAATTATGGTGAGAGGGCAAATTGTACTCTTTGCACACTCTCGAAATTTTAAGAGTGAGTAGCTACCGATCTTGCCCATTCCCTTCGTACTACACTGCTCGCATTGCAAAGGGAGATGGAACTTGAGTTTAGTATCACACACGAAGAGATAGAATGTGCAAAACAGCCAATGATTTTTACCTTTTCCCAGCTGTGAAACAAGCTCTTGGAGGACAATAGTACGCGAGCGAGAATAAAGTGGAAGATGAAGCGCACGATTGGTTTCGTAATTTCGATGGAATATGGAAGAGAGAGTAAAGAAAGCAAATTCCGCGTTGGGAAAATGCGTCCATCGATTGGACGATTATGTACGAAAATAGTTAAGACCTCTTTTAATAAATTCTAAATTTTTTTTGTGCTTCTTATTTCTTTGCTTGTGTATGGCAGGCTTTGAAATCTTATTCTTCAAACAACCCTAAGTATATCATCTCGTAAATAATCCTGGGATAGATTATTATTTGCCCGTTAAAAATCTGCATTGCAATTTACTACTATCGACTATTGATGTGTTGGCAACCTGCTATATTTTCTCACATTTTGTCACAAGATGCAGATACGTTTTTAAACTGGTTACAATGACATGCCGTTTCTGTCATAAGCTTTTATTCACTATTACCACCATTTACAAGTTATTAGTAACTTTGAGAATGAGTTTACCAGAAATGTATAACTTTATCATTTGGCAATCTGCGTAGTTCCAGAGAGTTAAACAATAACATACTTTTATATTATTTCGATGTTAAATTGTAATAAAAGCTAGACAACTTTTCAAAAAAATAGTAAAACTATATCACTTGAGATGTATCACTATTGATCTAAGTGATATCTATTGATCAAAGATAGTAAACTATATCACTATTAATCTAGAATTTCGAATTCTGGATCAAATCTATTTAAAACTTGATTCGAAAGAAAAATACACCTATCCCTCGATTTACACGGTACTCAGTTCACACAATTTTGGCTTTGCACGGTCAAAAAATGCAACCAGTTTCGATTTACACGGTACTGACTGAGACGTACATAGAAAGAAAATATCAGTCAGTACCGTGTAAATCGAAACTGGTTGCATTTTTTGACCGTGCAAAGCCAAAATTGTGTGAACTGAGTACCGTGTAAGTCGAGGGATAGGTGTATTCTTTCGGCAGAGTTGTAAAATTGGGATGAGTTACAAACATATACCGTTCATCGTAAAACGTTGGATGAAATCCTTAAAAAATTGAAAGGTTTTTTACCAACACTGATTAAAAAAACTATATAAAGGATTTGATAAAAGTTCCTATTTATAGGTTAATCTAAGATAAATATTGTTAGAAGGATTGAACCTACTCTATTTACAACTTCGATTACCCTAAACATAGACATACGAAAATCACGATTCAGACAACTTTTATTTCAGCTACTACCATTCGACCGAGAATAAACTAAATAATCTGGGCTCTATGGTAACCCTGTTGTTAGATAAAAGGTCAATATTCGAAGAGTGGTGCTTCCGCTACAAATATGTTTTTTTTTTCTTGGCTATTTCAATAATGAAGAAGGTGGTTACATTCCATCATGTGATTATGCAAGTTGGAAATGATTGTAGAATATGATTTGATCTAGTGCATCTGTCATCATGATCTAATTGTTGTGACGTCTACATTGATTTCATTAAGTTTGGTGAGCAAAAATATTAGGTGTGCTTCTCGTATACGCAAGTTAGCCAATGGAATGGATTAAAAGTGATGTAAACTAAATGAAAAATATTACTGTTTTTAAAACTTTAGTTATCAAGCATTACATTTTGTACTCTTAATTTTTAAGTTCTTTGGCAAATGAAATCGAGCAAATAAATATTAAGTGAAAGAAATGGACATTAGTATGTTGATTTATTTTTTAATTCGATTTTTATCTGCAAACTTATGTTGATTGTTATTCAGCTTGTTCATATATAATATATATAAGATGAAAACTTTTGTGTTTACATATAATAAATACGGTGGCCGAGTGGTAAGCGTACTTGGCTACAGATTAAAGGGATTTGGGTTCGATCTTGGGTAAGGCATGGATATTTGTGTCGTCTTTCTGCTGAGGTTCTCGCTAACATATCGAGCCATTTTCTTTAGAGTTATTTGGAATAAAAGGGCAAGAAATCGAACATTGCATGAATCAGTCAGAGTCAATCAGCAGGTGATCTCATAAATAACTGACTGAAAATCCTTTTCTGTGTTTTTATCACCGGCAAATTACGTATTTGAGAAACACACTCAAATATTTTAGCTCGCCAAATCAATGTAGACTTCACAACAGTTTTATCACAATACATTGGTATGACAGATAAAAAAGAAAAATAAATACCCCCTCAAGCAGCTGCTTTGCCACAGACACTAGGTTAAATCACATTCTACTGCCATACCTCGCCAAACTCAATGAACCCAATATAGACTTCACAACAGTTTGATCATAATACAGTAAAACCTTGGATTGCGAGTAACTTTGTTTGCGAGTATTTTGCAAGACGAGCAAATTTTTAAAATAAATTTTAACTTGATAAGCGAGCTAAGTCTTGTAATACGAGTAACATGTATGCGCATGTCTACCAACCGTCACGTTCGGTTTCAGTCGGTCGGTGTCGGTGTACTTTACATATTTACTCAACATACGTACGAAGTATTGTTTATTTTCTTTCTAAACGTGGTTAATGAGTATTTTTTGATAACAGTACTGTAACCATGGCTCCCAAAAAGAAAACTGTTGAAAAAGAAAGTGATAAGAAGAAGAAAATGATTACGGTGGAAGTTAAGAAGGAAATCATCGAGAAGCACGCACGAGGTATGCGAGTGGTCGACATCGCAAGATTTTATAATAAGTCTACATCGACTATTTGCACAATATTAAAGAAGAAAAAAGAATTAAGGGGACTAGATGTAGCAAAAGGAGTCACGCGACTATCAAAGCAACGGCCACGTGTTCTGGAAGATGTAGAAAAGTTGCTTCTCGTGTGGATAAACGAGAAACAACTAGCAGGTGATACTGTGACGGAAAACTGTATCTGCGAGAAGGCAAAGATTTTGTACGCCGACCTCATAAGTAAACTGCCAGATACGTCGATAAGATACGAAGAAGGCTTCAAAGCGAGCAGGGGCTGGTTTGACAACTTTAAGAAGAGAAGTGGTATCCATAGTGTTGTGCGACACGGAGAAGCTGCGAGTTCGGACGTTAAGGCAGCTGAGGCGTTCGCCACCGAATTTCCGAAACTCATGATTTCCGAGGGTTACCTACCACAGCAAGTTTTTAACTGTGACGAGACAGGGCTTTTTTTGGAAAAAGATGCCAAAGAGGACTTACATTACTATAGAAGAGAATGCAATGCCTGGTCACAAGCCATGAAAGACCGTCTCACCCTCTTGTTTTGTGTTAATGCAAGCGGGGATTTTAAAATTAAGCCCTTGCTGGTGTATCATTCCGAGAATCCACGAGCCTTCAAGAAATGCAAGGTACAGAAGAGTCAGTTAAACGTTATGTGGAGGTCCAACAGCAAAGCTTGGGTCACTCGTATCTTGTTCGTTGAGTGGATCAATGAGGTCTTCGGTCCTACAGTGAAAAAATACCTTTTAGAAAATAATCTGCCACTCAAAGTTTTGCTAATTATGGACAATGCCCCTGCTCATCCTCCAGGTCTCGAGGATGACTTACTGGAGGAATTCGAGTTCATTAAGGTGAAGTTCCTTCCTCCCAATACCACTCCACTACTTCAGCCCATGGATCAGCAAGTCATTTCGAACTTTAAAAACCTTTACACCAAAGCATTATTTCAGCGGTGCTTTGAGGTAACTGAAGGAACAAATCTTACCCTCCGAGAATTCTGGAAAAATCATTTCCACATCGTGAACTGTCTCAAGATCATCGATAAAGCTTGGAATGGGGTCACCAAGAGAACGCTCAATTCTGCTTGGAGAAAACTGTGGCCTGACTGCATTCTAGGAGATAACTGTGAGGGGTTAGCTCACGAAGAGGAACTGCCAGTTCTCGATGAAATTGTCTCGTTGGGGAAGAACATGGGACTGGAAGTGAATGAGGACGACATTCAAGAGCTGGTGGAGGAACATCGCCAGGAGCTGACCACCGACGAACTAATGGATCTGCATCGCGAGCAACAGCAAAAGTTTGTGGAGGAGATCTCGTGTGAGGAAGACGAGAAAAAGGAGGAGGAATCACTCACTTCAAATGAGATTAAGGACATGTGTAAAATGTGGGAAACAGTCCAAAATGTTGTAGAAAAACACCACCCAAATAAGGCTGTGGCAATGCGAGCAGTCAACCTTTTTAATGACAATGCAATGTCACATTTTCGGGAAATTATAAAGAGAAGGCAGAAGCAAATGTCCCTTGATAGTTTCGTCGTTAGAGTTACACAAAAGGAAAAAGATTCCAGTGTTCCAAATGCAAATTAATTGTGTGTATTATTTTTATGTACCTATATGTATTCTTTTTATTTTGTATTAAACATTTTATTTGAATAAATTTTTTGTTGTGGAACGAATCATTGGGGTTTCCATTATTTGTTATGAGTTATTCGCTTTGATATACGAGTGCTTCGGATTACAAGTACGTTTCCGGAACGAATTAAGCTCGGTAACCGAGGTACCACTGTATATTGGTATGACAGATGCACAAGATTAAATCACATTCTACTGTCATTTCCAACTTGCATAATCAGGTGATGGAATGTAACCACAGTCTTCATTACACAAATAGCCAAGAAAAGTCACATTATAATGACAGGCATCTGTCAGACCTCTGTGGACAGAAACCACTTGAGGAGGATTTTTTAATATCAAATTCTGTTACAAATATTCACATGCGAATCATAGTACTCTTGTGGGTAAAATATTGGTTGTTGGTAAAAGCATCTGTAAGAAGACAGCTAAATTATGAATATTATATGACGGTAAAAAAATGTATGTTTACTATTAGGAGGTTTCCTAGAATAGGTTAACTGTGATTTTACCAGTAGAATAGATTAACTCTGGTGTTCGCAGGTCGATTCGATTGACTTGACTGTCAACCAGCAGTGACGGATTACCCATGAAGTGCTCCATTAGGGGGCCACAAAAGAGTCAAATCTCGATGTTTTCAACTTTTTCTTTACTAAAATATTTCACAATCAGTATAATCTCCTATTTACGGAAATATTTCGTGTTTTTACTTAAGTAAATATCAAATATGATGTAATTTTTGTTAAATACACTAAAATGAACATATATTTATTTTCGTTTACAATTAAGATTTCGTTAATTTTTTCAGTACGTGCAAATTTATGTAATATATTTTAAATTTTTTGTTTAAGCATTTCTGTAATAAGATTTATTTCACCTGCTGTATGGATTTTTTTACATTCGTAAGTTGCAAATGTTTTTGTAGAATGAGTACCCACTTCCAGATAGTTGGGGCCCTCTCTCCAGATATCTTAATTTGGTACTGTCGACCAGTGATCTCGCAACTCAACCAGTACTTTTATTAGATCAGCGATTGATTGATAAGCAATTGATAACTCAATGACCCAATCATCTATGAGAAATGTCAAAGTGGGAACTCGGTATCTCATTGTCTCCAACGTAAGCGTTTCCCCACAGCTACCTGCCATTTCCTTTAAAAATAAAATAAATAAATACCCCCTCAAGCAGCTGCTTGCCACAGAGGTCTGACAAGATTATTTAAAATAAAAGGATATCAAATCGACCATTGGAGGAACCAATCAGTGTCAATCAACCAGCGATCTCATAAATAACTGATTGAAAAATCAATTATTAAATCAATCATTAAATCAACAAGCGATCTATTGGAACTATCAACTACAAAATCTCATTGCCTGAATTGCTTCTAAAATTGCCATGTACACTTCGCCACTAATGAGTACGTTTCTTGAATTGACTAACTAATTCGTACTTTTGTGACTTTCATCCAACCTACACTAGAATATGCCTCACCTGTATGTACCCTTCGTCTGATATAAGACATCAAAAGACTTCCTGGATTTTATAATACAACTTGTGAACAAAGGTTGAAAATGCTTCCGTTGCCGTCCTTGGGCGAAGCCTAATCGTCAATTTAAAAATTTGTTATAAACTTATTCCTGGAGTAACTCATTATAACATAGAGACTCCAATAATCAGCCTTGTCAGTAAAGAGACTTCACTTTGACTTCCGATTTTCCCAACTAGCCATAATTTCACAGAAATAATTCCAATTTTTACATCTTGTCCTAATTCTAGCAAATGAATGTGAATTTTCCCTTCATTTGGCCAACTCTACTTAATTTCACGAAACTAATCCCAATCTTTACATCTCACCTAAATTTGCCAAATCATTTCAAACTTTTCACACTCCCCAAGATTTTGCCAAGTTTTCTCGATTTTAGTCAACTATCCTGAATTTCACTAAACCAATCCCAATTATCACAAATCGCCCGTAATTTCCAAGTGGATTCGAATTTTGCCAACTGCCCTACATTTTGTTAAGTTTCCTCGATTTGTCGAACACTCCTTTTTTTCACAAAAAAATCTTAATTTTTCTCAACTAGCCTATATTTTACCAAGTAGATTCGAATTTTGCCAACTCCCCTAGATTTTGTCAAGAGTTCTTAGTTTTTCCAACTCTTCTTAATTTCACAAAACCAATCCCAATTTTTACAACTCAACTGTACTTTACCAAGTGGTTTCCAGTTTTGCCAAATTCCCTAGATTTTGCCAACTCTCCATAATTTCACAAAAACAATCTCAATTTTCACAAATCGCCCGTATTTTACCAAGTGGATTCGAATTTTCCAATTGCCCTAGATTTTGTCATCTCGCCAAAACTTACAGAAAAAAAATCCCAATTTTACATCACACCTGGTTTTTGCAAAGCCACTCTGAATTTTGTCAACTCCACCAAGATTTGCCAACTCTCCTAGATATTGCGAAAAAACTTTATTATTTTTTGTTCCGTGTTGGAAGAATATGAAACACCATTCCTAGCGAGATTGTCACCTACAAATGTTGAATTTTGTTTCTTCTTTTAGACTGAAGATATCTGATTTATCACTTTTATAAAATATTTAAAATTTTAAAGCACTTTTTGACGTCCGATATCGATGTACTGATATTGTACCTTCCAATCATTTCAGCAATAATAAGTACATTAGATTAATTGTAAGAGGAAGAGCAAACGATATTAAACAGACCTCTAATCGGAGGTATTGGTGGAAACGACCGTTTTCTCCCAATGATCAGTTGTATTTTGAAAGCTGAACAGATTTGTTTTTGAAAGCTGAACAGATTTGTTTTTCAATTTTTTTGCATTTCAGGTCTTTTCACGAGGCACAGATGAAGGCAAAAACTTTTGACCAAAAGCTAAAAAACGTATACAGGTCAGTTTCATATTTTTGAACCTTTTGTTCGTTCCAGATCTTTATTTCATTTGAGAAAAGAAATCCTTTCTTGTTTCATTTCCCTTTCAGATTTTTTTGCTAACTCTCTGCTGATCACAAAATTTCGTTCGCAGACAGAAGGCCATGGCCCAATAATCTCCCTCAGACAGAAGGCCATGGCCCAAGCCCATGGCCCAATATTCGAGTAGCCCTAGCTTAAGACATCAGTGCTGGTGTGAACTTCAGATGCTACAGTGTAGCGTTTCAAGAACCAAGAAAGGTTTTACTGCTTGAGACACATTGCTGCAGTTCAGAATCGGCGATGCCTGTAGAATTAAGAGCTAGCTGCAATAGCTCTTGCATATCCATTAGCTGATAGAAATTATCCTGTGTATCTGTTCACTCGGAACTAGCCATCCACGAAACAAACAGAAAACAAAAGTGTAGAACATTAGTCAGAATGGATCTGTGAATTTAAACATTCTCCAGTAGGGGTGAAGAGAGAATGATCAAGAAAATTATCAAAATTTAGAAGATTAAGAATTAATATCTCAAGTATCTTTAAACCAGTAATCTATTATACTTGTAATCATCAATATACCTGGAAATCAATCTGTCAGGTTGTAGTTATCAGTAAATCTGGTAATCTCCCCATAAACTTTTATCATCATAACTGGAGAGCTTAACTATAATCTTAAATTATATACGAACAAAGAAATCTACCTATTAACCCGCAATTATCTACAAATCCAAAATCTGTCTATGAACTTGCAATCATTTATACACTTGGAAAATTGTCTATAAACCTGGAACCCAATTTATAAACTTGTGTTCAACTATAAACTTGACAATTTGTTTATACTTTTATCATCATAAACGTGGAAAGTTAACCATAATTTACAATCATCTATAAACCAGAAAATCTGTCTCCAAACCAGTAATCTATTAAACTAGAAATCTATCTAGAAAGAATGTATATCAGCTTTAAACCCATAATGATGAATAAACCTGGAAATCTATCAATGAACTTGAAATTATTTGAAAGAATGAAAAATCCATGTATGAACTAGAAATTTGTTTTCGATGCAATTTGTCATGTCATTCCACTTTTTAAAGGATCAAGCTCGGACTTGTACATTATCTGTGTTATTTTATCAATAAATCAAAGATCGTACGGGTAACGTATTAAGTTAAAACTTATATAAATCGATACGATTTAATGCAATTATAATGACACCTTAAATATCTTGTTTTAATTTTTTTAAATATACAAATTCTTACTTAAATTTAACTCTACACTTCTTTAACTTTATCACAATAGAATATGAACACCATGACAAATTACGATGACTTCATTTCAAATCTAGGTACGTTTCGTGTCATCCTTGTCCCATTTCCGACATCTCCTGAACGAGCCTCACGCTTCGCATCGCAAGGCGCATGTCAGCAGGGAGAAGTTCTGTGATTGGTCAACTGGGTTCGCTACTGCCGAGACGCCTTTGTAATGGATCTCGTTCTCTCGTACCTTAACTGCATCGAACGGTGCAAATTGCGCATGATGTAGAGCCATTCCGAAAGGGAGTTGGTTTTCATTATCTGAGGTTGAAATTATGCCGAAGGGGAAGGTTTTCAGAGATAAGGAGTTTCAGTTTCGAATGAAAACGGCATTTAATATTGACGTGGTTTAATAAACTGGTTTTTGTCAGAAGTAAACATGAACATTCTGGGAGTGTGTGTTGTTCTCAATTCTTCCGTTGCATTTCTATTGGAGTCTGTCAGGGATATAGTCGAGGGAGAGCGGCTCAAAGGAACTTCTCTCCATCTCCGAAATTCCAGCGCATTGAAAAATTTAGAAGATTAAGATTTAAGAAATTAATTTCTCTGTGTGTATTTGTTTGTTTTTTGCCAGCTTATTATAATAAGTATAATTATATAATTTAACAGAAGTAAATACAAAATGTTATATATTTATACATCGAATTTTTCCCCACCATTTCAGTGGCGGGGGTGCCCGCTCCCCCAAAAACTAAGAGAAAGAGTCAGAGATAAATTATAGGCATTCAAATGAGTTCTTTTTTGAAAGTTCGTCAGTCTTACCACCTCTTTGCAAAAAAATTCATGCAACTGCCAGTGTGCTACCCCACCATTTAAAATTGAGGGGGACGAAGGAAATATGTTATGGCTATATGTCTGCGATTCAGTGATGAATTGGGTTTTTAGCGACCTCCATAAGCAAAATTATTTCATGACACTCCTCATCACTTATAAGAGATTGTTTATTAAAGATGCACATTTATACAAAAAGTTTCTAAATGAAAATAATCTGTTTTAGCTAAATGGTTCAAACTATCCACACAAAAAAGTAATGAATTTATTTAGTAATGTCTTTAATTTTTATTATAATTTTTTTACTAAAGTAAACAAAAAATATGCTTCAGATATAGAGTATATAATTGCAATAGAAATGATTTGCAAGTATATACCTACAAGGTTAAAATTATTTTTCTCCTTGATTTCTGAATGCAAATGTATCAATTCTTTAATTTAAAATCGTTTCCAATAAACAACAAGAATAAATTTTCACCTATGGTTAGCGCGCTTGGCTAGTAATCTAAGGGACCTGGGTTCGAGCCCCGGGGGTAAGGCATGGTTGTTTGTGTCGTTTTTCTGCTGAGGTCCTGCCATCCTCACAGACCTTCTACTATGGCATATAAACTGACAGGCTCCTGTCAGACCTCTGTGGCAAGCAGCTGCTTGAGGAGGTATTTATTTTTTTTTTATTATTGACGATGCCCCATTTTTTTCCACATGTCCAGGCTACACTCAAATTCTTCGCTACTGGGGTTTGTTGTAAATGGTAGTTAGGTATACTCTGAAAGAACCACCAGCAGTAATAGCTAAGGACCAGCCACGGCTTTTACAAGAAGGGAGTATACTCAGGGGCGTAGTCATGGGGGGGAAGGGGGAGGCTCTCCCCCCAAAGTAACTCGGAGTTGGCAAAATTCGAAACGACTTCGTAAAATCTACGTGAGTTGTGAAAATTTGTAATTTTTTTTTAGAAAATTAAGGGGAGTTGTCAAAATCGAGGCAACTTGGCAAATCTAAGGCAATTTGGAAAATGAAGAGGCGGCAAAATTTAGAGCAGTTGGCAAAATTCAAAGCCACTTATAAAAAGTGAGTTGGCAAAATCTTAGGGAGTTGGCAAAATTCGGAGTGACTTGGAAAAATCGTGGGGAGTTGGCAAAATTCAGATGAGATGAGAAAATTTGGATTTTTTTCTGTAAAATTATGGCGAGTTGGCAAAATCTAGAAGAGTTGGGAAAACTTAGGGAGTGGCAAAAACTAGGGGTAGTTGGAAAAACTAGGGGCAGTTGACAAAATTCGGAGTGACCTTGCAAAATCGTGGAGAGTTGACAAAATTCAGGTGAGATGTAAAAATTGAATCTTTTTTCTGTAAAATTATGGCGTGTTGGCAAAATCGAGGCAACTTCGCAATATCTAGGAGAGTTGGCAAATCTTGGAGGAGTTGGCAAAATTCAGAGTGGCTTTGCAAAAATCAGGTGTGATGTAAAATTGGGATTTTTTTTCTGTAAAATTGTGGCGAGTTGGCAAAATCGAGGAAACTTGGCAAAATGTAGGGCAGTTGGCAAAATTCGAATCCACTTGGTAAAATACGGGCGATTTGTGAAAATTGGGATTGTTTTTGTGAAATTAAGGAGAGTTGGCAAAATCTAGGGAATTTGGCAAAACTGGAAAGCACTTGGTAAAGTACAGTTGAGTTGTAAAAATTGGGATTGGTTTTGTGAAATTAAGAAGAGTTGGAAAAACTAAGAACTCTTGACAAAATCTAGGGGAGTTGGCAAAATTCGAATCCACTTGGTAAAATATAGGCTAGTTGAGAAAATTGAGATTTTTTTTTAAATTAAGGAGTGTTGGACAAATCGAGGAATAACAAAATGTAGGGCAGTTGGCAAAATTCGAATCCACTTGGAAAATACGGGCGATTTGTGAAAATTGAGATTGTTTTTGTGAAATTAAGGAGAGTTGGCAAAATCTAGGGAATTTGGCAAAACTGGAAAGCACTTGGTAAAGTACAGTTGAGTTGTAAAAAATGGGATTGGTTTTGTGAAATTAAGAAGAGTTGGAAAAACTAAGAACTCTTGACAAAATCTAGGGGAGTTGGCAAAATTCGAATCCACTTGGTAAAAATATAGGCTAGTTGAGAAAATTGAGATTTTTTTTGTGAAATTAAGGAGTGTTGGACAAATCGAGGAATAAGAAAATGTAGGGCAGTTGGCAAAATTCGAATCCACTTGGAAAATACGGGCGATTTGTGAAAATTGAGATTGTTTTTGTGAAATTAAGGAGAGTTGACAAAATCTAGGGAATTTGGCAAAACTGGAAACCACTTGGTAAAGTACAGTTGAGTTGTAAAAATTGGGATTGGTTTTGTGAAATTAAGAAGAGTTGGAAAAACTAAGAACTCTTGACAAAATCTAGGGGAGTTGGCAAAATTCGAATCCACTTGGAAATTACGGGCGATTTGTGATAATTGGGATTGGTTTTGTGAAATTCAGGATAGTTGACTAAAATCGAGAAAACTTGGCGAAATCTTGGGGAGTGTGAAAAGTTTGAAATGATTTGGCAAATTTAGGCGAGATGTAAAGATTGGGATTAGTTTCGTGAAATTAAGTAGAGTTGGCCAAATGAAGGGAAAATTCATATTCACTTGCTAGAATTCGGAAAAGATGTAAATATTGGAATTATTTCTGTGAAATTATGGCTAGTTGGGAAAATCGGAAGTCAAATGACAAATTATGGTTAGTTGCCAAAATTGGAAGTCAAATGGGAAAATGCAGGAGAGTGGAGAGTTGTTGTGAAAATTACCTCCCCCCCAAGGAGAACATTTGATTTCTCCCTCCCCAACCGTAGTCCTTCACTACGCCCTTGAGTATACCTTTGTAAAGGAGCTATTCTCTTCTCTCAATGGAAACGGAAGGAGACGGATTCCACATCACTTTGGCTCTTGATCAGTCTTTTTTCACCCTACTGAAGAATGGTTAAATTCACAGATCTATTCTGACTAATGTTCTACACTTTTGTTTTCTGTTTGTTTCGTGGATGGCTAGTTCCGAGTGAACAGATACAAAGGATAATTTCTATCAGCTAATGGATATGCAAGAGCCATTGCAGCTAGCTCTTAATTCTACAGGCATCGCCGATTCTGAACTGCAGCAATGTGTCTCAAGCAGTAAAGCCTTTCTTGGTTCTTGAAACGCTACACTGTAGCATCTGAAGTTCACACCAGCACTGATGTCTTAAGCTAGGGCTACTCGAATATTGGGCCATGGGCTACGTTTTGTCTGAGAACGAAATTTTGTGATCAGCAGAGAGTGCGCAAAAAAATCTGAGAGGGAAATGAAACAAGAAAGGATTTCTTTTCTCAAATGAAATAAAGGTCTGGAACGAACAAAAGGTTCAAAAATATGAAACTGACCTGTATACGTTTTTTAGCTTTTGATCAAAAGTTTTTGCCTTCATTTGTGCCTCGTGAAAAGACCTGAAATGCAAAAACAATTAAAAACCAAATCTGTTCAGCTTTCAAAATGAAACTGATCATTGGGAGAAAACGGTCGTTTCCACCAATACCTCCGATTAGGGGTCTGTTTACTATCGTTTGCTCTTCCTCTTACAATTAATCTAATGTACTTATTATTGCTGAAATGATTGGAAGGTACAATATCAGTACATCGATATCGGACGTGAAAAAGTGCTTTAAAATTTTAAACATTTTATAAAAGTGATAAATCTGATCTCTTGACTCTAAAAGAAGAAAAAAAATCAACATTTGTAGGTGACAATCTCGCTTGGAATGGTGTTTCATATTCTTCCAAGACGGAACAAAGAATAATAGAGTTTTTTCGAGTACATTAGTGGTAAGAGGAAGACCTCTTAATCTCTTAATCTCACTGACAAGGCTGAATATTGGAGCCTCTATGTTGTAATGAATTTCTCCAGGAATAAGTTTATAACAAATTTTTAAATTGACCATTAGGCTTCGCCCCAAGGACAGCAACGGAAGCATTTTCAACCTTTGTTCACAAGTCGTATTATAAAATCCAGGAAGTCTTTTGATGTCTTATATCAGACGAAGGGTCCATACAGGTGAGGCATATTCTAATGTAGGTCTGATGAAAGTCACAAAAGTACGAATTAGTTAGTCAATTTAAGAAACGTACTCATTAGTGGCGAAGTGTACATGGCAATTTCAGAAGCAATTCAGGCAATGAGTTTTTGCAGTTGATAGTTCCAATAGATCGCTTGTTGATTTAATGATTGATTTATTGATTTAATAATTGATTTTTCAATCAGTTTTTTATGAGATCGCTGGTTGATTGACACTGATTGGTTCATCCAATGGTCGATTTCATATCCTTTTATTTTAAATAATCGTAAAGGAAATGGTAGGTAGCTGTGGGAAACCCTTATGTTGGAGACAATGAGATACCGAGTTCCCACTTTGACAATTCTCATAGATGATTGGGTCATTGAGTTATCAATTTCTTATCAATCAATCGCTGATCTCATAAAAGTACTGGTTGAGTTGCGAGATCACTGGTCGACAGTACCAAATTAAGGTATCTGGAGAGAGGGCCCCAACTATCTGGAAGTGGGTACTCATTCTACAAAAACATTTGCAACTTACGAATGTAAAAAAATCCATACAGCAGGTGAAATAAATCTCGTTACAGAAATGCTTAAACAAAAAATTTAAAATTTATTATATAAATTTGCACGTACTGAAAAATTAGCGAAATCTTAATTGTAAACGAAAATAAATATATGTTCATTTTAGTGTATTTAACAAAAATTACATCACATTTGATATTTACTTAAGTAAAAACACGAAATATTTCCGTAAATAGGAGATTATACTGATGGTGAAATATTTTAGTAAAGAAAAGTTGAAAACATCGAGATTTGACTGTTTTGTGGCCCCCCAATGGAGCACTTCATGGGTAATCCGCCACTGCTGGTTGACAGTCAAGTCAATCCAATCGACCTGCGAACACCAGAGTTAATCTATTCTACTGGTAAAATCACAGTTAATCTATTCTGGGAAACACCCTAATAGTAAACATACATTTTTTACCGTCATATAATATTCATAATTTAGTTGTCTTCTTACAGATGCTTTTACCAACAACCAATATTTTACCCACAAGAGTACTATGATTCGCATGTGAATATTTGTAACAGAATTTGATATTAAAAAATCCTCCTCAAGTAGTTTCTGTCCACAGAGGTCTGACAGATGCTTGTCAGTATAATGTAACTTTTCTTGGCCATTTGTGTAATGAAGACTGTGGTTACATTTCACCACCTGATTATGCAAGTTGGAAATGACAGTAGAATGTGATTTAATCTAGTGTATCTGTCATACCAATATATTATGATCAAACTGTTGTGAAGTCTGTCAGGCTAGAGGCCTTTTTAGATTTTTTTTTGTTCAGGCTGTGTATATTTATTTTGGATTTCGCCAAAATAGTCATATGCTACGGGGAGGCTCTCTCTCCCGACATCTGGAAAGTTAATTGCAGTAGCAGTGTACAGGGAACGGCTAGCGTCCGCTGGCAAGTGACCCGGGTCCCTGAGGGCTAACGGACGCCCAGATGGTGAGGCATAGAAAAGAAAGGAAGAAAGGGTTTGGCAACGATGAGGGGAGAGCCGGTCGAGTTACGGAAGGAGACGGACGAGAATTGTTAAAGCTGGGAAATGCCGACTGGGAATAGCGGCATTGGCTCTGTAAATACAGCTGAACAGGCATAGTAAGCTGGTGTTGTTGTAATCCATGTAATTGAGCATATGTCCTCGTCCAGCAAGTACGTTGGAAGGTTAAATAAATCTTTGTTATTTTTAAGTAAAGCCTGAAGTTGGACTAATTTATTGGGGAGGAGCCTCAGTATCGAGTCTCTGCAATTGTGAATAAACCGTTTGATTCTATCCGAAAGACTCTTTCACCCGTCGCGTATAGCGATCGAACCGAGGGACCGACAAACGAAGAGTTAACATCACAAAGTCTATATTGGGTTCATTGATTTTTGGCGAGGTATGGCAGTAGAATGTGATATAATCTAGTGTATCTGTCATACCAATGTATTGTGATCAAACTGTTGTGAAGTCTACATTGAGTTTGGAGAGCTAAAATATTTGAGTGTGTTTCTCATATACGTAGTTTGCCGGTGATAAAAACACAGAAAAGAATTTTCAATCAGTTATTTATGAGATCACCTGCTGATTGATGCAATGTTCGATTTCTTGCCCTTTTATTCCAAATAACTCTAAAGGAAATGGCTCGATATGTTAGCGAGAAACTCAGCAGAAAGACGACACAAATATCCATGCCTTACCCATGATCGGACCCAAATCCCTTTAATCTGTAGTCAAGTACGCTTACCACTCGGCCACCGTATTTATTATATGTAAACACAAAAGTTTTCATCTTATATATATTATATATGAACAAGCTGAATAACAATCAACATGAGTTTCCAGATAAAAATCGAATTAAAAAATAAATCAACATACTAATGTCCATTTCTTTCACTTAATATTTATTTGTTCGATTTCATTTGCCCAAGCATCTAAAAATTAAGAGTACAAAAGGTAATGCTTGATAATTCAAGTTTTAAAAAGAGTAATATTTTTCATTTAGTTTACATCACTTTTAATCCATTCCATTGGCTAATTTGCGTATGTGAGAAGCACACACAATTTTTTTGCTCACCAAACTCAATGAAATCAATGTAGACGCCACAACACTTTGATCATGATGACAGATGCACTAGATCAAATCATATTCTACAATCATTTCCAACTTGCATAATCAGATGATGGAATGTAACCACCTTCTTCATTATTCAAATAGCCAAGAAAAGAACATATTTGTGGCGGAAGCACCACTCTTCGAATATTGACCTTTTATCTAACAACAGGGTTACCAAAGAGCCCAGATTACTTAGTTTATTCTCGGTCGAATGGTAGTAGCTGAAATATAAGTTGTCTGAATCGTGATTTTCGTATCTCTATATTTAGAGTAATCGAGGATGTAAATAGTGTAGGTTCAATCCTTCTAACAATATTTATCTTAGATTAACCTATAAATAGCAACTTTTATCAAATCCTTTATATAGTTTTTTTAATCAGTGTCGGTAAAAAAACCTTTCAATTTTTTAAGGGTTTCACCCAATATTTTACTATGAACGATATATGTTTTTAACTCATCCCAATTTTATAACTCTGCCGAAAGAATATTTTTCTTTCGAATCAAGTTTTAAATAGATTTGATCCAGAATTCGAAATTCTAGATTAATAGGGATATAGTTTACTATCTTTGATCAATAGATATCACTTAGATCAATAGTGATATATCTCTAGTGGTATAGTTTTACTATTTTTTTGAAAAGTTGCCTAGCTTTTATTACAATTTAACATCGAAATAATATAAAAGTATGTTATCGTTTAACTCTCTGGAACTACGCAGATTGCTAAATGATAAAGGTATACATTTCTGGTAAACTCATTCTCAAAGTTACTAATAACTTATAAATGGTGGTAATAGTGAATAAAAGTTTATGGCAGAAACGCATGTTATTGTAACCAGTTTAAAAATGTATCTGCATCTTGTGACTAAATGTGAGAAAATATAGCAGGTTGCCAACAGATCAATAGTCGATCGTAGTAAATTGCAATGCAGATTTTTAACGGGCAAATAATAATCAATCCCAGGATTATATACGAGATGATATACTTAGGGTTGTTTGAAGAATAAGATTTCAAAGCCTCCCATACACAAGCAAAGAAATAAGAAATACAAAAAAAAAATTAGAATTTATTGAAGGGGTCTTAACTATTTTCGTACACAGTCGTCCAATCGATCGCCGCATTTTCCCAACGCGGAATTTGCTTTCTTTACTCTCTCTTCCATATTCCATCGAAATTACGAAACCAATCGTGCGCTTCATCTTCCACTTCATTCTCGCTCGCGTACTATTGTCCTCCAAGAGCTTGTTTCACAGATGGGAAATGTTAAAAATCATTGGCTGTTTTGCACATTCTATCTCTTTGTGTGTGATACTAAACTCAAGGTTCATCTCCCTTTGCAATGCGAGCAGTGTAGTACGAAGGGAATGGGCAAGATCGGTAGCTACTTACTCTTAAAATTTCGAGAGTGGTCAAAGAATATAATTTGCCCGCTCACCATAAATTTTGGATTTGAATTAAATCTTGAAAAATAATAGATATATGAAAAACGATTTCTGGTGTGATCATGTTATTGACATGGAGTTGGTAACCCCTTGGTTGTAAGTTGTGACGTCAAGGGTTTAATGCCCATTTGCATTCTGCCCATTCCTGGATTTTTGGATGGCACACCACTGAATGGGAGAAAGCGGTCTCCTTCCTCACAATAGTAGCGATATTGCACGAGAACATGCCATTCGTTGGGAATGGTGCTCTTCTGCAACACATTTTGACACCAGACGAGCAGAGACCTTGTTAAACGATAATTCAGCATGAACAATGCGATCAAGTTTTTCACCAGAAAGGTTTGGGAAGAGTGTTTCAAATTGAGGAATAGTGAATCTTCTGTTTTGAATGATGACATTGTTTAAGCGCGAAACATTTTCCAGAGTGTTTGCTGCCATCAACTTCTTGGTTCATCTCCGATTGACTCTTGTCCTTCACTTAATAACCGACACCATTTTTTACTGCATTTTTTCCAGTTCATTAAGTACTTACGACAAATTTGCAACAATTTTGGTGGAATGTGGCGGTTACTAAGATCTGAGCTGACAAACTGGAAACTACTCTTTTTTTCCTTCTAAGGATTCGAGCCCACATCTTCTGTTCAAAGACACCCTAATATCATACATCATTTTGTTACACTCTTCCAGTTCATAACATCGTCGCCATATTTTTCCACGAACTGACTCTGACGGCGACAAATATTTTCCTTTTGTATTCAGAAACCGAATTACAGCATTGATTTCGTTCTTCGACCACTGTTCCAGTTCAGCAGTCATGTTCAACTGACTCGTACATACAGACCCCCGCATATAGCTAGAAAAATATATTCAAATGGGGGGGAGGCAAGAAACACAATTGAGTATGAAAAATGTATAAGGGGAGCCAAGTGACTGAATTTCCAATCCAATATAACTTTTCCCCTCCATTTTACAAATAAATAATAAAATATATACCCACTCAAGCTGATGTTTGCCACAGAGGTCTTTAAAAAATTCCTTTAAAAATGCATGAATTACAAATAAGTTTAATTTTATTTGTATTAATATAACAGAATTCTTCCACTTGATTGCGGGACAGGGATTGATTCGGTCGGTATTCAAAACACACGATTACAACTGAGACCAAGACTGATAAGCACCGTGATGCGCCTACTCGACTGCATCTCCTAACTGCAATCAGATTCAACCTGTATGCTCTGATTGGAAATCACAAGCCCAATCCCTACTTGATGAACAAACTTTGTACAGAGTAAATAGCTGACCATTATTTCATTATGGAAATATGAAATCCCAATGATTTTATATTGTAATGAGGCCAACCCCTGTCGAAATGTACAGAAAAACTACTGAATCTGTATACGCACACGATGAGAAACCATTAGGAAAAGGTAACTGGAAATAATTTTGGGACGATTTATTAAATACAAAAATTAATCTTGAAATCTTATATAATGAAATTGTTGACGCATTCCATAATATTTGCAATTATGCAAAATATATGTGCACTGAAAAGTGGAACAAAGGAAACAAGGTAGCACAAAATCTGGATGAATATTTGAATTGAAAACGAAATTAAAGTTAGAGATAATTAAGGGGAAAGATGTGTTAGTAACAAAAATAATAGGACTTATATACACATGACTATACAACAGGTCAATAATCTGATTAGAAACCAAAAGAACAATGCGAAAAACATTTCATTACTTTAATAAGTCATCCATTAGGCTTATTAAACTTATTTGCAAAAAATTTATTAAACTTATTTGCAAAAAATTTATTAAACTTATTTGCAAAAAATTTATTAAACTTATTTGTATTTCATACATTCTTAAAGGAATTTTTTAAAGACCTCTGTGGCAAGCAGCTGCTTGAGGGGGTATATATTTTATTATTTATTTGTAAAATGGAGGGGAAAAGTTATACTGCATTGGAAATCCAGTCACTTGACTCCCCTTAGACATTTTTTCATATTCGATTGTGTTTCTTGCCCCCGCCACCCTTGATTGTTTCTTTTTTCTAGATCCTGGGTCCTGTTTGTACGAGTCAGTTGAACATGACTGCTGAACTGGAACAGAGGTCGAAGAACGAAATCAATGCTATAATTCGGTTTCTGAATAGAAAAGAAAAAAATATGTCGCCGGCAGAAATTCATCGTCAGCTCGTGGAAGTTTATGTCGACGATGTTTCGAACTGGCAGAGTGTAACAAAATAATGTATGGTATTTGGGAGCAGAAGACTCAGTATGGAAGATTGTAAAAGTAGTGACCTGCCATCAATAGCAAGAAAGGCTGGAGACAATGCAATCGTAGAAAATACGATTCGACCTTGTGATTACCATATTTTACAGCGCTGAAAGAACGATTTGGAAGCTGCAGGTTTCAATGTTATGATGACGTGGGAACAGCATTGAAATGGCGGCTGAACGAAAAAGACACGGATTTCAACACGGCAAGAAAGGGAAAAATGCGTCCCGCGATATGTTAAGTGTATGTACCGCTTAACATATCGCGGAACGATATATGTACCGTTAAGTGTATGTCCCGCGATATGTACCGTTAAGTGTATGTCTTGCTTTGTGCAGACTATGTCAAAAAAGTATGGGATAAGAGTAGAAATATGTTGCATTGTTAAAAAAAAATACCCCCTCAAGCAGCTGCTTGCCACAGAGGTCTGACAGGAGCCTGTTAGTTTATATGCCATAGTAGAAGGTCTGAGAGGATGGCAGGACCTCAGCAGAAAAACAACACATACAACCATGCCTTATCCGGGGCTCGAACCCAGGTCCCTTAAATCAGTAGCCAAGCGCGCTAACCACTCGGCCATGGGACGGCTTGCATTGTTTAGTATTAGTAATTATAATAAAAAGAAGCTCGAAATGTATGCGTTTTAAACTTACTTTCTGAGAGGCCCTCGTATTTAAAATCACATTATTGGAAGATACGATTATCTCGTTCCAGGCAAAAAAGAAAGGAGATTGCGGCAATGAAACTTTTATTACTGAAAATAAAATACAATACTTAAAGGGTGTTCCCGTCGGTCCTAAACGCACTCCTCCATTCTCTTCTTTTCCTGCTTCGAAACATTTTTGGAAATCCTCTTTAAGGAGTGCTTTTTAAGTGCTCTGTCGTACGCCTCCTTATGCTAGGTATATCGTCAAAAAGGATTATTTTCACAGGGTGAGTGTTCCATCGTTGTGATTTGGATTTGGGCCAAAAATTGCTTCACCGATAATGCTAAAGAAGAAGGAACCTTGTCCTGGTGAACACATTCGTGCAAGAACAAATTCGTGTCTGCAATTCAGAAGTCTTCTTCTGAAGATGACGTTAATAGTCGAAACATGTCGATGGTCCAAATGTCATTGTGTGATGTATGCAACAGGAAAGGACTCACTTCACATATTACTATTAGAAGTGACTAACATCCTTACTATCCTGTATTCACCGATCGAAATGCTATTTTGATTTACTAAAACAATAATAAAACAGCTCGGATGTTGATTAAGTTTTTAATTTAACTCAGCTGTGTTAAATTTGTTATACTTATTCACTCAATTCAAATATGTAGGAGCGATTGTTAGAACGGGGAAAAACCAGCCTAAGTAAGGGTAGAATCTGCTTCATTGGTAGGAAGGTATTACTTAAGCATGTGATTAGCCTCGTTTTCAATTTTGCCACACTTCGTGTTCGAAGAGGATTGATTGTAGAAATTTTATAGTCCCACCAACCTAAAAAAATATTGATGTTAAAACAGGAAGAACTGTAACATTCTAGAGGAAATGTTGTAAAAATTCACAATAAGAAGCAATGGCTGATCGTTTCAGATGAAAATTACAGTAAAATGTGCTACAAGGAAGAATCAGTGTAGTTCCAAGAACACATATGCCACTCAACACTGAATGTTGTCAATTAATATTGCATTAAGTAAAAACGTGAAGGGAAAAAATCAAGATTAAGGCACGTCCACACTAAGGGACTCTGTTTTTCAGGAATTGTCTTCCGACATTGTGAAACATTGTTCCTCAACGGCAACAAGTCAACATGTGAGGTCTCAGTACATGACATACGATAAATAACACAAAGCATAAACACTGAAACAACAAACGGTAGAAAAGAGCCTGGTAAAATACAAAAAAAAAACGATAAAGAATAGCAAAAAAAATTGGTATAAAGGGCCCAAGGAAAAAATACAAAGCTGAAAGATTAAAAATCAGAGATGGTTAAAATATCCTGTGCAAATTCAGGTGCTAAAAAGAAACTTTATATTAAAGATGTCAGATTGTAAGGGGCTCGAACTTAAAATCATGAAACCTAAATATAGACACTCTTCAAGATTAAGAGCGATAATCTATTAAAATATGCTTAATGGTTAAAGTGGTGTCACAAAATAACAGCATCAATGGCAAACTCTAGAGTCATATAAAAATATATTCAGTAACTGATAATTAGTAATTGGTTATAGTCAGTCATTACTTCAATAATTCATACGACATCATCGATTGTTTAGCAAAAGTATACATTTGTCTTTGAATTATTTTAATGACCTTGAACAAGTCTAAATCATAATTTATATCACTAAATAATATTTTTTTAAATCTACAAAAAGAAAATTTGGTTGGGTTGTGGGTTGTTTTACCTCTGAGTAGCACTTTTTTGCACACCATGGGCTAAATGGCCAGGTCACCTAGTGGGTCCCCTCACCCAACCTTCTCTGAACCTTCGGGACCCCGAAGGTTCAGAGAAGGTTGGGTGAGGGGACCCACTAGAACAGCTGTTGGGAGATAGATGGTAGCCTCCCGTCAAGGCCATCCAGCATGTTCTTTAACGTGCACAGGATGTAGCTCTCCCGCACAAGGGGGCCACGGCTTAACGTCCCATCCGAAGGACGGCGGCCTTTCCAAGCCCATCGGTGTTCCTTACTGACCGTGGACAGGGCGGGGAATTTTGCGGAGATAAAACTCAAAGCTGACCCAGCTGGGACTCGAACCTGGGAACTACAGATTAGCCCCCACATCAGCTGTGCAAGGTATAGCACGGAGGCTGTGTAAGGTATAGCACGGAGGCCTCAGCCCCCACATCAGCTGTGTAATGGTATAGCACGGAGGTGAGATATTAATATCGAAGGATGGGGTCCACTTTTAGTGTTTAACGATCCCCCTTACAATTGCAGTGCCAAGACCTAGAGCCCACCCCCCACATCAGCTGTGTAATGGTATAGCACGGAGGTGAGATATCAATACCAAAGTATGGGGTCCACTTTTAGGGTTTAACGTTCCCTCTTACAATTGCAGTGTCAAGACCTAGAGCCCACCCCAACATCAGCTGTGTAATGGTATAGCACAGAGGTGAGATATCAATACCAAAGGATGGGGTCCACTTTTAGTGTTTAACCATCCCCCCTTACAATTGCAGTGCCAAGACCTAGAGCCCACCCCACATCTGCTGTGTAATGGTAGTAGCGCGGAGGTGAGATATCAATACCAAAGGATGGGGTCCACTTTTAGTGTTTAACGATCCCCCCTTACAATTCCGGTGCTGAGACCTAGAGCCCACCCCCACATCAGCTGTGTAATGGTAGTAGCGCGGAGGTGAGATATCAATACCAAAGGTGGGGTCCACTTTTAGTGTTTAACGATCCCCCCTTACAATTGCAGTGCCGAAATGTGGAATTTGGACGTGCGGTTGTAACGTGGATAATTTTTCTTCAATTGGCAAGATAGTTCACTCTCTTTTTCTGTGATCTGGGCAGTTCTGATTTTGTAACATGGTGTACTATTCATTTATTAAAACAAAAAAGTGTTTATGTATCAAACTGCATTTCGGAAAGGCAACGAATAACGTTTGTTATACGATAGAGTTCTTATGAGTTCTAGTTCTTAATAACCTAGGGATGAAAATTTCAGATCTATATAGCCCCCTTGAATTTTGACAAATCTGTGTTTATGGAGGGGTGACACTGATGTTAAAAATTCCAGCTCCCATAATTCTTTAAATACGGAAAAAATATTGCTGAAATTGAACATTTGAATAGACTTGATTTAGGTCTTCGACTACAGTGACCTTCCCATAAAAAAAAACACCTGTTCTCTAAAATATTGTATTTCGAATTTGGCTTTGTAGTAGCATAACTTTTGAATTCTTTAATCTTTTATTGGCACTGTATTTATGGCCACGAAAAGTCTTGAATCTGCTAGGTTTATAAGTGCACTGGTTTCCAAAATTAAGGAAAAAATGAGAAAAATCGCGATAATTCGTCAAAAAATTGTGCGATCCTCCCTACACTTGTTCATGTAACCAGTAAAGTAGTGCCGAGTGAGCAGATCGTATGCAAATTAGTCTAGGTTGCGTCAATTTACGCAATCGGATAGTGGAATAAAATCGGGTGTTTTGGAGTAGAACGTTATTTTGTATTGCAAATGTGAGTAAAGAAATTCGAAATAGCCATTTTGTAGGAATCACCTCGAGACATCATTTGCCAAATGAACTGTGGTGGAGAGCTATTGGACGGCTCGAAGCAGACCAAAGTCAGTCAGACGTGGCACGATGGCTGAATGTGAGTCCTTCTGTGGTCCATAGACTGTGGAATCAATTTCTCAGCACGGGTTATGCATCTCAGAGGTTTAGTCGTGGAAGGGCTAGAGTTACGACCAACTGTACAAGACCGATATTAGCAATTAATAGCACGAAGGAGCACGACGTTTACTCCGTTTCAGCTACGATCCTCTCTTGCAGCAGCCACTGGGAGGGTTGTATCAGTTCTACTGTGTGTAGAAGGCTTCATGAGGGAGGTCTGTACGCTAGAAGGCCAGCAATTTGTATACCCCTCATGTCACGTCACAGGAGAGTGCGGTTGAATTGGGCACGCACGCATGTTAACTGGTCAGAAGAGCAATGGAGGTCCATACTCTTCACAGATGAGTCAAGCTATTGCTTGAAGAGTGATTCCGGACATTGTTTGATATGGAGAGAACGAGGTACCTGCTATCATCCCAGTAACATCCGTCAAAGAGACAGTTACAGCGGAGGTAGCGTATGTGTCTGGGGTGGCATTTTCTTAGGTGGACGCACAGAACTCTATGTGTTGACGAGTGGAAAACTCAATGTTCAAAGGTGACATGACATTCATCTTACAAGACGATAACGCTCGTCCACACAGAGTTCGACTAGTGGAACTAGTGGAGCACGACTTCAAGAGGAGACCATTATGCGCATGGAGTGGCCAGCTCGATCTCTCGATCTAAATCCGATTGGGCATGTGTGGGATGCTCTAGGGAGACGTGTTGCTGCCCTCAACCCACCACCCGAAACAAAGGGGGAGCTCATTACTGCTTTAAAGGAACAATGGTCGTTATTCCCTACTGAGCTGATTCACATCATAAACAGCATGGAACATCGCTGTCGTGCCTGCATTGCTGTAAGGGGTGACCACATTCCTTATTAAAGAACCTTGTCCATTGCATTCTGACACCTGATTTTTGGACAAGTTCCTTTAAGTGTTATTTTTTGACCAAAAATGTTTCTAGTGTAAAATATTTTACGCCATTCTGAAACTAGCATTGTAATTCATATTTCCATCAAATTTCATTAAAATCATACATATATGTTTTGTATAATCATAATTTTGCTTGGTTGTTTTTGAAGATTGCTTTGATAAGCTTCTGCATTAAGGAAGTTTATAAGCACACCAGGCTTGCAATGTGTCTTGTTGTAGATGATTTGATTTTGTTAAAATAACAAGGTTGAAGGGAAGAGTTGTTTTAGAAGATGATCGTTAGACCAAAACATTTTACTGAATATTTGAATGGTCTGTTGATGCTAGAGATTAGAAGTTTAGTTGTTAGTATGAGTGGTTAAAGTGTTCACATTGACTAGTCTTCCTGGGTGGGGAAAAAAATTATGGTTTAAAGATGCAAATGGAAAATGTCTTCATTGACGGATAGTTAGTAATAAAATATATTACTATTTGCATTTCTTGAATTCTTTGCCAGTTCGAAATTCCACTGTTAGAGGACGCTAAATTTGAGCATTCTATATTCATTAAAAGTGATTGGACGTTCTGTTTTGGAATTCTTTATCCTAAAGTAGTTTAACGATCTACTAAATACTGGCAGGCTCCTGTCAGACCTCTGTGGCAAGCAGCTGCTTGAAGAGGTATTTATTTTATTTATTTTTTTTTTATAAATACCATTTGTAAGCATATATGACTTATCTAAGCTTCTCTGGTGACCGACGGACAACAGACATCGAACATCTCTTCATGACAACAAATTTATCTCTGTTTCTGGTGTTACATTTCCCTTCTCAGGCGACATCTTACAAAACCCCCTGGATTTGCTTGGGAGAGTCTCATCTGTCTCCTAACACTAATGCCCTGTGAGTCCTCTAACCCCAACCAAACACCGATTCGCGGCAACAGTTGTTTTGGAAGGAACCAGGAATACATTATCCTGCCCAAACATCGGTGAACGAGACACCTACTCTGATGACGAGACACCTACTCTCATGACTTTAGGTTCTCCGCAAAAATTCCCCGCCCTGCCCACGGTCAGTAGGGGACACCGATGGGCATGGAAAGGCCGCCGTCCGTCGGAAGGGACGTTAAGCCGTGGCTCCGTGTACGGGAGAGCCATACCCTGTGCACGTTAAAGAACACGCTGGATGTCCTTGACGGGAGGCTACCATCTGTCTCCCAACAGCTGTTCCAGTGGGTCCCCTGCCACAACCTTCTCTGAGCCTTCGGGGTCCATGTGACCTGGCCATTTAGCCCATGGTGTGCAAAAAAGTGCCGCTCAGAGGTAAAACAACCCAACCCAACTCATGACTTTAGGCGGGATTTCTGGGCTGCGACACGAATCTATATGAGTGTTTCAAACTGCTAAGTCACCAGTCTCAAGCAAGGGATGAAACCTTGGATCTTTTAGTGAGACAATATGCGAGAACAATAAGTGAAACCTTCGTCCTATAGAACGTTAACAACCGGCCTCCACCACTGTCGCCTTGTCAATTGCTATCTAGAGAATAATACTATTAAGCTTATGGAGTGGACAGCGCGGTCTTCCGACCTAAATCCGGTAGAACATCCATGGGATGCTCTCAGGAGACTGATTGCTTCCCGGAATCCGGCTCCTGCAAGATTTCTGGAGCATAGAATTGCTTTGGAGATGCAATGAAGACTGTTAATCATGGCGCTGCTGCACTGTCTTATCAAGAGCGTGAGACATCTCTGCGAAACCTTCATAGCAGCAAGATGTGACCACACTCTACATTAAAACCCTCTGGGCTATCTAAGTTGACTTTTACCCTTTTACAATGTGTCTGTATTCGTATATAATTTTGGGAATTAAAAGTGCTACTCTATTTTTAAACTTTTATTCTTACGCACAATGTTTATATACATTTATCTTCAGGTTCACATGTATAAGATCCAACAGATTTTCGGGTTGTTCCTTAATTTATGTAAACCAGTGTACATAGAAAGCATTTAATCTGTCTTCAGTCATGTTAGTTATCAGCTAATTTATAATTCTTTTTAACTCTTAGAATGATCTCTTCAGCTGAACAAGTGGAAAGCAAGGGATCACAGAACAATTCTATAATGAGCGTCTATATTATGGAAATTAAATTCAGACTTAGAAGAAATGAGCTCAACTACAAAATGGATCCACTTTTCACTGGTTTTTAGGTAGCTGATAAAATTTTAATAAATATAAATAAAAATAAACACCCCCTCAAGCAGCTGCTTGCCACAGAGGTCTGACAGGAGCTTGTTAGTTTATATGCATAGTAGAAGATCTATGAGGATGGTAGGACTTCAGCAGAAAAACGACACATACATCCATGACTTACGCGAGGCTCGAACCCAGGTCCCTTAGATCAGTAGCCAAGCGTGCTAACCACTCGGCCACGGTACGGCTAAAATTAATTAATTAATTAATTAATTAAAATTAATTCGCTCTGCGTGGGGTCTTGTTTGAGCCCGAAAACAGTTGTTCCCTCTGAACTCGGTGGGTTCGCGAGAAAATGCTTCAAACGCTAAATTTTAAGGGCCGATTGAACCTTAAGCCACGTTCCCATTTACAGGAAAGACAATATCTTTTCTATCTAAACTTGTCTATAGCGTTTCAATTCTGACATAAGCCAGTTGGACTTGATACAGCGGAGAGGAGATCTATAAAAAAAAAAAACCCTCAAGCAGCTGCTTGCCACAGAGGTCTGACAGGAGCCTGTCAGTTTATGTGCCAGAGTAGAAGGTCTGAGAGGATGGCAGGACCTCAGCAGAAAAACAACACGAACATCCATGCCTTACCTGGGACTCGAACCCTGGTCCCTTAGATCAGTAGCCAAGCGCGCTAACCACTCGGCCATGGAACGGATAAGATCTATAAGGAAGACTTAAATCTCAACAGAAAGAAAACAGAGAAATGTTCGCGCTTTGTCCGGGGTTCGAACCCGAGTTCCTTTGATCAGTCGCCAAATCGATAACCACAGCGCCACACAAAGCAATGAGTTAGTTACAATCTCAAGAAAGTATGGCAATCAATGCTTATTTTTAGTATTTCCGACTTAAATATATGACCCTTGAACCCCTTATACTAAATAATACTGCTCCGAATTCGATGTATATCAGCTGAAAATTGAAGCTTTATTAATCTTAATCGGGAAAGTCACGAGCTATCGTGAGAAGCTGGAATACTGGGAGCAACTTATAATCACTTCGCTGCAGGTCAGATAGTAACATAATCGTCTGCAATTAAAGAGCAATAATGGTATTTAACTCTTTAAATAATGTTATTATCTATAGCAAAGAATTTAAAATACACCGAGTCGCTGATAATCTGTTTTTATTGCGAGCGATAGATGGTGATTATCTGCGAAAGTAATCTAATTTCCGCGTCTGTCACCAAAAATATACTTTCGTCTGGGAATCGAAGCCTGGCATCCATTGCTTAAAGTTATAAATTGAGACCTTAAGCGTCTTTTATTTTAGAATATCATTTCTGCTGATTTCCTGACGTTGCTTTGTTGGGTTGTTTTACCTCTGAGCGGCACGTTTTTTACACACCATGGGCTAAATGGCCAGGTCACATCTACCCCGAAGGGTCAGAGAAGGTTGGGGGAGCGGACCCACTGGAACAGCTGTTGGGAGACAGATGGTAGCCTCCCGTCATCCAGCGTGTTCTTTTAACGTGCACAGGGTATGGCTCTCCCGCACACGGCGCCTCGGCTTAACGTCCCATCCGACGGACGGCGGCCTATTCCAAGCCCATCGGTGTCCCCTACTGGCCGTGGGCAGGGCGGGGAATTTTGCGGAGATAAATCTCAACGCTGACCCAGCTGGGACTCGAACCTGGGAACTACAGATTACGAGCCTGGCGCGCTACCGACTGAGCCACCTCCCGCCCCAACATATTGCTTGTTACGTTTACTACAAAGGACACTGAAGAAAGAAGTCAGCGAATAAATGAAGTCGCAGCATTCTAAACTAGAAAACAAGTGAACGAATAAAGAAAGTCTTGTTAACTTCATGACTCGATATCTAAATGTATTTAGATTAAGAGCCTGACGCGCTACCGATTGCGCCAGGCTCTTACAGTTCCTAGATTCGAGTCCCTCTTCTGCCAGCGTTGAGACTTATACTGCTAACTCTTATCCTACCTTTGGTGAGAAAGGAGACACCAATGGGTATGGAAAAATCGCCGTCCTTGGGACGGGACGTTAAACCGTGGCACCGTGTGCGGGAGAGTTGGGTTGTTTTACCTCTGAGCGGCACTTTTTTGCACACAATGGGCTAAATGGCCAGGTCACATGGACCCCGAAGGCTCAGAGAAGGTTGGGGGAGGGGACCCACTGGAACAGCTGTTGGGAGACAGATGGTAGCCTCCCGTCAAGGCCATCCAGCGTGTTCTTTAACGTGCACAGGGTATGGCTCTCCCGCACACGGTGCCACGCCTTAACGTCCCATCCGACGGACGGCGGCCTTTCCAAGCCCATCGGTGTCCCCTACTGACCGTGGGCAGAGCGGGGAATTTTACGGAGATAAATCTCAACGCTGACCCAGCTGGGACTCGAACCTGGGAACTACAGATTACGAGCCTGGCGCGCTACCGACTAAGCCACCCCCGCCCCAGTAAACGGGGGACTTTCTAACGGTAAAACATATTGTTTTACCGTTAGAAAGGTGTCGCAAAACTCGGACTTAGGTTCGTCGTCCGCCCTTAAAAGAAAAGAATGTTTAATAAATGAATGACTTAAGCGGAGCCGAGCAAATACAACTTGCTCCCTGCGATTCCTGCGGAAACATGATGCCACGGTTTGACAACAGGCTTGCTTTCAAAGATCTTGTTTGCAAACTGTTCTGACCAAGATCGCTGCCACTGTATTCAGATCTCTATACAGAATCATTGGCAGAAGTCCAGATATGGGACCGAGGCAGTGGAGAGACGGACAGGGGCGTTACCGACGTGACAGCAGTGTCTGCTAAGTCATTACCCTTGATGCCGACATGACCCGGCACCAAACAAAAAAGGATGTTCGAGGTGACTGCCAGATGATGGAGTTGCCGGCGGATCTCGAAAAGAACAGGGTGAGGCCAATGCCTCACTGAGATCAAAGACTGCAACGAGCTAAGTAAGTCGGTGTAGACAACACATCGACGATGATGCTTAGTGCCTGAAGATGCTGATAGCGTGCAACTCTACAGTGAAGATGGAACGCTGAACTGGAATTTGGTCTGCAGTGATAGTATCACAGCAGACCATGGCCGATACCACTGGGTTGTGTTGGGTTGTTTTACCTCTGAGCGGCACTTTTTGCACACCATGGGCTAAATGGCCAGGTCACATGGATCCCGAAGGCTCAGAGAAGGTTGGGGGAGGGGACCCACTGGAACAGCTGTTGGGAGACAGATGGTAGTCTCCCGTCAAGGCCATCCAGCGTGTTCTTTAACGTGCACAGGGTATGGCTCTCCCGCACACGGCGCCACGGCTTAACGTCCCATCCGACGGACGGCGGCCTTTCCAAGCCCATCGGTATCCCCTACTGACCGTGGGCAGGGCGGGGAATTTTGCGGAGATAAATCTCAACGCTGACCCAGCTGGGACTCGAACCTGGGAACTACAGATTACGAGCCTGGCGTGCTACCGACTGAGCCACCCCCTGATTTGGCATTGAATATAACTATTCTGACCCAGTGATTAAAATTAAAAGTCTGCGCCTACATCCAAAGAGTAATGTACTGTCTTTTGTATTGTGTCGTTTCCCTATCCAACCAGACTATCTACAGAACTGTAATTCCTTTCTTCGGCGCTGAATTGACTTAAAAAATGGCCATTGGTCGAAGCCACGGTGTCGTTCTTTGAAGTTAGGATCGCTCTTTCCAGCAGACATGTTTCTGAGTTTCATTTCAATTCTTAGACATCTGGGAAAACTTTACTTGCTTATTCTTTAACCCATGTTACCAGTTTTCCAACAGTAACGTCTATTTTGCCTCTTATTTCAGTAATATTGCAATTGTTAGCATTGGTAAATTTGGCTGCTGCTTTATCTCCTTTTAAGTGACTCTCGTGTTCAATGTAAGTATGAATTTCTCCATACTTCTCTATAGAAACGAATATATAGTGAGCGCATCAATTCCATGAGCTCTTGCACCTCGTGAGTTTTGAAAATCACCAGAGAGAAAAGACTTCCACTCCACCCTCATCTGGGGCGGGGGTGCTCAGTCGGTAGTGCGCCAGGCTCGTAATCTGTAGTTCCCAGGTTCGAGTCCCAGCTGGGTCAGCGTTGAGATTTATCTCCGCAAAATTTCCCCGCCCTGTCCACGGTCAGTAGGGGACACCGATGGGCTTGGAAAGGCCGCCGTCCGTCGGATGGGACGTTAAGGCGTGGCACCGTGTGCGGGAGAGCCATACCCTGTGCACGTTAAAGAACACGCTGGATGGCTTTGACGGGAGGCTACCATCTGTCTCCCAACAGCTGTTCCAGTGGGTCCCCTCCCCCAACCTTCTTTGAGCCTTCGGGGTCCTTGTGACCTGGCCATTTAATCCATGGTGTTCAAAAAAGTGCCGCTCAGAGGTAAAACAACCCAACCTTCCTTTTTAGCATTGCAAAGTGGAGCTTCATTATACATCAGACAGAAAGGAGAACTGAAAGGGGGAAGTGCCCTTCTCGTTCCCCTTTCAACAGAGTAGAAGCGATGACGGAAGATGCTAATAGCCATCGCAATTCCTTTTTGTCATCTTACTTTCGTGAATATTAAATAAGCTCTGTCCTCCAAAAAATCTTCCAAAAATGTACTCCAAAAAAGAAGACTTTACCCAGATTGCCATTTGCACTTTCCAGTGTTGTACAGTCGCTCAAAAAAGTATCCGAACACTATGGTTGATTACAGAATTCAGAAAAAATATCTGGCAACGATTTTTTTAGAAATTAGTGATCTGGCAACCTTCGTGTCACGTGACACGAAGGTTGCCAGATCACTAATTCCTAAAAAAATCGTTGCCAGATATTTTTTTCTGAATTCTGTAATCAACCATAGTGTTCGGATACTTTTTTGAGCGACTGTACTCGAGCCTATGCTAAAATATTCGCCGTAACCTCCCTGGGCTGGCTTAATTTTCACCTTGTTATCTCAAGATCTAGATCTACGATTCTCCCCCCCCCCCCCCCCCCCGGTGAAAAATGTGGAAAATTTCGGATTTTTTCTTTTTAGTTTTAAGGAATCCCTTATGAACATGCGAAATTTCAGCTTCCTAGCTTTCGTGGAAGTGTCTTTAGAATTTCTATCCACAGCAATACATACTTTGTACTTTATATATCTAGACACTTGCTATCGGAAGCTTCTACACTTTGTTGTAAACTTATGAAGATGTAAAAGAATCATTTTTAATGCTGATCAGATGATAATTTTCAAATGAAAAAGTGTATCATAATGGAAATTCGCCATTTTTTTATGGTGAGTTGGAAATGTGGATTAATACTGATCTCACTAAATTTGATAGATAAATCATGAAACTTTATAAATTAAATTAATATTTTTTTAATCTACTTGCTTGAAACAGAAAGTCCTTTCGGATATATTGTATTTTATTGCGGAATTAAGGTGTTGGGTTGTTTTACCTCTGAGCGACACTTTTTTGCACATCACATGGGTTAAATGGCCAGGTCACATAGACCCCGAAGACTCAGAGAAGGTTGGGGCGGATGGGACCCACTGCAACAGCTGTTGGGAGACAGATGGTAGCCTCCCGTCAAGGCCATCCAGCGTGTTCTTTAAAATGCACAGGGTATGGCTCTCCCACACACGGGGCCACGGCTTAACGTCCCATCCGACGGACGGCGGCCTTTCCAAGCCCATCGGTATCCCCTACTGACCGTGGGCAGGGCGGGGAATTTTGCGGAGATAAATCTCAACGCTGACCCAGCTGGGACTCGAACCTGGGAACTGCATCAACTTGTGGACTACCGCTACCGAAATAATTGCTAGATTCTAAATAAATATTTCTAGACACATATACTTTTTTATGTTTTATGGAAATTTTTAACATGTCGTATTTTTAGTAGAGATAGATAATGACATACATTTACAGATATTTCACTAAGAAATATAAATAATACCTATAAATTGTTTCAGATATTATTCGATAATTTTAACACGTTATTTTACAAAGCGATTTTGACAATTTTAATATGTGTAAATTAACAATTAATATTACCGCTAAAATTATAAGAAAAGTTATTATATTTTATATTTGCTACCATCCTTAGGCATTCTTAATTCACCCACCTTATTTCCTCAGGTAAGGATTTCAGGGTACCTGAAATTCTATCGAAATAAATGCAATACAGATGTAGTCGTAGCGATGTTTGAGTACCTCGTCAACATATTATGTGTTGTTTTACCTCTGAGCGGCACTTTTTTGCACCCCATGGCCTAAATGGTCAGGTCACAAGGACCCCGAAGGCTCAGAGAAGGTTGGGGGAGGGGACCCACTGGAATAGCTGTTGGGAGACAGATGACAGATGGTAGCCTCCCGTAAAGGCCATCCAGCATGTTCTTTAACGTGCACAGGGTATGGCTCTCCCGCACACGGGGCCACGGCTTAACGTCCCATCCGACGGACGGCGGCCTTTCCAAGCCCATCGGTGTCCCTTACTGACTGTGGGCAGGGCGGGTAATTTTGCGGAGATAAATCTCAACGCTGACCCAGCTGGGACTCGAACCTGGGAACTACAGATTACGAGCCTGGTGCGCTACCGACTGAGCCACCCCCTTGCGCAATTAAGACTGAAATAAGTTTATTAACAAATCTAGTGCTATCAGACTAAAAAGACATTTTTAAACAAAGAAACATTATCAGTAATTTTTTTCGTTCGGCTTAATTTATTGCTATTCATTCAGAATTGCAAAAAATAGATTTTAATTTCTCGTGAAACAAAAAGACGAAACTGTGAGGAAGACAACATTGGTACGAATCAGATGATGTTTATTTTGCTGCAACAACAGAGAGTTTGGCAGTCGTTTCTTGCCTGCTCTCTCTTCTCTCGATCCTTTATCCAACTAACTGATCAGGTTTACCTCCTGGGCATTACAAGCACATTGCGGCTTAATCCGATAGTCCTAATCACTTGCTGGTGAGTGGTGTGCAGCGGATGACTAGAGGCAGACTCTAGCAGTGAAAGAGGATGGGGAGGGGAGAAGAAGATGGAAGGGGAAAGCAGCGAGGACTGATGCCCGAGGTCGTTGCTAAGCTAGTTACTCCCGCATTAGTCGGATGCAGGAGACGTAGCTTCAACGCCGGGGTAACGTCAATAACTCAAGCCAGCATGAAATGCAGTAATCTCGACGACAAGGCTTCTGGTGCAGGATAGTTTCGCGGTAGTCTCCCCGCCTCCTAGAGTCCCTGCGGGTGGATAAGGGTGATGGATGTTGGGGGAATGAATGTGGATGGACACTCTGCCAGGAGGAAAGTTTCTGGATGAGGAGGTGGGTTGGGTTGGGTTGTTTTACCTCTGAGCGGCACTTTTTTGCTCACCATGGGCTAAATGGCCAGGTCACATGGACCCCGAAGGCTCAGAGAAGGTTGGGGGAGGGGACCCACTGGAACAGCTGTTGGGAGACAGATCGTAGCCTCCCGTCAAGGCCATCCAGCGTGTTCTTTAACGTGCACAGGGTATGGCTCTCCCGCACACGGGGCCACGGCTTAACGTCCCATCCGACGGACGGCGGCCTTTCCAAGCCCATCGGTGTCCCTTACTGACTGTGGGCAGGGCGGGTAATTTTGCGGAGATAAATCTCAACGCTGACCCAGCTGGGACTCGAACCTGGGAACTACAGATTACGAGCCTGGTGCGCTACCGACTGAGCCACCCCCTTGCGCAATTAAGACTGAAATAAGTTTATTAACAAATCTAGTGCTATCAGACTAAAAAGACATTTTTAAACAAAGAAACATTATCAGTAATTTTTTTCGTTCGGCTTAATTTATTGCTATTCATTCAGAATTGCAAAAAATAGATTTTAATTTCTCGTGAAACAAAAAGACGAAACTGTGAGGAAGACAACATTGGTACGAATCAGATGATGTTTATTTTGCTGCAACAACAGAGAGTTTGGCAGTCGTTTCTTGCCTGCTCTCTCTTCTCTCGATCCTTTATCCAACTAACTGATCAGGTTTACCTCCTGGGCATTACAAGCACATTGCGGCTTAATCCGATAGTCCTAATCACTTGCTGGTGAGTGGTGTGCAGCGGATGACTAGAGGCAGACTCTAGCAGTGAAAGAGGATGGGGAGGGGAGAAGAAGATGGAAGGGGAAAGCAGCGAGGACTGATGCCCGAGGTCGTTGCTAAGCTAGTTACTCCCGCATTAGTCGGATGCAGGAGACGTAGCTTCAACGCCGGGGTAACGTCAATAACTCAAGCCAGCATGAAATGCAGTAATCTCGACGACAAGGCTTCTGGTGCAGGATAGTTTCGCGGTAGTCTCCCCGCCTCCTAGAGTCCCTGCGGGTGGATAAGGGTGATGGATGTTGGGGGAATGAATGTGGATGGACACTCTGCCAGGAGGAAAGTTTCTGGATGAGGAGGTGGAGGAAATGGAAGTGAGAAACATGATTTTCTCCTCGTTGCAGATGATTTCCTGTTTTTCGTGCAAGTGTTTTAACGTGTATGTTTGGGGGAGGGTAAGCATTGTGTTTTAGATAATGAGATCATTATATCCACTGCATGTCGAGGAGCAATAAAGGTCAAGTAAGAAGTGATTCGATCTTCAAATATTTTGTTTTCTGCGGTAGGAATCAACTGGAGATAAAAGTAGAAAACAAAACAAAGGAAAACTTTGAATCACGCTGTTTTTAGCAAGGGAATGCAAGGAGATCTACACAAAGGGAGGGGGGGGGAGGCAGGATCTGAACGCACTCCATAACGAAATGTGTTTTCGTACGTGAAGGAGTCCTTGCTGTTATGTGAGGCAGGAGTTGGCTCTGTCGTGAGCGACTCAGAGTTGTAATCTGCGGTTACCAGGTTCGAATCCCACCTAAGACAGCGTCGAAATTTATTTCCGCTAAAACACCACCCTGCTCTCGGCCAGTAGGAGATACAGGTGGTCTTGGAAAGGCTGTTGTCCGTCGTATGGGATGTAAAGCCGTGGTTCCGTGCGGGGGATAGCCTCTGAACGGTAAAGAACAGCAGGAGGCTACTGTTTAGCACTTTTCCAGTGGGTCCACTTCCCCCAACCTTCTCTGAGCCTTCGGGGTCATTGTCACGTGGCCATTTAGCCCATTGCGAGTAAAAACAGTGCAGCTCAGAGATAAAACAACACGTCACAACTGTGTGCTATTATGCAACAATTTAGTTTATCCCTTTTGTTTATTCCCATACTAGTAACTAAACTGTATCGGCGCTTTTAAGATGCAATCTGCATATTCTGATTTTCACTACTCTGAAGTTAGTTGCTAAAGTTTAGTTTTGTGACTACCACCAGCTGTCCCCCCCCCCCCAACTCCTTAGCATTGATTCAACAAATATATACTCTATGTTGGTGTTTGGTTTAGTTGTTTAGGGTTTTATGGCGCATCAGCCTCTAAGTCTATAACGCGCCAAACAATAGATTAAACAGGATAAAAGACGTGGAACCCACAACCGACAGTTAAAACCAAACAACAAATGTCTAAATCAACAATGAAAAAAATATAAACCACAACAAGTACAAGACAACAATGGTATAGTATTAAAGAAGAATGAATTAACCTATATGATGCAAAAACCGAAAAGGAGGTGAGAAAACTGAATGATCGGATAAAAGATGTCCGAGTGTAAATGGCTCGGACGTAAAATCATGAAAACTAAAATATACGTACAAGACGTACAAGACTAAAAGCAATGCATTCGAGAAAAATATGTTTAATACATAAAATAATAGATAAATAATGCATTACAGGAAAGAAAATTGTAACACTTGGAAGGATTAATGCCATTTTATTCAAACGCAGGCAGCCATTAGCATACACTGAGATGTGCGATTGATTACATTATCACAAAAAATATGGGAAATTACCACTTTACCTATCCGGTAAAGTGGTATAATTAGTATGATGTTGAACCGCCCCGCGCAGCATTGCATTCATGAACACGACGGGGGAAGGCTATCGTAAATAAAAAAATAAATAAATACCCCCTCAAGCAGCTGCTTGCCACAGAGGTCTGACAGGAGCCTGTCAGTTTATATGCCACAGTAGAAGGTCTGAGAGGATGGCAGGACTTCAGCAGAAAAACGACACAAACAGCCATGCCTTACCCGGGGCTCGAACCCAGGTCCCGTAGATCAGTAGCCAAGCGCGCTAACCACTCGGCCACGGGACGGTAAAAAAAAATACCCCCTCAAGAGGCTATTTGCCACAGAGGTCTGACAGGAGCCTGTCAGTTTATATGCCATAGCAGAGGATCTGAGAAGATGGCAGACCTTCAGCAGAAAAACAACACACACATAATCTGTTCACATACCTGGGTTCGAGCCCAGGTATGTGAACAGATTGGGCTTACTAGGGGTTCGAGCCCCTAGTATGGCATGAGCCTTACTAGGGGCTCGAACCCAGGACCCGTATATCAGAAACCAAGAGCGCTAACCACTCGGCCAACAGCTCTATAATGTCCTCCTGAAGGATAGAACGCCAAACAGTGCAAAGCCGCTGTTCCATTTCAGCGACAGTGGTTGGCGCACCTCTTGGAGCTGTCGCCCCATCACTCCCAGACGTGTTCAATAGGTCAAAGGTCCGGCGAGCGTGCTGGCCATGGTAGTACCTGAACGTTTTGTTCGTGTAGAAACTGCAGACAAATGTGGGCTGTGTGGGGACGGACGGGCGTTATCTTGCTAGTAAAAGGTTCCGTGCTGATGAATAAATGGGATAGCCACTGGCTGCAAATTTGTCTAACTGCCCAACGAAATGTTGGTAACATTTCGTTGGGCAGTTAGAGATCCCCTTATGATGACCAGTTCTGATCGAGATGTCCGACTAATGGCACCCCACACCAAGACACCAGGTGCTAGAGTTGTGTGATGATGTCGCACACACTGGGTGGCATTCCTTTCCCATGGATGATGACGAACACTTTGTCTACCATCATGCTGACCAAGACAAAACCGAGATTCGTCACTCAACACCACGGTACTTCACTCTTGTTCATTTCAGTTCTGTCCGAGGCGACACCACTAAAGACGTGCTTGCATTTGGGCAGATGTGAAAGGCAAACGCAATGCCGGACGAAAGGCTCGCAATGAAAACTGTAAAAGCCTATTGTTTACCGTCTGTCTGGTAGTATTCGATGCAGTTGCGTTGTAGTCGCGAATCCGTCACGCAATGCCATGCGTCGCAAATGGCGGTCCTGTCACTCCATGGTCATACATCGTCTTCCAGATCCTTGTCGGCGTGTGCAGGATCCTTCTTAAACCCACTAGCGCCATATGTGTATGATGGTGCTGGGATTGTGGCCAACAAGTTTGGCCACATCTCTGTACGACAATTGGGGCACGGGTGGCTCATTCGGTAGCGCGCCAGGCTCGTAATCTGTACGGGTATTACGAGTCGCAATCTGCACGGCAGTTCCCAGGTTCGAGTCCCAGCTGGGTCAGCGTTGAGATTTATCTCCGCAAAATTCCCCGCCCTGCCCACGGTCAGTAGGGGACACCGATGGGCTTGGAAAAGCCGCCGTCCGTCGGATGGGACGTTAAGCCGTGGCCCCGTGTGCGGGAGAGCCATACCCTGTGCACGTTAAAGAACACACTGGATGGCCTTGACGGGAGGCTACCATCTGTCTCCCAACAGCTGTTCCAGTGGGTTCCCTCCCCCAACCTTCTCTAAGCCTTCGGGGTCTTTGTGGCCTGGCCATTTAGCCTATGGTGTGCAAAAAAGTGCCGCTCAGAGATTACATCTACTATAGCCCTAATTGATTGGTTTTGATTGGTATTGATTGGTACTATATTTATATAGTATAATTTGGAATTGATTGGTACTATAGCCCGGTTGATTGACATGAGTTCTCAGGTTCGAAACCCGTTAAGAAGTTTCCCAATCGGAAGGTCTTTTGAGGTCTAAGGTCAAATTTAGATCTAACGAAGCTAGAGAGCTAAAAAAATAGTTCATGGAGCATTTTGTATCGTAAATATCGGAAATGTTGAATTTTTGTTGTGATGGGTTCTTAGAGGTCAAAGATCAAATATAGATCTAACGGTGGTAGGGGACTGAAAATTGGTGTCTGGGGGTATTTTGAGCCGTAGATCTCAGAAATCGTGTCAAATTTTTGAATGCGATGGGTCCTTCGAGGTCAAAGGAAAAATTCCGATATACTGCCGCTGAAGAGGAAAAAAAACGGTGAATATTTCCGGCAGTAGAACTCAGAAATGAGAGGAATTTTCAGATCCAGTGTTGCATTCAAGGTCAAATAGAGGTCGGAGTAGTGGGCTTAGAAATCAAGAGTTGACGAAGGCATCGCTCGATTTCTAGTATCTCATATTCCTGATAAGAATCGTTGGAGTATGTTCAAAGTTCAAAATGCCACATTATTCAGCTTCTTTTTCGTTATCGTGTTTGCTTTGATGGTTGTGTTCGCAAACACATAAATTTTATGAACATTATTTTTTCATTTTTTTCCCTTATTGATATTATGGGTGACAGTTTTTTTTTGTATTTTCGAATTACGAATTATCAAGGATTTTCAATTATTCAAGCATTTTTGTGTGAAATGTGTTAATTAGTCGCCAGCCACCAATTGGACCACACTGACTTGAATCATAGTATCAATGAGAACAGGGGGAGGGGGTGGCTCAGTCGGTAGCGCGCCAGGCTCGTAATCTGTACTTTCCAGGTTCGAGTCCCAGCTGGGTCAGCGTTGAGATTTATCTCCGCAAAATTCCCCGCCCTGCCCACGGTCAGTAGGGGACACCGATGGGCTTGGAAAGGCCGCCGTCCGTCGGATGGGACGTTAAGCCGTGGCCCCGCGTGCGGGAGAGACCTACCCTGTGCACGTTAAAGAACACGCTGGAGGGCCTTGACGGGAGGCTACCATCTGTCTCCCAACAGCTGTTCCAGTGGGTCCCCTCCCCCAACCTTCTCTGAGCCTTCGGGTCCATGTGACCTGGCCATTTAGCCCATGGTGTGCAAAAAAAGTGCCGCTCAGAGGTAAAACAACCGAACTCACGTAGATCATCGGTTCAATGACAAGTGACTGGCAAAAATTGATCTCACAGATCATTTGATAATGGGTAAGTGATTGGGAGCCGTCCCATGGCCGAGTGGTTAGCGCGCTTGGCTACTGACCTAAGGGACTTGGGTTCGAGCCCCGGGTAAGGCATGGCTGTTTGTGTCGTTTTTCTGCTGAGGTTCTGCCATCCTCTCAGACCTTCTACTATGGCATATAAACTGACAGGCTCCTGTCAGACCTCTGTGGCAAGCAGCTGCTTGAGGGGGTATTTATTTTATTTATTTAAGTGATTGGGTAGTTTTACCCCTAATCGGCATTTTTTTTTTGCACACAATGGGATAAATTCCCAGGTAAGAAAGACTCCAAGAAGTCAGAGAAGGTTAGAGGGAGGGGACCTGTTAGGAGACAGATGGTAGCCTCTCGACAAAGCATCCAGCATATATATATATGGCCGTGACTGTCCTGTATAAGGAGCCACGGCTTTACGTCTCATTCGACGGACGGCGACCTTTTCAATTCCTTCGGTGTCCTCTACTGGCCGAAGACAAGGTGGGGATTTATAAATAATAAAATAAATACCCCCTCAAGCAGCTGCTTGCCACAGAGGTCTGACAGGAGCCTGTCAGTTTATATGATGCAGTAGGAGATCTGAGAGGATGGCAAGACCTCAGAGAAGAGATAAATTTCAATACTGGTACAGTCGCTCAAGAAAGTATCCGAACACTATGGTTGATTACAAAATTCAGAAAAAATATCTGGCAACGATTTTTTTAGAAATTAGTGATCTGGCAACCATTCGTGTCACGTGACATGAAGGTTGCCAGATCACTAATTTCTAAAAAAATCGTTGCCAGATATTTTTTCTGAATTTTGTAATCAACCATAGTGTTCGGATATTTTTTTGAGCGACTGTAGGTGGTCATATTATTTTGATACTAGATCGTGTGGGCTCACTCACGGAAATATCGAGCGTGTGCAGTTACCGTTCACAGCAAACTGGAGCGTGTGCAGTTACCTTTCACAGCAAACTGGAGCGTGTGCAGTTACTGCATACGCTCCAGTTTGCTGTGAACGGTAACTGGAGCGTGTACAGTTGCTGTACACACTCCAGAATTTTTCCTGAATTTTGTAATCACGTGACACGAAGGTTGCCAGATCACTAATTTCTAAAAAAATCGTTGCCAGATATTTTTTCTGAATTCTGTAATCAACCATAGTGTTCGGATACTTTTTTGAGCGACTGTACAGGTGGGACTCGAACCTGGGAGTTGCAGCTTACGAATCTGGCGCGCTACCGATTATGCCATCCCCGCCACCATGCGTTCAGTATTTAAAGAGTTAAGGAAACTGGAATATTTAACAAGTTAGCTTATTAACAAGTTCTGCAAATAATGATTGGCAAAAATTAACGTAATTATCACGTGAACTGCTAAAGATACTATTACACGTGTTAGTAACCTTCAATATAATGGTTAATGCTTTCGTCTTAAGTTGTTCTTATTAACTTTTTAGAGGAATTATTTAAACTGGCATTGTTGCTGTTAAACATAATTTTCGTAACTAACTGCATACCGATATTGTTGAGATTGAAAAAGATTTGATTGAAATGTTTGAATTAAATTCAGTCACACTTTTTCATAATTGAAATGTTTGATTTATTTTCAGTCACATTTTTCATAAAAAAAAAAAGCTGATTTAAGAAATTACTGAGTTCAATGATATTGAGTACTATTGACATAACATGGAACGCGCATTTTGCAATTCAATTTTTTTATACGCATTGAACTATACGCATTTTACACTTCTTCTTTTTAATTACTATTCATTGAAATTTCCATTCGAAAATTTCTCAATGGATAGAGAGGCGAAACATTCTTCTTCATTTGCATTTTTAAGAAATCTATTAAACGTCATTGCACTTTAATATTTTGGATGAATAACCTGAATTTCGCCTTTTCTTCTGAAGAATCACATCAAAGCTGATTTTGCTTTATAACCATTATGAATGCATGCATACACCCAAGGAAAAGTATAGGGTCGACAAGACACTTCCAAGAAAGCAACTCTCTGAAAAGAAACCACCATGCACGACTCGGGCTCACACCGACTAAGCTATCTCTTGCACGAACAGCGGCAAATTATTATTGCTTATCTAGCTAGCATGGGCGTCTAGTGTCACCCAGGCATCCCCGGCTATGCATTATTCATCGTTGGTCCTTCTCCCTTTGAAGGGAACGGGGGGGGGTGAGAGGGGGAAGGAAACTATCGTGTACAGACAGCAGAGAGAGAGAGCGAGGAGGGCGTGCGGATGAAAGTTACCAATAGACTATTGGTGGTGGGGTGTGTGTGTTTGAAAGTGCGAGAAGCCAAGAGAAGATGCGTTTGGCTAGGGAGAGAGAGTGGGGGGATGGAAGAGACGAGGGGGGGCGCAGATGGGGATGATCAACAGAATAAACAAGCAGGTGAGTGGAAGGAGTAGAAGTACCAGGTTATTCCGCTTGTGTACTTCTCTCTGCAGATACAGAGGGGTCAATGGTGACCGAGGTCACAGGTGAGGAGACAATAGTGTGAAAAGTGAACAAAAAATCGAGAGTTTCGGGATGATATTGGCTGAGTGGTTAGAGCGCTTGGCTACTGATCTAAGGGGCCTGGGTTCGAGCCCGGGTAAGGCATGGATGTATGTGTCGTTTTTTCTGCTGAGGTCCTGCCATCTTCTCAGACCTTCTATACTATGGCATATAAACTGACAGGCTCCTCTCAGACCTCTGTGGCAAGCAGCTGCTTCAGGGGGTATTTATTTATTTATTACACTTGACTGCTTTTTTTATCTCGCTGTTTTAAAGCGTGGATGAAGTACGAGGTGTGAAGCGTTAGATGTTCTCTAAGAATGAATCTGACGAGGAGAAAGGAAAAATCATTCGAATCACGTTTATATGCGGGTTTTCTTTCTTTTCTTTTTTCTGATGTTTATTTACTATTCCGCTGTAGATTGTATTCAGAAATAGGACGGAGTAAATAAATATAAGAAATTTACAATGCTTACAGCTAAATGTCGCTCAAAAAAGTATCCGAACGCCATGGTTGATTACAGAATTCAGAAAAAATATCCGGCAACGATTTTTTTAGGAATTAGCGATCTGGCAACCTTCGTGTCGCGTGATACGAAGGTTGCCAGATCGCTAATTTGAATTTTTTTTTGGAAGCCTTAGAAAGTGTGTCTTAAAAAACCCCGAGATAATTAACTGAGACACTTTTTATGACGAAAAGAATTATATTTAATGAACATTGATTGGCCTATAGAAGAGTTCTGTTTTGTGTTAGTAAAAAAAAATACCCCCTCAAGCAACTGCTTGCCACAGAGGTCTGACAGGAGCCTGTCAGTTTATATGCCATAGCAGAAGGTCTGTGAGGATGGCAGATTCCACAATTTCGGAAAACAAACTTTTTACAGAAAAATATCATTTAGAATTAAGCTGAAGACTTAAGTAATCTACTTCATATTAATTATTCTGCTCAATATCAGCTTAAAAATTAAAAACTAATATTTGTTTATCACTTACTCTGGATGAATATTATCCCATAATAACAAACTTTTTACAGAAAAATATCATTTAGAATTAAGCTGAAGACTTAAGTAATCTACTTCATATTAATTATTCTGCTCAATATCAGCTTAAAAATTAAAAACTAATATTTGTTTATCACTTTCTCTGGATGAATATTATCCCATAATAATTTTCTCCCGCACACAGAGCCACGGCTTAATGTGCCATCCGACAGATGGCGGCTTTTCCAAGCGCATTGGTATACTTTACTGACCGAGGAAGGGTGGGGTTTTGCGGAGATAACTCTCAATGCTAACCCAAGTGTGATTCGAACCTTGGAACTGAAGATTATGTGCCTGGCGCGCTACCGACTGAGCCACCCCCGCCCCAGGAGAAGCGGAATTAGCTCTGAAATCTCAAGAGCAAAAACGAAGTGAAAAGTTCCTAAAACAGGAATTACAGACTTAACTATATTTTTAAAACGTAAATTTTTAACGTTATTTTTAAACCTATTAAGGTTAATTTAATTTTAAAATCAAACTTACCTTGATAGAAGAGATTACTAAATAAGCGAAATCATCCTTTAATTCGGTGTGTTTTTATATAACAAATAATTGCTTTATAACGCATGGGTAATTCCAGAAATGTAAACAGAGTGAGTACATTCCTCGCAAGAGAGATTCGTTGGGGATCCCCATTTTGTCCTTATGAAGCTTTCCCAGATTGTGAGTGCCATTAGTCGTTGGCGCCGCTTTCTTCGCGAACTGCAGCGGCTGGCTGAGGCGTTGAAGTCACACACTATTGACGGGTTGTTGTTGTTGGGTTGTTTTACCTCTGAGCGGCACTTTTTTGCACACCATGGGCTAAATGGCCAGGTCACATGGACCCCGAAGGCTCAGAGAAGGTTGGGGGAGGGGACCCACTGGAACAGCTGTTGGGAGACAGATGGTAAGCCTCCCGTCAAGGCCATCCAGCGTGTTCTTCAACGTGCACATGGTATGGCTCTCCCGCACACGGGGCCACGGCTTAACGTCCCATCCGAAGGACGGCGGCCTTTCCAAGCCCATCGGTGTCCCCTACTGACCGTGGGCAGGGCGGGGAATTTTGCGGAGATAGATCTCAACGGTGACCCAGCTGACTCGAACCTGGGAACTACAGATTACGAGCCTGGCGCGCTACCGACTGAGCCACCCCCGCCCCACTATTGACGGGAACTAGGCAAACTACATCGAGCGACGCGAAGAACGACTTTAAAAAAGTACCTTTAAAGGAACCTTAAATAGCCTTAAAGAGTAAAGAAAAAGAACCTTTAGAGACAGACGTGTAATATATTAGCTCAGAATAGCTTAGAATTTTACCTAACTTTTAGGGTTAGCTCGCTTTAAACAGTTCTTTTCAGAACTAGTCACCAATTCTAGCTTAGCAGATAGAATCATTAGTATGTCTGATGCAGAACTATAGAAAGTTTCTAAAAAGTTTCACCACGAACTGGACTTCCTGGATTTGATGCAGCATATCAAACAAAGATCCAAAGCATCGAAATGGCACAGATTATAAACAGAAACTTTACAATCATCCTAGCCGAAACAGATGAAGCGACTAATGAAATATTGGAATGGAAATCAAGACCAATCAACATCAACAGGAAACAAGTTGAAATCGTTCAAGTCGGCAAACCCATCAAAACAGTAATGATATCAAAACGCCCTTCTTTATAACTAACGAAGAAATCATTAAAACCATGAATAACTACGGAGAAGTAATAGATATACAAAACGAATTACACAAATATGAAGAACTTATGAAATTACAACAGGAACAAGAACATGCAAAATTAAAATTTCTCAGAAATTCCGAATTTTTTGAAAATCTGTTCCTACATGACCACAATCGATTATCCCAGAGTTGTCAGAGTATGGATACGACGCACAAAAACGGGTCACTTCACATCGAAATGCCTTCTAAATGAGGAAAGTAAGTAAAATGACACTACAACCTTCGCAGAAACTGTAGAAAATGCATTAACCGAAGAGGCACAACCCCCCCCCCCCCTGGGGCGGGGGTGGCTCAGTCGGTAGCGCGCCAGGCCAACACCACCTAGAGGAGAAGGCCGTACCACTGATTTGTGACGTCAGCATTACTAGACCGGACTGCCGGCAGAATAGATTGAGAGATAGCTTATCCTTGTTAATAGAACTTCCCATTTAGATTTTGAATATTCACTAATAAATCATTAAAATAATTTGTTTTCATATAATAAAAAAAAAAAATCCCACTTTTTTCTAATTTTTTTTTTAGAGATAACTTTTTTTTTTGCTTTGATTAGTATTGATAAACCATTAATTACCGTTTCCGATTATACAAATAGCTTTAAATTATTATTTAGATAATAACACTCTTTAAATGTTCGGAAATTTCAAAACTTTTAGCGAATTTTGCAAACGATCGGTTAATGTATTGAACAAGTACTAAATTTTCACTCTTAAAGGATTCTAGAAGTGCGAAATATATTTAGAAAAAAACTACTTGTTACAAAATACCACAGATATCTATTTTTTTTCACAAATATGTATGTATATATATATATGAGGTCTAAAACATTATTTAATGAAAACAGTATGTTTCAATATTGCATATTTTAAGAAAAACAACCAACAAATTCCACATTAAAAATACTTTTATTTACAATATGAGAAAACAAATATATATAGGATACACATTACAATGAAACAAATATTTCATTGTTTACTTTATTTTTAAGAAAATTGTGCAATTAAAACAGGAAAATTCACCAATCATATGGGAGAATTTTTAAGCAATATGAAGGAACTTAATATTGTGCAATACTATTTAAATTGTAAAGGAAAATTTTATGATATTCCATTCATCCCAGTTGAACTCTTTTTTTTTAAATAGTTTAATAATGAAAGCTGTTTTTAAAATGCATCACATTAATAAAAACTGTTTCTAGGACAACTATGACTTTTAAATAAAAAGAAAAGAAAAATTGCTTTCCCAAACTTTTTCACCCTAATGCATATTAAAACTAATTTCTTCACATAACATAGAAATTTTTATCCTTTTTGCTATCAAAATAAACTTTAATAATAGGAAAAAAAATTCTGAAGAAACATGAAAGCAACATCTAAAACATGTGGTCAAAAGGTTTGAACAGATTCAAAATACAACAGAAATATAAAATACAATGAGTATTATACAATGTAAAGGTCACATTGAAATATCCATATACACTCAGTAATTATGAAACCTAATTCCATGTTATGTCAATGGAAAGCTAATTTCAAACCTTTGTAACTTTTAAAATGAGCTTTTATGAAAAAAAAATGGAATGAAGATCAATTAAAGATCTCAGTCAAATTTATCTAAATCTATGTTCATTAAAAATCAAAGAATTATGAAAACTGGGATATTTAATATGAACAATGGCTGTTTTAAAATATTGATCTGGGAAGTAGTTGAAATAAGTTAATCTCAAAACAGTATCCCATATTAAATTTTATTAGCATAGTTTTAGCAGAAAATGTAACAATTATTTAAATTTTCACCTACTCTGCAGAATGCGCATTACTATTTAAGATGTTGATATATAATAAAATACCCCTTCAAACAGCTGATTACAACAGAGGTCTGACATGAGCCTGTAAGTTTATATGCCATAGTAGGTCTGTGAGGATGGCGGAAACCCGGCAGAGAAACAACACGAACAACCATGCCTTACCTAGGGCTCGAACCCAGGTTAGTAACCAAGCGAAGCCTCTTTAAATACTAAATGAATATTATTGGAATATAGAAAATTAAGATAGATTTTTAACTTATATATATTCAGTCATATTTTCCCATGAAATGTTTATTTTAGAAATTACAGAGCTTTGAAATTATCTTTCCATTGACATAACATGGGATTGGTTGGTCATAATTAACAGAGTGTATATGGGGTAGTTTCATGGCAGCAAACACAGACTTTTATAACACAGAATTGAAAATATTTATGATAATATATTTGTACATACATGTAATAAGAAAAGATTTAACTTGTAAAATTTGCAGCTATATATATAATTAGTAGAATTGTAGCATCATCAGCAACTCAGATTTAATGATATTGCAAAACTTGAATTAAGTAAAAATAAAGTACTACAAGCAATATATATCAACTATTGAACATTTTACTAACATTGAATAGATAGAATTAGCATCTAAAATTTTCTTATATTTTTATAGAGGTCAAGCTGTTTCAAATGATTCAGTATACTCCAAATGTGCAAATCAAATTGAAGAATTAACAAAATATCTAGATGTCATTTACATAAAGGTTGATGAAGTGGCAAAAATAAACTACACCAGTAGGTTCTTAATAGGCTTCCTTCCCAAAGGCAAGTCGACAAAATAACTTTAAATTTGTATGGGGTCAAAAATATACAGAACAGAAAAAAATGTTTTGCCATTTTGTAAAGAGCATATACTTAACATGCCTGGAAACATATTAAATAAAAACTTTATTCTAATCTTGACCTTCTGCAGAGTTTTTTAAATTTAAGTCATTAACTATTATGCATATCTTAACTGCCATATCTGGTGAAGATACTTTCAAATGATAAGAGCAACAGGGTATATTTCCTTTATAAACAGATATCCTTACACTAAAATTTTAATATTACTTGAACTCACTATCAGTGTGAAACCAATTATTAACAAAGAATTTGGAAGAAGAAAATATGTATCAGAAATAGTACAAGGTTTCTAATAACATAGTCAATCATCTCCCTCCAAGCAGAAACTGACATCCCCCAATGATACAGAAAACCTTATTGATCTGTTGACCAGGCTAGTTAGTGTTGATAGGCATATCAAACACCCATTGGCAATCACTATTAGAAATTTAAAAAATCCTACATTTGCAAGGCAGAAGAAGCCACAAGATATGCATATATATTAAAGAAAATCAAGGAATAAATTAACTTCCTAAATCTCCCATGGCTTTTACAAAAACCAAAGATTGACACTTAAGTTTTCTGCTTATAATGTTCTCAATTTAAAGTAATGAAGGAAAAATAATATTCAGAAAATTCTATTTGCAGTTTAATGAGTTTCAGTTGATCATTTCATCCAGAAACTGGTGGTATATGTTCCAACAGAAAATTATAAATTTCATACCCCACTAAATGCATGTATAACAGAAGCAATGAAATGGATTGGAAAGAAAACCATATACTGTCACATACTGCATCCATACTGAATAGCTGTCCAAACGAAAGCATCCACCCCAAGTATTTGATACATTGATAAAAAAATTTAAAGACAACCAAAAATATAATTTATCTTCAGGGATCCAGCCATAAGAGTATAGTGGGAAGTGAAAATGTTGTGGAATTGGCAAAAGATCACTCAAAAGTAACACTAAACACAATATTAAGAAAAAACCTACTGACAAGTGCAGGTAGAGATTCCCTTTGATCATAGATTTAGCCACAAAAGACATGAAATCAGTAAAATAAAAATGAAATAAATCTAGTAGACCCTGTACAGTAGCAAAATATAGTTAAAGGAACTGAAAATAGCTATTGCAGCTTGCATGCAATAAAATTTCCACTAAAATATTGCAAAACATTTGACAATAAAGTTAACCAGTTTTTGTGTCTAAAAACCAATGGTTGAAACAATAGCACACCATTCTAAAGGGTTTTCCACCATTGTATTTATTGGGCTATAATTATTTGAAGGTGGGTCTGTGATGTTGTGGAGACTTTTCCATTACAGTGTATCATTACTTTCCAAAAAGCTTCATGCTAACTGATGAAAATGACAACCAGCTATTTTTACCTCCCTCCAAATTTGATATTTCTTAACCTTCTTTTTAACATTAGGTACTTTCAGGTACTTGCAGACTAACCAAGTACACGAGCAGATGGACAATCCAAAGACTCGTGTAATAAGAAAAATCAAACAGCATGCTTTATAGAAGATCCATGTTCAATTACTGGCTCAAAGACTGTGGAAATTGTTTTCCAGATATTAAAGATGAATGAAGATTAATAATTTCTTTATTTAATTATCTTTATTTAACAGTTTAAAATAAATTATCTGCATTGGGTGAAATTAAGACATTGGATTCTAGACTCAATAAAATATTTACTTAAAAATATCAACCACTGATATCAAATTTGTAACATGATTGAGATTACCAAACATAAATTTTTGAATTATATTAAATCTCATAAGAGTAATTTTTAAGGTGTGAAATTAGACAATCAGCATTTTGACTTTAACACAATATCAAATTGTATAAAAATCTTAATATAATTTTCTCAAAGTGAAAGTAACATACACAAATTAATCCACAGTACCTCATTGATGTAAATAATAAATAAAATAAATACCCCCTCAAGCAGCTGCTTGCCACAGAGGTCTGACAGTACTAACATTTAATCACTATCAAACTCCTTAAGTATTATGATGATAATGAGTATAGTGGAAAAATTACCTTGAGCCAGGTGAGATCCAAACACATAACCACCAGACGTAGGGTTACTCGATGCCAGTGTTATAAAAGGAGGATATGCTTTCTTTGTGAAATAAAATAAGTTTTTTCATACTAAGTTTTTTGCCAAGTACTAACAGTTGAGTCAAAAAAAACAATACTCATTAAATATACTATAAAATATATGGTGCAGTGATTTTTATTCCTATTTCATAAACAATCAAAGGTTATTTCTCCTAAAGTGTCATAATGATTAGTAACTATGCACTGTCATAAAAGGTAAACTTTCTGTTACTTCGAACTCTGACTGAGGTAGTGGTCAGCAATGATTTCAGTTTTGGGCGTAATATTTTTTTTAAAGTGTATTTGTGGATGCTTTAAAAGTAGTTGAACAGTACCTCTCCATCAGTATATGGATACTTTAGAGGTCAGAAAACTTTCTCCCAGTTTTCATGTCAAACATGCTGGTTTCTCTTTCAACATCAGATGGTGCAAAGTGGAGTTCACACACCTATGTATGCAAAAGAAATATTGAGAATATGTACAAAAAAACCTCTGATGAATGATAAACATTAAAACAAAAATCCAAACACCAGGAATACTGTTCACCATACACTAAAAAATTTTATTCAAAACTGAAGACTTTTTACCTTCGAAAGTAAAAGCTATAATTGTATTCAAAACAATTCTATAATCAGTGTATTTTCTAAGATTTCAATAAAAATCCGTGATTAAAAGAATGAATTCTCCCAAGGAATGCACCTATTCTATCAGTAAGCTGGTTTTTCTCAATATTTCTAGCACTTCTTTTATCATATATAGTTCACCATGAAAGCTAATGCTAACCATCTAATAGCATTCCACTGCTAGTACTAACCATAAAGTGCTTTTGGTAATGCCACTATAAGGTGATAATGTAAAATAAAATGCGAAAAATCATACTGAGCTGAAAATCATTTAAAACAACACTCTTATGAATGAAAGTTTAAAGGTTTGAAATATTCCAGTCCAGGAATTGGGCCTGAAAACAACTCCAGTAATAAGTTTATTGTTTCAGACAATTTCCTCTTACTGTAATTTTCAGTTTATTAGGCATAAATTTGTTTATATAGACAGCACCTGGTATTATACTAATACTGAAAGGTATTAGGAATTGATTGGTCAGGAAGTTTACTGTTGTCGACAGTTTCTACAATAAACTTTTACCATTACATATCAGTAAAATCAAAAAACCTCAAATTTTTGTGATAATTTTTGGATTTCTTCAGTTGTAAAATCCAAACCAGTGGTCAGTACAGAGGATAAACTTTGAAGTTAACTAGAAAACAATATTGTATGCATTTGTGGTGTTTAACATATTTATATTCACATAATAGATGAAATGACAGATATCCCCTCAAATATTCTCTAATATGATTATAGAATACATTTGTAACAAAATTAAAACAAAATCTGCAGTCACATGCAATAAAGATATGACAGTAGACTGTTATACCTTTATTATAATATACCTGACTTATCTCATTTTACAATGAGAGTGATTGGAAATATATGCACTTTTAATTACTCCTTTGAAAGCAAAAAATTCTTTAACTTTACTATTAAATCCTTTTTCAAAATATCCTTTCATTTATTAATCCATATGTACGCTAGATGTAGCCCACCCATTCTTTAATATCCCTATAACTTGACCTGATTTCAGAGATATAATTATGCAGAATAATTTAATGCTGAAAGTTATTAGGAATTGATTGGTCAGGAAGTTTACTGTTGTCGACAGTTTCTACAATGAACTTTTACCATTACCTGTCCTGCTTTTATTAAAAAAAATAGCTGATGTGTGAGGTAGGCAAAACTTCAGCAGGAAAATAATACATATTCACAAAGCCATCTCTAGGCTTTGAACATGGATCCAATTTGTATCCAAGTATACTAGTAATAGCACCAAAATAATTTCTAATACTTATGCAGAGATTTTATATTTAAAAGTAGGTTTTCCCATGATCTTGCCTTTGGCTTATATATGTATTTCAAGTTTAACAGTATTATCGTATTAACTTATACGAGATATATTTGAACTCTATGGATATATAAATATAGTGATATAACATTAGACCCTGAAACTATCCCAACAAAAGTACCAATTTCTTAACTTACTACTGTAATCTATTAAATAAAAAGTCTGGTCACTGAAATATTCTTTTCTACTTAAGCATTTTAGCATATGTACATTCGACATTTTTTATTCCAGCATATTAGGTTTCTTACTTAATAAAAATAACGTCAAATTAATCCATAACAGATCAATGATATTATATATGTATATTATATAAACGTAACATACAATAGTTAAAACGATAATTTTTACTTTAGAAGTTCATAAGTATGACAACAGATATTAATACAGAATAAAGTTCTTCTTACCTTGGATGCTTTCGTTAGACAGAAGTTTTGCCTTGGTATTGAACTTTCTGAACTTGCCATTTCTGTCGCAAATCGATATCTTCTGGAAATTTAAAAACTGAGAATATTTGTTCCCCATCGTAATTGCTCCTGCACTGAGGAACGCAGCGCGATGGCATTTCGCTAAAAAAAATCAATGAACGTAATAACAAACCACACTAAATCATACGTTTGCCGAACTAGCTAAACACTAACAAAGGCAAGACGGAGGCGACGCTACTAGCTACGGGTCGACTAAAATTGACGTCATCAGAATCGCTTCACCGACTGGTAGGGCCTTCTCCTCTAGGTGGTGTTGGCCAGGCTCGTAATCTGTAGTTCCCAGGTTCGAGTCCCAGCTGGGTCAGCGTTGAGATTTATCTCCGCAAAATTCCCCGCCCTGCCCACGGTCAGTAGGGGACACCGATGGCTTGGAAAGGCCGCCGTCCGTCGGATGGGACGTTAAGCCGTGGCACCGTGTGCGGGAGAGCCATACCCTGTGCACGTTAAAGAACACGCTGGATGGCCTTGATGGGAGGCTACCATCTGTCTCCCAACAGCTGTTCTAGTGGGTCCCCTCCCCCAACCTTCTCTGAGCCTTCGGGGTCCATGTGACCTGGCCATTTAGCCCATGGTGTGCAAAAAAGTGCCGCTCAGAGGTAAAACACCCCCCCCCCCCCCCCCCAGAAAAAACAGACGAATCTAACCAAAGTGGAGTAACATTCAAGCCAAACTTCAAACTAAACTTCAAACAGAAGGGCTATTATTGATAGAAGCAGTAACACTCAAAACAATATCTACTCCAGCTGTATTAGTTAAAGAAAATAAATAAATAAATAAATAAATAAATACCCCCTCAAGCAGCTGCTTGCCACAGAGGTCTGACAGGAGCCTGTCAGTTTATATGCCACAGTAGAAGGTCTGAGAGAGGATGGCAAGACCTCAGCAGAAAAACGACAGAAAACAACAAAAAAAAGAAGGAAATACCTCACAAAAAAAATCAACTGAAATTACAACTAGCAGTGACGACGACGAAATGCATAACACAAAACTTGAACTGCAAACAGAAAAAGTTGAATGAGACAGAAAAAGTTGAACTGGATAACTGAAACTATAGAGAAGATGGTTCAAAAACTACAATATGGAAAAAACTAAATGATGAAATAAAGTCATTGTTACGATGTGCCTCTACACATAGATTCTGCAACCAATAAATCAAGAGGAAATGAATTTAACTATCCCATAGGAAAGCTAAGAAAAACTATAAGTGAAGAATGGAAAATCCTCAACTGTTATCATCCTTTATACGTTAGGAAAAAATAGTTTGATTTCGGCCCCAAAAACGTTATTCAGAAAGTCATTAATAATCTGGACCAATATGAAAAAACAAATCACATTGGTTTGTATAATGTAAGTGAAATTAAACTTGCTCCTTCCCGATGCTCTATTTTTTAGTCCTTGCAATTTTGTTAGCCTTTCGTACTGCTGTCTCCAGGCAGAAACGAGAAATAGTTTTCTGCCATGTCCGGAACTTTCTTGATCTTTTGGCTGGGCATTACTTCCAGGTCTGAGCTAGTCTTGCAACTGAGTTCTTTCTTTTAGTTTTTCTTCGAAAACTCTTTCGTTATTCCTACACAGTATCTTGGGCATTAGGTGGTTCAACTTTGTAACTAATGATGAGATTAGGCAAAGGAGTCTGCAACCTCCTTTAAGCAGCATATTGTGCAGAGAGAGACTCCGTTGGTTTGGCCATGTTGCCCGTATGAATAATTATAGATTGGCGAATAGGGTTATGAACAGTGTGCCTAAAGGCCTCAGAAAGAAGGGGAGACCTAGGATGCGGTGGGCAGACAATGTCAAACAGGACCTTGTTAGAATTGGTGTGCAGTGGCCAGATGCAGTAGATGTAGCTCAGGACAGACATGCTTGGAGAACTAAATTGCACTGTCTGGTTGGACCTCCGTAGCCCATGGCTGCTTGATGATGATGATGATGATGATGATGATCTAAATTACACTATGTGGACTCCTAAATTATTTTCATTATGGATTTGTTCACTCCTACTATGGATGTGAGATATAAATCTGAGGTAGATAGAGTTTTATGATGACGTGAAGATTACATATGCATCAAATAAGAATTTTCATGGCGCTAACAATATTGGTATTATATGCACTACTGCTTTATATGCAATTAACAGCCATATAATGTATATAATATTAATATTCATATGCATCCATCTTTATCGTATTTTCGGAGATGGTCATATTTCGGAGATGCCGTCGTCAACTTTGATTTCCAAAATTGTTAGCCCTTTGATGCTTCCGTTGTTTGAACTAGAGAGATTTGATTTAATTATTTTAATTTAATTCAGACTTTATCGGTAGTTATTTTTACATCTGCGAGATGAACGATATTGTAATAAAATAAATTACACCTCAAGCAGCTGTTGGTCTCAGAAGCAATAGGATGTTAGCTAGTCATCATTATCTATCATTTATCTGCGAAGAAAGGGAGACCTCAGTAGAAAGATTCGTACCCTATCCACCGTACTTATCGAAGATTCGTACCCCAGATCCCTTGATCTACAGCCTAGCACGCTAAGCACTCGGTTACCTGGAAACGAAAGATCCTTTCTCTAGCCCCAGAACTTTAACCTGATATTCCCAGGATTGAGACACCATTGCTTCGTTGAAATTTTCTCCGTTCTGTCCTCGGTGAAAAAAGGCACACGGGTGAACTTGAAAGATCACTTTCTGTCGCATGAAACATTAAATCGTGGTCCCGTATGCAGGAGAGTCATCATCTGTACATGTTAAAGAAAGTAGATGGCTTTGACGGAAGGCTTACATCTGTCTCTAACAGCTGTTCAGTCTCCATCTCTACTTCTTTGAAGCCTTGGGGGGTCATTGTGACTAGATCATTTAACCCAAAAATTACTTTGAAAACATCTTGAAATGAAGAACAAAGTGTTTACTGTTCGTATTAAAAACAAACTCGTTTCCGGCAGGAAACGAGAAAGGACTGTTTGCAATAAGGATATTCAACTTAGTTTATGTACACAAGTATGCCAGAAAGGTTAAAAAAATGATTTTTCACTCAACTGTAGAGAATATTTTAAGTCATGGAGCAGAGACATTGACAGAAATGTTAACATTTAGGATAAGAACAGTTGAAAGGAATTTCTGAAGAACATGGGTTGGGTTGTTTCACCTCTGAGCGGCACTTTTTTGCACACCATGGGCTAAATGGCCAGGTCAGAAGGACTCCGAAGGCTCAGAGAAGGTTGGGGGAGGGGACCCACTGGAACAGCTGTTGGGAGACAGATGGTAGCCTCCCGTCAAGGCCATCCAGCGTGTTCTTTAACGTGCACAGGGTATGGCTCTATCGCACACGGTGACACGGCTTAACGTCTCATCCGACGGACGGCGGCCTTTCCAAGCCCATCGGTGTCCCCTACTGACCGTGGGCAGGGCGGGAATTTTGCGGAGAAAAATCTCAACGCTGACCCAGCTGGGACTCGAACCTGGGAACTGCAGATTACGAGCCTGGCGCGCTACCGACTGAGCCACCCCCGCCCCTCTGAAGAACATGGAAAGAGGACAGAGAAAAAGGGACTGAGCTGTTATGGACATATGAATAGAAAAGGAAGATGGAAGAATGGAAATGGAAGTGGAAGAAGAAGGGATAAAAGAAGTGTTTCTAGAGGAGGACTGGCTGAACAGAAAGATTACTGTCTAGAGGCCAGAAATCTTAAATAAGGAAAAGCAAACTATATTTTACTCTGTTTGCTCTTAGGTATGATATTGACACTACATTTCGTAACCAAACACTTTCATTCTATCGTCCGAGGTAAAGATTATTCACACCCGGAAAATATCGAGCAAACGACTACGTTTTTATTTCTTTTTTTCCCCGTTACAGCATACAATCATATTTCCATGACAAAGAAGTATGTGAACTCTCCACCCAGACCGGTTTTTCAAATCTCAAAGATAATAAGAGAAGAAAGTCTGTTTAAAAAGGTTAATAAACTCAGAGAACAACAAATGAACTTCACTGGCACACAAGAAGACGAAAAAAGACACTTGAACAGTTGCATTCATAATGCTTACTTAATGTAGAGAAATTACTTATCTTTAAGGGGATTTTAAGAATTCAGTAACAAATTATCACAGGTAAACCTCTTGTAAAAAAGGAACACGTGAAATAATGAGTTGAAAAATATTGGTTGTCTTGACTGGGAGTGTTGGAAAATTGGAAAGAGAAAATAGATAGTCAACTGAAAGCACAATTTCCTTTTTGGCGCTGTTTTCAGTAATAATAAAGTATTGTGTAGTAATAGTTTACGTATTGTACTAATAGTAAAATATTTTTAACAATATACGGTAGAGCAAATATAATGTTTAAGACATAACTTTATTAATAGGTTAATTAAAAACAACATTTTGGGTTCGATAGATATTAATGAAATATTAAGAATCGCATTTTTAGAATATTCCAATTGTTTTAATAGAAAAAAAATCTAAAGTCGAAAAATGGCAAATGTCATTCTCTTTTAAAGCGAGGTTGGGTTGTTTCACCTCTGAGCGTCACTTTTTTTGCACACAAGGGGCTAAATGGCCAGGTCACAAGGACCCCGAAGGCTCAGAGAAGGTTGGGGGAGGGGACCCACTGGAACAGCTGTTGGGAGACAGATTCATCAAGGCCATCTCCCGTCAAGGCCATCCAGCGTGTTCTTTAACGTGCACAGGGTATGGCTCTCCCGCACACGGGGCCACGGCTTAACGTCCCATCCGACGGCGGCCTTTCCAAGCCCATCGGTGTCCCCTACTGACCGTGGGCAGGGCGGAGAATTTTGCGGAGATAAATCTCAACGCTGACCCAGCTGGGACTCGAACCTGGGAACTACGGATTACGAGCCTGGCGCGCTCCCGACTGAGCCACCCCCGCCCCTCCAGGGCGCAAGGACCCCGAGGGTAAGAAAAGGTTAGGAGACAGATGGCAGCCTCCCGTAAAGGACATCCAGAATGTTCTTTAACGTGCATAGGGTATGGCTGTCCTGCACACAGGTCCACGGCTTAACGTCCCAGCCGACGGACGGAGGCTTTTCCAAGCCCATTGGTGTCCCCTACTGAACAGTTGCTATAGTATATAGTTTGCGGAGATAACTCTTTCAAAGCAAGCATTCTGTATTTACGGTCCAGGGCTCGAGATTACCAGATTTTTGGTGTTATTCGTGTAACAGCTCCGAGAAATGACTTTTTAACGTCGAATCCTAAATTTTCGGTCTCATGGCAGACGATAGGATCAAATCAAAAGGTAAGGTTGAGCTGTTTTATCTCTGAGCGGCATTTTTTTTTGCGCAAAATATGCTAAATGCTAGGTCACAAAGACCCTGAGGATTCAGTGAAAGTTGGGTAAGGGAACCCACTGGACCACTGTTAGGAGACAGATGGTAGCTTTCTGTTAAGGCCATCCAGCGTGTTCTATAATGTGCACAGGTATGGTTCTCCTCAGGGGCGTATCATCATCAGCTTGGGTCGTGGTGCAACATTTCTTTATGGCCCTTTATGGCCTAAAGTCACTTTTTGAAAGTTCATTAATAAAACGTTCATTGGCGTTTTATCTTTGCTAGATTTGTAACGATTTTCATTTGAATCTGTAACGAATAATTGGACAATTTTCTTAAAATTTAGCCTATTTAACCATTGAGACTTCATGTCTGTGTTAAAAAAAATATGCTCTCCTGCAGGTTAAATATGTACTGATATAATTTTGGTACTCTTAGAGACTATAAAAAAATACCCCCTCAAGCAGCTGCTTGCCACAGAGATCTGACAGGAGGCTGTCAGTTCAATACGCCATAGTAAAGGTCTGTGAGAATGGTAGGACCATAGCAGAAAGACAACACAAGCATCCTTGCGTTACCCAGGGCTCGAACCCAGGTCCCTTAGATCAGTAGCCAAGCGCACTAACCACTTGGACACGTAGCTATTTTCAGAGTCAAATACTGTACACATTTGAAATAAATTAACACTTTAGGTACGTAATAATATTAAATTTGTTTAAAAATGTTTTCTGACAAATTAAATAAAAATTACTATGAAGGAATCTCTGCTAGTTTTCTAACAAACAAAACTAGCAGAGCATATTAGAAAATCAGAATAGTATATTCATAACCAGGCCCGGATCTAGAAAAAAATCGAGGGGAGGGGACAAGAAACACAACCGAGCTGAAAAAATTGGGGGGGGGGGGAGCAAGAGACTGAATTTTCAATGCAGTCTGACATTTTCCCCTCCGTTTTACAAGTTTTGAAAGAAAATTCTTGAAAAATGCATGAAATATCAATACGTTTCTTTTACCGTTTTTACCATTATTAGCATCTGAAAGAGGGGGAGAAACATTCCCACCCCTAGATTCGGTCCTGTTCAAAACCAATATGCATTTACAAAATATTTGCTCCATTCTGTATTCATGGAGGTTCCGATGACAGGGAGTATTTCTCTCCACCGTTGGCAATATGATTTTATTATTATATTTTGCTATTGCTATATACGAGGGACACTCAAAAAGTTGTTTACATGTATCTGCAGACCAAAGATCAATGCATTTACCTCAACAAAACTTTTACTATCCATCAAAGTACTCCCCTATCGCATCAATATAAAGTTTCAGAGGTTAGGTTGGGTTGTGTTGTTTTACCTCTGAGCGGCACTTTTTTGCACACCATGGGCTAAAAGGCCAGGTCACATGGACCCCGAAGGCTCAGAGAAGGTTGGGGGAGGGGACCCACTGGAACAGCTGTTGGGAGACAGATGGTAGCCTCCCGTCAAGGCCATCCAGCGTGTTCTTTAACGTGCACAGGGTATGGCTCTCCCGCACACGGGGCCACGGCTTAACGTCCCATCCGACGGACGGCGGCCTTTCCAAGCCATCGGTGTCCCCTACTGACCGTGGGCAGGGCGGGGAATTTTGCGGAGATAAATCTCAACGCTGACCCAACTGGGACTCAGTTTCAGAGGTCTACGCCAATTCTGGAACTCCTGTCAACTTGGTCTTATTACTACTATATTCTCAGTCTCATGGTATGGTTGATAGAATGGTCAACTTGGTGTTGGGGAATTCTCCGCAACTCTGAATGAACCCGTTTAGCAATGTCTTGCACCCTTGAAAAGCAAGTCCAGCAAGTTCCTTTTTAATTTTTGGAAACAACAAAAAATCGCATGGTGCAAGTTCGGGTGACTGTGCAGGATGGGATAGCTGTTTGAAATTTTCCTGCTCGAGACAGGCTGTAATTTGCCGAATTTTGTGAGGAGTTGAATTGTCAGGAAGAAGGAGAACACTTGACATTCCTGTTGTTGGACGCTGCTCCTTCACCTCCTTAACCATTTTGGGCAAAACAATATTGGTTCAGTATCGGCCATTTATAGTTATTTTTTTAGGTAAGTTGTCCACGGCTACCACTCCATGGGAATTTAAAAAAATTGTGAACATCCTCCTCTTTGAACGAAAGTCTTGTAGGAGGATTTGGTAACACGATTCATCTTCCGCAACTCAAACATAGTTGTCGATCTTTTGGGAGTTGTGTAGTAATAAAACCACGTCTCATCACCTTGAAGGATTATCGCAAAATAGATTAATGTACGGTAGGTAGTTCGCACTGCTGAATTGAGAATGAAGTCTGAAATCTTTGTTCTACATCCCACATCAATACTATCTTTTCTGCAGTTTCATAGAACTCATTGTTCCTCAATTACTGCAAGTCTTCTAGTGCAGAGGGAAGTAATTGGGAGGCTTTTGAAAGATTAACATCTGGAGATCGCAGAAATTTAGAAATAACAACTGCTGATTTGTAAAATATTTGATAGTATTTCTGGGAGAAAAATATTTCCAAAATTTTCTAATTTCTTTCTTAAAGCTTCGGTATTTAAAACTGCTTTATTCTTTGAAGGATTATTTGAATCAATGTCTTCATCACATCTCTAAATTTTTATTTCAAGGCATGTAAAGGGTTGGGTTGGGTTGTTTTACCTCTGAGCGGCACTTTTTTGCACACCATGGGCTAAATGGCCAGGTCACATGGATCCCGAAGGCTCAGAGAAGGTTGGGGGAGGGGACCCACTGGAACAGCTGTTGGGAGACAGATGGTAGCCTCCCGTCAAGGCCATCCAGCGTGTTCTTTAACGTTGGGTTGTTTCACCTCTGAGCGGCACTTTCTGCACACCTTGGGCTAAATGGCCAGGTCACATGGACCCCGAAGGCTCAGAGAAGGTTGGGGGAGGGGATCCACTGGAACAGATGTTGGGAGACAGATGGTAGCCTCCCGTCAAGGCCATCCAGCATGTTCTTTAACGTGCACAGGGTATGGCTCTCCCACACACGGGGCCACATGTAAAGGATTTTGTCTTGAAGACCAGTTTTCCAATGTTCTTTTAACAGAGTCAGACATAGACTGAACAGTTTCCCATCTTTTACACTGTTAGAGAAAAAGACTCACTTTAGATTCTAGTTATAAGTGGCACGGTTTACATATTTTGTATTGCTGTAATTTCCTTTAATCTTTGTCAGCATCCCCATCATATGCATACCTCCATCATAACTCTGTCCAAACATTTTATTTAAATCTGGGTCACACTCTTTGAAGTTAGCCTCATGAAGTTTGTAAAGTCCTGCTACTGAATGATCAGTTGCTATAGTAAACAACCCCCCAAAAAAAGATTCATGGTGAGTTGTTTCGGAATTCCTTTCTCACCATTTTCAATTGAAACACACAGAATTACTAAGCTCAGTTGCTCTCTTTTGATAATGTCCGCGTGGTATCAGAAATAACAGAAAAAAATGGCTCTCTGATATTTCAATACCACATTTTCTGTTGAAGGATTAAATATTTTCTGGTACCTATCCTCTTCCCTTTTTCCAAAAATTCTTTCTAAACAGTATCATAAGTGAAAAGTAAAGATATAACCAGTGCTGGAAATGGGATTTTTGAACTAGGGGTGAGGCAAAATAATCGATCCCCCTTCCCCCGAAAAAAAAATATATAATAATAATACGATTTTCCCGAAATAATACTCAAAATTTCAAACCAAAGCGGATTTGGGTTGGGTTGTTTTACCTCTGAGCGGCACTTTTTTGCACACCATGGGCTAAATGGCCAGGTCACATGGACCCCGAAGGCTCAGAGAAGGTTGGGGGAGGGGATTCACTGGAACAGCTGCTGGGAGACAGATGGTAGCCTCCCGTCAAGGCCATCCAGCATGTTCTTTAACGTGCACAGGGTATGGATCTCCCGCACACGGAGCCACGGCTTAACATCCCATCCGACGGACGGCGGCCTTTCCAAACCCATCGGTGTCCCCTTCTGACCGTGGGCAGGGCAGGGAATTTTGCGGAGATAAATCTCAACGCTGACCCAGCTGGGACTCGAACCTGGGAACTACAGATTACGAGCCTGGCGCGCTACCGACTGAGCCACCCCCGCCCAACCAAAGCGGAGGGTAACATGTCTAGGTTTCGTTTCTACGACCCTGCACACAGTTCAAGCAAGCAAACGGTGAAATGCTAGAGTTTCTTTGTTAATGGGAAAAAAGTAAACAGAATTGCAGTTCTTGCCTTTCCATTAAGTGTCATTTGTAAATGGAACTATCGCAGAATTTACTGAGATTACTGGAAATGGAAAAATTTGAAAAACGTCCCTGTTGCAATTTGCTATCATTTCTTGGAAATAAAAAAAAAAGATAAACTTTATTTTTATTTTTTGGGCTCCCCTGAGGCTCAGAGCCCTGATGCCTATTGGATGAGACGCGTCTGGTTCTCCTCTACACAGAGCGACGGCTTTTTATTCGATCCCCTGAAGGCGGCTTTTCCAAGACCATCGGTGTTTCCCTTCACAGAGAGGACACAACTGAGGTTAGCGGAGCAAATTAGAAAGTTATAACATTGGAAATAATTAATTAGGAAAAAAGCTCAACATTCGAAAAGGCCTCGCACGAACCTCAATGATCAAAAACCCAGAATTATCCTGATTTATCGTAAAGGCTAAGTTCATTATAACAGGTCATTTCTCTGCTGCCCACGGCACGAATGTATATTGGACTCAGAAGGCTTTCTCTGACAGTAGAGGGGCGGGGGTGGCTCAGTCGGTAGTGCGCCAGGCTCGTAATCTGCAGTTTCTAGGTTCGAGTACCAGCTGCGCCAACGTTGAGATTTATCTCCACAAAACTACCCGCTCGGCCAGTAGGGGACACCAAAGGGCTTGGAAAGGTCGCCGTCCGTCGGATGGTACGTTAAGCCGTGGCCCCGTGTGCGGGAGAGCCATAACCTGTGCACGTTAAAGATCACACTGAATGACCTTGACCGGAGGCTACCATCCGTCTCCCAAGAGCTGTCCGGTGGGTCCCCTCCCCATAACCTTCTCTGAGCCTTCGGGTTCTGGTGACCTGGTCATTTAGCCCATTGTGTGCAGAAGAGTGCCGCTAAAAGGTAAAACAACATAACTGACAGTAGATGGAGGTATATGGCAGCACCCGCTACAATGTAGTACTCTCTTGTATAATGCAGCATTGGGTACCACCACTAGGTTTACTAAAATTGTCCAAAAGATACATCAAATAGTTATGTCAACGGGATCCTAATCTCGAAGCTCTGTAAGTTCTAAAATAAGCTTTCGATGAGAAAATGTGACTGCAGAAAAATTAGGGGCATCAATTAAATTTATCTAAATCTTGATTATTTCAACAACATTTGCCCAATATTTTAAGAATTGTGGAAGCTTGAATATTTAGCAACAGCAATCAGTCCTAAGACCAACGGGGCGGGGGTGGCTCAGTCAGTAGCGCGCCAGGCTCCTAATCTGTAGTTCCCAGGTTCGAGTCCCAGCTGGGTCAGCGTTGAGATATATCTCCGCAAAATTTCACCGTCTTGCCCACGGTCATTAGGGGGCATTCGATGGGCTTGAAAAGTCCGTCGGATGGGACGTTAAGCCGTGGCCCCGTGTGCGGAGAGCCATACCCTGTGCACGTTAAAGAACACGCTGGATGGCCTTGACGGGAGGCTACCATCTGTCTCCCAACAGCTGTTCCAGTGGGTCCCCTCCCCCAACCTTCTCTGAGCCTTCGGGGTCCTTGTGGCCTGGCCATTTAGCCCATGGTGTGCAAAAAAGTGACGCTCAGAGGTAAAACAATCCAATCCAATCCTAAGACCAACGGTAAATCTTTATTTTTCAAGAATGTTAAGAATTGTGGAAACGTCAATATTTTTGCATTTTTAGTGCAAAAATCTAAAATATACACTAATTTTATTAAATGATTTGAAGCAACGATGATTTCATTTTACTTTCTCAGCTAAGTTTTTATAAATCGTCTAACTTCTTTCTCCTAAACCAAGAGTCGAATGACGGAAGGTCGATTAATCGAAGTTTCACTTCATGTAAACTTTATTAACGGCATAAATTATTATTAATTATAATTTATTAACATATAAAATTATAAATAGCCGTCCCATGACCGAGTGGTTAGCGTGCATGGCATCTGATCAAAGAGATTCTGGGTTCGAGCCCAGGGTGTGTTGTTTTACTGCTGAGGTCTCGCCTTCCTCGCAGATATTTTCAGCGTATAAACTGACAGACTCCTGTCAGACCTCTGTGGCAAGCAGCTGCTTGAGGGGATATTTTTTCAATTAAAATTATTAACGAGAAACGATGAAAAAAATCGTTGTCTGTATGGGAGCCGGCAGGAGGGGAGGGAGCAAAAGGGTATTTTCCCCCTCACCTGGAAAAATTGATCGAAAAATAGTTTATGTCAAATAACATCAGATGTTTCAAAAATTAATCTTTTTTTTTAATATAAGAATTCCTTATTTGCAACGACACTCATTAATGAATGGCCCGACATGAAAGTTTCTATCATAAAACACTGATTTTTTTTGTCCCCCTCTGGAATATTTTTTTCTTCCCTGAAATAAATTTCCCCCCTCCCCCGGAAAAATTTATGCCGGCACCCATGATTGTCTGCTAACACAATGACAATGTCATTCCTGTTTTTTTTTTTAAATTAAGCAAATAATATTATCTATTTAAGCCAGAAAGTAGTGGATGGAGAAACCTAAAACACTCTTTTTAATACCTTATTAAAGTTTTGTTTATGGAAATCGAATCCAACGTTTGAAACCCTGTCTAGAATATTCCAATATTTCATGGGAGCGACCCATTAAATTATAAAGCACTACAAATGGTCAAAATTATCATAAAAAAAAATAACTCACTCATTTGAATGAACATCTCTTTTCGTTTTTGATCAATCATACCTCTCAGTTGTAGATATCAATGGTTAACGGTTTGAAGGCTAGGTTTTTGGTTTAAGTCCACCACCTACGTCGGATTACTCGACATGTACTAATATCTAAGAAAGATTGGTAAACATGAGCGATAAATAAAAAAATATCGTTATTAGATCCCTGTTTTTCGTTGATAAACAAAGTGTATTATCGAGTATATTTCTACACTTTGGATATCCCGAAGCGTTTCGATATTGCTTAAATTGAAAAAGAAAATGTGGGAAGTACAAGCACTTGTAGGATTTGCCAGCCCCAAGGCATCTGCGGACAACAATTTAAGAATTGTTAGCATTAACAGTATTGGATGTGAAAAGATTACTCCTTGATCAGTTGCTTGCCACAGAGGTCTGATAGGAATCCGTCAATGCATCATAGAGAAGATCTGTGAGACCTCAGCAGAAAACATCCATGCCTTATTAATGATTCGAGCACAATAGTCCTTTTACTCCCCAACCAAGCATACTAACAAAGTGGGGTCGGGGTGGCTCAGTCGGTAGTGCGCCAGGCTCGTAAACTGTAGTTCCCAGGTTCGAGTCCCAGCTGGGTCAGCGTTGAGATTTATCTCCGCAAAAATTTCCCGCCCTGCCCACGGTCAGTAGGGGACACCGATGGGCTTGGAAAGTCCGCCGTCCGTCGGATGGGACGTTAAGCCGTGGCCCCGTGTGTGGGAGAGCCTACCCTGTGCACGTTAAAGAACACACTGGATGGCCTTGACGGAAGGTTATCATCTGTCTCCCAACAGCTGTTCCAATGGATCCCCTCCCCCAACCTTCTCTGAGCCTTCGGGGTCCATGTGACCTGGCCATTTAGCCCATGGTGTGCAAAAAAGTGCCGCTCAGAAGTAAAACAACCCAACTAACAAAGTGAGAATACTGTGGAAAATAGCGTCCAGGCTTACGTAGCAGAACAATTCTACAACTTCCGCTTTAAACCCCCTTTGAGTATTCAACATCAAATTGTACTGAAAACATTTCCAAAAAATTGCTTAATATTCGCTCTTTTCAGAAAACTATAACAGTAAAAGCAATTTACGACTTTCTGTTGTACGTTAATATATAAATAGTAGACTGCAAGTAGACTGCAAGCTTTAATCTACTTGATCGGCATAATAAACATAAACAGTTCCGTTTTTACACTTGAAGCAGTGATCAACGGCAACTGAAAGTACCACTTAAGGCAGATGCTTCACATGACCCACAACATCGAATAAGCGGCGGGCGTATCCTGGTGGAATGCTGAATTAGGGGAGTAGAGTCAGGCTAACATGAATTAGGGACGCCAGGGCATTAGAGTCCAAAGTTGTTTGCGTTAGCGATTGGAACAGTTTGCCCTCAGCAGTGTCTCCTTGGTTCCGGTACCCATTCAACCAATTCACGTGACCAGCAACGTAAATAGGGACCAGCAGTGATCTGGCTGTCGGCTTCAACTCACGGTGTACTCAGACAGGTCTTTGTGGATTTGGGTTGTTGTTGTTTTACCTCTGAGCGGCACTTTTTTGCACACCATGGGCTAAATGGCCAGGTCACATGGACCCCGAAAGCTCAGAGAAGGTTGGGGGAGGGGACCCACTGGAACAGCTGTTGGGAGACAAATGGTAGCCTCCCGTCAAGGCCATCCAGCGTGTTCTTTAACGTGCACAGGGTATGGCTCTCCCGCACACGGAGCCACGGCTTAACGTCCCATCAGACGGACGGCGGCCTTTCCAAGCCCATCGGTGTCCCGGTCTTTGTGGATTTCGCGAGCAAAAATTAAATAAAAAATAAATAAATAAATAAATACCCCCTCAAGCAGCTGCTTGCCACAGAGGTCTGACAGGAGCCTGTCAGTTTATATGCCATAGTAGAAGGCCTGAGAGGATGACAGGACCTCAGCAGAAAAACGACACATGCATCCATGCCTTACCCGGGGCTCGAACCCAAGTCCCTTAGATCTGTAGCCAAGCTGGCTAACTACTCTGCCATGGGACGGCTAAAAAAAATGTGGAACGCTTCACGATTTTGCGTGTCATCCTTGCGCAGGGGTCATGCTAATCTTTTCTGTATCCTTCCAATTTTAGCATATGTACTGCCGAAGCGAGCAAAAATTATGCCGCACAATTTCTCATTGTAGTTGAAGCCGTTGTATTCACGGTTTTAACGTTTTGACAACTAGGTCCATCCGTCTGATTTTGTTATATTAGAGAATACTACACCAACCAATAGACCAATGTTTCCCGGGGGGGGGGGGCTCAGTCGGTAGCGCGCCAGGCTCGTAATCTGTTGTTCCCAGGTTCGAGTCCCAGCTGGGTCAGCGTTGAGATTTTTCTCCGCAAAATTCCCCGCCCTGCCCACGGTCAGTAGGGGACACCGATGGGCTTGGAAAGGCCGCCGTCCGTCGGATGGGACGTTAAGCCGTGGCCCCTTGTACGGGAGAGCCATACCCTGTGCACGTTAAAGAACACGCTGGATGGCCTTGACGGGAGGCTACCATCTGTCTCCCAACAGCTGTGCCAAACACAGTGGGTCCCCTCCCCAACCTTCTCTGAGCCTTCGGGGTCCATGTGACCTGGCCATTTAGCCCATGGTGTACAAAAAAGTGCCGCTCAGAGGTAAAACAACCTAACCCAATGTTTCCGAAATTAACTTGGCCACGGAACCCTTTCTCACTTGAAATATTTTTGTGCAACCCGTAATAAAATTCTTATGCATATATGAAACTAAAAATCAAGACCACAAATAAGTAAGGACAGTAATAACTAAATGTTAAAGATATGAGATCAACATACGATTTAACTGCACATGTTTAGAATCAAAAATTGCAGTTCACTTAAAAAAAAATGAAGAAAATTTAAAATCATCGTTATTTTTTACATTGCAATGGAATTTTACTGCTGACGTTTATTTTCAATTCATTAAAACTGGATTTCCACTGAACACCATTTGAGTAACACTGCAGTAGACAAATAGGAAAAAGAAACAGCATTTCGTGTTTAGCTGCTGTGCAAAGGAACTCGTATAAGGCGTGGATGTCTCTTATCATGCATTTGCTATTTTTCTGAGGCTTCGTCTTTCTCACAGATCTCTATGAATAATGGCGTGGCGGGAGGGGGAGATTTCTAATCACTCTACTTATAAATATATAAAAATATTTTATAAATATCTTTCTATGTATGTACTTATCTGCAGCGATCGTTAATAGGGCGAAATCTAAAAAATTCACACTTTTGTGTAATATTGGACCATTTGCATTTCACGCATGGTCTACAAGGGAAAAAAATTCTGCTTTCATGTGGAGTTATATTGAAAGGAAAATGAATTAGTTCTGAATACTCGAATTTATTTGAATTCTAGGTTTAGCCTTATAACTTTTGATCCAGCAGAAGCCTTCGGGGTCCGCATTTTGCCCAGTCCTGTTGCAAGCGCTTAGAACCAATCATTACTGTACGAGAACAAAGTACGTTCTCGCAAGTCGCAGGGTTTACTTTCCTGAAAACTGGCGTGAAAGGCAAATCAGCGAAACTAAGTGCTTACGGGGAATTTATCAGTGATGGGAGAAGGTTACCGGTGAATAACGTTAAACTCTCTGAACACTGTGTAGCATATGAAAGAGAGTAATGTTTTTTATTGAACTTGTAATTCAGCTTTCCCGACCAGAAAAAACACCTTCTGTCGGGCGTAGTGTCAAAGACTTACAGCATTTACAAAAAAAAAAATGCTTAATCCAGGGGTCTCAAACTCACTTTAGTTAACTCCTAGGCAAGGCTTCACCAGCCTTCAAACCATACAAGATAGCTGAAAAAATAATAATTGGACACCGAAATTCTGTAGTTGTCAAGATCTGATAGTTATATTCTGTGCGCGAAAGTGGATTCTTGGACTTCGGTTTTGTGTCTGTGTGAAAATCTGCAAGAATCTGAATGTATTTCAAAATGGTTTCGATTTGCTATAAACATAACTCGAATGCCTTCGATACCAGTAAATTGCCCACTCCGCTTGTCAATATTGATAAAAGGGTAACTTTTAAATTCTTGTGGTTTCTACTCTACTTCTCCTGCACTACGTACCTATGTCCTGATTGGAAGGAAGTTGGCGGGGGTGGTTGGCTGTTTAGGGTTTTATGGCGCAAGAGCTATATTGCGCCAAAAAGAGGTAAAATGCATCCAACCAACAAGCAAAGTTAAAAGCAACACGCAAGCGTTAAAGAATGGTACAGAAACAGGAGAATAAAAACGGGTTTCTTGTGAAAACATAACTGCCATGCTTTGAAAATATTCATGTTCAAAAACTTTTACTAATCTGTTCAGACCAATGCCACTGTGCCTGGAGCTTGGTGGAAAAACACTGCCAGAAGTCCAAGTATGGAACCGGCAGTGGATGGTCGGATAAGGACATGGCCGACTTGGCAGCTACTTCTGCCAAATCATTGCCCCTGATGACGACGTGACTGGGCACCAGAGAATGGCAGTGTTGGCTGTCAGATGACGGTAAAGCATATAGCTCTCCTGCATGTGGGGCCATAACTTGACATCCCATTCGACGGGACAGCAGCCTTTCCAAGCTAATCCGTGTCTCCTTTCGCACTGAGAGCATGGTGGGGGGCTATCGGAGAAAATTCTCAATGCATGTGCAGTTGGGATTCAAACCTGGGACCTACTGAGCTAACCCTCGCCCAATTAGATAAGGCACTATTACTAATTTTTAATGCCTTCTCACTGTAGTGTAGTACTCACTATGAGCGATTTCATTGCAAACTAATGCTGAAAGCACGCCAGGTTTGCTCAGTATATACTCTGCACATTGTTTGCATTTAATGATAAGGAACTGCAGATTCTGAAAACCACATTCTGCTAAAATCTAGATTGAATTAAACACTAATTTATTACATGGATTGACAAAGTGCTAAATTGTTTGAATATAAAAATTCTTGTGTAATAAGTTTTGAAAAATTTGGAGCCGAAATCATCCCTTCAGTGTACCCTGTGCTGTTCCTGAAGTAGCTGGTATAATGCATTATATTAAAAAAAAATTGGTCTTCAAAGTTCTTTTTAAATAAGGCACGAAAGTGAAATTTATATTCATAAATAATTGCAGTACGAGTTGCATGAAAACAGAATTGCAGGTTTTAAGAATCGTTGAAATGAATAGTGGACAAGTCGGAATGAAACATAATTGATTTATCTATGGATATGGAGCCGTCCCATGGCCAAGTGGTTAGCGCGCTTGGCTACTGATCTAAGGGACCTGGGTTCGAGTCCCGGGTAAGGCATGACTGTCAGTGTCGTTTTTCTGCTGAGGTCCTGCCATCCTCTCAGACCTTCTACTGTGGCATATAAACTGACAGGCTCCTGTCAGACCTCTGTGGCAAGCAGCTGCTTGAGGGGGTATTTATTTTTGTCGTCCCTTGGCCGAGTGGTTAGCGCGCTTGGCTAGTGATCTAAGGGACCTGGGTTCGAGCCCCGGGTAAGGCGTGGATGTATGTGTTGTATTTCTGCTGAGGCCCTGCCATCCTCTCAGACCTACTCTGGCATATAAACTGACAGGCTCCTGTCAGACCTCTGTGGCAAGCAGCTGCTTGAGGGGGTATTTTTTTATTTATAGATATGGACCACTCCTGTTGAAGCATATCTTAACGTGAAATTAGCAACATGATAATCTGTTCGTCGAATGACTAGGCTGTTGTTTCAGCAATTCTGTAACCACGTGCTGCATCTCTTCGTCCCACTCGATCTGCCTTGCTTTCATGGTATTCTTCAGAAGATCGCAAATATGAAAAAATCATGGTATGAGGTCAGGACTGTAGGAAGAGTATTGCAGAAAACAATATCTGTTCAACATTGTTAGTATTCATTGGGCAATTAAAGGAGTGGGGGAGGGTGACATTGTCAAGGAACAACTTTCAAGCTGAGTGCTTCAACTCTATTGCATGCCTTAAAAGGTTCAAAGTTTCGCAATATCATAGAGTTGATGGTGACACCGTAGTCCAGAAACTCGAACAGCGGACTCTGATAGTCAAAACGTCCGCATACCCTACGTTGTTCAATTTTGGAGGTTTCTGTCCTGGATTTCTATGGAATCTACACGTCTATCGTGTTCAATTCGATACATTACGCTGAATCTGATGAGTTCCTTCTTTGTATACCAATTTAGCTTTCCGAGATTATAAAGATCCCTCTCTTGATAATAGGCATTGCCCACTTTTCAACTGAACGACTATTATTTAAATAAGGCTTTTTTTTTTCAAAGTCAAACATTTGCGACTCCCCACACAACCTCGGCGGGGTGGCTTAGTCGATAGCATGCTAGGCTTGTAATCTGCAGTTATCAGGTTCGAGTCCCAGCTGGGTCAGCGTCGAGATTTATCTCCACAAAACTCTCCGCCCTGCCCACTGTCAGTAGGGGACAGCGATGGACTTGGAAAGACCGCCGTCCATCAGATGGTGCGTTAAGCCGTGGCTGCGTGTGCGGGAGAGCCATACATACCCTGTGCACGTTAAAGAACACACTGGATGGCCTTGACGCGAGGCTGCATCTTTCAACAGTTGTTCCAGTGGGTCCCCTCCCCCAACCTTCGGGGTCCCTGTGCCCTGGCCATTTAGCCCACGGGGTGCAAAAAAGTGCCGCTCAGAGATAAAACAACCCAACCCCACACAAACACAATAGCTGGAAAATATCCATAGGATATGAGAGAACTATAGGATATTCATTAGAGATCACTGATATCTTATGCATATTCATTAGAGATCATTGATATCTTACGGATATTCATTAGATATCTCTGATATCTTATGGATATATTTAGGATATTGTGGTTTTTTGGGTCGTTATGAATTGACACCACTACATAATATAGAAGAAGCATTATTTTACATTTATTCAGTATACAACAGCAGAAGGGATCAAAGTTCAAATAGCAACCTTTACCCTAATGCAACAACTATATCTACACCAATCACAATGACAGTGGAATTCAGGCAGAAGAGACATTTGTATTACTTTCTCATTTGCCTTTTTAATGCTTATAATTATGTACAACATAGCACTGCAAGTCCGATGGCAAATAACATTAATAACATAAAACATTTGCTTCATTTATTATTCACTTACATTTGCACTTTAAAATACTTTTGTGGTTACAGATGGATAATGAAATCTTTCATGCTTCTCCATTACTAAAGCACCTTAAACTTAATAAAATGTTAAGTACAAAAAAACTGTCAAAGGGCAACCTATTTTTGATGCCACGATATGTAAAAAAAAATTATGTACAGTACATAATTGTGTTTCATTTACTATATTTCTAATAGCATAGAGTTAAATTTTCATTTCGTTACTGCTCCTATTTCTCAGTTGTAATGCATAATTTTAAACAATTTAATATTTCCTGTATTAAATACCAGATTAACGATCTAACCCAAATACACGATCTTCAAATTTTTATTCACATCTTTTTAAGCGTAAATTAGCATAGTGGTTAGGGTGTTTACTACTATTTCAGAAGGCATACTTGGTGGAGCAGGCCAGTACAAGTTAGTTTCTATGTTTCTCTGTTTTATAATTAGCAATTCAAAAACATAACGTCAAAATCAAAACATGATTATTTGCTGAAAATCAGGAGATAATACGGCATAATTAAAATGAGGCTAAATCAAACACTTGGTCTTTAATTTATTTTGAGAGCATCATATTTTATTACCGGCGTCGTAACAAAACTCTGTGAACCTTATTCCCTTTCTATGATTCAACCAGTTAAAGCCTTGGAGTAGTATTTTTGGTTTAATGTTGTTTTCAAATAAAAATAACTTTATGAAAATATAAAATTTGAAAAAGGCTTCCACATTTAAGAAAAACATCTTAGTATTAAATACTTGAAGTACATGCATCGTATGTAGATATGATACTTATGAGGTTTGAAAATTTTTCATATTTATGAAAGTATGTATTTAGAACTTTATGCATAATTGTAAAATATAAAAGCATTATTGCAAGGAAATTCTTATTAACGATAATTTTTTAACAGTAGCTGAAATATTTTGTTAGTAAAACAAAAACAATTTTTTTAAGCAGAAAATAGGATTGCAATTCAAAGCAAAATCATATAGGAATCTTTCTTACGAAAAAAAAAGACAAATTTTTAAAAATTTATATAAAAACATTTTAACACTTACATTGCTATTTATATTATTAGCTATAATTTAAATTTTCCTACGTTACGGTATAACTTGTTCATTATAACAGTTTGATGCTTAAAGAGGTAATGTGCTGATAGCTTGTTGTAAACCTCTCTATATCACGTATATGTACCTGTTATATTTTTTTAACACAAATGACATCTGAGTAGATAATTGATAAACAACATTCCCAAGCAATGACTAAGGACACAAAATCAAAAGAAACCTAATACATTAGTTATACACAATAATTTAGCTACTGTTTATTGAATTCAGTTTATTAGAAATGACAAAATTAGTCCACTCTGTTTTCAGCTATTTTTCTGTCAGGGTCACAAAGAATCTTATTTCTCTAATGGCAACATTTCCACAGTTTTAAACCCTTATAGAGCAGGGCACCAGTGGGGGACTAATTTCTATTGAAACGAAATAAGGCTTTTGTCATTTTGTGTATAAATAAATTTAGCATAATAATTATAATACAAATTAGATTTTCAAATTCTTCTGTTCATTGTTTTTAAAAGGCTAGTAATTAATTTTAGATTGTTCAGCAATATTTATGTAATTGTGAAAAAATAATTTTTTCTTTTTAGAATGTACAAATCATAGCTGTGCGGAGAAGAATCGCAACGAGCAAGACTAGTTCATTTAACTAGTTTTATTAACCAATCTAGATAACCTAGATTTAGATCTAAAAATCAATCTAGATTGGTTGTTTATTTAGATAACCAATCTAGATAATTTTCAATAATCTGATGTTCATAGCTTAATGATAGTAATAGTATCTGCAACCTCCTTATTCTGTGGCCAGAGATTTCTATTAAATTTATGATATTTAATACCTATATAACCCGTCTTTCCAGGAGAAAAGCCCATTTAGAAAGGAAGAACTGGTTCTAGGAGGTAAGCAATCCACCTAGTCATTCAAATTTTAAGGATATTTCCCGATCTTCAGGTTGCACCAATGTGGTATTACCTGGATATATTGGAAAATATATCCACGTAAACATAAAAAATAAAACAGTTCATATTTCACGTTTTATTTTTGCAGAGTAGATAAACGTATTTAAATTAGTAAAAGTTAGGAAATTTTCTCTTAGCATCCAAAAAAAGATATTTTTTTTATGGTAGTGGGAGTGTACTACACTACCTATGTATCATAATGTGACTGATATTTTGCAGCTCTTTTTTTATTCCCATTTTGTAGCTACAGTTGACTCTAAGGGATGCAAAAACAAAGTATGAATTTTGTCCAGAAGAAGGCCAAAAGAATGATTGCAAGTTCACGTTTATGATTTTTTCGCTTGCTACAGCTCACCAAAAGTAAATTTGGCACCAAACGAATTTCTCCTTTCGTTCCTTTTTCATAAATTTCACAATCCATAGCCAGATCTCTCACATTCCTGAAAGGCATTAATTCCACCCTTACTACGAGCAGGGAACAGATTTTTTTTTTAAATCCACCACGGGATTACGCTTGGGAACCCACGTACGAAATTCGGTACCATTAGGTCAGGTATTTGTGAAATTAGAGGGCACCGAAATCTGTCGAAACGGAGATAAAATTAATAAAAATTGGGCAGTATATTTAAGTTAGCGCATGATCTGACATAGAACACTTGCACTGTGTCTGTTCGACCAGATATGGCTATTATTTATTTATTTATTTTCAAATTCCTTGGGGGAACAAATGTTTGCATTTCTGCTTGCATATATCTTCTGACAACTTGGTTGAAATACAACTTATTTTCATCTGTTGATACATTATTAGACTCTGACAGGTTTCCAGTCACTGAAATTTTATACTATTGAAGTTATATACAAAAACTAAGCACGGAAGAGCAATAAATTGAATTCGAAGAAACATTGCATTATTAGGCTATAAAAATATCTAATTTTGCTTGATGTTCACTAATACACAAACTGTATTTTGTCTTTTTTTGAGCGAGTTACGAAAATATTGAGAAATTTGTTATATAAAGTATTTGCATGAAATAATAGCATATAAACTGTATAGCAATTACATCACAAGTATACAAACATTTAAATATTTAGATGACTAAGCTGTGGCATACCCTGAAAACTCTATCCAGAGGGAGAGACGACTTATTTGTCTAATAAGTTTTTTTGTCTGATTTTCTTTATTGTTTTAACAAATATTATTCAAGCCATCAAGTACATACGCATTGATGGCTTGAATAACGAATATTTTCTAAAGCAGTATTAGAAAATCAGACTTAGACAAAGTTAGAATTAGACCCCCCCCCCCCTGAAATAGATAAAAAAATATAAAATTCTATTCAAGGGTAGAATTACAAGTATTAAATTTTAATTAAATATCCCCTCAAGCAGCTGCTCGCCACATAGGTCTGACAGGAGCCTGTCACTTTATACGCCATAGTAGGTCTGAGAAGATGGCAGGCAGGACCTCAGCAGAACAGCACAAGTATCCATGCCTTAACCTGGGGTTCGAACCCGTTCCCTTTGATCAGGGTTGGGTTGTTTTACCTCAGAGCGGCACTTTTTTGCACACCATGGGCTAAATGGCCAGGTCACATGGACCCCGAAGGCTCAGAGAAGGTTGGGGGAGGGGACCCACTGGAACAGCTGTTGGGAGACAGATGGTAGCCTCCCGTCAAGGCCATCCAGCGTGTCTTTAACGTGCACAGAGTATGGCTCTCCCGCACACGGGGCCACGGCTTAACGTCCCATCCGACGGACGGCGGTCTTTCCAAGCCCATCGGTGTCCCCTACTGACCGTGGGCAGGGCGGGGAATTTTGCGAGATAAATCTCAACGCTGACCCAGCTGGGACTCCAACCTGGGAACTACAGATTACGAGCCTGGTGCGCTACCGACTGAGCCCCCCCCCCGCCCCCCCTTTGATCAGTAGCCAAGAGTGCTAACCACTTGGCCATAGGACGGCCTTTATAAATAGGCCATTGCTTTAATATACCATCTTAAAATTTAAATATTTGTATACTTATGAAGAAATCGCTATTCAATTTATATTCTATTATTTCATGCAAATATTTTATATAACAAATTTCTCCACATTTTTATAACTCTCCATATCCATGGATTCACTACTGCAGTAAACTAAACATTTTTAAATTTATGACTGTTGTAAATAACTTTACATAGCTAAATGCATTAAATTTGTTTTATTTATTATGTAATTCAATTACTGAAACAAAATTAATTTTCTTTAGAAAACAAACTTAGAAGCTTAAAAATGTTTACAATGCAGATATATTGTTTACTTACAGGCACTATGCCTCTATGGATTAGAAATAGAGCTCACTTATATTTGTAGTTTTTAAAACTTTATACAGCTATATAAATTCAATGTATTTAACGTTAAGTATAAAAGATATACTTTTCTAAGAACTGGCAAATTCCCCTAAGCATCTACAACAAAAATAACTTCTTGCATATATTATTCCAACCAGGTTTAATAACCAATACAATAATAATGGAATATACTTGAGGTAATATTTTACTTTAAAGCTGATTATGGAAATTCTTATTAACTTGTATATTATTAACGAAAGTAAATTATCCAGGCTTTTATTGAAATTTTTTGGACTATCTCCAAAATATTTCCTTGAAAATCTTCTATAAATAAAAAAATACCCTTTCAAGCAGCTGCTTGCCACAGAGGTCTGACAGGAGCCTGTCAGTTTATATGCCAGAGTAGAAGGTCTGTGAGGATGGCAGGTCCTCAGCAGAAAAAACGACAAGAACATCCATGCCTTAACTCCGGGGCTCAAACCCAGGTCCCTTAACAAATTAAAATAATTAATGAACAAATTTATTTTAATTGCCATCTTAAAATATATGAAGATGGGGAATAAGCTTATTGTTACATGATGCCAATCTTTCAGAGAAATTAAGCAATGCTGGAAAATTATTTTAATAATCCGTTATTTTGCAATAATAATGCTTTAAAGTGGCATATAGCACAACATTAATGTTACCTGCAGATATCTAGCAAGAAATTTTTCTCCGAGGAGGAAAGAAATGAATAAGAGTTTAAGGGGGAAAAAATTCAACACTGGACCAATATTCTTTACGGCTGGCAAATAATAATTACATGTAATAGAATTATAAATAGGTTTATAACAGATTAATACACACAAAAATATTTGTTTCTTAAATTTCCAAATTTTTCAAGACAAACTTTTGGGGCTCAGATATAGAACAAAATAAAGGGAGGGGGGAGACACTGAATTTCCATTGCACTATTCCTTGAAATAAGCGTGAAATATGCACAAAATTAATAATTTTTGCCTTCATTGCCCTTACTAGCATTCTCAAAAGGAGTGGGGAGTATGATTTCCTTCCCCTCTAGATCTGGCCCTGCACCCAGTTGTCTAGTTAACTGAGCTTATGGAAATTAAATATTTCCAAGAAGAAAATAGGGTATTTAGTGATGTACTGATTTTTGCTATCCAAATATAAGTATCCCAATTTGAAAATTCTTTATTAAATCAAAGCAAAATGTTGCTGAAATAATATGGCAGCTCATTTAATGTTAAATGCAATTAACATTATCAGTACAGATATAAAATAATTCTAACATGAAATATTTTAACAAGATTTGAATCTTTCGAAGCCATTGTTTTCTGCATGACAATTAAAATTTGCTTTCATTCACAAAACACTATATTTATTTAGTATATTACATTGAACAAGTTTGCAATCATTAACATTTTGATATGCCACATTTGCAGTGCACTATCTCTTTTCCTGATTTCCACTGATTCAAACCGAACAAGAAATCTCTGTGCCTTGACTAATCAAATTGAATCTCCATTGTAAAATATATCTTTGGGATACCGTAACTGCTTATTCACTATATGTTCAGCAGCTTTCCCATTTTTCTTTTTTCTTTTTGATACAATTTCCTTCTTTTTCAAAGTCTGGAAAATTACAAAGAAAGAATAAAATGTTACCTACACAGAGAATGCACGATAACACCTGCAACAGTCTAAAAAAACTCTTTTGAATGAAAACAGAGCAAACATTTAAGTTCATTGTAAAAAGTGCTTCTATATATATGTAATCTATGTACGTTTGTACTCTCCAGTGTGAAGACTAATAAAATGCCCTCATACAAACGTGTACGTATCATCATGTGACTGATATTCTGTAGCTCTTTGCAAGCAACAGCAGGAAGAACAGTTTTGACTGATAAATTTCAGCCCACAGTTCTCGATATCTAGTTGCGGCACAACAAAAACATTGCACTCATCTCTATGCAGTATTCTTTAGAGTATGTATCGTAAAATTTTGCACTTGCAAATTCCTAGTCTTCATTCACACAGTTAAGGAGCAAAATATCAGTTAACAACTTTATCTTCAGAAATTTACTAGGTTCCTGGAAATACTGATACAAACTCTGATTATTGTAGGAATGGTGAATACACATTACAGCAAATGTCAGATGATTCTTTTATTGTACACTCTGTCAGATGTAACAATAGGAAACATATTGTACATGACTGTGATGGACAAGTTCCTATTTTTGTAGAATGATTTGATTGATAGTCTATGTATAATACAAATCCAGTTGGGACAGGTAGTGGTCTTTCCCAACTATTTAGCCTGTTAATACCGATTGGTAATAAAAGGCATACACACTACCATAGCAGACATTGCAAATCATCACAGTAAGAAAATCCTGTCACACCCTATGATGGTGGTGATGATGGTGATGACTATGATTACTAGGTCGAGGATCTAGATTTTTTATAACTATTTTGGGTCGGTAGCTATTTGGGTCTGGATTAATAACAGTTAGATTGCTGCCCTTAAATCTGTGATGAGAGTTTCTATATGAGTCCGATTTTTTATAAATAGGAATGGATGGGGGTACCAGTTTATAAGTTGGAGTAGATGGCACAGAGGTTGTTGCTGAAGATGATGATGTTGATGATGGTGATGGCAACGAGTGATGAGATGACGACGATGAATGATGTTTTGGAGCAGGAACACAAGATGTATGCTGTTTAGTTGGTGCTGGTAGACACGTGGGTAGCCTATGCTTGTTGTCTAGCACAGGAGGATTAGCAACAGGTCTCGGACGTGGTCGAGGAGGCCTCTCTTGTCCAGTTTGTCGATATGACGGAGATAAATCCAGTGCACCAATATTGTCTTTCTTAGGTTCATGATATCGGTGCAAATTGTTAATAATGTGGGCTATACCATTGGGCTTTGAATGGCGATGGTTTTCCACTACAGTTGTGGCAGTGGTGGTTGTAGTAACAGCAGTTGTTGGAGGAGCAGGTGTAGGTGCAGGTGCAGGTACTGATGGGCTGAATGTTGGAGGAAGAGGGCTGAGAGCAGAAGTTACTGGTACTGTACGATCTGCATCAGGAGTACGTACTGCTGATATTGGTGAGCCTATGTCATCATCACAACTGGACCGAGCTTGGCTACTAATGTCACTTGCTCTTCCACTGTCAGCTTCAGTGTCATCGGTTGCTTCTGCTTCATCTTCTTTCTCAGCGATTGCCTTTATTTTCTTCCTGAGTGCAACATCATCATCATCTCCCTCACCATCATCTGAACTGTCCATTTTTTGTTCATCAACAACAAGATCTGGTTGGCAACCAAGATCATCATTGTCACTTAAATCTACAATGTCTGTATGTTTCACCGGTAGTTCAGTTGGAATGTCTAAAGTTTTCCTTTCTACGGCTGCTGCAACTGGAACTATAGAGTCTTTGGATGTTAATTCTGTGCTTAGAATAGATTTAGTTTCCTCTTTCTTTTGACTTATAACTGTAGAATGTTCATCTATTTTCAGTGTGATTGTGGGCAAACTAATTGTAGTTTTTGGTAAGTTCTCACTGGATGGCTGTTTCGTTTCTGTTGTCTTTGTGATGGATGCAGTTACAGTGCATTCAAGTTTGCTGGCTGTTGTTAAAGCTTCAGAAATGGAAATTGCACTAATAGATGGACTTTGTGCTGGTGGAGGAGGAAGAGAAACATCACTAGTGGAAGGCTTTGATAAAGGCTCAACTGAACATGGCTGATGCTGCTTATCATTTTCTGGAAGTATACAAGGGGTTTCACTGGAAGTTTTCTCCATGGACTTGATAGGTTTGGACTTCTCCTCAGCATTTGGTAGAAGTAGCAACTGTTCCCTTGATTCACCTGGTGAAGGAGGAACTGGAGGTGGTGGCATTACTTCAGATGGCACATTTTGCATTTTAATTTCTGTAGACTCAGTCTCAGTAGGTGGGTGAAACAACTTGCGTCTTTTAAGTGGACGTTCACTGAAGTTGTAAAAGAATCTCATAGGGCCACTCTGTTGGAGAGAAAACATTTGTGATTACAATTTTATATATCAATTTATATATATTCATTACTATTTTAAAAGCTTTTAAGAAGCTTTCATGGAAAACTCTGGAACATTTGAAATCTATTGAACATTTTTAATTAAACAAAGATTTGGGTTGTTTTACTTCTCTGAATGGCAGTTTTTTCTTGCACACAGACAAAATAACCATGTCATAAAGACTCCAAAGGCTCAATGAAGGTTAGCGAAGGGTAACTCAGAGCTCTTTGGAGACAGATTGAAGCTTTCCTTCAAGCCCATCCAGTATGATCTTTAACTATAGCTCTCTGGCACAGGAGGCCATGGGTTTAATATCTTACCAATTAAACAAATTCCGACCCCATGAAACTGTGAAATTTTTAATCCATATTTATTTGTACAAAAGTTTTATTGAAACATGAAAACATTTTATATTTGATTTCAATATTCCCTGAATTACATTTAATATCAAATTTATATTTAAAAAAGAACTGCATTTCCATATAAAATGTCATCAGGTTTTTTTACTGGTAATTAATACGACTTTGAAAAATAGAAAATTATTTCGATTTTCATCAAAGAAACTGTAATGAAGCTCATGCACAGCACACTGAAATTTCTATTAAAATCACATTATGAAATGACATTTTATATAATAGAAATGATATCATTATACGAATCTATTAATTATGTTTAAGCTCACATTACTATCAAGCTGCTTAAAAATTGTGAAACATTTTTATATCACTCTAAGAACCAGAAACAGAATATTTTTATTTTTAATTTCACAGATGCATAATAATTTTGGTAATTCTTAGCTTTTCTTAACCATTTTACAGAAATGTTGGATATAAGTACTTTATTATAAGTAAAATTTGCACACTATCAAAATAATCTTTTTTCAGCATGTTGAATTTTAAATGAAAATTTGCTTAAATGAAGTTTCAGTCACGACAAAGAAACTACACACTTAAAGCACACTGAATAATTTGGCTTTTACCTGTGAGTGTCACTTTTGCATACACAATAGACTAAATGTCCAGGCTCATAGAAAGTTGATGAAAACAACTGGATTACTGTTAAGTGAGAGATGGTCTTCATTTAAGGTAATGAATTTATTAATGAGCACAGAATATGGCTCTACAAAACATGGAGTCATATATTAATATTTCATCCTATGGACAGTGTAGAAATCTGTTGGCATTATCAAGTAGTAAAGATGAAGTGTCCAAGATGTTCATCTGAGAATTAAAAATCAAAAGTTGCATTGTATAGTACATACCACCTTTTTTTGACTGTTATGCATCTTTTTCCATTACTTCAAACTTCCTAATTCCTGGGAATTTGGAAGATCTTCACCAGTATTATGTTAGAAAGTGAAAATAAATTAGTGAAAATAAATGATATTCATGTTTATAAAAACATGAATTGTCACAAAAATCAGTACATGTAAAGAACAGCACAGGTTTTGAAAAAAAAAATAGGTGTTGGACATTCATTTAAAAATGTGTCCAATGATATCTTTTTTTTGGTCATTGATTAATAAAGATTTATGCTTTTTTCCCCCTGCTAAGTTTCATTTATATATAAATATTTTTATTAATTGGTATACTTAAGTGAGGAACCATTGAGTTACCAAGAGTGTTTTTAATTATTTTAATGTTACAGAATTTTTTATATATAAACACTTTTTCCTACTAACCCTTCTCCAGGCATAAATGTATGCAATGTCCATTAAAGTGTAAGCATCATTAAGTGCATCATCAGAATATGTTATATCCACCTGTAATAAACCAAAAACCATAAAACTTAAAAAGAGTTAAAGGTAGTTACATTTTCAACTGCACCATAAAACAATTTATATTTCAGATTAGTAGAAAAAAAATTGCATTTAAAAACAAACTGCATGCCACTTATTATTCACGTATGCACCACTATTTACAACAAATTATAGTTTATTAAGACATTTACTGAAACAATTAAACAGTTGTTTTTAAAGTTACATTAGCTTGTGCACATCTTTTATAAAGATAAAATATTTTCTTTCATCTAGAATAGTGATCCTCATCCTTTAGTGCACTGAAGAAAACTTAAAGGTTATTGCTTCACAAGGATTTAAAAGTTATTGATTTATGCAGACACTTGAAGAAAAGCATGTCAAAAAAATGGTATATACTGCTTTAGAGTTCGTAATATACACGGTCATATCATAATAATAAGACCAACTACCATGCATATACAACGTTAGGTGGTCAAAATTATTCTGATATGACTGTGTATACATATCATGTATCCTTGCAAGATCAGTTCTGGAAACCTAGTTTAATACATTTTTCTCAATGCAGTTCTTTCTAAATAATTCTTAAATAACATTCGAAATTCGGCTTAAAAATTATGGTGATATTTCTAAAAATAAAAGTGGAATTTTGGGGCTGCATATTCTACGCTAGTTCCTCTATTCCTGGAGTAATTTTTGTCCAACAAAGTTTGTAGCCAATATTGCTAACTAGTCAGAAATTTTTGGTAAATTTCATAAACATACATACATACAAAATCCTCACACAGCTATGGGCTACAGAGGTCCAACTATACTGTGTAATTTTCCTCTCCAGACGTATCTGTTCTGAGCTACTGCTGCTGCATTTGGCCATTCTAGGCCAATTCTAGCAAGGTCTTGCTTTACATTATCTGCCCATCGCTCCCTAGGTCTCCCCCTTTTTCTGAAACCATTGAGCACACGGATGTATGTGTCGTTTTTCTGCTGAGGTCCTGCCATCCTCACAGACCTTCTACTGTGGCATATAAACTGACAGGCTCCTGTCAAACCTCTGTGGCAAGCAGCTGCTTGAGGGGGTATTTATTTTTTTTTTATTTTAGCAACCACAGGTTTCTGAAACGCTAAACATTTCTTAAGAACCTGCCTGAGTAAAAATGTTTGATCAATACATCCCCTACCACTTCTGAATACACACTGTTCATCATGCAGTTATCCATTAACTAAATTCTTAATTTTATTAAGTATAATCATGCAAAGAACTTTACCTGGAACAGAAAGTAAACTAATTCCCCTACAATTATCAAAAGAACTGCGATTGTCTTTTTTTAAAAATTAGCCAATAATAGCTCTAGTAAAATCCTTAGGAACACCTTTATCATAAAAAATATTCAGGTAATTTTTACGAAAAAATTTCAGTCAGCCACATGACAACATAGATGTCCCCATCTCTTAGCATTTCAGTGGTGATTTCATCCATCACTGGGGATTTATGCAGTTTTAATTTAGATAGCTTAAGTAACTTCAGAATGTGATATAGGGCCATCATTAAAACCAGTAATACATCTATCTTTATTACAAACAATGGGAATACAAATAATCACATTATTCAGAACTTCTCTGAAATGCTCAGCCCACCTAGCTATAACAGAATCCTCACCTTCAACACCTTGCCATGTTTATCCCTTAATCCTTGTGTACCTATCTGTTTCTTCCCACATAACACATTAATAATCTGATATAACCCCCTGCTTTTGTGATGTCTAACTGCTTCTTCTGCTTTGGCAGCCAAGCTATCAAGCCAAAGATTCATATCAGCTATTAACTGATCCTTTACACGTTTATTAAGCTCAATGTAATGCCTTCTGTTAGGACTAGTAGGGTGTTGATTCATATAAATCCTGCAATTCCTTCTTTCAGAAATAAGTTCTATAGCCTTATCACTCAAAAATAATTTTGTTTTCTCTGTTCCCTTTTACCCAAAAGAGTTTCTTGGTTTAAAGAAAAACCTGTTTAAACTGATCCCATTCTTTCTCAACTTCAGCAGTAAGCAAACCACAATTGTCATAATGACTAAGTAGCCTATCATGTTATGTTTTGACTATATCTTGATCTTTCAGACATTCAGTGTTAAAGGTAATTTACTTAACCTAAGCACATTTCTTAAGCTTCAGCTGCAAGATTTTTAACCAGTAATGGTCAGACCCAATTTCGGCTTCCTTGTATGATCTGGTATTCCTAACTGAACTGGCCCATTTGCTGTTAATTAAAATATAATCTATCATATTCCTATGCAACCCATCATGTGAAACCCATGTATATTTATAAATGTCCCGGTGTTTGTAGTATGTGTTAGTTATTAGCAAACCATTAATTTATTTACCTGTAGAAGATGTTATGTTCTCCATTGCCACTGGAACTACCAATGCCAAAGGGACCTAAAACTCCTACTCCTGCCCAAAGCTTAGAATCAGTACCAACTTTAGCATTGAAGTCGCCTAGCACAAGAGAAATATCTGCTTTCTTCACAGAATTTAAAATATCCTGAAGATGGCTGCAAAACGTATCCTTCTTGTTCTCATCAAAGTCCTCTGTGAGGGCATAACAACAGATGTCATTCAAGTTTTTAATTTTTGTTTTAAATTTTGTTGTAAGAAATCTTTCATTAATGCAGTTATATCCTAGAAGAGCTTCACTGGCATTTCTGCTGAGAAGCAATCCTACACCTTGGAGATGCTTTCCATCCTCCCTGCCTGAAAAGAGAAATTTAAAGTTATTTTTAAGTATCTCACCTTTACCTAACCATCTGGTCTCTTGCAAGCCTAGAATATCTAGGTTATAATGCTGGAATTCCTGCATGAGGACATCAAGAGAATAATCTCTATATAACATTCCACATATCTGCAGAGAGAAAATAATTGGTAGGTTTTTAATGAAACTAGATTTATTGAGAGAGGTAGGGCCAACAATATCAAACAGTCCCCTGATCGCAGGCATGGGGCCAAGACCTGTCCCTCCTCCACTAAAGGCTGAAGTCACAGATGCTGGTAGGAACATCAGGCATCACCTTTTCAAGAGCCATATGTCTTGCCTGAGACACATTACTCCAGTTTAGGATTGACGATGCCCAACTAGCTAAGTGAGGGTTCAGGTAGCTGTGATGGCCTCTGATCAGGATTATCCACCAGCTGATATAAGGTATCCTGGGCCTTTGTTCACTTACGGCTGGCAACACACAAGCAAACAGAAAAAGTAGCCATAGATGACCAGACCAGTAGGCCACACTGAGCTGGCAGCCCTCCCCTTCTGTTTCCTTCCAAAAGAGAATATCTCTGACTGCACCATGAGAAGGCAGGGTCAGACATTAGGTGCTAGACCTGGATGGTTCTCTGCATTGTCACTGGGGATTGGTACACAGTGCTCCTTCCAGTTTATGCCTAGCTACCATTTTACAGACCAGTAAATTTCAATTGACATATTTATAAAAAAAACTCTCTTTTTTGCTCATAATGGAAATATTGAAGCAAAAAATAAATCTTGTTGGATTTTTCAGTAAATTATTGGAAATTCTGAGAAAAATCTTAAGATATAATTTATGTTTTAGAGTAAACTGATCCTTTGTCCAAATTACGAAAGCTGCTTTCGTGTTTCTATATCAGGAGCTAAAATTCGCTTATGATTCAGAATTTAACTTTGTGGGAACTAATGTAATTAAGCGAGAAACTGCCATTAAAAACACTTTCTGGATATGTCCAGAAAAGGAGCATCTAACTGGTGCCAGTACAACCCAAACTTAGTGAAGATCCAGCTACTAGGAGAAAAATATTCTTAAAGGGCAGAAAGAAAAAAAATTCTCCACTTAAAATAACGAATACATAAATTTTTAATGTGCAATAAATTGGGAAAAAATTACATTTTTAGGAATCAAGAAAATATCCTGATCAAAAATCCAAATATTAATGAATACTATGAAATGTCAAAATCGCTTAGTTATGCACCTAAAATATTTGGTCAACAAACTGGAAGAAATGAGCCAGATTCAGTATATTGATAGCTTGGTTTATATCCTGGTTTATAATATTATGTCTAAAGCCATGTCAACTTAATAATGTGAAAAAAAAATTCAATTTAGCAATCAAAAATAGCAGAATAATAACGTTCTGTATCAGATGAGTGCTAAAACAAAACTGCTTTTATTTCGAACCAAAAAACGCGCTAAAGTGAAATTTAACACAAAAATAAAAGTTTACATTTCGATCGATTGTTTTCCTCTGAGAGGAACTCAGATGGGTTAAACTGACCACGTCTCAAAGACCCCAAAAGGTTCAGAGTTGGATAAGTGATCCAGTGGCCAACTATGAGCCTTCTGGCAAGACCATTCAGCATGTTCTTTAACGTGCATAGGACACAACTCTTTTGCAGATGGGACCACAGCTGAATATTCCATATGATACACAGCTGAGGTCCTGCCATCCTCTCAGACCTTCTACTCTGGCATATAAACTGACAGGCTCCTGTCAGACCTCTGTGGCAAGCAACTGCTTCAGGGGGTATTTATTTATTTTTTTTTACACAGCAGCCTTTCCAAGCTCATCACTCTCTTTTGTAACCTATGGCAGAGCAGAGTTGGATTAGGTTGTTTTACCTCTGTGCGGCACTTTTTTTTACACGCAATGGGCTAAATGACCAGGTTACAAGGGTTGGGTTGTTTTACCTCTGAGCGGCACTTTTTTGCACACCATGGGCTAAATGGCCAGGTCACATGGACCCTGAAGGCTCAGATAAGGTTGGGGGAGGGGACCCACTGGAACAACTGTTGGAATACAGATGGTAGCCTCCCGTCAAGGGCATCCAACGTGTTCTTTAACGTGCACAGGGTAGGCAGAGCAAATCTCAACCCAAGCACAGTTCCAACTTAGGAATATCAGATTGCGAAATTAATAAAAACGAAAAAAAAAAACGAAATAAATAAATCTGTTTAAATGTACATTTCTATCAGAACGCCTAAAAGTTTAACACATTTTTATATTATTTCAAATACCCCTCACGGAGTATTTGAATTCTATTTTTCACTAGAAGCAGAAGTTCTGCTAATCGACACATTCCAGATGTACTGCGACGCGTGCAGCCGGCTTCCGGTCACGTGTCTACCTACAAGAGACCCCCAATGCGCACGTGTCAGGTAGCATGGGGCCCTCACGGGTATCGTCACGGGGACTACCTGCCGCCTGCAGTCTCGAGAAGCCATATTGTTGTCTTGATGGAGAAGAATGACACTTTAAGCACACAATGTCGTTGGGAAGAAGCAAAATGGCTCTCCCGAGGAAAGAAATATACAAAGCTGGATATTGTATTGCAGTAGTTTTATGAAAATAATAGGTGTTGATAAGAAATTCGAGCGGGCTGGGTTGTTTTACCTCTGAGCGGCACTTTTTTGCACACCATGGGCTAAATGGCCAGGTCACATGGACCCCGAAGGCTCAGAGAAGGTTGGGGGAGGGGACCCACTGGAACAGCTGTTGGGAGACAGATGGTAGCCTCCCGTCAAGGCCATCCAGCGTGTTCTTTAACGTGCACAGGGCCGCACATGGGGCCACGGCTTAACGTCCCATCCGACGGACGACGGCCTTTCCAAGCCCATCGGTGGAAATTCGAGCGGGTTTCTTTGTTTAAACACATTAAAATACTTATTACGGTAACATAATTTTGACATTTTTATATTCCTCTTAAATTATTATAGTTGAGTCGATTAACTTTTACGCTATTAATCTTCTCGCATGAAATTAATCGGTTCTTAACCCTTCCAGGGCCTAGCCCGTATGTACACGTACGGAGAATCTAAGTTGCGAGTGTCGGTGCGTATGCATATGGTCTTAGTACAACAAAAATATATCGATTTTTTAAAAAAATAAAAATTGCCTTTGTAATTTATATATATATCTTATAAAAAATATATAATTCAGGCTTCAAAAATAATATTTTGTTTTTTAATTTGATACATATTTTATTAAACTACAATATAAATAATTTGATAAAGCCATCTGATTGCCATTTCTTAGAAGCACTAAACGGTATTGCCGATTTGCGCTATTATCAACAAATTTTTTCCCTAAATTTTCGAAAATCTCCAAAAAATTAACAAAAAAATGCTATTTTTAAAAATGAAAGATTTTGGAAGCAATTTACAAAATACGTACCACTATTTTTTTTTCCGTTTCACACTCTTTTCTGTCAAAAACCTAGTCAGTATTCCCAAGTTATTTTTATCATTTTTCCCAGCATTCTATGCATCTTTCCTGCCTTCAAATCGAAACTAAAAGTAAACACGTCCTTCTTTTGCACCTGCATGTAATTAGTTATGCTTCATTGAGGAAAAAACAAGACACAGATGGCTGATGCAATCTCCGTTACTTGTGCTATGTGTTGTTTACAATTTTGGTCCAGCATATTGGATACTCTTTGTCAAGGTAGTATTTTTTTTAATTTAAACCTTAGTTAGTTTTCATTTCAGTAGATTTATTTTCGGAATTTAGCGATCTGAGTGGTTAGCACGCTTGGCTACTGATCTAAGGGACCTGGGTTCGAGCCCCGGGTAAAGCATGGATGTGTGTGTTGTTTTTCTGCTGAGATCCTGCCATCCTCACAGACCTTCTACTATGGCATATAAACTGACAGGCTCCTGTCAGACCTCTGTGGCAAGCAGCTGCTTGAGGGGGTATTTATTTATTATTTATTTGGTCGATCGATAAGTATCGGATTTTTTCATAGTTATGTTATATCGTATGGCCGGCCTACAACTTGTGGTAACATCGCATTAGGCTATATGTCAATTTTTATTTTATTATTTATTACTTTTTCAGTAAAACTTTGAATTAGTATCATTTTCTGAAAATAAATGAAGTCTTGGATATGGAAGCAAATTAATTTCTGTAGTTTTATTTCCGCTAGTTAGCGATTTTTAGATCGGCTGATTTACAACTACTGATATATCTTTCCTTGTTGGCTAGATCGGAAGCCGGCTTAAAAGTTGTTGCGGATATATTATTTATTAATCCCATTTAGATTATATGTAATTTTTCTTTTATTATTTCTTGTTTTTTTAATAAAAAAAACTTTGAGCTTGTACCGTTTTATGAAATTGAATGTCTTGGATACGGAAGCAAATAGACTTCCTTGCTACGGAAATCGGCCATCATTTGGGAGGGCAATTTCGGGAAGGGCTGTTCCTTGGTGAACAAACCTTTCTGCACTTAGCCAAGATTGCCAAAACTTCAACACCCAAGGAAAAAATTCATATTGTTTAATAAAAAAAAACAGCCAAGGAAATGTTTTTTCTATTTTCAGAAAATTCCGTGAATATGAGAAGACCAAGTCACGTTGTATAACACTGGCTGTGTTTAAAATATACGATACTGAAAAGAATCATTAAAAGAAATAAAAATCATATTTCAGGTGAATATTATATTATTCGGGAGGGAATTTCCTTTCGATAAATATATAATTTAACTATTTTTATTCAGCAGGTTTTCCAAAATGAAGCCTTGTATGAGAATTTAATAAGCCAAAATGAAGAATTGTATAGTGCGATTTTTTTTCTTCACCATATCACATTGAAAAAGGCTTATTAAAATCAATATGATTGCAAATTTATTTATATTATTTATTTTCATAAAATTCGCAATTAAATTCTGTCTAATTTCGTATATAACATGACCTATTTCCGTTTGATTGGTTATTTTTTTAAAAAATTCTAATGTTGACTTGTTTATTTGACTCAACACAATTGGTTTAAAACTTGGAATTTTCTCAAAGTATGGTACCAAGAAAAAAATTACAAAACGAGAAAAATATTTACTTAAAACCAAAAAAGTAATTTTTTTGTTATTCAGAAATATATAGTCATTCTCTTCATGTGCATTGTAATCATTTTTGTCTATTAGTTTTTTTAAATACATTTTTATTAGTGTTGCCAGAAGCATTTTTTTACTACATGACTCTAGATTACATGATTTTAGCCCTCTCCCGCAAGGTGAAAAATTATCAACTTTTTGACCATTACAACTATCATTAAATGTCAAATTTTCACCATAAATAGCTGTTTACAACATTAATTCAATGTTTTCCCCTTTTCCAAATTCAGTGTCCTTTACGGTGAAAATTCTGAATAATGGAAAATTCGAAAATGTGCATAGTAATATTTTACTTGTATCTAACTCAAAAAATATTTTATCTCTAAAAGCAAAAAAAGTGGATGTCTACAGTCCGACAGATGATAAAATGAAAACAACAGCTCGTTTAAAAACATAAAAAAGCTAGAGTATATATAAGATATTAATACAGATTTGGTTGGATTGTTTTACCTCTGAGCGGCACTTTTTTGCACACCATGGGCTAAATGGCCAGGTTACGTGGACCCAAAAGGCTCAGAGAGGGTTGGGGGAGTAACCCACTGGAACAACTGTTGGGAGACAGATGGTAGCCTCCCGTCAAGGCCATCCAGCGTGTTCTTTAACGTGCACAGGGTATGGCTCTCCCGCACACGGGCCACGGCTTAACGTCCCATCCGACGGACGGCGGCCTTTCCAAGCCCATCGGTGTCCCCTACTGACCGTGGGCAGGGCGGGAAATTTTGCGGAGATAAATCTCAACGCTGACCCAGCTGGGACTCGAACCTGGGAACTACAGATTACGAGCCTGGCGCGCTACCGACTGAGCCACTTCCACCCCTTATTAATACAGATGTCAAAAATTTTGACAGAGGATTGAAGAGGGGAAGTGTGAAGCATAATTTTTCAGTTCATAACTTATGATTTATGTAGTTTTAGTATTTTAAATTGATAGAAATGTTAAAAAGTATTTTTCAAATATGAGAGAAAGTAGGCGTAAATGAAATTTGCACTCCATCGAGAACCTGTTCAACAAATTCATGCTTAAAACCTTTGTAACTAACCTCGCAGAACGAAAAACATTTCAGATACACAAAGCTGAACTAGATCCTTGTGTCTTGCACACTGTTATCAATTACACGTAACTCTTTCCTCTCTTTTTATTCTACTATACTCTTTCGCGTTATAATTCTAGGGAACAAAATATGAAATTTTTCTCTTCCCAGTTCCGACATCCTTGATTTATGATAGCAAGTTAAACAGAATTACACTTTATTCAGGAAAAGGATTAAGATAAAAAAAAAATAATCGCTATGTGTCGAGAAAAGGTATAACTCTCACTGGCGAATACCCCATATTTCTCTTGGGGCGGGGGTGGCTCAGTCGGGAGTCCCAGCTGGGGTCAGCGTTGAGATTATCTCCACAAAATTCTCCGCCCTGCCCACGGTCAGTAGGGGACACCGATGAGCTTGGAAAGGCCGCAGTCCGTCGGATGGGAAGTTAAGCCGTGGCCCTGTGTGCGGGAGAGAGAGAGAGAGCTATACCCCTATGCCTATAAAAAACACACTGAATGGCCTTGACGGGAGGCTACCATCTGTCTCCCAACAGCTGTTCCAGTGGGTCCCCTCACCCAACCTTCTCCGAGCTTTTGAGGTCCAAGTGACCTGGTCATTTAGCCCATGGTGTGAAAAAAGTGCTGCTCAGAGGTAAAACATCCCAACCCATATTTCCCCTTCCCACAATTTCTTCGAATACAAATATATATAAATACCCCCTCAAGTAGCTGCTTGCCACTGAGGTCTGACAGGAGCCTGTCCGTTTATACGCCATAGTAGAAGGTATGTGAAGATGGCAGGACCTCGACAGAAAAACAACACGAACATCCATGCCTTACCCGAGGGTCGAACCTAGGTCCTTTTGATCAGTAGCCAAGCGCTCTAACCACTTGGCCACGGATGGCATACACCAAATACGTAAGTAAAATTATGGCGAAATACCACGTGAGAAGTCTAACTCAAAAGTTCACCTCAGGTGAAGACTTGTGTTAATTGATGCAAGTGTTCTTGTTTCCTACATAAATAACTTTTGAGCGAAGTTGATTTGCAATCATGAGCAATTAGAAACGTCACTTATTCATTTGGTGGGGATTGACCTTGTTCTCGTATTTTTCCCCTCACTCTAAACCAGATTTTTACGACGTCGAAGTTCCTGTCAAAAATTTCATTATAATTATTCGTGTTCAGCTATCGGCAACTTTTTCAGTGAACGCTACATCCTTTTGGAATTGTTCATTTCGTAGTAGTGACTGAATAAGAAATAATCATCTAAGTCGTGTATTTAGCCAATGAGTAAAATTCTTTGCCCCATACACCGAATTAATTTTGACAAAATAAAAATAAATACCCCCTCAAGCAGCTGCTTGCTACAGAGGTCTGACAGCAGCCTGTCAGTTTATATGCCACAGCAGAAGATCTGAGAGGATGGCAGGACCTGACAAGTACATTTAAAATTCTTTATCTGCAAAGCATTCTACAACCACATTACTTAATTTTGAGTAGATTTTCTCTACCTTTGGTGCTCGGTTGTTGAAGAAATTTTCGATCACCTATGGACCAAATACGAAACAAGAATCAGCACAAGGAATGGGCATATGAAGGGATTCTCACAATACCATATTGCGCGTTAAAAATCGTACGTGAATCACCGTACACTTTTCAACGAGTAATATGGCCTTGAGCTTGATCTTTATATGGAATTTGTGATCAAAACATCCAAGAAGTTATGAAAAATCCGAAAGCATCATATTTAAGGATGAAAACATAAAACTGTTCCAAAACGTTGAAATGACATCAATCTATTGAATAACCAATCAGCTGATACGTCACTAATTAGCGAGTTGTTGGGTTCTTTTACCTCTGGGCGGCACTTTTTTTGTACACCATGGGCTAAATGGCCAGGTCACATGGACCCCGAAGGCTCAGAGAAGGTTGGGGGAGGGGACCCACTGGAACAGCTGTTGGGAGACAGATGGTAGTCTCCCATCAAGGCCATCCAGCGTGTTCTTTAACGTGCACAGGGTATGGCTCTCCCACACACGGGCCACGGCTTAACGTCCCATCCGACGGACGGCGGACTTTTCAAGCCCATCGGTGTCCCCTATTGACCTTGGGAAGGGCGGGGAATTTTTGCGGAGATAAATCTCAAAGCTGACCCAGCTGGGACTCGAACCTGGGAACTACAGATTACGAGCCTGGCGCGCTACCGACTGAGCCACCCCCTAATTAGCGAGTCTCCCATAGACATGACTTAATTGTTAAGTCAAAGTGCAATGCTGTAGCCAATTGAAAATAACGACTGTCCTTGCGTATCATTACATATTAATTCCCTTTTTGGGGGAGGGGAAGTGGGATTAATTTTATGCAGTTCAAACTCTTACTTGCACTGTTACGATGAAATGAGGCTGTATACCAAATTTTATGGTTCTAGCTCTTACCGTTTGGCAGGCGTTCTCGAACAATCAGACTCCAAAATATACACTCGATCAGTGTTTTTAAAACTTTTTTGACCGCGACTCACAATAAGAAATACATTTTAAATCGCAACCCAGTCTGTGAGATCCCCTCTGATATTTTCTATTCTATTTCATTAAAAAAAATGCTGGTAGCGACCCATTAAATTGATTTCACGACCCACTAATCGGTCGCATCCGCAGTTTGAAAAACGCTGCATTAAATTACTGTACTGTTATTACCAAAAACTCGAAAAAAAAAATCAAGGAATAAAGTTTTCAATATATTTAATAAGAAAACATTTTTCAAAGAAAACAATTAGAATTTTATGTCCTGTTGTAGTTAACGAAAGGTTTTTAATAATCATTATCAGAACTCAGCTAGTCATTATTTCGATTTGCGTTTATTGGTCACGAGATCAAAAATCCATTTTGCTTGCATTGAATTCCTAATTAATGTAATAACCATTTATATTGAGCTTCAACAGTTAATTATTAGAAACTATTAGAATTATTATTACTTCTTTACTATTACATCTTTACATTACTGTAGTAATTAGCTGCACAAAGTTCAATGAAAATTCTATATGAGACCCTTAAAAAGCTACTAAATTCTCCTGATGAACTTTACTGTCTGCATCCCTTTCATCCAATTCCACTTCTGTTGTCATGACAACACCATCATTCCTGGTTTTCTCTTCTGGTTAACGACTGTCTGAAGACCGTAATCACATGGGTGATGGGCTCCCCGCAGCGGTTTGGCACGGACCATGATGACGGCTCGTTAGGTCAAAGGAGCCACGCGTAGTAGCAGTGAACAGCCCCGGAAGGTACCCCGGAAACAACCGCAGCAGGATGCCCTTTCACCCCTACCTCACACTTCATTGTAAGTTGGCGGCGGTTGGCCGTCAAGGTGCCGCCATCTCGTCTTGGCTTATTGGATCTGAAGCGTATCGATTGGTTCTGGGCAGTAGGTAACGGCTGGTCTATGTTGAGACAAGTTCACCAGAAATGATCGTAAAATGCTTGCAAGAAAACTTTGTTCCTCGTAGAAAATATATTATTTATTTAACCGTTGTCAGTCCACGGTTTTTGAACGCGAAACACTTAACTAAATACAGGTCGTACACCCAATCAGTAACGGTGGCTCTTAGAAACGAGGATGGGGTTATTTTTTGTCTCTCTTCGTACGATAAAAATGACCTCTCTCAAGGTTTGCTGGAGACCGTATTCCGAATAAATATACAGTTTTTTTGGTTAAGTTGCTTACAACTAAACAATGATTATTAAAATTAATAATAACCACTATTATTCAATATACTTCATGGTTAGTAAGCTTGGCTACTGATGAAAGGGATCTCTGGATAAGGTATAAATGTTTGTTTTCTGTGCAGTCTCTCTATCGAAGTCTCACCGTCGTCAGTTTCTCTATGAAGACTAATATTAGAACTCTGTGGCAAGCAAATGTTTGGGCGATAATTGATTTTATATTTCACCAGGACCAGATCTTGTCCCCGTCTGAGAATGCTAATAAGAGTAACGGAAGTCAAAAAATATTAAACTTGTGCATATTTCAAAAATATGTTACAAGCACTACTTATTAATTTAATTTAATATAGTAATAAATTCAAGGTGAATATTATTTACATTGACTCCATTCGGGAGATTTAACAAACATATGTGGCATTACAAACATAACATGAATTCAATGATTATGTACAACACCGCATATAAGAAAAAATGAATGCACTCTTGAGATGAAGGGAAATGAAACGTTTAAAACTTATAGCATTTGAGATATTTACATAAGTCAATGCTTCGTAAATGCTTTTTAAAAATGGCTATGAAAGGAGTGATGACTGTATCCTCTGGAAGATCATTCCATACTCTACAAAGAAATGGTATTTGGAATTTCTTCCTGTTCAAAAGTCCTGAGAGTTTCGACTTTATTGCTTGCTTTAAACTGCCCAAAGATTCGCAATAGCGCTGTGAGTTGATGGTGTTTCTATGATCCAGAAATCCAGTCAACAGCGGAACCTGAGAGTCAAATTGAAATATCAGTATACCGTACATTGTTCAACTTTGGAATGCATCCATTCGGGGATTGTATAGAATCCACACAAAAGTCTCTCACGTCCAACCCAATACCAGAGAATAATTCTGGTGTTGATGAGTTCCTTCTATGTAAACACCCGAGTTTCATAGAATTTATGTGCGGTATTTTTTTTTTGGTCATTATGAGCGGCACTTTTTTGCATACAATGGGCTAAATGGCCAAGTTACAAAGACCTCGAGGGCTCAGAGAAGGTTGGGGGAGGGGACCCATTGGATAGTTGTTAGGAGACATATGGTAGTCTCCCGTCAATGAATAATTGCGTGTTCTTTAACGTGCACAGGGATCTCTCCTGCATATGGGGACCACGGCTTAACGTCCCATCGGACGGACAGAGGCCTTTTCAAACTCATCAGTGTCCCTTACTGATGGAGGGCAGGACGGGGAGAATTATTCGGTACTGAAGCATCAGGAATTCTCACACAACCGACAATAAATTTCAAATTGAACATTTGAACGTGATGCAGCAAATTTCAATGCACGTGCTAGTTCACCGGTTGCCACTGGCGCTGTAGTCGTCTTTCACGCACTGTTACATTCACGTTATAAAAACCATTATATTTTAGAAATTTACATTTATATTAAGGGAATCGTACTTCATTTTTATTAATATTGTTTTTAACTGCACTTTTACATCAACTAAAGTTTTAATACAAGATATTAAAACCTTAGTTTATTGAAGAATACAACTAAGGTTTTAATACAAAATTTACTGCATTTGGTTTCTGTAAAAATATTTCTCACGCAACCGGCATATTCATCTAATCGGCAACCTCCATTCCCCCATAAAGTCTGATAATCGCCAATTCCAGAAAAAGACTTTGCGATATATCTGCCATCCCTTCCCACATTTCCCAAACTTTGTAGAATGTATTAATAATAAAATAAAGCATAATAATCAGATTCTTTCACGTCATTTGCATGACTTTTCTTTAAAATTCTCATTTGCATATTTATATTGCTTTTGCCATTTGATGTGATATACAGTATTTCACTTTTGCAAAACTGTTCTCCAGAGTTGTTATTGGATTCACTGTGTCGTGTTTTTTTGCTTTTAAAGAAAACTTTTGCCTTGGGTAGAGGACACTAATGCAATACTGGGATTCGCGTTTTCATAATTTCCCATTAGTTCGTTGACACTAAAGTTGGAAAACGACAAAAATTCATTCCTTTTGATTCCACAGAAGCGATTTCAACAGCATATTCCGTAGAACTTCTATTTGTGAACATCTCCCACTCTCTGCATAATTTATCACCAAGTTTACATACCATGTTCAAGTCGAAGGTTTTTATGAAACTTTCTCAAATCAAAGGTTAACTTGAAATTTAATACCAGAATTCAAAAATATATTGTTTATTTAATTTAAACTTTACTACTTCTTCCTACCTGGAGACAGTTTGAAACAAGACTTACACAAAGTTTGGATCCTACGGTTTGGAAACAATACGCTTAATACTGCTATTCTCGATATTATTCTTAATGTAACCACTTATTTCTTAATAGTAGTCATGTAACTTGGAATATAAACGCTCATTGAAACAATATAACAAAACCGTATTAAGATTCATATTTGATTAGTAGGATTAAATATATGGAATACGGCAAGGGTTTGAGATCCCCAATCTTCCAAATTGTTTCAAGAACGGGAAACGAAGGTAATATGTTTACTATTTTTTATACCTTTTTTCTTTAGGAAAATATACAACTAGAAAAGAATATGATTCTAATCCGTTTCCGTTTTTTTTCCCCTTTAGTTTCGTCCTGCAAGTTACATAAAAGTAGATTTTTTTAAAAATCTAATGATGGGCACCAGTAACACCTGCCTAGTTCCGACCTTGCTTGAGAGTTAGACACTGTAAAATGCTCTTAACATATATATACAAATAGAAATCAAAATAATATATAAACATAGGAACTTACCATGTAACAAGCTGGTAGTCCATACTTCATCGTAATAAACTTTTTCAAGTGCTTTATTGTAAGGGCAGCTGGACACTGAAGGTACCTTCTCTGTGAATCCTGAAGAGAAAATAAACAGATCTTATTTCAACATATTTAATGATTTACTATATACATATTTTAGATAGTTATAAAGATCTGCTAGAGTATCGTCCTATTTAAAAATAAGTCACTTGGGATATTTTGAACTTATTTTCTTCTGCTCAAATAAACAAATAAATCGAGTTGCAGTACTGAAGAAAACAAGGAATGCATTATTTGTATCAGCATAAAATTAAAATATGTCACTTGAAACCCATGCCTAAAAGAACAACTAACGCAAAAGCTTCTGATTTTGGAACTCTTCAAGAAGGTTCTAAAACACTCCTATGTTGGAGTCCTTCATAAAATGGTGCTATTGATATTATCCGAGACATTTGATAAAGTGATTAAGAGCAATATGTCCAGTAAACAACAACTTACCATTTCTTCTGCTCCTGTAGTATCAGTTGAACTGCTGGCTCGTGTATCACTTTCCCTAAAAGGAACAACATATAAGTAAACTTGAAAAGAACATTATTGAATTTAACTTGAAAATAACATTAATGAAAACAAATTAGAAAAGAATAATAATGAAAGCAAACTTGGAAAGAACATTAATAAAAGTAAACTTGAAGAGAACACTATTGAAAGTAAACTTGAAAAAAAAAACATGAATGAAAGTACAGTCATGGTAAAATGATGTTTTTTTTATAATGACCTGTGAAATTAAGATAATTCAACAACCATAGTTCTACTCCAGTGGTTTCTCATGGGGGGAGGGGTTAGAAATTTGCAGGGGTGTTTTCTTGAGGTTTTGTGAGGAAATAAATAGGACATCTAACATTTACGTAAATGTACGTTTCATTTCAACAGAAATCTTTGAAATTCATTGATCAAAATACTCCTAAATTTGTGTATATGTCAAATATTTTTTCAACTAGTTTTACACAGGAAAAATTATTTCATTTCCATGAATGGGGGCGTTAGAAAAATAATACTTGGTGCAAAAAGATTGAAAACCACTGCTTTACACTAATGAATTCTAAACAATGTGTTGTCATCTGTAAGGTGACCAGTGAGACCGGATATAGATACTCCCCCCCCAACATTCGATAATTTTAAAACTATAATAGAGGGGTTGGGTTGTTTTACCTCTGAGCGGCACTTTTTTGCACACCATGGGCTAAATGGCCAGGTCACATGGAGCCTTCGGGGTCCATGTGATCGGGGACCCACTGGAACAGCTGTTGGGAGACAGATGGTAGCCTCCCGTCAAGGCCATCCAGTGTGTTCTTTAACGTGCACAGGGTATGTCTCTTCCGCACAAGGGGCCACGGCTTAACGTCCCATCCGACGGACGGCGGCCTTTCCAAGCTCATCGGTGTCCCCTAACTGACCGTGGCAGAGCGGGGAATTTTGCGGAGATAAATCTCAACGCTGACCCAGCTGGGACTCGAACCTGGGAACTACAGATTACGAGCATGGCGCACTACCGACTGAGCCACCCCCGCCCCCTATAATAGAGGGGGGGGGGGAAGGAAACATATATGGGGTGCTCAGAGACACAAGTGGTTCAAGTAAATGCCATAAATTTTGGAGACAATCGACTTTAAAACCTTTATACATTTTTGTTTTATTTTATGGTGAAAATTTTTTAAAACTTGCTTTTTTAAGGATAGAACAATAATACATTTCAATGTTCCACACATTATAAAAGAAATCCCTCAGTGCATCTATAAAAAACAGTGCAAAATTTTTTAATTTTGAACTTGGATCACTAATGTACTGAGCACCTTATATACTGCACATCTTTTCCATGAATATTTTCGTAAAAAACGCCCATTGAATAGGCGTTTTTTAGAAAAATATTCTAGGGGAGAAAATATTCTTACGGAGGGGGGGGGGGTATAAAATTCATCCCGATTGAACGGATCTTGGAGCAAAGTAGAAATTATCGATCGTCGAGAAATATCTTGTTTTAAGTATGATAGGTTCGAAAGGAATATCCCTGGTAGAACTAAATGTATGTTCTTTGATCACAAAACGTTAAAATATGCGTTAAAAACGCAGCACTATAAAATAATAGCAGTAGTAAAATATTATACTGGTTACTTATGTTTATACTGAACTCAATAATACCGAATTTGGTAGTGTGGCATAATTATTACTAACCAATTTCGTTTATGCCCGATATTATCTGACCAGAACAATTTTTTATTCCACGTGTTCTAGCTTTAAAATTACCGAATGAAGTGTGGTGTATCTGTAAAAAATTACAAGAATGGCGTTCCAAAACAATTCAGTTATTCCTGCCATTGATTTATCTCTAGATCTTCATTTCAAACCTTAAAAGATTTCGATTCATATAGCTCTCCCAAAAGAGGGCAAAAAATATTTTTTAAAAATGACAAATTTGCAAAACAACAATAAAACAAGCATTCCGTAAAATTCTTGTCTGTGAACAGTACTAGTAGTAAGTTCGTCTTTAAAACGATTTTTATTATTATTCCGCAAAACAGACAGCTTTCGTAGCAACGATTGACAGCGACGAAAGAAAACAAAGAACGGTGGTGGAGTCAGTTCGCAACTTCTCTCTACACGTCGAGGAGGGCGATTCCCACAGCCCGCTGGCAGGTGGGGGACAGAAGATGTCATTAACTCGAGCGCTTCGCGGATAAGATGGCAGCTAGCATTTTGGCCTTCTCACCCGTCCCCACCTGCAACCGAGATGTTGGAATCACCCTCACCGCCGTGTGGAGAGAAGTTTCCAGCTGACTCCTCCACTTCTCCATCCGGTGTCATTTCACTGATGATGATGGAAAGCTGTCGTTGAAATGAAACGCTTTTTACCGAAACTTTCAAAGAGTAAAAATATTTTAGAAGATTAAAACTGAAATGTTATTGCTCTTTGGTCAAGAGCTTTGTGGAAATATCTTTGCAGTTGCCTTTAAGCAGGGGCGGGGGTGGCTCAGTCGGTAGCGCGCCAGGCTCGTAATCTGTAGTTCCCAGGTTCGAGTCCCAGCTGGGTCAGCGTTGAGATTTATCTCCGCAAAATTTCCCCGCCTTGCCCACGGTCAGTAGGGGACACCGATGGGCTTGAAAAGGCCGCCGTCCGTCGGATGGGACGTTAAGCCGTGGCCCCGTGTGCGGGAGAGCCATACCCTGTGCACGTTAAAGAACACGCTGGATGGCCTTGACGGGAGGCTACCATCTGTCTCCCAACAGCTGTTCCAGTGGGTCCCCTCCCCCAACCTTCTCTGAGCCTTCGGGGTCCTTGTGGCCTGGCCATTTAGCCCATGGTGTGCAAAAAAGTGCCGCTCAGAGGTAAAACAATCCAATCCAAAGCCTTTAAGCAATTATATAGTTATAGTGATGTACTAAGACACTGCGCAATCGATGCTTAGATAATTCTCATAGTAATTCTCATACTAATTCTCATTAGTAGACCTGAAAGGTCAACTAATGACTAAAGATAATGAAAATCTTTAGTCATTAGTTGACTTTATGAGAATTGTCGAACATCAGTTGCACAGTTTCATAGCCTCCACAGTTGATACGTCACTGGTCAAAAGACGATTCACATGTCGAAAAACCTTGGGTTATTTTATGACCGAGCAGAGCTTTTCTGCACACAATAGGCTAAATAGCCTAGTGACCGAGTCTCAGTGAATATTGGGAGAAGTATCTCCCGTCAAGGCTATCCAGCGTGTTCTTTAACGTGGTGCACAGCGAAGAGGAAAGGATAGTTTTATAATTTAAACAATAGTTTAATAACTATGTGATAGATAGCAACGAAGAGAACAAATCCTTGTGATCTGCATGAGAATGGAGGATGGGTGTAGACAACAGCACAGAGGCGCAGTCATCTTTAATCCGTTCCTGGTTTTAACGTGTGTAATAAATATGCCATTATTACTAACTGAACTGAAATATGTGGTCATCTATCACTTTCCTTTACAGCTTATTGTATTTCTTCTTCTTTCAAGTAACCACCCCTTGAAGAAGAAATAAGTAGTACTTGGCATCACAAGATAAGCCTCTCCTCATTCGTAAACTATCGGCTTTTCACCCTTTCATTATATTTCTGACAGCCGTATCAAACCGAACCAACAGCCACGCCTCACTGCCAGACGAGAATGCTGCCGTGCGGCACAAACAGGGCAACAGAGCGTGACGTCACCATGACCCTGTGACCTCCCACAGCAGCGACAGCGGGATGTACGGGGGAGGCGGGCCCACGCCCTTTGTTCCCTGTGTGGGCCGTCCGGGGTAGAGGAGGGGCCTCTAGAGTGATGAGCCTTATGGAGCAGTAGCGCGTCCGGGCGGGCCGACCTTACCCTCTCCTCCGGTAGAGGGTGGACGACAACTGATAGCTGTTGGTGGTGAGAGAGTGGAAGTCTCCCCCTCCTCTTTATCCTGCTGTCATCAAGGGTTTGGCTGTCGGATGGCGGGAGCTGCTTTTCGCTTCCTCAGGTTCCCGGACACTAATTGTGTGGCATGCAGGTGCTACGTTTCTGAAACAGGCTAATGAAGGCTCAGATTTAACATACTTTTGGGTTGAGTAATACTCACTGTCCAGCAGGCATTTTAACATTTATAATAAATAAATAAATACCCACTCAAGCAGCTGCTTGCCACAGAGGTTACAATATATAAATCCAACTGGTTCCACCCATGAACAACAATGTAAAACAAAGCTTTTTGGTTGTTTTTCAGTTTTGTTCATTTTTGCATAACAAATATTGTGGTGTATGTAATAATACAGCTTTTCTGACGAAATAAATCATTAAAAATGTCTGTTTGCTTTTTGCTTTTGTACTTTAAATTGACTGATTAGGCAGCCACATGAAAACTTAGCGTAGTCTTTTCTGGTGAATGCCATTTATTGTGGTATGGAGAATTACGATATACACTATCATACAACAAATATTGCGCACTGGAATGTTATGCAATGGAAAGCAACATTCAGAGCTCTAAACTTTGAAAATTAGCTTTTTCTTTCACTGCAAAGCTTAGTTTTAAGGTTAAGGATTGCGTTGTTTTACCTCTGAGCGGCACTTTTTTTGTACACCATGGGCTAAATGGCCAGGTCACATGGACCCCAAAGACTCAGAGAAGGTTGAGGGAGGGGACCCACTGGAACAGCTGTTGGGAGACAGATGGTAGCCTTCCGTCAAGGCCATTCAGCGTGTTCTTTAACGTGCACAGGGTATGGCTCTCCCGCACAAGGGGCCACGGCTTAACGTCCCATCCGACGGACGGCGGCCTTTCTAAGCCCATCGGTGTCTCCTACTGACCGCGGGCAGGGCGGGGAATTTTGCGGAGATAAATCTCAACGCTGATCCAGCTGGGACTCGAACCTGGGAACTCCAGATTACGAGTCTGGCGCGCTACCGACTGAGCCACCCTCGCCCCTTTAAAGTTAAGGAAAACGCTTTCAATATGAGAGGAAAAATGTCACTGGACATAAAATTGTAGATCTCCAATTTATCTAAATCTTGATTTACAACAATTTGTCCTCAAAGATCTTATGGAAACAAAAAATGGAGGAAGAACTCCATAATCTCCTTCCTGTTCAGTCCATACAGTCACTTTCACTACAAAATATAACTTGTTCTTAATGTTTTTATCCCGGAAGTTGTATTCAAGATGAGTTCGTGCTCAAATTTTCGAGCCAGTGCCAGAATACGGGAAAACATTTCTCTGACACATCCTGAAACGTATATACAGAAGCGCAAATCGCAAAACCATTTTTTAATTCTTTGCAATATACGTTATTAAAAGCTTTAAATTAATTTAAATTATTTGATAAAATTACTAAAAAAATTCATAGAAAGTGGAAAATTCTTGAGTGACATCAATTTTAAGCTAAGAGCGATTCGCTAATTCAAAAGAATATCTAAAAAATAATGAAAGACTGCATGATACTCAATTTTAAACAATAAAGACTGATTAAAAGGTTGGAATTATAAGTTGTCCTGATTAAAAGGTTGGAATTATTAGTTGTTTGGTATTTCTTTGACAATTTCGGGTAGATTTAGAAACTTAATTCATGACTAAGCTCGAGCCCAAAAGCAACGATAGTAGTTGTTTGATATTTTTTTTTGACAATTTCGGGTAGAATTAGAAACTTAATTATGACTAAGCTCGAGTCCAAAAGCAACGATATTAGTTGTTTGATACTTTTTTCGACAATTTCGGGTAGAATTAGAAACTTAATTATGACTAAGCTCGAGCCCAAAAGCAACGATATTAAGTTGTTTGATACTTTTTTTTTTGACAATTTCGGGTAGAATTAGAAACTTAATTATGACTAAGCTCGAGCCCAAAAGCAACGATAGTAGTTGTTTGATACTTTTTTTTCGACAATTTCGGGTAGAATTAGAAACTTAATTATGACTAAGCTCGAGCCCAAAAGCAACGATATTAAGTTGTTTGATACTTTTTTTTTTGACAATTTCGGGTAGAATTAGAAACTTAATTATGACTAAGCTCGAGCCCAAAAGCAATGATATTAGTTGTTTGTTCCTTTTTTTTTGACAATTTCGGGTAGAATTAGAAACTTAATTCATGACTAAACTCGAGCCCAAAAGCAACGATATTAGTTGTTTGATACTTTTTTTTTTTGACAATTTCGGGTAGAATTAGAAACTTAATTATGAGTAAGTTCGTGTCCAAAAGCAACGATATTAGTTGTTTGATACTTTTTTTTTGACAATTTCGGGTAGAATTAGAAACTTAATTATGACTAAGCTCGAGTCCAAAAGCTGTCTTCTTTTGGACAAGACAAAGCTCTGGCCGAAAATCATCTCTGGTTTGGATTCTTTCCACCACCAGCATTTTAAAAGAGAAGTGACTGACTTCATTTCAGAATCACCACTGAAAGGACAAAAGGAGGAAGAAATAGGATGTTAAAGATGCATCACGATCTTTCCACTACTGAAATCTGTAAGTTTCTCTTTTTTTTTATTAATTGCCTCGTTACAAATGCCGAACAAATCCACCAAAGGGCAGGTTTGCCTTCCTGTAATTGGATATTTCCTGATGGTCGATAGAATGAACAGAGAAATTTTGATTAGGATATCACTTGTCATTAACTCATGCAGGGTTGGGGTTGCTTTACCTCTGAGCGGCACTTTTTTGCACACCATGGGCTAAATGGCCAGGTCACATGGACCCCGAAGGCTCAGAGAAGGTTGGGGGAGGGGACCCACTGGAACAGCTGTTGGAAGACAGATGGTAGCCTCCCGTCAAGGCCATCCAATGTGTTCTTTAACGTGCACAGGGTATGGCTCTCCCGACACGGGGCCACGGCTTAACGTCCCATCCGACGGACGGCGGCCTTTCCAAGCCCATCGATGTCCCCTACTGACCGTGGGCAGGGCGGGGAATTTTGCGGAGATAAATCTCAACGCTGACCCAGCTGGGACTCGAACCTGGGAACTACAGATTACGAGCCTGGCGCGCTACCGACTGAGCCACCCCCGCCCCACTCATGCAGGGGGGGGGGAGGGGTATGATGGATTGGGTTGTTTTATCTCTGAGCGAAACGTTTTTGCACACAAGAGAGTGATGTTTGTATAATCTGCATCAGAAGACCTCAGCAGAAAGACTTAAAATATTATCTTGATTTTAATTTAAATCCACTACTTAACTGGTCACTGGAATACGGCAGTTTATTTACAACGTTTATTGCTAATGTAATTTGTGATTATTCATCCTGGAGTTGTCAAAATTGCTAACATACATAGGATTAAATGAAGCAGCTCTCTATGCAAAATTTACCACTACCGTTCCTTATCAGCACTAAAGTGATAACAGCCACATCTCAGGAGAATAAAAACAGTCTGGCATGACAATGACTTAAATGACGAAGAAAGAAATTATTCAGGTTTCTATTTGTGGATGGCCTCACTTTATCACTCAGTTTATCAGCCAGCTGCTGGAGAGGAGTCATTAAACAAAAGGAGAAGAGTGCTTGCCTCTTTGTGATGCAGAGGATGTTGCTACTTTTTGTTTTCACGAGATAAAATCTGAAGGCTGTTCCCTCTTGTCATTCATAGGCATTAGCAACTCTAGTTGTTTCTGAAGTATCGCTTGGAATCTTTTTGTTTCTGAAGAATGCTCAGCTTCTGTGGATGTTGAAAGAGTTGCGTCGTTTGATTGGTGGAAGAGTAACGGTTCGTCAACCGTGTATGGGAAAGAAAAGTGTAACAAAGGAAAGTAACTAACACCGTAAAAGTGCAAGTGGCATGAGTGACTCAATGCTTTACTTGGGTTTTTGTGTCAAACGATTTTAGAATTTAGACTAAAGGTGAAAGGGCAGACAAACCTTAGCAATTGTCTTATCACCTTTATTCTTTACATCAGTGAAAAGTCTGTTTTAATTATTGATTCAAAAGAATTACCATTTTTATATAATTAATTACACTCTCTAGACATATGCCAGTGGAAGGCAAAGCCGAGACTGTTGATTAAAATATATATATATTTTTAAGCGACTATGAGATTGAAAATAAAAATCTAAATTAAATCTATCCCAATCGCGCTAGTAAACTTCGTTATATGAGGAAATTCGTTGTAATCTCTGATGGATAACATGTAAAAATGACATTATCACGTAAATAAGATGATTTTGAATCTGTTATATAAAAAAAATCTCGTGTGATTTCTTTCCCCATTTCAGAAGACAAAAGGAAATGCTCTAAAGAAAGTTACACAGGCCACAACCAAATTCAAAATCATTTTCGCTATAACTGATCTTTATTTGATAAATAGGCGCGATATAGACCTATTAACGGTCTCGCTAGTTTATAGGATATAACGAACGACCGCAGTTAAGTGGCAAGAACGGCCATGTGCCTTTCTTTACATTTTATACCAAAAAATTAATTCCACGCGTATTATTTTAACAAAATTCCTCACCCACATGTACCCTTTTCACCATGAACGTCAGTGAGGATGATATAAGGAAGGCAATTGTTTTATTCTTCCAAAAAAAAAAACCACAACTGAAATAGTTAAAACATGTACAATGCTGAACTAACATTACATATTACTGTCTGAAAGCTGAAGAAATGTTAGTCTCAAATTTGGTGTTTTTGACTCCTGCGTGCTTTAGGGATAATTAATCTTAAGAAAAATCATACCTAGACTGTAATGGTTAAACGTAAAATTTGAGGATTTGTACAAATCTAACTAGGGATTTACGGAGTGGCACTGATTTTCATTCTGTTTAAGCTTTCCTTCTGGCGTCCATGTGCATATAAACTAGAATAAAGCACTTCTTATTAATGAAGGGCTTGAAATGGCTACCCTTGAATGGTGTATTCAGAACACATCTTCCGAAAATCTGAAAGACTAGTTAAAAGGAGTTCTAAGTCCTTGTGACTTTACTTAACTCATTGCACGAAAGTATCATTTAAAGATAAAATGATCTAATCTAACCCTGATAAAAAACACAACCTAAAAGCTTAGCATAACAATTTATATTAATTAAAAGTACTTATTTTAAACATAAATTTAATATTAGTTCTAGAATGCATAGGATTATAGTAGCGCAAAGCTAATTACATTAACCTACTCACCCATCACCATATTCAAGAGATAAGCTGATGGTCTCATCAGGAGTGTAGATAAACCTTTGATTGGCAGCCTCGCCTTTCTCTTCTGATGTACAGTTAAGAGCTGGAAGGTTAATCAGATATCTCTGTCACTAACGGATATTACCAAAAAATATTTTTTACTAATCTCAGTATCAATTGGAAATAATATCTGCTACAGAAACCCTATTAAATCAAAGTAGAAATATCTATATATTTACATTACATCACTGAGATATTCATTACTTGTGATAAAGTTTCCTGAATACCAATCAATATTAGATTACCTAGGCAAGAAGATAAAAAGTACCAAATGAGATTTGAAACTAGAAATATTTTAGCTTCTTGTTTTTTGTTGAAATTTAATATCAAATGAAACTGAAATCGACAATGTGTTATTTTGTTTTGAAAAAAAAAAATACTGAGCAGGAGTTAAAAAAACAGAAAAATTATTTCATATTTTTTCTTATTTTTTTTCTTAGTTTTCTTTGCATTTTGAAATTATGAATGGATAAATCCATATCCTTATATCTGCCTATTTTTTAAAGAGCACATTGTTTTAGATCAGTTTATGAGACATTTTTTGTATATCATGTAAAGGGTTGAATAGTCTTGTTTTGTAATTAATAAATGGTTTAAAATTTTGATACAGTGAGGAAAAGGTGTACTACAAAAAGTTGCTTTGAATGGAAAATAATTTATAAGCCAAAGTGAGAATTAGTGGAAAAAATCTCAATGCAGTCACAGTAGAGATTTGAAATTGGGAAGTGAAGTTGTGAGCCTGTACTGCTACCGAGAAAGCTGGCCCATTACCTTGAAGAATGTGTTAAGACTAAACAAGAAACTTATTATCACAGAAATGGGAATGAAAACAGTGAAAAACATAGGAAATTTATAAATGTAATTGGATGTTCATATTTTCTCTGCACATCTGGATTAGGAATACTTTTAGCCAGTGGTGCACAACCTTTGCCTGTCAACTGTCCACACGAGATATTTTTGAGCTTCCAGGATGCAGTAAGAAAAACTGTATTTAATTATACTAGAATTTTCCTTGGAGAACTTTCTTAGAAACTTTAAAAATCTCACCCAAGTTCGCATTGCTGTAGTGTCATCAAGTCTGCTGATATTACAGCAACTATAAAGATCCTAGCAATAGTTTGGTGCCAATTCTTCTGGAAAATGCTATTTTACCTAATTTTAATATGTACAGCACACTAAAGGTCTAATTTGACACAAAAGCAAATTACTTCACTGAGAAAATTAGAGTATAATTACATTATTGTATGTAACAATAACAATAAGAATAACAAATAATGTGAAATATTGTTTAAATATTTGATATCAACCTAAGAGGTCACAGGCTGCGAGTTATGAACCACTACTTTTGGTTGTTTGGGGTTTAATGGTGCAATGGCAACTAGAGCCATATTGCACCAAACATACAATAAACAGTAAAAGTCACATAATCCTCATTCGAAAGTTAAAACTACACACAAATGGGAAAAAGAAATGAAACTAGAACGAATGTGTATAAACAACAAGTGTGAAATTGAAAAACAAACAACTGGTGTAGAGGACCCAGAAAAGCAACAAATCTAAACAGTAAAAGGGTTAAAATATCATAGACTGCTTATTTTCATTAAAATAATTAATTTTTATGATTATATTGTTTATGTTTACTTTATTTTTTTGTTGCTTTAGTTATACATAACTTATTGGTTATACATTTCTTTGGTGGCTTGCCTTTACTGCTTCTTATGTAGCCCTTCAGCTAAAAAGTTTGTCCAGGCCTGCTGTGGAGTTAAGGCAACATTATAACCATCCTCCAAAGGAAGTTGCACAATCAACAACCAAATTTCAATCAGGGGATGGATGATTCAAGAAGGGGTATTTAAAACAACAAATTTACATTGGGAGGAAACTGAAATCATGTCATTGAATCTAATGTAAGAAAATGCGTTTTTTTGCTTGCAGTGTCTTAAATAAATGAATATAAATGATCTAAACTGATGGAAGTGAAAAATCCATGATTTGTTGAAAAAATTAAAAATAACTGATGAGATTATTACACAAAATCCAGTAATAAAATATTCGATTTACCTGCTTCAGGATGTTCTCCATAAAATTCTCGTCTCCTTTTCATTTCATCTAGATCGAGTAAAATTCATATTCATATAAAATGCATCATTATATAAATTTTTTTAATAAATGTAATTTATTAAAGAAAATAGCTTTAGGGGCAGTCTGAAGAACTAAGCATGCAAACTGAGTATGTCAAAAAAAAAAGACTAAGTGTAGTAGCATTAAAATCAATTTATTTAAGGAACTTGAGTTTGAATAATTAAACAATACATCTGGGTATTACAATTCAATGGCATAACTTTTTTGCGTTTTTGGTTAATGTAAATTAATGAACTAATGCCATGTTGAAAATACAATTTGCCCAAAGGGTAGGAGCAAAATTCCATTCCTTCCAAACTTGGCTACAGTTAAAAACAAAAAGCATTTGCTTCTTAAAACTTCAACAATACATAACATTCAATTAAACAATAAAGTTTTGAGAAAAAAAATCACTATTATGATTCCAAATATATAATTCCACTGATAAGTGTAATAGCCAGTTCTACCTATATTGAAAGAAAAGAATTTGTTTAGATCTAGCTTCAATTCAGCTTTCATTTTAGACGGGGAAATCGAAAAATGTTTCTCTCACTTTGGAAGAGAACTTGCATTAATTACAATTAAATAAATAAATAAATAATAAATACTCCTTCAAGCAGCTGCTTGCCACAGAGGTCTGATAGGAGCCTGCCAATTTATTTGCCAAAGTAGAAGATCTGAGAGGATGGCAGGACCTCAGCAGAAAAACGACACATACATCCATGCCTTACCCGGGGCTCGAACCCAGGTCCCTTAGATCAGTTAACATTGCTTTATATAACAGATTCAATGGCAGTGTAATTAGGACTGGCAACAATAGCGATTCAATAAAAGCAGTACCATGTACAAAATGAGTTTTTATTTTGAATGAAGAACTACCTTTTGCATTAAAACCTTTAAAAAGGTGCAAGGTTATTGTAATTTTTCAAGATATTTATTTCCCCTAAGAATGGTAAGCTGTTTCACATTATCCAATATTTGCTAAATACTTACTTTGATAAAGTCCAGGCACGAGTTTGTACACAACGTCTTGTAAAGTTTTATCAGATCTGTAAGAGAAAAAATTAAATATAAAAAAAGACATTCAGATCTTTACAGCAAAATACTTTTAATTAAACAAAACGAAATATTTTATTTGAAAAAAAAAACAACAACTAATAACAGATTTCCATTAACAACAAAAAAAATTTCCTTTTTCCCATTTTTTGAGTTCATGATCTAAATCAGTGATTCTCAAGTGTGGACACCAGAAAATTTCAATAGTTGAAATAATAAAAAAAAGATTATTCAAGGCTTGAAAAATCGCCCGTCCTCCGCCAGCCAAGTTTACATTTTACTAACGAAAGACCGAAAATTAAAGATTAATATCTGCCTAAAAATAATAAATAAATAAATACCCCCTCAAGCAGCTGCTTGCCACAGAGGTCTGACAGGAGCCTGTCAGTTTATATGCCACAGTAGGAGATCTGAGAGGATGGCAGGACCTCAGCAGAAAAACGACACACACATCCATGCCTAATCCGGGGCTCGAACCCAGGTCCCTAGTGGGCGGATAATTTTTTCGATTACAGCTTTTCCCTTTTTTGCGTTTTTCCCGATAATTAATTTGCATTTTTTTTTTCCGCTTTTAGCGAAACAAACTTCTATGACTACAAACATAGAAGGATATGAAATCATAAATCGGGAAACCAAAATTTTTCTCACCACCTAAAACATGCGAAAAATAATCATCTTCTTGGGAAACATGTCGTGCGATCTCTTTACAGATTGATCGATCCCTAATGAAAGATGGAAACTACCGTATATTTCCGCAAATAAGACGAGGTATAAAATTTCGTCAAAGTTTTAGCATATATCTGTCCTATAAGACGACCTGAAAACTATCAACGGCCTATGAATTTAGTTTAGATCGGCGATCATCATCTGGATAATAATACTGTATAGCGTATACGGAATTATGTCCTATTCACACTGATTCGGGCATTCCGGAAATGAATGACCTTGATTATTCACAAAAGCGTCGTATGGGCTATTCTATTTTGTGGACATACCCTACTCTGTACTAGAAAAATAATTACGGTTTGGCTGTTTTTTCTTCAGTAACTCAATAAACATAACTTTTAATATTTATTTTGTTTTAGTATTGTTTTACCATTACAATGTAATGTATTATTTACTACTACAATGCAATGTATTATCATATAGCGTATTTAAATAATATGATAGATTTTTCGATAAGTTGTAATAATAATGGTTTCAATTTATATAAATTTCAATCTAATTTTTTTGTATCTGTCCTATAAGACGACCCGGATTTTGGGGGCCTTTTTTTATGATTCAAGTATCGTCTTATCTGCGGAAATATACGGTACTTGTTTTTTTCCCATAAGTTAGTCCGTACATGAGCAACACAAGACACGCTGAACATAATTACAAAAATAAATAAATGGCGTACTATAGGATAGCTTTGACCCAATTCCGTTGTGAATCACTGTCCGTCATGCTGGAGTGAGAACTCGTCATATTAATGAAAGGAGGATAATTAAGAACTTTAAAAGTCAAATAGGGAAAGATATACACGTTTGTACATTTAAAATTTTGGTTTGTTTTGCATTTAAAATCATTTGTATACATTGCATTGTCATTTAAATAATTTAATAGCAAAGAATTTTGAGTAGATTTATTTGTAAATGAAATATAAATAAACATAGGCAATTTATTTATGTATTAAACGGAAATTTTTTGGAAAACGTGTAAGTTTTTCAAAAATTTTAAGCTGTGGTATTAATCATAAATTTTATTTATCATGCAAAAATCTCTACAAAAAGAGCATTGGTATTGTTATGAATTTAACGGATGGAAATTGAGCGCGAGTTCAAAAATAATATTTATCAACAATAATTCTAAAATAAAGTAATTTATTACAAAAGTATGAAAACATTCATATAAACTAAATTCAACCACACAAATCTTCATCAGAACGAAAATAAACCTTCAAAAGACCATAGCACCTTATCACTATTCCTACACAGAGATGCTTCCTCTATAATTCTTACTATCTCCACTCAAAGCATAAAATAAGGCTTTTTACAACACTCGATAAGTGGCATAATCATATTTGTGAACAAGCCTACAATCTATCAAGAATAACCTTACCAATTCTTAAATAAACTCAATAAAAAAAAAATAAATACCCCCTCAAGCAGCTGCTTGCCACAGAGGTCTGACAGGAGCCTGTCAGTTTATATGCCACAGTAGGAGATCTGAGAGGATGGCAGGACCTCAGCAGAAAAACGACACACACAACCATGCCTAAATCCGGGGCTCGAACCCAGGTCCCTTAGATCAGTAGCCAAGCGTGCTAACCACTCGGCCACTATACACTAAATGACTTCCTTCTAAGGTTTTAGTCATCAAGTACTCCATAACTGCGACTAAGTATACTGGTTTCTCAAAACCAATTCTTTTCACACGTTGATCACCATGCAGAAGACGATGAATTCTTTTTCTTACTCGTTCACTAACAAGATCCACAGTAAATAAACTTATTTAACCTCCCGTGAACACACCAAATAAAAACATTTCTTCTTTATACTATAGTGCACAGACTAAAACAAACTACGTTTTCCTTCACACTGATTCTTCCTAATTACAACTCTCTTATTCTTTATTTCTAAGTTCGTTCGAAGTGGTTAGTGACGTAATTCTCATGCTGAAATAAACGCGAGCATCAAAATGATACATCACATCACGGTTGTTTATTATTCGTTCATCTGTCGTTGGGTTGGGTTGTTTTACCTCTGAGCGGCACTTTTTTGCACACCATGGGCTAAATGGCCAGGTCACATGGACCCCGAAGGCTCAGAGAAGGTTGGGGGAGGGGACCCACTGGAATAGCTGTTGGGAGACAGATGGTAGCCTCCCGTCAAGGCTATCCAGCGTGTTCTTTAACGTGCACAGGGTATGGCTCTCCCGCACACGGGGCCACGGCTTAACGTCCCATCCGACGGACGGCGGCATCTTCCAAGCCCATCGGTGTCCCCTACTGACCGTGGGCAGGGCGCGGAATTTTGCGGAGATAAATCTCAACGCTGACCCAGCTGGGACTCGAACCTGGGAACTACAGATTACGAGCCTGGCGCGCTACCGACTGAGCCACCCCCGCCCCTCGTTCATCTGTCGTAACAGTATATATTCAACGTTACGATATTCGTTATTTTAAGAGCCTTTCCTTGAACCGAAATCGTATAAAGTATGGTGGCCACACACAGTCCGTTCATATTTGATGATGATCGACTAATTATATGCTAAATGAAAAAAGAATACTCTAACAAAAAATTGTCTTTCTGTTATGAATTTACCTAACAAGCCTCTGCATACATGCTGAGCATTTTATTTTATGCAATACTTTTTAATGCTGCTATGCGAATTGCTCGCGACGAACGAAAAAACATCTTCTGAAAACCATTCATCTAGATCAGTGGTTCTCAACCTTTTATGCTTCACGTACCCCCTGGAAAGGTGAATCTAACTGCCGTACCCCTTGTATAGATATATAAACTATAGTTATAATATAACAATGGAAATATAATAAAACACTGACTTTTTTACTAGATCTAGCGACTTTTGAACTCTTACGGCGCACCCCCAAAAATTTTACCGCGTACCCCACGTTGAGAACACCTAATCTAGATACATAATCATTACAAAGTTAACTGAAAGAATCTAACTTTTTTGCTCATTATATCTGTAATTAATACAAGCAGGTTTTTAATATATTTATTACAGGTTCATTTCACAAAATTCTATCTACGTATGGGATTGTCCATTTAGTTTACATAACTTTTAATAAAATTTTAACTCACACTCCCCCAATCCCACTCGATCTAATCCTTCGGCTAACCTCTCTTCCCCCCTCCCCTATATCGCTCCACGTGATGCTTTGCTGACTCTCCTAGGTAACCCTTTTCTATTTGTGTCTTCCGTTTTGCAATTCAATTTAGTTGTTAATTATAAGTGAAGACGTAATAAATGTTATATAATCTTTTAATTTATAACTCCTCGAAATGTTATATAATCTTTGGACGATCCCTATTGCATTGAAGCACAGATATACGTATAATAGCTAAAGATATAATAACAGCATACCTTATGCTGAGTAATGGCTTGGTTTTATGCACCTGTACATCACAGATTGGGCAGAACCTACTGGTCTCCAAATATCGTACAATACAAGCACGGCAAACTGAAAAAAGATAGGTATTATTCAATTCTTTATTATTAACAAGAAAATTCACATCAAAGTTAGAAATAAAGCAAAAACAATCTTGTTATAAATGCTAAAAATTTCCTATATTTTAGATTTGGATTATTCATCAAGATATGTTAAATTAGTTTACTGATAGATCGTCGCCAAATGTAGAGGGGTAATCGTAAATGGTCTTGATCAGTTGACTGACATTATCCTACATGACAGCGAAGTCTACCAGGATTCCTGCTAAAAAAATTATACTTTAAAGCAGATATTGATATATGTCGTAGATATTAACAATCAGCACGAATAACAAAAAATTCCCATCTTATCCCTACATCAGTTGATGTGAGGTAAGATACAAAATTTTCATCATAGAAGGCTGCGAGCATATGCACAGAAAAGCAGCTACTGAGTAGAAAGGAAAGGGCCAAAGCCCGCCTTACTATACCTCACGTTTTTTTAACAGTAATGATTGAATTAACCTTTTCTATTGTCATGAGCAGGAGGCGGGGGGATTCTTAAAAATCTTTCCAGCCAGAAATTTTCACTAGAAGCCAGAACAAAGACACATATCAACATAAGAGATATATATATACAACTACTAAGTTCGGCTGCTTTTGCATACAATTGGCTAAATGGCCAGGACTTCAAGGGCTCAGAGAAGGCTAGGGGAAGGGAATCAGACAGCTGTTAGGGAGCAGATGGAAGACTCCAGTTAAGGCCATCTAACGGGTTCTTTAGCTTTCAGAGGGTATGGCTCTCCTGAACACGGCTTAGCATCCCATCCGACGGACGTCATTTTTTAAAAGACGATTGGTGTCTCTTTTCTCACCGAAGACATTTTACACCGAAGACATTTTCTCACCGAAGACAGAGTGCGAGTTATTGGAGAAAAATCTCAACGCTGGAACAGTTGGGACTCGAATCTGGGAATTGCATATTACGAAAGTTGCACGCTACCGACTGAGCCAACCTGGCTCCATGATTGAGCTGTTACTGCTATATTGTGCATGTTATTTGCATAGATGCATTTTCGTTTCTCCTTTTAGTATGAACGAATTTCACAGTTTTCATTATTCCTTTAGACTGATGAAAGGGATTGAAACTTACATGAATGCAGGCATTCGATGATGGTCGTAGCATCTACAAAGTAACCTCCGCACAGAACACACGAGAAATGCGGATTGAGCTCCGTGAGCCTAAGACGGGTGGGTCTGTGCATGGTGGTGGCAAGCCACGCGTCCTAACCACGTGCTTGACACGAGATGAACCTGAAAAGATGAAACATACTGTCAATTATCAAAAAGTGTGAACTTAAAAAAAAAAGCAAGTTTTACTAATCTAATGATATTGCTGAATTAAAAACAATGCATCACTTTTATACATCGATATTAACAAAAATCACCGACATGCTATGTAAATGTAAAGACACGTGAAAAGTTTTCTAAATTTGAAAATAAATTTTTATTGGGGGAGGGCGATTATCACTGAAAATAAACTGCACATTTCAGTCAAATCTCTCTAAATCTCGATTTTGAAAAAATTGTTTAATATTTTAAAAAAGTTAATGGAGCTGGATATTTTACAGCAGACGTTTAAGCTCATCTTTGAAGAATTTTCTTCAAAAAATTTTGGAGAATTTTCTTCAAAATGGAGCAAAAAGGAATCGTTACAGAAATTTACTAATTAACTGCTAGCACCACCAAACTAATGTAATGTTGTTTTTTAAGTAATTTTCGAAAGCAAATGAGAGCGTTCTTCGTTTCTTGCTGATAAGTTTCTAACCTTGCGAGTTTTATGTTGTGACACGGAATAGAAGAAGAAATAAAAATAAAAAAAATAAATAAATACCCCCTCAAGCAGCTGCTTGCCACAGAGGTTTGACAGGAGCCTGTCAGTTTATATGCCAAAGTAGAAGGTCTGAGAGTATGGCAGGACCTCAGCAGAAAAACGACACAAACAACCATGCCTTATCCGGGACTCGAACCCAGGTCCCTTAGATCAGTAGTCAAGCGTGCTAACCACTCGGCCATGGGACGGCCGAAGAAATAAAAGTTCATATTTACTACTAAAAAAAATGAATACCACCTTTAAACATTTGCCCAAACTGAAATTCTTTGAAGGAAACAAATTGCAGTGAAATCTGTACATTTCACTACCTGTATTTCCAGTGGTGTAACAAAGTAACGTCTGGACTTCTCATAAAAAATATTTTTTCGGACAAAATTAAGAGAATAGAAAGGACGCGAGACTCGCGCCCTTTTTTGTCCACTGGCTATCAAAGGCCACTCGCAATAAGTAAAAAAGAAACGCTTCTAAAACAAACTACAAACGCAGCGAGCCTGGTTCAGATGAATCATTGGAACCATGGTAGCTACGTTACTGTGTACATACATATATATTAACATATAAAATAAATACCCCCTCAAGCAGATGCTTGCCACAGAGGTCTGACAGGAGCCTGTCAGTTTATATGTCATAGTAGGTCTGAGAGGATGGCAGGACCTCAGCAGAAAAACAACACATACATCCATGCCTTATCTGGCTCGAACCCAGGTCCCTTAGATCGGTAGCCAAGCGTGCTAACCACTGGGACATCATATATATTAACGTTACACGTTACATCATATATATTAAAACTATTCATCATATATTTCGCTATTATATGCATTTACCGGTAGCGCCACCAATTATTTCTCTACGCAGAAGAATGAGGCATGATATTGCTCCTTTTCCACTGCCCATGGACGGTTACGAAATAAAAAGCGATGAACTTCGACAAGGGAACAACTTTCAGAAGATCTCAACAATAAATTGCCCTGTAATTAATAGCGAGACAAGTGGCGTGCGTAAGAGGAGTGGCGGCGAGGTTGAAACCACTCCTTGAGGGCTTGAATAACATATACTTTCCAAAAATCAGACTCAAGCATGTCAACTCTCCACCAACCACCCATACACAGGGTTAGGTTACCTCTGAGCGGCACTTTTTTGCACACAACAGGCTAAATGGCAGGGTTACAAGGACCCCGAGGGTTCAGAGAAGGTAGAGAGAGAAGACCTCCTGGATGAGCTGTTGGGAGACAGATGGTAGCCTCTCGTCAGGGCCATCCAATGTGTTCTTTAACGTGCAAGTTAAGCCTATCTCCCGCACACGGAACCACGGCTTAACATCCCATCCGACGGGCGGCAGCCATTCCAAGCCATCGGTGTTCCCTAGTGACCGTGGGCAGAGCGAACAGTTTTGTGGAGATAAATCTCTACGCTGGCCCAGCTGGAACTCGAACCTGGGAACTACAGATTACGAGCCTGGCGCACTACCGACTGAGCCGCCCCAGCACTCGCATAGATTTCCAATTTTTTTTTATCCGTATTTGGTGTTTTTTTTTGTTACCACAACAATTTCTAAAGTTATGTTCTTTCATAAGCGTAGTAGCGAATTGTGGATTACTAGCTTGACTCGATTACGATGATCTCACTCAAGTATGAAGAATATGGTCGCGTTCAACCGAAAATGATGTCATTACAAATTAAATCTAGTTTCTATGTTTTGGTATTAAAAGCATGTAACATTCAAATACTAAAGCAATAATATAAGACATTATATATTTTTTCTTATTGGTTAAAATAAAATTGAGCTCCACGTATCGAGAAGTAACTTATTTGGAACCTTGGGTTTGAAACTCCTGATAATAGTTCTCAGGTAATTCGTCGAATTTGATTATCAATAGTTATATCTATTAGTTTTAAAATTAGCCAAATTCTAGTTTATATTCGTGAGTTAATTTAAAATCGTGATTTAAGAAGAATTTAAAAAGACATAACAACGGTCTTAAGAAGCCGCTGAATTGTAACATTAATCCTTTAAATAAAAAGGTTGTGAGAGATTTACGCCCCTGATAGGCTAAAGAATTTTGCACTCGTTAATGACTGTCACGCGCAGCACTACAACCCAATTTAGAACTAGACCTTCTACAAAAGCGTCCTTATTCTAAGGCCACTCATTCGTTAACTTGGGTCGAATTCTCGAAATCGTCACATTTAAAAAAAAAATACCGGACTACTGAGCTTTTTTTGGGACAAAGGAAGCACTTTAAAAGTCTTCTAGAAACAGACACAGAGAAGAAAAAAAAAATAGTTAGGCTTGTTTCCAATTATCTACGCAAATTTACATCCTTATTATATACCACCCTAAATTGGTGAAGCTAAACTGTGCAATTCTCAGATAAGAATCTGCAATTAGTTCCGGCGTTTTTCAGTCATAGCAAGACGCTATTGTGTGTTCCTGTCACGGGGGCGCCTACCAGGCTGCTTGGGAGGTACTCTATATTGTGTTGGGAATTTTAGTGAATGCGGGACTGGATAATTGTTAAGTTGCTGGTGTGTGAAGGTCGCTTTTTGTTGCAACTGTTACCGAGACGTTAAGGAACTCTAATTGGTAGTCGTTATCTATATAAATGTATAACACAGTTGTGGTGAGTCTATCATCACAGAACGACTGTTTGTATTAGGGGGTCATTTTTTTAAAGCTAATTATACTGTTCTTGAAATTGTCATCGGCTTTTCGTTGGTATCAGCCTGACGTGTGCAGATATTGATTAAGGTCGTTTGAGGATTGCACAAATATTAGATACTGATGGATTTGGAAAAGCCACCGGATGAGTTGGGTTGTTTTACCTCTGAGCGGCACCTTTTTTTTTTGCACAAAATGAGCAAATAAACCACGTCACAAGGACCCCAAGGGCTCAGAGAAGGTAGGGGACCCAGTGGACAGCTGTTGGGAGACAGATGGTAGCCTCCCGTCAAGGCCATCCAGCGTGTTCTTTAACGTCAACAGGGTATGGCTCTCCCGGCACACGTGGCCACGGCTTAAAGTCCCATCCGACGGATGGCAGCTTTTCCAAGCCCATCGGTGTCTCCTACTGACCGAGGGCAGGGTTTGAGGTTTAGAGGTGATAATTCTCAACACTGGCAAAAGTGGGACTCGAACCTGGGAATAACAGACCTAAGAAGAGAAAACTAAGAAAATATGCAATGTGTAGTGGGGATGAGTCGTATCTTGCCGCATTTATGAATGTTGCATAATAATAATAGGATCATCACAGGCTTGATCTAAAAAAACTTTATCTATCTGTAGGTTTGTAAAATGCAATTATTTGTGTAATTTTTGATCGATATTTTTTTTTTCAAAGGACGTACCGGATAACACTTTCGGAAAGGATGTTTTCGATCTGCAGCCCAGGTCACAGAGGGTTAGGTTGTTTTACCTCTGAGCGGCACTTTTTTGCACACCATGGGCTAAATGGCCAGGTCACATGGACCCCGAAGGCTCAGAGAAGGTTGGGGGAGGGGATCCACTGGAACAGCTGTTGGGAGACAGATGGTAGCCTCCCGTCAAGGCCATCCAGCGTGTTCTTTAACGTGCATATGGTATGGCTCTCCCACACACGGGGCCACGGCTTAACGTCCCATTCGACGGACGACGGCCTTTCTAAGCCCATCGGTGTCCCCTACTGACCGTGGGCAGGGCGGGAAATTTTGCGGAGATAAATCTCAACGCTAACCCAGCTGGGACTCGAACCTGGGAACTACAGATTACGAGCCTGGCGCGCTACCGACTGAGCCACTCCGCCCCCGTCACAGAGGAGATTTGGGAGTCTTAATACGTCATAGAGAAGATTTGTGACGACAGCCAGATGTCACAGCTAAAGAAGGCCTCCGCTTCAAATTTCGATAAACCCGAGGCCTGATTGGGGGAAAACGTGTCTTACAACAATGTCTAACATCTGCCTGTCAGTGCAACGTGCCAAAACGATCTGTGAAGGAACTCAAGCCTCAGCAAGAAGACATTATACTTATGGACATCTCTTATCGGGGATCCAAACCATAGTCACTTAACAGGCAAGCATGCTTAACTCTTGGCTATTAATGAAAGAACAGTGTAAAAATTACACTCATGGAGAAAACTTAAGATACGCCAAAAATAGGTCAGGCCCAGGCAAACTGCGGTTCCCGCGAGCTATTGATGACAAAAAAATAAATTTCTAAAAGAGGAAAGGGGTGTATAGAGGGCAAGAAATTGAACTTCTGTCAAGCGAATTCTCATTAAAATAATAATTTTTTTTTATAAAATTATATTATTCATGTTTCATTTCTTTGACGGCCACCATTTCATTTCACTTTTCTGTACAGTCCTTCAGCTAAAAAATTTGCTCAGGCATAACATAAGTGGTAATCAATTGGGCATGGATGCATATTTAGAATAAAACGGAACAAGTATCATTGTCAGAAAAAAGTATATCGCACGTTTGCCTTTAAATATGCAAATTAGTTCATGGTATTCAAAAATGCGGTTCAAGCACAAGAGATTGTAAACTTTAATATAGACAATGATTATCCTTGCCGTCCCGTGGCCGAGTGGTTAGCGTGCTTGGGTACTGATGGAAGGGACCTTGGTTCGAATCCCGGGTTAAGGCATGGATGTTTGTGTTGTCTTTCTGTTGAGGTCTCGCCTTCCACTCAAATTCTTCTCTGTGGCGTATTAAACTAACAGCCTCCTGTCAGACTTCTGTGGCAAGCATCAGCTTGAGGGTATGTTTATTTATTTTTATGATTATCCCTGACACACGCAACATTCCCTAAGGTTCCTCATGCTTTCAAAAAGGGACCTGTGGCTATTCCTGCCGCGCTGCTGCCTTTTAATAATCCAATTTCCATAACTTAAAATACGAGATTTAGATGCATTTGATGTAGATTTTTATTTGCACCAGCATTTTGCGGTTAAAAATTTATTTTAAAAGTAATAATAGGGTTTTGAGGTTAGCTTTTCATTGGCAAAACATGATATTTTCTAAAAAAATTGATTAGGCAGCGCATATTTCAAGCGATATTTTTTAACATAAAAAAACACTCGAAGGACTGAGGAAACATGTGAACTTTTGGCTTGTTTTGGTTTCTCATAAACAAACACACAAAGACGTGCCCATTGACTTAGCTGTCAGGTGCTCTAACAACTACATAAGTCAGAGCTAATATTTAATATCGTGGCAAAGACAACCCGTAAGAGCAGAATAAATAATAAAAATACCCCCCTCAAGCAGCTGCTTGCCACAGAGGTCCGACAGTGGAGCCTGTCAGTTTATATGCCATAGTAGAATGTCTGAGAGGATGGCAGAACCTCAGCAGAAAACAACACAAACATCCATGCCTCACCGGGGCTCGAACCCAGGTCCCTTAGATCAGCAGCCAAGCGCGCTAACCACTTGGCCACGATATTCGAGAATGTAAATCTCGCTAGGAAAAAAATACAAACTTGTTTGGAATCTTGCAAAAAGTCCCTCGTCTACATAAAATACATCCTTGAAAGCAGAAATCCATTCTGGATCATTTGACGAAGTTGGAACATAAATGAAGATTCGATCAGAATGAAAAGAATATTTGGCAGCAGGCGAATAGCTAGAAAATATCTTCGAGGGTGTGGATTTGGGGAGAAAGGCAGAGTGAATTGCGATCGAATAAATATTCTCAATATTGGTGCAATTTTCTTTACTTACTGCTGGAAAAGTTTATAATTGCACGTCACAGATAATAAGAGGGTAACGCAAACGAAAAAAATCTCTACTTTTTTAGAATTTTTTTATAAACTCAAGAATTGGTGCTTCTGTTACTATGTTTGCAAAGTGTAAACTAGTCCTTAGTCTACAGCAATGGTTCTCAAAGGGTGTGCAGAGAAATTTCGGATGCTATTGCAGATAAAAAAAAATTATAAACCATTTTGTTGCTACTTTCTGCCACTGATTCTTCCGTTAACTTTTTCAGTTTAATCAAAAATTTATCCATAATAAATCTTAATGTTAAAACCTAAATTACCACAAAACATGCCTATAACACGTACGGTGCAATCACTAACCTCAACAATGCACGTCAGAAATGGCCAGAAATTCCATAGAAATGGCTATTTATTTAAGGCAAACTGCGTGCGAGAGTCTCCGTACACTTAAATTTTTAGTATGCCATGAGTATTTACGGCGAAAAATATGTACGCAGTGAGTAAAAAAAGGATTGATAATCACTATCTACAGGCATGGAATTTGACGTCATCTATGGCTACATTTCATTTGATGCAATTATCATAACAAAGTGCTTATAAATTAGGATTCTTTTATGTTCCTTTTTACTGCTTGCTGAGATTAAAGAATTTTTGAAACTTTTGTGACACATTCTACATTATAATGTAAATGGCTAAATTTCAGTGAAACGATGCTAAAAATAATTTTTGCATCTTCTTGTTTCTTTCGTCATGAAGTAATTAATGCACATGCAAATTGATTTTTTTTTCTTCTATAAACAAAAAATGATTCTATAGGGGTTCTCAACGTGGGGTACGCGGTAAAAAGTTTTTGGAGTACGCCGTAAGAGCTCAAAAGTCGCTAGATATAAGTATAAAATTTAATGTGTATATATATATACCGTATATTTCCGCAGATAAGACGAGGTATAAATTTTCGTCAAAGTTTCATAGTTTTAGCATATATCTGTCCTATAAGACGACCCCAAACTATCAACGGCCTATGAATTTTAGTTTAGATCGGCGATCATCATCTGGATAATAATACTGTATAGCGTATACGGAATTATGTCCTATTCGCAAACATTCCCACTGATTCGGGACTATTCACAAAAGCGTCGTATGGGCTATTCTATTTTGTGGACATACCCACACGTATGGCCACCCGTATGGCTATTCTATTTTGTGGACATACTCTGTACTAGTAAATAATTACGGTTTGTCCGTTTTTTCCTCAGTAGCTCAATAAACATAACTTTTAATATTTATTTTGTTTTAGTATTATTTACTATTACAATGTAATGTATTATCATATAGCGTATTTAAATAATATGATAGATTTTTTGATAAGTTGTAGTAATAATGGTTTCAATTTATATAAATTTCAATCTAAATTTTTTTGTATCTGTCCTATAAGACGACCCGGATTTTGGGGGCTTTTTTTATGATTCAACTATCGTCTTATCTGCGGAAATATACGGTATGTATTATTTTATTCCCATTGTTATACTATAACTATAGTTTTAACTATCTATACAAGGGGTACGCCAGTTAATACACATTTCCAGGGAGTACGTGAAGCATAAAAGGTTGAGAACCACTGGCTCTAGAGGGTTTAATTTTTAATCCTTTTATTTTCAGCTTACTTTCCTAGAATTTCGGGATGAAGTGGAATGAATGTAAACAAGGTGGTTTTCTAATACCTTGGTTTGAGTCCCAAGTTTCATTTGGCACTATCTTGTAGTTACTCTAAATAAAAACTATAACGCGAGCACAATTCTTTATGTCTTTCATTCAAGGCACATTATAGTCTGAAGGTGATATTCATAAAACTCTAAAAATCAACATTGGTCATAATAAATCGTCTTAGCGTGCTGAAGAAAAAGTCTGGAAAGTTTCGGAAAAAAATCTGTAGTTTTTTTTCTTCTCTGCTCCAAAAGCATTATAAAAAATAAATACCCCCTCAAGCAGCTGCTTGCCACAGAGGTCTGACAGGAGCCTGTCAGTTTATATGCCGCAGTAGGAGATCTGAGAGGATGGCAGGACATCAGCAGAAAAACGACACACACATCCATGCCTAATTCCGGGGCTCGAACCCAGGTCCCTTAGATCAGTAGCCAAGCGTGCTAACCACTCGGCCACGGGACGGCTCCAAAAGCATTATAAGCATTTAAATTCATAACAGGAATTTTTCGCACAATTTATTACTTGTTTATCTCATCATTTTAAAAAAAAATAATTTCCTGGATTTTTCATTTCTTTTACATACTGATTAACTTCCACTGCGTTTTCTTAATGAATAATAATTTCATGGCTCTCTCACCTAGTGGGTTGGGTTGTTTTACCTCTGAGCGGCACTTTTTTGCACACCATGGGCTAAATGGCCAGGTCACAAGAACCCCGAAGGCTCAGAGAAGGTTGGGGTAGGGGACCCACTGGAACAGCTGTTGGGAGACAGATGGTAGCCTCCCGTCAAGGCCATCCAGCGTGCATAGGGTATGGCTCTCCCGCAAACGGGGCCACGGCTTAACGTCCCATCGGACGGACGGCGGCCTTTCCAAGCCCATCGGTGTCCCATACTGACCGTGGGCAGGGCGGGGAATTTTGCGGAGATAAATCTCAACGCTGGCCCAGCTGGGACTCGAACCTGGGAACTACAGATTACGAGCCTGGCGCGCTATCGACTGAGCCACCCCCGCCCTAACACCTAGTGGTCATGTAAATTTATTTCATGATGATTAAACTTCGATTTGATTTTTCTCGCGGAAAATGAGGAATGCTTTGAATAATATTGCTCCAAATCTTTTTTGACTACTGGCAAATGGTTAGCGTACTTGGTAACTTGTCAAAGGGTTCCAGATGCTTTCTTTCTGCTTCCAGATGCTTTCTTTCTTTCTGAAAGGCATAGATGCTTTCTTTCTGCTGAGGTCTCATATTGTTGACAAACCTTCTCTAAGGCATAGTATACTGACAAGCTTCTGTCAAGTCCTCTGTGGCAAACTACTGCTTGAAGGGCTGGGTTGTTTCACCTCTGAAAGGCACTTTCCCCACACACAATGAACTGAATGGAAGGTCACAAGGACCCCGAGGACTCGGGAAGGTTAGGTGGAGGAGACCCACTGTAAGGTGACAGATAGTAGTCTCTCGTTAAAGCCATTCAATGTGTTCTTTAATGTGCACAGGGTATGGTTCTCCCGCACAAGGAACCACAGCTTTACGTTCCATCCAACTGATGGCGGCTTTTCCAAGCCTATCCGTGTTCCCTACTGACAGAGGGCAAGCAGGGTGCGGGTTTTGCCGAAATAAATCTCAACCCTGGTCCAGATGCGATTCGAACGTAGGTGCTGAAGATTACGAGCCTGGTACGCTGCTTGAGAGGAATTTATTTTTTATTACTTCCTTTGTTTATCTAAATATCCTGATTTTTTCTTCTTCTCTGATGCTCTCAGAATTCGTTAAAGATAAAAATATAAAAATTTTAATGAACGTTAGTTATCGATTAAAATATGTCTCTTAGAGATACAATATAATGGAAAACCGAAAATAAAATAATTACTCCTTAAGCAGCTGCTTGCTGCTTAAGAAGAGGCCTGACAGAATAAGAGGCCGGACTGGAATTTGTCAAGTAGTTCGTTACAGAGGAGATCTTTGCGAAAGGTGAGGTCTCAGCAGAAAGACAACATAAGAAACACACCCATGTCATCCGAGGTCGGACGCTGTCCCCTTTAATTTGTAGCCAAGCACTTTAACCCCTCGGCCACTGCGAACGATAAAATAACAGAAAAGAAACTACTGCTTTCCCTATTATTATTTTTCTAATCTCTTTCCTTGTTTCCTATTATTTATATCGTTTTTGTAAGTAAATAAATCCATCACTTAATAATATAAACTTGGTCTTTTAATTCTAGTTCAGTGATAGAATCAGTGAACTTTTAGGCTAGCGTAATCTACGTATATAATATGATAATCATTATATTCCTAAACTTTAGAGGGGCGAAAATTGGCTAAGTCAGTAGCGAGTCCAACAACAGCCCTAATCTTTAGATAGAGCTGAACTTGACGACTTAATACCTATTAACAGAGACAAATAATGCATAAACATCCAAGTGTCATTATCTGTTGTCTAAAGACCAGCTTCAATCAGAAGAAATCTCATTAAGGGTGTCGTTGTACCAATTAGTGTTCATTAATCTTTTATGGCAATCATCCGTCGAGGGGACTTTACACCGCGTGCAGGTGGGAGAGCTCAATGAGTCACAGTTCCTGTGCATTTCAAAGAACTCGTTGGATGGCCTTACCTTGAGAGACTTCCATCTGTTTTCTAACAGCTATTCAGTACACCTGGCCATTTTCGCTCGTTGTGTCGAAAAAGGCGCTTCTTTTCATACAGATCTCTGTTCTCAACAGACACTTGCGCGAAACCCAATGAAGACGTGAAGGCAACGTTTGGAGAAATCCTCAGACTTTTAAATACGCTGAGAGCACCGCAATTCCAGTAAACAACTTGAGAAGCAGTTGCTCGAAGCGTGACAGATGCGAAACCTCCTTGCAGGCACTCCTGCGTATCCAATCCTATCAGCTACAGGAGGTGCATCGTAAGGTCAAAGTGAGGGGAGAGCGAGAAGGAGAACGTGACCTTGACTTGGAAACCGCGGGGGCAACTAGGGGAGGGGGAGGGACGGAGGGCCAACTTCTGTCTCAATGGAGTGACAAGAACAGACCAGCCACATAACTTCCAACGGTGGAGGCAGGAAGTGAGAGAGCGCAGTTCATTCACAGAGCTGAGCCGCTGGCCTTTCATTTCCTCGTCCAGCAGCAGAAGAGCTTTTCGAAGGGTCCTCATGTGCTGCTGCCACAAATTGAAAACCACAACTCCAATTCGATGGGAGCAAAATAAGCCTTGCTTTCTTCCTTACCAACATTTCTTGCCTTGTTTAAAATTTCTTTTCATCGTTGTTTTTTTTTTATTAAAAATCTTCCTATTGTTTTTCGTTCGTTATTTTAATATTGTTTTTTGTGTTTGTCAAAACTGTTGCTCCATCATATGTTCCTAATTCCTTGACCGATCTCGACGAGTTGGGCATGAAAGTTAGTCACGAGGGCAGTGTCCCAAGCTATAAAAAAATTTCCTCTCTCTATGTTTTCTCCCCACCCAAAAAGTATGAGAATGTAAAAATCGTTCTTCCACTATACCTCCCAAACACGAGGGCCCATAGTTACGAGTTGACTGTCAAATGATAGCTTGTGATGTGTGAGGACTGTCGTCGACTACCTCGAGCCACGCCCCCCTCTCCTTCCCTCCAAAAAGGATGAGAAAATTCCAAGACGTTCATCTCTACGAGTTATATCTCAAATTAAAGCTTCTTAAGTCTATAATGGAGTGGTCTACCACAAATCACGCACTCTCGTTCTCACCTCCCCTCCCTCAAAAAAAAAAACCGGAAGAATGGGAGTCGATTTAAACGACTCGAAATGAAAGCACGTGCACATGTGCAGTTCCGAAGATAAGTATTTTTAGTGACAAAAAATATATACAAAAAAATACTTATTTTCTTCGCTCTGAAAAGTAGAAAATAAAACTAAAGTTATCAGAGATAAATTCGGGATGAACCTAAGTCATTTCTTGAACTATGAAAAAAAAATAAATAAAAACATTAAATATTTTTTGATTATAATGTCAACTTTTTAATCAGCCTATAGTGATTAAAAGTAAGCACCATGAGGCTTTTGATTTTTTTCTTACGTATTTTCTCTCTTTAATAAATAGCTCTGTGCACTGCCACGCGCTTTCAGTTTCTTCTAGTATTTCTAATATGTTTTGTTCCAAATAGCATTGACATTTTAATTTTGTCATTAAATAATTAATAATAATAAATGAGTGAAGAATAAATAATAATTATTAATATTTATTACATTATATTATTATTATATTATATAATAATTATTAATAATTATTATTTATAGTAATAATTATTAATAATAATAAATGAATGAAGAATAAATAAATGATTAGCAACATGCATTTGTGTACATATATGGATCTTATGGTACGTCACAGAAAATTTCCCCCCAAATTGTAGAAAAACACGCATTAAACTGGCAGGCTCCTTTCAGACCTCTGTGGCAAGCAGCTGCTTGAGGAGGCATATTTATATAATTTATAATAAAACAAACGTACTAATGCGTATACACCTAAAGACTAAAATTAGACTGTATAATAGTTTGGTTCTTTCTAGGGTTAGTTATGGTAGTGAAACTTGGACATTTTGTAAACAAGATAACAGGAAACTAGATGCTTTTGATTCCAGATGCTTACGCAGTATCTTGGGCATTAGGTGGTTTAACTTTGTAACTAATGATGAGGTTAGGCAAAGGAGTCTGCAACCTCCTTTAAGCAGCATATTGTGCAGAGAGAGACTCCGTTGGTTTGGCTATGTTGCCCGTATGAATAGTTGTAGGTTGGCGAATAGGGTTATGAACAGTGTGCCTAAAGGCCTCAGAAAGAAGGGAGACCTAGGATGCGGTGGGCAGACAATGTCAAACAGGACCTTGTTAGAATTGGTGTGCAGTGGCCAGATGCAGTAGATGTAGCTCAGGATAGACTTGCTTGGAGAACTAAATTGCACGGTCTGGTTGGACCTCCGTAGCCCATGGCTGATTGAGGATGATGATGATGATGCATATTTAAAATAATAGTAAAATAAAAATCACAGTTGAAGAGAAACGTTAATATATCGGGATACCTCCAGACTTAAATCACATTAGTGCAAATTTAAATGTACCATTATAACTAATTACAGCCATTTCGTTCATTTTTTTTTGAGAAAAACCAAAATCTTACATTTCTTTCCTACATCTCATAGCATTACTGCAAATGTACATCTTCCACTTAAATCTATTTCTGCCTTACGAGATCAGAACTTGCTTACAAATTGTTGGATTGGATTGATTGGATTGGACCTGTTAGTAGAGCTTTCGTGCACACCAATGTGCTAAATGGCGAAGTCACAAGGGCCCCAAGAGCTGGGAAAACGTTGGGGGGATGGGTTCCAGTGGGCAAGAGACAGATGGAATCCACCCATCAAGGCCATCTAGAGTATTCTTTAACGTGTACATGGTATGGCTCTCTTGCACATGGTTTAACATTCCATCTGATGGACGGCAGCCTTTCCAAGCCCATCGGTATCCTCTTTCCTGACCGAGGACAGTTTAGCGGAGGAAATGATGTTATTGATCCAACGGATTAACTGGCACAGTCACACAACCATAAAGTTTGGATTAAGTAGCAGAATAACAGATTCCCCTCCCCCAGTGGACCGATTTTAGGATCATTCTGGAGATACCCATAATATTTGCGAGGATCGAAAAGTTCACTGTCCGAGATAAAAAATATGAAACATTAACCACTTTAGGAAGAACTGTTACTTGTTAAGCATTAGTATTAGAATAGTCAACAAAACCACAACGCCCAGTGGCTAAGAGTATCAGATGGATAAAGAGCGAAAGGGATTAGCCCTAGCCGTGAACAACTACAACAACATTTTGAATCGTTCTGATACAGGGCAATTGACAAGAAGCGATTCACCGTTACTGAAAGACAATAGAAGAATGAGAGATAAATGAGCAGATAAATCAGAATTTCTTCTACCTGTCTTTGGTGGGTCATGAGATAAAATCGTTTCAAGAGGTAGTTTGAGTTGATTAAGAGAGTTCAGCCAGGAATCCACTTAGATCGTGCACCAAGATAGAAGCCACTTCCATTACCTGCTTGCTATATTGAGGTTTCAGCAGCGATTGCTTCGAGGTACAGATACCAGTTTTATTAAGCGTTAATTAAAAGCAAAAAACAAGATTCAAGAATAATACGAAAATGGAATTGAGAAACAGCGTGAAGAAGCAGATCGAAACATTTCAAGGCAACGGCAGCTTTAATTAAAGAAAGAAGATATTTCAACGTTATGGCTGAAAATAATTAAAACCAAATAGGGTGAAATGAATACAATACGGAATCTTTAGTTATTTTGGTAATTTCAATCATTTGAGTGAAAAGGAGAAGCATATTAGAACACTCATTTGTATTCACTCATTTCATATATATGGTTAGCATGGTTGTTGGGTTGTTTTACCTCTGAGCGGCACTTTTTTGCACACAATGGGCTAAATGGCCAGGTCACATGGATCCCGAAGGCTCAGAGAAGGTTGGGGGAGGGGACCCACTGGAAAAGCTGTTGGGAGACAGATGGTAGTCTCCCGTCAAGGCCATCCAGCGTGTTCTTTAACGTGCACAGGGTGTGGCTCTCCCGCACACGGGGCCACGGCTTAACGTCCCATCCGACGGATGGCGGCCTCTTCCAAGCCCATCGGTGTCCCCTACTGACCGTGGGCAGGGCGGGGAATTTTGCGGAGATAAATCTCAACGCTGACCCAGCTGGGACTCGAACCTGGGAAGTACAGAGTACGAGCCTGGCGCGCTACCGACTGAGCCACCCCCGCCCATGGTCAGCATGCATGTTGACTAATCAGACCTCAATTGAGAAGAAGTTACAGAACATGCCAGGAGACCAAATCTGCTCCCCCGTATTTAGAAGTGCTTTCCCCTATAAATATTTCCTGACATTATAAAAGCATCTCCAGTGCCATGAGATGTCCTTAATACGTAGGTCTAATCTGACTACATAATTGCATTATATAAGTAGATTTCACTTAACAAAGACTGAAAAAATCTGCAATTGTGGACCAGTTCGTAAACTTAGTGTGATTTCTTGAAGTTCTATTTTTGCCAGACATAGTAGCATAGCAATTAATAATATTTTGTGAAGAAAAGTAGGGATCTCAAAAATCGAATTTGATACTACTTCGCATTACTATACTTTTTTTGCTTTACGAAAAAAATTCTCAGTTCTGCTGCTACATGAAGTACTTCAGGATTTATATTAAAAATCGTAAATGATATAAATGTAATAATACAAGTATCCATTAATACTAAAGTTGTCTCAAAAACCCTCTCTTCTCAGAAGACTCCCGCCATACAGCTCTTCAACTGCACTTCTACTCTTAAATTGTCGTTTGACATGCAACGAATTTTCTTCGGAAATACCAAAAGGAAGAATATTTGATTTTATTCAATAACATACAAAACATCTTAAGGAAAACAGAGATGCATAATGAAGAAAAAAACATGTTGCAGGGATTTTGAAAAGAGGTAAATAATACTTTGTCTCTTTAAGGATAATGCACATCTTAGCAAGGAAGAAACATTTATCCTCTCCCCCCCCCCCCATCCGAATTCTACTACAGTAAAAAATTTATTTTTCTTTTACATATAATTATAAACTTTTCAAAAAAAAATACCAATATATAGTGGGAAACTCATTTTCCCCACGAAACTATTTATTTACTTCTATATCAACAGGGACGTCTGTTCACTTACTATTTCTTAAAAACTATATTCTACCTACATTATTATTTTATAACCTCCATTCGAAGTGAATCAACATGAAATAAAAAGGCCAGAGTTATTGTTTTAAGTTAAATGGTATTTCGTATTAATGAAGCTACAGCATTCAGTATTCTTCTTGTAATTTTAACACATGGTTTACGAACTAGAAATAACAACGAATGAAAAGTGATTTAGATTTTTCGTAATCTGTAGTAATGGGTTGGGTTGTTTTACCTCTGAGTGGCACTTTTTGGCATGCCATGGGCTAAATGGCCAGATCACATGGAACCCGAAGGCTCAGAGAAGGTTGGGGATTTATTGGAACAGCTGTTGGAAGACAGATGGTAGCATCCCGTCAAGACCATCCAGCGTGTTCTTTAACGTGCACATGGTATGGCCGTCCCGCACACGGCTTAACGACCCATCCGACGAACGGCGGCCTTTCGAAACCCATCGGTGTCCCCCTACTGACTGTAGGCAGGGAGGGGGAATTTGGCGGAGATAAGTCTCAACGCTGACCCCGCTATGACTCGAACCTCGGAACTACATATTACGAGCCTGGCGCGCTACCGACTGAGCCACCTCCGCCCCCTGTAGTAATGAGAAGTGCCAAAATTAATATGTACTCACGACACAAAAATGTTCAGAACCCTACCACTTCTACATCATAGCCAGAATGAACGTTATTTTATTTTAAATTAAGTATTAATAAAACTAAATTGGAATATTTAACAGCAATGTGTCGGTTTAAATAATTGCTCCAAAATAAAAAAAAAATACCCCCTCAAGCAGCTGCTTGCCACAGAGGTCTGACAGGAGCCTGTCAGTTTATATGCCAAAGTAGAAGGTCTGATAGGATGGCAGGACCTCAGCAGAAAAACGACACAAACAGCCATGCCTTACCCGGGGCTTGAACCCAGGTCCCGTAGAGCAGTAGCTAAACACAAATTAAAAGGTAATAATCGTTATACTAATATGAGTGAGAACATGTTTAGCAGTTTGAGTAATAATTATGTTAATTTTCACCAACTGCTGAGTGTTTTTTTTTCAAAACGAGCTAAAGTGCTAAATGTTTCAGCTTCCATAACACTTTAAATACTGAACGCATATTGTTGGAAATTGAGTTAGAAACAGATTTGATCCAAGTCCAGGACGGTGGGGGGGGGGGGGGGGACAAGTAAATCACGAGCCCTGGGGAGGATACTTATTCAGGCATATATTTATTACGTAACAAAATCTCTTCAGTCAACATGGAAATTTTGAAGTCTGAATATTAAGTAAAATATCATAATGAGAATAAGACGTGGATTAGAAATTAGGTACCACAAAAATATCATTTTTAGCATTTTAATGGTGGGGAATATATCGTTTGTCATAAGGTCAACTGAATTCCAAAGTTCTCAATCTAGTGTTTTTTTTTTTCTTCAAACTTCCTTTGCATGACACTCAAAATCGAAAATACTTCCATACAATCGAAAACAAAAGCATTTGAAAATGCAACAAAAAAAAAAACAATGACATTGTCTAGAATTTAAATTTAGAAAAGGAAGAATACTGGTAGAAGAAAAAAAAAAGAACACGTGGAATAGAGATGGTTTCTCTAGATATCATAACAAAAGAGACCTGAAGCATATAGCAGAAATATAATTTTTCTTGTCTTTAGCAATCTCTAGTCCAGTTTGACTGTTATATTCACCTAACAATTTCTGTTAAGAAAAATGTTTCTTGAAATCCAATGAGGACTCTTTCACCACGCCCCTATGGACACTGCCTTGGCCTAGTTCCATCACCCTGAGGTCTTTCAAATTATCTTCAGTAACATTTTTTCATAAAAAAGTGATTTAAGAAGTTACTGAGTTCTGAATACGAGCTGCTATAGATATAACATGGAACTGTACCTGATAAAGTAGCCGCTGAGTGTACCTGATATGACATTTTCATGAAGTGCGAGAAATGGTAATTAATAATGTACTCTTATGAAAATATGTATTTTTTGGCCACTTTTCCTAATTAATGTCATAGATATTAGATAAAATTTCATATGGATTATGAGGAAAATCTTTTAAGGTCAAAGAGAGATTAGTAGCGCGCCAGGCTCGTAATCTGTAGTTCCCAGGTTCGAGTCCCAGCTGGGTCAGCGTTGAGATTTATCTCCACAAAATTCCCCGCCCTGTCCACGGTCGGTAAGGGACAATGTTGAACTTGGAAAGGCCGCCGTCCGTGGGATGGGACGTTAAGACGTGGCCCCGTGTGCGAGAGAGAGCCAAATCCTGTGCACATTAAAGAACACGCTGGATGGCCTTGACGGGAGGCTACCATGTCTCCTAACAGCTGTTCCAGTGGGTCCCTTCCCCCAACCTTCTCTGAGCTTTGGGGTCTATGTGACCTGGCCATTTAGCCCATGGTGTGAAAAAAGTGCCGCTCAGAGGTAAAACAACCCAACCCAAAGAGAGATTAATGATAATTTCGAAAGAAAAAAAAATGTAAAATAGGAAATGTAAACGTATTTTTTTTTGTTTAAAATCCATTTGTGGATTATTTTCATACACAATACGCATCAAATTTCCAGCTCTTTAATATCGTAGTTATTTGCATTTGACCTCCATTTCACCTTGAAGGAATGATCAGATATAGAATCCATTACGTTTTCTGAGATTTACGTTGCAGCTTATCCCCAGACGCAAAGTATCAGTTATCTACTGCATTTGTTTTAAACAATTGAAAGCACTTAAAACGAAAACGGATAAGACGACATATCGGTTAATGTGAAACTAAAGTTTGATCCATTCCGTCGACAATACTTTCACGTGAAAAAATATTCTTTTAACATGAAACGGATAACATAAAAAAAAAAATCTCTAAACGAAAACGTTTTCTACGGCCCAACGAATAAAAGCCATTAAAACTTCCTCGGACAACACGAAATTTATAGAAGATTGACAGATGTAATCCTAACCACTGTTTGATAAATTTTGAACTGCTTAAAATTTCTTGCTAACGCTAATTATTTAACGACAGCTATTAATACACTTGTGTGTATTTATAGCCGTTGTTAAACTTACTTTTACGTCGACCTTGGTAATTAACCCTTGATTGGATTTGTTGGGTTGTTTTACCTCTGAGGGGCACTTTTTTGCACACCATGGGCTAAATGGCCAGGTCACATGGACCCCGAAGGCTCAGAGAAGGTTGGGGGAGGGGACCCACTGGAACAGCTGTTGGGAGACAGATGGTAGCCTCCCGTCAAGGCCATCCAGCGTGTTCTTTAACGTTGGGTTGTTTTACCTCTGAGCGGCACTTTTTTGCACACCATGGGCTAAATGGCCAGGTCACATGGACCCCGAAGGCTCAGAGAAGGTTGTGGGAGGGGACCCACTGGAACAGCTGTTGGGAGACAGATGGTAGCCTCCCGTCAAGGCCATCCAGCGTGTTCTTTAACGTGCGCAGGGTGCTATAGTGCGCAGGGTGCTATAGTTAGTTTGAATGCAACCTGTATTTCACCTTGAAGAGATAACTAGATCTAAACTCTTCTATTTTCTGCGATCTAAGTAATCAATTTGAATGTGGACATTCTATCCATTTAACAATAATTTTGTTTTTTATAAAAACGACATTCTTTCGCCTTTTCCCGAGATCATTATAAATTTATCGCTAGACAGATTTCCTCCAAAGACATCAACTTTTTCTTCTGTGGAGGGAGGGGTGCATGTGGGTTATATAATAAATAGAAATATTTAATATTTACGTCGAGCACATTTGAGATAATGATTTTAATGAGCACATTTGCGAATACAGCAATCATGAATAACATCACACCATAACACAGTTAAGGATGCGGGAAAATTAAATGGAGAAATTATTGAAAATGCAAGTAAGAATGTTTTTCACATTAATAAATAAAAATAAATGCTTTGTTTCGGAAAATAAAGGAAATCATAGAAAATTAATCAAGATTCTATTACATTAAGGAAAAACCATTTAATTTTTCTAACATCTGACATAAATTCCCCCCCTCCCCCCTGTGGACGCACATGCTTGTGCGGCCGTAAAGAGCATCTTGGCAGTTAGCCGAGTGGCTAATGTTCTTCGTTAGTGATGAAGGGACCTGGGTTTGAGACCACAGGGTATGAACGTTTATTTTTTTGTATTGTCTTTTTGCCGTGGTCTTCCTCACATATCTCGTCTATGGCGTATTAAGCTGACAAGCTCCTGTCAGATCACTGTGGCAACGATTCGAATTAGACCTAGATATCAATTTCAGAGCTCTACTATTTCTGCACCATTTTTAGAATTCGTTATAATTTTTCGCATCCACTAGATTGATATATAACGCGAAAGACTTTTGGACAAAATATGACAATTGACTCCGTGTTTTGCACGAACTGTTCCATTTTTTTTAGCGTGAATGAGTAACAACAGCCGCAAATAACCGATGCCTCGTGTTTTGCTTTTGTCTAGTTTAGGAAAAAATAATTTATAACAAAAAAAAAAATTCATTATCAGTGGAAACTTGTCACAATACTTTTAAATTTAATAAGGAACTCAGTAACTGACCAGAACGAATCAAAATTTTCACGATCCTATAATCCAGCGGTTTACAAACTTTCTGTAATGGCGCCTCCTCAGCTTCGGAAATATTTCATCACGCTCCCCACAAATGTACGTCAGTTTGTCGACCTTATTAGCAGTGGCAAGGAATGTCAACCGTTGAGACTGAATGGGCAGATAAAGCAACTGAAAATGCACATGACAATGTTGCTAACTGTTAAGAAATACTTATCGTGATGTTGAACTTCAGTTGCAATTCGTGCAAGGGATGCAATGACTCAAGAAAGCTTTTAATGGAATGGAGAGAGATCTTGGGACTGTTAAGGATTGTGTTTCTAAAGCAATGCACGAAATTAAAACAATCAATCTCTGGCATTTTGATAATTATACAGTGTTCCCAAATATAACGATTGGGATTCCAGAACAAATATGTAGGAAATTTCAATTGAAACGGTAGCTCAAATAGTTTTGAACATAATTAGTGAGAAATTTCACTTGGAAAATCACTTATCATATGATATTAGCAAGAAAACACTGATATTTAAAAAACAGAAAAAACTTGCCGAAACTAAAAAATACAGTGGAAAAATCCAAATATATTGAAAGCAATTTCATGGAAATTTTAGAATGTCGTCCTAGTGATATATTTGGTTATTTGCACATTATATTAGTTATTACTATACTATATACTTATCACTTTTTCGTACAGTTTCATAAGGTTTTTAAAATTTTCAGTTAACTTTTGTTAATGTGCAGAGATTACCAAGAAAAAAAAATGTAATTCGCACTTTATTATGAATATTATGAATATTTACTTAATTTCTCACGGGCCCTTAGAAACAAGAAATGATAATGCGGCCTCCTTATGAACACCAATATAGTTTTTTTTTTAGATTTCGAATAAAAATATTAATTTTCTATCTTTCACAATCACGAAGGAAATAATGTATCGTAAAAAATTGATATTATGCGCAATATTTAAAAATCAAATTATTAATTTTCAAATTCAAACATTTTCCTTCCTCGCTTTTTTTTTTTGATCTGAGAATGAACAAATTGCACTAAATATCGAAAGTTACATTTCCATGCTGTGTGCCAATCGAAACTGTATTCAAAGCTCTCTAACAAAATGAACAAAACTTTGAACAAATGTCAAAAGAAATGAAAAAATCTCCAAAAAAAACCCAACTCTAGCATTTGAGCAATATATTTACTATTTAGATTTCCGTAAACTGAAGTATTTAACATTAGTGTTACTATAAAAGATATTAGGTAAGAATTTACCTTAAAAATTATAACAAATCATTCATTGAAATAAACGTAATATTAAAGATTTGTGCAATTTGTTCACTTTGCATCAATTTTAAAACAGTTTCAGAACGAATGTAACAGCAGCATTTGCTGCCAAATATTTCAGCTTCAATAACTCTTTAAATAATAAGCTAATATTTTCTAAATTCGAAATTTGGATAAATTCTATTGAGATCTACAACACTGTTCTGTAAAAAAAAGCTTGGTTACAAAGTTAGGGAGTTTGAATATGGGTTTTGCTTTCATGTAATATGGTATATCCCAAAATGTTTGGTAACAGAGTGTATAGCCTCACAATCCATATTTTTTTCAAGAGTTCATTTTCGATTATTTCCTCCCTGTCCACGGTAAGGGACACCGATGGACTTGAAAAAAGGCCGCCGTCCGTCGGATGGGGACATTAAGCCGTGGCCCCGTGTGTCGGGGGGAGGCACACCGTGCGCACGTTACAGAACACGCTAGATGGCCTTGACAGAGGCTGCCATCTGTCTCCCAACAGCTATTTCAGTGGGTCCTCTCCCCTAACCTTTTCTGAGCCTTCGGGATCCTTGCACCTGGCTGTTTAGCCCATTGTGTGCAAAAAAGTGCCGCTCCGAGTTAAAACAATCCAACCCAACTCATTTTCGATTGTCAGGAGAGAGAGTACTTTGAAAAGGGAGTAATCGCTCTCCTTGAATATTTGCAACTAGTTAAAATGAAAAAAAAAAAGACATTTTATTTTTAGTAAATAGACAAATTCTAGCATTTAAATGATGGCCCAGAATATGTAGATTCCAATGACTTTTGCCGAGTGATTAAATTTCCACTAATTGGGTTTTTAATCTGCGATGAGATAAAATTTTGGTAATGGTTACAAAATTTATCAAATTTTATTATTAAAGCTACGAATTTAAAAAAAAGAAGACAAGACCTCAGCATAAAGGCAAACCAGGAAGACCCTATCCCTCACAGGTTGCGCCCCCTTCTGCATGACCCCAGTCGCAGTTGACAATTTTGAATGTCAAGTAGAAAGTCTTATACAAGCAAAGAATCCATCTGTCGCCTGGGCTCACCATTAAAACGAAACTGCTAGTGACTTACTTTCAAGCCAGTTACCTCCCATCAAACAGAAATAAAACACACCGAAAAAAAATAAAATCGCCACTAAAAACGGTTGCCGACGAAAATACTTCGTTCTCTTTCATCGCCATGAACCAACGAACGCCATTTCTCGCCGGCCTGGGGGGGGGGAATGTGAAGGCGCTTCGAAGGATGCACTGCACCCGGCGAGTGAATGGCCGCCACAGACACGTGACCCGGCAACCCCAAGAGCACGCCCCTTCCGTCTACTTGGCACGGTGCCAAAGCTTTCTGCCATTGCCGCAGACAACAATGCCGGCTGTGCGGCTGGCAGGATAGTGCTTGCTAGGAGTGTTTGGCTTTTGCATTATTGACCCACATATAAAACAAGCACAGAGCTATCTCCGAAAGTAAACAATACGTACAATGTAACCTTTGCAAAGATGAAGTGTGTAGGGGGAGGATATCACTTGAACGATATTATTTTGGTCTTAATATTGATTGAATTTTTTTCTCGTGTTTGTGTGGTGTTATCAGATTCGGATTAAGGTATGGGATTAGGGAGCCAAGGCGCCATGAGAGGGCGCTGTTGGTAAGGCCTAATAAAGTTTTAAATAAAAATTAAATTTTTTTTTAAATTTCTGTAGAATTTGGAGTTAGAAAAATGAAATAAATTTACAAAACCGTTCTAAAATTACCTGAAAATAGCCTACGAAATTCATAGGTTTTGTAGTAGCTACAAAACCTATGAATTATTTTTCTTTCTCTGTTTTTCCATTACGAGTATTAAGGAAAATTAAGTGCCTTAAAAAGGGTGATACATATAAAATACAAAATTTATTTAGTTATATCAGTATTTTAAACTTACACTCAATATTTAAGGAAATAATTTTTTTGTTTTTCGTTTTTATAAACTTTGATTCAAAATCTGTAATTCCCGAAATCTGAGAGTCAAACCCGTTAGTAACGAAGTCGGTAATAACGAAGTTACTGCTATAAACGAAGCTCGTTTCTGTTTGATTTGGGTTTTAAAATTGTGTTAATAAAAATAAATACCCTCTCAAGCAGCTGCTTGCCACAGAGGTCTGACAGGAGCCTGTCAGTTTATATGCCATAGTAGAAGGTCTGAGAGGATGGCAGGACCTCAGCAGAAAAACGACACAAACAGCCATGCCTTACCCGGGGCTCGAACCCAGGTCCCTTAGATCTGTAGCCAAGCGCGCAAACCACTTGGCCATGGGACACATGCACTCTTTATTACGAACACTTTTTCCGTTCTTTGCTGGTATCACAAACCTTTTCCGTTCTTAGGGGTTCTTTATGGGATAATTAAATTTGAACAATGTCTCTGCTTTTTCTTCTGAAAATTAATCTTTTTTAAGACATATTTCAGATCGTCCGACTTCTGGAGGTTCTGATTTGTATTTAAAACAGAACATGCTCCTTCACCTTCCTTAGTTCGGGGAACACGTTTACCAAGCTAGGAGGGATCATTAGGATATCGGATTAGAAACACTGAAGCGCTACGGTGCTGTATTAACGAAAATATTCCAGAGAATAAACTAGGGTCAAGGTCAACCGCCAAGGACAATTAAACAATATTTTTCAGTCTGCATTTGTGGAGAATCAATGAGGAAAGCCGAAAGAAAATTGTTCTTCCTAAGGTGTGTGGAATTCCACCGAGTTCATTGCTTGCAGTTTCAAAGAATTAAGAACATACTATATGTTGGTAGTGCTTTCAAAATCAAGAGGTACTGCTTTCAAAATAACTAGATCGGTTGTATACCCGGATGTTAAACTCTTTCTAATGGTTAACAGGGGCCATCCACTGCTTCAAGCGAAGAGGAAGAGTTCAGAAAAAAAAAATGGTTCGAAAAAGTGGAAAATTGTTCGCTTCGGAATAACTGCTTCGGAATAACTACTGAATTAACAGTCATTTTTACAATCTGTTGTAAACCACGACTTTATAAAGAATAAGATTCTATCACTATACTAACATTTCACTGACTAGAATTTTTTAAAAATCGAAGCATATTCAGAAATATTAGTTTGAGTGCTATACTGCTAGCCTAAAACAGATCCGATTAGAGGCAAAACAACCCAACATTGCAACTTATAATATCGAGTCTTACAGGAATATTTCTTACAGGAAATTTTACAGGAAATGATCTGACTTGTGTTCAATGTGCATGTATTGGCTAGGTTATTAGTTTTTCGTTGTGAAGAATACAGCGACTTCTGTTATTTAGGCCTTAGTGGGCGTGTTATGATTACATACATTACATGTTATGTAATCATAACACGCCCACTAAGGCCTAAATAAGAGAAGTCGCTGTATTCTTCACAACGAAAAACTAATAACCTAGCCAATACATGCACATTGAACACAAGTCAGATCATTTCCTGTAAAATTTCCTGTAAGAAATATTCCTGTAAGACTCGATATTATAAGTTGCAATGTTGGGTTGTTTTGCCTCTAAGCGGCACTTTTTTGCACACCGTGGGCTAAATGGCCAGGTCACATGGACCCCAAAAGCTCAGAGAAGGTTGGGGGGAGTGGACTCACTGGAAGAGCTGTTGATAGACAGATGGTAGCCTCCCGTCAAGGCCATCCAGCGTGTTCTTTAACGTGCAGATGGTATGGCTGTCCCGCACACGGGACCATGGCTTAACGTCCCATCCGACGGACGGCGGCCTTTCCAAGCCCATCGGTGTCCCCTACTGACCGTGGGCAGGGCGGAGAATTTTGAGGAGATAAATCTCAACGCTGACCCAGCTGGGACTCGAACCTGGGAACTACAGATTACGAGCCTGGCGCGCTACCGACTGAGCCACCCCCGCCCCTATTCTATTTGGACTTGCATATTTATTAAACATGTTCATTTATTATCTGTTTGGTTATTTCAAATCACGAACGGTTTTGTTGTCAGGCAAAAATATTTTAAAAAATTAGCAACGATATGTAATATACTATTTGTTAAAATCACTTAGCGAGAAGGGAAACAAATTGAAACGAAAATTTAAGTCGTTCCGAAACCTTTTCAGCTTATCCCAACACTTTTCCCTATAAATAATTATCCTTCAAACAGTTGCTTGCCAGAGGTTTGAGAGGAGCCTTTCAGTTTAATTCGCCACAGAGAAGATCTGAGAGGGAGACGAGTCCCCAGAATCTAGAATTATTTTCCATTTTTCCCTGTACAAAACTAGTTGCAAACCAGATGGCGGCAGCGCCCCCGTTATTGGTTCGACAAATCAAACGTCCTCAAAAACTTTCTAGAATGCCACATAGAAGGAGGTGATCCCCCCAATGGAAACCACTGCCATTGAGGGTTGTGGGTTGTTTTACCTCTGAGCGGCACTTTTTTGCACACCATGGGCTAAATGGCCAGGTCACATGGACCCCGAAGGCTCAGAGAAGGTTGGAAGGAGGGGACCCACTGGAACAGCTGTTGGGAGACAGATGGTAGCCTCCCGTCAAGGTCATCCAGCATGTTCTTTAACGTGCACAGGGTATGGCTCTCCCGCACACGGGGACACGGCTTAACGTCCCATCCGACGGACGGCGGCCTTTCCAAGCCCATCGGTGTCCCCTACTGACCGTGGGCACGGCGGGGAATTTTGCGGAGATAAATCTGAATGCTGACCCAGCTGGGACTCGAACCTGGGAACTACAGATTACGACCTGGCGCGCTACCGACTGAGTCACCCCCGCCCCTGCCATTGAGGAGTAAGTGGCGAGTAGTAAGAGAAATGGGGAGGTTGCACAAGCTTACTACTTCTATAGACATATTTTAACACTTTTCCATGAATTTTTAACGTTTCTTTTCAAGTTTGGGTAAGTATTTAATGAAATATTGTGATTAGCATATTCCGAATTTCCCAAATGCTTTTCTGTTACGCCCTCTAACGGTAGAAAAATTTTGAAAACTGCAAAATTTTAAAAGAATATTTAAAACCAGGGTTCGTTTTGGTTGGTTTACCTCTGAGCGGCACGTTTTCGCACACCATACGCTAAATGGCCAGGTCACAAAGACTCCGAAGGCTCAGAGAAGGTTGGGGGAGGGGACCCACTGCAACAGCTGTTGGGAGACAGATGGTAGCCTCCTGTCAAGGCCATCCAGGGTGTTCTTTAACGGGCACAGGATATGGCTCTCCCGTACACGGGGTCACGGCTTAACGCCCCATCCGACGGACGGCGGCCTTTTCAAGCCCATCGGTGCCCCTACTGACCGTGGGGAGGTCAGCCCATCTGTGCCCTACTGACCGTGCGGAGATAAATCTCAACGCTGACCCAGCTGGGACTCGAACCTGGGAACTACAGATTAAGAGCCTGGCACGCTACCGACTGAGCCACCCTCGCCCCTACCAGGGTTGGCCAAACCCAAACTTATTAAAGAGGCACTAGAAAAAAAAATTCTTAAAAAGCAAAACATAAATTTCTAATGAGCAATAGATTTGAAAAAAAAAAAAACTATATTTTTAAGGAATCAAGCAAGTATCTTGATTAAAAATCAAACCTATACATTTTTAATGAGTAGGATTTGGAATTGTTCAGTTATGCGCATAAAAATGTTTGGTTCAAAAAATTGGAACAGATGAGCTAGATTTAGTATATTGATTATTTGTTTGATGAGCCACAAGTTCTTTTAAAATGAGCCGCGTTGAACAGGACTGTTGTAAGCGATGTATACGTATGCTAGAAATTTTAAATATTAGTAGTAGACCGCGATGGTCATGAGGTTTGTATTGGCAGTAATTTGCCCTCTTAATCCCAAGAGTTGGAAAATTTTTTTGTTTCAAAAAACAACTGAAATTTTGTTTCGAGTTGGTTAGGTACTAATGAAATATTACGATTAATACTTTTCAAATCTTCAGATCTATCGTTAAAAGGTGCTAATATGTAAAATACGAAAATTTAAAGCGACCTAGTTATGGAAGAAATTCGAAATCTCGGTGTTAACATCAAAAGAATTGACACTATCACTATTCAGTCACCTTTTCCCAGAGTGGGTTGGGTTGTTTTACCTCTGAGCGGCTCCCAGAGTGGGAAAATGCATCGTTTTCATTTAAAGAGGGTTGGGTTGTTTTACCTCTGAGCGGCACTTTTTGCACACCATGGGCTAAATGGCCAGGTCACATGGACCCCGAAGGCTCAGAGAAGGTTGGGGGAGGGGACCCACTGGAACAGCTGTTGGGAGACAGATGCTAGCCTCCCGTCAAGGCCATCAAGCGTGTTCTTTAACGTGCACAGGGTATGGCTCTCTCGCACACGGGGCCACGGCTTAACGTCCCATCCGACGGACGGCGGCCTTTCCTAGCCTATCGGTGTCCCCTACTGATCGTGGGCAGGTCGGGGAATTTCGCGGAGATAAATCTCAACGCTGACCCAGCTGGGACTCGAACCTGGGAACTACAGATTAAGAGTCTGGCGCGCTACCGACTGGGCGACTCCCGCCCCCATTTAAAGAGGGAACTGAGAGACTTTTTATGTTGTATAGCATTAATGAAATATTACCAATTACATTTTCCCAATCATCCATTAGTTCCAATTTCCTCAATTGGACGATGCAAAAACCGGAAAATGAAAAAACTTGATTTGCCAGATGGATAATCATAATTAAACAATTATAATTTTGTTAAATTCAACATTTTAAACGTCATTTAAGCTTTAAATCATTAAAGATTCATTTTAGATATGCTGTCAAATATATAAATGGAAATGAATGAATTAAAAATTTAATACAGTATTCAAGGGGAAATTTAAAGAACTTCCTGTAATTACTACAGCAGGTTTAAAATTTCCTATTCAGTTTTATTTCCTATTCAGTTTATTCCTATTCAGTTTTAAAAGTTACTCCTTAACAAAATTTTGCGAATCTAAGAAAATTTGCGCAGCGATGTATCTGCCGTTTTGTAAGAACATTTTCCTTCTTAATCAACGAAACAAAGCAAGGACAAAACACTGCCTCAACTTAACAGATCGCAATCTTAAAAACCTGGTGATTCTCGTAACAACAAAGTTACAAACCTAACGATGACAAATTTGATGATGCAAAGACAAAAAAACCCTATAATACCTGTAATAAACTCTTCCTTCAGAATTTTTTTGGGGTTTTAAATATGCGAACTTACATATTACTTGATCTGAAGTTGTAAAAATATATGCAGCTATATTAATACACTCGACTCAGCGGTACATCGTGTTTCTTGCCTCGAGAAAGTGGCACAAAGTAAGGAGGAGGTTGAGATCATTGTCTACAATGATAGGTTAGAGGTTGGGTTGTTTTACCTCTGAGCGGCACTTTTTTTGCACACCATGGGCTACATGACCAGGTCACAAGGACCCCGAAGGCTCAGAGAAGGTTGGGGGAAGGGACCCACTGGAAGAGGTGTTGGGAGACAGATGGTAGCCTCCCGTCAAGGCCATCCAGCGTGTTCTTTAACGTGCACAGTGTATGGCTATCCCGCACACGGGGCCAGGGCTAAACGTCCCATCCGACGGACGGAGGCCTTTCCAAGCCCATCGGTGTCCCCCACTGACCGTGGGCAGACCGGGGAATTTTGCGGAGATAAATCTCAACGCTGACCCAGCTGGGACTCGAACCTGGGAACTACAGATTACGAGCCTGGCCAACACCACCTCTAGGTGGTGTTGGCCTGGCGCGCTACCGACTGAGCCACCCCCGCCCCCATTGTCTACAGAGATAGGTTAGAGAAAGTTACACTAATAAAGGTTTGGTGCAAAATTCTAGTCATTTTTCATCTTAGTTAACGACCATAATTGGAAATCAATTCACAAAATTTTGTTTGCGTCATTACTATCGATTAACACAACCTACATAAAAAGACCAAACGCGCTATTACCAGTCATATACAGGATTGCTGAAATGAAGAAAATATGTAGAGGAAAGAGAATAATCTTTTAACGAAAAAGAGCGACTTATCTCATTAATGCCAAACAGAAATGACGATAAAAATGCCAAGTTTAAGGGGGCCCAAAAATTCTAAAGTCGCAATATATATTTATTATTCTGACAGAAGAGAACATAAAATGAACATCAAAATGACGTGAAAACATTATACTGTCATTGGTATACAGATGACTGTCTAAAGCAAAGACGAACAGTGTGTTTATACAATATTTTAATTCAAATATTAAAGACTATAATATTTAAATATTATACTATTATATATTTGAATACTATAATATTTTTCGTGATTTTCTGAGAGCAAAATCGTTGATCATATCTTGAAATAACCGACGAAATTAGTCACTTTGAGGGGCGGGGGTGGCTCAGTCGGTAGCGCGCCAGGCTCGTAATCTGTAGTTCCCAGGTTCGAGTCCCAGCTGGGTCAGCGTTGAGATTTATCTCCTCAAAATTCCCCGCCCTGCCCACGGTCAGTAGGGGACACCGATGGGCTTGGAAAGGCCGCCGTCCGTCGGATGGGACGTTAAGCCATGGTCCCGTGTGCGGGACAGCCATACCATCTGCACGTTAAAGAACACGCTGGATGGCCTTGACGGGAGGCTACCATCTGTCTACCAACAGCTCTTCCAGTGAGTCCACTCCCCCAACCTTCTCTGAGCTTTTGGGGTCCATGTGACCTGGCCATTTAGCCCATGGTGTGCAAAAAAGTGCCGCTCAGAGGTAAAACAACCCAACCCATCCCTGGTCACTTGGATGAACATGATGCAGGGCAGAGACTTTTCTTACAGCATTGCTGTACGTTGTTATCCATACAATTACTAATAGAAATTAACATCTACAGAGTAAAACTTTTATGTATATATATTGTTTGAGGCTTTAAGCTGTAGCTTAGTTAACTTATGCATAAGTGCGGTGATGAACTAAAGTTTCTTTCTTTTTCCAAAGTTTCTTTCTCATGGTACCACTAGAAATTTTCAGTATCGTTACTGAAAATTTCAGTTCTTAATGACTGCTATCCAAGAAGAATTTTCGCTGGAATATCGGGAGGATCATCACAGATCATAAATTCGAAATCACCATCCCATTACTGCGGAAATTCCAAATTCCAGAGGCGAAAATATCTAACAGTCTGATTCAAATGAACGAAAGATTTATAAATAGGTATTCATTTACGTTGAAAGAGTAACAGATTTCTCGCTCACTAGTTATAAATCAGACAATACAGATAGCGCGGTAATCTAATTATCACGTGCTATAACGGAACAACCGTCACATGACCGAGTGGTTAGCTTGGCTACTGATCAAAGGGACCTGGGTTCGAGCCCCGGGATTGGATTGTTTGCTTCTGAGCGGCACTTTTTTGCACACCATGGGCTAAATGGCCAGGCCATAAGGATCCCGAAGGCTCAGAGAAGGTTGGGGGAGGGGACCCACTGGAACAGCTGTTGGGAGACAGATGGTAGCCTCCCGTCAAGGCCATCCAGCGTGTTCTTTAACGTGCACAGGGTATGGCTCTCCCACACACAGAGCCACGGCTTAACGTCCCATCCAACGGACGGCGGCCTTTTCAAGCCCATCGGTGTCCCCTACTGACCGTGGGCAGGGCGGGGAAATTTTGCGGAGATAAATCTCAACGCTGACCCAGCTGGGACTCAAACCTGGGAACTACAGATTACGAGCCTGGCGCGCTACTGACTGAGCCAACCCCGCCCCATCGAGCCCCAGGTAAAGTATGGATGTGTGGTTTTTCTGTTGAGGTCCTACCATCCTCCTATCAAACCTCTGTAGTAAGCAGCTGCTTGACGGGGTATTTATTTTATATATTTTATAACGGAACGGTCCTATGGCCTAGTGGTTAGCGTGCTTGGTTACTGAGCAAAGGAACTGGGTTCGATGGTAAGGCAAGGATGTTTGTGTTGTCTTTCTACTGAGGTCGTCTTCCTCACAGACCTTCTATTATTGCGCATTAAGGAACTGGGTTCGATGGTAAGGCAAGGATGTTTGTGTTGTCTTTCTACTGAGGTCGTCTTCCTCACAGACCTTCTATTATTGCGCATTAAGGAACTGGGTTCGATGGTAAGGCAAGGATGTTTGTGTTGTCTTTCTACTGAGGTCGTCTTCCTCACAGACCTTCTATTATTGCGCATTAAGGAACTGGGTTCGATGGTAAGGCAAGGATGTTTGTGTTGTCTTTCTACTGAGGTCGTCTTCCTCACAGACCTTCTATTATTGCGCATTAAGGAACTGGGTTCGATGGTAAGGCAAGGATGTTTGTGTTGTCTTTCTACTGAGGTCGTCTTCCTCACAGACCTTCTATTATTGCGCATTAAGGAACTGGGTTCGATGGTAAGGCAAGGATGTTTGTGTTGTCTTTCTACTGAGGTCGTCTTCCTCACAGACCTTCTATTATTGCACATTAAGCTGCCAGACTCCTGTCAGAACTCTGTGTACACTTTCTTGAGGTTTTTTAAAAAATAACTGTACACTTTTTTTTTCCTTTCTTCAAAAATGTAGTATTTGTTTAACAACTGTCACAACCTTTATTATATCTACTACTATATTTGAGTTATTATTGAGTATAACAACAAAGCCTTTATTTTAGTGTTAAAAGTCAATTTAGAGGTTTGAATTTTCAAACCCCTCTCATACAAAATTATATTTTAAACTTTGTTTACTTTTGATTATTCCTAAAAGATATATATATAGTAAATCTCGCTAAATATTTCTCGGGGTCAAAATTTCTTCTCTATATCAACACTGCTCATTAATAAACGATTTTACAGTTCTTTTAACTCTTAGAAATTGCAAGACATTTGTATTTCAGGTACCCGTCATTTTTTTTTTCTTTCTTGATAACAAATAGTCAGGATATTTGGGACCACAATCCTTCACTCAAGTAGGATGGCGGTGAACGGGAAAGGGCCCCAAAAATAATGTTAAAAAAGGCTTTGATTCAGTCGTATTTCGTAAAAATTCGATACCTGGAAAGATGCAAATTTTTTTTGTTTACCTTCCAAAGTAGAGTATAAATTTTATAACTGACTACACATCAAATAGTGGTGATACACTAATGAATGTCATTTATTATCACCTCAAGCAGCTGCTTGCCACAGAGGTCTGACAGAGCCTGTCAGTTTATATGCCATAGTAGAAGGTCTGTGAGGATGACAGGACCTCAGCAAAAAACGATACATACATCCATGCCTTACCGGGGGCTCGAACCCAGGTCCCTTAGATCAGTAGACAAGCGCGCTAACCACTCAGCCATGGGCATTATTTACACTACTTTAATATTACTAAAAAATATTACTACTCCCATATATTTAAATGGTGACCGAATGAGTCGATTAACACGGAAACTGAATTGGGTTCTTATAACTTGGAAGGAACTTTTTTTTGCATACACAATGAACCGGGTGACAATAATGACTCAGAGCTGGGAGTGCGATCCATTGGATATGCTGTTAGGAGGCAAATGGAAAACCTTCATCCAGTGTGTTCTTTAACCTTTAAAGTGTCAGGTTTTCCTCAATGCATGCTATTTTGGAGAATATTTTATTTTTACTCTTGGGTAAGGCACGGATGTTTGTGTCGTTTTTCTGCTGAGGTCCTGCCATCCTCTCAGACCTTCTACTGTGGCATATAAATTGACAGGCTCCTGTCAGACCTCTGTGGCAAGCAGCTGCTTGAGGGGGTATTTTTTTTTCGGCACAAAAAAAAAACAACTGGACTTGAGAACTATATACTACAGTGATTAACAGATATATACAGATCACGTTATAGTCTGAAAATGAAAGAGCATTTAATCCTGAATAATAAAAACAAATAGTCCCTCAAGCAGCTGCTTGAGACAGAGGTCTTACAGGAGCCTGTCAGTTTAATACGCCATAGTAGATAAAAGAACAAAATAAATTTAAAATAATGAAAGTTAAGCATAATTTTAAAAAACGATACCCCCCCCCCCACTTCGGTAGCGCGCCAGGCTCGTAATCTGTAGTTCCCAGGTTCGAGTCCCAGCTCGGTCAGCGTTGAGATTTATCTCCGCAAAATTCCCCGCCCTGCCCAAGGTCAGTAGGGGACACCGATGGGCTTGGAAAGGCCGCCGTCGGATGGGACGTTAAGCCGTGGCCCCATGAGCGGGAGAGACATACCCTGTGCACGTTAAAGAACACGCTGGATGGCCTTGACGGGAGGCTACCATCTGTCTCCCAACAGCTGTTCCAGTGGGTCCCCTCCCCCAAACTTCTCTGAGTCTTCGGGGTCTATGTGACCTGGCCATTTAGCCCATGGTGTGCAAAAAAGTGCCGCTCAGAGGCAACCCAACCCCCTCTTTGGACATTTAAAGGGTTAACGTGCTGAGGGCAAGCCTGGATCGAGAAAAAAAATCTACGGGGGGGGGGGGGGGAGCAAGAGACTGGATATTTAATGCAGTTTAACATTTCTCCCCTACGTTTTACAGTTTTCTTTTAATTTCTTTAAAAAAAATGCATGAAATATAAATATTTTTTGTCCCTATTACATTTACTAGTATTCTGAAAGGGGGTGAAATACCCCCACCCCCAGATACGGCCCTCTGAAGATATGACTCTCCTGTACATGAAACTCAAAAATACTAAATAAACCATAAATGTTATATTATTAAGGATTTATTCGTTTTAAAAAGATGTTAAATTCTTGGACTAAACCATATATTATTTATGAAATTACATCCTTGGGGGGGGGGTACTTAAACCATATCATACCTCTAGTTCAGGTGTCAAAAACTAATGTAATAATTATGGTAAGGAGAAAGACATACAAAAGCATGAGAAACTTACACAAAAACATTTAGGAACCTGCCAATTATCTGTCAAAAAAATTTAGATTCAGCACATTATTGCATTTATTTAAAATGTGGGAGATAAAAAGATATTATGCACATTGTTGTACGAAATTAGAAGTGTATTATAATATTGTATATCTAAGCCTAAGACTGTTGAAACCCATTTTTCATACAGAAAATCAAAGATCTTTACTAAAATGCTAGAAGCCGTTAAAATAGAAATTTTCATATATATATACTAAGAATCTATTCCAATTATATTCTTCGAAGGATGTATGTGTATTATTTTAAACTGTTTGTACTGTTTAAAAAAAAACATTTAAAACTGTTTGTATAGAAAATATATTTGCACATGGAATTACACTTTTTTCACAATAAAACTGCCTCTAGTAATTGTTTTAGTGGATCAGTTAACAGAAAATTTCACATAAAAATAAGCCATCCAAGATACAACGTCATATTTATTGACATGGTATATCTACCCCAAAATAGCTTCAGCGCATGAATATGATGACTATAGCCTGCAAGCATTAATTACAGCACCCTCCATTGATTTCTAGTCTGCCCATTTTGTCTTCACCCGAGGCCATAACACTAGAAGGAAATGGCTGCGTCATCTGTGTGTGGATCACCGCGGCGCGTAAAGCATCCTTGTGGGTGCGTGGAGTAAAGACAAGATAGCAGCTCAGTCAGCCAATGAGAAAGGCAATCACAGTTTGCGCCAGCCTGTAAGTAGAGGGAGCAGAGTTGTTATGAGGCCTTTGTGTCTTTTAAAACGAGAAATCGATTTCTGGAGTGACACTATACGCAGTGGGCATGCGCAGAGATGCGTAGAGGGTGGGCGATCTGCCTCCATAGATCAATTTTTTCTCTGCCATCTGCACGGAGAACCCCAAGAGGTTTGGTGCAACGCTAACTTCCCGGTTGATGTTTAGGGTTAAGTGTGCCTATCGGCTGTGGAACATATGGTGGTAAATGCACTGAGAGGGAAAATGGGGTCGGGGTTGGAAAAGGGGGGGGGGACAAAAATAGATGGGGGATTCTATCGTCCCAGTGCAACTTCCCTAGTGACGGTGGTAAGTACGTGTGAAGTGATGGAGGTGGCAGAGATATTGAAAGCATTATATGATAATGAAACTGGGGATTGCTACAGAAATCCCCCCTCGCTTCTGTAATTCTGTCAAGCAGCTTACTCTAGCCGGGTGGATGACAGTTCATGCGCGCGCGGGATTGTGAGCCAAGTATAAAGCTGAATGCTTCTTGAGTCATGCAGCTAGTGCACAAGAAATACGAGAATAATTTAGATTCATGTCCTGTATTTCTAGGGCTCTCTCTCTCCATATGTACATTGGGTCGGAATAATGTGGTATGTGGAACGATAACTTTGCATGTTTTGACACAGGCTATGCATTTGTGTGGAAAACTGAAACAGGACTATTTCATCACAAAATATTCAATCTGATGGATCACGGTTGAGAAATAAATTTTATTAGTGGAGCAAAAAACATATAAATTGATACTATTTTAAAACCTGCAATATTTTTAAATTATCTGAAAGCTTATCGCATATGGGGAATGTAAATAAAATAATCAAAAATAGTTGGGTTCTTTTACCTCAGAGTAGCACTTTTTTGGCAACAAGGGCTCAGAGAAGGTTGGGGGAAGGGGACCCACTGGACAGCTGTTAGGAAACAGATGAAAGCCTCCCGTCAAGGCCATCCAGCGCGTTCTTTAATATGCACAGAAGGCAACAGCTTTCATTCCATCCAACGGAGGGGGCCTTTCCAAATCTATCAGTGTTCCCTACTAATAATAATAAATAATAATAAATACCCCCTCAAGCAGCTGCTTGCCAGAGGTCTAACAGGAGCCTGTCAGTTTATATGCCATAGTAGAAGGTCTGAGAGGATGGCAGGACCTCAGCAGAAAAACGACACAAACAGCCATGCCTTACCCGGGGCTCGAACCCAGGTCCTTTATATCAGTAGCCAAGCGCGCTAACCACTCGGCCATGGGACGGCTCCCTACTACGATACCAATACTTAATTTTAAGTATTTATGGAATTGACTATATGAAAAATTTTACTCATTTTTTTTTCATCAGAAACAGAGGAAAATTACCAGTTGCAGAAAAAATTATTGCATTTTATATAACATCCCTTTCGTCACTTTCCCAAAGCAATATGGCAAATATATGGACGACCCCTGTCCCTAACCCTAAGATGAAAATTTGCCATAAGCTTTCTTGTTGAGTACCTAAGAGTACTCCACAAGAATGGTTATAGCGAAATTTTTATAATTATTATTCTTTACTGGTAAAATGACCAATAACAATAGGACCAACAACATATTAAAACTGGTTATTTATTATTTTGTAAAAAACGTGGTTTTCTGTCAAATTTTAGTGGATGAAAAATACGTCATCTTGTGAGGTTTACAGATAATCGGTTTAAATACTCCATATTTAATTATATAAACCCATTAAAAAATTTAAACCCCAAGAAGAATCCAAAACAGTCGCTCATAACCATTAGGAATACCAATCTAAATGTATTTGCCTATTAACATATGTTGATATTTACATATTTAATCGTTAAACAGTGAATTGCAATGTGAGGTGTAATAAGTAAAACTTCTGTATTTTTTTTTGCCCAATAACTATTTCCGGATGGGACGTTAAGCCGTGGCACCGGGTGCGGCAGAGCCACACCCTGTACACGTTAAAGAACAGGCTGTATGGCTTTGAAGGGAGGCTACCATCTGTCTCCCAACAGCTATTCCAGTGGGTCCCATCCCCCAACCTTCTCTGAAGCTTTGGATCCGCAAACTTCTGTTCCACACTCAGTGAGAAAAAGGATACCGATGGTCAGTGAAAGACAGCCGTCCATGGGATTGGACGGTGGCTCTCTGTGTAGGAGAGCCATACCCTGTGCAAGTTAAACAACACGCTGGAAGTCCTCGATGAGAGGCTCCCATTTGTCTCCTAACAGCTGTCCAGTGGATACCCTTCTCCAACGGGGCGGGGGTGGCTCAGTCGGTAGCGCGCCAGGCTCGTAATCTGTAGTTCCCTGGTTCGAGTCCCAGCTGGGTCAGCGTTGAGATTTATCTCAGCAAAATTCCCCGCCTTGCCCATGGTCAGTAGGGGACACCGATGGGCTTGGAAAGGCCGCCGTCCGTCGGATGGGACGTTAAGCCGTGGCCCCGTGTGCGGGAGAGCCATACCCTGTGCACGTTAAAGAACAAGCTGGATGGCCTTGACGGGAGACTACCATCTGTCTCCCAACAGCTGTTCCAGTGGGTCCCCTCCGCCAACCTTCTCTGAGCCTTCGGGGTCCATGTGACCTGGCCATTTAGCCCAGGGTGTGCAGAAAAGTGCCGCTCAGAGGTAAAACAACCCAACCCTTCTCCAACTTTTTCTAGGCCCTTGGGGTCTTTGTGAACTAGTCATTTAGCTCAATATGTGTAAAAAATGCCGCTCAAAAATAAAACAACCTGACCTCACACATATCGGTAAAAGATAAAATTTTTAAATGCATCTCCTTTAAATTAACGAAAATGAGCACAAATAACAAATTCATTTACCTAACATTTAAACTGTGTTAATTTTTCTGCTTCATAGTAAAATCACATTTGGATCAGGAAGTGGGAGAGTTAACAACTGCTTAACACGTGCTTCTCCCCTGGTTTACTGCATTCTTTTTTCTTCTTTTACAACATTCAATGCAGCAAAATCACTCTGTGTATTCTTTGTAAAAATTTAGAGGATCTGTTTTTCCACAATAAAAGCAACCACTACGTGTGCTTCATTAAAGCACTGTTAAGCAAAACAGCTGTAAAACAAGAAGGTGACTGGAATGCAGTAAAACACGGAGAGCACAAGCTGACATCAACCTTTCAGGAAACTCATCAACTGCTTCCTTTCAAACTCGTTTATTTTACAAGTGGGCGGATTTATTACTTCGCGAGGGGAGGAGGGAATGGAGAGAAAGGAAGTATCTCACTTCCTTTGGTGTTTATGGGCTATAAACTAATTGTAATAGTGAGGATGACGATGGGAAATCTCTACCAAAAGATGTGTAAAAACCATCAAGCAATGCCCGGATGCTCAAGCAGCAATTTCTCAATGAATATCAAGGTATAATAACACTGCATCTTTAAAGAAGCTTTCTTCCCTCTAATATTTATTTGTGTGAGGTCATGAATGCAAAAGTCGAAATTTGGAACTCCCTCCACACTGCGAATATTATTCTCAATTTTGCTATGAAACTAAACATATTTTAAACATCGTGAAAATCAACGAAGTGAACTAACATCAGGATTCTAAGGACGTGACTTGCAGGTCGGGATAGGTTCAGGGTAGATTCTCTACACCCACTCTAAATAGGGAAAGTGTTTTAATTTTTTTAACACGAAATGAGTGGAATAACTGAATTGACAATACTGCATGCACCTAGGTTATCAACAGTATTCCAGGAAGGCGAGCATTTATGAGATTAAAACCCACACCATTCTGAAGGCTTGAATAACGTACATCTTCTAAGGGACTTCCCGAAAATTGGCCAGTAGGTCGCTCAGCGGTAGAGTCCCAAGCTCGTAATCTGCAGTTCCCAAGTTCGAGTCCCAACTGTGCTTGCATCGGAAATTTTATCCATTAACTCCCGTCCAATCCTAGGCAAGAAAGGGGATATCATTGGGCTTGGAAAGCCTTCCGTCAGTTGAATGGGACCCTATGTCGTGGCTCCGTGTGCAGGACAGCAGACACGCTGGATAGTCTTAACAGGTTTTCATCTAACTGCTGTTCAGTGGATCACCTTTCTTCATCATCCCTGAGCCTTTGTGACCTAGTGATTTATTCAATCGTGTACAAGAAAATGCCGCTCAGAGATAAACAACCCCGAAAATCAAAGATTGAATATCCCTCACCCACTACACACAAGTACCTCACACCCTCAACTCCTTTTATAATTTTCTGGGTACGCACTGTGAAGGATCACCGTGATATCAGACCGTACTACCTTAGACATTGAGTATAATTAAAACCTTCTTTTACATATTTCTATTAGTTTTAGCCGAAACCGATGACAATTTATAAGCAAATACCATTAACCATTATTGGCAGATGTTGGGAAATTGTGAAAAATCTGACCAGTCAGCTTTTTCGCAAGAAAGAGCAATTGAATATACGATTAATGATACTTCATTCGATGTTGAAAACTGATGTTCTTTTCCCTAGAAATGCTTTAATGTTGCAGTCTTTTCCTAGCCTGGAAGTGGGGCAGATTGTTGGGTTGTTTTACCTCTGAGCGGCACTTTTTTGCACACCATGGGCTAAATGGCCAGGTCACATGGACCCCGAAGGCTCAGAGAAGGTTGGGGGAGGGGACCCACTGGAACAGCTGTTGGGAGACAGATGGTAGCCTCCCGTCAAGGCCATCCAGCGTGTTCTTTAACGTGCACAGGGTATGGCTCTCCCCGTACACGGGGCCATGGCTTAACGTCCCATCCGACGGACGGCGGCCTTTCCAAGCCCATCGGTGTCCCCTACTGACCGTGGGCAGGGCGGGGAATTTTGCGGAGATAAATCTCAACGCTGACCCAGCTGGGACTCGAACCTGGGAACTACAGATTACGAGCCTGACACGCTACCGACTCAGCTACCCCCGCCCCAAGTGGGGCAGGGGTGGCTCAGTTGGTAGAGCGCTAGGCTCGTAATCTGTAGTTTCAGGTTCGAGCCCCAGCTAAGCCATCGTTGAGATTTCTCTCTGCAAAACTTCCAGCGCTGCCCTCGGTCAGCAGAGGACACAAAAGGACATGGAAAGGCCGCCGTCCGTCGGATGGAGCGTTAAGCCGTGGCACATGTGCGGGAGGGCCATACCATGTGCACGTTAACCAACACGCTGGATGGCCTTGACGGGAGACTACCATCTGTCTCCTAACAGCTGTTCCAGTGGGTCTCCTCCCCCCAACCTTCGAGGGTCCTTGTGACCTGGTCATTTAGCCCATTGTATGCAAAAAAAAAGTGATGCTCAGAGTAAAACAACCCATCCTAACTGTGAAAGTAAAGGGTCACGCCAGAAAATTCACTCAAAATATGTATCCGAACGACATCTCAGAAAAATATTTTTGCGTTTACTTGAAAGAAGATTGTATTATGATTATGATCCGTGACATGGTGATTAACACAGCTTTTCGTAATATTGAAATTCCGGATAACAAAACTTCAGGCTCGAATACCAACAGCGTTGACAAACAACGCTGACCCAGCTGGGACTCGAACCTGGGAACTGCAGATTACGAACCTGGCGCGCTACCGACTGAGCCCCCCCCCCCCCGCCCCTATAGGATCGGCGATTGGAAAATACTGCTCTAAATTTGCAATGCTGAATATATCCTCCACATTCTCTAATCTTAATTTTTCCGTTTGGCTTATGTTATAGGAAAACGACGACTCTGTTACTCTGCATAATGCATTCCTGAAACCATCAGACTGCTTACTGTAAATCTAGCTCGTACAAAGATGCGAGGGGATGCAGCTTAATCCCTCTGACCGAACCCATCTCACTGAACACGGAATGTAATCCATGAACAAACATGGCCACGCATTTAATCTCCCAAATTAAATTGCACGCATGTCAAATAAGAACAGACCCCCATGGGTTTGCCAATCGCTGTATGACTATGTTCAACATGTTCGAACACGGAAGACAGATCGAAGTGGAACGAAAGTAAAAAAAAAGGTTAGTAGACCTACGTCGTGAAAAGGCCACGATCAAATCGAATTATCTACTGCACAGCACGCAATCTCATTGCGCATGCGCAGCTGGCTACGAGACGCGCGCACGCGGTTTCTTAGCAACGGACGGACGAAATTGACAGCCCATTATCGGGAGGCCGCGTTATCCCTGGGGCTTGTGCGGCGATCGGTAAAAGGGAGACAGAGGAAGCAGTTGATGACGTAGAGGATGGGAGGTGGATGTCTCTGGAGACGGATGAGCAATCCTCGTGCTCGATACGGATAAGTCCTGAGTAGATGAATGGAAAAAAAAAACTGATAAAAGATACTTAGTAGCTGAAATCTATTCAAAATGTATTTTTGATTTCTGCAGTGGGAATATTAAGGAAAAACTCCAATTTCCGTGTTTACGAGTAAATATTTATTTTCTTCAAATACTCGTTACACTCAATTTACACTACACATGCGTTCTTATTTTTTGGTTGTTTTACCTCTGAGCGGCACTTTTTTGCACACAACGGGCTAAATGGCCAGGTCACAAGGACCCCGAAGGCTCAGAGAAGGTTGAGGGAGGGGACCACTGGAACGGCTGTTGGGAGACATATGGTAGTCTCCCGTCAAGGCCATCCATCGTGTTCATTCACGCGCACAGGGTATGGCTCTCCCGCACACGGAGCCACGGCTTAACGTCCCATCCGACGGACGGCGGTCTTTCCAAGCCCATCTGTGTCCCCTACTGACCGTGGGCAAGGCGGGGGACTTTTGCGGAGATAATCTCAACGCTGACCCACGCATGACTACTACTCATGCTGACCCAGCTGGTACTCGAACCTGGAAGCTGTAATTTACGAGCCAGGCGCGCTACCGACTGAGCCACCCCCGCCCCCATGCGTTCTTAAGATTGTGGCTTAAATCGAAAATAATTTTTCCACAAGATACTTGCAACTTGAAAATTTCTAAGGCAAATTATACCTATAAATTTTTAAGTAATGATTATTTATTCATCATTTTGAAGTTAATATGTTAATTCATGTCCAATAATGAAAATGTATAAAGGCAAGACTTGAGTTGGAAGTTTCTTTTGTATATTTGATGTCTAGCAGATTCTTCTCTTGAAAGTTTTAGATGAGATGCAGGCTAGAGTCCTTCTCTAAAACTGTGCGATGGAGGATTCGGTTAATGCTCTCTTCTCTCCATGGAAAGTTCTTTTATAACAGCTATAGAATATGATTTTGTCTCTCTCTCTCTAATGATTTTAGAGCTTCTCTGACGAGCTGGAACTTTTTTTTTTTTATCAAGGATCGCTTCTACAGTATGTCGTCCAAATCATTGAAAATCTCTGCGAAGTGATTCGACGATTGGATTTTAACAGGCTCCAATTCATCAGGAATGGACTCAGATTCCTCTTCTATTAACACAAGATCTTTCACTATAAATGGCGATAAAATGATGAGCCTAAATCGAATTGGAGTAAGCGAGCGTGCCGCCTCTACTGAACGTTTCCTCTCTTTGTTATCATAAAAGTTCTTCTCTAATGTAAATATTTACAATACCCTGCTGTTAATTAACATTTAATATTAAAAATAAAAATTGCATATAGTTTAGGATGGTAGAATAGTTCGGCGCGTCATGCTATCAGACGGACCTGCGTTTGAATCCCAGATAAGGTGTTCTCGTTTTTCTCCGATTTTCTCTGTCATATTATACTGGCAGACATAATATAAATATGTTACTAAACTTAAAAGATGTTCAAAATGCATATACCATAGACTCTCGATTTAAAAGAATAAAATTAACGCATTTTGGAATAACGCGGTCATCGTATTTATACCTTTTTTCTTAATTTATGTGGAATTTTAGAGAGAGAAAAAACGCGGTGTGAACTAAAATTTTAAAAGAAAATGAAAGTCTTTTAAACGTCTTTGCTTTCCTGTCTTAAAATAAGGGGAATCTCAAAATCTGAAAATCCTCTAAACCTTGTCCTAACATATGCCACTAGGTGAGGAGATATTTACACCTTTGCTTATAAGCCATCTGACCCACATGACCCCATAAACCCCCAAGCCATCGGAGGCAACACTTAGAAAAAAAAAATCGTAAAACAATTGTATTCTTATTGTAGATAGGCTACTTCTTTTTATACAGGCTGTATTATTTCATTTTTTGACTTACTGTAATGTCTTTATTACTGCTAATGCATGGATGGTTGTGTTGTCTTTCTGCTGAGGTCTCGGCCTACCTAACAGGTCATTTTCCAATACGGAGTATTAGACTGACAGGCTCGTTAAGACCTCTGTAGCAAGCAGCTGCTTGAGGGGATATTTTTTCTATTAGTGAAAAATAAAACAATGGAGGAAACAGATGTGTAATAAGTTCTGAGCCAGCGATTCACCCTTATCACTACCGTTTGCTCACGGTTGGGTTGTTTTACCTCTGAGCGACACTTTTTTGCACATCATGGGCTAAGTGACCAGGTCACATGGATCCCGAAGGCTCAGAGAAGGTTGGGGGAGGGGACCCACTGGAACAGCTGTTGGGAGACAGATGGTAGCCTCCCATCAAGGCCATCCAGCGTGTTCTTTAACGTGCACAGGGTATGGCTCTCCCGCACACGGGGCCACGGCTTAACGTCCCATCCGACGGACGGCGGTCTTTCCAAGTCCATCGGTGTCACCTACTGACCGTGGGCAGGGCGGGGAATTTTGCGGAGATAAATCTCAACGCTGACCCAAATGGGACTCGAACCTGGGAACTACAGATTATGAGCCTGGCGCGCTACCGACTAAGCCACCCCCGCCCCTTTGCTCACGGTAAATCGGGAACTGACTTAAAATTATTTAAAATCAAATGTAGAACGTTTCTTCTTACAAAACAATGAAATCTTTTTCTGTGTATCAGTGTAATTATTTTCATAACAATTTCATCTTTTATATTATTGAATTAAAGGAAATAAATAAATTTAAAGGAAATAGGGATCATTAACTAAAAATAAGCGTCAGCTTACTATGCTCTCCTTTTTTGTTTCGCCTTTCCTATTAATCACTAATATTTTATATGGTTGTTATTTCCCTTTTCTGATGCAATTGATATTTCTCAGTTATTTCACTTCTCGATTTTTCTCATGTATGTATCAATTGTTATTAGATAATTATGCTACGCAAATGTATGTTGTACTGACTGGCGGAATAAAATAAATATTATTATTACTGTAGTGGTAAAAATTTAAGAACAGCAAAGAATAACATTAATGATTAAACTCGGGAAAAAAGAATTGCGAGCAATCCAGTAAAACAGTAAAGATTCCGGTGGAGAAGGAGGATGAAAATACTTCTTTCACGATGGTTGTGTTTTCTTGTTGTCCGTCAGAGAAGTTATCTGCGATTGACCGCTGAGGGCGTATCAATTACAGAACAAAAAGAATCGAGCATTTCCCAGAAAATCCTTCCTTTCAGATGTCACCGCTCCCGATTGTTGCACATTCGTTTGTCGCATTGTCCAAGAAGCAATAAAAGCGGCAAGCCTTTAAAGTCTAGTGGAGGATAATTTGCTTCTCTGTGAATTATCTTTTATGCTAGTGACTTTCCTCTTCCTCGTTTCCTTTTGACAATAGACAACTAGAGATCATTTTCTCGAACAGAGGTTGTAAAACGGGGAAGGGGCTTTCGGTGCCTCGGGTCAAATGTCCACAGACACCCAAATTCTCTTGTCCCAAGATTGCTCGAATAAAACAATTAGAGCCAACTGTACCTTCCTTGCTCTTCTTGTTACCTTCCTTGCAAAATATCCCGGAATCTTCATTTACGGGTTGTTGTGGGTTGTTTTACCTCTGACCGGCACTTTTTTGCACACCATGGGCTAAATGGCCAGGTCACATGGACCCCGAAGGCTCAGAGAAGGTTGGGGGAGGGGACCCACTGGAACAGCTGTTGGGAGACAGATGGTAGCCTCCCGTCAAGGCCATCCAGCATGTTCTTTAACGTGCACAGGGTATGGCTCTCCCGCACAGGGGGCCACGACTTAACGTCCCATCCGACGGACGGCGGCCTTTCCAAGCCCATCGGTGTCCCCTATTGACCGTGTGTAGGACGGGGAATTTTGCGGAGTTCATTTAAGGACTTGGCACGATTCTTGTATACTGCATCGACATATTTTGTTCGACCTCCATGGCATTTTATTTCTCAAAAGTTGAATCACCTTCAATAACCCTTAATCTTAAAATCGACATACAGTTATGGAAGCTGGAATATTTAACTGCAACAACGTAAGAAAACTGAAAAATATTGAAAGAATTGTTTACACGAACTTTTTAAATACATATCTGCTGTATTAAATGGTTTGAAATAATGCTTCTTCTTCAAATTATAATTACTCCTGAGCTAAATTCTAATGTTTGGCATTGCTGTTGTCAAATATTCAGGCAAATATTGTTGAAATATCATGATTTCGGTAGGCCAGTTTTGAAATCTTTATCTTCAGTCACATTTTCTCATAAAACGCTTATTTTAGAAGTCATAGCGTTTTGAAGTTAGCTTCCACTGACGTAACATGGAGGATATATTCCACTGACGTAATATGGACATATATTTTATATACATAATTCAATGACCACTCAGTATAAATAGTATAAAAAATTTTACATTCCTTTAAAAAAAACACTAGAATTCTCTGTCGTTGAGCAATAATTTTTTTCTTTTTCATTTTGTGCAATTCGCAAAAATCCACAACTTTTGTTTGCACTGCAATCAAAAATCTCAAAAACATTTCCAAAGAATCTTTTCAAAAACAATATCTGATTTACGCAACTATTTGACTTAGTTAGATCTCTGTTGATCGTTTAATCAGTTCTGTGGAAATGTTTAAATTTGAAGGCACATTTTCTAATATTATACTTTTTTAAGGGTAAGGATCTAAAATATCAACAGGGAAAGATGGCGCTGGGAATTTTAATGTCGCTAATTCTAACTTCGACTGCTATTATGGGTTAGTTTTAAATGTGGTTTTAACTGAAAGAGCTTTCGCTGTTTTCAGTTTCATTCACGTTACTTAAGGCTTATTAATTACTTATAGTTTTATAATTCTTAACGCAATTTCAGCGTTGAAAGAAAAGGAAAAAATAAATCAATAAACAGAATTTTTTCCTTTTTTGTAAATCCTAGCATTACCATCCCCCACACCACCTGTTAATGATTTAACCAGCGAAGCACAACTGATGAGAAGTAATTTTACTTCGTTGACTTTTGTGTTTTGCAAAAATTTGTCGATGGTACGGAATATCAAACAACATAAGGTCATAAATCATATATTCAGGCACGGCTTTGGTTGGTTGTTTGGAGTTTTATGGCGCATGAGCTACTCAGGCTATAATGCGCCAAACAAGGTAAAAATATGCTAAAAAACAAATAATCCTCAACCAAAATTAAAAAACAAATGCTGGAAAAGGTAAAATTAAAACCAACAAGATATATATATAACAGAAATAAAAAGTAAGGTGTAAAACAACAAATGTGTAGATAAATAAATACAGTAGAGACAAAGGATAAAACTAGCACAGGTGTAAATGACCTAGGCAGAAGGTGAAAAAATTACAAATGATTAAAATTATAATCTGGTAAAATATCCTGTATACTGTAAAAAGGCAAAAATTGGAGATAAAATGGTACTATCAGATAAAAGATGTCCGAGTGTAAGTGGTTCGGACGTAAAATTGTGAAAATTAAAATACAAACGACGTTCTAGGTTAAAACATGGACATTCAATTAAAATATGTTTGATTGTTAAAATGGTGTCACAAAACTCGCACTTAGGTACGTCGTCCGCCCGAAGAAGAAACGAATGAGTAATATACGAGTGACCTAAGCGGAGCCGAGCAAGTACAACTTCCTCCTTGCGATTCCTGCGGTAACAAGACTGCCATGGTTTGATGATAGGTTTGATCTCAAAGAGCTTGTTTGTAAGCTGTTCCGACCAAGATCTCTGCCACCGTGCCCGTAGCTCGGTGGTCAGACATGGCCTTAGCAAATTCGAGGCCCATCCGTTTAAATACAAACAGCAATTAAACGAAAACTAAACTGCTACAAAACCTACACTGCGCACGATGTTGCAAACTCTAAAATCTGTAGTTCTCACAAAATAGGGCAATTTCCTCTTTAGAATAAAAATTTTCTCCCATCGCGGAGGTTATAACCCTAGCGGTGGACCCCCTCCCTCCCCTCGTGGAGCGCGGGGCCCGATTGGGCCCAATCGGCATAAGGCCGTCCCTGCATACCCAAGTAAGCACTTGCAGGCTATGACTATTCTTGAGCATAAAGGAAACATGTCTTGAGCCGGGTGGGATGCGAACGCGATATTATCAAGATATCGTGGTTTCGTATACCACCCTGTTCAAGACAATTTTTTCCTCTGTACTCTGCATTAAAGTACTTATCGGTGTTTTCTTGTTACTAAATATAAATAAAAATAAAAAATAAATACCCCCTCAAGCAGCTGGTTGCCACAGAGGTCTAACAGGAGCCTGTCAGTTTATATGCCATAGTAAGTCTGAGAGGATGGCAGGACCTCAGCAGAAAAACGACACAAACAGCCATGCCTTACCCGGGGCTCGAACCCAGGTCCCTTAGATCAGTAGCCAAGCGCGCTAACCACTCGGCCATACGTTTGATTAAAACGCGACTGAAAAAAAATACCATGCCAATTGACAGTTGGCATGTAGTTGGTCTGATGGTCATACCTGGAAAGTGTTTCGTTAACCAGAACATTTAATGTTAACCAGAATATTTAATTACAGTCAAGACAACTTCTGACTAATCCCCTGGTTTAAAGACATCAATAAAGAACTTGATTGGTGGTCAGAGCATCTGAGATGTCATCAGGACGTCATGGGTTCTTATCCCACCAGGCTCAAGACAGTTTTACCTCTATATTCAAAATCATACATTTCAAATGGTTACAGCACACTTTATATATTTCACAGACTTATCTTCATTATCTTCTCAGAAGTTAAATGACACTTTGCTTACAAAAATGTTTTTAGAAGACATATGTTTTATGTCATCAGCAACCTTGATTACATTTTATCCTTTTGGCTAATCTATCTTTACTGGAAAGATACTATTGGCCTCTGACTTCAGTACCCAGTTTTTAGGGGCGGGGGTGGCTCAGTCAGTAGCGCGCCAGGCTCGTAATCTGTAGTTCCCAGGTTCGAGTCCCAGTTGGGTCAGCGTTGAGATTTATCTTCGCAAAATTCCCCGCCCTGCCCACGGTCAGTAGGGGACACCGATGGGCTTGGAAAGGGCGCCGTCCGTCGGATGGGACGTTAAGCTGTGGCCCCGTGTGCGGGAGAGCCATACCCTGTGTACGTTAAAGAACACGCTGGATGGCCTTGACGGGAGGCTACCATCTGTCTCCCAACAGCTATTCCAGTGTGTCCCCTCCCCCAATCTTCTCTGAGCCTTCGGGGTCCATGTGGCATGGCCATTTAGCCCATGGTGTACAAAAAAGTGCCACTCAGAGGTAAAACAACCAACCAACCCAGTTTTTAGAAGTGAAAAATTTCTTTTTAATTTTACATTGTAGTGGCGTAATGCTTACTTGGTTGGGTTATTTTATCTCTGAGTAGCACTTTTTTTACACACAATAGCCAGGTTAAATGGACCCTAAGGGCTAAAGAGTAGGTTGGGGGATGAGGACCCACTGGAAAGCTGTTAAGGGACAGAGTGTAACTCCCATTAAGACCATCCAACAGTTCTTTAACGTGCATCGATTATAGCTCTCCCATGTACAGGGGATAATGGAGGGAGTTATAACCTCCCCTTGTGGTTGATATTGATTAGTATATATTTTCTCCCCCATTAGATTAAAACATGTCAACACCCACCCCCCTTTCAAATGTAAGCTTCTCGAAACTCCACTGTAATAATTTCGAAAATAATTTATGAAAACCTATGCAAAATTACACCCTCAGGAAATATCTATTTCCTTCAAATTGAAACTTTTAATTCCTGATAATACTGAATTAAGCTACAAATTCTGTAACTATGGTAACAATATTCGGATTAGATCAAGATTACATTAAATATATTAAATAGCACCTCTTTGGAAAAGAATATATATTTATGCACAGATGATAAAATGAGAAAATTATCACACAGTGGAAAGACCAATGGATTAAAACCATATGGCTTTAATACGAAATTATTCAAATCTAGGTTTTGTTTTCGAAATTTTAATGTGGACATGACTAAAATTTTAAGAGTACAAAAACAAGTTTTATTCATTAAGATGTTCGTTGTTAGATATCGTTCAAATAAGAATCTGAGCAGGATCCTGTGACTTACTGCTTCGAAATTCTTGAAGTTGAAAACAAACTGATACACTTTTAAAATTGAAGGAAAAGTTGCTTAAAAAATTGGAAATGTCTTTAAAAATATACCATGGCTTCCTGAAAATCTCAAAACATCTGTTGTCATAAGAAGTTCAGGGCATGCTGCATTCTTCTTCACTGACCATTGAAGTTGAAGAATTCTTGAACAAACTTTTAGTGTTTTACACTAAAAGAGAAGACAATGTTCATACCTTGCATTGTTTTATAACTCTGGTACGAAAGATCAGATACAAAATAAAACGATATCGCCGAGAGATAATTTTTTTGAGCCTATTTCGACTTAAGAAAACAATTTGCAATGGGCTTCTTTCGTTACAGATCATTAAAAAAAAATAAAAAAATAAATACTCCCTCAAGCAGCTGCTTGCCACAGAGGTCTGACAGGAACCTGTCAGTTTATATGCCACAGTAGAAGGTCTGAGAGGATGGCAGGACCTCAGCAGAAAAACGACACATACATCCATGCCGTATCCGGGGCTCGAACCTAGGTCCCTTAGATCAGTAGCCAAGACCCTACAAAAACTGCTGATTTTAAATGAATATATGCCTCTGCATTTCAATTCTCACTGACACAATAAATCTAGGCTAAATTGAGCATCAAACCTTCTCTCTACAATTAATCGCGCGGTGTTCCGTATGCGAGATGTCATAGGCCATTTCTTTAAATATCTCGGGGCTCAGAATTAGTTGGATAGCCAAGAATTTCTTGAGGGTGAAGAGAAAAATAGCATTTATTTTATTAATTGCTATTAAACCTTTGTTCACTCAACCAAGAACAGTAGCGAACTCAGGTAGTATCACCGAGTCACGTGCGCACATGTGAAAATTGTTTAAATTATAAATAAAAAATAAATAAATACCCCCTCAAGCAGCTGCTTGCCACAGAGGTCTGACAGGAGCCTGTCAGTTTATATGCCACAGTAGAAAACTGAGAGGATGGCAGGACCTCAGCAGAAAACAACACGAACATCCATGCCTACTTAGCATTAATTCAGTCACAATGAGTAACCATTTAGTATGACTGTAAAGTTGCTACTCCCCCCCCCCCCCCTCAAAATTTCGTGGATCCGCTATTGCACAAACATCTGTGTGTAATTTACAATTTCCACAGTTGCTATAAGATGGAATCACCATTTCTGTGAGAAGTATCATTAGAATGTGCTGCAAGATTCTGTTGTATTCTGACAATGTGTACAGTAAATTCAAACCTTGGACAGACAACAATCTGTATGGCTGAATTCAATAAAATTTTTCATTCAGACAACACCAACGCAAAACTGAGGTCTGACGAACAATGGGAACCAAATGACAATTGATAAAACCTTAATTTTTGATATTTTTTTCCAAAACGGAAGGTGAACATGGTGCGACTTTTTTTCATAAGGAAAAAAAAAAGTGTCCTTCACTGAGCTGTAGAGCAAACATCATTATATATCCTGAAGCAAATCTACTACACTACAAAATTCAAACATGTCAATCCTGGGCAATCAGGGTCGGATCTAGAAGGAAGCAAGGAGTCCATCCCCCTCCCCCCCCCCAAAATGCTAGCAGTAACTGGAATGGAGACGAAAAATATATTAAGCATATACATTAAAAATATTTTTCAATAAATTTTTTAAACACCACTGAATGAGGGAAACATACCTGAACAGCATTTCAGCTTGATCTAGTCACTCCCCACCCCCAATTTTTTCCCCAGCTCCATGCCTGTGAGCAAAAGCTACTGCTTTTGGTCAATTCTTACCAAGTCTTGTTACATGTGTGGGCAATGTGGCCAAACCAATGTTCGATGGTAGTTGAGGACTTATTTTTCTACTCTCACTACTTAACATGATAAAAATACTTAATACCTAAGACACTGCATAAACATCTCAAACAAAAGTATCTTCTTGTTACCTTACTAACAAAAGATCCGAGTTTTACTATCATAGCAAATATAAAGGCTATTTTCAATAACATTCAAAATTTCAGCCTCCATCAATTGTAAAACTTTTATCGGACTTCTGACACATTTTATGGAAAAAAGTATCGGAAGATAAATATTTGAAAAAACTAAACGTGTAAAGAGAATTCTTTTGAAAAATATCCTTCAATATTCGAAAAGTTAGGGCAGCTGGGAAAAAAAATCACTCATCGTGCAAAATTTTAACCAGAAACGACGAACATCTGAATCATTCTCGAACTTCAAAAACACAGAATCATTTTAATAAACGATTTCACTTAAGCAATTATTGTTAAGATTCCTGTGAGCAAAATCCCTCATAATGTAACGGTCCACACATGAGTAGGAACAATATTGAAGCTTCCAAAAGTCTGTAAATTGAACAAACGCCGTTTGAAAAATATAGATCTGATTACAATCTTTAACTTCAAGAACATTTTTTCATACATAGTTCATTTTAATAGTTAGAAAGGTTTCGTTTCACTTTGCACGAAAATGGAAGTTTCAATTATCCCCCCCCTTATGTACATATTCACTGCCATGCCACAAATCTTCAGTGGTCACCTGCTGTTCTCTTCATCAGAGAGGACGAGGAGTGCATCAGGAGAAACTTCCTTCTTTCTCAAAGTGAGTCTTGGTGGCAAGTTTCATTGTTCCGTAAATGCAGTCAAGTTCTCCAGTAATCTGATTTGCAGAACCTTCTTTCTTTTGCTGTGAAGGGGGAACACCTTCGAAGCCGGTGATCATTAAGGAGTTCCCTAAAGAGCCCACCCACGCTCATTCCCTCTCCACCAATTACAGCCGAGCAAAGCCGATGAGGAGAAGCACACAAGGTCACTAATCTTGTCCAGCTTTAAGAGCAATCACACTTTCCCTGCAGGGAGCTGCCGAATTCCGAAAGGACCTGCAGATGGGGGAACCGTGGGAATAGACGACTGAAGTACTGGCTCGAAGAGTATTGGGTGGTGTAGGTCGGCAAAATCAAAGAAATCCCTTAAATATCGTCGATCAAATGTTTTTTTTCTCTTAAAATTCTGTAAAAATCTAACATTTTAAAGTCACACTAGGTGCGAATATAATGCTTATTAAAATGCATAAAAATAAATATGCTTATTAAAGTAAAAAAAAAATACTTTGGAGAAGTCTATTTCTTTCAATGTATCACATATATAAAAGGATTAGTAAAGGAAAATATTTATGTCAGCACTTCTTACAAAATAAAATATGGTGAGGCAGAAGAAATAATTTTTATACTAAATATTACAATGAAAAACATTAGGCTCAGAATTAGCATACCTCTGCTTGCTACATTTGAAATGGCTATCATACGAATTGTCGAAAATAAATTATATATGTATAATAATTTATAATGGATTGATTTAAATCAATATAATGAATAGGCATGCAAAGGTTAACCTCTAATTCATGTCATCGAAATAGACGGATTATTATATGTTAGTCTTTTTAACCTCCTGGTAAGATTAAATTAGGTTTCCTAACACTTAAAAAGTTACTGTGCATGTAAATAAATTACTCGAGCAAGCTATGTGATAAATGAATAAGAGCCTACTTTATGTGCAAGCAGACTCATTTGCTTAAATTTCATACAAAGTTTCCGGTATAATTCAAATCTATAATTCAAATCTCACGGTGATACATTCTCTCAAGGCCTTGAGATCTCACTCAAGTGTTGTAATAAGTGGAAACTGAAGTAGTGAGCATAGCCTCAAGGAAATATACAAATTTTCGTATTAAGTAAACAAATTATTTCAAATACTCATGAGCTGAAAAAAATTTTTTTTTGCCATGAGTGGGATTCGAACCCACTTCTCCAGTAAACATGCCTGTTATGCTACCACTACACCACGAATGTCTAACCATTTCTCAGCTTGTGTGACATTATAACATTTTAATTTGATTAGTCTCGCTTATTACAAATACCCTTGAAACTGATTCACTAGTCGCTCGCATTATCTTAGCATTTTTTTCATCTTCTCAATATGTTTCAAGAATATATATTTTCAAGCCTTTCTTAAAAGATTTGGAAATATTAAAAAAATTATATAATATTGGATTATATATAAAGTTAACATTTGTAATTATATTTAAAACCTAGAAACACAAAATTTTTGCAAACAAAGATTTCTAACTTTGCCACTGTCCTACACCTGTAATTAGTAATGTTGCTTCGACCACTTGCGAAAGATCTACCCACTTCTGCATCAGGTTTTTAAACTGCTGAGCATATTGTTTCTTGTTGTTCTATTTTTCCAATTTTCAATGGCTAAATCAGGATGCGGCCTGTGGGCCGCATGCGATCTGCCAGGAACTGTTCTGCGGCCCGCCAGATCGTAGAATTGCTCATATCACGAAATGCCCGATCATTTCATGATCATTCCATTCGTTTCTTTTGTTTTGCGGCCCGTGATTTAATATATAATACTTAATATGGCCCTCGGTGGTTAACAAGTTTGACATGCTTGGGCTAAATCGATACAGATGTGCAATGGTAAGAGATGCATGCAGAATATGCTTATTATTATGATATAGCCTTTTGGAGAAGTCATTGGTTGATAATTTTAGACTAAGAAAGTTTTTCAAATACCAACCTCTTCAAAACACCTATTTATGACACTGTATATTAAAATAAATAAATAAATACCCCCTCAAGCAGCTGCTTGCCACAGAGGTCTGACAGGAGCCTGTCAGTTTATATGCCAGAGTAGAAGCTCCGAGAGGATGGCAGGACCTCAGCAGAAAAACAACACGAACATCCATGCCTTACCCGGGGCTCGAACCCAGGTCCCGTAGATCAGTAGCCAAGTGCGCTAACCACTCGGCCACGGGAAGGATACTGTATATTACCAATATATATATATGGAAAAACTCTGTATATATATATATTTAGTACTGTATACATTCCATGCTACGAAATGACTTTCTGCTCATCCGAAAAAGATACGCTGTTTAAAGTGTCTGGACTGAGCTAAACACTGCCTCATTTATGATAGTAATTGATCTCAAAACATTTCTTGTACTACTATTGATTCACCTAGATCTGGGTAAAAAATCTCGTAATATATAAATTTCCAATAAGAACAGATTCTTTAATCAGCTGTTTAATCAGCTTTTTTAATCAGCTGTTGTACTTCTTTTAACCTCAGAATACATAAGCCAATTAAATTAACATAACAAAAATACAAGGTCTTTAATCAGTAATAAATACACAGATTACCTGTTCATATAAAATGAGTGGGATTCCTTCCTCATAGATAAATGACAGAGCTGGTGATAACTACGTTATTACAGCACCTTGAATGTAACTGGAAGGCATGGGTTCGAATCCCACTCATCTGTGAAACTCATTTTCTCCACAAAATTATTTCTTGAATACAAAATCTTCAACATGTTTTATTGAATATTAAATTTTTTGAAACTTTCATCTTTATTACAGTAGAATTATTTCTCTTGGAAACTTCATCTCATTAATGCCCAACAGGGGTCATTTGGACTGAAATTTGATTTTACTGAGACAAATGTTTGTGCATCAAACATTTTGTTTGGGAATACATAGTGGCAAAACTTAATAATGTGTCATAATGTTAATAAGTGTCAAAAAATTGTGAAAAAAATATCAATATTATGATCAACACAATTCTGCATTTACTGTTGATACTCTGATGATATGCACCATATTTAATAGAAACACAACTTTCTCATTCAAAGTATTATAGTCTGCCGTATTATGATTAAGCAAATGACCTTAAACTGTTAAAGTAGATAATGTTTATTTGTATACAATGGCGAATTTGACAATGCTGTGAATTTTATCAATAGGAAATACACAGTCTACCTGTTGTATTTCAGTCCATACTATGTCTCGCCTTACTCACTGATCTTGTTTACTGCAAATTAAACTGAGAGGCTTCTGTGGCAAGCAGCTGCTTGAGGGAATATTTATTTATTATGAATTCAAATTTTTGAGTCATGTATTCTTGGGTTAACTAACAAGGATTTTTTAAGAGAAAAAAAAAATGACCCGTGTTCTAGAATTATGAATACTTCTACTATGGCATATAAACTGACAGTCTACTGTCAGACCTCTGTGGCAAGCAGCTGCTTGAGGAGGTATTTTCATTTTAATATATTTTTGAACACCTGGAACCCATTTTTATATGTTTGATAGGGGAGGTTCCAGTATCTCATTCTTAGACATTGGGAAACATTGTTTTTTGCATGAATTATTCTATGGCAATTCTTAAAGAATGGCAATTGATAGCTGTAGAACAGAAAAATAACATATTTCATAACCTAATATTTACGAGAAGACTGAAATCTTATCAAAGATTCAAATCTCAGCATTCCACCCTGTTTCAACACTGACAACTGTTTAACAGAGGCAAAATGTAATTGCTAGAAAACAGTTTTGCAAAATAATGAATATTTAAATACACCTTTCTTATATAGCCTTTTTAATTTAATAAAAATCAAAACTTACCTTTTCTGTGCTGCTAGATATCCAACTCAATGGTTATGGCAATCCACAATATTGGCACTACTGTAGTTCTTCAGTTGATATTGTAGAATATGCACCACAGCGAACACAGCACACACAATGGTTTTACATCCCAATCGCAAAAAATATTTGAACAAAATTTTAATTATTCCTTGAAAGCACAAAATGAGAAGAACTGGCGTTCGCGAACACACACACACAAGCGGAAATTCCGCCTTTGTAAGCTTGTCTTGAGAGTAAACCAAAACACGCAGGTTTATTGCAGATCTATAAATCCAATGCTGCCCGATTTAAAACCGAATTAAATATGAAGATGAGGCAATGTATCTTCTTTGATAAACAACACTGAGTAATCAGCAAATTTTCACCTGGAAGTCATATTACAAACTGATAGCAACACTTCATTACGAATTAAATTATTTAGAGTCATCTTGAAATTGGAATCATTCCACAATAAGCTCCTCAATTTGCTACAGCAATCAGAAAAAAGGAAGCTTCTGTTCTCTATAAATGCAACATACTGATTGTTTTTCTTTCTTATTATCCATGACTTGCTGTTATCTGAAAAGAATAACATTGTTGTTAGTATATTTCTTATTTGCATACTACTTAAATCTATCGTTTTTATTATTAAATAAGCTTTGAAAATATATACTACACTCTTTTCGAAAAGTCATTATTTCATTCTTCATGCTAGAAATATTCTCGGTGAAATTCCACTTTTCCGGCTCTCCAATGTAGGAAAAGACCCATTAGAGCAGGGATGGGGAAACTCCGGCCCATGAGATGTTTTTTGTGGTCCGCCGGCAAATAAAGACAGCAAAACACTCAAATTATTGTGCAGTGGTAATTCAAGAACGAATTGACAAAGCTGAAGTCATGACAAAATGTTTTAATAAACAGGGGGTGCATTTTAGTGGCTCACAAAGAAAAACGAAAGTTTCCCTACCCCTGCATTAGAGGCAATCTTCCCATTGACGGAAGTACGATTAGTTTTAAAAAAATACCCAAACACCAAATATTAACATAATGGTTTCATAAATTTCACTTCACAAGTACAGTGATTTCAATAATTTCTTTATTTTCATTTAGGTCATATCTGATATAAAAATAGAAATTTTGTGGGCAGTATATATCAATGGGAATCTAATTTCGATGCGCTATAACTGCTAAAATATGTATTTAACGAAAAAAAATGTGACTAAAGGTAAATGACAGATCATAATCAAATCTATTCAAATCGCGATTTTTCAACAATTTTCGTTTAATGTTTAAAAAGTTAAGGAGGTTTAAAAAGTTGGATATTTCGCAAATGTAATGCGTCATAAGAATTTGCCTCAGAAATTAATTAAAACTTAAATAATGAGTATTGTTTCCAACCATTTAATAAAATAAATATGCATTTTAGAAGTTTGCATAATGATTATTTCAATATTAGACGATTATGAATAATTTTTATAAAACAAAATAATATATTGTTAATCATTCCAGCTTCCATAACTCTTTAAATACTTAAAGAAAAATGTTCAAAATCTAGATTAAATAAATTTGATTGTGATTTTTAACTTCAGTCACATTTTTTCATTAGCAGCATATTTTTGGAATTTCGGAGCTGCGAGTTCGATTCCCGTTTGCGTAACATGGAATTTTTCCAATATTTTGATAGGAAAATATAAAAATTATAATATATATATTATAATTATATATATATTATTCGAAATTAGATTCCCACTGATATATACTGCCCACCAAATTTCTATTTTTAGAAATATATATAAATAACATATAATAATTATAAGCCGTCCCTCGATATTAACTAGAAAATATGAAATACATAAAACTTCCAGGGTTCGAGTCCCGGGTAAAGGCATGGCTGTGTCGTTTTTCTGTTGAGGTCCTGCCATCCCTCAGATCTTCTACTATGGCATATAAACTGACAGGCTCCTGTCAGACCTCTGTGGCAAGCAGCTGCTTGAGGGGGTATATATCAACTATGCGACTAATACGACAACCTGTTAGAAACGAATTCCAACGCTTCTTGCTTGAAAAATCCATTACTCGGCAAATCCGGACTCTATTGATAAAATGACTACTAAGGAAACGGTGTGTGCTGGCATGCTTTATGCCTGCAATGGCAAACTAAGCTCTCTTGACAAAATGGCACGACCAAGAAAAAAGTATCTATCAAGATTCAAACTGGATTAATTCTTTCACAGCCAAAATAGTTTTCCTCTGCGGAAACAAATCTATTAATCCCCGACTTTATTTTCATGTTTGATCTTTTGTGGAATTGTTTATTTCCACATTTTCTTATCGAATTGGACAACACGGTTGTTGTATTTCACATATGATGATAATTTCTATAAAGTAGTGTGATTTTATGTTCTGGCACTCAACCTATAAACATATAGTTTGGAAGAGTGGTTTTTAAACTTTTGATATATATGGAACCCTGTGGTTAAATCTAAGTTATTGAGGAATCCTCTATAGTAAAAGTTTCAGGTGCAGAAATATAAAATTTTTCAAAGCATAGTCTTTTATTTTTTTTTAAAGAAAATTTTTTCTTCAAATTTAGGCATTATTTTATTTTTACTCAAATTTATGCCAGTTTTATTGAATATTATTACAGAGCATTACCTGATAAGTAGGGGTCTGCAGAATTCAGGGGTTCAGCATAACATATTTTGAATACTACTGGTCTATAAAAATGCAAACTTACCCAAATACTTCCTCTAAGGTTCCCTGAACAGGAATCCCACACTGTTGATTTACAAACATGAAAGCGAATCGGCGGTACATTCCACAATAATCTCCTCAACTTGCAAAACAGTTGCAGAGAAGAGTCTATACTATTCGTTCGTTGTCCATTTAAGAAACTCGATTCTCATAACTTCTGTCTCTGTTTTTTCTTTCACTAGTCACTCTGCAGTAAACACATTTCACTTGCATCCGTCAAAACATCAGCATCTAAATAGCAACACTTATCCATCGGAGCCTTTTAGCTGGTGTGCAAAACCAAGGCCTCACGTGGTGGGGAAGGCCTCCCAGCAAGGTCGCGACCAACTCCTCCAGACAACACACAACCTCCATGTCCTCCGCGCAAATCCACCGCCACTCCCAGACACGGCAGGCTGCTCTGCGACCACCACAGGCGCTTGCCCTTTGAACTCCGAGACGAGAGCAAAGCAGCTTCTTTTCGTCGTCATTTTGGGCAGCCACCGTCACTACTGCCGCCAGAGCAGGGAGCGGAAGGAGGGCTGCGTGCACACCAAAAGGTACACATGCAACACACTCCCACGGAACGGACGGGATCCAGAGAGGTGAGAGGACTGGGCCTCGGCCCCACTTAGGAGTATGCAGCACGCCGCCGCCTCCGACCACCAACAACCAAGGGCATCCCGGGAAGACGCGCACGTGCTGCGAGTACGGGAACCTGCACACGCTCCGCACGTTGACGTCATCGGCAGGAATGCTGCACGCAACCGACTGTTCCATTTCGACGTGGAGGGAGGATAAAAAATCCTCTTCGCTCCTGGAAGAGTGACGGAGGGGGGGAAGTTTCGAATTCGCAATTCTTTTTCTTTCATCTCTCTCTTTCTTTGGACTGAGGGGCACTTTTTTTTTTGCTGCTCCAGCCAACTCCATTTGCATAGGTAAACTTTGTTTCAACAATGTTGGGAAGTTGTAGCAGTACAAACTCGCAATTCCGGTTTTTGAAAGTGGTTTTTATCGCAAGCGGAAATGGTGCATTTGACATTATTTAAAGTCCAGCAAAGGGGTGGTTTGTTTTTTATTATTTCACTGCCGAATTTTAACACTCGTGTCAAATAAATTCCTTGTCAAGGCAAGCGATTGAAACGAATAGTCTTATTATATACATTTACATTTCTAGAATCAACTTTTTGCAGCAAATGAATTCATCTGTAATAAATAATGTTTTGTGTTTACCCTGAAGTTTCGCCTTTCTTACATTTGTCCATGGAATTATCCTCAAAGATCTCTGAGAAAAGATATTTTTTAAAGAAAAACAAATTCTAACTATTTCTCGTAGTATCTAGCGAAACTGCCAGCCCTCTGGGTATGTCCTTGTGTAAGTGTTTGCATGTTGTATGGGAAACCAGGCCAAGCTAGATTAAAAGCTTCCAGGTTATCACAGTGCATTTGTGTTCGGTAAGCCTGTTTCCTTCCGTTTTCGTCGCTACGACGAAATTTACTCGCATTTGCGTAATCTCTTTAAAATTCTCCTGAAGCAACGATTTGAAGGTATTTCTGCAAACAGAATGATTTCGCCTTAACTTTGTCCTAATGCAGTACATCTGACTTGACGTTCCTATCAGCAGCAAATAAAAAGATCTTGATAGGATGTTGCGCACTTTTAAGAGTCCTCCAGAGAGGGTAAATAATACACCTATTGTTTTAAAACTTCGTTGGCGGTCTTAATATATCTATAAGGTTACAGCTCTCCTCATGGTATATGAAGGCAAAGAATTTAGGTTTACCAAAAAAATAAACTATCCCTCAAGCAACTGCTTGCCACAGAGGTCTAACTGGAGGTTGTCAGTTTAATACACCATAGAAAAGATCTATGACGAAAGAGAGACCTCAGCAGAAAGACAACATAACCATCCATACTTCATCCCAGGGTTCTTTTGATTAGTAGCCAAGAACTCCAACCTAAATCCTGCCCACTGGACAGCAGAATTTAGGTTTAACATTGGTAACTTTAACTGTCTGTTTTTGATTGATTGATATATATATTTTGTCAGTTAACTATATAGTGAAATTTTTTGCACATATCATTTAAGGATTACAAGAATAAACGGTAACTATTCATCCTATATTTTCGGGCGTTGTCCTACATATTTATGAAAAACAAACCCTCAAAAATATAAATTGTCGTATTCAGTAATAAATTATCACAGGAAAAGTCCTGTAGACAAGAAACACTTGAAAAATTGAGTTGACATAGCAGAAATTTAATAGTATCATGAGAAGAGTTGACGAACAAATAGTATTAATGACAAGAATTGTTATTTTCCATTGAGTGTTCTATATTTTCCTTTAAAAAAATATTCACCGTAAAAATAACATATCGAATGATCGTCTGTTTTTTTGGCGACTCTCGAATGTTCATTTTCAAAGAGAATAAAGTCTATTAATTTACGACTTCAGCATCTCCTAACAGCGCAAATTCAAACTAATGGGTGATTCAGAAAATAGGAATAACAATATTTTATTTTTAAAGCTTCCAACAAAAAATAGAATTTTTCATTTTTATCTTCTTTACAAAATAATTATGTCCCTTACCTAGAATGAGGGTGAAAAAATTGCAGCTGTCATTGTAAACTTCACAATCATCACATTATCCCCAGACAAATTTCAAATTTTTAGCATAGACAGCTCATTTACAATATTCATTTAAAAGTATTCCATTTTCCAACTTTAGGTCCATCTAAATATGAAAATTAAAACAATTGGGAGATTCTGAATATGCGAATTCTAATATTTCATTAGTACCTATCCAACAGAAAAAAAAAGGTTGAATGCGTACAGACTGACGCCAATGGGAAATTAATAGCGTGTTCTTTGAAAATGAACTGCAAAAAAGTTAACTTTGATGATAAAGATGATTAATTGTTTTCATATAGATGTTATTGACGTTTTCATATTTCTTGATTAATTTTTATATATTGAATGTTTCGGACAGTTTACACAGTGTTGTGTTATATATATGTCGCGCTTGGCTACTGATCTACGGGACCTGGGTTCGAGCCCCGGGTAAGGCATGGATGTTCGTGTTGTTTTCTGCTGAGGTCCTGCCATCCTCTCAGATCTTCTACTTGGCATATAAACTGACAAGCTCCTGTCAAACCTCTGTGGCAAGCAGCTGCTTGAGGGGGTTTTTATATATATATTTTTTTACATATATGTATTTCCTTTCTATTTTAGGAAAAAATATATAAATGCACTACTTTTCAGAAAGTTGTTTTATAGTTTTTCAGAATATACTTTGTTAGATGACAGAGCGTCTCTTTTCATGGTTATCAGATGAACATGACATCACAATGGATGAAGATGTAAGTTTCATTGTTAGATGAACATGACATCACAATGGATGAAGATGTAAGTTTCATTGTTAGATGTAAGTTTCATTGTTAGATGTAAGTTTCATTGTTAGTTACTGAATGAATTTGTTGGCCGTTTTAAAAAGACGCCAATACAACAGAATTTGATTAGAAAAATTTGCCTACTAAGTTATGTAATTTATATTGATTTGTTGTTTTTCTGATAAGGGTTAACCATCCTCGCAGTTTTTTATACTATGGCGTATAAACTGACAGGCTCCTTGTCAGACCTCTGTGGCAAGCAGCTGCATGAGGGGATATTTATTATATTGATTCTATGTATGGGTTTTCATTTTTTATACCTAAATTTCTTATGTGAAATTTCACTAGATGGAGTGGGCTCATGGCCGACATTCCTCGAAGGTGTAGGTAAGATGAGAAACTGAAAAGACAACTTCTAAAAGAAATTAACGCTGTTTATAAAAGAAATATCTCTACAGGAGGAGGAACTCTCGTAGTTCCTCCTCCTGTAGAGAGGACTACAGGAGGTAGTCCTCTCTACAGTGTGAAACGTGTATCATGCAAAGCATGCTATAGTGTGAAAAGTGTATCATGCAAAGCATGCTATAGTGTGAAAAGTGTATCATGCAAAGGTTTCTAAATGAAAATCAAATATATGTATATAAATCATAATAGCGACATGATATAATATTCATTTAAATAGAAACGATAAAAAAAGTGTGTTTTTCACTCTGAAATCTATATTTTTTGGGGAAAAAATTATTTACATCAAAATTTTTAAGTTAGTAAAAATGGATTTGAGCTAACAATTCAGTCTCCATTCTCTGAAACTTTGTTGTTTATTTAATTAAGTGATGCTTGTTCATTTTTTAATACTCTTTTTAAAACAGAAATAAAATTTAACGAATTAATTACTTACATAGTGTATGACTATTAGTTTACATTTATAGGATTTTGAATACTGCATTTTATTTTACAAATTATGGCACCAAAATTAAATCCTGCCAACATTAAATTAAAACCCTGAGCACAGTTTGCTCCTAAGGTTAGTTTTTGCTAGAATTCATTGCACAATGATGGCATAAAAAAGAAGTGATTACTTCACATCCCAACTTCGCAAAATATCCCATCTTTTGGGAGAATTCGCTAGCCAAAAGCTTTAAAGAAGCCGACAGCTATCTCCTCCAGTGGACTCAACTGCGCTCCGCGGAGCCTGATGGGCAGAGGGAGGTTTTACACTGCCTGCGTCTATGACGTCATCGAAAGTAATTATCAGCCTCACAGCTGAGACGTACATGTGCCTGCGTTGGCCAAAGCCGCAGATTAGGCGAGCCTGTTGTATGCGTTGTTACATGACAGCACCAGAGGGTGTCGTTTTCTCTTCACGGTCATCAGATGCACATGACATCACAATGGACTAACACAAATGCAAGCTGCATTGTTAGTTACTGACCGCATATGTTGGCCGTTTAAAAAGACGTCAAAAAAATTGCGCCTTTCGTTAAACAACTTTGGCATGTACATTGTTTACAATATATAATTTCTACGACTTACTAACTGATGACACAAAGCCGTAATTTGATTCAGAAACTTGATGAACACTACGTACTAATAAAAGACAAGGTTCAAGTCCCAACAACCTGATCCAGCGTTGAAATTTATCTTTGCTAAACCCCTACCTTGCCCTCGGTCAGAAAGGGGACACCGAAGGGCTTGGAAAAAGGCAGCCGCCCGTCATATCGGACGTTAAACCCTGGCCCCATATGCGGGAGAAAGCCATATGCTATGCACGTTAAAGAACACGCTGAATGGCTTTGATGGGAGGCTTTTATCTGTCTCCTAACAGCTGTCCAATGTGTCCCCTTCTCTGAGCTCTTGGGGTCTTTATGACCTGGCCACTTAGTCCAGTGTGTGCAAAAAATGCCACTTAATGATAAAAAAAAACTCGAACAACTGATAAAAGAAAGACACTCAAAAACCATTTGAATAATTCCCAAAGAGAGAGAGGTTTGCAGTTACAGGAGGAATATTTTTTTAGTTGTTCTCTAGTGGGATTGCTGGACAAAGACAAAAATAAAGTTTATTTAGTTATTTACAGATTTGAAACTGGACATGTTTTCTTTTTTCTTGATTAAGCGTGCAGTCAATATTTAAGGAAATTAATTACTTTTTATTGTTTTAAAAATCTTTATACAAAATCTAATCTTCTAAATCTAATATCACATTATAATCATGCAAAAGTTCTCTAATCACAATATTCGAGGTAAATACTCTGTGATCATTCATGTGTGTCCCTTGATTCGTTTTGTTTCTGTCTTCCCACAGATTTGAAAAAAACTGGGAGTCCTGGAGAGGTTCTTCCATTATTCATGTAAAAAAAAAATATGTATGTCTTGTGAGGACCATAACGAAATATAGATGCAAAATACGAGGTGAATAGGATTAAAAATGGCTAAGATAAAGAGTGCTACAAAGCTAGTAACGAATAGACACAATGAGCATTTTAGTGGTTTAATTCCATAAAATTTAAAACTTCACAATTTTTCATAATTCTACCATAAGTTAAATTTTTCTTGAAAAAAAAAATAGTATCTAATACGTAATGTGTAAAAAATATAAAAATGAGAACATGAAATAGATTTGTCTTTCAAAAAGAAATATGGAGAACAAGGAAAAGATGAATTGTCTTCACCCCTTGCTTGTAAAACAATCTTAAATTCGAAAAGTAAAAAAAAATGTCGAACCTGAATCCTCAACTGAGTAAAATATGTTATTCTGCAACTAAAATTATGTTTCGTGCCAGCATCTCAAATAAAAATAGAAATATTTAGTTTTATGTGAATTTTTAAATACTTAACACATTTATTTTAGTATAACTTCTTCAAATGTCATTAACGCGAAAGGTACACAATAGAGGTTGACAACCCATAACCTAACAATTTGCAATGCCCTTTTGTTTGAAGCCTTTGTAAATTACCTGTGAAAATTTAATATACAAAATATATTCAAGTTTCTGTTGAAATAACTTCAGTCTTTAATCTCATCTTTTGGAACATGTTTACTTTTGTGATGTGGCAACAACTTCTTGTTTCACTACTGCCTTGCATTTGTGGAATAGCAAAGTAGAGAAAAGAGATCTTTAGAATGTGTGTAAAAATATTGTAGAAAATGATTCTGCCAAACTTTTCCATCCACATTCTACAAAATGATTGATTCTACTAACTTTATCCATCCTTATTCTACAAAACTATTCTGTTAACTTTATCCATCTTTATTCTACGAAACGATTCTTACCCTATCCATCCACCTTATATAAAATTGTTTCTGCTAATGTATCCATCCTTATTCTATAAAACGATTCCTTCTCCTAACAGTATCCATTCTTATTCTATAATTCCTTCTTTTAACAGTATCTATTCTTATTCTACAATTCCGTCTGCTAAAAGTATCCATTCTTATTCTACAATTCCTTCTGCTAACAGTATCAATTCTTATTCTATAATTCCTTCTCCTAACAGTATCCATTCTTATTCTACAATTCCTTCTCCTAACAGTATCCATTCTTATTCTACAATTCCTTCTGCTAACAGTATCCATTCTTATTCTACAATTCCTTTTGGTAACAGTATCCATTCTTATTCTACAATTCCTTCTCCTAACAATATCCATTCTTATTCTACAATTCCTTCTGCTAACAGTATCCATTCTTATTCTACAATTCCTTCTCCTAACAGTATCCATTCTTATTCTACAATTCCTTTTGGTAACAGTATCCATCCTTATTCTATAATTCCTTCTGGTTGGTTGGTTGGTTGGTTGTTTTGGGTTTAATGGCGCATTAGCAACTCAGGCTATAATGCGCCAAACGAATGTCTAAATAAAAGCTAAAAGTCATAACACCCACAACCAAATTTAAAAATTTACTATATATATAGAGAAAACAATGTAAAACAATAAAAGGAAACATATTTAACAAGAAACAAAGGTATAAATGTATAATAAATATAAAAAGCACCCAGGTGTAAGCGACCTGGGTTATACATTCGAATAAAACTATAGACGAGTAAAATATCCAGTATATTTTAAAAATTGGAAAACAGCGTTAAAACAACAATGATCTGATAAAAGATGTCCGAGTGTAAGGGGCACGGACGTAAAATCGTGAAAGTTAAAATAGAGTCGACGTTCAAAGTTAAAAGCAGGACATGAAAGTAAAATATGTTTGATCGTTAAAATGGTGTCACAAAACTCGCACTTAGGTATTGCGTTCGCCTTAAGAAGAAAAGAGTGTGTTAAAAACGAGTGACCTAAGCGGAGCCGAGCAAGGACAACTTCCTCCTATAATTCCTTCTGCTAATAGTATCCATTCTTATTCAGTAAAATTCCTTCTGCTAACCATATCCATTCGTATTCTAGTACATAAGAATAAAATAACGCTTCTGGCGAAAGGAAATGCTAATTTTTTTTTTTAAAGAGAATGAAGTTTTCCTTTTCAGGCTTTGGTATCCCTTTATCAGAGGAAATTCGAATTAATGGACGACTCGGAAAATACGAATAGTAATATTTTATTAAAACCTATCCGAAAACTATTATTCATTTTTATCCTTTAAAACAAGAAAAAAATTGGATCTCTCTCTCTCTGCACGTAGGAAGAAAAAATGGCTACTGTCAATGTAAACTTCACCATCATCACCACAGCCTACAAGCCATATTTCAGATTTCTAGAATGGAAGTTTAAAATATTCATTTAAATGTTTTACATTTTCCAACATTAGGTCCATTTAACATGGAAATTAAAACAAATGGGAGATTCTGAATATGCGAAATCTAATACTTCATTAGTACCCATCCAATAGAATTTTTTTTTTCATTTTCTCTGAAAACCAACACTACGGCTGAATGTTTACTGACATACGACTAAAATGATGAATGGATGATTGCTTGAAATGAGGAATGAATGATTCCTTTAGCTAACCATATCCATCTAATCTATTATACTTGTAGCTGGCGGCCATTTTTTCTTAAAATACCCCCAAAGCTCATACTGATGCAGTGATCACAGAACCAAGAGTCTTGTCGCAGTGGGGCGGGGGTGGCTCAGTCGGTAGCGCGCCAGGCTCGTAATCTGTAGTTCCCAGGTTCGAGTCCCAGCTGGGTCAGCGTTGAGATTTATCTCCGCAAAAATTCCCCGCCCTGCCCACGGTCAGTAGGGGACACCGATGGGCTTGGAAAGGCCGCCGTCCGTCGGATGGGACGTTAAGCCGTGGCCCCGTGTGCGGGAGAGCAATACCCTGTGCACGTTAAAGAACACGCTGGATGGCCTTGACGGGAGGCTACCATCTGTCTCCCAACAGCTGTTCCAGTGGGTCCCCTCCCCCAACCTTCTCTGAGCCTTCGGGGTCCTTGTGACCTGGCCATTTAGCCCATGGTGTGCAAAAAAGTGCCGCTCAGAGGTAAAACAACCCAACCCAACCTTGTCGCAGTAGTTGTAGGCGAAATCGTAGAGAACTAACATTACCTTTTTAAGTTTCTGTGTTTTATGTGCAACATATTTTTAAAAAACTTTGGTTACCCTGATGAAATACGCTTACAATTCTTCGTTTATTTAAATTTACACACATAAACAAAAAAGAAATTTCTAAAATAAAATTAAAATATAAAATCTTACATGGACTATTCTGCCTGCTGGAAATAAAGGGAACGGCTTACCATACCTTCAACATGCGAAATAGAACTGGCTATAAAATATCAGTTGCAAAAAGACATTTTTATACAGTCATCTGAAACGACATACAGACTGTTGTGCAATACTCTGTGAACTGCGTGGTATAGAACGTTTCCTCTAGATTGCATTGTCGCGAAGATGCTTACGATGCTCCAAGCGCCACGAGCAATTTCTTCCGCTCAGGCTCTGTAAATATTAGAGGGAACACTGATGGTAGCAGTGTCAAAAATAACTGTTGAGAAATCTGAATAACTGAGACTCGAGTCTCAGTTATTATTCAACCATTCCTGAGGTTCATTAAGTGGAACTCTCATTTTGTCAATAACAGACTCCTTTAAGGTAATCGTCTATGAGCAAATTTTATTATTTATTTATTATGGCATTGTCTTAAATAAGAGGGGCGGGGGTGGCTGTGTCGGTAGCGCGCCAGGCTCGTAATCTGTAGTTCCCAGGTTCGAGTCTCAGCTGGGTCAGCGTTGAGATTTATCTCCGCAAAATTCTCCGCCCTGCCCACGGTCAGTAGGGGACACCGATGGGCTTGGAAAGGCCGCCGTCCGTCGGATGGGACGTTAAGCCGTTCCCCGTGTGCGGGAGAGCCATACCCTGTGCACGTTAAAGAACACGCTGGATGGCCTTGACGGGAGGCTACCATCTGTCTCCCAACAGCTGTTCCAGTGGGTCCCCTTCCCCAACCTTCTCTGAGCTCTCGGGGTCCATGTGACCTGGCCATTTAGCCCATGGTGTGCAAAAAAGTGCCGCTCAGAGGTAAAACAACCCAACCCAACAACTTAAATAAGAAAAACATAAGTAACAATCGATAAAATTCCATTTATGTTTTTTATTCCCCAAAAAATTTCGTTTGTGCACTTCTCCAAAAGATCCACCACAATAAGTTGGAAATGCAGAGGGTTTAAAAACACCAATACAAAAAACATCCATGCCGTAACTGGTTCTCGAACCCAGCACCATTTATTTAACCGGCAACCAAGCACGCTTACCACTTGGCCACTAGATTTCTTTTTTAATTTCATCATAGAACTTACCTTTTTGTGTTTTACGAATGGATTATTAAAGCTATTTTCTTAATATTTAGTTTATTCCATTTACGCCATTTAAACCAAATTACACGACTAAAAATTATGCGAAAAATATTGACTAAAAATTATGCGAAAAATTTTGACTAAAAATTAAAAAAAAAAGCTACATTTCGCTTGGTATTATTACACGAATGAAAATCCGAAAAAAGTTTCAAGATTATGAAAGTTTTAGAATGTAATAAATACGGCAGCGTGAATTAGTCAGGCAAAATTCATGAAAGTCGGCCAAATGATTGATGATGGAATCTTTAAGGTTGAAATGTATTTGGTATAAAAGTTTTTTAACTGTAAAGTTTTCTGCCACTGAAACATACTTTTGAAGAATTGTATGATACATTTATATTATACATATCTTTTTTATTTTTGTGTTATCTTCAGAATCTGAACCAAAAATGGTTGAACAGTAAATGTACATTGGTTTTCTTATACTTAAGTTTTAAATAATGCATTGTAAATAAATACTGAATAAAGTTTCATTTTCTTAACTTTTTCTTTTATAAACACTACTTTTTTTAACTTTAACTTTCTAATAAAACGAACGGTTATGACAAAAAAAAAATCACATTTAAACGTTGCTGGATTTGAATAGTTTTCAATAGAAACCTTCGAAACGAAACCATATAAGTCGGGGACTTAAGGTTAATTACATATCAGAATACAGTTAAATTTTGAAATTCGTCAAATCATTCAGAATAACCAACGTTTTAAGCTTGTATTCTTTTAAATTTCTGTGCATAAAACACAAAATGTACGCAATTACAAGAATCATTGTTTTAAATTAATTTCTCGCCCTGCATTAGTTGAAATTCAGTTTAATTATGGTGAATTATCGCCTTGATTAATGTTTAAGTGCTAACTAAACAAGGTTACAATTTGAAAGGAAAAAAAAAATACATGGGAGTAAATTTATTGGCAGCAGAAGGAAAAAAAATTAGGTCTTTCAAGCCCAGATAGGGGTCACCATTTCGTGTTCTACATTTGGGGCGGGGTCATGTGTGGACGTTCCACATCCACACGTTCGTCTCCCCCCGCAAGCGCGTGCGAGTGTGGCGACAGCAAACAGGCGAGGTAACGGGTTGAAAGACGAGGTCGACCAACGTGCGACCTCCAGTCCCCAGTGGTTGCCATGGCGATGACGCGCCCCGCCAGCGGTAGCCGCTCCAGATACGTCAGATGCTGATGCCAACGCGGCGGGTGCTCTCTCTCCGCGTGTGTGGTGAAGTGGCATCCTTTAGCTTGCAGACCATATCGAGAACGCATTCTCTTGACCGATGGGTTATGCAACTGCCAGTCGTACTGTCTATAAGGGATCCTTGAATGTGAGAGGAACAGCTGACAATTATGAAGAGCTGCGATGAAGGAGAAACAGGGAATGGGAAATATTGATGATGATAATGGAACTGACGATTCAAAGTAATTTGTATGGTGGATTCTTATTTTTTTTCATTTCACGGTCCAGTCAGCTAGTTATTTAATGCATAGAGTGCAATTTGTTCAGGCTCAGATCTAGAAAAAAATTGGGGCGGAGGTGATACAGTTGAAATGGACTAGAAGGGCAGTCTATTTCTTTTCCAGGAATTATTCTGGCCATATAGTGCATTACGTGTTCTGTTCCTCCTCCCTCATATCGGGGGCGGGGGTCGCAGCAGTCGGTAGCGCGCCAGGCTCGTAATCTGCAGTTCCCAGGTTCGAGTCCCAGCTGGGTCAGCTTGAGATTTATCTCCGCAAAATTCCCCGCCCTGCCCACGGTCAGTAGGGGACACCGATGGGCTTGGAAAGGCCGCCGTCCGTCGGATGGGACGTTAAGCCGTGGCCCCGTGTGAGGAAGAGCCATACCCTGTGCACGTTAAAGAACACGCTGGATGGCCTTGACGGGAGGCTACCATCTGTCTCCCAACAGTTGTTCCAGTGGGTCCCCTCCCCCAACCTTCTCTGAGCCTTCGGGATCCTTGTGATCTGGCCATTTAGCCCATGGTGTGCAAAAAAGGCCGCTCAGAGGTAAAATAACCCAAATAACCCTTATATCGTTTCTTTAAAGCAGGAATCGGCAAACTACGGCCCGCCGCCTCTTTTTGTAAGGTCCGCGAGCTAAGTTGGCCGACTGTGAAGTTGAGGAGTTGAGGGAAAGATTATATGTAGCGCTCCTATAGCTTCGCATTTGCACGTTGCTTGGTGCTTGCATTTTGAAAGATGAAATACGTAAAATCTCAATACAGGTCAGCATTAACAGATGAACATTTCCAATCAATTTTGATGATAGGGAGCACTAAAATTGAACCCCGATTTGATGAAATGTTATCGCATAAAACGCAATTCCATTCTTCTCATTCGTAGAGCTGTATTTCAAACAATTATAGTCTACTTATTATTACGTTACATTTTGTTCAATAAATTGGTGAAAACTTTTTTCTTCTTGTTATTTAAGTAGGTTTACCTATACAAATATCTTCAAGTTTGTCTCTTGGCCCGCAGAGTCTAAAATATTTACTATTTAGCCCTTTACAAAAAAAAAAGTTTGCCGACCCCTGCTTTAAAGAAATATTCTTTCAAACGTAATAATGACAGGCTTAGTATTTTTTCGCCAGAATTTCGTTTGTTAGAATGTCGTTCTAAATCTGTTGGTAATTACTTCATCAAAGATTGGTTAGGAAATAAAAACAATTTTTCATTAGTTAACTGTGGTTAGGAAGACCAAATTTTTCGCCTGGACAATGTAAAGCTGAATTCGACTCCTGGTGTTCTATAACGGCACAGGAAGTGTATCTCATGATCTTTAAAAAAAAATGATTTTTTTTCCCGCAAATGTAGATCTAAACTACAATTATCTCAAAAAGGACTCTGCACTGCTCGCATAACAAAGGGTTTATGTCAATGGAGCATTGTAAAATGCGTCAGAAACAGTAATTTTACTATCATATAGTTACAATGTAGGTAGAACAAATAATCTAATATTTAAGTATTTTGTATTTGTAAATTTTTTAAAAAGGGAAGATATTCCCCTTCACAAAGGACGGAGATAACCTAACTCTATTGGGCTTGTCCTGATTCCTAATACGAACACAGGGACATGCCCGCTGGTCTAACAGTCAGGTAAGCTAACCACTATACCAGATATGGCTTATTGGACAGTTCAACCAATTTTTCCTAATTTGTATTTAATCTTCGTCATTTTTCCTTGATAATTTTAACTAATAAAGTAATTTTCATTTTTTTTACATTGTTTACCTTACTTCGAGGCAAACCCCTAAATCTGATCAATCAGAAGACTGCAGTAGCAAAGGAAAAGTTTCGTTCTGTTAGTGGTACTTTTGGAGAAGGTCAATTTAAGCAATACTTCAGCAGCCCTACAACATTAGAGACATGTGAGGCAAGGTTATTTATACATCAGTGAATCGATAAAGGCCAGTATTTACCATCCGTATATTACCTCTGACAATACAGACTGATGTGCGGCTTTACTGCAGCAAGCGGCACGTTTGTAACGCAAAAATAACTTCGGTACTATGTGAACGTACACTGTAAGATTCAAATAATGAATCCAAAACATTATTTTTATGTTCTTTAACTGGAAAACGTCACGCATTTTTGTCCTTATTAAAAACAATCTCCAACAGCAGGTACTTTTATTCTGTTCACAGCATGCTTTAAATGCAATAAAACAACGTTGTATATTTTTGTTTACAGGGAAGAAAGAAGGTAAAGAAAATTTTATTAAAGCAGTAGTTTCATCAAACGTTCAATTGTATTTTTACCGAGCATATTTTACCCTGAATTAGTTACATCATCTTGTGTTAAATCACAATTACCTAGAACAAGTTTCAAAATGAAAAATGTTTCCTTATAAATTGCACAAAATGATTTTAAATGCGGAAAAGTTACAATTTACGTCCTCTGTACAAATCACTTTAAAAATTTAATCTTTAAGAGAGTACTTTTTACTTCAATTTGCTCAGATGACGACATACATACGTCATGTCATATAGATTTGAAAAGACTAGTTGCCTCAGATTCATTGAGATTTTATTGCTCTACAAAAAAACTATGTGTAATAAATAGTAAGTGCAAAACAAATCAGTCTCGATAATCTGTGTCATGTTGTGATAGATTACGAAAGATTAAGATATTGTGAATATAGGGGTAAGGTATTCCTTCAATTAATTAATTTGCTGTCTTTAGAGTTAGCAAGGTATATCAGTTTTCTTCTCATAAGCTTCAAAGCTAATAAAAAATATCGATATTTAAAGAACAGTAGGATGAGAAATGTATAGTTACTCAATAAAGAATTATTAATTCACTGAATTTGGTAGATTTTCTAAAAAAATGCGAAAATTTCCACTTTGTTTTAATAAAAGAGCACGATGAAAAAACATTCTGTAGTGTCAATATTGAGAAAATTTTGTCTTTATGAATCGTGATTATTTTCGTCTGGTAGCCGAGTGGTTAGCGCGCTTGGCTACTGATCTAAGGGACCTGGGTTCGAGCCCCGAGTAAGGCATCGCTGTGAGCCGTCCCGTGGCCGAGTGGTTAGCGCGCTTGGCTAGTGATCTACGGGACCTGGGTTCGAGTCCCGGGTAAGGCATGGATGTTGGTGTCGTATTTCTGCTGAGGTCCTGCCATCCTCTCAGACCTTCTACTATGACATATAAACTGACAGGCTCCTGTCAGACCTCTGTGGCAAGCAGCTGCTTGAGGGGGTATTTATATTATTATTTATTTTATTTTTAAATAGGACTAACAGTTCCTGCTCTGATTCAACGAACAGTGACCAATTCCTCGACATTAAAATATTAATGACGACTTGGATTGCTCTCTCTTTGAGTGGTACTTTTCTTGCTACATTAATGGATTAGATATCTCGGTCAGGAGGATTTCAACAAGATTACACTGAAGATCTATCAATTAACTGTAAGCAGTAAGTCTCTCATCAAGGCCATGTAGAACAGCTGTGCGCAAAGACCATTTTTCGACCGAGGACCATTTAACAAAACTGAAACAAGGGAGGACTCATTTTTTTAAATATATGGGGGAGGGATTACACTGAATCGTAACCCCAACCCAATTCCGGCTTTTTTAAAGAAACTTTTCTTAAAATATATGTACATTCAGTCATCGACTAACACGAATTCTGCTAACACGTATTTTTGAAATAGGGCTTATTTTTTAACTAACACGACTAAAAAAAATAAATACCCCCTCAAGCAGCTGCTTGCCACAGAGGTCTGACAGGAGCCTGTCAGTTTATATGCCACAGTAGGAGATCTGAGAGGATGGCAGGACCTCAGCAGAAAAACGACACACACATCCATGCGTAATCCGGGGCTCGAACCCAGGTCCCTTAGATCAGTAGCCAAGCGTGCTAACCACTCGGCCACGGGACGGCTACTCGTTCGATTTAACGCGATTTCTCCACTATATAGTTCCTTCAAAGAAATATTCTTTCAAACGATCGTTTATTACAATGGTTTCTATAAATTAAAGAAAAATGAGAAAAAAATCGTGATAATTCACCATTAAATTATGCGAACCTCACCACACTTGTTCACGTAACCAGTAAAGTAATGCCGAGTGAGCATATCGTATGCAAATTAGTCTAGGTTGCGTCAATTTGCGTAATCGGATAGCGGCATAAAAACGGGTGTTTTGGAGTTGATCGTTATTTTGTGTTGTAAATGTGAGTAAAGAAATTAGAAATAGCCATTTTGTAGGAATCACCTCGAGACATCATTTGCCAAATGAACTGCGGTGGAGAGCTATTGGCCGGCTCGAAGCAGGCCAAAGTCAGTCGGACGTGGCACGATGGCTGAATGTGAGTCTTTCTATGGTCCATAGAGTGTAGAATCAATTTCTTAGCACGGATTCCGCGCCTCGGAGGTTTAGCCGAGGAAGGGCTAAGTTACGACCGCTGTAAATGACCGGTATCTGCGATTAACAGCACGAAGGAGTAGGTCGTCTGCTCTCTATCAGCTACGATCCTCTCTTGCAGCAGCCACTGGGAGGATTGTATCAGCTTCTAATACAATCCTCAGTGAGATTGTATCAGAAACTCATACAGCTCTTCATGAGAGAGATCTGTACGCTAGAAGGTCAGTAATTTGTATACTTATAATATAGCCAATTATTATAGCCAATAATTTCTTTTTCATTTGGCATAGTAATTTGCATACCCCTCACTTCACGTCACGGGAGAGAGCGGTTGAATTGGGCACGCACGCATGTTAACTGGACAGAAGAGCAATGGAGGTCCTACCTTCACAGAGGAGTCCAGATATTGCTTGCAGAGTGATTCTGGACATTGTTTGATATAAAAAGAACGAGGTACCCGCTATGATCCCAGTAACATCTATTATCGTTTACGGCGGAGGTAGCGTGTGTGTTTGGGGTGGCATTTCCTTAGGTGGACGCATAGACCTCTTATGTGTTGACGAGTGGGAACTTCAATGCTCAAAGATATAGAGATGACATCCTGGATCCTTATGTATGTCCTCATGCTTGTGCAATAGGTGAAACATTCATTTTACATACATACAAAATCCTCATGTAGTCATGGTCTATGGAGGTCCAACCAGATTGTGTAATTTTCCTCTCCAGACGTGTCTCTTTTGAGATACAGCTGCTTCATTTGGCCCCTCTACGCCAATTCTAGCAAGGTCCTGTTTGACATTTTCTGCCCATCGCATTCTAGGTCTCCCCCTTTTTCTGATACTCTTAGGTACACTGTTCATAAGCCTCTTTGCCAATCTGCAGCTATGCATACAGGCAATATGGCCAAACCAACGCAGTCTCTCTCTGCATAATATGCTGCTCAAAGGAGGTTGATGACTCCTTCTAACCTCATCATTACTTACAAAGTCAAACCACCTAATGCCTAAGATACTGCTTAAGAAACTAGAATCAAAGGCATCAAGTTTCTTCTTATCCTGCTTACAAAAGGTCCATGTTTTGCTACCATAACTGACTTTAGAAAGAACCACACTATTATACAGCCTAATTTTAGTCTTTAGGTGTACACGCCTATTTTTCCATACTCTCCATAGATTCTTAACAATCCAAGTGCAATCCCTATTCTATTTATCTCTTGCCGCACATCACCCAGTATCTGTTACATAGCTCCCAAGATAATTAAACTGAGACACTTGCTCAATGGTACAGCCATTCAAAGCAACTGAAGCACCATCTGCCTGACCAATTTTCATCACTTTAGTTTTTTCTCTGTTTATCACCAAACCTACTCTATTACAAGTCACATCAACAGTCTTAATGAAAGAATTCATCTCATCAACATCATTAGCCAACAGGGCCAAATTTTTGAAATCTCTTGAAAGGCAAAAATATTTCCCTTGCAAAGAATTTCGCATTACATAATCAATAACCAAACTAAAGAGAAAAGGAGATAAAATACACCATTGTCTAACTCCACTAGCAATGCAAAACCAATCGCTGCAAGACGTACCAACTCTCAAACACGACTCAGTGTTACAGAGAGATCTCATTACATTAACTTATCAGATATTCCATATGTTCTAACAATCAATCACAAATTATGTCGATCAACAGAGTCAAAAGCCTTTTTGAAATCAACAAAGCTAGCAATCACAGGTTTCTGAAACTCTAAACATTTCTCAAGAATCTGCCCAAGTGAAAATATTTGGTCAATACATTCCCTACCACTTCTGAATCCACACTGCTCATCACGCAGTTGTCCATCAACCAAATTCTTAATTCTATTAAATATAATCATGCAAAGAACTTTACCTGGAACAGAAAGTAAACTAATTCGATATAATTATTACAAGAACTGCGATCACCTTTTTAAAAAATTGCGACAACAAGACGGTAACGCTCGTCCACGCTCGCCAGCTCGATCTGTCGATCTAAATCCGATTGAACATGGTGGGATGCTCTAGGGAGACTTGTTGCTGCCTCAACCCACCACCTGAAACAAAGGGGGAGCTTATTACTGCTTTAAAGGAACAATGGTCGTTATTCCCTACTGAGCTGATTCACAACATCATAAACAGCATGGAACATCGCTGTCGTGCCTGCATTGCTGTAAGGGGTGACCACATTCCTTATTAAAGAACCTTGTCCATTGCATTCTGACACCTGATTTTTGGACAAGTTCCTTTAAGTGTTATTTTTTGACGAAAAATGTTTCTAGTGTAAAATATTTTATGCCATTCTGAAACTAGCATTGTAATTCATGTTTCCATCAAATTTCATTAAAATCATTCACATAGTTTTTTGTTTATCATAATTTTTCTGAGCTTTCCTTAATTTAAGAAAACCAGGAAGACACTTTAGATACTATTCTTGTCTCAGCTATCTGATCTATCCCTGGTCATAATTTCAGTGCTTTCAGAGACTTTTCACATTTGCATATACAAATTGGTGTGAGTAGAGTATAAATGCTTCTAAGCATACTTATTTTTATTACTCGAAAACAGTTTTTACAACAATTTCCCATTTTCAGTCTTCATTACTCGACATTCGTCTATATATACGTAAATAAAAAAAAATAAATACCCCCTCAAGCAGCTGCTTGCCACAGAGGTCTGACAGGAGCCTGTCAGTTTATATGCCAGAGTAGAAGGTCTTTGGGTTGGGTTATTTTACCTCTGAGCGGCACTTTTTTGCACACCATGGGCTAAATGGCCAGGTCACATGGACCCCGAAGGCTCAGAGAAGGTTGGGGGAAGGGACCCACTGGAACAGCTGTTGGTAGACAGATGGTAGCCTCCCGTCAAGACCATCCAGCGTGTTCTTTAACGTGCACAGGGTATGGCTCTCCCGCACACGGGCCACAGTTTAACGTCCCATCCGACGGACGGCGGCCTTTCCAAGCCCATCGGTGTCCCCTACTGACCGTGGGCAGGGCAGGGAAATTTGCGGAGATAAATCTCAACGCTGACCCAGCTGGGACTCGAACCCGGGATCTACAGATTACGAGCCTGGCGCGCTACCGACTGAGCCACTCCACCCCTAGTAGAAGGTCTGAGAGGATGGCAGGACCTCAGCAGAAAAACGACACGAACATCCATGCCTTACCCGGGGCTCGAACCCAGGTCCCGTAGATCAGTAGCCAAGCGCGCTAACCACTCGGCCGCGGGACGGCTATATATATATATATACGTACCACGTATTAAAAAAAAATGTATTTTGACACTTTTTGTTTCCCCTTCATCATTTTTGTTTTTCATTGAAAATATGTTTCATGTATGAAATATACATACACAAATTAAAAACATTAAAAGCATTAACAAAGCATAATCATAATAAAGGTATAAATTTAAAAATATTTCAATTAGGTCAGGATGCTGGAAACCCCTCAACAGACAAATAATATATTTTTTAGAAGGAAATCGTATCTGACTGAAACGAATTTATTTTACAATAATTTTATTTACCTTTATAAAAAATAATTCACTCCTCAAGCAGCTGCTATCTGTTTAATACAGTGACTGTGAGAATGGTGAGACCTTAGCAGAAGAGTAGCACAAGAAATAAAACATCATCCCTAATCGGGGGCTCGAACCCGGTCCCTTTGATCAGCAGCCAAGAAGCCAACAACTCAGCCTCCAGGTGAATAAAAATGGTTGTAAGTGGTGTATAAGGTTCAGCAGTGTTCTGAGCAACGTTATAAATCATCGTCGCAGAAACTTTCATTTATTTGGCTTCCCTGTCAAAGAAGAACCTGCTCGCACACGTCTCTCATCATTTATTTTTCTCGAATGTGGGTGGGCAGACATTTCCCGCTGTGATTGCGTCATACTTGCACTAGTATTCCTCTCGTCAGTACTAGTGATAACCGGAAGTGTGTAGCAAGGCAAGGCTCATTGTTTGTCTAGTTTGTACGAAATATTGAGAAATATGAGCACGCAGCAGATGTAGCTAGCACTCGTTTCAAAAACAAAGTTAAAAACTTGAATCTCCATTACGATAAGAGACAGCAAAAAGCTTACGAGCTTCTTAAGCTTTTTTGCTGTCCCTATCGCGAAAATCATTCAAATTTCTCAGTTAAGTAGAAGCATGGTTGTTCGGAAATAATCTTCAGGCAATTTTTAGATGAAACTTTTGGAGAGAGCCAAAGTAATCATTGCTTCACCAGCGCTATAACATCAGCGACATTTTAGGCACAGTTATTAACATCACGGTTTACTGACTGCTTTGACGTTCGATTTAAAAACAAAGGGCATTTTTCAGCATTGAAAACGTAATTTGGAAATTTTACTTCACAATACTTTCAAAAAACGTTCGAGTAGAACTGAATCAAATCTTAGAGCATCGCGATAAAGATGTTCGTGATGTTGGGAGTGATTTGATGAAGCTGCTTATTGAAGATGATGGCATGTAAGAGAAGAAAATCGATTTCATTCCTTTGCTACCAATCAGTTTAATGTTTGAAATGTTTCGGCATTTTAACTGATAATTTCAGTTGTTTTTTCCCTTTAGCAACAAATGTCATTTGTGATGTAATTAAACATTTAAAAAAATGCTAATAAACATAGTTTTATCAAACGACTTTTAATTACGATCCTGGATACGTAATAATATTAGGGGGAGAGGGGGGAAAGAATCGTATTTGCAGAATAATGTTTGGCGACTTTGCTCATGATTCTAAAATTTTCAGTTATTTCGGGATGACCTATGAATTCTGGGAGTGAGAAATAAGCTGTTGAAACTTCCTGAAAGCAATGAAAAGCTGCTGCATGTTATAGTAAGTGATTGTGAATTTCGATTGGGTTAGCACGCTTGGCTACTGATCTAAGGGACCTGGGTTCGAGCCCCGGGTAAGGCATGGCTGTTTGTGTCGTTTTTCTGCTGAGGTCCTGCCATCCTCTCAGACCTTCTACTCTGGCATATAAACTGACAAGTTCCTGTCAGACCTCTGTGGCAAGCAGCTGCTTGAGGGGGTATTTATTTATTTATTTATAGATGTTTGATCAAGTCATTTCATTGGTATCTGTTTGTGTGCTAAGATACCCTATTATCCCTGTTCATAATACGACTTTATCAAACAAGATACTTTATCAAACATTTACCCATTCATTTCCAGCATTCATGTCACCGTGAAGTAACTGAAATTTTTAGAATCATGACCAAGGTCCCAAACATTATTCTCCAAACACGATTCTTTTTCTTCCGTAAAGACCTCTGTGGCAAGCAGTGCTTGAGGGGGTATTTATTTTTATTATTATTAACGTTATTACATGGGTAAGATCTTTTTTGATTCTCTATAATCATTCATCATCATCTGAACTTTTAATATTAATTTCAAGATTTCACTTCAAAATTAGCCTTTTAACGTTAGGTATCAATATATACAGAGAGAGAATGTCGTATTGTCTCTCATGTCTCTTTCGAAGAAAGGTCGATTTTCTATAATTATTGCTTCATCTGATATAATTATTGCTTCATCAGAAGATGAATTAATTATCGAAAGAGACAAGAGAGAAAATACGACATGCGAAAGAGACGGAAATATCCAAAGATAACGTAAACATCTTAAAGGACTGAAGACTATTTGATGCTAAAGATAGTTTTTACCCAGATTAACTGCAAAGTAAAAAAAATGAGAATTCCATGGATTTTCTTATAGTGTACCATTCTCAGAAACGTAAAAAGATCTGAATGGATAATGAATTAACCTAAAAATTTACAAACATAATTGGTAAAAAAACTTCCGAAAGAAAATGCACCCTTTTCACTTCGCATTCTACTTTAAAATAACAATCAGTTTTGTTTACACAAAGTGTTACAAGAAACCTCTCTAGATAAACACAGTTGAAGCAGTTGACGCTCTGTGCAAAAAGAAACAAAAAAGTTTGCTTATCCAACAGAAAAGCGAACAGAGCGAGAGAGAATAAATTTAACATGTTGCTACTTTTCCATGACAGAGTCGATTACTTTTTCTCTCCCAAAGCGACTGAAAGATCCTTTTACTTCTATATTTAAGACAACAACAGCAATGTCCAGAGACTCCTGGTTTTGCAATCGATACGACTGCAGCTACAGCACTTTCCTGCTGCGTATGAGTGCAACGGAGATCGAAGCCGGCGTGTTTCCTTGGCAGCGAAGACCCCCCTCACTCCCTCGAAGAGGAAGTCAGATCCTTTATGTACCAAGTGTCTCCGTTAAGCTGTTCATTCTGGAAACAGTTTGAGGATATCCAGGAAAATTTTGCCGCTCACAAAGCGTTATTTCTCGATAGCTCATATAATGTTAAAATGTATATCGCTCGTACAATTTTATTTCTAGATTACGTTTCGTTTCAAAATGTCGCCTTTAATTTTTCCAATAACTTTTTTTGATCCACGTTTCTCAAACTGTGGGTTGAGATCCTTATAGGGGTCATGACAGACTTAAAAGGGACTTGCAAATATCTCGGTTTTAAAAAAAATTATGTACTGACAAGAAAGCTCATCTTTCTCATTAAAAACAACAGAGAGCTTTAAATTTAATAATAATCTTTTTCGTAGTTAAACAAGTTTTCCATATTGAGTCATTACAAAAAACAAGGAAAACATATTTTAAAATGCTATGATTTATAAAATAATTAAGTTACATAAGTAACTCTACGTACAAAATGTCAAAAAGCTCTCAAAGTTTCGTTTTATTTTTAACAGACTTAAATGTGGCACAACTGGTGGCGTGATATTCAACTTCCGTCTATACTTGGCTTAGCATATCTGATGATCTCTTGCAATAATTGATTCTTTCCTTCAAATGCTACAAATTACGATTTCTTTTTGCAATAAATGATGTTTTTAATGTATCCCCCCCTCCAAAAAAAAAGAGAGAGAGAGAAAAGCTCAACGGTGAGAAATCGGGAGATCCTCAAGATTCAACAAAATCAGTCCATCTCTGCCAACCAGCGTTTTCGAAATTTGGCATTTAAGACTAATTCCATATCGTCATAAGAAAAAAGCGTTCAGAGTTTCTTGACGTTTTGGACATCAGTTACTTTTGTTACTTAATTATTTAATAAAATATGATACTTTAAAATATGAGTATTCTTTTATAACGACTCTGTATTATGAACACTGTAATCATGTTAACATAGCGATTTTTAAAACCTATTTAATATACGAATTCAAAATTGTACCAAATTGATTACCTTAATCATGGGGGACAGGAGTCAAAAACCTGGAGTGCTCTTTTACATATTTTTGCCCATTGTATTAAATACTGTGTTACATGTCAATTGTTAGAGCTATGGCCATTTAGTTGTTTGTGGCAGGCTAGTCTTTTAAAAATAAAACGCATTTTCGACGCACCATCGAAAGTTTTTCGAACACATACAGTTTGAAGGCAATAATTTTGGGGTTTCTTTAATTTCAAGCTATCGTGGTCTTACTGTAGTTATCACATTTAAAATTGACTTTGCTGAAGAAGTAATAAATCTTTAAGGTTCTTACAATTCCAAAAATCTCTATCCAAAATTAGAGGAAAAGAAAAAAGGAATGAATAATGAATACAAGGGGAAAATCATAAAAATCTAACGATTGAGATATATTTTCCACCATTTAATTCCTGTAAGATCTATAGATGCTTTTGTTCACGTTATTAGTTATTTTGCGAATAATCGCTTTTCTTGAAACTTTCTTTCTTTCAAATGCACCTTTGCTACACAATAAACACGAGGTAAATCACTTAATAACAGATGACAATGGAAACACTTCAGTTGAAATAAAAGTTTCCCACCTATAAGCAATTTTGCATGAGAATTAAAAAACGAATAGTTGGACTGTTAACGAAAACTTTTATTGCACCACATCTCCTGCCACCATGGGAGTTTCAACAGTAGCTTAGCTTAGTATTGGTGATTGGAAGACTACAGAGAGAATATTAAATTTCACAGTTCACACTTTAACAGTTATCACAGATCAAAGGTTAATAATGACTTATCAGTCATCTGTAAGAACTGTCGAAGCACCAACTGCGCAGTCTCCTAGTCTCTCCCGTTAAACTCACGATATTACCGTAAGTTCAAGGTTCAAGGTATTGTAAGATCAGGGTGAAATTAGCCTCCAATGAGTGGCTCCTTATACAGTTTATATCTCAAGACAATTATTCCTCTAAAACTGATCGACATTAATTTCAGAGTGATAACTTCCTTAATATATGAATAAATACGTCGGAAAAAACTCTTCAATTTAATGACAATTTTTTTATTTCTGAATTTTTTACTTTAAAGAAAACTCTACTCTTTGTATTACCAAGTAATTATTCGTGTTGGGGGGGGGGGGGGAGTGGACAACCCACCCTCTTTACTTCCACTTCGTGTAATTCTCTCTCTTATTGGTCAGAAGCAGGCAAATAACCTGGAGAGTGACTCCTGCATTTTGCAAAGTGGTCCAAAAACTTCCATTAATGTCAAGAGGTGGCTCTCCCCAAGTAACTCTAAGACGTTAAAAAATTTTGAAATATAATTTTTCTTTAAGTATTGAAGCATCAGTCTCAAGAAGGAGTTTTACATTGTATGCATTTAATATTCTTTATTCTTTTCCGGGTCCTTGTTTTAATCATTTGCTTTGGGGCACTAAAATTGAAGTTACGATAAAATTTGAAGTTACCTCTGACGACAATGTATATTTGTTTCCAAAATCGCTATCAGTTGGTTTTTAACATGTTTCACCTGTTTAAATAATTTTTCTTCCCATTTGGTTTCTATAATTTATTGCTGCAAAACTTTCTTTAGATATGTAACGTATTACACGTAATTATATACTTTAGCAGCGATAAATAAAAGACTTTGCAAATATTTCGATTTTTTTTGTCCCTTCCATCGCTAATTTTTGCCTCTCCCTCAAAACAGGCCACGTTTTTTCTGTCTTTGTCCCTGGTCAGATTTGATAAATTATCAATTGGCAAAGAATTCTTTTTTCCTGTGCAGATCTTTTTTTTTTCATATCTGAAGGGAGTGGATTACAATCGAAATGGGTAATAAAATTACAACTTTCACTAATGTTCAAACTTTAATCTCTTGTCTGTAAGAACAACACTAGGTAAGAATTTAAGATATTTTAGACAAGGTACAATAAAGGAAGATGTGATTGATGATGATTGTGATTCAGAGCAAGAATAAGATCCTTTTCTGAAGCAGCTTAAAGCTTGAAATTTAAGCATATTTACCGTGGAATAAAAAATCGCGATTTCCCACATAATTGACTAGCAAATTTTACTAATAAACAGCGTTAAAAAAATACTATGTAACTATCTCTGACAGTGTTCTCTAAGCAGAAATAACATTAATATACAGAGACAAGTGCTTTGCCCTTTAATAAAATGCAAACAAAAGCACGAAAGGACGAAAACATTGCAAAAAGGGACATTAACAAAAACTGATTCTCTTTCGTTGCTGATATTATAAAGAAAATCTTTTTTTTTACGAGCATAAATAAATAAGAGTTAGTTGAATGTTATACACATTTTCCCGGAAAAAAATAATATTAATGACAAGGCAATAAAAAATGAGGGGTGGATTTTCCCTACACTAGTATTAATGGAGTGAAATTAGGAATGGGTTAAATAGATCACTTTAATGCTTCCAACACTTCTTGATGCTCTACTCTCGTGTTTGAAGACATGTTTAATATACATCACAATATATTTGTTCAGACGTTTTTATGCTATGTGAATGAAAAGCTCCATTCAAATACCTTCAACTCTGAAAATAAATTGTTGGGAGGAAAATGTTCTTCATCAATTGATCTCCTTTGAATCGGTCAAAATCTGGAATTTTAACAATATTTATTTAATATTCAAAGGACCCCAAAACATCTCCTGTAACATTTTTCTGTAAGAGGCTTATTTTCAATTCAAAGTTAGAGAGCTCTGCATGTGGCTTTCCATTCAAATAGCATGGAATTGTCTAACCCCTTTTACAATATAGTGTGGGCATAATTATTGTTATGAATGCACTAATTGCACTAGTGCTATTTATAACATATCTCTGATTACTCAGTCTGAAGCATAGGAGATAACATATCACTCAAGAGAAATACCAATCTCCAGCTGAACTTAAAGAACTTCACCCAGCACTGCACGAGCGACAGTAAATACCAAATCCAGATCCAGAAATAAGTGGGTGGAGTAAGGGACAAGAAACCAGACTGAGCAGGAATGCCATTTCAATATTTTTTTTCCTCTGTTTCATTTGTCTAAAAATATTATTGATGTTCCAGTTACTAGCATTTTAAAAGACACGACTGTCTTTCTCCTCTCATCTCAGTTCTGACCCTGGTAATAACAAATACAGCAATGTAATGATTATAAGCTGGATGAAATAAGACCACAAGACTTCAGTACATCTGATGCTCTTAACTGAGTACTGGCTATTGATTCCATCTCTGCTATTTACTTTTCAATGAAATTAAGGCCTTTATCATCAACATATACAATAGGATATCAATGGGTAAGACAAACGGAAACTTGAGTCCACAATTGCAAGTAATGATAACTATCAGGGCTGAAGATGTATTCATTATATACACAGCGATCTTTGAGTTAAGATCTTTTAGTTAAATATTTGGTGAAGACTTTTTTTTTTTGCCTTTTTGGCTACTGATGTACGGGACCTGGGTTCGAGCCCCGGGTAAGGCATGGATGTTCGTGTTGTTTTCTGCTGAGGTCCTGCCATCCTCTCAGATCTCCTACTGTGGCATATAAACTGACAGGCTCCTGTCAGACCTCTGTGGCAAGCAGCTGCTTGAGGGGGTATTTATTTTATAAAGATAAAAAATTTCTTAAGGAAATTATGAAACAAATTAAAGAAGTTACTTTAATTACACAGAAACAATAACTTTTATTTTCTCCCCCCCCCCCCCGCCCAAATTCCTAGGTGCACCACTGTTCATTTAACACAAAAAATTCTCACGCAGCCAATTAGTCACGGGATCTGACAAAATCCTATCAGCCTAACACGCCACATAAGAAGTTTGTGAAGAAAATGAGACCTCAATTAAAAAAAAAAATCACAAATATCAATCTGGGATTCGAACCCAGGTTCCTTTATCTACCGACCGACAAAAAATTTCTAGAAATCTGACGATGATCATACAAAAAGATGTGACGGTGACCTTTTCGTAATTTCCCAGAAGCGACTTAATTAAGAATCGCTTAACGTAACTTCCTTCAAATGCCTCTTAATGTTCCTCTCTAGTTCAACTTCCTCCAAGATCTCATACACAGGACGTAGAGTTCGCCGCGAGTATTTAAAGCCAACGCTTTTCCCGCGCACGTCACCTTGACTCACGTGAACAGCTTCCACAAGAGTTCGACCCAGCCAGCCACCCGCCAGCCAGCTGAAGCCTGCCGCACGCTTCCTTCTATACATTATCTATGGATAACGCGAATCCACCTCTTACGCCACAGTTTCTGTTCAACTGCTGGTATCATTGGACCTATGATTGTTAGCATGCATCCAAAATCTCTGGCGAATTTCATTTACAGGCGGTTTAAAAGCCCATTAATGAAACTAGCTGCATACGAGATACGTAAGTTAACTTCCCATCAAGAAACAGAATGATTATCAGTGTTCATCATAACACTTATGAATGAATATCAGTGTTCATCCAAAAACTATTCTTGCCATTTACACTATTGAAAGCTTTTTAAATAATTAAACGTAATCGTTTGTACCAATCTAAAAATAAGCCATACTTTTATCTCGCTTTCAACAGGACCAATTAGTCTATATTGAATCTCACCACAAATACGAAATCGCAAATCAATCATTTAAAAAAAATATTTCTATAATTGATTTTTATCATCTTCTCTACTGATTCTTTATCAAGTCCCTCCATAAGAAGTTTAAAAAAAAATGCACGCACATTTAACAATCGTCTTGTCATCAAAAGTCCAGTTTAAAACGACTTCCCAACTCGGACCCCTAGAAAGTTGCTTATGCAGCAATTTGCATATGCATGATATAAAAAAATTTTAAGTCCTCGTCGGAATTTAAACACTAAGAAAAATAATCCTCTATTCTGTTTTCATCATTACTTGCATGGTTCAACTGAAGTAAGCTTTGCGTGGCTGCAGTGCTGTAAGTACATCTACATAGCGGGAGGGCCGGAGCGCTGCCGATTTCTACACATGCCTATGAATTTAAGTTCGCATCTGCGTCAAAAACCACTCCAGACATTAAACAACAAGTGACGATTCACGTCAATGATGCAAAGGAAACGTCCATAATAATGGTTTGATGAAATATTCAGCTCTAAAGGAGTAATAATAAGTCAAAAATAAGGCACTTACCTGTTGGCTGTCGAAAGCAGTCTGGCAGGACGCAGTGAGGTGCACAGTTTGGAGCGAAATTATTATTTAGTCGCATCGGAACATCGATCCGACGTTATGAATCGACGAGAGACAGTTTGGATGGAAAGTCAGAGAAATTTGAAACCACTGCGACTCATAGATAAGAAGCCAGGAACTTGAAACCTCTGTCGGGCCGCTTGATGACGTAGAACGAAAACTAGCAATGTCGGCGGCATCACTGGTTTCAGATACCTCATCGGCATCTTGGCGTATTCACAGCTAAAAAAGCCTCTTTGCAAGTGCCCACTTATACAGAACGACGCCTGGGATCCTGCAGAAAGTGCTAGTGATACTTGTTTCGTTCTAGCGATAGAATTAAGCAGTGCTAAAAGCCGAAAATCCATCTATCTCTCGGTCAATTTAAACGAGCGGTTAGCCGTCGCCATGTTGCCTTTTCCTTCGCTCCAACCGACATAGACTACCTCCTGAAATTCCACAGTTTTTGATCCCAAATGAGTCGGCCAACGCGACCCCACTACGAAATCAGATACTAGAGGGTTAAGGGGATGTCACTTACCTCAAGGATCGAAGAGGCCAGCAGAATTTGAGTCTCCAGATGAAAAATCTGTAGTCGATCACGGGATTCTTCAGAGAAGTGCGGACGACCGCCTTCCTCGCTTGGAGCGTCGCACGGATGGCAGGAGCGCGCTGGTTGGCTGCAGCCCGTCACGTGGTCCGGTGCCCGGATCACTTTTGTTCGTGGAGAACCAGCAAATCGAGGGCCCGCCGCCTTGCTCTGAGTCTGTTTATACCCACACTTCCTGCTTGCAGCAGGGAGGCCCTGAAGTGGGGAGCGTACAGCAGAACACCGCACATGGTTGGGGAAGTTTCTCCAGAACGTACGAAGGCAGGAGAATTGTGTGCAGCTACAAAGGACTGAGAGGTGGGGGGGAGCTGGCGTTGTCATATTATGCATTGTTAAAGGGCGCAGCTAAGTCAGGTGACAGATTCCTCTGGTTCATTGCAGACAACGCGTATCAAGTAGAAGGAGAAAACGAGTACACGTACGGAGAAATAGTTATTTGTATGAATTAATTGGATATGTCGCGTTATAATAAATTGAAGAGGGATTTTAAACGTCTGTGCTGTTCAGTTGCAACAGAAAAAAAAAACACTCATCAGATCAGCGACGTATAATCGATAAAATAGAAGTAGCGCTGTAGAGACGTAAAAAATTAATTACAGAAACAAAATTACGTTATTTAATTGAAGAAATGTTTTCTTCAACTATTTAAAAATATCATACAACGTGAATTTTTATCTCTCATTTTTAAAATTTTTGAACGTAAAAAATATATATTTCCATTGCTGTTTTGAACTACAGTTTAGTGACATGTTTAGTGTAAACTTTATGAGAGAAATAACTGATTTTAGTGTACATGGTTTTAATATTCATGGGCTATATTTGCAATCCTTAAATCATTCGGGTTCCTACAAAAATACTCTATAGTTTCTACCTTATTTAAATCCCCAATCTATATATTCCGTAAAGCAATTACATTTGTTGTCTAGTAGTCGCTTATTTTTATTTTCTCAATAGCGAGAGAGTAAATAATGCTCCTTTTGTTTTATGAGAATCACTCTCCTGGTAGAAAATTCAATTTGTGGTGATAAATAGCTCGATTAATTTTCCAGTACCCGATATTAAACTTTTTTTTCGTTGCTCTAATTAAACTTTTGCTTTTTATTATTACTTACTTATACACTAGAGATGAGCATGGGCTCAAAGTTTTGAGTACGAATATATTCAACCTGAACCAGCTAAAAGAAAAATATTCTTCCTGTGCATTGTAAAACCTACATACAGAAATGCGTGTGGCTAAAACCATTTTATAAAACTTCGTACTATATACACTACTAGAAACTTTAAAATAATTTTAATTCACTGATGAGAAAATTACAATCTTTTAGAACGAAAAATACCAGAAATAATTCGCAGAAACTGAAAATTATTTAGTAACATTATTATAAATTCTAAGAAGGATTCATTAAAAAAAAGTGAGAATACGTAAAAAAAAGTTTAAATTAATTTAACTACCCGATGTGTAAAAGCAGCAGATTGAAATAGATAAAGGTGAAAACGCCTGAAAAAAAAAGGTGAGAACATCTAAAAATAATCAACGGTTGAATGGCTTTTACTTTTAATTTTTAAAGATTAATTTAAAAAAAGTTAAAACTGTAATCGAAATAAATTACTTTTTTTCATTTTCAACTTTTATTTTTTTTTTTTTTTCGCAATTACATGAAAAACCGGAAATTTAAATTATCACTGAGCCCGAAGTTGTCTGTGCTATCTGGTGCCGATCTCATATCTGATTGCATACAGAATCGTCAAGTAGTCATTGGCTATAAAGGATCAACTATATATGTAATTTAGAACTTCATATAAATCTGTCTATCTTGAGCAACGGTTATCGCACTTGTCAGCTGCACAGTGATTCTAATGAAATCGCAATTGACACTGTCTAGCCGTCTTATTCTAAGTCTGCTGCTCTACCTTCAAGCTTTAGGACCTCTCTTCAACCTCTCAACTATTCAATCCTCTCTTCGCTAACTTACAGTTCTGCATTGCTGGCGATGTGGCCAAACCAACATCTCTCTCTCTCTGCACAAAATAGTGCTTACCTCTTTCATCCCAGCATAGTTATTGGAAAGAATACAAAATTTAACTTATTTTTCAACAGAACATAAATTCCAAATTCCAAATTCAAATTTATTTTCAGTAAGTATTATCTATAATTATATTACATAAAAAATCCCACTAAGCCGAAGCTTATCAGCGGGAATGTACATATGTGTTTTTACAGATATGATCTAGATTGCCTCAGTAGTACATAAAATGAAGGAGAGAAAAAAAGGAATAAATGAGAAAGAAAACCGACAAAATGATGAAAGTTTCCAAATAAAAACATCACTTTTTCATCAACCACTGAAATAATTTATCTTTAACATCACAAATTTTTTTTAAGTTAGCTATTTCTCTAGGAAGCAAGTTAAATAGATTGGGAATTTGATATTCTTTGGAATTTCGTCCGTAATTATTATAAAATTTTGGTTGTTTCAAAAAACCCATAGCCTTTTTTCTAGTAAACTTATTGTGGCAAATATTTTGCTTATAGGTATCATCAAAGAAGTTATTGATAACAGAAACAAACACATATAAACTTTCAATAGGTAAAATTTTGAACAAACTGAATATATCATCTTTCGTTGTAAGGGAATATTTAACTTCTGTATTACACAATCCTTTTAGCAGACTAAATTGCATTCTTTTAATTTTATTTAATTCTGTCTTATAGGCTGTTCCATAAACTGTTATCCCATACCTAATTATAGATTCAAAAAGTGCTTTATATACTAAAATAGTTATCTGATAAATCTTCTGATAAATTTTGGTATCAATGCCGTTTCAGTCCTGCATGAGAATAGCGACATCTCTTTGAGTGGATTGGTATAAAATATATAAAAATACTTACGCTGTTGAAAAATAAACTATTTTTTTTACCTCAAATGAGGACGGCATCTAGCCTGTTCATAATATACAAAATGGAACCACCAAATATCCAAGATGCTGCATAAACATTTGAACTCAGATATCGTTAAGCGTCTTTAAATAATTATTCCTTTAATAAAATATTTTAATCCGCAATTGAAAATTTTATTGCTTTTCTGGAAATCAAATATTTACAGTAATCAAGGGAGTTGGCATGACATGATTTTTATCAATGATGGAGGCGAAAAACAAAGTACACAAAAAAAGTATGTTAAGTACCACAAATGCGCAATTTAGTACTCCAAACACATCTTAAGCTGAGAAAGATATCCTGCATTTGGTCATTAGAGACCAGTTCTAATATGTTCTTCCTTAACATTGTACAGTCGCTCAAAAAAGTATCCGAACACTACGGGTGATTACAGAATTCAGAAAAAATATCTGGCAACGATTTTTTTAGAAATTAGTGATCTGGCAACCTTCGTGTGACGTGACACGAAGGTTGCCAGATCACTAATTTCTAAAAAAATCGTTGCCAGATATTTTTTCTGAATTCTGTAATCACCCGTAGTGTTCGGATACTTTTTTGAGCGACTGTACACTCACATTGTTCCAAGTCTGCTCCTTATCTTAATACCTTTTAGAGCCATTGTCCATAACTTTATTCACTAATGTGTAATTCTGAACGACCGCAATAGGATATAAAGCGCATTCTCTCTCTGAATAAATTGCTGCTTGAAGGGAATTGATTACTATTCATCTATGCTCATTAAGCGAAAAAAAAAAAATCCACAAATCACTTCAGGTGAATGAAATAATTTCTGGGGCGATAAAAGTGAATTCAGTTTCATGCCAAAACAGATCCACTATTTTCAAATTATTTTCTGGTGTTGTAACACTTTTTCCTCTTGTCATTAAACGCATTTTAATACAAATATTTTTCATAAAAATTGTTTTTATTTTCATACACGAAGAATAAATTTAATCCAGTAATATACACATCCAGTAATATTATTCAAATTTTTTTCAACTCGTATCTTGAAGCTTTTAAGAATATAGATGTGGGCATTTCAATACCTATTTATTATTCCATTTCATTTGGACTTACACAGGTAGAATGTTTACAAAGCATTAGAACATATTTTCGTAGCCTTTATCACTATGGTGTATAAACTGACATGCTCCTATCAGACCTCTGTGGCAAGCAGCTGCTTGAAGGGGTAGTTTTTCTCAATGCGACATAGTTTTACCATTTCAATAGAGTTATTTTAACCAGATTAGCATTCAACTTCATTCCAAAGCGCAGTTTTATAAACATATATAATTTACCAAAAATGCATTACTTATCATAACTTAAGAGACTATCGTTAAATGAAGAAAATTAATAATTAGTTGTCGTTTAGTTGCAAAGGCATTCGTATTATCAAAAATAAAATAATCGCTGAAAGATTAAAAAACATAATAAAATCTCGATTAATTAATTAAATTTTAAATAAGTCGTCAATATATTTTAAAGTCATTACACATTGCCATTGGAGACTCAAAACATTTCTCCTAACAGGCCATTTCGAGTCGTTGCATAATGAATAATAATAAATAACTATTTTTTGAAAACGACAGATTCTTTGATGAAGCTTTTACCTTGGCGATGACTGCTGATAATATGTTGTCTAATTTATTCTGTCTGTCATAGTTAAAACTGTAGATAAATAAATAGGTAGATTTTATTATTTTCGATGAGAGACAGCACCGAAAATAATCATTCATATTCCATTTAAGCTGACTATATTAGATTTCAAGTTTGCAGTAAGTCACCATTTAATTACCAACTAATAAGATTAATTGCTTGATTACCATTCCAACCTTACGTTAAAAATTTTAGTTATTTCATCATTTTCGGAATGTTTTGAAATTCGACAATGCTCATGTACTGTATTCATTATTTGTCTTAAAATTTTTGAAAAACTATCGTAATTATCCCGATGAGAACATGTTACGCTGTCCATATAAATAGACCCTTTTTTGCTTTAATCATTTAAAATAGCCTTTCGTGAAATATTTTCGTGTGAATAGATTTGGTGTAAAATTCGTGAAACATTTGGTTTAGAAATGCTTAGCGGAGATAAGTATGGGATCAAATCGTTTCGATAATTACTGAGCCGGAAACCCGTTTTAGAACAAACAAATTCTCTAACACATCGTAAAACATATTTACAGAAATGCGTGCAGCTAAACCACTTTTTTTTAATTCTTCGTATTATTCCGACTTCAAAATAATTATTTCACAACAAAGCAAAATTTTAATGTTATATGAAACGAAAAATACTTGAAATAATTCGCAGAAGCTGAAAAATCCTTGAGTAGCATCATTATAAATCTTAAAAGCGATTCATTAATGAAAAGGGGAGAATATCTAAAAAACAGAAGGAGAGTGGTGCTTATTTTTAATTGCTAATGATTGATAAAAGGTTGAAAATATAATAAAAAAAACTGGTGATTTTATATATTTTTACATATTTTTTTCCGTATTTAGAAGAAACACTAGAAAGACTACACTAACGTTACAACTAGACTTAAAGAATTCTGCTATTCGTCACCTTTTCTTTTTAGTGAAGCAAACAATTATGTTTTAAGGCACCTTAACCTAATAGTTTACTAATGAATAATAATTAACAAGAAATATGATAAAAAATAAGTCTGTGTTTCAGAAAAATATGCCGTTACCAAATATTAGATAAAAATTTACCTAAACGTAATTTTTCAAATTCTTCTAAATAAATTTCGCTCTATTAAATGGAGTTATCTGCGATTATGGAATGACACTCTTTTTTATTCCCCAGTTAACATTTACGTTTTACTCTATAAACTTCGTAATCTCCATGACTGAAATTGTCACAGATTTAATTCCAGTTTTCTACGCAGCACCCTTTTTCTTTGAACTTATATTCTTCTTTGTCAGCAAAACGTTTGATTCTTTCACATAAATAATTCCCTTTTAATTCGTGGCTTTACCTCAAACGTTTTACTCTATCCTTTTAAAGTGAATATCGTATTCGCTATTTATGTTAACGCAATTTTTTTACCTCGATTTTATCCGCACACCGCGTTATCCTTAATCTTTTCACAGCGGAGAGCTTTCAAATGAGGATATCAGCATCCATTCACGTCTATATAACCTATATGCTTACAGAATATTTTATTCAATTATGCTTTTATAAAAAGTGTTAAAAGATCTTTGAGATAAGTTTTAAATTTAACTGTTAAGACAAGGATATGTAACCTGTGGCCCACTAAGTCATTGGCTGCAAGAGTGGTTACTCAGAGTTGCAAATACTAACCTGATACCGGATATTTCACCATTATGAGTCAGAAATACCGTATTTTTCCGAAAATAAGATCGAGTCTTATATAAATTTTTGCTCCAAAAGACGCATTAGGGCTTATTTTCAGAGGATGTCTTATTTTTTAATGTACAACAATCTACATTTATTCATGTACAAAAATCTACATTTATTCAAATATATATTAATAATATATATATATAATTATATATTAATATTATTATTTTATAATTCAATACGTCCGTCGTGTGTTGCAACGGACGTATTAAATGCGTCCGTCTGGCTGACGATCTTAACTGGGCTATTTTTGGGGTAGGGCTTATATTACGAACATCCTAAAAATTCATGCTAAGGGCTTATTTTCAGGTTAGGTCTATTTTCGGGGAAATACGGTAGTTCCTGATATTATTCCGATTCGTTAGATAAGCAAAAATAAGTCTATCTGAGTGTTTTTAAATTACATTTGAACAAAGTTCATAATATGGCTCATTGAAATACTTCCAAACACAGTGAACCTCATAAATCCGTCACCTCGAGACGCAGCACGAGCCGGATTTTAAAAAGTTCCGTTTTTTGGGTTTTTTTAAAAGTGCTTCTTAACTCTCTGTTTTCCCCTTACTGTGTGTTCTGTAACGTGCACCAACGTTATTGGTCAGTTGACGATTGAATGTATCTTGATTGATTACCTACAAAAATAGTTAAGAAATTCGTGAATTTCAGTTGTGAAGCGGTATTTTTAAAAAGTATCCTTTTTTTTAAAAAAAGTGCCAGTTTTTTGATAATTCCGGATTTTGGAGTATCGGATTCAGGAGGTTCTGTTGTACATCGAAGTTCATATACATAAAAAAAGACACCGATGTGGCATGACGGAAAGCATATTTCTTTCTTCTGCAAACTCTTCCAGGAAGTTAGGTATAAAAAATTAGCTTTGAAACCAAACTGATTACAGATAATGTTTAGGAAACTTGACTACTACACAATAGGCGGTTTTGCAAGCCTATAGATATATGCTTAAAAAGTTTGTGGGCTTCTCCCACTTTGGTGCAAGGATTTCCACTTTAGCTTTAAAAATCAGAGCCAATTATTTTCTGCACGAGTTACAAGTCTACGGTTTTAATACTGAAGCAGCAAAATTATCTTCATATTTCGTTCTGATCAGTTCTGATCAGTTCATTAACTATTCAGAATTTCCTTACATGGCCCAGACAAATGGTTATTTCAGTCAAGTTTTCTTTTTCTAAAATCATCACCGTTTTATCAGACTTTCCTTGCCATTCGCGGAGGGAGTTGGCTCAGTCGGTACTGCCCCAGGCTTGTAATCTGCATTTCCCGTATTCGAGTTCCCAACTATTCCTGCGTTAAGAATTTTCTTCCCTAACTTCCGTTCTGCCCTCGGTAAGAAAGGAGACGTCCTTGGGTTTGGAAAGGCCTCAGTCCGTTGGATGAGACATTAAGCCGTGATACCTTGTACAGGAGAGCCATACCTATGCATGTTAAAGAACACTGTCGATGGTCTTGACAGGAGGTTTCCATGTTTCCTAACAGTTATGCAGGGATTCCTTCCCCTACACAACTCTGAACTCTTGTGGTCCTTGTGACCTGCCCATTTAGCATAATAAATAAAATAAATAAATACCCCCTCAAGCAGCTGCTTGCCACAGAGGTCTGACAGGAGCCTGTCAGTTTATATACCATAGTAGAAGGTCTGAGAGGATGGCAGGGCCTCAGCAGAAAAACAACACGAACATCCATGCCTTACCCGGGACTCGAACCCAGGTCCCTTAGATCAGTAGCCAAGCGCGCTAACCACTCGGCCATGGGATACTGTGTGTAAAAAAAGTACTCCTCAGAGAAAAAACAACCCAACTCAATGACTATACTAGATTTCCCCAGCAAATTGGACGTAAAGGAAAGCTTTCCAATACGGCATGCAACTAAGTGACGTAAACATAAAAGATTCAAAATTTAATAAAAAGTCACCAGTTGAAATGACTTTTAACGGCTGATTTTACTTTTATCGACTAAATAAACATAAGAGATTCAAAATTTAATAAAAGGTAAAAAAGTCACCAAATGAAATGACTTTAAACGGATGCTTTTACTTTTATCGACTAAGTAAACATAAGAGATTCAAAATTTAATAAAAAGTCATCAGTTGAAATGACTTTTAATGGCTGCTTTTACTTTTATCGACTAAGTAAACATAAAATATTCAAAATTTGATTAAAAAAAAGTAAAAAAAGTCACCAAATGAAATGATTTTTAACGGATGCTTTTACTTTTATCGACTAAGTCCCTCTTCTCATCATTCTCTATCAACCTAGATACGCCTTTCAATAGATCTTATTAATTATTTAAACATCTACATTCCAGTTATGAGACAACAGAAGAATAAGGTATTATGTTTCGTATCAATTTTTATCTTCCTATCAATACTTTAAGTATCTACTGCCTTCTTTGGATAGGGCCAGGGATGGGACTAGCTCAGATGTAAAGTTTCCCATTCCACATTCCTTTTCTCCTTCAAAGTTTTCATTTTTATCAACTGTAATGTAATTGCTTTACCTCTCTGACGACAGGACAAGCGATAATTTTATTCATTTTCATAAATACTCCCAAGTAAGTTTCCATTCAGCACCTGGATGTAATCGCAGATACGTCAGTCGCTGTATGATCTAACGAGTAACGTGCCAGGACTGCGGCTCAGATAAACAACTTTCAAATATTCGATAAAGTGCATATATCTGTGTTATCTCCCTGTCGAGACCTAGATAGGTTAAGGAAGTATTGGCATTAACTATCTGGGGTGAGATATTGCAGAATTTGTTACAAAACGATTAGCCAGTCAACATTATAAGAACAGATGGAATCAGAGCAAAGTCGAAGAACTGAGCGATTAAAAAGTCCTAAATAGTTGGGGGATTCACATTTATGATAAAAGGGAAGTATTCTTCATCTTTACATGAACACTGCTAAAAGATTTGAAAATTATTTATCTCAATTTCCTCTCTCGCAAGTATAAGAAACAAAAATACATATTTTTTCATCTTTATAGTTTCAGGAACGAAATGCCTGTTGTACAGACAGTTAAAGCACCGAAAGCCCTGGGGCATCCATCCTGGCTGGGTCTCCATTTTATATTATATGATAGGGAACCACTTGAATCTTTTGCATCAGAGCACATGGAGACGAATTTTCCTAAACTACCCTTTGTCTTCAATCAGTAGATAGGAAATCAAAGTTAAGGGTAATGCACGGTAGCACATTTGTTAGTTGTAGTACTGATGCTTGTCACTTGTAGTACTAACGTTTGTTACTTGTAGTACTAAATTTCCTACTTGTAGTACAAAGGTTTGTTACTTGCAGTAAAAAAATTATTAGCTATAGTTGTTACTTGTAGTACTAAAGTTTGTTACTTATAGTACTAAAGTTTGTTTCATGTAGTAAAAAATTTGTTAGTTCTTACTTGTAGTACTAAAGTTTGTACTTTTAGTACTAAAAAGTTTGTTACTTAAAGTACTAAAGTTTGTTACTTAAAGTACTAAAGTTTGTTACTTAAAGTACTAAAGTTTGTTACTTATAGTACTAAAATTTGTTACTTATAGTACTAAGATTTGTTACTTATAGTACTAAAGTTTGTTACTTATAGTACTAAAGTTTGTTTCGTGTAGTAAAAACTTAGTTAGTTGTTACTTGTAGTAAAAAATTTGTTAGTTGTAGTTGTTACTTGTAGTAAAAAAATTTGTTACTTGTAGTAAAAAAATTGTTAGTTGTAATTGCTACTTGTAGTACTAAAATTTGTTACTTATAGTACTAAAGTTTGGTACATGTAGTGGTAAAGTTTGTTGGTGTTTCGAAAGCAATTCCACCTATCAGCCTAAGTTGACTGTACCTAAGTTGAGAATTTTCTCCTCTAACTCCCGCTCTGTCCTCGGAGAGACAGGGGACAGATTGGATTTGGAAAAGCTACCGAAAAAATATGTGCATGTTCTTCAGAATAGGATGCCACCGATTGTTAGGAAACTTTTCTAAATGGAGATTTTGTGTTTGACGACCTTAACTGTACCTTCGTCATGGGATAGATTTTTACTTGTAGTAATAACGTTTGTTATTTGTAGTTGAATTGCTTCGTTTACTGGTCATGTCTTGATAATGGACATTACACTACATATACATTGTGGGAGAGCGATAATGCCGAAGTGGGGGGGGGGGGGGCTGATGAAATCTTTGCTAAGCTGGGAGGGGGCATTATAGAAAGTTTGGGGAAAACTGGTATAAATATATACACTGTCGTATCAGAAAAATATGACCACCTACCATACGTATACTATGGAGGTGGTCATATTATTCTGATACGATGTGTATATGAGGTATGGGGAAAAAGAAACGCGACTGCACATATAGCTTACGTAGAACCTCTCATCAATCAAATGGATTCAACACCTGTTTCGGCTGGTTTTTTCTCAATCTAAAAACTGCTCGCATGTTCGAATCGAGTGAATAGTGTCGATGTTATGCTCGTTTGCGTAATATGTATATTAACGCCCTTGCCGGAAAATGTGTAAATTGAACAAAATGTGTTCATCACGACAACGCTCTTTCTTATTCAGTATGATCAGTGAAGCATTTTTTGGACCGACACCAAATCACAATGATAGAACACCTATCGTGTGAAAAAGACCCGTTTTGAGATATGGAGCATATAAAGAACTCATTTTGATAATGTGGATCATACAAAAAGCCCCATTTGGATGATGTAGGGATAGAAAGGATCCATTTTGATAATGTGGATCATACAAAAAGCCCCATTTGGATGATGTAGAGATAGAAAGGATCAATTTTGATAATGTGGATCATACAAAAGGACCCATTTGGATGATGTGGAGCATAAAAAGAGGAGTACGACAGAGCATCTCAAAATATTCCAAAAATGTTTCGAAGCATGGATGACGATAACGACGAAGTGCGTTAGGACCAGAAAAGAATACTTTGAAGGGGACAAACTTTGATTTCTGAAAATTTCCAATAAGTTTTATTCAGGTGATCTCTCGTTTCTTTTTTGTCATCCTCGTATATATATAAATATACCTCTGCTTAAATATATGAAACGGGCGATACAAACTGACTCTCCAGATGTTTTGATTTAAAAAAGAAAGAAATTTTATTCAGAAGATGACAAAGGAAGGAAGCAAACAAAATTTACCCATTTTAAAAGGTTATTCACATTTCATATTTCCTTTTGACTCTTCGTATATTTTTAATTAATCGTATTTTAAATTTATATATCATTCTGTATAACTAGTAGATTTACCCGACATGCTCGGGTTTTACTGGGTCTTTTTATTATACAGCAGAAATGCGTTCGGGTTCGGGTCAAAATTGCACAAATGACTTCGGGCTCGATCTCAGAATTATTTAAATTTCTAATATTTCTTGAAATTATGAAAGAAATAAGTAAAAATATAAAATATATTTGATCATAATTTCAACCTTTAATCAGTCTTCAGTAATTAAAAATTGGCAACATATGGCATTTAATTATTATTTTACGCATTCTCTATCTTTAATAAAAATAAATGGCACTTTGCGGTTATAATAATGTAGTCCGCGGAATTTTTAGTTTCTACCAGAATGTCTAAATATTTTTCATCCCAAATAGCATTAATATTTCAGATTTTTCGTAAAATAATTGTTATTAACAATATAAAAATAAAATAAATGACTAGTGACATGCATTTCGGTATATTTGTTTTAGTATGATTCAGATATTTTTTCTCCATATCGGGTTAAATAAAAAAAAAATACCCCCTCAAGCAGCTGCTTGCCACAGAGGTCTGACAGGAGCCTGTCAGTTTATATGTCATAGTAGAAGGTCTGAGAGGATGGCAGGCCCTCAGCAGAAAAACGACACAAACAGCCATGTCTTACCCGGGGCTCGAACCCAGGTCCCTTAGATCAGTAGCCAAGCGCGCTAACCACTTGACCATGGAACGGCTATTAGGACTCAAAAATTGTCGAAATGGATCTGGATTGTAAAATTGAGTCCTAACTGATCTCTAGTATGTCATCTCTAATAGTATTATCAGAAGTCATCCAAGATAGAAATCTTTCATTTTACATAAAACAGAATAAGACAGACTCCGTGAGAGATTTTCTTACATCTCTTTTGTGAGATAGAGAATAAGGCACATAATTTGAGTTCTTTCAGTAGCTTTTATTTCAAAAAATAAGTCGTTAGGCTCTGTAATCGTTTAGGATAGACTTATTTCAAGATATACAATTAAGCACTTATTTTACCATCAACTTTTATTCCATATTTTGTATTCACTTAAAAGTGCCGACCAGTTGAAACACTTACGCATAATTCAATGACATAAAGATTTTAAAAAATTTATTCATTCATTTCCCTCTCCCGCAAATTGTAATAAAATTTGCAAAAGAAATGCATAAATTTTTCTATGAAATGTTTTCGTCTCAGCATAACAGAAGGGGGAAAAATTTCTGCTTTCGAGTTCTTAAATATCAAAAATATAATTTACAACGAAGAGAATAGGGCGAGAAAAATTTGCGTAAACATAAATATTTCGCAGCACACCTGAGCTCTTCCAAGGCAGGCCGATTGGCAAACATTGATGTAATGTACTGAAGAATAGATGGATGGATAAAGTTAATAAAAAGAGGGAAACAAGCCAAAGCTGGCACAGAAAATGAAAAAGAATGGAAGCATTAGTAACCATCATATCTTCATCAGATTAGAAAAAGAATTTGTTCAAAACAAGAACTCAGTCTATTGATCATCGTACTCAGGATGAAAGCTAAAACTACGAGATGGTTTGGAAAAATTGGCCGAGTAAAGGCTGTTTTTGAAAACAATGAATTGTGATTTGTTCTTTGCTCAACGTCAACTTGTTGCAGTTTTTCTAATCATAAATATTGTTATTAGAGTAAAATTTCTTCATAATCATACCTGTGTTTGGAAACCTATTTAACAGCAAACCAAGTATAAATATAATAAATCCCCCTCAAACAGCTGCTTGCCACAGAGGTCAGCTCTTTAAAAGTATTCTTTAAATATATTTTAAATTTTAACAAAAAGTATAAAATTATTTAAATAATTTTTAATTTTGTAAGATTCAGAGAGAGAAATGAGCTATAAAATATTTAGTATCGATCTATAAAATACTTCCAGAATTCTTTTCAGAAAGCAAGAAAATGAAGGAAAAAAGCCACCTGAAAGAAAGTTTCCTTCCTAAGAAGTCGTTTATTGGCGAAGTCTGACAGAGCCTATTAGTGTAAATCGACATACGCAAGACCAGCCGTGGTGAAGAATTCGCAGCATATTGCAAAAAACATTGCTTCGTGTTTGGCCTGTGATGTCCAAGCTTCTACATTCGAAAAATTATTTTTTTCATATTTAGCCAATAACGGGTTACGATTCCAATAAAGAATTTTTCATATTTAGCCATAATGGGCTTAGGATCATTATACAGGCTACAATTCCAATAAAGAATTTTTCGTATTTAGCCATAATGTGCTTAGGATCATTATACAGGCTACGATTCCAATAAAGAATTTTTCATATTTAGCCATATTGGGCTTAGGATCATTATACAGGCTACGATTCCAATAAAGATTTTTTCATATTTAGCCATAATGGGCTTAGGATCATTATACAGGCTACGATTCCAATAAAGAATTTTTCATATTTAGCCATATTGGGCTTAGGATCATTATACAGGCTACAATTCCAATAAAGAATTTTTCGTATTTAGCCATAATGTGCTTAGGATCATTATACAGGCTACGATTCCAATAAAGAATTTTTCATATTTAGCCATATTGGGCTTAGGATCATTATACAGGCTACGATTCCAATAAAGATTTTTTCATATTTAGCCATAATGGGCTTAGGATCATTATACAGGCTACGATTCCAATAAAGAATTTTTCATATTTAGCCATAATGGGCTTAGGATCATTATACAGGCTACGATTCCAATAAAAAAATTTTCGTATTTAGTCATAACGGCCTCAGGGTCATATACGGGAACCGATTACAATAAAGAATTTTTCATATTTGACCATAATGGGTCCTATTTTCACAAAAGAATTCTCGATATTTCGTCTGTAATATTCAGTTGTGATATTCGCTGTAAATTCTGTTCCAGACGAAATTCCATTTCCTAACAAAGTTAATTAATAACAAACCAAACGACTTAGAAGTATCGAGACACTGAAAGAGAATACGAGCTCTCTGTTTTAATTTTTGCTCAGTTTCTGCTGATTTTCTAAGAGCAGATTTCAGTTTCTAAGTAACACAGAGCTTGCGTTTCAGTTTCGCTATGTTCCAATATCAACATCATGTGTTAAGACAGATCCAGACATCGTGTTATTTGACAAATCGAAAAGTGCTTCGAAGTTACTGGTATGAAAATTCGGTTATTAACTTTAATGTAGGGGCGGAGGTGGCTCAGTCGGTAGAGCGCGCGAGGCTCGTAATCTCTAGTTCCCAGGTTCGAGTCCCAGCTGAGATTTATCTGTGTAAAACTCCCCGACCTGCCCGCAGTCAGTAGGGGAACCGATGAGCTTGGAAAGGCCGCCGTCCGTCGGATGGAACGTTAAGCCGTGGGTTATTTATTGAGTTCACTTTTGGGTTAATTATGCAACTTATATTATTATTTAAAAGTAGAATAACATTTTCCCGAGTTTTAAAATTAGTCCTATTTTTTAGTAATTTCTTCTGTTGTTACATCTGTTGTTTCTTTCTCCACAATCATCAAGTTCTAAGCCGTGGCTCCATGTGTGGGAGAACCATGTATACCACGTGCCCGTTAAAGAACACGCTGGGTGGCCTTGACGGGAGGCTACTATCTCTCTCTCAACAGCTGTTCCAGTGGGTTCCTTTCCCCAACTTTCTCTGAAAATCCCTCTGGGGCTCAATTTTCGCCAAACTCCGCATTTCCAATTGCGAATTATTCGTTTATTAATAGTAACTTAGCTGTATAGTATCATTGAGAATTATTCGTTTATTAATAGCAACTTAGCTGTATAGTATCATTGAGAATTATTCGTTAATTAATAGTAACTTAACTGTATAGTAACATTGTAAATTATTCGTTTATTAATAGTAACTTAGCTGTATAGTAACTGCGGATCATTCGTTTATTAATAGTAACTTAGTTTTATAGTAACATTGTGAATTATATATTTATTGATAGTAACATTGCCAGTTATTAAATATTAATAATAACTTAGGCTTTAACATTATCCTGATTCAAAAGTGGGTTGTGAAATTCAGAATTCTATTAACATCTATTTATTTTTGGAAATTTGAAGTTTGGGTTATGTTTAATGTATACAATGCGAACTTCCACATTTTTGCTGCAGACGTGGCGGACTCAATCATTTCAATACCGTTATGATTCAAGTATCCCTAAACGTCCGAAGTTTTTAAATTAAAAAAAAAATGTATTTGAATACAGGCATTGTAAGAATTGGTAGACACTAGTTTAGACACCGGTAATCAGGTCTGGATCTGAAAAAAAAAAAGGGGAGGGCAGGCGCGCAATCGAACAGGAGAAGAAATTACACAGTCTGGGAAGTCCTCCGTAGCCTATGACTGCATGAGAATTTTGTGAGTAGAAACATTTTCCCTTCGCTTTAGAGGTTCTTCAAAAAGTTCACGAAAATGCATGAAATATGTACAGGTTTAATTACTTTTGACCTCTATTACCCTTATTAGCATTCTCAAAAGGGGAGGGGAATAATCCGCATGCTTCTCCTAGATCTCCCTTGATTCTGCTTGCAGATAATTAAGGAATGCTATTAGGCAATTCATTGCTTCCCAAAGTGTAGTTCGCGGCCCGATATCGGTCCTTAAAAAATATAGAAATATTCGCATGATCCCATATTACCGCGCAACATTCATGAATCATATATTTCGTTTTTTTCCCCTAATTTTCCGTTAGCTTTTTAAAAGATATAAACTGCACACGCAATAAACGGCTTATTGTCATAAGATTAAATAAAGAGTGCAAAAAAAAATTCATTTTTTTTTATATGCGTTCATAATTTTGGGCGGCAAAAAGGAATACTGTAAAAAGTCGGTCCCTAGCTATCCTAATATATAAAGTTATCTAAAAGTCGGTCCCTAGTTATCCTAGTATATAAAGTTATCCTAGTATATAAAGGTCCCTAGTATATAAAGTTTTCGAAACCCTGAGCTATGCTACTGATCAACTTCACGAGCATATTCACTTCATATTCAAATGAAATATGCATTTCTACCACTTTTCTTTTTCTCGTTGCCTCTTTTTTATAATCAGTTTCCAAACTGACTAGGGCGGGGGTGGCTCAGTCGGTGGCGCGCCAGGCTCGTAATCTGCATTTCCAAGGTTCGAGTCCCAGCTGGGTTAGCGTTGAGATTTATCTCCGCAAAATTCCCCGCCCTGCCCACGGTCAGTAGGGGACACCGATGGGCTTGGAAAGGCCGCCGTCCGTCGGACGGGACGTTAAGCCGTGGCTCCGTGTGTGGGAGAGCCATACCCTGTGCACGTTAAAGAACACACTGGATGGCCTTGACGGGAGGCTACCATCTGTCTCCCAACAGCTGTTCCAGTGGGTCCTCTCCCCCAACCTTCTCTGAGCCTTCGGGGTCCATGTGACCTGGCCATTTAGCCCAAGGTGTGCAAAAAAATGCCGCTCAGAGGTAAAACAACCCAAATTGACTTTATTAATTGTGCAAATCAAATCACACAGAGAGATCTCAAGTTACTTTAGTTACAATATCTAAAATGTTCCCTACTCATGAAAGAATCTCATTTTTCCGTTGATTTATGTGTTATTTGTTTCGTTATCAAGTCAGATGAGCTGCTACGATCTACTTCACGAAACTAGAAAGAAAGAGAAGGCAGAAATCCACATTTAATCTCATATTTCGTTTTTAAATGGAATTATTTAGCCAAACGCTTCCGGCGAAATCCACGGGAATGTTGTTTGACATTCTCGATGTGATTATACATTTTTCAGCAGTTTCAAAATTAGTGTTATATTAATAACTTGATTGTTCTCTATGATATCTTTCCTTTTTTAGTACACAGCAGACATCGAACTTAAAAATGATTTACAAAAATAATTTTATCTTGAAATGTCAAATTCTGATTTGAATGGATTCTCTGGATGAAGCATCCGATATATCTTCGACCTCCTACAATCGATTTATTTATGAATTTTCCATTAAATAAAATTTGATTGCATTTTTTTTTTCTGTGTACCTTTTGAAGAATACTGCATAATAATAGGAATTCTTAAGAAAAAACCAGCAAAAATTCCATTTAAAAAGGAATTTCAGAATGAAAACAAAAAGAAATGTTTTAGCAAAACATCACGGACATGCGTGGACGTTATCTGTAATTCGAAATTTTCTGTTTGTATTTTTAGCTGATTGCTTTTTATCTACTTAAAGGTAATTTCTGCATTTTTGCCGCAAGACATATTTACCAAAGGAAAAAGAGAAAAAAACATATTTGTCTTATTCTCAACAATTTTCTTTTCTACTTATTTGCTTGAATTATGCATTGTTTGCTCTTTTTCCTTTGCAGTAGATGTAGTTGAATTCTAATACCTCAATATCAAAGCTCCGTAAGATAAAATCTAGCAGGATTAGGAGCCCAAAAAAAATGATAAGATGTGGAAGTAAATTCATTCTGATTGTAGAACCAAAAGCAAATAATTCTTTGTGATTCCTCCATTGCATTCTCCCTGCATCAATTCATGACATTTCACTCTTGTACTCAATGTATTTTATTGTCAGTTTTAAGAAAACCTTTTCTAGTAGAAGCGAGTTTTTATATAATTTTTTGGCTGAATAGAGTAACTTTGGTATCGGTAGCAAATCCCTGACACTCTTGTCAATATTAGAATCACTACCTAATTCGTTCACTACGATTAAACCTAGGTTCAATCTGTAGCATAGGAGGTTCGTGGAGAGGGACTTTACCGACCCAGAGGATCGGAAGATTCCTCTCCACGAACACAAGGTGAATCTTTGTGGCTCGACCCTTTCTCCCACATAGTGGGGAAGACTACTGTTCAACTGAGTTACAGATATCCTGCTGCTTTGTCCAAAGGAAATTTACCCCTAAAATGTTCAATGAAGTAATCTGCAGTTTCCAGGTTCGAGTCTCAACTGTGGGATTTATTTCCGCTTTATCCCTCATTCTGCCGTCGATAAGGAAGGGGACACTGAATGGGTTTGGAAACGCTGCCATTCGATGGATAGGATTTTTAGGCGTGGCCTAGTGTGTAAAAGAGTCATGTCCTTCGCACGTTACAGAACAAGTTGGATGGTCTTAACGGGATCTGTCTCCTAATACTGTCCTGTGGAATCCTTCCTCAACTTTCTCTGAGCCTTTAAGGACCTTGTGAACTGGTCATTTAGCCCGTTGTGCAGAAAAAAAAATTGCCGCTCAGAGGTAAAAATAACAGAACTCTGAGTGTGGCCAGAACCTTCTTAGAAAACATTAAAAAAAAAAACATATATAAAACTAGAAGAACGCAATCGCCTCTGGCGCATATGAGAATCATGTTTTCGAAGAGAATGAAGTTTTTCCTTTACCTGCTCTTTCATTCCTTAAAAGTTTTAATTTGAGCAGCGGATGATGAGAAAAATACATTGTTACAATGTTCGTTTGAAATTTTGGAATTTTCAATCTTTTTCATCGTTAGAGGGCGCAATTATAGAATCTAAAGATTACGAAAGTGTGAATCATAATATTTTATCAATTTATATCCAAACTTAAAAAGTTTTTTTCATTTTTCTTTAAATGCAAACAATTATCTGCTAAAACAACAAAAAAAAAAAAAGCTTTTAATCCTCCCCCTGGATCTAAGAGGTCAACTAATTTTTGCCAATGGAAACATCTTGGCGTTCACATTCCACCACCAAAATTAAAAATTTCTAGCTTAAATACGTCGTTTGAAATATTTGTTTGAAATTTTGGAATTTGCAAATTTTTCCACCGTTAGAACGCAGATTTTATAATTTTCGGAAGATTAAAAAGTGTGAATCATAATAATTTATCAATTCCTATCTAACCCAAAAAAAATTTAAATTTATCTCTAAAAACAAACAATTATCTGTTAAAACTAAAAAGTTGTGTTTCCCCCCCCCCCTGGGTCTAAGAGATCAACTCATTGTTGGCAATGGAAACTGCGTGACCTTCACTTTCCACCACCAAATTTTCAAATTTCTAACATAAATACATCGTTTGCAATATTCATTTGAGATTTTGGAATTTTAAACTTTTTCCACCGCTAGAGGGCGTAATTATAGCTTTAGAGAGATTCGAAAAGTGCATATCGTAATATTTCATCGATACCTATCCAACACAGAAATACTTTTTAATTTTTCTCTGTGGGTTCGAGCCCCGGGTAAGGCATGGATGTATGTGCTGTTTTTCTGCTGAGGTCCAGCCATCCTCTCTGACCTTCTACTATGGCATATAAAATGACAGGCTCCTGTCAGACCTCTGTGGCAAGCAGCTGCTTGAGGGGGTATTTATTTTTATTTATTTTTAAATAAAAGTAGTTCGATGTCTACAGACGGACAGACAGAAGACAAAGCGAAACTACTATCCCGTTTTCTTTGTAAACGAGATAAAAATTGTAAACGATATTTCATCTATTAATCATTTTTCTTTAATCGATATCTAATATCACTTTTTCCAGAAAATCACGATGGATGCGTTGGGGCGGGGGTGGCTCAGTCGGTAGCGCGCCAGGCTCGTAATCTGTAGTTCCCAGGTTCGAGTCCCAGCTGGGTCAGCGTTGAGATTTATCTCCACAAAAATTCCCCTCCCTGCCCACGGTCAGTAGGGGACACCGATGGGCTTGGAAAGGCCGCCGTCCGTCGGATGGGACGTTAAGCCGTGGCCCCATGTGCGAGAGAGCCATACCCTGTGCACGTTAAAGAACACGCTGGATGGCCTTGATGGGAGGCTACGATCTGTCTCCCAACAGCTGTTCCAGTGGGTCCCCTCCCCCAACCATCTCTGAGCCTTCGGGGTCCATGTGACCTGGCCATTTAGCCCATGGTGTGCAAAAAAGTGCCGCTCAGAGGTAAAACAACCCAACCCAACGATGGATGCCTTACTCAATGATGAAGTGCCGCTAATGATTGTTGTATTTGCTAATTGAATCTTTTCTTTGTGTGTGCCTCGTTCATTTTCCTTGTTCATTTTGGTTAGAAGCTTTAAAAAAAAAGTAAAAAAAAAAACTTGTCTCTAAGGCAATTTTTAGATTATATTTTTAATCATTTAAAAAAAAATTCATACTGTTCCCTTCGGGCGAAACAAAATGTTAATTATTTTTACAGGAAAAGTTTGCTTAGACGATTTAACTAAATTCTTAAGTATGTCACATTCGAAATTTCTATTTACTTTGAGTTGCTTTTTCTAAGCCTCTTGTTTTACGCCTTAATTTTTCATTGAAAAATAAGCAATTCGACAATTTTTAAACCTGTTCATTTTAGTCTTTTACGATCCCTGATTCACTAAAATTTAATGAGTAAAAGCTCTGAGGTTAATATCTTGCCTATCTGTGTCTGTTTATATAAACGTTCATCTCAAATCGTGTTAAGGAAAATTCGCTTAAATCGGGGGGGGGGGGGGGTAGTAATGGTTTCCCGCACCCAAAAATCGCACATAAATTCTTTTTCTCTTTTCATCTCTATTTTAACTATCTTCTTCCTTTAAATTTTATCGTTTCATTCCTATCCTCAATGATTTCTTTGACCTTCTTCTAACTCTTTTTCCTTCAAGGTTCCGTTGAAGGGAGGAAGAATCAGGCATTCTCCCTCCCTCCATACGTTTGACATGTCCACACTTATCTCTTCTTCTCAATCAGCCGAACGATATTCTTTTCTGCTTCCATTAAAGCTCTATATCTTCATTTCTAACCCTTTTTCAAATCTTGATTTGCTGGCCGATCGATCCATCTCTACAGAAAGTGATTTATTTTGTTATAGTTTCTTTATTTGCATTGTCTCTGCTCCCTGAAGCATGATGTTCTACACAAACGCGTAAAAATTAAATTTTTTTTCTTAATTATGTTTTGACTTCTGAAGAATGTATTCAACGTTCCTGCTGCTCTTCTATGATTCTTCTCTCTGTTTCTTCACCTGATGGTCTATCAATTTGTACAATTGGATGCAGATATTTAATTTTGTTTATTGTTCCTATTTTAAACCTTGCAGTCTTAGTCTCCTCAGCTGGATTTGAAGAATTCTACTTTAATGATATTATTATTCAAACACACTTTTTTGCATTTCTCTAATAGTTTCCAAAAGAGTAAATTCGCATCCTCAGTTTTGAGCAATTATCGCTTGGTCATCAACAACAGAAATGTTAGTTTAAAATTTTATAAATCGACAAACATATGGGCTTTCATTTTCTGGACCAACTACCCAAGGCTAATTTATTGTAGATTTTACACAAGGTTGGTGACTTATCAATATTTTTATAAAAGACTTTGGTTGTGAGAAATTTCCTAAAAAAATTAGCATTAATCTTTAAACTGCATTTATTTTATAAATGTTTCAATAATATTAATAACTGAAGGTTTGATACCAGTTTGTTCTATGACTTCCTAAGTACACCATCATATGCGTTTTCAAGATCTATAAAAATAATTTCAGTTTCCTTTTCTTAGTATGGCATTTTTCTAATATAGTAAATATATATTATATTAAAGGACGATTTTCCTGCTATTAATCCACTTTGTTCTGAAATACTATATTCCAGCTCTAGCTTATTTCTTAAAATATATGTTAAGATGTATCTTAAGTTATGGACTAGTTACACAAATTCTTCTACAATTTATATCTTAAAATGTATCTTAAGTTACGGGACTAGTTACACAAATTCCTCTATAATTTGAGCAAATTTTGGGGTACACCTTTTTAAATCTTGATGCAATCTATCCAAGTCACATTTCCTTTTGTATTTTCTCCCCATTTAAAAATCCTTCTAATCATCTTCTTTTGCATTCACAGCGATCATCAAGTTTAGTTGAAGCCACTAGTTTTGCTGTTGTATTCTGCTAACACTGGATGTAGGAAAAACTTGTCTCTTGCCGGGTGGGATCCAAACCCACGACCTCTTGATAACATAGGCACTTCTGGCGTATGCGCAAGTCTGAAACATCTCCGATGAATGGTGACTTTATCTGCAATCATAACATCTACTTGAAACTAGGGTATGAAACTTAATGGTTATAGGAAAAACTTGTCTCTTGCCGGGTGGGATCCAAACCCACGACCTCTTGATAACATAGGCGCTTCTGGCGTATGCGCAAATCTGAAACATCTCCGATGAATGGTGACTTTATCTGCAATCATAACATCTACTTGAAACTAGGGTATGAAACTTAATGGTTATAGGAAAAACTTGTCTCATGCCGGGTGGGATCCAAACCCACGACCTCTTGATAACATAGGCGCTTCTGGCGTATGCGCAAGTCTGAAACATCTCCGATGAATGGTGACTTTATCTGCAATCATAACATCTACTTGAAACTAGGGTATGAAACTTAATGGTTATAGGAAAAACTTGTCTCATGCCGGGTGGGATCCAAACCCACGACTTCTTGATAACATAGGCGCTTCTGGCGTATGCGCAAGTCTGAAACATCTCCGATGAATGGTGACTTGATCTGCAATCATAACATCTACTTAAACTAGGGTATGAAACTTAACAACAAAAGGGAAATCTTGGTCAGTGGCCGGAGCACCTGACATGTTATCAGGAGATCGTGGCTTAAGATCCTTAAAGACAACTTTTTCCCCTATACCCAGTGTTAGCAAAAAAAGTGTGTTCTAAAAAAATCGTTGCCAGATATTTTTTATGAATTCTGTAATCAACCATAGTGTTCGGATACTTTTTTGAGCGACTGTACGTATTTTCTCCAATCGAGAAATGAACGCACTGCTCAAAAGCTTCTTCACTGTCTCTTTTCTTCTTAGCCACTGATAGTACAATAACATCCAATTTATATCTTGATAATTCGGTTAGAAGTAGTACTTTTATTTTTTTTTCAAATACCCTGAGAATCCAAACAACCAGTTCTTTTTCGTTTGTCCTTTTGTTGCCGATAAATCGTCCGGTTGCTTTCATCTTTGGGTCGTTTAGAACTGAAAAACATTTTTACGATGAATGAGGAGCTGTTCCGTTGTACAGTCGCTCAAAACAGTATCCGAACACTATGGTCGATTAAAGAATTCAGAAAAAATATCTGGCAACGATTTTTTTAGAAATTAATGATCTGGCAACCTTCGTGTCACGTGACATATTTTTCCTGAATTCTGTAATCAACCATAGTGTTCGGATACTTTTTTGAGCGACTGTAGGTGGTCATATTATTTTGATACTAGATCGTGTGGGCTCACTCACGGAAATACTGAGCGTGTGCAGTTACCGTTCACAGCAAACTGGAGCGTGTGCAGTAACTGCACACGCTCCCGTTTGCTGTGAACGGTAACTGGGGCGTGTACAGTTGCTGTACACGCTCCAGATATTTTTCCTGAATTCTGTAATCACGTGACACGAAGGTTGCCAGATCACTAATTTCTAAAAAATATCGTTGTCAGATATTTTTTCTGAATTCTGTAATCAACCATAGTGTTCGGACACTTTTTTGAGCGACTGTACCAAGCCCAACTTGGAGGACCAGGATGTTTCTCTTGATGTGGTCTCTGTGAGGAGGATGTTACGTTCGGCTACCAGATCCTGACAGTCCCTACCCCTCGATCAGTCTGACTTGAGAGGCCCTATAATAACAAGCTACTACCGGTATCGCTCTGAGTCAAGGGACACGGGAGCCCCTCCACCATGGACACGTGAAAACATCACGGGAGGTTTATTTCGTCGTTTGTCAGTTTAAGTGTTTGCCAAAACAACTATTCCACCATATTTTCCCTCCATTTGTTTATTTTTAGGAGGTTACCATCTGTCTGCTAACAGCTGCAGAATTGAGTCCCCTTCTCCCAACCTTCTATGAACATTTTGGATCCTTGTGACCTGGAAATTTAGCACATCAAAAGCAAAAAAAAAAATGTATTCAGAGGTGAAACAAACCAACACACTTAACTCGTTCATTTTTCATATTTTTTTGCAACAAAAATGGTCTTTTCCTTTCTTTTCGGGTTATTTTTTTTGCATTTTTCATGCATTCTCTGCGGGCTGCATGTACTCTTCTTTCCTATATATTATATAGGAAAGAAGAATTATTCATGTATAATTTCAGTAGCTTTGGTATATATTTTAATCGCTAATAATAAAGAAATTATAATACGATAATTATGAAAAGCTGAAGAATCGTGGTGCGGGGTTGGCTTAGTCGATTGCCCGCCAGACTTGTAATCTGCAGTTCTTAGGTTCGAGGTCCACCTAGAGCAATTTTTGAGATGAAGAGGAACAAGGAGGTCCACTACCAAGGGCCTTCCTAAATCCTATTTATATATTTTATTTGATTCTGCTTAGGTTACATTTTGTATGTGAATTTTCTTGGTGATTCCTGTTCAATGAAATTCTGTAGGATGCAAGATGGAGCAAGCATGACCTGGAAAAAGATGATCATGAACAAAATTTATTGAGGCACCTTGTGAATATGAATGAGTTGCAGATATCATTTTTTGAAAGCCTCATGTACAATGGCTCAAAAAAGTATCCGAACACTATGGTTGATTACAGAATTCAGAAAAAATATCTGGCAACGATTTTTTTTTAGAAATTAGTGATCTGGCAACTTCGTGTCACGTGATTACAGAATTCAGGAAAAATATCTGGAGCGTGTACAGCAACTGTACACGCCCTAGTTACCGTTTACAGCAAACTGGAGCGTGTGCAGTTACTGCACACGCTCCAGTTTGCTGTGAACGGTAACTGCACACGCTCAATATTTCCGTGAGTGAGCCCACACGATCTAGTATCAAAATAATATGACCACCTACAGTCGCTCAAAAAAGTATCCGAACACCATGGTTGATTACAGAATTCAGAAAAAATATGTCACGTGACACGAAGGTTGCCAGATCACTAATTTCTAAAAAATCGTTGCCAGATATTTTTTCTGAATTCTGTAATCAACCATAATGTTCGGATACTTTTTTGAGCGACTGTAGGTGGTCATATTATTTTGATACTAGATCGTGTGGGCTCACTCACGGAAATATTGAGCGTGTGCAGTTACCGTTCACAGCAAACTGGAGCGTGTGCAGTAACTGCACACGCTCCAGTTTGCTGTGAACGGTAACTGGAGCGTGTACAGTTGCTGTACACGCTCCAGATATTTTTCCTGAATTCTCTAATCACGTGACACGAAGGTTGCCAGATCACTAATTTCTAAAAAAATCGTTGCCAGATATTTTTTCTGAATTCTGTAACCAACCATAATGTTCGGATACTTTTTTGAGCGACTGTACAAAGAAAATCTAGCGTTCTTCAAAATATTATGTGCACCAGAATAGGATTAATATTTCTTAGATTCTATGAAAAAGTTGACTGTGGTGCAATAATTGAATAATTGTTTTGAATATTTTAATTCTTTTCTGCTTATCTGGATTGGCCAATAGATTTTGGAGGGTCATCTCTGAGATCTGTAAATTATATAAATGTGAGAACAAGTTTCTTTCATCTTGGGCAATTTAATAAAACATGGGCTATATTCTCTCTGCTGTTACATTGACTGCAGTTAGAAGAATTAATCCTTTTGAACATGTAAAAGGTATTATTGAGGAGGCAATGTCCAATTCTAAATAAAAAATAAATAAATACCCCCTCAAGCAGCTGCTTGCCACAGAGGTCTGACAGGAGCCTGTCAGTTTATATGCCAGAGTAGAAGGTCTGTGAGGATGGCAGGACCTCAGCAGAAAAACAACACATACGTCCATGCCTTATCATTTTGTTGGCAATCACTTTTATACTAGCTTAAATTCAATTGTGTATATTGAAACATGCCAAGGTACAGTCGCTCAAAAAAGTATCCGAACACTATGGTTGATTACAGAATTCAGAAAAAATATCTGGCAACGATTTTTTTAGAAATTAGTGAGCTTTCCTCACCTGGCAAACTTCGTGTCACGTGACACGAAGGTTGCCAGATCACTAATTTCTAAAAAAATCGTTGCCAGATATTTTTTCTGAATTCTGTAATCAACCATAGTGTTCGGATACTTTTTTGACCGATTGTACATAGCTAAATAGTAGCATCTTCGCCAAGACTGCTGGTTCTAAGAAAAATATAAAAGGGAAAATCTTTGATCTTTACACTTTTTTTTATCTTTAATTTCTCTTTATCTTATTACTTCTTCCTTTATCTTTAACATTTTTTCTTCTTACTTCATATTATTTTTTATCATTTTCATATATTTTTTATCCTCTACATCTTTACTCCCTGGTTGTCCTCTATAGTTAAAATTAATACAACTATTTAAATGAGTTCAGTTAAAATGATTAAAACTTATTATTTTTTATTAAATTAACCTTAAGTCTACACTTTTTTTTTTGCTCTTTTTTATACTGTGGAGGTTTTCTTGCCTCCTCCAAGTTTTTGGCCAGATGATCACTCCTAAACATAATCATTTGTACATTTTCGGGCCGTGACCATCACTCCTTAGCAGAATCATTTGTTCATTATCTGGCCATCATCACTCATAAACAGAATCACTTGCACATTACCAGCTCATGACCATTACACCTTAATAGAATCATTTGGGCGTTATTTGATCGTCGCACCTAAAACAGAATCATTTGTACATTATCTCACCATGATCATCGCTCTTTAACAGAATCATTTGTGCATTATTTGGACATGATCAATATTCCTAGATAGAATCATTTGTACGTTATCTGGCCATGATCTCGTCGCTCTTGAACAGAATCATTCGTATTATTTTTGCTCTTAATAAAAAAATCAGAAAGGCATGAAGTGCACGACTTGAATTAACGGAAGAACCATATCTGAAGAGACTGCATTCGACATCGCATGATGTGATGGGTGCCCTCCTGGTTGGTTGGTTGTTTGGGGTTTTTTGGCGCATGAGCTACTGAGGCTATAATGCGCCAAACTAGATAAATAGAAGCTAAAAGTCAAATACCCCTGAACCAAAGTTAAAACCAAGTGCTGTAAAAGGCAAAAGATAAAACCAACAAGATGTATATAAATAAATAAAATAAATACCCCCTCAAGCAGCTGCTTGCCACAGAGGTCTGACAGGAACCTGTCAGTTTATATGCCAGAGTAGAAGGTCTGAGAGGATGGCAGGACCTCAGCAGAAAAACAACACGAGCATCCATGCCTTACCCGGGGCTTGAACCCAGGTCCCGTAGATCAGTAGCCAAGCGAGCTAACCACTAACAGAAAAACAAGATGTAAAGATAACAAAACAACAAGATGGGAATATAACACACACAAAAAGGTGTATATATAACAAAAACAACAAGATGTATATAGTAAAAGGCAACTCAGGTGTAAAGCCTGGGTAAGATATAAAAAACACAAGGTAAAATCAAAGTCGATTAAAATAGCCACAATGCTTCAAAAAGGTAAAAACTGGCGGTAAAACACAATGATCAGATAAAAGATGTCTGAGTGTAAGAGGCTCGGACATAAAATTATGAAAGCTAAAATAACATTGACGTTCGAAATTAAAACACGGACATGCGACTAAAATACGTTTAATAGTTAAAATGGTGTCGCAAAACTCGCACTTAGGTTCGTCAGGTGCCATCCTGAATAATTGAGATTTATAAATGAGTGGTGAATCTGACAGCAGTTTTACCTCTCTCTGATGCATCACAAAAATGCTCTTTGTGCTACAAATGCCACAAGCACTTTATTATCTTTTGCTGAAACTATATTTTTGAATATGCTTCTTTATAGGTATCACTTGTTTAGATTACAATGCTTCAGCATGCTCTACAATTATCGAGGTCTTTAATAACAGCAGTTAGATATGAGAAGTGTATCGAGGCTAAGTTTCTTTCTGCATTCTTTCATAGCGGATAGTCTTAACCGTTCAAAAGATTGTAGTGTTATCAGAGTTAAAACTGATTGTAAATTCTCTAGCAATTAACTAAACTGCAGTCCTATCTATATTTATGTTAAGCAATAACTGAGCTAAAGTTATATCCACTATCTGCGTTGTTATATTATATCTTTGTATTCCTTTTTTTGTCCCACTTTCCACAAGCATTATTACCAAATTCCATTATTCATAGGTACTTTTACCAATATTTACCCTCATGCGGTATTTTAATCTTAAACTATTGGTACGTTTAATTAAGTACTCCCAATAGTCCTCTTTCTGTTGAGAATGCTAGTAAGGAGAACTGTTTGATGTACTTAACTAAATGTACCAACAATTAAAAATTAAAATTTTATAAAATAGATCACAATTTGGTAATAATACCTACGGAAGTGGGATCAGAAAGGAACACTCAGATATAATTTAACAGCCCAGATAGTGGAGAGAGCCACCCGTGGCCGAATAGTTAGCGTCCTTGTCTACTAATCATAAGAGGCCTGGGTTCGAGCCCCGAATAAGGCACGGATGTTTGTGTTGTCTTTCTGCAGAGGTCTCGTCTTCCTCACAGGTCTTATCTATTGCGTATAAACTGACGTTCTCCTGTCAAACCTCTGTGGCAAGCAGCTGCTTGTTTCATTATTATTATTATAACCACTCGGCCGTTCCGTGGCCTATCGTGGTGGCTACTGACGTTATCGTGCTTGGCTACTGATCTAAGGGACCTGGGTTCGAGCCCGGGTTGAGGTATGGATGTCCTGCCATCCTCTCAGACCTTTTGCTATGACGTATCAACTGACAGGCTTCTGTCAGATCTCTATGGCAAGCAGCTGCTTGAGAGGGGATTTATTTTTATTTTTTTTATAGTGAAGATAACTTTAGATGAGTTATTGCTTAATATAAAGTTAAAACTAATCGGTGAAAATGAGTTTATGAGATCAAAATTTCTTCACAGCATACTATAGAAATGAACAATGTCTTTTAATTCTTTAGAAAGAGATATTTCAAGGTATCACCTCTCTCATCATCCTTTGAGTAACTGCTTCTAACAATCTCTGCTAAGTGATGAAATGCAAGTTATCGTAGAAGAATCATTTTCGCGTGCAATACGTCCAATATATCCCCTGACTTTATCATTTGTACAGCTATACTAGAAACCAATATAAAGTTTTTAAAACTATGGGCTGTGGTCCTCCAATTTGCCGCGGAAAATTAAATTTTAACTCTGAGTTTTAGTACTGTATTAGAATTGAAAAAAAAAATCCATTTTTATTTGAATGCCCAGAGTCTATGATGTCGATTAATTTCAACCACGAGGAAGAACAAGAATAATTATAAGATATTTAAGTTAAAGAATTGTATTGCCAACTTTTGGATCAGATTAAGAAATGAATACCCAGAACTGAGTGGAATAATTATCTGCTCTTACTAAACTGAAGACGCCTAAGGAAAGCCTTTCCGATATTGCTTATAGCACTGTAATCATTGATTCCTAAACTGGAAAGAATTAACAGAAAATAAGCAAGCTAATCATTCATTTTAAATCACTATAATTAAATATTTTGCAATTTACAATCACGTCTAGTACAATATTAACTAACTTTGATCAAATTTTTGTTTCATAATGTTTATCACAATTCCAACTCAATTTAATGAAAGTTGAAAGGAACCAAATTAATTCTACGAATGTTGAAATCCATGTCATTTTTATCTCATAGATCTATTCGGTCATTATTACGAATAACTCGTTGAAACAAAATCTAATTATCTAAATATCAACTAAATTAAATTAAATACGTGAATTCTAAAATTTCTTTCATATTTTTAGTGGGTCTGTAAATGTCATGTTTTAGTGGGTCTGTAAATGGTAGTTAGGTAGTCACTGGAAGGAGAGCAATGCACCAATTCCCTGTGATGATGCATAGAACCGGCCAGGCCTAGTACATAATGTCGGATTCCGCCTTCTCGTGGTGCAGACCGTTAGTACCTTTCAAAAGAGATACACTCTTGTGGAAGTGAATGGAATTGAAGGGCTACCAAATTAGTGTGGCCTACTGATCTGGACAACTATGGCTACTTTTCTTTTTTTTCTACCTGCTGAGGAGTGTTCAACCACACAGGGTCCTGTGCTGACCATATAAACCTACTGGACTGAATTATGGCTCTGAGCTTGATTATGGATCCAGAATTTGCTGCACTGGTGGGCTTCTGTGGAAGGAAAATCTTCCGTTGTGTTTTCTATTTGTTTGTGGGTTGACAGCCCCAAGTGAATAGATTCACAGGATTTGTTTATCAGCTGGTGGATCATCGCAGGCACCTGAACTCTTTGCTTCTACTGGATTCGTCAAATTCTACATTGGAGGAAATCTTCCAGTGTAAATGGCTTCAGCCTTTAGTGGTGGGGGAACGGGTCTTTGCCCCATGTCTGCGATTAGGGGGCTGTTTGATACTGTCGCCATTTCCTCTCTCAATAAGCAGTTTCTTTAAACATCCCACTAACCATTTTCTCTCCATAGGTAGTTGGAATGTGAGGACTCTGCACAGAGCTTTTCACTTGATGTCCTCACACAAAAATTCCACAATTATAATTTAGATATTGTCGGCTTGCAAGAGACCAGATGGACAGATAAAGGTCAGATTCTTAAAAAAATATTAAATTTCTCTTTTCAGGGAGGGAAGAAAACTAACATCACTAAGGCGTGGGTCTACAGTTCTCAGCAGGCATGCTAGTAATGCTCTTCTAGGATATGAGTGCATTAATGAAAGGTTTCTTACAGCAAAATTTCAGACAAGCGTTAAAGACTTGAATGTTTTCTGCTGTTATGCCCCCACTGAGGATGCCGATGAGGATGAGAAGGATAGGTTTTACGGACAACTTCAGGATATTTTGAATTCTGTCAAGAAAGGAGATATTACCCTTGTTCTTGGTGACTTCAATGCCAAAGTTGGTATTGACTCTGACCTTTGGGGAGGGGTGATAGGCCCTTTTGGTATTGGTAGCTGCAATGGAAATGGGTAACGTCTCCTACAGGTAAGTAAACTCAATGGTTTCAGAATAACTAACAGTTATTACAAACACTGCGACATACATAAGTACATATGGGTTTCACCTGATGGGCTGCATAAGAATATGATTGATTATATATTAATTAACAGCAAATGGGCTAGTTCTGTTAGGATTACCGGGTCATATAGCGGAACTGAAATTGGATCTGACCATTATCTTGTTAAAAGTGTCTTGCAACTTAAACTTAAACAGTTTTGTGCTAGGGTTAAAAATTTTACCTTTAATACTGAAGCTCTGAAAGACACTGTTATAGCTAAAGCTTACCATGATAGGTTACTTAGTCATTATGACAGTCATGATTTGCTTACTACTGAAGTTGAGGAAGAATGGGGCCATTTTAAACAAGCATTTTTTTCAAACTAACGGCATTCTTTTAGGGAAAGAGGAGCAGAGGAAGCAGAATTATTTGAGTGATAAGGCACTAAAGCTTATTTCAGAAAGAAGGAACTGCAGGAATGTCCTTAATCAGTACTCTACCAGTCCTAATAGAAAGCATTACAGAGAGCTTAATAAACGTGTAAAGGATCAATTAGCTGCTGATAAGAATCTTTGGCTTGATGGCTTGGCTGACAAAGTCGAGGAAGCAGTTAGACAGCACAACAGCAGAGAGCTGTACCAGATAGTTAATGTTTTATGTGGTAGAAAATGGACAGGCATACAAGGATTGAAGGATAAACAAGGTAAGGTTATAGAAGGTGAGGATTCTGTCATGGCTAGGTGGACTGAGCATTTCAGTGATATTCTAAACAATGTGGTTTACTCTACTCCCATTGTTTCTAATGATGATAGATGCATTGGTGGCTTTAATGTTGGCCCTATAACACAATCTGAAGTTATTTTGGCTATCTCTAAACTTAAACTTCATAAATCCCCAGGGGTAGATGAAATTACTACAGAAATGCTCAGAGCTGGGAATGTTTCGGTTACCACATGGATGACTGAAATTTTGAATAACTTTTATGATAAGGCATGGTTCCTAAAGATTTTACCAGAGCTATTATTATCCCTATTTTCAAAAAAGGTGATCACAGTTCTTGTGATAACTATAGGGGTATCAGCCTACTCTCTGTTCCAGGTAAAGTTCTTTCCATGATTGTGCTTAATAGAATTAAGAATCTGGTTGACAGTCAATTGCATGATGAGCAATGTAGATTCAGAAGTTGAAGGGAATGTGTGGATCAGATATTTTCACTTAGGCAGATTCTTGAGAAATGTTTAGAGTTTCAGAAACCTTTGGTTGTTGGCTTTGTTGATTTCAAAAAGGCTTTCCACTCTGTTGATCGTCATAATTTGTGGTTGATTGTGAAATCATATGGTATACCAGACAAGTTAGTTAACATAATGATAATAACATTGAGTCGTGTGTGAGAGTTGGTAAATCTTGAAGCCATTGGTTTAGCATTACTTCTGGTGTTCGAGAAGGGTGCATTTGGTCTCCTTTTCTCTTTAGTTTGGTTATTGATTATGTTATGCGAAATTCACTTCAAAGGAAAGATTTTGGCCTTAAATGGGCTGGAGATACGAAAATTTCTGATTTAGATTATGCTGATGATTTAGCCCTTTTGGCAAATGATGTTGATGAGATGAACTCTTTCATTCGAGCTGTTGATGAAACTGGTGGTAGAGTAGGTTTGGTTATAAACAGAGAGAAAACTAAAGTGATGAAAATTGGTCAGGCAGGCTGTGATTCAGTTAATCTGAATGGTTACAGTCTTGAGCAGGTGTCACAGTTTAATTATCTTTGGAGCTATGTAACAGATACTGATGATGTGCGGCATGAGATTAACAGATGAATAGGGATTGCTGCCTGAAGTTTCAAGAATCTATGGAGAGTGTAGGGAAATAGGCGTATACACCTAAAGAATAAAATTAGACTGTATAATAGTTTGGTTCTTTCTAGGGTTAGTTATGGTAGTGAAACAGGGACACTTTGTAAACAAGATAACGGGAAACTAGATGTTTTTGATTCCAGATGCTTACGCAGTATCTTGGGCATTAGGTGGTTCAACTTTGTAACTAATGATGAGGTTAGGCAAAGGAGTCAGCAACCTCCTTTAAGCAGCATATTGTGCAGAGAGAGACTCCGTTGGTTTGGCCATGTTGCCCGTATGAATAACTATAGATTGGCGAATAGGGTTATGAACAGTGTGCCTAAAGGCTTCAGAAAGAGGGGGAGACCAAGGATGAGGTGGGCAGACAATGTCAAACAGGACCTTATTAGAATTGGTGTGCAGTGGCCAAATGCAGCAGATGTAGGTCAGGACAGATTTGCTTGGAGAAATAAATTGCACAATCTGGTTGGACCTCCGTAGCCCATGGTTGCTTGATGATAATGATGATGATGATGATGATGATGATTTTTAGTGTATCTACACACACCGGCCACTGAATTAGAAACCTTTATGCATATACACGTAAATGTCACCTGCACCGCGTATATGCAAACTATGCAGTCACGTGCATCAACACGTGATCTAGGCAATTATTTAAGACTGCTGCTCCTCAGTATTTATTAAAGTGTTGATCACAATGGGAAAAAAAAAAAGTATCTTTCGGGGTTCGATGAAGGGTTTATTGTGGGTGTCCATCTGGCTGGAGCGACGATTTTAAAAACAGCAGAGCTGACTGGTTTCTCAAAAGGTGAGATATATCTGGTTTTGAATCAGTGGAAAAATAACCCACATTGCTTGTCTAAGAGGCGTAAGTGTGGCACGACGACAATCTGTCAGGAACTCGAACACCATCGTCTGAGAAGAATTGTACGGAGAAACAGAACTTCCTGTGTGCAGTAGTTGAACGAAGCATTCAATGAAGGCTGTTTCCCGACCCATATCTCAGCGAACCATGAGAAGGGAATTGAAGAGGATCGGTATTAGCAGTCGCATGCCTATACGGAAACCACTGATTTCTGCGAAAAACCGGAAAGTTAGTCTACACTGTTGTCAGGAACACCGTGACTGGACACTGAAAAAAAGTCATGTGGTCCGACGAGTCGCGGTACATCTTGTTCTGTATTGACGGTAAGAAGAGAGTTTGGCATGAGCCCCATGAAGCAATGGACCCAGCTTGCCTTGTAAACACAACTCAAGGTTCTGAAGGCGGTGTCATGGTGTGAGGCACGTTCTGTTGATACGAAACGGGTCCCCTGATATTGCTGGAAGGTCGAGTGTCCTCCAAGGAATATCTGAACATTGTTGCCGATCAAGTCCATCCTGCAATGTTGACTTTTCATCCAGTAGGTGACGCCTGTTTCATGGACGACAATGCTACTGTCCATCGTGCAAGATGTGTTCAGCGAGCATGACAGCGACTACCACCATCTTTTCTGGTCACCACAAAGCCCAGATCTGAATCCCTTTGAGAATGTATGAGACATGTTAGAAAAATAGATCCGGGAGCAAAGTTCTCTTCCGTCAAATCTGAGCCAGTTAAAGGACTGTCTGATGAACGCCTGGTGTGCTGGAGGTGTAAAGGCACTCCAACACTTTGTGGAATCTATGCCAAATCGCATACGTGCTGTAATTCGGGCATAAAGAAGGCCCAACTCGGTATTGAATAAAGGTTTCTAATTCAGTGGCCGGTGTGTATACGCTGCCATTCCGACGTCGGAAAATGCTAAAAAACTGGATATAAGCAGCTAACAAAATACTGGATATAAGCAGTCAATAGTAAATACATAAAGTTACCTGTTGATACGGAAGTCAATAAATCAGTAAATAGTTTTGAGGAAAAATCAGTTTTGCCGATGCCCTGGACTAGAAACTGCATCTCTCCAGATTCGTGTCAGAATGTTCTAATCACGGAATTAGCACAGGTCACTTTAGTAGATGAATGAGGAAGCCGGTGCTACTTTGGTGGTAGAACATTATGGCGTGAATGATGGTGATGTGAGTTCGAGTCCCGCGAATCGGCAAAGCTGATTTTTTCCCCACAAAACTATTTATTGCTAAATGCCATTCTTTTTATGGTCTGCCAAAAAAAAAAGTTTGTAAAACACTGAACTAATAGAAACATATATTCGTGTTTGATGCTTTCACACTACATAATCCTTATGGCCAGTGACATTCGTGGCAAAACTTGTGCTTCATTTGGAAACCTGAACCTTCTTTTTATCTAAATAAATGCTAACTTTTCTTTTGAAAAGAAGGGGGGGGGGGAGCTATAGATGAAGAAAGTAATTTATTTAAATATGCGCAAAAAACAGTATTACTAAATATGAAATGAAAGTTATATTAAAATTAAGTTATATTAAAGAAAACTCTAAAAGACGTTCTTCCTTGCTTTCACTTCAACAAAAATGAAAAATGATCATTGATTTCATTCGAATTTCATCATTCAGGTGATCAAAAAGATGGAAATTATCATAATCGTAATTTCTATTCTCGTGATTTTGAGTGGGCCCGTGAAGTTTTGTCACCATTGTCATCATTTGTTATGTCACTGCTTACACGGCATCACTGACGATTTTGATTTGCTTTAAAATGCTTTCTCTTCTCTATTAAGTCATGGTTTGAGAACATCTGTGTGTGGGGGGGGGACTTTTTTTACACTCTCCTTTCTCAAGTCATTCTACCACCTGGAAGTGAAGTGTGATCTCACATCGGCACGACATTCACAGCCCAGAGCTTCTTTGGATTCACAGTTCTCAACTGTTTGCAGTTCAGCCAGGAACTCTCTTGTCTTTTACAGTTAACACGTATGTGCTTTGTCAATGTTGACAGTAGATGCTGAAGATAAAGATGAGACGACAGAGAACATACAGTGCCTGATCAAAATACTGGACATTCTCATGCGTGCTAAGCCGATACGATTATTTTAGAAATTTTGAAACAATATCTGAATATATTATGGCAATGACAATAGAAATTAAAAATTGAAAATCTAAATTTCGAATTTCAGCAATATTTGTTCATTGTTTAATAGAGTTATAAAATATTTAACAGCAAAAGTTGCCACTCATAAGAATTTATTGAAAAATTTAATCAAAACACAAAAAGTAACTGTGATATCAAATCGTTTAATAAAATAATTGTATATTTGAGAGTTCAACTAATATTTAATTTTTTTTATTTATTTATTCTTCGAGATATTGAATTTGTAATTCGATTTTCCGTTGCCATATTTAGGAATTCGCTAAATTTTGTCTAGGCGTTGTAGAAGCAAAGTTCTGTCCGAATCATGAAAAGCATAACTCGAGATATTTAAGAAACGGAACAAAATATCTAAGAATATATAGTTTACAGCTAATTAACTCCCACATATAGTCGCCTCGAACACTGTCCTTGCAACTATCAGTCATTTCCAATTTTTGAAGAAATAATCACTTTTATTAGTCATTCTTTATTTCTTCGTCATTATAAATACAGTGTTGGCAAACGAAATAAAAAACGTTCCGTTACGTTTTTCGTTATAAATAAAAAAATAAATACCCCCTCAAGCAGCTGCTTGCCACAGAGGTCTGACAGGAGCCTGTCAGTTTATATGCCATAGTAGAAGGTCTGAGAGGATGGCAGGACCTCAGCAGAAAAACGACACATACATCCATGCCTTACCCCGGGGCTCGAACCCAGGTCCCTTAGATCAGTAGCCAAGCGCGCTAACCACTCGGCTAGCAAAAATTAAATTTCATTAAAACATTACGTTAACGTTATTTCGAAATATTTTTAGTACAAAAACAAAATAACGAAATATATGTTATCATTTTCACTTTATATATATGCAGTAGCGTCGTCCAACGGTTCGCACCAGTTCAATCAATCCACTTGTTAAAAAACAAATAAAAAAATTCGAAAAAAGGAAAATTATCAATATTAATTAGAATTATTAATAAAAAATACATATATATATAAATGGAATTGTTGCCATTGCTTTTTCACTCAAATGGTTCTTAAATATTGTGGTTTAAAAATAATAGGGTTGGGTTGTTTTACCTCTGAGCGGCACGTTTTTACACACCATGGGCTAAATGGCCAGGTCACATGGACCCCGAAGGCTCAGAGAAGGTTGGGGGAGGGGACCCACTGGAACAGATGTTGGGAGACAGATGGTAGGCTCCCGTCAAGGCCATCCAGCGTGTTCTTTAACGTGCACAGGGTATGACTCTCCCGCACACGGGGGCCACGGCTTAACGTCCCATCCGACAGACGGCGGCCTATCCAAGCCCATCGGTGCCACCTACTGACCGTGGGCAGGGCGGGGAGTTTTGCGATTAAAAATAATAATGAAATAAAAATTGAAATTAGGAGATCCAATTATGAAATAATAGGATGACACTATGGTAAGTATTCTAATAATGCATGGCATACAATCGAAACTATTAAAGTCAGGGGGGTACCAGGAGTTAGTTTCGGTGGTTGGGGGAGGGCTCCAGAATTTAGTTCGGAGAAAGTTCGAAAATCTAGTTTCGAGGAGAGAAATTTATTTTTGTGAGGGGGTAGAATTTGGTTTGGGATGATTCTGAGAATACGACTTGAATAGGGTTTCCCGATTACTGAGATATTCCACCCCACAGGAAAAGCTAAATGACATTCTATACGGAATAAATTTTATAGTTGTGTATTTTTTTACATCTACTTTTAGTGTCGGGTATACAATATGGAGTTAAAATTATGCAAAAACGCCTGTTTTGGGTTTCAAAACAGGTAGACAAGTTTGAGATTTCGCATAAGACGATCGTATTTTCGGGGAGAGGGGAGCGGCGAACCCTCCATCTCCCTGGATACATCCCTGACTGAAAAAATTTGCATTAAACTTCTAAGAATTGTTCAGAATATAATGGAACATTATTAATAAACATTTCTGAGCATAAATATGCGATCATAATCCATAGTACTATGATGTAAATCAGTAGAAGAATTAAAGTCATATAGACCAGTGTCTTTGACTTCTAATGTTCTTAGAATTTTTGAAAAATTAATTTTGAAAAGACTTCTGTGGTTTCTTGATGAAACAAATATCTTCTCTGATCATTTACATGGATTTAGAAGAGGCAGGTCAACTATGGATTGTCGAATTCATCTTGTTGGAAATGTTAAAAATGCTTTACACCACAAAAAGGCAGTGGTTGCAATTTTTTTTTACCTTTCAGATGCTTTTGACTCAGTATGGATTACTGGCCTTTTATGCAAACTTAGCAAAATAGGGGTGTCTGGATATAAATACTCCTTTATCAAGTCGTCGTCGTCGTCGTCGTCGTCGTCGTCGTCATCATCATCATCATCATCATCATCATCATCATCATCATCATCATCATCATCATCATCATCAAGCAGCCATGGGCTACGGAGGTTCAACCAGACCATACAATTTAGTTCTCCAAGCAAGTCTGTCCTGAGCTACATCTGCTGCATCTGGCCACTGCACACCAATTCTAACAAGGTCCTGTTTGACATTGTCTGCCCACTGCATCCTAGGTCTCCCCCTCTTTCTGAAGCCTCTAGGTACACTGTTCATAACCCTATTCGCCAATCTATAATTATCCATACGGGCAACATGGCCAAACCAGCGGAGTCTCTCTCTGCCCAATATGCTGCTTAAAGGAGGTTGCCGACTCCTTTGCCTAACCTCATCATTAGTTACAAAGTTGAACCACCTAATACCCAAGATATTGCGTAAGCATCTAGAATCAAAAGCATCTAGTTTTCTGTTATCTTGTTTACACAGCGTCCAAGTTTCGCTACCATAACTAACCCTAGAAAGAACCAAAGTATTATACAGTCTAATTTTAGTCTTTAGATGTATACGCCTATTTCTCCACAATCTCCATAGATTCTTAAAAGTCCAGGCAGGAATACCTATTCGTCTATTAATCTCATGCCGCACATCACCAGCATCCGTTACATAGCTCCCAAGATAATTAAACTGTGACACCTGCTCAAGATTACAACCATTTAGATTAACTGAATCAGAGCCTGCCTGACCAAATTTTCATCACTTTAGTTTTCTCTCTGTTTATAACCAAACCTACTCTACTACCAGTTTCATCAACAGCATGAATGAAAGAGTTCATCTCATCAACATCGTTTGCCAAAAGGGCCAAATCATCAGCATAATCCAAATCAGAAAATTTCGTATCTCTAGCCCATTTAAGGCCAAAATCTTTCCCTTGAAGTGAATTTCGCATAACATAATCAATAACCAAACTAAAGAGAAAAGGAGACAAAATGCACCCTTGTCGAACACCAGAAGTAATGCTAAACCATTTGCTACAAGCCTTACCAACTCTCACACAGGACTCAGTGTTATTATAGAGAGCTTTCATTATGTTAACTAACTTGTCTGGTATACCATATGATCTCACGATCAGTCATAAATTATGACGATCAACAGAGTCGAAAGCCTTTTTGAAATCAACAAAGGTAGCAACCAAAGGTTTCTGAAACTCTAAACATTTCTCAAGAACTGCCTAAGTGAAAATATCTGATCCACACATCCCCTACCACTTCTGAATCCACATTGCTATCACGCAATTGACTCTCAACCAGATTCTTAATTCTATTAAGCACACTCATGCAAAGAACCTTCCCTGGAACAGAGAGCAGGCTGATACCCCTATAGTTATCACAAGAACTGCGATCACCTTTTTGAAAATAGGAATAATAATAGCTCTGGAAAAATCCTTGGAAACCATGCTTTTATCATAAAAGATATTCAGAATTTCAGTCATCCAAGTGGTAACCGAAGCATTCCCAGCTCTAAGCATTTCTGTAGTAATATCATCAACCCCTGGGGATTTATGAAGTTTAAGTTTAGAAATAGCCAAAATAACTTCAGATTGTGTTATAGGGCCAACATTAAAGCCACCATTGCATCTATCACCATCAGAAACAATGGGAGTAGAACAAACCACATTGTTTAAACATCACTGAAATGCTCAGCCCACCTAGCCATGATAGAATCCTCCCCTTCTATAACCTTATCTTGTTTATCCTTCAATGCCTGTATACCTGTCCGTTTTCTACCACACAAAACGTTAACTATCTGGTACAGCTCTCTACTGTTGTGCTGTCTAACTGCTTCCTCGGCTTTGTCAGCCAGGCCATGAAGCCAAAGATTCTTGTCAGCAGCTAACTGATCCTTTACACGTTTATTAAGCTCTCTGTAATGCTTTCTATTAGGACTGGTAGGGTATTGATTAATGAACTTCCTGCAGTTCTTTCTTTCTGAAAGAAACTCAAGTGCCTTATCACTCAAATAATTCTGTCTCCTCTGCTCCTTTTTTTTTTCTAAAAGAGCACTGTTAGTTTCTAAAAAAGCCTGTTTAAAATGGTCCCACTGTTCCTCAACTTTAGTAGTAAGCAAACCATGACTGTCGTAAAGACTAAGTAACCTATCACGGTAAGCTTTAGCTATAATAGGGTCTTTCAGAGCTTCAGTATGAAAGATAAAATTTCTAACCCTAGCACAACACTTTTTAAGTTTAAGTCGCAAGACACTTTTAACAAGGTAATAGTCAGATCCAGTTTCAGTTCCCCTATATGACCCGGTAATCCTAACAGAACTATCCCATTTGCTGTTAATTAATATATAATCAATTATATTCTTATGCAGCCCATCAGGTGAAACCCATGTGTACTTATGTATGTAGCGGTGTTTATAATACGTGTTAGTTAGTCTGAAACCATTGAGTGTACTTACCTGTAGGAGACGTTGCCCATTGCCATTGCAGCTACCAATACCAAAAGGGCCTATCACTCCTCCCCAAAGGTCAGAGTCAGTACCAACTTTGGCATTAAAGTCACCTAGAACAAGGGTAATATCTCCTTTCTTGACAGAATTCAAAATATCCTGAAGTTGTCCGTAAAACCTATCCTTCTCATCCTCATCGGCATCATCAGTGGGGGCATAACAGCAGATAACATTCAAGTCTTTAACGCTTGTCTGAAATTTTGCTGTAAGAAACCTTTCATTAATGCACTCATATCCTAGAAGAGCATCGCTAGCGTGTCTGCTGAGAAGCAGACCCACGCCTTGGTGATGCTTATTGTCGTCCCTCCTTGAAAAGAGAAATTTAAGATTATTTTTAAGAATCTGACCTCCATCTGGTCTCTTGCAAGCCGAGAATATCTAAATTATAACGGTGGAATTCTTGTGTGAGGACATCAAGAGAAAAAGCTCTGTGCAGAGTCCTCACATTCCAACTACCTATGGAAAAAAAATGGTTAGCTGGATGTTAAAATAAACTATGTTTATTGAGAGAGGGAATGCCGACAATATCAAACAGCCCCCTAATCGCAGACATGGGGCAAAGACCCTTTCACCCACTAGTAAAGGCTGAAGCCATCTTCACTGGAAGACTTCCTACAATGCAGAATTTGACGATGCCTGTAGAAGCAAGAGTTCAGGTGCCTGCGATGACCTCTGCTCAGGATTATCCACCAGCTGATAAACATATCCTGTGAATCTATTCACTTGGGGCTGTCAACCCACAAACAAACAGAAAACACAGCGGAAGATTTTCCCTCCACAGAAGCCCACCAGTGCAGCAAATTCAGGATCCATAATCAAGCTCAGAGCCTTAATTCAGTCCAGTCCAGTGGGTTTATGTGGTCAGCTCCAGGACTCTGTGTGGTTGACCACTCCTCAGCAGGGTGGAAAAAAAAGTAGCCAGAGTTGTCCAGATAAGTAGGCCACACTAATCTGGCAGCCCTCCCCTTCCGTTCACTTCCACAAGAGAGTATCTCTTTTGAAAGGTACTAACGGTCTGCACCAGGAGAAGGCGGGGTCGGACATTAGGTGCTAGGCCTGGCCGGTTTTATATCTTACTAATAAGAAATATCAGGTTAAACTTGATAGATTTTATTCAAATGAACGTAAAATGCCTAATGAAATTTCGCAGGATGGTATTTTGTCATCCACACTTTTTAATATATATCTTTATGAGCTACCTGAATCTAGTAATAAAAATGTTAACTACTCAATTTATGCTGATGACCTTACCTAATGGGCAATAGAAAAAAAATACAAATATGTGGAAAAAACACTTCAAGAAGCAGTCAAAAGTATTCGTTTATACTGTGACAAATGGCACTTAAAAATAAGTGCAGAGAAGTCATTTGTCATGCCTTTTGTTAGGACTAAAGTTGTTATTCCTCAACTAAATGTTTACCTTAATCATGACTTGTTGCCTAATACAGATCAACATCAGTATTTAGAAGTAATCTTAGACTCCAAACTCAAATGAGATAAACATTTACAAAAAGTTTGTATGATTGTAAATAAGCTCTTTAATTTTGCCAAATGCTTAGCAACAACAAATTGGGGATGCTTTCCAACAAATATCCTTTGTCTTTTTAAATATTTGGTTAGACCAAAGTTGGAGTATGGTCTTGATTTGTTGGTGGGAATACCAGACTATAAATTTAACAAGTTATTCTTGCAAAAATGTTTATTAGACTTGCTTTGGGCGAGGCGGGGCGGGGGTGGCTCAGTCGGTAGCGCGCCAGGCTCGTAATCTGTAGTTCCCAGGTTCGAGTCCCAGCTGGGTCAGCTTTGAGATTTATCTCCGCAAAATTCCCCGCCCTGCCCACGGTCAGTAGGGGACACCGATGGTCTTGGAAAGGCCGCCGTCCGTCGAATGGGACGTTAAGCCGTGGCCCCGTGTGCGGGAGAGCCATACCCTGTACACGTTAAAGAACACGCTGGATAGCCTTGACGGGAGACTACCATCTGTCTCCCAACAGCTGTTCCAGTGGGTCCCCTCCCCCAACCTTCTCTGAGCCTTCGGGGTCCATGTGACCTGGCCATTTAGTCCATGGTGTGCAAAAAAGTGCCGCTCAGAGGTAAAACAACCCAACCCTTGCTTTGGGCTTACTGAGAGTTACCCTAAATCTTTCTCTTTTGGCAGAAATAAATCTGCCAATTTTTGAAATTAGATCAAAATTTTTGCTCATTAAGGATTATACAAGGTTACAGCTCAAACATAAAGAGCATTTTTTGATAAGGGAGATTACAGAAAAGAATGACGAATTTTCTGCTCTTAATATATTAAAGAAAGATATATTTTGTCAAATTTTGGAAATTAAAAATAATTACAAAAGATCCTATTTGGACTTTGCAGTGTCCAAGTACTAAAGTAAGTATTCCTAATATAATAAAAAAAAGTGATATGGATCAAAATGTCTTAAAGATTATAACTGAATCCTTCATTGATAATGAATATGACGATTTTTTATAGATATTTACTGATGGGGCTTACTTATTCAATGAAAGTATTGCTACAGCTGCGTTTGATATACCAGCCAAAAATGTTTCTGAACAATTTAAATTTTCAGCAGATACAACTATTTTGAAGGCTGAATTGTTTGCCATATACAAGGCAATTTCATGGGTTGAAATAAATTTACTTAATGAAAATGTGGTGTTGTTAACAGACTGCAACGCAGCTTTGTTGGCCATGGAAAATGATATTTATAATAATAATAATCATTATATTGATATAGGTAATCATATTATTCTTCAATGGTTGCCTAGCGACTGTGGAGTGGCAGGCAATGAGATTGTGGAGAAAATAGATAAGGATGCTTAAAAGGAAAATATTTCTCATATATCTTAAAAGGAAAAATAAAGAAAAAAAATTCAAGAACTAAATACATATTTCAAATTTCATGCTCCAATTAATAGTAACTTTAGATATTATCTTGATGAAAACATTTCATTGTTTTTAAGCAATTTAATTTCAGTAGATAGTGATTAGTGAAATCATAAGGCTGCGTGTAGGTACTGCTGCACGTAATAACTACCTTTTTATAACCAAGAAGGGTCAGTCCGATTTGTGTAACATCTGTCAAGTTAAAAAGACTGAACTCTGATGATACTGAACTCTTTTTATCAATGCTTTCTTGTAGAAGATATTTGCTGTGCTTTTGAACGTATTCATCAAAATGAATAAATAAGTTTTCTCTGAAGTAGACTTCAAATGGAATAAAAAATAATCTAATGAATAGATATAAGTAAAGAAATTGAAAACATTACCTGTTTAACTTTATGCAGTCTCTTCTTAAAGGAGCTTAAGAGAATACAATATTTCGATCCACACTGCTCGATCGAAATGAGAATAACCACCTTTATTTTTCTCAACATATGACAAGATGAAGTTGGTTGTTAACGTATTTGCAAACATGTACAAATGGAAATATTTCGGAGGAGAGGGGGGGGGGAGCCAAAGATTTGGTGCGAAGATCAAAACATAAAGTTTCGACTATTGTCAAGAAGTCAGTGTTGGAAAACGTTATTGTAACGTAACGAAATAACGGAATGATTTTTGAACAATATTTTAATAAATTTATTTTGAATAACGGAATGATTTTTGAATAACGTTTTAATAAATTTATTTTGAATAACGAATGATTTTTGAATAACGTTTGAATAATATTTATGTTTCCCATGTGTTGCTAAATTGTGAAAAGTATGATGAAGCCAGAAAATTTCTTTTTCAAGCACATCGTTACAAATACAATCTAACTGAATACACTTCAAAATATTTCGAAACCCGATAATTCTTCTAAATTAGTTATCTTCCAACTTTTAATTGGTTTTCTTCGGGAACCAATGCTATAATTTAATAGAGATAAGTATAAATTTGGACTTCGATTTCGTTTTTATGTCTAAAGGATATAAATATCTGAACCAGCCAAAGAATATTTTCTAATTTTCTGTCATATGTATGTATAAGAATTTTCTTCCTTGGTATATTTTTGTCATATATACAAGATTTTTTTTTTACATTGTGTATTTTTCTAAGTATATCGTAATGTTATTATTTCATTAACATTTTCTAAGCATTTCATTTTTTTTAATTGCTTTGGGGTAGAAATGTTCAACTAAACACCCCAGAGGCGTGTAATGTTAAATAAATAACTAAATAAATAAATAAATAAAAGTACTATAATGATTTTTGTTCACAGATTAATATTTTTAAAACAAATTGCTAAAATTTCTCGAGAAGTTTTAAAAAAATGTGAAAAATTAAACTTCAGAAAAATTAACATCAAAACGCATAGTTGACAAAAAAACAAAGCAAACTAAACTCATTTAAAAATATTGATGTAACGCAATCGATTGTTATTCCATTTAATTAATCGTTATAAGTAAAAATGTCTTCTAATAATTTTGAATCCAAATTATTTCTTTTATTAGAGAGAATCCATTGGAGTATAGAAAAAAGCTCTCATAGAAAATACCTGAGTTGCAGGTACCGCTAGAACAATTCTTGCAAGTCTTTGCAATGCTTTGTTTTGATTTTTCCAGAAGTGAAAAATATTTCTTTTGTAAAAATTCTCTTTGATCTCTCAAATTCATTTTATAAAATTGAAATTTTATTTTCTTGCCTCCAATTTTTCGGCTTCATCGAGATAGATTTCCAGCAAATCATTTGTTGAGTTTTTGTTTGATGATACTGGACTTTTTTTATCAATGCTTTCCTGTAGAAGATATTTGCTGTGCTTTTGAATGCATTCATGAAAATCAATAAATAAATTTTCTCTGAAATAGACTTCAAAAAAATAATTTAATGAATAGATATAAGTAAAGAAATCGAAAACATTACCTATTTAACTTTGTGCAGTATCTTTTTAAAGGAGCTTAAGAGAAGTATAAGATACACGTCGTCACTGCTCGATCGAAATGAGAATAACCACCTTTATTTTTCTCAACATATGAAAAGACGAAGTTGATTAACGGATTTGCAAACATGTACAAATGGAAATGTTTCGGAGGAGGGGGGGGGAGTCAAAAGTTTGGTGCGAAGATCAAAACACAAAGTTTCGACTATTGTCAAGAAGTGAGTGTTGGAAAACGTTATTGTAACGTAACGATTTTTGAATAACGTTAACGGAATTTAAAAATATTTATAACGATAAAACCTAACAAATAACAGAAAAAATAATTTCGTTATTTCGTTATTTTCACTGTTTTTGTGTTGATACATTTCAGATTTTTTTCCTTTATAAGATGCACTTAGAAACTTTTTCGAAACAGACAGATGTACAGTTTACTTTTATGATCAACGTACAAAGCCCTTCAGTGACTCTGCTCAATGATACATTCCTGAAGAATTTGCGAAGCAGTTGTCTCAACCAACTTCTTCGCCACTGGCGCAGATAACAGCTTGAGTGGGAAAGAAAGGGTGAGTTTTCCTCCATTCATGCAGAAGGGAAACAGTGCAATTACAATAGTTTGGATGTAGGATAGCGAATTGAAGGAAGAGGCCATTAGCTTCTTGACAATAGTCGAAACTTCAGGTTTTTGATCTTCCCAGTAAATCTTCGACTCTGAAATATTTCCGTTGTGTATGTTTGCAAATCTGTTAGGTTAATATCTTACACATATCTTGAGAAAAATAAAGAAGGTAATTCTCATGTTTCAATCGAGCAGTGACGAAGTTGTGTTTTTTTCTCCTCGGTTCCTTCAAGAAGAGACTGCATAAAGTTAAATAAATAATGTTTTCAATTTCTTTATAAAAAATAAATACCCCCTCAAGCAGCTGCTTGCCACAGAGGTCTGACAGGAGCCTGTCAGTTTATATGCTAGATTAGAAGGTCTGTGATGATGGCAGGACCTCAGCAGAAAAACAACACAAACGTCCTATGCCTTATCTCGGGGCTCGAACCTAGGTCCCTTAGATCATTAGTCAAGCGCGCTAACCACTCGGCTACGGGACGGTTTCCAATTTCTTTACCTATGTTTATTCATTAGAATTTTTTATACTATTTGAGTTATTTGGTACGTGCCTGTCATTTAATTGACTTTCATGAGTATATTCAAAAGAACAGCAAATCTCTTCTACAGGAAAACACCGATAAAAATAGTCCAATGTCGTCAAACGACACAACAAATAATTTACTGTAAATCTATCTTGATATAACCGAAAAATTGGAGACAAAAGAAAATAAAATTTAAATTTTATAAAATGAATTTGAGCAAGCAAAGAGAAAAATTTTTACTCCTGGAAAAATCAAAACAAAGCATTGTAAAGACTTGCAAGAATTGTTCTAGCGGTACCTGCAACTCAGGTATCTACAGAGAGAGCTTTTTCTATGCTTAAATCGATTCTCTCTAACAAAAGAAATAATTTGGATTCAAAATTATTAGACATTTTTCTTTAACGATGAATAAAATAGTAAAATAACGTTAATTGCGTTGTAATATCAATATTTTTGAACGAATTTCGTTTTTAATTTAATATTCGTCGACTGTATGTTATGATGTTAATATTTCTGAAGGAAATATAACTTTTTTAACTTCCCTCTAGTCATTTTAGTAACTTGTTTTAAAAATATGAATCTGTGCATAAAAATCATTTTAGTACTAAGAATTATGATCGCATACTTTATGCTCAGAAATTTTTATCAATTAAAAAAAAATCACAAAATTCATGCAAATTTCTTGGGTCAGGAACGGTTTACTATGTTTTTTTTTTATCATATTTCATGTTATATGTTTGTCTTCGCCTGTGCAACTTATCATTTTGCTTATATGTATCAAATAATTATGCAATTCCTGTAAAGATATTTGTATTTTTGTACTATCATCAATATTTCTTTTCAATTTCTCAAATGTACTGGGCATCAAGTCAATTGAACGTTTAAATTAATATCCAAAATTACCTGTACCTTGACTTTACTGAAACCCCCCCTCACGGAATAAATTATTATTATTCCCCCCATCCTGTTTTTCACGTCTTTAAAAAGTATTCTTCAAAAATCCATAAAATGTAAATAAGTTTAATAATTTTTGTCTCTGTTATCCTTACTAGCATTCTGAAAGGGGGGGGGGCATTACCTCATGCAGGCCCATACCCTCCCCCCCGATGCGGCCCTTAGGGAATTTCACAACTGCTTATGTATTTACCATAACTGTCGATAAACTTGCCAATTAGTAATACAGTAAAACCTAGTTAAAACGAAATTCTCGAAAACAACAGAACTCACAATTAAATAGAAACAAATTTAAACAACAAAATACCCCCCTCAAGCAGCTGCTTGCCACAGAGATCTTTTGGAACTGGATTTAATAACATATTACAAAAGATATGTCATGTTTTGTAATATGTTATTAAATCCAATTCAAAAGATTTATTTCCAAAACTGAGCATAAAATTTTTTTCACTAACATAAAATGCCGTCCCGTGGTCGAGTGGTTAGCGCGCTTGGCTACTGATCTAAGGGACCTGGGTTCGAGCTCCGGTTAAGTCATGGATGTATGTGTCGTTTTTCTGCTGAGGTCCTGCCATCCTCTCAGACCTTCTGCTATGGCATATAAACTGACAGGCTCCTGTCAGACCTCTGTGGCAAGCAGCTGCTTGACGGGGTATTTTTTTTATAACATAAAATAGAAATTTTATCACTGTTATCAGCTATATTATTAATGCTACATTGTATAAAGGTAACCAAATACTAACAAGTAAAGAAAATTCCCTCATTTAAAATAGTCACTAATTTTGCCCTATTTCATTTCCCAGCGATTTCCAGCTCAAGATGTTTGTTTACATGATGTCACCAGATTTTTCTCATATCGTCACTGGCATATCTTATATCCATGATAAGTATCGCTGGAGTTATGTGCAAAGACGAAAATACGTCTTTAAATGGCGGTGGTCTAATCGATACGTCATTATCATCTTCGCATTCGTTATCGTGGTTGTTTCTCAATGGTCGTATTTGCAAAGGCATAATTTTTACGAACCATTTTTTTGTATTTTTATTGAATTAATCAAGAGCAAATATATTAATATTATGAACACAGGACCAATGACTTTTTTTTTTAAAATACGAAAACAAAGATTTCGAATTATCCAATTCGCATGAAATTTGCTTATTGCGTTTTCAAAAATTGAAAGAAAATTCGATTTATAGAGAATTTCGATTTAACCAGGTTTTACTGTTCCTTTTTCCTCTCACATTGAATTCTTCTGTGTGTCATTAAAATCATTCTGGGTTTCCAGATTGTATCTGTATAAATTAGTGAAGGATAGAATGTTAATTAATTAAATTTGTCTTTAGGTGTTGCGAAATACAAGCTTTTATTGTAAGATATAATGTGTTTAGTTAGTGGAGATTGTGAATTCCTTCGTTTTTAACATTTGTGATATTCAGGTAAAAATTTGACAAGAGACTAAATTTTTGTCATCATCAAAATTTTTGATGTTGAAAATAACATGTATAAAGGTTGAGTTGAAAAGCGGTAATGGATTGAACAACTTTCGTTTCATATTTAAATTATTACTTTACTGCTGTTAATAATTTAAATTATCTAATTACAATATTTAGCTAAATTTGTCCACGTACGAGTTCGCATTATTGAGAAATTATTTTTTTTCTTTTCCATTTTTGTTATTAATGGTTACATTGTACTTCATTATCTGGAAACGTTTTCTGGTTGTTTTTTATTGTCTATAATTTTGCCTATAAAGTGTAGTTGAGCATGGAAACTGAAAGATATTTCATTTCATTTTTCCGTCGTTTCAATTTTTTTCATTCTTACTAATATCTTGAGGTATAAGATGCAACACTTCCATATTATTGATATACATATATCGTTAATATTTTCAGAAACGAATCAACGATGATGTAAATAAAAATGGTGAAGTTTTACTTCAAACGTCATAAGACAAGAAGACATTTAAATAAAGCGGTAAAAGCTACAGAAGAAAGTCGTACTTACATAAAATTCAGAGACCTAGCTAAAACAGTTATTATTCATATTATGGATATAACTTCTGTAATAAATTCTCATGACCCGCAACACTGCTATCTTTATCTAGGAAATATATTTTGCTCTTAGCGTTAACGACAATAATAAAAATACTCTCAAAGTTAATTTTTAGACACAATTCGTTCTCCAGCTGTCGGCGAATAAACTTTGGTCTTCTCTTTTCATGAAGTGTTCTTCCAACGCGAAGAGCTGACCTTGAGTTAAAAAAGGATATCTCATTCAAGAGCAACATTCCTGGCAGCCGTGGTACTAAGCGGGAAGGAGACCTTGGCCCAAGTTACCTAACCATCTCCCAATATAGAAACTACTCTTCCTGTATATTAAAACAAGTCACATACGTTAGACTGCTTGATTATCCTCCACCTTATCTGCATATTGATCATCACGACAACGTAAGCTTGCCTCGGAACTTCTCACGTAGGTCGTATTTTACGTGGCATCGTGTTCAAGGTGTTTATTTGAACACTTCTGAAAGGATTTTACACTTGGAAACTGCCTCGGAAACAGGAATTTCCTGTGGGTAAAATCGAGTGTATACTAAAGGGAAGTGGTAAGAACGATAAAGACAGTTTAAATGAAAAGGAAAATTATTTAACGCTTCTAGAGCATTTTATTCATCTACTTGCTTGCTCGGAAGTCGCGCAAAAGAATGGTAAATGAGCAGTGATGATCTGGTGAGAGTGCATTCTCAGCAAGAGTTATTTTTGCTCAAGCTTGAGGAAATGTGCGGAGATAATTTCATTACGCTGAATGGGTTAGCATTTAATTGGACAAGAGATTACATTTTGGGGAAGTGAAATAAGGGAAAAGTGTTTATATTTAGAAGAGGTAAGAGTGAAAAGAATGGTAATGATGTGGAAATGCTTATTTTACTAACTTACTCTATATACAGGGTCCGTCAGTAAAATATGGAGACTATACCAATGGTTCCCAAGGGGCGTTTTTTTTTGGGTTTTTCGGTAGAAATAGATTAAATAGAATTTTGAATAATTTTTAGATTGTTCCTATAGAAAAACTTTAGAAATTCATGGATAGAGTATCAAATACTCATAAATTTGTATTCACGGTAAATATTATTTCATCTAGTTTAATATTGGAAAAAAAATAATTTCAACTCGATGACCGGAACACTAGATTTAAATAGTTTGGAAACCGCATAAAGTTGTAAGATGATTTTAATTGTAGTTTTGGTGAATGTTTATTGCTAGCATCTTTATTAATTCGTAGTAACATACACTTAAATTTTCCTTTGAAGATATAAGTTCTCTTCTGGTAATCTCATCTTTGTTTCTGACTAAATCGTCGATCTCACCTCTACTTAAATCTCACCCCTACCTGAAAGTCATATTTCTCTTGCTCGGGCTTCAAGGAGGCTTCACAAAGTTTTGCTGTTTTCTGTGTTTGTCGGACAGTAGGGCCAGAAAGGAACACTTCAAAAGACTGACCCAAAAGAGATGTTTTTATTCTTGGAAAGAGTAATGTGAGGTATAAGCCTTTAGTTGACCCCTCTGATGTTCTGCTCCCACCACTATACATCAAACTGGGCTTATGAAAAACTTTGTAAAGGCTATGGACAAAACTGGAAAAGGTTTTTGCACAAAACTTAGTGATGCCAAACTCAAAGAAGGGATCTTTGTTGGTTCAGGAAGCTACTGAATAATACTGTCTTCGAAGAAAAACTGAATATGAAGGAGCGCACTGCATGGAAATCCTTCGCGTCTGTGGTTCAGGGTTTTCTGGGGAATCACAAAGAGGAAAACTACCATCAGCTCATTCAAGATCTTCTCAAAAACTATGAAAATCTTGGCTGCCAAATGTCTTTTAAGATCCATTTCTTGCGCTCGCATCTCGACTTCTTTCCCAAGAAGTTAGGAGCTGTCAGTGATGAGCAAGGGGAAAGATTTCACCAGGATATCCGAACCATGGAGGAGAGATACCAAGGCAGGTGGGACCCAGCAATGATGGGTCACTACTACTGGTTCATGCAGAAGGAAGATACCTCACATAAAGGACAAAAATGAACTTCTTGTAAGTATAAAAGATCCTTACCCATGTTTTCTTATTTTGCATTTCAATATTATTTCATTTGCTACTTTATATTCAGTGGCCTATAACTATGATGTTTCTAATTTTTTTCACTGTAATCATGTAATTAATTAATGAGTTTTAAGTTGCAATTTAATAAAATAGTCACATTTATTTTCATTTCCCTAATATGCGTATTCATCGAAATTTGAAATACATCAATTCGTAATTTTAAAAAAATATACCTGCTGCAGATTTTTAACAGCCATATTTGAATACAGCACCCAAAAAATAGTTAAAAACATCCTATTTTACCACTATTATAAAAAAAAAAGTTTCAATTTGCTGTCTAGTGTAATTTTTTAAACAAAAATTAAAATTACTTTCATTTCTCGAAGATCTCTAAGTGGGAACATTGCTTGTCGGCAGGCTGACTTTATTGAGTACCTCATAGTCTACAGGGGGCGGGGCGAGGGGCGCTCAGTCGATAGCGCATCAGGTTCTTAATCTGCAGTTCCCCGTTTCGAGTTCCAGCACGGCTAGCGTAGAAATTTATCTCCGCAAAACCCCTACCCTGTCCTTGGTCAGTAGAGGACACCGATTGGCTTGGACAGGCCGTTGTTCATCGGATGGGACATAAAGCCTTGGGCCCGGGGTTGGGTTGGGTTGTTTTACCTCTGAGCGGCACTTTTTTGCACACCATGGGCTAAATGGCCAGGTCACATGGACCCCGAAGGCTCAGAGAAGGTTGGGGGAGGGAACCCACTGAAACAGCTGTTGGGAGACAGATGGTAGCCTCCCGTCAAGGCCATCCAGCGTGTTCTTTAACATGCCCAGGGTATGGCTCTCCCACACACGGGGTCACGGCTTAACGTCCCATCCGACGGACGGTGGCCTTTTCAAGCCCATTGGTGTCCCCTACTGACCGTGGCCAGGGCGGGGAATTTTGCGGAGATAAATCTCAACGCTGACCCAGCTGGGACTCGAACCTGGGAACTACAGATTACGAGCCTGGCGCGCTACCGACTGAGCCACCCCCGCCCCTTTTGGGCCCGGGGAGAGCCATACCCTGCGTACGTTAAAGAACACGCTAGATGGCCTTGACGGGAGGCTACCATCTGCCCTCCAACAGTGGGTCCCCTCCCCCAATCTTCTCTGAACCTTCGGGGTCCTTGTGACCTGGCCATTTAACCCATCGTGTGCAAAAAAAGTGCCGCTCAGAGGTAAAAAAAACCCAATTGCTGGTCGGTAGAACGACTACACGTCGAGTACTGCAAATTCAAGCAACGGCGTTTTTTCTTCGTGACGACAACGTCATTCTCTTATTGCTTTATGCACACACAAGGAAAAAAAATAATTTCTGTGTGTTATTCTATCTGCGCCATGGGAATTTAATATCGCGAATCTAGGGCCATCAGATTGTGTCTTATGGGGCATGGACACATGATCTACGTGGACATGAAGATGGCACCTGCGTGGGTAGCAAGATATCAATTAGAGCATTTTTTTATTACTTATTCAAGTTATGTAACACAAAAAAAGTGCTCTAATTGCAGCAGATGTTTTTCTTGACGGTCTACATAAGCTCGTGTTCAGGTAAGAAAAGAACGCTTCTGTTGCTTCCATGCGAAAAAAAATTGGCGATGATATTGAAAAACTTTATGTAACAGTTATATTTTGTGTTCTAGTTTCAGATATTTTTTTTGTTTGGTTACTTATCGATCATCTCTCGTAACTTCGCTTGTTTAAAACTAAGAGAACATTTGTTAGGCAAAAAATCATGTTTGTAACATACGTTTTGAAATGTATAAGAAGTTATGCAATAATCAAATTACTCAGACTAATAATATCTTTACTCGGAATCACTTCAGGGATCAGATAAAACTTGGTTCGTTGGTTGTTTGGAGTTTAATGGGACAAGGGCAACTAGGTCATATTGCACCAAACAAGGAACACAAGAAAAAAAATCAACCGAAAAATTCTACCGACAAAGTTAAAAGCCAAACCCAAAAATCATTGCACATTATGTTCCTGGCATTATTACAAAGGGCACCAATTTTGGGTTGGATTGTTTTATCTCTGAGCGGCACTTTTTGCACACCAAGTCACAAGGACTCCGAAGGCTCAGAGAAGGTTGGGGGAGGGGACCCACTGGAACAGCTGTTGGGAGACAGATGGTAGGCTCCCGTCAAGGCCACCCGGCGTGTTCTTTAGCGTGCACAGGGTACGGCTCTCCCGCACACGTGACCAGAGCGTAACGTCCCATCCGACGGACGGCAATTTTTCCAAGCCCATCGGTGCTCTATTTCAATAAAAAAAAATGCTGATCGAGACTCAAAAACCTGATGTTTGGAAAATGCTGATGTAGATGACCAATGTAAAAAGCAAGTCAGATAAAACTGTTCCTAAAAGTATTTCACTTCATTTTAAAACACAAAATATGTATTTTTGGATTATTCTCTTTAAACAGTCCGTTAAATCTGGGTTAGCCAACACAAACTTAGCGAAGAGTCATTAGAAAATAAATAAACTATATTCAGAAAGAGCAGCAGGAAAAATTCACTGCTTAAAAACGAAACATACATTTCTAATGGGGTAGGAGCGGGGGTGGCTCAGTCGGTAGCGCGCCAGGCTCGTAATCTGTAGTTCCCAGGTTCGAGTCCCAGCTGGATCAGCGTTGAGATTTATCTCCGCAATAATTCCCCGCCCTGCCCACGGTCAGTAGGGGACACCGATGGGCTTGGAAAGGCCGCCGTCCGTCGGATGGGACGTTAAGCCGTGACCCCGTGTGCGGGAGAGCCATACCCTGTGCACGTTAAAGAACACGCTGGATGGCCTTGACGGGGAGGCTACCATCTGTCTCCCAACAGCTGTTCCAGTGGGTCCCCTCCCCCAACCTTCTCTGAGCCTTCGGGGTCCATGTGACCTGGCCATTTAGCCCATGGTGTGCAAAAAAGTGCCGCTCAGAGGTAAAAAAAACCCAACCCAGGCCTTAGATGCACAGAAAAAAATTTGTTTTAGGAAGAGAAGGTCAGTATTATCAAGAGTGGTGTCCAAAAATAACTGGAATTTCGTTTAGCGTGGAAAATTATTCATTAATTACTATGTAATGGCTAGATCCCAGTTTCATCGAGTGTAGAATAATTGCAGACGAATCTAGAACGAATTCAGAATCTTAACGGGTCGCTTGAAGCCTTCACAATTGCTCAATGCTTCATATTGCCGTAGGTCAGGGGTGGGCAAATAGCGGCCGGCGGGCCGCATTCGGCCCGCTAAGAGTTTTTTGTGGCCCGCCAAAACAGTCAGAAAAATCCGCCTTGAACCGAGATTTCCTTCCCGTGCGCGACCGAAGATTCGTCTCGTATTTTCCACTAGGACGACCACGTCAATACGCATGCGCAGTGTAGATACGAAAACAATTGCCCACCCCTGCCGTAGGTGAAAGTGTAAAAACCACACTGAATCGAAAACATTTAACACGAAAACGGATAAGCCGAAATATCTGTTAACGCAAAACTAAAGTTTAGTAACTTCCGCCGACAATACTTTAAATATACTTTGAATGTGAAACGTATAACACGAAAAATCTCGCTGAACACGAAAATTTTCTAGTATTGCGATTAAAATTCTAGCTGTAGTTCTTCGGATAACACGAAAATTACAGAGGATACAGACGTAATCCCAACCACTGTTTGATAAATTTTTAACAGCTCCAAATTTCTTGGTAATTAGTTATTTATCAGCGGTATACACTAATGTATTTATAATACGTTAGTGTATTTTAGACTCGCCACTTGGAACGCAAGTCTGTCGATTTGTTTGTCCGATTACGACGGTAGTTTCCTGCGCTCTATTCAGATTGACGACCTTGTTAATCTTTGATAGGGAATAACATTCATAATGAAGGCTGGATGAGCTCAGTCTCCAGATGTTTAATAAATAAAGGTCTCATTCAATCTTTTGCTTGATCTTCACTCACAAAATACTGCGTTGTCTATGAATAGCGTTAGGAGTCATGCAACTTCTAGGGTTATTCAAATATTAATGAATGCATTAATGTACTGTTAACGCGAAATTCTGTTAATACAAAATATGCGTTTAGATGGTCCCCTGACTTTCGTATTAGTCGTTTCGCACTGTTTACAACTGAGGAAAATACAGTATTTTTGTAGCTGATAATTCGAAAGTTCGTAATTTAAACTGAAAACTAAATTACTTTTTCAAGCAGCAGCTTGCCACAGGGGTGTGACAGGAACCTGACGAATTGGGTTATTTTAGCTCTGGGGATTTTGCACAAAATGGGCTAAATGAGGAGACCACAAGGACCCCGAGGGCTCAGAGAAGGTTGGGGGAAGGGGACCCACTGGATAGCTGCTGGGAGACAGATGGTAGCCTCCCGTCAAGGCCATAGAGCATGTTCTTTAATGCGCATAGGATATGGCTCTCCCAGCACACGAGGCCACGACATAGAACCTGATGAGTGCGGAGAAATAAAATTATAGCAGATGTACCAATAGAAGTAATTGCAAAAAATAGGACTAATTTTAAAACTTCGGGAAGAATGTTATTCTAATTTTAAATAATAAGTTAGATAATTAACCCAAAGAAAGCGATATGATTATATATTCATAGGCACTGACGATATTTCAAATATTATTGAATTATTTTTTTTTATTACCATTTTGTTTGTATATAGTATGCGCAGTGTGGGGAAATTCCTTCGCCATTGGCGATTGAATATTTTCTCATGGCTTGTTACTTTCCAAGCTAGGTTAATCTTAACGTCTTTTCCTTAACAAAATGCAATCTTATTTTCATTCCCCCTTTTCTCCGTTTTATTTTCGGGAATCCTTAATGGTATTATGTATGCATGATGGCTGTATTCGCAACTGTAAACATTAATGAACGACTCAGACATATATTGCTTGTCTTCAGACATTGATTTGTGTTTTTAATCCATAAATCTTGGAAAAATTCTCGCCAACGTTCATGTCAACGTCAACTTATTTTTGAAGACAATAAAATAACTATGACAATAAATTTAAGCAAAATATTATTTCTAAGACTTGTCGTTAATGAATATTGTGAAAAATCGTTCAAGGATATGAAATGTGTAAGATGGACACGGAGGTGGGGAGGCGGAGTCTGTTGCTTCAGAGCCGGTCAGAAAAAAACTCTCAGATGTTCTTTGTTAATAACAACCCAGATAATTCACACGTTCACCTTTCTTTCCATTTCTTCAATCAATTTAAGGCCTTCTCTTTCATTTTGTTCTGATTCCAGTTATTTTTGCTTTTCAGAAGATTATATTTTTCTCCCATTTCGCATATTTTTGCTTTCATTTCCTCAACATATATTCTAAATCATCTTTATCCTGTGTAATTATTACCTGATCAATGACAAAAAATAATGGGAATACGTGTCCTTCCACAGTTGATATATCCATTCTTTCAGATTTTCTATTTTCTTTCATAATCTTTTCACAAAGAGTTTATTTATGCTTTAAGTGAGAGTTTTTTTCTTCACGATACTCATAGGATTATTAGGTCCACTTGTTCAAAGTGCAAACGTCTTTATGCAGAAAACGTCTTGTGAAAAGTGAAGGAACAAATAAGTTTTCTGTTTATTTAATTTTACGTTTCGTTTTCTGCGTGAGAATTTTGCATTCTTTTGATTTCCTGAACTCTATGCTATATTGCTATTAGCACTTCAGTACACAAAAGTTTTGGATAATTAATTTTTTGGAGGGTAATTACAGAGATTTTTACTTGTTTATGTGTCAAAAAATAAGGTTTGGTAATTCATTCGTAACCATTTAAAGGAAACTCATATTGATTTCTTAGAAGTATTATGTGGTCATTTCTGGGGAATATCGTACCATCAGCAATATTTGGGCGTCATCGCCGTCGTCATCCAAAAGGACGAGATATCTTCCGGTTTTTGGGCAAAGGCCATGCCCTTTTGGGCGAGGGAGACTTATGACGATAATAATCTGTTGGGAAAGAAAAAGTTTTAAACTGAAGAAGATCTTATCACCTCTACCGCAACTTTTAACAATATTAAACTGATAGTTAAAAAATGAAATGCTTTTGACATTAACAGAAGATCATCAGACAAGTGCTACTATGGACTCCAACTTCAGATTCTTATATGGAAACATCATGTTCAATTTTCAAGCTTTTGATCTCAACAAGCAAGAAATCATACTTACTACAAAGCGCCATCGAGTCGCACCAATAAAAGATTATTCAAATATAAAAAAAAGTCAATTTTAAAAACTTTTCCTTCTGCCTGGTCATGGGTTGGGTTGTTTTACCTCTGAGCGGCACTTTTTTGCACACCAAGGGCTAAATGGCCAGGTCACATGGACCCCGAAGGCTCAGAGAAGGTTGGGGGAGGGGACCCACTGGAACAGCTGTTGGGAGACAGATGGTAGCCTCCTGTCAAGGCCATCCAGCGTGTTCTTTAACGTGCACAGGGTATGGCTCTCCCATACACGGGGCCACGGCTTAACGTCCCATCCGACGGACGGCGGCCTTTTCAAGCCCATCGGTGTACCCTACTGACCGTGGGCAGGGCGGGGAATTTTGCGGAGATAAATCTCAACGCTGACCTAGCTGGGATTAAAACCTGGGAACTACAGATTACGAGCCTGGCGCGCTACCGACTGAGCCACCCCCGCCCTGCCTGGCCATGGAAAAGATTCCCATATTTTATTCAATTGTAATCAGTATAATTCACAAAGAAACGTTATGCCTGAAAAAAAAATGATATTGATAATTTTGATTTTGACAAATTCGATTACTTATATAGAAAGATTATATTCAAGTTTTAAACTTTTGATCTCAACAAGTGAAAGTCGTCCTTATTACAACAAAATGCCGTCTAGGAATCACACTGACTAATAAAAGATTATCGAAATATAAAAATTAGATTGGCTAAAAAAAAAAGAGTTTCCGGTGCGGAGACACATTTCTTCAGTCAAATTATTTCCTGAATTCTGTGTCTACAAGCAGTCTGTGTAATTATTATTGATTTAGAAAAAAAAAAGTCAAGTCTAAAAACTTTTCCTTTTGCCTGGTCAAGGACAAAACATGAAAATCTACAGACAAACAGACAACTGGGCGAAAGTGAAAACAATAGCTTGGCTTTTTTTAAAGAACCACGTAGAAAAATGTCTCCAAAGGGATAAAAATAAGAAAAGTTCACCGAAGGTTCCGACCGAAGAGCATTAAAATCGTCTGCATTCTATGACTCTGCTTACCCAGTTATGTCATCGTGATGTCATGAACCTTTTAATTTAACAGAAGCGAGGGTCATCGCTTGAATGACCTTCCATTGTCAATGGTACAAAGCAGCGGTTACAGAATTCCCTGGGTTTTGACCCAACTTAACCTCAACTAAACTTCAGCACGATTTCTATTTGTTTACCAGACTGAAATTATAAAAGAAAATAAACTTAATTTGGTCAGTACTTTTTATCAATCATTGGTCAATGATGTCATGAAACTTGAGTAATATTTCTTAACCTTTTTTTTTTTCATTTGCGACATGTAGGACAGAGAAGAATCTTAGAAGCTACTCGTAGCTTTTACAGGCCTTTCCCATACAAAGACCTGCCCTATTAAGACCGAAATCATTGCTGACCACTGCCTCAGATAGAATTAACACAACACGCAAAGTTTGTCTTGCTGGAACAATTGTTGAACAAGTCCATAACCACTATGTCAGTTAAGACTTAATTTTTTTCAGCCTTTTTAAAGATTTCTACTGTTTTTTTTAAACTTTTTTATATCATCTGTCTAGTTTTATGAATTAAGAGGTGGAATGTGTTCTTTTTGTTGAAAGAGTCAATAACCTAGATTGTAGTCCTAAGCTTCTACAGGATCTCTGTGGAACCTTACACCAAGGCTCCTCCTCAGTGCATGAAGTGCCAACGCTTCAGGCACATTGCTAAGAACTGCATATATTATATTACCTTGTATATATAACCTTTACCAAGCCGTAGGGGTTGATATATGTATATATACATCGACGAAACTGGATGGGACTGTTGGCCTGGTGGACTAAAGTAAGTTCGTTTCAATTGATTTAGAACGCTGCTGAATTTTAATACTGTTAAAGCACATAAATGGAAATATATATACAAGAATGGATATAGAGAAAATAAATCCTAGTTATGCTTAACAGCAATATATTATTTATAATGCTAATGTACACTGTTTTACCAAATTATTGAATAATTTCCATGTTGAGTCAATGGGAATCTAATTTCGAAGCTTTTTAACTTCCAAATGAAATGAATTATTCCTCAAGCAGCAGCTTGACATAGAAGTCTCACAAGAGCCTGTCAGTTTAATACGCCATAGAGAAAATAATGCGAAGAAGGCGAAACCTCAGAAGAAAGGCCGGGATCCCATTGGTATACCTGCATTATCCGGGGCTCGAACCCAGGTCTCACTGATCAATAGCCAAACCCACTAACCATTCGGCAAAGTATGCATCTAACTCTTAAAATGCCAGAAGCTGAATGATTAGTTTTCAAAAATCACTACAAATGAAACTGCAACATATTTTTTATGCATACTTAACATTTTTTTTTTCGTTTTAGTTTTTACATTTTTTTGTTCAAAATTAAATGTTCATTCTTTTGTATGTAATGTGGACCATTTCATTCATTAGTTGCTTCATAATACAGCTTAAAAATTGAATTGCTTTTCCAAGAAGAAAAAAACTTGACCTTTAAGGGTAAATGGTAAAATGTGACTAAAGATAAGTTAAAGATCGTAAATGAATTCATTTAAATCTCGTTTTTCAACAACATTGGTTCAGTATTTAAAAAGTTATGGGAGATGGAATATTTAATAATATATTATCTTATAAAATCATTCATAATTATCTAATATTAATATAATAATTGTGAAATTTTATAAAGTGCACATTTAGTTTATTGAATGGTTTGAAGCAACACTTATTATTTAAATTTTAATTAATTTCTGAGGCAGATTCTTATGACCCATTACTGCTGTGAAATATTCTAGCTTCCATAACTCTTTAAATAGCGAAATTAAAATGCCGAGTTATAAAAAACAGGGTGAAATTGAGTTTAGAGCAGAAAATATCAAAGAAGCCGCAGTGATAAATTGAACTGGGTACATCAAGTTACGAGTGTGGCACGCTACCAACCCCAGAGGCGTATTTAAGGAGGCTAATTACGGTTTAAGCCTCACTTCCTCAATGTATACATTTAAAAAATTTTCTGCCTTTTTAAGTTTTTTAAATATTTACCTACTCTTAAACGTTGATACAAAAATATCCCACTGGTTTTAATTTACTTATCGGTTGCCATTTTTAAATATTTACGTATTACTTTTTTTAATATTTTAAAAAAATCAATCCTCCCCATCCCCCAAATCATATTTCCAAAATACTCCACTGTTACCAGCTAGTCATCCCCCTCAGCCCCATATTCTGTAGGAGGTAAAAATAAATGTTTAACATTAATTAAAGTAATAAGAGATCAACTGCCATTTGAAGGATTGGTGAGTATTCTGTAACTGATATACTGATCCCTATCATTCATTAACGCTTCACAATGTTACATTTGTATTAATCCTTTAACCATTACTGTTCCTGTAAATTCCATACTATTCTTACAGATCCCTCCTAAAATTTTCCATACTGTTGGTGTAAATTTACTGTTGTTGGTTTAAAATTTTTTCTCCTGACCTGTAAGTTCCTCGTGCATGGTTTAACCATGCACGAGGAACTTACAGGTCAGGGAGAAATAGTCAAGTAAGTATTCCAATAATCTTTTTAACTGTGCATGATGAATATAGAACACATGAGTATATTCTCACTGATTATGATCGAATTTAAAATTGAATAGTTAAGGAGTTAAAAAAATAGAACAAAAGGCGCCACTATGAACTTTAGACATGAATGAAAAGAGATAATAATATTGTTTAAATAAGAGCAATTCCTGTGAAACACTTTTGTTCTTTCACAGGAAGCAGTAAACAAGTACAGTCGCTCAAAAAAATATCCGAACATTATAGTTGATTACAGAATTCAGAAAATATATCTGGCAACGATTTTTTTAGAAATTAGTGATCTGGCAACCTTCGTGTCACGTGATTACAGAATTCAGGAAAAATATCTGGAGCGTGTACAGCAACTGTACACGCTCCAGTTACCGTTCACAGCAAACTAGAGCGTGTGCAGTTATTGCACACGCTCCAGTTTGCTGTGAACGGTAACTGCACACGCTCAATATTTCCGTGAGTGAGCCCACACGATCTACTATCAAAATAATATGACCACCTACAGTCGCTCAAAAAAGTATCCGAACACTACGGTTGATTACAGAATTCAGAAAAAATATCTGGCAACGATTTTTTTTTTGGAAATTAGTGATCTGGCAACCTTTGTGTCACGTGACTAATTTCTAAAAAAAAATCGTTGCCAGATATTTTTTCTGAATTCTGTAATCAACCGTAGTGTTCGGATACTTTTTTGAGTCACTGTACAAGGTAAGCAGTAACAAGTACATTGGTTTCCATAAATTAAGGAACAACCTTAGGTATGTGAATGGGATCATAACATCGAAGCTCTATAACTTTTAAAATAAGTTTCTTCTTTTGAAAAATGTATAGCAGATAAAGATCGCAATTAAAAATATATCAATATCTTGATTTTCGACAATATTCGTTCAGTATTTAATGAGTTATGGAAATTTGAATATTTAACAATAGCAATGTCAGTCACAAAAACTGACTTCAGAAGTTAATTAAAATTTAGTAATAAGTATTGTATCAAAGTGTTTAATGAAATAAATGTGTATTTTAGAACTTTGTGTAAAAAATCATTTCATTTTTTACTAGTTTTGTATAAGTTTTTTAAGAATGGCATTGCTGTTGTTAAATATTAAATGCTGAACGAATGTTGTTGAAAATCGAGATATTGATATCTTTGATTGAGATCTTTATCTGTTATCGCATTTTTCAACAAAAAAAATTTTTTTGAATTTATAGAGTTGCGACGTTATCTTCCCATTGACATAACATAAATTGTTCCTTAATTTACGGAAACCAGTGTAGTGTAAGAATCGATAGTGCCCACCACGGAATGCTAATGTTTTCATAAAGCATAATATTTTCAGTTTTTCCTGTCCGTCGGATGGGACGTTAAGCCGTGGTTCCGTGTGCGGGAGAGACATACCCTGTGCACGTTAAAGAACACGCTGGATGGCCTTGACGGGAGGCTACCATCTGTCTCCCAACAGCTGTTCCAGTGGGTCCCCTCCCCCAACCTTCTCTAAGCCTTCGGGGTCCATGTGACCTGGTCATTTAGCCCATGGTGTGCAAAAAAGTGCCGTTCAGAGGTAAAACAACCCAACAACCCAATTTCAGTTTTTCCTTTGTCTAAGATAGATGAATAAGATAGTAGAATGTTATTTAAGTAGTTGCTCGTTTAGGTATTTTTTGAAGAACAGTATTCGGAGACTTATAAAGCCAAAAAGGATTCCTAAAAAGCAAATCGTTTGAGGCACGTATCCGTATGAAAAGCGAGACATCTCTTTGTGGCGATCACTCCCCAATCTTCTTCGCTCAAACAATCGCAATACGTCGCCAGTCACGCAGATTTAATGGACACTTTACATGCAGAAGAAGCGCCTCATTCACCCGAAGGTATGAAGCTTTGCTATTGGTATGCACAACATATGAATGCAGAAATGGCGTCGTCTGATTTGGCGCATTGATAACGATCCGCTATCAAAATGCATAGTTAAGAGGGAAGGAATTAGGAGGAAATTCGCTGACTTACCGACAAATGAGGTATGTTTTGAAAGCAGGAAGTGAGGAAATGATTCGAGAGGTTTATAATGTTTCAAGTTATTTTTTGATTATTTCACCAGTTTCAATGAAAACTATTGAACGTGAATAACAACTCTGTTAAAGTGATTTTAATCTGGAAGCAAACGAATTAAAACAAAAAACTGATTTACATTTACGATAATAATATGCAAATACATACTATGTAAGGTACGTAAGGGAAACAGCACGAATCGACTAAGACACAAACATGCCTTTTTTCTACTAATGCCCTTTAGATGTCAGAATATGATTGCGTGGGGGTAAATGACCATAAAGCATCTCAGAGTATGCAAGGCATTTAACATCCTTCAGTTGAGCAAACGCTGTCAAAGAGAGAGAGAGATTTATGTTCAAGTTCCTAATAATATTTTATTTCATGCAGGGGGTTACAGTAAAGCCAAGGTACAGGTAATTTTGGATATTAATTTAAACGTTCAAGTGGCTTGATGCCCCAGTACGTTTGAGAAATTAAAAAGAAATATTGATGATAGTAGAAAAATGCAAATATATTTACAGGAATTGCATACTTATTTGATACATATAAACAAAATGACATGTTGCACAGACGAAGGCAAACATATAATATGAAATATGATAAAAACATTGCAAACTTAGGGGGAAGAAAAAGAAGGTTTAAGACAATAGAGAGTAATATTAAATGAATGAACGGGGGGGGGGGGAAGGATTGCGGATAATGCAGACAAAGGGCAAAGATGGGGAGTGGGAATAGGGGTGAGGAGATGTTGGTCAAACGTTTCAATATTCTAATAGGAGTGGAGTAATATAGTTTTTGAATTTTGTTTTAGAATTTAAAGAAGAGATATCGCTTGGAAAAGAGTTCCAAGTTGAGGTTGCTTGAGAGGCAAAAGAAATTTAACCATTCTTAGCTTCGAAAATCTTGGGAGTAGAAAACATTTTATTATCAGAGCAAAGGATGCGGCGATGCCGTAATCGAATATAGGGTGTAAGAATCGAATGAAGGGGATGAGATTTGTTATAAATAGTGTCGTGAATAAGGGTAATTAACCGCAGCTTTCTTCCAGATTCAAGAGTGGGAATTTGGTAGTTGGAACGAATATCAGTAAATGTTAGCGATTCTCGTTTGTTAAAATAGATTTTGCTGATGATTTTGAGAGCTTCATTTTGAACGTTTTCTAATTTATAAGAGTTCATTTTATTAATATCAAAAAGAGTGGAAGCACAGTATTCGAGTTTCGGTAGGATGATGAATGATTTGTAGAACATTGGGGCATAGGAGGATATAAAATTTCGAATGTACATCAATATATAAGTTCTTTTAGAAGCTGAAGCGATGGTTTTATTAACGTGAATTCCAAAGTCAAGATTATTATCTATCGTCATACCTAAATACTTCATGGAAGTGGAAATTGTAAAATAGGTGTTATTAATTTTAATGTTTGTGTCATGCGGAGAAGAATTTGAAGTTGAAAGAAAAACAATATTGGTTTTCTTGATATTCATAGTGAATCCATTTTTAGTATACCAATGAAGTACATCGTGAATATTATTTTCTATTTCTCGTTTTAGAGAAGTGAAAGAATTTGAGGTTAAAGAAAGAAGACAATCGTCTGCATACAAAAAATATGGTAGTTGGTGGAGGATTCTAGAGTTGGGTTGTTGTTGGGTTGTTTTACCTCTGAGCGGCACTTTTTTGCACACCATGGGCTAAATGGCTAGGTCACATGGACCCCGAAGGCTCAGAGAAGGTTGGGGGAGGGGACCCACTGGAACAGCTGTTGGGAGACAGGATGGTAGCCTCCCGTCAAGGCCATCCAGCGTGTTCTTTAACGTGCACAGGGTATGGCTCTCCCGCATACGGGGCCACGGCTTAACGTCCCATCCGACGGACGGCGGTCTTTCCAAGCCCATCGGTGTCACCTACTGACCGTGGGCAGGGCGGGGAATTTTGCGGAGATAAATCTCAACGCTGACCCAGCTGGGACTCGAACCTGGGAACTACAGATTACGAACCTGGCGCGCTACCGACTGAGCCACCCCCGCCCCCAGGATTCTAGAAGATCATTACCAAAATGTTTGAAAGGAAGTGGGCTAAGAAAGATTCCTTAAGGTACTTACTCCTCGATTGATTTTAAGAGGTGTAGAGATCTCATTAGTACTTAATTTAGTTCGGGTAACACGGTCGTTGAGATAATTTTTAAACCATGAAAGAGCTGAGGGCGATAATTAAGATTATAGCGGTTTTTGCAAGATAAAGTTGTGTTCAACTGAATCAGATGCTTTTGAGATGTCAAGTGAAACCAGTCTCACGACCGTTTACACTTTGCTGTCTAAAGCCAATCTCCATTGATTAAAAAGAAGTGTCATGAGAGTTTCAGTTGACCGATTTTTCTTAATCCGAATTGTCTGCACGAAAGTAAATTAAATATTTCAACAAAAGTCGATAATTGTCTCTCGATGGCTTTTTCTAAAAATTTGCTTAAAGTACATGTAACTGAAATAGGTCGATTGTCCAGAGGGTTACAAGGATTTGAAATTTTAGGTATAGGTGAGATGATGGCTTCTTTCCATGGAACTTGGGATTCATTAGAGTTAAATGGTCAATTAATTAGATCACAAAGGGGTGCAGAAATTAATGGGAAAAGAATTTTTAGAACAATGAGAGGGATTCCATCTGTTCCGACACTGCGAGTGTTTTTTAGCGAATTTATAAGGTTAAGAACTTCGATTTCGGTAACATTTTTGAGCTTAAAGGTTTCCCGATTATTAAATGATTTATTGGAATAGGATAATGAATCATTTGCATTTGCATATAATTTTCTGTAGAAGTGCAGGATTTACAGAATACATCATTTAAAATATTAGCAATGTTTTATTTATGTATTTATTTTAAATATAATAGCAATGTTTTTAGGATCATAGAAGGAGTTGTCTTGTAAACGATCTTATTAATTTTGGTTTGGTTTCTTAAGTTGCCAGTAACAGAACCAAAAATTCGAAATATTTCATTACCGTTTGGATTAATAACGGAAAGTTATCTTCATGATTGTGTTTATAGAATTAAAAATCTGGTTAATGAACAATTGCATGCTGAGTAGTGTGGATTCAGAAGTGGCAGTGCATGTATTGATCAGATATTTTCACTTAGGCAGATTCTGGAAAAATGATTAGAATTTCAGAAATCTGCGGTTACTAACTTTGTAGATTTCAAAAAGGCTTTTGACTATGTTGATCATTATAATTTTTGGTTCATTGTGAGATCGTATGGCATACCACACGAGTTAGTTAACATAATGAAAGCTCTCTATACTAAGATCGAGTCAAGTGTGAGACTAGGTAAAACTTGTAGCAATTGGTTTAGCATTGCTTCTGGTGTTCCACAAGGGTGCATTTTGTCTTCTTTCCTCTTTAGTTTGTTTATTGATTTCATTATGCGGAATTCACTGCAAGAGAAAAATTTTAGGCTTAAATGGTCTAGAGATCTGAAAATTTCTGCTTTAGGTAATACTGATATTTTTGCCCTTTTGGCAAATGATGTTGATGAACTCTTCTATTAGATCTGTTGATGACATGAACTCTTTCATTAGAGCTTTTGATTAAACTGGTAGTAGAGTAGGTTTGGTGATAAACAGAGAAAAAAATCTAAAGTGTTGAAAATCGGTCAAGTTGGATTTGTTCCGTTAATCTGAATATATGCACCCTTAGCAAGTGTCTCAGTTTAATTACCTTGGGCTATGAAACAGATACTGGTGATTGCGGTATGAGACAACTCGTATTGAATTGGGATTGCTGCTGGAATTTTTAAGAGTCTATGGGGATTGTGGTGAAATACACCTAGACTGAAATTAGGCTGTGCAATAGTTTGGTTCTTTCTAGGTTTAGTTATGGTAGCGACACTTGGACTTTGTAAATAAGATAACAGAAAATTTGATGCCTTTGATTCTAGATGCTTACCCGATATCTTGGGGCTTAGGTGGTTCAACTTTCATGGATGAGGTTAGTATTTCAATTATGAGGTTAGTATTTCAATTATGAGGTTAGACAAAGGAGTCGGAAGCCTCCTTTAAGCGGCATATTGTGGAAAGTGATTCCTGTGATTTGGCATTGTTGCCCGTTTGTATAACTATAGATTAGCGAATAGAGTTATTAACAGTGTGCCTAAAAGCCTCAGAAAGAGGGGGAGACCTAGGATGCCGTGGTTCTAATGTCAAACAGGATCATATTAGAATAGGTCTAGTGTCCAGATGCAGCAGATGTAGCTCAGGACAGATGCGTTTGGATAACCAAATTACAGAATCCGGTTGGATCTCCATAGCCCATGCTGATTCAGGATGATGATAAAGATGATAAGCTTATCTTTTAGTTGTTGTGTAATAATTATTGCAATATTTTCAAATTTTGAATATTTTTGCGAAACGAACTACGTTTATAATATCTCATCTTTTATAACTCTTCAAATACTGAACGAATATTTTTGAAAATCGAAATTTAGAGAGATTTGATGAAAATTTAGTTTTTTAATTTATCTTTATTAACATTTTCCCATGCTAAAGATTATTTTTCGTAATGTAAACTGTTTAACTATGGGAATCTTCATTATCTTTAAAATTTCTGGTCAGACTGAAAATAGAAAAAAGTCTGCAGATTGATGGATTCGTTAAAATTTCTGATCATCATGCAAGAAGTTTCATTCACTGTATTTGTCATATCTTTATTTAAATCTCAATGTTACAAGGAAAGTTAAAATCGAAACTTTATTGGAAAATGGAAGGAATTTTACAGAGATATCAGCAAAAGAACAACTCGGACTCAATCGGGATTCGAAACTAAATCCTTCTTGTCTGCAATGAAACAAGCTAATTGCAAGTTAAAAACAAAATCGTATGTTTGACGAAAATTTCGCACCATGCATTATAACCTAGGTCCAAACTTAAGGATACGAAAAATATTTGGTGAAACATAAATATTTTGCTTTATTGTTTCGTTTCGTACTTATGATATTGTTACGAAGAAATGCAAGCCTGTGTTTGATGAATAAACTTCAAACTTGCTCTTCTGCAAGAGTCACTTATTTGTATGTCAGCCCAACAATAATTGAAAGACATTCCAATTGAACTGAAATTTTACATACCTTTTAGGACAAATGTGGGACACGAAACCGATTGATTTCGGTGTAAATGGTGAAAGTATCTCAACAAATGGCGAAGCAATCATGGAAGCATGGTGAGCAATAAAAGGCATTAGATAAACAATATTTCCATTAAAATTTCTATATAATTAAGCCAAAATATTGTATTCCCTCGTAACTGTCACATCCCTCGCCGAATTCATTGATATTTTTTGCGATTAAATAAAATATTAAAAAAATTTAAATATGTACGTAGGTGCAGTTATTTTTTCTTATTGATAATTCTTGTTATTTATAATGTATTTTTATGTTTATGCGCCATTTTATTTTAAAGCCGTTCTTAACATGTTTTCAGGTTATGTTCCTCGTAAGCTATTTTCTGTTCGCTGGGAGCGTTTATTTTATGACAGCACTTGTGTGGAAAGTGTTTTTAAGAGGAGTGAGAAACAGAGTTCAAGAGATCGACTATCTGTTTATACCTCTGCAGGGAGGTGAAGGTGAGGAATACCCTCCCCACTTCACCTCACTTGGAGGTGTTAGAAAGTAACCTGCTCTGGAGCATGGTTCGCTCTGGTCAAGTGTTTTCTTCGAAATCGATTAGCTTTCTGAAAGAAAAAAATATTTTTTGGGGGGTTGTTGGGTTGTGTTGTTTTACCTCTGAGCGGCACTTTTTTGCACACCATGGGCTAAATGGCCAGGTCACATGGACCCCGAAGACTCAGAGAAGGTTGGGGAAGGGGACCCACTGGAACAGCTGTTGGGAGACAGAGGGTAGCCTCCCGTCAAGGCCATCCAGCGTGTTCTTTAACGTGCACAGGGTATGGCTCTTCCGCACACGGGGCCACGGCTGAACGTCCCATCCGACGGACGGCGGCCTTTCCAAGCCCATCGGTGTCCCCTACTGACCGTGGGCAGGGCGGGGAATTTTGCGGAGATAAATCTCAACGCTGACCCAGCTGGGACTCGAACCTGGGAACTACAGATTACGAGCCTGGCGCGCTACCGACTGAGCCACCCCCGCCCCATTTTTTTTTTGGGGGGGGGGGGGACATGTGGAGATCAGATTCGCACTCAAAGCTGAGGAGTTAAGTCTTTACCAAAAGAGTAAGTTGATTCTGTCTGCATAAATCGAAGAGTTCGATCTGAGTGAGATCAGATATATACCGAAGAGCCAAAACATTATGACCACCTGCCTAATATGATGTTGGTCATCCACGTGAAGCCAAAACAGCTCTTACCAGGAGAGGCATGGAAGCTACAAGATTTCTAAAGGTGTCTTGTGGTATCTGGTACCAACACGTTACCAGCAGATCCTTTAACTCTTGAAAGTTACTTGGTTGAGCCGTCGGAGATCAGATATGCTGTTCTAACACAAACCACAGATGCTCGATTGGATTGATGTCTGGGGATTTTGGAGACCAGGGCAATACCTTGAAGTCTTCCTTATGTTCCACGAACCATTCTCGAACAATCCGGGCAGTGTGGCATGGCGCATTATCCTGATGAAAGAAGGCACTATTAGAGGAATATACCGTTACTTAAAGAAGGATATACCTTGTTTGCAATGATGTTTAGGTAGGTGTTAGACGTCATAGTTTCCTGCACATGAATAACTGGACCCAGGTTCCCTAGCAGAACATTGCCCAAAGAATTACATTTCCTCCACTGGCTTGTTTTCATCCCACGATGTATCCTTGGCACTTCCCCAGGTAAATGACGTACACATACCCGGCAGTCCACATGGTGCAACAGGAAACGAGATTCATCGGACCAGACGACCTACTTCCAATCATTCAAGGTCCAGTTTTGATCCTTGCGTGCCATTGTAGACGCTTTCGACAGAGAATCGAGGTTATCATGGACACTCGATGAGGCGCCTATGACTATGCAGCCCCATTTTCAGCAGGGTTCGATGTACATTGTGCTGTGACCCATTAGCTCCGTCACCAGCATTCAAATTACTGGCGAGTTGCGCCACATTATCCCTTCTGTTGACTCGTACCATACGAGATAGCCTTCACTCATCTCTAACATCGATGAGACGTGGTCGGCCCATACCTTGCCGGCGGTTCGTGGTTTTTCCCTCCTCGGACCACTTTTTGAAGGTACAGTCGCTCAAAAAAGTATCCGAACACTATGGTTGATTGCAAAATTCAGAAAAAAATATCTGGCATTGATTTTTTTAGAAATTAGTCATCTGGCAACCTTCGTGTCACGTGACACGAAGGTTGCCAGATATTTTTTCTGAACGACACAAACAGCCATAGCCTTACCCGGGGCTCGAATCCAGATCCCGTAGATCAATAGTCCCGTAGATCAATAGATAGATCAGGTCCCGTAGATCAATAGATCAACCACTCGGCCACGGGACGGCACTGCTTAGCTCCTATTTAAAGGGCTCAGCTCTCACTCAAATAGATACTGCATCAGTAAACATTATAACTTGAAAGCCAACATAATTAACGCTGATTAAAAGTTATTTCCCTGATTTAAAAAGATATGGAAGTTTAAACGTTTAAAAACAGTTATGTAATCTAAAATATTTATCAAAAAATAAAACTAATTTTGAAAGATTTATTTTTACACATTTGTAAATATGTAGTTATATGTAAATGGTTTGAAATAATACTATTTGTTTCGGTTTTAACTTCAAAGGTAAATTCTTTTATCCAGCATTGTTGTTGTTTAATGTTCAAACTCTCATAACTCTTTAAATACTGAAGAAGTAATGTTTAAAATCGATATTTAGACAGAACTGATTGAGATCGTTAATCTACACTGGTTTCCATAAATAAAGGAAAACCCCTATGTTAAGTCAATGGGAAGCTAACGTCAAAGCTCTATAACTTATAAAATAAGTTTTTTTGTTTTGAAAAATGCGATTGCAGATAAAGATCTCAATCAAATAAATCAATATCTCGATTTTCAACAATATTCGCTCAGTTTTTAATGAGTTATAGAAGTTTGAATGTTTAACAACAGCAATGCCAGCCACAAAAATTGACTTCAAAAGTTAATTAAAACTTAGTAATATTTATCGTATCAAATTGTTTTAATAAAATAAGTTTGTATTTAAGAACTTTGTGTAAAAAATTCTTTCACTATTCTTCAGTTTTGTATGTTTCTTAAGACTGGCATTGCTGTTGTTAAATATTCAAACTTCCATAACTCATTCAATACTGAACGAATATTGTTGAAAATCGAGATATTTATTTATTTGATTGAGATCTTTATCGGCAATCACATTTTTCAAAACAAAAAACTTATTTTAGAAGTTTTGGAGCTTTGACGTTAGTTTCCCATTGAAACATAGGGATTTTCCTAAATTTATGGAAACCAGTGTACTTTAATCATATTTTCCCATAAAACGTTTATTTTAAAAGTATAGAGCAATGTTTCCCAAAGTGGGCGATACCGCCCACTGGGGGGCGCTGGAACGATCCAGGGTGTCGGTAGTAGCTTCGAGTGCAATTGGGGTGGGTATAAAAGAAGAATATATAAGTATAAAGAAAGAAGGGAAGAAAAGAAATTTTTAAAAAACCGTTCGTACATTCTTCATCTGTTGTGTAACATAGAGTTAAAGTCGTAGTGATTACTTTATTTTCCAAATAAACACAAAAAATTATCCTTCGTTATCTTAATTTTCTGTGTGTAATGCGAATGTTACTATGGTTGATTTTAATAAATAATTTTATAATTTCAAGCTTCAAGGTGTCTTGTTTACAATAACATCTTTCTTTACTATGTTGTAGGACGTAGATAGAAATATAGATACATAAAAGAACGCAAATTTGTCACTGCATCTTTCTGTTTGTTCGCTTAAAGAAGGTTGGTTTCCAGGGGGGCGCTGAGTAATTTTTTTTTCTGAAAAGGGGGGCGGTAGGACAAATAAGTTTGGGAACCTCTGGTATAGAGTTTCGTAGTTGGCGTCCCGCTGGCATAACATGAGGTGGTCATACTTCAGTGATCGTTCAGTGTAAAGCTATTTATGTAAAAAGCATATCTCATCCATTTTCAGCATTGCTTTTAGAAATCGTTTCTCTCATTCATCAAGTCAGATTATGCCACAATTCTCGAGTAGCTCTCGGTTTACCAAACGATCCAACAGTTAATGTAACAGCGAAGAAGAGTAAAATGAAGCGCAATACATCCTCGGTATCTTCGATAAGAGAAGTTGAAACAGCTGATATCGTGACTTTGCATCTCTGCTTGGTAATTTCAAAAATTCCTTTTTTTCCTCCAAATTCTTCAATCAGGGATGTACAATTGACGCCTGCAAAATGTTTTAGCCCACCAGTGCAATGCGGATATTAATAACTGATTTGTCACGTGGTGGGATACTGGCATTCAATCTCAAACATTTTATGCTTATTTTTAAAGAGCAACTGTAGGCAAGCTTCTGATTTCAATCAGCACATTGTATATATTAAAAAAATTTCTGATGTATTAGGATGATTGCATCTAAAAATGAAGACGAAATGTTAATTAATTTAAAATCTAATGTCTTTTAATCAGGCCCGGATCAAGAAAATAATAAGAAGAGGGGGGGGGGGTAATAAGGGGTGGAACACACACCTCTCCATTTTAGTGGTCTTTAATAAATTTCTTAAAAAATAAGGGTAATATGAAATATATGCTTAATTTCCTATTTCGTTTCCCTTTGGTTCCTAGAATTCTCAAAGGGGGTGGGGGCATGACTCCCTTGTCCCCCCTTCTAAATTCGGCCTTGCTCTTAATCATTTAATATGTTAATATTTTGGACCAGGAACATTTCTAGAATTTATTTGGACCAGGACTAATTCTAGAATTTATTTGGACCATTGACCAATGCTAGAATGGCCCCTTTATTTCCCCCCCCCCTTCCCTTGAGACCATGCCTTAGTTGGCTCCATTCTTTAAAAATGGTCGTCAGTGTAAAAAAAAAAGTTTAAAAGTTGAATGCTTCTGACCTAGATGTTTGTTGAAATTAATGCGAAATAAGTGCCGCCATATTTATTTTGAAATTGCAAAGTCGACTCTGATATCACCTGAAGTATGATAGTTCATAAAACGCCATCGATTCGTGGTACGCTGTTACAAATGTTCTCATGAGTGGAAATTTTCGTTCACACAACCTGGAAATTTTCAAATAGGTCGCTGGATTAACACCCACATTCCTACACCCTTTCCCGTGTTGCTTTATGATTTCGAGGCCACAGCTGGCAGTGTAATACAGCGGATATTAGGCACCTAACTCTGCACCATCATCGGATGGTTATGCGCAGTTTGATCAATGCAATCCCTCGGCGAAAGCGCACTCACTCGTGTTATTGCAACAGATCGATGATGAGAGAGAACCTGATCCTCCGACACTGATGCAATTCGAATCAACCAGCTGCGGGAGCCTGCCTCGCGCTCTGTACCATATCCGGTTTCGTCATCGTGTCGCCATAAGAAATGCTCGTTGACACTTCCGTTTGTAGCACTGCAGATCGAAAGCTTAGAAGAGAAAAGGCTTGAGAGGTTAAAATTGGGTAATACCATACAGAACCCCCCCCCCCCCACCAAAAAAAAAGCTAAACCACTCCAACTGCTTTCTGCGTTGGCCGTACCTTTCGAAGGATGGATCGCTTCCTGACAATCTTTCGTTCAACTTTGATTTTTAGTAAACAAGTTTGATGTACAGAACACGCCATAACGAGGCCATCGTAAATCTATTTTTTTATTGCCATTTCATAATCACGAAATGACTCGTGCATTTTCCGAAGATGTGAAAGATTACGTTGCCTCATACTCCAATGTCGGACTCTGATGCTGCAGTTTTAAATAGGTTTTGATCACAAATCACACTTTTAGAAAATGAGAGTGAGAACTGGAGAGTACTATGAGACTGCGCAGTTGATGCTCTGACAGTCCTCCCCTATCATAGACCAATCACATGCAAAGCAATTAATAATCTAAGATAACTACTGAAGCATTGTGTACGCTGTCTCACAGTCTCCCCACTTACTTTCATATTTTCCACCCATGCTATCCGACTGTTACAATCCAATGAATATGAAACCATAAAGAAAAAGATATTTATATGGCATGCACATTTTTCAACTACACCTAGCCCCCGACTGACACGAATTCTACCAATACGTTTTCGGATTAACACTGTTTTTAAAGCAGGTCTGGTTTCCGACTAACCCGATCTCTCGACTATCTTGTGTACGATTGTTTGTATTTTTGTCATGTAAGAAAACACCTTTGGATGCTTTCCATGTTTTATCTCTAGGCCCGGATTCCTAACTTTCAATACTTCCAAAAAGATTTTTCATATTTGCCGATACAAATTAGTGTGTTTAAACAGCTATAACACCTAATATACTTATTTGTAAGCAGTAAAGAAATTTTAATTGTCGCTGACAATGTACACGTTTACAAATATCCTGATTAGTCCAAGAGTATCATTTGTCACGTGTAGGGTTGGGTTGTTTTACCTCTGAGCGGCACTTTTTTGCACACCATGGGCTAAATGGCCAGGTCACATGGACCCCGAAGGCTCAGAGAAGGTTGGGGGAGGGGACCCACTGGAACAGCTGTTGGGAGACAGATGGTAGCCTCCCGTCAAGGCCATCCAGCGTGTTCTTTAACGTGCACAGGGTATGGCTCTCCTACACACGGGGCCACGGCTTAACGTCCTATCCGACGGACGGCGGCCTTTCCAAGCCCATCGGTGTCCCCTACTGACCGTGGGCAGGGCGGGGAATTTTGCGGAGATAAATCTCAACGCTGACCCAGCTGGGACCCGAACCTGAGAACTACAGATTACGAGCCTGGCGCGCTACCGACTGAGTCACCCCGCCCCTCACGTGTAGGGTAGAAACGCCTATAATCTTATAGTTAATCATCTTCATTACTGAACAAATTTTTTTTCAGTAGTTTCTTATTTTCAATCTTTATTATTTTCGACAAAAATGTTTTTGATCTTTTTACTCGCTAAAATATTTTTGCAACAACAATAAATTTCTCACTTTCGATCTTGATTACTCGACATATTTTTATCTACCATATATTATAAAGCTACATTTAACCCTTTTTTGTTCCTACCTTTGTCGTTTTTTTTTTGTAACTCGGGTTACGTGTATGAATTATACATAACAGAAATAATTAACCAAATTCATAATAAAATAAAATTAAAAATATGTTAGTCAGGTTAGGATTCTGGAATGCATCCCACTCTATGTACATTAATTATTACAAAAAAAAAATTCATGTCCGACTTTCACGATTTCAACATACACGAACCGTTTTTAATGCATGTACGATGTTAGTGTGGGATTAGGTTTTTGTGTTCACTTTAATGGGAAACATTTCTTCCACATCGCATGCAGTACTTTTCACTTCACTGACTGAAGCGACCAATGAAATCGACTTACGCTGCATAGTTTTTCTAATGCAGTCATCTCGTTTTTGTTTTAAGAATATAGATTTTTATTCATAAAAAGTAAAGAATACAAATACATTTACCATTTGACATACAAAATGTACATTGCTTATCTGCAGGGAAATGAATAAATTAAATTAAACATAGGTCATTCAGCCACGAAAATGGTACACATCAAATAAATTCACAGAACACAACACATAATATTCAGCTAATAAGAAATTCCCAAATACATTTTCAATTCCATTTTCAGTCTACTAAGAGAATCTATATTTAGCATTTCTTTTAGGATAGCATTAAATATAAGTGGTACTTGATATTCGGAGTTTCCGTTTTTCGTAATTATTTCGAAAAGTAAGCATTTTATAAATACCCTAAGTTTGGAAGTCTTGTATTTTGATTGTGTTGAATTTTTAATTTGCATGTTTCGTCAAAAAAATTTTAATTATTAAATTATATTTACAAAATTACTGCTCAACACGTGAACAACTACATAATGATTCACAATTAGAAGCATCCTTTTTTTTGCAATTTATTTTATGTGTTTTGATTATGAGTCTATGATCATCCATTTTTTTTTGTAATTTAAGTAGAATTTATTATGATTTAACCATCTAATTATACATTATATTACAAAAAGTGTCCGGACACTTTCATGTTAAGTGAACGAATAGCCACATTCAAATCTAACTTTGAAAATAAACTTTTTACGGAAAAAAGTCACTAGACATAAATTGAAGATCTCGGTCAGAACTCTCTAAATCTCTATTTTCTATAACAGTGGTTCTCAACCTTTTATGCTTCACGTACCCCCTGGAAATGTGTATGTAACTGGCGTACCCCTTGTATAGATAGATAAAACTATAGTTATAGTATAACAATGGGAAAAAATTAAACATATATATCAGTGGTTCTCAACCTTTTATGCTTCACGTACCCCCTGGAAATGTGTATGTAACTGGCGTACCCCTTGTATAGATAGATAAAACTATAGTTATAGTATAACAATGGGAAAAAATTAAACATATATATCAGTGGTTCTCAACCTTTTATGCTTCACGTACCCCCTGGAAATGTGTATGTAACTGGCGTACCCCTTGTATAGATAGATAAAACTATAGTTATAGTATAACAATGGGAAAAAATTAAACATATATATCAGTGGTTCTCAACCTTTTATGCTTCACGTACCCCCTGGAAATGTGTATGTAACTGGCGTACCCCTTGTATAGATAGATAAAACTATAGTTATAGTATAACAATGGGAATAAAATAAAACATATATATCAGTGGTTCTCAACCTTTTATGCTTCACGTACCCCCTGGAAATGTGTATGTAACTGGCGTACCCCTTGTATAGATAGATAAAACTATAGTTATAGTATAACAATGGGAAAAAATTAAACATATATATCAGTGGTTCTCAACCTTTTATGCTTCACGTACCCCCTGGAAATGTGTATGTAACTGGCGTACCCCTTGTATAGATAGATAAAACTATAGTTATAGTATAACAATGGGAAAAAATTAAACATATATATCAGTGGTTCTCAACCTTTTATGCTTCACGTACCCCCTGGAAATGTGTATGTAACTGGCGTACCCCTTGTATAGATAGATAAAACTATAGTTATAGTATAACAATGGGAATAAAATAAAACATATATATCAGTGGTTCTCAACCTTTTATGCTTCACGTACCCCCTGGAAATGTGTATGTAACTGGCGTACCCCTTGTATAGATAGATAAAACTATAGTTATAGTATAACAATGGGAAAAAATTAAACATATATATCAGTGGTTCTCAACCTTTTATGCTTCACGTACCCCCTGGAAATGTGTATGTAACTGGCGTACCCCTTGTATAGATAGATAAAACTATAGTTATAGTATAACAATGGGAATAAAATAAAACATATATATCAGTGGTTCTCAACCTTTTATGCTTCACGTACCCCCTGGAAATGTGTATGTAACTGGCGTACCCCTTGTATAGATAGATAAAACTATAGTTATAGTATAACAATGGGAAAAAATTAAACATATATATCAGTGGTTCTCAACCTTTTATGCTTCACGTACCCCCTGGAAATGTGTATGTAACTGGCGTACTCCTTGTATAGATAGATAAAACTATAGTTATAGTATAACAATGGGAAAAAAATTAAACATATATATCAGTGGTTCTCAACCTTTTATGCTTCACGTACCCCCTGGAAATGTGTATGTAACTGGCGTACCCCTTGTATAGATAGATAAAACTATAGTTATAGTATAACAATGGGAATAAAATAAAACATATATATCAGTGGTTCTCAAACTTTTATGCTTCACGTACCCCCTGGAAATGTGTATGTAACTGGCGTACCCCTTGTATAGATTGATAAAACTATAGTTATAGTATAACAATGGGAGTAAAATAAAACATATATATCAGTGGTTCTCAACCTTTTATGCTTCACGTACCCCCTGGAAATGTGTATGTAATTGGCGTACCCCTTGTATAGATAGATAAAACTAGTTATAGGATAACATTGGTTATTTTTACTTTGTTACTAGATCTAGTGACTTTTGAACTCTCAAGGCGTACCCCAAAAAATTTTACCGCGTACTCCATGTTGAGAACCCCTATTCTGCAATATTAATCTAATATTATAAAATTATATCCTATAAAATTAATCTAATATTATAAATATTATAAAAATATTATATAAATTTAATCTAATATTAATAAGTTATTGAAGCTGAAACATTTAAGTGAAACTTTTGCTAGTTTAGAAATTTTTACTTGAAAAAGTTACATCACAACTGTTATAACAAGTTGTTGCAATATAAATGCGATATTTGAATTTTGTGTAAGGATTTTTGAAGTTTTCATCAATTTGGGGGGGGGGGAATATTTTGTCATCTATTGTTAAATATTATAGCTTCCGTAACTCTTTAAATATTAGATTAATATTATAGAAAATAAAGATTTAGAGAGTTGTGACCGAGATCTTCAATTTATGTCCAGTGACTTTTTTTCCATAAAAAGCTTATTTTCAAAGTCAGATAGATTTGAATGTGGTTCTTAACATTAAAGTGTCCGGACACTTTTTGCAATATAGTGTATTGTTGTAATCTGTTTGAATCTCTGAAATGCTATCATTTAAATATTTGTGATTGTTTAAAACTATGTCGTCAGCATATAGATAAATAACACTTTTTAATTTTATATTGAACAAATCATTTATGTATACCAGGAACAATAAAGGACCTAAAATTGAACCTTACGGAATTCCATATGGTGTAATTACTTTTCTGCTGTAACAGTGTTTTATTTTATAATTGTGTATCTGTCTGATAAATAATTCCGATACCAATCTAACATAAATACGCGAATACCGTAAGTTTCCAATTTATTTAGTAAAATGTTATAAAAACTGAGTTTCAGTAGCATAACCATAAAGTCTGGCAGGGGGGGGGGGGATGACTAATGCGCTTGAGTCTATGAGGGGGAGATCTGCTTCAGTTTCTTATTTTTGGGAACTGGTTTTAGAAAATATACGTTAAAGCTTCGAAGTAAATGGGTGAATGATTTTCGGGCGCTATGTACTTACAGCCGTCCCATGGCCGAGTGGTTAGCGCGCTTGGCTACTGATCTAAGGGACCTGGGTTCGAGCCCCGGGTAAGGCATGGCTGTTTGTGTCGTTTTTCTGCTGAGGGCCTGCCATCCTCTCAGACCTTCTACTATGGCAGGGGTGGGTAAATAGCAGCCCGCATTCGGCCCGCTAAGAGTTTTTTGTGGCCCGCCAAGACAATCTGAAAAATCCGCCTTGAACCGAGATTTCCTTCCCGTGCGCGACCGAAGATTCGTCTCGTATTTTCCAGTAGGATGGCCACGTCAATACGCATCCGCAGTGTAGATACGAAAATAATTGCCCACCCCTGTACTATGGCATATAAACTGACAGGCTCCTGTCAGACCTCTGTGGCAAGCAGCTGCTTGAGGGGGTATTTATTTTTATTTTTTTATGTATCTTACGAAATATGTGTTATTCAAGCCTTCATGGTAGGGGAGGGAGTTAAATACCTCCCCACTGCTCTCATTGAATATGTCACTGATTAGTGATTCAATAAAAACGTAATCTGTGAACTTATTGCGAAATTATTATGAAATTTTTATTGATTAACTTCTCTGAATGAGATGAAGTTAAGAAAGCAGAAGTGTCATATATGACCTAATACCAACCACTGTTTTATAAGTTTTCAACACCTCCAGATTTATTGATGATTAGTTAATTAACATACACACATACAATCCTCATGCAGCCATGGGCTACGGAGATCCAACCAGACTGTGTATAATTTTCCTCTCCAGACATGTCTGTTCTCAGCTACTGCTGCTGCATTTGGCCACTCAAAGCCAATTCTCGCGGTGGGGCGGGGGTGGCTCAGTCGGTAGCGTGCCAGGCTCGTAATCTGTAGTTCCCAGGTTCGAGTCCCAGCTGGGTCAGCGTTGAGATTTATCTCCGCAAAATTCCCCGCCCTGCCCACGGTCAGTAGGGGACACCGATGGGCTTGGAAAGGCCGCCGTCCGTCGGATGGGACGTTAAGCCGTGGCCCCGTGTGCGGGAGAGCCATACCCTGTGCACGTTAAAGAACACGCTGGATGGCCTTGACGGGAAGCTACCATCTGTCTCCCAACAGCTGCTCCAGTGGGTCCCCTCCCCCAACCTTCTCTGAGCCTTCGGGGTCCATGTGACCTGGCCATTTAGCCCATGGTGTGCAAAAAAGTGCCGCTCAGAGGTAAAACAATCCAATCCAATCAATCCAAAGACAATTCTCGCAAAGTTTCTGTTTGTCGTTGTCTGTCCATCGCTTCCTAGGTCTCTCCCTTTTTCTAAAACCTTAGATACAGTGTTCATAATCCACTTTGGTAATCTGCAGCTATGCATACGGACAACATGGCCAAAAAAACGCAGTCTCTCTCTGCACAATATGCTGCTCAAAGAAGGTTGATGACTCCTTCTTCTAACCTCATCATTACTTACAAAGTCAAACCACCTAATGCCCAAGATACTGCTTAAGAAACTAGAATCAAAGGCATCAAGTTTCCTGTTGTCCTGCAAAGAGTCCATATTTCGCTGCCATAACTAACCTTAGAAAGAACCAAACTGTACTGTCTTTTTTTAGTTAGTGTAAATTTTAGTCTGTAGCTGCACACGCCTATTTTTCCACACTTTCCATAGATTCTTAAAAGTCCCAACTGCAATCTCTATTCTTCTATTTATATCGTGCTGCACATCACCAGTATCTGTTACATAGCTCCCAAGATTATTAAACTGAGACACTTGCTCAAGGGTGCAGTCATTCAAAGCAACTGAAGCACTATCTGCCTGACCAATTTTCATCACTTTAGTTTTTTCTCTGTTTATCACCAAACCTGCTTTATTGCCATTCTCATCAACAGCCATAATGAAAGAATTCATCTCATTAACATCATTAGCCAGCAGGGACAATAACGTTGATGAGATGAATACTTTCATTATGGCATATCTATTTATTAAATCACCTGCATAATCTATATCAGAAATTTTGAAATCTCTAGACCATTCAAGGCCAAAATCTTTCCCTTGCAAAGAATTTTGCATAAAATAATCAATAACCAAACAAAAGAGAAAGGGAGACAAAATGCACCCTTGTCTAACTCCACTAGCAATGCTAAACCAATCGCTGCAAGATGTACCAACTCTCACCCACGACTCAGTGTTATTACAAAGAACTTTCATTACACTAACTTATCAGGTATTCCATATGATCTAACAATCAACCGTAAATTATGTCGATCAACAGAGTCAAATGTCTTTTTGATATCTATAAAGCTAGTAACCATAGGTTTCTGAAACTCTAAACATTTCTCAAGAATCTGCCCAAGTGAAAATATTTGATCAATACATCCCCCCTGCCACATCTGAATCCACACTGCTCATCACGCAGCTGTCCATCAACCAAATTCTTAATTCTATTAAGTATAATCAGGCAAAGAACTTTACCTGGAACAGAAAGTAAACTAATTCGCCTATATTTATCACAAGAATTGTGATCAGCTTTTTAAAAAATGAGGACAATAATAGCTCTAGTAAAATCCTTAGAAACCACACCTTTATCATAAAATATATTCAAAATTTAGTCAGCCATGTGACAACACAAATGTTCCCAGCTCTAAGAATTTTAGTGGTGATTTCATCCACCCCTGGAGATTTACGCAGTGTCATTTAGACATAGCCAAAGTGACTTCGGAATGTGATATAGGGTCATCATTAAAACCAGTAATGTATCTACCCTTATTACAAACAATGGGAGTAGAAATAATCACATTATTTAGAACATCTCTGAAATGCTCGGGCTCTCTCTCGAGGTTTCATAGAGATAAGATGTGTTTTTTAGTGCTCCCGAGTTTTGTATTAGAATTTAGTATGGATTACCAGAGCGATCCCAGATTAAAGATGTCCTTCAAGATTAAGCATCCCGGACTTGATTTTGAATCAGTAGTTAAATCGTTGCCACTCAAATTTGAACCTAGTTCAATAGATATGGCTCAAAAACTCAACAATTCAGCAACTGTTGTCACCTTTGCAACTGAAGCAAGCGCTGATACTTTTGCAAGTGATCCCATGGACTGCTTAGAAGGTCTTCCAGTGACTGTCACCAGATTGGGTTGTTGGGTTGGGTTGTTTTACCTCTGAGCGGCACTTTTTTGCACACCATGGGCTAAATGGCCAGGTCACATGGACCCCGAAGGCTCAGAGAAGGTTGGGGGAGGGGACCCACTGGAACAGCTGTTGGGAGACAGATGGTAGCCTCCCGTCAAGGCCATACAGCGTGTTCTTTAACGTGCACAGGGTATGACTCTCCCACACACGGGGCCACGGCTGAACGTCCCATCCGACGGACGGCGGCTTTTTCAAGCCCATCGGTGTCCCCTACTGACCGTGGGCAGGGCGGGGAATTTTGCGGAGATAAATCTCAACGCTGACCCAGCTGGCACCAGATTGGGCTTTCCCGAAAAAGAAATACATGTCTCCAAACTGCCATTCTTCATCACAAATCATGACATAGCTATTGCCCTGGAACCTAACGGATCTGTTTCTAGTATTTATGATGAACACTTTTACATCTCGGGATTGGAGTCCATCCGGACAGGTACCAGTATAGCTGAAATGAAAATGAAGAAGCCAGACCCCAATTTCTTATACATTAATAATTTTCCTGCTGCTATCTATTACCAGGGTTTGGTCAAACAATGTAAATGGTGCAAACAGCCTGGACACCTCATCAAAGATTGTTCTCTGTTTGTTAATCGTAAACAACATTCTCCTGAAAACATTCTTCTTCAAGTGCTCCTGTACTTAATTGAACTTCAAAGACACCCCCTTTGAACAGAACTGTCAGAAGTTCACTAACTGAAGTCGACTCAACTTGTTCTCTTGTCTTAACTTTTGATGCTGTCTCATCGGAGCTGAAGACTCAGAAACAAAAGTGTCTGTCTTCCTCATCGGACTCTCTTGTTGCGGAAAAAGTTTCTTTTCCAGTCTTAAACAAGAAGAAACCTGACTGTGTTTTCTCAAATGCCCTTACTTGTTACTAGTCTTCAAAATTTCATTTTGAAAGAAAATCAATCGCCTGAATCGGACTTAATTAAAGAAAATCAAGACTCAGTTGAAACCTTCGAAGACGTTATGGATTTTCTCAAGTTCATTGCCAATCCTCGTTTGGCTTCAGCAGAATGGGAAGTCCCTTCTGAACTGAAATCGCTTCGAAAAACTGTGTCAAAACAAGGATTTGTGCTCAATAAGTTTCAGGAAACTTATCTTAAAGCCCTCGAAAGATGTCAAAAAAGCGAACTTTTCACTGTTTGGGATTTTCTTCATTTAGTTAAAAGATTTCTCACTAAATTAAGGCAATTTAGTGTTTTTCGCCCTTGTTTTTATTGTTTTTGTTTTTATTTCAATGTTTTTTCCCTGTTCTTTAATTGTATTTCATAACTTATTTATAGTGTTCACTTGTTTTCCAGTTTTGGTCGCTCTCAGCCAATCATAAAATTCCTTGCTTCTCATTGGCTGATAGCGGATCTGTCTGAATCCTGACTAAATTTAATTTTGCCTTTGTTTCGATTTCCCCTTATTCTTCGTCTTTTCTCTCTCTCCACTGCTGTTTGATTTTTAAATTTTTTCCCTCATTCAAGTGAACATTTTTACTATTTCTTTTTTAGTTAAACATTATTAAATTTTTTTATTTTTCTATCCATTAATTATGGATTTTTCTATCCATAGTGTCATGGTGCGCAAGCTAGCTCATCTAATAATGATAGAGCTTACTACAGTGCCAATAACCCACAAATATAATGATGATGATGATCTGAAATGCTCAGCCCACCTCGCCATCACAGAATCCTCATCTTCAACTACCTTGCAATGTTTATCCCTTAATCAATGTGTACCTATCTGTTTCTTCCCACATAAAACATTAATAATCTGGTATAATCCCCTGCTGTTGTGCTGTCTAACTGCTTCCTCATCTTTGCCAGCCAAGCTATCAAGCCAAAGATTCTTATCAGCTGTTAACTGATCCTTTACACGTTTATTAATCTCACTGTAATGCCTTCTGTTAGGAGTAGTAGGGAGTTGATTGATATTAATCCTGCTGTAGGTGTGATTCATATAAATATTAGTAGGGTGTTGATTCATATAAATCTGCATTTCAAAGACTGGTTTCAAGAACAGCCTGTTTAAACTGATCCCATACTTTCTCAACTTCAGCAGTAAGTAAACCACAATTGTCACAATGACTAATATCATGGCTTGCTTTGGCTATATCTGGATCTTTCAGACATTCAGTGTTAAAGATAATTTTCATAACTTTAGTTAATGTTTTGTGTGGTAGAAAACGGACAGGCATACAAGGATTGAAGGATAAACAAGGTAAGGTTATAGAAGGTGAGGATTCTGTCATGGCTAAGTAGGCTGAGCATTTCAGTGATATTCTAAACAATGTGGTTAGTTCTACCCCCATTGTTTGTAATGATGATAGATGCATTGGTGGCTTTAATGTTGGCCCTTTAACACAATCTGAAGTTATTTTGGCTGTTTCTGAACTTAAACTTCATAAATCCCCAGGGGTAGATGAAATTACTGCGGAAATGCTTAGAGCTGGGAATGTTTCGATTACCACTTGGATGACTGAAATTCTGAATATCTTTTATGATAAAGGCATGGTTCCTAAGGATTTTACCAGAGCTATTGTTATCCCTATTTTCAAAAAAGGTGATCGCAGTTCTTGTGATAACTATAGGGGTATCAGCCTACTCTCTGTTCCGGGTAAAGTTCTTTGCATGAGTGTGCTTAATAGAATTAAGAATCTGGTTGACAGTCAATTGCGTGATGAGCAATGTGGATTCAGAAGTGGTAGGGGACGTGTGGATCAGATATTTTCACTAAGGCAGATTCTTGAGAAATGTTTAGAGTTTCAGAAACCTTTGGTTGTTAGCTTTGTTGATTTTAAAAAGGCTTTCGACTCTGTTGATCGACATAATTTATGGTTGATTGTCATATGGTATACCAGACAAGTTAGTTAACATAATGATAATAACACTGAGTCGTGTGTGAGAGTTGGTAAGGATTGTAATAATTCGTTTAGCATTTCTTCTGGTGTTCGACAAGGGTGCATTTTGTTTCCTTTACTCTTTAGCTTGGTTATTGATTATGTTATGCGAAATTCACTTCAAGGGAAAGATTTTGGCCTTAAATGGACTGGAGATACGAAAATTTCTGATTTAGATTATGCTGATGATTTAGCCCTTTTGGCAAACGATGTTGATGAGATGAACTCTTTCATTCATGCTGTTGATGAAACTGATAGTAGAGTAGGTTTGGTTATAAACAGAGAGAAAACTAAAGTGATGAAAATTGGTCAGGCAGGCTGTGATTCAGTTAATCTAAATGGTTGTAATCTTGAGCAGATGTCACAATTTAATTATCTTGGGAGCTACATAACAGATACTGGTGATGTGCGGCATGAGATTAACAGACGAATAGGGATTGCTGCCGGGACTTTTAAGAATCTAGGGAGAGTGTGGAGAAATAGGCGTATACATCTAATGACTAAAATTAGACTGTATAATTGTTTGGTTCTTTCTAGGGTTAGTTATGGTAGTGAAACTTGGACACTTTGTAAACAAGATAACAGGAAACTAGATGCTTTTGATTCCAGATGCTTATGCAGTATTTTGGGCATTAGGTGGTTCAACTTTGTAACTAATGATGAGGTTAGGCAAAGGAGTTTGCAACCTCCATTAAGCAGCATATTGTGCAGAGAGAGACTCCGTTGGTTTGGCCATGTTGCCCGTATGAATAATTATAGATTGGCGAATAGGGTTATGAACAGTGTGCCTAAAGGCCTCAGAAAGAAGGGAAGACCTAGGATGCGGTGGGCAGACAATGTCAAACAGGACCTTGTTAGAATTGGTGTGCATTGGCCAAATGCAGCAGATGTAGCTCAGGATAGACTTGCTTGGAGAACTAAATTGCACGGTCTGGTTGGACTTCCGTAGCCCATGGCTGCTTGAGGATGATGATGATGAATCCTTGATTGGGAATAACATTCATAAATGATCACTGGATGGGCTCAGATGCAGATCTTTAATCTATAAAAAAAATCTCGCTGAATCTTTTTCACGATCTTCATTCTGTAAATAAGTCATAGGCTGTTAATAGCGTGAGGAGTCAATAATGCAATTTATTCATCAATATAGAGTTAGAGCGAAAATCTGTTAACACGACCTATTTACATGGTCCCCCGACTTTCGTGTTGACCGTTTTGCACTGTAGTTTCATATTCCCTTTATAATGCTAAGAGGCCGATGTGGAAAATCGAAGCTTATAACTTCGGTAAAAAAAATTGCTTCACTAATGCGAAACTAAATGCGCAAAGTTATTATTTAAAAAGAAATAAAACACTTGTTTCAATATTACCTAACCACTATGTGGCAAAGTCATCTAAAAAAAAACATTTATATTTAATATTTCTTGACGGTATAATTCATGAATCATGAATGGCGCTGAAACTCCGTTACAGAATGGTACGTAATCCTTTTCCACTGTTTCTCAACGCACTCATCTAGCAGCAAGATTGTTTTAAACATGTTAGTCTTGGAAATTGAGCTGGAAATCAGCTTGAAAAATGATTACTTCGATGTTTGGATAACACAGAGAGTGACCTATGTAACCATGTGGGAATAACTGCTAAAAAACCATATCCGACATTTTGTCGTCACGGCCATGTTGAAGATTGTTTTTTATTTAGAAATAATCAGCCCACGCTCTTTCATATCATTCATCACGAAGCTTGTTTAAACATCCAACGTATCGTATACGTCACGGTGGTACAGCATGAGCTAACGAGAAACAATTTTTTAAAGCTATGCTGATAATGGACCTGACGCCGATTCCAATTAGTTCAGAAAATGCATTGACTTCTAAGTCAATGGGGAGGGGGTGACTCAGTCGGTAGTGCGCCAGGCTCGTAATCTGTAGTTCCCAGGTTCGAGTCCCAGCTGGGTCAGCGTTGAGATTTATCTCCGCAAAATTCCCCCGCCTTGCCCACGATCAGTAGGAGACACCGATGGGCTTGGAAAGGCCGCCGTCCGTCGGATGGTACGTTAAGCCGTGGCCCCGTGTGCGGGAGAGCCATACCCTGTGCACGTCAAAGAACACGCTGGATGGCCTTGACGGGAGACTACCATCTGTCTCCCAACAGCTGTTCCAGTGGGTCCCCTCCCCCAACCTTCTCTGAGCCTTCGGGGTCCATGTGACCTGGCTATTTAGCCCATGGTGTGCAAAAAAGTGCCGCTCAGAGGTAAAACAACCCAACCCAACTCTAAGTCAATGCGTTTATACGAGGGTAAGTCGGAGAATGAGATTCGCAGTTTGTTTCCCGCCAAACTAAGAAGCATCATGGGCTGTGCCACCATCGCATTTTGCTACCAAATACTTTCACTACAGCTATCCACTTTCTACTGCTATCTACTTTCTACTGCTATCCTGTTCTCGGTCAGAAAGAGGGCACCAATGGGAAGCCTTTCCAAGCCCACGTGTAAAGAACACGCTGGATAGTCTTTGCGGGAGACTATCACCTGTCTCCTTGACAAGTGTCTTATTGATCCCCATCCTACAAATCTTTTGTGAGTCTTTGGGGTCCTTATGACCTAGCCATTTAGCCCACTGTTGATCGCATTTGGGTAAAAAAAAAAAAGGGCAACTCATAGGTAATACAATCCAACAATTGAAACATCACTGTTATACATCTTTTAGTGGCAAAATAATATATATATAAATTAAAAATTTTAAAATATATATACCTATATTCTTGTAGTCGGAGCCAACATGGCGATCGTACTGCACGTGTACAGCTGTAGACACGAGCAGTAATTCGGTTTCTTATGAGGACAGGTCATACCGATAATGAAATTATATAATAAATTCGCATTTATCTCAGCCACCCCCCCCCCTCCCCCCTCACTCCACCCTAAGCCCATCGATGTACAATTTTTTTGACTGAGAGCAGGGAGAGTGATAGCTGGTTGGGTTGGGGGTATACCTCTGAGAGGCACTTTTCTGCACACAACGGGCTAAATGGCCGAATCACAAGAACCTCGAGGGCTAATAGAAGGTTTGGGGGAGGGGACCCACTGGACAGCTGTAGGGAAACAGATGGTAGCCTCAGGTCAAGGCCATTCAGCATGTTTAACGTGCACTGAGAATGTCTTTTCCCCAGAAGGGACCATTGTAGAATGTCGCATTTGACGGATGGTGGTCTTTCCAAGCACATCGCTGTCCTCTACTGACGGAGGAGAGGGTGAGACGGATGTTGGCGGAGAAAATTCTCAAGCCACGAAGAGTTCAGACGTGAACTCGAGTATGTTATGCAAATTTCGAGTCTGGCACTATATCGAATGAGTCAATTCTTGCACCTACTGCGCCCCATTTCTGTATTTGCTTTTAACTTTGATTATGTTAAAACTTCCTTCTCAAATTTATTTCATTTGTTCATTTCTCAGTTCAATAATAATTTTGAAAGGAAAAGGCATGTAAAGACTGAAACTTTAAACTTTATTTTCGGATTTTGACTTTGACTGCAATCAGTTTGAGGGTCATGACTTCCCAGTTAGCTAAACATTGATATTATTCTGAGAAATTCCGTTAAACAATTTGAAGCAAGCTTTGTTTTGCTTAAGCTATTAGTGTAAGCTTAAGGGATCATATAATGATCCTTTATATGAAAAGTGGGGGGCGGGGGTGGATCAGTCGGTAGCGCGCCAGGCTCGTAATCTGTAGTTCCCAGGTTCGAGTCCCAGCTGGGTCAGCGTTGAGATTTATCTCCGCAAAATTTCCCGCCCTGCCCACGGTCAGTAGGGGGACACCGATGGACTTGGAAAGGCCGCCGTCCGTCGGATGGGACGTTAAGCCGTGGCCCCGTGTGCGGGAGAGCCATACCCTGTGCACGTTAAAGAACATGCTGGATGGCCTTGATGAGAGGCTACCATCTGTCTCCCAACAGCTGTTCCAGTGGGTCCCCTCCCCCAACCTTCTCTGATCCTTCGGAGTCCTTGTGACCTGGCCATTTAGCCCATGGTATGGAAAAAAGTGCCGCTCAGAGGTAAAACAACCCAACCCAACTGTTACTGTAAAAGCATTCTGAGAATTGGTGTAATTTTCCAATTAATGTTAATTGTTCCTTTTTCATACTCTGCAAAAACTCAATGTCTTAAAGAATAAACCCTTCATGGGAATAAGACTGAAGATATAATCAAAATATAAATTAAATCTATTTAAATATTGAATTTCAATAATATACGTTCCACATTTGGAGATTTAGGGAAGTTGGAACATTAAACCTTTTGCGTTGGATGTGTCGACTTATTCTTTGCAGCGTTGGATGAAATCTTTGCTGATGCAAAACATTAAATGGCATTTCACTTGCGGTCAAGTTGAATCCCCTTGTGCTTCAAATAGTGTGACATTTAATTAAAATTTTTCTTTATTAGAGTATAAACATCGACATCACATAGAAAATGTTTGCACATTATGATACAGAGCTGTAAGTATTGGAAACAAACGTTGTCACTCAGAATTGATCTCAAAAGTCAATCAAAACTAAGTACATTAGTGTCTAAAAGTACCCGAGGGTTAGGTTTCCGGTACTCCAGCATAAATGCGGTTACCGGAATATATATGTACTCCAGCATAAATTCCGTATAGAAAACTATTTTACATATATTGTATATACTAAGGTAAAACTGCGCGAATTCCTATAAACTATGTACATGTGTATATAAACTTTATTTGAGTAAATTAAATTTACGTAAATCTTAAAGTACAAATTTTATAAAACACTGTACCGGAACATTATAATTTTTTTTATTCTTCATCCTCTTCCTCCGATACCTCGTTAGATATAGGGTCTTCGGGTCGGGATCGACTTCGGTTCGAGTTTTGACAAGTGTTTTGATCGGTGATTTCGCAAACTTTTTCGTGGAGGCAACAAATTTGGGCTGTATAAGGAGACTCTTTGTGGCGACGAGGTGGGAAACTGCATGATGGCAGAGGATGGAGATGGCGCTCTTTGAGGAGCCTTCTTCAAGAACATGGCGACAGAACTTGATGAACATATTGCTTCTTCTTGCGCTGGAGTTCTTTGAACATCTTCTCTTAACGGGAGGTAATATCTGGTCACTTCTCGAGTGATACTTAAACTCATTTCAATCGAAGGATCGCACTCCTGCGCCTTGTCAATTAACCTTTTAAGGAGTTCAAAGACTTCGCTGAACTTATTGAGGTTCCAAGATGCATTCTTGATCTCTTCCTCCTCCTCTAATTCGTCCTCCTCCACATTCTCGACAAATTCCTGTTGATCTTCTTCTGCTAGTTTGTCCTCATAATCATTCAATAATCCTTTTATTTCGTCCTCCGTCTTGTCATTGAATCCTTCGCTGCCTACCAGACGAGAAACGTTAACAGTCCTCTTTGAGGCCAATCGCTTATTCTCAGTTCGCAGAGTTTGAGACCCTACTGTAATAATTATTACATCAAACCGTTTACTAAAATAACTGTAAATTTCGAAGCTCGTCTAACAAAATTTTTATGAAGCTGTTAAAAGAGAAGAACATTGCTGTTAAATATTCCAGCTGTCAAAATTCTTGAAATGTTGAACGAATATTGTTGAAATTCAAACTTTTGGTATATTGATTTAAATGTTTAATTTTCTTTCAGTCTTTATATACCCCCTCAAGCAGCTGCTTGCCACAGAGGTCTGACAGGAGCCTGTCAGTTTATATGCCAGAGTAGAAGGTCTGAGAGGATGGCAGGACCTCAGCAGAAAAACAACACGAACATCCATGCCTTACCCGGGGCTTGAACCCAGGTCCCGTAGATCAGTAGCCAAGATTTTCTTCTTTAAAATATTAAAGTTTTTCATTTGCCTTTCCATTCACATAACGCGGAAATTCTCCCTTTTTTTTTTTGTCTAGGCACTGTATATAAGTTGTTTGAGCTGAGTGAGTGGTTAACACGCTTGGCTACTAATCAAAGGGACTTGGGTTCCAGCCCAGGTAAGGCATGGATGTTTGTGTTGGTATTTTTTCCTGTGTTCCAGCCATCCTCATAGACCTTCTAGTTTGGCGTATAAACTGACAGTCTCCAGTCAGACCTCTGTGGCGAGCAGTTGCTCAAGAGAATGTTTATTTTATTAATTAATAACCACGAAGTATTAATTCACTATAAGTTATTCCGATGTGAACAACATCGGAGATTAAAGCTTCAAGTTAATAATCTTATCAACTTGAGGCCGTGGTCATTTAGTTTCAAACAGTGGAACTTAAGTTGTGGAAGTCATAGGAGGCAGCAGATTCAAAATCCACCAATCAAATTCTCTGGATAATCAACCTTACATAAGCAAATGTGAATCGCTGCCGACTTCACTCAACTAAGATGTCGCAAATCCGTAGCAGGAGAATCAGCATTCTTATCATGTAAGTAGATTGGTAGATTTTTCACACCGTCTAATATTGAACTTGCTGGCTCCTGTAACTAATCTGGGTCAGCGTTGAGATTTATCTCCGCAAAATTCCCCGCCCTGCCCACGGTCAGTAGGAGACACCGATGGGCTTGGAAAGGCCGCCGTCCGTCGGATAGGACGTTAAGCCGTGACCCCGTGTGTGGGAGAGCCATACCCTGTGCACGTTAAAGAACACGCTGGATGGTCTTGACGGGGGGCTACCATCTGTCTCCCAACAGCTGTTCCAGTGGGTCCCCTCCCCCAACCTTCTCTGAGCCTTCGGAGTTCATGTGACCTGGCCATTTAGCCCATGGTGTGCAAAAAAAGTGCAGCTCAGAGGTAAAACAACCCAACCCAACCTGTAACTAATCACCCGGATAAGGCATGGATGTTTGTATTTCTCTTTCTGCTGAAGATCTGTGAGGAAGGCCTCACAGATCTTCTCCGTGTCGTATAAAACCGACAAGTTCCTGTCAGACCTCTGTGGCAACAGCTGCTTGAGGGTTGATTTTTTAGAATAAATTTCGCTGCCTGTAAATTCCATAACCTCATCTCATATATATGGATTGCGGCTCTTAAAATTTAGGTCTAAAGTAAAAAAAAGGTATTCTCTTTTGAAAGTTTACCGACTCCTGAAGTTTTAGCATTCAATTTTAAAGTCTTATAGCTCTCAATTTTAATATTTCAAGTAGCAATACACCCAGCGGTCAATTTATTAGGTACAGTTTCGTGTTATGCCAATAGTAAATCACACAGATAATTCGGAAACTTCTTAAATAAGCTTTTTGTGAAAAATATGACTGAAGATCGTTCTGTATTTGGAGAGTTACGGAAATTGGAATATTTAACTGCATCAATATCAGTTTAGATAATTGCTCTGAGAATGAAAACAAGATGAAACGAAATACACTACAGGAAATAAAAAAAAATGCAACACTTGCAAGAAGTTATGCAAATGTGAAGAAATTAAGGAGGCGGTAGTATATGGAAATGATTACTTTTGCAGGATGGTCGAAACGATTGGATAACGACACAGATAAAGGCAACCAAGCTCTCTACATAGTAAACTCACAGATTAACTGTAGAAATAGACTTCAACAATTGTTAAAAATATCTGAAAAAAAAAATATTATCGCTGACGCGGCGGGAATCGAAGCCGCAACACTCTGGATACATGCCAAGAGCACTCTAACCATTAAACCACGCATCAGACGCTAAAATCTTCCTAAAATTCCCCGCCCTGCCCACGGTCAGTAGGGGACACCGATGGACTTGGAAAGGCCGCCGTCCGTCGGATGGGACGTTAAGCCGTGGCCCCGTGTGCGGGAGACCCATACCCTGTGCACGTTAAAGAACACGCTGGATGGCCTTGACGGGAGGCTACCATCTGTCTCCCAACAGCTGTTCCAGTGGGTCCCCTCCCCCAACCTTCTCTGAGCCTTCGGGGTCCATGTGACCTGGCCATTTAGCCCTTGGTGTGCAAAAAAGTGCCGCTCAGAGGTAAAACAACCCAACCCAACTAAAATCTTCCAGAATAAGACCTATAAATCTTTCATTGAGATGTGGCTGACCTTGCCCCATTCAGGAGAGGCAACTTTTCCAATTGTTGCTAATGATTTAGATGTTACTAAGGAGATAAATCACGCTTAAGTGTTTATTATTAAGAATCCATCCATAGTAAATTCACAGATTACTTGCATCTCCATGAAAGATTTATAGGTCTTATTCTGGAAGATTTTAGTGTCTGATGTGGTTTAATGGTTAGAGTACTCTGGCATGTATCTGGAGAGTTGTGGGTTCGATTCCCGCCGCGTCAGCGATATTTTTTTGTAGATATTACATCCACTATGCAGTGGCATGTTATCGACATAACCATGCCACTGCATAGTGCCTAGTGTGTATGAAATTATCCTTCTTTAACTTAACAATTTGCTTCGCTGAAACTTATTTATTTCCTAATAAATGTCTATGCATAGAAAGAAAACAGTATGCATTCTTCTTTTTGTCTACATATGCGAATTAAATGCTCAAGGAAAGCAATTGAAAAATCTCCGTGAAGCCATTCCATCAGTTGGTGGCACACCCTGTTCCTTCGTATTTGAGCACGATTCTGAGCAGCTGCTTACTCAAAGGTCAGGAATCTTGACCTCTCCAAATGCAGCAGATACAAACTTGTTACTCGCTAAGCGCAACAACAACAGACTTTTAATTTCGGCTGAGACGTAAAATTTATTCGTAAAAACAACCGGAAACAAACAGCTGGGAAGAAGAGGGGTTTTGTGATTATAGTTACAGAATACTTCTATCATGTTTCAACGAGTGGCGTATCTAAAACCGGAGTGACAGGTTTTTATTCAAAATTAGCAAAAGAAAAACAAGTCATCACGTAAAACTCTGCGAAGCGTAGTCGGATGATGAGTTATGTATTTATTGATTTGGAAATCTTTGGATCTTAGTTACTTTGCTAGGAACGTCTACAGAGGCGATAAATAATCACTCAGTAATTATGGGCTTCGTTTAATCACGATTCGTTTGTTGACAAGATAGAAAAAAATATGCAGTAAAAACAAAAATGTTCAAATGAAATGTTTTTTTACAGAACAAAAGGTTTTAAGGTTACGAGAAAGGAGTTCAGAGTTTGTAACCCCCATGTAAATTTACGTCATTAAAAAAAGCTGCATTCACTTGTTTATACCTTCTCCTCCTCCTGCAGTTCCCACATCAAGAAAATATTTCCAGCTTTTGCCATAAGTGCTTTAAAGGTTGGTGCGGCCATCGGCAAACAACGATTTGTCCTTGCACCTCATATTTAGCGGTTTATTTATTATTTTTCTCTGAAGCCAATATATTCATTTTTGTATTCTGCTTATACTGCGTATAGAGGAAAAATTGCCTCGAGCCAGTGGGATCCGAATTTGGGTTGGGTTGGGTTGTTTTACCTCTGAGCGGCACTTTTTTGCACACTATGGGCTAAATGGCCTGGCCACAAGGACCCCGAAGGCTCAGAGAAGGTTGGGGGAGGGGACCCACTGGAACAGCTGTTGGGAGACAGATGGTAGCCTCCCGTCAAGGCCACCCAGCGTGTTCTTTAACGTGCACAGGGTAGGTCTCTCCCACACACGGGGCCACGGCTTAACGTCCCATCCGACGGACGGCGGCCTTTCCAAGCCCATCGGTGTCCCCTACTGACCGTGGGCAGGGCGGAGAATTTTGCGGAGATAAATCTCAACGCTGACCCAGCTGGGACTCGAACCTGGGAACTACAGATTACGAGCCTGACGCGCTACCGACTGAGCCACCCCCGCCCCTGTGGGATCCGAACCCACCACCTCTTGATAACACGTCAGGTGATTTGAATGCTTAGCTACCAACCACTGATCGTGATCTCCTCCTTCGTCGTTGTTGTCAGGTCTCATACTCTAGTTTCAAGCAGATGTTACGATTGCAGATAAAGTCTCTATTCATCAGAGTTATTTCAGGTTGGCGCACAACGCCAGAAGCATACCAAGACGATCCAAATGGTTGGGTTGTTTTACCTCTGAGCGGCACTTTTTTGCACACCATGGGCTAAATGGCCAGGTCACATGGACCCCGAAGGCTCAGAGAAGGTTGGGGGAGGGGACCCACTGGAACAGCTGTTGGGAGACAGATGGTAGTCCCCCATCAAGGCCATCCAGCGTGTTCTTTAGCGTGCACAGGGTATGGCTCTCCCGCACACGGAGCCACGGCTTAACGTCCCATCCGACGGACGGCGGCCTTTCCAAGCCCATCGGTGTCCCCTACTGACCGTGGGCAGGGCGGGGAATTTTGCGGAGATAAATCTCAACGCTGACCCAGCTGGGACTCGAACCTGGGAACCACAGATTACAAGCCTGGCGCGCTACCGACTGAGCCACCCCCCCGCCCCGATCGATCCAAATGGTATTTTTTTGTAAACTTATTTTAACGTCTCCCCGTGAATTATGCATGTTGGTATATGTATGTTAGTAGGCCACAGTCATTTTCTTATTCGATAAGAAGATTGTAGTTATTATTGCTGAGATTTTCGTAGAAATCTTGCTAACTAAATATATAAACTGTGAGAGCAATATGGAATTGCATCTATTTGCCAATACATTAATTACTTCTGTCTTTTTTGGGCACAATAAAATAATTTCGAGAACATTTTTGTCACTTGCCAAAAAAAGAGAATTCGGAATGGAAATTTTCCTTTGTGTATCAAGAGCCTTACTAGGCAGTTCTTCTACCTTCTGAGTTCTGAAAGGGGAATTTTAAGAGAGGATTTTCCTTTTTAATTTTATCTGGATTTCTACACAAACGTTTGCCAAACTGTGGTCTGGGGCCCGATACCAGTCCTTAGAAAATATGCAAATAGTCGCATGATCATATTATTATCTGCCGACATTCATGAACGCGCCAAGGTATGACTAGTTCCAAGTTGCACCGTGCCGTAACAATACGGTGGCATAGGTGGTAAAATACCACAGACCCAGGACTTCGGAGAGTCCCCACTCAAAATCAAACTTCATTAAAAACCTAAAAATAGAAATTAATACAATTGTGATAATTTCCATCCTTTTGATTCCATTTATTATGAAGGTACTCGAACGAAATCATTTATCGTCTTGGGAAAGTGACAGTAATAAGAATATTTTTTTAGTATTTTATATCAATAACCATCATTTTATATTTATAATCAGCAATACTGATTTTTATGAACATTTTAACAAATTACTCCACTTCGTCTGCAGCTAATTTTTATTTTCAACGAAAAAAATATGTATTAGATTGAAAAAATTGTTAAGCGTCAGAATTACCACAAAAATAGTGGATGTAATGGGCCTCCATACGTTTTGCCACGAGCCCTTCCACTCCTAGTTACGCCACTGCCATGTCATATTTCGCATTTTCTTTTTAATTATTTAAAAGCTATAAAGTGCACACATAATAAATGACTTATTGTTATATTATTAAATAAAAAGTGAAAATTTATTCCTTTTTTTTAACTTTTTTATATGCGTTTACAATTTTGGGCTGTAAAAAAATCACTGGAAAAAACCGGTTCCCAGCTATATAAAGTTTGGGAAACCGTGTGTTTCCCATTAAACCAAATCTTCGCCGGATAATTAATTTTTGTTTCATTACGCACTAGCGATAATTCCCTTGCTCCAAATACTATCTATTAACGAAGATATGCCGCCTTTTAAAACATTGCCCCCACCCCACCCCTAAGCAGCTGCCTAACCGCTTAATGAAGAATGTGATCTAGACATCGTGAACCGCACTCGTGGAAGGTCTGATAACGAAGTCTCGGTTTGCATAAATAAAAAGTTGCCTCTGTGAGAGTTCTCAGAAGGAATTATGACTCAGTGAGATTCAGGACAAGTTATTGATTAGAAAATGATCTGAATTTTATTTACAAACCATGTTTTATGTGGCTTAGTATATCACTGATAATCTGATAGTTGAAAAACACTATTTTTTTTTAAGATTATACCATTTCTCGAACGTTTTTCAAACCAAACATATCACAGATCATCCTTGGATATTCATGCAAGGATTTTTTTTATGTGTCCTTAGATATTTTTAGAAAGAACGTTCTTTAGTCAGACCGAAATAAATTAAATCATCATCATCATCCTCAAGCAGCCATGGGCTACGGAGGTCCAACCAGACCGTGCAATTTAATTCCCCAAGCAAGTCTATCCTGAGCTACATCTACTGCATCTGGCCACTGCACACCAATTCTAACAATGTCCTGTTTGACATTGTCTGCCCACCGCATCCTAGGCCTACCCTTCTTTCTGAGGCCTTTAGGCACACTGTTCATAACCCTATTCGCCAATCTATAATTATTCATACGGGCAACATGGCCAAACCAACGAGTCTCTCTCTGCACAATATGCTGCTTAAAGGAGGTTGCAAACTCCTTTGCCTAACCTCATCATTAGTTACAAAGTTTAACCACCTAATGCCCAAAATACTGCGTAAGCATCTGGAATCAAAAGCATCTAGTTTCCTGTTATCTTGTTTACAAAGTGTCCAAGTTTCACTACCATAACTAACCCTAGAAAGAACCAAACTATTATACAGTCTAATTTTAGTCTTTAGGTGTATACGCCTATTTCTCCACACTCTCCATAGATTCTTAAAAGTCCCGGCAGCAATCCCTATTCGTCTGTTAATCTCATGCCACACATCATCATTATCTGTTACATAGCTCCCAAGATAATTAAACTGTGACACCTGCTCAAGACTGCAACCATTCAGATTAACTGAATCACAGCCTGCCTGACCAATTTTCATCACTTTAGTTTTCTCTCTGTTTATAACCAAACCTACTCGACTACCAGTCTCATCAACAGCTCGAATGAAAGAGTTCATCTCATCAACATCATTTGCCAGAAAGGCTAAATCATCAGCATAATATAAATCAGAAATTTTTGTATCTCCAGCCCATTTACGGCCAAAATCTTTCCCTTGAAGTGAATTTCGCATAACATAATCAATAACCAAACTAAAGAGAAAAGGAGACAAAATGCACCCTTGTCGAACACCAGAAGTAATGCTAAACCAATTGCTACAAGCCATACCAACTCTCACACATGACTCAGTGTTATTATAGAGAGCCTTCATTATGTTAACTAACTTGTCTGGTATACCATATGACAATCAACCATAAATTATGTCGATCAACAGAGTCGAAAGCCTTTTTAAAATCAACAAAGCTAACAACCAAAGGTTTCTGAAACTCTAAACATTTCTCAAGAACCTGTCTAAGTGAAAATATCTGATCCACACATCCCCTACCACTTCTGAATCCACATTGCTCATCACGCAATTGACTGTCAACCAGATTCTTAATTCTATTAAGCACAATCATGGAAAGAACTTTACCTGGAACAGAGAGTAGGCTAATACCCCTATAGTTATCACAAGAACTGCGATCACGTTTTTTGAAAATAGGGATAACAATAGCTCTGGTAAAATCCTTAGGAACCATGCCTTTATCATAAAAGATATTCAGAATTTCAGTCATCCAAGTGGTAACCAAAACATTCCCAGCTCTAAGCATTTCGGTAGTAATTTCATCTACCCCTGGGGATTTATGTAGTTTAAGTTTAGAAACAGCCAAAATAACTTCAGATTGTGTTATAGGGCCAACATTAAAGCCACCAATGCATCTATCATCAATGCAAACAATGGGAATAGAACTAACTGCATTGTTTAGAACATCACTGAAATGCTCAGCCCACCTAGCCATGACAGAATCCTCACCTTCTATAACCTTACCTTGTTTATCCTTCAATCCTTGTATACCTGTACGTTTTCTACCACACAAAACATTAACTATCTGGTACAGCTCTCTGCTGTTGTGCTGTCTAACTGCTTCCTCGGCTTTGTCAGCCAAACCATCAAGCCAAAGATTCTTATCAGCAGCTAACTGATCTTTTACACGTTTATTAAGCTCTCTGTAATGCTTTCTATTAGGACTAGTAGGGTATTGATTAAGGACATTCCTGCAGTTCTTTCTTTCCGAAATAAGCTCAAGTGCCTTATCACTCAGATAATTCTGTCTCTTCTGCTCCTTTTTTCCTAAAAGAGTACTGTTAGTGTCCAAAAAAGCCTGTTTAAAATGATCCCATTCTTCCTCAACTTCAGTAGTAAGCATACCATGACTGTCATAATGACTAAGTAACCTATCATGGTAAGCTTTGGCTATAACTGGGTCTTTCAGAGCTTCAGTATTAAAAGCAAATTTTTTAACCCTAGCACAACACTTTTTTAGTTTAAGTTGCAAGACACTTTTAACTAGGTAATGGTCAGATCCAATTTCAGCTCCCCTATATGCCCTGGTATTTCTAACAGAATTAGCCCATTGCTGTTAATTAATATATAATCAATCATATTCCTATGCAGCCCATCAGGTGAAACCCATGTGTACTTATGTATGTCGCGGTGTTTGTAATATGTGTTAGTTATTCTGAAACCATTGAGTTTACTTACCTGTAGGAGACGTTGCCCATTGCCATTGCAGCTACCAATACCAAAAGGGCCAATCACCCCTCCCCAAAGGTCAGAGTCAGTACCAACTTTGGCATTGAAGTCACCAAGAACAAGGGTAATATCTCCTTTCTTGACAGAATTCAAAATATCCTGAAGTTGTTCATAAAACCTATCCTTCTCATCCTCATCGGCATCCTCAGTGGGGGCATAACAGCAGATAACATTCAGGTCTTTAACGCTTGTCTGAAATTTTGCTGTAAGAAACCTTTCATTAATGCACTCATATCCTAGAAGAGCATCACTAGCGTGTCTGCTGAGAAGCAGTCCCACGCCTTGGTCATGCTTATTGTCGTCCCTCCCTGAAAAGAGAAATTTAAGATTATTTTTAAGAATCTGACCTTTATCTGTCCATCTGGTCTCTTGCAAGCCGAGAATAAATTATAATGGTGGAATTCTTGTGTGAGGACATCAAGAGAAAAAGCTCTATGCAGAGTCCTCACATTCCAACTACCTATGGAGAGAAAATGGTTAGTAGGATGTTTAAAGAAACTATGTTTATTGAGAGAGGGAATGCCGACAATATCAAACAGCCCCCTAATCGCAGACATGGGGCAAAGACCCGTTCCCCCACCACTAAAGGCTGAAGCCATCTACACTGGAAGACTTCCTCCAATGTAGAATTTGACGATGCCAATAGAAGCAAAGAGTTCAGGTGCCTGCGATGACCTCTGCTCAGGATTATCCACCAGCTGATAAACATATCCTGTGAATCTATTCACTTGGGGCTGTCAACCTACAAACAAACAGAAAACACAGCGGAAGATTTTCCCTCCACAGAAGCCCACCAGTGCAGCAAAATCAGGATCCATAATCAAGCTCAGAGCCATATATCTGTCCAGTCCAGTGGGTTTATATGGTTAGTACCAGGACCCTGTGTGGTTGACCACTCCTCAGCAGGGTAGAAAAAAAAAGAAAGAAAAGTAGCCATAGTTGTCCAAATCAGTAGGCCACACTAATCTGGCAGCCCTCCCCTTCCGTTCACTTCCACAAGAGAGTATCTCTTTTGAAAGGTACTAACGGTCTGCACCACGAGAAGGCGGGGTCGGATCATACTTATTGTTTAGTTAGGTTACCACTTAGAGTTGTCGATAAACGGATAATGAATTCGAATACATAAACTATATTATAAAAAATTACCGGCATTTTCATGTTATATGAAGGGGGAAAGTCACATTCAAAGCTCCTTAACTTTGAAAAATAAGCTTTTTACAGAAAAATGTTACAAGAAATAAATTGAAGATCACACTCAGATATCCCTAAATCTTAATTTTCAACCATATTGGTTTTAATGAGTTATTGAAGCTGGAATGTTTATCCGCAGAAGCTGGCTTTCCTTTCACATAAAGTGGAAGTGTCCAGTTACTCTTTTGTGTTATAGTGCTCTTCAGAATTTATTCTGCAGGGAAACTTCGCGGTAAATTTTACCGTTTTTCTTCTCTTCTTTACCACGTAAAAAATGGCATGTGAATTTCTTCAATACTGCCACTTTCTAACAAATGAGTATTTTCCTAATTTCCGACCAAACTGAGTATTTCTAATGAAGGCATTTTTTAAGTTTTTTTTCGAAATGATAAACTGCTTTTCTAGTCATTGAAACTGATCTTTCTGCTTAAAATATTCAGGTTCATTTTCCGATTCAAACTAGCTCTTCAAAATTACATTTCAATCATAACAGATTTCTTTCTGTCGTTAAATAAAAAAAGTCTTAACAACCAATCTCTCGTGGCATGATTCTGATGAGGTCATGATGAAAGTGCTTAAAGCGCCAATACTTAAAGAGCATTCAGATATTGTATCTTAGTGAAGCTCTTATTTAGGTAAAAGTCTACATCAGAGGTCGCCCAACCTGCAGTTCGTAAAACAAATAAAGAGTACATCGAATCTGGCTCATTTCTTCCATTTTTTGGCCAAACATTCTTTCGTGCATAACTAAGCGATTCTGCTAGTTCACGTACTCATTAAAATTGTATATATATATATATCAAGATATTTTCTTGATTCCTTCAAAATAGAGTTTCTTTTCCCAATTCATTACTTATTAGAAATGTATGTATTTAAGTAGAGAATTATTCCTGCGACTCTTTATATTTTGTTTCCTCAATGGCTCTTCATTAAGATTGAGTTGGACGGACCTAGTCTAGAGAATTGCACTCAGCAGCCACGTTATGAAACTGTGGAACTGATGATAATTTAAATATTTCAATCAAATCTATTCAAATATTTATTTCTAACGATATGCGTTTACATATTTACAGAGTTATGGGGGGCGGGGGTGGCTCAGTCGGTAGCGCGCCAGGCTCGTAATCTGTAGTTCCCAGGTTCGAGTCCCAGCTGGGTCAGCGTTGAGATTTATCTCCGCAAAATTCCCCGCCCTGCCCACGGTCAGTAGGGGACACCGATGGGCTTGGAAAGGCCGCCGTCCGTCGCATGGGACGTTAAGCCATGGCCCCGTGTGCGGGAGAGCCATACCCTGTGCACGTTAAAGAACACGCTGGATGGCCTTAACGGGAGGCTACCATCTGTCTCCCAACATCTGTTCCAGTGGGTCCCCTGCCCCAACCTTCTCTGAGCCTTCGGGGTCCATGTGACCTGGCCATTTAGCCCATGGTGTGCAAAAAAGTGCCGCTCTGAGGTAAAACAACCCAACCCAGAGTTATGGAAGCTGAAACAATAAGAAAGTTCACTCGTTCTTAAAAAAATATTCAAAAATGGCAGAAATTAACATAATTATTGCGCGAACTACTAAAAAATACTCTTATATGGTTAGTAAAGCTCAGTATAATGATCATTGCTTTGATTTATACTTGTTTATATTAATTTTGTTCCTTATTAACTATTTAAACTGGCATCGTTGGTGTTAAATATTCCAATTTAGTAATTGTTTAAATACCGAAAGAATATTGTTGAAAATCGAGATTGAAATAATTTAAAGATCTCAGTCGAGATTGAAATAGATTGATTGAGATCTTTAAATTATTTTCAGTCATATTTCTAAATGAAAATCTTGTTTAAGAAGTTACTGAGTTCTGTATCAGAGTTACTATTGAGAGAAAATGGAACTGTTCCTAATAAAGTGGTCGCCGAGTATGAAACATAAAAGAAACGAATCCTAATAAAGAAGCCACTGAATCTGGAACCAAACGCCAAGTGTCGTCAGGGCCATCTTAAGCTTTACCTTGGCCCCCTAGGCAAAAGCAAATATTGCACTCTATGCAGGAATTTTCCCTCTTGTCACGACATGTGGTAATGAAAATGAGCCGTAAAAATTCCCCTCTCCCCCATCATTTGCTTACTTTGGCTATGTCAAAATATGGCCCTGAGTATCGTAACAATATATGCTCAGTACGTTTTCTGTTTTCATCTCAAGTTGAGACATTACAGGTTGGGTTGTTTTACCTCTGAGTGGCACTTTTTTGCACACCATGGGCTAAATGGCCAGGTCACATGGACCCCGAAGGCTCAGAGAAGGTTGGGGGAGGGGACCCACTGGAACGGCTGTTGGGAGACAGATGGTAGCCTCCCGTCAAGGCCATCCAGCGTGTTCTTTAACGTGCAGAGGGTATGGCTCTCCCGCACACGGGGCCACGGCTTAACGTCCCATCCGACGGACGGCTGCCTTTCCAAGCCCATCGGTGTCCCCTACTGACCGTGGCAGGGCGGGGAATTTTGCGGAGATAAATCTCAACGCTGACCCAGCTGGGACTCGAACCTGGGAAGTACAGATTACGATCCTGGCGCGCTACTGACTGAGCCACCCCCGCCCCAAAGAGACATTACAGGTAAATCTTAAAACGCGATTCCGCTTATAATGCGATGCAAGCGTGGTTCCCTTTTTTGTCAAAAGAAATCTAATTTTTCACCCAAGAACTACATATTGGATTCCTTGTGTAGTTTTGTGTACTCGTGGGCGTTATTTTCACTCCAGCACGAATCCGCGATACTTTTTATCGTTTGACATCCGAAAGAATACCAGCAGTTGATTCAATTACTTGTAACCTTTTGTTGGCAACATCCGTTTCATTTGTATTTCAAATGAACAAACTGACAGCAGTTTCATTACCGAATTTTTACTAACGCGATCCCGCTTATATCGCGATGCGATTCTTTGGACCCCGAGCACGCGTTATAACGGGATTTACCTACATAAAAAATATTCTGGTAAGAGCTGAAATTGTCCTCATTTTCTCTTTGCACATTATGTAGTTATTTAGTATTGCAATATCTCATTGGTTTTTAAATATTTGAATTAAAACGAATCTTTTTATTACTTAGATATTCGTTATCAATGGTATATATTGACACTCTGAAACCATGTTGCTAAAATTTTTACTCTCAGTAGTAGTTTTTTGATATCATGAGCATGAAAATTGACACTAAATTTAGATTGTGGTTCTTACTTATAAAATGATGGAAATCAATCGATGTCTCTTACTTCGATAATTTATAATGGTCATTTAAATTTTTGCCATTTTTCAAAGTCTTTCATCGTTACAATCATCGGGCTCTTTTAAAACTATTATGATATTTAGAAAATGCGAATCTTAAAACATTTACCACTTTTCCAATCTAAAAAAGATTTTCCGACTTTCTCCAAAATTAAGAATGCTTAATGTGCGGGGACGGACGGACGATAAAGTAAAACCAATAGCTCTTTCTTTTGAAAACGACATGATAAAAAAAGAGCACACCCAATTCTGCTTTTACACGGATTTTTTTACACGATTTTGATTTAACGCGGTTTAGGAAAAAATTCCAATTCTCTTTTTACACGATTATTTTGATCTAACATGGTTCAAACGGCGCCTTTTTAAAAATCTCCATTTGAATTTAATTCTGAAAAAATATTCCTATTCAAGAAAATATTCCTAGAATTTATATTTATAACAAAGATGCCGCTTTTATAGTTACATTTACGAAGTTAAAACTACTTCGAAAATGTATTACAGATACACATTTTGTGCACTAAAATCCCCAAAATAAAATCTACACTAACATAAATACACAACAAGTTTTCTCTGTTTTATTCTCTATTTTATGGAAAAGTTGTACAAAATCTACTTCGGAATAAAGTGGCAACATTGAGTTCCGGGAATTCCCCTCAATTTCATCTTCAATACATACGATAGTCTTGGTCTCTCATTTCGTGTTTAAAGTTAGAAGTGTTTAGATGTTTAATGAAAGAAATCGAAAATTTTTTTTGTTTTTTGAAGTTTTCAAGCGATGAAAGTGATATAATTCCGGTCTTAGGCAAAAAAAAATGCGTCTATTGTCAGAAAGTGACAACGAATAAAATCTAGTTAATAAGCATATGTAAGTAATATATTTTTGCACTTTTGTATTCTTGAATTAATGGCATATTATTTTCTTTATGAAGGATAATCTACTTTATATATGTACATATAATTATCTTTATAAGTTTATAAAATAAAAAATGTGTTTAAATGGCTTCTACTGTGGCATATAAACTGAAAGGCTCCTGTCAGACCTCTGTGGCAAGCAGCTGCTTGAGGGGGTATTTATTTATTTATTTTGTTTGAAAACAACTTATTATTTGTACTGGGTTTTCACGTCTGGAACCAATCTTCTATTTTTTCTTATGCACTGTATTTTTTTTTTACATTTTTTTTTTTGGCATGGTTTTTTCGGGAACCTATTTACCGTGTAAAAATAGATTTGGGTGTATTAGGATTTTTTTTCTTTATAAACACAATATTTTTCCCCTTATACTTTTGTTTCCTTTCAACACTTATTTGCATTTTAAAATCTTTCCCGAAACTCCCTTTTTTTTTCAATTTTAAAAGTGTCGTCAAACGAATTGACACCATATCCCCAGCAATAGAATGGTGGCGCCAATCATAAATTTCCCTTGTGTATTCCACGATGCAAGTGAAACTTCTTTTATTTTACTGAACGTAAGTTATGGCATGAAAAGTTTGTTATCAAAAACTTTGTTCGAAGTTTAGATACGATGAGGTTCGTAGGAATAAGCATGTATTTTTGAATGGCATTTTTCTTCTGTGTGTTATCGATTTTAAAGAAAAAGCAGAGTTCTCCTGTTTGCATTTAGAACTTCTGGGGCGATGCGCTGGTGTGCTCTGGCGCGACTACGTCACCTTCATGTTGTTACTTAATGAACTGGAAGAAGGACATGTTAGTTTTTAAAAGAATTGGCGGAAAGACAATTTCAAAGGAATAGGCAGAAGTAGAGTGTTATTTTTTAAAAAAGAACTGACTAAAGAATAAGTTACTTTTAAAAGAATTGGCAATAGGATATATTTTTTAATGAATTGACAAGACATGGTCATCTGTGAGCATTCTCGAAGGAGAATATCCACGAGTTGAGAGTTACTGCATTTCCTCAGTATCCTAATCTAAGGTTCGTGTTTAATCGTGGGTGTTGCTTAAACTACAAAAAATCCTCAAGGGTAGATGAAATTGCCACTGAAATGCTTAGAACTGGAAATGTTTCTGTTACCTAAGGATTTTTCCCGAACTATTATTACCCATATTTTAAAAAAAAGGTGGTCGCAATTCTTGTGATAACTATAGGGATATCAGCCTACTTTTTGTTTCAAGAAAAGTTCTTTGCATGATTATACTTAATAGAATTAAGAACTTGGTTGATGGACAACAGCGCGATGAACAGTGTGGATTCAGAACTGGTAGATCAGATTATTTCACTTAGGCAGATTCTTGAGAAATGTTTAGTGTTTCAGAACCTGTGGTTACTAGCTTTGTAGATTTCAAAAAGGTTTCGACTGTTGTTCGTGAGATCTTATGGCATACCAGACAAGTTAGTTAACCCTTCTTTATCATAATACCGTGTGGTGTGGGAGAGTTGGTAAAGCTTGCAACAATTGGTTAGCATTGCATCTGGTGTTCGACAAGGGTGCATTTTTGTCTCCTTTTCTCTTTAGGGAAAGAGGTTGCGCTTAAATAATTTAGAGATCTGAAAATTTCTGATTTAGATTATGCTGATGATTTAGCCCTTTTGGCAAATGATGTTGATGAGATGAACTCTTTCATTCGAGCTGTTGATGAGACTGGTAGTAGATTAGGTTTGGTTATAAACAGAGAGAAAACTAAGGTGATGAAAATAGGTCAGGTTGGTTGGTTGTTTTGGGTTTAATGGCGCAGTAAAATCTCAGGCTATAATGCGCCAAACAAATGTCAAAATAAATGCTAAAAGTCATAAGGCCCACAACCAAATTTTAAAATTTACAATACACATACACAAAAAAGGTAAAACAATAAAAGGAAGCATAGGTAACAAGAAACAAATGTATAAATTTGGAATAAATATAAAAAGAACCCAGGTGTAAGTGACCTGGGTTATACATTCGAATAAAACTATAGACGAGTAAAATATCCAGTATATTTTAAAAAGTCGAAAATCCTTCTCACTTAGCTGTAATGCTGCAGATCACTCAATTGATCTAGTGACAAGGGGCGGGGGTGGCTCAGTCGGTAGCGCGCCAGGCTCGTAATCTGTAGTTCCCAGGTTCGAGTCCCAGCTGGGTCAGCGTTGAGATTTATCTTCGCAAAATTCCCCGCCCTGCCCACGGTCAGTAGGGGACACCGATGGGCTTGGAAAGGCCGCCGTCCGTCGGATGGGACGTTAAGCCGTGGCCCCGTGTGCGGGAGAGCCATACCCTCTGCACGTTAAAGAACACGCTGGATGGCCTTGACGGGAGGCTACCATCTGTTTCCCAACAGCTGTTCCAGTGGGTCCCCTCCCCCAACCTTCTCTGAGCCTTCGGGGTCCATGTGACCTGGCCATTTAGCCCATGGTGTGCAAAAAAGTGCCGCTCAGAGGTAAAACAACCCAACCCAACCCTTGATCTAGTGACTGCTTTTAGTTCCAAATTACAAGAGAACCTGAAAACTTTAAAGGATATGTTGTATACCTTTAATCTTGAACAAGTCTAACACTGCTGAGATTCATCAAGTGAATAATTTCTTCTGTCTTGCTATAAGCTTTAGGTCATTTAGGCTTTTAGGGTCTTTGTGGCGTGGTTATTTAGCTGACTGTGGTGTTAAAAATTAAAAAAATAATTATGAAATTTCCCCTGAAACGATCATTTTGTCACAGAGTTCATCTTAACAGGAGCCTATTAGTGCAGTCATACATCCGAATTCCTTTGTTCCATACGGAAATCATGACGATGCACTTTACGTCTAAAAAGAGTTATCAGATACTTCGTAAATGTCGTCAACTGGGTAATAACAGCGTTGGCGATGGTTCCTTGGCGTGTCATCGCCAAGGAACCATCGTCAATGATGATGCGATGGACGGAAATACCATCACATCCCTGAGAGGACTCCACACCGTTCCTTTTGCTTGATCTGCCTCAATTTACCTCCGCGCGGCGAAAGCCGAGAGAAAGTTGCTCGGTTGCATACACAGACTGATCGCATGTCACGTGACTGCCGGGGAAAGTGGCAGGAGGGGGGAGAGAGAAACGGGACACACTAAGCAGTCGAGCGAGCAGTAGCGAGGGGAGTATGCAGCTGGAGCAGCAGCAGCGTGCGGCAGACAGACGCGGGCGACCGCTGTTTACTGCAGTACAGCTACACCTGCACGTGCCTGCAGGTGTTGCACCTGTCGCTTCTGGGGAGGTTGTGACCTCCTCGGAAAGCAGCCGCCGTGGCGCGTGCTCAGGGATGAAGGGAATCGGATGCGGCAGAGGATGATGAAATGACTGCACTAGGTGATGGGGGCGGAAGAAGTCCTCTGAGAACAGAGGGAGGTTGTCAAGGTTTCGCTTGTTTCCTTCCTCCTTTGGCAAGATCCGAAACATCGTGATTCGTGTAGGATCTCCTCAGCTGGTCGGAGAAAGTACCAGAAATGTTGAGTTAAAATACCATTACCATGTGGGGGGAATGGCTTGACTTTTGAATTAATCACATATCCGAAAGAATCTGTTATATAACGTCACGGAAAAAAATTTGCATTTTTAAAAGGAAACATCCGTCTGTTTTGGAAATAGTTTCTCCTACAGAAGTCAATGAGAAGATAATTAAACGTCGTTTGTAAGAAAGCTACATGTCCCTCAAGGATATTTTGATTTGTTTTATATAGTACAGCTTGAATAATGCATGCCATGATCTATGAGAACATTGGTTGAGTTACAAGTGATTGACAGCTCAGTCAACCAATAATCTAAGAGAACCTGTCAATGCGTCAAATGCATAGTTTTATTGCATAAGTTGTTTCTACACGTACTTCGCCCCCTGATTTAACCTGATTTTTAAGAAAACATTTCTATACAAAAAGCATAACAATATGGAAATCAAGTTTGAATTTGAATGTGCTATGCCCGTAGCTGCAGATTGGTGAATAGCGTTATGAATAGTGTGCTTAAAGACCCCAGAAAAAGGGGGAGACCTAGAATGCAGTGGGATAGACACTGCCAAACAGAACCATTAGAATTCGCCTACAGTGGCCAAATGCAGCAGCTGTAGCTCAGGATAGACGTGTCTGGAGAACAAAGTTACAGTCTGGTGGGACCTCCGTAGACCAAGGCTGCATGAGAATTTTATATATATGCAAGCGTATATAGAATATTTAAACTGCCTTTTAATTTCGATGGTAGTAGAACTGGATCTAGGGGAGAGAAGGGGCAAGAAGTACCCACTCTCCCTTCTTTGAGAATGCTACGTGTGATAACTGAAACATTTCTATATTATACGTATTTTTTAAAAAAAAAACTTCTTTAAAAAACACTAAAAGGATGAGAAATTTTTTAAGCCAAAACTGGGCTAAGTCTTGCTCTCTCACCATTTTTATTCGAATTCCTTGGTCCCTCCATTTATTTATTTTTAAAATCTGAGCTTGGATGGGTTAGATTGGGTTGTTTTACATCTGAGCGGCACTTTTTTGTACACAATGGGCTAAATGGCCAGGTCACAAGGACTCCGAAGGCTCAGAGAAGATTGGGGGAGGGGACCCACTGGAACAGCTGTTGGGAGACAGATGGTAGCCTCCCGTCAAGGCCATCCAGTGTGTTCTTTAACGTGCACAGGGTATGGCTCTCCCGCACACGGGGCCACGGCTTAACGTCCCATCCGACGGACGGCGGCCTTTCCAGCTTGGATAGGAGTAATTAAAATATGTGATATCTATTGCCTTCAACTTCCAGAATAAAGTTATTAAATGCAAAATGTCTCTCCTATAACAATTTACTTAAAAAGACACTTTTTTTTCTTTTTTTCTGACACTAAAAAAGTTGACTATATGTATTTTGTGTAGAAAAAAAAAAAGTGTAAGAACATTAACAGCAAACGAAAAAGAAAAAAAAGGCAATCCCTCTCCGATGGCGGGTATGACAAGAATTAATTGAAAAAGATAGCCGTGATCAGTGAGAGTAGAAAGAAAAGCCTACGGGAAAAACTGCGGTTAGGTTTTTTGGATTAGGTACATACAGAGTTTTCAGCACACATCTCCGCAAGCCTTTCCTTGAAACAATTTTTTTCCTCAAATTGCAAAGTTATTCTGTATAGTGAATATTTGTTTCTACACATCTAGGGGTGGGGGTGGCTCAGTCGATAGGACGCCTAGCTCGTAATCTGCAGTTCCCAGTTTCGAACCCCGCCAGCGTTGAGACTTATCTCCGCAAAACACCCTAACCGAGGACACAAGCGCGGAAAATTGTAATGTTAATAATGACATTTTTTTTTCTTCTGTGAAATAGGTAACGATGTTAGTACCAGCAAAAGGAGTAGTCCTCGGTAAATAGGGGACATCGATGGGATTGGTAAGGCTGCTGTCCATCGGTTGGGATGTAAAGCCATGTCCAGTGTGCCGAAGAGTCAATCCTATGCACGTTGAAAGTTGCCAATTTTGCCAGTTGCTGGGCCAATTGAATCAAATGCTGGATCTATTTAGTCCTCAATTGTGTCACCTGATTCAGAAATTGGGTTTCCAATTGCAGAAAATGCCGTGACAATTGGGATGTCAACTGTGTCAATTCATTTGCCAATTTTGTCAATTGCTATATACCAGTTGTAAACGGAAAAAACTGCGGTTAAACTAGTGCATAAATTGATATAGTAGAAATAGATAGAAGTGCATAAATTGACATGTCAATTAGATTATCAATTTTTTCAACTGTGTCAGTTGAATTCCTAATTGTTTCGATTTTCATCGAATGCCATTCAGTTATGTCAATTGAGTTGCCAATTGAGCCAATTGGATTTTCAGTTGCGTCAAATGATGTGTCAATTAGATTTTCAATTATGTCAATTGCATTTCTTTGCATCAAATGCTGCATGAATTAGGTTATCAATTATATTGATTTCTGTATTAAATGTTGTCAATTGTATCAAAGGCAGTGTTAATTAGGTTGTTAATGGAGTCAATTGTAGTGTCAATAACTTTCGAACTGCCCATTTCTCTGCCAACTGGTTTCAATTGCCCCAAATGCCATGTCAATTAGAATTTCAATTATGTCAATTGCTCTGTCAATTGGATTGCCAATTGCATCAAATGCTGTGTCAAATAGGTTGTCAACTATGTCAATTGCTCTGTCAATTGGATTGCCAATTGCATCAAATGCTGTGTCAAATAGGTTGTCAACTATGTCAATTGCTCTGTCAATTGGATTGCCAACTGCATCAAATGCTGTGTCAAATAGGTTGTCAACTATGTCAATTGCTCTGTCAATTGGATTGCCAATTTCATCAAATGCTATGTCAAATAGGTTGTCAACTATGTCAATTGCTCTGTCAATTGGATTGCCAATTGCATCAAATGCTGTGTCAAATAGGTTGTCAACTATGTCAATTGCTCTGTCAATTGGATTGCCAATTGCATCAAATGCTGTGTCAAATAGGTTGTCAACTATGTCAATTGCTGTGCCAACTGGGCTTCCAATTTAATCAAATACGGTGTTAGTTACTTTGTCAATTGCAGTATCAATTGAGTTGCCAATTTTGATAATTTTTATGCCAGTCAGGTTTCAAATTGGAGAAAATGCTGTGTCAATTGAGTTGCTAATTTTATCAATTGCTGAGACAGTTGGGTTTTCAATTTTTGTCAGACACTGTGCTAATTAGGCTGCCAATTGTGGCATTTGCATTGTCAGTTGAGTTGCTAATTTTAACAGCTGTTGTGCCAATTGGGTTTCCAACTGCGGCTAATACCGTGTCAACTAGTTTGTCAATTGTCTAGGGTCGTGTCAAGGCAGTGACGATTGGGTCATCTGCATAGGGTGCCATTTCAAAATATTTCATGCTCAGTTTTTAATAGTTGATTCAAAATATAACTATAATTACATTAAACTTTCTACGTGTTACAAAATATCTCTAGCCCTGGACTCAAAATTGGCTAGACACGGTCCGAATTGTGTCAATTCAGCTATTTCATGAAATGCTATTTCAGTTAAGTTGTGAATTGTGTCATCTACTGCTGCCAACTTACAAATCTCTGGGTAACTATTACAACAGAATTGTGAGATATCATAAAAAAATTCCCTATGATAAAATTTTAATTGAATAGTTATATATGTAGATGGTTGTTTTTACTCCTTCCCCCCCCCCCCTCTTGGTTGCACCAGTCTTTTGTTCGTTCTCTCTTGGTTCCACCACTGCCTAGAGATTGATACCATATCAGGGCCTATGCATAAAAAGTGAAAAGCATAACATTAAAATCCACAATTTCGCAAAACCTAAAGACATTTCCATAGCATCTATCAACGTATATTAGTCGGCTGACAACTGGATTTGATATGATTGGCTGCCTGAAAATTGGTTCTAGAATTATAGAATTTTGATGTGAATCAATGCTTTCACCATTCCAGATTTATGAGGTTCTAGTGCATCTTGGTGTATTTTTTGACAGTCATTTAATATACGAAACTGATATCTTGGGAATAAATAAAGATATGCAGCAAAGAAGATGAAGCAAAGAGAGGTAGAATAAGTCATAAGATATCTAGTCAGTAATTTGTTTTTAGAGAGTACGCCGATGGTTTAAAAACTAAATTATTTACATATTCTATTATTACGATTTTTTCTTTCTTACAAATACGCTCTCTGAGTCCAGAAAAGTGCTGTAAAAAAAACACACACATAAAACAATCATGTTTTACAGAAATTTGTCATCAGTTTCGCTAAGGAAAAGAAACCAAGTTTTGCTTTCTGGTTTTGGATTTTAAATTTCTACTTTTCAGAAAATTTTACGTTTTAAAAAATTTGATCGCTATATTTCACAATTACTCAGAGTAATTTAAATTATTTCCTACATATGGATGTGTGTGTCGTTTTTCTGCTGAGGTCCTGCCATCCTCTCAGATCTCCTACTGTGGCATATAAACTGACAGGCTCCTGTTAGACCTCTGTGGCAAGCAGCTGCTTGAGGGGGTATTTATTTTTTATCATTATATAGTCATCATCATCCTCATCATCATCCTCAAGCAGCCATGGGCTACGGAGGTCCAACCAGAAGGTGCAATTTGGTTCTCCAAGCAAGTCTGTCTTGAGCTACATCTGCAGCATCTGGCCACTGCACACCAATTCCAACAAGGTCCTGTTTGACCTTGTCTGCCCACCGCATCCTGGGTCTCCCCTTCTTTCTGAGGCCTTTTAGGCACACTGTTCATAACCCTATTCACCAATCTATAGTTATTCATACGGGCAACATGGCCAAACCAACGGAGTCTCTCTCTGCACAATAATGCTGCTTAAAGGAGGTTGCGGACTCCTTTGCCTAACCTCATCATTAGTTACAAAGTTGAACCACCTAATGTCCAAGATACTGCGTAAGCATCTAGTTACCTGTTATCTTGTTTACAAAGTGTCCAAGTTTCACTACCATTACTAACCCTAGAAAGAACCAAATTATTATACAGTCTAATTTTAGTCTTTAGATATATAGGCCTATTTCTCCACACTCTCCATAGATTCTTGAAACTCCAGGCAGCAATCCCTATTCGTCTGTTAATCTTATACCGCACATCACCAGTATCTGTTATATAGCTCCCAAGATAATTAAACTGTGACACCTGCTCAAGACTGCAACCATTCAGATTAACTGAATCACAGCCTGCCTGACCAATTTTCATCACTTTAGTTTTCTCTCTGTTTATAACCAAACCTGCTCTACTACCAGTCACATCAACAGCTCGAATGAAAGAGTTCATCTCATCAACATCAGTTGCCAAAAGGGATAAATCATCAGCATAATTTTCGTATCTCCAGCCCATTTAAAATCTTTCCCTTGAAGTGAATTTCGCATAACATAATCAATAACCAAGCTAAAGAGAAAAGGAGACAAAATGCACCCTTGTCGAACACCAGAAGTAATGCTAAACCAATTGCTACAAGCCTTACCAACTCTCACACACGACTCAGTGTTATTATAGAGAGCTTTCATTATGTTAACTAACTTGTCAGGTATACCATATGATCTCACAATCAACCACAAATTATGACGATCAACAGAGTCGAAAGCCTTTTCGAAAACAACAAAGCTAGCAAGCAAAGGTTTCTGAAACTAAACATTTCTCAAGAATCTGCCTAAATGAAAATATCTGATCCACACATCCCCTACCACTTCTGAATCCATATTGCTCCTCATGCAATTTAGTGTCTACCAGATATCTTAATTTTATTAAACACTATCATGCAAAAAACTTTACCTGGAACAGAAAGTAGGCTGATACCACTATAGTTATCACAAGAAATGCAATCACTTATTTTAAAAATAGGGATAATAATAGTTCTGGTAAAATCCTGAGGAACCATACCTTTATCATAAAAGATATTCAAAATTTTAGTCATCCACGTGGTAACCGAAACATTCTAAGCTCTAAGCATTTCAATAGTAATTTTATCTACCCCTGGTGATTTATGAAGTTTAAGTTTAGAAATAGCCAAAATAACTTCAGATTGTGTTATAGGGCCAACATTAAAGCTACCAATGCATTTATCATCATTACGAACAATGGAAATAGAACTAACCACATTGTTTAGAACATCACTGAAATGCTCAGTCCACCTAGCCATGACAGAATCCTCCCCTTCTATAACCTTACCTTGTTTATCCTTCAATCCCTGTATGCTTGTCCGTTTTCTACCACACAAAACATTAACTACCTGGTGCAGCTCTCTGCTGTTGTGCTTTCTATCTGCTTCCTCGGCTTTGTCAGCCAAGCCATCAAGCCAAAAATTCTTATCAGCAGCTAACTGATCCTTTACACGTTTATTAAGCTCTCTGTAATGCTTTCTATTATGACTGGTAGGGTATTGATTAAGGATATTCCAGCAGTTCTTTCTTTCAGACTTAAGCTGAAGTGCCTTATCACTCAAATAATTCTGACTCCTCTACTCCTTTTTTCCTAAAAGAGTACTGTTAGTTTCCAGAAAAGCCTGTTTAAAATGGTTCCATTCCTCCTCAACTTCAGTAGTAAGCAAAGCCTGACTGTCATACTGACTAAGTAACCTATCATGGTAAGCTTTAGCTATAACTGGGTCTTTCAGAGCTTCAATATTAAAGGTAAATTTTTTTACCCTAGCACAACACTTCTTAAGTTTAAGTTGCAAGACACTTTTAACAAGGTAATGGTCAGATCTAATTTCAGCTTCCCTATATGACCTGGTATTCCTAACAGAACTAGCCCGTTTGCTGTTAATTAATATATAATCAATCATATTCTTATGCAGCCCATCAGGTGAAACCCATGTGTACTTATGCATGGCGCGGTGTTTGTAATAAGTGTTAATTATTCTGAAACCATTGAGTTTACTTACCTGTAGGGGACGTTGCCCATTGCCATTGCAGCTACCAATACCAAAAGAGCCTATCACCCCTCCCCAAAGGTCAGAGCCAGTACCAACTTTGGCATTGAAGTCACCAAAAACAAGGGTAATATCTCTTTTCTTGACAGAATTCAAAATATCCTAAAGTTATCCATAAAACCTATCCTTCTCATCCTCATCGGCATCCTCAGTGGGGGCATAACAGCCGAGAATATCTAAATTATAATGGTCGAATTCTTGTGTGAGGACATCAAGTGAAAAAGCTCTGTGCAGAGTCCTCACATTCCAACTACCTATGGAGAGAAAATGGTTAGTGGGATGTTTAAAGAAACTATGTTTATTGAGAGAAGGAATGGTGACAGTATCAAACAGCCCGCTAATCGCAGACATGGGGCAAAGACCCGTTCCCCCACCACTAAAGGCTGAAGCTATCTACACTGGAAGACTTTCTCCAATGTAGAATTTGACGATGCCAGTAGAAGCAAAGAGTTCAGGTGCCTGCGATTACCTCTACTCGAGATTATCTATCAGCTGATAAACATATCCTGTGAATCTATTCACTTGTGGCTGTCAATCCACAAACAAACAGAAAACACAGCGGAAGATTTCCCTCCACAGAAGCTCACCAGTGCAGCATATTCAGGATCCATAATCAAGGTCAGAGCCATAATTCTGTTCAGGTTAGTGTATATGGTCAACACCAGGACCCTGTGTGATTGACCACTCCTCAGCAGGGTAGAAAAAAAAAACAAAGAATAGTAGCCAGAGTTGTCCAGATCAGTAGACCTCACTAATTTGACAGCCCTCTCCTTCCGTTCACTTCCACAAGAGAGTATCTCTTTTGAATGGTACTAACAGTCTGCACCACGAGAAGGCGAGGTCAGACATTAGATGCTACGCCTGGCCGGTTCTATGCATCATCACAGGGGATTGGTGCATAGCTCTCCTTCCAGTGACTACCTATCTACCATTTACAGACCATATATAGTATACATTCCGTATATTATTCGGAATGTAAAGGAAAATCGATGTTTTAACTTAACTTTTGCATTAAACTCTTCCTTCTGTACAAAAGCGATTCTGTATCACGATTCATTTGACCACACAATCTGTTTTCAGTGTCCTATGGCCTCTTTTGACGCTATTGAAACTCCAATATACAATTTTTTGGCAACGTGGTTGGTTGGGGTTGGTTGAAAGTTTCAGAGCAAAGGTACCGGAGTTCGAACCACAACTATTTGATTTGTTATATATAATTGATGCAATATATAAGTTTTATTTTACAGTGTTAAATCGTGCGAAGTAATAAGGCAATTGGAACATATTGTTGCGAAAAGTTAACCTGGTGGAAAAGATACCTCTAAAGCAGGCTTGAATCCATAAAAAAATAAAGGGGAGATGAAAATTTTTTTTAATGAGCCGAAAAAGGTAAAAGGGGAGGTCAAAAGGCTGGATTTACATTGTAATATAATGGCTAGCGTGTTTGGCTGCAAATCAAAGTGACCTAGGTTCGAACCCCGGATAAGGCATGGTTGTTTGTGTTGTTTTTTTCCTGAGTTTCTCGCTTTCCTGTCAGACCTTCTTCTATGGTGTATTAAACTGACATGTTCCTGTCAGAACTATGTGGCAAGCAACTGCTTGAGGAGGTATTTATTATATAACAATTCCCTCTCTGTTTAGATCTCTTTAAAATATTTTTTGGAAAATGCATGAAATATGCATCATTTTAATAATATTTTTGCCCCCATTATCTTTGCTAGCATTCGCAAGGCGGAGGGCGTGGTCACCTCTCTCCTCCTCCCCCTCTCTGGATCTGTCCCTGATCCCATATATTTTTCTTCCAGAAATGTCCAAAATCAATTGGTATTTTCGAAGATTTTTCAGCAAGTAAACAGTTTTTGTTGTAGTACTTATAGAGTTAACTTCAAATTTTTCAAATTTTTATTCCCATTAGAAAAATTTTAAATGCGACCTCGATTAGAGAAAACTCTGGGGAGATGTCCCCCGAAGATCCTGTCTTTATCCAAACCTTTAGGTGAAAAAAACACACATTGAGAGCTATCTCCCCTTTTGCCTGTTCGAATTTTCACACCTTAACATTGATAATCAGAATTTTTACATAAATAGATATTAGAATAAAGCCCATATTTTATGATTAAAGAGCGACATAATAATTGCCACTACTAATAATGCTTAAACACTAAAAGTATAAAATGTTATTAAGCTGATAATGTATGCAACATGCAAAAGGATAGTCCGATTAAACTGATGTGTTAATAAATGGCATTCAGTTTAATAGCAAAACAACTATCCAAACAGAATCCTTATTTTACATCATAATTTACAGCAGGACCAAACCGACGATTTAGCCCTAAACGGAAAAATGCCGTTTCGGTTAGCATGCCACTTGGGAAGATAGAAAATTATTCGATGTTCGGCATTTTTGGCTGTTGATGAAACCCTAAAGTCAAAGTTCCCAGATTCGAATACCAACTGTTGCTTTGATTGAACATTGAGATTTATTTATCTCCTCAAAACTCCCACACTGCCCTCGATCAGGAAAAGGACGCCGATGAGCTTGGAAAGACGCCGTTCGTCAGATAGGGCATAAAGCTTAGTCTCTTGTGTAGGAAAGCCATACCTGTGCACGTTCAAGAACACGCCGATGGACTCAACGGGAGTCTATTAGCTGCCACCTAACAGTGGTCCAGTGGGTTCTCTGCACGCTCGGAGTCCTTGAGACCTGGTTATTCAGCACACTATGTGCAAAACAGTGCCGCTCAGTGGTAAAATCAGTCTTTAAATAATAAAAAATATATATACAAATGCATTTCCTCTGACAGGGGTGGGGCGGGGGTGGCTCAGTCGGTAGCGCGCCAGGCTCGTAATCTGTAGTTCCCAGGTTCGAGTCCCAGCTGGGTCAGCGTTGAGATTTTTCTCCGCAAAATTCCCCGCCCTGCCCACGGTCAGTAGGGGACACCGATGGGCTTGGAAAGGCAGCCGTCCGTCGGATGGGACGTTAAGCCGTGTCGCCGTGTGCGGGAGAGCCATACCCTGTGCACGTTAAAGAACACGCTGGATGGCTTTGACGGGAGGCTACATCTGTCTCCCAACAGCTGTTCCAGTGGGTCCCCTCCCCCAACCTTCTCTGAGCCTTCGGGGTCCATGTGACCTGGCCATTTAGCCCATGGTGTGCATAAAAGTGCCGCTCAGAGGTAAAACAACCCAACTCTGACAGGAGTCTATCAGTTTAATACGCCATAGAGAGAATTCTTTGAAGAAGGAGAGACCTCAGCAGAAAGATAACACATACATATCCGATGTTCGAACCCAAGTCTCTTTATTTATAGCCAAAGACTCCAACCAATCGACCACAGGAAAATAATTTTGTTGTAAAATCGAGTTTCATTTGATTATTAAAAACTTATTTTAGAGAAAATACGGAACTTTGAGTACGACTTTCCACTGAAATTTCCCAAATTCTGTCCACCCTCTGTATATATTAAGGTAACAGAAAACAATACACAAAATGAACTACGCATATCTCACTTGTTAAACAAATTACCTTTGTACATTCTAATTTAGTTGCGATGACCTTTAGATACTCTGTAGTGAAATACTTCCTTCCGTTGGAATTCCAAAAGCCCAAAGTTAATGTGCAAATGAAAGCAAATGAAGTTGGAATTGCACTCACGATTTGCATAATAAGATTTCTTGATTTGACCTTGTCACTGTTTATTTTATCTGCTCCATTTTCTTTTCACCCTCTCCTACCATTAGTACTACTGCAACCGACAGTTTTGCCCAAAACGGGTCATCATCAGCAGTCAGTCGGAGGCTTGTGCAATTACGAACTGGTTTGTACCCAATAAATGTTGTGCTTTTTTTCGCCGAAGGTCTGTCAGCCTGTTCCGCTGCGCTTGGGGCAAACCAGCACATTTAAAACAACGTTGTGCCATCATCTGGGAGGTAGAAGGCTGTCGCGAGCTCCCTGAGCATGTCCTTGGGGCGGGTCCTTGTGTGGGATTGCCCCACCCAGATGACGCCTTGTCTTCGTGCATCAACTCCGAAGGAAGGAGGGGGGAGGGCAAAAAGAGCGAGGCGGCTGTTGGTACGAGCTTAATTGATTAAAGTAGTCACTGAAAACGGAGTCAAAAAATGATAGAAAAACCTACTTAGTTGAAGGTTGGTTATAAGATGCTGCCAGCATGGACCTCGAAAAATGCAATTACTTACGATACGGCCACATAAAAAGCGGTTTGAGCATTTTAGCGCTTTTTTTGAAACACTGAACATCTTCCAGCTTCTGGGATGGGGGTTGGCTCAGTTGGTAGGCCGCCAGGCTAGTAATATGCAGTTCCCAGATTCGAGTACTAACTGTGCAGGCATTGAGAATTATCTCCGCAAAATCCCCATTCTGCCCTCGATCAGAAAAAGGAGGCCGATGAGCTTGAAAAGATCGCCGTGCGTCGGATGAAGCATAAAAGCCATACCCTGTGTACGTAAAAGAACATACTTATATGGCCTTGTCGGAAAACTACCATCTGTCTCCTAATAGCTGTCCAGTGGGTACCCTCCCCTTTCTCTTAGCTCTTGAAATCTTTGTAATCTAGCCATATAGCCCATTGTGTGTAAGCCAGTGTCGCTCAGAGGTAAAATAACACAACTTCAGTTTGTTGTGAGTAATGTTTCTTGTTTCAATACTCGAAGGTTTCCCAGCTGGATCAGAGTTGAGATTTATCTCCTAAAAATTCCCCGCCCCGCCCACATTCAGTAGGGGACACCGATGGACTTGAAAAGGCCGCCATCCGTCGGATGGGACTTTAAGACTTGGCCCCTTGTGCGGGAGAGCCATACCCGGTGCACGTTAAAGAACACGCTGGATGGCCTTGAAGGGAGGCTACCATCTGTCTCCCAACAGCTGTTCCACTGGGTCCCTTCCCCCAACCTTCTCTGAGCCTTTGGGGTCTTTGTGACCTGGCCATTTAGCCCATGGTGTGCAAAAAGTGCCGCTCAGAGGTAAAACAACCCAACCCGAAGTTTGAAATGTTTATAATGCTAAACGGCTCAAATCGCTTCCTGTGTGGCCGTATACTTCGGCTGTTGTCGCTCAACTTGTGCGCAGAATATCAAAGTTCAGCAAACTGAGAGCAACAGCAAAAAAAAGTGAAGAAAACGTGTTCTAATGATTTATTGCTCTATGGACTACAAGCGAAACTAGTTTGACATACGGGAATGCATAAAAGTAACGATGCAAGCAGAGGTTAATTTCATGCTTGGTTTGCAGCCCGGAAATATTTAATAATTACTTTGTATTACATTTCAACGCCGTATATTGATGTGATTAGTGTGCAATATTTGGGGCAATACTATGGTGCTGGAAATCAGTATCGAAACTTACACAAGAGAGCAAATTTCATTATCGCAATGTAAATATTCTAATGTATTGTTGTTGACATTACAGAGATGTTCGCTATTTATTTTTCGATTATAATTTAGTTGGATTGTGGTTATTGGGGCGTCCATAGATCACATAAAAAAATAAATACCCCCTCAAGCAGCTGCTTGCCACAGAGGTCTGACAGGAGCCTGTCAGTTTATATGCCATAGTAGAAGGTCTGAGAGGATGGCAGGACCTCAGCAGAAAAACGACACATACATCCATACCTTACCAGAGGCTCGAACCCAGTTCCCTTAAGATCAGTAGCCAAACGCGCTAACCACTCGGCCACAGGACGGTTTAGATCATATAACGTTGTTTTATTCAAATTATAACTCCCCCTATGTAAACATAAGGCCACCCTCTGCTAAGAAATCAAAACCTGTTACAATCATATTTAAGGGTCAAACGCTTTTAAAATTTAGGCCCTTTTGATGATCGAGTGTTTGGAGCTCTTGGCTACTTATCAAAGGAACCTGAGAAGAGAGGGATATTCGAGCCTTTAGTAAGGCATGGATGTTTGCTTTGTCTTTCTGCAGAGATCTCGCCTTCCTCACAGATCTGCTTTATGTCGTATATTCGAGCCTTTAGTAAGGCATGGATGTTTGCTTTATCTTTCTGCAGAGATCTCGCCTTCTTCAGAGATCCTCTTTATGTCGTATATTCGAGCCTTTAGTAAGGCAAGGATGTTTGCTTTATCTTTCTGCAGAGATCTCGCCTTCTTCAGAGATCCTCTTTATGTCGTATATTCGAGCCTTTAGTAAGGCATGGATATTTGCTTTGTCTTTCTGCAGAGATCTCGCCTTCCTCAGAGATCTTCTTTATGTCGTATATTCGAGCCTTTAGTAAGGCATGGATGTTTGTTTGCTTTGTCTTTCTGCAGAGATCTCGCCTTCCTCACAGATCTGCTTTATGTCGTATATTCGAGCCTTTAGTAAGGCATGGATGTTTGCTTTGTCTTTCTGCAGAGATCTCGCCTTCCTCACAGATCTGCTTTATGTCGTATATTCGAGCCTTTAGTAAGGCACGGATGTTTGCTTTATCTTTCTGCAGAGATCTCGCCTTCTTCAGAGATCCTCTTTATGTCGTATATTCGAGCCTTTAGTAAGGCATGGATATTTGCTTTGTCTTTCTGCAGAGATCTCGCCTTCTTCAGAGATCTCTTTATGTCGTATATTCGAGCCTTTAGTAAGGCATGGATGTTTGCTTTGTCTTTCTGCAGAGATCTCGCCTTCCTCACAGATCCTCTTTATGTCGTATTAAAACTGACTGGCTTCTGTCAGATATCTGTGGGAAGTAGCTACTTGAGGGGGATTAAATTTTTATATGATGATAGGGACCGAAAACGCAACACGCTTTTAATAACGTTATCAGTTTTCCATAGGTAAAAAAAAAGGACATTTCCATAAATGTGCCGATTTCAGCATATTAAAATCGGGATATTTACCTAAATACCTTTTTTTATTGCTTTTTAAACTGAAACATGTTTTTTTTACTGAGTACATCCTCATGTTGAGGTATAAAGTTCCTACCTGTAATAGAACACTATCTCGGACAATCAAATTAATTCAATTGATTTCAAATAAGCCGGAACATTGCCATTAAATTCACTAGTCACTATAAATATATATATATTTTACACGATTTGTTTCACAAAACACAAGTGTTATCAAGTAAAGGAAGCTACAGGTACTGCACAGAAAAATAGAAACATTCCATGTTATCTCAATAGAAAATCGCATTCAGAGCTCAATAACTTCTTCAATATGATTTTTTTATGAAGAATATGTCGAAAATTAAAGATCTTCATCAAATCTATCTAAATATCGATTTTAAACTATATTTGCTCAGTATTCAAAGATTGGGTTGGGTTGGGTTGTTTTACCTCTGAGCGGCACTTTTTTGCACACCATGGGCTAAATGGCCAGGTCCCACGGACCCCGAAAGCTCAGAGAAGGTTGGGGGAGGGGACCCACTGGAACAGCTGTTGGGAGACAATGGTAACCTCCCGTCAAGGCCATCCAGCGTGTTCTTTAACGTGCACAGGGTATGGCTCTCCCGCACACGGGGCCACGGCTTAACGTCCCATCCGACGGACGGCGGCCTTTTCAAGCCCATCGGTGTCCCCTACTGACCGTGGGCAGGGCGGGGAAATTTTGCGGAGATAAGTATTCAAAGAATTATGAACGCTGGAACATTTAATAGGATGCAAAAATTGATCCCAAAATTTAATTAAAACAGGCTGAGAAAATCTCTTGATTAGAGATCAAGTTGCCTCTAGTAGAGAGTAGTCAAAAAGAACTTGAATATCAGTTTTTGTGGCTCGAGCCTTTCTCCTCCATAGGGGGAAACACTGGTCTACTGATTTTCAAGTATCCTGAAAATTTTAAAACCGGTACAAAAGTTTTTAAAATCTTTCGGGACATCTTGTCAAATGTTTCGAAATCAGTACCTATTATCGCCTTAGCTTTTATGACTATACCAAGCTGGCGATATTTGCAGGTTTTATATCATTGCCGAAATAATGTAAAATTCTTTCTAAACATGAATGAAAGACGTTTTTTGCAATGTTGCGATCACACTCGCAGCATTTACTGATAATTTTATTGGCAAATCGTTCATTACGTTGTAAACTTTATGTGGTGGTAGCTATGGACTTTCAAACAATGTAAGCCAGGCCTGTCCAACACAAACTTAACGAAAATTCATTAGGGGAAAAAAAAATCATTCTTAAAGGGAAGAAGAAAAAATTCTCTACCTGAAGAGAAAAATACACATTTCTAAATGAGTTGGGGGAGAAAATTATTTTAAAGGAAACAAGAATATGTCTTGATTAACCCTTTCAGGACCATAAGGTTTCTAAGAGTAAATATTAGTATGTAACTGTTTATTTTAGTTTGTTTAGACGTAAAATAAATAAAAATCATAAGAAAAATTCATAACAATGTGTAGTTTTTTTTTGGAATTTTATGGGAAATATTTTTCCCAATGGACTATAAAGGTAACACAAATTACAGTTAGGCTTATTATGCAATGTCTTTTATTTATTGGTTTATTAGAACAAAATGTTAACTAAAATAATACAAAATTATGAAATAAAATTACTATACAAAATGATGTGCTAATTATGATATTCTGCGAAGCAATTTCTTTTGGTAGTGAGGCAAAGATGGACATTGCACATAGTACATATATTATGCGTCCTGACAGTTCTGTTTTTGTTTTCTAAACGTTCCCGTTTACGTAATTGCGTTCGGCATACGTTCTATTTTGACATTCTGTATAAAAAATGCAGATAAGGTTATAATTAAATACGACAATCACCAATTTTAAAATGGGAAAAATGTTTCCCTTAGTCGTGAAAGGGTTAAGAAGCAAAAATATAGTTTTAATGAGGCAGGAAAAATCGTTTAGTTATACATTTAAAAATATTTAGTCCAAAATTTTGAAAAAATGAGCCAGAATCGGTATATTGATTATTTGTTTCGTGAACCGCAAGTTCTCTTGTAATCAGCCGCAGCTTCGGACAGGACTATTCCAAGCGAATAGAAAGTATCCAATAGATTTGGTTTGATTTCATTCAGATCCCAACTTATGGAATCGTTCTCACATATCTTAATTTTATCCTCAATCACATTAAAATAAATAAATAAATATTCTCTTAAGCAGCTGCTTGCTGTAGAGGTCTGACAGGAGCCTGTCAGTTTAATATGCCATAGTAGGAGGTCTGTGTGGAAAGCGGGACCTCAGTACAAAGAGCAACACCAACATCCATGCCTTATCTGAGACTCGAATCCAGGATCCCTTAGATCAGCAGCCAAGCGCGCTAACCACTCGGCCACATTTCATTTTTCCCGCTCGAAATCTCTTTGGATTATTCTATATGATAATAATAGAATTCGAATATCAACCAACTAGGTCAGGCCATCATCACAAACCTCCTACTATGGCGTATAAACTGACAGACTTCTGTGGCAATCAGCTGCTTGAGGAGTAACTTTTTTATTCCACGTTCTTTGAACGGGAATTGGCGGTTTGCCTCTGACGGTTCCTGGGGTTGGTAGAATATAATTCATCCACGGCGCCACACAGGTAAAGCCGTTAGATTTTGGTTCGTTCTGTATTGGGCTATCAACGTTTGAGAATTGCAGCAAGATAACTAACTCCAGGTTTAAAACAATAACAAAAGGTTTATTATGGAAAATATATACAGAATCTCCCCAAGCACTGACGTTGGCTACTGTCTAAGTTGGCTACAAACAATCATATTCAGATTTCTTAACAGGCTGCGATTCAACGCACCTAACAGAGGAAAACCTCTCCTTTCGTGAATACCTATTCACCGAGCAACTCTACGTGTCCGCTCCAGCAAGCGTTTCGTTCAGAACTGTCTTACCTTCTCCCGGGCCCTACGCCGTCCGACGCTGACCTCCCTGGTCCCACGGGACGATCATTTGGCATCGCGCTCCTTGATCAATCGAGCTGAGCCGGAAAGGTTGCCGATCACAGGGCGATCAGGTACCATCAACCTGTCTTGCTGATTCATTAGCCATAAATAGCCTTTCAGTCAGTGATGGGAGAAAAGAAAGTTTCACTCAAAGGATTACAATGCAAGGTCACATACAAATATATACATGAAATGACAAAATAATATCCAGGTATCGCATCAAAATCTGACAGCCTCCTATTTCTCGAAGAAACATCCATAAACGAGATTTACGTGCAGGACAAAAGGTAAGTGTGTGTTTAAACGCTACAATCAGAGCACTAATATTTTTGAACACTTTTCATCGGCAAGATTTAAAACATTAGCTTTTACACGTGACATGGACTGCATTTATAAACGAGAAGACTAAAATGGGATGCTCGTTTTGCAAAAGAGAATGAAGTGTTTCTTTGTCTTTTTGAACACGAAGTTAACCGTCTTGGATTGGTTAGTTTTACCTATGAGAAGCGCTTTGTGCGTACAATGGGCTACATAGATTCCCAACGGGGGCGATACCGCCCCCCAGTGGGAGCTGGAGCCTTCCATGGGAGCGGTATTATGATTTTTAATAGATAAATAAACAGATAAATTAGGTACAGATAATATGCAACAATATTTTAATTCATATAAAATTAACTATTTTGGACTAGGGGGGCGTTGAAATTTTTGTTCTCTTCTAAAGGGGGCGGTGGTCCAGAAAAGGTTGGGAATCACTGGGCTAAATGGACAGGTCATAAAAACCCCGAAGGTTCGGAAAAGGTTGAGCGAGGGTACCCATTGGTCAGCTGTTAGGAGACAGATAGTAGCTTCCCTTCAAGGCCATCCAGCGTATTGTTTAATGTGCTTAGGATATGGTTCTCCTGCACATGGGGCCGAGGCTTAACTTCCCATCCGACGGACGGCGGCGAAGCCTATCGGTGTCCCCCCCAAGAACAAGGTGGAGTTAGGAGATAAGTCTCAACGCTGGAACAAGTGGGACTCGAATCTGGGAACTGCAAATTACGAGCTTGTGCTACCGACTGAGTCAATCCCAGCCCTAAGTTAGTCTTTGTTTTGAACTGGAAGATGTAATAAAGAGACATCGAACCACCGACTAAATTGAACCAAAAATCTAAAAATTAAAAAAAAAATGCTACATCACAAAATTTAAAAAGAACACTCAAACTTCGTACTAACTTGCAAAAACATCAAATTCGGGGAAACTAAAAAAAAACACTGTCATTCGCACCGCAAAAAATTCACTATCCTAATTACAGTAAATCGATGTGATGAGCCAGTTTTCATCCTCAAGGAAGGGATGATTAAGGAGAGCCATTTTACGTCCACTGACTCTTCAACAAAAAGAAAGAAGCCATTTCTAGAACAAGTCAAATAAACAACTTCTGACCTTAATTAAGTGTTGTCCCATTGGCCATAGCAAAGCGATTAGAAGGGAGCTTGCGGTCAGTGAAGCGTCCAGCGATTGGTTGGGGTCTGTAGCACCACATACGTCACCTACAAGAACGCTGCATGACGAGTACTGGGGGACTTGGAATATAGAGACAGCATTGGCGAAAGTCATGTGATTGGACGCAGGTTAATGCCCATCCAAGATTCTTAGCCATTTTCTTTTGCTTGTCAGTGGTCTGTGACTTCTGGGGGTCATGACTGCCCCAAGATGTTTGCGAAGTTTACAGACACTTTATGCTTTGTTATTAATCAAAGACAGAAGTAGTAGTAGATGTAGAATACGTATATAAAATTGTGAAATAGTGCATATATTAAAAAGTGTAGATATACAACCTCCTAACTTTCCTGTGTATGTCATGCTTAATATATACCCTATTTACACATCCACACCTACGGTTAGTTATGGTGTGATTGATAATCCTCATCTCTTCACCCCTTAAAGGCTTTATTAATAAATATTATAAAATTATTAATATTATAAAGGTAAAAAAGTGTTATGGAAGAAAAAAATCGATACAGGTACAAAATCTTTATTTTGATCTTGGTAAATTATAAATCATATGTAATCAAGGCCGGATCTAGGAGGGGGGCATGCTAAAGGAGCCCCTTTCAGAATGATAGTAAGGGAAATATAGGGAAGAAATTGTTTTAACTTAATTTATGTTTCCTGCATTTTTCAATTTTTTTTTAAAAATCTGTAAAAATCAGGGGAAATGTTATATTGCATTGGACACCCAAAGGAGAAATGAATGTGTGATAAACGAATGACCTAAACAGAGACGAGCAAGTACAGTCGCTCAAAAAAGTATCCGAACACCATGGTTGATTACAGAATTCAGAAAAAATATCTTGCCCCCCCCCCCTTACATTTTTGCGGCTCCATTGTGTTAATTTTTATTGATTTGTTTCTAGTTCTGAGCCTGTAGGTAATAAGCTGATAAATGGATGAAAACAATTAAATCGCACAAAAAATAGTTAGTTTAAATCTAATCTTCTATTTTTCTATCATCTTAGAATTTATGGTGGGTAACAAGGTCTACCTCACACCAGCTACGTTCTTGTCCCTCCCCATTAAAATTTTCTGTTTACGCTACTGATCTTCAAATTTTTTTATCTTTAAGGATTGTGGCAGTTTTTGTTTTGAAACTGTAGTTGGTTTGCTTGTTTGGGACTCTATGGAACACGAGGCTATGTTTGCACCAAATTGGGTTAAATAGAGAGATAAAAGACATCGAACCCACAACCAAAGTAAAAACTACACACAGATAAAATGAAAGGTACAAAAGTGTAAAGGACAAAACAAGAAAGAAAACTGTAAAAAAACAAGAAAGAAAATTGTAAAAGACAAAACAAGAAAGAAAATTGTAAAGGGCAAAACAAGGAAGAAAATTGTAAAGGGCAAAACAAGGAAGAAAATTGTAAAGGACAAAACAAGGAAGAAAATTGTGAAGGACAAAACAAGGAAGAAAATTGTAAAGGACAAAACAAGAAAGAAAATTGTAAAGGGCAAAACAAGGAAGAAAATTGTGAAGGACAAAACAAGGAAGAAAATTGTAAAGGACAAAACAAGGAAGAAAATTGTAAAGGACAAAACAAGGAAGAAAATTGTGAAGGACAAAACAAGGAAGAAAATTGTAAAGGACAAAACAAGAAAGAAAATTGTAAAGGGCAAAACAAGGAAGAAACTGTGAAGAACGAAAGAAGAAAGAAAAGTGTAAGACAACAAACAATTTGTGTAAAAACTAGGGTCAAAAAGAACCAACAAGAGTAAAAGACAAAAAATAACAATGGGTATATAGGGCCCATGAAGAAGGCAGGAACAAGTGCAAAATCCAAAAAACAAAGTATAACTATTATAAACAGTTAAAATATCCAGTGAAAGTGTTAAAAAACAGGTGTCAACAACGAGTAATCAGATAAAAAGGTGTCGGAGTGTAAGGGACTCGGACGATAAAAACTACAATAAATACGACGTTCACAAAAGCTGAACATAACATTAAAATATTTTTTATAAGTAAAATGGTATCACAAAATCTGAACTTAAGTTCGTCGCCCACCCAAAGGAGAAATGAATGTGTGATAAACGAATGACCTAAACAGAGACGAACAAGTACAGTCGCTCAAAAAAGTATCCGAACACCATGGTTGATTACAGAATTCAGAAAAAATATCTGGCAACGATTATTTCAGAAATTAGTGATCTGGCAACCTTCGTGTCACGTGACACTGTAGGTGGTCATATTATTTTGATACTAGATCGTGTGGGCTCACTCACGGAAATATTGAGCGTGTGCAGTTACCGTTCACAGCAAACTGGAGCGTGTGCAGTAACTGCACACGCTCCAGTTTGCTGTGAACGGTAACTAGCGTGTACAGTTGTTGTACACGCTCAGATATTTTTCCTGAATTCTGTAATCACGTGACACGAAGGTTGCCAGATCACTAATTTCTGAAATAATCGTTGCCAGATATTTTTTCTGAACTCTGTAATCAACCATGGTGTTCGGATACTTTTTTGAGCGACTGTACAACTTCTCCCTTCCGGTTCCTGCGAAAATACGACTGCCACATTTTGACAATAGGCTTGATCTCAAATAGGCCAAGCTGCGGAGTTGGCCATCGGAGCCATCATCGTGACAGCAGATAGCGTACCTGCAGATTAATGCTCCGGCCTGACCATCAATTTGATCGATCAGTCCATAGCAGTCGTCATTACCAGAGGAATAGAAAAGTATCGGGAACCTTTACGCCATTCTTAGCTAACCGTTTTCTTAGCACGCTTGGCTACTGATCTAAGGGACCTGGGTTCGAGCCCCGGATTAGGCATGGATGTGTGTGTCGTTTTTCTGCTGAGGTCCTGCCATCCTCTCAGATCTCCTATTGTGGCATATAAACTGACAGGCTCCTGTCAGACCTCTGTGGCACGCAGCTGCATGAGGGGATATTTATTTTTATTATTAGTCCTTTGGCAGGATATAGAGTAATGTTCCATTGCTCAATGAGACTAATACTCCACAATAAATTTTGTTTTATATTCTGTTTAACTTACAAGAAAAGTGATAAATCGTTTAGATGGATGAGGAGAGATAGACATTATATATACATCCCAATGGCAGAGTGGTTAGTGTGCTTGGCTGTGGTTGAAAGGGTCCTGGGATCGAGTCCAGGATAAAGCATGCTGTCTTTCTTCTGAGGTCTCGACTTCCTCACAGTCATTTTTTCATGACGTGTTATACTGACAATCTCCTGTCAGCAGTTCCTTTATGGGATAATCATTTTTAATACAGATTCATTAGAGAACCGTATCTGAATCTTACATTACAGAAACTATGTGCATTTTAAATATACCAGAAAAATTTATTACATATATAATAATCATGGCCATATCTGTGTTACTTTTCTCGTGCGATAAGATAGATTTTCAAGTTTGGTTAGAGGCAACCCTTAATCCTCCCTGACCATTGGCGAGTCCACTCATTGATCGTTGTGCAAATGATCTATTGTATCTGAGTAAAAGCTTTTCAGTTAATCTGGTTTGTGAAGTCATTTATTTTTCTTGAACACATTTTTTCCCGAGTCCAAAACCGAAACTAAGAAACGATCTTGAACCATAATTAGAAACTTGTCCAAATTTATAGATTATATATATATATGAAAAGTGACAGGTTTATATATTATCTAAAAAAATTTCACCTTTCAAAAAAAGATGTTTCTCTTAATTATACCTATAGCGATAATTCGAAAGGGATTCGTTCTAAACTACAACTACCTGTATCCCAATCAACTGTCTCTTAAGTCTATGATTCATTTAATGGAAATCCGATGCGTTTTTCTCCCCCGCAGGAGTATGCAATGACCACCACTTAAAAAAAGTACACCTCAAAAAGCTGCTCGCCACAGAAGTCTGAGAGGAGACTGATAGTATAATATTGCCATTGGAAAGAGCAGTGAGGAAGACGAGACCTCAGCAGAAAAACAACACAAGGTACAAAATATCCATATTTTAATCGCGGCTCGAACCGAGTCCCTTTAATTAGTAGGCAAGCGCTAACCAATCTGCAAAAGACTAAGGAATATTGCCTAATATAATAATATATACCCCCTCAAGCAGCTGCTTGCCACAGAGGTCTGACAGGAGCCTGTCAGTTTATATGCCACAGTAGAAGATCTGAGAGGATGGCAGGACCTCAGCAGAAAAACGACACAAACATCCATGCCTTACCCGGGACTTGAACCCAGGTCCCGTACGAAGAATAAAATCCTGAACGCTCTCTTACGCAGTATCTAGCCACGATCGAAAAATAGGACTAATGATGATCGTTTGAATTTGCGGAATTTCAGCTGTGTCCCCGCCCCACTGCTAAAAAAGGATTCTAATGTATGCTGAAATTCACCGTGCCGCAGTTCTTTTTCCTCTGTGGTAAAGTTCAAATTCTACAATTTCAAAACAGGGTCATTCGCTTGCTCTTTGTTGTTTTTACTCGTGTTTATTTATTAACCTATTTGTTCATTCGGTATATGTATTACCCTTCCACCTGCTCTAACGATTTGTTGTGGTATGGGCTGTATAGCTTCAACAACGTGTGAGCCATGATTGCTCATAAACCACCAACATTCATGTGTTAGCTTTAAAGCATTTTTGCGCTTTACAAAAGTTCAAATTCAACAGTAAATTCCATGTTTCGATTTTCTCTTCAGGGCATTTCTCCTACGTTCCACCCGGAAGTAAAAGCGTCGTCGTCCGTCGTCACGAGACAGAATGTGTGTGTTATGACTTCCTGGAAGGCCTCATTTCGAATGCCGAGAGTAAAGGATCGATTTCTTGGTAGGCTGTTCACCTCTTCAGCAGTTGGCCAAATGCCAGAAATTTCAGCTTTGGCACTAAACACCTCCCGAAATTATTTGCAAAAACTGAAAAATACAGATCTTTATCGGTCAATGACGTGTTTCTTCTGGGTTTGGAGCATCGTTTACGAAGGAAATTTTATTACCTAACTCACGAATTCTCAGAGTAGAATAATTTAACAATTTCCTGACGTGGGAGAGGTTTCCAAAATTGGCAACAGCTGAGGACGACAGTGAGAGTCATAAGTTTCTCAGAGTTCCCATGAAATAAGTAAAATAGCATTTTGTTCTCTCCATCCTCATAAAACTATATACAAATGCGCCCTCTGAAATCACTTAAAAGTAATATTTTGCCCCTTTGGAATTACATAAAAATAGTACAGTTCTAAGGAACTGTATAAAACTAATACTCTGGCCGTTCTGGTTTTAAGTGCATAAAAAATTGTACTTTAGCCTTTAGGTACTACAGTAGACTCTCTCTTATCCGGTCTCGACTCAACCGGCCTCCGCTTTAACCGGTCGTTCCAAGAAGACGAAGCAAGTCACCGCTTGTTTTGTTTATAGTACAGTTCATATCAGTGGCGGCTCGTAGCTAAAATTAGTGGGGGTGCTGCTCCAGAAAATTTTTAGCCTTTGTACCTCTTTTACCTCTTTTCTTAACTGCAACTTTCTCATGGAGAGACAGCTGTGAAAACTTAAGCTGTTGAAGTTCACTTACAGTCACAGAACTTATTTCTTGGGGATGCAAGGCCATGGTTAAAGTTTTCTGTTAAATAAAAGAACCGAAAAAAAAAATGAATCAAATAGAATAGCTGGAAGCAGGATAATAATCTAATTCTACACTTTATCACATTCAAGAATATGGTACACGGTTTTTAAGCACAACACACGCGGAGTAAAAAAAAACTACCTTCAACCAGCACACCAGGGTCGGAACTGCGGGAACGACAGTGCTCTCTCTCCCTTGCAGCCTCGCGTGTAGCTTCCTATGTGGCAATGCGCACAACAGTCAAACACCTCGCCGCTAGTACTGTGAAGCGCACAGTTCCATACAAAGATTTTTGTATCTTTTTCATAAACTGAGGGATGGCTACTGACATTAAGCTTAAGGATTATATATTGTACAAATATAAAGAAAGAATTAAAGAAAAAAGGACTCATTATATTAAATGTTATCGATAATATCAAGTTGAAATTGGGGGGTGCTGCAGTTCCACAGTGCCTATACGCGAGCCGCCACTGGTACATATTTGCTTCAGTTCCTCTTTGTGAATATTACAGTGTACAGTGTACTGTGCGTATACAGGAGTGTGTGTTGTGATCTATTGATTATTGTGGTACAAAATGGGTGGGTGCAAACGTAAGCGTAATGTCGTTACGATGGAGATGAAATTAAAATCGTTAGAATGTATTGACAAAGGTGATCCAGTAAAGCATATTTGTGATGAAGTACGTGTTGGTAAAAGCATAGTAAATGACTGGAGAAGGAATAGAAAATCTTTACAAGATTTTTGCACTCAAGTCGAGTCTGAAAAAATGCTTTCTTCTCGATGCACTTTTAAAAAGCCGAAAAATGAAATTGTCGACGATGCACTTTGGGTATGGTTTATGCAAGAGCGTCGAAAAGGAACATCAATCAGTGGGCCAATCTTAAAAGAATAAGTATTAATCCTTCATTCTAAAATCGATAATAGGGGAGATTTTATAGTAAGCGAGGGTGGTAGGGGAGATTTAGTGTAAGCGAGGGTGGTAGGGGAGATTTAGTGTAAGCGAGGGGTGGCTTTCTCGCTGGAAAAAACGGCATGGTGTTCATTACCTTGGCGTTTGTGGTGAGAAATTGTTAGCTGATCCTATAACAGCAAAGGAATTTTCAGAAAAACTTTTAGTACTTATTGAAGAAGAAGGTCTGTGCGCAGAACAAATCTACAATGCAGATGAGACTGGGTTAAATTTTAAACTTCTTCCAACGAAACGTTTGTGAGAGCGCAAGAAACCTCAGCATCAGGATTTAAAACAAACAAAGAAAGAATCACCGTGGCTGTGTGTAGAAATGCTGCAGGTATGCACAAACTTCCTCTTTCTGTAATTGGAAATCAGCAAAAGACCGAGTATTCAAGCATTTAAATTTAGCTGCTCTGCCAGTTTACCACAAAGCTTAAAAGTCTGCTTGGATAGACTCGTATTTGTTTAAAGAGTGGTTCTTTACAGAATTTGTTCCAAAAGTAAAAAACCACTTGACAAGTCTTAAATGCCTGCAAAGGCCCTAATCCTTCTCGACAATGCCCTAACACACCCAAGTGAGGGGCGGGGGTGGCTCAGTCGGTAGCGCGCCAGACTCGTAATCTGTAATTCCCAGGTTCGAGTCCCAGCTGGGTCAGCGTTGAGATTTATCTCCGCAAAACTCCCCCGCCCTGCCCACGGTCAGTAGGGGACACCGATGGACTTGGAAAGGCCGCCGTCCGTCGGATGGGACGTTAAGCCGTGGCCCCGTGTGCGGGAGAGCCATACCCTCTGCACGTTAAAGAACACGCTGGATGGCCTTGACGGGAGGCTACCATCTGTCTCCCAACAGCTATTCCAGTGGGTCCCCTCCCCCGCCCTTCTCTGAGCCTTCGGGGTCCATGTGACCTGGCCATTTAGCCCATGGTGTGCAAAAAAGTGCCGCTCAGAGGTAAAACAACCCAACCCACCCAAGTGAACTCATTTCTGACAACATAAAAGCATGTTTTTGTCACCTAATGTAACATCTTTAGTGCAACTAATGGATTAAGGCACGCTTGTAAGTTTAAAAAGGCGATACAGGAGAAAGTTACAGCGAACCGAAAATGACGGAATAGGACTTTTAAATGCTTTGAAAACCATAAATATCAGGGATGTAATCTACATGTTGGCAAGAGCTTTTAAAGAAATGCCTCGTACAGCATTTGTGAAGTCATGGAGAGAACTTTGGCCCGAAGTTGAAAACTGTGCAGAAACTACCAAAGACGACAGTAGGGGGAAAGTGGGGGTTCTGGAACAGAGGCGGATCAATGTTAATCCTATGGCATCCGCCTCCGTGTGTTTCAAAGCGGACGCGGGCCTTTTTTCTTCACACATACAGGTCAATATTTCCCCTCAATATTTTACATAATTTCAAAAATTTGTTTTTAAATCAGATATTTCTTTTCTTTTCACCGTTTTCCTTCGAATTAATTTTTTACCCAATAGCACTGTTTCTTTTCCTTTCTGCAGGACAGTCTTTTATTCCAGTTTCTGCGGGATAGTCCTTCCTGTATAAATACGACATCCATCAGTCAGATTCCTCATTCTGTTGTCAAACGTTGACAGTGACGGTTCTCTGCTGCTGCGTCTCCGTGATTTTTCCAACTGTTAGAAGCCAATAGTAATAGTTCTCGACGTCCTCGTATAGTATAAATACGACATCCATCAGTCGGATTCCTCATTCTGTTGTCATACGTTGACAGTGACGGTTCTCTGCTGCTGCGTCTCCGTGATTTTTCCAACTGTTAGAAGCCAATAGCGATAGTTCTCGACGTCGTTGTATAGTATAAATCAGCTATTTTACAACTCACTGCTACATAATGTATCAATGTGATATATGTGAGAAGGCTTTCACACACAAGACAAATCTCATTCGTCATATGAGAAATCACGATGGAAATAACCTGTTTAAGTGCTCTGAATGCGAATCAACATTCTCAAGGAGAGATGATGTCCGACGTCACGAGTTATCCCACACCTCCAGAAAAACCTACAAATGTGTCATTATTCCAAGGCTTTGGGCAACCTCTTGACAATATGGTGATAGCATGCTGCTGGTAATCTGAAGTTTCTCAGGGGCTAGTGGATAATCATTATGCTTGTCGTGTAGAGAAACTGGATAATCTAAATCAACTTCTAATATGTCCCCTTTATTCGAATCATTAGCAACTGTCGTAATATTTAGATCTGCTATTTCTTCTTTATTAAGCCATCGAAAATCGCTTTAAAGGAGGCATTGTGACATTGCCCATCCATAAAGATTGTTGGTATCATAGTACATAATGTTTTTAGAGGGTAACTGAGGATCATAGGTGTCCAAATACTTGTTGTTTGCAGTACTAAGACGATTACATATCACAGAAATTCCCCCTCGTATGCCTTTTTCCAGGAAAAGGTACATTGTCGGGTCAGTTATCAACTCAAGATTTGCATTTGTCATTTTTAAGCATGCTTGCCAGGCTAATCCAGGAGCTGTGTAAACATGACAGGCATCGATTTCATAGTATCTGATGCACAGTTTTCTGAAACTTTCGAAAACATCAGCTAAGAGGAGCATGTCTGTTTTCAGGTACAAGTCATGATACTGGCTTAGATTTTTTATGTTGAATGTATTCCACATTCTTATTCCATGGGTGTAGTCTTCTTACCCTAGCGCTTCTTCTGTGAGTTAGTTGTAAAATGCTTCACGTGGTGGTAATACTGTTTCTTCAAACTTTTCACTGTTGTCGATATAATCATAGGGGTAAACTCCTTTTCTCAGAACCAGATGTAGCCTTTCGGGTTCAACGTGGTCCTTTAAAATATGGAACTCATCTGGTGATAAATTATTTACTAGCTTCTCAAGAGATGTGCTTAAAAACTGATAGGAGTCTATAAAATGTAATGTCCCCAGGGAGAAGGCTATGTATGTTTCCATGTTATTGGGAATGCAATTAATCTTCTTATTTTTGATTCTGCCGATTCCCTGCATAATAAGGTGGCTGTCATATCCCTTTAGGTTGTGAAAGATAACTGGAATCCTATTGGTTAACTTAAAGTTCAGATTACAGGAATTATGGGCAGCTCCTCGGAATTTACCTGTTATATGATCGTGATCTCTCACACGATCTGCTCCTAGGGCACGCTTACAAATATGACAGTCAGTAGCGTTGTGAAATGATTCCTCTTCATGATTCGAGAGCTGCATTGGCTTTATCATCGACAGTAAATTTTGGATGTTTTCTTCTTTAAGCAAACGTTCTAAAAATTCTTCTACTGCATTAGGACCTCTATAAATTACTGGAGGTTTATAGCTGCAGCCGTCAGGCCCAACAACAAGATATGTAAATCCACAGGGTTCATTATTTGCCGTGATAGTGGTGAGATTTTGCAGGGTTAGGCATACAAGTGTCCACTTTCACTAGGAATGATTCAAAGTCGGCATAAATCACGCATGGAACGGGCTGCTGAAACTCGAAATTTGTGAATTTCAGCCATTTTTCTTCTTCAATTGGAAATTCTACTCTCTGGGGTCCATGTTCTTGACAATAGGGGATATGATCCTTCAAGAGTGATTCATTTTTGAAACGGTGAAGGCAGTAATCATAATAGAAAGCCTGACATTTATGTTTAGTGAGAGGACTGAGAAGTCTACTCATATTTTTAATGGCGCAATAATGCTGCTTTTCATCATCCGATAACAGAAGGAGATTTGTATGCGCTTTAAATCTGAATGGTGCGCTTTAAATCTGAAAATGGTGTGATGTAGAGTGGGAACACCTCTTTCTCATATCCAAAAACATTAACAGAAATATTGTTCATTTTTTCGAATTTAGATATTTGATTTATTGTAACAGGGAAAATTAAGTCAGATGTGTTTAATTTTTCTTCTAAATGTATATAGTTGTTAAGGCGGTGCGGATGATCTGTGGCAGGATACAAAGAGGCTAAAACAGACCAGACAAAACATTTTTGGTCAGAATTACATACATTGACAATAGCGTGTTTTAACAGTAATTCTCTTGGAGTAGGGATATAACTAGATCGTGCAAGAGGGATATATTTTCCAATGTTCATTTCAGCGTGGAGTACGGCATTCAGTGTGCATCCACTATGTGCTCCTTCAAATTCTTCAAATGAGATCTTTATCTTCTTACATGCTGAATCCAGTTCTCTGATTAGGGATGATGTAGGAAGACTTGTAACACAGTTACTTCGGAAAAACGGGGTACAGTGTTCGAAGGTAGAAGGGGAGACTTTTCGCCTGAAGCGCACTTGCACGACAAGGTACCATTTAATGCTACCTTTCGAGGTCAATTCTTCTTTCAGATGAGTTAGGAGTGACTCCCGCGAGGATTCAAGGAAAAAGGTGAGGTCAACAGATGTTTCTTCCGTTGCCATCAGTTTATGTTTTGGCAGGATCCTTTTCATTTCTTCTGTAAACTGGCAGGGGTCTTCAGGGTCTGGTTTTTGTTTCTTTTGGGGAATCCTTTCATTTTCAGAACGTTTTCACTTATTATTGTGTGGCTTTCTTTGATGTCGTAAAAGATTGTCTTTTCTTCCAAACTCCATGGCACATTCTTCACATTTGTAGGTTTTTCTGGAGGTGTGGGATAACTCGTGACGTCGGACATCATCTCTCCTTGAGAATGTTGATTCGCATTCAGAGCACTTAAACAGGTTAGTTCCATCGTGATTTCTCATATGACGAATGAGATTTGACTTGAGTGTGAAAGCCTTCTCACATATATCACATTGATACATTATGTAGCAGTGAGTTGTAAAATAGCTGATTTATACTATACAACGACGTCGAAAACTATCGCTATTGGCTTCTAACAGTTGGAAAAATCACGGAGACGCAGCAGCAGAGAACCGTCACTGTCAACGTCTGACAACAGAATGAGGAATCTGACTGATGGATGTTGTATTTATACAGAAAGGACTATCCCGCAGAAACTGGAATAAAAGACTGTCCTGCAGAAACGAAAAGAAACAATGCTATTGGGTAAAAAATTAATTAAAAGGAAAACGGTGAAAAGAAAAGAAATATCTGATTTAAAAACAAATTTTTGAAATTATGTAAAATATTGAGGGGAAATATTGACCTGTATGTGTGAAGAAAAAAGGCCCGCGTCCACTTTGAAACACACGGAGGCGGATGCCATAGGATTAACATTGATCGGCCTCTGTTCCAGAACCCCCACTTTCCCCCTACTGACGACAACACGAAAGTATCGAATGAGCCTCTGCCTGCCGAAGATATGACGGATAATGACAATATTTCGCTGCTTAATGACTTTAAACTGCTGCCTGGATGTGACACACCTGGATGTGACACAAGATGACATTGAAAAATGGTTAAAAGGTGATGAACAGTTGGAAAATGAAACGCTGGATGATGACGAAATTATCAATGCAGTTTCGGAGAAGAAGCGAAGAATGAAGAAGAGAAAGAGAAAGTTTGTCATATTGAAGGAAAAGAAGCTTTTGATGTTGCAGTACATTGAACAACAATGGGCCTCATCTGCGATTGATGTGATGTTTATTAAAAAAATGGCAAGACTTTGCAGGTAAAAAGTGTTAAGTTCAAAGAAACAAAAGAAAATTACGGACTTTTTCAAGTGAGTGTGAGTAAATTGTTAATATTGTACAACAAATTATTTATTAAAATACACTACATTTAGTATTTTTGTCATTTGCCGTTTTTATTTATTTTCTGTCACAATTTTCGGATTAACTGGCCTTTTGTTCATCCGGCCAGGGGTCCGGTCCCGTAAAGGCCGGATAAGAGGGAGTGAAAATAGCAATCCAGGCCTCTGTGACTATATAAAAACAATATACTGGCCCCTTGGAACTATATAAAAACAATATACTGGTCCCTTGGAACTATATAAAAACAATACCCTGGTCCCTTGGAACTATATAAAAACAATACCCTGGCCCCTTGGAATTATATAAAAACAATACCCTGGTCCCTTGGAACTATATAAAAATAGTAATCTGACCCTTAGGAACTATAAATAAAAAAGGCAATCTGATCCTTAGGAACTACATGGAAAATAGTACTCTGGCCTTTAAGTGCTTTATAGAAATAGTACCCAAGTCCCTACGTAGGGACTACAAAAATATAATATTCTGGTCCTTTAGAACTATATAAAAATAGCAATCTTATTCTTACGTACCATATGAAAATAGTACTCTAGCCCTCAGAAGTCATGAAAAATGTACTCTGGTTCTTAGGGGCTACATAAAAACAATAGTACTCTGACCCCTAGGAACTACATAAAAATAGTACTCTGGCTTTTAGAGACTATTTGAAAACAATGTATATCAAGCTGCGAGCAGTAATATTCTATTCGATTGATTTCCTCAGTCCTATTAGGCTCTCTACAATTGGATTCCACTGCAGCTATTAAAGTTTATATTCAATAGGGTGGTCGATTAACTTTGGGACGACCGAATTGCAAAGAAACTGCAAATACAAATGATTTCTTTTTAAATCCGCAATAATCCTACACTTCGAAAAATAACATTTACCTTTTGCTCTACAACATGAAAATTATACTTCAGCCACGGAAATTTTTCGTTTCTCATTAGTGGCAAAATCAGATCGTTATGGACCGAGGAACAAAAGATTCGAGCGGGCCCCTATCACACAGTATGAAATAGGAGTCCTAGGCCTCCTGAACTTATGGGGCGGGGGTGGCTCAGTCGGTAGCGCGCCAGGCTCGTAATCTGTAGTTCCCAGGTTCGAGTCCCAGCTGGGTCAGCGTTGAGATTTATCTCCGCAAAATTCCCCGCCCTGCCCACGGTCAGTAGGAAACGCCGATGGGCTTGGAAAGGTCGCCGTCCGTCGGATGGGACGTTAAGCCGTGGCCCCGTGTGCGGGAGAGCCATACCTTGTGCACGTTAAAGAACACGCTGGATGGCCTTGACGGGAGGCTACCATCTGTCTCCCAACAGCTGTTCCAGTGGTCCCCTCCCCCAACCTTCTCTGAGCGTTCGGGGTACATGTGACCTGGCCATTTAGCCCATGGTGTGCAAAAAAGTGCCGCTCAGAGGTAAAACAACCCAACAACCCTGAACTTATGGTAGTTTCACCACTGTCTGTCAGCAACAATACAGCAAACTATTTGAACAAAAATAATTCCGACTTCTAAGTTATCCAGGGTATTCTTGAGAGTATGGTGAATAGAATATTGAATCTCAATAAGTCTCCATAGCCTTTCCAAACCTATGGTGTCGTATCTCTTAGCAACTGAAGATTTCCGACTATTCCTAATTCATCCGGAATATTCTTTAACGTCTGGTGAGTGAGTTAATAAATCTTAATAATTTCCTTAGCCATTCCACTACTGCGGTTTCGTCTTCCTTACAGATCTTCTGTGTGGCGCATTTACTGACAGGCTCCTATTAAACCCCCGTGGCGAAGCAGCAGCTTGAGCGGTAATTTCGTTTTGGTTTGTTTTTCCAAACTAACTGGTGTCGCCTTTCTTAATATTTGAAGAAAACATCGCGGCAATTCGTGAATATTTTTTAACCTTTGGCAAGTTAAAAAAAAAAAAATTAAATCGTACAAGATTTAATTCGAAACGTACTGAAGATGACTCCTTCGATAGCTTCCGATTTCCTCTAAATCGTTTAAAGGGTTTCTTAAGATGTGGTGAATAGGGTATAAAGAGGTTGGGTTGTTTTACCTCTGAGCGACACTTTTTTGCACACCATGGGCTAAATGGCCAGGTCACATGGACCCCGAAGGCTCAGAGAAGGTTGGGGGAGGGGACCCACTGGAACAGCTGTTGGGAGACAGATGGTAGCCTCCCGTCAAGGCCATCCAGCGTGTTCTTTAACGTGCACAGGGTATGGCTCTCCCGCACACGGGGCCACGGCTTAACGTCCCATCCGACGGACGGCGGCCTTTCCAAGCCCATCGGTGTCCCCTACTGACCGTGGGCAGGGCGGGGAGTGTTGCGGAGATAAATCCCAACGCTGACCCAGCTGGGACTCGAACCTGGGAACTACAGATTACGAGCCTGGCGCGCTACCGACTGAGCCACCCCGCCCCAGGTATAAAGAGGGTAACTAATTCTTTCCAAACCCAATTACGTTGCCTTTACTAACATTTGAGGATTAATTGGTTGGTGATTTATGGGATTTTTGAGCGACATCTTCAGATCGTCTATAAATCATCCACAGTATTTCTTCAGTGTACGGTGAGTAGGGTTTTAAATTTAAATCACTGTTCATAGCCTTTTTTAATATTTAGAGGTTGGTTGGTTGTTTGGGATTTTATAAGCGTTTGAATGAAATCTACAAATTCTTGTTATGTCATCCAGAGTACTCTTTAACGTGTGATGTGTAACAAATTTCGGAACCCAAAGTGTTAACTATATTTCCCCCCTACTATTCCTATAGGTAACTTAATCCTTTATGCTCAAATGTCGGACTTAATCCGGCAGTGGACCTGACAGAGTTGGGTTGTTTTACCTCTGAGCGGCACTTTTTTGCACACCATGGGCTAAATGGCCAGGTCACATGGACCCCGAAGGCTCAGAGAAGGTTGGGGGAGGGGACCCACTGGAACAGCTGTTGGGAAACAGATGGTAGCCTCCCGTCAAGGCCATCCAGCGTGTTCTTTAACGTGCACAGGGTATGGCTCTCCCGCACACGTGGTCACGGCTTAACGTCCCATCCGACGGACTGCTGCCTTTCCAAGCCCATCGGTGTCCCCTACTGACCGTGGGCAGGGCGGGGAATTTTGCGGAGATAAATCTCAACGCTGACCCAGCTGGGACTCGAACCTGGGAACTGCAGATTACGAGCCTGGCGCGCTACCGACTGAGCCACCCCCGCCCCACCTGAACAGAGAAACACCAGAGTCGGACTGAGTCCGACCCAAAAGGACCTCAAAAGTTTAACGTATAGAGTCACCTAGTACCTGTTCCAAATTCCTCGACATTGCTTTTTCTAAAGAAAAACCTTAGTTGTTTGGATATTCTGGAAAGTACATTTGTCATAATAATGATATAATTCTCAGGTCAAAGTGAGGTTCTGCACAATTCCAGTTTTGTCAAAAGTGACATTAATTTTACCAACTGCGAATTTCTTTCAGATAGGAGCTCCATCCTCCCTAGTTAAAATATCTAAATGTTTCCAAAGACTAAAAAATCCGCCGGACGCAGAATTGATGACGCTTGTGACCTACGAATTGAACGCAATTTATTTAATTCTTCATATGTGTTGAAAAAGAAATAACACAACGGTAAAGATGCAACAAGATATTTGCAAAGTCGCTTCCTAAGAGAGATTTCTGTCCAATGCTGAACAATATTTTCGCTTTGGATATTCTTTCTAAATTTACCTTCCTTCTCAGTACATCACATGTTAATTTCCATTTCATCTCTCTGAAATAAACTGAATCGTGTAGAAAGAGTTTTAGAACCCGCGCCATTAAGCAACTATCCGTAATTGTCATCATTTTTTTTTTGTTTGTGGGGCGGGGGTGACTCAGTCGGTAGCGCGCCAGGCTCGTAACTGTAGTTCCCAGGTTCGAGTCCCAGCTGGGTCAGCGTTGAGATTTATCTCCGCAAAATTCCCCGCCCTGCCCACGGTCAGTAGGGGACACCGATGGGCTTGGAAAGGCCGCAGTCCGTCGGATGGGACGTTAAGCCGTGACCCCGTGTGCGGGAGAGCCATACCCTGTGCACGTTAAAGAATACGCTGGATGGCCTTGACGGGAGGCTACCATCTCTCTCCCAACAGCTGTTCCAGTGGGTCCCCTCCCCCAACCTTCTCTGAGCCTTTGGGGTCTATGTGACCTGGCCATTTAGCTCATGGTGTGCAAAAAAGTGCCGCTCAGAGGTAAACCAACCCAACCCATCTCTCTGAAATAAACTGAATCGTGTAGAAAGAGTTTTAGAACCCGCGCCATTAAGCAACTATCCGTAATTGTCATTTTTTGTTTACAAAATCCTCTTTCGTGACTTTTTTTGCAACCTTTTCTCTCTTCGGTCTCTTGGTGCAGCGGCTTTTCACAACTGATGACAGAATGAATGGGCACTACGATGATTGTTCGTTGGATGGAAGACAAGATTACGTTTTATCAGCTGAGACACCCAAGAGGCATGATTAATTGTCGTTCACTTTACAACAATGCAATTAGCGACCTTGAGCTGAAGCTCGCGAAGAAGGCATCTGTTGCGTCACTTGAGAGTTTTTACTTGTTTGTCGCATTAAAAAAATAGACGTCCAGAACAGTTTTAAAAGAGTATAGCCCAAAAAAAATGCGCATTTTAACCTTGTTTTTTTAATAACACGATTAGTGTTTATTAACTTTGTCGTCTATCTGTCCTCTATATTCATTCAACATTTTCGTTTTTAAACATAAATGAAACTCAAGTGATAGAATAATTCTCTTTTGCCTTTTCTACCGCATCCCTAAAAGGAACTTTGCGCAGCACAGTAGGGTCAAAAGTGTTAGGCTTACACTATCACGTACCAAATTTTTAGTGCCTAAATTGTTAATAAATCTAACCTGCAGAAAATAAAGTGTTTCCTTTTATATGCGTTGATCACATTGGCAGGAAATCGTTTAGCGATATAACATTTCCTTTTTCTACTTTTTTTCGCAAAGCTTTTAACGAATATTTAAAACGATCTAGTAATGTTAGAAAAGCCGTCCCATGGCCGCGTGGTTAGCGCGCTTGGCTACTGATCCAAAGGACCTGGGTTCAAGCCCCGGGTAAGGCATGGATGTATGTGTCGTTTTTCTGCTGAGGTCCTGCCATCCTCTCAGATCTTCTACTGTGGCATATAAACTGACAGGCTCCTGTCAGACCTAAGTGGCAAGCAGCTGCTTGAGGGGGTATTTATTTATTTATTTAATGTTAGAAATGAGTGATTTCCACTGACAGCAACGATTCGTCCATTTAACGTCAGAATGATGAGGGAAAAACTCCCCGCCTCACTCTTGGTCAGTAGGGAACGCCAATGGTCAGTAGGGAACGCCAATGGTCAGTAGGGAACGCCAATGGTCAGTAGGGAACACCAATGGGTCAGTAGGGAACACCAATGGTCAGTAGGGAACACCAATGGGTCAGTAGGGAACACCAATGGGTCAGTAGGGAACACAATGGTCAGTAGGGAACGCCAATGGATCAGTAGGGAACACCAGTGGATCAGAAGGGAACACCAGTGGATCAGTAGGGAACACCAATGGGCTTGGAAAGGTCGGCGTCCAACGGATGGGACGTTAAGCCGTGACACCGTGTGCGGGAACCCAGTGCAATTTAAAGAACACATTTAATGGCCTTAACGGAAGGCTATCATCTGTCTGTCTCCTAACAGCTGTCCAGTGGCTCCTCTTACCCCCAACTTTCCCTGAGCCTTAAGAGTCCTTGTGACGTACCACCCATTTAAACCATTGTGTGCGAAAAAATACAGTTCAGAGGTAAAGCAATCCAACCCAAGGTGATGGGTTAGGGAGTAACCTTTTCCTTTTAGATGAGAAAACGCAACTTTCTCTTTTTAACGTAAAATATGATAAGTTACTTTTGGGTTATATAGATGTTAATCAAATATTTTTACTTGAATTTTGCTTATGATCCATCACTTAGAATTTTCACTGTCAGGGAGCAGCGATTGGCTCAGTCGGAAGCGCGCCAGGCTCGTGATCTGCTGTTCCCAGGTTCGACTCCCAGCTGTGCTAGCGTTGAGATTAATTTCAACGCTAGCACGTTGCACTCGGTAGAAAGGGGACACCAATGTTCTTGAAAAGGTCGCCGTCCGTTGGGTAGGACGTAAAACTGTGGTCCGTGTGCAAGAGTGCCATTCTCTGTGCACGTTATAGAACAAGCTGGATGGCAATGGCGAAAGGCGTCCCAATGGGTCTCCTATCCCCATGTTCTCTGAGCTTTTGGGGACCTTCTGATCTGGCCATTTAGATCATTGTCTGCAAAAAAAAGTACTGCTCAGAGGAAAAACAACCCAAATCAACCTTCCACAGAGAGTGCAAAAGTCAGAAAATGAAAAAAATTATTGTCTTCTTCGAAAACAACATCTCATATTCACCAGAGACAATATGTTATTCTTTTAGTTAGGACTCCAAAAAGCAGTAATTTAAACGCGAAACAATTTTTAAACAGATTGAAAATGGTGGAAATATACGAGATATTTGTCGTATAATCTGATGCTATTCTATACAACCGGAAAATATAGAGAATTTTGTTAAGGGTAATAACTAAAACGATAAATGACATCTCTTCGTTACTCTGGCTGCATCTTGATGAGAGATTATGTTAGGAACACGAATCAAACAGACTGACTTCTTGTAATGGACTTTAGGTTTCTAGCTAGACTGTTGAACAAATATAACTGCGTTGGAAATGAATTCTAAGAATCAGAAGTGTGCGTATGCCTTGTCGTCATGGCCACACATACATGTCATTCGTCAATGTACATTGTTGTCAATAAATTACATCTATCTTGTCTCCGTTTGTCTTGGAGAATAGATCTTGATTTACGACTCGTGCAAAATCTCGCAACAGCAAGGGTGCCTTGTGCTGAGGTTTGGGTTGTAATAGTGGTGAACATCGCTTTATTGGAACACAAAGTATTTATTTTGTACGATAAGAGGAAAAATGTGACAGAAAAGGAGGCTTTTTTGTCAGAATCAAAACAACACAATAAAAATCAGAAATATTAAATACTCCAAATCAGTGATTCTCAACCTTTTCTGGACCATCGCCCCCTTTAGAAGAGAACAAAAATTTCAACACCCCCCTAGTCCATAATTGTTAATTTTATGTGAAATATTAAAATATTGTTGCATATTATCTGTACCTAATTTATCTGTTTATTTATCTATTAAAAATCATAAAGCAGAAATTAATAAAACGATAACCAAATGTACAATAAAATTGTTTATTAAAATTTTAAAAATAAACACAGAATCAATAAGAAATAAAAAATAATGAGATAAACACAAAATTAATAATAAATAAAAAAAATTAATGAGATGGTTGAGGCTGGTGGAGTGTTAACAATTTGTTAATGTCGGGTTCCAATTTCGTTAACATCAATCGCAGATCGCCACGTTCAGTGATGTGTAGTCTGTTCCTCTTCTTTGACAGTAAATTAGCTACTGCACTGAATCCACGCTCAGCCATATAGGACGAAGGAAATGCGATTAAAAACTTCTGTACTATTGCCCACAATTTAGGGTAGAGAACTGGTATTGATTTTTGAAGCCAGAACTCTTGGTATCCATGTTTGAATTTTACTTTGAGTGCTTCGTTAGTCTTGAGTTCTAAGAGTTCCTCTTCCAAATTTGATGATTCTTCAGTATCTGTGTTTGCGAAAGGATCTAAAACCCAACTCGGTATATTCATGTTTAAAATATCTTGGAAACGCTCCGTAAAATCAACATGAAGAACTTCCAAGTGTTGGCAGTAAGTAAGTAAATCTTCCGGTTTTGCAGAGACTGCTGATAATGTGGGAAAGTGGTTGCATTCACCTCTACCTAGATTTCATTTGAATAGAAGAAGTTTTCCCGCAAAAGCAGCTATGACGTTTTTTGTTTTAATTAAATTCAACTCATCACCTTGCAATTGTAAATTAACCTGATTAAATATTTTAAACAGGTCTGTCAAATAAGCGATGTCATTTTTTGACGTAATCAGGTTTTCGCGCAATTTTTCGTCTCTGTCTTCAAGAAAGTCCAGTACTGAGTCAAATAGATTGAAAAAACGATTCAGGCAAACACCTTTAGAGAGCCAACGTACTTCTGTGTGCAGCAGCAAGGGATTGTAATCTTCATCATTTTCATTACAAAGCTTACCAAATAATCGGTCATTCAATGAATTGCTTCTAATCTTATTGATTGCTTTAATAACGTAATGGAGCGACGTATGCAGACGTTCATTCAAATTTTTTGCAACCAAATGCTGACGATGAATAATACAATGTACAGCGAGTACATTTGGTACTGCTTGTTTCAAATGCGCTATGAAACCCTTATGACGCCCTGTCATTGCTGGAGCACCATCAGTAGCAGCAGACAAAATATTGCAAATAGGAATTTCTTTCTCTTGAAAAAACTTTTGCATGGTATTAAATATAGATTCTCCCTTTGTATCAGATTCCAAATTTTTAGCAAATAATAACTCTTCATGAATTTTTTCTTCTTTTATAAATCGTACGTATGATAAGAGTAGAGCTTCGTTATTTGGTAGAGTTGATTCATCGAGTTGAATGGAAAATTTGCAAATCTTTAAGTAATCACATAATGATATTTCAACGTCTTTTGCCATTTCATCTATTCTTCTTTGCACTGAATTATTACTGAGAGGAATTTTTTTGATGATATCTGACGGTGTCTTATGATGAAGAACAGTTTTTAATATCTCTTTGACTGCCGGCAAAATTAATTCCTCGCCAATTGTGTGTGGTTTTCCTGCTTTTGCGATTAACAAAGAAACGTTATATGAGGCTCGTAGTCCATCATCATCTTGTTTAGAAGACGACGCAAAAAGGTTTGACAAAGTTGGCTGTTTTAAATATTGCTTTTCCAGTTCTTGAAAATAGGATAAATCTTTGTTCTTCTTATCAGCATGCATTTTATTTAAATGCTCTTGTAGCCTAGAAGGTTTCATAGCTTCATTTGAAAAAACGTTTCGGCAAATTAAACATGTAGGTAATGATTGGTTTGTAGGAGAGTACGTAAATCCATATTTCAAATACTCAATACTGTACTGCCGGCATTTCTTTTTGGATGTAGATTCAGACATTTTCAAATACAAATTAACTTCGCAACAGATTAATAGATAGTTAGAAGTCATTATAAACATTATTTTTATAACACTTATCACTCACGACTATTTATCACGGCGAAGCACATAAAAATAATAAAACATTCCTAGAACTATCGCTTTTATAGATTTGATTTTGTGCACGCATTAACTTGTATGTTTGCGATGCCGGCGCACTTGCTCCGTAAACAAGTCATTTCAAGCTCCCATATTCTTGTCGAAACATGTTAAATTGCATGAACCGCGTGTTTGCCTACCAACTTGCAAGGACTTGTCACCGTCAATCTATTCTAAACTAAAACAAATTAGGTATAGGTATCCTAATGTTGATTTAAAAATGCTTATTAACGCGATAACAATAAGATAATTTACATAGCTAGATATAATATTTATTCATGAAAACAGGTATTTTCAAAGTATTTTATTATATTAAAAAAATTATAAAAAATATTAAATATAATAAATTTATTATTATTATATTATTATTGCATCAAGGTTGATTTGCCTATCAGGACGGACACACATGTCCAACATAATAAGCCTGATATAGTAGTGCATGCTAAGGTCGATTATGAAGATATTGAAGTAGGAATAACATCTCAGGATAACCTGCAGAGAGTAGAGGTTGAAAAGAAGACGAAGTATGATCTGCTGGCTAATGAGTTGAGCCTAATTCACACGTGTAATGTTAATATTATACCTTATGTTCTGACGTGGGATGGTATTGTAACTACGTACCATAAAGCATACTCAAAGCGACTTGGAGTGGGAAAACATATTGAAGCTTATATCCAATCTGTGATCTTGAAGAGAACTTTTGAGAGCATCTCAGTCGACTTCAGATGTACCAGTACGCTAGTAGGCGGTAGCAGGGAACTTATTGTCCAAGCTGCAGTTGAAACGCTGTACATGACGGATGAGGTAGTGGATGACCAGAATCACCAGGAAGACACCACAGAATAGAAGAGATAAAAAGGTTGTCACAGAAAATTCCATTAAATTTATTTATTTATTTGACCGCCCCTCTTGACTGCCTCAACGCCCCCCATTTGCCTCTGGATCCGCTACCGCCCCCATGGAAGGCTCCAGCGCCCACTGGGGGGCGGTATCGCCCCCGTTGGGAATCTATGCTCTAAATCATCGTTCCGAAACTCTGTTACATGAAGCTTCTGCCAGTGTTATGAGAGTTGAGTGTCAGCATTCATTCCCACATGGATTTGTACAACATTGCAGTCTGATATATAAATATCGCTACATTATATAAGGCAATTCAAATGCATTACTTTTATAAAAATAAATAAATACTCCTTCAAACAGCTGCTTGCCACAGTGGTCTGACAGGAGTCGTCGGTTTAAATCATCAGAAGAAGCACTGATACTTCATATATTTCTAAACAGAAAGGAAAAAGTTGCAAAACCTAGTTTTCACCTATGTATTAGGGCATATCGGAATTAATCTTAATATATGTTGATATATAATATCCTTTATCAACAGAAATTCTATTACTCGATATTTTGGCACATAAAACTTGTTATTTATGGAGAATTCGTTTTATGCAGACTGCCAAAAGGAAATCTTCAACGCTACAGAAGTGCTGAAATGTGTTGGAAATTGCTCGTTTCAATTTCATTATTTTTGTCAAGGGATTTCGGAAAGCAACTACAGAAAAAAAAAAGAATTCAGGGAGAAAAATGAGATGGAGATGTTTTTTCTGATTTGCACTCATTGCTACTACTGAAAGTGATAGTGACATGAGAGTTGGGTCGGGCAGAAACTCGGACATAATAAAAATTGTTTTTAGATGCTTTAAGAAAGCAAACGATCGCTTTTAAAAATGAATTCAATGAATTTAAGAAGGCGTTTTGGCAGAGCTCAGTATTTTGTTCCGATTGAATGGACGTTTTCCTAAAAATTATTTCAGAAGTTACTAAAGAAATAAAAGTATTAAGGAAACGAAATGAAGATCTGAATGAAGGAAATTTTGCACTTAACAAGGAAGTTAAGGATCTGAGATCAAAAATCAAAAGCTTAGAACAGTACAGTAGAATAAACAATCCGGAAATTGTGGGAATACCGGAAACTAAAAATGAGAACATTGAAGCAATTATAAATAAAATTTCCATTTGGCTTCAGATTGAACATAAAGAAACTGATGTGGAAGCTGACCCTAGAGTTCCATCCAAAAACAAAGCAAAAAATAAACCAATCATTGTCCAAGTCACTTCACGAAAATTAAAAGAGAAATGGATGGCACTTTCGAAATCAAGGAAACCTTTGAATTCTAAGGTCATCTGTGATCATCTGGATGACGTTAAAGTGTACGTTAATGAACACCTAATGGAAGAAACCTAAAAACTTCTGCGCGAAACTAAGAAAATTCAGAAAGAACTGAAGTATAAATTTGTGAGTGAAAGAAGGTAAAATGTTTATGAGAAAAAAAGGAAAAATCGTAAGTGTTCATGATAGTTAACTCGAACGATTTGCAATTAATTAAGTAATTTTAACATTTATATATATATTTTCTGAGTTTAATATGTATATTAACACTTATCACGAGAATGTCAGAGGTCTACGAACGAAAACCCTGACCTGTATACCTCTATTCTGCCTTCTAATTAGAGGCGGGGGTGGCTCAGTCAGTAGCGCGCCAGACTCGTAATCTGTAGTTCCCAGGTTCGAGTCCCAGCTGGGTCAGCGTTGAGATTTATCTCCGCAAAATTCCCCGCCCTGCCCACGATCAGTAGGGGACACCGATGGGCTTGGAAAGGCCGCCGTCCGTCGGATGGGACGTTTAAGCCGTGTCCCCGTGTGCGGGAGAGCCATACCCTGTGCACGTTAAAGAACACGCTGGATGGCCTTGACGTCCCCTCCCCCAACCTTCTCTGAGCCTTCGGGGTCCATGTGACCTGGCCATTTAGCCCATGGTGTGCAAAAAAGTGCCGCTCAGAGGTAAAACAACCCAACCCTTGTTTTATTCTTATTCGGAAGTTATAGAGTTAATGTTAATCATGGCCGAGTGGTTAGCGCGCTTGGCTACTGATCTACGGGACCTGGGTACGGGACCTGGGTTCGAGCCCTGGGTAAGGCATGGATGTGTGTACTGTTTTTCTGCTGAGGTCCCGCCATCCTCACAGACCTTCTACTATGGCGTATTAAACTGACAGGCTCCTGTCAGACCTCTGTGGCAAGCAGCTGCTTGAGGGGGTATTTATATTTATTATTTTTATGTTTGCGATGCTCTTTTGACTGAAGATGGTTCTTGAATTCCAGTTCTCATCCAGCTCTTGAATTTTTTGTTCCTATAAACAATTCCATTATTCAACATCGCCGTAACGACGTTACTAAATATAATTATATGCAGACTGATTACGTTTTATTGTATGATCTCATTGGTGGACTGCATTGCAATGCTCTGAATTTATTTGACGATATTGATAAAGCTGTCTCTTTTTTTTTTATAGTATACTATTTTGAGCTATTAACTCCTGTGTCCCTAAATATAGGGTTTATAGAGGGAAATATCCATGTTGGTTGTATATATTCCAGAGATTATCAAAGATATTAAATTAAAAAATAAATTTCGTAAACAATATAGAAAATACAATAACAGTTCAGATTTTGATAATTTTAAAATATATAGGTGATTAATAAAACGGAAAATAAAATCAGTTTATAAGAATTATATTTCTACAGTTGAAAATGAGTTCTACAGTTGAAAATTTGTAGCAGAAATAACAGAGAGATAGTATTTAACGCTATGAAAAATCAAGAAAATTTATTGCTTGATTTTAAAACTATTAGTGACACTTTCACCGATTATTTTAAATCGGTTTATGTTTCAAGCACTTCCTACAACAGTGATAATTTTAATTCCATAGGTAAAGAAATTAATGTTCTCGATGTTGTTATAAATAAATAAAAATAAATACCCTCTCAAGCAGCTGCTTGCCACAGTGGTCTGACAGGAGCCTGTCACTTTATATGCCATAGTAGAAGGTCTGAGAGGATGGCAGGACCTCAGCAAACGACACAGACATCCGTGCCTTACCTTACCATTGCAAAAATAACTGTTGATGACATCAGACAAGGCTATTCAACATTTAAATGGGCCAAAGTCAATTGGCCTCGATGTGGTTACCTCTTTCATATTAAGGGATGTGCTGATAGCTTTGTTTACCCTCTTTTAATGGGGCGGGGGTGGCTCAGTCGGTAGCGCGCCAGGCTCGTAATCTGTAGTTCCCAGGTTCGAGTCCCAACTGGGTCAGCGTTGAGATTTATCTCCGCAAAATTCCCTGCCCTGCCCACGGTCAGTAGGGGACACCGATGGGCTTTGAAAGGCCGCCGTCCGTCGGATGGGACGTTAAGCCGTGGCCCCGTGTGCGGGAGAGCCATACCCTGTGCACGTTAAAGAACACGCTGGATGGCCTTGACGGGAGACTACCATCTGTCTCTCAACAGCTGTTCCAGTGGGTCCCCTCCCCCAACTTTCTCTGAGCCTTCGGGGTCCATGTGACCTGGCCATTTAGCCCATGGTGTGCAAAAAAGTGCCGCTCAGAGGTAAAACAACCCAACCCTCTTTTAATATTATTTAATCCCTCAATTAGAATCAATAAATTTCCAAGTGTTGGAAAGAATCCAAAATTATGCCCATATTTAAAAAAGGAAACAAATATGATATCGAAAATTAGCGACCTATTGCTATTCTATCTCCATTTTCTAAGATGTTTGAATCCATAATACAAACAAAAATTTCGCAACTAAAAAATTGGTTTTCTTCAACTAACATGAATTAACATCTCCGACTAAATTCCACAACTGGACTGTTCTGAATGGACTCCAACTGAATATTGCAAAATGCTCAGTTTTAAGCTTTTCTCGTAAAAGGTTTTTTGTTACGTATGATTATAACATTAACTCTTGTGTAATTCCACGGAATTATTTCTTCCGTGATTTAGGTATCTTGTTTGACTAGAACTTTAATTTTAATATGCATATTCAAGAAATTATGAAGAAAGCTAATAGAAATTTGCGTTTTATTGTCAGAAAAACAAAATATTTTACTAATACAAGAAGGGTTATAATCAATTGAAGAAAAAAATCTGAACGCTGACCCAGCTGGGACTCGAACCTGGGTACTACAGATTACGAGCCTGGCGCGCTACCTACTGAGCCACCCCCGCCCCTCATAATATTGATGTTGAAATACACATATTGCATAATTGATAAGTATTGCAGTTCAAATTAAATTACCAAGATTGCTTTACTACAAGGACACCGGAATTTCTCTTCGAGAGTTTCTTACTGAATGACTTAGAAATATGTGTAATGTCTGCTTATTAATTTAGCAGACATTACACATATTTATTATTTTATAATTTATTAATAGAAAAAAAAGCTTTGTTTCTAATATTTTTTTTATAAATTGTCAAACAGCACGATAGATTGCACGGAACTACTGTTTTTAATGAGCTTTGCTTTAACGAAGCATCCACGAGAAATACTCCATTTTTTTTAGAGTTCCATTCCATAAATCAAACACATTGGTAAATTTTTCCATGGTTAGAATTTTCAGCCTTTTTGACTTGTACAACAATATCCCCGATTTCTTTACAATGTTTTTAAAAAATTTCAAATCACATTGCATGATGTTACTTTGTTATTGATTTTATTTCTTATTATCTCTGTTTACGTAAGTGTGTTGTATATGTTGTTTCAAAACGTGATATATGTCCTTTTCACTTTTTTGTACTGATTTACGTATCTTTTGTATATATATTAATTTTCAATTATTCTCTTTTTATGTGTCCACTGTTATTGGATCATTAATCTGTTGTGAGCACATTAAATAAACAATAAATAAATAATGTTGTAATAAAGAATTTAAAATTGACTATTACTTGCAAAACTTTAATACAATCAATGAATTGTTTAAACAGGCTGTTGTTTCGAAACCATTTTCATAACATATTCCCCGCCCTGCCCACGGTCAGTAGGGGACACCGATGGGCTTGGAAAGGCCGCCGTCCGTCGGATGGGACGTTAAGCCGTGGCCCCGTGTGCAGGAGAGCCATACCTGTGCACGTTAAAGAACACGCTGGATGGCCTTGACGGGAGGCTACCATCTGTCTCCCAACAGCTGTTCCAGTGGATCCCCTCCCCCAACCTTCTCTGAGCCTTCGGGGTCCATGTGACCTGGCCATTTAGCCCATGGTGTGCAAAAAAGTGCCGCTCAGAGGTAAAACAACCCAACCTTAACTGACATAGTGGTTAAGGTGTGTTGTGTTAGCGCTAACGCAAACACACATAACATTTAAATTTATCATAATGATTATGATAAATAACAACGGTCTCAGTGTAGGCAGCGGCGACTTCGGTCTTAGTGGAGCATTTCTTATATGAGAAGGCATGTAAAAGTTGAGAGTAGCTTTTAGGGTTGGGTTGTTTTACCTCTGAGCGGCACTTTTTTGCACACCATGGGCTAAATGGCCAGGTCACATGGACCCCGAAGGCTCAGAGAAGGTTGGGGGAGGGGACCCACTGGAACAGCTGTTGGTAGACAGATGGTAGCCTCCCGTCAAGGCTATCCAGCGTGTTCTTTAACGTGCACAGGGTATGTCTCTCCCGCACACGGGGCCACGGCTTAACGTCCCATCCGACGGACGGCGGCCTTTCCAAGCCCATCGGTGTCCCCTACTGACCGCGGGCAGGGCGGGGAATTTTGCGGAGATAAATCTCAACGCTGACCCAGCTGGGACTCGAACCTGGGAACTACAGATTACGAGCCTGGCGCGCTACCGACTGAGCCACCCCCGCCCCTCTCAGTCAAGACAATAAAAAAATAATAAATAAATACCCCCTCAAGCAGCTGCTTGCCACAGAGGTCTGACAGGAGCCTGTCAGTTTATATGCCACAGTAGGAGATCTGAGAGGATGGCAGGACCTCAGCAGAAAAACGACACACACATCCATGCCTAATCCGGGGCTCGAACCCAGGTCCCTTAGATCAGTAGCCAACCAATTTTTTTTCAACTCATTATTTCAAGTGTTCCTTTGTCTACAGGGCTTCTTCCTGTGGTAATTTACAACTGAATAGTTAAAGTCATGTCTTAAAAGGTTCATGGCCGAGTGGTTAGAGTGCTTGGCTACTGATCTAAGGGATGTGGGTTCGAGTCCCGGGTAAGGCATGGATGTTTGTGTTGTCTTTTTCCTGAGGTCTTTCCATCCTCACAGACTTTCTACTATGGAGTATAAACTAACAATCTCCCGTCAGATTTCTTTGGCAAGCAGCCGTGAGGAATAATTATTTATTTTTATAAAAGTAATATATTGGCTTGCCTTACATAATGCAACAATATAATATTGAGTTGATTATAAATTTTGCCGATAATAAATAATAATTAAAACTGTCGAACTGAGTAAATACAAATTTTACAAACAAATTTTTACGAAAGTTTTTTAAAATTTTAATTTTTGACCGTCAATTACTGTTATACTCTCTAATATAGAGGGTGTCCGAAAAATAATGGTGGTGTTTCAGAACCAATATAGAGGAAAATAATTTATATATAATCTCAAGAAAGTGATACTTTAATTGAAAGTGTACAGTCGCTCAAAATAATCTCCGAATACTAGGTTGATTACAGAATTCAGAAAAAATATCTGCCAACGATTTTTCTCAGAAATTAGTGATCTGGCAACCTTCGTGTCACGTGACACGAAGGTTGCCAGATCACTAATTTATATATAATCTCAAGAAAGTGATACTTTAATTGAAAGTGTACAGTCGCTCAAAATAATCTCCGAATACTAGGTTGATTACAGATTCCGAATACTAGGTTGGTTACAGGACACGCTCCAGTGGAACTGGAGCGTGTCCAGTAACTGCACACGCTCCAGTTTGCTGTGAACGGTAACTGCACACGCTCAATATTTCCGTGAGTGAGCCCACACGATCTAGTATCAAAATAATATGACCACCTACAGTCGCTCAAAAAAGGATCCGAACACTAAGGTTGATTACAGAATTCAGAAAAAAATATCTGGCAACGATTTTTTTTCAGAAATTAGTAATCTGGCCACCTGATACTTTTTTGAGCGACTGTACTATACTTCAGTTTATCTATTCTGTGTAATAATTTGGTGATATTATATTTGATAGTTTTTTGTTTATGATATCGGAATTTAATATAAATTATCAAAATATTTCTTGATATTTATTTGAAAAGTCTCACCTTTTTCTCATTGCAATGCTTCGCCATCCTATTAGGAGAAATTTCAGTTAAGACATCAAGCACAAATCCCAAAATAATTCTGCTACAGTGTTTTAACTGTCTGCATTATCTGAACAGTTAATCGGTTTAAATTGAGGGGGGAAAAGACCTGTTTTCGACCCATTGAAGCATGAATTTTCGTATCATTTTTATGCTAAGGGAATCCTTGTTTGAGAGAGAGGAACCCTCATCAGAATGAAAGCACAATTATAATTTGTGCCTTGTCAAATGTCATTTCACTTGCCATTTACCCTAATTCACGTTCTTTACAATTGAACACAAGTATTATTAATGACGGAATTATTCTGAGCAACCTCACCTAAACGTGGATGAGATTTATGATGTCCTTCGTTTTCTCCATCTGTCCCACTTGGAACGAAATTTCGCTCCGTAGCATTGCGAGAGCAATTTTTCCCATACTGCTACTTCCCGGGGCATCCCATTCGGTATTGATGATAAAAATCTCGTCTACAAATCACGACGGCAAACTGCTACTTAGAGTCAACGGCTTCCGCTTTGCTTAATCTATTATTTTCAGATAATTACGGGAGATTGTGGTGGCAGGAAGAGAGACGATCCCTCCTCATTCACCATTAATGATGACCCCCCCCCCCCCCCCCCGCTTTTGCGATCTTTTAAGCTTTGGGCTGATTTTAAAGCTTAGAGAAATTCGCGATCTCTTTGCTATTTAAGAGTTCGATTAGTAATGTAAGAGTGTTAAATAAGCATAGAATTTCAAGAAATGAAGTTGAACGTTTACCAGAAAGAAAAAAATCTACAAAATTGTAGTTTATCTTAATAATGAAGTCTTTAACAACTCTGTTCATGACTGTTTTCATTATTTATTAGCATCAGTTGCTTAAAGTTACAAAAAAACATTAAACTTCAATTACCCTAAGGCTTTTTGGCCCTCGGTTTGGATGTTTTCAGGGACCTACAAATGGGGCGGGGGTGGCTCAGTCGGTAGCGCGCCAGGCTCGTAATCTGTAGTTCCCAGGTTCGAGTCCCAGCTGGGTCAGCGTTGAGATTTATCTCCGCAAAATTCCCTGCCCTGCCCACGGTCAGTAGGGGACACCGATGGGCTTGGAAAGGCCGCCGCCCGTCGGATGGGACGTTAAGCCGTGGTCCCGTGTGCGGGAGAGCCATACCCTGTGCACGTTAAAGAACACGCTGGATGGCTTTGACGGGAGGCTAGCATCTGTCTCCCAACAGCTGTTCCAGTGGGTCCCCTCCCCCAATCTTCTCTGAGCCTTCGGGGTCCATGTGACCTGGCCATTTAGCCCATGGTGTGCAAAAAAGTGCCGCTCAGAGGTAAAACAACCCACAACAACCCAGTGACCTACAATGGCTGAAGAAGTAACACCTGTTCCTGCAACCAACATAGCAGGGTAACTCAAGTAAGAAAATTTTGCGTCTTTTGTAAATTTAATGAACTGATAGTTCCAGGAAAATAATTATAGTTTTAGCGAATTTGGTTTCTGAGTTCTCATTTAAACGCGCTATTCTTTTCACTTTGTTATCTGTCCGTCCACAGTATCTTTTTTTTTCGCTTAAAAAATTGGAACTATTCTGTTGTAAAGATAAGAAAAATAATTTCACCTTTGTTCCAAATAAGATATTTTTTTTTTGTATTTCAGGAAACTATCTAGAAATTAGAATTTTACTTTCGGTTTAAGTAAAGATCGGGCCCGCAGCCCTTTCAGATCTCGATTGTGGGAGTTTGACACTCTTAACCTAATGCAATTAAATTAATTTGATACAAAATTTATTTGAAACTGTCAAGTACTAAGATTTTTCTTCTGTCATCTTTCATATTGTGCATCATCAGTTGAAAAACATAGAAACCGGAAGCATAGCATCAAGTACAATCCCGGATCTAGAAAAAATTAAGGGCTGGGTAGGTGGACAAGAAACACAATCCACCTACCCAGAAAAAACTTACCTTTTCCACTTACCGGGAAAAGGTAAGGTGGGAGTGGGGGGGGGGGGGAGCAAAAGACTGTATTTCCAATGTACCGAAAGGGAGAACATGTCCTCCTTATCTCCGCTCCCTAAATCCAACCCTGATCAAATATAATTTGAACAGTAGCACAGGCGAAAGTTCATGTTGCATACAATTCGTAGTTATGACCGTTTTTCAAGTCCCAGCTGGGTCAGCGTTGAGATTTATGTCCGCAAAATTTCCCCGCCCTGCCCACGGCCAGTAGGGAACACCAATGGGCTTGAAAAGGCCGCCGTCCATCGGATGGGACGTTAAGCCGTGGCCCCGTGTGCGGGAGAGCCATAACCTGTGCACGTTAAAGAACACGGCTGATGGCCTTGACGGGAGGCTACCATTAGCTGTCTAGTAGCCAACAGCTGTTCTAGTGGGTTCCCTCCCCCAACCTTCTCTGAGCCTTCGGGGTCCATGTGACCTGGCCATTTAGCCCATGGTGTGCAAAAAAGTGCTGCTCTGAGGTAAAACAATCCAATCCAATCCAATGACCGTTTTTCGAACTAAAGATTTATGACTCCCTTATGAATTAATGAACACAATTTACGCACTTACGAACAGCTGATCTTGTTCGAAATGCAATATATTTATTTTCTCTGTTTGCCCGTTGCTGACGGTTAGAGTGGTTAACTTTAAACATATCGCAGTGACTCAGGTATTTTTGCATACACCTAAAGAACGCCCTGAAAATATCCAAAAGTTCCTCCCCTAGTTATCCCAAATAGTAATGTATTAAAAGTTGACTCCAGAAATATTGTATATACTGTATGCAACTATTAGGCATAGTCAATTTATATTTTTGTTATAAAATATGATAATTTATTTTAAGTATGCACTTAGTTACACCCTTTATACGAATCGAATTATTTACGTGTAACAATCAGAGTTGGATTACTTACCTCTGAGTGGTACTTTTTTTTAACACAATAGACTAAATGACTATATCACAAAGACCCAAAGACTTAGAGAAGGTTGGAGGCCAACTGGACAGCTGCTAGGAGATAGATGGAAGTCTCCCATCAGGGTCATCCAGCGTGTTCTTTAATGTGCAAGAGGTATGGCTCTCCTGCACAAAGAGTCACGGTTTGATGTTCCACTCGACAGACAACAGCCTTTCCAAGACCAACAGTGTCTCCTTTATGACCGAGGACAGAGCGAGGAGTTTTTGACTCAATGTTGGCACAGTTGGAACTAGAACGTACAAACTGCAGATTACGGGGGGGGGGGGGGGGGTTGGCTCAGTCGATAGCGTGCCAGGCCCGTAATCTGCAACTATCAGATTCTTTCGTGTCCCACCTAGAACAGAGATAAGATTATTTCCCCAAATATTCCCCCGCCCTCAGTCAGTAGAGACCCCCCCCCCCCCCCCCCCCCCCCCCCCCGATAGGGGACCACCTTGGCGTGTGGGGGGCGCTTCGGACCCAGCAACCCGGTCCGAAGGCTTTGCCGACCGGATTGGTCCCCCCGGTTGGACATAGCCAAGACCAACCGAGGACGACGACATCGCTGACCAGGTCGGATGGCAGGTTGGGTGGTGACGGTGTCTTAGCCCTCACATATCAGGTGCTCTGTGTGAGCAGTTCAAGGCTCTGCCGAACGGTGTGAGCCCGCCATTAGGCATGAGCCCTTTCAAAAGTCTGGGCCTAAGAGTCTCCACCCCGGGTGCCGAGCGAACTTGGATCTACATATCCTTGTTCATGGCTAACCGGGGAACAGATTAAATGTCAGGTTTCTTCCGGTGGTTAGCTTTCCTTCTATAGGACTGCTGCCATGTGAGGTCGGGGTTGAGGTGTGTCTATATGGCGCATTCTTGTCCCCGACTCTAGATAGTCACGGTCTTCTAAAAATGAAAAAAACGAAAAGTTAGCTTATTTTAATTTTGTATTTATGAGCAATTTTAATAGAGTAGCAGAAAAACTAGGTGACTTGGTTGTGATGACAAAGTAACAGAAAGACATGGACGTGATTGTAATGACAAAGTAACAGAAAGACATGGACGTGATTGTAATGACAAAGTAACACAAAGACTTGGATGTGATTGTAATGACAAAGTAACAGAAAGACATGGACGTGATTGTAATGACAAAGTAACACAAAGACTTGGATGTGATTCTGAATGACAAAGTAACAGAAAGACACGTACGTGATTGTGATGACAAAGTAACAGAAAGACATGGACGTGATTGTAATGACAAAGTAACACAAAGACTTGGATGTGATTCTGAATGACAAAGTAACAGAAAGACACGTACGTGATTGTGATGACAAAGTAACAGAAAGACATGGACGTGATTGTAATGACAAAGTAACAGAAAGACTTGGATATGATTCTGAATGACAAAGTAACAGAAAGACATGGACGTGATTGTGATGACAAAGTAACAGGACGACGTGGATGTGATTGTAATGACAGAGTAACAGAAAGACTTGGACGTGGTTGTAATGACAAAGTAACAGAAAGACATGAACGTGATTGTGATGACAAGGTAACAGAAAGACGTGGATGTGATTGTGATGACAAAGTAACAGAAAGACATGACTGTGATTGTGATGACAAAGTAAGAGAAAGACTTGGATATGATTGTGATGACAAAGTAACAGAAGGACATGGACGTGATTGTGATGGCAAAGTAAAAGAAAGACATGGCTGTGATTGTGATGACAAAGTAACAGAAAGACATAGACGTGATTGTGATGACAAAGTAACAGAAAGACATAGACGTGATTGTGATGACAAAGTAACAGAAAGACATAGACGTGATTGTGATGGCAAAATAACAGAAAGACGTGGATGTGATTGTGACGGCAAATTAACAAAAAGATTTGGACGTAATTGTGCTGACAAATTAACAGAAAGACTTGGACGTGGTTGTGATGATAAAGTAACCGAAAGACTTAAATGTGATTGGTGTGTTTTTTTCTTGCATAGGTGTATAACAAAGGGAATATTTTTGCCCATCAAAAGGATGACCATCCTCTGAATTTAAAACTCATTTAGTTTTTGTTAAAACTTGTAGAGATTAAACTCCGCTCACCGTTATGGGTTTCTTGCAAACCATCTTTCAAGAAACAAGCCGAGCTTTCAGAATATTCTTTTGAAAGCCCAATCTGGAAATTCGTAATTCCCACCAGATAAAATTTTACTTTTAATGCGAAATCGATTAAAACATCAAACAGTTGTCCCTTTTTTGATAACAGTAATTTGAGATACATTTCCTGATGCAACAAAACGATTTTGAAGTCAACCTAATATCTCTGCTGAAGACGTGAAGTATTCTGTTTTTGCTTTTCGCAACTGGACAAGTTTTTTCTCTGTCCCTCTACTTGACCTCATTCAGCGGAAATATCCAACGTCTCGTAACGACATTCAAAGGATGCTAAAATCCACGGTGTTGCAAAGCATATTAGTGCACTAATGCACTAAAACCGGCTCGAAAAGAACCAGCTGTACCGTTCCAATAGGCCTCTAATGAGAACTATTGGAACGAAATGTATCCAGTCGAATGGGCATTTCTTTCCTCACCAGAAAGCGTCGGAATACAAGTAGCGCATTTTACTCACATATTCCACAATGAAAAAAAATAAACCCTGTAGGTTATCCTCATTTATATGAAATTTAATCATAATGAATTGTGTCCTTGTGTAAAACCTTGCAGAGAACTTAATGCTAATGTTTGTCCTCAAACTTTATCATTCATCCTAGAACTAAACTCAAAATATTAAGTTCATGGAAATAAGATATGCAAGGTGTTTCTAAAAGGTCAAACTTTGGGAATAATAAAAAATATTCTTAATGAACATTGGTCAATAAATGCCTCCCTTCCGATATAAGCACAATTTGAGATTGTAAGTAAGAAATCATGTGAAGTTAACTATTTTTTTATTCTAGTTATTACAAGCACATTGTAAGTGATCAATGAGAACAATTTTTCAAGTCTGTATCAGGGAAATGTTCGAAATGACATCCCTGAGCAGCAATACACGCTTCACAGCGTCTTCTCATCGACCTTCGAAAAGTCCAGGAGTGTCCTGAATTCTTTGATACCCATCCACGATCCGTTGGCGTGAGAGCTTGTGTGTTTAGGAACCAGTAGCGTGAACGTCGGCTTTAAAGCGTCCCCATAAGAAGAAATCCGGTGGATTTAAATCGGGAGATCGTACAGGACATGAAGTTGATCCACCTCTACCATTCCAAAGGGACGCATTACAAATAGGACATACGATTGAGATCACTCTGGAGTGACGGAATTTTGTTCAATATCATTACGTTTTACCATTGCGTTCGAAAGATATGGTGGAACAACCGTTTTGACAAATCCACAAACCGATAAAATGACGAGCGAAAAGCAATAGGAAGATAAGTAAAAAGGAGACCTCATATAAAAGATGTCTGAGTGTAAGGAACTCAGACGTAGAATCGTTCGTGGAAGTTAAAATAAAAAAATGGTAGCTAGGCGTAAACTGGAAGGAGAGCTGTGTACCAATCCCCTGTGATGATGCACAGAACCGGCCAGGTCTAGCACCTAATGTCCGACCCCGCCTTCTCGTGGTGCAGGCCGTTAGTACCTTTCAAAAGAGATATTCTCTTTTGGAAGGGAACGGAAGGGGAGGGCTGCCAGTTCAGTATGGCCTGCTGATCTGGTCATCTACGGCCACTTTTTTCTTTTTTTTCAACCCTGCTGAGGAGTGGTCAACTTCACAGGGTCCTGGTGCTGACCATTTATACCTACTAGACTGGACTTGTTTATGGATTTGAGCTTGATTATGGATCCTGGACTTGCTGCACTGGTGGGCCTCTGTTGAGGGAGAGTCTGCCGCTGTTATTTTCTGTTTGCTTCTGGGTTGCCAGCTCTAAGTGAACAGAGGCATGGGATACCTTATATCAGCTGGTGGATAATCCTAATCAGAGACCATCGCAGGTACCTGAACCTTACTTAGCTAGTTGGGCATCGTCAAGCCTAAACTGGAGTAATGCGTCTCAGGCAGGCCATGTGGCTCTTGAAAAAGTCCACTTGAAAAGGTGGTGCCTGAAGTTCCTACCAGCATCGGTGACTTCAGCCTTTAGCGGAGGAGGAACAGGTCTTTGCCCCATGCCTGCGATCAGGGGGCTGTTTGATATTGTTGGCCCTACCAATCTCAATAAACCTAATTTCTTTAAAAATCCTACTAATCATTTTCTCTCTGCAGGAACGTGGAACGTGAGGACATTACATAGAGATTATTCTCTTGATGTCCTCATGCAGGAATTCCAGCGCTATAACCTAGATATTCTAGGCTTGCAAGAGACCAGATGGACAGGTAAAGGTGAGATACTTAAAAATAACTTTAAATTTCTCTTTACAGGGAGGGAGGATGGAAAGCATCACCAAGGCGTGGGTCTGCTGCTCAGCAGACATGCTAGTGATGCTCTTCTAGGATATGAGTGCATTAATGAAAGGTTTCTTACAGCAAAATTTCAGACAAGCATTAAAAACTTGAATGTTATCTGCTGTTATGCCCCCACTGAGGATGCTGATGAGGATGAGAAGGATAGGTTTTACGGACAACTTCAGGACATTTTGAATTCTGTCAAGAAAGGAGATATTACCCTTGTTCTTGGTGACTTCAATGCCAAAGTTGGTACCGACTCTGACCTTTGGGGAGGAGTAATAGGTCCTTTTGGTATTGGTAGCTGCAATGGCAATGGGCAACGTCTCCTACAGGTAAGTAAACTCAATGGTTTCAGAATAACTAACACATATTACAAACACCGCGACATACATAAATACACATGGGTTTCACCTGATGGGCTGCATAGGAATATGATTGATTATATATTAATTAACGGCAAATGGGCTAGTTCTGTTAGAAATACCAGGGCATATAGGGGAGTTGAAATTGGATCTGACCATTACCTTGTTAAAAGTGTCTTGCAACTTAAACTTAAAAAGTGTTGTGCTAGAGTTAAAAAATTTACCTTTAATACTGAAGCTCTGAATGACCCAGTTATAGCTAAAGCTTACCATGATAGGTTACTTAGTCATTATGACGGTCATGGTTTGCTTAATACTGAAGTTGAGGGAGAATGGGGCCATTTTAAACAGGCTTTTTTGGAAACTAACAGTACTCTTTTAGGAAAAAAGGAGCAGAGGAGGCAGAATTATTTAAGTGACAAGGCAATTGAGCTTATTTCAGAAAGAAGGAATTGCAGGAATGTCCTTAATCAGTACCCTACTAGTCCTAATAGAAAAGATTACAGAGAGCTTAATAAACGTGTAAAGGATCAGTTAGCTACTGATAAAAATCTTTGGCTTGAGAGCTTGGCTGACAAAGCTGAGGAAGCAGTTAGGCAGCACAACAGCAGAGAGCTGTACCAGATAGTTAATGTCTTATGTGGTAGAAAACGGACAGGCATACAGGGATTGAAGGATAAACAAGGTAAGGTTATAGAAGGTGAGGATTCTCTCATGGCTAGGTGGGCTGAGCATTTCAGTGATGTTCTAAACAATGTGGTTAGTTCTACTCCCATTGTTTCCAATGATGATAGATGCATTGGCAGCTTTAATGTTGGCCTTATAACACAATCTGAAGTTAGTTTGGCTATCTCTAAACTGAAACTTCATAAATCCCCAGGGGTAGATGAAATTACTACAGAAATGCTCAGAGCTGGGAATGTTTTGGTTATCACTTGGATGACTGAAATTTTGAATAACTTTTATGATAAAGGCATGGTTCCTAAAGATTTTACCAGAGCTATTATTATCCCTATTTTCAAAAAAGGTGATCGCAGTTCTTGTGATAACTATAGGGGTATCAGCCTACTCTCTGTTCCAGGTAAAGTTCTTTCCATGATTGTGCTTAATAGAATTAAGAATCTGGTTGACAGGCAATTGCGTGATGAGCAATGTGGATTCAGAAGTGGTAGGGGATGTGTAGATCAGATCTTTTCACTTAGGCAGATTCTTGAGAAATGTTTAGAGTTTCAGAAACCTTTGCTTGCTAGCTTTGTTGATTTCAAAAAGGCTTTCGACTCTGTTGATCGTCATAATTTGTGGTTGATTGTGAGATCATATGGTATACCAGACAAGTTAGTTAACATAATGAAAGCTCTCTATAATAACACTGAGTCATGTGTGAGAGTTGGTAAGTCTTGTAGCAATTGGTTTAGCATTGCTTCTGGTGTTCGACAAGGGTGCATTTTGTCTCCTTTTCTCTTTAGTTTGGTTGTTGATTATGTTATGCGAAATTCACTTCAAGGGAAAGATTTTGGCCTTAAATGGTCTGGAGATACGAAAATTTCTGATTTAGATTATGCTGATGATTTAGCCCTTTTGGCAAATGATGTTGATGAGATGAACTCTTTCATTCGAGCTGTTGATGAGACTGGTAGTAGAGTAGGTTTGGTTACAAACAGAGAGAAAACTAAAGTGATGAAATTTGGTCAGGCAGGTTGTGATTCAGTTAATCTGAATGGTTGCAGTCTTGAGCAGGTGTCACAGTTTAATTATCTTGGGAGCTATGTAACTGATACTGGTGATGTGCGGCATGAGATTAACAGACGAATAGGTATTGCTGCCGGGACTTTTAAGAATCTATGGAGATTGTGGAGAAATAGGCGTATACACCTAAAGACTAAAATTAGACTGTATAATAGTTTGGTGCTTTCTAGGGTTAGTTATGGTAGTGAAACTTGGACGCTGTGTAAACAAGATAACAGGAAACTAGATGCTTTTGATTCTAGATGCTTACGCAGTATCTTGGGTATTAGGTGGTTTAACTTTGTAACTAATGATGAGGTTAGGCAAAGGAGTCTGCAACCTCCTTTAAGCAGCATATTGTGCAGAGAGAGACTCCGCTGGTTTGGCCATGTTGCCCGTATGGATAATTATAGATTGGCGAATAGGGTTATGAACAGTGTGCCTAGAGGCTTCAGAAGGAGGGGGAGACCTAGGATGCGGTGGGCAGACAATGTCAAACAGTACCTTGTTAGAATTGGTGTGCAATGGCCGGATGCAGCAGATGTAGCTCAGGACAGATATGCTTGGAGAATTAAACTGCGTGGTCTGGTTGGACCTCCGTAGCCCATGGCTGCTTGAGGATGATGATGATGACGAGTTAAAAGCAGGGCATTCGAATGAAATATATTTTATGGATAAAATGGTGTCACAAAATTCGCACTTAGGGTTTGTTGTTCGTCAGTAAAAGAAAAGAATATGTAATAAACGAATGATCTAAGCAGAACCGAGAAACTACAACTTCCTCCTTGCGATTCCTGTGAAAATATGACTGTTAAGGTTTGACAATAGATTTTATCTTAAACAGATGATTACTAATCTGTTCAGACCAAGATCTCTGCCACTGCACCCAGAGTTTGGTGGAAGAACACTGCCGGAAGTCCAAATATGGAATCGGCAGTGGAATGTCGGATAGCGCGTGACCGACTTGGCAGCTGCATCTGCCAATTCATTGCCCTGATATCGATGTGGCCGGGCACCCAATAGAAGAGAATGGTGGTTGTGGCTTGCCAGACGATGGAGCTGCTGGCGGATCTTGGAAAGAACAGGGTGAGAACATGCCTCTCAGAGATCAAAGTCTGCAGCGGGCTAAGCGAGTCGGTGTAAAGCAAACACACCGAAGCCACCGCAAACACAACTTAGCCGTTCTGTGGTCCAAGGCGACTGCTAGTGTGCAACTCTGCAGTAAGAAACACTGCTGTGGGATCTAGGCTGTGAATGATAAAATCACAGCAGACTATGGTTGATCCCACAGACGTGCTGCACTTCAAGCCACCCATGGAGAAGGGAATGAAGTCCGGGAGCTCAGCACGATGGTTGGCAAACAGTTGCTGGTACACGCAGTCGAGTTTAAAGACTTTCCTCGCCCTGAAAAGGGAAAAGTCGAAGGGAGGAGAAATAGCGAGCCGCGGTGGAAGTGGCTCGGTTGTCGACTGGGCAACAACTCGCAACGAAATTGTGAAGCAGTTGTTTTGTTACATGAAAACGTCAGCTCCCAAATGTCGAACAAGTATTGTTGGAAATGATTGGAATAGCCTCCAATCAAGTACTGGCATCTCCTCTGTTAGATTTTCATATTTATAAACCTCTCACAAATGGCATGAAAAAGAAGGAAGTTGAAATCGAACGAAGAGCTGCATTGCCAAAGACTTCCTCGTGCAACAACCAAAATCGCTCTAGGAAAGAGAATATCATGTTGCTAATTTCATGTTGGGGCAAATGTCCCAATAAGAATGGCAAATTTGACGAATGAATAATTTATGCTACATTTTCGACATGTCCACTTTCCATTTGAAAGATCCTTATCTCTGTAGGGGCGGTTCCTATTACTGTATTCATACAGCTGAGGAAAGAAATTATAATAAACTGAAGGGGTTATTATAGGATGTGTTTTACCCTACACACTTCACCTTAACACGCATCTGAATGCACATGAATTATAGAACAGCAGGAACCTGATGAGACATTAGACAGTTTTTTTTTGCATTCATCTGTTATTTAAATATTAATCAATTCACAATCTTTAGTTGAAATAATGATGGTATTATTATGGCAATAGTACTTTAATGTCATGTTTTAAGAATCGTTAGCTCCCATATCGATTTTCAGGCCCAGGTAACAATCATTTGATCAATAAACATTTTCTAACTTAGTGGCAAATAAAAGTCCTTGGAAAATGTCTTTTGCATTAACAATAATATGCATTAATCTGCGCCTTTTTTTTCTTTTGGGGCGAAGGTGGCTCAGTCGGTAGCGCGCCGGGCTCGTAATCTGCAGTTCCCAGGTTCGAATCTCAGCTGGGTCAGCGTTGAGATTTATCTCCACAAAATTACCCGCCCTGCCCACGGTCAGTATGGGATACCGATGGGCTTGGAAAGGCCGCCGTCCGTCGGATGGGACGTTAAGACATGGCTCCGTGTGCGGATGAGTAAACCTGTGCACGTTAAAGAACACACTGGATGGCCTTGACGGGAGACTACCATCTGTCTCCCAACAGCTGTTCCATTCGGTCCACTTACCCAACCTTCTCTGAGCCTTCGGGGTTCACGTGACCTGGCCATTTAGCCCATGGTGTGCAAAAAAGTGCCGCTCAGAGGTAAAACAACCCAACCCTTGTTTCTGTTAATCGTTATCGCCCATCTGGTTTCTATTATTTCACAATACTTTGCATTAGTTACATACATTTTCGAATAATTTCTCTTTCATTTGCAGCCTCACTATTTAGTACTCCTGGCAACCTCACTAGAATTTCCTGGGTATGTTGCTTCGCCCAATACCATACCAGCAAGGGGTCTGGGTGCACATTCGAAAGATGTGGAGGACCTCACATTACGCAAATTCGTTTTAAACATAATCATGATTGGTTTGGTTGGTTGGAGTTTCATGGCGCATTAGCAACTATGGCTATAATTCTCCAAATGAGAAAAAGAAAAGAGGGTAAAAAACATATAAACCTACAACCAAAGTTAAAAGCCAATAGAGTAAAAAGTAAAAAACAAAACCAACAGATGTTAATAACAAAAATATAAAAAAAAATATAAAAATATGAAAAAGAAATACCCCCTCAGGCAACTGCTTGCCACAGAGTCTGACAGCAACCTGTTTATACGCCATAGTAGGTCTGTGAGGATGGCGGGGCCTCAGCAGAAAAACGACACGAGTTGGGTTTGGTTGTTTTACCTCTGAGCGGCCCTTTTTTGCACATGGGCTAAATGGCCAGGTCACAAAGACTCGAAGGTTCAGAGAAGGTTGGGGGAGGGGACCCTCTGGAACAGCTGTTAGGAGACAGATAGTAACCTCCCGTCAAGGCCATCCAGCGTGTTCTTTAACGTGCACAGGGTATGGCTCTCCCACATACGGGGCCAGGGCTTAACATTCCATCCGACGGACGGCGGCCTTTCCAAGCCCATCGGTGTCCACTACTGACCGTGGGCATGCGGGAGTTTTGCAGAGAAACTGGAACCTGGGAACTGCAGATTACGAGCCTGGCGCGCTACCAAAACGACACGAACATCGATGCCTTATCCGGGGGCACGAACCCAAGTCCCTTAGATCAGTAGCCAAGCGCGCTAACCACACGGCCTCGATTTTTATAACTCGTTAATTTCTCAAACAATGGCGTTTTTTTATTGATTCACTCCCGCTGTGACCTTATACTTTTGATGGCTTTTTTATAATGCGGCGAGCGGTCCCATTTGAAACGAGATTTCATAATTATACTTTTGAATATTTATCATAAAGAGTTATTAATCTGTTTGCTTTGCGCTGAATAGCAACCGTCGCCATTTTCATCGGTCATTTTGACAATGGTGAGCTGGAAAATGAGATGCTCGTATTAATATGATTACATTAAATTTTTATGTTTAATCGTGTAGTCATGAATTCTCGCTTCATGTTCTTTTGAATATTTATCGTGATATAATTATAAAAAAAATCATTAATCTGTTTTCTCGCCCTGGCTAGTAAAGGTCACCATTTTTATCGCTCGTTTTGAATAATGGCGATTATGCATCGTCTGTTTTAAGTTTAGATTAAAATTTTATATGTAATCCTAACCATGAATTCTCGTTTCGTATGAATCCGCCGGCAGTATTATAAAAAAAAAACACAAAAAATTTAAGTCAGAGGAAATTAAACAGTAAAGTGTGGAATTAGAGACTCGCTCATAATCTCGTTACCGAATGCTTCCGGAAAATCGCCAATATCGCCCAAAGGGTGTCTGCGGAACAGAAGCCAGAATATAAATGACAAAGTCATAAAATTATAATCTGTTAAAACACTCAGTATAGAGTAAAACGTCAAAAATAGGTAGGTAAAAACGAATGATTAGATAAAAAATATCCGAGTGTACGAGGCTCGGACGTAAAATCACGAAAGGATAAATATATGCTTCGCTCCAAAACATAACCATGAAAGTCAAAGAAATGAAACCTACCTTATCACACTCTGGTGGATATTATTTACAGTTACACAGCACTTATTGGCATATTGCTAAATCAGTTTCACGCTGTACAATTATCAAATGCATGCTTGCCTTTTGCCATGAATATTTGCGATATGTGGTTAGCGTGCTTGGCTACTGATCTAAGGGACGTGGGTTCGAGCCCCGGGTAAGGCATGGATGTATGTGTCGTTACCTACTGAGGTCCTGCCATCCACTCAGACCTTATACTATGGCATATAAACTGACAAGCTCCTGTCAGACCTCTGTGGCAAGCAGCAGCTTGAGGAGGGTTGGGTTGTTTTACCTCTGAGCGGCACTTTTTTGCCAGGTCACATGGACCCCGAAGGCTCAGAGAAGGTTGGGGGAGGGGACCCACTGGAACAGCTGTTGGGAGATAGATGGTAGCCTCCCGTCAAGGCCATCCAGCGTGTTCTTTAACGTGCACAGGGTATGGCTCTCCCACACACGGGGCCACGGTTTAACGTCCCATCGACGGACGGCGGCCTTTCCAAGCCCATCGGTGTCCCCTACTGACCGTGGGCAGGGGGGGGAGGTAATTTTGCGGAGATAAATCTCAACGCTGACCCAGCTGGGACTCGAACCTGGGAACTACAGATTACGAGCCTGGCGCGCTACCGACTGAGCCACCCCCCACCCCTGCTTGAGGAGGTATTATTATTATTAACCCACACAACTTTTGCAACTAGAAAAGTAATAGCAAACATTCGAAGCGGAATTAAATTGTGTAATTTGCATTTGTACAGCGAAATAGGGGGTTAATAAGGAGAGGATGTTTTATGTTCCTTCCACCAAAGGATAATCGTTCGATACACAGTTCCAAAATGGCTGGTAAAAACCGTAATAAGCTTATATACACTGGTTTCCATAAATTAAGGAAAATCGCTTTGTTAAGTCAATGGGAAGCTAACGTCAAAACTCTATAACTTCTAAAATAATTTTTTTTTTGTTTTGAAAAATGGATTACAGATAAAGATCTCAAACAAATAAATCAATATCTCGATTTTTCAACAATATTCGTTCAGTATTTAATGAATTATGGGAGTTTGATATTTAGCCATAGCAATGCCAGCCACACAAAAATTGACTTCAGAAGTTAATTAAAACTTAGTAATAAGTATTGTATCAAAGTGTTTAATAAGTTTGTATTTAAGAACTTTGTGTAAAGAATTCTTTCACTATTCTTCAGTTTTGCGTTTCTTAAGACTGGCATTGCTGTTGTTAAATATTCAAACATCCATATCTCATTAAATACTAATAGAATATTGTTGAAAATCGAGATATTGATTTATTTGATTGAGATCTTTATCTGCAATTACATTTTTCAAAACAAAAAAACTTATTTTAGAAGTTTCAGAGCTTTGACCCTAACTTCCCATTGACTTAACATAGGGATCTTTCTAAATTTATGGAAACTTACAAAAAATTTCTATTTTTTGTGCAGATGTAAGAAGAAACAGATTAAAAATTATCTCCATCTTGCAATTTTTTTAAAGAATTTTCTTGGCTTCCTTAATGTTGTGCCCGGAGTCTCACCCGTTGCACCCCCTTCTGTATTGTCCGATTCCCCATAAAGGATATGTAGCAAAAGCTGCATCATTTTGGCTCCATCTTACGATTCGGGGTTCAAAGAAGATCTCCACCAACTCCTAATAGTACGCACACGACGCGGGTGCACGGGCTAGCACGCGCTGCCCGTGACTAATGCGAGCCGTCGGCCGATCGATGCCCGTAATTGACGAACGCGTGCGCCGCTATTTAGTCTGCGCTGGCTTCCCCTGCGTCAGCGGCTAAGGACCTCACTCTCTCTCGTCCAACCCCCAACATCCTCCGCCTCATCTCCACCCTCCCCTCCCCATCTCACCCACCCCCATCTCACCCATCCCCCTAACCCCCATCTTCTGCCTGAAGCTACACCCCACACTGCTGAATGAAATGGCGGGAGTAGGGTTGGCAGAACAGACGCTAAGAGGGGAAAGAAGAGGAAGAGGGGGGAATCAGGAGAGGAGGGTGGAGAGGGAAGGGGGGGGAGTGAGGGATGGATACTGTCGGCTTATCAGAGAGGGATGCGGGGAGAAGAGGAGAATGCATTTAGAGAGCTCTCAGCTCCCCGTTTCTTGTCCGTGATAGCTGCAGGACGGGGTACGCCGCGACAGTATGAAAAAAGTCAAACTAGTGTCGTGTGTAAGTTATCTTGTGCTTATGCATTCTTACCAAATTCATTACGGTGAGGGTGGATAAACGTAGCAGTGGAGTTCAGATCCATTTCATATCCCACAGACACTCTGCAATTCTCTCGAAAGTAACGCCGATAGTAATAAGTCGGCACCTTTTTAAATATTATTTGTTACTTGAAATCAGTCGGTAAATTCGGCATCTTTTGATCTCTAGCCCGTCACTCTGACCCTAATTTGACCTTGAACGCAACACTGGATCAAAACATCCTTAATATTTATGGGTTCTACTGCCATAAATACTCCTATTCACCAACTTTTAGCTCTCTAGTAACTAGTATCGGAATCTGACCTTTGACATCAAGGACTCATCGCGTACCCCTAGGGGCCAATTTTTAACCCTCTAGCACTGGTAGATCTAAATTTGACCTTTGACCTCGAAGACCTCCCTCAATCCGATATTTCATAAAATTTCTGAAATCTACAAGCTTAAACCCCCAGACATCAATTTTCACATTTGTATCACTCGTCGATCAAGATCAAATTTGGGATTTTTTCCGACATCGACGAACCGGATTAGTTCTAAATGCAAATTTTCATACCTCTACCATTTCTTCATCATAATTAGTATTAGCGTTACCCCTGTCAGTCAGTCACATTCGTCTATATATATTAAATGTGAAAGGCATTAAAAAGTAACACCCGAAAGACTTGCATACAAACTCGATAACTGGTAAGTCGAGAACTGAGTAAGAAAAAAATTTTAAGAATTTTAAAATTACTACTGTAATCAGGTGACAGTTTCTTTGGCCATCAAATGCAGTAGTTTGAAGCCAAAACAAAAACGCAAATAAGGTTAAAAGTAATAAACAAAAGTGAACTAGAGAGTCCAATCGCCTATGGCGAAGATGAAATGCTCATTTTCTAAAAGCTTTTTAGAATTTTCTCTAAGACTGATAGTCACGACTATCAATGTAAATCCCTTGATCATCATACTATCATCGAAAGGGACAAACAAAAGCTGAAAAGCAAACTAGAAAGTCCAATCGCTATGGCGAGTGTAATGCTCGTTTATTAAAAATATTTTTTCCTCCTTGCTTGGGGCGGGGGGTGGCTCAGTCGGTAGCGCGCCAGGCTCGTAATCTGTAGTTCCCAGGTTCGAGTCCCAGCTGGGTCAGCGTTGAGATTTATCTCCGCAAAATTCCCCGCCCTGCCCACAGTCAGTAGGGGACACCGATGGGCTTGGAAAGGCCGCAGTCCGTCGGATGGGACGTTAAGCTGTGGCCCCGTGTGTGGGAGAACCATACCCTGTGCACGTTAAAGAACACGCTGGATGGCCTTGACAGGAGGCTACCATCTGTCTCCCAACAGCTGTTCCAGTGGGTCCCCTCCCCCAACCTTCTCTGAGCCTTCTGGGTCCATGTGACCTGGCCTTTTAGCCCAATGTGTACATAAAAGTGGCGCTCAGAGGTAAAACAACCCAACCCTCCTTGCTTCAGGAGCAACTCGCGACTATTAGTGTCCTACATCACAGCAGTGGCGCACCCAGAGTGGGGGGGGGGGGGAGCCAAGGGGCCCTGGCACTCTCCAAAGAAAAAGGAAAAAAAAACATTAAAAAATTTTCCAAAAATCTTTTCCTGATTAAAATTCATTTTTTATATTTATGCTGTGTCGTGTCTTCTGTTTCTATATTACTTATGAATTAAAAATAAAATAATAAATACACCCTTAAGCAGCTGCAAAGCCGTCCCGTGGCCGAGTGGTTAACGCGCTTCGCTACATGATCTACGGGACCTGGGTTCGAGCCCCCGGTAAGGCATGGATGTTCGTGTTGTTTTCTGCTGAGGTCCTGCCATCCTCTCAGATCTTTTACTGTGGCATATAAACTGACAGGCTCCTGTCAGACCTCTGTGGCAAGCAGCTGCTTGAGGGGGTATTTATTTTTTTTATTTAAGCAGCTGCTTGCCACAGAGGTCTGACAGGAGCCTGTCAGTTTATATGCCATAATAGGAGGTCTGTGAGGATGGCAGGACCTAAGCAGAAAAACAGCACAGACATCCATGCCTTACCCGGGGCTCGAACCCAGATCCCTTAGATCAGTAGCCAAGCGTGCTAACCACTCGGCCATGGGAAGGCTACTTATGAATTAGCGGTCACATAAGATGAGAATACACTCACAGCCGCTGTGAACACAAAGCGAATGAATCGGGCGGACCGAGCGCTACTTCATTTGCCTTAGCCGGGCCAGCGGACCCCTCGTTCCCCCCCACAAGATTAAATCCTTAATACGCCGCTGCATCACACTTACATCAAAAGTTAAAAAAGCCAAAACGTGAACTAGAAAGCCTAATCGACTATGGCGACAATAAAATGTTAATCTTTTAAAAAGCCAAAAATTTTGGGTTTTTCTGCTCGATCGAATCAATCACTTAGATCTCGGCAAGTCATTATTATTATTAATGTACCCTTGATAACCATAAACGATAGATTTTATGAAGATTTTATCATTTCTCATTTAGGGATAGATTCCCTACAAGATATCAATTGGTTTCTTGTAGGGAATCTGACCTTTGTGAAAATTCAGACTAATGCAAGATTCAGAAAATTCGAATAGTAATACTTCACTAGTATCTATCCAAACGGAAAAGAATTTTTCATTTTATAACTTGAAGTTGAATGTCTTCGCACAAGTGGCAAAGAGGAAGCAATAGTTCGTTTTTGTTGAAAACGAAATAAAATCGAAAGATAAAGGCTCTGCCAATAACAAACACAAATTTAAATCCAAAATAGGATAGTCAATGCTGCTCTCAAATATGTTTACCAGTCATCACTTATGTGTATTCGTGCATCCTAAGATTGCCAATAAAAATTTAAAATTTTAACCTGGAAATCAGTACTTAAGGAAAGACTATTTCTTTGTGAGTGGCCTATGTTCTCAAATATAACACAGGTTATAAAAGAGTATGCATATATATATATTTGCAAATCATCGCATCTAAGAAATATCGATACACAATTAAATTTATGAACTTATTCCTAAACACGGGGCGGGGGTGGCTCAGTCGGTAGCGCGCCAGGCTCGTAATCTGTACTTCCCAGGTTCGAGTCCCAGCTGGGTCAGCGTTGAGATTTATCTCTGCAAGATTCCCTGCCCACGGTCAGTAGGGGACACCGATGGGCTTGGAAAGACCGCCGTCCGTCGGATGGGAAGTTAAGCCGTGGTCCCGTGTGTGGGAGAGCTATACCCTGTGCACGTTAAAGAACACGCTGGATGCCCTTGACGGGAGGCTACCACCTGCCTCCCAACAGCTGTTCCAGTGTGTCCCCTCCCCCAACCTTCTCTGAGCCTACGGGGTCCATGTGACCTGGCCATTTAGCCCATGGTGTGCAAAAAAGTGCCGCTCAGAGGTAAAACAACCCAACCTAAACACGTTCTCTGCAAAACTCTCCGCCCTGCCCACGGTCAGTAGGGGACACCGATGGGCTTCGAAAGGCCGCCGTCCGTCGAGTAGGACGTTAAGCCGTGGCTCCGTGTGCGGATGAGTCAAACCCTGTGCACGTTAAAGAACACACTGGACCTTGACGAGAGGCTACCATCTATCTGCCAACAGCTGTTCTAGTGGATCCCCTCACCCAACTTTCTCTTAGCCTTCAGGATCCTTGTGACCTGGCCACTTAGCCGATGGTGTGCAAAAAAGTGCCGCTCAGAGGTAAAACAACCCAACCCAACATAAAAACGTGTAGTCTTAAAATGCCTATATTGCATTCTTTATAGTAAACAGTTATGTCAAAGTGTTTACTTTTAACGAGATAGTTCGCCTATCTATCAACGCTTCGGATAACAGATATAAGTAGAGAAATCTTAAATTCGTTGCTTAAATTCGTTAAATTAAAATGCAGGCAATAGTGAAATATAGAATGTCCTTTAACTCTATTTTTCACTACTGCCTGCATTTTAATGAACTACAGAAGACCCCATGAAGAGTTAACCGACGAGATATTATTCCTGGAAGCTGCCACCTTTTTGATCGGTTTAAAGAAATGAGTTCCTTTTTTTATTTTCTCGTCTGTACGTGTTCAGGAGGGCCTTTCCCCGTGTCCCTTAAAAAGTTCGCCGAATGATCTTGATGCAAACTTCCCATCTTCCTTCTGGATCTGGCCATTTAACCCATTTTGTGCAAAGTGCTGCTCAGTGGTAAAAATCTATCTGTCCGTAGCTATTTCACTCTTTTGTTTTAAGAGGTTAATAAATAAATAAAAAATAGGAATCTCTTTTTTTTGTTAGATTTGTACTAATTAAATATCAAATTTCACTCTTTCCGAATCTCTATTAAACTCCCCGCCCTGCCCACGGTCAGTAGGGGACACCGATGGGCTTAGAAAGGCCGCCGTCCATCGGATGGGACGTTAAGCTGTGGCCCCGTGTGCGGGACAGCCATAACCTGTGCACGCTAAAGAACACGCTAGATGGCCTTGACGGGAGGCTACCATCTGTCTCCCAACAGCTGTTACAGTGGGTCTCCTCCCCCAACCTTCTCTGAGCCTTCGGGGTCCATGTGACCTGGCCATTTAGCCCATGGTGTGCAAAAAAGCGCCGCTCAGAGGTAAAACAACCCAACCCTGCTTATCTGGGTACGAAATATGGCTGGTGTAGAGGGGGGGGGGGCTCCTTGAGAATGCGGAATTTACTTCCGGTTCATTCCACCACATAGGGAGGACCAAAGATTGTTATAGCCCACAGACAGGAAGAAAGGAAATTACCGTCTCATTTCATTGCAATGATTGTGGACGCCAGAGATTGCTGCAATCGCCGAGGATCGGTGTCACAGATGGTTGCATTAGGTCGTGATTGAAAAGTGGATGCCGACCTTTAAATCAAGGTATTGCTCTGAGTAAGCCACATAATATGTTGACGAGGTACTCACACTCCTTGAGAATGCGGATTTTACTTCCGGTTCATTCCACCACATAGGGAGGACCAAAGATTGTTATAGCCCACAGACAGGCTCTGCCGCGGAAAGTCTCAAACTAAGCAAACACCAGAAGGTAAACTGTGCAACCATTTTTCTGAGATAAGTTCATGAGAAAATGTAATTTTCCCCCTACTAGTATTCAGGAAACGTAATGTTTCCTCTGCTAAAAATTCAGAAAACGTAATTTTTCCTCTACTAAGAATTCAGTAAACGTAACGTTTCCTTTACTAAGTATTCAGAAAACGTAATGTTTCCTCTGCTAAAAATTCAGAAAACGTAATTTTTCCTCTACTAAGAATTCAGAAAACGTAATTTTTCCTCTACTAAGTATTCAGAAAACTTTAATGTTTCCTCTGCTAAAAATTCAGAAAACGTAATTTTTCCTCTACTAAGAATTCAGAAAACGTAATGTTTCCTCTGCTAAGAATTCAGAAAACGTAATTTTTCCTCTACTAAGTATTCAGAAAACTTTAATGTTTCCTCTGCTAAAAATTCAGAAAACGTAATTTTTCCTCTACTAAGAATTCAGAAAACGTAATGTTTCCTCTACTAAGTATTCAGAAAACTCTAATGTTTCCTCTGCTAAAAATTCAGAAAACGTAATTTTTCCTCTACTAAGAATTCAGAAAACGTAATGTTTACTAAGTATTCAGAAAACGTAATTTTTCCTCTGCTAAAAATTCAGAAAACGTAATTTTTCCTCTACTAAGAATTCAGAAAACGTAATGTTTCCTCTACTAAGTATTCAGAAAACGCAAATTTTTCTCTACTAAGTATTCAGAAAACGTAATGTTTCCTCTACTACTAAGTATTCGGAAAACGTAATTTTTCCTCTACTAGTATTCAGAAAAGGAATTTTTCCTCTACTAAGTATTCAAAAAAACGCACTGTTTCCTCTGAATGTTTTCTCTACTAAGTATTCAGAAAACGTAGTTTCCTCTGAATGTTTCCTCTATCAAGTATTCAGGAACGTAACGTTCCTGTTAACGTAAGTATTTAACAATTATTAAGTTCATCAGACTTTTCCTCTACACCAATCTTTATCCTGTTACTTCAACAGTTTAATAAATAAATAAATAAATACCCCCTCAAGCAGCTGCTTGCCACAGAGGTCTGACAGGAGTCTGTCAGTTTATATGCCATAGCAAAAGGTCTGAGAGGATGGCAGGACCTCAGCAGAAAAACGACACATACATCCATGCCTTAGCCGGGGCTCGAACCCAGGTCCCTTAGATCAGTAGCCAAGCGCGCTAACCACTCGGCCATGGGACGGCTAACAGTTTAGTAGTGGTTAAATACTTAGTAAATCAAAGATTAGCTGTGGATTCATTTGTGCAACTTTTTCTCCTTTGCAAAAGGATCTGGGTTCGAGTCCCGAGTAAGGCATATATATTTTTTGTTTTTCTGCTGAGGTTATGATGCCATTCTCGCAGGCCTTCTATGCACTATGACGTATAAACTGACAGGTCTTGTCAGACCATTGTGCCAAGCAGCTGCTTGAGGGGATATTTTTTCAATGTAAGGTATCATTCAGTGTCGCTGTGAATCTCGCCGTTATACCAATGCAATAGCAGAATTATCACTTGACTACAGAAAACGAACAAACCTTTTATGCTTCACGTACCCCCTGGAAATTATGTAACTGGCGTACCCCTTGCATAGATAGATAAAACTATAGTTATAATATAACAATGGTTATTTTTACTTTGTTACTAGATCTAGCGACTTTTGAGTTCTCACGGCGTACCCCAAAAAAAGTTACCGCCTACCCCACGTTGAGAACTCCCACATTAGAGTATTACAGTACGGTCGCAAGGAATGCCGTTTCAGTGGTTTAAGGTTATTACCATTTCCGATCTTTCTGGCAATCTTTTCTCGAATCTTCCGTTAGTTTGTTACTAGATCTAGCGACTTTTGAGTTCTCACGGCGTACCCCAAAAAAAGTTACCGCCTACCCCACGTTGAGAACTCCCACATTAGAGTATTACAGTACGGTCGCAAGGAATGCCGTTTCAGTGGTTAAAGGTTATTTACCATTTCCGATCTTTCTGGCAATCTTTTCTCGAATCTTCCGTTAGTTTGTTACTAGATCTAGCGACTTTTGAGTTCTCACGGCGAACCCCAAAAAAAGTTACCGCCTACCCCACGTTGAGAACTCCCACATTAGAGTATTACAGTACGGTCGCAAGGAATGCCGTTTCAGTGGTTAAAGGTTATTACCATTTCCGATCTTTCTGGCAATCTTTACTCGAATCTTCCGTTAGTTTCAGTTTTCATTAATATAGTGTGATAACGTTGTAAAACCAGAAAACTTTAATGTTTTAGGTATTCTATCTAGAAAATCAGGTAACCAAATAAGTTCGTGCGGTTTTTCAAAGTTATCATTTCAACAAAAAGTACGTAAGCAAGTAGAACGAAAAGTACGTAAGCAAGTAGTTCGCATGCGTCGAGACACAGTCGAAAGCACGTGGCACGCTGGGTCAGTTGATGTGTAGCAAGCGTGAAAAGCAGTTTGGTGAAAGTGGGAAAGGTGATGACAACATGTCTGCGTCGAATAGTTATTCGAGCGTGCTTTACTTTGAGTTTAAACTGGGAACTAAAAGCGACTCAAGTAGCCCGCAAATGTGTACGGCATTTGGAGAGAATACAATGAGAGAACGGACAGTTGAAGAGTGGTTCAGAAAATTTGCGTCAGGCGATGAGACACTTGAAGATTCACTCCGCGAGGGAACAACGACCGTCGTTGATGACAATGAACTGAGGATCAGAATCGAGCTGGATTCACATCAAACGTACCAAGACCATTCGTTTGCATCTACATCACCTGGGAAAGTTTCAAATTCCACATGAACTGATTGCCGACAATAAACTCCAGAGGCTAATGATCTACTCGTCGCTGTTTCACGGCACAAGAATGAGCCATTTTTGGACAGGTTGTTAACCTGCGATGAAAAATGGATGTCTATAGGAACACCAAACGTTCGTATCATTGGTTGTCGTCCAATGAATCTGTACCTATACACGGGAGGTATGATCACCAAAGCCCAGGATTTGGGTTGGGTTGTTTTACCTCTGAGCGGCATTTTTTTGTACACCATGGGCTAAATGGCCAGGTCACATGGACCCCGAAGGCTCAGAGAAGGTTGGGGGTGGGGACCCACTGGAACAGGTGTTGGGAGATAGATGGTATCCTCCCGTCAAGGCCATCCAGCATGTTCTTTAACATGCACAGGGTATGGCTCTCCTGTACACGGGCCACGGCTTAATGTCCCATCCAACGGACGGCGGCCTTTCCAAGCCCATCGGTGTCCCCTACTGACCGTGGGCAGGGCGGGGAATTTTGCGGAGATAAATCTCAACGCTGACCCAGCTGGGACTCGAACCTGGGAACTACAGATTACGAGCCTGGCGCGCTACCGACTGAGCCACCCCCGCCCCCAAAGCCCAGGATCCACCAACAGAAAATCTTGTCGTGTCTGGTGGATTACAGCTGGTATCGTCCATTATGAGCCTCTTGCCACTGGTCAAACCATCACTGCAGATGTCTAATCGCCACAGCTACAACAGGTTGCAGATCATTACTTCAAAAACAGCCTTCACTTGTTCATCGCAAAAACGTTGTGGTCGTTCAGAACAATGCCCACCCTCACACATGCGAGTGATCCGAGACAAGCTCCACACCCTTGGTTGGGAAATTCTACCCCACCCTCCGTTTTCCCCAGACATCGCTTAACTCTACTACCACCTTTTTTTGGTGTGAACAATTGAGGGGGTATTTATTTAGCCGTCCCGTGGCCGAGTGGTTAGCGCTCTTGGCTACTGATCTACGGGACCTGGGTTCGAGCCCCGAGTAAGGCATGGATGTTCGTGTTGTTTTCTGCTGAGGTCTTGCCATCCTCTCAGATCTTCTACTATGGCATATAAACTGACAGGCTCCTGTCAGACCTCTGTCGCAAGCAGCTGCTTGAGGGGTATTTATTTATTTTTTTAATCATATTCGCAACTGACAGTTTCCAAACCGAGGAGCACTGGAAACGGGATTGCTGCTTTCTTCGCATCTAAACATCGGGAGTTCTATCGGAGTGGCATTTACAAACTTGTATCTCGTTGAGAAAAGGTTATGTATAGATTGTGCTGGTGCTTACTTTCCTGAATAAAATCTTTTTATTCATTTTTTACGTATGGCTTAATTTTACCCTCAAAAACCGCACGAACTTTTTTTGGTTGCCTGATGTATTGGTAGTTGAGTGTGGTAGATAAGGAATCGAACCGAAGCATGTGTGATTATTGCTCACACTCCAGTTTTTCATGAGGCAGTTTCGTTAATGATTTCAAGAGTGCTCAAAGTTTGGAAGTGTTAATAAGATTAAATCGTTCAAATTGCTTTCTGTGTGGACGCAGCAGTATGTCATCCATCGGATTCTCACCGGTTCAGTAGAATTGGTTATTAAAGGTATTATTGATTTCTGAATCGACTGTTATAAAGAAAGCAAACTCTCCAACATAAATGCAATATGACTGAATTTACAATGCAAAATATTTTGAATCACGATAAACTTCTAAATTGGTTAGCTACCAAATTCTAAATTAATTTTTCTTATAGAATCAATGCAATATCATAATGTAGTTTTGGTTTCCTATTTTTTTAATAACCTCTGAGATATCTAAATAACTCATTCAGCCAATGAAAACTCTCTAAATTTCTTCTTCAGTCTATCTGTGTCATATATATATATAAGAATCTTTTCACCACATTGTGTCTGCTTTTATGTATAGTATGCAATTATTATTACATAATCTTATTCTAAGTTTTTCAGTTTCTCAATTGCTTTGGGGCAGAAGTGTACAACTAAACACCCCAGAGGCGTGTAATGTTAAATAAATAATAATAAAGGAAAAGGAAAAAATAAGGTAAACAATTGTATAATATTTTTGTGTAAGCTCTAACTAAAGCTTGGTCAGTTAAACCTAGGGTGACTCGATTTCGATTGGTAAAAACCAGAACATTTCAGTAATGTTCCGATTTCAGTCATTCAAAATATCCAAACTTTGAAAATAAGCATTTTGACAGAAAAATTTATTTATTCCTTATTTATGAATGAAAAATAACAGGAATTTTTAAGCGGAGAGGAATACGAAATCGGATGGGACAGCATCTAAAATTCGTGACTGTCACGACTAAACCGGGAGGTATGGTCACCCTAAACTTGATTTCAATCTTAGTACTGTATGTCCTTGCACGATAAAGCTGTAAAAGTTAGGACATAGAAGGGTTCTAGAAACTACTCCTATATGTTGCAAATAAAAACAAGAAATTATATATATATAAAGAGAACTGTTGTGCTTCCTCCATTTCTTACTGACTCTTAGACAGAAGATTTCCCCTGTTTCACACCGCTGTTAGTGAAATTAAATCTGAAAAGAACCGGTTGTTAATAAATTGGTATGACCCATTGTGATGTCCCTTGGGTTCAGACTGTGACAGATGACCCAGTCCACACAGGAGAGAGGGACGATGATGAAATTACTTAATTCACTTCGGTGAAATCACAGATTCGCGGGTTTTTACGCCCGTGCCACTGTATGCCTCAACTGTGCTGCGTTGAATGAAGAATAACAATGGTCCATCAATTACTGCACGAGAGTTATATAGGGACGACACAATTTTTATTCACACTATTTACAGCTACGTGCTGGGAATGAACTCCACTCCGTGGGCCTTTGCTGCTTCACACTGTGGTTCTTTCTGAATCCACAAAATAGTATCAAATTCACCACTCAACTCCGTGAGCTTTTGCTGCTTTGCTACTGCAAATATTACTAAAAGGAGGTGGGGAATTGCACACTCTGCAATTTCTCACTTTACAGACCTCAAAAACAAGGCGAAAGGATTTTCCTTTGCCTACACTGTGACTCCTCCTGAGCCACAAAAATAAAAGATAAGATTCTCCAAGAATCTGGATTCCCTCTTGGAATCGCACCCTGACTTCAAGGGTTGATTTGAGAAAGGCGGCATTCTCTTGACGCGTGTCGCAACGACCTTGTTCGTTCGACACCTAACGCACAGACTGATTCTTCCAACTCCTTCCCCTAGCCTCGTGCGCGGACTTCTTGCCGCAGCACAGTGAGTCATACACGGCATAAACAACTGCTGGCATTCGTCACCACTTACTTATACGGAGCAGCTTTAGACCCGAAAAACAACAATAGTGAGTCATCCCAGCACAAACATTTCCAAGAACACATAAAAATATATACAACAATGTTTCGAGCCCCGGGTAAGGCATGGATGTTAGTGTTGTTTTCTGCTGAGGTCCTGCCATCCTCTCAGATCTTCTACTGTGGCATATAAACTGACAGGCTCCTGTCAGACCTCTGTGGCAAGCAGCTGTTTGAAGGGGTATTTATTTATTTATTTTTATAATACAGCAAAAATATACAATAAATAAATAAATGTAAAATTCGAGGGACATGACAACCACGGTGGCTGTTCAGATAAAAAATGTAGCGGCAAGTCGCCCTCAGTTTATTGTCCAATAATGTCTTATTATGCTTAACCACGAAAGATAATGAAAAGCAAGATTCTATGCCTCACACTAGGGGTTCTCAACCTTTTATGTTTCACGTACCCCCTAGAAATGTGTATGTATCTGGCGTACCCCTTGTATAGGTAGATAAGACTATAGTTATAGTGTAACAATGGTTATTTTTACTTTGTTACTGAATCTAGCGACTTTTGAGCTCTCACGGCATATTCCAAGAACTTTTACCGCGTATCCCACGTTGAGAACCCCTATCTCACACTAACAAGTCTTCAGAGGTTTAATCTAGAGTTAATCTAGGCAATCTTAACAACAATAAACATATAACATCCTTATAAAGTGAAAAAACAACTTAAACTTGTTTTTGCAGTGTATATATAGTATATATGGTGTATATTAAATTGAAAAACCCAAAATCTAACTGAATTCTGAACCCAAAACCTGGTTAGGGAGATCAGACATATAATATTAATAATAATAATACACTTACCAAGTCTTGAACAGACTGCTCATTGTTTTCATACTGCTTCTTCTAATATCTTTTCATCACAATCTTAACAGTTTAAAAGATCCTTTATAACAAAATGTTGAAAAGTAATCCCTTTTTTTTTTAAAGAATGTACTCAGGAGGAGCGATTGTTACCCTAGCTAAGCCACAGACGAGAGTATTAAATGAGGGATCTCAACTGAAATCATAATATGGGATCAAATCAATACTTCTCACTATAAGGCGAGTCACAATACATTTTACCAATTATATAAGGGTCAGTTACTTCGTAATATATGGAGGCCGCTTTTATTTCAAGCAAAAATAAGCAAAGTATAATTATTTATATTGTTGCTTTATTTGAATGTTACATACTTTTAATATCAGAATATAAACCTAAATTTCATTTGTAGTGGCTGCATCTTTAGCTGAAGGCGAAGATATTCCCCAACACTCCCGTCTCAGCCGAATCAATATAGTAAGACCATGATTAAAATAGAATATACTGCTTGCACAAAATGGCTTCGTATATTAGACACCTTTCTTTCGCTGACATGCTAAGTTAAAAATTCCGCAACACTGAACAAAAGAAACGCAATTCGCAACTGTGGCCAGATTCAGAAAGGAAAAACGGAAACTATTTACGAATTTTTGCTGCGCTTGGCCTGTTTATCCTTGGTTGGTCAAACGATCATTGCTTAAGAATAATTCGACCGCTTACTCCAAATTCAACCCTAAATTCTTACCCCCTAAGCAGTCCGAAAAGTGTGCCAAATTTTTAACTAATTGAATCTGGCTTTCAGACAGTTAATCGTCACGACTGAAGTCAAAAATAAACAGACGAACACAATTCCGTTTGGCGTCGTGACGTAAACTCGTTTTCCTCGCCTAAAAGGAATGCAGTTCAAACACAGAAGTAAGCATACCAATTTGGCACTACACAAAAACTGTTTACCCAATAGTACAAGCCTTATTTGGGAATTTTCAGATCTCAGCTCTGATCTATGACGGGGAACGGAAACTGACAATTACGGTATAATTTGTTTATAATTTGTTATATAATGAATTTAGCAAACGGTGAACATTAACAGCATTTCTCTAAAACTGGAAATAACTTTCTTCACCACTTGCTAACTATAATCCTTTGACAAAAAGATGATACTGGAACTTTATGCGAGAACTATTAGAGGTCCAGTACATAAAAAAAAATTGACAAGTTTTAAACTTTAATAGGTTTCCGTAATTGGTTACCGATTTCTTATACAGGTTTTTAATATACTCAAGGTTGAAGCCAGTATGCACTGCATCGGCAAGAATCTACCGAGGGAGGGGGGGGGGAGTTCAGGAAGTCCCCCTGTCTTTTTATACGAACTCTCAAACTGGTCTTTGAAATCCAAAACAGTGTCTTTACATAATTTTTTTAGCCCATATTACATGCTCCACGCTAAAAATAGATTAAAAAAAAATAAGCATATATAAAGTTTTATTCCATATTGAATATCATTTTAAACCTTCCTGTCCTGTGGAGTATTTTAATAATTGAGAAATACTACTCAAGTCTAAAACTAAATCCTGAGTAATGGCTTGCGCATCGGATAGCCTGTAAAATGTCTGAAAAATGGTGTTGAAAAGGGGCATCACAACTAAGGACCAGATGCAGAGCAACAGAAAAATTGAGAAACATACCTTGGAGGAAGCAATTAAAATAGGTACCTTCAGCAGCTCTTGGATACGCCTCTCCTTAGTTACGATAACAATCATGCATGAACTTATGTAGAAGAAGAATCGAGTATGAAGATCATGAAATGTAATATTTATCGTCATGTTATTGTATAAGATGCCATACTAACGAAAAGTTTTTTTTCTGTACTGACCTTGAATTTATATTTCTCTGTACTGACCTTGAATTTTCTCTGTACTGACCTTGAATTTTATAAAATTTTCTCTGTACTGACCTTGAATTTTATAAAATTTTCTCTGTACTGACCTTGAATTTTATTTCCATATAGTGTACAAATCCTTCTATTCGAAGCCCGATAATCTGGAAATTAGATTATCCTGACTACATGGCATATTTCGGAAAAACGTGCATTTTTTTGTCAATTCTGTATGTAATTTTTTACTTTATTTTTGTAATTACCCAAAATTTAATTAGTTAAATGTGTTATGTTGTTTTTTCTTTAATAAATAATGATAAATACTCCCTCAAGCAGCTGCTTGCCACAGAGGTCTGACATGAGCCTGTCAGTTTATATGCCATAGTAGGTCTGTGAGGATGGCAAGACCTCAGCAGAAAAACAATACGAACATCTATGCCTTAACCCGGGGCTCGAACCCAGGTCCCTTAGATTAGAAGCCAAGTGCGTTAACCACTTGGCCAATACATAATGAAAAATATTTTACATAATACACATACCTGTTTTATTTAAAAACGATTTTCTGAACTACCTACATCCAATTAATCCAAATATTCGAATTTTTACTGTGTAATCATACCCCATTTTCCGAAGATTTTCGCCTTATAGCCAACTGTTTAATTTTCTGCAGGTTGACTATAATTTCCAATCATTTTCGACACGATCCCACTGTTCAATCGCGAGTTGCCAGTTTCTTTGACGCGTCCGAGAGACTCTGCCAGTCGTGTTGATAACTGAAGAGAAATTCCGTTTTAATCGTGAAAAAAAAAATCGTGAATTTTTACCTGGCGTTTTCAACTTCCTTCGTTTGCACAAGAAAGTCGTGTTCTGCTCGTACTTCTGTTCCTCTCTTTCGACTCCTAACTTAAAATATTTACCCATTTCTGAAACAATGGCTTAATCACGCAAAAGCTGAAGGAAATTAATTGAATTATTTCTTTTTTTAAATTTCTTCATATCAACAATTACTTTTAATAACCGCTAATGTTAAGTCTATGAGCCACACTGGTTCTTAACCGTTAATGTTAAGTCTTTGGGAATTTCGGGAAATTGAACCCAGTCCACACAGATTTTGGTTGGTCCCGTGGGTTCGCACAAAGCATATAATTATTTCCTGGGTAATGTAAATGAAAGTTCATGTAAAATGTGATGGGTTGGGTTATTGGGTTGTTTTACCTCTGAGCGGCACTTTTTTGCACACCATGGGCTAAATGGCCAGGTCACGTGAACCCGGAAGGCTCAGAGAAGGTTGGGTAAGGGGACCCAATGGAACAGCTGTTGGGAGATAGATGGTAGCCTCCCATCAAGGCCATCCAGAGTGTTCTTTAACGTGCACAGGGTATGGCTCTCCCGCACATGGGGCCACGGCTTAACGTCCCATCCGACGGACGGCGGCCTTTCCAAGCCCATCGGTGTCCCCTACTGACCGTGTGCAGGGCGGGGGAATTTTGCAGAGATAAATCTCAACGCTGACCCAGCTGGGACTCGAACCTGGGAACTATAGATTACGAGCCTGGCACGCTACCGACTGAGCCACCCCCGCCCCGATGTTACTGGGATGATAGCAGGTACCTCGTTCTCTCCATATCAAACAATGTCCGGAAGCACTCTGCAAACAATATCTGGGCTCATCTGTGAAGAGTACGGACATCCATTGCTCTTCTGTCCAGTTAACATGCGTGCGTGCCCAATTCAACTGCTCTCTCCAGTGACGTGACGTAAGGGGTATACAAATTACTGGCCTTCTAGCGTACAGACTTCCCTCATTAAGCTTCTACACACAGTAAAAGCTGTACAACCCTCCCAGTGGTTTCTGCAAGAGAGGATCATAGCTGAGAGGGAATAGACGACCTGCTCCTTCGTGTTGTTAATCGCAGATATCCGTATTGTACAGCGGTCGTAACTTAGCTCTTCCTCGGCTAAACCTCCGAGACGCGGAATCCGTGCTGAGAAATTGATTCCACAGTCTATGGACCACAGAAGGACTCACATTCAGCCATCGTGCCACGTCTGACTGACTTTGATCTGCTTCGAGCCGTCCAATAGCTCTCCACCGCAGTTCATTTGGCAAATGATGTCTCGAGGTGATTCCTACAAAATGGCTATTTCGAATTTCTTTACTCACATTTACAACACAAAATAACGATCAACTCCAAAACACCCGTTTTTATGCCACTATCCGATTACGCAAATTGACGCAACCTAGACTAATTTGCATACGATATGTTCACTCGGCATAACTTTACTAGTTACATGAACATGTTTGGTGAGGATCATACAATTCTTTGGCGAATTATCGCAATTTTTCTCACTTTCCCTTAATTTATGGAAACCAGTGTATATCCTACTGTCTGATAAAACAACTCTCTGTTCTGCAGCAGCTTTCTTAGCCAAGCTATCAGGCCAAAGATACCCATCAGCTTTCAACTGTTTCTTTAGCCCTTTATTAAACCCTCGGTAATGCTCTCTGTTAGGATTAGTAGAGTGTTGATTCAGGTTATACTTATAATGCTTTCTCTTAAAAAAAAAGTTCCATTCCCTTATCAGTCAAATGACTTTGTCTCCTCTGCTTCTCTTAACTCAAAATAATAATATTCATCACAAAAACAACTGGCTTAAAATGTCTCCATTCTTCTTCAACTTTAGTTTTAAGCAAGCTACGATTGTCATAACGACTAAGCAATTTATCATGTTAAGCTTTGGCTATATCTGGCTCTTTCACAGCTTCAGTATTGAAAAAGAAATCCTTTTAAACTAGTACAACATTTCTTAATTTTCAGCTACACGGAACTTTTAACAAGGTAATAGTCAGATCCAATTAAAACTCACTTAAACCATCTTACGTTCCCAACAGGGCTATCTCATTCGCTGTTAATTAATGCATAACTGTTATATTCTTATGCCACTCATCAGGTGAAACTCCTTTTTATATAAATATACCGTTGTTTATAGTAATTATTAGTTATTCCCATACCATTAAAGTTTACTGACCTGAAGGAGACGTTCCGCATTGCTATTGCAACTTACCAATACAAAAGGCCTGGGGCGGGGGTGGCTCAGTCGGTAGCGCGCCAGGCTCGTAATCTGTAGTTCCCAGGTTCGAGTCCCAGCTGGGTCAGCTTTGAGATTTATCTCCGCAAAATTCCCCGCCCTGCACACGGTCAGTAGGGGACACCGATGGGCTTGGAAAGGCCGCCGTCCGTCGGATGGGACGTTAAGCCATGGCCCCGTGTGCGGGAGAGCCATACCCTGTGCACGTTAAAGAACACGCTGGATGGCCTTGACGGGAAACTACCATCTGTCTCCCAACAGCTGTTCCAGTGGGTCCCCTCCCCCAACCTTCTCTGAGCCTTCGGGGTCCATGTGACCTGGCCATTTAGCCCATGGTGTGCAAAAAATGCGATGGTGTGCCATGATCTGAAAATTCCCAAATAAGGCTTGTACTATTGGGTAAACAGTTTTTGTGTAGTGCCAAATTGGTATGCTTACTTCTGTGTTTGAACTGCATTCCTTTTAGGCGAGGAAAACGAGTTTACGTCACGACGCCAAACGGAATTGTTTTCGTCTGTTTATTTTTGACTTCAGTCGTGACGATTAACTGTCTGAAAGCCCGATTCAATTAGTTAAAAATTTGGCACACTTTTCGGACTGCTTAGGGGGTAAGAATTTAGGGTTGAATTTGGAGTAAGCGGTCGAATTATTCTTAAGCAATGATCGTTTGACCAACCAAGGATAAACAGGCCAAGCGCAGCAAAAATTCGTAAATAGTTTCCGTTTTTCCTTTCTGAATCTGACCACAGTTGCGAATTACGTTGCTTTTGTTCAGTGTTGCGGAATTTTTAACTTAGCATGTCAGCGAAAGAAAGGTGTCTAATATACGAAGCCATTTTGTGCCACTGCAAGCAGTATATTCTATTTTAATCATGGTCTTACTATATTGATTCGGCTGAGACGGGAGTGTTGGGGAATATCTTCGCCTTCAGCTAAAGATGCAGCCACTACAAATGAAATTTAGGTTTATATTCTGATATTAAAAGTATGTAACATTCAAATAAAGCAACGATATAAATAATTATACTTTGCTTATTTTTGAAGAAATTTTATTTTCGAAGCAACTGACCCTTATATAATAGGTAAAATGTATTGTGACTCGCCATATAGTGAGAAGTATTGATTTGATCCCATATTATGATTTCAATTGAGATCCCTCATTTAATACTCTCATCTGTGGCTTAGCTAGGGTAACAATCGCTCCTCCTGAGTACATTCTTTAAAAAAAAAGGGATTACTTTTCAACATTTTGTTATAAAGGATCTTTTAAATTGTTAAGATTGTGATGAAAAGATATCAGAGGAAGCAGTATGAAAACAATGAGCAGTCTGTTCAAGACTTGGTAAGTGTATTATTATTATTAATATGAGAGCCATACACTGTGCACGTTAAAGAACACGCTGGGTGGCCTTGACGGGAGGGTACCATCTGTCTCCCAATAGCTGTTCCAGTGGGTCCCCTCCCCCAACCTTCTCTGAGCCTTCGGGGTCCATGTGACCTGGCCATTTAGCCCATGGTGTGCAAAAAAGTGCCGCTCAGAGGTAAAACAACCCAACCCAACAAAAGGGCCTATACCCTAGCCTAGAAGTGAAAGTTAGTGGCAACTTTTACATTGAAGTCATCCAACACAAGAGTAATGTCTCCTTCCTTGACAGAAACGAAAGCAGCCGGAAGTTGTCCGCAAAAACCTGTCTTTCTCGTTCTCATGAGAATCTGGGGTGGTGGGACAACAACATGTAACAGTCAAGTCTTTTATCCTTGCTTCAAATTTAGTTGTGAGAAATTTACATTAATGCAATCATATCCTAGAAGAGTATCTCTGGCATTTCTGCGGAGAAACAAACCTACACTATGAAGATGTGGACAGGAGTAACTCAGTCGGTAGCGTTCTAGGCTCGTTGGGTTGTTTTACCTCTGAGCGGCACTTTTTTGCACACAATGGGCTAAATGGCCAGGTCACATGGACCCCGAAGGCTCAGAGAAGGTTGGGGGAGGGGACCCACTGGAACAGCTGTTGGGAGACAGATGGTAGCCTCCCGTCAAGGCCATCCAGCGTGTTCTTTAACGTGCACAGGGTATGGCTCTCCCGCACACGGGGCCACGGCTTAACGTCCCATCCGATGGACGGCGGCCTTTCCAAGCCCATCGGTGTCCCCTACTGACAATATTGGAGATAAATCTCAACGCTGACCCAGCTGGGACTCTAACCTGGGAACTACAGATTACGAGCCTGGCGCGCTACCGAGTGAGCCACCCCCGCCCCTTCTAGGCTCGTAATCTGCAGTTCTCATGTTTGAGTTCCTGCTGGGCCAGAGATGAGATTTATTTCCGCAAAACTCTCCACCTTGTCCTTGGTCACCGACAACTTTCCGATAGTCTTGGTGCTGACAATTTATACTCACCAGACAATTTATACTCATCAAACGGAAAAAAAAAGTTGTTTTACCTCTGAGCGGCACTTTTTTTGCACGTTTACGCTGTACCTACACGCCAGTTAGCGTATAGAAACAGCTATTTTTTGGGTCGGGAGGAAAATGGGAATTTGAATTCTGTATCTCGATGTGAATAGGTAAATTGACTTTTGGGTCGCGATCAAAAAAGATTAGTAAAACACTGCCCTTGAAGCAAGGATTCAGGTACTATGATGGCCTCTGAGTAAAATTATCCCCAGCTGATATAAGGTATTCTGTGCAGCTGTTCACTCAGGGTTGTCAACCCACAAGCAAACATAAAAACCAGCAGTAGATTTTTTCTCTTCAAGTTCAGAATCCTAAAACGATCATGCTGAAAGCCATAAGATAGTCTGGTGAGTATAAATCTATCGGAAGGTTGTCGGTATCGCGCCAAGGTCATAATCGGTATTTCCCAGGTTCGAGACCTAACTGTGTCAGTGTGGAGATTTATCTCCGCTAAACCTACAACCTTCTCCTCCGGTGAGAAAGCGGAAAAAGACAGACTTGGAAAGGCCATCGTCCGTCTCATGGAACGTAAAGTCGTAACTCCGTGTGCAAGACAGCCATAGCCTGTGCACTTTTAAGAACACTTTAAAGACACAGCTGTCCAGTTAGCCCCCTTCCCCCAACCTCTTCCGAGTTTTTGGGGTCCTTATGACCGGGCCATTTCATCCATTGTGTGTCAAAAAGTGCTGCTCTGAGTTTAAAAAAAAAAACCAAGACTATCACTTTATAAAAGAAAATTTCAGTTAAAACTGCCAGAGTTCATCGTTCACACGTTATTTCTGTAGCATTTTTATTTGTTGGGAACAAAAAAAAAGCATCGCGTGATTATTAGAATTGTCATCTCAAGCGACAAGCCAGAATGCAAAGTTACATTCACAAATGCTAAATATGCATGCGCATGTGTACAGTCGCTCAAAAAAATATCCAAACACTACGGTTGATTACAAAATTCAGAAAAAAAATCGTTGCCAGATATTTTTTCTGAATTCTGTAATTAACCATAGTGTTCGAATACTTTTTTGAGCTACTGTACAGTTAGCGTAGGGAAAATGGAAAGTAGAAGAGGGAATGATACGAAAGTGATAGTTAAATGCAGTGTTTATTAAGTTTGGAAGACGAGTAGTTCTAGTGACCTGTATTTAATGCTGCAAGAACTCAATATTTGTTGCTGTCTTCTACCCTGACTGATTGTTTGTCTGCGTCATTCATTTCCGTTTCAGCAGTTGCGGAAATTCGTGCTGTGAATCATTTCTTCTTGCCTACCTATTTGTAATCATCATTTTTCTGAATCAATACAAAGGCCATTTCTATAAATAAGGTTTTACCTTTATATATTCAATCTTCGTCAGTTCCGACATGTCAACTGCGTTTTGCAAATAATGTTACAAGCGTAGTTACGAAGCAGCTGTTTCTATACGTATTATGCTGCGAAACCTTGCCGACGCCTGCTTTGTACTTGAAAGTGCTATAAACCTTGTCCATGTGTGCTTAATGACACGTAGCTGCTTGTAAGTTACATATGGACCAAGTGACAGGAAACGTAACACATAAGCAACAGGGAAATGTCATAATAAAAGGCACTGATTGGTTGTTGTTGGGTTGTTTAAATCTGAGCCACGCTTTTGAGCACACAAAACAGGCGAAATAGTCAGATCACAAGGACTCCAAAGGTTCAGAGTTGGGTGGAGGAAAGGGAACCCATTGCACAGCTCTAACAGATGCAAAACTCCCATCAAGGCTATCTAGTGTGTTCTTGAACGTGCAGGGGCGGGGGTGGCTCAGTCGGTAGCGCGCCAGGCTCGTAATCTGTAGTTCCCAGGTTCGAGTCCCAGCTGGGTCAGCGTTGAGATTTATCTCCGCAAAAATTCCCCGCCCTGCCCACGGTCAGTAGGGGACACCGATGGGCTTGGAAAGGCCGCCGTCCGTCGGATGGGACGTTAAGCCGTGGCTCCGTGTGTGGGAGAGCCATATCCTGTGCACGTTAAAGAACACGCTGGATGGCCTTGACGGGAGGCTACCATCTGTCTTCCAACAGCTGTTCCAGTGGGTCCCCTCCCCCAACATTCTCTGAGCCTTCGGGGTCCATGTGACCTGGCCATTTAGCCCATGGTGTGCAAAAAAGTGCCGCTCAGAGGTAAAACAACCCAACCCAACTCTTGAACGTGCATAGGAAGACTCTTTTGCACTTAGTGCTACAGTTTCATATCACATCCGACGAAAGGCGGGCTTTACAAGCCCATCGGTATCCCTTTCTCATAGAGTGGGAGTTAGCGGAAAAAACTCCCAATGTAATCAGCTACAATTCGACGCAAATTACGGATCTAAGCCTTGTCCGTCACTAAAACTCCTTAACTCTGAGATCACCACGGTTAGAGGGTATTTTGACCTTTGTTTTATGAAATTTTAAAAGCATTTAAAATTGCCAGAAGATTTTTACAAAATTAGATGCTGTCTAATGTAACGCATTCTTTGCATTTCCGTATATTTGGTGAAGATAATTTTAAAAGAAATTTTATTCGGCTCTTGCTCCTTCGACTCTGGGTATTCCTTGTTGTCATAAACTGAGGATGAAAAATGCATTTTCTTTTTAAATAAATATACCTAGAGTTGATTTAAGCATTCCTTTCATTTATGGCAGGCGTAATTTGCAGCAATTGTATATGTAGAAAATATATCATTAGTGCATTTTCACGTAATCAGTAAGAACGGCAATGGCGACGGTGTAGGAAATCTTGAGAAATTGTTTAATTAAAAACAGCTACTTTTTTCGCATATATTTTTAAGTCTTTTTATTTTATGGTAATTCATACTACTTACGATATTTGGGGAAAGAAAAATGGGTAAAAATGAAAAATACAGTGGGTAAAAATTACCTTCTTCCGATAAAACATTTATTTTTAATACAATCTAACTCTTTATGCACATTCTTTTCCCATAATTTCCTGATACAGTTTAACAAAAATATGAATTCTGTCAATGAAGATTTGCTAAAGATTCTAAAAAAGGATTATATTTCAAGTTCTTTATCTGCTGTTCATTTAACAGTTATTTTGTAATTGCCAATCTACACATTGAGAGGAAAAATTCGATATAAGCAGGTTGGGTTGTTTTACCTCTGAGCGGCACTTTTTTGCACACCATGGGCTAAATGGCCAGGTCACATGGACCCCGAAGGCTCAGAGAAGGTTGAGGGAGGGGACCCACTGGAACAGCTGTTGGAAGACAGATGGTAGCCTCCCGTCAAGGCCATCCAGCGTGTTCTTTAACGTGCACAGGATATGGCTCTCCCATACACGGAGCCACGGCTTAACGTCCCATCCGACGGACGGCGGCCTTTCCAAGCCCATCGGTGTCCCCTACTGACCGTGGACAGGGCGGGGAATTTTGCGGAGATAAATCTCAACGCTGACCCAGCTGGGACTCGAACCTGGGAACTACAGATTACGAGCCTGGCGCGCTACCGACTGAGCCACCCCCGATATAAGCAGAAATTCTTATGTCGTTAACGGCCAATTATATCTTGTGGTCAGAACGAAATAGTCAGAATGCTAAATTGACATAATTCCAGCTTAAAGAAATAAAATTTAATACGATTGTAAAATCGCGGTAAAGATACTATTTCCGTTAGAGCATTTGAAATATTAAAAAATGGTACCTAAGGGTTCAGGGACCACATGTTGGGAACCACTGGGTTAGATTATTCAATCACTGAGTGAAAACATCTCTACTTCTACTTAAATTGCTCTGAATGCAGTCCTATAAACAAGCATGGTAAAAGATAGGAAATTTTTTTTTAACGGTTGTCAACATCTCAGATTTTATAAAAGCTTCTAATTTCTATTCCTTTGCTGATGACATTTCAAATTAATGCCATTTGAACTGATCGTAATTCGTTCATGGGTAAAATGTGCTTGAAAAGGAAGTCGCTCTAATAAAGCAAGCTGATATCCAGTGAAGTGAATGAGATGGAAATCTTCGCCAAAACCCCTGTGCCAACGAACAGTCCATGTCAGTTACTTCTTGCACACTGGGGATGCTTTGTGAACTTCATTCAAGACACATTTCAACTTAAATATCAGTTCAAAGCCGAATGTACAGTCGCTCAAAAAAGTATCCGAACACTATGGTTGATTACGAATTCAGAAAAATATCTGACAACGATTTTTTTTTAGAAATTAGTGATCTGGCAACCTTTGTGTCACGTGATTACAGAATTCAGGAAAAATATCTGGAGCGTGTGCAGCAACTGACACAAAGGTGACCAGATCACTGTCACGTGACACAAAGGTTGCCAGATCACTAATTTCTAAAAAAAAATCGTTGTCAGATATTTTTCTGAATTCGTAATCAACCATAGTGTTCGGATACTTTTTTGAGCGACTGTAGGTGGTCATATTATTTTGATACTAGATCGTGTGGGCTCACTCACGGAAATATTGAGCGTATGCAGTTACCGTTCACAGCAAACTGGAGCGTGTGCAGTAACTGCCGACGCTCCAGTTTGCTGTGAACGGTAACTGGAGCGTGTACAGTTGCTGTACACGCTCCAGATATTTTTCCTGAATTTTGTAATCACGCGACACGAAGGTTGCCAGATCACTAATTTCTAAAAAAAATCGTTGCCAGATATTTTTCTGAATTCTGTAATCAACCATAGTGTTCGGATACTTTTTTGAGCGATTGTACTGTAAAAAAAAGTTCAGTTATAATTTACGAGAAGAATTTGCAGAATGCGTTCTATTCGTTAAGGATTGTTTTTAATTAAAATATTAGATGTAACGTGATTTCTTAATGAATATTGAAAAGAAAATGAATAGCGAAGTTTTATTTGACACAATTAAAACGTACTGCGTAAGTTCATTTTTACCTACACCCTTCTCATTTTGATCAATAGTTCCCAACAAGGACGTCACCGCTCTTGGCAACGTTTCAGATATTTCGTGTTTTTTTTTGTGTGTGTGTGTGGGGGGGGGGGCAACAAATACTTCATCTCATTCTCTTGAGTTTTTCCGTAGAAATAGATTAAAGGATTAAGTAAATTATCGAATAGTCATTGTATTAGCATAGTTATAGCTGTTTCGTTTCCAGAAAAACCTTAAATATTAATGATCAATCACTCGTAAATTTGTATACACGGTAAGTATTATTTCAACTACCTTTATGCAGGAAAGGCTTTTGAATTCCTGAAAGGGCGTCAGAAAGAGCAAAGGGGACGATACAAAAGGTAAAGGAAGCAGTGGGCTCAAAAGGTATAGAGTTGGGCTGGGTTGTTTTACCTCTGAGCGGCACTATTTTGCACACCATGGGCTAAATGGCCAGGTCACAAGGACCCCGAAGGCTCAGAGAAGGTTGGGGGAGGGGACCCACTGGAACAGCTGTTGAGAGACAGATGGTAGACCCCCGTCAAGGCCATCCAGCGTGTTCTTTAACGTGCACAGGGTATGGCTCTCCCGCACATGGGGCCACGGCTTAACGTCCCATCCGACGGACGGCGGCCTTTCCAAGCCCATCGGTGTCCCCTACTGACCGTGGGCAGTGCGGGGAATTTTGCGGAGATAAATCTCAACGCTGACCCAGCTGGGACTCCAAAAGGTATAGAAACCACTGGTTTAGGTGCTGAGCCTGATATTGATACAACTGATGGGGTTAAATTGATTGGCAAGCCTATTTGCTAATTGACTGTCAACTTAAAGAGGTATCAAATGATATCGTTGACTGTAATTAACAAAATTTAGCTCTCTTTTTATGTTCTCATATTGTTTAGTAAATTAGTCATAAAACAAAACTGCTAACTTGATAGCAGAGATAAACCGGACTCAAATTTTAACATTGCTGCGACAATTTATCAGACCGGATTGAAATACTCTACTCAACTGGACTAGAGATGGGTTGGGTTGTTTTACCTCTGAGCGGCACTTTTTTGCACACCATGGGCTTAATGGCCAGGTCACATGGAACCCGAAGGCTCAGAGAAGGTTGGGGGAGGGGACCCACTGGAACAGCTATTGGGAGACAGATGGTAGCCTCCCTTCAAGGCCATCCAGCGTGTTCTTTAACGTGTACAGGGTATGGCTCTCCCGCACACGGGGCCACGGCTTAACGTCCCATCCGACGGACGGCGGCCTTTCCAAGCCCATCGGTGTCACCTACTGACCGTGGGCAGGGTGGGGAATTTTGCGGAGATAAATCTCAACGCTGACCCAGCTGGGACTCGAACCTGGGAACTACAGATTACGAGCCTGGCGCGCTACCGACTGAGCTACACCCGCCCCCTGGACTAGAGATGGACCACTTCAGATCATTGCACGGTTTCAAAGGTTGCCACTCCCTAGCGGTGTATGAACCCCTTTGAATTTTATCAACTCCATCTCACTTTTGTAATCAATTTGTATTTGCATAATACTTACTGCGCGTAATAAGTATTTGCGCGCAGTATTGACACAGTTTAGACATTTTCATAATACATCTTTCATCCACAGAAATGGAACACACACCCTTCAAGTTACAATTTCTAGAAACTGGAACACTCTTCTTGTTTCATTATCTAAGTGAGTTATTTTGCCTCTGAGCAGCATACATTTATGCTCATAATGGGTTAAGTAGCCGGGTCGTCAATATTCCAAAGCTCAGAGTTCAGTTGGGAAGGGAACACACTGGACAGCTGATAAAACAGATGCAAACTTCCCATCAACGCCATTCAACGAATTCTGTAACGTACATTGGATATGGTTCTCGGCCATAAAATATCAGATACACAAGTTCCGCTGAGTTATGATACGAAAAGCGGAATATTATACGTGCAAGTCGCTTGCTCTAGACCAGTGGTTCTCAATTGCGCTCACCAGAAATAAGAAAGTATGTTGACGAGTGATTAGCGCACTTGACTACTGATCAAATGGGAAATCCTTCCTCACAGATATTTTCTATGGCGTATTAAACTTACAGGTTCCTGTCAGACCTCTGCGACAAGCAGCTGCTTCAAGGAGGTAATTTATAAAGAAAATTAAATATTTTTATTTATCGTGTAAATATTCCATAAAAGAGAATACATTTCAAACAAGTGCATCATTATATATTGAAACGTAGAGAATTCGTTATTTTATTGGGAAATTCTTTCCTTCAAAAGACGTAAAACAATGGTGAGCGTGCACAGTCTGGGCATATTTCATGATGATGATTTTGTATTAAAAATAAGAGCTTTCATGAAATATTCAGCTGAAAAAAATTGGTTTTGCAGTGAATGGGATTCGAATTCCACTCACTGCAAAACCTGAGGCGGGGGTGGCTCAGTCGGTAGCGCGCCAGGCTCGTAATCTGTAGTTCTCAGATTCGAGTCCCAGCTGGGTCAGCGTTGAGATTTATCTCAGCAAAATTCCCCGCCCTGCCCACGGTCAGTAGGGGACACCGATGGGCTTGGAAAGGCCGCCGTCCGTCGGATGGGACGTTAAGCCGTGGCACACAAATATACATAAAAAATCCTCAAGCAGCCATTGGACTTCGGAATCCTAACCAGACTGTGTAATTTACTTCTCCAAATGCGTCTATCGTGAGTTACAGCTGCTGCATTTGAGCACTGCAGGCCAATTCTAGCAAGGTCCTGTTTGGCATTGTCTGCTCACCACATTCTAGGCTCCTCTTCTTTATGAGGCCTTTAAGCACACTGTTCATAACCCTTTTCGCTAATCTGCATGCGTGCGACATGGCCACTTAACGCAGTATCTCTCTCTGCACAATATGCTACTCAAAGGAGGCTGTTGACTCCTTCTAACCTCATCATTACTTACAAAGCGAACAACCTAATACCCAAAATACTGTGTAAGCACCTAGAATCAAAAGCATCAATTTTCCTGTTATTTTGCTTACAAAGGGTCCATGTTTCACAACTATATAACTAACCTTAGAAATAACCAAACTATTATACAGACTAATTGTTAGTCTTTAGGGTGTATACGTCAATTTTTCTTAATTATTTTTATTCTCAAAGGTCCAGCAGCAATTTCTATTCTTCAATTTATCTCATGCCGCACATCACCAGTATCTGTTAACCAACTCCCAAGATAATTAAACTGGAATACTTCTTCAAGAGCGTATCCATTCAAAGCCATTTGCCTCACCAATATTCATCACTTTAGTTTTCTCTTTTTTAGTTTTCGGTTCACTCCAATTTTCATCTTCTGTAGCTTTCTATTTATCACCAAACTTATTCCATTGTTAATCTCTATTAGCATCATTTTGCCAAAAGAGCCAAATTATCAAAAATAAATCAAACAATAAATCAAAAATTTTAAAATCTCCAAACAATTTAAGGCCAAAATTTTCCCTTTGCAAGGAATTTCGCATAATATAATCAATAACCAAACTAAAGAGAAAAGGAGACAAAATCCCTGTTGTCGAACACCAGAAGCAATTTTAAACCAGTTACTACAAGCCTTACCAACTCTCATTAGAGCGCTTTCATTATGCTAAATTGTCTGGTATGCAGTACGATCTCACGATAAATTAAAACTTCCCCGATCAACAGATTAAAAAACCTTTTTAAAGTCTACAAAGACAGTAAACTGTAAAGTTATTTTAAAAAAAACTTAGAAAAGCTAATTAATCTTTAAAATATCTTGTTACTATTCATCAAGTAGATTTTTCCCATTTCATATATCAAAATCTATCATATAGCAGATAATTTTGGAGAAACTCTTCACTAATATCCCCAAACATTAAAATGCCGAAGAAGAATTTAAAAAAAAGAGAGAAGGAAGATAGAATGACGTAGTGATAAGATATAGCTGTCATGTTAATTCAATTAGCGCGACTTTTCCTAGCCACGCGACCATATCGATTCTGACCCTGGTGTGTTCACCCTTTCTAGAGAGCAGCTTACATGGGGGAGGCAATAATTAACCACCAGAATCAGGGCTCGCTGCTTGCACGGGCGGCACTGCTATGGTGACGGCTCGCGAGCCCGGCGCCAGTCGATACGAGAGGCTGCCGTGAGTGCCGAAAGACGCCATGTTGTTGTAACTGCGTCGAGGCGAAGAGCAAAAGCGTCGCCCTTCTTATCTCTTGGCGTGGTTGGCAGATACCAGGCAAAGTTATGCGAAGGAAAAATTAGCAGCCATCCAGACGAGGAATTCATTATTTTTTTTGTTTTCACATCTCCTGCCTGATGTAGGTAGGCCTATTGTATTTTGCCAGCGAGATAGCCTTAATGATAGTTTGCATGAATTCTCGCTTTGGCTCTTTGCGAGTAGATTATACAATGATGAAATATGTATGGATATCCACTGCGTAAACCAGAAATTCTGAATCTTTTTTTATTCAGGTTAGTCATTTAATGCAGCCGTTTGCCAATGACATTCAGTCAGAACTCTTGCGTTTTTTCTGAAAGTTTCGTCAGGGATTTCTTTACACACCACACCCGCACGAATTATTTTGAACTTTGGTTGGTTGGTTGTTTGGGGTTCATTGGCGCATTAGCCAACCAAACGTATGTCCAAAAAGTAAAAGGATAAAAATCGTGATACCCCTCAACCAGAGTTAAAAATAAATTACAAAGACAAACACAAAAATATAATTCAATAAAATAGAACATATAGAACAACAATAAAAAATGTATAAATATGGTATATCAATATAAACATAAAAAAAAGGTGTAAGCGACCTGGGTTAAACATGTAGAATAAGAAATAGGGGAGTAAAACTATATGCGAGTAAAATAACCAGTAAACCGTAAAAATTGAAAGATAGAGGTAAAATTGCAATGGTCTGATAAAAAATGTCCGAGTGTAAGGGGCTCGAACGTAAAATCATGAGAGTTAAAAAACATACGTCTTTCAAAGTTAGAACAACGACATTCAATTAAAATATGTTTGATCGTTAAAAAGGTGTCACAAAACTCACACTTAGGTTCGTCGTCCGCCCGTAAAAGAAACGAATGAGTAATAAACGAATGACCTAAGTTATTTTGAACTTACCACCAACACAAATCTGGTTACATGCAGCACTCTCAGTTGAATAATTTCCATCCTATACTCGCCTTCTTAAATCCTTTCCCTGAAAAAATTTCACGATGAACAGTTCACTAAAGTAAAGCAGTATTATTAACATTACATATTAATCTTTTTTATTGACTGATTTATTTGTGATTCATTTCTGTTAGCAAGAGGAATTCCAGAATTTCTTGACTAGCCCTAAGAGCAAAGTCTTTTAACCTGGAATGCCAGCACTCCCGGGGAGGGGGGGGGATGATAAGATAATCTACGCGCTGCAAGAGGAACTTTGTTTTCAAAAATAAACCAAGCAAGGTTGGTTGGGTTGTTTTACCTCTGAGCGGCACTTTTTTGCACACCATGGCCTAAATGGCCAGGTCACATGGACCCCGAAGGCTCAGAGAAGGTTGGGGGAGGGGACCCATTGGAACAGCTGTTGGGAGACAGATGGTAGCCTCCCGTCAAGGCCATCCAGCGTGTTCTTTAACGTGCACAGGGTATGACTCTCCCGCACACGGGGCCACGGGCGGCTACCATCAGTTTAATAGCTGTCCAGTGAATCCCTCAACTTCCTCTGAGCTCTCGGGGACTTTATGACCAGGCCATTTAGCTCATTGTGTGTAAAAAAAGTGCCGTTCAGAGGTAAAATTATTCAACTTAAAGATGATGGAATTTTTTGATTTTTTTTTCATTTCTATAGTTTATTTTTTGCTTTTGAGTGAAAACTTCATAGGGAACTTTGTCACTAAAAATTCAGATATGGCCAACTTGTTTAATTTCGCTCTGTGAAACTGTTACATCAAGATCTTCACTAATCTGTGCAGTTATTTCAAGAACTTTACTTCTCGAAGTATTTGTTATTAATGAGTTTTGCTGATCTGTGTAGCTTTAATTAAATAACTTTACTAATCCATGGAACTTAAATCTTTAGGAAGAGATAATCGTAAACCAGTACGTTATCAATCTACACTACAGGAAATAAAATATTCACACTTGCAAGAAGTTATGTAAATGTGACGAAATTTAAGGAGGTGGTAGATATGGAAATGCATGGAAATGATTTGCAGGAGTTTTGCAATAAGGTTTGCAGGACGATCGAAACGATTGGACAGGCGCGAGCTGACGTCACAGGTGCGGGGCAGTCAAACACAGATCAAGGCAACCAAAGCTCCCTGGTTGACAAAACATTGTGGAAATTGTACGAAACCGCTAAAGATGCCCTTACGTAGACGTCGAAGGCGTTCCAACAGTTACCACTTGAGCATGGCAGAATCATCGGCCTTGGAAAAGCTGGTTTGTCGTACAGAGATGTGGTCAACCTTGTTGGCTGCAATCCATCGTACACATATGGCGCCAGTGGGTTTAAGAAGGATCCTGCACACGCCGACAAGGATCAGGAAGACGACTGTATGACCACGGAACGACAGGACCGCCATTTGCGATGCATGGCATTGTATGACTACAACGCAACTGCAAAGGTACTGCGAAAGGTAACACATCAAATACCTACCAGGTGGACGGTAAACAACAGGCTTTTACAGTTTTCATTGCGAGCCTATCGTCCGGCACTGCGCTTGCCCTTCACATCTGCCCAAATGCAAGCACGTCTTTAGTGGTGTCGCCTCAGACAGAACTGAAATGAACAAGAGTGAAGTTCCGTGGTGTTTAGTGACGAATCTCGTTTTTGTCTTGGTTCACCACAACGGTAGACAAAGTGTTCGCCGTTATTCAGGGGAAAGGAATGCCAACCAGTGTGTGTGCGACATCGTCACACAGCTCCAGTACCTGATGTTTCGGTGTGGGTTGCCATTAGTCAGACATCTCGGTCAGAACTGGTCATCATAAGGGGATCACTTAATTGCCAATGATATGTTACCAACATTTTGCAACCAGTGGCTGTCTCATTTATTCAGCAGCACGGAACCTTTTACCAGCAAAATAACGCCCGTCCCCACACAGCCCACATTTGTCTGCAGTATCTACACGAACAAAACGTTCAGGTACTACCATGGCCAGCACGCTTGCTGGACCTTTGACCTATTGAACACGTCTGGGACATGATAGGCCAACAGCTCCAACAACACCCAAGAGGTTCGTCAATAACTGTCGCTGAAATGGATCAGCGACTTTGCGTTATTTGGCGTTCTATCCCTCAGGAGGACATTATAGAGCTGTACATAGCCTTCCACGCCGTGTTCATGAATGCATTGCTGCGCAGATCCAACATCATTCTAATTATGCCACTTTACTGGGTAGGTAAAGGTGGTAATTTTCCGTATTTGTTTTTGATAATGTAATCAATCGCACATCTCAGCATATGGTAACAGCTGCCTGCGTTTCAATAAAATGGCATTAGTCCTTCCAGGTGTTTCAATTTTTTTTTCCTGTAGTGTATAATGCACTCTCAGTGAATGGTATCTAGATTCATTTAACCAATGTCGTTAACACACGAAAACAGATGTCTCTCTGATCCCCTTCTCGGCCACTGACACCCCTTATTTGGAATGGCCATATAAGGCCTGTGATCAAATTAATGAACAATAGGAGTCATCAGTAACATGAACGGGCGCTAGATTTATATATGGAAGAGGACGATGTTTAAGTTTACGTTCTAAAAATTCCATTTTAAAATATTTTTATCCTAATTTTCTATGAAAAACGCTTATGAAACTTATTTATCTCTCGAAGATGAGCCATTTTGTGATTTTTCTCTTTCCTTATGCCTGTAAATCAATCTAGTAACGATTCGGGAGACTATTTTTTTTCGTCCCCACATCTGCTTATTCGTCAAACTTCCAGCTTAAATTTTGTCACTAACGCGATAGTAAAAGATAACCAGTGTCATATTGAATAGTGAGGTTCAAGCAACCATCTTTTACCAACAAAACCACAATATCCGGAAAATACCCAGAAGATATCCAGGGGAACAAAGGAATATCCATTTGACAACGTACACATAGTGTGGATATCTTCTGGATATTGTGGTTGTGTGCATATTAACTTCCACGATATTCAGAGGTCAACAAGGTCAGGAAAAAAGGAAGGAGCAAATAAGAGCAGAATGCTCCCTTAAGACTTTCACCAACTTGTCATCTCCATCTGCTAGCTTCAGTCATTAAAAAAATATAAATAAAGAAACCCTGAAAAAACTTATCTTCTTATATGAGCCTTAAGAACAGAAAATAAAAGTAAAACACACTGTCAGTTACTCGATTATCAATACAATCAATGAAATCCTTTATTTGATTATCGATACAATCGATGAAATCATTTACTCGATTATCAATACAATAGATGAAATCATTTACTCGATTATCTATACTATACACTCTACGGAATTGCTTACTCAATATTATCGATATTAGCTTCAAATGAAAATAAATTGTCCGCAATTTATTTCAATAATTAGAAGAAACCTAATATAGTGCCCTATCTTCCTTTGAAATTGATGCTATTTGAGAAATGGATTTCATCGTTTGCAATATATTTTATTTTTCAAATACAGAATATAAGATTTTAATATTTGTTTATATTCCTTTAGCTACAGTTTGCTCTTTAGTGAGAACTACGTAGGGAATTTTAATACTTATCTTTCATTTGCTTCAGAAAAAGGAAATGCTATTTTCCTTCTATTACTCTGAACGTCATAAGTTTTCAATTAATAGATATATCTTTATGATCGGCCCCTATGTTGGAGTGATATCATCGAACAGCTTTTATAATTTCCTTTCTTAAAGAAGGAAGAAATATCAGGGGAGGGGATAATTTTTTGTAGTCTAAGTTTTTTGTTCTTGTAACGATGTAATGAAAAATCAAATGATCCAGTTCATGCAAAATTGAGCAACGTCGGGTCCAATAAACATCCTACCACTAACACTTTCTGAGGTTTCGCGCTATTATGGCTCGCAGCAGATACCTACACAGAAAGTCCAGGATTTTTATTATCTGAATTGAAGAATGAAGAGTATTCAAAGCAGACTCGGAGCTAGAAAAAAATAGGAAGATGGGGTAGGTCCAAGCGATCCGAGTGAAAAGGATCAAGTCGAACCGTAACGCTTCCAGTGTATCTTGGTGTGAGGTGCCATTAGTCGGACATCTCGGTCAGAACTAATTATAAGGGGATCTCTAACTGCCCAACGATATGTTACCAACATTTTGCAGCCAGTGGCTGTCTCATTTATTCAGCAGCACGGAACCTTTTACCAGAAAGATAACACCCGTTCCCACACAGCCCACATTTGTCTGCAGTATCTACACGAACAAAAATTTTTCCATCACTTTTAGTAGCCTTTAACAAATTGCTTGAAAAATACTAGCAATATAAATATGTTTACATTTTTTAGACTCCGTACCGATTACTGTTCACGAAAGAAGGACCATGGTCTCTTTGCTCCCGCATCCAAACGATTCTTGGTAAAGTTATGAGAAATACGAATCAGGAAGTTCCCGGTCTTCCCCCCATACAATTCCTAAGCAATTCTTCGCAGAGTTGATAGCCAAATGTCTGACACATTATATAAATAAAATAAAATAAATACCGCCTCAAGCAGCTGCTTGCCACAGAGGTCTGACAGGAGCCTGCCAGTTTATATGCCATAGTAGAAGGTCTGAGAGGATGGTAGGACCTCAGCAGAAAAACGACACAGACAACCATGCCTTACCCGGGGCTCGAACCCAGGTCCCGTAGATCAGTAGCCAAGCGTGCTAACCACTCGGCCACGGGACGGCTAATCACATTATATGCAGCCCATCAAACAAAATGTTTCCTCAACCCTGTCTTATGCTAGAAACTTTTATTTGAAATTTAACTAGATACAATGTTTGCGAGATATGACACGATTGTTTTTACATTTTGAGTTCGAGGTGGAATCGGGTAACGAATTTTGTATCACCTTTGACAGACATTTTGATCGCAAGTTGTCCTTTCATGTGTTACTCATACCGTCAAAAATATATGATGGAACAACTGCATTGACAAATCTAGAAACTGGTCGACAAAAAACAAGTAACACTCAAGAGTAGAAAAAATTATGAGTTCACATCCCATCTAGAAATTCACCACCACCATTTCAAACTTTCAATGTCTCTGATGGCCATTTATAAGCTGCATAATTAGCTTTTATTTTAAATGGTAAAGGTGTTCTAGCAAATCATTTATGTTTCTTTCCTCATTAGTTGAAAATAAAAAAATTACCTTCTATCAGAATACCTGCCTAAAGAAGAGAAATACATTTCGGCCATTTGTTTTTCAAAATATACGAATTTGTTCGCTCTTAAACTAAAGTCGTGTAGCAACACTCTTCGAAACAATTTACTTCAACGATCCAGCTTTGAAAAGCGGCAATCAAGATACGAATCGCGTGCTTGCAGGTGGAGAATATGCTGCTGTCATTTGTAGTTAACAACTCCTGGGTTTGAAACTACCAATTAGAGCGATGCTTTCTCTCCGGTTGGCTGCGCATGCGCAGAACCTGCTGGTGTGCTCTTTTTTTTTCTCTCTCTTTCCTCCCTTTCTCCGAACGTGGCAAGCAGCAGTAGTATCCCGTCTATCCTCTGCTGCTCCATCCACCCCTTGTCTGGGTGACCTGCAAAGGATGACGGGACATAGTTGGCGTTGCTCTGCTGCCTGCAGATGCTTGGAGACCGCTAGGTGGAACCGACCACGTGATCAGACTCGCAAGGCAACATCACAGAAGCCCGGTGATGATAACGATCTGTTTCGGAGCGGTTTTTTGGAGGTTTCCCTTGGCTTCCAGCATTTTTTTTTCAGCCTGTTCCTTGATAACACTTACGCTTCGTTAGGCTTACAGGAGAAATTTGCATAAATCGAGATGAACTACTACGCAAATTTAAACGGAGATGGAGCGGGGGGGGGGGGGATTAATTATTAAAAGCAGAGCGTATGAAAAGAAAATAATAAGTTGTTTTTTGCAGAATGTTATTATTTCGGAACAAAAAGTTTAATTAAATTTCCCTTATCAAAGTATTTTTTTTTCACTTTTCCTTTTATCGGGCAATTTATTTTTTCACCTTTCATTTTATTGGGTGTTTTTTTTTTCCACCCTAAAATGAAAGAAATAGCGAAGGAGGATTTCGCTCTTCTCTTACCTTTGAGAAGCTAATTGATTTCTTTTAACGTTTGAGAAATTATTTTGAGTAATTTTAACCTTGAGAGGTTTTTTCAGTTCTATTTTCCTGTAGAAGTTAATTATTTCTTTTAAGATTTTAAGCTATTTAAGTAACTTTATGTTGTCTAAGCTTTTTCCAGTTCTTTTACTTTTAGGAGCTACAGTGGCGGTTTCAAGAATCTCTCTTTTTTTTTGGGGGGGGGGGGGAAGGGGGTAGTGAACAACTCTCAAAAACGGAACTTATTGTAACAACGAAATGGTTCTCTCTGATTCCTCTTGGCATATTTACGACCCTTGAGGCCACCACTGAGGAGCTAATTTTTCTTTTAAAATTTTAGATGCTAGCCGTCCCGTGGCCGAGTGGTTAGCATGCTTGGCTACTGATCTACGGGACCTGGGTTCGAGCCCCGGATTAGGCATGGATGTGTGTGTCGTTTTTCTGCTGAGGTCCTGCCATCCTCTCAGATCTCCTACTGTGGCATATAAACTGACAGGCTCCTGTCAGACCTCTGTGGCAAGCAGCTGCTTGAGGGGGTATTTATTATTTATTTATTTATTTATTTGAATAACTTTACCATTCAGAGACTTTTTAGGTTATTTTAAGTTCAGGAGCTAATTGTTTCTATTTCTATTTGAGAGGCTATTTGTTTCTTATAGTGGAGAAGCTATTTGTGTTATTTTACATTTGAGAGACTATTTGGGTTGCTTTTCATTTCTGAGACTTTTTCACTTATTTTGCTTTTGAAAGCTAATCTTATTCTTTTACTCTTGAGAAGCTGTTTGGTTTCTTTATTTAACATTTGAAGGGCAACATAGAATCTTTTACTCTTGTGGAACTATTGGATTTCTCTTTTAGCATTTAAGAGACTGCTTAGAATCTTTTGCTCTAGAGGAATTTTTTGGCTTTTTTTTTAGAATTTGAAAGGCTACTTAGAATCTTTTGCCCTCGAGGAATTATTTGGCTTCTACTTTAGCATTTGAAAGGGTACTTAGAGTCTTTAACTCTTGAGAAGGTTATTTGGCTTCTTTTTTTAGCATTTGAAGCTACTTAGAATCTTTTGCTCTCGAAGAACTGTTGGCTTCTTTTAGCATTTGAGAGACTGCTTAGAATCTTTTGTTCTAGAGGAATTATTTGGCTTCTATTTTAGCATTTGAAAGACTACCTAGAATCTTTCACTCTTGAGAAGACTATTAAGTTTCTTTATTTAGCATTTGAGAGGCTACTTAGAATTTTTGCCTATGAGGAATTATTTGGCTTCTACTTTAGCATTTGAAAGGGTACTTAGAGTCTTTAACTCTTGAGAAGACTATTTGGCTTCTACTTTAGCATTTGAGAGACTGCTTAGAATCTTTTGTTCTAGAGGAATTATTTGGCTTCTATTTTAGCATTTGAAAGGCTACTTAGAATCTTTCACTTTTCAGAAGGTTATTTGGCTTCTTATTTTAGCATTTGAGGCTACTTAGAATCTTTTGCTCTCGAAGAACTATTTGGCTTCTTTTAGCTTTTGAGAGGCTGCTTGGAATCTTTTGCTCTAGAGGAATTATTTGGCTTCTGTTTTAGCATTTGAAAGGCTACTTAGAATCTTTCTTGAGAAGGCTATTTGGCTTCTTTATTTTAGCATTTGAGGCTACTTAGCATCTTTTGCTCTCGAAGAACTATTTGGCTTCTTTTAGCATTTGAGAGACTGCTTAGAATCTTCTGTTCTAGAGGAATTATTTGGCTTCTATTTTAGCATTTGAAAGACTACCTAGAATCTTTAACTCTTGAGAAAACTATTTAGTTTCTTTATTTAGCATTTGAGAGGCTACTTAGAATCTTTTGCTCTAGAGGAATTATTTGGCTTCTATTTTAGCATTTGAAAGGGTACTTAGTCTTTAACGCTTGAGAAGGGTATTTGGCTTCTTTATTTAGCATTTGAGGCTACTTAGAATCTTTTGCTCTCGAAGAACTATTTGGCTTCTTTTAGCATTTGAGAGGCTGCTTGGAATCTTTTGTTCTAGAGGAATTATTTGGCTTCTATTTTAGCATTTGAAAGGCTACTTAGAATCTTTCACTCTTGAGAAGCTATTTGATTTCTTTTTTGCATTTAAGAATCTTTTGCTCTCGAGGAACCAGTTTGGCTTCTTCTTAGCTGTTGAGAGACTGCTTAGAATCTTTTACTCTTGAGAAGTTTTTTGGTTTCTTTTAGCATTTGAGAGGCTATTTAAAAACCTTTGTTCTCGAAGAACTATTTGGCTTCTTTTTAGCTGTTAAGAGGTTTCTTTTACCCCTCAGAAGCCATATGGTTCCTTTGCAACATTTGAAATACTAGTTAGAATCTTTTGTTCTCGAGAAACTGTTTGGCTTCTTTCTAACAATTGAGAGACTACTTAGATTTTTTACCTTTCGAAAGATAATTTATTTCAACGATTAACAGCCAATTTATGCAAGTTTTATCATCCTCAAGCAGCCATGGGCTACGGAGGTCCAACTAGACCATATAATTTAGTTTTCCAAGCAAATCTCTCCTGAGCTACATCTGCTGCATCTGGCCACTACATACCAGTTTTCACAAGGTCCTGTTTGACATTGGCTGCCCATCGCATCCTAGATCTACCCCCTCCCCCCATTTCTGAGGCCTTTAGGCACATTGTTCATAACTCTATTCTCTTAGAATTATCCATACGGGCATGGCCAAACCAACGGAGTCTCTCACTGCACAATATATTGTTCAGAGGAGGTTGCTAACCTCATCATTAGTTACAAAGTTAAACCACCTAATGCCCAAGATACTGCGTAAGCATCTAGAATCAAAAGCATCTAGTTTCCTGTTATCTTGTTTACAAAATGTCAAAGTTTCACTACCATTACTAGCCCTAGAAAGAACCAAATTATTATACAGTCTAATTTTAGTCTTTAGATATATAGGCCTATTTCTCCACACTCTCCGTAGATTCTTGAAATTTCAGGCACCAATCCCTATTCGTCTGTTAATCTCATGCCGCACATCATCAGTATCTTACGTAGCTCCCAAGATAATTAAACTGAGACACCTGCTCAAGACTGCAACCATTCATCACTTTACTTTTTTTCATCACTTTACTTTTCTCTCTGTTTATAACCAAACCTAATCTACTACCAGTCTCATCAACAGCTCGAATGAAAGAGTTCATCTCATCAACATCAGTTGCCAAAAGGGCTAAATCATCAGCATAACGTAAATCAGAAATTTTCAGATACACAGACCGTTTAAGGCCAAAATCTTTCCCTTGAAGTGAATTTCGCATAACATAATCAATAACCAAACTAAAGAGAAAAGGAGACAAAATGCACCCTTGTCGAACACCAGAAGTAATGCTAAACCAATTGCTACAATCCTTACCAACTCTCACACACGACTCAGTGTTATTATAGAGAGCTTTCATTATGTTAACTAGCTTGTCTGGTATACCATATGATTTCACAATCAACCACAAATTATGACGATCAACAGAGTCGAAAGCCTTTTTGAAATCAACAAAGCTAGCAACCAAAGGTTTCTGAAACTCTAAACATTTCTCAAGAAGTCTGCCTAAGTGAAAATATCTGATCCACACATCCCCTACCACTTCTGAATCTACATTGCTCATCACGCAATTGCCTGTCAACCAGATTCTTAATTCTATTAAGCACAATCATGGAAAGAACTTTACCTGGAACAGAGAGTAGGCTATAGTTATCACAAGAACTGCGATCACCTCTTTTGAAAAATAGGGATAACAATAGCTCTGGTAAAATCCTTAGGAACCATGCCTTTATCATAAAATATATTCAAAATTTCAGTCATTCATGTGGTAATCGAAATATTTTCAGCTCTAAGCATTTCCGTAGTAATTTCATCTACCCCTGGGAATTTTTGTAGTTTAAGTTTAGAAATAGTCAAAATAACTTCAGATTGTTTTATAGGGCCAGCATTAAAGCCAGTAATGTATCTATCATCATTACAAACAATGGTATTAGAGCTAACCGCATTGTTTAACATCACTGAAATGCTCAGCCTACTTAGCAATAACATAATCCTCATCTTCTATAATCTTACCTTGTTCTCCTTCAATCCATGTATACCTGCCCATTTTCTACCACACAAAGCATTAACTATCTAGTACAGCTCTCTGCTGTTGTGCTGTCTAACTGGTTCCTTGGCATTGTCAGCCAAGCCAAAGATTCTTATCAACAGCTAACTGACCCTTTACACGTTTATTAAGCTATCTATAATACTTTCAATTAGTACTAGTAGTATATTGATTAAGGACATTTTTGCAGTTGTTTCTTTCCAAAATAAGCTCAAGTACCCTATCACTCAAATAATTTTGCCTCCTCTGCTCCTTTTTTCCTAAAAGAGTATTGTTAGTTTCCAAAAATGCTTGTTTAAAACGGTTCCATTCCTTCTCAACTACAGTAGTAAGCAAACCATGACTGTCATAATGACTAAGTAACCTCATGGAAGCCTAACTGGGTCTTTCAGAGCTTCAGAATTAAAGGTAAATTTTTTAACCTTAGCACAACACTTCTTAAGTTTAAGTTGAAAACACTTTTAACAAGATTTTTGTCAGATTCAATTTCAGCTCCCTTATATGACCTGGAATTCCTAACAGAACTAGCCTATTTCCCATTAATCAACATATAATCAATCATATTCTTATGCATCCCATCTGGTGAAACCTATGTAGTTATTCTCAAACCATTAAGTTTACTTACCTGTTGGAGATGTTGCCCATTGCCATTGCAGCTACCAATACCAAAAGAGCCTATCACCCCTCCCCAAAGGTCAGAGTCAGTACCAAATTTGGCCTTGAAGTCGCCTAGAACAAGGTAATATCTCCTTACTTGACAGAATTCAAAATATCCTGAAGTTGTCCATAAAACCTATCCTTCTCATCCTCATCGGCATCCTCAGTGGGGTAATAACAGCAGATAACATTCAAGTCTTTAATGCTTATCTGAAATTTTGCTGCAAGAAACCTTTCACTAGTGCACTCATATCCTAGAAGAGCATTACTGGCATGTCTGCTGGAAGCAGACCCACGCCTTGGTGATGCTTATTATTGTCCCTCTTTGAAAAGAGAAATTTTAAGATTATTTTTAAGAATCTTACCTTCGTCTTTCCATCCGGTCTCTTGCAAGCCGGGAATATCTAAATTATAATTGTGGAATTCTTATGTGAGCACATCAAGAGAATAATCTCTGTGCAGAGTCTTCACATTCCAACTTCCTATGGAGAGAAAATGGTTAGTGGGATGTTTAAAGAAAGTATGTTTACTGAGAGAGGGAATGCTGACAATATCAAACAGCCCTAATTGCAGGCTTGGGGCAAAGACCGTTCCCCACCTCTAAAGGCTGAAGCCATCTACACTGGCTGACTTCCTCCAATATAGAATTTAACGATGTCCGTAGAAGCAAGAATTCAGGTGCCTGCGATGACCTCTACTCAGAAGTATCCAGCTGATAAAACATATCCTGTGAATTTATTTTTTGGGGCGTCAACCCACAAACAAACAAAAAACGCAGTGGAAGATTTTCCCTCCGCAACCCATCAGTGCAGCAAATTCAGAATCTTTTTCAATTCAGAATTTTTCCTCCGAAACCCATCAGTGCAGCAAATTCAGAATCCATAATCAAGCTCAGAGCCTTAATCCAGTCCTGTCCAGTAAGTATATATGGTCAGCACCACGACCCTGTGCTGTTGACCACTTCTCAGCAGAGTAGAGAAAAAAAAGTAGTCATTGTTACCTAGATTAGTAGGCCACACTAATCTTGCAACTCTTCTCTTTCGTTCCCTTGCACAAGAGGATATCTCTTTTGAAAGGTACTAACGACTTGCACCACCAGAAGGCCGGGTCGGACATTAAGTTTTTTATTACTTTTTAAGAATTATTTGATATATTTTATCGAGAAGCGTTTCGAATTGTTTCACCTATGAGAGTGTATTTGAGTTGCTTTAACTTTAAAATGTAATTTGTGTTGTTCTATCCTTCAGAGGCTATTTAAGTTTCTTTGCACTTGAAATCCTTTATTTATTTATTTTTTTTTTTTCAAATTATGAGAAGTTTCTTGGGTTTCCTTTCTTTTGAGAAGCAATTTTATTTCCATTTGGCATTTGAGAGGTTATTCGAATTCTTACTTTTGAAAGGCTAATTTATGTATGTTATTATTTCAGAGGATATTTTGATAATTTTACAAGTGAGAGATTTATCATATATTTTACCCTTTAAAGGTTGTTTAGATTTCTATTCTTTTACTTTTGAATGGAAACTCAGGTTCTTTTACCTTTCAAACACAATTCGGTTTTTCGATTTTCCAGAGACTATTTCGGTTAATTTATTAAACTTTTCCCTTTAACTATGAAATACTATTTGGGTTTTTCTTTTAACTTTGAAATGCTATTTGTTCTATTTTAAATTTGCAATAGTATTTGGGCTTTACTTTTTAGGGTTGGGTTGTATTACCTCTGAGCGGCACTTTTTTGCACACCATGGGCTAAATGGTCAGGTCACATGGACCCCGAAGGCTCAGAGAAGGTTGGGGGAGGGGACCCACTGGAACAGCTGTTGGGAGACAGATGGTAGCCTCCTGTCAAGGCCATCCAGCGTGTTCTTTAACGTGCACAGGGTATGGCTCTCCCGCACACGGGGCCACGGCTTAACGTCCCATCCGACGGACGGCGGCCTTTCCAAGCCCATCGGTGTCCCCTACTGACCATGGGCAGGGCGGGGAATTTTGCGGAGACGCTGACCCAGCTGGGACTCGAACCTGGGAACTACAGATTACGAGCCTGGCGCGCTACCGACTGAGCCACCCCCGCCCCACTGAAAGGAAATTTCGGTTTATGTTTTGATATTAAAAGTATAAAAATAAATAAAATAAAAAACCCCTTCAAGCAGCTGCTTGCAACAGAGGTCTGACAGGAGCCTGTCAGTTTTTGTGCCACAGTAGGAGATCTGAGAGGATGGCAGGACCTCAGCAGAAAAACGACACACACATCCATGTCTAATCCGGGGCTCGAACCCAGGTCTCTTAGATCAGTAGCCAAGCGTGCTATGTAACATTTAAATACTAAAACAGCAATATAAGTAATTAAGTTTTGCTTACTATTGCTTCACATACAATGCTACCCACCACATATTGAAATATAACTCATCTTGTCTCTATACGATTTGAGTTTGGGACCCGTGCTCTGTATCATCGCATTTCTGTGCATTAATGGTCTTCCATCCTCTGAAATCACTGCTTAACACTCCTTTCAAGGATGGCATACTTTCTAAGCCCATCGACAAGTTTTTTGTTACCACGGACAAGATGCTAGAGAGAAAAAGTAATCTCGAGACCAGAGCAAAAGCTGTTCGAATTTGCGGAGAGTGGTTAGCACGCTTAGCTACTAATCTATCGAGCCCCGGATAAGGCATGGATGTATGTGTCGTTTTTCTGCTGAGGGCCTGCCATCCTCTCAGACCTTCTACTATGGCATATAAACTGACAGGCTCCTGTCAGACCTCTGTGGCAAGCAGCTGCTTGAGGGGGTATTTATTTATTATTTTTTATTTATAGATTACATGTCCGGCCTGTTACCTATTCAGCCATCTTGCATTACACTTTCTCCAAAGGCGCAGAAAATTCACCCCTGAATTTTGGACAACTGAAAGTAAATTCGTGTGAGGTAAATAATAAGAAACAGATTTGTCATTCAGTATATTTCCATGAAGAATATACTTGATTGGCAGTGTGAAAAACGAATTAAATCATTCCTAATTCTCTTTCCGCTGAAGCAATTTGGTGGTAATTTGTAATATGGTGGTGGTCGTGGGGGAGAGGGAAGGGAATTTCCATAGTCTCATGCAAACTCCGCTTACGTCTAAAAAATAAAATCGACAATGACTTGTTTTGGGTTTTTTTTTTTACCGCTGAGCGGCACTTTTTTGCACACAATAGGATAAATGGCCAGGTCGCAAATACCCAGAGGTCACAGAGATAGTTGGGGGGGACCTACTGGATAACTGTTAGGAGACAGGTGGTAGCCTCGCATCAAGGCCATCAGCGAGTTCTTTAAGGTATACAGGTTCTCCCGCACGTGGGATCATGGTTTAACGTCCCATCTGACAGACGGCGGCCTTTTCAAGTCCATCGCTGTCCCCTACTGACCGAGGGCAGGGCGGGGAGTTTTGCGGAGATAAGTCTCAACGCTGACCCAGCTGGATCTCGAACCTGGGAACTGCAGATTACGAGGCTAGCTCGTTACCGACTGAGCCATCACCACCATATCCACAATGATAATTATCAAAACAGAAATAAATTTAAGGGATAAAAATCTTAATAAAGTTCTTTAGGATAATATCGGTTGAATTAGCAAGTGGATAAAAAAAAAAGCTAAGGACATGAAAATATTGAAAGCAAGTATGATTAACAGTAAATATAAAGACACTGGAGTCTTTGTTAATGAACATCTGACCAAGCAATTGTTCTTCAAGGTGAAAAAGTTTAAGTTAGAAAATAACATTAAGTATGCACGTCTAAAAAATGAAAGAGTGTACCTAAGAAAAAGTAAATAAGATTTCCATAATTAGTAATCAAGAAGATTTAGATAAACTCAAGAGTGAAGATGGCAAATAAGGACTTTGTTGGGGAACAACAGACCGAGATACGGAGGGCGCTCAAAACGTTCTTGACACGCATCTGTAGATTTGCATTCGTCCATCCGAAGATAACGAGCTATGACTTCTTTGAAAGTTGTCTAAATTTGTCATTACGAGTTAAAAAACATAGGCCGTTGGGTTGTTTTACCTCTGAGCGGCACTTTTCTGCACACCATGGGCTAAATGGCCAGGTCACATGGACCCCGAAGGCTCAGAGAAGGTTGGGGGAGGGGACCCACTGGAACAGCTGTTGGGAGACAGATGGTAGCCTCCCGTCAAGGCCATCCAGCGTGTTCTTTAACGTGCACAGGGTATGGCTCTCCCGCACACGGGGTCACGGCTTAACGTCCCATCCGACGGAGGCGGCCTTTCCAAGCCCATCGGTGACCCCTACTGACCGTGGGCAGGGCGGGGAATTTTTGCGGAGATAAATCTCAACGCTGACCCAGCTGGGACTCGAACCTGGGAACTACAGATTACGAGCCTGGCGCCCTACCGACTGAGCACCTCCGCCCCAACATAGGCCGTATCATCATCTCTCTCTTCGCTGGCGGCGCGTAAAGTATGATCTGCGAAATCTGTGCGTAGTTGCTATGGAGCCCACTAAAGACGGGGAAAGACTTTACATTTTCACACGGCTGCAGTTTGGGAACGACGCGAAAAAGTTCATGCCGATTTATCAAAAGTATATGGTGATTATGCCTTTTCATACGGCACTGTTACGGGATGGATGCGCAAATTCAGAGGACAGAAGGGCTTTGAAGACCTCCCTCGTGAAGGAAGACAGAAGAGCTTTAAAGACCTCCCTCGTGCAGGAAGACAGTACAAGACAGTCAAAAGTATATGGTGATTATGCCTTTTCATACGGCACTGTTACGGGATGGATGCGCAAATTCAGAGGACAGAAGGGCTTTGAAGACCTCCCTCGTGCAGGAAGACAGAAGAGCTTTAAAGACCTCCCTCGTGCAGGAAGACAGTACAAGACAGTCAAAAGTATATGGTGATTATGCCTTTTCATACGGCACTGTTACGGGATGGATGCGCAAATTCAGAGGACAGAAGGGCTTTGAAGACCTCCCTCGTGCAGGAAGACAGAAGAGCTTTAAAGACCTCCCTCGTGCAGGAAGACAGTACAAGACAGTCAAAAGTATATGGTGATTATGCCTTTTCATACGGCACTGTTACGGGATGGATGCGCAAATTCAGAGGACAGAAGGGCTTTGAAGACCTCCCTCGTGTAGGAAGACAGAAGAGCTTTAAAGACCTCCCTCGTGCAGGAAGACAGTACAAGACAGTCAAAAGTATATGGTGATTATGCCTTTTTATACGGCACTGTTACGGGATGGATGCGCAAATTCAGAGGACAGAAGGGCTTTGAAGACCTCCCTCGTGCAGGAAGACAGAAGAGCTTTAAAGACCTCCCTCGTGCAGGAAGACAGTACAAGACAGTCAAAAGTATATGGTGATTATGCCTTTTCATACGGTACTGTTACGGGATGGATGCGCAAATTCAGAGGACAGAAGAGCTTTGAAGACCTCCCTCGTGCAGGAAGACAGAAGCAGACATGAACGATAGACCATCGCTGGTGTTCATGAACTCATTAAAGAAAACCCAAACATCACCGTCAGGTAATAAGTTTACATGTCAGTGTGAAAACAGTGTTTAGATGTCGGTGTTGATTATTCATCGACATTAAAGTTCCGAAAGATCTGTGATAAATGGGACCCACAAACTGACAGAACAGCAAAAGAGGGCTAGAGTTGACTCGTGCAAAGAGATGCTGGCAAGGTCTGAACCTATTAGTCCCAAGCGGTTAACAGACATTGCCACAAGTAATGGATGAGACGTCATTTTATTACTATGTAACTACTAGAAAGAACGACAACTATGTTTGGGTTGAGAAGGATAAACTGCATCTCGAAATCCTCTGACAGGAATTTCGTTGAAGGAAAAGATTGTTCACAGTTTTTTCCAATTCCCAAGGAGTGGTAATCAAGGTAGTCGTGGACACTTTACCTGAAAAAATGCTATAATTGGACAATACTAGATCAATATTGTTTTACCCAAAATGATTAAGGAAATGAAGGAGCAACATCCAACAACAGGTGTGTCAAGGGTTCTTCCTCGTGACAATGCCAATGCTCACAAAAAGCGGTAGTTTACGGCCTATCTGGAGCAGGAAAAATCAGTTACCCTATCGTGTATATTCACCCGTGTTGTACCATGCAAATTTTGATTGTTTGGAAAAATTAAAAAGGAACTTGCTGGGAAGCTTTTTCAAGAGTTCAAGATCTTGCAAAATGCGTTCATTCAGAGTTGATGAGCATTCTCCAACAGGAGTACCACCAAGCGTTCTAGAATTAGCGTAGACATTGTAACTCTGCATAAATGCTGGGAGAGGTCAAGTGGGGAGCTGGGAGAGGGCAAATTTTGATTGTTTGAAAAAATTAAAAAGGAACTTGCTGGGAAGCTTTTTCAAGAGTTCAAGATCTTGCAAAATGCGTTCATTCAGAGTTGATGAGCATTCTCCAACAGGAGTACCACCAAGCGTTCTAGGATTAGCGTAGACATTGTAATTCTGCATAAATGCTGGGAGAGGTCAAGTGGGGAGCTGGGAGAGGGCAAATTTTGATTGTTTGAAAAAATTAAAAAGGAACTTGCTGGGAAGCTTTTTCAAGAGTTCAAGATCTTGCAAAATGCGTTCATTCAGAGTTGATGAGCATTCTCCAACAGGAGTACCACCAAGCGTTCTAGAATTAGCGTAGACATTGTAACTCTGCATAAATGCTGGGAGAGGTCAAGTGGGGAGCTGGGAGAGGGCAAATTTTGATTGTTTGGAAAAATTAAAAAGGAACTTGCTGGGAAGCTTTTTCAAGAGTTCAAGATCTTGCAAAATGCGTTCATTCAGAGTTGATGAGCATTCTCCAACAGGAGTACCACCAAGCGTTCTAGAATTAGCGTAGACATTGTAACTCTGCATAAATGCTGGGAGAGGTCAAGTGGGGAGCTGGGAGAGGGCAAATTTTGATTGTTTGAAAAAATTAAAAAGGAACTTGCTGGGAAACTTTTTCAAGAGTTCAAGATCTTGCAAAATGCGTTCATTCAGAGTTGATGAGCATTCCCCAACAGGAGTACCACCAAGCGTTCTAGAATTAGCGTAGACATTGTAACTCTGCATAAATGCTGGGAGAGGTCAAGTGGAGTCCCGATTTCTGTAAATAATAAAAAATTAATTAAGGATTTTAAAAATTTTAATTAATTAAAGGGTTACATCAACAACAGAGTAGGTGTGGTGATAATTAGAGAAAAAATTAAAGTGATGAAAATTGGTCAGACATATGGTGCTCCATTTGGTTTGAATAGTTGCAACGTTGAGTAAGTGTCTTAGTTTAATTATCTTGGTAGCTATGTAACAAATAGTGGTGATTGCGTCATGAGATAAATAGAGGAATAGGAATTGCTGCTGGTACTTTTAGGAATCTATGGAGAGTGTGGAAAAGGAGATATATACACCTAAAGACAAAAATTAGGCTGTATAACAGTTTGGTTATTTCTAAGATTAATTATGGCAGCGAAACATGGACCCTCTGTAAGCAGGATAATAAGAAACTTTATGCCTTTGATTGTAGATGCTCACGCAGTATCATCATCATCATCCTCAAGCAGCCATGGGCTACGGAGGTCCAACCAGACCGCGCAGTATAATTCTCCAAGCATATCTGTCCTGAGCTACATCTGCTGCATCCGGCCACTGCACACCAATTCTAACAAGGTCCTGTTTGACATTGTCGGCCCACGGCATCCTAGGTCTCCCCCTCCTTCTGAGTCTTCTAGGCACACTGTTCATAACCCTATTCGCCAATCTGTAATTATCCATACGGGCAACATGGCCAAACCAGCGGAGTCTCTCTCTGCACAATACGCTGCTTAAAGGAGGTTGCAGACTCCTTTGCCTAACCTATTAGTTACAAAGTTAAACCACCTAATACCCAAGATACTACGTAAGCATCTAGAATCAAAAGCATCTAGTTTCCTGTTATCTTGTTTACACAGCGTCCAAGTTTCACTACCATAACTAACCCTAGAAAGAACCAAACTGTTATACAGTCTAATTTTAGTCTTTAGGTGTATACGCCTATTTCTCCACAATCTCCATAGATTCTTGAAAGTCCCGGCAGCAATTCCTATTCGTCTGTTAATCTCATGCCGCACATCACCAGTATCTGTTACATACAGTACTGTGCGAATTAGTTGGGACAACAGGAAAATGCAGTAACAAAGACACAACTGAAATATTTATTTGTTTAATAGTGTAGTTAATAGAGAATGTGACCCCCCTTAGCTTTAATTACTTCTTTCACCCTCTCAACCATTGATGTCACTAGCTTTCCATACATCTCCTTCAGTTCAGGGTCGTGGTACCACACTTTCATGACACTTTCTATCGTTTTGGTTTTCGTCGTGCAATCCATCTTAAATATGCGCGCTTTAATAATTTCTCACAAATTTTCAATGTGGTTTAGATTGGATGAATTTCCTGGCCACTCCAATACCTTCAAATGTTGCTGGGTAAAGAAGCTCTTAACAAGCTTAGAATTGTGGCATGGAGTCAGATCCTGTTGAAATACGCCATCGCCGTTAGGAAACAGCTTCTGCAGTTTTGGGACCATTTTCGCCTCCAGAACGCCTATGTACTTTTTGCTGTCCATCATTCCTTCAATGGGGTGAAGCGTCTGTGACCTGGAAGCTGTGAAACATCCCTAAAACATGACCTTGGGTGGGTGTTTGGGGGATTGCTGGATGTGGCCGGATCGAAGAGGTTCTCCAGGCTTCGCTTGTCCCAACTAAATCATACAGTACTGTAGCTCCCAAGGTAATTAAACTGTGACACCTACTCAAGACTGCAACCATTCAGATGAACTGAATCACAACCTGCCTGACCAATTTTCATCACTTTAGTTTTTTCTCTGTTTATAACCAAACCTACTCTATTACCAGTCTCATCAACAGCTCGAATGAAAGAGTTCATTTCATCAACATCATTTGCCAAAAGGGCTAAATCATCAGCATAATCTAAATCAGAAATTTTCGTATCTCCAGCCCATTTAAGGCCAAAATCTTTCCCTTGAAGTGAATTTCGCATAACATAATCAATAACTAAACTAAAGAGAAAAGGAGACAAAATGCACCCTTGTCGAACATCAGAAGTAATGCTAAACCAATTGCTACAATCCTTACCAACTCTCACACACGACTCAGTGTTGTTATCATTATGTTAACTAACTTGTCTGGTATACCATATGATCTTACAATCAACCACAAATTATGACGATCAACAGAGTCGAAAGCCTTTTTGAAATCAACAAAAGCTAGCAACCAAATGTTTCTGAAACTCTAAACATTTCTCAAGAATCTGCCTAAGTAAAAATATCTGATCTACACATCCCCTACCACTTCTGAATCCACATTGCTCATCACGCAATTGACTGTCAACCAGATTATTAATTCTATTAAGCACAATCATGGAAAGAACTTTACCTGGAACAGAAAGTAGGCTGATACCACTATAGTTATCACAAGAAGACTTTTATTTTCTTTATTTTCTTTAACAAAAATCAATTAATATTTGCATAACCTGGAAGAGCTCGAAAGCTCCTTGGTTGTTCACATACAGTATAGCTATTTGATGGTTTTACTTAGTTTTGTGCTTTTATTGTTTCATTGTTATTTGTAAAGTGCTGTATTGATAACGTATTTGACAAAGTGTTGTGCATTGTGTGTTTATTGTCCTCTATTTATTATTTAATAAAATATTATTTATAAAAAAAACTAAATAGATATATTTTGCATTAACTTCATTACACACATTTGAAAATAACATTAAAATCCACGAATTGAACTGTTTAACTACAGACTGCTGTAGCTGTGATACAATCGAAGTGACTGATAGCTATAATTATTTAGGATTAATAATGGAATCTAATTTAAAATGGAAAAAAAAACATATTTACTCACTCTCTTTAAAACTAAAAAGAATATTATGTAAAATTTACTACTTGAACATTATGGTAATTATAATTTTCTAGGGATATTTATTTTGCCTAGGTACAGTCTACCTTAATTTATGGTATTTATTGTTGGGGAGGAGAATATAAATCAAATTTATTGCCTTTAATTTATGTACAAAATAAAATAGTTCGTAATCTTAATTATAATTATTTTGCTGGGAATACAATATTATACAATAAACACAATATATTTCCACTAAGGTAATTAAATATATTTTTCTTTCAACTATATTTTTGTATAAAAATCAAGATTTAATTCCGATTAGAAATACTAATTTTAACTCCAGAGGTTTTGGGTGTATATTTTTATATAGAAAAAACGAAAAAGGAAAATTTCCATAAAATTTCTTGTTTTATTGCACCTAAATTTTTTTAATTCACTGGAGTGTACAGTAAGGAACGAAAAATGTTTAACAGCTTTTAAGAAATGTTTGCCTGCTTATTTGTAAAAGTTAGACAATATTGAATGTATGTTTACTGTGTGTGTGATGACCCAGTTCACACAGGAGAGAGGGACGACGTAATTGCTTATTAATTCACTTTGGTGAATTCACAGATTCGCGGGTTTTTACGCCCGTGCCACTGTATGCCTTTGAAGAAACTGGTGTTGAAGGAAGAATAGGAACTGTCCATCAATTACTGCACGAGAGTTATTTAGGGACGACACAATTTTTATTCACACTATTTACAGCTACGTGCTGGGAATGAACTCCACTCCGTGGGCATTTGCTGCTTCACACTGTGGTTCTTTCTTTTATCTACAAAACTACTATCAAATTCACCGCTCACCTCCGTGAGCCTTTGTTGCTTTGCTACTGCAAATATTACTAAAAGGAGGTGGGGAATTGCACACTCTGTAATTTCTCACTTTACAAATCTCAAAAACTCAGCGAAAGGATTTTCCATTGCCTACAATATGGCTCCTCCTGAACCACAAGAATAAAAGATATTATTCTCCAAGAATCTGGATTCCCTCTTGGAATCGCACCCTGACTTTAAGGGTTAATTTGAGAAAGACGGCGTCCTTTTGACGCGTGTCGCAATGACCTTGTTCGTTCGACAGCTAACGCACAGACTAAAGCTTTCCAATCTCCGCCTAGCCTCGTCGCTGCACTAGCGCCCCTAGACTAGTCATTTACGGCGATAAACAACTTCTGGCATTGATTCTTAAAACAAGCAGCAAGCTTCAGACCGGAAAATAACAAAAGTGAGTCATCCCAGCACAAACATTTCAAAGAACACATAAAAATATATACAACAATATAATACAAAAATATAATACAACAAAAATATACAATAAATAAATAAATATAAATTCGAGGGACATGACACTGTGATTAAATAATTTTTGATAGTATCTATACAGGAACTGGTATTTGTTAAAGTTGCACATCCACACCACTCGTGGTGGCTAAAGTTTTTATTCTTTTTATTTCATCATCATCATCATCCTCAAGCAGCCATGGGCTACGGAGGTCTTTATTTTCTTTAACAAAAATCAGTTAATTTTTTTATAACCTGGAAGAGCTGGAAAGCTCCTTGGTTGTTCACATATAAACTATTGATGGTTTTACTTAGTTTTTTTCTTTTATTGTTTATCTGTTCTTTGTAAAGTGTTGTATTGATGATGTATTTGACAGGGCAGGGGATGGGGATGAACACCTTTGGTTATGAACCTACTACAGACAATGAAAATCAACGTATAGAACTTTAAGAACTGGATATTTGAAGAAAATTCGTTGAAGAGAGAGAAAAAAAGGCTCAAAATCAAATTAGTTGTTGTTTATAATCGAATTTCGTAATATGTTAATGACATCGTTCAATTAATAAGTAAAAACCTTATTTGAAAAGCACACAAATCTGCTGTAGGGATTAATGAAATAAAACCGGCTGTAAAATTAATATTGTAAAAGATTGCTTGTCTGGAAATAATTGCTTCTTGTTCATTCATCACATCATAAAAGGTTCATTTGCAATTTGTAGCATTTGCGTAATTAAATAAAAAGTGCCTCTCAAGCCAGGAAAGTAACCAGGATATATTTATTTTCTGGGGGGAGGGAGTGAAAATATGACTTGAGAGTAAGGTTTCGAGATTACTAAAATATTCACCGAACAGGAAAGGTTAATATGATATTCAAATCAAATTTATTATAACATAAAGAAATAGAGGACAATAAACACACAATGCACAACATGAATTTGCGACGGCATGAATAAACACACATGAATTTGCGACGGCTCATATTTTGTGGTAGACTAAACGATCCAGTTCTTTATTTTTATAAGCATTTTTTGGTCAGCCACCCTAGATGCCATTGCTTTGAGCTTGTTACAGTAAATAAAGTTCGAGACTGCAATCAGACCTGATGTGTTGTTCCGAGAAAGATGCATTCTGAAAGAAAGATGAAAAAATGGAGACTGTACTTATAACTGTAGATATATAAAAGCAACATTACAAAGAGATCCTGTTCCAGGGTTAAGTTGTTTTACCCCTGAGCGGCACTTTTTTGCACACCATGGGCTAAATGGCCAGGTCACATGGACCCCGAAGGCTCAGAGAAGGTTGGGGGAGGAGACCCACTGGAACAGCTGTTGGGAGACAGATGGTAGCCTCCCGTCAAGGCCATCCAGCGTGTTCTTTAACGTGCACAGGGTATGGCTCTCCCGCACACGGGGCCACGGCTTAACGTCCCATCCGACGGACGGCGGCCTTTCCAAGCCCATCGGTGTCCCCTACTGACCGTGGGCAGGACGGGGAATTTTGCGGATCCTGTTCCAGAAATTGGCAGATGGGTTGATAGTGAGGATGCTGCTTATACAGGTAAAATCCACTTTTGCAGAGCATCAACGCACGCATACTACTATTCGATGATTAAAGACTTCTGAGATTTTATAACACAACCAGTATAAAGATATATTCTTTACTTCACCAGCTTATTACTGCGACATTAATTTTATGGCATTATTTTGTGTACAATCCTGTATTTTATTAACACCGATCCATCCAAAAAAGAATTGCTTATTTATCTCTTAAAGCAAAGCAAAAAGTTGAATGTTTATGGATTGACAGATAACAGTGTGAAAACAATAGATTAATATTTTTTGGCGAGATAATATTCACTGCGGAAAGAAAATTAAAAAAAAAACGTGCTTTTTTTATTGCTATCGCAGATTCTAGAGGGGTTGCTGAATGAAATACAAATATAATCCATTTTAAATTCTTACTAAATGAAAGTCTGCTTCGTGTAAGTCACATACAGTCGCTCAAAAAAGTATCCGAACGCTATGGCTGATTACAAAATTCAGAAAAAATATCTGGCAACCTTCGTGTCACGTGACACGAAGGTTGCCAGATCACTAATTTCTAAAAAAATCGTTTCCAGATATTTTTTCTGAATTCTGTAATCAACCATAGTGTTCGGATATTTATTTGAGCGACTGTAGGTGGTCATATTATTTTGATACTAGATCGTGTGGGCTCACTCACGGAAATATTGAGCGTGTGCAGTTACCGTTCACAGCAAACTGGAGCGTGTGCAGTAACTGCATACGTCCCAGTTTGCTGTGAACGGTAACTGGAGCATGTACACGCTCCAGATATTTTTCCTGAATTCTGTAATCACGTGACACGAAGGTTGCCAGATCACTAATTTCTAAAAAAATCGTTGCCAGATATTTTTTCTGAATTCTGTAATCAACCATAGTGTTCGGATACTTTTTTGAGCGACAGTACCATACTCGAACGTCACAATGTTGTTCTCCTCAGTCAGAAACTGATATAAAATTCCAGTGCCGAGACCTTTTTAAAAGTCATTCAATCATCGAATAGTAGTATGCGTGCAGTTGAAACCGTGCAAAAGTGGAGCTTACTTGTGCATTCATTACCTTCACTATCAACCCATCTGCTAAATCGAAAACAGATCCCTTCCTAATGTTGCTTTTATTTTTCTAGAGTGCAAATGCAGTCTTCATTTTTCATCTTTCTTTAAGAATACATTTGTCCAAGAACCACATGTCGAGTCTGAGAGCACACTTGAAGACTTCAGTTCCTGCCTGTATTTTCTTATCTCACGGAATATCCATTTCAATCCACAGAAATCTCTTAGTTCCAACATTTGTCCACATATCTCGCCACTTCGTTCCTGCTGCACAAGATGGAAAGTGATTTCTTTCTTTTAGACCACCTGTTTTTCAACAACTTCCACATGAGCACCATTCGTTGTACTGGCAATCTTCAATGGATAATCAATCTCAATCCATGTTCGTTGAAGCACATCTAGAGTGGTCATGGAAATGACATTTCAGATCCTGTTGAACAGGTTCGTAAGATCAGTAACAAGATTGGCGTACATAATATCTCTCACATAGCACCAAAGAAAATGATCGAGGGGGTCAAATCTAGGAACAGTGAAGGCCATTTTAAGATTAATTTAGATCACTCCAACGGCCAGGAAAATCTTTTGAGATACCCATCTTTTTAATACCCATCTTTTGAGACTTTGTAACATTTCCATCATCACCCCACATAATCCTTCAACAAGAATGGATTAAGATTGATTATTGATTAGAGATTGTTCGTCTAACAAATGGTTCTCTTGCTGAAGTTGTTATGTAATAAAACACCCATCTTTTCTAACTTTGTAGCCGACATCATCATAAAGCCGTGCTCATTATTGCACGCGTTAATTTTATGACATTAATTTCCGTATATCCTGAATTACTAGTTGCGTTATACGAATCTTCCATTAATCTGAATTTTAGCGATAAAATGGCACTAAAGTTGGACAGTGACATATATCATTAAACTAGCATTGTAAACTGTCTATTTATACGACGAATTTAATATTTAAATGGTTAGAGTGTGTAGGTCAAAGTTTTACATTAACGGTATCGATTTACCCCCTTTCCTGGAATGAGAGGAGAAATATTCAGACTCTTGAAAGCGAGTTTGATTAATGGTTAATTTGTATGCCATCATTTAAGGCATGGAAACTGAGGAATAATAAATGAATTCCGTAAGACTGGAGTTTTCAAAGTGTTCGCCGCGACCCACTTGGAAAGAGGGATGCAAAGCTTCGAAGAACTTGATTAAATCATTTACTCTCATTAAGCAGATTTTACGTTGTAGGGTTGGATTATTAGAGTGGATTATTTTACCTCTGAGCTGCACTTTTTTGCACATCATGGGCTAAACGGCCAGGCCACAAGGACCCCGAAGGCTCAGAGAAGGTTGGGGGAGGGGACCCACTGGAACAGCTGTTGGGAGACAGATGGTAGCCTCCCGTCAAGGCCATCCAGCGTGTTCTTTAACGTGCACAGGGTATGGCTCTCCCGCACACGGGGCCACGGCTTAACGTCCCATCCGACGGACGGCAGCCTTTTCAAGCCCATCGGTATCCCTTACTGACCGTGGGCAGGGCGGGGAAATTTTGCGGAGATAAATCTCAACGCTGACCCAGCTGGGACTCGAACCTGGGAACTACAGATTACGAGCCTGGCGCGCTACCGACTGAGCCACCCCCGCCCCATACGTTGTAGGGAAAGGTGAAGAGGCAGCATAACTTTACCTTTTATTTCTATGGGTTACAGTAGCCAAACATTAGGAAACCTTGTCTAAAAAAAACACTTTTTAATGTGTCGTCTTGTTTGTCTTAATTACTGATGTAATTGATTGAGTAATAATTCGCGATAGTGATGAAAATTTCGGTAATAGTGTGTTGGATTTCGAGTGGGAACACTATTTGCTCGTCAGGCACACGTCGAAAGCACACATCTTCGGACAAGAATTAGTAAAAACAATACAACGCCTGAAAAAACCAACTTTTATTTTGGATATTACACAATAAGGACAACGAAATATGAAATATCTCGATTGACAATCGAAGAATAATTTAATGGCAAATGTGTAAAATCAAAATCTGATAAAAAAATATACAGAACTAGACAGAGACATAATACGTAGATAATACCAAGATAGTGATGACACATGATGATTTGATCATATTATATTCATCATTTTCAATCGTACGCTTTCGAAAGATATGTGTCTATAGTAACTGAAGGATAAATCTTCGATGTTACTGAAATTTTATTGTACGATAGAACGAGTTATATCTCAGGGCATTTTTATTAATTTTCGTAATCGAAGAGTAAGATTAATGTATAATTAACTATAGTATATAAAATAGATATTGCATTGATTTAATTTTATCTTAAAGCAGGAGAAAATCATAAGCTATGTGAGAACCCAGTGGTAAAATGACAATCCATGAAAACTTTAGTCGGCTGAGTAGCTGAAAACAACATCAGGTTGAAGGAATTTATCTCCTATGAAGAGAGAAGTTTAGGAAAAATAATTTGTTTTTCTGTTTTGTAGGAAAAGATAGAAGCATATGAAATTCCAATTTGGAAAATGAAATTCATCCAAGAGATGCAGAAAACTGAAAATACCCAGTTCAGCAAAACATCATCAGCATAATGCAGATTATCGAAAACTTGAGCAACGCCGGGGAAATCTGCTAGTCATCGTATTATTTATATAATAGGAGTAATTGCAACGAAAGGGCGGACACGTATGACGTCATCGGTGGCAGAAATTGGCAGTTTCCCAATGATACCGCGACTACTTGAGAGATCGGTCCCAGATTTGGTTGGTGGTCCCATTTAGTTCTAGTCCTGTTGGGGTAACAGATCAGGTTCCTAGCTGCCGTGGGTCGGAGTCCTCGAAAAATATCCTAAATTCCCGGAGCAATGCCGTCACCTACCGTGCGAGTGGAATAATTACGTTGTGAGTAATGCGTGTGGAAAGCTGGGAATGAAGTTATCAATCACAAGCGTTTCGCGCCAAACTTTTGGCGTGGTCTTTGTCGGCTTAGTCCAATTCGGGGTCCACCAGGAATTAAAATAATTTTAATTTAAAATATTTCTAGCAATTCTTTCTAGCATTTTTAGTAATTAAGAATAAGCATCATGAGGTTTTTGATCATTTTTTTTTTTCGTATTTCTCTGTTTTTAATAAATGAATGACGCTGAGTTTATGATTATGTTACCCACGAACTTTCAGTCTCTACTAATATTTTTCATTTCAAATAACATTATTATTTTAATTTTACTATAAGCTGATTTTAATTAATAATGTAAGAATAAAATAAATGACTGACGACATGCATTTCTGTCTACTCTATGGCTTATGATGCATCGGAATTTTTTTTTTTTCCAAATCCGGTTTTGGCTCAATGACAGTCGAAATGGTTCGTCTGGACTCGGGCTCAATGATTGTCAAAATGGTTCGTACGGAGTCAGGCTCAATGATTGTAAAATGGCTCATACAGACTCAGGCTCAATAAATGTCAAAACGATTCGTACGGACTCAGGGTTAATAAATGTTAGACGGTTCGAACAAACTCGGGCTCAATAATTAACGAAATGGTTCTTACGGACTGGGGCTCAATGATTGTCAAAATGATTCGTACGGATTCGGGCTCATTAATTGTCAAAATGGTTCGTACGGACTTAGGATCAATGGTTGTCGAAATGGTTCGTCCGGACTTCGGATCAATGGTTGTCGAAATGATTCGGACTCTGGCCGACTCGGGTTCGAAAAATTTAACCCGAACTCATCCCTAACATACATAGGTAATTCCTCTAACACATGCATGCTATTAAGAAAAAAAAAATATCTTTATTTAAAATATAAAAAAAATAAATACCCCCTCAAGCAGCTGCTTGCCACAGAGGTCTGACAGGAGCCTGTCAGTTTATATGCCACAGTAGGAGATCTGAGAGGATGGCAGGACCTCAGCAGAAAAACGACACACACATCCATAGCCTAAATCCGGGGCTCGAACCCAGGTCCCTTAGATCAGTAGCCAAGCGTGCTAACCACTCGGCCACGGGACGGCTTAGGCTGATGAAATTCTCTATTGACTCAGATTTAACATCTATTGTAAAAAGAGATGAAAAATTAATTTAGCATCTTTAATTTCAGTTTAATTTTCACCTCTTGCAATCTAGAAACGTTTCAGAGATTTAATGTCGCAAATATGCACCACGGCAGATTGTTTATTCCACAGCTTCAACATGATCTCATCCGTTGATGCAATTATAGGATCATGAGGATAAAATGCTCGATCGATTTATCAGCACGATCTACAAATGCACATCTTCATTGTCCCGTGATGATCCCATTAAGAGATTGAATTCTCCAGAATAATTACCAAAGATTACGTTTCTATAATTGCTCGCGGCCAATACAACGACTCACATTTCTTTTTGACTGATGACTTTTGATAATGGAGTTGCAAAGTTTATCATTTCCTGAGTTGAATATTAACGAATCAATTCAAGTGATTGAAACATCTCAAAGCTTTAACGATCTTGAGCTTAATGCAACTTTGTCTTTCTGCTGGTAATTTTTGAAACAGAATTATAGCTTCCGTTCCATTAACGGAATTTACATTTCAGGCTTCATTTTATAAGATCTTATTCTCAACGTAGACGCCAATCATTTTTTAAATATTGGATTTGATAAAATGAGCTAAGCCTTGTCTTATATTTATTCGTTTATTGTCCGTTAGAATTCTGAACTGTAAAGAAATATATTTTTTAATTATTTTTGGCAGAATAATAACTGAACTTTAGAACCTTATCTTCCAGAAACTAATATCATCATCATATACAGTAGGGGTTCTCAACGTGGGGTGCGCGTAAAATTTTTTTGGGTATGCCGTGAGAGCTCAAAAGTCGCTAGATACATGTTATATATATATATGTTTTATTTTATTCCTATTGTTATACTATAACTATAGTTTTATCTATCAATACAAGGGGTACGACAGTTACATACACATTTCCGGGGGTACGTGAAGCATAAAAGGTTGAGAACCACTGATATATATGTTTTATTTTATTCCCATTGTTATACTATAACTATAGTTTTATCTATCTATACAAGGGGTACGCACTGTTACATACACATTTCAAGGGGGTACGTGAAGCATAAAAGGTTGAAAACCACTGATATATATGTTTTATTTTATTCCCATTGTTATACTATAACTACAGTTTTATCTATCTATACAAGGGGTACGCCAGTTACATACACATTTCAAGGGGGTACGTGAAGCATAAAAGGTTGAGAACCACTGATATATATGTTTTATTTTATTCCCATTGTTATACTATAACTATAGTTTTATCTATCTATACAAGGGGTACACCAGTTACATACACATTTCAAGGGGGTACGTGAAGCATAAAAGGTTGAGAACCACTGATATATATGTTTTATTTTATGCCCATTGTTATACTATAACTATAGTTTTATCTATCTATACAAGGGGTACGCCAGTTACATACACATTTCAAGGGGGTACGTGAAGCATAAAAGGTTGAGAACCACTGATATATATGTTTTATTTTATTCCCATTGTTATACTGTAACTATAGTTTTATCTATCTATACAAGGGGTACGCCAGTTACATACACATTTCCAGGGGGTACGTGAAGCATAAAAGGTTGAGAACCACTGATATATATGTTTTATTTTATTCCCATTGTTATACTATAACTACAGTTTTATCTATCTATACAAGGGGTACGCCAGTTACATACACATTTCAAGGGGGTACGTGAAGCATAAAAGGTTGAGAACCACTGATATATATGTTTTATTTTATGCCCATTGTTATACTATAACTATAGTTTTATCTATCTATACAAGGGGTACGCCAGTTACATACACATTTCCAGGGGGTACGTGAAGCATAAAAGGTTGAGAACCACTGATATATATGTTTTATTTTATTCCCATTGTTATACTGTAACTATAGTTTTATCTATCTATACAAGGGGTACGCCAGTTACATACACATTTCCAGGGGGTACGTGAAGGATAAAAGGTTGAGAACCACTGATATATATGTTTTATTTTATTCCCATTGTTATACTATAACTACAGTTTTATCTATCTATACAAGGGGTACGCCAGTTACATACACATTTCAAGGGGGTACGTGAAGGATAAAAGGTTGAGAACCACTGATATATATGTTTTATTTTATTCCCATTGTTATACTATAACTATAGTTTTATCTATCTATACAAGGGGTACGCCAGTTACATACACATTTCAAGGGGGTACGTGAAGCATAAAAGGTTGAGAACCACTGATATATATGTTTTATTTTATGCCCATTGTTATACTATAACTATAGTTTTATCTATCTATACAAGGGGTACGCCAGTTACATACACATTTCCAGGGGGTACGTGAAGCATAAAAGGTTGAGAACCACTGATATATATGTTTTATTTTATTCCCATTGTTATACTATAACTACAGTTTTATCTATCTATACAAGGGGTACGCCAGTTACATACACATTTCAAGGGGGTACGTGAAGCATAAAAGGTTGAGAACCACTGATATATATGTTTTATTTTATGCCCATTGTTATACTATAACTATAGTTTTATCTATCTATGCAAGGGGTACGCCAGTTACATACACATTTCCAGGAGGTACGTGAAGGATAAAAGGTTGAGAACCACTGATATATATATATATGTTTTATTTTATTCCCATTGTTATACTATAACTATAGTTTTATCTATCTATACAAGGGGTACGCCAGTTACATACACATTTCCAGGGGGTACATGAAGCATAAAATGTTGAGAACCACTGATATAGAGTAACAGACCTATCAGGACCGGCGACTCGACGAAGCTCTGATCGCGATAGATGAGTTTCTTTTAACGGCGGCTGACGTTCGGGGCCCTGTAAATGACACTTGACCGATTGGTCCGAAATATGCTGTGTGAGTGCCCCTTGTGTGGCCTGTGTTAGGTGAAAAGACCGGGTCCTACCTGCCCTGAGGCTGGTTTGATCCCTCTCCAAAGTAGGGGGTGGGGGGGGGGTATCTGGGGTTGCTGCCATCACCTGCGTTGAGAAATCTATGAATGGAACGTTTCATGTTAAAGTTTTGGCGGGAAAATTTAGCAATGAAGAGGCAATACGCGCCGAACTGTTGACGGGAAAATGTTCTCACCAAATTTTGGCGGGTAAATGATCAAAGCGGTTTCCAAAAACTGAAAGCGTACAGAAATGAAACTTACACCATTAGGAAGAACAACTCCCTGAAACATTTTGGTATCCTATTGAAGTTATATGTGCTCCGTTTGTTATTCTGCAGAATTCAAAAGAAAAATTAATTTTCCTGGCAAACATTTTCATCTTATGACGATCAATTTTCCCGATGGCGATTTATGTTCTATTTTTTAAATTATTCGAAGGTGCAGGAAGTGGTCGAAAAATAAATTTCGTTTTTGTCAAAAATCCACAGAAAGAAATCAAGTGCGGGTCTATAATCTGGTGAAGACAGGAAAGCCAGGAAATGGGCCTCTTCGCCCGATTCCAACACTCAGACAACTGCGCATTTTTTCCGTTATTCCTCTACTAGCAGAATTACCCGGCGTGGAAACTATTTCAAGTCAAACACCCTGCCCGCGGGCCACATGTCGCCTGCAACAATTTGGACTGCGACCCGCGCCAACATTTGGCAAATATTTATCAAATTGTAAAAAAAAAACTTAATTTTAAAATTAAAATTCACAAATTTTCTTTTAACTTAACTATTTAATTTAGATTAGAAATATTATAATATCTATTATCAAATGACGACGACAATTAAACTCGACGTAATGTATTTATTTATCCAAATTCCAAATTCAAATTTATTTTCAATAAGTATTATCTATAATTATATTACATAAAAATCCCACTAAGCCGAAGCTTATCAGCGGGAATGTACATATATGTTTTTACAGATATGATCTAGATTGCCTCAGTAGTACAAAAAACGAAGGAGAGAAAAAAAGGAATAAATGAGAAAGAAAACCGACAAAATGATGAAAGTTTCCAAATAAAAACATCACTTTTTCATCAACCACTGAAATAATTTATCTTTAACATCACAATTTTTTTTAAGTTAACTATTTCTCTAGGAAGCAAGTTAAATAGGTAGGGAATTTGTCCCGCCAAAACCATCAGTTAATACAGTTTTATGGTTACATATGCGCCTAATTTACTACGTTTATTAAACCTCAATTGTCAATGTCTTTTAATAAGATCCAAAAATATCATTATTAGGCGAAAGATACAAAAAAATCATTGCTCTCTTTTTCATAGTATCTTTGCGACATCTTTGCGGCTCGCACTCGGTACAAGCCTAAGTGACCCGAGTTCCTATTTGAGTTTGACACCACTGACATAGTAGATGACATTCCCCAAGTCGTCAGCTTTCATTTGACGTAAAACTCATTACTATCGTTTCGTCCCCCTGGTAAAATTTTTATCCCTCTCTTCAAGAGGAGGTGTGAAACTCTCCGAAGTATATAGTAAATGACACTCCCCACATCTCAAGCTTTCATTTCGCCTAAACTGATTACGATAATTCCCCCCCCCCGCCCGCCCCCATGATAAACATTTTATTCCCTCTTCTAGGGAAAGTCAAGCTCTCTAAATTATGTAGTAGATGGCAATCCCCACGACAGAAGTTTTCATTTAGCATAAAAAGCCTTACGATCGTTTCGTCCCCCGTTGCAACTGGTAAAAATTTTATCACCTATTCCTGGAGGGGTCTGAAACTCTCTAAAGCATGTAGCAGATGTCTCTCCTCATGTGATTTTGAATAACTGTTAAATGCTAAGTCTATAAGAGACACAGATGTTTAAATGCGAACATTAAGTCTGTGGGGATTTTGAGAAATTCCAACCCGTCATCCCAACTTTGGTTGACCAGTGAATTTTTGTCTATTATGTACATAAAACCCATTCTGTCACCTTATCCTTATGACTTATATAAAAATAAATTCCCCTCAAGCAGCTGCTTGCCACAGAGGTCTGACAGGAGTCTGTCAGTTTAATATGCCGTACAGAAGTTATGTGAGGGAGGCGAGACCTCAGCAGAAAGACAACACAAACATCAATGCCCTTTTGGGGCGGGGGTGGCTCAGTCGGTAGCGCGCCAGGCTCGTAATCTGTAGTTCCCAGGTTCGAGTCCCAGCTGGGTCAGCGTTGAGATTTATCTCCGCAAAATTCCCCGCCCTGCCCACTGTCAGTAGGGGACACCGATGGGCTTGGAAAGGCCGCCGTCCGTCGGATGGGACGTTAAGCCGTGGTCCCGTGTGCGGGAGAGCCATACCCTGCGCACGTTAAAGAACACGCTGGATGGCCTTGACGGGAGGCTACCATCTGTCTCCCAACAGCTATTACAGTGGGTCCCCTGCCCCAACCTTCTCTGAGCCTTCGGGTCCATGTGACCTGGCCATTTAGCCCATGGTGTGCAAAAAAGTGCCGCTCAGAGGTAAAACAACCCAACCCAACTCAATGCCCTATCTGCGACTCGAACACAGCTCAGTGGTACCAGAATTCACTTCTGCTGTTTCCTACACGGTTAGACAATCCGACATTTCTGCTGCTTACAAGCCATCGCTTTAAGTGATCCGATTCGTCACCACAGCACTAACGGGCATCCCTCCCGTCTGATGGTGAGCCGACAGTCACGTGACATCGTCACCATATAAACAAATGCCAGGCTTAAAGTCTGGTCACCATGCTCACAGCGTTAAGTTTCCGACACAATTTCCTTGTCACCACTGCCGTTAGCCAACACGTGCTCTTAATGAACCTGGGTCTCGGGTGTAAATATTGACCTGAGCTGTTGAACCAGCATCAGTGTCACTTGCCTATCGGAGTCGATGCTACAATAAAATCCCTTCAGGCCTCAGTTCCTCTGTAATAACTAACTCTATCATCTGAGGGTGCTAAAGTCACTAACGTTCGACCATCCATCTCAGTTGTTTTAACTCCGAGAGAACTTTTTTGCACACAATCGTTGGGTTGGGGTTTTTTTTATCTCTGAGCGGCACTTTTTTGCACACCATGGTCTAAATGGCCAGGTCACATGGACCCCGAAGTTTCAGAGAAGGTTGGGGGAGGGGTTGGGTTGGGTTGTTTTACCTCTGAGCGGCACTTTTTTGCACACCATGGGCTAAATGGCCAGGTCACATGGACCCCGAAGGCTCAGAGAAGGTTGGGGGAGGGGACCCACTGGAACAGATGTTGGGAGACAGATGGTAGCCTTCCGTCAAGACCATCCAGCGTGTTCTTTAACGTTCACAGGGTATGGGTCTCCCGCACACGGGCCACGGCTTAACGTCCCATCCGACAGACGGCGGCCTTTCCAAGCCCATCGGTGTCCCCTACTGACCATGGGCAGGGCGGGGAATTTTGCGGAGATAAATCTCAACGCTGACCCAGCTGGGACTCGAATCTGGGAACTACAGATTACGAGCCTGGCGAGCCTGGCGGTGGCCCCGCACACAATGGGCTATGTGGTCAAGTCACAAAGATCCCAATGACTCAGAGAAGTCTGGGAGAAGCTGACCCACTGGACAGCTCCTAGCAGACAGATGGAAATATCCTGTTGAGGCCATTCAGCATTGTTTATGCAGTGCAACGGGGCCACGGATTTACGTCCCATCCGACGGAAACGGCCTTTCTAAGCCGATGTGATTAAAAAGCTACTCTATTAAGCAAGAAACATGTTTATAGCAATCCTCTAATGTTCATTGCATTAGTAAACCACTTGTGTTCGCCAAATTAACTTCATTACTAAGACACCCATGGCCATTGTATTAACAAGCACCTGATGCACTCTGCATCAGCATTATTAAGAAGTCTCTGATGTTCACATCATTGTAAAACCACTAATATTCGCTGTATTAAGAAACCTCTGATGTTCGTAGCATTAGCAAGTCACTGTTATTCATTGCATCGCAAGCCTATGATGATCACTGTATTTAGCATGCCCCTTATAACCATTGCATTAAGAAGCTACTGACATTCACTACAAGAACAAGCCACCAAATCTCAGAGCATTGGAGGGCGGGGGTGGCTCAGTCGGTAGCGCTCCAGGCTCATAATCTGTATTTCCCAGATTCGAGTCCCAGCTGGGTCAGCGTTGAGATTTATCTCCGCAAAATTCCCCGCCCTGCCCACGGTCAGTAGGGGACACCGATGGGCTTGGAAAGGCCGCCGTCCGTCGGATGGGACGTTAAGCCGTGGCTCCGTGTATGGGAGAGCCATATCCTGTGCACGTTAAAGAACACGCTGGATTGCCTTGACGGGAGGCTACCATCTGTCTTCCAACAGCTGTTCCAGTGGGTCCCCTCCCCCAACCTTCTCTGAGCCTTCGGGGTCCGTGTGACCTGGCCATTTAGCCCATGGTGTGCAAAAAAGTGCCGCTCAGAGGTGAAACAACCCAACCCAACAACTCAGAACACTGTGAGTCCCTGATGTTCATTGTATTAATAAGTCCCTAATGTTCATTGTATTAATAAGTCCTTGATGTTCATTGTATTAATAGGCACCTGATGCTTTCTGCATTAGTAAAATACTGATGTTCACTGCATTAATAAGCATATGATACTTTCTGCATTTGTAAGACCCTGATGGGTAATCTATGAACAAGCCACAGATGCTCATTACTTTGGCAAGCGGTATCACAAAGCAAAGCCGTTTAAATAAGAGATCACATAACAAGTACACCAAAAAAAAGTAGTCAAAAACAATAACTCCGATGAGGAAAATGTCTTAAAAATGCCGAAACTGCAAAAATGTCTTGAGTCCAGGTGTACAAATGTTTGAAAAATATCTTTAAAACAACGTGGTTTAGCTCCTTTTCAACAAAGAAACGAAATGCTGTTCTCATTTTGCCGTCGGCTCATATTAACTTATACTTTAACGGAAATCCAGTGTTTTTGACTTTTGTCCGGCTCAATCGATTTTCTTGCCTCCCCACCCCCGCCTGTTTTTTTTTTTCTGGATCCTAGTAGAACACTTGGTATAGAACAGCCTAGGTACAGAACACTTGATTTGTCTTTTGATAGAGGTAGTTCGTACTTTAAGCTCCATTGGTAAATGACGTCACAAGCAGTCTGTAATGAACTAGATTCTTCTTCATTGCTGGAAATACTGGTTGGTTGGTTGTTTGGGGTTTATTGGCGCAACAGCAACTAAGGCTATATTGCGTCAAACGATAAAAAGGGATAAAAGTCTCATAACCCGCAACCAAAGTTAAAACGAACACAAACAAAACGGCACAAAAACGATAAGTAAAAAAGAATAAAAAGAAACAAGTGTAGAAGTTAACAATAAAAATGGGTGTATAGGACCTATTTAAAATCACAAACAAGGGTAAAAACTAGGAAACATAGTAAAAATCAGATACGTGTAAAATAACAAGTAAAACGTAAAAATTCGAAAACAGGAGTTAAAACGATTCATCAGATAAAATATGGCCTAGTGTAAGAGGCTCAGCCATAAAATTGTGGAAGGTAAAATACATTTTGCGTTCTAGGTTAAAAGCTAGACGATGAATTATAACATGATTAATGGTTAAAATGGTGTCACAAAACTCGCACTTAGGTACTGCGTCCGCCTTAAGTAGAAAAGAGTGTGTTAAAAACGAGTGACCTAAGCGGAGCCGAGCAAGGACAACTTCCTCCTTACGATTCCTGCGAAAACAAGACTGCCACGGTTTGACAATGGGCTTGATCTCGAAGAGCTTGTTAGCAACCTGTTCAGACCAAGATCTCTGCCACTGTGCCCGGAGCTCGATGGTGAAACGCTGCCGGAAATCCACATATGGAACCGGCAACGGAGAGTCGGACAGGGGCGTGGCTGACCTGGCAGCAGAATCTGCCAAATCGTTGCCCCTGATTCCGACATGACCGGGCACCCAACAGAAGAGAATCGTGGTGGTGGCTGCCAGATGATGGAGCTGCTGGCGGATCTTGGAGAGAACAGGGTGAGGCCGATGCCTCACCGAGATCAAGCCTGTAACGAGCTAAGTGAGTCGGTGTATGCTGGAAATACAAATGAAATTAATGTCATCTGCGTATGCTGTACATTAGATAACGATACTTGGTGTGTTTGATGAATAATCAGGTTGAAAAGAAACCTCACAATCAGACTAGGTATACCAAGGCTCAGCAATTTTTGAATCAAAAGGGATCGTTTTAATTTATCGAAGGCCTTTTCAAAGTCCAGGAAAATGACATTAATAGAGATATTATTATCTAAAAGTGAGGTTTGTGAAGGAAGAGTGGTCAGTACCTAAATCGTTGTAGAACGGTTAGGCTTGGATTGTTTTACCTCTGAGCGGCACTTTTTTGCACACCATGGGCTAAATGGCCAGGCCACAAGGACCCCGAAGGCTCAGAGAAGGTTGGGGGAGGGGACCCACTGGAACAGCTGTTGGGAGACAGATGGTAGCCTCCCGTCAAGGCCATCCAGCGTGTTCTTTAACGTGCACAGGGTATGTCTCCCCGCACACGGGGCCACGGCTTAACGTCCCATCCGACGGACGGCGACCTTTTCAAGCCCATTGGTGTCCCCTACTGACCGTGGGCAGGGCGAGGAAATTTTGCGGAGAAATATCTCAACGCTGACCCAGCTGGGACTCGAACCTGGGAACTACAGATTACGAGCCTGGCGCGCTACCGACTGAGCCACCCCCGCCCCAACGGTTAGGCAAGAATCCGAACTGTCCATTAGGTATAATGTTTCGCGATAGTAAGAAAGGTAATAGCTTATATAATATGCATCTTTCCATAAGCTTAGTGATAGTTACGAGGATTTCATGTTTCACCATTTCGCTTAAAAACATGCACAACTATTGCATGACACCAATCCTGTAGGATATTGTCACTTCTTAAACAAATATTGAAGAGACTGATAATTTATCGCTGCCGAAACTAATGAGGTTTTTGAAAAAGATTGGTGAAAACCCATCAGGTCCTGGGGCAGAAGTAGTAGGAGCTTGATTAATGGCTTTCCTAATATTTTGCACATCAAAATATAAGTCAAGGGTAGATTCTTCAACAGATATATTGCTCGCTGTGCAGTCAGGGTCATGAACTAGATCAAAACTATTAGCTAAAAGTGATGCTTTGCCAGAGTCCGCAGTAACTAAGGTGCCATCAAATTTTAGTAATGGCGGAATGCTACACGACCCTTTCACGAGTTTTCGAATGTCATGGAAGAAAGCATTTCGATTGTTAGCATTTCATAAATATTTCAGCTTTTTAGATTCTTTGTCTTCCACAGCCTTGGCATACTTCATTGAAACAATATTGAATTCTTTTTGTCTTTTCGTCAGAGCGATCATTTCGATACTTTCTCCATGATTTAAACTTGTAGTTTGCGATCTTCCTTAATTTGGGGGGCGTGGGTGGCTCAGTCGGTAGCGCGCCAGGCTCGTAATCTGTAGTTCCCAGGTTAGAGTCCCAGCTGGGTCAGCGTTGAGATTTATCTCCGCAAAATTCCCCGCCCTGCCCACAGTCAGTAGGTGACACCGATGGGCTTGGAAAGGCCGCCGTCCGTCGGATGGGACGTTAAGCCGTGGCCCCGTGTGCGGGAGAGCCATACCCTGTGCACGTTAAAGAACACGCTGGATGGCCTTGACGGGAGGCTACCATCTGTCTCCCAACAGCTGTTCCAGTGGATCCCCTCCCCCAACCTTCTCTGAGCCTTCGGGGTCCATGTGACCTGGCCATTTAGCCTATGGTGTGCAAAAAAGTGCCGCTCAGAGGTAAAACAACCCAACCCAAATCCTTAACTTGGTATTTTTATTAGTTTTCTATACACTAACAGGTATTATCGCTAAGCATTTTTCTGTAGAAAGGGTAAATGTAGAATAAACTACATCAAAATTGCTGATATTATTACTATTGCGCGCATCTAAAGTGCGAAAACATGTCAGTGACGATGTTGGTCATAAAGCCATAGTCAGCGTTATGATAATCATGATACGTTTGTTTGCAAGATTGCTGAGTGTTGAAATTCAGATTAGATGAGATGGAAATATGCCAGTGGTGAGTCGCTGTGAGAGAAGAGGCCGAAAGCTTGTACATTGTAAAATGACAAATCAATAAAATTATTGCCGCTTGTGGAGAATTCAAACAAGTTGTTGGAAACCAATGAAAATGGAATTGAGATATTGCCTATTGTTGTGCTGAACTCTTGGCACTGTATAGATCGTAGATCGTATAATCATATTCGATGTACCGGGTAATAATTTTACCCCTAACCATCTATATCATAAAGATATACCTATTTGGCATGAGTAAGAACAAAATATATAAGTAAACCACCCTTAGGTGGGCCCCTAAGGGCAAACATAAGAAAAGCTAAAAATAGCAGTAAAATTGTATAAGAAACCTAAAACGGGTAGGTCTCCTCAGAGAATGCTACCGTTTTAAACCTCTTGTACTTATTCAAAACAGTATGATGGTAAAGAATCAGAGAAAAAATAATCTCATTGGGATTATTGCTTACAGCCTCAAAAAATCTTTTTGAGGTGCGTTTTATATGTGTATATATATATATGGTCGATGCCCAGGTCTTTGTGGAGTTGTCTGTTAGTGACAAACCAGGGGGCATCGACCGCAGTTCTCAAAATCTTGTCCTGTAAGACCTGAATCTTACGAATATTGGTGGGTGTAGTATTTCGCCCATATGGGTGAAGCATAAAGAATCACCGGTCTGATGATCATATGCAGTGGGGGTATGCCAGTGAATTCTACTTATATTAAAGTCACCTGCTTTAAAAACTGGAACTTGAGTTGCCAGAATAGAGCTACTATTGTAAAAGAAGTTTGAGATGTATTCATACATATTGAAATACATATTGAGAGATTTTTGTCTCAAAGATCTGAGAGTAGAACACTGCATAGAGGAAGGCGTGACCTCAGCAGAAAGACAACACAAGAAGCCTTATCCGGGGCTCGAACTCAGGTCCCTGTGGAGGAAGGAGGAGTTAATATTCTTAGTTCCACTTTTTCTGAACATACTGAGGAAACGATAATATTTCTAAAAGCATCAACAAATGCATTATACGGTTATAATGACAAACAGGGGCATAGCAAAGGACTTTGGTTGGGGAGGAGGGGGGTAGATAACAAAAATTTTCCAACTCGGAAATTTAATTTTGCCAACTTAGAAAGTAACACTTTTAAATACATTATGTCTCTGTCAGAGACGTACCCAAAATTTAGCTCCGTGGGCGGGGGGGGGGGGGGGGGGGGGGGGCATAATTTTCCAGAAAAAAATCACAGTTATTACTTCTCACCTGCAATTTAAAAGTCACTTCGAATTTTGCAAATTCTCCTACATTTTGTCAATTCCTAATCAGATTCCAATTTTCACAACTCACCTGTATTTTACCAAGTGATTTCCAATTTTGCCATGGGTTGGGTCGTTTTACCTCTGAGCGGCACTTTTTTGCACACAATGGGCTAAATGGCCAGGTCACATGGACCCCGAAGGCTCAGAGAAGGTTGGGGGAGGGGACCCACTGGAACAGCTGTTGGGAGACAGTGGTAGCTTCCCGTCAAGGCCATCCAGCGTGTTCTTTAATGTGCACAGGGTATGGCTCTCCCGCACACGGGGCCACGGCTTAACGTCCCATCCGACGGACGGCGGCCTTTCCAAGACCATCGGTGTCCCCTACTGACCGTGGGCAGGGCGGGGAATTATTCGGAGATAAATCTCAACGTTGACCCACCTGGGACTCGAACCTGGGAACTACAGATTACGAGCCTGGCGCGCTACCGACTGAGCCACCCCCGCCCCGCCAATTTTGCCACTCCCCTACATATTGCAAGTTGTCTCGATTTTGCCAACTCTCCTTAATTTCACAAAACCAATCTTAACTTTCAAAACTGACTTCTATATTGCCAAGAGGCTTCGAATTTTAACAACGGCCCTAATTTCGCCAACTCGCCGTAATTTTACAGAAAAAAAATCCGAATTTTTACATCTACCCTGAAATTGACAAGTAACTTCGAATTTTATCAACTCTCCTTAATTGAACAAAAACAAGCCCAATTTTTACAACTAGCCTGCATTTTACTAAATGGCTTCGAATTTTGCAACTGCGTAGATTTTGCCAACTTTCCATAATTTTGCAGAAAATATTCCAATTTTATATCTCACCTGAATTTTACCAAGTGACTTTAAATTTTGCCAACTCCCCTAGATTTTGTCGAGTTGTCCTCGATTTTTGCCAACTCTGCTTAATTTCACAAAACCAATCCCAATTTTCACAACAAGCCTGCATTTTACCAGGTGGCTTCGAATTCTGCCGACTTGTCATAATTTTACAGAAAAAAATCCAAATTTTTACAACTCCGTCCCGTGGCCGAGTGGTTAGCACTCTTGGCTACTTGATCTAAGGGACCTGGGTTCGAGCCCGGGTAAGGTATGGATGAGTGTGTTGTTTTTCTGCTGAGGTCCTGCCGTCCTCTCAGATCTTCTACTGTGGCATATAAACTGACAGGCTCTTGTCAGACCTCTGTGGCAAGCAGCTGCTTGAGGGGGTATTTAATTTTTTATTTACCTGTACTTTAACAAGTGATTTCCAATTTTGCCAACTCCCCAAGATTTTGCCAAATGTTCTCGATTTTACCAACCTTCCTTAATTTCACAAAACCAACCGTAAATTTCACAACTCGCCTGTATTTTACCAAGTGGTTTCAAATTTTGCCGAGTTCTCGATTTTGCCAACTCTCCTTAATATCACAAAACCAATCCTAATTTTCACAACTCACCTGTATTTTAGCAAGTAAATTCCAATTTTCCCAACTCCCTTAGATTTTGCCAATTGCCCTAGACTTTGCCAACTAGCCATAATTGTACAGTCGCTCAAAAAAGTATCCGAACACTGTGGTTGATTACAGAATTCAGACAAAATATCTGGCAATGATTTTTTTTAGAAATTAGTGATCTGGCAACCTTCGTGTCACGTGATTACAGAATTCAGGAAAAATATCTGGAGCGTATACAGCAACTGTACACGCTCCAGTTACCGTTCACAGCAAACTGGAGCGTGTGCAGTTAGTTACTACACACGCTCCAGTTTGCTGTGAACGGTAACTGCACACGCTCAATATTTCCGTGAGTGAGCCCACACGATCTAGTATCAAAATAATATGACCACCTACAGTCGCTCAAAAAAGCAACAAAAGCAACAAAGCTCAAAAAATCGTTGCCAGATATTTTTTCTGAATTCTGTAATCAACCATAGTGTTCGGATACTTTTTTGAGCCACTATATATAAAAAAAAAATCACAATTTTTACATTTCTTCTGAATATTGCCAACTCCTCAAGATTTTACCAAGTTATCCCGATTTTGGCAACTCCCCAAAATTTTGCCAAGTTGTCCCGATTTTGCCAACTCACCTCTATTTTACTAAATGGCTTCGAATTTTGCTGTCTCAATTTTGTCGACTACCCTACATTTTGCCAAGTTTCCTCGATTTTGCTAACTTCTCTTAATTTTACAAAAAATCCAAATTTTCACAACTCATCTGCATTTTACAAAGTCGCTTCGAATTTTGCCAACTCCGTTTTACTTTTTTTTTTTTTGGGGGGGGGGGGAATTCATCCCCCCATAGCTACGCCCCTGGTGACAAACTGATTTTGAGGTTGTGAATTTAGCACTCGACTGATAGAACTCTCTATCGTGAAACGTAAGGGAAATAAAAACTTCGGGCTGGAAAATACTAGCAAATTTGTTGGGTGGGGAAGTAGCTGAAAGTCTCATAAATACTGAAAAACTCAAAGGATTATTCCTAAATCGAGGGTGGATGGTATATAATGGCAAAATCATGGGGGCGGGGGATGGATCATCATCATCATCATCCTCAAGCGGCCATGGGCTACGGAGGTCCAACCAGACCGTGCAATTTATTTCTCCAAGCAAGTCTATCCTGAGCTTCATTACTGCATCTGACCACTGCACACCAATTCTAACAAGGTCCTGTTTGACATTGTCTGCCCACCGCATCTTAGGTCTCCCCTTCTTTCTGAGGCCTTTAGGCACACTGTTCATAACCCTATTCGCCAATCTATAATTATTCATACGAGCAACATGGCCAAACCAACGGAGTCTCTCTGCACAATATGCTGCTTAAAGGAGGTTGCAAACTCCTTTGCCTAATCTCATCATTAGTTACAAAGTTAAACCACCTAATGCCCAAGATACAGCGTAAGGATCTGGAATCAAAAGCATCTAGTTTCCTGTTATCTTGTTTACAAAGTGTCCAAGTTTCACTACCATAACTAACCCTAGAAAGAACCAAACTATTATACAGTCTAATTTTAGTCTTTAGGTGTATACGCCTATTTCTCCACACTCTCCATAGATTCTTAAAAGTCCCGGCAGCAATCCCTATTTGTCTGTTAATCTCATGCTGCACATCACCATTATCTGTTACATAGCTCCCAAGATAATTAAACTGTGACACCTGCTCATGACTGCAACCATTCAGATTAACTGAATCACAGCCTGCCTGACCAATTTTCATCACTTTAGTTTTCTCTCTGTTTATAACCAAACCTACTCTACTACCAGTCTCATCAACAGCTCGAATGAAAGAGTTCATCTCATCAACATCATTTGCCAAAAGGGCTAAATCATCAGCATAATCTAAATCAGAAATTTTCGTATCTCCAGCCCATTTAAGGACAAAATCTTTCCCTTGAAGTGAATTTCGCATAACACAATCAATAACCAAGCTAAAAAGAAAAGGAGACAAAATGCACCCTTGTCGAACACCAGAAGTAATGCTAAACCAATTGCTACAAGCCTTACCATCTCTCACACACGACTCAGTGTTATTATAGAGAGCTTTCATAATGTTAACTAACTTGTCAGGTATACCATATGATCTCACAATCAACCACAAATTATGACGATCAACAGAGTCGAAAGCCTTTTTGAAATCAACAAAGCTAGCAACCAAAGGTTTCTGAAACTCTAAACATTTCTCAAGAATCTGCCTAAGTGAAAATATCTGATCCACACATCCCCTACCACTTCTGAATCCACATTGCTCATCACGCAATTGACTGTCAACTAGATTCTTAATTCTATTAAGCACAATCATGGAAAGAACTTTACCTGGAACAGAGAGTAGGCTGATACCCCTATAGTTATCACAAGAACTGCGATCACCTTTTTTGAAAATAGGGATAACAATAGCTCTGGCAAAATCCTTAGGAACCATGCCTTTATCATAAAAGATATTCAGAATTTCAGTCATCCAAGTGGTAACCGAAACATTCCCAGCTCTAAGCATTTCCGTAGTAATTTCATCTACCCCTGGGGATTTATGAAGTTTAAGTTTAGAAACAGCCAAAATAACTTCAGATTGCGTTATAGGGCCAACATTAAAGCCACCAATGCATCTATCATCATTGCAAACAATGGGAGTAGAACTAACTACATTGTTTAGAACATCACTGAAATGCTCAGCCCACCTAGCCATGACAGAATCCACACCTTCTATAACCTTACCTTGTTTATCCTTCAATCCTTATATGCCTGTCCGTTTTCTACCGCACAAAACATTAACTATCTGGTACAGCTCTCTGCTGTTGTGCTGTCTAACTGCTTCCTCGGCTTTGTCAGCCAAACCATCAAGGCAAAGATTCTTATCAGCAGGTAACTGATCCTTTACAAGTTTATTAAGGTCTCTGTAATGCTTTCTATTAGGACTAGTAGGGTATTGATTAAGGGCATTCCTGCAGTTCTTTCTTTCCGAAATAAGCTCAAGTGCCTTATCACTCAGATAATTTTGCCTCTTCTGCTCCTTTTTTCCTAAAAGAGTACTGTTAGTGTCCAAAAAAGCCTGTTTAAAATGATCCCATTCTTCCTCAACTTCAGTAGTAAGCAAACCATGACTGTCATAATGACTAAGTAACCTATCATGGTAAGCTTTGGCTATAACTGGATCTATTATATATAGTATTAAAAGTAAATTTTTTAACCCTAGCACAACACTTTTTAAGTTTAAGTTGTAACACACTTTTAACAAGGTAATGGTCAGATCCAATTTCAGCTCCCCTATATGACCTGGTATTCCTAACAGAACTAGCCCATTTGCTGTTAATTAATATGTAATCAATCATATTCTTATGCAGCCCATCAGGTGAAACCCATGTGTACTTATGTATGTCGCGGTGTTTGTAATAAGTGTTAGTTATTCTGAATCCATTGAGTTTACTTACCTGTAGGAGACGTTGACCATTGCCATTGCAGCTACCAAAACCAAAAGGGCCTATTACTCCTCCCCAAAGGTCAGAGTCAGTACCAACTTTGGCATTGAAGTCACCAAGAACAAGGGTAATATCTCCTTTCTTGACAGAATTCAAAATATCCTGAAGTTGTTCATAAAACCTCTCCTTCTCATCCTCATCGGCATCCTCAGTGGGGGCATAACAGCAGATAACTTTCAGGTCTTTAACGCTTGTCTGAAATTTTGCTGTAAGAAACCTTTCATTAATGCACTCATATCCTAGAAGAGCATCGCTAGCGTGTCTGCTGAGAAGCAGACCCACGCCTTGGTGATGCTTATTGTCGTCCCACCCTGAAAAGAGAAATTTAAGATTATTTTCAAGAATCTGACCTTTATCTGTCCATCTGGTCTCTTGCAAGCCGAGAATATCTAAATTATAACGGTGGAATTCTTGTGTGAGGACATCAAGAGAAAAAGCTCTGTGCAGAGTCCTCACATTCCAACTACCTATGGAGAGAAAATGGTTAGTGGGATGTTTAAAGAAACTATGTTTATTGAGAGAGGGAATGCCGACAATATCAAACAGCCCCCTAATCGCAGACATGGGGCAAAGATCCGTTCCCCCACTACTAAAGGCTGAAGCCATCTACACTGGAAGACTTCCTCCAATGTAGAATTTGACGATGCCAATAGAAGCAAAGAGTTCAGGTGCCTGCGATGACTTCTGCTCAGGATTATCCACCAGCTGATAAACATATCCTGTGAAATAAACACTGGAAAATCCAAAACAGGGAGGAGAAATACTGGTAACCAATTACTGAGATCGAAGTTCGAATTCCGATTTGTTGAGATGGCCGTGTGAATCTGTCACAACTACTTGTGGTCTGAACACAAATATATATTTATCATTATTAAAAAAAAACACTTAATCTATAACAGTCGACTCATTATATACGTAGTTTCAAAATTATTGTCTTAATCTTTAGGAAGCTGTCAGTTATTTAACAGATTCTTTAATATTTCTCGTCAGTCGCATAAAAGGCACAACGAAGACTTCAAACAGACTCCTTCCACTCTTACACGCAGAGCCAGGAAAGAATAAGCCTGAACCATTTCACCACTTTCATAGCCGTCCTTCAGCCCAGCTCCTCATCCCCCTCCGTTCTTGTTCCCTGCATTGTGCTCCTGAATGTCACCGAATGTTGGTCCTCGTCCCACTCTGTGACGTCACGAAACATGATTGTGTGCTTCGTTGCAGCGTGACGCGAGGCAAAGCGCGAGGTGAGTGGGGCGGTGACGTCAGAACCGCAGTGAACCAGGCGTGCATAACAATGGCGGCTGGCTCCAGCAGCGAATGCCGGCACAGAACTGCATCTCATAGAATATTCATGCGGCAAAGCATCCGATTTTCGAACTGGTTTGTCGGATGTTAATGCAGAGGCAGTAAAGGAAACGGATCGAAAAGCTCAATCGATTCTCCATCATCATAATGTGAAGGGTACAATGCTCACAACTCGGACAGATCTTTTTTTCATTTAAGACTGAAAGGCTTACCAGAAACATTGCAAGCGTCAGCTGTATTGTACAGGGGAGGGAGGGGAGGTGGAATGAATTTTCCTTCACTCAAGAGGAGAGGGAATTTCATCCGCCACGCTCCAGTGTTCATCATCTTCCTTGGCTTTAGACGGTTGTTAATTGAAGCCTTTGCTGTACCAGATAACAGTGGGCGTCAGAATTTCCGAACGAGTCACTAATGGAAATGGACATACTATATGTTATTGCGAATTTTAGGAGGTAGTGGGTTAGGGAGGGTTAGGCAGGGCGGGTATTTGCCCATACCAGCTGATACCATGATGCGTTAGGCAAAGATCGTGTTTTGCATCTCGTTTATTGGCTGCCCAAAGCACAGCCTGAGTGGGACTGTTTTTTTTAATTTTTGCACTTTGAACCACATTAAGATCAGTGGTATAATTGTGCAGGAATGCACTATGAGAATTGTAAATTTGGGAGGAGAAATTAATTTTGTATATCATTGTATGATAATATATCTAATGAATAAAAAATAAATCAAGCAGCTACTTGCCACAGATGTCTGACAAGAATCTGTCAGTCGCTATAGAGATCTATGAAGAAGACGAGACCTCAGCAGAAAGACAACGCAAATACCCATGCCTTAGCCAGCTCAAACCAAGGTCCTTTTAATCGGCAGTCAAGCGTGCTAATCGCTTGAAAAGGAAAAATACCCAGGGCTAGATTGGCATTTCAACTATGCTTAGGCACATGCAGCAGTAGCGCCTCCTTATACGCCATCAATTTTTTTTTTCCTAATTTCCAATAAAACGTATAAATTTGTTTTGTTTTTAAACTGTAAACTAACAAAAAACTAAAACTAGAAGAATAATAGCACAGCGCCTCTGGCACATATGGGATGTTCGTTTTCAAAGAGAGTAAGGTTTTTATTTTTCGTATTAAGCACCATGTAACGGTAAAAATTCGAACTTATAGGTGGTTGTCATGATGGAAAGGACTTGGGTTCGAGTCCCAGGTTAGAAATATTAAACTGACAGGCTCCTGTCAGACCTATATGACGAGCAGCTGCTTGAAGAGTATTTATTATCGCTTAAAACAAAAAAAGTTGCATTCCCTCCGGGGGAGGGGGGGCAAGGTTGTAAAGCATTAATTACATCTAATGTGACCTCTAGAGAATCACTCTTTATCATCAAATTTTAAGATGTCTGGCTTAAATACCATATTTGAATAGGCCTTTAAAATGTTACTATTTCCATCGCCAAAAGAGCGCCATCTGGAAATCTGATAAATCCGAATCGTAATATTTGGCAAAATACCTCTCCAACACAAAAACTGTTTAATTTATCACTATAAACAAAATAAAAAAATAAGCTTTTTTCCACCACCCCTTTGAGGGGAAAGAAAAAAAATCTTTCCTGTCAATGCAAACCTCTTAACCACAAAAATTTCCTTCTTATCTCAATGTAAACCTCTTGACCGTGACTCTCTATCACAAAAGTTTCAATTTCTAGCTTTAATAGGCCGTTGGCAACATACTTTTAAAGTTTTGGCTTTTTCTAAATTTTTCCTCCGGTAGAGGGCACTATTAATGCTAGTAAGAAATTCGAAAAATGTGGGTTGGGTTGTTTTACCTCCGTGCGGCACTTTTTTGCACACCATGGGCTAAATGGCCAGGTCACATGGACCCCGAAGGCTCAGAGAAGTTTGGGGGGAGGGGACCCACTGGAACAGCTGTTGGGAGACAGATGGTAGCCTCCCGTCAAGGCCATCCAGCGTGTTCTTTAACATGCACAGGGTATGGCTCTCCCACACACGGGGCCACGGCTTAACGTCCCATCCGACGGACGGCGGCCTTTCCAAGCCCATCGGTGTCCCCTACTGACCGTGGGCAGGACGGGGAATTTTGCGGAGATAAATCTCAACGCTGACCCAGCTGGGACTCGAACCTGGGAACTACAGATTACGAGCCTGGCGCGCTACCGACTAAGCCACCCCGCCCCTCGAAAAAAGTGAATCGTAATAATTATTCAATGCCTATCCAACCCAAACGAAATTTTAATTTTTTTCTTTAAAAGGAGTAAAAAAAAATTTATATTTATAGACGGACAGATAACAAAGCGAAAATATTAGTTCCTTTATTTTAAAACAGGCTAAAATTTTTGAATTCAGAATTGTAATGGAAACTGAGTCGACAGCTTTTGATGCAATGAAAATTTAAATAATGCTTTATTAATTTAATTTCTAGGAACTCCGTCTGTTTAAAATAATCGAAATTAGTAGAATATAAGGAAAAGATATGAGGGAAAAATTACAATAATCTTGAATCCAACAAGTGCAGCCCTCAAGCCAACTGCTTGGAATGCTTTTGCTCTCAGACTGATCCAGTGGCCCAACCCACGACCTTCCTCATAATAATTGAAGTTTGTATTGATCGGATCCTTTCATAACCCCTCGTTAAAGCAGGTCCTGATCGACAGGATCAGCGCTCACAGCTCCTGATATATTATCATGAGGCGTGGATCCGTATCCCGCCCTGTTAACGATAATTGCTCTACTTATTTAAAAATCATTGTACTAAATTGTACGGAACAATTGGAGTTGAGTTGTTTTACCCGTGAGCGGCACTTTTTTTTTCACACAACGGGATAAATGGCAAGTCACAAGAACCCTAAAGGCTTAGAGAAGGTTGGAGGAAGGGGATCCACTGGATGATTTTAGGAGACAGATGAAAGCCTCCCGTCAGGGCCACACGGAATGTATTCTTTAACATGCATAATCATGGCTCTTCTGCACACGGTGCCACGGCCTAACATCCCATCCGACGGATGGCGGTCTTTACCAAGCCTGTGGTGTGTGACCGAGGGCAAACCCGGAGTTAGCGCAGATAAATCTCAACCCTAGCACAGTAGGACTTGAATTGGGAACTGCAGATTACGAGCCTGGCGCGCTACCGACTGAGCCAAACCCTGCCCCAAACAATTTGGAGATAAATGAATGTTGCTTTAATTGGAAGCCCTTCGAAACTAGTATTTCATGAAAAAAACTTATTCCGGAGAATAAGGGGGCGGGGGTGGCTCAGTCGGTAGCGCGCCAGGCTCGTAATCTGTAGTTCCCAAGTTCGAGTCCCAGCTGGGTCAGCGTTGAGATTATCTCTGCAAAATTCCCCGCCCTGCCCACGGTCAGTAGGGGACACCGATGGGCTTGGAAAGGCCGCCGTCCGTCGGATGGGACGTTAAGCCCAGCCTCGTAATCTGTAGTTCCCAGGTTCGAGTCCCAGCTGGGTCAGCGTTGAGATTTATCTCCGCAAAATTCCCCGCCCTGCCCACGGTCAGTAGGTGACACCGATGGGCTTGGAAAGGCCGCCGTCCGTCGGATGGGACGTTAAGCCGTGGCCCCGTGTGCGGTAGAGTCATACCCTATGCACGTTAAAAGAACACACTGGATGGCCTTGACGGGAGGCTACCATCTGTCTCCCAACAGCTGTTCCAGTGGGTCCCCTCCCCCAACCTTCTCTGAGCCTTCGGGGTCCATGTGACCTGGCCATTTAGCCCATGGTGTGCAAAAAAGTGCCGCTCAGAGGTAAAACAACCCAAAAACAACCTGAGAATAAGCTAAAAATCTCAATAAAACATCTCTCTATCTTGTTTTCAATCATATTGTTCAGTATTTCGAGATATGGAAGTTGAAACGCAAAGCACTGGTGTCACATTTCGTTAAATTAAAATATTCAGTTCATTTGGCAAACACTTTGATGTACAACACAGTTATTTGTTATGTTTCCTCGAGCTTCGAAATAGAGAGCCATTCCCTCCATATAGAGTTTTAATAAAACATATTTCGTATTGATACTTTTTAACAAATCACTGGATGCTAAAAATAAAAAAGCATTTCTCTGTCTGATGAGAAGAATTTCAGGATCAAAATATACTCGAACGAAAAACTGTTTTGGTTCATTCTGTTTCGTATTTCATAACCCTAACAGAGTGGTTAGCGCGCTTGTTAGTGCTCAAGACTAGAGACTAGAATAGAGATAGATAGATAGACTAGACTCTAGACTAGAGAATCGGATAACGCAAGGAGGTTTCTTATGTTTTCTTTCTGCTGAGGTCTCGCCATCCTCGTAGATCTTCTCTTGGCATATTACACTGACAGACTCCTCTCAGACCTCTGCCTCAAGCAGCTCCTTGAGGAGATGATTTATTTCTCTGCAACGTTTATTTCAAGATATAATGAGGGGTGGGGGTGGCTCAGTCGGTAGCGCGCCAGGCTCGTAATCTGTAGTTCCAGGGTTCGAGTCCCAGCTGGGTCAGCGTTGAGATTTATCTCCGCAAAATTCCCTGCCCACGGTCAGTAGGGGACACCGATGGGCTTGGAAAGGCCGCCGTCCGTCGGATGGGACGTTAAACCGTGGCTCCGTGTGCGGGAGAGCCATACCCTGTGCACGTTAAAGAACACGCTGGATGGCCTTGACGGGAGGCTACCATCTGTCTCCCAACAGCTATTCCAGTGGGTCCCCTCCCCCAACTTTCTCTGAGCCTTCGGGGTCCATGTGACCTGGCCATTTAGCCCATGGTGTGCAAAAAAGTGCCGCTCAGAGGTAAAACAACCCAACCCAAGATATAATGTTGGCAAATACGAATACCAGAAAGTAGGGCTTATTTTTAAGTGGAATGCTAAAAAAGAATAGGTGCCGTTAAGTTATGAGCATTAAGACGGATACTTAAATTTCCGCCTTGGAAGCGTTCTTTCTCTCAAATCTCTCCTTTATTACCATAAACGTTTTAACAATAGCCAGGGTTGCTTGTATCCAGCTAGGTGGAGCCCAGACTACTGTAAAAGCCCAGCTACAATTTAAATTAAAACCATCTATCAACCGCACAATTGTGAAGCGGAATTTTTACAATTAATTTATGAACATGTGATTACATAAAAAAATGTACACAGAACTGTTCCAGTTTTTTATATCAAAATTTAAGAAATCTTTCCATGTCAACTCACTTTCGTAAATTAACTGTATAATTTCATTTTCACTAAACGGAATCTACACAACCAAAATAATTTTTGCCATCTCTGTCAGAGACTCGGCTACTATTTGCAAATTCTTCTCTGTTACTTCAATTCTAATACAGGTTATTATTTAGGCCACAGAATTTAATGTGTCATATAGGGTATTAAGAATTTTTATGCTCATGATGTGTTTTAAAACGTATTATACTTGGAGTCCTATTTAATAAACCAGGATATTTGTTAAATACGGAGGGCGTTCAAAACGTTCTTGTCACGTGTCTGTATATTTGCACTCATTTCTCCGAAGTCAACGAGCTAAGATTTGTTTGAAAGCTTGTCTAAGCTTGTCATTGGGGCGGGGGTGGCTCAGTCGGTAGCGCGCCAGGCTCGTAATCTGTAGTTCCCAGGTTCGAGTCCCAGCTGGGTCAGCGTTGAGATTTATCAACGCAAAATTCTCCGCCCTCCCCACGGTCAGTAGGGGACACCGATGGGCTTGGAAAGGCCGCCGTCCGTCTGATGGGACGTTAAGCCGTGGCCCCGTGTGCGGGAGAGCCATACCCTGTGCACGTTAAAGAACACACTGGATGGCCTTGACGGGAGGCTACCATCTGTCTCCCAACAGCTGTTCCAGTGGGTCCCCTCGCCCAACCTTCTCTGAGCCTGCGGGGTCCTTGTGGCCTGGACATTTAGCCCATGGTGTGCAAAAAAGTGCCGCTCAGAGGTAAAACAATCCAATCCAAAGCTTGTCATTACGTGTTATAAAAACCAAAGACCGTATCATCATTTCTCTCTTCGGTGGTTCCCATCTCGAAAGTTCGGTCTGCGAAATCTGTGCGTTCTTGCTATGGAGCCTACTAAAGACGGGGGAAAGATTTTACTTTTTCACAAGGATGCAGTTTCGGAACGACGCGAAAAAAGTTCATGCCCATTTATCACAGGTATATGGGGATCATGCTTGTTCATATGGCGCTGTTACGGGATGTATGCGTAAATTGTGAGAGAGGACGGCAGATTTTCTAAGACCTCCTCGTGGAGGAAGACTGAAGGAGGTCAGGAACGAGAGAACCATTGCTGCTGTTCGTGAACTCATTAAGAAAAACCCACACGTCACCGTTCAGGTCATAAGTTTAGATGTCAGTGTATCGATTGGCAATGTGGAAACAATTATTCGTCAACATTTAAAGTTCCGAAAGATCTGTGCCAAATGAGTACCCCACAAACTGACAGAACAGTAAAAAAGGGCTAGTGTAGACTCGGACAAGAAGATGCTTGCAATGTTTGAATCTAGCGGCTCCAAACGGTTAACAGATATTGTCACAGATGACGAAACGTGGTTTTATTACTATACAACACCCAGAAAGATAGACAACTATGTTTGGGTTGCGAAAGATGAACCGCATCCTGAAATCCACGGATAAGATTTTCGGTCAAGGAATAGGATGTTCAAAATTTTTTTCGAATCAGGAGTGGTAGCCGTGAAACCTTACCTGAAAAAATGGTTATAAATGGCCAATACTACACCAGTTTTGTTTTATCCGAAATGATTAAGAAGAAGCGTTCAACAACAGACGTGTCAAGGTTCTCCTCGTCTTCACGACAATGCCAGTGCTGAAAAAATATAACAAGTTACGGTCTATCTGGAGCAGAAAAAAAAATCAAACAACTTCCCCAATCTGCATAATAACCCGATCTTATACCATGCGATATTTGGCTGTTTCCAAAAATTGAAACGGGACTTGCTGGGAAGCCTTTCTCAAGGGTGCAAAACCTTGCAAAATGCGATCATTCAGAGTTGCGGAGTATTCCCAACAGGAGTACCACCAAGCGTCGCAGAATTGGAGTAGATTTCTGCAACTTTGCACAGATGCTGGAGGTGTGTGTGTGTAGGGGGGGGGGGGGGTACTTTAAAGGACAGTGGAAGTTTTGTTTAGGTAAGGGGAATGGTTTTTGTTCTGCATATGCGTGTTAAGAACTTTTCAAACTCCGTTCGTATCCATCAAAATATTAGGCGTCTGATCACGATACGAATACCTAATCAATAAAGAATTTCTTAGAATAGGGGTTCTCAACGTGGGGTACGCGGCAAAATTTTTTGGGGTTCGCAGTGAGAGCTCAAAAGTCGGTAGATTTAGTAACAAAGTAAAAATAACCATTGTTATACTATAACTATAGTTTTATCTATCTATACAAGGGGTACGCCAGTTACATACACATTTCCAGGGGGTACGTGAAGCATAAAAGGTTGAGAACCACTGATATATATATGTTTTATTTTATTCCCATTGTTATACTATAACTATAGTTTTATCTATCTATACAAGGGATACGCCAGTTACATACACATTTCCAGGGGGTACGTGAAGCATAAAAGGTTGAGAACCACTGATATATATATATTTTATTTTATTCCCATTGTTATACTATAACTATAGTTTTATCTATCTATACAAGGGATACGCCAGTTACATACAATTTCCAGGGGGTACGTGAAGCATAAAAGGTTGAGAACCACTGTATTAGAGTAATAATACTCCTATAAAGATTCCATCAAACTTTAACACATATATCGGAGAACGAATTGCAGTGCATCTTTTGAACACGAAATTAGAAATAAAAAAAAAATCCAAACATTGATTTGTTTAGAATTACAGTATCTTGTATAAGCAATATGCCCAGATGCTACATTTAGTTCATATAAAACTGCGTCGTATTCGTATTCGTGTTTTTCAACTAAACTTTTGTCTTCAGAAAGATCTCTTTTCTTCAATATAATATGTTAACCCTGGATTGTTATCGATATCACGTTTCAATATATTTCAAATACGCTGTGCGGTAATTTTGTCAAATAAATTAATACATGGCGAAAGAACGTGTTACGGAACAGACAGAAATTCGATATTTAATTAGTTGCCTAAATTAATAGTTGTCAGAACAGGTGACTATAATTAAGATGACTGCTTCAGTATCATCTTGCATCGTTGTCTGCGGCAAGCTTTCGATTCTCCAGCCCACGTAGAGACGGGAGAATAGCGCCCGCAGATTTAAAATTTACGTGGCTTGATTATTCTTACATTTCAATAATTTCCTTGAAATGAGTGCAAAACATAGAAATGTATCACCAAAAGTCATAGGACATTTCCTCGTTTTGTGAATTGGTTTTAAGTGTAAATTGCTTAAAATGGTCCCATTCTTTCTCAACCTCTGGGACGGGGGTGGCTCAGTCGGTAGCGCGTCAGGCTCGTAATCTGTAGTTCCCAGGTTCGAGTACCAGCTGGGTCAGCGTTGAGATTTATCTCCGCAAAACTCCCCGCCCTGCCCACGGTCAGTAGGGGACACCGATGGGCTTGGAAAGGCAGCCGTCCGTCGGATGGGACTTTAAGCCGTGGCTCTATGTGCGGGAGAGCCATACCCTGTGCACGTTAAAGAACACGCTGGATGGCCTTGGCGGGGGCTACCATCTGTCTCCCAACAGCTGTTCCAGTGGGTCCCCTCCCCCAACCTTCTCTGAGCCTTCGGGGTCCATGTGACTTGGCCATTTAGCCCATGGTGTGCAAAAAAGTGCCTCTCAGAGGTAAAACAGCCCAACCCTCAACCTCTGTTGCAAGCAAAATTACGTTTCTCACAATGAGACTAAATGTCTCATTGTGAGAAATTAATTAAGAAATTAATTAAGAAATTAAAATAAAACTAAAAATCTATACGTATTCGTGTTTTTCAACTAAACTTGATTAGCCACTGTGAGCATTGATTAGGGTGACCAGATGCCACCGCTTTCGAGAGTTCACGAATGAGAAGTTCTCTCATCGAGGAATAAATGTCTCTCGAAGTATTCCCGGAGATTGTTTTTAGATATTTTTTTAAATGTTAAATTAACTGTTTGGAATAAGCAGTGATAACGCTGCTCTTCTTTGTACAATTTTGGTCAGTAAAAGTCGTCAGTTGCGAATCTGTCAAACCAGACGTCTCGTTTTCCGGGGACGTCTGGCATTTCTTGAGCTGTAATACTTTTAATGAGATAGTGTTCAAAGGCAATCTCCCCTGTAAACACTTGGTGTCCCTAGAGAACTAGACATTTCTGTTGATTAACACATAATCAATCTCCTTTGGTGATAGGTACAGTCGCTCAAAAAAGTATCCGAACACTATGGTTGATTACAGAATTCAGAAAAAATATCTGGCAACGATTTTTTTCAGAAATTAGTGATCTGGCAACCTTCGTGTCACGTGACGAACGTTGCCGGATCACTGATTTCTAAAAAAATCGTTGCCAGATATTTTTTCTGAATTCTGTAATCAACCCTAATGTTCGAATACTTTTTTGAGCGACTGTAGGTGGTCATATTATTTTGATACTAGATCGTGTGGGCTCACTCACGGAAATATTGAGCGTGTGCAGTTACCGTTCACAGCAAACTGGAGCGTGTGCAGTAACTGCACACGCTCCAGTTTGCTGTGAACTGTAACTGGAGCGTGTACAGTTGCTACACACGCTCCAGATATTTTTCCTGAATTCTGTAATCACGTGACACGAAGTTACCAGATCACTAATTTCTAAAAAAAATCGTTTGCCAGATATTTTTTCTGAATTCTGTAATCAACCATAGTGTTCGGATACTTTTTTGAGCGACTGTACACCAACAGACGAACGAATGTGCGCCAACAGATGAAACATATTTATTTATTGTTTCTAATTTTTCGTTGTAGATGTAGAAAAGAAGGGGAAAGAAATTTCGAGGGGAAGAAAACACAGTCGAGCCAGAAAAATGTCAAAGGAGTGTTCCAAGAGACACGATTTCTAATGCAGTATAAATATTTCACCTTCCGTTTTACATTTCTGAAAAATAATTTCCTGAAAAATGCATTAAATTTAAATCAATTTCATAATTTTTGTCTCTTTTATCCTTGTTAGCATTCTGAAGGGGCTCCCCATATCCGGCCCTGGCTGAGTTAACTGAATAGCCCTTGCATATAAAAAGAAAGATTTCGCTGTCTACCAAGGGTCTGAATTCTTGTATTTTTGAAGTTGAATTGCCCATGCAGGCATAAAAGTTGCAAAGGAAAAGACACTAAGTCTCTGATGTCACCTGTCTGACGTATTAGTATGCTTCATGCAGTGACGTCCGTCTTCAGTGACGTCTGTTAATGCAGCAACGTCCGTCTTCAGTGACGTCTGTTAATGCAGCAACGTCAAATGGATTGTTTGTTTACCATTGTTGACAATGCGTGGGAAGTGTTTTGAGCAACAGAGTGTGCTTTGTTTCGTAACGAAATAATCTTGGCTGAGAGTTACTCATTGCAATGTATTCTGTGCTGACAAGATTTCAATCTTTCCTTTTGGAATAAAAAGAGAGGTTTAAATGTTCAGCAGCAAGACTTGTAATTGATAATTTCGTATTCTATGGGGCACTTGCAATTAAAATCTGTAGTGCTCCAAAAAAGATAAAAAAAAATTCGATTGTTTCCTTACCTGTCTATGGTACAGTCGCTCAAAAAAGTATCCGAACACTATGGTTGATTATAGAATTCAGAAAAAATATCTGGCAACGATTTTTTTAGAAATTAGTGATCTGGCAAACTTCGTGTCACGTGATTACAGAATTCTGGAAAAATATCTGGAGCGTGTACAGCACCAGTTACTGTTCACCCAACAGCTCCAGTACAGCTCCAGTTACTGTTCACAGCAAACTGGAGCGTGTGCAGTTACTGCACACGCTCCAGTTTGCTGTGAACGGTAACTGCACACGCTCAATATTTCCGTGAGTGAGCCCACACGATCTAGTATCAAAATAATATGACCACCACTACTTCGTGTCACGTGACACGAAGGTTGCCAGATCACTAATTTCTAAAAAAAATCGTCGCCAGATATTTTTTCTGAATTCTGCAATCAACCATGGTGTTCGGATACTTTTTTGAGCGACTGTACTAAATGGAAGGCTTCGTTTAAATGACTCTAAATCTCATTTTTCAGCAATATTTATTCAATAGTTGGATTGTTTTATCTCTGATTGGTTGTTTCGAGTTTAATGGCCCAAGGAAAACTAAGGCATATTGCGCCAAATGAGATAAAGTGAAAAATATTTTACCTTTGTGTGGCACTTTTGTAGAAATAATGCTAAATGGCCAGGTCACAAGGGCTCCAAGCCAGATCTCCTACTGTGGCATATAAACTGACAGGCTCCTGTCAGACCTCTGTGGCAAGCAGCTGCTTGAGAGAGTATTTATTTTATTTATTTATAGTCGATACCCGAGTTGTTTCAAGTTAAAATTTATAGTGCTTCAAGGATTCGCTTGGAATACGAAAACTGCGTTGTTTCAATATTTATTATTTTATTACGGAAAATAAAAAAAATCACAAATTTCAAACATGAATTCAATGATAACAGATACTGAATTTAAAATATTTTTACGCATGTATTACTCAAACTTAATGCTTATTTTCATTTTAAAAATAACCTTATGTTTCATCATCATCATCATCATCATCTTCAAGCAGCCATGGGCTACGGAGGTCCAACCAGACAGTGCAATTTAGTTCTCCAAGCAAGTCTATCCTGAGCTACATCTACTGCATCTGGCCACTGCACACCAATTCTAACAAGGTCCTGTTTGACATTGTCTGCCCACCGCATCCTAGGTCTCCCCTTCTTTCTGAGGCCTTTAGTCCCACTGTTCATAACCTTATTCGCCAATCTATAATTATCCATACGGGCAACATGGCCAAACCAGCGGAGTCTCTCTCTTCACAATATGCTGCTTAAAGGAGGTTGCAGACTCCTTTGCCTAACCTCATCATTAGTTACAAAGTTAAACCACCTAATACCAAGATACTGCGTAAGCATCTAGAATCAAAAGCATCTAGTTTCCTGTTATCTTGTTTACACAGCGTCCAAGTTTCACTACCATAACTAACCCTAGAAAGAACCAAACTATTATACAGTCTAATTTTAGTCTTTAGGTGTATACGCCTATTTCTCCACAATCTCCATAGATTCTTAAAAGTCCCGGCAGCAATTCCTATTCGTCTGTTAATCTCATGCCGCACGTCACCAGTATCAGTTACATAGCTCCCAAGATAATTAAACTGTGACATCTGCTCAAGACTGCAACCATTCAGATTGTGATGCAAAAAAAATTTCACTTTATGTTGATGTAGGATGAAATGTTTACAAAATTTTAACATTCTTTCAAAATATGAAGAAATTATATCTGTACTTTCGTACAGTTTTATTTCTTTTCCTAGAAATCGGCGACGTTTTTTTTTTCATTTATTGTTTACTTGAGCCCTTTTAGCTTCCACGTGCCAGTACAGGGAGATACTAATTCTAAAATTCTTTTTTATTAATGTAAAACTGTTGAAATACATTTTTACCTATCTTCCGGTTGCTTTTGGCTTTGACATTTGTTGGTTTGTCGGTTTGTGGATTTGACAAAACGTTGTTCCACCATATCTTTCGAACGCGATGGTCAGACTTAATGATTTATGTGCCAAACGAAAGCTTGTGGCGCGGGGAGTGTCATAAGCTATAAAAATTGACTACGCTTTCTTCCCCACTTTTGGGGGAAATATGAAAATGAATTTTCCCCTATATATTCTAAACGCGAGTGCGGAGAGCAACAAGGTATGTGCCAAATGAAAGTTTGTGACGCGGGGAGTATCGTAGGCTATAAAACAATGACCCCCACGTGCTTTCTTCCCCCCTAAAAAAACGGAAAATGCGAAAGTTGTTCTACTATATCTTCCAAACGCGAGGACCTACAGTTACGGTTAAGATGTCAAATCGTATGTATAATGAAGGTCGTAAACTGTTTCCAGTTTTGCCCCACTATTCCCCCTGATAAAATGAGGGGAACTGGTTTTCGCAGGGTTCGACTTTAACGAGTCGTATCTGAAATTAAAACTTGTGACGTCTCCAATGTCGTTGGTTACCTCAAACCTTACTCCAAAAGGGTATAAATGTGCTCGATGTTTAGGAGTCATATATCAAATGAAAGTTTTTGAAGGTACGTGCTTTTAGTGACAAAACAAATATATTTATATTTGTTTTTTCGTTAAAAGCACCTAACTTAGTGGTTAGCGCGCTTGGCTACTGATCTAAGGGACCTGGGTTCGAGCCCCGGGTAAGGTATGGATGTATGTGTCGTTTTTCTGCTGAGGTCCTGCCATCCTCTCAGACCTTCTATGGCATATAAATTGACAGGCTCCTGTCAGACCTCTGTGGCAAGCAGCTGCTTGAGGGGGTATTTATTTATTTTTTATTTATTTTTTTTTTAACTAAGTTGGTACCCACTTCAAAGGAAGGTAGGGCGCCGATTTATCTATTCGGCAAGATTGCCTGTGCCTCATCTTCCATTGAAGTGGATACGAACTAATAATAAATCGGTGACTGATTGCACCATCGATATACTTTAGGTTTATTTTCTACTTTTTAGGGCCCTATAGGAAGATAGGTATTTTTAAAATTTTTTAATTTATCTATCGAAAATTGTTACTTGTATGAAAACATGGTTGCCGTCCCATGGCCGAGTGGTTAGCGCGCTTGGCTACTGACCTAAGGGACCTGGGTTCGAGCCCCGGGTAAGGCATGGGTGTATGTGTCGTTTTTCTGCTGAGGTCCTGCCATCCTCTCAGATCTACTGTGGCATATAAACTGACAGGCTCAGGTCTGTCAGACCTCTGTGGCAAGCAGCTGCTTGAGGGGGTATGTATTTATTATTTTTTTTATGAAAACATGCAACGTATTTACAATGAATGAAGGTTTTTTCTTTCATTTTTCCTTTTAATTTTATTTTATCTATACTTATTTTTCTTCAGTTTTATTTTCATTTTCGCAAACAAAATATTTATTCGGGCCCAAATAAAAAAAATAACATCGTCTACAGAGACAATGTTAGTCTAGCGAAATCAATTCGAGAATGAAAGTGTTAAAGAATTTTGCATTCTCCTTTTAAATTTATTCGTTTACGAAAAATCAGCTTCAATTTCTAATTCCATTTCACCATCCGATTCTAACTGCACTGAATTTATCGCGACAAATTTTGAAGAAAAGTCTTTGGCTGTTTTTATTACTTCATTTCTTGCGTTCATTAAAAAAAAAATCACTTAATTCTAATCTGGGCTTCAGCAAACGTTAAGGATCTTGCAAAATGTTTACACAAGACATAATGATATTCTTTCTCCTTTGTTTCATGTGTATTTTAGCGCCTTCTCAGATATTTTTTTGCCATTTAAGTTTCTAGATTACTTAATAATTAAATTGAAATTTTAAAATTCTTTCGCTAGTTGCTAAGTTTGCATTTCTGCTACTCAATTCTTCAGCAGCCAGTTTAATTGGTTTTGGCCGAGTGGTTAGCGCGCTTGGCTGCTGATCTAAGGGACCTGGGTTCGAGCCCCGGGTAAGGTTTGGATGTCCGTGTCGTTTTTCTGCTAAGGTCCTGCCATCCTCTCAGCCTTCCACTGTGGCATATAAACTGACAGGTTCCTGTCTGACCTCTGTGGCAAGCAGCTGCTTGAGGGGGTATTTATTTATTTATTTTTAACGTTCCTGAAAGGCTTTCAATTTCTTTTGAGTGTGATTTTTGAATAAAACGTTCACCCAGATTGAATACTTAAAAATTCAAAGCATTGTTTGCATGCATTTACATGCTATTCCAGAACTAGTTTGTGGCGAGTGGGACACGAGCCACTGCTCAAACTGTTAACAGGTACAGTCGCTCAAAAAAATTTCTGAACACTATGGTTGATTACAGAATTCAGAAAAAACATCTGGAGCGTGTGCAGCAACTGTACACGCTCAATATTTCCGTGAGTGAGCCCACACGATCTAGTATCAAAATAACATGACCACCTACAGTCGCTCAAAAAAGTATCCGAACGCCATGGTTGATTACAGAATTCAGAAAAAATATCTGGCAACGATTTTTTTAGAAATTAGTGATCTGGCAACCTTCGTGTCACGTGATTACAGAATTCAGGAAAAATATCTGGAGCGTGTACAGCAATTGTACACGCTCCAGTTACCGTTCACAGCAAACTGGAGCGTGTGCAGTTATTGCACACGCTCCAGTTTGCTGTGAACGGTAACTGCACACACTCAATATTTCCGTGAGTGAGCCCACACGATCTAGTATCAAAATAATATGACCACCTACAGTCGCTCAAAAAAGTATCCGAACACTATGGTCGATTACAGAATTCAGAAAAAAAAAATCGTTGCCAGATACTTTTTCTGAATTCTGTAATCGACCATAGTGTTCGGATACTTTTTTGAGCGACTGTACACGTGTATTTTAAGATTACTTTTCTTTTTTAATTTGAGAATTTATTCCCAGTTTTTTATTTATTTATTGCAGTTCAGGGACGTCCCCGGGGAGGGGGAAGACCAGGGGTTCGACCTCCCCCCTTCTTGATAATCCTGTCGTCTCTTATGAAATCTCAAATTTGTCAACAAGCTTTGAATTCCAAAACAGTTGTCTTTGTATAATTTTACTTCAATCCTATATTTTATGCCCGACACTAAAAATAGGTAAAAAGTAAAAAAAATCCTATAAAATCTTATTCCGTATAGAATATCATATTAACCTTCCTATTAGGTAGGATATTTTAATTTAGTAATTAGGAAATCCTACTCGAGTCTTATTCTCAGACGCCCCGAAAACCAAAAAGAAATCTAGGAGACCCCCCCCCCCCGTACTAAATTCTTGAGCCTCCCCCAATTTCTTTACAATCTATCTTTATGTCATTGCTTTTCTACAAATTTAAATATATATATTTTTTTTTCATTATGTAGGTAATTTTTTTTCCTGTATTATTTCGTGGTTGCGTTCTTTGTGATAAACATACGTAGCATTGTATAATTTTTTTAATTAATAAATTCATAATAACTGACAATGGAGGGGGGGGGGGGGGCGTGATTCAGAATCTTTGCCCCGAGAACGAGAATTCCAACACTGTTTTTTACAGGTATAAGAAAGTATATAAAGTATAAGAAAGTAATATAAGTATATATTTATAAAAATAATAAAAATAAATAAATACCCCCTCAAGCAGCTGCTTGCCACAGAGGTCTGACAGGAGCCTGTCAGTTTATATGCCATGGTAGGAGATCTGAGAGGATGGCAGGACCTCCGCAGAAGAACAACACAAACAACCATGCCTTACCCGGGTCTCGAACCCAGGTCCCTTAGATCAATAGTCAAGCGTGCTAACCACTCGGTCATGGGACGGCATTTACAGTATATAAAGATGCAGTTGCATATTTTATTTTAGGAAAAAAAATGCGTAATTTAATTTTTTTTTCATCTCGAGTGTGATTAATTTCAACGAGCTGGCTCGAGTTTCTTTTTTGTTAAATAGCTCGAGTGTAATCAATTTCAACGAGTCGGCTCGAGCTTTTATACTTGATCTGCCATCTCTAGGTAAAACTAGTCTGATATCCCTCTTCCGTTTAATTCAGGGGCGGGGGTGGCTCAGTCGGTAGCGCGCCAGGCTCGTAATCTGTAGTTCCCAGGTTCGAGTCCCAGCTGGGTCAGCGTTGAGATTTATCTCCGCAAAATTCCCCGCCCTGCCCACGGTCAGTAGGGGACACCGATGGGCTTGGAAAGGCCACCGTCCGTCGGATGAGATGTTAAGCCGTGGCCCCGTGTGCGGGAGAGCCATACCCTGTGCACGTTAAAGAACACGCTGGATGGCCTTGACGGGAGGCTACCATCTGTCTCCCAACAGCGTTTCCAATGGGTCCCCTCCCCCAACCTTCTCTGAGTCTTCAGGGTCCATGTGACCTGGCCATTTAGCCCATGGTGTGCAAAAAAGTACCGCTCAGAGGTAAAACAACCCAACCCTCTTCCGTTTAATTCAGAGGTGGAAACATTTCCTTTGAAAAGTACTAACAATTTGCTCCATGGAATGAGGAGTCTGTATTACATCACTTCCTATTACTTGCTTTTGCCTAAAAAAAAAGCTTTTTTTGTTCATTCGCGGGCTAGAGAGTGTCCTTGCTAAAGAAAGATCTTTATCTATCCACGGTCATTCTTATACTCTGCATCTGAATATGCGAGGCAAGGCAAAAAATCGATGCAGCACATTAAGCTGTCTTCCTGAATCTAACTGAACAAGCTGAGCTAATGGAATGGATCAAACACAATAGGCACAGCAAAGTAACTTAAAAAGCAATAAAAACTCTCATCTGTCAATCCGAAAAGATTAAATACAAAAAAGGGTTAGCTGGAAACGCGTCCACTTTGCCAACGATGCGAAATGACGGGTGTCACCGACTCTATTGTTCCATCAAATGTCTGTGACAGGGACTGCTGCAAACTCAAACACAGCCAAATGACGTCTTTTGCCTTTCGGAGGCTTGCACGCGCGTGACGAAATGCTCATCTCGCGTGCCAAAACAGGCAAGTTCCAACACAAAGGGTCTCCCCCTTCCTTCCACATCCCTTTCCCATTTCACGAGACCACCCACTCCCCTTCCAGTCGGCGCATCTGTGACGTGCTGAAAGCGGACCTCAAGCAATGATCAAGGCCTCACTTCCTTTCTCGTGGATGGGTCAGTTTCCGTCCGGACCAAGCGCCAACCAATCACGGGCTTGCATTCGCCTTCAAGCCCTCTGGTAACATCTTCCCTACCTGCTTTCCTCCGTGGCAAGCTAATTAGTTAATTGGGCGTTGTCGCTGGCCTCTGTGAACTGCGCAAATAGGTGGTGGCAGAGGTTGCCATTGTGAACGACAAAGCAGAATTAAGGACGTGAGCATTCTTGCTGGCCGGTGGAATTTGTACAGCTCTGGAAGCTAATTTTCGCATGAAAAAAAAATGAATGGCATTTTCAGATTTTCAAAATAAAACGTAATCATAAAGGTTTCCACTTTTTTTTTTCGACAAAAGAAGTTTATTAAGAAGTTTTTTTTTAGTATAGGGTTGGGTTGTTTTACCTCTGAGCGGCACTTTTTTGCACACCATGGGCTAAATGGCCAGCTCACATGGACACCAAAGGCTCAGAGAAGGTTGGGGGTGGGGACCCACTGGAACAGCTGTTGGGTGACAGATGGTAGCCTCCCGTCAAAGCCATCCAGCGTGTTCTTTAACGTGCACAGGGTAACGGCTTAACGTCCCATCCGACGGACGGCGGCCTTTTCAAGCCCATCGGTGTCCCCTACTGACCGTGGGCAGGGCGGGGAATTTTGCGGAGATAAATCTCAACGCTGACCCAGCTGGGACTCGAACCTGGGAACTACAGATTACGAGCCTGGGCTTAACGTCCCATCCGACGGACGGCGGCCTTTTCAAGCCCATCGGTGTCCCCTACTGACAGGGGGCAGGGCGGGGATTTTTGCGGAGATAAATCTCAACGCTGACCCAGCTGGGACTCGAACCTGGGAACTACAGATTACGAGCCTGGCGCGCTACCGACTGAGCCACCCCTGCCCCTAAAAATAATAATTAAACAACTTATTTTAAAAAAATATTTTATTTCCCACAGTTTATTGAATGCAAGATACAAATTAACTTTAGACAAAAGTAAAGAAGGACCAAGAATCAAATTATTAGTACTCTAATTTTTTTCAAAATCTTAAACATGAAAAAATGATACAAGATATTCAGCAAAGCAGAAGAAGATGAGGAAATATATGTTCTTGAAATATTTAAAACAGGATTAAAACAAGAAAGAAAGAAGTGTAAAAGGATGGTTGGGTTGTTTTACCTCTGAGCGGCACTTTTTTGCACACCATGGGCTAAATGGCCAGGTCACAAGGACCCCGTAAGGCTCAGAGAAGGTTGGGGGAGGGGACCCACTGGAACAGCTGTTGGGAGACAGATGGTAGCCTCCCGTCAAGGCCATCTAGCGTGTTCTTTAACGTGCAGAGGTTATGGCTCTCCCGCACACGGGACCACGGCTTAACGTCCCGTCCGACGGACGGCGGCCTTTCCAAGCCCATCGGTGTCCCCTACTGACCGTGGGCAGGGCGGGGAATGTAAAAGGATGAGTTTGATCTTTATGAATAGATATTTGGATTACGTAAGAGTACCAAAATAACTGATTTTTTTTATCTCACACATCGATCAAGTTTTTCTGCAGTAATGCTAAAAAATATTTTCGTAATTCGCCAAACTAATACTCTTGAAATTAACATATTTTCGTCTCAATAATATTTTTCGAATTCAAATATTTTTAAAGCAAATGTGCTATTTAATTAATATTTTCTTTTCAATTCAACTTTATATTATAGTCTTAATAATTTAATTTATATAATGCATTTTTGCCAAATAAATTGCTCTATAATTGAAACCGAACCCATTTTATTTTTATGAAAAAAATCCGGAACTGAACCTGTTTTTTGTAGTGTCCAATATTCAACTTGATTAGAATGCAAAAGTATATTTTATCCAGTTTGTGTGTAAATGATTATTTCAATTTTCGCGGATTGAGGATTCTTTTGCAGAAACAAGTGAAATGTTTCAGACCCTGTGAATATCAAAACGAATAGTGTTGAAAATGTAAATTTAAAAAGATTTGATTAAGAACAATATATTTTTCTTTTCAGCTGCATTTTCCAGTTGTAAGCTTATTTAAGAAGTTATGGATTTTCCAACTGATTATCGATTGACATAACATTGGAAGTTCTGATAAAGTGACGGCTAAGTTTATATTCCAAATGTTAAATCTAATCTAAGCCTTGAAACCGGTTCGGCAAAGCAGGCATATAGCCAAAAAAATTTTTTTTTTATTTGATGGGGAGGAAACTCAGGGATGAACCCAAAATTTAAAAATGGTGATGGAAGTAATGATGATTCAATATAAGTGATGTATCTTTTATTTACTGCTGGTAAAATATATCATATATATATTTTATGAAATATATAATATTTTATAATATATATAATAAAATAATAAATGAATACTTTAAATAAAAAAATTAATACCCCCTCAAGCAGCTGCTTGCCACAGAGGTCTGACAGGAGCCTGTTAGTTTATATGCCAAAGTAGAAGGTCTGAGAGGATGGCAGGACCTCAGCAGAAAAACGACACACACATCCATGCCTTACCCGGGGCTCGAACCCAGGTTCCTTAGATTAGTAGCCAAGCGCGCTAACCACTCGGCCAAAACACACAAAAAAAAAATTCGTTTTTTAAATATTAATCTTCTTTACCTTCTAGCCCATAACTGATCTATTGGTTAGCCTATATGACTACTAAACCAACGAGCATGTCCCTGTGTATGTGTTTGCATATTGTATGGGTTGGGTTGTTTTACCTCTGAGCGGCACTTTTTTGCACACCATGGGCTAAATGGCCAGGCCACATGGACCCCAAAGGCTCAGAGAAGGTTGGGGGAGGGGACCTACTGGAACAGCTGTTGGGAGACAGATGGTAGCCTCCCGTCAAGGCCATCCAGCGTGTTCCTTAACGTGCAACAGGGTATGGCTCTCCCGTACACGGGGCCACGGCTTAACGTCCCATCCGACGGACGGCGGCCCTTCCAAGCCCATCGGTGTCCCCTACTGACCGTGGGCAGGGCGGGGATTTTTGCGGAGATAAATCTCAACGCTGACCCAGCTGGGACTCGAACCTGGGAACTACAGATTACGAGCCTGGCGCGCTACCGACTGAGACACCCCCGCCCCACATATTGTATGAGAAACCAGAACAAGCCCAATAGAGCTTCTACGTTATCTCCGTCCTTTGTATAGGGGAGTATTTTCTTCCTTTTTTTACAGATTTAGAATTTCGAAGGGCTGCTACGTACATGTGGCAAGAGACAGACACCAGCTATTGAATAGTAGAGTTGGCATGTGGATGTTGTGCTTGTGGATAAATGTTTATTTCTTTTACCGTGTTATCTTTCTTTAGGCGGCCACTCTTCACGGACCATGTCAGTGTAAAATGTCGTACACAAGACATGTAATGGAAGCGATAGCTCACTAGAAAAAAATAAACACTGATCTCTGTTACTTAAGGAAACTTTGGACCATCGATTCGTTGGCAATCAGAAATGACAATCGTTAGCCAACAGTAAAGTATGGATCTGTTTTTGCAACAGACATCCACTTAACACAGAGTGGAGTTCTGACAAATATATTTCGCCATAAAGTAAGAGAAGTGAGAGCCGAGTAGAAAGGCAAACTAACATCTATGTTTATAGAAGACACTACAACGCTATCCCAGCTGAGTCGGAGATATAACGAAGAATAGAGTGGATGGGGATCAAGTTGCTTCTACTTACAAACAGCTTCCCTTTTTTTCGCCGGCTCTTCATGTTTTTTTCGCGTTTCAATTGTATCCCATTCTCAGAGGAGCTTCAAGAATTCCCGCCATCTAACACAGATATTTGTCTTCTTCACTCTCCTGTTTAATGTTTTAATTATTTAATTATTAACACTTAGATTACTCATAAAAAAACTTATTAACTACATGTATAAACCGCAGATTAATGCAAAAAAATTAAACACAACTTATTAAATAATAAACTTCCGTGGCCGAGTGGTTAGCACGCTTGGCTACTGATCTAAGGGACCTGGATTCGAGCCCCGGGTAAGGTATGGATGTTCGTGCTGTTTTCTGCTGAGGTCCTGCCATCCTCTCAGATCTTCTACTGTGGCATATAAACTGATCAGGCTCCTGTCCGACCTCTGTGGCAAGCAGCTGCTTGAGGGGATATTTATATATATTTTTAATTTTTTTAATGTGTTAAGAGTTTTACCAGACCTATTGCCTTGTGGACAGAGGACTCATTCGAAATACTATTCAGAACATTGAATCATTAAACAGTGTTTGCAAAACATCTAAATTTTGATATGTACGAACGAGTTTTCTGTCAAGAATATCCATAAATTAATTATTCTTAATGTATACCTCCCACTAAAATTTTCAGTCCTATGCAATTGCTAAGTCCGCTAATGGCGTCCCCTTCCACTCCTGAAATACTTGTAATCGACTCATTACAAATATTTCAGGAGTGTAAAACCTAACAGGAAATCATTCGAAATGTTTTTTGGCTCCCAGAGAAGAATCATGATTTTTTTTAAGCTTTAAATCATGATGATTACTTTCGTCCTTCGAACTACAAAGAGTTAACAGAAGGACTCGCGAAAGTTAATTTTCCTTCAGCTGATATAGTGAATGGATATGAAAAAATGAACCCGAACTTCTGAAGGTTCAGCATTCCCTTGTGGAAAGCGAATTGTTTTCTTTAGTCCTCGTATCGTAAAACAAATGGGCAAAAGCTATATAAACATTAATGTGTTTTACTGTCTTGAAAGGGAAGTCAATTCTAATGAGAAATGGGCCATTGAATACATTTAAAACAACTAGAAAGCAAAAATTCAAGTTATGTCACTGTTAAACCTCATTTAAATCTCCTCAACTTTAAACATAAGCATTTTATTTTTATGCCAATATTACATGGAAACAAATTTAAGATCTCAATCAAATGCATTTGAATACTGATTTCGAACAATATTCTCTCGGTTGTTAAAGTATTATGGTCTTAAAACATTATTTTATTTAAAGCGTTTAGGATGGCCTAGTGAAACTATTTAATTCGAAAAAATGCTCTGTTGTCAATATACCTTAAGTTAGCGAATTATAAGAAAGATAACAAATGTTACTCTTTGGCGAAAGTGTAACCATTTTATAATGAAGCTAGCGCTCTAAACGGTTTCATTTTTTCTGCTATTCAATACGTCAATATTAGGGAGATGTAGTTAAATCTGGAAGTTCTTTATAGATACAAGTTTCCATTTAGTACGTAGCCTAAAGGTTTGCAAAAAAACTAATCAATTTTACCGGTTATTGCCTCCTTAATTACTCATTTTAATAGATTATGATAAGAAGCGAAAATATTTTTTCTCTTTAAAGGCTTTTCGTTAAAATTCAGGCTCAGACGTCGTCCATCATCTCTTCTCTTCCAGTTTACACTTTTATTCCCATTCTTTATTCCCATTCTTGAATTTAAAGACTGATTTCGATTTCTGAAAAGCAACGACCAGACTGTAAATTTGCGTTATGGGAGTAGTGGGATCTGTGTCATTTGGGAAGAAATTATTTCTTTTTCTCTTTTGGAACCTTATTCGTGGCGGAAATTTTTAATATAAAATGGGAAGCATGTTGAAAGTATTAAAAAGGAATGAAGGTTGAAGGATTATTAAAATATTAATATTTGCTTTGGTGGTTGCAATAACAATAGGGAACGTCTTCTACAGTGTAACTTAATGATGTAAGAATAATTAACACTTATTATAAACACCTTAGCCGTTTTCCCTGCCATCCTCTCAGACCTTCTACTATGGCATATAAACTGACGGGCTCCTGTCAGACCTCTGTGGCAAGCAGCTGCTTGAGGGGATATTTATTATTTATTTTTTTTATTTATAAACACCGAGATATTTATAAATGCATGTGGGTTTCACCTAATAGATTGCATAGTAATGTGATCGATTATTTATTAATTTCGACAAATGGGTTAGCTTGGTTACGAATACCAGATCACGTAGGGGAGCCGAAATTGAGTCTGACCATTACCTTCTTAAAAGTATATTTCAACTGAAGCTTAAGAAATGTTGCATTAAGGTTAAAAGAATTACCGGTAACACTGAAAGCTCTGAAGGACCAAGTAGACAAAGTTCATCATGATAGAATACTTGGTCATTATGGCAATCCTGTTCGCACATTACTAAAAAGTTGAGGAAGAATGAAACCATTTTAAACAGGTTATTAACACCCCACTCGCTTGATTGAAGATTTACGAATTGCAGTGAAATAAACATTCTTTACTGATCACGGCTGACCCGATAGATGAAGATAGGAGGCGACTGCCTCATGGCGCCATTTTGGAAAAGCTCTGAAATTGGGGATAAAGTACCGTTAAAATTTCAGTTGCAAGAAACAATATTATAAATTACAATATCTCAGAAAATATAAATGTGATTTTAAAATGTTGCAGTTCTTTATATTTTACCCTGAGAGATGTACAATCGCTCAAAAAAATATCCGAACACTATGATTGATTGCAGAATTCAGAAAAGATATCTGGCAACGATTTTTTTAGAAATTAGTGATCTGGCAACCTTCGTGTCACGAAGAGCGACTGTACGTTGGGTTTTGATGCAAAACGAATACCTATCATAGGTGCCCCATTTTTTACCTCTTCAGGCGCCAAAATTCTGGTCACATACGCAATCCGTTGCTTCGATTCTATTCGCTGCATTGTAACGAAAATGATTTCACATCACAGCAGGCACCTTTCAAGCACTCATCGAAACTATGCCACGTTGCTTCAAATGATTCTGAAAACACAAGGGTATCCCACACAATACTGAGGTAAGGGTTTAAAATTTTTGACAACACAGTGTAGGTATCTCTTTTTGCCACGAATAGCGTTGTGTTGGGTTGTTTTACCTCTGAGCGGCACTTTTTTGCACACCATGGGCTAAATGGCCAGGTCACATGGACCCCGAAGGCTCAGAGAAGGTTGGGGGAGGAACACTGTTTGCTGAACTTTGCACTTTTGCCACTGGAACAGCTGTTGGGAGACAGATGGTAGCCTCCCGTCAAGGCCATCCAGCGTGTACTCTAACATGCACAGGGTATGTCTCTCCCGCACACGGGGCCACGGCTTAACGTCCCATCCGACGGACGGCGGCCTTTCCTAGCCCATCGGTGTCCCCTACTGACCGTGGGCAGGGCGGGGAATTTTGCGGAGATAAATCTCAACACTGACCCAGCTGGGACTCGAACCTGGGAACTACAGATTACGAGCCTGGCGCGCTACCGACTGAGCCACCCCCGCCCCTGATGCATAGCCATGGCTCTATTCGTAGTAGAGCTATACTCTGTGCTCGTTAAGGAACACCTTGTCAAAACTTAAACCTCAGACCAAAATTGCCTTTTAAAAAGTTAAGAGTATATAAGTACCTCTATTCTAAACATAAACGATCATTTGTAGTTTTATATACAGTATATATCAGGATTCCATATGTATGAATGTCAATATGTAACCGATGTATTGTATATAAACTTTTTGTAACGGCATATATTTAACGTTTCCTGCGGATAAGCTACCCAATTATTATTTTATTAATTCCTCTTTTTACTCTTTTTTCCTCTATTGCCTGTATTAACCGAAGTGCTATTTAAGGAGTATGTAGCATTTGTTCTTACAGTCAAGCTCTCAAAACTTGATGCGATCAATATCTGTATATGCAAATGCAAAGGAAAGTAAAGAATTGTGAATTAAAAGAGAAAGGTTTTCTTCTGTCTCCTAACAACTGTTCAATGGAGTCCATCATCATCATCATCTTCAAGCAGCCATGGGCTACGGAGGTCCAACCAGACCGTGCAATTTAATTCTCCAAGCAAGAGATTTTAGATCCTGAGCTACATCTACTGCATCTGGCCACTGCACACCAATTCTAACAAGGTCCTGTTTGACATTGTCTGCCCACCACATCCTTGGTCTCCCCCTATTTCTGAGGCCTTTAGGCACACTGTTCATAACCCTATTCGCCAAACTATAATTATTGATACGGGCAACATGGCCAAACCAACGGAGTCTCTCTCTGCACAATATGCTGCTTAAAGGAGGTTGCAAACTCCTTTGCCTAAGCTCATCATTAGTTACAAAGTTGAACCACCAAATGCCCAAGATACTACCTGAATAACAAGGTCCTGTTTAACATTGTCTGCCCACCGCATCTTAGGTCTACCTCTCTTTCTGAGGCCTTTAGGCACACTGTTCATAACCCTATTCGCCAATCTATAATTATTGATACGGGCAACATGGCCAAACCAACGGAGTCTCTCTCTGCACAATATGCTGCTTAAAAGAGGTTGCAAACTCCTTTGCCTAACCTCATCATTGGTTACAAAGTTGAACCACCTAATGCCCAAGATACTGCGTAAGCATCTAGAATCAAAAGCATCAAGTTTCCTGTTATCTTGTTTACACAGCGTCTAAGTTTCACTACCATAACTAACCCTAGAAAGAACCAAACTATTATACAGTCTAATTTTAGTCTTTAGGTGTATACGCCTCCAGTGTCCAGAAAAAAAATTGATCTTCATTAAATCCAAAGATGAGAAATGCTCCCCTTTTTCAGTCATCTTTTTCTCAATGGTTCTTTTAATAAAGCTAGTATAATTAATGAAAGTTATGGGTTCGAGCCCCGGGTAAGGCATGGATGTATGTGTCGTTTTTCTGCTGAGGTCCTGCCATCCTCTCAGATCTTCTACTGTGGCATATAAACTGACAGGCTCCTGTCAGACCTCTGTGGCAAGCAGCTGCTTGAGGGGGTATTTATTATATTTTTTTTTATTATAATTAATTAAAATTAAAAAAGTTATAATTAATTTTAAAAAATTTAACAGAACAATTAACACTTTTTTTTTTAATTTTAACACTTCATCAGAAACACGGAGTAAGTTCTGTCCTCAAGGCTACAAATCAGTTGACTTTGAACTGGCTCGGTTTCTCACATTTCTTGCACACAAGTTCCTTTTCTGTTCTTCATAAAGTTCCATCAATGCAAATAAGAAAAATATTTTACTAATCTCAAAAAATATTATGTCAACACTTTTTCCTTCAAAGACATATTAGAACCTGAAAATCAAAGTATGGAAAGAATCTTCTTTAAACTTTTAATTTTATTTTTAAAAGATATTGATATGTTTGATTTCCTTTAAAAAAAAGTCAGCGTTGAGATTTATCTCCGCAAAATTCCCCGCCCTGCCCACGGTCAGTAGGGGACACCGATGGGCTTGGAAAGGCCGCCGTCCGTCGGATGGGACGTTAAGCCGTGGCCCCGTGTGCGGGAGAGCCATGCCCTGTGCACCTTAAAGAACACGCTGGATGGCTTGACGGGAGGCTACCATCTGTCTCCCAACAGCTGTTCCAGTGGGTCACCTCCCCCAACCTTCTCTGAGCCTTCGGGGTCCATATGACCTGGCCATTTAGCCCATGGTGTGCAAAAAAGTGCCGCTCAGAGGTAACCCAACCCAACTTTAAAAAAAAATAACTTGTGACTGAATGAGTCTGCATAGTGATTATCTATGCGGGAATATTCATTTTGTTGAGTTTGTTTCAATTCAATTCAATGCAAATATCTTACCTAGAAACGTCATCTCTACATTATACTGGATTGATGCACATACAATTCAATACCGAATATGAAACTTTTCCTCCACTGCAGATAGCGGTCAAAGAACTGTAAACAGTGAATAATACATCTCCATTATTCATGAAATTTAATTTTTTTAACTATCACGAAAAAAAAATATGCATAACCTTTTTTTTCTCCCAAAACAAAGTAAAGCTATGTGAAATATAGTAAGTATAGTAAATATAGTAAAGCTATGTGAACCAAGACTAAATACACAGAGTTTTCTGTTGACACAGAAGTCAATAAATCAGTAAACAGTTTTTGTGGAAAAGATGAGTGTACCAATTCCGGAGACTCTTCAGATTCATGCCGGAATGCTGTAACCACTGAACTAAAATATTGGCTAGTCATATTAGTGGGAAGATGACGAGTCAATTGAAGCGCAGTGGTTATAACACTCTGGCATTAATCTAAAGAGACGTGGGTTCGAGTCTCCAGAATTGGCAAACTCATTTTTTCCAGAAAAACCGTTTAACGTACAATAAATGTACTCAGTTATTAGCTTAATAAATCCGAAATCCACGGGACCTAGTACGAACTGAATTTTAGGAAATTACTGTTTTTTGAAAGTGCTGCACATAGTCTAAGTGCCCAGAAGTAAATCGGACTATTGTGGAATTAAACAAAAGAAACTTTTTCTAATCTATATGCTTCAGAATTTAATCAGAGATTAGAGCAGAATATTTTAAAATGCAAAATGTATGCAAATAAACATGCAAAATATTTCTACATTATTTTTGGGAAATATACTACATACTAGATGCTTTGCCTCTCAAGCGTTGTCATCATCATCCTCCTCCTCAAGCAGCCATGGGCTACGGAGGTCCAACCAGACCATGCAATTTAGTTCTCCAAGCAAGTCTGTCCTGAGCTACATCTGCTGCATCTGGCCACTGCACACCAATTCAAATAAGGTCCTGTTTGACATTGTCTGCCCACCGCATCCTAGGTCTACCCCTCTTTCTGATCTTCTTTAGGCACACTGTTCATAACCCTATTCGCCAATCTAAAATTATCCATACGGGCAACATGGCCAAACCAACGGAGTCTCTCTCTGCACGATATGCTGCTTAAAGGAGGTTGCAGACTCCTTTGCCTAACCTCATCATTAGTTACAAAGTTGAACCACCAAATGCCCAAGATACGACCTGAATAAATAGGTTCTGTTTAACATTGTCTGTCCACCGCATCCTAGGTCTACCCCTCTTTCTGAGGACTTTAGGCACACTGTTCATAACCCTATCCGGCAATCTAAAATTATCCATACGGGCAACATGGCCAAACCAACGGAGTCTCTCTCTGCACAATATGCTGCTTAAAGGAGGTTGCAGACTCCTTTGCCTAACCTCATCATTAGTTACAAAGTTGAACCACCAAATGCCCAAGATACTACCTGAATAACAAGGTCCTGTTTAACATTGTCTGCCCACCGCATCTTAGGTCTACCCCTCTTTCTGAGGCCTTTAGGCACACTGTTCATAACCCTATTCGCCAATCTAAAATTATCCATACGGGCAACATGGCCAAACCAACGGAGTCTCTCTCTGCACAATATGCTGCTTAAAGGAGGTTGCAGACTCCTTTGCCTAACCTCATCATTAGTTACAAAGTTGAACCACCAAATGCCCAAGATACGACCTGAATAAATAGGTTCTGTTTAACATTGTCTGCCCACCGCATCCTAGGTCTACCCCTCTTTCTGAGGCCTTTAGGCACACTGTTCATAACCCTATTCGCCAATCTAAAATTATCCATACGGGCAACATGGCCAAACCAACGGAGTCTCTCTCTGCACAATATGCTGCTTAAAGGAGGTTGCAAACTCCTTTGCCTAACCTCATCATTAGTTACAAAGTTGAACCACCAAATGCCCATCATCAAGTTGATGCCACCAAATGCCTGCATAAGCATCTGGAATCAAAAGCATCTAGTTTCCTGTTATCTTTTTACACAGCGTCCATAGGAGGACCAAATTAACACCCTCCTCCCTCTGGTCTACGCCTCTGCACCTTTACGTCATACTACGACCCGTATGTAAAACTATAACCTACACGACACTGAAATCGAAATTTTATGCTAAAACGTAGACTCTTCCGTAACAATGTGTTGGGCAGCTGACAACTGGCTGTGTCTTGATTGGCTGCCTACAAATTGGTTCTAAAATTCGTGAATTTTGATGTGAACTTGCGTTCCCTATTCCATAGCAGAATAGACTGCAAAATATTTAAAAAGCGCACCTTTCAAAATGTGCCGGATTATTGATAATTCCGGATTCACGAGGTTCTACTGTATTTACCATCAGCATTAGCGTGCTTGGCTTCTGATCAAAAGGACCTGGATGTTTGTATTGTTTTTCTGTTGAGGTTCCGCCATCCTCACACATCTTCTACTGTGGCATATAAACTGACAGCCTCCTGTCAGACCTCTGCGGTAAGAAACTACTTGAGGTATTTATTTTAAACTACTTATTGTTATGTTTTCTAAGCTCATTTATTAGTGACAGTGTTTTCTTAAATAATCTTATCAGCTTTCAATTGATTCTTCAAGAGGTTACTAAGAGCTTAAGAGATGTTTAAAGAATTAATTGAAAGCTGATATGACTATTTAGAAAAAAATTATTCGATATTGACTTATTAGCTTTTGACTTCTGTGTCAACAGAAAACTCTGTGTATTTACTATTGGTTCACATAGTTACATAGCTTTTACTACACAGTCAATATTAGAAAAATACTATTCGGATATTGATTCAATTTGTCCATGCAGTCCTCACCGTCGCTTAAAAAAAAAACGCGACCTGAGGTCACACCACAGAAATTCTTGCTTCGAATATGCTGATTTAAGGCTCTCCCGTTCCAGCTACCAGTGCGAAAAACATATTTTTTACAATATGTAAAAAAAAATAATGTGAATGGTAGGTCCATCATTATGAAACAGCCCCATAACCTCTGGCATGGGGGCGGGGGTGGCTCAGTCGGTAGCGCGCCAGGCTCGTAATCTGTAGTTCCCAGGTTCGAGTCCCAGCTGGGTCAGCGTTGAGATTTATCTCCGCAAAATTCCCCGCCTTGCCCACGGTCAGTAGGGGACACCGATGGGCTTGGAAAGGCCGCCGTCCGTCGGATGGGACGTTAAGCCGTGGTCCCGTGTGTGGGAGAGCCATACCCTGTGCACGTTAAAGAACACGCTGGATGGCCTTGACAGGAGGCTACCATCTGTCTCCCAACAGCTGTTCCAGTGGGTCCCCTCTCCCAACCTTCTCTGAGCCTTCGGGGTCCATGTGACCTGGCCATTTCGCCCATGGTGTGGAAAAAAGTGCCGCTCAGAGGTAAAACAACCCAACCCAACCTCTGGCATGGCGCAAAGTCCACCTCCCCGTTTACTAATTGCTTAAACCATCAAGCTGCTAATAACATTAAGCAACCCAAGTGTTGTCGTTGGAGTACTAGCAAGCTGCTTGTACGAGACACACTAATCCTATCTTAGGTAGTGTATTTCCTATTGATAGAAAATACACTTCCTAAGAACAAGAGAGATCCTCTTCATTGAGTCCTTGTAACCCTTCCTACAGCCTATTGAGAGATAAAAAAAATGCCCTTCAGGGGTCAAACCAACTCAACTGAACATTTTGTGGATGACCCCTTAACGGCTAAGTTTACGGATCGATAAACTGCAGAAGGGCATACCCGAAACTGCATCAGCAGAGGACTTTTCACACACATTGGTCTAACTGACCACGTCTCCAAAACCTTTCACGAGAGTAATTTACTCGAATAGTTTATGCATTCCCTCGAACAACTACAACGCTCGAAGAGACGCTTATTGGATCTACCTCTCAGTTGAAGGTCCCCGGTGCATTGCCTGTTTACGAATGCATCAATTTTTCTCTCTCTCCTCTGCAGGGTGATATTCTCAATAACCGTAATGATACCAATCTGCGAAACCGATTTCGTTTTTTCGTTCTCCCGAAAAGGAAGAAACAATGCATAGAGAGGGAAAAAAGCTCCTAACGTAACAGTGTGAAAATGACATCTGGTGACTGCTTGTGCGAACGTCGCTTTACCTGTTTACGATCTCTGCAAATTTAGCATAACAAATGACCGTGTTTAGGATAATATCTCACAGCACAGTCATTCGTAGCACGTACTTCGTCCCATGCACTCGCATTATTAATACACTCCATACCTGAATTGCCTGTACAAAAGGGGACACACGAAGGCCGATTATTGGCTAGGTTGGTCTCTACCCACACACCCCCGGGCTGTCGCGTGCCTGGGACTGGCGGTGTTGCCATAGCAACGGCGGGGAGCTATTGACTCGGGGCAGTAGACACGAGTAATAGGCTCTCTGAGATTGAGCAGAAGAGAGGGGGGATAGACAAGGAAGGAGGGTGTGCATAGATGTCTTCCATGCGTGTGTTCATTTTGCGGTAGTCTGGGCCACGGCGTATGTATGCACTTCAGAGGAGATTAATTGATGGTCTCTCGCAATGAGTACAAAAAGAGGGGGGGGGGGAGTTTTTTGTGATCCGATGTTCCGCTGTGTCGGAAATGTAGAATGCAGACGAAAAGCATAAAGAATTGAAGAAAGAATGTGTAACGTCTTCGTGAAGAGTTTTTCCTCCTTCGTTTCGTTTTTTTTTATTTCGTTCCATTTAGGGCTTAGGCCTGACCGTTTCCGGTGCATCGTCTCAGAGGAACGATAGTACAGATCACCTTTCAAAGTACCATTTACAGAACATTTAGGATTTTGCTTTGTAAACTTTTTTTTTTCGCAACAGACACATTTTTCTCTTGGGTAAGTGAATCGAAGTTGTGTTTGCTGTGGAGCATATAATTCCTGTGGAGCATATAAGAACTCATCCGACCACCTTCAAAATGAGGGGCCACAAATGTTACCGAGGGCTTGAGTCTCACTGAACCTTAATCTGGTGACGGTTAAATGACCAGACCACAAAGATTTAGATTGAGTTAGGGTAGAAGAACAATTGGTTAACTTTTAGGACACAGGAACCTTAACACTGTGCTACAGTTTACTATATTAGTACACCTATGTCGTTACACCTGGACATTGCATTTCTCTCTCTATGGCGGTGCTGTCACATGGGTTACGGAGGTCTAACCAGACCGTGCAATTTAGTTCTCCAAGCTAGTCTGTCCTGAGCTACATCTGCTGCATGTGGCCACTGCACACCAATTCTAACAAGGTCCTGTCTGCCCACCGCATCCTAGGTCTTCCCCTCTTTCTGAGGCTTTTAGGCACACTATTCAAACCCTATTCGACAATCTAAAATTATCCATACGGGCAACATGGCCAAACCAACGGAGTCTCTCTCTGCACAATATACTGCTTAAAGGAGGTTGCAGAATCCTTTGCCTAACCTCATCATTAGTTACAAAGTTGAACCACCAAATGCCCAAGATACTACCTGAATAACAAGGTCCTGTTTAACATTGTCTGCCCACCGCATCCTAGGTCTCCCCCTCTTTCTGAGGCTTTTAGGCACACTATTCATAACCCTATTCGCCAATCTAAAATTATCCATACGGGCAACATGGCCAAACCAACGGAGTCTCTCTCTGCACAATATACTGCTTAAAGGAGGTTGCAGAATCCTTTGCCTAACCTCATCATTAGTTACAAAGTTGAACCACCAAATGCCCAAGATACTACCTGAATAACAAGGTCCTGTTTAACATTGTCTGCCCACCGCATCCTAGGTCTCCCCCTCTTTCTGAGGCTTTTAGGCACACTATTCATAACCCTATTCGCCAATCTAAAATTATCCATACGGGCAACATGGCCAAACCAACGGAGTCTCTCTCTGCACAATATACTGCTTAAAGGAGGTTGCAGAATCCTTTGCCTAACCTCATCATTAGTTACAAAGTTGAACCACCAAATGCCCAAGATACTACCTGAATAACAAGGTCCTGTTTAACATTGTCTGCCCACCGCATCCTAGGTCTCCCCCTCTTTCTGAGGCTTTTAGGCACACTATTCATAACCCTATTCGCCAATCTAAAATTATCCATACGGGCAACATGGCCAAACCAACGGAGTCTCTCTCTGCACAATATACTGCTTAAAGGAGGTTGCAGAATCCTTTGCATAACCTCATCATTAGTTACAAAGTCGAACCACCTAATGCCCAAGATACTACCTGAATAACAAGGTCCTGTTTACTCTAGGACCAGATACCGTGCTTATAGGACCAGAGGCCGTGCTTACTCTAGGAGCAGATACCTGTTGCGGAAAGAGCAGGATCCGGTGACCTTCCGAAAAGCCATTCATTCTATATTAGTTATATAAAAAAACTTGATTTTTATATCGCTAAGTTTATATTTCACGTCATTATCATTATATTTCATATTTTTAATGAAGGTTGATGAATTTGGGATTTCGTTTAATGCGACAAGACTTTCGGAGGGGGGGGGGGTCCGGCTTTCCTTGGTACGTCCGTAGGTAGCGCACAAGGCTTGCATATCCCAGGTTCGAGTCCCAACTGTGCCAACGTAGAAATTTATCTCTGCTAACTCCTATCTTGCTGTCGATAAGAAAGGGGACACCGATACTTGAACAAGCCATGTTGGGGCGGGGGTGGCTCAGTCGGTAGCGCGCCAGTCTCGTAATCTGTAGTTCCCAGTTCGAGTCCCAGCTGGGTCAGCGTCGAGATTTATCTTCACAAAATTCCCCGCCCTGCCCACGGTCAGTAGGGGACACCGATGGGCTTGGAAAGGCCGCCGTCCTTCGGATGGGACGTTAACCCGTGGCCCCGTGTGCGGGAGAGCCATACCCTGTGCACGTTAAAGAACACACTGGATGGCCTTGACGGGAGGCTACCATCTGTCTCCTAACAGCTGTTCCAGTAGGTCCCCTCCCCCAACCTTCGGGGTCCTTGTGACCTGGCCATTTAGCCCATAGTGTGCAAAAAAGTGCCGCTCAGAGGTAAAACAACCCAACAAGCCATGTTCATCAGATGGGACGTTAAGCAGTGGCTCCATGTGCAGGAGAGCCATTCCCGGTGCAAGCTAAAGAATAAGGTGGACGGCCTAGAGAGGAGGCTTCTATCTGTCCCCTAACAGCTGTCCGTTGGATGCCCATCTTTGGGTCCGTGGGGTTTTTGTGACCTGGCCATTTAAGTCTATTGTGTAAAAAAAGTTCCGCTCAGAGATAAAACAATCTCTCACTCGTCAATGCAAATTATCACAGAAAAAGTTAACGCTAATATTTCAGAAAATTATCTCACATTTTCAAACAAGAAAAAAGTGGATTATATTCTTTGCAGGAACACGTTCAGGTGTAAATTATCATCAGGTGAAAAAAGCGGATTTTTTTTTTTAAAACCAAATATTTTGCTCTTAATACGAGCACATTTCAATAATCATATTTCTGAATATCCTTGAATTGTGAGCCCAAAGAACTGTTTCATTCAAGTGGCAATAACCAGGTTGGTTTGTTTTATCTATGAGTGGAAACTTTGCCCACAATGCACTGATTGGTCAGGTTACAAAGATCCCAAGGGAGCTGAGTAGGGAAACCACTGGCAGCTGTTAGGAGACAGATGGAAACCTCGCGTCATAAGTTATCTAGCGTTCTTTGAAGTGCACAAAAAATGGCTATCTGCTCAAGGAGAACGGCTCAATGTCCCATCCGACGGACAGCAATCTTTACCGAGTTCATAGGTATCCTCTTTCTTACCGAGGTAACAGTCGAGGTTAGAGGGAAAAAATTCACCTCTGGCACAAGTGGGTTGGGTTGTTTTACCTCTGAGCGGCACTTTTTTGCACACCATGGGCTAAATGGCCAGGTCACATGGACCCCGAAGGCTCAGAGAAGGTTGAGGGAGGGGACCCACTGGAACAGCTGTTGGGAGACAGATGGTAGCCTCCCGTCAAGGCCATCCAACGTGTTCTTTAACGTGCGCAGGGTATGGCTCTCCCTCACACGGGGCCACGGCTTAACGTCCCATCCGACGGACGGCGGCCTTTCCAAGCCCATCGGTGTCCCCTACTGACCGTGGGCAGGGCGGGGAATTTTGCGGAGATAAATCTCAACGCTGACCCAACTGGGACTCGAACCTGGGAACTACAGATTACGAGCCTGGCGCGCTACCGACTGAGCCACCCCCGCCCCTAGGCACAAGTGGGACTGTAATCTGAAACAAGTTTATGTATGAATAATGTCAAATATGAAGCAGCACATCTTTGTCACCATTTGTCACCAAAGGCCGGATTTATACCTCACGCGATCCTAGGCACACAAAACGCAGTGCGCACTTACGTAACGTCGTTTCTTTTCATTTTTGAATTCTGCAAAACAATGGAGCTTTTTTTTCCACTTTCATAACAATGAAGAAAAGAACTAATCTAATCGAAATGGAAGTAAGAATTTTAGTGATAAATAATATAGTGTTGTCACCAAATACTGCGATAACTTTTTGTTCTGGAATATCCAAATTATACTAAATTTTCAAAGTAATGGGATACTTCAATATTGTGTGAATCGGAAAGTTACACTCAAAACTTCCTGACTGTGAAATGTCTTTTGTATCAGAATGTCACAGAGGTAAATGTAAATTTTTCTAAACCCCGTTTTCGAGCAGTATTTGTTTACTATTAAAAGAGTTCTTCCCATGGCCGAATGGTTAGCGCGCTTGGCTACTGATCTAAGAGACCTGGGTTCGAGTCCCGGGTAAGGCATGGCTGTTTGTGTCGTTTTTCTGCTATAGGTCCTTCCATCCTCTCAGACCTTCTACTATGGCATATAAACTGACAGGCTCCTGTCAGACCTCTGTGGCAAGCAGCGGCTTGAGGGGGTATTTATTTTTATTATTATTTAGAAGCTGAAACATTTAACATTTACCACAGATATTTCACTGCTATTTCTGTTCTGTGCTGCAGAGCTGCACACATATTTCAGAGGTCCAGTAGTGTTGTTAGTCGTGTAAGAATTGACCTGAAAAGTCTTAACAAATCGTTTACAATCTTCTAAAATTGCATTTTCTTTAGTAAAGTCTTTTCAGTTTCCATCAGTTTTTGAAACAGTGTTGAAGATGAATGTAACAGCAGCATCTGCTCTCAAATATTTCAGCTTCAATAACTTTAACTATATAACAAATATGTGTAAAATCGAGAATTAGAAAAATTTGATCAATATCTATAATTTATCTCCTGTGATACATTTCTATGAAAAGCTTACTTTTAAAATTAAGGAGCTTGAAATTGGGTTTTCCATTCATATAACGTATAAGTGTCCCAAATACCTTTGATAATATGTTCTGTATTCTCTCAATCCTTATCCTATAAAGGGGCGGGAGTGGCTCAGTCGGTAGCGCGCCAGGCTAGTAATCTGCAGTTCCCAGGTTCGAGTCCCAGCTGGGTCAGCGTTGAGATTTATCTCCGCAAAACTCCCCGCACTGCCCACGGTCAGTAGGGGACACCGATGGGCTTGGAAAGGCCACCGTCCGTCGGATGGGATGTTAAGCCGTGGCCCCGTGTGCGGGAGAGCCATACCCTGTGCACGTTAAAGAACACGCTGGATGGCCTTGACGGGAGGCTACCATCTGTCTCCCAACAGCTGTTCCAGTGGGTCCCCTCCCCCAACCTTCTCTGAGCCTTCGGGGTCCATGTAGCCTGGCCATTTAGCCCATGGTGTGCAAAAAAGTGCCGCTCAGAGGTAAAACAACCCAACCCAACTGCCCTGTTTGTTACTGAGTCTAGCAGGTCTTTCCATGATCGCTTTGGATTCAGTTGGTACTTTTCCTTTTATTGCACAATGCCCTGAATGGCCAGGTCACAAGGATTTCATATATCATTGGAAACCCACTAGAACCAGGGTAATACATATTCCGTGTCAATTTTTGGAACACTATGATACATTTTGTGTCTAATAGTGGCTTGGCAGTATACATTTCGTGTCAAAAATTTTACAGGTCTGTACATAATTTGTTTCAATATTTGACACACAAGCATATGATTTATCTGAGAATTTAGTTGCCTAGTACATAATTTCTGTCAAAATTTGACTGACCAAAATGTAATGCCCTCAAAATTAGTCTGAACGTTATTTTGGCTATTTCTAAACTTTACATAAATCTCCAGAGGTAGATGTTGAAATGCTTAAAGCTGAAAATGTTTCGGTTACCACATGGATGACAGAAATTTTGAATATCTTTTATGTTAAAGGCATTGTTTATAAGGATTTTACAAGAGCTATTATTATCCTTATTTTTAAAAAAAGGTGATCGTAGTTCTTCTGATAACTGTAGGGGTATCAGCCTACTTTCTGTTCCAGGTAAAGTTCTCTGCATGATTGTGCTTAATAGAATTAAGAATCTGGTTGACAGTCAATTGCGTGATGAACAATGTGGATTCAGAAATGGTAGGGGATGTGTGGATCAGATATTTTCACTCATGCAGATTCTTGAGAAATGTTTAGAGTTTCAGAAACCTTTGGTTGCTAGGCTTTGTTGATTTCAAAAAGGCTTTTGACTCTGTTGATCGGCATAATTTGTGGTTGATTGTGAGATCGTTTGGCATATTACACAAGTTAGTTAACATAATGAAAGCTCTCTATGATAACACTGAGTTCGTAAGGCTTGTAACAATTGGTTTAGCATTGCTTCTAGTGTTCGACAAGGGTGCATTTTGTTTCTCTTTAGTTTGGTTATTGATTATGCTATACGAAATTCACTGCCTTAAATGGACTGGAGACACGAAAATTTTTGATTTAGACTATGATTTAGCCCTTTTGGCAAATGATGTTGATGAGATGAACTCTTTCATTCGAGCTGTTGATGAGACTGGTAGTAGAGTAGGTTTGGTTATAAACAGAGAGAAAACTAAAGTGATGAAAATGAAGGCAGGCTGTGATTCAGTTAATCTTAATGGTTGCAGTCTTGAGAAGGTGTCTCAGTTTAATTACCTTGGGAGCTATGTAACAGATAATGGTGATGTGCGGCATGAGATTAACAGACGAATAGGGATTGCTGCTGGGACTTTTAAGAATCTATGGAGATTCTGGAGAAATAGGCGTATACACCTAAGAACTAAAATTAGACTGTATAATAGTTTGGTTCTTTCTAGGGTTAGTTATGTTAGTGAAACTTGGATGCTATGTAAACAAGATAACAGGAAACTAGATGCTTTTGATTCTAGATGCTTACGCAATATCTTGGGCATTAGGTAGTTTAACTTTGTAACTAATGATGAGGTTAGGCAAAGGAGTTTGCAACCTCCTTTAAGCAGCATATTGTGCAGAGAGACTCCGTTGGTTTCGCCATGTTGCTCCTATGATAATTATAGATTAGCGAATAGAGTTATGAGTAGTGTGCCTAAAGGCCTCAGAAAGAGGGGGAGACCTAGGATGCGGTGGGCAGACAATGTCAAACAGGACCTTATTAGAATAGGTGTGCAGTGGTCAGATGCAGTAGATATAGCTCAGGACAGATATGCTTTTCAGAACTAAATTGCACGGTCTGGTTGAACTTTTGTAGCCCATGGCTGCTTGAGGATGATGATGATAAATATTGTTACGACAGAAGAATCTGGCAACCGAAAGCAAAGTTTCAGCCAACGAATAAGAACGTTGGGAGAATTTGGAGAAGAAGAGTGGAGCGTTAACGGTTTTGTATTGTAACGGTTGTTGTATTGTAACGGTCGGTGAGTTCGAAAATGGACGGTGAGCTGTTCTGAGACAGTGCGCGTAAGTATCAAGAAGTAACTTGATGTGTTGTGTATACGCGGAAGGATAAAAGTGGGATCTTTTATCGTTAAGTATCAAGAAGTAACTTGATGTGTTGTGTATACGCGGAAGTATAAAAGTGGGAACTTTTATGGCTAACTTCGAATGTCTACACGGACTGTCTTTTTGTTCGGCTAGTGTGTGAAAAGTTATTAGCACAGGACGAGAATTGGTTTGCGAGTGAAGATCTTCGGGTGACCTGGTAAATCAAGTAAAATGTAGTATTTAGTAAAATACACAGAGCTGATGTTGTGTGCTCTACGTGAAGATTGATGACTTGTGCATGTTAATAGTTGATTTGTTAATAAGATACTTCATCCATATTTCCTTTGTAACAATTTACCTTGTATTGAATTTGGTTTTGAAATATAGCTTTTAATACTCACGCTCAGTGGCTATCCATTTTTGAAATCCGCAACATTTGGTGTCAGAAGTGGGATGATTTATTGAATGCCGTTAACTAGAAGTATGGATGAATTAGTAAAGTTGATAAATAGCTTCAAAGCCGATATGACTGCGCTGATGACTGATAGGAAAACCATTATGACTACGCTGATGACTGATATGAAAGCCGATATGGCTGCGCTGATGACTGATAGGAAAGCCATTATGGCTACGCTGATGACTGATAGGAAAGCCGTTATTGCTACGCTGATGACTGATAGGAAAGCCGTTATTGCTACGCTGGTGACTGATATGAAAGCCGATATGGCTACGCAGATGACTGATATTAAAAGTGATCTAGCTGCCCAAAGCGATAAAATAGGTGATTTGAAAGCCGAAATGGCCGCACAAAATAATGAGTTGAGAACGGAGATAGTTTCTCAAAAAGATGATTTGAAAGCCGAAATAGCCGCACAAAATACTGAGATGAGAACTGAAGTGGCTTCTCGAGTTGGTAAGATTATTGATCAGTTCAAGGATAGTAAAACCGAACTCAATAGACAATGCAATAGTTTAAATGTTGAATTTGTCAGTGAAAAAGGTGATCTTGATAGTGTTAAGTTAGATTGTAAACATGGAAAAGAAAAAGAGAAAGGCAACGCATATAAAAATGTGGATCTGCTACTGGAAATCAAGAATCGTAGAGATAGCGCAGATAATGCCTTTGACCACGCAACTACTGGTAATGCATGGCAGAGTGTCTATGTCGCTGGTGACATGTCTAGGAACTGTGAAGAACAATCACACAGATCAGAGAGCTGCGAGACTATACAGTACGCTTTGCACTTCAAAATACCTAGGTATACAAGTCTGGCACGATCTGAAGAGAGATCCACACGAAAGGTATTCTATTCCTCGCCGTCAGCAAAATGTGTCATGGACAATTATCGCAAAGGCAGAGTAACGAGTGGTAATGAGGGGGAACGAAACAGAGTTTACGTTTCGCAGAGTGGTCCGAGTAAAGAAGAGGCGTCCATTCATCATAGATACAAAGTGCCATTCGACTTTACCGCGGAAGTCGGAGAGATTTTTCCGAAGCATATAGCCACACTTGAATCGTTTATAGAAAGTGGGGATTTAAGAAAGAAGAATTCCGAAGAATGGCTTAGAAGCGTAACAGGTTATGCTAGTAAAGGAGCTTCAGGCAGAGACAGTACTTCAAAGACTAACTTTCTGGATGAAACTAAGCCTCAGAGTTACGATCAGAGAGAAGTGAATCCCTCAGATAATTTCAACGTAGCCACGCTGAATTTCTTTTCTGAACAGTCAATGTGCAGATTTGGACATTATAACCATTTAGATTATAAGGATATAGAAAAGTTTTATCACGATTACAAGAGCTCTAAAGTGGACAATATCATGTTACAGAACTCGTCGCTGATCTCCAGAATGAACAATTTGGCAATCATGACTGATATTTCCCTAGCTAATTACAATGAGAGCTCCAAGAAAGTGAATTCGGAAGAAACAGCAAATATGACCTCCTCGGGTCATGTGTTTTGCTGGAGACCCGAGTGGCGCCATCGGATGGTAGATAAAAACGGTACAGGAGGTGTCGGCGACAAAGTGAGTCTTGTCTTGGCTCCTGCACTTGCTGCTTTAGGTCTCAAGGTCCCTATGATCTCCGGTCGTGCTCTCCAATTGACGGGAGATACTCTATACAAATTGGAATCCATCCCTGGCTTCACAGTCGACTGCACTAAAGATAAAATCGAGCAGATGATGGAAGACGTCGGATGCTGCATCGTAGGACAGACAGAGGAGCTGGTGCCAACAGATAAGGAGATTTACCGCTACAAGGATCTGATGGCTACCATAGATAGCGTTCCTCTAATGATATGCTCAATTGTGTCCAAAAAGCTGGCTGAAGGAGTGTGTGCTTTGGTTTATGATGATGAATACGGAAAAGGAGCTATTGATCTCATCAGTACAGAAGATGTTGCTGTTGATTTAGTTAAGAAAATGGTTGCAGCATCACAAGCTCGTGGAATGAAGAGTTTGAGTTGTTCAGCTGTTATCAGCAACATGGATTCACCTCTTAAAAACTCTGTTGACAACTCTCTGGAAGTGATGGAAGCTGTTCAGTGTTTCCTTGGTAACGGATCCTTGGAACTGCAAGAGCTCGTCGAAGAGTTAGGAGGAGAACTTATGCGTTTTGTGAACATTGTGGATAATAGGGTAGAAGAAGCATCACGTGTCCGTAAGGTTCTGCATAACGGCAATGCTTTGAACAAGTTTCGTAACATGTTAATAGAACAAGGAGTATCTGAAGATGTTGCAAGCTGGCTATGTGAAGGTAAAACAGAAAAAATATTGCTAGCAGCCCGACACATCACTGATTTCACTTATACAGGAGAAACAGGTAAGGTTGTCGGATTAGAAGCTGCAGTTCTAGCAAGAGTATGGAAGGAGGAGATAGACCGAAGCGCTAAAAAGAATTATGGAGCTGATATAATTGTGAAGCACCTTGGGGATCAAATTGAATCAGGTGAAATATGGCTGAAGGTTCAACACGACAGTTCTGAATTAAGTGAAAGTCAACTGACAAAAGGGTCAGACTGGAGGATGAAACTCCTCCCTAGATTTTATGTCACTAATGACTTTCATTCCTTGTTACTGTTGATAGAAGTAAAAATCCAAAGAAGAAAACTTTCGACAAAGAAGAAAACTTTTTACAGGTTTTGCACGAAAACTCTTAGTCGATTCTTCTCCCTGCAGAGACATAAACGTGTTCACAAGGGCTATAGGCCTTACACGTATTATGTTTGTGGACGAGGCTTCAGTCAGAAAAGAAATCTACGTCATAATGAGATTCGCTTTCATTTTGACACAGACGTGGTATATCACATTCGTCGATGTCCAGCTACAAAGTGCAAGGTGGTTCACGTGGATCGTTTGGCCATGTTTCATCGAAGAACTGAAGAAGCTTTGGAATCCAGAATTGTTCGGGACGAACAAGACCTAGGAAGGGGGCAGTGTTACGACAGAAGAATCTGGCAACCGAAAGCAAAGTTTCAGCCAACGAATAAGAACGTTGGGAGAATTTGGAGAAGAAGAGTGGAGCGTTAACGGTTTTGTATTGTAACGGTTGTTGTATTGTAACGGTCGGTGAGTTCGAAAATGGACGGTGAGCTGTTCTGAGACAGTGCGCGTAAGTATCAAGAAGTAACTTGATGTGTTGTGTATACGCGGAAGGATAAAAGTGGGATCTTTTATCGTTAAGTATCAAGAAGTAACTTGATGTGTTGTGTATACGCGGAAGTATAAAAGTGGGAACTTTTATGGCTAACTTCGAATGTCTACACGGACTGTCTTTTTGTTCGGCTAGTGTGTGAAAAGTTATTAGCACAGGACGAGAATTGGTTTGCGAGTGAAGATCTTCGGGTGACCTGGTAAATCAAGTAAAATGTAGTATTTAGTAAAATACACAGAGCTGATGTTGTGTGCTCTACGTGAAGATTGATGACTTGTGCATGTTAATAGTTGATTTGTTAATAAGATACTTCATCCATATTTCCTTTGTAACAATTTACCTTGTATTGAATTTGGTTTTGAAATATAGCTTTTAATACTCACGCTCAGTGGCTATCCATTTTTGAAATCCGCAACAATATTTATGTCAAAACTTGGCGAATCAATACATCTGTACAATTTGGTGTAATGTTTTAGAATATTTGCAAAGTCTGACATTTCAACACATGTGTGATTATTAAACCTTGAAAAAAGCCTGAAAACACAGTTTCAAAATTAGAATTATTAAATCGTCTTTTTTTTAATGTTATTTTCATTATTTAGAATTAAATGCTCCTTGTTGTGACCTATATGTTATTTCGAAAGAATTTCTTTGTCTTTCTGCAGATTTTTTTTTTTTTTTCATAAATGCATCCATTTTCAGAGACTTGGCATTTTAAGAGTTAATCAAATCGTATTCTTTCATTTTTATATCTGAATTTATTTCCTTACAGATGTTTATTCATTATTGATATAAAATACATAAATTATCCTTTAAGCAGCTGCTTGCCAAGGCAGTCTATCATCGTACCGGAAATCTGTCAAGGCTTGTCAACATAATATGTCAGAGATAAGATCTTCGAGGAAGGCGAGTCTTCAGCAGCAAGATACCAGAAAAGATATATCCTATCTTGTGCGAAATCGAATCCAGGACCACTTACTCTTCAGTCAAGACCTGGATATCCTTTAGCTAAACTAGCTAGAGCAGAGATTTTAATTTTTTTTTCTTGGTCGCCAGAATAGAATGGCACTTCGAAAAATCTACAATGGCAACGTAAATGCTCTAAACATAAGGCAAAACTAAGTATTCATATATATTAGATTTCATATTTTTATTTTTTGAATTACTTTCAAATTTTCTAAATTTTGAAATTTAATATTCATATATTTTATTTAATGCAGTAGATTTGTTAATATAATTAAGTTTAATTTCAGTGAGATATTCACAATGATTCTCGTCCCGTGGCCGAGTGGTTAGCGTCCTTGGCTACTGATCAAAAGGACCTGGGTTCGGTTGTTTTACCTCTGAGCGGCACTTTTTCGCACACCATGGGCTAAATGGCCAGGTCACATGGACCCCGAAGGCTCAGAGGAGGTTGGGGGAGGGGACTCACTGGAACAGCTGTTGGGAGACAGATGGTAGCCTCTCATCAAGACCATCCAGCATGTTCTTTAACGTACACAGGGTATGTCTCTCCCGCACACGGCGCCACGGCTTAACGTCCCATCCGACGGACGGCGGCCTTTCCAAGCCCATCGGTGTCCCCTACTGACAGTGGGCAGGGCGGGGAATTTTGCGGAGATAAATTGCTCAGATAATCTCCCAGCTGGGACACGAACCTGGGAACTACAGATTACGAGCCTGGCGCGCTGCCGACTGAGCCACTCCCGCCCCCAAAAGGACCTGAGTTCGACGCCCAGGTAAGGCATGACTATTTGTGATATTTTTCTGCTGAGGTCCTGTCATCCTCACAGACCTTCTACTATGGCGAATTAAACTAGTAGGCTTCTTGTCAGACCTCTGTGGTAAGTAGCTGCTTGAGGAGATATTTATTTATTCACAATAAAAATAACACGGATTTTAACAATCGTAAAAAAAAAATTGAGTTCCTGCAATTTCCATGATATCGAATTATTAAATTATTCATTCACTGTAATTCATTTATGACACGAATGCGTTTCAAGACGAGTATTTTTATTCTTTTATTTACAGTAGGAAATTTCAAATTGCAGCCCTTTCCACAGACTTCGCAGTTTAGTGGAGGATCGTGGCCCATAATTTCAAATTAAATCTCAGTATTTCCGCAGATCTTCAATTATAAATCCATAAAACAATGCCAGTCCACGAACATACTTGATGGAGAACCATTTCAGCATTTCGTTATTGGGTGCTTAGAATTACCGGCTTGGATATTTGCAATGTAGAATACAATAGTAGTTCGTTGGCTTTTCAAAACATGCAATAAAATTGCATCACTAAAGCATGGAAATGAATCTTATTAAAAATGCTAAAAATATGAATATTGCATAACAATACAGTTTGGAAAGAAAAAAAGAGGAAGAACCCGGCAGTGATGCGCAGCTGCATTCACGGAGCCGGGAGAAATCTCGCGCCTTTGATACCCCCTGCCTCACGTCAAGGTCACCACAATGTGTTCTTTAAAGAGTGGAGGAAATGTGGTGTTTAAAACACGTCACCATTATATGAAATATTAAAATGAAAGTGTTGCAACATCATCAGATGTTATTAATGTTGCACTTAATTTCAACTGGCATAAAACGCTAAAATATGCACCTTAAAAAATTGGATCTGAATTCAAACTCTTTTCTTATGAGTTGTAAAATAAAGTTATATTACTGATTTTAAGAATCTATTTTCGATTTTTTAGAAAAAATTTAAACGACCAGAAACAATAAAAAAAATGCATTGTGATCCATGTTATTAAAAGCTTTAAGATATCTAAAAAAAACTACATCAATTTTACTAATAACTCATACTGGTACAGTTGACGAATTGTGTAAATCCACAGAAGAATTGGATGATTTTTTTAAATGAGTGATAAAAAGAAACTGCACTGAAGCCATTTAGAAAGAATTCAGTTAATAGAATGATGTAGCGTAACCTATATTTAATAATAAAATAAATACCCCCTCAAGCAGCTGCTTGCCACAGAGGTCTGACAGGAGCTTGTCAGTTTAATATGCCATAGTAGAAGGTCTGAGAGGATGGCAGGACCTCAGCAGAAAAACGACACAAGCAGCCATGCCTTACCCGGGGCTCGAACCCAGGTCTCGTAGATCAGTAGCCAAGCGCGCTAACCACTCGGCCACGGGACGGCTTAAAATAAATCCCCCCTCAAGCAGCTGCTTGCCACAGATTATTTAAATTGAAAATAATTCATTGAGATCGACATTCAAAGGACAATATATTTCAAGTATAAAAAACTTTCAACTGATTTTGAAATCATTGCATTATTTAAAGAACATTCAGCAGTCACATGATTTTTTTTTACAGTATCAGTAACAGCAACAAGAACAGAAAGGAAGTTTTTAATCAAAACTCATTTGCCATCGAAGGTGAGTGATAGTCCAGACTAAATTCCCTGACGGTTTCATCAATTGCACATTAAACTGCAACAAAATTGAATATTTAAAACGCGTTGACGCGATACTTATGTTGAAATAAAGACGAAAAACCTCAGTTTTAATATTCAGAAGTAATTTTTTTGAAATAATTTACTCGATGAAAATTTTTTTTAATTTTCTTATAGTACGTTTAGATAATTTTACCAATCATTACCAATCATCGATAAACGGTGCTGATATTTTGAAAGGAAGAAGGTTGCGTCCCTACACAAAAGACGGAGATAATCTAGAATAAATAAAAAAAATAAATACCCCCCTCAAGCAGCTGCTTGCCATAGAGGTCTGACAGGAGCCTGTCAGTTTATATGCCACAGTAGAAGGTCTGAGAGGATGGCAGGACCTCAGCAGAAAAACGACACATACATCCATGCCTTACCCGGGGCTCGAACCCAGGTCCCTTAGATCAATAGCCAAGCGTGCTAACCACTCGGCCACGGGATGGCTCTAGAATAGGGGTAAAAAAATTTTGGGGTACGCCCTGAGAGCTCAAAAGTCGCTAGATGTAAGTTAAGTACAAAATTTAATGTGTGTGTATATATATATGTTTTATTCCCATTGTTATACTATAACTATAGTTTTATCTATCTATACAAGGGGTACGCCAGTTACATACACATTTCCAGTGGGTACGTGAAGCATAAAAGTTTGAGAACCACTGATATATATGTTTTATTTTATTCCCATTGTTATACTATAACTATAGTTTTATCTATCTATACAAGGGGTACGCCAGTTACATACACATTTCCAGGGGGTACGTGAAGCATAAAAGTTTGAGAACCACTGATATATATGTTTTATTTTATTCCCATTGTTATACTATAACTATAGTTTTATCTATCTATACAATTGATACGCCAGTTACATACACATTTCCAGGGGGTACGTGAAGCATAAAAGATTGAGAACCACTGATCTAAAAGCTATTTTAGGCTTGCCCTGGTGTAACCATTAGATCAGCTAGGGTTATACGTTAAAAAGGTATTTAACAAAAAACTGTCAAAAATTTCGCAAAGTTCATAAATCATTTTCAATACACTTCAATTTAAGCAAAGTTTGCTGGCAAACATTCAAGGGATATTTAATTTCTGTCCATATTTGGCTCAGAATTTTGTGAATAGGATCTGCATTCACGATGAATGTTGTCATATATCCTTAAACGTTATGATGCTACAATGCGAATTTCGTCCCGAGTGAAAAAAAAAGAAATGTTCTGATCAATGAGTAACGGCCACTGACGAACAGTCTGAACCGAATAAGAACATAAATTATATATGGTCTTTTTTCGAATTCATCCATCTTCTTATAAAGCATTAAAAATTAATGATGATTTTTAATGCTTTATAAGGTCATGATGAATGGTGAGGAACTTTTAATGCTTTATAAGGTTATTATTGAAAAGAACAAGTCAATAATACGACGAGTAATAAACACTATTTGCATTTGAAATCTATTGAAAAATGATATTTAAATTTTCAGAGCTTTTTTCAGCATTTTTCAAAAAATCACCTTTGCAAATCAATTGTTTCATGAAATATAACTTTTTTAAAATATTGACATTCTTTTTCGATAATCTCGCATAAAGGCCATAAACTAAATTTTGCACAAAGGCCCAAGGGAATTTCGTCGTACCACTGTAAGAAAGTAGTACAAAAGAACAACTCAATAATAATATAAAATATTGATTAAAAGTAAGAAGCATTTATTAGCATTATATATTAGCATACTTAACATACAGCAATTTGTACATGAGGTCTTTCCTTTTGAAAGTCTGTGAGACAGTATGAGACTGGAACTTTTAATGCTTTATAAGGTGATGATGAACCACGACTTTTTCACAACGAAAGCTTTCTATTCGTTAATTTTCTTAACACATTTTATCTGATTGTGTCCTGTGTTGTGTAGCACAATCTTTTCTTTCCTTCCAGATTGTTGGGGCGGGAGTGGCTCAGTCGGTAGCGTGCCAGGCTCGTAATCTGTAGTTCCCAGGTTCGAGTCTCAGCTGGGTCAGCGTTGAGATTTATCTCCGCAAAATTCCTCGCCCTGCCCACGGTCAGTAGGGGACACCGATGGGCTTGGAAAGGCCGCCGTCCGTCGGATGGGACGTTATGCCGTGGTCCCGTGTGCGGGAGAGACATACCCTGTGCACGTTAAAGAACGCGCTGGATGGCCTTGACGGGAGGCTACCATCTGTCTCCCAACAGCTGTTCCGGTGGGTCCCCTCCCCCAACCTTCTCTGAGTCTTCGGGGTCCATGTGACCTGGCCATTTAGCCCATGGTGTGCAAAAAAATGCCGCTCAGAGGTAAATCAACCCAACCTTCCATATTGCCGCTGTAGATTGAAATCTGGAAAACAAAAGAAGAATTACTATGCAAGATATTTTGCATCACTTGGACGTAAGTCTTTAGTGAATTAAGAATAAAAGTCATCCATAAGACAATTATGCAAATTTCTTGGGATTTACAAGATATTAATAACACAATAGAGACAATATAAAATTGCATTTGAAATTAAAAAACATTTGTGAAAAATATTAAATGTAACTAAAACTTCTAAATTAATACATTAAACGCAATATTTTTGGCCAACTACAACCGATAATCACTAACTAAAATTTAGGATTAACTGTAACTCGATTATGGATCCTGGACTTGCTGCACTGGTGGGCCTCTGTTGAGGGAGAGTCTGCCGCTGTGTTTTCTGTTTGCTTCTGGGTTGCCAGCTCTAAGTGAACAGAGGCATGGGATACCTTATATCAGCTGGTGGATAATCCTAATCAGAGGCCATCGCAGGTACCTGAACCTTACTTAGCTAGTTGGGCATCGTCAAGCCTAAACTGGAGTAATGCGTCTCAGACAGGCCATGTGGCTCTTGAAAAAGTCCACTTGAAAAGGTGGTGCCTGAAGTTCCTACCAGCATCGGTGACTTCAGCCTTTAGCGGAGGAGGAACGGGTCTTTGCCCCATGCCTGCGATCAGGGGGCTGTTTGATATTGTTGGCCCTACCAATCTCAATAAACCTAATTTCTTTAAAAATCCTACTAATCATTTTCTTTCTGCAGGAACGTGGAACGTGAGGACATTACATAGAGATTATTCTCTTGATGTCCTCATGCAGGAATTCCAGCGCTATAACCTAGATATTCTAGGCTTGCAAGAGACCAGATGGACAGGCAAAGGTGAGATATTTAAAAATAACTTTAAATTTCTCTTTACAGGGAGGGAGGATGGAAAGCATCACCAAGGCGTGGATCTGCTGCTCTACTAGGATATGAGTGCATTAATGAAAGGTTTCTTACAGCAAAATTTCAGACAAGCATTAAAAACTTGAATGTTATCTGCTGTTATGCCCCCACTGAGGATGCTGATGAGGATGAGAAGGATAGGTTTTACGGACAACTTCAGGACATTTTGAATTCTGTCAAGAAAGGAGATATTACCCTTGTTCTTGGTGACTTCAATGCCAAAGTTGGTACCGACTCTGACCTTTGGGGAGGAGTAATAGGTCCTTTTGGTATTGGTAGCTGCAATGGCAATGGGCAACGTCTCCTACAGGTAAGTAAACTCAATGGTTTCAGAATAACTAACACATATTACAAACACCGCGACATACATAAATACACATGGGTTTCACCTGATGGGCTGCATAGGAATATGATTGATTATATATTAATTAACAGCAAATGGGCTAGTTCTGTTAGAAATACCAGGGCATATAGGGGAGCTGAAATTGGATCTGACCATTACCTTGTTAAAAGTGTCTTGCAACTTAAACTTAAAAAGTGTTGTGCTAGAGTTAAAAAATTTACCTTTAATACTGAAGCTCTGAATGACCCAGTAATAGCTAAAGTTTCCCATGATAGGTTACTTAGTCATTATGACGGTCATGGTTTGCTTAATACTGAAGTTGAGGAAGAATGGGGCCATTTTAAACAGGCTTTTTTGGAAACTAACAGTACTCTTTTAGGAAAAAGGAGCAGAGGAGACAGAATTATTTAAGTGACAAGGCAATTGAGTTTATTTCAGAAAGAAGGAATTGCAGGAATGTCCTTAATCAGTACCCTACTAGTCCTAATAGAAAAGATTTGAGAGCTTAATAAAGTGTAAAGGATCAGTTAGCTACTGATAAAAAACTTTGGCTTGATAGCTTGGCTGACAAAGCTGAGGAAGCAGTTAGACAGTACAACAGCAGAGAGCTGTACCAGAAAGTTAATGTTTCATGTGGTAGAAAACGGACAGGCATAGAGGGATTGAAGGATAAACAAGGTAAGGTTATAGAAGGTGAGGATTCTCTCATGGCTAGGTGGGCTGAGCATTTCAGTGATGTTCTAAAACAATGTGGTTACTTCTACTCCCATTGTTTGTAATGATGATAGATGCATTGGCAGCTTTAATGTTGGCCCTATAACACAATCTGAAGTTAGTTTGGCTATCTCTAAACTGAAACTTCATAAATCCCCAGGGGTAGATGAAATTACTACAGAAATGCTCAGAGCTGGGAATGTTTTGGTTATCACTTGGATGACTGAAATTTTGAATAACTTTTATGATAAAGGCATGGTTCCTAAAGATTTTATCAGAGCTATTATTATCCCTATTTTCAAAAAAGGTGATCGCAGTTCTTGTGATAACTATAGGGGTATCAGCCTACTCTCTGTTCCAGGTAAAGTTCTTTCCATGATTGTGCTTAATAGAATTAAGAATCTGGTTGACAGGCAATTGCGTGATGAGAAATGTGGATTCAGAAGTGGTAGGGGATGTGTGGATCAGATATTTTCACTTAGGCAGATTCTTGAGAAATGTTTAGAGTTTCAGAAACCTTTGGTTGCTAGCTTTGTTGATTTCAAAAAGGCTTTCGACTCTGTTGATCGTCATAATTTGTGGTTGATTGTGAGATCATATGGTATACCAGACAAGTTAGTTAACATAATGAAAGCTCTCTATAATAACACTGAGTCATGTGTGAGAGTTGGTAAGTCTTGTAGCAATTGGTTTAGCATTGCTTCTGGTGTTCGACAAGGGTGCATTTTGTCTCCTTTTCTCTTTAGTTTGGTTGTTGATTATGTTATGCGAAATTCACTTCGAGGGAAAGATTTTGGCCTTAAATGGGCTGGAGATACGAAAATTTCTGATTAGATTATGCTGATGATTTAGCCCTTTTGGCAAATGATGTTGATGAGATGAACTCTTTCATTCGAGCTGTTGATGAGACTGGTAGTAGAGTAGGTTTGGTTATAAACAGAGAGAAAACTAAAGTGATGAAAATTGGTCAGGCAGGTTGTGATTCAGTTAATCTGAATGGTTGCAGTCTTGAGCAGGTGTCACAGTTTAATTATATTGGGAGCTATGTAACTGATACTGGTGATGTGCGGCATGAGATTAACAGACGAATAGGTATTGCTGCCGGGACTTTTAAGAATCTATGGAGATTGTGGAGAAATAGGCGTATACACCTAAAGACTAAAATTAGACTGTATAATAGTTTGGTTCTTTCTAGGGTTAGTTATGGTAGTGAAACTTGGACGCTGTGTAAACAAGACAACAGGAAACTAGATGCTTTTGATTCCAGATGCTTACGCAGTATCTTGGGCATTAGGTGGTTCAACTTTTTAACTAATGATGAGGTTAGGCAAAGGAGTTTGCAACCTCCTTTAAGCAGCATATTGTGCAGAGAGAGACTCCGTTGGTTTGGCCATGTTGCCCGTATGAATAATTATAGATTGGCGAATAGGATTATGAACAGTGTGCCTAAAGGCCTCAGAAAGAAGGGGAGACCTAGGATGCGGTGGGCAGACAATGTCAAACAGGACCTTGTTAGAATTGGTGTGCAGTGGCCGGATGCAGCAGATGTAGCTCAGGACAGATATGCTTGGAGAATTAAACTGCGTGGTCTGGTTGGACCTCCGTAGCCCATGGCTGCTTGAGGATGATGATGATGATGCACAAGAAAAATTTGCAAATTAAACACTGGCACATCATACATTTTTCAGAAAATTTTATTTGAAACAGTTTTACTATAAATAAGTTTAAGATTTCAATCAATGAAAACTTAATTAGTTGTTTCGAGGGGAAAAAAAAAGCAAAGGCAGCTGAAACAAGTGGCATCGGCAGAAGTAGATTTGAGGTCCACGGCGCTGGACACAATCCTTTCTTGGGACCCGATTGGCCAATTTCACACACTAATGGACACAATTGACAACGGGATTGACACTCCATTTGACATAATTGTCATCTAAGTTAGCACTTGAATTGACACACTTGACATAGTTAACATTTGAATTAACACAACATTTGGCACAATTTACACCTGAACTGACACATAAATTGCCGTCTAAATTGATTCTCCAATTGGCGCAATTGACAATTGAAACTACAAATTGACACATCAATTGACACAATTGAAAACTGAATTAACACTCCAGCTGATACAACTGATATATGAATTAACACTTCAATTAACATCTTAATTGGCACACCCATTGACAATATTGACAACCGAATTGACACCAATTGACACAAATGACAACTGAATGAACTAACACTCGATTTCACACAATTGACATGTGAATTGATACACCAATTGTAAACTGAATTGACATTCCGATTGACACAATTCATATCTTAATTCAAACTGATTGGCACAATTAACAACTGAATTGACACTGCAATTGACAACTGAATTGATATTACAGTTGACACAATTGTCATCTATCTTTACACTTTGACACAATGGACATCAGATTCACAACCAATTAACACTTAATTCATCTTCAATTATAACAACACATTGACACAATTGACATCTGAATTAACACTCCAATTGACACAATTGACATCTGATTTGATAATTATTGACACAATTGGCATCTGAATTAACACACACAATTGACACATCAATTAACACACCAATTGACACAATTGGCAACTGAATTAACATTCCAATTGACACAATTCACATCTGAATTGACACTAGAATTCACAAAATTGACATCTGATTTGACACACCAATTGACACAATAGACAATTGAATTGACAAACTAATTGATAACTAAATTGACATTCCCAATTGACATATTTGACACTTCAAATTGACACATCAATTGACGCAATTGAAAACTGAATTAACACTCCAGTTGACACAATTGATATGTGAATTAACACTCCAATTCACTCCTTAATTGACACACCAATTGAAACAATTAACAACCAATTTCACACACCAATTGACACAAATGACAACTGAGTTGACACACCAGTTGACACAATTGACAAATGAACTGACACTCGAATTGACCCAATTGACACACAATGCAATTGGCATCTGAATTAACACACCAATTTACAACTGAATTATCATTCCAAATGATACAATTCATATCTCAACTGAAACTCTAATTGGCCTATGAATTGACACACCATTTGGCACAATTAACAACTGATTCGGCACTCCAATCGACACACCAATTGATATTTGAATTAACACACCAATTCATACAAATGGCAACTGAATTGCTACTACAGTTGATATAATTGTCATCTAACTTAACACTCCAACTGACACAACTGACATCAGATTCCAAACAATTAACACTGAATTGACCTTCAATTATAACAACACATTGACACAATTGACATCTGAATTAATACTCCAATTGACAGAATTGATATCTAATTTGACAATTATTGACACAATTGGCATCTGAATTAACACACCCAATGACAAATATGACATATGAATTAACACACCAATTGGCACAATTGGCAACTGAATTGACATAGCAATTCGTATGTAAATTGAAACAGTCAATGACGTTTGAAATGAAACTGCAATTGACACAATTGGTAATTGAATTAATATTCCAATTGACACAATTGACAACTGAATTAATATTCCAATTGACACAATTGACAACTGAATTAATATTCCAATTGACACAATTGACAACTGAATAAATATTCCAATTGATACAATTGACAACTGAATTAATATTCCAATTGACACAATTCACATCTGAATTGACTCTACAAATCACACAATTGACATTAGATTTGACACAACAATTGACATCTGATTTCATACACCAATTGACACAATTGACTATTGAATTGACATTCCAATTGACACAATTCACATCTGAATTGACACTACAATTCACACAACTGACATCTTATTCACACACCAATTGACAACCGATTTGACACATCAATTGACACAAATGACAACTGAATTGACACAATTGATATCTGATTTGACAATTATTGACAGAATTGGCATCTGAATTAACACACCCATGACACAATTTACATATCAATTAACACACCAATTGGTGCAATTAACTGAATTGACACAGCAATTCACATCTAAATTGACACAGCCAATGACATCTAAAATAAAACAATTGACACAATGGGCAGTTGAATTAACATTCCAATTGGCACTAGAATTCACACAATTGACATCTGATCTGACACACCCATTGACACAATTGACAATTAAATTGACAAAGTAATTCATAACTGAATTCATATTCCAATTTATACATTTGACAATTGAAGCGACAATCCAATTAACACAACTGACATCTGAATTGACACTCCAATTGACACAGCTGACAATTGAATTGACACTCCAAATTGATACATTAATTGACACAATTTAAAACTAAATTAACACACCAGTTGACACAATTGATATATGAATTAACACTCCAATTGACATCTTAAATGAACTGGCATGTGAAATGACACACGAACTGACAACTGAATTAACATTCTAGTTGATATAATTCATATCTCAATTGAAACTCCAATTGATACAATCCATATCTCAATTGAAACTCCAATTGATACAATTAACATCTGAATTGACACACCATTTGGCACAATTGACAACTGAATTTAGACTGCAATTGAAACAATTAACAACTAAATTGGCAGTACAATTGACATCTGAATTAACACAGCAATCCATACAATTAATAACTGAACTGATAAGTTAGATGACAATTGTGTCAACTGCAGTAACATTCCAATTGACACAATTGACATCAGCTTCACAACCAATTAACACTGAATTGACCTCCAATTATAACAACACATTGACACAATTGACATCTGAATTAACACTCCAATTGAAACAATTGATATCTGATTTGACAACCAATGACACAATTGACATATCAATTAACACAACCAATGACACAATTGACATATCAATTAACACAACCAATGACACAATTGACATATCAATTAACACACCAAATGGTACAATTGACAACTGAATTGACACAGCAAATGACATCTGAAATGAAACTCCAACTGACACAATTGGCAACTGAGTTAATATAATAATTCTGAGAATTGACACTACAATTCACACAACTGACATTAGATTTGACACACTAATTGACACAATTGACAATTCAATTGGTACTCCAAATGACACATTTGGCAACTAAATCAACAACTGAATTGACACTTCAATTGATATATTTGACAACTCACTTAACATTGCAATTGACAAAATTGACTGCATTTGTCATGGCAATCTAATTTATCACTGATACAATTGACAACCAATTGACACACCAATTGATACAATTGAAAGCTGAATTAACACTCCAGTTGAGACAACTGACATCTGAATTGACACTCCAATTTACAAAATTGACTACTCTCCATTTAACACAATTAACAACTGAATTGAACACAACAAGTGACACAATTTACATCTGAAATCACACACTAATTGACAACTGAATTGACTCTCTGACATAATTGACACTGCAACTTTCAAAATTAATAACTCAATTGGCACATCAATTGACGTAATTGACAAATGAATTTACAGACCAATTGACAACTTAAAACTGAATTAACACTCCAGTTGACACAATTCACATCTGAATTCACACACCAGTTGGCCAAATTAACACACCAATTGACAACTTATTTGACACTCCAATTGACAACTGAACTAAAACATAATTGACAAAAGAATTGACACTCCAGTTCACACAATTAACAACTGAATTGACACATCAAGTGACACTTCAATTGACATATAAATTTACACTCTGACACAATTGACAACCGAATTGACACAAATGACACGTCAATTGACACAACTGACAAATGTCACAGAAATTGGCACATAAAATGACACTTCAATTGGTAAAATTTTCATCTGAATTGACAAGCAATGGACACAATTGACAACTCAATTGGCACAACAATTGACATCTAGATTAACGCAAATGAAAACCAAATTGACACTGCAATTTACACAATTGACAAATGAATTGTCACACTGATATAATTTACACTACAATTGACTCTCAAAGTTGATACAGCAGTTGACACAATTAAAAGATGAATTAACAATTTAGTTAGGACAGTTGACATCTAAATTGATCTACCCTTTGACACAATTTACATCTAAATTAACACACTAATTAGCAAAATTGTCAACTGAAGTGATACAACAATTGCCATCTAAATTGACACTCCAATTGACACAACTGGCAATTGAATTAACACTCCAACTGACAAAATTGACATATGAATTGACACTCCAATTAGACACTCTAGTTGACACAATTGATATGTGAATTAACACTCCAATTGACACAATTGGCAATGGTTTAACACACCAATTGACACAATGATAACTGAATTGACACGTTTGACAACCGATTTGGCACAACAGTTGACACTTCTGACAACCGATTTGGAACACCAATTGACACAATTGACAAATGAAGTAACACTCCAATTGACACAATTGACATCTGAATTGTCACAATAATTGACACAATTGAAACTCCAATTGATACAATCAACAACTGAATTGGCCCTCCAATTGACATGTTTGACATATGAATTATCACTCAATTTGACACAATTGTCATCTAACTTAATAACCCTTCAATTAACACAACTGACATCAGATTCACAACCAATGAACACCTGAATTGGCCTTCCTATTGACATCTGAATTGGCCTTCCTATTGACATCTGAATTGGCCTTCCTATTGACATCTGAATTAATACTCCACTCGACAACTGCTATATGATTTGACAATTATTGACACAATTGGCATCTGAATTAACACACCCAATGACACAAATGTCATATCAATTAACACACCAATTGGTACAATTGACAATTGAATTGATACAGCAATTGAGATCTAAAATGAAAATTCAGTTGTCAATTGTGTCATTTGCAGTAACATTTCAATTGGCACAATTCACATCTGAATTGACACTACAATTCATAAAATTGACATCCGATATGACACACCAATTGACACAACTGACATCTGATTTGACACAACAGTTGCCACAATTGACATCTAAATTAACACACCAGTTGACACAATTGATATCTGATTTGATACACCAATTGACACAAGTGAGAACTAATTTGACACACTAATTGACAGCTGCATTGGCACTCCAATTAACACATTTGACATCTAAATTAATACTCCAATTGACACAATTGACATCTAAATTAATACTCCAATTGAAACAATTGACATCTAAATTAATACTCCAATTAACACAATTGGAATCTGAATTGACAACCAATTGACATCAAAATTGAAACACCCATCGAAAAATTGACATCTGAATTAATAATCAATTACCACAAATGAAAACTGAATTGATATCTGAATTGACACAATTGAAAATTGAACTGACCCTCCAATTGGAACAACCGATATCTGAATTGACAGTCCAATTGGAAAATTGACAACTGAATTGACACTCCAATTGGCACATTTGACAACTCAATTGACACAATTGACACCTGAATTGGCATAATTGACTTCTAAATTAACACTCCAGTTGGCATCTGAATTAAAACAATAGGCACAATTGACAACTGAGTTGACATAGCAATCGACATCTAAATTGACACTCCAATTGGCATCTAAATTCACACTCCAATTCATACAAATGACAACTGAATTGACACTCCATTAACACAAGTGACAACTTAATTGACACTCGAATTAACACAATTGACAACTTAATTGACACATCAGTTCACACAATTGACATCTTAATTAACATTCCAATTGACACAATTGACATCTGATATCACACACCAATTGACACAATTGGCAACTGAATTTACACATCAATTGACACAATTGAAAACTGAATTGAACACCAGTTGACAGCCGTCCTGTGGCCTAGGAGTTAGCATGCTTGGCTACTGATCTAAGGGACCTGGGTTCGAGCCCAGGTAAGGCATGGTTATATGTGTTGTTTTTCTGCTCAAGTCCTGCCATCCTCTCAGATCATCTACTGTGGCGTATAAACTGACAGGCTCTTGTCAGACCTCCGTGACACAAGTGACACCTGCAAGTAACTGCTTGAGGGGATATATTTTTTGACACAATTGACATCTCAATTAACACTCCAATTAACACAATTCACATCTGAATTCATATACCAATTGAGCCAATTGACAAATTAATTGACACTCCAACTGACATAATTGACGTCTAAATTAAAACAATTGACACAATTGACAAATGAATTAATACTCTAATTGACACAATTGACATCTAAATTTATACTCCAATTGACACAATTGTCACAATTGGAGTGTTAACTTAAATTGACAAAACTGACATCCGAATGGGCAACCAATTGATATCTGAATTGACCACAAATTAATACAATTGACATCTGAATTGACACGATCATTGACACAACAATTGACATCTAACTTGACCCTCCAATTGACAAATGAATTGATACTCCAATTGTAAAAATTGAAAAATGAATTGTCCCTCCAATTGACACTCCAAGTTGACACACCAGTTGACACAATTGAAAGCTGAATTAACACTCCAGATGAGACAATTGACATCTGAATTAACGCCCTAATTGACACAATTGACATCTGAATTAACACTCCAATTGACACAATTGACATCTGAATTAACACCCCAATTGACACAATTGACATTTAAATTGACCCACCCTTTGACATAATTAACATCTGAATTAACAGACCAATTGGCACAATTGACAACTGAATTGGCACAGAAATTGCCTTCTAAATTGACACTCCAATTGACACAATTGACATCTGAATTGACACTTCAAATTGACATACCTATTGACAATTAAAAACTGGAATAATAATTTTTAAAATGAATATGTGAATTGATATGTGAAATTATGAAAATTGATATGTGAATTAAACTCCATTGACCCAACTGACATCTTAATTGATACCCCAATTGACACAATTGACGACCGATTTGACACAACAATTGACAACTGAATTGACACTCCAAATTCACACAATTGATAACTGAATTGACACTCCAAATTCACGCAATTGATAACTGAATTTGACATTGCAATAGATTTCTGAATTGACGCAATTGACATTTGAATTGGCACACCAGTTGAGTCAATTGGCATCTAAATTAAAACTCAATTTGACACAATTGACATCTGAGTTGACAACCAATTGACACAACTGACATTTGAATTGACACACCCACTGATCGAATTGACATCTGAATTTACACAACAATTGGCACAATCGAGAATTGAATTGACACACTAATTGATAGCTGAATTGACACTCCAATTGACACATTTGACAACTCAATTTACACTCTAATTGACATAATCAACGCTACAATTTTGAAAAATGCCAATTTAATTGACATTGCAATTGACACTCCAATTGACACAATTGGCAACTGTATTGACACTCCAATAGACACAATTGTCAACTGAATTGACACACCAATTGACATTTGACAAATGAATTGACACATCACTGGCCCGTGTGCGGGAGAGCCATACCCTGTGCACATTAAAGAACACACTGGATGGCCTTGACGGGAGGCTACCATCTGTCTCCCAACAGTTGTTCGAATGGGTCCCCTCCCCCAACCATTTCTGAGCCTTCAGGGTCCTTGTGACCTGGCCATTTAACCCATGGTGTGCAAAAAAAGTGTTGCTCAGAAATAAAACAACCCAACTCTATTATAATTTGTATTTTCCTCTTTATTGTATATGAAAAAAAATATTTAAAATTCACGCTCGTTGCTCCTGCGAAGTCAGTTACGATCTACGATTGTGAATGAATTCAATGACTTAACAGTGACTAAATTGTTTATTAATTTTCACAAGGGGGTGGGACCACGTGTTTGAAGTGAAGGATCCAAGGGGCTGCCACTCGAAGGCCCTTATCTATTATTGAAGTTAGTTGTTTTTCACTATATTTTGTGGATGATTCAGCATTTTTTTATTCATGAGGGTGAACATTTAAGTTACGTTTTGGCAAATTCTAGATGCAAAATTTTTGCATATCCGTACAAAAATGAAGAAAAAAGTGAAAAAAGCAAAAAATGTGAATTTTTAACGCTTTTGCTTTATTCTTTCCCTTGAATATAAAGCATAGAATATTGTATTTGAGAATTTTTTAAAGCTATAAGTAGTTTCGTGAAAAATGAAACGAAAAAAAGCAGAACATTTTAGAGAATGACTTTTAGCCGGAACGGTAAATCAAGAGGCGGCTACAAGACCAAAGGCGAGCAATAACATATTGAAAAGACGGACAACCACTACCAGGTTGAGAAGAAAGAGATATAATGCGCGGAGCTTAAGAAATACAGCTTAACAAGGCTAGTGCTATTTACATACTTGTGACCTCCCAAAAAAACCTCAATTTGCTAATAGTAGATGTTTATACGCCCCCCTCCACTGCACACCCCTCAGCAACAAATCACACTCCCCAACTCCAGCACCTGTACTTCACACTAAGCCTAATTGATGGTTGCCAAGGCAACGGGTCGCGTGACGACACACACCAGCACAGAGCGGGAACATGTTGTGCTCTTCTTGAGCATTTCTTCCTCTGTGTTTCCCTCTCTGCTGATGGATGAGCATTGCAGTTGATGTCTCTTTAAATGAACGATTCCGCTGACGCCGTCAGATCGACGCTTGTTTCTTCTGTTGGTAGTCTCTCTTGTTGTTCCTTGAAACACTTTACCGAGTGGTCTGTATCAAGCGAACGAAACAGAATGCAGCACACCACGTAATAGAAAATAATAGCCGGCATAAAGAGAACTGACAAGCGTAAACATGTTTTTTATCCGGTATAAAAACCGAACGTTTCTGCTGAGCTTCGTTTTGAAACGGAAGGTGTAAAACTTTATTCTTTCATAGAAAACAATGAAGCTGATTCAGTCGTGTTTGAAATTTGGAGCAAAAGCACCTGACTGAAATCTACGATAAAGTGTCGATTACTTGGTTGTATTTGTTCTCGGATATATTATCATAACTGTGCCGATACAGACTGGAAGAGTACTTTCAAAAGGACAGAAATTGGCTCAGTGAATAACTCGCCAGGTTCGTACTCTGCAGTCCCAAATGAGTCTACGTTCAGATTCATCATCTCTAACCTCCATGCTCTGCCTCAGTAAAAAAAGAGACACCGATGGGCTTGGAGCAGCTACTGTCTGTCTGATGGAACATTAAGCCTTGTAGGAGAGTTCTACTCTGTGCACATTAAAAGACATGTTGGATGGCCTTGACAGGAGACTTCGAAATGTCTCCTAACAGCTGTCCAGTGATACCTTTGCCCATCCTTTCTCTGAGCACTTAAAGTCTTGTGTTCCAAACGTTGTCCATTGCGTTCCAAAACGTTGGAAAATCTATCCAACACTCTATATAATTCTCTTGTTCTCCTGTTCGTCACAAGAAATCCAGAAGGATAAAAACATCATCAAGATAACTGTTCTTTAAAAAATAGCATACCAGTAGTGTCCTGCCAACCCAGTCCCCCACACACTGTGCTTTCCCTCCTATGACGTCACAAGCTACACCCACTTCCGGTCACGCCCCTTAATGTTCATAACTGCGCACGTCCCTTATTAATATTCATATTTAATAATTCACAATTAATAATTAATCCCACTTTATTAAAAACCCCAGTGATTAAAAATTCCTCCCCCTTTATTAAAAAACCCTTCCTTCCCCCTTTTAACCCGTGGAGCCATCTGGTGACTATGAGGATTACTTAGAAAAACCCCTATTTTAGCTCTAATTTCCCGATTTTGACTCCCCCTTTATTAACCCCCTAACCCCTGGCGCCATCTAGTGACTATGAGGAGTACTATTCTTAGAGAAACCTCTATTTTAGTCGTAATTATGCCCAGACTCCCTCCTCATTAAAAACCCTTATCAAAAGTTCCACCCCTTTATTAAAATTCCCTCCCCTTTATTAAACACCCCCTTTATTAAAATTCCCTCCCCTTATCAAACGTCCCCTTTATTAAACTTCACAAACTCCCACAGTATCCACGTTCGTTTTCCAAGTCCAACTAAACTTTGGGATGGCATCGATCGGTTCATGCAAGCCTCAGAATAATTGCAAAACTTTGGGTGGCAACCTCGCGCAGAAAGGCATGATGCAAGTCTCTAAATAACTGCAAAAGCAGCTCCTCACATAAAATCAACTCCCAAAGTTGTATATTGTATGTATTTATTCCTTATTAATTAAACACTTATCAAAACTGTCTCCTCCCCTCATTAAAAATTTAATCGGTAGCGTCCAATGCGCATTTTATTATCTCCTGTATATAAAAAACTCATCACAAACTCCCTTGGTTTCTATCCTTTTACAAGTCCACTAAACTCTTTTTGAATGGTGACACTCAGAATGCCTAATCATCATCATCCTCCTCCTCAAGCAGCCATGGGCTACGGAGGTCCAACCAGACCGTGCAATTTAGTTCTCCAAGCAAGTCTATCCTGAGCTACATGTACTGCATCTGGCCACTGCACATTAATTTTAACAAGGTCCTGTTTGACATTGTCTGCCCACCGCATCCTAGGTCTCCCCTTCTTTCTGAGGCCTTTAGGCACACTGTTCATAACCCTATTCGCCAAACTATAATTATTAATACGGGCAACATGGCCAAACCAACGGAGTCTCTCTCTGCACAATATGCAGCTTAAAGGAGGTTGCAAACTCCTTTGCCTAACCTCATCATTAGTTACAAAGTTGAACCACCTAATGCCCAAGATACTGCATAAGCATCTTGAATCAAAAGCATCTAGTTTCCTGTTATCTTGTTTACAAAGTGTCCAAGTTTCACTGCCTTAACTAACCCTAGAAAGAACCAAACTATTATACAGTCTAATTTTAGTCTTCAGGTGTATACGCCTATTTCTCCACACTCTCCATAGATTCTTAAAAGTCCCGGCAGCAATCCCTATTCGTCTGTTACTCTCATGCCGCACATCACCATTATCTGTTACGTAGCTCCCAAGAAAATTAAATTGTGACACCTGCTCAAGACTGCAACCATTCAGATGAACTCAATCACAGCCTACCTGACCAATATTCATCACTTTAGTTTTCTCTCTGTTTATAACCAAACCTACTCTACTACCAGTTTCATCAACAGCTCGAATGAAAGAGTTCATCTCATCAACATCATTTGCCAAAAGGGCTAAATCATCAGCATAATCTAAATCAGAAATTTTCGTGTCTCCAGTCCATTTAAGGCCAAAATCTTTCCCTTGAAGTGAATTTCGCATAACATAATCAATAACCAAGCTAAAGAGAAAAGGAGACAAAACGCACCCTTGTCGAACACCAGAAGTAATGCTAAACCAATCGCTACAAGCCTTACTAACTCTCACACACGACTCAGTGTTATTATAGAGAGCTTTCATTATGTTAACTAACTTGTCTGGTATACCATATGATCTTACAATCAACCACAAATTATGACGATCAGCAGAGTCGAAAGCCTTTTTGAAATCAACAAAGCTAGCAACCAAAGGTTTCTGAAACTCTAAACATTTCTCAAGAATCTGCCTAAGTGAAAATATCTGATCCACACATCTCCTACCACTTCTGAATCCACATTGCTCATCACGCAATTGACTGTCAACCAGATTCTTAATTCTATTAAGCACAATCATGGAAAGAACTTTACCTGGCACAGAGAGTAGGCTGATACCCCTATAATTATCGCAAGAACTGCGATCACCTTTTTTGAAAATAGAGATAACAATAGCTCTGGTAAAATCCTTAGGAACCATGCCTTTGTCATAAAAGATATTCAGAATTTCAGTCATCCAAGTGGTAACCGAAACTCCCAGCTCTAAGCATTTCTGTAGTAATTTCATCTACCCCTGGGGATTTATGAAGTTTAAGTTTAAGCCAAAATAACTTCAGATTGTGTTATAGGGCCAACATTAAAGCCACCAATGTCTCTATCATCATTGCAAACAATGGGAATAGAACTAACCGCATTGTTTAGAATACCACTGAAATGCTCAGTCCACCTAGCCATGACAGAATCCACACCTTCTATAACCTTACCTTGTTTATCCTTCAATCCTTGTATGCCTGTCCGTTTTCTACCACACAAAACATTAACTATCTGGTACAGCTCTCTGCTGTTGTGCTGTCTAACTGCTTCCTCGGCTTGGTCAGCCAAGCCAAAGATTCTTATCAGCAGCTAACTGATCCTTTACATGTTTATTAAGTTCTCTGTAATACTTTCTATTAGGACTGGTAGGGTATTGATTAAGGACATTCCTGCAGTTCTTTCTTTCTGAAATAAGCTCAAGTGCCTTATCACTCAAATAAATTTGTCTCTTCTGCTCTTTTTTTTCCTAAAAGAGTACTGTTAGTGTCCAAAAAAGCCTGTTTAAAATGATCCCATTCTTCCTGAACTTCAGTAGTAAGCATACCATGACTGTCATAATGACTAAGTAACCTATCATCGTAAGCTTTGGCTATAACTGGGTCTTTCAGAGCTTCAGTATTAAAAGCAAATTTTTTAACCCTAGCACAACACTTTTTAAGTTTAAGTTGCAAGACACTTTTAACAAGATAATGGTCAGATCCAATTTCAGCTCCCCTATATGACCTGCTATTCCTAACAGAACTAGCCCATTTGCTGTTAATTAATATATAATCAATCATATTCTTATGCAGCCCATCGGGTGAAACCCATGTGTACTTATGTATGTCGCGGTGTTTGTAATAAGTGTTAGTTATTCTGAAACCATTGAGTGTACTTACCTGTAGGAGACGCTGCCCATTGCCATTGCAGCTACCAATACCAAAAGGGCCTATTACTCCTCCCCAAAGGTTAGAGTCAGTACCAACATTGGCATTGAAGTCACCTAGAACAAGGGTAATATCTCCTTTCTTTTTGAATGGTGATACCATAAAAGTAATATCTTTTTTCTTGACAGAATTCAAAATATCCTGAAGTTGTTCATAAAACCTATCCTTCTCATCCTCATCGGCATCCTCAGTGGGGGCATAACAGCAGATAACATTCAGGTCTTTAACGCTTGTCTGAAATTTTGCTGTAAGAAACCTTTCATTAATGCACTCATATCCTAGAAGAGCATCACTAGCGTGTCTGCTGAGAAGCAGACCCACGCCTTGGTGATGCTTATTGTCGTCCCTCCCTGAAAAGAGAAATTTAAGATTATTTTCAAGAATCTAACCTTTATCTGTCCATCTGGTTTCTTGCAAGCCGGAATATCTAAATTATAATGGTGAAATTCTTGTGTGAGGACATCAAGAGAAAAAGCTCTGTGCAGAGTCCTCACATTCCAACTACCTATGGAGAGAAAATGGTTAGTGGGATGTTTAAAGAAACTATGTTTGTTGAGAGAGGGTTGGGTTGTTTTACCTCTGAGCGGCACTTTTTTGCACACCAGGGCTAAATGGCCAGGTCACATGGGCCCCGAAGGCTCAGAGAAGGTTGGGGGAGGGGACCCACTGGAATGGCTGTTGGAAGACAGATGGTAGCCTCCCGTCAAGGCCATCCAGCGTGTTCTTTAACGTGCACAGGGTAGTGCTCTCCCGCACACGGGGCCACGTCTTAATGTCCCATCCGACGGACGGCAGCCTTTCCAAGCCCATCGGTGTCCCCTACTGACCTTGGGCAGGGCGGGGAATTTTTGCGGAGATAAATCTCAACGCTGACCCATCTGGGACTCGAACCTGGGAACTACAGATTACGAGCCTGGCGCGCTACCGACTGAGCCACCCCCACCCCCTTGTTGAGAGAGGGAATGCCGACAATATCAAACAGCCCCCTAATCGCAGACATTGGGCAAAGACCCGTTCCCCCACCACTAAAGGCTGAAGCCATCTACACTGGAAGACTTCCTCCAATGTAGAATTTGACGATGCCAATAGAAGCAAAGAGTTCAAGTGCCTGCGATGACCGCTGCTCAGGATAATCCACCAGCTGATAAACATATGCTGTGAATCTATTCACTTGGGGCTGTCAACCCACAAACAGAAAACACAGCGGAAGATTTTCCCTCCAAAGAAGCCCACCAGTGCAGCAAAATCAGGATCCATAATCAAGCTCAGAGCCACATATCTGTCCAGTCCAGTGGGTTTATATGATCAGCACCAGGACCCTGTGTGGTTGACCACACCTCAGCAGGGTAGAAAAAAAAGAAAAGTAACCATAGTTGTCCAGATCAGTAGGCCACACTAATCTGGCAGCCCTCCTCTTCGGTGCAAGTCTCTAAAAAATTGCAAAACTTTCGGTAGCAGTTACATAAAACGAACTCCCAAAGTTGTATATTCCCTGTATTATGAATATTAATAAGGGGGCGTGGCCGGAAGTTGGCGTGGTTTGTGACGTCATAGGGGGAAGCACAGTGTGTGGGGTGGAGTGGGTTGGCAGGACACTACTCATACTTGTTCGCCAACATTTTTTGTGAATTGCAACTTCTAGGAGCAATGGAATTTTTTGTTTTGTCGTTTTGTGATTGGTTATTCTTGGTTGAAAATGCAACGATTTAAAAAAGTTTTGACAAAAGATGAATATTATTAACGCGTACTATATGAAAAACGCTATGGTAGGAGGGAATGAGTTCTTATTACAAATTCCCTTGGTAAAGTTTATCAATATTAAATCACTTATGACTCTATGGCTGTTTTATTTGGGTTGTTTTACCTCTGAGCTCCACTTTTTTTGCATATCATGGGCTAAATGGCCAGGTCAGATGGACCCCGAAGGCTCAGAGAAGATTTATTATCAGAGAGATTATTTATTTTTTTTAATATCTTTATTCTTTTGCTGTATATCCCCTACCTTAATTTTGTCTCTAAATTCGAACTTCGTTAAGTCTTATTTAACTTAGAAACAATCCAGCGTCTTTGAAAATGACAGCAGTCATAAAATTTCGACAAGGTTGGGTTGTTTTACCTCTGAGCGGCACTTTTTTGCACACCATGGGCTAAATGGCCAGGTCACATGGACCCCGAAGGCTCAGAGAAGGTTGGAGGAGGGGACCCACTGGAACAGCTGTTGGGAGATAGATGGTAGCCTCCCGTCAAGGCCATCCAGCGTGTTCTTCAACGTGCACAGGGTATGGCTCTCCCGCACACGGGGCCACGGCTTAATTTCGACAAGGATGTAATATACAATTGTGAGGAAGAATGCGAATTGGAAAACGAAAACAAATCGGTATCACTGTCTCAACTTGGCAGATAATACTGCAAGTCATTATGAATGAAGTTAATATTTCTACTTTGATTACCAGAGTTATAAGAACGCCATGTCACTTGTTTATTCTTCCAATGAGCGACTTTAAAAGATTTTGTTTTATGAATCTCCGACATTGGCGTGATCGCTTCTAACGAAATAAAATTAATTTTATAATTTGCTTTCGAAATAAAATCTGTTGTAAGATTTTTTACTCACCATAGAACAATTTTTTACAAAACGAAAAAATTTTATTGCCCAAATCTAATTTTTGCCCAATCTAATATATCGCTCCAAATAAAGGAATAAGTTATGTGGTGCTCAGAAGTCCTCAGCAGCCTTGTAATGCATACATATATTCCTAAGTCCAAGCTCTTGATGTTTATTTTTTTGACATGTTCAACTTCTACGGCATTCATCTTATGCTCTTAACATTATGACCTTTCACCTTTCGTCTACTCCATCGAAACGAAAGAACCGGAGCAAAGGTCGACAAATATGAATAAATTATCACCATTCCATTCTCGCGGCCTTCGGTTACACCACTGCACATGCGCAGCGACACACATCTTCAAAAGAGCGGAAAAACAAATAAAAAAAATTCCACCTAATCTTCCAACTTTGACGGTGCTCCGAGTGTGTAAAAGGCTAAGCCAATCGCATGTTTAGAGCCAACAAAAGTGCTTTTCGTGTTCTCCTTAATTCTCACTGAGAGTTTCAGTTTTTCTGCTATTCATGTCAGTGCAGTGCAATAGCGTCCGTGCCTCGCGTGACACAGATGTTTTTATGCACGGCTTGTCATCGGGTTTCCGGTTTCCGTGTCCTATAGCGAGAGGGATGCACTGGAACTTGACGTCAGAGCAGCACCGACCAATCCCATTCTCCATCGAACCTGTTTCTGTTTCCTTCATCCCCTCTTCCTCCTGAGGTTTTTACTTCTTTTTTTTCTCGCCTCAATTAACTGCTCCGTGAGAGGAATATATTACGTCTGGGGGGCGTAAATGGACCGTTTACCGCCTTCACTGTGCAGCCTTGACGTGTTGTTTAGATTTAATCATCGCGCTGTTCGTAACACCAAAGGTTACCTTCTGTTTGACAGCCACAGAGTATGCGCATTTTGACGGTTCTGATTAGGATTGGCAAGTGGGTTGATTTTGAAGATAACCCGAAATGGTCGAGGTTGCGAATGCTTCAGAAACATTTCAATTCGGATGGCCAATGCCTATCGGTATCTGATGACTTAAAATGCAATGTTTTTTCAACTTTAGTTAGATATTTTGCTTTAACAGGAGCACAGTTCAAATTTTAGGATGCTTAGCTAACACGTAAACAATGAAAATTTAATAACAATTCCTTAAAACATAATTAATCCATTAAAAACAATCGAGTATTTATGCACTTTTTTGTCTTGTATCCTTCAGTAGAAAGGAAATCCTTTAGTATTTAAATTCTATTAAAAATATCTATGTTATTTAAAAAAATACCCATCTTCTTATAGAGTCCTAAAAAGTAGAAAATAAACCTAAAGCATATCGATGGTGCAATCGGTCACCGAGTTCGTATTCACCTTAAAGGAAGATAGGGTTGGGTTGGGTTGTTTTACCTCTGAGCGGCACTTTTTTGCACACCATGGGCTAAATGGCCAGGTCACATGGACCCCGAAGGCTCAGAGAAGGTTGGGGCAAGGGACCCACTGGAACAGCTGTTGGGAGACAGATGGTAGCCTCTCGTCAAGGCCATCCAGCGTGTTCTTTAATGTGCACAGGGTATGGCTCTTCTACACACGGGGTCACGGCTTAACGTCCCATCCGACGGACGGCGGCCTTTCCAAGCCCATCGGTGTCCCCTACTGACTGTGGGCAGGGCGGGGAATTTTGCGGAGATAAATCTCAACGCTGACCAAGTTGGGACTCGAACCTGGAAACTACAGATTACGAGCCTGGAGGAAGATTAGGTGCCGGCAATCTTGTCGAATGTGTAAATCGGCGCCTTATCTTCCTTTGAAGTGGATACGAACTCAATAACTGATTGCACCATCGACTTTCAGATTTCCCGTGTTTTTTAGGGAGGAAGAAAGTATGGGGGAGAAAAGTTTTCATAGCCTACGACACTCCCCGCGTCATAAGCTACCATTAGACACATAGCTCGTTACTTTCCGTACTCTCGCTCAGGAGATATAAAGGAACAATCATTTTCACACTCTCTACTATTTTTTGGGGGGGAAATCAAGGAGGGGGCAATTTTTCACAGTCTACGACATTCCCCGCGTCAGAAGCTTTCATTCGACTTATAGCTTGTTACTTTCGGCCTTCGCGTTCTGGAGATATAGCTTAAGAATTGTTTTCACATTTCCCCTTTTTTAGGGGGGAAGAAAGCACGGGGGTCAATTTTTTTTTATATAGCCTATGACACTCACCGCGTCACAAGCTTTCATTTGGCACAAAAATCATTACGTTTCTCCATCGCGTTCTAAAGATATCGTGGAACAACATTTTGTCAAATCCACAAACCGACCAATGTCAAAACCAAAAGGAGTAAAAATAGGGCCAAAATAGGAAAAAAAAAGAAACAGGAGTTTTCTTTCCAGTCGAAAAAATTTGGCTGTTGATGAATGAAAAGTATTAGAAAACTTTTGGTTTTCAATATTAAGATTTCTCCTTAATACAGTTCTCCCCATTTCAACTTGAGATATAGTCCACGATGTTTTATTATTTCCTCCGAGGCACAATTCGGACAATTTAGGTATTCTTTTTATCTTTAATAAAAAGTTATTTAAATAAGCAGTTCCTTTGAACAGTCTCATTAAATTTGTAGTAAGTTATCTAGAGCAACGAACTCTTCTATGGAAACCTTGTGACTCAATCCGATTTATCGCAGAACCTCTGTGTACTTTTCATGTGCAGAAATGAAATAACACTTTTCAAAACATAACCCTTTATTTATAAACATGCAATATTCATACAAATTTACGAAAAGAAAAATTTTATCATTGGTGATTTTAATCACAACGAAAATTCACAATGAAATTAAACTGATTCGTGAGCAACAGCGAAACACAAAGTCAGAATACCAATTTTTGAATATCAGTTTGAATATTGCTGTTCTAGATTAAAGACCTTAAATAATATGCAATATTGAATCTTCAATTTCTCTTCGGATATTATTAATATTAGGTGATGTAAATAAAAAAAATAAATACCCCCTCAAGCAGCTGCTTGCCACAGAGGTCTGACAGGAGCCTGTCAGTTTATATGCCAGAGTAGAAGGTCTGTGAGGATGGCAGGCCCTCAGCAGAAAAACGACACATACATCCATGCCTTACCCGGGACTCGAACCCAGGTCCCTTAGATCAGTAGCCAAGCGCGCTAACCACTCGGCCATGGGACGGCTTTAGGTGATGTATTCAAGGAAAAATTTTCTGAAAATCTTTTCCTGCCTTTGAATCATTTGTATTGAAATAAAGTAGAGTAATTTTATTCAAATTTATTCTATTTTCAAAGCCAAGTGGCACTTTAGCTAAATGATTACATCTGTTATTTTCATAAATATCGGTGTAGGATAGAACGTGGCGAATTTTAGTGTAATGAGTTGTTGGGTTGTTTTACTCCAGGCCAATGAGAGGTAAAGACGCTCAAAAAAATATCCTAACACTATGGTTGATTACAAAATTCAGGAAAAATATCTGGCAACGATTTTTTTTAGAAATTAGTGATCTGGCAACCTTCGTGTCACGTGATTACAGAATTCAGGAAAAATATCTGGAGTGTGTACAGCAACTGTACACGCTCCAGTTACCGTTCACAGCAAACTGGAGCGTGTGCAGTTACTGCACATGCTCCAGTTTGCTGTGAACGGTAACTGCACACGCTCAATATTTCCGTGAGCCCATACGATCTAGTATCAAAATAATATGACCACCTACAGTCGCTCAAAAAAGTATCCGAACACCATGGTTGATTACAAAATTCAGAAAAAATATCTGGCAACGATTTTTTCTGAAAATCTGTAATCAACCATAGTGTTCGGATACTTTTTTGAGCGACTGTACACATGGGCTAAATGGCAAGATGACATGGATACCAATAGCTCAGAGTTCAATAGAATATAGGTTTTAGGACAAAGCAAGTTTCTGTCAAAGCCATCCAGTGTGTTTTTTAAATTTCCCATAGTATGACTGTCCTAAACACCATCACGGCTTAATATCCTATCTTATTGCAGTGTTCCACAAACTTTTTTCATTCGTGTATAGTAAAAAAATTCTGAGCAACTTTGCGGCACACCACAAGGGGAAAAGATTAAAACAGGGTTTGTTTGTTTGCTTGTTTTTTTCCTACCAGAACGGCGTTCTGGATGTTATTTAAAATGCAACTTACATTCGGTGTTTCCCTGTTTTTGTGAAAAAAGAGATAGTAAAATTTAAGATGATAATTTTGAAAAATAAGTTTTAAAATGCTCTATTCATGAAGAAAGCATGCAATTCACTGGATGTTAAGTTTCAGTTAAAAGGAGAGTGGCAGATTAGATAATTTTCAATGGAAGATAATGTTTTATTTTTGTGTATCAGTTAGCGATGACCTATGAAAGTCAATTTTGGGCATTTTTCGCTCCACATCTAAATTACTGCCACGTTACACCGTTCTGCATAGCACTGTCCTACCGAGACAAACTAGCAAAACGACAAACTGCACAAAAATTCATAATTCACGTAAAATTTCTGAGATTGTAATGAAATTTGGATAATAATTGTCATTTCCGCCTGGGATTCATAATTTCCTTCCTACCTATGGCTCTCAACTACCACAATTATTCATATGTGCTATTTGTAACCCAGGTTCAAGCCCCCGCTAAACCCCCAACCTGCCCTCATGTCAGTAGAGGATACCGATAGGCTTGGAAAGGCCGCATTGCGTCGGATGAGACGAAAAGGCGTGGCCTCTTGCCGGAAGAGCTATACTCTGTGCACGTTAAAGAAAACTCTGCGTGGCGTTGACGGAAGATTACTGTCTCCTAACCGCTATCCAGTGGATCCCCTTTCCACAACTTTCTCTGAACCCTCGGGGTCCTTGTGACCTAGCTATTTAATCCATTGTGTTCAAAAAAATGTGCCGCTCAGAGATAAAACAATTCAACCTATTGCGATTTGGCGAAATCAAATCGCAAAATCAATCAGGCTGGCTGGACCGAAAATGAGCGGAGATAGTATTGAGAACGAAAGAAATAAATTTAGGCCAGTACCTCCATCTATCCTAAAAATATGGAGGCTGAAGTCATGCCCTCTTTCACAGCAAATCTAATTTACATGCTCGTGGTCGTGTTGTTTAAATGTACACATATTTTCTCTTTCCCTTTTGCAAAATTCGCATTACATTTCATTCCCTTATCTACGTTTCGAGATAAAATATTATGCTTTCATTTTGAGCACCAAAGTAACGCAAAAATAATAATTAAAAGTCAAAATCAGAGATCTTGATTGCAAAGACAATGGCCGTGTCTTTCTGCGTTTATACGTTGCACGAGAAATGCACAAAGCCATACGTTTACAGGTTAGTTTTGGGCAATATGAAAACAATTCAAACATGCTTCATCTAATTATGCATTTTCTCAATAATGCTTAAGAAATATGCTTCTAAATATAGCTAAAATTGCTAGATGATGAATATGTAAAAGTTAGAAAAATTATTTAATCTTTTCGCATTCCAAAATGTATATTTAAAGATTGCATTACTGTCACCTTTTCGGCAAAAATTTTGAAGGATACCACTGTTTAAATATTGGTTAAGTGTTACATAAGTCCAGTATCGTCTTTCTGCATCATTCTTTGTTTTTTAGTTTTCTGCATCTCCCTTTGTCGTCCTCAATGTCTTTCAGAAACTTCGTGTTTTCTCTTTTGCATATTCCTATTTTTTTTGTCCTCATTGTTCATTTTCGTTCTTTACATCTTTCTCTGCCCTCCTTTGTCGTTCTCAATTCCTTCAAAATCTTCCTTTTCGTTTTCTGCATACTTCATTTTCTTCCTCGGTGTTCTACAGCATTCTAATTTTTCGGTCTCTTTTTGAATACTTCTTTTTCATTCTCGGTCGTTCTCAATTCCTTCAAAATCTTCCTTTTCGTCCTCTGCATACTTCTTTTTCGTCCTCTGCATACTTCTTTTTCGTTTTCTGCATACTTCATTTTCTTCCTCGGTGTTCTACAGCATTCTAATTTTTCGGTCTCTTTTTGAATACTTCTTTTTCATTCTCGGTCGTTCTTAATTCCTTCAAAATCTTCCTTTTCGTCCTCTGCATACTTCTTTTTCGTCCTCTGCATACTTCTTTTTCGTTTTCTGCATACTTCATTTTCTTCCTCGGTGTTCTACAGCATTCTAATTTTTCGGTCTCTTTTTGATACTTCTTTTTCATTCTCGGTCGTTCTCAATTCCTTCAAAATCTTCCTTTTCGTTTTCTGCATACTTCTTTTTCGTCCTCTGCATACTTCTTTTTCGTTTTCTGCATACTTCATTTTCTTCCTCGGTGTTCTGCAGCATTCTAATTTTTCGGTCTCTTTTTGAATACCTCTTTTTCATTCTCGGTCGTTCTCAATTCCTTCAAAATCTTCCTTTTCGTCCTCTGCATACTTCTTTTTCGTCCTCTGCATACTTCTTTTTCGTTTTCTGCATACTTCATTTTCTTCCTCGGTGTTCTACAGCATTCTAATTTTTCGGTCTCTTTTTGAATACTTCTTTTTCATTCTCGGTCGTTCTCAATTCCTTCAAAATCTTCCTTTTCGTCCTCTGCATACTTCATTTTCTTCCTCGGTGTTCTACAGCATTCTAATTTTTCGGTCTCTTTTTGAATACTTCTTTTTCACTCTCGGTCGTTCTCAATTCCTTCAAAATCTTCCTTTTCGTCCTCTGCATACTTCTTTTTCGTCCTCTGCATACTTCTTTTTCGTTTTCTGCATACTTCATTTTCTTCCTCGGTGTTCTACAGCATTCTAATTTTTCGGTCTCTTTTTGAATACTTCTTTTTCATTCTCGGTCGTTCTCAATTCCTTCAAAATCTTCCTTTTCGTCCTCTGCATACTTCTTTTTCGTCCTCTGCATACTTCTTTTTCGTTTTCTGCATACTTCATTTTCTTCCTCGGTGTTCTACAGCATTCTAATTTTTCGGTCTCTTTTTGAATACTTCTTTTTCATTCTCGGTCGTTCTCAATTCCTTCAAAATCTTCCTTTTCGTCCTCTGCATACTTCTTTTTCGTCCTCTGCATACTTCTTTTTCGTTTTCTGCATACTTCATTTTCTTCCTCGGTGTTCTACAGCATTCTAATTTTTCGGTCTCTTTTTGAATACTTCTTTTTCATTCTCGGTCGTTCTCAATTCCTTCAAAATCTTCCTTTTCGTCCTCTGCATACTTCTTTTTCGTCCTCTGCATACTTCTTTTTCGTTTTCTGCATACTTCATTTTCTTCCTCGGTGTTCTACAGCATTCTAATTTTTCGGTCTCTTTTTGAATACTTCTTTTTCATTCTCGGTCGTTCTCAATTCCTTCAAAATCTTCCTTTTCGTCCTCTGCATACTTCTTTTTCGTCCTCTGCATACTTCTTTTTCGTTTTCTGCATACTTCATTTTCTTCCTCGGTGTTCTACAGCATTCTAATTTTTCGGTCTCTTTTTGAATACTTCTTTTTCATTCTCGGTCGTTCTCAATTCCTTCAAAATCTTCCTTTTCGTCCTCTGCATACTTCTTTTTCGTCCTCTGCATACTTCTTTTTCGTTTTCTGCATACTTCATTTTCTTCCTCGGTGTTCTACAGCATTCTAATTTTTCGGTCTCTTTTTGAATACTTCTTTTTCACTCTCGGTCGTTCTCAATTCCTTCAAAATCTTCCTTTTCGTCCTCTGCATACTTCTTTTTCGTCCTCTGCATACTTCTTTTTCGTTTTCTGCATACTTCATTTTCTTCCTCGGTGTTCTACAGCATTCTAATTTTTCGGTCTCTTTTTGAATACTTCTTTTTCATTCTCGGTCGTTCTCAATTCCTTCAAAATCTTCCTTTTCGTCCTCTGCATACTTCATTTTCTTCCTCGGTGTTCTACAGCATTCTAATTTTTCGGTCTCTTTTTGAATACTTCTTTTTCATTCTCGGTCGTTCTTAATTCCTTCAAAATCTTCCTTTTCGTCCTCTGCATACTTCTTTTTCGTCCTCTGCATACTTCTTTTTCGTTTTCTGCATACTTCATTTTCTTCCTCGGTGTTCTACAGCATTCTAATTTTTCGGTCTCTTTTTGAATACTTCTTTTTCATTCTCGGTCGTTCTCAATTCCTTCAAAATCTTCCTTTTCGTCCTCTGCATACTTCATTTTTTTCCTCGGTGTTCTACAGCATTCTAATTTTTCGGTCTCTTTTTGAATACTTCTTTTTCATTCACTGCATGCTCGTTTTTCGTCCTCTGCTTCCTTGTGCATCCTGTGTATTCTTACTCTGCGTTCTTTAACATCCTTCTCTTTTGTCCACTGCATTCTATTGGCTCCTTTTTTTTTCAATTCTCACTCCTTTCACCATCATCCCTTTTCGTCCTCGGTGTTCTTCAGCTCCTACTTTCTCATCGACTGCATTATTCTGTTTGTTCCAATTTCTTCCTTGGGTTTTTCATCGTCGCTTTTTTTTTGTCCCTCGGCGTTCTTCTGAATTATTCTTTTCCGACTCGTATTCCTTCAGAATCTTTCATTTTGTTTTCTGCATACTCTTTTTTAGTTCTCTATATGATCCTGTTTCCTCCTCTGTCTTTCTGCATCCTCTTTTTTCGTCCTTGGTATGCGCGGTCTGGTTGAACCTCCGTAGCCCATGGCTGTTTGAGGATGATGATGTATTCGGCATCTTCCCTTTTCGTTTTCTGCATCTTCCTTTTCCGTCCTCTGCATTTTTATCACACTCTTTCTTTTTCTCTACTACAGTATTCTGTTTGCTTCACTTTTCTTATGAACTTTTTTTCACCATCCTTTTCCGTTTTTTGCATCTTTTTACATCTCTTTCTTTTCTCGGCATACTTCAATATAGTCTTTCCTCACCAACTGCATCATTCTGTTTGATAATTTTTGTTCTCAGTGTCTGACTCCATCTACTTTTTTTCGTTGTCGGAATTCTTTCAGGTTCTTTGTTTTTCGTACTTTTTATCCCTTCGAATACTCTTTTTTAGTTTTCTGCATCATCCTTGTTTCTTTCATCATTCTTCATGCTCCTTTTTAGTTCTTTCTATGCTCCTTTTTCGTTCCCCGCGACCTGTTGCAATCTCATCTTTCGTCCTTGATGCCCTTCAGCATTCATTTCTTTCATTCTTACATTCTTACATAGCATTCATTTCTTTCATTCTCTACATTCATTTCTTTCATTCTCTACATTCTTTTCAGCATTCATTCCTTTCATTCTCTACATTCTTTTCAGCATTCATTCCTTTCATTCTCTACATTCTTACATTCCTCTGCCTCCTTTCATCCTTTTGAATACTATATTTTTGTTTTCTGCTTTCTTCTGCATACTCCTTTTTTCCTACATTCTTCATCCTACAGCGTCTTTCGTTTTCTTCCTGTGTGTTCTTCAACATCTACATTTTTCACCTTCTACATACTTGTCTTTCATTCTCAGCATCCTTCTGTGTACTCCTTTTTCATTCTCAGCATGCTCCTTTTCCTCCTCTGCATCCTTCTAGTACTCTTTTGTTTTTCTCTCTTTCCTCTGCATGTTCCATCTTCTTCCTCGGATTCTTCCTGTATCTTCCTTTTTCATCCACGATGTCCTTCTCTATTCTCCTCTTTCGTCCGCTGCATACTCCCTTTGTCATCCGCAGCGTTATTCAGCATCCAATCTTTCGATCACATTCTATTTGTTCCGTTTTCTTCCTCAGCCTCTTTCACAGTTTTCATTTTTTATATTTTGCATCCAACTACTATCTTTTGCGTCCTCCTGAATTCCCCTTTTTCATCTGCGACATTTTTTAGCATTCTCTTTTTCGTCGATTGCATCCTTCTTTTGCTCTATTTTGCCCCTCAATGTTTTTTTTCTATCATCCTTCCTTTTTGCCCTTTTCATCTTTCTTCTTCGTCCTAAGCGTTATTCAGCATCATTATTTACGTCCACTGCATCAGCTGGAGTAGGGTTTGGCTCAGTTATAGAGCACCAAGCTCGGAATCTGCACTTCCCAGGCAAGTCCTACCTGTTCTAGCATTAAGATTTATTTCCACTAAACCCCCAACCTGCCTTAAGTCAGAAAGGAGACACCGATGGGGTTGGAAAGGCCGACCGTTGGACCAGTGTGCCGGAGAGCCGTTAAAGAATACTTTGAATAGCCCTGACCTAAATATTTCTCCATCTCTGAACATTGATTTGTATTAGCTCTCCCCCGCCCCACCAAAAAATTAAAATTTTCCATACCTGAATATAATGTTCAAGTGCAAGGAACTGGCACACTATATTGAAGTATGGCTGTTGGAAAACATTTCAATCTGGAAACCTTTTCCATCTCACATATTCCCGAAACTTAGTATAGATCCAGGTTTCTTAAATTTTTTCTTGGCAGCATCCCAAAAGAGAGCATTTACTGAGGCCCATAGACCCTGAAAAATCCAGAATGGCAACGTACAGTAAATACCAGAGAAAAAATTTAATATTCATACATTTTATTAAATTTACATTGATTACTTAACATCATTAGATTTAATTTCAACGAAGTATTTATAATGATCGCCGAATAGATCAATGGCAGCGAATAGGTCCATGAAATAATAATGAATGTATTCAGTATTCGAATGAAAACTTTGGATCCTTTCAACTTTGATTAAATCGAGTTGGGATTGTAATAAAAACCCTTAAGAGACAAAATTAGGTCAAAGTTAGTTAATATTGAAGTAGATGTGGTTGTAAATTTAAAGGTATTTAATTATTGTAATATTTATGCGAACGATGAACTTGTATCTTTCCCATTAGTTTTTTCCAGTTACGCTACATATACTTTTTTTTAAAAAAAGTAGAGCCTAACAATTAATATAATTTAAAACTTGCTGCTTAAAATGAGATAAAACTCGGTTTTTGCTCGTTTGAAAGAATTTAGTCTAAAAAAGTCAGATCTCGTTGCCGATCCAAAACATGTTTCACTTTGGTAAAATGTCGCGAGGCAGATTGCATTATAATGAGAAGACAACAATTTTAATGAAAGAATATAAATATAACTTGTTGCAGATGACAATTTTTTTTACATATAGGAATTTCTTATTATCAATTTATTCTTAATAGTAAATGATATAAAAAAAAATGAAGTGGATAGGGAGCTAGTACGTAGGTGGTCATATTATTTTGATACTAGATCGTGTGGGCTCACTCACGGAAATATTGAGCGTGTGCAGTTACCGTTCACAGCAAACTGGAGCGTGTGCAATAACTGCACACGCTCCAGTTTTCTGTGAACGGTAACTGGAGCGTGTACAGCAACTGTACACGCTCCAGTACTTTTCGAATTCCAGATATTTTTCCTGAATTCTGTAATCACGTGACACGAAGGTTGTCAGATCACTAATTTCTAAAAAAATCGTTGTCAGATATTTTTTTTATTCTGTAATCAACCATGGTGTTCGGATACTTTTTTGTGCTATTGTACTATTCCAACAGGGTAAACTTTGTGTATTGTGTAGCTCATAACCGAGACACTGGTCAGCAAGAACTTCGGTCTTAGTGGGACATGTCCTTGCATGAGAAGACATGTACCAACTATATGAATAGTTTCTAGAACCCTTCTCTATCCTATATGCAGTGATGAAAGTTGGCCGATACGTATCAGTGAGACATTTTTCGGTAGTGGTACTATTAATGATTTCTATTACACTTTAATCTTCTTTCACCTGAGCATTTAATTAAAAAAGCGGATTTTTTTTTTTACAAAAGATTCTTCGAAATTTAATTACACTATTAGAATTTAATCCTTTAGTTGAAACTAAAGAAACTACAAACCCTGTTTGAAATACCAACCAAAGTTGTCTCTCTGGGTTGGGTTGTTTTACCTCTGAGCGGCACTTTTTTGCACACCATGGGCTAAATGGCCAGGTCACATGGACCCCGAAGGCTCAGAGAAGGTTGGGGGAGGGGACCCACTGGAACAGCTGTTGGGAGACAGATGGTAGCCTCCCGTCAAGGCCATCCAGCGTGTTCTTTAACGTGCACAGGGTATGGCTCTCCCGCACACGGGGCCACGGCTTAACGTCCCATCCGACGGACGGCGGCCTTTCCAAGCCCATCGGTGTCCCCTACTGACCGTGGGCAGGGCGGGGAATTTTGAGGAGATAAATCTCAACGCTGACCCAGCTGGGACTCGAACCTGTGAACTACAGATTACGAGCCTGGCGCGCTACCGACTGAGCCACCCCCGCCCCATTTAAATAATGAATTTGAAGGTTGATGGAAGAGGGACCTGTGAGAAGTTCCTTTGGCAAAAGTCACTCTTTTCCTACTGCATTTCAAAATTAAGTAATTTTTTGTTAAGATTAATTCACAGAATTTTTGAAAAAAATCAATTTTAGCAATCAATCACTTTACGCACTGTGGTAGCATAATACAGAATCTAATGCAGTGGGTATACACTTACCGTGAATAAAGGGACCAAAAAAATGTCTCGGTAAGACAAAAGAAAATAGTCTGTTTTTGAAACCTGCTCAAAAAAAAAATACTTATAGACACAACTATCCATTGCATTTTAATTTAAAAACTTCAAAATTATAGTAATTAAAAAATTAAGTGAAAAAATATTTTATTTGGCATTCTGATTAAAAAACACACACAACCCCATCTATGGAATCACAGTTCATTTACTCGATGAAGAGTAAAAATAATTTGGATGCTTGATACGGAGGAGATAAGATTCTTCATATTCTTCTGAAGGTGAGGACGACTGATTTTCGCTCTTCCTAAAGAAGGAATAAGTTTTCGTATGTTTCTATTTCGTCATCTCATTCAGGATAAATGCATATGGCTCAATATGCGAGTCCATTCCTAAAAAAAAAGCCTTGAATGCTCTGTCATGGTCAAGTTTCATTCGTTTGAACTGTCAAAAAAATATTTTTCGCATGCCTCGAAAAATCACGAGCAAGCGGATTTGACTGGGTTTTTATTTAATGCATTCCAAAAAAAAACAACTCGATTAAACGGATTTGATTGGGTTTTTTTTACGCATTCCAAAGAAAAATCTCGATCGATCGGATTTCACTGGCATTTTTTAATACATTCCAAAGAAAAAATCATGGTAAGCGGACACCCATTATGCATGTTCCTTTTATTTTATCTTCCGATGGAAGTTTCAAAAGTTTGCACTATGTTGGTATGTTATTATTTTTTATGATAACGTAATTTTTCGATGAGAATTCCAGAAGTTACTCCTAGCTTGTACAGGTCTTATCGCAGAAGGACAACACTGGAGAAAAGCCATGCTACCACCCAGGATTCGAACCAGGACCCTAGCTGCAGCAGCGGCACCGCGAGGCCATGCTATTGTCACGGATATCGTAGAGGTGAATCCTCGTGTAATTATTGATTACCCCCTCAAGCAGATGTTTGCCACATAGGTCTGACAGGAGCCTGTCACTTTATATGCCATAGTAGAAGGTCTGAGAAGATGGCGAGACCTCAGCAGAAAAATAACACGAACATCCATGCCTTAACCCGGGGCTCGAACCCAGGTCCCTTAGATCAGTAGCCAAGCGCACTAACCACTCGGCCACGGGACGGCTAACACTGCCTATATGTTAACCAAATGTTTGTTTTTATTGATTTTACTTTTTGCAGACTTAGTCTAATAGTATCCCTCGACTCTGTGCTATTGCTACTTTATAATGTGTTATATTCATATACAAAATGTGGCGGGGATCGCTCAGTCGGTAGCGCGCCAGGCTCGTAATCTGTAGTTCCCAGGTTCGAGTCCCAGCTGGGTCAGCGTTGAGATTTATCTCCGCAAAATTCCCCGCCCTGCCCACGGTCAGTAGGGGACACCGATGGGCTTGAAAAGGCCGCCGTCCGTCGGATCGGACGTTAAGCCGTGGCCCCGTGTGCGGGAGAGCCATACCCTGTGCACGTTAAGGAACACGCTGGATGGCCTTGACGGGGGCTACCATCTGTCTCCCAATAGCTGTTCCAGTGGGTCCCCTCCCCCAACCTTCTCTGAGCCTTACGGGGTCCTTGTGACCTGGCCATTTAGCCCATGGTGTGCAAAAAAGTGCGCTCAGAGGTAAAACAACCCAACCCAACTCATATACAAAATAACACACACCTAAATCCATACCGTGTAAAACCTAGTCTTTCATCGAGTAAAACGAAACTAGTGACATTTTCTTCACCGTGTATATCAAGTATCGTGTAAGTCAAGGAACGAGTGTATAAACGTTACCTATTATGTGTACAAACGTATATAATATCGTATACTACATGACTTAACGTTTTTATGTGAAAGCATCACGGTAATGCTCTGCAGAATTTACGATAGATTGCCACACTCAATGACATCTGAGGAAGTTATGTCAAAAGAGCAGAACTTGATCAGATTGATGATTCAGCAAAGTTATTCCACTATATCATCATAACTCCCAACAGAAGGAATTTAAAGTTAATGTTGCATAAGAAAAACGAACTTTTGCAATGCTTGCGATTAGAGTACATCTACTCACTCAATTAAGTGGGGGCGGGAGTGGCTCAGTCGGTAGCGCGCCAGGCTCGTAATCTGTAGTTCCCAGGTTCGAGTCCCAGCTGTGTCAGCGTTGAGATTTATCTCCGCAAAATTCCCCGCCCTGCCCACGGTCAGTAGGGGACACCGATGGGCTTGGAAAGGCCGCCGTCCGTCGGATGGGACGTTAAGCCGTGGCCCCCGTGTTCGGGAGAGCCATACCCAGTGCACGTTAAAGAACACGCTGGATGGCCTTGACGGGAGGCTACCATCTGTCTCCCAACAGCTGTTCCAGTGGGTCCTCTCCCTCAACCTTCTCTGAGCCTTCGGGGTCCATGTGACCTGGCCATTTAGCCCATGGTGTGCAAAAAAGTGCCGCTCAGAGGTAAAACAACCCAACCCAACACTCAATTAAGTAACCTTTTTGGGATGCTGAAAATATTTCGTGTATTGTATGTTCGACATCTGAGATTGGACAATTCTAATATCGGATTAAAAATTTGGCATATTATCGTCTGGTGTTTCTCCGTTTGAAATTCAGAATTTGGTTAATTTTTTTTTTTATTTGTTTGGGTTAGAAGATCTTATCCGAGTTGAGTTGTTTTACCTCTGAGCGGCACTTTTTTGCACACCATGGGCTAAATGGCCAGGTCACATGGAACCCGAAGGCTCAGAGAAGGTTGGGGGAGAGGACCCACTGGAACAGCTGTTGGGAGACAAATGGTAGCCTCCCGTCAAGGCCATCCAGCGTGTTCTTTAACGTGCACAGGGTATGGCTCTTCCACACACGGGGCCACGGCTTAACGTCCCATCCGACGGACGACGGCCTTTCCAAGCCCATCGGTGTCCCCTACTGACCGTGGGCAGGGCGGGGAATTTTGCGGAGATAAATCTCAACGCTGACCCAGCTGGGACTACGAACCTGGGAACTACAGATTACGAGCCTGGCGCGCTACCGACTGAGCCACCCCCACCCCGATCTTATCCGAATTTTTAAATATATTATTGAATGTGCAGGTATTTGAATTAAATATATATACTGTAAAATTGTGGCCTGTATCAGCGAAAGTATTTTAATAACCTTGTGGGTTGATTTTAATTCTAAATGTAAACTTTGGTATATCATTTAAAAGTGAATAACATCGAGAGAATAATCAAGGCATTCAATATTTTATGAATACAAGGAACGCACAAAATTCAAATACTTGTCAACAAGAAATCATCAACTATTTCGAAAAATTCAGAATATCGAAAAATGTTTGAGTGTTGAAAGTTTATCAAATTATTGCATTTTGCTTCTTTTTGCTTACGAACTTGATCTTTGATGGTTATGATCGTACCGTGACAAACTATTAAACTGATTTTGCATTTGTGCATTTGATGTAATTGGCAACTCATTTGGCACAGCAATTGACCCAACTGGTAACTTAGTTGACACTGCAATCTTCACAATTGACAACCTTATTGACACACGGTATTTGATATAATTGGAAACTCTAATGACATAGCAATACATATAATTGACAACACAATTGGTACATCAACTGACAAATTCACAACTCGGTTGGCACTGCAATTGACAATATTCTCAACGCAATTGGCACTGAAATCAACACAATGAGTTCATCTTAATACGCAGAGTATTTGAAGCAATTCAGAAATCCAACTGTACTGCAATTGAAACAAGAGACAACACTCGAAATAATTTTAGGACGAAACCAAATATTTTTCAGCAATTTTTTTTGTGTTCTTTGTCTACAGGTCATTTTAGTGTGATACTTTATTACTGAAAGAGACAAAACAATTGATACAACTCAATTGGTCATACCTAAGAGGACACAATTGGTCAACCTAATTGACAGAGCGTTTGATAGAATTGGAAACCCAACTGCAATAACAATTGACGCAATTGGCAGAACAATTGACAAAGCAATCGATACAGTTAACAGCCTAATTAACATGACATTTGTAGCTATTAGAAATATAATTAGTGCAACAACTAACACAAATAGCACCTAATTGACACAGCATTTGATCAAAATTGGCACCCAATTGCCGCAAGCATTCGATGAATTTTTGATACCCAATTGGCACAACAATTGACACAACTGATAGTTCAATTGACGCAGCAAATGTTGCAGACGACAAACTAATCGACACAGCATATGCTGCAACTGGAAGAAATTTTCTACTTTTTTTACTGTTGCAACTGGGAGAAAATTTGGCAAGACACTGTAATTAGCATATTTTACAACCTGATTGGCACGGCATTTATTTGATACAAAGAAATTGGTAACCCAATTGGCACAGGAATTGACACAGTTGACAACAAGGAAGAACAAACAGGCCCCGGGGCCGGGGCAGACCAAATTTTGACCCCCAAATTTATCAACTGTAGTAATTTGAATACCACTAAGTTGTCAATTCCATTATACTCCTTATTTCGAACACTGCTTTTAAAATTTCATTGATCTAAAGCCAATATCGTTTTAACTACACTGCTGTTCAAAATTGAAGGAAGTTAAGCAAAATTGCAAATATGGCAATAAATCTTTTTTGGAAGCTAACGAAAGTTTCAGAGGATATTTAGCGCGAAGCAATTCACATTTATCGGCTATTAAATTCGCAAATCGCAATGCTACAGACTTTGCGATATGCAAATGAAGTTTGCGAAAAAAGCATCTTCAGGAACGGCCGCTTCTAATTTCGGATTATCCCTGTATAGTGTGCACACCACTAACCACATAACATCCGAGGCATCACATCTGGTGCAGGAAAAAAACAAACAACTACCACATCTTGCACATTTACCCGATCTTACATCATGTGAATTTTGATTGTTTCCAAAAATTAAAAATGAACTTGCTGGAAAGCCTTTTTCAAGGGTGCAAGACCTTGCGTTGGGTTGGGATGTTTTACCTCTGATCGGCACTTTTTTTGCACACCATGGGCTAAATGGCCAGGTCACATGGACCCCGTAGGCTTAGAGAAGGTTGGGGGAGGGGACCCACTGGAACAGCTGTTGGGAGACAGATGGTAGCCTCCCGTCAAGGCCATCCAGCGTGTTCTTTAACGTGCACTGGGTATGGCTCTCCCGTACACGGGGCCACGGCTTAACGTTCCATCCGACGGACGGCGGCCTTTCCAAGCCCATCGGTGTCCCCTACTGACCGTGGACAGGGCGGGGAATTTTGCGGCTGAATGACCGAATCCAGCAAGTCTTTTCCAATGTTACTTTTCTGAGTACATCATCCCAATTCCTCTAATATTGCCCATCTTATGACATTATGTAAAAAAAATTCATAAGCATTTTCAGTTATGTCTTAAAAGTTTTAATTTTGAAACAATTTTAAAAAAAATCATTAAGGGTAGTTATGGAGATAATTATAAGTAATGCAATGGCCATATTCAGCAAAAGGATCTTTCTTGTAAATCCCACTCTTGACTTTACATCAATGTTGTAAAAATCTACCGGATCTTGTCTACTCGTTACAATTGTTAGGTTCCTATTGGTTTTTTTTCTGTCTTATATAGGGGCGGGGGTGGCTCAGTCGGTAGCGTGCCAGGCTGGTAATCTGTAGTTCCCAGGTTCGAGTCCCAGCTGGCTCAGCGTTGAGATTTATCTCCGCAAAATTCCCCGCCCTGCCCACGGTCAGTAGGGGACACCGATGGGCTTGGAAAGGCCGCCGTCCATCGGATGGGACGTTAAGCCGTGGCCCCGTGTGTGGGAGAGCCATACCCAGTGCACGTTAAAGAACACGCTGGATGGCCTTCACGGGAGGCTACCATCTGTCTCCCAATAACTGTTTCAGTCGGTCCCCTCCCCCAATCTTCTCTGAGCCTTCGGGGTCCTTGTGACCTGGCCATTTAGCCCATGGTGTGCAAAAAAGTGCCGCTCAGAGGTAAAACAACCCAACCCTGTCTTATAGACTGTTTTATGGTTTTATGTCTATGGTATCAATAACTCGAGCAGAGTCTGAATTAACACAATTTATTCAGAATACCAATACAGTACAGAATACTATGCTGTCTCTCAATCTACGGCGAAGATTAATGACTGATCACCAATGAATACTCCACAATTCGCAGCGGATGCAATATATATGTATATGCCGGATTTCCCCCTGTAGTTTCCAAGGGAAAAAATCTACTTGAGCATGCTAACTTCATACACCAATAGCCCTCAATCGCCTCACTTAATAACAGACGACTTTTTCGACAACCCCGCTACTTCGGGTTGGGTTGTTTTACCTCCGAGCGGCACTTTTTTGCACACCATGGGCTAAATTGCCAGGTCACATGGACCCCGAAGGCTCAGAGAAGGTTGGGGGAGGGGACCCACTGAAACAGCTGTTGGGAGACAGATGGTAGCCTCCCGTCAAGGCCATCCAGCGTGTTCTTTAACATGCACAGGGTATGGCTCTCCCGCACACGGAGCCACGGCTTAACGTCCCATCCGACGGACGGCGGCCTTTCCAAGCCCATCGGTGTCCCCTACTGACCGTGGGCAGGGCGGGGAATTTTGCGGCGATAAATCTCAACGCTGACCCAACTGGGACCCGAACCTGGGAACTACAGATTACGAGCCTGGCGTGCTACCGACTGAGCCCCCCCCCCCCCCCGCCCCCCGCTGCTTCGGAGCTTCCCCCATTCTCCCCGTTACCCTTTCTCTCTTCTTCTTCCAGCATCTCAAAAATAAAAAAAAAACCCTAGGGCTTATAAACATTATCCCAATGAATTAGAGTAAATCAGCAGTGTGGGGAAATCACTCTGATTGCCCCACACTGCTGATTCTCATTAAGAGAAACTCATTAAGTTGCTGCAACTCATTAAACTGACCCCTACCTTGACTATTAACAGCGTCGTTAGCTGTAGTAGACCCGAAGCCGATTATCCACCCAGGACGCCTGGCTATCTAGCCTAAGAATTATGGGATGTCTCTTGCATTCACATTGTGATAATACATATCAAATATCAATACACTTATTTCTATATACAGGGTGATTCAAAACTTATCGTTCAAATTTCGTGGGGAGGTAGGGAATACGTCAGGAAACCGATTTCACATAGGAAAGTATGTCCGCAAACGTCATCTACATGAACAAAATGGACAAGTGAACACAAGGAAACAGTACAGTTAAGTGGTAACGAATGTGACTTTTATTCCAACAAGGTAAAGTACAGGTTCACAGTAGGTGCTCAAAATTGCGACCATTTACACGGACACAGGATTCACAGCGCCGTTGCATTGACCGCCGAACATTTTCAAAAACGCGTGCGGCGGCCACTATTCGTGCAACAAGGTCCATTTTATTGTCGACGGTGGTGTCGTACACATGGTCTTTCATGGCCCCCCACAAAAAGAAATCCATGGGCGATAAATCAGGTCGGGAGTGGTCGGGCAAGCTGTACACTGGTTGGGTACACACAGCGCCCTCTACATACGCATGCGTACATTTGCGGACATACTTTCCTATGTGAAATCGGTTTCCTGACGTATTCCCTACCTCCCCACGAAATTTGAACGATAAGTTTTGAATCACCCTGTATATATATATAGGTAGTATATAGATAGATGGAGCAAGAAAGAAGTGCCGAATTTGACAAATGCTTTTCACTTCAATAAAATCAACTCTGTTTCTCAAAGAAAATCGAATATTTTTCAATAGTTCGACGAAATCCTAAAAATGATTATTGCATTCCGTCCTGTGGCCGAGTGGTTAGCACCCTTGGCTACTGATCTAAGTGACCTGGGTTCGAGTCCCGGGTAAGGCATGGATATATGTGTCGTTTTTCTGCTGAGATCTTGCCATCCTCTCAGACCTTCTATACTATGACATATAAACTGATAGGCTCCTGTCAGACCTCTGTGGCAAGCAACTGCTTGAGGGGGTATTTATTATTTTTTTTTCTATTACATGATATTTTTTTGGGGAGGATGAAATTTTAATATAGGAAAAAAAAATTAAACTGATCTGTTTTCGAAATGTCTTTGGTTGTGTCAATAATTAAAGAAAAAAATGGTGACTCTGGAAATCATAAACAGCAAAGGAGCCCGGAGGGAAAATATTAAGAATACACTTTTCTTTTCTCTGGTAACTTCCCGTCCAGTTGGGGCGGGGGTGGCTCAGTCGGTAGCGCGCCAGGCTCGTAATCTGTAGTTCCCAGGTTCGAGTCCCAGCTGGGTCAACGTTGAGATTTATCTCCGCAAAATTCCCCGCCCTGCCCACTGTCAGTAGGGGACACCGATGGGCTTGGAAAGGCCGCCGTCCGTCGGATGGGACGTTAAGCCGTGGCCCCGTGTGCGGGAGAGCCATACCCTGTGCACGTTAAAGAACACGCTGGATGGCCTTGACGGGAGGCTACCATCTGTCTCCCAACAGCTATTCCAGTGGGTCTCCTCCCCCAACCTTCTCTGAGGCCTTCGGGGTCCATGTGACCTGGCCATTTAGCCCATGGTGTGCAAAAAAGTGCCGCTCAGAGGTAAAACAACCCAACCCAAATCCCGTCCAGTTATTCCTTATATTCACCAAACAATTTACGTAGACTGTGTCTGGAAACTCAGTCAGGGCCCACTCACCAGACCCTTAGGGACCCTGCCTTCTTGTTCTACCGCTTGTTGACAACCTAATTAATAATAATAATAATCTTTATTCATATTCATGTTGGTCATACAAGAGTTTAAGCAAATGACCCGCAAAGCATCTGCTTATCTGCAGGAGAGAAGAAGAAGAACGTTACATGAAAATACATAAGATATAGTTTAAAACAATGTCATCGAATTATGTGAATTTCCGTGGAAGCTCCATTGTGGTGGTTCAAATTTTTATTTTAAATTTAGTGCCTAGAAGAAAATTTTTAGTCTTATTTTTGATTTCTTTAAATTTGTTTAATAAAATAATTTCCCTTGGCAATTGATTTAACACGTAAGGTATTGTTTATGCCCTTGTACATTTCTCGTAATTGTTTAATATTTTTGGAAGTTGGAAATAATTTTTGGATTGTAACCTTGTGTTTTTCCCATGAGAGATTTTAGATTTAAATTGATTGTCAAAAAAATATTTTAAAGTGATGCTGTATTTGTAAAGGTTGTGAAAAGAACGTATGCCTAGATAATTTAGTCTTTCTTCGCTATGATAAAATGAATTTTTTAAGTTGTATGGGATTATATTTTTAGCAATGGATGATTGAATAGTTTCTATTTTCTTTATATTTGTGAGGTTAGTTGAGCCGCATATTGTCAAACCATAAGTCAATATAGATTCACAGATAGCTTTGTAAACCAAAATACATGAATGTGTGCTTGCAACAAATTGTAGTTTGTAAAGTTTAGATGCACATAGACGCAATTTCCCTGCTAACTTTTGAAGATGTGTATTCCATCGGAAGGTTGTGTCCATGTAAAGTCCAAGATATTTGTGGCTCTCAACACGCTCAATAACATCACAGTCGCAACAGTCAGGGTCACGAGTGATCATGTTGTGAGGACACAAAGGTTCGTGGTTTTTAATTGCCTAAGATGCGAGATCATAGTATCCTGGTGAATGAAAGCTCATCCATTTGGTTTTTTCTGAGTTTATGGAGATACGATTAATGCGAGACCAGTTAACAATTTTGTTAAAATCATCCTGTGTATCTCGGACTGCGTCTCCTATATTGTGATTCGCGTTAACCAAGGCGGTGTCATCAGCATATATATAAGGAGAGCCCTTCAGTTTAAGGTTAGCTAGATCATTAATATAAATAATGAATAAAAGCGGACCTAAAATTGAACCTTGTGGAACACCAGTGTACACTGTTCTTTCCTCACTAAAAACGCCATTAATTTTGGTAACATGCACTCTGTTTTCTAAATAATTTTCAAACCATTTAAAGGTAATACCTCTGACACCATAGGTATACAATTTTTGAAGTAAAATATCGTGATCTAACGTATCAAATGCCTTACGAAAGTCCAGAAAGATAGCAGCTGCTTTTTTCCCGTTGTTTAAAGTTCCGTTAAAAGTGTAATTGCATTTTTACCTTTTTGAAAACTATATTGCTTTTCACTAATAATGTTATGTTTTTTCAAGAAATTGTCTAGAACATTAACTACATCTCTTTCAACGATTTTGTGAAGAACGGGTAATATGGCAATGGGCCTAATTTAGTGCAATCGGATTTAGTTCCACTTTTGTAAATTGGTCTTAGAATAGCAATTTTGAGTTTATTAGGGATGTTTCCTGTAGATATGCTTTCATTGATAAAGTTTGTCACGAGATCAGCTAAGGAGATTTTGCATGCTTTAATGTGCTTTATGTGTACCTGATAATACCCACATGATTTTCTTTCATTAAAGTCACTTAGAATTTTGAAAGTTTCTTGTTTTGAGATGGGAGGAATAAAAATTGAGGGAATAGAAGGTTGGATATGTTTAGGAACTGTAGAGAGATTCTGTATACGGTTATCGTCTCTGAGATTGACAATAATGTCTGCAAAGGTGTTGTTAAATTTCTCAGCTGCTTGAGTTTCAGACATACCTTGTGGCATATTCTTCATGATAAAATCGTTAATGGCAGTTTTAGGTTTACTGTTGATAATTTGGTTGATGAGTTCCCAATTTTGCTTTGGATTATTTTTATAAGACTCAAATTGTTTGAAGTAATATTTTTTCTTTTCCTGCCTAATAAGGGACGTGATTGTCTTTCTTAAGTTTGTGTATAGTAATTTAAAATTTCTGTTTTTCTTGTTATTTTTGTAATCAATCCAAGCCGAGTCTCTTTTTCGTTAATTTTGTTATTGTTAACAATCGCCGTATATTTTTTTATGAATGCTTCATAAAGTACGTCTATTGGTTCTGAATTTGGGGTTTCGTTTCCAGTGCCTCTGTCCAGCCAGTTTGTTAGACTTATTTCTTTGCATACGTGTTTATGATCTACGATGGTTTTCGTGTTAAAATTGCTGTCAAGCTTTTTAAGTATGATTGGACGAATTCTCAAGTTTTTTTTCCCGCAAGTTGCCGCAATTAAGTTGTTTGGGTTATTTTACCTCTGAGCGGCACTTTTTTGCACACCATGGGCTAAATGGCCAGGTCACAAGGACCCCGAAGGCTCAGAGAAGGTTGGGGGAAGGGACCCACTGGAACAGCTGTTGGGAGACAGATGGTAGCCTCCCGTCAAGGCCATCCAGCGTGTTCTTTAACGTGCACAGGGTATGACTCTCCCACACACGGGGCCACGGCTTAACGTCCCATCCGACGGACGGCGGCCTATCCAAGCCCATCGGTGTCCCCTACTGACCGTGGGCAGGGCTGGGAATTTTGCGGAGATAAATCTCAACGCTGACCCAGCTGGGACTCGAACCTGGGAACTACAGATTACGAGCCTGGCGCGCTACCGACTGAGCCACCCCCGCCCCATCCGCAATTAAGTAGTGGTTTGCGATCCTACTGCAAAAAATCATTGAACTTGTGTCGAGTTTAATGTAAAGTTGGACGTTAATGTGATCAATGCATGTCTGAGAGAGATTCACTAATGATGTCTTCCCTGGTGATACCAGCAATGATAGGTGAGAAACCAAATTCGATTAACAATTCTACGTATTTGGCAACTCCGTGCTTTATGATATTTTTGATATCTAAATTTGTTTCGAACCAGTTTTTGAGATTAGAAAGAAAAGTGCTAATGTTCGAACTTCATCATCATCATCATCATCCTCAAGCAGCCATGGGCTATGGAGGTCCAACCAGACCGTGCAATTTAATTCTCCAAGCAAGTCTATCCTGAGCTACATCTACTGCATCTGGCCACTGCACACCAATTCTAACAAGGTCCTGTTTGACATTGTCTGCCCACCGCATCCTAGGTCTCCCCTTCTTTCTGAGGCCTTTAGGCACACTGTTCATAACCCTATTCGCCAATCTATAATTATTCATACGGGCAACATGGCCAAACCAAAGGAGTCTCTCTCTGCACAATATGCTGCTTAAAGGAAGTTGCACACTCCTTTGCCTAACCTCATCATTAGTTAAAAAGTTGAACCACCTAATGCCCAAGATACTGCGTAAGCATCTGGAATCAAAAGCATCTAGTTTCCTGTTATCTTGTTTACAAAGTGTCCAAGTTTCACTACCATAACTAACCCTAGAAAGAACCAAACTATTATACAGTCTAATTTTAGTCTTTAGGTGTATACGCCTATTTCTCCACACTCTCCATAGATTCTTAAAAGTCCCGGCAGCAATCCCTATTCGTCTGTTAATCTCATGCCGCACATCACCATTATCTGTTACATAGCTCCCAAGATAATTAAACTGTGACACCTGTTCAAGACTGCAACCATTCAGATTAACTGAATCACAGCCTGCCTGACCAATTTTCATCACTTTAGTTTTCTCTCTGTTTATAACCAAACCTACTCTACTACCAGTCTCATCAACGGCTCGAATGAAAGAGTTCATCTCATCAACATTATTTGCCAAAAGGGCTAAATCATCAGCATAATCTAAATCAGAAATTTTCGTATCTCCAGCCCATTTAAGGCAAAATCTTTCCCTTGAAGTGAATTTCGCATAACATAATCAACAACCAAACTAAAGAGAAAAGGAGACAAAATTCACCCTTGTCGAACACCAGGTTGCTACAAGACTTACCAACTCTCACACATGACTCAGTGTTATTATAGAGAGCTTTCATTATGTTAACTAACTTGTCTGTTATACCATATGATTTCACAATGAACCACAAATTATGACGATCAACAGAGTCGAAAGCCTTTTTGAAATCAACAAAGCTAGCAACCAAAGGTTTCTGAAACTCTAAACATTTCTCAAGAATCTGCCTAAGTGAAAATATCTGATCCACACATCCCCTACCACTTCTGAATCCACATTGCTCATCACGCAATTGCCTGTCAACCAGATTCTTAATTCTATTAAGCACAATCATGGAAAGAACTTTACCTGGAACAGAGAGTAGGCTGATACCCCTATAGTTATCACAAGAACTGCGATCACCTTTTTTGAAAATAGGGATAACAATAGCTCTGGTAAAATCCTTAGGAACCATGCCTTTATCATAAAAGATATTCAGAATTTCAGTCATCCAAGTGGTAACCGAAACATTCCCAGCTCTAAGCATTTCGGTAGTAATTTCATCTACCCCTGGGGATTTGTGCAGTTTAAGTTTAGAAACAGCCAAAATAACTTCAGATTGTGTTATAGGGCCAACATTAAAGCCACCAATGCAACCATCATCACTGCAAACAATGGGAGCAGAACCAACTACATTGTTTAGAACATCACTGAAATTCTCAGCCCACCTAGCCATGACAGAATCCTCCCCTTCTATAACCTTACCTTGTTTATCCTTCAATCCTTGTATGCCTGTCCGTTTTCTACCACATAAAACATTAACTATCTGGTACAGCTCTCTGCTGTTGTGCTGTCTAACTGCTTCCTCGGCTTTGTCATCCAAGCCAAAGATTCTTATCAGCAGCTACCTGATCCTTTACATGTTTATTAAGCTCTCTGTAATACTTTCTATTAGGACTGGTAGGGTATTGATTACGGACATTCCTGCAGTTCTTTCTTTCTGAAATAAGCTCAAGTGCCTTATCACTCAAATAAATTTCCTCTTCTGCTCTTTTTTTTCTTAAAAGAGTACTGTTAGTGTCCAAAAAAGCCTGTTTAAAATGATCTCATTCTTCCTCTACTTCAGTAGTAAGCAAACCATGACTGTCATAATGATTAAGTAACCTATCATGGTAAGCTTTGGCTGTAACTGGATCTTTCAGAGGTTCAGTATTAAAAGTAAATTTTTTAAACCTAGCACAACACTTTTTAAGTTTAAGTTGCAAGACACTTTTAACAAGGTAATGGTCAGATCCAATTTCAGCTCCCCTATATGCCCTGGTATTCCCATCAGAACTAGCCCATTTGCTGTTAATTAATATGTAATCAATCATATTCTTATGCAGCCCATCAGGTGAAACCCATGTGTACTTATGTATGTCACGGTGTTTGTAATAAGTGTTAGTTATTCTGAATCCATTGAGTTTACTTACCTGTATGAGACGTTGTCCATTGCCATTGCAGCTACCAATACCAAAAGGGCCTATTACTCCTCCCCAAAGGTCAGAGTCAGTACCAACTTTGGCATTGAAATCACCAAGAACAAGGGTAATATCTCCTTTCTTGACAGAATTCAAAATATCCTGAAGTTGTTCATAAAACCTATCCTTCTCATCCTCATCGGCATCCTCAGTGGGAGCATAACAGCAGATAACATTCAAGTCTTTAACGCTTGTCTGAAATTTTGCTGTAAGAAACCTTTCATTAATGCACTCATATCCTAGAAGAGCATCGCTAGCGTGTCTGCTGAGAAGCAGACCCACGCCTTGGTGATGCTTATTGTCGTCCCTCCCTGAAAAGAGAAATTTAAGATTATTTTTAAGAATCTGACCTTTATCTGTCCATCTGGTCTCTTGCAAGCCAAGAATATCTAAATTATAATGGTGGAATTCTTGTGTGAGGATATCAAGAGAAAAAGCTCTGTGCAGAGTCCTCACATTCCAACTACCTATGGAGAGAAAATGGTTAGTGGGATGTTTAAAAAAACTATGTTCATTGAGAGAGGGAATGCCGACAATATCAAACAGCCCCCTAATCGCAGACATGGGGCAAAGACCCGTTCCCCCACTACTAAAGGCTGAAGCCATCAACACTAGAAGATTTCCTCCAACGTAGAATTTGACGATGCCAATAGAAGCAAAGAGTTCAGGTGCCTGCGATGACTTCTGCTCAGGATTATCCACCAGCTGATAAACATATCCTGTGAATCTATTCACTTGGGGCTGTCAACCCACAAAGAAACAGAAAACACAGCGGAAGATTTTCCCTCCACAGAAGCCCACCAGTGCAGCAAAATCAGGATCCATAATCAAGCTCAGAGCCATATATCTGTCCAGTCCAGTAGGTTTATATGGTCAGCACCAGGACCCTGTGTGGTTGACCACTCCTCAGCAGGGTAGAAAAAAAAGTAAAGTAGCCATAGTTGTCCAGATCAGTAGGCCACACTAATCTGGCAGCCCTCCCCTTCCGTTCACTTCCACAAGAGAGTATCTCTTTTGAAAGTTACTAACGGTCCGCACCACGAGAAGGCGGGGTCGGCCGGTTCTATTGCATCATCACAGGGGATTGGTGCATAGCTCTCCTTCCAGTGACTACCTAGCTACCATTTACAAACTTACAAACTTTCGAACTTGGTGATCTGTAAATAGCAAGTAAATTGAAAGTTAAATTACCCTTGTAGATATTTATATTCAATGTTTCAGCAAGACACCGCATTTGATAAAACTGGGATACCCAGTTGGCATACCAATTGATACAACTGACGATCCAATTCGCACAGCAGTTGACCACCTAATTGATAAAGTATTACAGGTAATTCGAAACCCAATTGGAAAAAGCAATTGATACAATTGTAAATTCTATTGACACATGGATTCGCACAATTGCTAATCCAAATGTCAAAGCAATTGACGCAGTTGACAATCTACAGTAATTCACACAGCATTTGATGCAATTAGAAAAGCAATTGACACAATTGGCAACTCAACTGATATTGTAATTAATACAATTGACAACGCAGTTGACACAGCATTTGATGAAATTGGAAACCCAACTGTCAACTCAATTGACACTGCTGCATTTGACCTGAGACGCGTGAACAATTGAAAACCATTTGGCACAACAATTGACACAAATCACAATCTAATTAACATAGCACTTCACGCAATTTGTAACTTAATTAGCACAGCAACTGACACAATCACAATTCAGTTCACACAACAATAGACATGACAATCTACTGACACACGAATTGGTAAAACTTGCAATTAAATTGACAATACAATTGAGACAATTGATCGACTAAATTGACAAAGGATTTTATATAATTGGAAACCCAATTCGCACAGCGGTTCACACAATTGACAATGCAATGGCAGGGTAATTGACACAATTGACAACCTAAATGCCGCAGCATTTGATGCAACTGAAATCGCAATTGGAAAAGCAATTGATACAATTACAAACTATATTGACACCATTGATAAATTGGTAGGAGATTTGATGCAATTGAAAAACCACTTGGTAGGACAGTTGACACAATTTGCAAATGAATTGACACTGTCATTCGTGAAATTGACAACCTAATTGATACAGTATTTAATTTTCATTGTCAATTGTCATTGACAACCTGTTTGACAAAGCATTTGATGCAATTCGAAACCAAATTAGTACAATAATTAACATAAACTATATTGACACAATTCACAAATTGACACAGCATTTGATGCAAGAGGAAACTAAATTGGCACAGAGATTCACACTATTGGTAGCCCAAATGTTAAAGCAATTGATACCGTTGACAACTTGCAGTAATTCACACAGCATTTGATGTAATTAGAAAAGAAATTGACAGAATTGGGAACTCAATTGATACTATAATTGGCAACTCAACTGACACTTATGGTGTGGACTGTAATTAACACAACTGGCAACACACTGGATACAACATTTGAAATTGGAAACTCAGCTGGAACTCCGTTGATTTGACAGACTAATTGAGATGCCATTTGGTACAATTGGAAACCAATTGGCTCTGCGATTGACCCGAATGACAACCCAATTGACATGACATTAATGCAATTGGTAACTTAATTTGGCCCAGCAAATGACACAATCGCAACTCAGTTACACAACAATTGGCATAGCAACCTAACTGAAAACGGGAATTGGCAAAAATTTCAATTAAATTGACCCTACAATTGACAGATTTGATCGACCAAATTGACACAACATTTGATATAATTGGGAAGATTATTCGCACAGCAGTTCACACAATTGACAATGCAATAGCACAATTGGCACAATTGACAACCTAAATGACGCAGCATTTGATATAATTGGAATCCTAATTGGCAGAGAAATTCACATAATTGGCAACTCAATTAACAGTGCAATTGACCATATTGATAACAAAATTACTCATTTCATTCAATTAGAAACCCAACTGGTACAGCAGTTGACAAAATTGAGAACATAATTGACACAACTGACATAATTGACAATCCAACTGACATAGCAAATGGCACGATTGACTACCTAATTACGCATGAATTGACAACCCAATTGGAATAGCATTTGATGTACTTAGACATCCAATTAACACAGCATGTGACACAATTGACAACTTAACTGGCACGCTATTTGATGAAATTAGAAATGCAATTAGAAGAGAAAACTGACACAATTGCCACAACCTTAAAAAGAGGAATTATGTACACAATTGTCACTCATATATCTTCTTAAATGCGGACTGAATATAACTATAATAGATACATGAGAAATGAAAGCTTGTGATGCATTATTTAAGGTAAGAATACCATTCGTCCCGATTTTATGAGTTTTACAGAGCTCTGTCTCTATGTCCCCTAAATTCGGGGGGCGGGGGTGGCTCAGTCGGTAGCGCGCCAGGCTCATAATCTGTAGTTCCCAGGTTCGAGTCCCAGCTGGGTCAGCGTTGAGATTTATCTTCGCAAAATTCCCCGCCCTGCCCACGGTCAGTAGGGGACACCGATGGGCTTTGAAAGACCGCCGTCCGTCGGATGGGACGTTAAGCCGTGGCCCCGTGTGCGGGAGAGCCATACCCTGTGCACGTTAAAGAACACGCTGGATGGCCTTGACGGGAGGCTATCATCTGTCTCCCAACAGCTGTTCCAGTGGGTCCCCTCCCCCAACCTTCTCTGAGCTTTCGGGGTCCATGTGACCTGGCTATTTAGCCCATGGTGTGCAAAAAAGTGCCGCTCAGAGGTAAAACAACCCAACCTTAAATTCGGTTCGGGACGCTTAATGTCCTCGGCTTTTCCAACTAATAAAAATATGACATTTCTGACAATGCGTACAAACAATTTGATTTTCCCACGGTGGGAATCTCACATGACCTGGCACTGGATCGAAGGCATATGCGAGGTAGACTGATTAGCAAACTGAGAAGTGAGTTATCGCTGTTCACTTTGCATTGTCACTGTAATTGACACAGTAGACAAGCTAATTGGCCCAGCACTTAATGCAATTAAAAAGCAACTGATACAATTCACAATATAGATGACACAGTATTTGATGCAGTTTGAAATTCGATTCATATAATTGTAACTCGACTAACACTGTAATATGACAGAATTTACAATCTAATTGACATGCATTTTGTGCAATTGGAAACGCAGTACAGAAATTGACACATTTGGCAACTCCGTTGACACTGCAATCGATAACTTAATTCAGATGGCATTTGATGCCATAAGAAACCCAATTGACGCAACTGGCAACTCAACTGATGTTGCAATTGGCACAACTGACAACTTAACATGGCTTTTGATGGGGTTGGAAACCCATTTAGCACAACAATTAAATCTCCAATTATGTAACTGAAAACCCAATTAGCAATGCAGTTGACAATCTAATTGGCACGGCATTTGATGCAATTGAAAACCCAACTGGCTGAGAAATTAGCACAATTTATAAATAATTTGATACTGCAATTAATCTAATTGGCATGGCATTTCATCCAATTAGACACGAAATGGCACAGCAATTGATAAACTGGCAACCAAATTGACATAGCAATTGACGTGATTGACAACCCAACTGACACATGAATTTAAAAATTTTGCAACGCAATTCCACCTAATTGGTACAGCAATTTATACAATTGATAACCCAACTGACTAAGTATTTGGTGGAATTTGAAAGCCAATTGACACAGCAGGTGGCAGAACTGACACAACTGATGAAACTGAAAATGCAATTGGCAGACAAAATTGACTCAATTGACAAGTTAATTGACATAGCATTTGATGAAATTGTAAACTCATTTGACAATTAACTGATACAATTTACAACTCAGTTCACGACAGATATCCTAATTGGCACAATATTTGATACAATTAGAAATCTGACTGGCAGAGAAATTGACGTAGTTGACAACCACCTAAGCACAGGGGTTTGCAATTGGGTTTGTTATTGCATCAAATGCCACCTGAATTAAGTTATCGATTGCAGTGTCAACCGAGTTGCACAACTGACAACGAAATTGACAAAGCAGTTCAGCCAGTTGACCACCTAATTGGCACTGCAATTAACGCTTTTCACAACCTAAATGACAAGGCATTTGATACAATTGAAAACTCATGTGTCACAGCAACTGTCACAATTAGCAACTCAATTGACACTGCAACGGGCACTATTGACTTCCTAATTGCAATTGACACAGCATTTGATGTAATTGGAACAGCAATTGATAAAGTTGACAACTTAATTGACATGGCACTTGATGCAATTGGAAGTGTAATTGACAGAGCAACTTGCACAACTAGCAACTCAATTGACATTTCGCATTCCTCACAGGTTTCTTTATGGCGTACCAAATTGATAAGCACTGTTAGACCTCAGTGGGTTGGGTTGTTTTACCTCTGAGCGGCACTTTTTTGCACACCATGGGCTAAATTGCCAGGCCACAAGGACCCCGAAGGCTCAGAGAAGGTTGGGGGAGGGGACCCACTGGAACAGCTGTTGGGAGACAGATGGTAGCCCCCCGTCAAGGCCATCCAGCGTGTTCTTTAACGTTGAGTTGTTTTACCTCTGAGGGGCACATTTTGCACACCATGGGCTAAATGGCCAGGTCACATGGACTCCGAAGGCTCAGAGAAGGTTGGGGGAGGGGACCCACTGGAACAGCTGTTGTGAGACAGATGATAACCTCCCGTCAAGGCCATCCAGCGTGTTCTTTAACGTTGGGTTGTTTTACCTCTGAGCGGCACTTTTTTGCACACCATGAGCTAAATGGCCAGGTCACGTGGACCCCGAAGGCTCAGAGAATGTTGGGGGAGAGGACCCACTGGAACAGCTGTTGGGAGACAGATGGTAGCCTCCCGTCAAGGCCATCCAGCGTGTTCTTTAACGTGCACAGGGTATGGCTCTCCCGTACACGCGCCACGGCTTAACGTCCCATTCGACGGACTGCGGCCTTTTAAAACCCTTCGGTGTCCCCTACTAACCGTGGGCAGGGCGGGGAATACCTCAGTGGATCTTACTCAGGGCCATATTAAGCAACAGAAGTGTCGTTAGACACTTCTGTTTCGTAGGTCCTTTGGAGGATGCGCTTTTATGGGTGTATCGATTTCGACGGGTGTGGTCAAATTATCTTGAACAAATTTCCGTCCCCGAGCGCCAATCGTTCAAATTATCTTGAATAATTTTTCTCTAATGAGAAAACGGAAAGTTACAGCCTTTCACAGTTATTTGATCACTATTGATTCAAGAAGAGATCTTGTTATAGTTTTTATCATACAAATGTAAAAAAAAATGTCAAATGTTTTTTCATCCGTTTCTATTGGATAATACGGCCCTGGTTTTACTTCTGTCGAGCTCTTTTGTGCACCAATGGCTAAATGATCATATCTAAAAAATGCCAAGGAAGCAGAACGGGACAGAAAAAGTGGATATATGACTACTTTTAGCAGATAGATGGATTTGGGTTGTTTTACCTCTGAGCGACACATTTTTGCACACCATGGCCAGGTCACAAAGACCCCGTAGGCTCAGAGAAGGTTGGGGGAGGGGACCCACTGGAACAGCTGTTGGGAGACAGATGGTAGCCTCCCGTCAAGGCCATCCAGCGTGTTCTTTAACGTGCACAGGGTATGGCTCTCCCGCACACGGGCCACGGCATCCGACGGACGGTGGCCTTTCCAAGCCCATCGGTGCAGATAGATGGAAGCTTTCAGTCAAGGTCTCCAATAGGCTGTTTAATGTCTACATGATATGGTTCTCCTTTATATAGAATCGCGGCTTAACGTCCCATCGGACAAAAGGTGATATTTCCACGCTCATCTGTGTCCTATTTCTTGGTGATGAATGGGACACCCCTGTGAAAAGCGGAGGATAGCAGAAAAGTTTTGAACATAAGACAGTGGCACTTAATCTTGCAACATTTGATTAAGAGCTTGTTGCATTACCGACTGAATTCTCAAAACTCTGTAGTAAGCAGCTGCTTGAGGAGTATTTTATTATTTTCTAGTGAAATTAGTGGTTGATATTAGCGTTTATGGAGTAGGCCTAGTTCATCTTCACACTTAAAATGTACTTTTGCATATATAACTTATGGAACAAAATTCATATACGAGAAATATCATTAAACAAACACAAAATAAAGATCTCGTAGAATCGAGGACTTCAGTAGTCGTTGCATATGAGCATTTATCTTAATTTCACTCCCAACCGCTTACAGAAAAGATTCGGCAAAAGATACCTCGAATAGCATATAACCAGGAACGGAAACTCATCCAGAAAGTATGCAACCTTTACGCCTACTCCCCGAGTGCCGTGCAAAAGACTCTTCCCGAGCGCCAATTTGCTACAGCCGCCGCCGCTCTGCGTACGACTTCGTTGCTTAGCTCTCCGAACGCTCATATTGCCTCCCCATAGCGGCGTTACCCAGATTCCAACACGATATGGAAGAGCACGCCATCCACGTCACGCATGCTGCAGATTTGGGGGGAGGGAGATGTGCGTTCCTCTGATCCCCCCCTCACTCACTCTCTACCGTTCGCCATCCTTCACCAACGTGATCATTAGCAGCCGTACAAATTGCTTTTGGTACAGGACTTAGGGCAGATTGTTAGAGGACGGGTGGTTTTCACTTTTTGTTGACAAATTAGAACACGCGGTAAGTTTTTTTCCTAATCACTTGATGCCTTTAGTTTGCATAGTGTTACGGATTTTTAAGTTTAGGAATAGCCTAGAGAATTATTCTTTTACTTTTATACTACAGAAATTTTATTTCTTGGAATGAATTAATGAAAGAGTGGCTCAGAGATTAAGATTATATTTTTGTAGTTAATGAATAAAAAGTTAATCGTGCTTTAAATATTTTATTAAGCTAGTGATTCTTTTATCCGAATAAATTTTGTTCACATTAATATCCATAAGTTTTATTTTTTTCCCCTTTTCTATTAGGTCTTTTTTATTCGTTTTTTTCTTGCAAGTATTTTTAATCGCAAGGATAAATAACGTAAAAATGATGAAAGTTAGTAGTTAAGTTGAAAAGTCTTTGTCACTCTTCTGTAAGTTAACAAATAATTTTATATATTACTGTGATTTTCTGGAGAGTAAAGTGCAATATTTCTCCTCAAAAAATGCCACCTAAAATTTCCTGAGTCTTATAACCCAACAGTTTAGTTAAACGATATAAAAAATTACTGATTTTCTGGGTGGCCATTATCGTCCATTTCACAGGAGTATGTTGTTTTGGATTGTTTTACCTCTGAGCGGCACTTTTTTGCACACCATGGGCTAAACGGCCAGGTCACATGGACCCCGAAGGCTCAGAGAAGGTTGGGGGAGGGGACCCACTGGAATAGCTGTTGGGAGACAGATGGTAGCCTCCCGTCAAGGCCATCCAGCGTGTTCTTTAACGTGCACAGGGTATGGCTCTCCCGCACATGGGGCCACGGCTTAACGTCCCATCCGACGGACGGCGGCCTTTCCAAGACCATCGGTGTCCCCTACTGACCGTGGGCAGGGCGGGGAATTTTGCGGAGATAAATCTCAACGCTGACCCAGCTGGGATTGGATTGTTTTACCTCTGAGCGGCACTTTTTGCACACCATGGACTAAACGGCCAGGTCACATGGACCCCGAAGGCTCAGAGAAGGTTGGGGGAGGGGACCCATTGGAATAGCTGTTGGGAGACAGATGGTAGCCTCCCGTCAAGGCCATCCAGCGTGTTCTTTAACGTGCACAGGGTATGGCTCTCCCGCACACGAGGCCACGGCTTAACGTCCCATCCGACGGACGGCGGCCTTTCCAAGCCCATCGGTGTCCCCTACTGACCGTGGGCAGGGCGGGGAATTTTGCGGAGATAAATCTCAACGCTGACCCAGCTGGGACTCGAACCTGGGAACTACAGATTACGAGCCTGGCGCGCTACCGACTGATCCACCCCGCCCCACACAGGGTACGAATAGTTAAAAAATTCTTGGCAGTTAGTGCTATACAAGGCGATTGCCATAGTGTTCTGAGAAATTTGTCATTAGCAATGTCCTTAGTGGCATTGAAGATTGCATTTTTTTTGAAAAAAAGTAACTGTTGAGATTAAAACAGGAATCTCAAACTCAAATGATGCAGGGGCCAAAGTAGTTACTGCTCATTAAACAGCGCACAAATCTATGAGAGCATTTTATTATAAGAAATAATAAGCACAACATGATTACTAATATTCTTGTTTCATTATATAGCATAGATTAGTTTTTGGCTTTGTCGGAATCGAAACAACACAGACAACTTAGGGATCGGGCTCTTAATAACTTAAATATTTAAAAATTTGTGATTTTTTTTTATTTTTACTTAAAATTTCAACCTTTTAATCAATCTATAAGAATTAAAATAAACACCTTGCGGCTTTTTTTTTTTACATATTCTCTATATTCAATAAATGAATAGTTCTTTACGTTCATAATGATGTTATATCCACGCATTTTGGATTTCTACTAGAATTTGCAGTAGTTTTCGTTCCAAATAACATTAACATTTTAATTTTGTCAGAAAATGATTACTTACTACTATAAGAATAAAGTAAATGAATAGCTACATACATTTCTCTATAAATGTCTCATGATGAGTCAGAAATTTTGTTTCGTCCAAATCGGGTTCGGGTGAGAGAGGGCCCGAAAAATTGAGCTGAAACTCATTTGCATTATATAATGTAACATACTTTTCATACCAAAAAACCTAAATTTCACTTGTAGTGGCTTCACCTTCGGTTGAACGCGATCATATTCTCCATCCTCGAGAAAGATTATCGCAGCGAGCCAAGCTATTAAGCAACAGTTCGTATCGATACATTTCAATAACTCTTGTAGTCAACATTCATCTTTGAAGGATCCTTGATTCTTTATGTATTGTAATGAAATAAAACCATTTCTTCCGATTTCTAACTTTTCAGATATTCTCCCCTAACCCCTGCTCTGCTACGTTGAGAAAGGGGGCTTTGGGTTGAGTTGTTTTACCTCTGAGCGGCACTTTTTTGCACACTATGGGCTAAATGGCTAGGTCACAAGGACCCCGAAGACTCAGAGAAGGTTGGGGGAGGGGACCCACTGGAACAGCTGTTGGGAGACAGATGGGAGCCTCCCGTCAAGGCCATCCAGCGTGTTCTTTAACGTGCAAAGGGTATGGCTCTCCCGCACACGGGGCAACGGCTTAACGTCCCATCCGACGGACGGCGGCCTTTCCAAACCCATCGGTGTCCCCTACTGACCGTGGGCAGGGCGGAGAATTTTGCGGAGATAAATCTCAACGCTGACCCAGCTGGGACTCGAACCTGGAAACTACAGATTACGAGCCTGGCGCGCTACAGATTACTACTGGCGAGCCACCCCCGCCCCGAGAAAGGGGGCACCGTTGGTCTTGGGAATGACGTTCGGTGAAACTTTAAATGGTGTATCCGTGCGCAGGAAAGACATACCGTATAAACATTAAAGATCACACTGGATGATCTTGATGAACTATTTCAATCTTATGAGCGCTTTCAATCAACGAGCAATCCCCAATCCAGTTCCGAGTCTTTGTTGTCCTACTAACTTTGTCATTTAGTCCACTGTGTACAAAAATAAAAAAAAAAGTGACGCATAAAGGTAAAATAACAATCCGAATCTTTATCCCACAACCTAATTTGTTGTTAATGTTTTCACATACCTGCAGCACGGAAAAATAAGTAACGAACTTTTCTTTTTCTATTTTAGCTCTGTTATGAAACTCTAGTTTTTAATCAAGCACAGATATGTGTTCATTTAGCTTTGAAGGAGAATGCAAATATTCTTTATTACATGATTTATGCTTAAAAATGTATGTCAAATTTTGATGTCAATGCTCTTTTTGATTAAGTATTAAAATAACTTGATTAATCTTATGCCAGTAAGTTGTTCATATTTTAATAATGCATATTCATTTCAAATTTTAAATAGATTCATCTAGATTATCTGAATTGCATAATATTACGAGATAGCATTATGAATGCAAGAATTTTAGTTAAGATAATCTTTGATACAAATTTATCATTGTTTCGACTTAGAAAAGTTGAGCACAATAATTGATCTCTTCAACAGTTCGCCGCCGATTGAGATCTTTTATCCTTTCATATTGCAAAAATAAAAAATTGTTTACAGCAATAAGCTTGGTCACCGACTGCTGGAAACTTACTTGCTGATAAATAGTAAATATAATAAAAAATAAAAAATAAATAGTAAATATATATAAAAATAAAAAATTGTTTACAGCAATAAGCTTGGTCACCGACTGCTGGAAACTTACTTGCTGATAAATAGTGTTTGTGAAAATCAGAAAGCATGATGTTGAAAAATTTCTTCTTTAGTTCAGTATTTTAGTTGAGGCCAAGGTTTCCTTCGTTTTATTAATATTGTAGATTATTACTCAAGCTTCGTTCAGATGTGTTTTTTGTCACATCCGTCTGATGAAACGTATATGGTGAACCATGTCCTCAACGCAAGTGACTGAAAAAAAAAGAGTTGTTAGAGTGACTAACAGATTAAAGTTATTTTAAAGATTAAAAAAGGTCGAACAAGATGTTAAATCGGTGTTATTTGTTTTTCCAAATGTTTTCTTTCTTTGCGCCATAAAATTCCTTATAAAAACATAAAAGGAAAGTTATTATATATATATTTTCAGGATTTCACATATAGGCCGAGTGGTTAGCACGCTTGGCTACTAATCTAAGGGACCTGGGTTCGAGCCCTGGGTAAGGCATAGATGTATGTGTCGTTTTTCTGCTGAGGTCCTGCCATCCTCACAGACCTTCTACTATGGCATATAAACTGGCAGGCTCCTGTCAGACCTCTGTGACAAGCAGCTGCTTGAGGGGGTATTTTTTTTTATTGCGATATGCAGTAGAACCTCCAAAACTGCATTTCTCCTACACATATTTTTTTCTCTCCATTCAGTTTCCTATCTTTAAAATGTAGTTTGCTCCCTTTAATTTATACATGATTCCATTTCAAATCCAGGTTCGAGTCCCAGCTGGGTCAGCGTTGAGATTTATCTCCGCAAAATTCCCCGCCCTGCCCACAGTCAGTAGGGACACCGATGGGCTTGGAAAGGCCGCCGTCCGTCGTATGGGACGTTAAGTCGTGGCCTCGCCCTATGCCATGCCACTGTGCACGTTAAAGAACACGCTGGATGGCCTTGACGGGAGGCTACCATCTGTCTCCCAACAACTGTTCCAGTGGGTCCCCTCCCCCAACCTTCTCTGAGCCTTCGGGGTCCTTGTGACCTTGCCATTTAGCCCATGGTGTGCAAAAAAGTGCCGCTCAGAGGTAAAACAACCCAACCCATTTCAAATCAACGAACCTCACACGTCCGTGAATGTACAATGTGTTGCTATTAAGCCCGCCGACTTAAAAAGATGAGCTAGGGGGTCCGTGAATTAAAAAAACGTAAAAGTTAAACTAGGAAGTCTGTAGACTCGAAAAGTTGAGCTCGGGGGTCCATGAACCTGAAAAGTTTGAGAACCACTGGTCTTGACACTTTATCCTCGATTTTAACGTCGTAAATCAATTCATTCGCAATTTGACATTTTAGAAGAACCGTACAAAATGAGGTAGAGGCAAACTTATCTCTAACAATTCTGTCCCTTTCTTAATAGCAAGGAAGTGCCATCGGTGATAACAAATCAAGCATTATTAATTATCACAATCTCATTTCGACATTTATTAATATTCCATTCTTCTTGTTAGAATTTGAAATGACTGTGTGTCTTTCCTTAATATAAGTACGTGTGTGGTTAAGAGAGAAATATTTCAGATACTTTGCATCTAAAGCAGGGCTTCACAAACAGGTTGTTGTTGGATTGTTTTACCTCTGAGCGGCACTTTTTTGCACATCATGGGCTAAATGGCCAGGTCACAAGGACCCCGAAGGTTCAGAGAAGGTTGGGGGAGGGAACCCACTGGAACAGCTGTTGGGAGACAGATGGTAGCCTCCCGGCAAGGCCATCCAGCGTGTTCTTTAACGTGCACAGGGTATGGCTCTCCCGCACACGGGGCCACGGCTTAACGTCCCATCCGACGAACGGCGGCTTTTCCAAGCCCATCGGTGTCCCCTACTGACCGTGGGCAGGGCGGGGAATTTTGCGGAGATAAATCTCAACGCTGACCCAGCTGGGACTCGAACCTGGGAACTACAGATTATGAGCCTGGCGCGCTACCGACTGAGCCACCCCCGCCCCATTTTCTGTGGACCAATAGTTGGAAAGGAGGAGGGCGAGGGGAGGTGCAATTAAAAGAACAAAGAAATTTAAACTCTGCTGCATTTTCTTCTCTTATGTATAGGCATAAAATTATATTAATATTTATTATTTTCTTTTAGTTATTTCTAGTTTATTTTAACGTGAAAACTGAAGTTGGCAGTAAGCGAAGGATGGGGAATGGATCCCAGAAATGAGCTGCTCAACATTCGGCTTCAGTGACGTTGTAGCTGGTTTTATTATTCAAGTTTTCGTCTTTCGCTTTATTAAAAACACCATTCACTTTAGGAGAGACTGATCAAAAATATACGGGTTGCCTAAATTTTTGTTAAAAGTAAAAGGACTAACCAGCGAGCCAGAGTTTGTAGATGCATGATCTAAAGCAGGGGTTCTCAACGTGGGGTGCGAGGAAAATTTTTTTGGGGTACTCCGTGAGAGCTCAAAAGTCGCTTGATCTAGTAACAAAAGGGGGCGGGGGTGGCTCAGTCGGTAGCGCGCCAGGCTCGTAATCTGTAGTTCCCAGGTTCGAGTCCCAGCTGGGTCACCGTTGAGATTTATCTCCGCAAAATTCCCCGCCCTGCCCACTGTCAGTAAGGGACACCGATGGGCTTGGAAAGTCCGCCGTCCGTCGGATGGGACGTTAAGCCGTGGCCCCCGTGTGCGGGAGAGCCATACCCTGTGCACGTTAAAGAACACGCTGGATGGCCTCGACGGGAGGCTACCATCTGTCTCCCAACAGCTGTTCCAGTGGGTCCCCTCCCCCAACCTTCTCTGAGCCTTCGGGGTCCATGTGACCTGGCCATTTAGCCCATGATGTGCAAAAAAGTAAGCTCAGAAGTAAAACAACCCAACTCTAGTAACAAAATCGCTAAGTTGGCATTATTATACTATAACTATAGTTTTATCTATCTATATAAGGGTATATATATGTCACTTACATGCACATTTCCAGTGGGTACGTGAAGCATAAAAGGCTGAGAACCACTGATCTAAAGGATTTCTTCTAATACAGCACAGAATTATGGACATTTGTACTGTTGGACACATTGCACTGGTGAACTTAGTAATTAACGGAGCTTCACAATGTATTATTATATATATATATTTGGTATATATAATAAATAAAAAATAAATACCCCCTCAAGCAGCTGCTGAGGGGGTATTATCCTCAAGCAGCTGCTGAGGGGGTATTATCCTCAAGCAGCTGGACCAATAGTTGGAAAGGAGGAGGGCGAGGGGAGGTGCAATTAAAAGAACAAAGAAATTTAAACTCTGCTGAGGAGGTCTGACAGAGGTCTGACAGGAGCCTGTCAGTTCATATGCATGACAACAGCCTGTCAGTTTAAAAATGCGCCATGGAGAAGATCTGTAAGGAAGACGAGACCTCAGCAGAAAGAGAAACATCCACGCCTTACCCGGGGCTCGACCCAAGTTCCTTCATTCAATAGCCAAGAACCCTACCCTCTCGGCACCAGGATAGCTATTAGAGCGATAATATTCAAATCTCTGTTCGAATACGAACTATTTTGAACTGTTAAAAAGTTGCACGTTTAACAAGAGAGCACAACAGCTGCAAATGAATGAAGTAACTAAATAAATATAAGAAGCATGTCATGATATTTAAAATCGTTTTAAAATATCTCACTCGTATAGTTACAATACTCTCGATATCCATTTTTTGATGAAAATGAGTGAAGACCGTAATACGAATTTACGAAGAGTATGTATTTGGGTTGTTTTACCTCTGAGCGGCACTTTTTTGCACACCATGGGCTAAATGGCCAGGTCACATGGACCCCGAAGGCTCAGAGAAGGTTGGGGGAGGGGACTCACTGGAACAGCAGTTGGGAGACAGATGGTAGCCTCCCGTCAAGGCCATCCAGCGTGTTCTTTAACGTGCACAGGGTATGGCTCTCCCACACACGGGGACACGGCTTAACGTCCATCCGACGGACGACGACCTTTCCAAGTCCATCGGTGTCCCCTACTGACCGTGGGCAGGGCGGGGAAATTTTGCGGAGATAAATCTCAACGCTGACCCAGCTGGGACTCGAACCTGGGAACTACAGATTACGAGCCTGGCGCGCTACCGACTGAGCCACCCCCGCCCCCAATAGTTTTAGATTGAGATTTTCTTCATTAACCCTCGCTCTAAACCAAGAAATGGGTCATCAATAATTTGGAAACCTCACAATCTTTCATAAGGGACATTGTACTGTGGTTCCGTGTTAAGAAGAGTCATGACTGTGCACGTTAAAGATTACGCTAGATGGTTTTGATGGAAGGCTTCTATAGGTCTCTTAACAGCTATCCAATGGATCCCCTACTTCTTCCGAGTCTTTTGGGTCCTTGTAACCTTGTCATTTTTTTACTGTATGCGAAAACACCTATCAGAAGTAAGATAACTAAATAAGACAGCTAAAGAGTAAAAAAAAATATTTAAACAGATTTATGTAGACGAAATTCGTAAAAGTTCAATAAAATCAGAGACCGTTCTCTCACTATATCAAATCATTGGAATGTTATTGCCACAATCAGCCAAAAAAATTCTATTAATTGGCCAAATTTCACATTTTTCTTTCACGATATCTAGGCTAAGGTATTTTTACAAATTAACTGTATTCAATTCAAAAGTATAATAATGTGTTAATCAAACTCATTGCTTATGAATATCTTTAAAACATTCAGGGAATACTGCCCATAACCCATATGTGTGGGAGGAATTGATTCTGTCTCTGTCGGGTTTTGGTACCGCACAAAACAGTTGGTTTTACTCATACACCGGCCCGGATCGGGACTGGAGATTTATTTGTCCCCCTACCTCCCCTTTCAAAATTTAAGTAAAGGTAATAGAGGCAAAAAATTATTAAACTTATATGTATTTCATGCATTTTTCAAGAAAATTTTTAAGAACTGTAAATAGGAGGGGGAAATTTCATACTGCATTGGAAATCCAGTCTTTTCGCCCCCACTTTTACATTTTTCCGGCTCGACTGCATTTCTTGTCCCTTTCCCATCTCGATTTTTTTCTAGATCAGGGCCTGCTCATAAATAACAAGCTTTTTTTTGCTGGACCTGGGATGGTTCAGTCATCACGCCAGGCCGTAATCTGCAGTTCCCAGGTTCGAGTCCCACTGGGCCAGCGTTGAGATTTATCTTTCCACGGCCAGTAGGGGACCGATGTGCTTGGAAAGGCCGCCATCCATCGGATGGGGCGTTAAGCCGTGGCCCCGTATGCGAGAGAGCCATACCCTGTGCACGTTAAAGAACACGCTGGATGGCCTTAAACGAAAGACTACCATCTATCTCCCAACAGTTGTCCAGAGGGTCCCCTTCCCCCAACCTTCTCTGAGTCCTCGGGGTCCTTGTGACCTGGCCATTTAATCCATTGTGTGCAAAAAATTGTCGCTCAGAGGAATAATAACCCAACCCAACTGCAGATAACGAACTTGGAGCGCTTCCTATTGAACCAGCCCTAACCGTTACTATTGCACGTAAAAAGAAATCATTTTGAGAAATCCCGGTTAAAAAACATTGATGTACAAAGTAAATATTAACTGAAAATTCGTTCTCTGACGTTTAAGGGTAAAAATCAACCTCTTAATGTAGTTTAAAATTTCGTTAACCCTTTCCTATCATATCTGTCGACGCATTGATGGCTTTGAGTAATGGAACTAATGGACCGTAATAATATAAATAAATAAATACCCCCTCAAGCAGCTGCTTGCCACAGAGGTCTGACAGGAGCCTGTCAGTTTACATGCCATAGTACAAGAACTGAGAGGATGGCAGGACCTTAGCAGAAAAACGACAAATACATCCATGCCCTACCCGGGGCTCGAAACCGAGGTCCCTAAGATCAGCAGCCAAGCGCGCTAACCACTCGGCCACGGGACGGCTCGTAATAATATACTGTTATGAATTAAACAGATGGAAACTGATTTCAAAAATAGTATTTAACAATTATTATTCTGAAATAATGTAATTTATTACAAAAGCATGAATGAAAACATTTATATAAATTAAAATCAACCAACACAAATCTTCATCAGTATAAAAATAAACCTTCAGAAGAACATAGCATCTTATCACTATTCCTACAAAGAGATATTTCCTCTATAACTCTATCTTTACTCAAAGCATGAAATAAGACTTTTACAATCATATCTGTGAACAAACCTGCAATCTATAAAGAATAACCTTACCCATTCCTAAACAAACTAAATATAACTATGCATCAAACGATGACTCTTCCTACAGAAAAGCTCTGCTTGTTCAACTGACATATAACCTCCTCAGCCACATCTTTAAGTGTCCTAAGCATCCTCCTTTTTCTTACCAGTCCATTAACCGGATCAACACAAATAAACTTATTTAACCTCCCACGCACACACACCAAATAAAAACATTTCTTCTTTATACTATAGTGCACAGACTAAAACAAACTACGTTTTCCTTTACACAAATTCTTCCTAAATAAAACTCTCTTATTCTTTGTTTTTAAGTTAAATTCGTTCGAAGTGGTTGGTGATGTAATTCTCACACTGTAGTTCACGCGAGTATCAAGACGATACAGGACATCACGGTTTCATTGTTGCTCGTTCATCTGTCGTAACAATGCTTATGAGCAAAGTCCAACAGTGTTACGTTGGCTGCTTGTTAAAGAACTTGACAATGGATTCAGTTCCTTTTCTTTGAGACGGAAATGTCATCTCTAGCTAGAAGCAGGAACTGAATTTTTCTGTTGTATGTCGACCCAGCCAAATATACGACCGGAATGGATTAATGAAATTTATTTAAAACAATTTTTTTTTTTCAATACAACCGCAGTACTATAAAATCAATTGATTTCAAGCAAAGTTTTTATGTACATAGAATTGGCGCAGGACTATCAGATCAATTAATTTTCAACAAAGCTTCTTTTTCGAAAATGGAAGTAACCGCAGGATCATCAAAACCAACTAATATATCTTTTTCTAAATTCAAGTAACTTCAGGATCATCAAATCAATTTAAAAAAAATTAATACAGGTAAACTGCAGGACCATCATATCAATTTGGAACAAAGCATTTCAATAAACGGGTAACTGCAGGACCATCAAATGAGTTCTCATATTTTTTCAATAGGAACCTGAGGCTTTCTTGCCATTAAGGATAACGAACTTGGACACTCCGCGGACTGATGCACTCCACTGTATTGCGCTATATAAACAAACTAATGATAATGCGACCACCGCTACGTTAGGGGTTGTTACACGTTCATTATTACTCTTCTCCTTTCCCCCCTATCCCCAGACCGTACAATCTCCCCTCCCCCCTCATAGTCCTCCCTGTACCCTCCCCCTCCTTCTGTCAGTTACCGCTGCGGCTCTTCAGAGTGAAAAACCTACAGCTGCGCCCTCAAGCGGCAACTTCAAGCCACGTCCAATGACAGGCCATCATTACTGACGCCCGCAGTGCGTTCTTTCCTCCCTACCTCATGCGCCCTTCTTTAGGCTTGCTGGGACTGTAATTATATCTCACTCGCTGTTAGTTTCTGATTCGGATCTCCGTTCGGACTTTATAAATGGAAAAAAAAAGGTAAATACAGAAATCTGTGCTGGTCTGCTAGTAAACAGCAGCTGCCGAGTTTAGCACACATCAGCAAACAGGTGTTACAGAACACTGGAGAGAAATTTACTGAATCTCTTGAAAGATCAGAATTAGCTTTTTAAGTGGAATCTTCACTCAGGAGACAGACGTAATTTTTTTTTCAGCTTGTTTGAAAAAGAAATGATTCTATTACTTTCGGAAGAGTTAAACTGTTTTTCAAAGTAGTTAAAGTAAAAGGTTTATAGGTTGAAACCAATCTTGATGCTGAAATCTAGAAAAAAAATCATAGATTCGTCAACTGAAGCTATATAAAATATCGTACAAGTTATTAAGAGGTGAGTTATACGAAATACGCAAAAATTCATATGATCATCTTCAAATCTAAAATGTGTGCATTATTCTTGAGTTGGATTTATCTGTAAGAGGCCCTTTCATCTGAACAACGGGATAACTGGCAGGTCACAAGAACACCAACGGCTCAGAAGGTTGGGTTGTTTTACCTCTGAGCGGCACTTTTTTGCACACCATGGGCTAAATGGTCAGGTCACATGGACCCCGAAGGCTCAGAGAAGGTTGGGGGAGGGGACCCACTGGAACAGCTGTTGGGAGACAGATGGTAGCCTCCCGTCAAGGCCATCCAGCGTGTTCTTTAATGTGCAGAGGGTATATCTCTCCCGCACACGGGGCCACGGTTTAACGTCCCATCCGACGGACGGCGGCCTTTCCAAGCCCATCGGTGTCCCCTACTGACCGTGGGCAGGGCGGGGAATTTTGTGGAGATAAATCTCAACGCTGACCCAGCTGGGACTCGAACCTGGGAACTGCAGATTATGAGCCTGGTGCGCTACCGACTGAGCCACCCCCGCCCCGGCTCAGAAGGTTGGAGGAAGGTGATCCAACTGACAAAAGACAGATGGAGGCCGCCTCCCGTCAAAGGTATCCAGGGATTTGTTTAACATGCATAGGATATGGCTCTCTTCCACACATGGCACGGGTTAGTGAAGATAAATTTCAATGCTGACACAGACGGTACTCGAACCTACTGATTGTAGATTACGAGCCTGGGTCGCTGCCGACTGAGCCTAACTCAGCTCCATTTTTCTTGGGAATACTTCCTGAGTGAAACTTTCAGACACTAGAAATTAAATTTCCCTGCTCGAAAGCAGTTTTCCACTTTTGTATCAAATTCTCTCTAAGTTTCCAATGTTTCTTTTATATTATCAAAAGGAAAATTTTCATAATTGGAATTCCATAAAAATTAGAAATGCCAATCACCTTCTGGTGAATATGCAATTCGTGCATTCAAAACGAAAATCTTTTTAATCTTTTCGAAAATTAACGCGATTCAACGATTAGGAAATTAACTAGAAATTAATGGAAGATGACTCCAGATCAGAATTCAAACTAATGGAAGATGACTCCAGATCAGAATTCAAACTAATGGAAGATGACTCCAGATCAGAATTCAAACTAATGGAAGAATTTGCCCCTGTGTGTGTCGTATGGTGTTAAAGGATCAATTGTTGCTGTCAATATAAATCCCTTTGTCAACACACTCTCTCGTCAACATTTAAAATTTTAGCATGAACCGAATTTTGTAATATTCGTTTAAAGTTTTGCCATTTTCCAAATTTTTCATCAGGCCCACTAACCGTAAAAATTAAAACTATTGGGAGATTCAAAAAATACGAATCGTGATATTTGTTCATTTATCTATTCAAAGAAAAATGTTGGGCGTCTGCAGACAGACGACAAAGTGAAAACAAAAGTGCGTTTTTTCTCCTAACAAGATAAAATGAGCAAGTGAGAAGCGATTCTAAACGTTAACTACGAAACTTGGCCCTCATCATCGTAGTTTTCTGTGGATACCCTACTGTTACAATTCAGAATTGACAATCTGGATTATTTTCAACTAAATCTGGGGTAGCTACTGTTACAATTCAGAATTGAAAATTCGGATTATTTTCAACTGAATCTAGGGTAGCTAATGTTACAATTCAGAATTGAAAATTTTGAATATTTTCAACTAAATCTGGGGTAGCTACTGTTACAATTCAGAATCGACAATTTGGATTATTTTCAACTAAATCTGGGGTAGGAATTGACAATTTGGAATATTTTCAACTAAATCTGGGGTAGCTACATTTACAATTTTGGATTATTATTTGGATTATTTTCAACTGAATCTGGAGTAGCTTCTGTTACAATTCAGAATCGACAATTTGGGTTATTTTCAACTAAATCTGGGGTAGCTACTGTTACAATTCAGAATTGACAATTTGCATTTATTTTGAACTGAATCTGGGGTACCTACTGTTACAATTCAGAATTGACAATTTGGATTATTTTCAACTGAATCTGGGGTAGCTACTGTTACAATTCAGAATTGACAATTTGGATTATTTTCAACTAAATCTGGGGTAGGAATTGACAATTTGGAATATTTTAAACTAAATCTGGGGTAGCTACTGTTACAATTCAGATTTGACAATTTGGATTTATTTTGAACTGAATCTGGGGTACCTACTGTTACAATTCAGAATTGACAATTTGGATTATTTTCAACTGAATCTGGGGTAGCTACTGTTACAATTCAGAACTGACAATTTGGATTATTTTCAACTAAATCTGGGGTAGGAATTGACAATTTGGAATATTTTTCAACTAAATCTGGGGTAGCTACTGTTACAATTCAGAATTGACAATTTGGATTATTTTCAACTGAATCTGGGGTAGCTACTGTTACAATTCAGAATTGACAATTTGGATTATTTTCAACTAAATCTGGGGTAGGAATTGACAATTTGGAATATTTTAAACTAAATCTGGGGTAGCTACTGTTACAATTCAGATTTGACAATTTGGATTTATTTTGAACTGAATCTGGGGTACCTACTGTTACAATTCAGAATTGACAATTTGGATTATTTTCAACTGAATCTGGGGTAGGAATTGACAATTTGGAATATTTTTCAACTAAATCTGGGGTAGCTACTGTTACAATTCAGAATTGACAATTTGGATTATTTTCAACTGAATCTGGTTTAGCTACTGTTACAATTCAGAATTGACAATTTGGATTATTTTCAACTAAATCTGGGGTAGGAATTGACAATTTGGAATATTTTCAACTAAATCTGGGGTAGCTACTGTTAGAATTCAGAATTGACAATTTGGATTTATTTTGAAATGAATCTGGGGTACCTACCTACTGTTACAATTCAGAATTGAAAATTTTGATTATTTTCAACTGAATCTGGGGTAGCTACTGTTACAATTCAGAATCGACAATTTGGATTATTTTCAACTAAATCTGGGGTAGCTACTGTTACAATTCAGAATTGACAATTTGGATTTATTTTGAACTGAATCTGGGGTACCTACTGTTACAATTCAGAATTGACAATTTGGGTTATTTTCAACTAAATCTGGGGTAGCTACTGTTACAATTCAGAATTGACAATTTGGATTTATTTTGAACTGAATCTGGGGTACCTACTGTTACAATTCAGAATTTACAATTTGGGTTTTTTTTTTCCAACTGAATCTGGGGTAGCTACTGTTACAATTCAGAATCGACAATTTGGGTTATTTTCAACTAAATCTGGGATAGGAATTGACAATTTGGAATATTTTTCAACTAAATCTGGGGTAGCTACTGTTACAATTCAGAATTGACAATTTGGATTTATTTTGAACTGAATCTGGGGTACCTACTGTTACAATTCAGAATTGACAATTTGGATTATTTTCAACTGAATCTGGGGCGGGAATTGGTTTAGTCGTTAGCGAGCCAGGCTCATCATCTTCATTTTCCAGGTTCGAATCCCAACGATTGAGATTGGTGAAAAGTGGCATCGATGAGCTTCGAAAGGCAGTCATCCATCGGATTACACATCTAGCCGTGGATCCGTGTGCAAAAAAAAGCTCATATCGTTACAGAACACACTGGATGGTCTTGATGGAGGACGGTTGGTTGGATTTTATGGGGAGGGAAAGCTTCCATCTTTGTCCGAACACTCTCCAGTGGATCCTTTTTCATTTCTCCGAGTCTTTGGGGTCCTTATGACCTTCCCATTATGCGGAAAATAGGGCCGCTAAGAGGTAAAAACTACAACCCAACAAAATCTAGTTCTTGAAATGTGTGAAAAAACATAGGAACGCAGTTCCCAGTTTTCACAACTGAAATTATTAATGTGTTTTTATTTTGGCTTATTGCTGAGGCGGACTGGTAAATGGAAACGGCCCTGAAATCGTCAGTGCATCATCCTCCTGGGAGAGAAGAAGGGAAGCGCAGAGCAAACTATTTGTTTTTTGAGCGGGATGGAATACCCCACAACAGGGAGTTTCGACTCCGGTTGTGGAATTTTTGAAAAGAAGTAAAGGAAAACCACATTTGGTTAACATTTTAGACATAAGAATTCACAGCTCATCGTTTATTTAATGAATATTCATCCACTATCAAGCTGTTTTTCAATTGACAGGATGATATTGAGTACAGAGGAAAAAGTGTCTTGAGTCGGGTTGGATCTTAACCCACGACCTCCCGGTTGCTATTTTTTTCGTAAATCTGAATCTGCCTCATCTTTGGTTTGTATACCTTGTATAAAAACATATGTTTAAATACAAGGTAGTAGAGGAGAGATTACTTAATGGTCAAAGAACGTGACAAGTCATCAGAAGATCGTGGGTTCAGATCCCAATCGGCTGAAGACAATTTTTCCTCTACATCCATCTTCATCCTGTCAATTAAAACCAGCTTGATGGTGGAAGAAGAGTCATTAAAACTAAGTTAACAAGTTCATTTCTGGACCAGATTCTCAAAAGAGGTAATGAAAATATAAAATGGCATAATTGGTATGCAATCAAATATTACTGAGTTCGTTTCTTAAATGCTTAGGAAGATTAGCTGGAATAATGCGTTGTTCGCAATCTCGAATTGGTTTATTGTGCTTTTTTGTTCTTTTGACATTTCTGGAATTTGTGATTTTTAAAAACATTTTTAGTAAAGTATTTTTGAATTATTCAGGTGTCAGTGCTTAGACAAAAAATATTTGTACGAAACACGGTCGTATAAATGGCACATTTCAACTCGAAAAATTATTACTGAATTATGTTAAAATAATTCTCTTGGTGACAGTGATTGATATTTATATGACTAAGTTTTCGTCAAATGAAGGAGAATTCTAAGCGACTCTTCTTACCTGTTATTGAGGTGCCCATGGTACCACGTGGAAGTTGGTTGGTTGTTTTACCTCTGAGCGGCACTTTTTTGCACACAATGGGCTAAATATCCAGGTCACAAGGACCCCGAGGGCTCAGAGAAGATTGGGGGAGGGGACCCACTGGAACGACTGTTGGGAGACAGATGGTAGCCTCCCGTCAAGGCCATCCAGCATGTTCTTTAACGTGCACAGGGTATGGCTCTCCCGCACACGGGACCACGGCTTAACATACCATCCGATGGACGGCGGCCTTGCTCAAGGCCATCGGTGTCCCCTACTGACCGTGGGCAAGGGCGGGGAATTTTGCGGAGATAAATCTCAACGCTGACCCAGCTGGGACTCGAACCTGGGAACTGCAGATTATGAGCCTGGCGCGCTACCGACTGAGCCACCCCCGCGCTACCACGTGGAAGTAAAAAGTCCAGAGGTAGGATGGTCTTCTTAAAATACAAAAAAAAAGATAAAGTCAAAATAAAATGTATATTTCTATTGACAAACCCAAAAAAATTAGAGGGGCGGTAGCGCGCCAGGCTCGTAATCTGTAGTTCTCAGGTTCTAGTCCCAGCTGGGTCAGCTTTGAGATTTAATAAAATAAATAAATAAATACCCCCTCAAGCAGCTGCTTGCCACAGAGGTCTGACAGGAGGCTGTCAGTTTATATGCCATAGTAGAAGATCTGAGAGGATGGCAGGACCTCAACAGATAAACGTCACATACATCCATGCCTTACCCGGGGCTCGAACCCAGGTCCCTTAGATCAGTAGCCAAGCGCGCTAACCCCTCGGTCATGGGACGGCTGCGTTGAGATTTATCTCCGCAAAATTCCCCGCCCTGCCCACGGTCAGTAGGGGACACCGATGGGCTTGAAAATGCAGCCGTCCGTCGAATGGGACGTTAAGCCTTGGCCCCGTGTGCGGGAGAACCATACCCTGTGCAGGTTAAAGAACACGTTGGATGGCCTTAACGGGAGGCTACGATCTGTCTCCCAACAGCTGTCCCAGTGGGTCCCCTCCCCCAACCTTCTCTGAGCCTTCGGGGTCCATGTGACCTGGCCATTTAGCCCATGGTGTGCAAAAAAGTGCCGCTCAGAGGTAAAGCAACCCAACCAAAAAATTAATCCGTCAATTTTTTTTTTATATCAGATGCGCTTTGAGCTGCTATTTTTGGGTAATAGAAGATATATTTAGTTTAAAATATCTTTCTCCATGCACCTAAGAATAAACATTTCTAAGTTCTCTTGGGATACTAAACATTTATAATTTCTAAACCACAAGAACGTTCACAAACAACCTGGATAGATTCCAATGAAATAACATATTTATATGCATCTAAATATTGCTATACGCATTACAATATAAATTACACTTGGATAGTACTTGAAAATAACAAAAATACAATCATTACTGCATGTTTTTTGCGTGGCCCACTTCTTCACATCGTTGTCAATTCTTTCTGAGTCAGCCTCCTCACTGGATTCATCTATTTATATATATTATTATTTTTAAATTATCCCATTTTGAAATTAGATATTCTAATCCCCCCCCCCCCTTTAAAATACTGCTTTTTTGGCATTTTTTAAGAAAGTACTTAAATTCTTCGTAGAATTTTCCGGACAACCATTTTCTTTAAAACTTTTTTGGATCTCACAAATAGCGGATTAAGGTATCTGAAGGCTTCAGGCGCAAACACATATCACGAAGTTTTTGAATGCCCTTCGTAATATTCATTCTCGGGAGGACTTTCTTCTGCTACTTTAATTTTAACGTTTGTTAAAAACTAGTTTAATTTTAACGTTTGAACAATCCATAAAAACATTAGCATTTCCAACCATTCACTACATTACAAAGAATCAGGCCCTGATCTAGAAAAAAATCGGAGGGGGGGGGGCGGAGGGCAAGACACTTGATATCCAATACAGTATAACATTTCCCCATCGGTTTTATGGGTTTTAAAAATATTCTTGAAAAATGCATGAAATATAAATTACTTCATTCATTTGTTTTTGCCTCTTTTACCTTTACTCGCATTTTGAAGGGGGGGGGGGGTATGGCCCCCTTGTCCCCTCCCCCTAGATTAAATAATAATCCCCTGCAAAGAATTAACAAGTGTATGGTGCATTTGTTCGAAATTATAACTATTAAGATGAGCGTTTTCTCACAAAAAAAATTAAGAGGTTACAAAACTTCAAACTTTCCTTGTCATTGAAGTGACTTCAGGCATTCTCTGTACTATAACATAAATCTTTCTTTTTTCAGAAGGGCATCTAGGAGCAACTAATTTTTTTGCAGATTACGAAGGTTACAATCTGACGATTGATATGAAAAATTTAGCTTGGGAATCGAGTGGAATTTTAACTGTTTTCACTATATCACAAAAACATGCAAAAAGGAACCTCTCCACACACAATTTTGTATATTTTATGTTTTCGTATAGAAAAAATATTTTTCAAATCTTTTCGAACAATTTCGCATAGTTGGAAATAAAGATCTTGAAAAATTCTGGTTTTTCAATTGGAAAACTGCATTTTTCAATACTTCAACTTTAGGAGTAAAAAACAATGTATTTTTTTTAAGGTAAAGCAAAAATAGCAATTACAGATGCACTGGACAATTAGCTTCATTATGAGGTATAATTTTTGTCATTCAGAAAAAGTCGATTTTCGACTTTTGTCCTAATATTTTTCCGTTTTGCATCACTGCGAAGCGACAGCATCATCCTTCGTGTCTATCCTCGTTGTCTCCGTTTTGCGACTCCTGCACGAAAATCCACGCCCCACCGCCCTAAGATTTAAATTCCATTAGATTTTTTACTAAGCAATTCAACACATTTGACTATGGTGCTCAATCCATTATTTTTTATTTAAGAATCAACTAGCAACCGACCGGCCTCGAGGTAAGATTTTGTGAGCGTTACCTGGAAATATTCTGGTGTCCCGGAGGCCCAGTCCGCCACTTTTTGATTGTCTCTATTTTCATAATATATATTTACTTTTATGGCACTCTCGAGTTCAAGACAAATAAATACCCCCTGAAGCAGCTACTTGCCACATAAGTCTGACAGGGACGGGGGTGGCTCAGTCGATAGCGCGCCAGGCTCGTAATCTGTAGTTCCCAGGTTCGAGTCCCAGCTGGGTCAGCGTTGAGATTTATCTCCGCAAAATTCCCCGCCCTGCCCACGGTCAGTAGGGGACACCGATGGTCTTGGAAAGGCCGCCGTCCGTCGGATGGGACGTTAAGCCGTGGCCCCGTGTGCGGGAGAGCCATACCCTGTGCACGTTAAAGAACACGCTGGATGGCCTTGACGGGAGGCTACCATCTGTCTCCCAACAGCTGTTTCAGTGGGTCCCCTCCCCCAACCTTCTCTGAGCCTTCGTAGTCCACGTGACCTGGCCATTTAGCCCATGGTGTGCAAAAAAAGTGCCGCTCAGAGGTCAAACAACCCAACCCATAAGTCTGACAGGAGCCTGTCAGTTTATACGCCATAGCAGAAGATCTGTGAGGATGGCGGGACCTCAGCAGAAAATAAGCCAAACATCCATGCCTTACCTGGAGTTCGAACTCAGATCCCTTGGCTCAATAGCCAAGTACGCTAACCACTCAGCCACGGGACGGCCCTCAAAGACAAACTCTCCCTAAATTTCCTCAATATTCCTACAAAGTAGTAATCAGACAATTGCATCCATTGTCAGTTCCTTTTCACCCCTTGATTTCATTCCATAAAAAAGAGAGCACACTCATGAAGTTTGCTTCTTGGGTAACTTGCTAGCAAAGGTTTCATATTTTGTCCCTACAGGCTACTGATCCACAGGACCTGGGTTCGAGCCCCGGGTAAGCATGGATGTTCGAGTTGTTTTTTCTGCTGAGGTCCCGCCATCCTCATAGATCTTCTACTATGGCTTATAAACTGACAGGCTCCCGTCAGGACTCTGTGGTAAGCAGCTGCTTGAGGGGGTATTTATTTTATTTTTTATAAGACTAAATGTGAAGCTTTCATCTACATAATTTTATCCACGACTTCATTAATCATTTTGTCAATTCAGTGTCAAAAACTTACCAAGGAAATGACTGATATCGTTATGATTATATTGAAAATACATTACCAAGCAAATCTTTGTAAATAAATTTCCATAAATGGATCAAATCCTGAAGTTATCAATGTAACGATGTGTCAATAATCTAAAATGGAAATATGCACTCTTCACGTCATTATCAATTTTTACCTTGCTCTTAACATTTTTTCCTGTAAAATTCATAGCAATAAAAAAAAGGTAAAAATATGACGCGGCGATTCAGCCTAATATTCAGTTTAAGGTTTAGCTTGATTATTCACCTTACTTTGACGTTAACTAAACATATTCAGAACGATCTATTTAACTATATTCTGTTTATCGAGAGAGGACAGCAAACTTTTCACCTTTGTGTACCACAGAACCGGTTGGTTCCTTTACTTTGATTGGTTCTAAGGACTCTCTCAAGGTATGTGCCCAAAAGCGGAGTCTCTTTTCAGTCATTTTACAGGCGACTCGATGTCTCACTTTCCTCAGACCTTCTGAGATGGCGTATAAACTGGAAGGCTCCTGTTAGAACTCTGTGGCAAGCAGCTGCTTGGGGGGGGGGGAGGAATTTATTTATTTGTTTGTTCAAATCGCCCGTTTCGAGACGGCGCCCCGATGAGGTGCTTACCGGCTTCTTGAATTTGGCTCTTCCATTTGGCTTTTTGAATGTTACACGCCGGGAGTTTTAACCCAATAGGAGCCCGACCTCGTTTCCACGTATTTGCATATATCGCAGATTATTTCATTTAAATATTGTAATATGCATTACATTTAAATTACTTGAAGTGAAATAGCATATAAAATTCGTGAAATCACGATTATTGTTATGATTTATTTCATTTTTCAAAGACTTCACTTTATGTGTATTAAAATATGTATTAATGATATCTTGAATTAACATTAGTCACACCTGGATTTAGAAAAACACTAGTTCACCCTTAAAATGAGTCAGTTTCATGAAATTATTTATGAAACTATTTTTATCCTTCAGATTAGGTAAACGGCAATAATATAGTTAACGGCTAATCGATAGTTCAGAATTGCATTACGCTATTTATAACTCTGAACTATTTTACACACATTGCTATTTGTTATTCACTTGCCGTACGCTATTACACTGCAATACCTATTCTTTTTGTAGCAGTTCTTTCCCACCTATCAAAGGAATAAATAAGGATGCAACTTCGACGTTCAATGTACGAAAGAATATTCAAAGAAACTGCTGCAAAAGGAGCAGATATTTTAGTGAAATACTGTACAAGAAGGGTAGGATCTAGCGGGTGTTGTCCTCTTTTCAAATTGCTAGTAAGGATAATAGAGGCAAATTATTATTAAACTTACATAAATTTATTGCATTTTTCGAAAGAAAAAAAAATTTAAAGGCCTCTAAAACGGAAGAGAAATTGATATACTGTATTGGAAATTCAGTCTCTTGCACACACACCCCCCAACTCCCCCCGATTTTTTTCTAGATCCGGGTTAGGTTGTTTTTACCTCTGAGTTGCACTTTTTTGCACACCATTGGCTAAATGGCCAGGTCACACGAACCCCAGGGGCTCGGAGAATGTTGGGGTAGGGCACCCACTGGAGAGCTCTTAGGAGACATATGTCATGGTATGGCCTTGGCGGAAGTCTACCATGACATATGTCATGATAGACTTCCGCCAAGGCCATCCAGCGTGGTCTTTAACGTGCACACGGTATGACTCTTTCCCGTAAGCGGGGACACAGCTTAACATTCCGTCCAACGGATGGCAGCATTTCCAAGCCCATCGGTTTCCCCTACTGGCCGAGGGGAGGGCGGAGAGTTTTTCGGAGATAAATCTCAACGCTGACCCAGCTAGGACTCGAACCTTGGAACTGCAGATTACGAATCTGGATCGCTACCGACTGAGTCACCTCCGCCCCTTCTAGATCCGGGTTTGTGCACAAGTAACTAATTCTGTTAATAATGCTAACTTAAACTGAGTTTCCCGGGGGGTTTTTTTGCAACGAGAAAGTATGAATGCTATCAAATATCGCAACCAGTGGCGTATCTTTTAAAACTATGAAAAACTGATACGTTTCTACTTTTCAGAGTTTACCGTCAACACATTTTAAGATAACTTTAATAAATGTCTTAAGAAAGAGCCTTTATAAAATAATCTTAATAAATTAATATAAAAACTTCATGAATGTCTTTAAGAGATGAACTTTCAATACTTCTTTCAGAATGAAGGATTGAAAGTTCATCTTTTGAAGATTCAAGGTAAATCTCTAGATCTGCAACTGCTTCTTCCGTGGCGACAATTTATGTCTCGACAAGGTCTTCTTCATTTCGTCTGTGAAGAAAAACGGGTCTTATAATTTCAGTTTCCTCTTCTTCTGGGGAATTTCCTTACCTTCAGAACGTTTTAGTTTTCTACTGTGAGGCTCTCTTAAATAGCGCAGAAAACTCTTTTTTTTTTCCCAAACTCTACACCGCATTCATTACATTTGTAGGTATTCTAATTAATGTACGACAATTAATATGGGACGTTGTTTCTCTTTCTTTCTTGGAAACGTAGACTCGCATTGAGAACTTTTGAAGAGCTTTTTCTGTCGCGAGATATTTTATGAGGTTGGGTTGTTTTACCTCTGAGCGGCACTTTTTTGCACACCATGGGCTAATTGGCCAGGTCACATGGACCCCGAAGGCTCAGAGAAGGTTGGGGAAGGGGACCCACTGGAACAGCTGTTGGGAGACAGATGGTAGCCTCCCGTCAAGGCCATCCAGCGTGTTCTTTAACGTGCACAGGTTATGACTCTCCCGCACACGGGACCACGGCTTAACGTCCCATCCGACCGACGGCGGCCTTTCCAAGCCCATCGGTGTCCCCTACTGACCGTGGGCAGGGCGGGGAATTTTGCGGAGATAAATCTCAACGCTGACCCAGCTGGGACTCGAACCTGGGAACTACAGATTACGAGCGTCTGATGAAGGAAAGCATTCTGGCATATATCACGAAAATACATTAAAAATTGCTTTTATAAATCACTGATATTATAATTTATATATTAGATGTAGTGATTTATGGAAAAAGATAACACTCTTGTAAATCAGATAACTAGTGGATGAACACGTAACAACAGAGATCTCGTAACTTAAAAGAGTTGAGAGCTCCAAGTTTTGTTCTTGCGGCATTCTGTATTTGGTCACTGCATATAATGTCAATACATTCAGTTCATTATTTGCTGGTTGTTGGGTGTAATTCATCGGATTGTGGAGCCATTTTGTTCTTTTGATTAGAGATCTTTTCTCATTGAACATGAGACGTATTTTGGAATAAAGAACTTAATTGTCAAAATGAAGAATGATTCGTACAACAAGAGTTATTTTGGCGGGTAAATAACACAAAGGCCCGGCAGAATTAGAGATCCATCCGTTCCCTCGGTCATTTAGATTAGCGGTTTTCAACCTTTTTGGCTGAGGTACCCCCTTTCTCTCCATAGGTAGTTGGAATGTGAGTACTCTGCACAAAGCTTTCTCTCTTGATGCCCTCACACAAGAATTCCACCATTATAATTTAGATATTCTCGGCTTGCAAGAGACCAGATGGACAGATAAAGGTCAGATTCTTAAAAATAATCTTAAATTTCTCTCTTCAAGGAGGGATGACAATAAGCATCACCAAGGCGTGGGTCTGCTTCTCAGTAGACACGCTAGTAATGCTCTTCTAGGATATGATTGCATTAATGAAAGGTTTCTTACAGCAAATTTTCAAACAAGTGTTAAATACCTGAATGTTATCTGCTGTTATGCCCCCACTGAGGATGCCGATGAGGATGAGAAGGATAGGTTTTATGAACAACTTTAGGATATTTTGAATTCTGTCAAGAAAGGAGATATTACCCTTGTTCTTGGTGACTTCAATGCCAAAGTTGGTACTGACTCTGACCTTTGGGGAGTAGTGATAGGCCCTTTTGGTATTGGTAGCTGCAATGGCAATGGGCAACGTCTCCTACAGGTAAGTAAACTCAATGGATTCAAAATAACAAACACTTATTCCAAACACCGCGACATACATAAGTACGCATGGGTTGCACCCGATGGGCTGCATAAGAATATGATTGATTATATATTAATTAACAGCAAATGGGCTAGTTATGTTAGGAATACCAGGTCATATAGGGGAGCTGAAATTGGATCTGATCATTACCTTGTTAAAAGTGTGTTGCAACTTAAACTTAAACAATGTTGTGCTAGAATTAAAAAATTTGCTTTTAATACTGAAGCTCTGAAAGACCCAGTTATAGCCAAAACTTACCATGATAGGTTACTTAGTCATTATGAAAATCATGGTTTGCTTACTACTGAAGTTGAGGAAGAATGGGATCATTTTAAACAGGTTTTTTTTGGACACTAACAGTACTCTTTTAGGAAAAACGGAGCAGAAGAGACATAATTATCTGAGTGATAAGGCACTTGAGCTTATTTCGGAAAGAAAGAACTGCAGGAATGTCCTTAATCAATACCCTACTAGTCCTAATAGAAAGCGTTTGAGAGAACTTAATAAATGTGTAAAAGATCAGTTAGCTGCTGATAAGAATCTTTGGTTTGATGGTTTGGCTGACAAAGCCGAGGAAGCAGTTAGACAGCACAACAGCAGAGAGCTGTACCAGATAGTTAATGATTTGTGTGGTAGAAAACGGACAGGTATACAGGGATTGAAGGATAAACATGGTAAGGTTATAGAAGGTGAGGATTCTGTCATGGCTAGGTGGGCTGAGCATTTCAGTGATATTCTAAACAATGCAGTTAGTTCTATTCCCATTGTTTGCAATGATAATAGATGCATTGGTGGCTTTAATGTTGGCCCTATAACACAATCTGAAGTTAGTTTGGCAATTTCTAAACTTAAACTTCATAAATCCCCAGGGGTAGATGAAATTACTACGGAAATGCTTAGAGCTGGGAATGTTTCGGTTACCACTTGGATGACTGAAATTCTGAATATCTTTTATGATAATGAGAGGCATGGTACTAAGGATTTTACCAGAGCTATTGTTATCCCTATTTTCAAAAAAGGTGATCACAGTTCTTGTGATAACTATAGGGGTATCAGCCTACTCTCTGTTCCAGGTAAAGTTCTTTCCATGATTGTGCTTAATAGAATTAAGAATCTGGTTGACAGTCAATTGCGTTATGAGCAATGTGGATTCAGAAGTGGTAGGGGATGTGTGGATCAGATATTTTCACTTAGGCAGATTCTTGAGAAATGTTTAGAGTTTCAGAAACCTTTGGTTGCTAGCTTTGTTCATTTCAAAAAGGCTTTCGACTCTGTTGATCGTCATAATTTGTGGTTGATTGTGAGATCATATGGTATACCAGACAAGTTAGTTAACATTATGAAAGCTCTCTATAATAACACTGAGTCGTGTGTGAGAGTTGGTAAGGCCTGTAGCAATTGGTTTAGCATTACTTCTGGTGTTCGACAAGGGTGCATTTTGTCTCCCTTTCTCTTTAGCTTGGTTATTGATTATGTTATGCGAAATTTACTTCAAGATATTTGGCCTTAAAAAAACCAAAAAAGATTTTGGCCTTAAATGGACTGGAGATACGAAAATTTCTGATTTAGATTATGCTGATGATTTAGCCCTTTTGGCAAATGATGTTGATGAGATGAACTCTTTCATTCGAGCTGTTGATGAGACTGGTAGTAGAGTAGGTTTGGTTATAAACAGAGAGAAAACTAAAGTGATGAAAATTGGTCAGGCAGGCTGTGATTCAGTTAATCTGAATGGTTGCAGTCTTGAACAGCTGTCACAGTTTAATTATCTTGGGAACTGTGTAACAGATACTGGTGATGTGCGACATGAGAGTAACAGACGGATAGGGATTGCTGCCAGGACTTTTAAGAATCTATGGAGAGTGTAGAGAAATAGGCATATACACCTAAAGACTAAAATTAGACTGTATAATAGTTTGGTTCTTTCTAGGGTTAGTTATGGTAGTGAAACTTGGACACTTTGTAAACAAGATAACAGGAAACTAGATGCTTTTGATTCTAGATGCTTACGCAGTATCTTGGGTATTAGGTGGTTCAACTTTGTAACTAATGATGAGGTTAGGCAAAGGAGTTTGCAACCTCCTTTAAGCAGCATATTGTGCAGAGAGAGACTCCGTTGGTTTGGCCATGTTGCCCGTATGAATAATTTTAGATTGGCGAATAGGGTTATGAACAGTGTGCCTAAAGGCCTCAGAAAGAGGAGTAGACCTAAGATGCGGTGGGCAGACAATGTTAAACAGGACCTTCTTATTCAGGTAGTATCTTGGGCATTTGGTGGTTCAACTTTGTAACTAATGATGAGGTTAGGCAAAGGATTCTGCAACCTCCTTTAAGCAGCATATTGTGCAGAGAGAGACTCCGTTGGTTTGGGCATGTTGCCCGTATGGATAATTTTAGATTGGCGAATAGGGTTATGAACAGTGTGCCAAAAGGCCTCAGAAAGAGGGGTAGACCTAGGATGCGGTGGGCAGACAATGTCAAACAGGACCTTATTAGAATTGGTGTGCAGTGGCCAGATGCAGCAGATGTAGCTCAGGACAGACTTGCTTGGAGAACTAAATTGCACGGTCTGGTTGGACCTCCGTAGCCCATGGCTGCTTGAGGATGATGATGATGATGTACTGTATTATAGGACAACCGAAAAAAAAAGCGTTTCACTTAAAATTTTTAGCTAAAAAAGATGTAAGTAGTATTAACACTCGTAATTAAAAAAAAATAGATTTAAAATAGACTAACTCACTGATTCTAATGAGAGACCTGATGGAACAGATTTTTCGGTTTTGCTGAAATTTAGTGTCAAAGCTGAGAGTTGACAGCGAATATCTACCGAAGCATCAAGCATGTATCATTTTCCAATTAACCGATAAATATTTTGCCAAAAATTAAGCACATATTCCGCCATTTTTTATTCAAGGCTACCCCTTGGTATCTTTAAAGGTACCACCAGGGGTACGCGTATTCCAGGGTTCAGAACCACTGATTTATATTACCCAGCGGAGTGCCTAGGATTTTAAAACTAGACAGATTTGGACTTACCAAGTGGTTGGGTTGTTTTACATCTGAACGGCACTGTTCGACACCATGCCGTATTCGAACGGCACAACTGCCGTTCGAATACGGCACAACTGACACCATTCGAATTTCCATGGTGGTGTAAAACTTAATAAGATTGGCTATGACTTCCGTGATCTGTAAGAAAAAAAAATTGCTTTAAAAATCAAAAGATCATCATTAACAAAATCCTATTGTTTTCATTATTAATGGATATAAACTAACTATAAAAATTAGGCTCTTATAAACTTGTGTTATTTTTATATATATATGCAGGGTTGTTTGGGTTGGGTTGGGTTGTTTTACCTCTGAGCGGCACTTTTTTGCACACCATAGGCTAAATGGCCAGGTCACATGGACCCCGAAGGCTCAGAGAAGGTTGGGGAAGGGGACCCACTGGAACAGCTGTTGGGAGACAGATGGTAGGCTCCCGTCAAGGCCATCCAGCGTGTTCTTTAACGTGCACAGGGTATGGCTCTCCCGCACACGGGGCCACGGCTTAACATCCCATCGACGGACGGTGGCCTTTCCAAGCCCATCGGTGTCCCCTACTGACAGTGGGCAGGGCGGAGAATTTTGCGGATCTGAACTCATGTGAAGGGTTCTGGGGTGGGGAGGAATGGCGTCTTGCAATTCGCTTCCCCAGGCGCCCCAGATATGATCAATTGGATTCAAGTCCGGGATCATGCGTATTGTTGCTACATCCAGTGAATATCTTCACTTTTAATGAAATTATCATCCACGCGAGCTTTAAGGATTCGGTCATTATCATGCATAGAAATGAAATCAGAGTCGAAAAACATCACAGAAGATCTCACATTGAACACAAGAATATAATCTCCGTATTGCTGAGCAGTCAGAGTAACACCCTGAAAGATGCGAGCTTTGTGCTGCCAGTCATCATGATCTCACTAAATAAAAAAAATAATAAATACCCCCTCAAGCAGCTGCTTGCCACAGAGGTCTGACAGGAGCCTGTCAGTTTATATGCCACAGTAGAAGATCTGAGAGGATGGCAGGACCTCAGCAGAAAAACGACACACACAACCATGCCTAATCCGGGGCTCGAACCCAGGTCCCTTAGATCAGTAGCCAAGCGTGCTAACCACTCGGCCACGGGACGGCAGATCTCACTAGTGTCGTCTAAATGGCACATTTCTTGATGTTACAGCAATTGTGATAAGCTCCTTGTTCCCTCCAGATGAAAGTACATCAAGAATCGGTATTCAAACTGAATCTGAACTCATTCACGAAGAACTCATTGGACTGGGCTCCAAAGGTGATATATGCTCGCACTTCGTTAAATGAGCTCTTCTTTTGAAGGTAACGAAAGAGACCCAAACCATTGGGTCTCTTTCACGCTCCTATACTCAGTATCTCTTGAAATTATCGTCCCTGTGGCCCCTGATAACTTGCGAGACAATTTGCTTATCCCCTATTTCTTTGTATCGTCTTGCTATTAAAGATAGTGACCATTTTGAAGAAGTGTGCCACAATTGGGTTGGGTTGGGTTTTACCTCTGAGCGGCACTTTTTTTGCATACCATGGGCTAAATGGCCAGGTCACATGGACCACAAAGGCTCAGAGAAGGTTGGGGGAGGGGATCCACTGGAACAGCTGTTGGGAGACAGATGGTAGCCTCCCGTCAAGAATATCCAGCGTGTTCTTTAAGTGCACAGTGGCATGGCATAGGGCGAGGCCACGACTAAACGTCCCATACGACGGACGGCGGCCTTTCCAAGCCCATCGGTAGCCCCTACTGACCGTGGGCAGGGCGGGGAATTTTGCGGAGATAAATCTCAACACTAACTGACCCAGCTGGGACTCGAACCTGGGAAATACATGCAGATTACGAGTCTGGCGCCCTACCGACTGAGCCGCCCCCTTACATGAACAGATAAGCATGTCTGTCTCATTGAAAATTTCATCTGATTTCTTATAAATTTGCATATTTAACAAGACTCGGCTGCTCTGCACGGGTCTATACATAAATATTTTATGCTGGATTCAGATAGTTTTGGAAATTTGCTTTCTACTATGTTTATACGTTGTCTTCCTACAATAAATTTTAAGAACCTTCTTCAGAATAGTTCTGACAATTGCTCTTAATTCGCTGTCAACAAAACCCACAATCACACCTTAAATCTATTTTTAATTTCTCCTTATAAAATTGATGCTGATGAATTTTAAATACGGTGGACCTTCGTTATAGCGCTGCTCGCTATACCGCGCACTCGGTTATAGCGCGGGCGATGTTCGCGATAAGTTCAAACATGTTTATACAGGTCGGTGCGGCGTTAGTGAGTATCGCATTTTATTGTTACTGCGTATTGAGTAATTGTGTATGTATTGAGTTCCTGCATGTATTTTGAATAGTGTTTAATTATTGTATGCATGATGAGTAAAAGAAAAGCTTACACTGTGAAATTTATTGTGTCGCCACCGCGCCGCTCGGTATAACGCGGTTCACCTTATAACGCGGGTGTTGTTTCCCGCCCGACTTGCGCGTTATATCGAGGGTCCACTGTATTTTGTAATTTTCAGATATCTTAAATCGTTATTTTTTTTGTCTCTTCCAAAACTTATCTTTGAAGTAAAGGTCGTAGTATTACATATAGTCAGTGGCGTAGCGAGGGGGTTTTTTTTGGGAAAGGAAGGTTAATTTTTTTTGCCAAGGAGTTTGTTTAAAATCCTTCTCAGATCTTTAGTATGTTACTGTACGTAGTAATTCTGCATAAAACACGAAAATGTATTTGTGCATGAAGGGGCGAGGGATTAATGCGCAAAGTAGATCTATCCAATGGGCTGCATGAATGAAAATAATTTAGCAGCAACTATTATAATGAAGTAATCACAAATGCATACCAAAACAACGCCGAAGGCCTAAAATAATATGCACAAGGCCATATTCAAATTTACAGATTTGATTCAATTAGTTACTGTTGTTGCCTTTTCGTCAAACAATCAAATCATACCTGAACTGAGTCTTTATCAAAGAAGATTTGGCATGTGTCTTTGATTCATTGAAGATGATGGACTAACTAGAAATAAAAACCAATAATTGTTGGGTATACAATGAAGAAAGAGACTTGATCGAGAAGGAAATAAAATAAAAATATAAAAGAGCGGGTACGGAAAAAAAAATCCACAAATCTTGAATAGGTGAGATGAAAGTTAGAACTATTCATATGGCTCAAACTTCTTGCTCTCATCGTTTGGGGACTGTGTATGAAAGTACGAGGAAAATGAATAAACTCACGATAATGGTCAAACACGAATAAATAACATAAAAAATTTCTTCTCTGTGTTATTGAAAGAGACACACTGCGGAAAGGTCAGCCCAAGTGCCGTTATTCGAGGAAATCCAGCTAAGCCTATCGAACGAGCTAAGAATCCAGTCTGTCAGTAGTTTCGCCATCCAGTTGATGGAACAGTTGGTCAGCCAATCGATATCAGCAACCCGCCTGTCCAATAACCATCGTCTCGCCTCGGGGCAGCTCGTACTCGGCTCGTGCATCTGCACGGACACATTCACACACATAAAGACAGAGTGCGTCGATGCTATCGCATGTCTTCATCTGATATCCCTGGGGCCCCCGCAAGGAGCCAATCCTGTGGCATTATTTCATCCATCTAGACCAAAGTCTAATCTGTCCGTGTAGGGTGTTTCATTTCTCTCACGTAACTATCATTTTTCCTTCCATTTTTTTATCTTTGGCTTTCTCTTCCTTATTTTCTCTTTTTGACGATCCCTGGCTACCTGTTCTTCCTGCATCATATTGACGACCAAAGTCATGATAACTGTGCACTCTAACATGCTTTATTGCTCACTGATTCCGATGTTAACCCTTTCAGGACCATAAGGTTTCTAAGAGTAAATATTAGTATGTAACTGTTTATTTTAGTTTGTTTAGACGTAAAATAAATAAAAATTATAAGAAAAATACATAACAATGTGTAGTTTTTTTGGAATTTTATGGGAAATATTTTTCCCAATGGACTATAAAGGTAACACAAATTATAGTTAGGCTTATTATGCAATGTCTTTTATTTATTGGTTTATTAGAACAAAATGTTAACTAAAATAATACAAAATTATGAAATAAAATTACTATACAAAATTATGAAATAAAATTACTATACAAAATGATGTGCTAATTATGATATTCTGCGAAGCAATTTCTTTTGGTAGTGAGGCAAAGATGGACATTGCACATAGTACATATATTATGCGTCCTGACAGTTCTGTTTTTGTTTTCTAAACGTTCCCGTTTACGTAATTGCGTTCGGCATACGTTCTATTTTGACATTCTGTATAAAAAAATGCAGATAAGGTTATAATTAAATACGACAATCACCAATTTTAAAATGGGAAAAATATTTCCCTTAGTCGTGAAAGGGTTAATTGTATTTATTCCCTTGTGGTGATCGCTTGTTTGATGTTTACCATAATCGTTTGTGTGATTGAGTTGTTGCTATGGTGATTTCTTAAACGTCTCCAATTGTTCTAACCAGATTATCATACACGTAGAAAAAATACAAAATAGAGGGGAATTGAAGGAGATTTTCCATAAAGGTGAAATACTTTTTATGAATTTCTGATAAAGTTTGCAATTAAATATGGTCAATATATAATGAAATAATAAAAGGATTAAAAATTTATTTTTTAAATAGGGAAGAATATATTTTCATACACAGAGGACGAAGATAATCTAGAAGCTCTCTCATTCAACATACAAATACATACGTAAACACAAACCACGCCTGTCCCTGGACTCTAACACAGACTCCGATGAGTCTATATATAAATATTTTATACTGGATATATAAATATTTTATACTGGCATGTCATCGCGAGCCAACACGATACCACTACGCCATTAAGGCTACAGTGATATAATGTTACGCAATTAATTCACATTAAAAACAGTATATATATGTATCTATTAACTATCAATATATTGAAACAAAATATTAAATAATAAATAAAAATAAATACCCCCTCAAGCAGCTGCTTGCCACAGAGGTCTGACAGGAGCCTGTCAGTTTATATGCCATAGTAGAAGGTCTGAGAGGATGGCAGGACCTCAGCAGAAAAACGACACAAACAGCCATGCCTTACCGGGGTTCGAACCCAGGTCCCTTAGATCAGTATTAAATGCACGTGTAATTAAAGGACGACAAAGTGAAAGCAACAACGGGCTAAAAATAAACGACAAAATGGCGGCCCGTGCCCCTAATCTTCAGACAAAAATTGCGAATGAAAAACTATCGAACGTTAAGAATAAATTCCTTACGAAGTACTTTTAATAATAAAATTTTTATGTGTTTGAGAACTTTCCTTTTATGTTACACTTTCATGAAGCGTCTGTCGTAAGTTTGATACGAATTTGCAATGCACTTGTAATTTCAACTGTTAACACAGGAAGTTAAAAATATTCTCCCGTTTGGCGAAGTTTGCTAAAAACATTTTGTTCTAGTGCGATATCGGACATCTTACTGCTTTAATACAAAATGCAGAATTTTATTCCTTTTCTCAGTTTTTTTTTTTAGCCCTTTATGCAGTTATCTTTACGTTTGTTTCTGTATCGCTCACGTGAAATTCTCTCTCTGATATATTACACGCCCTGTTTCTGTTCATTAGCCATTTCAGGATAAAGTTAAACTTCAAAATTAGTATGGCACACAGGCAGACTTCTTCAGACTGGCATTTGAAGAATTAACGTAATACGTAAATGCTAATTTAATGGAAATCCATTAGAAATATTTGAATATTCATAGCGCATTTCAAATGAAGGAAATCAGCACATCGCTGAATATGTGCTATGTAAAGAATGTAATAATTTGGAATGATCTGTATTAACCAGCCACATAAATTTCTTTTCTTCATGAAACCTTTGAAAGAAATTCTTTGATTTTTTTCCCTCGAAATACTTGCTAATCCAATTTTGTATTACACAGGTTGAACATCTGATAGCAAGTCGTGTTAAAAATTTTCAATGTCAATATTTGCAATGTAGTATTTGTAGCAATATATTGTTGCGGATCACAAAAATGGATAGCCACTGAGCGTGAGTATTAAAAGCTATATTTCAAAACCAAATTCAATACAAGGTAAATTGTTACAAAGGAAATATGGATGAAGTATCTTATTAACAAATCAACTATTAACATGCACAAGTCATCAATCTTCCTGCGTAGAGCACACAATATCAGCTCTGTGTATTTTACTAAATACTACCTTTTACTTGATTTACCAGGTCACCCGAAGATCTTCACTCGTAAACCAATTCTCGTCCTGTGCTAATAACTGTTCACACACTAGCCGAACAAAAAGACAGTCCGTGTAGACATTCGAAGTTAGCCATAAAAGTTCCCACTTTTATACTTCCGCGTATACACAACACATCAAGTTACTTCTTGATACTTAACGATAAAAGATCCCACTTTTATCCTTCCGCGTATACACAACACATCAAGTTACTTCTTGATACTTACGCGCACTGTCTCAGAACAGCTCACCTTCCATTTTCGAACTCCGACCGTTACAATACAACGACCGTTACAATACAAAAATGACCGTTAACGCTCCACTCTTCTTCTCCAAATTCTCCCAAAGTTCTTATTCGTTGGCTGAAACTTTCTTTTTGGTTGCCAGATTCTTCTGTCGTAACACTGCCCCCTTCCTAGGTCTTGTTCGTCCCGAACAATTCTGGATTCCAAAGCTTCTTCAGTTCTTCGATGAAACGGGGCCAAATGATCCACGTGAACCACCTTGCACTTTGTAGCTGGACATCGACGAATGCGATATACCACGTCTGTGTCAAAATGAAAGCGAATCTCATTATGACGTAGATTTCTTTTCTGACTGAAGCCTCGTCCACAAACATAATACGTGTAAGGCCTATAGCCCTTGTGAACACGTTTATGTCTCTGCAGGGAGAAGAATCGACTAAGAGTTTTCGTGCAAAACCTGTAAAAAGTTTTCTTCTTTGGATTTTTACTTCTATCAACAGTAACAAGGAATGAAAGTCATTAGTGACATAAAATCTAGGGAGGAGTTTCATCCTCCAGTCTGACCCTTTTGTCAGTTGACTTTCACTTAATTCAGAACTGTCGTGATGAACCTTCAGCCATACTTCATCTGAATCAATTTGATCCCCAAGGTGCTTCACAACTATAATATCAGCTCCATAATTCTTTTTAGCTCTTCGGTCCATCTCCTCCTTCCATACTCTTGCTAGAACTGCAGCTTCTAATCCGACAACCTTACCTGTTTCTCCTGTATAAGTGAAATCAGTGATGTGTCGGGCTGCTAGCAATATTTTTTCTGTTTTACCTTCACATAGCCAGCTTGCAACATCTTCAGATACTCCTTGTTCTATTAACATGTTACGAAACTTGTTCAAAGCATTGCCGTTATGCAGAACCTTGCAGACACGTGATGCTTCATCTACCCTATTATCCACAATGTTCACCAAACGCAGAAGTTCTCCTCCTAACTCTTCGACGAGCTCTTGCAGTTCTAAGGATCCGTTACCAAGGAAACACTGAACAGCTTCCATCACTTCCAGAGAGTTGTCAACAGAGTTTTCAAGAGGTGAATCCATGTTGCTGATAACAGCTGAACAACTCAAACTCTTCATTCCACGAGCTTGTGATGCTGCAACCACTTTCTTAACTAAATCAACAGCAACATCTTCTGTACTGATGAGATCAATAGCTCCTTTTCCGAATTCAACATCATAAACCAAAGCACACACTCCTTCAGCCAGCTTTTTGGACACAATTGAGCATATCATTAGAGGAACGCTATCTACGGTAGCCGTCAGATCCTTGCAGCGGTAAATCTCCTTATCTGTTGGCACCAGCTCCTCTGTCTGTCCTACGATGCAGCATCCGACGTCTTCCATCATCTGCTCGATTTTATCTTTAGTGCAGTCGACTGTGAAGCCAGGGATGGATTCCAATTTGTCCAGAGTATCTCCCGTCAATTGGAGAGCACGACCGGAGATCATAGGGACCTTGAGACCTAAAGCAGCAAGTGCAGGAGCCAAGACAAGACTCACTTTGTTTCCGACACCTCCTGTGCTGTTTTCATCTACCATCCGATGGCGCCACTCGGGTCTCCAGCAAAACACATGACTCGAGGAGGTCATATTTGCTGTTTCTTCCGAATTCACTTTCTTGGAGCTCTCATTGTAATTAGCCAGGGAAACATCAGTCATGATTGCCAAATTGTTCATTCTGGAGATCAGCGACGAGTTTTGTAACATGATATTGTCCACTTTAGAGCTCTTGTAATCGTGATAAAACTTTTCTATATCCTTATAATCTAAATGGTTATAATGTCCAAATCTGCGCATTGACTGTTCAGAAAAGAAATTCAGCATGGTTTCGTTGAGATTGTCTGAGGGCTTTACTTCTCTCTGATCATAACTCTGAGGCTTAGTTTCATCCAAAAAGTTAGTCTTTGAAGTACTGTCTCTGCCTGAAGCTCTTTTACTAGCATCACCTGTTATGCTTCTAAGCCATCCTTCGGAATTCCTCTTCCTTAAATCCCCACTTTCTATAAACGATTCGAGTGTGGCTATATGCTTCGGAAAAATCTCTCCGACTTCCGCGGTAAAGTCGAATGGCACTTTGTATCTATGATGAATGGACGCCTCTTCTTTACTCGGACCACTCTGCGAAACGTAAACTCTGTTTCGTTCCCCTTCATTACCACTCGTTACTCTGCCTTTGCGATAATTGTCCATGACGCATTTTGCTGAGAGCGAGGAATAGAATACCTTTCGTGTGGATCTCTCTTCAGATCGTGCCAGACTTGTATACCTAGGTATTTTGAAGTGCAAAGCGTACTGTATAGTCTCGCAGCTCTCTGATCTGTGTGATTGTTCTTCACAGTTCCTAGACATGTCACCAGCGACATAGACACTCTGCCATGCATCACCAGTAGTTGCGTGGTCAAAGGCATTATCTGCGCTATCTCTACGATTCTTGATTTTCAGTAGCAGATCCACATTTTTATATGCGTTGCCTTTCTCTTTTCCATGTTTACAATCTAACTTAACACTATCAAGATCATCTTTTTCACTGACAAATTCAACATTTAAACTATTGCATTGTCTATTGAGTTCGGTTTTACTATCCTTGAACTGATCAATAATCTTACCAACTTGAGGAGCCACTTCATCTCTCATCTCAGTATTTTGTGCGGCCATTTCGGCTTTCAAGTCACCTATTTTATCGCTTTGGGCAGCTAGATCACTTTTAATATCAGTCATCTGCGTAGCCATATCGGCTTTCATATCAGTCACCAGCGTAGCAATAACGGCTTTCCTATCAGTCATCAGCGTAGCAATAATGGCTTTCCTATCAGTCATCAGCGTAGAAATAATGGCTTTCCTATCAGTCATCAGCGCAGCCATATCGGCTTTCATATTAGTCATATCGGCTTTGAAGCTATTTATCAACTTTACTAATTCATCCATACTTCTAGTTAACGGCATTCAATTAATTATCCCACTTCTGACACCAAATGTTGCGGATCACAAAAATGGATAGCCACTGAGCGTGAGTATTAAAAGCTATATTTCAAAACCAAATTCAATACAAGGTAAATTGTTACAAAGGAAATATGGATGAAGTATCTTATTAACAAATCAACTATTAACATGCACAAGTCATCAATCTTCCTGCGTAGAGCACACAATATCAGCTCTGTGTATTTTACTAAATACTACCTTTTACTTGATTTACCAGGTCACCCGAAGATCTTCACTCGTAAACCAATTCTCGTCCTGTGCTAATAACTGTTCACACACTAGCCGAACAAAAAGACAGTCCGTGTAGACATTCGAAGTTAGCCATAAAAGTTCCCACTTTTATACTTCCGCGTATACACAACACATCAAGTTACTTCTTGATACTTAACGATAAAAGATCCCACTTTTATCCTTCCGCGTATACACAACACATCAAGTTACTTCTTGATACTTACGCGCACTGTCTCAGAACAGCTCACCTTCCATTTTCGAACTCCGACCGTTACAATACAACGACCGTTACAATACAAAAATGACCGTTAACGCTCCACTCTTCTTCTCCAAATTCTCCCAAAGTTCTTATTCGTTGGCTGAAACTTTCTTTTTGGTTGCCAGATTCTTCTGTCGTAACAATATTATATATAGTTTATAAAATACCAAATATTGTCTGGGATATTATTCATATTGTTACGACAGAAGAATCTGGCAACCGAAAGCAAAGTTTCAGCCAACGAATAAGAACGTTGGGAGAATTTGGAGAAGAAGAGTGGAGCGTTAACGGTCGTTGTGTTGTAACGGTCGAAGAGTTCGAAAATGGCCGGTGGGCTGTTCTGAGACAGTGCGCGTTAAGTATCAAGAAGTAACTTGATGTGTTGTGTATACGCGGAAGGATAAAAGTGGGATCTTTTATCGTTAAGTATCAAGAAGTAACTTGATGTGTTGTGTATACGCGGAAGGATAAAAGTGGGATCTTTTATCGTTAAGTATCAAGAAGTAACTTGATGTGTTGTGTATACGCGGAAGGATAAAAGTGGGATCTTTTATCGTTAAGTATCAAGAAGTAACTTGATGTGTTGTGTATACGCGGAAGTATAAAAGTGGGAACTTTTATGGCTAACTTCGAATGTCTACACGGACTGTCTTTTTGTTCGGCTAGTGTGTGAACAGTTATTAGCACAGGACGAGAATTGGTTTACGAGTGAAGATCTTCGGGTGACCTGGTAAATCAAGTAAAAGGTAGTATTTAGTAAAATACACAGAGCTGATATTGTGTGCTCTACGCAGGAAGATTGATGACTTGTGCATGTTAATAGTTGATTTGTTAATAAGATACTTCATCCATATTTCCTTTGTAACAATTTACCTTGTATTGAATTTGGTTTTGAAATATAGCTTTTAATACTCACGCTCAGTGGCTATCCATTTTTGTAATCCGCAACAATATATTCTTAAGAATTATGCCCCCTAAAAACGCAATTTCTGATAATGGCTAGAGAGTCCGACTTTTAGCTCAATTTATTTATTTATATGCATCACTCACTTCTGGGGTATTTATTATATATATATTTACATATTCTGGGAAATCAAGTGTGAGTTTATAACACAAAGGAATTCTAGAAATGTTTCTATGATTTAATAATATTTGCACTCTGATTTGGGTTATGTGCTTTAAACGGTTTTTCATCTGCATATCTTGCGATGTTCAATAAATATGAGGAATTACAAATTGTGCAAAGCGCTTGCGGCGATTTTTTGTTTTTGAAAAGATGTTTCTTTATACAAGTGTTCCTGTGCGGAAACTGGAAATTTTGATTATATTTTGCCTTGAGAACCATATTGATCGAAATAAGTGATATTTTCATCTAATGAATATCTGAAGTTGTTATTTATAGAGCCATGTAACTTGAAGTATCTATTCAGCTCTTGTTCTTTCGTATTCCTTATTCACTCTTTTTACGAAAATATGAAAAGAGGATAACTGAGTTATAGCTTGTAGATTAATTGCATCCTTTGCAATTTGATTATATTTTCGTTATCTGTCTCTATCTTGTTATCGGTAACCGTTGTAAAATAATATTGTTACTTTTTCGCAGAATTTGAATATGCCTTGTATATGTCTAAGACGATTTTAAAATGATCATTGTAATAAATATTTCTTGAACAGATAATAAAGCTGCTTTACAATCTGTAAGGAGAAATGCATTTTGACCTTTTAAATTATGTTTTATCCATAAGACAGCTTCATACGTTGCAAATAGTTCAGTCAGTAAAATGGTAGTCTGAGGTGAAAATTTAAACTGTTGAGATACATTTTTGCAGGTTGGGTTGTTTTACCTCTGAGCGGCACTTTTTTTGCACACCATGGGCTAAATGGCCAGGTCACATGGACCCCGAAGGCTCAGAGAAGGTTGGGGAAGGGGACCCACTGGAACAGCTGTTGGGAGACAGATGGTAGCCTCCAGTCAAGGCTATCCAGCGTGTTCTTTAACGTTGGGTTGTTTTACCTCTGAGCGGCACTTTTTTTGCACACCATGGGCTAAATGGCCAGGTCACATGGATCCCGAAGGCTCAGAGAAGGTTGGGGGAGGGGACCCACTGGAACAGCTTTTGGGAGACAGATGGTAGCCTCCCGTCAAGGCTGTCCAGCGTGTTCTTTAACTTGCACAGGGTATGGCTCTCCCGCACACGGGGCAACGGCTTAACGTCCCATCCGACGGACGGCGGCCTTTCCAAGCCCATCGGTGTCCCCTACTGACCGTAGGCAGGGCGGGGAATTTTTCGGAGATAAATCTCAACGCTGACCCATCTGGGACTCGAACCTGGGAACTACAGATTACGAGCCTGGCGCGCTACCGACTGAGCCACCCCCGCCCCATTTTTTGCAGGAATGGTGAAGACAGCTGTAACTATATCCTCATTGGGCAAGTATACCCCATCAATAAAATTTTTCTAAAAATATTCATATTCTAATTGAATAAATGACGCATGCGATAAACTTAGTACTTATTTTTTTATCCGTTTCATTTTTCATAACGATATTAAATATAAACTGTCTGATGCTTGGCTGGTATAAAGTCCAGACGGGTTCTTTGGTGAAGATGTCATGTTTATTTTTAATATCCAGTATTTTACAAAAAAAATGTCTCCTTACTGATATGATCAAAAGGATAGTGTCTAGGGAACCTTTCTAAGCGTTATATCAGTAAGCATGATCTTATACGAAAGGAGCTGGAAAAGCTAGAAGTAGCTATTTAGTCCCATCACTCTGTCCCATACTAAAAATATATATGTACAATGAAACCCGTCTAAGGTAGAAAGCTCCAGTTTCAAGTCTGTCGAGACTAGGTTTTGAAAAAGAAAATGCTGGAAACGTTGATTGCTTGTGATAAAATAATGTTTCTGAAAGAGTGAGCCATGATCATCAGGGTCCATTAAGTTTTTCACGGAGAGCACATGTGAAACTTTTACCTTAATTCATAAATTAAAATAAACGGTTAAAACCAATTTGTTCTATTATACTTGATTTCGTTAAATATTGTGTTTTTTAATGCACATAATCCGTAGACGGATTGTGTGTATTGAAATAATTATATTAAAATTGTGTGTATTAAAATAATTATAATATTATAATAAATATTAAAATATTAAAATTGGGTTGGGTTGGTTGGGTTGTTTTACCTCTGAGCGGCACTTTTTTTGCACACCATGGGCTAAATGGCCAGGTCACATGGACCCCGAAGGCTCAGAGAAGGTTGGGGGAGGGGACCCACTGGAACAGCTTTTGGGAGACAGATGGTAGCCTCCCGTCAAGACCATCCAGCGTGTTCTTTAACGTGCACAGAGTATGATCTCTCCCGCACACGGGGCCACGGCTTAACGTCCCATCCGATGGACGGCGGCTTTTCCAAGTCCATCGGTGTCCTCTACTGACCGTGGGCAAGGCGGGGAATTTTGCGGAGATAAATCTTAACGCTGACCCAGCTGGGACTCGAACCTGGGAACTACAGATTACGAGCCTGGCGCGCTACCAACTGAGCCACCCCCGCCCCGTAAAGAAAATGTTATTTGGATTTTTTTAGAGGAAACATTGTTCTGATTCGGGCGGGATAGGCTTAATCAAAGAGATCGCTTTCAATTTGTGTTGCTAAAGACAACATTTTCAACTTGCTCTTCTTATCTGCTATTTATCTTCAGACTTCAAAAGCGTTTCTCTAAACTTGAAAATACCATTCATCCAACGCCATACTCAAAATTAATCTATGAAAACTGAGTCAAAACTATCTTCTGGAATGTGCCATTTCAAGCTCTATTGCAATTTCAAGTAAAAAACTTGAATTCTTAACCGATTCTACATAAATTGCGTAACATATTGAGGATCAGCCCCGGATCTAGAAAAAAATTGAATTGGGGGGGGGGGGAGGCAAGAAACACAATCAAGCTGAGAAAACGTAAAAAAGACTGGATTTTCACTGCAGTATAACGTTTCCCTCTCCTTTTTACAAGTCTTTAAAAAGTATTCTGAAAAATGCAGGATATATGCATCAGTTTCATAATTTTTACCTCTTTTTTTCTCTCTTTTTCTTTCTGAAGGGGGATTGTCCCCTTGTCTCCCCCACTCTATATCTGTCCCTGCTGAGGATCATTATTCTCTTGCAGAACTTAAGAAAAGAAATTTATCTCTTATCATTTTGTTCACCTCTGTAAGTGCTATTTTTAAAAACAGCTTGATTAGGAAGTTTGCGATTTCTAAAGTGCACAACTTATCTGCTGGAAGAATGTCCCGAAAGAGAACGTCGTAGGAGGTTTGTCACTAATTCCATGGTCAGTCTGTCCGCTGACGTTTTACAGAGGGAACCGTTGTTGTTTGGGTTGTTTTACCTCTGAGCGGCACTTTTTTGCACACCATGGGCTAAATGGCCAGGTCACATGGACCCCGAAGGCTCAGAGAAGGTTGGGGGAGGGACCCACTGGAACAGCTGTTGGGAGACAGATGGTAGTCTCCCATCAAGGCCATCCAGCGTGTTCTTTAATGTGCACAGGGTATGGCTCTCCCGCACACGGGGCCACGGCTTAACGTCCCATCCGACGGACGGCGACCTTTCCAAGCCTATCGGTGTCCCCTACTGACCGTGAGCAGGGCGGGGAATTTTGCGGAGATAAATCTCAACGCTGACCCAGCTGGGACTCGAACCTGGGAACCTCAGATTACGAGCCTGGCGCGCTACCGACTGAGCCACCCCTGCCCCCACAAAGCTAAGTAATGTAGTACTGACTATAATACTAAGTATATTATATTGAGTTGTAATTTTAACTTATGAGCAGACTGAGAACAAAAATTACTTCACTGCCTTTCTATTAAACTGGGTCGTGAAACATCCATTGCTTAAGAGTCCGTTCCTCATATCTCCTTCACATTTCAATAACTTCATAAATCGTATCAAATGATACCAAGTTAAACCAGAAGCAACTTATTTTCCCTCTGCTTATGCTTGAAAAGAGTTTGATTACTTAAGCCATCACAAGGAAAGACCATTTCGCCAGTCAAAGAGTTGAAATCGTTTCCTTCAATCTCATGATTCCCAGGATATCTCTGAAACTGAAGGCTTAAAACTCACGTCGTGCAAGGACCATACATGATTACCTCCATAGCATCACTCCTCCTGCAGTCAAAGTGGATTAGGCGGTTACTCAAACATCGTGTCACTATCAATCTTTCTGACGTGCCCGAACCACTTAAGCACTGGTCTCTCACTTAACATTCATATCTCATTCGTCCTTCTCTCGATGCATATTTATGAGAGGCATGCTCACGCTCTGCAGAGATCTACCGAATGTTAAAGCCGTGCTGCTCAGAGACCAATACAAAAAAAAGATGGAGGAGAATCATTCCCTCTTAGATAAATACTAAAAGAAAGATGTCCGAAATGATGACCTATTGTTGACCTCCTACCCAGTCTCGGCAGCCTACTTCAATTGACACGTCGTTACTTTTGATCACCGAAAATCTGATTACCAGCTACGGGGAGAGGAAAGACAAGGGATGAAAAAAGAAGATAAATAATATGTGGATGCATGTAGGTGAAGTCCGTACCTGCTGGCAACCGTGCATGTGACACAGAAAGATATCTAGACAGGCCTGCAGAAGAGGGCTTCACAAGAGGAGGAGAGGGGGGTCGTCAACCCCTCCTCCTTCTCGTCCTTCCTTTGGGTGGGTGACATCATTAGCACGCTCCGTTAGCCACCCCCTCCCAATGCTTTCAGCACCACCCCCCTCCGTCCCTCTGTGACAACCTCTGCGGGGAGTGTCCCATTGGGATGTGGATTGGGTTGATTTATTGTTCGCCCCCTCTTCTGTGGCGGAGGGTCAGGGTTCAAAGGTCTCAGCTTGGGAGGTGTCTATGTTTTAAGGGGAATGCTCTGTGGAAAGGGGATGAGATATGAAAGGAGTTTTCAGGCTTTGTGGTGGAAAGGGTAAGCGATGGTAGCTGTCTTATATGATCTGATGCTTATGTAGTTGCAATTGTAAATGCACAGGAATATGTAAATAGTATGAGAAGCAATTATGCTTTTTCTTCAAGTTCACATTCTTATCCTTCTCTCTCTACTTCACGGATACTACAAGGGATATGCAATGGCTGTTAGATGGTACTGTCATGTCCGTAATGCTATTGTAGCAGATTGTTATGCAGAGAAAGCACATTTTAATGTAATAAATTTACAGAGAATTTTCTCACCACACATTTAGAAAATTTGAACTCTAACTTCTGTTTTGGACACACAAAATGTATAAACTATCACACTCACTCGCTGACAGAATACGAAACTCTTAAGCAACGACATCAAACTCAAAATACAGCAGGGAGTGGGAATTACATCAGCAGCATATTGGAACACATATTGGATTTGAAAGAAAGAGAATGCAGAAAAAAAGGGAGAAAGTTTTTGACGAGTGCAAAAAAAAATTTGTTTTGTGTTTTGGTAAGAGTAGTTTTATTTTGAAGTATAACAAAAGTGTAACTTTCTTTACCGTAGTTAAGGTTATTTTATCGTACAAGTGTTATGTAACCAATGAAATATGATTGGTAAGATTTCTGCCGATGCTTTGATTTATAATCCAGCATAAGGCTTTCTAATCTCCTTTTCGATAGTAACCGATATTTTAATGTTATTGATGCAAGTTTATTGCCTTAGTTATTAAACCAGTTGATTTACTATCTGTCTGCTTATTACGTATTCATGCACGTTTGTTAAATACAACTACAAATCTGTAACAATATGTTTGCTACTGTATATTGAATGTTTCAAAGCTTTATATAATATTAAGTTTTTGCATTTATTTTTACGAAATTTGGTAACGAAATATTTATTGCTTCTTAAAATCCTTGCAGCAATTTCATGTACACGTTTTTATGTTTACAACTGGGAAATAAAACAATTTTATTATATGATTTTTATAGGAAATTCGGAAAATATGGCTGCGCATAAGGAAGTGCTGTTGTGCTTTGTCTAGGGGAGCTTCAAATGTAAATCCGGCCCTGCTCATAGTTAAAAGAACCCAATAAAGCCCATAATACACAGGGGCGGGGGTGGCTCATTCGGTAACGCGCCAGGCTCGCAATCTGTAGTTCCTAGGTTCGAGTCCCAGCTGGGTCAGCGTTGAGATTTATCTCCGCAAAACTCCCCGCAATGCCTACGGTCAGTAGGGGACACCGATGGGCTTGCAAAGGCCGCCGTCCGTCGGATGGACGTTAAGCCGTGGCCCCCTGTGCGGGAGAACCATACCCTGTGCACGTTAACGAACACGCTGGATGGCCTTGACGGGAGGCTACCATCTGTCTCCCAACAGCTGTTCCAGTGGGTCCCCTTCCCCAACCTTCTCTGAGCCTTCGGGGTCCATGTGACCTGGCCATTTAGCCCATGGTGTGCAAAAAAGTGCCGCTCAGAGGTAAAACAACATAACCCATAATCCACACGAACACACTGCAAGTCATTCACCTTAGTAAGAAGAAAAGTATGCATGGAATGTTGGAGGAATAACACGATATTTGTATCTTGTACCGAGTGGATAGGCTGCTGATCTTAAGGGATCTGGGTTCGAGCCCCGGGTAAGGCATGGTTGTTTGTGTTGTTTATCTGCTGAGGTCCCACCATCCTCACAGACCTTCCACTATGGTGTATTAAACTGACAGGCTCCTGTCAGACCTCTGTACCAAGCAGCTGCTTGAGGAGTGTTTATTATTTTTATTACTGTAGAAAAACGAAATCGCATCTAATGCCCTCCGCATACTGACTGATGAATGGTAGTAGATATTCAGCAACTTAGGCAGTAATTTTCCAATTCCCTTTTCTCGAAAAACTATTTGGCTTCTTTTTAACATTTGAGAGACTACTTAGATTTTTTTACCTTTCGAAAGATAATTTATTTCAACGTTTAACAGCCAATTTGTTGAAGTTTCATCATCATCTTCAAGTAGCCATGGGCTACGGAGGTCCAACCAGACATCGCAATTTAGTTCTCCAAGCACATCTCTCCTGAGCTACATCTGCTGCATCTGACCACTGCACACCAATTCTAATAAGGTCCTATTTGACATTGTCTGCCCACCACATCCTAGGTCTCCCCCTCTTTCTGAGGCCTTTAGGAACACTGTTCATAACCCTATTCGCCAATCTATAATTGTCCATACGGGCAACGTGGCCAAACCAACGGAGTCTCTCTCTGCATAATATGCTGCTCAAAGGAGGTTGCCGACTCCTTTGCCTAACCTCATCATTACTTATACAGTTGAACCACCTAAGGCCCAAGCATCAAGTTTCCTGTTATCTTGCTTACAAAGCGTTCAACTTTCACTACCATAACTAACTCTAGCAAGAACCAAACTTACGTTACGATACATAGAGAAATATAATTATAAAAATAAATTATATCTCAAGCAGCTGCTGCCTTCCACAGAGGTGTGATACGAACCCGTTAGTTTAATATATCACGCAGAATGACTAGTTAGGATTTGGGTTGTTTAACCTCTGAGTGGCACTTTTTTGTACACAATGGCTAAATAGCCAGGTCACAAGGACCCCACGGCTCAGAGAAGGTTGGGGGAAAGGTACCCACTCTAGCAGCTGTTGGGAGACGGATGATAGCCTCCTGTCTAGGCCATTTACCGTATTCTTTAACGTGCACAGGTTATGGCTTACCCGAAAATTAATTTACGGCCTACTCATCCGACGGACGGCGGCCTTTTCACACCTATCGGTGTCTAATGACCGAGGGCAGGTGGGGTGGGGGGGGGGGGGGGAGTTTTAGGGAGATAATCTTAAAGTTGGCAAACTGAGACTCGGAACAGCAGATTACGAGCCAGGCACTCTACTAACTGAGCTACCCTCTCTCCGACCTGTGACGAAGGCGAGATCTCAGCAGAGAGACAAGAAACAGCCATGCCTTCCTTACCCACAGCTCGTACACGTCCCTTTGCACTTTAGCTAAACACACTAACCATTCGGCCACTGAGAAACATGAAAGAATTTGGAGCATTTAGGCTGCGAAATAAATTTAATGTTCAATATTTACAATGCCTGGCCAAATTATTATGAACACGTACCCAAAACTTCGTCGTATATATTGTGGTAGAGTTCTCAAATTTCAATTCATTGCGTATAGTTCTCGTTGAAGTGGGTAGAACCCTGCGCGGATGAGGATAAGCGAGGTATTATCCGCATTTAAAATTTCTCGGCGGATAAGCGAGGTCTTATCCGCATTTAAAATCTCTCATCAGATAAAGGATTAATATTGACGCGGATAGCGGATAAAAGTGCGAATAAAAATATAGATGTTAACGGGGATAGCGGGTTGGGTTGTTTTACCTCTGAGCGGCACTTTTTTTGCACACCATGAGCTAAATGGCCAGGTCACATGGACCCCGAAGGCTCAGAGAAGGTTGGGGGAGGGGACCCACTGGAACAGCTGTTGGGAGACAGATGGTAGCCTCCCGTCAAGGCCATCCAGCGTGTTCTTTAACGTGCACAGGGTATGGCTCTCCCGCACACGGGGCCACGGCTTAACGTGCCATCCGACGGACGGCGGCCTTTCCAAGCCCATCGGTGTCCCCTACTGACCGTGGGCAGGGCGGGGAATTTTTGCGGAGATAAATCTCAACTCTGACCCAGGTGGGACTCGAACCTGGGAACTACAGATTACGAGCCTGGCACGCTACCTACTGAGCCACCCCCGCCCCTGGGGATAGCGGAAAAAATATTCCGTTTGATAAGATATGCAGAAACATAAGCAAACATCACTGCATCGTTGATGGCTGACATCAGTGAATGATTCGAGATCTTCGAAAAAGGAACCTGATTCGAAATTCAATAACGTTTTCGTCTAAAAAAGAGCAAAAAAAATATGCTTTGGGATAAATCCAGAATTAAAAATAAGAGGTTATCCAACGTAAAAGAAGAGATCTTTCTGCTGGCAAAGTAGAATATAAATTCCAAAAAATTACTGGAGTGTTACGTGCAAAACTAGAATGAAATATCAGCAGTGGAGATCAGGAAGTTTGCTCAGTGATTTGCAGAGGGTAGTTATTGGGTAATAGAAAAAAATGGTCTTCGCATAATCGCTGATTACTGCAGTCATTACAATAAAAGACAAATCTAATTTTGCAAATTCTTCTAAGAATTTTTTGTGTAACATTTATTTAATAAGGCATATTTTTACGAACTGAAGGCATTTTTATCACAGTATATTTTTTCGATGAATAATTAGTCGTTAATAAATTATTAGCCGATTTCTTTTACCTGCAAACATGCATCAGACCTCAAGCATTTACAAAATCTCGACTTTTATTAAGTGGTTGGGGACGTGATGTATTACACTAACGGGTTCGTATCACACCTTTTTATACGCGGATGCTGATGAAATATTTTGCGAATGTGGATAAGACATTGCGGATAGGACGTTATGCGCTCAGCTGTATAGAAATGGCTTTTGAAGTGCTGCTCAGTCGGTAGCGCGCCAGGCTCGTAATCTGCAGTTTCCATGTTCGAATCTCAGCTGGGTCAGCGTTGAGATTTATCTCAAAGATTCCTCGCCCTGCCTACAGTCAGTAGGCGACACCGATGGGATTGGAAAGGCCGCCGTCCGTCGGATGGGACGTTAAGCCGTGTCCCCGTGTGCGGGAGAGTCATACCCTGCGCACGTTAAAGAACATGCTGGATGGCCTTGACGGGAGGCTATCATGTCTCCCAACAGCTGTTGAGGATGGATCTCCTCCCCCAACCTTCTCTGAGCCTTCGGGGTCCTTGTGACCTGGCCATTTAGCCCATGGTGTGCACAAAAGTACCGCTCAGAGGTTAAACAACCAACCAACAACTGCTAACCGGTCATTTCTCTCAGCTGATGAACTGTAGCAACTCTGTTTTTCCTACAGTTCGTGGCAACAAAAGGTTGTTCCAGTCTGCCCGAAACTTTTCCCTCTCGCATTTGCCCCGAATGGCGGATGATTTTTGAAAGAGTTGCCGTTCTCCATAAAAAAAATAAATAAATAAATACCCCCTCAAGCAGCTGCTTGCCATAGAGGTCTGACAGGAACCTGTCTGTTTATATACCATAGTAGAACGTCCGAGAGGATGGCAGGACCTCAGCAGAAAAAACGACACAAATGTCCATGCCTTACCAGGGACTCGAACCCAGGTCCCTTAGATCAGTAGCCAAGCGCGCTAACCACTCGGCATTGGGACGGCTTGGTTCTCCATACACTTAAGATATTATGGCCCCTGATTTTCCTGTTAATTCCATCATCTCCGTTACGGATACTCCTACCCATCGCTCTCCAACGATGAGCCTCCTTTCGAAGTCAGCCAGATCAACCTTTTTATCCCTGTCGCACTTGACTTGCGTCTTCACGGATTTTATAGGACTTCGTAGTGACGTAGAATACTGACGTCAGTAAGAAAAATTGCATGCATTGGCATGTTTAATGGTAATTCGCGCGTGATGCAGGTCTCAAAATAATTTGACCAAGGCAGCGTATATCGGACATATTTTTTAACAGACAACAAAACTTTAATTGAAAAAATTATCTCCTAGATTTAAAATTGCCCTGCTTAATTTCAATACTCTAAATACGAAAAGTATTTTTAAAGTGTTATCAGTACTTGACGAGTTTTAAAAATTCATTTTATGTTGAACATTAATGTTATTATGTCATTATATTTATTGCTTTGCTTTATCATGAACGAGGGTGGACGAGGGTGGGTTGGGTTGTTTTACCTCTGAGCGGCACTTTTTTGCACACCATGGGCTAAATGGCCAGGTCACATGGACCCCGAAGGCTCAGAGAAGGTTGGGGAAGGGGACCCACTGGAACAGCTGTTGGGAGACAGATGGTAGCCTCCCGTCAAGGCCATCCAGCGTGTTCTTTAACGTGCACAGGGTATGGCTCTCCCGAACACGGGGCCACGACTTAACGTCCCATCCGACGGACGGCGGCCTTTCCAAGCCCATCGGTGTCCCCTACTGACCGTGGGCAGGGCGGGGAATTTTGCGGAGATAAATCTCAACGCTGACCCAGCTGCGACTCGAACCTGGAAACTACAGATTACGAGACTGGCGCGCTACCGACTGAGCCAACCCCGCCCCCTTCAATAAAAGGAATTAAAGTTACACATACAGTGCAAAATGGTTAACACGAAATTTAACGGACGAAGAAAAAGGTTTCTGTTTGTGGAAGAAGAAATACCCTCGATTGGCTCTGTAAAGTCCGTCCCAAAATCAACAAGAGATAAAATATAAAGTGAAAAGAACGATTAAAAGAGCTATATGTTTTTAAAAAAATCAGCATTTGTTTTAGAGTCATAGAATTCTCATTAAGGTTGTCATAGGTCTTAACATTTAAATAATTAAAATACGGTTTCGAAATGGAATGAAATTTATTTTTTTCATGCACAAATTTTAGTAATAATATTTTGCCCTTTGCTTTATAATTGAGTAATAATCAGATAAAGAAAGCTTTTAATATATTAATCCCGAAATTTATATTTGGATCTGAAGTGAGAGCTCAATTTATTTGTCAGGGAAGCATGAAGGGAAAAAGCTCAATAGGCGCAAAAATAAAAAAAGTTTCATATCTACTGGTCTAAAGTGTAGTTGGATATTTAAAAAAATATAATGAAAGAAAAAATCAGAATCTTTTTACTCTAATTTCAGAAGTAGGTTTTTGTTAGTCAAGTATCTGCTCATGACAAAAATGCGTAACCAAAACGATAAGAGTTGGGTTGTTTTACCTCTGAGCGGCACTTTTTTTGCACACCATGGGCTAAATGGCCAGGTCACATGGACCCCGAAGGCTCAGAGAAGGTTGGGGGAGGGGACCCAATGGAACAGCTGTTGGGAGACAGATGGTAGCCTCCCGTCAAGGCCATCCAGCGTGTTCTTTAACGTGCACAGGGTATGGCTCTCCCGCACACGGGGCCACGACTTAACGTCCCATCCGACGGACGGCGGCCTTTCCAAGCCCATCGGTGTCCCCTACTGACCGTGGGCAGGGCGGGGAATTTTGCGGAGATAAATCTCAACGCTGACCCAGCTGCGACTCGAACCTGGAAACTACAGATTACGAGACTGGCGCGCTACCGACTGAGCCAACCCCGCCCCCTTCAATAAAAGGAATTAAAGTTACACATACAGTGCAAAATGGTTAACACGAAATTTAACGGACCAAGAAAAAGGTTTCTGTTTGTGGAAGAAGAAATACCCTCGATTGGCTCTGTAAAGTCCGTCCCAAAATCAACAAGAGATAAAATATAAAGTGAAAAGAACGATTAAAAGAGCTATATGTTTTTAAAAAAATCAACATTTGTTTTAGAGTCATAGAATTCTCATTAAGGTTGTCATAGGTCTTAACATTTAAATAATTAAAATACGGTTTCGAAATGGAATGAAATTTATTTTTTTCATGCACAAATTTTAGTAATAATATTTTGCCCTTTGCTTTATAATTGAGTAATAATCAGATAAAGAAAGCTTTTAATATATTAATCCCGAAATTTATATTTGGATCTGAGGTGAGAGCTCAATTTATTTGTCAGGGAAGCATGAAGGGAAAAAGCTCAATAGGCGCAAAAATAAAAAAAGTTTCATATCTACTGGTCTAAAGTGTAGTTGGATATTTAAAAAAATATAATGAAAGAAAAAATCAGAATCTTTTTACTCTAATTTCAGAAGTAGGTTTTTGTTAGTCAAGTATCTGCTCATGACAAAAATGCGTAACCAAACGATAAGAGTTGGGTTGTTTTACTTCTGAGCGGCACTTTTTTTGCACACCATGGGCTAAATGGCCAGGTCACATGGACCCCGAAGGCTCAGAGAAGGTTGGGGGAGGGGACCCAATGGAACAGCTGTTGGGAGACAGATGGTAGCCTCCCGTCAAGGCCATCCAGCGTGTTCTTTAACGTGCACAGTGTATGGCTCTCCCGCACACGTGGTCACGGCTTAACGTCCCATCCGACGGACTGCGGCCTTTCCAAGCCCATCGGTGTCCCTTACTGACCGTGGGTAGGGCGGGGAATTTTGCGGAGATAAATCTCAACGCTGACCCAGCTGGGACTCGAACCTGGGAACTACAGATTACGAGCCTGGCGCGCTACCGACTGAGCCACCCCCGCCCCGAAAAAAAAAAAGGAGAAGAGAATAAATGTTGATAGAATTAGCATGACAAAAACGTTTTTTTTTTCTCGAAAAAGAGTCACATTTCATTCAGAAGATAAAACGCACTCCAGGGGAAATGAGAAAAAAAACAGAGCAACACATGTTGCAGAAATGAATTAAACATCAGGTTAAAAGAAACCAGCGGACATCCACGCAAGAATCATTTTAAGAAACTGGGTAGATATTTTGGCAATGTAGGAGATGTATTTTTAAGGCAGGCGTAATATAAATTATATATATAGGGCAGATAACGAATTGCTGCAAGAAGCGGAAAAAAAAATAGTTTAATATAAATTTGGGTGAACTTGGTCTTTTTAGGTTTCTAATGTACAAGGGGGAAATGGTGACGTAAAATTCATTATTTAAACTATTTTTCGGAAATATATTTTTGAAAAAAATCTTTACAATAATATCATGGCTGCAAAAATTGAATCGAAGCTAACTACTGCATTAATAAAAGTTTGTTGTCCTTATCCAGTTAAACGACTTTGGCAATATCAGTTTAGGTTTGTGAAGTTAATGGGAGAAATTATTAGAATGTTAATGATTAAATCTAGGCTATTGCAATACACTTATCCCTCGATTTACACGGTATTCAGTTCACACAATTTTGGCTTTGCACGGTCAAAAAATGCAACCAGTTTCGATTTACACGGTACTGACTGAGATTTCCTTTCCACGTACGTCTCAGTCAGTACCGTGTAAATCGAAACTGGTTGCATTTTTTGAGCGTGCAAAGCCAAAATTGTGTGAACTGAGTACCGTGTAAATCGAGGGATAGGTGTATATATTTCTTTCCACGTCTTCAGGGTAGGAAACATCTGTGAAACATAATATACATTTTTGTCACAAAGTATGGAAGCCATGTCATATATTGTCAACATTGCAATGTTTTACAACATTGCAATGTTGTAAAACATTGCAATGTTTTCACACCCTGGTAACAGAATGTGTGCTCATAAACGGAAATGAAATACACCCATCGCCATTTTACTTATTTTTCATTTTCAAGCAAGTTGTAAAAAGGAAAAGTCACTATAGCTTTTATTGCTAAGCCCTTTTTATATAAGTTACTCTCAAAATATTACTGCACTGTTTTAAAATAAACATCCTTGATTCTACAAAAAAATATTGATTGAGTTGAACAGTGACGTACAGTCGCTCAAAAAAGTATCCGAACAATATGGTTGATTGCAAAATTCAGAAAAAATATCTGGCATTGATTTTTTTAGAAATTAGTCATCTGGCAACCTTCGTGTCAGCGACTGTATCAGAAACTTCCAATGGTCAAGGAGGGTTTGTTTTTCGAGGATTGACTAGAAAAATATGATGCTGAAGCACTCGGGGTGGAGGTTATAACCTTCCGTTGGAGTACGCCACTGGAGCTAAAAGTTTCATAAGACATTTTTCAGAAAGTGTCAGCGTTTTGATACCCCTTACATCAAGCCAGGAGCGTAACTTCAACTGATTAATAAAACTCAAATCCGAACATTTTTTGCTACCTACAATTCTTTATCCAGTTCATAATATCATCTGTTGGCTTAATCTCAGGGGCGGGGGTGGCTCAGTCGGTAGCGCGCCAGGCTCGTAATCTGTAGTTCCCAGGTTCGAGTCCCAGCTGGGTCAGCGTTGAGATTTATCTCCGCAAAATTCCCCGCCCTGCCCACGGTCAGTAGGGGACACCGATGGGTTTGGAAAGGCCGCCGTCCGTCGGATGGGACGTTAAGCCGTGGCCCCGTGTGCGGGAGAGCCATACCCTGTGCACGTTAAAGAACACACTGGATGGCCTTGACGGGAGGCTACCATCTGTCTCCCAACAGCTGTTCCAGTGGGTCCCCTCCCCCAACCTTCTCTGAGCCTTCGGGGTCCATGTGACCTGGCCATTTAGCCCATGGTATGCAAAACAGTGCAGCTCAGAGGTAAAACAACCCAACCCTTAATCTCAGCTTTGTACCTTCTTGTTTAATAGTGCAGAAGAATGTTCAGCATTGGAAATGATATCTCAATTTAATCTCGATGTTCCTGACCGTGAAGAGGTTTCGCAGAAACTGGAAATTTCTTCCGGCATAACCAAGGTGTAAGATTTTATGATTCAGATCGATAAATATGACAGTATTAACACATTTACATACAACATTTATTTAAAGGTTTAATGTTAAGTTGCATTTCTAGCACAAGGTCTAAGAGAGCTATTTGCAGTCGATTTACCTTCTCTAAAATCCGGTAACATTTGGTAGTAACCCATCAACGTAAACTTAAGCATTCTCTCAAAAGATATTGCGAAGCAAAACGAGAGAGAGCAATAGATTTAAACTCTAAACGAAAGTCAGAGAGGATTTATACGGCTTTAGCAAAGGCACCACAAAAGTCATCTCCTAGTCCTCTGCAACGAGACATGTGGCCCAAATTTTTCAACCGCAAAGGTATAAAAACTTAAGTTGCCACAGAAAAAAAAAAAATCCAATCTTGGGCTCTAATAATAAGTTTATCTTTAACATAAGCTGTGACTTTTTTTAAATAAATCAGACCATGTAACGACGCTACAACGACGTTTCCACGTACGTTTATCACGACGTACTTCTTACTCTAGGTAGAAAGTTCATAACATCAATTAGAGGAGATCTTGATCAGCGGCCGGTAGCTCAGGGGTGGTAGAAAGTTCATAACATCAATCACAGATCTTGACGGGCGGTGGTAGAAAGTTCATAACATCAATCACAGATCTTGACCGGTGGCCGGTAGCCCAGCAGTCAGAGCAGCTGGCATGTCATCAGGATATGATGAGTTCGTATCCCACCCGACTGAAGACAATTTTTCCTATAAAATTGATATCGACGTTGAATTAACTTCGAACTAACTTTCTTTGACAGTTGAAAAACAAAGTAGTTAAATTTCTTCAATTTATAGTTTAATAAAGTGTTTAGTGGTTAGCGCGCTTGGCTACTGATCTAAGGGACCTGGGTTCGAGCCCCGGATAAGACCTGGATGTATGTGTTGTTTTTCTGTTGAGGTCCTGCCATCCTCACAGACCTTCTACTATGGCATATAAACTGACAGGCTCCTGTCAGACTTCTGTGGCAAGCAGCTGCTTGAGGGGGTATTTATTTATTTTATTTTTTAGTTTTAACATCTTATCCGCTTGTCCTTTGGATTTAAGATATAAAAGTAGATTTCTATTTTAAGTCATTCTGCCAATTACTCTATCGTTTAAATGGAGATCTACTTCCGAAGTAACTTTGGCTATACGTTTAAAGAACTAAATTTCCTCTCAGTACAAGAGAGAATCACCACAAATTTATTTTGACTACTAGGTTTAAGATGCTTCGATAGATCACCTTACCTTTAGAGTCCAAACAGTAGGAAAAGGTTGATAAAAAATGCAGAATCCAAAGCAAAGTCATCTAGGATTCGGTAACAAGTAGGCGGCACACACAGAAAAGAGTAGAGGCGTCCACAAAAATCAAGGCATCCGAAGCAGAAACTCTTAAAATTTTGAACTTGACAAAAAATGCACATAAATATATTTAAAGTCTCTAAATGTATCACTTTGTGTGGCACAATAATATAAAAAAATTACTGGCCTATACCAAGTCTGGGAAAGCCAGCAGATGACGTCTTAAAGCTGCCAAAGCTAACCGCGGAATACAACACGGAATAAAAGATATTGCACCAACCCGACTTTTTTCCTTCATAACTATTATTTTGTTTTAAATTTTGAGCCCCTCAAAAAACATTTCCTGGCTGCGTGCCTGATTAGGAAGATAGTTAAATTTTGCAAGAATAATCAGCTCACAGAATGAAATTAAGAATTGTTGAGACTAAAAAGTTTAGACGTTAGAAAGATGATTCACAGAAACGGTCATTATTGGCAGTGGCCTTGGTTGCTATAGAAACAGATCCAGTAGCCTAATCAAACTGTTTGGGATTAGGAGGAATTGGTATCGGATTAGTTCTAATCAGGAAGAAACCTTGAAAGTTCTTGAAAGGGTAAGCTGTAAGCTGTTGCGATATTACAATCATGAAATAATCAAAAATGTGTCATGAACCTCAGGTTAGAGAAACCTGGTGTGGCTCATTCAAGACAACACTAACAAATTATTCCCAGCAGAATGATAAGCAATAAAATTCATATCCAATAACCGATGTTCTATAAGATTTTTTAAACAGAATACTATGAAATGGAAACACTTTGTCCTTACCGAATCACTTCAAGATATCCGTAAGATATTAACTAATTTCTCCTGATATTCCCAATAGATCATTATATTGCAATTACCTTTATTACTGTGATTTTGAAGTTAAGCCTTTTATTATCATTTATCTGTATTTAATATTCTACATGACACTCATCATCATCATCATCATCATCATCCTCAAGCAGCCATGGGCTACGGAGGTCCAGCCAGACCGTGCAATTTAGTTCTCCAAGCAAGTCTATCCTGAGCTACATCTACTGCATCTGGCCACTGCGCACCAATTCTAACAAGGTCCTGTTTGACATTGTCTGCCCACCGCATCCTAGGTCTCCCCTTCTTTCTGAGGCCTTTAGGCCAATCTATAATTATTCATACGGGCAACATGGCCAAACCAACGGAGTCTCTCTCTGCACAATATGCTGCTTAAAGGAGGTTGCAAACTCCTTTGCCTAACCTCATCGTTAGTTACAAAGTTGAACCACCTAATGCCCAAGATACTGCGTAAGCATCTGGAATCAAAAGCATCTAGTTTCCTGTTATCTTGCTTACAAAGTGTCCAAGTTTCACTACCATAACTAACCCTAGAAAGAACAAACTATTATACAGTCTAATTTTAGTCTTTAGGTGTATACGCCTATTTCTCCACACTCTCCGTAGATTATTAAAAGTCCCGGCAGCAATCCCTATTCGTCTGTTAATCTCATGCCGCACATCACCATTATCTGTTACATAGCTCCCAAGATAATTAAACTGTGACACCTGCTCAAGACTGCAACCATTCAGATTAACTGAATCACAGCCTGCCTGACCAATTTTCATCACTTTCGTTTTCTCTCTGTTTATAACCAAACATACTCTACTACCAGTCTCATCAACAGCTTGAATGAAAGAGTTCATCTCATCAACTTCATTTGCCAAAAGGGCTAAATCATCAGCATAATCTAAATCAGAAATTTTCGTATCTCCAGCCCATTAAAAGCAAAATCTTTCCCTTGAAGTGAATTTCGCATAACATAATCAACAACCAAACTAAAGAGAAAAGGAGACAAAATGCACCCTTGTCGAACACCAGAAGTAATGCTAAACCAATTGCTACAAGCCTTACCAACTCTCACACACGACTCAGTGTTATTATAGAGAGCTTTCATTATGTTAACTAACTTGTCTGGTATACCATATGATTTCACAATCAACCACAAATTATGACGATCAACAGAGTCGAAAGCCGTTTTGAAATCTACAAAGCTAGCAACTTTCAAAGGTTTCTGAAACTCTAAACATTTCTCAAGAATCTGCCTAAGTAAAAATATCTGATCCACACATCTCCTACCACTTATGAATCCACACTGCTCATCACGCAATTGACTGTCAACCAGATTCTTAATTCTATTAAGCACAATCATGGAAAGAACTTTACCTGGAACAGAGAGTAGGCTAATACCCCTATAGTTATCACAAGAACTGCGATCACCTTTTTTGAAAATAGGGATAACAATAGCTCTGGTAAAATCCTTAGGAACCATGCCTTTATCATAAAAGATATTCAGAATTTCGGTCATCCAAGTGGTAACCGAAACATTTCCAGCTCTAAACATTTCTGTAGTAATTTCATCTACCCCTGGGGATTTATGAAGTTTAAGTTTAGAAACAGCCAAAATAACTTCAGATTGTGTTATAGGGCCAACATTAAAGCCACATTGCAAACAATGGGAATAGAACTAACCGCATTGTTTAGAACATCACTGAAATATTCAGCCCACCTAGCCATGACAGAATCCTCACCTTCTATAACCTTACCTTGTTTATCCTTCAATCCCTGTATACCTGTCCGTTTTCTACCACACAAAACATTAACTATCTGGTACAGCTCTCTGCTGTTGTGCTGTCTAACTGCTTCCTCGGCTTTATCAGCCGAACCATCAACCCAAAGATTCTTATCAGCAGCTAACTGATCTTTTACACGTTTATTAAGTTCTCTGTAATGCTTTCTATTAGGACTAGTAGGGTATTGATTAAGGACATTCCTGCAGTTCTTTCTTTCCGAAATAAGCTCAAGTGCCTTATCACTCAGATAATTCTGTCTCTTCTGCTCCTTTTTCCTAAAAGAGTACTGTTAGTGTCAAAAAAAGCCTGTTTAAAATGATCTCATTCTTCCTCAACTTCAGCAGTAAGCATACCATGACTGTCATAATGACTAAGTAACCTATCATGGTAAGCTTTGGCTATAACTGGGTCTTTCAGAGCCTCAGTATTAAAAGCAAATTTTTTTACCCTAGCACAACACTTTTTAAGTTTAAGTTGCAAGACACTTTTAACATGGTAATGGTCAGATCCCATTTCAGCTCCCCTATATGACCTGGTATTCCTAACAGAACTAGCCCATTTGCTGTTAATTAATATATAATCAATCATATTCTTATGCAGCCCATCGGGTGAAACCCATGTGTACTTATGTATGTCGCGGTGTTTGTAATATGTGTTAGTTATTCTGAAACCATTGAGTGTACTTACCTGTAGGAGACGTTGCCCATTTCCATTGCAGCTACCAATACCAAAAGGGCCAATCACCCCTCCCCAAAGGTCAGAGTCAGTACCAACTTTGGCATTGAAGTCACCAAGAACAAGGGTAATATCTCCATTCTTGACAGAATTCAAAATATCCTGAAGTTGTCTGTAAAACCTATCCTTCTCATCCTCATCGGCATATTCAGTAGGGGCATAACAGTAGATAACATTCAAGTCTTTAACGCTTGTCTGAAATTTTGCTGTAAGAAACCTTTCATTAATGCACTCATATCCTAGAAGAGCATCACTAGCATGTCTGCTGAGAAGCAGACCCACGCCTTGGTGACGCTTATTGTCGTCCCTCCCTGAAAAGAGAAATTTAAGATTATTTTTAAGAATCTGATCTTTATCTGTCCATCTGGTCTCTTGCAAGCCGAGAATATCTAAATTATAATGGTGGAATTCTTGTGTGAGGACATCAAGAGAAAAAGCTCTGTTCAGAGTCCTCACATTCCAACTACCTATGGAGAGAAAATGGTTAGTGGGATGTTTAAAGAAACTATGTTTATTGAGAGAGGGAATGCCGACAATATCAAACAGCCCCCTAATCGCAGACATGGGGCAAAGACCTGTTCCCCCACTACTAAAGGCTGAAGCCATCTACACTGGAAGACTTCCTCCAATGTAGAATTTAACGATGCCAATAGAAGCAAAGGGTTCAGGTGCCTGCGATGACCTCTGCTCAGAATAATCCACCAGTTGATAAACATATCCTGTGAATCTATTCACTTGGGGCTGTCAACCCACAAACAGAAAACACAGCGGAAGATTTTCCTTCCACAGAAGCCCACCAGTGCAGCAAAATCAGGATCCATAATCAAGCTCAGAGCCATATATCTGTCCAGTCCAGTGGGTTTATATGGTCAGCACCAGGACCCTGTGTGGTTGACCACTCCTCAGCAGGGTAGAAAAAAAAGAACAGTAGCCATAGTTGTCCAGATCAGTAGGCCACACCAATCTGGCAGCCCTCCCCTTCCGTTAACTTCCACAAGAGAGTATCTCTTTTGAAAGGTACTAACGGTCTGCACCACGAGAAGGCGGGGTCGGACATTAGGTGCTAGGCCTGGCCGGTTCTATGCATCATCACAGGGGATTGGTGCATAGCTCTCCTTCCAGTGACTACCTAGCTACCATTTACAGACCACATGACACTACTACAGTAAATTTATATAAATTCTTGTAATAACGGTGGAATTCATAAATTTGGTTGACATGAAGCACATTAAATCCAGATCAGAAACAAGCAAATGAGGCACAAAGTTAGATTGAACTTCCTCATTTTTATGGGGCGGGGGTGGCTCAGTCGGTAGCGCGCCAGGCTCGTGATCTGTAGTTCCCAGGTTCGAGTCCCAGCTGGGTCAGCGTTGAGATTTATCTCCGCAAAATTCCCTTCCCTGCCCACGGTCAGTAGGGGACACCGATGGGCTTGGAAAGGCCGCCGTCCGTCGGATGGGACGTTAAGCCGTGGCCCCGTGTGCGGGAGAGCCATACCCTGTGCACGTTAAAGAATACGCTGGATGTCCTTGACGAGTGGCTACCATCTGTCTCCCAACAGCTGTTCCAGTGGGTCCCCTCCCCCAACCTTCTCTGAGCCTTCGGGGTCCATGTGACCTGGCCATTTAGCCCATAGTGTGCAAAAAAGTGCCGCTCAGAGGTAAAACAACCCAACCCAACCTTTCGATTGTCTTCGATCGAATCACAAATTACTGAGAATATTTAGTAAATTATCCTCTTTCTTTTGCTACGTCTCTCTCCAGTTAATTTTTTTTTCGTACACAAAGAAAAGGATATTTACGAATTGCAAGGTCGTTCAAAGAGTCAAATTGTGAGCATGGAATGAGAGCACAAGAAATGTCAGTGTCAAATATCCAGCAACGAGGAAGTTAAAGATTGCCGTCGTTTTCTCGCAATTGATTTGCGAAACCAGTCGACCCAGATTGCTATCAGCATTAAATTCGATGCTTATAAGTCATTTCACGTCCACTTAATGTTGCAAAGCTGATTTCGATGGTTGATGGCCCGACCAGTATGCAGATGCCGATTCCTATGGTACAATGTAGCAAAAATGGAATGAAATGAAAGAAAAATACCCCTTCTAGACGTCTGACTTAAAACACAGATAAATGATTTGAAATTTTAAATATAAGACGCAGAGAGATAAATATATTAATTTGGTTTGGTAAAATTGTTCTTTAACACTATATTCATTCACTTTTATTCTCTTTCATATTGTATAGAACTTCAATATTGACCCAGATTCATGACGGAGATAAATTGTTTCGCCTTATTTTGTGATGATTGATGACTCGAAGCAATCGACATCGATGCTGTACATGCATATTAATCAATGATAACATCATGGCCGACAAGTTTTTTAGACATGAATTAATTGCTTTGTGAAAAATCTCCGAACCGAACGCGGCCAACTGAAGCATTTGCAGAAAAACGTAAACTATTTTACGAAGATCGCGAGAGAAAATATTAAGTACTAATTATTTATTCGTTTAAAGCAGTGTCTCGCAAACTTCTTTACTCTGCGGAACACTGAATCTAATTTTGTTCCGCGGCACACTGAATCTAATTTTTTTTTCCGCGGCACACTGAATCTATTTTTTTTTTCCGCGGCACACCTAAAAAAGAATAAAAGCAAACTCTATATAATCGTCATTATATTTGCGCTTTGTTCAAGTCATCAGCCTGGCTTTACTTGAAGATTTGCTCTCGTTCTTTAATTCATACTCGGTGTTTGTTTTAAATATTTGTCAAAAATTAATACCAAAATTTAGAAAAAGCTTGATAAATACTTACAACATCCCAGTTGATAAAATCTGAAAGATTTTTATTAAAGCACGTCGATAGCACGTCGATAACACAAGTCAAGTCAAAATGAAATCTTTGGAATGTCTAGTGTCAATTTGAAAATCTCTCGCGGCACACTACTGTGCCCCGGCACACAGTTTGCGAGACACTGGTTTAAAGTTTATAAACGAACTTTGTTTCTATTTTTCAGTGTCTGAAGAGAAAATGCGCTTTAAAAGATATCTATTTTAAATTGTACATTATATTTTCTACATTTGTACATTATATTAACCATTGCCCCCTTTTATTTCTCTCTCTCTTTTAATCCGCCATTTGGGCATCAGCAGAAATTTTTCCGGGGGAGTTGTCAAAATTGTTTCTGGGAGGGGAAAACTTTTTTCAGAGGTAGGAGAAAACAAACATCTTTGAAGATGGAAATAAATTATTTCGCTTTATTTTGTGATGATTGATGACTCGAAGCCAAGGACTTTTAGATCGAACCGTTAATTGATGAGCTTAGTTGCAAATACAATAATTATGCATACATACATCATACCAATATCCTTATTTAAGGGTACTCGTAAACAAAACCAAAAGCAGAGAAACTTTTATCAATATCAATTAAGTTTCAGGAGAAAGAAAGTGGCCAATTAGGTTTTAGTTTCTAGAGAGTGGCCAATTAGGGCCATGCGGTTAGAGTGAAGAATTATCCTTCTACTGTATTGCTTTCATTGTAACAGTTTGAGACTCTGCATATGAAGTTCAGTCTCAGTAAATACGGAAAATAATGTAGTATATTGGAGCTTTAGATAAGAAGTTTAGTTTTTGGTGAAGGTTTAGTTTAAGGTGCTCTAATCAGCTGATCTTTCCTGATCTCTTTCAATCTTCAACTAACTGGACACTACGAAGATGTTTTCACTAAGGTTCCTAAAACAAGAAGTTGAGTCCCATTCATCACCAACGTCAGTGTGGTAGTCAGTAAAGCAGCCCCATGTACAGTCGCTCAAAAAAGTATCCGAACGCTACGGTTGATTGCAGAATTCAGAAAAAATATATGGCAAGGAATTTTTTAGAAATTAGTGAATGGCAACCTTCCTGTCACGTGACACGATTAGTGACTGGCAACCTTCGTGTCACGTGACACGAAGGTTGCCAGTCACTAATTTCTAAAAAATTCCTTGCCATATATTTTTTCTGAATTCTGCAATCAACCGTAGCGTTCGGATACTTTTTTGAGCGACTGTACCAAAGATTTTTCCCTGTAATTAACAAATTGTGTACCAATTATTATGGGAAAGTGTTCAACGATGAACTATTCTAATCAGTCGAGTAGCAAATGCAAAATGTTCCGGTCATATATTTGAGGTTATCCGTCTGCATTTTAATGTTAATTTATGCGATATGTCGATTATAATCGATGAATAATGTCTGAGTAGTGGTTATTATTATTAACGATCAAGTTAAATTTTATTATTATCGTAAAGTACGTATGCCGTGAACTATTTTTGGTTGCCGCAAGCCATCGCTTCCAGTGCCCATGCCGAGTGCAGCGTCGACCGGCGTCGCTAAGTGCCGATCGCTTCCTTGGGGACGGGGAAGCCGATATTGGCTCTGCTTTCGTCAAGCCTCAGCGACATATGTGCCTTGTGATATTAAAGAGATTGCATTTAATCGCTAATAATTAATTGCTAATATCTGATATGTAGGCGTAATTTATTTATTAACAATAGATGTAGCGCATAGATCAACAATAAATTTGATAAGGAATAGACAGAAACCACAAGACATTGACTACGTCCATTGCAAGTCTGGCTGTAGGCGTCCAAACTAATATATTAGCGCCGGAAACTAAATACTAGAATGGCGTTCCAGCTTAATTTAGTACATTAATAAACCTTGAATATCAAATTTCAACTAATACATGTTAAAATAGCTGATATATTAACCCTAGAAGCGACAGCTGTCGAATTATCGACACTTATTCAAAGCTAAAACTTACTAAATATTCGACAGCTGCCGCTTCTGCAGTTAATTAGCTTAATAGACAAAGTTGATAGAATAAAGGTTTTATGTAAGGATGAAACTTTGTTGAAAAAGCAAAACGCTATTCGAAGTAAATTTGTCTTTCCTGAAAAATACCAATGCGCCATAAAATCCAACCAACCAACCAACCAGACCCGGATTTAGATGGATTTCCCTCCCCCCATAAAACTTCGATCAGACAGGTTAAAATAACTCAGGATCACCGAAAAGCGAGTTGGGTTGAGTTGTTTTACCTCTGAGCGACACTTTTTTGCACACATGGGCTAAATGGCCAGGTCACATGGACCCCGAAGGCTCAGAGAAGGTTGGGGGAGGGGACCCACTAGAATAGCTGTTGGGAGACAGATGGTAGCCTCCCGTCAAGGCCATCCAGCGTGTTCTTTAACGTGCACAGGGTATGGCTCTCCCGCACACGGTGCCACGGCTTAACGTCCCATCCGACGGACGGCGGCCTTTCCAAGCCCATCGGTGTCCCCTACTGACCGTGGGCAGGGCGGGGAATTTTGCGGAGATAAATCTCAACGCTGACCCAGCTGGGACTCGAACCTGGGAACTACAGATTACGAGCCTGGCGCACTACCGACTGAGCCACCCCCGCCCCACCGAAAAGCGAAGAAGAGGTCATTTGATTTCTCATATTGGATAACAATTAATCTTTTAAACGAGGAGGATTTTGAAATTCTTATAATTTAAGAATTTCCGTATTTCATTAATATTATCGATAGGATTCATATTTTGATTTGTATTTATTTCGTTTCCCTATAGATAGATCAGGACCGTCCAATCCAAACTTATTGAAGAGACGCTAAAAAAAATATATACTCTGAAAGAGCAGCAGAGGAAAATTCCCAACTTGAAAACGAAGACATACATTTCAAAGGAATTAGAAAAAAAACAAACATTACTTTAAGTAATCAAGAAATTATCTTGATTAGAAACAAAAATATACATTTTTAATTAGTATTAGGAATTAGTAAAATCATTTTGTTATGCACCTAAATATATTTGGCAGAATAATTGGGAGAAATGAGCCAAATTCGGCATTTTTTTTTGCGTGTGTGTGTTTTATGAGCCGCAAATTGAGTGGGTCTGCTTTAGATGATCAGCAGATCGGTTCGTATTGTTCATAATCAATTCACGCAATTCAGCAGTAATTTTGGGGGCGGGGGTGGCTCAGTCGGTAGCGCGCCAGGCTTGTAATCTGTAGTTCCCAGGTTCGAGTCCCAGCTGGGTCAGCGTTGAGATTTATTTCCGCAAGATTCCTCGCCCTGCCCACGGTCAGTAGGGGACACCGATGGGCTTGGAAAGGCCGCGGTCCGTCGGATGGGACGTTAAGCCGTGGCCCCGTGTGCGGGAGAGCCATACCCTGTGCACGTTAAAGAACACACTGGATGGCCTTGACGGGAGGCTACCATCTGTCTCCCAACAGCTGTTCCAGTGGGTCCCCTCCCCCAACCTTCTCTGAGCCTTCGGGGTCCATGTGACCTGGCCATATAGCCCATGCTGTGCAAAAAAGTGTCGCTCAGAGGTAAAACAACCCAACGTTAAAGAACACGCTGGATGGCCTTGACGGGAGGCTACCATCTGTCTCCCAACAGCTGTTCCAGTGGGTCCCCTCCCCCAACCTTCTCTGAGCCTTCGGGGTCCATGTGACCTGGCCATTTAGCCCATGGTGTGCAAAAAAGTGCCGCTCAGAGGTAAAACAATCCAAACAACTCAGCAGTAATTTTAAAATTCCCGAAGGATCCGATCCTACCGAAAGATTATTAATTGATCCATCTCTATTTTCATCAGCAATATAGATCATTGATTCATTAGTGACATGGTTGGACCATGAAACGTCACCAAATTGACGTCCTCTATCATCACTTTTTAGGGTTGAAAAACCTTCCTTGCTCACCATTCAGTGCAGTTGATTATTCTTGGTCGATTGCGATAGGAACCTCGTTCTCTTCTTCACATAATCCGAATTCATCGATTGCGATGGGAACCTCGTTCTCTTCTGCACATAATCCGAATTCATCGATTGCGATGGGAACCTCGTTCTCTTCTGCACATAATCCGAATTCATCGATTGCGATGGGAACCTCGTTCTCTTCTGCACATAATCCGAATTCATCGATTGCGATGGGAACCTCGTTCTCTTCTTCACCGATTGCGATGGGAATTTTGGGTTGGGTTGTTTTACCTCTGAGCGGCACTTTTTTGCACACCATGGGCTAAATGGCCAGATCACATGGACCCCGAAGGCTCTAATTTGTTTCTTTATTAGTTGTTTAGAAATAAGTGATTAAATTTTTTGTTTATATTTTGTTTAGAAATGGCCAGCTAACCAATTTGTTTATTTAGTAGTTTAAAAACAAGTAACTAAAACTTATTTTTTTATTGGTTGTTTAGAAACAAGTAACCAACTTGTTTGTTTATTCATTGTTTAGAAATAAATAAATTCCGTGTTTATTAATTGTTTAGAAACAACGACTAATTATTGTCCAAAAACAAGCAATTACCGTGTTTCTTAATTAATTGTTCAGAAACAAGCAACTAACTCGTTTTTTATTAGTTGTTTAAAAACAATCAGCTAACTTCTTTGTTTAATAGTTCTTTAGAAACAAGCAAGCATAGTGCATGAAACAAGAAGAAATAAAAAATAAGAATCACAGAAACCCGAAATTAAAATGTGTACGCCATAAACATAATAAAAGAACTGCAGTGGTGAAAGCGATAAAGATACCAAGGGTGTAAAGAATCTGGGTTGGGTTGTTTTTTCCTCTGAGCGACACTTTTTTGCACACCATGGGCTAAATGGCCAGGTCACATGGACCCCGAAGGCTCAGAGAAGGTTGGGGGAGGGGACCCACTGGAACAGCTGTTGGGAGACAGATGGTAGCCTCCCGTCAAGGCCATACAGCGTGTTCTTTAACGTGCACAGGGTATGTCTCTCCCGCACCACCGCCACGGCTTAACGTCCCATCCGACGACGGCGGCCTTTCCAAGCCCATCGGTGTCCCCTACTGACCGTGGGCAGGGCGGGGAATTTTGCGGAGATAAATCTCAACGCTGACCCAGCTGGGACTCGAACCTGGGAACTACAGATTACGAGACTGGCGCGCTACCGACTGAGCCACCCCCGCCCCTTGCGATAGGAACCTCGTTCTCTTCTTCACATAATCCGAATTCATGGATTACGATGGGAACCTCGTTCTCTTCTTCACATAATCCGAATTCATCGATTGCGTTGGGAACCTCGTTCTCTTCTTCACATAATCCGAATTCATCGACTTCATTCTCTGAACTATCAATGGCAAATGTGTATAATTTTTTTCCTCCTTCAAATTTTCCGTTTGCGGAAAGCCATTTCAAATAACAAAATAAATCATAACATATAAATATTTAGCTCAATTCCAAAATAATATCAGGGAATTTTAACAACAGCTCCAAAAGTTCCAATCCCCTAAAAAACTATAAAAAATGAATGCATATGTTATCCTTATGTCGTAACCCTGGGTTGGATCTGTTCCTTTAGCGCTAACATCTGAGTCATACCGGAAGAAGGAACTTGCAGTAAATTTGCCAATATGCTAAGCACAGCTGCTGCAAAGCTGACCGAGCTAATGACAGATCTGAAGGAAGGGCGGCAGATATCCAAGTTGCTCTGGGTGTCAAAATAGCTATTGTAAAGCCTGGTGGGTCAACAATAAGTGTCGACCACTAGCACTACCGAACCCACGGAGCAGCATGAAACTCTACAACCTGTTCATACTTCATATAATAATACCCCCCCCCCTCCCCCACGAGCTGATAAAGGCGACTTGGTGCGGGTTGTTCCCTTGGAATCATGTGAGTCGTGCGCACCGATTTCAATAGTAAGTTCACTCGTCAGCAGCGGCTCCCAGAGATGCCACCTACAGTTTGAAGAGATTCCTAGGTGACATTTCTTTGCTTCCTAATGACGCCAAGCCTTGAATTCCTTTAATGCCACAGCCTACAACAAACTTTCTTTGTTTAAGGAAGTGGGGATTGCCCTTCTTACCATCACTTTTTAATTGTGCCCAACTATAGAAATTGAAGAATACAACGGTAAATCCTTGCATTTGTGCGGTACAACAGAAGGAACGGCAATTTGCCAAGCTGTAAATGTTGTATTAGCTGCGCTGGAGCATCATAGTGAACTAAAACATGAAGTACATAGAGAATGTTCGACTTCAGTTGACGGTGGGTTGGGTTGTTTTACCTCTGAGCGGCACTTTTTTGCACACCATGGGCTAAATGGCCAGGTCGCATGGACCCCGAAGGCTCAGAGAAGGTTGGGGGAGGAGACCCACTGGAACAGCTGTTGGGAGACAGATGGTAGTCTCCCGTCAAGGCCATCCAGCGTGTTCTTTAACGTGCACAGGATATGGCTCTCCCGCACACAGGGCCACTGCTTAACGTCCCATCCGACGGACGGCGGCCTTTCCAAGCCCATCGGTGTCCCCTACTGACCGTGGACAGGGCGGGGAATTTTGCGGAGATAAATCTCAACGCTGACCCAGCTGGGACTCGAACCTGGGAACTACAGATTACGAGCCTGGCGCGCTACCGACTGAGCCCCCCCCCCCCCCAGTTGACGGTGCATTACTTGCGACGGCTATTCCTATTCTTGCATCTTTAATATTGTATCTGATAGGAATGAATCGATAACAAAATCAGATGTAAGATTCATATTATATCATATCATTCATATTATATCATATCATTCAAATGTAAGATTCATTTGAATCTTACATCTGATATCTCAAATCTATCTCCTATACACATATACATCATCTTATATCTCAAATCTATCTCCTATACATAATAGGAGATAGATTTGAGATAAATATATAAGAATAAAACCTTTTAACGTACGTTTTTATTAATAAGAAGGATTATTTTTTTTTGGAACCAATCTCCATTTTTTCCCCTAGGTTGTTGGTCTCTATTTGTACGGATTCGATTAATATGGGGATATCGCGGAACCTATCTACCGAGGGAGAGATGAAATCTTCTTCTATTAAATTGCTTTTATGCCCAAAAGAAAAAGAACAGATGGTTTTTCGGCCAAAAGACTTGTTAGTTTGCGAAATCCATTTCTTTTTTGACAGCGGACCTTTTTATTCGAAAAGGAGCCCTACCTCGTATATCGTCCCCCCACCCCAAAAGACATCCTCCCTCTACTTTTCTTTCTCTTTGTTTGAGTTAGTTGCACCCCTCTCTCCTATTTTTTGTTTAGGTGGTCCTGGCCTGCAACCAAACAACCAACCTGAATTTTTTTATTTTTTTTTTCAGAAATACGACATAATTTTCCATTTTAACCTTTTTATTCGTGTTCTGAAACGGATGGCGAGAACTAAAACCTATCATAAATTATACTACCTAGAGTTAGCAAACATCTATTTGACGTGGTCTCTGACAGATATACCTTATGAAAAGGGGTGGGGGTGGCTTAGTCGGTAGCGCGCCAGGCTCGTAATCTGTAGTTCCCAGGTTCGAGTCCCAGCTGGGTCAGCGTTGAGATTTATCTCCGCAAAATTCCCTGCCCTGCCCACGGTCAATAGGGGACACCGATGGGCTTGGAAAGGCCGCCGTCCGTCGGATGGGACGTTAAGCCGTGTCCCCGTGTGCGGGAGAGAGCCATATCCTGTGCACGTTAAAGAACACGCTGGATGGCCTTGACGGGAGGCTACCATCTGTCTCCCAACAGCTGTTCCAGTGGGTCCCCTCCCCCAACCTTCTCTGAGCCTTCGGGGTCCATGTGACCTGGCCATTTAGCCCATGGTGTGCAAAAAAGTGCCGCTCAGAGGTAAAACAATCCAACAACCTTATGAAAAGATTATATAACAGACAGACGTTCGTTATGAATATTATGGCCGGTAGAGATCCACACACATAATCTGCAGTTCCCAGGTTCGTCCCCCCTGCCCTCAGAAAGGGGGCCACCGATGTGCTTCGAAAGGTCACCGTTCATCGGACAGAATGTTAAGCCATTGCTCCGTGTGCTGGAGAGCCATTTCCTTGTGCACGTTAAAGAATGAATGGGAAAATGGATGGCTTTGACGGGAGGTTTCACCTGTCCTCTAACAATTGTCCAGTGTGTCCCCTTTCATCAACATTTCCTGAGACCTTGGAGTCCTTATAACCTGGCCATTTAGTACACTGAGTGTAAAAAAGCGATTCTCAGAGGTAATAAAAACTTATAACCTTTTTTAATATCTCGACTTAAGCAAGGACTGATTAAGGATGCCTCCCCATTTACACCTAAATCACATCTGAAGTTTTGTTTTCATTGTTGCTATGACCATGGGCTTCAGCAGGAATTTTTACCAGGGAGGAAGGGGGAACAAATATATATTTCCAGACAAAAATTTTTTAAGAGCATTAGTGAGCGAAGCTGAGAATTTACCAATCATTCCTATATATTATATTTAATAAATATATTAAATATAATACATAATATATAATTGCACATAGCGAGCCCATTATCAAGGCAATTGATGAGTTCGTTGTTAATTGATTGGCAGCAGACCCCTTCAGCAGTCTCTTAATATGATCATAATTATATCAGAATCTTCCAGTTTGTTTGACCTCTGAGCGGCACTTTTTTTGCGCACAATGGGCTAAATGGCCAGGTCACATGGCCCCCGAAGGCTCAGAGAAGATTATGGGAGGGGACCCACTGGAACAGCTTTTGGGAGACAGGTGGTAGCCTCCCGTCAAGGCCATCCAGCGTGGTATTTAACGTGCACAGGGTATGGCTCTCCCACTCACGGGGCCACGGCTTAACGTCCCATCCGATGGACGGCGGCCTTTCCCAGCCCATCGGTTCCCCTACTGACCGTGGGCAGGGCGGGGAATTTTGCGGAGATAAATCTCAACGCTGACCAGCTGGGACTCGAACCTGGGAACTACAGATTACGAGTCTGGCGCGCTACCGACTGAGCCCCCCCCCCCCCGTCCCAAAGCATTTAGGTAAATGAAAGAAAAACTGAATTAGTTTTATTAGCCAGCAGCCAGCGAGTAGTACATTAAACAGTTTTTTTTATCTTATTGTTGCCATAAAGTTTGTTTTTTTTATCGTATTGTCATAAGGTTTGTTTTTTATCGTATTGTTGTATAAGGTTTTTTTTTAAATTTAAGCCGATATATTTCAAGGTACCTAGACTAAAAAAAAAACGCAACAAGGTACTGAAACTCGTGAAATAGTCAGCTGAAAAAATTTAGAACTATTTCATGAGTCAGATATTTACGGGGCATCTCCCTTGATACTACTACTGAAATCGAAAATTTATTTTGGGATGTCTACTATTCCCAGGCTTTTAAAGACCACAGCCTGATATTGTATATGCATAATTATATTGCCGCACAGGCACAACCATGCACACGGCAAAAAGCTTTTACGCAGTCTCCAAGATCTACGTCACTCAGTATGTTGTCCCACAGGTGACGCCGCTGTCTGACGACAGAGAGGGGTGACGACACACGCGCGTGCAAGACATTTCCGTTTCCGTTCAGGAGGCAGCCAGCCGGGGAGGCTGCAGCAGATGAAATGGATACCCGCGGATGCCCTTGAATGCCCTTCGTCACTTTCTCCCGTCTGGGCAAAAGATTTTCCACCAAAAGGAGAAAACATGAGAATGATGGAAAAGGTGGAAACAATATTCCCCACCCCTCTTACGCGCCACGGAATTCTGTGATCATCGCGGGAAAGATGACCATTCTCATCAGTGTACTAATATTAAGTTTTGGTCGATAACCCGATAGTAGGTATCTTTGTCAATTAGCTGTAGAGCAGGTGTGTCCAACCTTTTGACTTCTCTGGGCCACATTGAGTGAAGAACATAAACACTGAGTGCTTTGGGTCGCACATAAAATATATAATATAGTTAATGTATATGAATAATAAAACTTCATTTATTTTCTTATGTTTTTTATTATAAAATTAAGAAAAGGGCAACATAAAACTAGTGGGATATCAAAAACTCGCTGAAAATCACCTAATCATGTTGAAAGCATATGTCGTAAATACGTAAACTTTACGATTTTGTGGGCCGCATTACTAGCTGTCTAGGGCGGCATGCGGCCCGCGGGTTGGACATGCCTGCTGTGGAGCCTATTGGCAGATATAGGTTCCGAGGGACATAGGTAAAGTTCGTGTTAAGCCGTATTAATTCGGACAAGGGATCTAACTGAGAATTTGATTACACACTTAGGAAACCTCATTAGGAAATGACTTATTCCGATATTTTAAGATGAAAATGACTAAACGAATAATTCTTCTTGGCATGGGTCAAAAGAAGCAGTTGCATCCTTCACCACCCCGAAAAATTAATTTATGTTGAATAATATCACTAGTATTAAAAATTAATGTGTTTTTCCTTTAACAAAATGAAATCTTGATTTTGTTTTGCGTGTTTTTTTCCAGAAGCATATAATTTTTTTAAATTCATTAATATTGAAAAAAATAAATATTCCATCAAGCAGCTGCTTGCCACAGAGGTCTGACAGGAGCCTGTCAGTTTTTATGCCATATTAGAAGGACTGTGAGGATAGCAGGACCTCATCAGAAGAACAACCAGATACCTTTGATGAGTAGCCAAGCGCGCTAACCACTGGACCACGGGATGGCTTAACATTGAAAATACACGGTAAAAAAATGGTTTTTTTATAAGTTTCACTTTACTTTTTTCGCCTTGCTATATTAAAAAAAATACCCCCTCAAGCAGCTGCTTGCCACAGAGGTCTGACAGGAGCCTGTCAGTTTATATGCCACAGTAGGAGATCAGAGAGGATGGCAGGACCTCAGCAGAAAAACGACACACACATCCATGCCTAATCCGGGGCTCGAACCCAGGGTCCCTTAGATCAGTAGCCAAGCGTGCTAACCACTTGGTCACGGGACAGCTATTATATTAGAGTTTCGCAATTTAATTTGGCCACGGAATCCTTTCTCAATCGAAATGTTTTTTGCGAAACCCTTAATAAAATTCTTATATGAAGCTAAAAAACTAGATCACAAATAAGTAAAGGAAATAAAAATTAAATGCTAATATGTTGATTTGATATTCTTGTTTATTGAATTGATCATATTCAGAGCCGTCCCATGGCCGAATGGTTAGTACACTTGGCTACTGATCTAAGGGACCTGGGTTCGAGCCCCGGGTAAGGCATGGTTGCGTGTGTTGTTTTTCTGCTGAGGCCCTGCCATCCTCACAGACCTTCTGCTATGGCATTTAAAACTGACAGGCTCCTGTCAGACCTCTGTGGCAAGCAGCTGCTTGAGGGGGTATTTTATTTATTCATATTCAGAAACCAACATTGCATTTCATATACAGTCACTTAAAAAAATATCCGAACACTATGGTTGATTACAGAATTCAGAAAAAATATCTGGTAACGATTTTTTTTTTTTGAAATTAGTGATCTGGCAAGGTTGGCAGATCACTAATTTCTAAAAAAATGTAAATGAAAACTGAAAGACAAATTTAAATTATCTTTCTTTATACAATTGCAATGGAAACTTCTTGCGAACCGCGACTGAAACAACTTCACGTACTAGACCTAAATATTTATATTTTCACTTCACGGAAGCGAGGGATACTGGAGAACACCATTTGGAAAATAGGAATGGGAGGTGGACCAGTCGGTAGGGCACCTGCTCGTCATCTGCAATTCCCAGGTTCGAGTCCCATTTGAGCCAGCTTTTAGATTTATCTCCGCAAAACTCCCCCCCCCCTCCTCACGGTCAATAGGTCGTCATCCGTCGGATGGGACGTTAAGCCGTGGCTCCTTGTTCCGCTGCCGACTTAGCCACCCTTACCCCAGTAAGGATTGGGTTGGGTTGCTTTACCTCTGAACGGCACTTTTTTGCACACCATGGGCTAAATGGCCAGGTCACATGGACACCGAAGGCTCAGAGAAGGTTGGGGAAGGGGACCCACTGGAACAGCTGTTGGGAGACAGATGGTAGCCTCCCGTCAAGGCCATCCAGTGTGTTCTTTAACGTGCACAGAGTGTGGCTCTCCCGCACACGGGACCACGGCTTAACGTCCCATCCGACGGACGGCGGCCTTTCCAAGCCCGTCGGTGTCCCCTACTAACCGTGGGCAGGGCGGGGAATTTTGCGGAGATAAATCTCAACGCTGACCGAGCTGGGACTCGAACCTGGGAACTACAGATTACGAGCCTGGCGCGCTACCGACTGAGCCACCCCAGTAAGAGAAAAGCGTGACCTCAACAGGAAGAAAGCATATATTGGAAAATGTATCCAAGACTCGAACTCGAGTGTTTTTTCTCCGCCGTCAACCACCCTAAGAATTCGACTACAGCGAAGTGAGGCTTAAATAAAAATCAATTTTACTTATAAATAAAGTCAGTTTGCTAAACATAAGACAGTGAGAGGGGAAAGGGGAAATCTTTTTAAAAAAAATGTCTTCTTAATGGATGTGTTACCGCTAAAGTGCAGAAATCAATTATTCTACAGATTATCTAGGTATTGTGCAGATTAACTAGGGTGATCCGTTAACGTGCGGAAAATTGTTTCATTTCTCAAATTATCTAGGTAATCTGCATATTACCTACTAGGCACTCGTTAAAGTGAAAATAAGATCTTTGCTGGAACAACAGGAACGTTTATGTACGCTTAAATTAACATAATGTTATTTATCTAGTATCCGAGAGTAGAGTTGAAACCAGGGTCAACATGAATTAGTCGTCCGAATTATAAAAAACGCCCCCAAAATGAGCAGGCCAAGTGAGAACGAATCATTTTAGTGATTCGTTATCAAGAATGAATCACTTTACCGATTCGTTCTCACTTGGCCTCCGCTCATCCGGGGCGTTTTTTATAATGCGGACGAGTGAATCACGTGACACGAAGATTCATATTCAAGAGATTCACCACTATGAGAGAAACAAACTTTTGAACTTTAACGATACGGAAGCCGTTAATGTTCACATTACCTAGGTAAAATGCGGAAAACTCTAGTTTTCGCACGTTAACGGAGCAAATCAGTCAATCTGCAGATTAGCTAGGTAATGTGCACATTTACGGCTTTCGAGCTTTAGCGGTAACAGATGCACTAAGACATTCTTGCCCCAAATTGACTTTCGTTTTGCTAGGAATAAGCTTCCTCGGTTCAATACAGATGTCACCGGTACGCTACTCGATCGCTATCAGGGAATGAAGTTATCGCATTTATCATTTTCGTAACACATATGTTGACAGATGTGAAGCGGCCAGGTCTCAGTACGAAAGAGCTATCAGTGCTGCGATGAAACAGTTCTTAATCTCTCTGCCGTGTCTCACGTTGATGTAACAGAGCGCGCCGCGAGGAACAGGTTTCAGCGAGGAGGAGCTGAGAGCTTCTGACGAGGCAAGGCCGAGGCACGAGCGAGCGATATGAGCTGAGATCTGCGTGTATTGCACAACAAAGTACAATCGGAGAGCATTGCAACTGAGGACAAGAAAGCGCTTGGAAGCACGACAATAGAATAAAGGCAGTGCGGTTTGAATCGTTTAGAAAGAAGTGCATATTATGGAAGAAGAAAGTCTTGTTTTTTGTGGTACTGAAATCTGGGTAAGTATATCCTGGGGAATGTTTCAGATTCACAATATTTGGATGCTACATATAGGGATGGGAAACTTCGAAATACAAGGTGCTCTTAGTAGCTCGTACAAGATGACTCATCATAGAAGGAGAAGTGAAACAAGAGAACGTGAAGGACAAGATCAAGGTTCTGCAGCGAACCATGCACAACAGGATCGCCAATCGCTTATACAATAGACTCGCCCTACGTCAGCATAAAGCAGGAGCGGACTGGCATTTTTTTTCAGGGATGTAGCTGTAGCAGGGGGAGGCCCAGTTTGCGATAAAAAATCGGTTTCTTTTTCAAGATTTCAATACTTATTCTTTTGAGGGCCTAGCACGTGAAGCTTAAAATAGGTTTTCCAAAATTCTGGGGAATTTCTGTGAAATAGAAATTATTTTTATTTGAAAAATACGGCTCCTGTGAGGTCCCAGGGGCCCCGGAATCTACAGCGGTCAGCGCCCAGGGGCCCGGGATGCTACAGCGGTCAGCGCCCAGGGGCCCGGGATACTACAGCGGTCAGCGCCCCTTACCAGTTCGCTCCTGGCTTAAAGAGTTTTGGATTTCAAGCATATTAATGTTGGTTTTTTATTGGGTAGAATGTAGGTCAGTTTTTTTGTTCAAATCTTATTAAGAAATGTGTTTTATATTTATGTGACATTTGAAATAGAGTTAATAGAGTTAAATGATTTTAATGAAATTATATTTTTTCGGGTTTTAATAACGGGATAACTAAGGCCATATTAAGGTCTTTGTAAGCCCTTTGACGTATGCATTTTTATGGACGATCAAAATTATTTTGCACAATTTTTCTCGGTAAGTAAAATGGCGTGTAAAAGAGCCTTAACAACGGATTTAATCGCTATTTATTCAAAGAGATCTTGTTACAATTTTTATCACACAAAATAAAAAAATATGGTCATATTTTTTTTTTCGTTTTAGGCTACTATGTCACTAGTGTATAATACAGCTCTGGAGATGGCTAACCAAACAAATTCACAACCGGCTCGCTCAAGCCTACCAGCAGGGGATCGTAGGGATAAATGACCTTTTACCAATCCATACGTGAGTAGAAGAAATTTCAACAGACGTAGTTTTTACGCTATTGTAAATCTTCAATAGGTTGCTTTATCTCTTAAGAGGTAATTTTATGCATACATTGGATTAAATGGTGAGGTCGTCAAGAGCTCAGGTAGGGAATACAGCTCTCAGGATTGTGTTTGTTTTACCTCTGAGCGGCCCTTTTTTGCACACAATGGGCTAAATGGCCCGAAAACAAGGACCCCGAATGCTCGGAGAAGGTTCGGGGAGGGGACCCACTAAAAAGCTGTTGGTGGTAGCCTCCCGTCAAGGCCATCTAGTGAGCTCTTTAATGTGCACAGAGTATGGCTCTCCCGCATACGGAGCTACGGCTTAACGTTCCATCCGACGGACGGCGTCCTTTCCAAGCTCATTTTTGTCCCCCGCTGACTGTGATCAGGGCGGGAAATATACTAAAAAATATACCAAACTAATATACTAAAAAAGAAATAAACTAAAAAGAAAAGGAGCTGATGCTAAACCAATCGCTACAAGCATTACCAAATCTCACCCAAAAAATCGGTGTTATTATAGGAAGCTTACATAATGCTAACTTTTTATGATATAACTGCTAACTTGTCTAATTGATCTAACAATCAACCACAAATTATGACGATCAACAGAGTCGAAAACTTTTATGAAATCTAATCACAGGTTTCTGAAACTCTAAACCAGTGACGAGCCCAGACTTTTTGACAAGTGAGGTGAGGTAAAAATGGCGCTCCTTTGGGTATGTATTTTACACAAAACCAAAGTTTTATGTTAAATTTAATGATTAACCAAAACAATATCTTCTGAGCTATTGCATTGTTTTGATAATAGTAATAATTAATGATCAACTAAAATTTTACTCAATATTTAACATGAATTTTGGCAACTCCCAAAAATGGCTCCACGAGGCAGTCGCCTCACAATCTCACCTATCGGGCCAGCCCTGCTCTAATTCTAGGTTAGATATCTAGGTTTTAACGGTGGAATTCTTGTGTGAGGACATCAAGAGAATAAATAATCTCTGTACGCAGTCCTCACATTCCAAGCACATGTTGCTAGACAATGATTAGTGGGATTAAGGGTTCGGGTACCTGTCTCTAATCAGGATTATCAACCGGCTGATAAAATGTATCCTGCGAATCTATTCACTTGGGGCTGTCAATCCACAAACAAACAGAAAACAGCGGAAGATTTTCCATCAACAGAAGCTCATCAGTGCAGCAAATTCAAAGGTGGGGATGGTTCAGTCAGTAGCGTGCCAGGCTCATAATCTGTAGTATCCAGGTTCGAGTCCCACCTGAACCAGCGTTAAGATTTATCTCCGCAAAATTCCCCGCCTTGCCCTCCGTTAGTAGGGGGCACCGATGGGCTTGGAAAGGCCACCGTCCGTCGAATAGGACGTAAACCATGGCCCCGTGTACGGGGAAAAGCCATACCCTGTGCACGTTAAAGAACACGCTGGATGGCCTTGATGGGAGGTGGTATCCTCCCATCTTCTAACAGCTGTGCAGTGGGTCCTCTTCCCCCAGCCTCCTCTGAGCATTGGACCTGTGACCTGGCAATTTAGCCTATTGTGTACAAAAAAGTGCCACTCAATGGTAAAACAACCCAACAAATTCAAGATCCATAATCAAGCTGAGAACCATTATTCCATTGAGGTTGGTATATGTGGTCAGTACCAAGTCCTTAGCAGGGTAGGAAAAAAATGAAAATGTAGCCGTTGTAGTCCAGACCAGTAGGCCACACTGATCTGGCAGCCCTCCCCTTCCATGTCCTTTCACAAGAGAGTGTCTCTTTTGAAAGGTACTAATGGTCTGCAGCACGAGAAATCTTGGTCGGACTCTAGTTTTGTACGATTCTGATTATCATTACAGAGAATTGGTGCATAGTAGCAGAGTATATATACCATGGTACCATTTACAGACCTTTAAGAATTGGTTTATTTTAGTTATGGTATATCTATTTGCTTAATAATTCTCAAACCTGTTTAACGTAACATCTTGAATTCCATAATTTTCTAATTTTTTAAGTAAGAAGAAATAATTGTACGAAAATCTTTTTTAAGCTCTAAGAATATCGTTACCGTCTTTTCTCTTTTATTTAATAAGTTATTTACTATATCTGCAAATTTTTGCAAAAAGCTGAGTTTTATTTCTTTTTCCTTGGATTGAAAATTTGGAAAGAGATTTTTGATCAGTAATATGACCACTTTATAGACATTACGATAGCTTACAATCGACTAAAGCTTTCCTAGAAATATATTAGTGTACTATATCACCATTGAAATTTATAGATATTACGGCTGGTTTGTCAAAGATCATTGGGGCGGGGGTGGCTCAGTCGGTAGCGCTCCAGGCTCGTAATCTGTAGTTCCCAGGTTCGAGTCCCAGCTGGGTCAGCGTTGAGATTTATCTCCGCAAAAATTCCCCGCCCTGCCCACGGTCAGTAGGGGACACCGATGGGCTTGGAAAGGCCGCCGTCCGTCGGATGGGACGTTAAGCAGTGGCCCCGTGTGCGGGAGAGCCATACCCTGTGCACGTTAAAGAACACGCTGGATGGCCTTGACGGGAGGCTACCATCTGTCTCCCAACAGCTGTTCCAATGGGTCCCCTCCCCCAACCTTCTCTGAGCCTTCGGGGTCCATGTGACCTGGCCATTTAGCCCATGGTGTGCAAAAAAGTGCCGCTCAGAGGTAAAACAACCCAACAACTCACAGATCATTCATTACGTTGTAATGACCTTAAAGCACATTGTTTCAGTTATCAGAAACGTTTTCTTGACAGCATGAGCATTACCCAACTTGAACCGTTTCTCTAATCTCTCGAGGAAGATTGCGTTCAACCAACTTCGAAATAAGTGTAAGAAGAGAGACGAGCCAGGCAGTATAAAAATACTGATGCTAAGACTTGGAATGCCTTTGAATTTATCCATTCGCATTCTCGGTGATTCTCCTCCATGAGAGATAATTATCTTCCTCGGTTGACCGATAATAGGGCCAATTGCACACTAACATCGTCATTAACGACCGTTTGAAGGAGATAATTGTCCCTTCTCACGTGAATCCCTCCCCGGAGGAGAGAAGATGATTGTAATTTATTGTTTTGTCAATTGGGAGTTAGAGCGCTTAAACGGATCCACGTCTGACACCCAGGATTCTCGATAGAGAACGTATAGACCATTGATGAGATCGTGAACCAGGTGAGTGTGGTCTTCGCTGGCATCACTTTCTTTGCATCTTTTTTCTCCTTTCCTATTCTGCCCACTAAGAGCGATTTTTTTTTTTTCCTGCAAAAGAAGAAATATGTTAAAGTAACAAGAAATAAAATCCTTATGCGATCTCGTTATAACATACTCTTTATCGGTCTGTGCTAAATGATTTCTTTTTTTTTTATAAAAGAATACATAGGAGACTTGATTATACAAGTTTCTTTTTATCAGAGGTTTTTTTAGGTTTTGTTTTTTAGACTTCTGTTTGTCCGAAATCTAAACCTTGAGATTCCCGTAGTGAGAAGCCCCAACTCTTAAGACTAAAACTACCCCCTCTAGAACTAAAAAAAACCCTCAAGCAGCTGCTTGCTACAGAGCTTTAATACGTCATAAAGAAAATATGTGGAAGGTGAGACTTCAGAAGAAAGACAACACAAACATCCGTAATTTACCCGGGACTCGAACCCAGGTCCTTTTGATCACTAGCCAAGAGCAGTAACCATTCGGCCAACAGACGGCTCATTTAATGCTGGTAAGAATATTTTAGAGACTGCCAAATCAAACTGAAATATTTATAATTAAGTTTATTTTAATGTATTTCTTTACGTTTAAGCCGTCCCGTGGTCGAGTGGTTAGCACGCTTGGCTACTGATCTACGGGACCTGGGTTCGAGTCCCGGGTAAGGCATGGATGTATGTGTCGTTTTTCTGCTGAGGTCCTGCCATCCTCTCAGACCTTCTACTATGGCATATAAACTGACAGGCTCCTGTCAGACCTCTGTGGCAAGCAGCTGCTTGAGGGGGTATTTTTTTTTTATCTTTACGTTTAATCTTTTTTTTAATATTATGTGCATTTGTTTTAAAAAAAAAAAGATGGGAGTAGTATTGCAACCAAATAGAAATAAGATTCTGTGACTCAAATGAAATTGACTCATTTTTCAAATATTTATTTTATAAAATTGTAGTCTAATTACAAATAAAAGTTGATATACGTACACAATTACATATACAGGGTGAATCTGAAAAAGTGGGCAAAACTTTACGGGGTGGTAGAACGCAGCTATACGAGCAATATTCGTCATAGAATGTATGGTCGGAACATAAGCGGTGAGAAGTTAAAAGGTAGTTTTCCACTGTCACATTTAAAGAATGAACACAAGAAGGAGAGGAGATACTTCAGAAAACATTTTATTAACAGGAATGTAATTGAGGTACATGCTCAAAGAAATTGCTCAAAAGAGCTGCCGCCAGCTGTAATGCAGGCTTCACACCTGCGGGATAGGGACCGACGCACATTTGCGAATGCCGTTGGGTGCGAGGACCGACCCTTTTATACCATTTCCAACGCCACCTAGCGGCTCGCCGTTTGCGTTCCGACCATATTTTCTATGACGAATATTGCTCGTATAGCTGCGTTCTACCACCCCGTAAAGTTTTGCCTACTTTTTCAGATTCACCCTGTATATACACTTAAATGTTTTTTCATAAAATTATTCGCATTTTTTTTTTGTTATCCTTGGTTGTCTCCGTCCTGTTTATTTCCGATACTCCAGACTGTACTGTACCCAAGGTCATATTATCCAATCGGCACAATAAATATTGTGCTTAGGTCCTACGAAAATTTTTTGACCATTTTCTGTTTGCATGAGCTAAACTGTAACAAACACTCTTCTTCAATATCTTTTATTTTTATACCCGTTTTTACTATCCGAAAAAGGGGCGGGAGTGGCTCAGTCGGTAGCGCGCCAGGCTCGTAATCTGTAGTTCCCAGGTTCGAGTCCCAGCTGGGTCAGCGTTGAGATTTATCTCCGCAAAAATTCCCCGCCCTGCCCACGGTCAGTAGGGGACACCGATGGGTTGGAAAGGCCGCCGTCCGTCGGATGGGACGTTAAGCCGTGGCCCCGTGTGCGGGAGAGACATACCCTGTGCACGTTAAAGAACACGCTGGATGGCCTTGACGGGAGGCTACCATCTGTTTCCCAACAGCTGTTCCAGTGGGTCCCCTCCCCCAACCTTCTCTGAGCCTTCGGGGTCCATGTGACCTGGCCATTTAGCCCATGGTGTGCAAAAAAGTGCCGCTCAGAGGTAAAACAACCCAACCTATCCGAAAAAGTATTTAAGACAATTTTGATCACCCATCTGTCCATTGAAATCGATGCTCATAAAATGTATGTAATGTAAAATGTACCCATAAAAATGCATCCCCTAAAAGGGCTAACGAAGGCTATACTCCTGCTCTTACTTTAACGCAAATATGCAAGGGATCTACGTAATCCTTTTGTTTTCTGGCCAAATTGTGTTTTTTGTGATTCCTGTGATTTTCACACACCGAAACATTTGCAAAAATTTACGTCCTGCTCTTGATATTTATCGAATAATAAAAAAATAAATAAATACCCCCTCAAGCAGAATATTACCCGAAAATATGAAAGCGATGAAATCAACACTCATCCAGTATTATTGCGTAAAAATATGGCGATGTATATGAAATCTTTTGTTTGAGCAAGGGACATAAGTATGCATTCAAGCTAATAATACTAATTCACATTAATAATATCATTAACTTATAACGTCATTCACTTTGCCGAATGCTTAGTAATGCTTGGATATGTGGAGCAAAGAAATCAAGGTTGGAATCCCGTAATAAAATATTGATATTTCCCTTCTGATTTATGGGATGCTTATCGTTTTTTTTTTTTATATATGCATATATATATATTCTGTGCTTGAATCCTTTTGATAGAATTCTGAAAACCATTTCTTACGGAAAAAGTTTTCATTACTTAAAGCACGACCTGAATTATTTTCCCCGTGCTATTTTAATTCTTCTATGATTTTGCACCTAATGTAGTGAAAGACAGAAACGCGAAAGTGCACGTTTAGTTACCGTATTTCCGCAAGCGCAGCGATAATATGTCCTTCTGAGTCTGTAGCGCCATGCTCATAATCTGTTCCCAGGTTCGAGTCCCAACTTTATGTTGAGCTTTATCTCAGCTAACCATCTCCCCGCCCTCAGTGAAAAAGGAGGCTTCGTTAGGCTGGGAAAGGCAGCCGTCCATTAGATGAGATGTTAAACCGTGATCCATATACAGTAGAGTCAAACTCTGCAAGCTAAAGAACACGTTGAATGATCTTGACGAGAGGCTTCCATTTGTTTCCTAAAAGTCGTCAAGTGAGTCCCTTCCCCCAACATACACTGAGCTCTTGGGGTCCTTGAGACCTGGGGGCGGGGGCGGCTCAGTCGGTAGCGCGCCAGGCTCGTAATCTGTAGTTCCCAGGTTCGAGTCCCAGCTGGGTCACCGTTGAGATTTATCTCCGCAAAAAAAGAACACGCTGGATGGCCTTGACGGGGGGCTACCATCTGTCTCCCAACAGCTGTTCCAGTGGGTCCCCTCCCCCAACCTTCTCTGAGCCTTCGGGGTCCATGTGACCTGGCCATTTAGCCCATGGTGTGCAAAAAAGTGCCGCTCAGAGGTAAAACAACCCAACCCAAATCCTTGAGACCTGGCCATTTAGCCCAATGTGTGTAGAAAATGTTTTTCAGAGGCGATACAACCAACCTTTCCGTTATCCATAGTCATGGCTCATAAAAACCATTCAATCACTACAAATGACATGTTTCTTTTGCTTTCAAAATATATTTCTTGATAATCACCCCGGGCTTGATCTGATGGACTATAATTATGTTTAATAACTTAGATTAATGTGAAGCAAAAATGTGAATCGTGTGATAATTCTTTTCATGCTTATGTGATTTCTTTTCAGTTATTCTTGTGAGAAATCTTTCTCATCGATGTTGAAACTGCAGTAATTGTTTAAATTGTTTTGTTATTTTTATTACCCGTTTAATTGTGATGTGGTCTAACCATCGCATTACATGAATGAAAGCTGCAACTAATTAAACAAGACATTTTCTTTTTTTTCCAGAACCTTGACCTCATCTGGAATACGGACACACCCCGTCTGACGCCATGCTTCAGCCGCGTTGCCTTAGTTCTGGTGCCGTGTGGCTGCTTTTCTCTCGCCGCTGCGATCATCTTCGGATGGAGGAGTAAATCAAGTTTCGTCCCTTCGCATCCTTGGACACTGCTCCACATTTTCAAATTGGTGGGTCAACTGAAGAAATTTCTTCATTTTTATTGTTTCAATTACAGGTCAAAGTCTCTTACAGTAAGATAATAAAATACGACAAAAAAAAAGTCACGTAGCAGCATCAATTGAAAACGATGGAAATTACTATGTCTATATTCAATAATTGATTAATCAATCGTCCATTACTTCAATAATTCGTACATCTTCATTTATCGTTTAGCAAAAGTAGTCATTCATCTCTGGATTCTTCTAACGATGTTCAGTTGGGTTGTTTTACCTCTGAGCGGCACTTTTTTGCACACCATGGGCTAAATGGCCAGGTCACATGAACCCCGAAGGCTCAGAGAAGGTTGGGGAAGGGGACCCACTGGGACAGCTGTTGGGAGACAGATGGTAGCCTCCCGTCAAGGCCATCCAGCGTGTTCTTTAACGTGCACAGGATATGGCTCTCCCGCACACGGGGCCACGGCTTAACGTCCCATCCGACGGACGGCGGCCTTTCCAAGCCCATCGGTGTCCCCTACTGACCGTGGGCAAGGCGGGGAATTTTTGCGGAGATAAATCTCAACGCTGAACCAATTACAGATTACGAGCCTGGCGCGCTACCGACTAAGCACCCCCGCCCCTAATGACGTTGAAAATAAGTGTAATTCATAATGTAAATCATCAACTAAATCATGAAACCAATTTCAAATAAATTTTCTAGTTAAAGTGAGTCCTCAAATCGTAGATATAACAGAATTATTAACTCGCAGACTTATCATACTGACATATGATACTGAATCTGATTTCCAGTGTTCTGCTATGAAAGCTGTAGTACCTTATTAAGATGCAACTACTGACCTCATTAACAAGAATATAATTTGGATTACCTATTAACTACCAAAGATGTCTAAAGAGTGTTTGCACTTCCTCTACTAAAAAAAGTGCTATTTAACATTAAAAATTTTATTTCTTAAGTTTCGTGAATTTCTTAGCCCGCACATCCACAATATCCATAAGATATTTGAGATGGTAAATAGATATCCATTTGTCTTCTTAGATGCCTTCTGGCAATTTTTCGGATATTGTGGTTGTGTGGGAGGTTATTATCAGCCAATAGTAAACACCTGTTGATAAAGAAGTCACTAAACCAATAAACACTTTTGTGGAAAAAATCAGTTTTAGCGATGTGAGGAATTCGAGCCCACGTCTCCCCAGATTCAGGGGCGGGGGTGGCTCATCGGTAGCGCGCCAGGCTCGTAATCTGTAGTTTCCAGGTTCGAGTCCCAGCTGGGTCAGCGTTGAGATTTATCACCGCAAAATTCCCCGCCCTGCCCACGGTCAGTAGGGGACACCGATGGGCTTGGAAAGGCCGCCGTCCGTCGGATGGGACGTTAAGCCGTGCCCCGTGTGCGGAAGAGCCATACCCTGTGCACGTTAAAGAACACGCTGGATGGCCTTGACGGGGGGCTACCATCTATCTCCCAACAGCTGTTCCAGTGGGTCCCCTCCCCCAACCTTCTCTGAGCCTTCGGGATCCATATGACCTGGCCATTTAGCCCATGGTGTGCAAAAAAGTGCCGCTCAGAGATAAAACAACCCAACCCAACCCCAGATTCATTCCAGACTGCTCTAACCACTAAACCAACACCAGCTCCATCATTTATCCACTAATGTGACCTAGAAATCTTACCGAAATTGTTGTCATGGCGAAAATGGAGGTGACAGTTTATTGCTCTATAGTGTAAGATGCTGATGAGCCCATCAGCAAAAATAACTTTTCCCCCAAACTATTTATTGTTCTATTGACTTCTATATTAACAGGTAACTATTTATTTACTATTTATTTACTCTTTATTGATTATTTCATTAATAACGCTTCAGCGTAAATGACTTTCTTACTTGCATCTTTATCAGAAAAAGCGTTGAAAAAGGAAGTTGCCTTCCCAGTCATAGAAAGCGCCATGGGCAACAAATTCGGGAACATAATTGGCAGGACCGGTGTTAGTTTAGTGGTTGGAACAGTCTGGTATGAATCAAGAGAGACTTAGGTGCGAATCCCTTGCATCAGCAAAACTTTTTTTTCTCCACAAAACCACTAATAGTATATTAGTTTTATCTGCCTGTTTTCCTACATGTTAAAAACTCTGTATCATCTAAAACTGTTCATTTTCATTCAACGCATTGTTTCCATTTCAGATCTTCAGCAGCATCTTGATAGTATCGGCCTTGATAGAGCTTGGTGCTGCTGTGAAGGACCACTTGGGACTGGCCAATGGAATGCCAGTTGCAGTGATTCTCTCTCACAGTATACAGCTCCTCAGCTTCGTAAGTAGTACTTCACATAAAATGCTTCTCATGCCTCTGAAAGGTTGGATTGTATTGGATTGTTTTACCTCTGAGGGGCACTTTTTTGCACACCATGGGCTAAATGGCCAGGTCACATGGACCCCGAAGGCTCAGAGAAGGTTGGGGGAGGGGACCCACTGGAACAGCTGTTGGGAGACAGATGGTAGCCTCCCATCAAGGCCATCCAGCATGTTCTTTAACGTGCACAGGGTATGGCTCTACCGCACACGGGGCCCGGCTTAATGTCCCATCCGACGGACGGCGGTCTTTCCAAGCCCATCGGTGTCCCCTAGTGACCGTGGGCAGGGCGGGGAATTTTGCGGAGATAAATCTCAACGCTGACCCAGCTGGGACTCGAACCTGGGAACTACAGATTACGAGCCTGGCGCGCTACCGACTGAGCCACCCCCGCTCCCCTCTGAACGGTGCATCGATTTGATGAGTTAGAGTTAATGTTTCTCTCACATTTTACTGATAAATTTAAACATTTTGAAAAACGTTAATTTCAACTGCTTTATTAAAACGTTATGAGAAAACCGTTAATTTTTATTTCAGAATCACTTTTAAGATCAGACGATTGTTTTCATAACGTTCTGGGGTCAGTGGGACTTAAATCTTTCGGATATTTCAAACATTCTTTAATAGAATGTTGACCATACCTTTTCTGAATGTTTACAATATCAAACTATGCAGGAGCCGAATCTATAGGGAAAGGAAGGTGTAATGCCATGCCCCTCCCCCGAGAATGCTTGTAAGTGTAATGGTGGCAAAAAATTCAATTTGTTCATATTTCATGAATTTTTCAAGAAAATTTTTAACATCTCTAAAACGGAGGGTGAAATGTTGTACTGCAATGGAAATCCAGTCTCTTGCTCTTCCCACCCCCCTAATATCTTTTCTTTTTCGACTTGATAACATCACTTGTCCCCCCCAGCTCCCCACCCTATTTTTTTTTTAGATCCGGGCCTGAAACTAAGATAACAAGCACACAGATATGGCGTAATCAGCACCTCATTAAGTTATTGCTACGATTATTATCATGTTCGATATAAGTTCACACAAAGTTTCAAATTTTATTTCATCTTTGACTAAATTGTTTGCCATCAACTAATTGTGTTGTTTTACTTCCGCGATGCCATTTTTTTTTATGGTCCACAATTTCTAAGAAACTAGGTTGCAAAGGCTTTTTTCTTGTGACTTACAGCCACAAGAGAATGCATTAAGAGACAGATGGAAATCTCACATTAAAGTTCGTTTACCCTTCGTGTTTCTCTACTACATAGTGAACTGCGGCTTAAATATCTCATTTGATGGGCAACCTCTCCCATCTCTTTCTCACTCGAACCTAGGAGCACCTCTCTCCCCCTCTTTCTCACTAGAACCTAGGAGCACCTCTCTCCCCCTCTTTCTCACTAGAACCTAGGAGCACCTCTCTCCCCCTCTTTCTCACTAGAACCTAAGAGCACCTCTCTCCCCCTCTTTCTCACTAGAACCTAAGAGCACCTCTCTCCCCCTCTTTCTCACTAGAACCTAAGAGCACCTCTCTCCCCCTCTTTCTCACTCGAACCTAGGAGCACCTCTCTCCCCCTCTTTCTCACTAGAACCTAGGAGCACCTCTCTCCCCCTCTTTCTCACTCGAACCTAGGAGCACCTCTCTCCCCCTCTTTCTCACTAGAACCTAGGAGCACCTCTCTCCCCCTCTTTCTCACTAGAACCTAAGAGCACCTCTCTCCCCCTCTTTCTCACTAGAACCTAAGAGCACCTCTCTCCCCCTCTTTCTCACTAGAACCTAAGAGCACCTCTCTCCCCCTCTTTCTCACTCGAACCTAGGAGCACCTCTCTCCCCCTCTTTCTCACTCGAACCTAGGAGCACCTCTCCCCTTCTTTCTCACTCGAACCTAGGAGCACCTCTCTCCCCCTCTTTCTCACTCAAACCTAGGAGCACCTCTCTCCCCCTCTTTCTCACTAGAACCTAAGAGCACCTCTCTCCCCCTCTTTCTCACTCGAACCTAGGAGCACCTCTCTCCCCCTCTTTCTCACTCGAACCTAGGAGCACCTCTCCCCTTCTTTCTCACTCGAACCTAGGAGCACCTCTCTCCCCCTCTTTCTCACTCAAACCTAGGAGCACCTCTCTCCCCCTCTTTCTCACTCAAACCTAGGGGCACCTCTCTCTCCCTCTTGCTCACTCGAACCTAGGAGCACCTCTCTCCCCCACTTTCTCACTCGAACCTAGGAGCACCTCTCTCCCCCTCTTTCTCACTCGAACCTAGGAGCACCTCTCCCCCCTCTTTCTCACTCGAAAATAGGAGCACCTCTCTCCCCCTCTTTCTCACTCGAACCTAGGAGCACCTCTCTCCCCCTCTTTCTCACTCGAACCTAGGAGCACCTCTCCCCCCTCTTTCTCACTCGAAAATAGGAGCACCTCTCTCCCCCTCTTTCTCACTCGAACCTAGGAGCACCTCTCTCCCCCTCTTTCTCACTCGAACCTAGGAGCACCTCTCTCCCCCTCTTTCTCACTCGAACCTAGGAGCACCCCTCTCCCCCTCTTTCTTACTCGAACTTAGAAGCACCAGATTACGAGGCTAGCGTCCTATCCATTGTTTCAATCCCCGAACCATTCGCCTCTCATTCTTTCTTTATCTGCCAGGTTTTTGAAATGTTCTTAAAATCAAATAGCGAGTTTTAATCATTTTTGAAAGCAAAGTAATGAGCTTAATGATGTAAATGTCGCTTTATACATTGAAAGCTGTAGCAACTCTTGAACGTTTTGTGGTTAGTAATATGTTGAACTGAGAGTCACAGAAGTCCTATACTGAGATTTAAATTGTTCAAAAAGATACTTCGTCTCATTTTTTTTTTTGGAAGAATATGATTCAACGTTTCAGTTAAATTGCGGAATATTTATTTTTCACTCTTTTCTTTGATTCACTTTTAATCCTTAGGGCAGAGTACGAATATAGAAGATTCTGCAGTCTGAAATACATATAGAATATTACATAAGTGAGCGGCGAAAATTAAAGAACATAGTACAGTAGGGTCTGAAAAAAGAAGAAAAATCCAAATCTCTGAATTACTTTCTGTGGAGTCACTTAAAGTGCTTGTTTATGAAACAGACCTTTCGGACAGAACTGCAGCAACGAATTGAAGTTGACTATGAAATCATTAGGGCCACTCTTGCAATATTTAAATAGTTCGACGATCATTAGTACTACGACCCGAGGCTTAAATCCACGTTGAAGGATGCGACTTCGAACAATTGTTGTCATGGTTATTTTGCCGCTCGGTACGAACTCATATATCTGCTCCCACCCTCCCCGGAGCGAACTTGGACTGTGACGCCCCTTTCTTCAAGTCTAATCCTAGGTGTTAATGATTAAATAAATAAATAAATAAATACCCCCTCAAGCAGCTGCTTGCCACAGAGGTCTGACAGGAGCCTGTCAGTTAATATGCCATAGTAGAAGATCTGAGAGGATGGCAGGCCCTCAGCAGAAAAACGACACAGACAGCCATGCCTTAATTGGGGCTCGAACCCAGATCCCTTAGAGCAGTAGCCAAGCGCGCTAACCACTCGGCCATAGGACGGCAAGTTAATCATTAATTTAGCTAAATTTAATGTCATTTTTGAAAGCAACTGAAAATAGTCTGTGGAAAAATAGGTCATACTTATTCCGGTCCACCTTACTGCAGCTATGGTCGTTAGTTTGCAAAAATTTCGCCTTGTACAGTCGCACGTGCGATAACACCGCCCTGATTGTCGTAACATTACTTGCAGGACATAACTTCGAAATAAGGCGTATGCGGACGTATCTTAAGAGGATATTTTTTCCTTCTTTCGAACTCTACATCTTTGAATTTATGCTACGCCCTGTTACGTACAACTTAGAAACGCATCTGTGGTGTAAAACAAGTGTCACTTTATTAAACTCTGATATATCTTTTTTTGTCTATCAAGTTCATGGCGAAAAAATGAAAGAATAAAAGTGTTTTCGAATCAACTCTGAAATCTTAGGGTGGGATATTTCAATAGATATTTAAATCTATTTAAAATTATATCCTTTTCACAGCTGTTCCATTAATTAGTATATTTTTTTTAAAAATTTACTACTCACGTAGATAATTCTAGTATATTCACCACAATTGAATCAATGGTCGTAAAACGGTAGTGAAGACTGAAGCATCTTCCTAGGGTACAAATCACACTTAGAACGTAATTTCAAATTACTTCATAATCAACTTTTATTACTATGTACCAAAACAATTGAATATAATGCAAAATAACATGCCGGGGGAGCGAACAGCCATCCTTTTACCGGTCCGCGGGGGCGGGGGTGGCTCAGTTGGTGTTGAGATTTATCTCCGCAAAATTCCCCGCCCTGCCCACGGTCAGTAGGGGATACCGATGGGCTTGGAAAGGCCGCTGTCCGTTGGATGGGACGTTAAGCCGTGGCCCCGTGTGTGGGAGAGCCATACCCTGTGCACGTTAAAGACACGCTGGATGGCCTTGACGGGAGGCTACCATCTGTCTCCCAACAGCTGTTCCAGTGGGTCCCCTCCCCCAACCTTCTCTGAGCCTTCGGGGTCCATGTGACCTGGCCATTTAGCCCATGGTGTGCAAAAAAGTGCCGCTCAGAGGTAAAACAACCCAACCCAACCGGTCCGCGAAATTGGCTACTCAAGGCCCTAATTCTATTTATTACGATAATTCTGTTCACCATTATACAACGGTATATATTATGATAATTATATTCTTTTTGCTACTTATTCATTAGGATAATTCTAGGTTAGCAGTTAAGACAATCCAATATTTCATTCAGTGTTTTCGTGCAAAGTTTATTTGTATGCCGCACGGCTTTTCAGTTGGTTTTTTTCCCCCCAGATCTTTGCCCTGCTACTTCAGCTCCGCCAGAGACGCCGACGCCAGTGGTCCTCCTCTCCGCTCTTCATCTTTTGGTTCGTCCTTTCCTTCTGCGGGTTCTTCTCCACTCCAGTGACGGATCTCATCTTCGTAAGTGTTTGCTGCATCCGCATTTCTTTTGATAACATTGAGTGCTGGGTTGTCTTTGTATTCTTTTAAGCGTACGAAATACGGAATCGGATCAGCTTGTTGCTCGAATCAACGAAAATTTCTTTTAAAAAATACTGTATTCTAAAATTATTTCTTTTTTTAGAAAGGGTATTAGCAGTATAATAAATTTTCTCTAAACCGATAAACTGGTACAGTCACTCAAAGAAATATCCGAACGTGTCACGTGACACGAAGGTTGCCAGATCACTAATTTCTAAAAAAAAATCAATGCCAGATATTTTTTCTGAATTTTGCAATCAACCATAGTGTTCGGATACTTTTTTGAGCGACTGTAGGTGGTCATATTATTTTGATACTAGATCGTGTGGGCTCACTCACGGAAATATTGAGCGTGTGCAGTTACCGTTCACAGCAAACTGGAGCGTGTACAGTTGCTGTACACGCTCCAGATATTTTTTCTGAATTCTGTAATCACGTGACACGAAGGTTGCCAGATCACTAATTTCTAAAAAAAATCGTTGCCAGATATTGTTTCTAAATCCTGTAATTAACCATAGAGTTCGGATATTTTTTTAAGCGACTATACCTGTCGTGATCGTAAAATTTTCCCACTTTAGCGATGAGTAAAAACATCTTTATATGTTGTACGATGAGAAACCAGGAGAAGCCCAACAGAGTTTCTAGGTTATCTCCTTTCTTTGTGTACAAAAGCACTTTCTTTACTTAAAAATATATATATTAAAAGTAGTGAGGATGATCTTACGCCATGGACAGGTAAAGGTACTTAAAAATAACTTTAAATTTCTCTTTACAGGGAGGGAGGATGGAAAGCATCACCAAGGCGTGGGTCTGCTTCTCAGCAGACATGCTAGTGATGCTCTTCTAGGATATGAGTGCATTAATGAAAGGTTTCTTACAGCAAAATTTCAGACAAGCGTTAAAGACTTGAATGTTATCTGCTGTTATGCCCCCACTGAGGATTCTGATGAGGATGAGAAGGATAGGTTTTACCGACAACTTCAGGATATTTTGAATTCTGTCAAGAAAGGAGATATTACCCTTGTTCTTGGTGACTTCAATGCCAAAGTTGGTACTGACTCGGACCTTTGGGGAGGGGTAATAGGCCCTTTTGGTATTGGTAGTTGCAATGGCAATGGGCAACGTCTTCTACAGGTAAGTAAACTCAATGGTTTCAGAATAACTAACACTTATTACAAACACCGCGACATACATAAATACACATGGGTTTCACCTGATGGGCTGCATAAGAATATGATTGATTATATATTAATTAACAGCAAATGGGCTAGTTCTGTTAGAAATACCAGGGCATATAGAGGAGCTGAAATTGGATCTGACCATTACCTTGTTAAAAGTGTCTTGCAACTTAAACTTAAAAAGTGTTGTGCTAGGGTTAAAAAATTTACCTTTAATACTGAAGCTCTGAAAGACCCAGTTATAGCTAAAGCTTACCATGATAGGTTACTTAGTCATTATGACAGTCATGGTTTGCTTAATACTGAAGTTGAGGAAGAATGGGGCCATTTTAAACAGGCTTTTTTGGAAACTAACAGTACTCTTTTAGGGAAAAAGGAGCAGAGGAGGCAGAATTATTTAAGTGATAAGGCACTTCAGCTTATTTCAGAAAGAAGGAACTGCAGGAATGTCCTTAATCAGTACCCTACTAGTCCTAATAGAAAACATTACAAAGAACTTAATAAACGTGTAAAGGATCAGTTAGCTACTGATAAGAATCTTTGGCTTGATGGCCTTGCTGACAAAGCTGAGGAAGCAGTTAGACAGCACAACAGCAGAGAGCTGTACCAGATAGTTAATGTTTTGTGTGGTAGAAAACGAACAGGTATACAGGGATTGAAGGATAAACAAGGCAAGGTTATAGAAGGTGAGGATTCTGTCATGGCTAGGTGGGCTGAGCATTTCAGTGATGTTCTAAACAATGTGGTTAGTTCTACTCCCATTGTTTGCAATGATGATAGATGCATTGTTGGCTTTAATGTTGGCTCTATAACACAATCTGAAATTAGTTTGGCTATTTCTAAACTTAAACTTCATAAATCCCCAGGGGTGGATGAAATTACTACGGAAATGCTTAGAGCTGGGAATGTTTCAGTTACCATTTGGATGACTGAAATTTTGAATAACTTTTATGATAAAGGCATGGTTCCTAAAGATTTTACCAGAGCTATTATTATTCCTATTTTCAAAAAAGGTGATCGCAGTTCTTGTGATAACTATAGGGGTATCAGCCTACTCTCCGTTCCAGGTAAAGTTCTTTCCATGATTGTGCTTAATAGAATTAAGAATCTGGTTGACAGGCAATTGCGTGATGAACAATGTGGATTCAGAAGTGGTAGGGGATGTGTAGATCAGATATTTTCACTTAGGCAGATTCTTGAGAAATGTCTAGAGTTTCAGAAACCTTTGGTTGCTAGCTTTGTTGATTTCAAAAAGGCTTTCGACTCTGTTGATCGTCATAATTTGTGGTTGATTGTGAAATCATATGGTATACCAGACAAGTTAGTTAACATAATGAAAGCTCTCTATAATAACTCTGAGTCATGTGTGAGAGTTGGTAAGTCTTGTAGCAATTGGTTTAGCATTACTTCTGGTGTTCGACAAGGGTGCATTTTGTCTCCTTTTCTCTTTAGTTTGGTTGTTGATTATGTTATGCGAAATTCACTTCAAGGGAAAGCTTTTGGCCTTAAATGGGCTGGAGATACGAAAATTTCTGATTTAGATTATGCTGATGATTTAGCCCTTTTGGCAAATGATGTTGATGAGATGAACTCTTTCATTCGAACTGTTGATGAGACTGGTAGTACAGTAGGTTTGGTTATAAACAGAGAGAAAACTAAAGTGATGAAAATTGGTCAGGCAGGTTGTGATTCAGTTAATCTGAATGGTTGCAGTCTTGAGCAGGTGTCACAGTTTAATTACCTTGGGAGCTGCGTAACTGATACTGGTGATGTGCGGCATGAGATTAACAGACGGATAGGGATTGCTGCCGGGACTTTTAAGAATCTATGGAGATTGTGGAGAAATAGGCGTATACACCTGAAGACTAAAATTAGACTGTATAATAGTTTGGTTCTTTCTAGGGTTAGTTATGGTAGTGAAACTTGGACGCTGTGTAAGCAAGATAACAGGAAACTAGATGCTTTTGATTCTAGATGCTTACGCAATATCTTGGGCATTAGGTAGTTTAACCTTTGTAACTAATGATGAGGTTAGGCAAAGGAGTCTGCAATCTCCTTTAAGCAGCATATTGTCCAGAGAGAGACTCCGTTGGTTTGGCCATGTTGCCCGTATGAATAATTATAGATTGGCGAATAGGGTTATGAACAGTGTGCCTAGAGGCCTCAGAAGGAGGGGGAGACCTAGGATGCGGTGGGCAGACAATGTCAAACAGATGTAGCTCAGGACAGATATGCTTGGAGAATTAAACTGCGCGGTCTGGTTGGACCTCCGTAGCCCATGGCTGCTTGAGGATGATGATGATGAAACAAGAAATGTGTTTAAGCAAATGATGTAAGAAAAACAACTTAAAAGAGAATAGTTTGAAACATGTTATATAAATGTAGTATATTTTTATGTTTGTTTTCTTGTCCTTTAGCCATCAAAAAGATCAGAAATTAAAAAAAAATTAAAAACTGATCATTTTTAAAATGTAATTGAAGAAACTGGTTAGCATATTCATTATATCGGAATTATAAATACTTTTAAACACTTTTATGTTATGAAAAGACTGTTGTTAAAACACGATCCGCTGCGTAATACAATTTGTTTCGTTGTGTATGTTACAAAATAGAGGTTGTAAACTGTTAGATACCCGATATACCAGACTGCAGGATCTCTAGTACATTAATCAGGGCCGAATCCGGGAAATTGGGGGGGGTGAGTAAATATAAATTAATTTTAATATGATTTTCAAAAATGAAAACTGGCGAAGTAACTAGTTATTTTTTATGGGTTTTCATAGAGAATATCAATATGCTACTTCAATATCCCTGCTTATTAAAGTCAACGAAATACATAAGTTGCGAAACTCTCCTTTCGAAGTTTTTTCGACGTTTGATCTCTTCTTGTGTAATCAAAATCTCAACCAAACGATAGGTTTTGTCTGCACAAGAGGCATTTCAACGAAAGTGGCAGATACACGAATTGCATCACTAAATAATATCTATCGTCTTGGTTTCTTTTATCTTTTGAAATAAAATTCTTATCACGAGTAATACTCGATAGTAAGCGAATGAACCTTACTTTGACTTTTGTTCGTCTCGATTTCATTTTCCTTAAATGATTGTCTTTCCTTAAAAACAGCAAATGAAAGTTCAATAAAAGACATCTTTAAATTATTGGGAAAAAAACATGAAGGTATCTGGGTTAAATCAATGTTTAGAAGTGCACAAAATTCAGTGAGTTTAGGATTAAACCCTCTTTAGTAACAAACAAATTCGAGCCAAAGGTAATTGGAGACTTGTTTCTTGCCATTACTTTACACATCGATAATTTTCGAAATAATTCGTTCAAGCCACTTACACTCGGACATCTTTATATAAAAATTAATTTATATTGTTTATTATCTATTTGCACGTTTAAAATATATTGGTTATTTTAATATGATTGAATTTTATCAGCTAGGTCTTTTGTTGTTGCTTATTGTTTATACTTGTTTATCTCCAGATTCTTTACGGTGCGGTGGTGGCTCAGTCGGTAGCGCGCCAATCTGTCGTAATCTGTAGTTCCCAGGTTCGAGTCCCAGCTGGGTCAGCGTTGAGATTGATCTCCGCAAAATTTCCCGCCTTGCCCACGGTCAGTAGGGGACACCGATGGGCTTGGAAAGGCCGCCGTCCGTCGGATGAGACATTAAGCCGTGGCCCCGTGTGCGGGAGAGCCATACCCTGTGCACGTTAAAGAACACGCTGGATGGCCTTGACGGGAGGCTACCATCTGTCTCCCAACAACTTGTTCTAGTGGGTCCCCTCCCCCAACCTTCTCTGAGCCTTCGGGGTCCTTGTGACCTGGCCATTTAGCCCATGGTGTGCAAAAAAGTGCCGCTCAGAGGTAAAAACAACCCAACCCAGATTCTTTACACCCTTGGTTTCTTTATATCTTTATCGCTTTCACCACTGCAGTTCTTTTATTATGTTTATGGCGTACACATTTTAATTTCGGGTTTCTGTGATTCTTATTTTTTATTTCTTCTTGTTTCATGCACTATGCTTGCTTGTTTCTAAAGAACTATTAAACAAAGAAGTTAGCTGATTGTTTTTAAACAACTAATAAAAAAAGGGTTAGTTGCTTGTTTCTGAACAATTAATTAAGAAACACGGTAATTGCTTGTTTTTGGACAATAATTAGTCGTTGTTTCTAAACAATTAATAAACACGGAATTTATTTATTTCTAAACAATGAATAAACAAACAAGTTGGTTACTTGTTTCTAAACAACCAATAAAAAAATAAGTTTTAGTTACTTGTTTTTAAACTACTAAATAAACAAATTGGTTAGCTGGCCATTTCTAAACAAAATATAAACAAAAAATTTAATCACTTATTTCTAAACAACTAATAAAGAAACAAATTAGTTGCTTATTTCTAAAAAATTAATTAACAAACACGGTAGTTGCTGTTTTTAGACAATAGCAAATTTGTTGCTTGTTTTTGGACAATAATTAGTTGTTTGTTTCTAAACAATTAATAAACACGGAATTTGTTTATTTCTAAACAACGAATAAACAAACAAGTTGGTTACTTTTGTTTCTAAACAATTAATTAAGAAACACGTAATTGCATGTTTTTAGACAATAGCAAATTATTTGCTTGTTTCTAAACAATTAATAAACAAAGTTGATTGTTTCTTAACAGCTAATAAACAGACACCGTAGTTTTCTGTTTTTAAATAATTAATGAACAAACAAGTTAGTTACTCGTTTCTAAACAACATCTTTGATCACTCTTAAACAGCCAACCAGAGAAACCCGGAATAATTTCCACAAATGCAAAATCTACAGCGGTTTTTATTTCACCTTCTGACCCCTTTCCATTGACTTTTCCTGAATTTCAATATTTCAAAAGTTTCAAAAGTTCAAAAGTTTTGTGACAAAATTCACTCAAAAAAATCTTAATATCCTTTGAAATGCAACTTCTTAAATAAAACACATGGGCTTCTTAAAATATACTGCTCACAAAAATTAGGGGAGTTTTCAAAATGATTAGACCTTAACTGGCATAGTGGTTAGGCAGCTAGCGACTGTTCCAGCAAGGCAAACACAACTGTTATAACAAATAGTTCACTAGCATAAATGTAATGTTTGAAGTTTGTGTTACGATTTTTGCAGTATAAAGCGAATATTGTTGATAATTGAGACTTGGAGAGACTTCAATTGATCTCTAGTGACACTTTTACGTAAAAAACTTATTTTCAAAGTCAGGGAGCTTTGGATATGGAGAGTACTGCATGTGATTAATTTAATAATAATTACTATCCATTGATCACTTGTTTTGACATCGTTGCTCAAAATTAAAAGTGCTCTGCATGTGTCGAAAACGTGATTCGACGATGAGCCCCACTCACCGGCGAATCCTTTTTTTCCATAAAATTATTTCTTGAATTATATGTCAACAGGTAATCTGTGAATTTCTTATTGATTAATTCGTTCTCTGTATCTTATGTCTCAGGATGATCCCCAACCGACCACCACAGCTTTCCACTTCGTCATTGGATCCATTATGTTCCCCGTCATCCTCGGCCAACTGGTCCTATCTGCTTTCAGTGATCCTGATTTTAAGCATCTCTTCCCAAATAAAAAAGTAAGTCGAAAGTAACGATGAAGTTTGCCAAATCACGCTTTAAATCTTTCAAGTGTTAAGTTTTTGTATGAAAATTTAAAAGAAATGGTAACGATTAGTTTCGATTGTTAAAATAAATGAGGATTAGAAGGAAGCTACAATGTCAATGATAACTGTCCCACATCAGTTAAATTTCGCTTAAATGCCCCATTCGGTGGTAAAATGTGGGAATGGAATGGCTCAGTCGGTGTGCACCAGGTTTTTAATCTGCAGTTTCCAGGTTACTGTTAGTTTCAAGAAAAGCCTGTTTAAAACGGTCCCATTCTTCCTCAGTTTCAGTAATAAGCAAACCATGACTGTTATAATGACTAACCTATCATGGTAAGGTTTAGATATAACTGGGTCTTTCAGAGCTTCAGAATTAAAGGTAAATTTTTAAACCCTAGCACAACACTTCATAAGTTTAAGTTCCAAGACACTTTTAACAAGGTAATGATCAGATCCAATTTCAGGGAGGCTCCTCTAAAATTATATAATATTCTTATAAAGCTCCCCTTTATGACCTGGTATTCCTAATAGAACTAATCCATTTTCTGTTAATATATAATCAATCATATTCTTATGCAGCCCATCTGGTAAACCCATGTGTACTTATATATGTCGCGGTATTTGTAATAAGTGTTAGTTATTCTCAAACCATTAAAACTACACCTGTAGGAGCGTTGCCCATTGCCATTGTAGCTACCAATAGAGCCTATCACCCCTCCCCAAAGGTTAGAGTCAGTCCAACTTTAGCAATGAAGTTGCCAAGAACAAGGATAATATCTCGTTTCTTGACAGAATTTAGAATATTATGAAGTTGTTCATAAAACATATCCTTCTCATCCTCATCGGGATCCTCAGTGGAGGCTTAACAACAGATAAGTCTTTAATGCTTGCTTTAATTTAGCTGTAAAAAACCTTTCATTAATGCATTGATATCCTAGAAGAGCATCACTAGCGTGTCTGCTGAGTAGCAAACCTACGCCTTGAAGATGCTTTCCATCTTCTCTCCCTGAAAAGAGAAATTTAAAATTATTTTCAAATATCTGACCTTTATCATTACTTGGGTACCTGAATTCTTGTTTCTATGGGTATCGTTAAACCTGCATTGGAGGAAGTGCTCAGTGTAGATGGCTTCAGCCTTTAGTAGTGGGGAAGAACAGGCCAACAAATAAACAGAAAACATGGCGGAAGGTTTTCCCTCAACAGAAATCTTCCAGTGCAACAAATTCAGGATCAAGAATCAAGTCCAGAGCCATTATTCCTTTCAGATTGGTATATATGGTCAGCACCTGGACACTGTGTGGTTGACCACTCCTTATCAGGGGAGAAAAAAAAAGTGGCCTTAGATGGCCAGATCGTTAGGCCACAGTGATCTGGCAGCTCTCCCCCCTTCCAATCTCCCCCCCCCACAGAAGATAATATCTCTTTTATAAGATACTAACGGTCTGCACCACGAAAAGGCGAAGTCGGAATTTAGATGCTAGACCTGGCCGGTTCTGTGCATCAACACAAGGAATTGGTGCATAGCTCTCGTTTAGTGAATTATTTAGTATTTTTGCTTTTCATAAAACCTATAAATTCAATTTATTTAAACAAAAATGATATATTGAACTCAACTAAAATTTAACAAAAAACTAAATCTTAATAAAAAATTGTAAATGGTAAAAAATACTGAAGTACAAATTGCTATGTTGTTTATTCTTTTTATTAAATTTTCGCGTAACACTTGGACACGACACACAATTCAAGTATACAATTCTTGTATACAATAAATGGCGATTGCCGAAAGACTCTAACGTTTCTTCTTCCACAGTATGTACACCCTGTAATGGATACCGACAGCTTATCACCCCATAATTTCTAGCCGTTTGCCTCGTTACGTAAGCTTCGGACACAAAATTTCCTCAGAAGATCTGGTATGCAGTTTTAGACGACGGATGGCATCGATCTAGAATGGATCGATCCGCCATTAATGGGACACCCTGGGTAGCCTTTTCATTGGAACACATATGCATTGCTAATGCTGTTCTAACAATTCCTACATCGAGGTTGCAAATTAAGGAATCGATTCCGAAATAATTTCTTGGGGATCGTCAGTAGTCAGTGACACTTCAAACTCAAAGAGAGTGCCTCCTTGAAAAGTTTAGAAAACAAATCTTTAGAGCAGTGGTTCTCAACCTTTTATGCTTCACGTACCCCCTGGAAATGTGTTGTGTTGTTTTAGCTCTGAGCAGCACTTTTTTGCACACCATGGGCTAAATGGCCAGGTCACATGGACCCCGAAGGCTCAGAGAAGGTTGGGGGAGGGGACCCACTGGAACAGCTGTTGGGAGACAGATGGTAGCCTCCCGTCAAGGCCATCCAGCGTGTTCTTTAACGTGCACAGGATATGTCTCTCCCGCACCACCGCCACGGCTTAACGTCCCATCCGACGGATGGCGGCCTTTCCAAGCCCATCGGTGTCCCCTACTGACCGTGGGCAAGGCGGGAAATTTTGCGGAGATAAATCTCAACGCTGACCCAGCTGGGACTCGAACCTGGGAACTACAGATTACGAGCCTGGCGCGCTACCGATTGAGCCCCCCCCGCCCCCCTGGAAATGTGTATGTAACTGGCGTACTCCTTGTATAGAGAGATAAAACTATAGTTATATTATAACAATGGTTATTTTTACTTTGTTACTAGATCTAGCGACTTTTGAGCTCTCATGGCGTACCCCAAAAATTTTTACCGCGTACCCCACGTTGAGAACCACTACTTTAGAAGATGAGATTATTGTTTAAAAGTGACGTGGAACAGAACAAGTGGAATTCTAAAAAGAACTGCGAAACGGAAACGTAGAAATATTGAAAATATTTTTTCTTGCGATGATGTACTGTAGAAATTGGGGAACGAGTAAATTAAAGAACGAATTGAAGCTTATTTTTCTGTAGTTAATATTTCTTTTATGTAAACTCTTTTAAATGGGTTGAAAGTTTTACATAAATGATAACGCCACTCTTATTATTTCTAACAGGATGAAAATGTGATTAAAAATCAAAGTCTACCCTCTCGTTTGATGTTCTCTTGGATTAACAGGTAAAATATGTTTCTCCCTTTTTTTTATGAAATAACTCATAAGTTACTTATTAAGCACCAGGTGTGTCACTCTGTTTTGTTTTTCGCTTAAGTGTTTATATAATATATGTAGGTTTCGTAATTTTTGGTTTGTTGCAGTTTAGTTAATTTCTAATTAGTAAAGTTTATTTAGGCTATGCAAGTCAATTGAAATGGAAATCTCTGCCATTGTCATTTGGCCTGTCAGATGGAATTCTACAGTGAGAATTAATGAGCGACTTAATATCTCCTTTTGTCGCAACTCTCCCCTCAAGGAAAAAGATTCTCTCAGGAATGCGATCCACAACGCGGGCTCCAGCAGAGTTCTTCGCAGAAGAACTAAAAGGAAGTTGTTAATTTAGCGTGTCGAAAAGTGAGGTTCCTTTTTAGAAGGGTTTGGTTCTAAAGAGGTTGGGTTGTTTTACCTCTGAGCGGCACTTTTTTCCATACCATGGGCTAAATGGCCAGGTCACAAGGACTCCGAAGGATCAGAGAAGGTTGGGGGAGGGCACCCACTGGAACAACTGTTGGGAGACAGATGGTAGCCTCTCGTCAAGGCCATCCGGCGTGTTCTTTAACGTGCACAGAGTATGGCTCTCCCGCACACGGGCCATGGCTTAACGTCCCATCCAACGGACGATGGTCTTTCCAAGCCCATCGGTGTTCCCTACTGACAATGGGCAGGGCGGGGAGTTTTGCAGAGTTCTAAAGAGAGAAGTAGCACATAGGGAGAGGATAGGAATCATTCACCTCGAATCTTGAGGTCATGAAAAAGGACAATATTGTTCAGCTTCGTTTTAAACTACAGGAGAAAGTCTCTCCAAAAGTAGCAATCGTTAGAGATTAGCTGGCAGCATTTGTAAAGTGTCAAATACAGCTAACAGAAACAAACTCATTCCCTAGTTGGTATATATATATATGCACAAGAGTAAATAGGAATAATGTTCGTGTCGTCCTCTGCTTAGTGAAATGGACATTTGCATCTTTTCTTCGAGAACACTGCATTTGGTGCTTGGCAAGAGCAAGGCTGTAAAATGACACACGAAACTTGATTCACATATAACCACAGGTGAGGTAGAATAGAAGATAGAGATTTTGGAAATAACAGCACTCCAGGTATACGATAGCACCTGCATTCCGTGTGAAAAACATGTCAGTTCAATACCTACTGATAAGATCTGTGAGGTTTTTGGGATAGATTGCATTAAGATAGTTTTTTTACCCATTGAGCTGCCCTTTTATGTACAAAATACGCAGTGGCTTAACCTGACTATCACAAAGAGCTTGGAGGAGAACAGGGGAAGAATATGGATGGAAACTCACTTCGAGACCAAACAGCATGTTCTTTAAAGTATGCAGGTTATGGTCTTCCGTGTACACGGAACCACGGCTTAACATACAATTCGATGAATGGCGAACTTTTCACACCTGCCGGTGTATCCTTTCGAACGAAGCTCAGTGCGAAGGTTAAAAAAAATATATCAATGCAGACACAAGTGGGGACTCGGACCTAGGAAAGGTTTAACCAATAACCTCAACTTCCTTCCATCCATTCCGATTGAGGAAACTCCTCTTCAAAGCCTGTTAAGAAAGCGAGGATGAGTTGTTTACTACTGAACAACACTTTTGCGCATACAACGGGCTATAAGGCTAGGTCACAAGGACCCCAAAGACTCAGAGACGTTTTTGGGAAGAGGACAGCTGTTAAGAGACAGATGGCAGCTTTCCGACAAGGCCATCCAGTGTGTTCTCTAATGGGCACAGAGTATGGCTCTCGTGCACATGGCACCATGGCTTTGCATCCCATCAGACTCACGGTAGCCTTTCCAAGTGTCCCTTTTCTGAAGGGTAGATTGACTAAATAGCCAGTCAAAGGATTCTGAGGGCTCGGAGAAGGTTGGGGGAAAGGCTGGGTTGTTTTGGGTTGTTTTACCTCTGAGCGGCACTTTTTTGCACATCATGGGCTAAATGGCCAGGTCACATGGACCCCAAAGGCTCAGAGAAGGTTGGGGGGAGGGAACCCACTGGAACAGCTGTTGGGAGACAGATGGTAGCCTCACGTCAAGGCCATCCAGCGTGTTCTTTAACGTGCACAGGGTATGGCTCTCCCGCACACGGGGCCACGGCTTAACGTCCCATCCGACGGACGGCGGCCTTTCCAAGCCCATCGGTGTCCCCTACTGACCGTGGGCAGGGCGGGGAATTTTTGCGGAGATAAATCTCAACGCTGGGGGAAAGGTGCCAGCTGTTAGGAGGCAGATGGAAGCTTCCCGTCAAAGCTATCCAGAGTGTTCTTTAACGTGAACAGGTTATGGGTCTCTTGCACGCAGACTACGTCTTAACGTCCCATCCGTTGGATGGCGGTCTTTCCTAGTTTAACGGTGCCCCCACCTTTCTGGCCGACAGCAAGGTGGGTTTAGCGGAGATAAATCTCAACGCTGACACAGGCGGGATTTGAACCTGGGAATTACAGATGACGATCCTGGCGCGTTAACGACTGAGCCACCCCCTTCCCATATAATTTGGTTAGTAACACTAAAAAAACTAACGTTTATAAAAAAAGAGTTCGTCGAAAAATTTCGTTCAATGATAAGGGTAGATCTCACTAAGGACGGACTTTGTAACCAAACATGCCGAATGCTGATCAGCTGGAGGTGAAGAGTTTTTATCTCACGTGTAAGTGTGTTTGTTATCTTGTGCGTTCAAGATGGAACGGGACTTTTTATCTCAATAGTTCTTATGCAATATACGTTCTTACGCTATACTGAAATAGATATCGGAGTTGAGATCAAAAGAATGTACGATACTATTTTTCCATTAATATTTTCCATTCAATTGCGAAGAAAATTTCTCAGAATTGAGATTTCGATAAATTACAAAACCCTTTCAATCAAGAACTGATTTAAAAATCTAAAAAATGCTTAGTCCACGATAGTAATGTCGTTTTAACTTAACTAAACATGTTTTGTAAATAATGTATCAAATTGCAGCTTAAATTATCGGTTGGTTGTTTTACCTCTGAGCGGCACTTTTTTGCACGCCATGGGCTAAATTGCCAGGTCACAAGGACCCCGAAGGCTCAGAGAAGGTTGGGGGAGGGGACCCACTGGGACAGCTGTTGTAAGATAGATGGTAGCCTCCCGTCAAGGCCATCCAGCGTGTTCTTTAACGTGTACAGGGTATGGCTCTCACACACACGGGCCACAACTTAACCGCCCATCCGATGGACGGCAGCCTTTCCAAGCCCATTGGTGTCCCCTACTGATTGTGAGCAAGGCGGGGAGTTTTGCGGAGATAAATCTCAGCACTGACCCAGCTGAGACTCGAAGCTGGGAATTGCAGATTACGAGTCTGGCGCGCTACCGCTGAGCCACCCTCGCCCCAGCTTAAATTACCTTTACAAATTACGGTTCACGCTGCCCTATACAATTATATAAAAATAATTTTATTCAACACGTGTATTGATTAAAAAGAATCGTATAGTGAGTTTAACATCGTGTTTGTACTTCTGATTCTTTTGTATGGCGTCAGCTATTTAAATATAATCGTAAACTGTAATGTTAAAATGCAAGCTTCATTTGCATTTAAACATTATAGTCGATGGGGTTGGGAAAATTATGCTATTTCGAAATTATTATATATTATTATTATTCCGCTAATTATGGCCCTAGTTCCTGTTCGTTTTGTGGCAGAGTTTTATTATACTCAGTTAAAAATATTTATCGACCGTAAAAGTACTTCACAATGCAAAATTCATCACATTTCAGATCCACTCATAGAGTGTATGTGTGCCAGTCATAGAGCTCGAGGAAATATGTATGGGGAGGGGGGATTTTGTACAATTCTGAGATGTTTTGATACTAAAAGACTGTTGTAAGAATGGGTGCGAGGTTAAACAATTATAATAATAATAAATAAATACCCCCTCAAGCAGCTGCTTGCCACAGAGGTCTGACAGGAGCCTGTCAGTTTATATGCCATAGTAGAAGGTCTGAGAGGATGGCAGGACCTCAGCAGAAAAACGACACAAACAGCCATGCCTTACCCGGGGCTCGAAACCGTTCGAATTTGTTCTTTCTGTAGGCATATAAATGGCTAGCAGTAATTTTGCTTGCTTCCACACTGGCTCTTCAGTTAAATCTGCAGTATGGCAGTATTATTGTAATGATTACTTCAAATATGAATATCTCAACCATCTCTCAACATAGAATAATGAACTAAGCTGTGGTTTGGTCTTTTCCCCGTAGATCTGCTTCATGCCGTATTCAACTGTTAGTTGTTTTCTTTATAATTATACGAAGAAGAAACGGTTAAGATTGTTACTCGATGTTGTCCATAATGGCCGCTATCTGATTTCACGAAGTAGACCCGTCATTATAATAGGAAAGGTAAGAAAAAAAATCCATCAAACTAAATCCTATCGCAGTATAAGCTAAAAAGAATGCCCATGCATAATAAGGGTTGGGTTGTTTTACCTCTGAGCGGCACTTTTTTGCACACCATGGGCTAAATGGCAAGGTCACATGGACCCCGAAGGCTCAGAGAAGGTTGGGAGAGAGGACCCACTGGAACAACTGTTGGGAGACAGATGGTAGCCTCCCGTCAAGGCCATCCAGCGTGTTCTTCAACGTGCACAGGGTATGGCTCTCCCGCACACGGGGCCACGGCTTAACGTCCCATCCGACGGACGGCGGCCTTTCCAAGCCCATCGGTGTCCCCTACTGACCGTGGGCAGGGCGGGGAATTTTGCGGAGATAAATCTCAACGCTGACCCAGCTGGGACTCGTACCTGGGAACTACAGATTACGAGCCTGGCGCGCTACCGACTGAGCCACCCCTGCCCCACATAATAAGGAATAATACATAAAGACTGTTGGAAAGAATTGGATTGTAAGACTCAATTGCTCCAAAATCTCTCTTATCGAATTTCACTACGTAATTATAAATTATCTCTTACCTGTAGCCCATTTTTTGGTGGTTTCCCTGCCAGCATCTTCTGTTATAATTAGTGGCAACAGGTCCCCCCAACACTGTGGAATATTTGTTGTCCAGATTAGAAAAAACGAAATTTAAAAAAATAGATTTTTTTTCTTCTGAGCTTTTATATTTTAGTAATATATTTTGATGCATGTATTTTGTCGTAAAATACATTATGGCTTGATTATTAATTTTGATTATTACTTGCTGTCAATCAACCAAATCATACAGCTTTCATGACATAATTTCTTAAAGTTTGATTGTAGGGTTTATTTTTTGAATTTTAGGACTAAAACTATAAATTATAATAATTATTAAACTTTAATTGTAATTTTTATCTACTTAATATCTTATCCACTGAATGACTTAAATTTATTTGTGACTTTGTGTATGGTAATTCCGGATATTTAGTAAAACATCAAATTATATCAGCTTGTTTTATTGCTCAAGTGAACTTATTAATTTTATCTTATCAAAATTCGAGAGAAATGGAAGAATTATTGTCACCACCCTTTGTGCTGGGGAGCTTCAATTTCCTTTCCCCAGATGGCGTTCTCCTCATCCCTGTCTATTTGAATGAATCCAATTGTGCCACTGCATTATTCAGCTGATTAATGAGGCGAAACCCTCAGGCGTCTCGAGCTCTCTCCTAGACAGCAGGGCGGGGTCGCCAAGTGAACTAATTAGCGGAAAGATTGGGCACAGAGTTGTCTTTGTCATTGTCAACTCTCCACACTGACCAGTCTAATCGCTTTATACTGGAACCTGATGGTCATAGGGGCGGGGGTGGCTCAGTCGGTAGCGCGCCAGGCTCGTAATCTGTAGTTCCCAGGTTCGAGTCCCAGCTGGGTCAGCGTTGAGATTTTTCTCCGCAAAATTCCCTGCCCTACCCACGGTCAGTAGGGGACACCGATGGGCTTGGAAAGGCCGCCGTCCGTCGGATGGCACGTTAAGCCGTGGCCCCGTGTGCGGGAGAGCCATACCCTGTGCACGTTAAAGAACACGCTGGATGGCCTTGACGGGAGGCTACCATCTGTCTCCCAACAGCTGTTCCAGTGGGTCCCCTCCCCCAAACTTCTCTGAGCCTTCGGGGTTCATGTGACCTGGCCATTTAGCCCATGGTGTGCAAAAAAAGTGCCGCTCAGAGGTAAAACAACCCAACAACCTGATGGTCATAATGAACTTCTTAGCTAACTTCCTTCTAAAGAGGGAGAAATGCTCAATTTTCACGTTTGTGCAAATCAATCATTAGCGTACGATTTGTTTAAAGAAAATCTTATTTTGGAGCAATGAACACGAAAAATTACGATATTAAGCCGTTCAATATTTCGTGATTTTCAATACTAGTTACAGAGTAATATTTAACATCAGAAATCTGAAACCTTCAAAAATTCATCAAAGGGGAGTTTAATTTTTTTCTAAAGGGATGTCTAGATACAATCTTTTTCCTTTTTTAAAAATATTTCTTAATCTCCTGGATTTTCATGATGCAAAGTAACATCAAAATCCCTGACATCAGAAATCTGAAACCTTCAGAAACTCAAAAAATTCACAAGAGGAGGGAGGGCTTTATTCTTTTAAAGGGATTGCCAGATACAAATGTTTTCTTTTTTGAAATATTCCTCAAAAACATGTTTCAATATTTAAAAAAAAATTAAAGCCGATTAAGTAAAAATGATTTCAAAATCAACGTTCCAAGACGTGCCACTACTTCAGGCTCCTTACAGTATATTTCGATCAGCGCAATAACTCTAGTTGTTTTCTTCATAATTCAAAAATGGTGTGGACATAGGCTTCGAACGAAAGAAGGGACATTTAATAAGGCTTATAGTTTTAAGGGATTTAATTTTTTTTACAGTTTATTTACCAAATTGTTTACTTAAAAAGCTAATGAAGTAAAATAATTTATTACCATTATAGTCATACTAGAAATCAATCAAGGCAGCTTGATTTCCAGACAGTCACTTCGACCCCTATTTGACCTTGAATGCAACACCGCATCTTAAGTTTATTTAAATTGTAAAAAGGAAGAAGGACTTCCCTACACAAAGGACGGAAATAACCTAGAAGCTATATTAGGCTTGCCCTGGTTTCTCATACAACATACAAACACACAAGGACAGTCCCTGCTGGTCTTAGTAGTCAGATACACTAACCACTAGACCAGGTAGGGTCTATTTCTTAACACTTCTAAGATCTATAGCTCTATGCACCAATATTTAACTCTCCAGCACCACTATATAGAAATTTTGCCTTTGATCTCGAAGAAGGATCCATCGCATGCGAACTTTCGAATGATTTCGAGATTTACAACCCGAAATATTCCCATGCTCAATTTTTAGCTCTCCAGCAACGATAGATTCGGACTTGACCTTTAACCTCCAAGGACCCCTCTCCAGATCCCAAATTTTGCAATGTTTCTGAGAGGCCAATTTTCATGTTTCTAGCACTTGTAGATCAAGGGTTGACTTCTACGTAGCCTCTATAAGAACCTTGAAGGACACTTCGGAGGTCAAAGTTCGGATTTTTCCCAAGATCTACGATCCGGATTACCCCCAGATGTAAATTTTCAGAACTGTACCGTTTCTGCATCATAGTTAGAATTAGAGTGATCAATCAGTCAGTCACTCACAATCGTTTATGTATATTTAATATTATTAAATAATTTAAAACCATAAAGTTTAAAAAATAATCAGCTAGCTTTCGGGTTTCAATATCATGGCTTTATATTTTTTTAAAGAGTTCAAAATCTATGTTAGTTTAAATTTGCGTATTAAAATTCGACTGTTTGTAGTTTGGAAAGATAGTAATTAGTTTAATTATTATATTTGTTAAAACTGAAATTAATTATAATTAATAAAATAATTATTCAATAATATATAAATATAATTATTAAAATAATATTTTTACACGTTTTGAAATAAAAAATTGTAATTAAAATTAAGAAAAATTAAATCACGTAAAAAAAAAAATACACATTCTTCAATTTCAATCTCCCCCCCCCCAAAAAAAAATACATATATGTATAGTATATTCGAATGAGATTGGTAAAAGCGATATGTAAAGATAAAAAGTTGCTAAAATGTTAAAGCAGTTATTATATTTAAACAACTCTCTCGCGCCAATGGCGCCCCCAACCACAATGTATTTGGTGTGCCACTGGGACTCCACGATGACGCACAAAATTTCTACAAAAATGAATATTTAAATAACATAATTTTACTCTTTCGAATACCTAATGATTTCGACAGATATTTTCAGATATTAGATGAAGAAACTCGCCGAAGTTTCTTTTATTCTATCGCAAAAATAAATTTTATGCTCAGTCAGAATATAGACAAGTGTGAAAAATTCATCCATCATTAGCAGAAAAAGCGATTCCCTTTCTTATTATTTTCGTATTCTCTTTAGTCTCTAGCGTATCAATTGTTTTTAAAGCTTATGTTTCCCAGCTCCTCCAACGTTGCGTGATGATGTTTTTATCAGTAGAAGCTTTCGATCATCCTCGTCATTACCAGTAAGAAAACGCGGGGAAAAACGCTGCAGCATTCTTTAAAAAAAAAATCATTTTGTTCTAGAATCTTCTTTTCTAAACAGAAATTGCATTTGTAAATTTTCTTGATTCCTTGTTTGCAAATAAACTGGTAAAGAAGAGTAAAGCGTTACCAATGAATTCGTAAAACGAGTGTTCGTAGACTAGCTAAGGAAAAGTACGAAAAATATGCTTCCAAAACCATGTTGATTTAGTCATTTTTTCTTCTCTTTTTTTCCTTTCTGACAGACTGGTGTTATACGGATATCGGAACATGATCACCGTGGATGACCTTGACCTCCTGAGCGAAGAGCGAACTTCACGTCACACTTGGAATAAGCTGGAGAAGCAATGGACCAAACAAAAGGAGAAAGTTCGGAACAGGTATTCTTTTTTAATGAAACGAAAAGATAGTTTCCATTGATGATATTTCAATTTAGCCTCTTTGTGGTCTCATTACAGATTCTTCTACACAAAATTCGGCAAACGTTAAGCAATGCAATCATCAACATATGCGGATCGAAAGTACAGCAATAAGAATATGCATCTCCTAAACATAGGATCAGTATAAAATAATACCCGTATTTTAAAGTGCTAAATGATTAAATACTAAAAGCAACTGTGTATCCAAAATATCCGGAAACTCTTAAACTTCGTTGGTTTGATGGCGTGGAATTAGTATCGCATGTAATGTCTTAAATGCGAAATTTCCAGATCTCTGGACTGGTAGAAGTGGGCCGATCTGTGGCCGCTGAAGAGTCCCAATTTGACACCACTGGACTTTTTTTTGGGGGGAGGGGGTCATTAGAAACATCGTTTATTCCAAAAATAATTCAGAAATTACAGCATTTGAAACAGGCCCGTCCAGCCGCGTCTCATTGCAAACGAACTTAGGACGCACAGAACAAACAATCAATGTATTAAATCTAGCAATAATTCTAGCTCATTTCTTGCAATTTTTTCACCAAGCATTTTTAGGTACATAACTGAAAGATTTCGCCAATTCATAGTGCTCATTAAAAATGTATATATTTGTGAGCTGAAAAAGAAAAAAAATCAGTAGTAAATAATCACAGGATAAGTCCTGGAGACTTTTTTACTACTGATGTTTATATTTGTGTCTCTTGATTCTTTAGATATATATATGTTACCGCTAAAGTGCAGAAATCAGTTATTCTACAGATTATCTATGTATTATGCAGATTAACTTGGGTGATCCGTTAACGTGCGGAAAATTGTTTCGTTTCTCAAATTACCTAGGTAATCTGAAAATTACCTGGATAATCTGCACATTACCTACTAGGCACTCGTTAAAGTGAAAATAAGCTTTTTGCTGGAACAACAGGAACATTTCTGTACGCTTAAATTAACATAATGTTATTTATCTAGTGTCCGAGAGTAGAGTTGAAACCAGGGTCATCCCTCTGTCAACATGAATCAGTCGTCCGAATTACAAAAAACGCCCCCAAAATGAGCAGGCCAAGTGAGAACGAATCATTTTAGTGATTCGTTATCAAGAATGAATCACTTTACCGATTCGTTCTCACTTGGCCTCCGCTCATCCGGGGCGTTTTTTATAATGCGGACGCGTGAATCACGTGACACGAAGATTCATATTCAAGAGAATCACCACTATGAGAGAAACAAACTTTTGAACTTTAACGATACGGAAGCCGTTAATGTGCACATTACCTAGGTAAAATGCGGAAAACTCTTCATTCCGCACGTTAACGGAGCAAATCAGTTAATCTGCAGATTAGCTAGGTAATGTGCACATTAACGGCTTTCGAGCTTTAGCGGTAACATATATATATTTCAGTACTCATTAGAAATGTACGTTTTCATTTTAATTAGAGAATTTTTCCTGCGGCTCTGTAAAAATTAGATTTTTCCTTAGTAGCTTTTCATAAAGTTTCGGTTAAACGGATCTGATTGAAAGGAAAAAAAACACTGCAACTGTTGCAAGTGTTATGAGACCAGACATGCTGAACAGAGTATGGACAGAAGTCGAACATCACGCTTTCTAATGGAGCCCACATTGAAGTCTGCTGGACAGAAAACGAACTTTGAGAGCTTCTTGACATTTTATACACAAAATGACTTTTAATACTTAATCATTTAATAAACATAGGCCATTAAAATATGAGTATTCTTTTGTAATGACCCTGTATACTACGATGCAAATTAAAGAACTTCAAAATTCTGATGCGTATATATATCACGACAGTTGATAGCATTAGGATCTTCTACTTTTAAACATTTCTTATCGCACCTGTGGAAAATAATTAATTTCGATAAGAAAACTGACTTTTTAACTTGAACCCTGTTTCCAGAGAGAAAACTGGACTGATATTTTCATTCGAGTACGCGAAGAAAAGTCGGGAATGAAAAAATTTTAAATTGGAGTCAAATCTCGATTCCCATTTTCATACAATGTTTTCCAAACTTTCTATAATGGTGCTCCCATAGATGTCAATTGTTGAGACGTGGCGGGCAGACATAGCTACTCAAAATGCACGTGACTATGTTTCCAAATGTCAAGAGCCAACGGTTACTGTGATGTTAAACTTCGAATCGCGTACGAGATGCAATGACTAAAGAAAGCTTGAAATTGAACAGAGCTCTCTTTCAATTGCAAGGGTTGTGTTTATATAAGCAATGCACGAAACTAAACAATCGATCTCCGACATTTTTAGAAATATAATCAGTTTTGCCATAAAACTCTTAAAAATCCCCGAGGCTCCTAAAGAAGGGATTGGATTGTTTTACTTCTGAGCGGCACTTGTTTGCACACCATGGGCTAAATGGCCAGGTCACATGGACCCCGAAGGCTCAGAGAAGGTTGGGGGAGGGGACCCACTAGAACAGCTGTTGGGAGACAGATGGTAGCCTCCCGTCAAGGCCATCCAGCGTGTTCTTTAACGTGCACAGGGTATGGCTCTCCCGCACCGTGGCCACGGCTTAACCTCCCATCCGACGGACGGCGGCCTTTTCAAGCCCATCGGTGTCCCCTACTGACCGTGGGCAGGGCGGGAAAATTTTTGCGGAGATAAATCTCAACGCTGACCCAGCTGGGACTCGAACCTGGGAACTACAGATTACGAGCCTGGCGCGCTACCGACTGAGCCGCCCCCTAAAGAAGGGAACTCCACACTCTGCAGATCACAGCATTAAGACCAGAAAGGAGCAAATAGCCTCATTGTAAAGTTCTACTTTCATTTGTTGCACATTTCTGAAAGAAAAAAAAAATCTGACGCATATATATTAATGTAGATTAGCCAATTCTTTTCAAACTCGTAATTAAAACGCCAATACACCAACAAGATAAAGCTAATTCTATGTTCCTTTTCTTACAAAGAAAATCTCATGAGACAGAGAGAGAAGAAGAAGAGGAGATAAAAAGAGAAGAATCGTCCCCTTCTCCAAAGCCTTCGCTTGTCATTGCCCTCATCAAGTCCTACTGGCCGTGGATGGCAGTTGCTGCCACCTTGGAGTTACTTTTCGATTTCGTTTCCATCATGCCGCCCTTGGTGCTCGAGTAAGTAGACTTCTTTTTTCTGTCGTATTGATTCTTAGCTCGTTTTGAAAAAAAACGAGCTAATGTTTTCACTTTCACAGTTTATCTGTCCGCTCTGCGATATTCGTTTTTTTTTTGCTTTTATAGATGAATTAAAAAAAAATGTTTCGGATAGGTAGTGATGAAATTATTGCGAATCGCATATTTCGAATGTTTCACGAGATTTAATTGCTCCCTCTAACGGTGGATAATTTTGAAATTCGAATATTGCAAAACTTTCAGTCAGTCAATATTACAATGTATTTATACTACACACACCTGCCACTGAATTAGAAACCTTCATACAGATGTACTCAAACGTCACTTGAGCAGCGTATATGCAAAATACTACTAAAGGTGGGGCGGGGGTGGCTCAGTCGGTAGCGCGCCAGGCTCGTAACCTGTAGTTCCCAGGTTCGAGTCCCAGCTGGGTCAGCGCTGAGATTTATCTCCGAAAAATTCCCCGCCCTGCCCACGGTCAGTAGGGGACACCGATGGGCTTGGAAAGGCCGCCGTCCGTCGGATGGGACGTTAAGCCGTGGCCCCGTGTGTGTGAGAGCCATACCCTGTACATGTTAAAGAACACGTTGGATGGCCTTGACGGGAGGCTACCATCTGTCTCCCAACAGCTGTCCCAGTGGGCCCCTCCCCCAACCTTCTCTGAGCCTTCGGGGTCCATGTGACCTGGCCATTTAGCCCATGGTGTGCAAAAAAGTGCCGCTCAGAGGTAAAACAACCCAACCCAACTACTAAAGGCTACTATTTAAGACTGCTGCTCGTCAGTAATTGTCAGTATTGTTGATCACAATGGGAAAAATAAAGAATCTTTTGGGGTTCGATGAAGGGCTTATTGTGGGTGTCCATCTGGCTGGAGCGACGTTTTTAAAAACAGCAGAGCTGACTGGTGAGAAGATATCTCGGGTTTTTGATCAGTGAAAAAAATAACACACATTTCTTGTCTAAGAGGCGTAAGTGTAGCGCGACAACAATCTGTCAAGAACGAGATCGCCGTTGTCTGAGAAGGCTTTTGCGGAGAAACAGGACTTCCTGTGTGCGGCAATTGACAGAAGCATTCAATGAAGGTTGTTCCGGACCCATATCTCAACGAACTATGCGTAGGGAATTGAAGAGGATCGGTATTAACAGTCGCATGACTATAAGGAAACCACTGATTTGTGCGAAGAACCTGGAAGTTCGTCTATAGTGGTGTCAGGCACACCGTGACTGGACACTGGAAGACGAAAAGAATCATGTGGTCCGACGAGTTGCTTTACACCTTGTTCTGTACCGACGGTAGGCAGAGAGTTTGGCGTGAGCCCTATGAAGCAATGTACCCAGCTTGCCTTGTAAACACTACTCAAGGTTCTCGAGGCGGTGTCATAGTGTGGATCACGTTCTGTTGGTATAGAACAGGTCCCCTGATATTTCTAGAAGGTCGGGTGTCCTCCAAAGAATATCTGAACGTTGTTGCCGATCAAGTCCATCCTGCAATGTTGACTTTTTATCCAGTAGGTGACGGCTTTTTCATGCACGACAATGTTACTATCCATTGGGCAAAATGTGTTCAGAAGTGTTCAGCGAGCATGACAGCGACTTTCACCATCTTCACTGGCCACCACAAAGCACGGATCTGAATCCCATTGAAAATGTATGAGACATGTTAGAAAAAGAGATCCGGGAGCAAAGTCCTCTTCCGTCAAATCTGAGCCAGTTAAAGGACTGTCTGATGAACGCGTGGTGTGATGGAGCTGTAAAGGCACTCCAACACTTTGTGGAATCTATGCCAAACCGCATACGTGCTGTAATTCGGGCCAAAGGAGGTCCAACTTGGTATTGAATAAAGGTTTCTAATTCAGTGGCCTGTGTGTGTAAAAATCAGACCACGATCTAAAAAAAATAAAGAGGTGGGGGGGAGGAAATAAGCGAGGAAATCGAGTCGGGGAAGGGTTGGGTTGTTTTACCTCTGAGCGGCATTTTTTTGCACACCATGGGCTAAATGGCCAGGTCACATGGACCCCGAAGGCTCAGAGAAGGTTGGGGGAGGGGACTCACTGGAATAGATGTTGGGAGACAGATGGTAGCCTCCCGTCAAGGCCATCCAGTGTGTTCTTTAACGTGCACAGGGTATGGCTCTCCCGCACACGGGACAACGGCTTAACGTCCCATCCGACGGACGGCGGCCTTTCCAAGCCCATCGGTGTCCCCTACTGACCGTGGGCAGGGCGGGAATTTTGCGGAGATAAATCTCAACGCTGACCCAGCTGGGACTCGAACCTGGGAACTACAGTTTACGAGTCTGACGCGCTACCGACTGAGCCACCCCCGTCCCATCGGGGAAGAGAAGACACTGCATTTCTACTGCAATATACCATATCCCCCTTCATTTTAGAGGTTTTTAAAGAATGTCACGAAAAATGAGTGAAATATGCACAAGTGTAATAATTTTTGGCCTTCGAACCCAGGTCCCTTAGATCAGCAGCCAAGCGCGCTAACCACTCGGCCATGGGACGGCTACTTAAAGGCTTCAAAAGTAGGAAAATGAAAAACTTTATTCTGTTTGAAAACACTTCCATATTTCTCGAGACGATGACAGTTTTTCCTTATCTTTTTATTGTTTTCGATATCTTTTATAATTTTTCGCTTTGCTCGGATGAATTTTATTTCCTTCTGTGATAGCAATTAAAAAGTCACAGTGGGAAGTAAACTATAAGTCACCTTTTGATACTTTATTGTTTACTGCTTTCCAAATGCATTGGAATAGTTGTAATGATCATTTTTATTAAAGATTTTTTAGACCGTTGGTTAACCGAACTCGTATACCTGATGTTTCCAAGTTCGAGTCCACACTGCGTGGGGCGGGGGTGGCTCAGTCGGTAGCGCGCCAGGCTCGTAATCTGCAGTTCCCAGGTTCGAGTCCCAGCTGGGTCATTGTTGAGATTTATCTCCGCAAAATTCCCCGCCCTGCCCACGGTCAGTAGGGGACACCGATGGGCTTGGAAAGGCCGCCGTCCGTCGGATGGGACGTTAAGCCGTGGCCCCGTGTGCGGGAGAGCCATAGCCTGTGCACGTTAAAGAACACGCTGGATGGCCTTGACGGGAGGCTTTGGACCTTTCCTATATTAAGGGGGGCGGGGGTGGCTCAGTCGGTAGCGCGCCAGACTCGTAATCTGTAGTTCCCAGGTTCGAGTCCTAGCTGGGTCAGCGTTGAGATTTATCTCCGCAAAATTTCCCCGCCCTGCCCACGGTCAGTAGGGGACACCGATGGGCTTGGAAAGGCCGCCGTCCGTCGGATGGAACGTTAAGCTGTGGCCCGTGTGCGGGAGACCCATACCCTGTGCACGTTAAGAACACGCTGGATGGCCTTGACGGGAGGCTACCATCTGTCTCCCAACAACTTGTTCCAGTGGGTCCCCTCCCCCAACCTTCTCTGAGCCTTCGGGGTCCTTGTGACCTGGCCATTTAGCCCATGGTGTGCAAAAAAGTGTCGCTCAGAGGTAAAAATAACCCAACAACCCACACTACGTCTGCGCCGAGATTTTCTCTCTCTAACTCTGTCTCCTCCTCTTTCGGTGAGAAAGGGAACACCGATGGGTTTGGAAATGGCGCAGTCCGTCGGATGGAACCTTAAGCCTTATGTGCAGGAGAAGTTATATCTTGTGCACTGTAAGGTTGGGTTGTTTTACCTCTGAGCGGCACTTTTTTGCACACCATGAGTTACATCGCGAGGTCACATGGACCCCGAAGGCTCAGAGAAGGTTAGGGGAGACGACCCACTGGAACAACTGTTGAGAGACATCAAGGTCATCCAGCGTGTTTTTTCACATGCACAGGTTATGGCTCTCCCGCACCCGGAGCCACGGCTTAACGTCCCATCCGACAGACGGCGGCCTTTCCAAGCCCATCGGTATCCCCTACTGACCGTGGGCAGGGCGGATAATTTTGCGGAGATAAATCTCAACGCTGACCCAGCTGGGACTCGAACCTGGGAACTACAGATTACCTGGCGCGCTACCGACTGAGCCACTCCCGCCCCTGCACTTTAAGGAATGTCGTCAACAATAATAACGGGGAGAGGGACTAAGAAACTCAATCGAGTCAGAAAAAAAGAAAGGAGGGGGAGGGGGGGGGGCAAGAAACTGGATTTTCATTGCAGTATAAACATTTCCTCCCTCCGATTTAGAGATCTTTAAAAAACTTCATAAGTGCATGAACTATACTATAGGTTTAAAAAATTTTTGCTTCTATTACTCTTATTAGCATTCTCAAAAGGAGGTAAGGGCAGGCATGACCCTGATCGCCAAGTGTGGTCACTTTTTTTTTTCTCATATTGGTTTAGAAGGTGAAGATTTTTTACTTGAACAACGAAATACCACGTGGGAAATTATAACTAAAAAGAAAGTAAAAGTAAGTTGAAGAATTAAGAAATATTTTCTTTCGAAATTCATAAAAGATTAAAAATCTTTGAGAAGCACGTTCTATATGAGCAAAATCTGACTATAAAAATTGACTCCGCATTCCGAAAACGTATAACAGGAGATCTCGATGGCCGTGTATAAGCGTGATTCCTTTCTTATGGGGGCGGGGGTGGCTCAGTCGGTAGCGCGCCAGGCTCGTAATCTGTAGTTCCCAGGTTCGAATCCCAGCTGGGTCAGCGTTGAGATTTATCTCCGCAAAATTCCCCGCCCTGCCCACGGTCAGCAGGGGACGCCGATGGGCTTGGAAAGGCCGCCGTCCGTCGGATGGAACGTTAAGCCGTGGCCCCGTGTGCGGGAGAGCCATACCCTGTGCACGTTAAAGAACACGCTGGATGGCCTTGACGGGAGGCTACCATCTGTCTCCCAACAGCGTTCCAGTGGGTTCCCTCCCCCAACCTTCTCTGAGCCTTCGGGATCCATGTGACTTGGCCATTTAGCCCATGGTGTGCAAAAAAGTACCCTGTGCACGTTAAAGAACACGCTGGATGGCCTTGACGGGAGGCTACCATCTGTCCCCCAACAGCTGTTCCAGTAGGTCCCCCTCCCCCAACCTTCTCTGAGCCTTCGGGGTCCATGTGACCTGGCCATTTAGCCCATGTTGTGCAAAAAAGTGCCGCTCAGAGGTAAAACAACCCAACCCTTTCTTATGTTACCTTTCTACTGAACTCTCACGTCCTCACAGATCTTCTCTATTTGGGTATTATACTGAAAAGAAAGAGTCAGTGGCAAGCAGCTCCTTAAAGGATTATTTTTCAATATATCTTTCTTCGGATAAGTAAGACGAACTCCCAAGCACATCGATACTGTTAAGGCTTGTGTACTCCTAGACGTTCCGATGTTTCTGAAATTGGAAAGAAAAAACGAAGTACAGGTAAGTAGGGATTCAGGAACCGCAGTAAAATGCCATCGCTGGCTCCCAGGCGATTGAGGTCTACAATTTAAGAAATCTAATCTCAACTTTATCATTATTTAGAGTATAACAAGAAAATTCTTTTCTACTTTCTTTTTGGTCTAGGTTTAATATGTTGTTTGCAATTAAATTTCGATTTAATATTTCCCTTCAAATTAATAAGTACCTTAGAATATCACCAGAGAAACGAGCTTTTGATTCTAGAAACGTATTTTCCATTCTTAAACTGAAATCAAGATTCCATTATTCAGTTGCCGAAAAAAAATTCCGATTAAAATAAAGACAATTCATCTTAGAAAAATAAATGGCAAAGATTATATTTTACGACAAAAAGAATTTCTGTTTTTTTTTTTCCTGCAGCAATCTTCATGCTATTGTTCTATTTTGATACAGAACAATTCTATCGAATTGTCCGTAACATACGCATGTCGTTTTAGTAATCTATTTCGGTTAACATTTTAATTAAGAGCATTTGCTTTTTAAAAACAATGTAAACCACTTGGGCCGTTGCACCAAATTGTGAAAAAATAAGTCCGAAAGCCGTGTTAGATGAAGAGACGGTAAAAAAAAAAGACTCGCACACTCAGCACGACTGATCAAATGGTTTTCGTTTTGCAATTAACACTTCCGCCATGGTAACTGAAAAACTCTCCTGTAGATGAGAAATTGCGCCTTCGGGATTTATTCCGGGGATGAGATTTTAGAGCATTAATTAGTGAATGATCCAGAGTAATTGAAGAAGGCTCGTTACCATAGAAACATCCCTTTTGCGGTTACTTTGCAATATTGCCAGGGCTCGTTAGTTGCAGCTGACGTGAAAGCACGTGGAGTGCGTTTCCGTGTTTTAATTAGGAGTGAGATTTAGGAGCTTGTAATTAGACATGGAATAAAAAAAAAAATTATTGCTCTAGTAGAAATAATTTTCAATGAGGAAATTTCGATGCTTGAAAGACGGTTGATATTTATTTTGCTGGAAAGCAAGAATACAATCTTTATAACCTTTCTCTGCCACCAACAAGGACTGCCTTTCTCCCGTGAGAATGGGGATTAACCCAGTTGGTAGCGTGCTAGATTCCTAATCTTCCCAGGATTATCAGTTCCCAGGTTCGAGTTTCAATTACAACAGAGTCGGAAGCCATAGAGACGATTTAAAAAATTCCCACGAAAACGGAGGCAAGTCCCAGATCTTGTGTATGGCGTGTCATGGCGGAGAAGGCCGCTGCAACCCTCTCTGGAAATTTTGGGTGAAAAATATTTTAAATTTTCTTAACCGGGAAGGACTAGTTAATAGAGATGGATTGAACCAGGAATTAACCAGGAAGGTCTAGTTAATAGAACAAATATTTTAAGGAACTTTCGAATCCTTACTCTTCCGATAAGGGGCGGGGGTGGCTTAGTCGGTAGCGCGCCAGACTCGTAATCTGTAGTTCACAGGTTCGAGTCCCGGCTGGGTCAGCGTTCAGATTTATCTCCGCAAAATTCCCCGCCCTGCCCACGGTCAGTAGGGGACACCGATGGGCTTGGAAAGGCCGTCGTCCGTCTGATGGGACGTTAAGCCGTGGCCCCGTGTTCCGTAGAGCCATACCCTGTGCACGTCAAAGAACACGCTGGATGGCCTTGACGGGAGGCTACCATCTGTCTCCCAACAGCTGTTCCAGTGGGTCCCCTCCCCCAACCTTCTCTGAGCCTTCGGGGTCCGTGTGACCTGGCCATTTAGCCCATGGTGTGCAAAAAAGTGCCGCTCAGAGGTAAAACAACCCAACCTAAATCTTCCGATAATTACTAACTCCCATTAGAGAAGAAACACCTCCTGATACAGTGATAAAATATAATGCATAAATGAATTATACTCGACATTTGTTATCACTCTTTGTATTATAATGTACCATAAATTTAATTATAATTGTTCAAAGATAAAGTTAAAAATCCCAATTCCATTTAAATCAATAAATACTAGAAATTTAACTCAATAAATACTAGTAATCCGTAGAAATCTAAAATTCTCGAGTAATGCCATTATGTGGGCAATTAATTAATGAAAATGAAATGCACGAAAATGTAATCAAACGCTGAATTGTACTTATTAATTTAATTAGTAAACAGTGATTAAAAAGTTAAAATCATCAGAGGAAGAAAGTATTTCACATTTTTATTTTTTATAGTTTAAGGCATGGATGGTGAGTATGTTTGTTATCTTTCTGCTAAGGTTTCGTCTTCCTCACAAATCTTCTCAATGGCGTATTAAACTGGCAGGCCTCTGAAGCAAGCAAGCTGCTTCAGGAAGTATTTATTTTTATTATTTTTTTAAAACAAAATTGTATATTTCACTGAGCCGTCCCATGGCCGAGTGGTTAGCGCGCTTGGCTACTGATCTAAAGGACCTGGGTTCGAGCCCCGGGTAAGGCATGGCTGTTTGTGTCGTTTTTCTGCTGAGGGCCTGCCATCCTCTCAGACCTTCTGCTATGGCATATAAACCGACAGGCTCCTGTCAGACCTCTGTGGCAAGCAGCTGCTTGAGGGGGTATTTATTTATTTATTTTATTTATATTTCACTTATGGTGAAGTCGAACAAAACCTCACTCATCTCTAGCTAGCATGATGTTTAATACGAAGAAATCGAAAAAAAAAATGGTTCACGTTACAGATCAAAATTATGTCTATTTTTGATATAGTGACCTATTCCTTAGCAGTAAAGAGTACGGTTCCAGTTGGTAGTGATAAACTCATAATTATGCGCTGCAGCATAGACTGGCAAATATGTCGAATATCATCCAGGGGATAACGGGCTCGGTGTGGTTCTTGTGTCGAGACATCTGGGGTTGGGGTGCAGGTGACATTCACTCTTCGAGGAGAACAGTTCCAATAGATTTTCGTAAGAATATGTTTGTTTCTTTCCAAAATCTCAGGACGAATTCCATTTCACTTTTAGAATCTTAATAATAGGAATTGAGGTAAAAACATTAACGATATATATTACACAAAATATTTCGCAATTTTTTTTTACAGATCACGAAAATGGATGCAAAAATTATAATATCGGAAACGCGGAATATTCCAGTCCATTCTGACTCGGTCCAGTCAATTGCCTTCCGATTCCATTCCCAACTTGTATCACTAATACTGATGGTTGAAAGTGATAAATATTAGAGGCTCAAAATAAAGCTATAGAAATATAGTTAACCAATTTTATACGTTAACTATTGGCTGAATGTCTATACCTCGGCCCATTGCCATCACTATTTCTAAGAGGAAAATTTGGATGATCTTTGAATTGGAGACGGCATTTAGGTAAATATTTATTTTTCGTCAAAAAGAGAGGGATTCCTGGAACAATTAGGAAGCAGAGAGTGTTACTGCAGAACAGACAAACCGAAAGGGAGTAAACAAAACAATTGAAGGTCAACCGTAACTGTATAGATATGAGGCTTGTAAGTAGATTTTTGATATGGTATTAAATCTTGAATTTTTTTGATAGTAGTTATTTTGTTTGAATTTTGATTTGATGGTAGAAGATGATGGAGGGTTGTTGTTTGGGTTGTTTTTACCTCTGAGCGGCACTTTTTTGCACACCATGGGCTAAATGGCCAGGTCACATGGACCCCGAAGGCTCAGAGAAGGTTGGGGGAGGGGACCCACTGGAATAGCTGTTGGTAGACAGATGGTAGCATCCCATCATCCAGCGTGTTCTTTAACGTGCACAGGGTATGGCTCTCCCGAACACGGGGCCACGGCTTAACGTCCCATCCGACGGACGGCGGCCTTTCCAAGCCCATCAGTGTCCCCTACTGACCGTGGACAGGGCGGGGAATTTTGCGGAGGATGACGTTGAGGACTCAGCTGGATTTATTGCTGAAAAGTAGGATTAGCTGCTAAATCAACTAACTGAATCCAAGAAAAGGAGCGAACAGATGATAAAAGGAAGTGTAGGTTCGTCGAACGATAGACGAAGACTTAGAAAGAGAGATGAATGAATTAAGAATTTCGAACAACAGTAGGGAATAGTACAGTAGGATCAAAAATATTAAGATTCATGATATCGCAGAAGAGGATGGTGAATCTATTGGAGATCTAATGGTGAGCATGAAGAAATTGGCTTCAGAGCTAAAAATTGAAGCGTTTAAAAGGAGGATTGGATTGATGCCAAATATCGTGCGAAAACTAAAAAAGATAGTAGGCAATCTCCTGTAATATAAGTACAGTTTAAGAATAAGAGATATAAGGAAACTTGGATTGAAAAGGTACGATTAATGAGTGGTTATGCATTTCCTGGGAAGAACATTTACATAAACGAAAATTTGACCCCAAAAAGTAAAAATTTATTTTTTTCAGTCAATAAATCTTGCCTGCCAAATTAACAAAATACTCATAAGGAAGGATGATAAAGTAGTAGTAATCAAGAGCTCACAGGTCTTGGTTGAGCTGAGAGCAAAACTAAATATATTTTTGTTCTTATTCTTTTTTATGTGTCTTTGTTTCACTTATGATGTTGGATAACCTTTTGGATCGTTTTTAATGATGCTGATATGAATGAATATTGTGATGATACGAAATAAAAAAAATAAATACCCCCTCAAGCAGCTGCTTGCCACAGAGGTCTGACAGGAGCCTGTCAGTTTATATGCCAGAGTAGAAGGTCTGAGAGGATGGCAGGACCTCAGCAGAAAAACGACACATACATCCATGCCTTACCCGGGGCTCGAACCCAGGTCCCTTAGAGCAGAATGGTGTTAAAATATAGTATTAAACAGATGGGGAGGGGGTAATACATTAATAAAGATTTTCTATTGTAAATATTCAGCTGCTTGAGGGGGTATTTATTTTTTATTTATTTTAAATATTCATTCATTTAGGAAATACTGGAATAATTTTATTGTTTTTTTTTCCCCTCAATGTAGGTTCAAAGATATTATTGTTTTTGTGGAAATAAAGATGGTAAAAGAGTAAACTCTCTGTTGCATATATTGGAAATTATGAAAAAATCGTTTTGGAACCTGATAAATTAACGTGGATTTTCATCTTTCACTTAAAAACCATTGATATTAGTGTGGTATGTGAGGAGGTTTCCACTGAGTCTTCAGAGCAAATTTCTGAGAATATTAAAATTAATTTTCTTGAAATTAGATTATAAGTAATACACCGATCTCCCAACAAAAGTATTAGAAGGATTTTAGAGGATTTTTCCTTTTTTTTTTGGAGAAAGTAACAGAAGTTAAAAATATAATTATATTAGGAGACAAGAATACTGATGTTGGAAATATGCATAAATTCGGATATAATGAATATTTGAATATGTTACTGGATATGAACCAATTGTAAAAGGATATACAAGAGAGGAAGAAACAGTAACAAGAGACTCAACCGACGATGGACGGCGGCTATTCCAAGTGTCAGTCTCTCACCGAGGGCAAGGAGGAATTAGCAGAGAAAATTTTCAACACAGACACAGTGGGGTCTGGAGTCTCGAAATATGAGGCCTTAATATAGGATTGGATTGTTTTACCTCTGAGCGGCACTTTTTTGCACACCATGGGCTAAATGGCCAGGTCACATGGACCCCGAAGGCTCAGAGAAGGTTGGGGACCCACTGGAACAGCTGTTGGGAGACAGATGGTAGCCTCCCGTCAAGGCCATCCAGCGTGTTCTTTAACGGGCACAGGGTATGGCTCTCCCGCACACGGGGCCACGGCTTAACGTCCCATCCGACGGACGGCGGCCTTTCCATGCCCATCGGTGTCCCCTACTGACCGTGGGCAGGGCGGGGAATTTTGCGGAGATAAATCTCAACGCTGACCCAGCTGGGACTCGAACCTGGGAACTACAGATTACGAGCCTGGCGCGCTACCGACTGAGCCACCCCCGCCCCGCACAGTGGGGTCTGGAGTCTCGAAATATGAGGCCTTAATATAGGATTGGATTGTTTTACCTCTGAGCGGCACTTTTTTGCACACCATGGGCTAAATGGCCAGGTCACATGAACCCCGAAGGCTCAGAGAAGGTTGGGGGTGGGGACCCACTGGAACAGCTGTTGGGAGACAGATGGTAGCCTCCCGTCAAGGCCATCCAGCGTGTTCTTTAACGTGCACAGGGTATGGCTCTCCCGCACACGGAGCCACGGCTTAACGTCCCATCCGACGAACGGCGGCCTTTCCAAGCCCATCGATGTCCCCTACTGACCGTGGGCAGGGCGGGGAAATTTTGCGGAGATAAATCTCAACGCTGAACCAGCTGGGACTCGAACCTGGGAACTACAGATTACGAGTCTGGCGCGCTACCGACTGAGCCACCCCCACCCCACCCCCCTTAATATAGGAAAGGTCCAAAGTAATCCATAGGATCACCGTATGTAGAATGCTATGAAAAAGTGAAAATTTAGATATTACGATAAAGAAGTGATATTTATAACTGTTTATATGCAGGCTTAAACTGAATGAGTACTAGTTAAATAAAAATAAATAAATACCCCCTCAAGCAGCTGCTTGCCACAGAGGTCTGACAGGAGCCTGTCCGTTTATATGCCATAGTAGAAGGTCTGAGAGGATGGCAGGTCCTCAGCAGAAAAACGACACAAACAGCCAGGCCTTACCCGGGGCTCGAATCCAAGTCCCTTAGATCAGTAGCCAAGCGCGCTAACCACTCGGCCATGGGACGGTAAAATAAATACCCCCTCAAGCAGCTGCTTGCCACAGAGGTATGACAGGAGCCTGTCAGTTTATATGCCATAGTAGAAGGTCTGAGAGGATGGCAGGTCCTCAGCAGAAAAACGACGTAAACAGCCATGCCTTACCCGGGGCTCGAACCCAAGTCCCTTAGATCAGTAGCCAAGTACTAGTTACAACATTTATAATGTTTTGCCCAGTAATATTCAGTAGGAGGTGCGTATGCCAACTAAGGAAAGTAAAATGTTTGTTAGATAACAAACCTACTCTGATTTTTTTTTCTGATTCAATTTTCAGTCTGCTGTTGAATTCTGATTTTGAATATTTCGCTGAAGACGAAATATAGGTTTGTTAATTGGACGTTTTCAAATGAAGAAATTTAATCTACGATTACTGAACGCGGATTTTTTTTTTAGGGGTGAACGCAATTTTTTTTTTAGTGACAAAAGAAGTTTTTGTTTTCTTAGAAATCTTACGTTTTTCAAGTCGGGAGAGTTCGAATCGGTATTTTTGACATTTTCCCAGGAACTGAAATAATCAGCAGGTTTGTTCCATTTATCAAGGAGATGAAATGAGAGCTGAAAGTCATTTTTGAAAAAATAAGATCTCACAGATCTTATTTTTAGATGGGTTCTATCTAACATATTACCTGGAAGTAATATGTTAGATAAATGTAGAGGAAAAATTGTGATTAACCTGGTGGGACCTGAACCTACGACCTCCTAATTAATGTCAGGTGCTCTGACCACTGAGCTACCGGCCGCTGATCTATCTCTAAAATGCTGCCTTGTAATTTAAACATATGTTAATGCAAGCTGGCCGAGTGGTTAGCGCGCTTGACTACTGATCTACGGGACCTGGGTTCGAGCCCCGGGTAAGGCATGGATGTTCGTGTTGTTTTCTGCTGAGGTCCTGCCATCCTCTCAGATCTTCTACTGTGGCATATAAACTGACAGGCTCCTGTCAGACCTCTGTGGCAAGCAGCTGCTTGAGGGGGTATTTATTTTTATTTTATACAAATCAAAGATGTAACAGATTCAGTTTTGCTCACAGAAAAAAATTGGAATCAAGATGTCTTTGTGGCTGGTTGTGTGAACATGACGAGATTCAGTCAAAAAACAGCAGTTGACCAGATAGAATACAGCATGACATCAACAGTAAAGGAGAGACAGATCAGTGGTTGGTAGCTCAGTGGTCAGAGTACCTGACATGTTATCAGAAGGTCGTGGGTTCAGATCCCACCCGGCTCAAGACAATTGTTCCTTTATATTTATCTGAAAATTACTATATTGAAAACACTGCATATAAGTAGCGGGTTGGGGGAGGTGGGGGTAGAAAGGAAAAAATTCTTTGTTCGAGAAGCTGGCAAACGTCTACTCCTTGTTAAGTTTGCGTGCTGTGATAGGATTTTGGGTTGTTTTACCTCTGAGCGGCACTTTTTTGCACAACATGGTCTAAATGGCCAGGTCACATGAACCCCGAAGGCTCAGAGAATGTTGGGGTAGGGGACCCACTGGAACAGCTGTTGGGAGACAGATGGTAGCCTCCCGTCAAGGCCATCCAGCGTGTTCTTTAACGTGCACAGGGTATGGCTCTCCCGCACACGGGGCCACGGTTTAACGTCCCATCCGACGGACGGCGGCCTTTCCAAGCCCAGCGGTGTCCCCTACTGACCGTGGGCAGGACAGGGAATTTTGCGGAGATAAATACTGCTGTGATAGGAACTCGTCAGTATAACGCAACATAAAGAATGTCTGTGAGTACGCGAGACCACAGATAAACAACACGCAAACGGAAAACAAACTTCTGTGCGTTAGATTGTTTTACATCTGAGTTGCACAAAATGGGCTTAAATGGTCAGGCCATAAAGACCCCAAGGGCTCAGAGAAGAATGGGAAAGGGGATCCACTAAACACTGTTAAGAGACAGATGGAATCTTTCGTCAAGGCCATCCAGAGTATTCTTTAACATGCACAGGATCTTCTGCCTTTTTTTCGGGGGGGGGGGGGGACCACGACTTTATGTGAGATCCGAGAGACAGCAGACTTTTTAAGCCCATCGGTGCATCCCTTTCCGACAGAGGGCAGGGTGGGTGCTTAATTTCTGTAGGATTCGAATCCAAGTCTCTTTACGCCGCAGCCAAACACAATAGCTGCTAGACCACTTAGATCCATGGGGCTGCAAACCCTTGGAAAAGAGTATGTTAATTTAAAAAAAGGTTGAACAGCACTACATTGAAGAATTAATTTTTTGCTACTTTTTCTTTCATGTTGTGAGTCTTGTCACAAACCATCCGTTTCGGTTGCTCATTTTACATGTAAATGTGAAGAGTTTGACAAACAGGTATTCTTTTCTGCAGCTTGATTCTCAACTACATCTCGAACGAGGAGCCCCACTGGCACGGCTATGTGTACGCGAGTCTCCTGTTCGTGACATCAGCAGTCTCCTCGTTCCTCATGAGTCACAACATGTTCTTCCTGGTTTCGACGTCACTGCTCGTGCGTTCCGGACTCACTGCCGCCATCTATCGAAAGGTAAGTGAACAGAAACTGAATTTTAAAATTTCTAATCATACCATAAATCAGGGCTGCCCAACATCTAACAAGTAGGGGGGGGGGGGGGCTGCATTGTACCTTGAGTTTGGTTATTTGACCTGTAAGCGGTATTTTTGTTCGCAAAATGGATTGAATGGCCAGGTCACAAAGACCCCCAAAAGGCTCGGAGAAAGTTGAAGAAGAGAATCCACTGAACAGCTGTTAGGAGCTTCCCCTCAACGTGCATAGGGTATGGTTCTCCTGCACACAATAATTGCCTAAACACCGCCTCTGAAAGACGGAGCCTTTTCAAGTCCATTGGTATCCTTTTCTCATCAAGGTCAGAACAGGGTTCGAAGAGAAAATATCAATGCAACACAGCTGGGACTTGAACCTAGGAATAATCGAATATGAGCTTGATGTGCTAAGACTAAGGTAACCCCCAAACCTTTAGGTTTAGGACTTACTCGCAAAACCTTAAATAACTTCCAGTGGGCAGCATTACAAAAAAAAAGTGTTTGAACTGGCCAAAAGTTAAAAAAAAAACTCTGTACTATTTACATAATCATGTGCTTATAATACTATGCAGAATGCTATACAAAGCTCAGACACTCAAAGGAGAAGGTTACGTGTGATCTCTGAGATGTCTTAGATGCAAGCAACACAGATGCTGATCAACGTTCAACCACGGGATGAGAAAAATATGCGATTAAACTGATTTTCAAAAAGATATTATTTATTGGCCCTCGACGTATTAATGCATCTGCAGCAAAAACTATGGAAATCACAGGACTGCCAAAGGCTACCATCTCTAAAGTGTGTAGCAGACACATTCTCAATGTCTGGAAGGAGTAAATATGGCAAACGTCGTAAACTGCAAGAGAGGACCACCAGAGCATTCAGAGGTGTATGAGGTCAAATCGACGTTCATCTGTGAACCAAACGACCTCTTCTTTCAACATAAGCCGAGATCAACCCATACCATCTCGAAAATAGGAGTAAAAGTTGATGCTCTGCCTGAACGTCTAAACCAAACCTCTATTTTTACTAAACGCCCAGGTAAATTCTCAGGACGATCCTCTGAAAGTTGTGGAGCTAATATCATAGATTCATACCAATCTCTATTGAAGTTATCCCCCGTCAAACTTTATTTCATGATTAACTGCCTCTTCAGATAACCTAATTGCAGTCTTTGTATCTGTTGTCACATGACTGTCTTGGAAATGTCGCCGTCCATTGGAAGGTACGTTAAACCGTGGACCCGTGCATGTATAACCATACCCTGTGCACGTTTAACAACACGCTCGATGACTTTGACGGAGGCTTCTCTCTGTCTGTCTCCCAACAGCTGGCCATTTAGCTCATTGTGTGCAAAAAAATAGTGCCGCTCAGAGGTAAAACAATCCAACCCACAAGACTCTCCAAAGCTATCATACCTAAAGTCTCTAAACTCCAGGGTCAATTTTTTTGGAGGGGAGGAAGTTTTGCCTCACTCAGCCCAGTTTCTATTCCTCATTTTTCGAGGGGCGGGGGTGGTTCAGTCGGTAGCGCGCCAGGCTCGTAATCTGTAGTTCCCAGGTTCGAGTCCCAGCTGGGTCAGCGTTGAGATTTATCTCCGCAAAATTCCCCGCCCTGCCCACGGTCAGTAGGGGACACCGATGGGCTTGGAAAGGCCGCCGTCCGTCGGATGGGACGTTAAGCCGTGGCTCCGTGAGCGGGAGAGCCATACCCTGTGCACGTTAAAGAACACGCTGGATGGCCTTGACGGGAGGCTACCATCTGTCTCCCAACAGCTGTTCCAGTGGGTCCCCTCCCCCAACCTTCTCTGAGCTTTCGGGGTCCATGTGATCTGGCCATTTAGCCCATGGTGTGCAAAAAAGTGCCGCTCAGAGGTAAAACAACCCACAACCCAACTCATTTTTCGAAAAGTTATATGTTGAAATTATAAGCGTTGAAGGTTAAGTGTTTGTATTATTTCGTTTCGTTCTTCAGTCTCTTCGTTTGAGCAGTGCATCTCGACGCCAGTACACCGTAGGAGAGATGTGTAATCTCCTCTCTGTCGATGTCCAGAAGGTTTTTGATCTCATCTGGTATTTCAATCTCGTGTGGAGCGCCCCTCTGAGGATCATCTTCTCCATCGTGCTCCTCTGGCGCTATCTGGGAGTGTCGTGCCTCGCAGGCGTCGCCGTCATGATCATCCTGATGCCGCTCACGGGAATCATCGCTCGCAGGAGCAGTGCTTTTCAGGTACGTGATAATCGGAAGTGATTTCTGCTGTCGCTGATTCAATGCAGCGAGTCACTGGAAGCGAAATGACTCTTAATTTTTGATTTGGAATATAAAAATTGTTTTAACAGATGAATCATTTTGAAATTTAAAATATTTTGTCATTGTTTTCAAAATTAGCACTGTTCACATTATTTATGGTTTGTGAACACCAACAATATTTGAAAAGTTATAGATTTTAACGTTACTTAATCAATCGAATATTTTCTTCACTTCCAATTATTGAGGGGCGGGGGTGGCTCAGTCGGTAGCGCGCCAGGCTCGTAATCTGTAGTTCCCAGGTTCGAGTCCCAGTTGGGTCAGCGTTGATTTATCTCCGCAAAATTCCCCACCCTTCCCACTGTCAGTAGGGAACACCGATGGGCTTGGAAAGGCCGCCGTCCGACGGATGGGACGTTAAGCCGTGGCCCCGTGTGCGGGAGAGCCATACCCTGTGCACGTTAAAGAACACGCTGGATGGCCTTGACGGGAGGCTACCATCTGTCTCCCAACAGCTGTTCCAGTGGGTCCCCTCCCCCAACCTTCTCTGAGCCTTCGGGGTCCATGTGACCTGGCCATTTAGCCCATGGTGTGCAAAAAAGTGCCGCTCAGAGGTAAAACAACCCAACCCAATTATACACACTACTCTCTTTCCTACATCTATAATAATAAAAGACGGTGTCTGTATGTAGCAGCCGTAACTCATGGGGAAACAGTGGTAGACGCTTGAAATTTTCAGAGAGTATTCCTAGTTGTCGTCCGGATTGCAGTGCCAAATTTCAAGTGGAGGATCCAAAAGGGCGATTTCTAGAAGCAAAAATATTTACCATACTTTTCATACGGGAAACGTTCATCGCTGTTAAATTTATTGTTGCCATTACTGCTCCTTAACTGTGAATGTAAGAGAAATAACATTTAAGTCTGCTGCCGTTGCCAGATTCCCAACAACACTTCCAAAGGAATCATTATTTTACGACGTCCCGTTGCAGTTAGGGACCCAATTTTTTTAACCCAGCTCGAGGTTACGCAGGGAGAAACCGCTTACGAAATTTGGGATATTTCGGTCAAGTAGATCAGAAACCACATAATATCAAAAACTGTCGAAATGAAAATCTCGATAGTTTGCGGCAAAGTCACGGGTTATGAGAGCGCTGTTATGAGAGCGCGCCATCGTGAAGAGAGCGGGCCTGAGCCTGTGGTACTGTTGTCGCTTCTGACATCAAAAGATGATTCTGACCAACACCACCTATAACAGAAAGCCAGACCAAATTTATGACGTCAGCCTAAGTGGTCCTGTCATACACATATATCTTATATTTATGATTCTAATATTATTACTGGTAGATTCTCTGCTATTCTTTACACTAATGTTTGTCTATAAAAATATTTTATTTAGAAGAAATTTTATTTGTATCAATTAGCATTGTTATATTTGCTAATAAATACGAAAAATTTTCTTCCTTAATAAAATACATTTATAGATAAACATTAGTATGAAGATTAGCACAAAAGTCCACACTAATAATATTAGAATCAAAAATATAAGAATTGTTTATATAGTAGGACTACTTAATGAAGTCAAAAATTTGGTACATTGACCTTCTGTTATAGGAGGTGTTGATCTGACGAATCTGATTTCGAGGATTGTGAGTTGAGCTTACAAAGTATTTGAGAGGAAATTATTATTAAAGATTTCGCACTTGACAGTGGATTAGAGCTGAATCAGTTATATACTAATAATTTTGTCCTAATCCTTTGGGGGCGGGGGTGGCTCAGTCGGTAGCACGCCAGACTCGTAATCTGTAGTTCCCAGGTTCGAGTCCCAGCTGGGTCAGCGTTGAGATTTATCTCCGCAAAATTCCCCGCCCTGCCCACGGTCAGTAGGGGACACCGATGGGCTTGGAAAGGCCGCCGTCCGTCGGATGGGACGTTAAGCTGTGGCCCCGTGTGTGGGAGAGCCATACCCTGTGCACGATTAAAGAACACGCTGGATGGCCTTGACGGGAGGCTACCATCTGTCTCCCAACAGCTGTTCCAGTGGGTCCCCTCTCCCAACCTTCTCTGAGCCTTCGGGGTCCTTGTGGCCTGGCCATTTAGCCCATGGTGTGCAAAAAAGTGCCGCTCAGAGGTAAAACAATCCAATCCAATCCTAATCCTTTGTTTTATCCCTTAGTAAGTGAATGAAAAAAAATGGGTATCATAAAATATACATGCTCTTCATGAAAGAATATACATTGATATGGAAAATGTACAATTTCTATTTTATCCATTTTCATTGTGATGACAACAAACTTTTATGATAATTTTCCAAACTGTTGGTTATGGTAAAGAAAATGTGCTGAATATTAATTACCTTTGCACTTTTATCTCTGCGGTTACAGAAAGTAGGTGTTACAAAGTAAGAAATGAATTTTCATGAAATGTGTGCATTATTTGAAACACCCTATATGTTTATATTTCTTCTCAACCAGAATTAGTTTATTAATATTTTTTAAATGCTAGTCTCAAACAACACCATGGGGTTTGTCGCATCTCCTGAGTTACAAGTTAAACTAATGATATCAAGATTTAGACTTCCTAATTTAATAAGTAATTACTGCAATATTCGGGGCGGGGTGGCTCAGTCGGTAGCGCGCCAGGCTCGTAATCTGTAGTTCCCAGGTTCGAGTCCCAGCTGGGTCAGCGTTGAGATTTATCTCCGCAAAATTCCCCGCCCTGCCTATGCATCAGTAGGGGACACCGATGGGCTTGGAAAGGCCGCCGTCTGTCGGATGGGACGTTAAGCCGTGGTCCCGTGTGCGGGAGAGCCATACCCTGTGCACGTTAAAGAACACGCTGGATGGCCTTGACGGGAGGCTACCATCTGTCTCCCAACAGCTGTTCCAGTGGGTCCCCTCCCCCAACCTTCTCTGAGCCTTCGGGGTCCATGTGACCTGGCCATTTAGCCCATGGTGTGCAAAAAAGTGCCGCTCAGAGGTAAAACAACCCAACCCAAACTGTAATATTCAGGCTTGCTAAACATTCTGCTCTTTATTAGTTAGGAATTTTATAGTCTTATTTCAATTCTCAAATTTTGTATCAGAATGAATGTGAAATGAATAATTTGTGGGTATTTACCAAACATTATACAAGGATTTTTTTTTTCATATATATTTCTAGGAAATAGATTAAAACATTTGCATTTTAATCTTTCCATCAAGCCATCTCAAATTATTCTCGTTACAAACGTCACTGACATAATTTGAAAGCACTTTTAGAAGTTATCCCAAAGTTGTAAAGTTCATATTCCAAAATGCACATGCCACAAAATCTTTGAAATATGTATATCTGTTCTTCTAGAGATTTCCGTTAAAACGTATTTTAAAAATTATTATAATGTAGCATTGATAAAATGAAATATGTTCAATTTTCACTTAATAATGGTGTTAGCAAGTTTAAAATATTTTCATTGGTATAGATTTCTCGATCATAATGTGTTCATAGCATCTAACTAGATTACTAAAAATCAGACCAGGGAAAATGCAAGCCCTTAAAATAGTTCTGTTGGTACTTCAGCAGTATACTCATTTGCATTGGATTTATTCTGAACATTAGTATTGGGAATGCTTATAAAAACAACTCCAAGGTCAATAATGACCTCGATATGCAAGTTGCAAAATATTCTATTTTTTTTATCGATGCTTTTTTTTTTGCAGAATTTTTTTCAGAGATTTTATTTACAGAAAAATGAAGTATAAAATGTATCATTCAAATTACGTTAATTTCCTTGTATTTTCAATATGGGTAAATGATTACCATAAACGAAATAGCAGAAAGACAGAATATTTTTACTGGAGTTCGAAGTCAAAATGTTTTGCAAACAAACATTAGTATTTCTGGGCCAAAAGGCCAGTTCTAAATTAGGCTAGATATTAAATATTTAAAAATATAGCAGTTTCTAAAAATTTACGGTAAAAGTATGGCAAAATTTATGGTATTTAACCAAAAAAAAAAAATTAAGCGTCTAAATAAAATAAATGTTGTTTAAACAAACAATGTGTTTAAGCAGAAATGATTTCATAGCTTTTTACTTAATATTGAGGCAAGTTTTGCGCTAATGCACTATTAAAATTGAAGGCAGTTTAAAGGTATACCCCTGCATAGGTTAGATACAAGATTATAAATACCTTTAGACACTGTTTTGGGATATTGTCAAAATCCAGTTCTTAAGAGTAGAGTTGTTTCTAAATGTGGAGTTGGGGTTGCTTCTTTTCGGTTTATTTTTCCAAATTTATCACAAAACACAGGACTTTTTAGTTCGTTGATTCACGTGTATTACAAATTCACTTTTTTCACATATAGTCCTGTTGCATGATTGGCGCTTCCGTTTTTTATTGCTTGCTATTAAATGTTTAAGGACTACGATGTTTTGTTATGAACCGTGCATTTTTTTTTAAGTATCGGCAGTTTTTTTATATTTACTATTGTTTAAATTTTTTAAAAGTTTACTGTTGGTAATTGTAAAACACCAACTGTAAACTTTAATCTAAACACGTAAAACAATAGTATTTATATCATAATTATCAGCAAATATTAACCAAACAATAACTGCTTTCCGTGTGAAAAGGAAAAAATAATGTATACAAGTATTTCAATTTGAATTTCTCTGCACTGAAAATCGTTTAATTTTTCTTGCCCTTAATAAACAATGATTGCAGAACTTCAATTAATCATTTCACAGCTTATCTGTAAAAAAAATTACGCTACAGAGGATTAGAATTTTATATTCAGCATAGTTTCATATAAAGCGAAATGCCACTTGTCATATGCGCTTAGTCTGTTGACTCGCGTGGCATTTCGCTTACCGTCAGACTCGTTTTGTGATGTCACGTTTTCAGCATTCGGGCCCGCTCTCTTCATGATGCCCAGGTTGGCGTCAGTAACGACCTGAGCGTCGCGACCTGAGTAACGCGAGGCAATTCTTTTTGGCCGAGAAATACCAATGTTTGTTTGCAAGAAATTTTGACTTCGAACTCAGATAATGATATTCTGTCTTTCTGCTATTTCGTTTATGGTAGTCATTTACCCATATTGGAAATATACTGCTCACAAAAATTAGGGGATATTTTTATTGCTTCATATTCATTTTGAAATATCCCCTAATTTTTGTGAGCAGTATACAAGGAAACCAACGTAATTTGAATGATACATTTTTTGCTTCATTTTTCTGTAAATAAAAATCTCTGTGAAAATTTCTGTAAAAAAAAAAGTATCGATAAATAAATATAGAATATTTTGCAACTTGCATATTGAGGTAATTATTGACCTTGGAGTTGCCTTTATAGGCATTCCCAATACTATGTTGAGAATAAATACAACGCAAATGAGTATACTACTGAAGCATAAACATAACTATTTTAAAGGCTTGCATTTTTCCAAGTCTGATTTTTAGTAATCTAGTTAGATGCTATGAACACATTATGATCGAGAAATCTATACCAATGAAAATATTTTAAACTTGCTAACACCATTATTAAGTGGAAATTGAACAAATTTCGTTTTATGAATGCTACATGATAATAATTTTTAAAATAAGTTTTAACGAAAATCTCTAGAAAAACAGATATACATATTTGAAAGATTTTGTGGTATGTACATCTTGGAATATGAACTTTACAACTTTGGGATAACTTCTAAAAGTGCTTTCAAATTATGTCAGTGACGTTGACGTGTTGAATCTAAAGTGTCTAGGAGAGGGCATAAACTCACAAAACTAACCTTTAATGCAATAAAAACAAATTATACGCATTAAAAGTGAGACCCGGGCAGCATCGGGTGCCGTTCAGCTGTATATCAAATGTCTTCCTCAATATGTTCTTAGCTGCTTTGTAGTCCCTCTCATTCCAGCAAATATTCTTCATTTTCTTCCCTACAATAGATTTCGTTATTTTTATCATCCGTGTCATTCTCTCAAAATATTTCTCACTACTTCTGTCATGTTCCCAAAATCAATTCCGTTGCCTTTTATCATCTCATTTGTTCTCCCATAACATTCTCCATTAACTTTGCCTTCTCTATAGTTTTTCTTGCTTTTTATCATCTCCTTCATCATTCATAATGCTCTTGGTTACCTTAGTATCCTCTCCATAGTACTTTTCATTGCTTTTATTTCCCCTCTTTCATTCTTTGATAATAATCTTCTTTACCTTTGTCTTCTCTTTGAAATATTATTCGTTGCTTTTTATCACCTCCTTCATTCTTCCATAATACTCTTCGTAGTTTTTTATCACCTTCTTCATTCTTCCATAATACTCTTCGTAGCTTTTTAATCATCTTCATTCTTCCATAATACTCTTCGTAGCTTTTTATCATCTTCATTCATCCATAATACTCTTCGTAGCTTTTTATCATCTTCATTCTTCCATAATACTCTTTGTAGCTTTTTATCACCTTCTTCATTCTTCCATAATACTCTTCGTAGCTTTTTAATCATCTTCATTCTTCCATAATACTCTTCGTAGCTTTTTATCATCTTCATTCATCCATAATACTCTTCGTAGCTTTTTATCATCTTCATTCTTCCATAATACTCTTCGTAGCTTTTTATCATCTTCATTCTCCCATAATACTCTTCGTAGCTTTTTATCATCTTCATTCCTCCATAATACTCTTCGTAGCTTTTTATCATCTTCATTCTTCCATAATACTCTTCGTAGTTTTTTATCATCTTCATTCTTCCATAATACTCTTTGTAGCTTTTTATCACCTTCTTCATTCTTCCATAATACTCTTTGTAGCTTTTTATCACCTTCTTCATTCTTCCATAATACTCTTTGTAGCTTTTTATCACCTTCTTCATTCTTCCATAATACTCTTCGTTTCCTTTGTCTTCTTTGAATAACACATTTTCGTTGCTTTTATGATCTTCATTCTACCATAATACTTTACGGTGTATTTTTATTGCTTCCTACGTGACATCGAAGAAATGTTTCGACCACATACATATTTTTGCAATGGTCAGAATTTTGAAGCGCAGCTTGACTAAAAATTTAACACATAAGGTCTTAAGCATTTATTCCCATAATGCTTTTCCAGGGACGTATCTACGAGGGCTGCTTTGGGGGTTCCAATAATCTCCCTGTGAGCATTTGACAAGTGGCATTTTTGAAAGGGATAAAAATGCGCTTAATTTCATTTTTTAGCATGCGCAGATTTGAAGTATCAGGCTCATTTATGTGCAGCTCATCTTCTGCTGGTAAGGTCAAGGTAATATTAGCTCATGGTGAAATTAACCTCCAATATTGAGCTACCTACACCAAAGGCTGGTAAGTCAAAACCTCCCCCGTCCCAAAATTCTGAAATCGCCATTGTGCTGCTTTGTGCAATGGCGCACCACAGTGCTCCACAATACCTTTCATTTCTTTTCACCATCTATATCATTCACCCACAGTGCTCTTCGTTCCTTCTTTTTTTCCTCTCGATTCAAAACCCCCTAAAATACCTTTGCAAAAAAATATGGAATACGCAATTCATTATTATTCTGTACTTGAAACTTTATTGGAACATGGAACCCTTTTTAGTGAAAATCCATTAAAAAATCCCTTTTTTCCCTCCTAAGTCAAAGGTCCGTTTTTCCAAGACTTAATATTTACTAGAAAAGTTTTCCGTATTTTTCCCGTTTCACATTTTCAAAAGTTTTTCGAAACCAATTTTGTATCTAGAGCAGTGGTTCTCGACCTTTTAAGCTTCACGTACCCCCTGGAAATGTGTATGTAACTGGCGTACTCCCTGTATAGATAGATAAAACTATATTTATAGTATAACAATGGGAATAAAATAAAACATACGAAGGAAAAACCAGTAAAAACCAAAAAGACAAAGAAAGAAGGAACTCCAAAAAAGCCAAAGACCACCAGTGTCGCGAAAAAGGTATCGAAGCCCCCCCCCCCCCCCCCCCAAAAAAAAAAAAAAATTTGGTGTAAGAAGAAAACTGCTGTAGTGAAGAAACCTTCCGCTGCTAAGAAAAGCAAGCCTGCTAAGAGTATAAAAAAACCACGGTGACCAAACCTAAAGCTCCTAAACCTAAAAAAAAGCCCTGGTGCGAAGAAAACTGGCCCAAATAAAAAAAAATGGAAAGAAGTGAACTATAAAATAAGACATCGAAAACAAAAGGCTCTTTTAAGAGCCACATATTGTGTAGAAAGGATGCCCGATCGTACAATAAAATGATCTCTAGTAAAGTTATCTTTGCAATGCTCCAAACATTAAACTTAATAATTTTATTATATCTAAATTTCGTCAATAAATTTTAAACGTTTAAATTTCTACATAAAATATTAACATTGTTTTCTATAAAATATTAACTCTTCAAAAGGTTAAGTTTAATAACAGTGTAAAGCCATCTAATAAAAAAATATAAAATAAATACCCCCTCAAGCAGCTGCTTGCCACAGAGGTCTGACAGGAGCCTGTCAGTTTATATGCCACAGTAGGAGATCTGAGAGGATGGCAGGACCTCAGCAGAAAAACGACACACACATCCGTGCCTAATACCGGGGCTCGAACCCAGGTCCCTTAGATCAGAACACATACAAAAAAAACTATTCCTAAACCATTATATTCATAATAAAGAATAAGGTATAAATTACCAAATAACCGGTCGCGTATATATTTATACACACACATTAAATTTTGTATTCATAAATTACATATATTGATAAACACAAAAAATGACATTTTTGCACAGCAGTGTTGCAAACTTAGCGACTTTGAGCTCTCACAACGTACCTCAAAAATTTTTACCGCGTACCCCACGTTGAGAACCCCTGAATCAGTCGTTTATTTTATCATTTTCATTTTATCAATCGTTTATAAAGTCATTTTTATTTTATAAGTCATTTATCATATCTCGCAGAAAGTTAATAATTTTATTTATTTCAAGCCTGTTTTGCATTTTCCAGGAGAGGCAAATGACGAAGAAGGATTCCCGATTAAGACAAATGAACGAAATTCTGAATGGAATCAAGGTGAGCATTTTGCTGATTGTTAATGTTTTGAAAGGATTGGGAACTGAATATAGAGATTAAACGTTAACGATGCTTTTCATATGGGTTCAACCACATTAATATTAGTTCTTACCACGATACTTGATCATTAAATATGCAGAAATCACGCTCCACTCATAAGACGGGAGCGGGGGTGGCTCAGTCGTAGCGCGCCAGGCTCGTAATCTGTAGTTCCCAGGTTCGAGTCCCAGCTGGGTCAGCGTTGAGATTTATCTCCGCAAAATTCCCCGCCCTGCCGACGGTCAGTAGGGGACACCGAGTGGCTTGGAAAGGCCGCCGTCCGTCGGATGGGACGTTAAGCCGTGGCCCCGTGTGCGGGAGAGCCATACCCTGTGCACGTTAAAGAACACGCTGGATGGCCTTGACGGGAGGCTACCATCTGTCTCCCAACAGCTGTTCCAGTGGGTCCCCTCCCCCAACCTTCTCTGAGCCTTCGGGGTCCATGTGACCTGGCCATTTAGCCCATGGTGTGCAAAAAAGTGCCGCTCAGAGGAAAAACAACCCAACACTAAAGAACACCCTGGATGGCCTTGACGGGAGGCTACCATCTGTCTCCCAACAGCTGTTCCAGTGGGTCCCCTCCCCCAACCTTCTCTGAGCCTTCGGGGTCCATGTGACCTGGTCATTTAGCCCATGGTGTGCAAAAAAGTGCCGCTCAGAGGTAAAACAACCCAACCCACTCATAAGACAGTTCATATGGAGATAAGAAAAAAGACTCATTTCAAATTAATGTGTAATGAACACAAGAGAATATGAAATTCAAATGAAAATCATTTGCCACGACAAGAATATTGATCGAAAAGTTGAAATTGACTTTGATTAGTTTGAAACAACGGGTACATAGAACAGGAAACAGACATGGATATGGAAAAATATAAGGAAGATCCATTATAATATAATTTTCCCTCCGTTTTAATTGTTTTCAAAATTTTTAATAAAAAAAAATACGTGTAATATACTTTTTAATATTTTTTCACTTCCATTTGCTAGCATTCTTAAGTAGGGGGGAGAGGAAGGCCCCCCTTGCCCCCCCCCCTATATATTTTGCCATGTCTTGAAACATACAAATGCAATTTCCTGTTCTTTCAGTTGTTCATCTGATTCATATTTTTTGCTCGTTTTGAAAAAAAAAATTGTTTTAACTCTAAAAGTGATATTCTTTTTTGGCTGGATAGGTACTAATGAAATATTAGGATTCTAACTTTCCGAATCTCCCAACAGTTTTAATAGCCCGCGCTCTCTAGGGGTGCAGAAAACTGGAAAATGGCCAAATTTTAGACGAATATGACAAACGATCATTTTCAGCTAGAAACCTGAAATCTTCGTGATGAAGTGTGAGGGTTAATCGGTTTACTTTGATATCAAAGATTTGCCCTCTTAACCACAAAATAAATACCCCCTCAAGCAGCTGCTTGCCACAGAGGTCTGACAGGAGCCTGTCAGTTTGTATGCCACAGTAGAAGGTCCGAGAGGATGGCAGGACCTCAGCAGAAAAACGACACATACATCCATGCCTTATCCGGGGCTCGAACCCAGGTCCCGTAGATCAGTAGCCAAGAGCGCTAACCACTCGGGGGTAAGAAAACGAAACTTTTTCATTTGAAGAAATAAATAGGAACTCTTTGTGGGTTTTAAAGGTATTAATTATTTTTTATTATATTTCCATTTTCCCAATCATCCATTAGTTCGAATTTCTAAAATTTAGAGGGAGAATCTGACGCTCCTACACTATGAAAAAAATTCTCACTTTTTAAGCCCCATTGGGCTTTCATCATTTTACTGACAATGAACTTACTTTCATTTTTATTATAAGTGAATTTTTAACCTTTTAATGCCCTCTAACTCTAAAATTTCATTGGTTAATGCCAGTGAATTCTGAGGACATGCGAGTGCTCATTTTTCTAAAAAAAAAAGGCGACTTTAGAAATAATTGTTTTTTTCATTAAACGTATATTTGCTGGCGAGTTATTATTATGTTGAGGTATTGTTGGGAAAGTGAAAAAAAGATAGTAGAAAAACCAAAATAAATAATACGTCGCAAAATGACTTTTAATGCTAACCTATTTAGATTGTAAAAGATTTTTTCTTTCTATATCGAATTCTTTTTTTAAGGTGCTGAAACTATTTGCGTGGGAATTCCCTTTTATGAATCAAATAACAGACATCAGGCACAAAGAAGTTTCGTTGCTCAGAAAATTTGCTATTATGAACGCTGTAGTGGTTTTCATCTGGTACTGTGCCCCATTCATGGTAAGACATTTGTAATTTTATTTTACCTATTTGTAACAATCAACTTGACAGTTTCAACGTTTTCTTTTCACACGACGATTCTGTACATATTGAAGAACTCGTCGCTGGGTGGCCTTCACTGTTTGACTGATGGCGTTCATTTGTTGGGGCGGCTCAGTCGGTAGCGCACCAGGCTCGTAATCTGTAGTTCCCAGGTTCGAGTCCCAGCTGGGTCAGCGTTGAGATTTATCTCCGCAAAATTCCCCGCCCTGCCCACGGTCAGTAGGGGACACCGATGGACTTGGAAACGCCGCCGTCCGTCGAATGGGATGTTAAGCCGTGGCCCCGTGTGCGGGAGAGCCATACTCTGTGCACGCTAAAGAACACGCTGGATGGCCTTAACGGGAGGCTACCATCTGTCTCCCAACAGCTGTTCCAGTGGGTCCCCTCCCCCAACCCGCCCTGGCCACGGTCAGTAGGGGACACCGATGGGCTTGGAAAGGCCGCCGTCCGTCGGATGAGACGTTAAGCCGTGGCCCCGTGTGCGGGAGAGCCATACCCTGTGCACGTTAAAGAACACGCTGGATGGCCTTGACGGGAGGCTACCATCCGTCTCCCAACAGCTGTTCCAGTGGGTCCCCTCCCCCAACCTTCTCTGAGCCTTCGGGGTCCATGTGACCTGGCCATTTAGCCCATGGTTGCAAAAAAGTGCTGCTCAGAGGTAAAACAACCCAACCCACACGTTCATTTGTTTCGTAATACCTGTAAAATGTCTTCTCTGAGTTCTTTGGGTTTCTTCTGACCTGGCCATTTTCCCCCATTCTGTGCAGAAGAGGGCCGTTGAGAGGTCAAATAGACTAATAGCGATAACCTTTTACGTGACATTATTTAATTTTAACCTATTGACTGATAAATTAGATAAAAAGACGCAACGAACTCTTATCGGCTACTCAACAAATTCGATAAAAGTCACAACGAACTCTTATTCAACGACCAACAAGGTTGTGAAAAGAAACTCACTGGACAGCTTTAGGGACAAGGGAATCAGAGTGTCAAGGTCATCCAGTGTGTTTCTTGATGACTATTTAGAATGTATATCTCTCGTGCAAATGCTGTTTTGTTGCCTCTTTTCCTCTCAGTAGAAGTTGAATTCAAGAAATCAAACAAAAGAAAAATCTCATTTTGAGAAGGCATTTTTTTAAACTTTTTTTAAAATTCTTTTGAAAGAGAAAAAAAAGTCATGTCAATAAATAGTAAAATTAACTCATTCACAATCCAGTGAAATATTATTTTTTTATACGTATTGGTAAATAAAAATTGCTGTTACCAATTGCTGTAGGAAAACTGATCCAGTTAAGTGTTTCGGTGGAACATTCTGAGCTAGTAAAGATAATAATTATTATTTACACATTAAAGATAAACATTGGACTTTATCCTAATAAAAATTATGGTGTTCATAGGTCACTGAATTATCTTATATTTGGTCAGTTGTTACATTTAAATAGCTTGTAACAAATGACAATTTAAATTCATACCATTCTGGAATAAAGTTTTATTCATTCTCACCACTGTTTAGTGTTTAATGAATGTATCATAATTACTTAAGCGATGACTACTCTAGTTCGGTTCCTGTTCGAAAGCACTTTTAATAATCTCTGCATCAGGGTTGATTTTGTATAAAAACCGACATAAATTTTTTGCTGCTTTTGGTTTACAATTTTTGTGTTTAAACGATTTTAGATTAAGAAAAAAAAACTCTAATTGGAGAAAAGTTCTATTATAGTAAAAAAAAAATCCTTTAAATTTCTTTTTTTGTGTGTGTCTAAAACTTCAGGTTGCAATCTCCAGTTTCGTCACCTACGTCTTGATAGATGAGCACAACATCCTGGATCCTAGCAAAGCGTTCGTCTCCCTCACCCTTTTCAACACACTTCGTTTCTCGCTGAGCGTTTTTCCAGAAGTCATATCTGATATCGTGCAGGTAAGTGCTAATCTTGAGTGTCAAAACAACAACCTCATGATTGCTAGAAAATAAGTTGTGTCCATCCTCGTATCACTGTTAGATGTTCCTCCTAGCTCTTACAGGCGGGGTGGCTCAGTCGGTAGCGCGCCAGTCTCGTAATCTGTAGTTCCCAGGTTCGAGTCCCAACTGGGTCAGCGTTGAGATTTATCTCCGCAAAAATTCCCCGCCCTGCCGACGGTCAGTAGGGGACACCGATGGGCTTGGAAAGGCCGCCGTCCGTCGGATGGGACATTAAGCCGTGGCCCCGTGTGCGGAGAGCCATACCCTGTGCACGTTAAAGAACACGCTGGATGGCCTTGACGGGAGGCTACCATCTGTCTACCAACAGCTGTTCCAGTGGGTCCCCTCCCCCAACCTTCTCTGAGCCTTCGGGGTCCATGTGACCTGGCCATTTAGCCCATGGTGTGCAAAAAAGTGCCGCTCAGAGGTAAAACAACCCAACCCTAGCTCTTACATTTCAGCCGAAGTCAATCGATTGATTGATTAGAGCTCAGTCGCAGCAATCAGCGGCAGATAGATGTTTCTTGACAAAATTCTTACTCCCAGTGCCCTATTCAATCTACCTGATTGTTTCGAAAAACCGATGCAACACTGGAGATAATAAATACAAATTTTAATGTGTACAAGCGTATTTCACAGAAAAATATACATCGAACACTATGTGGGTCTCTGACAAATGGAAATATTTGAAGTATTCTTGTGTGTCCAAGGGCTGTTGTAGACATCAGCCATTGAACAAAGGAAAAAGTGGCTAAGAGCACCGATCGATGTCAAATTGCATCGGATCTCTAGAAGTTGGTCAGTACAGACTGTTTTTATTTTTTTTTTCTTCTCAAAATTCACATTGCATTTCACCCCAGCATTCCTGTCCAACATAAGGTGTGTACTATGGACACAAGCTTTTTCTGAGGATTTGTTCTATTGACCACAGAGCTCACATCTGCAAATCTTTCGAACTTAAACGCACAGATTGTTTACTTCACTTCTCCCCTTACCGAAAGTGGCTACCCTTTCGTTCAGAAAATGCCATATAGAGAGAAACGAACGTCACAAGCCAGTGCCCTCCTGAAAGCTGAACGACTAGTCCGTACAATACAAATAAACATAATATATCTTTGAAGAATATGAATTCGCTGGCGACCAACTGGTGGCTAGCGAATTCATTGATTAACAGACCCTGATTGAATTGGTCTGAACAACATGGTAACTGGATTCAACGCTGTCGGTTTCTGGGGTTGGTAGAATATAACTGATTCTCGGCGCCCACAGGTAAAGACGTAGATTTTGGTTCGTTCTGTATTGTGCTTTCGACGTTGGAGAATTGCAACGAGATAACTAACTCCAAGTTTAAAACAATAACAAAAGGTTTGTTATGGAAAATATATACAGAATCTCCCCAAACACTGACGTTGGCTACTGTCTAAGTTGGCTACAAACAATCATATTCAGATTTCTTAACAGGCTGCGATTCAACGCACCTAACAGAGGAAAACCTATTCTCGTGAATTCACCGAGCACCTCCATACGTCAGCTCCAGCCAGCGCCTCTTTCAGAACTGTCTTACCTTCTCCCGGGCCCTACGCCGTCCGGCGCTGACCTCCCTGGTCCCACGGGACGGTCATTTGGCATCGCGCTCCTTGATCAATCGAGCTGAGCCGGAAAGTGTGCCGATCACAGGCGATCAGGTACCATCAACCTGTCTTGCTGATTCATTAGCCATAAATAGCCTTTCAGTCAGTGATGGGAGAAAAGAAAGTTTCACTCAAAGGATTACAATGCAAGGTCACATACAAATATATACATGAAATGACAAAATAATATCCAGGTATCGCATCAAAATCTGACAAACGTCAATAGGTGAATGTTCTGTTCGCCGATGAATTCCAATTTAATTTGCAAACCGATTCCCGACAACTGTTAGGCTGGAGGCAGCCTGGAACCAGATATCATCCCATTAACATCGGGGAAAGAGATAGTTTTGGAGCTGATGGTGTGTTGTTGTGGGCAGACAGCACTCTCAACGGCCACACAGACCTTCATGTCTTCCCAGAAGGAATGTAACAACTGTAAGGTATCGGAATGAGATCCATTTCTTGCAGCAATGGGTCTTGATTCCATGTTAATGGACGATAATGCTAACCCTCACAGAGCTCGCTTGGTAGACTAATACCTTGAGAAGGAAACCATAAGCCGTACGGACTGGCCTTCCTGATCACCTGACCTAAATCCAATAGAGCATGTTTGGGACGCTCTAGGACGACGCATCGCTGGTCGCAGTCCACCTCCCAGGACCCTCTAGGAGCTCCGATTTGTACTTATGTGTGAATGGTAATTACTCCCTCAAACCCACATTGACGCCCTAATATGCAGCATGACGAGTCGTTGTGCAGCATGTATCGCTGTTCAAGGGAATCATACACCACATTTAAGGTATGTTATCATTGAACTCTTACATGCCATTTTCAGATAATAATTTTTCTAATTTGAATATTTTACTAAATATCTACGAGGATTATTTTGTTTTGCAAGCATTAGTGGGATATATGATCATGGACTTCATCTGTACATATATACATACATGCATGCATACATACAATCCTCATACAGCTATGGGCTGTGGAGGTCCTACTAGACTAACTTTCCTCTAAAGACATGTCTGTTCTGAGCTACGGCTGCTGCATTTTACCACTGTAGACCAATTCTAGCAAGGTCCTGTGTGATTTCATTGAAATGCAACGAAGGATTTTTTTGTAATTCATGTTTGGATGTTCTTTGTCTAACTTTTGAGCACCAGTGGAACTATAACTAATAAGACTATGAAAAAAATCTCCCCCCCCCCCCTCGCCCAAGCAGTTGCTTGCCACAGAAGTCTGACAGGAGCCTGTAATACTTCATAGAGTCGGTCTGAGAGTAATGCGAAAACCTAGCAGAAAGAGAATCGAAAGAGAGAAGCATTCCTCCTTTATACGGGTTGGGTTGTTTTATCTCTGAGCGGCACTTTTTTGCACACCATGGGCTAAATGACCATGTCAGATGGACCCCGAAGGTTGGGGGAGGGGACCCATTGGAATAGCTGTTGGGAGACAGATGGTAGCCTCCCGTCAAGGCCATCCAGCGTGTTCTTTAACGTGCACAGGGTATGGCTCTCCCGCACACGGGGCCACGGCTTAACGTCCCATCCGACGGACGGCGGCCTTTCCAAGCCCATCGGTGTCCCCTACTGACCGTGGGCAGGGCGGAGAATTTTTTCTTTATACGGGACTCGAACCCAAGTTCCTTTTATCAGTAGCCGAGCACACTAACCACTCAGCTGCCATCATTAGAGAACACGCACTTCCCTTTATAAATCATTTTTAAAAATTAAATAACAATTACTTGAAGTCGTTAACAAAAACTTAAAAGTGCACAGAGATTCAAAACCGAAGCCCGTCTTTGAAAGACGTTTCATTATGCACATAAGCGCTGAATCATTAATATGAGGTAAACGTGCATCCTGCAGTTGTAGGTACTAATTTGGATGACAGTTGACGACTGCCATAGATGCGGATTGACACAATTCAGGGACTGCCAGTACCTATAATTATAGCTGACTTCCTTCAAATTTCTTTTCTGCAATTTCGTAATACGTATCTTGTGCCCAAATCGGCGATCTCGTTGAACTGTATTCTCGTGGAAATTCATAACTATAGAGCAAATGACAGCGTTTAAATCGTGAGAAAAGTAACTAATTTGCTAGGAATCCTAAGTGCTGTTCACGTGCTTATTCCCTGTTGGACCACTTCCGTTGTCAGGCAATTTTGAAGAGGTTCTCCAGAGTGTTCTATTAGCAATTAACTTTCCCAATTGCGAAACCATTAAAAATACGTACAAAGAATGGGGCCTAGAAGCAAAAGTAATTTAAAGGTCCATGTATCGGCCTAATGGAAATAAACAAATGAAGCTTAAGTTTACTTGCTTCTTCTGATAATCAATAAATAGCTATTAATTTTGCAAGTAATTCTAATGTCGATCGTGAGACACTAAAAACCAGAACATATACTGCTAATGCAAAAATTTTCTGTAGCTAGGCAACAGATGGGCAAAATGTATAAAAAAAGGTGATTCGAATCCGAATTTCATAAAATATAATACGTGAAACACAATACTGAGCTCTTTATGGTGTTTTCTTTTACCTACTACAATTCGCTCTGACCATGTGTACTTGACCGTGAGTGGGTTGGGTTGTTTTACCTCTGAGCGGCACTTTTTTGCACACCATGGGTTAAATGGCCAGGTCACATGGACCCCGAAGGTTCAGAGAAGGTTGGGGGAGGGGACCCACTGGAACAGCTGTTAGGAGACAGATGGTAGCCTCCCGTCAAGGCCATCCAGCGTGTTCTTTAACGTGCACAGGGTATGTCTCTCCCGCACACGGGGTCACGGCTTAACGTCCCATCCGACGGACGGCGGCCTTTCCAAGCCCATCGGTGTCCCCTACTGACCGTGGGCAGGGCGGGGAATTTTGCGGAGATAAATCTCAACGCTGACCCAGCTGGGACTCGAACCTGGGAACTACAGATTACGAGCCTGGACCGTGAGTGGAAACGGGATAATAAACGAAAGTGGAAGAACTCAAAATATAATACAGGTCATAGAAACTGATGTTACGAAGGGATGTTTCGAGGAAAATGTTCTTGACATGCATCTGCAGAATAAAAACCATTGAACTTACCTCACCAAAACTTTTACTGTCCTTCAAAGTACTCCCCTCCAACATCTATGCAAAGTTGCAGACGTCTACGCCAATTCTGGAACGCTTGGTGGTACTCCTGTTGGGGAATACTCCGCAACTCTGAGGATAACGTTTTGTAAAGTCTTGCACCCTTGAAAAAAAGGCTATCCAGATAGTTCCTTTTAAATTTTGAAGACAATCATAAATCGCATTGTGCAAGGACGGGTGAATATGCAGGATGGGATAGCTGTTTTTTTTTTCCTGCTCCAGATAGGCCGTACCTTGCCGAGTTTTGTAAGCACTGCCATTGTCACGAAGGAAAACCATTGATACATCTGTTGTTGGAAGCTGTTCCATCATTTCATTAACTATTTTGTGCAAATCGATGTAGTATTTCCAATTTATAGTCATTTTTTTCAGGTAGGATATCCACGCCTACCACTCCTTGGGAACTGAATAAAACTTTGAACATTCTCTTCCTTTAGCCAAAGTGTTTCCGCGGATTTGTGGACGCCATTCATCTCCGCAACCCAAACATAGTTGTCGATCTTTCTGGAAGTTATATAGTAATCAAAGCACGTCCTATTACCTGTGACAATGTCTGTTAACCGTTTGGGGCACTAAGTTCAAACATTGCTAGCATCTTCTTACACGAGTCAACTCTATCCCCTTTTTACTGTTCTGTCAGTTTATGATGTACCAATTTGGCACAGATCTTTCGGAACTTTAATACACTGACATCTAAACTTATTATCTGAATTGTGATGTGTAGGTTTTTCTTAATGAGTTCACGAACAGCAGCGATGGTTCTCTCATTCATGGCCTCCTTCAGTTTTCCTGCACGATGGAGGCGTTCGAAGCTTTGTCGTCCTTCTCTGAATGTGTGCGTCCATCCCGTAATCGTGCATATTACAGGCATGATCCCCATATACTTGTGATAAATCGGCATGAATTTTTTTCGAGTCGTTTCCAAACTAGACTTTGTGAAAATGTCAAATCTTTCCCCGTCTTCAGTAGGTGGGGCGGGGGTGGCTTAGTCGGTAGCGCGCCAGGCTCGTAATCTGTAGTTCCCAGGTTCGAGTCCCAGCTGGGTCAGCGTTGAGATTTATCTCCGCAAAAATTCCCCGCCCTGCCCACGGTCAGTAGGGGACACCGATGGGCTTGGAAAGGCCGCCGTCCGTCGGATGGGACGTTAAGCCGTGGCCCCGTGTGCGGGAGAGCCATACCCTGTCACGTTAAAGAACACGCTGGATAGCCTTGACGGGAGGCTACCATCTGTCTCCCAACAGCTGTTCCAGTGGGTCCCCTCCCCCAACCTTCTCTGAGCCTTCGGGGTCCATGTGACCTGGCCATTTAGCCCATGGTGCGCAAAAAAGTGCCGCTCAGAGGTAAAACAACCCAACCCAAAGTCTTCAGTAGGCTCCTTAGCAACAATGCAAAAATTTCGCAGACCGAACTTTACGCTTCACCATCGAAGAGAGAAATGTGGATAATGCCTTTATTTTTAACACGTAATGGCAAGTTTAGACAAGCTTTCAAACAAATCGTAGTTTGTTAAATTCGGTGGAACGAATCCAAATCTGCAGACACGTGTGAAGAACTTTTTTTAAACTCCCTCCGTATATGTATATTTATCTAAGTACATGTACATTGTTACATAAACATATTTCTGTCATATTTCTTATATATATGTATGCATTACATTTAGTATATTATGAATGCATCGTTATGTAAGTATATTTTAATTATATCTGGATTAAAAAAGCTAGTTTTGGAAGTTTATTTTCCTGATCTCTTATTTCCTGACGGATTAGGGGGCGGGGATGGCTCAGTCGGTAGCGCGCCAGGCTCGTAATCTGTAGTTCCCAGGTTCGAGTCCCAGCTGGGTCAGCGTTGAGATTTATCTCCGCAAAATTCCCTGCCCTGTCCACGGTCAGTAGGGGACACCGATGGGCTTGGAAAGGCCGCCGTCCGTCGGATGGGACGTTGAGCCGTGGCCCCGTGTGCGGGAGAGCCATACCCTGTGCACGTTAAAGAACACGCTGGATGGCCTTGACGGGAGGCTACCATCTGTCTCCCAACAGCTGTTCCAGTGGGTCCCCTCCCCCAACCTTCTCTGAGTCTTCGGGGTCCATGTGACCTGGCCATTTAGCCCATGGGGTGCAAAAAAGTGCCGCTCAGAGGTAAAACAACCCAACCCAACCCTGACGGATTAGGTAAGGTTTGAAATTTTCGTATGTAGATTTGAAATTGTGAGGCTTTAAGTTGTGTTTCTCTTAGCTTGTGCATAAAGCCATTCATGTGTGACATCCTGGGCTAATTCTTTGCCATTAGAAATAATTATCTTAACTGATTAAATCCCATACTATTTAACTAAATGTTCTGTTTTCGATGTGTCACTCTTTCCCAAGATGATTTTAACAACGTTATAAAGCTAAGATGGTTTTATAACATTATTAAAATAATCTTGCTTGCAATATCTTTTTTTTCGATTATAGACCCGTATTGCAATTCGTCGTCTGCACGGTTTCCTTCTAAGTGAAGAGTTGAAATCAGACAACGTGGGACATAACACCCCACCAAGTAAGTTGCCTTATTGTTATTATTTTGTGTTTATTTAATTGGCATATGATAATTTATCAGGTGACCTTGACAACAGTGACCAACATCTCAAATTCTTTTTTTTCATTTGAATTTCACAACGGGTCTTAAACAGTTATTCGTTATATATTTTATATTATTTAAGAACCCGTTTTAGCTTTTGATGGCTGTCCCACGGGGGCAGGGTTGGCTCTCCGTAAAGCTCCAGATTCGTAATCTGCTGTTAGCAGGTTCGAGTCCCTTCTGGGCCAGCATTAATATTTACCTCCCCAAAAATTCTGCCCTACCCTCGGTCAGTAGGGGGACACCAATGGCTTGGAAAGGCCGCCGTGCGTCGAATGGTATGTAAAGTCGTAGTACCGTGTGCAGAGAGCCTTACATTGTAAAGACATAATACATACATAAGATAATACATTGTCAAGAACACGCAGGATGGCCTTGACGGGAGGTTACCATATGTCTCTTAACAGCTGTCCAGTGGGTCTCCGGTTATTACTTGGTCATTTAACCCAAAGTACAGGAAACTAGATGCTTTTGATTCCAGATGCTTACGTAGTGTCTTGAGCATTAGGTGGTTCAACTTTGTAACTAATGATGAGGTTAGGCAACTTCATCTTAAGGAGTCTGCAACTTCCTTTAAGCAGCATATTGTGCAGAGAGAGACTCCGCTGGTTTGGCCATGTTGCCCGTATGAATAATTATAGATTGGCGAATAGGGTTATGAACAGTGTGCCTAAGGCCTCAGAAAGAGGGGGAGACCTAGGATTCTAATTAGGTCCTAGGTCTCCCCCTCTTTCTGAGGCTGTGTCAACACCCAACAACAAATGTCAAACAGGACCTTATTAGAATTGGTGTGCAGTGGCCGGATGCAGCAGATGTAGCTCAGGACAGACTTGCTTGGAGAACTAAATTGCACGGTCTGGTTGGACCTCCGTAGCCCATGGCTGCTTGAGGATGATGATGAGGATGTGCCAAAAAAGTGCAACTCTAAGGTAAAACAACCCAACCACATGCCATTCCGAAATTTAAAACTTTGTGATCTGATTACTTAGTTCTCTGCGTAGTAATGGAATATGTGACCGGCACACATTTCTAAGTCTATTAAAAGAAAAAATAAAATGGATTGTTCTTGAATTTTTTTTTTTATTTGAGAAAGGATGATTTTTTTACTCGATGAGTTTTGTACTGGGTGAATTACATTTTGATATAATTGTGCATTTAGTTTTTCAGTAAAGAGAGTAATATTCACGTTTATTTTTAAGAAACTGTTTTAATTCATAATTAAAGCCCTAAACTTATGGAATTTTTAAGATATATTCCTATCAAATGGTGTCCAAATGGTATCCGATGGCTAAATTAAAAGCTATTATTATATCTATATACCAAAAAAGTCTCCATTTACTTTGTTTTTTCATTTAAGTATAAAAATCGCTATCATATGCCCGCACGTTCTAAGCTTTATTCAGAATATTTGTGAAAAGAGGCCAAATGGTTAGTTCCCGCTCGTGGGTGTACAGTCGCTCAAAAAGTATCCGAACACTGTGGTTGATTACAGAATTCAGAAAAAATATCTGGCAACGATTTTTTTAGAAATTAGTGATCTGGCAACCTTCGTGTCACGTGACACCAAGGTTGCCAGATCATTAATTTCTAAAAAATACCGTTGCCAGATATTTTTTCTGAATTCTGTAATCAACCATAGTGTTTGGATATTTTTTTTTGAGCGACTGTAGGTGGTCATATTATTTTGATACTAGATCGTGTGGGCTCACTCACGGAAATATTGAGCGTGTGCAGTTACCGTTCACAACAAACTGGAGCGTGTGTAGTAACTGTACACCCTCCAGTTTGCTGTGAACGGTAACTGGAGCGTGTACAGTTGCTGTACACGCTCCAGATATTTTTCCTGAATTCTGTAATCACGTGACACGAAGGTTGCCAGATCACTAAATTCTGAAAAAATCGTTGCCAGATATTTTTTCCGAATTCTGTAATCACCCACAGTGTTCGGATACTTTTTTGAGCGACTGTACTAATGGTTTTTACTACACCAAAAAAGAAATTCCAGTTGAACTGCTTTATTAATCATCTGTGAATCATTTTTCCTCAGGTCAGCTTCACTCCCTGCTCCATAAGTGTCAGTATATCAGGAGTGAATGCATCTACTCTCTCTGCCTGTTCTCGAAGCCTAACAAATATCATCTTTCCCTTTCTCCTCGAACAGGAACAGCTATTGCCATTGATCGCGGCTCCTTCTCGTGGTCCAATGGGGAGCAGTCCTTCCTTTGTGACGTCAGCTTCGCCGTGCCGGAAGGAAGCCTGATTGCAGTGGTCGGAATGGTGGGTGCTGGAAAATCCGCTCTGCTCTCTGCCATCTTGGGAGAGATGCACAAGAACTCTGGAAATCTCGACGTCAAGGTAAAAAGACAAACAGACATTGGAAATAAGACACGTAGGGAAATATGAGCGATACATGACAAACATTGGTAGATATTAATTCGATTCGTTCGCAGGAGTGACAAAACACAATTTTGATGGTAGGGGAAGGAAGACGACTGTTTAAGTAGCATCAGAATGAATTTAATGCTGTAATAGATGAAAGCTAGGTGAAGTATATCGTGGTATATATTCCCTTTTGACTGGCAAATATCCTTCCCCATAAAGCTGAAACACCTTTCCTTATTTCAATTCTCAAAAGCTATCAATGTCGTTTTCCATTCATAGCACATGGAAAATATCCAAATATATATATTTGAGAGTACTGTGTCTAAATACATATTTGAGAGTACTGTGTATCAGGACTGGACTTGTGTTGGGTTAAAGGGGTCACCCCCCCCCCCTTCCTCCCTTGAGCATGCTAGAAACGTGAACGAAAGTGAAAAGAATATTAAATATACGTATATTTCACGCATTCTTAGGGGGTGGGGGTGGCTCAGTCGGTAGCGCGCCAGGCTCATAATCTGTAGTTTCCGGGTTCGAGTCCCAGCTGGGTCAGCATTGAGATTTATCTCCGCAAAATTCCCCGCCCTGCCCACGGTCAGTAAGGGACACCGATGGGCTTGGAAAGGCCGCCGTCCGTCGGATGAGACGTTAAGCCGTGGCCCCGTGTGCGGGAGAGCCATACCCTGTGCACGTTAAAGAACACGCTGGATGGCCTTGACGGGAGGCTACCATCTGTCTCCCAACAGCTGTTCCAGTGGGTCCCCTCCCCCAACCTTCTCTGAGCCTTCGGGTCCATGTGACCTGGCCGTTTAGCCCATGGTGTGCAAAAAAGTGCCGCTCAGAGGTAAAACAACCCAACCCACGTATTCTTAAAGAAGTTTTTTCAAACACCACCAAAAATAAGTGGGGGAGTTTCATACTAGAACGGCGTTCTGGATCAATCTTACTCCCTCTCCCCCCTTTATTTTTTCCCTCCCCCCTTTTATTTTTCTAGATTCGTGCTTGATGTGTGTATACATATATTTGTATATAAATTGTTTAGCAAAGGGTAACTAACATTTTTTTACTCCTTTGAATGGGCGATCCCAGGAATCACATTTGAGGATAGGGGGAGGACGTAAGGAACTCTTGAAAACAGAACTATGCAATAGTTCTCTCTATTTCGTTTAGTGGTGTGGTTTCCCAAGTGGGTGGGTGGGTAAGGGCTTATCCCCCTACCCACCCACCCACTTGGGACCGCCCCTTCTCCCTGGAGACCTACATGTCTTCTAGCCGCCAATCTTTTGTTGATGACGATTAAATTCTTTTCCTGTTGCAGATAGAACCGTCAATAACACTACATAAAGCAAGAATGGACGAATTCAAGTACTTGGGAAAACTCCATCCACTTTCTAAATGTTTAGAAATATTGAAAAAGTTATATCATAATATAAAAATCTTTACTTGCCGAAATAGCTCTTTCCTTAACCCAAAAAACAAATATTCGACTTTGCTCCTCCTCATTTAATGACTATGGCAATGTGTACTGCATTACTGCGATTAATATTTTTTAAGTGAAAGAGAAATTAATATTGTCTTTTCAACGATATGTACACACTAAAATTAACAAAGACTTTATTATTAAAACAAAATATGTTAGGCTGGTGATGAAAAGTAGGAAATTTTGGGCCCCAATCGGAAACTCTTGTGCACCCTCAACAAAGTGCAATAATAATGTTTAAGAGTAGTGTGATCTCAGTCCAGCATACCCCCTTTGCACAGTGCTTTCCCCCTTTGACGTCACTGACCAAACCCCCTCCAAGTCACGTGATACGACGTCGTCGACCATCCCCCCTTACGTAAAACATCTGCGCCTCCACTACTGTCCCCCTTATTAATTTTCATAACCGACCATGTCCTTATTAATATTCATAATTAATAATTCATAATTAATAAATTAATTAATTCATAATTAAAAACGCTTTGTTAAAACCCATTATTAAAAATCCCCCCCTCCATTATTAAAAACCCGTGGTGCCATGTAGTGTATATTATGAGTACTATATTTAGAAAAGCCCTCAATTTTAGTCGTGATTTTTCCAATTTTTGACCCCCCCTCATTAAAAAACCCTTTATTAAAAGTTCTGCCCCCTTTATTAAAAAACTTACCTGTATTTTTAAGCCCCTCTTTAAAGACCCCCTGGTTGACTCACCTGTATTTTTTAAGCCCCCCTGAATTTCCTAACACCTGAAAACGTCTTCGATTTTTGTTGGCGCCATCTAGTGTATACTTAATAAGCATTCTATTTTAATCGAAATTTTTCCAAATTTTTGACTCCCCCTTATCAAAAGTTCCATCCCCCTTTATTAAAAACCCTATCAAAATAGCCCCTTGGTTGACATGTATTTTTTAATTCCCCTTATCAAAAGTTCCAACCCCCTTTATTAAAAAAGCCCTTATCAAAAGTTCCGCCCCTCTCTATTAAACTTCCGTCCTCACCGATTACAAACTCCCGAATAAGTCCCTTGACTTCTACTCTCATCTGAAATTTGCCAAGTCCAACTAAACTTTCTTTTTCAACGTTCAGATCAACCCCTCACAGAATGGCTGATGCAATCCTTAAAAATAATATTAATATATAATATTAAAATATTAAAGTAATATTAAAAATGAGAGTAGAAGTCAAGGGAGTTATTCGGGAGTTTGTGATCGGTGAGGGGGGGAGTTTAATAGAGAGGGGCGGAACTTTTGATAACGGGTTTTTTAATAAAGGAGGGGGTGGAACTTTTGATAAGGGGGATTAAAAATACATGTCAACCAAGGGGCAATTTTGATAGGGTTTTTAATAAAGTGGGATGGAACTTTTGATAAGGGGGAGTCAAAAAATTTGGAAAAATTTCGAATAAAATAGAATGCTTACTAAAGTATACACTAGATGGCGCCACCAAAAATCAAAGACTTTTTCAGGTGTTAGAAAATTCAGGGGGGCTTAAAAATACAGGTGGGTCAACCAGGGGTCTTTAAAGAGGGGGCTTAAAAATACAGGTGGGTCAACCAGGGGTCTTTAAAGAGGGGGCTTAAAAATACAGGTAGGGTTTTTAATAAATGGGCAGAACTTTTAAGAAAGGGTTTTTTTAATGGGGGGAGTCAATAATTGGAAAAATTACGACTAAAATTGAGGGCTTTTCTTAATATAGTACTCATAATATACATTTGATGGCGCCACGGGTTTTTAATAAAGTGAGGAATTTTTAATAAAGGGTGTTTTTAATAAAGGTTTTTAATTATTAATTAATTGTTAATTAATTCTGAATTATTAATTAATTGTTAATTAATTATGAAATATTAATTATGAATATTAATAAGGGGCATGTTCGGTTATGAATATTAATAGGGGGTAGTAGTGGGGACGCATATGCGTTATGTAGGGGGGGCGTGGCCGGTGACGTCGTGTCACATGACTGGAGGGGGCGTGGTTGGTGGCGTCATATGGGGGAAAGTCCTGTGCAAAACGGATACGCTGGACTGCGATCCACTACTTTTAAGGTTCTTTTCAGATATATATCCTATTTAAAAGTGTTACTTAGCTTTCGAAAGTCTTGCTTTTCTGGAGTACTCGATGCAAATTGTATTTTATTATTCCTAAATCTAATAAGCTTGTTAATTTAACAGGGTAGCATTGCATATGTGGCCCAGCAGGCCTGGATTCAAAATGCCACTTTAAGGGACAACATCCTCTTCTTGAAAAATATGGAAACTGTAAAATACAAAGAAGTGATAGACACGTGTTGTCTTAATCCTGATCTGGAAGTCCTTCCTGGAGGAGATCTCACAGAGATAGGAGAAAAGGTATTTGTTTAAGAATGGTTTTAGTTTTAATATGGTAAAGGATATTATCAATTAAAATAGCTTAAAGTTCTCTATAGTTGAGCAATGAATAATATTTTAATTATTTCCTGAGCAAGAAAATCATTTTTATTTTGAAGATTTCAAACATATTCAACTTGAATGTATAAGAAAAGCTAATTGTAAAAGAAGAAAGAGGTGAAATGTTTGCAAGAAATCAAGAGATAAAAGGTCCGTTAGAGTAGAGTAGTATTTTTCACATTCGTCACATTTACCTTATTAGTAGCGCTGCTCTCTAATGCATTTCACCTTCTTTCCTGCCCCTTGAAGTGAAGTCAATGGAAGTAAAGCCAACTTAATTTAGAGTTAACTGATTATTATTATTATTAACAAATTTCTATTAAATCGATATTTTATGATTCATGCTATCTTGAATAGCTGCTCTCCCAGGCATGTCTGAAAGCTTAAAAGCCTTAAATATTTAAGTCTACAATCTGCAAATGTTAGACTCCACCAGGAAAATGGGAAGGGATTATGAGTGAGACTCATAATCCCTTCCCATATAGTAATCAGTATTAAGGTTGCATATTTTTTTCCCTATACAACCCTGGGAAGCTGGGGGGTAGGACTCAGTCAATAGCGTATCAGGCTCGTAATCTGCAGTTCCCAGGTTCTTCTCCCACCTGGGCAAGCGTTGAGATTTATCTCCGCTAAACTCTTCGCCCTGCCCCCCTCAGTCAATAGTAGACACCAACGGGCTTGGAAAGGCTGCCGTCCATCGGATGGGACATAAAGCCATGTTGATGGACATAAAGCCATGTTGATGGACATAAAAGGACATAAAGCCATGAAGAATACACTGGACGAATTTGAAAGGAGGCTAAGAGCTGTCCAGTAAATCCCCTTCCCCCAATCTTCCCTGAGCCATCGTGATCTGGCCATTTAGCCCATTGTGCGCAAAAAAGTGCTGCTCAGAGTCAAAACAACCCAACTCAACCCTATAGAACCCAAATCCCCTTCCCCAATCTTCCCTGAGCAATCGGGGTCATTGTGATCTGGCCATTTAGCCCATTGTGCGCAAAAAAGTGCTGCTCAGAGTCAAAACAACCCAACTCAACCCTATAGAACCCAAATCCCCTTCCCCAATCTTCCCTGAGCAATCGGGGTCATTGTGATCTGGCCATTTAGCCCATTGTGTGCAAAAAAGTGCTGCTCAGAGTTAAAACAACCCAACTCAACCCTATAGAACCCAAATCCCCTTCCCCCAATCTTCCCTGAGCAATCGGGGTCATTGTGATCTGGCCATTTAGCCCATTGTGTGCAAAAAAGTGCTGCTCAGAGTTAAAACAACCCAACTCAACCCTATAGAACCCAAATATTATTCACACACTGTTTCGCACCTTTCAGTTATTATTACTCTTAGATAATATTGATTTAAATGAAATTTAAATGCCAAATATTCTTTTGTTTGCAGTAACTTTTATTTCTCTTAATAGGGTGTCAATTTGAGTGGTGGTCAAAAGCAACGAGTAAGTTTAGCAAGAGCAATGTACCAAGACGCAGACATTTATCTTCTGGATGATCCCTTGAGTGCTGTCGATTCCCACGTCGGTTCTTACCTCTTCACCAACGTGATAGGACCAAAGGGTTCTCTGAGACGAAAGGTATCAATCAGAACAAATTGTTTCTATAGTCATTGATCATATTGCTTCACTTTAAAGATCTCTTAATCGTATTCGTTTACTGAGATATCATGTCTCTTTTTATATAAAAGTTCATGCAAATTATTTACTGGATTTTTGCACCAACGTCGTCAACTTAAATCTAGATTTGCATATCTCAGGGAAGAGATAGGTTTTTCCCTGCAATCGTTATTTGTTCCTATCTACCCAAAAATGGTTATGTTCCACCAACGTCAAGAAATATTTACTACCACGACAAAATCTTTTTCGCCAGTATTTATTTAATGAAGAATTAATAAATGCAATGTAGGATTAGCACAACGTTTTGCTTATATCTGTGGCATTTACCTATTTTTTCTCAGTTAAAATAGAAATTGCTGTTTTGCACCTCCCCAAGAAACAACTATGCCAGCGTTCAAATTTATCTCCGCTAACCCCACCCTGTCCGCGTTGAGAAAGAGGGACACTGAAAGGTTCAGAATGACACTGTCCGCCGGATGAGACGTTAAGCCATTTTACTTTGCGCAGGAGAGCCATATCCCGTGCATTTTAAAGAACACGCTGAATGGGCTTGACAGATGCTTCTGTTTCCTAACAGCTCTCCTATGGTTTCCTTCCCCAACTTTCTCAGTACTCTTGAGGTCCTTGTAACCTGGCCATTTAACCTATTATGTGCATGAAACTGGCCCTCAGAGGTAAACCCACCAACAAATTTGAATTTAAATTTGTTGCTTCTTCCCTGGTGAAAGGGCGCTTTGCCAGAAGAGTTTCCTTCTTGACGAAAGTTTTTATTTTCCCCATACTCTGCACACTATGCAACAAATTTTCATAAAAATCATGTCTCTGAGATAAAAGTAGCCATTTTTTAAATATTTCAAGGTGCTGAATACGAATATGACAATCAAAATGCAAAATTGGCTACGATTTCTGAGAAATCCGCAATAGTTTCTTATATAATAGAGTAATACGTACATAAGGCATATATAGGTAAAACTCCGCTTCTACTTCCGACGTCGCTTTGCCCGTCACTTGTACAGCTGCTCAGGATCATCTCTGGCGAGCGTCCAACAGTGAAGTAGACCAGTTTTCCAGGTATCGTTTCTTCATCATTGCAATGTCCTAGTGAAAACGTTAACCATGCTCATCTCTAACCATGCCACAGTTGTCGGAGAAAAAATCTAAGTGGGAATGGAGAAAGTGGATCTTTAAGGACATATTGCAGCCAAGTTTGTGATACAGAAACAACATGTCTTTAGCCAGTTTCTTGTAGTCTGTTTTCTGTAGTCTCTTGTCTCTTATATTCCCGAGAAATTTAGTTGACACCAGACGAAACGCATCCCAGGCCTTTTTCTCGTCACCCTGAAGCAGGTTGTCGAACATCTGGTCTCTGAACAGCTCATGGATCTGGGGACACACAAAAATTCCCTCTTTAATTTTTGCTTCGCTGAGTCGAGGGAATTTGTCAGCGAAGTACTTGAAAATCCATGACATTTACGAAGTTTTCCGTCACACCGAGTTTGATGTGTAGGGATGGTAGCAGGATTATATGCGTTTCTTCCAGTGCTGGGTGTTCCACATTCTTCTCTCCGACCTTCAGAGATTTCCTCTGAGGCCCGTTTCTTTTCACGTAGGGCAAAGTCTTTGATCGACTGTCCCATTTACATAAGAAACAGCAGTACTTCGTATATCCCAGCTGCAGACCCATCAACAGAACCACTACCTTCAAGTTACAACAGAAATGCCAGCCATACTTGCTGTATTGAAGACATTTCAACAGCTGTTGTAGGTTGTCTAGGTTTCTTTCATGTTGACAGCGTGTCTGACCAGAATGGATGGAAGTCGTTTTCCATTATGCAGGAACACCGCCTTGAGACTCAATTTCGAGAAGTCTATGAATAGGAGCCATTCTTGAGGGTCATGTTTGATTCCGAGGGCATTCATCAGGCCATACATCAGAGCAGAACACAAGGTCATCATCCTTTCTGAAGTAAGGTGCAAACTGATCATGATGAGTTCAAAACGAAGTCACGCGGACATTTTCCTTGAGAAGATTCCATTGTTTAAGTCTTGATCCAAGTAATTCTGCTTTGTCCTTGGACAGCTCCAGATCGTGAACAAGATCGTTCATTTCTTCTTCGGTGGAAATGTGTGGTGCAGATGTCGCACCATGGCAGATGTATGGATAATCATTAGACACTGAAGGTTGCAGAGAACCCGACGCCAGTTTGCCTCCCTCCTCATCATCTGAATCGATGGAAAATTCTTTTGGTGTTTCGGGAACAGGAAGGCCTTCGCTGTGTGGAACTGGTCGGAGAGCAGATTGTATATTCGGATATGCTATTGTCCACTTCTTTTTCCTTGTGATGCTCCCGAAACAGGTGGAACCATGCAGAAGTAGCAGTCATTTGCGTGATTGCTTGGCTTTCTCCAATCCATAGGAACAGCAAATGACATCGCCACTTTTTCACCTTTCAGCCACTTCAGAAGATTTCTTGCACACCTACTGCAGCATATGTTTGGGGCCCATGCCTTGTCCTGGTCCTCGATCTTGCATCCAAAATAAATATCATACGCCGCTTTCACTATTGGAGTGATGGCCCTTTTCTGGTTTGCAAAGATCACTTCCCCGCAAATGTAACAAAATGTATCTTCACTATTAACACAGTTACGAGGCATCACTACTGCTGGATTAAAACTGCAAGGATCACTTGTGTTGTACTTATGACTCAGGGGTAAATGGGAGTCGCTCAAAAGACTTGCTCACCCTATGAGATGTCGCTTACAACTAACGATTGCATCATCTTTTGTCCCTGATGTCATGACTCAACTACATTGCATCAGATAATGATGCAATACCTCCGGGGGTTGTGTGCATGGTGGGCTGATGAAATACAACGCAATATGTTGCAATCTGGAGTTTAAAATACAGCGTTGCAAAATGGTTACCTATGTACTCAATGCGGACTGAGTCGTTTATACATGACCATCTCAGTCTCTCCTAAACAAGAGCCAATCGACAAATTTTATTCTCATTTTCGTGTTCAGCACCTCGAAATTATTAAAGGTTGGCTATTTTCATTTCAAAGCCTTTTTTGTGCCCAGTGATATCAGTACTTTAACTTTTATTTAGTAAATAAGAACATCTTGTTTTTCAACTGCTAGATGTACAGTAGAATTCTAGCAATTAGAAAAAATATATGTTTTAATATGTATACACATTTGAGTTCGTGGAGCAATATATTTAATATTAGTTTTAAACAGTTGGAAACTTTTTTTTTGTCATTAAAAGAGTATTTATGCAACAAATCTGTAGAGTGTGATGTGCTACTTTTTGAAGTATTTTGTGAAAATTGATGTGAAACAATTTTAATTTTACAATTTCTTCAACAAAAGCATGTAAATATATTTTATGCATTTTTTTTCTGATTTTTCTAAATTTGCTTAGAATTTTTCTCCATGTCACATCTGAATAATACATTCTGCTAACAATCTTAGCAAACCTTTCAAGCAACTGCTTACCAATAGAATACAGATAACAGGATCCTCTCAGTACATAATATGTCATGGGGATCTATGAGGAAAGCGAGACCTCAGCTGGAAGGCAATACATGAAAAGAATCGTTCATGCCTTATCGAGGTCCGAACCTAGGTCCTTTGATCCATAGCTAACACGTTAACCACTTGGCCACAGGGACGGTTACGGTCACACTTGCATTTATGTATAGCAAACGATTTGCTTAATATCTGTAAGCAGTTAAGTGTCTTTCTTCCTTGCGTGGAATTTCTGTTTAAATCTGCAGTGTGAAAATGCTGATGAACAAGTCCTTATGATCTGACCATTGAGTTTACAAAACTGCCATTCAGAGGTAAAATAACTCAACCTTACAGCCGATTTTATTTAGTACACTAGAAGTTTTACTGTGTTTCAAACACGATAACTTTAAGTAATATTCCGTTCTGTTAAATGATAAAATATTGTTCAAATATATTAAAATGAGTTTCAGTAAAGTTTAGCTCAAAAACAAATACTTGTTTGTGGATATTTAACTTTGGAATTTCATTTTATTTAAAATATTATTAACATTTCAGTATAAAAATAAGAGAAATAAGGAGATTCTTTTTCTACCTTTTTACTTGTAAAACATCCATTTAAAACTCATCTCAATCGTTACAGTATAATCGAAACACGTAGCCAGAGAATATTTTTGGGGGAGGTTTGAGACTCTAAGATGTATTTTTCTTTTGTTGGTGGGAATAAATGGCGATGAAAGGAAATCTATATATAGATCAATATTCTTTATTTGCTACTAATAAAATTTATAATTAAAAACAATAAATGCGGAACTTTTTTATCATTCTAAAATTTTGCAGCTGGAGGGGTGGAATTGGTCTCCAAGACCTACTTCCTGGCTACGTGCCTCCTATATCCTGTTATGGTTTATGTTGCATAAAATATTTAGTCACATAGAGTGAGCTTTCTCATTACTGCAATTGATGTGTCTGCCCTCTTGATCCTTTTCGATTAGACGAGAGTCTTAGTGACACATGACCTGTCCGTTTTGCCGGAAGTGGACGTCATTCTGGTAGTGGCCAATGGGAAGATAGAGGAAACTGGCAGCTACGAAGAGCTCATGGAGAAGAAAGGAGAATTTTCTCGATTTGTGGAAGAGCACATGAGGAGCATGAAAGATTCAGAATCTTCAGATGAAGAAGATATGCTAAGGTAGATGAATCAACTCTTCTTCTAAAGTATATAAACGTAACCAATGTTAAATATCTCGTAAGTTAATGAAAAATTATTTGGATTCATCTTCGTCCGTAAGCTGTGTTCATCTGTATTCAAGACACTGAATTTATTCATACCCTTTTCACGTCTGAACAATATCTAATCACATCGATTGACCCAACAGATTTCGTTTTCCACGTAACTTTTGTATCCCCTAATCACAGGAGCTCGCATAAGAGACATTTGCCCACCAACCTCGTGAAATCTGTCAGATGCATTTAAAACTCATCCATTCATGCAGCAGAGGGGCGGGGATGGCTCAGTCGGTAGCGCGCCAGGCTCGTAATCTGTAGTTCCCAGGTTCGAGTCCCAGCTGGGTCAGCGTTGAGATTTATCTCCTCAAAATTCCCCGCCCTGCCCACGGTCAGTAGGGGACACCGATGGGCTTGGAAAGGCCGCCGTCCGTCGGATGGGACGTTAAGCCGTGGCACCGTGTGCGGGAGAGCCATACCCTGTGCACGTTAAAGAACACGCTGGATGGCCTTGACGGGAGGCTACCATCTGTCTCCCAACAGCTGTTCCAGTGGGTTCCCTCCCCCAACCTTCTCTGAGCCTTCGGGGTCCTTGTGACCTGGCCATTTAGCCCATGGTGTGCAAAAAAGTGCCGCTCAGAGGTAAAACAACCCAACAGATTTCGTTTTCCACGTAACTTTTGTATCCCCTAATCACAGGAGCTCGCATAAGAGACATTTGCCCACCAACCTCGTGAAATCTGTCAGATGCATTTAAAACCATCCATTCATGCAGCAGAGTGTTCATGAGCCGAATTTGCTTCATCAGTTCAATGGATGATACGGAAGAATAACTGACAAAATAATGTCATACGGTCCCTCAGATTCTGGGACGTTATATATGGCCAGATATTTTCAATTGCGGGAGAGGTGGAGCTTGATGTCTTGAATATGGAATTTTCTGGAATTCCTTAGAATATATATATTGCTGCTGTTTAATTACATATTGAATTGAGCAATTTCTTTTTTTCTTTCAGGGATGCCATACAGAAAGAGAAGAGTCCCGACATCATTTCCTCCACAGAGGAGCTGAAGGCTCAAATGAAGAGATTGGGATCGCGCCTATCGAGATCGTCGTCCGTCGTGGAGAAGGCCACGAGCCAGCAGCAGGCGCCTCCAACGAACCTGGTGGAGGATGAGAGAATGGAAGTTGGAAGGGTTAGGCAATATTTTCATAACGATTGACATTAAACACACAGTAATCAGTGGGGCAGGGGTGACTCAGTCGGTAGCGCGCCAGGCTCGTAATCTGCAGTTCCCAGGTTCGAGTCCCAGCTGGGTCAGCGTTGAGATTTATCTCCGCAAAACTCCCTGCCCTGCCCACGGTCAGTAGGGGACACCGATGGGCTTGGAAAGGCCGCCGTCCATCGGATGGGACGTTAAGCCGTGCCCCGTGTGCGGGAGAGCCATACCCTGTGCACGTTAAAGAACACGCTGGATGGCCTTGACGGGAGGCTATCATCTGTCTCCTAACAGCTGTTCCAGTGGATCCCCTCCCCCAACCTTCTCTGAGCCTTCGGGGTTCATGTGACCTGGCCATTTAGCCCATGGTGTGCAAAAAAGTGCCGCTCAGAGGTAAAACAACCCAACCCAACCTGAGCCTTCGGGGTCCATGTGACCTGGCCATTTAGCCCATGGTGTGCAAAAAAGTGCCGCTCAGAGGTAAAACAACCCAACCCACAGTATCAGCTTATCATTTAAACCTTATACTGAAAAACTGTATGCTAATAATTGATCGAATGTGGCTACGACCCATAATTCTTTTAAGCCTTTCACAGCATTCATATTTATAGGATCGTGCATCAATTTGCCCCGCATCCCCCTCCAACCTTTAAATGTCCCATGAAATTCATTCCCATAGAATCGGTATTATCATTTATTAATAGGATAAAACTCCCGTGTGTATTTTTTTTTTGCCATAGAAATCTTCCTTGTTCAATCCAACTCCATAAAATTGATGTATTCTGATAGAAAAAATGTCTGGTCTTTCCAGGAAGGTTCAAAAGAAAAAAAAAGGTGAACAGTTTTGGTTTGCGTTTTTTATGTAATCACGTATTCAAAAATGAATTGAAAAAGTTCCGCGCAATAATTGGCGCGGATCTCGGCTAGTTTTAATTTCATTTGTAGCCGAATAGGAGCAAGAAATTTTAAATTATAAACCAGGCTACTATTCTAAAGTTTGCAGTATATTCTTTGTCTACCGAAAAGATTTATCAGGATTTTTATACAAAATAATCCCAGTCCATTTTAGTCTTTTGATTTGTTTCCTGCTGCAATCCCATCGATACTACAAGAAAAAGCAACTTCTGTTTATACAAGAAACCTTTTTAACAACTACAGAATGTAAAATATTTGCAGTCGTGTAGTACAATCATATATTGAATCGTATGTATCAAATGGCCTTCCCGTGGCCGAGTGGTTATCGCGCTTGGCTACTGCTCTAAGGTTCGAGCCCCGGATACGGCATGGATGTTCGTGTTGTTTTCTGCTGAGGTCCTGCCATCCTCTCAGATCTTCTACTGTGGCATATAAACTGACAGGCTCCTGTCAGACCTCTGTGGCAAGCAGCTGCTTGAGGGGGTATTTATTTTTTTATTATTAAGCATCAAATGTGCATCATGGGAATGTTTCTGTTTTACATAAAGAATGGAGCTGCAAATCTCCCTGAAAGAGTTTCTTGTCCAATCGTCATTCATTACGCTTAACCACGAAAACCAATGAAAAGCAAGATTCCACTCCTGAAAATGTATCAATCCTCAACTCGGTAGGGAGTTTCTATGTCAAGTGTTTTTCATCCATAATAATAAAAATCTCTCTCTCTCTCTGTATATGTGTGTGATGGCCATAACTCTTCAAATAAAGGGGCTAAAAATAAAGGGGCCATAACTCTTCAAATAAAGGGGCTAAAAATAAAGGGGCCACAATAATAGAGGATGTCAGTGCGAAATATTAACTCATTTGATTCAATAAGTACTTAGAAATCGGTTATTTTAGATTAAACCTCTTTCTCCATCGTTCTCCATTCGTAACTTCTTTGTCAGCCATTTCTAATCGAGAAAGATATTACTGTTGCCAGATTCAAAAGTAAAAGAACCCGACCGTTGCCAGATCCCTCGATTCTCAAAGGCATTATTAAGACATGCCATTGCAGGTAAGAATCTGATTTTTTTTTTTTTCAAGAACACAGGAAGAACCCGCGTACGAAATTTAGGATCATTCTGTCAAGTATATCGGGTTTTACAGGAACGATAATTGTCGAAACGGAAATAAACCTTCCGATAATTTGCGTGGAATCGAAGCAACTGGTTATGAGAACGCGCGCAATGAAATCTTTTAAATAAGCAATAACTTGAAAATCATTGGTTAAAAATAGGATGACCAGAGTCCCCTTTTTCTCGGAAGTGTTTAGTTTTTTTCTATTTAGAATGTGTTTTGTGTTTAGTTTTTTAAAAATTTTTAATAGACTGTAGAGATAAGGAGATCTTTTAGTAATACACTGTTGTAAAATGTTTCTGCCGGTAGTGTAGGTGATTGAAAAATTTAAAACAGAATTTTTTCAATGAAAGTCTTCAATTGCGAGCGAGCTGCAAAACAAGCATGAACAGACGTCCACGTTTTCCTGGTACGTCTGGTCAGTCCTTTAAATTCTATTTTCAAAAGTCCCCGGATCTTTTCATTTAAATCTGGTCACCCTAGTTTAAAATCATATAAATTAATGTTTTGAAGTAAATTTGAATTCTAACAGTATCTTTTATTTTGCTTAACAATATCCTCTTTTTTGCCCCACCTAGGTTAAAACTGGCATTTTCTTGTCATATTTTAGAAAAGCGTCTTACTACTTGACAGCACTCATGATGTTAGGGTACGCAGCATACCAAGGATTTGAGGTAAATGTCTTCAAGCAACGTATAATAATCGAAATAAATGATGCTAAATTTTAGAGATTTTCAAAAAAATGTTATCTCTTCTGTCCTTAGGTGGGATCCAGCTTATGGCTGAGTAAGTGGAGTGAAGATCCTCCTTTTCCGGATGGAACTCAAGATATTGCTCTCAGAAACAAAAGAATCAGTGTCTATGGACTTCTCGGCGTAGGACAAGGTGAAAAAGATTCTCCTCTTAAGGTTGGGTTGTTTTACTCTGAGCGGCACTTTTTTGCAGACCATGGGCTAAATGGCCAGGTCACATGGACCCCGAAGGCTCAGAGAAGGTTGGGGGAGGGGACCCACTGGAACAGCTGTTGGGAGACAGATGGTAGGCCCCCGTCAAGGCCATCCAGCGTGTTCTTTAACGTTCACAGGGTTTGGCTCTCCCGCACACGGGCCACGGCTTAACGTCCCATCCGACGGACGGCGGCCTTTCCAAGCCCATCGGTGTCCCCTACTGACCGTGGGCAGGGCAGGAAATTTTGCGGAGATAAATCTCAACGCTGACCCAGCTGGGACTCGAACCTGGGAACTACAGATTACGAGCCTGGCCTCCTCTTAAGGACTTTGGCCAAAATATAGTAAGAGTGAAAGACAAAATCGATTATGTTTTATGTGTAACTGGTTTTTTATTTTATTTCTATGACTTTTAAATATTAATACTGACCTTGCAGCAATTCCACGGAACACAAGTTGCGAAATGCTGCTCAACACATTTAAACGAACTATGATTAAACACTTCTGAAACGAAAAGACAGTTTTAGTGTTAAAGAGAAATTAAATCATTAACAAAAAATGTTAACATCACAAATGGGCAAACCATATTTATCCGCTTATTGGTTTTACGCGATCTTTTGAAAAACCTTTATCATCCGAAAATTGGATTGACTGCTTTATGCGAGAATTGAACTGTTCTCATGGGTAAATATTAAGAGAATTTTTTGAATTAATGTAACTATCGCTTTGAGTGCGAAATATTAACAACTAGCAGTTATTAAAAATGTTGGGTTCTAATGACTAACCCTGGGAAACACTGAACCAATGAGCTCTAGATTCATCATTGATGCATTATTACAAACTTATCTAAAACTCTCCGCCCTGCCCACGGTCAGTAGGGGACACCGATGGGCTTGGAAAGGCCGCCGTCCGTCGGATGATATGTCAAGCCGTGTACGGGAGAGCCACACCCTGTGCACGTTAAAGAACATGCTGGATGGCCTTGACGGGAGGCTACCATCTGTCTCCCAACAGCTGTTCCAGTGAATCCCCCCAACCTTCTCTGAGCCTTCGGGGTCCTTGTGACCTGGCCATTACCCCATTGTGTGCAATAAAGTGCCGCTCGGAGGTAAAATAACCCAACCCAACAAACTTATCCTTCTGTATAATATTACATAGTCATAGAACGAGGAAACTGCAAAAAGGTAAAATAAAGTTTATTTTGTAATACAAGTTTTGGCAAGATAACAAGGAAAACCGGAAATTCATAAATATAACATACAAAAAATAACATACTATACAGACAATTTCCATGCACAAGAAATTACTTAATCACTATACAATATTCACTTACAAATATCCTAATGCTGTTCTTAATACCAAACTTGTAAATATGTACGAAATTTTTTACTGATAGACCTTTCATAAATAAGAAACAAGGAACAACTCTTTCCAGATGAATAATAAAAATAAATAAAATAATACCCCCTCAAGCAGCTGCTTGCCACAGAGGTCTGACAGGAGCCTGTCAGTTTATATGCCACAGTATAGAAGATCTGAGAGGATGGCAGGACCTCAGCAGAAAACAACACGAACATCCATGCCTTACCCGGGGCTCGAACCCAGGTCCCGTAGATCAGTAGCCAAGCGCGCTAACCACTCGGCCACGGGACGGCTGATGAATAATATTTTACTGTATATTTCTCACAGATTTATCTTCTGCCTGATTTCTAAACAACATTTGTTTGATTACATACAACATATTGCTATTTTCACTGTAAAATAGAAAAAAAAAATCACTATCTCTAATAAATATCTCCGTAGACATCCTAGCCGTTCGACTTGAACTACTCTTTTTTCGCTAGGGCTATAATTAAACTCTATAAACTTTCAGTATATTGCATCATTTCCTGTTCTTCCAAAGCCTCTCGAAATTTCACACTCTGAATAGTTCCAGCTTGGCACTGGCAGCAAGGGCAAGTAACGTTGCTTTTAAATTCAGCATCGCAGTGCTACTAGGGTGAAGCTTTTCATTATATAAATGACTTGGCTATAGCAGTATACGTAAACTTTCTGCCCAATTGATCCATTGTCATCATATAAATGGAACTAGACCCGGGTCTAGAAAAAAAATCGAGGGGGAGGGGAGGGCCAAGAAATGCAAAAGCAAGACACTGGAATTTCAATGCAGTATAACATTTCCCCCTCCATTTTACGGATCTTTTAAACATTTCTTGATTTCGTTTTGAGTCATTTCCGGGTTTTGGATGGGTCACTTCCGGTGTGTCACGTGTTAGAGGGGTGTCTCTTTGAACTCTATAGGATGGGTCACTTCCGGTTGTTTGTCGGATAATTAGGGGAGCTTGCAGGACCTTACTAGCATTCTGAAAGGGGGTGGTCTCCTTGCCCCCCCCCTACATCTGGCCTTAAATCGAATCAATATTCAAACTGGAGAGTTAAAGTTATTGTAATGTGTATCTTGGTGAGTGTGCTTGGCTACTGAACCAGGTAAGACAGGGATGTTTCTATTTCTTGTATTCTTTCTGCTGAGGTCTTGCCTTCCTCATAGACTTCTAGGGCGTATTATACTGACTAGCTCCTATTAGACATCCGTTACAAGCAGTCGCTTGAGGGGTAATTTATTTTTAATGAATCTCTGATTCTTTCCTGTGTTTAAATTTATACCCTAGCCATAATCCAGATTTGCTTTATTTGCCATAAGTAATATTTACATTATCAAGGTACTGAAAATTGTTTTTCTTTTGTATCCACTAAAATCCATTAAAATTTATAGGGCTATGCATATTAGCTGCAACATTTTTAATGGCCATTGCAACAACTCGAGCCTCAGCTGGATTTCATCGAGAGATGCTGATGTCCATTCTCCGATGTCCAATGGTATTCTTTGACACCACGCCAATTGGAAGGATCCTTAACAGGTGAATCTTTTTCTCGTTCAAGCCCAATTTTCAAACTAAAGATTTTGTTTCTCCCTCTCTCTAAATTAGTTTTATGCTACTGCCTAGATCAATGTTTCCCAAAGTGGGAGATACCGTCCCCTAGGGAGCGCTGGAACGATCCAGGGGGTCGATAGTAACCGCTGGTGCAATTGGGGGGCGGTGGAAGCATAAAGAAAGAAGGGAAGACAAGAAAATTTTGAAAAATCGTTCGACATGTTTCATCTGTTGTGTAACATAGAGTTAAAGTCGTAGTGATTACTTTATTTTCCAAATAAAGACATAAAATTATCCTCCGTTATCTTAATTTTCTGTGTGTAATGCCAATGTTACTATGGTTGATTTTAATAAATAATTTTATAATTCCAAGCTTCAAGATGTTTTATTTACAACATCTTTCTTTACTATGTTGTAGGACGTAGGTAGAAATATAGATACATAAAAGAACGCAAATTTGTCACTGCATCTTTCTATTTGTTCGCTTAAAGAAGGTAGATTGCCAGGGGGCGCCGAGTAATTTTGTTTTCTGAAAAGGGAGCGGTAGGACAAATAAGTTTGGGAACCCTGGTCTAAATCGTCTCAATGGATATATTAGAAACTAGACCTAATAGAATAGTTTGCATACCGAGCTATACAAATGATAGGTCTATTATTTTTTTCCTTAAAAATCCCAGTTGAAAGACGAAGTGTTTATGAGGGTAAGTCAACAAGAAAGGTTCTCAGTTCGTCCCCTGCAATCTAACATCTAAGATTGTGTCACTGCTTCATGTTAGTACCAATTAGTGTCCCTAAGCGGCAGTAGCCATCATTGTTACACACCCGTGCTGTGAGGCGCAGAGTTAGAGCAAACACGTTGAAGTTATGCTCGTGAGTAGTTTGTTGCCAACCCACCGATCCCCCTTTGCACAGTGCTTTTCCCCCCTATGACGTCATCGACAACGCCCCCTATGACGTAACAGGCCACGCCCCCTATGACGTAACATTACGTAACATGACGTAATCATTACATAATCATTACGTAACAGGCCACGCCCCCTTTATTAATAATTAATAATTCCTCCCCCTTTATTAAACCCCCCCTTTCCCCCTCAGTGGCGCCATCTGTTGACAGTGAGAAGTACTATTTTCCCAAAAACCCTTTATTTTCACTCTAATTTCTCGTTTTCGGACCCCCCGGTCGACCTACCTATATTTTAAGCCCTCCCCCTTTCCCCCTCAGTGGCGCCATCTGTTGACAGTGAGAAGTACTATTTTCCCAAAAACCCTTTATTTTCACTCTAATTTCTCGTTTTCGGACCCCCCGGTCGACCTACCTATATTTTAAGCCCTCCCCCTTATTAAAAACCCTCCTGGCGCCATCTGTTGACAGGGAGAAGTACTATTTTCCCAAAAAGCCTTTATTTTCACTCTAATTTCTCGTTTTCGGACCCCCCGGGCGACCTACCTATATTTTAAGCCCTCCCCCTTATTAAAAACCCTCCTGGCGCCATCTGTTGACAGGGAGAAGTACTATTTTCCCAAAAACCCTTTATTTTCACTCTAATTTCTCGTTTTCGGACCCCACGGTCGACCTACCTATATTTTAAGCCCTCCCCCTTATGAAAAACCCTCTGGTTGACCATTTTAAGGCCCCACTCCTTCACTCGGCTGATGCAAGTCTCAGAATAATTGCATGGAACGATTGACTGGTCTTAGAATAATTGTACAGAAAGGAATGATACAAAATTCCTTAGTAATTAAACACTCATCAAAAATTCCCTTACCTCTATTAAAAATCATCCTACAGTTGAAACTCATTTTTACTCTTACTGTTTCCATAGAGTGAAATTAATAATGGTTTAAATTATTCGTAGGGCATGTTAAATCTGCTTTTAGAACACCCGTCTGCAGTGGAAAAATTTTCAAACTCCGTTAATCAACTCCCTAGTAATTAAGCACTGATTAAAATATTCCTCACCTTTATTAAAATCGGTTTTCTGTAGAGGCGTTTCACCGGAAAAAAAAAAAAATTCGTCCCTCGCTGGGTGGATTCCGTCCGACTGTCATGGGTTCCCGGACTATACCTTGTACTTGCTGTGGCTTAGATGCGTGTCGAACGGGTCAGACATTTCAGATTATTTATAACCTAGCATTCTTTATAACTAGCTTTTTCTATGTATTTCTTACACCAAAAACCGATAGTCCTTTCACATTAATATACGTATTTTTATAACCCACGTATTTTAAGTCCGTTTCAGTAAGACTTATTTCTTTTAACTCCGTGACTGTCGCTTACTAGATCTATCCACAGTAACTATTTTTAAAAGACTGTCCCGCAGAAAATGCCGATGGGTAAAAAATCTGATTTTATTCGTCGTGATGAAAAATATTGAGGAGTGATAGGATCGACCTAATAGACTCCGTGTTCGGATCCTCACCCCGGACAGCGTTTCACTGACAGATGGTTAAGTCCTACGAAAATAAAAAATTCCAAACGGGGAATCAAATTGACGAATGAATCTGTGCTGCTTCAGGAGCGCTGTCTTACATCGAGAAAACTCACGGGCACTCTTTATCGTGGATTTCGGACTCGATATTTTCCCAAGTCCGGAGACGGTTCTCTGCACAACCCTTTATGATAGGTTTCAATGCACCGCATGTAGACTTTTGAAATTATGCGTCCCTAAACCTTCAAGAGTTGAGCGTATTAGTCTCCATCGGGTTGGTGCCGTCAGATATCTGTGTTTCCACGCAGTAACGCAACACCGAAGAAAAATCGTCTCTCCCATCGTTTGCGTGCGAGCGTATATCTCATCACGCTGATGAAATCGGGTAAAAAATAACTTTTTGTACGAGGTAGAATGTTATAGAAAGTAAGAATGCTAAAAAAACTTTCATCATGAATGCATATTAACGGAGTAGGGGAACATTAGTTTAAAACTTCGACTATAAAAATAATACATTGCTTCACGCACCCTCTCAACTTACCTCCACTAATCCACTGAAAAAATATATGCAACGGGGCTGATAGCCAAAATTTAGCAAACGAAACCGCTTAACTGTCATGTATCTCTGATCGCGCCTACTGCTTACAAGAGAGACGACCTTCTAACCCGTTTCGGCACCTTGCACACTCATCCCCATGTGATCTGCTGAACCATAGCAACAAGTGGGGTGGTGTGCAAAGGTCAACGGTGGAATGCTGCGTCTTTGAGAAGAGTGGCGGGTCCGTCCGAAAACCTAATGGGAAAGTCAAATAATTACTGTTTCCTCTCGAAATACAGAAGGAATTCTTCTGCTGATAGACTGCTGATAGAATCTATGAAATTCAAAGGGAGATTGTTGCTTTTTCCATATTATTGGGATTAATACCGATTCTCTGCAGATGTCCTTTAGGTTATGAAATATAACTGGAACCTTATTAGATCACTTAAAATCGAGTTCACACACCTTATGACCGACTCCTCGGAGAAGTGCTAAATCTATGTGGCGGAATGCTAAAAATAGAATTCATGCGTTTCCGTAAAAAACTTTAGTTCCAATATGAGTTAAAAGGTTATGGTTCGACTCAGGAAAAATAGGATTCGACCTCGGACATTAGAAAAGATGTGCACCGTATAATTCCGTGGAAAAATACGAAAATCTTTAGCAATATCCCAGGCGTCTTTTGTTAGGCGATAGTATTAACATCCTTATACGTTCTCACTTCAAGCTTGCTTTCTCTATCATAACCCTCGATGCTTGCGAAAATTATAAAAGATGAACAGAGGTCTGAATGTACAATCTTCGGAGTTCATTTTACTGTAGATGTCTAATTCTGGCAGGATCCCTCTCCACTTTTAAATTTTAGATCTTACACCGACAGTCTTTTCATGTACGTATTTTTTATAACCAACACTTATTTCTTTTAGCCCTAGCGATTACTGGTTGTTTCATTTTTTACTAGAAGAAACCCTACCCCGCAGTAACAGCTCCACAGAAAATAAAAAATGTCGATGGGTAAAAGAAAACAAAATATCTGATGTCATGATGAAAAATATTGAGGACCCCGGACAACTTTTCAATGACAAACGGTTAAGCCCTACGAAATTATTCCAAACGGGGAAGCACACACTTTTATTGACGAATGAATCTTGGATCTGTACTGCTTCAGGAGCGCTGCCTTTACATTGTGAAAACTCGCTCACACCCTTGATCCGTGTTTAAGTACTCGAAATTTTTAAAGTCCAGAGGCGGCCCCCACCATTCCCAATTTACTAGTGAAAAAAAATATTTTTTGTACGAGGTAGAAAGTAAGAATGTTAAAAGTACGTTGCGTAAAAACTTTAGTTCCATCGCTAATACACGTTGATGAGGGTAGGGGGACATTAGTTTTAGCAAATACTTCAACTATAAAAGAATAAGTCTCACTTGAGCGCATCGCTCCCAACTTGTCTACGCTAATCCGCTGAAATTTTATTTGCAACGGGAGTGATAGACGAAAATACTTCTTCCCTATGTGCTCTGACCAGCGCCTGAAATGTTCGCCCCCCCACCCTACTGCTTCACCCCTCGTTTCGACACTCCCGCTCTATGTGATCTGCACGACGCACTGATAACGTACAAAGGCCACTGGAGGAGCGGTGGTCAGCCCCTGTTGAATGCTATCTTTTTTTTTATTTCCAGCCGCAATAATACACCGTTTCTGTGGAACACTGGTGACTTCGCCGCAAAGGGTGATCCACACTAAAAAACAAATCCCATAGACAATAAAGAACTAAAAAAGTCATTAAAACAGTGAATGGACTTATGTACAGAGATTGACAACGGTAATATAGACAGGAACCCATCGCTCACTATCATAGTCCCCGAGAAATTATCAAATCTGTAAAGGTCTGGCCACACAATCTTCTGAGTTAATTCTGGACGGATCACAATGACTTTTTCTCACATTCGTTAATCAAAGTGTCTACGCATCAGACTTGTCATTACCCCGACAAACTATCCATAGATTGAGTAAGCATTTAGAATGAAAAATTCAGTTTGCTTCAGTGTCACAGCTTTAATTTTCAGATGCACTCCACAGATTCGTAAAACACTCATTAGGTATGCGTTCACAAGAGAGTTCATCACGGATTCATCTTCCCTATCTTTCTAATAAATCATACGCCCAAAGTAGATAATTATATTACGAAAATAAAATCGATTTTAAGTGATTCCGTATTCGCAATTTATTAATGCTAAAGAATCACGACGAAACTCTCACAATAGTCTACCCAATACTTTACCATAGCCGATACAGTCACAAGTTACGATAGTCAGCATCTGCTCCCATAGACCAGGGACGGGTGAATAGCGACCCGTGGGTCGCATTCGGCCCGCTAAGAGTTTTTGTTCCCCGCCAAGACAGAAAAATCCTCCCCGAGCGCGACCGAAGATTCGTCTCGTATTTTCCATTAGGACGGCCACGTCAATATGCATACGAAGTGTATGAAAACAATTGTCCACTCCGGCCATAGACAGTAGGTTAGTTACTTCTAACAAAGTCAAGGTTTGAGATCCATAGTAAGACACGAATGTTACCGAACGCCTATGTCGTGTGAATGATAACTGTTAAGACAGCTAGTTGCATATTTTTTTAAAGATATGTCGAATGCACTTTTACATGAACGAAGCTTCCATTTCCTAAAGTGTGAGGGGGAAAGCGTGAACAGTCAATGCTGACGGCATGAAATATGACTCGAACGAAAGACAATCTGAACAGGTGCTTTTGTTTATAGTATTTCCGTGAAAAGTTGGGAAGCCAGATGCGACTTAGCTTTGCGTTCACTGACTTCACGCCTACCCCCTTTGCAATTAGGAAAAAACTCTCGAGAGCAAATTATATCTAAAACCAGTTTCACTTGAGTTTTTTCGTAACCCTCTTGTGTCGTCGAATTAAGATTCAGACACTCAGCTGTCGGGCATAAGGTTAAACTAATTTCTCACCAAGGTACGTTTGCGCACGCTGCAAACACAAGTCTTTCGACAAAAGATAAGATGTTTCGCTACAACATAACACGGAGATGTCTGTTTAATTATTTTTCCCTATTTCAACACTGTCTATGGAGCATTACGCCTCTACATACCATAACACCTCGCGATTCTAAGCGTTCCCCGAACCGATATTAATCTTATTTTTGTAGTTCAACGGAGTTTTTTGAGTTTGCTCAACCTCTGTCAAGGGTTGGACCAGTGCTTGCACCGATGTTATTGCTCGTACTAGCAGAACCGGTACAAGGCGAATGCAAATCGGTTCATATCTCTATTCTTTCGAACACAAATGTTAAAAGATTTCATGTAGCCGCTAAGAAACAGTAAAAAAGTGATTTTCCGCATTTAACCATCTATCGGGTAGAGGAATCCTCAAAACTAAGTAACAATACTAGAAAAATCACTATCCATAACATTTACATTCATGTATTTCTTGTTGCGAGGCATCTGACCGAAAACGTAAGCATTCATTACCTCAAAACAGATAAGACAGAATGCGGCGTCTTGAAAAACACCGAGAAGGCTAGTAACCACGGTTTAACCATTCATTTTTTAAGTATTAGGACGTTCATGTTACAATTTCTTGCAACAACGTTCATTTCTGGTAAAGATGCATGTCAGCACATTCACTTTACGTGTGTGAACCAGGCATTCAGTTGAGAAGAGTATGTGAATCAGTCACTTCAGAATACTAACACCTTTGCGCGCTCACTGAAACTACCTCCTTCTTGTGTCTCTCCATATACTATTCTTATGAGCACAAAAGATAGGATGTTTCACTACAATCTAACACGGAGATGTCTGTTTAGTTATTTTTTCCTCCTATTTCTACACCAGTGTGGAAGTCTTAGAACAAGTGGTTAGCACACGTTTTTAATATGTATCTTGTTTAGAAATCTGAAAGAACACTGTCTATGGAACATTACCCCCTCCCTTGCAAGCTAGTACTAATTACTTCACGATTCTGAGGGACGAAGGTTGAAATCGTTGGCGGATATTTTTCAGAATATGTAATCAACCATAGTGTTCGGATATTTGATCCATAGTAAGACATGAACGTTGTTTACCTCCCATCGACAATCCCTTCTACGGATCGTATGAGAGATGACTGTTACGACAATTAGCAGGGTGAAGTCGTATTTGTTTTTAAAAGCAGAGACACACTACCGACTAGCTAGAGAACGATATATTAACCTGCTAAAGTTTGATTTTAACGATCAGATATACCATCACTTTTTTAGTTCATACTAATATTCCAACTTTTAAAGGAAATATTGTCTCGTTATAAGCGATTACATGCACACTCTATACTTTAAATCTATAGAGACAGCGATCACTAAGCTAGGTTTGGTTTTATTATGAGTGTGTTTTTTAAGATACTTTTGAAATACTCTGTTAATGAATTCAACCCCCCTTATCTGTTTGTAATTTCAGAGATATTCTGAAAGGTTTTTGTGATCAAAAGCTCCCACGATTTCCGTTTTAAAGGAGCACCACATGCATATTTCGAAAGCACGTCTATACAGGCTCGTAAATATTTGTAGACGTCATCATGTTTACTAAGAGATGGCAAATCTACCAGATCTCGACCAATGGGATGGAGTTACAGGGACACGTCACAGGTTTAAGGTATAAGTATTACCCTTCGACGGGCTGTAAGGCATTATTTTTTCCAGTATCGACTTGCTATGGCTTGTGCTAAACGTTCCCTGACCGATGCTGATCTTCCTGCGAAGCGACTTGCTGTTAGAGATGATGATAGCCATTTGTTTCAACTCGGATCGGATTTGTTTGCGAGCGTTTGTGAATATCGGTCATATCCTAAAGTGCACATACGTGTGTTCCAGAGTGATGACTCTTTAAAACTATATCCTACAAAGGACGGTGTGATGCTGTCTGAAGAGCAATGGCATGGACTGGTTTCGTATGCGTCTACAATCGTCGAAGCGTTCGAAGATGTCGAATACGGCGAGTATGAACTGGACGCTATGGTTTGCCTCGTCGTGCTCAAAGGTGGACACGGCGTGGTCATTAAAAAAAGCATCCCCCGTGACGGAGGACTTGTATTTTCGTCATCGGTTCGGCTCAGCGTCGAACAGTGGCATCGGTTGACAGATTTATGCGATCCAATCACCTACAGTTTGATGGCTCTGAAGTTTGAAAACGGTAAATTTTGGAATGCAGTGCGGAAGGTGGAATTAGCGGCAAATCTTCCTCGAAGCCCACCATCTAATGATCGACCCCTTGAACAAGACAGCAGTGATTTCGTAAAGCTTATGGACTGTTTAAAGCGGACTTTGAAAACAGATCTCCGAAAAGAACTGTTTACGCTGCTACGTAAGAACTGTTTCGGGTGTGAAGTGGATCATCCGAGTCAACTTCGCCATTCGTGCCTCACCATAAACGCTGAATCAGCTTACGATTATTTCCCCGAAGTGGTAAGAAACGTTAATCTAACTGATATTGCCGTAAGTTTTGTGGAAGAATCATGTATCGAACTAAATCGTCCTGCTAATGTCGCGTTTATGTCTAAATTGAACTTTGCAACAGTACTAAAAGAGGTGCACGGTGAACTGGTATGTACGAACTAAATATTAATGTGACCTTAATGTAAATAAATATGAATGTCTCTGATATTTTTGTCAATGTGATTTCTTTTGTATAGTTAACGGGGATTTTAAGGTCAGCCTTAGAAGTGTTAATATTGTTTTCTGTATCAAGACCTCGCACAGCTAGCAAGCTATGTTGGGGCGAATGTTTTATATCAGGTGTAAAAGAAAGGGATGGGAAACCAAAGCTAGCTAGAGAACGATTCAACCGTGCGTTAAAAACAAAAATGTTGTGATATTTCACAGATGTGTTCCATGTTTAGTGATCGCTGTCTCTATAGATTTAAAGTATAGAGTGTGCATGTAATCGCTTATAACGAGACAATATTTCCTTTAAAAGTTGGAATATTAGTATGAACTAAAAAAGTGATGGTATATCTGATCGTTAAAATCAAACTTTAGCAGGTTAATATATCGTTCTCTAGCTAGTCGGTAGTGTGTCTCTGCTTTTAAAAACAAATACGACTTCACCCTGCTAATTGTCGTAACAGTCATCTCTCATACGATCCGTAGAAGGGATTGTCGATGGGAGGTAAACAACGTTCATGTCTTACTATGGATCAAATATCCGAACACTATGGTTGATTACATATTCTGAAAAATATCCGCCAACGATTTCAACCTTCGTCCCTCAGAATCGTGAAGTAATTAGTACTAGCTTGCAAGGGAGGGGGTAATGTTCCATAGACAGTGTTCTTTCAGATTTCTAAACAAGATACATATTAAAAACGTGTGCTAACCACTTGTTCTAAGACTTCCACACTGGTGTAGAAATAGGAGGAAAAAATAACTAAACAGACATCTCCGTGTTAGATTGTAGTGAAACATCCTATCTTTTGTGCTCATAAGAATAGTATATGGAGAGACACAAGAAGGAGGTAGTTTCAGTGAGCGCGCAAAGGTGTTAGTATTCTGAAGTGACTGATTCACATACTCTTCTCAACTGAATGCCTGGTTCACACACGTAAAGTGAATGTGCTGACATGCATCTTTACCAGAAATGAACGTTGTTGCAAGAAATTGTAACATGAACGTCCTAATACTTAAAAAATGAATGGTTAAACCGTGGTTACTAGCCTTCTCGGTGTTTTTCAAGACGCCGCATTCTGTCTTATCTGTTTTGAGGTAATGAATGCTTACGTTTTCGGTCAGATGCCTCGCAACAAGAAATACATGAATGTAAATGTTATGGATAGTGATTTTTCTAGTATTGTTACTTAGTTTTGAGGATTCCTCTACCCGATAGATGGTTAAATGCGGAAAATCACTTTTTTACTGTTTCTTAGCGGCTACATGAAATCTTTTAACATTTGTGTTCGAAAGAATAGAGATATGAACCGATTTGCATTCGCCTTGTACCGGTTCTGCTAGTACGAGCAATAACATCGGTGCAAGCACTGGTCCAACCCTTGACAGAGGTTGAGCAAACTCAAAAAACTCCGTTGAACTACAAAAATAAGATTAATATCGGTTCGGGGAACGCTTAGAATCGCGAGGTGTTATGGTATGTAGAGGCGTAATGCTCCATAGACAGTGTTGAAATAGGGAAAAATAATTAAACAGACATCTCCGTGTTATGTTGTAGCGAAACATCTTATCTTTTGTCGAAAGACTTGTGTTTGCAGCGTGCGCAAACGTACCTTGGTGAGAAATTAGTTTAACCTTATGCCCGACAGCTGAGTGTCTGAATCTTAATTCGACGACACAAGAGGGTTACGAAAAAACTCAAGTGAAACTGGTTTTAGATATAATTTGCTCTCGAGAGTTTTTTCCTAATTGCAAAGGGGGTAGGCGTGAAGTCAGTGAACGCAAAGCTAAGTCGCATCTGGCTTCCCAACTTTTCACGGAAATACTATAAACAAAAGCACCTGTTCAGATTGTCTTTCGTTCGAGTCATATTTCATGCCGTCAGCATTGACTGTTCACGCTTTCCCCCTCACACTTTAGGAAATGGAAGCTTCGTTCATGTAAAAGTGCATTCGACATATCTTTAAAAAAATATGCAACTAGCTGTCTTAACAGTTATCATTCACACGACATAGGCGTTCGGTAACATTCGTGTCTTACTATGGATCTCAAACCTTGACTTTGTTAGAAGTAACTAACCTACTGTCTATGGCCGGAGTGGACAATTGTTTTCATACACTTCGTATGCATATTGACGTGGCCGTCCTAATGGAAAATACGAGACGAATCTTCGGTCGCGCTCGGGGAGGATTTTTCTGTCTTGGCGGGGAACAAAAACTCTTAGCGGGCCGAATGCGACCCACGGGTCGCTATTCACCCGTCCCTGGTCTATGGGAGCAGATGCTGACTATCGTAACTTGTGACTGTATCGGCTATGGTAAAGTATTGGGTAGACTATTGTGAGAGTTTCGTCGTGATTCTTTAGCATTAATAAATTGCGAATACGGAATCACTTAAAATCGATTTTATTTTCGTAATATAATTATCTACTTTGGGCGTATGATTTATTAGAAAGATAGGGAAGATGAATCCGTGATGAACTCTCTTGTGAACGCATACCTAATGAGTGTTTTACGAATCTGTGGAGTGCATCTGAAAATTAAAGCTGTGACACTGAAGCAAACTGAATTTTTCATTCTAAATGCTTACTCAATCTATGGATAGTTTGTCGGGGTAATGACAAGTCTGATGCGTAGACACTTTGATTAACGAATGTGAGAAAAAGTCATTGTGATCCGTCCAGAATTAACTCAGAAGATTGTGTGGCCAGACCTTTACAGATTTGATAATTTCTCGGGGACTATGATAGTGAGCGATGGGTTCCTGTCTATATTACCGTTGTCAATCTCTGTACATAAGTCCATTCACTGTTTTAATGACTTTTTTAGTTCTTTATTGTCTATGGGATTTGTTTTTTAGTGTGGATCACCCTTTGCGGCGAAGTCACCAGTGTTCCACAGAAACGGTGTATTATTGCGGCTGGAAATAAAAAAAAAGATAGCATTCAACAGGGGCTGACCACCGCTCCTCCAGTGGCCTTTGTACGTTATCAGTGCGTCGTGCAGATCACATAGAGCGGGAGTGTCGAAACGAGGGGTGAAGCAGTAGGGTGGGGGGGCGAACATTTCAGGCGCTGGTCAGAGCACATAGGGAAGAAGTATTTTCGTCTATCACTCCCGTTGCAAATAAAATTTCAGCGGATTAGCGTAGACAAGTTGGGAGCGATGCGCTCAAGTGAGACTTATTCTTTTATAGTTGAAGTATTTGCTAAAACTAATGTCCCCCTACCCTCATCAACGTGTATTAGCGATGGAACTAAAGTTTTTACGCAACGTACTTTTAACATTCTTACTTTCTACCTCGTACAAAAAATATTTTTTTTCACTAGTAAATTGGGAATGGTGGGGGCCGCCTCTGGACTTTAAAAATTTCGAGTACTTAAACACGGATCAAGGGTGTGAGCGAGTTTTCACAATGTAAAGGCAGCGCTCCTGAAGCAGTACAGATCCAAGATTCATTCGTCAATAAAAGTGTGTGCTTCCCCGTTTGGAATAATTTCGTAGGGCTTAACCGTTTGTCATTGAAAAGTTGTCCGGGGTCCTCAATATTTTTCATCATGACATCAGATATTTTGTTTTCTTTTACCCATCGACATTTTTTATTTTCTGTGGAGCTGTTACTGCGGGGTAGGGTTTCTTCTAGTAAAAAATGAAACAACCAGTAATCGCTAGGGCTAAAAGAAATAAGTGTTGGTTATAAAAAATACGTACATGAAAAGACTGTCGGTGTAAGATCTAAAATTTAAAAGTGGAGAGGGATCCTGCCAGAATTAGACATCTACAGTAAAATGAACTCCGAAGATTGTACATTCAGACCTCTGTTCATCTTTTATAATTTTCTCAAGCATCGAGGGTTATGATAGAGAAAGCAAGCTTGAAGTGAGAACGTATAAGGATGTTAATACTATCGCCTAACAAAAGACGCCTGGGATATTGCTAAAGATTTTCGTATTTTTCCACGGAATTATACGGTGCACATCTTTTCTAATGTCCGAGGTCGAATCCTATTTTTCCTGAGTCGAACCATAACCTTTTAACTCATATTGGAACTAAAGTTTTTTACGGAAACGCATGAATTCTATTTTTAGCATTCCGCCACATAGATTTAGCACTTCTCCGAGGAGTCGGTCATAAGGTGTGTGAACTCGATTTTAAGTGATCTAATAAGGTTCCAGTTATATTTCATAACCTAAAGGACATCTGCAGAGAATCGGTATTAATCCCAATAATATGGAAAAAGCAACAATCTCCCTTTGAATTTCATAGATTCTATCAGCAGTCTATCAGCAGAAGAATTCCTTCTGTATTTCGAGAGGAAACAGTAATTATTTGACTTTCCCATTAGGTTTTCGGACGGACCCGCCACTCTTCTCAAAGACGCAGCATTCCACCGTTGACCTTTGCACACCACCCCACTTGTTGCTATGGTTCAGCAGATCACATGGGGATGAGTGTGCAAGGTGCCGAAACGGGTTAGAAGGTCGTCTCTCTTGTAAGCAGTAGGCGCGATCAGAGATACATGACAGTTAAGCGGTTTCGTTTGCTAAATTTTGGCTATCAGCCCCGTTGCATATATTTTTTCAGTGGATTAGTGGAGGTAAGTTGAGAGGGTGCGTGAAGCAATGTATTATTTTTATAGTCGAAGTTTTAAACTAATGTTCCCCTACTCCGTTAATATGCATTCATGATGAAAGTTTTTTTAGCATTCTTACTTTCTATAACATTCTACCTCGTACAAAAAGTTATTTTTTACCCGATTTCATCAGCGTGATGAGATATACGCTCGCACGCAAACGATGGGAGAGACGATTTTTCTTCGGTGTTGCGTTACTGCGTGGAAACACAGATATCTGACGGCACCAACCCGATGGAGACTAATACGCTCAACTCTTGAAGGTTTAGGGACGCATAATTTCAAAAGTCTACATGCGGTGCATTGAAACCTATCATAAAGGGTTGTGCAGAGAACCGTCTCCGGACTTGGGAAAATATCGAGTCCGAAATCCACGATAAAGAGTGCCCGTGAGTTTTCTCGATGTAAGACAGCGCTCCTGAAGCAGCACAGATTCATTCGTCAATTTGATTCCCCGTTTGGAATTTTTTATTTTCGTAGGACTTAACCATCTGTCAGTGAAACGCTGTCCGGGGTGAGGATCCGAACACGGAGTCTATTAGGTCGATCCTATCACTCCTCAATATTTTTCATCACGACGAATAAAATCAGATTTTTTACCCATCGGCATTTTCTGCGGGACAGTCTTTTAAAAATAGTTACTGTGGATAGATCTAGTAAGCGACAGTCACGGAGTTAAAAGAAATAAGTCTTACTGAAACGGACTTAAAATACGTGGGTTATAAAAATACGTATATTAATGTGAAAGGACTATCGGTTTTTGGTGTAAGAAATACATAGAAAAAGCTAGTTATAAAGAATGCTAGGTTATAAATAATCTGAAATGTCTGACCCGTTCGACACGCATCTAAGCCACAGCAAGTACAAGGTATAGTCCGGGAACCCATGACAGTCGGACGGAATCCACCCAGCGAGGGACGAATTTTTTTTTTTTTCCGGTGAAACGCCTCTACAGAAAACCGATTTTAATAAAGGTGAGGAATATTTTAATCAGTGCTTAATTACTAGGGAGTTGATTAACGGAGTTTGAAAATTTTTCCACTGCAGACGGGTGTTCTAAAAGCAGATTTAACATGCCCTACGAATAATTTAAACCATTATTAATTTCACTCTATGGAAACAGTAAGAGTAAAAATGAGTTTCAACTGTAGGATGATTTTTAATAGAGGTAAGGGAATTTTTGATGAGTGTTTAATTACTAAGGAATTTTGTATCATTCCTTTCTGTACAATTATTCTAAGACCAGTCAATCGTTCCATGCAATTATTCTGAGACTTGCATCAGCCGAGTGAAGGAGTGGGGCCTTAAAATGGTCAACCAGAGGGTTTTTCATAAGGGGGAGGGCTTAAAATATAGGTAGGTCGACCGTGGGGTCCGAAAACGAGAAATTAGAGTGAAAATAAAGGGTTTTTGGGAAAATAGTACTTCTCCCTGTCAACAGATGGCGCCAGGAGGGTTTTTAATAAGGGGGAGGGCTTAAAATATAGGTAGGTCGCCCGGGGGGTCCGAAAACGAGAAATTAGAGTGAAAATAAAGGCTTTTTGGGAAAATAGTACTTCTCCCTGTCAACAGATGGCGCCAGGAGGGTTTTTAATAAGGGGGAGGGCTTAAAATATAGGTAGGTCGACCGGGGGGTCCGAAAACGAGAAATTAGAGTGAAAATAAAGGGTTTTTGGGAAAATAGTACTTCTCACTGTCAACAGATGGCGCCACTGAGGGGGAAAGGGGGAGGGCTTAAAATATAGGTAGGTCGACCGGGGGGTCCGAAAACGAGAAATTAGAGTGAAAATAAAGGGTTTTTGGGAAAATAGTACTTCTCACTGTCAACAGATGGCGCCACTGAGGGGGAAAGGGGGGGTTTAATAAAGGGGGAGGAATTATTAATTATTAATAAAGGGGGCGTGGCCTGTTACGTAATGATTATGTAATGATTACGTCATGTTACGTAATGTTACGTCATAGGGGGCGTGGCCTGTTACGTCATAGGGGGCGTGGTCGATGACGTCATAGGGGGGGAAAGCACTGTGCAAAGGGGGATCGGTGGGTTGGCAACAAACTACTCTCGTGTAACGAAGCTCGAGATCCGAGCAGCAATTTGGTTTCTGTGTATGCATAGAAGACCAACCGGGTGAAACCCATCGACATCTTATGGCTGTGTAAAGTGTTGATATTCGCAGCGCATTTCACAGCGCAACATGTGAGGAAATGATTCCCATGAATTGGAAAATGACTGTGTGACTCTAGTGGATAAGGATTTGCCATCTGGCGATGGGCAACTGTTCACCACCCACCATACTGTCTAGACCTGGTGCCGTCGGATTTTCATTTGTTTGGGAAGCTGAAGAAGCATCTGTGTGGACGATGCTTTCCATCAGATGATGCTGTCAGAGAGTAAGTCACAAAATGGCTTCAGGAGCTGGACGCATCCTGCTATCGGCATGGGTTCGATCAGCTGTTCGACTGTTACGACAAGTGCCTCAACAAGTTTCGTGACTAAGGAAAAAAAATAATCACCTATGTGGAAACATTTCATAATTTCGCAGAAGACAATAGTCTTCTGCGAAATTATCTGCCCTCCTCAGAAACTAAATAAGGAACCTTACTTTCTTACTTATCCTCATGGAAATCAGCAAAAAATGTACTTGTTTAGGAAGAAAGAGTTACTAAGAAATTGTTAAGTAGGAATATATTAGGGATTAAACAACAAACTATTGGAATGGTCCAAAATGACCGAATAGGGAATATTCGAACAGAAAATTGCATTATATTCCGCCAACTACATAACATCACTTTACTTTTCCATCATTTTATAATTATTCACTAAAGTACTATTTTAATAATGATAGATACAATATCTTGATCACCAATAAACACAAGGTAACTAATACGTGCATTTAATAATGGAAAACATTATGGGACGGGGGTGGCTCAGTCGGTAGCGCACCAGGCTCGTAATCTGTAGTTCCCAGGTTCGAGTCCCAGCTGGGTCAGCGTTGAGATTTATCTCCGCAAAATTCCCCGCCCTGCCCTCGGTCAGTAGGGGACATCGATGGGCTTGGAAAGGTCGCCGTCCGTCGGATGGGACGTTAAGCCGTAGCCCCGTGTGTGGGAGAGCCATACCCTGTGCACGTTAAAGAACACGCTGGATGGCCTTGACGGGAGGCTACCATCTGTTTCCTAACAGCTGTTCCAGTGGGTCCCCTCTCCCAACCTTCTCTGAGCCTTCGGGGTCCATGTGACCTGGCCATTTAGCCCATGGTGTGCAAAAAAGTGCCGCTCAGAGGTAAAACAACCCAACCCAATGGAAAACATTAGGTCGATGGCATATCTTCGATAAATATTTAATTATTTCCATCCCTTCTATCTCATTATGAACGAAACTCTATTCGGACAAGAATCATTTGATTGATTTCGTCTAAATTTGTCTGGTTTTCTTAACCATGAAGAGGGAATCCAATCATTCAAGATATTCCTGCAAACTTCTTAGCGACGAAGGCCAATTTTCGTTTTACTTGAAACGTCTTCTTGGCTTCGACGTTCATGTGGACCAACCTGATTGTAGTTGTGAGCATCGACAGAAGTAGTTAAAATCTTTAATGGATGCAAGAGTGGTTGTTACTTAGTTGGGCACGATTAAGGTAGGGTTATAGGGGGCACTAGCATCAAGAAAAGAGAGGGAGGGCTTAGCTAGTAGGATTTTAAATAGAATTGAATATTTTTTTCAACTTATGCAACCTTTGGAATCAGTAACAATGAAATAGATTTCAGAAATCGTTGTAAATTGACGAACATGAACTAGCTATTAAGAGTATTAAGGGACATACAAGTGTCTTAAAAAGGGTGGTAGAGGTAAAAAACAAAACTTACTTAGGTAACTCAGTGTTATTAACATTATTTATTAATCTACTAATTTACGGTTTTGTGGTTGATTTCTGGTATCAGGAGGGCCCCCAAAATTGGTTGAACAGGCCCTGATACTAGTTAAACGCAATGAGAGATAATCATCATCCTACCAATCAGAGAAAGTTATCAGTGCAAAGAAGCATCCATTGTCAGTGAATGTTAACTGGGCCTAATTTTTATGTGTGCTGCTGTATAATTAAAAGTAAAAAACACTTCCTGGTACTAAAATTTTTACTTTCTCTTCTTTCAGGTTTGGTAAAGACATTAGTACCGTAGATACTGATATACCTAGAGCAATGGGCAGTTTTCTGTCGCAGCTCATGAGCATCATTGGCACAATTATAGTGATTTGCATCACTAATGCCCTCATTGTAGTCATCGTTATCCCTCTACTGATCATCAACGGCTTGGTTCAGGTAATTATATTTCTGTGGCAGGTTTTTCAATTTCATGTGGATGCAACAGATTTTCTAATAGTGTGTTGTTTTTTTCGTTGTTGACGTGGTATGTAGGGAAAAAAAAGTCTGCTATGACTTGTTCTTTTTTAAAGATATTACTCGATTTATGAAAAATGAGATCTTAATGGTTTGATAAAAAAAAAAACACTTTGGCTACGGAGGCTGAGTCTTCTTCTCCATGCAGCGTTTATAAAAATGAAAAAATTCGGTTTTTAGAAAAAAAAATGGGAAGAAAACTTTCCAATAAAGCTAAATGGGCCTTTCCCTAATGGTAATGATGGAGATAAGCTTAATTATAGATCTTGTAGCAGTTCTTTATTGTCATTGAATAGAAATGTTTTTTCTTACGAACTTGAAAATGAAACACGTTTTTATGTTGCGTATTCCGTGTATATGGCAAGGACTGCTGTTGGTCCCAACTGATTTAATGTTTTCGGATGCTTAAAGTTTTTCCTCTTTTTTTTTTATGTAAGAAATTTTTCCATAGCCGTAAATTCTTTGTTCAGATAAATTTGCAAACCATAAGACAAATTTTTAGATGCAGAAATATTACATCGTTAATGTATGAATCTGAACAGTTGAATCAAGAATGGGATCCATTTGAATTTATACAAATATCAATAGAGTTACAAAAAATTACTTTCGTTATCAAAAATTTCACGATAATAACGTAAATAATTTTTGATTTTGGATTTGAAAGGTGGAAAATCGCCCAAATAATTATCTTGTTGTTGGAAAAAAAATTGTAATTCAGCCACTTCTTAATGATGTTGAAATCATTATTTAATTCCTTTATAACCATGTTAATATTCAGTGTATTATTATCGACATATAGAAACAACTTATGCTTTAGTTTAATATTAAAAAGTATCTCTAATGTAGATTGAAAAGAGTTGTAGACCGAATCATCAGGGATTTCCCTACACCCTCGCTAAATCGAATCATTCCCCAAATAGTACCCTTGGTAATCAGTTAAATACATGCAGCAGTGACAATTTAAGTCATTTTCTCATAACATTATCGTCCTTGAAACTACAACACAAATCTTTCCATTAATGCAAATATGCATGTTGTTTATTAAAATTATTCAATTTAAAATTTTAGCCTTAACCAGAATAGTAGCTACTGTTCCAATGTGTATTCGTGCTGTTTTAGCTCTGACGCAGTGGTAAGAAAACGTATCAGAAGAGCAGGTCTTTGCCTAAGAAACCCTTGAACCCCTGAAAAATCTAGGAGTAACTTCTGAGATTTTAATTTGACCCCTATGTAGCATATATGTAGCCACTATGTATCCTTTGTGTAGCATATAAAAAAAAATGTAAATATCATCCTTGAAAATTATAACACCCTCTTTGATTTCCGTTCCTGGGGTGCAGTAGGAGTATAATGGGGGTTCTGGACCAGAGGCGGGTCAATGTTAATCCTATGGGACCCCGCCTCCCATGTGTTTCAAAGCGGAGGCGGGTCTTTTTTGTCACCCATACAGGTCACCAATACATATTTCCTCTGAATATTTTTCATAATTTCAAATAATTTGTTTTTAAATCAGATTTTTTTCTTTTTACCGTTTTTCTTTCAAATAATTTTTTATTTTTATTTTTAACCAATAGCATTTTTTCTTTTTTATTTACTCTGGAACAGTCTTATAAATCAGTTTCTGCAGGATAGTCCTTCTTCTAATATAAATACAACATCCATCAGTCAGATTCCTCATTCTGTTGTCAAACGTTGACAGTGACGGTTCTCTGCGTCTCCGTGATTTTTCCAACTGTTAGAAGCCAATAGTAATAGTTCTCGACGTCCTTGTATAGTATAAATACGACATCCATCAGTCGGATTCCTCATTCTGTTGTCATACGTTGACAGTGACGGTTCTCTGCTGCTGCGTCTCCGTGATTTTTCCAACTGTTAGAAGCCAATAGCGATAGTTCTCGACGTCGTTGTATAGTATAAATCAGCTATGTATCAATGTGATATATGTGAGAAGGCTTTCACACTCAAGACAAATCTCATTCGTCATATGAGAAATCACGATGGAACTAACCTGTTTAAGTGCTCTGAATGCGAATCAACATTCTCAAGGAGAGATGATGTCCGACGTCACGAGTTATCCCACACCTCCAGAAAAACCTACAAATGTGAAGAATGTGCCATGGAGTTTGGAAGAAAAGACAATCTTTTACGACATCAAAGAAAGCCACACAATAATAAGCGAAAACGTTCTGAAGATGAAAGGATTCCCCAAAAGAAACAAAAACCAGACCCTGAAGACCCCTGCCAGTTTACAGAAGAAATGAAAAGGACCCTGTCAACACACATCTGATGGCAACGGAAGAAACATCTGTTGACCTCACCTTTTTCCTTGAATCCTCGCGGGAATCACTCCTAACTCATCTGAAAGAAGAATTGACCTCGAAAGGTAGCATTAAATGGTACCTTGGGGACTTGCCTTTATATAATGTATCGACTGAACCAACCTCCGTCCCAAGTATCAGAGACTTCCAGTTACTTCCAAGCTTTGTTTTTCACATTAAAAAATTGTATTTATTCTTAAATGAATCTTTAGATGACAGTTTAAAACATATTAGTAACAGAGCTTATGTACCAAATTAATTGTTCTGGTGTACTCTCTTTCACCAACTGATAATTGAAGTGATGAAAACAGTGATGGATGTCGCATTTATACTAGAAGAAGGACTATCCCGAAGAAACTGATTTAAAAGACTGTCCCACAGTAAATTAAAAAGAAAAAATGCTGTTGGTTAAAAATGAAAAAAAAAAAAAGTATTTGAAAGAGAAACGGTAAAAAGAAAAAAAATCTCTGATTTATAAACAAATTATTTGAAATTATTAAAAATATTGAGAGGAAATATGTATTGTTGACCTGTATGGGTGACAAAAGAGACCCGCTTCCTCTTTGAAACACATGGGGGGGGGGGGTCCCATAGGATTAACATTGACCCGCCTCTGATCCAGAACCCCCATTATCCTCGTACTCGCATTACTCTTATCGGGGGGTATTGTCACGAGTTGCGAGAAAAGGGAATATCTACTTTTTACAGCGTATTCTGCTATTTAAGTTGAATTGCATGTATATGATAAGGGTTCGATCCGGGAACAAATCTAGAGGACAGTTATTGTTGTTATGTAAAAAAAACTCTCTAATTTGTCCACTGCACCTCAAACCGCAAAACCTATCCTACCCTACTAATGCACCATAAAACTTCGATAAACCTAACCTCCCTCACTGTGGCTATTCCAACATTAAACCACAATCCCCCCACTTTAACTAATATAATGTTAAATCCCAAAGAAAACTTCCCCCACTCTTGCTAGTACATCGTTAAATCCAAAAAAAAAAAAATCAACGTCTCCCACAGTGGCTAGTACATTACAAAAGAAACAAACTTTCTCTCCATCTGGCTAGTACATTACAAAAGAAACAAACTTTCCCTCCATGTGGCTAATACACAATTAAACTAAATGTACGACGAACTAAACCTCCCCAACTCTGACTAGTGCATCATTAATCCCCAAACAATCAAGCCTCTCCTATTTAAGAATCCAGTTTTCAATTTAATCTCAAAACAAGCATAGCTATTAAAATGAAGTAATTTAAACGTATTTTATTAATAATTTCTAATTTTATCGCATTGTTTATTTTCAAGAGCAGCTTGGGCAAGTTTTCGTAGCTTGTACGTCACGTTTCTCTTCGCTGTATACTTCTTTATCTATTTTCTGTCATACTTAGGTCTTCTACATGGCTACTTCGCGACAGCTGAGGAGATTAACTTCCGTCACTCTGTCTCCGATGTACAGCTGTTTCTCAGAGACAGTCCAAGGCGTTGTGACCATCAGAGCATTCGGCGCCGAGCAACATTTCATGGACAGGGAAGACAAGCTCGTTGATTCTAATGTTATAGTGGCTTTCAATAACATGGTGCTCAATAGGTAATTATCTAAAAAAAACATCGAGCTTAATTCCAGGGATATAGTGACATCGGTTAAGCAAAAACGTTAAAATCAATTTGAAGCGTATAATGATTCACATTTTGCTTTTAAACCTCACAACAATAGATGCTAGTCATTGATTAAACTCACCTCTTCCGTGATCGCTATGGAAGTTATTAGTCAAACTATTTTCTATTAATATAGTAAGATTTGTGTTTCAATCTGATGGGGGCGGGGGTGCTCAGTCAGTAGCGCGCCAGGCTCGTAATCGGTAGTTCCCAGGTTCGAGTCCCAGCTGGGTCAGCGTTGAGATTTATCTCCGCAAAATTCCCCGCTCTTCCCACGGTCAGTAGGGGACATCGATGGGCTTGGAAAGGCCGCCGCCCGTCGGATGGGACGTTAAGCCGTGGCCCCGTGTGCGGGAGAGCCATACCCTGTGCGCGTTAAAGAACACGCTAGATGGCCTTGACGGGAGGCTACCATCTGTCTCCCAACAGCTGTTCCAGTGGGTCCCCTCCCCCAACCTTCTCTGAGCCTACGGGGTCCATGTGACCTGGCCATTTAGCCCATTGTGTGCAAAAAAGTGCCGCTCAGAGGTAAAACAACTCAACCCGTTTCAATCTGGTGGTGTATTTTTTCTCAGTATGTTCAAGTGAATTTTTGTGCCCTAAGAGTTGTTGGACTACACTGTAAGAAACATAGTAGGAATTATCTATTTTATCCAAGGATGATGGGGGCGGGGGTGGATCAGTCGGTAGCGCGCCAGGCTCGTAATCTGTAGTTCCCAGGTTCGAGTCCCAGCTGGGTCAGCGTTGAGATTTATCTCCGCAAAATTCCCCGCCCTGTCCACGGTCAGTAGGGGACACCGATGGGCTTGGAAAGGCCGCCGCCCGTCGAATGGGACGTTAAGCCGTGGTCCCGTGTGCGGGAGAGCCATACCCTGTGCACGATAAAGAACACGCTGGATGGCCTTGACGGGAGGCTACCATCTGTCTCCCAACAGCTGCTCCAGTGGGTCCTCTCCCCCAACCTTCTCTGAGCCTTCGGGGTCCATGTGACCTGGCCCATGGTGTGCAAAAAAAGTGCCGCTCAGAGGTAAAACAACCCAACCCAAGGATGATGTGTGTTAAAGCGACATTAATATATAAGATTATTGTATTAACTCCCCCCACGACCACCGCCACATAGTTACAAAGAAGGATACTAAGTTTCCAGAGAGAGATAATAAACTGAGGTTGCAGTGGGCAACGGAACATAAACATTGGCCACTGGAGGATTGGAAAAATATCGCCTGGTGTAATGAATACCGGCTCCTGCTGTTTCACACTGATGAGAAAACCAGGGTGTGGCGAAATCCACATGAGTTCATGGGTCCATCATGCCAGTTAATCAACACTGCAGGCTTGTGGTGGCGGTATAATGATGTGGGGAGTGTTTGCATGCCACACATTGGGTCCCTTGATAACAGTGGAGCAATGTTTCAATGCCACGGGATATCTTAACATATTTGCCGATCAGGTGCATCTCTTCATGGCAGCAGTATATCCTTCTGTAAATGGCTTTTTTCGTTCTGTGAAAGATAGGGTGAAAAATTCAAGGCAACCCACGACAGTCCCCATAGCACAAGCTTCCATTTCACGCCTAACTCATGCCTGTGAGCCGTCCCATGGCCGAGTGGTTAGTGCGCTTGGCTACTGATCTAAGGGACCCGGGTAAGGCATGGATGTATGTGTCGTTTTTCTGCTGAGGCCCTGCCATCCTCTTAGACCTTCTACTATGGCATATAAACTGACAGGCTCCTGTCAGACCTCTGTGGCAAGCAGCTGCTTGAGGGTTTTTTTTTTTTTTTTTTTTTCATGCCTGTGCGCCCTCGCGTTCAGCAGATAAACGGAAGAACGATTTTTCACATTTCTCCATTTTCGGGTAAAGAAAGCACGGGCGATATATTTGGTATAGCCCATTACACTCCCGGCTTGGCAAGTTTTCATTTGGCACATATTGACGAAATAGATCAATGGTGGGAAGATATGGAACTACTCTTTTAACAAATATACAAGCAAACTGACAAATGGCGAGCGAAAAACAATAAGATGATGGTAAGAATCTTATAACTAACTAACTACCCCCTCAAGCAGCTGCTTGCCACAGAGGTCTGACAGGAGCCTGTCAGTTTATATGCCTTAGTAGAAGGTCTGTGAGGATGGCAAGACCTCAGCAGAGAAACAACACAAACGTCCATGCCTTAATCCGGGGCTCGAACCCAGGTCCCTTAGAATCTTAAATTGTTCAAAATAGTTCATCTACCGAAGAGTGTGCACCCAATCCAGGCCCGGATCTAGAAAAAAATTGAGAGGGGGGGGGGGCAAAGAAACACAAATGAACCGAAAAATTATGGGGGGGGGGGGCGCAAGAGACTTTATTTCCACTGCACTATAACATTTCCTCTTCCATTTTACGGGTGTTTAAAAAATTTGTTAAACGAATAAAATATAAATATTTTTAATGATTTTTACAGCTTTTACCCTTACTCGCATTCTAAAAGGGCGCATGCCCCCCTGAATCCCCCCACACTAGTACTAGTTCCGGCCCAATCAATTAACAACAGATTCGCTAACTGCTTTTCACAATGTTCGCTATGTTTAAAGACCTGGAAGTAAAATCTAATTTCTATATTAAGTTTTTTGGTTGTAATGTTCATTATTAGTATTAGTCTTTGATTTTAATCTAATTGAGAAATATTTTAACGCTTAATATTTTAACTGAAATTAAATAAAATAAATTAGCTCTCAAGCAGCTGCTTGTCATAGAGGTCCTGACAAGAGCATGTTACTGTAGTATCAGCTACATAAGAAGGCCGGACTTCACCAGAAGGACAACGCAAAAAAGAAAGGTTGGGTTGTTTTACCTCTGAGCGGCACTTTTTTGCACACCATGGGCTAAATGGCCAGGTCACATGAACCCCGAAGGCTCAGAGAAGGTTGGGGGAGGGGACCCACTGGAACAGCTGTTGGGAGACAGATGGTAGCCTCCCGTCAAGGCCATCCAGCGTGTTCTTTAACGTGCACAGGGTATGGCTCTCCCGCACACGGGGCCACGGCTTAACGTCCCATCCGATGGACGGCGGCCTTTCCAAGCCCATCGGTGTCCCCTACTGACCGTGGGCAGGGCGGGGAATTTTTGCGGAGATAAATCTCAACGCTGACCCAGCTGGGACTCGAACCTGGACAAAAAAAAGAGAGCATCCATGCTTTAGGCGGTGCTCGAACTCAGGTGATTATGATCAGTAGCCAAGCACGCTAACCGCTCGAATGTTTAAATTAAATTACTTCTGACATCATATTATTATGCCTTAACTGGCATAGTGGTTAGGCAGCTAGCGACTGTTCCAGCAAGGCAAACTTTGTGTGTTGTGTTAGCTCTAACTGAGGTAGTGGTCAGCAGTGATTTCGGTCTTAGTAGGGCATGTCATTTTATGAGAAGGCCTGTAAAAGCTAGCAGTAGCTTCTAGGATTCTTCTCTGTCCTATATGTCGCAAAAAAATCAACAAGAATTTAACAACAGGCTTATAGAATCACTGCAGCTCAAATCCTGCAGCCTTTGGTAGCACAGCTCGCAGATTATATCTCTCTCAGAGTTTATTGATTCTTGCCCTTTGAATCTGTTGGAATGATTGGAAAGAACTTTTTTTAACAGTTATTGATCTTTGAAAATCAGTGTATACTCTATCCTATTTTAAACCCTTTTTTTGTAATCTGTTAGGTGGATCTCGATGAGACTGGAACTGCTGGGCTGTTGTGTCGTTCTCATCGTTTGTCTGTTTGCTGTTATTGGACGAAACGAGATGGAGGCAGGATTAGTGGGTCTTACTTTATCCTATGCATTGAAAGTAAGTTTACAAAGAGCGCATGAGATACACAGTAATTGGATGAACTAATTGTTTTTTCTAGTAACAGTCAGAAGAACTGAGGTTGGGTTGGGTTGTTTTACCTCTGAGCGGCACTTTTTTGCACACCATGGGCTAAATGGCCAGGTCACATGGAGCCCGAAGGCTCAGAGAAGGTTGGGGGAGGGGACCCACTGGAACAGCTGTTGGGAGACAGATGCTAGCCTCCCGTCAAGGCCATCCAGCGTGTTCTTTAACGTGCACAGGGTATGGCTCTCCCGCACACGGGCCACGGCTTAACGTCCCATCCGACGGACGGCGGCCTTTCCAAGCCCATCGGTGTCCCCTACTGACCGTGGGCAGGGCGGGGAATTTTGAGGAGATAAATCTCAACGCTGACCCAGCTGGGACTGCAGATTACGAGCCGGGCGCGCTACCGACTGAGCCACCCCCGCCCCCCAAAAGAACTGAGGTCTTTTTTATCTTAATATTGATATAGAGGTATAATGTTTATGCAAAATGTTAAGACCATTTTGTTGTTCATTCTCATCTCTAAAGAATAGTAAACAGAGAGTACATATTAAGTTTGAAACATTAGCTTATATCAGGGCCACTGAACTAACTCTCTGAAGGTTGTGAAATATATTCTGTGGTCCATAGATCCCCAGTCATCGGAATTCATCGACAAAAGGAATTAACTCTTATATCCAAATCTTTTACTCTATAAAATATATTTGTAAAGTGCACACAGTTATTTTTGGTGCTAGGGTGGCTCAGCCAGTATCGCTCCAGGCTCGTAATCTGCAATTCCCAGTTTCGAGTCCCACCTGGGCAAGCGTTGAGATTTATCTCCACAAAACTCACCACCCATCCCTGGTCAGTAGGAGACACCGATGGGCTTGGAAACGCTGCCGTCCGTCAGATGGGGCATTAAGCCGTAGCCTTGTGTGGAGAGCCATACTCTGTGTACGTTAAAGAATACGCTGGATGGCCTTGAGAGGAGCCTACCATCTGTCTCCTAACAGCTGTCGACTGCGTCCCCTCTCCCCAACCTTCTCTGAGCCCTCGGGGTTCTTGTGACCTGGCCATTTAGCCCATTGTGTGCAAAAAGTTCCGCTCGGAGGTGAAAATCCCAATCCACAATTAAATTTAGGCTAAAATGAATGATACTGAAATTAATAACTTTCTGTCAATTCTGTTTTATTTTGAACCGGCCACACACAAAGCGATACATTATAAGCAAATAGTTGTAAGATAGTCTCACTAGAACGTCACATTTGATCTTATAGATTTATTTCTGTTATCTGCTAATCAAGACTTCAAAATGTCCTTTGTACTTTCGCCTGGCAAGGATGGAACATGACTATTTTTCCTTTTGTGTCTTATATCCACTGGGAAAAAAATAAGCATCTTCTACAAATGTCTGTCATAGAACTCAATATTGAATGTAAGAATTGTTCTGTACTTTTTTAACAATAATAGCATCTTTATCCAAAAGTGCACAACACAATGACAATTAGATGAAAACTAATAAGAAAAGGTATGATTTAGTAATTATGCATAATTCTTACACATTTATATAATCATTGGCTGCCAAGATTAGCTAATGTTCTTGGAAATATTAAGTTTTGAAAAATTTTGTTAATTTTTTTTGTAAATGAAAATTGATGAACAAATGATTTCTCAAAAATAAATTCCCTTAAAGACAGGAGGGGTATTAAGTACTCAATCCCCTCTTCTTGCTACTACACTATAAATAATTCTAATATCACACGAATATTTACTTTAAACGAAGTAGAACTACCCACATTCAGGTGATTCGAAAATATCAAGTACCGGAACAGCATCCTGTTCCGATGATTTGGAAATATCAAGCAAATGGTGTTATGGTTCAGTTATTTGGGAACAAAGGTACCGGAATAAAAATAAGGGTGTTTCGACCCAATTATTTTGGAACAAAGGTACCGGATTAAAAGTAAGGGTGTTTCGACCTAATTATTTGGGAACAAAGGTACCGGATTAAAAGTAAGGGTGTTTCGACCCAATTATTTGGGAACAAAGGTACCGGATTAAAAGTAAGGGTGTTTCGACACAATTATTTGGGAACAAACGTACTGGATTAAAAGTAACGGCGCTGCAGTTCAGTTCTTTTGAAATAAAAGTACCAGATTAAAAGTAACTGAGTTCCGATTTAATTTAAGCAATTCTTTTAGTAATTGTTTCTCCTACTCGAAACGTCTCACTTCGTCACTGTTCAACATGGATAATAGACGATTACACCAAGAGCCAAAACATTTTGACCAGCGCTTCTTTATGCAAATCGAAGCAACTGCAGGTAAACGACGGTGCGTGTAAAGGTCATGAAACGGTATAAATAACACCTGATACTGAGCTCTGTTAATCAGCGCTATTCTTGTTCTTCAGATGGGAAAGGCAGCGGACTTAGGTGAGTTTGACAAAGGCCAAATTGTAATGATCACACGATGGGTCACAGCATTTCCGAGACGGCAAGGCTTGTGGGGCGCTGACGGTCAACTGTGATTAGTACCTTCAAAAAGTGGTCCGAGAAGATAAAAACCACGAACCGCCGGCAAGTTGTGGGACGACTACAGCTCATCGATACTAGAGGTGAGTGAAGGCTATCCGGTATGGTATGAGCCTCTAGTAGTGCCTTCTTTCAGCAGGATAATGCGCCCTGCCACACACTGCCCGGATTGTTCGAGAATGGTTCGTGGAACATGAGGAAGACTTCCAGATATTTCCCTGGTTTCCAAATTCCATAGACATCAATCCAATCGACCATCTGTGATTTGTGTTGGAACAGCATATCCGATCTGCAACGGTTCAACCACGTAACTTAAGGGACTTAAAAGATCTGCTGGTAACGTGTTGGTACTAGATACCACAAGACACTTTTAGAAATCTTGTAACGTCCATGCCTCGCCAGGTAAGAGATGTTTTGGCTGCACGTGGAGGATCAACATCATATTAGGCAGGTAGTCATAATGTTTTGGTTCTTCGGTGTATGTTAGCGTTTAAAGAGAGATCTTAGCAAGGCTAGAAACAATATTTCTATAAAAAATTTTGAGTACGTCCTTATTTTCAATTTTATCATCCTTTCTAAAGATATTAATTTCAGTATTGAGGTCCTGCCATCCTCTCAGACCTTCTACTGTGGCATATAAACTGACAGGCTCCTGTCAGACCTCTGTGGCAAGCAGCTGCTTGAGTGGGTATTTATAATATAACCAATATGTAGGATTAATGGAATTGTCACTACCCCGATGATCGAGTGATTAGCTCACTTGCTTATTGATCAAAGGGCCCTGGGTCGAATCCCGGATGAGGTATATGTGTTTCTTTACTTTTTGTTGTGGTCCCTTCTTCCTCATAGATTTTCTCCATGGCAGTATTATGCTAATAGGCTCCTGTCAGAGCTCTATCACAAGCAGCTGCTTGAGGGGTAATTTATTTGCTAATATACAAAATATCATAAGAAGAATCGTTAGCTGAATGATTAAAATCATGGATTTCTCATGTTGTATTTAGGTTGATATGCAATCTGATCATTTTAGCTTCTGTTGATTTTCAGAGTAAAGCTTGATAATTCCTCTTGCAATTGATATTAGCAGACACGAAGGAATTCAGTGATGGTTTTCATCGTGAAAGAAGCAATTCTCTTCAACTGATACACTTCCCCATTTCTTTCTAATCTGTTTTTTCAATTGCCGTGAAGTTACTTTTGAAACTCCCACTGCTTGATACAATTTGTTCGGCAGAAATGGAAAGCTGTTTCAGAAAGGAGGAAACCACATTTTACTCAGTAAGTTGCTATCGGTCCGACGGACGCATCGATCACAATTTCCTCCTCTGTCAACGCAGCTGTGGACTTCCGTCAGTTGCCAAGGCATATGTAACGCCATCTATCGCATAGTGAGAGTCGCAAAATATTTGTTAGGTGACTTTGGAAGGAAAGAATTATATGAAGATTTCTGATGATGATTTCTTTTAAAGTTGGTTTCCAAACTTCGCTTGTCGCGACCCCATTTGCCATAATTTTTTTGCGGCTCCTTATATTAAAATTTTTCTTGCACCCCCTCCCCTCTTTATTTTCCGAAACCAAACTTTTATTTTTTATTGCTACCCTTGCCAATGAAATATTTATATGACAGTTTTGTAGCGTTTTCCATTAAAGCTTTCAGTAAAGCATGGCTACTAGATTTTGAAATGGAAAAAGCACAAATATGTTCAGAAAAGAAATAAGCCATTCCCAAAATATAAACCTTCTACTTCAGCTATTTCTACGAGACTGAGAAATTTCGAATGAGAATGGAAAGTAGGACTTATATTTTAAGTTTTATCAGAATTCTATCGAAGGTAACTGAAGAAAATGTGCATTTTCTTCTTTGAAATGAAAGTTGTCCTCGAAACTTACGAACTATAATACTGTTACGACGGGGCGGGTGTGGCTCAGTCGGTAGCGCGCCAGGCTCGTAATCTGTAGTTCCCAGGTTCGAGTCCCAGCTGGGTCAGCGTTGAGATTTATCTCCGCAAAATTCCCCGCCCTGCCCACTGTCAGCAGGGGACACCGATGGGCTTGGAAAGGCCGCCGTCCGTCGGATGGGACATTAAGCCGTGGCCCCGTGTGCGGGAGAGACATACCCTGTGCACGTTAAAGAACACGCTGGATGGCCTTGACGGGAGGCTATCATCTGTCTCCCAACAGCTGTTCCAGTGGGTCCCCTCCCCCAATCTTCTCTGAGCCTTCGGGGTCCATGTGACCTGGCCATTTAGCCCATGGTGTGCAAAAAAGTGCTGCTCAGAGGTAAAACAACCCAACCCAACTGTTACGACAGATGAACGAGCAACAGTGACTTCACGAGTTAGCGTGACTGGAGCCCTCGTGTGTGCTTCAGCGTGAGATTCAATTAGCCAACGATTTGGAACTTAGAACAGTTCTGAAGAAGAAGAATGAAAATATAGCAGTGCAGTGTGTAAAAGTTGTGAGATCTGAAAGGTTGTTCAGATGGTCTGAGTCTGTGCGCGATAACTAAAAGACAAGAAGAATCTTTTATGTGATGTGTGCGCGGACGGTCCTCTTGTTTTGGCTAGTGTGATAAGTTTAGTAAACTAGCACAGGACGAGAATTTGTTTACGTCTCAAGATGTTCAAGTGACATGGTAAACAAGGTTGAAAAGGTAGTATTTAGTTAATAGACAGAGCTTTTGTTGGGTACTCTGTGCAGGAAGGTTGATGATTTTTGCATGTTAGTAGTTAATTTGTTTATGAGATACTATATCCATATCTTCTTTGTAACGATTTGCATTGTATTACAATTGGTTTTAAAATATACTTTTTAATACTCACGCCCAGTGCTATCCATATTTTGTAATTCGCAACAATACTTTCAAGACTTCGCAGCGTTGTCTGAAGTAAAATAGGGAGATAATTAAGAATAAAAATAAATAATCCTCTCAAGCAGCTTACTTGCCACAGAGGTCTGACAAGAGCCTGTCAGTTTAATACGCCATTGTAGAAGGTCTGTTAGGATGGCGAAATCTCAGCAGAAAGACAATACAAGCATCCATGCCTTAATGGAGGCTCGAACCCAGATCTTTGATTAACAGCCAAGCGTACTAACCACTCGGCCACGGGACAGATATAAGAATGCGATATTCTAAATCCATAGCAGCATATTTTACGTACTTTTGGTTTGTATTGTAATTTCTTATAAAAATACTAATTTATTGGAACTTTGGAAAGTATACTATTCCTAATGTCTTGTCTATCTCAAGTCTCGTGAAATCTCCGCTCGTCCCCTTAGCACATTCTCGCGCTTCCCGAGGGGGTGGGGTCGCCCCACAATTTAGAAAACGGATCTAGAGCTATGGTCAGGTTCAGATTTTCCATAAAGCACATTTCGACACTTGTCTACGGGTGCTAACGCAAAAAGAGAGCAAGCATCAAGTGCTACATATTTAAGTAAAAACAAAATTATGTCCTTTTCAATTCTTAGAAGGAATAAAAAAAACTAGTAAATATTTTTGGTTCATGAACAGATCAAAGCTTTTAAATCGTAGATATCATCTCTTTCCTTGCCAATCGGAAGTTAAAAGATATGGGTTGGGTTGTTTTACTTCTGAGCGGCACTTTTTTGCACACCATGTGCTAAATGGCCAGGTCACATGGACCCCGAAGGCTCAGAGAAGGTTGGGGGTGGGGACCCACTGGAACAGCTGTTGGGAGACAGATGGTAGCCTCCCGTCAAGGCCATCCAGCGTGTTCTTTAACGTGCACAGGGTATGGCTCTCCCGCACACGGGGCCACGGCTTAACGTCCCATCCGACGACGGCGGCCTTTCCAAGCCCATCGGTGTCCCCTACTGACCGTGGGCAGGGCGGGGAATTTTGCGGAGATAAATCTCAACGCTGACCCAGCTGGGACTCGAACCTGGGAACTACAGATTACGAGCCTGGCGCGCTACCGACTGAGCCGCCCCCTAAAAGATATGGGATGCGAGGATACATAGCACATTTTAAACTCATTGGGATATTCCCATGTGAATGGGAAACCGCATTTCAAGCTCCACAACTTTAAAAATAAACGCTTTATAGAAAAATGCTACAGGAAACTAATTATAAATCTCAATCAAATTCATCGGATTCTTGATTTTAAACAATGCTCATTTACGATCTAAAGAGTTATTGAAGCTGAAATATTACATAAATATATTTTGTTACAAGTGGCAGCATTTGTTAAGAATTTATTCTGCATTAAATCAAGAAATTAATGTATGTACACTGTGCTTCAAAGGTAGGTGTACAACTTTGAAAGGATGTATATGTTTATTATTAAATGGTAGATACAAATCAAATACGTAGAAATGAATCCAAACACAATAAGTTTTGTCAGATGTATCAGAGTGATAACTCGATGTGACTTTCAGATGTAACACAACCAATGTCCCACTTATAATAACTTTCTTCCTAGGTGCAACATAGTATGTCTGTCATCACTTCTGCAATTGTACAGTCTCTCAAATAAATATCCGAACACTATGGTTGATTACAGAATTCAGAAAAAAGTATCTGGAAACGATTTTTTTAGAAATTAGTGATCTGGCAACTTTCGTTGTCACGTGACACGAAAGTTGCCAGATCACTAATTTCTAAAAAAATCGTTTCCAGATATTTTTTTCTGAATTCTGTAATCAACCATAGTGTTCGGATATTTCTTTGAGCGACTGTAGGTGGTCATATTATTTTGATACTAGATCGTGTGTGCTCACTCACGGAAATATTGAGCGTGTGCAGTTACCGTTCACAGCAAACTGGAGCGTGTGCAGTTACTGCACACGCTCCAGTTTGCTGTGAACGGTAACTGGAGCGTGTACACGCTCCAGTTACCGACCGTTACGAACACGCTGTACACGCTCCAGATATTTTCCCTGATTTCTGTAATCACGTGACACGAAAGTTGCCAGATCACTAATTTCTAAAAAAATCATTTCCAGATATTTTTTCTGAATTCTGTAATCAACCATAGTGTTCGGATATTTATTTGAGAGACTGCACCCGTAATTCTTTCCCGTAGATCATTAACATTTGTAGGTAAAGGTAGAAAGTACATTTCATTCGTAACAAATCCCCTTAATAAAAAGTCTAATAGAGATCTAAATCTGTGATCGAGACAGAAAAATTGGGATCGAGTTATCAATTATATCAGACCCATTTGACCTACCCACTGATTTTAAAAACTCTGATGTATCTGACAAAACTTGATGTGTTTGGTTACATTTCTATGTATTTGATTTGCATCTTGTCATTTATTAATAGATGTACACATCGTCTCAGTTGCAAACCTACTTTCGAAACACCCTGCATATATAGGGGCGGGGGTGGCTCAGTCGGTAGCGCGCCAGGCTCGTAATCTGTAGTTCCCAGGTTCGAGTCCCAGCTAGGTCAGCGTTGAGATTTATCTCAGCAAAATTTCCCGCCCTGCCCACGGTCAGTAGGGGACACCGATGGGCTTGGAAAGGCCGCCGTCCGTCGGATGGGACGTTAAGCCGTGGCCCCGTGTGCGGGAGAGCCATACCCTGTTCACATTAAAGAACACGCTGGATGGCCTTGATAGGGAGGCTACCATCTGTCTCCCAACAGCTGTTCCAGTGGGTCCCCTCCCCCAACCTTCTCTGAGCCTTCGGGGTCCATTTGACCTGGCCATTTAGCCCATGGTGTGCAAAAAAGTGCCGCTCAGAGGTAAAACAACCCAACCCAAAGAACCCTGCATATATATATAAAAATAACACAAGTTTATAAGAGCCTAATTTTTATAGTTAGTTTATATCCATTAATAATGAAAACAATAGGATTTTGTTAATGATGATCTTTTGATTTTTAAAGCAATTTTTTTTTCTTACAGATCACGGAAGTCATAGCCAATCTTATTAAGTTTTACACCACCATGGAAATTCGAATGGTGTCAGTTGAGAGAATCGAAGAATATTCGGCTCTTCCATCGGAGGTAAGAACAACTTTGGTTTACTCTATTACATTTTCTCAGAACATCATCGACTTAGGTACATGGGAATTGCTTTTTGGGAGAGCTCATCTGAGAGCTTTTCCTCTATAATCTCGTTTAGTAAGCTGTAATTTTTGGATGAAAATAATCAGGAATTAGCAGCTTGCGAATAATGAAATTCGAATTATAATTGTAAGTTCGACAGAAAGAAGTACGGTAAAACACCTTTATAACGCATCTCTCTCTAAACCGTGCCCCCCCCCCCCCCCTAAATATCATTACATTTATTTTTGTTTTAAATAACTTGGTTGCAAATTTTACATTTTGCGCCTATCAGCAGCGACCATCCTAAACAACCGCCGAGGCCGGGTCGATAATGAAAATCTGACCTTAGTATGGTTATCCATAACTTTTTAGCTAGCACAAAACACTTAAAATTATAAGATGAAATCATTCGTTGAGAGTTATTTCAATTTAATTTTTTGTGTGTATGTTTTAACTACACAGAAAAATTTATTTTACCTAAGGAGATGAAGGCGGGAGTGCCGTCCCGTGGCCGAGTGGTTAGCGCGCTTGGCTACTGATCTACGGGACCTGGGTTCGAGCCCCGGGTGAGGCATGGATGTATGTGTCGTTTTTCTGCTGAGGTCCTGCCATCCTCTCAGACCTTCTACTATGGCATATAAACTGACAGGCTCCTGTCAGACCTCTGTGGCAAGCAGCTGCTTGAGGGGTAAGGAGATGAAAACGGATTACTTCCACTTTTTCTAACAAATTTGTTAAAAAATCTCACCGATTTGTTAAAATCCCTCAGTGAAATCTCACCGATTTGTAAAATCCCTCAGTGAAGTGATGAATTGGGTGAAGAGACAATTATCAGTGTGATGAATTGGGTGAAGTGATCATCTTCAACTTTTATATATACATACCCCCTCAAGCAGCTGCTTGCCACAGAGGTCTGACAGGAGCCTGTCAGTTTATATGCCACAGTAGAAGATCTGAGAGGATGGAAGGACCTCAGCAGAAAAACGACACAAACATCCATGCCTTACCCGGGACTCGAACCCAGGTCCCGTAGATCAGTAACCAAGCGCGCTGCAGCTGCTTGAGGGGGTATACATATATATAAAAGTTGAAGATGATCACTTCACCCAATTCATCACACTGATAATTGTCTCTTCACCCAATTCATCACTTCACTGAGGGATCTCACCGATTTGTTAAAATCGGTGAGATTTTAACAAATCGTTGAAGTAATCCGTTTAGTTGTTGTTGAAGTAATCCGGAAGTAATCCGTTTTCATCTCCTTAGGTAAAATAAATTTTTCTGTGTAGTAAAACATACACACAAAAAATTAAATTGAAATAACTCTAAGTTGTGTGTGACGAAGAAACGTCATCAGCTATCCCTGCACGAGAATGTAGTTTCAGGGGGGGGGGGGGGATAGAATGTAATATTTGGGAGAGGGTCCTAGAGTTTAGTTTTGAGGGAGGTGGTTGGGGTCTGAGAATAAGTCTTAAGTAGGGATTCCCAATTACTAAAATATTCCACAGGACAGGAAGGGTTAAAATGATATTCTACATAGGATAAAATTTTATAGTTTATTTTTAAATCTATTTTTAGTATTGAACATACTGTGCACTATGGGGATAAAATAAAATTGTAGAATAACAACTGTTTAGGATTACAAATCAGGCCTTATCTTATTTTTGACGCCATAAAACCCCAAACAACCAGCCAAATCTTATCTTTCACGTAGATGACCTAAAATTAACTGCATTGGCAATTTCTGGACACCATTATTTAAACCTTTGCTAAGAAGTAATTGATCTATCGATGGACAATGAAATATTATGCAGTATAGTGATACTTATATGCTACAACAGAATGAATATATTACCGCTAAAGCTCGAAAGCCGTTAATGTGCACATTACCTAGCTAATCTGCAGATTAACTGATTTGCTCCGTTAACGTGCGGAATCAAGAGTTTTCCGCATTTTACCTAGGTAATGTGCACATTAACGGCTTCCGTATCGTTAAAGTTCGAAAGTTTGTTTCTCTCATAGTGGTGAATCTCTTGAATATGAATCTTCGTGTCACGTGATTCACTCGTCCGCATTATAAAAAACGCCCCGGATGAGCGGAGGCCAAGTGAGAACGAATCGGTAAAGTGATTCATTCTTGATAACGAATCACTAAAATGATTCGTTCTCACTTGGCCTGCTCATTTTGGGGGCGTTTTTTATAATTCGGACGACTGATTCATGTTGACAGAGGGATGACCCTGGTTTCAACTCTACTCTCGGATACTAGATAAATAACATTATGTTAATTTAAGCGTACAGAAACTTTCCCGTTGTTCCAGCAAAGATCTTATTTTCACTTTAACGAGTGCCTAGTACAGGCATGGCCAACTGTTTTTGCTCCCGGGCCGGATTGGAAAAGAAATATTTTCACGGGCCGGACGAAATATTAAAATTGAAAAATGTTAAGCAAAACACTTATTTCTTTAAGTAAACAAAATTTTATTATGAAATTTGTTTATGAATAATTGTAAGTAAATCAATACAACAAATTAACATAATAACTAATACGACGTGTTGAGGCGGTTTGCATCGCTTATTATTTTTTTATTATCGTTCGTTTTAATACGTCGCTTGAACATCAAACAGATCATATCGAGTACAGATGAGTATAAAAGTTTTAATTCTTTATAACGGAATCTTTTTTAAAAAATATAGAAATATCGAGAATTCATTCGATTAATTACTAGAAGTTAAATGCTAATATTGAAAAATTGTTCGCGGGCCACATAAATTCATTACGCGGGCCGGATCTGGCCCGCGGGCCGTATGTTGGCCATGCCTGGCCTAGTAGGTAATGTGCAGATTACCTAAGTAATTTGCGAAATGAAACAATTTTCCGCACGTTAACGGATCACCCTAGTTAATCTGCACAATACCTAGATAATCTGTAGAATAACTGATTTCTGCACTTTAGCGGTAACAAATATACTGCAGAATTTGTATATATTTATATTATACCATAATATATATTAATTAAACTTATATAATGTCCGAATATTTGAATTGGTTCTTGTAGGAGATTTTTACTTGTGATAACGCTACTGGAGTACTTCGAAAGATATAGGCAATAAGTGTAACTTCCGACATTTTCACATTCACGTATTTTACCCTCAAAATCAAACTGAGGTGGATTTTTTTCTAAATAAAGTATCACATTTTAAAGCTAAATAAATCATATGTAACTTAACAAACCGTTTTACGTCGCAAATCATAACTGACGTCTCTGGATCACAGATAATGAATTTTCCCATATCTCCTTCATCTTTTATAGTTATGTGTGCCAATACTGGCACTGACGTTAGCATACATTAAATATAAATGGCTAACAAAAATCATTAAGTTTAAATTATTTTGTTTCAGGCTCCTTGGGAAAGTGAAGAAAAGCTTTCCACCAAATGGCCTCATCATGGCGGCGTGATATTTCAGAATTACAAACTTCGCTACAGAGAAAACTTGGACCATGTCTTGAAAGGCGTTAATGTGGATATCGCGCCAAAAGAAAAGGTGAGCGACTTAACTTTATCCAAAGAAGAAAAAATTGAATTAGATTTTGGTGCAAAAACCCTCTAAATGATAATATTCAAAGAGAAAAACCTTTGGCATATACTTCTACACATCTAGTTCCTTCACATACTGCTGAAGTCTACCTATCCTTGGCAGTAATCATCAAAAAATTATTTCCAGTGCGGCGATTCGAATAGCAAGTGCAAATTATTAAAACTGAAACTCAAGGTATTAGGAGATTTTTCTCGAAGTGCGAGAAGGTATTCAAGTAATGATAATAGTGTAAGCTCACTCTTTAGTTTGTCCCTGAATAAAGGTGAGGAACAGTTTAATAATTCAGTTTCTTAGAGTCAATTGGATTATTATTGAGGGTCAATCCTGTTTAAAAGAGGCTGGGGTTGCTTCACTTGATAGCGCACCAGGCTCGTAAAGTAGTTTCACAGATTTGAGTCCCCCCTGTGTCAGCTTTAAGATTTATCTCCATTCTATGGTTGATTACAGAATTCAGAAAAAATATCTGGAACGTGTACAGCAACTGTACACGCTCCAGTTACCGTTCACAGCTGTGAACGGTAACTGCACATGCTCAATATTTCTGTGAGTGGGCCCACACGATCCACGTTTTTGTGAGCTCACACGATCCAATGTGCTGTGAACGTTAACCACAACCGCTCCAGTTTGCTGTGAACGGTAACTGTACACGCTCAATATTTCTGTGAGTGGGCCCACACGATCCAGGTTTTTGTGAGCTCACACGATCCAATGTGTAACTGCACATGCTCAATATTTCTGTGAGTGGGCCCACACGATCCACGTTTTTGTGAGCTCACACGATCCAATGTGCTGTGAACGTTAACCACAACCGCTCCAGTTTGCTGTGAACGGTAACTGCACACGCTCAATATTTCTGTGAGTGGGCCCACACGATCCAGGTTTTTGTGAGCTCACACGATCCAATGTGCTGTGAACGTTAACCGCAACCGCTCCAGTTTGCTGTGAACGGTAACTGCACACGCTCAATATTTCTGTGAGTGGGCCCACACGATCCAGGTTTTTGTGAGCTCACACATCTTCCCATTTTGAGCACCCTTCCCTTGGTCATAAAGGGGATACCCATGGACTTGGAAACTCCATCCTCCGTCAGATGAGTCGTAAATGCAGGGTAACCAAATCCTGTGTACGTTAAAGAATTTGACAAGAGGCGTTCATCTGTCTCTTAACAGCTGTCCAGTGGTTCCCTTCACCAACCTCTGAACTATTCGATCCTCGTGACATAGTCATTTAATCCTTTGTATGCAAAAAAAAGTGCCTCTCAGAGGTAAAACAACACTTCCCCCTCCACACACACACACACACGAGAATGTTAGTTGTGGATTGAGGCAAAAAATTAAGAAATCTATGCACTTTCACGCATTTTTCAAGAAATTTTTAAAGACCTTTGAAAGAAAGGGGAAAATTTTAAACTGAAATGGAAATCCAATCTCTTCACACTCGCTTTTTCATTTTTTGGCTCGACTACATTACTTACCATTCACTCTGATATGCACTCTGATATTTCCCAAAGATGATACGAAACTTTGATACGAAATCAGGCAATCCCAGATAATTCCCATTGTGTGAGGGAGGAAAAATGTCGCATTACCTCCCCTAAAAGGTCAAACCACGTTACACAGAAATTTTTTATTATTTTCATAGGCCACTGATTACAGTTTTTTTTGTTCTTTTAAATAATCGAAATTGTGTATAATAATTATTAATTTCTATCTTCTGAATTATCTCACCAAAAAGCTAAACAACGTTCCACACAATTCCACTCATAGACTTCTGAATTGTAGTTTTTCAGTTCTATTAAATGTCAACGTATACATAGACTTAAATAGCTGCTAGTTTTGACTATAATTGACTAGTAAAATTTGGTGACCAGATTTTAACATTGGTAAAGCGGGACACCATTGACCGGGGGGGGGGGGTTCTTGATTAAAAATTTGGTCTATATGGAGCAACAAAAATTTTCATAGAACGCAAAAATAGTATTGTAATATATTTTTTTAATTTCAACATAAGTACAATTTACAAATATAATACATTAAAAAATTATGTATAGTATTATTTTATTCTTTGGCATATTTCTCATTTGAGTGAATTTTTTTTAGTAGATTGCTGTCGTTGTTTAAAATGTCATGAAATTTTTCACAAGAATTTGTTAAATTATATTTCACATATAAAATGGCTTTCAAAGTCTCAACATTTAATTGTGATTTTTCTGATGTCCACACTTTATTTACAGTAGAAAAAACGCGTTCAGTCGCAGCATTAGTTCCTGGTAAGGACAGCGCGTATTCCGCAATTTTTTGTGCATTATTGTATGGAACATGGTTTGTTTCAAAATATGAAATATTTCTAACCATTTGTTCTCTATTGTGATTTTTGCTGATGCCTAAGATTTAACCTTTTCCTTATCAATATATTTTTTTAATAATGATACCTCATTAAAAAGATCATTTTCGGAAATATTACTGTATGGGAAATTATGAGTAATACGATCGAATGATTTTTGCACATCATTCCAATTAAGTTCTTGTTTTAATGTAACCCAATGAAAATGTTCAATATCATTGTAATGTACCGTCCACTCTTCTAAATAATCTATGCAGTTACTATAGAACTTTTTAACGTGATTCATGATATCTGCACGATTTATTGCATCTTGTTCTTCTAGCTGGCTTATACTATTACGGATAGTTAACGGAAGAAAATTATTTTCTAACCGCTCTTGACACTTAATAAATTTTAAATTATTAACTTCATTTGCTACTTCGATTACCGAAATTTTGTCACCTTCAATAAGTTTTATAGCATTTTGAAAAAGAGCTGCTTGATTGTGTACAAACTCTAGCCAAATTTTTGAAGATTCTTTTTCAAAAAACTCTTCTAAAATTCTAGGACATTTATCCTGCGATAGAAAGTAGGATTTCAAAGGATCGTATATTTTCAAACTTCTTTCGACAGCTGGCAAAAGAGCTAACCAGTACGTTTTACTGTATCCAAGTATTTTCTGATATTCGACTTCCGCAGTTTCACAAAATTCTTTAAGCATTTCAACGCGCACAGTGTATATATAGAAAGAATATATTTTAATAACAATATTTTCCACATCTACGGGCACAAGTCAGCAGCTGTTTGAATGGCGTTATGTATTATGTGCACTGCACAACCAACACCAATAATGTTTTGATTAAGGTTTTTGTTTAATTTATAAAAAATATTATTTGTACCTCTTCTCGCTTTTCCTCCAAAATTTGCGTTCGTGTTGTCTGCACAATATGCAATCACTTTATGTTTTAAATTGTTTTTTTCCAAAATATTAATAATGGAACTGAAAATTATTTTAGAAGTTTCGCCGGGCAAAGAAACGAAATCTAAAATTTTAATCTGTATTCCAGTTTCCGAATCAAAAAATCTAATAATGGTTGGAAATAACTTTATATCCTTATGATTAGATGCGTCAGAATATATGGATATAAAATTAATTTTTTCTAGATTTTTGTTTAATTCTGAAAATGCATATGGGGAAAGCACATTACACACAATTGCCTCGGATTTTGTTCTAGCACAGGCAAATTTTTTGTTGAATAACTTTTTGACAACTTGTGATGTACAGTCCATAGATCTGAAGGAATGATTGTGATTAATAGCATGAAAAGACATAAGTCCTTCTGCTAATGCTAATTTCTTTTCTTCGTCTCCATAAGTTGTTTTCCCTAGCTTGTCGTGCATTCTTTCCAAAAATCGGGACTTTTTTAAAACGCCGCGGGACGCGGGACAAATTGTTAAAAAACGGGACTGTCCCGCCAAAAGCGGGACGTATGGTCACTATATAGTAAAAGCCACGCGAAACGTTTGGCGCGAAACTCTTCGATAAGTTCATTCCCAGATTTCCATTCACAATCGTACGTTGATCGATAACATCATTCACAAGGCGGGAGACGGACGCACCAGAAATCTCGGACGCTTTTCGAGAAATCACTCCCGACCCATGGCAGCTGGATCCCCATCTGTCACACCAAGAGGGTCAGAACTATGTGGGACTGCCCCACCAAATTCGGGACCGATCGCTCAAATAGACGCAGAACCACGGAAAAATTACTAATTTCTGCCACGATGACGTCAGACGTGCCCGCCAGTTCGTTCGCCAGGATTTACCGCTATTATTTAATATAATGTTTTGTTTTCTTCATTATTTTAGAGTTCTGTCGTTACCCTATTGTAGTGTGTCCACTCGTTAAACTGAAAGTTTAAATGAGATAGCGTACAGAATACACGATACTTTTGCCTTTAATCGGCGAAAATAGCAACCAGAACATTCTTAATTTTTGCTCATTAAGCGAAAAATTAATGCCTTTGATAAAAAAAAAATAATAATTTTCATTTGATCCTTTGTGACATACCCTTTTAGATAATCTCTAACTTCATTAGCAATACCCACTTTCTGTCACGGCTATCTGATGATAGGATTGATACCTATTGATTTACGCGTTATGTTTAAAGGGTCTAATAAAACAATATCTACAGCAACCGTGAAACCATTAATAACATTTTCCTTATGAAGCTTTCAAGGTGGCTAAGCCTATGTGAATTTGGACTATGAGTTTCATAACTCTGAACATGATTATCACTGCCATTCAGTAGCGCACCCAGAGGAGGAGGGGTGGGGGGGCAAGGGGCCCTGGCACCTCCAAAGAAAAAGGAAAAAACACAAGAACATTTTCCAAAAATCTTTTCCTAATTAAAATTCATGTTTTATATTTATGTTGTGTCGTGTCTTCTATTTCTATACTACTTATGAATTAGTGGGGCGGGGGTGGCTCAGTCGGTAGCGCGCCAGGCTCGTAATCTGTAGTTCCCAGGTTCGAGTCCCAGCTGGGTCAGCGTTGAGATTTATCTCCGCAAAATTCCCCGCCCTGCCCGCGGTCAGTAGGGGACACCGATGGGCTTGGAAAGGCCGCCGTCCGTCGGATGGGACGTTAAGCCGTGGCCCCGTGTGCGGGAGAGCCATACCCTGTGCACGTTAAAGAACACACTGGATGGCCTTGACGGGAGGCTACCATCTGTCTCCCAACAGCTGTTCCAGTGGGTCCCCTCCCCCAACCTTCTCTGAGCCTTCGGGGTCCTTGTGACCTGGCCATTTAGCCCATAGTGTGCAAAAAAGTGCCGCTCAGAGGTAAAACAATCCAATCCAAACTTATGAATTAGCGGTCACATAAGGTCACATAAGGTGGGGAATACCCTATAGCTCTCGGGAATCACGGCTGCTGTGAACACAAGGCGAACGAATCGGGCAGACCGAGAGCTACTTCGTTTGCCCTAGCCGGGCCAGCGGGGCCCCTCGTCCCCCCCCCCCCAAGATTAAATCCTGAGTGCGCCACTGCTGCCATTCAAACATATACAGAACTTCTAACATTTAATTTAAATCATTACTCACCTCTTATTTATGATTGAACATCAACAGTAAAATCTGCTCAAGTCTTCTATTTGACATATGATGCATTACTGAAAAAATCTGAATCGGATTTGCATTATGGAAAGCGGAGATGGTCGGAATGCAAATGAAATGTTTCGTTCCTTACACAAAGTTGGGTTGGGTTACCTCTGAGCGGCACTTTTTTGCACACCATGGGCTAAATGGCCAGGTCACATGGACCCCGAAGGCTCAGAGTAGGTTGGGGGAGGGGACCCACTGGAACAGTTGTTGCGAGACAGATGGTAGCCTCCCGTCAAGGCCATCCAGCGTGCTCTTTAGCCTGCACAGGATATGGCTCTCCCGCACATGGGGCCACGGCTTAACGTCCCATCCGACGGACGGCGGTCTTTCCAAGCCCATCGGTGTCCCCTACTGACCGTGGGCAGGGTGGGGAATTTTGCGGAGATAAATCTCAACGCAGACCCAGCTGGGACTCGAACCTGGGAACTACAGATTACGAGCCTGGCGCGCTACCGACTGAGCCACCCCCGCCCCTCCTTACACAAACGTAGCATAAAGGCAGTGGGCAGAAAAAAATGGAAACATCCTCATCTTATGTTAATGGATAATCAAATTCGAGGCTCTGTAACTGGTTAATTAGTATAGAAACATATGACTTACAATAAAAATATAAGAAATTAATTAAACTGTCTAAATTTCGATTTTGAACAATATCCGTTTAATACCTAAAGAGTTATAGAGGTTTGAATAATAGAGATTTCAATAATAAAAATTCAACTTAGAAGTTAAAACTTAATAAGCATTATTTCAAACCATTTAATAAAATAAGTGTTTATTTTAGAATTTTGTACAAATAGTTCTTTCAATGATTGTCAATTTTACATAAGTTTCTTAGGCCTGACTCTGTTTGCTATTAAGTATTCGAGCTTCCATAGCTCTCTAAATAACCAAGAAATATTGTTGAAAATGGAGATTTAGATAGAGTCGAATGAGATTTAAATTTATCTAATCCTATTTTGGTATGAAAAGCTTATTTCAGAAATTACGGATCTTGGAATTTGATGCTAACATGGGAATGTTTCCAAATTTTTTGTCCAGGATCTGTATATTTTATCAGTATTAACGTTATTATTAAAGTTATCCGCGAATGAATAAAAGTTCGTTTAACGAATGAACATAGATTTAAACTGAAAATTTGTGTTACTGATTGAAAACCAATTGATTGTCAGAAAACAAACTAATTGCTTCATTTCTAAAGCTATGTTTCGTCCTCCATACCAAACACTCGGGGTCCTCAAGTAAGCACCAGTTATTCCCGTTTGGAAATCCATCTCTGGGCTACATCTGAATCGGTTTAAACCTCATTTCTAACAACCCAATGTTAAATCAAAATTGTAATATCAAAACTCGGTAAAATGCCGCTAAATTTTGAAGATGTCCACTGCTCTCTATTACTCCCGAAAGCTTTCAAACAATCTATTGACCATTAAAATAAAATAAATACCCCCTCAAGCAGCTGCTTGCCACAGAGGTCTGACAGGAGCCTGTCAGTTTATAGACCATTACTAGACAAATATCGGTTTGCACAATTTTCATCGTAAATTGACCAAAACCTTTTCAGTAGTTTCGAAAATGAACCGTCAATTTCACCTGCTTCTTTTGTTTTATAATATTTTACCCTTTAAAATTTTTTCGCTTTAAAGAATTTGATACGGATTTTAAGCACACAGCAACATCAGTGTTTTACATTCGAAAGATTCGCATTTACACTTGATTTATTAAAAGTAAAACACTTTTCTCTTCAAAGGTTGGAGTCGTCGGAAGAACAGGAGCTGGCAAGTCATCTCTAGCTTTGGCCCTGTTTCGAATCATCGAGCCATCAGACGGTATCATCACCATTGACGGAGTGGACATTTCCAAGTTGGGTCTGCATGATCTGCGATCCCGATTAACAGTCATTCCTCAGGTAAGAACCAAAAAAGAAAAAATATATATACACTTAATTTCAATATACAAGAAACTAAGTATCAGAATTTTGTTAAGTTTATTTGTTTTTTACTTTTGCTGATAAAACAAAACGTTTAAACACTCTAAATCAATCTAAAATCTGTGGATCCCAATCATTTGTCGTCGTCGTCACAAAACTGACTGTTAACGAAAGTAAATAAAAACGATTTTAAAAAATTCAGTTCATTAGCAATAGGCGAAGAAATTAAATCAGCTGTGCCAATCTCAACCGAAATATATCAATAACGTATATTAGCAGTTTTTTTTTAAAACGCTTTGCTTTTCGGTTTCCGTGCTCCCATTTTGCAATTGAAAAAAAAGTTAATTATTTTAAATACACATATAATTAATAAATTTATAATAATAAATTTTTAATAATTTTAAATTGATAATATATATATATATTCTTGTTGTCATTTCTCATGATGTTCAAAGAGTTATATTGTTTTGTTTAATTCATAATCACTTTTTTCGCACAGGATCCCGTGTTATTTAGTGGTACTCTAAGGCTTAATCTGGATCCGACAAATAACCACACGGATAATGAAGTGTGGTCTGCCATTGATCATGCTCACCTCAAGCCTTTCGTAGCCAGTCTTAGAGAAAGATTAGATTTTGAAGTTGCAGAAGGAGGAAATAACCTCAGGTATGAGAATCATAGCTGAAACTTTCTTTATAAGTAATCTTTTTTTTCTAAACAAACTTCCCATGCTTTTGCATTCATAAATTCCACTTGAATCAGCTTTGATGTTTATCTCCACCTAGCCCACGGTCAGAAATAGGACACCGATGGGAGTGGGAAGACCGTCGTCCATCGGATGAATCTTTAAGACGTGGCTCCGAGTGCAGGAGAGCTATAATTATGCACATTAAAGAACACTATGGATGACCTTGATAGAAGGCTATCATGTCTCCTAACAGCTGCTCACTGGGTCCCCTTTCCCCACCTTCTCCGAGCCCTTGGGGTCATTGTGACCTGGTCGTTTAGCTCATTATGTGCAAAAAACATCTCTCAGGGGTAAAACAACCAACCAACCATTCATAAATAATAGGATAAATTTTAATTAAACGCATTACTTCTATTCTTACAGTTTTTAATATATTAAATTTATGTATTTAGGATGTCTTTTCCATTTGGCTGGGTATCTAGAACTACAAATGTTTGGGGAAAGCATATTTTTGATAGTGTTGGTTAGCGCGCTTGGCTACTGATCTAAGGGACCTGGGTTCGAGCACCGTGTAAGGCATGGCTGTTTGTGTCGTTTTTCTCATGGAGGTAGGAAGATAAGGAGACGCCCTAACGCGCTTTCCCTGTGGAAGGAAAATGATGCTTACTCAGCATTGCGGTAGCCATGTTGTTGCATTCAAAACAAACCGTCTGCCGCTGCAATCAAGCCAACTTACACTCAGTTTTACTGTGCGATTCATGCAGCCGTAAGCTGAACAGGCTGCCAAAATACAAATGTCGACAAAAATTAGTATAGGTGAATAACTACTGATCAGTGTTTTGAATAGAACAACATGGCTGCCATAGCATCATTTTCAAGTGTTTAGGGCTCCTCCTCTTATCTTCCTACCTCCATGGTTTTTCTGCTGAGGGCCTGCCATCCTCTCAGACCTTTTACTATGGCATATAAACTGACAGGCTCCTGTCAGACCTCTGTGGCAAGCAGCTGCTTGAGGGGGTATTCATTTTTTATTTTATTTTTATTTTATAATGTTTGAGGACATGGAATTGTCATTAACAGGTAATGAAACAAATATTGAATATTCTACGAAGAAATATCCGAAAAGTAAACGCCGGTTTCATTCAATTTAACTTCCATTGTGATGATTTCTTTTCCATTTAAAAGGCTATTAGTAGAGTGGACCCCGCATAAGGAATTTAATTCGTTCCACGAATAACGCTAAATGTCCAAGTCACATGGACCCCGAAGGCTCACAGAAGGTTGGGGAAGGGGACCCACTGGAACAGCTGTTGGGAGACAGATGGTAGCCTCCCGTCAAGGCCATCCAGCGTGTTCTTTAACGTGCACAGGGTATGGCTCTCCCGCACACGGGGCCACGGCTTAACGTCCCATCCGACGGATGGTGGCCTTTCCAAGCCCATCGGTTTCCCCTACTGACCGTGGGCAGGACGGGGAATTTTGCAGAGATAAATCTCAACGCTGACCCAGCTGGGACTCGAACCTGGGAACTACAGATTACGAGCCTGGCGCGCTACCGACTGAGCCACCCCCGCCCCTTAAAGAATCAAGTTGGAGTAAGAAAAAAACATTAACTTTAGGAGGGGAACCTCCTTCCATTATATCCTCTGGAGGGTTAGGAATGGTGCAGGTACAGGAATTTTCAAAGTTCCTCCTCCCAAACTAAAGCAGAGCAAACAATGTAAACAAAAGCAATCGAGCTCATAAATGGCCGTCGCTGATTGGCTAAATCCATTTAGGAGCGCTCTGATTGCCTGAAATTGGCGATTTCGTAACCAATTCGTTATGCGGGAAATATTCGTTATGTGAGTTAATGGGAGACAATTCATTAAGTGAAACTTCATTATCGAGGACTCCGTTATGCGGTAGCCATTATAATTCTAAAATCCGTAAACTTATATTTAAGCGTATGATTAAGTATTTGCTTAGTTGTATAGACCACAAATCTTTTATAACACAATAGCAATTAATGTAAAGAATTTGCACAATTCCGCATTGACCTCGCAGTCTATACTTTTTTATGGATAATCAAAACATTAATAATTACTGTTAATCAAAGCTGCGTCGACAGGTGGTAAATAGCGTCATAGGGCGGTAAATCACCTATGACTAAAGTGAAACGAATCTTCAATGTGTGAGATAATGTGAGAGATTTAGACTCAAAGTTTAAGGTTAGTCATCAAAAAACGCTGCTCTGTAATATCCTTTGACATTATAGCTGATGCCTTTATTACTGGTGTAAGTTCACGTCAGTTATTCTTGACTAGAATTTGCTTTTGATTGGTCCTGTTGCAAAACTTCTTCGTTATATAGAAGAAAATATGACTATTATGAATCGAACTGATATTTTTGGAGATTGAGTATTAGCCGGTTTAAGTATTTTGCATCATAGAGGATCTATATTCATTTACAGAAAGGGAAGTTTGCTCAAACCTAGTTATGTAACCTGTGAGTAACGATAAAATCATACTTAATCTGAAATAGAGTTTGCTCAACCTTGTTGTCTAATCTTCAAGGGAAGATAAAATCATACATACGTAATCAGAAAACCCTTGAGAGCTGAAACCTCTATCTGTGAGTCAATGATTCTATCTTCGGCACTTCTGCTGCCTTATCGCTAGCGTTGCAAAATGATGATACACAAGACATGGCAGGTTCGGATCAATATTTTTTCAAGGAGAAACAAGGAAGAAACACAAATTCGATTAAAGTGATGATTATTACGGAGTATAGTAAACAGTTCTTTCACACAAGTTTGGAGAGCCAAGGCAGAACAAAGGTTAATGTGAAAAAGGATAAAGTCAAACGCCTTTGACATTTGTCAGAAGAGGAAAAAAATATAAAATTTTTTCAACCAATTACAATCCAAATTTCTAAAAAAGAATGCGCTTGTGGCAGAGTTAATTTTTAACATTTTCTAGCAGAAAACAACCGAATTTAAGAACCTTATTCAAAGTCCTAACGAAGAGAAATAGGTCATAGTCTATATAAAGCGTAAAAGGATTTAATTCCGAATAATAAAATAACTTCAATGAAAAAAGAAACAAAGCAGCTGTCACGCTTCCAACACTTAAAAAAAATTATCCTTCAAGTAGCTGCTTCCCACAGATGTCTGACAGGAATCCGTCAGTTTAATACGCCATAAAAAGGTCTATGAGGAAGGCGTAACCTCAGCAGAAAGGCAACATAAACATTCATGCCTTACCTGGGGCTCGAAAGCTCGAATCCAGGTCCTTTATTCAGTAGTCAAACGCGCTAACCACTCGGCCACCGGCGAGTAAGTTATTTACCATTCTCCGGTTTTGAGTCTTGTTCATATCGAGAATCTTAATGAAATTAAAATTAATATCTACATACTTAACAAGCATCTATAGACTCTAGCGATTCAAATAGACTGTAATTTAATTCTCCAAACATTGATATCTTGATTATACGTAAACTGTAATTGCAAAACATCCTGAGCAATGTCTACTGATTTTTAATTGCATTTAAAAAAAGTACTTTTTTTCTAACATTTCTAATAATGATGTTAAAATTGCGAATCAGGATGCTCAAGCCAGTTGCTTCCCCCTCCCCCTCTAACGCTATTTTTCATAGAGTTGACCGCCGAAAGATTGTCATATTTTATGCTGCCCTCCAAATAAAATATTTTCCTTCACCTGCAATATGGTCCGACCTTTTTCATCAAGCTTTTAGGAATAAAGTTCGTAACCGTATTCTGCATGCTGGCCATATGACCTAAACAAAGCAATTTATTCCATGTAAAATACTGCTTGAAGATTCATGATTCCTTCGTTTAACCTCATCATTATTCGCGAAATTAAACCTATGTTGTTGCGGAAATAACTACAGTCAATAAGCGCATCAAACCTCTTGCATGTTTCACAATTATAACAAACGTTTGGAAGGATTAAACTGTTTTAAAACCTGAAATTAGAGTATACGTGTATTTATCTGTTTTCCCGAACTCTCACAAGACTCTTAAAAGTTTTCGTATTAGTTCCAGTTCTCTTGTCTCACATTCTCTCACATTCTTGGATTTAGTCTCATATTTTAGGATTTAGTCACACAACTTAATTCCAAGGTAAATTGAGGGGCTTATTCCAAAGGACTAGATTATAACAATGGAAAATTGTTTCCCTGCTCTTAAGTACTCTTGCTTACTTTAATAGGAAGATAATTATTATTTTGAAATGGACGAGAATAGATTTCTTCCCTAAATTATAGTACTGACTCGCTCCATAAAAATTCTTACAGTTGATTTAGTTTTCAGGAAAATTTCATAAATATATTAGTAGTTTCAAGACACTCTACGGATTCCCTTTGCACAGTGCTTTCCCCCTATGACATCACTGACCACGCCCACTCCCGGCCGCGCCCCTAATTAATTACTAATTAATAACCAATTAATTACTAATTAATGACTAATTAATAACCCATAATTATATAAAATTAATTAAAAATTAATTGATCCCTTTTAATAAAAAAACCCCTTCCTCCTCCCCCCTTTAAACCCTGGCGCCATCTGGTGACTATGAGGAGCACTATTTTCAGAAAAACCCCTATTTAAGCTCAATTTCCCAATTTTTGATTCCCCCTCCTCATTAAAAAAATCCCCCTATCAAAAGTTCCGCCCCTTAAAAACTCCCCCCTTTTTAACTCCCTGACGCCATCTAGTGACTATGAGGAGTACTATTTTTCAGAAAAAAACCCTATTTTAGCTCTAATTTCCCGATTTTTGACTCCCCCTTTATTTAAAAACCCCTTCCTTCCCCTCTTTTAACCCCTGGCACCATCTAGTGACTATGAGGAGTACTATTTTTTAGAAAAAAACCCTATTTTAGCTCTAATTTCCCGATTTTTGACTCCCCCTATATTAAAAATTCCTCCCCCTTTATTAAAAAACCCCCTTCCCACTTTTAATCCCTCACGCCATCTACTGTATAGACTGAGTACTTGGGAAAAACCCTCGATTTTAGTAGTAATTTTCCGGCAAAACTTTGGGGTGGCAACGATCAGATGATGCAAGCCTCAGAATAATTGCAAAACTTTGGGTGGCACCCTCGCGCAGAAAGGGATGATGCAATCCTCAATAACAAAGTCCCAATTTTTAATCCCCCTCATTAAAACCCCGCTTATCAAAAGCTCCCCTCATTAAATCGCCCTCTTATAAAAATTCACTCCCCTTTATTAAAAATCAAAAGTTCCCACTGTTAAAACTTCACAAGTTAAAAAGGGGGGAGTTTTTAAGGGGGGCGGAACTTTTGATAGGGGGATTTTTTAATGAGAAGGGGGAATCAAAAATTGGGAAATTAGAGTTAAAATAGGGGTTTTTCCGAAAATAGTACTCCTCATAGTCACTAGATGACTCCGGGGGTTAAGGGGGGAAGGAAAGGATTTTTTAATAAGGGGGAGAAATTTTTAATAAAGGGGGAGTCAAAAATCGGGAAATTAGAGCTAAAATAGGGTTTTTCTGAAAATAGTGCTCCTCATAGTCACCAGATGGCGCCAGGGGTTAAAAAAAGGGGGGGAAGGGGGTTTGAATAAATGGGGAGGAATTTTTAATAAATGGTTTTTTTAATAAAGAGATAAATTTTAATTAATTTTTTTATTATGGGCTATTAATTAGTTATTAATTAGTAATTAATTGGTTATTAATTAGTAATTAATTAGGGGTGTGGCCGGAAGTGGGTGTAGTCAGCGACGTCATAGGGGGAAGCACTGTGCAAAGGGATTCCGTAGAGTGTCTTGAAACTACTTATATTGCATTGCTTTCTTTTCTTCACAATGACATTTTAATGTGTCTTATTCAACGTCGATGTGATTCCAAATGAAAGAGGGGGGAGGGGAGACAAAAATCGAATATGAATGAACCGGAACGCTATTCCGGTATAAGCATTTCTCCCTGTTTTAGTGGTCTTCAACAAATCAAATTTCCCGAAAAATGTGAGTAATAGACATACGTTTACTATTTTTCCTCCTACTCCAGTTACTAGTATATTCAAGGGGGAGAGTCTGCCTTTCCCCCCTCCCCTTTGATCCGGCTCTGAACACAGCATAAATGAATACGTTTCAAAATATAAGTAATGTGCTGTAATGTACAAAAAATATTATTTACACAACTTGTGCTATAAGTATATATAAGACACAAACTACAAGAATATAAACACTTTTTATGTAATTAACTACTTAATCTGCTTAATAAAACATCTTCCAATAATTTTTCATTGATGTTTGTTCTCTGGGAATTTAACATAAATTTCAGTGCAAAAAATGTTCGTTCGATACTTATGTGCGACACGGAAAGAGAAATAATATTTCTTAAAATGTTGCAAAAACTCCTTCATAGAATCTTTCGTATCGCCAAATATTTTAAATGCAAGTGTTTGACAAAGTTTGGTTGGATTGTTTGCCTCTGAGCAGCACTTTTTTTTGCTCACAATGGGCTAAATGGCCAGGTCACAAGGATTCCTAATGGCTGAGAGAAGGTTGGAGGAAGGGACCCACTGGAACAGCTGTTGATCAGTAATAATAAAATATTATTTGGTTCTTTCAAATTGTCTGACATATTTCTGTCTTTGTCTCGTTGTTTTGAAATCTTTTCAATTTCATCTTCTTCTGCAGATGCAGGAGATTCAGATTCTGATGGCAATTTTATTTGAATTCTTTCAGGATTAAGACGTTTTGGGACATGCCAAACATGGTTAGTGTCTTTCTTGGCAGTCTCTATTTGAACTACTGTTATTACGACCTTAAAGAGAGGATCGGGGGTGGGGGGGGGGAACAATGTTATTGCTGTTTACTGTAATAACTAAATAACGGTTGTCAGTTAAAACAAACAACTGAAATTATTTATTTTGTTTTCAATCTTGAACGAAAAAGAAAGTAATTTCGTTTCCGTCCTCATAAAAATTCTGCTGATATTATTTCTTTTTTAATCCTTGATTTGGAAAGGCCATCGATTGGGTAGGCATCATCTAATGGGTACTTGAGCCACATCTCCATGTGCAGAAGGCCATACGCAGAGGCGGGGCTCACGCTACCGCACGTGCAACCGGCATCATCATCAAGCACGACTGTATCATCATTAAGCAGCCATGAAACTACAGAGGCCCAACCAGACCGTGCAATTTAGTTCTCCAAGTATACAGTATATGTCCTGAGCTACATCTGCTGCATCTGGCCACTGCACACCAATTCTAACAAGGTCCTGTTTGACATTGTCTGCCACCGCATCCACCGGGGGCATCTTTCTAGGGACAGCAAATTTACAAAAAAAAAAAAACTAATGACCGTAGTTGCAATAAGGTTGATTGTTGTAAGTACAACCTATATTTTAACAGATGATTTTCAATTAAAAACGGCATTAAATTTAGTTAAATTAACCGTTAATTTCTGAGACCAAACTTGGAGAAAGGGGCGACAAAGTCCTATTTTCGCTAGGCGGCAGATATTCCAAGTTCACGGGGCGGGGGTGGCTCAGTCGGTAGCGCGCCAGGCTCGTAATCTGTAGTTCCCGGGTTCGAGTCCCAGCTGGGTCAGCGTTGAGATTTATCTCCGCAAAATTCCCCGCCCTGCCCAAGGTCAGTAGGGGACACCGATGGGCTTGGAAAGGCCGTCGTCCGTCGGATGGGACGTTAAGCCGTGGCTCCGTGTGCGGGAGAGCCATACCCTGTGCACGTTAAAGAACACGCTGGATGGCCTTGACGGGGGGCTACCATCTGTCTCCCAACAGCTGTTCCAGTGGGTCCCCTCCCCCAACCTTCTCTGAGCCTTTGGGGTCCATGTGGACCTGGCCATTTAGCCCATGGAGTGCAAAAAAGTGCCGCTCAGAGGTAAAACAACCCAACCCAAGTTCACTCCGAGCGGGCAAAATAGCTAGAGTCCTGCGCAGCACGCGTTTAAAGAACGTGCTGAATGGCCTTGATGAGAGGCTTCCATCTGTCTCCTAACAACTTTCCAGTAGATATTCTCCTCACCAGCTCTGAAACTTTCGTATTCTTGCGACCTGGCCATTTAGCTCTTGAACACACAAAAGTACTACTAAGATGGGAAATAATCCGCCTTATTAAGCAATTTTTCTTTCTGAAGTCTGACTCCAGCAATCTGCTATATTTCACTTCAAGCAATCCACTTTACACGAAAGTCTTGCTGGAACCTGTCAACATGATTTTTGAGGAAGATAAGACCTAATCAGAAAGAAAATATAAACTCGAAAAAAACATTTTCATACTGGGATTTGAACTTAAACCTTTTACCATGCAATATCACTCTTTGATCACTGGGATGGCAGAAACTGAAAATTTATTGATATATTTAAAAAATTCCCGTAATCCAGGTCATTCAGAAATCCTTCTCTTACTTCTAATACATAAACTGGCCGTTCCGTGGCCGAGTGGTTAGCACGCTTGGCTACTGATCTAAGGGACCTGGGTTCGAGTCCCTGATAAGGCATGGATGTTTGTGTCGTTTTTCTGCTGAGATCCTGCCATCCTCTCAGACCTTCTACTATGGCATATAAACTGACATGCTCATACACTGCCTGGCCAAATTATTATGAACACCTTTCCAATGCTTATAGTATCGGATCCTATTTGCTACGATTGGCGAACGTTTTTTGAGACCGTTGCCATTTTCCATACTCTTGGGATATTGTGCCGTGTTTTTTCCGCTGAGTTTCATCACTTCCTTTACGAATATTCCTGCCCATCGCGCTCCAACGATAAGCCCGCTTTCGAAGTCAGTCATATCAGCCTTTTTACCATGTCGCACATTCACCATGCCTTTACGGCTTTTATAGGACTGTAGGACTTCGTAGTGACGTAAACACTGACGTCAGTAAGAAATTTTGCATGCATTGGTATGTTTCATGGTATTTCGCGCACGACAATTTGGCCAGGCAGTGTATAAGTGATTTTCACCCTATTAACTCATTTGTGTTTTGGGTGTTTCGTTGATAAAGTAACGTAAATAACATTGATTTGATGTTAAAGTTTTGGTTTTTTCTTGTATTATAGCGTTGGCCAACGCCAGCAACTGTGCCTTGCCAGAGCTCTGTTAAAGAAGACCAAAATCCTGGTGTTGGATGAAGCCACGGCAGCTGTTGACATGGAAACAGATCGTCTCATTCAGAGCACCATCAGGACCGAATTTGCTCATTGTACCATCATCACTATTGCCCATCGTCTTTATACCATATTGGATTACGACAGGTATATAGAGAAGATCCTATGTTATAAGACTTTAATTTTCAAATAGAATTTCGATGAGCTAAAAGCTTGTGGCGATCAGAACCCCATGCTCACCATTGGTACTAAATACTCAGCCAAAAAATCGAACTGTACTGTGGAGGACTCTTATTCTTAGCAACTGGGCTTGTTGGCAGTTTATACAACCAGATATAAATCCGAGGCTGGTCATAGAGAAAGAGATATTAAATATATGTGATATTCATAGAAAAAATACAGTTTATATATGTCTATAACTGTATTCAACTAGTCAATTTATGTATATTCTTAGAATGGTTTGTCGAATTAAATCAGAAAAATTCTTAAACGAATTTGAAAAACTAACAAAACCTTCCTAAAACCTTTCCTAAACAAACTGAAAAGTGGTATATACTTTAAACGATTTCTTCAACTGATAAAATTTTCTGAAAGGATTACTTCCCTTTTTTTGGGAAGGGTTAAAAGTTATACGTTGAAGAGGACAGTGCCGTCTTAACAGTATTGTAGGCCCCTGGGCAAAGTAATGCACTGGGGCCCCTACCCACCCACTTACGAGAAAAAAAAATGTAAACGGTCAATAAAATTAAGCCTACAGATTTATTGGTACTTTTAGCAAAATCAATGTTTAAAACAAAAAGAACATGCTGTAAAGCGAGGATTAATCAACACAAACTTTTGCGAAATTTAGAATTGTGGGGTCCCTGGGCAGCCCAGTGTGCCCATGCCTTAAGACGGCCCTGGAAGAGGACGACTATAATTAACAGCTACAGTTTTTTTTTTTAATGTTCTTAAACAGTATCTGAGAGCAGCGACATGAGACCCGGGCCAATCAAAATGTAGGGCCCACTCCGAGCCATATGAATATGTTTGGTATCTTAAAAACCAAATTTTCTACCTTTTATTATTTTTGCATTATGTCGTGGATTTGTAACGAAAATCTCATTTTGGATAGTTCAATGTAATTAAAATTTTAACATATTAAAACTTTTATCTCTGTAGCAAATATGTGTAAATGATTCAAATAATAACGGTAAATCGGGGGTTCCCAAAGTGCTGCCCACGTTATTTTTTTGATCTGCCATATTTCCTTTTATTGCTAATAACAATCTGATTACACAGATATTTTACAAACAAATGTTTCTCTCTATTACCAGAAAAATAAATTTGGAAAAATCCTAGTTTAAATGATTCTCTTTGCTCCGGGTCATCAGCCAAATTCTCCGGATCAGCAGTTCATTATAGGTAGTTAGTTGATAAGTAGCTACCTATTATGAACTACTGACTTATTACAATATTTACATTGTTTATATTCACTATATATAACATATTAATAATGAAGGATTCATCACCGAGGTAACTAATATGCATTTTTTTTTCTTTTTATAGGATTATTGTGATGGATGGTGGAAAGATCGTGGAGGAAGGGAAACCCGATGTTTTACTTCGGAAACCAGATTCAGTTTTTTATCAATTGGGAAAAGATGCCGGATTGTTGTGACCACTGCTTTTCTTAGTATACTTCAGCAGAATTTAAAAAACGTGATTATTTATTGTCAATAAAGTTTATTTTCCTCAAAGCAGAGTTGTTTGTTTCGAGTTTCTTGAATTGTTTTATTACAGTGACGCAAACAGCAAAAAATTCAATTGTTATTTTTGTGACGAGGAGGAAACTGTTGTTAACACATTGCAAATCAGACATTTCTAAACAAGGAAGGAGTGCGAGCAGGGGCGTAGCGAAGGATTATGGTTGGGCAGGGGGGAGACAACGAAAATTTTCTAACTGGGAAATAAAATTTTGCCAAATGAGAAAATAGGACATTTACATAACTTCATCCTCTATCGCGGTTGCACCCAGATTTTCGCTCCGTGGGGGTAGGAGATTTTACCGAGTTGTTCCGATTTCGCATACTCTCCGAGATTTGCCAAGTTACCTATTTGTGGCCAACTCTCGTATTGGGCCAACTATCGATTTTGTCAACTTGAAAATTTTAAAAAAGAAATCTGAATTTTTCAGAATTCATCTAGATTTTACAAAGTCGCTTTTTTTATTTTACAAAGTCGCGAATTTTGTCAGCTCCACTTTGGGGGGAGCCTCCTCTCCCCATAGCTAAGCCCCTGAGTGCGATCGTGTGTCAAAATATAATTTTAAATTTTTGGGGAGTGGTAAAATGATCCGGATCAGCAGTTCATTATAGGTAGTTAGTTAATAAGTAGCTACCTATTATGAACTTCTGACTTATTACAATATTTACATTGTTTATATTCACTATATATAACATATTAATAATGAAGGATTCATCACCGAGGTAACTAATATGCATTTTGTTTTTTTGTTTTTTTTTTTTATATAATTATTGTGATGGATGGTGGAAAGATCGTGGAGGAAGGGAAACCCGATGTTTTACTTCGGAAACCCGATTCATCTTTTTATCAATTGGGAAAAGATGCCGGATTGTTGTGACCACTGCTTTTCTTAGTATACTTCAGCAGAATTTAAAAAACGTGATTATTTATTGTCAATAAAGTTATTTGTGGCCAACTCTCGTATTGGGCCAACTATCGCTTTTGTCAACTTGAAAATTTTAAAAAAGAAATCTCAATTTTTCAGAATTCATCTAGATTTTACAAAGTCGCTTATTTTATTTTACAAAGTCGCGAATTTTGTCAGCTCCACTTAACTTTGTGGGGAGCCTCCTCTCCCCATGGCTAAGCCCCTGAGTGCGATCGTGTGTCAAAATATAATTTTTAATTTTTGGGGAGTGGCAAAATGCTATTTTGCATGCATTTGTAGAAGAAATAAATTTTAAACTTTTGGAATATACTCCGACGGAATGAGCAATAATATTTTTAATATTAATAAAAACATTATCTATTAAATTTTAATATTAAGACTTCTATGATAATCTAGGTACCCTAAGAGGGAAAATTTAAATATTTGAATTGGCGTATTTTTAATGTTCTGCGTGTTTGTGTGTGTGTGTTGGGGGGGGGGGGGACCATCAATGGCATCGGATTTTACAAGTTATTGGCAGAGCTGGATATTATAAATACAATGAGTTTCTTGAATATAAATTTTACCTAAATTATTAACTTTTTTCGGTGGTGGGCGGGGAATAAGGAATGTGCAGCAATAACTATTAAATAATTTGCAGGATTCGAAGTTTCACTAGCTAGAAACACTTAAGAGATTGCTAGGTATTTTTAAAAAAGTCTTCAACCAAAAGTTTTCGAAACCTAACTTTTTTTAACGTTACGTTAAAAATTTAAGTTGCTATTTCCATTACTATTCTCATCCCTTTTATTAACGTTACTGAACAGTTTTCATAAATCTTGTTAAAAAAAAAACCTATCAACAATTAAATTTTGGAATCTCAAAGAGCCCTGTGTGGCATTAGCATAACAAATGAATGACCGTATTTCTCCACGTTTAATAAGATAGAGTTGAGTGATTTAGGTGCAATGGAACCTTAGTTCCAAACCCTTTTAAAGCATTGACATTTCTGATATATATTATCTTTCTCTGATGTCTCAACTTCCTTACAGACATTTTAGGTTGATAGACCTCCGAAACAAGTGGATTATCTGTAAAGAAATTTATCTTTTGCTTAGAGTTTGAAAACTATGCACATCGGATTCACTTTCGCGAGGTGTGGCCCTATCATATTTTACATCACAAGTGTAAACAAAAACTTCTTTACAGCTGGAGGTTACCAGGAGATGTCTCCTACCCTGTAGATATTTGGATATATATGAATTTCAAATGCAGCTGGGCACCCAAGGGGGATGCAATGGGTGTTATAAACCACTTGAAAGCTTTGTATTAACCACTTTGAGGGCTTGAGCCTAACACTTTTCTTCTCCTTTCAAAATACTGTATAATCTGAATCAAGTCAACAATAAGATGACATCGATGACTGAAGACCAGTTAATTTGTTTTATAGCGATTTTCATGCATAGATTTTAAAAAATTATCAAAAAAAAATGGGAATTCCATACAAAAATTATATTTTTTTTGTCTCTTCTTCTCCCACCCCAAAAAAAGCTTTTGGCGGGCTCAATAATACGAGGCCTGTGTCTTACAAAAGATTGTCCTGTAGCTTTATACCATTCCTTTTTATTTTACAGAAGAAAAAAGAACTTTATATGTGATTTCTCAGATTTTCACTTTGCATTTATAATGTATCTTACCTGTATGTTGGGTTTCTGCTGGGTTTTAAAACCAGTCCTAATGAAGTGGTGTCTATCATTCCAATTAATTATAGCGAATTCTCTTCAATTGTTTTTTTTTATTATTATTGTTTCTAATGAGTAGCGATAAAGAACGCATTTGAGGAAATATTTTCTTTTAAAGAATAAATAAAAGAAGGAGCAACCACAGAGGTCTCTTTTTTTGAGAGGCACTCTTGTGCGCACAATGGACTAAATGGTCAAGGTCATAAAGGCTCAGAGAAGGTCGAGGAAGTGGAGATTCCTGTCAAGGTCAATCAGCGTTCTTCCAAACAAATGTATGACTGTTGTCAAGACCTAAGTCGTGGCAAATTTGAGAGGCTGAATATTTCGGAAGTCGATATGTATATTTATTATTCGTATTGAACGGAAGGTTAAAAAATAAACATGAAAGTGATATGATGAAAATATTGCATTAGCATTAGCATAAAATGATGACTATGTAAAACAGGATGAACAATATTTGAACAATAGATAACTTTAAATATTAAAACAGTTTTTTGTGTGATATAATAAGACTTGAACTGTATATTTTTGAGGGCCCTCACATGCACGGCCTTGTCTCTTATACTCGGGGCTACGTGTGACATCCGGGCACGGTAAGGAAGTAGAGATAATCTCGATGCGGATACAGTTGAGACTGGAACCTGCAGATTAGGAGTTTAAGGGTCTATCAATTGAATCAACCCCATCACCTACAGAGGTTCTCTTTATTTGCCAATATTTGAGGTGCATCCAGGGGTAAGGGGTAATTTGGTACTTTGAGTAAGCATACAAGCAAGCTAAGGGGGCACTGATGCATATGGTATGGCTAGCAATGGCCAGAGGTAGTATTTGAGAGCCCCAAGACAATAGGGTACTCTGGAATATCGGATGGAAGTGGGGTAAGGATGCTTGAATCCTATTTTCCAGAACGTCTTTAGAAAATATATGTTATTCAAGCCCTCATAGGATACGCCACTGCCCTGGCAATGCTGCAAAATAGTATTGGATGGGGCTTGGGGGTGGTTGAATCCTATTTTCCGGGACTTCTTTTGAAAATATACGTTATTCAAGCTCTCTTTGGATACACCACTGCCCTTGGCAATGGTGCAGAATAGTGTCCCATTATGTTCGAAATTATTATTTGAGAAATATTCCATCGGAAGCCGTCCCGTGGCCGAGTGGTTAGCACGCTTGGCTATTGTTCTAAGGGACCTGGGTTCGAGCTACGGGTAAGGCATGGATGTAAGTGTCGTTTTTCTGCTGAGGTCCTGCCATCCTCTCAGACCTTCTACTGTGGCATACAAACTGACAGGCTCCTGTCAGACCTCTGTGGCAAACAGCTGCTTGAGGGGGTATTTATTTATTTTATTTATTCCATCGGAATTTCCTGAGTTGCGAATTATTTTATTTGTACCTTGCTTGAATATGTTTTTAGTTACTGGAAATGTATCAGTGAAACTATGCTTCTGATATAATTTAAAAATGCATAGCTCTGTAAAAAAAACTACCCAATATATTTTGGTACTTTGAGTAAGCATACAAACTAGCGTTCTCAATGCCATCACTTTAAAAAAGCAGAATTAATTATTTCAGATTATGGCACCTTTTTGACTGGCCCACGTGGCATACCCAAGGGGGTGGGGGTGAATGAAGAGTTGGAATTATATTCTTTTCCCGAACTTGAGAGTTTCGATAAAATTAGAGACTTAAACATATTGGAAATGCATTTAAGTCTCTCTCACTTTGGAAGTCAACTGAGTTAAATTCAAAACGATGATGGAACTCAACCGTAATATATATTATAAATACCCCCTCAAGCAGCTGCTTGCCACAGAGGTATGACAGGAGCCTGTCAGTTTATATGCCATAGTAGAAGGTCTGAGAGGATGGCAGGACCTCAGCAGAAAAACGACACAAACAGCCGTACCGATGAAGAAACTCAACCTACACGTTTCAATTACAGTGGCGGATTACCAATTTATTTTGTTTTTACCCTATTTTCTCACATTTTAATAATAAGATGAAATTAATAATTATCTCCTAAGATTTTACGTGGTCCCTGGTACAGTCTCTCTTAAAAAAACTCAAATGGCGTTAAGTGTCTAGCTGCATCTACACTAACCGTGCCCGAGGCGATATGTGAGCCCACGGAGGTCTTCCTACTTCCATGTGTGAGCCTCGGTAATTTTTTTCGCGGTGTTGTGACATGAGCACGTTATTGCATAACTATACGACACCTAACAGTGTTTATATCATGCCCAGTTTGGGAACCGGCATACGGTCAAGGCGTTACGTGAATTGGTTACATTGAAAACTGTATTGTTAATAGGTAAAACTATAAAAAAATGGACAAGAGAAAGGAAAGCTTTTGCTTTACAGAATTTTGGGTGAGTTATTTGATTCCTTAGAAAATGGTTTAATATAGGAACGGTAGTAATTTTTTTTTTATCAGCTTTTAAAGAATTTATGTCTTGAAAAGTGGAGTGACAATATAAATTGAGTTGCTCAATATTAAATGAGTTGCTCAATATGTTATTATTTCTGAATGCAAAAATGATTAAACAAATATGATACTGTACGTGGAACTTCTTAGAATCAATATAACTGACCAATCTTTCCAGACAGAGTAGGCTCTCTGAGATTAATAGTGTTATTAAACACACATTTGCCCTCATTGCAAAGCCCTGGGATACATTAAATGGTACTTTATTTTAACCCCTTTTGTGTTCACCAATTTCCATTAACAACTCGGAGAACTTTGAGAATAGGGATCCACTGGATAGCTGTTAGGAGATAGATGGGAAACTCCTATCAAGATCGTGCAGTGTGTTCAACATGACCAAAGTATAGTTCTGCTGTACTAGACTTCTAAGTGTAATAATATATTGCAAATGTATGTGGCTTGAGATCGAAAGGTACAAACGTCAGTTACTGGAAAAATAGACCTGACATCCCATGGTTGCAGATTTAATGGTAAAAACGCAAAAGATTTGCATGCTACATATGGTACACAGTAATTTATTTTTTGTCAGAATATATATCTCAGACCTTCTACTATGGCATATAAACTGACAGGATCCTGTCAGACCTCTGTGGCAAGCAGCTACTTGAGAGGGTATTTATTTATTTATTTATTTATATTTGGAATAAAAGTTTAATGGAAATTTCGGTGCATTTAATCATATGCAATATACTGTTTTCAGTATAAATGAAATAGGGTAATAATAACTACTTCCTTAATATATACTAATAAATTTGTTATTAACAAGTTTGGAATAGATGAGGCAACATGTCTGATTTTATTAACAAATATCATAACCGTTCACTGCATATGAGTATACACATCATGGAAAATGGCTGAAGTGAGTATGCCCTTAATGAATATGATGACTCAGAAAACTGGCAAAATTAAAATCTCAGCATGAACAGGTTAATATAATATTACTAGGTTCCTGTTCTGAAGCATTCTGGGCAAGGAATGCAAGCCTATTTTGACCACAAATATTCCATTGCAATTGAATCCTATTATTCAAATGATATCCATTCCATCTCCAATTCTACTTTTAACTTTAAAAGTAATGTTGTTGTTTTTTTATCAATTAATATTCAAAAGTATTTAGTAAATGAAGTGAAAGATGTTACAACTTTTCTTGCCAGCAATATTTGTTTATATTATCAATATGAACATTGTTTAATGATATAAATTATTTATTTATATATATTTATGATTAAACAGTAATAAATAATCACAGAGTAACCTTTTAACTATAGCATCAGTAATAATGAATTTTTGTAATTATATATATAATTTTTTTCAGAATCTTAATGCTACTTGGTATGCAGAAATTCCTGACTTCACACAATGCTTTCAAAATTCTGTTCTAGTATTTGTTCCTTGTGGATGTTTTTTGCTGGCAGCTGTTTTAAGTTTCTGGAGAACATCAAAGTTTGCTTTCAAAAATCCTCTGCCATGGACATTGCTGTTCATTTCAAAGTTGGTATGTGTTTTGTTTGATTTATTAAACATCTTTTCTTTACATATTCTAAGTTTTTGCTAGTCTTTACATGGTGGTTTAAGTAGGGTTACCAGATGCCAGTTTTCTAAAAGGAGCAAAAAAAAGCAAGAAATGGAGTACAAAGGAGAACAAGTTTCAATTTGTGAAATAAAATCTGCTTTTTTTTTCCTACTAAGTTTTATTTTAGGTATTGACTTCAAGTATTGACTAACAATTCAGTCAGAAAAAGACATTATTCCAATTATTCAATACACTTCAAAATATGATGTGCCAAATTTTATTCATACTTTATAAGAATCAAGAGTTATTTGGCCTTAGCTGGCATAGTGGTTAGCAGGGCCAGTTCGATAGACGAGACTGTGAGGCAACTGCCTCAGAGCATCATTTTTCAGAGGTGCCAAAATTCAGGATAAGTACAGTTAAAATTTCAGTCCCATTATTATCAGTATTATCAAAAACAGTGCAGTAGCTCAGTAAAGTTTTTTTTGATTAATCATAAAATTTAACATGAAACTTTGTGCATTTTGTCTGATGGTTCCATCTTGCATTCGATTTTACAAGAAAAACATATATAAGTTGTCATTTTTCCAAACTACGTATAATTTTAAGTACAAAATAGTAACATTCAGATGTATTATTTGTAATTATATTATTATTAGGATCAGACCCCACTAACATTTCTGCAATATATACTAAAATATTAATCGCAGGATTTTTATTATTCATTCTAATTCAAACTTAAGTGAATATTTGTTTTGTAAAGTATCTTGGCAATTTTATTATCATTTAATACAAATTAAGAGAAATAATACACTTGAAACTTCCTTGCATCTCCTTAATTATAAGTGGAAACAAGCATGGGGTATTACTGAGCAAGCTTCAGTCATACCCAGAAATTTGTATCATTTACTCGGCTAGTATCAATCATTTGCCACACCACTTACAACAGCGTGCAAGTTAAGGCATGGCCTGGGCAACTATGAAACAGCTCAACATTGCCTAGGTACATCATATCACTGATTATAATGTCACCACTAAGTGATTGTTGGAAGCTCAGCAATTGCAAGCATATCATGGAGACTCCTTTGGAGCAGGGGGTGGCTCAGTCAGTATCATCAGGCTTGTAATCTGCAGTTCCCAGGTTTGAGCCCCAGTTGGGTCAGCATTGAGATTTATCTCCGCAAATCTCCCCACCTTGCCCACATAGTCAGTGTGGAACACTGAGGATTTGGAAAGGCCACTGTCTGTCAGATGGGATGTTAAGCCATGTCCCCATGTGTGGGAGAGCCATACCCTGTGTATGTTAAAGAACATGCTAGATGGCCTTGAACAGGAGGCTACCATCTGTTTCCCAGCAGCTGTTCCAGTGAGTCCCCTCCTCCAACCTTCTCTGAGCCTTCGGGGCCCTTGTGGCCTGGCTATTTAGCCTATTGTGTGCAAAAAAGTGCCGCTCAGAGGTAAAACAACCCAAACCCTTTGAGCAAGTAAAATTTTATTGTATAGTAAAAATATATGCAGCCAAACATAATTATATTAGTTTATGTAATGCTTATATTATCAGCTCAGTTAACATTAGTAAGAGTATTTACTATGCAGTAAGAAATTTGATGTTTTTTCATAGCGACACTGCAGTGTGAAGGCAATCACTACAAATATGGCTTTTCAACAAGAGCTGTGTAAAGCAATGTGTACTATATTAATGAAGTTTAATTAGTTTTTAAGTTATTTTATGGTATTTTGTGTAGTTTAAACTGATACAGATTTTTTAGTGTGAGAAATTATGCATTAACATATCAGGTAACAGCTATTAATAAAACCATCTTGTTTGCTGCTTATTAAAACATTGCAGGCCCCACTTGAAAGAAACTGAAGGAGGGGAAGGAAAAAGTTATAGTTAAGAAATTGTGCTTGGATGGAATCATTCTCCATAAGTGTTTTTGTATGTCTTAATTGTTTGTAACATTTTACAAGCATTGACAAGAATAAATCTTGGATCCCCTACTTGCTCTGATCTTTTTATTCGCTTATAAAAAGTATAAACAATGATGTGTAACCTCTAAATTATGAAAAAGATATTAGTACATAAAGTAACACTTTTTGAAATGTTTTTTCTCTATTGGACTATAAGCACTTTCAGTCAAAGTAAAAGAATGCATGATCCACAGATATATAATGAGATTTCACTTAGTTATTAGAGATGAGTATGGCCCAGGTTGGTCTCAGTAGCCCAACCAGGCTCCAGATATCATAAACAGTTTTGGGCTCAGGCTCTGCCATATTTTAAATTTCCAGTTTTGCTTGTAATTGTGAAACATAAGTGTACAGGGAGAGTTTCCTTTGATTATTTTTCAATATATTAATCACTCATTAAAATTAGCGAGAACTATTGAGCTTTAGGATTATTTTTTTCAGATATTCTTCCTCTTTCATTAATGATTTGTTTTTAGCATTTATAATGATGCTTGCTATTCAGAAATTTTCAGTTTCTAAAAATGTTTTTGGTGTTTTTAGTTCCAAATATATCAAAACTTTAGTTTTGTCTCCAAATATAATTTTTTCAAAGTTTGATATAGTTTATTATATAAAGCATTAAAAGGAAAGTTTAGTATGTATTTCTGTATGTAATGTTTTATGCATGATAAAATTTTTAACAAAAACATTTTTTTCAGGTACTTTGTATTGGGTTATTGGCAGTCAGTCTCACAGAGTTAGGTATTGCAGCACACAGAAGACTAAATGGGGAGAATATACCTGATGTTATCTTTTATTCTAGTAGTGTAAAAGCTATTACTTTCGTAAGTGTGCTTTGATTTTGGTGTAATAGTAGGTTAAGGAATGTATGCATTTATTGTACATAAAATATTACAATTTCTTCTGTTTAGAAAATATTATTTATTTTTAAATAACTGCTAATGTTTCAAGTTTCAAATACACCAATCAACCAGTGATTAATATCATAAATGTGGGAAATTGCAGCTTATTTCATCGCATAAAACAAGGGGATTTATGAAATCATGTTCATCCATGTTTGTTACTACCATACATGAGATATTTCCCATACGTTGGCATAGTGCTTGTAGATAGTAGTCTATGACTGTCTTAATCATGATATATTGTTTTTGTTTATAAATGCTTGTATAGTAAAGTTTAAATAAAGTATATAGATTAGAGCATTGTGATTTAAAATAAGTGCTTTTAAATTTTTACGGCATTACATTTCACATAATTTCTTACAATGCATCATCAGACATTGCACATAGGTGATGCATTATAGTAGACATGAAATGCATAGTCAATCTGCTGTTCCAGTTCTTAGCACTTTTAATTTCAATTTAAAGTTTATAAACACCATTAGTGAACCAAAGTTATAATGCTGTTATTTATATACAATTGTGTGCTACCCAGTCTTTTTAATGTTTTCAAACAAAATAGTAGTATCATCAGCTTCAATCAATTCCAGTTGCACTTTTGACCCTTCACTATACCCAAATCATATGTAAAATGATACAACTTGAAGCTATGTCATTTTACATACAATTTTATTACAAAACAATATTACATATCATCTGATATAGAACTTCAACTGCTCTTATTAAGAACTAGGTCCATGATCAATTTTCTAGTGAAATATGAGTATAACCTGCTGTACTTATGACTGTATTCAGTCCCGGATTGGGATGGGGCAAGCCAGAACACCATTTCAGTATAGTATATTTTCCCCTCTGCTTTAAGGGGTCTTTAAAAAATTACTGGAAAAATTAATTTGCTTTTTGTTTAAAATATGGTGATTGACTCATTATGTAGCATAATTTTGATTAGAATTTGGCCATCTGTGGTCCATAAAGAGATTTCATGTGGTCTATCAATATCTTGGTCAAAACCTGCATATTATTAATAGAAAAGCTACACTTCATTTTTGTTACAACAACCTCATTTATTCTGTAACAGAGTGCAAAGCATTCTGTGCTCTTATTAGTTACTAGAAGAATTGCCTGATGTTGCTCTTGTCGAAATAAGTAGTAAATGGCAAGCAAGCTTCCAATTTATGTAAAACGTAATAAGATCAATTCTGTGAGATTTTCCATCCCTCTCTTTTGTTGAGTAGAAAATAGGAGACATAATCTGAATTATATTAAACCTTTCACCCTGTGTTGCTCTGCTCTTTAAATGTCTGTTTTGTTTTTCAGAAAATCTTTTTCAAATACATATATTCTATTATGAATGTATCTGCATTCATAGTAGAATTAGAATCACTTGTGATTTTTGCATTTCACTCACAAGAATTAGAATCACTTGATTGTGATTTTTTTTTGCTGCTGAGTGCTTGCAATACTAATACATCAGTTACAATTTAGTTAGAAATGAATGATTGTTCTGTGTAAAGAAATATCCTTTATACAAGATTTTCTTGCTGGTTGCACAAGATAACATTTTCATTTTCATACTATTACAAATACTTTTAAGTTTTGCTAATTTGATGTGATTGTGCTTATTGCCTATATCTATATTTCAGGTGTTTGTACTAATTATGGTATGTCAGCATAAATGTTATGGGAAACGAACATCAAACATACTTTCACTGTTCTGGTTAGTTTTAACTGTTTGCAGTGCCATAACATTCAGATCAACTTTTCTTCATGCTTCCTTTGAGGTAAAGAAACCAAATTCTTTCAAATACTGTTTACTGTCTTTTTCATTGCTAGATTTTTACACATAATGATTACTATATCAGAAATCAAATATTTACATTGTAATGCTAAAAGAGTTTCCATTCATATATTACACCAACAGAAAGCCAAATTTAAATATCTCTAACCTTTAAATTAAATTTTTACAAAAAAAGATTAGATTTTTATTATGATATTTTTTGCAAGTATTAATTAATTACAAATATAACGTATTTATGCCGAGTGGTTAGCATGCTTGGCTACTAATCTGGGTTCAAGTCCTGGGTAAGGCATGGATTTTTTGTGTTGTTTTTCTACTGAGGTCCCACCATCCTCTCAGACCTGCTATTGCATATAAACTGACAGTCTCTTGTCAGACCTCTGTGCCAAGCAGCTGCTTGAGGGGGTATTTTTTATATTTTATTGCCCACTTTCTAATTAAAATAAAAAAGTTCTCTGCCATTGAGCAATAAAATTTTAAAGTTTATCATTCAAACTATTTGCATATTAAATAGTTTTTAGGAGCAAACTCAGAAGCTTTTCGGAGCAAGGACAGTTCTCCAAATCCACTCTTTCTCAATGAGTATTTTCAGGCCTGAAACAACACAAGAAACACCCTAGACATTGTTATTCCATTAGCTGGCAAAATATGTCAGTTTATCATAAACATACCCTGTTGAGGAGTGGTCAACCACACAGGGTTCTAGTGCTGACCATATAAACCCACTGGACTGAACTATGGCTCTGAGCTTGATTATGGATCCCAAATTTTCTGCACTGGTGGCCTTCTGTGGAGGGAAAATCTTCTGCTGTGTTTTCTGTTTGTTTGTGGGTTGACAGCCCCAAGTGAATAGATTCACAGGATATGTTTATCAGCTGGTGGATAATCCTGAGCAGAGGTCATCGCAGACACCTGAACTCTTTGCTTCTATTGGCATCGTCAAATTCTACATTGGAGGAAGTCTTCCAGTGTAGATGGCTTCAGCCTTTAGCAGTGGGGGAAAGGGTCTCTGTTTGATATTGTAGCCATTTCCTCTCTCAATAAACACAGTTTCTTTAAACATCCCACTAACCATTTTCTCGCCATAGGTAGTTGAAATGTGAGGACTCTGCACAGAGCTTTTCTTTTGATGTCCTCACACTAGAATTCCACCGTTATAATTTAGATATTCTCGGCTTGCAAGAGACGAGATGGAGAGATAAAGGTCAGATTCTTAAAAATAATCTTAAATTACTCTTTTCAGGGAGGAATGATAATAAACATCACCAAGCCGTGGGTCTGCTTCTCAGCAGACACGCTAGTGAATGCTCTTCTAGGATATGAGTGCATTAATGAAAGGTTTCTTACAGCAAAATTTCAGACAGCATTAAACACTTGAATGTTATCTGCTGTTATGCCCCCACTGAGGATGAGAAGGATAGGTTTTACAGACAACTTCAGGATATTTTGAATTCTGTCAAGAAAAGAGATATTACCCTTGTTCTAGGTGACTTAAATGCCAAAGTTGGTACTGACTCTGACCTTTGGGGAGGAGTAATAGGCCCTTTTGGTATTGGTAGCTGCAATGGCAATGGGCAACGTCTCCTACAGGTAAGTAAACTCATTGGTTTCAGAATAACTAACACTTATTACAAACATCGCGACATACATAAGTACACATGGGTTTCATCTGCTGGGGCTGCATAAGAATATGATTGATTATATATTAATTAACAGCAAATGGGCTAGTTCTGTTAGGAATACCAGGTCTTATAGGGGAGCTGAAGTTGGATCTGATCACTACCGTGTTAAAAGTGTCTTGCAACTTAAACTTAAAAAGTGTTGTGCTAGTGTTAAAAATTTTACCATTAATACTGAAGCTCTGAAAGACCCAGTTATATCTAAAGCTTACCATGATAGGTTACTTAGTCATTATGACAGTCATTGTTTGCTTACTACTGAAGTTGAGGAAGAATGGGACCATTTTAAACAGGCTTTTTCGGAAACTAACAGTACTCTTTTAGGGAAAAAGGAGCATAGGAGGCAAATTTATTTGAGTGATAAGCCACTTGAGCTTATTTCAGAAAGAAAGAACTGCAGGAATGTCCTTAATCAATACCCTACCAGTCCTAATAGAAAGTTTTACAGAGAGCTTAATAAATGTGTAAAGGATCAGTTAGCTGCTGATAAGAATCTTTGGCTTGATGGCTTGGCTGACAAAGCCGAGGAAGCAGTTAGACAGCACAACAGCAGACAGCTGTACCAGATAGTTAATGTTTTGTGTGGTAGAAAACGAACAGGTATACAAGGATAAGCAAAGTAAGGTTATAGAAGGTGAGGACTCTGTCATGGCTAGGTGGACTGTGCATTTCAGTGATGTTCTAAACAATGTGGGTAGTTCTACTCCCATTGTTTGCAATGATAATAGATGCATTGGTGACTTTAATGATAACCCTATAACACAATTTGAAGTTATTTTGGCCGTTACTAAACGTAAAGTTCATAAATCCCCAGGAGTAGATGAAATTACTACAGAAATGCTTAGAGCTGGGAATGTTTCAGTTACCACTTGGATGACTGAAATTCTGAATATCTTTTATGATAAACACATGGTTCCTAAGGATTTTACCAGAGCTATTGTTATCCCTATTTTCAAAAAAGGTGATCACAGTTCTTGTGATAACTATAGGGGTATCAGCCTACTCTCTGTTCCAGGTAAAGTTCTCTCCATGATTGTGCTTAATAGAATTAAGAATCTGGTTGACAGTCAATTGCGTGATGAGCAATGTGGATTCAGAAGTGGTAGGGGATGTGTGGATCAGATATTTTCACTTAGGCAGATTCTTGAGAAATGTTTAGAGTTTCAGAAACCTTTGGTTGCTAGCTTTGTTGATTTCAAAAAGGCTTTCGACTCTGTTGATTGTCATAATTTGTGGTTGATTGTGAAATCATATGGTATACCTGACAAGTTAGTTAACATAATGAAAGCTCTCTATAATAACACTGAGTCGTGTGTGAGAGTTGGTAAGGCTTGTAGCAATTGGTTTAGCATTACTTCTGGTGTTCGACAAGGGTGCATTTTGTCTCCTTTTCTCTTTAGCTTGGTTATTGATTATGTTATACAAAATTCACTTCAAGGGAAAGATTTTGGCCTTAAATGGACTGGAGATACGAAAATTTCTGATTTAGATTATGCTGATGATTTAGCCCTTTTGGCAAATGATGTTGATGAGATGAACTCTTTCATTCGAGCTGTTGATGAGACTGGTAGTAGAGTAGGTTTGGTTATAAACAGAGGGAAAACTAAAGTGATGAAAATTGGTCAGGCAGGCTGTGATTCAATTACTCTGAATGGTTGCAGTCTTGAGCAGGTGTCACAGTTTAATTATCTTGGGAGCTATGTTACAGATAATGGTGATGTGCGGCATGAGATTAACAGATGAATAGGGATTGCTGCTGGGACTTTTAAGAACCTATGGAGAGTGTGGAGAAATAGGCGTATACACCTAAAGACTAAAATTAGACTGTATAATAGTTTGGTTCTTTCTCGGGTTAGTTATGGTAGTGAAACTTGGACACTTTGTAAACAAGATAACAGGAAACTAGATGCTTTTGATTCCAGATGCTTACGCAGTATCTTGGGCATTAGGTGGTTCAACTTTGTAACTAATGAGGAAGTTAGGCAAAGGAGTTTTCAACCTCCTTTAAGCAGCATATTGTGCAGAGAGAGACTATTGGTTTGGCCATGTTGCTCTTATGGATAATTATAGATTGGCGAATAGGGTTATGAACAGTGTGCCTAAAGGCTTCAGAAGGAGGGGAAGACCAAGAATGCATGGGCAGACAATGTCAAACAGGACCTTATTAGAATTGGTGTGCAGTGGCCAGATGTAGCTCAGGACAAACTTTCTTGGAGAATTAAATTGCATGGTCTGGTTGGACCTCCGTAGCCCATGGCTGCTTGAGGATGATGATGATGATATAAACAAAATGACTATGATCCCAAAGTTTTGGATTTGGCCATCTGTCCAATTGTACTAGTCTAAATGCTGACCCCACCACTAGCATCAAAAACTAGGTTTGCAGGCTAAAAAAAAAACAAGTTGTGGCTCCCCAAGAAGGGTGTAGTGTATCCAACTCTCAGGCACCATAAATATTTACCCAGTGCAAAGTGCACATAGAAAATCACCCCATTTTGCCCTTTTTGTGTAAAAGGTCATCTCCAACATTCTTTATAGAAAAGAATCTTCCAAATTTTTATTTAGCTTCATATGTGAGCACCCATTTTTCATTAAATCTGTGTTGGAATTTCTCAACAGACTAGGATCTGTCCATTCCTCCTGACAGCAATTTAGTCACACTTTTGTAGTCTCTGTTCCCATCCTCTCCAGTTTTTGCTGTTATGTTATTTCAGACAAAAACCATTGAAGTGCAAAATTTTCCCTCAACACCATTGTTGAAATCAACCATTCATAAAGCACTAACTAGTCAACAAAAATAATTATTTTTAGTTTGGCAACAAAATCTACAGGCTGGACTTAGGGGCTCCCCATGGGCTCACCTCTAAATCCCATGGGCTCACCTCTAAACTCTAAATCCTGTCCAAGATTGTCCTTCAAGACCTCAAAACAAAATTAGTCAATTCGGCAGCAATTTTAGCTGTCTTCTGGTGTCATTATGTTGACAATGTATTTTTATTTGAAATGGCAGCAATGAGCAACTCACTAATAGAGCCAACGGTACAATAAACTTCACGAAAGAGGAGCCAAACAGGAATGCCCTCCCCTATTTAGATGTTTTTATCCAAAAGTATGATGCAGAAGCCTTGATAATGCCAATATACTGAAAGTCTACCTACCTGCATCATACATGCAGACTCATGCAGTTATGGCATACAAAATTGCAGTTTTCTATTCTCTCATCCATAGGACCTTCACTGTATCATCAAATAAGTTTTTGCTTAAATAGAAATTCAAAACATTTAATCCACTGCTGCATCCCATGAATTCCACTTAAAAGCAATAGAAAAGTTAATAAGTATAAAAAAAAACAACAGAACAGACTCCTCCCAATCACCAACTCTGATGGGTGATCTTTGCCATATTCATATCTTTCATTCCTGTCCTGTGCGAATCAGTCCACAAATTACTCAGAGCCCAAAATATCAGTATGTTTTCAGCCCAGCTCCAAATCTAAAAAAATTATAAAAAGGCACAAATTTATCCTCCTTCAAACATGGGACTTATACAGATACCCACACATTTGCTGGATAATTCCATTTTTTTGTTATATTGGAAAAACCATACCTTCTCTACTGGAAAGGTTCTAAGAACATCACACAGATGTCAGCCAAAACAAACTAACAATTTCACTGTTGAGCTGGCGTGCAACATGCAGCTATCATGGACTGGACAGCACTTGCATCCACTTACTACAGAAACATCATCTGTGAAACTATTGAAACAATTACCTCATCCATCCCCACCTGATCCATCCCACTGCAATGAGATACTGGAATTACCCTTCACAGAATGTGGAAAGAAGTTCTTAATGGCCCTGATGTCACCACATAGTGTCACTTCACTGAAGACTGAGCACTGTCATTGCTCTGAAAAGCTTTAGAGTTTGCTCCTAAAAACTTTTCAGTATGCAAATAGTTTGAAGGATAAACTATAAAATTTTATTTTCTGAGCAAGAAGGTTTTTTTTAATTGTGTATTTTCTAATGTAAATAGATCTGAAAATTACACTTTTGCCTCATTTTCTTTTTTTAAGCTTTCAAGTTTGTCTCAGTTATTTGATTATTACATTACCAAATTCTATTTGTAGAATTAATATTTCATAATTTTTTAATAATTGGTGACAAGATTTATCAAAATATTTTGAGTAAACCATCTAAAGGCTGGAAAGACTTCGTTCTGAATTGTAAAGTAGATTAGTATATTAACTTTTTGTTTGTGTAATTGTAATAACATTTAATATTTATTGTATTTAATGAGTGATTAGGATGTTGACTTTTGTAAATGAGGTTAATGACAGGCTTTAAACAGTAAGGGAATTAAACATCTCATTAGGTACCAGCAATCAATATGTACGAAAATTTTAGGGTTCCTTCTCTGATCAAAAGTTTTCATCAATAAGTTATTAGAAGTTATTTCTCTACAAATATGAATAAATGCAATAGAAATTAGCATTTTATTTCCCTAGGTTAGGTAAATGTACATTAGAAATAAAAATTCTTTTCCATATTTTTGGGTTGCATAGCAGTACTGTACTGATTTTTACATAACATTAATGTGTTCCACAAAGTAAATTAATAATGGTGATTCTGATTGCAAAGTTTTGCTGCATTTCATTCATTGAATTTTGTTACATTAATTTGTGTAGCAGAACATATATTTGATGGTGAGTTAATTCAATGATTTTTATTTTAGAATTTTGCCCCTATAACTGAAGATCGATTTGTGTTAAATATTCTTTACTTTTCACTGATAATTGGTGAATTCTTGCTCTCTTTCTTCAAAGATGCCAAGCCATTGGAAGGGTATAAGGTAAGGTTTTAGTATTTTATGAGTTTTTATTTTAAAGAATTATTTTAGTAAAATTCTGGCAAAGGCTGTTTTTTTTCCTATTATATTTTCCAAATGATAAAGTATGACAGAGTTCATGTGGTTTTAGTGTTCAATTCTTTACAAATTTTTATCTTTTATTGGTGAAGGCAGAAAAACTGCTTTGTGTGTACTGTCATATGAATCACCAACTTGCTGTGACAATTTTATAAATTTATCTGTTTGGGCATAACAACACTTGTGATTTGGTGTTTTAGACTTTCTCATTGTGTTAACAATTATGGTCTGCCAGATCAGAGAACATCCTCAATTGAATTTATTTTTACCTATTTTCATGTTGCTTTACTCTTGTCATTTGTCAGTTTGGTATTTGGTGTGTTTGTAAAAATGGTCATCTGTCAAAATAAATTTGTCACATTCATATCTAAGTAGCAAAGCTTAATCAATAGTACATTAAAAATTAAAAGGCTATATTAATTTTCAAATAATTGTGTTACATGGGTATTAATAAAATATTGCTATTTGTATTTTTTCATCATCCACTAGTTCAAATTTCTACTGTTAGAAGGTGCTAATAGCAGAAAGAAAAAAAACAACACAATAACATCCTCTAACCATAGAAAAAGTTGGAAAATGCCAAACATGTTCATTACATATTATCTCTATGCATGAAATTTTGATGGTAAAGTGTGATGGTCACAAGGTTTACATTGGCCTGAATGATTTGCCTCCTTACACCCTGTGGTTGTTAAACAGAATTTTTTTTTTTGTTTTAAGTGATTAATAAAAAAAAATTTAAATGTATAAACACTAATAAAATATTACTATTTTCATTTTCACAATCATCCATTAGTTTTGAATTTCCAATATTGCAGGGTGCTGAAGAGGGAAAATAAATGTTTTTTCATTCGTTTTGAAAATGAGCATCCCATATTCGCAAGAGACATAATGCTTATAGTGTTCTAGCGTATAGTATTAATTACTAACACACCCAATGGGGATACAGAAATACATTCCTTTGCATAAATGCATCTAATACATAAATACATTGCTCTCCCATAAAAGTGAAAATGGCCAGAATAAAAGCTTCGAATACACATGATTACATCAAGAACTCAAACATACTGTTTTGCTGTTATAGATTTTTATACTTTTTTTTTGAGAAAGTAGGTAACAATACTAAATTGGTACTTTGGAATAGAACAAAGTTGTTTCAAACAGAACAAAGGTTCTGTTCTCTCACAGTGCATAGGTAAAAACAGTATCTGAATTTTTTTCCCTATTGCCTAAATATATATGCAATAAATGACTTTTTTGTTTTCTCTTCATCCTACCCAGAAAATTACTGTATTTTGGGTCTGACTACTACTTGAGTCTGATAATTATGTTAATTTCTAAAATACGATTTTTTATGTTCACTTGGAATGATTCATTGTATCAAACAGAGTTAAATGAAATTTATTACCATTAAAAATATTTTCAGGTTTTTTTCAGTCAAAATTAAATTGTAAGGTGCTGAAATCATTGAAGTTTGGTACTATTCATAGATGTTAAATGATTTTAATTGATATGTAACAAACCATCTTGCTTAAACTTTTTAAGCAATATTCTTTTAATTTTTTCACTACCTTAACTTTGTCATTTCCTTTTTATGTTATATTAAAAGTTCTGATGTACTTCTGGGTGATTATTTACAAGAATAGATTTTTAAGATTTTACAAAGTTGCTTTAAGTTATCTTGTAAAACATGGGAGTAGAGCACTGATCCTAGAACCCATTCACGCAAATTATGAACCATATAATCAAAAACCAATATAAAGTCAAGTTTGCAAAAAATATATTTTTTCACTACTTCCCTCATAAAAAATTTTCTTGGCATATTTATAACAGGGATAGTTTAATCCTTCAGTTGTTGATATGAAGTCAGTTATTTTTTGTATTTACTTCAAGATTTGTAAAAAAATTATGAAAAATTTGTGAAAAAAGTAAAAGAAAATCCCCTCAAGGAGCTGCTTGTCACATAGGTCTAACAGGAGCCTGTTAGTTTAATACGCCACAGTAGAAGGTCTGAGAGATTGGTGGAATATCAACAGAAAGACAACACAAATATCCATGCCTTAGCTGGGGCTCGAACCCAGGTCCCATTGATTAGTAGCAAATTTAAAATGTATGCTACGAACATAGGGAGTACATATGAAATAAATTCTGAAGCAATTCTACTCATATAGTAGCATTGGTCTTCAACCTTTGAAGCTCTTTTGCACAGTCTGTTAACCTATGTTTGAAGGAAACGAAAATAAGTTCATAACCTCCTTTTCACTAATAACAATGCTAACAGTTGTATAATACACCATGTAAAAGGGGTGTGGGTGGCTCAGTTGGTAGTGTGCCAGGCTCACAATCTGCAGTTCCCAGGTTCAAGTCCCAGCTGGGTCAGTGTTAAGATTTATCTCCACACAACTTGCTGCCCACAGTCAGTAGGGGACACCAATGGGCTTGAAAAGGCCACTGTCTGTTGGATGGGACATTAATCCATGGCTCCATGTGCAGGAAAGTCGTACCCTGTGCACATTAAAGAACATGCTGGATGGCCGTGATGGGAGGCTACCATATGTCTCCCAACAGCTGTTCCAGTGAATCCTCTTCCCCAACCTTCTCTGAGCCTTAAGGGTCCTTGTGATCTGGCCATTTAGCCCATTGTATGCAAAGAAGGCCGCTCAGAGGTAAAACAACCTAACCTGTGGACATTAGAGAACACACTGGATGGCCTTGATGGGAGACTACCATCTGTCTTCCAACAGCTATTGAAGTAGGTCTCCTCCCACAACCTTCTCTGAGTCTTCCGGGTACTTGTGACCTGGCCATTTATCCCATGGTGTGAAAAAAGTGCTGCTCAGAGGTAAAAACAACCCAACACCATGTAAAAAAATGCAGCAATTCATTTTTCTGGTTTTAGAAAACAATTTGCAAATTTTTAGCACTCAAGAAATCCACTGAGGTGGGGGAGTTTGCAGCCTAAATTTTTAATGTTGCTTTAATTTATAATAAGAGGAAGCTATATACCGAATTTGACAGTCCTAGCTCTCATCATTTTGTAGAACTTCACCTATTTTTAGCCTCAATTTCTTCCCTTTTGGGGAGAAGAAAGTTTTGGAAGGAATTCAAAAAATTTTATTCTCTAGCAAGCTAACTTGTTTGCAAACTTCAAAAATTTACTGGATGAAGAATATAAAGTTGTTGAACAGGTAGATGTAAAATTATGTAATATTTGCAATCAAAATATAAAAAATTAAATCATCAGACATCATGATGTCATCAGGATTTTATTCATGAATTCATCATTCCCATTAATTCATTATTCCCTTGAAAGATATGGATATAATTTCATTCATCCCAGTGAATCTCTATCTTATATTGCTTTAAGTTAAAGTAAGAAAAAGTTGTATTGTCCACAAAATGACAACATTTATTCACTTAGGTCCACAATGACACAGCTACCTTTCACCCATTCTGACACATTTATAATTAAGTGAAAAAAGAAACTAAGCTTGTATTATCACTATCCACTGAATCTTACCAAAACTTATTGTTATAAGTAAATAAAAGGCATTTCTCAGTTTGGTGATTAAGTCCAATGGTTGAGTAAACTTTATACAAAGCAAGCTTACATGTTCTGAGGAAGCTGGTGATGACACAGCAGTGATACAGCAATATTAAGCCTACAAGTGATGCAATGCAGCTTATAAGGTATTTCAATGATGATCCATAGTAAAAGGTAAAAGTTCTTTAATATATAGCGTAAGTATATCAGTTATTCCCTCATAAAAACATGATGGTTATATTCCTGACTGTAAGTCACTGCCTCCCCCCCTAATTTTTTTTTAATAAGATACACTGTTCTCAGTTGCTATATATATGCTCCAAATTGCCATATTGTCTCTTTCAGATGTTGGAATTTTATGAATTTTTAATAAATTCTATGAAATTTTCACAGACAATTATTAAAAAATATTTCTTTAATAGGAACTTAGTCCATTCGATGAAGCACCACTCTTTTCCTTCCTAACATTCCACTGGATTAATAGGTAATTATTAGCATTTAATATAAGTGTTTTTTTTTTAAGAAAAAAAAATTGCTTTTAATATTTTAGGTGTGTGGAGGGTGCTATGAAATTTCATCAGAAATCTTAATCAATTCTTAGTTCTGAGGGCCAAAAAAGTCCATATTTTAAAGTACAATTCATCAAATTTAATATTCATACATAAAATAGACAGCTATTTTAAAGTTTTAAATGTTTGCACTATATAAGTGACACATTTAAATATTCTTGATTTCTAGGTATGTTTTTAAAAGATTTATTTTCCTGCTTCACTTTGTGTATGTAAATTCTAAAACTTTTTAATTATTTAATATATTAATTTATTTTTTCATCATGCTTATTACAGTTAAGTTTTTTTTAAATTCTTTGTTATAAAATTTTCTTTAATAGTCAAGTTTATTTTTTCCCCTAAAAACTAATTACAAAAAGAAGGGAAAATATTAACTTCAGTTTAACTGCAATTAAAGGATAATATGCAATAAATATTAAAATAGCTTTTTTACTAAATAAATAGGAGGATTTTAAAATATAATTTAAATTTTAGAATTAAATGCATGTTGATATATTTAAATGTACAGTATGATGTTAAATATGTTTTATTTAATGTTAGTCAGGGACAGTATATTATCATCATCATCATCATCATCAAGCAGCCATGGGCTATGGAGGTCCAACCAGACCGTGCAATTTAATTCTCCAAGCAAGTCTATCCTGGGCTACATCTACTGCATCTGGCCATTGCACACCAATTCTAACAAGGTCCTGTTTGATATTGTCTGCCCACCGCATCCTTGGTCTCCCCTTCTTTCTGAGACCTTTAGGCACACTGTCCATAACCTTATTCGCCAATCTATAATTATCCATATGGGCAACATGGCCAAACCGATGGAGTCTCTCTCTGCACAATATGCTGCTTAAAGGAGGTTGCAAACTCCTTTGCCTAACCTCATCATTAGTTACAAAGTTGAACCACCTAATGCCCAAGATACTGCGTAAGCATCTGGAATCAAAAGCATCTAGTTTCTTGTTATCTTGTTTACAAAGTGTCCAAGTTTCACTACCATAATTAACCCTAGAACAAACCAAACTATTATACAGTCTAATTTTAGTCTTTAGGTGTGTACGCCTATTTCTCTACACTCTCCATAGGTTCTTAAAAGTCCCAGCACAATCCGTGTAAGTCTGTTAATCTCATGCCGCACATCACCATTATCTGTAACATAGCTCCCAAGAGAATTAAACTGTGACACCTGCCCAAGGCTGCAACCATTCAGAGTAAATGAATCACAGCCTGCCTGACCAATTTTTATCACGTTATTTTTCTCTCTGTTTATAACCAAACATACTCTACTACCAGTTTCATCAACAGCTTGAATGAAAGAGTTCATCTCATCAACATCATTTGCCAAAAGGGTTAAATCATCAGCATAATCTAAATCAGAAATTTTTGTATCTTCAGTCCATTTAAGGCCAAAATCTTTCCCTTGAAGTGAATTTTGCATAACATAATCAATAACCAAGCTAAAGAGAAAAGGAGACAAAATGCACCCTTGTCGAACACCAGAAGTAATGCTAAACCAATTGCTACAAGCCTTACCAACTCTCACACACGACTCAGTGTTATTATAGAGAGCTTTCATTATGTTAACTAACTTGTCAGGTATACCATATGATTTCACAATCAACCACAAATTATGACAATCAACAGAGTCGAAAGCGTTTTTGAAATCAACAAAGCTAGCAACCAAAGGTTTCTGAAACTCTAAACATTTCTCAAGAATCTGCCTAAATGAAAATATCTGATCCACACATCCCCTACCACTTCTGAATCCACATTGCTCATCACGCAATTGACTGTCAACCAGATTCTTAATTCTATTAAGCACAATCATGGAGAGAACTTTACCTGGAACAGAGAGTAGGCTGATACCCCTATAGTTATCACAAGAACTGCGATAACCTTTTCTGAAAATAGGAATAATAGCTCTGGTAAAATCCTTGGGAACCATGCCTTTATCATAAAAGATAATCAAAATTTCAGTCATTCAAGTGGTAACAGAAACATTCCCAGCTCTAAGCATTTCCCGTAGTAATTTCATCTACCCCTGTGGATTTATGAACTTTAAGTTTAGAAACGGCCAAAATAATTTCAGATTGTGTTATAGAGTCAACATTAAAGCCACCAATGCATCTATCATCATTGCAAACAATGGGAGTAGAACTACCCACATTGTTTAGAACATCACTGAAATGCACAGCCCACCTAGCCATGACAGAATCCTCACCTTCTATACCTTATCTCACCTTACCTTGTTTATCCTTCAATCCCTGTATACCTGTCCATTTTCTACCACACAAAACATTAACTATCTGGTACAGCTGTCTGCTGTTGTGCTGTCTAATTGCTTCCTCGGCTTTGTCAGCCAAACCATCAAGCCAAAGATTCTTATCAGCAGCTAACTGATCTTTTACACATTTATTAAGTTCTCTGTAATGCTTCCTATTAGGACTAGTAGGGTATTGATTAAGGACATTCCGGAGTCCTTTCTTTCCAAAATAAACTCAAGTGCCTTATCACTCAGATAATTCTGCCTCTTCTGCTCCTTTTTTCCTAAAGAGTACTGTTAGTGTCCAAAAAAGCCTGTTTAAAATGATTCCTTTTTCCTCAACTTCAGTAGTAAGCATACCATGACTGTCATAATGACTAAGTAACCTATCATGGTAAGCTTTGGCTATAACTGGATCTTTCAGAGCTTCAGTATTAAAAGTAAATTTTTTAACCATAGCACAACACTTTTTAAGTTTAAGTTGCAAGACACTTTTAACAAGGTAATGGTCAGATCCAATTTCAGCTCCCCTATATGACCTGGTATTCCTAACAGAACTAGCCCATTTGCTGTTAATTAATATATAATCAATCATATTCTTATGCAGCCCATTAGGTGCAACCCATGTGTACTTATGTATGTCGCGGTGTTTGTAATAAGTGTTAGTTATTCTGAATCCATTGAGTTTACTTACCTCTAGGAGACGTTGCCCATTGCAGCTACCAATACCAAAAGGGCCTATTACTTCTCCCCAAAGGTGAGAGTCAGTACCAACTTTGGCATTGAAGTCACCAAGAACAAGGGTAATATCACCTTCCTTGACAGAATTCAAAATATCCTGAAGTTGTCCATAAAACCTATCCTTCTCATCCTCAACGGCATCCTCAGTGGGGGCATAACAGCAGATAACATTCAAGTCTTTAACGCTTGTCTGAAATTTTGCTGTAAGAAACCTTTCGTTAATGCACTCATATTGTAGAAGAGCATCACTAGCGTGTCTGCTGAGAAGCAGACCCATGCCTTGGTGATGCTTATTGTCATCCCTCCCTGAAAAGAGAAATTTAAGATTATTTTTAAGAATCTGACCTTTATCTGTCCATCTGGTCTCTTGCAAGCCGAGAATATCTAAATTATAATGGTGGAATTCTTGTGTGAGGACATCAAGAGAAAAAGCTCTGTGCAGAGTCCTCACATTCCAACTATCTATGGAGAGAAAATGGTTAGTAGGATGTTTAAAGAAACTATGTTTATTGAGAGAGGAAATGGCGACAATATCAAACAGCTCCCTAATTGCAGACATGGGGCAAAGACCCATTCCCCCACAACTAAAGGCTGAAGCCATCTACACTGGAAGACTTCCTCCAATGTAGAATTTGACGATGCCAATAGAAGCAAAGAGTTCAGGTGCCTGCGATGACCTCTGCTCAGGATTATCCACCAGCTGATAAACATATCCTGTGAATCTATTCACTTGGGCTGTCAACCCACAAACAAACAGAAAACACAGCGGAAGATTTTCCCTCCATAGAAGCCCACCAGTGCAGCAAAATCAGGATCCATAATCAAGCTCAGAGCCATATATCTGTCCAGTCCAGTGGGTTTATATGGTCAGCACCAGGACCCTGTGTGGTTGACCACTCCTCAGCAGGGTAGAAAAAAAAGAAAAGTAGCCATAGTTGTCCAGATCAGTAGGCCACACTAATCTGGCAGCCCTCCCCTTCTGTTCACTTCCACAAGAGAGTATCTCTTTTGAAAGGTACTGACGGTCTGCACCACAAGAAGGCGGGGTCCATCATTAGGTGCTAGGCCTGGCTGGTTCTATGCATCATCACAGGGGATTGGTGCATAGCTCTCCTTCCAGTGACTACCTAGCTACCATTTACAGACCAGTATATTATATTTCAAATAAATTTTTTGGAGATTATCAATAATTACTGATGTCTTTTTCAGTCATACTGATAATCTGTTATTAAGTGAATATTAGCATTCAAGTGTGTGTGTGTATAATTGCCAGATTGAAATTCACTGTAATGTAATATATTTTAGTTAAATTTTGCTGAATTTCATTCATTTTTATAATATTTCAAATTTATCAGTTTAGTCATTCAGAGCACCAAGAAACTTTTAACTATCGGTGATTTTCCTCCTTTAACTCCTGAGCTGAAAGCAGCTAACTTGTTTGCAAAATTTAAAACCTACTGGATGAGGAATATAAAGTCATCAGACAGGTAAATTTCAAATTATGTAATGTTTTCAATTAAAGCATAAAATATTAAATCATCAGACATAGTGATGTGATCAGGATTTTATTCATAAATGATCTAAAAAAAATACATTTTTTTACAATTTTATTTCTATTTCTTATTGTTGAATAGCTTTGAAAGTTTTGGATATAGTGTCATTCATCCCAGTGCATAAAAAAATGCATAACTCACTACTGTATGTTTCCTATATTGTATAACAAGATTTTAAAAACTTTATTTTATATGTGTTATAGTAAAAGTTCATACTATAACACATATAAAACTGATAAATGTACTACTTAAAAAACTGAGAAAACTGATTAGTGTTTAAAGTTTCAAAGATATGTTGGTAAATGTAAATATATTTGATGGTTTTATTCAAATTTGAAAAATGTATTCACTCACAAGCACTGCTAATCATATTACAAGTCTATATCTATAATTGAGCTAACAAGAATCTATCTTGGAAATTCTTGGAAATGAGAGTTTGGAGAAGATTCAACACCAGATTATACTTATTATTTTAATGGGAATAATGAATTCATTAGCCCAAAGTATTGTAGATATAAAGCAAGTTTTTTTTAATAAATATGCTATAAATGCAGTATCAAATAATTGAATTTGCAATAGAATCTAAAAATTGTATTTTCTGGCATAATTTATTTGTGTTCAAAGTGATATATTGTGATAGAAAATAAAATACCACACTATCATGATTCTAAACTGGTTTCTTATGAAAAGTTTTAAATTTTTATTATTTGCTGCAAATAAAACAGAGAAAGATTCTAGGAACTGTTACTTGCTGGTTTATGTCTTCTCATACAAAAAGACATGTCCCCCCTGAGTAATATTGCTATAATTAAATTGCATTGAAAATGCATTAAATAATAATGTAAGATATGCATAACAATAATTTGTGTAGCACTTAAAATTATTCTCAAATTATCAAAACAATCAATATAATAATTCTTATGTTTAAGTACCATAAAACGTATTTACAGTATGCCTTCAAATATATTCTGTTTGATTCTTCAGTTAAACTATAAAATGATAAAGATCCTTGATCCTATCTATACGTTTTTTTTTTCAAGAAAGAAATCAGTTTTTCTTATCCCATATGTGTTGTTTGTACTTCCTTTCTTGTCACTATGTGTCAGCAATTCTTCTGGAACAAATATAAAAAAATATATATTAAAACTTTTTTTCAAAAATATGGGTAAAAGGGCAATATATACCATAAATCTATCAGAAAACTAATAATTTTCACCAAGATTTCCCTTATGATTAAATAATTCACATTGATTTCAAAATGGTGTTGCATGGCCTTAGTTGTTCTTGCACCATAAACCCCAAACAACCAAATGCTTTCAAATTGAAAAAGTATTTTAAATTCATGTTAATCCTTAGCATTCTCAACTTCTTATGATGAACTCTGCTGGTGTCAAATAATTTTGCAGTGTTTTCAGCAGAGAGGAAATAACATCTAACCTTGAATTTATCCTGAAGAATCTAACAAATAGAGGTCAAATGTTAGAGATTGTTTATTACTATTAACATAAAAAATATATTTTCGTTACCAAGAAAAAAAATTTATAGTATTGTAATTGTTTTTTTCTTAAGCAAGTAATAGCATATTTTTGTTAATAGGGTTTATATTTTTCAAGAGGATACTTCAAAAGAAATATCAGTCAAGCCAACAAAATCTAAGAGTTTGGCATGGACTGTAATGAAATGTTTTTGGCCATGGATTCTCTGTGCAGTAGTCTTAGAACTTACATATGATGTAGTAAGGCTTTTCCCATCATTACTCTTAGAGTGAGTATTTACATTTCTTAGATAATAAATTGGTTCATAAATTTTTAATCAGAATAGTAAACTGTTTTCAAATGATTATCAGATTCTTAGCACACTTCTCTTTACTTCAGGTATTAGGTAGGGAAAACTCAGGTATTAGGTAGGGAAAATAAATTTTTCAACAAGACTTATTTTCCCTACCTAATAAGGTTTATCTTCCCTACCCATTTTACCCAAAATAGCACACTTAGTTTTTAACTTGTTTAAGATGGTCCCATTCTTTCTCAGCTTCAGTTGTAACTAAGCCATGTTTATTATAACTCTGCAACCTATCATGGTGTCAGCTTCTTATATTAATATATAATAAATTTTAAACTTTAGCCATGATCATCTAATAAAATCATACTGTCATTGATTTTGTGTCATCAGTTAGATTGCCACTGCACAGTGATGCAAAGGGGGAAAATATTTAGAAAAAAAGTCAAAAATTGATTTTTTTTTGACAGATCTCACAAATTATATGTTGAAGATAAATGTCTTCAACTGCTAATTTTGTTGCATTTAACTGCATTTAGTTGCATTTAACCTGTTCTTTATTCTTAAAGTTGAAGGATTGAAAAATGTAATTTTTTTGTTTAAAAAGTTATATTTTCAAGATTAATTACAATAACTTGATTTAAAAAAATTTATATACAATTGTTCTTAAAGGTTTTGAAAGAATCTTTTATACTATTTAGAAAGGCATAAAATAGAGAATTTGGGGAAAGTATTTTTTTGCCATATTTTTGCTGTAGTAAAAATAACCTTTCATGAAAAAGAAATAAATTTTGCATAGGCTACTTGTCATACTGTAACATTTGAAATTTACAAATGTTACATACTATGAGTGGCAAGGACAAGTCAAAGACTTTAGTTATGACAAGAAAATTAAATGGAGAATAAAAAAAAATCTATTCAGCATATTCTGGGCAGCTTCTTTTCACATCTATCATTGTGGAGTGATGGTAGTTCAGTTAGTAGCATGCCAGGCTCCTAATCTGCAGTTCCTAGGTTCAAGTTCTACCTGAGCCATCATTAAGATTTATCTCTGCACAACCCCCATCCTCTTCTTGATTAGTAGGAGACACCGATGGGCTTGGAAAGGCCGACATTCATCAGATGGAATGTAAAGCCATGGCACTATGCACTTTAAAGAGCATGCTGGATGACCTTGACAGAGAGACTACCATCTGTCTTCTAACAACTGTGCAGTGGGTCCCCTCCCCTCAACCTTCTCAGAGCCTTTAGGGCTATTGTGTGCAAAAAAGTGCCACTCAAAAGTAAAAACAACCCAACCCATGCCATTTTAGTCAACAGCCAATACAGTGGCATGGGTTGGGTTGTTTTTACTGTTTTAGCTGAGCCACCATTCTGTCTGGCAGAATAACCATCTAAACTCATCATGAACATAAACTTTTCAAGCCATAATCTGTAAATATTTGTTATTTGTTATTATCTTTGACATTTATTATTTAATATTATGTAAATTTTATTAAATGTATTAAAAGTATATTCTTAAATTTTACATATTTCTACATAGTTTATTCACACATTTTTCTCTGATATTAGCACATTTGTTTTAGTTGTTCATATTGTAATAATATCTTCAAGAGAAGCACAAAAACACAGTAAAATGCTTGTTGTTGTTTAGAACATATAACTAAATAATAATAATAATAAATACCTCCTCAATCAGCTGCTTGCCACAGAGGTCTGACAAGAGCCTATCAGTTTATATGCCATAGTAGAAGGTCTGTGAGGATGGCAGGACCTCAGCAGATAAACAACACGAACATCTATGCCTTATCTGGGGCTCGAACCCAGTCCCTTAGATCAGTAACCAAGTGGGCTAACCACTTGGCCTTGGGACTGTTGTTTCGAACATAGATATGATTATTTCATTATGCTATAAAGTTTACAGAAGAATGTCACTCCTTGAGCACATAAATCAGTGGTGAAAACTAATTACAACAACTTACTATTAATTTGTGGCTTTGCATCCCTCCCCGCTCAGTCCGATTTACTCTCCAAATTTATTATTGATGTTTAAGGGTAACTAAATGACATTTCAACTATATTAACATCAAGAAATTTAATTGTAAAAATGATTACTGTCGTGCATTTCTATTGCTAAAAATACATATTTGCATCATTTTCTAGGCAGTGGTGAAAGCACTTCTGTAACCTTTTTTCTTATGATACGTAAAACGAACTATGTATTACCATCAAATCGTTTTAGCATCTCTTGCTGCAACACAGGAGACATAAATCTCCTAACAGTGAAATTGTGAAATAAATCTGTTATTTATTATTACTCCCTGTATTCACATATAAAGATTTATACCTTCAATCTGATGCTGGATGCTAATATATGCAAAATTGTGATAATTGAGTTAATATTGTGAAAGTATAGTAAGTTGATGTAATTAGTTTTTACCATCGATTTTTATATGTTCAAGGAGTGGTGAATTCTTCTGTAAACTTTATAGCATCATGAAAGAAATTAATCGTATCTGTGTTCCAAAGAACATTACGATTTTTCCTGATGTGTAGTGGTTATTTTGAATGCATTATTACTATATGAACCATTTAAAAAACTTCTATGCTGATATCAATGAAAAAAATGTGTATTTATATGCTTTTGTTATTGGACTTTGATCTATTATGCTTATTTATTGAATATTTTTTTGCATTTGAATTAGAACTGTTACTTTCCAATAATATTTAATTGTGTGGTGTAGAATTTGAGTTGTTGCTACATAAGGGATGTAGTGCCAGAAGCTATCTCAGTTATTTTAGTTATTTCTCATAAGAAATAGTATATCGATATGTGTCATCATTTGCAGGACCTTGTTCTACCACCACCACCCCTTCCTCACCCCAAAAAACACAAGATCTTGATGCATACATTAATATACATACTTATCCCCTTAGGTAAACTTACAGTAATTGCACTTTTCAGCTCATTACTTAAAATAACTGGCAGAGTCAACTCAGTAATATTAGTGTTAACTTCAGATTTAATTAATATACATGACATATTAACCTTATAATTAAATAGATAATAAAAATTAAATTGAAGTTTTTAATTCTCTGTGACACTGTTAAATGTTTTTAAGCACTACAACACAGGGACAAGTATTTATCAAGTATCAAAAGTTATTAAGGAGAGATTTACATACCATACCACAGAGGATGGGTAGTAACAGGAACTTCTGGGATGCTTTCGGTGACAAATTTAATAATCAATGTTCTTGCCAACAAGTGATGTCTCAGTAGATATTAAAAGAAGGATAATGGATGCCAATGGTCTACCCACCTTGGCGAAGGAAATAACCATTTATACCTTTCATAGCATAGAGTGCTTAAAAAAGTTTTAGTATAGTCCATGTGTTGAAGTGCTTAAAAACATTTAACAGTGTCATAGAGAATTAAAAACTTCAATTGAATTTTAATTACAGCACTGTGTACCCCTTCTCTAAAACAGATAATATTTTAACCCTCCAGAACTAATGTGGATACATTGATCCTTTTGTAATATAATTTTCACTTGTGTCAGGAAAGAGCAGATTATTAATAAGCACACACATTTTAATTTCACCTATATTACTTTGTTTGAATAATTCAATATGAATATGACAAATTTGTTGGGAATAAAGACATAAAGCTAGAGAATTTGTTCTTTATAAATATTGTATATATATATATATACATATACTGCTGGCCATTAAAAGTACAACACCAGGAAGAACTCATCAGATTGTCCTGAAATATGCAAGATGGATAGCCCATGGGAGAACATGTAAATGATTCAAAGTGCAGTACATACGCACATCATTTGTGACAGTAATGCCCCCTGGAAGTGGTATAAGAGGAGATTACAAAGAGCCGGTGTAAAGCACTGGAATTGTATTTGCTTGCAGTTCTTTCACACTAAAGGATCAAGTATGTCCCATCAAAGAACACAGTATCTATATGACCAGGTTTCTGACTTTGATCCAGGGAGAATTGTGGGATTAAGGGAAGGTGGATTATCATACCGAGACATCGGTGCTCATGTTGGCAGAATGCTGCCTCAGTGATGAGAATATGGCATCAGTGGGTAGAGAAGAAAAGAACTCACCAATGTAAGGGATCTCAATGGCCTGTCACACAAATGAACGAGAGGAAAGACATCTCATGCACATGGTTTTGAATGATCATACGGTCACATCAAACACCTTAGCTCAACAGTTAGGGTGTGTGTTGCACATCAACCAGTGTCCACACGTATGGTTCAATGTCATCTGCAGCATCGAGGCATCTTTGCTAGGCAGCCATTGCTTCGGCTACCATTGGCTCTACAACACAGGTGTATGTGACTGCAATGGTGCCAAGAATGTTGCGCATGGATGTGCGAATGGCATCACATCGTCTTTTCAGATGAATCCGGCTTCAGTATGCAGCACCATGATGGACGAATCTGTATCTGGTGGTACCGTGGCAACAGGCTTGGTGAGACATGCATGATATATCATCATACAGGTCTGGCCCTTGATGTTATGGTATAGGGTGCCACTGAACTCCACTCATGCATGTGCATCATACATGTTACCGATACTTTGAACAGCCAGCGTTACATCATTGAGGTGTTGGAGCCTGTGATCGTACCTTATTTTCAGGGGCTCACTGGTGCCATTTGCCAACAGAACAATGCCTGACCACATGTGGCATGCATCGTCCAACAATTCCTGGATAGCCACCATGTGACACTTCTGCCTTGGCCTGCACGTTTACTGGATTTGTCCCCAATTGAACATGTCTGATCCATGATCTCATGACAACTAGCACGCCAGACACCAGCAGCTACTACAACAGATGAACTTTGGCTACATATCAAAACTGCATCGACTGACATTCCCCAAACACACATCCGACATCTCATCCTCTCAATGTCAGACCATGTAGCAGCAGATATTGCCGCTCATGGTGGCTGAACAAGATACTGATTTCTCTGTATTTCACTAGTCTAACACTGAGTTGTATTTGTAATGTTTGATACTTGTAACATAAGCTATGTATTCATTAAATATGACTTTGATATCTCGTCTTTCCTGGCGGTGCACATTTAATGACCAGCAGTGTATTTCAAATGGTTGGTAGGTGAGCAAATGAGAGAATGTGTCTCAGACACTGATATGCCAATTTTCCTTCTATGATATGATGTCACCTGTGCACCAGCTTCAAACTAATGAGAAATTTTATTAACAGATTTTGATGTCCTGTAATTCTCCAGATACTTGATTGATTGGTCCCAAATTTCTTGCATGGGTGCCCCTTGCATGGTGAAATATCAGTTCCCTATGTAGTGTGAGATGGATTAATCCCTTTGTGAATGTTGGGGATCGGGGATTTGGCTGTCATCTGGGATGCTTGTAAAAGCTATCAATGGAGATATGTGTCCAGATTTTTGTCAGGAAATGTGAGAGTTACAAATGGAATATATCATGCCAAATGTTTGCCAGAAATGGTGAAAGTTGTCAATAGAGAAGAGAAATATATTTTCCTGCAAACTTTTTTAGGCTATAGCTAGTTGTTCAGTAAATATCGATGACAGTTACCATAGAAACAAATGGTGATTAGCATTTGATTCTGCCATCATGTTGTAATTTTGATATAAGTACTAGGAGTTTAAAGCAGATTTATGTAAATTAATGTAATTTTATTTATTTTTTTTTTGCAGTGTGACTATTACTTTTATGAACAGTAATGATCCCCAGTGGAAAGGTTACCTCTTTTGTTTTGCAATGTTCCTTTCACCTTTCATTACCACTTTAGCAGTCACTCATCTGATATATTTTGCATTACTTTCAGCTATGCAAATAAAATCAGCCCTAACATCTGCTATTTATCAAAAAGTAAGTTTTACCTGTTCAAACGTTTTCCACGTTTTAAGTGAAAAATCTGTTTCAGCATTGAATTTGAAATCAGATGTGATGAATGAGAGAATAAATGTAACCTCAGATCTCACTCTAAATCCTTAAATGGGGATGGGGGGGGGGGGAAGCTCAGTCAGTAGCATGTCTGGCTTATAATCTGCATTTCCCAGGTTTGAGTCCCAGCTGGGCCAACATTGAGATTTATCTCTGCAAACTTCCTACCCTGTCCTCTGTCAGTAGGGGACACCTATGGGCTTTGAAAGGGTTCTATCCATCAGATAGGACATTAAGCTGTGGCCCCATGTGTGGCTGAGCCATGCCCTAGCATATATACGGGCAGGTTAAAGAATGCACTGGATGGCTTTGATGGGAGGCTATCATCTGTCTCCTAACAGCTGTCCAGTGGGTCCCCTCCTGCAAACTTCTTTAAGCCCTCAGGGTCTTTGTGACCTGGTCATTTAGCCCATTGTGTGCAAAAAATAGTGCTGCTCAAAGGCAAAACAATCCAACTTTAATTTTTAAACTGCCTGGCTTCAAATAATGAACTGAATCTGGTAACCAGCTTAATTTTCATTCTTAGACAGAAAAAATTTTAGAATTATTAACTAGTAGGCATAGGTGTGTCATGTTACATACCAAATGAAAGAATATGTAAGTGTTATCAATAATATTTAAAAAAGGAAAACAACTAATATTTGTTTGTAGTTTTTAATATTATGACAATTTTTATAGTGCTTATATTTCTGTTTCAATTATTTTTCTCGTTTTTTTTAATTGTTTCACATTATTTGAAATTTTATAAAATTTTCATTACTATTTAAATCTTCAATTTGTTAATTTTTTTAATTCAACATGCTTTCAAATGTAATGGAATACATAACAATTGCATTAATTATAATTTGTTTCAATGAGAATCAAAGTTAATAAATTAATTTAGTTAAATTAGTTATCAATGAAATCCAAAGTTAATAAATGTAAACTTCAAAATATAAACTAAAATCAGTGTTCTTGATAGTTTTCATTTGAAGTTGTACATGATTATTATTTTAATTTGCATGTCATCATTATGTTTTACAACTGATTGCATCACAATAATTATGTTGCATCATACTATTATGACATTCAACTTATGCATATATTGTAATTTTCCAGTCATTATCATTATCAAATTCATCCAAGCAACAATATACTACTGGAGAGTTAATGAATCTAATGGCTGTGGATGCTGATATGATATTCAACTTTGCTCAGTTAGGTCCATTGTTATTTGGAGCTCCATTAAGAGTAATTTTAGCTTTTGCTCTTATCTGGCAGTATATAGGACCATCATGCTTAGCAGGACTAGTTGTGATTGTACTCATGATACCACTGACTACTTTATATTCAAAGAAAAGCCATATTATACAGGTATTTATATGATTGATAGAGTATATAAGTATGTTTCTTATTCTTGTTATTTAAAAGGTAAATAAAAATACTGTAACGTAAGTCTCACTTTAACCAATCCATGTCCCCTTGATTACAACATTATGTAGATGTGTCTGTTGTTATTTATTTACTGAAAAAGCTTCTGCTTCTTTAATACTTTAACCACAAACATAAATTTTCCCTCAAATATTTGTAATTAAATTCTCCATTTTTATTTCCCAACTATACTTACTATGCTGAGTTTCATTTCAAAATTATCAATATTAAGATAGAGATCTACATATTAATTCTACATAATATTGATGAATATTAAAGAAGAGTTAAACCAACCCAAACAATAAAGAGCTATTGAAAAGAGCTATAACTCGTAAAGAGCTACTGGGAAAGTTCTAAGGAATGCAAGTACAATGTGAACAATTCACTACTGAAGAAATTAGAGTAAAAGTGTTCTATGACTAGTTGGCAAAAATAATTGGGGAGGAAAGTTTTGTTTCAGTGCAAATGTACACTGAAGAGCCAAAGCATTATGACCAGAGTGTCTTTATGCAAATTGAAGCAACTGCAGGTAATGACGGCATGTGAAGTTCATGAAACGGTATAAATAACACCTGATACATAGCTCTGTTAATCAGTATTTTTGTTCTTCAGATGGGAAAGGTAGCGGAATTAAGTGAGTTTGACAAAGGCCAAATTGTAATGGCCAGACGACTGGGTCAGAGCATTTCCGAGAACTCAAGGCTTGTGGGGTGCTCACAGTCAGCTGTCAGTCAAAAAGTGGTCTGAGGAGGGATAAACCACAAACTGCTGGCAAGGTGTGGGCTGACCATGGCTCATTGATGCTAGAGGTGAGTGAAGGCTGTCCCATAAGGTACGAGTCAACAGAAGGGATACTGTGGTACAACTTGCCTGTAATTTGAATGCTGGTGATAAGAGTAATGTGTCACAACACACAGTGCATCGAACCCTGCTGAAAATGGGGCTGTGTAGCTGCAGTCTACTCTGAGTGCCCATGCTAACCTCGGTTCATTGTTGAAACACTTACAATGGGCATGCGAGCATCTAAACTAGATCTTGAATGATTGGAAGAAGGTCATCTGGTTCGATGAATCTAGTTTCCTGTTGCACCATATGGACGACAGGGTACATGTGCATCATTTGCTTGGGGAAGTGTTGGCACCAGGATGCACCATGGAATGAAAATAAGTCAGTGGAGCAAGTGTAATGCTTTGGGCAATGTTGTTCTGGGAAATCCTGGGTCCAGTCATTAATGTGCAGGAAACTAGGACGTCTACCACCTACCTAAACCTTGCAGACCAGGTACATCCTCTCATGGCAATGGTATTCCCTCTCTAGTACTGCCTTCTTTCAGCAGGATAATGCTCCATGCCACACTACCCGGATTGTTTGAGAATGGTTCGTGGAACATGAGGAAGACTTCCAGGTATTGCCCTGGCCTCCAAATTCCCTAGACATCAATCCAATTGAACATCTGTGGTTTGTGTTGGAACTGCATAGCTGATCTGTGGTAGCTCAGCCACTTAACTTACAAAAGTTAAAGGAGCTACTGGTAATGTGTTGGTACCAGATACCACAAGACACCTTTAAAAAACTTGTAGCATCCATGCCTCGCTGGATAAGAGCTGTTTTGGCAGCATGTGGAGGAACATCATATTAGGCAGGTGGTCATAATGTTTTGACTCTTCAGTGTATAATGTAGATTAAACAGGACTTTATTGCCTACTACATGTTAGCATTCATAAAGGAAAAATATGCTCTGGGATATAAGGTGAGCAAAGTCAGAATTATGATTTTGTGCTATTCTAATGCTTTGGAGAAGATAAGATTAAAATTAGCTGTAGTAGGAAGATAAAAATGTCCAAAAAGTATGAAGAACAAAAATATTCTACTAGTAAATTATTTTAGCCATCAATCTGCTTCAATGATTCTGATAATTTTCAAGATGTGGTGGAAAGGTAATTTATTTTACATGCCAAAAATTTCCTGTATCAGAAAACCTCCCTCAGAAAGCACTTCTATTACTAGATAACCACCTTTCCATTCTGCTGTAGAAAGAATAATTGTGGAAAATGGAAACATCACTGCATTTTATTTGTCTTCAAATGTTACATTCTTGGTACAATCTATGGACCAGGATGCAATTGAGACCATGAAAAGAAGATCATATAGGAAGAACTCAATATTGGACATGATTAGAGAAGAAAAGATTCATCTCAAGAAAGACCATTCCCAAAAGTATTGCCTGATATTTTTTTTTTATTGCTAAAGATAATTTTGAAGTGCAAGACAAAAATGACGAAGAAAGCATTTTAGTGACTGTAAAGTCATTAAAAGAATTGAAAGATGTAAATATATGGATGAAGGGAAGTATAAAATAATACTTTCAAGGATAGTATCACTCTTAGTTTAATGTCAATATCAGTTTTAGTGGAAAAATTGTCTTCAGCAGGATGGGATATCAACCAATGACATGCTGATAACAGATCAGGTGCTCTGACCACTGTGCTACCTTGCCACTAGTCAAGATCTCTAATTGATATGAACTTTTACACCTACAGTGCACAATTTTCTTTGTCTCATTGAAGGTATTGCCTTCATGCTCACAAACAGCCTCAAGAATCAAATGACAAATATGTCATGAAGATGGCAAGTGTGTTATGAGGATACAGTTGGAGAAATTAGAGAAATTTCTCAACGTTTTGTTCAAGTGTCAAGGAAGATACCACTTTTAGTTTAAAGTTGATATCATCTTAGTTCAACATCATTAAACATTGACAGTTGATCCAAAACATCAAGAAATTTCTTCAATTTATTGAATTGTATATTCATAACGTACTTGCCATCTTCATGACATATTTGTCATCTGCTTCACTAGGCTGTTTTTGAGCAGCAAGGACAATGCCTTGATGAAAAACAGAAAATTGTGCATGTGTGTTGTGGGTTCATAACCCATTTGGTTCAAGATAATTTTTCCTCTAAAACTGATATCAACATTAAACTAAGAGTGATGCCGTCTTTGACATTTGAACAGTTCACATGTCGAGAAATTTCTTCAGTTTATCCAAATATAAATTAGTAGTTAAATGTAAATGAAAATGAACCTGGATTCAAAGGAATGACTGAAGAAGTAAAAAGTGTGCTAGAGCCAGTATCATGACTGAGCAATTCTCCATTAGCTGATGATGATGAGGAACTATAATCTGATTTGTAAAATAAGTTGTAAAAAAAACCCTCACAGCTGCTGAGACATCATAAAAAAAATCAAGATTATGTTGACATTTTGCAAGTTGGTAGAATAAGAAAAAAAGAAAAATGACCAACAATAGCAAAAAAAAAATACTTATTAATAAAATTACTTCAAAAAATGTTTATTTTTTTTATGGTTTTGAATATAAATATATATGTACAAATAAGTATTATTTCCTCTTTATTTACATGAATGAAATAATTTTGACAAAATATAATTTGGATTAAACATGGTTTTAGATTATCCAGTCCCTGTTTCACCAATTACCATGGATAATCAGTGTTTTATGGTATATTCAATTGAACACTTACACTGTAATTTATTTTAATAAATAAAAATCATTTTTACGTAAACTGAATGTTTTAATTTTCTTTTTAAAGGGAAAACAAATGTCAGAGAAAGACACCCGTCTGAAGCACATGAGTGAAATTCTTAGTGGTATAAAGGTGATTGTTCTTATTGCAATTTCATTATATTTTTGTAGTATTAACTGATATTCACATAATAGTAATAATCCTTGTTATGATGTTGGAAATTTGTGCCATTTTTTACGGTCATAAAATATATGAACATTTTGTTATTTGAATTTTTTATGGAATATATTGTTTGTAGAGACATAATATTGGTTACAAAGTTAAAATAAATGAAAGATTAGAAATATGTGTTCAATAAGAGTTCTAAGTCTGCCAAACCAGGAGTATCAGCTTTCTGACGCAAAAGCCTATTCATCAGTGAAGGTTCATTTGTTTGGCTATATTCATTGATAATGGCGATCTGTATGCTTGTATGTGTCTTTTTAAAATCTATAAAGCTGGTACCACAGGTTTCTGAAACTCAAAACATTTATCAAAAATCTGCCTGAATGAAAATATATGATCTATACATCCCCTACCACTTTTGAATCTGTACTCTTCATCACTCAGTTGTCCATAAGCCAAATTCTTAATTCTGTATAATCATGCAAAGAAATTTACTTGTAACAGAAAATAAACTAATCTCCTATAATTATCACAAGAACTACGATAACCTTTTTTAAAAATCAGGATAATAATAGCTCTAGTAAAGTCTTTTTAAAATCTATAAAGCTGGTACCACAGGTTTCTGAAACTCAAAACATTTATCAAAAATCTGTCTGAATGAAAATATATGATCTATACATCCCCTACCACTTTTGAATCTGTACTCTTCATCACTCAGTTGTCCATAAGCCAAATTCTTAATTCTGTATAATCATGCAAAGAAATTTACTTGTAACAGAAAATAAACTAATCTCCTATAATTATCACAAGAACTACGATAACCTTTTTTAAAAATCAGGATAATAATAGCTCTAGTAAAATCCTTAGGATCAATGCCTTTATCATAAAAAATTTTAAAATTTCAATCGGCGATTTGACAACAGATTTTCTCAGCTTTAAGCATCTCAGTGGTAATTTCATTCACATCTGGAGATTTATGCAATTTTAATTTAGAGGTAGCCAAAGCGATTCAGAATGTGATATAGGGCCATCATAAAAGCCAGTAATGCTTCTCTCCTCATTACAAACAATGGGAGAAGAAATAATAACATTATTTAGAACAGCTCTGAAATGCTCAACTCACCTAGCCACAACAGCATTCTCATCTTCAACCACCTTATCATGTTTATTCCTTAATCCTGTGTACCTGTGTGTTTCTTCCCACACGAAAGCTTAACTATCTGGTACAACCTCCTACTGTTATGCTGTCTAACTACTTCTTCTGCTTTGTCAGCCAAGCTATCAAGTCAGAGATTCTTATCAGCTGTTAGCTGATCTTTTATGTGTTTATTAAGCTCGTTGTAATAGCAGTAGTAGCTGTCCCGTGGCCGAGTGGTTAGTATGCATGGCTATTGGCCAAAGTACATGTCTTCCCTGGGGCTTGAACCTGGCCATGTGCCAGGTTCGAGCCCCAGGTAAGGCATGGTTGTTTGTATTGTTTCTGCTGAGGTTCCACCATCCTCTCAGACCTTCTACTATGGCGTATTAAGCTGGCAGGCTCCTGTCAGACCTCTGTAGCAAACAGCTGCTTGAGGGAGTATTTATTATTTTTTAATGTGCACTTTTTTAAAATCTATAAAGCTAAGTAACCACAGTTTTTAGTACACATAGTAGTAGTAGGGTGTTGATTCACATTAATCCTGCACTTAGTTCTTTCAGAAAAAAAAGTTCCATAGCTTTATCACTCAAATAATTTTGTTTCCTCTGTTCCCTTTTTACCCCAAAGAGTACTGTTGGTTTCAAGCAAAGCCTGTTTAAACTGATCCCATTCTTCCTCAACTTCAGCAGTAAGCAGACCATGATTGTCATAATGACTAAGTAGCTGATCATATATGCTTTTGGCTATATCTGGACCTTTAAGAGATTCAGTGGTAAAAATAATTCTCTTAACCTTAGCACAACATTTTTTAAGCTTCAGTTGCAACATTCTTGCCTATTTAATGTTTCAGACCTAATTTCAGTTCCCCTGTATGATCACATATTCCTACCTGAACTTAGCCCATTTGCTGTTAATTAAAATATAATTTATCATGTTCCTGTGCAAGCCATCAAGTAAAACCCATATGTATTTATAATGTCTGTGTTATTTTTTTAAGACCTATAAAATATAAGGAGAAATGTTATATACTACATTGGAAATCCAGTCTCTTGCCCCCCCCCCCCCTTCCCTTTCCCCTCTCCTCGATTTGTTTTTCTTCTAAATCAGGGCCTGATTAGATATATGTATAAAATGTACAGAAAATTGTATTCATCTTGGTAATTTTTTTTTTTTGTAATCATTTTGCAGGTATTAAAACTATATGCTTGGGAAATACCATTTATAAGGAAAATAGAAGGAATTAGAAATCAGGAGGTGAAACTAATAAAACTTTACCAATTTTACCATGCAGGTTTCTCATTCATTTGGAATTGTGCTCCATTTCTTGTAAGTATTAAATTTAAAATGGTGTTATCATTCACACACTTATCAAGTTTGGCACTAGTTGTATAGATTATTTAAATCTGTTGCAATAGAAAGTTTGGCTGGACATTAAAGCCAGTTGTTACTTGTGTTGTTCAGTATTTGATCACACATTTAGGCTTTGTGGTATTCAGTCAGTTTGTCTGCAGATTAGCATTGTTATAAAGCATACTGCAATAACTTTTCATTAATAGAACATACAGCTGTTTGCATAAGTCTAAGAACTCTTTTGTAAATCAGCCATTTTTGTATCAGAACTTTGTTAGTAATAAAATAATACTGAAGAAAAAAAATATAGGTACACCCTTTTTTTTACATACAGTTCTTTTGGAATTATTTTTGTATTCAATTTTGTATCTTTCAAATGAATCATGTATTTTGCAAGTAATTTTCAGTTCTGAATTTCGTGTAAAATTTTCTCTAAAATAGTATTTTCTTTTACTATCCTATAAGATTAGCTTGTTTTTAATAGTATGGAATGGCTACAATAATTATGAATTAATTACATTATTTATAAATCAAAAGAGCTAATATCAATGCTGAGCATCTTAATAAAGTAATACATCTAACAGAAGTCATATTTGAGCGTTTATTAGAGGTAAAAGGTGTAAAGTAGTAGGTGTACTGCACTGGAAAATCAGCCATTCCCCCCCTCCCCCTCCATTTCCCTTTACCTTTTTCTGGTTCAATTGTATTTCCTTGTCCCCTCCCCTTGATTTTTTCCCCTAGATCTGGGCCTGATTTAGACTATACATAGTTCTAGAAAATATTAATTAACCATAATCATATAACAAAAAATAAAAATGCTGCACTATCTCAAGGTCCACAGATTTTTTTTGCTGTAGTATCTTGGGAGTTGTGAAATATATATATATAGCGTAATGTGCTATGCAACATAAAATGAGAGCTAGCTATCCAGTCATAGCCATTGCTGCTAAGATTTTTATTTTATTCCAGTTAATATCATCTTTGGTTTTTAGCAATTATTTTAAAAAATGATGAGGCTAGACAAAGGAGTCATCAATTGCCTTTTGACCAACATCATGTGAAGGAGAGACTGCATTTGTTTGGCCATGTTGCTTGCATACAGAACAACACATTAGCAAAAAGAGTTATGAACAGTGTGCTTTAAAGGCTCAAGGAAAAGGTGTGTGTACCAATAAATTAATTTAGTCAAACAGGACCTTATTACAATTGTCTTGCAGTGACCAAGTGAAAGAAGTGTTACTCAGAATAGGTGTTCATGGAGTATGCATGTATGTTATTAACCAATTTTCACTAGAGTTTATATCTGTATAAACTTTTGTATTTTATTTTTTTTTCTTTCTCCCACTCAGGTTACTCTTGCAAGCTTTGTCACATATGTACTTGTTGATGAAAACCATATTTTAGATCCAAGTAAAGCTTTTGTTTCTTTGACTTTGTTCAATTCTATGAAATCTAATTTAGTTATGATGCCACAAATGCTTTCTCTTCTTATCAAGGTAAATAATTTTTGTGTTAAATTTATAATTTACTAAAATCTATAAACAGTAATTTTGAATTTTTATGCTTTTAAATCTCCTTTAAAAATCGTTTGAATAGCAATAGAAATACTATTTTTTTAAAAATATGTTCCATATAGAAAAGTAATATATTGGAGTCTTTCAATACAAAGAAATGTAATTAATGATTTATCCCCCCTGTGAAATTTTCTCACAAACTTATTTTCAACTACTTAGTTAATGTACTGTAATTTAACGTAAATAGTCATCCTAAAACATTTTCTGTTAGATTTGTCCAATTATTATTTCCTACTTACTTGATTATTTATTTCATCTTAGTGCAATATAAAAAGAAATAGTTCCCACCTAAGATCATTGATGGCACCAATGGTAGGTGCCCAAATTCCTTGGTGAAGAGTTTAGTCTTAAATTAGTGAAAAAAAGAGCCGGCATTAGTTCAATTGATAAGAATACTGTGGTATGTTTCTGGAGAGATGCAGGTTCATGTCCTATATGTCAGCGAAATTTTTTCCAAAAAATATTTATTTATGTATATCTTCATTTTCTAAGCCTAACTTAATTATGTGTGCATGAAATAATATGGTATTGACAAGGAGACTTGGTGCTTTTGTTTTCAAACAATGATTGCCCAACTCCCTTTTTCATAAGACGATCTCCGCAAAAATTCCCCGCCCTGCCCACGGTCAGTAGGGGACACCGATGGGCTTGGAAAGGCCGCCGTCCGTCGGATGGGACGTTAAGCCGTGGACCCGTGTGTGGGAGAGCCATACCCTGTGCACGTTAAAGAACACGCTGGATGGCCTTGACGGGAGGTTACCATCTGTCTCCCAACAGCTGTTCCAGTGGGTCCCCTCCCCCAACCTTCTCTGAGCCTTTGGGGTCCATGTGACCTGGCCATTTAGCCCATGGTGTGCAAAAAAGTGCCGCTCAGAGGTAAAACAACCCAAACAACTCATAAGACCATACTATGTTGGCCAGATAGTAGTTTTTTCTCCAAATAGAGTTGTTGCAACATATGGAAGTATCACAGAATAATATTAATGAAATGCTTAGGGATTTTTTTTTCATAGTAATACTAGTTTTTAGTTTTAATAATCATCATTCAAATCAGATTTTCAAATGGTAATAAAAAAGTGTGTAATTATCTATAATGGACATATAATAAAAAAAAATGTTAGTGCATTTCTACCTAAGCATTACTGATAGAATGAGCTTAGTGACACACTCTGTTGACAGATACAAACAAAAAATAAATATATAACCATGTTTCACTGAATCAAAAATAGCAGACCCAATAGCCAATTGTCCATGTTTGATTCTCATCTACAACAGCTTATTAATATATGTAACTATCTTTCATAAAGATATCCCCCCCCCCCTCCTCCTCAAGCAGCCATGGGCTACGGAGGTCCAACCAGACAGTGCAATTTAATTCTCCAAGCAAGTCTATCCTGAGCTACATCTACTGCATCTGGCCAAAGCACACCAATTCTAACAAGGTCCTGTTTGACATTGTCTGCCCCACTGCATCCTAGGTCTCCCCTTCTTTCTGAGGCCTTTAGGCACACTGTTCATAACCCTATTTGCCAATCTGTAATTATTCATACAGGCAACATAGCCAAACCAATGGAGTCTTATCTCTGCATAATATGCTGCTTAAAGGAGGTTGCAAACTCCTTTGCCTAACCTCATCATTGGTTACAAAGTTGAACCACCTAATGCCCAAGATACTGCATAAGCATCTGGAATCAAAAGCATCTAGTTTCTTGTTATCTTGCTTACAAAGTGTCCAAGTTTCACTACCATAACTAACCCTAGAAAGAACCAAACTATTATAGTCTAATTTTAGTCTTTAGGTGTATACGCCTATTTCTCCACACTCTCCATAGGTTCTTAAAAGTCCCGGCAGCAATCCCTATTCGTCTGTTAATCTCATGCCGCACATCACCATTAACTGTAACATAGCTCCCAAGATAATTAAATTGTCACACCTGCTCAAGACTGCAGCCATTCAGAGTAACTGAATCACAGCCTGCCTGACCAATTTTCATCACTTTAGTTTTCTCTCTGTTTATAACCAAACCTACTCTACTACCAGTCTCATCAACAGCTCGAATGAAAGAGTTCATCTCATCAACATCATTTGCCAAAAGGGCTAAATCATCAGCATAATCTAAATCAGAAATTTTCGTATCTCCAGTCCATTTAAGGCCAAAATCTTTCCCTTGAAGTGAATTTCGCATAACATTATCAATAATCAAACTAAAGAGAAAAGGAGACAAAATGCACCCTTGTCGAACACCAGAAGTAATGCTAAACCAATTGCTACAAGCCTTACCAACTCTCACACACGACTCAGTGTTATTATAGAGAGCTTTCATTATGTTAACTAACTTGTCAGGTATACCATATGATTTCACAATCAACCACAAATTATGACAATCAACAGAGTCGAAAGCCTTTTTGAAATCAACAAAGCTAGTAACCAAAGGTTTCTGAAACTCGAAACATTTCTCAAGAATCTGCCTAAGTGAAAATATCTGATCCACACATCCCCTACCACTTCTGAATCCACCTTGCTCATCACGCAATTGACTGTCAACCAGATTCTTAATTCTATTAAGCACAATCATTTAGAGAACTTTACCTGGAACAGAGAGTAGGCTAATACCCCTATAGTTATCACAAGAACTGCAATCACCTTTTTTAAAAATAGGGATAACAATAGCTCTGGTAAAATCCTTAGGAACCATGCCTTTATCATAAAAGATATTCAGAATTTCAGTCATCCAAGTGGTAACAGAAACATTCCCAGCTCTAAGCATTTCTGTAGTAATTTCATCTACCCCTGGGGATTTATGTAGTTTAAGTTTAGAAACAGCCAAAAAAAACTTCAGATTGTGTTATAGGGCCAACATTAAAGCCACCAATGCATCTATCATCATTGCAAACAATGGGAGTAGAACTAACCACATTGTTTAGAATATCACTGAAATGCTCAGCCACCTAGCCATGACAGAATCCTCACCTTCTATAACCTTACCTTGTTTATCCTTCAATCCCTGTATACCTGTCCGTTTTCTGCCACACAAAACATTAACTATCTGGTACAGCTCTCTGCTGTTGTGCTGTCTAACTGCTTCCTCTGCTTTGTCAGCCAAGCCATCAAGCCAAAGATTCTTATTAGCAGCTAACTGATCTTTTACACGTTTGTTAAGTTCTCTGTAATGCTTTCTATTAGGACTAGTAGGGTATTGATTAAGAACATTCCTGTAGTCCTTTCTTTCCAAAATAAGCTCAAGTGCCTTATCACTCAGATAATTTTGCCTCTTCTGCTCCTTTTTTCCTAAAAGAGTACTGTTAGTGTCCAAAAAAGCCTTTTAAAATGATCCCATTCTTCCTCAACTTCAATAGTAAGCATACCATGACTGTCATAATGACTAAGTAACCTATCATGGTAAGCTTTGGCTATAACTGGATCTTTCAGAGCTTCAGTATTAAAAGTAAAATTTTTAACCCTAGCACAACACTTTTTAAGTTTAAGTTGCAAGACACTTTTTACAAGGTAATGGTCAGATCCAATTTCAGCTCCCCTATATGACCTGGTATTCCTAACAGAACTAGCCCATTTGCTATTAATTAATATATAATCAATCATATTCGTATGCAGTCCATCGGGTGAAACCCATGTGTACTTATGTATGTTGAACATTGGTGGATTTATGGAGTGACAGGTGGATATAGGAGTTTAACCCTCACACCCTCATGAATAATCAGTAGAAAATAACTGTTTTGAGTAATTTTGTTGTGGTTTTTTCCACCATTCTTGATTTACCTCTCTAGTGAGTAAATGAAATTGTGTTTATATGTACATATTGAGTGATTATTGGATTATGACCACCCCAAGTTTGCAACAGCTGTCCAGTAGGTCTCCTTCCCCCAACTTTCTCTGTGCCCTCAAAGTCCTTGTGACTTGGACATTTAACCCATTGTGTTCAAAAACATGCTGCTAAGAGGTAAAATAACCCAACTGTATGTTATAATGCTAACTTTGAAGTTCTACGACTTTAAAAATAAGTAATTTATGGAAAAATGTGACTTAAAGTAAATTAAGGATTTTAATCAGTTTTATCTAAATATTGATTTTCAACAATATTCCTTCAGTATTTAAAGAATTATGAAAGAGTGAATATTTAACAATAAGTATTAGACAAAAGAATTTACCTTTCAAATTAATTGAAACTGAAATAAGAAGTATTTAAATAATTCATAAATAAATTTATAAATATTTTTGTGGAAAGAAAAGTTTTGCCAATATGTGGAATTTGAACCCACTTCTCTCCAGAAACATGCCAGAGTATTCTACCATTGAACTTACACCAGCTCCATCTCTTTTAGTCAACAGATAGCTCTGTGAATATTGCTTACATTCCATAAATAAGTACATATTTTAAATTGTGTATAAATAATTCCTTCAATATTCGTTTGAGTTTTTGATAACTTTTTTAGAACACAATGCTGCTCTTAAATGTTTTAGCTGCCATACCTGTTTGAATACTGAAAGAATATTGATGAAAATCATGATTTTAAATAGATTTGCGTGACATTTTTAAATTATTCTCAGCCACATTTTCTCATAAAATGCTTATTTTAGAAGTTATAGATTTTTAAAGTTAACTTCCCATTGACAAAACATGGTTGTGGAGTGGTTATAATTCATTGAGCACTGAGTGTAGATCACAGTGTAAATGTACTTAGTGATGTTTTTCATTGACATAGATACAACACAAAACTTATAAATTTTTTTTCTACATATTGGATTCACTTCTGTGCTGCACTCTTGCACACATGAGCTAAATGGATAGGTCGCAGAGATTCAGGGCTGGATGGGTGAGTTAGACCCACTCTATAGCTTGTAGGAAATGGAAACCACCCAGCATATTCTTAAACAAACTGTATGGTTTTTCCTATACATGGGAATTTGGCTTAACATCCCATCCATTGGATGGTGACCTTTTCAAGCCCATTAGAGTTCCATTCCTCACTGAGAGTAAGGCAGGGGCTAATAATGAAAATTTCAATACAACACATTGGGGCTTGAACCTGGTGAACATCAAATTATAAATCCTAATATGCTACCAACTGAGCAAACAACCATCCCTTTTCTACATGCATTTCACACACAAACACACAATATTGAAGCATTGTGTTGTGTGGATGTTAATGGGAGTGTTGAATGAAAATAACTATTACAGTTCCATATCTTTGTCAAACAGAATATCTATTTTTTTATCACTACAATTAAATCCCTGTACTTCTTGAGGGGGTATTTATTTTTTATTTTATTGATATTATGTACGTAAAACTGTTTGATCAAAAGTATTGGAAGAAATGATCCAAATTTATTACATTGATATTTCTCTCATGAACCCCACAAGTTCTTTTGCAATGATCTGTGGGTTGGCCAGATCTATCTTAGAGCATTCTATGCCCTCCAAAACTGAAAAGGAAGCCATAGAGTCATTGCTCAATCTGGTACAACTTAATTGCAAAGTTTCAGAAAAATCTACGAAAATCTATTATCAAAATCCAAAACATTGATTTGCTTCAAAAAAGAATTATTCCAACTATGCAAAAAAAAAATACTTTCTAATCAGTAGAAGAAATCTTATGACATAATTTGATTTTGCATAAATAAAGCAACCAAGTTTAGCAAAGGGACAATTAATTTGAAAAGCAATATTTTTAAACCTGAAGCAACAGTGACCTTACAGACTGTCTATATCATTTAAGGATTAAACTTTAGTAATAATAATACTAACTGGAAGAAAAATGATAGCCTCATTTAAAGATCCTATTTTCAATGGGTGTCATTATGTTTGCATAAATAAATAAGGACAAGCTTGAAAATTTTTGTAAAAAAAGTTTATGGTTTTACTTTGAAAGACTTGTTGGTTTATTTTGCCCCATGTAATGCAAATGAAAAAAATATACTTTTGATTTTGAGGCTTCTTTGCTTAATATATCCTAATTTTATATTATTGAATTTATGGTTCTACATTTTGAATGGATATTTCTTCTCTCTCATTTACCAGTCAAATATATCATTAGGACGTGTAAGGAAATTTCTTTCATGTGAAGAAATTGATCAGAATGCAGTTGGCAACAGTCCTGATGAAGGTAAGTGCTCTAGAATTTTTATTGTTCATTTCCATTAACATTTTAAACAAGTTATCAGCTTATTTTCTGAGATTATCATATTTTCTTTAATTTTTTTTTACAAAGTCAAAATACATAAGGATTTGCAGCAACATTATTTTTGAGTATTTTATCACTGTCTATATATTAGGAGTAAGTCAATAAAAGCACACTTCTACATATGTGGAGCCAAAACTGAATTCTATCAATATATATTACTCTTATACTGGGTAAGTTTAGTGCCAAAATTGTTACTGACTCATGTGACCTTTGAGCAAGAGTGATAAATATTTTTGGCATTGGTAGTTGTAATAACAATGGAGAACATCTCTAAAAGATAAATAAACAGTCATAGGAACATGATTGATTATGTATTAACAGCAAAGGCGCTAACTATATTTTAATCACCAGATCATATAAAAGAACTGAAATGGGTCTGGCAATGTTAGTGTTTTACAGCTGACACTTAAAAAATGTGCTAAGAATAAAAGAATTACCTTTAATGCTGAAGTTCTGAGAGACCCATAAATAACTAAAGCTTATCATGAATAGTTATTTAGTCATTATGACACTCATAGTTTACTTAGAACCAAGGTTGAGGAAGGATGGGACCATTTTCAACAAGCTACTATTTGAGACCAACAGTGCTCTTCTGAGTAAAATGGCAGAGGAGATAGTCATTTGAGAGATGTCAATGAATTTATTTTGACACTCCTGAAAGAAAGTAGTACCAAATAAACAAATCAATATCCTCAAGAGAGATCCATAGAGTCTTAATAGTATCCATAGAGTCTTAATAGTAAGCCCCTATAGTCTTAATAGTCAGCAGAGAATTTAAAAATAGTTAATTCAGTTTTTTCCAGATTATAATGGTGCCCCTTCAACTTGACAAAGACACACACACACACAATGTATGTGTATTGGCAAGGAATCTCAATTGTTGAGATGTGGCAGGTAGACAAAACAATTGATGTGCATGATATGTTGCCAACTGTCAAAAACCAACAGCTGCTAATTGTGATGAACTTTTAATTGCACAAGAGATGCAATGAGTGAATGAAGCTTTTAATTAAACATAATAATCTTGTATCTGCAAGAGTTAAGTTTCTAAAAGCAGTGCATAAAACTAATCACATGATCCCTGATAATTTGATAATTATAATCTAATTTTACCATAAAATCTTTCTAGTTGTATGGAATGGAAATGGAGAAAATCCCATTCCTGCTAACCTACTAATCACTCTCCCACACTTTGGAAACCACTGAGCTAAGAGATCATTTGGAAACTGATAGTAACTTTGGCATGATAGCCTGGCTAAGAAAGCAGCTAGATAGAACAACAACAAAGTTGTACCACATTAAATATTTTTCCTGTGAAATAATAGATTGGCATACAGGAATTGAGGGGAAAAAGTGGAAAATAAGGATTCTGTCATGTAGCGACTGTAGAGTGAGCTGAGTATTTCACTGATGTTTTGAACAATGTGGCTAGTTTTATTCCCATTGTAATGATGATAGATGTATTACTAGCTGTAATATTGGCTCTATTATGTGAACTGCTAAGAGCCGGGAATGATTATGCTGTCACATGAACCCTTTCATTTGAGCTATTGATGAGATGAACTCTTTAATTCGAACTGTTGATGATACTGGTAGTAGAATAGGTTTGGTTATAAACAGAGGAAAAACTAAAGTTATGAAAATTGTTAAGGTAGGCTGTGATTCAGTTAATCTGAATGGTTGCAGTCTTGAGCAGGTGTCACAGTTTTATCTTGAGAGCTATGTAACAGATACTGGTGAAGTGTGGCATATGATTAACAGATGAATAGGGATTGCTGTCTGAACTTTTAAGAATCTATGGAGAGTATGGAGAAATAGTCATATACACCTAAAGACTAAAGAATCTATGGAGAGTATGGAGAAATAGGCGTATACACCTAAAGACTAAAATTAGACTGTATAATAGTTTGGTTCTTTCTAGGATTAGTTATGGTAATGAAACTTGGATGCTTTGTAAACAAGATAATAGGAAACTTGATACTTTTGGTTCTAGATGCATATGCAGTATCAGATATAGCTCAGGACAGATATGCTTGGAGAACTAAATTACACAGTCTTGTTGGACCTCCATAACACATGTCTGCTTGAGGATGATGATTGATTGATTTAGAATATGCTGGCAGGGGCATAGCCATGGGAGGGAGGCTCCCCCCAAAGTAACTCAGAGTTGGCAAAATTCGAAGCGACTTCATAAAATCTAGGTGAGTTGTGAAAGTTTCTAATTTTTTTTTGGAAAATTAAGGGGAGTTGTCAAAATCGAGGCAACTTGGCAAATCTAAGGCAGTTTGGAAAATGGAGAGACAGCAGAATTTAGGCAAAATCTAGGGGAGTTGGCAAAATTCGGAGTGACTTGGCAAAATCTTGGAGAGTTGACAAAATTCAGGTGAGATGTAAAAATTGCAATCTTTTTTTCTGTAAAATTATGGTGTGTTGGCAAAATCGAGGCAGCTTTGCAATATCTGGGGGAGTTGGAAAAATTTAGAGTGGCTTTTCAAAAATCAGGTGTGATGTAAAATTGGGATTTTTTTCTGTAAAATTGTGGCGAGATGGCAAAACTTAGGGCAGTTGGCAAAATTCGAATCCACTTGGTAAAATACGGGCAATTTGTGAAAATTGGGATTGTTTTTGTAAAATTAAGGAGAGTTTATAAAATCAAGAAAACTTTGCAAAATCTAGGTAAGTTGGCAAAACTGGAAACCACTTGGTAAAGTACAGGTGAGTTGTGAAAATTGTGTCTTTCTTGTGCAATTAAGGATGATAAAATGAGATTTTTTGCCATCCCGTGGCCGAGTGGTTAGCACGCTTAGCTACTGATTTAAGGGACCTGGGTTCGAGCCCCGGATTAGGCATGGATGTGTGTGTCGTTTTTCTGCTGAGGTCCTGCCATCCTCTCAGATCTCCTACTGTGGCATATAAACTGACAGGCTCTTGTCAGACCTCTGTGGCAAGCAGCTGCTTGAGGGGGTATTTATTTATTTTTTTTTTATAATACATCTCACCTGAATTTTGCCATTTTCCCACGATTTTGCCAAGTCACTCTGAATTTTGTGAACTCCCCAAGATTATGTCAAGTCACTCCGAATTTTGCCAACTCCCCAAGATTTTACCAAGTCACTCCGAATTTTGCCAAGTTGTCCCGATTTTGCCAACTCCCCAAGATTTTACCAAGTCACTCCAAATTTTGCCAACTCCTTAAGATATTGCCAACTCACCTGTTTTTACTAAGTGGCTTTGAATTTTGCCAACTGCTCTAAATTTTGCTGTCTCTCCATTTTCCAAATTGCCTCGATTTTGACAACTCCTCTTAATTTTCCAAAAAAAAAAAAAAAAAAAAAATTTGGGAGTTTGAAGTGATTTGGCAAATTTAGGAGTGATGTAAAGATTGGGATTAGTTTCGTGAAATTAAGGAGATTTGACCAAATTAAATCAAGGCAAAAATTCATACTGATTTGCTACAATTCAGACAAGATGTAAATATTGGAATATTGGAAGTGTTTCTAAGAAATCATGGCTAGTTGGCAAAATTTTGGAAGTCAAATAGTCAAATGGCAAATTACGGGAAGTTGGCAGAATTGGAAGTCAAATGGCAAAATGTAGGAGAAACGTAAAAAAATTGTCTTCCCCTCCTCCCCCCGTGGAAATCTAAGCAAGTTTGCTCAGTTGGCAAAAATTTGCTCGAGTTGGAAAATTTTGGACTTCTCCCCCCCCCCCCCCCCCAATCATTGTCTTTCACTATGCCTCTGTATGTTGGTGATTCTTTTTCCCCATTTCGATACATGGTATTGATGATACAAACTCTGCATAAGGATTATGGATAAGATAGGTTTAGTGATAAATTGAAAATAAAAAATATAAAATAAATATCTCCTTAAGCAGCTGCTTATCACAGAGGTCTGACAGGCAGATGGCTGGACCTCAGCAGAAAAACAGCACAAGCATCCATGCCTTTCCCTGGTCTCGAACCCAGGTCCCTTAAATCAGTAGCAAAGCATGCTAACCACTCAGCCAAGGAATGGCCAGTGATAAATTGGGAGAGCACTGAAAGGAAAATTGACCAGGCAAGTGGTGTATCCTTTCCTTTGGTGATTGTACTCATTATCAAGAGTCTACCTTGGTAGTGTGTAACAGATACTGGTAATGTATGACATGATATAAACAGAAAAATATGCATTGCTGTTAGGAATTTAAGAATCTGTGAAGATTGTGGAAAAATAGACATCCATACAAAGACTAGAATTAAGCTATGTAATAGTCTGGTTCTTCATAAAGTTTGCCATGGTAGTGAAACTACCATGGCAAACCCTTTGTAAGCAAAATAAATAATCTAAAAGCTTTTGATTCTGGATTCTTAGATATATAGTTTGAGTATTAAGTAATGATGGAGGTAAATGAAGAACCACTTTTAAATAGCATCTTATGTAGGGAGAGACTGCATTGGTTGCTCACAAGCACAGGAGCAGGTTTGCTCAGTCAACAGTATGCCAGACTCATATATGTTTCCAGGTTTGAAATCTATATGATTGCAACGACCCTGACCTTCCACTAACCCTGACCTCTCCACTAACCATCTCCACTAACCCTGACCCTGCACTCAGTGAGAAAAAGGTACCACAACTGTCTGTCAGATGGACTTTTAGGTGTGACTCCATGTAGCGGATAGCTTTGATGGGAAACTTTCACTGTCTTCTTACAACTGTTCAGTGGGTCTCTTTCCCCTACCTAATTCTGAGTTCTTGAGGTCCTTATTACCTGGCAATTTAGCCCATTTGTGCATAAAAGCTCAGAAAAAGGGGAAGACTCAGAATATAGTGGGCAAACAATGTAGAATAAGACCTTGTTAGAGTTGGCCTGCAGTGGCCAGGTGCTACAGCTGATGCTGAGGAGAGACAAGTTTGAGGACTAAATTTCAGTCTAGTTGGACCTCTGTAGCACATGGATAGCTGAGTAGGTGGATCATCTCCCCTTCTGCATAATATATTTTGCATATTTGTAAGGATCTTTCGCACAGTAATCAGCAAACAAGTGCATGTTACAATAGTGTTACTTATAAGTGATTATATAATAAAAAGGATTTAAATATATATATATAAATATCAAAATACTTGATATTATTGTACTAGCCATACCCTGCCAAATTTTGGGCATGGGAATAATTTTTCCTCCAGCAGAATTCTCCATTGATAACTTCTTGGTTCACAAATTCTAGCTCAGAAAGTCCCAGTGATGCCAACACCACTCACCATTGTTAAATTCTCAAAATTTGCAAAGGCGTCCTCTCATTACAGATAGGGAACTAAATTTTTAACCCAACACAGGATTACACTGAGGGAAACCACGTATGAAATTTGGGATAATTCAGTCAAGTATCTTAGGAATTACAGAACTAATTAATAAGTTAAATTTGAAACGTTTTAATAGTTTTATAAGGGGTATTCAAAAAGTTCTTGGTATTAATCTTCAGAACAAAACCATTGCACATACCTGAACAAAACTTTTACTATCCTTCAAAGTACTCCCCTCCAGCATCTGTGGGAAGTTGCAGATATCTACATCAATTCTAGAAAGCTTAGTGATACCCTGTTAGAGAATACTCTTCAACTCAGAATGAACACATTTTTCAAGGTCTTACACCCTTGAAAAAAGCTTTCCAGGAAGTTCCTTTTTAATTTTTGGAAACAACCAAAAATTGCATGGTGCAAGATCTGGTGAAATGCAGGATTTGGTAGCTGTTTTTTTTTTTCCTGTTCCAGATATTCCATAACTTGTTGGTTGTGAGAGGAGAACCCTTGGCATGTCTGTTTGTTGAACACTGCTTCTTAATCATTTTGGGCAAAACAATGTTGGTTTAATATTGACCATTTATAATCTTATTTTTAGGTAAGGTGTCCATGGCTACCCACTCCTTAGGAATTGAAAAAATTGTGAACATTCCCTTCCTTGAGAGAAAATCTTGTCAGAGGATTCATCTTTTGCAACCCAAACATAGTTGTCGATCTTTCTGGGAGTTGTATAGTAATAAAACCTTGTCTCGTCACCTGTGACAATGTCTTGATCGTTTGGGGTCACCAGCATCTCCTTGTGCAAGTTGACCCTAGCCCTTTTTTGCTGTTCTGTCAGTTTGTGGGGTACTCATTTGGCACAGATCTTTCAAAACTTTAAATGTTGAGGAATAATTGTTTCCACACTACCAATCGATGCACCAACATCTAAACATATTGCCTGAATGGTGATATGTGGGTTTTTCGTAATGAGATCATGAATTTCAGCGATGGTTCTCTTGCTCATGGCCTCCTTTGGTCTTCCTGCATAAGAGAAGTCTTTAAAGCTCTGCCATCCTTAACTGTGCCATATGAACAGGTATGATCCCCATATACTTGAGATAAATCGACATAAATTTTTTTTGCATCATTCCCAAGCTGCATCCTTGTGAAAATATAAAATCTTTCTCCATCTTTAGTAGACTCCATAGCAACATTGCATGTATTACGCCGAACGAAGTTTATGCGCTGCCAGTGAAGAGAGAAATGATGATACAGCCTATGTTTTTAGCACATAATAGAAAGTTTAGACAAACTTTGAAACAGGTTGTAGCTCGTTAACTTTGGAGGAACAAGTGCAAATCTACATGTTAAGAATTTTTAGAATGCTCTCCATAGTTGATATACACTAGTTCCCAGAATTAAAGGATAAGGAACAATGTGTATAATTCTAAATGGTATTTAGGAAATATAATTAAATCTCTGGAAATGTATAGTGACTAGGTAAAGCAAATGAGATAATGATGAAATCATGTAATATGTATGAGTGCTTTATATGTGAGCAGAAATTCCCATGATGGAGGTTCTGGAATCGGTAAACAGCTAATAAGGTGTAAGATTACCCCCTGACAACCATACAACTCATGGAACATGTCATACTGTTGATAAGGCTGTTTATGAAGTGTTATGGTAAATCCCATCTTCTGGAGGAACAGAGGATGGGATGTATTACAAGACTTGTAAGGTCATGGAGGGAGTTGTCTTGCAATTTACCTTCCCAGGACATTCCACACATTCTCTTTGGATTCATATCCAAGGCTCTGGCTGGCCACTTCATCTTGTGAATGTTTTCACTTTTATAGAAATCAACCACGAGTTCTATAGAGATGGGTATTGCATGTATGTTTAGTTTACATACATACACACACCTATGATATGCATTTACTCCCTCTCTCCTGGAGCAGCCATGAGCTACAATAGGTCAACTAGACTGTAATTTCTCATATCAACTTTATCACAATTTTCCAGAAGTATCTATAACAGCCCAGCTAGCTTAGGTAAGGAAGTAAATACATTCCAAGAAGGAAGTACAGAAGTAAATATATTCTTAAAGAATTGTATAATTTATGAGTTAGTCTTCAACAGTGTTTTGATTGTAATCAGTATAGATGAAAATGCATTTGCAGTAAAACAAGTCAATATCATTAAATAACAAAGATGTTTAAGCATTTAGAAGACTTGATTTTACAAAGCATAGGTGTTTAAATTTTTCATTACAGAAGAATGTAGATTGTACAAATAAATATGTAAATTGCCTTTATTCAAACATTGTTCAATTATCCATTTTTTTTAATTTAAATTTTTGCAAATGGATTTTTTTTTGTAGGTGAAGATATTTCTATGCATGAAGCAACACTCAGTTGGAAAATAAATGAAGAACCCACATTAAAAAGAATCAGTTTTCATGCTCCAAAAAGAAGTTTAATAGCTGTTGTAGGACAAGTAGGATCAGGAAAATCTACACTTCTGAATGCTCTTTTGGGAGATATGGTTAAATTATCTGGCACAGTTGATATGAAGGTAAATTTAGCATTCAGTAATAATTAATTGTGGCCATTACTGATTTAATTGTATATGACTACTGTGGATTGTTATATATTTCAAAATTCTACCATCATGGGCCTCAGTTGATCTCTTTCATAAGTATCATAATATAATCTCCAAGCTATAAAGATAAAGCAAAATGCAGCCTTCTGCCAAAATAATCAATATATATATATAGGTTTTTGAGCTTTTGACCCCCCCCCCCCCACCACCACCATTTCCAAACTTCTGATGACTGCCCTGGGAGTCGATGCTTATACTTATCTCCATAAAACTCCCCGACCTGCCCACAGAGTAGGGGATACCGATGGGCTTGGATAAGGTCATCGTCTGACAGATGGGATGGTAAGCCGTGGCCCCATGTGTGTAAGCCGTGGCCCCATGCTGTACCCTGTGCACTTTACAGAACATGCTGCATGGTCTTGATGGGAGACTACCATCTGTCACCCAACAGCTGTTCTAGTGAGTCTCCTCCCCCAACATTATCTAAGCCTTCGGGATCTTTGTGACCTGGCCATTTAGCCCATTGTGTGCAAAAAAGTGCCACTTAGAGGTAAAACAACTCAACCAATGCTCATACTTTAAAAGTGTCTGTTTTAAATAATTAGGATTATATTTTTGAGTTTTCCTGTCTTGTATATTTTCTTTTGGTTTTTTTATCATTTCTTACCTCCAGTTGGTAATGTTGATATAGATGGCCCTTGTGAAGTTGAAACCACAAACTGGTAACACTTTTGTCGATTTTGTGATCTCACAGCTCTCTGACTTAAGCTTCATAGTTCCATGGGGAGTGGGGGTGGAGGGTTTGGCCCACAGTTTGAAAAGCACTGGTCTAGAGTACCTATTTAAATCCATTGGTAAGGAAGGCATGTAAATGAAATCTAGGCCTATACTGGAAAGAGAGCTGTGTATAAATCCTCTATGATGATAAACTGAAATGGCGAGGCATAACATCTAAAGTCTGACCTTACCTTCTTGTGATACAGGCTATTAGTACTTTTCAAAGGAGATATTCCATCTACTGGAACAGAATGGAAAATGGGAGCTGTCATATAAGTTTAGCCTACTGATCTTGTCATCTGTGACACTTGTATTTTTTTTCACACTGCTGAGAAGTACACAGTGGTCAGCTACACAGGTGTATGTGTGTTGATCATTTTAACCCATCTAATTATCAAATAATGTTGAGCATTACTACAACTCCCACACTCACTTAGGACGGGGGTGGCTCAATCGGTAGCATGCCAGGCTTGTAATCTGTAGTTCCCAGGTTCAAGTCCTAGCTGAGTCAGCATTGAGATTTATCTCCGCAAAATTTCCTGCCCTGCTCACGGTCAGTAGGGGACACCGGTGGACTTAGAAAGGCCATCGTCCGTCGGATGGGATGTTAAGCCATATCCCTGTGTGTGGGAGAGCCATACCCTGTGCATGTTAAAGAACATGCTGGATGGCCTTGACAGGAGGCTACCATCTGTCTCCCAACAGCTGTTCCAGTGGGTCCCCTCTCCCAACGTTCTCTGAGGCTTCGGGGTCCATGTGACCTGGCCATTTAGCCCATTGTGTGCAAAAAAAGTGCCACTCAGAGGTAAAACAACCCAACCTACACTCACTTCACTGTTGAAAAAACAACTACCATTGTGTTTTTTATTTGTGGGTTGCCTGCTCCAAGTGAATAGATACTTATATACCTTATATCAGCTCTTTGATTACTTTTCAAGTATTCTCTCTTATTAATGAATTGCCCTTAGCATTTATAGTGGTTTTACTCAAGAATTTTCTATAATATATTTTTTGAATGAATGACAGAAGCTTTATTAGAACAAATTAGTTAGAAATGTAATTTGGATTAGTAACAATAGTATTAAGTACCTGCTACCTATTACAGTTATTCCATGAACAATTATGAAGTAAACTTCTATTGCAAATAATCAAATCATTATTACAAATTATTACCTTTATACACTATATTACTGAAAAAAGCAATAAAATTTCCTTGCTTCATTCACAGGTAAAAAAGACTAATAATTGTAAATTTCAACTTTGCTTTTACTCCAATATTTTCAATCTATAAAAACAAAGGCATTAATTATTTTCCAGCAAACAAATGAACAGTGCAAATGAAATATGCAAAATACTTAGTACGAGTGATTTTTGAAGTAGATTATAAATAATAAAACAAGATACTCCACATAAATAAGAACCCAACAGGATATGACTTGTTTATTTTTTAGCTGCAAATAGCTTTGGAATTTTAATTTTGTCATCAAAACATTATTTTAACATTTTTAATGATTTCTAACATGATGAATTTAAAACAAGTGGCTTATTGGCATGAATTTCTTGATGTGTGATTATGTCAAGAATGTTTTTCTGTAACCAAACTCAGGCTCAATAATTATTGAAAATCTCAAGCTTGAAAATTTGAGCCCAAACTCATCTTTAGTGAGCAGTGGACTCTTTAATTTATAGCTATCAGTATTACACATGTAACTGTGGTGGAATCTCCAAAACATTTTGATATATCATTAATATTAAGAATTTGCAAGGAAATGGAAACAGCTTTGTATTAAGATCAAAGATGGTAGGGAACTCCATCTAAGGAAGTCTATTCCCCTCACAGCTGCAATCTATTGTAGGGGAGGTGGGTCTTGTTGCCCCTTCACTGCAGCCAATGCTGCCATTAAACTTAGTTGTTTCAACTATTAAATTCTTATATATAATTATTTATGTTTCAACTAAAAAAAATTTCCACCTATTCGTAGTCTAGTGAAAGGTTTTAGTAATAGTAGCTATCTGCCACAGAGTTGTTCAATTAAAATAGTTAATGCTAAATAAGTACAATGTATATTATAAACTGTTGATAATAATTTTTTGTGAAACTAAGATATATTTAGTATTGGTGATTAAATGCATAATTGTTTTGGTAAGAAGTAGGCAAACTCTGTTTTAATGATGCCACATCAACTCAAAGTGAAGAAATAATTGCCCTATGCTACTTGGATGAAGTAAAATAGTTTAAAGTAACTTAAAGTTGCCTGTTTTTTAGCTAAATGACAGACAACTTTAAATTACTTTAATTATTTTCTGGAAAAGTAGGTCATTTTATTGTAGAATAGTGTAATGGTAACATCTTTTCAGCATTGTAAAAATACAAATGATTTATAAAAAAAATAATCCTTAGATATGCCTATAGTGAGTTTTGAAACTGAAATGTATATGACCGTACTGTGAGTTTTGAAACTAAAATGAAGTATATAAAATTACCCCTATATATTATATATTTCACTTTTTATATTATTTAAACAATATAATGAACTTTGCATACATTTTGAATAATTCGATTTTGTCAAGTGTAATATGAATCTGTAACATATATGTTGCTTTAAACTACTAAGCTACTGTTAGCCAACCACTTCTGTATAAAAAAAGTGACAAAGGCATTACATGACCTTATATGTCAGTTAGACAGACATATCAGTGTATCCTAAAAAGATTTCCATTGCCAACTATATAAAATTGCTGTTGTGGAAAATAAATCTTACTTTAATGACTCTTAGTTAGGGAAACTCCCAGTTGGGGAAATGCCTAATTTTGAGCTACCACAAATATTTATTTTACTCATATTTCAAAAAATTAAATTACCTGAATTTTGAAACCTGATTTGAAAATGGGAGGACCCAATAAATATTTTGTGGAATGTAATTGCTGTCTTTAAAATTATATATATATATTGTTGTTTCTGTAGGGAAAAATAGCATATGTCCCACAGCAAGCATGGATACAGAATGATACTTTAAAGCAAAATATACTTTTTGTTCGTCAAATGCATGAACAATTTTACAATCAAGTTCTGGAATGTTGCTGTTTAAAGCCAGACTTGGAGATTCTACCTGGAGGAGATATGACTGAAATCGGGGAAAAGGTGAGTTTTTAATTTGTGTTACTTTCATCAAGTGAACTCAGACCTGCCTTCTAAAAATATACCATTAAAGATAATAATATGGACAGTAATGGTTAGTTTGAATGTGCGTTTATTGCACAGAAGTTATTATGTGATGGTCAAATTAATAAGCTGTTAATCAACTACTCTTACATTGCATTTTTAATGTGAATTCAGTTATAAGAATGTTACATTCAACAGTGTTAAAATTATAGAAATTCTGAAAAGCAATTCCAAATAAATCTTTTGTGAGTTTTAAAGATATCCTCACACTTGAATATTACTAGATTGGGTGTATTTGTATCCTGCTGTAAACCCTTAAAGTGTCGAAACCTAAAAGTTCCATGCAGGAGTTGAACCAAAATTCATTATAATAAGTGCCAATATCAAGAAAAATACTTTAGAGTAAGATTTTTAATGGTTATTCCAATTCTGTATGCTTACATATATTAAATAATTTCCATATAAGAAACTAAATTTAAGGATAAATTTGATGCAATGAAGCAGAAATCAGCCTTTTTATATAGTTAGTGGAGTTTTCTGAAATTTGTTTAAAACCTTTCATTTTTTTTTTACTTAAGTTATAAAAGTAAGGTATATAATGTGAGCCATCCTGAGGCCGAGTGGTTTGCACGCTTAGCTACTGATCTAAGGGACCTAGGTTCGAGCCCCAGGTAAGGCATGGACATTTGTGATGTCCATGCCAGGAAACAAAGCTACTTGTTTCCTAAACTATATTCATTTTCTCAAATGAAATGCTCTTTTTTTTATACTTGATATATTTCTATCCATGAACTATTTCAGGATAAAGTTGTTGATTTTTTTTTTCTGCTGAAATCACTTAAAAATTAGTTTGGCTACCATTCAGAGTTCATTATTTAAAACTTAGTGTTTTAAGAGATGGAGCAATTTTTGTTGTAAACAATACCATGTTATATTAAAGAGTTTGTGTGTATATGTATGTGCTGCTTTATTAGTAACTTCTTAAATCACAGTTTAATAATCTATTGATCACATAATGATCATCATGTGGTAATAAGAATTTTGAAGGATTAAAAATTTCTGTTTGGTTTAAAATTTAGGAAGCAGTAAAATAGGAATCATTTTATTGTATTTATTTTTACAGGGTATAAACCTGAGTGGTGGACAGAAACATCGAGTAAGTTTGGCACGTGCTGTGTATCAAGAGGCTGATGTGTATCTCTTAGATGATCCACTTAGTGCTGTTGATGCACATGTTGGTAAAGCCCTTTTTGAGAATGTTATAGGACCTAAAGGACTTCTGAAGAAAAAGGTGATCCTATTGTAAAATTAATAAAGGAAAATGACATTACAGAATTAAATGCTGCTTAGAAATGATACAAAAATAATATTCTGAGCTTTAAAGCAAACTGAAATATTATATGCATGTAATATAAATTTCTTATATATATAAATCAGATTCAATTAATTTTCAAGCTTGGATTCCCCTCCCCTTCTAGTGATGCACCATAGATCTATGTTAATCTTCATGTCATCTTGGCTCATTTTGGAGAGACTGTTTCCTGTCACGGGATTTAAGAAGGAAAGAATATGATTACTGTCAGCCTTAGTAGGCAGTTTAAGAAATGACACTGAAAGCATTTGAGGAATTTTGAAATAAAAACATAGAATGAAAATTGGAGCACAATGCTGCAATGGTGCCTGTGTGAAAATTTCTGTGTGATCTACTGGATCTATTGTGTGATTTTTTTTTCATGGAGTGATTACTATAGAGAGAGAGGTAAAAGTTCAGTGATATCCTTTAACAAACTGCTGAACATTTAGATGAATGTTGCTAATTTTTTAATGATATTGCTATAACACTATATTGATACATACCCACTACTATGGTATTAACATTAAATAAGAATACCATAACTTTCCAATAACTCTGTTTTTTTTACTAAAATATGTACCTAGTTACTTTACCTCCTATAGTAACCATATGCAAAATCTTGGAGATTGATACAATTGATAACTAAAAAAAACTACAGATGGACAGCCTACAAGTAATTAAAAAGGTAGTCACTTTTACTCTTTTGAGTATAATAATTGAACAATAACAACAAAAGAACTCTCTTGATTGTTCAAAGCTATCACAAACAGTTCCCATGCTACACCAATTATTGTGTAAATTTAGTAGTTATTTTAAAGATGTAAATAAACTAATTAAAGCATAAATGTAGCTTTAATGACTTCCACCAATATCTAAAATGTAAAAACAGTATATAGAATATATAATATATAGTATGAACATGATTACATCACTGAGTTTTAGATTGCATTTTGCATTAGAAATTATAAATAATTCCCTTCCCCATAAGATAGTGATGTATGATTTTATTGATGATGTCAAATACAAATGCATCAGAAGCAGTTAGTAGTGCTAACCTGTAATTGTATAAACTGATCTATTAGTGCAAATAGCAAAACCTGAGAATTATGCAAATTGGAAGAATTTGTTTCTGATCATGTTACATAGCTCAGTTATTGCAGTCTTGTCATAGAAACATAGGGTAAGAATTATTGTATTGATCCAGAAATATATTCTCCCCATATTTTCTAATTTTGTACTCCAGATTTCATAAGGAGAAATACGCATAGAGGTTCAGATTACATAGGGTGAAATATGCACAGATTTTTTTTTTCAGTGTGAAAAAACAGGAGTGTAATCAGAAAATTGAAATATGTTTCCATAAAAAACATTTATTTCCACAATTTGTGAGAAAAATATATGAAATGAATCATAAATTTAATTACCTACTTTAAGTGAATCTAAGATATGCTTTTTCCCTGACTTTTTAATAGTCCATAATTCATCTTACATTTGTGTCTAACTCATTACTTTTAATTTTATCCTCTTAATTAATTGTCTTCTCTGCTTATGGGCAGCTTACTTTTGAAAAGATAGGACTATCAATGTTCCCTCTGTTATCACATTGAAATGACCATAATGTAATCATCTCTCTTATATGGCACTTTGCAAAGTTTATCAGTACAACTTTTAGTGAATTTGTATAAGTGCTTCATGCTCTGAGAGAATGCACTTTGTGCCAAGGAGCTTTCAAATTGTGCTTATAGCAAAATATAGGATATGTCCGATTAATATATGTGAAACTGGAGAGAATAATGTGGACATAAGGCATTTGTGAGGCCTCAGAAAGGAAGATTCACAGCTCTGAAAAATATATATAATAAACTTCATGTTCCAGCAAAAAAAAAAAACTTGGCTTTCCAATGGAAACAGATTCTAGTGGTTAAATCATCTGGACTGGTTAGCTATGCAGGATTATCCAAAAGTAAATTCAAGGATAGAAGCATTCAGTATCTGTACCACTTGAAAAGAAGCAGCCTATCATTAAAATCACATTAATATTCAAAAACTTCTGGATAGTTTTAAAGTTTTTTTCAAAACTATCCAGATTTTATATCCAATTTTTTATTCAGACGTTCTGGAAGGCAAATGTTTTATAATTAGATCTTGAAATAAAAAAAAAGTACCTACTAGGACAAATCAGTAATTCAGACCAAACCTTTGTCTGACATGCTTTCTGCTATAACTATTGCTAAGGTTGATGTATAGGATGTGAAGATCAAGAGAATGAAAAACACAACTTCTGCCATACACCACATTAAACTGAACCATGCATTATTATACTTAAAGGCTCAAAGACAAAAATTCCAAAAAATGAAATTTCTCATTGAATGTGATCATTTGTGCAAATGTAAAAAGGTGGATGATAACTGATACCATGATTAAATGTGTGAATCTTGTGTAGTTTGATAGAAAGGCTTTATAAATGATCATTCCTTTCAGTGTTAGATTCTTAGAGGAGTTACTTGAACAAAGAAGTTAAAATTGCTTTGAAGTAGAAAATTTCAATCTCACTATTATATCTGGCATACTTAGATCACATCTTCAACTTTTAACTGCAGAAGTTAACAAGTCAGTAAAGATTATTTCACAAGTATTATGTTGATTATTTTATTCTTATGAAATGCAGATTTTGGCTACAGAGATGATAAAATGAGCATCTGTATCTCAGCCAGTGTATTGGATTACTTCTGCACTACTCAAACTATAGATGCAGAAGTGGATAAGAACCCACTTTTGAAAAATATTCATTATTATCTTTAAGTGAAGATTTCTCTTTGTGAAATGTAACTAAGATTTATGGGAATCAACAATGAAAAAAGCAAATGCAATTCTGAAATAATGCAAAATTGTATGTCATAGGCAAGAAAAATATTGTTCTGATCACAGTCATAAATATTATGATTAATGTTAATACAAATAATTTTCCTTCTAAATGAGTTATATTTATAAATTAATATTACTATTCATAATTTAACTAATATGTATATTAATTTTTAAACAATGTTTTGCTTCAAAGTTTATGAAATATTATATATACTAGCTGAATAGCACCTGGTACTGCCCTAGTGTCACTTTTAATATGTATGTTCTTAATTTCACTGCAGTAAAGATTCGTAAGTACTACCCCTAACCCCCACACTTTAGCACAGATTGAACATGAAGAAAATTTCTTGATGTTTGCTTAGGTCACTGCTGACAGCATGCTCTCTCATAGTCCATGGGTTTGTTTCTACCTAAACTGTCGAGGGGCAGGGATGGCTCAGTCAGTAGCGCGCTAAGTTCATAATCTGTAGTTCCCAGGTTTGAGTCCCAGCTGAGTCAGCATTGAGATTTATCTCCGTAAAATTCCTCGCCCTGCCCACAGTCAGTAGGGGACACCAATGGGCTTGGAAAGGCCGCTGTCCATCGGATGGGACGTTAAGCCTGGTCCTGTGTGTGGTGTAACGCTCCAAACAAATGCAAAATACTTGAAGTTTTTATGCTCCGGATAGCTTAGACGGGCGCCAGGCAATAATTAACAAATTGCCAAAAGTAGAATAAGTTGATAATAAGTTGATTTAGGGTTCAAATACCAGCGAGTGTTAATGAGTAAGAATCAAAATGATTGTCAAGTAAATATAATTTACTTGACCTAAAAAATCCTTAAAAATCCTTAATTTAAAAATGACGTAAAAATCCTTAATTCGCGTTGCTCAAGAGAAAAAACTGTACAGACTCAAAAGGTTTATAACAAAACAGATTTATTTCCAAAATAATTCAACTCACCAAGACATCAATGAAGAAAACACAACTCCAGTGCTACACGCACTGTGCTTGGTGCTACGTACCTTGTGCTCGTGCACTCGCTTGTGCTACTCTCTGCCTCTGCCTGCTTACTCTTCCTTAGTGACTCGCAGGCCACCGGTTTTTGACAATGAGCCGGCGCATGCCGGGAAAGACATTTGCATACTATGACGAACGACGCAAGCTATGACGCAAGAGTGGGCGTGTCCTTGGCACGCGCTTTAACGGTATAGTCGGAAGATCGGAGTTGCGGCGCATGCGCAACTCCGAGAAACTTGGAAACGAGTGTTGTGATGCCAAAATGGAAATAAAAATCCCCAAAATGATAAATATAACGTAAATTAAACAAAATTGGTTAAGGTAAAGCAAAAGTGAACGATGGGGCATCACAGTGGGAGAGCCATACCCTGTGCACATTAAAGAACATGCTGGATGGCCTTGATGGGAGGCTACCATCTGTCTCCCAACAGCTGTTCCATTGGGTCCCCTCCCCCAACCTTCTCTGAGCTTTCGGGGTCCATGTGACCTGGCCATTTAGTCCATGGTGTGCAAAAAAGTGCTGCTCAGAGGTAAAACAATCCAACCTAAACTGTCAAGATTCTTATTTCCGTTATGACAGATTTTGCTGCCCTGTGACTCCCGTGATATTTTATCATTTCCAAATTTCCTGCATAGTTTACCCCATGTGCTCCAGTAGTTGGTTTAAAAAGCAGATTCTTACTTGGCCTGTGACTTTATTTCTATACAAATAGTCACAGCTCGGATCTCACCTTTAATCTGCATATTGTGCTTTTTACTGCCCTAAAGGTTAGTCGTCGTCCCCACCCTGGATATCTTAGCACAGTTTCAACACATAATTTCCTGGTGTTGCAAATATTGTTGACTCAGTGAGCACTCTCAAAGGCCATGGCTCCATCGCAAACTATTGAATTTTTTATTTTGGCAGATTTGGTATTCTGTGACTTCTGACATATTTGACCAAAAGGTCCCAAATTTTGTAGTGCATTTCCCCTGCCTGATCCCTTATTAGATTAAAAAATGAGGTCCCTAGTTGGAATGGGATGCCATAAAGCAATAACATCTTTGTAAAGTGAGAAATCTGGCAATAGCAGTAGATTTGAATGTTATAATGACTTACATTCACAGTTCTAAGTAAATGGCAACAATATATTTGACAGTGATTGTTTCTCACAGGAATGGCATGCTAAATATTTTTGCTTTTAGCAAGTATTTTAGCATTGTATAATTTTGACCTTTTGACTTGAAACTTGGCAATGCAACCTGGACCACAACCAGAAACATTCTTTGAAAATCTGAAGCTTCTACTGTGATTTCCCAATGAGTTATGGCTGCCACAGACACACATAGAGAGACACCTTCTTTTATTATCACAGATTATAAAACTTTTTGTAATATTCTTAACTTCAAAAACTAATGTTGCCTAAAAATATTAATACAGATATGAATTAAGATTGTTACTAATATTTATTTATAAATATGCTCTATTTGGAAGAAAAATGATTCATGTTTATCATCAATAATGTAAAATTTGTAAATGTCACACACTTAGAATTTAAAGAAATGGCAAAACTCATAATTTTAATCACAAATAAATTTTAGAGCTATAATTCTTATTTCTAACAGTAATGGGGGGAAAAACTAGAAATGCTATATATTTGAATATATTAATTATATTTGTATTTTCTTTTTTCCTATCATAAATCTACCAAATATAAAAGTTCTCCAATAATAATAATAGAAACATAAATAAGAATTATCTATGTAATGATAGATCTAGGACTAACTATGGTAACATTGTAGCTTAGTCCACTGGCCATCATTATACAGGTTTCTGATTCTGTGAGATGTTGCTCATAACCTGCAAAATTTCTAAGTGTTTACAAATTATTATTAAAAGTTCTAAACTTTCTGCAAGATGTTATAGATTCCATCTCCAATAGTATGAATGGAAAAATATTTTGTTTCCTGTGAAATTTTCCAAAAGGAACATAAACCCTTTTACATTTCCACTCTTCATTTAGAGAAATATATTCAGTGATATTCATATACCCTAGTATATTATGCAATCTTATTCTAACATATTTTTATTCACAGACAAGGATTTTGGTCACAAATAATATTTCCATATTACCATATGTTGACAACATTGTCACCATGAAGGATGGTGAAATAGAAGAAACTGGTACTTATGATGAGTTGATGAATAGAAAAGGACCATTCTCTGCATTTATTATAGAACATCTTAAAAAGCAAGAGACTGCTGATTCTGACAGTGAAATTAATGAAGAAGAAAGGTACTAAAATAGTGCACTTTCCTGCATTTTTTTTTAAATTATTTTCCCATTGCATTGATTCAGTAAAAACATAACTGCAAATAGTAATATTATCTTTAGACATATATATATATTTAGAGGAACTCCTTTTTAAAACACTAGAGCAGTGATGGTTTTTTAAAACACTAGAGCAGTGAACTATGGCAAGTGGGCCAAATGCGACCCCCAATATACTTTAATCCAATCCACAAAATATTTATGAATCCAGTAAAAAATTTAAAATAAAAATTTTAGCATTTATATTCTCATTAATATATATATTTAGTCTGCATTAATTTTAAATCTTTATATACTTAGCAACTCAAATTATATAAAAAAAAAGTAAATTTGTTTTATTTGTTAATTTTTTTTACAATATGGTACCTAAACTTTGGCCTTTGTCTTATAATATTGCACATCTCTATTGGCCCAGAAATGAAAAGTTTGTCCCCCACTTCCCTAGAGAAAGTGTAACGTGCATGTTTTTATATTTTTATTCAAATTTATATTGCAGTATGAACGTGTTACACTACAGACAACAATCCATAACCAAAGATGTGGAATCACCTGACTATATTAGAAGCTTAAGTCATGCAGGAAAATCCACAAGTAGACAATTATCTCACTCTGTGAAAAGAACATCTGCTGAAGCCATATCTAAGCCATCTAGTGCACTAATAGAGGAAGAGAAAATGGAAGTTGGAAAGGTGAATATGTTTAAAGAGAAAACTTTATGCTATTTCATCTTCGTATTAGCCTCAATAAGAAAAAATTAGAATTGTGCCTTTTAAAACTGGTTTCCCCAATTGATATGCATGATTTTACTAAATTCTGAGATGAAGGAGTGTGTGATGGGCAATATATTTTTAAAAATTAAAAAAATCATAATGGGATATAAAGCTAGAGATCCATGCCACAAGTCCAAAAAATCATTCACAATTGCATCTCTTTTTTTAAAAAAATAGGGTGTTTGCATTTATAATTTTTCTCAGTTAAGAATTTGGTCTCAAGAGGAAGAAGAACTGTTGTCATAAATCATTTAGTAAGAATGACAGGGCCCTTTATTTTAGGTCAAATTTTCATTTCTCATTAATTTCTAAGTAATCATTATAGTTTATTCTCATATAATCTTAATATCCAGGACTGCATATGGGGAAGTCAGGGGGAGGGCATTCAGTGCAGGTCTAGCAGAGGGATGGTTCCTCATATTTGTTGAGAGGGAAAGATATGTATAATGAGTGTGTAATAAAAGATAAAATAATGAATGATAAAAATGAATTATGATCTTTTTTAAAAAAGGGTATAAAATAGTTTTGAAACTGGCATAAATAAAAATTAGGAATATTGAATTTGAAGGTTTATGATCATCATCATCATCCTCAAGCAGCCATGGGCTACGGAGGTCCAACCAGACCGTGCAATTTAGTTCTCCAAGCAAGTCTATCCTGAGCTACATCTACTGCATCTGGCCACTGCACACCAATTCTAACAAGGTCCTGTTTGACATTGTCTGCCCACCGCATCCTAGGTCTCCCCTTCTTTCTGAGGCCTTTAGGCACACTGTTCATAACCCTATTCGCCAATCTATAATTATTCATACGGGCAACATGGCCAAACCAACGGAGTCTCTCTCTGCACAATATGCTGCTTAAAGGAGGTTGCAAACTCCTTTTCCTAATCTCATCATTAGTTACAAAGTTGAACCACCTAATGCCCAAGATACTGCGTAAGCATCTGGAATCAAAAGCATCTAGTTTCCTGTTATCTTGTTTACAAAGTGTCCAAGTTTCACTACCATAACTAACCCTAGAAAGAACCAAACTATTATACAGTCTAATTTTAGTCTTTAGGTGTATACGCCTATTTCTCCACACTCTCCATAGATTCTTAAAAGTCCCAGCAGCAATCCCTATTCGTCTGTTAATCTCATGCCGCACATCACCATTATCAGTTACATAGCTCCCAAGATAATTAAACTGTGACACCTGCTCAAGACTGCAACCATTCAGATTAACTGAATCACAGCCTGCCTGACCAATTTTCATCACTTTAGTTTTCTCTCTGTTTATAACCAAACCTACTCTACTACCAGTCTCATTCACAGCTTGAATGAAAGAGTTCATCTCATCAACATCATTTGCCAAAAGGGCTAAATCATCAGCATAATCTAAATCAGAAATTTTCGTATCTCCAGCCCATTTAAGGCCAAAATCTTTCCCTTGAAGTGAATTTCGCATAACATAATCAATAACCAAGCTAAAGAGAAAAGGAGACAAAATGCACCCTTGTCGAACACCAGAAGTAATGCTAAACCAATTGCTACAAGCCTTACCAACTCTCACACACGACTCAGTGTTATTATAGAGAGCTTTCATAATGTTAACTAACTTGTCTGGTATACCATATGATCTCACAATCAACCACAAATTATGACGATCAACAGAGTCGAAAGCCTTTTTGAAATCAACAAAGCTAGCAACCAAAGGTTTCTGAAACTCTAAACATTTCTCAAGAATCTGCCTAAGTGGAAATATCTGATCTACACATCCCCTACCACTTCTGAATCCACATTGCTCATCACGCAATTGCCTGTCAACCAGATTCTTAATTCTATTAAGCACAATCATGGAAAGAACTTTACCTGGAACAGAGAGTAGGCTGATACCCCTATAGTTATCACAAGAACTGCGATCACCTTTTTTGAAAATAGGGATAACAATAGCTCTGGTAAAATCCTTAGGAACCATGCCTTTATCATAAAAGAGATTCAGAATTTCAGTCATCCAAGTGGTAACCGAAACATTCCCAGCTCTAAGCATTTCCGTAGTAATTTCATCTACCCCTGGGGATTTATGAAGTTTAAGTTTAGAAACAGCCAAAATAACTTCAGATTGTGTTATAGGGCCAACATTAAAGCCACCAATGCATCTATCATCATTGCAAACAATGGGAGTAGAACAAACTACATTGTTTAGAACATCACTGAAATGCTCAGCCCACCTAGCCATGACAGAATCCTCCCCTATAACCTTACCTTGTTTATCCTTCAATCCTTGTATGCCTGTCCGTTTTCTACCACACAAAACATTAACTATCTGGTACAGCTCTCTGCTGTTGTGCTGTCTAACTGCTTCCTCAGCTTTGTCAGCCAAACCATCAAGCCAAAGATTCTTATCAGCAGCTAACTGATCCTTTACAAGTTTATTAAGGTCTCTGTAATGCTTTCTATTAGGACTAGTAGGGTATTGATTAAGGGCATTCCTGCAGTTCTTTCTTTCCGAAATAAGCTCAAGTGCTTTATCACTCAGATAATTTTGCCTCTTCTGCTCCTTTTTTCCTAAAAGAGTACTGTTAGTGTCCAAAAAAGCCTGTTTAAAATGATCCCATTCTTCCTCAACTTCAGTAGTAAGCAAACCATGACTGTCATAATGACTAAGTAACCTATCATGGTAAGCTTTGGCTATAACTGGATCTTTCAGAGCTTCAGTATTAAAAGTAAATTTTTTAACCCTAGCACAACACTTTTTAAGTTTAAGTTGCAACACACTTTTAACAAGGTAATGGTCAGATCCAATTTCAGCTCCCCTATATGCCCTGGTATTCCTAACAGAACTAGTCCATTTGCTGTTAATTAATATGTAATCAATCATATTCTTATGCAGCCCATCAGGTGAAACCCATGTGTACTTATGTATGTCGCGGTGTTTGTAATAAGTGTTAGTTATTCTGAATCCATTGAGTTTACTTACCTGTAGGAGACGTTGCCCATTGCTATTGCAGCTACCAATACCAAAAGGGCCTATTACTCCTCCCCAAAGGTCAGAGTCAGTACCAACTTTGGCATTGAAGTCACCAAGAACAAGGGTAATATCTCCTTTCTTGACAGAATTCAAAATATCCTGAAGTTGTTCATAAAACCTATCCTTCTCATCCTCATCGGCATCCTCAGTGGGGGCATAACAGCAGATAACATTCAAGTCTTTAACGCTTGACTGAAATTTTGCTGTAAGAAACCTTTCATTAATGCACTCATATCCTAGAAGAGCATCGCTAGCGTGTCTGCTGAGAAGCAGACCCACGCCTTGGTGATGCTTTTTGTCGTCCCTCCCTGAAAAGAGAAATTTAAGATTATTTTTAAGAATCTGACCTTTATCTGTCCATCTGGTCTCTTGCAAGCCGAGAATATCTAAATTATAACGGTGGAATTCTTGTGTGAGGACATCAAGAGAAAAAGCTCTGTGCAGAGTCCTCACATTCCAACTACCTATGGAGAGAAAATGGTTAGTGGGATGTTTAAAGAAACTATGTTTATTGAGAGAGGGAATGCCGACAATATCAAACAGCCCCCTAATCGCAGACATGGGGCAAAGACCCGTTCCCCCACTACTAAAGGCTGAAGCCATCTACACTGGAAGACTTCCTCCAATGTAGAATTTGACGATGCCAATAGAAGCAAAGAGTTCAGGTGCCTGCGATGACTTCTGCTCAGGATTATCCACCAGCTGATAAACATATCCTGTGGATCTATTCACTTGGGGCTGTCAACCCACAAACAAAAAGAAAACACAGCGGGAGATTTTCCCTCCACAGAAGCCCACCAGTGCAGCAAAATCAGGATCCATAATCAAGCTCAGAGCCATATATCTGTCCAGTCCAGTAGGTTTATATGGTCAGCACCAGGGCCCTGTGTGGTTGACCACTCCTCAGCAGGGTAGAAAAAAAAGAAAAGTAGCCATAGTTGTCCAGATCAGTAGGCCACACTAATCTGGCAGCCCTCCCCTTCCGTTCACTTCCACAAGAGAGTATCTCTTTTGAAAGTTACTAACGGTCCGCACCACGAGAAGGCGGGGTTGGACATTAGGAGCTAGGCCTGGCCGGTTCTATGCATCATCACAGGGGATTGGTGCATAGCTCTCCTTCCAGTGACTACCTAGCTACCATTTACGGATGAAAATCGACAAAAAAAAACCTATCAGCCAATATATAAAACCACCTCTGTATTATGCAAAGAAGCACATGTGCAGCCAATCAGTGTCACGTGCCCAGGTCACGAATGGTATATACGAAAAAGTGGGCAAAACTTTACGGAGTGGTAGAACGCAGCTATATGAGCAATATTCATCATAGAATGTATGGGCGGAACGCAAACGGCGAGCCGCTAGGTGGCGTTGGAAATGGTATAAAAGGGTCGGTCCTCGCACCCAACGGCATTTCTACCGTGGATTGCCGAGAGGATGGCTGGTTATACTAACCACGAAATGGCAGATATGCACTTTGTGTACGGTGCGGCGGATGGGAATGCAAGTGAGGCACAGAGACGTTACCGCGACCGGTTTGCATTGGCGGCTGTGTGAAACGGGATCCTTCACCGTGGCCAAACAAGATGCAAGGCGTGAAAGGAGTGTCAGGACGCCGCAACTTGCAGAGGACATTCTGCATAGGGTGGAAGAGCGACCGGGATGTAGCACGCGAGCGGTTTCCCGTGCAGTACACGTGTCCCAAATGTCGGTTTGCTGTGTGCTACAGGAGGAAGGAATGCACCCGTATCGTACGCAGAAGGTACAAGCGTTGTCACCGGTGGACTATCAGCCACGTGTCGATTTCGCACATTGGTACCTCCAGCAGAATGCAGCGCAGCTGGATTTTGGTGCACATGTTCTGTTTACGGATGAGTGCACTTTCACCCATGAGGGCATTTTGAATACCCACAATTCACACACGTGGGCATCTACGAACCTGCATGCCACACGTCCTCATTCGTTCCAGCAGCGGTTCTCCGTAAACATTTGGGCAGGGATCCTTCATGACCATTTGGTTGGCCCATACCTCCTGCCACACCGTCTGGACAGCAAATCGTATAACACATTCCTACGAGAGGTGTTGCCGGAGCTGCTGCGTCCGATTCCAACCCCCAGCAGGTCGAGAATGTGGTTCCAGCATGACAGTGCACCTGCAGACTTAGACTTAGATGTGCGGAACACTTTACATGCAACGTTCCCAGGGCGATGGATTGGTCGAGGTGGTCCCATAGCTTGGCCACCAAGATCGCCAGATCTCTCGTGTTTGGACTATTTCCTGTGGGGCCATATGAAAAGCCTAATCTACGAGTGCCCCATTGAAACCGATATGGATCTAGTCGCCAGGATTACCGTTGTTGCCAGCGATATTCGGGAAATGCCTGGTGTCTTCGCAAATGTGCGTCGGTCCCTATCCCGCAGGTGTGAAGCCTGTATTACAGCTGGCGGCAGCTCTTTTGAGCAATTTCTTTGAGCATGTACCTCAATTACATTCCTGTTAATAAAATGTTTTCTGAAGTATCTCCTCTCCTTCTTGTGTTCATTCTTTAAATGTGACAGTGGAAAACTACCTTTTAACTTCTCACCACTTGCGTTCCGACCATACATTCTATGACGAATATTGCTCGTATAGCTGCGTTCTACCACCCCGTAAAGTTTTGCCCACTTTTTCAGATTCACCCTGTATATATATAATACCTTAGTCAGAACTCTCGCAGGCAGTATTTCATTTCATCTCAACGTGGGAAAACCAAAGGATTTATCTGATTTATACAAAGGCCAGAATGTTTTAGCAAGATGCCTTATAAGAGCATCTCCGAAACAATGATGCTGGTAGGCTGCTCACACTATGCAGTAGTTAGTACCTATCAAAGATGGTCCAAAACAGGTGACACTTCATGCCATTGATAAGGCGTGGGCTGGCCATGCCTCATTAATGCCACAGGTCAGCACAGGCTATCTCGTCTTTTCCGCCACAACAGGAGGGCTACTATGGCTAACATTACCCATAATTTCAATTGTGGTAAAGGGCCCAATGTGTCCGAACACACAGTTCATGATAAGCTCTTGGATATGGGTCTCCGCAGCTGCAGACCCATTTGTCCTATGCTCACAGCCATTACCATCATCACCGCTTGCACTGGGCATGTAATCATCGACATTGGACCACAGAAGACTGGAAGAGGTGGCATGGTCAGATGAATTCCATTTTCTGTTACACCATGTGGACAGATGAGCTTGTATGTTATGTTTACCCACAGAAGCCTTCTTACCTGGATGCACTGTGGGATGGATCCAGGTGGCTGGAGGGAGTGTGATGGTCTGAGCATTATTTTCTTGGGGAACACTTGGAAATTATCCCTGTAGAGCAAACTCTGACAGCTGTCACCTACCTGAACATTGTGGCTGATTAAGTACACCCCTTTATGGCAACTATTCCCTGACGGAGATGGTATCTTTCAGCAAGACAATGCCCCATGTCACACTGTGAAGAAGGTTCAGGAATGGTTCCTAGAACATGATGAGGAATTCCATTTATTACCATGGCCCCAATTTCGCCAGACATGAATCCTTTGTGGTTTGAGTTGCAGAAACGGGTACAAGCAGTATCACCCCAACCAAGTAATTTGTGGGAACTGCGGGATCTTGTTGCAGTCATGGTACCAAATATCAAGCGACACTTACCAACATCTCATTAAATCTATGCCTCATCGGGTGAGAGCTCTTTTGGCAGCCAGAGGAGGACCTACATCATATTAGGTAGGTGGTTTTAATGTTTTGGCTGATCAGTGTATATCTAAACAAGTTTAATCTACTTATGAAATGAGAGAGATATATTTTGTCAAAACTTAACTTTTCTCATATTTCCATTATTTCAATTATTGAGATTTCTATTTCTCATAGAACATTTTTCAGCAGTACCCATGTGTACAATGGGGGTAAAATGTAATGTATGTTTTTACAAATTAATGCTTTCTTACTTCGATTACATTTATTTGCTTCCCTTCATAAGTACTCACTGTTCATATTCTTTTTGTGTACTGTACATACCTACTTAATTATATTTAATTTTTACTGCACCCAGCACACTTTTGATCCTTATTTCTGTCTTTAGCAGACAGACATATTTTCAAGTTTGGAAAATATAATTGTTTCTTAAAATGCAATAGTACCATTAATTGGATTTTAAAAAATATTAAAACGCTAATAAAATGTCAATAGAAATGTTATAAACCACTTTATTTGTTTGAACTTATTAGAAATTGAATTAGGTGAAATTCGTTAGGTAAAAATCCAATAGTATATAAAATTAAAATTTAATTTCACAAATTCACTATTAAAATCCAGAATATTGTTATCAGATTATGATAATTTTAAACAAGAAAATGGCATCAGGTTATCTTTTCTACCAATCAGCAAAAAAAACAAGCTTTATATAAACAGATGTTTCAAGCATACACTTACTGTTAATCACTTATAAGTAGGTTCTCATCATAATTCAAGTTCTTTTTTATATAATTGCTGGTGCATTCCATCTTCGAGTTGCCATTTGGCATCTGATCTTTCACCATTGATAGTTGCTGAGTCACTGTGGTTCTTTCTTGGTGCTTCACTCAATATTTTTTTGGAGATAACAGTCCTTATTTTTACCCTGAAACATATTACTTCTTATTAGTTTAAGGCTAACTTAACTTATTATTAAACTAATAAGATTATATTGGCTGCTTGATGATATTGTTCATATCACCAAGCAGCCTAATATAATTATATTATTTTAGGCTGCTTGGTGATTCTGTTAATTTTCTGTCACTTTCTTGTATTAGAAGGTCATACTTCGAATGTTATTTTCACCAACTGAGAATACTTATTTTAGAAAGCCATCCTCCAATTTATATTCTTTTACAAATATACAAAATTCAAAAGGAAAAACTTCAAAAAGACCATGACCAGACACATTTCATCCAATAATGCATCATTCCAATGGCATCTTCAGCAGTAACAGCCAATGTTGAGTGAGTGCCATTTATAGCACTTACCCTCTGGCAGTGATATATTTATATTATGCCTTCGTATAATGGTTGTGAGGGTATTCGTTAAAAGTTCTAAATTTGAAAAGGGTGCAGTATATTTCATTTGCTCAGGATTTTTTTGTGCTGGGTTTAATTGTGTTCCTTGTTTATATTTATTAAATTTGAAATTTTTTTTACGGACATTTTCTTTGATGATCTGCTTGTTGTCCTATATTATATATGTATAGTAATTCTTTTTCCAAGGTTTCTTTAGTAGAACAATATTTCAATACTCTAGTAAAGTAAATATGAAAAGCTGCCTATTTTTTAATTAACTTGGTGGGTAGAGTTTATTGCTATTTTATTTGGGGTATATATAGGTTTTTGACAAACCTCTGTTTTACAATTTACCCTATTATGTTCTATTGGGATTTTAAGGTATGGTAGTCATCCATCTTTTTCGGCTTTGTGGGTGAATTGTGTTTGTGGCATAGCACTGTTAAAGTTATTTATTAACTCTTGCAATTCATTTGGGCTCTATAATCCCAAAACAGTGAAATGCATCTATGTATCTTAAATACAATGTAGGTTTTTAATTTGTACATTGTAATGCTGTAGTTTCACACATACATTAGTAGTTTTTAAATTAAAGCATAGTGCTGTAATTTCAACATGGTGGAGGAAGGCATCCACCATGAAATCAGACAGGGTGAGCCCATTGGGATTCTTCTGCTCCTGTGCCATGCTGTCAACCATGAGCCAATTTCATGAGGTCCTCATATACACTAAAGTACTTTTGGGCTATTGTCCTGGCTTCTTCTAGCCATTTTATTTTGAGTCGCATTACTGCATGCATCCATCACTGGTGTGCTGGGATACAGCGATACGACATCAAATGAGTGTAATGGAGTCATTGATTTTTTTATAGGCATATTTCTTATAATTTCCACTGCCTCATGGCAGGATTTCAGAATGTAATTATGATTTGGGAAGTAGATGTAAAGAAATCAAACATAGCTAGCTCCAGCTTATATTTGGGGCTTTTCTTTTAGAGACCAGTGGTGTAAATGGTAATTTTCTTTGTGCAGTTTTACTTTGATTTAAAAACTTTAAAAACTAAATAGTTCAATCTGTTTGACCATATCATTTTTGACTGCTTGGAGTTTTTTAAGCATAGGTATGAGAAAAATTTCTTTTTAATCATGTAGGGAATATAAAATATATCGTAATTTTTTTTTTCATGCATAGGTAAAACGAAGTGTATATCTGAGTTATTTGAAGCATGCAAGCTACTACCTCATTTTTATATTTACATTTTGCTATGTGGTATATCAAGCTCTTCAGGTAAGAAATATATTTGTTCTTTGTTATTCCAGTTATTGTTATTTCCAGTGTTCAGTTTTTCCTTTAATGTATTCCTTCATGATTAAATCTAATTATAATTTATCTACTTAACTAGAACACCAAAAAAAAAAAAAAATTTAAATTCTGGCATTGTAATGCATTTTATATATTTTCACGTAGTTTACCAGCTTTTTTTTTTAAATAAATGGATAATATTTCATAAAACTCACTGGAAAAGTATGTACTGTGAACTTTGTTTCAGGCCTTGAATTTTATGTGATATTTTCTTGAGATTAAGAAAATTAAAATTTTGGCCACCTTCCAAGTTGCATAATATAGGCTTTAAAATTCCACCTATGTAATAACACTTAATGTATCATAAGTTACAATTGTGTAATGCTTTTTGTAGCTAACTTACCATTTTATCTGGTATTTATTTTATCTTGGTCCTCAACTCAATTATATTAACTGCTCTGAAATATATAGAAGATGGCACTCCCCAGGTTACAAGCTTTCATTTAATGTACAACTCATTTAGAATTTACCCCATGGAATTGATCCCATTGGGACCATTGTCTCCCCAAAAAAAGGGGAACAGACAGAAAGGAGGTACATAATTTGAGATAGTCTGTGATAGCTCCCACATCAGAAGCTTTCATTTAAAATGTAACTCATTTGCATTCAGAAATTGCTTATTCATTTCTCTCTATTTTTTTTTCGGAGGCAGGAAGAAAAGTTGGTAGCTTAAACCCTTGTTTTAAGTTATCATAAGAGAAAACTGTATGCTGAATTTAGTAGTCTTATTTCTTACCATTTAGGAGGAATTCTCCTATGTTTTGGGAGGATGAAATTTGTGCCAAACCCATTGACAAACATAAACAAAAACTTTCTCATTGATCTCAGAACCATCATAAGGGTGAGAATTGGCATAGTTGGTACTACACCAGGTTTGTAATCTGAAATTCCCATGTTCAAGTCCCAGCTGTTGAGCATTCCAGTTTATCTCTGCTAAACCCTACCCTGTTCTCAGTGATAGAGACACTGATGGGCTTGGAAAAGCTACCATTTGTTGCCCATGTGCAGGAGAGCACACCTTGTGCATGTTAAAGAACACACTGGGTGGCCTTGACAGCATGTTGAATATCATGCCATTCAGAGGTAAAGCAACCCAACCCAGAACCACCATGCAAAATTTGGTTATATCTTAAGAGGTCTCCAAATGCATATTGAATAGACAAATAACTTTCTAAAATGTAGATTGCAATCAGGTGTTGGGATATTTTATTTAATAATAGTACCCTTTTTTTCACACTATTAATGTAACAGAGAAGGATTTTTATCAAAATATAGAGCAGTGAGATCTGGATTTTTTTTTTCTTTAGAATAAACTGCAAGCTGAGTGTAAATAGTTTGCAAATCACTGCTTTAGTCCATGTCTTGTGATTAAGCATATTTTTGTGAATCGTTTTTTGTAACAAGAAAATGATATCAGAGCTTATTAGTCATGTTTCATTAAAACATTCAGCTTCTCATTTGCAGAATGTGCTTATTTCCTTAAGGTTTTGTTAACACTCAAACTGTAATCAAATGTAGTACATATCCATACATTTTTCTGCATACCAAATATGCAATGTGTAGTTTTCATGTTTTTATCAATGATATTTAATGATAATATATACTTTTTTTTTCATCCACGAAATAATATCAGCTGTTAGGCCTTGTCAGGCCATCTGCCTCGAATTTCCTGTGAAGGAGGGATGTTTTCAGGTTTAGTGGTGATAGTTCATCCTCAATGCAGGTGTGATGGTGGATACCTTGCATCACTCTGATCATGCTGTTTTTCCATGTGCTAGTGAAGTTTTCAGATGAGAGACCCAGAAAACATGAAGAAATGTCGATAGAGAAAGGGTGAAAGAGAGTGTTAGTGTTCATGGTGTAAAGTCTGATGTGATGTAATTGTTTCAGTCCTGAGAAGGACTTTTTTGGTATTGTGTGGAAGGAGTGTTGTTATGGAGGTCTTCATGTGTATGGTTCAGTCTTGCGAAACACTTTTAGGTGAGAGTCCTAAAAAGGATGTTGTTGCATGTTTTTGTGTTGTGGTATGTGTGTTGAAGAAAATATGTGTCAGTTGTTATTATTTCAATTTAGTATGTTGGGTGAAAATGAAAACTCGATGTCTTTCAAGTAGGAAGGTAGCTGAAAGTTATTGTATAAGGTTGCCTTGGGAAGAAGTTTTGTAAGGTTTTTTGGGGGGAAGGGATTTGTATTTGAGTGTTATTGGTAGATTTTTAAAGTTTGTAAGTATAATTCTTAGTGGGGGCGGGGGTGTTTCAGTCGGTAGCGCGCCAGGCTCGTAATCTGTAGTTCCCAGGTTCGAGTCCCAGCTGGGTCAGCGTTGAGATTTATCTCAGCAAAATTCCCCGCCCTGCCCACGGTCAGTAGGGGACACCGATGGGCTTGGAAAGGCCGTCGTCCGTCGGATGGGACGTTAAGCCGTGACCCCGTATGCAGGAGAGCCATACCCTGTGCACGTTAAAAAACACACTGGATGGCCTTGACGGGAGGCTACCATCTGTCTCCCAACAGCTGTTTCAGTGGGTCCCCTCCCCCAACCTTCTCTGAGCCTTCGGGATCCATGTGACCTGGCCATTTAGCCCATGGTGTGCAAAAAAGTGCTGCTCAGAGGTAAAACAACCCATAATTCTTAGTGCATTTATATATATATATTTTGGAGGGGGAACAAAACATTATTTAACTATGTTGAATGTTGCAAAGGATGCTAAAATGATGGAGGTTGGTCAAAGGATATGATGAAATAGATTTCAAATAAGGTTTTTTAATGAAATTTGTGTTTTTGATTATTTTCTCACAAGTGAATGTAGGGTAAATTCTAAATCATTATATCTGGGTAGAATTTTGGAATTATTGTGTATATGGTTAGTTCCTGTGTGGGAGTTATTCATGCAGTATGCAGGAAATCATATATCTTGTCCGTTGTAGTGATCATAGTATGGCTGTTAGCTCTGTGTGCCATACTATGAGTGTAAGGTGTAAACAACGTATAAGAGAAGTTGAAGTTAATCCTTTTGTGCAGTGAGAAGCTGCAAGAGAAAGTGTAAAGGAAATGGGACAAAGGGAGAAAGGTGCCACTAATCCTTCTGATAGTAGATAAGGAAGGAGGGATGAATCAGTCAGGTTGGGTTGGGTTATTTTACCACTTGAGCAGCACTTTTTTTGTACACCATGGGCTAAATGGCCAGGTCACATGGACCCCGAAGGCTCAGAGAAGGTTGGGGAGGGGACCCACTGGAACAGCTGTTGGGAGACAGATGGTAGCCTCCCGTCAAGGCCATCCAGCGTGTTCTTTAACATGCACAGGGTATGACTCTCCCACACACGGGGCCACGGCTTAACGTCCCATCCAACGGGCGACGGCCTTTCCAAGCCCATCGGTGTCCCCTACTGACTGTGGGCAGGGCGGGGAATTTTGCGGAGATAAATCTCAACGCTGACCCAGCTGGGACTCGAACCTGGGAACTACAGATTACGAGCCTGGCGCGCTACCGACTGAGCCGCCCCCACCTCGAAAAAATCAGGAAGGGAAGGACAGAGGTGAAGGGTTAAGAAGTGGGGACCACAAATCTTAAGTCAGACCATCAAGAGGAATTGAGTAAAGGTGCACAACAACCAGGGAGTGAATAGAAGAGAAGTTAAAGGTCAATTATAGCAATGGACTAGGGCAAGTGAAGAGAAGAGGGGAAAGTACATAAACAATAGGGAAAGAAAAGTCATCTGAGTGAAAAGCTAGCTGCCAACTGACAAGAGATTAAAGCAAGATAAGGAGGGTAGAGCTTGAAACAACATATCTTGTGCAACAAGGAAAGAGTTTCAAGGAAACAGGACAGTGGATTAGATACGATGGAAAACACCAATCTCTTTCAGGAAAAGGAAGAGTTTGATCCATATAAAAAATCTAGAGTGTGACACATTAGGGTGGAGAAGAGTTGACAGTGTAGGAGGACTGGGGTTTATAGCTAATACTAAATGGAAGAGTTTTTCTCTTGCCTGGCTGTAATGTGGGCATTACATGAGGACATGATCAACAGTTTCAATTTCAGTGCAGTGTTTACAATAGGGATTGTTTTTGTTTTTATCATATGGAGAAATTTGTTTAATTTAGGTTGCCCAAGGCGAATTCTATGTAATTTGACCTGTAATATTCTGGGATAATGTGTTGGCATATTGTTAAAGTTCGTAGGCAGGTTGTTAATGTTTTTCTAAAGTTTGAATTGGTGTGGTCAGTGTTAGATATATAGTTATGGAAGGAGCTTTCTGTGTGTGCCATCAGTTTGTTGTATAGTAAATGTTTGCTACTGGGGATGGGAGTAACAGTGTCAAGAGAAAAGGCATTTTTTGCTAGAGTATCAGCCATTTCATTGCCTGGCAGCCCACTGTGGCCTGGAATCCAATTTTTCATATACCCTAGCATGGTGTGTTTGGTATAGATTATGTATCTCCAATAAGGTGCTGTAAGTGAGGGCTTTGTTATTGAATTTTTAAGGTGGTTTTAATAGATTTAATATAGCTGCTTTACTATCAGAGAATATGGTTATAATAGTGTAGGTATTGTTAATGAGTGAATTTGAGAGTTTTACAGCTTCTCTGATGGTGGCTAAATCGATCTCCATTAGTTTAGTTGTGATTGAAATTTGAGTGCTTGCCTGATGTGAGTGGGAATGAAAATGTCTCCTGTGGCTATGTTGTTATGTATGTCTAAAAAACCATCTATGTAGATGGTTATGTAATGTGGGGGAATTTTATTGAAGTGAGTCATGATAGGTGCTTTTAGGTGGTTACTTGGGGCGTTCTTATTGTATACTGCAGGGTATGAGGGTGTAATTACTGTCCAGGATCATGTCCAATCTGCAGGGAGTGGGGGAAAGTTGTTTATGTTATTGGCATAGTTAATTGCTTCTTCAAAGAAATTATATCTTCTTTATGGCATATTAAACTGATAGCTTCCTGTCAGCCTATGTGACAAGCAGTTGCTTAAGGTTTTTTTTTTATATTGCTACATTGGAATTCATAATGCAGAAATTTTATATATACATTATCTGTTGTTTTCAGACACATTTGTGGTGTTTATGCATTCTTGTACATCAAAATGTAAAATATGATGTGTTTTATATTCAAAGTTTTCTTTTTTTAAGTTTCTATTTTTTTTTATAAAGAAAGAAACAAATGCCACATAATTTTTGTTTCATTTATTTTTGATGATAAGATAGGAGCTAATGTTTGGCTGAGTAAATGGAGTAGTGATCCACCTCTACCAGATGGCACACAGAATATTCCTTTAAGAAACATGAGAATTGGTATATATGGTGTATTTGGCTTAGGACAAGGTAATATTTCATTATTTATTTAAATACATGCAATGCTATGTTTAATGATTAATAGTTTAATACAAATTGGTTAATATATTTTAGATGGCAAAAAGTTACTCACAAAAAGTAAAAACTGATTGTACATAATAAAATTATTTGTTCTTTGGGTTTCTTTTCCTTTAATTGCAATACTCTATTTTTAATGTGTAGTTAAGCTGGCCAATAATTTAAGTGTGTGTGTGTGTGTAGGATTCCCCCAGAATTCCATAATCAAATTCATCTTTTTAGGGATCTACCAGAAAAATATTATGAATCAAATTTTAATCAATGTTTATGGCCAAATAGATATTGAATTATGCATTTATGATTAGCTTAAATTTAATTAAAATGGCATTACCATTACATAATTTGTAGATAACCCTTATAAATAACATTCAATAGTTTTGGCACACAATCATTAGACTGCTCATTTTATATTGGTATTAGAATTTAACTAAAGATTTTCTGGATTTTTTTTTTATATTTTATTTAAAAGATTTTCTTTTATCTATCAATTTATTTGATATTCTGGGGTTTTATTTAAAAGCTAAAATGTTGTTTTTGCATTTGATGATTGGTATTCATGAATATGAAATATATATAAACAACATTAGCACTGAGTTTGAATCATGAATATAATCTAAGTGTATGAACATTCATCATAAAATAATTTGTTAATATGTTATTGCCATTCTAGAACTGAAGTTCAGAAGATTAAAATTACATATATACTATATGTACTCAGTGGATATTGAATTATGACCACTCATCTAATACTGTATGAGACCTCCTCAGTCTTGAATAACTGACTTAAAATGAGACAGCATGATTAATTTTGGGTTATGATATATCTTTGGAGACATGTTCATCCATGCTGATTGTAAAGCTCTCCTCAAGTTGAGTAACCATGACCACTGGTATGTCAGCCCATTTGGTTGGTTGTTCACAATATTTCACAAATAATTGTTTGGATTAGACTTGGGAGGTTGGGGGAGGGGGGAGAAAGCCTTATTAAGAGGTGTAGTTGTCTGAATACAATGCAAACGATTTATTTGTACAGACAGGTAGGCTACTGGTAGTGGCACCCATGTTAGTGGAATACTGGAATGCATTGGGTATTCTGATACAAGTGCAGCAATTTATAAAGGTTGTGGAATTTTTTCTTTCGATTTCTTTCGATGATTTTCTTTCTTTCTTTCTTCCTGTGCAGCATGAATCTCATATAACATTGCCTTGTTGAAAGATGCATCACTATTAAGTAACATCATTATCATTGAAGAATGTATTTGATCTGCAACAGTGTTCAAGAAGTATCCCAATGCATTCCAGTATTCTACCAACATGGGTGCCACTACCAGTAGCCTACCTGTCTGTACAAATACCAAGCAATTCTTAATTGAATATGTTTCAATTAAGATTCAATCATGCTGCTTTTGCCAAACATATACCAAAAATATGTATGGTGCAAGAGGAAATGTGTTTCTTTAGATCAGCAGAATTCGGCCAATTATCCACAATCCATACTTGATGTTCCCAGCATCATTCAAGTTGCATTTTTAATGCTCTGAAGTTAGGAGCAGATGTCATTATGGACATCTACTCTGATATTCTAAATAATGAAGAGTTTAGTTCCTTGTCCTACAGGAAATAGGTTGTGATTGTCTAGTATTGTATTCTCAGGTAAGTTAACTTTTGCTTGTTTGTTGGCCTGAAGAAAGCATTGAACCCAATTCTCACATAGTACATTTGCTTATATTGCTGACCACAATCCTTGTGTTTACAAAACTAATCAGTAAGTATCAATTATTAACTGAAATAGTTCATAAATTAACACCACCATACTAAAGATATAGCAAGAAATGCAGATCCTGTAGTTTTCTGATAAAAGTTGTTCTATGGGCTATTCCATAATTTTTTTTTTCTTAACTCTTTAAGCTTATTTAGCCATTGACATGGAAAGCAGTGGCTTGTATGCTTTTCAGTATTATTGAAATTTAACTAAATTGCTAATAGTTATTAACCAATAATTGATATGCAGTATCATTCATTAATTAATAATCCATATATTACATTATTGGTAGCTCTGAGAGTCTCCATATTAAATTTCAATTCACCAAATAATACAGTGAGTATTAAATAAATCTCCAACATAAATGTTCTTGGCAAATTAATATCTTTGCCATACACTGCAAAAAAGTCAATTGCATTCTATTCGTCTTTTTGCATAAAATCCAATCTTGTACAGTCAATTTCTGACTATTTGGTTGACATCAGAACTTGTTTGCAACTGCGTAGAGAGTTGTCTAGCAGTCACATCTCTCTTTTGCCCACTGTAAGAAAATAGCATTCCTTGGGTTATGTGCTGATTAATAGGCGATCTGATATAGGTCTTTTTTTTACATCTCCTGTTCCTTGAAACTGGTTCCAGAGTATAGAGACTGCACTTGAAGAGACACCAAGCAGTGATGCTACTGACTATGGCCTCCTTTGATTCTACCAATTCCACTCTATGTGGTTTTAAAGTCTAAATGCCTTCATGTATCTGTTTTTCATCAGATTGACTAATTTACTTGAAACTGGTTGAGAAAAATGAGATTACTGCAAATATTAACAGAAAGCACAAAAGTCATTTTTAAGATAATTTCAGACAATTAAGATTTATTCATATAAAAGTTTTACATTTGTTTTATGCTTAATTTGATGTAGGATTATATATATATTTAAATTTTATTTGCAGAACATTGGGTGCTTTCTAACTTTTTCTAATGGAATAATCAATCAATAGTAAACACAAATTACCTGTTGACACAAAAATCATTAACTCAATAAATAATTATTTTTTGTGGAAAAAATGAGTTTTTTGTGATCTGCAGGTCTTGAACTCATGTCTCTTGGACCACGTGATAGCTCTGCATCAATGTCTGTGTATTCTCTACATTGACTCACTTAGCTCACTTGCAAGACTTGATTGGTGAGGCATCGACCTCACCCTGCTCTGTCAAAGATCAATAAGCACCCAACATAGGAAATCTGGCAGCCACAACTACCATTCTCTTCTATTGGGTGCCACATCATGTCAGGATCAGGGATAATGACTTGGCACATTATTAAAAACTTCTGAAAAAAAATTATCGTTGACGCATCAGGAATCAAACCCACAACTCTCCAGATACATGCCAGAACGCTCTACTCTTAAACCATGCATCAGACACTAAAATCTTCCAGAATAGGACCTATAAAACTTTCACTGAGATGTGGCAGACCTTGCGCCACCTATACTTCAGAAGAGGCAACTTCTGTTTTATAATTGTTGACTCTTTTTACTCTGGTTTTTATATGCATTATTTGTTTTACACTTTTTTCCTTGTTCTGTCTTTTCCATTTTAATTGCTTTCATTCTCTTTGTGTATTGCTTTTAACTTCAGTTGTAGGTTTTGATGTCTTTCATCTTTTTATTTACCTTTGTTTGGCACAACATAGCCTTTATTGCTCTTGCACTATAAAAACCCAAATAACAAAGCAACTGGACCCATATCTCTCCAGATTTATGCCAGAGTGTTTCAACCACCATACTAAATCGAGTTGATTCTAGTTTAGTGGTTAGAACACTCTGGCATGATCTGGAGAGATATGGATTGAAGTCTAACGAATCCGTAAAACTTATTTTTTCCACAAAAAAATAATTAATTTCAATTCATTATGTGCATTTACAGGAACAGGGCTATCTTTATTAAATCCTTAGATGTGATTGTTTTCTGCTTAAGTTTGGCATTCTGTTAGAATATTAAGTGGATAGGTTAAAATATAAATTTTAATCCATCCATTAAAATTATTAAATAAACACTATTTTTGTTATACTCCCATTATGAGAGCATAACAAAATAATGTTTTTTAATATTCTTGTTTTAAATTATTAGGTCTATAAATACCATAAAATTACAACTTTGAAATTCCTAATACTAAGCCTTTCATATAGCTGTGCCTAATGGATTAACTGATTTTTTTTTCACAGGTTCAATAGCAGAATTATATAAAAATTAAGCAGCACTTCTGCATGTTTTTTTTAAGGAAGTAGGTGCCCACCAACCAAAGGATGAAGATAACCTTGACGAATATAATAATATAGATAATAAAATAATTATTGAAGCTTGTCCTGGTTTACCATACAACATAGGAATACTCACAACAAGTGATAAATTTTTGCATTTAAACTTGAAGTCATATATACAATAATTTTCTAATGCACATTATAATTACAAACCTTTTATTTTCAGGTATTTTCATTGTTTTTGCAGCATTTGCACTTGCTATAGGAGCTGCTAAAGCAGCTAGATGCATTCACCATGAGATGTTACATTCTATAATGAGGTCACCAATGTCATTCTTTGACACAACCCCAACTGGCCGTATTCTTAACAGGTATTAATTAAATTGCAATAATTTAAGTACTTTATAAAAACCCAATTTATTAAATGTTGTTTATTATTAAAAAAGTTAATAATTAAAACTTTTTTTTTTTCAATCAAAACCACTCATTTTTTTAGTTACTGATGTTAGGAAAATAAATTAAGAATGCAAACAAAAAAAAAGTAGCTAATAACCCCAGGGGGTCCCCTGGGGTTATTAGCTACTTTTTTTACTCATCCCTGGACCATAGAACTTTTTCTATTCCTCTGAAATTCACTCAGCCTCAGTAACATCACTGAAGCCTCACTCTCTAGTCTTTGACTGACATTAAATATTTTCAAATAGAGTGCTGCTATTACATCAGAAATTCAAGAATTCTCTTTTACAAGAAAGTACTTTGTTCAAGATATGAGTTTATCTTGTCCTCTGTGAAAGAAGTGGTTAATTGGGGAACATCGATTGAATCTCACTTGCCTATGTAACACTCTACAGGCCTTCTGGAGTATTGGAGATACATTATAATTACTCTTGCCTGATTGTCAACTACCTACCCCTATCTCATACATATTTCAAGATTGTGCAGTCCTATGATTTATATAGTTTGGCTATAGTCATACCAGCTCATCAACAGCAACTATAATATATCTTGTCAGTTATATCATGTTTTTCCCACTTTGTATTTAAGTGTTGGCCAGTGACTGTACTTCCTGTGTTTAAGACAGCTCAGGGATCATATGATTTTTTCCTTTGCATCATAGTTATAGTATATATCAGACAATTTCTAAATTTTTGGTCAACTCATATATAAAATTAAGATATGTAAACATTTTTTGCCACTCCCCTTCTTCGCAACACACTTTGCTACCCAGTATCCAAAAGAAATGCCTTGCTTGGACCAATAGTTAAATTTTGATTGCTTTGCAGAAGTTGTAACAATAATAATTTTGAAATTATGATATATTAAGACTTGATAATTAAATTTGGCAGACTATCAAGTCATAATGGCATGTACTGTTTTTTAAAAAACAATACATGCAGTATGAGATTAAACTAAGACATGCTATTGCATTATTTGTAACTGTTATAGTAATATGCTCTTGGTAATATGATAAATATCAGTTTTCATATTTCTTAAATTAATATTAACCTAAACAGATGTTAAACTTCATAGTAGTGAACCAGTTACTAACTGATTAGCACACCAAACACATATTGGTGTCAAACTTTTATTTATTAGAGATTATCAACTTTACAAGACAAGTACACATTAAATCCATATTCTGCCTAAAATATATTGCCCTTATTTTTTATGCTTGAAATGAGACATCATATCTCGTCAAGATAAATAAATATTTGCAGTCCAGAGTTTTTATATTAAGTTTTTTCTGAAATTCCTCCACTCAAACATCTATTAGATAATTTATTGTTTTAAATAAGATTTTTATTTCCAGATTTGGTAAAGACATTGATGTTGTGGATTCCCAGATACCATCAATTATGGAATTTTGGATGACTTTTGCAGTTGCTGGCATTGGATCCTTCATTATAGTTGGAATAAATGTCCCACTTTTCTTTGCATTCTTGGTTCCAATTGTACTTATTTCCTATTTTGTTCAGGTATGTTTGAATGAGAATTTTTAAACTAAGGAATATGTGCACAATTTTTTTAATATAGGAATTTACTATTTTCTGTTGTTCTTAAAACTAAATACTATCAATAAAAACCATCCAGTTAATTTCTCTGCATAATACAAATTAATGGATCACAATATATGTATTTCACCATTGAAAAGTAATTTACATTATATTACATTTCCATTGCACTTTTGAAAATTTTCTATTTACAAATCATGATTTGATTAAATTAAGATTTTCAAGCAAGTATATTGTTATGTCATTAGTGAAGTAACACTGAATGAAAGATACGGATATTAGAACTACTTTAATACCATTGCCAAGAAGATTATTTTCATATCTTTTCTGCAGATGGAGGATAGAAGAGTTAATTATTTACATCATTTTCCATACTATTATTCCATAGTGTACATTTCCAAATACTAATGCCAGTGCTAGCCTAAGAAATTCTGACATTTTGAGCAAATTGTTTCTGGTAAGTGAAATTTTATGATTGTCCCAAAGGAACATTTTGCCATCTGAAACAAATTTTTATTATCATCATAAAAGATCTTAATTTTTTAAGTTCACTGCAATTTTATTTTGAATGAAGAATAATGTAACTCCAGTCGATTACTCAGTACATTAATGGTTATTGTCATTTATGTTTTTAAGTGTTAATTTCAGAGAATTCAACTCGCTTGAAGTAACTGAAATAAATAGAAACAAATTATTTTTATGCAACCAAAGGACTATGTATCACTATTTAATATCACTGCTAATTAATCCTAAAGAGTGTATTGCATCTTAAGATGCCATTTTTTTAAATCTTTCTAGTTAATGGCTCCTTTATGCTTTAATTGTAATATAAAAATGCATATTTTACAGCCCATGGGTCAAAAATTCGAAGACTTCTGTGAGCAGAGCTGATTTCTTAGAAATCAAATGTCATACAGAGGAATGTACAGAATGTATTTACCAGGGAAAGAATTTATAATTAAACTTTTACTGTGTGTGGGGTTATTTACAGTATATATTAAGTCATAAAAGTCATAAAGAGTTCATGAAGCTCTTTGTTGAAAACTGATTTTTTAAATTATATGATAAAACATTTTTAATTGTTCAATTTATAGTAAGATACACGATTATTGTGTTTTACAGAAGTTGTATTTGATTGCATCCCGGCAAATTAAACGGTTAGAATCTACTGCCAGGTCACCTGTGTATAGTCATTTTTCAGAATCCATCCAAGGTGCAACTTCTATTAGGGCTTATAATGTTCAAAATGAATTTGTTAAAAGAGCATATAACAAGATTGATGCCATGCTGAGTTGTTCTTTTTATGGGGAAGCAGTTAACAGGTAATTTATTTTCAGTTTGTTATTAAATATTGTACATTTATTAGAAATCTTTGATGCTTGAATGGATATTTAAATACCTGAAATTAAAATAACATTTTCATGTTACTCATAAGGTAACTAATGCAATCCATACTCAGTCTATGTTTTAACCATTTATGAGTTGATAAAGGTTGTTGAAAATAATAGCTCTTAATTGGTTTTGATTGCATAGTGTACATACAATATATAATATTCCAAAGATGAGATATATAATTCACAGCTTATCTAAAGTACATATTCAGTTAACTAAACAAAATTAAAAATTTAGATGCTAACAGAAATATTGTAAAATTTAACCATCCCTTGATTTATGTGGTAGATATGTTTTGGAAAATATTGGGAAACAACATGGGAATTGAAGACATTGAATTTGAGACCAACAACTTACAGAAAAAAGGGCTGTAGATTCCAAAGAAATACCTATTATTAACAAAGCATACACTGAAAGTTTTATTTGTGCATATTTATCTCAAATTTCAGTTCAACATATATAATGAACATTAACTTTATTTTTTATTTTATTGTACTAATTCAGATAAGTTGACATTAATTTCTCATACATTACTTTTCATTTTGGTCATGAAAAGTACTGACTAATGTAGACATAGACTAACAAATTTAAAGTTGAAATTTGAAAGTGAATTTACAAACTGAATATAAATTAGAAATTAAGTAATTCTACCAATATTAATTTTTCAAAATAAAGCATTATATGATATATTTTATGAACTTATGAATCAGCAATAGTTAACCTACATAATAGTCTGCAAAGTTAAACTAGTTGCTAAAATTAGGTAAAAGCAGTCTATACTAGCCTGAAAGAATTTAATCTAGAAAAGTCAAACCTTAATGCAAATTCAAAACCAGGTTTATAGAGTACTGAAAGACAGATTGCATTACAATGGCAAGAATACAATTTTAGTGAAAGAATTTAAATATAATATGTTACAGATGCCATTTTTTAAATAAAGGAATTAACTATTATTTAATTTTAAAAATAAATTTTATCAACAAAACTATTCAATTGATTTTACTTTGAGGAGACAGTCAAATAGTCTCCTTTGAGACTATGCCACTGCTACTTCATAATAAGTATTGTAGCTATATATATTAAAAAACTATATTGGTACTGCATAAAATCTAAGTCTGTCATCATGTAAAAAAAAACTAGTTGCATTTCTTGATTGCTTAAAACCAAAGCTGTGTAAATCAAATAGCATATAAATCATGGGATGTGTGTACTAGCAGATTTACCCAATGTTGCTAGAATCCCTAGCTTAATTGGATTAAACTCTAAATATATAGAAGAAAACACTCTGCATTGCTAGCTTTCATTTGATATGCAGTTCATTAGGTTGAACCCCATCCCCTGGCCCATCCTATGAAATTTCCCTTTTTTTTAGGCAGAAAGAAAGAAAGATATAATTTAAGGTAGCCCACAATATTTTTCACATTGGAAACATTCATTTGAGAACTTAGTACAGTACTTGATAATTGTTTGAATATATTCCCTTTGTTTAATGAGGAAAAGAAAGGTTAGCTTTTACCATTTAGAAGTCTCCCTCCCCTATTTTTCAGAGAGGGAAAAATTGTTGGGGGCAGCCAAACTTTTACATCGTTTTAAGTTATAACTTAAAACAATGGACATTATAAGCCCCATTGAGGGTTTGGCTGCCCTCAAATGGATAAGAGAAAGTCATTTAGAGCCTCTTACCATTTAAGAAGATGCAAAATGATGCATGTGAAGAACATAAAAATCAATTGAAAGAAGAACACAGGGAAAATATTATATAAAAAAGCAAGGACAGCATTGTCACAAATAGCATTAATAGAAGAAATAACTCCACAGCATGACTAAGCATTTATTATCAGAGCAATCTAAACAAACTTCTAACTAGTACACACAGAAATTCTAGAAATTTGTTTTAAAGAATCATGTTGTAATAATGATATTCCAATTTACTTTTATTCAGTAATCACTATCTTCCAACATAGGATACTGAAAAAGAGCAAAGATGGCCTCCTGCTCCCACTTCTAGTTTTATAGTGCAAAATGACATATTGCAGTCAGATGGCCTAAAAAATCAAAAGCAACTACAGAGACTTAATTTATAGTTACAATTTTACATATTTTTGAATTTTAAAAAATTGCTTTTAAAGACATGGTTATTCAAAGTTTTGATCAACACCTATTTTTACTGAACTACAATTATGCACATTCTTCTGTTATATCATTCTGCCTTATGCTTGAAGAACTTCTGTTTTATTTTTGAAAGTATATAGATTTTGGCAAGTTCTCTATGATCTTTGATGCTGGTTTGCAAGATTTTCATAAGCCAATATACTTTTTAGTAGTATTTTTGTTTGTTCTCATAATATATACATTGCTATTTTATATTTCAGATGGCTTGGATTTCGACTTGATCTCATAGGATGTTTTGTCATTTTGATAGCAGCCATACTGGCTGTTGCGAAAAAAGGCATTTTAGAGTCAAGCGTTGCAGGGCTAATTTTGTCATATGCTTTGTCAGTAAGTCTTTTATTTTTTACCCATTTTGCTTATAGCTTTTCATTTGACACATTTGTTGGGAACTCAGTTTGGATATTTATCAAAATGATTGTTCCACCATTTCTTCCCAACCTCAGTGGCCAATCATAAGTGTATCAAAAGCATGTGTCATGGGAAGTGTCATAAATTTTAAAAAATACTCTTCTCCTCTCTGAGGGGTAGGGTGTCTCAGTTGGTAGTGCACCAGGCTCATGACCTGCAGTTCCCAGGTGGGCCAGCATTGAGATTTATCTCCACAAAACTCCCCACCCTGCCCACGGTCAGTATGAGACACTGATGAGCTTGGATAGGCTGTCATCCATTGGATGGCTAGTTAAACCATGGACCTGTGTGCTGAAAAGCCATATCATGTGCACATTAAAGAACGTGCTGGATGGCCTTGACAGGAGGCTACTCTGTCTCCCAATGGCTGTTCCATTGGGTCCCTCCCCCAATCTTCTTTGAGCCCTTGGGATCCTTGTGGCCTACCCATTTAGCCCATTGTGTGCAAAAAAAAGTGTCACTCAGAGGTAAAACACCCCAACCCAATCCTCTCTCTTAAGTAAGGAAAAAAATGTCTAAATTACTGTTCTATATCTTCTCAACATGAGGGGCTGAGCATGAAGAGTTTTGTCTCAAATGAAAGCTTTGCCATAGACTTTCAAATTATTATCCCTCCTTCTCCCAAAAAAGAGAGAAATTTAATGATCAATGGTAATGAGTGCATATGATGTGAAGAATAGTATATCATATATAACAGTTTCTCCTCCAACAAAGGAAATATTTCTGTTTTTAGTTTTTTTTAAAGTTATTTTGCTGTTAAAGAGCAAAAAAAATTATAAAAATAATTATTTTTCTCCCCATATGTGCCTTAAAAAATTAAAACTGAAGTCAAAATAAGCCAATGACGAAGTCTCTTATTCATTTCATATTAACTTTTTTAAGAAAATAAGTCACAAAAACTGCTTTTACAATTGAAAAATTTAAACATTTGGTGTGATTAGAAATACTGTAAACTAAAAATATGCTTATAGAGGCTTCTAAGAAAAGTTTTCAAACACCAACAAAGCATGCATGAAGTAACCTCCAATAATTATGGTTGTAAAGAAATCAGAAATTTATTTCACCCACACACTGGCAGTGGCAAAGAACTTTGTAGTTGCCCCCTTACTTAAAAGTACAACCAATGGTATACCTGAAGGTGTGGGGAGGATTATGGACTTGGTTTATAAGTTTTTTGAGAACTTATTAACCTTTTGAGAACTTTAATGACATATTTCTAATACAGTCTCTGAAAAATCAAGAATGCCAACTCCTCTTCCCCAATGGAACTTTATAGATATGCCACTGAGTACAACTAATATTCTACACCATATGTAACGAAATTGATATTGGTAGATAATACCATTATTTTTCACAGCAGATTAATCAATAAAGGTGAAAACTAGTCTACTTCAACTACTTTTGACCACAATATGCAGTAATTTAACTTTGCTAAGCATCCCTACAATCCATATGTCCCAGAAAATATTGTTATGCTGAATGCCACTCTGTGTAATATGTTATGATGGACTATTGAAGGCATGTGACTGAACTGTACTTGAAACATAAGCAATGCTTGCTTTCAATAAGTAACATATGTATTTTTGAAATTATTTTGCTATTATTTGTATTTGTAAGTATTTATAACAGAAAATTGCAGCCCATTTTTGCTCTTGCACCATAAAATCCCAATCAAACAACCCATTTTGAAACAATTTTAGGAATTTGTAATAAATGTTGAAAAGAAAAAAAGCTACATAAATACAAAATTGTAAAATAAAAATACATGAAATACTCTTTTTATTTATGAAAAATTTATCTCTGTTATGTATAATAAAAATGGCAAATTGCTTCAACCTTTGGAACAAGGTAACATAATATTTTACACTCTTTTTTAGCTAATGTAGGTTTATTAACATTATCTTAGCTTTTTCTATACTTAGTTCATTGTCATAGCTATTCTCTAAATCCATGAAATAACTTTTTTTTTATCAGGTGACAGATTCCATAACATATTGGATTACAATGAATGCTAATTTGGAAACAAAAATAGTATCTGTTGAAAGGATAGATGAATATTCTAAACTGGATTCTGAGGTATTTATAATTTGACATTTTGTTAAACAATCGTTTGTTTTAATAACATGATTTATAAATTGACCTGATTTATTGACCTAAGTAATTATTCAAAACAAGATTTATATATTGACCTAAGTAATTATTCAAAACAAGGCTAATAAATAGTGCAATGAATCTTAATTTTCAGACTCTAAGCTTGCTATTTTTTTAGAAAGCAATGTAAATTAAATATGCTTAGTAACAGAGGTTTCACAGCAGTGGCAAAGTACCCATGGATGCAAGAGAAGCAATGCTTTCTTCATAGTAAGATGTAAAGTTTTGAGATAAAAGGAAAAGTATTTTCATAACTTGAATAAGTTCATTCTAACACAAATTTTACAATTGTTGTAACTGATAGCCATTCCATGGCCAAGTGGTTAGCATGCTTTGCTACTTATGAAAAGAGCCTGGGTTCAAGCCCCGGGTAAGGCATGGATGTTTGGTTGTTTTTCTATTGATGTCCAATCTTTTTCACAGACCTTCTACTATGGCATTTAAGCTGTTAAATTCCTGTCAAGACTTCTGTGGCAAGCCGCTGTTTGAGGGAATTTTTTTTATTATTATAATATTCTTTTAATTTCCCTGTTATATTACACTGTGTAATAAATAGAAACTTAACTGTTATTGCATTAAACTGTTAATTAATTTATTTCATTAAATTGTTTTTAACTGTTATTGCATATTACTACTTAACTGTTATTGCATTGGGTATTGTATTGCACTGCACACATATCAGTCCCTGTGAGGCCAAGCAAAAGTTCACTTACAAGTATAGCAACTCTTCACTTCCTTGCATTATGTATGCTGGAGATCCCACTCTAACCCATCAGAATATTCTGCTAGAGATTGCTGGTGCTTGGTGGTTGTAAGCAATATCAATAGTTATCAGTAAAGCATTTATAGCTCTAGATTATAATTTTACAAAAGGTAGGTATAAGCATTTTGGTTGTTAGCATCAACTGTACTTTCAATGTTTAATGTTTTTTGCATCATTGCAAATAGTGTTTATGTAAAGTTTTTTGTGAACTACCTGAGTCTACAATTCCCTATAACTTGTTTACTGAGAAAGAGGATAAGTCATATAATGAAGAACATTTTGGGTAGGGTTTCTGAGTATCAATAACCCAAGAAAGCCCTTTTCCATTATTGTCCTTTATCTGGCAGGCATTTGAAATATACTTGATATTGTCAGACTCACTCCTTCCAAATTATACACAAATTTCTTTTGGTGTACTGCTTCACTGGTGAATATATTTGTACCTTTTCACATTCCAAGTCCAAGCTACATATTTTTGGTTTCAGGTTTTCTTTTTTAAGCAATTTATAGTTTTTATATCACTATCAGTTTTGAATTTGTGAAAACTTATAACTCTGGGCAGAGCAACATCTCTATGCATAAACACTCAAGTAATAAATCATAAATTAGTTCAAGGTTTTGTAAGTTCATGGTGTAATTAGCCTCCAATGAGGGGCTCCCTACACTATAACATATTAGTTTAAATGACCAAATTTTTATGAATCACCATTGCAAAAGTTGCACTTTCTTGTTTAACAACTATATATTGAGCAATATGGGATACATTACCTTTCCTGACCATAGATGGCACCATGAGTGACAAGGTCGGGAAAATTTAAAAGTCACAATTAGTAGCTAAATGGTAAGAGTTAGTGATAGTTTAGTGGTTAGAGCACCATTTAACATTAAATGTAAATAATTTTATTCTTTTATGTCCTTTATTATTTACTATTATTTACAGTACTGATATGTTTCTAATATAAGTATTAACTTTTTGTGCATTTTTTTAGTATTATTATTGGTGGAATATATATTTCCTACATTTAAGCAAATGTGTTTTTAAAAAAAATTCTTATTCCGTAAGAAATAACTGTACATATTCATCTTCAAAAGGATTTTGCATTTGAAATTAATTGTTTACATCTAAGTTATAATTTAGGCTGCCTGTTTTTGTCCTCTGTACTGTAAAATGGATTGTTCAGATTGCAAGTGTGGAAGATAAAAAAAAAAGATCATCATTAAATTATGAAAGTAGCAATGTCATTTACTATTTTTGTTTTGATATTTTGGGACTTGTGTTGCCTCCCCTGTTTTTATTGTAGACTATTGTCTCTGCAAGCTTTGGAGAATGATTGTATTGAATATTGCCAGTGTTTAATAACTGCAGTCAGAAATAATATTTTTATATTAATATTTTATACTAATCTGTGATTTTTTTTTTTTTTTTTTTTTTTTGAAAACTTTCACATGGTTTGCAAAATACAATATAACAAATAGTTAATAAGTTTTCCCATTTCAGTTACCTTGGAAAACTGATGACGGTAATTCTCCTCCAACAGCATGGCCCACAAGTGGTGATGTTTCATTTAAAGATTACAGTGTCCGTTATCGTGAAGAATTAGACCTTGCTCTGAAAAAAATAAATCTCAATATTATTTCAAATGAAAAGGTAATGATTCTCACAATTTTCAAGTAACACTTGAATATCTAAATTCTTGTTAGAAATTTGTTAAATAAGGTTTTTCTTTTGCATTATATTTCACTGTGTTAAATGCAGAAAAATGCTTCAACACAAAAAAGTAAATGCGAATTATTAAATGTATAACTGGTGCCAAAATAATATTTTTTTTGTTTTAATTTTCTTTTTTAAATAGTGTTATAGTTTTTATGTCACTATCTGTTTTGAGGTTGTGAAAAACCTATAGCTCTAGGCAGAGCAATATTTCTCTGCATAAACACTCAATAATGAATCACATATTAGTTTAAATAAAAGAATTTTGAGTTTTTAAAATCATCATTGATAAAATTACACCTAAATACTGATAGTGTAAGTGAGAGCTAATTTTTGATATGATTTATGTTGAGCTTATTCATATAAGTATGATGGTGCCTTTATTATCATTACAATTCCACCTAGTAGTAAGATTGAAAGTAGTGATATGGAAGAGCTTTAGATGTTTAATACATGTATAAAAAATTATTAAAATTCTTATCTAAAAAGTATCTAAAGATGAATTTATGTTCATTGTGTGCCATGTTAAAGTGTTAATTAGTGACAAATGATCTGAAATTGTGATTATTAACATATATTGAAAGAGGTTTATCTTGTTATTTATACAAAGATGTAATATGAATTTAAAATTCTGTGTAATTCTTGTAGAAAATGAGGTTGTTATCTTTGGATCATAAAGTATTGTCAGTTTAAAAAATAAAAGGAATACAGAGAGAAAAATCAGTTATGGAAAGGTTTGGCAATTTTTTCCCCTTTGTAGAAATATGCATTTTACCATATAAGCACTTTCTTTTTTTTAATAGATTTTAATAAACAGTAATCAATAAAGTACTCTCAATTATCTTTAAATTATTGCACCACTCAAAAAAACTGGAAACTAAATCTACCAATAAATTAAATACAGGTTACAGAATTAAAGTTTGGATAGAATACTCTAACAACTTATATTTTATCTTGTATTTTGCATTATAGTCTAACTTTATATTCAACTGATAAATTATATAGGAAATAATTTTTTTTATGTTTCATGTGATGCTTTAAAATAATGAAGCTATTTTTCTCAGGTTGGAATTGTAGGTCGTACTGGTGCAGGCAAGTCATCTTTAACTCTTGCACTGTTCAGGATTATAGAACCAGCAGGAGGTTCAATTATAATCGATGGTATAAATGTGTCAAATATAGGACTGCATGATCTCAGACAAAAATTAACTATCATTCCTCAGGTATGTAGGCTCAGTTTTAACTAACTTTACTGTTAGTAATTTTAAGGTTAAAATAATAACATGGAAGATAATAAAGCTTATTATATTTCCAAAGGGTATTTGGTTATTGATATAGGAAAAGGTTTAGTCAAATGTATCAAATTCTTTGTAAAGAATTTGGATCTATTTGTAGGGAAATTCTTGAAAATGTTATCATACTAAATAATTACATATTCTTGAAAATTTTCTTTGAACTGAGAAAAAAAAATTATATATACACTTTTTTTTTTACTGATAGTAATACAGCAGCTATCAAATGTTCATATGAAAATGATGCCTTTTAAGATAAATACAGTACATCACAAAAGTCAGAATATCCCTTGGAACAGAATAAGATGAATTTTAATGCTGTAAGTTGTTCTAATTAGTTTGTGTGCCAATGCACCATAAAACCCCAACCAACCAACCAACCAACCAAATAAGTGGTGTTTTCTTCTGTAACCTTTGTGTCATCATGAAATAAATTCATCTTATTATACTCCAAAGGACATTCTGACTTTTGTGATGTATTGTGTTATCCTTGAAGACTTCATTTTCATATGGACATTTATAACAACTTCTGTATTACTATCAGTGAGAGAAATGTGTGTATATATATTTTAAATATTGGACACTGAGTTATTTATGCATATTTCTTTAAACCATTACAGGTTTAAACATCAGTCATTTTCTTACTACTCAAGTCTTAATCAAAATGTAATTTAATTATTATTAAGACCTATCAAATTACATTTTGATTACAGCTTATTCCATATCAAAATATAATTAAGATAATTCCTTAAAAAGGAATTAAAGATAAAAAATCTGTTGTGACAAAACTCTGTTATGAATTCATTCAATATCAAAGTGCATGTTTTAGTAGTTTTTTTTGTGTGTGTATGTAGTTGGAAAGTGTTTGATTAAAAAGATGAAGTTTTTGGTATTGCAAACTTTTACTACACAAAATTTTTAATAATAAACATTTTTTTTGTGTGATGGGCAGATGCCTTTAGCAACCATGTGCTATGGAAGGCCAGCCATACTCTAATTTAGTCCTCTGAACATATCTGTCTACAGCTGTTGCATTAGGCCACTGCAGGCTAAATGCAACTTAGAAAACATTTTTCTTATATCATGCCAACTGGATATTTGTATATTCTTATAGTATTACTCTACTTCATCATAGTTTGAGTATGATGAGTAACTAATTAAGCCATTGATTCTGTCTTTTCACATACACCTAGTACCAGATTTAATTCATCATAGCATACCAAAAATAATGCATTTTAAGAATTTGATTCCGTACAGTCAGTATTTGAGAATTATTAATAACATTGAATCATCCTTATTTTGTATCCTATACCACACCAGTTGAAAAATCGTTTTAAAATTCAGCAACTAAATTACAGTAATATCATTCAATAATAAAAATATATACACTATTAAGCACAATCATGAAAAGAACTTTATCTGTAACAGAAAGTAGGCTAATACCCCTATAGTTATCACAAAAATTGCGATCACTTTTTTTTTTTTTAAATAGAGAAAATAGCTCTGGTAAAATCCTTAGGAACAATGGGTTTTTCATAATATATTCAAAATTTCAGTCATCCATGTGGTAACCAAAACATTCCCAACTCTAAGCATTTCAGTAGTAATTTCATCTACCCCTGGAATTTATGTAGTTTAAGTTTAGAAATAGCCAAAATAACTTCAGACTGTGTTATAGGGCCAACATTAAAGCCAGTAATGCATCTATCATCATTACAAACAATGGGAGTAGAACTAACCACATTATTTGGAATATCACTGAAATGCTCAGACCACTTAGCAATGACAGAATCATCACCTTCTATAACCTTACGTTGTTTATCTTTCAATCCCTATATACCAGTCCGTTTTCTATCACACAAAACATTAAATATCTGATACAGCTTTCTGCTCTTGTGCTGTCTAACTGCTACAGGTTAATAATAATGAATGTTTTGTGCCAATTTACATAACCATATTTGTAGTCTGTGAATAGTGTATTTTACTGGGTCATCACTGAAAAAGAAATACTGTAACAAAATGTTTTCCTCATATTCATATTTCAGCCAAAACAAAAAAGAAATATGTTCTCTATACCCCAATGTTTACAGTAATTATAGTTACAATAAAACCAGTTATGTAAGTTATTCTAATTGATAATACTTTTTGGAACAGTTGACCAATGTTGAAGTTAATCCATCTTTATGGATATTATTATTTTCATTGGAAATAAATTAGTAAGAAAGGAGTTAAAAGGAAAAATATTGTAAATATCTAAACAGAACTGGGATAAAGGCAAGATTAGTTGTAATACATAATGGGATGAAAATCAATTGAAACAACATGCTACTTATTTATGGTAGAGAACAATCTTTATTCTTCATATTGAATGCAAAAATATCTTGCCCCAATTTTGTATTTAATCATGAAAAATATGTATGTACCTTAAGTTTTTGAAGATTGTATATAAACTTTGTTTTTTCTTACTTTTAGGACCCTGTTTTATTTACTGGAACATTAAGAACAAACTTGGATCCAAATGACAATTATACTGATGAAGAATTGTGGATCAGCCTTGAACATGCACACCTCAAAAACTACATTTTGTCACTTAAAGGAGGCTTAATGTATGAAGTAGATGAAGGTGGAGAAAATTTAAGGTATATCACTTAGTGAAATCCAAAATAATAAATTTGAACATGAACTGTACACATCAGTTAGGTCTTTCAATATGTTAATTAAGCACGTAGAGAAACCATTTATTTCTATATAGAGTTTTCTTAAGTAATACCCTTTAAAAAGCTGTGTTGGTAATGATTTAGCATAGTCAAATGCACTTCTACTGGATCATTTGGCTATTGAGTAGCAAGGATATTAGCGATTCTATGACTCATTTGGACTAGATAGTTTATTTGCATTCAGTAGTTATTAAAGATAAGATTTTGTTACTTTTTTCTATTGCTTTTCATTGATTATTCTTATATAATTAGTACATAACACCAGTGCTAGTTGCTAATTTTTAGCATGGCCTTTTAGTGCCCAAAACAAGCCATGCTTTTTAGATACTTTAAAAAAACTGAAAGTCAGTAGGGGGGAGGGGCTAATTGATAATCCCCATTTTACCTATTATCACCATAGCAAATGAAAGATTTTGTGTTTAAAAAAATTCAAAGGTAAGAAAGTATACTTTTATTTGAATGAATGGGTAAAAATGAGCTTGGTAATTCTGTCAAGTATGTTGTAGTATATACTATAAAGATTTTGCTATATAGTTTTGTCTGAATTTCAGTTGCTTCTCTGGTTTACAATTTTTTTTAATATTTTTCATTATAACTCTTCAGTTATTAATTTATTATTTCATTTTTGTTCCATTTTAATAAAAAATTAAATTTGGTTACTTGGTTCCCTCTGCCCAAGTTGGCATGATCAAGGGGGTGTTGCCAGTTCTCCCAGCAGTGCTAGATTTGAAGAGGTCCTGCTGTTGTTCGAAACCCACCATCCACATGACTTTCTCACTTGCAGTCACTGATGGGAAAGGGAGCTGTGAAGGACTCAATCCCACCACCTGCAGATGGTGTATTTTTCCCTTGTTACATGTTCTGTCCAAGGCATCCCTTGTGCCACTTTCTGCTGTCCCATGGACAAGTGGTTAGCACACTTGGCTGCTGATCAAAGGAACCTGGATAAGGCATGGATATTTGTATTGTTTTTCTGCTGAGGTTCCACCATCCTCACAGACCTACAGTGACTTATAAACTGACAAACTCCTATCAGATCTCTGTGGCAAACAACTGCTTGAGGGAATATTTATTTTTTTAAATTCATTTTTAAAGTAAGTAATTCTTTTAAACCTAAAATATAAATATTATTAAGTGAACATCATTTCCTTATTTTAAATTTAAAGATTGAAGTTTTAGATGAAATGTTATCAATCTAACATTTGATAAAATTTTTGATAGGATTTTTTTTCCTAATTTTTAATTGCTTCCTTTTTTAATATAGCGTTGGCCAAAGACAACTAATTTGTTTTGCCAGAGCACTTTTGAAGAAGTCTAAAATCTTAATTTTGGATGAAGCTACTGCTGCGGTTGATATGGAGACTGATCGTTTAATTCAAAACACTATTCGTACAGAGTTCAATCACTGTACAATTATTACTATTGCTCATCGGTTGCATACCATAATGGACTATGAGAAGTAAGTTTTAAAGATTATTTTCCACACTTAAAAAAATGTTCAATTTGAAAAAGAAAATTTGCAAGTAATACTGGGCTTATGAGCTTTTGCACAGAAATAGCCATTAACTTAAGCTAGCCCACCTGTGCAGACAATTAATGTTTTCCCTAAAATTTTATTGAAATTTTATTAGAAAAAATATACCTTTTTAAATATAATGCTGACACTGAAAGGAATTAAACACGAACATTTTATCAAGGTACCAGGGCATAACTACCAATGACTGAAGTCTCCTACTCAGTTAAAAAGAAAAATATTGAATTATTTAATGAGATAAAATGAGTAGAAACTACATGTAACTAGTGTAGTTTCGTGATTACTGAGTACTGAAACTACATGTAACTAGAGTAGTAGGAGTGATTACTGAGAAACTGCAAACAAAATTTGTTTTATACAGAGTTACAACTGGTTAATTATAAATAGGCCACAACAGTGGCAGATTAGAGTACCTTATGTTCTAAGGGTAGCTGTCAGTAGCTCACTAGGATCGTAATCTGCAGTTTCCAAGTTCGAGTCCCACCTGGGTCAATGTTGAGATTTATATCTTCAAAACTCCCCACCTGTCCCTTGGTCAGTAGGGTACACCTATAGGCTTCAAAAGGCCCCCATCCGTTGGACTGGACATTAAGCCATGGCCCCAGGTACGGGAGAGCCATACCCAGTGCACATTAAAGAATACACTGGATGTCCATGATGGGAGGCTAACATCTGTCTCGTTACAGCTGTCCAGTAGGTCACCCCCCCCCCCTCACCCCAATTTTCTCTGAACCCTCGAGGTCTTTGTGACCTGCCTCTCTGTCCCATTGAGTGCAAAAAAAGTGCCACTTGGAGGTAAAACTATTCAACAACCCTCATGTTGTACTAAATCCTGTAATTCATTCTTGCCCCCTTGGGTCCCTTTACAACTGGCCTTTATATAAGTAAAATAATTACCATATATAAGACATCTTGCATTATTATTTATTCTTTTATTATAAATAAGGACACGCATTAATTATGAAATGATAAAATTTTCTGTTTTGAAGATAAATGTAATTTTAATGAGGCAAATTAAAATTGTGATTACTAAATGTAAAGTTTGCTACACAATTAATTCTCATTAATGCATCCAAATATAGAGCCAGTAGATTTCATTAAGAAGACATAACCTATTTAAATTAGTTTATATTTCATATGTAATAAAATTTTTGCCGATACGATGTTATATTACTTTAAACATTTTATGACAATATGACCTCTAAATTTCTTTAATCACTAATTGGCTAATAGGCAATGATTTAATGAGCTCTTGAAGTTAGAAGTTGTAAACAACAATTAAATGCTGAGAGTTGTAAGTATAAATAAAGTCATTCACCCGATACCTAAGCACATCAGCCAGCATGTCATCCAGTTAAACATGGTATTATAAATATTGTTGATCACAAAACTAGTTGTTTAAAAAAATTTAATTATTTTGCAATAATAATAAATATTATTAATAATTGAACATATATAAAACCATTGTTGCTTATTTTATTAACTATTAAAGTGATTCTCTTAAATGCATTTTATATCATCATATGTTAAACATAATAGAAAACTAAAAGTTACAACAGAAGAGAACATCATCATCATCTTCAAACAACCATGGGTTGCGGAGGTTCAACCAGACTGTACAATTTAGTTCTCCAAGCATATCTGTTCTGAGCTACATCTGCTGCATCTGGCCATGGCACACCAATTCTAACAAGATCCTGTTTGACATTGTCTGCGGTGCAGGGGTGGCTCAGTCGGTAGCGCGCCAGGCTCATAATCTGTAGTTCCCAGGTTCGAGTCCCAGCTGAGTCAGCGTTGAGATTTATCTCCGCAAAATTCCCCGCCCTGCCCACGGTCAGTAGGGGACACTGATGGGCTTGGAAAGGCTGCCGTCCGTTGGATGGGACATTAAGCCGTGGTCCCGTGTGTGGGAGAGCAATACCCTGTGCACGTTAAAGAACACACTGGATGGCCTTGACGGGAGGCTACCATCTGTCTCCCAACAGCTGTTCCAGTGGATCCCCTCCCCCAACCTTCTCTGAGCCTTCGGGGTCCATGTGACCTGGCCATTTAGCCCATGGTGTGCAAAAAAGTGCCGCTCAGAGGTACAGCAACCCAACCCAAAAGACATTGTCTGCCCACCACATCCTATGTCTCCTTGTCTTTCTGAGGCCTTTAGGCACACTGTTCATAACCCTATTCACTAATCTATAATTACCCATATGTGCAACATGGCCAAACAAACAGAGTTTCTCTTTGCACAATATGCTGCTTAAAGGAGGTTGCTGACTCCTTTGCCTAACCTCATCATTAATTACAAAGTTGAACCACCTAATGCCCAAGATACTGCGTAAGCATCTGGAATCAAAAGCATCAAGTTTCCTGTTATCTTGTTTACAAAGTGTCCAAGTTTCACTACCATAACTAACCCTAGAAAGAACCAAACTATTATACAGTCTAATTTTAGTCTTTAGGTGTATACGCCTATTTCTCCACACTCTCCATAGATTCTTAAAAGTCCCGGCAGCAATCCCTATTCGCCTGTTAATCTCATTCCGCACATCACCATTATCAGTTACATAGCTCGCAAGATAATTAAACTGTGACACCTGCTCAAGCCTGCAACCATTCAGATTAACTGAATCACAGCCTGCCTTAATTTTAATCACTTTAATTTTCTCTCTGTTTATAACCAAACCTACTCTACTACCAGTTTCATCAACAGCTCGAATGAAAGAGTTCATCTCCTCAACACCATTTGCCAAAGGGCTAAATCATCAGCATAATCTAAATCAGAAATTTTCGTATCTCCAGTCCATAGCATGGTTAGTAAGGATTTTACCAGAGCCATAATCTTTCCCTTGAAGTGAATTTCGCATAACATAATAAACAACCAAGCTAAAGAGAAAAGGGGACAAAATGCACCCTTGTCGAACACCAGAAGTAATGCTAAACCAATTGCTACAAGCCTTACCAACTCACACACGACTCAGTGTTATTATAGAGAGCTTTCATTATGTTAACTAACTTTTCTGGCATGCCATATGGTCTCACAAACAACTACAAATTATGGCAATCAACAGAGTTGAAGGCCTTTTTTAAATCAACAAACCTAGCAACCAAGGTTTCTGAAACTCTAAACGTTTCTCAAGAATCTGCATAAGTGAAAATATCTGATCTGCACATCCCTTACCACTTCTGAATCCACATTGCTCATCACGCAATTGCCTATCAACCAGATTCTTAATACTATTAAGCATAATCATGCAAAGAACTTTACCTGGAACAGAAATTAGATAGATGCCACTATAGTTATAATAAGAACTGCCATCACCTTTTTTTAAAATAGGGATAATAATAGCTCTGGTAAAATCCTTACTAACCATGCCTTTATCATAAAAGATATTCAAACTTTCAGTCATCCATGTGGTAACCGATACATTCCCAGCTCTAAGCATTTCCTTAATTAATCTACCCCTGGGAATTTATGTAGTTTAAGTTTAGAAACAGCTAAAATAACTTCAGACACTGTTATAGGGCCAACATTAAAGCCAGTAATGCATCTATCATCATTACAAACAATGGGAGTAGAATTAATCACATTGTTTAGAATATCACTGAAATGCTCAGCCCACCTAGCCACAGCAGAATCCTCACCTTCTATAACCTTATCATGTTTATCTTTCAATTCCTATATCCCTGTCCATTTTCTACCACACAAAGCATTAACTATCTGGTATAGCTCTCTGCTGTTGTGCTGTCTAACTGCTTCCTCAGCATTGTTAGCCAAGCCATCAAGCCAAAGATTCTTATCAGCAGCTGACTGATCTTTCATAAGTTTATTAAGTTCTCTGTAATGCTTTCTATTAGGACTAGTAGGGTATTGATTAAGAACATTCCTTCTTCCCGAAATAAGCTCAAGTGCCTTATCACTCAGATAATTCTGCCTCTTCTGCTCCTTTTTTCCTAAAAGAGTACTGTTAGTGTTCAAAAAAGCCTGTTTAAAATGATCCCATTCTTCCTCAACTTCAGTAGTAAGCATACCATGACTGTCATAATGACTAAGTATCCTATCATGGTAAGCTTTGGTTATAACTGGATCTTTCAGGGCTTCAGAATTAAAGGCAAATTTTTTACCAAACAACAACTTTACAAACAATACTTCTTAAGTTTAAGTTGCAAGACACTTTTAACAAGGTAATGGCCACATCCAATTTCAGTTCCCCTATATGACCTGGTATTCCTAAGAGAACTAGCCCATTTGCTGTTAATTAATATATAATCAATCATTTTCTTATGCAGCCCATCAGGTGAAACCCATGTGTACTTATGTGTGTCACGGTGTTTATAATAAGTGTTAGTTATTCTGAGACCATTGAGTTTACTTACCTGTAGGAGACGTTGCCCATTGCAGCTACCAATACCAAAAGGGCCTATCACTCCTCCCCAAAGGTCAGAGTCAGTACCAACTTTGGCATTGAAGTCACCTAGAACAAGGGTAATATCTCCTTTCTTGACAGAATTCAAAATATCCTAATGTTGTCTGTAAAACTTATCCATCTCATCCTCATCGGCATCCTCAGTGGGGGTATAACAGCAGATAACATTCAAGTCTTTAACGCTTGTCTGAAATTTTGATGTAAGAAACCTTGCATTAATGCATTCATATCCTAGAAGAGCATGACATGTCTGCTGAGAAGCAGACCCACGCCTTGGTGATGTTTATTGTCTTCCCTCCTTGAAAAGAAAAATTTAAGATCATTTTTAAGAATCTGACCTTTATCTGTCCATCTGGTCTCTTGCAAGCCGAGAATATCTAAATTATAATGGTGGAATTCTTGTGTGAGGACATCAAAAGAAAAAGCTCTGTGCAGAGTCCTCACATTCCAACTACCTATGGAGAGAAAATGGTTAGTGGGATGTTTAAAGAAACTGTGTTTATTGAGAGAGGAAATGGTGACAATTTCAAACAGAGACCCGTTCCCCCACCGCTAAAGGCTGAAGCCATCTACACTGGAAGACTTCACCCAATGTAGAATTTGTTTATTGCCAGTAGAAGCAAAGAGTTCAGGTGCCTGCAATGACCTCTGCTCAGGATTATCCACCAGCTGATAAACATATCCTGTGAATCTATTCACTTGGGGCTGTCAACCCATAAACAAACAGAAAACACAGCGGAATATTTTCTCTCCACAGAAGCCCACCAGTGCAGCAAAATCAGGATCTATAATCAAGCTCAGAGCTATAATTTCCATTCAGGTTGGCATATATGGTCACCAGGACTGTGTGTCAGGTGGCATATATGATCACCAGGACTGTGTGTGGTTGACCACTCCTCAGCAGGGTAGAAAAAAAAAAGAAAAGTAGCCATAATTGTCCAGATTAGTAGGCCACACTAATCTGGCAGTCCTCTCCTTCCATTCACTTCCACAAGAGAGTATCTCTTTTGAAAGATACTAATGCCCTACACCATGATAAGGTAGGGTTGGACATTGTTAATAAATATTGTAATGATGCTTATTCCAAATGGATTTTGTTAGGTTGTACAGGGTACATCTGATGCCCTGTCGCCAAATATGAGGAGACAAACTATTCAGCATGAAGAGAAATATCCATGATTATAAATATATGATTAAGTCATTAAAATTTTACCAATGACACCAGCATAGGGTTTTACATATAATTCTAATAACATATCTCTATAACTAGCATAATCACAGCTGTCAGGGAATAGAGTTAAAAGAGGTCTCTATATCTCTGTAATAAAATATTTTCTCACATTAATATTTCAATAACACTGTATGCAGCAGTTTCTCTTATGTTAGAGAATGTTAAACATCCCATTTCCCCAGATTGAAAGAGACCAAAAATTTTATCATAGAGAGAAACTTTGTATTTCCAAGGTCTCAATCAGTTGCAGTTATATGCTGTGTTGTTAGCAACAAAAAGTAATGTTTGTCATTGTTGGTGTCATGCAGTAAGGTAAAAAAGACACATCACAAATAATCATACTTAAAAATCTTTTGAAACTTTTTGTGACTATAGAAATATAAAATCGTTCTTGTGACAACTGTAAAGTTTGAATACAAATTTGAAGAAAATCTAAATCTTTTGGAGAAAAATCCCTGTCTTCCTTAGGAATGGTAACAACAGAACATTCTTGTTCTGTTTCTTTTACACATATTCCTCAGGTTTTGAATTAATGTCACAATTTTCACATAATGCTATGATTAACATTATAGATTGTGTAAATATTTCAGCTATTAGTTAGTCTACTTTCACTGATATGATGATTCTCTAAGTTTCTACTATAGTTAAATTTTTCTTCCAATGAGAGAGTTTGGTTAATACATAGCCATTCAACATGAAGTCAGCGAAAATAGTGCACACTCCCTCCTCTCTGGATATTAACTCACTTATAAAGATTTGAGAAAATAAACATCAGGTGGAAAATGGTAATTGTGTAATGATCTGGATCAGTGTACTGGTGCCAAGATTTGCATGTGTACTACAAAATTTTTTAAGAAAAGGAGTAGAGAATTTTTGTACTATCTTATGCCCTGTTTGTTATGGTTTCTTCCAGTCTCAGTTTACAGAAAGACAAAAAACATTGAACTAAATCATAAGGATCAGTAATGTATTCAGAATTTGGAAATGGAGGTGCATTTTTTAGTGCATTGCATTTAAGCTTGCATTGACATAAACTAGTATATCACAAGTGAGTGGAGGGGGCAGGGGAACACTATGTAAAAAATTATGAATATATATATATATAAATGTTTTATAATAAATTGGTTTTTAATATTTTTACTGTATTGATTATTATTTTAATTACTATAATTTATGTAACCCAGTCTGTCCCATGGCTGAGTGGTTAGCGTGCTTGGATATTGATCTAAGGGACCTGGGTTCAAGCCCTGGGTAAGGCATGATGTATGTGTCATTTTTCTGCTGAGGTCCTGCCATCCTCTCAGACCTTCTACTATGGCATATAAACTGACAGGCGCTTGTCAGACCTCTGTGGGAAGCAGCTGCATGAGGGGTTATTTATTATAGTTTCCACTAATGAAAATTATTTCATTATTATAATGAGACTAAGCAATTTATTGGCAAAATATACACAGAAATAAGTTTTGAATGTTTAATTAAGGGGGAAAGGATGCATATGCATCTGCTTCATTGAATAGTTGGAACAGTTGAATTTCCTTCTTTGTTCAGTTGACTTCTATTTTATGATTCCCTGGTGTGCCGCTGATAAGAGGATACCTATGATTATAGCAAAATGTATGAGACACATTGAACATCTCATCAAAACAGATCAGATGTATTATTGATGCTATATATAAAAGCACCTTGCTTTAATAATTGAAATCATCTTAATCCAGCAGATCTATTCATTACTTGTTGAAAAATAACTTCAATACAACGAAAGTTATTTCTCATGGAAATGCTTCACAAGTATTTTATCACCTAATTGCTACTTAATGTTATATATATATATTACACATTTAAAAATAATTCCTTCTAAGTAATCAATAAAGGTAGTTATTAACTTTATATAGATTACAACTTTCTCAGTAGTTTTTAGTAAAACTATTTTGTTAATGCAGTCTCAAAAATTTAGGGTAATAAAAATTGCATTATATCCAGTTTGATTGCTTTTATCATATATTTTTCGCTTCTTCTAGGGTTGTTGTGATGAGTGAAGGAAGGATTTCTGAAGTAGGATCACCCTCAGAACTGATACAGAACCCAGATTCAATGTTTCATTTGTTGGCAAAAGATGCTGGACTAGTATGAAGAATTTAACAGTACACTCTTCATTATTCACAGAGAATTTTTAGGAAAATAAGCATCTGTTACATAATTATTTGTTTTACAATTAGGCACACCAGTGAGAGCTCATTTAGAATTTGCAGAGTTAAATATTTGATACATAATCACAAAATATTTTACATTAAATTAATTTTCATGCAAATAGGGCTAGGTACTGTTTACAAATTTATTTTTGTTAAACATGATTCACTAGTTGATTTTACAAGCAAAATTTAATATTTGCAGTAAAATTGGCTGCTATATTTAATCAGTACTAAAAATTTATTATTAATTTATCACAAGTTTTCTAAAAGTCACCAAATGAGCAAAGGTTAAAAAAGGGTGTAGATACGTTTTTGAAAACAAAAAGCAGCAGCAATCAATTTATATTTTAGAGTGAAAAAAAGTCAAAAACTTTATAGTAATGCCTATTAATACAGAGTAAAAAAATTCTGTCTCTGGAAGACAGAAACGTAGATTTTTTTTTTTTATAAATTAACATCTTGAAACCATGCTAAACTGGCTTTAAAAAGAAATGCTCATGCATCTCCATTAAATTATATGTGCAAGAAAATTAGACTACAATCTCTTTGTGCCAAAATATAACATTTCCGTCACAAATGATTTAACATAGTCTTTGAGATTTATACTAATGGTTAGATGTAACCAATGGTTCAGGAATAGCTTCAATTATCAGATTTTTATTTATTTATTCATTCATCATCAGTGTGTAGCTGATATTGTAAGGAGGAATCATGTTTGGTCTTAGCCCACGAAGGAGTTTTACTGTTTTTTACAACACTGCCTGGTGTGTTTGGTGCATCTGGCTGAAAGCAAACACTATTTAAAAGATTTTGCTCTAATCGACTTTGAACTGATGATGAAGAGGTGCTACTGAGTCACACTCTTGGGCAAATGCAAGTTAGGTGTAAAAATGTCTTAAATGCAAATTTAAATTATTTGTGAATTTTTTTTTGATTATCTACACACTTCTCATCCAGTAGCATAACTTAGAGCCAAAGAGCCTATAGTAAAATTTATGGGCTTTAGTAAAATTTATTTACTTTCACTAATTTTATGGTTAAGAGTAAGAGTTAAGCCAAGAGCCAAAGAGCCTATAGTAAAATTAAATTAAAAAGTTAAGCCAAAGAGCCTATAGTAAAATTTATTTACTTTCACTAATTTTATGGTTAATTTGGGGGCCTAAAACTTTTTATGTAATTAAATACATAATTTTTTATTTTGAAAGGGAAAAAAAAGCTATAAATGAAGTAGTTTATTAAAATATATATACAAAAGATGTATTATTAAATATGAAACAAAATTTATTTATGTTATATTAAAAGAACTCTAAAAATCTTTCTTTGCTTTCACTACTGCAAAATGATGATTTCATTTGAGTTTGCTCTAATCTATGCGATCAAAAAAGATAGAAATTATCACAATCATGATCTTTTTGATTTTAATATAGTGAGTTGGATTTTGAATGTACCCTCAGAAGCCCTAGGCTTGTGTTCATTTTGCTACCAATCATTCCAAATCCTATTGTTATGCCACTGCTCATCATTGCCTTAGACAAAAATATATTGTACATATAAAAATCTCAAAATTATTTAAAATGGATAAATTAAAAAAGACAATTATAACTGTATTAAAGACAAAGATAACTGCATCATCATAATGAAGATTTGATAGTGAATTTTATTGCATGTTGATCAATGAAAAGCAGAAAGCTGTCAGTTGATCAATAGTAACAGAGAACTGTGCCTCGGTACTTCTAAAGAGAATAACAAAACATTGAAATACATTCTATTTAATGTTATATGTAGCAGGTCAGCAATAATACAACTAAAAATATGTAATGGGATTAAATGAGGCCAAATCCTTAATGCCAAATCCCCCATCTTGAAGAAACTGTGTGCATGGTATTCTCATGTTGTTCATTTGTGATAATAATTTGAACCATCAAAGTTTTTTCTTGGCACAGTATTCCAAAACTTTTGTATATGAAGTTAACTGTATATATTTTAAGAGCCATTCCAGTTCCCAAAATTGTAGCCCCACTCTTAATTGCAGTATCTGGCAGATACTGCAATTTGTCTCAGACATGTAAAATCCGATTTTGTGTACATCCCCCGAAATCAAGATATAGTTTTTGCCATCATCAGCCAGCCCTATTCATTTCCCAGAAAAAATATCATTGGCCACATGTATTTCTGGTTATATTTCCACAGATGCCTGTGAATATAAGTCCTGACTGTTGGTGTCAAAGTATATTGGAGCTCTCTGAAATCTTTAAATATGCACATGTATTAGGTTTAAAATGCTTAAAATGCAGTTAGGGGAGTTAATTTCCTGACTATGACTCTGCTTTTAGTACTAAGTAGTTACTCATTATTGGACTTGACCATTACCAAAAGGCCTCCCTTTGTAATATATAGCTAAGTATGGGGGATTTTTATAATAGCCAAGTTGTTTGGCAACCACAGTTCAGTTTCTTTTTCTTTAGAAGAATGTGAATGCAGAGACACCAACTATCATATTTAATGTGCACTACGCAAATTAAAGAAATAATTCTTCATTTCTTATCATGTAAACTTCTGAAATGCAATTTTAATTAAATGCAAAATTAATTTTCTCCCTCTCGTAATTTCGCACACATTTATTAAAAATATCAACATTTTTGTGAATTTAAATCAGTTTAATCAACACAAATGGATATATTTGGGGGAAATCAAAGGGACAAGTTTCTTGCTTCCTCAAAAGGAAATAGAAAATCTGAGCTTAAAGATCCGTCCTCCCAACGGAAAAGCCCGTCGCGTGGATATTTTTAGTATTCCACACAGTCTTTTCTTTCGATTTTTATTACATACATGGAAAAACAAAATTTCTGCCGTTCTTATGTACTATATCAAAAGTAATTAAGGATAAAACCATTGTTGGAGCACGTTCAGAGCATATTTTGAATTGTTCTTTGAGAGATTTATTGTCCCTTTTTCAAGTTGTTTCCGACAACAGACCCTCTATTTCAGCTAAATGCTGAATAATCATAGCAAAAGAATTATTTTACCGAAACAAGTCTTGCAATGATTCGTCCCCTTCTCTACATGAAAATTTAGGATTAATGTTCTGTAAATGGCGTTCATTTTACAGCTAGGCAGCTTTTTTAGTCTGATTACCGAAAATCATCTACTGAACAGAAAAACGTGTGAAGTTGCAGAAAACCGATACTAACATGTAGGAAAGCTTGTATAGTAGTACAAAAATACCGTCAAATTTTCGCAAGTACGACAAACGATTAAGATAATTCGAACATCTGCACGAAACACATACAGGCAACGGTCCTACAAATCCACGCCTCTAAAGCTTTCACACACACACGAACCATGGGAAGTTAATATATCTATGCTGATTCACAAGTTGAATACATCAAGAGTTTTCTCTGTTTCTTACCTAAAGCAGGATAGTTGGTTAAATAACAGAAATTAAGTATTTTTGCTAGTGTTCTATTTTTCCCTACTGATAAACAACAAATGATTACTGAGATTTCCAGCCACCTCTTACTATGAGTTTTATGAAATTTTATTCATTCCACTGCGTTGCGTGCTGTTTTACAATTTTTCAGCCATCTACTTTAAGCAATTCTCAATCATTCTGGTAAACTCTGTGGGATTTTACCCCCGTTTCAGTGAACTCTCTGAAATGTTTGCACTTATTCTATCATCCATTCCAATGTGATTTTGGCAATTATATCTGTTAACCTATAATTTAATTATGTTTAAGCAACTCTCTCACCCTATGTGTTATATTTTGGAGTTATTCTGTCATCGGTTCCAGTGATATTTTGGAGATATGCTATCGTCGATTTCAGTGAACCTTGCGTGATTTTACAGATTATCTGTCATCCATTGCATTGCAGGTTTCACTATTTTCCACCACTCAATTCAGTATTGTTTTTCAGTACTGAAGCAATATGTCAGGCATTTTTGTGCATTTTACTATTATTTGGATTCCATTCCAGCATATTTGAAAGATATTCTATCATCCTCTTTAGTACTTTGTTTGATTTTGCATCCAGTTCCGAAGTATAATTGAAGATATTCTGCCCTCTGTTACAACGTATTTTTGTATTTTTCATGCAATTCTACCATGCACTCTGAATGTATGAATGCATTTTTCCAAATATCGCTCTTCCCCGTCAATTTATAGAAGGCGACAAGAATCTAATTTCTTCACAGCATTTAAAAACCTGTCTGGATTAAATTATGTCCGAATTTCATCACATAGTCCTTCTCAGAGTAGGGGAAGTGTTCAGTTCTTTCTTTCATAGGTCTCTGAGAAAAGATGTAATCTTAACTGATCTTAGTTTTTGTCACCTGTACTTGGAGTTCTCATTCAGATGATACAGTCATGATGCATTCAGGAACTTTCGAATATGTTGCTCCTTTACGAAATATCACATGCCTGAACTATGGATTTCTCTGTGAAATTAAACATATGTAAATAACAAACATCTCTCGGTAAAAGGTTTTATGGTGATTTGTATAGAACTCCTGCAAACAGATCAGTTTGCTAGAAGAGCCTTACACGCCAACTTATACGATAAGAACACGATGTTGAATTGGACCGACGAGCGATAAACTCCTTACTCCCCGTAATTAATGAGGTAAAAATTTTCTGAAATCATAGTTTTGCCAAATAATGGAAAGAGAAAAACATAGGTACTAGAGTTCAATCTGTGAACCCTCGTGTCACACAGTGTCTCCATGACAACATACTGATAAGAACAGACCATGAACTTCGTCATCATAAACTCAGAAATTCTGAAAGGTTAACTGATCTAAAACATTACGTGTTAAAACTTGAAGATTTTTAGTAGATGTTTATATTAAAAAATACGAATAGTCTTTAAAATGTATATGCCATAATGTTTTTCATGAATCAAAACACATATTTTTGGAAATTCAAATATATTTCGAATACGATTCCCGCCCTTTTTTTAATTCATATTTTTGAATCTCCCAGGGTATTGGAATAAATGATGGTATTTATCAGATGCCAGGGTTTTCTGGTTCATAGTATGGAAATGTTTATTCCCAAGAAATAGTTTTCCCTAAATAAATTTCGATGATAATTATTATTCAGAGCTAAGAGTTGTAAATCCTATTTTGGAAAAAATAATGCATCAAAGCATTTCTAGGTCTCTTTCGTAGCGCCGTCCGTCATTAAAACGTTGTTCCTAGCTAGACATGAAGGAAGCGTGAGATACAATATAAACACGTCATACGTCTGTCGAGCATAAATTTTTTAAACACGGAGTGAATTCAGCCTCCAACAGAGCAAGGAATGCAGTTCCCAATTTGGAGTAATATTTCAAAACATTTCTCTTCGTGGCGCCCTCCTCAATGAAACATGGTTTCGTGCTAATACAGGATGAGTGAGGTAAGCAGTAAAAAATCGTCCTCCGTCAGAGCAAGGAGTATAATTTCCAATTTGGAATAATATTTTAAAACATTTATTTCTGTGTCCGTTAATAAAATGTGGTCTCACAGGAGTGAGACATAAAGTTGATGTACTTATAAATTTATTTCTAAGTTTGCGATTTGCAAGAAATAAAACTAATTCCCAAGTTAAATGTGATTTACAAGGAATAAAAAAATTTCTTTATTTTTAAATTAATTTACAAGAAATAAAAATATAATTTATAAGGAATAAAAAGAAATAATCGGTTATTCCTTCATCTACCTTTAAGCGCTTCAGCCATATACTATCCTAGGCGTAATGAATATACGTGAGGGACGTGGTTTTTTTTTAAAAATATGGTTCGTATTTTAAACAACAGATGGTGCTCTAAAAATACACTCGAATATTTCGGGAGCTTCCCAATGGGTTTGAACGATGACGTCAGAATCCAATTTGGCGGGCTGAGACTTCGAATTATTTGGGACCTTCGGATGTGCATGGACGGGTCAACCAGAGGGGGCATGGCACTATTAAAAATCGGGAACTTTTGGCAGATGCCATTGTAAACAAAACGGAGTTTTTGACAGGTGAGCGTGGCACTTCCTGGCACCAGATCGGGGGACTAGATGGCGCGAGAGGGTATGGTATTTCCTCACGCCATACCGGCTCCACCACTACTAACGTCACTAGCATTTTTAAGCCAAGATCAACATTGTTTGCACAATAGATTAAATATTATAAAAAGTTTTCCCAACGCACTAAAACTTGAAATACATTTTTTGAGGCCGTCATATCGTAAGGCCCTAAGCTGTAGCTTATGCGTAAGTCCGGCCCTGTGTAGATCATGTAATCAAAGAATGCGAGAGAAGAATCTTGTAGCTTTGAAAAATAGAAGAAATGAAGAAAACAAAGTAGGGGGAGAGGCAATGATTCGATCGAACGAAAAAAAAATAGTGGGGGGGGGGGGGGGGGGGCAAGAGACTGGATAATGAAATATAGCATTTTCCCCCTCCGTTTTAGAGGTCTTTAAAAAATTATTGAAAGAAGCATGAGATATACTTTGTGAATTGTTTTATATTAATTTGAAACATATTCTTATCTCTTGTCAGTTGGCAGCTGGCTTTTCGCTCAGATGCCTTTTTCTATTGCTTATGCCCCTCTGGACCTGGTCTGACTTCAGATTTGTGATCCTCACTTCCTTTGTACCTTCCTACTCTCCTTGACTTTTTAACCCTTCACCTTCCCTTCCTGATTGATTCACTCCCTCCCCCGCCTTCCTTATCTACTATCAGAAGGATTAGCTGCACCTTTCCTTTATACAATAGATTCCCAACGGGGGCGACACCGCACCCCACTGGGCGCTGGAGCCTTCCATGGGGGCGGTAGCGGATCCAGAGGCAAATGGGGGGCGTTCTGGCAGTCGAGAGGGGCGGTCAAATAAATAAATAAATTTAATGGAATTTTCTGTGACAACCTTTTTATCTCTTCTGTGGTGTTTTCCTGGTGATTCTGGTCATCCACTACCTCATCCGTCATGTACAGCTTTTCAACTGCAGCTTGGACAATAAGTTCCCTGCTACCGCCTACTAGCGTACTGGTACGTCTGAAGTCGACTGAGATGCTCTCAAAAGTTCTCTTCAAGATCACAGATTGGATATAAGCTTCAATATGTTTTCCCACTCCAAGTCGCTTTGAGTATGCTTTATGGTACGTAGTTACAATACCATCCCACGTCAGAACATAAGGTATAATATTAACATTACACGTGTGAATTAGGCTCAACTCATTAGCCAGCAGATCATACTTCCTCTTCTTTTCAACCTCTACTATCTGCAGGTTATCCTGAGATGTTATTCCTACTTCAATAATTGTAATCTCATTCAATAGCTTAACATGCACTACTATATCAGGCTTATTATGTTGGACATGTGTATCCGTCCTGATAGGCAAATCAACCTTGATGCAATAATAATATAATAATAATAAATTTATTATATTTAATATTTTTTTTATAATTTTTTTTAATATAATAAAATACTTTGAAAATACCTGTTTTCATGAATAAATATTTTATCTAGCTATGTAAATTATCTTATTGTTATCGCGTTAATAAGCATTTTTAAATTAGCATTAGGTATACCTATACCTAATTTGTTTTAGTTTAGAATAGATTGACGGTGACAAGTCTTTGCAAGTTGGTAGGCAAACACGCGGTTCATGCAATTTAACATGTTTCGACAAGAATATGGGAGCAATTGCCCCTCTGCCTTCTCTCCCTCCCTTGCCGACCCATGATTCTAAGAGAGGAATTAAGTTCATCTTTAAACTTGAAGCATTCTTTTACAGAAATAATTTGATTATTGAAAATGGAGATGATTCAGGCAACCTTCCGAGAATTGTTGCGAAACTGAAAACCGACAAATCACTCATGCTGGAAGAACATCTAACTTCCTTACCATTGAGGCTTAGACAGGATAGCAGCCCTGTGTTTCCGTTAAAGAACGCTATATCTTAACAGTTGGCCAATGGATCCGCTTCTCCAACCTTCTCTGATACTTTGGGGTGCTTGTGACCTGGCCATTAAGCCTTTCGTGTGGGAAAAATACTGCTCAGAGGTAAAACAACCCTAGCTACATGCAGTGTTGACAATTATTTCCATCTGAATTCATTTCTTTGATAAAATTAAAGACTCTTTCCCTGAAAAGGAATTACAAGCAAGAGACTACGCCAATCTCTCCAATCCTGAATATTATTACCCCGTTGAACCTGGCAAACTGGTACTATAATGTTTGCTTTTCAGTTTTTTGAATTTCAATATTACATCAAACGAAATTTTTCCTTCACACTGAATTTTAAAAATAATTTCCGACAAAAAATATCACGAAAGGGTGCGAAGGAGATTCCCCCTCCCTCCCTTGAATTATAACCCTCCTCCCCCACGTTGTCCCGCTCTGTAAAAAAGCGCTTCTAAGATTTTTCACTTACAATGATCCAATTGTCTGTTGCGTCGTACGTCTCCATTATATTTAATGGAATGCTTCGGCTCCATCCTCCGATTACAAACAAGATTTCCGTCTGATCGTCCAATCCACTCAGCGTCGGAGTGGGATCTTCGCCAACTCTTTTCAGTCTGTTAGAAACGAAACAGAAGATGTAAATTGTTGGAGAAATCGATTGGCGAGATCCGATTTGCATTACTTAATTATGTAAGAAAGAATTATTTAAAACAAATCTTTATTTGCAGGGAGGAATTTCGCAACTGAATGTTGGAAGAAATCTTCGAACATTCAGCTGAAATGAATTATTTCTTATTATTTAAATATTTCCAATTAGGAGGGGGGAGGAGTACAAAATTTCTGGATTAAACCGGAAAGTACCAAAACGAAATTTCTCACCAAATGCAAAAATATAAATTTTTGTCCTCACTTATAAAAATAAATTACTCCTCAAGCAGCTTCTTGCCATAGAGGTTTGAGAGGAGCCTGTCAATATACTGAATAATTCAAGAAGAATTGAACACTTTCAAAAATTTATTTCTCAGTAACTAGGTTATATATGAATATAAAGTATGCATTAAATTGTAATTATCCTTAATAAATATGATAGTTCCTTTACAAATTGGTTTTGAGTACATAGAGTAATAAATTTTTGAAAGTGCTGAATTCGTTTAGAATCACTCTGTATAATGAACCTCGGAGAAGATCTGTGAGGAAGGCAAGTTTTCAAATAAACCGGAAAGAAAGACAACACACAAAAAACATTCATATTTAATCCGTCGTTCCAACCCAAGTTCCGTTACATGGTATAAAAACGCTAAACACTAGGCCAAAGTGTTTTCCTGAAAAATATATTTTTTATTTTTATTACCCCCTCCTTTTCCGTTTAATGAAATCGCCTTAGACGAGTTAACTAAAAGAGCCAGAAGCTATGTCACCATCACCATGATTAGTAAGTCATCCTTTCGTCATCGTATCCTCAAGATACAAACCCAACATCCCTCAATTGACTGGGGCGGCAGTTACTTAAGTTGGTAGCGGTCAAGACTCGTAATCTTCAGTTCCCAGGTTCGAGTGCCAGTTTTGAGATTTATCTCCACTAAACTCGCACTCTCCCTCGGTGAGAAAGGGAATTCAGGTAGATTTAGAAAGGCTGCAGTCTATCGGATGGGACATAAAACAATGTTCCGTGTGAAGGAAAGCCATACTTTGTACGTGCTTGATGGCTTCGAAGAACACGCTGCCTACGATGTCTCCTAACAGCTCTCCAGTTGTTCCCCCCCCCCCCAACATTCTCTGAGCCCTTGGGGTCCTTGTGAACTGGCTATTTATCCCCTTGTGTGCAAAAAAGTGTAGCTCAGAGGTAAAACAACCAACCCTCAACTGGCTATAGGATGAGGAGGACTAATCATTTTGGCATTCATTAAGTATGTCTCGGTAAAAAAAAGAGATAACTTTTGCCAGAAATATACAGAATTATTAACATATTCTAATTAGAAAACTAAGTAAATTATGTACCTGTGCCATATCTCCTAAAACTGGGTTGAGTCGAGTATTGTACAGGCTAATCCTATAGGTTTGTATCTAAGTCCTATGGGGGAAAATAGCAAAAGTTAATTCATTGTTGCATTCTTCTGATATTGTTTCAAAACAAAAAAATATTCTTCGCAATAATGAATTCCTTATTCATAATCCCTCGTGAACCGCGGTTCCTAATATCAGCGGTTCATTAATTATACTCTATTTTGCCAACCGGGGTCTCAGAAAACCGTGGTTAATTGAATGAGCATAACAATTCCCAGATGAATATTTTTATGACTGGATGGCAGAAGAATTACTAGTTCTGTATTTCCCCGCCCTGCCCACGGTCAGTAGGGGACACCGATGGGCTTGCAAAGGCCGCCGTCCGTCGGATGGGACGTTAAGCCGTAGCTCCGTGTGCGGAGAGCCATACCCTGGGCACGTTAAAGAACACGCTGGATGGCCTTGACGGGAGGCTACCATCTGTCTCCCAACAGCTGTTCCAGTGGGTCCCCTCCCCTAACCTTCTCTGAGCCTTCGGGGTCCATGTGACCTGGCCATTTAGCCCATGGTGTGCAAAAAAGTGCCGCTCAGAGGTAAAACAACCCAACGTTAAAGAACACGCTGGATGGCCTTGACGGGAGGCTACCATCTGTCTCCCAACAGCTGTTCCAGTGGGTCCCCTCCCCCAACCTTCTCTGAGCCTTCGGGGTCCTTGTGGCCTGGCCATTTAGCCCATGGTGTGCAAAAAAGTGCCGCTCAGAGGTAAAACAATCCAATCCAACTAGTTCTGTAGAATCTTATTTTTCATGTTTTCCCCGTTATGCACATCTACCCAAGGTGAGGGAACCAGCGGGTCTGGACCCCCTCCCCCCGCCAGCTCTCGAAATTCAGGTCATCTTATGCGAAATTTCAAACTTTTCTGCCTGTTTTGAAATCCAAATCAGTTGTCATTGGATAATTTTATTTTAGACCTATATGTCCGACACTAATAAAGATTTGAAGAAAACAACCATTAATTTTATTCCATGTAAGAATATCATTCTAACCTTTTCTATCCGGTGGAATATTTTAGTAATTGGGAAAACTTATTCAAGTCTTTTTCTCGGATACTATCCTGGTCACGTGCCTGTATCTAGCTACCTAAATTTCACGTTTTCAGGTTCGAGTCGCAACTGTGCCGACTTTAAGATTTATCACTGCTAACCTCTACCATGCCCTCGGTGAAAAGGGTGAGTACGATGTACTCTTTAAGCCACTGTCCCGCGAGCTGGAAAGCCATGTCACTATCATGTGAGCATTAAAGAATATGCTTGTTGGCCTTAGAATATAATAACTGCTTGATGTCTACTGTATTTGTCACAAAAATTGCGGTCAACTTTCTTAAAAGTAGCGATGTAATACCTCTAATCAAATCCTTAAGAACAGCTCCCTTATAAAAAATATTGACCAGAAAGTCGCTCATGTGACAACAGAATCATCCCGAGTTCTCATCATTTAAGTTTCATTCGCCTTCCCTAATGATTTTTGTAGTTTTAGTTTTAATTTAGAGATATCCAAAGAAACTTCAGATCGTGTTATAGGGTCAACATAATGCATCTATATCGTCTTTAGAAACAATGGGAGTATAATAACCGCATTGTTCAGAACATCTATTAAATGATAGAATCCACACAAAATTCACGTTTGCGAAGACAAATTAGAAGCAGAGAAGCATGAAAAAAAAAACGTTCCCCACCCGGACACGGTACTTCCTGATTACAACGTACCATCAATTAAGGCAAACGCTGCATAGCGTTTTTACACTCATTTCAATAAAGTTATGAAGGCAGTGGTGATAACTGGTACTTAATCAGAACGTTTTGAATGAAAAAATCACAATTGGGAATGAGTCTCATTACGGAATAAGGCTGGTTCCCAATTGTGAGTTTTTTGTCTGTGATATATAGCATCTGCGGTACTCCGATAGAGTAACATTTGATAAGTATTTAGACATGTTGCATAAACGTTATCAAGTTACTCTTTGGTTTAAAAAGCGTATGACAGAGCCCTAATCAAATGAAAGAGAATGCCTAAAATCATTCCCTTCGTAACTTCATTGACGCAAGTGTGGAGGCTCCACTATCTTAATTGGTAGAGCAACTGGCGCGTAACCATGAGGTTTCGAATCCGGGAGACGGATGATGTCGATTTACTTTTCCGCTTATCCCTATATCTAATTAGTATTCTTATCAGATTTCAATTAATCCCTTTAGACCACGTGTGTTTAATCTTTTTCATTGGGGGATACATCTTCGAACAGTGAAAGCAACAGGCAGGCCACTTTTAGGTGATGGAGGCTACTTGCCGACCGGAATGTAATGCATTACATTGATTATTTGAACTAACACTGAAACTTCGTTCACGGCTTTGGGATGGAACTCAGAAGATTCTTAGAGTTTCTCTTCAGGAATAAACGCTGGAGCATTTCGATTGCATAGTCCGTAATGTCAACACCATCTCACACGGGGAAAAGGGGGAGGGGAACTCGGTTGGTAATACAGTAGGCTCGTAATCTGTAGTTACCAGGTTTGAATCCCACCTGGGCCAGTGTTGAGATTTGTCTCCGAAAAACTCCCCGCCCTGTCCTCGGTCAGTGAGGGACACAGTGGGCTTGGAAAGGCAGCTGTCCGTGGGATGGGACGTGAGCGGGTACACGTTTAAGACCACGCTGGATGGCGCTGACGGGAGCTAACAACTGTCCTTTCCCCTAACCTTCTCTAAGCCCTCGAGGTGTTTGTGATCTGGCCATTTAGCCCATTGTGTGGAGAAACGTGTCGCTCAGAACTAAAACAACCCAGACAATCTCACACGAATGAGCTGACCGTATAATAAATAAAAAATAAATAAATACCCCCTCAAGCAGCTGCTTGCCACAGAGGTCTGACAGGAGCCTGTCAGTTTATATGCCACAGTAGGAGATCTGAGAGGATGGCAGGACTTCAGCAGAAAAACGACACACACATCCATAGCCTAAATCCGGGGCTCGAACCCAGGTCCCTTAGATCAGTAGCCAAACGTGCTAACCACTCGGCCACGGGACGGCTTGAGCTGACCGTATGCCCAGTAATTCGATGACCCTGGTTTGTTCACCAGGACTGGTTCTAGGGTGGAGGCGGGGGGGGGGGGGTGCAAGGGGTCCATGACTCCTTCCCTTGAAAACGATAGTAAGGTAATAGAGGCAAAAATTATTAAATTTAGGAATAATTTATACATTTTTTCCAATGAATTTTTAAATACTTATAAAATATTCAGTGGAATGAAAAAGTGATATTTTTATTCGGAAACGTTTATCATTTTATTAGTTTTCTTTTTTTTAATTAATTCTTTTATTTTTTTTCCTCCGTTTTATGTAATGATATTGAATCTAGATCATATTTGTCAAAACTATGTACATTCCCGCTGATAAGCTTCGGCTTAGTGAGATTTTTTAGGAAAAATATTGCATAGATAAAATAGTTTTAAAAAAAATTGAATTTGAATTGAAAAAAGGTACTTCTTTACACAAAGGACTGAGATAATCTAAAAGTTCTATTGGGCTTGTTCTGGTTTTTCATACGAGCACATGCACAGGGATATGCCCGCTGGTTTAGTAGTCAGTTACGCTAACCACTGGTCCAGGTAAGGGCTAATGGAGGGGGAAATGTTATGCTGCAATGGCAATCCAGTTTCTTGCCCCATTCCCCCCTATACTTTTTCTGACTCGATCAAGTCACCTGCTCAACCACCACTATCCCAGGCACTAATTTTTTCTATATCCTGGCTTGTCGGTCACTGTAGAAGATTATCAATTAAGTATTATCTTTTTTTTTGGCATTTGGGTATTAATGGAATATAGACAATTGTGCTTTATATCCCAAAGAGTGAACATGCAATTTTCGACATAAATAGGTTACCGGTTAATCATGATTCATCGCTAAATTGATATTGCTATCGTTCGATTGCCCAGTGCTCATTTTCCCTTTATCCGTTTACTTGTTGTTCTGCGCTTCTTCTGTCTTATCTCTTACATTTGTTCCATTAGGCCTTAAATCTTTCTTCCCTTATTGTGTTTTCAGTATTTGCTTTCAACTTTGGTTGCAAGTTCTTTGCCTTTTGTTTATGTGTCATGTCATTGTGTAAGTGTGTGTATGTTAAATAAAAAACCAGGACGAGAGTACTGTAGGTTATTTCCGTCCTTATTTTATGGCGTGCTGACTCTCAGGGAAGTAAAGTTCTCGATGAAAAGAAAACATTTGATAGTGATCGTGTGGCAGAACAAATCACAGTGAAAAAAGAAATACGGATTAGATAAGGATGTGGAAGGAAGACCTGCAGGTCAAGTGACAGATGAAGAAACAGCTAATGATGATGTGGAAGGACGAGGTTACGGTTCAGGAGGAAGATGAAAAAGCTCTTAATGAGAGTGCAAGAGTTGCAGATCCGATGATTGATAAAGAAGCTATTGATGACATCGCAAAAAGGAAGAACTGCAGATCAGTTCAATGATAAGTTATTCATGCGGAATGCAGGAAATCATATATCTTGTCCATTGTAGTGATAACCATTAAGAGGGATTGAGTAAAGGTGCACAACAACCAGGGAGTGAACAGAACAGAAGTTAAAGGTCAATTATAGCAATGGATAAACATGAATAACTCCCACTCAGGAACTAACCGTACGCACTGATTCCAAAATTCTATCCAGATATAATGATTTAGAATTTACCCTACATTCACTTGTGAGGAAATAATCAGAAACACAAATTTCATTAAAAAATATTATTTAAAATCTATTCCGTCTTTTACCTATATATATCCTTTGACCAAGCTCCAGCATTTTAGCATCTCTCGCAACATTCAACATAGCTAAATAATGTTCTATTCTCTCCAAAAAGTATATATAAAAAAGTACTAAAAATTATACTTACAAACTTTAAGAATCCACCAATAACACCCCCCCCCCAAAAAAAAACAAACTTAAAAGACGTCTTCCCAAGGCAACCTCATTCAATAACTTTCAGCTACCTTCCTACTTCAAAGACATTGAGTTTTCATTTTCACCCAACATACTAAATCCAAATAATAACAAACTGACACATATTTTCTTCAACCCACATACCACAACACAAAAACATGCAACAACGTCCTTTAGGACTCGCATCTAAAAGTCCTTCTCAGGACTAAATCATACACACTAAGACCTCCATAACAACACTCCTTCTACACAACACCAAAAGAAGTCTTCTCAGGACTAAACCATACACATGAAGACCTACATAACAACACTCCTTCCACACACCAAAAAAGTCCTTCTCAGGACTGAAACAATTGCATCATGAACACCAACACACTCTTTCACTCTTTATCGAGATTTCTTCACGCTTTCTGGGCCTCGCATTTCAAAACATCACTAGCACACGGAGCAAACTCATGATCAAAGCGATTCATCTAACATCATACCTGCATTGAGGACGAACTATCACCACCAAACCTGAAAACATCCCTCCTTCACATGCAACAACGTTCATGGAAAAGTTCAGTTTCACAGGAAAATCAAGGCAGATGGCCTGACAAGGCCTAACAGCTGATATTATTTTGTGGATAAAAAAAATAAGTTTAATAATTTTTTGCCTCTAAAGTGGGAGATATGATTACCTCCCTTCCCAGATTAATTTCCTTGATACTTAAGTAATAAGCAAAGTAGAGAAAAAATGAGGAATATGCTTCTTCATATAATTAACAATTGAAAACACCATTCATTACGAAAAATATTTCTACTAAATATTACATTATATCCAAAAAAACTAAATATTACATTTGTCAAGTATTTAATACAGGAACGAAAATGAGAGGGGGGAGGAGCAAATGGACGCCATTCCCCATACATATAGATGCACTCCTTTATAATATTTGTGGTAATAATTTCTTGGATTTTAAACAAATTAATAATGCAAACCAGGACGAGAGTACTGTAGGTTCTAGGTTATCTCCATCCTTATTTTATGGCGTGCTGACTCTCAGGGAAGTAAAGTTCTCGATGAAAAGCAAACATTTGATAGTGATCGTGTGGCAGAACAAATCACAGTGAAAAAGAAATACGGATTAGATAAGGATGTGGAAGGAAGACCTGCAGGTCAAGTGACAGATGAAAAAACAGCTAATGATGATGTGGAAGGACGAGTTACGGTTCAGGTGAAAGATGAAAAAGCTATTAATGACAGTACAAGAGCTGCAGATCCGATGAATGATAAAGAAACTATTGATAACATCGCAAAATGGAAGAGCTGCAGATCAGTTCAATGATAACAAAACCACTGGTGAGAGTGATAAAAGGAAAAGCTGGAGATCCAGTAAATTTCGAAGAAGCCATTCAGGAGAATATAGAATCCACTCAGGATAATATTTTGGAACATAAGAGGCCTCATTCTGCAGACGACAATACCAGTGTTCCTCCCAAGAAGTTACGAATACCTCATGCAACTGATTGAAAGGAGCAGGTTGAGAAATGAAGAAACGTTTGTTTTTCCTTTGAATGTGAAAATTACTCACGAAGATTTTGCAACGCTCATCAATTGTCAGCCGTCCCGTGGCCGAGTTGTTAGCGCACTTGGCTACTGATCTAAGGGACCTGAATTCGAGCCCCATATAAGGCATAGCGTTTGTGTTGTTTTTCTGCTGAGGTCCTGCCATCCTCACAGACCTTCTACTATGGCATATAAACTGACAGGCTCCTGTCAGATCTCTGTGGAAAGCAGCTGCTTCAGGGGGTATTTTATCAACTGTCAAGATATAATTGTTTCTTTTTGCTCTCTTAAGAGATTAAATTTGTTTTTCCACAGTGTTGACGTAGATTATCGTTAATGGTCATTAAATGCATTTCTAGCCTAAACATCTCCTTGTATGTCTGATTTGTCAGAAATATTAGGTAGCTTTACTTTTTTTTTAATACATGTTAACGTATATTTAAAACACATCTAAAACCGAAGTCGAGTGGTACAATTACGAAAGGTTGGGTAAGAAGAAAAATATTAATCTTGTCTCCCATCAATAAAATATCAATCACAGATTTTTTTTTGCGAGCAAGATCTTTTCTACTTTGGTGTCCTTCTCAACCATCGTGCAATCGAATAGGCCCAAGGGGGGCAGTAAGTTGAAAGTTTCGGAAGTAGTTGTGTGACTATATGATGGTAGCAGGAACAAAAGAAATATTTTACAACATCCAATTTGTAAGGTGAATAGCGGAAAACTCGGAGGCATTCATGAAGACCTGTCAATGGTTGGTTTGTTTTACCTCCGAAGGAAATGGAGTCGGAGTTGGCTCAGTTGCAAAGTTGAATCTGCAAAGTGCAGATTCATGTCCACTTGTACCCACTCTTGTCCATGGTGAAGGGACTACCCTGCGAAGGGTCCGCTGTTTCGGGTACCTCCACATGGTCCTAAACGCTCTCCCACGGGTGTTTTTTTTTTTGGTTGGATAGTACTAATAAAATATTACGCTCACGTTTTTTTTTTAATTTCCATTAGTTTGAATTTTTACGAATAGAGAGCACTAAAGTTTGAAAGTGACAAAATTTATTCACTTTGCTAACGAGCCTTCTGGAATCAAGAGGGGCGATTGTTCTTTGTCGTTTTTTTAAAATTATTATTGTTGTTTAGAATAATGTATTTCTTGTTCTTCTCTGCTCTGCATTTTTCACACATATTCTACAATATTTCTTTCAATCGCAAGGAGATTATTTGATAATCTTAATCTAGAATAAGAAACAAATTGCACTCATTGCAACAAATGCTCAAAACAATTAAGCAAAAATATGCACTTCGAACCTCCATGGTTCGAAATAAGTTCAGAACAGAAGGTTCTCCTGAAATCTTTTTGAGTACAGTCATTTCGAATATTGTGTGAAGTAGGATCTCTTCTAGAACTTTGAACCTAGAAAATTAAACTTCGGATAATTTTTTTTTGTTGCGAGGTATTCTTTCTAATGAAATTTTCACATGCAGAGTCTTTCTTAACGATTATATGTTTTGTCGAAATATTTTCATAACTTTTGGCAAATATTGCACTATGTTCAAACAGGAATTATCTAATCTTTCACGGTACCTAAGATAAAATAATATCGGAAACACTTCAGTGTCTGTTGCATCTATCTTTTCGGTCAGCGACTTTGCCTTATAAGTATCTGCTTTTGTTATCAATATCTGATATCAGGCTCCTTTGCTCGCTTTAGTATACAGAACACTCTGTGAACGGTCGTCAGCAGGAGAAAACAATGTAGTGATACTAAGTGGTTGTACATTGTGAATGAATGGATTGAATAGATGCTAATGAGTAATTTAATAAATTTTAATAGGAGTATGCATATGCTCTGATGCCACTTGAGGTCCAATATAGTATATATTAAGTGCAATATAGGATATCTTAAGTGTCATTTCTTGCAGAAGAATGAAAGCTTCCATAAGCGGAATATAAGAAACTTTTGACTGCAGTGCCACAGTGATGCAGATTGTGTGCTGCAGGCAAACTGCTATATGCGATTGCAGGAGCATAGACTAGGTCTTTTACATCTTTCTGTTTCCGTGAGAAGTTTTATATTCAGCGACTGTTGCTAGTGTCGTAATGTTTATACGTTTTATATACACTGGCAGAAATTGAAAAAGAACACCATTAACAATTGAAGCGTAATCTATGAGATTTATATAGCAGAAACAACTTGTTGCCTTCCCAACAAGTTGTTTCTGCTATATAAATCTCATAGATTACTCTTCAATTGTTAATGGTGTTCAATTGTTAATGAATATTATATTTTACAGAAGGCACACTTTAATAAGGTGTCCAACCTCCTCGAGCAGCAATGCAAGCTTCCAATCTGGCGTGCAATCGATCATACAAATGCTGGATATCACACTGAGGAATTCCATGCGCTTTCAACTTGGATACATAATTCAGCGATGATCGTTGCCTGCTGCAGTCCACGGAATAGTTTTTGTCAGATCCAGTCCCAGACATGCTCGATTGGAGACAAGTCCGGACAGCATGCTGGCCAAGGGAGTTGGTGCACTGCCTGAGAGGCAGAGGTGGCTCAGTCGGTAGCACGCCAGGCTCGTAATCTGTAGTTCCCAGGTTCGAGTCCCAGCTGGGTCAGCGTTGAGATTTATCTCTGCAAAATTCCCCACCATGCCCACGGTCAGTACGGGACACCGATGGGCTTGGAAAGGCCGCCGTCCATCGGATAGGACATTAAGCCCCATGTGCGGGAGAGCCATACCCTGTGCATGTTAAAGAACACGCTGGATGGCCTTGACAGGAGGCTACCATCTGTCTCCCAACAGCTGTTCCAGTGGGTTCTCTTCCCCCAATCTCTGATCCCTCGGGGTTCTTGTGACCTGGCCATTTAGCCCATTGTGTGCAAAAAGCACCACTCAGAGGTAAAACAACCCACCCAAAGCACTGCCTGAAGAGCATTTTGAATTACCTGGGTGGAGTGTGGGTGGGCGTTATCCTGCTGGAATATCGCATTTGGGATTATACTCAAATATGAAAGGATGACTAGTTGTACGATGTCGCTAACATCTGTATTGCTATTCAGTGTACTCTGTACAAACACCAGGTACATATGAGAGTGATAGCTAATCGCTCCCCACACCATGATGCCTGGCGTGGGCTCCGTGTGTCGCTAGCGGATGCATGATCGAAGAAGCTGTTTATTTTGTCACCTTTGGACTTGTAAACGACCATCAGACGCTTCTACGCAGAATCGTCTTTAATCACTGAAGCACAGACTGTCATTCTTCACTCCAATGAACTCGTTGTTGACACCACTGCAAACATGCTCGACACTGACGAGATGACAGTGGCAGCCATGCCTGCGGCACGCGCGCCCATAATCCTGCTTCCAAAAGACAATGCGCATCATTCTTGTAGACACCCTTGGTATGACAGAGGATCGAATTTGTGACGCCGTAGCCATCTGCTCTGCCACTACCTCCCTCCTGATGCGTCGATCCTCTCAACGTCCATAACTCTATGTCTGTGAGTGTGCGAATGCTCTTCTGACCTTCGATGCCACCATCGTACCACTGCCAATACCTCTTATCCAATGCAGTGTGCAATTTGATGAAATGACCAACCTGCTTCCCGAAGACCCACTATACGACCATGCTCAAACTCTACTAACTGAACAAATGTTGCATGCCTGCGTCATCCTGGAATGGTAGCTTCTTCAAAAGATAACTGAACAACATGACACAAGATGAATAACTTCTTTTTTCACGTTTTTCATCATCCTAAAGGAATTCCTTTAGGATGCTCTTTTTCCAATTTCCGCCAGTGTATATTATAAGCACTCGTCAATTTTTTCGTATCCCATGAAATGAATTTATTTCATTTCAATTTTTTTCTCCTTTAGCACTTTCGTGTATAGGATATTCTTGAAAGGAAACTTTATTAAAATGTCGATTTATACAATATTTAATAATATATAGTTTTCCAAATGCACATTCGTTACTAACCTCTCCAGCTCCTACACTCTACTTTTTTCATTTGTTGTGTTCAACAAATTTATAGGAAAGAAAACATTTTTTTGACAAAATGATTAATTTTTTTTGTTATTTCATACAATCCTTACCGATTATATTTATTACCTTACCGATATTCGTTTTATATTTTATTTATTTAGTGAATCTTCATTCCATATAAGAAGGTCATCACTGTAAAATGTTTACGTAAATCATTCTTATTTTTAGAATTTTAACATCATCGATTTTTTTTAAATTATTATGTACATACGCAATGAATGTAATTAGAATGAAAAAAAAAGCACTGTTATTTAAGAACTGAACTAAGAAAATCTTTTTAACATCATATATTTATTTCAACTATGGTCATACCATCAGAAGTTGGCCACAACAGAATATGCCAATAGGTATAAATTTTATTTGCAATGTTTGCAAAATATCAGACTTTTCTTGCAATTTTTGTAATTATAAATAAACGATGATCGTATAATCATGCGTTTTTCATTTAAATTACAAGTACAATGAAAATATAATTCATAATTCCTCGCTGCTTTGGGATTGAGGCTCACAAAGCTGCGAGGAACCATAGGACTCTTACCATATGCTGCACGAAACGCAATCTTTTGCAGCAAGAACTGGAGTGGAGTCATGGCCATGCTGGAGTCCACACGGACACTGGACCAAAGTCCACAAAAATGGTAGTTTTTATCAAAACCAAATTTTATTCAATCTCTAATTTATTTATTATTATTATTTATATGAAATACTAATAATCAATCTGTAAGCATCATTTAATGATTAATACTTAATATATTTCTGAAATTAACATTGCAATATAGAGAGAATAGCAATAACTAAAAAAAAAATAATAAATATTCCCTGAACAGCTGCTTGCCAGAGAGGGCTGATAGGAGCCTATCTATGTTTATACGCCATAGTAGAAGGTCTGTGAGGATGGCGGGATCTCAGCAGAAAGAACAAAACATTCCTGCCTTACCTAGGGCTTGAACCTCTGCCCTCTTTGAACAGTAGCCAAGCACACTGACCACTCAGCCACCGGACAGTATTGCCTGACATGTTACAAGGCATTGCCTTCCATGACTGCCAATATGGTGGCATGATCTAAGTTAAACCACATGGAGCTAGTAATGATGATTAAATTTGGAAAATTACATCTATATATTGTTACAAATCAAGCTTTTACTAGCATTTCTGGGGCGGGGATGGCTCAGTCGGTAGCACGCCAGGCTCGTAATCTGTAGTTCCCAGGGTGGAGTCCCAGCTGGGTCAGCGTTGAGATTTGTCTCCGCAAAATTCCCTGCCCACAGTCAATAGAGGACACCGATGGACTTGGAAAGGTCGCCGTCCCTCGGATGGGACGTTACGTAGTGGCCCCATATGCAAGAGAGCCATACCCTGTGCACGTTAAAGAACAAACTGGATGGTCTTGACAGGAGGCTACCATCTGTCTCCCAACAGCTGTTCCAGTGGGTCCCCTCTTTAAACCTTCTCTAAGCCTTCGGGGTCCATATGACCTGACCATTTAGCCCATGGTGTGCAAAAAAGTGCTGCTCAGAGGTAAAACAACCCAACCCAACTAGCATTTCTTTTTTAGAATTAGAAGTAAAAAATACCTCAAATAAAAGTACTGAAGGAGAAAATTTTTATTCAACGTATCTGAAATTCGACACCTAAACTCTGGAAAGGAAGATCGAGCATGCGCAGAAATAGTTCAGTCCTAAACTACCAACAGGCGGTTTGCTGCTTTGTCCCTGAAAGCACGTTTCTGAGCAGAGTTCGTGTATCTGGAGCTGAGTAGTACTACTAGTAGCAATTTAATAACATTTCGTTTTTATAAAAAGTACCCTTGTTGTGGACTGTAAATGGTAGCTAGGCATAAACTGGAAGGAGAGCTATGTACCAATCCCCAGTGATGATGCACAGAACCGGCCAGGTCTAGCACCTAATGTCCGACCTCACCTTCTCGTGGTGCAGGCCGTTAGTACCTTTCAAAAGAGATATTCTCTTGTGGAAGGGAACGGAAGAGGAGGCTGCCACTTCAGTGTGGCCTACTAATTAGGTCATCAATGGCCACTTTTTCTTTTTTCAACTCTGCTGACGAATAGTCAACTTCACAGGGTCCTGTGCTGACCATTTATACCCATTAGATTGGACTGGTTTATGGATTTGACCTTGATTATGGATCCTAGACTTGCTACACTGGTGGGCTTCTGTTGAGGGAGAATCTGCCACTGTGTTTTCTGTTTGCTTGTGGGTTGCCAGCCCTAAGTGAACAGAGGCATGGGATACCTTATATCAGCTGGTGGATAATCCTGATCAGAGGCCATCACAGGTTCCTGAACTTCACTTAGCTAGTTGGGCATTGTCAATTCTAAACTGGAGTAATGTCTGAGGCAGAGGCAATATGGCTCTTGAAATGGTCCACTTGAAAAGGTGGTGCCTGAAGTTCTTACCAGCATCAGTGACTTCAGCCTTTAACGGAGGAGGGACAGGTCTTTGCTCCATGTCTGCGATCATGGGGGTATTTAATATTGTTTGCCCTACCTCTCGCAATAAACCTAGTTTCTTTAAAAAAAACCTACTAATCGTTTTCTCTCTGCAGGTATGTGGAACGTGAGGATGTTATATAGAAATTTTTCTCTTGATGTCCTCACGCAGGAATTCCAGCATTATGACCTAGATATTCTAGGCTTGCAAGAGACTAGATGGACAGGCAAAGGTGAGATACTTGAAAATAACTTGAAATTTCTCTTTTCAGGGAGGGACGATGGAAAGCATCTCTAAGGTGTTGGCTTGCTTCTCAGCAGACACGACAGTGATGCTCTTCTAGGATATGACTGCATTAATGAAAGATTTATCACAGCAAAATTTAAAACAAAAATTAAAAACTTGAATGTCATCTGTTGTTATGCCCCCACAGAGGACTCTGAGGAAAACAAGGTATGCTTTACAGCTAGCTTCAGCGAAGAAAGGAGATATTTCTCTTGTGCTAGGTGACTTCAATGCTAAATTTGTTACTGACTCTGACTTTTGGGCAGGAGTTTTTGGTCCCTTTGGCATTGGTAGTTCCAATGGCAATGGGGAACGTCTCCTACAAGTAAGTAAATTTAATAGATTATGAATAACTAATACATATTACAAACACCGGGACATTTAAAAAAATACGTGCGTTTCAACTGATGGGTTGACAGGAATATGATAGATAATATTTTAATTAACAGCAAATGTACCAGTTCAGTTAGGAATACCAGATCATACAGGGGAGCCGAAATTGATTCTGACCTAGTACCGTTCACATAGTGTAGCATAGAGGCACACTGACTCACGGCGCCTGTGATGGTCCACCCATTCACTTTTACTTTTCCTTAACCAGTTTATATAATTGTTTTACATTAATGTTTCTCTTGTAATAAAAACGAAATAGCAATTAGAGATTTTCTTATATTTTTGTCTTATAATCCATCAGGGGCGATATTTAATTGTTTGCCTCAGGGCGCGATCTAATCTGTCGACGGCCCTGGTCAAAAGTGTCTTGCAGCTGAAGCTTAAGGAATGTTGTGCTAAGTTTAAGAAAATTACCTTCAACACTCAAGGTCTGAAAGATCCAGATATAGCCAAAGCATACCATGATAGGCTACTTAGTCATTATGACAATTGTGGTTAACTTACTGCTGAAGTTGAGAAAGAATGGGATCAGTTTAAAAATGAACCTAACAGTGCTCTTTTAGGTAAAAGGGAACAGAAGAAACAAAATTATTTGAGTGATAAAGCTACAGAGCTTATTTCTGAAAGAAGGAAGTGCAGGATTAATGTGAAACAGCACCCTAGTAGTCCTAACAGAAGTCATTACAACGAGTATAATAAACATGTAAAGGATCAGTTAACAGCTGATAAGAACCTTTGGCTTGATAGCTTGGCTGACAAAGCAGAGAAAGCACTTAGACAGCACAACAACAGGGGGTTGTACCAGATTGTTACTGTTTTACGTGGGAAGAAACAGAGTGTGCACAGGGACTGAGGGATAAATATGGCAAGGTGGTTGAAGGTGAGGATTCTGTGATGGCTAGGTGGGCTAGCCATCACAGAATCTAAATAATATTTTAAATAATATGATTATTTCTACTCCCATTGTTTGAAATAAGGATAAATGTATTAATGGCTTTTATGATTGCCCTATATCCCATTCCGAAGTCGCATTGTGTATCTTTAAATTAAAATGGCATAAATCCCCAGGGGTGGATGAAATCACCACTGAAATGCTTAGAACTGGAAACATTTTTGTTATCACATGGCTGATTGAAATATTGAATATTTTTCATAATAAAGGTGTTGATTCTAAGGATTTTACTAATGCTATCATTGTACTAATTTTTTAAAACAAGTGATTGCTGTTCTTGTGGTAATTATAGGGGAAATAGTTCTTTTCTGTTCCAGGTAAAGTTCTTTGCATGATTATGTTTAATAGAATTAAGAATTTGGTTTATGGACAACTGCATGATGAACAGTGTGGATTCAGAAGTGATAGGGGATGTTTTGATCAAATATTTTCACTTAGGCAGATTCTTGAGAAAGGTTTAGAATTTCAGAAACTTGTGGTTGCTAGCTTTATAGATTTCAAAAAAAGGCTTTTGACTCTGTTGATCAACATAATTTGTGGTTGATTGTTAGATGACATGGAATACCTGATAAGTAAGTTAATGTAATGAGAGCTCTCTATAATAACACTGGGTCGTGTGTGAGAGTTGGTACGTCTTGCAGCGACTGGTTTAACATGGCTAGTGGGATTAGACAAGGGTGCATTTTGTCTCCTTTTCTGTTTTTTTTATTTATTGATATGTAAAATTCTTCGTAAGGGAAAGATTTTGGCCTTAAATGGTCTAGAGATTACAAAATTTCTGATTTAGATCATGCAGATGATTTGACCTCTTGGCTAATGATGTTGATGAGATGAATTCGTTCATTAGGGCTGTTTACACTGGTAATAGAGTAGGTTTGGTGATAAACAGAAAAAAAAATAAAGTGATGAAAATTGGTCAGGTAGTTAGTGCTTTAATTGATTTGAATGGCTGCACTCTTGATCAAGTGTCTCAGTTTAATGGGAGCTACGTAACAGATACTGGTGATGCGCAGCATGAAATAAATAGAAGAATAGGGATTGCCGCTAGGACATTTAAGATTTTATGGAGAGTGTGGAAAAATAGGCGTATACACGTAAAGACTAAAATTAGGCTATATAATAGTTTGGTTCTTTCTAAGGTTAGTTATGGTAGCGAAACATGGACCGTTTGTAAGCAGGGTAACAAGAAACTTGGTGCCTTTGATTCTAGATGCTTACACAGTATCTTGGGCATTAGGTGGTTTTGTAAGGAGAGTCATCAACTTCTTGTGAGTGGCATATTGTGCAGAGAGAGACTGTGTTGGTTTGGCCATGTTGCTCCTGTCCATGTTTGGCCATAGCTGCAGATTGTCAAAGAGGATTATGAACAGTGTGCCTAAGGGTATCTGAAAAAGGGGAAGATGAGCGCCTAAAAGGGAAGATGAGCGTTAGGTTGTGATGAGCAGACAATGTCAAACAGGACATTGCTGGAATTGGTGTAGAGTGGCCAAATCAGCAGCTGTAGCTCAAAAGAGACACATCTGGAGAGGAAAGTTACACAGTGTGGTTGGACCTCCATTACCCATGGCTGCATGAGGATTTTGTATGTATGTCTGTATGTATGTTGTGGACTTTGGTCTGTGCCTGCCATGATCTTTGGTCCTATTCCTGCTGTAAGAGTTTGCCTTTTGTGTGGCATATGGTAAGAGTTGCATGCTCACAGAACGTGCCCAAGTATTCTTGCAAGAAATGAAGTTTTCTTGCTTGTGAGACTACATCTGGTATTACAAATAAAAAAATTGTACGGATTTACGAAGGATGAAAAATAGCAAATTACGTAAATTTATTAAATGTAGTGTATTAGAAATATTTTTAAAGGCAGGATTCAATCGAAGAAAAAAATCTACGTCTGTACTGTTACTACTGTGGCAGGTGCCACTTCTGTCGATCTCTAATCTCTAACATAGCGCGCATTTTTACTAGCAGTCCCTTTTTCCAACTTTGCCTTACTCCAAGACATAGCACCAAAACAGTAGTCTCAAGCAGGGCTTTGTCAAAGCATGGGTCTGTGGGCGTCTACTCCAGACACAATCAAATTTTTATCTGAGAAGTAATTGATTGACCTGAGTGGGATTTGGACAAAAATTGGATCCCATTCAGGGCAACCATGGTTTTTTTTTTTCAGCTAATTTTTCCGAGTGATTTTTATCTATACTTTATTATAACCAAATTTACGGTGAGTTTTCAAACAATTATAATCGAAAATTTTATTACTCTAGAAATATTAACTATTCAATTGGGCGCAACATGACTTTTCCCGTGTGTGTGTGTGAACATCCCCCGCTTGTCCGGAAGCAAAATTAGTTAGGTATGGCCATGGTCACAAATTAAAGATTAAAATCCGAATGTTTTTTTATTTCTGGAGAAATTACGAATATGCAGTTTTTGTCAATAAAAAATTGGAAATAAGTATTAAATTTGACTCTATCATTATAGAGGTTCAAAGTCAATACTTTTGAAACTATTATTTTAAAGGATTTCAAGCTGCATTGACTCCAAGAAGAAGAAATTGTCATCTGTTACTGCAAAACACTATCTAATTGCTCACTGTAAATATTTAAAAATTTTAAAATCAAAAGTGCTTTGGAGAACCCCGCTCATCATAGGTACAAAAAATTATTACGATAAAAATGAAATATGCAGAATAAAATAATTATTAATGACTTGCACAACCAAGCGAATATTACCTTATTTGTATGGGACATATTACGTGGGATATTGCAATGTTTGAATACACGTAAATTAAGCCAGCCAATTGTACTGGATTAAAAGTAATAGTTCCGGAATAAATTATCACAAGAAAAGTCCTGTAGACAAGGAACATTTGAAATAATGAGTTGAAAAAAAATTGGTTGTCTTGACTGGGATTCGAACCCAGGCCTCCCTGAAGCATGCTGGGCATCTTAACTGCTAGCCCAAGGAGAAATGGAACATTTATTCAACTAAGCCTTCATGTTGATGGGAGACCTAGGTCCGAATCCCAGTCATGACAACTAATTTTTATCAACTCATTATTTCAAGTGTTCCTTGTCTACAGAACTTTTCCTGTGATAATTTATTACTGAATAGTTTATATAACGCTGTGAGTTAAATATTATAGAGTTAAATATTACTACCATCAAAAATGTTTGCGGCTTGGCTGCCCAACTCTTTATAATAGATGTCGCCACTGGTGAATCAACAGGAAGACTTATATGTCACTTAGTTGAAGAAATGGTCAGTTTCTCGGTGGTGAAGAAGTTGAAGAAATGGTCAGTATGATAGACGGCTGCTTCTGTGATTTCTGGGTTCGAATTCCAGTCAGGCCAACAAATTTTTTTCAACTCATTATTTCAATAGTTCTGGATTATGATAGTCCCAGATCCCCGTATAGCGAAGAGTCCCGGAAAATGTCCTGCATTCAACCAATGTGATTCCACTTGCCCCACATTTTCATCGAATTACAATAAAAGACACGAAAAAATGGTTCCTGGATTTGAACACAAAGAGATGATGCCTGAACACTACGAAAAATCTTGATGTGCAATGATTGGACAATAAACAAATATACGTAAGTACTTCTTCTCTACCCATTATTCTAAATCTTCATCAATAAATCAGTACACCTCGCATGACCTCACATGAGCCCATGAATTTTGTAATGCAATTCTTAATCAAATTTCTATATAGACAGGAGCCGTCGAAAACCCTAGGCAGCCCTGACAGGCATATTATATATCTTATTTTGAGGATTGAATATTGTTACGACAGATGAACGTGCTACAATGGACTTATGGTAAATGCATCATGAACGCTTACATATGCTTCAGCGTGAGAATTACGTCATCAACGACATCGAATGACGTAACAAAAAAGAATAAGGAATAAAGTTGTGTTATGAAGTGCAGTTAGAGTGCAAAAAGAATCGTATTTAGTCTAAGCTTTTACGTGACAAAATAATCTAAAAAAGAAGTTTTTTTATGTGGTGCGTGCATGGGAGGATAAATGAGTTGATTAGTATAAAATTAGTATTAAAAAACAAAGTATTGTTTATGCTGAAGGGAAAGTTATACAAGAGACATGGCAATCAAAATGCCCCTCCTGCGAGCTCCTGTCAGCGGTGAGGGGACCACCCTGTGAAGGTTCCGATGGCTTGGTTACCTTCACAAGGTCCTGAACGCTCGCCCATATGTTTGCTGTGCACAGAGACCTGTGTCCCTAGAATGGAGGATCCTGGCAGTTGCTCAGGGGTCCCTGTCTTCTCTCCCCAGCTCATGACTGGTAGGGTCCCCTTTCCATTTTGCCATTGGGGAGCTGTCTGTCACAGGGCTGGTCAGTGACTTTGGGGGCTCCTGCTTACACTGCTTTTGCCTCTGCTTTAGGTAAACGGGAGGTCCTGGGGCAGCCTTCTCAGGATCAATCAGCTGGTGGGCTGGTCCTGCTAGGGTCAACCGTGCAGAACAATGTGTAACCTTCTCCACGTCCGGGCAACGGTTTACAAGTTTCCCCACAGATTTATTAATTTTGCAGTTTTCTTTCATTTATGAGAACAAGTTGCTTCTCACTTTTCTTTAATTTTCTGCTTCTTTTCTTTTGTGAGACCTCGGTTGGAATTCTCACATTTCTCTTTTCATTTTCCTTTCGTTTAGTTGTGAGGGCTTGGCTCACTCGCTGTGTGAGTATAGTGCCCGGGCAGCCCTGGTGCCCAATTGGGCATCCCCTTCTTTGACTCTGTGGTGCGTGGGGACAACGGGCACTGAACCACCAAAACCAACCATGAGTTCTTCAGCTCATAATTCACTGGCCAATGCCACCAAGAGGGCTCGCCATGAACCCCCATCTTCTTTGTCTTCGCCATCGTCTTCGTGTGTGTCTCCATCTCCGAGGTTCCTGGTCATCCATTCTACGGGTGATAGGTGTTTGAAGACATGTCCCCTTTTTTATTAATAAGGGTATCAAAGGTCTTGCAGGGAGAAACGAAATCTGTCAAGCACCTCAGATCTGGTGACTTGCAGGTGTAAACTGTCTGCTCCAAACATTCGGAGCTTCTTTTGTAGCAAGGTAACAGCAATTGGTGGAGTGGCAATTGAAGTCACTCCACACAAGACGCTCAATTCCTCCCGGGGTGTGAGCTCTAAGTGGGACCTCCTCAAAGTTTCTGAAGAGGAAATCCTCTGGAGCTTTCATCCCAGGGAGTGATAGCAGTCCACCGGGTTTCAACACGCCATGATGGAAAGTTAGTATCCAGCCTGGTAGTAATATTAACTTTCAACACACCACACCTACCTACTTCCATCAAGACAGGGTATTTACATTGCAAGGTATGGCCATTTTTACCAAACCCCTGTGTTGTTTTCAATGTCAGAGGTTTGGACATGCCTGCACTGCATGTCGGGGCAAGGCCACTTGTGCTTGTTGTGGCAGTCAGGATCACCTTGAACCTGACTGCACAGCAGAAAAGGCATGCTGTGTAAACTGCCATGGTGAACATCCTATGTACTCCTGAGACTGTCCAAAGTGGCTGGAAGAGAAAGAGGTATGGCGCCTAAATACCCTAAATAACATCGGCTATCCAGAGGCGAGTAAGCTCGCTGCAATGCCTGCCCCACCTGGCAAGGTCTCCTATGCTGGTGTGGTCATCAAAAAGCCTGTCATCAAGATGGCTTCCATAGCAGTGCAGACTGATATCAGGATCCTACCAGCTGAATCTTTCTCGCCTGCTGCCAAGTAACTCTTGGCCCAGGCGAAGCCATAGTCAGTGTCGATCTCGACATCAACTCTGGTTTCTATTCCTGTGTCTGTGCCTTCCACTTTCACCTCTGAAAGGCCACCTTCACCCCATCCACAGATTGCAAGACCTTCCAAGCCCAAGGAGCCCCTGCTGGGGCCTAAGAAAAAAATCAACAACTACTCCTCATGCGCAGTCTCTGATCCGTGTTACTTCGATGACTCCAAGGACATGGACACAGACCACCCCATCTTTCCAAATCCGTCGATGGTGACGGTTAAAATAAACCGAAAATCGTCCACCAATTCTTCTAAGATCTGAGATGGCTACACTCCTACAATGGAACTGTCATGGTTTCCAGAGGAATATTGATATCAAGGTCCTCCTGAGGGCACATGAACCCATCTGCATGTTCCTGCAGGAGACATACTTACAGACAGCCAACAATCCCACTATCCGGCACTTCTCCCTCATTCGCCGGGTCCAGTATGGAGATGGTCCATCCTCGTGAGCAACCATTCTCCATTCCAGGTCGTAACCCTCTCCACTGACATAGAGGCAGTTGCCATATGCCTCTTTGTGGGATTTTCGTTGACTGTCTGTTCTGTCTATCTACCACCCGGAAGCATCGTTTTCCGGGATGACCTTGATGACCTCGTCTCGCAGCTGCCATCCCCCTTCTTCATCATGAGGGACTACAATGGTCACAGTCCACTCTGTGGCAGTGCTGACACCAATGGGAGGGGCAGGGTCCTGGAGCAGTGGCTCCTGGATCCATCGCTCTTCATGATAAACACTGGTGTTAGTACATACTTTCACACCCCGACCCACACATTCAGTGCCATTGATCTCACTATCTGTTTCTCCTCGATCCTTTACATGGGAGGTCGAGGACATTATACATTAAGTACAGACAATTCCCAGTTGTACCACAACACATAGCTGCATACCAGCTATAGAGAGAATGCCTTAATCTCCACTAACTACATCTGGGCAAGACAGTGCCACAAGGACACAGCTCATCCATGACAACCTATGGCAAGCAATCCTATAGAAGGAAGGCTCATCCATCGGTCCAAACCTAAATTTTATCTGTTCCCCGGTTAGCCACAAAAATGGTAAATAGAACCAAGTTGACTAGGTTCCTGGGGTGGAGACTCTTAGTCTGGCTTTTCCATCAATGAGCCTGTCAACCAGTCAATGCTTCCAGTCGCAAGCCCTCAACTTCATCCTCTCCATAGTGCCATGCACCAGCTGCCCCCCAGAAGCAGTCTGTACCCCAACTTAACTGAGGCTGCACCGATGAGCCCACTGGACCAGTGACCCTCAACACCAGTCCGCAGTACTCTCAGCCACAGCCCCTCCATTGGGGCTGTGAACCTAAAGCTTCCCTGAGCAAGTGAAGAAGCCTACTGGACCGGCCCCAAGCAAAAACCAGTCCGCAGACCTTCACAAGCCCTGCCACAAAAAGGCCACATCCTATCGTGCAAATAAGGAAACAAGAGGCTGTGACTCTACTTCACAGAGGCACCATTCAGCCCTCCCCCCACCACGTCAAGGTGGTCATCTATCGCGAAGGGGGGAGGTCGAGGACAATCCAAATGGAAGTGATCACCTCCCCGTGGTGTGCACCATCTCCTGTGGGGGCATTGCAGCCTTTCACGTGTATCTCGGTGGAGGCTTGATTGGGCTGACTGGAGTGGCTTCAAGCTCTTGTCTGAGCTCGATGAGCACTCTATCAGCCAGGAGCCAATCAATGTTGCAGTGGCAGAGATGACGGACTGTATCGTCCATGCAGCTGCCTCTACTATTCCTCAGACCTCGACTTGGTTTCCACGGTTCCCAAAACCGTGGTGGAATCTCGACTGCACCACAGCTCATAAGGCTCAGAGCAAGGCTTGTAGGGTGTTTCAAAGATATCCGACATCCCCCAACTTGAAGCATTCAAACACGCGAGGGCGAAAGCCCATTTCTTCCAGTGCCAGAGCCAGAAGGAATCTTGGATCAACTATATGTCTTCTGTCACCCGCACAACCAGTTCTAAGGTCATTGAGATAAAGTCCGGAAGATGGGTGGGAAGTACACGTCCCATTCATTTTCGATCCTGGAACAAAATGAACAGGTGATTGCTGATCCCAAAGCAATTGCCAACACTCTGGGGAAGTCATTCTCCTCCATCTCTTCTTTATCTTCCTACTCCCCTGAGTTTCTGGCCCAGAAGAGCAGGGCTGAACGCTCTCTGTTGTCTTTCCATTCGAATGGCCTGAAGTCTTGCAACAGGTCATTCGAATGGCCTGAAGTCTTGCAACAGGTCATTCGAATGGCCTGAAGTCTTGCAACAGGCCATTCACAGTGGAGGAGCTTCGCCTTGCTCTGCACACTTCTCGTGCATCTGCCATCGGGCCAGACAATGTCCATTATGCTATGCTCCAACATATCTCACCATCGAGTAAGGATCGGCTGCTCCAACTCTTCAACCGCATTTTCATCGAGGAGCAGCTTCTGGACTCCTGGCGGGAAGCCATGTCTTGAGCCTTCTCTAATCCAGGCAAAGATCTTAAGATTCCTTCGAATTATCGTTCAATTGCGTTGATGAGCTACTTCTGCAAGGTGTTGGAAAGAATGGTAAATACCAGGCTGGCCTTGTATTTGTAACATCACGGCCTTCTTTCCCAGGGTGGCTTTTGCAGAATTTTGCGAATTCGAGGCGGATCAGATGGTCTACCTTAGACCATCTGATCCGCCTCGAATCGGCTGTGAAATTTTACACAGAGAACACCTGGTGTCAATTTTCTTTGACATTGAAAAAGCATATGACATGGCATGGAGATTTGACATTCTTCGTGACCTCCACAGCTTCGGCTTACGAGGTCACATGCCGATCTTCATCACAAACTTTTTATCATCTCATAATTTTTGAGTTCTTGTCGGCAACACTCTGTCGCGGCCTTTCCCCCAAGAACAGGGGGTGCCACAGTGCTGAGTCTTGAATGTTACGCTTTTCGCTGTCAAGATTAATTCCATTACACGGCAACTTCCTCCCACTGTAGGCAATGCCCTCTATGTTGATGACTTTAGCATCTTTTGCTCATCGTCCAGCACGAGGGTCATTGAATGACAACTGCAAACTACCTTGAACAATCTCTCGGTTTGGGCGACAGACAATGGGTTTCGGTTCTCCCCCCAGAAGACCACTTGTGTGCACTTTTGCTGCAAGCGCAATCTTCATCTGGACCCCGAGCTGTGGCTCGGGGGTAACATCATTCCAGTTGTGGCAGAGACCCAGTTTCTCGGTCTCATTCAATTGACCTTTTTACCTCATATTCGACATCTCAGGTCGAAGTGGACATGGGCATTGAACATCCTCAAGGTCCTCTCCTTGCATTCTTGGGGAGCAGACCGATGTTCTCTACTCCGCCTCTACTGTGAATTTGTCTGGTCAAAACTGGACTACAGATCCTAGGTATATGACTCGGCCTGGGATTCGGTGGTGAAGGTGCTTGATCTCCTCCATCTTCAGGCCCTCCGTTTGGACACGAAGGCCTTCTGCACTTCACTGGTCCAGAGTCTCTACTTTGAGATTGACGACCCATCTTTATCTAATTGCCATCAGCAGTTGTCCCTAAAATATGCAGCAAAATTACGATCCCTGCCAGGCCATCCCACATGGGACTGCGTTTTCAGTCCTCAGTAGCAAGCGTCATACCAGAATCGGCCAACTGCTATTCATATTTTCGGTTTGCGTGTCCGAGTTTCTTTGCAAGACATTAACACCAGTCTCGATAACATCACACAGTCGACAGCCGAGCCACTTTCACCTTGGCTCGCTATTTCCCCTTCTTGTGATATTTCTCTTTGTAGGACGGGAAAGGCCTTGCACCCGACTGTGTGTATCAGCAACTCTCTGCCAGCCATCGTGCTGTGCACTCGGACTTCTTGCCTGTCTTCACAGATGGCTTGAAGTCCAGTACATCTGTCGGATCAGCCATGGTCAGCTGTGATGTAATCATGGCGGACCAGATCCCACAGCAGTGTTCCATCTTCACTGCAGAGTTGCATGCTATCAGCATTGCCTTGGACCACATAGCAACTAAACATCATCGTTGGTGTGTGCTTTACCCCGACTCATTTAGCTTGTTACAGGCAGGCTTTGATCTCAGTGAGGCATTGGCCTCACCCTGTTCCCTCTAAGATCTGCCAGCAGCTCCACCATCTGGCAGCCACCACTACCATTCTCTTCTTTTGGGTGCCCGGGCTTGTCGGGATCAGGGGTAATGATTTGGCATTATTGATCATAATCAGATTAATAATGCAGATGCTGCATGCCAGGTCAGCCATGCTCCTCTCTGACTCTCCACTGCCGGTTCCATACTTGGACTTCCGGCAGCGTTTTTCCATCGAGCTCCGGGCACAGGGCAGAAATCCTGGTCTGAACATGTTGGTAATAAACTTTTGGAGATCAAGCCCATTATCAAACCGTGGTAGTCTTGTTTACACAGGAATCGGAAGGAGGAAGTTGTACTTGCTCGGCTCCGATTAGGTCATTCGTATATTACACATTCTTTTCTTCTTCAGGTGGATGACGAACTAGGTGCAGGTTTTGTGACACCATTTTAGCTATTAAACATATTTTAATCGCTTGTCCTGCTTTTAATCTAGAACTATGGTTATATTTTAACTTCCATGATTTTACGTCCAAGCACCTTACACACGGATATCTTTTATTTGATGCCTCTCTTTTATCTCCTGTCTTCGTTTTTTTACGTTTTTGTGGTTATTTTACTCGTCTATGATATTTTTACATTGCATTTTCGATTTTCTTCTTGTCTCTGATTTTACATTAGTCCCATACACCCATTGTTTTTGATTTATACACTTGCTATTAGTTTTGTTTTGTTTCTGTGTCGTTCTTTACTGTTTTTGTTTCTTTTAACTTTGGTTGTGGGTTGAAGGTCTTTTACCTGTTTATATACTTTTGTTTGGCGCAATATAGCATTAATGGGTCTTGCGCCATTAAACCCAAACCACCCACCCACCCACCCACCCAACCAACCAACCAACCAAGGTAATCAAAATGAAGAGGTCGTATGTTCATACCTCAATGAGTATGTTAGTTGAACAGACAAAGCTGGTCTTAATTTTCTGTTAAAAGGGTTTATCTATTGTTATATAGTTGTATTTGTTTGCAAGATTTGGTGAGGTTATTATCGATATATTGCAGGTTTATTTACATATATGATTTGCATTGGGTGAATTTAGTTTGTATAAATGATTTCATCCATAATTTTGTAATAAATTACATTGTTTTAGAATTATTATTGTGATATACTATTTAACTGAATTCACGCTGAGTGCTCATCCATTTAATTTGTAAGAATATTATAATTTTAAAAGAAAAGTGCGATAGTTTTCGTGCGAAAATCTAGCAACCCTTCTGAGCGCTATCAACGAAGTGATAATAGGGACGTACTCAGGATACTACCAGGTACTTCCGGGACGTACCCAGGATTTTAGTTGGGGTTGAGAATAAGACTTGAATAGATCTGTGCCTGTAAATATCCCTGTAAATGGAATGGAAGAAATGTTTTATAATTAATAATAATGCTTAAAGAAACACTGTGGTGGCAAAAAACTTAAGTAGGAGTCAGTCAGCTCAATGGTAGGAGTGTACCATAGCAGGTTTTCAACAAAACGGGAGGACCGTGATATAAGTGTAACATTACTTGAGTAGGGTTTCCCAATTACTAAGCTAATCCACTGAGGAGGAAAGAATAAAATAATCTTTATATGGAATAAGTTTCATTTTTTTTCTAAAAATTTTTTTTAGTGTCGGTCGTAAAAGGACTAAAATAAAATGATAAAGACAACTTTATGAATTTCAAAGCAGGTTGACAAGTTTGAGATTTCGTATAAAACGACTGGATTTCGGGGGGGAGGGGGTCCCCATGGATACCACACTGTGCTGGTACATCCCTCCCTACTCTGTTGTCTTTATTCTGTGGTTGCCTGTAACCCTTTCTAGTAATATTGCCACGTTGGCGTTCACCGTTTGCAGCATGCGTACACACAGGGCCGGTACCAAAGAATGTAGAGGGAGAAAAAGTTAAGATTCCATAAAGATTAATGTAAAATCGAGTATCGTGCATTTGGCGTAGAGGTGAAACGAACATTGCAGGGGACGAACGCTTTTGTAATTACATGTTACTGTCAACTTCCATTCTCTTCGCTTTTCCTATGTAATAATTTCCCATTGATATCCTTACAGAGTATATTAATATCAATTCTGTTTCCTGTTTCTATGCAACCAAGAAAGCTTCTAATTGTAATAATTTATTCTATAAATTAACTTCAGGCTAATTTCAAATCTTCTCTATCCGTTCAATTTATAATTGTTGGTTAAACGAAAAATAATTCCAATGGAGAAAATAAACCTTTATTAAAATCATGATATTATTTTTTTCAAATACAAAGTACAGTTACTTTTTTCCTTTTTTCAAATATAAATTTTTTGATGCATAATTTCTTTGCCCCTTATTGTTTGTTTCCCGACTATATCAAATGCACAACACGAATCGAAACACCGCTTGAGGTCGCCACTTACGCTTTGTCAAAGCTGAAATTCTTTTCCTTATACGTTCTCTGGCCGGTACGTAGCACTGATTGCATCATGTGATGTCAGATTATGCAGGCGCGCTAATTGTGCTCCTGTTTCTGCTTATTTGTGAACAGGTTAACGAGTAGAATGGATTATTAGAAAAAAAATCATGTCGAAAAAACCTAATAAAGCGCTCAACAGTTAATGCAAAGCAATGTTCTATAACTTTCTCAACAATTCTTAAGTTATTACAAAAAAAGTTTTTTTTTTAGACTTTTATGTACTACTTTTAAAATTATACTGTTTTTTGGGGTTTGTGATCGAAATCCTGCTTTAGAATTTAGCCTGAATCATTAGCCTTAAATTTTTAGTATTCATGTAGCTGTGGCAAATGGTTATCGCACTTTAAAAGGTTAAATACTACAACAATTTCGGAAATTTTTTGGCCTGTAACGAGTACTTAAAATTGAATTCGTTGGAATATTTTATATGCAAATAAAAGTAAAAAGTTTAATTAAGGTGCAGAAATTCAGTTTATTCTATTTTGTTCCAGGTTTTTACCCAAAATAGGCCTAATATTCCCTAGCGAATAACTATAACGTCAACCGAATTCGTGCCCAGCTGTCTGATTATCTGTGGTTAAGTGATAAAGTAACAGACACCTGATATTCAAGAGTGGTAGTTTTAAGATATTTTTATACTTCGATAGTGGAAGGTATAGGTTCAGATTTTTGCACTGCCCTCGGTTTGATATCTATTACAGGTTTAAATTGTATGCTATAAAATAAAAGTTTAAGCCGATATCGATTAAAAAGCTTTATATCAGCCGAATACACATATTGCTTGAAGATGTTTGTGTAATAGGGAATTGGTTCTAGTGATTTTCGCAGTGTTTCGTAAGATAGTGTTGCTTGTGTTGCACAACTACGGGTAAACATGATAAGTCATAAAACACGTTCTGATGTTGCCGGCTAAAGGTGCCAGTATCAAACATGGTGTAACATGTTGCTAACGTTAGAGAAAACCTTGTGCGATTATCAGCGTTAAAGTGTTGTACCATGGAAAACATGAAAAATGGAAACTTTTGTTTCTCTGAATTTTGGGTGAGATATACATTGCTAAGTTTTTCCAAGTGTTCAAATTGTATAAAATTATGGAACAATGTTTTTACGCCGACTGTTGTCTTAAGTAGATGAAAATAAATTTTATAGGGTTAAATTTGCATTCTGATTTGTAATATTAAATATATTTGTTTCATAAAAGTAAGCTTTTAATGATAATTTGTTAATGTAAATTTAACAGCAGTGAATTTGATTAAAGAATATTAAATCCTGGATCTAAATGGAATAATGGAAGAAATGCTTTCTAATTAATAATGCTTAATAAACCCTATATCAGTATGGGAAAGATATGTTGATATTGAAAGTTCATATACCATCTAATAGTAATTAGGTTAACTATTTGTCATTAATATTACTTTCAGTTTATTGTTTAATAGGGATGAAAAAAAGTTGTATTTTGACTATTGTGCTTATTGTATTGGGGGAATATGGGAGAATGAGTTTTAATTGCTTCAGCTGGTTCTACCGATATACATAGGCTGGATAAATTAGTGAGATTAATTATATGTAGCATCCACTAGCATTCAATTCCTCCCCTAAAGGGTTTGAAAAACTGTTTCCTTGTATTAAATATAAGCCATAAATTAGAAATTGCTCCCAAATGCATTTCTTTTTTTGTTTCTCTTCCCCTTCATAGTTGTAATTCTGTGGAAAAATTAACAAAATGAAATCTGTAATCATAAAAGCCCTAGGTTGTCATAAAATAAAATAAATAAAATAAATAAAATAAATCCCCCTCAAGCAGCTGCTTGCCACAGAGGTCTGACAGGAGCCTGTCAGTTTATATGCCATAGTAGATCTGAGAGGATGGCAGGACCTCAGCAGAAAAACGACACATACATCCATGCCTTACCCAGGGCTCGAACCCAGGTCCCTTAGATCAGTAGCCAAGTGCGTTAACCACTCAGCCATGGGACGGCTAGGTTGTCATATAGACCAAAAACCAAGTATTTCCTTTTAAAAATAATTTTGGTAGCTCAAAATAAGTACAAGTATTTTTATATCTGTAATAACACTGATATCTAAGGTAAGGCTCAGCTTTGAAACCTAATGGTGATTGTTAATTTGTATGAGGAAACCTGTATACCCTGCAAAGATAAAGTTTTACAGCCTTATTGCAAATTTGTATAATAGTACATATTATATACTTTTGGCTTTTTTTCTTTTATCAAAAAAGGCTTCTATCTACTAATTGTTTTTCTTACAAACTTTCTTTATATCTATGGTTGTTCACATATATTCTTGGCACTTTTGAAAATGTTTGTGATAGCCCTATATCACATTCTGAAGTTGTTCTGGCTATCTCTAAATTAAAACTGCATAAATCCCCAGGGGTGGATGAAATCACCAATGAAATGCTTAGAGTTGGGAACATTTTTGCTGTCACATGCCTGACTGAAATTTTGAATATTTTTTATGATAAAGGTGTTCCTAAGGATTTTACTTGAGCTATTAGTGTCCTGATTTTTAAAAAGGGTGATTTCAGTTCTTGTGATTATTATAGGGGAATTAGTTTACTTTCTGTTCCAGGTAAAGTTCTTTGCATGATTATATTTAATAGAATTAAGAATTTGGTTGATGGACAACTGTATGATGAACAGTGTGGATTTAGAAGTGGTAGGGAATGTATTGATCAAATATTTTCACTTAGGCAGATTCTTGAAAAATGTTTAGAATTTCAGAAACTTGTGGTTGCTAGGTTCATAGATTTCAAAAGGGCTTTTGACTCTGTTGATCAACATAATTTGTGGTTGATTGTTAGATGACATGGAATACCTGATAAGTAAGTTAATGTAATGAGAGCTCTCTATAATAACACTGAGTCGTGTGAGAGTTGGTACATCTTACAGCGATTGGTTTAGCATTGCTAGTGGAGTTAGACAAGGATGCATTTTGCCTCCTTTTCTGTTTGGTTATATGTTGTGTGAAATTCTTTGCAAGGGAAAGATTTTGGCATTAAATGGTCTAGAGATTTCAAAATTTTTGATTTTGATTATGCAGATGATTTGGCTCTGTTGGCTAATGATGTTGATTAGATGAATTCTCTCATTTGGGCTGTTGATGAGACTGGTAATAGAGTAGATTTGGTAATAAACAGAGAAAACTAAAGTGATGAAAATTGGGGTCAGGCAGATGGTACTTCTGTTGCTTTGAATGACTGCACTCTTGAGCAAGTGTTTCAGCTTAATTATCTTTGGAGCAATGTAACAGATACTGGTGATGTGTGTCATGAGATAAATAGAAGAATAGGGATTGCTGCTAGGACTTTTAGGAATCTAGGCCGAGTGGTTAGCACGCTTGACTATTGATCTAAGGGACCTGGTGTGAGCCCCAGGTAAGGCATGGATGTGTGTTGTTTTTCTCCTGAGGTCCTGCCATCTTCACAGACCTTCTACTATGGCATATAAACTGACAGGCTCTTGTTAGACATCTGTGGCAAGCAGCTGCTTGAGGGGGTATTTATTTTATTTTTTTATGCAGAGTGTGGAAAAATAGGTATGTACACCTAAAGACTAAAATTCGGCAGTATAATAGTTTTGTTCTTTCCAAGGTTAGTTATAGTAGCGAAACCTGGACTCTTGGTAAGCAGGATAACAAAAAACTTGATGCCTTTAATTCTAGATGCTTACACAGTATCTTAGGCATTAGGTGGTTTGATTTTGTAAGTAATGATGAGGTTAGAAGAAGGAGTCATCAATCTCCTCTGTACAGTATATTGTGCAGAGAGAGACTGTGTTGGTTTTGCTATGTTGCCCGTATGCATAGCTGCAGATTGGTAAACAGGATTATGAACAGTGTGTCTAAGAGTTTCAGAAAAAAGGGGAGACCTAGGATGTGATGAGCAGACAATGTCAAACAGGACCTTGGTGAAATTGGCTTAGAGTAGCCAAATGCAGCAGCTGTAGCTCAAAACAGACCCATCTGGAGAGGAAAATTACACAATCTGGTTAGACCTACGTAGCCCATGGTTGCATGAGGATTTTATGTGTGTGTGTGTGTCTAGTAAATGTGTTTCCAGTTAAATTAGAAATGCACTATTATATGTAGGTTTTAAAGTAGTTTTGAAGATCAGTAGTAATATCTAAAACTATGCATTGTGGTGTTTCAGATTTTATTTCAGAATATTATTGTCTTTAGGAAATATAGGACAATAAAAAAGAGCAGTCAGAGCTGAAACAAGGGATGGAGAGTAATGAGTTTAATAAATAATATAATGAAAGATATAAATGTCTCTTCTGATTTTAAATGTGAAGCTTGATGCTGATACATTTCAAATATCTATCTTTGCATCAATTTAAACTAAAATTAAATTGTGTTCATAAAAATTAACAATTTTGCTTCTGTCAGATGGCCAAAATTATACCCACTGAATGAAGACTCATCAATAGAGGCTATGGAAATATTTTGAAATAAAATGAAACAATAGAATACACTATTCAAAACCATTTACCTTTAAAGTGCCAGGTTTCTCACATTGCATTCAATTGTGATAAGTTTTAATTTTTAATCAGCAGAAAAATTACTGAACTTTAGAACTTTATCTTACAGTGACTATCAATTATATTTAAAAAAAAAGTAAACTCTTTCTGGGCACTTTTAAGAGATAATATACTGCTCACAAAAATTAGGGGATATTTTATCACTTCATATTCATTTTGAAATATCCCCTAATTTTTGTGAGCAGTAAAGCTGCATTCAAATCTCCATGACTTTTAAAATGCAACTGGGATGGACCACGCACTATATCTGATTCCCTCCATAAATGTAATCTGGATGTAGCCCTTATGACAATATTATTTCACAAAATTTTGTCATAATTATTTGTACTTTAGTACATTGCAAAATCTTTATTTTGCTATGTAATAATTTTAACATATTTAAAAAAATATTAAACTTTAAACAAAAACCAATCAAAGCTGTGCAAAAAACTAAGCTTATTTTTAATTTATAATTGATTTTCTTTTTCTGATGAGACATAGGAAGTGTTATGGTTGTAAAAAAACACAAAATTTAATTTGGATCATTAAATGGATCCAGTAAAGCATAATTCAGTTTTTATCAATTGTGATGAGTTAAAGAATTGTGATTACATCACCTTGTTAAAAATTATGATTTAATGGGAAGTTATATAGATCTTTAACTTGTCTCCAGTATCCCATAAAAGTTTATTTTTAATGAATAGAATTATGAACAGTATTCCTAGGGTATATAGTGCTAAACAGGATTTTATTGGAATGAGTTTGTAGTAGATTTGCTCTGCATAGAGCTGTTCAGAGAACTAAGTTATGTGATCTGATTGGACCTCCATAACCTGTGGAACTTACAAAGGAAGTCTGTTTAACTTATTAACCTTTATGTAATATGAGTTCAAATTGGTTTCTATTTTAGGTTAAAAGTTATTTATGTAGTATGAATATCTGGTTGAGTATTATGACTATGTGAAAGTGCATAATGTGTGTGTGTGTGAGTAGGGGTGGGGGTAGGGCTTAGGGTGCTAAAGCACATCCCATGAATTTTTCGAAACTCTCATGATAAAACTATTCACAGGCATGTTTCATGGGTTTCTGGGTTTGCTATTTAAAACTTTTTAATATCCGAATAATTTGAAGAATAAACTTCAAAATTTTATTGCCCATTGATAGAGAACTTTCAGTTATTTTAATTATTTTCTAAACAAGAAGTTCTTTTTATTGTATATATTAATTAATGAAATGCAAAACAGAAATAATTTCTTAATTACATAAGTTGTTAAGAGTATTGATTTTTGTTTTGCAACTGCTGAGGTCCTGCCATCCTCACAGACCTTCTACTATGGGATATAAATTGACAGACTCCTGTCAGACCTCTGTGGCAAACAGCTGCTTGAGGAGAATATTTTTTTAAACTATATTTTAGTAAGAGCTTATTTTTGTAAATACCTAAGATGTATAATTGAAATAATTATTTGAAAAAAATTGGTTATTTTGACTGGGATTCAAAACCCAGTTCCCAGAAGCATGTTGGGTGTCAACTGCTGGCCATAAGAACTAACCATTTTTTCAACAAAGTGACATATAAGCATTCGTGCAATTTTTGTTGATTTTTACCAATGGTTAAATCAATCTCACTTGTTATCAGGATCCGTAGCCAAGCCTTCACATATGATGGTAGTAATATTTGTCACAATATTACTACCATCAAATGTGATGGCTTGGCTGTCTGATTCCTGATAACAGACAGTGCCACTGGCGAATTAACAAAATTTGCAGGAATGCTTATATGTCACTTTGTTGGAAAAAGGATTGATGGTCCAGTGGATAAGATACCCAGCATGCTTCTGGGAAATCTGGATTCGAATTCCAGTCAGGATAACCAAATTTTTTTTCAACTAATTATTTTAAGTGTTTCTTGTCTATAGTATGTTTTCCTGTGATAATTTATTACTGAAAGATGTATAACAATCTGTAATTCTAATAAAAGTATAAAAATAATGAATACAGATGCTGACATCCAAAGTATTGTTTTCAAAATGTTTCATTTCAAATTAATTTGAAACTACTTTTTCCAGGTGTTAGCATTTAGTGTTCTTTTAAAATATAATTGTTGCATGGTTTTATTTTCTGAGTTATATAGCATAAATCGTGTTTTCTTGAAATTTGAATGTTTTTTAAAAATAAATAAAATTAATTATTGATTTATTTTTTTGATTCTCAGAATTTGAATGCTACATGGTATGCAGAAATTCCAGACTTCACACCATGTTTTCAGAATTCTGTTTTAGTTTTTGTTCCATGTGGATGTTTCTGGTTAGCAACAGTTTTAAGCATATGGAGAACAAAGTCCTCAATCAAGAAATTTCTGCCATGGACATTGCTTTTTATTTTAAAACTGGTAAGATTTAATTTAAAGTGTTTGAACTTCCTTATTAAAGTTTATTAAAATATATACATATGTATCTGTTTATATATATAGAAGCACACCTGAAAGAAGTATTCAAAGCTAATTAATAAGGAATTTTATTGTAACACAAATATCAGAGCGTCTAAATTCTGAGTTACTCCTAACTTTAATAATTCATCATTACAATTAAATCACTCTAGTATGTAAAAGTGATGATGAATTGTTACAGTTAGTAACATAATATAATGTTAGTGTAATTTTGAACAATCCAAGTGCATATTGGAGCTATAAGGGAGTTATGAACACATTTTAATACATGAAGCAAATAAAATTGAATTTCATTATGTTACTACATGCATAGATAGACACAGTGGTGTGCTGGAGCCAGATTGCATGAGTCATCCAGATTGCATCAAGTTTGTTAAATTAAAAATGGCTATAAACTGTAGAGTGGCATGCATTTCAATCCATAATGGCTAGCAGAATTTGGGTGATAAGCTTGTATATGGTGACATGGAAAATCCAATTGGGGTGTGCTTATTATGGCATCCTTTGTGCTTCCTTTCTCCCACAACCTTTCCTATGCAGCAGTCTCTTTAGAGATTATCTAAGAAGAAGCAGCTCAGGCAAAACTAAGTGGATATTTGTTGATAATGGAATTTTCATTACTTTTAGCTGCATTTTAATCATGATCAGCTGACATTTAGAAAGCATAAAAATTAATCAGACGTACAATAAGAACTTTTAAAAATTTAAAGGTTTGTGCTGGAAAACATGAATCTGAAGTTCAATATTTGATGAAATCAGATAAGTTTAAAGATATTCTATTTAATAAAAATAATAAATTCAATGCTCTTCCTAGGAATATCTTATTAGAAAATATAATTCAAAACAAGAATTTACATCTTTTATCAGACAGAAATAATGATGAAAATATTTTAAATTATTCGATTTATTAGAACTGTCCTTTATGAAGAACTAACTCTACTGTGGATAGCTAGTGAAAAAAAATTTTACCACTTAAGTTTTAAAATATGAAATTGATTTGAATGATTTTTGGGATTTTGTAGATAATAATGTAGAACCAAAATATGTTTCAATACCTTCAAGTATTCAAAAAGCTAAAAAGATAGCACTATTGCAATCAGTAGTGCTGAAGTTGAAAGAGGTTTTTGTTTAATGACCATAATATGTATGAGAGTGAGAAATAATTTAACAATAGATCACATATTGGATTTAAAGATGATAAATTTATAGGGAAAGGAGTTAGTGAATTGGGATGAAATTCCATTTGTTAAATCATGGTTGAATCACAACCATAGATTGGTTATGCATACAAGAGCTCGGCAAAAGTCAGTGAAAGCATTTTTGAGAATCAATTGGTTATAAGGAAATTACAAAAAATAATGAATATTTTATTATTGTTTGAAATTGTTGTAAATCAGTAAAACAATAAATATACACACATATACTATTGGTCTTATTTTTATAGCAAGCCGGTTGTTAAAAATTTACCAGCATACAACTGGATAGACATGTATATGAAATTTCGAAGATTTGTTGGTAGATCAGTATTAACAAAAACTGTTTTGCCCATACTTAATTATATTCTTAAAGTTCTGAAGACATTTTTTTTTAAAACCTGTATAATCATGGTATATCTGATCTCTTTCAAAATAACAAAATCAGAAATTTCTGTGATGATCATCTCAAATGTAACATTCATTTTTCAAATAGCTAAAATATTGCTGAAAATAATTGCTGTTAGTGAATATACCTAGTTTGTAAGTTAATGTAAAATACATATAAGAAAAAGTAAGAAGAGCAATAAATTAAAAACTTCAAAAAATATGCTTAAATATCCAAATAGCAAATTAACTTTTTAAAATTCTCCATTGACTATTTTGGGCCACGTAGGCTGTAGCAATTTAAAGAGCTATTGGTAATAACAATTAAGTATTAAATATTGTAGCTACTACTTGTTATCTATAAGAGCAAAGTGTAACTAGCACCTCCTGCCCCTCTCTTTCCCTTGAAAATTTGATGACAGTAAAGAAACTTAGAACATTGAGATTTAGGAAACAATTTTTTGTGTATTTTTGTTTAAACCATTTGTTATTGCATTACTTGTAATTATATGTTTTCCCAGCAGTAAATAAAAGATATTGCACCTATGTTGCATTTCTTCCTTCCATTCCCACTTTGGTTAATTTACACACACTACCCACCCTCCACCCTACAATTTTGCTTGTTCCCTTGGAAGTATTTTCTGTACTTTTTTCTGGTGTCATGTCTGAGAATAGGAGGAGGCATCAAGCAAGCAATACTGTGCATTCTTTTCTCCTTCTTATTAAGAGTCCCTTAAAGCAGAATTTTTCAAAGTATATGTCTTAAAGTGTTTGGAAAGAGCCACAGAACATGGAATTTTAACTTTCAATTTTCATACATACCTGGTTAATTGCTTATTTATCTAATTTCTTATGAAATAGCAAATTAGAAATTTCTGTGATGGCCAGTTTAAGTTTGACATTAAATTTGCAGGTAGTAGCTAAACTGTTTTTAAAAACAAGAATATTTATTGTGAATAATTATCAAGTCCAACAAAGCAAGCTTCTCTGAGATGCATTTTCTGTGGAGAAAAATTGTGTTGGCTTGACAGTATTGTTTGTACACAAGATGATAGATTTATGAATAGTGTTCTTAAGGGATGTAAAAAAAACAGTACAATTGAGAATGAGATGAGCAGATAGTGTGAAATAAAATCTTAAAACTTAATTTTTACACATTTTTTGTAATAAAAGTAAGTTAAAACCTTCCTGAAGATGATATTGTAGACAGAATATTGCTGATATCTGTATGCTCCAACATATGCAACATTTTCAGTTTTTATCAGATTGTCTTTACTTAAAGATACTTTTTAACATGATGAAAAAGTTCCAAAGTAGTTAAAAGTTGTAGATTACTGTTAAACCTGGATGTTGTGGTCAGTTTTTTTTTCTTTGGCTATCTTGCTCAAAAGTTGCACTTTTCCACGATGGTTACTGATGTTTCACTTCACCTTATATTTATCTGCAGCTTGACGATTATATGGATATTTGCAGAGCACTGTACACCAGTCTATGTTGCCGTGTTTCATCACCTGTTGGAGTTCTTTAATCTGGTCTCTATTGATGGTTGCACTTTAGTTTGATATATGTTCATGCACAACTCAGGAACTATTTAATGTGAGATGTTTAAAATCTGACATTTAACAAGCAAAACGTCTAAAAAATTAAAAGAACTTTAAATGTGATTTGCTTTACTTTTTTAACGTTAACTCTTTAAACTTTTTAGAAGTTTTGGTTATTAAATATCAGATTTTAAACATCTTAAGCTAAATAAGCACATGAGTGAAATAAGACAGAAACTGGTCTACAATCTGAAATAATGTACCACCGAAATTTATAGTGAGTTGTGTATGAAGACACCAAACCAAAGTGCAATCGTCAACAGAGACCACAGTGAAGAACTCCAACAGGTGATGAAACACGACAGCGTGGACTGGTATACAGTGCTCTGTGAACATCAATATAATCTTTGAGCTGTAGATAAGTACAAGGCAAAGTGAAACATCAGTAACCAGCAGTGGTTATTGCTGCTCATGGTGGCTACACAAGATACTGATTTCTTTGTATTCCACAAGTCTAACCAAGTTGTATTTGTAATCATTTGATCCTTGTAACATAAGCTATGTATTCACTAAATATGGCTTTGATGTCTCTTGTCTTTCCTGTGTTGCACTTTTAATGGCTAGCAGTATAGATATCAGCAATATTTTGTCTATAATATCGTTCTCAGAAAGATTTTAAATTACTTTTAGTTCAGCAAAATCGTGAAAAGATAGAAAGTTTTAACCAATTTCTGTGTTTGAATATAATATTAAAAAAAAGTGTTATTAAGATTATGACTCTCAGGCAGCATACTGCATCCATTACTCAAAATGCAGAAGAAGAAGTTGCATAATCTGATCCAATTGCAATAGCCTCTATTACCTAATAATTTTGTGTATGTACACTCAGATGTCAGTATATTAGGTACAGCTACCTAGTAGCTTGTTACATCTCCTTTGGCCTTCAGAAGAGCCCAAATTTGTCAGGGCATGAAACTTACAAGATGCTGGATATGTTTTGCAGGAATGTTGTACCATGCAGAAATGATTGTCATGCAGTTGCTGCAAATTGGATGGTGACAGTCTCTCTACAAACAGCCCTTACCACCTCATCCCAAAGATGCTCGATAGAGTTTAGATCTGGGGACAGTGCAGGCCAATAACTTGTCAGCATGTTCCTGGAACCATTCAGTGATAATGTGTGCCTTGTGAGCAAATACATTATCATGCTGAATATGTCTATCCAAGTGAGGATAAACTGTAGCTTATTCATGACAAGTTCCAATATGTGGTACATTCAGAGATGACCTGTACATCAATGTTTAATTCTGCTGTGATTTGACTGTTTGTGCTCATCTGTTCACGTGTACAATTCTTGCCAGTCTCCTTTGACCTCTCTGATCCAAAAGCTGTTTTTTCTCACCATTCTCAGTAAACCCTTGAAATGGTTGTGCATGAAAAGCCCAAGAGGATAGTAGATCGGGAGATGCTAGAACTGGCACTGTAGCTCCAGCTCTCATGCCATGTTCAAAATTTCTCAGGTCACTTGTTTTGTCCATTTTGACACTCAATCCTACTCTGATGCTTGAAGAGCTCATCTGCCTGGTTTGTACAGCACACCATGGTCACATGATGTATTTTGTGTTGGAATGAATCTTTTATGTGATGAGGTGTGGTGTATCTAATAAACTGGCATCTCAGTGTATATCAGTAGGTAAAAATTTCAGCAGCTTGAAAACCAAATAATAATGAAAAATGTAATATTCATGACATTTGAAAACAACTGTGGTGAGCATTGCTTATTCCAAATGGCCAAGGGAATCTGCAAAACCAGCTATTCAAATGTTAGAAATGTCAATTGTTATGTAACTTATTAAATCCTTGTGTTGGAATATTGAGTTTGCTTCAGAATTATTAAAATAAGAATGCAATCATATTGATCAAATACAGGTGCATATCCAGGATTTTTTTCTTTGGGGTGCTGAACCTAAGATTTTTTAATGGAGTGCTGAAAAATGTCATAGCATGTCATGTATAGCATGGTCAAAACATTTTGTGTTAGCAGGAGGTGGGTGGGGAGATTTGTTTTTTGCATATGTGCATTTGAAGCAGTTCATGTAAAAGGAACTTGTATTCTCCTTTTAACCATAAAACATAATTTGCTTTGTGAATCTGTTGATTTGTGATGCTATCTATGCAAGTGGTACATAAAGTCAGTTTCATTGCTTGCTGATTATTCTTACTTGGTTGCATATTAAAAATGGGGGTTGCCTGGCAAACTGCAACTGCTTTAGTATCTTTTTTCTCAATTTCAGTTAACATGGCATTTTCTCAAATCCTTGAACCAGCACCCTATGAATGAATAGTTTTATAATTTTTCAATTTCAAGCTTTCAAAGATTTAGGGGTGATGTTGCTGCCGCTCTAAGCCCCCCTCCCCCCAAATATGTGGTTAATCAAATGCAGATTCGCAGTACTGAAAAATTCCAATTTGAAATGACTGCTATTGTATTGTGCATCATACTTCCCCTGTGCATTTAAATTTTTAGAGGATTATAAACTTACCAATAGGTTTGTAACATTCATACTCTTAAAAAGACTTTAAATGCCAACATAAAGGGATTCCAGTAATGTTGAGATTAAACAGAAAGATTATTTAAGCAGAAAGTTAATCACTTAGATTTAGTTTTCATATGACTTTGTTCAGAAGTTTGGAATTTAATTTTTGTACTTTGGATAACTTTATAAAACAAGTGATAATTTTATAACAGATAATATATTTGCAGATATTGTGCCTAGGGTTACTGACGGTCAGCCTCATGGAGCTTGTACTATCAGTACATGGAAAGATAAGTGGGGAGAAAATACCTGATGTTATAATTTATTCAAGCTGTACAAAATTGGGTACTTTTGTAAGTATATTTTTTTTTCTGTGTAAATGTTAACCATAAGTAAGGTTACTAGTATTTACTGGTGTGGCTAACAGGTTAACCTACTGGGCTACTGATCAGAGTAACTCAGGTTTGAGCCTGGATGAGGTATGAATGTTTTCTTTTTGGGTTGTCTTTCTGCAGAGGTCACCTTATTTACAGATCTCCTCTTGTTGTATGATACTGACAAGCTCCTGTAAGACCTCTGTGGCAAGCAGTTACTTGAGGGGTAATTTCTTTCTCTATTTTATAAAATATACATCAGACCAGTTTTTTTTTTACACAGTAACCAAAATTGATCAAATATTGAGTGAGATCATAACAGTTTAAAAATAAAAAATTAAATTAAGTAAAATTTAGGTATAACAACTTTGATTATGTCAATTTTTGTGGTCCAATGAAATACCGTTTAACATTAACCCTTCCATTGTCCAGCCTGAAAAACAGGTTTCCATCCAGGGGTCAAGCTATTTTCTGCCTATGCTCAGCCAAAAAAAACTTTAACTTTAGAACTTTTTTGCAAAATAACTAATGAAAGGAATTATGGCATGTTACCAAATTAATCAGCATTTAATTCTGGATTTTCTGAAAATCAAGTATTTAACAAAAAAGACAATATGTTTTATTTTAATAGGACATTTTTAGAGTCATAGTAAAAAATGCATCTGTCAACAAATAAAAAATTATTTTTTAAAAAAACTAATAGATGGAAATTATTACAATGCACAGGAATAGAATGACTATATATTTTTAAATAACAAAAAACATTATTTTTTTGGTTTTAAATAAATATTTTTCTCATTTTGTAATTTTTTTTCTTGAAACTTGAGAACTTTTGATTTTCTGTAGATTGAAACTTTTTTTTTCTTGAGACTTTGATTACTTTGAGAAATTTTCAGGCTTTTAGCCAACTGTGCTGAGTCAGATAAACAAGTCAACTTTAGAATTAAAAGAAAAATAACCAGTCAATGGAAATAGGTCATGTTATATACCAAATTAAACAGAATTTAATTGTGAATTTTATGGAAATAAATAATATGAACAAATTTGTAAGAATATTGATTTTAATAAGCCTTTTTCAATGTGATATGGTGGAAAAAAGAGATTGCACTATACAATTAAGGCTTCATTTTGGAAAACCAGCTGAATAAAAATATTTAAATTATATATTTATAGAAAGGAAATTTCCTCCCAAATAATATAATATTCAACCTGAAATATGATTTTCATTTCTTTTAATGATTCTTTTCAGTATCTTTTTTTTAAAACATGGCCAGTTTTATACAACTTGACTTGGCCTTCTCACATTCATGGGATTTTCTGAACTGGTTATGAAATAGAAAAAAAAAACTTCCTTGGCTGCTTTTTTTTACTAAACATTGTGAATTTTTTTCTTTGGGTGTTGAAGTTTGGTGATCTTGGCTAACTACAGAAAGGTTTGTGCACCAAGGACCAGCCCTCCCCGAAATAGCCCTCCCAAATAATGGCCGATTTCTTTAGCAAGGAAATCTGTTTTGCTTCTATATCCAAGACATTCAATTTCAGAAAATGGTACAAGCTCAAAGTTTTTTATTAAAAAAACAAGAAATAATAAAAGAAAAATTACATATAACCTAATGGTATGTTAAATAAAATATCCGCAACAACTTTTAAGCTAGCCTCCTATCTAGCATAACTCGAAAAGATCGATAAATCAGCTGATGGAAGATTACTAACTAACGGAAGTAAATATACAGAAATTAATTTGTTTCCATATTCAAGATCTCATTTATTTTCAGAAAATGATACTAAATCAAATTTACTGGAAAAGTAATAAATAATAAAGTAAAAATTAACATATAGCCTAATGCGATGTTAAAATATCCACAGCAACAAGTTGTAGGCCAGCCCCATACGATATAACTATGTGGCCACGTGATTATAACGAATGGACAAGTTGATAACAGAGCAGTTGTATGTGTGGCTTCTGCTGGCCCTTGTCTGCTAGGTCATTAGTGCGGGCTACTGTTCTGTTGAAATGACAATTTCAATCTACAGAAATGAAAACTGACTAAGGTTTAATTATAAAAAAAATATTAACTTTACAAAGAGTATCCAATATGCTGGACCAAATCTTTAAAAACACTTATAGCACATGCAGCGGAGATAGCATGTGTCAGCCATCTGCGTCATGTTTGACTCAGTGAAGCATAACTAATTAAATGCAGGTGCAACCAGAATTTCTAAGAAGAATGTGTTTACTTACAGTTTCGATTTGAAGGCAGGGAAAGATGCATAGAATGCTGGGAAAAATGATAAAAATAACTTGGGAATGCTGAAATAAGTTTATGACATAAAAGAGTGGGAAACAGAAAATAAAATGATGGTATGTATTTTGTAATTACTTCCAAAAATGTATCGTTTTTAAAATAGCAGTTTTTTTGTTAATTTTTAGGAGATTTTCAAAAATTTAAGGAAATATTTGTTGATACTAGTTCAAATCAAACTTGCGAGTTTAAATCAGAAAGTTGCTTCAGCAAATAGGAACATTAACAAGCAAATTGACATAATTTTGAAATTAAGTAATAAATTTATAAAAGCCAATCAAATTTTAATCAAATGTAATTTAATTAAAACAATATGACTATCAATTACTCTGTTCTTCATCAACACATTTTATCACCAGGATTTCTAATTCCTAACATAAGTATATTGTATGCACTGTTACTTCAAGATTTACATTTTCATTAGTACCTATTCAACTCCAAAAGATTTTTTAAATAATCTCTAAAAACAAAAAGTTGTGTTTCTCACTCACACTGGGTGTGAAGGGGACAAATTGTTGCTGCCACTGTAAACCCATTAATCATAACACTCCACCACTAAAATATAAAATTTCCTGCTGAACTAGATTGTTTGCAATGTTCATTTAAAATTTTGAAATTTTAAAAATTTCCACTTCAAAATTTCTTAGAGGGTGCAATTAAAGCTTTTGTGAGATTCTAAAAGTGTAAATCATAATAGTTTATCAATAATTATCCAAATCAAAAAAAATTTCAATTTATCTCTAAAAACAAACAATTTTTGCTTAAAACACAAAAAATAGGTTTTCCTACCACCTCTGGTGTAAAGGTGAAAATCATTGTCAATGAAACTTCAAAATGTTCACATTTCACAAACAAAATTGAAAATTTTTAACATAATTACTTTGACAGCAATATTAATCTGAAATTTTGAACCTTTACTCCATTAGAGGGCACGATTGTAGTGATTGGACGATTCTGAAACATAATATTTCATCAATACCTATCCAACCCAAAAGGAATTTTTAATTTATCACTAAAAACTGAAAAGATTGATGTCTACAAATGGACAGACAGAGAGACAGATAACCATATTTCCTTTCATTAGTTATTTGTCAAAAATGTTCTAATAAAGTTCACTTTTTTTCTAATGTAACACAGTTGAAAGAAAGTGTGGTCACCAGGACAGTCAGTTTTTTAGGCCTGGCACTATAAGGGTTAATACTCTTGTAACCTTGATTTTTCTTAAGACCCAACCATTTGGCACTAAAAGTGCCCTTAAGGAGTAAAGCACTTAGCATTATTTAGCATTTTTTTACTTTATAGCATTGCTTAGGAGTAAAACAGATGTGCACTAATTAGTGAAGGTAGTTGTTTCTGTAACAGATAAGGTGCTTGTTTAAATAATACCATAATTGATTAAAAAAATTGTATGACGTGATCAGAACTGTTTGAACATCTTTTTTGTCTTATGCTATCTTAACAGTTATGCATAATTTTGTCTTAGGTTGTTCTTGTTATTAGACTGTGGGAAAAGAAATATTTGAGAGCATTGACTTATATAGAAGTATAGAAGGACTATTGAGCAATTTTTTTTCTCATGTACCACTTCACAAACTTCATTTCATCACTGGCATGTATTTAATCTAGGTCCAAATGCTTATTAATATTTATAATAGTTCATATATCAAGTCTTTCAATTTTAGTGTATAGATAACATAAAAGAAATAATTAATTCACATTTACTGAAATTTAGATGACAAAAATACTTTTTTTACTTAAATATATTATATATGTATACATTGTATGTGGATGAGTGTAATGTTTCAAGCTAGTACAAGATAGTTTAATACACAAGCTTGCACTCCCCCTTAAATGTATAGCACAAAAGATCAGTTAATTTACACCTGTTTGTTTCCTCTTGTGTGTAACAGCCAAGATATTGGCTTTGGTAATGATCACCATAATAAGAAATTTTAAAGGTGTTTTTTTATGAATTTTATACTCATCAGATGATTTAATACAGATGCAGTTGTGTTTATTATTACTTTTCTTTTTAGGTACTTGTGTTCTTTATGTTGTTTCAAGATAAATGCAGGGGAAAAAGAACATCAACTATACTTTCTGTATTTTGGTTAACTCTAGTTATATGTGGTATCATAACATATAGGTCAACCTTCCTTCGAGCTTTTTTTGAGGTAAATGATAATTTTCTGAATATTTTATTTAGTTACTGTCTTTATGACAACAGATTACTGCTTTTTATCACTGACTGCAAAATTGAAGTAGTACTTGAGGACTAGAGTTTGTTAGACCTTTGATTGCAATCAAGTCATAGGTTTTTTAAAGTGCAATAATACCTCATTCAGTTACTAAGGTCTTACAGTACTTGCCAAAAGTGCCGTAAAGCGAGAAAATTAAGTTTTTCATTAATGGCATGCAAAATTCAAAGCTTATATTTCTAGGAAGAGAAATGTAACTGTGGCTAGAAGCAAACTTGATATTTTCTGCTAACATGCTGAATGATAGACTCTAAGAAGTAATTAAAAAGAGAAATCTTTTTTTTTTTCAAAATTTTTATATTGGTTTTGTATTATATTTATCCTGGTGTATTTGGTTAAAATATTAAAATGATCATTAAAATAAGTTCTACCTTTTAAAAATCACACTTTTAGGCAGATCGCTTAATCATATGATTCTTTCAATATCCACCATTAAAGATCACTAGTGGGTCTATTTCTAATAATTTCAAATTAATCATTCTTTATAAACGCAGTATACATTTGAAAAGCAGTAAAAAAATAGTGCAGAAGCAGCAGAGTAAGGAAAAAAACTGTCTTTAAAATCAAAAGTCTGATAAAATATTGACTGAAATTTTGTGCATAGTTTCCAGATGACACATCTTCCAGTTGTAATAAAATCAGTTTCTTACATTAAAAGTTTAGAAAGCTTTACAATTCTGCTAGAGCACTAAGTAGATCAGCATGCCAGAAATCAAAAATTGATACAAAATTTACTATGGAAAGTCATAAATTAAAATCATCACTACTTGGTGCTAATTACTGTGATTCAGCATGTGTGTACGATCATTACAGGCTCAAATAGACTTTTTAAAGAAATTTATCATAATTGTTTTCAACCAGAATCAACAGAGGAAATATATATTATAGGCTGAAATATTATTTTCAAGATTTGATTAGAAATAATGGATCCTGATTGGTAAGGTTATAGAAGGTGAGGATTCTGCTGTGGCTAGGTGGGCTGAGTATTTCATTGATGTTCTAAACAATGTGTTTAGTTCTACTCCCATTATTTGTAATGATGATAGATGCATTGGTGGCTTTAATGTTGGCCCTATAACACAATCTGAAGTTTTTTGGCTATTTCTAAACTTAAACTTCATAAATCCCCAGGTGTAGACAAAATTACTACGGAAATGCTTAGAGCTGGGAATGTTTCGGTTTCCACTTGGATGACTGAAATTTTGAAAATCTTTTATGATAAAGGCATGGTTCCTAAAGATTTTACCTGGGCTATTATTATCCCTATTTTCAAAAAAGGCAGTCACAGTTCTTGTGATAACTATAGGGGTATCAGCCTACTCTCTGTTCCAGGTAAAGTTCTTTGCATGATTGTGCTTAATAGAATTAAGAATCTGGTTGACAGTCAATTGCGTGATGAGGAATGTGGATTCAGAAGTGATAGGGGATGTGTAGATCAGATATTTTCACTTAGACAGATTCTAGAGAAATGTTTAGAGTTTCAGAAACCTTTGGTTGCTAGGTTTGTTGATTTAAAAAAGGCCTTCAACTCTGTTGATTGCCATAATTTGTAGTTGTTTGTGAGACCGTATGGCATGCCAGACAAGTTAGTTAACATAATGAAAGCTCTCTATAATAACACTGAGTTGTGTGTGAGTTGGTAAGGCTTGTAACAATTGGTTTAGCATTACTTCTGGTGTTCGACAAGGGTGCATTTTGTCCCCTTTTCTCTTTAGCTTGGTTGTTTATTACGTTATGCGAAATTCACTTCAAGGGAAAGATTTTGGCCTTAAATGGACTGGAGATACGAAGATTTCTGATTTAGATTATGCTGATGATTTAGCCCTTTTGGCAAATGGTGTTGATGAGATGAAATCTTTCATTCCACCTGTTGATAAGACTGGTAGTAGAGTAGGTTTGGTTATAAACAGAGAGAAAACTAAAGTGATGAAAATTGGTCAGGCAGGCTGTAATTCAGTTAATATGAATGGTTGCACCCTTGAGCAAGTGTCTCTCAGTTTAATTACCTTGGGAGCTGTTTAACAGATACTAATGATGTAGGGCATGAGATAAAGATTAGAATAGAGATTGCTGTTGGGACTTTTAAGAATCTGTGGAGAGTGTAGAGAAATAGGCATATACACCTAAAGAATAAAATTAGACTGTATAATAGTTTGGTTCTTTCTAAGGTTAGTTATGGCAATGAAACCTGGACACTTTGTAAACAAGATAACAGGAAAATAGATGCTTTTGATTCTAGATGCTTACGCAGTATCTTGGTCATTAGGTGGTTCAATTTTGTAACTAATGATGAGGTTAGGCAAAGGAGTTTGCAACCTCCTTTAAGCAGCATATTGTGCAGAGAGAGACTCCATTGATATGGCCATGTTGCCCGTATGGATAATTATAGATTGGTGAATAGGGTTATGAAGAGTGTGCCCAAAGGCCTCAGAAAGAGGGGGAGACCTAGGATGCGGTTGGCAGACAATGTCAAACCGGACCTTGTTGGAATTGGTGTGCAGTGGCCAAATGCAGCAGATGTGGCTCAGGACATATATGCTTGGAGAACTAAATTGCATGGTCTGGTTGGACCACTGTAGCCCATGACTGCATGAGGATGATGATGATGATGAAAAAATGACTATTTCTCTTCAGAAATAAAGAGAAAAAAATTGATCTTGCATTATGGAATGATAGACTGACTTTCTCTCTCTCTCTAGCCACTAGAATTGGAAAAGTGAAAATGGTATATCTAACTTGGACATACAATGGGTTACAGGGTGAAAATTTAAAAACTCCATTTTCTCTGAAAATGAGCATCCTGTTTTTGCCAGAGACAATATGGTAATCTAGTTGAAAAATGAAAAACTTGATTGAAACACAAAAATTCACTTTTAATGAGCAATATGAATTTGCAAAATCATTTAGTTTTGTACCTGAAAATGTTTGGTTAAAAAATTTGAATAAATGAACCGGATTAGGTATATTGAACATTCCTTTCACGTGCCACAAGTTCTTTTTTAATGAGCCACAGGTTGGAATGGCTACTCTTGACAGTGTTATTTTGTGTTATGGTTTTTGACCTAAAACTTTATTATTATTGTGGTATTCAAGGAACCTGTTAATGAGTTTCAAAAGAACCCCTTAAACTTTCTTATTGATAAACAAGGAAGAATTGCATAAATGATTACGGAGCTTTATGAGTTATATCTAAAATAAAAACCACTTATTTGAGGAATATTATGGCTATCTCAAATTATGTCCCCTACTTTCTGCCTAACAAAAGAGGTGGAAGAGAATAATGCCATAGAGTTGATCTTATTGAGTTTTATGTAAAAATGGAAGCTTGCTGCTTTAGATGTGCCATTTTACTTTATATTAAGACCTGTGCAATGCCAAGTAATTCTACTTGTACATATAACACTATTAGAAATGCTATCTACCTAAAAAGTTGAGTGGGGATTGGTTTAGTCATGTTTTCAGACTTTTAATCTGATATTCCCAAATTCTGTAATTAACTTTTAATCTGATATTCCCAAATTCTGTAATTAACTTTTAATCTGATATTCCCAAATTCTGTAATTAACTTTTAATCTGATATTAACAAATTCTGTAATTAACTTTTAATCTGATATTCCAAGTTTCAAGTCCCAACTGTTCCAGTATTAAGGTTTATCTCCACTAATTACTACTCTGCCTTTAGTGAGAATAAATATCAATAGGCTCAAAAAAGACTATCATTTGTCAGATGAAATTTTAAACCATTGCCCCTTTTTCAGGAGCCATTATAGTATAACTTGTGCATGTTAACATGCTAGATGGCCATGACAGGAAATTTCCATCTGTCTCATAAATAGTTGTTCAGTGGGTCCCCTTTTCTTACTCATTCTGAGCCATTGGAGGCCTTGTGACCTGGCTGTTTAGAACATTCTGTGCACAAACAGTTTAACATATAGGAAGTATGTTAAAATTACTTCACTGAAAGCTCTTTTCTTTAGGAAACTATCCAGAACATTTAATAGGATGTATTGTATTATAATACATGGAAATGGTAGGAAAAGAAATAAATTGTTTGAGTAATACTCTTTCAAAGTAAAATTAGCTATAAGCATTCTTTGGTTCAGCACATGAATCACATAAGAATGTGATTGATTAATTTTGTAGCTCAAAATTTACAGAGAGTAGCAGGTTGTTTTCCAGCTTAGTGATAGAAAAATTAGTGGTTATCCAATTAGAATTAACCTGACTGCACAAACATTTAAATGCTACATATTTTAAAGGTAGTACATTTTGGGTTTATAGAAGTTTTTTATCCTAAATTACTCTATACTCAGTTGCTGTGCACGTGCATTTAGTCTTTCCATATTAGTTGCTTATAATAAATGGAATACACTGGTAATGTTATATAATAGGTGTATTCCAAATGGGCAGGAGGTGGAGGCATGAACAGACATGAGTGTTTTATACATCAGTAGTGACATGGTAGTGGATGTTTTTGCCTCCCTGTGATTCCACAAGTACTTGACCAATCAGTCCCAAATTCAGTCTAGTCTCACTTGAGTCTTCCTGTGCAGGGTGTGATTATTGGGGTCCTAGCTGCTGTGCATAATGATTAAACTTTCTGCAAGTATCCAAAATATTTGGGGGGCTTGGGAGTTGTATGTTACCAATGAAAGTTGTGAATGGAGTAGTACATTATTGGTCGAAAAAGTTATAAATGAACAGACATTTTGCACCAAACCTTTGGTGGAGTATAGCTAATAATAAGTAAGTAAATTCTGTTGTGTAGCATTAGAAGTTCACTTTCTAATTATCATTAAATTTTTCTTTTAATTATTGTATATGACAGCATGAAGGGCAATAAGAAAAACATTCCTGAGGCAGCAATATGTCTCAAGCCAGTCTTGTATACAATAAGCTTATGATTTAATAGTGTGAGATTGAAATTTTTTCTAATTGAAAAAAAAAGCATAAAAATAGCAGTAGTATTCTAAATGAGATCTAGTCTACTAATTTATTTTCTTTTTTTAACCATTTTGATTCAATTTATAAACCCCAAGCAACCAATATATTGATTCAACAGTACTCTAAGTGGTATATTCAACAGTACTCTAATTAAGTGGTATTTATTGATTTGGTTAATTAATGTCAATTATATTGCAGAATTTCCCTCCAATAAGTGAAGCTCAGTTTATTTTGAATGTACTTTATTATCCGATGGTAATGAGCCAGTTTTTGTTGTCACTCTTCAAAGATGCCAAATCATATGAGGATGTTAACAAAGTAAGATTTTGTTTGATTACTGCTTTGTAATTTGTGCTTTCATTAAATGCTGTAATTAAGGAGTTTCTACATATTAAATTACATTAATTGCAAAGTTTGTTAAAAATAATTATGATGCTATACTTCTAAATTAAAAATCTATTATAAAATTGTATTAAATGAGTATTCAGTTACTTTTAAGGAAGATATCACTCTGAATTTAATGCCATCAATTTTAGAGGAAAAATTGTCTTTAGCCGGGTGGGATAGGAACCCATGACATCTTGATAACATGTCAGGTGCTCTGACTACTGAGCTACCGACCACCGATCAAGATCTCCTCTTATTAATGCTATGAACTTTCTACCAACCGTACACAATTCTCTGTGTTTCATGAAGGTATTGTTCCAGCTGCTCTCAGTCCCAAGAAACAGTGACAAGCATGTCATGAAGATGGAAAGTATATTCTAAGTATACAATTGATTAAGCTGAAGAGAATTTTTTCGATGTATTTATTCAACTTAAAGGAAGATATCACTCTGAATTTAGCATCGATCAGTTTTAGTGGAAAAATTTTCTTGAGCCAGGTGGGATATGAACCCATGACCTCCTGATAACATGTCAGGTGGTCAAGTTCATAGCATCAATTAGAGAAGATCTTTATCAGTGGCTGGTAGCTCAGTGGTCAGAGTACCTGACATGCTATCAGGTTCATATCCCACCCAGCTCAAGACAATTTTTTCCTCTAAAATTTATTAATGTTAAATTCATAGTGATATCTTCCTTAATAGTTGAATAAGTGCATTGAAAAAATTCTCTTCAGTTTAATTCAGTTACTTGATTTTGGTTTATGCTAATTTTAATCAGTGACATTGAAATGTTGAATTAGTGGCATTGTTAATAAATATAACAGGAGAATATTTAAATCAAAATGTAAACAGAGTGTTGTGGTTCTGCTATGGCATATAAACTGACAGGCTCCTGTCAGACCTCTGTGGCAAGCATCTGCTTGAGGGGGTATTTATTTATTTTATTTTTTTTTAAATTGTTAAAGTAAGTAGAATGGAGCATTTTTTAAAAATAAAACATGTTTTTTTCTGTTGGTTGATAATTGGGATTAAGGAATATCATGTGAAATTTATTTATTAGCATCTGTAAACAAGTAATGTAAAAAAGTTTTTGTGTGCTATAATAACGTCAGTGAAGTTTCTGTTCTATGTGCAGTGGAAAGCTTACTCCATAAATATTGATTTTCTCTTAATCACATTTCCATTTATTTTGATAGGCATCATGTTTATATGGAATATGGTTAAATAATGTACAAATCAAATAGATCAGTTTCTTTTCTGATGTATTTACACAGATGATCTACTACATTTGAATTACATATATTGCATTCATGGAATAATCAGTTATTCTGTTTAATAAATTTTATTGAATTCAATAATTTTGTTATGTTGGATACTCTTGCTGTTGTTTTTGCTTTATTAGAGTTATGTTTAGACAATGGATAGCAGTTATTTTAATTGGTAAACCACTTCCTGGACTTTGATAAGCTTTGTGGCATAGCAATAATTTATGCACAATGTAAATGTTAGATAATAGCTCAGTCAGATCTTTCCCTTGGAGCAGTTTCAAAGCAAAGAAGATACGTTTTACATTAAATGATAATTAGGTAAATAAAAATGAATAATTGAGCAGATATTCAGTATATATATATGCACATTGATGAGAATGTGAAAAACGGTTATTGAGACTAAATGACAGGGCTGTTGGTCAACCGTGTTCTTCACACAAGAAAGAATGCATGAAGAATAGTGATTTGTTCAAGTTAATATTAGAGCATGGTGAAATTAGCCTGCAATATGTTCCCTATACCAGTCAGATCAGTAGGTGGAGATAGGAGAGATAGTAGCAGTTACTTCTCAGCTATTCCACTTGGGCGTGTAAAGAAAAATTTAGATTTGTCTTGAAAAAAAAAAGGTTAGATTTTGCAGAAGAGTCCAATGTTCTCAAAGAACTCACTAATAAGTTGCATGCACATGTACTGCAGTTTCCTGTTCTAATGAGTACCTAAGAGGAAGTGATGAAGCAGTCATGGATTCCATTGACATTAAGTTTCTGAAAGATTCTGCTTGATCAGCATTGTAGTGGGAAAAGTTTAACAGGATATGGGAAACAATCTAAGATGTGATGCAGGTGGGAGAGTTAAGTCTGTTAACTCTACCAAGGATAAAAAGAGTTTAAATTTAATAAATCACAGCATTAATGATATAAAATATTTAATGTATAAATATTTCTGAAATACTATTTTTTAAAAACTACAAAGCTGGAAACTCTTATCTCTCTTATCTAGTTATCTTTGTAAACAGTCCTTTACATTTGGCAATGGAAGTTATAATATGATGGTGAGAAAAATAGAATTGCTGTAAATGATCCCAACTTGGAGATGATTGAGAAGGTTCTCTTCAGCTCACATGGGGTTTCCAAAGTTTACAAGAGTGAGAGAAGGGTCAAAAAGGAACTTTAAGGAGGAAATGGTGGAGTCCTTCTGCCACTGGGTCAGATGATATTATTTCATTAGTTGTGAACAAAAATCTTTCAATCATTTAAGGAAATAGGGAAATTAAATGAATACTCTGAGACAGAAATACTTTTTTTGGCCATCATATCAGCAACTTCATTGCCAGGTATTCCCCTTGGTGGTGGTGGTGTGTGTGTGTGTGGGGGGGGGGGAACCACTGGAAGTGGATCTCAATACTGGCAGAGGTAAGTATGAAACACATTTCGATGATATTCTGTATAAGGAAAGGGTTGCAAGTCCGTCCTCTGGAGAACATGTAAGGCTGACTTGGAGTCACAAAGGATAATAAAGTTGCCACTGCCTAAGCTGTTGATGTAACTTACAGCTTCTGGGACAGCATGAAGTTCATCACTGGTGGAGGAAGTGAGATGAGGAAGTCTAAATCTTCTGGTGATGTGGGTTTCAAGGATGATAAAAGGAAAGGCAGCATATAGTCTCTCCAGGTTAATGTATCCGTAGTGTAAACTTCAGTACACCTGTCATAGTGGGCAATGACAAAAGAGGTTAAAGATTTGTTCATTTTTGCTAGACAACTGAAGTTGAGCTTTATTCTTGTAGCATTGAGTCTGCTCTGGGTGAGTGTTCATATTTGCAATAAAAAGTTTAATTTACTATATCTCTGTAAAATTAAATGTTAAAAGCACTTTTAATCTTTAAAAATATGATAAGGTAATATTTATATGTTCCATGTAAAGGTTTTACAATTAAAGCAACATACCAATATAAAAGAGGCCATGGAATAAGTATGTGAAGTGGTGGTGGATAACATCCAGATTCCGATCAACAAGTCCAGAAGGCTTATGATTAGTTCTTATCACAAATAAAAAGTTATAGTGCATTTTATTGGTTCTGGTCAGTCTACAAGCAGAATAGAAAGTGGTATTCAGATTGTACAAATCCCAGATAATGGACGTTGTCAAGATGAGAAGTTACTATAGCCTTACACAGACTGTAGAGCAGAGATTTTTAACCTTTTTAAGGTCCCACACCCCTTGCAGTGATATATGCAAGCCCTATAACTCTACCAAGGATAAAAAGATTTTAAATTTAATAAATGAACAAAGTTTCCTTGCTCAGTTTATTTTTGGAAATAGAATGAAAATATCTTGTACAAATGCTCCATTTTTACCCACAAAACACTCTTCTTACATCCCCTGGGGATGTGGGTACCCTAGGTTAAGAAAGCCTGCTGTAGAGTGATAAGAAAGATGGCCTATTATATTACCTTCTTTGACATAGTATAGATGGGGATATTCAGGTATTATATACATGATGTTGAGGTTGATGGCTGTTACATTCCATGAGCATGGTTCTATAAGACAGAATACAGTGAACTTCATGGGAAATTTGAAGCTCCATGAATAATTGGACTGGATATGAGTAAGACAGAATGGCAATTTCTTATCACTAATAAAGGTGTTAATTCTTAAAACAATAACTTCACAGAAGGATTCCTTAGATTGTAACAGTTGAAAGTGACAGATGTCTTCATTGTAGTAAAGTTAATAAATTTCTGCACTTTCACTTTATATGTAGAGTGATAAGGTGCTGGCTGAAGTTCATGTACCTTTTACTCAGGGTATAGGCAGTGATATACAGTTAAGAGGTTAATGACTTTAGAATTTCAGTAACATCCGCAAACCAAGTAGCGTGAAATTAAAATCCATGTGAAACAGTTAAAAAAATGATATTCCAAAATCCCAGTTACAAAAATGTGTCTAAAACTTGATGATGCTAAAGGCTTCTCAATGTGTTTTGTGCCTCAATGTTAGTGCCTCAAATGAAGATGTCAATTGTTAGCCTGCTTACGCAATGAGTAGATTTACACAGTGCAGATGCATGGACATTGGAAGTGAGGTAGGTGGTGGTGGTGCTGGGAGTGTCCACATCCATGGAGCGAGGTTAATGAGAGGGTAGGTAGTCAGCATCAATATTTTTTATATTCAAATTGTTTTTAAGTGTTCCATCGTTTTATTTAAAGAAAAATGTAGATAAAAGGTTTTTAAAGACTGATTTGGAAAGGGCAAATAAAAATGAATGTGATAAATGTAATATGTCAGGTAATTTTTGTTTCTTGTGCTTTCAGTGATGAGAGGAAAAGTGTTGGGGAGAAAAATGTATTATTTAAATGTTGTCTAAACTATTATAAATATATAAAGGAATTATAAAATATGAGAGAACGTTTCGTAATATTCTGTGGAATAAGATAATATTATTGTCCATGAGGTAGCTCATGTTATATAGCTATTATACATATTTACATCAGACTTAGGAGAGGGATTTACTTTTGTAAAAAAGGAAATGGAGGATGGAAGTTGATATTTCTATCATTACAAATTAGTTTTGTTATGATATGAGGCATCTCATGGCTGAGTGGTTAGCGCATTTGGCTACTGATCTAAGGGACCTGGGTTCGAGCCCCAGGTAAGGCATGGATGTTTGTGTTGTTTTTCTCTGAAGTCCTGCCATCCTCACAGATCTTCTACTATGGCATATGAACTGATAGCCTCCTGTCAGACCTCTGTGGCAAGCAGCTGCTTGAGGGGGTATTTTTTTTATTATTATGAGACATAGTTATAGATACATTGTATTTAAAAGGTTTTACTGTATTTTAATAAGTTTTTACTGCTTATAGATTAGTTACTTTATACATAAGTTTATATATAATAGATAACTTTTTTTTACAGAGATATAGTGAATAAACTTTTTATTGTAAATATAGCTCATTTTATACAGCTTTGAGTTATAGTCTATTCTATCATTGAAGAAATTTGCTCAGATATGTATGTTGGTTCAAACAACAAAAATATCCCTGGAATAATTATTTTTGTTGCTGTGCACAGATAACTCGCACAAATGCTGAAATTGGACACTTTTAAAATTGATCTTTTTTGGGATTGAATGGGATCTATTTTCTGTTGACTCATAACATGAATTGTTTTCATTGGCGATAGTTTGGATTAGAACAATATTAATGAACTTTTGATAATGAACTGTTGATATCTGTTGATGTCAAATGTTTTACTATGTATTAATTTGTCAAATGCTAAGAAATTTTCTTTTAATAGGTACTTAACCCATTAGATGAAGAGTCATTCTTTTCCCTACTAACATTCCATTGGATGACTTCGTAAGCATGTCATTTAATCTGTAATGATAATATTACACCTAATGCTTATTGTGTTAAGAAAAAAACTGAAAAATCTTTTTTGTTCAGATTCAGAGGTACATACTGACTTGTCATTACAATGTTTCAAAGTCGAAATTTCACTTTACAAAATATATAAATATTTTGAATAAATTTTATTTAAAAAATAATACATTATATCAGGTGCTCTGACCACTGAGCTGTCAGCTGCAGACCAAGATTTCCATTAAGGAGGCTATAAAAACATTCAACTGATAGAATCATCTCATGTCTTTATATTATGAGCAGAGAAAAATTTTCATGTCAAATAGAACATTTTTTTAGCTCACCATGCAGTCAAATGTTAAAGGTTATGTGTTGGGTTGTTTTGGGTAGTATTAAAGGTGAGATCCTCATAATAATATTCAGTAATCACCACAATAATTATAGTTTATAGGTAATTTTCATTGATTACACTAGTTTACAAGGTTTCTATAACATGAACAATTGTAGCTGCCTTTAACTATATTTCAGGTGCTAATTTCAGATCTGGCCTTAAAAAATGACTACCATGTCATGTTTTTATGCTATTGGTCATTTTGACTCATATTAAGGACTTCCTATAACAACACCTCCAGGCAACTGGGAGGATACTAGATATTTTACTTTTTGTGGTTGGAACACTGATTGCCAAATGGGAGAAAACATGTAACAGTAACCTAACTTCAGACTGCCATTCTTGTTTTCATTGTGGAAGGAACATGTGCTATACATTGAAGAGTGAATTTTGGCATTTAAATGGCACAAAGGCAATGTTGCGGATGTGTTTTGTGCCAGATAAGTTTTGTTATGTGTGTGGAAATTATATTTTAAAAACCCAGGGTCATTCTTTGACAAAGATTGTGAAGAAAGCCTATAACTTGATTTTGGATGTCATGTTGGAGATCAGGACAAAACATGGGCTCCACACGTGTGCTGCATTTTGTGCTTTGTTGGTCTGAGTGAATGGTTGAAAGGTAATCCATGTTCTGTGCAGTTCCAATGGTTTGGTGTAAGCCAACTAGTCACTTGCATGATTGCTATTTTTGTTTAATTAAAGTGTGGGACTTTTCAAAAAAGAACAAAAGCAAAATGCAATATCCAAATATGCCTTCAGCCATAAGGCCAGTTCCTCATGGAGAAAATCCTCCTGTATCAACACCTCCAACCAACTGGGAGGAGATGGATTCATATTCATCAGAGGAAGACTTTGAGGCACATAAACATCCTGATCCTACACACACCCCTAAAAAGTTAGATGAGCCTCATATGATTCAGCAAAATGAACTAAATGATCTTGTTCAAGACCTAGGACTTTCCAAACAACAAGCTGAGGTTTTTGGTTCAAGACTTCAAGAGTGGAATCTTCTGGCCAAGGGTACCAGAGTTTCTCTGTTCAGAAAGAGAAATTTGGCTTTATCTGCTTATTATGAGATGCAAGATGGTTTGTGTTTCTGCACAGATATTTCAGGGCTGATGGAAGAAATTGGAACAACTCGCGACCCTATGGAATGGTGTCTCTTTATAGATTTGTTAAAATTCAGCTTAAAAGCTGTCCTTTTGCTTGAAGGAAACCAAAAACCTTCCATTCCAATGACACGTGATGTGGGAATGAAGGAAACTTATGAAAGCATGGAAAAACTACTCACTGCTATAATATATGACCAGTTTAAGTGGACAATATGTAGTGATCTAAAAGTCATAGCTCTCTTGCTCAGGCTTCAAGAAGGCTTCACAAAATTTTGCTGTTTTCAGTGTTGTGGAACAGTAGGACCACAAAGGAACACTACAAAACAAAAGAGTGGCTCAATAGAGATGTTTTTATTCCTGGAAAGAGTAATGTAAAGTAAGTCTCTAATTGACCCCTCTGATGTTCTGCTCCCACAACTACACATCAAACTGGGGGCTTACGAAAAACTTTGTAAAAGGATATAAACAAAACTGATAAAGGGTTTTTGCACTTGAAGGAAAAATTTCTGAAATTAAGTAATGCCAAACTCAAAGAAGGGATCTTTGTTGTTCCTCAGATCAGGAAGCTGCTGAATGATACTGTCTTCTAGGAAAAACTGAATATGAAGGAACATGCTGCTTGGAAATCCTTCATGTCTGTGGTCCAGGGTTTTCTGGGGAATTACAAAGAGGAAAACTACCATCAGCTCATTCAAGATTTTCTCAAAAATTATGAAAATCTTGACTGCTGAATGTCTTTGAAGATCAATTTCTTGCACTCGCATCTCGACTTCTTTCCCAAGAAGTTAGGAATTATCAGTGATGAGCAAGGGGAAAGGTTTCACTAGGATATCCGAACCATGGAGGAGAGAGATACCAAGGCAGGTGGGTCCCAGCAATGATGGGTGACTACTGCTAGTTCTTGCAGAAGGAAGATACCTCAATACATAAAAGACAAAAATAAACTTGTAAGTATAGAAGATCCTTACCCATGTTTTCTTATTTTGTGTTTCAATCCACTAATAAATCAGCACTTTGACATCGATTCTAATTTTAGAGGAAAAATTGTCTTGGGGTGGGTGGGATATGAACCCACAACCTCCTGATAACATGTCAGGTGCTCTGGACCACTGAGCTACCGGCCACCGATCAAGATCTCCTCTAATTAACACTATGAACATTCCTTTTATGTCACATATAGGCGCTATTCAGGTAATTTTAGCCACAAGTGGCTTTCTATTTGCCATATAGATGGATCCAGTAATAAATAGGCACTTTTTGACATCAATTTCAATTTTAAAGGAAAAATTGTCTGAGCCGGGTGGTATATGAACCCACGACCTCCTGACAACATGTCAGGTGTGTCATAGCGTTAATTGGAGGAAATCTTGATCTGCGGCCGGTAGCTCAGTGGTGCAGAGCACCTGACATGTTGTCAGGAGGTCGTGGGTTCATATCCTACCTGGCTCGGACAATTTTTCCTCTAAAATTGAAATCGACATCAAAAAGTGCCTATTTATTACTGGATGTTGAACTGTTGAGTTTATCTGAGTTTATCTCAATATTTATTATCATTAGCATATTTGTAAGACATGTTTTCCATCTATTGGCAAATAAAAAACCGCTAGGCTAAAAATTGCCTAAAATAACACCTACATGTGACATAAAGGGAATGTTCATAGCGTTAGAGGAAATCTTGAGATTGGAGGCTGGTAGCTCAGTGTTCCAGAGCACCTGACATGTTTTCAGGAGGTCGTGGGTTCATATCCCACCCGACTCAGACAGTTTTTCCTCTAAAATTGAAATTGACGTCAAAAAGTGCCTATTTATTACTGAATGTTGAACTGTCGAGTTTATCTGAGTTTATCTCAATATTTATTATTATTAGCATACTTGTAAGACATGCTTTCCATCTATTGGCAAATAAAAAGCCACTAGGGCTAAAAATTGCCTAAAATAACGCCTACATGTTCATAGCATATGCCTACATGTTCATGTCGAGTTTATCCGAGTTTATCTCAATATTTATTATCATATAGATGGAAAGCATGTCTTACAAGTATGCTAATGATGATGTCTTACAAGTCTTACAACAAGTATACTAATGATGATGTCTTACAAGTATGCTAATGATGATGCTAATAATGAGATAAACTCGACTGTTCAACATCCACTAATAACTCAGCACTTTGACATCGATTCTAATTTTAGAGGAAATATTGTCTTGAGCCGGGTGGGATACGAACCTACGACCTCCTGATAACATGTCAGGTGCTCTGGACCACTGAACTACCAGCCGCCAATCAAGATCTTCTCTAATTAACGCTATGAACATTCCTTTTATGTCACATATAGGCCCTATTCAGGCAACTTTAGCCACAAGCGGCTTTCTATTTGCCATCTAGATGGAAACGTCATAGCGTTAATTAGAGGAGATCTTGATCAGTGGCTGGTAGCTCAGTGGTCCAGAGCCCTTGACATGTTATCAGGAGGTCGTGGGTTCGTATCCCACCTGGCTCAAGACAATTTTTCCTCTAAAATTAGAATCAACGTCAAAGTGGTGATTTATTAATGGATGTTGAACAGTCGAGTTTATCTCATTATTTATCATTGTGTTTCAATATTATTTCATTTGTTATTTTATATTCAGTGGCCTATAACTATGATGTTTCTAATTTTTTTCACTGTAATCATGTAATTAATTAATGAGTTTTAAGTTGCAATTTAATAAAATAGTCACATTTATTTTCATTTTCCAGATATGTGTATTCATTGAAATTTGAAATACATCAATATGTAATTTTAAAAAAAACTGAATGTGCTGCAGATTTTTCACAGCCATATTTGAATTCAGCACCCCAAAATTAGTTAAAAACATCCTATTTAACCAGTGTTATAAAAAAAGTTCCAATTTATTGTCTAGTGTTACCTGTAAACTATTAATGATGAGAATCTTATAATGAACTGCATAGTGGACTTCATAATGAAGTGTAAAAATGCCATTTTTTTCTGTGACACTAGAGTACGTACCATAATTTATTTAAAGTCACAAGATTCTTTTGCCAATTGGATGCCTTCATAGACTTTGTTATATATATCTTGATCAGCAGCCAGTATGCCAGGGATCGCAGTACTCGATATGTTATCGCTAAGTCATGAGTTTCTATAGTATTTGATTTAAAGCAAGTTTCTGCTAACCGAAAAAGAAAATTTTTATTGTTAATTAGTTATAAAAGTAGCAGAATAATAATAATATCTTGACATATCAGAATAAATAACAATAATTAACCTTTTTCAGTCAGTCTTTTGTGTTTAAACAAAAAATATGTTTTATAGCGTTTATTAAAGTTTCAATTTATTTCTTGTAAAATTGTATTCATTAGTATAGTTAAACACAGTGATATCACTATTTTAAATGATTTAATATCCACAATTTCTCATGATTTAAAAAACACATTATTACAATATTTTGAAGGCTAGTGCATCCATCTTACAATTAAATAGTAGCCTTTAAATATTGTACAATAAAAAATAAATACTCACTCAAACAATTGCTTACCACAGAGGTCTGACAAGAGCTTGCCAGTTTATATGCCATAGTAGAAGATCTGTGAGGAAGGTGAGACCTCAGCAGAAAATACATGCATGTCTTATATAGAGCTTGAACCCAGGTCCCTTTGATTAATAGCCAAGTGCGATAACCACTCAGTCACAAGACAGATTGTACAAACCATTATTCAAGTCAACGGAATACTATTTTCATGGTTTATAGCATCCATAATTAACTTTCATGTTGAAGTTTTACTCATTTGAAGCTCTTGTAGGAAAGTCTGGTATGTGACTGATCCCAATGTTTTAGCATCTACTTTGATTAGAAGAGAAGTTTGGTGATGTGCTTTGCAAACAGCAGTACCACTATCCTGTAACTTTTGTTGTTTGTATCATAATAAAAGTCCATGTTAGAAGATGTTCCTTTACGTGAGCTAGTTGAATATCACCCAATGGTCAAGTATTTCAACAGCTTCAGATGACACTGATATAAGATAGAGTTTATTGTCATAGCATAATACTAATATAGTTTATACCCAACTTTACAATGTCAAGATGCCATGATGGTTCCAGTGCTGATACACATATAAGAAGTTTGCCAAAGGACATAGTGCCATTACATCATGATAAAATGTTACATAAGGTATTTAAAAACATTTAAAATAAAAAAGTTGAAGCTTTTTGTCACTAGGTATTTCATTGGGGCATTTCAACATTTAACAACAGTCACTTGATAATGTTTACGTACCTCAATGAAATGCTTATTTACAAAAAAGTTTAAAAACATTTAAAATAAAAGTGTTAAACTACTTTAAAGTTTTATGGTGATATGTGAAACCACTGTATCCTTTGGCATGCTTCTTATACATGGATCATAATCTCTAGTTCCCAGATTCAAGTCTCAGCTGGTCCAGCATTGAGATTTATCTCTGCAAAATTCCCTGCTCTTCACGGTCAGGAGGGGGCACCAATGGGCTTGAAAAGGCTGCTATTCACCTTATGGGATGTTAAGCTGTGGCCCCATGTGCAAGAGAACCATACCCTGTACAAGGGTATGGTTCTCTTGCACATGCATATGCATACAAGAACATGCTGGATGACCAGCATGTTCTTTAAAGCTACCATCTTTCTCCCAATAGCTGTTAAAGTGGGTCCCCTCCCCAACCTTCTCTGAACCTTTAGGATCCTTGTGACCTGGCCATTGAGCTTGTTGTATGCAAAAAAAGTGCTGCTCAGAGGTAAAACAACCCAATTCTTATACGTGTATCAGCACTGAAACTACCATGAACATTTTGATGTAAAGTTGAATGTAAACTGGACTGTATCATGCTGTGACATTAAGCTCTATCCTACTTCAGTATCATCAAAAATTGCTGAAATACTTAAGATCATCTGGTGACATTCAGCTTGCATCCAGGTAAAGTAACATATTTCATTTTAACATGAACCTTATGATACAACCATCAAAAGTCTTGGGACACTGATATTGCCATTTAGCAAAGTGCATCAGACAAAACTTACTTTTAATCAAAGTAGATACTCTGGTGTCAGAATCCATTGCACACCATACCAGATTTTCCTTCATGAGGGGGGCAGGGGTGGGTCAGTCGGTAGCACACCAGGTTCAAGTTCCAGCTGGGTCAGTGTTGAGATTTATCTCCGCAAAATTCCCCACCCTGCCCACGGTCAGTAGGGGACACTGATGGGCTTGGAAAGGCTGCCATCTGTCGGATGGGACGTTAAGCCATGGCCCCATGTGTGGAAGAGACATACCCTGTGCACATTAAAGAACACGCTGGATGGCCTTGACGGGAGGCTACCATCTGGCTCCCAACAGCTGTTCCAGTGGGTCCCCACCCCCAACCTTCTCTGAGCCTTCGGGGTCCATGTGACCTGGCCATTTAGCCATGGTGTGCAAAAAAGTGCTGCTCAGAGTAAAACAACCCAAATTCCTTCATGAGATTTAACTGGATGTAAATTCAACATGGAAATTGATGACAGAATTAATATAAAATATGACCATGAGAATAGTACTCTATTGAAAATATATTTACAAGCACAGTGATATTATAATAATTACTTTAATTCACAAATTCACTGTTAATAAATCATTAAAAGTTCTCAAGACTATGGCAAATTTTAGTAGCATCAGGTACTAAAATTTGCCATAAAAGGTACTAAATTTGCCATGTTAAATTTTAAGTTTAGTAAAGCAACTGAGCATCTTTTAGTCAAAATTTCTTTTTTAGTCTGTGTAATAAGTTTTGTACAATTACTGCTATTTTCTAAAAATGGAATATTTACCAAATTTTTACCATAATTCTTGTTTCTAAACTCCCTTGCTGTATAGTAACTGGTACACTCACAATATTCTCATAATGTCTGGTGTTGACTTGCCAGCCATAAACTGACTTGCTGTAAGTGACTTGATAGTTTATTACATAGTCATTGTCTTTGGAGAACCCAGTCCATGTTGATGCATTCTCATATGATGATAGCAAGGTGATTGGTGAGCTTCCCCTAATGCTGTTTTGCATTTCTGATGATATAATTTCCATCAGCAAAGCACAACTTTGAAGATCTTAATTGCCATCATTGTTTTCTGAGAACTTGCATCTTTAGCTAAAAATGTGCATAAATTAAAAACAAGTTAAAAAGGCATTTGACCAGATATGCTTCATCCATCACATGACACTTCATCAGTGTCAGGTGATATAATCAGCTTCAGTTGTGAATTCTGATGTTGGGTTCATTGTATTTATAAAGATGGCCCTCTATTGTTCATGTGAAATTACCTGTAGAAGTCCACATTCGTAATCTCATTCATTAAGTTTATCCATTGTGTTTAGAAGATATGGTGGAACAACTGTTTTGACACATCCACAAACCAAAAAAGTATGAGTGAATAATAACTAACTCAGACAAATTTATAAATTCGCCTGAATTATTCTCACTTTTGATTCTTAAATGATTTTTCTCCTTTAAAAAAGGGACAAACTGACAAATGATGAGCAAAAAAGCAATAGGAAGATAGGTAAAAAGGTGAAAGTGACTATAGCATTTGGAATTAATCACAATACGAGCATTTTCCTTGGAAAGAAAAAGAAATATTTTAAAAAGAATAAAAATTAAAAAAAAATAATGATAGCAATTTTTTTGGTGATGACAGTGAATTGAGTTGCCTTTTGTTTGGATTAAGCCAAGTTTTCAGCACTGTTTTAAATTTAACTCAAGCAAATTCTTAAATATTAACTGAGTTTTGAAACCTTAATCTACTGTATGTAATACTACTACATCATTTTTTAATTGAGTTAATGAAATGTTTGTAATGCCTCTTATTCATCTTTACATCTTTTTGATTTTTTATTCTTATTTTTGAGGCTCTTGTCATGAAGTCATCACCAGAGAGCTACAGTAATGCAGTAAGAAAAGCTCATGCAAGTCATAGATATCTATTGCTTTTCAATCCTAGATTAAGCAAGTGTAACTTATAGAAAGTACATAGAAACTTATCCATCCACAAAACATATTTGAGTATAGGTTTTTGTAGTTATATACCAGTTGTTTTAATTAACCATTTGATCAGGATTATTTACATATACATGAGCAGAGTTATAAGCTGTAGGTTGCTTCATTGGGGTATTTTGATCTTGTGCTATTTAAGCTAATGGTGAACTTGGTTTTAAAAACCACTTAAGTTATTATTTTATATCTTGTGGCATCTTTTACTCTAAAGAAATTATAGCCTTTTCATCATTCTTGGCTGCTATATTCTGTAAGGGTGCATTCGACAAGGGTGCATTTTGTCTCCTTTTCTCTTTAGTTTGCTTATTGATTATGTTATGCGAAATTCACTTCAAGGGAAAGGTTTTGGCCTTAAATGGGCTGGAGATACGAAAATTTCTGATTTAGATTATGCTGATGATTTAGCCCTTTTGGCAAATGATGTTGATGAGATGAACTCTTTCATTCAAGCTGTTGATGAGACTGGTAGTAGAGTAGGTTTGGTTATAAACAGAGAGAAAACTAAAGTGATGAAAATTGGTCAGGCAGGCTGTGATTCAGTTAATCTGAATGGTTGCAGTCTTGAGCAGGTGTCACAGTTTAATTATCTTGGGAGCTATGTAACAGATAATGGTGATGTGCGGCATGAGATTAACAGACGAATAGGGATTGCTGCCGGGACTTTTAAGAATCTATGGAGAGTGTGGAGAAATAGGCGTATACACCTAAAGACTAAAATTAGACTGTATAATAGTTTGGTTCTTTCTAGGGTTAGTTATGGTAGTGAAGCTTGGACACTTTGTAAACAGGATAACAGGAAACTAGATGCTTTTGATTCCAGATGCTTACGCAGTATCTTGGGCATTAGGTGGTTCAACTTTGTAACTAATGATGAGGTTAGGCAAAGGAGTTTGCAACCACCTTTAAGCAGCATATTGTGCAGAGAGAGATTCCGTTGGTTTGGCCATGTTGCCCGTATGAATAATTATAGATTGGCGAATAGGGTTATGAACAGTGTGCCTAAAGGCCTCAGAAAGAAGGGGAGACCTAGGATGCGGTGGGCAGACAATGTCAAACAGGACCTTGTTAGAATTGGTGTGCAGTGACCAGATGCAGTAGATGTAGCTCAGGATAGACTTGCTTGGAGAACTAAATTGCACGGTCTGGTTGGACCTCCGTAGCCCATGGCTGCTTGAGGATGATGATGATGATGATATTCTGTATTGTAGAAAAAACAAAAGTGATATTGGTTTGACATTTGAGATTGTAACATTCATTTTATCTAATCTTTAATGGATTATATGTGTTTACTTTAATAATATTATTTTTGTTTTGTATATTTCAGTTTGGTTATTCAAGGAAATAAGAAGCCTCTGACTCTAAATGATTTTCCTCCTTTAAGCTCCCAGCTGAAAGCAGATGACTTGTTTACAAAATTCAAAGCTCGCTGGATGACAAATATTAATTTATCAGATAGGTAAATATAGGTTACATATTATTTACTGTGTAAGCAAGAAGTTAAAATGGATGGTTGAGTAAGTTTGAATGCTAAAAAGGAGTTTATGTAGTTTTGAATTATGAAAAATATTCTGTCAGAAATTGTTGTAGGTGATGCCTGTGCAATATGATGCGCAACATATTTTGTAAGATGGTGATTTGGATAGTGGCCTTAGTGAGTCAGCAATATATGAATGGGCACCTCCTGTATTATTTTAATTTTTTTGTAATAATAGAATCCATCGCTCTTGAAAAGATGCTTTAGAGTATGAAGGAAATGATCATTCTGTGTTAAAGCCTTTAACTGGAGAGTGATCAATTTTTTATTTCATTTTAAAAGCTTTTTTTTTATTGAATAGCATTTGCACACTGTTTTTACAGGTCTTTAACCCTTTGAGTGTCCAAGCTGGGTATATCATTTGATGGCATTACAATGATCTTAATAAGCATGTAAAATATCAGTTAACAGCTGATAAGAATCTATGGCTTGATAGCTTGACTGACAAAGCAGAGGAAGCAGTTAGACAGCATAGCAGCAGGGGGTTGTATTAGATTGTTAATGTTTTGTTTGTGTGGGAAGAAACGGGTACACAGGGATTGAGGGATAAACATGGTAAGGTGAGGGTTCCTGTGATGGCTCGGTGGGCTGAGCATTTCAGATATGTTCTAAATAATGTGATTGTTTATATTCCCATTGCAATGAGTATATAATTCTTGCCCATTTGATGCATCACTGATGAACTGCTTCCCCGAGGAACTGTGCACTGCCCTGATGATGATTGCCAAGTACAGTCAAAAGTGCTTAGGTTTTACTATCATGTACCTAGCACATTTTAGTGGTTAACTTATAAACACATTAAGAAATCTAATTGGTCCTTTGTTATACATTAATTATGATGCTGTGAAATCGTTCCTTAATTTTTCACTTTCTTTACTACAAAAATAGAAATAATTGTTGCAGGAATTTTAATATTTAAGAAAGTGTTATTTTGTAACTTACTTTTAATAAACTACTTTAACAGTTTTTGGCATAATTTTGATAGTTATTATTGGCATTTATTAACATTTGATGTAAATTCTTATGACTACTTAGCTTCTGTAATTCTTTAAATTTTAAATGACTATTGTTGAAAATCAAGGTTTAGAGAATGAGATTTTCATTTACCTTTTTGCACATAAAGCTTATTTTCAAAGTTTGAATGTGGCTTTTTATAATGTAAGGATACTTAAATCAATTTATTAATAACTATATAATAAGGTAATCTGGAACACTTTAAGTACCATAAGAAGAAACATTATATAAATAATATTAAATAGAAAAATATATAAACAAAAAAAACTTATTTTGAAAAGTTCACTAGTGCATATTAACAATTCCAAGGCAATTTTTCCTGTTGATTAAACAATAATTTATAAGCAGTTGAAAGATTGATTTGCTGACCAAGAAGAATTATATATTATATAATATTATAAATTATTATTATGAGTTTGCCCCCATAAAAAAAGGGGAGGGGGGAACTGTGGTATAATTAATATCAGATTGAATGATATTGAGATTGCTTTTCCATTTAATTAAGAACAGGACTAATTGTATGCATCTCTTGTTGAATGAGAAAGCATACTTAATATTTTTTGTGATCTATTTTTTGATTAAATTGGATATAACCTGTAATTCAAAGGTTACAAGCAGCTGGCAAATAACCAGTAGTGTAGTTATATATTTGGGGTTCATCTAGCTTGAAATAGTTTTTTCATTAATCGCACTTAATTTAACTTAATATTTGCTGATTTTCTGCTGAGGTCCTGCCATCCTCCCAGGCCTTCTACTGCAATATGTGAACTGATAGGCTCCTGTCAGACCTCTGTGGCAAGCAGCTGCTTGAGGGGATATTATTTTTTATTTTTATTATAGTTTACAATAAAAATTTATTTTTAAGATATTAAGTGGTTTACAACAGACTAAGGTTTGCATGTGGGGAAAGGCATTAATATTTAAGAAAGTGTTATTGTGTTTGTTGCTTTTGAAGTGTATACAGATTTAAGTACTTATTTGTGCATTTCTTCATAGGACTGATAATGATATAGGAGAGATAGCAGCTTCAGATAAAGTAGTTAACAAGCAGCCTTCATCTCAGAGTTTGGCATGGACTGTAATAAAAAGTTTCTTGCCTTGGATTCTTATGGCAACGATCTTAGAGCTAATTTTTGATGTAGTTCGTTTTTTCCCAGCATTAATATTAGAGTGAGTATTTAGATTTTTATGATGTTAAAGTTTGGACTCATATAATAGGAATTCTTATTTATTGAAATATAGCTCTTATATGATCAGAAAGATAATTGTTAGTTTTAAAGTTGCAATTGTGTGACCACATTAATTTATTTCTCCAAGTAGTTTTATTTTGGCATTGAATTTTTAGTCTGCATTATAGTAGTAGCTCTTGTGAGGTCTTAAATTACACTTATAAAAAAAACTGCCTCAGCTAAGGATATTGTTGTAAACTGTTTCTTTAAATATTAAGTGTATTCATTTTTCATGTGCTTATAATGACAGAAGAGAAATAACTAGAAGAATAACGTATCATCTCTGGCAAATATAGGACACTAATTTTAAAGAAAGGTTTTTCATTTATTCGAATTTTCACCCTTTTATAGTAGCAGTTCATACTAATGAGTGATTGGAAAATGTACAGGGGTTTATTAGAATAATGGAAACGCATACTATTTGTGGAGAACATTTTATAATTAGCTGTAGGCCTACCTCGGGAATTCAGAACAGAGCAGTTTGATGTGGAATGAACTTATAGAAGTCATGCACATACAATAATGGAATGTGGGACCATTCGTCCTGTAAAATATGGCCCAACTGTGCCAATGATGCTGGAGGTGGAAACTGATCTGACCTTTCCAGATATTTCCATAAATGTTCAATAATATTGAGATCTGGAGACTGAGGTGGTTAGGGTAGCTGCTGTACCTCATCCTCATGCTCTGCAAACCACAACTTGACATGTTTCATACAATGCATGGGTGCATTAGCTGCTTGAAACCAGGGACGGTCATTGAGGAGCAATGCCCGTAACATTTAGTGCAAGTGGTACCCAAGGATGGATTCGTACATTGCGGATATGACACAACCTTGCAGAATAACTAATGGCCCTAAGGAATGCCATGATATAGCACCCCCCAGCATCAGGGATCTCCTTCACAGTCAGAACCAAACAGTCAGGGTTGTATGTTTCTGCAAATTTGCCAGACATACACTCTATCAGTGGTGGGAAACAATGTGTAGCATGATTCATCTGATCAGATGACATGTTGCCAGTCTTTAGCATCCCAGTAATGTGCTTTGCACCACCTTACATGTTTTGTTGCATTGATGTTGGTAATCAGTTTGTGGATTGCAACACTGCCATAAATACCTGCACAATGAAGTTCCCAATGAACTGTTATGATGGAAACAGGATCATTCTGACTGGTGTTCAACTCTGCTGATATTTGCAGTGCCATGGTCTTGTGCTTCATTTGTACAATCTGTGCCAACTTTTGCTTATCCCTATCTGACAACTAAGTATGGCATCCACAATTTTCGCATTTGGAGTCAATGCCCTGTCGTTTTTGATAGGTAGTCATAATCTTTGATACAGTCTCTCGTGTTACACCTACTATTTCTGCCGTTCTGGTTACTGAAGCTCCTGCAAGATGTGCAATGATTACGCCTTTTTGATCACTGGTCGACAGTTACACCACAACAGCTGTTTCATCTGCTTCTTTGGCACTGCTACATGATAGCCGACATCGTACTTTTCCCCTTTATATACCTCACATCGTGGGTGGTTGTCCCTGTGATATGCATTCGGTGCATTGTGTGTACTCCAATCACTGTCAATGTTTCCATTATTTTGATAAACCCCTGTGAATAGTAATACTACAATGCAAAAATAATTTCTTATTTATCCCCTTAAAATGAAGAAGTTCCATTTTCTCATTCTCTGGGATTAAGGGCAAATTGTCAGTGTAACTATATAAAAATAATTTATATATTATTACTGTATGAAAATATTTTTAAAAATCTGAAAATTAAGTACTAACTTTTTAAACATGAAGAGCAACTGTCCAATTTTTAATCAATAGTGAATTAATTAAAGCATATATAAATATAAATTTTATATCTGTTAGCAATCTTGATATCTGTTGATCAACACATTGTACCACCAGAATTTCTAGAATTATTTCAAGTTTTACATTTTCTACTTTTAGTGCCCTCTAATGATGCAAATTAAAGCTTTTGGAAGATTTGAAAACTATGAATAATAATATTTTGTTGTACCTATTCAATTCAAAAATAATTTTCATTTATAAATGGTTTAACTCAGTGCCCAATATTCAAATATATATATATATTACACTTTTTCACTGAGATTAGCGCTGGTTTACTGCTGGTTTAAAGAAAAGCCTTCTTAAACTGATCCCATTCTTTCTAACTTCAGCAGTAACCAAACTACGATTGTCGTAATGACTAAGTAGACTATCATGGTATGTTTTGGCTAAATATGGATCTTTCAGGCATTCAGTGTTGTAACTAATTTTTTTAACCTTAACACATTTCTTAAGCTTCAGCTGCAAAACACTTTTTACCAGGTAAGGTCAGACCCAATTTCAGCTACCTTGTATGATTTGCTATTCCTAACTGAACTACCCATTTGCTGTTAATTAAAATATAATCTATCATATTCCTCTGTAACCCATCAGGTGAAACCTGTATATTTATAAATGTTCCAGTGTTTGTAGGTAAGTGTTAATTATTCGTAAACCATTAAGTTTACTTACCTGTAGGTGATGTTCCCCCATTCTGAAGACATTCTGAAGACACTTTGGCTATCTCTAAATTAAAACTACAGAAATCTCCAAGCGTGGATGAAATCACCAATGAAATGCTTAGAGCTGGGAACATTTGTGCTGTCACATGCCTGACTGACATTTTGAATATTTTTTATGATAAAGGTTGGAACAACCAACACCAAAGGGACTTAAAACTCCTGCCCGTAGATTAAAGTCAGTACCAGCTTTAGCATTGAAATCACCTAGCAGAAGAGAAATATCTCCTTTTTTCACAGAATTCAAAATATCCTGAAGCTGTCTGTAAAGCATATCTTGTTCTCATCAGAGTCCTCTGTGGGGGGCATAACAACAGATGACATTCAAGTTTTTAATTTTTGTTTTAAATTTTGCTGTGATAAATCTTTCATTAATGCAGTCATATCCTAGAAGAGCATCACTGGCATGTCTGCTGAGAAGCAAATCTACACCTTGGAGATGCTTTTCATCCTCTCTGACTGAAAAGAGAAATTTAAAGTTATTTTTAAGTATCTCACCTTTACCTGTCCATCTGGTCTCTTGCAAGCCTAGAATATCTAGGTTATAATGCTGGAATTCCTGCATGAGGACATCAAGAGAATAATCTCTATATAACATCCTCACATTCCACATACCTGCAGAGAGAAAACGATTAATAGGTTTTTTAAAGAAACTAGGTTTATTGCAAGAGGTAGGGCCAACAATATTAAACACCCCCATGATCGCAGACATGGAGCAAAGACCTGTCCCTCCTCCGTTAAAGGCTGAAGTCACTGATACTGGTAAGAACTTCAGGCACCACCTTTTCAAGTAGACCTTTTCAAGAGCCATATTGCCTCTGCCTGAGACATTACTCCAGTTTAGAATTGACGATGCCCAACTAGCTAAGTAAATGTTCAGGTACCTGTGATGGCCTCTGATTAGGACTATCCATCAGCTAATGAAAGGTATCCCATGCCTCTGCTCACTTAGGGATGGCAACCCACAAGCAAACAGAAAACACAGTGGCAGATTCTCCCTCAACAGAAGCCCACCAGTGTAGCAAGTCTAGGATTCATAATCAAGCTCAAATCCATAAACCAGTCCAATCTAATGGGTATAAATGGTCAGCACAGGACCCTGTGAAGTTGATTATTCGTCAGCAGGGTTGAAAAAAGAAAAAGTGGCCATTGATGACCTAATTAGTAGGCCACACTGAACTGGCAGCCCTCCCCTTCTGTTCCCTTCCAAAAGAAAATATTTCTTTTGAAAGGTACTAACGGCCTGCACCACGAGAAGGTGAGGTCGGACATTAGGTGCTTGACCTGGCCGGTTCTGTGCATCATCACTGGGGATTGGTACACAGCTCTTTTTCCAGTTTATGCCTACCTACCATTTACAGACCTGATGAACTTCATTTTTAATAAATAGTTCTGAAAAAAAGAGTTTTGCTGACACATCTAAGACCACTAAACTAACGCCAGTTCCATCATTCATCCACTAACGTAACATCAATCTCTTGTCTTTGTTATTCCTAGTGCCATCAATAATTGGGGAAGCAGTTTTTAATGTTGTTGCACTGAGTAAGATGTAAATAAATAGTAAGTCACTCATTCTAAAGTATTATTAATGAATTAATTAATGAATAGTAGCCCCGGGTAAGGTATGGATGTATGTGTCGTTTTTCTGCTGAGGTCCTGCCATCCTCACGGACCTTCTACTGTGGCATATAAACTGATAGGCTCCTGTCAGACCTCTGTGGCAAGCAGCTGCTTGAGGGGGTATTTATTTTTTATTTTATTTTAAATCCATAGAATTACCTCTTGACTTTGAAATCAATAAATAGTTTTGAGAAAAAAATTAGGTTTGTCAGCATGTAAGATTCGAACCCACTTCTGACCAAATACATGCAAGAGTGTGTTTAGACCACTTAACTGATATTGGCTCTATCCACTATGCTTTTTGAAAATTAACATTTCATATTTATCAGTGGCAATATGTTGTTCTTCTAATATGATATTCTTCCAGCATGCTATGTAGTATGTCTCATGTAGTAGTCATTCAATCTGAGAGGATATGTTCCTAGAAATCAGAATGTTTGGTGAATTCACATTGGAACTTAATGTAGTATGGGATTAATGGGGATATGGGAACACAGCTGTGGATAATCAAAATAAATAAACAAAACCTTAAATACACTGTCGTGATATTTATTAGGAATTTTTATTCAAGATTCTCCATACCTCAACTTTAATTTATTGACTCTTAAATTATTTGATAATAACTAAGTTTCAGATAAAGTAACTGTAAGGATAAAGTATTTATAGGTTGGCTTGATTTTTGCACCTTGATTATCTTGCCAGCCTCTCTGATATGACTTATTAAATTTAATTTGTTTTAACAATGTGAATTATTTATATGCTACACTTGTGATATAAGATATATTAGGATGTAGGTGGCAGACTGGATAGCATACTTGGCTGTGGAGTAAAGGGATCTGGGTTTGAGTCCCAGATAAGGCATGGATAATTCTGATGTTTTTAGTTGAAGTTTTAACTTCCTCACAGAGCTTCTATATGGTATATTAACTGGTATGTTTCTGTCACTTTTCTGTGACAAGGTGCTTGAGAGGTATTTATTGTTTTTATTAGGTGAATTAGGATGTAGGATTTGTAATGTACATATTTAATAGGATTTGAATCATGCAATGCAATATGCTTGTAGAGTAGAAGTTTAATTTTTATATTCTATTATTAACTCACAATGTAGCAGTTATCCTCTTGATGAAATAAGTTTTCAAGACTATAAAAAATTATTTTTGTTCAAAGTTGGAGCCAAAGTTATGATCTGCTGAATGTCAGATGACCTATCCCTCTGAACTACTGGGCATTGATGTGAACTTCTAAACCCAGCAAGTTATGGTTTGGGTTGTTTTACCTCTGAGGCACTTTTTTTGCACACAATGGGGTAAATGGCCAGGTCACAAAACCTGAGGGCTCAGAGAAGAAGGGAACCCACTGGACAGCTGTTAGAAGACAGATGGTAGCTTTCCATCAAGGTCATCCAACTTGTTCTTTAACATGCACAGGGTATGGTTCTCTCACATATAGAGCCATAGCTTAACATCTCATCTGATGGACGGCCGCCTTTCCAAGCCCATTGGCCAGCAATTTGTGAGTTCAGTTTCCATATAGAGCAAAAATAATTTTTTCTGTATTTCTGAAAAATTCTTTTCTAAGAAGTATTTACAAATTTTATATATTTTTTTCTTTACAATTTTATTTTTCTTTTCAGTCTGGCAATTTCATTCACAGAGAGTAATGATCCCCTTTGGAAAGGGTATCTGTTTTGTTTTGCAATGTTCTTCTCAACCCTTCTTATAGCTTTTGTGCTTAATCAAGCTATATATTATGCAATACTTTCAGCAATGCAAATAAAATCAGCCCTAACATCTGCTACTTACAGAAAAGTAAGTCACATTTTCATGCTTTTCCCAGTTTTTAAAAAACTGCTGAAATTTATTACTTTGATTTTGTTTGAGCCTAAATGAAACATCTTTTATGTACAATAAAAGCTTGGTTATCTGGAATGGATGGGGAATAGTGTCTTATTGATATTTGGATGTGCTGATTATCTTAATTTGCATAATGTAAGCCATAATAAAATATGCCAATGACCAAAACAAATTGAATAATCAAAATTGGGCTACTCAAATGGCTGTCTGTGAAATAAATATTTTGATCTGTGAATAGCAAAATGAACTTTTTAGTAGAAGAATTTTGCAAAACAAACAAATGGCTGTAAAATTTGGAGCACACTACATAAATGTTACTGTGTGTTTTTCTTTGTCTATGGCTTATGTGTAGAAAAATTTAGATAAACTTATCAAGCATAGAAGTAGTCAAGCTAATGATGTAAAGAACTCAAACATTTGTTGACAATTTACACATATGATAGCAAAAAACGTTTGATATTTCTTTCTTATTGAAAAATGAAAATAATTACTGAGAACTTCAAATTTCAGTTTATAATGCTGTCAATGCAGGAGCATATCATAAGACTACATCACCTCGTGTGATTATTCCATATACCTTCCACCAGTGCGGTGGGGGTGGCTCAGTCTGTAACGTACAGGCTTCTAATCTGCAGTTTGAAGGTTCGAGCCACACCTGGGCCAGTATTGAGATTTATCTCCACAAAATTCCTCGCCCTGCCCTCGGTCAGTAGGGGACACTGATGGGCTAGGAAAGACTACCTTCTGTTGGATGGGACATTAAACCATAGCCTGTGTATGGGAGAACCATACCTTGTTCACATTAAAGAACACACTGGATGGTCTTGTAAGAGGCTACCATCTGTCTCCCAACAGCTGTCCATTGGAATCTCTCCCAACCTTCTCTGAGCCCTCGGGGTCCTTGTGACCTGACCATTTTGTCCATTGTGTGCAAAAAAGTGCTGCTCAGAGGTTAAATAATCCAAATCCAGCCTCCCAGCAGCCACTAGTGTACAAAACAAATGCACTAAAATTTGTTTACTAAGCATTTAATCACTATTAGGTTGTTTAAGTACCATGGTGGCAATGGGTGTAGAGCAGTAGTTCCCAATCTGTGGTCTGCGGTAACATCTAAGAGACCCACAAGAAATTCACTTTTGAGGCAGTTAAAATATGGCAGACCTCTCCACAAGGGTCTGCTGTATTTTTCAAATTAAAATAGGGGTCCTCTGATTTTAAAAGGTTGGGAACTGCTGGTGTAAAGGAAAAATTGGATACTGATGAGCTGGATGGGATGACCATGATCTCCTGATACCATGTCAGGTGCTCTGACCACTGAACTATCAGCTGCTGATCAATATCTCTTCTATTTATGATGTTAAGTTATACACCGTAGTGGCAGTCACGGTCTTTTGAGTGCATTTGGAAACTTTTTTTCGAATCATTCCAGGCATCAGAACATAGCCAAGCTCCAAATACTTTCTGACTAATATTTTTTTTCCAGAAAATCCCAATCTGCATCACTTCTGGTATGATCACTGTTACCTTGTGGTTACGCAGATTAATTCACAGCACATTATTGGTGTATTAAGCATTTAATCAATATTAGGCTGTTTAAGTATCATGATGACAGTGGTTGTTCAACTTCCTATTGAACTCTGACTGGTTCAACTAGTGATCATACCAGGAGTGAAGCAGCTTAAGATTTTCTGAAAAAAATGTCAGTCACGATGGATTGGGAGCATGCTTGTTGTGTTCACATGCCTGGAATGGCTCCAAAGGATAGTCTCCAAATGCATTCAAAAGACAGTGACTGTGGTGTATAGTTTAATATCAGCAATAGAGAAAAGATTTATCAGCATTGGTAGCTCAGTTGTGAGAACACCTGACATGTCATCAGGAGGTCATGGGTTCAGATATTTTGCTACTTGTTTTTGCTACTTAACGTATGGTTAGCAAAAACAAATCATAAAATAGACTGGAATGCATTCATAAGAAAAGCAGAAGTATTGCTGATTCAGTCAATAGATGGTGCCATGAATGATGTCCAGGGAGTTTTGTTGCCCAAAGCTTGGTCTTCACAAATACAAAATGAAAGTTCCAATATAACTGCAATTTCCTCGGATGATGACCCCAGTCAGAGGTTGAAATATTAGGATATTTACTAACAAGTGAACTTCATGTCTTAAACAATAAATAATATCCACAGAGTTATCTATTGACTTTAATGTCAATAAATCAGTAAGTTGTTTTGTGGAAAAAAAATTTCACCAACATATGGGATTTGAACCCACAGCTCTCCAGAAACATACCAGAGTGTTCTAAGACCACTAATGTTGTCTCTGTCATTTCTCCACTAATATGGCTTATCACTCTTCCCATGATTTCTGCAACTCTGCTTGGCACCATCTATGATCTGGAATGAAGGTAAATAAAGGAAGGGTGGTGACACTCTGCGAGGAAGCATTTCTTGATGGTCATTGGCTAGGCATTTTGACATCACAGTAGGGAGATGAAAATAAACAAAGCGTGTAAGAAGCCTACAGTAAGATAGATTTTTGTTGGCAGAAAAAGTGTAAAATTGCAATTTCAGTTTTTTTTAAGTGTTTGAGGGCTATCTAGTTATCAGGGAAATATTTATTGTTACAGATACACACTCAGCAGCCACTTTATAAGGTACATTCCATGTTAGGTCAATAGTAACTGAGATACAGAATTTGAGAACATCTTAAATAATCACTTTTTGAAAAAGTGACGGAAGATGATTTAAAGATGTGAAATCTATTTCAACCTAAATAAAACTAATAAACCTAAATAAAACAACTCTAAATAGAGAACGATTTTTTAACAATATTCGTTCTCTATTTAGAGTTAAAGAAATTGACTATTTAACAGCAATTATTCCAGTTTAAGTAATTGTTCTCAAAAGTTAATAATAATAAATAAAAATTAATAAAGACATTCTATGGTAATTTATATCGAATTACTATAGAATTTCTATTAGATGATCTAAGAAATTATTATGATCTTGTTCTTAAAATTAAATTTGATCAAATTAAAACACCAAATCTTTATTTCAACTTTTTACCAGTTATGTTAATAATCATAATGAAAATAATAAAAAAAATTGTCATAAGTAGTGGTTCAAATTTTATCCTTTCCAAAATATTATTTAATGTGACGTGGCATAAATACAATTTTCAATTTACTAAGAAAAATTTTCTTGCAGTTATTCAACAAAAAGTCTTTTATTTTCTTGATTAATTCTGAAATTTTTATTATGCTGTGTCCATTTTTATTTGTTTATTCCACTGCTTTCCCCTTGATCTTAATCATGTTTGAAATGCATAGATTCCCCCCTCCCCCCCCGGTTTATTTAGTTTTTAATACATATATATGAAACTGCTTCTGTAATTTTCTGATGCGTAGATTGTGACGCACTGATAAAAGTTTTTATTCCCATTAATCAGTACAGTATAAGCCACGGTATTTAAATTATCAGTTGCTTGAGATAATGCTACTTTTTTATTGGCTGCACTGTTGTAGTTTTCAGAGCACTTGGTTTCTTATTCCAACAATCATTTCATTGCTTCCTGAGATAACAGTCATTTGGTTGGAGTAGAAACGGTCATAATAACAAGACTGAATTTTTTATGTGACAGACGTTTAAAAAAAATCTAGAATGTATTATCATTTAGTTTATGTTTCATAGATAGTCTTAAGAGTTTGCTTCATAAATCTTACAGGTGATTGATCTTAACAGGCATCTGAAAAATGTTAACCACTTAGCATGTGCGCATTGAATTTTTCTTCACGCTGACAATGCAGCACCTACTTCATACTAATTTTTGCTTCTAATTCAGATGTATGTGAAACATTGTTTTTCATATTCTTCAAAGGATTACTCATGTAATTTGCTATTGCATAGTTCAGCATGATAAAAAGAAGCAAAAATTACCTGAAAGACCTCACAGAGAGAGAAATTCACCAAGCAAAGAGCAAAGAAAGACAGAAAGAACATAAGGTTATGTAAGTACATTAGCTGAGCTCTCCCCACTGTGACATCATAGGGCATACCCTTTCAGTGACACTGGAATGACTGACAAAACATAGCCTTGTGTTGCAATCTTTTATATACTCACCTTGATCTGGGATGACAACTATTTCTTTTGTATGTTGTGCTGAGTGAGATGTAAATAAATAAGTCATTTCATGCTATTAGCATTATTAATAATTTAATTTCACAAAACCATTTATTGATTAATGTCTTAAGTTTATCAGGCATAGAAATTTGATTGATATGTTATAATCTAAGTTCTTCGATCATTAGAAATTGTAATTGTCATCAGAAACATGTTCATGCATCAGCTATTCAATCCAAGGGCCTTCCAAGTTTTAAAGTATCCAGACTAGAAGCCATGATATCCCTTTATGAATTTGCTTCCTCCTCAGAAGGAGGGTGACAATTAGTGTTAAAAAAATTCATAGAGCGAATCTTAAAAAAAAATTCTAAGGTTATTTTTTTAAATACTGTATCTAGATACAGAAACAGAGAGCATCTAATGATATTCATTTTTCATTTCTTAATCCTTCTGGTGTTACACATTTATCCTTCTCTCAGCTTTGTAAGCATCAGAGTAAGGTGTAAACAAAGTTGTGTGTCTGTGTTTGCCACTTCATTACCACTAGAACACCACTTAGCTGTTGCAAGGTGAACGTGTTCAAGCCACCTGGAGGTTTAATTAGTTTCAGACAACTGTGCCTAATGAAAGTTTATATTATCATGGTGTCATGACCATAGAAGATGATTCAATGATGATTAACATGGGATCATATTTTAAAGATTGCCATAAAAATGCAGAAGACTATAGTGTGATTATGTGCACTGAGATACCAGTTTATTAGGTACATTACCCCTCATAACATAAATGGTTCATTCGAACATTTAATACATCATGTAATCATGGTGTGTAGCATAAATCAAGCAGACCAGCTCTTCAAGCATCAGTTAGAGTTGGATTAAGTGTCAGAATGTACAAAACAAGTGACCTGAGCAACTTTAAACCTAGCATGATAGTTGGTGCTAAGCATGTTTTTTCTAGAATCTCCCATATAGCTGTCCTCCTCGGCTTTTCATGCAAAACTGTTTCTAGGGTTTATGAGAATGGAGATCAGTGATCCTGTGGATGAAAACAGCTTGTGGATCAGAGGGTCAAAGGAGACTGGCAAGAATTGTGCAAGCAGACAGACTTGTCACAATCAGGCAAATACAGAAAAATTAAAGTGTTTGAAAGTCATTTTCAAATACATCATATATCAGACCTAGTTGCAAATGGACTACAATGGCCACTAACCTTGTCGAGTGCTGATGTTGTCAGTGAAGAACACGAAAGCGTGTTTCTAGTGGGCACAGGCATATCGAACTGGACTGTCGAGGACTGAAAAAGATAGTCTGGTCTAATGAATCAAGGTTCCTTTTGCATCATGCTGATGGAAGGATCAGAATTTGGTACAAACAACATGAGCCATTTTGTTTGGTGTCAACAGTACAGGCTGGTCATGGCAGTGGGATAATGTGGGGAATGTTTTCCTGGCACACAGTAGGCCCCCTAATGGGATCATATTTTAAAGGATGTTTGAAAGGATATCTGAATGCCACTGGGTATTTGGACATCTTTGTTCACCATCTTCATCCCTTAATGACTACAGTTTGTCCTCACTCTCGTGTACTCACAAGGCATGGGTTGGGTTGTTTTACCTCTGAGCGGCACTTTTTTGCACACCATGGGCTAAATGGCCAGGTCACAAGGACCCCGAAGACTCAGAGAAGGTTGGGGGAAGGGACACACTGGAACAGCTGTTGGGAGACGGATGGTAGCCTCCCATCAAGGCCATCCAGCGTGTTCTTTAACGTGCACAGAGTATGGTTGAAGTGGTTAGCTTGTTTGTCAACTGATCAAAGGGATGGGTTCGAGCCATGGGTAAGGCATGGATGTTTATGTTGTTTTTCTGCTGAGGTCCCACCATCCTGACAGATCTTCTACTATGATGTTTTAAACTGACAGGCTTCTATCAGACCTCTATAGCAAGCAGCTGCTTGAGGTGATATTTATTATTTTATTTATTGTTATGCAACCCATCAGGTGAAACCCATATGTATTTATGAATGTTCTGGTGTTTGTAGTATGTTTGTTATTCTCAAACTGTTAAGTTTACTTACCTGTAGGAGATGTTCCTCATTGCCATTGAAACTGTCAGTGCCAAAGGAACCTAACACCCCTGCCCAATGTCAGAGTCACTATCAGCTTTAGCATTGAAGTCTTCTAGTGTAGGAGAAATACCTTCAGTATTGATATAATTCAAATTATCCTGAAGTTGTCTGTAAAACCTATGTTTCTCATCCTCATCAAAGTCTTCTGTGGGGGCATAACAACAGATAGCATTCAAGTATTTAATCTTAGTTTTAAATTTAGATGTACAAAATATTTCAATAACGCATTCATATCTTAGAAGAGCATCACTGGTGAGTCTACTGAGAAGGAAATCTATCCCTTGGAGATGTTTTCCATCCTCCCTCTGTGAAAAGAGAATTTGAAATCATTTTTAAGTATCTGACCTTTACATGGCCATCTGAGCTCTTGCAAACCGAGAATATCCAGGTTATAACACTAAAATTTTGGAGAATGTCAAGAGAATAATCTCTATGCAACATCCTCGTATTCCATGTACCTGTGGAGACAAAATGATTAGTATGATTTTTAAAGAAACTATATTTATTGAGAGAGGTAAGGCCAGCAATATCAACACCTCCCTAATTGCAGGCATAGACAAAGACCTGTTCCTCTACCACTAAGGGCTGAAGCCACCCATGCTGGGAGGAACTTCAGGAACTACCTTTTCAAGAACCAGAATCTAGATAGAAACAGACCTGCCTGAGATACATTACTCCAAGGCAGGATTGGTGATACCCAACCAGCTAAACTAAGGTTTCAGATACCTGTGATGGCCTCTGATCAGGATTATCCACTAGCTGATATAAAGTATCCTGTGCCTCTGCTCACTTAGGACTGGCAACCCATAGGCAAACCGGAAAACACAGTGGCAGATTTTTCTTCAACAGATGCCCACCAGTGCAGCAAGTCCAGGATTCATAATCGAGCTCAAAGCCATAAACCAGTCCATCCAGTGGGTATAAATGGTCTACACAGCTCTCTTTCCAGTGTATGCCATTTAAGGCTCTATAATTTCTAAAACCAGCAGTACCATATTGAATTTTGGTATGGTCAATAGAGATCATTACAGATATACTCTGTGGTTGAGCCATACCATTTTTGACATCATTTTAGAGTCAAAGTTGACAGGCATTGATGCATACTATTTACATGCATTCATGAAAACTAAAAGAATAATTATTGGTACACATGACAGAATTTTCATAGGATACAGTGCTCAAAATGCAATCTAGAGTAGTACACACAAAAGGAATTTCAGCTTTATGAAAGAATGCAAATATTTAGAAGCAAACAGATAAATCTTTTTATGAAGGATGCAAATATTTAGAAGCAAGCAGATAAATTTTTGTGTATTTTCAAGTTAAAATCTTTATTAACTCCAAAAATTTGCTATATTTCTGTGTCAATCCAAGAAAGAAATTTGTTGCTTGTTCTGTATTCTGTGCTGAGTATATACCTATGAATACAATTCACTGTGTGTTTTGGGAGCAAATGCTCCAGTTTTTTTAAGTGCATGGAATGACTATATGTAATGTCTATTGTAATTTGTGTTTATCATTCATTTACTTTAAAGTGGCTAATACTTTTACAAATACATGAATGTTTTTTTTTAATAAATTTTATGTACTTGATAATTTATTTTATTTATTCTGATACATTGCACTGTACTGTAATGACAATGTACTTTAACGTGTTTTAAAAATTTCAGTCTTTACATTTATCGAGTTCTGCTAAGCAGCAATATACAACTGGAGAATTAGTGAATCTAATGGCTGTAGATGCTGACAAGATATGCAACTTTGCCATGTTTGCTCCAATGACATATGGAGCTCCAATAAGGATAGCTCTAACTATTGTACTTCTCTGGCAATATATAGGACCATCGTGCTTAGCAGGAGTAGCTGTGATAGCTATACTGATACCATTGACTGGTGTAATATCAAGGAAAAACCACACTGTACAGGTATGCAATAGATTTTTAATATAAGCATGCAGCAAATTTTATGTTAAATGCTTGTGATATGTTAAAGTCAAACATTCATTTAATAAATCAGATAATCTAAACATGCTTGCAAATTTCATTAGAATGCCATTTACTTTATTATAGTTAAATTTAATAGCTCTTTTCAAAGGGTGCTTATGATAGTCACCTTGCTCCCTCACTTATGGGAAAAACTTAAAAGTACTTCCCTATATCAAAATTTAGCTACGTTTTCGATTTATTGCTGCACCTGAGAGAGTAATTTTCCTCTCTCAGCCAATGAAAATGCAATGCATTCTGATCACAGTGGGAACAGTTAAATTATTATACATCATTTCTCAGTGATGATCAATTCCTCAGCGAATCCATGTTGTCCTTCTGCTGAGGTATCACCTTCCGCATAGATCTCTATGGCATGTTGTACTGACAGGCTTCTATCAGACCTCCATGTCAAGCAGTTCCCTGAAGGGTAATTCTTTTTTTGTAAATTTATTCCAGTTTGCCTGTCTCCTTATAGCTTTCCTTATGTCAAACAAATTGTTTATGAAACTTCTTATGTTCACAGTATTTTTTATATTTTGCTGAAAAGTTATATTTGTTTTCTTGTAAAGGAAAAACAGATGAGGACTAAGGACTTACGACTGAAACATATGAGTGAAATTCTTAGTGGCATAAAGGTAATTCTTTTATTTTTATATCGCTTCTCTATTCTTTGTAAACATAATATATATATTGCACCTTTATTTGATTTTTTTATATCAATAATTATTCATGTAATTTATTAATACATTGAAAAAAATTAGTTGTCCTGAGTGGGATTGAAAACAACCAATTGTTTTTTCAATTAATTATTTCAAGTGTTTTTTGTCTACATGATGTTTTCCTGTGATATTTTATTGCTGAATTGTATGTTAATTTCATATTTTTGAGTTTGTGTAAAAATGCAGTGGTGTGCAATGTATTTAATTAATACTATAGGAAACAGCACTACAAATTAGTGAATAGATTTATGAACATGGTGCCTAAAGACTTTAGAAAAAGAAATGCAACCTAGAATGTAATAGAAAGATAGCATCAAACAGGACCTTTTTAGAATTGGTTGTGATGGCCAAGTTCAAAAGCTATAGTTCAGAATAATGTCTTTGGAGAACTAAATTGTATGGTCTAGTTGGTCCTTTATAGCTCATGGCTACTTGAGGAGTGTATCTAGGTGTGCAGACAGATAGTGGAGAAGGGGTAGATATGCATAGTCTGAAAATAGTTTCTGCTGCCTTATATTTTGGTACAGATCCTTCTACTATGGCATATAAACTGACAGGCTCCTGTCAGACCTCTGTGGCAAGCAGCTGCTTGAGTTGTTCTTATGTTCACAGTATTTTTTATATTTTGCTGAAAAGTTATATTTGTTTTCTTGTAAAGGAAAAACAGATGAGGACTAGGGACTTATGACTGAAACAGACCTGCCTGAGATACATTACTCCAAGGCAGGATTGGTGATACCCAACCAGCTAAACTAAGGTTTCAGATACCTGTGATGGCCTCTGATCAGGATTATCCACTAGCTGATGCTTGAGGGGGTATTTATTTTTATTTTTTTATTTAATTGGTCAGGCACATGGTGCTTTAGTTGCTTTGAATGGCTGCACTCAAGCAAGTGTCTCAGTTTAATTGTCTTGAGAGCTATGTAACAGATACTGGTAATGTGCGGCATGATATTAACAGATGAATAGGGATTGCTGCTGGGACTTTTAAGAATTATGGAGAGTGGGGAGAAATAGGCATATACACCTAAGGCTAAAATTAGGCTGTTTCTTTCTAAGGTTAGTTATGGTAGAGAAACATGGACCCTTTGTAAGCAGGATAACATGAAACTTGATGCCTTTGATTCTAGATGCTTACACAGTATCTTGGATATTAGATGGTTCAACTTTTTATGTAATGAAGAGGTTAGGCAAAGGAGTTGGCAACTGCCTCTGAGCAGTATATTGTGCAGAGGAACTCCATTGGTTTAACCATGTTACCCGTATGAATAACTATAGATTAGCAAATAGGATTATGAACAATGTGTCTAAAGGTCTCAAAAAGAGGGGAAGACCTAGGATGTGGTGGGAAGACAATGTCAAACAGGACCTTGTTAGAATTTGTGTGTGGATGCAGCAAATGTAGCTCAGGACAGATATGCTTGGAGAACTAAATTGTACAGTCTGGTTGGACCTCCATAGCCCATGGCTGCTTGAGGATGATGATGATTACTAAGTCTCTTTCATGAGGATCTGAGAGAACAGAGTTGTGTCCATTATGTATGCTTTATGAAAGGCATCCAAGCCTCCTTCAAAAAAGTCCCTTGATTTCATTTTTGATGTCATTTATATTAGAAGTCTTGCTTTTCTTATGATTGTGTTTTTTAATTATTTTTATTGCTCTTGAGTTTATGTTGTTATTTTTCTTGTACACTCCGTTGAAGGGAAATTGTTTCACCCAGAAGGAGTGAATAGATTTTTCTGGAATTGAGCATGCATATAAAGCATAAGAAAATATGCAAATGATTGAACTTCCAATGAAATTGCCAATTAACAATTGTGCCATATGGCCAGAAGTATGGGGTCATTGTAATCGGTATTCTTTTGTCATAATTTATTGGTATTGAATATTGGATTTCATTCAAAGCTAATATAGAAACAGTACAGCTCATTGAACACTGCAACAATGTGTAAGGTTACAATATCCCTACTGAATTCTATTGAAAGAGGTCAGATAGTCAGACTGGAAATCCAGTTTGTTAACTCATGACATTTCCATCTGTGTGGCCTCTTGGTATGAGCTCCTGTACTTCATGAAGGGGTTACTCTGTGAAAGTTCTGCTGGTTTGGATACTTTCACAAGGTCTTAAATGCTTGCTTGCATATTTGGCATGCATGGCAACCCATGTCCCTGGAAAGGAAGATCCTGAGAGTTGCTCAGGGACCTCTTCTGCTCTCCTTCTTAGTTCATGACTTACGCAAGTGTCCTTTGACTGGTTTTGCCATTAGGAAGTTTTTTCACAGGAATTGCTCCACATAAGGTTGTTCCTTCATTACACATTTTTTTCGTCTACAGTTGGACAGTGAACTTATGTGTAAGTTTGTAGCACAGTTTTAACCATCGGGCATATTTTAAAAAGTGACCAGCTGTTAATTATAAACATCAAATTTATTTTAGCTATCTTCATTTTCTGTCTGAGCCCCTTACACTTAGATATCTTTTATCTGATTTTTTCTTAGCACTGGATTTTTTTCATTTTTAATATATCTTGGTTATTTTATTTGTATTTAGCATTTTGCATTTGCATTTTGTGTTTTATATGCGTTCTTTATACACACTGATGTTTTTGTTTTCACCCTTTGTTGTTGTTTAATTAAGGTTGCCCAATCCCAGTTTTTAAAATTTTCTCTCCTGTGTACCACTTTGCCCCCAAAATATCCCGTTTTTTGTCACATTCAGTATTTTTTCTGATGTGAAACTAGAACACAAATGCAAAAACCTGACCATTGTTGTTGTTTTAAGTGAGGCTTCTCTTAAAGCTTCAAAATAAAAAAAATTAAATTTTAAACTTTTGAAATCTATTGTAATATTGACAAAATATTATAATAAAAATCTACTTATAAATAAACATTAAAATTTAATGTTTTTTGCTTTTATGTATTTTTACTGGTCTGTAAATGGTAGCTAGGTAGTCACTGGAAGGAGAGCTCTGCACCAATCCCCTGTGATGATGCATAGAACCGGCCAGGCCTAGCACCTAATGTCCGACCCCACCTTCTCGTCGTGCAGACCGTTAGTACCTTTCAAAAGAGATACTCTCTTGTGGAAGGGGAGGGCTGCCAGATTAGTGTGGCCTACTGATCTGGGCAACTATGGCTACTTTTTTTTTCTACCCTGCTGAGGAGTGGTCAACCACACAGGGTCCTGGTGCTGACCATATATACCAACCTGAACGTAATTATGGCTCTGAGCTTGATTATGGATCCTGATTTTACTGCACTGGTGGGCTTCTGTGGAGGGAAAATCTTCCTCTGTGTTTTCTGTTTGTTTGTGGGTTGACAGCCCCAAGTGAATAGATTTACAGGATATGTTTATCAGCTGGTGGATAATCCTGAGCAGAGGTCATCGCAGGCACCTGAACTCTTTGCTTCTACTGGCATCGTCAAATTCTACATTGGGGGAAGTCTTCCAGTGTAGATGGCTTCAGCCTTTAGTGGTGGGGGAATGGGTCTTTGCCCCATGTCTGTGATTAGGGGGCTGTTGATATTTTCGCATTCCCTCTCTCAATAAACGTAGTTTATTTAAACATCCACTAAACATATTCTCTCCATAGGTAGTTGGAATGTGAGGACTCTGCACAGAGCTTATTGTCTTGATGTCCTCACAAAAGAATTCCACCGTTATAATTTAGATATTCTCAGCTTGCAAGAGACCAGATGGTCAGATAAAGGTCAGATTCTTAAAAATAATCTTAAATTTCTCTTTTCAGGGAGGGATGACAATAAGCATCACCAAGGCATGAGTCTGCTTCTCAGCAGACATGCTAGTGATGCTCTTCTAGGATATGAGTGCATTAATGAAAGGTTTCTTACAGCAAAATTTCAGACAAGCATTAAAGACTTGAATGTTATCTGCTGTTATGCCTCCACTGAGGATGCTGATGAGGATGAGAAGGACAACTTCAGGATATTTTGGACAACTTCAGGATTTTTATGGACAACTTCAGGATATTTTGAATTCTGTTAAGAAAGGAGATATTACCCTTGTTCGTGGTGACTCAATGCCAAAGTTGGTACTGACTCTGACCTTTGGGGAGAGGTGATGGGCCCTTTTGGTATTGGTAGCTGCAATGCCAATGGGCAACGTCTCATACAGGTAAGTAAACTCAGTGGTTTCAGAATAACTAACACTTATTACAAACACCATGACATACATAAGTACACATGGGTTTCACCTGAATGGCTGCATAAGAATATGATTGATTACATATTAATTAACAGCAAATGGGCTTGTTCTGTTAGGAATACCAGGGCATATAGGGGAGCTGAAATTGGATCTGACCATTACCTTGTTAAAAGTGTGTTGCAACTTAAACTTAAAAAGTGTTGTGCTAGGGTTAAAAAATTTACTTTTAATACTGAAGCTCTGAAATACCCAGTTATAGATTGCCATGATAGGTTACTTAGTCATTATGACAGTCATGGTGTGCTTACTACTGAAGTTGAGGACGAATGGGACCATTTTAAACAGGCTTTTTTGGAAATTAACAGTACTCTTTTAGGGAAAAAGGAGCAAAGGAGGCAGAATTATTTGAGTAATAAGTCACTTGAGCTTATTTCAGAAAGAAAGAACTGCAGGAATGCCCTTAATCAATACCCTACTAGTCCTAATAGAAAGCATTACAGAGAGCTTAATAAACGTGTAAAGGATCAGTTAATTGCTGATAAGAATCTTTGGCTTGATGGCTTGACTAACAAAGCCGAAGAAGCAGTTAGATAGCACAACAGCAGAGAGCTGTACCAGATAGTTAATATTTTGTGTGGTAGAAAACAGACAGGTATACAGGGATTCAAGGATAAACAAGGTAAGGTTATAGAAGGTGAGGATTCTGTCATGGCTAGGTAGGCTGAGCATTTCAGTGATGTTCTAAACAATATGGGTAGTTCTACTCTCATTGTTTGCAGTGATGATAGATGCATTGGTGGCTTTAATGTTGGCCCTATAACACAATCGGAAGTTATTTTGGCTCTTTCTAATCTTAAACTTCATAAATCCCCAGGTGTAGATGAAATTACTACGGAAATGCTTAGAGCTGGGAATGTTTCTACCACTTGGATGACTGAAATTTTGAATATCTTTTATGATAAAGGCATGGTTCCTAAGGATTTTACCAGAGCTATTATTATCCCTATTTTCAAAAAAGGTGATCGCAGTTCTTGTGATAACTATAGGGGTATCATCCTACTCTCTGTTCCAGGGAAAGTTCTTTGCATGATATTGCTTAATATAATTAAGAATCTGGTTGACAGTCAATTGCATGATGAGCAATGTGGATTCATAAGTGGTAGGGGATGTGTGGATCAGATATTTTCACTTAGGCAGATTCTTGAGAAATGTTTAGAGTTTCAGAAACCTTTGGTTGCTAGCTTTGTTGATTTCAAAAAGGCTTTCGACTCTGTTGATCGTCATAATTTGTGGCTGATTGTGAGGTCATATGGTATACCAGACAAGTTAGTTAACATAATAAAAGCTCTGTATAATAACACTGAGTCATGTGTGAGAGTTGGTAAGGTTTGTAGCAATTGGTTTAGCATTACTTCTGGTATTCGACAAGGGTGCATTTTGTCCCCTTTTCTCATTAGTTTGGTTATTGATTATGTTATGCAAAATTCACTTCAAAGGAAAGATTTTGTCCTTAAATGGTCTGGAGATACAAAAATTTCAGATTTAGATTATGCTGATGATTTAGCCCTTTTGGCAGATGTTGTTGATGAGATGAACTCTTTCATTCAAGCTGTTGATGAAACTGGTACTAGAGTAGGTTTGGTTATAAACAGAGACAAAACTAAAGTGATGAAAATTGATCGGGCAGGCTGTGATTCAGTTAATCTGAAGGGTTGCAATCTTGAACAGGTATCACAGTTTAATTTTCTTGGGAGCTATGTAACAGATACTGGTGATGTGCGGCATGAGATTAACAGACAGATAGGGATTGCTGCCGTGACTTTTAAGAATCTATGGAGAGCATGGAAAAATAGGCGTATACACCTAAAGACTAAAATTAGACTGTATAATAGTTTGGTTCTTTCTAAGGTTAGTTATGGCAGTGAAACCTGGACACTTTGTAAACAAGATAAAGATTAAACTAGATGCTTTTGATTCTAGATGCTTACACAGTATCTTGGGCATTAGGTGGTTCAACTTTGTAACTAATGATGAGGTTAGGCAAAGGAGTTGGCAACCTCCTTTAAGCAGCATATTGTGCAGAGAGAGACTCCATTGGTTTGGCCATGTTGCCCATATGGATAATTATAGATTGGCAAATAGGGTTATGAACAGTGTGCCTAAAGGCTTCAGAAAGAGGGGGAGACCAAGGATGAGGTGGGCAGACAATATCAAACAGGACCTTGTTAGAATTGGTGTGCAGTGGCCAGATGCAGCAGATGTAGCTCAGGACAGACTTGCTTGGAGAACTAAACTGCATGGTCTGGTTGAACCTCTGTAGCCCATGGCTGCTTGAGGATCATGGTGATGATGCATTTTACTCAGTTTTTATTTTTATTTTTAAAAGGTGGCATCCCTATGCTTTCTTTTCTTTTGCTTTTATTATATCTTTTAACTTCAGTTGTCATTTACTTATTTACCCTATTGTTATCTTATTTGGCTTATTATATCCATAGTCACTGATGTATCAAAATACTCCAAACAACTAACTAGTTATTGGTGAGGTTGTTCATCACAGGACTGAGCAATTGTGTAATGAAGCCCATCTCTGTGTGCCTGCAGAAAACATACTTAAAAGTCATCCTGAACAATAAAATAAAAACATACTAAACAGTTGATGATCCCACAACAGAACAAACATGCTTGGTGGCCTTAATAAATTGCTTCTATCTGTCTCTTAACATTTGTTCATTGGATCTCCTTTTCTCTCAGCTTTTAATATTGTGACCCAGCCATTTAGCCACTCTATACCATTCATCATTTTAGCACAATATGCCATTCAATGGTAAAGGAACAAAAAGGACATTGTGTACAAACCTTAGTTTCTTCTGGAATTGTAAGTGGAATTGCAGGAAGGTTTGGAAAATACCAAAAATAGTCTAAAATTTCATGATGTTTTCCACAACGTTATTATATTTGGAGTTTTCATTGTAATCATACTGCCACAATAAAAGCAACATCATGAGTTAAACCAAAAAACTGATTGAATATTTGTTTTTCACAACAACACTTGTTTTTATTGTGATTCTGCAGTTCAAGTGAAGAAATAGTCTATATTGCATATCTTCTGTTCCTGTGCACAGTTTATACTATATAAGGAATCACCAACAGAGTAACTTCATCAGCCCTGCTATGAGAAATTGGCAGCATTACTCAGAATATGATAAACATCTCATTATACTAAATAGATGTAATCTTTATACTGAATTAAACTTGTTTTCAAACTGCATGACAAAATGTTATACTGTATATACCTATCTAAGTTAATAAACTGATAAGCTTAGGAACTATTTTCCTGATTTTATCGGGAATAGAAGGCTCAGCAGGCTAAACTTTCCTCTATCTTGCTCTTTTATCTATCTTTCCTGATTTTCTATTTGAAAGGGGAAAAACAGTTAAAATATCACAAAACATCATATTGTTTTATGCTGCGATTAATTCTTTCCACTCCAAATTATTTTTGTAAAAATTTTATGTAAATTAAAATGTATGAGTTCTGTATAAACCAACTTTGAAAAGTTTGTATGACTGCTTAAAGATGGCAAGTTTTTTTACATTGTAAAAAATCTTCACATCCTGCCCTTGAATTGCACAAATTCTATATTTAAAGCTATTGTATGATTAGCCATCCCATGGTCGAGTGGTTATCGTGCTTGGCTACTGATCAAAGGGATCTGGGTTCAAGCCCTGAGTAAGGCATGGATGTTAGTGTTGTTTTTCTGCTGAGGTCCTGCCATCCTCACAAACTTACTCTGTTATATATACTGACAAGCTCCTATCAGGGGGTATTTATTATTCTTTATTTTATATGTGATTAAGTAAAAGCTCAAAGCTAGAGCTTAAATTCCTTAAACTTAAGAGTCTACATTGTTGATGAGCAATATAAACAATTTTAACTAATTAATTTTCAGCTTTTCTGAAAAAAAAAGTCTTGTATTGAAATAATTTCTGCTGATGCCCACAGGCCAAACATTTATTTATATATATATATATAAATATATATAGAAGGGATCAGTTATTTAAGTGAAATATGAGCTTTTAGAATGAAAATTCCTTGAATAATGTAGGGAGGGGCATATACCACTAATTTGGATGTATGTTCAAAAAAAATTAATGCATAGTTTTTGATTATGAATAGCAACTAGTAAATGTTGAAATGTGGTGAACTTTAGTAGTAGTAAATGTGTAGAGATCTCCCTGAAATATGCAAAGTAATACTCACAGAACCCTGGAGGCAAAGACCTCTGAGGATGACCATGTTTACATCCAGAATAGAGCATCACTTCTGAAAGTAAAATCTTAAATTTTTTCAGAATATAGTGGTTTTTATATATGTTTTGGTAATTAATCTTAATTCTAGGAAAGCAGTAATTTCAAATAAAAAGTTAAAAAAAAAACTTCAAGCAGCTGATTTCCACAAAGGTCTGACAGGACCCTATCAGTTTATATGCCACAGTAGAAAATCTGTGGGAAGGTGAGACCTCAACAGAAAAATAACACAAACATCAATGCCTTACCTGGGGTTCGAACCCAGATCTCTTTGATCAGTAGCCAAGTGTGTTAACCACTCAACCATAGGGCCAATAATGTATTTAATATATTGGGAAAAGAGCTCTATGTTTCATATGCATTTTTTTGTGCTATCTAATGTTTCATTTTTATTCATATTTATAGTTAGTTTTTTAAGTATTGTTCCACAAGTATGAAATAAATATGTATAATTTGTTATTAAAATTTTATGAATTGTACTATATGCTTTTTAATACAAATTAAACATGACATTTAGGATGATACATTCTGGTTATTAATACAGTTTTTAATGTTTTGTAGGTTTTGAAACTGTATGCATGGGAAATATCATTTATAGAAAAACTTCAAAAAATCAGAACTAAGGAAGTGAATCTAATAAAAATATTCCAATTTTGTTACGCAGGATTTTCATTCATTTGGTGTTGTGCACCATTTCTTGTAAGTATAGAAATCTCTTTCGATTTCTTTTATACTATAAGCATATTCATAACAAACAAATTGGGTATCATCTGTTGGGACACATTTATTCCCTGGCTGAATTATTATAAATGCCAACCTAATACTTCATTGGGCCTCCAAGGGCAGAGTTGACAGACTAGCACTCAATAGACATGATTTCCACATACTTTTGAAATACAGAAGGAGGAATTTTGATCCACTCTTCTTGTAAAATAGCTTGAGCATTTCAAAATGAAGAGGGCAGAGGTATATGCATTAAAATTGGTTTTTTGTTTTTAATTGGATTAAGGACAGGCGATTGTGCAAGCCAGGGAAAGAGATAAAAGGCTATTTCGTATTCTTCACACCACTCCTGTATGATTCCAAAGTGATGAATCAGTGCATCCTGGAATTTTCCGTCTGCACTGGGTGAAAATGATGCATCATCAGGAGTATTTAATTGTCCGCAATGCATTTATACTTCTGAGAAGTGATGACACCCTGCATAGAAATTAGGACTCAATCCATGCCAAGAAAATGCTCCCCACACCATCACACTGCCTCCAGCACCTTGAATAATATGAGCTACACATGATGGGTTCATTGCTTCATGGGATTGTCACCACACTCAGTATCAACCATCTGTTGGAAACAGTGTATAACATGATTCATCTGACTAGACAACATGTTTCCAGTTCCTCACTGACCAGGTTCAGTGCTCCATACACCATCAGAGTCTTCAGTTTTTTGTTTTTTTTTAAGTAAAAGGCTTTCATATCATGAGACATTTCTTAATTTCAAAATTTTCAATTTCCTTTATTTTGAAGTACTGTTAGTGGTCGCCTCTTTCAACTTATAAAATGTAGCAGCTCTGATTTGCCTTACAGTTTGTGTCATAAATATCTGTCCCTGTTTGTCAGAGAGGCAGGGATGACTCGGTTGGTAGTGTGCCAGGCTCGTATTCTGTAGTTTCCAGGTTGAAGTCCCACCTGATCCAGTGTTGATATTTATCTGAAAAACTCCCTGCCCCTTGGTCAGTAGGGGGACTTTGAGTCCTCAGGGTCCTGGTGACCTGGCCTTTTGCCCATTGTGGGCAGAAATTGCCTCTTAGTGGTTAAACAGCCCAGCTCTATTTGTCAGATCTTTCTCCTCTTTGCATTTGCTATAGTTAGTGGATATTTTTGAGACTGTTACCATTCTCCATACACTGGGATATTGTGCCCCATGATTTTCCACTGAGTTCCATCACCTCTGTTACAGATTCTCTTGCCCATTTTACTCCACCTATGAGCCCCTTTCAGAGTCAGTCGGCCTCAGAAAAAGGGAGAGATCTAGAATGCAGTGGGCAGACAATATCAAACAGGACCTTGGTGAAATTGACTTTTAGTGATAAAATACAACAGCTGTAGCTCCAGATAGAAGTGTTTGGAGAACTAAATTTCACAGTGTGGTTGGACCTATATAACCCATGGTTGCTTGAGGATTAAACATTCATTTATTTAACCTAGGATTTGATATTTGTGTTGTACAGTGTGTTGGCATTGGCAAAGAATTGACATTGACAGCATATAACTTGACTTCCTCCAGGTGAGAGGAAAACTTAATATCATTCCTACTTTTGTTAGGATTTGAATCAAAACAGGCCAACATAGATGATAATTTCACTGATCCTAGTGCCTGTGGAAAAAAAATGGATTTGCACTGATTGAGCATAGCTATGTTAAAGAAAATTGAAATGTAAATATGTAAAAGGACAGCCAATAATTGCAGTATCAGATATAAACTATGGGATGAAATCCTAATTTAACAATTAGTAAGCAATGAAAAGCATTGTATTAAACATAATTAAAACAACAATTTTTTAAACCAGTTGCAACTCTCAAACCTACCAAAACTGTCTGCATATCAGCTGGTTCTAACTCTTTGAGATGGTTGTTCTGACTGTGCAAGCATTCTAATGGTTTCTTGGTGTGGCATATTCTTGTTATGGGGAGTTTTTAGCAGTTTGTAAATAGAAAATGGTAGCACCTAATACTGCATTTATAAATATCTTTAATTCCACCAATATCAGTTTGAAATAAACATTTTTATACTGTTTTAAATAAATGTGTTTTGTTGAACAGAACTTATCAAAATTGTTAAAAACAAATAAGTGATGGGACAAAAATGATTTTCTTTCTGATGATGATCTTGATTAAGAAGGATATTGCCATGAACTTAAGTATGATATTTTGTATGATTTTTATCAGTATAACTAGAAGAACACATATTGCCTCTGGTGCATATGGGAATCTCGTTTTCAAAGAGAATGAAGTTTTTCCTCTGCCTACTTTTCCACTCCTTAAAAGTTTTAATTTGAGCTAATGGATGGTAGGAAAATGCAAAATAGTATTTTATTAGTAATTATACAATATATAAAGAATAATAATTAAATATAAAAATTTCCATTTACCACATCCTTCTGAGAAAAGTGGCTACATTATTACTGTAAGTGGAATATATTTTAAAAAACTACCACCAAAATTTCTTATTATATAGAAATTATTTGAAAAAGTCGTTAGCTGTGTTGCTGTTTCTACATTTAGTAATCTGTAACAATATGAATTTAAATTACCTAAGTTTTTAAAAAATGTCAATTATAATATTTCATTAGTACCAATCCAAGTAGTGGGATCCATTTGATAGTGGAATGTGAATCCAATTCACATTCCACTACCAAAATTTCTAGCATAAATACATCATTTACAAGATAGTTTAAAATTTTGGAATTTTTAAAATTTTCCACCATTAGAGAGCGCAATCATAGCTTTTGGGATATTCATAAAGTACAAATCATAATATTACATCAATACCTATATAACCTAAAAAGAATTTTTAATTTATCGTTATTAACAAACAATTATCTTTTAAAACCAAAAAAGTTGCGTTTTCCCATCTATTCTGAGTCTAAAAGGTCAAATTATTGTTGCCAATGGAAATTTTATGATGTGTGCATTCCACCACCAAATTTTAAAACTTCTAGCTTTGATATGTCATCTGCAATATTGGTTTGAAAATTTGGAATTTGCCAATTTTTCCACCATTAGAGGGCGAAATTTTAGTTTTCGGAAGATTTAAAAATGGTGAATCATAATAGTTCATAAATTCCTATCTAACCCAAAAAGAATTTTTCATTTATCTCTAAAAACAAACAATTTTCAGCTAAAACTGAGATGTGTTTTCCCACCCACTCTGGGTATAAGGGGTCAACTGATTGTTGGCAATGGAGACTTCGTGACCTTCATATTCCACCAACAAAATTGTAAATTTCTTGCATAAATACATCGTTTGCAATATTGGTTTGGAATTTTTGACTTTTTCCACCGTTAGAGGGTGCAATTATAGCTTTAAGGAGATTCAGAAAGTGCATATTGTAAAATTTCATTAATATCTATCCAACACAATTTTTTTTTAATTTACCTCTGTAAACAAAAAATTTAATGTCTATAGATGGACAGACAGATATGCAGATGACAAAGCAAAACTATAATCTCTTTTTTTTGAAAATGAGATAAAAGCTAAAAAAAATGTTTGTAATTAAGAAGTTTATATTTAGTATAACATTTTAAAACGATAATAAATATGTGCAATCTAATAACTGATACCACATTATTTAATTGTTATTTACCTTGTGCATTTCAGTTTAAAAGGAATTTTGAAAAGCAAACTCACTTGATGTAGCAAAATTTAAACTTGCTCAGTTATAAGTTTTGTGGGAAAAGAAAATTTCCAAAACTAGTACACTAGGCCCTTGATTTATACAGGGTGATTCAGAATTCATCATCAATATTTAGTGGGGAGGAAGGGAATAAGAAAAGAAAGAGATTTCACATAGGAAAGTATGGGGGAAGATGAACGCATGGTGGTGTAGAGGGCGCTGTGTGTACACACCTCTCATACAGAAGCACAGCTGTTTGACGCATGCAGTCAGTTGTCATTCGACAAGGTGAATTTGCAGAAGTAACATGAACCGATATACATGGAATGAATGTGCAGATATGCATGTAACTTACGGTGCGGCAGGAGAAAGATGTCTTCGAGCCAGGCAATTGTATGCAGCGCGCTTCCCAAACCGCCGTGTGCCACAGCATCAAATGTTTTCACGTATTCATCGCCAACTGCGTGAAACAGGATCGTTTGCTGCTAGTAATGTTAATCGAGGGAGGCGCAGATCGGCACGGACAGTAGCAGTAGAGGAAGCTGTCCTACAGGAAATCGAGGAACAACCTGGTGCTAGCACACGAGGTATGGCTAGGCAGTTTGGAATTTCGCAAGCAACAGCGTGGCGGATATTACACGATGAAGGGTTACATCCGTTTCATCTGCAAAGAGTGCAATTATTGGCAGCAGATGACCATCCCAAGCGTGTTATTTTTTGTCAGTGGTTCATGCAGAGAACAGCCATTGATCCCAATTTCCCAACGTATGTTCTTTTCACCGATGAGGCGTTGTTCACTCGAGAGGGTGTCTTCAACACACACAATTGGCATGTGTGGGCCCGATCAGAACCCACACGGTACAAGACCTGGAGCTGCGCAACAACGTTTTGCTGTCAATGTGTAGACTGGGATTGTCGGTGACTGTTTGTTGGGCCCGTATTTACTACCATCCCGTTTGGACGGTGCCAAGTACCTAACATTTCTTCAGACTGTGTTACCGGATCTTCTGAACGAGGTTCCTGATGGTAGTCTCCGGCGAATGTGGTTCCAGCATGACGGCGCTCCTGCACATTTCGCAAATGCTGTGCGTGCTTACCTACGCAGACAGTTTGGTGGTCAATGGATTGGCCGCGGTGGACCGGTTTCTTGGCCACCACGTTCACCGGATTTATCTCCAATCGATTTCTTTGTATGGGGTGCTATGAAAAACATGGTGTACGAGACCCCTGTTGATAGTGCTATGGATCTTGTAGCACGCATATCAGTTGCTGCCTCAAACATCCGGGAAATGCCAGGCATCTTCCACAGGGTCCGGCTGTCCATGCAATGCCGTTGTGAGTCATGCATACTAGCACATGGTCGGCAGTTCGAGCACCTCTTGTAAGTCTGTACAACCAATGCAAAGAAATGTTACATGTAAGATAATAAATGTTTTTTCCTTACCACTTCCTTCTTATGTGTTCTTTCCATCATTGAACTGGGGTCATTTTGCCCTACTACATGGCATATGCGCCCATGCTTTCCTATGTGAAATCTCCTTCGTTTCTTATTACCTACCTCCCCACCAAATATTGATGATGAATTCTGAATCACCCTGTATTAGGATTAGGTTCCTGGAGATGCCAGCATATATCGAATTGGTGTAAATGAAACCCAAATTATAATTTATTTCAATGAGATGCATTCCTGATTACGAAAATTGAGATTCTCTTTCATACAATAATACAAAAATTTTAATATTTTAAACATAAACATTATATACATGCATTAAAATCATATTTATTTCATAATACATATCTGCATAATATAAATAGGTAAGCATTACTGGCCACAGGAAGGTCATAGTTGTGTATTATCAGGTTGACTGAATCATCTTCTGTCTTTGGATTAGTCAAAGGTTTTTCAGATTTGTTTTTAAAATTAAAAAAGAGTGTAATGCTCCAAAAGATTGTTAAACTTCTTTTCTTTGGACCTTTCGACTGATCCAAATTTAACTAAACTTCTGGATAGTATCGGGAGCCAGTCAATATTAACTTGCCAAATAAAGTTAAATGAGAGTTCGCTAAGTATATGGTCATTACTTATTGAGTAAGAAACCAAAAGACTGTCAAATTATTGAAGTTAAATCTTAATAAAAAAAAATTATAGTTGCGTAAGAGAAAAAATAGCAAAGTCAAAATATTTCATATAACAAATGAAGTTTATTTCCAAAAAATTCACCATATAAACTGATGAATACAAAAGTCTGAGCAACTAAAAGCTCCATCTCTACTAACATCCTTCCTATTATCTCATTCCTGACTATCTCATCTATCTCTGTGACCTAACGTCACTTAGTATACATGCAGTGTGTGTGTTGCATGCTGGGAAAAACATTTGCATAATCCTACTATTGCATTAGCTATGACACAAGAGGGGGCGTGTCCTTATGCGTGCATTAGTGGCAGTCATCAAAAAGTCTGAGTTGTGCATGCGAAACTCCTTTAGCAGATCAGGATGAGGAAAAATGATGACCAACTAAAAATAATCCCAAAATTGATAAATATAACATAAATGAAGTAAAACTGGTTATGGAAAAGTAAAAGTGAATGGGTGGACCATCATTATTGCTTGATGTTTTCCTTTCTATTTGTATTGGTTGATGCCTCCTTTCCTACAAAATATGGTAGTAAGGCTGCAATACTGCATTGATTCCTCTTCCAATAGGACAGTGTTGTTCCCACTCAGGATCGATGTAACCTAGCTTCTTCAGGTACTTATCAATCCCATCCAGAATTTCCTGCAAGTTGTGGGTTTTTATAGATTGTAAAATGGGCTCTTGTTCTTGTGGCTGCTGTTCCTGAGTCAACTATGCAGCCAAATCTAGTTCCTCATTTGTAAGAGGCTGAGAATGGCTTTCCAATAACATAGTCACATCATCAGGCTGAACGTTGTCAAGCCGTATCTCCTGAATAGTTACGGCAATTTCATTTGCAATCTATGGCACCACTTCCTCAAATCCCCTGAAATTATGTATGCACTCAAACCACACTTTTCACCACACTCCATTCATACAAGTTGATGACCACTTCCTCAAATCCCCTGGAATTATGTATGCACTCAAACCACACTTTTCATCACATTCCATTCATACAAGTTGATGACCTCTTTCCAAATAGCATCGATATTATTGATGCCCTTCAGGATATTATGGGACCTCCAATATTCTTTGACAAACATGTTGCAGTTGTCCATTTCCCGTAACATCTCCCTTAATGTCTGCCGAAGGTAATAGGCTTTAAAATTTGTTATGATGCCCCATTGGTTGTAAAAGGGAGGTGGAATTTGGTGGTAGAAATCCAACTTTTGCCTCCACAGCCATCCTTATCTCTCCAACGTTTGGTGGATGCCCTGGGGAATTGTTCAACAACAGCAGAGCCCTCCTTGGATAATTATTTTCATCACAGTAGCGATGCACGTTGAACAAAAATTATCTGTATACCAGTCTGTGAAAACATCTTGTGTCACCCAAGCCCTTCTGTTTGAAGTGGTTGGGTTGGGTTACCTCTGAGTGACATTTTTTGCACACCATGGGCTAAATGGCCAGGTCACAAGGACCCCGAAGGCTCAGAGAAGGTTGGGGGAGGGGACCCACTGGAACAGCTGTTGGGAGACACATGGTAACCTCCCATCAAGGCCATCCAACGTGTTCTTTAATGTGCACAGGGTATGCTTTAACCCGCACATGGGGCCACAGCTTAACGTCCCATTCGACGGACGACGGCTTTTCCAAGTCCATCGGTGTCCCCTACTGACCGTGGGCAGGGCAGGGAGTTTTGCGGAGATAAATCTCAACACTGACCCAGCTGGGACTCTAACCTGGGAACTACAGATTATGAGCCTGTTGCACTACCGACTGAGCCACCCCCGCCCCTGTTTGAAGTGCAAATGACCGCTAAATATGCTTTAATGAGCCCCTTCATCACCAGTGGTTTAGAGTAATAGACTACCAATGGCTTCAGTTTTACAATTCCTGAAGCATTTCCATCAAGAAGCAGATTTAAATAGTCCTTGGGTGGTTTAAATTCAGAAACACGTTTCTCTTCATGGAAGATGAAAGTTTTTAAAACATCTTCCAAAGTCCAGTCTTGTCCACATTGAAAACAAGATTAGGTGAGTATTCACCTTCCTCTATGAGTTACTTGAAGTGCTAAGGATATGCCCTTGCTGCTGCTTCATCTGCACTGGCAGCCTCACTTGTTATTCTTATATTGTAAATATGAGTTCATTGCTTGAAATTATCGAACTAGCCTTTGCTTGCTATAAAAATTTCATTGCCACCTTCCTTTGCATTTATCTCGTTAAGCAAACTCTTTGCTTTATCACAAATAACACTTTGTGTGAGAGGAATGTTCCTTTCATTTAACTCATCAACCCACAATAAGAGTAACTATTCCATTTTTCCAATCACAGGACCACGTGAATATCTAAGAGTTGTAACAGTTTTCCTTCTTGCAGTTTCCATTGTTTTTAATTTTATCAGCATTTTTTCATGATTATTATTACAGTGGAGGGGAAGATATGTAGCTCCCTACAAACAGTATGAGTGATTACACACCCTCCATTCTTCTAATAAATTTCATCTAACAGATTTGTGTGGCCTTTTAGCAACATTTTCAGCAGCAGTTGCACTTCTACTCTTAAAACCAGACTTGGTTCCAGTTGAATTTTTTATTTTAAAGAACAAATTTATTAAAAATTCTAAGCTACAGTGTTAAACTATAGAATAAATCTCAGTAATGTAGCAGGGATAATTATAAACACAGTACACTATTCAAGTTTACAAACAGTGTTTTAAAATAAACTACCATTAAGTAAACAGCCATTACCGAATATAACATAGTACCTGTCATTAATCTGAGACACAATGCTCGGTTTGTCAGCATTTATACTGCAGCCTTTTATCAAGTTTCTAGACTCTAAAACCTTTGAGGTGGGTCGAATCCATCTGCCTGTAGCACTGTGCAGTGACTTTTTTGGTGTCAACAGCACAGAACAGAATTTTCTAGAACTATTGAGAGAAACTAAGAAAATTACTAGAAAATTCTCATATCAGTGTAAATCAAACCGTTGTAAATCAAGGACCTACTGTATATCATTTGAACTTTTGGATAGTTAAATTTCTTGCTTAGCTATGAAAATTTCTGGTGTTTTTTGTCTTTTATTTTCAACCAATGATATCACTTGCCTATCCTCTTTATGAAGATTTATAGCAGGTGTGATCAAATCAAAATTACCTAAGGGCCACTTTTCTGAAATTTAAAGGCATATGTTTCAGTTTTTTGTGATGATGTTCAATTGGCTCTTGATTCACATGGATTTAGTGTGTTTTTGGAATCACAAGATCAATGTATTTAAGGCTCTTTTTATTTTATGTGGACTTATTTTTTGGAATAACATGGTTTGCACTGAGCACCAAACAGCTGGTGTATGTTGGTAGCAAAGTTGAGTATTGTCAGTGATGTTCAAACATTGCTGCAAGCACCACATGAGTGGGTTTAGAATTAACCATGCGACAAGAAAAGTCACAGCTGTCCAACATGTTCCTGGCAACAGCAAAAGTTGCATCTTTGTGAGACATAGGCTATGCATCATAACTAAGTAAATGTGTTCTCAACATGCACTTAAATTATTGCATTTTCTCACCTAAATTGTCTGTCATGCCTATTGTGACGTTTTACAACTGCATTAATTGTGGCATTGTACAATTTCCCTAGTGTTACATTTTCTGTGGGGTTACACTTCCAGGAAGAAATGCCCTAGTTATAAACTGTTCTAGTTTTAAAATGCTAAAACTGAGACATTCAGTAAAATCCTCATTTTTACCAAGCAAAAACTGGTCACCCTACCAATGGGGCAGATTTTATAAATATGTCTCATATAAATAAAAATGTGCAGACAAGAAATTTCATTATTATTATGTTGTATTGTGATAACGTGTAATTGTATAATAAGTACTTTCTAGTATGTGATACAGTTATGAGAAAGCAAAATGATTAGAGACATTCAGCATACTTTTTGGCTCAGTGTTGTTTACTTTGCATTAATCTGGTAAAGAGGCAGCTGGCCATCTGTGATTTATAGGAAGCAGTTACTAATAAATCTTATTTGTATATTATATTTTTAACAATGAATAATCTCTGTCAAGAAAACTGGAAACAGTAGGTCAAATGATAGTAGTAGCTGGTAAGAAATGTATCAAGATATTCTGCTCCATATTATGATCAGTACATAGGACAAATGGCATCACTGTTAACACTGAAAGATAACAGAAATTACATTCAGAATTCTTAAGTCAGAATAAAATAAATTAATATTCATGGCAAAAATATTTTAGCTAATGATGCATATTAAACTTAACCTTTCACTTTTTCCAACAAAGCAATGACTGAAACTTAAAATTGGCATTTATTTAATTAAAATTCTATTATTCTCTAGTATTCTGAGTAAATGGAAAACTTCAGTTGCTGCAGCATTGTCTAACAGTAATATATATATATATCACAGTTGCTTACAGTATTATCTGACAGTAATAATGCATCAGACAAGAATGCTGATTTCTATTTGTTAAAGGAGTAATTCAAAACTTTTTTCCTGCAATTGGCAGTCAAGAGGATCTCCTGACATTCAGTCAGATGTATGATATTATTTAAATATGTATAGGGCTTTCAGTAATAGTGTATCACAGAAAAACATCTTGCAGACAAGAAACACTTGAAATAATTAGTTGAAAAATATTGGTCCAATGTCCATGAAGACTCGGAACAACCAATTTTTTTTCAATTAATTATTTAACCCTTTGCACTCAAAGGTTTTTTCTCTATAGGGAAGTAGCAACACAAAGTATTTTTGTTAAAAGTTGATGAATTGTTTTTACAACTAACATAAAAATAAATCATACATAAACAACATAAAATCAAACTCATCTTCACTGCTACTAATTTCATCATTTGGCTCCATTTTTATAACCACTAAAAACAGACTTAATTTAAAATAATATTTTTCTTAAACACAATGCTGTACTACGAAGTGCACATAGACAATAGATTTACACATCTAAAATGTAAAGAGGAAAGATATCTGTTTATAAAACAGTTATTATCGCCTCTCAGTCACCATTCGAGTTGCTGCATCAAACCAAGTGGCGACTGAGGGTCACCTCTCGAGTGCAAAGGGTTACAGTGTATAGGGCTTTTTTTCTGCTGGAGCATGCCAGAATGCTGTTATGGAAGTTGTCATCATGCATAATTCATATAAAAATCAAAAAAAACTTCTAAAATGTAATTTTATAAATTTAAAATGAAAAATATTTATTACTAATGCATAATTATTAGTCTAAAGCAGGTGTGCACAAACTTCAACAGTGGAGCAATCTAGACATTTTAACAGTTTTATATAGCTTGCATGAAAGTTGAAAAATTTATATTTTTTAAAATCTTTCTCTGTTATCAAGTAAATCTGTTTTAATGTTTTAATAAGACAAAAATTGAATAGCATCTACAACTAGCTATGACATTACTGAAGCCAAATGTTCAGCAATTCATTTCAGGAATCCAGTCACATTTTTCACATCCTGCTTTGACAAGTCAACTTCAATTTTCATGTTAAAATAAACTTTATATTAATGATTGATTTTTCTTCTTATCATTTTGTATGTATATTATGTATATATATATATGACAAGTGAAATGTAACAAACAAAGTTAAACTTTTTTTGCTTCTTAAACTCGGCCAATGGCAAACATAATATTTTTCTATTTGGCCTGAAGACAAAAAAGATTATGTGCATCCCTGGTCTAAAGAGAATTGAATTTCATTATTTGAATCTATGCCATGTGTATATCATTTGTGCAGCTTTAGCAACATGTTGCATTGCTCACTGACCTATGCATTCCTGAACCTTATTTTTAGGAGAGAAAATAAAAAGCACTGAATATCTATAAAAATTTATATTTTTTTTAGTGTTTAGAAATAAAAGAAATTTCATATGATGAAAATTTGGATTTTAAGTTGTTTATTTGGTCACTTTGAGATAGTTTTTTTTTACTTGTATATAGAAGTAAGCAAAAAAAAGGTAAAATTTGTTAATAGTTTAGTATATAATACAACAATAATAATATCACCTTAAAAAACCCTGTAAAGACTGTATTATTTACAGGGTTTTTTAAAGGTACGTTGTGAAAGTTTCTTGTCAATAGAAATGCACAGATGAGATACGCTGAAGACAAGTTAGTAACGTTTGGTTTAATGAAGTAATATTCACACTTACAATTCAAATAGATGGAAATAAAAAGTGGCTTCTTGATTAATGAACTTGATGGTAATAATTCAAGAACATTGCAGAATTGTAGAATTGTGCACAATATTAACAAGAAATTCTTGAAGTACATCATATAACATAGTAGAATGATCTAGATTTTGAAATGTACAATATGTTGTTCTTCAGCAAAATGGTGTTTCTGTATTAAATTATGTTGTGAGAAGGTATATTTGAAAAAAAAAGTTGATCTAAGAGATATATTGTTGATGTGTATATGTGAGATATATATTTATCAGATGATAATACATAATGGCACATTTTTATTGTATATTTATTAGAAAATTGGTGGTGCTTTATCTTTTATTTATATGCAAAATTTGTTAGTTGTGTATTTAAACGTTTTAGTGTTAAAAATTTCTGATGATCTTTGCAACCTTATTAAGGACCTTTGCGACCCTGATTTGAGTTGTGACTCAAGTTTTAGAATTGTTAAAAAAGTTCTGAAGGTTAAAAAATTACTGAGTTTACTGATTTCATAAAAATTTCTGAATAGATTATTTAGATTATTCAACATCAGGTTTTATGTTACTCTGACCTAAATATCTGTAGGATATTAGTTTGCTGGTGATTTACTAGTTACCTGAATTTGATCAAAATTGTTAATCTTTCTGGTAATATTTGGTATATATATATATAGATTTGTTTCTCCCATTCAGATTGCTCTAGCAAGTTTTGTGACATATGTACTTGTTGATGAAAATAATATTCTGGATCCAAATAAAGCTTTTGTTTCTTTGACCTTATTCAACTCCATGAAATTTTCCTTAATTATGATACCTGACGTGATTTCTAATATTATTCAAGTAAGTAATTCTGTAACTGTTTGCTCCAATTCTAACCATTCATTGTAACAGATGAACAAATCGAAATAAATTATACCATAGACTTTATCCAAATAGACATTAGTTATAAGAAAATAGAAGGTACCAAACATTAAAAAATAGATATATCTAAATTAAAATTAAGAGATCACACAGCTAAAATAGTAATAAGGTTTAATCACGAATGTGCTGTGGTAGATAGTTTAAAACATTTAAAAGCACGGTTTTTTGGGAGCAAGTCTCAAAAGTGAGAGAGTGCTTTACATCTTATAACCTAGTTATAGGTTCTGCCTTAAGATTACCCTTATTTCTATACAGCTTATCCCTGTGGCTCTTTTCACCTAAGAGCCGCTAGAAAAGAATATGTAGAATAAGACATATTTACCATATTTTGCTGGTACAATTGCACTTTGCAAACATTTGCAAGAGATCGTTAATTATGCTACCAGTCCGGTTTTAATGGAGTACTCAAACAGTTGTTATGCTGGTATATTTGCTGTGAGACAGTCCCGGTTCTTTTTTGTCCGTTCTTGAAGTTGTATTCTACACAAGTTCATGTTACACCGGTTCCTTATTTCCGTTGGTAGAGTCCACAGCTATTGCTTGCACATATTCAACTGTTGATTCACTATGCTTATCGGGTAAAGCAGTCAGTTCTTTTTTGCTACTAGCACATCTCCGAAATTTGAGTAGGTATCAACTCTGCTCCTTCCAAACCATTACCACCTTTATGTCAAAACTTTAAAAAACTTTAAAAATGTTTTTCACGACAAACATTTAAAAACGTCATGAACCTCCCCGGTTTGGTACTCCCTGCGACGCGTTTCGCCAACGATCTCATTCGCGTGGCTCATCAGGCGGGAGTGTTGGTAAAAGTGTGCACGATTTATAGCCTGCCTTGCTCCAATCTTGTCACCTATGGTTTGCATATTGCGTGCGCATTCCGTGACGGGCTCTGCAACAGGAGACTCCACGCCGACGGGAGGGGTGGGATCTCCGTGTTGCAGAGCACGTCACGGTGCTTGTGTATATTTATTGTTTCGGCATATTGTAATTGGAATTTAGTTTTTGGGGCCGTTCCCGCTTTATAATTGATTTTATTAGTTTTAATGTTGTTTTCAAGTATTACTTTTGAAAGTGCTGTTGTAGATTTCTTATTATTTATATCTGTCAGATGTTCGTCCATTCGTACACCATACTGTCTGTATGTTTTTCCTATATATTTGTTTTTCCCATCCAGTTTGTTTTCTGGGTCAGGAATTTCTATTTCCTAAACTCCCCCCGTCGGCGGTTTTTGGTCTCTGTCGTGTAAGATTAAGTTTTTAATGGAGTGTGTTATATTAGTGGGTAACGTATAGTTATATTTTCTCAAAGTGTTTTCCAATGTTTTTGTTATTATTTTTATGTGCGGAAAGCTTCTGACATATTGTTTTTTATTTTCGTTTTGCTGCGGGTATGGCTGAGTATCTCTTTTTATAATATATTTAGCTTGCAAATGTTTGCAAAGTGCAATTGTACCAGCAAAATATGGTAAATATGTCATGTTCTATATATTCTTTTCTAGCGGCTCTTAGGTGAAAAGAACCACAGGGATAAGCTGTATAGAAATAAGGGTAATCTTAAGGCAGAACCTATAACTAGGTTATAAGATGTAAAGCACTCTCTCACTTTTGAGACTTGCTCCCAAAAAACCGTGCTTTTAAATGTTTTAAACTATCTACCACAGCACATTCGTGATTAAACCTTATTAGATATATCTATTTATTTTCCATTCAAAACTTATATTTTCCTCCATTCCTTTGTGACCTCCTACAATGCAGAAATTTTATAGTAAGTTCACTATTCAGAAATTATACACCCTTCTGTACAATAATGGCGCAGGGGTGACTCAGTCAGTAGCACGCGAGGCTTGTAATCTGCAGTTTCCAGTTCAACCCCCCCCCCCCCCGGGTGGCAGTGTTGGGATCTGACCTATAGGAGGTCTTGGTTTTGAATCCCACTTGGCTAAAGACAATTTTTCCTCTATATTTATTCAATATATATCACCAACAGGTGCTTACATCTAATCTTCTACCAACATTAGGTGTGATTGTCTAATATTCAGTTGAGATTTATTTCTGCAAAACTCCCCATCATGCCCTCAGGTCAGTAGGGGACATTGATGGGGCTTGGAAAGGCCACTGTCCATCAGATAGGACTGGGCCAAGATCTAGAAACAAATTCTTATGGGGGGGGGGGAGGAGACTAAATTTCCAATGCAGTCTAACATTATCCCTCCATTTTACAGGTCTTTAAAAATTTCTTGAAAAAAATGCATGAAATATAAATAAGTTTAATAACTTTTTTGCCTCTGTTGCCCTTATTAGAATTCTTAAAGGGGGAGCATGCCCCTCCCCCCAAATCATCCACTCAATGCGATGTTAAACTATGGCCCTCTGTTTGGTAGAGTCACACCCTGTGCACATTAAAGAACACACTGAATGGCCTTGATGGGAGCTACCAATTGTCTCCTAATAGCTGTCCAGTGGGTTCCCATCCTCCAACTTTATCTGAGTCTTTGGGGTGGGATCCTTATGACCTTGCCTTTAGCCCACTGTGTGCACAAAAGGTGCCTCTCAAAGGTAAAACAATGCAACAGTTGACAATGAATTCTAACTGGTATGTGCATTGCCTAACCTGACTACTTTGTAGTGGATTTGACCTTGTATGCTGGCTTGCATGAAAAACTGAAATGAATTGAATATATTGCAACATCTTTTCTATTTTCAATGTCAAAAGCAATATATTTTAAGGAATGAATTATCAAAATAATCATAAAAAATAAATCAGAATAATAGCAAAAAATAAAAATTAAAGGAAAACTATACATATGTATAACCAAGGTCTGTTATTGACCATACTGGTTACAAAAATGCACTGAATTTACACCTAATTGGCAATGATATTTTGAATTATAAATCAACTATTGTATAATCATCCTGTGAATAAATTCCCCACCCTGCCCACTGTCAGAAGGGGACACCGATGGGCTTGGAAAGGCCGCCATCCATCAGATGGGACGTTAAGCTGTGGTCCCATGTATGGGAGAGCCATACCTTGTGCATGTTAAAGAACACGTTGGATAGCCTTGAAGGGAGGCTACCATCTGTCTCCCAACAGCTATTTCAGTGGGTCCCCTCCCCCAACCTCTGAGCCTTCGGGGTCCATGTGTCCTGATCATTTTAGCCCATGGTGTGCAAAAACGTGCCGCTCAGAGGTAAACCAACCCAATCCTCTGAATAATTTTAATACTTGAAATACACTTCAATATCAACAATATTATCTGAATATTAATTTTGTTCTTAGTTATAGATATGTAAAGAAGTTTCACTCTTCAATTCCTGTGTTAATTCATTATAGGCTTTTACAGCAATATATTCAAAGGTCTTTGAATAATTTCATTACTATTTGTATAATATCAACATATTTGTTCCTCTATGGTAATTTATATGCATTCTGCTAAACTTCAAAAAATTGCATAATTTGTTTAATAAACAGTAAATGTTTGTACATAAAAAAGTTCCTTAATGTCATTAATGTTCAAACTTTTACATAATTGTAATACTGAATTACTTTTTAAATGTGATATAACTCTTAGTGATTTATTTTGCAATTTAAAAGTTGTACATTTCTATAATAATCACCTCCCCATAACATGATGCCTTACTAAATTGTAGAATTTATCCAATAATAATAAAAACATTTCATAAAAGTAAAATCAACATTTTTTAATATAATTATTTCTATAAATAATACACATTAATTTATTTCCTAAAATATATGTTTTCCATTTCATATTATTGTATGGATATATATATATACATATATATATATACATACATACATATATTATATATATACATATATTATATACATACATACATATATTATATGTATATATACATATATATACATACATACATATATATTATGATATATATATAAACATTTTATTCAATTTTCTGTTATCTTGCTTACAAAAGATCCAAGTTCCATTACCATAACTAAACCTAAAAAAACAGCATTATACAGTATAGTTTCAGTCTTTAGGCATATGTGTCTATTTTTCCACATTCTCCATAGATTCTTAAAAGTCCCCAGCAGCAATTACTGTTTTTGATATCCTGGAACAATCTCCAATATCTGTAACATAGCTCTCAAGATAATTAAGCTAAGACACTTGCTTAAGGCTGCAACCATTCAAAACAACTGAAGTACAACTTGCATAACCAATTTTCATCACTTTAGTTTTCTGTCTGTTTATCACCAAATTTACTCTATTACCATTTCATCAACATCATTTGCCAAAAAGGCTAAATAATCAGCATAATCTAAATCAGAAATTTTCAAATCTCTAGACAAGTTAATATTAAAATCTTTCCCTTTCAGGGAATTCCACATAACATAATCTATAAACAAACTAAAGAGAAAAGGAGACAACAATGCGCCCTTGTCTAAACTCCACTAGCAATACTGAACCAATTTCTGTAAGTCTTACCAACTCTCGCACATGATTCAGTATTATTATAGAGAATAATCATAATGTTAACTAACTTGTTGAGTATGTCATACGATCTCACAATCAACCACAATTATAATGATCAACAGAGTCAAATAAATTATCAAATAAATTGTGTTTTTTGGACGAGTAACTACAGATTTATGCAAATCTGAACATTTCTCAAGAATCTACCTAAGTGAAAAAAATCTGACCTACACACCCCCTACCACTTCTGAATGTACACTGTTCATCACACAGTTTTGTATCAACCAAATTCTTAATTTTGTTAAGCACAATAATGGAAAGACCTTTATTTGGCACAGAAAGTTGACTGATTCCCTTACAATTATCACAAGAACTGTGCTCACCTTTCTTAAAAATAGGGATAATAATAGATTTGGTAAATTCCTTAGGAACGACAACTTTCTCATTAAAAAATATTCAGTGCTTCAGTCAGTCATGTGATAACAGAAACATTCCCACCTCTAAGCATTTCATTGGTAATTTCATCAACCCATGGGGTGTTATGAGAGATAGCCAAAGGAACTTCTGATTATGATATAGGGCCATTAAAGCCAGTAATGCATCTATCATCATTACAAACAATGGTAGTAGAACTAACTGTATTGTTTAGAACATCACTGAAATGTTCAACCCACCTTGTCATGGCAGAATTCTCACCTTCAATCACCTTACTATGTTTATCCCTGCATAGCTGTCTGTTTCTGTTCTAACCATTAACTCTCTGGTGCAATTCTCTGCTATTAGCCAAGCTATCAAGCCAAAGATTCTTATCTGTTAATTGATCCTATACCTGTTTATTAAGCTCTTTGTAATGCTGTCTGTTAGGACTAGTAGGGTGTTGGTTCAAATTATTCCAGCAATTCTTCCTTTCAGAAATATGCTCCATAGTCTTAATTGACTCAAATAACTTTGCATCCTTTGTTCTTTTTTTAACCCAAAACAGTACTATTAGTTTTAAGAAAAGCCTGTTTAAACTGATCCCATTCATTCTCAACTTCAGTAATGAGCAAACCACGACTGTCATAATGACTAAGCAATCTATCATGGTGAGCTTTGGCTATATTTGTGATCTTTCAGTTTTAAAAGTAATTCCCTTTACTTTAGTACATTTCTTAAGCTTCAGTTGTAAGACAATTTTGACCAGGCAATGGTCAGATCCAATTTCAGTTCTCCTATATGATCTAGTATTTCTAACTGAACTAGCCCATTTGTTGTTAGTTAATATATATATATACCATGTCTGAGTGGTTAGCAAACTTGGCTACTGATCTAAGGGACCTGGGTTTGAGTCCCGGGTAAGGAATGGATGTATGTGTCATTTTTCTGCTGAGGTCCTGCCATCCTCTCAGACCTTCTACTCTGGCATATAAACTGACAGGCTCCTGTCAGACCTTTGTGGCAAACAGCTGCTTGAGGAGGTATTTTTTTTTTATTTTTTTTTTTATTCCTTTGGAATCCATCAGGTGAAACCCATATGTATTTATAAATGTCCCAGTGTTTGTAATACACATTAATTATCAAACAGTTTTCTTACCTGTAAGAGACATTCCCCATTGCCTTTGGATCTACCAGTGACAAAAGGACCTAACACTCATGCCCAAAGGTCAGAGTTAGTACCAACTGTAGCATTGAAGTCACCTAGCACAAGAAAAATATCTCCTTTCTTGGTAGAACTCAAAAATCCTGAAGTTGTGTATAAAAGCTGTCTTTTTCATCCTCATCAGAGTCCTCTAGGGGGCATAATAACAGATAACATTATTTAATCTTAGTTTTAAATTTAGCTGTAAGAAATCTTTCATTAATGCAATCATATCCTAGAAGAGCATCACTAGTGTGTCTTTGGAGAAGCAAACCAATGTTTTACAAATGCTTTCCATCCTCTCTTCCTGATAAAGAGAATTTTATTAAGTAAGTGACCATGAGTCTCTTTCAAGGCCAGAATATCAAGGTTTATAGCACTGAAATTCCTGTGTGAGGACATTAAGAGAATAATCTCTGTACAGATGTTCATGAACCTGTGGAAAGAACATGATTAAATGGATTTTTAAAGAAACTATGTTTATAGATAGGTATTGCTGATAATATCAAGTAGCCCCCTGATTGCAGGCATGTGGCAAAGACTTGCTTCCCCACCACTAAAGCCTGAAGCCACTACCACTAGCAGGACCAATGCAAGTTTGAATGATGCCAGTCGGAGCAAGAGTTCAGGTACCTGCGATGGCCTCTGGTCAGGATTATCCACCAGTTGATATAAGATACTATGTGCATCTATTCACTTGGGGCTGTGAAACCACAAACAAATGGGAAACACAGTGGTAGATTTTCCCTCAGCAGAAGCCCACCAGTGCAGCAAGATCAGGATCCATAATGAAGCTCATAGCCATAATCAAATCTCAAGTCTGATAAGTGTACATGGTCAGCACCAAGACTATATGTGGCTGACCATGCCTGAGCAGGATAGAAAAATAAGATGAAAAGATAGCCATAGTAGTCCAGAGCAATAGACCACACTGCTCTGGCAGCTCTTCCCTTCCATTCCCTTCCAGAAGAGAATCTCTCTTTTGAAAGGTACTAATGGTCTGCTCCATGAGAAGGCAGGGTTGGACTTTAGGTTCTAGGCCTAGTCAGTTCTGTGCATTGTCGTTGGGGATTGGTGTGTTGCTCACCTTTCACCAAGTGTATGCCTAGCTGCTATTTTTATTTTCACTTGTACCAAGTGAAGCATATTGATGGTGAAATCACTCATTGAATTCATTCTTGCTTCAAGGAAAAGGTGCCAACAATTTTTGTTGACTGGATAAATAGGTGCTCTGTCTTCCTTTAAAGTGAGTATGAATTCAGCATGTGATTTCACCATCAATATGCTTTATTCTTATTTTTTACTTTTAGGTAACAAATAGAAAAATAGGTATTTTTTAAATTATATTTTTTACTTTGTCACTAAAAATACTATCTTCAGAAGCCTTCATTTGACATATGATTATTAAATCTCCCCCCCCTCCTCACTTTTATTTGAGAGCAATGATTTAAGGTAGCCCATGACATTATACACATCACAATGTTTAATTTGAGATATAACTCATTGGGATTGACCCCTAAGAAAGTTCTGTCCCCCTCTTGTTTTTTATTGGGAAAGAAAAGTGGAGGCAAAATTTAAAGTAACATATGACAGTCCCCATATAAAAAGCTTTAATTTGACATCTAACTTGTAGTTGTCTGCTCTTGCATTCAGATGATGTAATAGAACAGTTTTCACAATTCCCATTTTTATTTGGTGAGGAGGAGGGATAAATTATTATATTAAATATTGAATAAACTCAATTTTCTTGGTATATACTAAATATTAACCACTTTGTAAGTCGATTTAATTTTAGAGGAAAAATTGTCTTGAGCTGGGTGGGATATGAACCCATGACCTCCTGACAACATGTCAGGTGCTCTAAACCTAAATATATAATCAATTGTATACTTATAAGATATACTTTCCATCTATATGGCATTTATTTGCCGAATTGTGGCTAATATCGCCTGAACAGCGCCTATATGTGACATAATGGAATATGTACTATAGGTTGAGAATGTTCATATCATCAATTAGAGGAGATTTTGATCGGCGGCCCATAGCTCACTGGTTTAGAGCACCTGACATGTTGTCAGGAGGTCAGGAGTTCATATCCCACCCAGCTCAAGACAATTTTTCCTCTAAAATTAAATCGACTTACAAAGTGATTAATATTTAGTAAATTATTATAACCTATAACTCTTCCCCATGTCACAAACTTTCATTTGATATATAACTTACTTATTATGTTTTGCCATGAGGTCTGAAAGATATAGTAGAACAATTCTTTGCAACATTTATTTTTTTGGGGAGAAAGATAGCATGGAGGGAAATTTTTTTATAACTTGTGATAGTCCTCACATCACAAGCTTTCATTTGGCCCATAGTTTATTTCTCTCAGCCCTTGCATTCAGAAGATGTAGTGGAACAATCGTTTTTGTATTTCCTCTTTTTTAATGGGGAAGAAAGTATAGGGAGAAAATGTTTTATAGCCTATGACATTTTCTGTATATCAAGCTTTCATTTTTGATGTATGATACATTAAGTTTAACCCTTGAGTTCAGAAGATAAGGTATAACAACCATCTTGACAAACGCACAAACTAACAAACTGAGAAAACAACAAATGATGAGTGAAAAGCAATTGATAGATAGGTAAAATGGCAGACTTTTGATAGCATCATGAAAAAAAAACAATATAAGAAAATGATGGTATTCTACTGATGTGCATAAATTTAACCTTAAAAAATTCAGCCAAAAGAAACTTTGGCAAAGAAAATGTTCACATACGTAGAATGTATGCAGTGGCAATGCCAAAAGCATTTTAGTGGATGACATGACTTTCAACCTAAAATCAATATTCTTAGCTTTAACATAATGAAAGGATAAAATTCCATGCAAAAGCACTGTTACTATAGTTTTCCAAGTATATTTTATGTTAGAAATCTAAATTTTGTTGATATAAGGGTGAATATCACAATTAAAAAAATATTTTAAAAAAATTGATGTATCAGGCTGAGGAAGAGGTTTTTAAATGATGGCCGAGTGGTTAGTGTGCTTGGCTACTTATCTAAGGGACCTGGGTTCAAGCCCCGGGTAAGGGCATGGATGTATGTGTCATTTTTCTGCTGAGGTCCTGCCATCCTCTCAGACCTTCTACTGTGGCATATAAACTGACAGGCTCCTGTCAGACCTCTGTGGCAAACAGCTGCTTGAGGGGGTATTTATTTATTTATTTTTTTAATGAATCTCAAAGGTCCAAACTACCAAAAATTGAAATAACATTCTGTCTCAATCAAGAAGCTGCTTTTAATGATTGCTTTCCCTTTTAAAGTCATGTTTCATGATTTGCTTAAATATAAGCATCTTTTAATAATGCACATCTACAAGTTTTTCCATTGATAATGCCTTCAAAAGGATATATAACTAATGGGTAGCAATATAATTTGCTTTATCCTGTTCTAATATTAACTGTATATTAGAAGGTGTTTAAAAAGGAGAGCATTGCTTGCCTGGTTAAAGTAAATGCTAAATTGCACATCTGCTGAAGGATTTGGTTTTGATTTACTTGAAAAGAAAGAAATCAGTATAATTTGCAAAAAAAAACCTCTCCAAATATTCTTATGAATTTTTAATGCTCTGAAATTATGCTGCTTTACTTCATAGCCTTGAATCCAAGTCTGTATAATGTAAGAATCTTTTTCTTTAGTTTATATTATTTTCATTAGGTTAATAATAACTATTGACAAATAATTGCTAAGCATTAAGTTTACATTTGACCTCCAGATGTTCAGGCACAGGCCATTAGCATTCCTTTGCACTGTGGTTGATATGATCTTATCTAAAATACCAAATATTGAAGCAGCATTCTGTCTCTTTCTTGGAGCTGCTTTTAGTAATTACTTCCCCCATCAAAGTCATGCTTCATGGACTATTTAAGAAATAAGGACTTTGGATAATGCACATCTACAAATTTTTTCTTTGATAATATCTTTAAAAGTAATGTGTAATGAATAGATAGCATTACAGTTTGCTTTATTCTGTTGTAATATTAACTGTATTTTATACTTAAAAATAATAAAAACTAAACAGAGGTAAAAGAATAATTTGTTGTAATTTATTTTCACTGATGGTTTCCTTCATAAATTTTTAGACAAATATATCTTTAAGACGTTTGAGGACTTTTCTTACATGTGAAGAGATTGATAAAGATGCAGTTGGAAATACTCCTGATAAAGGTAAAGGGACAATAAATATTGAAAATAAGTTTTTTAGCTTGTTTTATAGGAAAAGATCATTTTTCACTTTGTTGTCTATCTATCTTTCACCATGGGTGAAATATGTTCTTTTTTCCCACTCTCCAATTTTGGGATGGGGCGGGGGTGGCTCAGTCGGTAGCGCACCAGGCTCGTAATCTGTAGTTCCCAGGTTCGAGTTCCAGCTGGGTCAGCGTTGAAATTTATCTCCACAAAATTCCCCGCCCTGCCCACGGTCAGTAGGGGACACCGATGGGCTTGGTAATAGGCCGTCGGATGGGACGTTAAGCTGTGGCCCCGTGTGCGGGAGAGCCATACCCTGTGCACATTAAAGAACACACTGGATGGCCTTGACGGGAGGCTACCATCTGTCTCCCAACAGCTATTCCAGTGGGTCCCCTCCCTCAACCTTCTCTGAGCCTTCGGGGTCTATGTGACCTGGCCATTTAGCCCATGGTGTGCAAAAAAGTGCCGCTCAGAGGTAAAACAACACAACCCAAATCCAATTTTCGGTGTTGGGCAGCTACTCACCTTGCCCATTCCTTTGTATGAATCCTGTGCACATTGCAGCTATCTTGAACAATATTGAATTACCTATGATTTGGTTTTGCCTTTCACTTTTTAAATTTATGTTGTTTTGAATTTTGGTGTTAAGTTTTTCATCTTCTGAACTAATCATGCAATTTGTAACCAGTTATCAATTTTGAATTTCTTTTAAAATAGTAGGGGTTGGGGGAGGAGCAGCAGAGGTATTCACTGCTCCTGAAAATGTGAATTTTTAAGTTATATTTTGCTGTTGTTATATAATTGCTATTTTTTTTCTGTAACAGTTAATAAAAATAACACTAGATATGATTAAACGTATTTTAAGAAACTATACCCATTTTTAAAAAAATAGCAGTTGTGCCCTTTTTAAAGATCCTCTTTAAAAAGGGCACAACTGCCTCTTTAAATTTCTCCAGGGAGAGGGGTGGGAGCTCTCCCTGGAGAAATTTGAGAATATCACTTCCTTCAGTTAATTTTTTATCATCCTGCAAAGTATGGCTATTTTTTAAATAGCTCTCAAAACTTTATTTTAGGTGTGTGTGTATACCTTTGAAAAATTTTGTTTCTGTTTCAAAACATAAGTTAATAGAATTCAGTAATATGCATAAATTTTAAATCATTTGATAATTATTTTATGCTCTATCAAGTGATCTGTAATTAAAGAATAATGAAGCATATCATAGTATTGTATACTATTAACTAGACATGCAGGCGATTATTCAGAGAGAGTGCTTAGTGTACTACAACACCTTCCTTAAACCTTTGCTAGCTCAAAATCGAAAAGTGCTAAAACTGTTCACAAGCACACTTCAAGGGTTTGGGGGAAATGTCATATTAACTGTAATTGAATAAAATGATGCTGAAATGGTTGTAGCCTGGCAGGGTTTAGGAAATGAGTCAGTAACCTACCCTTTATTTTAAATTTACAACTGCAAAAGAATAAACATGAAATAAGATACTAATAGCAAGCAATGGAATTAATAGTCAGTTTGATGTCATGTGGCACTTTTTGGTTTTCTGAGACATCATTTTAGCTCTAGTTGAAGATCAGAAATGATTTCAAACTACACTATTGAAATGGCATATGGGGGTCATATATGCTGTTGTTAAGATTGACAAATACAGTATGATCAGGTGCATATCCAGTATTTTTTTAAGGGGTGCTAAACCTAAGTTTTTTTAAATAGCCTCAAAAATATTTGGAACTTCATATACAGATAGTGATGTTTTCAACAAGGCAAACATACACTGAATGTATATATATACAAGCCAACCCCCTTATCCCCCCACCCCACAAACACAAATTTCTTAACTACAAAAATTACAGTAGAGCTTCACAGTGCAGTAATTAAAATTAATATCTTTAATACACTAAGACACTGTTGAATAGTGTCATAGGGTATTAAAGATATTAATTTTTCCTTGATCACTCTATTGTATTGATTTGTATTGTACTCTATAGTATTGCAAGATTTTTTCTTCATGTTATTGAAAGAAATTTCTTTGGTTCAGCAGCCCCCTACCCTAAAAAAAAAAAAAAAAAAAATCCTGGATATGCTCCTGTGCACTGTGTGTAGGGTATGCCTCTCTTGCACATGCTGTTATGGTTTAATATCTGATCTGACAACCTTTCTTCGTCAGTTTCTCTTTACTGAGGGCAGGGTTATGGGTTAGTGCAGACAAACATTGACACAGTTGGGATTTGAACCTGGGAACTGCAGATTATGAGCCTGATGTGATACCCACTGAGACAACCTTTGCTCCTCATGATGCAGTAGTTTATAAATTTGAATTAATGATGAAGTTAGCAGTACCTTAGTAGTTTTATTTTAGGATTCAAAGCTTGGTAATAACTTGAGATGGATTAAAATCTATGTTAAACATTTTTCAGTTCAAACATTACATGTAGGTAGAAGGAAATTCGGTGGAACATTCAACTTCTTTTGATGATAAATGCAATATTTTGTTTCCAGGTAAAATATAACTGTGCTAAATGAATATGCAATACAAAATATCATTGATACTGATGCATTCTGTTCAAAGCAATGTGACATATTCACATTTTATGTAATTTTTGCAAAGAATGTTGTTATTTATTAAGAAATTAACTTATTTGTGCCAATTTTTCTTTCAGGTGAAGCTATTTCTGTACGTGAAGCAACACTGAGTTGGAGAAAAAATGAAGAACCTTTGTTAAAATGTATAAATTTTCATGTTCTAAAAGGAAAATTGGTAGCAGTTGTGGGACAAGTAGGTTCTGGAAAGTCTTCTCTATTGAATGCCATTTTGGGAGATATGATGAAACTAAGTGGAACCATTGATATGAAGGTAAATGCTTAATAGCCAGAAATTGTCGTGGGTATTTATTCGGTTATTATACAGACTAATTTTAATCCTTTAAGTGTATACATCTATTTTTCCCACAATCTTTACAGATTCCATATATAAAGCTCCATCACAAGAAAGTGGTGCCAGACTTTAGGTTCTAGGCGTGGCCAGTTCTGTGCAACATCACAGGGGATTGGTGCATAGCTCTCCTTCCAATGTATACCTAACTATCACTTAAGGCCCCCACAGACGTAAGTTTTACATTCAAGTTGAGCTAAATAGTTTAGCATGAAGGCCAATTATCCCACATAAGGCTCAATTGAGCCTGAAGGAAATGGCTCACTATGTATCCTCAGCATGAGTGGTATAGTTTTGGCAACTTTTGATGAATTGTTATGCTATGCTGCCATTTTATTTTTCGGTAGTTTATACCATCAGTCAAAAAATAATAATAATCGAGTGAGCCAATAGTTATTGAGGAGAAATCTTTTCTCACCTTAATAAAAGGAATTAAATTTTTTTCAACAGACTGGCATAATTGTTTCTGATGGATGAAACAATTTACTTAATCTGTTGTCAACCTTAACTGGAAGAATACCGAGAACTTTGAAAATGAGCATCCATATATGGGATGCTCATCTAGTATTGTGGGTAGTACACTCTGGCATGAATCTAAAGAGTTGTGAGTTTGAGTCCTGTGGCAAAACTCATTTTTTCTGCTAAAGTATTTATTGAATTCTATATCAACAGGCAATGTGTTTCTACTATTGATTGATTTTTGTCATTAATAACTCTTTTAGTGCAGGTGACTTTTTTATTTACATCTTATTCAAAAACAGCGTTGAAACTTTATTGCTTCTCCTGATAATATACATTGCGAGGACCACTGCATTTTGGTGAGAGATACAAGTGCCATTGCAGAAGTGAAGGATAAAACCAATAACTAGTATAGTGGTTAGTACCTTTGGCATGTATCTGGAGATATGTTGGTTCAAGTCCAGTGATGTCAGCAAAACTAATTTTTTCCACTGAAGTATATATTGAATTCTATATCAACAGGTAATATGTGTACTTACTATTGATTAATGAGCATTGTTTTCACTTTGTTGGTTGTCTATCAGTCTCAACATTTAACTTGTTTTTTTTTAGAGATGAAAAATTCTTTTTGGATTAGATGAATATTGATAAAATATTAAAATTTGCACTTCCAAACATTCCAATACTTTTAATAGCAGCCTCAACTGTTTCCTTTATTTCACAAAAAATATAAAATAATAGAAGATAAAAATAAATAACATTTTGGCAAAGGAGATCTACCATGATTAATGTCCCTTTAAATAAAGTATAATTGAGGGAAGTCTTCTTGTCTCTTATCTGTGAATAGCAACCGTATTAAATCTTGATAGACATCCAAGACAACTTGATATAACATTGTTCTTCACTAAACTTTTAAAATGTCTCTACATGTGGAAAGGTCGAACTGAGTGGATTTAAGAAATGAGACTGTGGTAACTGAAATGATGCATGTTCCAGGACCTATGTTCTTTATATTTATGAGATTTTGCTGTGGAATGAAAAAAAACAACAACAACAAAAACACCCTTGATACTGATTGAAAGTTTCAGAAATTCAAATAACTTGTGCAAAATAATCTGATCATCAACAGCTGTTGATGATCAAACTAACACAATAGTCAACTCACTGAGTACTTTTGCTGCTAATTTCTTAATAGTTTACCAATTTGTCACAGTAGCAGATTGATTAGTGCATTTGGTGGCAGAGAAAATGGTATTTGCCTAGTAACACGTGGATGTTTTCTTTCTGTTGAGTCTTGCCTTCCTCAGATTTTAAATGGCATATTATAGTGGAATGTTTCTGTCACCCTCCACAAAAAAGTGGGCTGCCTGGAGAACAAATTTTGGAATCCAAAGCCATAGTGTTTTTGCCTCTTGATTATGGCAGACCAATATATATCCTTCCTTAAAATGTAGTGTCCAAAGCAAGAAATAAAAGGTATTCTACATTTTCCTGAGTGTTTCAAGGAGTTCCCCTGTGCAAATACTTTTAAATTCCACAAGAAACCCTTCATCATTTCAACATATTGCAAGTAAAAAATTTGACAGATTTCTATGTTTTTTTTTATTCAACAGTTTTGATTGAATGAAATTGCATATTGTAAAAATTAGGTCTAATTGCATATTATACATATTAGGTGTAATTCTGTTTTTAAAATAGTAATTAGACGAAGTTCCTTTCATAAAAGTGTAATTTTGGGCATGTTTAGTATTAAAATATCCTTAAGCCAATGAGGTAACCTAACTTGAAAATTCTTCCTTGCTAATTCTCCAGAATCGTCAATGGTAAGTGGAAATTTGCATACTATAATGGAGGTGGTTTGATTTTTTTCAAAATGTATAAATACTAAACTTATCACTTGCTGTTAAATAATTTTTGCAAAAGAATTAGGTTAGAATATTTTAATAAATATATTGCTCTAAAGTTGTTTTTATTCCATTGTAATAAAAGAATTAGAAGGTTAGAATATTTTAATAAATATACTGCTCTAAAGTTGTTTTTACTCCATTGTAATAAATTATATTCTCATTGTATCTTTTATTATTAGATTTACAATAACGTATAATGCTTACTGAGTACTTAAGTTCAGGTACAAAATATAGCAAAAGTTTATAATTATATATTCAGCCAAAGTACTAAATTGTATATGTTTAGATATTTATAGCACTGTTGTAAAAGGAATATTCTATTAGATATATGTCCATCCTTCAGGACTTTATGTTACACTGATGTGAAAATTACAGAATAATGTATCTCCAAAAGTATGTAAGGGAATGACAAGAAATATGATGTGCATTTAAGTTTTGCAGTGCAGGAGAAGAAATGCATGCAGATTTCAACCTACCCATATATGCAAATTAGGGTAGTATTTTGCAGTAATTGCCACTCATATCTATTTCAGCCAGCCTGGTGTTAATTTGGATAGCAATTTTGACTTTGTGATATCACAAAGATATATGGATAATTTGTGTATGATGAGGAGTATTATTTAATCTTAGACTGAAGTATTTAGAACCTTAAATGTACCACAAAATGTCCTCTGTTACTCCATTATGTAGTATTTTTCTGAATGATATTTGTATTTGCGGAAAAGTATTTTGAGTTATCAACACTTTTATCCTTTATCTTTTGGTTTTGAGTACCATTGCATTAAAATGTTTAATGATATTTTCCTTTTTATTTAGGGAAAAATAGCCTATGTTCCGCAACAAGCTTGGGTGCAGAATAATACCTTAAAGCAAAACATACTTTTCGTTCGACAAATGAATGAGAACTTTTATAATAAAGTTTTGGACAACTGTTGCTTAAAGCCAGACTTGGAAATGCTTCCAGGAGGAGATATGACAGAAATAGGAGAAAAAGTTAGTTTATATATTTATATTGAAGTAAAATCAAGTTTTTCTATTTAATTATATATCATATGATGATTGGAGCTGAAATAATTTAATTATGTTAAGTGTTAATTTCGATGATAATGGTGATCAGTTCTCCTTTATCTTAAAGAATTTCGTCTTCTCTATGAAGATACAAAGATGGGAAACAACTGGGACAGGAGTTGGCTCATCTGTTAGCATGTGAAGCTGGTGACCTGATGTTCTAAGTTTCAAGCCTCGTGTGCAGCATCAAAATATTTTCTGTTAATTTTCTTTCTGCCCTTGGTGAGAAACTAAAGGTCCCAGTGGGATCCCCAGTGGGATGTATGGGGGGGGGGGGGGGTCACCTTAGTTTTGATATGCTTTCTGATGTCAAATGATTCACCGTGACCAATGGAGAACAGAGATACGCAAGAAAGCAAATAAATCAATGAAAATGATATATATATATATTAAAAAATCTAATCTGATATTAAAATTTGGACTTATTTAATATTTTATTGTTAATAAATTTGAAAACTGAATAGTTGAAATTTCATTTCAATTTGGCTGGAATAAAATTAACTGGGGCTGTACCAAGCTGTATCCAAACATGGCAAGGTGATTGAAGGTGAGGATTCTGTGATGGCTAGGTGGGCTGAGCATCAGAGATCTAAGCAATGTGATTATTTCTGCTCCCTTTGTTTATAATGAGAATAGATGCATTACTGGTTTTAATGATGGCCCTATGTTACATTCTGAAGTCGCATTGGCTATCTCTACATTGAAACTGCATAAATTCTCAGGGGTGGATGAAATCACCACTGAAATACTTAGAGCTGGGAACATTTGTGTTGTAACATGGGTCACTGAAATTTGTTGTCTGTCTGTCCATCTGTAAATATTGAATTTTTTTATTTACAGAGATAAATTTAAAATTCTTTTTGTGTTGGATAGGTATTGATGAAATATTATGATATGCACTTTCCAAATCTCCCAAAAGCTATAATTGTGCCCTCTAATGGTAGAAAATTTTGAAAATTTCAAACCAATATTGCGAACAATGTATTTATGCAAGAAATTTTGTTGGTGGAATGTGAAGGTCATGAAGTTTCCATTGCCAGCAATGAGCTGACCCCTTAAACCCAGAAAGGGTGGGGGAAAATACACTTCTTTTTTTTTAGTTTTAGCTGATAATTGTTTGCTTTTAGAGATAAATGAAGAATTTTTTGGGGTTAGATAGGAATTGATGAAATATTATGATTCACACTTTTTAAAACTGTAATTGCACCCTCTAATGGTGGAATAATTGGCAAATTCCAAATTTTCAAAACAATATTGCAGATGATGTATTTAAGCTACAAATTTAAAATTTTGGTGGTGGAATGTGAATGCTATGAAGTTTCCATTGGCAACAATGAATTGATCTCATAAACCCAGAGTGGGCAGGAAAACGTGCCTTTTTGTTTTTAAAGATAATTGTTTGTTTATAAAGATAAATTAAAAATTCTTTTTAGGTTGAATAGGTATTGATTAAATATTATGATTTGCACTTCCCAAATATCCCAAAAGCTATTACTGTGCTCTCAACTGGTGGACAAATTTAAAAATTCCAAAATTTTAAATGAATATTGCAAATGATGTATTTATGTTAGAATTTGAAATTTTGTTAGTGGAATGTGAAAGATACCTTGTTTTCATTAAAAAAAAACTGATAATTGGAAAACTCATTTACTTGGATTGGTACTAATGAAATATTGTAATTAACATTTTTTAAAACTTAGATAATTTAAATTCATGTCATTACAGATCACTAAATGTAGAAACAGCAGCACTAATGGCTTTTGCAAATAATTTATATATAACAGAAATTTGAAATTCAAGTAGTAGCTTTTCAAGATATATTCCATTTACCAAACCTGAATGTTTTCAATTTCCTCAGAGGGGTATGGTAAATGAAACTTTTTATATTTAAGAAATAAACTAAAAATTATTTATATGTTGTATAATTACTAATAAAATACTATTGTATTTGCTCCCATCCATTAGCTCAAATTAAAACTTTTAAGGAGTGAAAATGTAGGTAGAGGAAAAATTTCATTGTATTTGAAAACGAGATTCTCATATGCGCCTCTGGCGATATGCCTTCTTCTAGTTATGATAAAGGTGTTGTTTCCAAGGATTTTACTAGAGCTATTATTTTCCCTATTTTTAAGAAAGGTTATCATAGTTCTTGTGATAATTATAGGGAATTAGTTTACTTTGTTCCAGGTAAAGTTCTTTGCATGATTATACTTAATAGAATTAAGAATTTAGTTGATGAACAACTGCATGATGAACAATGTGAATTCAGAAGTGGTAGGGGATGTGCAGATTCTTAAGAAATGTTTAGAGTTTCAGAAACCTGTGGTTACTAGCTTTATAGATTTTAAAAAGGCTTTTGACTCTGTTGATTAACATAATTTGTAGTTGACAGTTTGATCATGTGGAATACCTGACAAGTTAGCTAGTGTAATGAAAGCTCTCTATAATAACACTGAATTGTGTATGAGAGTTGGTAAGGCATGTAGCGATTGGTTTAGCATTGCTAGTGTTCTCTTTAGTTTGGTTATTATGTTATGCAAAATTATTTGCAAGGGAAAGATTTTGGTTTTAAATGGTCTAGAGCATAGATTCCCAACGGGGGCGATACCGCCCCCCAGTGGGGGCGCTGGAGCCTTCCATGGGGGCGGTAGCAGATCCAGAGGCAAATGGGGGGCGTTGAGGCAGTCAAGAGGGGCGGTCAAATAAATAAATTGAATGGAATTTTCTGTGACAACCTTTTTATCTCTTCTATTCTGTGGTGTCTTCCAAAAGGTTGGGAATCACTGGTCTAGAGATTTCAAAATTTCTGATTTAGATTATGCAGATCATTTGACCCTGTTGGCTACTTGTTGATCAGATGAATTCTTTCATTAGGTCTGTTCATGAGAATGGTAATAGAGTAGGCGGTGATAAACAGAGAAAAAAACTAAAGTGATGAAAATTGGTCAGGCAGATAGTGCTTCAGTTGCTTTGAATGGTTGCACTCTTGAGCAAGTGTCTCAGTTTAATTATCTTGGCAGTTATGCAACAGATATTGGTGATGTGCTGCATGAGATAAATAGAAGAATAGGGATTGCTGCTGGGACTTTTAAGAATCTATGGAGAGTTGGGAGAAATAGGCATGTACACCTGAAGACTAAAATTAGGCTGTATAATAGTTTGGTTCTTTCTAAAGTTAGTTATGGTAGCAAAACAGGAAAAGGGGGAGATCTAGGATGTGATGGGCAGACAATGTTAAACAGGACCTTGCTAAAATTGGCCTACAGTGGCCAAATGTAGCAGCTGTAGCTCAGAACAGACATATCTGGAGAGGAAAATTACACAGTCTGGTAGGACCTCCATAGCCCACTAGACATTGATATAAATTTGGGATGCTATTGAAATTTTATGAAATGGAAATATTTTCAATGTGGTATTGTATGAAACTAAATCTTGGTTACTGCTGCCAGATCTGTTCTTTAAACACTATAGAACTTCAGTGAGAAAATACCTTTTGCCAGGAGATGAAATTTTTTATAGTGCTTTGCTACGGTGAGTTTAAAAACATTAACTCTGAGTTGATTACTGGACTTGTGGAATTCTGTATAATCAGTACCAATATTTAGATGTCCCCCCTCTTAATTATTGCACAAGTTTAACAATTTAAGCAAAATTATGCTTTCAAATAATATCTTGATAAGAGTGTATAGTATTTATTTATGTAACTTCTGTCTTTGGTTTATTGTTCATGCAATGTCAAAGCAGTTCTTACTTTTTAACTTTTTCACTAATAGATCAGACTTACACAGAACTGGAAATAAAATAACTCAAGGTTTGCACAATGTTAAACTTACTGTTTAAGTCTCTTTGATAGAATAAAATTTGTTGAGGTGTCCATAGCATATGTCTTTTGGTAAAATATGACTTCTTTTTAATTTTGCCTATTATTCTGTGTAACTCTTGAATGATATGCCTACTGTAAATTTAGTAATAATTTTTTTACACTATTAATGTCCAAATAATATAGCAATGCAGAATTTAGGTGTTACATGCCTTTTCATTGCTGATTTGTGTTTTAAATTTTAGGGTGTGAACTTAAGTGGGGGTCAGAAGCAACGAATAAGTTTGGCTCGTGCTGTGTATCAAGATGCTGATGTATATCTTTTGGATGATCCACTTAGTGCTGTTGATGCACATGTTGGAAAATACCTTTTTGATAATGTTATTGGACATAAAGGAATGCTGAGAAAGAAGGTAATTGTATTATATATTATAAACAATAATAAGCACAATAATTTACACAGTTCTGCATGTTTTTAGACTTTTTTTTTTATATATAACAAGTTAAAGCTTCTATATCATTATTTTTTTTAAAAAATAATCGTTAATGTATCATTTTTTTTTTAAAAGTGATGGCTATTTTTGTAATAATTATAGGGGAATCAATTTACTTTCTGTTCCAGGTAAAGTTTTTTTGCATTATTCTGCTTAATAGAATTAAGAATTTGGTTGTTGAACAATTGCATGATGAGCAACATATATTCAGAAATGGTATGGGATGTACAGATCAAATATCTTCATTTGGGGGAGATTTTTTGAGAAATGTTTAGAGTTTGAAGAACCTCATAATCATAGCTTTCTATAATAATACTGAGTCATTTGTGAGAGTTGGTAAATTTGTAGAGAGCTGCACCAAATAGTTAATGGTTAGAACAGAAACAGACAGCTATGCAGGGATAAACATGGTAAGGTTATTGAAGGTGAGGCTGAGCATTTCATTGATGTTCTGAACAATAAAGTTAGTTCTACTCCCATTGTTTGCAATGATGTTGATGCATTACTGGCTTTAGTGGCTCTATATCACAATTGGAAGTTCCTTTGGCTGTCTCTCATACCCCTCCAGGGATAAATGAAATTACCACTGAAATGCTTAGAGCTGGGAATGTTTCTTATCACATTGCTGACTGAAACATTGAATATTTTTTTATGAGAAAGTTGTTGTTCCTACTGATTTTACCAGAATTATTATATTATACATATTTTAATGAAAGGTGAGTACAGTTCTTAGGATAATTATAGGAAAATCAGTCTGCTTTTTGGTTCAGGTAAGTTCTTTGCATTATTGTGTTTAATAGAATTGCGAATTTGGTTGATGGACAACTGCATGATGAGCAAGCATGTATTCAAAAGTGATGTATAAATGCATAGAAATATTTTCACTTGGGGAGAATTTTGAGAAATATTTAGAGTTTGAAAAACCTCATAATGAAAGCTCTCTATAATAATACAGTCGTATGTGAGAGTTGGTAAGTCTGTAGCAATTGGTTTAGCATTGCAGTTGGAGCTCAACAAAGGTGCATTTGGGTCCTTTTCTCTTTTGTTTATTTAAAGTTTTGTTATTGATTATGTTATGTGGAATTCACTGCAAGGGGAAGATTATGGCCTTGCAGTACAACTTAAATGATCTAAAGAATCTTGAAAAATTTTGATTTAGATTATGTTGATGATGGCCCTTTTGGTAAATGACGTTGATGAGATGAGCGTGATGAAATGACATTGATGAGATGAGACAGCTATAACTCTTTTGTTATAGCTGTTAAAATCATTCATGAGACTGGTAATTCAGTAGTTAACATAGAAAATTGGGTCAGGCTGATTGTGCTTCAGTTGTTTCTAATGTTTGCAGCCTTGAGCAAGTGTCTCAATTTAATATATTTTGGGAGCTGTATGTGGTGATGTGTAATATGAGATAAATAGAGGAATAATGATTGCTGCTGGAACTTTTAAGACTCTAGTTGCTGAAACAGTGCACTACTTGTTAATTGCAGAGAACTGAAACTGCAATTGGCAAGAGATTGCTGTGTTTTGTAATAAGTAGAATGTTTCAAATTTCAGCTTGAAGACCAATTCAAACAGGTATATTTTCAAAACCTTTATCAACCATATTACATTAGTGTTCAAGGGTTATTGAAAAGCATTCGGAATGGCTATCTTTATATTACTTAGTTTAATATTTAACACAATTAAATTTACGTAAAAAATACTTTTATTAACTTATGGCTTAGCCCATTTAATACACAAGTGCACTACACTGAAGTGCCATTGAATTAGGGATAGTAGATGTTATCCAAATTCAGTACTGCAAGTCCCGCATTTGTGCACATGTGGCTGAAACTCTGGTCATATATAGCTGTCAGCTTTGGCTTCCCCAAGCATTCATTATGAGAAGCATAATGAGAAAGGCATAGAATTTAGATGCCTTTGACAGAGGGCAGATTGTAGGTGCTCGATGGATGGGACACTCGATCTCCGAAATTGTTGATGAATTTGGATTTTCTTGTACAACAGTTTCAAGAGTGTTCCAGGAATATGAAAATTCTGGCAAAAAAACGAGCACCCGGACAAAGTACAAAGGACAACCAGCCTTGAATGATCATGGGCTTCACTGTCTGACCCACCTCATACGGACCGATAGGGGCCAGATGTCATCTGAAATCACCTTCCATCTGAACGCAGGTTCCAGCTGGGAAGTCAGTGCATGGACCGTGCAATGCTCACTTCATCATCTCGGCTTCGGGAGCCACTGTTCTATGAGAGTCCCACTTCTAACAGCATGACAACAGACTCAGTGCATTGCCTGGGCTAAAGAACATCGAAACTGGACCATTGAAAATTGGCAACAGATAGCCTGGAGTGATGAATACTGATTTAAACCTTATCACACTGATGGGAGACTGAGGAAGACTTGGTGCTCTGACTTCGAAGAGTCATGACGTGTTTTACATTGCTCCTGGATTAATGTATTAGCTATTCATTTACTTAACGTACCTAATAACCTTGGGCGAGATCAGGTTAAAACCCTGGTGTAGCTCTTGGTAGGTAGGCTTAGCGAGTTTAGCTTAATATTTTACTTAAATTTTGAGTTTTTTTAGTTAGCCTTTCAGGTTAATTATTTCCAGGACAACTTTACAAGCTAAATCTGGATTATATCACGGGATTTCTACATTCTAATAGATATTTGTATTAGTACAGGCCAGTAGCCGACTTGAGTTGGCCGCTATTAGCATCGGAAAAGTACACTGCCAATAGCTGGCTTAAAGTCAGCCGTTATTGGTAGTGGAAGAGTACTTGCTAATAGCTGACTCTGAGTTGGCCGCTGCTGGTCTGGAAATTTACTCTTATTTTTTTTCACGTAAGTTCTGCAAAATCCTCCGTTGAGGTATTATCTAATTGCTATTTTGTTTACCAAGTTCTTGTGCTTACTTTCATTCTTATCGCTACTGTTAAAATTGTGATTATTATTATTTTATTCGTTTATCATTAGATCTTGTATCTAGCGCTTGTATTATTTATTACAGTTACTCAGTTTTGAGTTTTTACTGTTTCTAGACAGATTTCTGACAGTTATCAGGAATCTGTTCTTTTAAAACTTGTTCTGATCGCTTTTGACAGTTGTAGCTCTTGGCAGTTATAACTGTTGTTTTGCATTCGAAACTTTTGAATTTTTTCACATTATTTTTGTGAAATTGTTCTTTTTTGATATATTTATATTTATATCCTTTGTAATTTTCATATTAATTTTTTGCTTTATATTTCCAAAAACTCAAATCTTAAAGCTGATACATTATGGCTAATTCTGATGTCATGGATTCTCAATCCGTCCTCGTCCTGACAGAGAGCTTCGGCTTCAGTGACATCACATCAAATGACACAGAGACCGCTGTGGATCAAGTCTCACTGGAACCAACTCAAATGAGTTATTGCGCACAAATTTGGGCTTTTTTATCCGAGAAAAACAAAAGAAATTGTTCGATCTGAACAATACAATTGAAAAGATGCCTTCTATGAAGGAATTACATGGTCTCCTTCCAGACAATCGAGCTTTATTTAATGATGTTATTTTAAGCTGTTTCTACATGGAAAAGGAAATAAATGAGCACGTTTGCACTGAGCACTGCTCAAGTCAGATTATTGTCTTGGAATCAATCCAAAATCTTAATCCCACTCCAAACACGGAATGTATATTTACACAGATGAAAATAACTCCTCTATCAAACCAAAAAAGAGGGTTGTAGGAAAGAATTCCAAAAAAGGGAAAGCTCATAAAAGAGCTCTATCACCTAACCCAGAATCCACTTTTGCCTTCAAGACTCGTTTTTCGGCCTTGGAGGAAGAATTTTTAGATCCTCCAGCTTCAGAAATGGAAGCTGTTGATGCAGCTGGCATTCCAAAAAGAAAATGCCAAAAATTTTGGGAAAATCCCTCCAATCATACTGAGATCGCCAAAGAATTGGATTAACATCAATAAAAATCTAGTCAAGATAGCTGTTGAATCTTTCACAGCCAAATCGTCTGGAGATACTGTACCCAATCATTGCCAATCAAGACAAAATCGGCATTGTATTTTGTTTGAATAACTGATAAGATAATTTTGTAAAAATTAAATAAACTAAACATTTAAGTAATGATAAAAATATTATGATTTATATATATATTAAGGTAATGAATTACTTAAGAAAAATACAGCAAACTTAATTTTTTTTAAATTTTTTACTGAATCTAAAATGCAAAAATGCATTAAAATCTTGTAATTTTTCTTTAAAAATTTCTTATAAAACTTACCTGTCTTTTTTTTAATTTTTTTGTCATTATCTTAATTAAATATTTTTTTTGTTTGGATATAGCATGACCTATTTTTGCTCATGTCTGTAAATGGTAGCTAGGTAGTCAATGGAAGGGGAGCTTTGCACCAATCCCCTGTGATGATGCATAGAACTAGCCAGTCCTAGTACCTAATGTCCGACCCCACCTTCTTGTGGCGCAGGGCATTAGTATCTTTCAAAAGAGATACTCTCTTGTGGAAGAGAACAGAAGGGGAGGTTTGCCAGATCAGAATGGCCTACTGATCTGGACTACTATGGCTACTTTTCTTTTTTCTACCCTGCTGAGGACTGGCCAAACACACAGGTTTCTGGTGCTGACCATATATACTTAACCGAACTGGAATAAAGCTCTAAGCTTGATTATGGATCCCGAATTTGCTGCATTTGTGGGCTTTTGTGGAAGGAAAATCTTCCTCTGTGTTTTCTGTTTGTTTGTAGGTAGACAGCCCAAATGAGTAAATTCACAGGATATGTTTTATGAGCTGATGGATAATCTAAGCAAAGCCCATTGCAGGTATCTGAACTCTTGCTTTTACAGGCATTGTATTAGCTATAACTGGGTCTTTCAGAGACAGTCATGGTTTGCTTACTACTGAAGTTGATGAAGAATGGGAACATTTTTTTAAATAGACTTTTCTTGAAACTAACAGTACTCGTTTTAGGAAAAAGGAGCAGAGTAGGGAAAATTATTTGAGTGATAAGGCACTTGAACTTATTTCAGAAAGAAAGAACTGTAGAAATGTCCTTAATCAATACCATATTAGTCCTAATAGAAAACATTGCAGAGAACTTAATAAAAATGTAAAGGATCAGTTAGCTGCTGATAAGAATCTTTGGCTTGATGGCTTGACAGCAAAAAAGCAGAGAGCTGTACCAGATAGTTAATGTTTTGTATGGTAGAAAACGGACAGGTATACAGGGATTGAAGGATAAACAAGATAAGGTTATAGAAGGTGAGGATTCTGTCATGGCTAGGTTAGCTGAGCATTTCAGTGATGTTCTAAACAATGTGATTAGTTCTACTTCCAGTTTTGTAATCTCCAGTTTGGCTATTGATTATGTTATGCAAAATTCATTCTAAGAGAAAGTTTTTGGCCTTAAATGGTCTGGAGATCTGAAAATTTCTTATGTAGATTATGCTGATGATTTATCCTTTTTTTCAAATGATGTTGGTGAGATGAACTCTTTCATTCGAGCTGTTCATGAGACTGGCAGTAGAGTAGGTTTGGTTATAAACAGAGAGAAAACTAAAGTGATGAAAATTGCTCAGGCAGGCTGTGATTCAATTAATTTGAATGGTTGCACTTTTGAGAAGGTGTCACAGTTTAAATATCTTGGGAGTTATGTAACAGTTACTGGTGATGTACAGCATGAGATTAACAGACGAATAGAGATTGCTGCTGGACTTTTAAGACTCTACAGAGAGTGGAGAAATAGGTGTATACACCTAAAGACTAAAATTAGACTGTATAATAGTTTAGTTCTTTCTAGGGTAGTTATGTTAGTGAAACTTGGATGCTTTGTAAACAACATAACAGGAAACTTGATGCTTTTGATTCTAAATGCTTACACAGTATCTTGAGCATTTGGTGGTTCAACTTTGTAAGTAATGATGAGGTTAGGCAAAGGAGTTGGCAACCTCCTTTGAGCAGCATAATGTTTGGAGAGAGATTCCATTGATTTGGCCATGTTGCCTCTATGGATAATTATTGATTAGCAAATAGGGTTATGAACAGTGTGCATAAAGGCCTTAGAAAGAGTGGCAGACTAGGATGCAGTGGGCAGACAATGTCAAACAGGACCTTGTTAGAATTGGTGGGCAGTGGCCAGATGCAGCAGATATAGCTTAGGACAGATATGCTTGGAGAATTAAATTGCACATTCTGATTGGACCTGCGTAGCCCATGGCTGCTTGAGGATGATGATGATGATGATTTCTTCTCATTTTTTTTAAATTCTAATGTTGATTTGTTTATTTGACTGATGACAGCTGCTGAAAAGTCTTATTCATAAACAAATACCCTTTCTACTGATATGTATCATAACCATTTTTGTGAATTTTTTTAAATAATTTTTTAACATTGCCATATGCATTTGTTTAATACATACCTCTATAAAAGTTCTATGAAATCGAAACTAGTCATCGTTTTTGTTAAATATTTTATTTTCAGAAAGTCCAAAATTAAAGGCTGATTAATTGGATGTACATGTTATAATTCTTTTCACTAGTAATTTGGTAAAAAAGTTCTAAAGTTTATCTTTTTTTTGACTGAAGCCAGTTGAGAAAAGCTTGACCACAGGGTACAATTCAGTTTTTCAGGTCTGGCATGGTAAGGGTTAATACCATTTTAGTTTCTTTTTCCTTTGCAATTTTTCAATATTTATTGCCATTAAAGCAAAAGAGCAGTTCTGTACTTATTGTTTTGCAGTATGTCTTTTTTAGCATGACTGTTAAATTTATCTGAAATTATTTTTTCTCCTTCTGCTAATTTTAGTAATTTTTTAGGTTGTTACATTTTTTTAAATTAATAAATGTGACATATTTATTTATGCTTTAATCCACAGACAAGGGTTTTGGTGACAAATAATATTTCCATACTCCCAGATGTGGATAATATTGTCACTATGAAAGATGGCAAGATAGAAGAAGCAGGCACTTATGAGGAATTGATGAGCAGGAAAGGGCGATTTTTTTCATTTATTGTGGAACATCTTAAAAGGCAAGAGGATTCTGAAGATAAAAACGAAGAAGCTGAAAGGTACCCCAATAGTGCATTTTTTTAACTTTGCATTTTGATGTAATGGAGTATTGTAAAAGGTAGCAATACCCTTAATAATCTCACACAATTGCATTTTTACTTAAGTGTTAGGCTTACTGGAACAAAGATTTAAGATGAGATAATATAGTGTGAAACACCAGATTATTCAATACTTTTGCTGAAGCTTTAATATGTTTAAAAAATAGTATATTCTCTTCAGCTCTCTTGAAACATGTTACAAAACTTCAAATCTAATATCCTTTGCAAAAATATACTGCAAAAAATACTTTAATAAGAATTATAGAACTACTGGAAATTTTTATGCCACAGTTAGGCAAGCAGTACTTTGTATTTTCAAGCTTTTACTAACATTTTTCAATAAAAGCATATTTAGTGGTGCTCAGTAATAACCCTATAAAAAAGTTCCTTTAATTGAAAAATAATCAAGAAAGTTCTGAAATGTTTTAGTTAAAATTAACAAAATTATTGTGCTTTTTTATTTAAAATTAAAATTTTACATCTAAAAATAAAATTTAAAATTTCTTTTCCCTTGAATACACAAGAATATATTTCATCTATAACCTTAGAGAAGAGAGAGGTTGATCTAGTGGGGAACCTGTTGGTTTCTAATCTGATATTTTCTTGATTGATTCCCAGAAATATAGTAAATTTTATTGTTCTAATAATTGGGAGAGGGAGATCAAAGTGTTTGGTTTCAGATAAAAGGAACCTTGATTTGAGTCCCCAGTTAAGGTATAGATAATTCTTATGCTGCCTTTTTCGGCTGAGATCTCATCTTCAAGATTTTCTCTGTCATATTATACTGATATTCTCATGTCAGACTTCTGTAACAAACAATTGCTTGAGGGTTAAAAAATGAGTTATACCTCAAATTGAAGCTTGTGACATCTAAATTTTCATAAGCTACCTCAAATCACACCCCCTCTTGTCCACTAAAAAAAAATGGGGAGATGAAAGCTACTGCAGTCATATGTAAAATGAAAGCTTCTGAAGATAATGTTATTAGTATTAACTTAAAAAGATAAAAATAATACTAACGCATACTAGTGTTGCAATTAATCACTGAATTCATATTCACTTCAAAGGAAGGTTGGACACCAATTTACATGTCCTGTCTTCCTTTGAAGTGAATGCAAATTCAGTGACTGTTTTAATCACTGATGTGCTTTAGTTTTAGTTATTTTTAAAACATTTTACCTCCTGGAACAAGCTGACTTTGTAAAGCAAAAATTAATGGATCTTTATAGGAATCAAACTTTTTCACATACCACAAAAAAGGCAAATCAAAAATCAAATGTATATGTCATGCCTAAAATGATCATAGATATCTGTAGTTTTAGGAGGGATTAAATTTGTATTTTGGTAGAGAAAATAAGCTACAGAAAGGAAGACAACCTAATATCTATGTTTGAAATAATTAGTCGAAAAAAATTGGTTGTCCTGACTAGAATTCGAACCCAGGTCTCCCAGAAGCATTCTGGGCATCATCTGGGAAACCTAGATTCAGATCCCAGTTAGGACAACCAATTTTTTCCAACTAATTATTTCAAGCGTTTCTTGTCTACAGGACCTTTTCCTGTGATACTACTTTGTGTTACTAATATCTATGATTGAATTGCATTGAAATATAGAGCATAATTTATTATTGTTCTTGATTGAGGATGAAAGCTGGCATACAAAAAACACTAATTTGATAATGTTCCTCTGGTCATAGTTTGCCCGGTTATAATCTTTTACCCTTATTATTTTTACATGGGCCTTCTACACCCATTGTTATTTTCCCCTTTTTTATACTTGTTGCCCTTTTACATTCTATATTTTTATTGGCTTTTGTATTGTATTTTATCACCGTTATGTGTTGCGTTTTAAGCTCTTTGGTTGCGAGTTTTCATGATTTTTATCTGTTTTTTACTATTTGTCTTGTCTGGTACATTATGGCCTTAGTTGTTGATGTGCTATTAAAACCTAAACAATCAAACGTCATAGTTTGAAGTTGGTCAATTAGTATTAATAGCATGCTTGACATTTAAATCATCAGATTATTTTGTGCTGTTGGTGCAATGTGGTGTAGTTTCCCTTGCACCATTAAACCCCAAACAACCAACCAATCAAAAAATTATTTACAACAAAGCTGGGGAAAATTCTGTTGATCATCGCAGGCAACTGTTGTGGGAATTATCGTAATATGATGATTGTTATGATATTTTAAATAGTAGCATGAAATTTAAATCACATTGATAGCTAAAACTGTGGGATTTTCTACCCTTTTATTAAAAACCTTCTATTTTAAGCCTAAGCCTTCTATTAAAAATAGAAGAAATTAAATTTTATGTGATGTCTTATGGCATAATGTTACCTAAATAAATTAAATATAAATGTAGAAATTACTGTTTAAAATACAATAAAAATTTCAAAGTAAAGCAGTTTACATCATTTTTATAACAAACAAGATATAATACATTGTTTTATAAATTAATATGTAGCACTTTATATAAAACTAAAAAAAGTTGTCATCCAAAATATATGAAAAAAAATTAAAAATGAGCATATTAAGCATATACACATTACATACATATATATATTACTTACTGTATTTAAATATACATAATGCAAATTTTGGATTGTTTTATGCAAAAACAAGCATATATTTTTAAAATTCCACGTATTTCCAAATTTCCATGGTTGAGAGGTTAGTATTCTTGGTTGCTGATCAAAGGGACCTGGGTTTGAGCCCTAGGTAAGGCATGTATGTTTCTGTTGTCATGTATGTTTGTGTGCCCGCCAACCTCACTGATCTACTATGGTGTATAAACTGACAGGCTCCTGTCAGACCTCTCTGGCAAGCAGCTGCTTGAGAGAGTATTTATTTATTTTTTTTTTCTTTCACAGTAAGGGTGTATTGCACCATAGACACCGAACCATAACAAATGAGAGTGAATCATCTGACTATATTAGAGGCATAAGCCAAGTAGAAATAGCCACAAGTAGGCAGTCATCTCTCTCTTTAATAAGAACTCCATCCATTGAAGTAATTCCCAAACCGTTTGGTGCATTATTGATAGAAGAAGAAAAAATGGAAATAGGAAAGGTGAGTGAAAGAAATGACATACCATCATGTATCTCTTTTTAGGATTTGCATCAACAAAAGAAGGTTATTTTTGTAAGTCTAAAAAAATTGATCAAGATTTTAAAGAATAGCTAATCGACTTAACTAACAAATTATATTAAAAACACTTGCTACCCATTTGCTTTTGTAATAAATACAAGTTTGCTTTGCTTAATTAACTCTAAATGAAGTAACAAATCAGCACTTTAGCGTCGATTTAAATCTTAGAGGAAAAATTGTCTTGAGCCGGGTGGGATACGAACCCACGACCTCTTGATAACATGTCAGGTGCTCTGGACCGCCATGGTCCTGACATGTTATCAGGAGGTCGTGGGTTCGTATCCCACCCGGCTCAAGACAATTTTTCCTCTAAGATTTAAATTGACGCTAAAGTGCTGATTTGTTACTTGATTGAATCTGTCGAGTTTATATCATTATTTATTAACTCTAAATGCTTCTAGTACCAGAAGGTTTTTTTTTTAATAAAGTAGCCAATTACCTGTAAGGACCTATGACTAGCCTTACATTGAACTGGTATTTTTTTATGAATAAACAGGTAATTGTGTAACATTAATTAAGGAATAAAATATAAGCAATTTTATTTTAGCAGCTGTGATTTTAGCAAAGTTTGAGCTTTTTTTTATTGTTATGAAAGTTAAGATCAAATGACCAATTTTTATTGCAAAGTGTCATTAGTCAGTATTCTTTTACAGAAGTATTTAAATGTTTGGATCTTGTCATAGAAAAGAGCTTTTTTTTTTCTTCACTTTGTCATCTGTCTGCTTTGTGACATTTTAATATTTTTGAAAATAATAAATAAAAAAATATTTTTTGAGATGTGATCCCATTTAATCCCATAATCCCATGAATTATGATCCCATTTTCCAATTTTCCAAAAGTTTGAATTTCCAGCATTATAGGGTGCTGAAATTGGAAAAAGGCAAATTTTAAATAAATATTGTTAAGAGATGATATATGTTAGTATTTTCATCTTTAGATGGCAGAGTGGTCAAGGTATTTACATTGACAACCTTCTTTCATGTGTGATGGTTCAACATTTATTTTTATGTTCCTTAACCAATTTATTTGCATAATTATTATTTGGGGTCATTATCTTTTCTTTGAACCATCATCAATTTTCTTTGCCATTAGCTTGAGTTGGCAATCAGCAACATTTGGATTGATAGCTGCTAAACAATCGTCACAGTGAGTGTCAAGGTTACAATTGCTTGTGTTGTACAAATGAATAGTTAGTTATGCAAATGTGGCTCACTGACATGTTTGTAGGTACATGCAGCATTTGTCTTAATCCAATGTAAGGGTAGTAGTAGTAGTTGGCTAGTAGAAGAGGAATTGTAGTTGAGTTGTTTTAAGGTGAGGGGGAGCTCGATGTTTATGTAATTGGATTATAGTAGAAGAAATAGATTTGAGTAAGAATAATTGACCTGCATATTTGGTGAATTGATTTCAATAAATATTTGATTTTATTGATATTGTTTAGTAACAAAGTATTTGTAAGGTATTTGTAAGGCCCTCTAGCAGTGTTTATTTGTAAGGCCCTCTAGCAGTCTAGCAGTTGTTTAATAACAAGGTATTTGTAAGGCCCTCTAGCAGTGCTCTTTTTTCCAACTTATTAGTTAAAAAGACCACAGATACTTATAATATTCAATTTAATCCACGATAAAAGCTGTATTACAATAAGTCATTCAATCAGCCAACATAAGCATGTTGTGTGATTTATGAGCTTATAGCAACAAGAGCAGATATGAGCCCATTGGCTACTTTTCTATGCTCTTGTGCCTGAGTTGACATATCTACATTTATCTCTGCTCATCCTGTATCTTTACCTAATCATAAAGGAGTTAGACAGTGACAAATGATTATATTTACCAGTCCTTGGTTCTCGCTGATACAGCAGCTAAGGTTGACCTTATTTAGATGTTGAAGCAGTTGTCTGATGTTCCTAGCTGCAGGTCAAATTTTCTTTTCTTAGCTTACCAGTCCTATAACCTCAGCTTGATGTTAAAGTGCAGAAGAAGGTTGTAGAAGCGTTTATTATGCGTCACTTTATTGGATGAATTGTAGACAGTCTTTCATGATGTTTGGTTGTGGTCCTGTCTTCAGTTGTTACCAAGGTTATCTTTCTTGGCCTTCACCAACTGCTCTGTGTAACCAATTTCTTTAGCTTTTGTTTTTATATATGCAATTTCCTTTTCCAGTGAGCTCATTTCTGAACAGTATCTGTAGGCTCTAATAAAATGAGGATATATGCTAGATTTTTTATATCTACCAGGGTGTGAACTCTCTGCTGGTATGAAATTTGAAATATACATGGGCTTCCTGTATACCGTGGTTTCACGGTATTTTGTTTTCCTTGTAATAAGGATATCTAAGTATGGTAGCTGGCCATTTTTTTCCGATTCACAGGTAAATTTTATTGACAGCATGACATTATTAAATGTTTTTATTAATTCGGGTAATAATTTAATGGAATGTGGCCAAAAAATCAAAATATCATCTATGTATCTTATATAGAGTGAAGGTTTTAATATGGTTTCTGTTAATGCAACATTTTCAACATGTCTCATGACAACGTCGGCCATGAGGCCAGACAGAGGGTATCCCATTGGGACCCCATCCATCTGGCGCCATGCCTGCCCATTGACACAAAAATAATTAGTTGAGGTGGCGAGATCCAATACTTCATGTACACTGAAGTATTGTGGGGCATTGGGTCTGGCAACCTTTAACCATTCGGCTTTCAATCGCATCACTGCATCCAGCATTGGTGTGCTGGGATACATCGATCTATCTATCCGGATATTCCACAACTGTTTGTGAAAATCAAGTTGCACAAGCAAAATCGACCTTTTAGACCATTAATCAGTAAATATAAATCTCCCACGTACAACCTAGAATTAGCTTTACGCAATTTTTTTAAACCCTTTTTTCCACCTACTCAATGTAATTCCTGCCACCACGCAATAACAATGCAACTTCCTGCCACTGGACAATAACAATGATACAAAAAGTTGTAGTTACTGATAATACAACCGTGGATTCGCTCGACGTCATATCGCTGTATCCCAGCACATTAATGCTGGATGCAGTGATGCGACTGAAAGCTGAATGGTTAAAGGTCGCCAGACCCAATGCCCCACAATACTTCAGTGTACATGAGACATTGGATCTCGCCACCTCAACTAATATTTTTGTGTTAACAGGTGGACATGGTGCCAGACGGATGGGGTCCCAATGGGATCCCCTCTGTCTGGCCTCATGGCCGACGTTGTTATGAGACATGTTGAAAATGTTGCATTAACAGAAGCCACATTAAAACCTTCACTCTATATAAGATACATAGATGATATTTTGATTTTTTTTGGCCACATTCCATTAAATTATTACCGGAATTAATAAAAACATTTAATAACATCATGCCATCAATAATATTTACCTGTGAATCGGAAAAAAATGGCCAGCTACCATACTTAGATATCCTTATTACAAGGAAAACAAAATACTGTGAAACCACGGTATACAGGAAGCCCATGTATATTTCAAATTTCATACCAGCAGAGAGTTCGCACCCTGGTAGAAATAAAAAATATAGCATATATCCTCATTTTCTTAGAGCCTACAGGTACTGTTCAGAAATGAGCTCACTGGAAAAGGAAATTGCTTATATAAAAACAAAAGTTAAAGAAATTGGTTACACAGAGCAAATATTAAATAAATGGGAAAAAGGAGCTAGGTGTAATGTAGAAAATAATTCACAACCACCACAAAATCAAGATAGGGCCGTTAATACATACGCCAAAAGCTTTCCATACATGAAAAACGTTTTAAAAACCATGACAAATATTCTTGCAAAACATAATACTAAACTGTCTATTAACATGACACATACAATTAAAAATCTATTAATTAATGACAGAGATAAATGACCACCTACGAGAGGCGTTTACGAGATTAACATTCCTGATCCAACTTTAACTTTACAAGGTAAAAACACTTACATAGGAAAAACATATCACCAATTCAAAGCTAGAATGATAGAACATCAGAATGATATTAATAAAAGAATTCCACACACCGCACTAACGCAAACAATAATACAAAACAATTTTTAAAAATGGATAAAGTTGAATATAATGCAATAGTAGCTCCAAAAACAAAATATCAATTATTATATGCTGAAAAGCTCTTCATACATAAAAACCATAACAGCATATGTAACACTGATATACCACCCTTACCTGCATCATGGAATCTCCTTAATCAGCATAAGGTGGGCGCAAGCCCAACTACGTCAGAGCACATGACCGCTGAGTGGGATAGTATAAAGCCGATGAACACTCTACCGGTAACTGAACCTGAAGATGCCAATGATGGATTAGTTGGTGAAACACGTCGTTTCGGTGGGGTTGAGGAGTTTTAGGTTATTTTAATTTTAATGAATGAGACTAGTTTGTCCTTTTTTAAAGAATTGAAATAAATGTTATTTAAATCGCTGAAGTAAACATATGTATGTGCAATTTAAGATGGCAAAAAAACCAGTATTAGTGATAGTAGTTGGTGAAGGCCAAGAAAGATAACCTTGGTAACAGCTGAAGACAGGACCACAACCAAACATCATGAAAGACTGTCTATAATTCATCCAATAAAGTGACGCGTAATAAACGCTTCTACAACCTTCTGCTGCACTTTAACATCAAGCTGAGGTTATAGGACTGGTAAGCTAAGAAAAGAAAATTTGACCTGCAGCTAAGAACATCAGACAACTGCTTCAACATCTAAATGAGGTCAACCTTAGCTGCTGTACCAGCGAGAACCAAAAACTGGTAAATATAATCATTTGTCACTGTCTAACTCCTTTATGATTAGGTAAAGATACAGGATGAGCAGAGATAAATGTAGATATGTCAACTCAGCCACAGAGCATAGAAAAGTAGCCAATGGGCTCATATCTGCTCTTGTTGCTATAAGCTCGTAAATCACATAACATGCTTATGTTTTACTGATTGAATGACTTATTGTAATTACAGCTTTTATCTTGGATTAAATTGAATATTTTTCAACTTACATAGGTATACATTATTCTCTGTGATTTACATAGAAGTGTGGTAATCCTTAAAAGTAAATTCCACAAGGGTGGTAAAGGTGTACTTTCTGTATTGAAAATTTTATTTTTATTAAGATTTATAATTTACATTAAAAAAATTCAAGACATTAATATATTAATCACCTCTTGCGGATTTACTTTTAAAAGATTATCACATATCTGTGTAAATCACAGAAAATAATGTATATCTATGTAAATTAAAAGAGAGTACTGCTAGAGGGCCTACCTTATAAATGCTTTGTTACTAAGTGTAGTTAACCACCTGATAATGCTGGTATAAAGACCAAAGAAATATACTGTGGTAGCAGCTTTTTAAACTTATAATTTTTATTTATGTTTTTAATGTGTCACTCTGGAATTTTAACATTAGTATGGTGGAAAGTTAAAAATACCAGAAAATAGCAGTGAATTATCAACCATCATAGTTATCCATCGAAAAGAAGTTAAAAGTTGAAAGTGTGTCTGTCTTTCACAATGAAATCATTTTCCTGATGTGTAATGATGGACTGGTATCCATGCTGGCATACATCAGATTGTAAATCACCTCTGCAAAGCAGTAACTGTGAAAATAATATCAACAGGAACTTTATAACTTTCATCAAATGAAATATAATATAATAAATTTATATATATTTCACAGTAACTGTGAAAATAATATCAACAGAAACTTTATAATTTTCATCAAATGAAAATTCGTGAGTGAGGCATCAGTCACCATTAAGAAGTAATGCTAATGCACTACACAGAGAGGACAACAAGCAATGGGCTAGTTTAACTTCAACAACTTTGCCTGGACAAATAGAATTTGTAAGTTGTAATCCATTTGCAATTCCATTAGCACCACCATAAGATTACCACCATTATGTCAACTAACTAATGGAAAGTAATCAGATTTTAAGATTCCAGACTTTTAATTATGTAAATTACTTAAGCTCTGAAAGTCTTTAGAAACAGCAGTATCATAGTTATTAAATGTTGAAAGCATGTTTATGTGCAAATAATTTTGCAATAAGCATTTAATGGTTGCTATTATTTTTGTATCGTTAATATATTGTCTTTACTTATTGCCCAGTGTGAAGGTAAATATTGTTATTAACATTGATTTATTTATTAGCATTTCCTCTATATGCAAATATTCTCATTTAAATTATTGTGTTTCATTGCATTTTATTTTTCCCAGGTAAAAGGAAGTATTTACCTAAATTATTTGAGACATGCAAGTTTTTATAAGGTTTTTGCAGTTTTTTTCTGGTATATTGTGTATCAGTCGCTTGAGGTGAGTAGCTTCTGTTTTTCCAATTTTTTTAGTATTGCATATTTTAATTTTTCAATGAATACACATCTGAAATATTTCTGTAGAGTTACTGAACAAGATTATTTGATAAATCATATATACAGTAAAACCATGATTATTCTATAGACTATATGTAGGGAAGGGCTGTTTGGAATCGGTGATATTCCATAAAAGATTTTTTGGTCAGCAACATTGTACTCTTTATATGCATGCATTATAGTTAATCATAGATTATTAATAATAACACAGTAGCAATATAATGCAGACTAAACAGTATAATCAAAGTATTAAAACTCTGATTTTTCACTTTGGTATACTACTTGATATGATGATGGATGCTGCAAATACCAGTTATTTCAAGTTTTCTTTGAATTGTTCTTAAATATCTGCTGTGTATTTCTTTTGGTGACCTGGCACTTCCAAGAAATATTAATTCAAGAAAATGCAGGTTTTAAGGAATGTATCAATATTCAGCTTGGTAGGCTTCTGCTGTTACAGATTCCACTCTCCCTTAGAATTCTCAAATGCTGATAATAAAGTTGCATTTCCTTGTTGGCTGTCACACATGAAATTTATAACTTTATCCAGAGTGTCTCTGATTTCAGAAAGTTTAGTTATTGTTTTCTCTTCACCAGTTTTGTCCTACCAAAGCAGCAGCCAAAACATCATGGGTAATTTCTTTATCAGTCAGAATCTGATACCTAGGATTTCCCTTATCTTATCTGCAACCAGCATTCTTCAACATCATCTTCATAGTACCAGATTCTCCTGCGATCAGCATAGTTTTGTGATAATATTTTGCTTCCAACACCTCAAAAACAAGATCCTGATCTCTACAAAGAACATTCATCCATTAGCAAGTGATGAAAGAAGCATCTTTGTATCTGACCATGCACTGACCCAGTTGAAAATGTTTGATTTAATGTTGTGGCTCTTGATGTTAAATTCCTCCTCCCTCTGGTATCTTCCAATTTGTCCTAAGGCTTCTCAGGAACCACAATTACCTTATCCAGGAACTTCCTTCTGTACAACTGTGATGCATTGATCCACTAGATGGTTCAACAAAGTGGTATTGAAAGTTAATCCCAAGCCTTTAATCTTCATATAAATAACACTTATTCCATTTGTAGAAGCACTAGCATCAAATTCAAGAGTGAATTGCTTTATGATGTCTTTTTTTTTATAACATATACAATTTGTTTAGCAACATGAAATTCATCACAATACAAGCCGAGATCTAGAAAAAAATAAGGGCAAGTAACTCATTTGAGGTGGAAAGCAGTAAAGGGGAAGAGCAACTCAGTCGAGCTGGAAAATAGTAGCTAAACTGGAAACAATAACTAAACTTTAAACAGAAACTAAAATAAAACTAGTATTCTGGTGGTCATTGCCCCTCCCCCTAGATTCAGCCCTCATCACATAGCAACATATACAGCAGTTTCTGCTTCCTCAATTTGTCACTAAAACTGAGTGATGCAAACTTCCTTTCCTTGCACTTTTCTTTGGGGACATGAACATACAAAAAAATTCTACTGTATTATTTATTAACACAAAATAAATTTGGAGCACAAAAAGGTAATTTATTGGCATGAAGTTACAAAGCCAATATCCCAGGCAGTAGTAGAAAGCAAACTGAAAAAGCAGTGTGGTTTCCACATGACTTCTTAGCATCACTAAATGAAAGCCAATTAAACAACTTTGAAGTGGGATGGAGGAAGCTGTCTGTAAAATCTGAAGTCTGTAGAATTGGGGGTGTACACAGTCGTATCAGAATAATATAATCACCTACCTAATAATGGGAATAACCACCCTTGGCCCGGATGACAGCAGCGAGACAGCATGGATGCAATAAAGCCCTGGAAGTTTGCCAGAGTCACATGTGCCCATTCGGACTCCAGCAGAGCACAGAGATTCCAGAGATGACATAGTTGTGGGTCCGCACTCTGAACCTGCCGATCCAAATGGTCCCACAAGTGCTCTATGGGATTGAGGTCGGGAGATTTTGCCGGCCAAGGGAGAACAGAGACATCACTGTCGTGTTCCTGGAACCAGTCACGCACCACCTTAGTGACATGGCAGGGCGCATTGTCCTGTTGGTAGACACCATCACCACCAGGATAAATGTCCAACATGAAGGAATGCATGTGGTCAGCGAGGATGGACAGGTAGCCATTGGCTTTCAGGGACCCATCCAGTGGTACCAGCAGTCCTAGGTCACCAGGAAAAAATCCCGGATGACAGCGGCAAGACGGCATGGATGCAATAAAGCCCTGGACGGTTGCCAGAGGCACATGTGCCAACATTTGTTGCTTGACCAACAAATGTGTCTGGGTGTTGGTTCTTATGTGTCTGACGCCGTATCTGCCACCATCCATCACTTCTGTGGAGTAGAAACCTCGATTCATCGGAGAAGGCAACCTTTTACTACTGTTCCACTGTCCAATGACTAGTCCCGTGCAAACTGCAAGCATTGTTGCCGATGGACCTTGGTTAATATGGGAGCCTTTACGCAGCATTGACTTTGGAGACCCATGCATAACAGGGTTAATTCTACTATTATCGGGGACATATACCTGGATGCCCCAGTGTTCATTTGAGTGGTCAATTGCTGCACTGTTGCACATCGATTGCCCTTTTTCTAGTCGACAGAGGCGACGTTCTCCCCTGGGGTCGATGTCCTTTGGGGCTCCACAGTTATGACGTCTGGAGGTACTTGGTGTGCCAGCAGTCCATTCTTGGTACACCCTTATTACAGCACCTCGCGAACAGCCCATAAGTCTGCTGTTTCCAAGATGCTTCCACCCTTGGCACAGTAGCCGATGATTATTCCTTTTTGAACATCTGTCAAATCATTACCTCTACCCATTGTGCTCATGTTACGCACTATGGCTCATCTGTCCTGCCGGCCACTTATATCTCCGTGTGGTCAACCTTGTCATGTGCACTCTGTGATGCGACTGGGTGGGTACACTGTGATTCTGTGGACGGTCATATTATTCTGATATGACTGTGTGTGTATTGTATGAAAAAGATTAATATACTATATTAGGGAACATAGTTGGACACACGTGTTATTTAATGGAAAGCCATATTCATAGCTCCACAACTTTATTAATAATCTACTTTGTACAGATGCTTGGGTATCTCCTATTATATCATATTGTTTGAAGCATCTCTGAAATGCTCAGCCCTTCTATCCATGACAGAATCCTCACCTTCAATAACCTTTATCACATATTTATTCCAAGCCCTGTATGCCAGCCTGTTTCTTCTCACACAAAACATTAACTATCTGGCACAATTCCTGCTGTTGTTCTGTCTAGCTGCTTCCTCTGCTTTGTCAGCCAAGCTATCAAGCCGAGATTCCTATCAGCTGTTAACTGATCCTTTATATGTTTATTAAGCTCTTTGTGATATTGTATATAAGGACTAATAGTGTTGATTCAGGTTAATTCAATCATTCTTTCTGGAATATGTTCCATAACTTTATCATTCAAATAACATTGTCTCCTATACTCTTTTCTATCCAAAAGTGTACTGTCAGTGTCAAGAAAAGCCTGTTTAAACTGATTCCATTTTTCCTCAACTTCAGTAGTAAGCAAATCATAATTGTCATAATGACTGAATAACCTATCATGAAGGGTTGGGTTGTTTTACCTCTGAATGGCACTTTTTTGCACACAATGGGCTAAATGGCCAGGTCACATGGACCCCGAAGGCTCAGAGAAGGTTGGGGGGAGGGGACCCACTGGAACAGCTGTTGGGAGGCAGATGGTAGCCTCCCATCAAGGCCATCCAGTGTGTTCTTTAATGTGCACAGGGTATGGCTCTCCCACACACAGGACAATGGCTTAACATCCCATCCGATGGAAGACAGCCTTTCCAAGCCCATCGGTGTCCCCTACTGACTGTGGGCAGGGTGGGAAATTTTGCGGAGACAAATCTCAATGCTGACCCAGCAGGGACTCAAACCTGGGAACTGCACTATCATGAAGTGACTGTCTGAGAGTCTTTCAGAGCTTCAGTGTTAAAACGTGTTATGTTAAAGTTAATATAATTGCTTTTCAGTTGCAAAATACTTTTAACTAAGTAATAGTTGGACCCAATTTCACCTCCCCTACATGATGTGATGTCCCTGACAGAACTTATATATTAATTAACCATTGCTGTTAATTAATACATAATCAGTCATATTCCTCTGCAATCGATCTGGTGAAACAAGACGGAAGGAAAATGGAATCAATTTAAACAGGCTTTTCTTACCAGCCAATGTGTATTAATAAAGATCCTGGTGTTTGAAGTAAGTAGTTATTTTCAAACCATTATTTTTTTTACCCATTTCTTACCCATTGCCATTATAACTATGAATGCTAAAAGGACTTATTACACCTGTGCAAAGGTCATAATCAATGCCAGCTTTGGCATTAAAGTCACCCAACACAACAATGATATCTCCTTTTTTTTTGACAGTCAATAAATGTTTGCTTTAATTTTCATATAAATGCTTTTTCTAATAAAATTATTCAGGTCATAATAAAAATAAATAGAACTGTCTTTTTTTTATTATTTCATAACAGATCAAAAATAATTATAAATAAGATAATTTTGTACAAAAAAGTGAATTTAGGCAAATGTTCAGGAACACAACCTCCATTTATAATGTTATTGCTATTGGGGAGAAATTTTAGTTCCACTACCACTCTTCAGGGCAAAACTATTACCTAAGTCAGGAGATACCTGTATATATTCTATTCTGTGTGAACAAGAAATGAGATGTTAGAGGAGGAAGGGGTTTAACTTAAGAATTTTTATTTATACTTTTGGATATGTGAGTAGTGCCAAATAATATTTGTGTGCACTAATTAGTTTGTTGGCCATTGTAGCAATTTTCTTTGCAGAACAGAATTTGAGAAATATTGATGCCAGTTTTTAGACTTTGCACCACAAGACTGCTAGGCCTCATGTAGGAATTTTTAAAATATCCCTGTATGATAATACATAGCTTCTTAAATTTAGCAAGTAGTTAATCTGCTTCTCATTATTTTGCTTGTAAATCAAAATTTGTGATTGCGTTGCTAATTTGTTGTCTAGAGAAGTTTTTGCTCCATGGAGAAAGGTAGAGGGGAGGGGAAGAAATTTTTTTCATTTCTCTGTTGGCCAATTTCCTTAGAGAGAAATATTTGTTTCTGTTGGTCAATTATCTAAAGGGAAATATTTGTTGATAATTCTGTTTAAACTTATTAATACTGTAATAATCGTATTTTACATCAATTTATTTGATATTCCTTTTTATTGCCTTCTCTTCCCAATGTACCACTTTACATTAGTTTGCAAACTCAGTAATGATTTCCAGAATTTAAGCTTCTAAAGAGAAATTGTTCACATGAGAAGTTTCTGTATAATATATTCTTACTTAGCTACTGATCAATTAACTATCACCTGAAATATTCAAAGCATTAGCTTTAATTATTTGTATTTTAGTCTGGGTCTTATTTAAAGTAATATTTATGGAATTGATAAGTAAATGAATACATTTTCATATCACTATGGATGTTTACATAATAAATTCACATATTAAGTTCATATTAACATTTTGCTTTAATTTATTAATTTTTTTATTATGTTTATTTCTTTTGTAATAAATGTTCTATAATCCATATTAACATTTATTCATTAGATTGGAGCTAATGTTTGGTTAAGTGAATGGAGTACTGATCCACTTCTTCCAGATGGCACACAGGATATTCCTTTAAGAAACCTGAGGATGGGTATATATGCTGTACTTGGTTTAGGACAAGGTATGTTATTACACATATTTGTGACATCAGCTAAATAATGTAAATAATTTTAAGTGCTAAATTTTAATTTAATAAAATTAAAATTTTAAGTTCATATATAATTATAATAATATGCATAAATATAATGTATGTAAGTAGAAACTAAAGCTATCAGGGAAAGTAATTTCAATAATTAGCTGAACTTTATTGCATTTCTTTTTAAATATTGGCTGTTATATTGGTACTAAAAGCCAATAGATAGTGTTTTTATGAGCAAGTTGCAGAGTTTTTGGATCAGTTTTGTTGAACTATGATTTTCTTCATGGTCATTTTATACTCTAAGTTACATACGTATTACTGTTTTCCTCTATTTTAAGAATATAATTTAAAGGATATCTGTTACAGAGACACAGTGCACAGGGTCTGACTCCTAAGTTTTATAAGAAGGCTATTTTTAGGTCTTAGTGCAGGAATATTGCTCTTCAGGGTTGTGGAAGCTGTCAACTTGACCACTCCAGTCTTCATCAACAGCATATATTCTTTAAATTGTGCATACAGATTTATGGATTTATACATCATTATGAGGTTGATGATTCCAGAAAATTAAATGTGTTTTGAATGAAGAAACACGTACTATATCCTTCAAAACTTAAAATTTATTCTAAATTGAACATTGTTCAATAGGGCATTTCCTTAGAAGCTCTTATAATTCTCACAGATATTATGAAATTGCATCTTGATTATAAAAATAATATGTCTTTGAGAAAAGTGGATGTATTTTGTCTTTTGAGTGATACTTGGAGTGTGTGTTTCATCTTTTGTTGGCTGAAACTTTTATAAAAGAGTTAACATAAAATTTAGTAGTGGATAATATTACAACAGTACAGTAGAACAGTGTTAGAGTCTTATGGTAATCTGTCATGCACTACACATGTAACAATTTTTCTTATGTTTCAATCATTATTTCTTTGAATTTGTGGATGATGGATAAGTGATGAGGTAAATAGATACAATACAATGTGCTTACTTGGCCTCCAGAAAGCAGCACTATTAAAAAAAAGTGTGATAATAAAAAGCCATAATGATGAAGATTAAATTAATAAACAAACAGTGAAGGTTATTAGCAAGAATATTGATAAATATCAGGAAAGAACCCTGGCTGTGGTAGGATCATCAGTAAAGGATAGGGAAAGTTGTTCCTTGAAATGTTCCTAGAGGAATCTTATGAAAATAAAATTTTGGTGTGTGATAGAATGCTTACATTTAATTGAATTCATTCAAAAATGTATAGTTTTTTGAAAAAACAACAACAAAACACTGCTACTATTCTAATACGAATTTAAACTTTTGAAAATATAAAAATATTTTTTGGGTAAATTTGATACGTGTTTCTTTATCTTCTGTTCACAGTAATGCAGTTTATTGATATGCTCTACATAGTTTCAAAAATAAATAAATTACACATCAATCAGTTGCTTACCACAGAGATCTGAGAGGAGCCTATTAGTATAATATACCTTAGAGGAGATCTGTGAAGAATTCAAGACCTCAGTTGAAGGGTAACACAGAAAAGAAACATCCATAACTTATCTGGGTCATAAGTTATGGATAATATCCATAACTTACCCAGGTCCCTTTGTACAGTGGCCAAGTGTGTTAACCACTCATTCACTGGGATAGTATGTGAAGTTTAATAATTAGTAAATCATTATCAAGGGAATTTATAAAATTAAAGTTTTTAATTCTCTATGACACTGTTAAATGTGAATTAAATAACTTTAATTACCGCACTGTGTACCTCTACTCTAAGGGAATTTATACTTACTTTATTGTTTAAATGGTTTAAACCTCTATTGTGAATTTGCAAAATATTAAATGATAACAAACAGAATTTTTGTAAATGTAACTAGCCAATAATGGTTATTTGTGCTCAACATTTTATTCAATATGTGGTGAGTTCCCTTTGTTTTTGGTACAGCATTTCAGTTAGGATAAAGTTCTTTTTGTGTAATAGCTCTTAACTTTAAAGAACTTATTTTATATGAGAGCAATATTTGAAACATGTACTGCTCTTCCTTTCAGGTGTGGGTATTGTTCTTGGAGCAATTCTACTTGCTTTGGGGGCTGCTAGAGCTTCTGCACTTCTTCATCATGAAATGCTGCATTGTATAATGAGATTACCAATGTCATTCTTTGACACAACACCCCTTGGTCGTATCCTCAATAGGTAATTTTTAAGTTAGGTAATATGGTTTCAATTTTTCTGTTTCGGTTTTTGATTGGAAAATTTAAAGTATGTTTCAAAAGTTTTCTAATAAAGAAATTATTCTTTACATATGTTACAAATGATGTGTGAACTTTCTCTTTTAAAATTAATATTTCTGTAATTAATATGAAGTTACAAATAATTCCTCAAATTTACTGTTTTTATGATTGCAATATAATATAGCATATCCATGGATATGTAGCAGAAATGTGTTTCAATGTAATATTTGTTTTGAATAGAGCCTGAAAAATTGAACATTATTGAAAAGCACCTGACATACTTATCTTTCACAAATATAATTCTGCTATTGGAATTCGTGAAGAAAAGCAAATAATTTTAAGTAGTATGCAAAAATAAAAACAACCCTAAAACATCTTAAATGGATGAAGTATACAGGGTGTGTGATATATGTTGGAAATAGAGAACTGGAAAAATGTGATGCTAAAAGAAAGTTTCCTCCATAACATTAATATAAATAGTAGATGTGATCTGAAAATGTTATCTTTACCCATGATATTCAGAATGGGGATAAGAGGAAATAAAATTAACTAGGAATAGAGACTTTCACATATTGCAATGCAAATATACAAACACACATTTTTATAGGCAATATTTGTTTAGTGTAGGGCAGTGGTGTCAAACTCAAATAGGAATGTGGGGCAGGCCTCAAAGATACAAAATAATAATTGCTCTCTCGTTTTTATAGTATCTTTCACAATACTAAAAGATGCTGACAAGTAAGGTTTCATAAATGTAGTAAATTATGCACATATGTAACCATAAAACTATTAACTGCTGGTTTTGGTGGGACATAATAGATACATAAACGCATTACGTCATGTTTGATTGTATGGACAATAGATATTATAATTTTTCTAATCTAAATTAAATAATTAAGGTTAAAAGGAAATTTATGAATTTTAATTTTAAAATTAAGTGTTTGTTTTTTTTATAATTTGATAAACATTTGCCAAATGGTAGTGCAGGCCACAGTCAAGAATGTTGAGGGTTGCATGCGGCCCATGGGCCACATGTTTTGCACTATTGGTGTAGGTTTTTTTAACCCTTTGGGGTCCAATTTCCTCCACCTGCCCACTTGTACAGATTCAATTAATTTTAACCCTTTAAGAATCGGACTCAGTCTACCACTGTACCAGAACAGAAATAGCAAATTCTGAGTCTGGCATAGACCCCATAGGTTACACTTGTTTTCCCTAATCTGTCATGCATTTTATATAGATAAACTAGGACACATATCGCCTCTGGAAATATGAAAATCTCGTTTTCAAAGAGAAAGACGTTTTTCCTTTACCTATTGTTTCATTCCTTAACAGTTTTAATTTGAACTAGCGGATGATGGGAGAAATGCAAATAATATTTCATTAGTAACTATACAACATAAAAGCATTAGTCTTTTAATTCTTAAATCTAAAAAGTTGCATTTCTCACACCTCTCTCAGAAAAGTGTATAGATTATTACTGTCAGTAGAATATCTCTTAAAAACTACCACTAATTTTTCAAACTTCTATTCTATACGTATTATTTGTAAACCTTGATAATAGCTGTGCCGTGTCATCATTTCAGTGATCTGTAAATATATTTATTAAAACTACTAAGTATTTGAAAAATTCGAATAATGATATTTCATTAGTACCAATCAAATTGAAAAGAGTTTTCTAATTATCATTCTCATTGTTTCCAATGGAAACTTCATGGTGTTCACATTCCACTACTAAAATTTCATATTTCTATCATTAACCTGTAACTGCTGCTATCCGGTCAATTTGATCATAGTGCTATTTAAAATTTAAAAAATGTGGTTAACTTTATAGTTGCGAATTAATGCATCAGTGTATTTTCTCACATTCTGAATGTCAGTTGACTGGTAGATGTGCTGTTGTGTAATGCTACTTATCAAGACATCTAATATTTTAGTTTCCCACCTGTCAATTTGACCAGAAGCAGTAAGTACATTACACATTTTTTACTATGTTATTTTAAGGTTTAGTTTATTTTAGGCTAATTTAAAATGGAATCGCATTTCAGTACATCTAATCAAATAAAGACAAATGACAAATGCTTTGAAGAGACAGTTTTAAATGGTTTGAGGAGGTTGACTATGACATTTTGCCGGATTATGACGAATTTGCAAGTGACATAGATTCTGATTGCGAAGATGTCATAGAAAGTGAGCATGACTCTGATTTGATTGAAGAAGACAGTATAGGTGATACCAGAGATATTGAAAGAAACAAAGAAAATGAGCATAGCAATGAAGCCAGCGAAACTAGTAATGAAAGTGTAAGTGCAGCCAAAATGTAAGACTTGTTATTTGTGTCCTGCCAAAAAAGAAAAGCATCACATGGTTGCATAACTTGCTATAAACCTGTGTGCTCACAGTGTTTGAGACATATTTGCAAGGAATGCATTTCAATTTTTCTGCTTTACCATTAATAAATATTTTGTGGAAAAAAATTTTGCTTACATATGGGACATGAACCCACATCTCTTCAGAAATATGCCAGAGTATTCTACCATTGAACTAATGCCAACTCTATCTTTTTTTCTGCTAATTTAAGACTAAACTCTTTACTGAGATTTTTGGGCCAACTATTGGCACCATCTATGAATTCGGGGGGCAACTATTACTTTTTATATTGCACTGAGTAAGATGGAAATAAATAATAAAGTCTCATTATGCTATTTAGCATTATTAATGATTTAAACATAGATGACAATCACAGCATTACCTTCTGACTTTTTGATGTTGATAAATTAATAAATATTTTGCGGAAAAAATTTCCTAAACATATGGGACACATGGATTCGTATGTCTGCGAAATTTTTTCTGCAAAATATTTATTGATTTATCAACGTAAAAAAGTCGGCAGGTAATGTTGTGATTGTCATCTATGCTTTACCATTTTTGTATGTAATATGATATGTTTACTTCTATAAATGCTATAATTTTGATGGTTTGTTCTTTTTGTTTATTTATTTTATTTTAGGAATGAAGGGGAGTTGTGGGGTGAAGCAAATATTATAAGGCAACCTTTAAAGTAATGAAAATATAGAGAAAATACAATTTAAGCATGCTGGTAAATTTGATCGGCTAGCTGTGTGAGCTTACCTAAAATACCTTAGCAGCAGTTATGGGTTAATACATCATTTCAATATTTGTTTGAAATTTTGGAATTTTCAAACTTTTTTGCCATTAGAGGGTGCAATTATAGTGTTTGAAAGATTCCAAAAGGGCAAATCATAATATTTTATCAATTCCTATCTAGCCCTAAAAAGATCTTTTCATTTATCTCTAAAATACAAACAATTATCTGCTGAAACAAAAAATTGGGACACTCTTTACCCAGGGGACTAAGAGGTCAATTGATTGTTGCCAATGGAAACATCATGGTTTCACATTCCACAACCAAAGTTTGAAATTTCTAGCTTAAATACGTTGTTTACAATATTTGTTTGAAAATTTGGAATTTGCAAATTTTTCCACCATTAGAGGGTGCAATTATAGTTTTCAGAAGATTTAAAAAGTGTGAATCATGATATTTTATCAATTCCTATCTACCCCAAAACAAATTTTCATTTTTCTGTAAAAACAAACAATTATCTGCTAAAACTAAAAATGTGTGTTTCCCACCTCCTCTGGGTTTAAGGAGTCAACTCATTGTTAACTTCGTGACTTTCACATTCTACCACTTCAAATTTCTAGCATAAATATAACGTTTGAAATATTTGTTTGAAATTTTGGAATTTTCAGCTTTTTCCACTACTAGAGGGTGTAATTATAGCTTTTGAGAGATTCGGAAAGTGCATATTGTAATATTTCATCCATACCTATCCAACACTAAAAGAATTTATCTTTGCAAACAAAAAAGTTTTATGTCTATAATAGACAGGACAGACAGACAGATGACAAAGCGAAACTATTATCTTGTTTTCTTTGAAAACGAGATAAAAATACAACAAAAAGAGAAATAATGTTTTGAAGACATATTAATACATTTAGAATTTGTTATTTTTTTCAGTTACCTTACATAAATAACAAAGCTGATCAGTTGGCCTAGTTGGTGAAGGTTAAGAACAGGCCATGGAAATAGACCTGGTTACTCACAAGGCTTCTCCTTTTTGTTGTCTACAGTTGAGCAAGGAGGAGAAGGAACACAACACATACTTTTTATTTAATGCAAAGTTACAACATATCCCAAGTGGGCTGCATAATAACAGAATTTTTTTTTTAATTTGCATTGGAATGACATAAGTGTGGACAATATTTTTGCATCTGTAGGATTTTGTTCCTGACCTGTTGAGTACAGAAAGACATATTGGACCAACATATATATTACCATACAGTTTGTTGCATCTGAAAATGTAAATCAGTTTATTTTTCAGTTAGTAGTAGCAACATTACCAGCAGGCAACACATATCATTGTAATGTGTAATAATCATTGTTTAATGTCATAAATAAAATTGCAGTGATACAGCAGAAAGTGATATGTATACTGTGCATTAGAAACACATATCACATATTAAAGTTCAATATCATTATTGAGTAAAATAAGAAAAATATTCACCTACTTGTCATTCAACATGCCAATGGTCTCAGCATCCTTTGATTTCATTTTCGAATGTTACCAATACTTCCTATAAATGCAAATACTTCCTGCACTCACTTTAATCCAAATCAGTGACTTTTAGGCTGTTGTTTCCTTTTTGAGTTAAAACACAATTTGTCTCCTAGAACTGCTGAGACCATAGGCATGTTGAATGGCAAGTAGGTGAATCTTTTTCTTATTTTACTCAATAATGATGTTTAATTTAATGTGTGAATATGTGTTTCTAATACGTAGTATACATATCGCACTTTCTGCTGTATTATTGTAATTTATTTATGACGTTACACAATGATCATTACTCATTACAATGATTGTTGCTACTAACTGAAGAAGAAACTGAGTTGCATTTTCAGATTCAACAAACTGTGCTGAGATATCTCATATATCACAAAATTATTAAAAAGTAAGCACTGAAAAACATTTGTGATTCAAAGGAAGTTTTTAGGAAAATCCCAGTCTACTAGAGCAAATAATTATGATTCATTGTTTGGTATAAGTTACAAAAGTGATTTTAGCATTCGATCTTTTGACAGTTTTTTTCTTCTTATAGATTTGGTAAAGATATTGATGTAGTAGACACTCAGCTACCAGCAGATATGGATGGTTGGCTGTCTTGTGCTGTTGCTGCCCTTGGAACATTCATTATTGTTGGAATAAATGTGCCAATTTTCATTGCTTTGCTAATTCCAATTGGACTTCTCTGTTACTTAATTCAGGTGTGTTATGATAGATTGCAACTTTGTATAAAATTAAGTTGTCTTTGATATAAATACAATAAAAAAATTCCCCCTCAAGCAGCTGTTTGTCACAGAGCCTGTAAGTTTAATATGTCATAGAGAAGGGTATCCAGAAACTTGTTTAATGGAAATTTGTTTGCCAGAATTTTGTTCAACAGAAATTTTAAGTATTTTTAATAAAAATGAAATGGAAATTTGTTCGAAATGGAATTTTTTTCAAAACAGAATCAAAGTTATTTTAGGAAAAGTGTCATGATTATTGTATCTCTCCAGTGGCAGATGCGAAGATTTTAGTATGGTTTTCAGTGGAGGGCTGGGTGGTGGTGGGGTAGTTTTTAATTTTTATATTGTCGATCTGAACACTTGGCCTTCTCCCAAAACCCAAAATGCTTATTCATGTATTCACAAGATCTAGGTTATCAGAGAAGACATATGCTGAATAATCATTAAAGTCAGTATAATTGTTTGAAATTAGTGCCACATTGACATAACATGACCACTCCATGTTATGTCAATTGGGCACTAACTTCGAAGCTCTATAACTTCTAAAATCAATGTTTTGCGAGAAAATGTGGTGGAGGATAATTTAAAGGTCGGAAACAAATATATCTAAATCTTGATTGTTAACAATATTTTCACAGTCTTTAAGCAGATACTAAAGTTTAAACCTTTCAAAGCAGCAATCTGCTCTAAGAAATTTATTTAAAATACTTAAGAAATTATTTGCATACACTTTTGAAATATGTATTTGTATATAAACTGGTTTGAAATAATATTTCCTATTTTAATTTCAATTAACTTCCAATGTCTAGTTCTGATATTGTTATATATCCAAACTTCCACAACTCTTTAAATACTAAAGAAATATTGTTAAAAATAGATATTTAGATAGAAATTATACATAACCTTAATTTGCCTCCATCACATTTTCTCATAAAGTGTTTATTTTAAAAGTTATAGCACTTCAAAATTAGAGTCCCATTGGCATAACATGGGGTGGTAAATTTCATTAATCACTCAGTGTATAAGTTGTAGTAGAAAAAATATCAAAAGCAATAAAAAATTAAAATAGAAGAAAAAAAATGAGACATCAATGTTGTTTACTTCTCAACAGCTAGTGGGTCAGTCGGTAGTGAGCCAGGCTCATAATCTGCAATTCCCAAGTTCGAGTTCCAGCTGGGTCAACGTTGAGATTTATCTCCACAAAACTCCGCTCCCTGTTCATGGTTAGTAGGGGACACCGATGGGCTTGGAAAGGCACAGTCAATGAAATGGGATGTTAAGCTGTGGCCCAGTGTGCGGAAGAGTCGTGCTCTGTGCAATTAAAGAATACACTGGATGGCCTTGACGGGAGGCTGCCATCCATTAATTATTACCATTAAGTGTCTCCTGACAGCTGTTCCAGTGGGTCCCCTCCCCCAGTCTTCTCTGAGCCCTTGGGGTCCTTGTGAGCTGGCCATTTAGCCCATGGTGTGCAAAAAAGTACTGGTTAGAGGTAAAACAACCCAAACCAACTCTCAACAGCCAAAGTTGATTCAAAGAAATTAAAAAAGCAAGGACTCCAAACTCCATTCAGCCTAAAGCTCCTATAAGATAATAGATTCACCATCTCAACAAAGGCCACCAACACCACTCCAGCATTCCAAAGATAGCAGATATACACCACAGACTAATCTGTACTGTTCACGTGATAACAAAGGACATCAGCCTTTTGTAGCTGAAACCCCTCAAGACATGGACAGCAGCCCAAGTCATCTGAGAGAGAAAACAATCATCAGAGAGAACTTACCCATAAGAAAAAAATAGCACGAAAAAATCCCCCAGATAAAAATCGCATAAAAAAAAATCACTGAAAATAAATGTATATAATGATGTTATATAATGACATTTTCCTTTACGAAAGATACAATATGCTGTAAGATTCGATAAAATTCTCAGAATCAGACAGCAAAAGTTATTGCAGGTGTCTTTAAGTATTAGTGCAGATGAATCATCCTTAATTCCAAGAAAATATGCAGTAATAATTGCATTTAACTTGAATTTTAGAATATCAACACAGTCAGATTAGGAATATAAGATGGACAATCTTAATATATGCTTATTGTTATATATCTGATGTTAAATTGTACCTACTTTTAGTTACAATATATCTACTCACTGGTAAATATTCTCCATTTTGATAACAGATTTATGCACAAAAAATTTCCTGTTTTTTCAACTTTTTTTATTTCTAGTCTATGTCAAATATAATGGAGATTCTTAACTTATTTACACATCAATGCTTAAATGTATTAAATGGATTGTGAAATGAGTTTTTTATAATCATTATTTTTTTTTGGGGGGGGAGAGCTATTTTGCTGTGGAGTAATTAGTGTGCAATGGTCAGAAGCCAATAATAGGCTAAGTTTCAGGAAAGTGATGATGTCATTTCTGCTGACTCTTGGTAAATTGAGTATAATAAGTTAGAAAACAAGTTTCTAGTAAGGGTATCCTTTAAGGGTTTACTGTAATGATATGTGAAAATGCAATAAATATTGAAAGTGTTCTTTTAGGATTAAAAAAAATTGTGGCAGTTGAGAACATAAAATCCCCTGATTACTATTCTTAAGCTTAACTAGTTTAATTTTTGTATTGATCATAGAGATGTTACTTAAATTTGGTAAACAGATAACAGTATATTGAACCTTTTAATTTTGGATGCTGAAACAGATTAGCAAAGGGATAATTAACCATCTCTAATCATCTTGAATAGCAAGGTTTGATATGACAGCAACTGTTAAATTTGATATGTTGCTTGAATTATAAAGAATCTTCTGGGCATATGAAGTAAAGGGTAGGTTAAAGAAGTTAAGTAAAGCAAACATATGAAATACCTAGGTGATTTACCAATATTGCTTGGATACTTAAGTCAGTAAGATTAACTCTGTAAAATATATAGTAAATGACACTTCCCACACCAGAAGCTTTCATTTGACACTCAGCTGCTTATCACTGAACTCCACAAAATTTCTCTCTTCCCTTTTTCTGGGGAGAGGTTGAAAGGAAAGGGCAAAATTGGCAATAGCCCATGATAGTACCCATGTCAAAAGTTTTTCAAATACAACTTCTTATATTCTGCAATAATTTACGCATTTCCCCTTTTTGTCTTGGGGGGATTACAAACTTTTATGTTACTTTAAGGTACAGTAAGTGGAACCCTGCATACTGAATTAGTGATCCTTACTCTTACTGTTTAAAAGTTCTTTCCCTATTTTATATATATATTTTTTGGTGGGGGAGAGTTAGGAGCTACACTCTTATATTGTTTCAAATTAGAAAAAGAGTAAGCCATATACTGACTTTGGTTGTCTTACTTTTTCATTTAGAAGGAGATCTTGATTAAACAAACACAGAAAAAAACTCTCAAAAATTTGTTATAGAAGATAAATTATATTTTACTTTCATTGTCAGAATGCTCTTTGATTTAGGAATATACATTTGGTAAACAAAACAGCATAAGTCAATTTGATATCCTTGGTTCCTTGAAAATTTTATATCTATTATGATTCTAGTTTAAAGAATGACCTATTTTAGGTGTTATATTTTTTAGTTGTTTATTGGGAAGCATATAAAAGTATTTAATCATTTTGTTTCAATTTGCAGAGAGCATTTTTGTTTTCATCTCGCCAAATCAAACGACTGGAATCTACCACTAGATCGCCTGTATACAGTCATTTTTCAGAAACTATCCAAGGTGCAACATCTATACGAGCATATAAAGTTGAGGATGAATTTGTGAAAAGAGCTAATTGTAAAATTGACACCAATATTAGTTGTTACTTTTATGGGATATCAGTTAATAGGTAACATTTGATAAATTATTTATGTATATAATGTAATATTATAAATTGAAAGTCCTAAACTAAAGATATCATTTGTTTCAGGTGAAATCTACTTAAGGTTTTGGATACCATTGAAATTATAAAATTTTTATGGGGACATCAAAACAAAGAAAAAATAATTATATCTCTGAAATTAAAATAATAAAGTGCATTTAAAAATTACAAAGTTTAGGGCAAAATATATGAGAAATGAAAAGTGTAGAATAAATTAAAAATATAAATAAGAAAACTATTTTAGAATATTGCAAAAATAAAAATTGGTTTTGATAATGTTTGAGATTTCTATATTGGACCAGCTTAATTTTATATTTATTTTAAATTGTAATTGGTTGTTGTTGTTGTTTTAAAAACTTTATGACAGAGAATTATGTGCATAATTTTAAAAGAGATCTTGCTCAGAAAATAACTAAAATAGCTTAAAGTTCTGTGCCATTGAGCAATAAAATTATTAAGTTTATCCTTCAAACTATTTGCTTTTTAGAAGCTTTTCGGATCAAGAACAGCTCTCCGTCTTCAGTGAAGTGATATTATGTGATGGTGTTAAGGCTGTTAAGAACTTACTTCCACATGCTGTAAAGTGATTCCAGTGCCTCGGTTGTAGGTGGGAGATGGGCAAGGTCATTATTTCAATAGCCTCATGGATGATGGCTCCACAGTAAGTGGATGCATGTGATAGCAGTGCGGCGTGCTCCCAGTCTATGATAACTATGTGTTGTATTGCCAGCTCAGCAGCTGCAGTTGTTAGATGGTTTTGGCTGACATCTATCTGATGCTCTGTAAACTTCTCCTGTGGAGAAAGTATGTTTTTTTTCTGATATTTTAAACAATGGAATTATCTGGTACATGTAGGAGAAATCTGTATTACCTATATATATATTTTTTTTTTTTGAAGAATTTGTCTCTGTCCCTTTTCCCTGCTACAAAAAGCTTCTGAGTTTGCTGCTAAAAACTTTTAATATGCAAATAGATTGAAGGATAAATTTAATAATTTTATTGCTCAGTGACAGAGAACTTTAAGTTATTTCGATTATTTTCTGAGTAAGAAGGTCATTTTAATTGTTTAAGTTACATGTCTAATTGGATCTCCATAACCCATGGCACTTACAAAGGAAGTCTGTTTAATCAACAAAAAATATCCACAGAATTACCTGTTGACTTTGAAGTCAATAAATCAATAAATAGTTTTGCGGGAAATTAACTTACTGTCAATAACAAACTGAAGCAGCTTACAATTTGCTTGTTTCTTTGATGTGTGGTGAAAAATGGGTGATGTTTAGCAATACCAAATATCTGTATCATTGTCATCCATTGAATCTGCTCTGCAGACACCAAAAGTCAATATCCATCATCAGCAAATTTTCTTGTTTGTCTGGTGGTCTACAGCTTGTAATTATCCATTATGAACTTCTTACCACTGGCCAAACCACCACTGCAGATCTCTACTCAGCACAATTGCAACAGTTTCACAGTGAACACTTTCTAAAACAGTGTGCACTGGTTTATCACAAAAATTCGAGTTCCTTCAAGACAATACACAACCTCACACAGCTTGAGTGATCTGAAACAAAATCTACAGCCTTGGCTGGGAAATTCTACCCCCCCCCCCCCCATTTTCACCAGACATCTTGCTACCTGACTACAGCCTTTTCTTGACACTCAACAATCGTGTAATCAGTGATTCCTTAACCAAGAAGCACTGTAAAGGGAGTCGAACTCTTTCTTCACTTCTAAAGCAGAGGTATTTACAAATGTATCTCTTTGAGAAAAGGTTATGGAATGTGATAGTGCTTACTTTACTGAATAAAATATCTTGGTTCACTTTTTATATAAGTTTGTATTTTAACCTCAAAAACCACACAAAGTTTTTGGTAATCTAATAGAGAGATTTTTCTCGCAGTTTTTGTGTTAGTACTGTTCCAACACTCTTTTTTTTAAAACGAAAGTTGAATATTTTGGGTGGGGATGTTTTACCTCTGAGCCAGTAACATATCTGGAAATCTCTCTTCCCCTCTCCCCATAAGAAATGTCTTGAAAGTCCTTTCGTTTCATTTAATATGCACCATCATACATCATCGTCATCAAGCAGCCATGGGCTACGGAGTCCAACCAACTGCAATTTAGTTCTCCAAGCATAACTGTCCTGAACTACATCTGCTGCATCTGGCCACTGCACACCAATTCTAACAAGGTCCCATTTGGCATTGTCTGCCCACCACATCTTAGGTCTCCCCCTCTTTCTCAGGCCTCTAGGCACACTGTTCATAACCCTATTCACCAATCTATAATTATCCATACGGGCAACATGGCCAAACCAGTGGAGTCTCTCTCTGCACGATATGCTGCTTAAAGAAGGTTGCAGACTCCTTTGCCTAACCTCATCATTAGTTACAAAGTTAAACCACCTAATACCCAAGATACTACATAAGCATCTAGAATCAAAAGTATCTAGTTTCCTGTTATCTTGTTTACACAACATCCAAGTTTCACCACCATAACTAACCCTAGAAAGAACCAAACTATTATACAGTCTAATTTTAGTCTTTAGGTGTATATGCCTATTTCTCCACAATCTCCATAGATTCTTAAAAGTCCTGGCAGCAATCCCTATTTGTCTGTTAATCTCATGCCACACATCACCAGTATCTGTTACATAGCTCCCAAGGTAATTAAACTGTGACACCTGCTTCATTGTAATATTCAAAAAAAATCTTGTTTTTGAAATTCCAGGATTGGAAAGTGAATTTACATATATATATATACAATAATTATTTTGCTTTTAGTTTATTGTACTTATTAAGATGTTTCTTTGCTTAGGTGGCTGTCATTTCGTCTTGATCTTATAGGGAGTTTCATAGTATTAGCAGCATCTGTTCTAGCAGTTGTAAATAAAGGGGTTCTAGATGCTGGCACAGTGGGTTTAATTTTATCTTACTCATTGTCTGTAAGTATTTGCAATAATTCTTTATGTTCTTATAATTATCCTGCCAACCAATATTTTTAAAATAGCATTTTTAATGAAAAGTAACAATAGCACACTACAGATAATGTAGTAGAAATATTTATAAAAACATATTATGAAATATAGGAAGCACTCATTATTTATGGAGTTATGGCCAGAAGAACAGTTTATTTGACCTATGATTTTTTTTTTTAGAATATAAATAGTAAATGGCCTGAGGTTTGCAAACAAGAATTCAGAATAAAGAAAGTTAGAAATTTAATGTCTGGAAGCCTTAAAGTTACTGTTTCAGATTTCTATATGTATAATAGAGATTAATCAGCATCTGACTAAGGGCAAATGATTTCCGTGGTCATGTGTTTGATTAAAATGAGTTGTGTGTAAAATTTATAATTGCTATTGGTTAAATTTCTGTTTCATAAACCTGAAATGAATCATGTACTTAAAAACAATTATATAAAATTATTTTGCCTCACCAATTTTTTAACAAAATAGGCATATTTGCTTATTACTTGTTCCAACAAAAGTTCTTACACTTTTTTTAAGTTTTTGACTTTAAAATAATAACTATGTTCTAATAAAGATACAAAACCAATTTCCCTTTTGTAGTAAATAAGGTTTTTTATATTATGAATAAATCAGAAATTGAATTCTTGCATTGATTTTAGTAACAATCCAGCATGCATCTCCCACATCTGTGATCTGAATAATCAGTGTGTTAGTCAGGCTGGCATATTCTCAGCAAGGCTGAATTAAGCATAAGCTGACTAAGCTACAGCTTAGGGTCTCACGATTATCAGGAGTTTCAAAAATTTAAGTTTATTGTGTCACAAAATTTTATATTCAGATTAATCATTGTGCAAACACTGTTCATCTCATCTTTAAACAGTCATTATTGTAAACCAGTGCTAGTATAATGTTTTCATGCCATCAAATTCATATTTATTTTTAAATTTTCCCTTCAATCAGAATAATAAATATATAACTTATTTTGACTTTAGAAATTTTGGGGCCTCTTAAACTTGTTATAACTTAGAGCCTCAGAAGGTCAAAGTCTAGCCCTGATTCTCAGGTGCAATGTAATATGTCTATCTTGACTTCTGCAGCTGTGCTTGTAATTCTTGCCTATCCAACATTTGCAGGTAAAGGTGGAAAGTACACTTTATCCTTAACAAATCCTCATAAGAAAATGTCTAGTGGATTTAAATCAAGGGATCAATATGGCCATGATATCATACACTTGGCCTACTCACCAATTTGGAAAATATATTGTTACGACAGAAGAATCTGGCAACCGAAAGCAAAGTTTCAGCCAACGAATTGAACTTTGGGAGAATTTGGAGAAGAGTGGAGCGTTAACGGTTTTGTATTGTAACGGTCGTTGTGTTGTAACGGTCGGAGAGTTCGAAAATGGACGGTGAGCTGTTCTGAGACAGTGCGCGTAAGTATCAAGAAGTAACTTGATGTGTTGTGTATACGCGGAAGGATAAGAGTGGGATCTTTTATCGTTAAGTATCAAGAAGTAACTTGATGTGTTGTGTATACACGGAAGTATAAAAGTGGGAACTTTTATGGCTAACTTCGAATGTCTACACGGACTGTCTTTTTGTTCGGCTAGTGTGTGAACAGTTATTAGCACAGGACGAGAATTGGTTTACGAGTGAAGATCTTCGGGTGACCTGGTAAATCAAGTAAAAGGTAGTATTTAGTAAAATACACAGAGCTGATATTGTGTGCTCTACGCAGGAATATTGATGACTTGTGCATGTTAATAGTTGATTTGTTAATAAGATACTTCATCCATATTTCCTTTGTAACAATTTACCTTGTATTGAATTTGGTTTTGAAATATAGCTTTTAATACTCACGCTCAGTGGCTATCCATTTTTGTAATCCGCAACATTTGGTGTCAGGAGTGGGATTAATTTAATTGAATGCCGTTAACTAGAAGTATGGATGAATTAGTAAAGTTGATGACTGATATTAAAGGTGGAATTGGTGACCTTGCTAGACAAAGTGATAACTTGAAAGCCGATATGGCTACTCAGATGACTGATATGAAAGCCGAAATAGCGACACAAAATAGTACATTAGATGAAATGATAGCCGCAATGGCCGCACAAAATAATGAGTTGAGGACTGAGATAGTTTCTCAAAAAGATGACTTGAAAGCCGAAATGGCCGCACAAAATAATGAGTTGAGAACGGAGATAGTTTCTCAAAAAGATGATTTGAAAGCCGAAATAGCCGCACAAAATACTGAGATGAGAGCTGAAGTGGCTTCTCGAGTTGGTAAGATTATTGATCACTTCAAGGATCATAATACCGAACTCAATAGACAATGCAATAGTTTAAATGTTGAATTTGTCAGTGAAAAAGATGATCTTGATAGTGTTAAGTTAGATTGTAAACATGGAAAAGAAAAAGAGAAAGGCAACGCATATAAAAATGTGGATCTGCTACTGGAAATCAAGAATTGTAGAGATAGCGCAGATGATGCCTTTGACCACGCAACTACTGGTAATGCATGGCAGAGTGTCTATGTCGCTGGTGACATGTCTAGGAACTGTGAAGAACAATCACACAGATCAGAGAGCTGTGAGACTATACAGTACGCTTTGCACTTCAAAATACCTAGGTATACAAGTCTGGCACGATCTGAAGAGAGATCCACACGAAAGGTATTCTATTCCTCGCCGTCAGCAAAATGCGTCATGGACAATTATCGCAAAGGCAGAGTAACGAGTGGTAATGAGGGGGAACGAAACAGAGTTTACGTTTCGCAGAGTGGTCCGAGTAAAGAAGAGGCGTCCATTCATCATAGAAACAAAGTGCCATTCGACGTTACCCGGGAAGTCGGAGAGATTTTTCCGAAGCATATAGCCACACTTGAATCGTTTATAGAAAGTGGGGATTTAAGGAAGAGGAATTCCGAAGAATGGCTTAGAAGCGTAACAGGTGATGGTAGTAAAGGAGCTTCAGGCAGAGACAGTACTTCAAAGACTAACTTTCTGGATGAAACTAAGCCTCAGAATTACGATCAGAGAGAAGTGAATCCCTCAGATAATTTCAACGTAGCCACGCTGAATTTCTTTTCTGAACAGTCAATGTGCAGATTTGGACATTATAACCATTTAGATTATAAGGATATAGAAAAGTTTTATCACGACTACAAGAGCTCTAAAGTGGACAATATCATGTTACAAAACTCGTCGCTGATCTCCAGAATGAACAATTTGGCAATCATGACTGATGTTTCCCTGGCTAATTACAATGAGAGCTCCAAGAAAGTGAATTCCGAAGAAACAGCAACTATGACCTCCTCGGGTCATGTGTTTTGCTGGAGACCCGAGTGGCGCCATCGGATGGTAGATAAATACGGTACAGGAGGTGTCGGCGACAAAGTGAGTCTTGTCTTGGCTCCTGCACTTGCTGCTTTAGGTCTCAAGGTCCCTATGATCTCCGGTCGTGCTCTCCAATTGACGGGAGATACTCTGTACAAATTGGAATCCATCCCTGGCTTCACAGTCGACTGCACTAAAGATAAAATCGAGCAGATGATGGAAGACGTCGGATGCTGCATCGTAGGACAGACAGAGGAGCTGGTGCCAACAGATAAGGAGATTTACCGCTGCAAGGATCTGATGGCTACCATAGATAGCGTTCCTCTAATGATATGCTCAATTGTGTCCAAAAAGCTGGCTGAAGGAGTGTGTGCTTTGGTTTATGATGTTGAATTCGGAAAAGGAGCTATTGATCTCATCAGTACAGAAGATGTTGCTGTTGATTTAGTTAAGAAAGTGGTTGCAGCATCACAAGCTCGTGGAATGGAGAGTTTGAGTTGTTCAGCTGTTATCAGCAACATGGATTCACCTCTTGAAAACTCTGTTGACAACTCTCTGGAAGTGATGGAAGCTGTTCAGTGTTTCCTTGGTAACGGATCCTTGGAACTGCAAGAGCTCGTCGAAGAGTTAGGAGAACTTCTGCGTTTTGTGAACATTGTGGATAATAGGGTAGATGAAGCATCACGTGTCCGTAAGGTTCTGCATAACGGCAATGCTTTGAACAAGTTTCGTAACATGTTAATAGAACAAGGAGTATCTGAAGATGTTGCAAGCTGGCTATGTGAAGGTAAAACAGAAAAAATATTGCTAGCAGCCCGACACATCACTGATTTCACTTATACAGGAGAAACAGGTAAGGTTGTCGGATTAGAAGCTGCAGTTCTAGCAAGAGTATGGAAGGAGGAGATGGACCGAAGAGCTAAAAAGAATTATGGAGCTGATATTATATTTGTGAAGCACCTTGGGGATCAAATGGAATCAGGTGAAATATGGCTGAAGGTTCATCACGACAGTTCTGAATTAAGTGAAAGTCAACTGACAAAAGGGTCAGACTGGAGGATGAAACTCCTCCCTAGATTTTATGTCACTAATGACTTTCATTCCTTGTTACTGTTGATAGAAGTAAAAATCCAAAGAAGAAAACTTTCGACAAAGAAGAAAACTTTTTACAGGTTTTGCACGAAAACTCTTAGTCGATTCTTCTCCCTGCAGAGACATAAACGTGTTCACAAGGGCTATAGGCCTTACACGTATTATGTTTGTGGACGAGGCTTCAGTCAGAAAAGAAATCTACGTCATAATGAGATTCGCTTTCATTTTGACACAGACGTGGTATATCGCATTCGTCGATGTCCAGCTACAAAGTGCAAGGTGGTTCACGTGGATCATTTGGCATCGTTTCATCGAAGAACTGAAGAAGCTTTGGAATCCAGAATTGTTCGGGACGAACAAGACCTAGGAAGGGGGCAGTGTTACGACAGAAGAATCTGGCAACCGAAAGCAAAGTTTCAGCCAACGAATTGAACTTTGGGAGAATTTGGAGAAGAGTGGAGCGTTAACGGTTTTGTATTGTAACGGTCGTTGTGTTGTAACGGTCGGAGAGTTCGAAAATGGACGGTGAGCTGTTCTGAGACAGTGCGCGTAAGTATCAAGAAGTAACTTGATGTGTTGTGTATACGCGGAAGGATAAGAGTGGGATCTTTTATCGTTAAGTATCAAGAAGTAACTTGATGTGTTGTGTATACACGGAAGTATAAAAGTGGGAACTTTTATGGCTAACTTCGAATGTCTACACGGACTGTCTTTTTGTTCGGCTAGTGTGTGAACAGTTATTAGCACAGGACGAGAATTGGTTTACGAGTGAAGATCTTCGGGTGACCTGGTAAATCAAGTAAAAGGTAGTATTTAGTAAAATACACAGAGCTGATATTGTGTGCTCTACGCAGGAATATTGATGACTTGTGCATGTTAATAGTTGATTTGTTAATAAGATACTTCATCCATATTTCCTTTGTAACAATTTACCTTGTATTGAATTTGGTTTTGAAATATAGCTTTTAATACTCACGCTCAGTGGCTATCCATTTTTGTAATCCGCAACATTTGTAATCCGCAACAATATGATAAAATACCTATACACCTGCACCTGTCTTTACCTGCAAATGTTGATAATCTACAGAATTTAGATTAAATGGTGACACCTGATGCTTCACTATGTAAGGTAGTACTATATCTGATGAGTGCCACCCAATTCTCATTCTCTAGCATTTGGAATACTGAAATTTAAAATTAACATTCTTAAATTCTGCATCAGCAGAAGAATGCAGTAGCAGTAGAATGGGGTAACCCACCCCCTACACACACAAGGCCATCCAGTGTGTTCTTTAATGTGCACAGTGTATGGCTCTCCCACACACAGGGCCAAGGCTTAACATCCCATCTGATGGACGATGGCCTTTCCAAGCCAGACAATGACCCTTATTCACTGTGAGCAGGGTGGGGAGTTTAGCAAAGAAAAAATATCTACACTTTCCTGGGAACTGCAATTGCGAGCCTGGCATGCCACTGACTGAGCCTCTCCTGCTCCATACTTGAAAAGTAAAAGATAGAGAGAAAAAAAAAAGATAGATAAAAGAATAAAAAAGTAAAGTTAAAATATAATAATAGAAAAGAAGTGAAAAAATTAATATATATAGAGAGAAGAGTTTTGCATATGCAATAAGTGAATTCAGTAGAAATAGATTCATTCTGAGGATTGGGCTTGCTGTTTTAGTATAAAAATACATTCTGGAAGAACTGGTCAGTTCTTCCAGAAAGAAGACTTTAAACAAATCGCCATTTGCTCAACAGGATTCAGACTCCCAGTTTGCCTTGAGCAAAGGACCATCTAAGACAGTGGTTTTCAATCTATTGGTCATGGAAAGATTTCAACTTAAGTAAATATCATTAAGTAACTGAAACACAAAAGCAAAATAATGGAAAAAAAAATTTTCAGTTCATAACTACATGTAACTTTAAAGATTCGAATAATTCAAATAATTTGAATAATTTTAGATTCGAATTTCAAATTGATATCACACATTACTAGGTTATGTGATTGAATAAGAATTTGTGTAACAAAAATTTACTATGTAAACTATTTTGTACCCTCTCATATAAGCATATCAATATATAAAACAATTTGTGAATCTATCATAAGGATGGGATTACTGTATATGACAATTCTTTCAAAACACATTTAAGAAAAATCAGCAACTTGAAAAATTCAATGCTAAGATCAATTTTGCTGACAGTTAAAAGAATCACTATATCTTCTAATAAAAACAGATTTGTACATCATAATGTGTTACCTGTGGAAGATATTTATAGATATGCTATAATTCTTAAATACTTTTTTAAAAGTGATTACAAAATAAATTTAGGCCACATGATCAACACCTGGCTACATAGCAATTATTACTACCAAATCCCAAATTTTAGCTACAACTGCAGTAAACACATCAGGAACTATAGAGCTCCTCTTATTTTTAACTCTTTGCCTAGAGAACTAATCCGTTCTTAGGCTATTGAAACTTTAATCTGAGACCAAAAATTGGCCTTTAAAAAACTTATAAAAGTGCTTCTTTCCTAATTTAATATTAATTATAATTTGTATTCATATATATATATCAAGACTTCTTGTATGAATGTCAATATATAACTGATATGTAGCAACTACTTGTAACTGCATATATCTAACATTGTTACTCTATAAGTGTTTCTTCTATATTCTCTATTAATTGTATGTGCTATTTGTAAGGAGTACGTAGCATTTGTTCTTACAGTCAAGCTCATAGAGCTTTCTATGATCAACTCTATATATATGTAACTGCAAAGTAAATAAAGAGTTATTATTATTATTAAAAAAAAGTTAACTTAGTAATTCCCTGAATTTCAATAGCTACAATAGAAGAGGACTAAATTTCAGTTAGGAAGATGATTAAAAACTTTTTCTTCATTTATCAAAAAATATATTTAAATTTATTCACTCTGTTACCTAAAATCTGTATGCAATCATGCTGTGTAAATTTAAATTAAATATAAACTATATTTCATTACACTGTATTTAAACAGAATTTCGTTATTATTATGATTATCCTCTGTCATGAGGTATACTAACAGTGAAAAGTGGGTTGCTATAGTAGGAAAGTTGAGAACCACTGATCTAAGAGAAGGAAAGAGAGTCTAGGAATGTGAGGGGAAGAAAAGGCCTTCCACCCATGATTGAGGAGTGCTCAGCCTGAAGCAACACAATGAGGGCTTTTGGGAAACCCAAAGAACCACTCCTGGAATGCAGCAAAAGAGCAAAGTGAAGACTGAAAGTTCAAAGTTTGTGGTCAGAGACAAATGTGTGCCTTAGGGATTAACTCCTGAAAGCAAGCTTGTGATGAGAGTGGTGGGAAGGGGGAGCAAAAGAGAGAGAAGGAGTATTCCGAGGGTGGGGGTGAAGTGATCAGCATTGGACTGGACCTGTAAGCATAAAGAGAGTATTGGAGTTCCAATCATTTTAAGGGAAATCACAGAGAAAGCACAAATTGAGCAATAGTGGACTGAGCATATGAGAAAGAAGTTGAGTTGGTAACTGAGGATAATATTATCTGCCTTGTAGGAAAATAAGGGGAAGGTGTAAATAGGAGATAAATATGGAAGCAGTAATTCACCTGTCAAGAGCAGAAAAGTTGGAGGAAAGACAGATGAGATTATAGGAAAGAGAGCATACCTAAATAATAAACTTGAGCTCTAAATTGAAATAGCTATACCTAAACAATTTATAGTACTGAGATTAGCTGTTTGGGTTATAGAGATAATTTTGTTAGACAAATGAAACTTATTTACTGATACTTCACAGATTTACCAACATACACAAACACCAAGAGATATTTTTGTTATTTTAGTAAATCTTTTCATTTTTTTTCTAAATTCTCTATTGATAGAGCACAAAATTACCAGCATACACAAACACCAAGAGATATTTTTTTTTGTTTAATAAACTTTTTAATTTTGTTTTAGTTATTTTCCTTTTTATAAACACTTATACAGATACAGGACAACATAAACATAGACAACACAGACATAGAAACATACAGTTTTTAATTTTTTTTAATATATAGATTGAAATAGAGTAGGGGGGTTGCTCTGAGACCCTGACCTACCTTTAAAATGCCCCCATGTTGATATTTGTTCCATCTATGATAATTAAAGAAAAAGAAAGTATGCCTAGAAATCTGCTTGCCACTGTAAATGAGATAGATTTAGTTGATTGCCTCTTGAGAGAAGTTTTCGTAATGCTCTGTAATTCTCTTCACTGCTTTGGATTGGATTGGATTGTTTTACCTCTGAGCGACACTTTTTTGCACACCATGGGCTAAATGGCCAGGCCACAAGGACCCCGAAGGCTCAGAGAAAGTTGGGGGAGGGGACCCACTGGAACAGCTGTTGGGAGACAGATGGTAGTCTCCCGTCAAGGCCATCCAGCGTGTTCTTTAACGTGCACAGGGTATGGCTCTCCCGCACACGGGGCCACGGCTTAACGTCCCATCTGACGGACGGCGGCCTTTCCAAGCTCATCGGTGTCCCCTACTGACCGTGGGCAGGGCGGGGAATTTTGCGGAGATAAATCTCAACGCTGACCCAGCTGGGACTCGAACCTGGGAACTACAGATTACGAGCCTGGCGCGCTACCGACTGAGCCACCCCCGCCCCTCTCTTCACTGCATTGGAAATGATAGTTAAATTTTATTTGTTTGTTATACTTGAGTAATTGGATTAACTTGATTGAAGTTCTTCAGTTGATTCTTGAGATTCGATAAATTGCAATCGAAAAGATAATGTCTGCTGCTCCTTTCCTACTGCATTGACAGAGAGAATTTTTCCATTCTTCCTTTTCTAATGAAATACTCAGGAAATTTTCCATGTTCTGCCAGAAATTAGCATAAAGATCATGATATTTATTGTGTTCTTTGATTTCTTTAATGAATGCATAAAGTGTTCTTCCCATATTGCTGGTGTTTCATGTATTCTGCCATTCTTCTATACTTTCTTCCTAAATTTATTTTCGTGTGTTTAAGTGGCAGGGGAACTGAATTTGTTACATTTTCTAATTTGTTTGCTATCTTCGTTTTCCTATTTGCTAACTTGTTGCCATCCTAGCCAATGTGATCCCGGATCCAGTGTAGTTTGTTCTTGAGTTCATGATTGTTACATATTTTCTTTTGATTTTGTTTATTGTCTCGTCTCTGTTATAGCTGCTCCCTAAGACCTGAAGGGACTCACTGTATAGATTGATATCTCCTGCATCTCTTATCTGTAACACATAATCTATGGCTTTCAAAGTGGCAAAAGTTTCTGCTTGATAATTGGTGACATTATCTGTAAGTTTAAATTGTTCTGAGTGAATAACTATTCGAAAGAACATGACCATGTGTGCTGTTGCTACTTTTTCTTCTTTTGACCCATCTGTCTGTATTTCTAGTCCTAATCCTGTTGCTAACTCTTTGTCATAAGGAACTGTTATTTTGTATGTTGGGTGTATCAGTCACTGTTATTCTAACTGAGCTATCTCCTGGGCATTTATGTGTTCATTTAGAAATGTTGTGTTTTTCACTGCTGTGAGCATAAATATGTTGAATTCTTCTGTCACCTTCAAGTGGGTGGGAATTAATCTCTCCATGACTAAAGCTGCTTCTGTTGATACTGTTCTATAATGAGTAATGCAGACTGGTGCTGAATGCTAAGTATACAGCTGCATAGGATTTTATCTTTATAAATTCTATTTCCCTACATTCCATGTCCATAAACAATTTTTCACTCCAAGCTTCTCTTGTAAATCTGTTTGAATAAATATTATATATTGCCCTATAATTCTCTTATGACTTCTAACAATTTTTACATAATGTCTGAAATTCTGTCTTTTAATGTTTGAAAATTCTTGTAGAAATGTAATTGGTTCTCTATTAGGACTCCTAGAATTTTGATTTCTGGTACGTGTTTTATCGAATGGTTTCTTAATTTTAATGTGGGTGATTGAACCATCCATCCCCACCGAGCTATTACCATGGCTCGACTTTTTTCTCTGCTAAATTGATATTTATTTGATATAGTCCATTCTGTTAACTTGTCTAAAGCTTGTTTTCCCATGTCTTCTTATTTGCATCTCGTCTTTCCACCTACAATGACTAGCAGATCATCTGCATATGTTTGTACTCTGACCTTCTCTGGATATATATCAATGACAATGCCTGATCCATTATTAGGTTCCAGTGGAGCGGACTGCTGCATGAGTCCTGAGGGCAACCTCTTGTAATTTTCTGAGTGTGCTGAAATGTGTTTTTTTTAATATGATGCTTTTCTCAATAAAATAGCTTTCTATTAATTTGTAAATATTTTCCAGACAATTTTTATTTCTTAATTCACGTAGGATTGCTTGCCACAAACTTTATTGAGATCGCCACTAATATACAATGAAATGAAGCTGTATGTAATTGTTTGGATTTATTTTCTTCTTGTTTCTTATATAATTTGTATAATACCAAATTGCATGATTTGTGTGTTTGAAATCCATAATGCTCCACATTTAAGTTGTTTTATAAAAATGATAATAAATTCTTCTTGTTATCAATTTATATAAAACTTTACTTAAATATGTTAATATGCATATTGGCCTGAAAGGTAAGAATTACAGGTGCAGTTGCAAAAGTCATGACAGACATGCTGTGTTGCACCTGGAAAGAAATGCATTATAGGTGGGAGTGGCAAAGTGGTTAGCAATGCTTGGCTACTGATCAAAGGGACCTAGGTTTGAGCCCCTGGGTAAGGCATGGATGTTTGTTATTTTTCTGTTGCTGTATAAACTAGCAGGCTCTTGTCGGACCTCTGTGGCAAGAAGCTGCTAGAGTGGATCATGACAAAAAATTTATTTGTCATGATACTTCTGACAAAACATGATGTGTTTGGCTGCATTTATATGTATTTGATATGTATCTACCATTTATTAATAAATGTATACATCCCCTCAAAGTTTTAAACATGCTTTTGAAACACCCTTTATTACAGCCTTATTATGAAAACAATCTTCTGGGAGTGTTAATGAACTTTTGTCATGGGGTTGGCATGTTATATCACAGTGTTGGAAAGAGAGGGATATGTTCACTTTGAGTTTAGTAATCATTTTACTATTTTTTTAGTGTTTTAGTTTACTCACATTTCATATGAATATTAATTGCAGGTAACAGATGCTCTGACTTGGATGGTTAGGATGAATGGAGAAATAGAAACTAAAATAGTTGCTGTAGAAAGAATAGATGAATATACAAAGCTGACCTCTGAGGTATTTATAATTTTTATTTGACTGAGCAATATTTTTTATATTTATATATTCATGTTTTACAAGTATAATATATGAATATTCAAGAAAGTCACAAAGAATAATGTTTTTTACAATTTCAAGGTTTGATCTTGGAATAATTAAAATAACAAAGCCATAAATTATTAAAATCCTTTTTTAAATTTCCTTTTATGGTAGAATATTTTACTACTCTTGCACATTTACTTTCGAGTAAATTTATTAGTCAAGAAAACATTTTGAAATATACATTATAGTGTAATCCAGAAAGAATTTATATCAATAAAATTTTTAAAGGTAAAGTATAAGTAATACAATGAATAGGTTTTTTTTTTTTGCAAGACCATCAGCTAACAGCTAATGTAAGAATTGAGAGGGGATCACTTTCATTAATTACAGAGTGAATTTTCATAGAGTTGAATAATGCACAATATTTTGTTTTCAAGGCATTCAAGAAATATATTTTAAATAGCCCAGAGGTTGCAAAGATGATGTGGTGAGAAATTATCAGTGGTGGTAGTGATTGTGAAAAATCCACATCTGATAGTAGAGCAGTTTCACTGAATCTAATTAGAGTAAATTAAGATTTGTTGAAAAATTCACCTTTTTCAAATTGTTTATTTTGGAGCTAAAATTTGACTCATATGATATTTCCAAAAACACAGTACATTCCACTACCACGCCTCGCATTCTTTGCAATCGTAGTGTGTTTATGTATGCAGTATTGTTTTGAAAAACACCAGCAAGACAACATGAGGCAGAAATGAATAGAATAATTTCTCCCATCTGTGGATGGGGATTAAACTACATTAAAATTAAAAATCATATCAAAAATGATATTGAAAAAAAAAAACCTTTGCATTTACTCAGCAACTTATGGGATATATCAAGGATGGAAATGCAGAGGAATGGCATGTCATGTGTTTGGCAATGGGGACAACTAAGTGGTAACACAAGGGCTGGATAATGTTCAAACTAGAGCTAGTCCTGAACAAAATACTTTCTCTTAAGAAGAATACACCTTGGAATACCATTTTCAGAAATTAGATGCTAATTTTTATGTTACTTTTATAATTAAATTTGGCAATTATAAAAACAAAGAACATTTTTTAATTTATACTGAAGAGCCAAAACATTATGACCAGCATGTCTTTATGCAAATTGATGCAACTTCAGGTAAATGACTGTGTAGGTCACGAAACAGTATAAATAACACCTGATACTGAGCTCTGTTAATAGGTGTTATTCTTGTTCTTCAGATGGGAAAGGCAGTGGCCAAGTGAGTTTGACAAAGGCCAAATTGTAATGGCCAGATGACTGGGTCAGAGCATTTCTGAGATGGCAAGACTTGTGTGGTGCTTATGGTCAGCAGTGGTTAGTACCTTCAAAAAGTGGTCTGAGGAGGGAAAAAACCACAAACCACTGGCACGGTGTTGGCTGACCATGGCTCATTAATGCTAGAGGTGAACGAAGGTTATCCCATATGGTAACAGTCAACAGAAGGGATATTGTGGCACAACTCACCCGTAATTTGAATGCTTCACTTCCCCATGGTGTGATGGGAGTAATGTGTCGCAACACACAATGCATCGAACCCTGCTGAAAATGGAGCTGTATAACTGCAAGCCGCTCCGAGTGTCCATGCTAACCTTGGTTCACCGTCGAAAGTGCCTACAAATGGGCACACAAGCATCAAAACTGGACCTTGAATAATTTGAAGAAGGTTGTCTGATCTAATGGATCTCGTTTCCTGTTGCATCATGTGGACTGCCCGGAGCGTGTATGCATTTATCTGGGGAAGTGTTGCCACCAGGATGCATTGTGGGCAGAGGCATAGCTAGGCTTTTGGCATCCTTGGAAAATTTGCCATTATCCACCCTTGTTCAGTTATTGATAAAAAAAAATACACGTTATTTATATTATTTATATTTATTATCATTATTTTAATATAGTTACATGAATAAATATTGATTGCACAAATAATTGTAAAAGAAATTACAATTAATTATGCAACTAATTATTTTTAAAGTAATTTAATTTTTCTTACATTTTCATTGGCAAATCGTTAATAATCTCATCAAAATTAATTTTTTGAGTCAGTTCTCGCTTGATTGATAGGAAACAAAGTGATGATATACGTTCCTGTCCTGATGTTGATCTTAAATAATTTTTAACAAGTTTTAATTTGATGAAACTTCTTTTGGCTGTAGCCACTTTTGTTGGCATGGTCAAGAATATTTTTAGAGCCACTATTATGTTTGGGTAACTTTTTTGTAATTCCCATCTGCCAAGTATATTTAATACATCCAATGATACAATATAGATGGATTTTCCTCTCTCAAAATTTGATTTATTTGGTGTTTTAAACATTTTATTTCAATTGTTAATTGATCTCCATTTATTTCAAGATACTTTTTCGATAATGAAACACCCTTGGTTTCCAAATCTTCACTTGTTAATGAATGTAGCGCTTCTCCAGGCAGGAAATCAAAATCATCTATTTCATTTTTGAGACATTTAAACCTTTCATTCAGTTGCATAATAATAGAGTCAGTCACTGATAAACAAGATATTTTTACCAATCAATGTTCCGCGATTCATCTTCAGCCTGCTTGCCTGGCATTTTTTTTTCGTTTCACTTTTTTTTTGCTCTGCTGGTGCTATTTTTTGTTTTTTACACGTTTTTTCTATCTCGATAAATATTTTATTAATTTCAATTTTATTACTTCTTTAGATCTTTGAAATAATCTATAAGCCCTTTAACTAATATGGACGACTGATAAATATCTTGATCTTTTTTTTTGCAATGAAATATATACTCTATTTAATCTTTCTAATATCATGTTCCAAAAATGTAAGAATGTAATAAATTTGTAATTGTTTAGTGGTTGATGCAATGATATTGCACAAGATAATACATCTCCAAGTGAATGATCTCCTTTCATGTCATTTAAAAGTAAAATAATGTGTTCAATTTGTTCATGTACAGCACTTACGGCATTTAGTGGTGTTGCCTTGGAGAGAACTGGAACGAACAAGAGTGGAGTACCGTGGTGTTTAGTGATGAATCTCGTTTTTGTCTTGATCAGAACGACAGTAGATAATGTGTTTGCCGTCATCCAGGGGATCGTCACACAGCTCCAGCACCTGGTATCTAGTGTGGGGTGCCATTTGCCAGACATCTTTATCAGAACTGGTCATCATAAGGGGATCTTTAACTGCCCAACAATATGTTACCAATATTTTGCAGCCAGTGGCTATCCCATTTGTTCAGCAGCACAGAATCTTTCACCAACAAGATAACGGCCATCCCCATGCAGCTTGCATTAGTCTGCAGTATCTACATGAACAAAATGTTCAGGTACTACATGGCCAAGCAAGCTCGCTGGACCTTTCACCTATTGAACACGTTTGGGACATGATGGGCCGACAGCTCCAGCAACATCCAAGAGGTGTACCAACTGCTGTCACTGAAATGGAACAGCGACTTCATGCTATTTTGCATTCTATTCCTCAGGAGGACATTATAGAACTGTACAATAGCCTTCCCTGCCATGTTCATGAATGCATTGCTGCATGGGACGGTTCAACATAATATTAATTATACCACTTTACCGGGAGGGTAAAGTGTTAATTTTCCATATTTTTTTTTATAATGTAATCAATCGCACATCTCAGTGTATGCTAACAGCTGCCTGTGTTTCAATCAAATGGCATTAATCCTTCCAGGTATTGCAATTATTTTTCCTGTAGTGTAGATGATTGTTTTTCAGTATAGGGAAAGGAAGATTTTGCTAAAAGAATTTCCTAGTAACTATACAGGGTGACTGAAAAATCTCTTGAAAATTTGGAAATTGAATTAAAAAAAACTATTTATTGCAAAACCATGTGGTATGCTTTTTTAGTTTTTGCTGTAACCTCGTAGATACACTAGTACCATGTATGTTAGATATTAAAATGGCAATCCAAGGAGAAAGCTATCTGCATAAGTTATTTTTTTAAAATCAAATTGGATATTTAGATACATCGAAATTGCCATGCCTAGTTCAAAACAGGACCCACCATTTCATGGCAGAAGACAGTCCTGGAAATCAGCATCATTCTTGATTGAAAAAAAAAATGGACAGATCAACGATGTTTGATATGGCTTAAACTTGAACATTGGTCAGATGTGCTCCTGGCCACAAAGGGTACTCACATTGAAATATATTAACTTTGGTCTTGGGTGGACTACCAAATATTGCATAATGCATGTACATAAGTAGTTTTTTTAATTCAGTTTCCAAAATGTGTAAGAACTTCTGGCCCACCTGTGTTTTAATTGATAGCTTGCTTTAAAAAATACTGCTAATAATAAATCTTATATTACAACAGTTAAACATGTGATGTTATATCAACTTATGATTCATACTCTATTGTCTAAGCATCATACTCTATTGTCATTTATTAGACCAATTGTCAAACCACAGCAGTTGTATTTTCGCAGGAATAGCAAAGTGGAAGTTGTACTTACTTGGCTCTGCTTAGGTCCCTCATTTAATACTCATTCATTTCTTCTTCAGGTGGATGGCTTCAAGACCTAAGTGTGAGTTTTGTGACACTATTTTAACTATAAAACTTATTTTAACCCCATGCCCTTCTTTTAATCTGGAACAATGTTTCTACTTTAACTTCCAGGATTATTCATCTGAGCCCTTTACACTCAGACATCTTTTATCTGATCATTGCTTTTTACCACCAGTTTTTGAATTTTTAAGATATACTGGCTGTTTCAATTGCATTTAATATCATTACCTTTTGATCTTTAGACTTGTTTTTATTCTATAAGTCCTATACACCTATTGTAGTTTTTCTGTTTTACAATTGTTGACTCTTTTTACTCTTGTTCTTATGCACATCTTTTGTTTTACACTTTTCTTTCTTGTTTTGTCTTTTACATTATTGTTGCTTTCATCCTCTTTGTGTGTTACTTTTAACTTTTGATTGAGGGTTGCATGACTTTTATATGCTTATTTTTTACTGTCTATTTATTGTGTTTGATACAATGTGGTGGGCCTTAGCTGTTGCACCATTAAATCCCAAACAGCCAACCAACGTTTATTAGTATATTACATACATTATTAAGCAAATAATGCTTTTTCAAATAGTCTTCTTTTTTAATATATCATTGAACCTGTTAAACTTGATGACGGTTGCATTTGCAAGTCCAAAATCATGACTTTATTAGACTTTTTATTTGTTCTTCAAGCAAGTACAGTGTAAGTATAATGTTTGCATTATTAAACTATCTTCTATAAAGAAGTTAGTAGTGGCCATCTGCTGAATAAACTTTGCTTCCACTTTGAGTAGCATAATATTTGGAACTTCATATTGCATGAGATATATGAATTAAATTGCTTTTAATTTTAAAGGAAAGAAGCTACTTCCTTTCACAAAAAGATAATCTAGAAGATAGTCTGTCTATTGGGCTTGTTATGGTTTCTCTTGCAATATATGAACTCATAAACAAAACCACAACCATGCAATCCTGAGACTTGAACCCAAACCCTGGCAGCTGCAGTATCACTGTGGACCAATATGATACCATTGCATCACTGAGGTGGCACATTATTATAACTTGTTTGTCTGACATGTTCCTATAAGTATTGCAGTTGTGTAATTATTTATATTATACTACAATCAGTTAGATTCTACCTGGATCATTTTTTTAAGTTGCTCTTGGATTCCTTGTAAATGTCTTCTTTCTGTGATTAGACATTCATGACTTTCTATGTAATATGTGTTAGTAGCATAACCATGAAATTCCAGTGGAGAGGGAGGGGTAATGGTGATGTATTTCAATCTATTAGGACATGAGTGACATACTTGAGTCTCTGATTTTAAAATATGGCCGTAGAGAAAGTATATATATGCTGTAAAAGAAGGGGAGGGATTAAACCTGATAATTCCCATCCTCTTGGGGTATGCCACTGATATGTGTACAAGCAAAATAACAGCGATTTCTGATATGTTTTGATATTACAGAAAATCATACCAATTTTATAAATTGTTTTGTGTGAAAAAACAAGTTTGTCAATGCACAGGCCTCAAACTTGCATCTCTCCAGATTTATGCCAGAGTGTTCTAACCACTAAACTAGCACTGGTTTTGTAATTTATCCACTATTGTGGCATAAATCTTCCCGAACTTGTTGCCCATGGCACCATCTATAATGGAGGAAGGCAACTTTGCGTTGGTTTGAGTCTCACACATTGGCAAAACCCTTTTTACCACAAAATTATTTATTGACTTATTGACTTCTATGTCAATAGGTAACTCTATTATTTATTGTTGATTAATTATTTCATGCTATTTTTCTCTAATGAAATGTAAATTCACAATCACATGAACTGAACTTATGGTCACAAGCTGGATGTAGCCTATGGGCTACCAGTTGGTCCACACTGAATTAAATTTGTTTAAATTAATTTAATTAAATTTGCTTAAATTAGAAAGACAGTTTAATAACAATATGCTTCTGGGTTTTTAAAAGTTGGAATTCACTAACACATTAAAGTGAATTGTTTTATACTTTAAATTGAATGGTTATGCTGTGGCACATCTATTTTGTATGCAACATTGTAAATTGTATTCAGTTCCTTAGATAATAATATTCTTTTAGGAGAAAATGATTTGCTAATTTATATGATCTGAACATTGAACAGTAGGAATTGATCTACACAGTTGTATCAGAATAATATGACCACCTACCATATATATTGTTGCGGATCACAAAAATGGATAGCCACTGAGCGTGAGTATTAAAAGCTATATTTCAAAACCAAATTCAATACAAGGTAAATTGTTACAAAGGAAATATGGATGAAGTATCTTATTAACAAATCAACTATTAACATGCACAAGTCATCAATCTTCCTGCGTAGAGCACACAATATCAGCTCTGTGTATTTTACTAAATACTACCTTTTACTTGATTTACCAGGTCACCCGAAGATCTTCACTCGTAAACCAATTCTCGTCCTGTGCTAATAACTTTTCACACACTAGCCGAACAAAAAGACAGTCCGTGTAGACATTCGAAGTTAGCCATAAAAGTTCCCACTTTTATACTTCCGCGTATACACAACACATCAAGTTACTTCTTGATACTTAACGATAAAAGATCCCACTTTTATCCTTCCGCGTATACACAACACATCAAGTTACTTCTTGATACTTACGCGCACTGTCTCAGAACAGCTCACCGTCCATTTTCGAACTCTCCGACCGTTACAACACAACGACCGTTACAATACAACACCGTTAACGCTCCACTCTTCTTCTCCAAATTCTCCCAAAGTTCAATTCGTTGGCTGAAACTTTGCTTTCGGTTGCCAGATTCTTCTGTCGTAACACTGCCCCCTTCCTAGGTCTTGTTCGTCCCGAACAATTCTGGATTCCAAAGCTTCTTCAGTTCTTCGATGAAACGGGGCCAAACGATCCACGTGAACCACCTTGCACTTTGTAGCTGGACATCGATGAATGCGATATACCACGTCTGTGTCAAAATGAAAGCGAATCTCATTATGACGTAGATTTCTTTTCTGACTGAAGCCTCGTCCACAAACATAATACGTGTAAGGCCTATAGCCCTTGTGAACACGTTTATGTCTCTGCAGGGAGAAGAATCGACTAAGAGTTTTCGTGCAAAACCTGTAAAAAGTTTTCTTCTTTGTCGAAAGTTTTCTTCTTTGGATTTTTACTTCTATCAACAGTAACAAGGAATGAAAGTCATTAGTGACATAAAATCTAGGGAGAATTTTCATCCTGCAATCTGACCATTTTGTCAGTTGACTTTCACTTAATTCAGAGCTGTCGTGATGAACCTTCAGCCATATTTCACCTGATTCCATTTGATCCCCAAGGTGCTTCACAAATATAACATCAGCTCCATAATTCTTTTTAGCGCTTCGGTCCATCTCCTCCTTCCATACTCTTGCTAGAACTGCAGCTTCTAATCCGACAACCTTACCTGTTTCTCCTGTATAAGTGAAATCAGTGATGTGTCGGGCTGCTAGCAATATTTTTTCTGTTTTACCTTCACATAGCCAGCTTGCAACATCTTCAGATACTCCTTGTTCTATTAATATGTTACGAAACTTGTTCAAAGCATTGCCGTTATGCAGAACCTTGCAGACACGCGATGCTTCATCTACCCTATTATCCACAATGTTCACCAAACGCAGAAGTTCTCCTCCTAACTCTTCGACGAGCTCTTGCAGTTCCAAGGATCCGTTACCAAGGAAACACTGAACAGCTTCCATCACTTCCAGAGAGTTGTCAACAGAGTTTTCAAGAGGTGAATCCATGTTGCTGATAACAGCTGAACTCTTCATTCCACGAGCTTGTGATGCTGCAACCATTTTCTTAACTAAATCAACAGCGTCTTCTGTACTGATGAGATCAATAGCTCCTTTTCCGAATTCAACATCATAAACCAAAGCGCACACTCCTTCAGCCAGCTTTTTGGACACAATTGAGCATCTCATTAGAGGAACGCTATCTACGGTAGCCGTCAGATCCTTGCAGCGGTAAATCTCCTTATCTGTTGGCACCAGCTCCTCTGTCTGTCCTACGATGCAGCATCCGACGTCTTCCATCATCTGCTCGATTTTATCTTTAGTGCAGTCGACTGTGAAGCCAGGGATGGATTCCAATTTGTCCAGAGTATCTCCCGTCAATTGGAGAGCACGACCGGAGATCATAGGGACCTTGAGACCTAAAGCAGCAAGTGCAGGAGCCAAGACAAGACTCACTTTGTTGCCGACACCTCCTGTGCTGTTTTTATCTACCATCCGATGGCGCCACTCGGGTCTCCAGCAAAACACATGACCCGAGGAGGTCATATTTGCTGTTTCTTCCGAATTCACTTTCTTGGAGCTCTCATTGTAATTAGCCAGGGAAATATCAGTCATGATTGCCAAATTGTTCATTCTGGAGATCAGCGACGAGTTCTTTAACATGATATTGTCCACTTTAGAGCTCTTGCAGTCGTGATAAAACTTTTCTATATCCTTATAATCTAAATGGTTATAATGTCCAAATCTGCACATTGACTGTTCAGAAAAGAAATTCAGCATGGTTTCGTTGAGATTGTCTGAGGGCTTTACTTCTCTCTGATCGTAACTCTGAGGCTTAGTTTCATCCAAAAAGTTAGTCTTTGAAGTACTGTCTCTGCCTGAAGCTCTTTTACTAGCATCACCTGTTATGCTTCTAAGCCATCCTTCAAAATTCCTCTTCCTTAAATCCCCACTTTCTATAAACGATTCGAGTGTGGCTATATGCTTCGGAAAAATCTCTCCGACTTCCGCGGTAAAGTCGAATGGCACTTTGTATCTATGATGAATGGACGCCTCTTCTTTACTCGGACCACTCTGCGAAACGTAAACTCTGTTTCGTTCCCCTTCATTACCACTCGTTACTCTGCCTTTGCGATAATTGTCCATGACGCATTTTGCTGAGAGCGAGGAATAGAATACCTTTCGTGTGGATCTCTCTTCAGATCGTGCCAGACTTGTATACCTAGGTATTTTGAAGTGCAAAGCGTACTGTATAGTCTCGCAGCTCTCTGATCTGTGTGATTGTTCTTCACAGTTCCTAGACATGTCACCAGCGACATAGACACTCTGCCATGCATTACCAGTAGTTGCGTGGTCAAAGGCATTATCTGCGCTATCTCTACGATTCTTGATTTCCAGTAGCAGATACACATTTTTATATGCGTTGCCTTTCTCTTTTTCTTTTCCATGTTTACAATCTAACTTAACACTATCAAGATCATCTTTTTCACTGACAGATTCAACATTTAAACTATTGCATTGTCTATTGAGTTCGGTTTTATGATCCTTGAAGTGATCAATAATCTTACCAACTTGAGAAGCCACTTCAGCTCTCATCTCAGTATTTTGTGCGGCCATTTCGGCTTTCAAGTCACCTATTTTATCGCTTTGGGCAGCTATATCACCTTTAATCTCAGTTTTTTGTGCGGCCAGGTCACCTATTTTGCTATTTAGGTCACTAGAAAGTTCACCTATTTTATTATTTAGGTCACTAGAAAGTTCACCTATTTTATTAGCCATATCGGCTTTCATATCAGTCATCAGCTTTATTAACTCATCCATATTTCTAGTGAAAGGCATTCAATTAAATAATTATCATCCCACTTCTGACACCAAATGTTGCGGATCACAAAAATGGATAGCCACTGAGCGTGAGTATTAAAAGCTATATTTCAAAACCAAATTCAATACAAGGTAAATTGTTACAAAGGAAATATGGATGAAGTATCTTATTAACAAATCAACTATTAACATGCACAAGTCATCAATCTTCCTGCGTAGAGCACACAATATCAGCTCTGTGTATTTTACTAAATACTACCTTTTACTTGATTTACCAGGTCACCCGAAGATCTTCACTCGTAAACCAATTCTCGTCCTGTGCTAATAACTTTTCACACACTAGCCAAACAAAAAGACAGTCCGTGTAGACATTCGAAGTTAGCCATAAAAGTTCCCACTTTTATACTTCCGCGTATACACAACACATCAAGTTACTTCTTGATACTTAACAATAAAAGATCCCACTTTTATCCTTCCGCGTATACACAACACATCAAGTTACTTCTTGATACTTACGCGCACTGTCTCAGAACAGCTCACCGTCCATTTTCGAACTCTCCGACCGTTACAACACAACGACCGTTACAATACAACACCGTTAACGCTCCACTCTTCTTCTCCAAATTCTCCCAAAGTTCAATTCGTTGGCTGAAACTTTGCTTTCGGTTGCCAGATTCTTCTGTCGTAACAATATATATATATATACTATGGTAGGTGGTCATATTATTCTGATACGACTGTGTATGTGCTTAAGTTTATTGTTTAAATTTTTATGTGTTATATGTTTTGAATATCTTAAATATTAGTAATAATATTTTTAAGGCACCCTGGGAAGCTGATGATTGCAGTCCTCCATCAACATGGCCTGCTAATGGTGTTGTTTCATTTAAAGATTATAGCACTCGTTACCGTGAAGGATTGGACCTAGTTCTGAAAAAAATTAATTTGGATATCTTTTCAAACGAAAAGGTAGTAATGTCTTTCATTATGAAGTAAAATTTATTTTTTATTACTTTATGTATGCTATGTATTGAAGTGTTATGTACAGGGCTGGTTTGAGGTAAAGTGGTGCCTCATGTGAAGTCTGCTTTCAACACCCCCTTCTATTGCTATTTTTGTAGTTAGTAGGGGAGTGGGATATAGGATAAATACAACATAAAACAATTTTTTTTGTAAGAATACAATTAACATTTTTAATACAATTAAAGTAATTTATGGAATTATAAAATTAAGCAAAATGTTTTTTTTTTTTCTATATGGTGGCTGAGTGGTTAGCATGCTTGGCTACTGATCTAAGAAACCTTGGTTGTAGCCCTGGGTAAAGCATGGATGTTTGTGTTTCTACTGAGATCGCACCATCCTCACAGACCTACTACTATGGCATATAAACTGACAGGTTTATAAACGTGGCATATAAACTGACTGTTCAATGTTCAGATCATATAAATAGCATCCTGTCAGATCTCTATAGCAAGCAGCTGTTTGAGGAGGTATTTTAATTATTTGCTGTTTCTTTGGATTTATAGAGCACCCTCTGGCTCATGCCCAAGGCAAATACTCCAGTCAGCTGGTACCTCAAGCTGGGCCTAGCTGTACATATCTGTTTTATGTTGTAGGCTTTTCCATGTTTAACACAAATTTGTGAAAGCACTATTCAAAAATAATCATTGTCTTGTAGTATTGGTATCTACCATTTCTCATTGGTCAACAATGAAAATTGGATAGTTTGAAATTGCATAAAATTGTGAAATATCTTTTTCAATAGGTTTTCAAAAATTAATATTAATTAATTGTAACTGAAATTATTTACATTGTACATTTGATCCACTTGTTTATTATTCTTTTTGAAAATTAGAAAAAAGAAAGCAGCAGTAAATTTCAGACTTATATTTTTGTATTAAAATACAGGATATTCAACAAATAATGGTGAGGTTTCAGGAAACACTGTCCCCAAATACACAAAAGGATTCACATTGAATGTTGCACTTGTACATTCCCCACTCAAACAGATTCACAAGTGGCCACCAGAAAACTGAGTACCACCACATTTTTCAAGAGACATTATGGAAAGTCTTAATGCAACATTTTCTGACAGATGGATTGTCAAAGGTGGTCCAATTCTATGGCCACCAAGGAGCCCTGATTTGACACCCCTTAATTATTATCTTGTAGGGCTTTGTAAAGAATTAGGTTTACCTGGACAAAATTTGAGATCTGAAATTTTTGAAGCTGAAATATTTAAAAATGCAAATAATAAGAAATGTGCTGCAGTGTATATGGCAAAAAGTGGAATACTAATTGGACATATGCAGAGGACACACAGTGAATATGTGGAAATTCACTAATTATGTTCAAAACTATTTAAGGTAAGCTTTCAATTAAAATATTGCTTTCTTGAATATGTATATTATTTTCCTACATATTTATTATCGAAACCCAGCCATTATTTTTTGAACACTAAATGATATTCTAAAGTGACATAAATTTATTTTTTAAGGCTTATAAAGAAAAAGAAGTTTTTTTTTTTTTCAATAGCTTTAAGTTGCTGAAAGATTAGCATATGATTGACCCATCCAGTTATCTCTCAACAGTATGAAACACTTTTCCAAATTTTCTTGTAATTGGTATTGAAAATATGTTGAAGTGGTTAATTTAAGTGTTACTAAATATGGGATGATACAGTTTGTGAAACCATACAATCCGGAAAAGTTTTCAGCTGCTCTTGTATCTTTTTGTCAAAACATGGCAAAGTGTAACTGCAACTGGAATGAAAGCTTCTCTATATTCTATTTTTAAGCATTTTTTCTTTAAAATATTAATAATCCCCTGAGAGAGTGATGGAAATAAAGTTTTGTATTTTGTGTATGATGTCCAATGATTAGTCTTAAGATTTCTAGAATTTTTGAAAATCTGAGAGAATAAAGTTCTAAAAATTATATGTTTATCCAGTATTTCTATTTAATAAATTGCTTTATTTTTTTATCTGTATTTATTATATGAATCAATAGTTAGTTTCAAGAGAACTTATCTTTCAAAAGACTAATTGCTAAGAAGCAAAAATCTTGTATATAGTTTTGTTACAATATACAAGGTTAGGGGTCTTGGCAAATAATCTTAGCAATTAGCTAACATCAAGTTATATATCTTTGGCTGTGGAGTGTGAGGCAGTGCTAAGTGTCACTCTTTTTAATTCCTTGAAATCATTTATAGAAGGCTGGACTATTTTTTGTGTGTATGAAAAACATGATTTTCATATTATTGACTAATGATTATGCAACAGTATCATTCTTTGGTGACACATACTCAAAATTGGTAAAGTAATAAAAATTATTAAGCATCTAAATATAGTTTTTTCCTAGAAAAAAAAAACCTGGTTCATTTGGCCAGCTCTAATGTTTTCCAGCACTTTAAAGGTTAGTGAGATTAGCTAATATTTTATTAGAGAATGTTGTATAAAAGTATTGAAAACCAAAGTTTTTTGCAAATTTTGTAATAAAATTAATATTTTTTAAGTTTAAATTGAATAAAATATCTTTCAGGTTGGAATTGTTGGCCGTACTGGTGCAGGTAAATCATCATTAACCCTTGCCTTGTTTAGAATTATAGAACCAACAAGTGGTACAATTTTAATCGATAATATAAATGTTTCAAATATTGGATTACATGATCTAAGGCCAAAATTAACCATCATACCTCAGGTTTGTAATGCTACCTTATATAAAATATTTCTTAATAAAAATGTTTTTGGGTTATGTAATACTAAGTTAAACATAAGGTTTTTTTATTCAAAACTTTAAAAGGAGCTGTTTGAATTAAAATATATTTATTATAATTTCTGCTCTATCTTTTATGTTATTAATTGCTGACTGTGTTTTTGTGATATTTATAGTTTCTCAATTGCAACTGAACATTTTGTAATGATTTGAATTCATTGAGAAACAAGTTGCAGAAGTTTTTAAAAAAATTATAAGATGAGCAGTGGTATCATGTCTTTTTTGAACTTTTAGATACATTGGGGGTATGCAAATGTTCTTTCTGGTATGTAAAATAAAACCCAGCATTTTGAGGAAAATATTTATTGATTTAATCAGTTATATATTTGTTGTTTTCTCTAATCTTTCTATAAGCTTGTAGATTCTACTGTAGTAGAAACTTTCTGGTTTGGAGCAAAAAACCTAACAACAGTTTGTGCCACCCCCAAATTAGAAAAGGAATTTTCATTTAAGAAATTCTGCAGACTCCAAAATAAATGAAAATCCAATGGGGGAAATATCTGAGGAATAAGGTGGATGAAGAAGCACTTTCAAGTTTGATTCCTTCAACATTTGGTTTACAATAGCACATTTGGTTTAGATTGAAATTGAAAGAGGGAACCTTTTCTGTTGGCTAGAGCTGGACGTTTTTGGTGATTACTGGACTTAATTTATCCAACTGCTGACCATACCATTCTGTCTTTATAATTTTGCCATATTAGAGCAGGTTATAAAAGATTGTTCTTCACATTCTACCGAATATATACCATAACCTTCCTTTGGTGTAATCTTGGCTTGGGAACAGAATTTTGGCTTCTCTTATGGATTGGTTTATGCACTTGAAATTACTGTAAAGCATCCTTTTTTTGTCTGCTGTAGAAAATCAATCCAAAAGTTGTGAAATCTACATGTCATACCATACTGCTAATAGGAACATAGATACTTTTGTTACTGCTTTTTAAAATTGTTTTATGCTGCTTTTTAAAATCCAGCCTAGCATTTTGATGTGCCCAGATGCAATTGACTAATGAAATCCCAGCTTTTCCTGCAGTCTATTTTTGTTTTGGCATGGATATTCTTTAGTTATGGTTGCTAATTAATTCTCTCATGTATTACTAAAGGTTGTCAAGAATGTGACTATCTTTCAAGTTGAAGTTGCCAGAGCAAAGTTTTCCAAAGCTATGGCAGCATGTTCATTTGTTTACTGCATAAACTCCAAATACTTTACAAATGTTTCTAGCTGTGGTTGATATGCCTTCACCTTTTTAGAACTTGTGGACTATTATATGCCTTAAATTCATTTTGCCTGAACTCATTTGTGCACTGTACAATTTTAAACATTTGCAAATTTGAAGTGTGATTCTCTGTTTTCATTTCAGTATCAGCAGTTAAAAATAGTCAACAAACACTTAACAAAATACCACTTTAATTTTTACATGCTAACCATGGAATTATATAACCATTGAACTATATAACCATGCTAACCATGGAATTATATAACCATTGAATATGAAATTTATATAAACCTACAGTAGCACCTGTATTGATCCTGTGGTTACTATACAAGCAGTACAGCACCAATAATTTAGACAAAATATCGTACATGCTAGTACAACAGAAGCCTTGAAAAAATAATGTTAATGAATCTATGAAAATGCAAAAAAAAAGGCCAAATGCGTGCACAAATGGATTACAGCAGTAGAATAACATAATGTATATGAAATGTAAATACAAACATAAATTACACCAGCACAAGAAAGCAGTCAGTATACAATGGCTACATCTAACATATCATGACTAAATAAAACTCTGAATATCTTATACCCTTTAAAAAGCAGATACCTAGTAAAGATGGAAGATCAATACTACAGTTTATGAAGAGAGACATGTATACAAGCTAATATCAAATACCACTTGAAAATACTGGTAACTTCAAGATCATTATGGAAAAACAAGGAGGCCCTATGAAACAAGATTTATAGAGCACCGAAGAGACATAAACAAGAAGATATAAACCAAAGCACTAGTGCAAGTAATTAAGTAGAATCCCATTATTGAACCAAAGTTTCATGAAGCTGAAGTTCTTATGACTCCACCCAATCACTTTCAGCTGGATAGAGCTGAACAAACAGCTATATATGTGAACCAAAACAGATACATTATGCATTAATGATGGATGATATTACTGTCCCAGTCAGCATCATAAAGGCTGCTTCTGAATGAACTAATGCAACAAACATTAACCAAGAAAACCTAACTTGTTTTACTCACTTCCTCCCCCCCTCCATACACATATATCTACCCTACTTTGGTTTCATTCCCACCACTCATGGCAACTGTTCACCACCAGTCCTGGATGTAGAAGAAAAAAAATGAAAGGGTAGAGGGGTAAGTGAAGCAATTGAGCTAGAAAAAGGTTTAAAAAAACAAGGGTGGGGGGAGAGAGAAGAGACTGGATTTCCATTCTGTGGGGGCATTTCCCCCTCTGATCTGGCAATGCTCACCACCACCCCATTCTCTCTCATCCTTGTCTGTCACCTGCATCCATCTCATCATTGCTATGTTCTTTTCCCCCTTTCCTCAATCTTGCCTTTCTGGTGCCCTGCTCCATATTCTGTACTAGGTGTTGTATTTCTTTTAGGTGTACCTTCCTATCTGTCTGAGCTGGCTTCTGGCATAGTCTGTCCCTAGATGCTCCATTGCCACCACGTCTTCAGTTGGCTGCCATCTGGCCACTGGCCACAACTGAAATCAGTCCATTTTCTTTCATGTTTGCAAATAATTGGTATGTTTTCTTATGATACCACCTGGGGTGCATTCCTATTACACCTGAATAAGGGAAGTGTTCCACTGATATCCTCTGAAGAAATCACAATGCAACAAGTGATGACACTAGCTAGAATTGTTAATTGTATAGAATGTCAGTGTATGTGTATCTGTGCTCCAGTTATAACTATCTTGGAGGTTTCCTTTATAATGATGTCTATCACTAAACTACTTCTTCACAAGCCAGAATATTTGAAGATCATGCTATGCAGCATAAAGTAAACACGTTCTGATTCAGACAATATGCTTGAGTGAAACAGGACAGTTACAAGGAGGCAGATGTTACAATTATTTGTGGTGTTTTAAAAATAATCTTTTTTAGAATATTTTAATAAAGACATTTTAAATAAAACATGGCTGTTATTGGATTTGCCAATAACAGCCATGTTTTATTTAAAATGCACTTAATGCAGTTTTTGTATTGTAATTTAATTTAAAATGCACTTAAGTGCAGGACTAGTAGATCAGTTCTGAACGAATAATTATGTACTGCAACAGCATAAAAGTGTTCAAATAACCAACAAAAATATAGGTATTTAGAACAACAATTGGATTCAAATTAGAAATGTTTAAAATGCTAGCTATTTGTTACATACCCATATGTGGATCAAATTGAGTTTTTCCTGTTTCTTGATAATAGGATCCAGTTTTGTTTACTGGTACACTAAGAATAAACTTGGATCCAAATGAATACTATACAGATGAAGATCTATGGACCAGCCTTGAGCATGCACATCTTAAAAATTATATTTCATCTCTAAATGGTGGGCTGACATATGAAGTAGCAGAAGGAGGAGAAAATTTAAGGTATGCCGTGCTCATTTTGAACATTTTAAATAAATTTATATAATGCTACTTTTCATTTCAAACATTTAGTGTTTGACATCATTATCACAGTAAAAAAAAGTTACAATACAAACTTATTATGAACCCACAAACCTCTTGATGACATGTTACTTATTTGACTACTCAGGTACTGGCTGTTAATGAAGAATTGTAATATTATGAACATAATGATTAGGGTACAACTGAAATCTGTGCTATCTGGAATAGTATTTCATCATTGCTTTCAAATAGTGTTAGAATATTAATACTATATGCCTTGGATATGCTAATATACCAAGAGCTATTTAGTTCCATGATTGTGCAGTTCAGTTTTCAAATAGTTACTCTTGCACATTGGTATACAATTAGAGGAAAAATTGTCTTAATCTCAGTGGGATATGAACCCACAAACTCCTGATGAGAAGTACTTGATATGACATCAGGAGGGCCAACTTAAAACTAACTCAAGTAAATTATTTCTTTCATAATTATGTGCAGTGGAGTAGCAGAATTTCTTGAGGGAGGGATGAAAAATCAGGCACCCTGCCCCTCCTCCTGGATACTAACAATATATGAGCAACTGTTTTTGAGAATGAAGTTTAAATTGTACAGACATCATGAAAATAATTAAATAATGGTATACACTGATCAGCTAAAACATTAAAACCACCTACCTAATATGATGTAGATCCTCCTCCCACTCGAAGAGCTCTCACCCGATGAGGCATAGATTCAACAAAATGTTGGTAGGTGTTGCTTGATATTTGGTACCATGACTACAACAGAAGATCCCGCAGTTCCTATAAATTACGTGGTTGAGGTGATGCTGCTCGTACCTGTTTCTTCAAATAAAGCACAAATGCTCAATAGGATTCATGTGGCAAATTTGGGGTCCATAGCAATAAATGGAATTCCTCAACATGTTCTAGGGACCATTCCTTAACCTTCTTCGCAGTGTGACATGGGGCATTGTCTTGTTGAAAGATGCCATCTCTGGCAGGGTAGGGCTGTTTTACCTCTGAGTGGCACTTTTTTGCACACCATGGGCCAAATGGCCAGGTCACAAGGATCTCAAGGGCTCAGAGAAGGTTGGGGAGGGGACCCACTGGAACAACTGTTGGGAGACAGATGGTAGCCTCCCATCAAGGCCATCCAGCGTGTTCTTTAACATGCACAAGGTATGGCTCTCCTGCACACAGAGCCACAGCTTAATGTCCCATCCAATGGACAGCGACCTTTCCAAGCCCATCGGTGTCTCCTACTGACCGTGGGCAGGGCGGGGAGTTTTGCAGAGATAAATCTCAATGCTGACTCAACTGGGACTCGAACCTGGAAGATTGAACTGAAGCCACCCTCGTCCCCATTTCCGCCAGGGAATACAGTTGCCATAAAGGGGTGTACTTGGTCAGCCACAATGTTCAGGTAGGTGACAGCTGTCAGAGTTTGCTCTACAGGGATAATTGGTCCAGGTGTTCTTTAAGAAAATATTGCCCAGACCATCACACTCCCTCCAGCTGCCTGGATCCATCCCACAGTGCATCCAGGTGAGAAGGGTTCCATGGGTAAACGTTGCACACGAGCTTGTCCATTCACATGGTGTAACAGAAAATGGGATTCATCTGACCATGCGACCCTCTTCCAGTCTTCTATGGTCCAATGTCGATGATTATGTGCCCACTACAAGTGTTGACGACAGTGAATGCCTGTGAGCATAGGCATACGAATGGGTCTGCAGCTGCGGAGACCCATATCCAAGAGCTTATGATGAACTGTGTGTTCAGACTCATTGGGCCCTTTACCACAATTGCAATTATGGTAATGCCAGTCACAGTAACCCTCTTTTTTCTGGAGACAAGATGAGATAGCTTGCACTGACCTCTGGCATCAATGAGGTGTGGCCAGCCCACGCCTTGTCAACAGCTCAAAGTGTCACTTGTTTTGGACCATGTTTGATAGGTACTAACTGCTATATAGCTTGAGCAGCCTACCAACATCACTGTTTTGGAGATGTTCTTACCAAGGTGTCTTGCCATAATGATCTGGTCTTTGTTAAAATCAGATAAATTCTTTGCTTTTCCCATGTTGAGATGAAATGAAATACTGCTTGTGATGGCCTCCCCGGGAGCATTCGGCTGGTGGGCAGGTCCTGCTAGGGTCAACCGTGCAGAGCAGTGAGTAACCTTGCCCATGGCCGGGTACAGGTTTGTGAGTTTCCTCACAATTTTTTTTCCTTCTGTAGTTATAATTTCTTTGTGCCAGTGTGGTTGTTCACAATTTTGTTATTTTATGCCATTTTTAATTCCTTTTGTTTAGAAAGTTTATTTCTGCACATTTCTCTTTTCATTTTCCTTTTATTTGTGAGGGCTTGGCTCACTATCTGTGTGGGTATAGTGTCCGCATATCCCTGGCATTCGACTGGTTTTACCTTATTGGGCTCTGTGGAGGGTAGGGACAGCGGGCACTGAACTACATAAAAACAAACATGAGAGTAGGTGATGAAATTAATGTGATCAATGCCACTAAGAGGGCTCGACATGAGCCCCCATCTTCCTCATTGTCTCTGTTATCTACGCTGTCATCTTCTTTGTCTGTGTCTTCATTCACGAGATTCCTGATCATCCACTCTACAGGTGATCAGGTACTTGAGGACATGTCCCCATTTTTTGTGAACAAAGGTTTGAAAGGTCTTGTGAAGAGCCGAAATCCGTCAAGTGTTTACGATCTGGTGACTTCCAGGTTGAGACCGCTTGTTCCAAACACTCAAAAATGCTCCTGAAAGTCAGAGAGATTGGTGGGGTGCTGTCAAGGTCACTCTCCATAAAACTTTAAATTCCTCTTGGGGTGTGATTCACTGAGGAGGAAATCCTCTCAGAGCTCACTCCCCATGGAGTAACATCGGTCCACTGGGTTTTGACACATCGTGATTGTAAATTGGTATCCACCCAGGTACTGATTATAACTTTTAACACACCACACCTGCCTTCTTCCATTAAGGCAGGTTATTTGCATTGTGAGGTACGGCCGTATATTCCAAATTCTCTGTGCTGCTTTCAGTGCCAGATATACGGTCATGTCTGCACAGCTTGCAGGGGCAAACCCACCTATGCTTGCTGTGGCAGTAAGGATCACCTTGATCCTGATTACACAGCAGAAAAGGCAAGCTATGTGAACTGTAGCAACCATCCAGCACATTCCCTCGACTGTCCCAAATGGAAGGAGAAGTAGGTGCAGCGTCTAAAGATCATCGATAACATTTCTTACGCTGAGGCAAGAAAGCTCGCTGCACCACCCGCCCTACCTGGAAAGGTATCCTATGCCAGTGCAGTCATTGGAAAGACCATCATTCCAATGACTTCGGTGGTGGTGCAGACTGACATCAGTGTACCACCTACTGAATCTTTCTCACCTGCAGCAAGATACCTCCTGACATAGGTAAAACTCAGGTTGTTGTCGACTTCTACATCAACCCCTGTTTCCATTCCTGCAACTCAGCCTTCCACCTCCACTGGAAGGCCTCCTCCTTCCTGACCTCGGACATCTAGACACCCAGGTACTGATTATAACCTTTAACACACCACACCTGCCTTCTTCCATTACCAATGGGGCCCCCACTGGGGCCAAAAAAGAAAACAATTACTCCTCCGCAAAGGGCGGTCACTGATCCATGTCCCTTGGACAATTCCGAGACATGGATACAGATCTTCCTCTGTGGCAATTAAGTTGAATAGGAATTCGTTGTCCTCCCACTCTTCTAAGTACTGAGATGGCCACACTGCTACAATGGAATTGTTGTGGATTCCAGAGGAATTTTGACAACATCAAGGCCCTCCTTCAGGCACACCAGCCCATCTATGTGTGCCTGCAGGAGGCATACTTGCAGCCAGTCACAGATTCCACGATCTGGCACTTTTCACTAGTTTGCTGGGACCAGGATGGAGATGGTCCAGCTCACGGGTGTCACCATCCTCGTAAGCAACCTTTCTCCATTCCAGGTCATACCTCTCACCACCAACTTAGAGGCATAGCCATCTGCCTCTTTGTGGGGTTCTCGCTGACTCTGCTCAGCATATCTTCCATCTGGAAGAATAATTTCCCAGAAAGACCTTGATGACCTCATCTCACATTATCTATCCCCCTTCCTCATAATGGGGGACTTCAATGGACACAGTCCACTTTGGGGCAATGCTGACACCAGTGGCTCCTGGATCCTTCTCTCTTCCTGTTGAACACCAGTGTCAGTACTTACTTTCACTCCCCAACCCATACATTCACTGCCATTGACCTCGCCATCTGCTCCTTCTTAATCCTTTCACTCTTTACATGGGAGGTTGAGACAACCCATATGGAAGCGATCATCTCCCTGTGGTGTGCACCATTTCGGAAGCGCCTTGCAGCCCTTCATAAGTCTCATGGTGGAGGCTTGATTGGACTGAGTGGAGTGATTTCGAACTCTTCTCTGAGCTCGATGACCACTCCGTCAGCCAGGAGCCCATCAATGTGGCAGTAGCAGAGATAACAGACTGTATCGTAGATGCAGTTGCATCAACAATTCCTCAAACTTCGACACGGTTTCCTTATTTTCTGAAACCATGGTGGAATCCAGATTGCACTGCAGCTTTGTAAGGCTCAGAACAAGGCTTGGGGGGGGGGGAGTTCAGAGATATATGATGTCCCCCAACCTGGAAACATTAAAATGTGCCATGGTGAAAGCTCATTTCATCTGTCACCAGAGCCAGAAGGATTCTTGGACCAAATATACGTCTTCTGTCACCTGCACGACTAGTTTTAAGGTTGTGTGAGATAAAGTCCAGAAGATTGGTGGGAACTACATGTCCCACTCATTATCGATCCTGGAGCAAAATGGACAGGCAATTGCTGATTCCAAAGCAATTGTCAACATTCTGGGGGGAGTCATTCTCCTCCATCTCTTCATCGTCTTCCTACTCCCCTGAGTTTCTGGTCCAGAAGAGCAGGGTGGAACACTCTCTGCTATTCTTCCACTCGAATGGCCTGGAGCCTTACAGCAGGTCATTCACAGTGGAGGAGCGTTGCCTTGCTCTGCATACCTCTCGTGCATCTGTTGTCGGGCCAGACAATGTCCATTATGCCATGCTCCAACATCTCTCATCATCGAGTAATAATCGACTGCTTCATCTTTTCAATCGTATTTTTCTTGAGGAGCAGTTTCTGGGCTCCTTGGGGGGAGGCCATCGTCTTGGCCTTCCCAAAGCCAGGAAAGGATTCCAAAATTCCTTCTAATTGTTGTCCCATTGCGTTGACAAGCTGCATGTGCAAGGTGTTGGAAAGAATGGTAAATGCCAGACTCATCTGGTATTTAGAACACCACAACCTTCTTTCCAACACCCAATGTGGCTTTCCCAGTAACAGTCAACTCTTGACCATCTGATATGCCTCGAATCGGCTATCAGAAATTCATTTTTATGTAGAGCTAGACACCAGCACCTGGTGTCAATTTACTGTAGAGCTAGACATATAGCACCTGATGTCAATTTTCTTCAACATCTAAAAAGCATACGACATGGCTTGGAGATTCGGCATTTTTTGTGACCTCCATAGCTTCGGCTTGAGAGGTCACATGCCGATCTTCATCTACAAATTCTTATCAGCAGGTTCTTTTCATGTCCGTGTCGGCAACACTCTGTCGTGTCCATACCTCCAAGAACAGGGGGTGCCACAAGGCTGTGTTCTGAGTGTTACGCTTTTCGATGTCAAGATTAATTCTATCACTAGACAACTTCCTCTATCTGTAGGCAATGCCCTCTATGTTGACAACTTTAGTATCTTTTGCTCTTCATCCAGCATGAGGGTCATTGAAAGACAACTGCATATTGCCCTGAAGAATCTTTCAGTTTGGGTGACAGCCAATGTGTTTTGGTTTTCCCCATAGAAGACAGCTTGCGTGCATTTTTTCCATAAGCATAATCTTCACCTGGATCCTGAGCTATGGCTCAGGGGTAACATCATTCCAGTTGTGGCAAAGACCAAGTTTCTCAGTCTCATCTTTAGTCAGAAATTGACCTTTTTATCACACATAACTCATCTCAGGTTCAAGTGCATGCGGGCATTAAACATCATCAAGGTCCTCTCTTCTCTCTCCTGGGGAGCTGACCAATGTTCTCTGCTCTGACTGTACTGTGCAATTGTCCAGTTGAAACTGGACTACAGATCTCAGGTGTACGACTCCATCTGGGATTCGGTGGTGAAGGTGCTGGACCACCTCCATCATTAGGCCCTTGATGTGTTTACACGGGAGCCTTCCGCACCTCACCAGTCCAGAGTCTTTACACTGAGACCGACGAACCTCTTTATCTATTTGCCATCAGCAATTGTCCCTGCAGTACGCTGCAAAATTGTAAAAAGTTATCAATAACCATAAGTTTAACTTGATATTCCAATGAGTTGATTTACAGTTTAATTTAGGTGTGGTCATGCATTGGTTTTTTAGTCTATCCATGTGCAAATTTGAATGGTGAAATAAACCTCGAGTGGATGAGGTTGTCAAATTATATTTAAAACATTTTTAGTGTGCACAGAAGTACATCAAACTCATATTTAAGTTATCAGAAATTTTATTAAATTTATTTTTTACTATGTAATAAGTTAATGGCTCTTGATATGTTTTATGTAGAATAAAGAAGTTTGGTTTTCATGTATCCAGTGATTTGTACTTTGGCATTTCTTTTTTGTTCTAAAAAGTTATTTTTGAAACTTTCAGATTAGCATGCATAATTTAGATTTCAGTGATTGAAAATGTTCATATTTTACTGATAGATTTTCCTCTTTATTGCAAATATTCAAATTAATATAAATATACTTTTTTCAGTGTTGGCCAAAGACAGCTTATTTGTCTTGCTAGAGCACTTTTGAAAAAGACCAAAATCTTAGTTTTGGATGAAGCAACTGCAGCTGTGGATATGGAGACTGATCGTTTGATTCAGAACACTATTCGTACTGAGTTTGGTGACTGTACAATAATCACTATTGCCCATCGAATACATACTATAATGGACTATGATAAGTAAGATTGATATTTAAACACTTGGAAGTTTAATGTATTATTAAGAAAAGAATAACCATAACCCAATAATAATCTAGTGTGAAATGAGGTTCAGCATTTATTTACTAATCGTGTCTAGTGATTGTCTTAAATTTGTTTGATTAATCAGTTATACCTTAGTGCAACTAAAAAAGGAAAATTACACAGTAAACAAAATTTTTCTATAAATATACATATAACTAACAATAACATGGCTCCAGACAAATTTTCCTTTATAATGAAGATTGTCATTTTTTATAGATAATTTCTTAGTATCAGACTAATACCTATAACACTAATTAGAATGTCTAGTTAATCATAATTAAATACCACTTTCTGTAACACTAAATATTTGTCCTTCCTGATTGCCAAAAAAGAAGGATGTTTCTGTGGATTGATATTTGATCAATACATCCTCTACCACTTCTGAATCCACACTATTTATCAAGCAGTTGTCCATCAACCAAATTCTTAATTTTATTATGTATAATCATGCAAAGAAATTTACCTGGAACAGAAAGTGAACTAATTCTCCTATAATTATCACAAGAACTGTGATCACCCTTTTTAAAAATCAGGACAATAATAGTTCTAGTAAAATCCTTAGGAACAACACCTTTATCATAAAAAAATTCAAAATTTCCGTCAGCCATGTGACAACACAAATGTTCCCAGCTCTAAGCATTTCAGTGGTGATTTCATCTCCCCTGGGGATTTATGCAGTTTTAATTTAGAGATATAATTTAATTAATTAATAAATTAATTTAATTTAGAGATTATTATTGATTAATTTATTTTAACAATATGTGTAAAATGAGGAAAAAAAACTCTTCGGTGATGTACCAAAAGAAGTTAGTAAATAATTCTACAGTTTGAATTTGAGAATTTTAGTAATAATTATTATCAATTTCAGCGCCAGTAAACACTGCAACTGTAGGAACTTGACAGGGTGCAAACATTCCTTGAACTCGGCCAGGCAATATTGCATCTTTTCATTTACGTAATAGAGGGAATTTTGAATATAGATTTTAAAATTTTTATATAATTTCTTATGTATTCTTGTTATTTACTAGGGTTGTTGTGATGGATGATGGAAAAGTTGCTGAAGTAGGAGTTCCCGCAGAATTATTACAGGATCCATGTTCTATGTTTTATTCTTTGGCGAAAGATGCTGGACTAAAATGAAATGCAATAATATTTTGTGGAAATGAAATCAGTATTAAAAAATTTTACTTTGAAAAAGATTAATAAAATATATTGAGAAAAAATGTTTTACATAAACAGAGTTCTATGTAAAATTGATTGTTACTTATTGCAAAACCAGTTATAAATCGGTTGAAAGCTTGTGACATCTTGTAGGCCACCTCAAATTTTCACCAAAAAGGGGGAATTAACAAAAGTCACTTGCAATGAGATATACTCTGTGGCAAAAAAAATAAGTAGCCGCACTCCCATAAAATAGACTCAACCACTAAACTCGGCATGCAAATGATTAGAAATTTTACGCCAATAAACATACAGAGCGATCGTAGCGCACGGGGAAAAGTCTCGTACTGGGGTGTCGCTCACGTGCATTGACCAACCTGACCACTATTGCATTGACATCACTAGTTGATGAGGATGCCGCGACAATGCACCCAACGACTGTAGAGGACGCATCTTGCGGCTCAAAGAACCTGCAGTTGGTCCACGATGGTACACATGTCCACCACAAAGGCACTGGATGGGAGGATCGCGTGATAGAGACCGAACGACACCGACAGCATTGCTGTCTACCATATGAAGAAATGTAGCGTCCATGGAACATGCTGTATCAAGACGCACCATTGTAAGACCTGCCTAGTGGCGGGACTACATTCTCACTGCCCTTTACGATAGTTACCACTAACCACCGATCATCGGCAGCGCCATCTAGAATAGTCACGCCCAGGAATTGTGGACTGTCATTGTTAGGTTGTTTTACCTCTGAGCAGCATTTTTTTGCACAATGGGTTAAATGGCCAGGTCACAAGGACCCCGATGACTGAGAAGGTTGAGGGGGGGACCCATTGTAACAGCTATTGGGAGACTGATGGTAGCGTCCCGTCAAGGCCATCCAGCATGTTCTTTAACGTGCAGAGTGTGGCTTCGCGCGCATTGCCTGTATGTGGTAGTGTGCACTGTGGTTTGTGATACTCGTAAACTAAAACTTGAGTGCACCGAAAATCGGAATACACATTGCATCTTAAAAGTAAGACCTGGACAGTGCGTGGTACAGTTCAGCTATTCAGTGAAAAATCATGGTAGAAGCTACAAAGTTTCGTAGCTTGCTTTAGGTTGTCGCAATGGACAATTTCCAGTCGAAATGCCAAAAGCAGGCTTGCTACAAACTTCTAACAATATATAGGACAATTCTGAAAAAAATCGACAAATTGCACTGCATCGCTAGCAGAAGCTAAATATAAATGCGAAGCTAGTGGTGCACTGCCTTGGTTTATGGACAGGCCAGAGAAGATATTTTCTGGTGTCAGTTGGGTTGTTAACTTCTGAACCGCACCTTTCCACCCATAATGTGCTAAATGGAAACCAGGTCACGAGGACTCCTAAGTTTAAGGGAGGGTACTCATCAGAAAAAAATTCGTTTCGCCTCTGAAATTCGAATCACGTCTTCCACAAGCATGCGAGGCGTTATTAGCCGCTAGATCAACAGATCAGTCTAGGGTTATGACTCCAGGAATACTTCTGAGAAACGTGGATTCGAATTTCACTCGGGCGAAACAAAATTTTTTTCAGCGAATTATTTCAAGAGCTTCGTGTCAACGGAAGATTTTTTCTGATACTTTATTACTCAACTGGGAATTGTTTAATTTTAACTGAATACAAAAGTAAGTAAATTTCGAATGATTCACAAAAATCGTCCAAGAACTGAAAAAAGAGACGAAAGATGAAAAAAGGAAGTAAAAGTAATTGAAAGTGTTTTTAGGTCTAAAATATTATTCACATTGATCCCTTAAAATGAAAAAAAAAATCAGACAGCTTTGTAACAACGTGGTTGAGAACCTCTGTCTTAGAAGTGAACATTCGTTGTACATTTGTCTTTGGAAACCTTAAATTATTCCTTCGATATAAGTATTGGATGGGAGGTTATTAAAGGTTCGCATTTTATTACATACATAGGAATTAGTTATAATTCCTGTGTATTAATAGTACTGGAGGAATTAGTTATAAACTATTCACATAAAATATTAACATACATAGGAATCGTAAAATACATGCTTACCGCATGTGGGTTGCAAGTCAAAGTGAGTCAGTACTGAAAAAAAAAATTTACATAGTGATCATACCGAGTTAAGGTTGATTTCCACAACGTTCATATTCGTTATAACATCGTTAGCAGGGCGGGGGTGGCGCAGTCGGTAGCGCGCCAGGCTCGTAATCTGTAGTTCACAGGTTCGAGTCCCAGCTGGGTCAGCGTTGAGATTTATCTCCGCAAAATTCCCCGCCCTGCCCACGGTCAGTAGGGGACACCGGTGGGCTTGGAAAGGCCGCCGTCCGTCGGATGGGACGTTAAGCCGTGGCCCCGTGTACGGGAGAGCCATACCCTGTGCACGTTAAAGAACACGCTGGATGGCCTTGATGGGAGGCTACCATCTGTCTCCCAACAGCTGTTCCAGTGGGTCCCCTCCCCCAACCTCTGAGCCTTCGGGGTCAATGTGACCTGGCCATTTAGCCCATGGTGTGCAAAAAAGTGCCGCTCAGAGGTAAAACAACCCAACATCGTTAGCACGTTAGAATTGCCGCATGCACCCCAGACTACACCACTGGCTTGGGAAGAGATAGCTATCCATTGGTTTAACTTTACACTTCCTTCCTTGAGCTTACTATTTTCTAGGCTCTTTATGCTGACATCAATTCAACATTAAAACGGGTAGGGGAGGGTTATTCTGAGCAAGTGCGAGTGTCAGAAAGAACGGTTAGCTATTGGCAGCCTCAATGATTGCAGACGACAGCTGTATCACAAGCTTGGCTGGCCTTGAGAGTTGGGCTGGGGACAAGGGTTTTCATCATCCCCAAACGTTTCCAGTTCTCAAGTAGTATCTGTTTATGGAAAGTCGTCGCATGTTAAGACAGAGAGATCTGCTCTATTTTTTTTTAACTAAGAAGTCTCCCTTCACCACGTTCTACCCCACCCCAACTCGCATGTCTTAAATGACGCTCCTCGTTATTGAACGGCACTTCACTGCTGCAAAAACTGAACTGGAATCTTCTTGCTGAGAGGGAGGGCGATATATCATTGTTTTTCCATCTTTACTCTCGGGACAGTCTGCTGGTTGGCTCCGGCTACTCAGCTTTATGGAGTGGCCGTGTGTCTTTTCCAGTGTTCTAATTGTGCTGTTTGTTTCTTATCAATTGTTCGCTGCTGTTCAGTCTGAATTGGAGCAGTAAACTAGCTGAACACCTCATGTTATTACAAGCGTCACTTTCCATAATGTCGTAGCCCTGATGGGAGGAAAGTGGTATAATTCTTCCGACGCACTTTGACCATCTCTCTCCCAAGAGCTGTTCCAGTGGATCCCCTCCCCCAACCTTCTCTGAGCCTTCGGGGTCCATGTGACCTGGCCATTTAGCCCATGGTGTGCAAAAAAGTGCAGCTCAGAGGTAAAACAACCCAACCCAAATCCGACGCACTTTGTACAGGATGATTAATTAGTTCAATTAATTACTCTTCACCTATTTTTGACTGTGGAACCACAGATTCGCGGGTTGTTACATCCGTGCTTAGGTGTGTTCTAGACGTGCTGTGCCAAATGTCATGTAGGAAGATGAAATAAACGAATGCACAATAGTATAGAACAAGACTGTTTATTAACATTCACACATATGTGTACATATATGGGAATGTGCTCGATTCTTCTCTGGGCCTTAGCTGTGCTCAAATTTCTCAGAAGCAAATGGCTTTGTAGATTCTCTTGTGGACTTTCTCCAGTCAGCTGAATTTAACCTTATGCTGTTTTATAACTGTAAACATTCATATGGTGAGGTGGGAATCTGTACTTTACAGAAATCTCTTTACCGACCTCAAAACTCGGCGAAAGGATATTTTTAATCCTGGTCTACACCACCTGGTTCAGACAGAACCGAACCCTGCTCCTTTAGGGTTCTCGAGAAAGGGCTAAGTCACTTCGACGAGCCAACACAAACGACCTCTCTGTTTGTCAGCAACACTCAGCCTATTGTTCGCCATTCCACTCCGTCACTCGCACCAGAGCCTCCGGATAGTGACCGCAGAACAATAAAAGTGCGCAAATAAGAGTGTATATATGTTTATAATTTACATATTAGTAGAGTCCAGTTATTTAAAGCAAACCAATAGTGCCATTCTGACATCGTTAGTGGAAAAGTATTGCGGAGAAGCTTACACACACACACAGGAAGGAAAGAAGAATGGAAAAACCCCTATAAGATGTGTCAAGAGATATTTACTGACAGCAATAACCTGCCCACAGGGGTGTGATAAAAGCACCATTTTAAATTTAAGAAATAAAAGACATATTTTTTATTTTGTAAATTACTAATAAAAAGTACCACTATTTACATTCCCCCCCCCCCCATCATCTATTAGTTCAATTTAAAACTTTTAAGCTGTGCAAAAGTAGGTAAACGAAATTTCCATATTCGCCAGAGTCGATAAGCTTTCTTCTAGTTTAATTCTAATATTTTAATGTCGGACATTTGTGGCCATATTAAAATTATGCAAAGACAACAGTTTCGGATTTCAAAGCAGGTAGACAAGCCTGAGATTTCTTATAAGGTGTCTGGATTTCCGGGGAGGTTGATTGGTTGTTTAGGGTTTCATGGCGCATGAGCCTCTGTGGCTATAATGCGCCAAACGAATGTTCAAAAAGATAAAAGTCATGTAACTCTCAACCAATTTTTAAAAAATAAACTACAAAGGCAACAAGAAAAATATATATATATAAACAATAAGGTGAGATGTTAAGAACAACAAAAACATATGTATATAAAAAAAATTCAATATAAAAATAAACTTAGGTGTAAGCAACCTGGGTTAAATGTACAGAATAATAAATAGGGGAGTAAAACTATAAACGAGTAAAATAACCAGTATATCGTAAAAATTTAAATATAGAAGTAAAACAACAATGGTCTGAAAAAAAACGTCCGAATGTAAGGGGCTTCAACATAAAATTATGGAAATTAAAAAACATACGGCGCTCAAAGTTAAACCAAGGACATGAAATTAAAAATGGTGTTGCAAAACTCGCACTTAGGTTCGTCGTCCGCCCGAAAAAGAGAGTATGTAATAAACGAATGACCTAAGCGGAGCCGAGCAAGTACAACTTCCTCCTTGCGATTTCTGCGGTAACAAGACTGCCATGGTTTGATGATAGGTTTGATCTCAAAGAGCTTCTTCGTGAGCTGTTCTGACCAAGTTCTCTGCCCCTGGGTATGTCCCTGCTAGTGCATTATATGTAAATAGTTGTGCAAATGTTTATTGTGGCCAATACTTTCCCAATTTTGTAATAGACGACCTTGTCAGATTTTCAAAAAAATTCAAAAGCTCGAGTTCAGGAGCGTTTGTTTGATCTGTAAAATCGTAGTTGCAACTGTGTTTCTCGTGCCAAAATCCGCGACAATGCTTGCCGACGTCACGTAGCCTCCTTTTACATCGTTTCGGCAAGCGTCGCAGTTTTACCCGATTTGCGGCCTGAACGGGAGAGTAACTATTTCGATTCTTGCATTACATCATTTTGTACATTGCATTTTGTACATCAGTATGGGTGCATGTAACTAATACTAAAATAGAATATTAATTTCCAACCCATTATCTCAATCTACTGTAATAAAAACTCAAAATTCTCAATAAAGAGATTTTAAGGTTGTTTCATTGCTGATGAAGAAATTTTGGGAGGGGGGGGGAAATGATAATTAAATGGATAACTTTCTTTTCAGTGAAGAGGCCATGTTCTATATTTCTTGATCGAAATTCACAGTGAACATGCATTTGAACTGACGAAGAATAAAATAAGGAACAGACGATAAGTGAATATTTAGTTAGGCTTAACGAAAATAAAAATCTTGGCCATTCCAGTTTGCATAAAACAGCCGAGTGGAGAAAATTACGTGAACGTATTGAAGTAATTTTTAGAACCATATCTTGCAGAGAATGATATTCTTGAAAGCCCCGATCTAAAGAAGATGGTGGTGATGGTGGGGTAGTAACTGGATCGATCCGGAACGAAGAGGAACGCAGTTCCAACGCAATTTTTTCTAGCGTAGTAATAGTCTTTAAAAGATTTCCTTGCAAAATAAACGTAATGTGTGTGTTTAATTTTTTTTCGGCTCCATTCCAATTATATTCTCAGGAGTTCGACCGACTTGTTAGAATTCTTGTCTAAACTTGCCATTACGTGTTAAAAACATAGACATTATCAACATTTCTCACTTCGCAGGCTGCACGAAAAGTTCTGTCTGTGAAATCTGTGCGTTGTTCCTATGGAGCCTACTAGGTAGTTTCAAGAAAAGCCTGTTTAAAATTGAGACTGTCTTCCTCAACTTCAGTGATACGCAAACCCGATTGTCATAAATACATTTTTTAATTAATTACTATAATAGTAACATTTACGACTTAAAATGTTTGGTCACAAGAATAATAAATCTATGAAGCTAACAATAGTTTATTTGCAGAAGGTACAAATATAAAGTATAGATGTTAATATTAAAGGCGAAAGTCAGTTCCATCAGAGTATAAGTCAGTACAGTCGCTCAAAAAAGTATCCGAACACTATGGTTGATTACAGAATTCCGAAAAAATATCTGGCAACGATTTTTTTTAGAAATTAGTGACGTGACATTTTTTCGTGTCACGTGACACGAAGGTTGTCAGATCACTAATTTCTAAAAAAATCATTGCCAGATATTTTTTCTGAATTCTGTAATCAACCATAGTGTTCGGATACTTTTTTGAGCGACTGTACATAGGAGTAAAGTGTTTTATAATGAATAGAAAAAAATATATAATACGTCATATTACATTTTCACAATAAGCATAACATATAATTGGGCGTTTCATAATAGCATAATTACATAATTACTAAGTAACCTATCATGGTAAACTTTGCCTGTACCTGGGTGTTTCAGAGCTTCAATGTTAAAGGTAATTTTTTTATTCTTAACAAAACACGTCTTAAGCTTCAGTTGCAAAACTCTTTTACCAAGAAAATAGATCTAATTTCAGCTCCCCTATATGACCTGTGATGGGGTGGCTCAGTTGGTAGGGCGCCAGGCTCGTAATCTGCAATCCCCAGGTTCGAGTCCCACCTGGGACAGCATTGAGATTTATCTTCGCAAAACTCCCCACCTTGCCTACAGTTAGTAGGGAACACCGATGGGCTTGGAAAGGCCGCCGTCCATCAGGTAAGAAGTAAAGCCATAGCCAGTATGCGGGAGACCCATACCCTGTGCGCATTAAATAACACGCTAAATAGCCTTGACTGGAGGCTACCATCTGTCTCCTAACAATTTTCCAGTGGGTTCTCTTCCCCCAACCTTCGGGATTCTTGTTATGTGGCCATTTAGCCCATTGTGGGCAAAAAAGTGCCACTCAGAGGTTGGGTTGGGTTGTTTTACCTCTGAGCGGCACTTTTTTGCACACCATGGGCTAAATGGCCAGGTCACATGGACTCCGAAGGCTCAGAGAAGGTTGGGGGTGGGGACCCACTGGAACAGCTGTTGGCAGACAGATGGTAGCCTCCCGTCAAGGCCATCCAGCGTGTTCTTTAACGTGCACAGAGTATGGCTCTCCCGCACACGGGGCCACGGCTTAACGTCCCATCCGACGGACGGCGGCCTTTCCAAGCCCATCGGTGTCCCCTACTGACCGTGGGCAGGGCGGGGAATTTTGCGGAGATAAATCTCAACGCTGACCCAGCTGGGACTCGAACCTAGGAACTACAGATTACGAGCTTGGCGCGCCACTCAGAGGTAAAACAACCCAACCCCTATATATCCTGGTATTCCTAATAGAACCAGCACATTGCTGTTAATTACCATGAAATCTATCATATTGTTAAGCAAACCCGTTTAAATGTCGCGGTGTTTGTAGTGAGTGTTAGTGATTCTCAAACCGTTAAGTTTACTTACCTGTAGGAGATTTCCCCATTGTCGCTGCCACTACCAATACTAAAGGAGATATCACCCCTTCCCAAAAATCAGAGTCAGTACGAACTTTGGCAATGATCACCCAACACGATATAAGTATCTCTTTTCTCGACGGAATTCGGAATATCCTGAAGTCGTCCGTAGATCGTTCTTATCAAGTCCTAAGTTGGGGCATAATAGACCATGCACATACTCATGATTTAGCTTCGAGGGGATTTGTGGGGGGAGGTGAGAATAAAAGTTGAGTAGGATTTCCCAATTACTAAAATATTCCACCGGATAAGAAAGTATAGATGATATTCTATACGGAATAAAATTTTATAGTTTTGTTTTTTCTAATCTCTTTTTAGTGACGGACATAAAATATGGGGCTAAAATAAAATTATACAAAGACAACTGTTTTGAAATTCAAAAAAGGAAAAACAAGTTTGACTTCTTATAAGACGATCGAATTTTCGGGCATTAATTTAGAATACCATGACATTAGGGAATTAGTTACTGCTACATAATACCATATTGTAACGGAATTTGAAACGATATCGAATCACGTCATTGATTTCCCTACTGAAGAACTAAAGCTTATCTTTTCTTGTGATGTCAAAGTCTCTTTTGTGAACGCCTACTTCACGATAATAATGTTGATAAATGTGACGTGACTGAACATTTTACTGTATTTAGTGCAATAAATTGCTTCGTGACATTCTTACAAGTTCGTAAAGTTGTACAAAACGATTGATCTTTAGCTACTGGTAGAAAGTAATACTCTCAAATATGAACAAGCATTATCTAAGTTTGTCATCATTTCTTCTAGCCTGCCATATGTTGTTCTTCTTTCAAACGACAGGAGCTCTAAAAACACGTAAGTACATTATAGTTGTCATCAGCGATGAAAGTTTATGTTCATTACCCATCTTTCCATTACTTTTCGTGTAATATATCTAACTCTATTTTTCAGCTTGTGCGTTTGTCCCACCTGGCGAACCACCTTGCGAATCATGTGACCAATCTAGGCGAATTATATACGACATGAAAGTTGTGAATTGGGAAAGCTCACAGTCTACATTAAAAGATTTTACTTCGAATTTCTCTCTTCTCCAGTAAATAAAAAAGGAAAATTTGCAAACGATTGGTCAAATATTCCAAATTTCTTTTATTAAAAGAACTTATATTAACAAATTGCATGTGAAACGAAAATTTGCGGTGTATGGAGTGTTATAGGTTACAAAAATTTGCATTCGTAACCTTTCTCGTGCAAAAAAAAAGGGAGAAAAGCGTAAATTGATGCGTCATCATATCTTACGAACACAAGAACCAAACGTAATGATATATTCATCGATTATATTTTGTATGTATCGGTTTTGTTTTCAATCGATGAATTTAGTTCATCACCTCAGTTACACTTTTATACAGAAAAACGTATTCTTTATTGAAAGTATACAGGAAAAACGTATGTTTTATTGAAAATGAGAATGATATATTCAATTTTTTGACAATTTTGGGGAATAAGCAAATATATAAAATCATAAACATCCCACGCTGTAAGGACCAGTGGAATTCTTCTGTTGGTCTTTCCAGACGCTTTGGGGGCGGGGGTGGCTCAGTCGGTAGCGCGCCAGGCTCGTAATCTGTGCTTCCCAGGTTCGAGTCCCAGCTGGGTCAGCGTTGAGATTTATCTCCGCAAAATTCCCCGCCCTGCCCACGGTCAGTAGGGGACACCGATGGGCTTGGAAAGGCCGCCGTCCGTCGGATGGGACGTTAAGCCGTGGCCCCGTGTGTGGGAGAGCCATACCCTGTGCACGTTAAAGAACACGCTGGATGGCCTTGACGGGAGGCTACCATCTGTCTCCCAACAGCTGTTCCAGTGGGTCCCCTCCCCCAACCTTCTCTGAGCCTTCGGGGTCCATGTGACCTGGCCATTTAGCCCATTGTGTGCAAAAAAGTGCCGCTCAGAGGTAAAACAACACAACTCCAGACTCTTTGCTTTTCTCAGTGACTATGTTTTAAATTAAATCACTCTGGTCGAACTCTTTCATTTAGGCTCACCGAAGGAAAATAGTTGTATCACACTGATTTAATTATATATTGCAATCTGTGATAGAAATATTTGCTATTAAAGAGCAATTTTCAAAAGTTTCTCTACTCCAGTTCCTGTTTTCTTTACGAAATGTCCATGTTGGGAGAATCCTGCTTTTATAACGTAATAGCAAAACACCACAAAACTTTCCGACACAATTTTTTTTTCTCTTCAGATGTATGTATTTAAAGAGTAATCATGATTCCGTGATAATACAATTAAATAAATTAACAAAATATCATGTGGGAGGGAACACAAGTAGGCGCGGGTCAAACACAAGGAAGCTCGTCAAAATTAATAAAAAATACATTTCGACATATGCGCATTTTATTAATCCGTGTCTTGGGCATTAGGTGGTTCAACTTTGTAAGTAATGATGAGGTTAGGCAAAGGAGTTTGCAACCTCCTTTAAGCAGCATATTGTGCAGAGAGAGACTCCGTTGGTTTGGCCATGTTGCCCGTATGAATAATTATAGATTGGCGAATAGGGTTATGAACAGTGTGCCTAAAGGCCTCAGAAAGAAGGGGAGACCTAGGATGCGGTCGGCAGACAATGTCAAACAGGACTGTTAGAATTGGTGTGCAGTGGCCAGATGCAGAAGATGTAGCTCAGGACAGACTTGCTTGGAGAACTAAATTGCACGGTCTGGTTGGACTTCCGTAACTCACATAGCTGCTTTAGGCTGATGATGATGACGCTTAACTTTTGACGAGCACTGTATATGGCTTCGGAGACCGTTTTTTTTGTCCTAGTGACCTAAAGTTACCCTAAGCATGTAGACATCCATCGTATTGAGTCATCAAGTGCAGCATCCCTTTAGAGTAGAATTATTTCGGTTGCTGGTGAAACCAGTCTCACTCAATACGTTGCAGTTTAGCATCAAGCAAAACCTGCCAATGCCGTATAACATTTCCCCCTCCGTTTTACGGGTTTTTAAAAAGTTCTTGAAAATGCATGAAATATAAAAAAATTAATAATTGTTTGCCTCTTTTACCCTTACTAGCATTTTTAAAGGGGGGGGGGGCATGGCCCCCTTGCCTCCGCCTCTAGATCAGCCCTGCATAGGTATATCATAAAGTAATAGAATCCATATAAGTCAGGAATTAGGGGGAAACTTATATTCTTAGATATAAGTTATTTATGGAATAGAAAATTGATAGTAAGAAATAAAAGAAACCTTTAGTAATGAAATATCTATTGACTTTTGGATTCTACAAGGTATATTCTCTCTGTAAGGTCTGCAAACCCTTTTTGAGATAACATGGAACTGTTTCCATTTTTTTGTCCGGTACCTGTATATTCCTGCACACAGGGCAACGGCTTAACGTTCCATCCGACGGCAGCGGCCTTTCCAAGCCTATCGGTATTGAACGAGGGAAACATCGGTATTGCTATCGGCCTATCGGTATTGAACAAGTTTGGCGGAGATAAATATTAACTCTGGCCTACCTGGGAACTGCAGATTACGACTGAACCAATCCCGCCCCATGGGTTGGGTTGGGTTGTTTTACCTCTGAGCGGCACTTTTTTGCACACCATGGGCTAAATGGCCAGGTCAGATGGACCCCGAAGGCTCAGAGAAGGTTGGGGGAGAGGACCCACTGGAACAGCTGTTGGGAGACAGATGGTAGCCTCCCGTCAAGGCCATCCAGCGTGTTCTTTAACGTGCACAGGGTATGGCTCTCCCGCACACGGGGCCACGGCTTAACGTCCCTTCCGACGGACGGCGGCCTTTCCAAGACCTTCAGTGTCCCCTACTGACCGTGGGCAGGGCGAGGAGTTTTGCGGAGATAAATCTCAACGCTGACCCAGCTGGGACTCGAACCTGGGAACTACAGATTACGAGCCTGGCGCGCTACCGACTGAGCCACCCCCACCCCACACGAACATCCATGCCTTACCCGGGGCTCGAACCCATGTCCCGTAGATCAATAGCCAAGCGCTCTAACCACTTGGCCACGGGACGGCATGAGATAACATGGAACTGTTTCCATTTTTTTGTCCGGTTGGGTTGGGTTGGGTTGTTTTACCTCTGAGCGGCACTTTTTTGCACACCATGGGCTAAACGGCCAGGTCACAAGGACCCCGAAGGCTCAGAGAAGGTTTGGGGAGAGGACCCACTGGAACAGCTGTTGGGAGACAGATGGTAGCCTCCCGTCAAGGCCATCCAGCGTGTTCTTTAACGTGCACAGGGTATGGCTCTCCCGCACACGGGGCCACGGCTTAACGTCCCATCCGACGGACGGCGGCCTTTCCAAGCCCATCGGTGTCCCCTACTGACCGTGGGCAGGGCGGGGAATTTTGCGGAGATAAATCTCAACGCTGACCCAGCTGGGACTCGAACCTGGGAACTACAGATTACGAGCCTGGCGCGCTACCGACTGAGCCACCCCCACCCCACACGAACATCCATGCCTTACCCGGGGCTCGAACCCAGGTCCCGTAGATCAATAGCCAAGCGCTCTAACCACTCGGCCACGGGACGGCATGAGATAACATGGAACTGTTTCCATTTTTTTGTCCGGTACCTGTATATTCCCGCACACAGGGCAACGGCTTAACGTTCCATCCGACGGCAGCGGCCTTTCCAAGCCTATCGGTATTGAACGAGGACGCGGAGTTTGGCGGAGATAAATCTTAACTCTGGCCTACCTGGGAACTGCAGATTATGACTGAACCAATCCCGCCCCATGACAAACTACATTTCTACTTATCGGGTATCTAAATTCTGCAATACAGTAATCAGAGCATCACAGGAAAACGTCCTGCAGACAAGAAACACTTGAAGGAAGTAGTTGTTATTGAGCTCTGAATGTGACTATCTGTTGAGATGGGGCGGGGGTGGCTCAGTCGGTAGCGCGTCAGGCTCGTAATCTGTAGTTCCCAGGTTCGAGTCCCAGCTGGGTCAGCGTTGAGATTTACCTTCGCAAAAATTCCCCGCCCTGCCCACGGTCAGTAGGGGACACCGATGGGCTTGAAAAGGCCGCCGTCCGTCGGATGGGACGTTAAGCCGTGGCCCCGTGTGGGAGAGCCATACCCTGTGCACGTTAAAGAACACGCTGGATGGCCTTGACGGGAGGCTACCATCTGTCTCCCAACAGCTGTTCCAGTGGGTCCCCTACCCCAACATTCTCTGAGCCTTCGGGGTCCATGTGACCTGGCCATTTAGCCCATGGTGTGCAAAAAAAGTGCCGCTCAGAGGTAAAACAACCCAATCTATTGAGATAACGTTAATGAGTCCTTTTTATTTCTGGTATTTTTTAACGATGCAAGCAAATTTTCAATTTAAAGGGAAAATAATTGCATTTACAGATGATATGACGTTAACCTATATAGGTAGTAAAAATGAAATTATGCAAAAAATAAATTGTAATCTACTAAATTTGAGAACATGGTTTAATAGAAAAAAAATTTCTAATATTAGATATGTAAATTTTATATTAAGAGTAAATAAAGACGGCTTTTCTCCAATCAAAATCATATCATAAATTACACTGTAGAAAACAAGACAGCGATTGTGACAGAATTGGAGGAGTTGACGCTATTAAATATCTAGGAGTAATCATTAATAGCAATTCAGTAGTAATTCAGATCCAGAGAGACCAAACTGGTTAAAGAAAATATTTCATTTTGTGTTAGAAAAAGTAATTTTTATTTTAATTTTGCAGATTACTTGCTTGACCAATGTGTGATAGTGCCAAACATTAACATTAGACTTGGTAGTCCAGCTGATAAAGCAACTTCGTCTGCGATCCTGAAAAGCTCGGTGTCCAACAATTTCCCTGCTCGATTGAAGTGTGTCGTGCAGCTGACGCCAAACGGAACGAGCGGCGTGATCCTCAGTATCAGGCAAATTAACTTCAGAATGAATTGCCAAGACAATATTACGGTGAGTTGAAGTAAATCTATAATAAGATATCTTTGGCAATTAAGGGAAAGGGCTAAAGAATTATGAACTTTATTTACAAAATGAAGTATGTATCAATAAGTGACAAAATCGCACAAGAGGTATTATTCACAAACAGGACAGGATCTAGGAGGGGGGGAAGGTGGTCCTGGACTCCCTTTGAGAGTGCTATTAAGGATAGTACAATCGCTCAAAAAAGTATCCGAACACTATGGTTGATTGCAGAATTCAGAAAAAATATCTGGCAACGATTTTTTTAGAAATTGGTGATCTCGCAACCTTCGTGTCACGTGACACGAAGGTTGCCAGATCAGTAATTTCCATAAAAATCGTTGCCAAATATTTTTTCTGAATTCTGCAATCAACCATAGTGTTCGGATACTTTTTTGAGCGACTATACAGGCAAATTTTTTTTTAAACTTATGTACAGAAATTAGACAGACATTCTAATTCCTGTACAGACAGAATTCTGTCCACTGGGTCCCCTTTCCCTAACCTTCTCTGAGTCTTTGGGGTCCTTCTGGCCTGGTCATTTAGTCCATTGTGTGCAAAAAAGTGCAGCGCAGAGGTAAATGACCCTTGTGAATCATTGCCAACGATACAATACATTGATATCGTTCATTTCGAACATTTGAAGCTGTAAGATAAAGCCACAGCAAGCGACACACGTTAATATATTTTAACAGGCTCAGAAATAAGCGAAAAACTTTTGTATACGTTTTTTGAAGATACTATATTTTAATAAATTTAATACAGCTTTTGTGTGAATAATAAAAAAAATGCCTTGGGAACATTTTTAAGTCGCGGGTGTAAATACAGTAATATAATTTTTAGTCACTATTAATTTTTTTTTTGCTCAGTTTAAAAAAAAAACGAGCTAATTTTTTTCATTTTTTCTGTTTCGATTTTTTCTCTAAATATTAAAAAAAATATTGCATAACTTGTGAATATTTCATTTCTATAATTTGTTTACGTATTTTGAATATTGAGTTGGGTTGTTTGACCTCTGAGCGGCACTTTTTTGCACACCATGGGCTAAATGGCCAGGTTGTGTTGGGTTGTTTTACCTCTGAGCGGCACTTTTTTGCACACCATGGGCTAAATGGCCAGGTCACATGGACCCCGAAGGCTCAGAGAAGGTTGGGGGAGGGAACCCACTGGGACAGCTGTTGGGAGACAGATGGTAGCCTCCCGTCAAGGCCATCCAGCGTGTTCTTTAACGTGCAGAGGGTATGGCTCTCCCGCACACGGGGCCACGGCTTAACGTCCCATCCGACGGACGGCGGCCTTTCCAAGCCCATCGGTGTCCCCTACTGACCGTGGGCAGGGCGGGGAATTTTTGCGAGGATAAATCTCAACGCTGACCCAGCTGGGACTCGAACCTGGGAACTACAGATTACGAGCCTGGCGCGCTACCGACTGAGCCACCCCATTTGAATATTGAGAATAAATCTATTATTATTATTACTTTCGTTGAGTATCTATTTGTTCGTCTGTAGACATCGAACCTTTTTTGCTTTCAGAAATACACTGGAAATTCTTTTTGGGTTCGATAGTCTTGATGAAATGTTACGTTTCGCACTTTCGGAATCTGTCAATAGCTTTAATTGCGCCCTCCAACGACGGAAAAAGTTGAAAAATTATCAATTTTTTAACAAATATTGCAAGCGATGTAATTACGTTAGAAATTTGAAATTTTGGTGGTGAAATGTGAAGATAAAGAAGTTTGAATTGAGATCGATTTCTCAAAACAAGCAATTTTTTTTTCATTTTTAGAGGTAACTCCACATTTTTAGAGATAAAAAAAATAATTTTCGGCTGGATAGGTATTGGTAAACTATTACGATTCACACTTTTCGAATCTCCCAAAAGTTTTAATTAAATTCCCTGATGGTGGAAAAAGTTAAAAATTTGAAACGACTATTTCAGTAGATCTATTTGGACTAACAATTTTATAGCGTGTGATAATCGAGAGGTTTTGCACTGGCAGCAACTTTTTGTATTAAAGGATTAAAAAAAAATTCTTTTTGAATTGAATAAGTACTAATGAAATATGATGATTGATAGAAATTCTGGTGATAGAATGTGTTGATCAAGAACATCTACTAGAGAATGTATTAAGAATATTTTATTTTTCTTCTAACACGATGATGGGTTGGGTTGTTTTTCCTCTGAGCGGCACTTGTTTTGCACACCATGGGCTAAATGGCCAGGCCACAAGGACCCCGAAGGCTCAGAGAAGGTTGGGGGAGGGGACCCACTGGAACAGCTGTTGGGAGACAGATGGTAGCCTCCCGTCAAGGCCATCCAGCGTGTTCTTTAACGTGCACAAGGTATGGCTCTCCCGCACACGGGGCCACGGCTTAACGTCCCATCCGACGGACGGCGGCCTTTCCAAGCCCATCGGTGTCCCCTACTGACCGTGGGCAGGGCGGGGAATTTTGCGGAGATAAATCTCAACGCTGACCCAGCTGGGTTGTTGGGTTGTTTTACCTCTGAGCGGCACTTTTTTGCACACCATGGGCTAAATGGCCAGGCCACATGGACCCCGAAGGCTCAGAGAAGGTTGGGGGAGGGGACCCACTGGAACAGCTGTTGGGAGACAGATGGTAGCCTCCCGTCAAGGCCATCCAGCGTGTTCTTTAACGTGCACAGGGTATGGCTCTCCCGCACACGGGGCCACGGCTTAACGTCCCATCCGACGGACGGCGGCCTTTCCAAGCCCATCGGTGTCCCCTACTGACCGTGGGCAGGGCGGGGAATTTTGCGGAGATAAATCTCAACGCTGACCCAGCTGGGTTGTTGGGTTGTTTTACCTCTGAGCGGCACTTTTTTGCCCACCATGGGCTAAATGGCCAGGCCACATGGACCCCGAAGGCTCAGAGAAGGTTGGGGGAGGGGACCCACTGGAACAGCTGTTGGGAGACAGATGGTAGCCTCCCGTCAAGGCCATCCAGCGTGTTCTTTAACGTGCACAGGGTATGGCTCTCCCGCACACGGGGCCACGGCTTAACGTCCCATCCGACGGACGGCGGCCTTTCCAAGCCCATCGGTGTCCCCTACTGACCGTGGGCAGGGCGGGGAATTTTGCGGAGATAAATCTCAACGCTGACCCAGCTGGGTTGTTGGGTTGTTTTACCTCTGAGCGGCACTTTTTTGCACACCATGGGCTAAATGGCCAGGCCACATGGACCCCGAAGGCTCAGAGAAGGTTGGGGGAGGGGACCCACTGGAACAGCTGTTGGGAGACAGATGGTAGCCTCCCGTCAAGGCCATCCAGCGTGTTCTTTAACGTGCACAGGGTATGGCTCTCCCGCACACGGGGCCACGGCTTAACGTCCCATCCGACGGACGGCGGCCTTTCCAAGCCCATCGGTGTCCCCTACTGACCGTGGGCAGGGCGGGGAATTTTGCGGAGATAAATCTCAACGCTGACCCAGCTGGGTTGTTGGGTTGTTTTACCTCTGAGCGGCACTTTTTTGCACACCATGGGCTAAATGGCCAGGCCACATGGACCCCGAAGGCTCAGAGAAGGTTGGGGGAGGGGACCCACTGGAACAGCTGTTGGGAGACAGATGGTAGCCTCCCGTCAAGGCCATCCAGCGTGTTCTTTAACGTGCACAGGGTATGGCTCTCCCGCACACGGGGCCACGGCTTAACGTCCCATCCGACGGACGGCGGCCTTTCCAAGCCCAGCGGTGTCCCCTACTGACCGTGGGCAGGGCGGGGAAATTTTGCGGAGATAAATCTCAACGCTGACCCAGCTGGGACTCGAACCTGGGAACTACAGATTACGAGCCTGGCGCGCTACCGACTGAGCACCCCCGCCCCGACGATGATGGGAGTTTAAGAGTATTTTATATTCATAAGTGTTCCAATTAAATTAATATTGGTTAAAATTCGATCGGTGGTTCTTATTTTTATGAAGTTAATACTAAATTTTCAATAATATTTTAATAGAAATAATGATAAATAAATTGTTATATTGTTAGCTAACCGGGCATATATTCAAAAATAACAATCAAACTGTAAATGAAATAATTTAATTACAAAGATAATGACATTACATTAATATATATTTCAACTAAACACCAATATACACTCTTTCATTTTAAAACGATCCTGATAATCACAATTACTAGACTAATTGTTTATAAAATAAATAAATACCCCCTCAAGCAGCTGCTTGCCACAGAGGTCTGACAAGAGCCTGTCAGTTTATATGCCAAAGTAGAAGATCCGAGAGGATGGCAGGACCGCAGCAGAGAAACGACACAAACAGCCATGCCTTACCCGGGGCTCGAACCCAGGTCCCTTAGATCAGTAGCCAAGTGTGCTAACCACTCGCTAACCAAACGCATTTTGTAAAAACATCTTTTTGTCAAAATCAAATACAAGAAATAGAATCAGAGATAAAGATACGTTTCTTTTTCTTTTTAGTTTACCTTTGCTTACCAGGTCCCTAACAAGAACACACTGTAAATAAAATATTTCTACAGATTTGCTCGCACAAAGCCAAATATAATTAACTTTCTACTTCCACAGTTTCTTCCGGAAATAGTGACTCAGTCAACTATCACAAAATTTGATACAGTGAACTCACAAGTAAGGTGAGAACAATAACTGTATTAATGTTTCATTTTCAAAGTTATCTCCTCGTTCGATCAAGTAGGTAACGTAATTCGTACTCCGTGGCATATCTCGATCATCAGATGAAATCACAGTCACGGCTTCATTGTTGCAGGTTTTTTTTTTCTTGAAAAAGAAAAAATATCCTATCAAGCTGCTGCTTGCCATAGAAGTCTGACAGGAGCCTGTCAGTTTAATACGCCATAGTAGAAAGTCTATGAGGATGGCGGGACCTCAGCAGAAAGACAACACGAACATCCATGTCTTACCCGGGGCTCGAACCCAGGTCCCTTAGATCAGTAGCCAAGCGCGCTAACCACTCGGCCATAATATTTTATATACACTGACTGATTCTTAACCCTGGAGCAGGGGTGCTCAACCTTTTAGAAGTCGCGGGCCAATTTGAAAATTTGGTATATGTCGCGGGCCATACAATAGACAAGTCTTGTATACCGCTTTTAGGCTCGAATTCAGAAGCAACACCTAAGGGAAAATTTATTTAGTAAAAACACTTAAAATCCATTGCAGTGTTGCTACATGCACTTTACTATATGTGATTCTTTTAATTTTTCGACTTGAAAATATTTCCCTTGAGAGTTGTTTCTGAATTCGACTCCATGTAATAACTTTGTTTTATAAACCTAGGGGTCGTTTAAAGGAACGAAACCAACTGCATTTATAAACAAATTTTATTACAATACAATTGCAATGAAAGGAATGAAGGATTCAGTTAATGAAAAAACTAATTCTGTTTATTTTTTACTAATAATTCAGTGGGAACGATTTCTGTGGTAGCTAATCGGAGAGTGTATTCCAGATGAAAATCGTAAATTTTTCTCCTGAATTTTAACCTGGTGTGCTTCATTCTGGAAAGCATCTGTTCACATAAGTACGTGCTACCGAAGAAGGAGAAGATTCTTACTGCATACATTCTTAAATTGACAATTTTTTTCCCTTTTCTACATAATTTTGATAAAATTCTAGGAGAGACACTTCATCAAATTTGATTTTCGGATCTGAGTCACATTGAAGGTCAATGATTTCCATTTGGAGGTCCCCTGGAGTCCACATTTTCCCCACTCAACAAAGGCATTTTTGAGCTTTGAAGCTTTTTTTGAGGATTTTGGGGCCTTTTTTAGAGCGTGGGTTCCTTTGCTTCAAGTTGAATTATTTTATGATTGATGATTTAGTTGATTATAGGAAACAATAATTTTTCGCATTGTGCAGGGCTAATAATATATTACGGTTTACCTATTCCAGTCATCCATTACTACCAGGAGTTACTAATGTTAAAGGGTGCAAAATTCGGAAAACGAAAACTCATTTCTTTGACAACTAGCATCCCATATCCGACAGAAGAGAAATGTCCTTCTAGTATTAGTTGCATTATGTAGGTTGTTTGGGTTGTTTTACCTCTGAGCGGCACTTTTTTGGACACCATGGGCTAAATGGCCAGGTCACATGGACCTCGAAGGCTCAGAGAAGGTTGGGGGAGGGGACCCACTGGAACAGCTGTTGGGAGACAGATGGTAGCCTCCCATCAAGGCTATCCAGCGTGTTCTTTAACGTGCACAGGGTATGGCTCTCCCGCACACGGTGCCACGGCTTAACGTCCCATCCGACGGACGGCGGCCTTTCCAAGCCCATCGGTGTCCCCTACTGACCGTGGGCAAGGCGGGGAATTTTGCGGAGATAAATCTCAACGCTGACCCAGCTGGGACTCGAACCTGGGAACTACAGATTACGAGCCTGGCGCGCTACCGACTGAGCCACTCCCGCCCCCTGCATTATGTAGAAGTAACCATTAAATTAAGTACACCATTTGCGTTTTTCAAAGATCTACCATTAATAAACAATTTCTATGTCAATTTATTTCAGTTTGTAGATGCTTCAGGAAGGATGCAAAAACTTTGTGGTTACATGATGAGCACAAATGAAGATTGGTCTTATTACACCAACGGACCGATGACGCTGACATTCGAATCGGGAATTGGCATTACTACGTCAACGGAAGGATTTGAGTTGACCGTTACCACTTTCAGAAGTAAGTGGATTTCTAAAAGTTACCGAATTTTTATAAAAGGAACTTATAATTTTGTTACTGTTCCGGAAATTGCGACATAAAATGATATATTTTTACAATATATTTTATCTGTTTTTAGGTAATTTATGAAAGTTGAAAGTCTTTTAGCAATGCGATTGTTTGAGTCACTCTATTATTAAGTTGGATACCTTTGGATCTTTGAATTAACTATTTTTCACTGGTAAAACTATGACGTGAGTTATAAAAATTCTAATAGTCTGTCCTATCCTAATTTAGTAGTTTTTTTTTATCAAAAGCTGAAGTTTCTTATTTTGATCTCCTAGCTTATAAGAATGGAGTTTTTCATCTTTTCTCATTTCGAATTTTCGTTGAGAAAAGAAGGAACAATAAATTTTTTTCCCAATTTGAGCTTGGCCTTAGTAGCTTATAAGTTGAAGAATGTGCTTTTTTTCCTTTTCTGCAGAATTAGCGAATGGTAAACTTTTTATTGTCAAATAATGTTGCTACTTGTCAGTCATTATGTGCAAAATGGTTACAACAATCTTCGCTATTTTTCTTTGATCTTGCTATTCGTCGCTTTCAGTATCGGTTTGAGTTTTGTGGGTCTCTTTATTTTTTTTTTCGTGATCTTTATTTTCGTGACTGTATTTTTTTAATTTTTCTCAATTCCAAGGTTTTTCTAGATTCTCTTCCGAGAATATTGTAAAGTCTATGGTCATACACAGAAAACAGAGATCAAAACAGAGATGAAAACTCTGATCCAGGAGTAAAAGCTGTCAGAAAATTGTTTCGATATTGAACTCATATTTTGTAAAATTTAATCCATTTCGTTAATGCAACGAATTGATGCCTTTGTGTAAATTGACAATGTTTTAGAAATGTAGATTAACACGTGGAATTGCACTCTATTACATCGGTTCTCAAACTTTTTTTCCCGCATACCCCCAAACACATAGAAATCTCTTTGGTATCAATACTAGGCAAATTCGAACTTACAAAATATCGTTTTGCATATAGGCAAAGCATTTTCAAACAAGGCATATGAATTAAATACAGGTAATGGATGGAAAAACGGAAGAAGCAACGTAAAAATCAATAACACGGTGTTGGATCACTACGTGATTCCAGTACAACCAGTATGCTTTGTGGCATATAGTCTACCACCAATATCTGAAAGTCATGAAGAGGGATACGATAAAATTTGCCCACAAGAAACGTTATCAATTTCTGCTTATTCCATGGATCTAGAAAACGCTGCCCGAGACATCGTTCCAGTAGTCACAAGAGATGATCCAGCGGATTGATCTCACGATCTCTGTCGATTAGTGATCTCCGAAATTCTTTTTAATTTTCTCTTTAATTAATTATTTCAGTTAAATTAATCTTCACCCGTGATTCTAGGTGAATCCACAGATCCGCTTGTTGTCACGCCCGTGTTTCGATGTGTGTCAGTTTTGATGTTCAAATGTGATATTCCTCTCTGACCGGAATGGTTGTTAATGGCTGTACTTTGGATGAAAGAAGTAAATGTCCGAAGTACTAGATAGAGGACGACAACTATTTATTTATGCATTCACATATATGTATATATGTTACCGCTAAAGTGCAGAAATCAGTTATTCTACAGATTATCTAGGTATTGTGCAGTTAACTAGGGTGATCCGTTAACGTGCGGAAAATTGTTTCATTTCTCAAATTACCTAGGTAATCTGCAAATTACCTGGATAATCTGCACATTACCTACTAGGCACTCGTTAAAGTGAAAATAAGATCTTTGCTGGAACAACAGGAACGTTTCTGTACGCTTAAATTAACATAATGTTATTTATCTAGTGTCCGAGAGTAGAGTTGAAAACAGGGTCATCCCTCTGTCAACATGAATCAGTCGTCCGAATTATAAAAAACGCCCCCAAAATGAGCAGGCCAAGTGAGAACGAATCATTTTAGTGATTCGTTATCAAGAATGAATCACTTTACCGATTCGTTCTCACTTGGCCTCCGCTCATCCGGGGCGTTTTTTATAATGCGGACGAGTGAATCACGTGACACGAAGATTCATATTCAAGAGATTCACCACTATGAGAGAAACAAACTTTTGAACTTTAACGATACGGAAGCCGTTAATGTGCACATTACCTAGGTAAAATGCGGAAAACTCTTGATTCCGCACGTTAACGGAGCAAATCAGTTAATCTGCAGATTAGCTAGGCAATGTGCACATTAACGGCTTTCGAGCTTTAGCGGTAACATATACACTATGGGAATGCACTTGATTCTGTGGGTCGCAGCTGTGTTCTGCAATTTGTTAGATAAAATGACTTGATTTGATATACTTTGGAGACTCTCCAATCGGCTTATCAGATTATTATTATTATCGAGCGGCGCTTGAATGCTGCTTTATTTTTGCAGACATTCACTTAATGAGGGGAAAATTTGCACTTTCTGGTACATGCTTTATAGATCTCGAAACTCGGCGAGAGGATATTCTAATCCCTGCTTATATAACCTGGCTCACACAGAATCGAACCCTGCTCCTTTAGGTTTTTTGAGAAAAAGCTACATCGCTTTGATGTACTAAACAAATATGACTCTTCTGTTCCTAAGCCACTCTCTTTCTGCTTTTGTTATTGCCGCATCTCAGGCTCCCCTCTCTCGGTGATTCACACCCTAACCCCCCCAGCTATACGAAGACAGTAGAGCGACGAAGTTGCAATAAAACCATTTACTACACTCGCTTCTTTGAGTACATGGAAACTTCACAATTGGGCCCCAAATGACGATTAATGAGCAACATTCTCATTGAAGAAGACACTTCTGAAAATGCACACATATATATCAGAGATATATACCAGAACAATAAATAAGATAATAAAACAAATTAGAGGGAGGATATGGTATGTGAAAAAGTTCAGTCTCATGCTCCTCAAACTATTGGGATGGGAGCATTGTCATCTTAAAAGATTGCTCTCTGTTCATGAAAGAAATGATTTAACATTGGATGAAGATGATCACTCAGGACTGTCAAAGAGTGACTGGCATTAATCTTGCCTTCTAACGGAATGAGCGCATTCCATACCGTTAAAGAACGCCAGGACCCTTAACAAAGGAAACAGCCAATCAGAGATGTAAGCTTCTTTCGGTTGCCACCACACGTGCATTCATCGATTTCTTGGAAACGAAATGTAGGATGATTCGTCAGACCATGTCATATTGCTCCATTGATCAAGTATCCACTGCTTGGGCTCTTTGCACCATTGAACATGATGACGTGCATTGACAGGTGTGATGAGTGGCTTTTGAAGGGAAGCTCGATCATGATATCTAGCTCTATGGAGTTCTCTACCTTTTGTTTTTAATGAAATATCGAAATATAAAATATAGCATAATATCGAATAATAATATAGCCATATATTATGTATGTATATTATGTATTATTCAATATAAATGTCGAATAAAAATATAGCCATATATTGTGTATTAACTCGTATGAAAGCTGCTAATTGTTGTAGACGGCATTCCACGAATTCATCTACGTACAGTCGCTCAAAAAAATATCCGAACACTATGGTTAATTACAGAATTCAGGAAAAATATCTGGCAACGATATTTTTTTAGAAATTAGTGATCTGGCAACCTTCGTGTCACGTGATTACAGAATTCAGGAAAAATATCTGAAGCGTGTACAGCAACTGTACACGCTCCAGTTACCGTTCACAGCAAACTGGAGCGTGTGCAGTTACTGCACACGCTCCAGTTTGCTGTGAACGGTAACTGCACACGCTCAATATTTCCGTGAGTGAGCCCACACGATCTAGGTCTTTGTGAGCTCACACGATCCAATGTTCTGTGAACATTAACCGCAACCGCTCCAGTTTGCTGTGAACGGTAACTGCACACGCTCCATATTCATTGCATTATATATTCATACGCATTATATATATTCAAAAATATCCGAACATTATGGTTGATTACAGAATTCAGAAAAAAATATCTGGCAACGATTTTTTTTAGAAATTAGTGATCTGTCAACCTTCGTGTCACGTGACACGAAGGTTGACAGATTCGCGTCCTACATTGAAATCCGTGCACAAGCGATCAGCTGTAGCGCACTAGTACTCGAATGTTTCAATTCTGGAGTAAACGTTTTCCCCCACTGTTGCCTTTTGCAGATGATGTCTTCCTTTAGATTCCCATACAGGCATGACCATGGAAATTGTTCCTTGTGAAACATTAGCGAGTTTAGCTGTGTTAGTGACCGAAGCTGCTGACAAACGTGCTCCAACAATCATACCCCTTCGAAATCGCTAAGGTATCTTGGCGACGTGGTACCAATAATTTACATGCAACTACACTGGATTTGGCTTTATAGACATGATGCTAAGCATGCTGGGATGTCATTTGCATGTTTCATGCCTTCGTCAGTGGCACGTAGACGACATTGTTTAATATAAATCGAAGGCTTTCCTCAAACATTTGTGTTTATATTTTTCTGTCCATTACTTGTAGGTCATACCAAAAAATAGCATTTCTGTATCTCGTCTGTGAGCTAGTCACCAAGTGGACGTTGGGAGTGAAACCAGTTACAAGTGTTTTGATTCCAGTGAGTGAGTGTGAAACATCGAAATTCGAGCGTCCTCTTATGATTGAAGAACATTGCTCCTAACGGCTTGGCTTCATACAAAGATTAAGTTCGAATACAGTGCATGTGCAGTTTACCGATCCTAACAAGCAAGTATTGGGACAAGACACGAATAAGTACGACTCCTAATTTCAGGTTAGAATAATCATCTTGCGTGTTGTTCAAATCCATGTGTGAATGAATGATGGCACTGAGTTCGAGTACCACAGTTCTTGTATTCTGAGGGGCGGGGGTGGCTCAGTCGGTAGCGCGCCAAGCTCGTAATCTGCAGTTCCCAGGTTCGAGTCCCAGCTGGGTCAGGGTTGAGATTTACCTTCGCAAAAATTCCCCGCCCTGCCCACAGTCAGTAGGGGACACCAATGGGCTTGAAAATGCCGCCGTCCGTCGGATGGGAGGTTAAGCCGTGGCCCCGTGTGCGGGAGAGCCATACCCTGTGCACGTTAAAGAACACGCTGGATGGCCTTAACGGGAGGCTACCATCTGTCTCCCAACAGCTGTTCCAGTGGGTCCCCTCCACCAACCTTCTCTGAGCCTTCGGGGTCCATGTGACTTGGCCATTTAGCCCATGGTGTGCAAAAAAGTGCCGCTCAGAGGTAAAACAACCCAACCCAACTCTTGTATTCTGATTCTGGTAGAGTACCACAGACAGAATCTTCCTGTACTAGTAATGGTACTCTTACCACAGTTTGAGAATTGCTTGCCTATCGAATAATTACAAACTCTAAGTCATGTCATTTTAATGCATTCAGATTTTTCTGCTTATTTCGCATAACAAATTTTCGATCCAATAGTTTAAGAATATACATCCTCAAGTGTCTCTTTGCTTCTCTTGAGCAAAACACCGCTGTAGATTGTGCAACAGGAAATAAAATTAGTCTTTTGTGGACAATTGGATTGTTTTACCTCTGAGCGGCACTTTTTTGCACACCATGGGCTAAATGGCCAGGTCACATGGACCCCGAAGGCTCAGAGAAGGTTGGGGGAGGGGACCAACTGAACAGCTATTGGGAGACAGATGGTAGCCTCCCGTCAAGGCCATCCAGCGTGTTCTTTAACGTGTACAGAGTATGGCTCTCCCGTACACGGAGCCACGGCTTAACGTCCCATCCGACGGACGGCTGTCTTTCCAAGTCCATCGGTGTCCCCTACTGACCGTGGGCAGGGCGGGGAATTTTGCGGAGATAAATCTCAACGCTGACCCAGCTGGGACTCGAACCTGGGAACTACAGATTATGAGCCTGGCGCGCTACCGACTGAGCCACGCCCGCGCCTCTTTTGTGGACAAAGAAAGATGAAGAGGAGTATATTAGAGTCAGAGAGGTGCTGAATTTCAGCTACCCGACATCTAATTTTTGGGAAAGTCAGGTAATGAGCTTGCCATGTTGTCGACTTTGCCGTCAAGAATTCGATTTAGTTTTCTCTTCCCAGGTTGGTTGATTGGGGTTTTATGGCCAAATATTATTGAAACTAAAATCAGTAATTTGTTCTTAGTGAATTGAATTTGAGATAATTGGCTGTTTTCTTTGAGTGTTGTTACGCATTTCGCTGTAAGAAAATTAGTGGTATGCTTTGAATGTCAGTTTCGTTAAGGATTTTCATCCTTTGTAGGTTCTCCCTGTCAGTCATCGGATTTCAAATGCAAAAATAATCGATGCATCTGGGAAGGACTGAAGTGTGATGGTCACAATCATTGTGGCGACAGAAGTGACCAAAGTTGTGGTAAGTTGAAAAATAGATTAATAAATTATTTTACTTCATACTATCATTTAAAGTTTTTGACGAAGAAGATGACGACAGCTAATGATTAGATTTAATTGAATCACTCCTGTTGGTGTTTTGTTTCTCTATTCAGTGAACTTCAGGAGATGGAGGAACTAACCTGAAAAGTGCGCTCAGTTCGGATAAACGAGTTGAATACTTAACGCATTAATCATACTCGTTTTTTTTCGGATGGAGGGAAAGACAAATACGATGGTGGATCAATTAATTCATGGACTGCCGTCGCCAATAATTATCAGCTTTTCATACGAGTTAATATATAATATGTGGCAACACAGCGACTCTTCGAGGGCATGAAGCAATGGACGGAAGTTGAAACACGTTGCGATATGGGCGCAAGCAGGGCCGGAACTGAGGAGGGGTAAGGAAGACATGCCCCCTTTCAAAATGAGAGTAAGGGCAAAAAAAAGGCAAAAAATTATTAAACTTATTTATATTTGATGCATTTTTTTCACGAAAATTTTTAAAAACCCGTAAAAAGGAGGGGTAAATGTTATATTGCATTGGAAATAAAGTCTTTTGGCCACCCCCTTTTACATTTTTTCTGATCGATTGTGATTTTTGACCCCTTTCCCATCCCTCGGTCTATTTTTGTCTAGATCAGGGCCTGGGCGCAGGTAACCAGTGCGCAGTCTTCGTTGTTTGCTGGTTTTGGAAGAGTTCTTTTTTTGTGTGTGAACTTTTGCAGGCTATGGCTGATCTGAAACTGAGCAGCGATATGTAGTACGTTAGTGAGTTCGGTCAGTCTTAAGTGCTGCACAGACAATCATAGAAATGACTCAAATGTATGGAGAATAAGATCAGTGCTTGATAGCTCAGAATCTCACCCGTCTGTGAAGCGTTCGTGCCACTTGAAAATCCACTTTGTTTGAAGCATTGTAACGCATCACATACCACTGCTCAATTTTCAGATCAGCCAGAGCCTGCAAAAAAACTCACACATCAAATCGAACACTATGGTTGATCACAGAATTCAGCGATGAGATGATTCAGCGATGAGATGAATTAGAATAATCATCTTGCGTGTTGTTCAAATCCATGTGTGAATGAATGATGGCTCACTACGCGTTGGATCACTACGTGATTCCAGTACAACCAGTATGCTTTTTTTGACGAAGAAGATGACGACAGCTAATGATTAGATTTAATTGAATCACTCCTGTTGGTGTTTTGTTTCTCTATTCAGTGAACTTCAGGAGATGGAGGAACTAACCTGAAAAGTGCGCTCAGTTCGGATAAACGAGTTGAATACTTAACGCATTAATCATACTCGTTTTTTTCGGATGGAGGGAAAGACAAATACGATGGTGGATCAATTAATTTATGGACTGCCGTCGCCAATAGTTTCCCAAAGGGAGGAAACGACAGAGACTGGCTGCGCACACTTCTGCAAAGCGAATACCCGTATTGAGAGTAGGGTTTCTGAAAACTCGGGTTTTCAGGACTCGGCGAGTACGAGTCCCAAATTTTGAAAACTTGTCGAGTCCGGATCTAAATCTAAACTCAGATCTAAGCGAAAACGTTTAATATTTTGGAGTTCAATAACAATTCTCATAGCTGAAGTCTTTGTAACAAAATAAAATTACTAAAATTTGTTAAAATTAGAATTATTTATTATATTGCAAGATTTTCAACTGAGATTTGTGGTCGTGCCAAGAAATTATAAAGAAAATGTACTAAAATTTATTAATCAATTCATTTATTTTCAAAAATTAAACTTTAAAACTAGATATAACTATTTGAACATTTATTTATTTCAATTTAATTGCTTTTTTTGGTCTTCAGGTAGAAATATTTGAGAAATACTAACGAATTAAGAGACTTGTCAGCAAGTCTCGATCTGATTGTAGTACAGAAGCTGCCATTTATTGAAAATGTTCTTTCATTAGAAGTTGAAATTGGTTTTATGGAGGAAAGTGCATTGTACAGGTCATCAAGATTACTTGTTCGTTTTCCAGTATTTCTGAAAAGCAAAAATTCTTGTTTAAGTTTGCTATGAATCTCGGATTCTTTTGGAGTTGGAGGTTCAGCTGCGTTTTTCAAAATTAAATCAAGTTCTTCCTTTGATTTTCAACTATTATTAATTCTTGGTCTTGCGAAGCTTCCGTTGATTCATTATTATCTTCTTTTTGGTAAAGTCTTTTTAATAATTGTGTGGCTAAGTCTAAAGCCTGTTTAGTAGGTACAAATTTTGGATCTTTAAGCGCTTTCTAATAAATTCATTAAATCTCTATTTACTCGCTCATCAATTCTCCATATTTTCTAATAATTCACACGCTAGTTTACTTTTACAGTTCGAAATTTTTCATTTCATGTACTCCAATGTAATGCCAGCTGAATGCAGAGTCGTATCGTTTCGGCTTAAAACTTCAATTGCCAATTTGGCAGGTTCAAGCGAATTCTGGAGATCTTTGAGCTCGTTAAAATCGATGTCATCAAGCATGTGTGAACAGTTGAGATCTACTAAAGCTTCCTCGATGAATTTTTGTAGTTTCACAAACATGATTATCATATAAGCAAGAGAACTCCAACGAGTTTGACAATCTAAAACTAACTCAAGATTGTGGCCCAGTTTAGCTCACTCGGCTGTTTTGTGAACTCGTGGACTCGTCGAGTATTAGAGTCGAGTCCCGAATCCGAGTAACTACCTAAATACTCGACGAGTCCGAGTCGAGTCGAATCGAGTACAGAAACCCTAATTGAGAGGACATCAAAGTGGGTAAGAACAGTAGTAGTTTGCGACCATAACTCAACGTGTTTAAACTTGAACACACTGATCCGTGCTTTTTTGACGAGTCGCTGTGTTGCCATATATTATATATTAACTCTGAAAAGCTGCTAATTGTTGTAGACGGCATTCTCTATGAAAGCTGCTAATTGTTGTAGACGGCATTCCACGAATTCATCTACGTACAGTCGCTCAAAAAATGTCTTTAGATATATTTAGAAATTAGTGATCTGTCAACCTTCGTGTCACGTGACACGAAGGTTGACAGATCACTAATTTCTAAAAAAAAATCGTTGCCAGATATTTTTTCTGAATTCTGTGATCAACCATAGTATTCGGATATTTTTTTGAGCGACTGTACGTTTCAACAGTTCTTCAACTGTAGACAGAAGAACTAAATCTGGACGAATAAATAAAACTTTTTCTCGTTTTATATCGAAAACTTTATCTATTATCGAGAAACTATATCTGGATGAGTAAATATGTTAGCCGTCAAACCCGCATCTAGAAAAAAAAAGGGGGGGGGGAATTGAACTTTCATTGCATTATAACACCTCCCCTTTCCATATTAGAGGCCTTTAAAATATTTTTTGATAAATGCGTGATATCTTCATAATTTCATATTTTTTCCCTCTATTACATTTACTAGCATTTTCAGAGGGAGTCCATGTCCGTCTTGCTGCCTCCTCTAGATCTGGCCTGTTATCCATTACATCAAATCAGCAAAGAAATGCCCGATGTAACAATATACATGAACTTTTGCGTGTAATAATCTCATAGTTATAAGATACAAAAAAGTCCGTTCACACAGGTTTGATTTAAATCACATTTCTGCTGTTATTTTTCAGGAATGACTGTTGGCGGCATCGTAGGCGTTGTGTTCGGCTGCATTTTCCTGGTCATCGCCATCGTCGCAGGATGCTATTATTACAGAAGCAGAAGGACCGTTATCACGACCTATCAATATAGATAAATAGGACTTCACTAAGAGAACGCCTTTAACAGATGTGCATTTTTCGCTAAAAAAAAAGTATATAAAATATAATGTTTACATTACCTTGCTATTGAATCCGTAAATAATACACAGTCTAAGAAAATTGTCGTAAAAGTTTGTAATTTGGAAATAATTGCAAAGAGTATTTCGGAAGTAAACATTTGAATAAATATTTTTGAACACTAGGCACTTTTTTAAACAACACGGACACACACGTACGTTCAAAATAAAAACAACGTTATGAACTGTGATGTTAACTTCATAGAGGTTATAGAGTTGTTTCCATTTAGAATCAATTTAAATTTAGGTGCTATTATACGTAAATTGTAAGGGTTTATCTTAGTAGAAATTAATAAAAATATTTTTCTCTCGTTGTGATGTTGCTTCTTCGTTTGTCGGTCTATTGGGACCACTTAGGAACGTCCCCTCGGTTCGATCGCAATACGCGACGGGTGAAAGAGTCTTTCGGAACAAAAATCAAAGATTTTATCACAATTGCAGGGACTCAATACTGAGGCTCCTCCCCAATAAATTGGTTCAACTTCAGCCTTTACTTTAAAATAACAAATATTTATTGAACCTTCCAAACATGCTTGATAGAACAAGGACATATGCTCAATTACATAGCATTACAACAACACCAACTTACTATGTCTGTTCAGCTGTATTCCCAGAGCCCAATGCCGTTATTACCAGTCGGCATTTCCCAGCTTTACCATTTTATGTCTTTTTCGCGTCCGTCCTACGACTGGCTCTGTTCTCTCCTCCTCGTTGTTGCCAACCCTTTCTCTTTCTCTCTCCGCCCCCGCCATCTGGAAAGTCCGCTCGCCCCAGGGTCCAGCGTCATTTGTCAGCGGGCAACACTGCTACTTCAATTAACTTTCCAGATGCCGGGACAGAGGGCCTCCCACGTAGCATATGCCTATTTTGGTGAAATCCGAAATAATATACCAATCATGAACAAAAAAAATATCTAAAAAGGCCTCTAGCCTGACACTTGTGTTCTATGAATATTTTTTGATCACATAATATAGCCAATTTCATAACTGGTATTTGGACTCCTCTGGGATCTTATAAAGTCAGCCCTTAATTTAGTGAAACTTTGTCTAGTCAAGGAATATGCATTTCCAATGATTTTGATTATGCCACTGACTCTAAATGAGTTAGAATGATTTACCTTTCAGAGGGAAATTTTTCCATTAACGGCTAAATGATGAGATAGGGTTGTGTTATGTTGTTTTTCCTCTGAGCGGCACTGTTTTGCACATATTTCTCTGATCCCAAAGACTCAGAGAGTTGGGTTCGATTGTTTTACCTCTGAGCGGCACTTTTTTGCACACCATGGGCTAAATGGCCAGGTCACATAGACCCCGAAGGCTCAGAGAAGGTTGGGGGAGGGGACCAACTGAACAGCTGTTGGGAGACAGATGGTAGCCTCCCGTCAAGGCCATCCAGCGTGTTCTTTAACGTGCACAGGGTATGGCTCTCCCGCACACGGGGCCACGGCTTAACGTCCCATCCGACGGACGGCGGCCTTTCCAAGCCTATCGGTGTCCCCTACTGACTGTGGGCAGGGCGAGGAATTTTGCGGAGATAAATCTCAACGCTGACCCAGCTGGGACTCGAACCTGCAAAGGCTCAGAGAAGATAGAGAGAAGGATAGACTGGACAGTTGTTAGGAGACAGACGGAAACTTTCTGTCAAGGCCATCCAGAGTCTTCTTTAACGTACACAGGGTATAACTCTCCTACACCTACATATGGACAACGGTTTTACGTCCATCCGAAGGGCGGCGGTCTTTCCAAGCTCATCGGTGCCTACTTTCTGATCGAGAGAAAGGTGAGGGTTTAGCAGAAATAATTCTCAACGCTGTCACAGATGGAACTCGAACCAGGGAACTTCAGATTACGAGCCTGCCGTGCTCTCAACTGAGCCAACCCCCCTCTCGTCCCCTCCAAGTGGTCAGATTACAAGGACTCGGAGCTGGGTAGAGGAAAGGGATCGGCAGGACAGCTGTTAGGATATAGATGGAACCTTCCCGTCAAGGCCATCCTGCGTGTTCTTTAAAGTGCACAGGAGGAAGTTATCTTGCACACAAAGCCGTGGCTTAACGTCCCATTTGACGAACAGAAACCTTTCTATGTCTATCAGTGTCCTTTTTCTCATAAGGGCAAAGCGGAGATTAAAGGTGAAAATCTCAAAGCATGCACACGAGAATTCGAACCTGAGAATATCAGGTTACGATTGTGGCGCGCTATGACTGAGCCTACTCTCGCCTTGCACTAAATGAATTTGAAGTGATTTTAAGAGTCACTCATGGCAAGACGATCGTTAAAGCATGAGGCATTTTATTTTTTAAATGGTTCTCACTTTTACAGAATTAATATTATGCGAAATATTATATTGAAGGGTGGATGATACTGAATGGCCCAAAAGTCATTTAACCCTTTCAGGACCATAAGGTTTCTAAGAGTAAATATTAGTATGTAACTGTTTATTTTACTATTTTAGACGTAAAATAAATAAAAAACATAAGAAAAATACATAACAATGTGTAGTTTTTTTGGAATTTTATGGGAAATATTTTTCCCAATGGACTATAAAGGTAACACAAATTATAGTTAGGCTTATTATGCAATGTCTTTTATTTATTGGTTGATTATAACAATGTTAACTAAAATGATACAAAATTATGAAATAAAATTACTATACAAAATGATGTGCTAATTATGATATTCTGCGAAGCAATTTCTTTTGGTTGTGAGGCAAAGATGGACATTGCACAGATGCAACATTATTGCAAAGATGGACATGGACTAAACGTTCCCGTTTACGTAATTGCGTTCGGCATACGTTCTATTTTGACATTCTGTATAAAAAATGCAGATAAGGTTATAATTAAATACGACAATCACCAATTTTAAAATGGGAAAAATGTTTCCCTTAGTCGTGAAAGGGTTAAGAAAGGGAATGGGTAAAAATAACTGCATGCTCTAGAAATATACGCTTCGCTGTGTGAGCAGAACAAAGTGAAAAAAACGTGTTGGTAAAAAAAATCTTCTTTACATTTGGGTTGTTTTATCTTTCAGCGGCACTTTTTTTTGCACACAATGTGCGAAATGGCCAGGTCAGAAGGACCCTGAAGGCTCAGAGAAGGTTGGGGGAGAAGACCCACTGGAACAGCTGTTAGAAGACAGATGGTAGGCTCCCGTCAAGGCCATCCAGCGTGTTCTTTAATGTGCACAGGGTACAGCTGTCCCGCACACGGGACCACGGCTTTTAACATCCCCTCCGATGGACGGCGGCCTTTCTACAACTCTCACGATGTTGTTTTTAAAACGATTGCATATCACTGGTTCTCTTCAGATCAGGTGAAGCATAAAATCACCATGGAGTGAAAAACTGAACTCATCTGCGAATAGTGCACAACTCCAATCCTCCTGGGTTTAGCTAACATTCTCTTTACACCGGTTCGGATGATTTCTTCCGTGGTGATGGGGGAACACACACACAACACTCATAGCTTAAAATTCATCTTCGTGGAACTTTCTGCTGATGGTGGAGACATATATCAATGTTCTAACTTGGGGTGGTTGTTTTACCTCTGAGCGATGGGGCGGGGGTAGCTCAGTCGGTAGCGCACCAGGCTCGTAATCTGTAATTCCCAGGTTCGAGTCCCAGCTGGGTCAGCGTTGAGATTTATCTCCACAAAATTCCCCGCCCTGCCCACGGTCAGTAGGGGAACCGATGGGCTTGGAAAGGCCGCCGTCCGTCGGATGGGACGTTAAGCCGTGGTCCCGTGTGCGGGAGAGCCATACCCTGTGCACGTTAAAGAACACGCTGGATGGCCTTGACGGGAGGCTACCATCTGTCTCCCAACAGCTGTTCCAGTGGGTCCCCTCCACCAATCTTCTCTGAGCCTTCGGGGTCCATGTGACCTGGCCATTTAGCCCATGGTGTGCAAAAAAGTGCCGCTCAGAGGCAAAACAACCCAACCCAATCCTCTGAGCGACACAATGGGCGAAATGCCAGGTCACAAGAATCCCAATGACCCAGAGAAGGTTGGGAGAAGGGAATCCATTGGATAGCTGTTAGGATAGAGAAGTACTCTTTTCATAGCCATCCAATGTATTCCTTAATGTTACATGGTATGGCTCCACGTTTAACGTCCGGTGTGACGGACGGCGGCCTTTCCACGCCCATTGGTGTCCCTGTCTGGTCGTGGGAAAGATAGGGGCGTAGCGGAGATAATTCTCAACACTGGCACAGGTGGGACTGAAACTTGGGAACTGCAGATTACGAGCCTGGTGCGCTACCGACTGAGCCAAACAAGGTACCTGTATTTCGGTATTGAGAAAAAAAAATATCACTTCGATTTAACCACTTCAATAATAACTGAATAGTAACTGTTTTCCTTGATTTGAAGTTAAACTACAAATTTAATTTTTTTCGGTTGAATTTTCAAAATCTATTTTAGTTCATTAAAGTTTCTATTTTAAATTCATCCAACTTTTTCTTAGTTTCTGTTTCACCTTACATTACATGTAATTAGAGTAAATAATAATTGATACGAATCATATTTTGATTTCATCTTGTATTCTAAGAAGTCCTTGGACTATTCTAGATTGCTTTCTATTTAGCCCACACCTGTTTTTAGTGGTTAACGTATCTGACTACTAGACCAGCGGGTGTGTCCGGATTGGATTGGATTGTTTTACCTCTCAGCGGCACTTTTTTGCACACCATGGGCTAAATGGCCAGGCCACAAGGACCCCGAAGGCTCAGAGAAGGTTGGGGGAGGGGACCCACTGGAACAGCTGTTGGGAGACAGATGGTAGTCTCCCGTCAAGGCCATCCAGCGTGTTCTTTAACGTGCACAGGGTATGGCTCTCCCGCACACGGGACCACGGCTTAACGTCCCATCCGACGGACGGCGGCCTTTCCAAGCCCATCGGTGTCCCCTACTGACCGTGGGCAGGGCGGGGAATTTTGCGGAGATAAATCTCAACGCTGACCCAGCTGGGACTCGAACCTGGGAACTGCAGATTACGAGCCTGGCGCGCTACCGACTGAGCCACCCCGCCCCAGGTGTGTCCGGTATATGCAGGGTCGGACTTAAGCATAAGCTAACTAAACTACAGCTTAGGGCCCCACAATATGAGGGGGTCTGAAAGAAATGCATTTCAAGTCATGTTTATGTCATTCTTTTCTAAATATCTAAAGTAATCCATTGCGTAAACACTGTTCATCTCAGTTTACCATTCCTAGAATAATGTTTTCACCATATGTGTTTCATGTTAATTTTTAATGTGCCCTAAAATCAGAATAAGAAATATATATTTTGACTTTTGATTTTTTTGGCTCCTTAAACTTGCCATATATTGGGGGCTCATATTTTCATAGTTTAGGGACTCTTAGAATTGTATAGCTCAGGTCCTCTTAGAATTGTATAGCTCAGGTCCTCTTAGAATTGTATAGCTCAGGGCTTCTTAGAATTGTATAGCTCAGGTCCTCTTAGAATTATATAGCTCAGGTCCTCTTAGAATTGTATAGTCAGGTCCTCTTAGAATTGTATAGCTCAGGGCTTCTTAGAATTGTATAGCTCAGGTCCTCTTAGAATTGTATAGCTCAGGTCCTCTTAGAATTGTATAGCTCAGGTCCTCTTAGAATTGTATAGCTCAGGGCTTCTTAGAATTGTATAGCTCAGGTCCTCTTAGAATTGTATAGCTCAGGTCCTCTTAGAATTGTATAGCTCAGGGCTTCTTAGAATTGTATAGCTCAGGTCCTCTTAGAATTTTATAGCTCAGGTCCTCTTAGAATTGTATAGCTCAGGTCCTCTTAGAATTGTATAGCTCAGGTCCTCTTAGAATTGTATAGTCAGGGCTTCTTAGAATTGTATAGCTCAGGACCTCTTACAATTGCAGAGTTCAGAGCTTCTTAGAATTGTATAACTCTGGGCCTCTTAAATACGTTTAACTTAGCCTTTTAAAATTGGTATAGCTTAAAGCCTCAGAAGGTCAATGTCCGGCCCGGGGTATATGTGTTTGCATCAGGGCTGGAAATGGAGTGAGACGTGGGTCCCCCTAGTTCCAGAGTTTTTTGTTGTTGTGTCGTAACTGTATTCTTGCGATACGGTTCTGCCGTTTTTATCTATAGCCTGCAATTGGCGCTATTTTCGAATGGTTGGATATCGCGCTTGGCTACTGATCAACGAGATCTGGGTTCGAGCTCCGGGTAAAGCATGGATGTTTCTGTTGTCTTCCTGCTGAGGTCCCGCCATCCTCACTGACCTTCTACTGTGGCGTATTAAACTAACAGGCTCCCCGTTAGACCTCTGTGGCAAACAGCTGCTTGAGAGAATTTTTTTGCCTCTTCCTGTCCGTTTCCAAGGTTAAAGATATGGTAACATCATGGCGAAATTAGCCTCCAACAAGGGGTTCCCTATACCAGTGCCCTTCCCCCCTTTTTCGACTCTTTGTTCCGCCAGCCTGACCTGTTTCCACGAAACACCGAAGGGGGAGATATCCATGCCAAAAAAGTTCAGAAAGTCCACTTCGCCCCCCCCCCCGTCCATCCCAAAGTACTAGGCGATCGCCACGCGTAAAGCAGGTGACGTCCATCAATCAGGAGGTGAAGATGTCATCTGAGATGTTCGTTGAGCATTCGCCTCGCCAATCAGTGGACGGAATGGTTAAATGTGAACATGCGGGATCCTTTGTTTTTCTCTATTTGCCGAAAGTCACGCACAAGGTAGAATGGTGAGAAAAGAATTGCTCTCTGGGACAGCGAGTTTTGGGTTAGGTTGGGTTGTTTTACCTCTGAGCGGCACTTTTTTGCACACCATGGGCTAAATGGCCAGGTCACATGGACCCCGAAGGCTCAGAGAAGGTTGGGAGAGGGGACCCACTGGAACAGCTGTTGGGAGACAGATGGTAGCCTCCCGTCTAGGCCATCCAGGGTGTTCTTCAAAGTGCACAAGGTATGGCTCTCCCGCACACGGGACCACGGCTTAACGTCCCATCCGACGGACGGCGGCCTTTCCAAGCCCATCGGTGTCCCCTACTGACCGTGGGCAGGGCGGGGAATTTTGCGGAGATAAATCTCAGCGAGTGTTGGATTTTGGAGGCAAGTTGCCCTCCTCGTGAGGAGCCGGCTCGCTTTTGGTTTTCGTCGGACTTATGTTTCAACATCTCGACTGACGGTGTCAGTCGGTTGATGTCCCACAGGTCAGTATATATTCCTTTTATTGCCTCTCTCTCCATCCCCATTTCCTCCCAATAATGCCACATTAGCACAAAAAAGTAACGAACTTTATGAAAAACGCCTCTGTGACAATCTGTAAGACTTCGTCACGCCATTAATGAAGGATCTTTCCCTGTTTACAAGCGTAGCATTAAGAAATGAATATACCTGCCGTATGCACCTACAGATGATAATCGGAATGCGAATATCACGAAGGATGTATAAATCATCAGAATTCTTAACTAAAATACATGAGGTGGATGTTGGCTCAGCAGGCAAAGCTTTAGGCTCGTAATTTGTAATTCCCAGGTTCGATTTCCAGCTGGGCCAGGGTTGAGATTTATCTCCGCTAAATCCCCAGCCTGTCTTCACTCAGAAAGAGGATACCAATGGTCTTGAAAAGGCCCCCGTCTGTTGGATAGGACATAAAGCCCTGATCCATGTGCAGGAGAGCAATACACTGTGCACGTTAAAGAACACGCTGAATGGCCTTGATGGGATGCTTCCATCTCTCTCTTAACAGCTATTCAACGGATTCCCTTCTCTAGCCTTTCCTGAGTCCTTGTGACCTGGCCATTTAGCCACGTTGTGTGCAAAAAAAGTACAGCTCAGCGGTAATCCAACAAAAACTAAAATGCATAAATATGCCAAAAAAAATATTTCCCTTCTTGTCCTTTTGAAAAAATGGGCAGAAAAAGTTGCTAGAAATACTAAATTATTATATATTGATTACATTTTTTAATATTTTATATTGAGACGTTTATTACATACATACATACATACATACAAAATCCACATGCAGCCATGGGCTACGGAGGTTCTACCAGACTACATAGTTTTGCTCTCCACAGCTATCTGTCCTGAGCTACAGCTGCTGTTGGCCACTCTAGGCCAATTCCAGCAAGGTCCTGTTTGGCATTGTCTGCCCATCACATACTAGGTCTTCCCCTTTTTCTGAAACCTTTAGACACACTTTTCATAATCCCGTTGGCCAAGCTGCAGCTACGCATACGGGCAACATGGCCAAACCAGCGCAGTCTCTCTCTGCACAAAACGCTGCTCAGGAGGTTGCTGACTCCTTCTTCTAACCTCAACATTACTTACAAAGCAAACCACCTAATACCCAAGATAGTGGGTATGCATCTTTACACAATTAAGTATTTTAGAAATGATATATTTTTGTGGCTTGACTTCAGCGCTCTTATGCTTTCCGATTTCCTCAATATTATCGCACGAATTCGACTGTTGAATCACTCGTTCGTGACAATACTCTCGACAACTTCTGACAATTCTATCACTGCGTGTTTTGTTTCCCAATGTATATTATCTGAAAGAGTAACTTTATCTTTTATCGCGTAGCAAAGTCTGCCTTTGATAAGGACACTGGGCGCACTGATCACAGTGGTAGATTCTATAGTGTGTAGGATAAATCTATAGTGCGTAGGATAAAAGTTTGATCAATTAACAAACACCTATTTCTCTTCTTTTCCTATATCACTACGAACAGTCTAGATCTGAAGAATTCACTCGGCAAGGAAGGAATTACTCCAAATATGGACAAGATTCATCGAAGTGTGGTGTTATTGATTGTGGTTTGCTATTTTCTTTGCTTCATACGAACAGCAGCATCTGTACGAACATGTAAGTATTGAGCAGCAAAGAGTCACAGGATAGGTCCTGTAGATATGGAACTCATGAAATAATAAGCTGAAATCAAAATGATTTTGCCATGAGTGGGATTCGAACCCACGTCTCCAGGAGTTCATATTCATTTGATCTGCTTGTCAACAAAAACAACATCATGCTGATCTTTTAAATTCGTAGTGGTGTATGTAGCCAGTCCGGTAGGGGAAATAAGAGTTTAAGACAGACTGTAAAATGTTTTTTGTCGCAAGAATTTAATAATGTGCGAAGCATATTACGTTATTTTGCAATAAAGTACTTTTATTTTCTTAAAAAGAAAGACAGTACTTCCTACATAAAGGACGGAGATAACCATGAAGTTTTATGTAGCTTGTCGTGGTTTCTCACACACACACTTACACAAGGACACTTCCGCTGATGTAGCAGTTAGGTATGCTAACTACTAGAATAGGTAGGGCTATTTTTTATACTGTTATTGGAGAAAAGGAATTTCGTGGAAAATGACATTGAAAATTTAAACTTTTTTTATTTTTTTTACTATTTTTGGGGTGCTGAATTCAAATATGGCTGTGAAAAATCTGCAGCACATACAGATTTTTTTAATTAAATTTTGATGTATTTCAAATTTCAATGAATACGCATATCTGGGAAATGAAAATAAATGTGACTATTTTATTAAATTGCAACTTAAAACTCATTAATTAATTAATTACATGATACAGTGAAAAAAATTAGAATTCTCATAGTTATAGATCACTGAATATAAAGTAAAAAATGAAATAATATTGAAATGCAAAATAAGAAAACACGGGTAAGGATATTTTATACTTACAAGAATTTCATTTTTGTCTTTTATGTGCTGAGGTATCTTCCTTCTGCATGAACCAGCAGTAGTGACCCATCATTGCTGGGTCCCACCTGTCTTGGTATCTCTCCTCCATGGTTCGGATATCCTGGTGAAATCTTTCCCCTTGCTCATCCCTGACAGCTCCTAACTTCTTTGGAAAGAAGTCGAGATGCGAGCGCAAGAAATAGATCTTAAAAGACATTTGGCAGCCAAGATTTTCATAGTTTTTGAGAAGATCTTGAATGAGCTGATGGTAGTTTTCCTCTTTGTGATTCTCAAGAAAACCCTGGACCACAGACGTGAAGGATTTCCAAGCAGCGCGCTCCTTCATATCAGTTTTTCTTCGAAGACAGTATCATTCAGCAGCTTTCTGATCGGAGGACCAACAAAGATCCCTTGTTTGAGTTTGGCATCACTTAGTTTTGGAAATGTTTTCTTCAAGTGCAAAAACCCTTTACCAGTTTTGTCCATAGCCTTTGCAAAGTTTTTCATAAGCCCCAGTTTGATGTGTAGTGGTGGGAGCAGAGCATCAGAGGGATCAACTAGAGGCTTATACGTAACATTACTCTTTCCAGGAATAAAAACATCGCTTTGTTGTTTTGTAGTGTTCCTTTCTGGCCCTATTTTCCCACAAACACAAAAAACAGCAAAATTTTCTGAAGCCTCCTTGAAGCCCGAGCAAGAGAGAGATGACTTTTAGGTCATCACATATTGTCCACTTAAACTGGTCATATTTTATAGCAGTGAGTATTTTTTCCCATGCCTTCATCAGTTTCCTTTATTCCACAGTGTATGTTACTGGAATGGAAGGTTTTTGGTTTCCTTTATGCAAAAGGACAGCTTTTAAGTTGAAATTTGAGGAATCTATAAATAGACGCCATTCCTTAGGGTCGTGAGTTGTTCCAATTTCTTCCATCAGCTATGAAATTTCTGTGCAGAAACACAAACCATCTTGCATCTTCTAATAAGCAGAAAAAGCCAAATTTCTCTTTCTGAACAGAGAGACTCTGGTACCCTTAGCCAGAAGATTCCACTCTTGATGTCTTGAACCAAACAACAGCCACAACTTGTTGTTTGGGAAAGTCTTAGGTCTCGAACAAGATCAATTAGTTCATTTTGCTGAATCACGTGAGGCTCGTCTAACTTTTTAGGGGTGTATGTAGGATCAGGATCTGTATGTACCTCAAGCTCTTCCTCTGATGAATGCGAATCCATCTACTCCCAGTTGGTTGGAGGTGTTGGTATAGGAAGATCTCCATGAGGAATTGGCCTTAAGGCTGAAGGTACATTTGGATATAGTATTTTGCTTTTGTTCTTTTTTGAAAAGCCCGGCACTTTAATTAGACAAAAATAGCAATCATGCAAGTGAACAGTTGGCTCACGCCAAACCATTGGAACTGCAAAAGGCATGGATTTTATCTTACCTTTCAACCATTAACTCAGACCAACAAAGCACGAAATGCATCACACATGTGAAGCCCATGTTTTGTCCTGATCTCCAACACGGCATCCAAAATGCAAGTTATAGGCTTTCTTCAAAATCTTTGTCAAAGAACGACCCTGGGATTTCAAAATATAATTTCCACACACACACACATAACGTAACTTATCTGGGACATAAACACATCCGCGATGCTGTCTTTGTGCCATTTCAACGCCAAAATTCACTCTTCATCGTACAGCACGTGTTCCTCCTACAATGAAAACAACAAGAATGGCGGTCTGAGGTTAGATTACTGTTACATGTTTTCTCCCACTTGGCAATCAGTGTTGCCAGCCACAAAAAATAAAATGTCTAGTGTCCTCCCAGTTGCCTGGAGGTGTTGATATAGGAAGATCTTAATGGGAGTCAAAATGACCAATGACATAAAAACATGGCGTGCTAGGCATTTTTTAAGGCCAGATCTGAAATCAGTACCTGAAAAATAGTTAAAGGCAACTACAATTGTTCATGTTATAAAAACCTTGCAAAACAACGTTATCGGATCAAAGTCTTATGCCATGTTGTGAATTTGTGAAACACTCTATAATAATCAACTATGAGAATCTCTAAAAGAAGATAGTTATACGGGTACAATTTGTTTACTGAGATACTATTTGAGTAAAATTTGCTTTTGTTTTTGGGGCGGGGTGGCTCAGTCGGTAGCGCGCCAGGCTCGTAATCTGCAGTTCCCAGGTTCGAGTCCCAGCTGGATCAGCGTTGAGATTTATCTCCGCAAAATTCCCCGCCCTGCCCACGGTCAGTAGGGGACACCGATGGGCTTGGAAAGGCCGCCGTCCGTCGGATGGGACGTTAAGCCGTTGTCCCGTGTGCGGGAGAGCCATACCCTGTGCACGTTAAAGAACACGCTGGATGGCCTTGACGGGAGGCTACCATCTGTCTCCCAACAGCTCTTCCAGTGGGTCCCCTCCCCCAGCCTTCTCTGAGCCTTCGGGGTCCATGTGACCTGGCCATTTAGCCCATGGTGTGCAAAAAAGTGCCGCTCAGAGGTAAAACAACCCAACCCAACTCTAAAAGAAGATAGTTATACGGGTACCATTTCTTTACTGAGATACTATTTGAGTAAAATTTGCTTTTGTTTTTTCTGCGAAATATATCACAAACCTAATGAGCGGAGACTGGGACAACCGCCCTCCAACCCACTCACCTCTCATGGCCCAATAACTCAATTTGCATTTAACTAAAACGAGGTAAAGCATCCCAATATTTAATCATTTTAATGTAGCAATGGTGTAAGATTATAGCTATATCGATTGCTAAAAATATTTCTTGGTTATTTAAAGAGCTATGGAAGCTCGAATACTTAACAGCAGCAAAGTCAGGCATAAGAAACGTGTGTAAAATTGACAACTATTGAAAGAACTATTTGTATAAAAATCTAAAACATACACTTATTTTATTAAATGATTTGAAATAATGCTTATTAAGTTTTAATTAACTTCTGAGTGGAATTCTTATGATTGACATCTTCGTTATTGAATATTCAAACTTCTATAAATCTTTAAGTACTGAACGGATATTGATCAAAATAGAAATTTAGACAGTTTAATTAATATCTTATATTTATCTTAAGTTATGTTTACATAAAAGTGTAACTAGTTACTCAGCCTCGAATTTGATTTTCCATTGACATAAGGTGACGACGATGTTTCCATTTTATCTGTCCATTATCTTTATGTGAATGCACAGTCGCTCAAAAAAATTTCCGAACTCTATGATTGATTACAGAATTCAGGAAAAATATCTGGAGCGTGTACAGCAACGTACACGCTCCAGTTACCGTTCACAGCAAACTGGAGTGTGTGCAGTTACTGCACACGCTCCAGTTTGCTGTGAACGTTAACTGCACACACTCAATATTTCCGTGAGTGAGCCCACACGATCTAGTATCGAAATAATATGACCACCTACAGTCGCTCAAAAAAGTATCCGAACACTATGGTTGATTACAGAATTCAGAAAAAATATCTGGCAAGGATTTTTTTAGAAATTAGTGATCGTGTCACGTGGAAAATATCTGGCAACCTTTGTGTCACGTGACACAAAGGTTGCCAGATCATTAATTTCTAAAAAAATCCTTGCCAGATATTTTTTCTGAATTCTGTAATCGACCACAGTGTTCGGATATTTTTTTGAGCGACTGTACTGACTTGGCTTAGAAAACTTCGTGGCTTAAATTTCAAGGTCTATTATAATTATAGGATACAATATTTCAAGTTTCACATACAATTTGCATTAATCACAGTCAAAACTTTTAACATGATTTTACACAAAACAGATATATAATGGTTTTTTAATAAAATCATCTTTAAGATTTTTTGTTACTTTTTGATTTTGCAGTTTACTTGGATGATCAATGCAACCCAAATATAACCGATTCTCAGACGTTTTACTATTTCGTCGGGAGTCCAACTGATAATTCGAACTCTTCTGGAATCCTGAAAAATTCTTTAACCAACGATTATTTTCCTAACATCACTTGCAATGCGGTATTATCACCGATTGGACAAAGCGGCATCACAGTAAGCATTTGGAGAATCGATTTAAGAGAAAACTGCAAAGACAATCTCACAGTAAGTAGAAAAATTTAGAACTGTAACTTAAAACTCTATGTACAAAGTATCTGGAGTGTGATACAATGCTGGTGTGTCCCACAATGCATTGGGATGCTTCCATGTTACGTGAATTGCTAACTTTGAAAAGCTTTTCAAAGAAAAAGGATAGAGAAAGGAGGAAGGAGGATAAATTGAAAATCTCGCATTTATCCAAAACTCGATTTTCAATTGAATCCATAAAAAAAAGAAGTATTATGGAAGTTCACACATTTAATAACAACGTTGCTATTAGTAAAATTTATCTCGTTGTTAAAATGAAAATAGTTTTTAAATAAATCATTTACTAAAAAGAAATGCATCGTTCGAAGTCTGAAGAAACTAATTCTTTAAAGAATCTCGAAGAAAATGTTTTGTACGAGCATATTAGAATCCTCTGTACTGTCAAATATTCTAGCTTAAATAATTCTTTAAATTTTACATGATTATTGTTTAAAACCACTATTTACAGAGATTTGAGTTGTTGTTGGGTTGTTTTATCTCTGAGTGGCACTTTTTTGCACACCATGGGCTAAATGGCCAGGTCACATGGACCCCGAAGGCTCAGAGAAGGTTGGGGGAGGGGACCCACTGGAACAGCTGTTGGGAGACAGATGGTAGTCTCCCGTCAAGGCCATCCAGCGTGTTCTTTAACGTGCACAGGTTATGGCTCTCCCGCACACGGAGCCACTGCTTAACGTCCCATCCGACGGACGGCGGCCTTTCCACGCCCATCTGTGTCCCTACTGACCGTGGGCAGGGCAGGGAATTTTGCGGAGATAAATCTCAACGCTGATCCACCTGGGACTCGAACCTGAGAACTACAGATTACGAGCCTGGCGCGCTACTGACTAAGCCACCCCCGCCCCACAGAGATTTGAGAAAGATTTTCAATTTGTCTCCGCTGATATATGTCCGTAAAACGAGTATTTTGAAAATGAGGCAGCTTTGAATGTTGTTTTCCATTCACATAATAAGGAAGTGACCCAATGGTTGTGGTAATATAGTGTATTATATACTCGATTATATACTCGATTCGGGAGAGCGGATAGCAGCAGCAAATGTATTTTCAATATATAGTGTTTTATCTCGTCTCTTTTTCAGCCATGGTCTATACCAAACAACCTAACTGTAATTGACCGTTAACTATCTGTGCATCATGAAAAAGTCTATTATAATAGTTATCAAGAATAATATGCAAAAGCAGGGAAATGATTAAGAAGTGAAATGTAATTCAGGAGGATGAGATTGTTTTGGGAGCACATGTTGGAGGATGTGAGACTGGAATGAATATGAGAAAATGAAATACTCTCAATAAAATGAAGATAGTTGTTTGTAAAAAACTTACTTTCTGTTGTGAACAATATTCGTTTAATTTATAGTTCCTGTGTTGTTATATTCCAGTTTGTAGACTCTCAAGGCGTAAAAGTTTCATTCTGTGACTCTGTGGAAAATTTTCAAGAATCGTGGTCTTTTTCTTCCAATGGCCCATTGACAATTCAGTTCAAAACGGGATCTGAACCATCAAACATTACTAAAGGAGGATTTGAGCTCATTTTTACATCGTTTAGAGGTAAGTGGTTTTCCTAGAATTTGAAACTGTGATAAGTGTTATAGTCCTAACAAGCATACCAACAGAGCGCTGAAATCTTTTGCGTGTGAGTTGTCTCGGTCAGCTGAGAGCCAGACTGGTAATCGGAATTTCCCAGGTTCGTGTTCCAACTGTGCCAGCTTTGAGCTTAATAAACGTGTAAAGGATCAGTTAGCTGCTGATAAGAATCTTTGGCTTGATGGCTTGGCTGACAAAGCCGAGGAAGCAGTTAGACAGCACAACAGCAGAGAGCTGTACCAGATAGTTAATGTTTTGTGTGGTAGAAAACGGACAGGTATACTGGGATTGAAGGATAAACAAGGTAAGGTTATAGAAGGTGAGGATTCTATCATGGCTAGGTGGGCTGAGCATTTCAGTGATGTTCTAAACAATGCGGTTAGTTCTATTCCCATTGTTTGCAATGATGATAGATGCATTGGTGGCTTTAATGTTGGCCCTATAACACAATCTGAAGTTATTTTGGCTGTTTCTAAACTTAAACTACATAAATCCCCAGGGGTAGATGAAATTACTACTGAAATGCTTAGAGCTGGGAATGTTTCGGTTACCACTTGAATGACTGAAATTCTGAATATCTTTTATGATAAAGGCATGTTTCCTAAGGATTTTACCAGAGCTATTATTATCCCTATTTTCAAAAAAGGTGATCGCAGTTCTTGTGATAACTATAGGGGATCAGCCTACTCTCTGTTCCAGGGAAAGTTCTTTGCATGATTGTGCTTAATAGAATTAAGAATCTGGTTGACAGGCAATTGCGTGATGAGCAATGTGGATTCAGAAGTGGTAAGGGACGTGTAGATCAGTTATTTTCATTTAGGCAGATTCTTGAGAAATGTTTAGAGTTTCAGAAACCTTTGGTTGCTAGCTTTGTTGATTTCAAAAAGGCTTTTGACTCTGTTGATCGTCATAATTTGTGGTTGATTGTGAGATCATATGGTATACCTGACAAGTTAGTTAACATAATGAAAGCTCTCTATAACAACACTGAGTCGTGTGTGAGTTGGTAAGGCTTGTAATAATTGGTTTAGCATTACTTCTGATGTTCGACTAGAGTGCATTTGTCACCTTTCTCTTTAGTTTTGTTATTGATTTTATGTGAAATTGACTACAAGGGAAAATTTTGGCCTTAAATGGCCAAAATTTAATTATTTAAATACGAAAATCTGTGATTTAGATTATGCTTTTGGCAAAAAGGCCAAAATTTTTGCCAAATGATGTTGAAGAGATGAACTCTTTCATTCGAGCTGTTGATGAGACTGGTAGTATAGTAGGTTTGGTTATAAACTGAGAGAAAACTAAAGTGATGAAAATTGGTCAGGCAGGCTGTGATTCAGTTAATCTGAATGGTTGCAATCTTGAGCAGGTATCACAGTTTAATTATCTTGGGAGCTATATAAGATAATGGTGATGTGCGGCATGAGATTAACAGACGAATAGGGATTGCTGCCGGGACTTTTAAGGATCTATGGAGAGTGTAGAGAAATAGGCGTATATACCTAAAGACTAAAATTAGACAGTATAACAGTTTGGTTCTTTCCAGGTTTAGTTATGGTAGTGAAACTTGGACACTTTGTAAACAAGATAAGAAAAGACTAGATGCTTTTGATTCTAGATGCTTACGTAGTATCTTGGGCATTAGGTGGTTCAACTTTGTAACTAGTGATGAGGTTAGGCAAAGGAGTCTGCAACCTCCTTTAAGCAGCATATTGTGCAGAGAGAGACTCCATTGGTTTGGCCATGTTGCCCGTATGGATAATTATAGATTGGCGAATAGGGTTATGAACAGTGTGTCTAGAGGCCTCAGAAAGAGGGGGAGACCTAGGATGCGGTGGGCAGACAATGTCAAATATGACCTTGTTAGAATTGGTGTGCAGTGGCCAGATGCAGTAGATGTAGCTCAGGACAGACTTGCTTGGAGAAGTGAATTGCACGGTCTGGTTGGACCTCCGTAGCCCATGGCTGCTTGATGATGATGATGATTTCTCATACTACTCTCGTTGAGAAAGGGTACACCGACGGGGCTTGGAAACTTCACCGTCCGTCGGATGGAATGTAAAGCTGTGGACACGTATGTAGGAGAGTTGCACCCTGTATACGTTAAAGAAAATTCTAGATGGCCTTGACGGGAGGCTTCAATCCGTCTCTTGACAGCTGTCCAATGGATCCCTTCCCCAACAATCTTTGAGCCCTTGGGGTCATTGTGACCTACATATTTAGCCCATTGTGAGCGCGAAAAATATTACCGAGGTAAAACAACACAACTTTAATCTTTAATAAACGCACTATTTTATTTAAAAAAATAATAATAATATACACCTATCCCTCGATTTACACGGTATTCAGTTCACACAATTTTGGCTTTGCACGGTCAAAAAATGCAACCGGTTTCGATTTACACGGTACTGACTGAGATTTCCTTTCTATGTACGTCTCTCAGTACCGTGTAAATCGAAACTGGTTGCATTTTTTAACCGTGCAAAGCCAAAATTGTGTGAACTGAGTACCGTGTAAATCGAGGGATAGGTGTAGTGCGAGAAAACTGTGTTTGTTTATCTAGGTCACATTAAAATGATTTTCAGTTTCTATTTTGGAAATGTCATTCAGCTTTGCTCTGTAGCGATTTTGCATTCTCAGAATCACGTTGGTGCATGAACCACGTGACGTCTGATTTCGTTTATTAAAATATAAGTTATGTCACCTTTGTCATAAAAATATTTGTTCTCATTTTAGATATGATGATGTTCACCGTACTTTTAATATATTGTCGAATTTACATTTTATAAAAAGTGCAGGGCGCACTGTGATTACTTAAAACAAATACTGAGTGAAGTTCTAATGCGCAGAGTTCGACTCCACCGTGCAGTCCGATAAAAGCTAAACTGAAATTATCGGAAGTACTGTTATACAAAATAGAATATACGAACGAAGTTATTTTCTTTCTTCATATAACTGTAATACTATCACGAAAAAATGGTAAATATATTAAATATTTATTTTAAACTTTTTAATCCTTTGTTAGTAATTAAAAATGCTGTTTTGGTTATTTTTATGTGTAATGTATGTATCTTTAATAAATGAAATATTTGAGTTATTAATGACGTTTCCCATAAACGTCCAGTTTTCTACTAGATTTTCGAACATTTTTCGTTCGGAATAGCATTAACATTTTAATTTTGTCATAAAATAATAAAAAAATTCTCCAGAAGCAGCTGTTAGCTACAGAGGTTTGACACGAGTCTCTCAGTTTAATACGCCATAGAGATATGTGAGGAAGGCGAGACCACGCTCCTTATTAAAAAGCTTTGTCTATTGCATTCTGACACCTCATTTTTGGACAAGTTCCTCAAGTGTTATTTTTTTGACGAAAAGTATTTCTAGTGTAGATTATTTTATGCCATTCTGAAGCTAGCATTGCCATTCATGTTTCTATCAAGTGTTATTAAAATCATTCATATAGTTTTTGTTTATCATAATTTTTCTGAATTTTCCTTAATTTATGGAAACCAGTGTATATTCTTAAAAACTTTGAAACTTGGGTTGGGTTGTTTTACTTCTGAGCGGCACTTTTTTGCACACCATGGGCTAAAATGGCCAGGTCACATGGACCCCGAAGGCTCAGAGAAGGTTGGGGGAGGGGACCCACTGGAACAGCTGTTGGGAGACAGATGGTAGCCTCCCGTCAAGGCCATCCAGCGTGTTCTTTAACGTGCACAGAGTATCGCTCTCCCGCACACGGCGCCACGGCTTAACGTCCCATCCGACGGACGGCGGCCTTTTCAAGCCCATCGGTGTCCCCTACTGACCGTGGGCAGGGCGGGGAATTTTGCGGAGATAAATCTCAACGCTGACCCAGCTGGGACTCGAACCTGGGAACTACAGATTACGAGCCTGGCGCGCTACCGACTGAGCCACCCTCGCCCCAACTTTGAAACAGTGCTTCTGTCTGTCCTAAATTATTTGATATAAGTAACAACGAGGCCGCAGATTTGAGGGAATTTGACACCTGTGGTTTAAGTATTGTGCTAAAAAAGTGCAATTAAAAGCAGTACTACATAAATTGTTTTAACTTGTAGGTCCTCCATGTCCGGGCATAGGCTTCGAATGCCAGAACAGTCACTGCATCTGGAATGGACTGAGATGTGACGGATACAATAATTGCGGCGACGGAAGTGATGAGGAAAAATGTGGTAAGCTAGTGTATTCCTTAATCGAAGTATTTATTTTTTCATTTGAAACAAATATCAATAAATATTTTACGACAAATAACAATAAAAACTTAAAAAAAACAAACTTCTTCGCTCAAATAATTTAGAAAGATAATTTGTATACAGGGTCATTGTAAAAGAGTACTTTTATTTCAAAGTGCTGTGTTTTATTAAATAATTAAATAATAAGAGAAATTATCTGCACAAAGGGGCGGGGGTGGCTCAGTCGGTAGCGTGCCAGGCTCGTAATCTGTAGTTCCCAGGTTCGAGTCCCAGCTGGGTCAGCGTTGAGATTTATCTCCGCAAAATTCCCCGCCCTGCCCACGGTCAGTAGGGGACACCGATAGGCTTGGAAAGGCCGCCGTCCGTCGGATGGGACGTTAAGCCGTGGCCCCGTGTGCGGGAGAGCCATACCCTGTGCACGTTAAAGAACACGCTGGATGGCCTTGACGGGAGGCTACCATCTGTCTCCCAACAGCTGTTCCAGTGGGTCCCCTCCCCCAACCTTCTCTGAGCCTTCGGGGTCCATGTGACCTGGCCATTTAGCCCATGGTGTGCAAAAAAGTGCCGCTCAGAGGTGAAACAACCCAACAACCCTATCTGCACAAAATGACAAACTCCCGAAGTTTTGTTTCGTGTCTAATAGATTTCAAAGCGGAGGCCATTTGCGGCGTCATAAAATCTCGCCATGTCAGTAACGTTTGCAACAGCTGCAATGATTCTTTCCTTTAAGTGATGTCAATCTTTCGAAAATTATTCCTTAAGCATCTCCTTGACACAGAAGTCTAAATGGAGCCTGTTATAGAGAAAATCTGAAGAAAGTGAAACCTCAGCAAGATAGAGGAACATCCATACCTTACCCGGGCTAGAAACCACGTGCTTTTGATCATTAACCAGGCAGACAGTCGATGCTTTCTAATAAACGGTTTTCCTAATGTACAGCAGCTCAAAAAAGTATCCGAACACTATGGTTGAATACAAAATTCAGAAAAAATATCTGGCAACGATTTTTTTTAGAAATTAGTGATCTGGCAACCTTCGTGTCACGTGACACGAAGGTTGCCAGATCACTAATTTCTAAAAAAAATCGTTGCCAGATATTTTTTCTGAATTTTGTATTCAACCATAGTGTTCGGATACTTTTTTGAGCTGCTGTACACGTGACACGAAGGTTGCCAGATCACTAATTTCTAAAAAAAATCGTTGCCAGATATTTTTTCTGAATTTTGTATTCAACCGTAGTGTTCGGATACTTTTTTGAGCGACAGTACATCCAGAAAAGAAGTCCATTGGTGTCAAATCAGGATTTCTGAAGGGCAACAAATTGGTCCATCTCTACCAATCCAACGATTTCGAAATTCGGTATTTAAGACATTACATGGGATCAAACCTAGATCTAGAAAAAAATCGAAGGGGGGCTGACAGAAAACGCAATCGAGCCGAAAAAATGTTAACGGTGGGAGACTGGATTTCCAATGCAGTATAACATTTCACCCTCCGTTGTACAAGTCTTTAAAACATTTCTTGAAAAATGCGTGCAATTTAATAAGTGAAATATTTTTTTTGTCTCTTTTACTATTATTAGCATTTAGAAAGAAGTGGGGAGGGGCATGACCTCTTTGGAACACCCCCCCCCCCCTAGATCTGGCCCTGCATGGGATACCAATGCCACCATCTGATACTAACAAAGACACTTTGGAAGTTTCTTGACAGTTTGGACATGTACTTATTTTAAACCGTTATATTTCATTAAATATGAGTATCCTTTTATACTGTATAAATGTGTACAGTGTCAATAATATATAATGTTTTATTGTGTCAAGAATCGCTTAATTGTAGCAATATTATAAATAGTTCAGAATCGGCTACAATGTTAAAATTTACATTTTTCTTTTTTGTAAATTTCCGTTTTTGTGTATCGATTCAAAGTTTTCAGGTTTATCTCTGTTAATCCCCCACCCTTCTTTCGGTTAGAAAGGGGACGTCAGTGACCTTGGTAAGGCCGCCATCCCTCGGATGGGACGTTCAGATGTGGCCTCTTGTGCGAAAGAGCCATACACTGTGCATGTGTGTTAAAGAACACGCTGGATTTTTTTTCGATTTGTCTCCTAACAGCTTTCCAGTGAATCCCCTTCCCCAACCTTCTCTGAGCCCTTATGGCCTGGCCATTAACCCATTGTGTGCAAAAAAAAAGTGTCGCTGAGAGGTCAACCAACGTTTTCAGGTTTCTCTGCGATATTTCTGGGTACCTCGAGTCTTCGTGGCAATGTCATTCACCGGGGGCAGCTCAGTCGGTAGCGCGTCAGGCTCGTAATCTCTAGTTCCCAGGTTCGAGTCCCAGCTGGGTCAGCGTTGAGATTTATCTCCGCAAAATTCCCCGCCCTGCCCACGGTCAGTAGGGGACACCGATGGGCTTGGAAAGGCCGCCGTCCGTCGAATGGGATTTAAGCCGTGGCCCCGTGTGCGGGAGAGCCATACCCTGTGCACGTTAAAGAACACGCTGGATGGCCTTGACGGGAGGCTACCATCTGTCTCCCAACAGCTGTTCCAGTGGGTCCCCTTCCCCAACCTTCTCTGAGCCTTCGGGGTCCATGTGACCTGGCCATTTAGCCCATGGTGTGCAAAAAAGTGCCGCTCAGAGGTAAAACAACCCAACCGAACCCATTCACCTCATGATGAGAGAGCACCGTCAGCAAAGAATCGTTCATGCCCTCACATGTTCATATGATATAATAATGAAATGATGTGACAATTTATGTAAATTACACTGAAATATAGTTCATGTAATGCTGAATTGAAAAAGAAATAAAGAATTCAAAGTTCAACTTTATTATATTGCTTACTTTCTAAATTCCTAATTTTAGTGTATTTTAATTCTGTTTATCATTTGTTTTCTATGCAGAGATATCAGTACCATGATACTTAACAATTATGTACGAATAAAAATTTTATGTGATCATTGAATTATGACTACGCCACCTCATATCAATGAACGCTAAATTCGAAGCTCTATAACTTTTAAAATAAGCGTTTTATAGAAAAATGTGATTAAAGCTAAAATAAAAACCTAACCCAATTCTATCTAATATCGATTTTTTGACAATATTGTTTCACTATTTAAAGAGTTATGGAAGTTTGAACATTTAACGACAACAACACCGCTAGAAAAACGAATTCCTCTTTGAAATTGAAATAAGAAGTGTTATTTCAAAACATTTCAAAAACAACTACATATTTTAAAACTGTCCGTAAATAATTCCTTCAATATTCGTTTAATTTTTTGACAAATTTCTTAGAACATATTGCTGCTTCGAAATGTTTAAATCACCATATCTGTTTAAATACCGAATATAATTGAAAATCGAGATTTAGATAGATTTAATTGAATATTTAAATTATCATCAACCACATTTTCACATGAAAACACTTATTTTAGAAGTGATAGAGATTTTTTCGAAATTAACTTCCCATTAAAAAAATATTGTATTACTGACAGACATAGCTGATAGACTGACAGATATATTGATAGTCCACCCCCGGGGGGGGGAGGTTAGGACAATCGAGTGAGAAAAAAAGCGGGGGAAGGGCAAGAGACTGGATTTTCATTGCAGTGAAATATTTTGTCCTTGGTTTAAAAAACATTCATTAAAAATGCGTGAAATATGTCAAGTTTAATAAATTTTGGGGGATGAATTTCGACGAATGGGGATATACCATTCCGTCCTCTCCCCTATACTCGGCCTTGATTCGTTCCAAAATGTCGAATTATGAATTGCGAAATCCGAAATAAATGTCAGATATTTATTTTGCACGTTTTCAAAGAGTTAAGATTCAAATATCTGACGGTGCACATTAAATAAAACAAAAGAGCCTCCGAGACATTTCTTTCGGTGTGGACTTGTCATAATTCAATGGCCACTGAGTGTATATGTATAAGTAATTGCGAGTAAGTGGTATTTTTGTTATTTTACAGGCTTGTCTGTAGGTGGAATTGTAGCCATTGCACTTAGTTGCGTCTTTCTTGTCTCAGTGACCATTTCTGGGATTGTATACTGCAAGAAAAGAAGGACTGTTGTAAGAAAAGTCTTGATACCATAATGGGTTGCAGTACAAATGTCCATTTTATCAAGAATCTTTAGTAAAGACGTGCATACCACTGAAGTTGTTTAAGTGAAATTTGTATATTGATCATTTTGCTCAATTTGTAGATACTGAACGAACCTCGTGAAGATGGTGAAAAGAAACATATAATCTTTCCTCCCAGACTTTGAAGCATTGATTTTTGTTGAATATTTTTATCTACCAATTTTCTTATATTTTAAACATATAAAAACAATAAAAAATTATAGTCCGTCAGGGAGAAATTACATTACTTCACAAATATCACGAAAGAAAGTGTTCATGCCCTCACGTGTTCATAAAGGTAAAGGTTATCTATAGGAACACGTGAGGGGAAAAAAGTTGTATTCTTAGAACCAAAGGTAAAGGTATCATGTTAGGGTAATTTATAAATTTTGGATATTCATTAAAATTTTTCTTTCATTTCGAAAATTAAAAATAATTTGGGTTTCCAATAGCCTGCCCTCCTATCTGCCTGGGAGTATACCGATCTTCCGGGGTCAAAGTTCATCTTCTGGCTCTACCCTTTCTCTCTTATATTGGGGAACTATGTTCCAATAGGAGTTTCAAACTCTATGAGATATCCTGCAACTTGTCTAAAGGAAATTTACTCGTAAATCGTTCAATGAAAACTTCGTAAAAAAAGAATGAGAAAATGGTTTAAATAAACCCAGAGAACAAGTATTTGCACTACAGTAAAAAATTCGACCGATTAATATCATATGAATATCTTACCTGATTTATGAAAAGGGGCTGCATTATATATATCATCTAAAGCAGCACATAATCTAGTTCTGGACATTGAATTGTTTTACTGGTATTAAAATGCGTGTTAATATTATTGGAGACAGTACGACAATGCTACAATCTTGTAAACATGAACACCGTGTCATTTTACGGTATGAGGATTTTTGCATATGGGACCTTTACTATAATTTTTATCATTTATTTATCACAAGAGGTTCTCTCCCCCCATTAAGTGATTAAATTTCTACACTGACGATTCTCAATGAACGGGGATTTCTAGGCACTCATCTTCCCCGTTCTACTGCAGAGTTTTTCCAGGTACGGTCGCCGCTTTCTAATAGGTTGCGAAGTCTACAGAAAAAAGCCACTGCGCATTAAAGTTTTTTAACTGTTTGAATTTTCGTACTGTGAGTAATAGAATAAAAGGTTATGTTTTCAAAGGTTTTTATGTCATAAAAATGAATTGTAATAGATGAATAAATGACTCGACTTTAAAGTTAAGAAACTCGTGTTATTTTCATTACTTATGCCTATTCATTCATTATTGTGAATAGTAGTTCGTTAATGTTAAATCTAATAGTATTAAGCAACAAATATACTAAATGTATGAATAATAAAATTTTGTTTGATACTTAGTATATCTACGTTGCCATTCTGGATTTTTTTGCAGAATCCAAGGGCGTCGGTAATGCTATTTTTTTGGAAGCTAAGAATAAAAGGTTTGAAAAACCTTAGTCTACTGTATTTGTATTAGTTAATATGCGAAAAATAAAATAATAATAAAAAACAAATCTGTCTTTTGTGGGAAAGCAAAAGTTAAATTCCACCCATGATGCCAGTTTTGTGTGGAGGTATAACAGACAATAAATTCTTCCCGGGGGAACAAATTTTATTAAATATGGGTTTTCATATAATTAGGATATGACTTATTTTGGTTTTACAAAATTTCTCCTAGTTTTTACTCCAACAAACTTAATATTCGGGTCAAACCCCGAAACTCCCCCCCCATATATTTCCTAATAGTTTGATACTTTTTTCCTCGTAAAAAATGACAAGATTTGATTAATATACTGTCGTTCGTTTGTCATTTTCCAACGCTACATAGCCAAATATAAGAGAACGAATTAGTATTATTATTAATTATTCTATGCTGTGTGAGAATGCATTCGTACTTCTGATGTGTGACGTCACATTAGATGAATGCAGACAGTTCCCGCTGTAACGAATTAATTGGTTCCAGAATGGGCGGGGGTGGCTCAGTCGGTAGGGCGCCAAGCTCGTAATCTGTAGTTCCCAGGTTCGAGTCCCAGCTGGGTCAGCGTTGAGATTTATCTCCGAAAAATTCCCCGCCCTGCCCACGGTCAGTAGGGGACACCGATGGGCTTGGAAAGGCCGCCGTCCGTCGGATGGGACGTTAAGCCGTGGCGCCGTGTGCGGGAGAGCCATACCCTGTGCACGTTAAAGAACACGCCGGATGGCCTTGACGGGAGGCTACTATCTGTCTCCCAACAGATGTTCAAGTGGGTCCCCTGCCCCATCTTTCTCTGTGCCTTTGGGGTCCATGTGGCCTGGCCACTTAGCTCATGGTGTGCAAAAAAGTGCCGCTCAGAGGTAAAACAACCCAACTTGGTTCCAGAATACCATAATAATATAAAAAATTATTCTTTTCTGATATGCTACACAATAGCAAAATGTCGAAAAAATAGGTGTAGACGAACCTAATTGATATTTTTAATTTCATCACTAGTCATATGTTTTCATAAAAATCATAGCAAGTTATGAGTTCCAAATCTGAATCCTTTAAGATGTAAAATGCATCTATGCATTCCATTCTTATCTATTTTTATTGATTTAAAGTTTTACAAATCGTCGACAAGTATATGAAGTTCTCTGTTTTTCTAATTCAAAGAGCAACTTTTGTACAAATAGTGACAAATATTTTGGCCTTTATTAGAGCTCTAGGTATTTTTTAAATAATGATAACATCAAAATCTCGTGAACATATGACGTCACAAGACTAATGTAAAATCAATTGAGCATAATTCGTCTTCATTATCTCGGTTTTCAGATAAATTTCCTATAACTAAAGACACCATGCTGATAAGTTAAACTCCGTTTCGCTATCTGAGTCCGATATCACTTTCAGCCAGCGATGTAGACGAACAAAGCTGCGGTTTATATCTCGATTCAACCTCGACTATGAAGTGCGTATCTGGTAGGCGGTTGAAAAATAGAGTTTCAGATATTCACGAATAGTGATTCAAGATGAATATAAGTCACTTACTTCTTGTGATTCTTATTTGCATTCTGATGGATAGAAATTGCAAGATTTTTGCTTTGGAAACAGGTAAGTATGATAATGTGGGTCAGTGCTCATTGAGCTGTCATTATTAAATAATGGGTTCCATGAAAAAAAATTAGTAATGGAGCAACTTTTCAAAACCGATATTATATTCGCTTAACTAGTTTCAAAAATCTCCATATTTCATTTTTGCAATTAGATTTCCTTCATAATATCAGGAATAGATTGTTTTATCTCTGATGAGAACTTTTGTGAATAATAAAAGAGGACAATTGCTAGGAGGCAGAAGGAAACCTACCGTAAAGGCTATCCAGCGTGCTCTTTAGGGTGCATAGGTAATGGCTCTCTTGTACACGGAACCACCGCTAACACTCTCTCCGAATGGCCTTTTCTAACCCTTCGATGTCTCCTTTTTCTAATATCTCAGCGCATGCACAGTGGGAGCTCGAAAGTGAGAAATATAAGGTTAAGAGCCCGACACTTTGTTAAATAAGCCAAACGCGACCCAGTTGTCCTATGGTGGGTGGGATGCGAAACTCGGCCTTCTGAGAGAGCACATTTTGTTCCTTATTATAAAATACATTAATAAAGCAATTAGTCAAAAAATTTAATGGATCCGTTGGGTGAAAAATTTGTGTTCAATGAAGATTTCACGTTTTCTGAAGAGCAAAATGTTGAACATAGCCGGAGGGTAAAAAAGCAACATAGATCAACTGACGTAACGCAAAATTTAATTCATTTTATTAAGATTAATATACAAATTTTTGGTTCATTTTTGCCTTAGTTCTGTCCTGCAACAATATTTTAATTTACAGTTTAGTTTTGATTTTTTAATCTCTGTTATACTTGTATAAATAAAATGCACTCGTATAAACAAACATGTGCATTTATTAAATGAAAAAAAAATGATGAAAGGAAGATGATGAAACTCAAAATAAGACTGTCAAAAAGAAGTGAGCTGTTTATATAAATAAATTCTCCCAAAAAAGTTAAGAATAGCATCGGTATTTTGAAATAACATTCTTCAGTGTCGTAATAATATTGTGACGGGATTGACGAAATGCCACGGGCGTAAGTCTTTTTTGGGGGGAGGTATTCAAAATTAAATTCATACCACATCAAAGTCAAAAAGGCACCATCACATATATTTAATTCTTTAGACTACGGCTTGTGGGTTGTTTTACCTCTGAGCGGCACTTTTTTGCACACCATGGGCTAAATGGCCAGGTCACAAGGACCCCGACCTCTGAGTGGCACTTTTTTGCACACAATGGGCTAAATGGCCAGGTCACAAGGACCCCGAAGTCTCAGAGACGGTTGGGGGAGGGGACCCACTGGAACAGCTGTTGGGAGACAGATGGTAGCCTCCCGTCAAGGCCATCAAGCGTGTTCTTTAACGTGCACAGGATATGGCTCTCCCGCACACGGGGCCACGGCTTATCGTCCCATCCGACGGACGGCGGCCTTTCTAAGCCCATCGGTGTCCCCTACTGACCGTATAGGCAGGGCGGGGAATTTTGCGGAGATAAATCTCAACGCTGACCCAGCTGGGACTCGAACCTGGGTTAGACTACAGCAATCTCTAATGAAATCATGGATCGTTTTGCGGAAGTGAAAGCAAGCAAGAAAGATTTTTAGATTTTTTATACTATATCAACAAATTTCATTTCATATTTATATTTAGTAATACTTATTTTATAATATCACATATATAGACTATAGTGAATGACTGACAGCTGATTACCGGCTGACATGGGTTCACGCAGACACACTCCGCAGACACAGAAAGGGTAGAACACTGAAAATTTCCACCTAGGTGTAATCTGGGTCGTAGATGTTGTGAAAAATTTCAAATCTGACCTCTGACCTTTCCTTCAAGGTCAAATGAAGGTTACGTAGAGGTCAAACAGTGATTTTCGAGTGCTAGAAATGTGAAAATTGGTGTCTGGGGAGGTTTCGGGTTGTAGATCTCGAAAACATTAAGAAATTTCGGATTTCGAGGATCCTTTGAGGTCAAAGGTCAAATTTAGATCTACAGATGCTAGAGAGCTAAAAAAAAAAAGGCTCCTGGAGGTATTTTGAGTCGTAGATTTAGGAAATATTGCGAAATTTTTTATCCGATGAGACCTTCGACGTCAGAGGTCAAATATAAATATACAGTCGTTCAAATAAATATCTTTGCCAGATCACTGATTTCTAAAAAAAATCGTTGCCAGATATTTTTTCTGAATTCTGTAATCAACCATAGCGTTCGGATACTTTTTTGAACGACTGTACTGGAGTTTGAAAATTGGTGCCTAAAGGCATTTATGTTCTAGATCTCGGAAATTGTGTCAAATTTTAGATAGAATGGGTCCTTCGAGGTCAAGGTTATGACTTCAAACGTTTTGATAATAATATTAATAATAATAATACATATTTGCCAATTTTTTGAAATAGAGATATGAAAAAGACAGGGAGGTGAATATATAACGAAAAGTCTTTCTCATCTGTTTTGGATCAATACGGTTATATTCGCTTCCCCCCCTTTTAATTTTTTTTTAGGTCCTTGTTCGTATCGAATTAAACTGATTTCATAATACCTCCTATAAATGCCATATCAGTCACGTGTTGCCAGTTAATAACACTTATTAATACCGTGTATTTCTATTACGAGTATATCTGTTTGTTTTACGATGAAATCGAGTAAGAAAACAAGAATGACTTGTTGGTAAAAGCGTTCAATAAGTATGCTTGTGCATGAAGTTTAAAGTTATTTTAATACAAATTATTTGTACGCACGTGAGTAACGGGAAATACGTAATTTCAGTTTATGTTGACAATTTTTGCAACAGTACGAGGACGTCATCTCCAACCGAACACGAAATTGAGTTAACGATGTCAGAGGAATCTTCAGGGATTCTGAAAGCTCTTCGAACTGGCATTTACGGCAGCGACCTGAATTGCAAGATTATATTCACACCGAAGATGGAAGGAGGAATTATTATGAGCATCAGAAGGATTGATTTCAGACCCAATTGCCATGACAACTTAACGGTGAGTGTAAACAATTTTTTGCAACTACATATGCTATTAGAGTGATATTCACCAGAGGGTTGGGTTGTTTTACCTCTGAGCGGCACTTTTTTGCACACCATGGGCTAAATGGCCAGGTCACATGGACCCCGAAGGTTCAGAAAAGGTTGGGGGAGGGGACCCACTGGAACAGCTGTTGGGAGACAGATGGTAGACTCCCGTCAAGGCCATCCAGCGTGTTCTTTAACGTGCACAGGGTATGGCTCTCCCGCACACGGGGCCACGGCTTAACGTCCCATCCGACGGACGGCGGCCTTTCCAAGCCCATCGGTGTCCCCTACTGACCGTGGGCAGGGCGGGGAATTTTTGCGGAGATAAATCTCAACGGTGCTGTGGGCTGTTTTACCTCTGAGCGGCACTTTTTTGCACACCATGGGCTAAATGGCCAGGTCACATGGATCCCGAAGGCTCAGAGAAGGTTGGGGGAGGGGACCCACTGGAACAGCTGTTGGAAGACAGATGGTAGCCTCCCGTCAAGGCCATCCAGCGTGTTCTTTAACGTGCACAGGGTATGTCTCTCCCGCACACGGGGCCACGGCTTAACGTCCCATCCGACGGATGGCGGCCTTTCCAAGCCCATCGGTGTCCCCTACTGACCGTGGGCAGGGCGGGGAATTTTTGCGGAGATAAATCTCAACGGTGACCCAGCTGGGACTCGAACCTGGGAACTACAGATTACGAGCCTGGCGCGCTACCGACTGAGCCACCCCCACCCCATTCACCAGAGGATGCGAAGAGATATTTCATGATGCAAATAAAAAGTACACATTTTATTAACTAAGTATTAGACTACTATTGCGCTGTCTATGCATTATGGATAAAAATAAATACCCCTTCAAGCAGCTGCTTGCCACAGTGGTCTGACAAGGAGCCTGTCAGTTAAATACGCCATAGTAGAAGGTCTGTGACGATGGCGGGACCTCAGCAGAAAGACAACACAAACATTCATGCCTTAACCAGGGCTCGAACCCAGGTCCCTTTGATCAGTAGCCAGCACACTAACCACTCAGTCACGGGACGGTGTATCTTGGATATAGAAAATAATATATTTTGAGCTGTGTGGGATCCAAACCCACGACTTCTTGATGGCCTGTCACGTTCTTTGACCATTGAGCCACCGGCCTCTAAACAAGGTTTGGGTTGAGTTGTTTTACCTCTGAGCGGCACTTTTTTGCACACCATGGGCTCAATGGCCAGGTCACATGGACCCCGAAGGCTCAGAGAAGGTTGGGGGAGGGGACCCACTGGAACAGCTGTTGGAAGACAGATGGTAGCCTCCCGTCAAGGCCATCCAGCGTGTTCTTTAACATGCACAGGGTTTGGCTATCCCGCACACGGGGCCACGGCTTAACGTCCTATCCGACGGACGGCGGCCTTTCCAAGCTCATCGGTGTCCCCTACTGACCATGGGCAGGGCGGGGAATTTTGCGGAGATAAATCTCAACGCTGACCCAGTTGGGACTCGAACCTGTGAACTACAGATTACGAGCCTGACGCGCTACCGATTGAGCCACCCCCGCCCCCCTCTAAACAAGACCTACTCTGTTGTGGATGTTATTCCTCTATAGCAGGTGTCTTTTGGTTACATTTGAAGGCTCTATTGTCAGAGCACTTCCATGTCATCAGGTGGTCGTGGGTTCAGATCGCATCTGGTTCAGGGCAATTTTTCCTTTATACTCCTGACACCAGTTACACAGCGTAAGAGTTGTCCAATGCTTAGCAAGTTGTCGAGTGTTGTGGATAGAAACAAAAATTTCACTACTTACATGACACGAAAGGTGAGAGGGGTGTATTCCGCTTTCGAAATATCCGTATTATAAACAAAATAATTACATAAAGCAAATAGAAAAGGAATTAAAATAATTAACTAAAGGGATTTTCCACATAAATTACGTACTCCTGTATTAGCAGAATGTAAAGGTTGATGCAGAAATAAGTAAATTTTACTTTTCGTAACACAATCTACAAACTCTCCCATGCAACGTGGAGTAAATAAACCTTTTTCTCTCCTCAGTGCCTGCGTTGAGAACGTTCTCCTGTAATCCCCACCATTCTCTCGGTAAGAGAGGGGATACAGCGGAACTTGCAAAGTTCGCCGTCCGTCGAAAGGAACGTTAATCCGTGGCGGTGAGCATAAGAATCGTACCCTATGCACGTTAAAGAACACTCTGGATGACCTTGACGAGACGCTTCCATCTGTCTCCTAATAGCTGTCCAGTGGATCTCTTCCCTCACCCTTCTCTGAGCCCTTGGGGTCTAGGTGACCTGACGATTTTGCCCATTGTGTACACAAAAGTGCCGCTCAGAAGTAAAACAACCCAGTTCTTCTCTCCTCGAGGTGTTACCTAATTGTGGAACGAAATCAAACGAATGAAATTTCATCATCATCATCATCATTCTCAAGCAGCCATGGGCTACGGAGGTCCAACCAGATAATGCAATTTAGTTCTTCAAACACATCTGTCCTGAGCTACATCTGCTGCATCTGCCACTGCACATCAATTTTAACAAGGTCCTGTCTGACATTGTCTGCCCAACGCATCTTAGGTCTCCCCCTCTTTCTGACTACGTAACGTGTACAATCGAGTATTTATTACTATTTTAACTAGTGCAATCGAATATACACTTACTTAGCAAATGGACATACATTACTTATTTAATGGAGTGTGAATTAGATGTTCTGAGGTCAATCACATTCTTATTTTTACACCATCAACGTAATGAAACAAATCAAACGTATGAATGATATTCATTTTATTTACTCTTATATCAAACATCTTTCCTTTAGATTGATGACGTTGATGGACGTCACACTTATTGCAATTCCACATTCGACGAAATGGAAGAAACCTCTCACTATTCCTCTGGATCTCTGACTATTCACTACCAAACTGGAAAATACGACGGCATCTACCTGCACAGTGGTTTCGAGCTTATTTACACTGCATACAGTCGTAAGTTGCTTTTCTATTAGTTTGGGTTTTAAAATGTAATATCTGAATCAGAGGTATTCTCAGGAAAATGAATTCTTGACAATTCCACATCCTCATGATTTAACGTCTCCATACTCTATTTCTCTCATCTGGAAACAATGTACGTCATTTACGAAATACTATGAATCCTACAGGTTGGGTTGTTTTACCTCTGAGCGGCACTTTTTTGCACACCATGGGCTAAATGGCCAGGTCACAAGGACCCGAAGGTTGGAGGAGGGACCCATTGGAACAGCTGTTGGGCGACAGATGGTAGCCTCCCAAGACCATCCAGCGTGTTCTTTAACGTGCACATGGTGTGGCTCTCCAGCACACGGAGCCACGGCTTAACGTCCCATCCGACAGACGGCGACCTTTCCAAGCCCATCGGTGTCCCCTACTGACCGTGGGCGAAATACTATGAATCCTACAGGTTGGGTTGGGTTGTTTTACCTCTGAGCGGCACTTTTTTGCACACCATGGGCTAAATGGTTGGGTCACAAGGACCCGAAGGTTGGAGGAGGGACCCACTGGAACAGCTGTTGGGCGACAAATGGTAGCCTCCCGTTAAGACCATCCAGCGTGTTCTTTAACGTGCTTAGGATGGGACGTTAAGCCGTGGCCCCGTGTGCGGGAGAGATATACTCTGTGCACGTTAAAGAACACGCTGGATGGCCTTGACGGGAGGCTACCATCTGTCTCCCAACAGCTGTTCGAGTGGGTCCCCTCCCCCACCCTTCTCTGAGCCTTCGGGGTCCATGTGACCTGGCCATTTAGCCCATGGTGCGCAAAAAAGTGCCGCTCAGAGGTAAAACAAACAACAACCATAGTCTCTACAGTCAAAAGACCAAGAATGGTCATGCTAGACTAAGTTTGAAAATTTAATATTTTGCCAGGATCAGTTGGTCCTGGCATCATTCCGTTCTGCCCTCAGTGCTCATACTTAGTGGTTCATCAACAAAAGAAATATCTGTCTCTCTCATGCCTAAATTGGCCTTCATCAGATGAAGGAGTTTAGGAGCTCTTACTAGGTATTCTCTAAAAGTAATTCGTGATCTTCGAAAGTGATGGATCCAGACTATTTCTTTAGCGGTTTGGGAGGATGGGGAAGGGGAGATTAACTGGTCACTCGGTGATTGTATCCGACTGGCATTTTTTTTGCAAAACAATATAATTTTTTACCCTAATTTGCTGCAAAGCTAGGGGAGAAATCACTACGATCACCCGCACCCTTCTGGATACGCCAGTACAGTCGCTCAAAAAAGTATCCGAACGCTATGGTTGATTAGAGAATTCAGAAAAAATATCTGGCAACAATTTTTATGGAAATTAGTGATCTGGCAACCTTCGTGTCACGTGATTACAGAATTCAGGAAAAATATCTGGAGCGTGTACAGCAACTGTACACGCTCCAGTTACCGTTCACAGCAAACTGGAGCGTGTGCAGTTACTGCACACGCTCCAGTTTGCTGTGAACGGTAACTGCACACGCTCAATATTTCCGTGAGTGAGCCCACACGATCTAGTATCAAAATAATATGACCACCTACAGTCGCTCGAAAAAGTATCCGAACGCTATGGTTGATTAGAGAATTCAGAAAAAATATCTGCCAACGATTTTTTTAGAAATTGGTGATCTGGCAACCTTCGTGTCACGTGACACGAAGGTTGCCAGAACACTAATTTCTAAAAAAATCGTTGGCAGATATTTTTTCTGAATTCTCTAATCAACCATAGCGTTCGGATACTTTTTTGAGCGAGTGTACCTCTTTTTTAAGTTTCATTCGTTACACCTTTCAAACCGACCCTCTCTGTAGTTTACTTTTGCTTTGTTCAATACCTAGTTATTTCATGAAATAACTGATGAAGTCAGTTAAAGCTTAAACTCACTTGTATTCTATGGTTTAACTAGTTATTTCATGAAATAACTGATCAAGTCAGTTAAAGCTTAAAACTCACTTGTATTCTATGGTTTAACTAGTTATTTCATAGAATAACGATCTACACCCCGTTAAAGTGTAAAATAACCGAGTAAATATATCTTAAATTCAAAAGGCTGTAAAGTGAGAACCACTGGTCAGAAATAGCACACCATTTTTAACCCACTATAAAGTGTTATATAATTATAATGATATTAACTTTTATGTTTCATTTAAGAATATGGAAAGTATTACTTTCATTTACACGCAATATTTTTGTAATTAACGATAATTTGCTGAACTTAATATATAGAGATTACTGTAACCGAATATTTTTTGCGTCAGATTCTCAGAACATCAACGAGAAGTGACCAAAAACAACAAAAACTGCATTCTACCCTGAAATGTAACCAAAAGTCAACAAAAACAAAAAAAAAAGACTATTTCTAGTGTCCGAGAGTAGAGTTGAAACCAGGGTCATCCCTCTGTCAACATGAATCAGTCGTCCGAATTATAAAAAACGCCCCCAAAATGAGCAGGCCAAGTGAGGACGAATCACTTTACTGATTCGTTCTCACTTGGCCTCCGCTCATCCGGGGCGTTTTTTACAATGCGGACGACTGAATCACGTAACACGAAGATTCATATTCAAGAGATTCACCACTTTACTAATTCGTTCTCACTTGGCCTCCGCTCATCCGGGGCGTTTTTTACAATGCGGACGACTGAATCACGTAACACGAAGATTCATATTCAAGAGATTCACCACTTTACGGATTCGTTCTTACCTGGGCTTCGCACATTAGGGCAATTCCAAATGCCATTTTAGTAATCCCTGTTGTAGCAAATGATTTTATTGTCTTTATATAAATAACATTTTGTATGCTGTATAATTCAGTCAGATTGTTTATTTTACACTTTAACTGTCTATCATTAGTTATTTCATAGAATAACTAGTTAAAGTGTGGAATTATTAATTTATTACACGCTTTAACTGATTTGATCAGTTATTTCATGAAATAACTAGGTATTCTATGAAATAACTGAATTATACACTTTAACGGTAACATATACATTTCATTTCTGAGTAATCTATTCTCTCCCTCGAATTGAAGGAATATTCAACCCACTGACCCAGAGATTTGTTGAATTTGCCATTCTACTCTAGGTTGATTGACCTATGATCACTGAGAACCGTCGAAGCATCAACAGCACAGTCTCACAGTCTCTGGAGTTGCCACTCACTCTACGGTATTGCTGCCTACAACTTCATTTACAGATTTATTATATGAATTAAAAAATAATGGTCGACAAAATAAGACAACCACATTGCATAGGAATAATGCTCCCACTAATCAATTTTTATGTATTTGTTTCAGTACCGCTCTGTACGCACGAAGAATTTGAGTGCCCCAGAGGTTGTATTTGGAAGAATCTGAAATGCGATGGACACAACCACTGCGGTGACAGATCGGATCAGAAAGATTGCCGTAAGTTGAACAATTTGGGTTTAAAGTTCCGTTGAAAATTCTCTTTAAATGCCAACCCAAATAAGCAATAACAGAACCACATTTTCAGATATTAAAATAATTTGGATTTCGTCCTAAAGTTTTACTGATCATCATTTTTCCAATTTCAGCCGCAACCAGATATCCAAAGGCTGCAAAACCAATGAAGGCCGGAAAAATAATAGCCATTGTTTGCAGTTGTCTGCTGCTTCTGTTAGCATCAGTTACAGCTATAATTTTTGCCCGAAGGAGAAAATCCAAATCTACGGCAGACATTGCGTTAGAGCAGCGTCGTAGAGGGGAGCCCTACGGTGCTCAGTTTCCAGCTCCTGGAATGTATCCTGAGAGTCTTTCTCCGTTGCCTGGTGAAATGTACTATCCACCACCTCCACCACTGTATTCTCCGAGGGACGGAGAGCAGGGTGGAAAAAACGACAGAAGATCACCATAATTTCCATTTCTCTAAAGTTATTCTGATGTAATATATTTCTCATCTGAAAAAAGAATGAATTAATAAAGATTTGTTTTTGTTACCTAATGCTTTGCTTTGTCTATTTCTTTTATTTCGTTTTCTTTGAAAACGAGACAATAGTTTCGCTTTGTCGTCTGTCCGTCTGAAGACATCGAATTTTTTTGTGTTTATAGAGATAAATTTAAAATTATTTTTATGTTGGATAGGATTCGATGAACTATTACGATCTGTGCTTTCCGAATCTATCCGAAAAGTTGGGGCGGGGGGTGGCTCAGTCGGTAGCGCGCCAGGCTCGTAATCTGTAGTTCCCAGGTTTGAGTCCCAGCTGGGTCAGCGTTGAGATTTATCTCCGCAAAATTCCCCGCCTTGCCCACGGTCAGTAGGGGACACCGATGGGCTTGGAAAGGCCGCCGTCCGTCGGATGGGACGTTAAGCCGTGGCCACGTGTGCGGGAGAGCCATACTCTGTGCCCGTTAAAGAACACGCTGGATGGCCTTGATGGGAGGCTACCATCTGTCTCCCAACAGCTGTTCCAGTGGGTCCCCTCCCCCAACCTTCTTTGAGCCTTCGGGGTCCATGTGACCTGGCCATTTAGTCCATTGTGTGCAAAAATAGTGCCGCTCAGAGGTAAAACAACCCAACCCAACTCCGAAAGTTAAAATTGCGCCCTCTAACGGTGGGAAAAAAATCGAAATTCCAATATTTCAAACGATGCGTTTATGTTAGAAATTTCAAATTTTGGTGGTGAAATGTGAAGGTCACGAAATTTTCAGTGTCAACAAACGGGGGGGGGGGGCGCATCTTTTTTGTTTTAAGAGCTAATTGTTTGTTTTTAGAGATAAATTAAAATTCTTTTTAAGTTGGATAGATATTGATGAAATATTACGATCTGACTTTCTAAATCTCCCAAAAGCTATAAGTGCGCCCTCTAACGGTAGAAAATTCGAGTATTTCAAACGAATATTATAAACGATGCATTTATGCTACATTATGCTACTGTGCAAATTAGTTGGGACAATAGGAAAATGCAGTAACAAAGACACAACTGAAATATTTATTTGTTTAATAGTGTAGTTAATAGGGAATGTGACCCCCTTAGCTTTAATTACTTCTTTCACCCTCTCAACCATTGATGCCACTAGCTTTCCTCACATCTCCTTCACTTCAGGGTGGTGGTACCACACTTTCATGACACTTTCTATCATTTTGGTTTTCTTCATGCAATCCATCTTTAATATTGGCCCACAAATTTTCAATGGGGTTTAGATCGGGTGAATTTCCTGACCACTCCAATACCTTCAAATGTTGCTGGGTAAAGAAGCTCTTAGCAAGTTTAGAATTGTGGCATGGAGTCAGATCCTGTTGAAATACCCCATCGCCGTTAGGAAACAGCTTCTGCAGTGTTGGGACCATTTCCGCCTCCAGAACGCCTATTTATGTACGTTTTGCTGTCCATCATTCCTTCAATGGGGTGAAGCGTCTGTTAGATTAGTTTAGACTTGCAGCAGAAGGTTACGAACAAGTTTAGACTTGCAGCAGAAGGTTACGAACAAGTTTAGACTTGCAGCAGAAGGTTACGAACAAGTTTAGACTTGCAGCAGTTTAGACTCTGCAGCGGAAGGGACTTAGCATTCCTTCGTTTGTCCCAACTAATTCGCACAGTACTGTAGAAACTGGAAATTTTGATGATGGAATGCGTAGGTGATGAAGTTCCCATTGGTAACAATGAGTTGATTCCTTAGACCCAGGGTGGGTGGGAAATGCAAATTTTTTTTTAAAGAGACAAATATTTGCTTATACAAATGAATTATAAGTTCTTTTTAGGTTTGAGGTATTGATGAAATATTACAATTGGCACTTTCCGAATGTCTCAAAAGATATGTAACATTAAAAAAATCGAAAATTCCAAACATTTTAACGAACATTGCAAATTATGCATTTAAGCTATTAATGTGCGGATAGCGGATAAAATGGCGGGTTAAAAATTGATGTTAACGGAGAGCGTTAGAAAATCTGTAGGAAAATGGGCAAATATTACTGCATTATTGATGCATAGAATTAGTAAAAAAAAAACACCTTAAAATAATGAAAACAAAAAAGCTGATTCAAGAATTCAATGATTATTATTCACTTTAAAAAGAAAAATACGTTGGGTTGAAGTAACAAATTAAAAAACAAATATTTTGTGTGAAAGAAATGATCTTTTTGTTGACGAAACAAATATAAATTCAAAAAATTATTCAACTGGAATTGAATTAGTGAAAATTTAAATTGTGGAGATCACGAAGTTTACAGAGTGAGATAAATAATAAATGAAATAAATAAAGACAATTTAATTACTGGGAGTTACTGGTCGATTATGGGTGCCTTCCCAAATCGCGAATTGTAAAGAAAATTTACTCGGAAGAATTTGAAAAAATATATTATTTATAATGCAATTTTTTATTTAATGTTTAGTAAGACTTGCTTTTTTGAAATACAGCTTTTTTTATCACGGTATATTTTTTCCATTAACAAATAACATAATTCATTAATCAATCATTAGACTAATATTTTTACTCGCAAATAATACAGCACACCTCAAGAATTTGCAAAACCTTTACGTTTATGAAGTAGCTAATATGCAGAGGAGGGTAGGGAGACCTTGATGTTGCGGATTAGACCTTGCGAATGGGGATAGAGCTTTTGCTAATCCGCACAGAGCTCTACTAACAGCAGCACTTTTAGTCTCTAAATTATGTTTAAGTTGGTATTTGTGCATTTGTGCTCAAAGTTATTTCATTAAGCTTTAAAAAAGACAAAAGATGCAGCTCTGCATTGATCTGGAATCTAAATCAACAAGGTTTTTTTTTTAGGGGCGGGGACGGCTCAGTCGGTAGCGTGCCAGGCTCGTAATCTGCAGTTCCCAGGTTCGAGTCCCAGCTGTGTCAGCGTTGAGATTTATCTCCGCAAATTTCCCCGCCCTGCCCACGGTCAGTAGGGGACACCGATGGGCTTGGAAAGGCCGCCGTCCGTCGGATGGGACGTTAAGCCGTAGCCCCGTGTGCGGGAGAGCCATACCCTGTGCACGTTACAGAACACACTGGATGGCCTTGACGGGAGTCTACCATCTGCCTCCCAACAGCTGTTTTCCAACAACCGAGAAGGGTTGTTGCACGTTACAGTTGCACGTTGCACGTTGCACGTTACAGAACACACTGGATGGCCTTGACGGGAGTCTACCATCTGCCTCCCAACAGCTGTTTTCCAACAACCGAGAAGGGTTGTTGCACGTTACAGTTGCACGTTGCACGTTGCACGTTACAGAACACACTGGATGGCCTTGACGGGAGTCTACCATCTGCCTCCCAACATCTGCCTCCCAACAACCGAGAAGGTTGGGGGAGGGGACCAGTGGGTCCCCTCCCCCAACCTTCTCGGAGCCTTCGGGGTCCTTGTGACCTGGCCATTTAACCCATGGTGTGCAAAAAAGTGCCGCTCAGAGGTAAAACAACCCAACCCAACAAGTTTTTTATGGGTAATCTGAACAATAATAATTAAACCGTTGAAAAGGTCAGAAACAGTAAATCATTGCAGAGGATGGCATAAACTCTTAAAGCGCCTCTGAATAAAAAAAATTCAGTTTAACAAGCGAAGAATAAAACGTGCTTTGATTGCAAGGATTTAAACAAATTATAAAATGCAAGTAACGATATTTTTTTATTGACGATGCAAAAAAACAAAAGATAATCTCTTTAAAAAAAGAGTCTAAAGATCACGTTGGATATGACTCAGGTTCAATAGAACGCTCCAACTGTGCTTTGGTTGCAAACGGCACAAAGCACCGATAACACTTCAACTTTGACGAGATAAAAGTAGTGCTGTCGTTTCTATCTGCAGGTGCTGCAGCTCAGTCAGATGAATGCAATGAAGCACAAATGTAGGCCTAGTGAATGAGAATTAAATAAAAATGGATAATTTGCGTTTGTTTCTTTCGATTCTTGTCTGCTTTCTAATGAACACGAAACAAGAGATTTCTGCTTTGCAAACAAGTAAGTATTACGATAAGAAAAAGAAGGAATATTAGTTTCCTAAGGAGGTGAGACTCATATGATTTATTCTCTAATAAATATCGTGGATTGTAGAGTGAAACATTTTTTGTTGAAATCAAGCGTTAAAATACGAGAAGTTTTGTTGCATTCACTCACGTAGTTAAGAAGATAACTACACATAAATATTATTGATGAGATGTTAACCAATGTATTGATTTGCTTGTTTTGATTGTATCATCTGCCATTGACATTGCGTAACGGTTGACGATGATTTAGCAGAAGGTAGCCATGAAGTAATTCCCGACATATTTAATATTTTAGCATTATATTAATTATATACACTGGTTTCCATAAATTAAGGAAAATCCCTATGTGAAGTCAATGGGAAGTTAAAGTCAAAGCTTTATAACTTCTAAAATAAGTTTTTTTTTTGTTTTGAAAAATGTGATTTCAGATAAAGATCTCAATCAAATAAATCAATATCTCGATTTTCAACAATATTATATTAGTTAATTTACTAGCAGAATATTGTTGTATATTACTCTATTATTCTGCTAGTTAATATTCGTTCAGTATTTAATGAGTTATGGAAGTTTGAATATTGAACAACAGCAATACCAGTCTTAAGAAACTTATAAAAAACTGAAGAATAGTGAAAGAATTCTTTACACAAAGTTCTAAAACACAAACTTAGTTTATGAAAACATTTTGATACAATACTTAATACTAAGTTTTAATTAACTTCTGAAGTCAATTTTTGTTGTTGGCATTGTTATCGCCAAATATTCAAACTTCCATAACTCATTAAATACTGAACGAATATTGTTGAAAATCGAGATATTGATTTATTTGATTGAGATCTTTATCTGCAATCACATTTTTCAAAACAAAAAAAAACTTATTTAAGAAGTTATAGAGCTTTGACTTAACATAGGGATTTTCCTTAATTTATGGAAACCAGTGTATTTCTAGAAATCATCTTGACAAAATATTCCCCATTTTTCTCAAACGTTTATTAATAATAATTAAAAAAATTTAAAATTTAAATTAAAATGTTTAGTAAAGAAGATAAAACTGTTTATTCGATTCTTCCGTGAGATAAATTACTATACTTACAGTTAATTTATTTCTTAATATTCACTTTGCCAAGTAGTTGCATTATTTTTAAAAGAAAAATTTGTCCAATATTTGAAAGAGAGTTATTTAGTAGTAGTAGTAGTAACGTCACAAAAATTGGGAGGTCCTTGAGAGTTATTTTACAAGTGACTTACTTATATAGCTGTGGGACAGGCGAGTACGCAGGATTTTATTTTGAGGGGATGCTGAACGTAAAATATTTTTCAATAGATAAAAAACAAGATATTTGTATTCATGGAAGGGGGGGGGGATTATATACAAGCATTCGAAGCAGTTTATGTACAAGAAACCTGTTCTCTTCTTTTTACCATAAAATATACCTTGTTAAGAACAATAAATACTTTCTGTGCTGGTGGCTGAGAAAACTAAAAATGAAAATATTCACTGACAATTTCATCGCTTGTTGATGCCTTATTTCATATTTACTATTTCTTGATTGCAGATATTCTTGATAGCAGATAAGCCATGTCACAATTTCTATAATCTGAGTAACTGCAGCTGCTTTAGTATCTTTTTACTTAATTTTTCAGTTTCCGCAAATGCTTGAACCGCGCTTGTGAGAAGATCTATCATTAATTAATTTCGAGGTTTTAGAGTATTAAAATTTAAGTTGGATGCTGTAGCACTTTAAGAACCTCTCCTGAATATGTGGCTGTTCTGGGATATTTTGGTTCAGGACCGTGCCTCCTGAAAGGTAAACTTGACACGTGCCTGGCACCCGAAAATGCTTAACGTGCATGCCGGAAACACGTTTTTACAATAATGCATATTATTACTAATTCCCATGTTTTATTGTATTGATACAGATTAAAAAAGCTACTTTTTTTTCACTAAACAAAGTCAATGCGGTAAGAAGAAACTACAAGTATAACGCAAATAAGGAAGCAATTAAATTTACTCTAAGGACTATACAGCACAATTCTAACAAGCAAGAAAATTCCATATGTACATATACAAGTCAGCTACAAGATGCAAATTGCAGTAGATAAATCTTAATTATAGCATAAATCTTACAACTTAGCTTCGCTGTAAACAATCGTTATAAAATGAACCATTCACTACTTTAAATACTAGAATTTATTGAAAGACAAATCATGACATAAAAACTTTACTAATTTGTCTTCAAGTATATTGATTAATCCAATATTCCACATGTTCCACAGTTCTTAAGGTTATTTTCTATTAATTCGCATGCCAGGTACTAAAGCGTCACTAACGGCGAGAGTCACATTATTAATTTATTTAAATGACTTGATCCTAGCAGTATGTTATTTTTTTCTCTCGATGCAATCTTTAATGCAATCGGAGCATTGACCTCATACTCTCAAAGTCGACTGATTTTGTTTGTGGAAACGAATCAAGTTCATCTTAAATTGCACGATTAAACGTTTTCACGTCTAAAAAAATGAGAAATACATTTTGTTTTAAAACCAATTTATTTTCTAGGCCTTTTATCGAAACTTTACACAGTTGAAAAGGGTCGTTGATTAAAAACATTTAAATGCTTATGTGAAGGGTTGGGTTGGGTTGTTTTACCTCTGAGCGGCACTTTTTTTGCACACCATGGGCTAAATGGCCAGGTCACATGGACCCCGAAGGCTCAGAGAAGGTTGGGGGAGGGGACCCACTGGAATAGCTGTTGGGAGACAGGTGGTAGCCTCCCGTCAAGGCCATCCAGCGTGTTCTTTAACGTGCACAGGGTATGGCTCTCATGCACACGGGCCACGGCTTAACGTCCCATCCGACGGACGGCGGCCTTTCCAAGCCCATCGGTGTCCCCTACTGACCGTGGGCAGGGCGGGGAGTTATGCGGTTATGTGAAGGGTAACTGTTTTTTATATAGTTAAAATAATTAGCCTACAATAAATATGGTTATTGTTCATGTCTGTAATGCTACAAATGACTTGAGATTCAAGGATTCAATATTTTTCTTATTTTGAAAAAGGCAAGTTGCTCTCCCTTAAACAAAGGATGAAGATAACCTAGAAGCTTTATCAGGTTTGTCCTGGTTTCTCATACAACATACAAAACACATACACAAGGACATCCCAGCTGGATTAAGGTCCCTCTAACGGCCACATCAGATACGACTATATTTTTCTACGCATACATAATCCTCAGACAACCATAGGCTACGGAAGTCCAACCAGACTACATAATTTAGTCCTCCAAACACGTTTATTCTAAGTACTGTCAAGTAAAAAAGTATCCGAACACTACGGTTGATTACAAAATTCAGAGAAAATATATGGCAACGATTTTTTTTAGAAATTAGTGATCTGGCAACCTTCGTGTCACGTGATTACAGAAATCAGGAAAAATATCTGGAGCGTGTACAGTTGCTGTACACGCTCCAGTTACCGCCACATCAGATACGACTATATTTTTCTACGCATACATAATCCTCAGACAACCATAGGCTACGGAAGTCCAACCAGACTACATAATTTAGTCCTCCAAACACGTTTATTCTAAGTACTGTCAAGTAAAAAAGTATCCGAACACTACGGTTGATTACAAAATTCAGAGAAAATATATGGCAACGATTTTTTTTAGAAATTAGTGATCTGGCAACCTTCGTGTCACGTGATTACAGAAATCAGGAAAAATATCTGGAGCGTGTACAGTTGCTGTACACGCTCCAGTTACCGTTCACAGCAAACTGGAGCGTGTGCAATTACTGCACACGCTCCAGTTTGCTGTGAACGGTAACTGCACACGCTCAATATTTCCGTGAGTGAGCCCACACGATCTAGTATCAAAATAATATGACCACCTACAGTCGCTCAAAAAACTATCCGAACGCTATGGTCGATTAGAGAATTCAGAAAAAATATCTGGCAACGATTTTTTTTAGAAAATAATGATCTGGCAACCTTCGTGTCACGTGACACGAAAGTTGTCAGATCACTAATTTCTAAAAAATTCGTTGCCAGATATTTTTTCTGAATTTTGTAATCAACCATAGTGTTCGGATACTTTTTTGAGCGACAGTACCAGCTGTTGCATTTGAATCCTGCAGGCCAATTGTTGCAATAAGATACTTTTTTCCATTTTCTACCCACTAAATTCATTTGGTCCTTTTGGTCTAGTATGCATCATGCACAACTATTCGCTAATGTGTCATTAGATAGGCAAACGTAATCTCTCCCTACGTAAAGTGCTGCTTAGAAGCAGCTAATGACTCATTCTAATCTCTTCATTACCTACAGAAGCAAATATCCAAGATGTGTGTAAACATAATCAAGTTTCCCGTTATTTTGTTTCCAGGAGAGTTCAGGTTCCTCATATCAAACTTCAGTTGTTGGTTGGGTTGGGTTGTTTTACCTCTGAGCGGCACCTTTTTTGCACACCATGGGCTAAATGGCCAGGTCACATGGACCCCGAAGGCTCAGAGAAGGTTGGGGGAGGGGACCCACTGGAACAGCTGTTGGGAGACAGATGGTAGCCTCCCGTCAAGGCCATCCAGCGTGTTCTTTAACGTTGGGTTGTTTTACCTCTGAGCGACACTTTTTTGCACACCATGGGCTAAATGGCCAGGTCACATGGACCCCGAAGGCTCAGAGAAGGTTGGGGGAGGGGACCCACTGGAACAGCTGTTGGGAGACAGATGGTAGCCTTCCATCAAGGCCATCCAGCGTGTTCTTTAACGTGCACAGGGTATGGCTCTCCCGCACAAGGGGCCACGGCTTAACGTCCCATCCGACGGACGGCGGCCTTTCCAAGCCCATCGGTGTCCCCTACTGACCGTGGGCAGGGCGGGGAATTTTGCGGAGATAAATCTCAACGCTGACCCAGCTGGGACTCGAACCTGGGAACTACAGATTACGAGTCTGGCGTGCTACCGACTGAGCCACCCCCGAACCTGGGAACTACAGATTACGAGTCTGGTGCGCTACCGACTGAGCCACCCCCGCCCCATCAAACTTCAGAGAGGATCAAATTATTGTTGTTTTCCGACTTACATTCATAGACAAATGATTTTGCTGGTTCATGTAAAAAAGCGAAATACATGCAAGTGAATAATATGAAATATGATATTTCAGTTTATTTTGACGATTCCTGCAAGAGCTGGAAACCTTCTATTCCAATCATATATAATGTTGGATCAACAATGACTGCCGAATCAGCAGGGATACTGAAAGCTTCACGTTACGGCGGATACCAGGAAAATCTGAACTGCACTATCATCTTGAAGCCGAGATATACTGGAGGCATTATATTAAGCATAAGAAAAATTGATTTAAGATATTACTGTAGGGACAATATTACGGTAAGAATTTTACTTGTGCACAGTTAATGTTATTTATTGAGTTGTTTTAAATTGTTTTTACCTTTGAGCGTCATTTTTTTGCACACAATGGGCTAAATAGTAAGGTCACAAGGACTCCAAAGGCTCAGAGAAGGCTGGGAGAAAGAGACCCACTGGACAGCTGTTAGGGGACAGATGGAAGCCTCCCATCAAGGCTATACAGAAAGTTCTTTAACGTGAGCACAGAACTACGGTTTTTACGTCCCATCCAAAGGAGAGCGTCCTTTCCAGGTCCATCGCCCCCTTTCAGACAGAGGGTAGTGTGACCAACATGGGACCCGTTATTTTATTGAATGCTTAGAAGCTATAAATCAGTGATGTAATATGCAGCATGAATTTCGTGACGCACAGAACGACTGTGTGATCGAAAAATATTTGTGAAAACTACGTGTGGATATTTGAATATGCGTTGTTGTTATTTAACGATGCAAATGGTAGAGGTCACATTGTTACTTGGGTTTTCAGCAAAATTGCTTGCCGTTATACAGACTCGGATTAAGCAGTTGGGGTCCCCCTGGGGACAAGTTCTAAATGGAGCCCCTCTATCGTTCTTAAGTAAGTAAAAAAAACTGCATAGGGCCTTAAAGCCATGGTTCAGCTTTAATCCTGCCTTGCCGATATAGAGTACGTCGCCAAGGGTTGGGTTGTTTTACCTCTGAGCGGCACGTTTTGCACACCATGGCTAAATGGCCAGGTCACAAGGACCCCAAAAGCTCAGAGAAGGTTGGGGGAGGGGACCCACTGGAACAGCTGTTGGGAGACAGATGGTAGTCTCCCGTCAAGGCCATCCAGCGTGTTCTTTAACGTTGGGTTGTTTTACCTCTGAGCGGCACGTTTTGCACACCATGGCTAAATGTCCAGGTCACAAGGACCCCAAAAGCTCAGAGAAGGTTGGGGGAGGGGACTCACTGGAACAGCTGTTGGGAGACAGATGGTAGCCTCCCGTCAAGGCCATCCAGCGTGTTCTTTAACGTTGGGTTGTTTTACCTCTGAGCGGCACGTTTTGCACACCATGGCTAAATGGCCAGGTCACAAGGACCCCAAAGGCTCAGAGAAGGTTGGGGGAGGGGACCCACTGGAACAGCTGTTGGGAGACAGATGGTAGCCTTCCGTCAAGGCCATCCAGCGTCTTCTTTAACGTTGGGTTGTTTTACCTCTGAGCGGCACTTTTTTGCACACCATGGCTAAATGGCCAGGTCACAAGGAACCCAAAGGCTCAGAGAAGGTTGGGGAAGGGGACCCATGGAACAGCTGTTGGGAGACAGATGGTAGCCTCCCGTCAAGGCCATCCAGCGTGTTCTTTAACGTGCACAGGGTATGGCTCTCCCGCACACGGGACCACGGCTTAACGTCCCATCCTCGGACGGCAGCCTTTATCAAGTCCTTCGGTGTCCCCTACTGACCGTGGGCAGGGCGGGGAGTTTTGCGGAGATAAATCTCAACGCTGACCCAGCTGGGATTCGAACCTGGGAACTGCAGATTACGAGCTTGGCGCCCTACTGACTGAGCCAACCCCTTCCCTCGTCGCCAAGGAATTACGGACAAAATCCTATATGAGTCGATATGAGTCGTCCGCACTTACGTCTATGCTATGTAAGTTAAAAAATATTTTGCATTATTGTCCATTCCCATCGCTATATGCAGCATTTTTAGATTACATAAAAAGTGTGAGTTTATCCAAGAAGAAAGAACACGTGAGTAACCAGATCCTTTTTCCTTCATCTCCTCTTAACATCCTCACCATTCAGCTCACTTATCATCTGTTTAAAATGCATTGAAATATCTTTAAAATAATTTTTTCTCTTTTTTTCACTCTCTAAAATTAATGATAGATTAGGGAAAACTTATTTAACCCTTTGGGGTCCTATTTGCTCTCAATCAGACTTTGTTGTTTGTTTCATTCCTGCCCAGTGTTGGATTAATTCCGACAATGGACCACAACAGGTTAAAACTAATTGGACGTGTAGGAACGACAAGAGGATTGGGTTGTTTTACTTCTGAGCGGCACTTTTTCGCACACCATGGGCTAAATGACCAGGTCACATGGACCCCGAAGGCCCAGAGAAGGTTGGGGGAGGGGACCCACTGGAACAGCTGTTGGGAGACAGATGGTAGCCTCCCGTCAAGGCCATCCAGCGTGTTCTTTAACGTGCACAGGGTATGACTCTCCCGCACACGGGGCCACGGCTTAACGTCCCATCCGACGGACGACGGTCTTTCCAAGCCCATCGGTGTCCACTACTGACCGTGGGCAGGGCGGAGAATTTTGCGGAGATAAATCTCAACGCTGACCCAGCTGGGACGCGAACCTGGGAACTACAGATTACGAGCCTGGCGCGCTACCGACTGAGCCACCCCCGCCCCAACGACAAGAGGAAGATTTGGACACTAAGGGTAAAAAGCTAAAATCTGACACCAGATTTTATTATTAAACCTTTTTCCCCCTCCGTAGATGCTAGTTTCTTAGTTTAAACACTTCATATTTAGATACTTTATGATTATGAACTGTTAAAGAGTTCAGCTTGAATCAATATTATTATGGATAAGTCTTGCATTAAAATGTTTAATTCCATGAATAACATTGCTAAGGCAGAGGGAAATCTAGGAAAAAATATTTTTCATAAATAATTTATTCTTTATTTTACATTAAAAAATTAACAAAACTCTTCAACTCCTCCTTTTTGTTCCAAAAATCTTGGCTACGTCAATGTTCTCGTGGAAAAAATTGCATTTAGTGTGAAATATATTGCCAGTAGAGATCAACATACATTTCGTTAACTGCATTATTGTTATTATTTTCAGATAATGAAAATATAACCATAGATATCAAACTTCTTGTTTTTTTATGAACTTATGGTTTCCATTTCAGTTTTCTGATAGCTACAAACTCAACAAAGTTTATTGCAATTACTGGAACTATCTTAACGAAGACAAATCCTTCTCCTCCAAGGGAGATATGACGATTACCTACCAAACAGGAAAAAATGATGCCCATTATTTTGCTGGTTTTGAGCTTACCTACACGGCATACAACAGTAAGTTCATTCAAATTTTACGATTTGCCTAATCTTAAAACAAAATCAATCTTTGTTCCACTCTTGGCAGCAGATCGATCAGTAGTTACTCTGCTGTAGGCTGATCATCGTTAACGGTTGGTCTGCACCATTGCATGTTCATATTTCAGTAATGAGTAACACCAACAAGTCAGAAGAGATGGTCACGACTGTTTGCGCCTATATTTATAGGCATTTGAAGTAATTGTCAGTTCGCTATGTATGTGCAGACTTTTTTTAGATATTGTAATCAAATTTTGCATGATGGTTCCTGAGATCAAAGAGAAGATTTTTATGTTTTATAGACCCCCATATTTTTATAATATTTTAATAATAAATTTATTATAAATAAATAAAAAAAGACACCTCCTAAATGTTAAATGCAATGACACCAAATTCGGAATATAGCATATTCTTTTCACAACTTAGCATAACGTGAGAATTTGGCAGCCCCCAATCTTTTTTTCCTAATTCCTCCCCTCTTAAAAGGGCACTCCTTTGGAGTAAATAAGATTTTCCTAAACCAGATCTGGGTCAACTACGGCCCTCACTACTTCTTCTGCGACACGCGGGCTATTGATCACAAATAAATCACATTTATAAAAGAGAAAAAGAATGTATAGAGGATAAAAATTCTCTTTAAAACAATTAGTTTTAATAAAATTACATTGTTCCAGTTTAGGTTTTTTGTTTTTTTGCGTTGGTTATGCATAAATTATTGATCATATACATATTTCTTTGTCGCCCGCCATTCCGTTTCAGTTTTCCATGCTTCCCCCATTTCATTTTGTTTCTCTATGCGGCCTTCCAGCTTAAAAGTTTGCCCAGGTCTGTCCTAAACCCCATCACGAAAATACTATAGTTTATTCTTGTATAGATAGATAAAACTATAGTTAAAATAACTATAGTTTTATCTATCTATAAAAGGGGTACGCCAGTTACATACACATTTCCAGGGGGTACGTGAAGCATAAAAGGTTGAGAACATTGATATATATGTTTTATTTTATTCACATTGTTATACTATAACTATAATTTTATCTATCTATACAAGGGGTACGGCAGTTACAAACACATTTCCAGGGGGTACGTGAAGCATAAAAGGTTGAGAACCACTGATATATATGTTTTATTTTATTCCCATTGTCATACTATAACTATAGTTTTATCTATCTATACAAGGGGTACACCAGTTACATATACATTTCCAGGGGGTACGTGAAGCATAAAAGGTTGAGAACCACTGATATATATGTTTTATTTTATTCCCATTGTTATACTCTAACTATAGTTTTATCTATCTATACAAGGGGTACGCCAGTTACATACACATTTCCAGGGGGTTCGTGAAGCATAAAAGGTTGAGAACCACTGATATATATGTTTTATTTTATTCCCATTGTTATACTATAACTATAGTTTTATCTATCTATACAAGGGGTACGCCAGTTACATACACATTTCCAGGGGGTACGTGAAGCATAAAAGGTTGAGAACCATTGATATATATGTTTTATTTTATTCCCATTGTTATACTATAACTATAGTTTTATCTATCTATACAAGGGGTACACCAGTTACATATACATTTCCAGGGGGTACGTGAAGCATAAAAGGTTGAGAACCACTGATATATATGTTTTATTTTATTCCCATTGTTATACTCTAACTATAGTTTTATCTATCTATACAAGGGGTACGCCAGTTACATACACATTTCCAGGGGGTTCGTGAAGCATAAAAGGTTGAGAACCACTGATATATATGTTTTATTTTATTCCCATTGTTATACTATAACTATAGTTTTATCTATCTATACAAGGGGTACGCCAGTTACATACACATTTCCAGGGGGTACGTGAAGCATAAAAGGTTGAGAACCATTGATATATATGTTTTATTTTATTCCCATTGTTATACTATAACTATAGTTTTATCTATCTATACAAGGGGTACGCCAGTTACATACACCTTTCCAGGGGGTTCGTGAAGCATAAAAGGTTGAGAACCACTGATATATATGTTTTATTTTATTCCCATTGTTTTACTATAACTATAGTTTTATCTATCTATACAAGGGGTACGCCAGTTACATACACATTTCCAGGGGGTACGTGAAGCATAAAAGGTTGAGAACCATTGATATATATGTTTTATTTTATTCCCATTGTTTTACTATAACTATAGTTTTATCTATCTATACAAGGGGTACGCCAGTTACATACACATTTCCAGGGGGTACGTGAAGCATAAAAGGTTGAGAACCACTGATATATATGTTTTATTTTATTCCCATTGTTATACTATAACTATAGTTTTATCTATCTATATAAGGGGTACGCCAGTTACATACATATTTCCAGGGGGTGCGTGAAGCATAAAAGTTTGAGAACCATTGATATATATGTTTTATTTTATTCCCATTGTTATACTATAACTATAGTTTTATCTATCTATATAAGGGGTACGCCAGTTACATACATATTTCCAGGGGGTGCGTGAAGCATAAAAGTTTGAGAACCACTGATATATATGTTTTATTTTATTCCCATTGTTATACTATAACTATAGTTTTATCTATCTATATAAGGGGTACGCCAGTTACATACATATTTCCAGGGGGTACGTGAAGCATAAAAGTTTGAGAACCACTGATATATATGTTTTATTTTATTCCCATTATTATACTGATATAGTTTTATCTATCTATACAAGGGGTACGCCAGTTACATACACCTTTCCAGAGGGTACGTGAAGCATAAAAGGTTGAGAACCACTGCGTTAGAGCATCGTTCAAAAGTTTAAAGCTAATAATAACTCTAGATTCTGAACTTCAAAAGATGCTTTTATTCCTCTTCTGTGTGACGTGAACAGAACCTTTGTAGACATCTAAAATTAGCAGTGATGACCGGAATTCAGAACTTAACTGATGAATTATTTTCTGTTTTTCAGCATTTTTCCCGTGTGCCTCATCGGAATTTCAATGTCCTGTGGGATGCATTTGGAGGAATCTGAGATGCGATGGACACAATCACTGCGGTGACAGATCGGATCAAGAAAATTGCTGTAAGTTGTTTTTATTTTCTCGTAACAGAAATGAAGAATGTTTTGCCAGCACATTCCTCAGCGTCGTCTGGTGGAACCAGACGTCGACACCTTGCCGGCGGTTTTCGGTTCTTTCTTCCTCTAACCACTTTTTAAAGGTACAGTCGCTCAAAAAAGTATCCGAACACCATGGTTGATTGCAGAATTCAGAAAAAATATATGGCAACGATACTTTTTTAGAAATTAGTGATCTGGCAACCTTCGTGTCACGTGATTACAGAATTCAGGAAAAATATCTGGAGTGTGTACAGCAACTGTACACGCTCCAGTTACCGTTCACAGCAAACTGGAGCGTGTGCAGTCTGCACACGCTCCAGTTTGCTGTGAGCGGTAACTGCACACGCTCAATATTTCCGTGAGTGAGCCCACACGAAGGTTGCCAGATCACTAACTTCTAAAAAAATCGTTGCCAGATATTTTTTCTGAATTCTGCAATCAACCATGGTGTTCGGATACTTTTTTGAGCGCCTGTACACGAGTTCAGCCCCATCACTCATTCGCACATGGATTTGCAAAACATTGTAGCAAGACAAGTGCAGGAAAATAGATCATTTTCGGTACTACCTATTTCATTCACATACCTTGTTTGAAAATGCTTTTTTCGTTAACAAAACCATATTTTGTAAGTTCATATTTACCTGGTACTAGTGCAAAAAAAATCTTGTTATTTGGTGGAATGCAAAAAAGAAAGTTTGGAAACTGATTAAATAAATGTTCCATGATTAAATAAATCCAGATCTTAGACGAGATCCTCTGGTGTAAGAAAATAATGTATTTGAAAACAAAAGCGTTAAACGTCAATTAACTGATCATTTCTCCCCAAAAGATAATTAAATACATTTTATGGAAGAGAATGTAATTAAATTTCAAAGACATCTTTATAGAGGCATAGAGTAGGTCTGAAGATTTTACATATTGACTAAGTAGAGGCGTGCATGCTACTAATATAGAGAATTTATATGTACACAATCGTATCAGAATAATATGACCATCTACCATAATATATGATGGTAGGTCATTTATTCTGATACGACTGTGTATATTCTACAGTAGATGCAAAAACAGAGTATGCATATTATTTATATCGATAACGTACAATATAATGCAATAAAAGTTTATTAAGCTACTGATAATATATATTTAGAAAATATTTGTCATATCCAGAAGAGTTTTAAAACTCGCCAGCAGATACCATTTTACATTACAAATTAGTTTTTACTTCAAATTTTAACTACGCCAGGGCACATAAAGATTAAATATACCAAATACAGTAAATGATGACTGAATATAACAATAAATAATGATTCAAGGACAATGAAATAAAATGAACTGATGAAGCACCATTTGAATCATATATCATATAATCAAACAGTTAAATGCAAACCAGTTGATAAAAATATATAATGTATAGAAAATGATTTTATTAATAATTACATTACTCTATTAGAATTAATGGAGCAATACTACTTGATACTAATGAATAATTCCCATATCCAATCCATTGTTTTTAACTTTTCTTAAATGTAATTATATTATTAGTTTGTTTAATCTTAAAAGTTAGCTAATTATAAAGCTCTACTCCACAATAACCAAAGAACGTTTTTTACAAAATTCTGCATTGGGTTCTAAGATTTTAAAATTATTATTACAAACAATTCTAGTATTATAAGTATTCGATACCATCTTTAAATCTTCTTTAATTTTAAATAGATATAATAACAATTTTAATTGGCAAACCTGTTCAGTGTTACAGAATATTAATTCCGAAAAACTTTATCTTGATGAATCATATTTCATTTTTTGTATGTCATGATTTTAACAATATACTTTTGCATCTGGAAATAATCATTTAAGATAAATAAAAAAGTTTTGTATATATTATAATAAATATACAAAACCTGAAGTTTATTATATATATATATAACGTTTATTTATTATGTACAATATTTTATAAATTGTGGAATATGTAAACTAATTATGTAGAATATTTATGTTAAATGAAGGAAATAAAAGCTAATTATGTCGAATATATATGCACACTGAGACAGGGCCGGATCTAGGGGGAGGGCAAGGGTATCATGTTCCTCCCCCCTTTTAGAATGTTAAAAGAGGCAAAATTTTTTATATTTCATGAATTTTACAAGAATTTTTTTAAAGACCTGTAAAACAGAGGAGAAAATATTATACTGCATTGGAAAGCCAGATTGGAAAGACCACAGACTGGAAGCCACAGATTGGAACGACCACAGACTGGAAGCCACAGATTGGAAAGACCACAGACTGGAAGCCACAGATTGGAAAGACCACAGACTGGAAGCCGCAGATTGGAAAGACCACAGACTGGAAGCCACAGATTGGAAAGACCACAGACTGGAAGCCACAGATTGGAAAGACCACAGACTGGAAGCCGCAGATTGGAAAGACCACAGACTGGAAGCCACAGATTGGAAAGACCACAGACTGGAAGCCACAGATTGGAAAGACCACAGACTGGAAGCCACAGATTGGAAAGCCCCCCTCCCCCTTTTTCATAATTTTCTCGGCTCAATTGTATTTCTTGTTTCACCCTCCCTCAATTTTTTTTCTAGATCCGTGCCTGTACTGAGATGCCAGTTTATTAGGTACTGTCGCTCAAAAAAGTATCCGAACACTACGGTTGATTACAAAATTCAGAAAAAAAATCTGGCAACGATTTTTTTAGAAATTAGTGATCTGGCAACCTTCGTGTCACGTGACACGAAGGTTGCCAACTCACTAATTTCTAAAAAAATCGTTGCCAGATATTTTTTTCTAAATTTTGTAATCAACCGTAGTGTTCGGATATTTTTTTGAGCGACAGTACACCACCCCACGTCACTTAAATGGTTCATTCCAACATGCAATTCGTCACTTGACCGCGGCGTGCAGTATAAATTAGTCAGAGCAGCTTTTCGAGACTCGATTAGAGTTGGATTGAGCGTCAGAATGGGCAAAACGAGCGACCTGAGTGATTTTGAACGTGCCATGATATTTGGCGCTAGGAGTGCCGGTTCTAGCATCTCCTAAATGGCCGTCTCCTAGACTTTTCACGCACAACCGTTTCGAGAATTTACCGAGAAGGTGCGAAAAGCACAAAACTACCAGTGATCGGCGATCCTGTGGACAGAAACAACTTGTGAATCAGAGGGGCTAAAAGAGACTGGCGAGAATCGTGCAAGCGAACAAATGGGCTACAACCAGGTAAATCACAGCAGAATTAAACATTGCTGTACAGAAGGTCATCTCCGAACGTATCATGTGTCGGACCTTGTCGCGAATGGGCTACAACAGCCGCCGACCATATTGAGTGCTGATATTGTCAGTGAAGAACACGAAAGCGCATCCCAGTGGGAGCAGGATCATCGACATTGGACCGTTGAGGACTAGAAAATGGTGGCCTGGTCGGACGAATCAAGGTTTCTTTTGCATCATTCTGATGGATCAGAATTTGGTGTAAGCAACATGAGGTCATGGAACCATCTTGTCTGGTGTCAACAGTACATACTGGTGGCGACGGTGTGATGGTGTGAGAAATGTTTTCCTGGCACACATTATGCCCCCTGATACACATCTGAATGCCACGGCATATTTGAACATTGCTGCTGACCAAATTGTTTCTTCCATGGCTATAATTAATCCTCACTGGCAACCTTCGTGTCACGTGTCATCTGGCAACCTTCGTGTCACGTGATTACAGAATTCAGGAAAAATATCTGGAGCGTGTACAGCAACTGTGCACGCTCCAGTTACCGTTCATAGCAAACTGGAGCATGTGCAGTTACTGCACACACTCCAGTTTGCTGTGAACGGTAACTGCACACGCTCAATATTTCCGTGAGTGAGCCCACACGATCTAGTATCAAAATAATATGACCACCTACAGTCGCTCAAAAAAGTATCCGAACACTATGGTTGATTACAGAATTCAGAAAAAATATCTGGCAACGATTTTTTCAGAAATTAGTGATCTGGCAACCTTCGTGTCACGTGACACGAAGGTTGCCAGATCACTAATTTCTAAAAAAATCGTTGTCAGATATTTTTTATGAATTCTGTAATCAACTATAGTGTTCGGATACTTTTTTGAGAGACTGTACTAACCACGGCTGACCATGAGCACCCCCCAAGCCTTGACGTCTCGGAAATGCTCTGACCAAGTCGCCTGGTCATTACAATTTGGCCTTTGTGAAAATCACCTAAGTCCACTACCTTTCCCATCTGAAGAACAAGAATAACACTGATTAACAGAGCTCAGTATCAGGTGTTATTTATACCGTTTCATGACCTTCACATGCGCTGTCGTTTACCTGCAGTTGCTTCGATTTGCATAAAGACGCGCTGGTCGTAATGATTTGGCCCTTCGGTGTAGATTATGTATATTAATATCACTAACTTTGTATAAGTTTTTTCATAAAACCTGTGATTCTGTTTTATTTCATTATAAAATAAATCATTATGTGTTCTCACGTTTTCACAAATAAAGAAGTGTAACCATTTTGCAGAACTAGTTCTTTCTATGTAGATCTTTAAAGCAGAATGTATACGCAAAGATATATCATCGGTACTTTACCAGCTGCAGGATTCTTGAACTCTTAATTGTGTGAATTAATGGGCTTTGCGAAATGTTTTAGATTGTACTCCTTCACCACCTTAGCACTTCGCTATAACTCTTGTGATAAACTTTTATCGTGCAATATAATTCATTATGGCACAGTCGGATCGGTGAATCCACAGATAAGAACAGGATAAATGTACTGTACTCTAAACAGATTTAACATGATATTGGGAACAAAGCTTTAATGCGATTTCGTTTAAATAGCATTCATTAACACATGCTTTGTGGAGTTTTCAAACTTAAAGCAATAATAGTTTCAGCAAATGTTTTCATTTTCTAAATTTAAATTTAGAAAAATTATTTTCTAATTTCTTTACTAAATATTTCCATTGTAAAAACGGAACTCTTTTAGAAAATAAGATATTTCATTGTCAAAAATTTTAATTATTTTTCAGCCGTAACAAAGCAACCGTCAACGATTAAGGTCGTGAGCATAATAGGAATTGTGTTCTCTGTCTGTTTCCTGCTCTTAGCAATTGGTTCTGTGATTGTGTATTACAAAAAGGAAGCCACCGAAAATTCAACAACGATCCCAACTATTCATCCGCCTCCACGTACAGAAACTTGTAGAGATAATCTTTTTGTCTCTCGAACTCATCCCCAACGTGAAGCAGTGGACGATGCTCCTCCACATTATTCCACAATTATGGAGGAGAAACGTAGGGAGATGAATAATCCTCCACCTCCTTATTCCTCATATCTGGTGCCAGGAGGTGGACATGATAATCCGAGCTTTCAGTGAATATCAACTCTTCGATTCCGTATTTTGTTGTGTGAAATCATTATACAATTTTATTCAGTGTTTCATGTAAAAAAATAAAACTTTTGTTATGTTATACTTTGCAGTAACTTCATACACGTTTGGTGTAAAATATAATGCACTCTGACAAAAGAGGTAATCAAAAAATAAATTAATTTATATGGGGGAAAAAAGCATGTGAAAAGGAAATTAACGACGAGCAGCAACTGATTTGGGAGTTTACAATTTTACAGTCAAGGATTAAGTGATTTTCGACTTGCTTACCAAAGTGTTTTCAATAAATACTACAAAAATACCATCTCTGATATCCTTGGTAATGATAAAAACGCAATTTCTCTCATGTTAGAGGCATTTGAGCAATTGTTATTCAAAGGTGAAACCTTCTCTGATGAAACTTCTAAAGTTTATTCTGTTCGACTACGTAGTTAAAATGAAATCTCCAATATGTCAAAATAATATCAGTTTAAGTATCGTTGCATAGTCATTATGTAATCAGTTTTTCAGAAATAAATGGGTTTCATATATTCGACTCAAATTAGGTTTCCAGATTATTAAAACTAATTAAGATTAATTAGGTTTCCCGAAGTACGTTTGCAGTTGATATACAGTATATATATATATCACCGGCAAAGTTTGAAATCCGGCATTCTATAGAATGCCTAGGCATTGTATAAAATGCCTAAAACTAGCCGGCAATGTATGAAACGATTCATATTTCACACATTTCCTAAACATTCTATAGAATGCCAAAAGGCAAATCGGCAAAGTATAAAATACTCCCGGCAGTGATGTTTAATGTCGCAATGCGAGTCACGTGACTCTCGACGCTCGTCTCAAACAGAGAGCCAGAGCACTCAGTCCAATTCGAATTGACCAGTAAATGTTCCCCTGGGTCCCCTATAGGCTCACCCTGATTGCCAGATCCGCCAGTTCCTAGTTTCGGTAAAAAAGAGCGCCGTAGTTGGTCACTTTGGACACCAAAAAGACACCCTTCCATTCGGAGAAGCGTCCCCTAGCGTTGTAAGAGTGTAAAAGAGGGTTGCCTCAATAGGGATCCCAAAGTTTCAGAACCCTAGCTTCCATAGAAAGAGAGTTAAGGTCAAAAAACAGATTAAAAAATTCATCAAAAAACGACATATCACAAGCATCTCGGAACTCCACTGAAATAGATTTGACAAGTAGTAAAGTGAAATACGAGTATCCTAACTCGAATTGCAAACTTCGAATATTCAACACTTTACTGATTCGTTCTCACTTGGCTTTACCTCATTTGGGGCGTTTTTTATAATGCGGACGACAGATTCATTACAGGTTATGATGTTAATATTTCTGGCGGTAGTTCAGCAATGGTATTTTTCTTTTTTTGTAGAAAAATCCCGTATCTTATATTTTGTATTTCTTACATTTTCACATGCATCTTTTCAATAAAAGCCTTTTTCATACTTTGCCGAAATAGTATTTGTCATTCTATATAATGCCTAGGTATTCTATACAATGCCTAGGGAAAGTATGTAATAATTCTCATATTTCATACATTGCCTAAAAACGCCGGGTATTCTATAGAATGCCGGCTTTTCATACATTGCCGGTAACATATATATCATATATAGGATGTCCATACATCCCTGTTCTTAGGGAAGTGTCCTGGTGTTCCGTAACAAGTTTTCGGGTAGTTCAAATGTTCTAGTTTGCTATGAGAATATTCAGTCTCTTGAATCAGGAGAATTTACTTCACGCTTTTTTAAAAATTATGTGGAACTTTTTGTTTGGAATAACGAAGTTTGCACGAAGCACCAAGAAGTCAGTGCACGTTGGCAGCATATTTGAGTAATGTCGGCGAGGTGTGAAGTTTACGGCAAGCATCCTATACGCGGGATTCGAAAACTGGTGCCAAATGGAAAGTCATTATTCAAACACTCTCCCGGCAACACTAAAAGTCACCTCTGTGAGACAGGACTACTTTCAATCTATGCAGCATAACTATGCAATCTGAACTCAGAACTCTTAGGTAGAGAATTTATTGATACTCCAACTTACAACGATTTTTCCTTCGTGCCTGTTACTTCATTGCACTAATGCCTTTGTTAAATTTTTCTGTGGGATTATATTTTGGAGAAGAAACGTCCCAGTTTCCAAATATCGAAAAGAGAACGTTTACTAAACTGCGCTGATTTCAGAAAGCTAAATTTGGACATTTGCCGAAATGTTCCGGTTTTTGTTACTACGTAAATATGAAGCTTTTCAGAGAAAGTTTTAATTGGATATTTTTTAGTGTTCTGCATAAAGTTAGAAAGATTTTATTTATTCCTCAGGCTACTGAAGACTGAAAAAACTAAAGTTTGCACTTATTTATTACCAAATTTTCATTTAGGATTCAGTGGTAACAGAGAAAACTTAGTCAATAAATATCGTGAGTTTCAGGAATATTCTGTCTATCCCCATCCCTCGGTTCAGGCATGTGTCCATGGTTTAGAGTCGGGAAGGGGCGGATGAAAATAAAACTTAAGTAGGATTTCACAATTACTAAAATATTCCACCGGAAAGGAAAGATTAAAATGATATTCTATATGTAAAAATGTTTTATAATTATTTTTATCTATTTTTAGTGTTGGACATAAAATATGGGGCTGAATTAAAATTATACAAAGACAACTGTTTTGGATTTCGAAACAGGTAGACAGGTTTGAGATTTCATATAAGACGACCGGATATCCGGGATGGAGGTCGGGTCCGGGATCGGTTTACGAGCATTCCTTTAATGAATTTTCGTAATAACCAGCTGTACAGGTTGCTACCCATTTTTAAGTGTACGAAGAACTTTTCCAATAACGAGGAGAATATGCATAACACAGAATAGGACACATAGAGTGTCGACTATTCGTTTTTGATCAACGCAAGAAATTATTAGTCTCACAATCAGCGTAATATTAATGTGATCTTTCAATTTTTTTAAAAATTTGAGTGAAATACTTTGACAATTGTATATTCCACTGGAGTCTGAAAACGAAATTATAGTCTATTGAGGAGTTTGCAAAATGATACTATAACCACGCCTATGTTATTTTGAAACTTCATGTGACAAAAAGTTTCTAAATAAAACAGCTCAAATTCTGCTACGTGGGAATCTTCGGCGATTAGTAGTTAATATAGCAAGCTATGGGAAATGATATTCTGTACCTACCTATTCCGTCAGAAATCCTGTTGGTTGGGTTGTTTTACCTCTGAGCGGCACTTTTTTGCACACCATGGGCTAAATGGCCAGGTCACATGGACCCCGAAGGCTCAGAGAAGGTTGGGTGAGGGGATTCACTGGAACAGCTGTTGGGAGACAGATGGTAGCCTCTCGTCAAGTCCATCCAGCCTGTTCTTTAACGTGCACAGGGTATGGTTCTCCCACACACGGGGCCACGGCTTAACGTCCCATCCGACGGACGGCGGCCTTTCCAAACCCATTGGTGTCCCTTACTGACCGTGGGCAGGACGGAGAATTTTGCGGAGATAAATCTCAACGCTGACCCAGCTGGGACTCGAACCTGGGAACTACAGATTACGAGCCTGGCGCGCTACCGACTGAGCCACCCCCGGCCCCAGAAATCCTGTGACTCACCTACAAATTAGTTCCATCCGTCCCCAACACCCACGCAAACGATGTCGACTTCTTTCGCGAGTGCTTACAAGCGTCGTTTTTTTATTTTTCGTTTTCTTTAGGTTTACATCATTCACTGGATGATAATCAGAAATCGAAAGAAGAATTATTCTTTCGTTGTTTATTTATTGATGCATTTCGGATTATTTGTATCCAAAAATGCAGCTATAATTATGTATAAACACTACTGTGCTTATACATACAGTTAGGAAAATTCTAACTGGATACTACTATAGTTTATGACAACTACCATAAACTTCTGCAGTATTCTTGCTTTTATTTGAATGATTCTTCAATATTTTAAGCATGTATATTGGGAATAAAGTTTTCGAGCCCAAATGTCAGTAGTAATTTTATACATTGAAATTAATGGGAAGTAATTTGTAGGATTTTTAGAATTTTGGCGTTATGAACAGTTTTTGAGGAACGAATTACGTTCGAAAATCGAGAAGTGCCTGTACATTGTTTTTTGCCGTTTCAATAAATGAATAATTAATTAAAAGCCAGATACTAACGATTAATTAATTTGACTATTGTTGAACATTACATAATGTTTAAATAAGGCAAAAAACGAAAATTTGAATAATAAAACCGACTACAACGTCAATGAAGCCGAATGTTGAGCAGCTCATTTCTGGGATCCATTCTTATCCTTCGCTTACTACTTCGTGAAGCCAAATTCAGTTTTCACTTTAAAATACACTTTTGCTTACTGTTGATTATTTTCTCATTATTTTGTGGTATACATATTGCAAGTAAAATACAATAAAGTTAATTTTTTTGCTCCATCATTCCATTGGCCAATAGCAGACAGAAAATTTGGAAAAAAGGCAAAACTTTCGGCAAAATATTTTTATGAGTATTGCAAATTCTCATAAATCTATTGGCCCAATCACATGTACGGACCGACCTCGCAGCAGACATGACAAAATTAGTCCAAATAAACATCAACATCGTTAGAAACATTGATTCAAATATGATTTTATCTAAAATAATATTTAAACATAGGCTTATTAACTCACACCTGATCTGGGAATTTTCTACGCTTTGAGATGACTTTATTTACATCAAATGTTCTTATATCTAAATTTAACTTCTTTACTATTTCCATCATAAAAATATAACTCTTTTAGACACTAGATATTTCATCGCTAAATTTTTTATTATTTTTCAGACGTAACAACGGAAATGTCAAAGTTCAATATCCTGAGCATGATAGGAATAGTTTTTTCCCTCTCTTTCCTGTTCTTAGCATTCGGTTTTGTGGCAGCATATTGTTACAAAAAGAAAACCACCGAAGATTCAACAACGATCCCAACTATTCATCCGCCTCCACGTGCAGAATGTTGTAGTGATAATCTTTTTATCTCTGAAGCTCATCCTCGACCAACAGAAGGGGACGATCCTCCTCCACATTATTCTACAATTATGGAGGAGAAAAGTATGGAGATGAATAATCCTCCTCCGCTTTATTCCTCACATCTGGTGCAAGGAGGTGGACATGATAATCCGAGCTTTCAGTGAATATCAACTCTTCGATTCCGTATTTTGTTGTGAAATCATTAGACATTTTTATTCAATGCTTCATGTAAATAATAAATCTTTTGTTATGATTTGTAGTAAGTTCATGAATATTTCGTCTAAAATATATTGCATTGTTACAAAAGAGGTAATTGAAAAATGCAGAAAAGATGCATTGAAAAAAATAATAAATAAATAAATAAAACAACTGATTTAGAATTTTATTTGGAATCTTAAAGTCAAGGATGAAGGCAGCTGCTTTTAACCTGCTTACCTGAAGTTTTTTCGATAGATACACAAAAAAAAAATCATTGGAAATGATAAAATAGGACATTTTCCTAAAGTTTATTCTGTTTGCGTACTGTCGCTCAAAAAAGTATCCGAACACTATGGTTGATTACAAAATTCAGAAAAAATATCTGGCAACGAATTTTTTAGAAATTAGTGATCTGGCAACCTTCGTGTTACGTGACATCTCCAACAAGCTGAAATAATATCAGTTTAAGTTTCGTTGTAGAATCATTAATGTATCAGTTTTTCAGAAATAAACGGTTTCATATATTCGACTCAATTTATTTGAAATTATTTTTCCGAAATATTTTCTTAGGAATGCTCAATACGAGATATTATGAACATAACAGATGGTGTATATGTGATGTTCATACGTTGAGGTTTTCCAGGATTTTCCCTGGTTTTCAGAGAACTGTCCCGATGTCCGGAAACAAATTTTTGGGATTTACATGGATTTACACTGCTCAAAGTGGCAGTCGCAACACCGCGAAGAACGTGATGTTTCCGCCCGAAACTAATAGGAAGAAGTTATGAGGGTAGATGTGCAAACGATCAAAAAACGGAACGTGAGAGTACAAAGTTCGTGCGATTATTGCAGATTCATCAGTACATAGTAGTCCCCCCCCCTCGGGCGGTTATAGAAGCCTGTAGAGTCTCTGTCTCTGTACTCCATCAATCAGATGATTAATGATGTCCTGAGGTATAGCGTTCCAAACAGCATCCAATCGGGCACGCAACTGTACCGAGTTCGTCACTGGAGGGAGCTGGCGAAGGTGGCGACCCATAAGGTCTCACATATGCTCAATGGCCGACAAGTCCAGGTAGTATGGCTGCCATGGGAAAATGTCTTGGAGTCTGTCCATCGTTGCAAGTGCAGTGTGTGGCATGGTGGTAAGGAAGGGTCGTGCCACAGAATTAACAATGTCATCAATGTAATCATTAGCGCGCCAGAAACATGGAGCAGACGTATCCAGCTTCCATATATGATTCCCCTCATATGTGATGCCACCCCATACCATTGTACCACGGTGAGGAGTCGTATGGCGTATGGCTGCTAAAAGAAGAGACATAAACATGACATAGACATTTATTCCCATTGAATAGACAAGTTATACATTTCATATAAAGAATTTTGCATGACATATTTTCTAAAATTATACATACAACTTTATAAATATTGAAAACATCCACAAGAATTCAAGTAACTCGCATGTGGGTTTGTACAATTTGGTAAAACATTTTTGAAAAGGCAACAAATTTAATACAAAATCTATAGATGTGATATCATTTTTTATTCTGTTTCCAAAATAATGAAAGACAGAAATTCAAAACACAAAGCGTATATTTACCATAAAAATGATTATTAATATTTTTAAAGAAGTTTTTGAATATCGCTATATTCAAATATCCAGATTTTCAACTTCCTTTTAAAAGAGTGAAAGTTTGTTTCATCTTTAAGATTTCCCGGCAGAGTATCAAACATTTTTGGTGCTAGGCATATATAAAGTTTTTTGCACAATCGGGTATTTAGGAAGAGGTAAAATGAGATTTTTTGCCGTCCCGTGGTCGAGTGGTTAGCACGCTTGGCTACTGATCTACGGGACCTGGGTTCGAGCCCCGGGTAAGGCATGGATGTATGTGTCGTTTATTCTGCTGAGGTCCTGCCATCCTCTCAGACCTTCTACTATGGCATATAAATTGACAGGCTCCTGTCAGACCTCTGTGGCAAGCAGCTGCTTGAGGGGATATTTATTATTTATTTATTTAAAATGAGATTTACATGTTTAGCTATTCTTGTATTACAATTTATATGTCTAATATCACTTTCAATCCAGGTGCTTTTTAAGATATACTGTATAATGATACTGTATGTGTATAATTTTCTTAAATGCAATATATATATATATAATATAACACTATCATACCTTCTTTTCTTTAAAATGCATCTAATTATTCTATTTTGAGTTCTAATTAATGGTTAAATATTTTGTGATATACTCCACCCCAAGACATTAATCCATATGTTAATAAGATTTAACCCAAGCATTATAATTAGTTTTAAAAGTGTAATATTTAAAAAATTTCTGATATAAAATAATTGTGGTATTATTTATTAAGTTTATTTATTAAAGAATCAATGTGTTTATTCCAAGTTAGTCTACTATCAATATGTACTCCTAAGTATTTATAGCACTCAACACCTTCTAGTGTCTTGCATGAACAACCATTACCGATGCATTTAAGTGAATGATGAAATAATTTCGTTTTCAAATTATACCTTTGTTTTTGTCTCAAGCGAAAATATACATCTTTCGTTTTTTCTGCATTTAGAAAGAACTTATTTTTCATAAACCAATTTTTGATATTCAATAAACCTAGATTTGTTTTTTCAATCAAAATATTTTCGGTAGTTGCTGTATATATCAGAGCAATATCATCAGCAAATACTGAATTCCCTTTCTAATTCCAGGTTGTAAAGATCATTTATAAAAATATTAAATAATATCGGACCTAAGACAGACCCTTGCAGAACACCATATTTAATTTTCTTTTCATCACTAATATTTCCTTATTTTAACCTTTTGAGTTCTATTTTTTAAATAAATCTGAAACCATAATAAAATTGTCCCTTGAACTTCTGCTCTCTCAAGTTTATATAAAAATATGCCATGTAAAACTGAGTCAAATGCTTTCTTTATATCCAAAAATATTACTGCTGTTTTTAAATTTTTATATACGTTATTGCAGTGTAGACTGAAGATGTTAATTTTAATATAGCATCCTCTATTCCAGTGTCTTTCCTAAACACAAATTGATTTTTCGCAAAAAAATCATTTCTGTCTAGAAAATTTAAGTCTAATCTTAATTAGCTTTTCAAATATTTTTGAAAACACCAACAATAAAGCTATTGGTCTGTAATTATTAATATCTAAATGTTTGCCACCTCTGTAAACAGGTACTATAGTTGAATATTTAAGAAATGTTGAAAAATATCCAGAATGCAAAAATAAATTATAGAGATGACATAAAATAGTTGAAATATTATTTTTTATTTCTTTAATTATCTCAAGAATATGAAATCTGCTCCAGTCGCCATTCCAATTTGCAAGAAGAAATTACATCATTAATTTCATATACTGTTAAGTAATCTCTAAAAAACAAATTCCATGAAACAGATATACTTTTTCTGTTCAGTGTATTCTGGAATTTCGATTACAAAGCTTTCTATTATTTCTGTAAAATAATTATTAAAAATTTCAGGTAATAGAATCGGATTTTCATTAGAAGAATACATGGCATTATTTATTTTTATTTCTATTGGAATCATTTGCATATGTTGCTTCCTTCCAGATAAATCATTTATTATATCCAGTGCTGCTTTACACTGTTATATTTCTCTAATAGTCTTTTGGTGTAATAATTTGCCTTTACTTCTCTGATTAATTTTAACAGTAAATTTCGATGCTTTTAAAAATAATTATTTAAATCAGTATTAAAAGGCTGAATTTTCTGTAATTTGAATAAATTATTTCACTTTTTAATAGATTGTATAAGTCCATCCGTCATCCAAGGTTTCAATTTGTTTTGTTTCCATTTTAATTGTATACTGTATTTTGATTTTTCAATTGATATTTCTAATTGTAATAAAAACTTTTCGAAAGATTTATTAATATCTTTTTCCACTTTAACCTCATTCCAATCTTTTTCTTCCAACAATTCCTTTAGTTTTGTAATATTTGTCTTACGTTCTTTTAAAATTTCTATATTTTAGTTCATTTCAGAGTGAATCTTTAAGCCTATGAAATAATGATTAATGTGCAGCTTAATGATATAAGTATTTATATTATTTACAGCGATAATCTTATAAACAGATGATCAAGACATGTCTTTAAATCCTCCCTAGTAATCTCCTCATGGCACTGTTTAAAACCAATAGACAGAATTACTCTAAAATATTCATTATCTAAAATATTCATTACCTCTTAAGTCAATATTAATATCTCCTAATAATATAACATTATTATTATTTACTGTTTCTAATTTATTTTCTCGTTCATTAATAAAATTTTGTTTAGTGTATGAATGTAATTCATAAAATGCAATTAAAATAAATACTGAATTATTAAGTTTAAATTTAATTTCCAGCGTATCAGCACTAACAAAATTTGTATTAATTTCATGTATTGTAATGAAGTCTTTCAGAAAAATAATTAGCCCTCTAGATTCCATTTGATTTTGACATTTATGATATATTTTATAACCAAGTATCGTAAGTAACTGCAATTCATCATCAGTTATCCAAATTTCTGTCAGGACTATTATTTCAAAGGTAAAATTTATAAGTGTAAATGGAGCAAAATGGTCAAAATTTATTCTCATATTTCTTATATTGCCCATTATTAATTGTAATCCTCCATCCCAATAATATAATTCTTTTTCATAAACATTCTCTGTTTTATGAACTTTATACCTGTGATCTGAAATATTAGCAGCAAATATAACCTCCGTATCTGAACTAAAAATTATTGTTTTGAGGAACATGAACTGAAAATGAACATGAACATTGAACTGAAAAATAAACATGAACATGAACATGAACCTTGACATGAGGAAGAGGCTGAAAAGTGCAAGATCATTAGAAATTAGTGATCTGGCAACCTTCGTGTGAGTACACTAATTTCTAAAAAATCGTTGCCAGATATTTTTTCTGAATTCTGTAATCAACCAGTCTTCGGATATTTTTTTGAGCGACTGTACATTAATTTTTCGATAATTTTTTCCAGAGGGAACTGTTGTTTTGCCCCCCCCCCCTTACTGGCGCCCATTCACCACTGAAATCCACGTGTTTCACGAAAATTCCGACTAACTTTAACACCGTGAGGCACCAAAGCAAAATGATGTGAAGTTAGGAGATGAGAAGGATGAATGTCGCAGCTATGTTGCCAAAGGTGTCGGCGAAGGGTTTGGCAATACTATTTCTCATTTTGTATGGGAAGGGGGGGGGAAGCAAATGGCATCATATATTTACAAAGTGGAGAAGTGCGAATGAATATGAGCCTTTTTAATGACATTTTGAGTTTCAAGAGTAGGGAAGGAGCGAGATCCACACTTGTCTCCGACCGTTCCGGCAAAAAAAAAAAAACAGATATCAGCAGTTTGAACTTTGCTTCATTCTTATCAAACAATTTTTATAGCAAGTTCTCATTTTATATTGCACTCTTTAACTATCCCTTCGTTCAGATTCAACTGATAAAATCTACGACATTCTGATATTCTTCTTTGCTAAAGAAATTAGCGGAGATAAATCTCAATGCTGCTGCAGTTGGGGTTCGAACCTGGAAACATTATATTAGGAGTTTCGTACCCTACATCGAATAAATCAAGGTGTACTATTCCAATCCAAGATGATATAACTCTGCTTTATCTCATCATAATAATGATACAAACATAATGTTGAAAGGATTTTAAAATGTCCAACCTGAAAGAATGATTAAATAACTGTATTTCAAAATGCAAGAATTTTAAAATGGAATGAAGAACGAAAAATAGGGAAGATGATTTACATTTCGAGATTTACAGAAAGGGTTGGGTTGTTTTACCTCTGAGTGCCGCTTTTATGCGCACAATGAGCTAAATGGCCAAGTCACAATCACCCTAAAGGCTCAGCGAAGGTTGAGAGATGCGGATCCACTGGTCAGCTGCTAAGAGATGAACAGTAACCTCCCTTCAAAGCCATGCAGCGTGTTCTTTAACGCGCACAATATATGGCTCTCAAGCATAAGGGTCACGGATAAATGTGCCATCTGACGGACGGTGGCCGTTCCATGTTCATCGGTGGTTCCTTTCTAACCGAGGGCAGCGAGGAAATAAGTGGAAATAAATATCAACGCTGGCACAGGCGGAATTCTAACCTGGGAACTGCAGATTGCAAGCCAAGCACACTACCGACTGAGCCAACTCTTGCTCCAAAACAAAAAAAGAACGTTAAATTCGGAGAATAAAATACAAAGGTTAAATTGATAAGGATGACACTCATGTATTGCATCAATTTTAGTATAAAACTATCGCGCCGATAATACTTCGGATAAGATAAAAAGCACTTGCATTGCCTCTATCTATCTCGAACGGTCAGCTTTCGAAGAGGTATATTCACATACAAATCTAGAGACGTAGTAATAGGCCGGATAAACAAAATGGATTTTACCTTGCGATGGCTAATGGTGCTTTTGCTGTACTTTCTGATCGGTACAAGACATTCTAATTCGGCTTTGACAACGAGTAAGTATGACAACGCTTGTTAGTGTTTTCAGTTTCAATGCTTCTTTACGTCACTTGCAACTAACTTATTTTCATTTGCAAGATTTTAACGCAGTATGGAGAACTCTTAAATACGACGTTATTCAAAGCGAATAAATAATCTAATGGTTTTATTCAATGTCTGGTGAAAGGTTCGAAATATGGTGTAATGCTAGTCTTCCCGAAAAAGACCCTAAATATCACACGTAGAAATATTAATCTCAGATGTCGTTATGACTTGGACCCTGCAAAATATTTTTGTTTCTGTATACTTTTGAGGACTATAAGGTAGAATGTCTTGGGATACGTCTGGACCATTTTTTGATGGACATTCTTTTAATGCTATTTCCTTAAATTAAATTTATCATCTGGGAGGAATTACTTTTTGGTGTCATACTTCGACTTATGGTCGGTGGAAATAATTACGAATGCTTCATGTAAACGAAGTTGAAAAAATATCCGAGATAATATGCAAACGAAGTGTGTAATGTGGCTAAGTAACGTAAAGATATGTGAAAAAGTATCAATAGCATGAAGTAAAATAATGAAACGAAAGAATTAATTTTGTGAAGACAATTACATAAACTTACGAATTTAGGTAAAAAATTGTTCTCTATTAGGTACAGTATCGTAAAACATATCGAAATGCTTTAAATTTCTTTCTTATTTAAAAAGAATACTATTAATAAACGAAAAATATCAACCACAAAACTACATATTTCCTTCGGCAAATTTCAATAAATAAATAAACAAATAAATAAATAAAAACTCACAATAATATTAATTATTTTAGATTTTTTTAACCTTTTTTTTGCCACCTTATAACGATGCTTTTTTTTTTTTAATCTGTTGACCCACAAACTCTACAGCCAAAATTTAAAACTTCTACTTTAATTAGATCATTTGCAACATTCGTTTAAAGTTTGCCAATTTTTTTCTCCTTTTCCCATTGCTAGAGGGCGCTATTAAAAGATTCGTAAAACAAAGCTATTCGAAGATTCGGAAAGAGCGAATCCTAGTATTTCGTCAAAAACTAAAGAAGTATTCATTTATCCTTTAAAACGAAAAGTCACATTTTATCATTAACCCCTGAAGTTAAGGGTTTTGTTGTTGCCAATCATAAAACGCTCTATATAAACTCTATTAAAATTATTGGGAAATTCGAGTATAAACTCTATTAAAATCATTGGGATATTCGAGAAGGGCGAATAGAAATATTTCGGCAATTCCTATTCAAGCCAAAACTAATTCCTTCCTTATCTGTAAAAAAACAGAAAAGTTGAATGAGTACAGACAGACAGACAGATAACGAAGTGAATATATATATATCTTTATAACACGAGCTACGATAAAACAAACAGTTTTTCTTTAATAATTAATTTTATTTAATATGGGATGTTACTTGAAATCAAATCTTTCTGAAAAAAAATAAATTGTGCAAACGTGTAAAAACGATTCATAATGGTATACTTCTTATAAAAATCTCCGTGTATGCATGTGAGTAATGGAAACTGTAATATTTCAGAATATGCCGGATGTAGCTCATGGCCATATAACTCTACAGTTGAAATCCAGGTTGGTGCAACGTACACATCGGATTCTTCTGGAATATTGAAAACGTCCTATTCTGGTGTCTATGAAGGGAATCTGAACTGCAAGATCGTACTGAAACCTCGCCTTTTTAATGGCATTATACTAAGCATCAGAAAACTTGATTTTAGACTCGGTTGCAGAGACAAAATCACGGTGAGTTTGCATGCTTCTTGAACGTTATATAGTTAATGCATACAATGTAGTGATATACTTGTTTTATGGAGAATAAAAATAAGCTTAATGTAGAAAATTCTATCTAATCCATGGTTTCTTTAGACGGTGTTTACGATAAACTAGCATTTGTCGAAATTTTAAAAATATTAAATACTCTACTGTACATACAGTTGTACTTAAAGATAGCTTAATATTGTTAACTATAATCTGAGTTTAGCCAGAAATTTTCGAGTCCCAACTCTTTTCGAGAATAAAAGTTTTGACCGAATCATAAAACATATGTACAGTCGCTCAAAAAACTATCCAAAAAAGTAACCTGTCCGGTACACAAACACTATCCGGTACAGCTCTCTACTGTTGTGCTGTCTAACTGCTTCCTCGGCTTTGTCAGCTAAACCATCAAGCCAAAGATTCTTATCAGCAGCTAACTGATCTTTTACACGTTTATTACGTTCTCTGTAATGCTTTCTATTAGGACTAGTAGGGTATTGATTAAGGACATTCCTGCAGTTCTTTCTTTCCGAAATAAGCTCAAGTGCCTTATCACTCAGATATTTCTGTCTCTTCTGCTCCTTTTTTCCCTAAAAGAGTACTGTTAGTGTCCAAAAAAGCCTGTTTAAAATGATCCCATTCTGCCTCAACTTCAGTAGTAAGCATACCATGACTGTCATAATGACTAAGTAACTTATCATGGTAAGCTTTGGTTATAACTGGATCTTTCAGATTTTCAGCTTCAATATTAAAAGTAAATTTTTGAACCCTAGCACAACACTTTTTAAGTTTAAGTTGCAAGACACTTTTAACAAGATAATAGTCAGATCCAATTTCAGCTCCCCTATATGCCCTGGTATTCCTAACAGAACTAGCCCATTTGCTATTAATTAATATGTAATCAATCATATTCTTATGCAGCCCATCAGGTGAAACCCATGTGTACTTATGTATGTCGCGGTGTTTGTAATAAGTGTTAGTTATTCTGAATCCATTGAGTTTACTTACCTGTAGGAGACGTTGCCCATTGCCATTGCAGCTACCAATACCAAAAGGGCCAATCACCCCTCCCCAAAGGTCAGAGTCAGTACCAACTTTGGCATTGAAGTCACCAAGAACAAGGGTAATATCTCCTTTCTTGACAGAATTCAAAATATCCTGAAGTTGTCCGTAAAACCTATCCTTCTCATCCTCATCGGCATCCTCAGTGGGGGCATAACAGCAGACAACATTCAAGTCTTTAACGCTTGTCTGAAATTTTGCTGTCAGAAACCTTTCATTAATGCACTCATATCCTAGAAGAGCATCACTAGCGTGTCTGCTGAGAAGCAGTCCCATGCCTTGGTGATGCTTATTGTCGTCCCTCCCTGAAAAGAGAAATTTAAGATTATTTTTAAGAATCTGATCTTTATCTGGCCTCTTGCAAGCCGAGAATATCTAAATTTTAATGGTGGAATTCTTGTGTGAGGACATCAAGAGAAAAAGCTCTGTGCAGAGTCCTCACATTCCAACTACCTATGGAGAGAAAATGGTTAGTGGGATGTTTAAAGAAACTATGTTTATTGAGAGAGGGAATGCCGACAATATCAAACAGCCCCCTAATCGCAGACATGGGGCAAAGACCCGTTCCCCCACCACTAAAGGCTGAAGCTATCTGCACTGGAAGACTTCCTCCAATGTAGAATTTGACGATGCCAATAGAAGCAAAGAGTTCAGGTGCCTGCGATGACCTCTGCTCAGGATTATCCACCAGCTGATAAACATATCCTGTGAATCTATTCACTTGGGGCTGTCATTAGTCCTAAATAATATCTGATGATTAAAGCCACTATCTGTACTGTTATTTTGCCCAGTGTGCTATTTCGCAATATAATATCCGCCGTAAAGAAGATAGTTACTAATAGCAGATATCGATTAGCGATAGCGGGTATGTACATACATCTGGGATCCCTGTTGTCATCAATGGTTGCTCGCCGTATAATATACCTGTAAGAATTGAAAGAATGCAGTTTAAATTTATTTTGACAGTAAAATAACGAACTGTCTTCTTTTAAATATAACTGAAGTTTAAAAAGTGTCTGAGCATTTAAAATTACTGTGCAGTAGAGAAAGGATTTCTCCAGTTTTTAATTTACCCATCATAAAATGTATTTTTTGCAGTAAAATATGAGAAAATGCATACCAAAATAATAAAATTGACTAATAATGTTAAAGATGTATTTGAAGCAAAGGGAAAAGAAATAAAGAAATTACGACTTATAAAAGTTGATTAAACTCGAAAAAGAAATAAAATTTTTAATTTAGAATTTAAGGGGAGAAAAATTTGGAAACCGTTCCTGTGAAAATTAGTCTCCAGTTTAACTTAAACATTATTGAATACGAATATATAGTTAAAGTTTTAAATTTTAAAATGAAGTGGGAAAAATTTGAAAGCTTTCTCGAGCTGGCCTTGTAATACCTGGCTGCACATCTTCAGAGTGCTCTTAGTATGCACGGAAAGTTTCAGGACTCTAGGTAACAAGGTCCTGGGTAGGGTTGATTTACCTCTGAGCAGCACAATAGTACAGAGAATAGGATAAATGATCGGGTCACAATGACCCCACGGGTTTAGAAAAAGTTGGGGGGAGAGGACCCACTGGACAGCGGTTAGAAGGCAGATGAAAGCCTCCTATCAAGACCATCCGTGCACAGGGTATGGCTTTCTTGCACGCATAGGTCTTTCAAAACCCATTAGTGTCTGCACTTTCCAATCTAGGATAGGGTGAAGGTTAGCAGTGTTAAATCTTAAAGCTGGCACAGTTGGGACTGGAATTTGTGAACTACGGGTTACGAGCCTGGGGCACTATTCACTTACAAAACTTTCTTTTTAGAAAATAAATGAAATATCGAAGTTAGAGGGAGTACATTCGCGTATTATCCCGCCCAATATCATCGAAATTTCAAATTGTAATATTGAATACAATAAGTGTAACAATAATTTCAAAAAATCGAAAACCTCCTTGATTTTAAAAGACACATTTTTTTTTCTTCTTCCAGATTAGAGATTCTAATGGATACCTCCTAGAAACATACTGCACCGACAAGGACGACTCAATGGAATTCACTTCGCATTACTCTTCGGGAGAAATGACAATTATCTTCGAAACAGCAAGTGGTTATGTTTCCAGTTTATATTCAGGATTCGAGCTTGTCTATACGGCCTACAGCAGTAAGTCACTTTCTTTGAACATTATAAAACATTTCAGGTTTTATAAGGGTGTTAATTATTTTAAAAACTTGATCTGCTGGGGAGATCCAGGAATGCCGTTTTCCGCCAGAGCCTTGCCTAGCAACAAGAAGGACAGTTCCTGGCCGACAGGAAAACAACATATGAGTTTAATCAAGTCTCGCGCTCGGAGTTGCATTCTAGAATGATCCACATTAGCTTGGAACGTGGGCGTACCTGACTGGATAGAGTGAGTGAGCCCCCCCCCCCCCCCGAAATACATCACGTGGCAGCACCTGTGGTATTTCTAACAAAGAAAGTGAATTTTCTAAAACACAGTTGTGTGTGGACTCTTGTAGAAGATCGTGTTGAGATCGTCGTCATGTCAATATTTAACGTTTTCTTTTGCGTAGGTGTCGGAAACACCTGAAGGCTTTGCCACAGCCTTCTTAGCAGTGGCGCCTCCGGTACAAAATTTTTTAGTGGACACTTTGACTACTACAGGAAGGGTCCAGATATAGAATTGAACCAGGACCAGATCTAGGAGAAAAAAAACAGGGGGAGGGGGAGGGACAAGAGACTGGATTTCTATTATAGTCTAACATTTCTCCCTCCGTTTTATAGATCTTTAAAAAATTCCTTAGTTTAACAGTTTTTTGCCTCCTATAGTCTTACCAGAATTCTCAAAGGGAATATTTATTATTTTAAACTTTTACTCGTCGTAAATTATCCGTTGAGCAGTTGTCTATTTTGATTATATTTAATTCACAATATTAGTTTATTATATATTTATTATTACATATATTAATTCTTTAACAACAAATTGTGAAGAAAGTGTCGTGGTAAAAAAATAAATTATAAGAAAAATGACTGAAAAAAAAAAATTTTTGGCTGACTTCTACAACATATCTTGCTTGGGTGATCCTTCTAAGGAACATAAGCTCCTTTCAGCATAGCTCTCTGAGTCATTGAGATACACAAGGTCCATTACTACGTCAAGGTAGTAATTTGAGATGGGGGATATACGGCAGACATATCGTTAATTGCTCTTCTTTCTCTTTTGCAGGCACTCCTTGCACTAGTTCAGAATTTAAATGTCCGAGAGGATGCATTTGGAAGTATCTCAAGTGCGACGGACACAACCACTGCGGTGACAGATCAGATCAATTGAATTGCGGTAAGTTTTGTAAGCAATGATTCCCAAAACGAAAAGAACTATAGCGATTTTATAAAAATATACTCTCTTTGAAAATCTAAAGGTTGGAATCTCCAAATGCTGAAAAATACAAAATAGGAGGGGAAATGTCAAAGGAAAAGCCTTTGGCATTCAGTGGTATTACATTTTAGAAACACGACCATGCCCAGTCCTAGAAAAAATCGTGGTGGGGGAAGGAGGCTCATAATACTTAATCGATGCAGAAAAATGTAAAAAGGGAGGCATGAGACTAGATTTCGATTTCATCATCATCATCATCCTCAAGCAGCGATGTGCTACGGAGGTCCAACCAGACTGTGCAATATAGTTCTCCAAGCGTATCTGTCCTGAGCTACATGTGCTGCATCTGGCCACTGCACACCAATTCTAATAAGGTCCTGTTTGACATTGCCTGCACATCGCATCCTAGGTCTCCCCCTCTTTCTGAGGCCTTTAGGCGCACTGTTCATAACCCTATTCGCTAATCTATAATTATCCATAAGGGCAACATGGCCAAACCAACGGAGTCTCTCTCTGCACAATATGCTGCTAAAAGGAGGTTTCCGAATCCTTTGCCTAACCTCATCATTACTTAAAAAGTTGAGCCACCTAATGTCTAAGATACTGCGTAAGCACCTAGTACCAAAAGCATCAAGTTTCGTGTTATCATGTTCACAAAGTGTCCAAGTTTCACTACCATAACTAACCCTAGAAAGAACCAAACTATTATACAGTCTAATTATAGTCTTTAGGTGTATACGCCTATTTCTCCACACTCTCCACGGTTCATTCTTTTCCCTGCGGAGTAATGGGGTATAGGTTACAGATAGTAACAACCTTTAATAGTGTTCAGGTAAAGATGTGAGCTTTTTCATAAGACAGAGAAACTTTACGAATAAGTCCTATTTTTTCAACCCCTGACTGCCGTCCACTCATTACTTCAATTTTAAGCTTAAGATGTAAAAAAAAGTAGAACACGAATCATAAATCGGAATTATTACAATTTTAGACCCGAGACAGATCCTTTACACAACACAACGCATGCTCGTGGTAGAAATTTCGCAAATAGGATGTCTGCATTGTTGAAGGAGGGGGTGTTGAGGTAAAAAGGGAGGAGAATAGGGGCTCTAAAAATATTTAGTCTTTCCCCCACACTTTACAAAATGAAAAATGGTTTTGTGATACATTTCTATCCCTAATATATCTGTGTAACGACAATGGTACGAAACACCTGCACATATTTTAACACATCATTCACAAGTTCTCTTTTAAAAATGGAGACTCTTATGGGTCTCCCTAAATGCCAAAATAATTCTGCAATTTCTCTATTTGGGTGTCCTATTGCGTTGGTTGTTGATTTGAAACGTACTGAAACTGAATTCCACATCCAGCTGTTGGAAAATTCGAATATTTTGAACAAATGTTGATAAAATATTTCTGAAGAGTGTAATAATCATGATGAAATTTTTCAGTTTTATATATGACAAACAATCAGGATAACATGTTATATATTAACGTCTTTAGAAACAGAAATTAGATATTGTTTGGCTTTTTCTAATCAAAAACTAAACATTTTTATTTTTAACATAGAGATGTGTCTTGTAGAGATGTAAGAGATTTTTTTGTAATATCGAGATGTTTATTTGTAACATAACTGTATCTCTCTCTTTATAGAAAAAAGTTATGCTTTTTTCTGCGTTTACATAAAAAAAACAAGCGAAATCCATAAAGAATAATTTTACAATAAAAACAATTGTTTTATTACAGTAATTCAAATTTTCTTCTATTATATTTATATATTATTGAATTTTCAAAATATTTTTCAGATGCATTCGTTACATCAGACTATAATGTAGTGATATCGTCAGAATATTCAGTAAATGTCGGCAGAGTAGTTGGCATTGTTTTTGGAAGTGTCTTTCTTTTAATAGCTTCTGTTGCTGGAGCAATATATTATCGGAAGCAAAGATACCTGGTAACGGTGGGGAATGTTGTACACAATCCTCCACCTCAACAACCGTATGTTGCTCAGTATCCTGCTCCGGGAATCTATCCAGGAAGCCTCTATCCACAGCAAGGACAAATGAATTATCCTTCTCCACAGCAAGGACAAATGAATTATCCTCCTCCACAGCAAGGACAAATGAATTATCCTCCTCCACAATATTCTCCAAGCAAAGTGCAGCAAACCGGACATGATAACGCAGGATTCCAATAACTTCTTGCTGTACGGGTTTTACTTTTTGATTGAACGTTCTTTATTAATATTTGATTTGTAAAAGGTTTCCCACCTATATTTTTTTGTGAAAGAGAATTATTTTGCAAAGTATTCAGCGATTACTAATACAGCTCTGTGATGAATAAAAGCGATGAATTATATTTGGTTTCATTTCTGCATTACTTTAAATCAAATGCATACAATTACAGATAAAAAAAATGAGCAATCGGCAAAGGAAAAACTTATTAAGAAATACTACGTGGTAGGTATGCTGCATAGTAACATTAATTCCCCAAGCATTTTGCGCAAATTGTATAAGGTTCTTGCCAAGTTAGTACTCGCAAAATACAGAGCGTTGTTTCAGTGGAAGAAATTGTAAAATGTGCTCATTTACGGTGAAAAAAAGATGAGCAGGTTTGGGTTAGGCTGTTTATCCTCTGAAGGGCACTATTTTTGCGCACATTGGGTCAAATGGAGAGGCCACAAAAATCCCATAGGTTCAGAGAAGGTTGGGGATGGAATCCACTGAACACCTGACAGATGGAAGCCCCTTTTGTCAATGCGATCCTACGTGTTCTTTTAAAAGTATACAGAGGAAGGCTCGCTTGGTGGGTATACTCAATAGGGGATACAACTCAATGTCTCATGCGATGGACGGCGACCTTTCCAAGCCCATCGGTCTCCCTTGGGAGACGGGGGTTCGTATCCAACTCACGGCAAAAACTGTTATTTTTTTATCTATCTTTTTAATTAGCAGTTAATGTAACCGCTATTAAATTTTTTATAAGAGTAAGTTTCGAATTACATACTTTTCAAATGACTCTCGATTGAGATTCAACGAAAGATTCAAAGAAAAGTGCAGCGGTTTTATATCTTTCATTGTCGGATAATTCATTGCTGTGGCCAAGTGGTTAGCATCCTTGACTTCTGATCAAAGAGACCCGGGTTCGAGCTCCAAAGGCTATTGATTAGAGGGACCCGGTTTCGAGTCTCGATAAGCTTGGATGTTTCTGTTCTTGTATTGTCCTTCTGCTGAGGTCTCATGTTCCTCACAGATTTTCTCTGCGACTTATTACATTGACAAGCTACTGTCAGATCTCTGGGGGAATCAGTTGCTTAAGGGGTAATTCATTTTATTGATCTCTGGGGGAATCAGTTGCTTAAGGGGTAATTCATTTTATTGATCTCTGGGGGAATCAGTTGCTTAAGGGGTAATTCATTTTATTGATCTCTGGGGGAATCAGTTGCTTAAGGGGTAATTCATTTTATTTTACTATTTATTGATGACATTGGTTGAGTTTATAGCATGCCACCGTGCGAAAAATCATTCAAGATTTTCCCGAATTTTTCATCATCAAGATTTTCCCTAAAAATATCAAATCAATAGATCTCCTACTGTGGCATATAAACTGACAGACTCCTATCAGACCTCTGTGGCAAGCAGCTGCTTGAGGGGGTATTTATTTTATTTATTTATTTATGATGTTGGAAAAACGTTTCGCTAGCGCAAAGAGTGATTATCATAAATAGTGCTTCAAATTCCAAGGGAATGCGAAGAAAACAAACGAAAGGAAACGAAACGAAGTTGTTTTGCGTCTTACACTAAACAGTAAGGAAAGGAAAACACCCTGAAAATTGTATAACGTGGTACAAAGGTTAAATTGATAAGGATGACACTCATGCATTGCATCGTTTCTAGGGTAGAACTAATGAGCCGATAATACTTTGACTTTGGATGAGATAAAAAACAGTTCTCTTACATCAGTCTGCACCTGAAACGTCAGCTTTCGAGCAGGTGCATTCATTCAAACATGCATAAAATATAGAGACGTAGTAGAACCACAGACAAAATGGATATCTTTTGTTGTCTGATGGTGATTTTTCTGTACTTTCTGATCGGTACATCAGGGTTCCACTTTGACAACGAGTAAGTATGATAATAGCTGTGATTGCTCTCTCTTTCAATGCTTTTTTTTTTTTGCTATTTCAATGCTATTTGCAGCTAACTCGTTTTCAGTTTCAAAACCGTATCTCAACATGGCGAACTTAGCTCAATGTTGCTGCTCGTTAGTTAGCAAAAACCCCTTTTTTTCTCGTCATTCGTAAGATTTTGCTTTTGTCAAAACAGTTGCTCCACTATATCTTCCCGACACATTGACCTGTCTCAAAGAGTTGTATGTCAAATGCAAGCTTGTGAGGCGATGCGTGTCATCAGGACTGGACTTATGCATAAGCTAACTAAGCTACAGCTTAAAGCGCGACAATATGAGGGCGCCTCAAAGAAATGCATTTCAAGTTTTACTGTGTTACGAAAAAAAATTTTAATATTTAAATTAATCTATTGGGCAATATAGCTTTAAATATCATAGCTTACCAATGGTGGAATAATTTTCACCACTTCAATTTTGGGTTTATTTTTAAGTGTTCCCTTGAATCAGAATATTATATATATACGGGGAGGACATATATATTTATAGGTGTGTGTATACGAGGAGGACATATATATATTTAGGTGTGTGTGTGTGTGCGCCAAGGGGCCATGCCCCCCATTCAGAATGCTAGTAAAGGTGATAGACGCAAAAATTATTAAACGCATTTATATTACATGTATTTTTAAAGAAATGTCTCAAATATTATTTTTTAAATATTATTAAAAATAGTTTTTCCAGATCCTCTATATATATATATATATATTTCGACTTTCGAATTTTTGGGGCATCTTAAATTTCTATAGCTTAGGGCCTCTCAAATTTGCCATAACTTAAAGCCTCGGAAGATTAAAGCCTTGCCCTGAGTGTCATAGAGTACAAAAAAAAGTATCCTTCATGAGGTGTTCTTCCCCATAAAAAAAGGGAAAGGGGAATTGTGTTCCACAAAAACAAAACTAGTTGATTCACTCTATCTTCTAAAAGCGAAAGGACGACAGTTACGAATTAGGTATTAATTAAAACTTCTGATGTTGAAGTATCTAGTTTCCTGTTATCTTGTTTACAAAGCGTCCAAATTTCACGACCATAACTAATCTTAAAGAGAACCAAAATATAAAGAGTCTAATTTTAGTCTATAGATCTGTACGCACATTTCTCCACACGCTCTATAGATTCTTTAAAGTTCATGCAGCATTCTCTATTTATCTGTTAATCTCATGCCGCACATCACCAGTATCTGTTACATAGCTCCCAAGATTATTAAACTGAGACACCTTCTCAAGAGCACAGCCAGTTCAGTTATTAACTGAACGACAGCCTGCCTGTGAACGTCGTGTCACGTGACACGAAGGTTGCCAGATTAATATTAGAATGACCTATTTTGAACTGTATGCAAGCAAAAATAGCTGAGATATTAGAAAAATACGTTACAGAGGAACGGCGTTCCGTTGCGTTCCGGTAGGTTTTATTTTGGGATTTGACACTATTAATTCTTTTGGAATACCAACTTTGAACTGGATGCATGCAAAAATAGCACAGATATTAGAAAAATACGTTACAGAGGAACGGCGTTCCGTTGCGTTCTGGCAGGTTCTATTAGGTTTCTATTAAAAAAATATGTTACAGAGGAACGGCGTTCCATTGCGTTTCGTCAGGTTTTATTTTCGGATTTGACACTATTAATTCTTTTGGAATACCAACTTTGAACTGGATGCATGCAAAAAAAGCTGAGATACTAGAAAAATACGTTACAGAGGAACGGCGTTCCGTTGCGTTCCGACAGGATTTATTTTCGGATTTAACACTATTAATTCTTTTGGAATACCAACTTTGAACTGGATGCATGCAAAAATAGCTGAGACATTAGAAAAATACCTTACAGAGGAACGGCGTTCCGTTGCGTTCCGGTAGGTGTTATTTTCGGATTTGACACTATTAATTCTTTTCGAATACCAACTTTGAACTGGATGAATGCAAACATAGCTGAGATATTAGAAAAATACGTTACAGAGGAACGGCCTTCCGTTGCGTTCCGGCAGGTGTTATTTTCGGATTTTACACTATTAATTCTTTTGGAATACCAACTTTGAACTGGATGCATGCAAAAATAGCAGAGATATTAGAAAAATACGTTACAGAGGAACGGCGTTCCGTTGCGTTCCGGTAGGTTTTATTTTCGGATTTGACACTATTAATTCTTTTGGAATACCAACTTTGAACTGGATGCATGCAAAAATAGCAGAGATATTAGAAAAATACGTTACAGAGGAACGGCGTTCCGTTGCGTTCCGGTAGGTTTTATTTTCGGATTTGACACTATTAATTCTTTTGGAATACCAACTTTGAACTGGATGCATGCAAAAATAGCAGAGATATTAGAAAAATACGTTACAGAGGAACGGCGTTCCGTTGCGTTCCGGTAGGTTTTATTTTCGGATTTGACACTATTAATTCTTTTGGAATACCAACTTTGAACTGGATGCATGCAAAAATAGCAGAGATATTAGAAAAATACGTTACAGAGGAACGGCGTTCCGTTGCGTTCCGGTAGGTTTTATTTTCGGATTTGACACTATTAATTCTTTTGGAATACCAACTTTGAACTGGATGCATGCAAAAATAGCAGAGATATTAGAAAAATACGTTACAGAGGAACGGCGTTCCGTTGCGTTCCGGTAGGTTTTATTTTCGGATTTGACACTATTAATTCTTTTGGAATACCAACTTTGAACTGGATGCATGCAAAAATAGCAGAGATATTAGAAAAATACGTTACAGAGGAACGGCGTTCCGTTGCGTTCCGGTAGGTTTTATTTTCGGATTTGACACTATTAATTCTTTTGGAATACCAACTTTGAACTGGATGCATGCAAAAATAGCAGAGATATTAGAAAAATACGTTACAGAGGAACGGCGTTCCGTTGCGTTCCGGTAGGTTTTATTTTCGGATTTGACACTATTAATTCTTTTGGAATACCAACTTTGAACTGGATGCATGCAAAAATAGCAGAGATATTAGAAAAATACGTTACAGAGGAACGGCGTTCCGTTGCGTTCCGGTAGGTTTTATTTTCGGATTTGACACTATTAATTCTTTTGGAATACCAACTTTGAACTGGATGCATGCAAAAATAGCTGAGATATTAGAAAAATACGTTACAGAGGAACGGCGTTCCGTTGCGTTCCGACAGGATTTATTTTCGGATTTAATACTATTAATTCTTTTGGAATACCAACTTTGAACTGGATGCATGCAAAAATAGCTGAGATATTAGAAAAATACGTTACAGAGGAACGGCGTTCCGTTGCGTTCCGACAGGATTTATTTTCGGATTTAATACTATTAATTCTTTTGGAATACCAACTTTAAACTGGATGCATGCAAAAATAGCTGAGACATTAGAAAAATACCTTACAGAGGTTTTTTTATTTAAATTAAAAGTAATAAATGGAAGGTAAATATTTTTTTCACTGACCCTATCATTATGGTATTACAAACATAAAATGAAATCAATGATTATGTACAATATCAGGTAGAGGAAAAAATGCATTGCAGGTAAATGACTCCTTTGGAATCTAGTTCAAAGTTGATGATCGTATTCAATTAATAGTGGAAATTGCAAAAATAAAACGTGACGGAACGCAAGGTAACGCCGTTCCTCTGTGCCGTATGTTTGGAATAAGTAAATCAAAATCAGATTAACTTAAGATCTTGTCAGTGGCGTATCTGGAGTGGGGGGAAGGGGAGCAGACACTCTCCCTGAGCACCTTCTCCATAAGTGGGCCCTCTTATTTTGTATATGGAATGGCGCCTTTTTTAAGTGGTCGCTCCTCCTGATGTTAGAACCTGGCTACGCCACTGGATGTATTATTATTGATTACTAGCAGATTTTTCCGGGTGAAACTTTGTACAATTTAGAGTAGATGGCACTCCCCACGTCGCAAGGTGTCAGTCGTCGTTGTCATTCGGTAGCTCGCCAGACAAGGGATCTGTGGTTCCCAGGTTCGAATCTCAGCTGGGTCAACTTTGAGATTTATCTCCGCAAAACTCCCGCCCTGCCCACGGTCAGTAGGGGACAACGATGGGTTTGGAAATATCGCCTTTCGTCGGATGGGACGTTAAGCCGTGGCACCGGTGCGGAGAGCCTGTACCCTGTACCCGTTAAAGAACACACTGGATGGGGTTGACGGGAGGCTACCATCTGTTTGTCTCCCAACAACTATTCCAAGTGGGTCCGCTGCCCGAACCTTCTCTGAGCCTTTCGGGATCCTTGTGACCTGAACATTTGGTCCATTGTGTGCAAAAATGTGACAGCCCAACCCAACCTCTCCCTACGGTTAAGTTTTCCCCTTTTCCTTTAGGGAAGGAAAGAAATGAACATAGTTCGAAGTACCCATTATCCTCCCACGTCAGAAGTTTCTAAACCAAAAACCGGAGTTTCCTCGCTAAGATGATCGAACTTTTCAAATCATTTCGTACCACAAAACTATTTATTACTCAACCTAATACTAAAACGTTTATTAATTATTTGTATGTTCTTTTATTAGCTTTTGCAGACTTTTCAAATTAAGTTACATCAATTTAAGTTAGTGATTTTAACTTCCAATACGAATTTAGGTTTTGAAGCTTTCATTCCAGCAAAGAATCTCGGTTCCGCTGGTGCATAATTGGAACTAGAGGTCCTGTATAGTTAGAGGCTGCCCATCTCGGTGATTCACTGCCATTGGTTCATTAAGTTGCAAGGTTTATGGGCACCATGTTTTGTCGTGCTGTGAGACGAAAGCCTCTTAGTTAGTGTGGAATTCTAGTTACTCGGTTGTTATATTTTACACATTTCTTCCACTTTCTTTTGTCTATTAAACTTTCATATTTAACTTAAGATATTAACTTAAGATCTTGTCAGTTGCGTATCTGGGGGGGGGGGGAAGGGGAGCGGACGCTCTCCCTGAGCACATTCTCCATAAGTGGACCCTCTTATTTTGTATATGGAATGGCGCCTTTTTTAAGCGGACGCTCTCCCTGAGCACATTCTCCATAAGTGGACCCTCTTATTTTGTATATGGAATGGCGCCTTTTTTAAGTGCTCGCTCCTCCTGATGTTAGAACCTGGCTACGCCACTGGATGTATTATTATTGATTACTAGCAGATTTTTCCGGGTGAAACTTTGTACAATTTAGAGTAGATGGCACTCCCCACGTCGCAAGGTGTCAGTCGTCGTCGTCATTCGGTAGCTCGCCAGACAAGGGATCTGTAGTTCCCAGGTTCAGTCTCAGCTGTGTCAACTTTCAGATTTTTCTCCGCAAAACTTATTGCGCTGCATTAAAGTGCAAAAATTCCACCCACAGAAATAAATGAATGAATGTTTTTTCCAAGAAACTACGTCAGAAGTACAATAAACCAACAAATAATTTCTTTGAAAAACGAGCTAATGTTTTCACTTTCTCGTCTGCCCATGCTAATGTTTATTCGTCTGTCTGTCCGTCTGTTTGTTAATTGTTGTCTGTCCGTCTATAGACAATCAACTTTTTAACTTTTAGAGATAAATGAAAATTTTTTTTGGGTTGGATTAGGTGTGAAAGAAATATTGCGATTGGCAATTTTGAAATCTAATAACTTGAATAGCGTTCTCTAGCGGTGGAAAAAATGTAAAATGCTAAAATTTCAAACGAATATTGCAAGCAAGCTATTAACACTCATCATCATCATCATCATCATCATCATCCTCCTCAAGCAGCCATGGGCTACGGAGGTCCAACCAGACCACGCAGTTTAATTCTCCAAGCATATCTGTCCTGAGCTACATCTACTGCATCTGGCCACTGCACACCAATTCTAACAAGGTCCTGTTTGACATTGTCTGCCCACCGCATCCTAGGTCTCCCCTTCTTTCTGAGGCCTTTAGGCACACTGTTCATAACCCTATTCGTCAATCTATAATTATTCATACGGGCAACATGGCCAAACCAACGGAGTCTCTCTCTGCACAATATGCTGCTTAAAGGAGGTTGCAAACTCCTTTGCCTAATCTCATCATTAGTTACAAAGTTGAACCACCTAATGCCCAAGATACTGCGTAAGCATCTGGAATCAAAAGCATCTAGTTTCCTGTTATCTTGTTTACACAGCGTCCAAGTTTCACTACCATAACTAATCCTAGAAACAAACAATCTATTATACAGTCTAATTTTAGTCTTTTGGTGTATACGCCTATTTCTCCACACTCTCCATAGATTCTTAAAAGTCCCGGCAGCAATCCCTATTCTTCTGTTAATCTCATGCCGCACATCACCATCATCTGTTATATAGCTCCCAAGATAATTAAACTGTGACACCTGCTCAAGATTACAACCATTTAGATTAACTGAATCACAACCTGCCTGACCAATTTTCATCACTTTAGTTTTCTCTCTGTTTATAACCAAACCTACTCTACTACCAGTCTCATCAACAGCTCGAATGAAAGTTCTCAGGAATCGGAGAACAGCTTCGAAACGCCTGCTTTCAACCTCGATGCATTTGCATATAAAGCGCCATTCATTTGCATACCATACCTCAATCCTGCGTCGTATTTTACCTACGAAACACGACTTTCGTGCATTTCTATTGTCGGAGTTTTACGATATCGCAATTTAGTTATTTACTGTTTAATTTATGGAAACCAGTGGATTTATTCAGGCTCTTTTATATCTTATAAGATTATAAGAATCATATTTAAATATTTCAATCAGATGTATGTAAAACAGGTCTAGAGGTTAAAACATTTAAGAGCAGCAAGGTGTTCTAAGAAACTTGTCAAAAAGTTAACGGCTACTGAAGGAATGGGGCGGGGGTGGCTCAGTTGGTAGCGTACCAGGCTCGTAATCTGCAGTTCCCAGGTTCGAGTCCCAGCTGGCCAGCATTGAAATTTATCTCCGCAAAACTCCCCGGCCTGCTCACGGTCAGTAGGAGACACCGATGGGCTTGGAAATATTGCAATCTATCGGATGGAACATTAAGCCGTGGCCCCATGTGCGGGATAGCCATACCCTGTGCACGTTAAAGAACAAGCTGGATGGCCTTGACGAGAGGCTACCATCTGTCTCCCAACAGCTATTCCAGTGAATCCCCTTCCCAAACCTTCTCTGAGTCCTTGGGGTTCTTGTGACCTGACCATTTAACCCATTGTGTACAAAAAAGTGCCGCTCAGAGGTAAAATAAAACAATTGAAAGAATCATTTGTTTTCATTTTTAAAATATGTTGTTATTTATGAAATGGTTTAAAATAATACTACTTGTTTCAGTTTTAATTTCGAAGGTAAATTCTTTTGTCTAGCATTGCTGTTGTTCAATGTTCAAACTCTCATAACTCTTTAAATTCTGAAGGAATAATGTTTAAAATCGATATTTAGATAAGATTGATTAATATCTTTATTTCCCCTTTATTCACATTTTCCCATAAAACGCTTCTTTTAAATGTTACAGAGCTTCGAAGTTATTCCCATTGACGTAACAGGGGATGGAGTGGTCATAATTCGATAATCAATTAGTTAAGCGTATAATTATAAAAGTGTTTTCTCAATTAGCTTTATATTTCACTTGTTTTCATTTTTTCCCATTATATTTCAGATACCTCCATAATTACAACATATGATTTTGATGTGACATCGTCAAGAACTCCTATCGATATCGCCAGAATAATTGGCATTGTTTTTGGGAGTATCTTTTTCCTGATAGCAATTGTTGCTACAGCAATATATTATCGGAAGTGGAGTAATCGGACAACAGTCGGTACTGTGATGCATCTTCCACCTCAACAACCCTACGGTGCTCAGTATCCTGTCGCTGGAATGTATCCAGGAAGCCTCTCTCCACAGCCAGGACAAATGAATTATCCTTCTCCGCAGCCAGGACAAATGAATTATCCTCCTCCGCAGCCAGGACAAATGAATTATCCTCCTCCACAGTATTCTCCAAACACGGTGCAGCAAGCTGGATAATGCAGATTTCCATTCACTTTTTTTGTTCTACGGACTTTTGTTTCTTAAACTACCTCTCTCAATATTTTATTTGTGAAATGTTTTAGATCAATTATATATATATGACGGCAAAATAAATATTCCTTTTTAATGCAGCTCTGTGATGAATAAAAAGTCGAATTATATTTATTTCTATTTCATTTCTTCATTATTTTGAATAAAACTAATAAAAGGTGAAACTGCAGAAGAAAATTTCGCTCTGAGAAATAAGGAATGATTGATAACAGAATAATGATCAGAGTGTACGCTATATATAAATATACATATAAAATCCTCAAGCAGCCATAGGCTTTGGAGGCTCAACCACACTGTGTAATATAGTCTACCAAATACTTCTATTTTGGCGACTGCAGGACAATTCCAACAAGATCTCGTTTGACATTATCTACTCGCTGCATCCTAGGCTACCCCTTTTTCACATTGTTCATAATTCTATTCATTAATCTCAAATTATGCATGAAAATGACATGTTCAAACCAATGCAGTCTCTCTTTGCACGATATGCTGCTCAAAAGTGGTTAAACGTCAAGCCACCTAATATCCAAGATACTCCGCAAGCATCTAGAAAAAAAATCAAGTTTCCTGTTTTCTTGTTTACAAAGTGTCCACATTTCACTACCGTAACAGATCCCAGAAAGAACCAAACTATTATACAGCCTAATTTTATTATTTGGGTGCATAGGCCCACTTCCCTACACTCTCCATAGATTCGTAAAAGTCCCAGCAGCAATCTCTACTCTTCTGTTTATCTCATGCTACACATCGCTAGTATGTGCACCCGAAAAAATCAACTGAGACACTTGCTCAAAAGTGCAACCGTTCAAAATAACAACTATAGTCTGGTTAGCTGATGTTTATCACTTTAGTTTTTTTTATCACCAAACCTGCTCTATTAGCAGTTTCATTTCTCAGCTCGAATGAAAGAGTTCATCTCATCAACATCATTTCCCAAAAATGCCAAATCATCAGCATAATCTAAATCAGAAAGTTTCAGATCTCCAGAAAATTTAAGGCCAAAATATTTCTCTTGCAGTGAATTTCCCATAACATAATCAATAACCAAATAAAAGAGTAAAGGAGACAAAATGCACCCTTGTCGAACACCAGAAGTAATGCTAAACCAATTGCTACAAGCCTTACCAACGACTCAGACACGACTCAGTGTTATTATAGAGAGCTTTCATTATGTTAACTAACTTGGCTGGTAATCTCACCTGATTAGTAAAGATATCAAAATTTTTCCTGATATGCCATACGATCTCACAATCAACCACAAATTTGGACAATCAACAGACTCAAAAGCTTTTTAAAATCTACATAGCTAGTAACCACAGGTTTCTGAAACTACACATTTCTGAAGAATCTGCCTAAGCGAAAATATCTGATCTACACGTCCACTACCACTTCAGAATCCACACTGATCATCACGCAGGTTTTCATCAACCAAATTCTTAATTCAACTAAGCATAAACATGGAAAGAACTTTACCAGGCACAGAAGTAACCTGATTCCTCTATAATTATCACAAGATCTGCAGTCACCTTTTTAAAAAATAGGGAAAAATAATAGATCTAATAAAACGTTTAGGAGCAACACTTTTATCATTAAAATTTTCAGAATTTCAGTCAGCTATGTAACAATAGAAATATTTCCAGCTCTAGGCATTACAGTTGAGGATTTATGCGGTTATAACTTAGAGGTAGCCAAAATAACTTTCGATTGCTGATAAGAATCCAATCTGGCAGTTAAGTAGACTGTTACAGATGTCTAAGGGAGAAGAGAGCTAGCTTCCATAGACGTAATGTAAACTTTTCGATTGCAGACCGCCGAGCAAAGTTTTCAATTGCTTACACCACGTGATAAATTTTGCATACACTTTGACTCTGAAAAATGTTCATTTTCTTCATGAGGTACACTCATATTTTTCTTTTCGTTTAGAAAGAAAATATCAAGAAGTAATGAAATCATTTTCTTTAATAAAATCCAATTTTGTAAAACTGGTAGTAGCTATGCTACAGAACAATATTTAAATATTTTGAACAACCTACAGCATTTGGTATATTATAATAAATTGAGATTTATGTGTCAAAGAACGATAACATGATCTATATTATTATATTTTATACAATTGCTGATATTTTCAATGAATATCATATCGAATTTTTTACTTGTATAAACGTTCAACAGATGGCAGCAGGCACTTCCCGTATCAACCATAAAAAAAGAATTACCCTATTAGAGCAAAGTGCAGAAGCCAATGTGCATCGATATGCTCCAGGGAACACAAACATGCAACATACATTGACGTATATATATTCGCATAATGATTAAATGTATTAATTTACATATTAATTTTAAATATTCTGCAAAATTACTCAAAATAAACATACAACGGCTTTTCCAGGTATCGTAAAATGTACTCCTGAACGGGATAAAACACTCATTGAATAACTTTAGAGTCAGCTACCACTGTGCCAAACAGCCATGGCTGTTAGATATTTGGAAACACTAGTTAAATCGCAATATATATATACCAATAGTAAGACAAACCATAGCTGCATTGGGCTAAAATGATTACACTGCGCATGCGCAGATCGCCCCTACAGTTATTTTTGTGCCTGGACATCAATTTGCCACGTTCAGCTTCGTTAAAATTCCGCAGAACGGCGCCACTTACGCTTGTGCAAAGCTAGCCTTCTTCTCCTTAGACCTTCTTTGTACAAGTAACCAGAATTTTTATAACTGAGGTACACAAAACGTTTGGGCCGAATGGAAATGTTTGCTATGGGCCAATAATTGAAAGTGAGCTGAAATAAAAATAACAAAAAAAAGTAATTTTGTTTTCTATATTTTAATTGTCATAGGCATGGATGTGTGTGCTGTTTTTCTGCTGAGGTCCTGCCATCCTCACGGACCTTCTACTATGGCATATAAACTGACAGGCTCCTGTCAGACCTCTGTGGATTCTGTCAGACCCTCTGTGACAAGCAGCTGCTTGAGGGGGTATTTATTTATTTTTATTTATTATGTATAGGTGTAAAATAACGTAAAAAAATTAGCCATAAAGTTTATTTTAATGTCGAAACTGAAGTTGGCTTGTCGAGGCAGTATGTAAAGTGGGATGACTCTATCCAAGAAATGAGCTGTTGAACATTTGACTTTAGTGATTTTGTAGATAGTTTTATATTATTCAATGACTTTATAGATAGTTTTATATCATTCAATACTTTTCAAGTAGCTACTTAGAAAAAGGTCTCATACGCTCTTCTCAGTATAAAACGTCATAGAGAAGATGAGATCTCAGCAGACAGATAGCACAGGATAAAAGGATTTCCTTTGATCAGTAGACAAGCACGCTAACTATTGAGCCGCAGGAAGAGTTCAAGATACAATACTGAAACAAGAAAATATTTCAAATGTTCATGCGAATCTATTTAATTGCCTCGCAGTATAAATTTTGATATCTATTATTAATCAGGTGAGATTTTCCTTGATCTGTATCTTTTCAACAACGAAACCTACCTTCCAAAGAAGCTGCCACTCTCAATAATAAACCTTCTTCCGATTGTAAAAAACACAAGAAGCATGGAGACGGAGAATTGTTTAGGTTCTTCAATCAGAGGAAATGAATGAAGAAAATTAGAGCAGGACCAAAGGGGGAAAAATGTAGTTGATAAGATATTGATAAGAATGCCACTCATGCGGCCGCAGATTTCCAAAAACACCACTTGTTTGGCGATAATACTCCGATAGTTCATGAGATAAACAAACATTCATGTGCCTTTAAACACATCTATCTGCAACTAAAGAGCTGAAGCAACTTGTGTAAAAGAAGATCTCCCACACAAACCTCAGCGACGTAGTAGATAGGATCACAAAATGGATGTCTTGCCTTTTTCACTTGTAATTCTTCTGCACTTTCTGATTAACAGCTGTCATCGGGTTTCTGCTTTGAAAACGAGTAAGTACGGCAATGCTTTGAATATGTAATTGTACTCAATTCGATAAATCAGAATATATCATTAGAATATGCGAAATAAATATCACTAGTTTTGCAATGGATATCATGATAACCACGCCGAAACGTTTTGGATAGATTATGCAACAGCAATCGTCGAAAGTTCGCAACTGTTTTTCGGAATTTGTCACATTTGTCTGAAAAATAAGTATTCCGTTTTAGCATTTACAAGCACAACAGAACTTCCACATCATTGATGGAATAGAAAAAAATTCTTGAGTTTTAATTATCTGGGTGAATCTACCAACGAATAAATCGGATATTAATTCCTCTTTTATATTAAACCACTCTGCAAGCTTTTGAATAAACTTAATAACTAAATGACTTTTGAATAAACTTAAAATAACACACTCACTGCAAGCTTTTGAATAAACTTATGATTTAATAGAAATAAATTTAATAACTGCTCACAATGTCCTTTTTAGTGAAAAAGAAGCTTTTGATTTGCAGCATTAGTTTTTTTTTTTCGTTATAGCCGTCCCGTGGCCGAGTGGTTAGCGCGCTTGGCTACTGATCTAAGGGACCTGGGTTCGAGCCCCGGATTAGGCGTCGTTTTTCTGCTGAGGTCCTGCCATACTCTCAGATCTCCTACTGTGGCATATAAACTGACAGTCTCCTGTCAGACCTCTGTGGCAAGCAGCTGCTTGAGGGGGTATTTATTTTTTATTTATAGATGTGATTTGTCGTCCAGTAGCAAATGACATCTGGTATCGGGGAAAAATTGTCTTCAGCTTGATGGGATACAAACTCTCGACCTCCTGATAATATGTCATATTTTTCTTACATCTTAATTGACGTTCTTTTAAATTAAAAATCTGCCAAACGCAATCTGTGGTACCCATTTAAGGCAACAGATGGGATTATTTCGACTTCCTGCAAGTATTTTCTCCATTGTTTAGATACCAGGAAAATGTCGATCACAGATCCATTGCATCTGCAAGTATATCTAGTGACTCTCTTTTTAAAACCATCTATTTCCAATCATTAGCAAATTTTAATTCATAAATCAGTCTTTCTCTTTCCTCATTTCTTCTACCAAATCCGAAAGGTCCCAGGAGATCAATGCTCTCTTGCCCTCCCCATACAAACTCTAGATTTACATATTATGGACCCTAAGAACCGGATCTATAAACTTTATACAGAAAGAAGCAAAATGGGAACACTACACCAAATTTGTGACCGATCAGTCAGGTACGTGTGGAATTACAGGGAGCAGAAAACTTCCACCAACAGTGACATCATTGCGGACGTAAACTCGTATCCTCACACCCTTTTGCAGCACGCGTAAAAACTTGAGTCATTTATTACAAAATAAGACCCGAACAATGCTGCACAATTCTGATAGTTTAATATATACGAACCGTCCTGGTGGTCAAGTGGTGAGCGCGTTTCGCTGCTGATTAAAGGGCTCTGTGTAAGGCAAGGATGTTTTTGTTGTCTTTCTGTTGAGTCTTGCATTCCTCACAGATCTTCTCTATGGCGTATTCCACAAAGATCTGATCCCAGGTTCGAGTCCCAGCTCGGTCAGCGTTGAGATTTATCTCTGCAAAATCCCCCGCCCTGCCCACAGTCAGTAGGGGACCCCGATGGGATTGGAAAGGCAGCCGTCCATCGGATGGGACGTTAAGCCGTGGCTCCGTGTGCGGAAGAGCCATAGTCTATGCACGTTAAAGAACACGGTGGATGGCCTTGACGAGAGGCTACCATCTGTCTCCCAATAGCTATTCCAGTGGGTCCCCTCCCCCCAACCTTCTCTGAGCCTTCGGGGTCCATGTGACCTGGCCATTTAGCCCATGGTGTGCAAAAAAGTGCCGCTCAGAGGTAAAACAACCCAACCCAACCCACAAAGATCTGAAAAGAACCTGTCAATTTAATAGTGACAGAAAAGAACTTGATAATGATTCATGCAACTGTTTGAGAATTAATGAATCATTGCAGAACAACCAAAGGGTATGGCCATATAGAAAACGGCTCATGTTCCGAAATTTTCTGAAAACATGCGGTAATGAGATTATAAACGATATTTTGATTCCACACTTGGCTGATTCACTCCCTCTATTTCCTTGTATCTTTTGTTGGCTTTTTTATACTGAGGCTGACGAATTCATAAGAAACGAGAATTCATGAGTGTACGGTAAAACATCAACTTTTAATATAAGCTTATTTGCACAATCGGTGCATATTCCACGTCGCCATTGTTCGAAAAATAACGCGCGATAAAAATGGCAACTGACAGGCTCCTATCAGACCACTGTGACAAGCAGCTGCTTGAGGAGTAATACATATGTAATATATAAAAAGAGTAAATCATTTAATTCGTGGACTGCAGCCGCTAACAATGAGCAGTTTTTCGTAAGAGTTAATAAAAAATGTGTGGCAACACAGCGATTCTTCAAGAGCACAGAGCGGTGTGTACAAGTCAATGGTGGCTCGTGACTCAAATTTTTTGTGGGGCACTTTGACTACTACAGACAGAGCCCGGATGTAAGGCTGAATGAGTCAGAATAGAATTTGCTATTCTGGAATATTCAGTTTTGTGAGAAGTTTTGTCCTGTCCGTATGTATGGAAATAAATTGGGGAGATGTTTGATATTGAATTGAACCGAATGGAACTGAAAAGATGCTTCGTAATGCACATATTCTTTTTTTTTCCAGCTATTCTCGACTCATTATTTAAAACAAAATTTCCGAAAAAAGCAAACTCGAAAAGGTGTTCTTGTATTCTCTACTTCAATTAGGCATTTTGCCCCTCTACTGCAGTAATTTTCTATATATATATGCATTTTTCTGCCTAGTGGCATTTTTAGAAACTATTCGTAAAATTATGTCTAACATATAGGTTTGCTTTTTTTTACTTCTTTCCGATTATAAATTTATATATTTATTATTTCAAACTAAATTACTCGTCGTAAATTATCACTTGAATTTGCCTATTTTGATTATATTTAATTTACAATATTAATTTATTATATATATTTATGTATATTAATTTATTTTACAACATATTAAAAACATGTGATACGGTTATAAAATGAGCTATAAAAATATGGGGATAAACTATAATAACATAAGACCTTTAAGTTGCAAGTGAGAAAAAAAATATATTTAGCCGACTGAGCAATGCTTTGCTGACATGAAGTTATATTGAAATATATTATTATATTATTTTTATTATTTTTATATTCTCTTGTGTATCAAATGTTTAACACAATTTCTATTTTCATATCTAACTCTGATCTTAAATTCTTCACACATAAGTATCTTTCTTTGGCAAAATAAGAAGTTGGCAACCCAGTTCAAACGTTTCTTGCCAGGAAAGTTTAAGCTTGTTGAGTCTGCCACAGTCAAATGACGATTTTCGCTAAGTAACAAGATCTTTGACTATTGGCTGCTTTGGCAGAATCAGCCAATTAAGTGTTATGGGCCACTACAGAATGGTGACCCACCGCCTGCAATTCAGCGCATGAACGTTTGTGTTACGGCTATAATAGAAAATGCTAAGATTCCGGACGGTGGCCGTAATGTTAAAATTCGTATTGAAATACGAAAGTAGCCGTCATAGCCCTGATTCACAAAGTAAATGCTTTGATTATCTACGTTAGGGATTCTCAATGTGAGGTATGCGGTAAAATTTTTTGGGGTACGCCGTGAGAGCTCAAAAGTCGCTAGATCTAGTAACAAAGTAAAAATAACCATTGTTGTATAATAACTATAGTTTTAGCTATCTATACAAGGGGGACGCCAGTTACAACCACATTTCCAGGGGGGTACGTGAAGCATTAAAAAAAGTTGAGAACCATACTATAACTATAGTTTTATCTAGGTATACAAGGGGTACGCCAATTACATACACATTTCCAGGTGGTACGTAAAACATAAAAGATTGAGAACCACTGGTCTACGTAATAATATAAAAAAATAAGTACCCCTCAAGCAGCTGCTTGCCACAGAGGTCTGACAGGAGCCTGTCAGTTTATATGCCACAGTAGGAGATCTGAGAGGATGGCAAGAACCTTAGCAGAAAAACGACACACACATCCATGCCTAATACCGGGGCTCGAACCCAGGTCCTTTAGACCAGTAGCCAAGCGTGCTAACCACTCGGCCACGGGACGGCTCGGTCTACGTAACACGGCAAATAATGATTACAAAACAAATATGAAAATTATGTTGATTTAGATATGGCAAATAATGAATACTAAATTTGAAATTGGTGTATTATTTTTTGTGATTATTTTTGGTGAGGCAATGCCCTATGTGGCCTAATGGACGGACTGCCCCTGGTACAAGTAGAAACCCTAGTATAAGCAGAGCAGTATGCAGTCAGTCTTTGTCATTTCCTTGTTTTGGGAAGATGGGTAGTTTTCGTGTGTGTGACATTTTGCGGGCTACGGCTGATTTGGAAACTGAGCTGAGATTGATTTGACATCAATGATGTTCAAACAGTTTCCCGAACAAGAATTCGAGGGAAACTTTGAACCCAACAGTTTAGATTATGCACGAGTTTACAACAGCTTACTAGCGGCAAAAATTAGTTTAAAGCTCGTCTCCCCAAAAGTGTCCCATAGGTTAACATCAGATTCCCTATACTTTAACATTGGCCCAGAGCTCTCATTTACTATACTACTGAGCAGCAGTATGTGATACGCTACTATCTTCGGCAAGGCTTAAGTGGGGGACAGTTGTGGGAATGACTCAAGTGCAAGGAGAAAAGTGCTCGGTTCCTTAGATTTTGAGTCTTTATCCACAGAATTACACTGTTGTGTGGAGCATTTGTGCCACTTGAAAATCGCTCTTCGTTTCAAACACCGTGCACCATAAACGTGCGCCAATTCTGCAACTATGTGTTTACCACTTAAGCCTCACTGTACACAGTAAAAGAAAACTGCAAAAAATCAAGCACGTAAAAACTAACACCTCTCCAGAGTGAGAAAACGACAGAGACTGACCGCTAACTGTTCTGCTGTTACTTACAGTTAGTTAGTGTTACCACGTATCGCAACGTTTTTCGACTTGCACAAACTATTCCATGCCGCTCAAGAATCGCTGTTTCGCTACATGCCATGTATTAAGTCGTACGAAGAGCTGTTAACTTTTGGCGATGGCAGTCTACGAACAAAAGATCCACCCAGGTACATAAAAATTAATGAGTGTTTTCAAGAACTCATCTAAATTTTTATATTAATGTATATGTTACCGGCAATGTATGAAAAGCCGGCATTCTATAGAATATCCGGCGTTTTTAGGCAATGTATGAAATATGAGAATTATTACATACTTTCCCTAGGCATTGTATAGAATACCTAGGCATTATATAGAATGACAAATACTATTTCGGCAAAGTATGAAAAAGGCTTTTATTGAAAAGATGCATGTGAAAATGTAAGAAGTACAAAATATAAGATACGGGATTTTTCTACAAAAAGAGAAAAATACCATTGCTGAACTACCGCCAGAAATTTTAACATCATAACCTGTAATGAATCTGTCGTCCGCATTATAAAAAATGCCCCAAATGAGGTAAAGCCAAGTGAGAACGAATCAGTAAAGTGTTGAATATTCGAAGTTTGCAATTCGAGTTAGGATACTCGTATTTCACTTTAATACCCCCTCAAGCAGCTGCTTGCCACAGAGGTCTGACAGGAGCCTGTCAGTTTATATGCCACAGTAGAAGGTCTGAGAGGAAGGCAGGACCTCAGCAGAAAAACAACACACATCCATGCCTTTCCCGGGGCTCGAACCCAGGTCCCGTAGATCAGAAACCAAGCGCGCTAACCACTCGGCACTTTACTACTTGTCAAATCTATTTCAGTGGAGTTCCGGGATGCTTGTGATATGTCGTTTTTTGATGACTTTTTTTTAAATCTGTTTTTTGACCTTAACTTTCTTTCTATGGAAGCTAGGGTTCTCAAATTTTAGGATCCCTATTGAGGCAACCCTCTTTTACACTCTTACAACGCTAGGGGGCGCTTTTCCGAATGGAAGGGTGTCTTTTTGGTGTCCAAAGTGATCAACTACGGCGCTCTTTTTTACCGAAACTAGGGACTGTCGGATCTGGCAATCAGGGTGATCTGGCTATAGGGGACCCAGGGGAACATTTACTGGTCAGTTCGAATTGGACTGAGTGCTCTGGCTCTCTGTTTGAGGCGAGCGTCGAGAGTCACGTGACTCGCATTGCGACATTAAACATCACTGCCGGGAGTATTTTATACTTTGCCGATTTGCCTTTTGGCATTCTATAGAATGCCTAGGAAATGTGTGAAATATGAATCGTTTCATATATTGCCGGCTAGTTTTAGGCATTATATACAATGCCTAGGCAATCTATAGAATGCCGGATTTCAAACTTTGCCGGTGACATATATAATTGCAATTCATTAATTAACAATGACCACATTGTTCCTAATAATTTAATACAAAATATTTTGTATTAAATTATTGAAGTAATTATTTAATACAAATAAAAATTATAATAATAGTAATTATTTAATACAAATAATAAAATAATTAGTAGTATTGAATTATTTTGTATTAAATTATTGGCTATAATAATTTGAAGCATTAATTTTGATAACAAAAATTTTAATATTCATAATATGTTAGTGTTATTAAATTATGTAAAGGTAAAGTCATAATGTTTAAAGTTTTGTTTCATGCTAAAAAAATTCAATTACCTGTAAATATACGAATAAAATATGAAATGGAATTGTTTCAGTTTATGTTGCTGATGAATGCAACAAGCTGAGACAAACTTCGCCTAAAATGCAATATCTTGATTTCAAAATTGGTTCATCGATGGAGCCAGATTCTTCAGGAATATTGAAGGCTTCAGCTTATGGTGGTTATGTCGGCAATCTAAATTGTAAAATCACTCTGAATCATCAATCTGCAGGAGGGTTTATATTAAGTTTCAGAACAATTGACTTCAGACCCAACTGCATAGACAACATTACGGTAAGTTCGCATATTTTTTTTTTAACTTACATAGCTAATACATTTCGCTAATAATAGTTCGACAAGGTATTAAACAATTTCAGTGATTTTCAGGATATTTCTGCGCATTAAATTTCATCTGTCTATCAAGGTACACACCTCTCTTTATTTCAGGGTGGGAAGAAAAGAAGGACCCGCCCCCAAGAGCAAACGCTAAAAAGTGTTCCTACATTTACAATAAAATCTCTATTCTATTGACCCCGACTTTACAGAGGTCAGATTTTACGCTATTGTCCCCTTCTCCTGGTAGGGGACACCGATGGGATTGGAAAGGCCGCCGTCCGCGCATGGGACGTTAAGCCGTGGCCCTGTGTGCGGGAGAGCCATACCCTGTGCACGTTAAAGAACACGCTGGATGGCCTTGACGGGAGGCAACCATCTGTCTCCCAACAGCTGTTCCAGTGGGTCCCCCTCCCCCAACCTTCTCTGAGCCTTCGGGGTCCTTGTGACCTGGCCATTTAACCCATGGTGGGCAAAAAAGTGGCGCTCAGAGGTAAAACAATCCAACGTTAAAGAACACGCTGTATGGCCTAGACGGGAGGCTACCATCTGTCTGCCAACAGCTGTTCCAGTGGGTCCCCTCCCCCAACCTTCTCTGAGCCTTCGGGGTCCTTGTGACCTGGCCATTTAGCCCATGGTGTGCAAAAAAGTGCCGCTCAGAGGTAAAACAACCCAACGTTAAAGAACACGCTGGATGGCCTTGACGGGAGGCTACCATCTGTCTCCCAACAGCTGTTCCAGTGGGTTTCCTCCCCCAACCTTCTCTGAGCCTTCGGGGTCCTTGTGACCTGTCCATTTAGCCCATGGTGTGCAAAAAAAGTGCTGCTCAGAGGTAAAACAACCCAACCCTTCTCCTGTACTTGGGTGATCAGCTTTCATTCGGTGAAAATCACTAAGTCATGTACGAGCAATTCTGCTGTTTCAGTTTGTTTTCGATTGCTTTGCGAGACATATATTGGCTTTATGACTTAATGCAGACAGTCATTAGGTAGGCTTCGGTAGAGATTTCTTTTCAAAACTGCGGTAATCGAGACAACACAGAGGGTCGCTTTATCCAATTCTGAAAGCATAAATATTTTTTTTTCCCTTTGTTTGAAAGCTGCTAACTAGATATTGTAACGATCTAAACCGTTCCCTGAGTTTGAAAGCATTGATTATTTGAATTTCTTTATCCAGTAAACAAGAGGAGTTATTTGTGGTTTTGATACCATTCATCTAATTTTTGTGGCTATGCTAATGAAGTTTTATTAAAGCCGATTGAAGAGAAACTCAACATTAACCTTTATAGTTTCTTGTTTTTTATACAGGTATATTAATCCTGGTATAGTAATTCTATTCCCTGGGTACTAGACCCTACCTGGTCTAGTGGTTAGCGTAGCTGACTATTAAGACCAGCAGGGCATGTCCTTATGCAAGTGTTTGTATGTTGTATGAGGAACCAGGACAAGCCTAATATAGCTTCTGGATTATCTCCGTTCGTTGTGCATGGAAGTACTTTAAAAAAAAAATCATTTAAAGTATCTTCGCTGTTGCATTTCTGCTGATACTGGATATAGGGAAAACATTGTCTTGAGGTAGGTGGATCCGAACCTACGACCTTCTGATAACAAGTCAGGTCAGGCACGTACCCAGGATTTAGTTCCGGGAATTAGTTTCGTGAGGGGATTCTGAGAAGACTTGAGTAGTATTTCCCATCTACTATGTATATAACCATACTAAAGCATAAATAAAGTTACACTTCATTATTATTATTACTAAAACAACATTCCACGGTATAGGAAAGGTTGAAATGATATTCTATATGGAATGAGTTTTATACTTTTTTTTTAATCTATTTTTAGTGTCGGACATAAATTATTGGACTAAAATAAAATTACACAAAGACAACTGCTTTGGATATCAAAGCAGGTAGACAATTTTGAGATTTCATATAAGGCAATCTGATTTTTGGGAGGGGAGACCCACCCTTCTTTGGGTACGTCCCTGGTCAGGTGCTCTGACCGCTGAGCTACGGGCAGCTGATCAAGATTTCTCCTGTTGTTGAAATGCAACAGTGAAATTGTGGTTTCAAACAAACCTAATGATCGCTATAAATATAAAAGAAGATGGTACACTAATTTAAATTAGAATAAATTTTCATTAAAATATCAGAAATCGCTAAAATATCGTCTTTCTTAATGCTGCCACCAAATAATTACATTTTACACCATAAAATGTTCTGGAAAAGAATTTCTCCAGTAAAGGACATTAATGGCTAAGTCAATGGTTTGGAAATACGTATTTTAAAAAGGTATAATTTTTGAGACGGAATTTCGAAGAATATGAATCAGGGAAGTGATTAAATGAATAAACAACTATAATGCATACAGTTAAATTGAATATTTTTTTCATATATTTCAGTGGTTCACAACCTGCGACTCGCCATTGTTTTTCGTGCGACCCGCGACAATTTATGATGTTGTCAAAACTTTAAACGCTTTTTCACATTGTGACTTTTTTGAAATATATGGTTATTGTTACAAATTTGTAACGTAAATTTGTAATTTGTATTTACTCCCACGCAACAATGATTATTGATTAGAAGTCGATTTCTTATGAATGGAATTGCATATTAGTTTATTGTGATATGTTAACTGTAAATTTTACGATTTTGTAAATTCGTGTTCCGAAATGTGTTTACCAACATATCAGAAGTGACTAGTAATATAGAAAAAAGTATAGTGACATTGCAAGCACCAAATATGTTTATTTCGGTACAAACATTTTTTTTTTTCAGATTTCAAGATATAGTTCGTTTTACCCTTCAGTTTACTGTCATTCCATAAACGACCCAATGGAATACAAATCCTACGACAGTTCAGGAAGCATGTACATTACGTTCCAAACTGGGGAGAACGATGCTACCAGTTCATTTGATGGATTTGAGCTTGTCTACACAAGATACACAATATACGTCGGTAAGTTAAGATTTTTTTTAAATTATACATGTCTCCTTCTTCTTAAAAGCCAATATAAATTAGAATTAAAAAAATTAATGATTTCTGTGGTGTCTCAAGGGTCTTCTTTTTTCCTACACTAAACTGTCCTTGCTTTACAATATCAGTGAGCTCTTGTAATCCCGCTGTATCGTGACAAATGATCACCTGACACCAGCCGCCAATTACAATGGCATACTAACAATATGAATGAATAGTGTGACGTCACTATCACGTAACGTAGAGATTCTCTTGCTTAAGCATAACAATAAATCATGGCAACTGTAGAGGGAATGAATTAGGAGATGGAAGATAAGTGATGAAAATAAGAATTATAGTTGATTTAAAAAATGGAAGTAAATAACTTAAATTGTTAGAAAAAAAGGAGAAGAATATCATATGGTTCAAATTATAATATAATATATAATATCATATGGTTATCTTCTAGTTTCAAATTTTTATTAATTAAATTTTTTTTAATTTTTAAAAAAATTCGTTTTTTCTAGTTTTCAAAGGAAACGAATTTTTTTATTTTCTTTCTTGTAGCACCGTCTAATAATGGAAATTTAAACTAACAGATGATTTGTAAAATGCAAATATTTTGTTAGTAACTATAAATAAAAAATAAAAAATAAATGCCCCCTCAAGCAGCTGCTTGCCACAGAGGTCTGACAGGAGTTGTCAGTTTATATGCCATAGTAGAAGGTTGAGAGGATGGCAGGCCCTCAGCAGAAAAACGACACAAACAGCCATGCCTTACCCGGGTCCCTTAGGTCAGTAGCCAAGCGCGCTAACCACTCGGCCATGGGACCCCATAAATAATTTATCGTTTACCTCTCAAAGGAAAAAAGTTGTTTTTTACCACCCCCTAGAGATAAGGGGGAAAATCATTGCTATCAATGTAAATCACTTGACTATTGAATTCTACCATTAAAGTTTGAGATATCTAACATTAATAGATCGTTTGTAACATTAGTTCGAAATTTAGGCATATTCTATTTTATTCCAGCATTGCAGCGATAGAGCCTGTTAAAGCCTGTAGTTAAGCCTGTAGAAGATTCGTAAAATGCGCATCTATTATTACATATATGTTTATCCAACCCTAAAAACTTTTTCATTTTTCTCTTAAAACAAAAAAGTTGAATGTCTACAGACGGATAGACAACAAAGGGAAAACATTAGCTCACATTTTTTTAAAAGACCTAATAAAAAATGTAGGTATAATGCTCTCAAAAAGAGGACTCACAGTGAGAAGTTTCATATTAAAGCAAATGGCTGAGGCTTTTGGAATAATCGAAGGCACTGAGTGGCATTGTTTGATAACCAAGCCTTCAAGTCCTCCGTCAAATTTCGTCTGATTTCAGAGCTGTCTCAGATGCCCTCACATATTAAAAAAAAATACCCCCTCAAGCTGCTGCTTGCCACAGAGGTCTGACAGGAGCCTGTCAGTTTATATGCCACAGTAGAAGGTCTGAGAGGATGGCAGGACCTCAGCCGAAAAACGACACATACACCCATGCCTTAACCCGGGACTCGAACCCAGGTCCCTTAGATTACAAGGAAATTTATCACAAGAAATAGAACTCAGCTATATAAATTACGTTTTAAGATGTATATCTCTTGAAAGTAACCTCTTGAAAGTTTCAATCAGTATTTCCAGAAATGTATTCAACTTCGTCATGATCACTTAATTAAACCTATTTCTCCACAAACATAGCTAACAGTAAAGATGACAGAAACAGCGTTCAGAAGTAATTATATAATGGTACACATAATCCTGTCTGGCTGGATATCGCTACGGAGGTCCAACCAGACGGTGAAATTTAATTATTTATTCAAGCCAGAGCTAAAACGTTCAGAGAGATGTTCTCTCACCTGAAGAAGAATGGAAGGTGAAGACTGCCCGATAAATTTGGACTATTGATTCGAACTCCTACGGACATTTTCCTCTTTTCATTTTGTTTTTCGCCCCTGCTGAAGAGTGGCCAACCTTGCAGAGCCTGATCTGACCACTTAAACCAACGTAATTAGTATTTAAAAAAAAAAAAGTCATTTATTTTAATACTTTGTTTTATTACTGGTTGGCAACAGTATTGTTTCTTATTACTTTTAATCATTGTAAATGCGAAATGATGCAAATGAATATAACATTTAAATATTAAATGCCAATTAAAGTACCGGAGAGCTCCCTGATTTCTTAAAACACTACCGGGGCGTTCTCCTGGTTCTACTACACCACTGGTAATCGGTCTACACCACTGGTAATCGTATATTTTAGCTAAATTAAAGGTTAAATAAAATATCGAAAACCTACGCAGCATTTATAGCATTGCATTTGTTGGAATGTCAAATTTACGAATAAAAGACTTACGAACGAACTTTTCGAACGTAATCCAATCTTAACTTGAAGACCTATTTTATTCTATTCTTTCACTGGTATAGCCCAAAACTTCCAAAAAAATTAATGAAATGGCACGTCGTAGAAATAATATAGTTATTGATAATTTTTTGTGTGTTTATTTCCAGATCCCCTTTGTACGGAGAGTAGCTTTCATTGCTCCAAAGGATGCATCTGGAAAGGTTTTAGGTGTGATGGACATAACCACTGCGGTGACAGACGGGATCAAGAGAACTGCAGTAAGTAGCTATTTATGTAGCTTCTCGAAAGGGAAAGAGCTACACCGAACTTCATAAAATAAAGTCTCCTCTTTATAATCTCGCTTATTTCTTAAATTCACAAAACAGAAACAACAGATATACGAGCGCTCGATTTCTGACAAGAAAAATGGAGATCAGAGGAAACATTCACGTAATCAACATCAGGTTTGTATGTGTAGTAGAATGTTTCCGATAGAAGATTTGTGGTTCGAAGATAGTTTTAATGATTCTTTTGTGATTCGTTACCTGATAAAGACATAATAAATAAAACTGAGGGGGGAAACTTATACAGGAACGTAGTTCCGGTTCATTTTGGCTCGATCTTGCCCCCCCCCCCCCCTCATATTTCACTCGTATCACTACCCCCTCCCCCGCTACCTCTTCTATTTTTTTCTAGAGCAGGAGCTTTTACAATATATTTGAAACCAATAATAATATTTTATTCTTATAAATAAAAAATTGCGCATTTTAGTTTTATATTTCATTGCATCAATTTGCATTTCAGCTATGACAACAGAAGTAACAACAGAGAAAGTACCAGAAATGACTCGTTCATATGACAGAAGAGATCAATCGAAGGAAAAGTCCGGAAATGTTGCAACAACCCTCGCCATTGTCTTTGGTAGTGGCCTTGTGCTCATAGCCGCCATTGCTGTAATAATGTATTGTTGGAAGAGCAGTCGCCAGACAACGCCAGGCCCCGTCACCCATCTTCCTCCCGCTCAACAACCCTATGCTGCTCAGTATCAAAATCCTGGATTTAATCGAGGACATCAGTATCCACAGACGAGGCAAGCGGCTGCTCCTCCTCTTTCCCAGTCAGAATCAATGGCAACTCCTCCCCAGTATTCAGTAAACAAGATGTAGCAATATGGACTTGATAGAAAAAGCTCAGAATAAATTTTTGTCATGCGGGTATTTTTTTTTTGTTAAACGTTGTTTATTAATTTTATAATTTAGTAAAGTATTACGTCTAAAATTTGCTATATATAAAAGTAAAATATGCTTTATAATATTAACTATGTAATGAATAAAAGTGCTCAATGATATTCAGTTATAGTTTCGTTTCTTCGTTATTTTATTAAAATATTTGAATCACAGTGAAGTCATTTAAAAAAAATAGTACATGTTAGTATAATAACACACTTTCTTTTACAAACTGAAAAAATACATTTGTATTTATATTTACACAAATTCTGAGTCATTAAAAGATTAAATAGCTCTGCGTGGAGAACAGGAATTTGTTCAATGGCTGTTAATAATCTTAAAAATGTTAAAAACACTAAATGCATTCATATTCATATCGTCTATTTCACAAAATCAGCTATTCCACTTGAGTTAATACTCGTGTGTGAGATAATAACTAACATTTTAATGTTAAAGTGATTGCATTTAAAAAATGAAAATTTTACGTTGTAGTAGAATCGTCCTCAGTTTTGAATGCTAATTATTTTTTAACATAAACATAAAATCATTTTAGTAGTCTTATATATTACCGGTGGCCGGGTGGTTAGCGTTCTGGGCTACTGATAAAAGGGAACTGAGTTTGAGCCCCGGTAAGGCACGAATGTTTGTGTTGTCTTTCTGCTGAGGTCTCGTCTTCCTCACAGGTCTTCTCTATGGCGTATAAAGTGACCGACTCCTGTCAGATCACTGTGGCATGTTTTGGTGGCTGATGTCACTTACCAGATGGCTTTGTATTGCTTTATGTATCTTTTTTTCACAGACTGAGGCGTGCCTGTTGACGAATTTCCAACCTGTCTCCATTGTTACATGGTTCCACATAGGGATGTAACACCAAGCAATACTTTAAAAGGTTCAGTTGTTTTACCTCTGAGCGGCACTTTTTTTGCACACGATGGCTAAATGGCCAGATCACAAAGACCCCTAAGGCTCAGAGAATGTTAGATAAGAGGACCCATTTGATAGCTGTTAGGAGACAGATGGTAGCCTCCCGTCAAGGTCCTTGAGCGGTTCTTCAACATGTACAGGGTATGGATCTCCAGCACACAGAACCTGGCTTTATATCCCACCCAACGGACGGCAGCCTTTCCAAGCACATCGGTGTCCCCTACTGACTTTAAAAGGGGAGTCTTCTTATGTTCAAGGTGGGCAGTGATTGTGGGTGGAATGAATATAAAAATGATATTATGTTGATTTAGATATGACAAAAAATGAATATGAAACCTCAAATTCGTTTATTATTTCTTGCGTTTTTTGGTGGGCAGTGTATCAGAAGGCTTAGGACGATTCACCTCTACTGGTCAGTAATTTAAACAGCTGTATGCATTCTTGGCACATATGCCTGGCCTGTTCAAACGTCCACATGTATATGGCTTCCTAACATTTCTATTCAGTAATTGGAAACGTCTATATGCGTTCTTGGCATCTGTGACTAGCTGTTAAAAGGAGAATAAGTGTTCTAGGCACCTGTGTGCTATTCTGTTAAAATGTGAATAAGCATTCTTGGCATATGTGCCTAGCCTGTTAAAACGTGAATAAACATTCTTGGCGCCTGTGTTGGATGGAATGTCTATATGCGTTCTTGAAACATGCCTAACCTGTAAGAACGGCTGTATGCGTGTTTGATACCCATGGTCAGCTTCTTAAAACGTCTACATGGTGTTTCAAAACTCTTTGTACAAATTTCAATGGGAGATAGGGAACACCAAGTTGGGTTGGGTTGTTTTACCTCTGAGCGGCACTTTTTTGCACACCATGGGCTAAATGGCCAGGTCACATGGACCCCGAAGGCTCAGAGAAGGTTGGGGGAGGGGACCCACTGGAACAGCTGTTGGGAGACAGATGGTAGCCTCCCGTCAAGGCCATCCAGCGTGTTCTTTAACGTGCACAGGATATGGCTCTCCCGCACACGGGGCCACGGCTTAACGTCCCATCCGACGGACGGCGGCCTTTCCAAGCCCATCGGTGTCCCCTACTGACCGTGGGCAGGGCGGGGAATTCTTGCGGAGATAAATCTCAACGCTGACCCAGCTGGGACTCGAACCTGGGAACTACAGATTACGAGCCTGGCGCGCTACCGACTGAGCCACCCCCGCCCCCAGGGAACACCAAGACTAAACCTTTTTCGTATGTGAATGTATGCCCGCTGAAGTAGTTCTTTGGTGCTAGAGGGCGCTGACAGAAATATCAGTGGAACTGATACATAAATGAAAGAAACATGTGTGAACATGTTTATTTAAAGAAGGTGCTCAAAGTTGCGGCCGGCAAGAGCATTGCATGCATGACAACGTCGAAGCATTGATTGCCGTGCATGTTGAAATATTCCCGGAATTTCACGAACAGTTGCAGCGGCGACAGCCATTCTTGCGACAAGGTCTTCATCTGAGTCAATGAGAGTCTCTCGTACACGAGATTCTTCATGTGTTCCCAGAGGAAGAAATCAATACATGTTAAATCGAGTGATCTTGGTAGCCAGGCGACCGCTCCACCCCGGCCTATCCATTGGCCCCCAAAAGTGGCATTCAGGTAATCCCGCACATCATTGCTGAAGTGTGCTGGTGCTCAGTCGTGTTGAAACAACATTTGTCTGCGAATAGCCATGGGAACATCTTCCAGCAGTCCCGGAAACGTTTCTTTAAGAAATACCTGATAAATCTGCCCGTTGAGTCGGGGAGGCAGCAGGTATGGCCCAATCAAAATGTCGTGGACGATACCCACCCAAACATTGATGGCCAGCTATTGTTGATGACCATGCACCATTGTGGAATGTGGATTTTCGTGCGTCCAAACGTGAGAATTGTGCACATTAAACAAACCCTCATGTGTGAAAGAGGCCTCATCAGAGAGAGCAAGAGTCAGAAAATCGAGTGCACCGCTGTCTGCTGCAGAAATCAGATCGAACCCCACACGAAGAGGGTAATCCTGAGGTTGCAATGTCTGGATTCTCTGACGATGAAACGGATGTAACTGCTGCTCGTGCAACACTCTCCACACGAGGGTGTGCTTCACACTGAGGCTACGTTCAACAGCTCGCCTGCTTGTGCTTGGATTGTCCTCAATCTGCCTTAGGATCTCTTCTTCCATATCAGGAGTTCTCATGGTTCTCTCCCAACCGGTGTCATGAATGTTTATATGAAATGTTCCAGTTTTTCGCAGTTGCCGATGCAAACGCGCAAATGTTTGATGATTTGGCACATGTCTGTTTGGGAAGCGCTGTCTTTACAACCTCATAGCTCTTCTGTTTCCATTGGCAGTCCCATACGCCAAATGCATGTCAGCCATCTCGGCAGTCGTGAAACACTCCATGTTACATGTAATGTGTCTGATTTACAAATGCCGACGGCAAACACAATTCCGTTCTCCGTTTCCACTTCGCCTTCCAGCCAATTGCAGCACCGAAAGGTTACGGGTTGGGTTGGGTTGTTTTACCTCTGAGCGGCACTTTTTTGCACACCATGGGCTAAATGGCCAGGTCACATGGACTCCGAAGGCTCAGAGAAGGTTGGGGGAGGGGACCCACTGGAACAGCTGTTGGGAGACAGATGGTAGCCTCCCGTCAAGGCCATCAAGCGTGTTCTTTAACGTGCACAGGGTATGGCTCTCCCGCACACGGGGCCACGGCTTAACGTCCCATCCGACGGACGGCGGCCTTTCCAAGCCCATTGGTGTCCCATACTGACCGTGTTGGCGGTCAGATAAATCTCAACGCTGACCAGCTGGGACTCGAACCTGGAAACTACATATTACGAGCCTGGCGAGCTACCGACTGAGCCACCCCCGCCCACCGAAAGGTTACGTCAGCGAAAATACATTCATAGACGAAAAAGGTTTGTGTTGGTGTTCCCTATCTCCCATTGAAATTTGTACAGAGTTTTGAAACATCCCGTATTCTTTACACCTCCAGTCAATAATTTGAAGCAGCTACATGCGTTCTTGGCACCTACGGCTAGCCTGTTGAAACGTTTTCATGTGTTGCTGACAATGACATACCTTGACCGATATGTGATCGACGAAACTATACTAGGGGTGGGTTGTTTTACCTCTGAGAGGCACTTTTTTGCACACCATGGGCTAAATGGCCAGGTCACATGGACCCCGAAGGCTCAGAGAAGGTTGGGGGAGGGGACCCACTGGAACAGCTGTTGGGAGACAGATGGTAGCCTCCCGTCAAGGCCATCCAGCGTGTTCTTTAACATGCACAGGGTATGGCTCTCCCGCACACGGAGCCATGTCTTAACGTCCCATCTGACGGACGGCGGCCTTTCCAAGCCCATCGGTGTCCCCTACTGACCGTGGGCAGGGCGGGGAATTTTGCGGGGATAAATCTCAACGCTGACCCAGCTGGGACTCGAACCTGGTAACTACAGATTACGAGCCTGGCGCGCTACCGACTGAGCCACCCCCGCCCCAACTATACTAGGAATTCTGAATGAAAAGCCAAATCCTCGAATGGCGATCGAGAATGACCCACTATACTAAAAATTTGTGGTAAGAACTAATAGCCCTAATTTATCAGCAGCGTTAAATTGATTTGTCATTTTGAGAAAGCTGATAATAGCCTAGTTTATATTTTTGTATTTTGTAATCAATAAATGATTTTCTAAAGGTAAGAATGCGCATTTAATCATGCAAATTCGAGAATTTTTAATCATCCAACGATTAGTTATTAAAAAAATGAAGCAACTGACACAACTTGTTAAGTTGTTAAATCCCTTAGTCATTGTTGCAAAGCTAATTATTATATTTTGAAAATCTTCAACAGGGGGGAGGGGGCGTAGCGAAGAACTATGGTTGCCCCCCCAGAATTGACGTGAGTTTTTGCGGGGCCAAAAAAAAAACTCATTTATATGTACTTCTAAATTTTATAATAATAAATTATTTATTATAAGTACAAAGTGCGGTACAACTATCCTTAATTTCACAAAACCAATTCAAATTTTCACAGCTCACCTGCATTTTATCAGGTGGCTTCAAATTTTACCAACTTCCGTAGATTTTGCGAAGATGACTCGATTTTGTCAACTCGCCGTAATTTTGCAGATAAATTCCAAATTTTTACATCTCATCTGAATTTTTCCAAGTCACTTCGAATTTTGCCAACTTCCCAAGATTTCCTCAAGTTAACCCGATTTTGTCAATTTCACAAAACCAATTCCAATTTTTACAACTCGCCTGTATTTTACCAAGTGGATTCGAAAATTTCTAACTGCCCTAGATTTTGCAAAGTTACCCCGATTTTACCAACTCGCCATAACTTTACAGAAAAAGAAATCCAAATTTTTAAATCTCACGTGAATTTTGCCAACTCCCTAAGATTTTGCCAAGTTGTCCCGATTTTGCCAACCCCCAAGATTTCGCCAAGTTGTCTCGATTTTGCCAACTTTCCTTAATTTCACAAAATCAATCCCTATTTTCACAACTCGCCTATATTTGCCAATTGCCTTAGCTTTGTCAACTTCCCTAGATTTTGCCAAGTTGTCTAGATTTTGTTAACTCCTCTTAATTTTACAAAAGATCCAAATTTTTAGAAATCACCTGGATTTTACAAAGTCGCTTCGATCAGGGACGTACCAAAGAGGTGGGGATCAGGGGGTCCGGACACCCCCGGAAAATCTGGTCGTCTTACATGAAATCTCAACCTTGTCTGCTTGCTTTGAAATCCAAACAGTTGTCTTTGTATAATTTTATTTTAACCCCATAGTATATATCCGACACTAAAAATTTAAAAAATAGTTTAAAAAACAACTATAAAATTATATTCTATATAAGATATATAGATTATAATTTTAAACATTTCATTATAAATTTTTCCTTTGTTTGTGTCCTGTGGAATATTTTAGTAGCTGGAAAACCTTACTAAAGTCTTACTCTCAGACACCCTCTTTGCCGAAGCTAAATTCGCGGAATCTCCCCCACCGAAAACTAAATTTTCGAACTCCCGAAACAAAATTCTCGTCGTCCCCCGGTAACAAAATCATACAGGTATGGTCTGCGGTCCCAGCTGCAGCGTTACGAACGCAAAAATCAGAAAGTAGTAGTGGGCTTTTATTTAAAACGTAGGAAGCCACTTAGAAGTGGGCTTGAAAAAGAACAGAAAACGGCAAAAATCGGAGCTGGACCAAGTCAAAAAAGATTGCAGTTGACAAAATATTGATAGGAATGACACCCATGTGATCCGTAGATTTCCACGCGTTACTTGGGTGGTGATAACAGATAATAGTTCCGATATAGCACGAGATAATAGCATCCTCACCATATATATCTGCAACTAGTATTGAAGGAGATCTCATACAAAACGTAGAGGTGTAGCAGACACGATAAGAAATGCATTCCTTGAGTTTGTCGCTGGTGTTTCTCCTGCCATTTCTGATTAATACGAGTCATTGGGTTTCTGCTTTAAAAACAAGTAAGTACGGCAACACTTGTAATTATGGTATTTTACTCAATTCAATAAATCAAAATGTTTTAAGAGAACACGAGAAATAAATATCACTTGTTTTAAAATGGGCAGAAGTGGGAAAATTCGGAAAAATTTGCTCAGCCTGGAGTTTTTACCACAAACCAGGAAAGAGGCATATATCAACATGGGAGGTGTAAAAATATTCCAGATTTACCTGCATTAAAAGAGATTACGGAATGAAATTAACGCTACTGCATTCACAGGTGAAAGGTTGATATTCTTTCCCCTGGAAAGATTCTACTATTGCAATTTTTCCGAGCTTTGAAAATACCCCACGCCAGAAAATAAACTCGCTTGGCGAGTGGACGAAACGGATTTCCCAGCGCTGGTAATGGGTGTCACGTTGACTAATGTAAATTGTTGACTAATGTTGGGTTGTTTTACCTCTGAGTGGCACTCGCTTGGCGAGTGGACGAAACGGATTTCCCAGCGCTAGTAATGGGTGTCACGTTGACTAATGTAAATTGTTGACTAATGTTGGGTTGTTTTACCTCTGAGTGGCACTTTTTTGCACACAATGGGCTAAATGGCCAGGTCACATGGACCCCGAAGGCTCAGAGAAGGTTGGGGGAGGGGACCCACTGGAACAGCTGTTAGGAGACAGATGGTAGCCTCCAGTCAAGGCCATCCAGCGTGTTCTTTAACGTTGGGTTGTTTTACCTCTGAGCGGCACTTTTTTTGCACACCATGGGCTAAATGGGCAGGTCACATGGACCCCGAAGGCTCAGAGAAGGTTGGGGGAGGGGACCCACTGGAACAGCTGTTGGGAGACAGATGGTAACCTCCCGTCAATGCCATACAGCGTGTTCTTTAACGTGCACAGGGTATGGCTCTCCCGCACACGGGGCCTCGGCTTGACGTCCCATCCGACGGACGGCGACCTTTCCAAGCCCATCGGTGTCCCCTACTGACCGTGGGCAGGGCGGGGAATTTTGCGGAGTTAAATCTGAACGCTGACCCAGCTGGGACTCGAACCTGGGAACTACAGATTACGAGCCTGGCGCACTACCGACTGAGCCACCCCCGCCCCGGTGACTAATGTAATGCAGATGTATTATGTAAATACCATCTGTCAATGTGCGCAACTTTTTTTATAGAGTTTGTAACATTTGTCGTAAAGAGAAATTTTACATTTTGCGATTTTCAAACACACCAGGTCCTCGATTTCACTGATGATAAACAAAAAACTTAATTTCAGATTTCTGTGTTTACTACTTCCGGTATGCAAGGTGTAAATATTCTTTTTTTTTTTTCATTATATGCATATTACGTCCTATTTGTAGATTCATACTTATGGATGGGAGATGTTTTATTTCTATGAAGCTTCATTCGATATTCATATAATTGCCTCTAGCAATCACGATGACGGAAAAATAGAGTGTTTAAAATGTAATCGAAAGATGCAGTCAAATCTTAAAAAAAAGGAAGCAAAATAAAATGTTGAATTTCACGAGAAAAATTGATATTTCGAAGCTGAGAATTTACGATTGTTTATCGATTAACATATAACGAATTTGAATGCGAGTTTTTCTTATGTCAGTTTAACTTAAAAATTGAGGATCATCTTATATTCCAGTACAAGTAAGGGTTCAAGTCCTTGATTTTTCGTTTGTTTATAGAAGAGAGTGAAGAGGTTACTGCTTTTGCGAGTCTGATTGCAAATAAAACAAAATCGCCATATAATCGCAGAACCAAAATCTGTAACATTTGTAACACACACATTACAAAAAAAGTCTGTCTCTTCGCCAGGACTAACTGTTTGTACTATAATAATAATAATCTTTATTCATATTCATGTTAGTTATACAAAAGTTTAAACAAATGACCCGCGAAGCATCTGCTTATCTGCAGGAGAGAAGAATAATAACATTACGTGGAAATACATAGATATAGTTTAGAAAAATGTCATCGAATTATGTGAATTTCAGTGGAAGCTCCATTGTGGTGGTTCAAATTTTCATTTTAAATTTAGTGTCTAGAAGAAAATTTTTAGTCTTATTTTTGATTTCTTTAAAATTGTTTAATAAAATAATTTTCCTTGGCAATTGATTGAACACGTATTTGCCCTCGTACATTTCCCGTAATTGTTAATATTTTTGGAAGTTCGAAATAATTTTTGGATTGTAACCTTATGTTTTTCCCATGAGAGATTTTAGATTTAAATTGATTGTCAAAAAATATTTTAAAGTGATGCTGTATTTGTAAAGGTTGTGAAAAGAGAGTATGCATAGATAATTTAGTCTTTCTTCGCTATGATAAAAATGAATTTGTTAAGTTGTATGGGATTATATTTTTAGCAATGGATGATTGAATAGTTTCTATTTTCTTTATATTTGTGAGGAGTCGTATGTTGTCAAACCATAAGAAAATATAGATTCACAGATAGCTTTGTAAACCAAAATACATGTACAGTATGTGTGTTTACAGAAAATTGTAGTTTGTAAAGTTTAGATGCACATAGACGCAATTTCCCTGCTAACTTTTGAATATGTGTATTCCATCGGAAGGTTGTGTCCATGTAAAGTCCAAGATATTTATGGCTCTCAACACATTCAATAACTCTAAATGTTCTTGCTAATTCGTCATTTCTGTTTCCGTCAAGGTATCGCGAAAGTTTTGAAACAATCCTGATGTCGCTTGCAACAAGGCATGCTTGGTTGGTTCAGCTGATTCATCAACACAGCACCAAAACGGCGAAAAAAGTGATCATTTCATTAAATGCCTGGCTACAACAATCTACTATACATCTTAGAGAATTTGTATGTTTATTTAAGAACATCTCCCAAACGATAAGAGCTAGGACCATCACATTTTGCATACTGCTTCTTATCATTATTGAAAGCAAGGTAAGGGTACTATTGTGGTAGGAAAGGGGACAGTTTTAATAGGATTGCTCCTCATAAAATTTATCAGGAAAGAAACAACAGCACCAAATTAAGTCCACACATCTGATATGTCGAAGAGAATGATGAAAGTTCATCGGGATGGTTTAAAAAATACAATTAATAGAATTCCTATTAAAAAATACTGAACAAATTTAACAGAAATTAGAGGTAAAATTATCAAACTCCATTGTACATTTTGGAGAGTTTACAATTTTAAATTGGTGTTTAAAATAACATGTTTCTAATTGAATTTTTTGTTTGAATAATAAGTTTGTAATTTATTCCCCACTAAAAAAATCTTAATTTCGTTAAGGACTTTAGCAACGACGGGTAAACCTTTCAATATGTTAATAAATAACCTAACTCGAAATAATGATGTTTGAAGTTATTTTTCATGTAAAAAAAGCCAAGTGTATACATACATGTAAAAGTAAAATATGAAATGCAATGTTTCAGTTTATATTGCCGATGAATGTAACAAGCAGATGCCTTCTCAAAGACAATTTCTTCAATACGAATTTGGTTCTACATCGGAATCGAATTCTTCAGGAATACTGAAAGCTTCAGCTTACGGTGGCTATGTCGGAAACCTAAATTGTGTCATATCACTGCAATCTAAGTATGCAGGAGGAATTACATTAAGTTTCAGGAAAATTGACTTCAGACCCAATTGTATAGACAACATTACGGTAAGCTCGCATATTTCTTCAAAGTATATAGTTAATACAAAGTTGGTAAGACTATAAAGTACTTAGTCAAAAAGACAGAAATTTATTTTAACTTTAGATTGACAGTTTTTGAAATTTTCTGTGTGAAAAATACGTTTACATATTGTCCAACATGCATTGTGACTATTTCATATTATATAAAAGGAAAACAACATTCAAAGCTTCCTAACTTTGAAAATAAGTTTTAATAGAAATAAGAAATAATAATAAATTATAATAAATTAAAGAACTAATAATAAATAAGAATAAATTAATATAATAAGAAATAAGTTTTTAGGAAAATGATAGGTAAGATTCGAATATCTCTAAATAAAAAAAAATAAATAAATACCCCCTCAAGCACTGGCGTACCCCTTGTATAGATAGATAAAACTATAGTTATAGTATAACAATGGGAATAAAATAAAACATATATATCAGTGGTTCTCAAACTTTTATGCTTCACGTACCCCCTGGAAATGTGTATGTAACTGGCGTACCTCTTGTATAGATAGATAAAACTATAGTTATAGTATAACAATGTGAATAAAATGAAACATATATATCAGTGGTTCTCAACCTTTTATGCTTCACGAACCCCCTGGAAATGTGTATGAAACTGGCGTACCCTTTGTATAGATAGATAAAACTATAGTTATAGTATAACAATGGGAATAAAATAAAACATATATATCAGTGGTTCTCAAACTTTTATGCTTCACGTACCCTCTGGAAATGTGTATGTAACTGGCGTACCCCTTGTATAGGTAGATAAAACTATAGTTATAGTATAACAATGGGAATAAAATAAAACATATATATCAGTAGTTCTCAACCTTTTATGCTTCACGTACCCCCTGGAAATGTGTATGAAACTGGCGTACCCTTTGTATAGATAGATAAAACTATAGTTATAGTATAACAATGGGAATAAAATAAAACATATATATCAGTAGTTCTCAACCTTTTATGCTTCACGTACCCCCTGGAAATGTGTATGAAACTGGCGTACCCTTTGTATAGATAGATAAAACTATAGTTATAGTATAACAATGGGAATAAAATAAAACATATATATCAGTAGTTCTCAACCTTTTATGCTTCACGTACCCCCTGGAAATGTGTATGAAACTGGCGTACCCTTTGTATAGATAGATAAAACTATAGTTATAGTATAACAATGGGAATAAAATAAAACATATATATCAGTAGTTCTCAACCTTTTATGCTTCACGTACCCCCTGGAAATGTGTATGAAACTGGCGTACCCTTTGTATAGATAGATAAAACTATAGTTATAGTATAACAATGGGAATAAAATAAAACATATATATCAGTAGTTCTCAACCTTTTATGCTTCACGTACCCCCTGGAAATGTGTATGAAACTGGCGTACCCTTTGTATAGATAGATAAAACTATAGTTATAGTATAACAATGGGAATAAAATAAAACATATATATCAGTAGTTCTCAACCTTTTATGCTTCACGTACCCCCTGGAAATGTGTATGTAACTGGCGTACCCCTTGTATAGATAGATAAAACTATAGTTATAGTATAACAATGGGAATAAAATAAAACATATATATCAGTGGTTCTCAACCTTTTATGCTTCACGAACCCCCTGGAAATGTGTATGAAACTGGCGTACCCTTTGTATAGATAGATAAAACTATAGTTATAGTATAACAATGGGAATAAAATAAAACATATATATCAGTAGTTCTCAACCTTTTATGCTTCACGTACCCCCTGGAAATGTGTATGTAACTGGCGTACCCCTTGTATAGATAGATAAAACTATAGTTATAGTATAACAATGGGAATAAAATAAAACATATATATCAGTGGTTCTCAACCTTTTATGCTTCACGTACCCCCTGGAAATGTGTATGGAACTGGTGTATCCCTTGTATAGATAGATAAAACTATAGTTATAGTATAACAATGGGAATAAAATAAAACATATATATCAGTGGTTCTCAAACTTTTATGCTTCACGTACCCCCTGGAAATGTGTATGAAACTGGCGTACCCTTTGTATAGATAGATAAAACTATAGTTATAGTATAACAATGGGAATAAAATAAAACATATATATCAGTAGTTCTCAACCTTTTATGCTTCACGTACCCCCTGGAAATGTGTATGAAACTGGCGTACCCTTTGTATAGATAGATAAAACTATAGTTATAGTATAACAATGGGAATAAAATAAAACATATATATCAGTGGTTCTCAAACTTTTATGCTTCACGTACCCCCTGCAAATGTGTATGTAACTGGCGTACCCCTTGTATAGATAGATAAAACTATAGTTATAGTATAACAATGGGAATAAAATAAAACATATAATATATATACACATTAAATTTTGTATTCATAAATTACATATATCGATAAACACAAAAAATGACATAAACAATTTAACAAATCTTATAAAATTTATAAACAATTTACAGGGTAATCAGATCTAGCGACTTTTGAGCTCTCACGACGTACCCCAAAAACATTTTACCGCGTACCCCACGTTGAGAACCCCTACTCTAAGGAATAAAATTTACACCAAATGATTAACTTTTGGGTAAATGTGTTATACATATTTAGTATAGGTATAAAACTAAGATAATGGATTGAATAAAAACTCACACTTGCATTTTATGCAGCAAAGTGTAATTGCTATCACATTACAACCACTCAAACGATCCCTTTCTCTGATGTTACAATAGTTGCGGAGAGTCCCTTTTTCTCTCTAGATGAACACACGATGAGAATCAGTGTTCAAACTGAATCTGAATTCATCTATGGAGAGCACATTTGCTCACTTCTCTGATCTACCAAAATCATGTCTGGACCACGGTAAACGAACTCTTCTGTGGAAGAGGGGGCGGGGGTGGCTCAGTCGGTAGCGCGCCAGGCTCGTAATCTGTAGTTCCCAGGTTCGAGTCCCAGCTGAGTCAGCGTTGAGATTTATCTCCTCAAAAATTCCCCGCCCTGCCCACGGTCAGTAGGGGACACCGATGGGCTTGGAAAGGCCGCCGTTCGTCGGATGGGACGTTAAGCCGTGGCCCCGTGTGCTGGAGAGCCATACCCTGTGCACTTTAAAGAACACGCTGGATGGCCTTGACGGGAGGCTACCATCTGTCTCCCAACAGCTGTTCCAGTGGGTCCTCTCCCCCAACCTTCTCTGAGTCTTCGGCATCCATGTGACCTGGCCATTTAGCCCATGGTGTGCAAAAAAGTGCTCAGAGGTAAAACAACCCAACCCAAATCTGTGGAAGAGGGTGAATCTCTTTTGTTGCGATCTTATGCAACCACGGCAATTCCCGGTTCCGCTTGTACAGCACTACCTGGTTATGAAAAGCCGTGCTTATCTAGAGCTGGGGGCAAGGAATACGCCCTATAGGCGCACCTCAACCCCAGCCTCACATGGCAGCAGTCCTATAGAAGGAAAGCTGACCACCGGAGGAAACCTTACTTTAATCTATTCCCCGGTTAGCCATGAACGAGGATATATAGATCCAAGTTCGATCGGCGTCCGGGGTGGAGACTCTTAGTAAGACCCAGACTTTTTGGACAGCTCGTGCCTACAGGCGGGTTCAGACCTTTCGGCAGAGCCGTCGAACAGACCACACAGGTCTCCTGAGAGGTGAGGTCTCCAACGCCGTCACCATCCGACCGGCAATCAAGCCGGCCGGCAGCGTCTTCAACCTCGGTTGGCTTCAGCAATGTTCCAGCCGGGGACCACCCCAACCGGCAAAACCTTGGCAATGCTCCAACTGTTGCCCACTACAGCCGGCAAAGCCTTTGGCCTGCTCCAGCTGGGGATCATCCCGACCGGCAAAGCCTCAGCCGGGTTGCTGGGCCCTAGGCCCCCCCACTACGACAAGGTGGTCCCCTATTGGGGGGGGGGGGTGGAAGAGGGTGAGAGGGACACAAATCATTGGCCTTAGACAGAACCTCATTCATGCAGACTCTTATCACAATAGTCTGGAAACTCTTCCCCGTGACCGCTGACAACCCGCGAGACAGCTGGCATTCCTTTTCGTCATCTTGCGTTGACGACCGACAGCTGTCATCCTGAGAAGTTATGGAAATGGAACGACCTCGTCCTGATCTACGATGACTAATCTTTTCCTGATCTACGATGACTATCTTTCTTGAAATTCCTTGAAAAGACGTCGTCTTTGTGGCTTAGCGAAATCAAACTGCTACCCATGTGAATGCCTCGCTGAAACGGATATGACAGAGAGTAAGATATAATAGAGCAGCCGATTGCTCATTTACAGAAACCATAGTTTGCTTACTCGTGATCGCGTCCATTAAATGTGCTTACATTTTATCCTTTCGCATTGTAAAATCTGAAGGTGTACCACATATAAATTTCTCCAGATGTGACATTATCCATTAATTTTGAGCACCAAATAAGTTGATTTCGATAGAAATATTTTTCTTTTTTTCAGATTGGATACATTAGTTCATGGACCAGTTTAGTCTACTGTAAATCCATAAACGATCCAATGGAACACAAATCGTACTCTGAGACAGGAGATCTGAGTTTGACTTTGAAAACCGGAAGCGAAGATGCTCCTAGTTCATTTGCTGGATTTGAACTTATCTACACAATATACAGTAGTAAGTATTTTAATTTTTTGTTTCAGATATTGATATTTGCTAATGATTGCATTTTGATATTGACTATGTCTCCACGGTTTGTTTTTGTTCTGAAGAATGTATTCACTTTTATACCTCATTTCAGAAATAAATTTGTACCTCTCCTCGACTTTAGTGACAAATATTCTACCTCGCAGCAGAAAAGGTTTGATAAAATGATGACCAACTAACGCATAATCTAGTTTACTAACAGATTATGGACCTTTACAAACCCCGTTCAACAAACGGTAAATAAATTGTAGAAATAATTGTTGTCATTGCTAATCTTTTTTCGTATTTAATTTCAGCGCCGAATTGCTGGGATAGCGAATTTGAATGTCCTAAAGGATGCATTTCGAAAAGACTTAGATGTGATGGACATAACCACTGCGGTGACAGATCGGATCAGGAGAATTGCAGTAAGTTAAATAGGAAATTTAACGAAAAAGAGAAAGGCCTATCTATACTAGGCAGCACAATATATGAAATCTCAGACCGGTTTTTCTATTATTTAATGCTGGATTAGATTTTTAAATTTCTTTTCCATTAATATATTTCTTATCATAAGTTTCCATGTAGTTGCCGTATTTTACTGGATATATTTACAATGTTATAATATTGTAATTTAGGAGTTTTAAAGAAAGAAATAACTCCTCCCTCAACTGTCAGTTTATATTTTTACGCCATAAGTAGAAGATCTGTGAGGAAGGCGAGATCTCAGCAGAAAGGCAACACAAACATCCATGCCTTATCCGGGGCTCGAACCCAGGTCCCTTAGATCAGTAGCCAAGCGCGCTAAGCACTCGACCACGTTTTATGAAAACTTTTATTCTTGAGAAATCACAAGTTTATTAGTTTACTGTGATATATCATGTAGGTCCTATCGATATGGGACTCGTGGAGTGGGTTCGAATCCCACTGCTTAATTAAAAGTTATTTACAATGTGTGCCGAAGAAATGTTACTGTAATAAGAGAGTCATATTTAATACTTGTAATTTGAGATGACAAGGAGGTCAGTTTGCTTACCATTTTCGTTTCTCTAGTCTTATATGACAAGGATGACTATTGATTAAACCCTTTATATATATATTTATGCTTAGGAAATGCTATTCTAAGATAGTAAGAAAATCACATTGAATTATATTCAGAGGAAACATGCAATAGTTACTGCTTGCTTGCTTATTGTGGCAAAGTAATCATTATCTTGTTTAAAGTCGAAAATTACGTTACATTTAATTGTAAATATTATTAACACGTTTAAAAATACTGAAAAAAACCCCACAAATATTTGCTTTCTAATATCTGATTAAATATTTCATTTGAAAGGCAGGCAAAGTGGAAATTTAATTTTTTTTAGGTGCATTTCTTGCGAAATGCAGGCCTAGGTACAGAATGATTCAAAATTCGCTCAACCTGAAATGTAAATGCTTATTTTTTCGCGCCAACCGAACGGAATTAAATACCGATCCAGCGTTGGCAACCCTGCAGCAACTGACTTTGCACACTGTTTAGTTCTCTCGTTGTCAGTTCTTTGTTGGTGACGTGTATTGATGCCTGTAAATGGTAGCTAGGCGTAAACTGGAAGGAGAGCTGTGCACCAATCTCTAGTGATGATGCACAGAACCGGCCAGGTCTAGCACCTAATGTCCGACCCCGCCTTCTTGTGGTGCAGGCCGTTAGTACCTTTCAAAAGAGATATTCTCTTTTGGAAGGGAACGGAAGGGGAGGGCTGCCAGTTCAGTATGGCCTACTGATCTGGTCATCTATGGCCACTTTTTTCTTTTTTTTTCAACCCTGCTGAGGAGTGGTCAACTTCACAGGGTCCTGGTGCTGACCATTTATACCTACTAGACTGGACTTGTTTATGGATTTGAGCTTGATTATGGATCCTGGACTTGCTGCACTGGTGGGCCTCTGTTGAGGGAGAGTCTGCCGCTGTGTTTTCTGTTTGCTTCTGGGTTGCCAGCTCTAAGTGAACAGAGGCATGGGATACCTTATATCAGCTGGTGGATAATCCTAATCAGAGGCCATCGCAGGTACCTGAACCTTACTTAGCTAGTTGGGCATCGTCAAGCCTAAACTGGAGTAATGTGTCTCAGGCAGGCCATGTGGCTCTTTAAAAAGTCCACTTGAAAAGGTGGTGCCTGATGTTCCTACCAGCATCGGTGACTTCAGCCTTTAGCAGAGGAGAAACAGGTCTTTGCCCCATGCCTGCGATCAGGGGGCTGTTTGATATTGTTGGCCCTACCAATCTCAATAAACCTAATTTCTTTAAAAATGCTACTAATCATTTTCTCTCTGCAGGAACGTGGAACGTGAGGACATTACATAGAAATTATTCTCTTGATGTCCTCATGCAGGAATTCCAGCGCTATAGCCTAGATATTTTAGGCTTGCAAGAGACCAGATGGACAGGTAAAGGTGAGATACTTAAAAATAACTTTAAATTTCTCTTTACAGGGAGGGAGGATGGAAAGCATCACCAAGGCGTGGGTCTGCTGCTAAGCAGTCATGCTAGTGATGCTCTTCTAGGATATGAGTGCATTAATGAAAGGTTTCTTACAGCAAAATTTCGGACAAGCATTAAAGACTTGAATGTTATCTGCTGTTATGCCCCCACTGAGGATGCTGATGAGGATGAGAAGGATAGGTTTTACGGACAATTTCAGGATATTTTGAATTCTGTCAAGAAAGGAGATATTACCCTTGTTCTAGGTGACTTCAATGCCAAAGTTGGTACTGACTCTGATCTTTGGGGAGGGGTGATAGGCCCTTTTGGTATTGGTAGCTGCAATGGCAATGGGCAACGTCTCCTACAGGTAAGTAAACTCAATGGTTTCAGAATAACTAACACATATTACAAACACCGCGACATACATAAATACATATGGGTTTCACCTGATGGGCTGCATAGGAATATGACAGATTATATATTAATTAACAGCAAATGGGCTAGTTCTGTTAGAAATACCAGGGCATATAGGGGAGCTGAAATTGGATCTGACCATTACCTTGTTAAAAGTGTGTTGCAACTTAAACTTAAAAAGTGTTGTGCTAGGGTTAAAAAATTTACTTTTAATACTGAAGCTCTGAAAGATCCAATTATAGCCAAAGCTTACCATGATAGGTTACTTAGTCATTATGACAGTCATGGTTTGCTTACTACTGAAGTTGAGGAAGAATGGGATCATTTTAAACAGGCTTTTTTGGACACTAACAGTACTCTTTTAGGAAAAAAGGGGCAGAAGAGGCAGAATTATCTGAGTGATAAGGCACTTGAGCTTATTTCAGAAAGAAAGAACTGCAGGAATGTCCTTAATCAGTACCCTACTAGTCCTAATAGAAAGGATTACAGAGAGCTTAATAAACGCGTAAAGGATCAGTTAGCTGCTGATAAGAATCTTTGGCTTGATGGTTTGGCTGACAAAGCTGAGGAAGCAGTTAGGCAGCGCAACAGCAGAGAGCTGTACCAGATAGTTAATGTTATATGTGGTAGAAAACGGACAGGCATATAAAGATTGAAGGATAAACAAGGTAAGGTTATAGAAGGTGAGGATTCTGTCTGGCTAGGTGGGCTGAGCATTACAGTGATGTTCTAAACAATGTGGTTAGTTCTACTCCCATTGTTTGTAATGATGATAGATGCATTGGCAGCTTTAATGTTGGCCCTATAACACAATCTGAAGTTATTTTGGCTATCTCTAAACTTAAACTTCATAAATCCCCAGGGGTAGATGAAATTACTACAGAAATGCTCAGAGCTGGGAATGTTTCGGTTACCACTTGGATGACTGAAATTTTGAATAACTTTTATGATAAAGGCATGGTTCCTAAGGATTTTACCAGAGCAATTATTATCCCTATTTTCAAAAAAGGTGATCGCAGTTCTTGTGATAACTATAGGGGTATCAGCCTACTCTCTGTTCCAGGTAAAGTTCTTTCCATGATTGTGCTTAATAGAATTAAGAATCTGGTTGACAGGCAATTGCGTGATGAGCAATGTGGATTCAGAAGTGGTAGGGGATGTGTAGATCAGATATTTTCACTTAGGCAGATTCTTGAGAAATGTTTAGAGTTTCAGAAACCTTTGGTTGCTAGCTTTGTTGATTTCAAAAAGGCTTTCGACTCTATTGATCGTCATAATTTGTGGTTGATTGTGAGATCACATGGTATACCAGACAAGTTAGTTAACATAATGAAAGCTCTCTATAATAACACTGAGTCGTGTGTGAGAGTTTTCAAGTCTTGTAGCAATTGATTTAGCATTACTTCTGGTGTTCGACAAGGGTGCATTTTGGCTCCTTTTCTCTTTAGTTTGGTTATTGATTATGTTATGCGAAATTCACTTCAAGGGAAAGATTTTGGCCTTAAATGGGCTGGAGATACGAAAATTTCTGATTTAGATTATGCTGATGATTTAGCCCTTTTGGCAAATGATGTTGATGAGATGAACTCTTTCATTCGAGCTGTTGATGAGACTGGTAGTAGAGTAGGTTTGGTTATAAACAGAGAGAAAACTAAAGTGGTGAAAATTGGGCAGGCAGGTTGTGATTCAGTTCATCTGAATGGTTGCAGTCTTGAGCAGGTGTCACAGTTTAATTACCTTGGGAGCTATGTAACTGATACTGGTGATGTGCGGCATGAGATTAACAGACGAATAGGGATTGCTGCCGGGACTTTTAAGAATCTATGGAGATTGTGGAGAAATAGGCGTATACACCTAAAGACTAAAATTAGACTGTATAATAGTTTGGTTCTTTCTAGGGTTAGTTATGGTAGTGAAACTTGGACGCTGTGTAAACATGATAACAGGAAACTAGATGCTTTTGATTCTAGATGCTTACGCAGTATCTTGGGTATTAGGTGGTTTAACTTTGTAATTAATGATGAGGTTAGGGAAAGAAGTCTGCAACCTCCTTTAAGCAGCATATTGTGCAGAGAGAGACTCCGCTGGTTTGGCCATGTTGCCCGTATGGATAATTATAGATTGGCGAATAGGGTTATGAACAGTGTTCCTAGAGGCCTCAGAAGGAGGGGGAGACCTAGGATGCGGTGGGCAGACAATGTCAAACAGGACCTTGTTAGAATTGGTGTGCAGTGGCCGGATGCAGCAGATGTAGCTCAGGACAGATATGCTTGGAGAATTAAACTGCGTGGTCTGGTTGGACCTCGTAGCCCATGGCTGCTTGAGGATGATGATGATGACGTGTATTGCATTAGTTGCCCATAATGATATTTTCCCAGGTTGAACGTGTATACCTAGTCGAACGGTATTTAATAACCAAATCATTTTTAACTGTTCAAGCTATTGAATCACTCTGTGATAAAAAAATTCGTAAAAAAACACGTAAAAAAATAAATTAATATTTCTTACGTATAAGTATAAGACACCAAAACATCATATTAGTGAGATAAATAATTGAAACATAGTGCAAAAAATAGTGCTTAAATGAAGTCTCTAGGAGCCGAATTCTTCCATAAGTTGGTGACTGCCTGTATTTAAGATTGATATAAGTGCCTACATACTAAGAAATTTAAATATTGAAAATTTATATTAAAAATATCGTAAATATCTGATAATAATTTAAACACAATTAACATAAAAAATATAATAATTGAAGTCACGGCTGAAAATATTAGGAGTACAGTCGCTCAAAAAATATCCGAACACTATGGTTGATTACAGAATTCAGAAAAAATATCTGGGAACGATTTTTTTTAGCAAATAGTGATCTGGCAACCTTTATGTCACGTGACACGAAGGTTGCCAGATCATTAATATCTAAAAAAATCGTTGCCAGTTATTTTTTCTGAATTCTGTAATCAACCATAGTGTTCGAATACTTTTTTGAGCGACTGTAGTTATTCACAAGTAAGCGAAATTATGTATTACGTTTTATCCTACATTGAAATTAAATGCAAGAATGCATTTATTACGATAATAAAAAAGCATATCTTAAACGTCATCTCATGACGTAAATTTTCAATTACATTTCAGCTATGACAACAGAAGAAGTAACAACAGAGAAAGTAACAGAAATGACTCGTTCATATGACAGAAGAGATCAATCGAAGGAAAAGCCCGGAAATGTTGCAACAACCCTCGCCATTGTCTTTGGTAGTGGCCTTGTGCTCATAGCCGCCATTGCTGTAATAATGTATTGTTGGAAGAGCAGTCGCCAGACAACGCCAGGCCCCGTCACCCATCTTCCTCCCGCTCAACAACCCTATGCTGCTCAGTATCAAAATCCTGGATTTAATCGAGGACATCAGTATCCACAGACAAGGCATGCGGCTGCTCCTCCTCTTTCACAGCCAGAACAAATGACTTCCCCTCCACCGTATTCTGCATGCAGAGTGGAACGGAATGGAGAAAATAATCTAGGATTCACATAAAGTTTCCCACTAGAAGCTGTTTCTGAGATTCTTATGTATCAATACTTTGTTCGTGAAACTCAATGAATATTTTTGCCTGTGAATTATTTTCCCTTCAACATTTTGTCTGAAATGCAACATTTGAGTTTTGGTTAATATTTTGGCATTACAAAGAAAGTTATTTATAGAAATAGAACTTTGGACTCGTGGAGTGAGTAAGTTAGTGGACTCGTGGACTAGTTACGAAATTAATGAAGTCAAAGTCATTTTGGAATTGGGTGACCATATGTTCCCGTTTTCCGAGGACATAATGGTTCCAATGAATAAATGTCCCCGAAAAGTCCTAGGAATTCGGTTTTAATATTTTCAAATATTAAATTGACTGTACTGCTCGATAAAATTTTTATCAATAGTGAAAACAATTATTTGTGCCTCTTGTGAAATCTTGAGTGTGAAATTTGAGTTGAAAAACTTGAGCTACAAACATATACAGAGGGTTGGGTTGTTTTACCTCTGAGCGGCACTTTTTTGCACATCATGGGCTAAATGGCCAGGTCACATGGACCCCGAAGGCTCAGAGAAGGTTGGGGGAGGGGACCCACTGGAACAGCTGTTGGGAGACAGATGGTAGCCTCCCGCCAAGGCCATCCAGCGTGTTCTTTAACGTGCACAGTGTATTGCTCTCCCGCACACGGGGCCAAGGCTTAACGTCCCATCCGAAGGAAGGCGGCTTTTCCAAGCCCATCGGTGTCCCCTACTGACCGTGGGCAAGGCGGGGAATTTTGCGGAGATATATCTCAACGCTGACCCAGCTGGGACTCGAACCTGGGAACTACAGATTACGAGCCTGGCGCGCTACCGACTGAGCCACCCCCGCCCCCATATACAGAGGGACATGATAGTCGGTTTAATAGTCAGGTACTCTAACCAATAGACGGAAATGAAATATTTTACAGAAAATCAATTTTAAAAAAAAGTACACGAAACTTTTAACAGTCGTCATCATCATCATTATAGACAGCCATGCGCTATGAAGGTCCTTTTTGTTAATTAACCTACTCTATTAAAGTTTTATTTTGTGCTATTAGTTTTTTATGGTTCTAGATATTTTTCTACTAGGTTTTATGTGCAATTATGTATAAAATTCGTTCTAAATTAAAAAGTTTTCTTTTACTTTTTACACAATAATTTTTTTAAAAAGTCATTCCTTCAGATTCAATTTTCAGAAGTCTCCTGGTCTTTTCCTTTAAATGTGGTCACGTAATTAAAATTCATTCCCTGAGATAGAATTTTTGAAAGTCCCTGGATCTTATTTGAATCTGGTCGCCCTACCTTAGAATTGAAGTTGTAAATTAAAATCGCGAAATTAATAAAATCGCGAAATTAATTATACCATTACCAAATTTTTATTTCATTTGTACAAAATATTTTTTCTGTATACCTTTCATATGTCGAAAGAAATGTAAGTATGGTTATGTAAATAAATGAATCTCCCAATTGATTCTTTTAGCTTCGAAATAATATATATATTCATCAATATAACTTCATCAAAGAAGTTACCGTTTGCGTAATTCGAATGGTGATTTTGAATTTGAGCTTTGACTATTCCGTGATTGACAGGCCATTGACATATGATGATCTGTAAGTGGTAGCTAAGCATACACTTGAAGGAGAGTTGTGTACCAGTCTTGTCTGATGATGCGCAGAATCGGCCAGGTTTAGTATCTAAAGTCCGACATCGCCATTTTATGGTGCAGACTGCTAGTACTTTTAAAAAAAGATATTCTGGAAGGGAAAGCAAGGAACGGCCTCTAGATCAGGATGGCCTATCGATCTGGTCTTCAATGGCCCCTTTTTATTTTTTTCTACCCTGCTGAGGAGTGGTAAACAGTAGAACTTCTAAACAAAATTCAGGAATTTGACTTTTATCAGCGATGTGTTGCTTGTATACGCTCTGGTTTTGCACCAATGAAAATTCTACCAGCTGCTGCCTGGGGCGGGGGTGGCTCAGTCGGTAACGCGCCAGGCTCGTAATCTGTAGTTCCCAGTTTCGAGTCCCAGCTGGGTCAGCGTTGAGATTTATCTCCGCAAAATTCCCCGCCCTGCCCACGGTCAGTAGGGGACACCGATGGGCTTGGAAAGGCCGCCGTCCGTCGGATGGGACGTTAAGCCGTGGCCCCGTGTGCGGGAGAGCCATACCCTGTGCACGTTAAAGAACACGCTGGATGGCATTGACGGGAGGCTACCATCTGTCTCCCAACAGCTCTTCCAGTGGGTCCCCTCCCCCAACCTTCTCTGAGCCTTACGGGGTCCATGTGACCTGGCCATTTAGCCCATGGTGTGCAAAAAAGTGCAGCTCAGAGGTAAAACAACCCAATCCAACCAGCTGCTGCCATTTCCGTACCACCATCTTATATCAGCTGATGGATAATCTGATCAGAGACAATCGTAGGGTACCCGAACCATTGTTTCTGGGGCATGGGTTGTTCAGTCTGTAGCACACCAGGCTTGTAATCTGTAGTTCACATGTTCGAGTCACGATGAGCCAGCGTTGAAATTTATCTCTGGAAAATTCCCTGCCCTGCCTTCAGTCAGTAGGGAACACCAATGGGCTTGGTAAGACCGCCGTCCGTTGGATGGGATGTAAAGCTGTGTCCGCGTGTGCAGGAGAGCCATACCCTGTGCACATTAAAGAACATACTGGATGGCCGTAATGGGAGCATACCATCTGTATCCTAACAGCTGCATAGTGGGTTCTTTCCCCCCAACCTTCTTTGAGCTCTTGGAATCCTTGACCTGGCTGTTTAACCCATTGTGTGCAAAAAAAGTGCTGCGCAGAGGTAAAACAATCCAGCCCTTGCTTCTACAGGCATCTCCAAACCTACACTTGAGGAAGTCCTACCAGCATGGGTGGCCTAAGCTTGTCGAAAAATCTACTGCACACTCTGATCGCTCCCAGTTGTCACTCACGCTATGCAATGGCAATCCCTCTTGTACATCGATATCGATGAATAACTTCAATTATGAAAAAAAAGTTTATTTTGTCACGTGGGTTACCAATCCATGATCCAACCCATATGAGCATAGCTGAATAGTCAGGTGCTCTGACCACTGAGCTACTGTCCACCAATCAAGATCTCCAATAAGCACCATACAAGATGTTCGTTTATAATACATGGTAAATAAGAATGGGTAATGGCAGCTTTTATGTTAACTAAAAATAATTATCTGAATTTGGATTTGTATAAATCGAAATTTAAGACTGGGTTATTTTACTTATGAGCAGCATCTTTCTTGAACGCCATGAGGTAAATGACAAGGTTATAAGGATCCAAGAGCTGTGTAAAGGATGGTATTCACTGGATAGCTTTTAGGAGACGGAATCTTTTCCTCAAAGTTGTCTTTAATATATAGGCAGTATCATGGATCCATGGCTCGAGGGACTCGGCCATATTTCCTCCCTTCCTTATTAGTAAAGTATTCTTTATTTTTAATCGTCTCAGTGGACCATTTTACATAAAATACTGAAATGTTCATTATATTTTGCCGTACGTAATAACCAAATAAATATAACCGTAGCCCTGTGTCGCATAAGACAGTTTTTATTATAAAAGTGATTAAATTACATAAAACCTGAAGACAGGTGGACACTGATACTGGAAGTGTGTAGAGGTGGTTATACTTTAAAAAACATAAATGAATATTTACCGATGTACATAGATCAAAAACATTCAGTCATTTCTTTTGAGAACTTCTAAACAGAATTCAGGGATTTGACTTCTTCTATGAGTGACGTGTTGCTTGAATACGCTCTGGTTCTGTACTAATGAAAAATTTACCAGCTGCTAACATTTCTGTGCCCAACTGTGATCTGCTGCCATTTCTGTGCCCAACTGGTGATCTGCTGCCATTTCTGTGCCCAACTGGTAATCTGCTGCCATTTCTGTGCCAAACTGGTGATCTGCTGCCATTTCTGTGCCCAACTGGTGATCTGCTGCGATAACTTGAACTCTTGTAGTCATTACTCATTCCACCGTAGGAGCTGCTATACTGATCATCTCTATCTCCTCCACCATATCTTGAGCCACCCCTTCCACCTCCATACCCAGAATCATAGCCACCTCTTCGTGATGAACCATATCCTCCACGTCCTCTGAAGTTACCATTCACCACCCTTATTAATCCCTCCATCCACCACTACCTCTTCGTCCACTACCACCTCTGTCACCTCTACCTTTTGTTGCGAAATATTTCTACTCTATTTTGCGAGCCGTTTATTACGGAATGGAATAAATTGGAAGGAATATTTGGTACCTGTATTCCCAATTGCTTAATCTGACTCTATAAACAGGCTATTGCTCTATTGCATACGATCCAAGCCTCAATTGTCTCATTCCAAGGACTGCTGTTTTTTCAAGTCCATCGGTGTCACATTTCTTGCACAGAGCATATCAGGTGTTAGCGGAGTAATTCTCGATGCCGGCATGGTAGGAACTCGAACCCTAAGGATTTATGGGAAAGTATGAACAAACTAAAAATTCGTGTATTATTTCCATAAGGATTTATAATCGTATTTCTGGATAAAACAAAATACTCTGAAGTCCACAATGGGACATTTCTCTCAGCAAACAAGTCATATTCTGAAGAAACAGAAAATTTGCTCTATTAAATTTAAGTTTATCAAGTTGTATCATAAAATACAGAAATTAACGATTTTCATAATCTGATTACTGGGAAAATGTTTAATTAAAATACTCAAACAATAGTAAATACATAGCTCTACCTGTTAACATAGAAGTCAATAAATAATTTTGTGGAAAAATGAATTTTGCCGATGCGCGGGACTCGAACTCACGTCTCTCCCGATTCATGCCAGATTATTCTAATCATTAAACCAGCACCGGCTCTGTCATTTAGCCACTAATGTGACATAAATCTTCCCGAACATGTCGCCCATGGCGCCATCTATGATCGGAGAATGTAATTTCTTTTTTTAAATGTTGCTCTGAATAAGATGCAAAAAAGAAAGTGACTCATGCTAAAGTGTTATTTCTAAAACCTATTATCATTTCCCCAAAAAAACTATTTATGTTTAAAACACTCTTCATATTGTAATTTGAATATTGTATTATTGAATGTTGTATATTGTAATTTGATTTTCATATGCAGTTCCAGTAAGCATTAACGTGACATTATTAATTTTAAATAACTGTTTACCGACCAGTTGTCTCAGTGGTATGCTCAATATTTCATGTATTATCCGAAGCCAATTTTAACGTATTATCCGTGCCTTAAATTAGGAAAATTAAAAAAGATCAGGCAATACACATGTAAATACATCATGTTGTTTCGAAATTTAAAGGTTTAAATATTCAAATTGTAGAGGCTATTTTTATACTCTGTGGTCTTATCCTGACGTAGCAACTTAAGCAAAAGTAATCCCTCAAAGCAATAATCAAAGAAAAAATTTCCCTTTTTTTATAGAAAATATCGTCTAAAGTTCAAAATCGATAAGATGTTGATGCGAAAGAGAGAAGCATTGCATCGACATTCGTCTCTACATCCTAGAAAATGATAACACTTACCTTAACCGAGATAAAACAAATTTCGTTGCACCTGTTTCCAGCTGCGGAGTCTCGGCCGATTCCTATACTCGATGAGAATGCACAAAAACACTTCCAGAAGCACTTGATAATTCCACAAGATGGACATTATACGTTTACCCTTTGTGATTTTCCTCTTTTTTCTCTTGGATGCCACAGGGCTGACTTTTGCTTTGAAAACAAGTAAGTGTTTTATTACGTGTAGGAAAGAAATTAAAAAAATTTAACACCTAGTTATTTAGCGACATAAGAGGAGTTTCATCGTTACATTCAATGAGGAAAAAACATCTGGTGGTTTGATAGCGATGATATCCGGAAAAAAGTGTTTTTTTTTTGTATTTTGTCAATGTAAGGATAATTACAAAATGCTCTCTGTTAAATCCCATATTAATGATCCGATTCCTATATTACGATGAATTAATTTAAATCTTACTAGTGACTTAAATGAAAATCAAATTACAATATACAATATTCAAATTGCAATAAGAAGAGTGTTTTAAACATAAATAGTGTTTTTTTTTTCGGAGGAAATGATAATTGGTTTTAGAAATAACACTTTAGCGTAAGTCACTTTCTTTTTTGCATCTTATCAATTTAAATCTTACTAGTGACTTAAATTGTAGCAGAAATATGTTCCTAAATTTGTAGTTTTTCTGAATAATATATCCCAAATATCGGCGTGACTTTCTAGCAATATCCTGAACGTCTGTATTAAAAAAAGCAGATTTAAAATTTATACACAGTTCTGAACACACGTCAAAATATATCTCTGCAAAAAAATTTTCTAGTTTAAACTTGGAAGCACTAAACCACCTGTACTAAACAGAAAAGGTTGGGGAAGAGGACCCAACTTTTTCTGTTTGGGGAACTGGGCAGCTCCTACGAGACAGATGAAAACCTCCCGTCAAGGTCATTCAGCATGTTCTTTAATATGCACAGGGTATGTCTCTCCTGCACACGGTCCACGCCTTAACGTCCCATCTGACGGACGGCGGTCTTTCCAAGCACAATGTGTCCCCTGTTAACCAAGACCCTCATTATATGTGAAACAGGAACAAGAGTAGCTCTATATTTCTCTGTTTAGCAAAAGTAAATCATCGGCAATGCAATATCCGTAAATTGAGGAATTTCTGTTGTGGACTTTACTCATGCTGCGACTGGCATAGTGGTTAACTACACTTCCAACAGACAAACTAAGTGTGTTCCGTTAAACCTAACTGAGCCAGTGGTCAGCAGTGACTTCGGTCTTGGTTAGAACATGGCCTTGTATGAAAAGGCCTGTACAAACTAGGAATAGTTTACATTTTGCAAATAAAACAAAAATCAATTTAACAGGGTTGGGTTGTTTTACCTCTGAGCGGCACTTTTTTGCACACCATGGGCTAAATGACCAGGTCACATGGACCCCGAAGGCTCAGAGAAGGTTGGGGGAGGAGACCCACTGGAACAGCTGTTCGGGAGACAGATGGTAGCCTCCCGTCAAGGCCATCCAGCGTGTTCTTTAAAGTGCACAGGGTATGGCTCTCCCGCACACGGGGCCACGGCTTAACGTCCCATCCGACGGACGGCTGCCTTTCCAAACCCATCGGTGTCCCCTACTGACCGTGGGCAGGGCGGGGAATTTTGCGGAGATAAATCTCAACGCTGACCCAGCTGGGACTTGAACTCAATTTAACAGACTTTACATTCAATACGAAGTAAATGTCAATCGCTAAGACTACATAATAACATGGGATTATAAAATGGTATGTGTTATTAATCTTCCTGAAGGTTTTGTTAGAAAGGAAGATATTTTGAACGATTTCATCACTGTTTTCTCCGTCTCCTTTCTTAGCCCCCCTAAATATATAACTAAAACTATGAATAAGGTTAATCTAATCAATATGTTTAGACCAGCAGTTCTTAAATTACAGTGTGGTGTGGACCCTCCCCCCCCCCCCCACTATTAGCCGGCAAATATGGCGAACTTCTAGGCATATCAATACTGTTTAGGTATCCTTAAATGTTACGGCATTTCTTAAATGTAAAACATTCGCTGAAGTACGAGTGCTGTAAGAATTCTGTAGTTAAAGAGAATTGACCGCATAGAATTCATAAAAAATATCTCGCAACGATGTTTTTTAGAAATTAGTGATCTGGCAACCTCCGTGTCACGTGACACGAAGGTTGCCAGATGACTAATTTCTAAAAAAATCGTTGCAAGATATTTTTTATGAATTCTGTAATCGACCATAATGTTCGGATACTTTTTTGAGCGACTGTACTATAAACTATTTAAGAAACTCCGAATCATAAGTAATAAAACGGTTATTATAAATAAATGCAAAACCAAACAGTTTTCTCTCTAATGGTTACGGTAAACCAACGTATAGATTAATCCAACTGACTTTCCTCATGAAAAATCACAATAATGTTTTTACTGCTTTTCGAAAAGCTAGTAATGGAGAGAGTTTTCGCAAAAACCGCATTGGTCAATAAAAGCTAATTTGTTTACGTTATGAACGATTACAATGATTTAAAAACTCTTTGAGAATGGTGATAAGATAAAAATAGATTTATAATTTTCAAATATCATATTAATTTCTCTTTTTCTAACACTAAAATAAACTTTGATTCTCTATAAACACCAAGAAATTTATTTCTTTAATGAACAAATTAAATAAGGATCCATGATATATATATATAGACGATTGTGAGAGACTGATTGAATGGGAGGGGGTCACTCTAACTCTAACTGTGATGCAGAAATTGTAGGGCTCTGAAAATTTCAACCTTAGGGTAATCCGGATCGTAGATCTCGGGAAAAATCCAAATTTTGACCTCCGACTTTTCCTTCGAGGTCAAATAGAGTTCAAGTAGACGTCAAACCGTGATCTACGAGTGCTAAAAGCGTCAAAATTGGTCTTTGGGAGTAAAACACCACCAGACACCAATTTTCACGTAGATATCGAAAAAATTACGACATTTTAGATCCCGAGGGTCATTCGAGGTCAAAGGTCAAATTTAGGTCCATCGGTGCTAGAGAGCTAAAAATTAGTTCCTGGGGATATTTGGAGATTTATCTCGGAAATGTTGCGAAATTTTGGATGACGTGAGTCCTTCGAGGTTAAAGGTCAAATTTCAATCTACTGCTGTTAGAGAGCTATAAATTGGTGCCTGGGGTGTTTTGAAGTATAGATCTCAGAAATTATGCCAAATTTTAGATTGTGTGGAGCCTTCGAGGTCAAAGGTCAAATTCAATATATAAGTGATAGCTGCAAATTGGTGAAGAGGGCTCTTTCGGGATGTACAACTCAGAAATAAGAGACGTTTTCTGATCCCGTGTCCCGTTCCTGGTCTGAGTGACCAGCTGGAAATCAAGAGAAGGCACCGATTGATTTCTAGTATAGGATAGAACAATAACTTTGTGACCATTAATAATAAGAGAAAAAATACTTCTATCGTATTGAGATCAAGAATGAGAACACAGTGCTTCTCAAACTTTTACGGACTCTAATTCATATTTCTTACAATTTTCCCGTTGAAATTCAAAGGATTCTTGAAGAGATGAAATAAAAGTGTCTTTAATCTCGAGCTGAAGTTATATCAGAGATAGAGAAATCATTTTCTCAATACGGGGTGGCTCATGGGAGACGGGTAAAGAAAATTGTGGGACCCATCGGTCAAGTATTTAGATGTGGGAAGGGTTTGAAAATCGTGAATGAAAATATTCAATTGATGAAATGTAAAATGGTTAAATGAATCTAGTACGGACTTGTAAAATGGGGAAATGAATCTAGTACGGACTACCAATTTTTACACGAAGTGGCACAAGAGAATCACGTATACGAATTTTGAGACAGGACTGACAAGTATTTCGAGAACTACGCAGGTCGAAGTCTGTTAAAAAAAGAGAGCTTCAACAGTTTGTGTAGCAATTAAGATTAAGCCAAATATGCAAGAAGTGGCCTGTCCACCAAACTGCCAAGAGTTAGGTCAGCCTGTCCAGCAGAGTTTGCACTGTTCGAGACATGCACTGTTCGCGACACGATGGATGCCCACGTGCATTCGGACTTGAGTGCACTTCCACTTCATATAGATGACAACAAATTTGTTAATATAAAGATATCCTAAAAACTTCCAAATGCACGTCAAAAATGGGTTGTCATCAAAGCATATTTCCTATATTATTTCAGTTTTTCTGAATACGGATATTTAGTCTGTTCGATCAAAAGCCAATGACATAATCTTTAACTTCGTCCAAGCATCAATGGTTGAATCTTTAACCTGTTATGTGCTCTGATGTTCGAGCAATTTTTAGGTTCGGTAATCTTATATTCATCCGCTGTGTTAATCTTCTTATATTCATCCTCTGTGTTAATCTCTTTATATTAATCCTCTATGTTAATCTCTATATTCATCCTCTGTGTTGTAGATATATATTATATAGTTGATTCTCGTCATATGCGGGGATTGCATTACCTGAAAATCGCTTCATATATCGAATTTACATAAAACAGGAGACAAAAAATGTAATAATACATTGTTGTTTTTTTTCTAAACGCGCAAGATTTTGAACTTTCAGGATCAATTATTACTACCCTTATTTTTCACCACACTATTTTCACCGCAAAGTTCTACCCACAATAGCTGAAAATCGTATTATATAGTAATTGCTGTAATTCTGAGCGAACGAACTAACGGGGCATACGGACGGGCGGGCACATGTGATGTCATTGGTCGCAGAAATTGTATGTTTCGTTGTCTGCGGGTACTTGACCGATCGGTCGCAAATTTGGGGGGGGGGGGGTTAGTTCCACTTAGTTGTAGCCTTGTTGGGGTAACAGATCGGGTTCCTGGCTGTCGTGGTCGGCAGTGATCCCTGGGTGCTTTCATCGCCTACCTTGTGAATGGAACAGCACATTGTGATTAATAAGGTGGAAAGCTGGGAATGAACTTATAGATGGGGAGTGTTATCAATGGACATATGTTTCACACCAAATTTTTGGCGTCGGTTTAACTAGTAATTATACATATATATATATATTATCAATTTACTTGCATATCAGTTGTATACGAAATTGTAGTTTAATAAATAGTATTTATGTATTAAGAGAAAATTACATCAACTAATTTCATAGAATCACTGGCATCTAATAACCAAGGAAATTATTTTCTTTAGTTCAATTGACAATCAAATTCCCTACCGCTACCGAAATAATTGCTAGATTCTAAATAAACATTTCTAGGCATATTCCAATTTTTTAATGATTACGGAAATTTTTAACATGTAGTATTTTTAGTACAAATAGATAATGATATACATTTACAGATATTTCACTAAGAAATGTAAATAATACCGATAAATTGTTTCAGATAGTATTCGATAATTTTAACACGTTATTTAACAAAGCGATTTTGACAAATTTAATATGTGGAAATTAATAATGAATATTACCGCTATAATTATAAGAAAAGATATTATATTTTATATTTGCTATACTAGAATTTCGTATAGTGTAACACCTCCTGGAATAATCTGGTAAGGATTTCAGGGTACCTGAAATTCTATCGAAATAAATAGAATAGAAATGTAGTCGCAGCGATGTGTGAGTACCTCGTCAACATATTATGTTGCTTACTCAGAGCAATACCTTGATTTAAAAGGCGTCATCCCCTTTTCAATCACTACCCAATGCAATCATCTGTGACATCAATCCTCGGCGATTGCAGCAATCTCTGGCGTCCACAATCATTGCAATGAGACGGTAACAATCTTTGGTTTTCCCTATGTGGTGGAATGAACCGGAAGTAACTTCATCAACCCTACCCACAGTGCATTTAAGACAACGCAACTGGCAAATATTTATATTTACATTAGAAAACAGTTCCTTGAATGGCCTGGTCGCTCAACGCAGTCAACAAAAAAAATGATAAATACCCCTCAAGCAGCTGCTACCATAAGGATCTGACAGGAGCTTGTCAGTTTATATGCCATGGTAGAAAGTCTGTTAGGATGGCAAAACCTCAGCAAAAAAGCAACAAAAACATCCATGCCTTACCCGGGGCTCGAACCAAGGTCACTCAGATCAGTAGCCAAACGCGCTCACCAATAATCTGGCCAGAAAAAACTAAAATGTGTCTCGAAGGGACAGGATTTCCATTGCAAGTATATCATTCTTCCCTTCCCCCTCCTTCCGTTTTAGTGGTCTTTAAAAAGTTTCTTGAAAAATGCCTGATATACTGTATTCATTAAAGTTTAACAATTTTTGTCTTCACTACCTTTACTAGTATTCTCAAGGAGGCGTTTCCCCCCCCCCCCACCCTTCCTCTAGAACCAGCCATGTTTCATACCCAGATAAGCAGAAGTACACTTCGGTTTGAAATATGCTTTTCCAGTAATAAGTCTGCTTTATGTCATTTAAAAATGTTTAAATATTATTTGCCAAGAAGATACGTGGCAAGTAACGTTTAAACATTTTTAATTGCATATTTATTGCTTATCAATTTACTTGCATATCAGTTGTATACGAAATTGTAGTTTAATAAATAGTTTTTATGTATTAAGAGAAAATTACATCAACTAATTTCATAGAATCACTGGCATCTAATAACCAAGGAAATTATTTTCTTTAGTTCAAGTGACAATAAAATTCCCTACCGCTACCGAAATAATTGCTAGATTCTAAATAAACATTTCTAGACATATTTCATTTTTTTTAATGATTACGGAAATTTTTAACATGTAGTATTTTTAGTACAAATAGATAATGATATACATTTACAGATATTTCACTAAGTAATGTAAATAATACCGATAAATTGTTTCAGATATTATTCGATAATTTTAACACGTTATTTAACAAAGCGATTTTGACAATTTTAATATGTGGAAATTAATAATTATTATTACCGCTAAAATTATAACAAAAGATATTATAATAATCAATGAGCAAGGTATACCCAAGGAGTATTTAAGGAGAAAAGAGCTAGCTTCGATTGACGTAATGTAAACCTTTCGATTGCAGCGCCCTCTAAACTTGGCAAATCGTACATTTAAGTGAAGCCACCTGGCCAGGGAGAGGAGCGAGTTCCCTGCATTATTTTTCTACCGCGGAGCAAAGTTTTCAATTGCTTACATCACGTGACTAATTTTGCATACTCTTTGACTCTGGAAAATGTTCATTTTCTTCATGAGGTACACTCATAATTTCCTTTTCGTTTAAAAAAAATTTCAAGAAGTAATGAAATTATTTTCTTTAATAAAATCCAATTTTCTAAAACTGGTAGTTGCTCTGCTAAAGAACAAAATTTAAATATTTTGAACAGACTACAGCATTTAGTATATTATAGTAAATTGAGATTTATGTGTCAATGAACGATAACATGATCTAAATTATTATATTTTATACAATTGCTGATATTTTCAATAAATATCATATCGAATTTTTTACTTGTATAAACGTTCAACAGATGGCAGCAGGCACTTCCCGTATCAACCATAAAAAAAGAATTACACTGTTAGAGCAAAGTGCAGAAGCCAATGTACATCGATATGCTCCAGGGAACACAAATCTGCAACATACATTGACGTATATATATTCGCATAATGATTAAATGTATTAATTTACATATTAATTTTAAAAATTCTGCAAAATTACTCAAAATAAAAATACAACGACTTTTCCAGGTATCGTAAAATGTACTCCTGAAAGGGATAAAACACTCATTGAATAACTTTAGGATGAGCAACCACTGTGCCAAACAGCTATGGCTGTTAGACATTTGGAAACACTGGTTAAATCGTAATATATGTACCAATAGTAAGACAAACCATAGCTGCAGTGGATTAAAATGATTACACTGCGCATGCGCCGATCGCCCCTTACAGTTGTTTTGGTGCCTGCACATCAATTTGCCACGTTCAGCTTCGGTAAAATTCCGCAGAACGGCGCCACTTACGCTTGTGCAAGGCTAGCCTTCTTCTCCTTAGACCTTCTTTGGTATACCGTCCCTCTTTTTTCTTCTTTGCCATTTAGATTTTCTCTAGTAAGGATTTCAGGGTACCTGAAATTCTATCGTAATAAATAAAATATATATGTAATTCGCAGTGATATGTTAGAATTACGCATATTTTTTTAGAAGAACGCATATGAGAATCTAGTTTTCAAAGAGAATTAAGTTTTTCGTTTGCCTTCTTTTTAATGAGAGGAAAAAGTAGGTAAACGAAAAACTTCATTCTCTTAAAACTAGATTCTCATATGCGCCAAAGGCAACGGTTTTAATTCAGCTAATGGATGATAGGGGAAAAGGAAATAGCAGTATTTTATTAGCAATTATACAACACAAAAAGTATTTTTCTTTTGTTTCTTAAATTTAAAAGTTACTTCTATCACACCTCTGGCGGCAGATTACTGCTATCAGAGGAATATCCCCTGACACTCAACCGAAACTTCAAATTTCTACCATATACATATCTTTTGAAAAATTCATTAAACTTTTCGGCTAACGACATGAACTAAAACTACGTAAATATTTGAAAAATGCGAATCACAATATTTCATTAGTAAAAATCCAATTAAAATAGAGTTTTCGAATTATCTCCGAGGCATAGAACATTAAAATAGTATAGCAAATTCGAAAGCAATAGATCTTAACTATGAATTGGAAGTATCTGGATGGAGGCGTTATTGGACAGCAAATTGTCTGTGTTAGATGATTTAATTGATTCAAGTGATGTCCAAGTGATCTCATTGGATTTGTTTCAGGTCTGACAGCTCTCCAACTGAATTTAAAGATTCGTGTGAAATGGAATCTGAAGTAAGAGCTAAAGGATACTTTTTCAAGAATAATTTGATAGAGATGGAATTGCAGTCTTTACCTTCTAACTAAACTTCGCATCTTAGAAATTGTCAAGAGATTTTTGTCATGCTCATCGAAGAAGACCATAGTGATGTCAATCAACTTAAAAATCTCAGACAAACAAAACCGCAGATATGGAAAAACGCGGATAACGAAAGCTCGTCTAACCAGAGTCAACTCTATTCAGATTTAATGGTAAATTTGATGTAATAAATAAAATTATTATAGACTGCGATAAATAACACAAAGTTAATATTTCAGTTTATATTGAAGATTTCTGCGACCAATGGAGCAGTCCTCTAAATCCAATCGAATACGAAATAGGGTCAACAGCTGAACCAGAATTCTCAGGCGTATTGGCAGCCTCGCGGTTTGGCAGCTACAAAGCTGGACTGAATTGCAAGATAGTGCTGAAGTCAACATTCTCAGAAGGAACCATCATAAGCATTGAAAAGATTGATTTCAGACCTAATTGTGAAGACAACATCACGGTAAGTTTCTGTATAACTTGAATAGTTTTATCTCGTTTTCTTTTTAAAGAAAAAAAACAACAACACGAGATGTGTTTGTTTATTTTGTCGTTTGACTGTAGACATCTATCTTTTTGGTTTTTAGTGATAAATCAAAAATTCATTCGTGAAATGTCGCGATTCGCATTTTCCGAATTTCCCAAAAGCTATATTTGCTCCCTCTAACGGTGAAAAAAGTTCAAAATTCCAAAATTTTGAACGATATTACAAACGATGAATTTATGCTAGAAATCTGAAATTTTGGTGGTGGAATGTAAAGGTCATGATATTGGTAACAATGAGTTGCCAGTACGTCCAGGTGGGTGGGAAACGCAAATGCTTTAAGATATAATTGGAAAATTATTTTTTAGTTGGATTGATACTAATAAAATACATACTGTAATTCGCATTTTTCAAATCCTTAGGTAGCTCTAATTTATATCGTTAGCTAAATGTGAAAACGGAGAAAATTTTAACAAATGTTGCAAGTGATTTGTTTATGATAGAAATTTGACATTTCGGTGGTAGAGAATCAAGAGCTATTCCACTACAACAATAATCAGCCCCCTTTTCTCATAGGGCAATGAGAAAAGCAACTTTTTAAATGGTAGGAATAAAAGACATACTTTTTCTGTTGTATAAAAGTATTTGCCATGTTAATAACATATATTATAATTTCCATGTTAAGAAAAATCCAGCTTTGAAGCCTTTTGACATCTAAAATATCCATTTAATGGAAATATGTGACTGAAGATAAAGATTAAAATCAAACCTATTTAACAATTTTCAACAATATTATTGTTTAATTATTTAAAAAGTTATGGATGCTGGAATATTTAACAATAAATATCATCTTTTATAAAATTCATTTATAATTATCTAATATTAAAATAATCATCATGCAAACTTCTAAAATGTATATTTATTTCATTAATGGTTTCAAACAATATTTATTAAGTTTCAATTTATGAGATAAATTCCTAAGTTTCATTACTGTTGTGAAATATTTCAGCTTCCATAGCTCTTTAAATATTGAACGAATATTGTTCAAAATTCGGGGGGCGGGGGGGGGCTCAGTCGGTAGCGCGCCAGGCTCGTAATCTGTAGTTCCCAGGTTCGAGTCCCAGCTGGGTCAGCGTTGAGATTTATCTCCGCAAAATTCTCCGCCCTGCCCACGGTCAGTAGGGGACACCGATGGGCTTGGAAAGGCCGTCGTCCGTCGGATGGGACGTTAAGCCGTGGCCCCGTGTGCGGGAGAGCCATACCCTGTGCACGTTAAAGAACACGCTGGATGGCCTTGACGGGAGGCTACCATCTGTCTCCCAACAGCTGTTCCAGTGGGTCCCCTCCCCCAACCTTCTCTGAGCCTTCGGGGTCCATGTGACCTGGCCATTTAGCCCATTGCGTGCAAAAAAGTGCCGCTCAGAGGTAAAACAACCCAACCCTTGTTCAAAATCGAGATTTAAATAGCTTCGATTATGATCTTTAACTTATTTCAGTCGCGTTTTTCTATTAAACAAATATTTTAGAATTTATAGAGCTTCAAAATTAGATTTCCATTGATATGATATGAAAATTTTGTATTATTTTGATAGGGCAGTGTATTATGCACATGTATAAGGCAGTTGTCAAAAATTCATTGTTCGTATTTAATAATTAACTATATGCGTTTTAGCTACTTGAAATCTTACTTCTCAATTCAATTGATTCAAGTGATGTCCAAGTGATCTCATTGGATTTATTTCAGGTCTGACAGCTCTCCAGCTGAATTTAAAGATTCGTGTGAAATGGAATCTGAAGTAAAAGGAGAACTTGATATCTACTTACTGATACTTACTTGATATCTACTTACATACTTCGTTACCTGTTTCAGATTGTGGATGCGCATGGAATTAATCAGATTTACTGTAGCTACAAATATGATGATGCCTGGAAAAATTCATATCATTACTCCCTAAGAAACATGACAATTTACTACCAGACCGGAGAGTACGATATTTCTAAACCTCATGGCGGTTTTAAATTAATCTACACAGCATTCAATAGTAAGTTACTTTTAATTTTTTTTCCAACGGATATATAGATAATTAGCTGAAACAAATTGGGTTTACCCTGAGTGGGATTCGAACTTACGTCTCCCAGAAACATGCCGGTTCTGGAAGACATAGGTTCGAATCCCACTCAGGGCAAAACCACAACATTTTCAGCTTTGAAATGAGATTTTTTATATTGGTGATATGTTTACTAAATTTAAGCAAACTATTTATCCCGTAGATGTGTTAGTAATTACATAAGTTATTAGTAAGAAAAGACAGTTGCGCTAATTGCAAATGTACTCAATTTTAGAAATATCTTTATGGGTCTAAAATATTTTAATAAGATACCTGAATAAAATAAGAAGAAAAATCATCAGCAAGATAAATTTTCAGTAAGTTTAAAATTTTGCTTTTGAGAAATACAAATTAGTTATTATGACTAACGGTTAAAAATTTATAAATTATATCTAAAACTTTTTATTTAAAATCGATTTTATCAGTAAATTGTAAATAAATAATAAAAAAATAAAATACTCCCTCAAGCAGCTGCTTGCCACAGAGGTCTGACAGGAGCCTGTCAGTTTATATGCCAAAGTAGAAGATCTGAGAGGATGGCAGGACCTCAGCAGAAAAACAACACATACAACCAGGCATTACCCGGGGCTCGAACCCAGGTCCCGTAGATCAGTAGCCAAGCGCGCTAACCACTCGGACTGCTTTTAAAATAAATTTTTGATATATTTAAATATTTAAAAGCCTCAGTCTTCTAATAGCGATTTCAGCTTTCAACTTCATTGTAATAATGTCTTTTTTTAATGTTAATTATAGCGGGGAATTAAAGAATATAATAAATATCACTAAAAATGGAAATAAAAGAGGGTTTTGATTCAGTATCAAACATAAAATATATTTAAGAAATATGTATTGTAAAGAATCCAAGGTAAAATGTACGAAACGTTATTTACATAAAACAAAAGCATATAAAAATAATAGAAATATGGAGTACCATAAAGTAATGTAACTAGGCCAAATTTTGATTTTAAATGTTATAATTAATTTTCGCAACTAAATATTGAAAGTCTAAATTTTTATTTTGCTAACGATTCTGCTTTTGAACACAGAGCTAATAAAAATATGTAATCAGAAATCCGAAGTCAGATTATTTTTTCTCCTTATGTTTTCTTCAGAAGCACCTTGTACATCAAAAGAGTTTCAGTGCCCTTCTGGTTGTATTTCGAGGGATCTTAAATGCGACGGACACAATCATTGCGGAGACAGATCGGATCAGAACGAATGCTGTAAGTTACATTACTGCTCACTAAAAAAATATTTCTGAAAATCGATTTAATTTCTACATTTTTAATGTCCAAAAACTGTAACTGGTGACGGTATTATTCAGTGTTGGATTTGAAGCGATGTTGATGGAAAATATTAAAATTATTTTGTTCAAACCTTAGCTCATTCACAACGACTGCTTGGAGCATAAATTGATAGAAATATTCTGCTTCGAAATCTGTTATCGAAGCAATTTACACTAGTGCTTCTCAGTCTGTCTGATGTGTCGGATCGGCAATTTCTTTACACTGTGCCAGAGATAGGTTGGGTTGTTTTACCTCTGAGCGGCACTTTTTTACACAACATGGGCTAAATGGCCAGGTCACATGGACCCCGAAGGCTCAGAGAAGGTTGGGGTAGGGGACCCACTGGAACAAGCTGTTGGGAGACAGATGGTAGCCTCTCGTCAAGGCCATCCAGCGTGTTCTTTAACGTGCACAGAATATGGCTCTCCCGCACACGGGCCACGGCTTAACGTTTCATCCGACGGACGGCGGCCTTTCCAAGCCCATCGGTGTCCCCTACTGACCGTGGGCAGGGCGGGGAATTTTGCGGAGATAAATCTCAACGCTGACCCAGCTTGGACTCGAACCTGGGAACTACAGATTACGAGCCTGGCGCGCTACCGACTGAGCCACCCCCGCCCCACCAGAGATAGGTGTAAAGTTACTAACTTGGTGGTATTAAAAAAATTTGAATAAGAAAATTATATATATTTTTATTGGAAATGGTAAAACAGGATATTGCACTCAATTAAGAAAAAGAAGCAATAAATGTTACTAATATGTATTCATAATCGTGTCAAAACACATATCCTTTACTAATATGAAAGATGAGTCTGTTTCTTAGTTACCAGTTTATCAAGCTGTGGATCGATTGAGAACAGTTCCACGTTCAATGGAGAAAGAATATCGATATTGTTCCAGTGCTTTTTTTTAATGACACCATGTCATATCAATGCTATGCTTCTGAAAACGTATCTTTCCTGGCAGCTCGCTGCAGACCCCTATTTTGAGAAGTACTCGTCGAACTAATTGAAATAATGAGTTGAAAAAATTGGTTGTCTTGACTGGGATTCGAACCCAGATCTCCCAGAAGTATGCTGGGGGGCCATAACCGCTGGACCACAGAGGAACTGCCAATTTCTTCAACAAATTTTTTCAACTCATTTTTTAAAGTGTTTCTTGTTTACAGGATGTTTTCCTGTGATAATTTATTGCACAATTAATTGACCAACACATTCTGGTGTCGAAGGTTATGATCTCCTCTTGTTTCTCGTGGAGCATGATATCTGGAAACTCACATAAGCATAATAAAAAAGTCCTTTGATATGATTTCTTTCAAATCTGAGAACTTAGATGCCAAACCCTATGCTTAGAGATACACAAACACATATTTCAATGCTTCCAAAAGTTTGCATTTCAAATCATGATCCAAAAGTACCGCGATTTGACGGGGTGACGGGGTTATCAGGCTTCACGCAGTTCTACAGTTCAGCCTTTCTCCATCTAATCCAACTGATGGTTCAGCACGTGAACATGCTATTCTAGAATCCGGTACCTTTGTCGCCATTGCATGCGTCAATACGTCTTCCGTAAAGCATTCAATCGACCACAGTGGAATGTTTCTGCCTCTTGGTATTCGTCTTTTATCTTCCGCGAATATCTCGTGTTTGTCCTGACAACATGATCATTTGCTCATATTATAGCGCTGAGTTCACCTGATCAATTCCATACAATCCAGTCAGTTAGTCTTAGGTGAGGCATTTTCATTCTCACATAGTATTGTTCGTTGATATGATATCTTTCCATCAACACACACATCTGGAAACTTAGCTGCCGAAGTCTACGCAATGAGAACACAACACTTTTTTTAGCCTTCACAAGAATGTTTTATTCATCTTGAATACCACTCGTTAAATGTTCATATAATTCAAAATTTCATCATTATGCAGCTTTCATTTGTCATACCCACTAATCAAAGAATCATTACAAAATCTGTACTCAACAATTAGCACAATGGTTGTCTCAATGAAAATTTAGCTTTCCAATTAATGATATGAATTTGATCCACTCTCCTGATCTCTAATTTTTCAAATTATTTTTCAGATCTGAGCGCAGAAGATGATCCGATATCGTGCACCCCTGCGCACATCGCAAGAATAGCAGCCATTGTGTTCGGTTCCTTGTTTCTATTCGCTGCCGTGTTTGCTTCCATAATGTTTTACCGAAAGAAACGCCACGACAGCAATAGGTACTCGTTGCTTCATCCATTTCCCAGTGAAGAGTCTTACGATGTTCATCACCCTGCGCATGCGATGTTTGCAAGTTGTCTCTATCATCACTATGATCCTCCTCCAAAATATTCCCCAATGCAAGTACAAGAAGGTGAAGAAAGTAATCCAGACCTGCAATAAATTATGAACTCTTCAGAATGATCTGTTGTGAAATATTTCTTTCTCTACTAGTTTGTGTCAAACCTTGATGGGATGTATCAATACAGCAAATAAAAGTGTTGACATTTTAACCTGCAGATTTAATCATATAAACTTATATTAAAGTAATGATACTCATCATCAGGGTCGGATCTGGGGAGAGCAAGGTGGCTTCCCCCCCTTGAGAATACTAGTAAGGGTAATGGAGGTCAAAAATGATTAAACTTGTGCATATTTCACACATTTGTTCACCACTTTTCCCAAAGTGGGCGTTACCGCCCCCTGGGGGACGCTAGAACGATCCAGGGGGTCGATAGTAACCGCGGGTGCAATTGGGGGGGCGGGTGAAGCATAAAGAAAGAAGGGAAGACAAGAAAGGTTTGAAAAACCGTTCGTACATGTTTCATCTGTTGTGCAACATAGAGTTAAAGTCGTAGTGATTACTTTATTTTCCAAATAAACACAAAATTATCCTTCGTTATCTTAATTTTCTATGTGTGATGCCAATGTTACTATGGTTGATTTTAATAAATAATTTTATAATTTCGAGCTTCAAGGTGTCTTATTTACAGCATCTTTCTTTGCTATGTTGTAGAACGTAGATAGAAATATAGATACATAAAAGAACGCAAATTTGTCACTGCATCTTTCTGTTTGTTCGCTTAAAGAAAGCAGATTTCCAGGGGGGCGCTGAGTAATTTTGTTTCTGAAAAGGGGGCGGTAGGACAAATATGTTTGGGAACCTCTGGTCTAGAGCAAAGGGGAAAATGTTACACTGCAATGGAAATCCAGTCTTTTGGTCTCCTCACTTTTGACTTTTTCCGGCTCGATTGCATCTCTTGCACCCCCCCCCCCCCAACCCCCTTATACTTGTAGATCCAGGTCTGCTCATCATTAATAAGTCAAAGCTAATAAAATATGAAACAGCGAAAATGAATGGTATTAAAATAAATTCAATTACATGTATATTTTGCAATGAAAATTTAAGGCAGTGAAACCATGGGAATAACAAAAAGAAACAGAAATTTGCAAATTAAAACATATTTAGAATAGAATACCAAAGGTATCTAAATTAGCATCAAAAGTAAATAGGAAAATTTAGACAAACTTGTCTGTTTCATCAACTTCATTCCCATTCGATCACATTGAAAGTCAAAGAAAAATACTAGTTAAAACAAGAGATAGAAATATTACAATTTAATGCAGAGAAGTTAATTTAGACAAAATTGTTCGGGTAAGTAACCTCTGTTAATAAAGTTATTGCTAGCGGACAATAAAAATTCCATTCACGCGACCACTTTGGGCAACGAAACACTCGCGTAAAATGGGGGATACCTGACTCCGTAACTGAGCCACTATCCTAATATGTATGATGGCAAAAGCAGCACATCATCATCATCATCATCCTTCAGCAGCCATGGGCTACGGAGGTCCAACCAGACCGTGCAATTTAGTTCTCCAAACAAGTCTGTCCTGAGCTACATCTTCTGCATCTGGCCACTGCACACCAATTCTAATAAGGTCCTGTTTGACATTGTTTGCCCACCTCATCATTGATCTCCCCCTCTTCTGAAGCCTTTAGGCACACTCTTCATAACCCTATTCGCCAATCTATATTTATGCATATGGGCAACATGGCCAAACCAGCGGAGTCTCTCTCTGTACAATATGCTGCTTAAAGGAGGTTGCAGACTCCTGTGCCCAACCTCATCATTAGTTGAAAAGTTGAACCACCTAATGCCCAAGATACTGCGTAAGTATCTAGAATCAAAAGCTTCTAGTTTTCTGTTATCATGTTTACAAAGTGTCCACGTTTCACTGCCATAACTAACCCTAGAAAGAAACAAACTATTATACAATCTAATTTAGTCTTTAGGTGTATACGCCTATTTCTCCACACTCTCCATAGATTCTTAAAAGTCCCGGCAGCAATCCCTATCCGTCTGTTAATCTTATGCCGCACATCACCAGTATCTGTTACATAGCTCCCAAGACAATTAAACTGTGACACCTGTTCAAGGTTGCAACCCTTCAGATTAACTGAATCACAGCCTGCCTGACCAATTTTCATCACTTTAGTTTTCTCTCTGTTTATAAAACAAACCTACTCTAGTACCGGTTTCATCAACAGCTTGAAAGAAAGATTTCATCTCATCAACATCATTTGCCAAAAGGGCTAAATCATTTACATTTTTATTTTGCATAATCTAAATCAGAAATTTTCCTATCTCCAGCCCATTTAAGGCCAAAATCTTTCCGTTGAAGTGAATTTCGCATAACATAATCAACAACCAAACTAAAGAGAAAAGGACACAAAATGCACCCTTGTCGAACACCAGAAGTAATGCTAAATCAATTGCTACAAGACTTGCCAACTCTCACACACGAATCATTGTTATTATAGAGAGCTTTCAGTATGTTAACTAACATGTCTGGTTTACAATGTGATCTCACAATCAACCACAAATTATTACGATCAAGAGAATCAAAAGCCTTTTTGAAATCAACAAAGCTAGCAAACAAAGGTTTCTGAAACTCTACACATTTCTCAAGAATCTGCCTAAGTGAAAATATCTGATCCACACATCCCCTACCACTTCTGAATCCACATTGCTCAGCACGCAATTGCCTGTCAACCAGATTCTTAATTCTATTAAGCACAATCATGCAAAGAATTTTCCCTGGAACAGAGAGTAGGGTGATACTCCTATATTATCACAAGAACTACGATCACCTTTTCTGAAAATAGGGATAATAATAGCTCTGGTAAAATCCTTAGGAACAATGCCTTTATCATAAAAGATATTCAAAATTTCAGTCATCCAAGTGGTAACAAAAACATTCCTAGCTCTAAGCATTTCCGTAGTGATTTCATCTCCACCTGGGGGTTTATGAAGTTTAAGTTTAGAAATAGCAAAAATAACTTCAGATTGTGTTATAGGGCCAACATTAAAGCCACCAATGCATCTATCATCATTGCAAACAACGGGAGTAGAACTAGGCATATTGTTTAGAACATCACTGAAATGCTCAGCCCACCTAGCCATGACAGAATCCTTATCTTCTATAACCTTAACTTGTTTATCCTTCAATCCCTGTATATCTGTCCGTTTTCTACCACATCATCATCATCATCATCATCATCATCATCATCATCATCATCATCATCATCATCATCATCATCATCATCATCATCATCGTCGTCGTCGTCGTCGTCGTCGTCGTCATCATCAAGCAGCCATGGGCTACGGAGGTCCAACCAGACCGTGCAATTTAGTTCTCCAAGCAAGTCTATCCTGAGCTACATCTACTGCATCTGGCCAGTGCACACCAATTCTAACAAGGTCCTGTTTGACATTGTCTGCCCACCGCATCCTAGGTGTCCCTTTCTTTATGAGGCCATTAGGCACACTGTTCATAACCCTATTCGCCAATCTATAATTATTCATACGGGCAACATGGCCAAACCAACGGAGTCTCTCTCTGCACAATATGCTGCTTAAAGGAGGTTGCAAACTCCTTTGCCTAACCTCATCATTAGTTACAAAGTTGAACCACCTAATGCCCAAGATACTACGTAAGCATCTGGAATCAAAAGCATCTAGTTTCCTGTTATCTTGTTTACACAGCGTCCAAGTTTCACTACCATAACTAATCCTAGAAACAAACAATCTATTATACAGCCTAATTTTAGTCTTTTGGTGTATACGCCTATTTCTCCACACTCTCCATAGATTCTTAAAAGTCCCGGCAGCAATCCCTATTCTTCTGTTAATCTCATGCCGCACATCACCATCATCTGTTATATAGCTCCCAAGATAATTAAACTGTGACACCTGCTCAAGACTGCAACCATTCAGATTAACTGAATCACAACCTGCCTGACCAATTTTCATCACTTTAGTTTTCTCTCTGTTTATAACCAAACCTACTCTACTACCAGTCTCATCAACAGCTCGAATGAAAGAGTTCATCTCATCAACATCATTTGCCAAAAGGGCTAAATCATCTGCATAATCTAAATCAGAAATTTTCGTATCACCAGCCCATTTCAGGCCAAAATCTTTCCCTCGAAGTGAATTTCGCATAACATAATCAACAACCAAACTAAAGAGAAAAGGAGACAAAATGCACCCTTGTCGAACACCAGAAGTAATGCTAAACCAATTGCTACAAGCCTTACCAACTCTCACACACGACTCAGTGTTATTATAGAGAGCTTTCATTATGTTAACTAACTTGTCTGGTATACCATATGATTTCACAATCAACCACAAATTATGACGATCAACAGAGTCGAAAGCCTTTTTGAAATCAACAAAGCTAGCAACCAAAGGTTTCTGAAACTCTACACATTTCTCAAGAATCTGCCTAAGTGAAAATATCTGATTACACATCCCCTACCACTTCTGAATCCACATTGCTCATCACGCAATTGACTGTCAACCAGATTCTTAATTCTATTAAGCACAATCATGGAAAGAACTTTACCTGGAACAGAGAGTAGGCTAATACCCCTATAGTTATCACAAGAACTGCAATCACCTTTTTTGAAAATAGGGATAACAATAGCTCTGGTAAAATCCTTAGGAACCATGCCTTTATCATAAACGATATTCAGAATTTCAGTCATCCAAGTGGTAACCGAAACATTCCCAGCTCTAAGCATTTCTGTAGTAATTTCATCTACCCCTGGGGATTTATGAAGTTTAAGTTTAGAAACAGCCAGAATAACTTCAGATTGTGTTATAGGGCCAACATTAAAGCCACCAATGCATCTATCATCATTGCAAACAATGGGAATAGAACTAACCGCATTGTTTAGAATATCACTGAAATGCTCAGCCCACCTAGCCATGACAGAATCCTCACCTTCTATAACCTTACCTTGTTTATCCTTCAATTCCTGTATACCTGTCCGTTTTCTTTTCTACCACACAAAGCATTAACTATCTGGTATAGCTCTCTGCTGTTGTGCTGTCTAACTGCTTCCTCGGCTTTGTCAGCCAAACCATCAAGCCAAAGATTCTTATCAGCAGCTAACTGATCTTTTACACGTTTATTAAGTTCTCTGTAATGCTTTCTATAAGTACTAGTAGGGTATTGATTAAGGACATTCCTGCAGTTCTTTCTTTCCGAAATAAGCTCAAGTGCCTTATCACTCAGATAATTCTGTCTCTTCTGCTCCTTTTTTTCCTAAAAGAGTACTGTTAGTGTCCAAAAAAGCCTGTTTAAAATGATCCCATTCTTCCTCAACTTCAGTAGTAAGCATATCATGACTGTCATAATGACTAAGTAACCTATCATGGTAAGCTTTGGCTATAACTGGGTCTTTCAGAGCTTCAGTATTAAAAACAAATATTTTAACCCTAGCACAACACTTTTTAAGTTTAAGTTGCAAGACACGTTTAACAAGGTAATGGTCAGATCCAATTTCAGCTCCCCTATATGCCCTGGTATTTCTAACAGAACTAGTCCATTTGCTGTTATTAATATATAATCAATCATATTCCTATGCAGCCCATCAGGTGAAACCCATGTGTACTTATGTATGTCGCGGTGTTTGTAATATGTGTTAGTTATTCTGAAACTATTGAGTTTACTTACCTGTAGGAGACGTTGCCCATTGCCATTGCAGCTACCAATACCAAAAGGGCCTATTACTCCTCCCCAAAGGTCAGAGTCAGTACCAACTTTGGCATTGAAGTCACCAAGAACAAGGGTAATATCTCCTTTCTTGACAGAATTCAAAATATCCTGAAGTTGTTCATAAAACCTATCCTTCTCATCCTCATCGGCATCCTCAGTGGGGGCATAACAGGAGATAACATTCAGGTCTTTAACGCTTGTCTGAAATTTTGCTGTAAGAAACCTTTAATTAATGCACTCATATCCTAGAAGAGCATCACTAGCGTGTCAGCTGAGAAGCAGACCCACGCCTTGGTGATGCTTATTGTCATCCCTCCCTGAAAAGCGAAATTTAAGATTATTTTTAAGAATCTGACCTTTATTTAGAATCTGACCTTGCAAGCCTAGAATATCTAAATTATAATGGTGGAAGTCTTGTGTGAGGACATCAAGAGAAAAAGCTCTGTGCAGAGTCCTCACATTCCAACTACCTATGGAGAGAAAATGGTTAGTGGGATGTTTAAAGAAACTATGTTTATTGAGAGAGGGAATGCCGACAATATCAAGCAGCCCCCTAATCGCAGACATGGGGCAAAGACCCGTTCCCCCACCACTAAAGGCTGAAGCCATCTACACTGGAAGACTTACTCCAATGTAGAATTTGACGATGCCAATAGAAGCAAAGAGTTCAGGTGCCTGCGATGACCTGTGCTCAGGATTATCCACCAGCTGATAAACATATCCTGCGAATCTATTCACTTGGGGCTGTCAACCCACAAACAAACAGAAAACACAGCGGAAGATTTTCCCTCCACTGAAGCCCACCAGTGCAGCAAAATCAGGATCCATAATCAAGCTCAGAGCCATATATCTGTCCCGTCCAGTGGGTTTATATGGTCAGCACCAGGACCCTGTGTTGTTGACCACTCCTCAGCAGGGTAGAAAAAAAAAGAAATGTAGCCATAGTAGTCCAGATCAGTAGGCCACACTAATCTGGCAGCCCTCCCCTTCCGTTCACCTCCACAAGAGTATCTCTTTTGAAAGGTACTAACGGTCTGCACCACGAGAAGGCGGGGTCGGACATTAGGTGCTAGGCCTGGCCGGTTCTATGTATCATCACAGGGGATTGGTGCATAGCTCTCCTTCCAGTGACTATCTAGCTACCACACAAAACATTAACTATCTGGTACAGCTCTCTGCTGTTGTGCTGCCTAACTGCCTCCTCGGCTTTGTCAGCCAAGCCATCAAGCCAAAGATTCTTATCAGTAGCTAACTGATCCTTTACATGTTTATTAAGTTCTCTGTAATGCTTTCTATTAGGACTAGTAGGGTATTGATTAAGGACATTCCTGCAGTTCTTTCTTTCCGAAATAAGCTCAAATGCCTTATCACTCAGATAATTCTGTCTCTTCTGCTCCTTTTTTCCTAAGAGAGTACTGTTAGTGTCCAAAAAAGTCTGTTTAAAATGATCCCATTCTTCCTCAACTTCAGTAGTAAGCATACCATGACTGTCATAATGACTAAGTAACCTATCATGGTAAGCTTTGGCTATAACTGGGTCTTTCAGAGCTTCAGTATTAAAAACAAATATTTTAACCCTAGCACAACACTTTTTAAGTTTAAGTTGCAAGACACGTTTAACAAGGTAATGGTCAGATCCAATTTCAGCTCCCTTATATGCCCTGGTATTTCTAACAGAACTAGTCCATTTGCTGTTAATTAATATATAATCAATCATATTCCTATGCAGCCCATCAGGTGAAACCCATGTGTACTTATGTATGTCGCGGTGTTTGTAATATGTGTTAGTTATTCTGAAACTATTGAGTTTACTTACCTGTAGGAGACGTTGCCCATTGCCATTGCAGCTACCAATACCAAAAGGGCCTATTACTCCTCCCCAAAGGTCAGAGTCAGTACCAACTTTGGCATTGAAGTCACCAAGAACAAGGGTAATATCTCCTTTCTTGACAGAATTCAAAATATCCTGAAGTTGTCCATAAAACCTATCCTTCTCATCCTCATGGCATCCTCAGTGGGGGCATAACAGCAGATAACATTCAGGCCTTTAACGCTTGTCTGAAATTTTGCTGTAAGAAACCTTTCATTAATGCACTCATATCCTAGAAGAGCATCACTAGCGTGTCTACTGAGAAGCAGACCCATGCCTTGGTGATGTTTATTATCGTTCCTATCCGAAAAGAGAATTTTAAGAATCTGACCTTTATCTGTCTATCTGGTCTCTTGCAAACCGAGAATATCAAAATTATAACGGTGGAATTTTTGTGTGAGGACATCAAGAGAAAAAGCTCTGTGCAGAGTCCTCACATTCCAACTGCCTATGGAGAGAAAATGGTTAGTGTGATGTTTAAAGAAACCATGTTTATTGAGAGAGGGAATGGCGACATTATCAACAGCCCCCTAATCGCAGACATGGGGCAAATACCCGTTCCCCCACCACTAAAGGCTGAAGCCATATGCACTGAAAGACTTCCCCCAATGTAGAATTTGACGATGCCAGTAGAAGCAAAGAGTTCAGGTGTCTGCAATGACCTCTGCTCAAGATTATCCACCAGTTGATAAACATATCCTGTGAATCTATTCACTTGGGGCTGTCAACCCACAAACAAACTTAAAACACAGCGGAAGATTTTCCCTCCACAGAAACCCACTAGTGCAGCAAAATCAGGATCCATGATCAAGCTCAGAGTCATAATTCCGTTCAGAATGGTATATAGGTCAGCACCAGGACCCTGTGTGGTTTACCACTCCTCAGCAGGGTAGAAAAAAAAGAAATGTAGCCATAGTTGTCCAGATCAGTAGGCCACACTAATCTGGTAGCCCTCTCCTTCCCTTCACTTCCACAAGAGAGTATCTCTTTTAAAAGGTACTAACGGTCTGCACCACGAGAAGGCGGGGTCGGACATTAGGTGCTAGGCCTGGCCGGTTCTATGCATCATCACAGGGGATTGGTGCAGAGCTCTCCTTCCAGTGACTACCTATCTACCATTTACAGACTGAGAAGCACTGAGAAATAAAATCATGTTCGGTCAAATGAAGATGGCTTCAACAGAACTGTACAATAGAGTCATGTTCAATGAGTTGGATTCGGTTGCTTTACCTCTGAGCGGCACTTTTTTGCACACAATGGGCTAAATGACCAGGTCACAAGGACTCCCGAAGACAGAATAGGTTCTTCACAGAACGTCTTGTAAATTGATATTGTGCAAAAAGATAATAAACTAGTTGCAGCTGTCACGGTATGAAAAATAAGGCATGGAATATCCATTATTTTTAATCTGCAACCACGAAATAATAAACTTGAAAACTTGAACTAAGCAGCAATCTCTGAAATTTTCAGCCAGTTTACGAAATTTTTGTTTTCTGAGCCATCAGCGCAGATAGTGTTATTGTTAACAACGACAGACAATCTTTTGTAGTTAACAGAAAAGAAAAAGTCTCTTCTACATAAACTGCTTCGAATACATACATAGAAAAAAAATAAAACAAAAACAACGTCCTCTCTCTCCTTTCTCTAAATTCAAATGTACTTATCACGTTACATCTATGTGACGTGTAGGATTTTTTTTAAGTTAAAGGCCATTAAAAAATCTTAGGTCACAGATTCAGCACTCCCTCCCCCAATAATAATAATAATAAAATCTGTGTATTCGGCTGCGCTCAAGCACAAGGACGAAAATTATAACATGGAAATGAAAATCAACGCGCTTTTCTCAACGTATCTAGAGTAGTTGGGTTGGGTTGTTTTACCTCTGAGCGGCACTTTTTTGCACACCATGGGCTAAATGGCCAAGTCACATGGACCCCGAAGGCTCAGAGAAGGTTGGGGGAGGGGACCCACTGGAACAGCTGTTGGGAGACAGATGGTAGCCTCCCGTCAAGGCCATCCAGCGTGTTTTTTAACGTGCACAGGGTATGTCACGGGACCACGGCTTAACGTCCCATCCGACGGAAGGCGGCCTTTCCAAGCCCATAGGTGTCCCCTACTGACCGTGGGCAGGGCGGGGAATTTTGCGGAGAAAAATCTCAACGTTGACCCAGCTGGGACTCGAACCTGGGAACTACAGATTACGAGCCTGGCGCGCTACCGACTGAGCCACCCCCGCCGCCATCTAGAGTAATTCTCGTGCGCTGCACGAACATTAGATGTACGAGCGAGCAATTAAATGAACATTGCACCACATTTCATCATCTTTTCTTTTAAAGAATAAAAGTGCTCTGCAGTGCAGTTGGCAGTCACTCGTTTACCAGACGTAGCGTTTCTTGTGCATCCTAACTAAAGCTGATCTGCTATCACGAATAATAGTTTTGAAATTGTAGATTAATAAATTTTTCTACCACGCGATATTCCATATCGATATCGCGAGGCACGAAAAGGGCTGGAGCTATCAAACGAAAATTAATAAGTTGTGCATTATATTTATTCTTGAAGAAGACAGAACCAACACCATGAGCTTCAATGATTAAAGGAACTGAATTTCATGGTTAAACACGTGATTGCTGCTCTTATTGGCCACTGGTGATAAGCTTTACAGGATTGAGCTTGATAAAAGCTCTGTAGTTCCCTTATCACCAGTTGTACGAATAGCAAAGTTCTTTGTGTTGGCTATTCTTGTTGTCGTAATGGAAACCTATCTTCCTCTGTCACTAAAAGATTTCCTTAATGGATACCTTTTGTATCAAGCTCTCCATCGTTACCCTACTTAGTTTCCCGCTAAGTGCAACTGAAGGAGGTGCTGCTTTGAAGACGAGTAAGTATTACGATCCAGGTGAGACTATAACGAGATATTTGTTCACACTGTTCTGAAGGTTTCCCAAGGGGAAAAAAAATAATAATTTTTTTGGGGAAGCGATAGCGAATTAAATGGTAGAACGGCATTATAATTTTTTTTTACAGTAACTCTTAGAGTCTCACTGGAATTTGTTCAAGCTTATATTCGTAAACTAAAATTCATTAATTTAAAGCAGAAAGTGTAAAAATTATAGAATATTAGAAATAACATAGTAATTGGTCAAACACGGTCTGTTTGTTCTTGTGTTAGGTATGGAAACGCGCTATTATGCTGCAGGGAAAATGTTTAAATTGCATCTTAATTCATATAAATAGTAAGGCAGAATGTAATAACACTCGAATTAGAAAATTTAGTTTAATGTATATTTCCAAATACTGATGAGGTATTTAAACTTCTTTTTACTAACATAATTTAAGATTAAAATTAACGTAAATTATAATTCAGGATGACGTTTGCAGTTTCAAACAAATGGTACTGTGTAGAATGAGAAAATTTTTGGCAATGTGATGATCTCACTCAAGATCTGAAATGCGATGTGATGTTCTTCAGACAAAATAAGCTTAAGCGAAAATTTTTTTGTGAAATAAATAACATCAATTCTCATTGTAATGATATAATTCTCAATAAAATAATGTGAGATATAAAACTTCTATAAACTGTGTACCTGGGTCAGGAAACTCGATATTTTAATAACAGCAACACAATCATAACAGAAACAATAATGGCAATAGCTCCAGCACTTTAAATAATAGCCTTACTATTACCATTAACAGCAGCAATAATAGCACCATAACCAATAACATTAATAGCCTCCTACAGCAGCAATAGTATTGAATGAAATATTGCATATTAAGTGTATATATAATTCCATATTAATAGGCAAATAAAAAATCAAACAAGTGAAAGTAATAAAATGTTTTCTCATTTTTGAATCGTTTAAAGTGATTTATTCGTAAAACTTTGCAGTGGTTTAGCATTTTATATGACAGCATATTATTTGCTAATATTGTATATATTCATAAATATTAACGTCAAAGGAAATGACTTCTTAGTCAATTTTGTGTTACATTTTTATGTAAGGAAACTTATTGGTGATATTTTTGCTCAATATATATATATTAATACTTTTATCTTAGTTCTTGAAAGGAATCAACGAAGAAAAACAAAACAAAAAACAAATATAAAGTGATATGAAATTAACAGAACTGGAATTAATAATCTGCTGTTAATGAATCCATATATTGAAACTTTTGGGTTGGGTTGTTTTACCTCTGAGCGGCACTCACACCATGGTCTAAATGGCCAGGTCACATGGACCCCGAAGGCTCAGAGAAGGTTGGGGAAGGGGACCCACTGGAACAGCTGTTGAGAGACAGATAGTAGCCTCCCGTAAAGGCTATCCAGCGTGTTCTTTAACGTGCACAGGGTATGTCTCTCCCGCACACGGCTTAACCTCCCATCCGACGGACGGCGTCCTTTCCAAGCTTATCGGTGTCCCCTACTGACCGTGGGCAGGGCGGGGAATTTTGCGGAGATAAATCTCAACGCTGACCCAGCTGGGACTCGAACCTGGGAACTACAGATTACGAGCCTGGCGCGCTACCAACTGAGTCACCCCCGCCCCGGAACTTTGAGCATTCCAGTTGTGTCATGTGTGTGTCAACGTAAAATAAAGTGTAAACATAAATAGCAACTGCAGAGTGTATAATAAACGATATTTATTTACAGTTTACCTCAAAGATGACTGCACTGAGGAGAAAAATGTCTCCTTTCCAATTGTCTATCATGTCGGTTCGACAAACAGTTCCAATTCCTCAGGGATATTGGCAGTCTCACGTAGTAACTCGTACAACTCTAATTTCAATTGCTGGATCATGCTAAGACCTCGTCCTACGGATGGCATTATTCTAACCATTCATATAAAGAATCCAGAAGCAAATCCCGGCAAGGAAAATATCACGGTGAGTTCCCACCATATTTCAACGATATTTCAATATTCTTTGAATGTATGAGCCACACCAAAACTCATGAGCAATATCTCCATTTGTGTTTCGATATCTTTCTCTAAATTCTTATTCTATAGCTTGCGCAATCTCATTTTTGTTCCCCCGTTAGTGCAGTTGCAAATATTTTCACTCCGTGTTATGTTAATGGGACGCTAAATTCGAAGCTCTATAACTTTTAAAAGAAGCGTTTTATGGAAAAATGTGACTAAAGGTGAAAATCCCGATCGATTTTCCAACAATATTCCTTCAGCATTTAAAGATTAATGGTAGTTTGAAAATTTAAGAGCAGGAAGTTCTAAGAAATTTATGAAAAAATGGAAAGAATATTTGACACACACTTTTAAAACATGTAGTTATTTATTAAACGCTTTGAAATAATCCTTCTTATAACTATTTTTCTTCACAAGGCTTTAATACTGCGGCTGTTCGAGGCAATCTTCAGGAACGTAACTCACTGATGTGTTCTTCAAATCATTGCCTGGGGGTACTTACCGAATATCTAACATTTGTAACCTCTCTTCCAGATTTCCAACTCCATCAATGTTTCGTTACCGTGTGGTTGCATAAATGACCAGAACGAATCGAGAAGTTATGATTCTGATGGAGACTTAAATATTCATTTGCACAATGGGAGTGATTTCTGTCTCAAAAATAGAAAAGAATTTGTATTTATTTACACCGCCTATAGCAGTAAGTGGTGCTTTATGTCTTAGTATATTTAAAGTTACTCTGATTAAGCTCTTTTAAAATATTTTATGTATCTACGGCGTAACGAAATTGAAGCAATGTGAAGTTTCTCAGAACAAAGCATTAAAACATATCAGGGACGTCATGAGGTGGGGGGAGTGGGGTCACTTCCTCGGGGTCTCTTAAGGTCTCGAAAGCCGGAAGAATGTTTAGTATATGCATAATATAGCAGTAGTGTAGCTGTGACTATAGTAATTTATGCATAACCCTTTCCTTCCAGAACAGGTGTTTCCGGTGCAGATGTTTCCCAGCTGTTATAACCCTTTCGTGATTGACCATAGATGGGTGAATTTCTTCCCACGTTCTAGATGTCCGACTTATTGAAACCATTGCGTGTGAAGAGCATCTGTATAAAAAATTATGAGTCGAAGCCCTCCCCTAGCGGATGTTGACCATAGATGGGTGAGTTTCCTCCCACACTCTGGATGTCCGACTTATTGAAACCATTGAGTGTGAAGAGCATCTGTATAAAAAATTAAGAGTTGAAGCCCTCCCCTAGCGGATGTTGCTAACTCAGTTAATGATTTCCTCCTATGTATTGAAACCCTAACAGATAATGCTGACTTATTGATTTGAAAAAACCAATGTGTGTGAAGAACAGCTGTTGGAATTCTGTATAAAGCCCTCTCTAGCAAGCTGGGTTAATAATTGTCCCTCGCTACTTGATTTTCAAATCACCATCGAAGCTTTGCTAGACGGAGTCACCTAATGATACCAGCTGTGTTGCTACAAAGAGATAATCAACAGTATCCGTTAGTTTTGCGTTCGAGGCTTTATTGCCAGACTCACGAAAGAGGAAATTTCCCCATCCTCGCAAGAGCTAATAATGCCCTCCAGTCATGCTAGCGAAAACTGCCGCATAACCTCCCAAACTCCCTCCGAAAGCATGGTCACGCTTCTGTGAAAACAGTTCCTGAGTTTGCGGTCACGTAATTTGATGATAATAGCAGACTTTGCTCTAACCATCGATAATAATAAACTTCCTCTCCTTATGCGAGAGAAGAATTATCAATCTGAAAATAACCGTTTACATCAAGCCTGTATTTTACCTGAAAACTAAGTATTTAATATTTTAACATTTCACTGAAAGAGTTCATTTGCTTACTTTCCTCCAACACGAAAGGAAGTTCGTTGACCTTTTTGTTGATACGAACTGTGAAAGGCTACTGAACTCCTTAACTGAAATATCATTATTTTTCGTATATAAACCGTCCTAAATTCAGAGGGATATACTGCGAAAATGGCTGATGAAGACCAGTTGTCAGTCGACGAACGCTTAGTGTTGCTTGCTCGGGTTCAGGATGAATTAAATGCCATTCTCTCGTCTCCTGCTACTTTGAATCCAGTGCCTTTCGAGAATGTTTGCAACGGCAGAGAAGAGTGTGAAAACGCCGCAGCACCGCCTCCTCCGGTTGTAACAACAGGGGGAAACAACACATCAACTAGTGTGAAACGCTGGAAGAGAAGAAATCGGCTTGCAACTAAAAGACTTGCGGAATATCATCGTTTTATCTTCGGAGGAGGACCTGACAAGAACGTCCCATCATCTCCTACACGCATAGCAGAGGAAAACTCTTCAACTAGTGCCACTTCGAGACAGGATTCCAGTCTGAATCGTTGGAAGCGCCGCAAACCTTTGGCAGCTGAAAGAATTGTCAAATACGCTGGAAACGGAGCTACCACCCGATCATCTTCTACATCGATGCCTTCAACGTCTATGTTTGTTCCTGCTACCCCCCGATCATCGAGTCCTCTTGCTGTTCCTTCAACGTCTACGTTCGTTCCTGCTACAACAGAGAACCCTCAAACGCTGCATCGCCTGATATACCATCATATGTTCTTCTTTCATCTTCAAAATTTTATTCTAAAAGATATAATGCTGAATTCACCTCATATACCATCCAACTAAAAAAATTTGAATCTGTGAGCCCATTAGACTTTTCGTCAAAATTAACAGAAATTCAGCATAATATTTTAAACGACTTAATTCCTTCAAATGATTTTTCGCACGTTAGACTTTGTGTTCGAACTAAAGCTATAAAAAATGCCATTAACCTTCCTCTTGTTAGAAGAGGAGGTATTACTGTTAACAAGTTCATGGAAACAGTCGAAAACGTTTTTCAATCTAACGAAGCGATTGGTACAGATGAAACTATTTATATCGACTTTGCTGCAATCAATCTCGATCGACATGGTGGAGCAAGAACCCGGGACCGCGCAGGAGACCTACAGCAGACCTGAGTGCATACAACATATCTAAAAGGACTACCATCACTGTTCGCAACGACGACCAGATGTGTTTAGCAAGAAGTATTGTAATCGCAAGAGCGAATTCGCTTAAAAAACAATTAAACCTTGATCTTAATTCGTACATCAGTATATGCAATCCGCAATCTCGCTTACAAAAGTCTCAAGCTGAAGAATTACATAAAAATGCAAACGCACTGCAAGGGCCATGCGGCATATCTGAATTAAATGCATTCCAACGATATCTCTACCCAGATTATCGCATTATTGTGTTTTCAGCATCGGAAGACTTTCAAATCATCTTTTGTGGAAAAGAAGAAGCTCCGAACACTCTATATTTACTCTTTAATAACAATCATTATGATGTTATCACGAATCCTACTGGCTATTTTCGAGCTGAAAAATTTTGTAATATCTGCTTAAAACCAATCTATCATCTTGATCACTTTTGTTTCAATATGTGTCGAGTATGCAATACTAAGTCCTGCAGTAAACGTGGATTAAATATTTTTTGCGATTTATGCACAAAGTACTGCCGAGGATCTTCCTGCTTTAGTGCTCACCTACTGTCAGGAGCTTGCTCATCATCACATAGATGTCTAGAATGTGGAGATGTTTACCCTACCAACAAGTCCCACGAGTGTACTAAAACTGAGCTGTTCTTCAGCTTGAGCCTTTTGTAAGCGAGATTGCGGATTGCCTATACTGATGTACGAATTAAGATCAAGTTTTAATTGTTTTTTAAGCGAATTCGCTCTTGCGATTACAATACTTCTTGCTAAACACATCTGGTCGTCGTTACGAACAGTGATGGTAGTCCTTTTAGATATGTTGTATGCACCCAGGTCTGCTGTAGGTCTCCTGCGCGGTCCCGGGGTTCTTGTTCCACCATGTCGATCGAGATTGATTGCAGCAAAGTGATATAAATAGTTTCATCTGTACCAATCGCTAGTTAGATTGAAAAACGTTTTCGACTGTTTCCATGAACTTGTTAACAGTAATACCTTCTCTTCTAACAAGCGGAAGGTTAATGGCATTTTTTATAGCTTTAGTTCGAACACAAAGTCTAACGTGCGAAAAATCATTTGAAGGAATTAAGTCGTTTAAAATATTATGCTGAATTTCTGTTAATTTTGACGAAAAGTCTAATGGGCTCACAGATTCAAATTTTTTTAGTTGGATGGTATATGAGGTGAATTCAGCATTATACCTTTTAGAATAAAATTTTGAAGATGAAAGAAGAACATATGATGGTATATCAGGCGATGCAGCGTTTGAGGGTTCTCTGTTGTAGCAGGAACGAACGTAGACGTTGAAGGAACAGCAAGAGGACTCGATGATCGGGGGGTAGCAGGAACGAACATAGACGTTGAAGGCATCGATGTAGAAGATGATCGGGTGGTAGCTCCGTTTCCAGCGTATTTGACAATTCTTTCAGCTGCCAAAGGTTTGCGGCGCTTCCAACGATTCAGACTGGAATCCTGTCTCGAAGTGGCACTAGTTGAAGAGTTTTCCTCTGCTATGCGTGTAGGAGATGATGGGACGTTGTTGTCAGGTCCTCCTCCGAAGATACAACGATGATATTCCGCAAGTCTTAGTTGCAAGCTGATTTCTTCTCTTCCAGCGTTTCACACTAGTTGATGTGTTGTTTCCCCCTGTTGTTACAACCGGAGGAGGCGGTGCTGCGGCGTTTTCACACTCTTCTCTGCCGTTGCAAACATTCTCGAAAGGCACTGGATTCAAAGTAGCAGGAGACGAGAGAATGGCATTTAATTCATCCTGAACCCGAGCAAGCAACACTAAGCGTTCGTCGACTGACAACTGGTCTTCATCAGCCATTTTCGCAGTATATCCCTCTGAATTTAGGACGGTTTATATACGAAAAATAATGATATTTCAGTTAAGGAGTTCAGTAGCCTTTCACAGTTCGTATCAACAAAAAGGTCAACGAACTTCCTTTCGTGTTGGAGGAAAGTAAGCAAATGAACTCTTTCAGTGAAATGTTATAATATTAAATACTTAGTTTTCAGGTAAAATACAGGCTTGATGTAAATGGTTATTTTCAGATTGATAATTCTTCTCTCGCATAAGGAGAGGAAGTTTATTATTATCGATGGTTAGAGCAAAGTCTGCTATTATCATCAAATTAGGTGACAGCAAACTCAGGAACTGTTTTCACAGAAGCGTGACCATGCTTTCGGAGGGAGTTTGGGAGGTTATGCGGCAGTTTTCGCTAGCATGACTGGAGGGCATTATTAGCTCTTGCGAGGATGGGGAAATTTCCTCTTTCGTGAGTCTGGCAATAAAGCCTCGAACGCAAAACTAACGGATACTGTTGATTATCTCTTTGTAGCAACACAGCTGGTATCATTAGGTGACTCCGTCTAGCAAAGCTTCGATGGTGATTTGAAAATCAAGTAGCGAGGGACAATTATTAACCCAGCTTGCTAGAGAGGGCTTTATACAGAATCCCAACAGCTATTCTTCACACGCATTGGTTTTTTCAAATCAATAAGTCAGCATTATCTGCTAGGGTTTCAATACATAGGAGGAAATCATTAACTGAGTTAGCAACATCCGCTAGGGGAGGGCTTCGACTCATAATTTTTTATATAGATGCTCTTCACACGCAATGGTTTTTTTAGTCGATCATCCAGAGCCTGGGAGGAAACTCCCCCCCCCCCCCATCTATGGTCAATCACGAAAGGGTTATAACAGCTGGGAACCATCTGCACCGAAAACACCTGCTCTGGAAGAAAAGGGTTATGCATAAATTACTATAGTCACAGCTACACTACTTGAAGCTCTATAAATTACTCTTTATTTTCATTTGTTTTAAATATTTCCCAAACATTTGTTTTATATTCCAGTTGTGCATTATCGAATTTTTCGTATCTAAGATTGGAACCCGAGAAAAATATTTGTATCGGGGCCCAAGTTGCCTCTCGTCGCCCTTGTACACGATGATCTTTTAGGTTCAATAATTATGGAAGGGGGTAAAATCTAAAATAACAACAACAAGTAACTGGAGCAAAAATTGAATTGCTAAAATAATTGTTAAAATTTAATAAATATATGTGAATATTCTCTTATACATTGTAAATATCATCAACATTTCATTGAACTGCGATTTTAGAAATGAATTCTGAAAATTTTTATGCAAAGATGGTTTAGGGTTGCGCATTTGCTATGCTGACTAACAATGCCGTGAAGAAAAATTTATCAAGATGAAGCATAAATTGTGAAGTTTCTTGTGTGAATTTAATTCTTAAAAAATGAGCTTTCAATAAATAAGATTATCACCATCAGCAAAAGGCGACAACAGAGATCAAACTAGATCGTAATGATTTTAGTTCTAAATATGGCTTAAGGAAATGATAGAACAGGTTCTAAACAGTAGATAGTTACAGTTAAGTGATGCTCACAAGATAAAGTTGCGTCGCATAAGTGAACTAACCTAAAACGGAGGAGAAAATATACAGTAGTGTTTCACACTATGAGAACCTCATTTATATCTAAATGTAGTGAGTACAATATTACACTTAAAATATCACAACACAACTAATATAAATATGTTGTAATCAGGAAAAGGACCCACAGAAATAAAATTACACTGCTGCATGAGGCAATGCATTCTCTATAAACCAACAATCAATATTACCAATCTTTCGTTTAAAATAAGTTTCGTCAAAAAACGAAGATGATCAAATGATATTGAAAGTAATGACTCGGAAAACAGAAATACAACTATAGGCGTACTCAGTGTTGGGGGTTATAACCATCCCTTGAAAGCTTCAAAAACGTATATTTTCTAAGGAAGTTCTCGAGGCAAACTCCTTTTCCCTCAACTCCCATCAGTAATTTTTGGGTACTGAAATTATACTGTTACAATTTAATTTTTAATGATTTATTGTACATAAAATCCAATTTGATTTTGAGGTTCAGATTAGCTAATTGAAACACTGTGAGCCATAATGCAATAGTAAAAATAAATTGTGGAGAGCCCTCTGTGAAACGTGAAAGCTCCGTTAAATTGATGACTTATGTGTTTTAGTGTCACATTTCCTAGATCAGCAACGTAAATTTAGATTTTTTTATTTTAATCTCCTATATTTTCAACGTGTTAAAAAATTGAACTCCTTATTGTTTCAAGCAGCGATTTTTATACGTGAACTCTCGTTCTAATTGGGGCGGGGGTGGCTCAGTCGGTAGCGCGCCAGGCTCGTAATCTGTAGTTCCCAGGTTCGAGTCCCAGCTGGGTCAGCGTTGAGATTTATCTCCGCAAAACTCCCCGCCCTGCCCACGGTCAGTAGGGGACACCGATGGGCTTGGAAAGGCCGCCGTCCGTCGGATGGGACGTTAAGCCGTGGCCCCGTGTGCGGGAGAGCAATACCCTGTGCACGTTAAAGAACACGCTGGATGGCCTTGACGGGAGGCTACCATCTATCTCCCAACAGCTGTTCCAGTGGGTTCCCTCCCCCAACCTTCTCTGAGCCTTCGGGGTCCATGTGACCTGGCCATTTAGCCCATGGTGTGCAAAAAAGTGCCGCTCAGAGGTAAAACAACCCAACAACTCGTTCTAATCGTTACCCTGGGATTTGAACAAGACAAGAGTTTTTATCAATTTTTTACATTCTTTTTACAGAAGAGAATGCTGACCTAGGAAATGTGACACTAAAATACTGCAATATCACTTATAAGCCATCAATTTAACGGAGCTTTCACGTTTCACAGTGGGCTCTCCGCGATTTATTTTGACTATTGCCTTATGGTTCACAGAGTTCAAATTGCTAGTTCAGATCAACAATTCAAAGGGGTTATGGAATAGTCCTTTATTCCTGCACATTCTCAGCTACCTTTGGCCATGAAAGGTCACTTATATGCGGAGTCACACGATGGATTGTATCTAAAGACCAGGTTACATGGACCCTCAAAACTCAGAATGAGTTTGGAGAAGAGTAGGCTATGATCTAGAAAAAATTACGTTTGGAGGTGGGGGACAAACGACTTTATACATGAAACGTCGTTCCGGTGTATAAATATTGAATACAATTTAGTGCCCTTTAGGAAATTATTTGTAGAATATGCAATTTTAATTTACTAGCATTCTCAAAGGGGGGTAACCACGTCTCCCTTTCCCCTACAGAAGAGAATACACTGGATATCACATAGAGACAGCTGCGAATTCACTGGAACTTTTATCTTGCAGTGTTGTGTTATCCTGCACACAACAGAAACACCACTTAACATCAATCTGAAGGACAGTTTCACCTTTCAAAGCCCATTGAGATCTGTTTACTTATATACGGTCGTACTGTATAAGACAGTGGTTTCCCAAACTTTTGAGGTCAAACGACCCCTTTTACCAAACATTATTATTTTAATCGTGTGAAAATTAAATGATACTTCCCTAATTAGTTAAAACGTATTTACCGTGTTTATGAATTTACAAAATCACCCCCGTTGGAAACCACTGATATAGGGAAATGTAGAAACGATCAGAGAAAACTAAAAAGTATAAGGATCAGGATGCTTCAATGTATTTTAGGCTAATTGTATTTAAAAATGGTGAGAAAGAATTTGTAAAGAACATTAAGAAGTAAAACATTCCGTTACCATTTCTCTTTAATAGAGATGGAATAAAAATGGTTATTTTTGCGTTTACTCTTGCAGAAACTCCTTGTGAGACGTTTGAGTTCGAGTGCCCCAGCGGTTGTATCTCGAAGACTCTAATTTGTGATGGATACAATCATTGTGGAGATAACAGTGATCAGAAAAACTGCAGTAAGTCTTTTAAAATCCAGAATTTTCATTTGCAGTAATAAAAATGTTGTGAAAAATTTGTATTTGTATATTATTAGACTGTGAAATGATCTGAGTAGTAGGTAGGAAAAACATTGTCAACTTTTATCTGGCAATAGCACTTAAATGCGCATTAACAAACGACTTTAAAGACAAATATTTTAATGAAACAATTTATTTGTGTAATATTTTTAAAACGTTTTACACCTTGTTGGGAAACTTTAGGTTGCTTATTTGTAGATGCTTGGGTGAAAAAAATATTTCAGTATTTACACGGAAACGTCGTTGGCAGTATGATCGGCATTGTCAACCTCTTAGGGGACCTTTTAGTCTATTGCACCGACGTATACATTTAATATGGGTCGGTGCAAAAGGCTAAACATAAGAGGGAAACATTTCTGGTAAACAAACGTTTCCCTATACAATGTTTTATAAATAATTGTATTTGAATAACCTTGAATTATCTGAATATTGATTTGTTTACTTTTAGGTAAAAATCAACATAAGGATACATGGAAAGATGCTGTGAAAGGTCTTGGCTATGCAGGAAGTTTAGGCGTGTGTTTTGGATCAATTTTATACATTATCATCTCTTTCGTGGTCAAATGCAAAGAATTATGTGTCAAATATTGCTGTAGATCGTGCCGAGATTCGTCTCTTCTCGTAGAATCTAACGTTACGCTACTATCAAGAACAACGTACGATAATGACCAGCATTCAATGACAGCAACTGATGATCGCCAGCATTCAAGAACAAATTCTTCTGATTCTCAAAGTTCAAGCTCGGTGTCCTACGATTCACAATATTCGTCCACTAATTCTGTAGACTATGATTCAATGAACTCTTCTGCTCCTCCCTCTTACGATCCTCCTCCTTCTTACGAGACTTTGTACTTCGAGCAGAATGATGGTACATCAGCGTTATGATTAAACTCTGCAAGCTTCTCTAAATCTCATTTTTATCCAGATTGCGCCCAATAGGTAAGAACTTTTTCGGGGCTGCGAGCAAATAATTTTTTTTCCTCCTCATTTATTTGTGTATGGCATTTTACATCAGCGGCGTTCAACCTTCCCCTCCGGGCCATTTTTTAAAAGTGGAAGGAAGAGGCTGACCATTTTTCGAAAATGGAGAAATCTCGCTGACCAGAACATTTATTCATTTATACACACTGATAAAGTAGCATGAAAATTCCGAAAAATAACGTAAATTTCTTTTCGAATGAAATTATCGTGAACCACGAAGATTCTCTCTCCTTTCAAAAGGATCTTTCTGTCTCTTTCATCATATCATCCTTTTTTGAAAAGTATAATCAGAAAGCGTCTGGTTTACAGATCTAGAGGGGAGAGGGTAAGTGAGCCATGACCTCGCCTGTCCTTTTCGAGAATGCTAGATGCTTTTGATTCCAGATGCTTACGCAGTATCTTGGGCATTAGGTGGTTCAACTTTGTAACTAATGATGAGATTAGGCAAAGGAGTTTGCAACCTCCTTTAGCAGCATATTGTGCAGAGAGAGACTCCGTTGGTTTGGCCATGTTGCCCGTATGTATAATTATAGATTGGCGAATAGGGTTATGAACAGTGTGCCTAAAGGCCTCAGAAAGAAGGGGAGACCTAGGATGCGGTGGGCAGACAATGTCAAACAGGACCTTGTTAGAATTGGTGTGCAGTGGCCAGATGCAGTAGATGTAGCTCAGCACAGACTTATTTGGAGAACTAAATTGCACGGTCTGGTTGGACCTACGTAGCCCATAGCTGCTTGATGATGATGATGATGATGATGAATAACCAAAACGGAGATGAAAACATACTAAACATAAATATATATAATATTATTTTCCACATTCTTCTTTAAACCACTAAAATGGAGGAAAAAGTTTTATACCGGAAAATAATTCTGGATCGATTTTTCCATTCCCCATTTTCCCTCGGATCACAAAGCGGGGATCCTCACTTTCCCTCAGATAACTTCCCCTCCCCTTTCACTCGATCACTTGTTTCACATCTTGCATTCGCATCGCTTTCCTCTCTCTTTTCACTCGAATCGCTTTCCCATCGTCTTCCACTCGGATCATTTTGCCCTCTCCTTGACTCAGATCACTTTCCTTCCTTTCACTGGGATTAATGCCCTCCCATTTCACTGGATCACTTTCCCCTCCTTTCACTCTGATCACTTGACCCTCTACTTTCACTTGGAACACTATTTCCCCCTCTCTTCACTCGGATGGCTTTTTCTCCCCTTTCACTCATCTCACTTTCCCCTCTACTTACAATCATATCACTTTCCCCTCTCCTTTCTTTGGGGGCGGGGGTGGCTCAGTCGGTAGCGCGCCAGGCTCGTAATCTGTGGTTCCCAGGTTCGAGTCCCAGCTGAGTCAACGTTGAGATTTATCTCCGCAAAATTCCCCGCCCTGCCCACGGTCAGTAGGGGACACCGATGGGCTTGGAAAGGCCGCCGTCCGTCGGATGGGACGTTAAGCCGTGGCGCCGTGTGTGGGAGAGCCATACCCTGCGCACGTTAAAGAACACACTGGATGGCCTTGATGGGAGGCTACCATCTGTCTCCCAACAGCTGTTCCAGTGGGTCCCCTCCCCCAACTTTCTCTGAACCTTCGGGGTCCATGTGACCTGGCCATTTAGCCCATGGTGTGCAAAAAAAGTGCCGCTCAGAGGTAAAACAACCCAACCCAACAACCCTCTCCTTTCACTCTGATCACTTTCCCCTCTCCTTTCATTCGGATCATTTTCCCTTCTCCTTTCATTGGGATCATTTTCCCTTCTCCTTTCATTAGGATCAGTTTTCCCTTTCCATTCATTCGGATCACTTTTCCCTTTCCTTTCATTCGGATCACTTTTCCCTTTCCTTTCATTCGTATTACTTATCCCTCACCTTTCTCTCGGATCACTTACCTCCGAGGTTTTAACTTTTTTTTTACATTGTGTCCTTACAACTACAGTTCATACAATTACAGATTTCACAAGCAGAATTCGAATTTTATTGAATATCTATTTTCTTTATGATTGACTCAAAAATTCCATGAAAAAATCTTTTAGTTTCTTATCCAAATTTGCATAATTATTCACTTAATAAATTTCAAAATATTGAGTTGTAAACGCATGGTATTTCAGTATAAGAAGTTCCCAGGTTCGAGTCCTAACTGTGCCTCAACATAGAAATTTATCTCCGCTAGCCCCCCACCCTGTCCTCGTTGAGAAAGGCGACATTGATGGTGTTGGAAAGGCAGCCGCCCGTCGGATTAAACGTTTAACCTTGTCCCGTGTGAGAAAAGTAAGTTCCCCTTGCACTTTAAATAACACGCTGGTTGGCTGAGGAGGCTTCCATCTATCTGCTAAACAGCTGCCCAATGGGTCTCCTTTCTGCAACCTTCTCTGAGGCTCGGGGTCCTTGTGACCTGGCCATTTAGTCCATTGTGTGCACAAATATGCCGCTCAGAGGTAAAACAACCGAACCCTAACGATGTGAAAAATTATGGAATAAGTATAGAACTGCATTTCTATACTGAAAGTTTTTCACTCAGAACAATGAGGTTCAAAATTAATGTTTTGCACCCGAACTCAAATTACTTTGGAAACAACAAAGCGGCTGCCACTGCGGTTCCAACGCCATAGTGTACGACTATTTATCAAGTATTTTTACAGTCCATTATTCGATAAAATCGCAACAATGTTAAAATATTTGTGTTTGTTATTGAAATTTCTCTATGTAATGTAAAATAAACTATTTTCCACTGTTTCTCTTATATCTCATTATCGATTCAATTTTTGAAGTTATGACGTCCCAAATTACTTTGCTCTTGTCTTTTCATATAATGCAACAAGATAATCCGTATTAAATGCAGTTGTGTTGTTAATATCAAACAGCTCAAAATATTGAGGTAATACATAGAGAATACATCTCTGGAAGGGCTGAGGGCGGTGGTGGCTCAGTCGGTAGCGCGCCAGGCTCGTAATCTGTAGTCCCCAGGTTCGAGTCCCAGCTGGGTCAGCGTTGAAACTTATCTCCGCAAAACTCTCTGCCCACGGTCAGTAGATGGGCTTAGAGAGAACGCCGTCCGTCGGATCGGACGTTAAGCCGTGGCCCCGTGTGCGGGAGAGCCATACCCTGTGCACGTTAAAGAACACGCTGGCCTTGACAGGAGACTACCATCTGTCTCCCAACAGCTGTTCCAGTGGGTCCCCTCCCCCCAACCTTCTCTGAGCCTTCGGGGTCCATGTGACCTGGCCATTTAGCCCATGGTGTGCAAAAAAGTGCCGCTCAGAGGTAAAACAACCCAACAAATCTGGAAGGGCTATATTATATATTGCATATCTCTACATTTCAGTTTGATGAACTGCAAATAATATCTTTTTCCCGCATGAATCTCTTTCCATCAACAACTTTTAGAAATTGAATTCTGACTTTTTTTTGAAGAGTATTTTATAATCGACATTAATATATACATTATAGTCTTTAATTTTATTCTTTAAAAATTTTCACATCCTTAAAATTGTGTGACTCTCCAATTCTTAAAATTTCGTTTAGCAGATTGCTTTCCAAATTCAACAAAAGCTTCCGATTTTTATGTTCCCCAAAATAAAATTTTCCTCTCAATCGATTTCCCGATTCTTCAATTTCTGTTTTCATAGCGGGATTCCTAAAACAGCAAATTGCACTTCTTCTCGTTCTGTTTCGCACCACATCAAAATTCGTTTTTAATCCTAGATTTTTCAATCTGGTAAGAGGAAACAGACGATGGAATGCTAGTGGAAGAGCATCAGTAGAGTAGAGCAGAGCGATGGAGATTTTGAAATTGCACAGTTGATGCTTCGACGGTTCTTACTGATCATAGATCAAGGATTTATCAATAACCTCTCATTCCATGTACGATCTTTGAGAACAATCAAAGCATCAACTGCGCAGTCTCAGAGTTCTACAACAGTATTTGCTGAAGCAGTGACTGACACGTGGAGGGGGGGGGGGGGGCTCAGTCGGTAGCGCGCCAGGCTCGTAATCTGTAGTTCCCAGGTTCGAATCCCAGCTGGGTCAGCGTTGAAATTTATCTCCGCAAAATTCTCCGCCCTGCCCACGGTCAGTAGGGGACACCGATGGGCTTAGAAAGGCCGCCGTCCGTCGGATGGGACATTAAGCCGTGGCCCCGTGTGCGGGAGAGCCATACCCTGTGCACGTTAAAGAACCCGCTGGATGGCCTTGACGGGCTACCATCTGTCTCCCAACAGCTGTTCCAGTGGGTCCCCTCCCCCAACCTTCTCTGAGCCTTCAGGGTCCATGTGACCTGGCCATTTAGCCCATGGTGTGCAAAAAAGTGCCGCTCAGAGGTAAAACAACCCAACCCAACACGTGGAGGGATGCAAATACTGAGTAAAAATAAAAAATAATAATTACCCCCTCAAGCAGCTGCTTGCCACAGAGGTCTGACAGGAGCCTGCCAGTTTATATGCCATAGTAGAAAGTCTGAAAGGATGGCAGGACCTCAGCAGAAAAACACACAAACGTCCATGCCCTATCTGGGGCTCGAACCCAGGTCCCTTAGATCAGTAGTCAAGCGCGCTAACCACTCGGCCACGGGACGGCTCCAAATACTGAGTACCGTTCATTTACTGTGGAAGTCACCACACTGCTAAAAATTATTTATTTTCTGCAAGGTGGTTATACACTGGTGGGCAAAAGTTAAATTACAACCACATTTTATGTCAGTAGGAAACTAAATTCGACACTCTGTAACTTCTAAAATAAGCTTTTTATGGTAAAATGTGAACTGAAGATAATAAAAATTAAAGTATAAGATCATAAATCTGTATATAATCTCGAATTTCATCAGTGATAGCTGGTATTATATATATGGCAAAGAATTAAGGAAGCTGGAATATTGAACATCAGTAATGGACTACTATGAAACTCCTACAACATTAATGAATATTGAAAGAATTACTGGCACAAATATTATTAAAAGAATTACTGGCATTTTTGAGGGCCATTATTGAAAGAATTACTGGTACAGTCGCTCAAAAAAGTATCCGAACACTATTGTTGATTACAGAGATCAGAAAAAATATCTGGCAACGATTTTTTTTTAGAAATTAATAATCTGTCAACCTTCGTGTCACGTGACACGAAGGTTGCCAGATCACTAATTTCTAAAAAAAGTTGCCAGATATTTTTTCTGAATTCTGTAATCAACCATAGTTTTCGGATTTTTTTTAATATATATAATGCGTATGAATATATAATGCAATGAATATGGAGCATCTGCAGTTACCGTTCACAGCAAACTGGAGCAATTGCGGTTAATGTTCACAGCACATTGGATCGTGTGAGTTCACAAAGACCTGGATCGTGGGGGCTCACTCAGGGAAATATTGAGCGTGTGCAGTTACCGTTCACAGCAAACTGGAGCGGTTGCGGTTAATGTTCACAGCACATTGGATCGTGTGAGTTCACAAAGACCTGGATCGTGGGGGCTCACTCACGGAAATGTTGAGCGTGTGCAGTTACCGTTCACAGCAAACTGGAGCGTGTGCAGTTGCTGTACACGCTCCAGATATTTTTCCTGAATTCTGTAATCACGTGAGACGAAGGTTGCCAGATCACTAATTTCTAAAAAATATATCGCTGCCAGATATTTTTTCTGAATTCTATAATCAACCATAGTGTTCGGATACTTTTTTTGAGCGACTGTACAATATCATTAAGTCTTAATTAACTTTTTAGGTGACTGCCATTGTTATTGTTATAATCCAAACTTCCATAACTCTTTAAATACTTAACAAATATTGCTGAAATTTGAGATTTTGATGGTTTGATTGCGATCGTTAATTTATCTTCACACATTTTAACATAAAGGCTTATTTTAGAAGTTACAGAGTTTCGAAATCAGTTTCCTATTGACATAACACGGAGTTGTAGCTTAACTTCTGCACGCCAGTGTATTAAAACTTATACAAAAATTATTTTCAAAGTTAGTTGTTGGGTTGTTTTACCTCTGAGCGGCACTTTTTTGCACACCATGGGCTAAATGGCCAGGTCACATGGACCCCGAAGGCTCAGAGAAGGTTGGGGGAGGGGACCCACTGGAACAGCTGTTGGGAGACAGATGGTAGCCTCCCGTCAAGGCCATCCAGTGTGTTCTTTAACGTACACAGGGTATGGCTCTCCCGTACACGGAGCCACGGCTTGACGTCCCATCCGACGGACGGCGGCCTTTCCAAGCCCATAGGTGTCCCTTACTGACCGTGGGCAGGGCGGGGAATTTTGCGGAGATAAATCTCAACGCTGACCCACTGGGACTCGAACCTGGGCACTACAGATTACGAGCCTTGCGCGCTACCGACTGGCCACTTCCGCCCCCTTAAAAGTTAGTGAAAATATAACAAGGGCCTGATGCCCCAGTGCAAAAGGAAATGCAAATCACCAAACCAACTGATCTTTGTTCCCGGCACCATGTAGTCGCAGTTTTCGGTATTACCGAGTTAGGAGTAGAAGATGTTGTAGGCTTTTACTTTGATATCTCAATTGATGGAGTGTTCAAAACGTTGTCCTATTAATATCTGAGTTCCAGTCGAACATTACATTCGCAGATTTTCTGTCAGTTACCTTGCAGAAGATTTTGGAACCTGTTTCTCACCTCGTACTCACCATATACTTCTGAACAAAATACTGGAGCTTTTCTTCAGTGTTCCCCTCCCCACACACCTTTGCAGCATCAACGATAGGTGCTGATTCTGAGATAAAAGTTCTTACACGTATGAATAATCAGGGCTCTTCCACATACTGATAAATTCTGCAATTTGTCCATTATTTATGTCCCGTTTTAATTTGCTCGTCTCGAAAATTTCACTACGTACTCAGTGCTGCCATTGTGGGGTATATCAGATGTTACTGCGCTTGCCCAGTTGATTGTTCAGAAAAGAGTGGGAATGGTTATAATTCAATGGCTATTGAGCAGGGTCATATCTAGGAGAGAGGGGGAGGGGCAAAACATTTTTCCTGCTGGATTGTGTTTCTTGCCCCCCTCCCACACTCGATTTTTTTCTAGACCCGGGCCTGCTTCTGAGTGTACGTGTAATATGCACAAAAGGGAAAAAGTCCGGAGATCGGCAATCCCAAAGTCCCGAGGTCATCAATAGAACTTCGTACTACAGGTTAATAATTATAAAAACATGCAAATAGACATTGTGAAAATAATTGACCGAAATATATAAAAGTATCCCATACATAAGTAATGAATGTAACTGTAGTTCAAACCGAATGTCGAAATATTTATAATAAAGTTAACTTTCCATATGCATTGTCTTGCCGAGACAAATTACAATATTAGAAGTTCCCTAGACTAGGGGTTCTCAACGTGGGGTACGCCATGAGAACTTAAAAGTCGCTAGATCTAGTAACAAGTAAAAATAACCATTGTTATACTATAACTATAGTTTTATCTATCTATACAAGGGGTACGCCAGTTACATACACATTTCCAGGGGGTACGTGAATCATAAATGGTTGAGAACCACTGATATATCTGTTTTATTTTATTCCCATTGTTATACTACAACTATAGTTTTATCTATCTATACAAGGGGTACGCCAGTTACATACACATTTCCAGGGGGTACGTGAAGGATAAAAGGTTGAGAACCACTGATATATATATGTTTTATTTTATTCCCATTTTTATACTATAACTATAGTTTTATCTATCTATACAAGGGGTACGCCAGTTACATACACATTTCCAAGGGGGTACGTGAAGCATAAAAGGTTGAGTACCACTGATATAGATGTTTTATTTTATTCCCATTGTTATACTATAACTATAGTTTTATCTATCTATACAAGGGATACACCAGTTACATACACATTTCCAGGGGGTACGTGAAGCATAAAAGATTGAGAACCACTGATATATATGTTTTATTTTATTCCCATTGTTATACTATAACTATAGTTTTATCTATCTATACAAGGGATACACCAGTTACATACACATTTCCAGGAGGTACGTGAAGCATAAAAGATTGAGAACCACTGATATATATGTTTTATTTTATTCCCATTGTTATACTATAACTATAGTTTTATCTATCTATACAAGGGGTACGCCAGTTACATACACATTTCCAGGGGGTACGTGAAGCATAAAAGGTTGAGAACCACTGATATATATGTTTTATTTTATTCCCATTGTTATACTATAACTATAGTTTTATCTATCTATACAAGGGGTACGCCAGTTACATACACATTTCCAAGGGGTACGTGAAGCATAAAAGGTTGAGAACCACTGATATATATATGTTTTATTTTATTCCCATTTTTATACTATAACTATAGTTTTATCTATCTATACAAGGGGTACGCCAGTTACGTACACATTTCCAGGGGGTACGTGAAGCATGAAAGGTTGAGAACCACTGATATATACGTTTTATTTTATTCCCATTGTTATACTATAACTATAGTTTTATCTATCTATACAAGGGATACGCCAGTTCCATACACATTTCCAGGGGGTACGTGAAGCATAAAAGATTGAGAACCACTGATATATATGTTTTATTTTATTCCCATTGTTATACTATAACTATAGTTTTATCTATCTATACAAGGGGTACACCAGTTACATACACATTTCCAGGGGGTACGTGAAGCATAAAAGATTGAGAACCACTGATATATATGTTTTATTTTATTCCCATTGTTATACTATAACTATAGTTTTATCTATCTATACAAGGGGTACGCCAGTTACATACACATTTCCAGGGGGTACGTGAAGCATAAAAGGTTGAGAACCACTGATATATATGTTTTATTTTATTCCCATTGTTATACTATAACTATAGTTTTATCTATCTATACAAGGGGTACGCCAGTTACATACACATTTCCAAGGGGTACGTGAAGCATAAAAGGTTGAGAACCACTGATATGTATGTTTTATTTTATTCCCATTGTTATACTATAACTATAGTTTTATCTATCTATACAAGTGATACACCAGTTTCATACACATTTCCAGGGGGTACGTGAAGCATAAAAGATTGAGAACCACTGCCCTAGACTAATGCTTTCCCCAACACCCGAGGAAGCAGTGAAGCTTAAGTCAGGAAGCCTCGTGACCACAGAATCGATAGAAGTGTTACCAAAAACAGTTCACCATGGCTATCTATGTCGACAGTGTCAACTGAAGGTGAGAAAAGAAACGCGATACCAAAAGAAAAAATGCAACATAAAAGAATTCGAAAGTATGATCGTAAGTATTTCAAAAGGAAGCTCTCAAAGTGTGGGCCGCTACTGCCAAAGAGTCGCAAGAAGCTTGGCGGTGGTCACAAAAGAACCTAAAGAACCATATTTAAAATAATAAAATATTGTCATGAATAAATAAATAAATAAAAAATACCCTCTCAAGCAGCTGCTTGCCACAAAGGTCTGACAGGAGCCTGTCATTTATATGCCATAGTAGAAGGTCTGAGAGGATGGTAGGACCTCAGCAGAAAAACGACACATACATCCATGCCTTACCCGGGTCTCGAACCCATGTCCCTTAGATCAGTAGCCAAACGAGTGAAATAATCATCTACTGGTGGTTGGCCACTGTCTGTCCCGGAACTACTTAGCCCCTCCCTGAAGCAAATTTCTACCTTTGGAAAGCTTTTGTCCCTCCCAAAAGCAATTTCCTCCACTTCACCCCTTGGAAAAAATTCTGTCGACGCCTATGACTGTTAATATACATAATCGTATATTTAATATCTAATTTTTACACTGATCATTGTAGAAAAATAATTCAATAATGTAGTCTTTAATCACTAATGAAAAAAAATATCTATTGTGATTCCTTCTGAAAAACCTATTTCACAATCAGTCACTCGCTCTCAACTGAAGATAAGGTTTTGAAGGTTGAGTCAGATAAGAAATGTCACTTCCTTTTATCATAGTAGGCGGTAACAAAGTCCTTCCTTTACGTTGTCATTTTGTGTTGGCGTAATGGCAGTGTATCTCCCTCTCTTATTAAAAAATGCACAAAATGATGGTTTTTCGTATGATGCTTACAATTATTACCCTATTTAGTTTCCTTTTCGATGTCAGTGGAATAGGTAGCACTTTGAGAACTAGTAAGTACTTTGATACAGGTGAGACTGTCCCGAATACTGTCATTTTGTTCGTGCTGTGTATAAACTGTTGCCAAAAATGAATATTCACATTTTCTTTTTATCTAGTTTTGATTTAGCTTTTTTCAGAGCAAAGGTCTTGATTTAGCTTTTTTCAGAGCAAAGGTCTTGATTTAGCTTTTTTCAGAGCAAAGGTCTTGATTTAAGCAGCAGGTTGTTTTTGAAAGCTGATCCCGCTGTGGGCCGCATATCATCAGAAGTAGATAACTATACTTCAATTGGAAATCAATATTTTAGTTTTATATAGCACCATGTTGTATGTAATGTTTATTCGATTAATTAATTTTCGTTAATTAACGATTTGATTTAAAAGTACAAAATAATGAAATCGAAAAAAAAAATCACAAGCGCAAGCATTTAATTCAAAATATAATCATTTGGCCACTTGTATTTTAATTAATTTTAAATTGGTGTAACAAGTTTAAAAATCAAAAATTGCAAAAAATGGGATCAGTTTCTTTTACATCAATGGATGTTTTAAAAATTTTAATACATGTCAATGGGTTGGGTTGGGTTGTTTTACCTCTGAGCGGCTCTTTTTTGCACACCATGGGCTAAATGGCCAGGTCACATGGACCCCGAAGGTTCAGAGAAGGTTGGGGGAGGGGACCCACTGGAACAGCTGTTGGGAGACAGATGGTAGCCTCCCGTCAAGGCCATCCAGCGTGTTCTTTAACGTGCACAGGGTATGTCTCTCCCGCACACGGGACCACGGCTTAACGTCCCATCCGACGGACGGCGGCCTTTCCAAACCCATCGGTGTCCCCTACTGACCGTGGGCAAGGCGGGGAATTTTTGCGAAGATAAATCTCAACGCTGACCCAGCTGGGACTCGAACCTGGGAACTACAGATTACGAGCCTGGCGCGCTACCGACTGAGCCCCCCCCCCGCCCCCATACTCGAAACGAGACTGGGCTTCGTAGCTGCAATAAAAACTTAGCTTTAAATATGATTAACATATATTATTTTGCGTCAGTATAGTGGTATTGTGAGTAATCATGTTAGCATCCACAACTATATAAGTAATAACTCTAAGAATTTGATTTTAGGGTATCTGACAGACGATTGCAAAAACGACAGAGAAATCTCCTCACCGATTGTATACGAAGTTGAGTCACCAGGAAGACCTAATTCTTCAGGGATACTGACCGTCTCACGTAATAATTGGTACTCAAATAATCTAACCTGCTGGATAATACTGAGGCCCCCGCCTAATTGTGGTATTATCATTAGCATCAGCATAACGGATTTCTATTATTCCAGATGTTTAACTAATCTTACGGTAAGCTCTCATGCAATAGTTATGATATTGACAATTTTCCGAAGTTCATTTTAAGGAATGTGTATAGGAGAAGTAATGCAGCCAAAAATGAATTCCAACTTGAAATGTTCCACACCGTTTTTTGAGGTTTCAATGTAATGTGTTTAGATAGTGGTGTAATGAGATAATAAGGGCCGGGTGTAATTTATTACGCCCCTCCCCCTCATGAACGTGCAACTCATCATCTCTATTATATTTGGAACGGGCCCCTCAACATCCGGCCTAGCGTCGTCTCTACGCTCTGCGGTAGGTATGCTTCTGGTTCAGGAGTATTTTCGTTAATAAAAATTTTGCTACAACTATGTACCGTCGCTCAAAAAAGTATCCGAACACTATGGTTGATTAGAGAATTCAGAAAAAATATCTGGCAACGATTTTTTTAGAAATTAGTGATCTGGCAACCTTTGTGTCACGTGACATATTTTTTCTGAATTCTGTAATCAACCATAGTGTTCGGATACTTTTTTGAGCGACTGTAGGTGGTCATATTATTTTGATACTAGATCGTGTGGGCTCACTCACGGAAATATTGAGCGTGTGCAGTTATCGTTCACAGCAAACTGGAGCGTGTGCAGTAACTGCACACGCTCCAGTTTGCTGTGAACGGTAACTGGAGCGTGTACAGTTGCTGTACACGCTCCAGATATTTTTCCTGAATTCTGTAATCACGTGTCACGAAGGTTGCCAGATCACTAATTTCTGAAAAAATCGTTGCCAGATATTTTTTCTGAATTCTGTCATCGACCATAGTGTTCGGATACTTTTTTGAGCGACTGTACTACAACACTGAGAGCTAAATTTGTCTGAAGACAGAATTATGAATTTGTTGTAGGGAAAATTTCGTAGGGTATAAAATCGCTCGAAATGGCATGGAAACTGGTAAAATGGGGTAGAAGATTTTAGGTGCGATATACACTATATTGCAAAAAGTATTCGGACACTTTCATGTTAAGTGAACGAATCTACCTAATTCAAATCTACCTAACTTTCAAAATAAGCTTTTTACGGAAAAAAGTCACTAGACAATAATTTGAAGATCTCGGTCAGAACGCTCTAAATCTCTATTTTCTATGATTCGATGACGTTTTTCTAATATTTAAAGTAAGTAAGTAGTAGTAAATCTAATATTTAAAGAGTTATAGAAGCTGAGACATTTAAGTGAAACTTTTGCTAGTTTTGAAAATTTCCTTAAAAAAAAGTTAAATCACAACTATTATAACAAGCTGTTCGCAATATAAATGCGATATTTGAATTTTGTGTAAGGATTTTTGAAGTTTTCATCAATTTGGGAGGAAAATGTTTTGGAAGTGTGACATGGGATAACATCTGTTGTTAAATATTATAGCTTCCATAACTCTTTAAATATTAGATTAATATTATAGAGAATAGAGATTTAGAGAGCTTTGACCGAGATCTTCAATTTATGTCTAGTGACTTTTTTCCGTAAAAAGCTTATTTTCAGAGTTAGGTAGATTTGTATGTGGCTATTCGTTCACTTAACATTAAAGCGTCCGGACTTTTTTTTGCAATATGGTATATGAGTAATGTTTATGAGCAATTTCTTTTTTTGTTAGAGGAACTGTATTATTTTGGGCCTTGTGAAGTATAATGTAAATTGCAGGGTTTGGAAATTAAAACAGTTCTGTTTAGAAATAGAGTCACTTTAAACATAAATATGTGTGGAATAGGTAGTATACAATGTATAATAACGACTGAAATTACTTACACTGTCCATGTTGTGTCCTGTAACTAATAATTATGTTTTTCAGAAAAGCCAGACTCCTAACCTCAAGGAATTGTTCTTGAGATGAGACAAAACAACATACGATATATAATTTTTACTAATTTGGTCATATTAAATTAAAACACTACAGAAGAATATCGTTTTTAAATTACCGAATTTTTTTTCATAATTTTTTTAATATCATTTAGCTCTCATGAAAAAATAAGCTGAAAAGAATTAGTTTTGCCGTGAGTGGGATTCGAACTCACGCCTCCTGGAAACATGCCAGTTATGCTAACCACTACATCATCAACGGCTAACGTTTTTCTTCAGCTGGTATGATTTATAAACTTTCCGGATTTTTTATTTGATTCGCACAGTGACGCCATCTATCCGGGAAGTGGACAACTGTGTGTCACATAGAGATGGAATTTAATATTTGTCACTCATGCTCATGGTGTTAAATCAGTAATGTTCGAAATGTTTCCAAGTGACATGGGTTCGAATCCCATTCACGGCAAAACCAATTTTTTTTTTCAGCTTGTATTTTATGAGTTCCCTGTCTACAGGACACATCCTATGATTCTTTACTACTGAATCAGTTAGGTCTTTGAAAATGTATTAGTATCAAAGCTCGTATCTATTCTTTCCATGCTTTTTTTTTTTCAGATCGGAAACTCCAGCAGTGGTGCGTTATTTACTTATTGTGGCCAAATAGATGACCGGGATGAACTCAGCTCCCATTACACTGATGGTGACATGAACATTTGCTTCCGCAGTAGAAGTGACCAATTCTTTGAATTTGATAAAGGATTCACTCTTACTTATACATCATACAGCAGTAAGTTGACTTTTCTCACTGATGTATCACGAGCAACAGCCTCCCTCATAGAAAAAACTCTCATTTTTTCTGTGAGGGAAGTCGTTGTACATGTATGAGTCAAATTTTACAATTGTCTAATAATTTTAATTCGCAATAACTAGTGTTCTATCGGTAAGAACGAAGTTTTAAAAAGCCTAAGAGTAAAGTGGTGTATCCAGGGGTTCATATTTTATTAAAGTCCTCACCTTGAGGGCTTTAATAAAATAGGAATTCTAAAGGTAGTCTCCAAAATTCAGAGATTAAAGCAGGGAGTCTGAAACTTAAATGGTACAGGAAGGCCCAGATCCAGGAAAAATTAATGGGGGGCGGTGAGTGATCCTAGTGAAAAGGGGGTGCGAAGATCAAGGAGGAAGAACCTCTAATGCTGTTATGCTAAATTCCATCCTTCCCCCTGATTTTAGTGGTGTTTAAATTTTTTTTTAAAAGACAAACAATATAAAAGGAGTATTATATTCAGTAGTAAAGAATTACAGGATGTGCCCTGTAGACATGGAACTCATAAAATAATAAGCTGGAAGAAAAATTGGTTTTGTAGTGAGTGAATCCGGAGAGTTTATAAGTCATACCAGCTGATGAAAAAAGGTTAGCCAATGATGGTGTAGTGGTTAGCATAACTGGCATGTTTCTAAGAGACGTGGGTTCGAATTCCACTCACGGTAAAACCAATTTTTTTCAGCTTATTGTTTCAGGAATATTACATGTTTAATATATACTCTGAAGCACATTCGACTGAAAATCATAAAGTCGCTTTTAGGAAAATCTCTCAGGACATGGTCATCAACTGGAGTAAACCACAGAACGTTTGCACTCGCATGACGTTTAAAAACCTATTAAGTGTATTATTATTCTGCAATAAAACATTATGAAATGAATACATAAATAAAATATACTCTAAGTTTTAAATTAATGTGTATTACAGCAATATTAGTAGCCTTCTTGTTTTAATGTTGGCAAAAAATATTTACCTCTCATGGACGATACAGATATTTGTTTTTAACAGTGACAAGTGCATGACCTTTCGTGGACAACTTTGATTTTTTTTTAATATTGTGAAGTATATTGACCTTTCATGAAAAATATGGATTTCTTTAATTTTGAGAAATATAGATTTTTTAATATTGAGAAATATATTGAACTTTTATGGGCGATGTAAATATTTGTCTTTAATATTGACGAATATATTAGCCTTTCATGGATGATATTTATATTTATTTTTAATATTGACACACATATATTTATATTGACCTTTAATGGAAAATATTGATTTATTTTAGTATTAACAAACATATTGATCATTTATGAACGATATGGATATTTATTTTCGACATCGACAACTATATTTTTCATGGACGTTATAGATAGTTATTTTTGATATTGACAAATATAGTAACCTTTCATGGACGATATACACTCAACGACCATTTTATTACGTACATTTCCGTGTTATGTCGATAGATTGGATTGTTTTACCTCTGAGCGGCACTTTTTTGCACACCATGGGCTAAAATGGCCAGACCACAAGGACCCCGAAGTCTCAGAGAAGGTTGGGGGAGGGGACCCACTGGAACAGCTGTTGGGAGACAGATGGTAGCCTCCCGTCAAGACCATCCAGCGTGTTCTTTAACGTGCACAGGGTATGTCTCTCACCGCACACGGGGCCACGGCTTAACGTCCATCCGACGGCCTATTACCAAGCCCATCGGTGTCCCCTACTGACCGTGGGCAGGGCGGGGAATTTTGCGGAGATAAATCTCAACGCTGACCCAGCTGGGACTCGAACCTGGGAACTACAGATTACGAGCCTGGCGCGCTACCGACTGAGGCACCTCCGCCCCGTTATGTCGATAGTAACTCTGATACAGAACTCAGCAACTTTTTAAATAAGCTTTGTGGGAAAAATGTGACTGAAGATAATTTAAAGATTTTTATCAAATCTATTTGAATATCAATTTCTGACAATATGTGTCCAGTATTTAGAATTATGGAAGCTGAAACATTTTTCAAGTTAGCTCGTTCTGCAAAATATCATATAAAATTGGCGAAAAATTAACATAATTACTACGCAAATTGCTAAAAATACTCCTACGCATGTTAATAAAATTTAGTATAACGGTTATTGTTTTTTAACTTTTTTTTAGTTTTCAGAGCAATTTTTAACTGCATTGTTGTTGTTAAATATTCCAATTTCTGCAACTCTCTAAATGCCAAATTAATATTTGTTAAGAAACGAAATTGAAATAAATCTGATTGAGATCTTTAAATTATCTTGTCACATTTTTTTTTTTCATAAAAATTATATTTCAAAAGTTACTATGTCTGTATCTGATTACTATTGACATGACATGGAACGTGACCGCGAGTGTTAGATATTTGTTTTTAAGTTTTATAAACCCAATTGCATAAAACCTGGATCTTCCATTGCAAATCTGGTGTAACGCATGTAGCAACAAACCGATAATGTTCTTGTACTTAAATTTCACGTACAAATACTACCATTGGGATCTTTTTTGGTATTCTATATGTGCAAAGGATATTATTAAGGGAATTTCTTTGCTTTCGTCTCATTGCAGAATTTCCTTGCATGTCGTATGAGTTTAAATGTCCTGTAGGCTGCATTTCGAAAAGCCTAACCTGTGATGGACATAACCACTGTGGAGACAGAAGTGATCAGCGAGAATGTAGTAAGTGTCATAGTTTATTCTGGGGGTTCTCAACGTGGGGTACGCGGTAACCTTTTTTGGGATACGCCGTGAGAGCTCAAAAGTCGCTAGATCTAGTAACAAAGTAAAAATAACCATTATTATCCTATAACTATAGTTTTATCTATCTATACAAGGGGTACGTCAGTTACATACACATTTCCAGGGGGTACGTGAAGCATAAAAGGTTGAGAACCACTGATATATATGTTTTATTTTATTCCCATTGTTATACTATAACTATAGTTTTATCTATCTATACAAGGGGTACACCAGTTACATACACATTTCCAGGGGGTACGTGAAGCATAAAAGATTGAGAACCACTGATATATATGTTTTATTTTATTCCCATTGTTATACTATAACTATAGTTTTATCTATCTATACAAGGGGTACGCCAGTTACATACACATTTCCAGGGGGTACGTGAAGCATAAAAGGTTGAGAACCACTTATATATATGTTTTATTTTATTCCCATTGTTATACTATACCTATAGTTTTATCTATCTATACAAGGGGTACGCCAGTTACATACACATTTCCAGGGGGTACGTGAAGCATAAAAGGTTGAGAACCACTGATATATATGTTTTATTTTATTCCCATTGTTATACTATAACTATAGTTTTATCTATCTATACAAGGGGTACGCCAGTTACATACACATTTCCAGGGGGTACGTGAAGCATAAAAGGTTGAGAACCACTGATATATATGTTTTATTTTATTCCCATTATTATACTATAACTATAGTTTTATCTATCTGTACAAGGGGTACGCCAGTTACATACACATTTCCAGGGGGTACGTGAAGCATAAAAGGTTGAGAACCACTGATATATATGTTTTATTTTATTCCCATTGTTATCCTATAACTATAGTTTTATCTATCTATACAAGGGGTACGCCAGTTACATACACATTTCCAGGGGGTACGTGAAGCATAAAAGGTTGAGAACCACTGATATATATGTTTTATTTTATTCCCATTGTTATCCTATAACTATAGTTTTATCTATCTATACAAGGGGTACGCCAGTTACGTACACATTTCCAGGGGGTACGTGAATCATAAATGGTTGAGAACCAAAGTGATTTATTCAATTGTGCATAAAAAAAGGATAACATAAAACAAGGATTGTGAAATATGGATATGTGTTGTACTTCCAACACTTGAATAATAACTTTAAAATGATGTTAAGTAATAACCCCAAAGCAACCTTGATATAGAAAAATTTAGCAAATGGGAAATTTTGGTACTTTTATTTCAGAAATTATTTTCGCCAAATTTATATTTTCCTCTTTCATCATATTGATTTTTTTAAAATAATATTGCAAAATATGCGGAATACATATATATATATTCTTCTTATTCAACTGACCATTTAAAAAAACAGAATTTTGTAACATACGTTCAATGTACATGGTTATCTTTTTAGGCTTAGCGATTGCTTTTTGCACCTTAGATCGAGTCCTGTCCCTGAATTCTGAAACTGACGCAAATATAAATAAAACACTGTAAGATAAGAAATATAATTTGAAGGATCGTTATTTATTTGCAATATTTTTTCCACTGTTAGTTTTTGAATTTCAAACAAAAAATATGAATGTACAGTCGCTCAAAAAAGTATCCGAACGCTATGGTTGATTAAAGAATTTAGAAAAAATATATGGCAACGATTGTTTTAGAAATTAATGATCTGGCAACCTTTGTGTACTGTACACGAAGGTAGCCAGATCACTAATTTCTAAAAAAAATCGTTGCCAGATATTTTTTCTGAATTTTGTAATCAACCATAGCGTTCGGATACTTTTTTGACCGACTGTACGTCTCGACAATAGTATTCAGTATGACATATGAACTAGAAGTAAGTTCGGGCTTGGGCTAAATCATAACTAAAATTTGAACTTTTTCTTCGATCACGAAAAAATTAGCCACAAAAATAAACAAATCTTTTTGATTATAATTACAGTCTTTTAACCAGTCTGTGGTAATCAAAAATAAGCACTATTCAGCCTTTGATTAGTTTTTTAGGCATTCTCTGTTTCATTAATGAATGACTCTTAGAGTGTACAGTGTTTAGAGTAAATTTGTATGCTTCAAGAATTTTCACTTGGTACAGTCGCTCAAAAATGTATCCGAACGCTATGATTGATTACAGAATTCAGAAAAAATACCTGGCAACGATTGTTTTAGAAATTAGTGATCTGGTAACCTTCGTGTCACGTGGCACGAAGGTTGCCAGATCACTAATTTCTAAAAAAATCGTTGCCAGGTATTTTTTCTCGATTCTGTAATCAACCATAGCGTTCGGATACTTTTTTGAGCGACTGTACGAATTTTTTCTTGCGAATTTTCATTTTAAATAACATTAAAAGTTCAATTTTGTCATCAAATAATTATACTTATCTTAAAGTTTGTAATAGCCTGTAATACGAAGAATTAAAAAATGGTGTAACAGCCAGGCTCTGATTACCGACTTGGCCCCCAAGACTCGGGCCTAGAGCCCCTTATCCCTAGGGGACCCCAAACACTACAGATTATTTTTATTTAAATTACGTCTGCTGCGGTATGTTGAAGCTTTTTCTTCACATTTTGCTTTTTTTATTTTCAACTACAAACTCGAACTAAATTTTGAAACCTGTTCAGACTGATTTGGTTTAGAATTATTTCGAATATTTTCTATAATGTAAACGTGTAAAGAATGGGTAATATCAAAAGACGAAGAGAAACAACTACATTTGAAAGTCAGAATAATGATACAGAACATCGGGCCTCCTTGGGGACCCCGTAAGCACGCTATGTCTAAGGCCCTTAGAAACCTTAGTGGGCCCTGGTAACAGCATGCATTTCTGTATGCATGTTTTACGTTGCGTCAGAGAAATATTTTTGCCTTAACCAGCCTCAAGACGGTAAAATTTGAACTCGAATTCATTTCTAGTATGAATGAATATACTGAAGGTTTTCAAATTTATTTTCAGGTATCTCTTCACGGCCAAAAGACGTAATATCCTACAAGCACTAAACGTTGTTTAGGGTAAAGTCCAGAACTTTACCCTAATCGTATTAATCTTTACCCTAGTCAGATTAGGCTTAACTTCAGTAAGGCTGAAGAAGGCAACCCTATAATTCAGATGCCATCCCTGGAGACATCAAACATTACGAGTGATTTTTATTGATTTATGGCAATTAAAAATATCTTAAATCCCTCCTTCTTGAGCACACATAGCCATAGGCTAGTTTCGCCTTTTGGTAGGCTAGTTTCCTCTCTGGAAAGCTGTTAATAAAATTCTTTGATTAAAGCTTTCTCATTCTCATCCGAGTCCTCAATGAGGCATAGCAACAGAATACATTCAAGTCTTTAACCCAGTTCAAAATTTAACTGTAGGAAATCCTTAATTAACACATTCCTATACTAAAAGAGCATCACTGGCATTCTCGTCGAGAAGTATAGCCGCACCTTCTATGTGTTTGCTATCTTAAATCCTAAAAAGAGAAATTTAATATTGTTTTTAATCATCTGACCTTTACCTTTCCTTTTGGTCTCTGCAAGCGTAAAATGCTCGGGCTATACTGTTAGGTTTCCTGCATGAGGACATCCAGAGAATGATCTCTGTTGAAAGACCTAGCATTCCAAGTTGCTGCGAATAAAATATGGCTAATAGGTTTTTTAAAGAAGCTAGGTTTATTGAGAGAGGTATGGTCAAAGTCAAACAGACCATAATCGTAGAATGAAATTCTACGACAAAGACCCGTTCGCTATTACTATGATCTGAAGCCACCATGATGGTAGAATTCAGACAAGTAATGGAGTTCTTTACCATTAGAATCCATCCCACCCTTTCGAGTGCCAGGAAGCCATCGTCTAAGACATTACTCCAGTTTAGGTTTGGCGATGCAAGAACTAATATGAATGGTTGAGGAGGTACCTGCGATGCTTCTGATCAGGATTATGTGCCAGTTGATAAAAAGTATCCTGTACATCTGTTCAGTTGGAGCTGGTGACCCACAAAAAAGCAAAAAACACAGTGAAGATTCTTCTTGAACAGAATTCCATAAGTTCATAAAGCCAAAATCATTCCCAATCAGATTGGGTTAGATCAATAGAGTAGTCAGCATCGAGATGGTCATGATGTGACCTGTGAGGTTAACCACTCCTCAGCATGGGGTGAAAAGAAAAGGAAAAGGAAAAGTGGCCAAAAGAAGCCCAAATCAGTAGGCAAAGCGCTGATCTGGTAGTATTCCTCTTTCGTCCCCTTTCAGGGAAGAGAACATCTCCCTGAGAAGTACTAACGAGCTGCACCACAAGGCGGGATCAGACTTTAGGTGTTATGTCTGGCCGGCTCTATACATCATCACAGAGAAATGGTGCACAACGTTCCTTCTAGTTAGGGGCGGGGTGGCTCAGTCGGTAGCGCGCCAGGCTCGTAATCTGTAGTTCCCAGGTTCGAGTCCCAGCTGGGTCAGCGTTCAGATTTATCTCCGCAAAATTCCCCGCCCTGCCCACGGTCAGTAGGGGACACCGATGGGCTTGGAAAGGCCGCCGTCCGTCGGATGGGACGTCAAGCCGTGGCCCCGTGTGCGGGAGAGCCATACCCTGTGAACGTTAAAGAACACGCTGGATGGCCTTGACGGGAGGCTACCATCTGTCTCCCAACAGCTGTTCCAGTGGGTCCCCTCCCCCAACCTTCTCTGAGCCTTCGGGGTCCATGTGACCTGGCCATTTAGCACATGGTGTGCAAAAAAGTGCCGCTCAGAGGTAAAACAACCTAACCCAAATCCTTCTAGTTACGCCTAGCTAGAAAAATAATAATATTTGTTTTATTCTTTAGAATTAAAAAATATAGTTTATATTTTTGCTTTTGAATTTTACTTTTTATTTTAATGTTAGATGAACTCTAGTAATTTCCCGAACAATGCAAATTAGGGCAGTAATTCATTTTTAGGGATGAGGAGGGTATGAAGTTCGGAAAGGACCCAATTGATTTGGTAAAACCGAATTTAACTATCGAAGTAATAAAAATTAATTTATCTTACGAGTAATAAAAGAGGAGGTGGGCTTTAAGAGCATTCGGGAGGTGCTACAAATCACATGGGGGAGGGGACAGTTAATGAAATCCTTGGATCAACCATTTGCATATAACAGCAAAGGATTCTTTGATAACACTCTTACGTTAATTTTGTATTAAGATTTTCACGGGTGAATTTTATCCACAGGGGGTACGTAACAGATTATTCATAGTAGGGAATAGTTCATACAGTATAGATTCTCCATAATTGGACTTAAAAATATTTGTTTTCGGAAACAGAAATACAGAACCAGAATATACGTTTTACACTTTTTCTGATTATTTATCTTTCTCTTTTTGTAGGCACAAATGGTGATGAGCCAATACCAATTTCTTCATCGATCAATGACGTGAAACTCGCAGTAGGAGTAATAAGTGGATTTATTATTTTAGGGATGTTAGGATCTCTGCTTTGGAAAATTTTAGATTGTGAAAAGAGGCCAGAAGTTTCTCCATCTAGGAGACGAGCAAATTCGACTAATTCCTCTCCTCCTGTGGTGGAATTTCATCGGCATGATTTCCCCAATGAATCGCAATCTGTCACCATTACAGAAAGGAGTGAGCCTGTCACACCTCCACCATCCTATGATCCGCCTCCTCTCTATCAAACGTTGAAATTTGGGCGAAGCAATCCATGCTACGAATAAACTACTTGAATTTTAATTGTTATATTCCGAACCTATTTTGCTGTAAATAAAGTACCAATTTCAATATTTTATTCCCTGTCTCATCTCTGAACCTGAAATACGTTAAACTGAACTAAAAATCAGTAAAATAAATTTCTGAGAATCATCCATCCTCTGATTTAATACGTAACAGTTTGGTGAAATCTGCTATATCACAAATAAAACACAGATTATTTGTTAAGTCTTTAATTTTGATCGTTCAAATTTTTTCTGCCAAAATTGGTATATAAAGGAAAAGAAATTATTCTAAACAAGTTCATATATATATAATAGAATAGTATTTTAACTATTTCATATGGAAAACAAGTTTATATATAGCAATATTTCAGTTTGCATGGGAGTTATGTTGAAAACTAGAAGTTAAATGTTGTCAACGAAACAGTGAAAATGGAACTTATTTCTCCATAAGAAATAGTTAAAATATATGAAATACCTTCTGGTAATTCAATACTTTAAAGTGATCTGATTTCGAATGTGAAGAACTAGACATCAACTATTAGGTTGCTGCAAATGAGATGGCCGAATTGTTAGTGAAACATTCAGCAGCTGTAACTTTGTTAAAAATTACTTTACTGAAACAAAATACACATTTACAGATTCAATACACTTCTGCCACCGTGAAACAAGTGCATTTATGCCGTTGGTAAAAAAAAACTGAGTTCCTGGAAACGATTTCTTCGAAGGCGTTTTTAATTGCTGTATCATTGCTAAATGTTTTCCCCACGAAGAAGTGTTCGAGATGCTTGAAGGAGCGGTAGTCAGATGGCGATGTATCTGGTGAATATACTGGGTGAGCCAGAGTCTCATACTGTAACTGATAGAATTTCCGGACCATTTTGTGTGAGATGTGAGGCCGAGCGTTATCATGGAGCAGTAGGTCGCTATGTCAATCTGTCTTCTTGCATAATTTGCCATGCGTTCTTTGGAGTTTTGCACAATATTATCTGCATTTATTGTTCCACCCAGTTTTAGGAATGAATAATGGATAGCACTAGCTGGGGCCCACTAAACGGTCACCATAACCATCTTTTGGTGAAGATTAGGTTCGGCATGTGTTTGGGCGCTTCCCTAAACGTCCAGCCATTGTGCAGAACGTCGATGATTGTTGTATATGATTCATTTTCATCACTGGTTTAGGGGCGGGGGTGGCTCAGTCGGTAGCGCGCCAGGCTCGTAATCTGTAGTTCCCAGGTTCGAGTCCCAGCTGGGTCAGCGTTGAGATTTATCTCCGCAAAATTCCCCGCCCTGCCCACGGTCAATAGGGGACACCGATGGGCTTGGAAAGGCCTCCGGTGGAAAGGCCTCCAACCCATTACTGGTTTACAACTCTATGTAAAAACGGATCTCTTTGGTTTCGTGTGAGAAGTGTACACTTCAAGTCGACGTGCTTTACGAATGTCCGTTAATTCATGTGGAATACATTTATCCAACTTCTCTTTCCCAATGACTTTCAGGTGCCGGGAAACTGTTGAATAAATACACGCCTAATTTGCCTACGATGTCTCTTTCAATTTATCGTGTGTCAGATTCAATTAAAGCCTTCAATCGATCGTTATCAATAACTTTTCCGGGTCGACCACGTGGCATATTTTGAAGGCTGATGCTGCCCCATCACACTTTTTCAAGCCAACATGTGTTGCCAACATTTTTTCAAGCCCATTTTTTCAAAGCCAACATTTTTTCAAGCCCCATTCACTAGCTGTGCCTTCCCCAAATGCTGTATTGATGTTGCGAGTTGCCTTTGCAGCGTTGTGTCCCAATTTAAAAAGGTATGAGAAAAGAACACGAATTTGACTCTGATCCATTTTTCCCTTTAAGCTCTTACAATCTACTTATCACAAAATCTACTTGCGAAATGGCTACTGTGTTGGACTGACTACTGCAAGGAGGCTTCGTGGTTTAATATAACTTATCACAAGCACCATCTGGCAACATTTTCAGTCCTCAAAATATCGAAAACTTCATGCATCTGCGAAATTTGCCATTTGATGTGCAACAACCTAATATATTCCAGCTTTGTGAAGGATAAAAGACATTTGATAGATTCGTGGAATGAAGTAATCTTTGGCGAACACGGAATTCTTGTTTTCAAAGAGAATGAAGTTCGTCATTTTTCGAAATTTAGCACCTTTCAACGATATAAAATTTAGCCCCCTCCAACAGTATAAATTTACACTAGTGGATGATTCAGAAATGCCATCAGTAATATTTCATTAGTATCTATTTAACCAAAAAAGAACTTTACCTAATTTCCTGAACAAAATAGTTTCGTTTTTCCTCTCCTCTGAGCAGGGATGGATTTTATACGTAAGCACAGCATGTGCAGGAGCAGGGCCTTCTGACTGGACTTCAAAATATTAATTTTCGGGCACCGCCGCGTTTATTTATGCGAAAGGATAGGCACCCAAATTTCAATTCTCGGACATAATTAGAGTCATTTAAATAAAATAGGGCGCCCGAGAAAAAGGGCTGCAGCAGGGCTCAGTGGATCATAAATCCGCCAACACTGAAGGTAAAAGCTCAATTGTTTCCTTTGATCGTTTTATCACCAAAATTTCCACATCTCTAACATGAATAGATCTTTCAAAACATTCAAGTTTTTCATCGGGCCTCAACGGGCAGAGATCGCAAATTTCAAAGTTTTCAATTGTCTTCTCATAATTGTTGCTGAAACGGATTTTGAAGTACTGCTAGCACTCATCGCACTCAGCTGATGAACTGCAGCAGCTCTGTTCATGCCAAGAAACGTCTGTTCCTGTCTGTCAGAAACTTTTTCCTCCCCCATCTTCCACGATTGGCGGACTTTTTTGAGACCTTTTCCATTCTTCCATACCCTTGGAATATTGTTTGGAGAAGATTTTACGTCGAGTTCCATCACCTCCATTACGGATGCTCCTGTCCATCACGTTCCCATAATGAATTTTCGAAATCCATCAGATCAGTCTTTTTACCCATATTGCACTTAACTTTGCTTTTCGCCATGACATTGCGGCTTTTACAGGACTTCGTAGTGACTTAGAATACTATCGCTTGTAAGAAATGTAACATCATGAACATGTTTCATGGTATTTCGCGCACGATGCAGTTGTTCATAATGCATACGATAAATACAACTAAGTTTTCCCGAAAACAAAACGAAAGAAAAGAAATTTTTTGGTTGGTTGTTTTACCTCTGAGCGGCACTTTTTTACACACCATGGACTAAATGGCCAAGTCACATGGACCCCGAAGGCTCAGAGAAGGTTGGGGGAGGGGACCCACTGTAACAGCTGTTGGGAGACAGATGGTTGCCTCCCGTCAAGGCCATCCAACCTGTTCTTAACGTGTACATGGTATGGCTCTCCCGCACATGGGGTCACGGCTTAACGTCCCATCCGACGGACGGATAATAATAATAAATGTCATTAAATGAGTAAATCTAATATGCGCAGAAGTTTTGCTTTGTAACCTCCTCTCATTTATTTTAGCTTCTTATTGCATTAAAAAATATTTCAAGGGTCGAATTATTATGTTATTGCGAGGCGCATTTGGCTCGTGGGGCGAAATTCGCCAATGACTGAACGAGAATACGCATTTAAAATTTAGATTACTTAAAATAAATAATCCATCTGAGTTGTAAACTCTTTTGCATGCGACTCTTCGGCCACGAGCTGGTTTAAATGACGTAAATTGCGAATTGTTTTCGGGATAAATGATGCTTTTAACGAATTTCCCCCAAAAATAAGTCCAACTGTGTCAAATAGGGATTTCTCAGGGACCAGACAATCGGTCCACTTTTACCAATCGAGCGATTTGAAAATTTGGAATTCAAGATATTACGTCTGATACTAACTCCACGTCATTAAAACAAAGAGACTTTGAAAGTCTCTTGACGTTTTGGACACAAAATTATTTTTTTTATTTGATTATTTAATAAAATGTAACACTTTAAACTAAGGATATTATTTTACAATGACCCTGTATATCAAAACATTTTAAAGCATAGAGCTGTATTAATAATTTATTTTGTTTATTTTCAGTTGGAAGTATGAGGATTGGCATATTTGTGGGTCTAACCGTAGGGTCTCTTCTGCTGATCGGTTCGGCTGTTGGTGCGATGTTGATACCTTCCACAGTGGTATCGCCTTATACACAAATTTTTCCATATGAGGCTCAGGGATCAATACCTCCAATTCCAGAAAGAGATCGATCACACTCCTACAGTACGGCAGAAGCAATGAAACAACAATCAACACAGAAAAGTGACGGACAGGAAAATAAGTGAAGAAAAGTTTTGGAGAATCAACATTTAAACATTCTGCTCGACTTTAAGACACAACGAGTGTTACTCACAGTGTACATATATTATTTAAATACAAATCGCATTGAAACTTGTATTTTTTTAATTTAATTTTCATTTATCTAATGTTACGCAGTAAGTACATGATATAAAGACTTAAAATAGTTCTGTATTAAATTCTTATCAAAAAATATTTTCAGATAAGATTTGCTTAAAAAAATGCCTTCAGCTTTCTCACGTATCTAACAATTATGAATTTTCCTAAGAACATTTACTTAATAAAGCTTGTTAAATAAATCAAGAAATACCTGTTAAGAATAGTCGTCTTCAAATACTGAATTACTATTACTTTTACCAAATTCTTTCTCGGGAATAGAATTCTAAACGAGGTAGGCAATGTTTTTAGAAAGTTAAAGGAAGATAAAAATGACTAAATAGAGAAATACTGTACTTCTTATTTAATCACTAAACTAGAGAGATCACAGAAGATCATGTCACTAACTCCTCCTTCTAGGGCAGTGTCTCGCAAACTCGTGTGCCGCAAGAGATTCCAAGTGTGCCGCGAGAGATTTTCAAATTGACACTAGATATTCCAAAGATTTCATTTTGACTTGACTTGTGTTATCGACGTGCTTTAATAAAAATCTTTCAGATTTTATCAACTGGGATCTTGTAAGTATTTATCAAGCTTTTTCCAAATTTTGGTATTAATTTTTGATTATTTCAAGCCATAGAATGGACAAATATTTAAAATAAACACCGAGTTATGAATTAAAGAACGAGAGCAAATCTTCAAATAAAACCAGGCTGATGACTTCAACAAAGCGCAAATATAATGACGATTATATAGAGTTTGCTTTTATTCTTTTTTAAGTTTGCCGCGGAAAAAAATTTAGATTCAGTGTGCCGCAGAGTAAAAAGGTTTGCGAGACACTGTTCTAGGGAGAAGTATAGCATCTTTGAGAGATTCCATAATAATGCTACTACCTGCACATTCTTGAAAATTATTATCAAAAATTTCATTTCCAGTACTGATTCGAACAGCGCGAATTCATTGGACGGACAACTGCAGTTTGCATGGCGCACGTTGCGTGTCTTTGCTGTTCGTGAATCATTTTGACAAAGAGTTTTACTCTGTTTAATGCAGTAACATGTTTTGAGTTCCGGCTTCCATTTTGACAATTGACTGATCACTGAACATGTTTGCCAAAGATGATTAAAACTAATATCTACATAAAATATTACGTATATATGCATCACTTATCTGAAATGCATTCAGTGGAGTTGCGTAGTGTGTTTTGACTAAAATGTAAAAGGTTTCAATTTAACTTTTCACATTTTCTCTTGTTTGTAATACGTAGCGCGCTCAGATCAACACATCTATTAAAGATATTTTCCTTATAAAGTGTTCTCGTAATATCCCTCCACGTATGATGTGATCAGGATAGTTGTCAATTTTCAGTAATAAATTTGTAGCATGAAAGGCATCGAAATCGTTAGTGTCAGGGGGAAGTCATAGGGCCCTTCTCTCCTTTTGGAAATGTTAGTTAACCCGAATGGAGGCAAAAAAAGTGTTAAGAATGCATATATTACAATCATTTTTTCAAGAACGTTTTAAAAACCACTAAACCGGAGGGGAAAATTTTATACCGGGACGCGTTACGGTGTTACCCCAATCTCCTTTTTTTCCCACTAGGATGGCTTGTCATCCCCAGCTCTTGGTCTTTATTTTTATCTATATCTGGGCCTGATAGGGCCATTAATAATGACCTGCCTGTTTATAAATTTTAATATCTACGGTATTCCTTCAATATTTATCAGTAAAAGCGATTTTCCAGTGATACAGCGATCCAGTAATAGATTTTGGTATTGCACATACTGAAAAAAAAAATAGACCAAAGGATTATATACAAAAATGAATCTGTTCTTTGCGGTATATTAAACAAAATCACATTATAATTAGCATTAATCTAAGTAAAACACGAGATGTGTAGGTAATAATAGATTTTACTGATTGTGAAATATTTTTATAAATAAAAGGTTAAAAAATAGTCAAGTTTTAATGCTGATATGAATGTTATGTCTTCAGGCGATAGCCTCATGGAAAATATGTCACTGCAGCGACCATATACTTTGACATACAGATATCACATGCCTCGGTGCAGAATTCACTCGAGATAATTTTTAGCCAATCACCTGTTATCAGCTTTCTGCAGAACTACATCGCTATCAGCTCAGTTCCTTTAGCACACCCCTTAGGTAAAATGCTACAAAATGGAAAGCTTGTCACTCAGGTTTATTTCTCTACTTTCGCTGTGCATTGTTTTCAGCATCAGTAGACATGTTGTTGCTTTACGTACATGTAAGTAATAAAGTTTACTTAATTTGAAAAAGCTACATAAATGTCGTTATTTTTTGATAATAGAGTAAGAATAGTATTACATTAAGTTAATTTCGATTGCTATCTAACCTCGCATGAGCATGTTTAAAAAGTAGTGTTAAAAATCAAACAAATAATTTCCAAGATGTATTTTTTAAGATATATGATGAATATGAAAAATTTAAAGAACATATATTATGCATTAATCTATTCCAGATTACAATATGCAATTCTAATTTGGGGAGGAGCATGTTCATGTTGTTTAAATCAATTGCAGCAATTACAAAAATATATAGTAAAGATTATGACATTTAAAAGAAAGTACGACTCGTCTGAGCAAAGTTTCAAAAAACTTGAAATACTCAAATTAAAACAAATACACCAAATGGCTTTAGCAAAGCATGTATTTCATAATAAGGACAAATTTGATGTAGTGGTTAACAAATATTTTACAAAAGCGATAGTGACTCAGGATTTTTGCATTCCAGAACCAAACAAGGAATTATTCAAAAAATATTATGGATATAGTGGCTTAAAACTATTCAACTCATTGGCAGATAACCTGAAAATTATAAATAATATAATACATTTCTCTAAAGAACTAACAAAATGGTTATTGAACGGTGGAGATTGCGACTGATGTTTTCTTTCTCTGTATTAATTGATTGCATTGAAAAGAGATAATAGGAGATAAGTTTATATATTACCGAGGCTGAAATTGCTATTTTTCTGTTTACGTATTTATATATTGATGTGCTCAAGACTGCAGGATATACATATATGTTTTGTAAATATCCAGTTTCGAGTTAAATACTAACTCTTGTGAAACTTGACTATGTATTAGCTATGTATTTAAATATTGAGCAATAACATAAAAATGTAAATGTAAAAAAGAGAAGAAAAAAATAGAAATTAATCTCTGATGAAATGGTGTTTTGGTAATTACACTACAAATCACTTACTCTTTGCAACACATATAATAAAGAATGAATTGCGTCCACCAAGATTTTGATTTCAAAGTATTATTTGTTTGAAATAGGATTTAATATCTTTTTAAGCATAAACATTCTATAATTTGTAACAATTCTTGAAAGTACCAAATTTTTATTATTTTGGAAATCATTCTTCGAAGACGTCTGATCGCTTTTTTTTTTCAAATAAAAATTATTAGACCATGGCCGGATCTAGGAATGAGAATGGAAAGGGGGTCTTGCCCCCTTCCCCCTTGAGATAGCTAGTAAGGCTAATGGGGGCAAAAAAAGTATTAAAGTTATGTATATTTCATGCAATTTTCAAAAAACAACAACATAAAACCGAGGGTAAAATGGGATATTGCTGTGGAATTTCAGTCTCTTGCTCCCTTTACCCTTTTTACTTTTTTCCTATTCTATTGAATCACAATGCCGTCCCATGGCCGAGTGGTTAGCGCCTTGGCTACTGATCTAAGGGACCTGGGTTCGAGCCCCGGGTAAGGCATGGATATTTGTGTTGTCTTTCTGCTGAGGTCCTGCCATCCTCTCAGACCTTCTACTATGGCATATAAACTGACAGGCTCCTGTCAGACCTCTGTGGCAAGCAGCTGCTTGAGGGGTATTTATTTATTTATTATTTATTTATTGAATCCCCCCCCTCCTTTACTTTTTTTCTACATCCAGGCTTGTACAAACTGGCCTTTGATGTATAAGTTGTTCGAGGTTAGTCGCAATAGGCCCAGAGTCTTTCGTAGGTCCACATTTATCTATTGGAGACTAGACGATTCAACCAAACGAGGATCCGATTTCGAAACCGATCAGCAGGCATAGGTGAGCCATGGCGACCGATAACGATGATGAAATTATCAACTTTTCGAAAGAAAATTTCATTATAAATTCAAAACTTAGAATTGTGTACAAATAGCAGAATTATTTGAAAGATGCGAAATAGAATTTAAGCCCAAAACAACCGATTAAAAAATAATTAAAAGGCGCGCTCACTTTTTTTTTTGTTACTTTGCATACAGGGTGATTCAGAATTCATCATCAATATTTAGTGGGGAGGAAGGGAATAAGAAAAGAAAGAGATTTCACATAGGAAAGTATGGGGGCAGACGAACGCATGGTGGTGTAGAGGGCGCTGTGTGTACACACCTCTCATACAGAAGCACAGCTGTTTGACGCGTGCAGTCAGTTGTCATTCGACAAGGTGAATTTGCAGAAGTAACATGAACCGGTATACGTGGAATGAATGTGCAGATATGCATGTAACTTACGGTGCGGCAGGAGAAAGATGTCTTCGAGCCAGGCAATTGTATGCAGCGCGCTTCCCAAACCGCCGTGTGCCACAGCATCAAATGTTTTCACGTATTCATCGCCAACTGCGTGAAACAGGATCGTTTGCTGCTAGTAATGTTAATCGAGGGAGGCGCAGATCGGCACAGACAGTAGCAGTAGAGGAAGCTGTCCTACAGGAAATCGAGGAACAACCTGGTGCTAGCACACGAGGTATGGCTAGGCAGTTTGGAATTTCGCAAGCAACAGCGTGGCGGATATTACACGATGAAGGGTTACATCCATTTCATCTGCAAAGAGTGCAATTATTGGCAGCAGACGACCATCCCAAGCGTGTTATTTTTTGTCAGTGGTTCATGCAGAGAACAGCCGTTGATCCCAATTTCCCAACGTATGTTCTTTTCACCGATGAGGCGTTGTTCACTCGAGAGGGTGTCTTCAACACACACAATTGGCATGTGTGAGCTCATCAGAACCCACACAGTACAAGACCTGGAGCTGCGCAACAACGTTTTGCTGTCAATGTGTGGACTGGGATTGTCGGTGACTGTTTGTTGGGCCCGTATTTACTACCATCCTGTTTGGACAGTGCCAAGTACCTAACATTTCTTCAGACTGTGTTACTGGATCTTCTGAACGAGGTTCCTGATGGTAGTCTCCGGCGAATGTGGTTCCAGCATGACGGCGCTCCTGCACATTTCGCAAATGCTGTGCGTGCTTACCTACGCAGACAGTTTGGTGGTCAATGGATTGGCCGCGGTGGACCGGTTTTTTGGCCACCACGTTCACCGGATTTATCTCCAATCGATTTCTTTGTATGGGGTGCTATGAAAAACATGGTGTACGAGACCCCTGTTGATAGTGCTATGAATCTTGTAGCACGCATATCAGTTGCTGCCTCAAACATCCGGGAAATGCCAGGCATCTTCCACAGGGTCCGGCTGTCCATGCAACGCCGTTGTGAGTCATGCATTCTAGCACATGGTCGGCAGTTCGAGCACCTCTTGTAAGTCTGTACAACCAATGCAAAGAAATGTTACATGTAAGATAATAAATGTTTTTTCCTTACCACTTCCTTCTTATGTGTTCTTTCCATCATTGAACTGGGGTCATTTTGCCCTACTACATGGCATATGCGCCCATGCTTTCCTATGTGAAATCTCCTTCGTTTCTTATTACCTACCTCCCCACCAAATATTGATGATGAATTCTGAATCACCCTGTATAATTCAAGATCTACCCGCTGAGAATGTGAATATGAAACAAGATTTGGATTTATCGTTTTAAGTTCCATTCGGTACATACTGTATATGTATGTTCAGCGTCTTATAATTACTTTGTTTTATAACTAACACAGCTCTAAAAAAACATCATTTGTATACGTGTTGCAAGACTAACTATAGATGTCAAAATCTATTCTCTTTCGCGCAATTTAATTATTTTTAGTTTCAACTCAAGAGAATATAAACCGTCGGTCATCTAAATCAACGGTTCCCAACCTTTTGAAAGCGGAGAACCCCTATTTTAACTTGAAAAATACGCCGGACCACTGTGGAGGGATCCGCTGTATTTTAACCGCTTAACCGCCTCAAAAATGAATTTCTTGCGGACCCCCTCAGATATTACCGCGAACCACAGGTTGGGAACTGCTGATCTAAATCATCAAAGAGCTCTCTCTGGGATGCCTTCTGTAAACAATTCGTCTGGAAACTCGCCTCCCAGTGGTTTCAGAAAACTCCAGAAAGATTTGTTCGGCTGACATCGTCCGATGACGTTGAGTTGCTGGGACAAAATTTGCATTCCAGAATGGAAAAGCGAATTCGTGTTCTTAAATCTGGACGAAATATTTCATCTTAAGTTCTAGTTAAGGTTCAAACTCCTTCAATTTAGAAAATAACACGACATGAATTGCTTCCAAGCTAATGCGACAAATTCTAAAAGATAGCACGATAAAAGTATAGTGAATGAGCAGACAGTATAGTGAATGAGCAGAATCCATTGGCAAGCTGAAGGAATCAATTGCTTTGATTTACATGCATTATCGGATAATACATACTACCCCAGTTACATGTGAAGGTTAGATTACTAGGAAGAAATTCGCGCTAGAAGGGATAGAAAATAAGTGCGTAAATGAGATAGTTGCATGGATGAGAATATTAAAGTGAAATAATATACTAAAAAATCAAAAATGTTGGGTTTAAAATATAAAATTTCGATTTTTATGTTTTATAAATAAGTTTAATAATTTTTGTCTCTCTTCGCCTTATTGGCTTTTTGAAAGGGATCGGATCTGATGGAAGGGACATGCAGCTTCTTCCAGATCCGCACTGTATATATAACGATGTAGTAAAATATACGCAAGAAATATAGGCTTAGAATACTCCCAAAAATCACCTGACCGGACAAAATTTGCATTGATGATTCGAAAAGCAAATCCGCATTCCTAAAACTGACTTTGATTTTGCATCACCGTCTTCCTGTTGAGCAAGCGTTATGTTCTTGTTGGCAGAGCATTTCATAATAACAGTATGGAACAGATTCATCATAGGAATGTTTTTACACCTGGTAGAATAATCGATATGTTATAGTTCGGCCAATCCGAGACCGATGTGGCTAAGACCGTAAATATCCTCCAAATCAATGCTTTCGAGGTTGTTCCAACAGACAGGAGATGTAAGCCATAGACGAGCGCAAGGTCATCGTAGAGTGACAAGAGCGCAGGATGACTGCTATCTCGAGCTAACAGTCCAACGTCAGAGGGCGATGTCCCCACGCAATTCTCTCGCAATTCCCCACGCAATTCTCACACAATTCTGGAATTTTGCAGCCATTGCGAAGGCAGTTTGGAGGCAAACTCTTTACAGAACGCTTCACCAGAGAGAGCTATTGCCCTCAATCCCTCCCACATTATATCCTGTCTAACATAATGCAGACCAAGGCCGGATCTAGGAATAGGTTGGGTTGGGTTGTTTTACCTCTGAGCGGCACTTCTTTGCACACCATGGGCTAAATGGCCAGGTCACATGGACCCCGAAGGCTCAGAGAAGGTTGGGGGAGGGGACCCACTGGAACAGCTGTTGGGAGACAGATGATAGCCTCCCGTCAAAGCCATCCAGCGTGTTCTTTAACGTGCACAGGGTATGGTTCTCCCGCACACGGGGCCACGGCTTAACGTCCCATCCGACGGACGGCGGCCTTTCCAAGCCCATCGGTGTCCCCTACTGACCGTGGGCAGGGCGGGGAATTTTTCGGAGATAAATCTCAACGCTGACCCAGCTGGGACTCGAACCTGGGAACTACAGATTACGAGCCTGGCGCGCTACCGACTGAGTCACCCCCGCCCCTAGGAATAGGCAATCCCCCACCTCTTCTCTTGAGCATGCTAGTAACTGGAGCGGAGGAGAAAAATATTAAAAATACTTATATGTCACAGACATTTTTCAGAAAAAATCTTCTCATTTTTTCCCACCGAAACGGTAGGAAAAAATGCCATGACATGCAATTGAATGCTTTTTTGCCTCACAGTTAATTGCTTCATTTAACAAGGCTTTGTCACTCAAAATCTCATAATATTACATTATCGCGTTTTTGAGATCTACTAGTTGTATATTAGGCTTAACTTTTGTACACCAATGCAGAACCGGTGATCGATCTTAAGATCACATTATTTCCACTATTTATATTTTTTGCATTTTATTTTATAACTGAACTCTTTTTTGGGGTAATTCACATTTGTGATAAAAAAGACACGAAAGACACAAAGCACGAAATGCAGCACACATGTGGAGCCCATGTTTTGTCCTGATCATCAACACGACATCCAAAATACAAGTTATAGGCTTTCTTCACAATCTTTGTCAAAGAACGACCCTGGGATTTCAAAATATAATTTCCACACACACAACAAAACTTATCTGGCACAGAAGACATCCGCGATGCTGCCTTTGTGTCATTTAAACACCAAAATTCACGCTTCAACATTCAGCACGTGTTCCTCCTACATTGAAAACAACAAGAATGGTGGTCTTAGGTTGGTTACTGTTGCATGTTTTCTCCCACTTAGCAATCAGTGTTGCCAGCCACAAAAAGTAAAATATCTCGTATCCTCCCAGTTGCCTGGAGGTGTTGGTATAGGAAGATCTTAATGGGAGTCAAAATGACCAATGACATAAAAACGTGACGTGCTAGCCATTTTTTAAGGCCAGATCTGAAATCAGTCCCTGAAAAATAGTTAAAACTTCAATTGTTCCTGTTATAAAAACCTTGCAAACCAGTATAACAAGAGTGTACATAATTTGCAGATTACGTCGAGGATCGTTGTACTCCCAGTACGTCTCCCGTTACTTCCATCGACTATGAGGTCGGTTCATCAATCATCGGAGGGGGTTCGTCATCCGGAATTTTGAAATCCTCCGCAAATGGCGGCTACAGAGCAGGGCTGAACTGCAAACTCAGACTGAAGAAATGGGGCTCTGGAGGTATTATTCTAACCATTCAGAAAATCGATTTCAGGACTTCCTGGCCCGACTGTCTTACAGTAAGCTTCTTTACCTCTTTTTATGAGTTTTGTTCGCAGTTTTATATTCATATATGTATATTATCACGAGATAATCATTATCAAGATTTACATCACAAGATTTTATTTTACTGAAGTGCCAACGTATATATTAATCAGGCATTAAAAACACTTTCCATTCGAAAAAAAATGAAAATAATTTTTAAATGCAATTTTCCGAGAGCAAAACATAAAAATTTAACATTTTTTTTCTCCCAGGTTAAATTTACTATTTATGAAGGAAATCCAATATTAATTGTGGTTCAAAGTTTCACTCTAAAGGAGAAAAAAATTTTTAAATTTCAAAACTTCAAACGAATATTATAAACGATGTATTTATGCACGAAATTTGAAATTTTGGTGGAAAAATGTGAAGGTCACGAGTTTTCGTTCCCAACAATGAGTTGAGCCCTTTGACCCTGGGAAGTGGGAAAACCAACTCTTTTGGTTTATCAAATAAATGTTTGTTTTTACAGATAAATGAAAAATTCTTTTTGGGTTAGATAGTAACTGACGAAATATTATGATTAGCAATTCTGGGATATTCCAGAAACTTTAATTGCGCCCTCTAGAGATGGAAAAATTTAAAAGTTCCTAAATTTAAAAAAATATTACAAACGACGTATTTACACTAGAATTCTAAAATTTTGGTGATGGAATGTAAATGTCATGAAGTATCCCCTGGCAACAATGATATGACCCCTTACACCCAGGGTGGGTGGGGAACGCAACCCTTTTGCTTTAAAAGATAATTTTATATTTTTAGAGATAAATTAAAAATTATTTTTAGGTTGCATAGGTATTGATGAAATATTATTGTTTAAACTTTCCTAATCTCCCAAAAGCTGTAAATGCGCCCTCTAATGGGGAGAAAGTTAAATTCCCAAATTTAAAACGAATATTGCAAACGATACATTATGCTAGAAATTTTGAATTTTCGTGGTGGAATGCGAAGATCCTGAAGTTTCTACTGGTAACAATAAGAAAACTCCCTTATACCCAGGGGAGTTGGAAGATGCAACTTTTTTGTTTTAACACATAATTGTTTGTTTTTAGAGATAAATTATAAATTGTTTGTGAGTTGGATAAGTATTATTGAAATATTACGCTTTCCGAATATGCCAAAAGCTATAATTGTGCCCTGTAAAGGGGGAAATTTTAGAAATTCCAAAATTTTAAACGAATATTGCAAACGATGTATTTCTGTTAGAAACTTGAAATCTTAGTGGTCGAATGTGAAAGTTACCAAGTTTTCATTCGGCAACAATGACTTGACCTCTTATACCCGGGGGAAGGGGAAACACAACTCCTTTTTTTAACAGGTAATTGGTTTGGGATTGTTTTATGTCTGAGAGGCACTTTTCTGCACACAAGGCTAAAGAGACTGGTCACAAGGACCCAAAGGCTCAGAGGTGGTTGGAGGAGGGAACCCAGTAGTCAGCCTTTGGAAGACATATGGTAGCCTCCCGTCAAGGCCATCCAACATGTTTTTTAACGTGCACAGAGTATGACTCTCCCACACACTGTGCCACGGCTTAATGCCCCATCCGACGAACAGATGACCATGGGCAGGGCCAGGAGTTTTGCCGAAATAAATATCGAAGCTGTCCCAGCCGGGGCACGAACCTGGTAATTACAGATTAAAGCCATCCCCGCCTCGGAGATAATTCGAAAACTCTATTTTAATTCGATTTTTACTAATGAAATATTATAATTCGCAGTTTTCAAATATTTACGTAGTTTTAGTTCATGTCGTTAGCCGAAACGTTTAATGAATTTTTCAAAAGATATGTATATGGTTGAAATTTGAAGTTTCAGTTGAGTGTCAGGAGATATTCCTCTGATAGCAATGATATGCCGCAAGAGGTGTGATAGAAGTAACTTTTTAAATTTAAGAAACAAAAGAAAAATACTTTTTGTGTTGTATAATTGCTAATAAAATACTGCTATTTTTTCGTTTCCCCTATCATCCATTAGCTGAATTAAAACCGTTGCTTTTGGCGCATATGAGAATCTAGTTTTAAGAGGATGAAGTTTTTCGTTTACCTACTTTTTTCACTCACTCATTAAAAAGAAGGTAAACGAAAAACTTCATTCTCTTTGAAAACTAGATTCTCAAATGCGTTCTTCTAAAAAATACTGCGAATTACCTATATATTTTATTTATTTCGATAGAATTTCAGGTACCCTGAAGGGCCAGACCAAGACTAACAGGACAGATGCTTTCTTCAAAACATAATCCCGTCAGTCGCACACGAATTTCTCACAATAGTGTTAATAGGGGGAAGGTTATACATTTCCCGAATCCTAGTCTATTAGACATTTTTAATATGAGTTCTTTATTTTGGCTATCATAATCAGTTAATGGGTGAGTTGTTTTACCTCTGAGCGGCACCTTTTTCCACACAATGGACTAAATGGCCAGGTCGCAAGGACCCCGAAGGATCAGAGAAGGTTGGGGGAGGGGACCCACGGAACAACTGTTAGGAGACAGATGGTAGCCTCCCGTCAAGGCCATCCAGGGTGTTCTTTAACGTGCACAGGGTATGGCTCTCCCGCACACGGGGTCATGGCTTAACGTGCACAGGATATGGTTCTCCCGCACACGGGGTCACGGCTCAACGTGCACAGGATATGGTTCTCCACGGCTTAGCGTGCACAGGATATGGTTCTCCCGCACACGGGCCACGGGTTAACGTGCACAGGATATGGTTCTCCCGCACACGGGGTTGTTGTTTGGGTTGTTTTACCTCTGAGCGGCACTTTTTTGCACACCATGGGCTAAATGGCCAGGTCACATGGACCCCGAGGGCTCAGAGAAGGTTGGGGGAGGGGACCCACTGGAACAGCTGTTGAGAGACAGATGGTAGCCTCCCGTCAAGGCCATCCAGCGTGTTCTTTAACGTGCACAGGGTATGGCTCTCCCGCACACGGGGCCACGGCTTTACGTCCCATCCGACGGACGGCGTCCTTTCCAAGCCCATCGGTGTCCCCTACTGACCGTGGGCAGGGCGGGGAATTTTTGCGGAGATAAATCTCAACGCTGACCCAGCTGGGACTCGAACCTGGGAACTACAGATTACGAGCCTGGCGCGCTACCGACTGAGCCACCCCCGCCCCTCCGCACACGGGGCCACGGGTTAACGTGCACAGGATATGGTTCTCCCACACACGGGGCCACGGCATCCAACGGATGGCGGCCTTTCCAAGCCCATTGGTGTCCCCTACTGACAGTGGGCAGGGCGGGAAGTTTTGCGGAGATAAATCTCAACGCTGACTCAGCTGGGACTCGAACCTGGGAACTGCAGATTTCGAGCCTGGCGCGCTACCACCTGAGCCACCCCCCGGTCGCCCCTAATCGGTTAATGTTTTTTGTTGATATTTGTTTATGTATATTTCATAAATATAACTCATTTTTACAGAAAAAAAACAAAGGTAGAAACAAAAATGACTAAATGCAGTTTAATTTAAATAGATGTATGTATAAATGATTTTCGAGTAATGAAGATTAAAGTACGAAAACTGATCATATCCTACTTTCATTTCCTCCAGACCATTTTAATCTTCATTCTGTAGATAATTTATGTGCAGTCTCGGTCTAGCGTTCATTTATGAACACACTGCAGCAGTCAAAAGCATAATCGCTTTGAATCATGGGGGATTGACCAGGCTATTGATTTTTCAATCACGACCCAATGCAACCATCTGTGACATCGATCCTCGGCGATTGCAGCAATCTCTGGCGTCCACAATCATTGCAATGAAATGAGACGGTAATTTCTTTTCTTCCTGTCTGTGGACTATAACAATCTTTGGTCCTCCCTATGTGGTGGAATGAACCGGAAGTAACTTCATCAACCCTACCCACAGTGCATTTAAGACAACGCAACTGGCAAAGATTTATATTTACGTTAGAAAACAGTTCCTTGAATGGCCTGGTCGCTCAACGCAGTCAACCAAAAAATATAATAAATACCCCTCAAGCAGCTCCTTACCATAGGGGTCTGACAGGAGCTTGTCAGTTTATATGCCATGGTAGGAAGTTTGGGAGGATGGCAAAACCTCAGCAGAAAAGCAACAAAAACATCCATGCCTTACCCGGGGCTCGAACCAAGGTCACTTAGATTAGTAGCCAAACGCGCTAACCAATAATCTGGCCAGAAAAAACTAAAATGTGTCTCGAAGGGACAGGATTTCCATTGCAAGTATAGCATTCTTCCCTTCCCCCTCCATCCGTTTTAGTGGTCTTTAAAAAGTTTCTTGAAAAATGCCTGATATACTGTATACATTAAAGTTTAACAATTTTTGTCTTCACTACCTTTACTAGTATTCTCAAGGAGGCGTTTCCCCCCCCCCTTCCTCTAGAACTAGCCATGTTTCATACCCAGATAAGCAGAAGTACACTTCGGTTTGAAATATGCTTTTCCAGTAATAAGTCTGCTTTATGTCATTTAAAAATGTTAAATATTACTTGCCAAGAAGATACGTGGCAAGTAATAGTTAAACGTTTTTAATTGCATATCAATTGCTTATCAATCTACTTGCATATATATATATTATCAATCTACTTGCATATATATATTATCAATTTACTTGCATATCAGTTGTATACGAAATTGTAGTTGAATAAATAGTTTTTATGAATTAAGAGAAAATTACATCAACAAATTTCATAGAATCACTGGCATCTAATAACCAAGGTAATTATTTTCTTTAGTTCAATTGACAATCAAATTCCCTACCGCTACCGAAATAATTGCTAGATTCTAAATAAACATTTCTAGACATATATATGCTTTTTATGGTTTATGGAAATTTTTAACATGTAATATTTTTATTAGAGATAGATAATGATATACATTTACAGATATTTCACTAAGAAATATAAATAATACCGATAAATTGTTTCAGATATTATTCGATAATTTTAACACGTTATTTTACAAAGCGATTTTGACAATTTTAATATGTGGAAATTAATAATGAATATTACCGCTTTAATTATAAGAAAAGATATTATATTTGACATTTGCTATACTAGCAATTATCTTTGGCATGAAAAATGTCTTTTGTATTCTCTGGTAAGGATTTCAGGGTACCTGAAGCTTAAGTGGTATTTTGCGAATTATGTTAAATGTACTAATTTTCCCTATTAACTTCCCAATACATTGCAGGTATTAATACAATAGGTGGAAAACGTGAGTGCATTAATACTTCTTAACATGTAACAAATCACATTTTCTATAAATGAATTATGAACGAATAATAGTTATCGAAGTGGCGAAGTTCAGTAAATGATTGCTTTGAAATGTGTAACGAAAACAAAAAGAAAAATTTGAACGAATGTTTAAATTTATCGCGATAAACTTACCAGGATCACAATTACTAGGATAAACTTATCAAGATCACATTACTATGATAATTTACCAGGATCACAATTACTAGGATAAACTTACAAGAATCACGATTGTTAGCATAAACTTACTGGGATCTAAGTGACGTTTACCTACCTGAACGATGAACGTTTGCACACAGCTCAGAGTAAACATGTGAACAGAAAGCTATTTACTAAAGTAGGGTGCTGTGTGCAGAAATGCATATATTGTAGTTCCAAATAGAACCGTGCAAATCGCTGCTTAAAAATATTGAGTTCCCTTTCTGTACCTCCAACTCTGTGAGACTGGATATGCTAAGCTCATTAGTTATCTGCTATAGTTGCAAGGACCCAATTTCACACTCGCACAAGTAGCCCCGCAATGCGTCAGATTTGAAATTCACCTAGCAGCCGAATTCCAAGAAAAATCTCGGGGGGGGGGGAATCTCGAGTAATCGAATTAACGAATGTATTTACGTAAGTTGAGAACACTTACTGTATATATATTTGCATAAAGTAGTGTGGAGTGGAAATTGGGTCGTGAAACATGAAAAATGATCGTGCTACCACGTCACAATTATTGCGGAGCACTCACAGAAAAGCGAAATGCCGAATATCTAAGAGAATAAGAAATAATGATTTTTCTCAGTAATAATCTTGTAAAAAAAAGTGTTGAAAATTATATAATAGCATTTACAATTCGGAACCATTCATACTAAATTTTACATACTTATTTGTTTCAGATTGTGAATTCTTATGGTACTGAATTAGCTGCGCTGTGTGGTAGCCAGACTCTTTGGGATGAAAGCAAATCCTACTATTCAGATGGAGATTTTACTCTCTATTACAAAACAAGTCATCAGACATTTGATGCTTCGAGTCTATATGCTGGGTTTCAAGTCATGTACACAGGCTATACTAGTAAGTGTCTTGTTCTTCAGTCCAGAAGCTATTTAATTTATACTTTACTCAATGGCGCATCCAGTAGTTTTCATTGTGAGGGTGGGAACAAAAAATGAAAATTACTCATTTAATTTTCGTTGAGAAATTGTTAAAAAATATTATTTATTGAAACTACGAAGTGCGAAGTAGTGCGACCGATGCTTAGTGTTCCAAAGTATTGAATAACTGGAACAGGATAACCCAACGTAGCGATCAGTTACTAGAGAAAAAAATGTAATATTAAAGAGCCGCAGGGAAAAAAATGTAATATTAAAGAGCTGCAGGAAACAAAATGTAATATTAAAGAGCCGCAGGAAAAAAAATGTGATATTAAAGAGCCGCAGGAAAAAAAAATGAAAACATAGATTTCTAATGAGTAATGGATTGGGGGGGAAACACTGTATTTTTAAGAAATTAAGGAAATATCTTGATTAAAAAATAAAAATATACATTTTAAGTGAGAACTATAAATTGGCAAATTAGACTTTCATCTAAAAATATTCCGTTTAAAAAATTGGAAGAGATGAGCCACATTCCAAACATATATATACACCGAAAAGCCAAAATATTATGTCCAGCGCGTCTTTATGCAAATCGAAGCAACTGCTGGTAAACGACGGCGCATGTGAAGGTCATGAAACAGTATAAATAACACCTGATACTGAGCTCTGTCAATCAGTGTTATTCCTGTTCTTCAGATGGGAAAGGCAGCAGACTTAAATTAGTATGACAAAGGCCAAATTATAATGGCCAGACGACGGGGTCAGATCATTTCCGAGACGGAAAGACTTGTGGGGTGCTCAAGGTCAGCCGTGGTTAGTACCTTCGAAAAGCGGTCCGAGGAGGGAAAACACCTGCAATGGACACGCGAGCATCAAAACTGGACCTTGAATGATCGGAAGAAGGTGGTCCTGGTCCGATGAATCTCGTTTCCTGTTGCACCATGAGGACGGTCGGGTATGTGTGCGTCGTTTACCTGGGGAAGTGTTGGCACCAGGATGCACTATGGGACGAAACAAAGCCGGTAGAGGAAGTGTAATGCTTTGGGCAATGTTCTGCTGGGAAACCCTGGGTCCAGTCATTCATGTGCTTGAATATGATTGAATGATACCATCTGAAGCTCCACTATACAGGACAGTACTACATCTTATGGATGGCACCAAATGCGACCTTCGTGTGCTGGTTGAGGACTAAAAGAAAATTAATATTAAGGCTGCGAGGCAGCGGTGAGAGTACCTATCATCTACATTATTATAATATTATTTAAATCTATCAGTTCTTTCATATCTGTAATATTGGAACTTTCGAATTTTGAACCTTGCCAAGGATTTATTGCCAATATGGTTAAGTAGCTTTATGGTCTAATTTTATGCTGCAAATCTGTACATGAATTGTGCTGAAAGTCTCCGATTTTTAAGGGGTAAATTCGAGCTCTTTTATTTTGAAAAAAACATAATATTCGCTACTTAAATATCAATTATTTGCAACAGATGTCCAAGTTCGAAGCTGTCGTGGTTTCGTGGATGGTTGGGTGAGGAGACCCACTGGACAGCTGTTGGGAAAAGGGTGTCGGCCTCCCGTCAAGACCATTCAGAGTGTCCTTTAGCGTGCGTGTGTGTGTGTGGCTTTCGCATACACGGGACCATGGCTTGACGGCATACACAGGACCCGACTGATGACGGCCTTTTCAAGCCCAACAGTGATCCCTATTGACTGTAGGCAGGGCGAGGAGTTTAGAGAGGATTCTACGTTTGCCCAGTTGGGACACGAACCTGAGAATTGCAGATTACGAGCCTGGCACTCTACCTACTAAGCCTTCCAATGTCATTCATGTTCAGGAAATTATGACGTCAACCACCTACCTAAAGGTCATTGCAGAGCAGATAATCCTTTCATGTCAGAGTTTGAACTCATACAAAAAAATTAAGCGCAACTCGCCTGTCTCCATGGTCCACTTTGACCGAAGCCTGTGCACTCGTGGTTGACCTCATCCTAAAATGAGGCATATAACGCGTACACTAGATATATACCGACCTTGTGACGTATGCCATGTGACATTGCTGGACGAGACCAATCTGTTGGAAGGGTCGAACATTTTATCTGCACCAACCTAATACGTTTCCAGAAATGTCATTACACTAATTATTTTTATTTTTTAAAATGACAACCATTTTATTATATCCCGGAGAATCTTAGAATGAAAAATTTCAAATTAATAAAAAAAATTGTATTTATTTTAAATAAAAAAAGAGAAAAACTTTAAGTTTTTGTTCAGCGAATCAAAGTGTTTGCTATGAGACTTTAATAATAAATTTTCTTTCAAATTTGTTTCAGATCCTTCTTGTGGTTCAGAGCAATTCCTATGTGACAACTACAGATGCATCTGGAGTGGTCTCGTATGCAATGGACACAACAACTGCGGAGACAGAAGTGACGAGAGATGTGGTGAGTAGAAATTGTTATTGCAATTTCTTGAAACTTCTGGAAGATATTTGCCATTTATCGTCGAAACGTATGCTATTCAGATCATCTTTTTGATTAAAGTTACCCATACTCAAATCAGGGAAACAAGCTAATTTTGAAGGAAGAAATGTATTTGTTTTCAGAATGAAACAACTGTTATCAGCTAAAACGATATAAATAAGTGATCACTTCCACGAATCGTTGGAAACCAGTTGGACTACTGTTGAGAGAAAAAAAAAAATGCCGTTCAATTGTCCAAGTGATGGTTCTAGTTATTGTATAATTGAAACAAACAGTACACAAAAGGGTATCATCATTTTAAGAAATAACAACATTTGACACTGAAATTAATAAATTATTCTATTTGTAGTGGCAGTAATAATCATTTTTATCTTTATTTTTTAATATTAATTTCAATATCAATATTGATATTTTTTCTTCAAAATAATGCTAGTGGTGGCAATTGTGATTCTCTTACCTTTGAGCGACAGTTTTGCAAAATTTATTTTCAAATTACGGATTCAGTCGCTATTGAAATATGACACCTAAATTAAAAAAAGAGAGTATTGGATTGTTTTACCTTTGAGTACCACTTTTGTGCTTACATTGAACTAAATGGCATGGTCTTTCAAGAGAAAGACAGCATAAACATCCATGTCTTTTTCAGTGATTCAAATTTCCCTTTATTTTCTTTCTCAGTAAGTCAAAATGTATTCCAAATTTCAATAATTCATTGTTTACTTTTTGCTCATTCAGGTAATCAAAAACCTATTAGAACAATATCTGCACATTTCTTATCATTCGTCGTTTCAACCATATTTTGGTGTTACAGTAGAATAGGGGTTCTCAGCGTGGGGTACGCGTATACCTTGTTATAAATATTCAGTTGTGTAGAAATTGAAATCGGGTACGTGGTAAAATTTTTTGGGGTACACCATGAGAGCTCAAAAGTATCCAGATCTAGTAACAAAGTAAAAATAACCATTGTTATACTATAAATATAGTTTTATCTATCTATACAAGGGGGACGCCAGTTCCATACAGATTTCCAGGGGGTACGTGAATCATAAAAGGTTGAGAACCACTGCAGTAGAGAATTTCAGAGTTGCTTTTTGGTTTCATTTTTACGTAATATGAATTGTGATTGAAATTAAAAAAATTCTTCTACAGAACTGAATAAATCTACAGACATTTTCTCCCGAATGCTAAATTTATTTTTAATACACTAGTAGATTTAAAATTTTGTTAATCTTTCAATTAGTATCAAATCGTGGATGCTCCCGGACTTTCTATCGACTTAAAAGTGCTTGAGTGTATTAAATTCAGCCTAAACATTGTCTTCTTCGTAAATCAGTACTGCTTCAATGCATTTATTATAGATAATAAAGTCGAATGTAGGAGTCAATTTTGACAATGGTAGCAGTGTGTTGAAAAACTAATGTATTTAGTGCAATGGTAAACAAAAAATTTTGTTTTCCTAAACCCTCATATAGAACATTACTTCCCAACCTTTCCGAGTCCAAGGCACACTTTTGAAAATTCGAAATTATTCGTGGTACTTTGAATTTTCAAAAGTGTCGTGGCACACCAAGAAAAAACATGCATAGCTGCTTTTAAAAACTATTTATCTATTTTATTAATTAATATAATCGGTTGCTATTTTACAATCAATGAATTTTTTATATTTTATATTCATCTGATAAGGCCGACCAACTAATATGTATATATGTGGATAATTCACTACTATTACTACTACTAAAATTAATTTATGCACTTTTTTTAATTTCAATAAAATTTAAAACAGAATTAAATAAATTTTTCTAACAAATCATCTTGATCATAAGATTAAAGAAACATTCCCAATATTATTTGATAAAAACGAACAAACAAACAAAAAATAATAAATTTCTAAATAATAGAAAAGAAATTTTTTACACATAATAGAAGGTTTTCCATAAGCATAAATATTTCACGTTGGGAAGCACTGGTTTAAAATATAAATTTGAGTCAAGATGAGTTAGGATTCTGATGAAAGATTACTGGAGATTGTGTAATTTGTTAATTTTTTGTACTATTATATTGATTACTACTATTAGTAATCAATTTATTAATGTTACTATAAATCAAAATTTCTTTAAAACTAAATTTATATTGCATTGAGAATCGCTTCTAAAGATTAAAGAAAATTAAAATTATTTGGAACATATAATTTTAATTATATGTTCCAAACAAAAATTGAGTAAAAAATATCAATAAACAATATATGCAACTACTCTACAAACAATCATGATTTTTCGATTGTGTTTTTTTTAATTTCGACATAACCTATAGACGATATAAATATTGCACATATTAATAAAAAATAAACAATAATAATATTAAAATATTATTATTGTTTATTTTTTTAAATTATGATATAATATTAAAAATTAAAATTATTTATAAATATAAAAATTTTTTAATAAATTAAAATTATTATATAATATATTAATTAATATTTAATAAAATTAATTGATATAAAAAATAAACATATTAATAATCAATAAATATTGAGTAAAAAATATCAATAAACAATATATGGAACTACTCTACAAACAATCATGATTTTTTCGATTGTGTTTTATTTAATTTCGACATAACTTATAAACGATATAAATATTGCACATATTAATAAAAAAAAATAAGGAAATAAGATAAAAATATTGGGTTTTTCTATAGTAATATTTAGTATATATTAAAGAATACAATGTAATTTTAATAGCAATTTGTTTATACAGAAATAATGTGATAAAGATAACATAATACGAAAAACACAATTTAAACAATAAAATTGTATTTATTACCTTTGAAAATTGGTTGCACCGGAAGGCAGTTGCCTTTATTTTCTTAAAATGAAATACCCATTAGAACATTGAAGACTTTTCTGCTATTGAGAACGTTGGATCACCCTCATTTCGTAACTGTTCTTCATTCGCGAAGCATCAGTGTCTGCATCACACTGTTAAAACCCTCCACACTGACGTTTTTAAAATTCAACAATGTAATCATATTTACATATTCCAAAAAGAAAAACATTACTTGTGTAAACTACCAATTCTTTCTTTATATGTAAATACCACTCGTGCCCATTGATTTTATACATCAAGACCTTTCCATTATTAATTTCTGAAATATTTTTAGCTAATTTTAGAATTTTTTTCCCCTTCGAATGCACAGTGGTTGAGAATTACTGCATAGGAAATTTATTGCATTGTTTGGGGAGATAGTTTATTATTATCTATATCAGAGGTTCCCAAACTTATTTGTCCTACCGCCCCCTTTTCAGAAAAAAAATTACTCAGCACTCCCCTAGAAATCTGCTTTTTTAAGCGAACAATCAGAAAGATGCAGTGACAAATTTGCGTTCTTTTATGTATCTATATTTCTATCTACGTCCTACAACATAGTAAAGAAAGATGTTGTAAATAAGACACCTTGAAGCTTGAAATTATAAAATTATTTATTAAAATCAACCATAGTAAACATTCGCATCACACACAGAAAATTAAGATAACGGAGGATAATTTTATGTGTTTATTTGGAAAATAAAGTAATCACTACGACTTTAACTCTATGTTACACAACAGATGAAGCATGTACGAACGTTTCTTCAAATTTTTCTTATCTTCCCTTCCTTCTTTATGCTTCCACCGCCTCCCAATTGCACTCGAGGCTACTACCGACCCCCTGGATCGTTCTAGCGCCCCCAGGGGGCGGTATCGCTCACTTTGGGAAACAGTGATCTGTATCCTCGAAACATTAAGGAATGAATAATCGTTCAGATCTAAAGATTACAAAACTAAATTTTATTCTATATATAGTGAATTACTTTAAAGATTTGAAACATTCTAGTGAAGTATATAGATAATATTACTGTACAAATATTTAAAAGCAAGGACCTGTACTTATAACCTGTTTTGTTCTTTCAGTGGGAAGCATGACGGTTGGCGCATTTGTAGGGCTAATAATTGGAATTTTTCTCCTGATTTGTTTTGCAATTGGTGTCAGAATATTTTACGTACGTCGGAGAAGGAAGAACGTCCCAGGAAGAGTGCTATCCCCCCCTGGAGTGGTACCGTCTTATGTTATTTCGTACCACAGTCCGGGAACTTCGATACCTCCGCCTCAAGAAAGAGATCTGCCACCTGACTACAATGCACTAGGAATAATACATCAAGCAGGAACAATACAGACAGGAAGCGAAAAGCAAAATAAATGAGAAATTTCGTGATAATTCCTTTCCAAATGATTAATTTTAAATGAAAAAACTGAATTTCTGTTTCTATGATCTTTAACTATGATCAATGTGTTTTGCATTGTATATACATTATTCAGTATTCATTTAATTTTTCTAAAGCAGTTCCTCGAATGCACATGAAATAAAGATTCATTTCTTTTTCGTTTCGTGTTTAAGACAAATAAAGTGTCTTATTACTGAATGTCTAATAGGGCCAACCGCTTAGACATATAGATTAGACCAGGCCTGGATCTAGAAAAAATTGGGGAGGGGAGTAAGAAACAAAATCGAATAGGAAAAATGCAAAAGGGCTATTGTGTATGTGCAAGAACTGGATATCAAATGCAGTATAGCATTTTCCCTAACCTTTTAAAAGTGCTTAAAAATTTTCTTGAAAAATGCATGAAATATAAATAAATTTAATAATTTTTTACTTCTATTACCCTTATTAGCATTCTGGAAGGGAGGCGAGTCCATGCCCTCCGTCCCTCCTAGATCCGGTCGTCATGGTTCTGACAAAATATAACTTTGTAATTAAGAGTATTTTAATATATGAAAGATTTGGATTTGATTGTCGTAATTCTGAGTGTAATTTTTTTTTTTTACAAACAAATAACTAAATGGTCAAATCACAAGGACCCAGTTCAGTTTTAAACAAGATTTCTTTATGGGAGAATTAAAAAATAGTTCCATTTTTTTTTACATTTTTCAGTTCATGAATGTTATAAACACAATCTCTTTCTCATCGCATTTGGTGTACAATATGCTTTACTTCAAATGAAGTTCATATCTTCCGTATTATGAACGATAAAGCCAATATATGCTCAAAACAACTGTTTTAGAATTCAGTAATTTCTACTTTAAATGTTTCCTCAAATTCACCTGTTAGCAACGACTTGTCATGTTATTAGAGATGGAGACATTGTCATCGAAAAGTCATTTATCGCAAATTACACAAAAGAAAAAAAATTACTTTTCGACGGTGAAAGATTACATGTTTTGCTTACTCATTAGATTTTAATATTTTTATACAGGGCTGGATTAACATAATGGCGAACCCGGCATCGCCGATGACACCCCACAAATAGAGTTTACTTTTAAGGTGCGATATATTGAAAGATTTTGAAAAAAATTCCGATAAGAAAAAGGAAGTAGCAGAGATATGAAAGAATAGCAAATTTGAGAGTAATAAAAGCTTACACCACTCTCTCCACCCAGCATGAATCTCTCTTATCTCTATGCATAAATGTATTCATAATCCACAAGAAGCCATGGGTTACGGATGTATAACCAGACTGTGTAATTTCTCCAAATGCCTTTATCCTGAGCTACAGCTGCTGCACTGTACGCTAATTCTAAACAAGGTCCTGTCTGACATTGTCTGCCCACCACATCCTGGGTCTGCCTCTCTTTCTGAGGCCTTTAAGCACACTGTTCATAACCCTATTCACTAATTGATAATTATGTATACAAGCAACATACAACCAACGGAGTTGTTGACTTCTTTGACTAACGACAACATTACTTACAAAATGAAACCGCATAATACTCAAGATCCTAATATCTATTCATCTAAAATGAAAGGCATCACTTTTTTATTATCTTGCTTGCAAAAGGTTCAAGTTTCACTACCATAACTAACCCTAGAAAGAATTAAACTATTATACAGATTAATTTTAGTGTTTAGAATAACTCCTATTTTTCCACATCCTCATAGATTCTGTAGAAGTCCCAGTAGCAATTCTTACTCATGCTTATTTCACATCATCAATATCTGCCACATAGTTCCCAAGATAATTAAACTGAGACACTTTCTTAAGGGCACAGCCATTCAAAACAACTGAAGCAAAATCTGGCTGACTAATTTTCATCACTTTAGTTTTCTCTCTGTTTATCACCAAACCTACTCTACCTACCAGTCTCATCAACAGCTCTAATGAAAGAATTCATCTCATCAACATCATTTGCCAAAAGTACCAACTCATCAGCATAATCTAAATCAGATATTTTCAGATCTCTAGATCATTTAAGTTCAAAATCTTTCCCCTGCAGAGAATTTCGCATAACGTAATCAATAACCATACTAAAAAGGAAAGGAGACAAAATGCACACTTGTCGAACACCTGAAACAATGCTAAAACATTTGCTACAAGCTTTACCAACTCTCACACATGACTCAATACTACTTGATAAAGAGCTTTCATTATGTTAACTAACTCGTCTGGTGCCATAAGATTTCACAATCAACCACAAATTATGACGATCAACAGAGTCAAAAGCCTTTTTTAAATCTACAACACTAGTAATCACAGGTTTCTGGAACTCTAAACATTTCTCAATGATATTCCTAAGTGAAAAAAAATCTTATATCCTACCACTTCTGAATCCACACTGCTCATCACGCAATTGTTTGTTAACCAGATTCTTAATTCTACAGTATTAAGCATATAATTCAATAAAACACTTTTCATGAAACAGAAAGTAGGCTGATAATCGTTAAAATTATCAGAACTGTGATCACCAATTTTTTTTAAAATAGTGATAATACACGAAGTGCCATTAAATTAGGGCGGGGGTGGCTCAGTCGGTAGGGCGCCAGGCTCGTAATCTGTAGTTTCCAGGTTCGAGTCCCAGCTGGGTCAGCGTTGAGATTTATCTCCGCAAAATTCCCCGCCCTGCCCACGGTCAGTAAGGGACACCGATGGGTTTGGAAAGGCCGCCGTCCGTCGGATGGGACGTTAAGCCGTGGCCCGTGTGCGGGAGAGCCATATCCTGTGCACGTTAAAGAACACGCTGGATGGCCTTGACGAGAGGCTACCATCTGTCTTCCAACAGCTGTTCCAGTGGGTCCCCTCCCCCAACCTTCTCTGAGCCTTCGGGGTCCATGTGACCTGGCCATTTAGCCCATGGTGTGCAAAAAAGTGCCGCTCAGAGGTAAAACAATCCAAAAAGCCATTAAATTAGTGATAGGAGATGTTATCCAAATTCAGTACCGCAAGTCCCGCATTTGCGCACATGCGTGACTGAAACTCTGATCATATATAGCTGTCAGCTTTGGCTTCCCCAAGCATTCATCGTGAGCAGCGTAATGGGAAAGGCGCAGGATTTAGATGCATTTGACAGAGGGCAGATCGTAGGTGCCCGACGGATGGGACACTCGATCTCCGAAATTGTCAACGAACATGGATTTTCTCGTACGACAGTTTCAAGAGTGTTCCGAGAATATGAAAATTCCGGCAAAAAAACAAGCACCAGGACAAACTGCAAAGACAACCAGCCTTGAATGATCGTGGGCTTCGCCGTCTGACTCGTATCATACGGACTGATTGGGGCCAGACATTATTTGAAATCACCTCCCATCTGAACACGGGTTCCAGCCGGGAAGTCAATGCACGGATCGTGCAACGTTCACTTCATCATCTCGGCTTCTGGAGCCGCCGACCTACAAGAGTCCCACTTCTAATAGGGCAACACCAGGCTCAACGCCTTGCCTGGACTAAAGAACGTCGAAACTGGACCATTGAAAATTGGCAACGGATAGCCTGGAGTGATGAATCCCGATTTAAACTTCATCATGCCGATGGGAGACTGAGGGTATGGCGCTAAACCCATGAAGCTATGAATGCCTGCATGTCAGGTCGGAACAGTACAAGCTGGTGGTGGCTCAATATGGCCTGGAGTGTCTTCAGTTGAACGTCTATAGGACCTTTGTTACTTGTACTAACGACTCTCAATGCATCCCAATACGTAGAACTCATGGCTGACCATTTACACCCATTTATGGCCATCATGCATCCCTATAGAGATGGCGTCTACCAACAAGAGAACTATTCATCTCACAGGTCCAGGTTGGCTACTGCATGGTTGCAGGAGTATTCTGATGATTTTGAAATAATGAACTGGCCAACTAGATCCCAGATTTAAATCCCATCGAAAATCTTTGGGATACCGTAGAGCAGAGTGTTCGGGCCCATGTCCCATCAACGACGACCTTGAGAGAATTGTGGACAGCTCTGTAGGATGCATGGGTCGCCATACCTGTGGAATATTTATGAAAGCTTGTGGAGTCCTTGCCTCGTCGTGTGACGGCCGTTATCAGGGTCAGAGGGAGTCCAACACGTTACTAGGTTTCTATCCCTAATTCAATGGCACTTCAGTGTGGTAGTTGTGGTAAAATCCTTCGGAGAGATACTTTTATCATAACATTTTTTTTTTAAATTCAGTCAGCAAAAATTCATTCAGAAACACAAGTTGTGGGTTGGGTTGTTTTACCTCTGAGCGGCACTTTTTTGCACACCATGGGCTAAATGGCCAGGTCACATGGACCCCGAAGGCTCAGAGAAGGTTGGGGGAGGGGACCCACTGGAACAGCTGTTGGGAGACAGATGGTAGCCTCCCGTCAAGGCCATTCAGCGTGTTCTTTAACGTGCACAGGGTATGGCTCTCCCGCACACGGGGCCACGGCTTAACGTCCCATCCGACGGACGGCGGCCTTTCCAAGCCCATCGGTGTCCCCTATTGACCGTGGGCAGGGCGGGGAATTTTGCGGAGATAAATCTCAACGCTGACCCAGCTGGGACTCGAACCTGGGAAGTACAGATTACGAGCCTGGCGCGCTACCGACTGAGCCACCCCCGCCCCCAGAAACACAAGTGTTTCCAGCTCTAAGCATTCAGAGGCAATTTCATCTGTCCCTGGGGATATATGTAGTTTTAATGTAGAGATAGTCAAAGTGCTTTCCGATTGTGATATAGGGCCAGTACTGAAGACATAATGCATCTATCATCGTTACAAACAATGGAAGTAGAACTAACCACATTGCTTAAAACATCTCTGAAATGCTCGACCCATCTTGCCATGACAGAATCCTCACCTAGAATAACTTTACCATGTTTATCCCTTAATCCTTGTGCAGCTCTTTCTTTCCAGACAAAACATTAACCGTTTGGTGTAGCACTCTGCTGTTGTGCTGTCTAGCTACTTTCTCTGCTTTGTCAGCCAAGCGATGGACCCGTAAGAGTTTAGCTTGGTAGAGAATGGGGCAGTTGAGCAAACGATATGATCACGACAACCTACTGAATCTGTAAGTCTGTTGAGCATGTATTGAAATTCAAATATTTGATTGTGTAATAACCGAATTTATGGAAACCAATCAGTGATGCTTTAATTTGTAAATAAATGTCTTTTTGTGCTGTTAAGAAAATGTCTTTAACTGCTTTTGCAGACTCCTTTTGTCTGGGGAGGATGACTTTGGCTCCCAGGATACTGGGCCATTAATTAATTAATTGATACTATACGATCACGGTAAAAACAAAATGTAGAGGGGGGCTAAGAAAATCCTTAATGTTAAAATATATGTTTATCCTAAGTTATTCTCTTATAACTGTTGGCACAGTGAGCAAGGATGATTTATTGTAAAACCCCTTATAGAATATCGGGGCCAAGATGCAAGGATTTTCGCAACCACACCAAATCCCCCCCCCCCCCTATATAATATTGGTGCTCTAGTGACCAGGATTTTTGTTTTGTTAAAACAAACCTTGGAGTGTAAAATGTGTGTAAAAGAATTGGTATTGTTTTTGTGTGAGTAGAGTTACGGCATTTGGCTGGTTTTGGCCTAGTAGAAATGATGTCATATTGGTTATTGCGGATAGGTGTGAATTTATTGGCCTGTGAAAAGAAAAATTGAAATTTAATACAATAATTAATTGTTATTAATTCTCTAAAGTGTTGGTTTTGCATCGGAGTGTGGTAAGTCGTAAAGTATTAACAAATTATTGCACATCTGAAAATTTACGAAGCAGGTTGAATTGGTGTTTAGTTTTATTTTTAGTGGCATAAATAGGATGAAAATGTATAATTTGATTAATTTGTAAGCAGATGCACGGTTTGGATTCCACCTGTCAATCAGCTTTCTCAATTCGTTACATTATTTAAAGTGTCATAATTTGGTTTTGATATATATAAAAGAAAAGGCGTATCACGGATAATTGGCAGTGTTAGAGTTTAGTGGTTTTAAGTGTATAATTAGGTTGAGAACTTTGAATTTTAAGTTAGGTAACAATCTAGTAGGTTTTGTTGTGAAGATAATGTGATGTTAAAATTGAAGTCTGAAATATTAAACCTCTTAATATTTGAGAAAAAATAAGGTTTACGAGATATTCAAGTTTTGAGAATTATTGGTTGGAAAGTCGAATTTGAAAAAAAAAAATCAGAATGATAGTATATAAGAGTGTATTGAATGTTTTAGTGTTTCTTTATATGTCGGTATTTACGGTGGTGTACGCATAATTAGAGTGTTCGCGAATATTTTAATTTTCTGTTTGTGGTTGGATAGTTTTTAGAAATTAGTTTGCACTGTGATCACCTCAGTTAATTACGGAGACCCCAACCGTCGAGACGGATAATCAGACGGGCGTGAAAGCCCCTGTCCTATCCGGATTTTTACAACTAGTTAATGTTTACGCAGGGAATAAATCTGGTAGTGCTGCCGACTTTTTCTCCCGTTTGGAGGAAGTAGGCCAATTAGCCGGGTGGCTGGAACCCCACATTCTTTTGATCGCCAAGACCAAATTTAAATGGGCAGCAGAGGACTTTTTAAACGATTCACAAGAGCTGAGGTTTGAAAGAGACTACGGGATTTTTAAAGAAAGGGTTATCAGCAGGTTTGATAGTGAGGAACCACTAGCATTCAGGCTGCAGAGATTTGCCAGTTGCAAGCAGGAAAAGGGTGAGGGTGTTAAGGAATATGCCGCCAGAGTTAGGTCATTAGCTTATAGGTATCTAAAGGGGACAACAAGAGACACTAGTGCGTTTACAGTAGTACAGGATCAGGTTAGATTGTCGCAATTTGTCGCTGGACTGTTACCTACCTTGAAGAGATTTGTGCTTTCGCATGACCCAAAGACGTTTAGTGAGGCTATGGACAGAGCCAACTTGGAAGAGAGCAATGAGAGTCTGGCCGGAAGTTCCGCACCTATTCGGTTCATTCAACCTGACTCTATGCCAGTGGAACCAGCTCTTCAGAATTCTTCACTTCGTAGTCTTATGGAGGAGGTGCTAAAACTATTTTAGCAACAAGCTTTCAGTCATGAGATTAAAATGGAAAAAATGTTCGCAGAGCTCCGTTAAATGACTGATGAGGTACGGGAAGTTAAACTGTCAGCCAATGCTGTGCGCGCAGAAAAGATTTACGACACCCCCTCTTCGCTCGGCTGCAGCGACTTGTTTCGCCTGCGGGCCGATGGGCCACTACGCTCGCGACTGTCAGATCCCTTACCGAAGGCAGCGCGCTACTCAGCAGGTAGCACCACCCAATCAGGATAGGTTGATGCTTCACGAGGCAGTCCGAGATTACGGCTGGAGAAACGGGAGAGATCAGCCCTTCTCGCAGGGAGCCCCAAACAACTTCATTAGGCGTCAGTTACGACAGAGATATAGCCAGGGTACTCGAACCAGGGTTCCTTTAAACTTGCAGGGCCAAGTTCGGGGAAGCGCAGGATGCGGCCCACCCCGATTCAGAAAGACGCTAAGATAGCCTCCTACACTGTAGTTGATGATGATGTGTGCACCCCTGTGATTAGTGGGAAAATTGGAGGTAAAAGTTGCGCCATTTTATTGGACACAGGAGCAACTGTTTCTCTCATCACACAGTGAGCTTTTGAGGAAATAAGCCGAGAATTACACGGCAAAATGATACCAGTTAATGGCGGGTTGAAAGGGATCAGTGGAATAAATCTGCCCATTTTGAGCAAATTTGAGCTGGAAATCGAAGTGATAGGATCAAAATTTGTACACCCTCTCGTAGTAGTAGACATGGAATTTAGTGAAAAATATGAAGCCATATTTGGTTATGATTTGTTGAGAGCTCAAGGTTTTGTGTAGGATTTGAAGAATCAAGTATTAAAAAGAGAGGGCTAGTCATGCCCGCTTCGCCATGTCCCAGAACCCATGGGAGAGGTACCCTGTCATAATTTAGAAAATGAGTCTCACAGAATTAATAGTAAAGCCATTTCAGTCACGATGCGAAGAGCTGTAAATAAGATAACGATAACCTCTCTTACGGAAAGGATTGTTTTAGTTAGGAGCACTCAGGGAGACTTTGCTTCCAAGACAGTCGTAGCACAGCAATGGGAAGGAATGAGGAACGAGACAATAAGAGTAGCGAGGTCCTTAAATGTTGTGGATAACAATGGATTATTAAATATTAGAGTGGCGAATGTTTCGCAACAACCAAAAACCCTCCCCCCCCCTCTAAAATAGTTATTCTCAAACCATCAGGTTTGCTTACTTGTAGGAGACGTTCCCCATTGGCGTTGCAACTAAAAAAAAATAAAATAATAAATACCCCCTACCAATGACAAAAGGACCAAAGGTCTGAATCAGTGCCATCTTTATCACTGAAGTTACATGACACAAGAGAAATATCTCCTTTCTTCACAAAATTCAAAATATCCTAAGTTGTCCGTAAAACATATCATTTCCATTCTCATCGGAGTCTTCTGTGGGAGTAAAACAATAGATAACATTCAAGTGTTTAATCTTTGCTTCAAACTTAACTGTAAGAAATATTTTATTAATGCAGTCTTATCCAAGAAGAGCATCACTAGCGTGTCTGCTGAGAAGCAAACTTACACTTTGGTGATGCTTTCCATCACTCCATCCTGAAAAGTGAATTTTAAAAACATTTTTAAGTATCTGACCTTAATCCCGAAAAAAGAATTTTAAAATCATTTTTAAGTATCTGACCTTAACCTGACCATCTGATAGTTTGGAAGTCCAGAACATTAAGTTTATAGCGCTAAACATCCTGTGTGAGGTCATTAAGAGAATAATCTCAGTGAAGAGTCCTCACCTCAAACAGGTTCATGGAGTGACCTCCATGAACCTGTTTGAAAGAACATGGTTAGTGAGATTTTAAAAAAAACTATGTTTATACAGAGAGGTAGTGTCGACAATTTCAAACAACCCCTAATCGCAGGCATGAGCCAAAGACCTATTTCTCCCACCACTAAAGGCTGAAAACACCCAGAGTGGCAGGCCAGTGTAGGTATGACGATACCAATAATAAGCAAGGGTTCAGGTCTGCGATAGCCACTGATCAGGATTACCCACCAGCTGATATAAGGTATCCTGTGCATGCATTCACTTGGGGCTCTCAACCTACAAATAAACAGAAAACATAACAGTAGATGTTCCCTCAACAGAAGCCCACCAGTGCAGAAGTTTAGAATCCATAATGAAGTTAAAAGCCATGCACATTCCAGTCAGTTAAGTGTCAGTATCTAGACCAGTGTCTCGCAAACTATGTGCCGCGGCACAGTAGTGTGACGCGAGAGATTTTCAAATTGACACTAGATATTCCAAAGATTTCATTTTGATTTGACTTGTGTTATCGACGTGCTTTAATATCGACGTGCTTTAATAAAAATCTTTCAGATTTTATCAACTGGGATCTTGTAAGTATTTATCAAGCTTTTTCCAAATTTTTGTATTAATTTTTGATTATTTCAAGCCATAGAATGGTCAAATATTTAAAACAAACACCGAGTTATGAATTAAAGAACAAGAGCAAATCTTCAAGTAAAACCAGGCTGATGACTTCAAAGCGCAAATATAATGACGATTATATAGAGTTTGCTTTTATTCTTTTTTAGGTGTGCCGCGGAAAAAAAATTAGATTCAGTGTGCCGCGGGAAAAAAATAGATTCAGTGTGCCGCAGAGTAAAAAAGTTTGCGAGACACTGATCTAGACCTTGGAAGAAGTAATCATAGTAGTAAAGAGTAATAAGCCACATTGATATGGCAGCCCTCGCTTTCCGTTCCCTTTCCCAAAAAAATATCTCTTTTGAAAGGTACTACGGTCTGCACAGCAAAAAGACAGGGGTCAGACTTTAGGTGCTAGGCCTGGAGGTTCTGTTCATCATACCAAGGGATTGTTGCATAGCTCTCCTTCCAATGTATACCTGGCTACAATTTACAGACTGTACAATACCTAATATTATTGCCGTATTAGGGCGGCCGTAGATAAAACTCCTTATAATTAATAGTTTTAACCATGTAAAATATTGACTTGGTTTTTGCAAATCCTGAATAAAATTGTAGATATAATTTTAAAAAATCGTAAAAAAATAAATAATAATACTCCTTCTAAAATAAAATTTAACATTTGACAACTTTTCATTGATCGAGGTGGAGGCTCATTTTTAGATTTAGCCAGGGCCAAAAAAATCTTTAATCCGGTCCTGCTTCTCTACATAACCAATATCCTATTGAGTGGATCTTATATCAAATTTGACAGAGAATAAAATATCAGTGCCAGAAAAAAATATTTGCAACTGAGCGTTCAAAACTTGTGATATAAATGAATACGCCCTTCCTGATGTAGAAGCTTAAATGCATTTGACGAGGCCTTAACCACGGTGCACTTTGAATGGTGCTGATAATGATTTACGCAAGAGAACGGTCTGTTGTTGATAAAAGATTCTTATCAGCTGGCAACCGTTTCACTTTGATGTTGCTCTAGTACTGTTTCTTGCATTTTCCTGGTGTGTCACGTATATTATTTTCTTTTCCTTAAGCAAAAGACACCACAATGGATAGTATTCGTCTAAATTCAATTTCATTATTTTTGCTTTTCCTAATGTGTAGCTTAAACAGACAAGCTTTTGCATTAACAAAATGTAAGTAATATAACTTTCGTTCAGTTTACAGTGCTTACCTACATGAATTGGCTAATGGGCGGTTCTTTTTATCGTTCTGATTCTGATCCTCGAGGAGTGCCTTGTTTTGTTTATTCAAGCACTGAAGGTGTTGGTGCTTTAATTCCTTTCACCTTCTGGTGCGCCACAGTTTCAATAGATTTCTTAAATAAAACTTTTAGTTAGTAAAACCATTGAGTGAGAAGCATCATAAATTATAAAATGAAAATTTTCAAGCAACTCTTTAAGGTGGCCGAATGGTTAGCGCGCTTGGCTGCTGATCTAAGGGACCTAGGTTCGAGCCCCGGATAAGGCATGGATGCTCGTATTGTTTTTCTGCTGAGGTCCTGCCATCCTCTCAGATCTTCTACTGTGGCATATAAACTGACAGGCTCCTGTCAGACTTCTGTGACAAGCAGCTGCTTGAGGGGGTATTTATTTTTATTTATTTTTTATTATATACAGACTTGACGAACTGAAACTGATAGATCCAAATTTTCATATTTTAGTGCTTGGACTAAAATTTGACATTTAGAATTTTAGAGTATTTTTTTTAAATACTGCTTCAATGGAAAATCTATTCAGAAGTTGTTTAAACGATATATCTTTTGGATAATATATTGTGAAGTTAACAAGTTAAGAATCTGATTAGACTCTCTGTAAGTATTAATGCAATTTGCACGCTCATTGTATTTGCCATATACATAATATTTGAGTTTTAATATGGTGTACATAAAAATAGTATGAACCTTTCTGTTAGTGGGTATAATCAGTGACGGACATAGGTGGTCATATTATTTTGATACTAGATCGTGTGGGCTCACTCACGGAAATATTGAGCGTGTGCAGTTACCGTTCACAGCAAACTGGAGCGTGTACAGTTGCTGTACACGCTCCAGATAGTTTTCCTGAATTCTGTAATCACGTGACACGAAGGTTGTCAGATCACTAATTTCTGAAAAAATCGTTGTCAGATATTTTTTCTGTATTCTGTAATCAACCATAGTGTTCGGATATTTTTTTCAGCGACTGTACTCAAGGAAGGGAAAGATAAACATTCCACCCTCCCAAAAGATCGCAGATATACTAGTAGTTTTACAGTTCACTTTGATTAAATATCTATACTCTGCAAATTTCTTGAATAAAGAATAAAGTGCTAAATAACTTAAAAATAAGAACTTATGATTAATAAATAACGATATTAAAGTCAATGCGTATTGAAAGCAGTTTGCTCTTATAGTAATATATATACATACTTCGTTCCTTAAGATATTATTAAATAAAATTAAATAAATACTTTCTGTGAGGAGAAAGAGCAATATTTTCTTCATTACCCTTTTCTCACGAAATACGTACATTTCTAGTTGCTTGCTGGACACGATTTAGCAGTCAGGTCTGAAAAAGGGAGCAGTAACTTCAATAAATAAGTAAAAAAATAAATAAGAAGAACAATGATTCAAAAATGATTATGTTAAAAGAATGACTATTAGAAAAAAAATTAAAAAGAGAAATCCAATATTTTTTTCAATAACCTTAATAGTGCTTTAAAATATTTGGAATCATGTATGTTTCTTGTAGCACTAGAAATTCAAATGCTTATTATGGTAAAAAAATATGAACTTTTGCACGTTTTAATTCTCTTTAATAAACAATAAATATTTGATCTTTTATGTATTAAAATAAAAATGAGTAAAATTACATTTTAAAAATGTTACGAGCAAAACATGATTGATATAAAGACGTGACAAAACTACGATTGTAAATTGGCCAATCTGCTCTCTCAGGAATTTCGTGTGAAGTACTAATGATAAAAACAGAGTTAATAGATTGTGCTTATGAACATTATTACCCTAGGAAGTTAGACATCCTGGAGTATCAGGGCAAGAGGTAGGCACAATCGATATTGAATAAAGTCTGTCATTTGTTACTAATGGATCAATGCAATATATTACAATTACACTTTAGTGCCGAGTGGTTAGCGCGCTTGGCTACTGATCTACGGGACCTGGGTTCGAGCCCCAGGTAAGGCATGGATTTCGTGTTGTTTTCTGCTGAGGTCCTGCCATCCTCTCAGATCTTCTACTGTGACATGTAAACTGACAGGCTCCTGTCAGACCTCTGTGGCAAGCAGCTGCTTGAGGGGGTATTTATTATTATTATTTATTTTATTTAGTATACAGTACTGTGCAAATTAGTTGGGACAATAGGAAAATGCAGTAACAAAGACACAACTCAAATATTTATTTGTTTAATAGTGTAGTTAATGGTGAATGTGACCTCCCTTAGCTTTAATTACTTCTTTCACCCTCTCAATCATTGATGCCACTAGCTTTCCTCACATCTCCTTCACTTCAGGGTCGTGGTACCACATTTTCATGACACTTTCTATCATTTTGGTTTTCGTCGTGCAATCCATCTTAGTTATGCGCTCTTTAATGGCCCACAAATTTTCAATGGGGTTTAGATTGGATGAATTTCCTGGCCACTCCAATACCTTCAAATGTTGCTGGGTAAAGAAGCTCTTAACAAGCTTAGAATTGTGACATGGAGCCAGATCCTGTTGAAATACCCCATCGCCGTTAGGAAACAGCTTCTGCAGTGTTGGGACCATTTTCGCCTCCAGAACGCCTATGTACTTTTTGCTGTCCATCATTCCTTCAATTGGGTGAAGCGTCTGTGGCCCGGAAGCTGTGAAACATCCCCAAAACATGACCTTGGGTGGGTGTTTGGGGGATTTCTGGATGTGACCGGATCGAAGAGGTTCTCCAAGCTTCGCTTGTCCCAACTAATTCGCACAGTACTGTAGTTATTTACTGCCTAGTGACAGTTTTTATGCATTTTTCTCGGAAAGGTAATGAGTTTATCAAGAGGATGGGGCCTCTGAATATTTTCCTTGGTTGAAGTAGTACCTGACTTGATATCAGTGGCGTACGCAGAAACTTCCACTAGGGGAGTTTTTACACGTTTCAGTCTAATTGGGTTTTAGTCTAATTTAGTTTCAGTCTAATTGGGGATAGGGAGATTTTGACGTACTAAAATCTCTGATTTTCAAGGACAACCTTAGAAAATATATTTAAGTCCTAAGAGTGAAGGGATATTATAAGCCTTCTCGTGGCGACTGATTATCTATATGCAAGTCAAACTCCTTTTCTCACACATTACACCCAACTATTTTTTTAAATGAATTCGTCTGAATGTGTCCCCATATTGTAAATGCTAAAATACAAGACAGGTCTATTATTACAATGGCTCAAATCTGGCAACCTGGGTATTAAAATAATTGTGGGAACCCAACAGTACGATATCTACAACTACATTTTCCTAAAAAAGAAAGTCCCCTTAAACTAACTTTTGGAAATCAGCGGAAAATATACTTGATATATTTCTCTTCATTTCAAATGCTCTTTGATTCGTATTCAGTGATAAATAAATACTTGCTGTTGAAAAGTCTCCGCAAAATTCCCCGCCCTGCCCACGGTCAGTAGGGGACACCGATGGGCTTGGAAAGGCCGCCGTCCGTCGGATGGGACGTTAAGCCGTGTGCTCCGTGTGCGGGAGAGCCATACCCTGTGCACGTTAAAGAACACGCTGGATGGCCTTGACGGGAGGCTACCATCTGTCTCCCAACAGCTGTTCCAGTGGGTCCCCTCCCCCAACCTTCTCTGAGCCTTCGGGGTCCATGTGACCTGGCCATTTAGCCCATGGTGTGCAAAAAAGTGCCGCTCAGAGGTAAAACAACCCAACCCAACGCTGTTGGAAAGCTACTGTAATATTTTTTGTGTGTGCTATTTAGATCCATAAATCACTCACTTAACCAATTAGCTCATGCCATTTTAGCGCACATTTGTTTGATAGCCATGGATGGAAAAATCACGTGAGAAGCCAGAACCAATCATAAAGTTTTAGGTGGGTATGCAATATTAAGTCCACAATTTTCGAAATCTGATTCATATATTTTAATTGAAATAAGCGCAATTCAACTCCAAAACACCTATCAACAGGTAATTGTAACAAACTTATTTAAATAAATTAAGGAACACTAACGAATGTTTGTCTGTCCCGTGGTAGAGTGGTTAACACGTTAGGCTACTAATAAAAGGGACCTGGATTCGAGCCCCGGGTAAGGCATGGATGTTTGTGTTGTTTTTCTGCTGAGGTCCCTTCCATCCTCATAGACCTTCTAATATGGCGTATAAACTGACAGGCTCCTGTCAAGACCTCTGTGGCAAGTAGCTGCTTGAGGAGGTATTTTTTATTTTAACGAATGTTTTTCGTTTTAAAGTATAATAAAACATGAAAATCGAGTTAATATGTGCTAAGTTTAATGTGGTGGTCGCTATAAATAGTAAGTCTATGGGAATGAGTGTGTCTGGGTGGAAAAATCAGTTTACAACCAAGTTTTTCTGAAAATGTATTTACTGCTTTCATTGCCAAAGGAAAAACAAAAATCAGGAAAGCACATGTTCATAAACATCCGTATTTCAGAATTTAATGATTCTGAAACATAATGAAGACCAACAGAAGGAAAGAAATAGGATAAGAGAAATGCAATAGGGCAGGAGGGGGCAAGGTGAAAGGAGGAAGGCAATAGGACAGGAGGGGGAAAGGTGAAAGGGGGAAGGCAATAGGACAGGAGGGGGAAAGGTGAAAGGAGGAAGGCAATAGGACAGGAGGGGGAAAGGTGAAAGCGGGAAGGCAATAGGACAGGAGGGGGAAAGGTGAAAGGGGGAAGGCAATAGGACAGGAGGGGGAAAGGTGAAAGGAGGAAGGCAATAGGACAGGAGGGGGAAAGGTGAAAGGAGGAAGGCAATAGGACAGGAGGGGGAAAGGTGAAAGGAGGAAGGCAATAGGACAGGAGGGGAAAGGTGAAAGGAGGAAGGCAATAGGACAGGAGGGGGAAAGGTGAAAGCGGGAAGGCAATAGGACAGGAGGGGGAAAGCTGAAAGGGGGAAGGCAATAGGACAGGAGGAGGAAAGGTGAAAGGAGGAAGGCAATAGGACAGGAGGAGGAAAGGTGAAAGGAGGAAGGCAATAGGACAGGAGGGGGAAAGGTGAAAGGAGGAAGGCAATAGGACAGGAGGAGGAAAGGTGAAAGGGGGAAGGCAATAGGGCAGGAGGGGAAAAGGTGAAAACGGAATAAAGTGGCAACATTGAGTTCCGGGAATTCCCCTCAATTTTATCTTAAATATATACGTTAGTCTTGATCTCTCATTTTGTATTTAAAGTTAGTAGTGTTTAGATGTTTAATAGAAGAAATCGAAAAACATTTTGTTTTTTGAAGTTTTGTACACATAATATAAATTTACTAAATTTTGCTGATAGGTAATTTAGAATTTTTCATCATCTGATTTATTAACTGCAATTCAAATATTTTTCATAAGCCTTACCACGATGTCGGATAATTCAATTATACAAAAGCAGAAAAGGAAAGCTATCTCTTTGGATACTAAGATCCAAATTTTAGATCGTCTTGCAACTGGAGAAGGTTCAACATCCATAGGTAAATGTGGTATTGTACTGGGTTTTCACGTCTGGAACCAGATGCACTGTATTTTTCATATGCACTGTACTTTTTTTACACAATTTTATCGAGAACCTATCTACCGTGTAAAAACAGAATTGGGTGTACTACTAAAACTTTCCAGTTGTTGAATAATTGCAAGTAGTCGCCGTACAATAAAGTGACTTTAGTTAAGAGGATGGACTCTACGCTTCCAGTGTCCTTCCATTGTGAGCGCTTGAATTCAATCTATGTTTCTTTCTCTTATTCCGTTTGACAAATGAAACTTTATTCTGAATTACCGATACTTTTGTAGCACCATCATTAACAATAGCATTCCTTAAACTGACTCGGAAATCCAGGATGTCTGTTTATCATACACCAGGTGTTAAATTAATATTTTATGCTTAAGGGCTTTGACAGTTTTCTTTATATCTATGTGATTATCAACGAAAATAACCTTTTTATTTTTCAGTGTATGTGGAAGACCGTTGCACTCCGTCGACCAACTTTCCATTAGTTTACGATGTTGATTCTCCTTTCTACGGTTCATCTTCCTCGAAAATTCTTCGATCATCAAAATTCGGTGGATATATAGGTGGCCTGGACTGTACACTGCGTTTGAGGCCTGGAAGTGATGGAGTCATTCTCACTGTCAGAAAAATTGATTTCAGATCTCTTTGCGTAGACAACATTAAGGTAAAATTATTTGATCTGATAGTAATTTAAATTATTAGTGTATCGTAAATACAATGACATATGTGTTGCATTTTAAAACAAATATTTTTACGGATTTGTATTACGTGTTTAATTTTAAGCAATGTTGCCCCACGTTTGTACTTCTTTGGATGAATACTTAATTAATTGAAAATAGTGATAAACTGTATTTTTAATTCTCTTTTTGTGAACAAATAAATTGCATGGGGAAAAAGAAACAGTGTTTTCTGCAACTGCTGCAGAGATATTCATTCCACTTTGATATTTCCTTCAATCTGCTTCTCTTATGTATCCCAAAGAAACTTCTTTATTCTATTGGGGTGGGGCGGGGGTGGCTCAGTCGGTAGCGCGCCAGGCTCGTAATCTGTAGTTCTCAGGTTCGAGTCCCAGCTGGGTCAGCGTTGAGATTTATCTCCGCAAAATTCCCCCCCCTGCCCACGGTCAGTAGGGAACACCGACGGGCTTGGAAAGGCCGCCGCCCGTCGGATGGGACGTTAAGCCGTGGGCCCGTGTGCGGGAGAGCTATACCATGTGCACGTTAAAGAACACGCTGGATGGCCGGGTCACCTCCCCCAACCTTCTCTGAGCCTTCGGGGTCCTTGTGACCTGGCCATTTAGCCCATGGTGTTCAAAAAAGTGCCGCTCAGAGGTAAAACAACCCAACCCAACTCTTTATTCTATTGATAATGCTCTCTTGGTAAAACAACCCAACCCAACTCTTTATTCTATTGATAATGCTCTCTTGGTAAAACAACCCAACCCAACTCTTTATTCTATTGATAATGCTCTCTTGTCTTTTCCCTGCACTTCCTATCCCTCGCCTCCTTCAAGTTATGTTCTTCAGTCTTTCACCATTCCAGAAAGGACTTCACCATAATTCACATTTAAAGACTTAAATTAATAACTATTGAATGTTTAATTAATGATTTTAATTAATACTTACATATACTGTACACTGAGTGTTCATTAAATTATGAAAATGTAACAGAAGAAAAAAGTAAAAAAAAAGATCAATCAAATCTATCTAAATCTGGATTTTTCAATAATGCTCGTGAGTTAGATAGATTTGATTGAGATCTTTAATTTATCTTCAGTCCCATTCTGTCAAAAAACTCTGTTTCAGAAGTTATACAGCTTCGAAGTTAGCTTACACTGACATAACATGGAAAGAGGGGGTCATAATTTAATGAGCATTCAGTGTATAACTCATATGTATCCATAGACTACGAAGGTCTAGTCACATTGTACAACAGAGCACTAACTGGGCAGTGCATCTCGGAGGTAAAGCAGCCCAAATCATTTTTTCTCTTAATGTTCGCAACGAAGAGACACCCAAAGAAAAAGGCAAATTCTTTACATTTATAGTCAAATAACTAGTTTCTTAAAATATTTTGTTGTTCGAAAATGAAACTCAGATTTGCCAATTACATAATCTTACTTTTAACTAGACTGTAGACGTTTGTAATTAATGAAGCAGTATTCGATAAATGGAGACGTCCTCGCTTCGCATGCTTCGATTCGTAGTACGTCATTCGCAAATTTATGACCCATTTTACATTTTATTTGCTAAAATATTCGCAATTGAATCTTTTTCTTGGTGCTAGATACAATCGCCGGGGCAGGCGAGCAGCAGTTGCGCAGTGATGCAAAATGAAAATAAAACTAGCTAAAGTCAGCCGAAATTTGGCGCGAAAGGTATTTCACCTCTCCGCTGAAAACTTTTGAACTTTATAGTAGCCGAAGTGACGCCAACCACCGTTGCCAAATTGACATTCGCAAACGAATAATTCCGTTCCATCACATCTACTTATCAGTTTTTTTTTTACCCAGCAAGGGGTCACATAGGAGGAATCCGCTTACGAAATCTGGGATCAAAAGGCCAAGTATTTGGGGAATTACTGCAGCCCCAAATCTATCGATGAAACTTTATCAATATTTTGCATAATAAGCACTTATTTTTGCATATAATAACTAAATGACAAGATCTCAAGGAAGCCAAGGACTCAGAGAAAATTGGGGGAAGGGGACAAATTAGACAATTAGGAGACAGATAGCAGTCTCCGAGTAAAACCATTCAGCATGTCTTGAACTTGCACAGGGTAAGGGACTCCTTGTACACGGAGACACAGCTTAATGCCCCATCCGAGGTCGGCGGCCTTCATAAGCTCATTGGTGCCCCACTTTCCAACCGAAGTATTCGCAGAGAAAAATCTGAACTCTGACACAATTGTGCATCGTACCAGAGAGCTGCAGATTACGAGCCTGGTGCGTAACCAACCCAATCAAGGTAGTGCACGCGCTGACGACAACATGTCGTCGAATAAATGCATGCATTTTCCTACTGGGGCTCCCCCATCCGTCTTCCCTTTCATCCTTTGTTCGGATATTCCAATTTTTCATTACTAGCTGAACTGAACCCGTCTCTCCCTGTTATCATATCTCTCGTTCTTTACTGATCTAAGGGTTAGTTTCTCAGTACCCCAGGGCCCTTCAACCCCTTAGCACAGAATTAATACTTAAATATGTTGGTGTTGTAATCGTGGTGATAAGAATACAATGGAGATGCCCTAGGCTCGAAGATTGGTGTTCTCTTAGGGACAGGATTTCTTTGGGGGGCACAAAATCAAAAACCGATACGAATTTGTGTGCATTTATTTCGCAATAACTCCAGAACGATTGACTGGATCATCTTGATATTTGTTACAGAAATTCTTCATATAAAAGCACACATCATTTTTAAAGATAAAATAGATCCTTTGATTAGACATGATGACAGTTGTAATCGTCTCAATAGGATACAAAATCCGTAATATAATTTCGTTTTAAATGCTAAAACAATACAGATAGTTAAAATCGGGTTTCATAATGTATTTCTCTCTTTTCTGATCATATTATTTTTTCATATTACGGAGCTAGTTTATCAAATACACGACTTAGCAACAGATTGAAAATTTCGTGTTCGAACTGTACATATGTACAGTTCGAAAATTGATGGGGCGACAGGGAAACTCAAACTGTTCGAACTGTACATATGTACAGTTCGAACAGTTTGAGTTTCCCTGTCGCCCCATCAATTTTACAATGACAGTTTATTATTTTATCTGCGATCCCTTGGCATTGAAAAATAACTGTAAATTGATGGCGCAACTGGCAATGCATATGAAACAGAAAACGTTTCTGTTCGACCTGTTGCCAAGTGGAGCATTTCATAAGATAGCCCCCCCCCCCCCCCCCTAGTGTAAAGGAATGAAATGATCAGAAAAGGGCGAAATATACGATAGAGAAAATCGTTTTCAAATATCTGCATTGGTTTAGTATTTATAATTTGCATTCTTTCAATTACCGCTGTCATTTTCGTTCTAATCAGCTCGTTTCTTTCATCTTTGAATATGATTCGCATCTTTATACGAAAAATCAATGTTATTACTAAAAAAGCCACAAAACCGTAATGAAAATGGCAACACTGGATTTTGCATCGCTTATCGTTTCCTGTAGTAATAGCAAGGTAAATAAATCTCTTTGCTTCTCACAAGCTCTCCTTTCAAGCCGACTGAGACAACAATCTAAAACACGCTCTCAAAGTTTAAGGCCTATACGATATATTTTACGATGAGTTATAGACAAGGGTGGGAATGGGTTCTCAGAATCAGGTGAATGCTCCAGCATCAGTCGAAAAGAGACCCAGTGGCTGACATGGCGATGTTAAGCAAAATTTAAAAATTCTGTTTAAAAGCCAAGTAATTATGATCACAAATATCATAAAGGAGTGGATATACGTAAAATGGATCCATTTCCTATCATTTAATATACGAAACCAATAATAATAATAAATAAACAAATGAAATGAAAACAACTCTGGAATTAGAGGAATGTCATCCCCCGCTTCCACCTCTATTTCTATCCCTGGTTATAGATGCCACAGACAGATACAAAGTCATTTTCTTTATTACAGGAGATGATAACATTACTACAGAAGTCGGCAATGGAATTTTTGCGAATCATCTCAATTACATGTCATACTGCAGCTAAAGATCCAGCTAAAGATCCAGCAGATCTGAAACTACTGATTCATGGTGAAAGAAAAGGAGACTGTCCAGACCATAGAGAGCTTTTCTTGTCCAACCTATTAGATACAGATATAACCATATTAGATTCAGATATAACTTTTAACGTCATAATATTATCAAGATTAATACTGATTACATAACATTAATTTTACATAAATTATTTTCGTACTAATTTCACCGTTCCTGTGGTCGAATGGTTAGCACGCTTGGCTACTAATCAACGGGAATTTGCTACGGGTAGGGAAATCTGTCGTTTCTCTGTGTTGTTTTTCTGCTGACCTCTCCCTTTCCGCATAGACTTTCTATAAAGACTCCTGTAAGACCGCTTGCATGCAGCCACAGTATTTGAGAGGTAATGTATTATTAATATGTACTATTTAGTATTTCGAATTCTATTCCATATTATTTTTTCTAATATTGATTATTTTACTGATTAAATATTTAATTGTATGGTGTGAAATTATTCTAAAGTCAGAATTTATCTCGTGTTTTAACTCTTTCCTGTGAGAAACATTATACCGATTTTCATTGTTTCACTTTGCATATCGAATTGCGTTGTTTCACTTTGCATATCGAATTGCGTTGTTTCGCTTTGCATATTGATTTGCATTGTTTGACTTTGCATATCGATTTGCGATGTTTCACTTTGCACATCGATTTGTGTTGTTTCACTTTGCATATCGATTTGTGTTGTTTCACTTTTCATATCGATTTGCATCGTTTCACTTTGCATATCGATTTGTATTGTTTCACTTTGCATATCGATTTGCAAGAACTTAACGACCAAAGCGAACAGAGGTCTTCGTGTAATAAACTGTTCTCTTCTTGCAGATTGAAAATTCCTATGGAACTGAATTGGCTACTTTTTGCGGCAACGAATACATTCCAAGTAAAGGCAAATCCTACTACAGCAGCGGAGACATGATTATTCGTTATAAGACTGGAACTGGATTTGTCTCGCCCGTCTACGACGGCTTTGAAGTTTTGTTCACAGGCTACCGCTGTAAGTTACTAAGTGCACTGAAACTTCCATTCCATGAATATTGGTGGTTGATATAATTCTCATGTAACCTACTCGAATTTCCTACGACTGCTTTAGAAAGTGTATGCTTATAAACCTTCAGGGAGGAGCTTAGAATTCAGAGGCGTATTTATAGGCCCACAACCCTCACGAGGCGGTGCGTGGGGAGCAAGAAAAAATATAAAATTTATGATGAAACTTGATATGCAACTACTAGTTAAAGGAGCAGCTCGAATTTTTCTTCCTATAGATTTGAACGAATAATAACAGAGGTGGGCAATAAGTTTCTTTTTTAATTAGAAATTCTTTTCCATGATTATTGTGGGCCAGAACTCATTGTCTCAAAGTCTGAGCTTGGTCGTCAACTTCGTTAACATAAAAGACCATGATAGTCATGGCTGGCGACATTTTTCCGTCAGACTAGCGTTTTCTCGTGATAAGACCAACCTCCTGTTTAAATCTTAACACTAGAAATGTTTCCAATGTTATCACAATTATTTTATTTATTTACAATTCTTACAATTATTTTCTCTTCCTCCCTCTTTCTGCAATAGAGGGGAAAATGAATCATATTCAAAATTATTTAGTTGCAACTAAGCAAGCATTTTAATGCAAATATCATTTATGCCCGTATGAAAACAATTGACGCAATATTTTATGAAGAAAGTTTTAAAAATAATTCATGCCGAAACGTCGAATTATGCATTACGAAATTCGAAACAGATGTCAGATATTTATTTTGTACGTTTTCAAAAAGTTAAATTTCAAGTATGTGATGGTGCACACTAAATGAAACCAAAGTGGCCCCCAAGTTTGTTTGTTTTTTTCGGTATGTCGTTGTTAAAACCCCCTCTCCCGCACTTTGCGTACGCCATGCCTACAATTATGGGCGTCGACAAGGAGGAGAGCAAAAGCAAGAGTTGTCTCTCTTTTCTGGAAAAAATTAATCTATGTTAAATAACATGAGGTGTACTAAAAATAAATGCTTTTTCTTTAAAGAAATGTATATTTTATTTTATTTTTTTACATTTTCCTGTCGGAAGCATTTCATTCGTTTTTATTCACTATTATTAAAAAACATTTTATGTGTTTTTAATAAGTTTTTTTGTTTTGTTTTTAGGTATCCTTAGTTGTATTATGATATAATATGCATGGTTCTTTATTCGCAGATGCACTCATAAATGAACGACTCGACATAAATATTTCAATCTCGTAACATCGATTTCTTTATGCAATCACTTTAAAAGGCTTTGCTCCTCCCTGAAACAAATTCCACCACACCCATCCCCAGGAAAACTTTTTGCAGGCGCCCATGTTCAATAACATATTATCATAAATATGAATTGGAAATATGGTATTGGGAATTCGATTCCGTCCTGATACGATATGGTAAGCATTGGAGATGAATAATCAGAGAAGCCGTTGAAGGTTTGGTGACTAGGAAAGCTTTATAAGTGGTATCGGTGGTCCGTTTCAAAGTCAAGATGAGACTTGAAGTTTCGTTTTTTACACCTTTCCTCGTTAATGATTGAAGATTCTGCATTTGAAACCAAATTTTAGAAAGATCCATTTCAGTTTCTTTTGCACAGCTCATCCTGTTCTTCGATGATCTTTTTAACCTTTACGAACGTTCATGATTCTACTTTTTGATCCATCACATTGCATGCATGTTACATGAACAAGGTGCTACGAAAAGCAAAGTTTTGGAATTTTCTTTTGAATTCAGTATTATAGACAAAGAAAGCTATAAATACTGAAGATATTATATTAAATATCTAGAAGAGAATAAAATAACTACAATTAAAACGTCGACACTCGAGTTATCGTGAATGGGCATTGACAGAAATTTTTTGCAGTTTTCAATGTTGAATAGAATTATTATTAATATCGTCATAATTTCACATTAATAAGTAAAAATAACAGGTATGCTTCAGAAAAGAAAAAAAAAATCAAAATTACTTCAAATGCCCTTCTTCATCTATTCCTATGTAACTAGTACACTACATCATAAATAAGGTTACCTGGTCACTACAATAGTTACAACTAACGCATAAGGGTTGGGTTGTTTTACCTATGAGCTGCACTGCTTTTGCACACAATGGGCTAAATGGCCAGGTCACATGGACCCCGAAGGCTCAGAGAAGGTTGGGGGAGGGGACCCACTGGAACAGCTGTTGGGTGACAGATGTTAGCCTCGCGTCAAGGCCATCCAACGTGTTCTTTAACGTGCACAGGGTATGGCTCTCCCGCACACGGGGCCACGGCTTAACGTCCCATCCGACGGACGGCGGCCTTTCCAAGCCCATCGGTGTCCCCTACTGACCATGGGCAGGGCGGGGAATTTTGCGGAGATAAATCTCAACGCTAACCCAGCTGGGACTCGAACCTGGGAACTACAGATTACGAGCCTGGCGCGCTACCGACTGAGCCACCCCCGCCCCACTAACGCATAAGAGTATGACACTAATTTCCTTCATAACTACTCTACCAGATAAAATCAAAGCAGGATCGAGGAAATATAGAAAGAGGGCCACTCCCTGAGAATATTAATAATCGGAATGGAGGAGAAAAAAAATATTAAATATATATATATTTTATTATTATTTCATTTATTATTTTTATTAAATATAAATTTGATTGATTTATTCTAAGAGAATGCAAAATTACGTCTTGTATATATATATATCTCGTGACCCTTGGTTTTTATTGTAATGAGGAAATTACATTTCATTTATTTTTTTATGTTTGTCTCTGTGTATTTTTTATATTTTATTGCAGTTGAATGTAGATATTATTATTATTGTACATAGTTTACAAGACAAATATTTACAGAGAATTAAAATAGTAAAAATTATATACTGGAACCTCGCTTCGGCTCGTCGGTGATTTGATTTTTTTTAATAATCTGACAATATATATAACAAACGTTTAAAAGGATTAGATGACAGTAAAGTTTATATTTAGTGTTTGAGTTTTTTCACCGGTTTATTTTAAAGCAGTGATTCCCAATGGGAGCATTTCAATAAATTCCTATACATGAAAAATATTTTTTCAAATTGTTTCAGAGGGGAAAACTGATTAAAATTTCATTGGTTAAACCATTACCATTTTTTAGAAAAAAGGGCGTTGAGCTCAAAAACGGTTGGAAAAAAATGATCTAAAGTTCCGATCAGGTCCTGATGTTAAAAAAATATGATAGTTTGAAGTATAGCTAATTTAAATACTATTGCGGCTTTTTTGATGCATTTTCAATGAAATGTGTTGTCGAACCTGATAACTAAAATCTTTGGCTTATATGAGAAAAAAAAAAAACAAGGCAAACTTAAATAAAGTTATTGGGCGACTTCCGTCCTTTGTGTGGTATAACCAGGTCTAAAAAAATTCGAAAGGGAAGGGAGGGGGGTAGGCAAGAGACTGGATTTCCAATACAGTATAACATTTTCCCCCTTCGTTATACGTCTTTAAAAAAACTTCTTGAAAAATACATTAAATAAAAATGTTTAATAATTTTTTGTCTCTATTACCTTTATTAGCACCTGGAGAGGGGGGGGACATGGCCCCCTTTCCACCCCCACCACACCCCCAAGATCTGGCCTTGGATATATACCTACCCCATCACCCGGCTTCTTCATGAAAACTGCCCTTTTGCAAATTGCTCTTATAGATTAAGTGGACTATAGATTCGCTCCCCTTCTTTTTTCTTAATTTTTCCAAAATAGTGCCACATGAATGCTTATCCCTTCTTTCATCTCCTTTCAAGTAATTAAAATTCTCCTGTGTGAGGGACATGAATCACTCTTATCCCTTTCTGGATCCACTCCCGTTTTTGCCAACGCTTATAACTCCAACAATTCCGATTCTCTTGTTCGCCTGAAGTAATAAAATAAAAAAAAATACCCCCTCAAACAGCTGCTTGCCACAGAGGTCTGACAGGAACCTGTCAGTTTATTTGCCAAAGTAGAAGGTCTAATACGTCAGTTATATCAATCATACAACTATCAACAGAGTGAGAAATGGGGCTGGGATGGCTCAGTCGGTAATGCAACCTGCTAGTAATCTGAAGTTTTCAGGTTCGAGTCCCAACTGTGCCTGTTTTCAAATTTATCTCCGTTGCTCTCGGCCAAAAAGCGATGGGCTTGGAAAGACCGCCATCCGTCGAATGAGACGTTAAGTTATGGCCCAGTGTGCAGGAGAGCCATGCACTGTGCACGTTAAAGAACACTCTTAATGGCTCTTGACGGGAGGCTATCATCTGTCTCCTAACCGCTGTTCCAGTGGGTTCCCTCCTCCAACCTTCTCTGAGCCTTCGGGGTACTTGTGACCTGGCCATTTAGCCCATTGTGTGCATAAAAAGTGTCACTCAGAGGTAAAACAACTCAACCTAACCTTCTTCTAACCTTCCCTTAGTCCTTGGAATACACAGCTAAAACTGCCCTTGAAAATTTATCTTCTTATAGTGATTGATTTACTACTTATAGTGATAAAATAGTCTTGTTTTTCCAATATTAAGAAGTGTTTTATCTATACGAAATAAATTTGTGTGACGGTTTATTACTTTCGAGTGTTCAATCACTCCACAAGAATCTAGGTAAGTACACAATTCACTATAACGATGTAGTAGTGATGGAGTCTTTAAAATACACAAAATACCTATAATCTAGGTATATATATAATCTAGGTCCTAGCCAATGTGTTTGGCTAGCCATTTGGCCCTAGCCAAATGATCCTTTCCTCCCACTATAATCTTTCCCACCCAATTTTTAGAATGAATCTCCTTTAGTTTGATTATAAAAAACGCCAAAGTTGTCCCCTTCAGAGCCAAAAAAAGGACCCAGTAAAAACAAAATACCCTAGCGGTGATAGAGTGTAAAAATCAGTGTGAAAAAGATGCAGATGTCAAATTTTGAAAATTCTAGTTGCATAGAACCGAGTAAAACTCCAAAAATAAAATCTGAACAATTTCGCAGTGACCCGTAACTGCAGTAATCAATCGTCACACTTTAATTTATTGCGTGTAGGTTGGTTTGGGTTACCTCTGAGCGGCACTTTTTTGCACACCATGGGCTAAATGGCCAGGTCACATGGACCCCGAAGGCTCAGAGAAGGTTGGGGGAGGGGACCCACTGGAACAGCTGTTGGGAGACAGATGGTAGCCTCCCGTCAAGGCCATCCAGCGTGTTCTTTAACGTGCACAGGGTATGTCTCTCCCGCACACGGGACCACGGCTTAACGTCCCATCCGACGGACGGCGGCCTTTCCAAGCCCATCGGTGTCCCCTACTGACCGTGGGCAGGGAGGGAAATTTTGCGGAGATAAATCTCAACGCTGACCCAGCTGGGACTCGAACCTGGGAACTACAGATTACGAGCCTGGCGCGCTACCGACTGAGCCACCCCCGCCCCAATGCGTATAGGTAAGACACTTCTTAGGATTGTAAAAAGAAGACTAATTTATACAATACCGATAGATTTTAAGAGATCAATAATAAGAATAGATTAAAATAATATGCACTAATAATTAACTCTGGTGTTAATTACATTAAGAGCGTTTTTTAATTTGATTCTTTTAGCATGGTACTGCTTGTCCGATGAATTTGAATGCGACAACTTGAAGTGCATATGGAACGGCTTTACCTGCGATGGATATAATCACTGTGGAGATAACAGCGATCAAGAAAACTGCAGTAAGTTGACAATAATGATATTCTTACCAATGTAAAGTAAGAAATAAAAAACGTTTTGTTCTAATCTCATTAACAATGTGATATACTTAAAATAACGATTAATTTGCAACGATGCAATATAAAATTAAACTTCTCGGTGGAAAATAAATGGCATCACCAAAAAATCATTCTTGGATATAGACGACTGAACATTCCTCGATTGTTTAGGTATCAGAAAAAAACGATGGGCATCGGTTGAGTTTGAGGACTGAAGGAGATGACTCTACTCAATAAAGTGTTCGGTTGGGTTGTTTTACCTCTGAGCGGCACTTTTTTGCACACCATGGGCTAAATGGCCAGGTCACATAGACCCCGAAGGCTCAGAGAAGGTTGGGGGAGGGGACCCAGTGGAACAGCTGTTGGGAGACAGATGGTAGCCTCCCGTCAAGGCCATCCAGCGTGTTCTTTAACGTTGGGTTGTTTTACCTCTGAGAGGCACTTTTTTGCACACCATGGGCTAAATGGCCAGGTCACATGGACCCCGAAGGCTCAGAGAAGGTTGGGGGAGGGGACCCAGTGGAACAGCTGTTGGGAGACAGATGGTAGCCTCCCGTCAAGGCCATTCAGCGTGTTCTTTAACGTTGGGTTGTTTTACCTCTGAGAGGCACTTTTTTGCACATCATGGGCTAAATGGCCAGGTCACATGGACCCCGAAGGCTCAGAGAAGGTTGGGGGAGGGGACTCAGTGGAACAGCTGTTGGGAGACAGATGGTAACCTCCCGTCAAACCATCCAGCGTGTTCTTTAACGTGCACAGGGTATGGCTCTCCCGCACACGGGGCCACGGCTTAACGTCCCATCCGACGGACGGCGGCCTTTACCAAACCCATCGGTGTCCCCTACTGACCGTGGGCAGGGCGGGGAATTTTGCGGAGATAAATCTCAACGCTGACCCAGCTGGGACTCGAACCTGGGAACTACAGATTACGAGCCTGGCGCGCTACCGACTGAGCCACCCCCGCCTCACTCAATAAAGAGCTTCAGTATTTTAGCATCAGTACAAGCTGACACCTTTGTTTTACCTCTGAGCGGCGCTTTTTTACACACAGCGGGATTAATAGACAGATCACAAACACTCAGAGATTGTTAGGTGAATGGTATCCACTGGACAGCTATTAGTACGTTCAACTATTATAGATCCATTGGTCTGAAGCACGACTGGATCTGGGAGTATAAGCTGGAATAAGGGTAATAGAGGCAAACAATTATTGACATGAATTTTTCGTGCATTTTTCAAGAGTATTGTTAAAGATCGCTAAAACAGAAGGGGAAATTTATACTATAATAGAAACAGAATCTTTCCTCACCCCACTTTTCTTTTCGCCTTTTCCGACTCGGTTCAGCTACTCGCCTCCCTCCCCCCACACCTTAATTTTTTCTCCATCCGAGCTTGATGGCAAGGTTAAGTGAAAATCTGAAATATAATATTGGATTTAAGTTGATTTATCGATGTTCAGTTTATTGTTTGTGTCTGATTTTCTTTCATATTTTTGATGTAATATTTTATGAATGTGTACATCCATTAACTGAATATATTTCTCTTTTTTTTTCCAGTAGGCACAATGAGGGTTGGCTCCTTCATAGGCGTGTTTATAGCATGCATCTTTGTTGCCACCGTTATCATCGTTGCAGTTGTGTGTATCAGGAGAAGAAGGAGGATTACTGTAGGTACAGTGATGACGTCACCAGTAGTAGCACCACCTCCACCTCCTTATGGTGCCCAGTATCCACCTCCTCAGTTTATAACTCAATATCCATCTGCATCTCCTGCTTACCAGGGAGTACATCCCACTAACCAAACAGAAAATATTAATCCTTTGTATAAATAAGTGATTGTTTCGAAAACTTTTTATTAAAACATTGATCAATGATTAAATTATTGAAGATTAAGCGAGTTTCCACTAATATGAGTATGAAAGTCGTAAATGAAACTTATTATTTTACATACAAATAAACGAATCGTGATCAATGCGTCGTGAATAGATGAAATGTGATGTATTATATATGCTATTAAAATATACACAGTCGTATCAGAATAATATGACCACCTACCATACATATACTATGGTAGATGGTCATATTATTCTGATACGACTGTGTATGTGATGTAGGAAAAAAACTAATTTTTTTTTAGTCATATAATTTTTTTAACTCAACTTCGTAGTGGATTTATTTGAGGAGAAGTAGGCAGAATATGACGAAGGGAGGAATATTCGATTCGAAAAGTGCATAAATTAATAGTACAGTAGTTCATATAAATATCCGAACACTATGGTTGATTACAAAATTCAGAAAAAAATATCTGGCAAAAATATTTTAGAAATTAGTGATCTGGCAACCTTCATGTCACGTGATTACAGAATTCAGGAAAAATATCTAGAGAGTGTACCCAGTTACCGCGTGTGCAGCAACTGTACACGCTCCAGTTACCGTTCACAGCAAACTGGAGCGTGTGCAGTTACTGCACACGCTCCAGTTTGCTGTGAACGGTAACTGCACACGCTCAATATTTCCGTGAGTGAGCCCACACGATCTAGTATCAAAATAATATGACCACCTACAGTCGCTCAAAAAAGTATCCGAACACTATGGTTGATTAAAAAATTCAGAAAAAAATATCTGGCAAAGATTTTTTAGAAATTAGTGATCTGGCAACCTTCGTGTCACGTGACACGAAGGTTGCTAGATCACTATTTTCTATAAAAAATCGTTGCCAGATATTTTTTCTGTATTCTGTATTTTGCCATGTTTACATATGAATGCTTTTATTCATGAAAGATACTCAAAATAATAAAATCAGACTGTGTGGCTTTCAAGCAAATAATTATTTGTATTTTCAACATTTTAAACATGTCTCTAAAAACGAAAACTCTGATTCACTTGAAGCAGGTTGTTCGTAATTCAGCTCTTGCATCATCAATGTCATTTTTATTTCTAAAGTGAATATTTTTTCTGTAATGTTTCTGTTACCATTTGGATGACTGAAATTTTGAATATCTTTTATGATAAAGGCACGGTTCCTAAGGATTTTACCAGCGCTATACTATCCCTATTTTCAAAAAAGATGATCGCACTTCTTGTGATAACTATAGGGGTATCAACCGACTCTCTGTTCCAGGGAAAGTTCTTTCCATGATTGTGCTAATTAGATTTAAGAATCTGGTTGACAGGCAATTGCGTGATGAGCAATGTGGATTCAGAAGTGGTAGGGGATGTGTGGATCAGATATTCTCACTCAGGAAGATTCTTGAGAAGTGTTTAGAGTTTCAGAAACCTTTGGTTGCTAGCTTTGATGATTTCAAAAAGGCTTTTGACTCTGTTTATCGTCGTAATTTGTGGTTGATTGTGAGATCATATGGTATACCAGACAAGTTAGTTAACATATTGAAAGCTCTCTATAATAACACTGAGTCATGTGTGAGAGTTGGTAAGTCTTGTAGCAATTGATTTTAGCATTACTTCTGGTGTTCGACAAGGGTGCATTTTGTCTCCTTTTCTCTTTAGTTTGGTTGTTGATTATGTTATGCGAAATTCACTACGAGGGAAAGATTTTGGCCTTAAATGGACTGGAGATACGAAAATTTCTGATTTAGATTATGCTGATGATTTAGCCCTTTTGACGAATGATGTTGATCAGATGAACTCTTTCATTCGAGCTGTTGATGAGACTGGTAGTAGAGTAGATTTGGTTATAAACAGAGAGAAATCTAAAGTAATGAAAATTGGTCAGGCAAGCTGGGATTCAGTTAATCTGAATGTGTGCAGTCTTGAGCAGATGTCACAGTTTAATTACCTTGGTGGTTATGTAACAGATACTGGTGATGTGCGGCATGAGATTAACAGATGAATAGAGATTGCTGCCGGGACTTTTAAGAATCTATGGAGAGTGTGGAGAACTAGGCGTATACACCTAAAGACTAAAATTAGATTGTATAATAGTTTGGTTCTTTCTAGGGTTAGTTATGATAGTGAAACTTGGACACTTTATAAACAAGATAACAGGAAACTAGATGCTTTTGATTCTAGATGCTTAAGCAGTATCTTAGGCATTAGGTGGTTCAACTTTGTAACTAATGATGAGGTTAGGCAAAGGAGTCGGCAACCTCCTTTAATCAGCATATTGTGCAGAGAGAGACTCCGTTGGTTTGGCCATGTTGCCCATATGGATAATTATAGATTGGCGAATTGGATTATGAACAGTGTGCCTAAAGGCTTCAGAAAGAAGGGGAGACCAAGGATGCGGTTCGCAGACAATGTCAAACAGGACCTTATTATTATTTATTATTTTTATTACTCATTAGAATTGGTGTGCAGTGGCCTGATGCAGCAGATGTAGCTCAGGACAGACTTGTTTAGAGATCTAAATTGCACGGTCTGGTTGGACCTCCGTAGCCCATGGCTGCTTGAGGATGAGGATGAGGATGACAATGCAGTATACATGTGTACATGATCAGTCATGCTGCAATTATTTCAGGAATTGCATATGCTTATGGGTTTATATTTCGAAGTTTTATCATTAAACAATTTACTTAAATGTTCATTTAAATTGAAAGCAGTGACTTACCCAGATTGATGGAACAGGTTTTTTTGAAAAATTCTTTAGTGTTTTGTTAAAATAAATTGTTAAACTAGTGATCTTTAGGAGCAGAATTTCCTTTACACACATAATTGTCTACGTCAATGGTTGAAACATGTATGAAGGCTTTAATCTTTGAAAGAGTGAAGTGGAAATTTCTACTTTGTTACCTTCCACTGGGTATGAAACCTACGCTTACATTACTATTTTTGTTTTAGTGATTTTTAAGAATGTGCAATTTTCGCATTCGCAATGTTTTAAAGCAATATAAGGCCATAACGAATTATGTTTTCAAATGCTAAATTCTGATAAAAAGAGTCAACTACAAGAGTCTTGTGCTCTAATTGAATTGTAACAAGAGAAAGGTGATGAGTTTGATAGCTATTGAAGTTTTTATAATGAAATAAAAACGAAATGCGAACTTATGACAGTTGTTTCCTTTCGTATAATTTTATAGGTTTCTATTTTACAATCATATCTACTTTTCTCGCTACAGTTTCTACCGAATTCATTAGGTAATAATACAATACCTTGAGGTAGATTTAGCAGAAACTGCAACAATATTTTAAAATAAAGTTTTATTTATTTCATGGGCTCATCGGTTGGGTAATTTTCCAGTGGGCTCATCGGTGCAGCCTCGGTGAAATTGTGGGTCGGAAGACTGCGGCTGGGGGCCGTCGGTCCGTGGAACTAAAGAGAGGACGAAATTGAAGGCTCGCGCCTGGGAGTGGGATCCCCGGTCGACGGGCTTATCGATGGAAAAGCCAAACTAAGAGTCTCCACCTCGGGAGCCGAGTCAACTTGGTTCTATATACCATTTTTGTGGCTAACAGGGGAACAGATTAAATTTAGGTTTTGACCGATGGATGAGCCTTCCTTCTATAGGATTGTTCGCCATAGGTAGCCGTGGATGAGCTGTGTCCTTGTGGCACTGTCTTGCCCCGGCGTAAGTAGTGGTGGTGTTCATGGCCTTTTCCCCATAGATGGTGTGCAGCGATATGCTGCGGTACATCTGGGACTTGCCTTTATTTAATGTAATACCAAGACTTGGGAAGAAAATATGACATGGGGATTTTTCATATCATGATGACATATTGAATGTTTCATATGACTGATGGCGACTTCTCCGATCCCGTTTAGGCGTCACGGGCGTCGAGTCAACTTGGATCCTTATATCCTTGTTTGTGGCGACCCAGGACGAAGATTAAATTTAGGTTTTGACCGAGGGATGAACTTTACTTCTATAGTAAGGTTCGCTCTAGAATGTTGTGGGCTGAACTTTACTTCTATAGTAAGGTTCGCTCTAGAATGTCGTGGGCTGAACTTTACCTACATGGTAGTGTCGCTCAAAAAAGTATCCGAACACTACGGTTGATTACAAAATTCAGAAAAAATATCTGGCAACGATTTTTTTAGAAATTAGTGATCTGGCAGCCTTCGTGTCACATGAGATCATTGCCAGATCACTAATTTCTAAAAAAATCGTTGCCAGATATTTTTTCTGAATTTTGTAATCAACCGTAGTGTTCAACCGTAATCAACCGTAGTTCGGATACTTTTTTGAGCGACAGTACTCACTTGTCTCCGACCGTAGATAGTAGTAAATATGGCATTCTCCTTATAGATGGCGTGCAGTCTCTGAGTTGCGATACATCTGGGTATGTCATTTCAATTAATTAATTAACTTTCCGATCCCGTTGGGGGTGGGTGGGTGGGTGGGGGGGTTACTGGAGAAAATATGAATATTCCGACAAAGTATGGACTGCTGGGAATATCAGGTTATGAGTCTGACGCAATACCGACTGAACAAATCCTTACGATTGAAAAAAAAATAAAAAAAAAAAATCGATATTCCTGAACAAATAAAAGTTTTCTCATTTCCATTTGTCTTTCTTTTTGTCTGTCTATCCTGGTTTTTAACGTCAGAAAGGCTCAGACTATTAAGTTCAAATTTTATTTTGGATTTATTATATTTATGGATATTTTCAACCAAATCAGTGACCCGGAGACTATGAATCATGTGGCAAAATAATTAGGGAAATAATAGGACCATTTTCTGGCTCTAACGATTTGAAATCGCATACAGTCCACTCTCGTTAAAAGCGGAAATTGCGTTGCTGGAAATCACCGCGTATATCAAAAACGCGTCAAACGGGAAATATATAACACGCAATAGCCTCTAACAGGAATACCCCAACTTTCAAAATAATAAATATAACATTATTGAACCTGCTTTTTGTACATTCATGTTAAGGGAAAAGAGCAAAAAAAAATTTCGTATTTGTTTAATTAAAATAGTTTATTTACAAAATTTAAACATTTGAATATAAAACACAATGCAGTAGGTTCTAAAACAATAAAACTTATATAATACATGGGCTGGGTCCTTTCCTAAAGTTGGCCGAAGCCCGACCCCCTGATAAACGAAAATGCAGAAACCGAAGGCGCGTTTACAAAAAGTCAACTTGTAATACCTATTTTAGGAAATACGGCCACAAATACTAATGCATAGACCGTAGGTAATCTTGAACGTTAGGAGACTGCTCGTTACTTTCAGCTATTATAGATCTCTCAGTCTGAACGTTAATTGAAATTTTGAAATATTAGAATGGATGATTAAAGATGATTCAGTTTATGCAGTAGCTCTAGTTTCGTTTTATATTTTTGATGCAATGTTTCACGAATACATGCATTAATGTGTACATTCATTAACTGTAATTTTTTCTCCTTTTTTTCCAGTTGGAAGAATAAGAATTACCTCCTTCTTAGGCCAGTCATAAAAATTGTCGCCATTATCGTCATTGCATCTGCTATAAACACAGAAATGACGTCACCAGCTGCTGAAACTCCTTATGGTGCCCAGTCGGCCCAATACCAACACTAGAGACAAGGCCTAAATGCTCTGCTATGATACATAGGATGTTTTATCAACAGTTAGGTTGTCCGAAAAAGAATGGTGGATTTTTGAGAACCAATATGTATGAAAATAATATACATATTCAAAAGAGTAATATTTTACTTGAAAGCGTACCTCACAGAGTTTTGAACATAATTAGTGAATTTCTACATGTTCGTGACTCTGCATATATCCAATTGGTATTTCACTTCTTGTCAATACACGTTGCAGCATATCTTTGTTACTTGCTCAGTTGTTTCTTTTTTTCTTGCTTTCAAATTGTTCAAGTCTTAAATTTTGTCCATGCAAACATAATTCTTTGCAAATCCCCCCCCCCCGCGAAAAAAAAATCAAGGGAGTGCCAGATTAGGGTTCCTTGGTGATCATAGAATTGGACCACCTCTGCCAATTCATCTGACAGGAAATGCTACACTAAGAACTTCCGTAACATCTACTGAGAAATGTGTCGGTGCACAGTCTTGTCTGGTGGGCGCCTATGAAACTGTTTCAGTGGGGGGGGGGGGGGAATGTATAAGTACAACATTCAACTGATGCATTTTATGTACTTGGGGACAATGTTTCCAGAAACCTAATCATTATTTGTCGGACACCCTGTATATTGAATTACATTTCTGGCTTGATATTTTGAATTCTTCAGAATTATATTTCTGACATGATGTTTCTGCCTAGATGGTATTGTCAGTACCTACCACCCTAGCTTGTTATCCAATATGCATCAATCGCCAGATACTAAATCCTAGTTACGAAACAGAAAATGTAATCCGTCGTAAAAATAGGTGATTGTTTGGAAAATTCTATTTAAAAGAGTGATTGATTTTGATGTATATACAAGTAAACAATTTGTGATCAATGCGTTGTGCGTGGATATGTGAAACACGTACACTCAGTGCTCAATGAATTATGACCATCTCCTTCCATGTTATGTGAGTTGAAGTTAATTTCGAAGCTCTATAACTGCTGAAAAAGAGTTTTGTGACAGAATGGGATTGAAGATAAATTAAAGATCTTAATCAAATCTATCTAAATCTCGATTTTGAACAATATTCTCTTAGTTTTTAAAAAGTTATGGAAGTTTGAATATTCAGCAACAGAAATGCCTAACATTAGAATTTAACTCAATTATAATTTGAATAAGAACCATTATTTTACATCATTTAATACAACAGATGCATATTTGAAAAGTTAATGTAAATATTTTTTGATATTTTTCAATTTTCCTAAGACTTGCATTGTTGCTGTTAAATATTCAAAGTACAAAACTCTTTAAGTACAAAGCGAATATTGAAAATCGAGATTTAGATAGATTTGATTGAGATCTTTATTTTATCTTCCGTTACATTTTCTCATAAAACACTTAGTTTAAAAGTTATAGATCAGCCAAGTTAGTTTCTACTTAAAAAAATAATGGAGGGAGTTGGTCATAATTTAATGAACACTGACTGTATAAGATATTGAATTATCCCTGAAAGTAGAAGACGAAATGAATTTTGCATCATATAAAATTGATTTTTTTTTACTCAACTTTGTCTTAGATTTATTTGCAGAGGAGTAGACAACGTAGCCGTCCCGTGGTCGAGTTAGCGCGCTTGGCTACTGATCTAAGGGACCTGGGTTCGAGCCCCGGGTTAAGGCACGGATGTACGTGTCGTTTTTCTGCTGAGGTCCTGCCATCCTCTCAGACTATGACCACAGGAGCCTGTCAGTTATACTATGGCATATAAACTGACAGGCTCCTGTGGTCCCACAGACCTCTGTGGCAAGCAGCTGCTTGAGGGATTATTTATTTATTTATTATTAGACAACGTATGATGACGTGGGGCGAAATATTCGATTCGAAAAGTGTGTTAATACTGGCAACAGTGATGATATTTACGACTTGTGATAGCAACATATCCTAGAATAATTCTGTAATAAATTATCACAGGAAAACTTCCTGTAAACAAGAAACACTTGAAATAATGAGTTGAAAAAAATGGGCTGTCCTTACTGGGATTCGAACTCAGGTCTCCTAGAAGCATGCCGGGCGTCGTAACCGCTAGGGCACCGAGAACTCACTCATTATTTCAAGTGTTTCTTGTCTACAGAACGTTTTCCTGTGATAATTTATTATTGAATTGTTCATATAAGGCTGAGAGCGTGAGTAACAAATACTACTACCATGAAAATGTGGCGGTTTGGCTGCCCAACTCCTGAAAATAGATGGCACCACTGGTGAATCAACAGGAATGCTGATATGCCACTTTGTTAAAGAAATGGTCAGTTTCTCGGTGGTCTAGTGGTTATGATGCCCGGCATGCTTCTGGGAGACCTGGATTGGAATCCCAGTCAGGACAATCAATGTCTTTCACTCATTAAAAAAAAATACCCCCCTCAAGCAGCTGCTTGCCTTCATTGAAGGATGGCCTTCTTTGAAGAAGAGACATGCTGGATGGCCTTCATTGAAGGCTACCATCTGACTCCAAACAATTCCCCAATGGGTCCCCTCAACCTTCTCTTAACTTTGGAATCCTTGCGACCTGATTTCTTAGCCCCTTGTGTGCAAAAAAAAGTGCCTCTTAGAGGTAAAATTACCCAATTTCTAGACAGTGGCGGATAACCGCAGGGGCCCATGAGGTGTTCGCTGGAGGCCCCGAATCTCATGCAGATCTCAAAACTCGATTCTGTTTTCGAACATTTCATTAATATTTTTTCTATTCAGCATAATCAATAGTTACGTACACATCTCGTGTTTTTACTTCAGTTAATACGAAATTTGACATTTTTTTTAAATACACTAAAATGAACAAATAATTATTTTTCGTTTATAATTCGATTTTATTTTTCATTTTTCAGTATTTGCAAGTTTATATAGTTCATATTAAATTTTTTATTATGCATTTCTGTAATTTAAGCTGCTTAATAATTTTTTCCACTCTTAAATTGTAAGATTATTTATAGATTGTTGGAAAATGTCCTCTGAAATGTTTTGCGTCTGGAGATATCCTGCTGCGTCACTGCTTACAGAGCATCGGTTGAGGATTCTTTCTTACTCCTCGGGAAACTGCTTATAAGCTTCCACTCAGCGCCACCAGATGGTACCAGTGCCACTCAAATCCACGTGACACTTAACGCGCTGACATAAATAAGAAACAAATGTTTTAGCAGTTGAATCACTCCCTCTGTGGCAAAGAAGGTCTAAGGAGAAAAAGGCTAGCTTTGCACAAGCGTAAGTGGCTCCGTTCTGCGGAATTTTTCCGAAGCTAAACGTAGCAAATTGATGTGCAGACAAAAATTTGCTACATTTAGCTTCAACAACTGTAAGAGGCGATCTGCGCATGCGCAGTGTAATCATTTTAACCCACTGCAGCTATGGTTTGTCTTACTATTGGTATATATATATTGCGATTTAACCAGTGTTTCCAAATGTCTAACTGTCATGGCTGTTTGGCACAGTGGTAGCTGACTCTAAAGTTATTCAATGAGTGTTTTATCCCGTTCAGGAGTACATTTTACGATACCTGGAAATGCCGTTGTATCTTTATTTTGGGTAATTTTGCAGAATTTTTAAAATTAATATGTAAATTAATACATTTAATCATCTTGCGAATATACATAAGTCAATCCACGAATTTGCCATGTTTAGAGGGCGCTGCAATCGAAAAGTTTATATTACGTCTATGGAAGCTAGCTCTCTTCTCCCTTAGACACTCCTTGGTGTGAGTACCTCGTCAACATATTATGTTGCTTACTCAGAGCAATATCTTAATTTAAAGGGCGGCATCCCATTTTCAATCACTACCCAACGCAACCATCTGTGACATCGATCCTCGGCGATTGCAGCAACTTCTGGCGTCCACAATCATTGCAATGAAATGAGACGGTAATTTCCTTTCTTCCTGTCTGTGGGCTATAACAATCTTTGGTCCTCCCTATGTGGTGGAATGAACCGGAAGTAAATTCCGCATTCTCAAGGAGTGTGAGTACCTCGTCAACATATTATGTGGCTTACTCAGAGCAATACCTTGATTTAAAGGGCGGCATCCACTTTTCAATCACGACCTAATGTAACCATCTGTGACATCGATCCTCGGCGATTGCAGCAATCTCTGGCGTCCACAATCATTGCAATGAAATGAGACGGTAATTTCCTTTCTTCCTGTCTGTGGGCTATAACAATCTTTGGTCCTCCCTATGTGGTGGAATGAACCGGAAGTAAATTCCGCATTCTCAAGGAGTGTGAGTACCTCGTCAACATATTATGTGGCTTACTCAGAGCAATACCTTGATTTAAAGGGCGGCATCCACTTTTCAATCACGACCTAATGCAACCATCTGTGACATCGATCCTCGGCGATTGCAGCAATCTCTGGCGTCCACAGTCATTGCAATGAAATGAGACGGTAATTTCTTTTCTTCCTGTCTGTGGGCTATAACAATCTTTGGTCCTCCCTATGTGGTGGAATGAACCGGAAGTAAATTCCGCATTCTCAAGGAGTGTGAGTACCTCGTCAACATATTATGTGGCTTACTCAGAGCAATACCTTGATTTAAAGGGCTGCATCCACTTTTCAATCACGACCTAATGCAACCATCTGTGACATCGATCCTCGGCGATTGCAGCAATCTCTGGCGTCCACAGTCATTGCAATGAAATGAGACGGTAATTTCTTTTCTTCCTGTCTGTGGGCTATAACAATCTTTGGTCCTCCCTATGTGGTGGAATGAACCGGAAGTAAATTCCGCATTCTCAAGGAGTGTGAGTACCTCGTCAACATATTATGTGGCTTACTCAGAGCAATACCTTGATTTAAAGGGCGGCATCCACTTTTCAATCACGACCTAATGTAACCATCTGTGACATCGATCCTCGGCGATTGCAGCAACCTCTGGCTCCACAATCATTGCAATGAAATGAGACGGTAATTTCCTTTCTTCCTGTCTGTGGGCTATAACAATCTTTGGTCCTCCCTATGTGGTGGAATGGACCGGAAGCAACTTCATCAACCCTACCCACAGTGCATTTAAGACAACGCAACTGGCAAATATTTATATTTACATTAGAAAACAGTTCTTTGAATGGCCTGGTCGCTCGACGCAGTCAACAAAAAAAAATGATAAATACCCCTCAAGCAGCTGCTTACCATAGGGGTCTGACAGGAGCTTGTCAGTTTATATGCCATGGTAGAAAGTCTGTGAGGATGGCAAAACCTCAGCAGAAAAGCAACAAAAACATCCATGCCTTACCCGGAGCTCGAACCAAGGTCACTTAGATCAGTAGCCAAACGCGCTAACCAATAATCTGGCCAGAAAAAAACTAAAATGTGTCTCGAAGGGACAGGATTTCCATTGCAAGTATAGCATTCTTCCCTTCCCCCTCCATCCGTTTTAGTGGTCTTTAAAAAGTTTCTTGAAAAATGCCTGATATACTGCATACATTAAAGTTTAACAATTTTTGTCTTCACTACCTTTACTAGTATTCTCAAGGAGGCGTTTCCTCGCCCCCCCCCCCTTCCTCTAGAACTAGCCATATTTCATACCCAGATAAGCAGAAGTACACTTCGGTTTGAAATATGCATTTCCAGTAATAAGTCTGCTTTATGTCATTTAAAAATGTTTAAATATTACTTGCCAAGAAGATACGTGGCAAGTAATATTTAAACATTTTTAATTGCATATCAATTGCTTATCAATTTACTTTCATAACAATTGCATAAGAAATTGTAGTTTAATAAATAGTTTTTATGTATTAAGAAAAAAATTACATGAACTAATTTTATAAAATCACTGGCATCTAATAACCAAGGTAATTATTTTCTTTAGTTCAATTGACAATCAAATTCCCTACCGCTACCGAAATAATTGCTAGATTCTAAATAAACATTTCTAGACATATAAAAAATTTTTATGGTTTATGGCAGGCATGGCCAACATACGGCCCGCGTAATGAATTTATGTGGCCCGCGAACAATTTTTCAATATTAACATTTAACTTCTAGTAATTAATCGAATGAATTCTCGATACTTCTATATTTTTTAAAAAAGATTCCGTTATAAAGAATTAAAACTTTTATACTCATCTGCACTCGATGTTCAAGCGACGTTGCCAGCAGGCGAGTAAAATATTTTTGCATAGTGCAAAAATATTTAAAAAATCGATCATGTTACAAATGTAGTTGTGAAATTAGTGAATTTCCTACGATCAAAAGGATTAAATCACAGGCAATTTATTGATCTCCTTGAAGAACTAAATACCAGTCATTTAGATGTACTATATCACAATAAAATCCGTTGGTTAAGTTTGGGAAAAGTTTTAAGACGTGAGTGGGACCTTCAAGAGGAAATAAAAATATTTTTAATGCTTAAAGAAAATGAGGATTTTCCTGAATTATTAGATCCAAATTGGATTTGTGATTTAGCATTTTCTTTGGATATTCTCACACATTTGAACGAATTTAACACATGTATACAAGGAAAAAATTTATTTGCTCATGATTTAATACAGAAATTAAGAGCTTTTAAAATGAAGCTTAGCCTTTTTTCTACAATTCTGGCTGAATGTAAATTTGATCATTTTCCAACGTTACAGACCATATCTTTAAATATTTTAAAAGAAAAGGTTAAAACATTTAATAAAAACATCCTTGCACTAATGACAGATCTCGAGCAGAGATTCGATTGCTTCAAAAAAATTGATAAAATTTTATCTATTATCCGAAATCCATTTTCTGTACAAGTTGATGACGTTCCTGTTGATATACAATTAGAAATAATTAATTTACAATGTGATGAATTATTATATGATAAATATCGAGAAGAGCAAAAAAATTTGTGTAATTTTTATAAGCAATTGAATAATGAAAAATATGGAAATTTAAAAAAACTTGCCAAGACGTATTTAGTAATCTTTAGCTCAACTTATATTTGTGAACAAACCTTTTCTTTAATGAATCTAATTAAAAGTACAACAAGATCAAGATTGAATGATTTACATTTGGAGGCTGTGTTAAGAATATCTACTACAAGTATAGAACCAGATATTAAAAAAATAATAAGCGATGCAAACCGCCTCAACACGTCGCATTAGTTATTATGTTAATTTGTTGTATTGATTTACTTAGAATTATTCATAAACAAATTTCATAATAAAATTTTGTTTACTTAAAGAAATAAGTGTTTTGCTTAACATTTTTCAATTTTAATATTTCGTCCTGCCCGTGAAAATATTTTTTTTCCAATCCGGCCCGTGAAAATATTTTTTTTTTCCAATCCGGCCCGGGGGCAAAAACAGTTGGCCATGCCTGGTTTATGGAAATTTTTAACATGTAGTATTTTTAGTAGAGATAGATAATGATATATATTTACAGATATTTCACTAAGAAATATAAATAATACCGATAAATTGTTTCAAATATTATTCGATAATTTTAACACATTATTTTACAAAGCGATTTTGACAATTTTAATATGTGGAAATTAATAATGAATATTACCGCTTTAATTATAAGAAAAGATATTATATTTCATATTTGCTATATTAAAATTTTGTTTGGTATAACAGCTCCAGGAATAATCTGGTAAGGATTTCAGGGTACCTGGAAATTCTATCGAAATAGAATAGAAATGTAGTCGCAGCGAGACCCTCGTTGCTCTGTGGCTCTTTTACTTTTACTTGGTAATCAGCAACAAAGTTATAAAGTCGTTAACGTTTTCAAAGTAAGCCTAGATGCTTGGTAAATTAAACGTTCAGTTAATTAAGCAAATTTAACGATTCAATTTATTTTACACTCTGGTATCTTATAGAATACATTTTGTGTAGTAACGGACGTTCTTTCCAATGTACAAGTAAAAACAGTGGTGTTACGTAATGCATTTTCAATTTATTTTTTAATACACTGAGAAAAGACGCAATTTACACACACGTAAAAAAACATTATTTAGCAATCTTGGAATTGATTGTTGTAGTATTGCTACGAAATTAAACTTGTCAGATTTCGTTTCAATGTTCTTCATTCACTTTACCTTCCTAATGTTAATTAATTTTACTTATACGTACATGACCGGATTTAGGGGAAAGAAGGAAGCCATCCCCTCAGGAATATTAATAACCCGACTTCAAATAATAGAAATGAACTCTAATAATCATGCATATTTCAGAGAAAAAATCAAATTTGGGATTTTTCCCGAGATCTCCGGCCAGGATTACCTCTAAGTGCAGGGCGGGGCAGGGGTGGCTCACTCGGTGGCGCGCCAGGTTCGTAATCTGTAGTTCCTAGGTTCGAGTCCCAGCTTGGTCAGTGTTGAGATTTATCTCTGCAAAACACCGCCCTGCCCACGGTCAATAGGGGGCACCAATAAAGTGTAAAGGTAAGGACGCCGTCCTCGGTAAAAGGACCGTGGTCCGTCGGATGGGACGTTAAGCCGTGGCCCCGTGTGTGGGAGAGCCATACCCTTTGCACTTTAAGGAACACGCTGGATGGCCTTAACGAGAGGCTACCATCTGTCTTCCAACAGCTGTTCCAGTGGGTCCCCCAACCTTCTCTGAGCCTTGTGACCTTTCCATTTAGCTCATTGTGTGCAAAAAAGTGCCGCTCAGAGGTAAAACAACCCAACTCCTAAGTGCAAATCGTCACCATTTCTGCATCTTAGAGTTAGCGTGATCCCCTATCAGTCAGTCACTCACAATCGCCTCTATATATGATATGAAAATTTCAATACAATGATTCAGGGCCCTATCTAGGTTGGTGGCACTCCTTCTGAGAGCATTAATAATCGATGGAAATAAAAAAAAATATTATACACAGATATTAAACACATGCTACAGAATTTTTTTTTTTAAAGTCGCTTAAACGGTGCAAAAATTCATGTACCGGAGTCGCTATCCGGTCAGTTCCGGCTCAATCCAGTCACTCCCCCCCTCCCCCTTAACATATACACAATTTTCTTCTGGAAGAACGGTACTAAAGAATATCTTTAACTATGATCCAAGACAAAACTTAATAGTTTGAAACGTTTGTTCATTTGAAATGTATGGTGTTGTACTTTTAAACGCCAACCATCTACTGTAACTTCAATCCGCAACTTCTACATAATATCAAGATTATAATATTTTTTATTCTTTAGATTCCACATGATTTTACAATATCCATCGAGAATGAACAACACAATATTTTTGTGCATACGAATATAAAAAAAAATGAAGTTTCTTCGCCTGGGCTAAAACGCACGAAATTTGCCAGTGGTATTTGTCCTAATGTTTAAACTGAGTGTTAATGCAATTTACGTGCCCCAGATAGTCTGCTTTCCCTCATTACCCTTTGAATCTTCAGGCACTAGATGGCGTTAGCAGGTCCTGTCCCTTCCTGTTTTAATGATATGTGCAATCGGTGGTTTTAGTTTGGTTTCTCGTTTAACAGGGAAGACCTTCAAAACTTGCAATGGAAGGTAAGTTGGCAGGAATTAACTTCGCACTACTTATTTGTCAATAAAATTTTCCCATTTCTTTGCTGAGTGTTTACTATAATTGCCCATGCCTCGAAAATAGGGTAAATACAATCAAAAACATGCCTTATTTCTAATCCCAGTATTCACCGTCAGCCACTTTGATGCTGCTAACATGGCGGTCTGTAAATGGTAGCTAAGTAGTCACTAGAAGGAGAGCTATGCACCAATCCCCTGTGATGATGCATAGAACAGGCCAGGCCTAGCACCTAATGTCCGACCCCGCCTTCTCGTGGTGCAGACCGTTAGTACCTTTCAAAAGAGATACTCTCTTGTGGAAGTGAACGGAAGGGGAGGGCTGCCAGATTAGTGTGGCCTACTGATCTTGACAACTATGGCTACTTTTCTTTTTTTTTCTACCCTGCTGAGTAGTGGTCAACCACACAGGGTCCTGGTGCTGACCATATAAACCCACTGGACTGGACAGATATATGGCTCTGAGCTTGATTATGGATCCTGATTTTGCTGCACTGGTGGGCTTCTGTGGAGGGAAAATCTTCCGCTGTGTTTTCTGTTTGTTTGTGGGTTGACAGCCCCAAGTGAATAGATTCACAGGATATGTTTATCAGCTGGTGGATAATCCTGAGCAGAGGTCATCGCAGGCACCTGAACTCTTAGCTTCTATTGGCATCGTCAAATTCTACATTGGAGGAAGTCTTCCAGTGTAGATGGCTTCAGCCTTTAGTGGTGGGGGAACGGGTCTTTGCCCCATGTCTGCGATTAGGGGGCTGTTTGATATTGTCGGCATTCCCTCTCTCAATAAACATAGTTTCTTTAAACATCCTACTAACCATTTTCTCTCCATAGGTAGTTGGAATGTGAGGACTCTGCACAGAGCTTTTTCTCTTGATGTCCTCACACAAGAATTTCACCATTATAATTTAGATATTCTCGGCTTGCAAGAGACCAGATGGACAGATAAAGGTCAGATTCTTAAAAATAATCTTAAATTTCTCTTTTCAGGCAGGGACGACAATAAGCATCACCAAGGCATGGGACTGCTTCTCAGCAGACACGCTAGTGATGCTCTTTTAGGATATGAGTGCATTAATGAAAGGTTTCTTACAGCAAAATTTCAGACAAGCGTTAAAGACCTGAATGTTATCTGCTGTTATGCCCCCACTGAGGATGCCGATGAGGATGAGAAGGATAGATTTTATGAACAACTTCAGGATATTTTGAATTCTGTCAAGAAAGGAGATATTACCCTTGTTCTTGGTGACTTCAATGCCAAAGTTGGTACTGACTCTGACTATTGGGGAGGAGTGATTGGCCCTTTGGTATTGGTAGCTGCAATTGCAATGGGCAACGTCTCCTACAGGTAAGTAAACTCAATGGTTTCAGAATAACTAACAGATATTACAAACACCGCGACATACATAAGTACACATGGGTTTCACCTGATGGGCTGCATAGGAATATGATTGATTATATATTAATTAACAGCAAATGGGCTAGTTCTGTTAGGAATACCAGGGCATATAGGGGAGCTGAAATTGGATCTGATCATTACCTAGTTAAAAGTGTCTTGCAACTTAAACTTAAAAAGTGTTGTGCTAGGGTTAAAAAATTTGCTTTAATACTGAAGCTCTGAAAGACCCAGTTATAGCCAAAGCTTACCATGATAGGTTACTTAGTCATTATGACAGTCATGGTTTGCTTACTACTGAAGTTGAGGAAGAATGGGATCATTTTAAACAGGCTTTTTTGGACACTAACAGTACTCTTTTAGGAAAAAGGGAGCAGAAGAGACAGAATTATCTGAGTGATAAGGCACTTGAGCTTATTTCGGAAAGAAAGAACTGCACGAATGTCCTTAATCAATACCCTACTAGTCCTAATAGAAAGCATTACAGAGAACTTAATAAACGTGTAAAAGATCAGTTAGCTGCTGATAAGAATCTTTGGCTTGATGGTTTGGCTGACAAAGCCGAGGAAGCAGTTAGACAGCACAACAGCAGAGAGCTGTACCAGATAGTTAATGTTTTGTGTGGTAGAAAACGGACAGGTATACAGGGATTGAAGGATAAACAAGGTAAGGTTATAGAAGGTGAGGATTCTGTCATGGCTAGGTGGGCTGAGCATTTCAGTGATGTTCTAAACAATGCGGTTAGTTCTATTCCCATTGTTTGCAATGATGATAGATGCATTGGTGGCTTTAATGTTGGCCCTATAACACAATCTGAAGTTATTTTGGCTATTTCTAAATTTGAACTTCATAAATCCCCAGGGGTAGATGAAATTACTACGGAAATGCTTAGAGCTGGGAATGTTTCAGTTACCACTTGGATGACTGAAATTCTGAATATCTTTTATGATAAAGGCATGGTTTCTAAGGATTTTACCAGAGCTATCCCTATTTTCCAGAGTAATCCCTATTTTCAAAAAAGGTGATCGCAGTTCTTGTGATAACTATAGGAGTATCAGCCTACTCTCTGTTCCAGGTAAAGTTCTTTCCATGATTGTGCTTAATAGAATTAAGAATCTGGTTGACAGTCAATTGCGTGATGAGCAATGTGGATTCAGAATGGGTAGGGGATGTGTGGATCAGATATTTTCACTCTGGCAGATTCTTGAGAAATGTTTAGAGTTTCAGAAACCTTTGGTTGCTAGCTTTGTTGATTTCAAAAAGGCTTTCGACTCTGTTGATCGTCATAATTTGTGGTTGATTGTGAAATCATATGGTATACCAGACAAGTTAGTTAACATAATGAAAGCTCTCTATAATAACACTGAGTCGTGTGTGAGAGTTGGTAAGGCTTGTAGCAATTGGTTTAGCATTACTTCTGGTGTTCGACAAGGGTGCATTTTGTCTCCTTTTCTCTTTAGTTTGGTTATTGATTATGTTATGCGAAATTCACTTCAAGGGAAAGATTTTGGCCTTAAATGGGCTGGAGATACGAAAATTTCTGATTTAGATTATGCTGATGATTTAACCCTTTTGGCAAATGATGTTGATGAGATGAACTCTTTCATTCGAGCTGTTGATGAGACTGGTAGTAGAGTAGGTTTGGTTATAAACAGAGAGAAAACTAAAGTGATGAAAATTCGTCAGGCAGGCTGTGATTCAGTTATTCTGAATGGTTGCAGTCTTGAGCAGGTGTCACAGTTTAATTATCTTGGGAGCTATGTAACAGATACTGGTGATGTGCGGCATGAGATTAACAGACGAATAGGGATTGCTGCCGGGACTTTTAAGAATCTATGGAGAGTGTGGAGAAATAGGCGTATACACCTAAAGACTAAAATTAGACTGTATAATAGTTTAGTTCTTTCTAGGGTTAGTTATAGTAGTGAAACTTGGACACTTTGTAAACAAGATAACAGGAAACTAGATGCTTTTGATTCCAGATGCTTACGCAGTATCTTGGGCATTAGGTGGTTCAACTTTGTAACTAATGATGAGATTAGGCAAAGGAGTTTGCAACCTCCTTTAAGCAGCATATTGTGCAGAGACAGACTCCGTTGGTTTGGCCATGTTGCCCGTATGGATAATTGGCGAATAGGATTATGAACAGTGTGCCTAAAGGCCTCAGAAAGAAGGGGAGACCTAGGATGCGGTGGGCAGACAATGTCAAACAGGACCTTGTTAGAATTGGTGTGCAGTGGCCAGATGCAGTAGATGTTGCTCAGGATAGACTTGCTTGGAGAACTAAATTGCACGGTCTGGTTGGACCTCCGTAGCCCATGGCTGCTTGAGGATGATGATGATGAACATGGCGTCGTCTTTAACTGCTTCCCAAAAGCTGAGTAGACGGTTGTCCCCGCTTATTAGAGGATTTTATAATCACATTTTTAAGAAGTGAAAAGGTTTCGGATTCGTTTTTTTTTAGCAACACTTCAGGTGGTAACCCTCTCAAAACAACAGAGTTTATAGTGGGGATTTCGCTTTTGTAGAGGGAGTTACTAAAGAATTGTTATAAAAATAATAACTGGAAATTCGAGCCTATGGCAAAATGTGAGCCGTCATAAATATTTTCGTCGGCATCCCAAATGCAAAAAATCCTTACATTTTAACGTAGAAAAAGTTAAAGTTTAAAAATTCAAAACGTAGCTTGCAACGGGGGTTCGTGAACTTGACAGGGGAGATATCCAATCAAACTGTGAGTTTAGTTCCCCATACAGATCTACAAAAATATTTGTTTATAATCAACTTATAATAGGCACGTAATCAAGGAGTTAGGTATACACACCTTACCCCCGAAATTCTAAGTTGAAAAAAAATACAAATTCTGAAAATTAGAAAATTATTACTTTAAAAAAGATCTTTTTGTTCATTTAACATTTTAAATTTCAATCTATTGATACTGAAGAACTAAAAATTGATGTCTAGAGGTGTTTCAGGTTCTTACATTTCAGAAAACTTTCGAAATTCCGGGAGGCATAAAAATAACAAAAAAATTCTTATCAACCAATGTTAAAATTGTCCCCAGCAAGATTCCCAATTGCAGGCATATGATTGCACACTTCAAAATACAGAATAAGGAGGAAAAACAAATAAGAAACTCAAATGAAAAACCCAGGAAGAAAAAAAAATATTACAAGGCAAACGAAAACCGAACTAGTGAAGAAAATGTCACAGTGATAAAAAAAAACAATGGCACAATTCAGAAAAATCACACTCTGAATGCATGATCCCACTGCTTAAATCTATTTTCAAAGCATTAATTAACAACAGTTAACAGATAAAAAAGAAATTAAAAATGTCATTGGTATAATACAAAAAAAATCACTGAAGAATCAAATTATGGGAAAAAAATAGCAAGTTACCTCCCCCAATGGTACTCTAATACATAAGAACATGCTTAAGCAAATCTGCAACACATGCAGCGTCTACATTATCACCGTACAAGAAATGAAGGCTACAACACCTATAAGAACCCGTATGTCACAAACCAGAAAAATGACAGTAATAGAACAGTAGGAGGCATGGTCACATTAAAACACCACGCGTTTCCTCAGATGGAAATTCCTCTCTAGTACCAACATGATCTTTTTAAAATTCAAGCAATAAAAGTAAAAAACAACCAACGTCAAGTCTAAATAATTAATTTCTACAATCCAAGGAATAAAATCCATTTAGTTAAATTCCAAGATATTTTAGATCAATGTCCTAATTTCTGAGGTACTTCAATTTCCACAGTGCCATGTGGAGGGTTGGGTTATTTCACATCTGAGTTGCACTTTTTTTGCACACAATGGGTTAAATGGCCAGGTCACATGGACCCCGAAGGCTCAGAGAAGGTTGGGGGAGGGGACCCACTGGAACAGCTGTTGGGAGACAGATGGTAGCCTCCCGTCAAGGCCATCCAGCGTGTTCTTTAACGTGCACAGGCTCTCCCGCACACGGAGCCACGGCTTAACATCCCATCCGACGGACGGCGGCCTTTCCAAGCCCATCGGTGTCCCCTACTGACCGTGGGCAGGGCGGGGAATTTTGCGGAGAAAAATCTCAACGCTGACCCAGTTGGGACTCGAACCTGGGAACTACAGATTACGAGCCTGGCGCGCTACCGACTGAGCCACCCCCGCCCCGCCATGTGGAGGTCTCATAAAATTGATGGAAGAGACGAAGTCATGGAACAGCTAATTGAAACTAACAATATCTTTTTTCTGAATGACTTCTGTCCTACTTTTTATCGCTATGGAAAGAGAAAGTGTGCAATAGATTCCACACTTGAGGATGCCAATTCCTCCTCCGCCTGTTCGCATGGAAGACTTGAGAGTATGGGGAGTGACAACATTCCCTTAGTGATCACACTTCCCACTAGTAAATTCTAAAAACACAACAAAAGAAGTGTAACAACTACAAACTGGAGAAAATACTCAGAACTTTGGAAGAGACAAGATTAAAAAATAGACAACTATTAAGAATTCATAGAAAACATAACTCTACAAAATGAAAAAAATTGTGCAAACACTTATATCAAAATTTCAAATAAAAACTTGCCACATCAACCCACTTGAAACGAAAAAGCTAATTGCATTAAGAAGGAAGAAAACAAAAAGAATAGCCAGGAGAACACGAAACTTCTTTCATATCTTGGATACCAAAATCACCAACTACAGAAATGAGAATAAAATTTATAAAAAATGGTAAAAATCAAGTTCCAAACTTTGGCAGATCAACCTTTCACTCCTATCCCCAAAGATATGGAAATGCTATCAATGGTCTAATGAAGGCAATTTCGCCTCTTCATGATTGGCAAAAGATATATATCTGACACAATCCATCACTCCTGAGAACCTGGCAAACAGTTTTATCAGGAGAAAGAAGATGAATATAGCTGTGAACAAAATCAAAACATCATAAGAGCACTGAAAAAAAAACGCAAACAGAGAGCAGTGCAAAATCATTCTTTTAAATTTAAACTCCACTTCCACAGAACTGTCCTATGCATTAAAAAGTCAAAAATTTCTACCTCCGGTTTAGAGGCCCTTCCATCCCGACCCCTTTTACATTTTTCCAGCTCGATTGTGTTTCTTCCCCCCCCCCCCAACCCTCAAAATTTTCATAAAACCGGGCTGTAAGAGGTTGGTATAGTTATTTGGAGCGGCAATCCCTTGTACCACAAACTTGAAGAAAACCTCCGGCAAACCATAAAAAACACCTAAGTTTTCTTCACAAAACGCCATCTCAAACTTTCAAACAAATAAACGGTGCTGATGCCAATTATCAAAGATAAACTTATTTAATTAATAGAATCACATAGAACAGCAAGTATTATCATCAAAAAAGAACCCAAATCTAAAAAAAAAATTCGAGATCAACTTACTCAACAATCACACAGAACTTACTAATCGTAAGCGAAACACTATCTTGGATTGCTTACTACTCCAATGTCTTACGAAGAGGAAAAAAAATTATTTGAACTACTCAGATCTCTTGTTCGTTGATCCCTTGAAGCTTATGGGGTTGTAAAACAAAGTGTCTGCTAAACTTATGCACATCTTAGGCTCCAAAACTAAAATATACTCTTCATCTGACATCCAATGCCTCATAAACTACACAGAAATAATTTAGAAATTACACAAAAAAATTTAGAAACTACACAAAAATAATTTAGAAACTACACAAAAAAATTTAGAAACTGCACAAAAAATAATTTAGAAACTACACATTACAAAATTTTGAGATTCTGCACTGGGCAACTTTCAACCTGCCCTAGTATTATGCTGCTGGCAGAGACTGGTATCCCCACTATAACAATGAGAGCACAAGAACAACTTTAAAAGAATTTTCTAAAGAATTACAACCAAACATACAAAGCATCCACTTTTCACTTAAATCACAAAAAAACAGGAAGCATGGCAAAAGATATAAAAGAGCATCCACAATTTTAAAAAAAGTTATCGAACTATAAGGAAAATTTAATTGCCTCTCAAAAACTCTACCTTGGATAATTTCAACAAGTTTTTTTTAGTTCGATTAGTACTAATGAAATATTATAATTCGCATTTTTTAAATCCTTAGGTGGTTTTAATTTACATTACTAGAGTGCTAAATATGGAAAAGGCGAAACTTTTAACGAATATTACAAAATTTGAAATTCCTGTGGTAGTGTGTTGGGTTGGGTTGTGTTGTTTTACCTCTGAGCGGCACTTTTTTGCACACCATGGGCTAAATGGCCAGATCACATGGACCCCGAAGGTTCAGAGAAGGTTGAGGAAGGGGACCTACTGGAACAGCTGTTGGGAGACAGATGGTAGCCTCCCGTCAAGGCCATCCAGCGTATTCTTTAACGTTGGGTTGTTTTAGCTCTGAGCGGCACTTTTTGCACACCATGGGATAAATGGCCAGGTCACATGGACCCCGAAGGCTCAGAGAAGGTTGGGAGAGGGGATCCACTGGAACAGCTGTTGGGAGATAGATGGTAGCCTCCCGTCAAGGCTATCCAGCGTGTTCTTTAACGTTGGGTTGTTTTAGCTCTGAGCGGCACTTTTTGCACACCATGGGCTAAATGGCCACGTCACATGGACCCCGAAGGCTCAGAGAAGGTTGGGGGAGGGGACCCACTGGAACAGCTGTTGGGAGACAGATGGTAGCCTCCCGTCAAGGCCATCCAGCGTGTTCTTTAACGTGCACAGGGTATGGCTCTCCCGCACACGGGGCCACGGCTTAACGTCCCATCCGACGGACGGCGGCCTTTCCAAGCCCATCGGTGTCCCCTACTGACCGTGGGCAGGGCGGGGAATTTTGCGGAGATAAATCTCAACGCTGACCCAGCTGGGACTCGAACCTGAGAACTACAGATTACGAGCCTGGTGCGCTACCGTGGTAGTGTGTGAAGAGACTTTCCACTGACAGTAACAATCTGCCGCCTTTTCTCAGAAGAATGTGAGAAAAGAAACTTTTTTAAACTGCTGGAATGAAAGACAAATACTATTTATGTTCTATAAGTACTAATAAAATAGTACTGATTGAATTTCCCGATCATTATTTGAATTAAAACTTTTGAAGAGCCCAAAATGAGGTAAACGAAAACTTTCATACTCTTGAAAAAGAGATTTCCATATTCCTCAAAGGCGATCGTCTGCTTCTTGTTATTAATTATATATATTACAGAGAAAAATGGCGATTTTAGGAAACATTTGTTAAGACGTTTTTTTATCGAATTGGATTAAAAATTCTAACACGGAAATGTTTCATCATCCTCAAGCAGCCATGGGCTACGGAGGTCCAACCAGACCGTGCAATTTAGTTCTCCAAGTAAGTCTGTCCTGAGCCACATCTGCTGCATCTGGCCACTGCACATCAATTCTAATAAGTCCTGTTTGACATTGTCTGCCCACCGCATCCTAGGTCTCCCCCTCTTTCTGAGGCCTTTAGGTACACTGTTCATAATCCTATTCGCCAATCTATAATTATCCATATGGGCAACATGGCCAAACCAGCGGAGTTTCTCTCTGCACAATATGCTGCTTAAAGGAGCTGGCAGACTCCTTTGCCTAACCTCATCATTAGTTACAAAGGTTGAACCACCTAATGCCCAAGATACTGCGTAAGCATCTAGAATCAAAAGCATCTAGTTTCCTGTTATCTTGTTTACACAGCGTCCAAGTTTCACTACCATAACTAACCCTAGAAAGAACCAAACTATTATACAGTCTAATTTTAGTCTTTAGGTGTATACGCCTATTTCTCCACAATCTCCATAGATTCTTAAAAGTCCAGGCAGCAATCCCTATTCTTCTGTTAATCTCCTGTCGCACATCACCATTATCTGTTACATAGCTCCCAAGATAATTAAAATGTGACACCTGCTCAAGACTGCAACCATTCAGATTAACTAATCACAGCCTGCCTGACCAATTTTCATCACTTTAGTTTTCTCTCTAACCTACTCTACTACCAGTTTCATTAACAGCTCGAATGAAAGAGTTCATCTCATCAACATCATTTGCCAAAAGGTCTAAATCATCAGCATAATCTAAATCATAAATTTTCGTATCTCCAGCCCATTTAAGGCCAAAATCTTTCCCTTGAAGTGAATTTCGCATAACATAATCAATACCCAAGCTAAATAGAAAAGGAGACAAAATGCACCCTTGTCGAACACCAGAACTAATGCTAAACCAATTGCTACAAGCCTTACCAACTCTCACACACGACTCAGTGTTATTATAGAGAGCTTTCATTATGTTAACTAACTTGTCTGGTATACCATATGATCTCACAATCAACCACAAATTATGACGATCAACAGAGTCGAAAGCCTTTTTGAAATCAACAAAGCCAGCAACCAAAGGTTTCTGAAACTCTAAACATTTCTCAAGAATCTGCCTAAGTGAAAATATCTGATCCACACATACCCTACCACTTCTGAATCCACATTGCTCATCACGCAATTGCCTGTCAACCAGATTCTTAATTCTATTAAGCACAATCATGGAAAGAACTTTACCTGGAACAGAGAGTAGGCTGATACCCCTGTAAGTTATCACAAGAACTGCAATCACCCTTTTTGAAAATAGGGATCATAATAGCTCTGGTAAAATCCTTAGGAACCATGCCTTTATCATAAAAGATATTCAGAATTTCAGTCATCCAAGTGGTAACCGAAACATTCTCAGCTCTAAGCATTTCCGTAGTAATTTCATCTACACCTGGGGATTTATGAAGTTTAAGTTTAGAAATAGCCAAAATTACTTCATTTTGTGTTATAGGATCAACATTAAAGCCACCAATGCATTTATCATCATTGCAAACAATTAGGGTAGAACTAACCACATTGATTAGAACATCACTGAAATGCTCAGCCCACCTAGCCGTGACAGAATCCTCACTTTCTATAACCTTACCTTGTTTATCTTTCAATCGCTGTATACCTGTCCGTTTTCTACCACACAAAACATTAACTATCTGGTACAGCTCTCTACTGTTGTGCTGTTTAACTGCTTCCTCGGCTTTGTAAGCCAAGCCATCAAGCCAAAGATTCTTATCAGCAGCTAGCTGATCTTTTACACGTTTATTAAGTTGTCTGTAATGCTATGTATTAGGACTAGTAGGGACTAGTCTGCTCCTTTTTTCCTAAAAGAGTACTGTTAGTGTCCAAAAAATCCTGTTGAAAATGATCCCATTCTTCCTCAACTTCAGTAGTAAGCATTCCATGATTGTCATAATGACTAAGTAACCTATCATGGTAAGCTTTGGCTATAACTGGGTCTTTCAGAGCTTCAGTATTAAAAGTAAATTTTTTAACCTTAGCACAATACTTTTTAAGTTTAAGTTGCAACACAGTTTTAACATTGGTCAGATCTAATTTCAGCTCCCCTATATGCCCTGGTATTCCTAACAGAACTAGCCCATTTGCTGTTAATTAATATATAATCAATCATATTCTTATGCAGCCCATCAGGTGAAACCCATGTGTACTTATGTATGTCGTGGTGTTTGTAATAAGTGTTAGTTATTCTGAATCCATTGAGTTTACTTACCTGTAGGAGACGCTGCCCATTGCCATTGCATCTACCAATACCAAAAGGGCCTATCACCCCTCCCCAAAGGTCAGAGTCAGTACCAACTTTGACATTGAAGTCACCAAGAACAAGGGCAATATCTCCTTTCTTGACAGAATTCAAAATATCCTGAAGTTGTCCGTAAAACCTATCCTTCTCATCCTCATCGGCATCCTCAGTGGGGGCATAACAGCAGATAACATTCAAGTCTTTAATGCTTGTCTGAAATTTTGCTGTAAGAAACCTTTCATTAATGCACTCATATCCTAGAAGAGCATCACTAGCGTGTCTGCTGAGAAGCAGACCCACGCCTTGGTGATGCTTATTGTCGTCCCTCCCTGAAAAGAGAAATTTAAGATTATTTTTAAGAATCTGACCTTTATCTGTCCATCTGGTCTCTTGCAAGCCGAGCATATCTAAATTATAATGGTGGAATTCTTGTGTGAGGACATCAAGAGAAAAAGTTCTGTGCAGAGTCCTCACATTTCAACTACCTATGGAGAGAAAATGGTTAGTGGGATGTTTAAAGAAACTATGTTTATTGAGAGAGGGAATGCCGACAATATCAAACAGTCCCCTAATCACAGACATGGGGCAAAGACCCGTTCCCCCACCACTAAAGGCTGAAGCCATCTACACTGGAAGACTTCCTCCAATGTAGAATTTGACGATGCCAATAGAAGCAAAGAGTTCAGGTGCCTGCGATGACCTCTGCTCAGGATTATCCACCAGCTGATAAACATATCCTGTTTACCTTAGTAAAAATGGGATAATTTATATGTTTCCAATAATAATTTTCCTTAATTTAAATATAACTTTTCTTAACAAAACATTTATCACGTAAAGCCCCATAATACAATCCAGAAAAACAAAAAACTCCATTTTTTTTTATAATCTAAAAAAAAACTTTCATTTCCAGATTTTCAGGGAGAAGCAAGTGCCTCCACTTCCCCTCCTCTCTCTGCGGATGCCCACCCTCGATTCTTGCCCATTTATCCCATTGTGTGCAAAAAACGCGCCGATCAGAGTTTAAACAAACCTAATTTCCTCTCTGCTTCATCCTTGGATTAATCTTAAGTGGAAGAAGAGCACCCGGAATTTTGTGTTGCTGAAGGAAAGAGGGAAGTTGGCAATTCTACGAGATCAGGGTCGCATCTAGGGCCGCATCTTGCAGAGGGCTGCTATGAATAGTACAGGCAAAAATTATTAAACTTATGAATTTTTCATACATTTCTCAAGATATTTTTAAAGATTTGTAAAACGGAAAGAGAAATGTTATATTATAATGGAAATCCAGTTACTTGCCCCCCCGCTCCCTTCCTTATTTTACTTTTTTTCCCTCCTTAACATTTTTTCTTGATTCGGGCCTGTACGAGACCAAATGCTTTCAAAACCTACTAGAATAGAATCTTTAGAATCTTTCTAGAATTGAATTATTTTAATCTTTCCTGTCCTGTGGAATGTTTTAGTAATTATGAAACTAGAGCTAAGCATAAGAAGTGGTCGATTTCCAAAAACACAGTCGATTTCAAAAATTTATTACTTTTACAATCACAAAGAAAGGAACTGATGCGATGGAAATTGGATGTAGGAGAAGTTAAATGACACGTTTCGGTATCAAATACTGTAAAAATTAAAACAATAAATATTATGAATCATATATATATGTAATATTCAATAAGCAGTAACATTTAAAAATCAAATGATTCTATTTTCACTACTATCATGTGTGAATGATAAAATTTGTTTACAAAGCTCTGTATCATTGAAATAACCTTTCTGTTGATTGTGTAAGGAAATAAGCTGAAATATTTTATTTTAATTCCCTAAATTTCGTGTTTGAATAATATTTGTGTAATAATTAAAGAGTTTGTAAGCTCTAACATTTAACAGTACTGTTGCTAGTTGTAAAAATTTACTTCAAAAGTTAAACAAATCGTTTACGCAAATAAATTTAACTTTAGACGTTTGTGTAAAATTTTTTAATTTCCATCAATTTTGAGACAGTGTTAGAAAGAGAGCAACAGCAACGCCTTGCTATCAATATTACAGACCCAACAACTTTTTAAATGCATATAAACGAATTTTCCCTAAAATCGAGAGTTCGATAAATTTAATTGATATCTATAATTTATTTCGAGTGGCATTTATCTGTAAAAATCTTATTTTTAAAATTATGGAGCCTTTCGTGTGATTTTCTATTCACAGAACCCGGAAGATTATCGATTGACAGGGGAGCGTTCTTTGATCCGCTCTTGAACTATGGATTTTTTGACTCTTAGTTTTTTTATTCCTTCTAAGAGTTGAAGCATAAGTTTTGTTGTTACTTGAATATAACACTTGAATATAACACTTGAATGTAACACTTGAACCAATGTAACACTTGAATGCTGGCACCATTTTGTGTAGGTGTCGCTGGGCAAGCGCCTCATGGGAAATTCCGGCCTGATAAGAGCCGTGTTTGGTTGTACGCAGAGTTGGCAAGCTCTTTTCCTGGTACCTGTCTCTCACGGTCAAATGAACGAAAGTTGGCACTTTTCCAGCTGATTCATTTTATTCTTCCGCTGTGGTTAACATTTTAATTGCTGCATATGTCAAGCTCAGTTAGCCGGTGCAGAACCTTTTTCACAATTTTTTTTCTTTTCGAATTATTTGCTGTTGTGTACTTGTGCCTAAATGATATAATGATATAAGTGTATTTTGTCATCCAAGAGTTCTGTTGAAGTTATCTATCTCCTCCCAAGAATACTAATATCTTTAGCGGGCTAAAAGGAACGACGACCCCTTTTCATCTGGAGTGTCCTCTGCAGCAATATTCTCCACCCTTGTAACTGTGACTATATTGCCAAGTCCTACGGAACCCCTAAACCAGGCATGTCAAACTCGTTAACCACCGAGGGCCATATTAAGTATTATATATTAAATCGCGGGCCGCAAAACAAAAAAAACCAGATGAAAATTGCTATGTGCCAACTAGACTAGAACGCAGTATTCGTTCACTGACTGCTAACGAATAGCTTCCGACTCTACTGGCATTTCGTGACTCATTGCTATGCGCAAAGTACGTACATTTGAATGACCTCGAGACATGTGTATGCATATCGGAGTCCGATCGTAGAATTGCTCATATCATGAAATGCCACTATTTCATGAAATGATCCGGCATTTCATGATATGAGCAATTCTACGATCGGGCTCCGACATATACATTGATGCGCAATAGTTTCCCTTATATATAAATGGAAATGTTTTCTGAAATACGTTTATTTAATTCATGTACCGTGTACGTACTTATAATTTTAATTAAAGAATCCAGTGTTGTCAAAAGTTAAATAAACGTATTGGTTATCAATCTTGGCGGGACGCAGAACAGTTCCCGGCGGGCCGCGTGTTTGACATGCCTGCCCTAAACAATATTGCTAAGTATCACCCCAACATATACAGTCGCTCAAAAAAAATATCCGAACATTATGGTTGATTACAGAATACAGGAAAAATATCTAGCAACGATTTTTTTAGAAATTAGTGATCTGGCAACCTTCGTGTACATAAATTACATTTCTCGTGTACAATACAGGAAGTTTGCCAGATCATTAATTTCTAAAAAAAAAACCGTTGCCAGATATTTTTTTCTGAATTCTGTAATCAACCGTAGTGTTCGGATTTTTTTGGAGGGGCAAAATGGCTTTTTACTTTTTCAGTCATCCGCTCCCCCCAAAAGGAAAGATTTTTCTTTCTCATATTTGTCATTGCGCCATAGAATCGTTAGGATTCTATTTTAATTAATTAAATATGTGACCTGAGCTTTCTTTTTTTTTTTTTCATTGCACAAGTTATGAATTTTTTGGGCGAATTTTGAATTGCAAGACTCTGTTCTTCTTCCACTGAAAACGTACAATTTCTTTGTTTATTGCGTCAGAGATAAATTTGCAATTGCAGAATTCTTATTTCAGGATCCCTGGCCCTGCACGAGGAGACGGGATCACAGATCAGCGACCTATCCTTCTCATTCGAAGTGGCCGTTACTAGGGAACAGGGATTTCGGTTGAATTGTTTTAGCTCTAAGCGGCACGTTTTTACACACAATGGGCTAAATGGCCACGTCACAAGGAGTTGAGAAACAGTTGGGGAAGGGGATCCACTGCACAACTGTTAGGAGACAATTGGATAGTTTCCAATCAAGGCGGGGCGGGGGTGGCTCAGTCGGTAGCGCGCCAGGCTCGTAATCTGTAGTTCCCAGGTTCGAGTCCCAGCTGGGTCAGAGTTGAGATTTATCTCCGCAAAATTCCCCGCCTTGCCCACGGTCAGTAGAGGACACCGATGGGCTTGGAAAGGCCGCCGTCCGTCCGATGGGACCCGTGTGCGGGAGAGCTATATCCTGTGCACGTGGCCCCGTGTGCGGGAGAGCTATATCCTGTGCACGTTAAAGAACACGCTGGATGGCCTTGACGGGAGGCTACCATCTGTCTCCCAACAGCTGTTCCAGTGGGTCCCCTCCCCCAACCTTCTCTGAGCCTTCGGGGTCCATGTGACCTGGCCATTTAGCCCATGGTGTGCAAAAAAGTGCCGCTCAGAGGTAAAACAACCCAACCCAACCCAAATCCAATCAAGGCCATCCAGCGTGTTCTTTAACGTGTACAGGGTATGGTTGTCCTGCACATGGGCACGCCTTTACGTCCCATCCGACGGACGGCGGAATTTTCAAACCCATTGGTGCCCCTTTTCTGACCGAAGGCAGATTAGGGTTTAGCGGAGATAAATGTTGACGTTAGTATAGTTGAAACTCAAAATTGGGAACTGCATATTACGAGCCTGGCTCACTACCTACTCCTGGAAGAATGAGATCCTTTAGACATCATCGAGGATAAAATAGTTGTCTAGTTTCTCAGTGTCCACTATTTGTAGGTTTAACGCCACTTGGCTTCTCGATTTCCAACTGAACGTGGGAAGTAAGATCTAGGTTGTAATATCTAACCAAAAGGCCATGAATGTCTTTGTCATGCAGCCAACCTTTATGTCTTAATGTTTAAATAAATGATTGATCTTAGTTCTAAAATGATTGGAGTCTTGAATACTGCTACTAAAGGGTCTCAATAACGAATCTCTGCATTTAGATCTGAATCACAACAGTTATAAGAGACATCCCCTTGTCGCTGCATTGTGATCGAATTGAAACAACAATCTCTAGCAGAATAATCTTTCAGCCAGATTGCAAAATGTTATTCTTGAAAAAAAAACTTTATTTCGACTTCATTCTTAAGATTGAATGAATGATTTTTTTCATAATAAAATAATGAACTTTTTTTGAAAAGCTAGTTTTAATTTTTTTACTCTAGTCTTAATTTTTTACATCTCAAATGGTTTCTTCTATGTTTATTTTTATATAGACAGCAGACGACAAAATGAAAACATTAGCTCGTTTTCGAAAAGGAAAGGGAGGGGGAGGGCGAAATATGTTTTCACCTTATCGGCTGCCTGCCAGTCTATAGGCATTTTACTTTTTTCGTTTTGTTTTTAGAGATCAATGAAAAATTCTTTTTGGGTTGGATAGATATCGACGAAATATTACAACTCGAAATTTCAGAATTTCAGAATCCCTATAATAGCACCCTCTAACGGTGGAAAAAGGTGGGAAAATTCGTCTCTGAAAAGAAATTCTGTATGGAATATTTTTTGCTATGAAGAGCTACAAGGCCAAATCAAGGTGCAGGGTCATACCTTTTTCTTCCACCTTGGAGAAATTCACTCCTCCCCCCCCCCCCCACACACATAAAAGAAATAAAAAAATAAGCATATATGGCATTAGTCATTACTGTTGGATCTTGTTGGGGGAGAGGAGAAAGGGAGGAAGGAGGCCATGTCAGCCTCTTTGAGAATGTTAATAATAACTGGAACAAAGGGGAAAAAAGTATTAAACATACAAAGCTCATAAAGGCTTAACGGCCACAAAAAAGGAAGCAAAGAATACCGGAGCGAGTTCCTGCGAGTTCCGAAAAAATGTAGTCCTCTCCTCCCGACTACACTTCCTTGGAGTTCTCGTCAGTTATTTTGAATAGCAGGAAGATTATAATTTTACAAATATAAACCAAATTTCGATCAAAGCTGGGTCAAGAAAGGCGTTCTGGTTTAGCATTAATTTCAACAGCAAGAAAGAAATTCATCTTAGTAGACGGATTTTGCATTTGATACATTTCACTTAGTTCAGATCACTTTGCTGTCAACTGCCTAGTTCAGATCACTTTGCTGTCAACTGCCTAGTTCAGATCACTTTGCTGTCAACTGCCTAGTTCAGATCACTTTGCTGTCAACTGCCTAGTTCAGATCACTTTGCTGTCAACTGCCTAGTTCAGATCACTTTGCTGTCAACTGCCTAGTTCAGATCACTTTGCTGTCAACTGCCTAGTTCGGATCACTTTGCTGTCAACTGCCTAGTTCACATGTTACACAGTTTGGGTTTGGAATTGCTAAATAACTAACACCTAGTTCACATGTTACACAGTTTGGGTTTGGAATTGCTAAATAACTAACAGGTCATATCTGCTCACCCAGAACACTTTCACTTTAACGAGGAAAATAAACTTTCCCTCAGCCTTTCTAGTTTTTTACAATTTCCTTTTTTTTACCTACTTCTGTAGAGAGATAGACATGAATTTAAAATCAATATTCTTCACGGAATAGCAAATTACATTGCGATTGACTAATGGTGTGGGCTGACGACAGACCACTGCATGAACTTTGACCCTAATCAGAATGCCTGAATAGAATCCTCAATCCCTTCCTCTTCACGCTTCTCTTTCCTCATTGCCAAATGCCACACATTGCTCAACAGGAAACTTATTAGGTCCTGCGAGGTAAAAAAGTTCATCATTCATTCCACGCATTGATTCTTTGCAGATTGGTTATGTAGGCTTCAAAGCGGAAACTTTCATAAGTTCGTGAATAAATGCAAATATGCAATAAACGGGTTAACAAATAGATTTTTTTAAAATCGAATATTGAAAGTTGATTTGATATATTGCGAACATATTTTTCTTTTTCATTGATGAAGTAAAATCTATGATATTGTGTTTGACCTTTGGACTTTCTGTGTTTGTTGAATAAACTTTCATAGTTTTCTTTCTGATTAAACTTTATCTTCACTGCTAAATTTCTCATTAACATAATTTTTCCGCAAAAAAAAAAGATTCAGATCATTGAAATAAATGTCTTCAATTATACGATATATCAGAATAGCCATTGACTGGCAGAGGGGGTTAAGTCATGCAAATCAGTCTCTCCTCCCCCCTAACCGTTGTATCTCTTAAACTTCTTCAGACACCAAGATTTCTTTAACATCTGTCAAACTAGACTTCAATAGTATTGTCTATTTTATTTTGTTATGTTTGAAGATTCCTGAACTCAATACGCACGAAAGACAGTTATTTACTAGTCAAAGTTCCGACATCATAAAGTTTAAAGGAAGGCAAATATGTTTATGTTCTTTGATCAATTCTTATGTAAAATAATATTTACATCAGATTGTTTATTGCTGCTTGTGAAGATTTTACTACTTGCTTCTCGTTATTCTAAATGTTACTTTGTTATTCCTTAACATTGGGAACCAGATGATATTCTTCCCATCGCTTGTGGTAATGTTAATCCAGTTCCATTTGCAATGTCAACAGTTTCAGACAGAATAGATGAAGAGGCACAGATATTAGCTTAGGGGACAGGTAAAAAAAAGGATATTCTTAGTTTTTTATGTGATTTTAATTTAATTGTATAAGTAAATTTTTTTCTTCTATATATTATGTACTTCGTGGTTACGTTATTTTTATTGTAAATATACATACAATTACATAATTTTTAGTCCATAAAATTGATTACGATTGATTGGGGAGCGAAAACGTAATTCATATTTTTGCTCCGGACGAGAAATTACCTCGTCCTGAACTGGCTGAAGAAATCTGATTGTCAACTGAAGAAAGATGCCGCATAAATTTTACCTGAATTTTAGAATACCTGAAGTACTTGAAGGTTATTCTGGTCTATCTGAAATAAAATTGTTTGAATAGCATATGAGTCCCAGATTATCCTGTATAGTTCTTCTACCAATTTTGAAATCATATTTTCTAGGAGAAAAGCTACCCTTAAATTTATCTTTTACTAGCTCATAAGCATTTTGATATGGTTACCCATCTGATCACTTATTCCTCTGCGTGCGAATCCATTTCAAATAAAAGACTTTCCATTTCGTCATCTCTGCTATCTCAGCCAAAGAGAACAGAAAATGCTGATAAGAAAGCTAGAGGAAACCTTATAAGTTGGGAATGTTTCATCTGTTATACAGGATTCTGCACAATCCTCTTTAATAGGAGACAAAATTTTGACTAACTTCTTCAGAATGCAAGAGGTCAATATCTGAAGAATAATGATAATTTATTCACTTGTAAAAACGTTATTCTGCAGAGAACAAATACAACTCATCAGGTGAATCAAGAGATACCAAGCTTCAGCTTACTCTTCCAAGATTAATTTCAATAAAAATATTAATGATACATTAAGTGTTCTGTCTTAAATTACTCATTATTCAACGTTAACTGCATTAAAAGTGAATCATGTCCTTAGGGTTTAGACAAAATTTGCTAAAAAAAAACATTTATATCTATGTTGAGCAAGCGTCCCGATTTCAGAGTTCTGTCCCATTGTCTCCACAAACCATCGACTTATCCAATATTTCGGCAAATATTGACTGAATGAAGCAGGTCTATAGGCATTGCAATAAAAATGTAAGTTCAGAAAATAACAAGATTCAGACCAGCAAAAGATTTAGAATCACAGATTCAAGAAACATCGCTCAAGAAAACCCGTGCATAAAATCCCACATATGTCTACGGTGACCATTCGTTATATATTTTAAATGACAGTTCCATATTTTAGGGCATTTGTCCTATATATTTTAAAAAAAATCAAAACATGTTTTTGTCCTTTCCTTTAAAAGTCCTGTATTTTTGATAACAAATAAAAATTGATCTGTCTTGCCACTAATTTTGATAATTTTTATTATTATTGTTGATGTGATTGAGGAAGTAATAACACGTAAGCATAATACTTTTGCACTTAATAAATTTATCTACGCTAGTTTCAACAGAAATAAATGTAATCACTCTTAGTTTCACATTGATATCAAATAGAGGAAATATTGCATTGAGCCGGAGGAGTAAATTTTATCTCTTCCAAAAAATATTTAATGTGACGTGGCGTAAATACAGTGTTCAATTTACTAAGAAAAATTTTTTCTTGCAGTTATTCAACGAAAAGTCTGCATTTTTTTCTTGTTTTGATTAATTCTGAAATTTTTGTATCAGTTTTTATTTATGTTTATTCCGCTGCTTTTGCTTTGATGGTAATCTTATTTGCAAATCAAAAATTTTCCCCTCCTTCATTTAGTTTTTAATAGCAATTTGAAACTGCTGCTGTAATTTTCTAATGCGTAGACGAGTGGTTCTCAACCTTTTATGCTTCACGTACCCCCTGGAAATGTGTATGTAACTGGCGTACCCCTTGTATAGATAGATAAAACTACAGTTATAGTATAACAATGGGAATAAAATAAAACATATATATCAGTGGTTCTCAAACTTTTATGCTTCACGTACCCCCTGGAAATGTGTATGTAACAGGCGTACCCCTTGTATAGATAGATAAAACTACAGTTATAGTATAACAATGGGAATAAAATAAAACATATTGTTGCGGATCACAAAAATGGATAGCCACTGAGCGTGAGTATTAAAAGCTATATTTCAAAACCAAATTCAATACAAGGTAAATTGTTACAAAGGAAATATGGATGAAGTATCTTATTAACAAATCAACTATTAACATGCACAAGTCATCAATCTTCCTGCGTAGAGCACACAACATCAGCTCTGTGTATTTTACTAAATACTACCTTTTACTTGATTTACCAGGTCACCCGACGATCTTCACTCGTAAACCAATTCTCGTCCTGTGCTAATAACTTTTCACACACTAGCCGAACAAAAAGACAGTCCGTGTAGACATTCGAAGTTAGCCATAAAAGTTCCCACTTTTATACTTCCGCGTATACACAACACATCAAGTTACTTCTTGATACTTAACGATAAAAGATCCCACTTTTATCCTTCCGCGTATACACAACACATCAAGTTACTTCTTGATACTTACGCGCACTGTCTCAGAACAGCTCACCGTCCATTTTCGAACTCTTCGACCGTTACAATACAACGACCGTTAACGCTCCACTGTTCTTCTCCAAATTCTCCCAACGTTCTTATTCGTTGGCTGAAACTTTTTGCTTTCGGTTGCCAGATTCCTTCTGTCGTAACACTGCCCCCTTCCTAGGTCTTGTTCGTCCCGAACAATTCTGGATTCCAAAGTTTCTTCAGTTCTTCGATGAAACGGGGCCAAACGATCCACGTGAACCACCTTGCACTTTGTAGCTGGACGTCGACGAATGCGATATACCACGTCATTAATCCTGTTAACTATTGTATATGGACCTTCCCAAGGTTTCTGAAGTTTTGGAGATAGTCCTTTCTTCCTATGTGGACTGTATAGCCAGACAAGATCTCCTTGATTGAAAATGGTTCCATTTATTTTACTGTCATATCTTGTTTTGGTTCTGTCACTTGTTATGTCGATGTTATGTCTAACGGAGTGATGGATTTCTTCTAGTCGTTGTTGCAATTCTTGTACGTATTGTGGAGTGGACACAGGCATTGCTTCGGGCCGACCATACAAAAGGTCACAGGGAAGACGTAACTCTCTTCCAAAAAGCATCATGGAAGGTGTCTGTCCAGTTGTCTCATGCACTGCCGTCCTATATGCCAGCAAAAGGAGTGGTACATGGCGATCCCAGTCACGTTGGTGGTCGTTCACAAATAATGCTAAATGCTGAGCAATTGTTCTATTGAACCTTTCAACCATACCATCCGACTGAGGGTGTAAGGGAGTTGTTCTGGTTTTCTGAATGCCTAATAGTTGACAGATGCCTTTAAACACATTGGATTCAAAATTCCGTCCTTGATCAGAGTGGAGTTGTAAAGGTACCCCATACCTACTAATGAAGTTATTAACTATCATCTCAGCCACTGTTGTTGCTTCCTGATCTTGGATGGGATATACCTCAGGCCACTTTGTGAAATAATCCATTACCACTAATAAATATCGATTTCCATCATCAGTTCTAGGAAACGGACCCATTACATCAATGGCTATTCTTTCAAAAGGGGCACCAACGTTATACGTCTGCAGCTTACCCCGACTCCTAGTCTTAGGGCCTTTCTTTGCTGCACAGGCTTCACATTGCCTACACCATCTCTCAACGTCTGCCCTACTTTTCAACCAATGAAATCGTTCCCTGGCTTTGGCTAATATCTTATTAACACCGAAGTGTCCTCCAGTGGCACTATCATGTACATCTTTCATCACAAGTTCCACTCGGGATCGAGGAAGGATTATCTGCCAACGGATCAGCCGTCCAGTGGGAATCTCCCATCTTCTGTATAATACTCCGTCTTCCATTTTTAAGGAGTCCCACTGTGCCCAGTAACTTTTAGTAGTTGGACTATACCTCGAGATTTGCTCCCATTTAGGTCTTACATCAGATTTTTCAATCAATTCTAATATTGGTTTTATGTCTTCATCATCTAGTTGAGCCTTCCTGATTTCAATTGGATTCCAGATGTTAGGGGTGTCACTGTTTGTTTGTGTCGATACTATTTGTCTTATGGGCATTATCTCTTTAGTTCCAAATTTCAGTTCTGCATTATAGCAATGTTTACAGTTGTCAATACATGGGCGCCTGGAAAGAGCATCTGCATTCTTATGCATTTTACCACTTCGATGTTCGATGGAGAAATCGTATTCTTGTAACCGTTGTATCCACCTAGCGATTTGTCCTTCAGGGTTTTTGAAGTTTAATAACCACCGAAGTGCAGCATGATCAGTACGTATAAGGAATTTCTGGCCATAGAGATAATGATGAAAATGTTCTATTGCTTTTACTATTGCTAACAGTTCTTTGCGTGTTACACAGTAATTCCGCTCTGGTTTGGATAAAGTTTTACTAAAGTATGCAATAACTCTCTCTTGTCCGTCTTGTTCTTGTGAAAGCACAGCACCAACTCCTGTGTTACTTGCGTCAGTATCTATTAAGAATTGTTTTCCAGTTTGTGGGTACGCTAGCACTGGTGCTGTGGAAAGAGTTTTCTTTAGCTGTTGAAAGGCTATATCGCATTCGGTGGTCCACATAAACCGCTGGCCCTCTTCTGTCAGACGATGTAATGGCCTTGCGATGTTGGAGAAACCTTTGACAAATCTTCTATAGTAGGTGCAAAGTCCAATAAAACTACGAAGTTGATGAACATCTTGTGGTGGAGGCCAGTCTCTTACAGCTTCTATCTTACTAGGATCAGTCTTAATCCCTGCTGTAGTAATCACATGACCAAGGTAATGAACTTCTTGCTGGAACAGTTTACACTTTGTCGGTCCCAATTTTAACTTGGCTGCCCTAAGTTTTTCAAATACTTGACGAAGATTTCTCAAATGTTCTTCAAAAGTTCTTCCAAGAACTATGATGTCGTCCAAGTAAACCAGGCAGACCTCCAAAGACAAGCCTTTGAGCACTGACTCCATTAGTCGCTCAAATGTGGCAGGTGCATTACAAAGTCCAAATGGCATCACCTTAAACTGCCAAAGTCCATTCCCTGTACTGAAAGCTGTTTTCTCACGGTCTTCAGGACGTATACCAACTTGCCAATAGCCGCTCTTTAAATCTAATGTTGAGAACCATTCTGACCCAGATAAAGTGTCTAGTGTATCGTCAATCCTGGGTAAAGGAAAGGAATCTTTCTTTGTTACGTCATTTAATCTGCGATAATCTACACAAAATCGTGTAGATCCATCCTTTTTCTTGACAAGAACTACCGGTGATGTCCAGGGACTCTGCGATGGTTCTATAATGCCCTGAGCTTCCATGTCCTTTATGAGTTGTTCCGTCTCCTCTCTTTTTGCCAATGGAAGCCTTCTTGCCGGCAGATGGACTGGAGGAGAATCACCAGTGTTGATTTTATGTTCTGTCAGGTTAGTACGGCCATAATCATTTGATGTGGCAGAAAAAATGTCAGAAAATTCTTTTAATAGGTTCTCGGCCTTAACAGCTTGGTTTTCAGTTAATATTTGTCTTGTTTCTCTCCATAATTCAGTAAGATGAGACGGGATGTCTGTATGATTTTGATATGAATCGGTAACTTCTATTTTATTTATACTTGTTACACAGGTAACAGCTTCACATATTGCTAATTCCTCACCTTTTTTTAACATTCTATTGGATTTGTTACAGTTCATCACTCTGATAGGGATCTGTTCTTTATCTATTCTGACTAAAGTCCTTGCAACCAGGATATTATGAGCCAAAGCTCCTTTACCAGAGGCATCAGTAACTGCCAATCGGAAGGCCCCAGAAGTCTCCGCCCGATGTCCACGGACTATAACTTCACTTTGTGCTGGGATCTCTGTGTCTTCCGTCACTAATATTGGAGTTACGCTTGATAAAGAATCAGTCGTCCGGCTAAGCAGAGGAATCTCTTCTGTCTCATAGATGAGTAGGTTATCACTGGGTCTAATGTTGAATCCATGTTTCTTAAGAAAATCAAGGCCTAATATGCATTCGTCGTAGATGTCAGCGATGTAAACAGGATGGCGAACCAGACAGCTACCAACTCGAATATTAAGTTCTATTTTTCCATGAACCTTTGCACGATCTCCAGTGGCCGTTTGTAGGCTTATTCTAGACTGTGTAGTATTCAAGTTTGGGTGAGGTATTATTTTCTTTATTATATCCTTTCTGAGTAAAGTTACATTTGCACCAGTGTCGACTATCATACGGCAAGGTATTCCATTTATGGCTCCATCAGCTACTAATCCATTATTATCGCCATGTAATGTTGAAACGTGGGCGACTTCCCCTGGGGCCAACCAATCAACTGCCAGCCTTTGCCCCGCAAGACTGACTAATTTCTGTTTCCCTGATCCTGTTGTCTAGTTGATGGACTTGGACTCCTCATTCGTTTCCTAGTGCAGTTGCTACGAATGTGTCCGGTCTTGCCACAATTCCAACACTGAAGGTCTGTTGTAGGTTTTGAAGAAGAACCTTTTATATCTTTCAAAACGGATAGTATGGCTTTGGTTAGTTCTTTCATTTCATTATCCTTTTCTACAGTTTCTTCTGCACTCACAAATCTCACTGCACGTTTGTTCGCTCGGGAGGAAAGCCTGGAGCACTCGTATTTCATAGCATGTACCACAGCTGACTTTAAGGATTCACCTTCCAACATCCTCAGAGATTGCTGAGTGTCAGGGTCAGCAATAGCATCAATAAATTGTAATTGAGCTAAATTATCTTGAATTTCTGGTGGACAGTTACTATAAGCCAATCTAGCTAGACGCTCAATATCACTAGCAAGCTCTTGCAAAGTTTCACCATTTTTCTGCATGCGATGTTTAAATTGAGTCACGTAATATTGTTTTAAATAACTATCACCAAACCTTAGTTCTAATGCAGAAACTAGACTTTGATAATCAAGTCGTTTTTCTTCTGGAACAGACTGCAAAACTTCCGCAGCAGAATTTCTTAAGGAAGCTGCAAGAAAACTGGCTTTTTGGAATTCATTCCACTCATTGGCTGTAGCGATAACTTCGAATTGTGTTTTAAATACTGTCCAAGATGATTGACCATCATATGTAGAAGGTCTAGTTGTATTTTTAGCGATATGTGTAATAACATTATTTCCACTAGAATTACTATTATCACAGGCAGAAGGTAACATTTCATTTCTCAAAATCTGAAACTGGCGTTCACAATCAGTTTTTACAATTTCAATTTCATGTTTATAATCTAACTTAACACTATCAAGATCATCTTTTACACTATTTAGTTCGGTCATAATGTCCTTACACTTATCAGAAATCTTATCAATTTGAGAAGCCACTTCAGCTCTCATCTCAGTATTTTGTGCGGCTATATCGGCTTTCAAATCACCTATTTTATCGCTTTGGGCAGCTATATCGGCTTTCATATCACCTATTTTATCGCTTTGGGCAGCTATATCACCTTTCAAGCTATCACTTTGTCTAGCAAGGTCACCTATTTCACCTTTAATATCGGCTCTCAAGTCATTTATCAATTTTACTAATTCATCCATACTTCTAGTTAACGGCATTCAATAAATTACCCCACCTCTGACACCAAATGTTGCGGATCACAAAAATGGATAGCCACTGAGCGTGAGTATTAAAAGCTATATTTCAAAACCAAATTCAATACAAGGTAAATTGTTACAAAGGAAATATGGATGAAGTATCTTATTAACAAATCAACTATTAACATGCACAAGTCATCAATCTTCCTGCGTAGAGCACACAACATCAGCTCTGTGTATTTTACTAAATACTACCTTTTACTTGATTTACCAGGTCACCCGACGATCTTCACTCGTAAACCAATTCTCGTCCTGTGCTAATAACTTTTCACACACTAGCCGAACAAAAAGACAGTCCGTGTAAACATTCGAAGTTAGCCATAAAAGTTCCCACTTTTATACTTCCGCGTATACACAACACATCAAGTTACTTCTTGATACTTAACGATAAAAGATCCCACTTTTATCCTTCCGCGTATACACAACACATCAAGTTACTTCTTAATACTTACGCGCACTGTCTCAGAACAGCTCACCGTCCATTTTCGAACTCTTCGACCGTTACAATACAACGACCGTTAACGCTCCACTGTTCTTCTCCAAATTCTCCCAACGTTCTTATTCGTTGGCTGAAACTTTTTGCTTTCGGTTGCCAGATTCCTTCTGTCGTAACAATATATATCAGTGGTTCTCAAACTTTTATGCTTCACGTACCCCCTGGAAATGTGTATGTAACAGGCGTACGCCTTGTATAGATAGATAAAACTACAGTTATAGTATAACAATGGGAATAAAATAAAACATATATATCAGTGGTTCTCAAACTTTTATGCTTCACGTACCCCCTGGAAATGTGTATGTAACTGGCGTAACCCCTTATAGATAGATAAAACTGTAGTTATAGTATGACAATGGGAATAAAATAAAACATATATATCAGTGGTTCTCAACCTTTCATGCTTCACGTACCCCTGGAAATGTGTATGTAACTGGCGTACCACCTTATGGATAGATAAAACTATAGTTATAGTATAACAATGGGAATAAAATAAAACGTATATATCAGTGGTTCTCAACCTTTTATGCTTCACGTACCCCCTGGAAATGTGTATGTAACTGGCGTACCCCTTGTATAGATATATAAAACTATAGTTATAGTATAACAATGGGAATAAAATAAAACATATATATCAGTGGTTCTCAAACTTTTATGCTTCACGTACCCCCTGGAAATGTGTATGTAACAGGCGTACCCCTTGTATAGATAGATAAAACTATAGTTATAGTATAACAATGGGAATAAAATAAAACATATATATCAGTGGTTCTCAAACTTTTATGCTTCACGTACCCCCTGGAAATGTGTATGTAACTGGCGTACCCCTTGTATAGATAGATAAAACTATAGTTATAGTATAACAATGGGAATAAAATAAAACATATATATCAGTGGTTCTCAACCTTTTATACTTCACGTACCCCCTGGAAATGTGTATGTAACTGGCGTACCCCTTGTATAGATAGATAAAACTATAGTTATAGTATAACAATGGGAATAAAATAAAACATATATATCAGTGGTTCTCAACCTTTTAAGCTTCACGTACCCCCTGGAAATGTGTATGTAACTGGCGTACCCCTTGTATAGATAGATAAAACTATAGTTATAGTATACAATGGGAATAAAATAAAACATATATATCAGTGGTTCTCAACCTTTTAAGCTTCACGTACCCCCTGGAAATGTGTATGTAACTGGCGTACCCCTTGTATAGATAGATAAAACTATAGTTATAGTATAACAATGGGAATAAAATAAAACATATATATCAGTGGTTCTCAACCTTTTAAGCTTCACGTACCCCCTGGAAATGTGTATGTAACTGGCGTACCCCTTGTATAGATAGATAAAACTATAGTTATAGTATAACAATGGGAATAAAATAAAACATATATATCAGTGGTTCTCAACCTTTTATGCTTCACGTACCCCCTGGAAATGTGTATGTAACTGGCGTACTCCTTGTATAGATAGATAAAACTATAGTTATAGTATAACAATGGGAATAAAATAAAACATATATATCAGTGGTTCTCAACCTTTTATGCTTCACGTACCCCCTGGAAATGTGTATGTAACTGGCGTACCCCTTGTATAGATAGACAAAACTATAGTTATAGTATAACAATGGGAATAAAATAAAACATATATATCAGTGGTTCTCAACCTTTTATGCTTCACGTACCCCCTGGAAATGTGTACGTAACTAGCGTACCCCTTGTATAGATAGATAAAACTATAGTTATAGTATAACAATGGGTATCAAATAAAACACTGACTTTGTTATTAGATGTAGCGACTTTTGAGCTCTCACGGCGTACCCCAAAAATTTTTACCGCGTACCCCACGTTGAGAACCCTTGGCGTAGACTATGACGCACTGACATAAGCGTTTGTTCCCATGAACCAGTACAGTATAAGCTAAGGTACTTAAATTATTAGTTACCTGAGATGATGCTACTTCTTTACTGGGTACCCGTCGTAGTTTTCAGAACGATCATCGGTTTCTTATTTCAACAATCATTTCGTTGTTTCCCGTGATAACAATCGTTTGGTCGGAGTAGAATCGGTCATTGTAAGAAGACAGAAATTTTTATATGACAGGTTTCTTTTTTAATCCAGAATGGCATTATCATTTCCTTTACGTTTCATAGATAGTCCTAAGAGTTCGCTTCATAAATCGGCGATCGATCTTAACAGGCATCTGAAAAATGTTTACGTTAGTTATATCTTAGCATGTGCGCATCGAATTTATCTTCACGTCGACATTGTTTTCCTCATTCTTCGAAGAATTACTAATGTACTTTGCCACTGCACAGTTCGGCATCATAAGAAGAGGCAAAAATTACCTGAAATATTTCACAGAGAAAGAAATTCACGAAGCGAAGAGCAAAGAAAGACACGAAAAAACGTACGATTTTGTAAATACATTAGTTGGACTCTCCCCACTCTGACGTCATGGGGTATACGCCCTCTCAAATACACCTGAATGGTAAAAGTAGCCTTGTGGCGCCACCTTATATATACTCACCTCGCTTTCAACCCTTAATGATGTGGGGGCGGGGGTGGCTCAGTCGGTAGCGCGCCAGGCTCGTAATCTGCAGTTCCCAGGTTCGAGTCCCAACTGGGTCAGCGTTGAGATTTATCTCCGCAAAATTCCCCGCCCTGCCCACGGTCAGTAGGGGACACCGATGGGCTTGGAAAGGCCGCCGTCCGTCGGATGGGACGTTAAGCCTTGGCCCCGTGTGCGGGAGAGCCATACCCTGTGCACGTTAAAGAACACGCTGGAGGGCCTTGACGGGAGGCTACCATCTGTCTCCCAACAGCTGTTCCAGTGGGTCCCCTCCCCCAACCTTCTCTGAGCCTTCGGGGTCCTTGTGACCTGGCCATTTAGCCCATGGTGTGCAAAAAAGTGCCGCTCAGATAAAACAACCCAACCCAACCCTTAATGATGTTATCTATGGGGATTTTGAGAAATTCAAATCCGTCCACCCCAATTTTGTTTTCCCCAGCGGGTCCGCAAAAAGCTTATATTCTTCCTGCGAGTGAAGGGAACGTTCATGCAAAGTTAGGAACCTCTAGCTCTTCTGGGAACCGAATGCATAAGAGGACAGACACACAAACTTTCTTTTTTACATATTAGATAGGAAGAATTAGCGACATGAATTTCTGTATGTATGTGTCTATGAATAATTTAGTAATTTTATTTATTATTCATTTATAATATTTTGCAGAATTCTTTTTATTCTTTTGCAGAAGTCAGTTTACTTTACCAAATATTTCATTTATTTACAGACGAACTAACTGTAACCTGTGAATTAATAAAACACGTCCAGCATCAGGCACTTGCAGAGCATTTATTCTTTAACGAAGAATCAAGTGATTGCCAAATTATTGTGTCATCAGGAGGTGATAAATATAGGTATCCAACTCACAAGACAGTGCTCTGTGCAGCTAGTCCATTCTTTGCTTTACATCTAAAAAATCCAGACGTCAACGAAATTGTCTTTAATAATATCAAACCACAAGTAATTTTCTCAGTTTTACGGTAAGTGTGATGTATGTAATGTCTGAATGTAATTGATTGGTATATTTAAGGTTATAGCGTGGACAGTATTTGCCAACAGTTATAATATCCAAGTGTTTGGCATTACAAGTGTTGGCATATAACTTAAAAATGTGGTCCAAATCGTTTGTAGTGAGAGGAGTATTGCAGGATTTATAAGCCACTAGAAGTGTGAGATCATGAATACGATAGAAATCACGGTAATCTCTAATCTCTGTTGTTCGATTTACCTTCGTAATGGGGAAGACAATGTTGAAGAACAACAGCCAGCCACCATTTCCATTATGTTGTCTGTCAGAGCAAAGTTATCGAAGTTTGGGATTTTCATTTGGCTAATTTGAACGTTAAATGGATTTCATTAACTAATGCGACATCAATGCGAAAGTTTGAGGAACTTTGAATTTGCCTCGCAATTTTGTTTCCATAATCATTTTTTCCAAAAACTGAGGCTATAAGACGCTGCGTACTAATCTCAACATTAATTTATCCATGATCTTGATTGCAGTTTTGAAGTCAGAGAGCAAAAGTTTAAAATTTATTAAAATGTAAATAAAAATATCAGAAAGTTTAAGTTTCGGAAGATATTAAAACTTTTTCAAATCCTCAAGAGAAATGCATCAGAGTCCCAGTATTATCTAGAGTTCGGAACAATATTTCACCTGAACATTTACTACGATCTTTATAATGAAACACATTTTTCATAGGTTTACTTAAGAAGTAACAGAGTTTTGAATCTCACACCCTCTTGATATAAAATTCATCTGGTCGTAATAAAGTAATAACTAAATGTATGAAGCCGGGGTGCCCAAACTTTTACACACCGGGGGCTACTTTTAATTTAGAATTTTTGAGGGCAAAGTTTTTATTTATGTTTGAATACAAAGCAATAAAGGGTGTACCATTAGTAGTAAACAATTGAAAATAAATAATTTAACTGCAGCTAATCTGTCCATGGCTGTTTGAGGATGATGATGATGATGAATCTGTTAAAAACACATTCCTAATTTCACGGGAAATAAATCTAAAAAAACTGAGGAAGAAAAAAAACCTACATTAAAAAAAATTAACCCTACTCCTTACCACGCCGTGGTAACTCCTACCTTGCTAAAGAGCGGCCAGTAGCCCGTTGGCGCCGTAATGAGTACCCATAAGTAGTGTAACTCCAACTAACTGTTTACTGTTACTCTAACATAACTAACTGTTTACTCTGTAAAAATAATTATCAGCGTTATTTATTTGGATATTCTTTTCTCAGAACTAAATTGTAACATATGAAATTTTTTTTTATTCCATATTTTTATTATTCCAAACGGGATATCACACGTCTCTAATTAATAATTCGTATTTTAATATCTACAAATTTTAAGTTTGCATCCGCCTGGCAGAGTTCTTATCGCTAGGTTGTCAAGGGGTGAGTCGAGATTGATCTCTGGTTGCACGCTTGTTGCAATATTAAAATACGAATTATTAATCAGAGACGTGTGATATCCCGCTTGGAATAATAAAAAATTTTAATATGTTACAATTTAGTTCTGAGAAACGAATATCCAAATAAATAACGCTAATAATTATTTTTACAGAGCGAACAGTGTAATTCCCACGGGACAAAATATTTATAACTGCTGCATTTAACATTGAGATTATAAATGCTTTTGGCATCCGACAATAAAACGTGGTCCACAGGAGACGTAAGACGATGTGTGATGAATACATAAAATTATTTCAACAGAAAGTTAATTCCTACTGAAGTACACGACAAATAATCCTACAGAACAAAGAGGTAAACTTTAAATGTTTGTTTCTTGTTCTGGTAAGACTTTCCACAGATTGTAGAAATAATGCTTTTGGTAGCGAGGACAATCAATAAATCGTGGTTCTGTGAAAATGCAGGATGATAGGGAAAACAACAGCCACCGGTAGAATGTGGGACTTTTTGAAAACAGTTATTTTATAATCAATGATTACTGCGCTGTCTACCTATGAAACGTGATTGATAATGTGCGTGAAAGATATAAATATATTTCTTGCACTGTTGACGCAGATTGGGAAAGTATATCCATATATGCTGATCATTATTATTCTTATATAGAGTAAGGACCCCGCTTTATATTACAAAATATATAACACAGGACTTTGTTAAAACCGTTTACGATGTTATATGGACGTTAATGATACGTAGGAGGAAATAAAAAAACGAAAACGAGGTGAAGGTGCAAGTAGGAGGATGATGGGGGTTCTAACTCAGAGCGAGTCAATGTTAATCCTATGCAACCCGTCACCCTGTGTTCTAAAGCGGCTCTCTTATGTCACCCATACAGGCCACCAATCCATATTTCCCCTCAATATTTTTTCAAAATTACAAATAATTTGTTTTTAAAACGGAGATTTTTTTTTATTCACCGTTTTCCTTTTATTAAATTTTACCCAATGACATTTTTTCTTTTCATTTTCTGCGGGACAGTCTTTTAACTCAGTTACTGCGGGATAGTCCTTCTTCTAGTAAAAATACGACAACCAACAGTCACGGAGTTAATTAAAAGAAATAAAAATATGTGTGTTGATTAAAACGGACTTAAAATACGACGGTTATAAAAATACGTATATTAATATGAAAGGACTATAATATACGGGGTAAATTGTAAGAAATAGAAATACGTAGGTTATAAAAATGAAATAAACGAAGGTTGATTTACGCAGAAAAACGCTAGTTATAAAGAAATATAAAAATACGAAGGGTGTTAAAAACGCAAGGTAATAAAAAACCTACGTTAATAAAAATACATGAAATATAAAACTCGCTCTTTAAACTGTAAAGTTATAGAGAGATACGTAATTTATAACGAGTTATCCCCCCCCCTTTTGAGACACATCTAAGCCACATCAGCAAGTAACAAGGCATAGTCGAGTGCGATAACGCCCAACTATTGACACCAAGGTAGTGGGTAAATCACTGCGTGAGAAGAAACTTTTTTAAAATACAGGAAACGCACTAAAAATACTACAGACGTTGGACGGCACCACAATTAGATTAAATGCGCATTGAGAAAACTATTTATCACGCGATGGGTCAACCAGGAGGGCATGTGACGGCAGGATACAAAATCGCTGATCAGGACTTGGTAAAAATTACGGATGAGAGTAGAAACCAAGGGACACGGGAGTTTGCGATCGATGAGGGGAAGTTTAATAAAGGGGGCGGAATAATTGATAAGGGGTTAATTTAATATGAGTTATGAAGATTAAACTAACAGTTTGTAAAACCATCCGTCAGTAAAACGTGGTCCATAGGTTACAAGGCAAATGGTGAGACCAGAAGGCTTGACAAGATGTGTTCAGGATGAAAACGGGGCGAAAGAACCTGAAATGAGAACCGGAAATAACCAATTACAGGATGTGTAAGACATATGTCGACACCGCATGTGTACGTGATCGTAAACGTGACCTTGGGACTCTTGAAGGTCAAAATGTCACAGGTTAGAGTTACACTATTCCCATAGTATAGCCTAGTTCGGATTGCCCCCAAATTTCCGATCTCAACGCTGGGCGCTACACAACTGTTTGAATGTTCTTTCCGGAATTCATAGCTTTTGCTCTTATGTACTTAGAAATGTCAAGTTTCAATTCTCGGATGATGCTGTTTCCCTTAGCAATGGCAAATGCATGAAGTAAGGAGTCCCAAAGCGGGGGGAAGGGAGACCACTCCCCCATAAAATAAATAAATAATCTCCTGGTACCGCCCTGGAATGCATATCTGTTAGAGATGAGTTGGGGCTAAACGTTTTGAGCCCGGCCGAACCATTTCAATAAATATTGGACATAAGCCCTGTAAGAGGATTTAAAAAAAATTCTGACGCATCTTGAAGCATATATGCAGAAATGCTTGCCCTAGACAAATTTTTTAACATTTTTTTGGGGGGGTTAGGGGGTGTCTGAGAATAAACCTTTAGTAAGGTTTCCCATTTACTAAGATATTCCACCTGACTTAGGAGAGGTTAAAATGCAATTCTATTTTACATGAAATAAAATTTTATAGTTGTTTTTTAAATCTACTTTTAGTTTCGGACATATACTTTCTATGGTATAAATCATAGAAAGACAACTGTTTTGGATTTCAAAGCATATAGAAAAGTTTGAGATTTCGTATAAGACGATCGGATTTTGGAAAGTTTACCCCACTCCAGTTGTGCCCCCCTGTGTTAGCGTACCTAACTACCTACCCAGGGGATAGGTGTTTATATGTCGTAGACAAACTGAATGGAGCTTTTAGATTATCTTCATCCTTTGTGTTGGGGAATGTGTTCTCCTAAAAAATTAGTGTATTAATGTGCAAAATCTGTTGATTATCAACATTAATTTTACTGATGTTTTGCAGAAAAGAAAGAAATGTAATTCAATTTCGTTAACGTTCACCAAAGGTTTCTAGTGAATAATTTTATTTGTTATCGCTTTTGGAATCATGTAGATATGATTTGAAATCAACTAATATATTTTGCTTCTTATGTAAGACATTTGTTTTCTTTTCTCTTACAGTTATATATATCAAGGAACTATTGATTTGGATATATTGAGCAGGGCCACAGACATACTTCATGCTGCCCAAAAATTTAAACTTGAAAAGTTAGCCATCGTATGCGAACTATACCTGTCTCAAGAATTATCATTGGATAACGTTTGTGGTTTATTAGCTAAGGCATATTCGTACAGACTGGACTACCTAAAGTCAAAATGTTTGAAGTTATGTGCAGTTGGAGCATGTATCATTTTGAAGAAAACGTCTTTCTGCAACCTGAAGGACAAGGAAGTTGTCAAGGCCATAGTGTCCCTTCCAGAACTGAATGTACAAGGTGAAATGCATGTTTTGAAGGCGTTATGGTCTTGGGCCACACTTGAATGTTGTAGAAAGACAAAAAAACTGAGCGAGGAAAATATTTTCAGTGAATTTAAGCAGTTTGTGGAATTAATTAATTTTAACGACATGACGCTTTTGGAATTAAATGGTTTACCCAAATGCTTTTTACCAATAATTTCGAAATTAAACTTACGAAATTTGCCCAATTATGTGGTAAGTTCGTATTTCCAAAAACAGAGAAATACTGTTTATTTTACCGAACAGGTTTTGAAAGAATTTGATTCAATCCAATTGAATCCTTCGGAATATTATAGACAAATTCCACGGAAGTGTGGTGCAAACATGAAGTTTCTAAGATTCGAGGCTGCAAAATTCACGTTCAGCAATACAGTGATTTTGGGAGGAGTTGAAATTCGTTTTAAAAGCAGGAAAAGTCAGAATTCGTGTCCGATACATTTGATCGTATTGTATAATAGTACATCACAAGTGGAGAAAACCATAGAAAAGATACAATACAAAAGCTTTCGTACCCTGAATGGCGAATATACTTACATATGCAAATTTTTCACTGATGTAGTCATGTTAGAAAGTGGAATAGAATATGTCTTCCATATATACTGTTCGAAATACGACAAATTAGATTGGCACTGCGTCGTACAGGATGAAATTTTCCCATTGGAAACAAGTAATTATTCTTGGAGTTGTTCATCAAAGGAAATTTGGGCTATTCGAACTCTTTTTGTGTGTCATTAATTTTCGACTCAAAATACAAGCAGATAATCCACAAAATTTAATGTACAACTCTGTCAGTAATCCTTAAAAGTTCCAAATCGATACATTTCACCAGTATAGTGATTATTTGTGCCCTTCGCATTAATTCCATTTCAAATATTCCACCAAATATGATCAACTAGGTGATAACAGATTCACGAGTTATTTCGATTTTTTTTTAAAATGCAAAAATATTTCACCACAGAAAATGGGTCAAAAGTCATGTCACTATGACCTAAGAAGTGATAAAAATATGATGCATGTGATACCTCAATTGCATAAGGAAAAATTTAGACATATTTAGTTACGAAATTCCTTAACTTTATATCTCAAACAATATCAAAACTGCAACAGATTATCATATATTTATTTTAAAATGCAAAGTTTAATTTTGGGAATTGATGATGTTGAAGTCTTCTTGCATTTTAGTGAAGTGTTACAACTTTTGGCATTTCTCGTCTAACTAATCATATGTTTTTAGTTCATGTTCTAGAAATTTAATCGGTATGGAAAACACATGCACGAGTCACTCTTGTGTGTTTTCACTTTGTATTGTAAAATATTTATTGTGAAAATGAAATTACTACTGCAATAAACTCCCTGTTATCCGGTACTCGAGCATTCGGAATTATCATGCAACTGGCACAAAGTTCAAATCGAATATTTGAACGTGGTACGGCAAATTTTAATACACCTGGTAGTTCTCCCGTATACCACTGGCGCTGTCGCCGTCTTTCATGCATTGTTTATTGCAGGTAGAGTTAAGAAATTTATTTCAAAAACAACTAGACCTAATTTTACTTCTTCTCAACCCTCGACACAGCAGCTTCTCAAGAATTAAAAGCTAGTTCAGTGAGTAACCCTGGTGAAATGCCATCAGAGTTGCTAGAAACTTGCCAGTAAACTACACTGATGCACAGGTAATTTTTTTCGGAAATAAAGTTTAGCTTGATGCATAGTAAATACCCAGGTTTCTCTATTCTCGTGTCTCGGATAGTATTTTTTTTGTCTTGTGTATGCTTTTCTACTGAATTTACCTTTAAAAAAAATTATTTTTCACATTTCGTTATTATGAAAATACAGTACTAGTAGTAGTCAGCGCCACTAAATGCCAAAACTACAACTCTTTCCAAGGGAGCTTTCAGTGAAGCAATTTCTGGAGTTTTTTTAAAGTACACACATTTTCGCATTTAATGAATGCGAAAATCCGTTAGATTTAATTCTTTATTAAAATAATAATGATATAAAATTAATTCCAATTAAATTTTTAGAACATGAACTAAAAACTTGTGATTAGTTAGACGAGAAATGCCAAAAGTTGTAACACTTCACTAAAATGCAAGATACTTCAACATCATCAATTCCCAAAATTAAACTTTGCATTTTAAAGTAAATATATGATAATCTGTTGCAGTTTTGATATTGTTTGAGATATAAAGTTAAGGAATTTCGTAACTAAATATGTCTAAATTTTTCCTTATGTAATTGAGGTATCATATGCATCATATTTTTATCACTTCTTAGGTCACAGTGACATGACTTTTGACCCATTTTCTGTGGTGAAATATTTTTGCATTTTCAAAAAAAAAAAATCGAAATAACTTGTGAATGGTTTCCTAGTTGATCATGATATTTGGTGCAGTTTTTCTGTACATAAAAGTTAGTATTAGATTTGAAGATTAAATAGATTCGCTGATTAGAACAGAAATGACATCTGATTAGAATGTAAAATTCTTAGTATAATTCAATGAACTCCAAATACTAACCAACAAAGATTAGAGGCCAATCTTAACCAATCTTAGCCAATCTTAACCAGAGGGAGAAAACAAACGGAACTTGGATTTGTTAAAGTCAATGGTTATAGATCGCACAGTGCAATGTGAAACTTTCGAATTGCCATTCAACGTTATGAGGAGACACGTACTATGAAAAACAAACCGTGCACAAAAAATTTAGTGTTGTGTTAAATAAACGGTGTTTGTCAGATGGTGAAACAAAACTATATCCTATCAGATGCACTGATACAATTCTGAATAGGTCGATCGACTCAATGGAGCATACGGTGATCAAACTGTAATATGTAGAAAGAATAGTTATTAAGGTACATTAGGTGTTCAAATGGTTTTCTACAGCATTGTGTTTCAATAAAGGTTTACTCATGTGATTACGTAATGCGTAGTTTGTAAGGAGTGTTGTTCAAATTTTTCGCAACGTCAATTGCGAAATAATTGTTCTACATAATTCGTATTTCATAACGTATTCAATACTTATATCCAGGGCCGCGAGAGAATTTATGGGCCCCTATGTAATATAATGCTCGGGGCCCCCCTTGAAAACTTTTTATCTTTACAAATCATTAATAGCAATTATTCTGGACACAATGATGACATACAGAGGAAAAAAAGCCTGTTGCGCAATCAGGCATGCAAAAACATAGGCCTACACAGTTTGTGTCACATAAAACTTTTTAGCATAGGATCGATATATAGCCTAACTAAGAATAATTTTTGTAAGAAAATGTAGAGTCACTTAATCTGACGGGCCCTTATTGCTGACGGGCCCCTATGCACTAGTCCCCCTTGCTCCCCCCCCTGTCGGCGGCCCTGCTTATATCTTTGAGTTTTGTCGCAAATATATATACACGTACAGTGTTCTTGCATTGATAATGAGTCATCTATGACATTCATATTTTGAATGTTTTATATTACCAATAGATTTATTATTGAAAATGTTGATCAGCATTGTTTTACGTAATTCGCATTTTTGATATTACATGAATACTGAATATGTTTTGTGTGCTCTAAAAGTCTAATGTTTTGTTTTGAAATGTTAATATTTCGGCTCTTTTAATGCAGAGTTTCTAAAAGGTGATCTTCAAAAATTTCACAATGTTAATTGTGAAATGATTGTTCTACATAAGTCTTATTTCGATATATATGAGTGTTTAATATATTTTGTGCTTTACAAAATTCGTTTGACTTTGTACTCTTTGAAATCCAAATTTTTTAATTGCTTCTTCAATGTTTTACTTTCTTTAATAGTGTTCTTGAATTGATAATCATTTCTCTATGAAATTGATATTTTGATATCACTGTGTGTTACTTTTCTGTAAATGATAACTCTGTATAACACGTTGCTATAATTGTATCCAAAAAATCAATATCTAATAAATGTTGTTGATGCTCATATACAGAATTACCATCAAGCATATTTTATCTTGAGATCGTAATTGGATATAGAATATTGTGCATATTCTGTTTAACTTCAGGTTTTGGTGTTAATATGCTTCTACCTTGGCTGTACCCGTGTGCATAGTATTGTATGAATTCTTTTGGTCATAGTATTTTGTAACAATTGGTTGTTTCGGGTTTTAAGGCACAAAAGCAGAGAGAGCTGCATTGTGTTTGTATTTTGTGAATAAACTTAAAACTGCCTGTACAGTCTTGTCTCCTTATCTTTTAAACTCACGCAGACACAAGAATTCAGTTTTAACGTTAATCAGTTTACAACATTTACAATGGAAGCATGTTACAATATTAAATTTTGTAAGGCAAAAAAATGGTTTACATTCATAAGGCTACATTTCATAGGAAATCCAGTCGAAAAATTCTTTTTTACAGTCTTAGAAGACTTCAGAAAGTTTAGAACACTGGGCAACACACAAAATGGCTTGAAATCGGAATAGCCAATCTTTACTAATTTCGATGTGCTGAAAACGAAAATAAAAAGAGACAATAAAAAGTGATGGTGATGTATAAACAATTCAGTCCGCATTGAGTACATAGGTAACCATTTCGCAATGCTGTATTTTAAACTCCAGATTGCAACATATTGCATTAGCCCACCATGTACACAATCCCCAGAGATATCGCATCATTGTCTGATGCAATGTAGTTGACTCATGGCATCGTGGCTTTACGATCGCGGACAAAAGATGATGCAATGGCTAGTTGTAAGCAACGTCTCGTAGGGTAAGCAAGTGTTTTCAGCGACTCCCATTTTCCCCTGAGTCATAAGTACAACACAAGTGATCCTTGCAGTTTTAATCCAGCAATAGTGATGCCTCATAACTGTGTTAATAGTGCAGATACATTTTTTTACACTTGCGGGGAAGTGACGTTTGCAGACCACAAATGGACCATCACTCCAATAGTGAAAGTGGCATACGAGTTTTATTTTGGATGCAAGATCGGGGACCAGGACAAGGCCTTGACCCCACACATATGCTGCAGTACGTGTGCAAGAAATCTTCTGAAGTCGCTGAAAGGCGAAAAGGTAATGATGCCGTTTGCTGTTCCTGTGGTTTCGAGAGAGCCAAGCAATCAGGCCAATGGCTGCTACTTCTGCATGGTTCCACCTGTTTCTGGGGACATCACAAGGAAAAAGAAGTGGACAATAGCGTATCCGAATATACAATCTGCTCTCCGACCAGTTTCGCACTGTGAAGGCCCTTCCCGTTCCCGAACCTCCAAGAGAATTTTCCATCGATTTAGACAATGAGGAAGGAGGCGAACTGATGTCGAGTTCTCCACAGCCTTCGGTGTCTAATGATTATCCATACATCTGCACCACACATTCTCACCGAAGAAGAAATGAACGATCTTGTTCGCTGTCTGGAGCTGTCCAAGGCCAAAGCAGAATTACTTGGATCAAGACTTAAACAATGGAATCTTCTCAAGGAAAATGTCCGAGTGACTTCGTCTCGAACTCGTCATGAGCAGTTTGTGCCTTACTTCAAAAAGGAAGATGACCTTGTGTTCTGCTCAGATGTAGATGGCCTGATGAAGCCCTCGGCATCAAACATGACCCTCAAGAATGGCGACTATTCATAGACTCCTCGAAATTAAATCTCAAGGCGGTGTTGCTGCTTAATGAAAATCGACTTCCATCCATCCGGTCGGACACACTGCCTGCATGAAAGAAACCTACGACAACTTAAAACAGCTGTCGAACTGTCTTCAATACAGCAAGTTTCACCTTCAAGTCTCTGTTGTGACTTGAAGGTAGTGGCTCTGTTGATGGGTCTGCAGCTGGGATATACGAAGTACTGCTGTTTCTTATGTGAATGGGACAGCCGAGTAAAGACTTTGCACTAAGTGAAGAGAAACTGGCCTCAGAGAAAATCTCTGAAGGTTGGAGAGAAGAATGTGGAACACCCAACACTGGCAGAAACGCACAAAATTCTGCTACCGTCCCTTACACCTTAAACTCGGTTTGATGAAAAACTTCATAAAAGCCATGAACTGGACTGCATCAGCTTTCAAGTACTTGCCTGACAAATTCCTTCGACTCAGCGAAGCAAAAATTAAAGAGGGAATTTTTATGGGTCCTCAGATCCCTGAGCTGTTCAGAGACTAGATGTTCGACCAACTGCTTCAGGGTGACGAGAAAAAGGATTCGGACGCGTTTCGTCTGGTGTCAACTAAATTCCTCGGGAATGTCAGGGCAAACAACGCAATGATGAAAAAACGATACCAGGAAAACTGGTCCACTTCACTGTTGGACGCTCACCAGAGATGACCCTGAGCAGCTGTACAAGCGACGTCGGAAGTAGAAGCGGAGTTTTACCGATACGTCATATGTACGTATTACTCTATTATATAAGAAACTATTGCGGATTTCTCAGAAATCGTAGCCAATTTTGCATTTTCCTTCTCATATTCGTGTTCAGCAGCTTGAAATCTTTGAGAAATGGCTACTTTTATCTCAGAGGCATGACTCTATGAAAATTTGTTTCCCAGTGTAATATGACTCTTGTGAAGTCGCTTGTCATCAATCGACTTCCCAAAATAATAAATACAAATAAGAATCACACGACCAGTACCGACCCATTTCATTCTTCTGGCAACGAAAATAACTTTGCTAAAGAAATTGAAAATGATTCTATTTCAATATATTATTTAAAAAATTTTTATTACTTTTTCGCTTCGATTTTGCTTTACGACTTTGAAAACTGCTTTGAGCTCGAAAATGGACATTTATCATAATAAATTACATATCAATAAAAGCAATGCAACAACAATCCATTCCAGAAAAAAAGGGAAGTGGGATATTTCAAACCAACAGATTTTAGCAATAAGTACCCTTAATATCAGTTAGCATAGTTGGCTAGTGTAGCCGAAACTGCTATGCTATTCCTATCCTGCGAGTCGCGCTGAAAGGTCAGTTGTCGTCGCATGTGTGAGTGTTTTGTACGAATACTGGCGCAATTAAACAGCAATATTTCCTAATAACAGTAGTCTTATTAGATACACGGGAATTTACTCTTTTTTAATTCCTTTTTGTTTCTTTTTTATATTTGAAAGTTTTTGCAAAAACTGTAGTTGAACACCATGATCAAATTTGTCTGTGGTTTTAAAAACTGTTGTTGATATCCATATTGTATGTCTATAGTAATAAATTTCTTATCAAATAAAAGCAATTCAACAATAATACCCTCCAAGCAAAAAAGGGGGTGAGGGGACACAGGGGCGTAGCGAAGGACTATGGTTGGGGGGGAGAAGTCCAAAATTTTCCAACTCGAGCAAAATTTGCCATTTGACTTCCAATTTTGCTAACTACCCATAATTTCTCAGAAATACTTCCAATATTAACATCTCGTCTGAATTGTTGCAAATCAGTATGAATTTTTGCCTTGATTTGGTCCCTATCTTTACATCTCTCCTAAATTTGCCAAATCACTTGAAACTTTCAAACTCCCCAATTTTTTTTGGAAAATTAAGGGGATTTGTCAAAATCGAGGCAACTTGGCAAATCTAAGGCAGTTTGGAAAATGGAAAGACGGCTAAATTTAGAGCAGTTGGCAAAATTCGAAGCCACTTAGTAAAAACAGATGAGTTGGCAAAATCTTATGGAGTTGGCAAAATTCGGTAAAATCTTGGGGAGTTGGCAAAATTCGGAGTGACTTGGTAAAATCTTGGGGAGTTGACAAAATTCGGAGTGACTTGGCAAAATCGTGCGCGGTTGGCAAAATTCAGGTGAGATGTGAAAATTTGAATTTTTTTCTGAAAAATTATGGCGAGTTGGCAAAATCTAGGAGAGTTGGCAAAAACTAGGGGCAGTTGGTAAAATTCGCAGTGACCTGGCAAAATCGTGTAAAGTTGGCAAAATTCAGGTGAGATATAAAAATTGCATCTTTTTTCTGTAAAATTATGGCGTGTTGGCAAAATCGTGGCAGCATCGCAATATCTAGGAAAGTTGGGAAATCTTGGGGGAGTTGAAAAATTCAGAGCAGTTGGCAACATTCGAATCCACGGGCGATTTGTGAAAATTGGGATTGTTTTTGTGAAATTAAGAAGAGTTGATAAAATCGAGAAAACGTTGCAAAATCTAGGGAAGTTGGCAAAACTGGAAACCACTTGGTAAAGTACAGGTAAGTTATAAAAATTGGGATTAGTTTTGTGAAATTAAGGAGAGTTGGAAAAAACAAGAACTCTTGGCAAAATCTAGGGGGAGTTGGCAAAATTCGAAACCACTTGGTAAATTACAGGGGAGTTGTGAAAATTGTGCCTTTCTTGTGCAATTCAGGAGAGTTGATAAAATTCGAAGTGGCTTGGCAAATTCAGGGAAAATGTAAAAAGTTCGATTTTTTCTGTAAAATTACGGTGAGCTGGCAAAATCTAGAGTAGTTGGCAAAATTCGAATGCATTTGGTAAAATACAGGCGAGTTGTGAATATTGAGATTTATTTTGTGAAATGAAGGACTGTTGGATAAATGGAGAAAACTTAACAGAATGTAGGGCCGTTGGCAAAATTCGAATCCACTTAGAAAATACGGGCGAGTTGTGATAATTGGGTTGGGATTGTGAAATTCGGGATAACTGACTAAAATCACTTCAAACTTTCAAACTCCCCAAGATTTTACCAAGTAGATTCAAATTTTGCCAACTGCCTTAGATTTTGCCATCTAGCCACAATTTTACAGAAAAAAAATCCCAATTTTACATCACACCTGATTTTTGTAAAGCCACTCTGAATTTTGCCAACTCCCCCAAGATTTTCCAACTCTCCTAGATATTGCAAAGCTGTCTCGATTTTTCCAACACACCATAATTTTACAAGAAAAAGATTGCAATTTTTACATCTCACCTGAATTTTGTCAACTCTCCACGATTTGCCAACTCGCCACAATTTTACAGAAAAAAAAACAAATTTTCACATCTCACCCGAATTTTGCCAACTCCCTACGATTTTGCCAAGTCACTCCGAATTTTGTCAACTGTCCCTAGATTTTGTCAACTCCCTAAGTTTTGCTAACTCGCCATAATTTTGCAGAAAAAATCCTGATTTTTACATTTCACCTGAATTTTGCAAACCCCCGCACGATTTTGCCAAGTCACTCCGAATTTTGCCAACTCCCAAAGATTTTGTCAAGTCACTCCGAATTTTGCCAACTCCCCAAGATTTTACCAAGTCACTCCGAATTTTGCCAACTCACCTGTTTTTGCTAAGTAGCTTCGAATTTTGCCAACTGCTCTAAATTTAGCCTTCTTTCCATTTTCCAAACTGCCTTAGATTTGCCAAGTTGCCGCGATTTTGACAACTCCCTTTAATTTTCAAATAAAAATTGAAAATTTTCACAACCTACCTAGATTTTACGAAGTCGCTTCCAATTTTGCCAACTCCGAGTTACTTTGGGGGGTATCTACCCCCCCCCCCCCCTCAACATGGCTACGCCCCTGAGGGGACATTTCAAACCAGTAGTAGAAATTTTAGCAATATATAGCAGTAGTAGTAGTTGTTTACCCTATTTTCCAATATAATTAAAATAACGAAAAGTTTAAAAATTCCGGAAGAAAAACTTTATTTCGACTTCTTACCAATGAAATGCTATTCCTTTTGTCTCTGTCGCAGGTTAAATTCTTCAGGAATATGCTATAGCGGTGCCAACTTTTTTGCACAATCTCTCGTTCGTTAACATAGACAACGAACGAATGCGACTAATATGGCGACGTCAGTTACAGTTTTCGTCTCCCTCTCTTCCTACCTCCATGATATATATATAGCAATAGTAGTAGTAGCTTAAGCTACTTTTCCCTTATAATTATAATAATAAAGAGTTAAAAATTCCGGAAGGAAAACTTTATCACAGCTTCTTACCGATGAAATACTGTTCCTTTTATCTATTTCTCAGCTTTATTTTTGTTGCAACGTCTACAGAAGTGTACATTTTTCTACAAAATCTCTCGTTCGTTAAAAGAGAGAATGCACGCTTACGAGTAGGAACAATATGGCAACACTCAGTTAGTTTCAGGCGATAGGGCTCCTCCCTCTTTTCCTAATTACATGAAATAAATGCATTTTTGTACGTAATGATTTTAGTCTTTGAAACCTTTTTCGGTCAAGACCCTAGCTTTTAACCTACGGAAATCAGTGATCTAACCTTGACCACGAGGTTAGACCATTCATTTTCATTACTAAAATGATATTCGGTAGCTTGCAAAAGTGTATCGGGGTATTGTCTTAACGACCTGCCACCCATCCTCCCCCAAGAACGTATTAATGCAAATATATATAATTTTTAAGTAGATAAGTGCAAATGTATTATTATTTTACAATATGTCAAAAAACTGTGCCCCCTTCTCAAAATACGTTTTTTGGTTACATCACTAGTACCTACCTACTACGTGTAAAGCTCTATGTATAAAACTTCACATTTTTATTATTAAATTTCGATATATTTGAGAAGTTTTAATATATAACTCTTTTCATATGCTTTCTCCGCCCTTATTGAATTTCCAATGATCAATTTTCGAGCAGCATGTGAACGATAAAGAACATTTTTAAAAATATACCAAAGCACCTTCGATTATTTGAAATCTAAAGGATTTAACGAATATGGCAACACGAGTTTGGCAACGGTAAATAAATCAGAATTATGTGTCAAGGAGCTGATATTTAAAGTAGAAGTTTACTGGATCTAAAAATATAATTATTTTTGTACAATAGAACACCATGATTCATTAATTTAAAGGTACGTATTCAATTACTTACAAGTAGCGATGATTTTTAAATTGTAAATATTTGGTTTAAATGCTTTAATTATGTACGCTTAAAGCTTAAAATAAAACAGAATTATAGTCAACGGTTTTGGAAAATTACAAATGGTGCAGCACTTAAAAAAACATTACTTCTAATTTTCTCTTATAACAGTTGAATAGTAATTTTTTTTTATAACAGTTGAATAGTAATTTTTTCTTATAACAGTTGAATATTAATTTTGATAACGGAAAAATCAACTTGTAAAATACCGTTAAGGAATAATCATCATAGACTAAAACTACTGGATATTTAGACACTTGTTATGCATATTTGATTAACTATTCTTTTATTTTCATAAAATTAATTATCACGCTGCTTGGTTTCACAGAAGTCTTAACATAATGACAAAATCTGTCAGTATAATTCGCCACAGACAACTTCTGTAAGGAAGGCGTGATAATACAAGAAACCAAATATTGACGCTTTATCGAGGGTTCGAACTCTGTTCCCATTGATCCACATATTCACGTTCTATGTTGCACTAAAACATCCTTAATGTTGGAGACCCAAAAATGCTTCTAAGTAAATTACTCGAAGTTACACAGTGTGAGATGTGCTAAAAGATTTTATAATTGTGCACTGTTTATTGGCACTTAATCCCCCCAAAACTAATAAAGTAATTATTCCTCAGAGTTACTGTTGGACGCCAGCTAAATTTTTGGGGTAGGGATATACCCAGAGTAGTATGGTTTATTTATACTTATTTCAGAATTGATCATTTAGTGTAGGTAGACAGCACAGTTCTCAAGATGGTTAGGTGTGCTGCTTACCTATTCTGGTTTGTATTATCTATTGTTGACCTTGTATTTAAGTATTATGCGCAGGAATCAAAGGTGCCGATAGTAGTAGCAACTTATCTTTGGCGTGAATAAATTATCTCCGGTCCACTGCACACGGTGGCGTCCTTGTGTGAATAAATTATCTCCATTGCACACGCTGACGGCGGGGGGTTTAATTTTTGAGGGGGGTTTAATTTTTGGTTTCCCACGTTGGGGAGGGGCGCGTCCGGAAGTGTCGACCCCCACACGTGTGTGCTACCCTAGCAGTTGTTGGTCAATATTCTACCGGTAGTGTTGGAGAGGTCTTTGAACCCTTAGGCACGCAACGGTCTAGGGCTGCCACCCGTATGCTTTTCCTGGCGTCGGGCTGCCCATGGGATTCTTGTAATGACAACCCATGCGTATCAGCACGCAGACGGGATGTTAAAAAAAGGACGCCACGGGAGGTCACGTGGGAAACTCAGATTCTTGCTGAAAATGTCCGTTGGCGAGCACGCAGGTAGAAACGAAATTTAAAAAATGACGACCCCCATTTCTTACCCCTATGCGTATCAGCACGCAGACGGGATGTTAAAAAAAAGGACGCCACGGGAGGTCACGTGGGAAACTCAGATTCTTACTGAAAACGACCGTTGGCGAGCACGCAGGTAGAAACGAAATTAAAAAAAAATGAATGTCATTGGTGGGAGGGGGAGTACCCGCGAATGCGCATACCGTCATGGAGTTGTCATACGGCGAGAAACTTGCGGCATTAAGTCGGATTCAGGGAGAGCTCGAGGATATCCTTCTGCGTATCGAGTTGGAATCAGCTATGCGGACCTCGAGACCGACCCTTGGACAGCCGAGAGATGCCTCCGGCCGACCGAGCACCTCCAGCCAGCCGAGAGATAACTCCGGCCAGTCAAGTGCCACCGGACAGCCACGGCCCACTGACCTGCCAAGCACCTCCGCCAAGCCCCGTACCTGGCGCCTCAGCCTAAAGAGACGTCGCCAGATGCGTGGAGAAGGCCCCCGACGCCAAGCGTCCCCACCGCTGCAGCATCTTCTGCGCCTGCGCCCGACATCGCGCAGGCAAGTGCGACTCCCGGCTACGTAGTGACGCGCTCCAACAGCTTCAGGTCCGCCAAATACAAAGCTATATTCACGTCCCAACCGGACCCACACGTAACAGCATTTGTCTACCGCCTGAGGCAGTATGGTGCCCGTTGGCAGAAATCGCCCACGCAGGCGGAATGTTAAAAAAAAACGGACGCCACGGGAGGTCACGTGATCGTGGGAGAAGGGTTTAACTCTCACATTTCCTGTACACAGATTCTTTCTCGTATGAAGAGAAACTTTCTGATTTAAATCGCGGCACGGCGTCATAGCACACCGTTAGCGAAGCATGACCTGTGCGCCTGAATTACATAATTTAACGATGAAAGTACTATCATTTTAAATATTACGTTTGAGTGTAATTTACCGAACGTTTTAAAATATGCTCACGATGTTTGTCATAAAGGTGTGATTCATTTTACGTACAATACATAATTTATCAGTCAAGATATAAAGGCGTGAATAAATTTTACGTGTAAGTGAAATATATTATCGTGTAAGCGTACGTTGTATGACCACGTATTATAACTTAGGTTCTACACACCAATAAAAATAAGATAATGTATAACAAAAAATTATTTCTAGTAATCCTGCAGTGGATGTCCACGTATTATAACTTAGGTTGTACACACCAATAAAAATAAGATAATGTTTAACAAAAAAAAAACACTTTTTGAGATGTGCATACAGAAACACAATTGGGAATTAATTTTGCTCTAGACAATTATAAAGCAGTTTTTGATTCTGCTTAAAGCAGAGGATTTGACCCGGAAGAAGATCTGTACATGCTAAAACAATGCATGGTTCAACTTATTCAATGCATCTGTTGGAATCGACTACCAAAGTATAAAGCATTGAGTCAGGCTCTTTGATTCATATGATTAACTATTATGGTTTACTACGAAAGCTTTTAGTAATGAATAGAACAGTAAATAACATCAAAACTTTTCGAGATCTGCATACAGAAATATCTGAAAACATCAGACGGGGGAAAAATTCTAGTAATCCAGTCAACATCTAAATAATTCTAGAAGTTTAATGCGAAAAAGTACCCAGGTCAACCCGTACTTCTTGAATATTCTGGACAGCAGAAACACACTTAACCGTTACCAAAGCTGAGACCGTAATGTACCTTCACGACGGGAATGCTCTATTTTTCGAAAATTCTTATACAAAAGTTTAGACATCGAGATGCTGAACCGCAATACAACACCCCAAGGGTTAAAGGATCTTTCTAAAAACCCTCGTAACTTTGACGGTACGCTTTTTCTGCAACACACTACCCCAGGGGCTAAAAATCAAACACAGCTTGTTTTTCTGTGATGCTCCACCGATATGAGGACCAACCCTATACACAGGTTATATTCACTTGACTGATTTAAATCAAAACTTTGGCGCACTACCCAGGGGCTAAAAATCAAACACAGCTTGTTTTTCTAGGATGCTCCATCGATATGAGGACCAACCCTATACACAGGTTATATTCACTTGGCTGATTTAAATCAAAACTTTGGCGCACTACCCAGGGGTTAAAAAATCAAACCCAGCGTGTTTTTCTAGGTTGCACCATCGATATGTGGACAAACCAGTTTCCATATTCTTAGGGCGAACTGAAAAAAGCTGGCAAAGGTCATATTGAGATATTCACAGTCTGATGATTTAAATACACACGCTATATTCACGGACTGATGATTAAAAACGCCATAAATATACACTTTTCTGATGAGTAAGTTGACTCGTACACGGGGGAAATGTACGGACATCAAAGGGTTAAGATTTTACGTCTGAGGTCTTGCACTGTGACCGTGCTTTCAGTTTAAAACATCGTTGTCTGTGTTTCAAGTTGCCACAGGACGCGTGATTTTTTACGAGTCGACGTATTAAAGCCGCAATAGGCGACCACGCAGCCGAGCAACATTATGGAGACAGACGATGTCCTTGAAAGACGCAACTCCGTCGGGACACTGGCAGGGGAGGATTTGAAAAACTCGAGGCCTGAATGGCTTCTCACTCCCGTTATTTTCTAAGACATAACAAATATTCTGATATCACTTATTTAAATTCAGAAACTATTCTCCATCTTTATCACTGTTCATTTTAATACCACCTAAGTTTACTATATTTGTTGATATGTACTGGGGTGTCAAACCACTTGAACGTAAAAGCAAACTGTCTTTGGTACATTTGCATGCACACTTGACCCCACTGCTCTAAAACAGGTTTCACGAACTTTCTTTGGGTATTATAACGCAAACGTATGGACTGCGCTATTGGTAAAGAATGTTTTACTGCGAACACTAATCTCTTTCATATCGGGAGTAAAATTACACGCACAAACGAGTTAGGTTGTTCATGTTGGAAGAAAATTTAAGATTCTTATTTCCTGTGTTTTTCTCTTGTAGGTACGTATAAAGAATGTTTTGGAATAGACGTTTACACCATAATTGCTTAATGCTATCACATTTGTACACGCCAAGACATGTGAAAAGTTTTGCAGCGTAAAGTCCCTGTAACACATTTCGAGATTCACTTAAAACTCCTCTGGACGTTTACACGCATTTTTCTGTGTAATTCCGCTGTCTGGGAAATTAGCCATCACTTTCTGCCTATAGTTTTTGACAGCCGTCTTTGTCTCGCTAGTTGGTATAGGGTTTAGGTAAACCTTTTCAAAACCGTTAAGAAAGAAATCACAATGACAATAAAATCAGATACACTATTTATTTAATAACTAATAGCCCGCGTCGCAGGAAAGTTCCATACAGACAGGAATGATATCTAAACGATGTAACTGAACTTCTTTCACAAAAATGTTTAGCGATAACGATGAATGTTTCTTACGTCTTCTGGGAAATAGTCTACAACTGTTATAGCAAGGTACCAATGGCGAAGCTGACTTTACCCGCAATACAGTTCTTTGCGCATTCTGACACATTCTTAACTGAACGGTGCAGAGCCATAGTGTATAGTTAAATTCATTCACTTCCCATCGCTGAAACCTTTGCTTGGTCCCTCAAGGCCTCTAGATGAGTTTGTAGGATGTCGAGGTAGCGTCTCATTTTGGAGGGTTCTGACGAGTTCATTACAGATAAGATTTCATGGTCTAGCCATTGCGAAGATGTTACGGCTGGGCCTTTACATTGATGGCTTTTAAGTCGCGCTACAAGTCCGATGACGTCCTTGTTACACTGTAAACAAACGGCACGAAATCCCTTTCCTTTAGGGTATTTCTTGAAACCTTTCCAAATAGGATCGCTCTTCCGTCCTGACATGTTCAACGAGTCGCTTACTGACAGCAAATGATACAGGCACGCAGTGGTATTTATGATTTAAATCCGAACCTTCAACCATTCAGTGTGAACTATATCTCGACCAATGAATGGCTTCTGCAATTCAGTGTGAACTATATCTCGACCAATGAAAGGCTTCTGCAAGATTCTCGTAACCTATTTACGCGCTCCAACAACCCTACCTCTTTTTTTTTATAGAACCTTAATGATCCGGTGGAAAATTCTCTAGTTGTCGAGGTAATATGACTCTCATGTGTGTAGTTTGTGAGTCTCTTCATTTCAAAGGCGCATGTGATGACGAGGACTATTTTTATTGTGGTGGTTTTGAGAGGAGGTCTTTAGAAAAGAATTGGTTATGTTCGAAATGTATCAATCTACCCAGTAACACTTCTAAGCTTAAATAAACAACAGAAGAACGCGTTATCACGTGATGTAACAACAGTTGCCATGGAGACTAAAAGTTGTACAACAGATAAATCTAATGTGTATAACGGCTAGTCCCGTTTTCTTACATATCTCAAAATAAGAGGTAAAGCAACGTGAAGTACTTCTGGATTAAATCTGATACTAATCGCATTACTCAACTGATTTAAATCCACAATAATGTTATTCAGGACTGCCTGTACAGTATGAGAAATTAATAAACTCCCGGCCTTTTCCATTACAGGGACATGAATAAGAAAAGACCTAGAACTCTGACAGTTGCTTGCTACAGAAGAAGCTAACAATTTAGAACGAGACGATTTCTTTCATAGCCAACACTGATATCAAATCTACAACATTATTACTCTAATAACGAACAGTTTTCAGATAGTCATTCTTTTACATTTCTCGAATCAGTTAAGGAGAACAATGAAGCAGCATTGCGGTAAAAATCTTTTATTCATACACTAAGAAATTACAATGACGCCCAAACAGATATTGAACAGAAATTAGTAACACTATTAGCATTTATTTAGTACATATTCAGAGGTACGTACCAGTTCGTCGTACACTTTGTTTAGTAATATAGGAAAGTGTAACATGTAGGTATAATTATCTTCAACTCCGGCCTCTTCCACAAAAAGTTTAGCGATATCACTTAAATGAATGTTTCTCAAGGCTTCTGCGAAATGAACATCCACTGATTCAACGGATATAGCAACACACGAATGGCGAAGCTGACTCGGATGATCTACTTCACACCCAATACAGTTCGTACGAAGAATCCGAAAAATTTCTTTTCTGACGAGAGTATTTAATGTTTTTATGAAACTTAGCTTGACTCTCTGATCATACGGTTCAACATTAGACAGTCTTGGAGTATGGTCTGTAGTTAATTCGACATCCTTTACCGCATTAGAAAAGTTATTGAACTTCAGAGCCATCAAGCTGCATGTGATATAGTTGCGGGAATCTTTTAACCACGACCATTGTTTGATGCTGAGATGTACCGAAGAAATCGTTGAAGTACCGTCGTCACACACACCACCTTTTTCAATGACCACCCCATTTTTACCCTTGAATACCACCATGCCGTGCAGTTCATACGCGAAGGTAGACGTATAGGCGAGTGTAGAAGTCAGTCCACACCACTGTTCTTCGGATAATATAACCGAAGCCTTTATGGGTCTAAACGGAATGTCACAACACTTCTGAAGCAAACATATGTGGACTTCGGGAACGTTCTTGCAAATCTTCACCAACAAGTCAGAGCCTAGCTGGTAGTCGTCATCTCCAATAGCAAACCGCTCCACGGGGAGATCACTTTCGGGCTGAACACAGGCCATCGTTAATACTTCAATACTGCAAAACTATGTCTTTTCACATATCAAGTGTACTACTTATACCTAAAACCTTTGACGTCACCTGGCTAAATAGACCACCATTGGTCGAGATCTAATTCCTAGTGGTATTAAAAACCAATTGTAGAAGAGTAATTTCTTAGTGTATGAATTGGAGGACGGGTCTTTTTTCGTCACACATACAGTACAATATTAACCCGCAATAATTTATTTTTATACTTTTTATAATTTTCTTTTCACCGTTTTTATTTCTTCTTAAAGTACAAGTATATGGAAGAAGGACACCCGCAGAAACTGATTTAAGTAACTGACCCCAGAAAAAAAAAATCTCTGATTATTTTTTAAACCAGAGGTTTTTTGCCATCAATGTAAAGGCCCAGCCGTAACATCTTCGCAATGACTAGACCATGAAATCTTATCTGTAATGAACTCGTCAGAACCCTCCAAAATGAGACGCTACCTCGACATCCTACAAACTCATCTAGAGGCCTTGAGGGACCAAGCAAAGGTTTCAGCGATGGGAAGTGAATGAATTTAACTATACACTATGGCTCTGCACCGTTCAGTTAAGAATGTGTCAGAATGCGCAAAGAACTGTATTGCGGGTAAAGTCAGCTTCGCCATTGGTACCTTGCTATAACAGTTGTAGACTATTTCCCAGAAGACGTAAGAAACATTCATCGTTATCGCTAAACATTTTTGTGAAAGAAGTTCAGTTACATCGTTTAGATATCATTCCTGTCTGTATGGAACTTTCCTGCGACGCGGGCTATTAGTTATTAAATAAATAGTGTATCTGATTTTATTGTCATTGTGATTTCTTTCTTAACGGTTTTGAAAAGGTTTACCTAAACCCTATACCAACTAGCGAGACAAAGACGGCTGTCAAAAACTATAGGCAGAAAGTGATGGCTAATTTCCCAGACAGCGGAATTACACAGAAAAATGCGTGTAAACGTCCAGAGGAGTTTTAAGTGAATCTCGAAATGTGTTACAGGGACTTTACGCTGCAAAACTTTTCACATGTCTTGGCGTGTACAAATGTGATAGCATTAAGCAATTATGGTGTAAACGTCTATTCCAAAACATTCTTTATACGTACCTACAAGAGAAAAACACAGGAAATAAGAATCTTAAATTTTCTTCCAACATGAACAACCTAACTCGTTTGTGCGTGTAATTTTACTCCCGATATGAAAGAGATTAGTGTTCGCAGTAAAACATTCTTTACCAATAGCGCAGTCCATACGTTTGCGTTATAATACCCAAAGAAAGTTCGTGAAACCTGTTTTAGAGCAGTGGGGTCAAGTGTGCATGCAAATGTACCAAAGACAGTTTGCTTTTACGTTCAAGTGGTTTGACACCCCAGTACATATCAACAAATATAGTAAACTTAGGTGGTATTAAAATGAACAGTGATAAAGATGGAGAATAGTTTCTGAATTTAAATAAGTGATATCAGAATATTTGTTATGTCTTAGAAAATAACGGGAGTGAGAAGCCATTCAGGCCTCGAGTTTTTCAAATCCTCCCCTGCCAGTGTCCCGACGGAGTTGCGTCTTTCAAGGACATCGTCTGTCTCCATAATGTTGCTCGGCTGCGTGGTCGCCTATTGCGGCTTTAATACGTCGACTCGTAAAAAATCACGCGTCCTGTGGCAACTTGAAACACACAGACAACGATGTTTTAAACTGAAAGCACGGTCACAGTGCAAGACCTCAGACGTAAAATCTTAACCCTTTGATGTCCGTACATTTCCCCCGTGTACGAGTCAACTTACTCATCAGAAAAGTGTATATTTATGGCGTTTTTAATCATCAGTCCGTGAATATAGCGTGTGTATTTAAATCATCAGACTGTGAATATCTCAATATGACCTTTGCCAGCTTTTTTCAGTTCGCCCTAAGAATATGGAAACTGGTTTGTCCACATATCGATGGTGCAACCTAGAAAAACACGCTGGGTTTGATTTTTTAACCCCTGGGTAGTGCGCCAAAGTTTTGATTTAAATCAGCCAAGTGAATATAACCTGTGTATAGGGTTGGTCCTCATATCGATGGAGCATCCTAGAAAAACAAGCTGTGTTTGATTTTTAGCCCCTGGGTAGTGCGCCAAAGTTTTGATTTAAATCAGTCAAGTGAATATAACCTGTGTATAGGGTTGGTCCTCATATCGGTGGAGCATCACAGAAAAACAAGCTGTGTTTGATTTTTAGCCCCTGGGGTAGTGTGTTGCAGAAAAAGCGTACCGTCAAAGTTACGAGGGTTTTTAGAAAGATCCTTTAACCCTTGGGGTGTTGTATTGCGGTTCAGCATCTCGATGTCTAAACTTTTGTATAAGAATTTTCGAAAAATAGAGCATTCCCGTCGTGAAGGTACATTACGGTCTCAGCTTTGGTAACGGTTAAGTGTGTTTCTGCTGTCCAGAATATTCAAGAAGTACGGGTTGACCTGGGTACTTTTTCGCATTAAACTTCTAGAATTATTTAGATGTTGACTGGATTACTAGAATTTTTCCCCCGTCTGATGTTTTCAGATATTTCTGTATGCAGATCTCGAAAAGTTTTGATGTTATTTACTGTTCTATTCATTACTAAAAGCTTTCGTAGTAAACCATAATAGTTAATCATATGAATCAAAGAGCCTGACTCAATGCTTTATACTTTGGTAGTCGATTCCAACAGATGCATTGAATAAGTTGAACCATGCATTGTTTTAGCATGTACAGATCTTCTTCCGGGTCAAATCCTCTGCTTTAAGCAGAATCAAAAACTGCTTTATAATTGTCTAGAGCAAAATTAATTCCCAATTGTGTTTCTGTATGCACATCTCAAAAAGTGTTTTTTTTTTGTTAAACATTATCTTATTTTTATTGGTGTGTACAACCTAAGTTATAATACGTGGACATCCACTGCAGGATTACTAGAAATAATTTTTTGTATACATTATCTTATTTTTATTGGTGTGTAGAACCTAAGTTATAATACGTGGTCATACAACGTACGCTTACACGATAATATATTTCACTTACACGTAAAATTTATTCAAGCCTTTATATCTTGACTGATAAATTATGTATTGTACGTAAAATGAATCACACCTTTATGACAAACATCGTGAGCATATTTTAAAACGTTCGGTAAATTACACTCAAACGTAATATTTAAAATGATAGTACTTTGATCGTTAAATTATGTAATTCAGGCGCACAGGTCATGCTTCGCTAACGGTGTGCTATGACGCCGTGCCGCGATTTAAATCAGAAAGTTTCTCTTCATACGAGAAAGAATCTGTGTACAAGAAATGTGAGAGTTAAACCCTTCTCCCACGATCACGTGACCTCCCGTGGCGTCCGTTTTTTTTTTAACATTCCGCCTGCGTGGGCGATTTCTGCCAACGGGCACCATACTGCCTCAGGCGGTAGACAAATGCTGTTACGTGTGGGTCCGGTTGGGACGTGAATATAGCTTTGTATTTGGCGGACCTGAAGCTGTTGGAGCGCGTCACTACGTAGCCGGGAGTCGCACTTGCCTGCGCGATGTCGGGCGCAGGCGCAGAAGATGCTGCAGCGGTGGGGACGCTTGGCGTCGGGGGCCTTCTCCACGCATCTGGCGACGTCTCTTTAGGCTGAGGCGCCAGGTACGGGGCTTGGCGGAGGTGCTTGGCAGGTCGGTGGGCCGTGGCTGTCCGGTGGCACTTGACTGGCCGGAGTTATCTCTCGGCTGGCTGGAGGTGCTCGGTCGGCCGGAGGCATCTCTCGGCTGTCCAAGGGTCGGTCTCGAGGTCCGCATAGCTGATTCCAACTCGATACGCAGAAGGATATCCTCGAGCTCTCCCTGAATCCGACTTAATACCGCAAGTTTCTCGCCGTATGACAACTCCATGACGGTATGCGCATTCGCGGGTACTCCCCCTCCCATCAATGACATTCATTTTTTTTTAATTTCGTTTCTACCTGCGTGCTCGCCAACGGTCGTTTTCAGTAAGAATCTGAGTTTCCCACGTGACCTCCCGTGGCGTCCTTTTTTTTAACATCCCGTCTGCGTGCTGATACGCATAGGGGTAAGAAATGGGGGTCGTCATTTTTTAAATTTCGTTTCTACCTGCGTGCTCGCCAACGGACATTTTCAGCAAGAATCTGAGTTTCCCACGTGACCTCCCGTGGCGTCCTTTTTTTAACATCCCGTCTGCGTGCTGATACGCATGGGTTGTCATTACAAGAATCCCATGGGCAGCCCGACGCCAGGAAAAGCATACGGGTGGCAGCCCTAGACCGTTGCGTGCCTAAGGGTTCAAAGACCTCTCCAACACTACCGGTAGAATATTGACCAACAACTGCTAGGGTAGCACACACGTGTGGGGGTCGACACTTCCGGACGCGCCCCTCCCCAACGTGGGAAACCAAAAATTAAACCCCCCGCCGTCAGCGTGTGCAATGGAGATAATTTATTCACACAAGGACGCCACCGTGTGCAGTGGACCGGAGATAATTTATTCACGCCAAAGATAAGTTGCTACTACTGCCGATTTTATAGGGGGCTGTCCTTTTTTTCAATTATGCACCTTTACGGATATTTTGATGTACAAAAATATAAATCACAGTTGACCCATGCTGGAGCATCTGGTTTATCTCATGCTCGTATTCACTTATATTAATCGGACTTAAAGTATTTCTTTTTAAGCAAAACGAAATATTTTTCATCAGTAGGACACACTACAACATAGACTAAAATATTTATTAATTTAAACCATTAATTTCATGATGTTTTCTATTGTACAATGGTTTTCTGTTGTACACTGCTCCATATTGAAATTGCCTCACCCAGCAGGAGTGGTCGAATCTGCATGCAGATCAGCATATGAGTGCAGGGCAGTGACATATGTAAATGGTTACTTTTCTAAACAAATGCGTGGTATTTACGAAAGATACACAAGACAAACGCTTAGCGACTAAGCCAAATGCTTAAAGCACTTATTTGTGTGCAACAAACTACGAAAGAGTATTGATTTTTAACATATGCCGTCAGTTTAATTCTTTGAATTGAGCTGTAAACGAAATCATGTCCTACCCATCTTATCATCTCTTTCTGTCATAAATTTCAGAAGATTCCGTCCACTCCTGTTGCGGCAATTTCAATATCAAGTCGTGTATATCACCCAGAGAAAAAAGTAAAACGTGAAGGATGTGTTCTCAAATTTTATACCAGTTCAGTTTAATATTTTGAATTTTAATTTATCAATAGACTAGCGTGAGTGACAACTGGTGAGACAGACTACGCTGATGACCCTTTGACAGTTTTCGTAGATCACTGGTCATTGACCTATCAGTCACCTGTCATTAACCATTCATCTATGAGAATTATCAAAGTATCGATTTGTGCAGCTTCATAGGTCCTCCAGAAGTTATTTGCTAAGAGTGCATTTTCTGTATTAGCAAGAGGAAATATAGGAATTTCTCCTTCCAGCAACTATGACAATACCTCGAAAGGATTGTGTGAAGGAAGAGGAAGAATTTGATTTTCGTCAAAGACTGTTTTTCAAAGAAGAGTTAAGTGATGTGGCTATCCTCGTGCAGTCTGGCCCCAATATTTGGAGGTATCCAAGCAACAAGATGATATTGTCTGCAGCCAGTGAAGTATTTGCTGAATTATTCGAATCCGACTACGTTCCTGCACTGTATATCAAAGACTTGACTCCAGAATCAGTGTCGGAGATGCTGAGGTAAATTGATTAGACATTTACATTGTTGTTTTTAATAAATATTTGTCACTTTTTCATATAGATATAGAGTGCAAATGTAACATGAATTTTTAGTTGGGTTTTGGTGATGATGAAATTGGATTTGGATATGTAGATGCGAAATGCAGTGGCGTATTCAAGGGAGGGGAAGAGGCTTATAACCGTCCTTGAGGGTTTGAATAAAGTATATTTTTTAAGGAAGTATCCGAAAATCAGACACTCAAGACAATATCCCCATCAGACAAACATGTTAACAACACCCCCCCCCCCCCCTATGCTCATTGAAAATGTTTGAGTACGCCACTGGTCTATTCATATTTCGTCATATTGAAAGTTTATACCATTCCTCATCACTTGATTGTTTATTTGGGGGTTTAATAACGCCTTATCACTTAGTACTGTCATTAAGGAAAGCAAATTACTGTTAATAATACAGACTGTGAAATGGTATTCGGTTGAACTTTATAAATTGGGTCCCTAAGTGGAATGATTAGAATATACTTTATTTACCCGAATAATTCACTCACTTTTTCTCAAAATATCGTTACAAAAACATTGAGCGTGTGAAATATGGGTATCAACTAGTAAGGAAAAATTTTGTCTTGCTAAGAAAACAATGCCACATCGCACTTATTCGTATGATAGAGTTGTCAGCTTTTCAATTCTGATGATATTTGAATCGGATAGGAATATTGATTGATGATGATGTCTTTATGGAAATGCCCATTCAAAACAAATTCAATCCCTTTGCTTTTGTTATATGTAACTACACAAATTATCAATTACCTTCCAATAGATAGATTATTTAATAATGAAAGAGTTATAATTATTAGAGAAACGATTTGATACTCGATTAAAAAATTTAAAGTTTTTTAATTCGGCTAACAGTTGCGTAATCTGAGATACCAGTCCGCTTCAAAATGTAATTGGGTAATCTTGATTTAGAACATCTGTTTAATGGCGTCCCGTGGTCGAGTGGTTAGCGTGCTTGACTACTGATCTAAGGGACCTGGGTTGGAGCCCCGGGTAAGGCATGGATGTATGTGTCGGTCGAGTGGTTAGCGTACTTGGCTACTAATCTAAGGGACCTGGGTTCGAGCCCCGGGTAAGGCATGGATGTATGTGTCGGTCGAGTGGTTAGCGTACTTGGCTACTAATCTAAGGGATCTGGGTTCGAGCCCCGGGTAAGGCATGGATGTATGTGTCGTTTTTCTGCTGAGGTCCTGCCATCCTCACAGACCTTCTACTGTGGCATATAAACTGACAGGCTCCTGTCAGACCTCTGTGGCAAGCAGCTGCTTGACGGGGGTATTTATTTATTTAATGCATCAAATTACTAATCAAAAATCAAGACAATCTGTCATTTGTTAGATTACGTTCTAAAAACAATCCTATTTTCAGTTTGTCGTCCGTCCGTCAGTAAACATATAACCCTTTTGCTTTTAGAGAGAAAACATTTCCGTTGGATAGGTACTAATGAAATACAGTATTAAGATTTTCATTTTCCGAATCTTCCATTAGTTTTCATTTCTGACATTAGAAGGCCGTAAAGTTAGAATATTATAAAAGCTGAAGTTAATACTATAAACAGTCTTCTATTCGTGCTACTAATTTGAAATTTGGATGATAGAGTGTGGTGCCTTACACCATCAAGGGAACGGGATGGGAAAACGTAACTTTTGTGGCATAAAGCGTTATTTTTGGGCTGGGTTGGATTGTTGGTGGGTCTGAATGTCAGTTTTTTGCAGACATTTGGAGTAGAATATTCGCTGGACAGCTGTTAGGAAACAGACGTCAGCCTCTTGTCAAGGCCATTCAGCATATTCTTTAATGTGCACAAGGTATGGCTCTCATTAGCCGCTTAACCAGGATTTAAATTCGCGAGGGACGCGGGGGTTCTGAATAAGACTTGAGTAGGGTTTCCCAATTACCAAAATATTCCACTGGACAGGAAATGTTATAATTATATTATATATGGAGTGCAATTTTATAGTTGTTTTTTAAATCTGCAGTCATGTGGCCGAGTGGTTAGCACGCTTGGCTACTGATCTAAGGGACCTGGGTTCGAGCCCCGGGTAAGGCATGGATGTTCGTGTTGTTTTCTGCTGAGGTCTTGCCATCCTCACAGATCTTTTACTGTGGCATATATTTAAATTTTTATTTTTTAAATCTATTTTAGTGTTAGTAGACCTATACTATGTTGGTTATAAAGGTATATATACAGGGTGAATCTGAAAAAGTGGGCAAAACTTTACGGGGTGGTAGAACGCAGCTATACGAGCAATATTCGTCATAGAATGTATGGTCGGAACGCAAGCGGTGAGAAGTTAAAAGGTAGTTTTCCACTGTGACATTTAAAGAATGAACACAAGAAGGAGAGGAGATACTTCAGAAAACATTTTATTAACAGGAATGTAATTGAGGTACATGCTCAAAGAAATTGCTCAAAAGAGCTGCCGCCAGCTGTAATGCAGGCTTCACACCTGCGGGATAGGGACCGACGCACATTTGCGAAGACACCAGGCATTTCCCGAATATCGCCGGCAACAACGGCGATCCTGGCGACTAGATCCATATCGGTTTCAATGGGGCACTCGTAGATTAGGCTTTTCATATGGCCCCACAGGAAAAAGTCCAAACTCGAGAGATCCGGCGACCTTGGTGGCCAAGCTATGGGACCACCTCGACCAATCCATCGCCCTGGGAACGTTGCATGTAAAGTGTTCCGCACATCTAAGCTGAAGTGTGCAGGTGCACCGTCGTGCTGGAACCACATTCTCGACCTGCTGGGGGTTGGAATCGGACGCAGCAGCTCCGGCAACACCTCTCGTAGGAATGTGTTATACGATTCGCCTTCCAGACGGTGTGGCAGGAGGTATGGGCCAAACAAATGGTTATGGAGGATCCCTGCCCAAACATTTACGGAGAACCGCTGCTGGAACGAATGAGGACATGTGGCATGCGGGTTCGTAGATGCCCACCTGTATGAATTGTGGGTATTCAAAACGCCCTCACGGGTGAAAGTGCACTCGTCCGTAAACAGAACATGTGCACCAAAATCCGGCTGCGCTGCATTCTGCTGGAGGTACCAACGTGCGAAATCGACACGTGGCTGATAGTCCGCCGGTGACAACGCTTGTACCTTCTGCGTACGATAGGGGTGCATTCCTTCCTCCTGTAGCACACGGCAAACCGACATTTGGGACAAGTGTAATGCACGGGAAACCGCTTGCGTGCTACATCCCGGTCGCTCTTTCACCCTATGTAGAATGTCCTCTGCAAGTTGCGGCGTCCTGACACTCCTTTCACGCCCTGCGTCTTGCTTGGCCACGGCGAAGGATCACGTTTCACACAGCTGCCGATGCAAACGCTCGAAGGTTTTCCGATCTGGAGTGCATCTCATCGGAAACCAGTCGCGGTAACGTCTCTGTGCCTCACTTGCATTCCCGTCCGCCGCACCGTTACACAAAGTGCATATCCGCCATTTTGTGGTTAGTATAACCAGCCATCCTCTCGGCAATCCACGGTAGAAAAGCCGTTGGGTGCGAGACCGACCCTTTTATACCATTTCCAACGCCACCTAGCGGCTCGCCTATACTTTCTATGACGAATATTGCTCGTATAGCTGCGTTCTACCACCCCGGAAAGTTTTGCCCACTTTTTCAGATTCACCCTGTATATATACCTGGTTTGGATTTTAAAGCGGGTAGACAAGTTTGAGATTTCGTATAAGACGCCCGGATATTAAGATTATTAATCGTAGTTGATACAAGACGTAGTTATTACAATTACACGACCGGGGGAGGTGTCCCATGACCCCCTCCCCCAGGTACATCCATGGCTCTCGTACACACGGGGCCATAATTTGTGCCCATTATTCGATATTATTCAACCATTTTAGCCCCTATGTGTCTATACGATAGTAACTGTAAAATAATTTTTAATTAATGTAAAACTTAAATAAAACGCATTTTTGAAAATCGTTTCTCATATGAGAACATCCAATATATTTACAATTAATAAGCGTATTTTTTTCTACTTAAGTTTTATTTTTTATATTTATTTATTTAGTTAGTTAGTTAGTTCAAAATATGTTTATTTGTGTGCAACTAATAATAATATGCTCCAAACATTGTTAAATTGACTAAAATAACACTGGGCAACAAATTTTCATTAAAGTCATGCCTCTGAGATAAAAGTAGCCATTTCTCAAAGATTTCAAGCTGCTGAACACGAATATGAGAAGGAAAATGCAAAATTGGCTACGATTTCTGAGATATCTGCAATAGTTTCTTATATAATAGAGTAATACGTACATATGACGTATCGGTAAAACTCCGCTTCTACTTCTGACATCGCTTGTACAGCTGCTCAGGATCATCTCTGTCGAGCGTCCAACAGTGAAGTGGACCAGTTTTCCTGGTATCGTTTTTTCATCATTGCAATGTCCTAGTGAAAACGTTCACCGTGCTCATCGCTAACCATGCCACAGTTGTCGGAGAAGAAATCTAAGTGGGAATGGAGAAAGTGGATCTTTACGGACATATTGCAGCCAAGTTTGTGATACAGAGACAACAAGTCCTTAACCAGTTTCTTGTAGTTGTTTGCCCTGACATTCCCGAGGAATTAGTTGACACCAGACGAAACGCGTCCGAATCCTTTTTCTCGTCACTCTGAAGCAGTTTGTCGAACATCTAGTCTCTGAACAGCTCAAGGATCTGAGAACCCATAAAAATTCCCTCTTTAATTTTTGTTTCGCTGAGTCGAGGGAATTTGTCAGGCAAATACTTGAAAGCTGATGTAGTCCAGTTCATGGCTTTTATGAAGTTTTTCATCAAACCGAGTTTAAGGTGTAGGGACGGTAGCAGAATTTTGTGCGTTTCTGCCAGTGTTGGGTGTTCCACATTCTTCTCTCCAACCTTCAGAGATTTCCTCTGAGGCCAGTTTCTCTTCACTTAGTGCAAAGTCTTTACTCGGCTGTCCCATTCACATAAGAAACAGCAGTACTTCGTATATCCCAGCTGCAGACCCATGAACAGAGCCATTACCTTCAAGTCACAACAGAGATGCCAGCCGTACTTGCTGTATTGAAGACAGTTCGACAGTTGTTTTAAGTTGTCGTAGGTTTCTTTCAGGCAGGCAGTGTGTCCGACCGGATGGATGGAAGTCGATTTTCATGAAGCAGCCACACCGCCTTGAGATTTAATTTCGAGGAGTCTATGAATAGTCGCCATTCTTGAGGGCTATGTTTGATTCCGAGAGCTTCATCAGGCCATCTACATCGGAGCAGAACACAAAGTCATTTTCCTTTTTGAAGTAAGGTGCAAACTGCTCATGACGAGTTCAAAACGGAGTCACTCGGACATTTTCCTTGAGAAGATTCCATTGTTTAAGTCTTGATCCAAGTAATTCTGCTTTGGCCTTGGACAGCTCCAGACAGCGAACAAGATCGTTCATTCCTTCTTCGGTGAGAATGTGTGGTGCAGATGACGCACCATGGCACATGTATGGATCATCATTAGACACCGAAGGCTGTGGAGAACTCGACATCAGTTCGCCTCCTTCCTCATTGTCTAAATCGATGGAAAATTCTCTTGGAGGTTCGGGAACGGGAAGGGCCTTCACAGTGCGAAACTGGTCGGAGAGCAGATTGTATATTCGGATACGCTATTGTCCACTTCTTTTTCCTTGTGATGTCTCCAGAAACAGGTGGAACCATGCAGAAGTAGCAGCCATTGGCGTGATTGTTTGGCTCTCTCCAAACCACAGGAACAGCAAACGGCATCACTACTTTTTCGCCTTTCAGCGACTTCAGAAGATTTCTTGCACACGTACTGCAGCATATGTGTGGGGTCAAGGCCTTGTCCTGGTCCCCGATCTTGCATCCAAAATAAAACTCGTACGCCACTTTCACTATTGGAGTGATGGTCCATTTGTGGCCTGCAAACGTCACTTCCCCACAAATGTAAAAAAATGTATCTGCACTATTAACACAGTTATGAGGCATCACTATTGCTGGATTAAAACTGCAAGGATCACTTGTGTTGTACTTATGACTCTGGGGAAAATGGGAGTCGCTGAAAAGACTTGCTTACAACTAACGATTGCATCATCTTTTGTCCACGATCGTAAAGCCGTTATGTCATGACTCAACTACATTGCATCAGACAATGAGGCAATATCTCTGGGGGTTGTGCATATGGTGAGCTGACGCAATATGTTGTAATCTGGAGTTTAAAATACAGAGTTGTGAAATGGTTACCTGTGTACTCAAGACAGACTGAGTCGTTTATACATGTCCATTTCTGTCTCTCCTAAACAAAAGCCAATCGACAAATTTTATTGTTACTTTGATGTTCAGCACCTCGAAATTAGTAAAGATTGGCTATTTTCATTTCAAAGCCTTTTTTTGTGTTGCCCAGTGTAATTCAGTACTGAAATCTGAAATATTATAGAAAATAGATTATGACAAAAAATAATATTTGTTTTAGAAATAAAAATAATCTGAGAATAATTTATTAGCTGGAATAAACAATACGTCCATATGTATCTCAGTGAAGATTGCAAAAGGATGTTCTCTAACAGAATTAGCGTCATACATTATACTTGACATGAATTATATTGCTTTTTGGCTATTTTTTATTATAATCAAGTCAGCATGAAAAAATCACGTATTATTTGTTTTAAAAACGTTCGTTTTCTAAAGTTCGTTAATGTTCGTACGCAGTGACGTATCCAATAAATTCGATTTGGGGGTTGGGGAAGGTTGGAAATGTTTGAGTTTAATGGGGGGAGAGGGGTTTGGCATGCTTGAGTCCGTTTTTTTAGGAACTTCCTTAAAAAATACATGTTATTCAAGTCTCAAATGGAGGATCTGATCCCCTCCCCTGTTTGGTATGCCACTTCACATTATTCCAAACAGTTTCATAGATTTATATTCTTTTCATGCTGACAGATTAAGTGTGCCTATGTTTTCAAATGCTACACTTTTATTAATAATTATATTTTAATTTTTTTTGCAGTTACATCTACACTGGCCGCTCTAGCTTCTGCAGCTGGAAATCAGCCTTCAACGCCTTGGAAGCTGCTTACAAATTCAAGATCACACCACTAGTGAAGGAGAGCGAGGCTTACCTCAGTAAGAAACTCACGTTGCAAAATGTATGCTCTATTCTGGAATTAGCTATTTGGGCTGGATTAGACAATTTGAAAAAGCAGTGTCTCACTCTTTGTGGTAACGGAGCATTCGTCGTACTGAACACCAAAGGCTTCTGTAAACTGCGACCAGAAACCGTGCGACATATCTTCGGAGTGCCTCTTGCCATTCAAAGTGAAGTGGATGTATTGATTTCTCTCTTGTCCTGGGCAGGCTTAGATTGTTGCAGTCAAGGCAAACCTTTCACAGTGCACAACGTGCGAGAATCGTTCATGCCATTCTTTGATTGCATTTCTTACGAGCATTTAATCGCTGCCACACTGATAAAAGCTCTGCCTCCTAGTGTAGTGGACAGACTTTCAGAAATAACGGGTAAGCGCAACAGTTACATTTCACTGGAAAACTTGATAGCAAATGTCCTGAAGACGAATCTTCCAGTTGATCTTGTACCGCGAATCGCAGAAAGAGTGGTTGCAAACTTTGATTGGGGCGATTACGAGCGTATTATAGACGATGTTGTATTACCATCTCTACCTGGAGATTTGGGGCAAAAAATTTCCGACCATTTGATACAAACGTTACCGAAAAAACTGAAATCTCCTTCAGAAGATAAAAACCCAAAGAGAAAGAAGATTACGTTTCCGCTGAAAATACCCCAGAATAGTTATTTTGTTTTCAATACGAAAATCGTAGAGCCTTTAATGGCTCACTCAACAACTGGAAATCACGTTTACTGTATGAGATTCTCCGTCGAGACAGATGTGTATCTGATTAGTATATCAATGTTATGTTCCACGAAGAGACGTCACCCTTCCATTCAAAAGCTGCAGTGTTTCAGTCAAGGCCAAACACTCTTTCAATGGGCTCCAGTTAGCCAAAATACAGAAGTGATATTCACTGACACGGGAACACATATGGCATCTGTGAGAGACTCGACAGAGGTTCATGAGGTCAGGTTTGATGCTACTTGCTTGCTCACATTAAAAGCTGAGACGGCCTGTACGGTCGAACTGGATTCAACTGATGACTTGCGATGGCCACAGGTACAAGTGGATGACAACAGCAGTAATCAAAACTTGGAAGTAACTGTTTATTCTGATCCGTCTTGGTGTATAACTAAGATGATATTCCTTCCTGTTTGAAAACGATCGAAATAAGAAGTTACTTCATGTTCTTTCTGTCACTGTGTATGTTTCATTTCGGAATTTTTTGCTTATTTGCGCAACTGCATCCAATTACGTTTTCGTTCGAATGTTAAGTTTTTCCTTATTAAACTTGCTAAATTCCATGTTTACTTCTAGGTCATATGAATTGTACTGTTTTCTGTGTGCTTTTTTTAAACTTATTCTAAACGCATGACATTTGGACAAAAAACGAAAATAAAAAAGACTTAAAAATTCTTAAATGAGTTTTTTTTTCCCATATCATTAGATATCAGTCACAGTGATTAGAGTGGTTAAATAAAGAGCAAAGTGAGTTGGGTTCGAATCACGGAGACGGATAGATATTTTTTGATTCAGTTAAGTCTGGCTTTCAAGGAGGAATAACCCATCTGCAGCTCAATTGCATTTACTCAGAAAATGTTTTGGCTACTACATTTTCTGACTAAGGTCAGAGCATATCGAATGTCTACTTCCACACAAATACGAAAGCATATGGAACTCGTAACATAAAAGTGGGGGTAGCGGGGGTGGATCGCAATCTGAACTCTCCATGTTCGAGTCCCACCTAAGCCAGGGTTGAGGTTTATCTCCGCAAAATTCCCCACCCTGCTGTCGGTCAGTATAGGTCACAAATAGGCTTGGGAAAGTCGCCATGTTTTTTGGATATGACGTATATATAATGCACTGGAGAGCTACACTCCATGCACTTTAAAGAACATACTGAATGGTTCTTCACGGGAGCTTACCTTCTGTATTCTAACAGCTGTTCAGTAGGTCTCCCTTCACACCTTCTGTATTCTAACAGCTGTTCAGTAGGTCTCCCTTCACACCTCTAAGCCCCCAGGCTCCTTGTGACCTGGCTATTTAGCCCATTATGTGCAAAAGAGTGCCGCTCAGAGGTAAAACAATGTAACATAAAGTTAGCTTTTAAGCATTGAGTGGAGGTGCCTCTCAAATGTTCTGATGAGTTAAATGAAAACGTTTCGAAGATGAATGTTTTTGAGAAGTTTGATCAAAAAGGAGGTGAAGCAAGGTTTCTCTCCTTAGTTTTTTATTTGCAACACATAGAACAGAGAAGGATTTTAGAAACGATTCCTAATTTGTATAGGCCTTTTCATACTAGGACATTAAGGCCTAAGTCATTATTGAACCAGCTAACACAAGTTTGTCTGTTGGAATAGTAGCTAGTTCCCTATGTATATCTAGTCAGTTAAGTATGTCAGTTAAGTATTCGCATTGCTATTTTGCCAGTTAAGCCAGTTAGCTAGTTAAGGATATATAGTATGCCAGTTAAGGATTTCGCATTGCTATTATACAATCATTTACAACCAGATTCTTAAAACTTGAGTCTGTGTGGAAAGAACGATTTGTATACCAAATTACGGGTATTTACAGAATCCCCTTCTTTGGGATGGGTGGACGAGAATTCAGGGCAGGTTAGACAATTTAGTTTCGTGGGAGCGGAGGGGCGGGGGCTGAGAATAAGACTAGGGTACAGTTTTCCAATCACTAAAACAATTGCTAAAATATTCAACCGCACAGGAGAGAAAACGTTATTCTAATGGAATAGGGATTTTTTTTTTCTTCTTTTAATCTGTTTTCAGTGTCAGGCATAAAAATGGGCTTTATACAAGTGTTTTGAATTCCAAAGTAGGTAGATAAGTTTAATATTTCATTTAAGACGACCGGATTTTCAGGGGTGTCGGGAATTCTTGATTCCCCCTGGGCACATCCCTGGTGCGAAGTTCCCCCAGTAATCTTAATATTGTAACTAAAATGGCTGTTATGATAGAAGGGCAAAAGAGGATTACAGAGTTTATCATCACTTTCAAAAGAAATAAATTAACGGTTTCATTTGCATATGATATAAGCAGGCACGTATCTTTTTTTTTTCAATAGCTTGAAAACGTGGCACGCCACCTAGTATCGTAGTATAAAAAACATTTGTGTACATGTTGAGGTTTTTTTTTGGATACTGGCATTCGAAGCAGTTTCTGTAGAAGAAACTTTTCGTAACCATAATAGTTGCTTTGCCTTTTTGAAAACAAAGTTCGTTGGGTCGTGGCTCAGAAAACCAAAATTTCACAAATTGATAAATTCATCGTTTGCTGATTAGTGGTTGCAGATTAAAAATAAAGGTGTGTCATAACCCCCCTTCTGGCTTGGGGTGGTTGATGATCGATGTTAGAGGCAAACTTAAAAAAAAAGGAGGGGATTGAAAAAAACAGCGATCCAGTAATATTAAATATTTCGATCGCGTAATTATTAAAACAAATAACATATTTATTTACCTCATTTCATCAACAAAACTTAGAAACACTTTAACATAAGAATAAGTTTACTTGACACATTTTGTCGGGAGGTTTTCACATTAGCGAAATCAGCACTGTTCGACTTCCGAAACTTTTCACAGCCCTAGGCCAAACAGTTTAAACAATGTTCGTGCAGAGCCGGGAACATCAACGACTCCAAAGACTCTCTTGAAGCACGTGGCAGCCACACTTTTAAGTTATTTGACTTCGGACACCAGATTAAATAAAACTGATCCTTACCTATCATGCTGATGTGGACGGGGAAACGTCGTTGCAACTTTCAGACGGCGCGCTCCAGCACAGCGTCCAATAACTTGGCATCTCGCCAGACCGCTATCGCTCCCATCATGCAGGCGTGCGGCTGATTTCAAACATCGCAGCGGACTCGAACTTCTATGCCTTCCTTCAGTGACGTTCCAGCAAAGAGTGTCCTTTTTCCTCACCTTCATCTTGTCTCTTGAATGCTAAAGGTCACCATCTGCAGAATCGTGGCCCTCTGTCATTGGTGGGTGCTGTCGAGGTGCGAAACTTTCTAGCCCAGATGGGGCTTGTTTACCCGTTCGCGGGTCACGTAGCCACCATCATCCGGGATCCAAAATACCTAAGGGTGGAATTCTAATGCCGATGGCGGCATCCTCTTCGTGGTCGAATGCCGAACAAAAATGGTGAAAAAGATGGATACTGTTGGTTCGTAAAAACGGTAGACGGGGTTCTATCGCCATCAGCACGTCGTGTCCACACTTTTACACAAAAGGTGGGCACGACAGGTAACCACGCCTCACTTTCTATACCCTGGAAAGCAGCAACTGCTATTAATTTCTTTTTTCTCAATTTCAATTAATACTGTGTTTTCCCCAAATCCTTGAACCGCGCCTGTGAAAAGTTTTATCCGTTTTTGGTTTGTTTTATTGACATATACTCATTCATTTAAGAAAATGGATTGAAATCTTGTGTTCAGGAACTGCAAACTCAAAAAAAAAAGCCGCTTCACGTAGAAAAAGTATCGGGGATCATGTTACGAGGGTGAATTAAAGACGGCTCGTCCTTTTCCATGGAAACATTTTCCTCCTAGAATACAGGAAGGATAAAGCATCGCACTGCAAACTTTATAGAATGCCGCTTCTCGTAGTAGAAAAAGTCACCTTTTTTTCCCAGTGAAGAATTAAAGGGGGTCGTGTCAAGGGAGTGAATTAAAGAGGGCTCGTCCTTTTTCCATGGGAACATTTTCTTCCTAGAATGGAGGAAGGATAAAGCATCGTATAAGGGCACGCATGGGAAGTTTGTCGCTATTGCTATAATTAACGCATATTATTATCATTGAAATTAATCTTGGAAAAACGTTTGGTGAAGCTTCACTTTTTTCACCAGACGAACCCCAAATGCTTTGAGAATACATCAAAGTATAAACGCAGCATAAATAGCTGGTAAAATAGCAGTTGACGTTACCCGTGGTTCTAGCGTCGATCGTAGCGCACTTACGCTTAAAATTATAGTAAAATTCAGTCACTGAGTTCGTATTCACTTCAAAGGAATATAGGGCACCGCCAACTTGTTTTATTGGTAAATCGGCGCCTTATCTTCCTATGAAGTGAATACGAACTCAGCGACTGATTTGCACCATCGATATGATTGAGCTTATTTTCTACTTTTTATATGACATTTTCATTAACTAAGCAACAATAAATTGTGTAATAACTACTGAATAAATTTAACATGAGTGTCGCTTTTTGGTTGATTCCTCTCGTACTCTGCATATAGGAATATGAAAATTTCAATATTAAAGATGTTTTTAAGTTTCATTGACATTTACCTATTGATAAGATCGCATTCAAGACCGCTCTGCACAATCCTGAATCATATTTTGAAAAAATTATTTTCGAATAAGAAATCGTTTGTGGTCCGTACCGTTTCCGATTCTTTGAGAGAGACTTTTTTCACAGAATTCGCTAAATGGCCAGGATGTAAGGAGCTTAATTGTTCAGAGCTGGGGAGCAGAAGGGGTTCCTGTTAAATGAAAATCTCCAGTCCGAGCCATCCAACATATTCTTCAACATGCACAATGTATGGTTCTCCTGAACAATGGGCATTGGCTTATCTCATCAGACAGATGGCGTCTTTCTTCAAAGGCTATCGGTATCTTGTTATTTTTGAGCTGCGCTTTTCGCACACAATTGGCTGAATAGCCAGGCCACAAGGGCTCAGAGGTGTAAAAAAGAGATCCACAGGACAGCTGTCAAAAAACTGATGGAAGCCTCCCGTCAAGACAATACAGCGTGTTTAGTATTCACAGGGTATAGCTCTAATGCACACAGCACAATCGATGGCGCCTTTCCAAGACTATCAGTGTCCCCTTTCTGACCGAAGGCAGGTTGAGGTACAGCAGAGATAAATCTCGACGCTCACACACAGTTGAACTCGAACCAGGAAACTGCATATTACGAGGCTGGCGAGCTGCCGATTGAGTCAACCGTTGCCCCACATATAGAATGATAAAATTAAAAAATACCTATCTTCCTATGGGCCCCAAAAAATAGAAAATAAACCTAAAGCATATCGATGGTGCAATCAGCCACTGAGTTCGCATTCACTTCAAAGGAGGATACCTATACAAGATTGCTGGTGCTCTAGCTTCCTTTGAAGTGAATACGAACTCACTGACTGATTGCGCCATCGATATGCTTTAGTTTCATTTTACACTTTTTAGAGCACATATAATAAATAGCTATTTTTTGATTTATTTATATTTTTTGGCACTAAAAACACCTACCTTCGAAAACTTTCATTTGCTATATGACTCATAAGCATCGACCACATCTTTCCTCCCTTTCGGAGTCATGTTTGAGGTAGCCCATGATATTGGAGACGTCACAAGCTTTAATTTGAGATACGAGTCGTTAAACTCATAAAAATCCGCCCCCCTCCTTTTAACAGGAGAGGAGAATAGTGGGGGCAAAATTCGAAATAGTTCACGACAGTCATTAATGAGCTTTCATTTGACAACTAACTCGTAACTGTAGCCCTTCGCGTTCGGAAGATATAGTAGAACGACTTTCACACTTCCATTTTTTTAGGGGGGCAGCAAGCATGTGGGGTCTTTTTATAGCTTATGACACTCCCCTCTTCACAAGATTTCGTTTGACGCATAGCTTGATACATTCTGCACTCACGTTCAACACATATAGGGGAATAATCGCTTTCATATCACCTTTTTTTCTTTGGAGGAAAGAAAGCTTGGAGGGTCAAGTTTTCATAGCCGATGACATTCCCGGCGTCAAAAGCTTTCATTTGATGTATAGCTTGTTACTTTCAGAACTCGCGTTCTGGAGATATAGTGAAAGAATAGTTTTCATATTTCCCCTTTTATAGGGAGGAAGAACGCATGAGGGGGGCTCAGTGTTTTAGACTCATACTCCACGCGTCATTTACCTATTTCCCTGTTGCTTTTCTCTTGGCATTTGTCAGTTTGTGGATTTGTCAAAATAGTTGTTCTAACATATCTTCCGAATGCGATGGAGGAATTAATCGTTAATGTGTCAAATGAAAGCTTATGACGCGGGGAGTGCCATAGCTTATAAAAAACTGACCGCCATGCTTTCTTCCTCCCCTAAAAAGGGCAAATATGGAAATGTTTGTTCTGCTATATCCCAGAACGCGAATGCCGAAAGTAACAAGCTATACGTCAAATGATAGCTTCTGACACGGGGAGTGTCATAAGCTATAAAAAATTGTCCCCAAGCTTTCTTCCCCCTAAAAAGGAGGAAATATGAAAACGATTATTCAGCTATACCTGCAGAACGCGAGTGTGGAAAGTAATAAGCTATGAGTTAAATGAAATCTGACGCGGGGAGTGTCGTAGGCAATTAAAAGTTGACTCCCCATGCTTTCTTGCCCCCTAAAAAACGGGAAATGTGAAAATCGTTCTACTATATCTTCCGAAAGCGAGGACCTACAGTTACTAGTTTTTAAATGAAAGCTCATATAATGACCGCCACAACCTATTTCGAATTTTGCCCCCCCCCCTCCCTCCATTCGTGATGAAACGAAAAATATCCGCCCCCTTTATCAGGAAGGCGGTATTTTGGGACGGTCGACCTTAACCAGTTATTCCTCAAATTAAAGCCTGTGACGTCTCCAATGTCATGGCTACTTCAAACACGACTCCATAAAGGAGGAAAAATGTAGTCGATGTTAATGAGTCATATATCAAATAAAAATTTCTGATGGTAGGTGTTTTTAGTGACAAAGAAAAAATAAAAATAAATTAATATCAATGGTGCAATCAGCCACTGAGTTCGCATTCACTTCAAAGGATGATAAGGTGCCTAATGCCTATATGCACGTGTTGTTCCTATATGCGCTTCCTATTTCCTAAAAAGTGGAAAATAAATCTAAAACATGTCGATGGTGCATCACTGAATTTGTATTCACTTCAAAGGAAGATAGGGAGACGATTGACCTATCCAGATTGTCTGCGCCCTATCTTCCTTTGAAATGAATACGAATTCAGTGACTGAACTATCGATATGCTCTAGGTTTATTTTCTACTATTTAGGGGCATATAGAAAAATAGGCACTTTTTTAATTTATGTAATTTATTGTTTGTTGAAAACGACTATTCTCTATTCACAGAGGCAATTGGCTCTCAAGTTTTAGTTGAACAGAACGGTAAATCGTACTTTGATGCAATAATTATTTGCATTTTGGGTTGTTTTACTTTTGAATAGCCCATATTTGCACATAATGGGCAAAATGACCAAGTCACAAGGACCCCAAAGGCTCAGAGAAGGTTGGGGGAAGGGGGATCAATGGACAGCTGTTTAGGAGACAGATCGAGGTCTGTCAGCGTATTGTTTTACATGCACAGGGTATGGGTTCTGAGGCATACAGAGCCACCCTTTAACATCCCATCCGACTGACGGAGTGCCGTTTTTTAGTGGGGAAAAAAGCAAGGGGGAGTATGTTTTTACCTTTGGGAGTGTTGTCCTTATGTGTCACTTTAGATTGCCGAATAGGATTATACTTTTTAAACTTAAAACACCAACTTTCCAAGCGCATCTGTGTACCCGTTCTTACTAAGGGCAGGGTCGGGGTTAAGTTGTATTTTGATATACGTTCATATTCCTTTCCCAATTGCCGCCCATTCTCCATATGTTTTAGACTTCAGTAGAATATTTCACTAGCTGTTCTTAAACACTAGCATTAATGATAGTGTTAATGTTTTTAAACACTGATCATTAAACTAGTGTTCAATGATAAATGTTTCTCTGGTAAACTCTGTGTTAAAATAAACGAATAAAATTGTTCAACTAATGAAAATCATCGAGTTTGAAGTTATGTTTCATTTCTATCTTTAAAAGTGACTGACTAACAATAAATAAAGATATCATAATAACTTCGCACGAAAATTTAGTAATTCATATGGTTTCGTTTAAATATTAAAGAGCTTCAGTGACACAATGCGAAAACAACCACATACAGCTAAAACTATCCTGAAAAAAAAATCCTCTTAGAGGCGGAAGGCAATTGAAGAGCTCTACACTAATTTGTAGAATAGTAGTTACGCCGATAAAATAGTCATTTGGGACACACACCAACAGGATTTAGAATGCACAGTAATAAGTTTTTCATCTGTGCTTTTCTCTTCTGTTGGGCGAACTTCAGGCCATTCCAATTTAACAGAGCTAGGATCAAGTTCCAATGTATATATGATTCCAAGTTCTAAAAGCAAAGGCTTCGTGGCGTCATACTTTATCTCATGTAGTTGGGTTGAGTCGGTAGTAGATACCATCCGCACTGCGACTTCTGTGAATACTATGTCGGAATACAGACTGTTACTGGGCCACTTAAAGACCTCGTTTCCTCCTATTAGTTGCAACTTCCGAATGCGAGGTGAAATTTCCTCTTGGAAATGACATACCAGTCTGAAACTAATGAGGTAAGCGCTCTTGCTAAGAGAAAATCTGAAACAAGACAGACGATTTCCTTTTATTACACTGGCTTCAGGAGATCCAACAGGACTGGCATGAAAGACAAAATAAAACCCTTCTGGTAAGTTTAATGGGAAAGAAATTGTTCTCTTCTTCCAAACTCTGTTTGAAGTTTTACATTCAAGGTTTTCCACGTTTCGAATCTGTGTTTCACAGAAGTTTTTCATCGCAGATTCGTTAAGAGACTCCACCTGGGCATTTGTGATGTGTTCAAAGGCAACGCAATGAACGAAAGGCATGAAGGCGTCGATTATGTTATCGCTTGTGAGGGTTTTTTGCGAGCGACAGCATTCAAAAGTAGCTCGCAGCCACACAGCTATGAACACGTCTATTTCGTTTTCGACGTTGAGATCTGGTCTCGACACGATCTTTTTCACTGTCTCTGATTTCACCTCGTAGAAAGCTGGCGTATGCAGCACCATGAAGGCGGCACTGGAACAGAGAGTCAAGCATTCGTTGCGAAGATCTTCCAAATCATAGGAAAGCGCCAGTTCGAGGATGTAGCACACATTTTTCAAATTAAGAGACATTAAGAGATATTCTGAGCATTTTTTGGCCAGTGAAGGTATGCTGTAGCGGTAGGCGGCATGGAAAACATCGATGGTAATTCTCCAATCATTGAAATCCAAGCGTCCTTGGTAGATGTAGCTAGAATAAAAGAAAATGACTCATGTGAAATGAGATAAATTCTATGTATACTACTCAGAAATGCAAATACTGTAAAAACACGATTATCCGAATTAATTGGGGATGTAGGTTGTTGGGTAATCGATATATATATATATTATATATAAATGTTTTAATTGCGTATTAGAAAAGTACTACGAAAAGAAAAACTACACGAAACTTACAACGAAACACTTACAACGAAAAGAAAAACTAATTAAAAATTTAGTAATTATAGAAATAAAACATAAATTTACAAACAAAATTTATAATTTTAAATTCGAAAAATTGCATACAGTTAAATTTTGGGCATGAAAATGACAAAGAAAGTTGCGCTGCGATTTTGAAACTCGAGGTGTGTTGTCGACAACGACTCGCAGCACTGCATCTTCAAATGATTCCACGGTGACTGATTTTTCAAAATGTGCCATCCATTCCGGATAATCGAGTGTTTACTGCATACATATAAAGTAATGATGGCAGACCAATTATAGAGAAAATAGAAATATCAGTGAGAGTTTAGGCAGTCTCAGCCTCAGTCAAAAGTTTTCAAATAAATATGTAAAGCAAAATAATTTCTTTTGCTTATGATGTTTCTCAAAAATGGCGAAGACATTTTAGCGACATTTCTCTGCTTCGAGGTTTTAAGTGCACTTTCTGAAAACTACTTGACACTTGCAAATTAAATATAAGTATCGATCAGGAATGTATCATTCCCAGCCTCTAGGTTAGTGGTTATCAACAGTTGATCCTATAGCCGCGAACGTACTGGAAAATTATGTATTTTCCAAATTTATTAATATCTCGTTTAGAATTTTCCATGATATCTCTTAATTTAATCTCATTATTTCACGTTACTAAATGTTCAAGGCTTAGTAAAATAATGCCTTGATTCACAATAATATTGAGATGCTGAAATTTTAAAGGATCCTAGAGAGGGGGGGGGCTCAGTTGGTAGCGCGTCAGGCTTATAATCTGCAGTTCCCAGGTTCGAGTCCCAGCTGGGCCAGCATTGAGATTTATCTCCTCATAATTTCCTGCCTGCCCTCGGTCAGTAAGGGACACCTATGGGCTTCGAAAGGCAGCCATCTATCGAATGGGATGTTAAACTGTTTCCCCATGTGCGGGAGGCCATGCCCTGTGCTTGTTAAAGAAAATGCTGAACGGACTTGATGGGAGGCTACCATCTGTCTCCTAACAGCTGTCCAGTGGGTCCCCTTCCTCAACCTTCTCTGAGCCCTCGGTGTCTTTGTGATCTGGCCATTTAAGCCCACTGTGTGCCAAAAATAAGTGCCGCTCAGAGGTAAAACAACCCAACCTAAGTGATCCTAGAGTTACTACGAGGCTATTCGTGAATTTTACAGAGCTGTGGGTTAAGTTGAGACTACTGCTCTAGTTCAGACAGGACAGAAAATTTCCAAGATGGCCAAATTTTACTATCATGAAGAAACACATTTATTAATATATATATATATCGGTAATTTGTGTAAGCATGAGTACGTCATAACCTCCAGATAGAGCATTTCTGAACATGCATTTATAGGACTGATGGACTTTTTATAACCCCCTGCGTGGAATGGATTATTATTTGGACCCTAGAACATATCCATGAATTTCTGCAGCACACGTATTTCGTCAAGGCTCAAAGTTTTCAGCCAAAGGATTATTAGAATAAAACCTAGGAAAACACACACACATTTATATACAGAAATTCATGCTCCTTAACCGTTGTTTTAAATTTATTTTGACAATGCAACATTCGTGCCTTACATGGGGCTCAAACCCAGATCCCTTTGATGAGTAGTCAAGCACGCTAACCACTAGGCCAGCGTATTTCGAATGCGGGTCGTGACCCATTAATGGGTCGGGGAAATCAGTTTAGTGTCGCGACCAGCATTTTTTTAATGAAACAGAATAGAAAATATCAGAGTGGATTTCACAGAGTGTGTTGCGATTTAAAATGTATTTCTTATTGTGGGTCGCGGTCAAAAAAGTTTTAAAAACTCAGCACAAGTCCACGGGACGGCTTAAAACGACTCCTCCGTGACAGGATTCTAGGACAAAATCAAAAGCTCAATGTTATTTTGACCTAAAAATACACTACAGGAAATTAAAAATACAATATTTGCAAGAAGTTATGCAAGTGTGATAAAATTTAGCGAGGTGGTAGTATATGAAATGCATGGAAATGATTAGCTTTGCAGGACGATCGAAAGATTGGATAGGTGCGAGCTGACGTCACAGATGTGGGGCATTCAAACACAGATCAAGGCAACCAAAGCTCCCTGGTTGACAAAATGTTGTGGAAATTGTTCTAAACAGCTAAAGTTGCCCTTACACAGACGTCGACAGCCGTTCCAACAGTTAGCAGACTTTGAACGTGGAGGAATCATCGGCCTTAGAGAAACTGGTTTGTCGTACAGAGATGTGGTCAAACTTGTTGGCCGCAATCCCAGCACCATCATACATATATGGCGCTAGTGGGTTCAAGAAGGATCCAGCACACGCCGACAAGGATCAGGAAGACGATGTTATGACCATGGAGTGACAGGACCGCCATTTGTGACGCATAGCACTGCGTGACAGATTCGCGACTACAACGCAACTGCAAAGGGACTAGCAACAGGTAACAGACTTACCAGGCTGACGGTAAACAACAGGCTTTTACCGAAGTAAAAATGACCTATTTTTCAACAGATGATTTTTCCAATTGCTTTTAAAAATGATATTAAATTTAGCTAAATTAATCATTAATATTTAGGATCAGACTTGTAGAAAGGGGCAGCAGATATCCAAGTTTGCTCCGGGCGGCAAAATAGCTAGCACCGGCTATAGCACAGGGTATGATTCTAATGCATACGATGGCCTTTCCAAGCTCATTAATGTACCCCCTTCCTCATCAATGGCAGAACGGGAATTAGAGGAGAAAAAATCTCAAAAATCAAGTAAAATGTGACTTTCGAAACTGGGAAAAATTAGATAGAGTCTAGAGTAGGGTGACCACAAGTTCCCGTTTTCAGGGGGCCGTTCCTGGATTAAAAGTCCTGTCTCTGACGAATAAATGCCCCCAGAATTCGGTTTTTGATGTTATTTAAATATTTAATTGACTGTACAGCTTAAGCTGATTTTTACTCACAGAACAATGGCAACACTGTTATAAAAAATTCACTCGTAATGCAAAAATTGATCTAGAATTATCATCGTAATGATAATGGTATCCGTGCGAACACTCTACTTGCTGACATCATTGCTTGCCTTATGGTTGCAAATGGCTTAATTACTATGCAAATTGTTAAGTTCTATCGCTGTTTTAAGAGATTTCGGCCTCCTATAGTTCTTCATATACTTGATCAACAGGTCTCAAATTTGGAATACAGGTTCCCCCTATGAAATACAGGTTCCTCCTTAAAACATTGAGTCCCAACTGTAATGGTAGGGATTAGAACTTCGAACGGCTTTGCAAAAGTGGAAGATCTAGCATCGCTCTGCCGCGACTTTCTAGCTCACGAACGATGAAATCGACGAAGAAAAACTGCCGGAGAAGAATTTTCCTTTCCATCCAGTTAAAATAACTTTTTGGCACATGAATTTAATACAGACGAATGAGACGTCATGTATGTAAGGACTCGGTCGGCTAGGGCAAGGCAGGAACTCCATTTTCTTGCAGAGCTTTGATTAGCAACAAGAAGAAGGGCAGCTCCGGGTAAAAAACAACAATGTATTTAATAAAGTCACGCGCTCGGTGTTGCACTGTAGAAAGGTCCCCACTAGCTTGGTACGTGGGCGTATCTGATTGGGTTAAGTGAGCCTTACATCCCCGAAATACATCACGTGACCACACTGGCGGTATTTCCCATAAACAAAATGAATTTTGAAAAAATACACTTGCGTCTGGATTCTTGTAGGAGACGATGCTAAGACCGTCGTTCTGTCAGTATTAAACAACAGCTTTCCATTGTGCCGGAGTAGGGGACGTCAGAAGGCTTGGTTATAGCCTCCTTAGTAGGAATGAGAATCCTAGTGTCTCATTTGAGTGACTTGCCGGGCGGCAATCGCTGCAGCTGTTCAATTATGATTGTGCACTGTATTGTTTTAACTGTATATAAAGGTGTGGATATGTATATGATATATATTAGTCCAGTTGTTTCTAAGAAAATGAGTAGTGCCGTCTTGAGGTAATTAGTTGAGAACGTATCCAGAGGTTAAAAGCTCACACATACAGGGAGGAAGGAAGAGCGAAGATCCCCTATATCGTATAAAAGTATATCGTAATAGCGTTAAATCCGGCCAGCAATTTGTTAATCCAATAAAAAATAAACATTTTAGCACTTATATTCTCACTAACACACGTTTAGTCTATATAAATTTAACTCTTTGTATCCTTAGCGTATCTTTAATAACAAAAAAAGTTTAAAAAACTTTATTTATTACTTTTTTTTTACTTTACAGTACCTAAAATATTGGCCCGTCTAAGAATATTGCACAGCATTACTGGTCTGAAAACCAAAAAGCCTACACTTATAACTGCATGATTTTGGCATGATACTACATAAAATTAATTAAGAAGTAAATCTAACTTTAATTACCATAGAACTAAGACAACTGCTTCTGGAGCAAGTCCATCTATATCCAATCTGTCAAAAGGCGTTCCAACACTAAACCACTTGGTGAAGGTCTCGCTCGATGCACAAAGAATTGCCTTATGGCATGGGAATCTCCATGTTGTAGATCCTGATTTTACTAGAATTTCGACGTCGCTTTCCGCTTCTTGCAAGTAAAGAACATCACGGAAATCGGATTCATGGATTTTCGAAGATCTTTCCATGGCAGATTAAAAACTGAAAATATGATACATAACTTTTGTAGAAATAGTTTTCTTTATATTATTCCAAAACAATTTTGAGAGAATTAGTTTAAAACACGAAATAACATACACAATAAAAAGAAAATTTGTAAAAAAAATTAAATTTTATAATTAAAATATTGTCAGGCAAGTAACTAGAAAGTAAATCTAAGCCACTCCTCAAATTCTAGAATTCTAGTATGTTAAAAAACATACGCTTTAAGAAGCTAATTTTTCATACGTATTTACTTATTTGTAACAGATTTATTTTCCCATCCCACGAAATTACATACAGTAAACTCCTTAAAATTCAGAATTCTTATAAATATCACCATTTTACAATCCTGAAATGTTAAGGGAGCAATCCGGCACTCACACTGTTCGCACATGTTTGCATTTGTCTTTAAGACATTTTTTTTTTCTATTGCACTTTCACCACTACTAAATATTAGCGCTGTCGGATATAAACAATTATCATCAGCCATTACTGAGGTATTTACTTGTGCTACTTTATCGCACATTTTCTACCCAATCTTTCAACTATGGAGGGTTAAAAGCAAGATGAAAAGTGCGTACAGAGAAGAAAAGCGTACCACACTTAATTTACCTCTAAAATTGTAAACTATAAAAAGGCTGAAAAGCTGAGAAGGTGCAAGCTTATACAGGAATAAAATATTAGATCGTGAACATTATGCGACATAAAGGCGTAGAAAGAACAATTACTGAAGATATTATTATCCTATTTGAATAATCTTTGAATTTATTTGAATAATCAGTAGTAAACTACCTTCCTGTTTCTCTTCCTGTTTACAAGTCCAGTAGCAAATATTACTAGGCATGCTTTTAAAATTGGCATTACAGTATATCACTTACTGCAACGTTGTCATTGTTTATATTTAACAAAAATAACTGTTATTTACATTTGTAACTACAGTACTTTTATTCATTATTAAATGTTTACTGCTACACGAGTAAATAAGTTCAATTTTTAGCGCTTATTCATTGAACTGCTTCTCCAAAACTGCTCAGCCAGCTATACCTCTAAAATCCAGAAAATTTTTAAATCCGACACCACTCAATCCTCAAGAGGGAAAGGTTTTAGAGTTTACTGTATTTTACCACCACTAAATAACGATTATTACACCGAGAGTAATTTTTTTTCTCTCCGTTTCTGCTGAAGTCTCACCTTCCTCACAATCTGTGGCATATTAAACTGACAGGCTCCTCTGACCTCTGCGGCAAGTAACTGCTTGAGGAATAATTATTTTTTATTTTAATATTTTTGTTCCCAAAAATCAGCTTTTAATATATCCCCAGAAAATACTTTTTGCTACGTACCTGAATGTTGTAGATCAGTGCTGTCCAACTTCTCTAAGACCACGGGCCATTTTTTCTTTCACCAATATTTCGCGGGCCAAAACAAAAGAATCGGACAGGATAGATAATTGAAAAGTCCTTTCATGTCACCTCAAAAAAATTATTTTATTTATACAAAAAATAATAAGTAATAATTAACCAATATAAATTTTCTAAACCTTATTAAATATTTAATAAATTTAATGTGAGCATTGTGACCGTAGTTGTTGGGCAATAAGAATAGAATGAGTAAGTTGAAATAATGAATAATAATTGCAAATAGAATGAGTAAGTTGAAGATTGCATATCAAGTAAAGTAATATAAGTTGACAAAAAATTATAAGGTGGATTATAGATATTTATTTAAAATTTTAAGTAAAAACTTGATTTTGTTCGCGGGGCCACAAAAATCCTTGTGCGGGCCGCTAGTTGGACAGCGCTGTTGTAGATATTAATTTATATGAAGGAATATGAACACTACTAAGCTTACAAGGTGATTACGAAGCACTAGCAGGTCTCTTAAGGCAGTGTTTCTCAGTTTTTTTGGTATTAGAGATGCTTTGCAAAGTCTCACTCACTCTGCGGACTCTCCTAGCCAAAATTACCTTATACGATTTGAATAAATAGAACAAAAACTAACTAAAATATAGGAATATATATAGTTTTTTTTTCATGGTTTTTACTACAATGTGGAAATTAATAAAAAAAAGCGATGATAAAAAGCTTAAACAGCAACATTTAAATTTGAAATGTTTACAAATATAATTATATTATAAAGACCTTTATTAAGGCAATTAAAAATTTTTTACAAAAAAAAAAGAATAATGTTCCTAGTGATGGAATAAAACTAAGATGAAGAAGAAACCTTTTATGTTCAACTGAGTAGAATCTACTCAACTCGCGGACCCCTTTACACAGAACTCACGAGCCCGTGGTTGAGAAACACTGCCTTAGGGCGCTTTTGTTCTACATAGGTAAAAAGGTGAAACAACAAAGTGGATGTTTTATTTCTGAAAACATTTTTTTTTTGTTATTGTTGCACCATGGGTTAAGAACTATGAGGATTTCGTATAAGATACGTTCATATGAAAAGGTACCGATGGGTGTCCGTCGGGAGGAAGAACCTGAATCGAAGCGACACAGCAGGCAGTAGTAACACTGCATCCTCACCACCAACTAGGAAATTTAAGTCCCAACCATCAGCTCGCAAGGTTCTGTTGTCGATTCTTCGATGAGAAAGGCCCTTTGCTGATAGATTTCCTACCACGTGACACCACTGTCACAACAGGTCGTCTGCAATAGCAAACGTCGCTTGAGGACAGCCATCAAAAACAAACGGTCAGGCATGCTGACCATTGGGGGTCGTGTTGCTTCGTGATAACGCCCACCCACTCACCGCAAGAATTAAAACTAATATTCTGTGACAATTTCGCTAGCTGGTTAATCTGTGCCTTCATATAGCCCGACCTGACATCTTGAGACTTTCATGTTTTTGGTCCACTGGAGTCGCAGTTTCTTCTTGGATGACGATGTGAGGACAGTAATGACAGAATTGTTCCATTCCTAAGACTAGACGTTCTACAGGGAAGGTATTCAGCGTCTGATCTCAAGGTATGATGTCTTCAGAAATATGGCGACTGTGTACGAGTTTCTGATGAAATAAATATTGACACTGTTAGGTACCTTTTCATACGAACGTACCTTATACTTAGTGGTCAAACAGTAATGGCTATTAAAAAATTGATTGGATCCACAAACCAAATATTGGTGGAGATGTGAGCCTCTCAATTAAACAACTGAACTTTTTTTGTTTTTGTTTTTTTGAGAGAGAGTATAACTCTTCTGGAAAGAGTTACTCACGAAAAGCTAAGGTCTTGTCAAAGGAAGAGGGAAGTATGAAACCTCCGAACTCCAAGTTATGGGTGCCAGGAACACTTTATTATCAAAATCCTGATCGAACATGACATGTTTTTCTCCTGCCAGTGGCAGTTCACATTTGAAGTTGAAAGTAATACTTAAGTTATATAATTCTGCATTTTCATAAAGAGCAAATAAAAAAAAGCAGAGAATTGTATTGATCGAAATAATGAACTCCTTGAGCTCAATAATTAAAAGGAATGTTTTATACAGGAAAACTTTTAGACATATTTTTTCAGTCATTAAAATGCCCTTCATTTTACAAACATTCGTTAAAATTAGACTACTGATTATCAGTAGTTATTTTATCAGTATAAAACTACTGATTATCAGCTTTTATTTTATATGATTCATAACATTTCCGACCTGAAAACTGATTAAAACCCTGCATGAACTCCTGTGTGGATGGGTCTTAATACTATAAACTTACGAAACTAAACTATACAATTCTTTTAACAAAATGAAATTTTACTCGTTGGTAAATATAAGCTCTTTTGCAAGAAAAAAATAATAAGGATATTTTGAATATAGAATTTATAAAGTCATTCTTCATTCCTGTTTCTTTATAAGTAAGCTTAGAGTTAATTAAGATTTTCTTTCATTTAAGGAAATTACTAAAACAATGTAATAAAATGTAGTAATTTACCTGCTTTCGAAAAAATAAATTTACTTATTCGAGAATCTTCGAAACTCTTAAAAAGTACACAAGCAGTCTGTAATCGATTTTTCGTAGAACGGGCACTACAGTGGAATAATATTAAAAGTGTTTTACAATTTTGTACTAAGGTAAAGTTAAAACAATAGTTCAAAAGATTTATATTTTCGAAACCTCCAAATTCTAAACGACAAGATACGTATAATATTTCATCAAGTGATGCCACACAGAATTGTTAATTTCATAGTTAATGAGAAAATAAATCTACTTCATTATTTAGAGACCTAATTTATGTCGAAAATTATTTCAATCTGTTTTAAAGTAATCGAGCTGTTTCGAGAAATTGAAATTTTCGTATTTTTAACTCTGCTAATTGAGTAAGTGAACAGATTCTAACACCGAAGCAAGATTTGTAATTTTGCTTTAAATTTGTACTCGGAAACTGCTACTAAAACAGGTTGGTTTTACCTTTGAGCGACTGTTTTGTGCCCACACTGGGCTAAATGGCCAGATCCCGAGGATCCCGAAGGCTCAGAGAAGGTTGGGGAAAGAAACCACCAGATGTTGTGAGACAGATGGTAGTCTCCCATCAAGGCCAACCAGCGTATTCTATAACATGCACAGGGTATGGCTCTCCCGCACACAGGCTTAACGTCCATTCTGACGGACAGGGCTTTTCCAAGCCCATCGGTGTCCCCTACTGACCGTGGGCAAGGCGGCGAGTTTTGCGGAGATAAATCTCAACTCTGACCCAGCTGGAACTCGAACCTGGAAACTGTAGATTACTAGCCTGACGCGCTACCGATTGAGCTACTCCGCCCCACGGATGCAAGTCAATGTAAAACTTTTATGATCTGATTAATGCTTTTTTTTTTGGTTGGTAGATTTTCACGCTCGTTTTAGAATTTATGAAAAGTATCTTACGAAAATTCCTTAAATAATAATACATAATCCCATAATTTTTTATGGTAAACTTAGGGTTAGCGGGGAGGGATCGGAAAGTTTTATGGTGCAATTGAATTTATTATAATTTTAAAAATGTTCGAGATCTATTATTTCGCTCCTTTCAATTAGAAGCTTCAGTCATTTCTTTCTTGATAGTTGGAAACACTGTCACGTGCATTTTGAGTTGCTTTTGTCTTCCAGCCACATCTGAACCATTGACATTCCTTGCCACTGCACATGCATTTGAGGGCGCCGTTATAAAAAGCTTGGAAACCATTATCATAGGGCTTGAAAACCAAATTTTTGCATCCTTTGGATGGCTTTGCTGTGAAATTAAAAAAACAAACAAACATAATCTTGGTTAATATTTATCCCAAAAATATAACACATATATAGCAATTTCGCCGAACTAAGGTCTTATCCAGTTGAAAATTTTACATAATATGGATTCATTGGCATAGCAAAGATTTTTGAAAGTGGGAGAAGTTTAATATTTTTTGATATAAATTTATCAATTAATAACTACATAAAAATACAACTTATCCAAGGGAGGTGGTTAAACCACAGAGTTCGATATATATATATATTAGGGGCAGAACTCGTATTGATGCGCCATTGGAAGTCAGGGATCAGTAAGGAACTAGTGTCATGGCCGAATAGTTCGGTAAAACAACAGAATCATAGATTAAGTACATCTGTTTAGCTCCCTAGACATGCTACGAAAGCAATATATGAATATATCTTTTTGCAAATGAAACCCAAAGGTGTCAAGGTAATTACTGTGTAGGTTCTTCTTAATGCAGAAGTATATTTAGCAGTTGAAACCTTTAAAAGAATTTCTTATTGCTTTCTCATGCCGTTTGTCACTGAATTTGTCAACGCAGATCCTAACCTAGGAATCGATCGTAACTGGTTCTGTGTCAGATGGAAGATTTTGAGGTGAATAGTAACGAGTCAAATAAAATATGTCACATTTTCTCCAACCTACTCCAATAAAATTTTTTTATAATTTTTATTGTTTCACGTCTTTTATATGCTGCTGCCTATCGTAAATAGTTATGTGCCAAATGAAAGCTTATGTTGTGAATATTGCTATAGGATATAAAGCATCGTTATTATTTGTCTTCTCCGCACACCTTACATATCATCCATCTTTTTCCTCAGTCTACATAGTATAGAGGTAAATCTACCATCATTGCCCACATATCCTGATAATTCATTCCTACACCTGGAAAGCATCTCATTGAAATACATTATAATTCGGGTTTCATTTACGCTAAATTCGATATACGCCGGCATCTCCAGGAACATAATCCCGACGTAAATCAAGGGCCTAGTGTACATTATAAGCGTCCTTTCTGCCCAATTTGCTTAGAGGTCCTGTATAGTTAGAGGCTGGCCATCTCGGAGATTCACTGCCATTGGTTAACTGAGTCACGTGGTTTATGGACGCCATGTTTTGTCGTACCGTGAGATGAAAGCCTAGGAGTTAGTGTATGTACCAAGTTAAAACTTCTCAGTTGTTAGAGTTTTATATATTTCTACCCATTTTTTTTTGTCTATAAAAGCTGTCATATTTTATGAATGCCTCGCTGCGCTGCATTTGGATGTAGAAATTTCACTCAGAAATAAATTAATGAATATTTTTTTCCGAGAAACTCCATCAGAAGACTGCAATCGGCTGCAAAAATGAAATGAGCCAACTGAAAACCAACAAGTAATTTCTTTAAAGGTTCGTTTGAAACACGAGCTAATGTTTCCACTTTGTCGTCTGCCTATGGCAGTATTTCTGCGTGTGTCTGTCCGTCTCTCTGTTAACTGTTGTCTGGCCATTTGTTTTTCCACCTATCAGTCCGTCTATAAATAATCAACTTCTTTACTTTTAGAGATAAATGAAAAATTCTTTTTGGGTTGGATAGGTGTCGAACAAATATCGCGATTCGCAATTTTGAAAAGTTTTAATAGGTTTAATAGCGCCCTCTAACGGTGGAAAAAGATGGAAAAATGCTAGAATTTTAAACGAATATTGCAAACAAATTATTTACACTAGAAATCTGAAATTTTGGTAGTAGAGTGTTATGGTCAGAAGGTTTCCAATGGCAACAAGGCTTTGCCGTCTTAGACAAAAGGGGGTAGGAAAATGAAACTTTTTTTAAGAGTAAACGAAACAATATTTATATTTTTTTGCTTTACAGGCACTAATAAAATATTAACGATTTAAACAATATTTGATAATATCAGTGTTACCTGTAGACGTTTAAACGTCTATAAATCAATAACTGTTTTTGTGAAAAAAATTTCGTCGACATACGGGATTCGAACCCGCATCTCTCCAGAAACATGCCAGAGTATTCTAACCTGGTGAACTAATGCCGTCTCAGTCTTTTTCAACTAATAATGACTATCACTCTTCCTGTGAATCGTTATGGCACCATCTATGATCTCGGGTGGCAACTATTTCTTTTTTAGTGCTCTGAGTAAGATAGAAATAAATAATGAAGTCACATCACACTATTTAGCGTTTTTAATGATTTAAACACTATTTGATAATCTTAGCGTTACCTGTTGACGTTTAAACGTGTATAAATCAATAAATGTTTTTTGTGAAAAAAGCTAGCATACGTTCAACAGGTTAGAATACTGTGGCATGTTTCTGAAGAGATGCGGGTTCGAATCCTGTATGTCGGCGATTTTTTTTTTCCAAAAAAATATTAATATTTACATTTTTCGAATCTCCATTAGTTGCAATTTCCAGTATTAGAGAGTGCTAAAGGCGGTAAATGAAAACTCGAAAGGCGACCTCTAGCAGCGGAAAAAAGCTGGAAAATACGAAATCTTTAAATAAATATGGCAAACGATGTATTTTTTGCTAGAAACTTAAATTTTTGGTCATAGAGTGTAATGATCAAGTGGTTTTACACTAATAGTAATGATTTGTCCCGTTGGTAAAATGCAACTTCTCTGCTTTAAGAGATAAATGAAAACTTTTTTCGCACATTGTAGGTACTAATAAAATATTAATAGTTTATATTTATACAGTAGTTGGAATTTCCACTGTCAGAGGGTACTGAAAATGCAAAATAATTAGAAGAACGCATATCGCCTCTGGCGCATACGGGAATCTCATTTTCAAAGGGTAGGAAGTTTTTCCTTTGCCTGCTTTTTCACTCCTTAAAAGTTTTAGTTATGGATGTTCCCGCCATCCTCATGGACCTTCTTCTATGGCGTATAAACTGATAAGCTCCTGTCAGACCTCTGTACAAGCAGCTGCTTGAGGGGTTATTTATTTATTTTTTTAATGTATGATGGGGGATATCCACATAGCAGTATTTTATTAGTAATTATAAAACATAAAAATGTATTTGTCTTTTAGTTCTTAAATGTAAAAACTTGCCTTTCTCTCGTTCCTACGAAAATAGTGGGCAGATCATTGCTGTCAGTGGAATTTCTACCATTAACAGATCACTTGAAACATTCGTTAAAAGTTTTGCAGTTTTGATATTTAGTGATCTCTAATGATATAAATTAAAACTACCTTTGAAAATGCAAATTACATTTCATTAGTAACCAACTAAAAAAGAGATTTTCAATTATCTCTTAAAACAAAACCGTTCCGTTTCTTACCTACCTTGGGCTTAGGGTCAAGTCATTGTTGTCAATGGAATTTTAAAGACGGTCACATTCCACGACCAAAATTTCAAATTTCTAGCATAACTACATCATTTGCAATATTCGTTTTAAATTTTGGAATTTTTCTATTTTTTTCCACTGTTAGAGGGCGCAATTACAGCTTTTGGGAAATTCGCAAAATGCAAATTGTAATATTTCATCAATACCTATTCAACCCAAAAAGAATTTTTAATTTATCTCTAAAAACATACAGTTTTCTGTTTAAAACAAAAAAAAGTTGCATTCACCTCCCCCCTGGGTCAAAAGGGTTAAGTGATTGTTGCCAATGGTAACGTCGTAACCTTCACATTTTAACACCAAAATTTCAAACTTCTAACATAATCACATCGTTTGGAATATTCGTTTGATATTTTGGAATTTTCAACTTTTTCCACCGTTAGAGTGCGCAGTTATAACTTTTGGAAGATTCGAAAAATGCAAATCGTAATATATCATTAATATTTATCTAACACAAAAAGAATTTTTTATTTATCTGTATAAACAAAAAAGTTCGATGTCTACAGAGGACAGACAACAAAGTGAAATTATCTTTTAAAAAAAGAAGCCCTAAAATTTATTTTTCCTTTTTTAACCGTTTTCTAAAGTGTTTCCAATCATGAACAGTGAAATCTGTATCAAATATCCTACCCTTTTCCGGAATCCATAAACACCGTGCAATACCATTCAGCTATGCACGCTGAACAATCCGAGCGACGACAAAACATGTGTCCAATTTTGAGATGCCAACCTCTACCTATATAGAACCTCTAAATTTGCTATACTCTGTTGTTCTCCATGGTACGGTTGCCAGATCTATCTCTAGTATATAGAGAACTCTATGATAAAAGTGGCAAGCTTTGAAAAAAATACTCATAAAGTGCAGAAAGAATTATAGAGTGTAGATACGTAATAGTTGGAATTAGGTGATAAATAGAAAAATGCTTTTTAGTCTGAAATGTGATAATGAAATTATTATTCTGTTATATTTTATAATATATGGTCTTCGAATAAAATTAAAAATTTAATTTTTTAAATGTGTTCTTATTTATTTCAGTTTAATTAACAAATTTCTTATTTCTCTATCCTTAAAATGGCATAGATTAAATTGTACAGAAAGGTATATATAATTGCAAATGTTATCTAATAAAAAATTAACACATTTGTAAAACAAATTTACCGAATTATGAATCTTATATATATTAAATTGCGTTTTAAATGTGTTAGATGATATATATTTGTTACTTGTCTTTGTAAAGTTACTATTTATGCGTATATGTGAAAAAAATGAACAATGGCTAATAATAATGAACTTCAAATTTAAAATGTTTTGAATTAACTAAGTGAAATGCCGTTAAACATACATTTGCCTCCAAGAAAAGAAAAATTTACAATTTTAAATTCATTTATTAGGATTGGCAACACCACATAGAATGCTTTAATGTTTTGGAATATTGCAGAAGGAATTGTAAGTTTTTTTATCTTGTGTACAACCTAAGTTGCATTGGAATTTTTTAGTATATTTTCAGAGAGAATTAATATTGATATTTATATGTACAAGTTTTAGACTTCTTATTTCGAGATTTTTCATATTGTCATTAATATTTTGTTAATGCTGATAGGCCTAAACCATTTAATTCTATCCTTGATAGGTGCCAGCTACAGGCATAGGTTCACATTTTATCGATTCAAAGTTTTGGTTATTTTTAGTTCACTTCTTATAATCTACTTTTTAATTTACGGTATTTACAGGCAACTTTATGTAGAATTTAAAAATGAATTTCTTTCGATTCTTTAAGACAATTCAAAAAGTTACTGTTTAGTAAGAAAAATCGTGATTATTTATTAGTTTGTGAAATAAGCACGTTTCGGAGTCTGTATTAAAAATCTGTAAGTCTTAAATTTGATATAGAGAGTTTTAGTTCTTCACGGAAAAACCGTGAATTACTAAAAAGAATTTCTAAAAAACATTGAGTAAAGCATCGTAGGGAAACTTTTCAGAATGCAGGACTCTGTGCACGTTGAACGGTCTTGACAGGAGGCTTCCATTTCTTAACAGATGCTAATAGAGCCTCTTCTCCAACGTGTGCGGAGCATTTGGGGTTTGGACTTGGCCATTTTGCCATTATATGCAAATAAAAAATCGCTCAGAGGTAAAATAACCAAACCCAGAGGGCAGATGACTTGTGTAAAAATTATTACTTCGCAAATTTTGTTGTCGGTCACAAGTTAGTAATATTTATGCTTAACTAATTACCTAACGATCATGGGAAACTTTAAAATTGCGTTTAGTAACTATTCCAGAGAACTACTGACGGTCGCCATTTTGCCAGAATGATGCGACATTGGTAGTAACGGAGTTTTATGGAATTCACTAAAATATGAAATTCACAAGAAATGCACCGCCGATCTGCACTTAAAAAAAACGTTGAATAATGACATCAGAGAAAATCAGCGTACAATTCACGAAACTTCGTTATGTAATGTGCTTTTAGTGGTTTTTCTATATTAATAGGTAGAAATTATATACTTACGATAGTCTCTTTTTTTTGGGGGGGGGGAGAGTTCAGCGTTATATTTATTATATTCGCGATTTTTAGGCAAATTGTCTCTGATATTATTTAGTTTTGGAGAGATCAGTGCGAATCGGTGATGTATTGCTTAATGCATTTCGTGCTTTTTGATCTTTTTATCACTTTTGCAACTTTTTTTTCATATTTTTTTATTTAATTTTTTTGAAATGCGGTAAAACTGCATATTGAGGTCCATCGATTCCGATATATTTACGATTTTCGTGTTTTAAGCTGCTTGTCTCTGATTATTTAGTTTTAATGGTGAGGTTTCCTCTTAAATGTTATGTCGTGTTTAGGATTTTCAGTGGTGGGTTTTGGAACGGAGAATGTTGACATGTCATTTTCTGCATTTCATCTCCCTCTAAATTGATGCTCAACGTTGGTGACCATTTACCAGTCGAAGTAAACACAAGACTGCGGTGTGCCCGATGTGCAAAGCAGAAAAAAAGAAACCACAATAACAATGTAGCAGTGCAAAATTGCTCTTCGTAAAAAATTTGTTTTTAATTTTATCATTCAGAAGACTATTTTATCATTCACAAGAATTGTCATTGCTTCATCATTTTTTCGTGTTTTGTATCTATTGCATTCATTCCAATAAATATTTCAGGAAAACTTTTAGTGTCTGACATATACTTTGGGGGCTGTAATAAAATTATACAAAGACACCTGTTTTGGATTTCAAAGCAAATTTGAGATTTCGTAAACTACGACGAGATTTTTGGGGGTGAAGTGGAGATCCGGATCCCCCCACACACACACATCTGGGTAGGTCCCCCCCCCCTCCATTCCCCTTGCTGAAATAGAATCTTCATTGATGTTACAAGGTCAGTAGTAAATTCCTTAACGTAAATATATGAACCATTTTAAAAGAAAAGAAAACAAAATTGGTAGTGAAAAGGTCAAAGATTAGTTTTTGTTATTTTATTCAGCCATTTCTTTATTTTTCGATAAGTGCAATTGCTTATCTCCTTTGGTGAGAAAACAATTTTTCTTTTGCTGCTGGGGCGGGGGTGGCTCAGTCGGTAGCGCGCCAGGCTCGTAATCTGTAGTTCCCAGGTTCGAGTCCCAGCTGGGTCAGCGTTGAGATTTATCTCCGCAAAATTCCCCGCCCTGCCCACGGTCAGTAGGGGACACCGATGGGCTTGGAAAGGCCGCCGTCCGTCGGATGGGACGTTAAGCCGTGGTCTCGTGTGCGGGAGAGCCATACCCTGTGCACATTAAAGAACACGCTGGATGGCCTTGACGGGAGGCTACTATCTGTCTCCCAACAGCTGTTCCAGTGGGTCCCCTCCCCCAACCTTCTCTGAGCCTTCGGGGTCCCTGTGACCTGGCCATTTAGCCCATGGTGTGCAAAAAAGTGCCGCTCAGAGGTAAAACAACCCAACAACACAACTCTTTTGCTGCTAGCACCGATGAGGATAGTAGTCTGCTTACAGATTACAGTCGACGAAAACGGACTACTTTCGGGAAAAACAACATGGTGGTCATCAGTAACTGCGGAATAATTACCCTAAAACTAAATAAGCCAATGGTAATTTTCAAGGGAAGTTTACTGGTGTTTCAAGGAGTTTTGTAAGTTGCAATTATAAATAAATTTATTTCAGAGAAATAAACATCGATAAGGAATCGCTTATATGAGTTATCATTAGTTATGGAATTAAAACTTATATAACTGACTCTATAGTGAATATTGTCAGAAAAGATAGCAAATAAATTGAATTTGTAAAAGAGAAAAGAATATATAGAGGACAAGATATCCAAGCAAGAGAAAAAGCAAAGGACAAGAAACTTCGGCAAAGTGAATTCTCCTTAAAATAATAATTTTAATAAGTATATTGTTTATGTCTCACTTCAGTTGTTTTTTGGGTTTTTCCCCCCGTTAATTATATGTACGCTTTTAATATTATTTTTTTTGGACCAGCCCTTCGATTTCAGTTTTCTATGCAGCTCTTCAGCTTAAAGTGTGCCGAGGCTTGATGCAACCCAATGTTCATGAGTATGCGTGCTGCTGGGGAGTTGTGAGTTAGTGTAGGGGTATCAATATTTCATATAGTATTGCGTAGGTTGGTAAAGCCGCTAATGATAATAAATCATCGATGTATAATATATATGATGATAATTCATCATAATAAATGATCGCCTACTAATATTCTATGAAGTTACGTTGGGTGCATGTAGGGATGTCAGTCAAATAAGAAACATTTATTCGTTGCAACACATCAATAATCATTAAGATCATAATCATTAATAAGGTTTAGTGATTGGATTAGTTAGCCCCTGTGATTTTTTTAAACTGCGGACTGAACTGCGGAACTGAAAAAAAATTGTTTTTCGGAATTTGCGTTGTTAGGATTAGTTTTTCCGGATTATTTTGGTGGTTTTTTTAATGTGGAACGGAGCTGCCCTGCGACAATGTATCAGAATAATCCAGTCATTCCTATACTAGTCGGGGCGGGGGTGGCTCAGTCGGTAGCGCGCCAGGCTCGTAATCTGTAGTTCCCAGGTTCGAGTCCCAGCTGGGTCAGCGTTGAGATTTATCTCCGCAAAATTCCCCGCCCTGCCCACGGTCAGTAGGGGACACCGATGGGCTTGGAAAGGCCGCCGTCCGTCGGATGGGACGTTAAGCCGTGGCCCCGTGTGCGGGAGAGCCATACCCTGTGCACGTTAAAGAACACGCTGGATGGCCTTGACGGGAGGCTACCATCTGTCTCCCAACAGCTGTTCCAGTGGGTCCCCTCCCCCACCTTCTCTGAGCCTTCGGGGTCCATGTGACCTGGCCATTTAGCCCATGGTGTGCAAAAAAGTGCCGCTCAGAGGTAAAACAAACAAACAAACAAACAAACCTATACTAGTCCAAACAACACAAATTTCTGAAAAAGGCTTTTCCTTTTCTCACTTAAAAAAACTCCGAGATTGAATAAACCAATCACTAAACCTTTTTTACGTACTTGAATAATCCATACGCTCAACCTTAATACATATGATTCAGCTGCGAATTCAGTGGCTTTTCTGGAATAAACTGTTGTAACGAATAAATGCTGTTTATGTCACAATTCCCACCTAAAACATTCTTCTGCATCAGACCTTAATGGATTTTTATTTATTTACAGATATCGTGCTATTAAATACGAAATGAATTTTTCGAGTTTGGTTAAGTTGGCGAAGTCTCTAAGGGGAGTTCCATCCGACTACAGATGTAAACTTTTCATGAAAGAAGAATTTAGCGACGTGGAGCTTCTAGTGGAAAAAGGTGGAAATACCTGGCGTTTCCCGTCCCAAAAATCGGCTTTGTCTGTTACTAGTGGAAAATTTGCGAAGTTGTTCTGTGAAACGGAGGAGAATATCGGGACGATATTAATTCCTGATGTCACTCCTGAAATAGTTTCAGCTATTTTATGGTAAGAGATAATTTCTTATTTGTGCATTATGATTCTGCAACTAGTTTTCTACTAGTTTTCAACTAGTTTTCCTTTTGTTTAAATTCATGAAAGCTAACAATAAAGTTAAAATTGTCTGCAAGTATTACCGCAAAGAATAAACTAAAAGTATTTAATGAAAAGGTCCATAATGAAAAATCTAAATTAATGTCTTAAAATCTCTGCAAAGTGCTCTAAATTTGTGGCTCATGGGCAAAGTTTGTTTAATAAAGGTTGCACAGAAATGTTTTGTGTTAAAAGCAATGATTGAATATTCGAATAGCTAGGACAAATATGTCACTGTGGACTAATAGTTAGCGTACTTGGCTACGGATCAAAAGGACCTGGGTTCTAGCCCTGGGCGGAGTATGGAGGTTTCCTTTCTTGTGTTGTCTTTCTACTGAGGTTTAGCCTACATAGACTGTATGATATTAAAAGGTTCTTGCATACCTCTGTGTCAAGCAACTGACTGAGGGCTAATTTTTTTAGCTGGGACAATGTGGCGCGTGACCGGTGAGGATTTACGTCCGTGTACAGCAAAGTTACAACAATGTTCACTGGAGCGGTGTAGAGCGCAGTGAAGCATGTGTACGGCGGAAGGGCTTCATGCTTTCTGTTGAGAAAGAGATACAGGCATGTTTTTTTCCACACCAAATTCTGAATCCGTTGCGCAAACAACGACTTATGTTTTTATTACAGTGAATGAATCGCCCCATTTGATGACCGATTTGAATACCGCAGAAGGATAGGTGATGAAAGTGATATTTATTACATAGAGATTCTCGGCAGTCTGAAGTAAAACTATATTCCTTCTTCGGGGAAACATCGCGAAGATTTTGCATTTAGAAAGGAAGCTTACGAAGGTTCAGAATTTTTCTGGGAAAGGCAGCGAAGATTCTGCTTACCCTGTGCTAGTGCTAGATATACATAATCCATATTTTCCCATACGTCTGTCTGGCGGATTTCCTATTTGTGGTGATCTTCAAAGAATGCAACTCAGCGATATGCGACGCCTACTGTATTTAATTGCATATAAGAGCTACTGCTGTAGGCTTTTCGTACGATCAATTTTAGAAAAATTTCCCACCATTTATATGTATTATAATAATAAATAATAAAAAATAAATACCCCCTCAAGCAGCTGCTTGCCACAGAGGTCTGACAGGAGCCTAATCAGTTTATGTGCCAGAGTAGAAGGTCTGAGAGGATGGCAGGACCTCAGCAGAAAAACCCCGGGTAATACATCCATGCCTTACCCGGGGCTCGAACCCAGGTCCCTTAGATCAGTAGCCAAGCGTGCTAACCACTCGGCCATGGGACGGCATATGTATTATAAAGCCTCCAAAATTTGAATCGCGCATACTATATATTCCAGCACCAGAATCTTCTGACCTGCTTGTTAAATTACATGCTTATAAGCTTGTTGCATACAACTTTTCTTAAATTGAAAGTTGCTCAGAGCAATTACAGAAATATATTTTTTATAAACAAGGTCATATTAAGCTACTTATCCCAATTCCTTATAAATAAATAATAAATATCACACTCAAGCAGTTTCTTGGCAAAGATTCCAAAAAACGCAAAATATTTTTTCACACAATCGTAATTTTCCGAATATACCATACACTCTCATAATTTTCGCACCTTTTTTTTTATTGTTGTAGTTTATACAGTTTTTAAATAAATTTTTAACATCTTATGCCATCAGTGTTTGATAATTTCTACTTTACGTGCATCAGGAAATAAAATATTGTCATAGAATTATTCTTAAGGACATTTTTCTCTTTCTGCTGTATTTATGTTTATATTGAAGATGTTATTATCATATCCAAACAGTTGATACATTTCCAAAGCTACTATCAGTGATTACAGTGTTTTGTTTTTTGCATCTGTTTTGTGATAGAAGTTCATGCTTTTTTTCTCGTAATTTTTTGCACTGGTTCCAAGAAACAACGCAAGTTGCTTACCTTTCTAGTTTTAGAAAAGAAAACGCAAGTAACTTAGCTTTCCTACTATAGCTACTTCAGTAATACCTGTAGTGCTAAATTCTGTGGTTCCTTATTGTCGGAGTTTTACTTTGCTAACTACCGTTCTGCCTTAATTGATAAAGAGGACACCAATAGGCTTCGAAAGGCCTTTATTAGTAGAAATTATCAAACACTGATTTTAATTCTACGAATTAGATGTTAAGCCTAGCTCCATGTTGCCTATTCTGATCCAGAATTCATCAGAATTGCCTACTCTGTGCACGTTAAAGAATACGTTGGATAGCTTTGATAGGAGACTTCCATGTGATCTAACAGTTGTCCAGTGGATCTCCATCCCTTACTCTCTCTTTATAGTGGTCTGAATAAAGAAAACAAATGACATGATAATAAAGCGAAATGAACGAAGTTTACAGATGTTCAATATGGGTGCCACAAGTGATGCGGCAGATAAAAAAAAATAAATAAATACCCCCTCGAGCAGCTGCTTGCCACAGAGGTCTGACAGGAGCCTGTCAGTTTATATGACGTAGTAGAAGGTCTGAGAGGATGGCAGGCCTTCAACAGAAAAACGACACAAACAGCCATGCCTTACCCAGGGATCGAACCCAGGTCCCTTAGATCAGTAGCCAAGCGCGGTAACCACTCGGCCATGGGACGGCAGATATCTCAAAGGAATTCTATTTTGTCCCACACCTTATGGAACATATCAGGAATTATTTGGGCAATAATAATTGTGTTCTTCAATTCATGTAAGGTTTGTGGCATTAAGTGCATGGTGTTTGTTAACTACATCTTTGATGAAACCACACAGAAAACAAAATTGAGTGAGGTTAAATCTGGTAAACGACGAGTCACTTACTGGGGTCGTTAAGACTAATCAGCTATCTGGGGATTACGGCTTTAGACAATCTCACAGTTTTCTGAACTTCGAATGGACTCACTGGTTCCACTGTTTCGTTGCCCGCAGTCGGGCTTTCTTTTTTCTTACTACGCATCTCATAACATCCAGTTTGCACAAAATGTCTGTACAGAGGACTTATATTGTAATATGCACAAAACCTTCACTGCACTTTATTTAGTTTCCTTAACGCAATACACATTCCTTTTTCTCTGCATGTGTGCAATCCGTCTTACCTGGTTTCACAACCTCGCTTCGTGGACACAACAACTGATGTTAACCCATGAAAAATGTCATTGTTTTCTTTTCGCGTGACAAATATAGTAGTTATATATGTTTGAGGTTGTTAAGTTACTGTTTGTGATTTGTATATTGCACTTTAACAGATTCGACGTGATTTTTCTATTCTTTTATTCCAACACCTTTCTTTGCAGTAGACTTAAGCAACAAACGACTAGAATACTAAAATATTCGTAGAACACATAAATTTGTAATGAGAATACGTAATAACGGAGAGATATTGGTATATCTGATATTTTAAATCTTTAGGCATTCCGAAAAATCGCCTGTGGCAAATTCTTCTACGTATTTTTCGCCCTCTTGTTTAAAAATTACCCGAGAAAGCGAAAATAATTAACCGATTAAATGGTTGAATGTCTATGGTAGTTTTGTGTGCGTCTTGAGTCAATTAAGACTTTGGTGGCTTAGGTTGGGTTGTTTTACCTCTGAGCGGCACTTTTTTGCACACCATGGGCTAAATGGCCAGGCCACATGGACCCCGAAGGCTCAGAGAAGGTTGGGGGAGGGGACCCACTGGAACAGCTGTTGGGAGACAGATGGTAGCCTCCCGTCAAGGCCATCCAGTGTGTTCTTTAACGTGCACAGTGTATGGCTCTCCCACACACGGGCACGGTTAACGTCCCATCCGACGGACGGCGGCCTTTCCAAGCCCATCGGTGTCCCCTACTGACCGTGGGCAGGGCGGGGAATTTTTGCGGAGATAAATCTCAACGCTGACCCAGCTGGGACTCGAACCTGGGAACTACAGATTACGAGCCTGGCGCGCTACCAACTGAGCCACCCCCCGCCCCTTGGTGGCTTAGAGAGAGGTTCTTGAAATTAGCTTGACAATTGAATTCGATTCTCTAACTAACTCGTCTGTTACGTGCTAATTTTATGGTTTATAAAGCCAGGAAAAGCCGAATATAGTTTTTTTTTTGTGTAGTTTTGTTTTGGCTGCAGCTTAATTTACGTTTTCAGAGTTCAACTTAATTAGCTCGGCCTAAAATATTTCAATTATTCCATTTTTATGTGTTGGATATCACATTATGTTTTGTTTCTAATTTATTTTTTATTTTCCAGCTATATCTACAGTGGCAATGTGGAGTTCGAGCAACTGAAAATGGCCAGAGATATTTTTAAAGCTGCCTACGATTTACGCATTATTCCCCTTCTGCAGACATGTAAGAAATATTTAGAAATGAACATCACAATACGGAATGCTTGCAGTATCCTTGATATTGCTCTTATGTACAACCTGGAAGAGTTAGAAAGAAAATGTTATGCTGTGTGCATCAATGGAGCATTCATTGTCCTTAAAACCACTGAATTTTTGGATATTAGACCAGAAACTGTGAGGCTTATTGTCTCTAGCCCTTTTCTAAACATCGAAAACGAAGACGAAGTTCTGGAAGCATTGATACTTTGGGCATTTGTTGACCGTTGTCGTTCATGCAAACCTTTGACAGATGAAAATATTATGGAAGCATTCGAGCCCTTCGCCAATTGTGTTGCCTTCCAGTACGTTTCTGATCAACAATTGACAAAGCTAAGAAATGGTCTTTTGAAAGCTTTTTGTAAAGAACGGGCTAGAAAGGTAGAGACGATGAATTTGGAGCAAGAAGATCAATCAAATGTATTTTGCCATGAACGGAAGCTCAGTTTTCCTTTGAATTTACCTGAGAATATTTATTTCGCATTCCCCATGAGATTCATTGAGCCAGTATCAAAACATTCAGCCAAGGGAAAATATATTCGTTGTATGACATTTTGGGTAAATTATGACACTTATTTGATCAATTTTAGCTTGGCCTGTCATTCTCATGAAGACATGTCCTCTTGTATTGAAAGTATTCAATTAACAGGAAACGATAGGAATGTTTTTAAATGGACTAGGAACACTAACATTTCACCCATCACATTCACCAAAGAAGATTTGCATATGGCGTCTGTCACAGATTCAACAGAAGTGCGCGAGTTTAAATTTGAAGCAACAGGGTTGTTGTTATTGGAACCTGGAATTTTGTACATTATAGAACTTGAGAGCTGTTCAAGCAAAAGGAAATGGCCACAGGTGCAGCCGTACTCCATAACAAGCAGAAATGAAATTTTAGTGACCAATTCTAAATTTTCATGGGGCATGACCCAAATGACTCTCCTGAATACCTGAAGGCTCTTTAGCTGGTTTTTATGTTAAGTGCGTTGCAGATTTGGTCTAATGACATCTGTATATGTTTATGGCTCTGTATATTATGTTATATGTATGTTATTCATTCTCATCACACTGTTTGCACAAAAAAAATAATTTCCTGGAATAATTATTAAATTTATTATTACCGCTTTAAATTTTGATTATGAATTTTGTTCATTACTTTACCGGTTAGCTATAAGAAGGGGCATGATATAAATATCAAAGATGCACGAGTCTAGTTTCAAAACTGTCATATCTCTATTTTTGGTGATTTCAAAGTTATCGCTAGGGTTGCCGATCTAGCACTTTTTGTTCATTTTGACACCAAAATATCGGTTTTCAGCCTAAAGCTTTTTAATACTGTTTTCGAAATTTCAAACTGACAAAGTATTTTATTAAATTTTTAGAAATATTAATATTTTTACAATGATTTCTTTATCTAAAACAGGCCCTCCAGCCCAAACTTAGTGAAAAGCCATTAGGAAAAAGTTCTCTGCTTAAAAACGAAAATATACATTTCCAATGAGTAAGATTTGCAAAAATAACTATGTTTTTAATGATCAAGAAAATATCTGAAATAGAAAGTAATCACATATATACTCTTAATGACTATTGTAAATTGCCAAAATCGTTTAGTTAAACACTTAAAAATAGTTGGTCAAAAAATTGGAAAAAATGAGCCAGATTCAGCATATCGATTATTTGTTTTATGATCCTCTAGTTCTTTTGCATGAGCCTCGTGTTTGAACTATGCTGGTGTTCAACTATTCGATGCAAATATAATTATTTATTTATCTCTTAAAGTTGAATATCCACAGAGGAATGGACCGAAAAGAAATTAAACAACTCATTTTTTGTAAAAGAGCTGAAAAACAATTTAAAAATATCTGTTCTATTCACTTAGGTTTATAACCTGAGATAAATCTTTAATTCTTCTTCACTGTTATAGTAGTTTTACTTTATTTTTTACGATGAGCTAATTAATAAATTTGTCATGAATTCGAGATACAGTATATGATCAAAAGTATCCGGACACTCGCTCATCCACAATCTCCTGGTAATAGGAAAAGAATTGATGTGTTGATCCACCCTTTGCTGCTATCAGTTTCCACTCTGCGGGGAAAGCTTTCCACTAGATTTTGGTACGTTGCTGCGGGAAATTGCCTGCCATTCTTCCCCAAGAGCATTTGGCAATTCACAGTACTCAATTGACGCCGGTCACTGATGTCGGACGGTTCGGCCTGGCTTGCAATCGGCGTTCCAATTCATCCCAAAGATATTCCACAGGGTTGAGATCAGGGCTCTGCGCAGGCTAGTCAAGTTCTTCCATACCCATCTCATCAAACCATTACTGCACAGTCCTCGCTTTATGGACGGGGGGCATTGTCATTGTTGGTACGGGAAAGATCCTTCACTGTTGTCATAAAGTTGGGAGCACAGAATTATCGAGAATGTCATTATAGGCCGCGGTGTTCAGAATCCCGTTCACTGGAACTAGGGGGCCCACTCTGAACCATGAGCATGATGCTCCTCCATTAAACTACGCAGTTGACATAACGAGTCGGGCAGGTAGCTTTCATCTGGCATCCTCCACACCCAGATTCGTCCGTTGGACTGCCAGTTGGTGAAACGTGAGTCATCACTCCAGAGATCGCGGTTTCACTGCTCAAAAGTTCACTGGTCCTGTGTTTTACACTACTCCAACCAAAGCTTGGCGTTGATGTTAGGCTTGTGTGCGGCTGCTCGGCCATAGAATCCATTCCCTACAGTTCGCGACAAACTGGTATGGTACTATTATGACCACCCCTGGTGTATATTTAGGGCGGTACAAACACTTCGGCCGTGATGCGTTACTTGCTGCCAAAATCTAGGCAGTTCCCTGACTCAATATTAAAATGAACTGACATTTAACAAATGAAGACTGAGATAATTTTACAATTAACAAAAACATAACATTTATTAAACAAAATTACTGTTAGACATTTCATTCACAACTGTAGTTCTCACTTTTGGGGCGGTTCAACAATGTCTCTGGTGTAGCCCTTTTCAATTAAGGTAAACTTTATGTGTGGTGGAGATCAGTTCCCTAAACACTCGGGACACCGTGACGGTAGTTCACAGAAATATATTCGAGTAAAAAAGCGGAGCCAGATTCAATAAGATTCCCCCTTACCTCGTCAAGTCAGGAGTCTCTCGGGAAGGCAATCACTGGGCCATTGTGCTCCAAGTCGCTGGGAACCCGGGCGGCTTAGCGCTTCCTCCGCACATACACTGTTCACACTTCAGGACTCTGCTCACTGGAGAGGATCATTGCTGTCGACCACACAGCCCGGACGAGAAGTAGAGACTGCCTGTTTTCGCAAATTTTCTCTTGTCTTTCGCTGCCCCCCCCCCCTTGTGGAGGTCACCTACGCTCATGCGTGGCTGTACGGGATTGGCCAGAGTAGCCGAGGTGCGAATCTCAGCTCCCCTCTGGCCAACGTTGTTCACCAGGCATGTCACGTAGTACCTCTGCCATCTGGGGTTCCAGGCTCAACCTGGAAAGTTCGGAGCCTGCAGCCGAGATCCTCTTCATTGAACTGGACACAAAAATGGAGGCAGTCGAAAATGTCACTATTAAAATGGAAGGCGATGTTTTCGGCCAGTCCCTTCATGAAGTCTTGGCCATGTAATAAAATTACGTGGGCATGACAGTACTAGTATTGCTTCCACAGGCATTTGGAACTCGGTGGTGAATGTTGCAACTGAGGAAGGCGATTTTGTCGCACCACCCGCTTCAACACTCGGCAGTCCCGTTCTCTCATTTTACGTGGCCTATCAGGTCGCGATTGGATTGTTGCTGCTCTTAGGCGTTTTCACTTCATAATAACGTCACTTCAGTTGATCGGGGAAGCTGCAGCAGGTCCAAGATGTCCCGAACTGACTTGTTGTTAAGGTGAAACAATATCCTATGACCGTGCCACGTTGAAAGTCACTGAACTTTCCCGTACAGCCTATTCTGTTCATGCATGTCTATGATGTCTTCTAGGCCATGTACGTCATTTTATACCTTTTTGGGCTATGGCTGTGGGGTATATGGGTGAATCCACTATGCAGAAGGGGTGTTCGGATAAGTTTGATCAGATAGTGTATATATTGGGATAATTATAGCGAATTACATAAGGGTGAAACTACATCTTTAGCAAAAACTGAGAGCGGTAGCATATTAAATGTACAATAGACCCATACTTCGGTAAATATTGAAAAAGTATTTCAGTTATGCGTTAGAGAAAAAAGATCGTACAGAATTCGATATTTGCAGATTAAAGCACTTATTATTATTTGTGTAATCATAGATTTAATGGCTCAAGTTCCGCAGACACCTCACTTGGCGATTTCCCGAAAACAAATGGTAACGAAATTATGAGCGATTTTATGATTCCATACTTTATTGATTCACTCCCTCTGTGACCATATATCTTTTGGTGGATATTCAAAAACACTTTAAGCGTACAACACGTAATATAACTAGTGGATATTTGGCCGTTTGTTATATATGTGTAATTATCCTTTTTCTAATCCTAATTTATTGCACTGAAAAAGGAGAATAGATTTCATACATCTCATTTCAATTCTGAAATATGTCTTCGTTCTGATATGAACAGCGGTGGAACAAAATGCATCGATTTTATGATACCTCCCTTCCAACACGTAACACAAAAATACTCTGAAGATGTCAGTTTAGTTTCTCGCCATACATATGCGCAGTACGTAAGAATGACGCAGCCCTCAAACTCTTTGTGTTTTACGCCAGATACAGCTAGGGTAATTATTTAGTATAACTATTTCTGTCGCCATTTTTTTTTCAATAGTCCGTGAAAATAGACCCCTTAAATCTCAAAACCTGAGGTTTTCCGGAAACGTGAGGTAACGAGATTATGAGCTTTTTTTTTTGTTGTTCCATACTGGACTGATTCGCTTATCCGTAACCTTATATCTTTTGGTGGCTTTTTATTATAATGCACTCGACGAATTCATAACTATAGATTTAATATTTATAAAACTTTAATATAATGTTATTAACGGTGCATATTTCACAGCGCCTTGTTCTTAAAATTCGATAAAAATGGCGCCCATTGTTAACTAGCTCGAGAAAGCAAAATAATGAACTTTTAAACTGCTTTGATAACATTCAAACGTATAATTATAAATTCTTGTTTCATATTAATCTGCTTGTTCCATTATTAAAAAGAGCCAACAAAAATATAAAGTTACAAAGGAAGTGAATCAATAAATTGTAAAGTACTTTAGATGAGATTTGCCACATATCATCCCTCAGTAAATTCCTCAAAAATCGTTTTCATTCTGTAACATCATAAAAGTAAACATACCATAAGACAGACCAACAAAAACAACACAAAATCTTTTTCAAAAATGTACTTAAAAATCCCCATAGACCGATCGTTCTCAACCTTTTATGCTTCACATACCCCCTGGAAATGTGTACGTAACTGGCGCACTCCTTGTATATATAGATAAAACTGTAGTTATAGTATGGCAATGGACTGAACTCCCATAAATCGGTGAGAAGCCATTCGCATTCCAAGAAAAAATCTTGAGATAGTTCTTACAGCTGTGCTCCATTTGAGGACAGCGAAGAGAGTAAATAATCGAACGCTTTCAGCCCAACTGTGAGTTTGCCCATAAGTCAGTTGGCATTCTGATATTCATTAATTAATGACTTAGCCATTAATAAGATATTAGCAACATTAAGATTTTTGAAAATCAAAAAGATTTCCTTCAAGTCGTTTAAGATGGCATCAAACTGCTCGCTTGTAGAAGGAGCTTGCATAGGAGGTACGGCAGAACGATGCCTTCTCTTAGGTAAAGGTATGTCTTTACCAATAGATTTGGGAGCAGGTACGCTTTTCGCAGCAGCACTTGCGTAAGATAATTGAGGAGTGACACGAGTACTAACAGCCTTTAAAGATGGGGCAATATTATATTTTTTCCTTTTGAGTAGTCACAAACTCCTTAATAGGATAATAAGGTTGTTGTTGTTGTTGTTGTTGTTGTTGTTGTTTAAACTTGGGAAAAATCTGGCCTTACTGTAAGGCCTCCCCACACAGGGGCCTATTCAAACAGGCCATATCTCTGGATTGGGGGTAAAATTTATGATCAATAATTGAATATGAGAATTGAGTAAATTAAAGTACCTAAAATAAGTTTTGTGAATGTAAGAGGGGAGGTTTGGATTGGAATTTAGAAAATTCGCCACATCCCGATCGAAAGCTGCATAAAATTTAGTATCTCAAGCTTTAAGAGCAAGAGAAAAAGGCCTAAAGGAAGGAAAGACAGCAAAAGAAGGAAAGAAAATAATTTTGAATAGAGAAAATAAAAAAAATGGCACCGTACATAAAATGGGGGAGAGAGAGAGGAAGAGAGTCTAAAAGAAGAGGTTAAAAGTAAAACATAAGCCTAATCGAAGAAAGCATTCAATTTGGACAAGATTCAGACAGAAAACGTCTCAGCCAATCAGAAGAGAGAAATTTTGGGATTGGCTGAGACACGAAGGAAGAGAGGACTCCTCTCCAGCTTTTGAAGAGTGCGGACGTGTTTCTTGATCGCTCCTGAAGTTGCCCGGTGTCGACCATGAATACTTCTGATGTCTACAAAGATGAAAGGCTCCATTGGAGCTTCAAAATACGTCATGAAAATGTTACATATGAAGAAGTTGTTCTTCACTTCGCTTCAAAATATGGTGCTGCAAATGTTGAATATGCACAGAAACTGTCTAATGTCTCAACTGTGTTAACCTTCAAAAACGAACATAGTGCTGATTTGATGGCAGCTTCATCGGACTTCAATATTCACGGCCATCCGGTTTCTTCTGTTCGTCTTGCCACTCCTGTCAAGATTGTGTTCCTTTCAAAACTACCGTTCTTCATCTCGGATCATGAAATTAAGAGTGCCTTGGAGGACTTTGGAACCATCTTGGATATTAAAGAAGAATACCTCACTTCTAACGGGCTGGATTCGATAAAAACAGGTACTCGAATTCTTTCTTTTAGAATGTCAAAACCCATTCCCAACTTTGTCAAGATTGGACTTTTTACAGCTACCGTTTGGTATAAAGGCATGATCAAGCTTTGCAAATGGTGTAAAAAACAAAATCACCTCATCAAGCATGTGATTCTTATGCCAAAGTTCTTCTGTCTAAAAAGTCTAATTCGATCAACATGCCCACCACTCCCATTACTGTGATTCCAGTTAATGACTCTGTTGAAATGTCCACTTCTGATGTTTGTCTACCGCTAAATCCAGAATTAAATTCTGTGGACATACTGCAAAATGTAATTCCTAAACCCACTCCAGTGTTAACAATTTCTAGTTCACAAATTCTTTTTGAACAAGAACCTTCTGAAATTATTGTGCCTAGAAATCAACTCAAGACTTACTTACTAACACATCAACGTTTGAATCTTCTTGCTACCAGAAATCCAACCGGTAGCAAACTCATTCAGAAGCATTTTATAATTAGTGAACAAAATATTTTTTTATTATTTTTTTTTTATTATTTTTTATTTATTTATTTATTTTTTTTTATAATCTATTAAACATAAAAAAATAAATAAATACCCCCTCAAGCAGCTGCTTGCCACGGAGGTCTGACAGGAGACTGCCAGTTTAAATGCCATAGTAGGTCTGAGAGGATGGCAGGACCTCAGCAGAAAAACGACACATACATCCATGCCTTATCCGGGGCTCGAACCCAGGTCCCGTAAATCAGTAGCCAAAGCGTGCTAACCACTCGGCCACGGGACGGCTTATTAAACATATGTATTTGTTTAATATATGTTATTAATAATTTATAGCATTTTGCTTTTTTTTTTGAATTCTCAGGCTCCAAAATGCTTTTAAAGTTGAAATTTGAAATATTAAGTTTTCTCAAAGCATTGAAGTATTTTTCTCTTTCTTGATCATATTTTTTACACTTGAACAATATATGTTCAAGATTCTCATACTCCATACATTTATCACATGCCGGGGAATCTTTTTTTTTTCATTCTATATAATCTTGCCTTTGTGTTTGCTGAGTTTGTTTTAATTTTCAGAATTATATTTATTTCTTTTTTATTCAGACCAAAATTGTTGAATTTATTTATAGCAGGTGAAATATCATATCTAAATGTGTTATTTGCATTTGTATCATACCATTTTTGTGTATCATTTATGATATTTACTTTATTTAGTTTTTTAAAATAAAAATATAATAAAGGGTGTGTTGTAGTTAGGAATTATATTTATTGCTGTTTTTGCTTTTTTATCTACTATTTCGTTATATTTTATTCCTACATGACTAGGTATCCATTGTATATGTATAATATTTCTGTTGATTATATGATATTTTGTTATGATGAGAATGTCATTTATAAAAATTTTGAAATTACTTTTTGAAGGATCATTATATATCGTTTCTATCGACGCTTTACTGTCAGTGAAAACTACAATATTTTTATTTTTAAATTTTAAAGCCCAATTTAATGCTAAAATGATTGCAGATAATTCTGCAGTTAAAATGGGATGAGTTTTGTTGAATTTAAAAAGATATTCATAGTTTTCTTCTGGGAATATAAAAGCTCCAGCTAAGTTATTTCTATCTTCACTAAGAGATCCGTCCGTGTATATGTATATAAAATCTTTATATCTGTTATTTATTTGCAGTTCTGAAAGTAGTTTAAGAGTATCAATATCATGTGCTTTTTTGGTTTGTATATTATCAATATTCATGTTTAAAATAGGGAACGTAGAAGTCCAATATGGAATTTGTATATTATAGTCTGCACTTTTCTTATTTAAAATTAATTTATTTATTTCATTCTTGTTTACTAAGTTATTCGTAAAAGCGTCATTAAAATTATTTAATATTTTATCAATGATTGGATGTTTAGTATTTTTTGATGAAATTCTGAAAATTAGATTATTTAATAAGTATTTTTTTTATACTTATAGGTGGTATAGCAGTTTCTGCATAAATATTTAAGTTATTTGTATGTTGATGAAGTCCTGTACAAAATTTTAATATTTTTAATTGTATATTCTCTAATGTTTTTAGTTTAGTTTTTGATATATTATTAATTAATTCTATTCCATATAAACATTTTGGAAATATTATTGCATTGTATATTTGTAAAAGATATTTATGTTCACATCCCCATTTTGAACTTTTCAAATATCTGAGAAAGTAAAATAATTTGTTTGCTTTGTCTTTTGCTGTTTCTATATAATTATTCCATGATAATTTTGAATCTATTTGTAATCCTAGAAATTTAAAATTATCTACAATTGTTATGTTATTATTATTTTATTTAATTTCAAAATCAATTGGTAATTTTTTATTTTTATGAATATAAGTTAATGTGATTTTTTCAATAGAAATTGAGAGGTTCCATGTGTCGCAATATTTAATGATATTATTAGTTAATTTTTGAAATGTTTTTTGTATGTTTTCAGGATGCTTGATGAAAGACCAGAAGATCAAATCATCTGCGAAAGTTCCAAATTTTACATTTTCTGGTATAACATTTTGTAGATCATTTAAATATAAATTAAATAATAATGGGGACAATATGTCTCCCTGAATAAGTCCATTATTAAAATAATGTTGTGTAGAAAAAAATTTTCCTATTTCAATTTTGATTTTTTTTTCCTTTAATAATATTAAATAAAAATCTGTACATGTTAGCAAATATTTAATTCTTTAATTTTGTGTATGATACCATTATGAGGCACTGAGTCGAAAGCTTTCTCTATATCAATACTAAGTATGATTAAAAATAATTTATTATTAATTGCATATTCAGCATCGGTAATTAGGTTTAGTAGAAGATCTTTAGCTGATCTTCCTTGTCTAAAGCCATATATATGATTGTTCAATATATTGTTGTGTTCAATGTGCCAATTTAATCTGTTTATGAGTATTCGTTCAAAAAGTTTTAATACATTTGATCCTAGACATATAGGTCTATATGAATTTAAGTTGTCTGCATTTTTCCTAGGTTTTTTTATAAATATCATTGAGTTTTCAAACCAACTGTTTGGGTAAGTTTTAGAATTCCAAATTTCATTAAAATTATTCAATAGTATTTTTTTCCAATTATTTGGTAAATTTTTTAATTCTTTATTTGTGATACCATCTGGTCCTGCTGTTGTTTTCGATTTTAAAGATCTTATAATAAAATTTAATTCATAAAATGTAAATGGTTTATTTAAATATTCTGTATTTTTGTTTTTGTAGAATTGATGCATTATATTCGAGTTGTTATATTTGTTATCAATTTTATTATTTGGTTTATGGTGTAGATTAATAAAGTATGCTGCTAATTTTTCAGTTGTTTCTTGTAAACTTTCCTTATTTTTAAGAGCTATGGATTGCAACAGATTTATCATTCGGAGTTAAGGAGATTGAGTATACTTCACTAAAAGCACTGAGAATCTATAAAGAAAACTCTGGTGAAAGCTAGTGCCGAAATTTATAACATGTTTATAATGTGTGAAAAATATTTTTGTATAATTCAACAGATGTACAAACTTGAAAATTTCCCAACATCAAAAAGTATTGCTTCAGAAATATTAAAAGAAATTGGCTCACAATTTCAGCTTCGAAATTGTCATAATATTAAGCAGAAACTAATATATCGTTTTACCGTGTTTCTTATGAGAATTTTATGTTGAAATGAAGTGACTTTTAAAAGGGCAGAAACAAAATTCAAAGTGTGATGTTGCTTCTTCGTTTGTTTGTCTATTGGGACCACTTAGGAATGTCCCCTCGGTTCGATCGCAATACGCGACGGGTGAAAGAGTTTTTCAGATCAAAAATCAAAGATTTTATCACAATTGAAGGGACTCGATACTGAGGCTCCTTCCCAATAAATTGGTTCAACTTAGTCCTTGGTAAAACAATAACTATCCTTTATTGATATAAACTACATTGACTGATGAGGAAAAACACACTCGTCACTCATTTACTCTGAATTACAAAACCAGCTTACTATCCCCGTTCAGCTGTTTTCCCAAGAGCCTACGTACCGCTAATACCAGTCGGCACTCACCAGCCTTTCAGTTTTATATCTGCCCGCTTTCGAAACTCGACCGGCTCTGTTCTTCTCGTGGTTGCCAACCCTTTCTCTTTCTCTCTCCGCCTGACCATCTGGGGCGTCCGCGAGCAGTGGGGTGACCTCCGTCCCCTCTGGGCACTGTTACTTCAATTAACTTTCCAGATGCCGGGACAGAGGGCCTCCCATGTAGCATATGCCTTGTTGGTGAAATCCAAAATAAATATACAAAGCGTGAAAAAAAAAAATCTCAAAAGGCCTCTAGCCTGACACCTCCCTGCCAAAAGTCAGTAGTTAGTCCTGTTAACTGCTGACTAAAAAGTCAAGTTGAATGCTGAAAACCAGAGTTCATTTTCGCGTAAATCTTAGAGTTCAATGCCATAAAATTCAGAGTTCTAAGTCGCTTCATGAATTCTATAAATTCTCTGCGAATTGGCACCTCTTTTACGCATCTATGTACACTACACTTAAATATAAAATAACTTCTAGGTATACTTCCGGTGCACTGAGTCTAAATATTGTCTTTTTGCTTCAAACAAAAAAAAAAACCTGGTGACTGAGGTAGTTGTCCGAGAGTACACAGTTTATAAATTAATTATCTCACTAATAACTGTCTTTGATGAAGGTATGCCGTACTGGCGTTCATTCGACCACAGGTGACATCCCATGTGAAAGGCTATGCACACCTTTCGTGACTACCTAGATATCATCTTCCCGTACGTACCCTCTGACTCTACAGGCTGAAAGTCGTCGACATTGGCGTCGGCCTGACCCATTGTTACCTCCAATTGCCACGTTCGCCCCCTCCCCTGCATAATTTTGATCCTCGTAGACATCGAGTCTGACAGATTGCTGCACATGTTTGGGCTGGGAGATAGGACAGCGTTGATTGGACGGTCACCATGGAGCATACATTTCCATTTTTCTAACTGGAATTTCTCTACCTCTTTCATAGTAGCTTCCTCTATTGGCCCACGGCTCGTGGATTTTCCTCCTGGGGTTACCAGTTACAGGCCTTCTCTCCTTCTTTCTAATTAACTTACCATATGCTTCCAAACTCAGAAGTACCTCCTTCCGCAGATTTGCTACTACTGCGTATAGCACTTTAATTTCTCGGCCACTCCCAGTGCTAGTGTCTGAGCCATCAGTCAAACTTAAAGGCAGCTCTTTTACTTCTGCCCTTTTGGCATCACCAAACGGTTCATGCAACAACAGATGGTCTTTTACCGGGTGTTTTTCTTCGTTCAGCATCCCCTTTCTGATTACTGTCAGTTCTGCCCCCGAATCCACGACTGCTCTAGCTGTCTTGTCGCCACCTCTGATCCGAACCTCTTTATAATCTACTGGGATACGTATCTTTCCCTGTTCCATTACTCGTCTGCTTGGACTTAGTTTTGAATGTGTCGTAACCCTTCCTATTGTTGCCTCACAAACATCTTCAGAATTCTGCCCCAAGGTGCTAACTTGGTACACCTGAGTTCGGCTCTCACGGTCCCCAGTTCTGTGGGCAATCTTTCATCAAATGTTCGTCAGATCTACACTTATGGCACCTCCTTACTTTTGGGACATTTCTATATTCAGCTAAATTAACTGCCGGTTGATACCTTCTGCTCGAATAATTTCTCTCTGAGTCTATCCTCTGCTGGGGGGAAACAACACGTTCTGCATATTGTCTATGCCTTACCTTTTTAAAAGTTTGGACCTCTCCATTCCGTTTACACTGGCTAGATGGATTTCTGCCCACGTGGCTATTTCGTCTGCTTTTGCCCATGACTCCGCCTCTTTCTGTACTACGTAAGCATGAGTGTCTTGAGGAAGGCTATCACGTAACTTATCCGACACTATCAGGTCCATAAGCTCCTCAAATTTTGTCACCTTCCTACTGCGGACGTAATAATCCCAGCTATTTCTGAGCCTCGAGGCTAACTGATTATATGACTCATTCGGTTCTTTCGTGATAGTTTCAAACTTTCTCTTGTACGCAGAGGGAGTGAGCTTAAACTCTTTTAATGCAGCCTCTTTAACTTATAATTAGCAAAATCCTCCGCACTTAATTTTTGAAAAAAGTGATTGGCATATTTACCGTCTAAAAAAGAAATGATGACTTTGCCTTGAAACTCCTCTGATACTTCATATATCTTAAATCCCCTTTCCGCTGTCTCAAAGAGATTTATCACCTCTCTGGGTTTTTAGGGCTTCCAGCTAACATATTTCCCAATAATTTTATATAATTAGCCAGCCGCGCATCTGCTGGATTACTAGAAACTGCCACCGTTCGCACATCACCCCTCTCCTCGTTTGCATTCCTCATTTGCAGTTCCAGCATTCTATACTCATGCTCTCTCTCCTTTTCCCTTTCTGCCGCCTCTCTCTCCTTTTCCCTTTCTCGTTCTGCTGCCTCTCTCTCTTCCCTTCTCAGCTGCATCTCTAATCTCATCCTCTCTAATTCAAAATCATCTCCAATCGTTTCTTTAGCTCTCTGCTTTTTGTTCCCGCTCCTCAAGCATATCCGCATCGTTGTCATTGCCATAATCCCTCAACCCTCTCATGTCTTCCGCAACATCCGACTCTCTGTCTATTGTCACCTCCTCGCTTCCCCGGTTACTCCCTGAATAACCACCCTGCGCGCTATCCCTCTCTGTGACTGTGTAGCCTCGCCTTAACTCATCCCTTTCCCTATCGCGACCGCTCCTAAGCTCCATTTTAGCTCGTACAGGCCTCTGCCGTATCTAACTACTCGCCTTAGAGTAAGAGGATACTTACCTCCGATGTGATGACAGGAACGAACCGCCTCGTCAGTCTGCCACCTGAAGCACACAGTCGGAACACTCTTGGTAGTATCAGCCTTGCGCTGGTCAGCTCCCAGTGGATGTTGAACTTTTCCGTCACCTTCACAGCTTTTTCCACAGTTCGAACGTGATGCACGATTCTTCAGGTACCATCACAGCTATTTTATCGCCTGAAGCACACCGCAGGACACTCTTGGCAGTATCAGCCTTGTTCTGGTCAGCACACAATGGATGTCGGAACTCTTACGTCACCTTTGCCGCTACTTTCACCTCTGTTGCGTACTGTCGACTGCGCCACTTTGTGATGTTGCTTCTTCGTTTGTTTGTCTATTGGGACCACTTAGGAATGTCCCCTCGGTTCGACCGCAATACGCGACGGGTGAAAGAGATTTTCAGATCAAAAATCAAAGATTTTATCACAATTGAAGGGACTCGATACTGAGGCTCCTTCCCAATAAATTGGTTCAACTTAGTCCTTGGTAAAACAATAACTATCCTTTATTGATATAAACTACATTGACTGATGAGGAAAAACACACTCGTCACTCATTTACTATGAATTACAAAACCAGCTTACTATCCCCGTTCAGCTGTTTTCCCGAGAGCCTACGTACCACTAATACCAGTCGGCACTCACCAGCCTTTCAATTTTATGTCTGCCCGCTTTCGAAACTCGACCGGCTCTGTTCTTCTCGTGGTTGCCAACCCTAAAGCTTGGTTATGCTACAAATAAATAAATAATAAATACCCCCTCAAGCAGCTGCATGCCACAGAGGTCTGACAGGAGCCTGTTAGTTTATATGCCATAATAGAAGTTCTGAGAGGATGGCAGGACCTCAGCAGAAAAACGACACATACATCCATGCCTTATCCGGGGCTCGAACCCATGTCCCTTAGATCAGTAGCCAAGCGTGCTAACCACTCGGCCACGGGGCGGCTTTCAGTGTTCAACTATTATTTTTGGAACAGAATTTTCATATTAAATTTGTGATAGAATAAATTAGAACCCAAATAAAAATATTGCCATATCTTTTCAGAAATGTTAAACATTTTTACTTTTTAAGTTAATATCTGAGACTGGAATGTATGAAGGAACAGTTATTGCTTAAATTTCATAATTAATGAATTGACTGAATTGTGATATAATCAATCAATATATATATTATTATAAAATACTGAGAACAGAGAACAAACATCCGGAAAGAAAGCATTTCCATATTTTTAAGCAACTAAATCTTATTATAAAGTTGTTCCGTCCCCACGTGTGTTGACGAAGCTAGATAATCGGTATGCCAGACTCACTGACGGACTCGTAGAGCCCAAACATGGCATCCATGAACGCCGTTCGCCAACTTCTCCCTCTATATATGCTATTAATATTCTTAAATCCAAAACAGCTAATGGACCTGACAATATATCTAATAAAACATTAAAAAATCTTCCACTAAAATGGAAAATCTTTATTCTAAAAACATTTAATGATATTTGGAAATCTGGAATCATTCCCCCTCAATGGTTTGAGAACTTTATGATATTCATACATAAAACTATAAAAGACTTCAAAGAGCTAGACTCCTATAGACCAATATGTCTATCTTCAAATATATTAAAACTATTTGAGAGATTAATTAACTTCAGACTCACCTGGTATATCGAAAATAACAATATCCTTGGTGAACATTCATATGGATTCAGACCAGGTAAATCTACAAAAGATCTGTTATTACATCTTATATCTGACATAGAACATGCTATATCTAATAAACAATACCTAGTTGCAATAGTAATAGATATTAAAAATGCTTTTGATTCTGTTAACCATAATGCTCTATTATTTAAACTTAAAAATCTAGGATTCCATGGGAATATTTACAAATTTTTATTTAATATTGTCACAAAAAAAACTTTTAAAGTTAAAATTCATAAATATATATCTCCAACATACCCAATCAAAACTGGAATTATCCAAGGGGACATTTTATCCCCTAATTTATTTAATTTATTTCTATGTGATCTACCTAAACACTTCACTCATGACATTAAATTTGGAATCTATGCTGATGATATCATTTTATGGGCACATCATAGTAACCTAAATATTATCAAAAACAACTTACAACATAACATAGACAATTTACTAAACTTTTGTAAAACATGGAATCTCAATATCTCATCTGAAAAAACCATCACTATTCCTTTTTATAAAGATAAATTTCCTATTAAAAAACTTAACATATTTTTACATAACAAAAAAATCAAAATTGTAAAAGACACTAAATTTTAAGGCTTACACTTTGACTCTAAACTTAATTGGTCTAAACAAATCAATTATGCAACTAAAACAGGTAATAAATTATTTCAATTATTAAAATACCTTGGCCACTCTACCTGGGGATGTGTTACAAAAAACCTACTATTAATCTATCAAAATTTAATTGCTCCCAAATATCAATATGGAATAGAATTATTAAACAATTTATCTCAAAACAACATCTCTAAACAAGAAAAAATACAAACAAAAATCATTAGACATATTCTAGGAATTCCTAAAGGTAGTAAAAACATAAACCTATACGGAGACACTGCTATCCCCCCCCATCATAATTAAAAAAAAATATCTATTTTCAAATCTAATTTTCAGAATTGTCACCAAAAATAAAACACATCCCATTATACAAAAAATTATCAATAACTTTTTCAATAATTCTACTATTGACACAAACCAAATTCAAAAATTAACAGAAATCATTCTACAAAACCTAAGTGGAGATTATATCCCTAATTTTCCACCTTGGACAAGTTGCCCCCCAATCATCTCATTAGACATACCTGGAATAATAAAAAAATATAATTTAAACACAGACCAACTCCTAACATTAACAAACTCACACATTGACAACACATATAAACATCTACACTGATGGCTCATATAATGAAAACACTAAAATATCATCAGGAGCATTTACATGCCCAAACTATAACACATCCAATTCTTTTAAATTTAGCCAACAATCCTCAATTATATTAGCCGAAACTTCAGCTATCATCTTAGCAATAGATTGGGCATTAAAATTCCATAACTCCTACATAGTTATTTTATCTGATTGTAAATCTGCAATACAATTACTTTACACAAATCCCTATAAATCCAAATATTCCATTTTTTTAAATGACATTAACATCTTAATATTTAAACATCTTTCGCAAAATAATTTTATTTACATACAATGGATACCTTCACACTCTAGCATTGCACGCAATGATGAAGCTGATTTATTAGCAAAACAGACACAAAACAACACAAACATTATACCTACTCCTTTTTTCATACACACTCATAAACAAAAAAATAAAACACTTCTATTTAATGATACACAACAGTATTTTCAATCAAATGCAATAAATTCTCATAGATTCCTCATATGTAATAAAATTCAAAAATTTAATGATTTTGGTCTTAAAAAGGATGAAATTAGCCTAATCTCAAAAATTAAAACAAATTGGGCCTTAACAAATACTACTCTATACACTTTCAAAAGGATATCTTCACCAAATTGCAATACCTGCAATACTCCTCAAACCTTAGAGCACATAATTTTTAAATGTCAAATCTTTTCATCACAAAGAAAGAACTACTTTGATAAATTATTAAAACACAACATTACACCTAATAATTTCTCTTCAATTTTACATCACAACAATGCAATCATTAACAAAAAAATTTTAAAACTTCTTATCAACTTTTTTAAAGAATGTGATCTATTTAATAATATTTAAATATTCAATTAAAACAACTCAAACAAACATGAAGATAACCCTTTCACAAAATAAAAAAAAATTGAAAATATTAACTATATAAAACCATTAATCATTCAACTCATACAACATGAAGAATAAACAACAAAATACTCTTGTGAAATGATTTCACTCATAACAACATGAAGAAAACATAACATATACACGAAAATACACTTTTATCTTATATACCTATCACATGCTCATTTATATTTTAAAATATTTTTTAAAATTTTCCCTTTTTTTTTATTCAATGTAACATGACCTGAATGAGTCGGAATAGAATGACTATTCTGGAAAATTCAATTTAGTGAGTAGTTTCATCATCATCATCATCATCTCCCTATATAGGACCACTAAACAGAGTGTAGGTCACTGGTCTCAATGTGAGTGTTAGCGCCTCCAAGCGGTCGTTTTAAGGTTTTTGATGTGCGTTAAAGAACTCATCAAAAGCTAACCTCATGTTAACTTTAAACGTAAAGTGGGCATTGAATCAAAAAAGGTTGAAAACTACTGGTGGTGTGGTAACACATAAAGAATCCATTCATGAAGTCGTGGTAGATAATATGTTTTGCCAATCCTTCGTGTAGATACAGTTTGCATGCTGTGGAGTCTTTCAAGTAAAAGTGAAAATGCGAAGTCATTACCACAAATCGGAACTAGGCGTGTTAGCTCTTTCTTTCTCGTTGGTAATTCTCTGCTACTTGACGCCTTCAGGTCCCAATTCAATTGGGAGATTACAACAGTTGCAATATTTGAGTTGTGGAGTTAAGAGTCATATAACGATCATATTGTGCCGAAATGATCTCGGAATGGTCTTGAACACCTGCTCAAGACCCTTCAAGAACCATTCTGAGTGTTTTCGAATTGGTTCACTTTTTACTTATACACTATGAAAAATCTTACTTGCACCCATATTATTATTCACCTCAAAAAATCACGAAAAGGTTTATTTGTGGCATTATTGGAATGATGGTTCAGATTAGATACTTCGAGAACCAAACACGAAATAAATGAAGTTTCCAAGAAGGGCTCATTTCATCTGATTGCTTGATTTGCATGTTTGATGCTGTTATACGTAATTTTTTAGAGTATCAAACGATTTGTTTTTGTTCATTTCATGACGTAAATTTTGTTTATTGTTATAATTCATTAAAATGTTATTCAATTTTTTGTTTCGTTTTGTCCTTAACTTCTGAGCGCCATTGCATAATTTTTGCCTAATAGAATTAACCTCTTTATTTCATAGGTACATCTATCTTGGCCGTGTTGAATTGGATAATTGGAACGAAGCTTATGAAATATTACAAACCGCTCACATCTACTTGATAGATTCTCTGGTTCAGAAGTGTGAAGAATATTTAATCAAAGCCTTGACTTTGAGAAATGTTTGTTATGTTTTGCCAGTAGCGCTTCTGTACGACTTGGATAAGCTACGAGCTGAATGTTTTTCTCTCTGTGAGTCGGCAGCATTTGTGGTACTGAAGACTACAGCATTCCTGAACTTGGATGCAGATACTGTGAAGCAAATTGTTTCTCTTACAGACTTGAACATCGGAAGTGAAATGGACATTTTTGAAGCTCTTTGGGAGTGGGCAAAAATGAGTTGTTGCAGGCGGCAAAAACATCTTACTGAAATGGGAATCGCTGAGGAATTCTCTCAGCTTGCTAAGCATGTGGATGTTAACAGAATGGACGATAAAGAGCTATCGCGTTTGCCGAAATCAGTTTTGACAGTTGCAATTAAAGGATATACTCTGCCAGACAATAACGCAAAACGACGCAAGGTAGAAGATCAACGCTCTAAAGAAAGCGCAAAGAATGACCAGACTTCATCTAAAGAATTGCCTCGAAAATTACGTCCCAGACTGGTTTCTTCCCGCTTCTATTCTACAGCCAGAATTTGCACTCCAATCTCCCGTCGATCAGGTCAAAATTCAGGGAGAATGCATCCCACTTGTCCATTTTTCTCTGAACGCAAATGCTTACGTACTAAACTTCGTGCTAAGCTGTCTGGAAGATCCTCATTTTTCGGTATATATAAGAAATATAACATTAGTTAATAAAGACGAATCAGTGGTTGTGTGGTCAGCTGATGGGAATGTGGAAGATAAGCTGATGTTTAAAAGTGCTCGTAGAAATAATGTCAAAGTAGAATTCCAATTTGATGCTACAGACCTGTTGCTTCTAAAGGCGGGACAAGAATACACTTTGGAGCTTCACCCATTCAGCCATTGCCCAAAGCCATGTCAGTATACAATAAGTTGGCCAAGAACACATTACGTGGAAACAGAACATTGCTTTAGCTCTCAGAGTGTATATATGCGAATCCATTCTTCTCATAACTGGGGCATAGAGAGCTTGACTTCTCTGCGGGCTTCATAGTTGAACTGCTTAACAGATGAGATAGACGACTTTGTAGTTTATGAGAAATATGCCATATTCTTTTGAGCTTAAATCTATCATGAAATTTCAAATTCTCAGAATGACACTGATTTTCATTAATAAGTCTGACATTGTGAAATATCTAATTTAATAATTCAAAAGAGATATTCTCTTTTGGAAGGGAACGGAAGGGGAGGGCTGCCAGTTCAGTATGGCCTGCTGATCTGGTCATCTACGGCCACTTTTTTCTTTTTTTTCAACCCTGCTGAGGAGTGGTCAACTTCACAGGGTCCTGGTGCTGACCATTTATACCTACCAGACTGGACTTGTTTATGGATTTGAGCTTGATTATGGATCCTGGACTTGCTGCACTGGTGGGCCTCTGTTGAGGGAGAGTCTGCCGATGTGTTTTCTGTTTGCTTCTGGGTTGCCAGCTCTAAGTGAACAGAGGCATGGGATACCTTATATCAGCTGGTGGATAATCCTAATCAGAGGCCATCGCAGGTACCTGAACCTTACTTAGCTAGTTGGGCATCGTCAAGCCTAAACTGGAGTAATGCGTCTCAGGCAGGCCATGTGGCTCTTGAAAAAGTCCACTTGAAAAGGTGGTGCCTGAAGTTCCTACCAGCATCGGTGACTTCAGCCTTTAGCGGAGGAGGAACGGGTCTTTGCCCCATGCCTGCGATCAGAGGGCTGTTTGATATTGTTGGCCCTACCAATCTCAATAAACCTAATTTCTTTAAAAATCCTACTAATCATTTTCTTTCTGCAGGAACGTGGAACGTGAGGACATTACATAGAGATTATTCTCTTGATGTCCTCATGCAGGAATTCCAGCGCTATAACCTAGATATTCTAGGCTTGCAAGAGACCAGATGGACAGGTAAAGGTGAGATACTTAAAAATAACTTTAAATTTCTCTTTACAGGGAGGGAGGATGGAAAGCATCACCAAGGCGTGGGTCTGCTGCTCAGCAGACCTGCTAGTGATGCTCTTCTAGGATATGAGTGCATTAATGAAAGGTTTCTTACAGCAAAATTTCAGACAAGCATTAAAAACTTGAATGTTATCTGCTGTTATGCCCCCACTGAGGATGCCGATGAGGATGAGAAAGATAGGTTTTACGGACAACTTCAGGATATTTTGAATTCTGTCAAGAAAGGAGATATTACCCTTGTTCTTGGTGACTTCAATGCCAAAGTTGGTACCGACTCTGACCTTTGGGGAGGAGTAATAGGTCCTTTTGGTATTGGTAGCTGCAATGGCAATGGGCAACGTCTCCTACAGGTAAGTAAACTCAATGGTTTCAGAATAACTAACACATATTACAAACACCGCGACATACATAAATACACATGGGTTTCACCTGATGGGCTGCATAGGAATATGATTGATTATATATTAATTAACAGCAAATGGGCTAGTTCTGTTAGAAATACCAGGGCATATAGGGGAGCTGAAATTGGATCTGACCATTACCTTGTTAAAAGTGTCTTGCAACTTAAACTTAAAAAGTGTTGTGCTAGAGTTAAAAAATTTACCTTTAATACTGAAGCTCTGAATGACCCAGTTATAGCTAAAGCTTACCATGATAGGTTACTTAGTCATTATGACGGTCATGGTTTGCTTAATAGTGAAGTTGAGGGAGAATGGGGCCATTTTAAACAGGCTTTTTTGGAAACTAACAGTACTCTTTTAGGAAAAAATTAGCAGAGGAGGCAGAATTATTTAAGTGACAAGGCAATTGAGCTTATTTCAGAAAGAAGGAATTGCAGGAATGTCCTTAATCAGTACCCTACTAGTCCTAATAGAAAAGATTACAGAGAGCTTAATAAACGTGTAAAGGATCAGTTAGCTACTGATCCTTTACACTTTGGCTTAATAGCTTGGCTGACAAAGCTGAGGAAGCAGTTAGGCAGCACAACAGCAGAGAGCTGTACCAGATAGTTAATGTCTTATGTGGTAGAAAACGGACAGGCATACAGGGATTGAAGGATAAACAAGGTAAGGTTATAGAAGGTGAGGATTCTCTCATGGCTAGGGGGGCTGAGCATTTCAGTGATGTTCTAAACAATGTGGTTAGTTCTATTCCCATTGTTTCCAATGATGATACATGCATTGGCAGCTTTAATGTTGGCCCTATAACACAATCTGAAGTTAGTTTGGCTATCTCTAAACTGAAACTTCATAAATCCCCAGGGGTAGATGAAATTACTACAGAAATGCCCAGAGCTGGGAATGTTTTGGTTATCACTTGGATGACTGAAATTTTGAATAACTTTTATGATAAAGGCATGGTTCCTAAAGATTTTACCAGAGCTATTATTATCCCTATTTTCAAAAAAGGTGATCGCAGTTCTTGTGATAACTATAGGGGTATCAGCCTACTCTCTGTTCCAGGTAAAGTTCTTTCCATGATTCTGCTTAATAGAATTAAGAATCTGGTTGACAGGCAATTGCGTGATGAGCAATGTGGATTCAGAAGTGGTAGGGGATGTGTAGATCAGATCTTTTCACTTAGGCAGATTCTTGAGAAATGTTTAGAGTTTCAGAAACCTTTGGTTGCTAGCTTTGTTGATTTCAAAAAGGCTTTCGACTCTGTTGATCGTCATAATTTGTGGTTGATTGTGAGATCATATGGTATACCAGACAAGTTAGTTAACATAATGAAAGCTCTCTATAATAACACTGAGTCGTGTGTGAGAGTTGGTAAGTCTTGTAGCAATTGGTTTAGCATTGCTTCTGGTGTTCGACAAGGGTGCATTTTGTCTCCTTTTCTCTTTAGTTTGGTTGTTGATTATGTTATGCGAAATTCACTTCGAGGGAAAGATTTTGGCCTTAAATGGTCTGGAGATACGAAAATTTCTGATTTAGATTATGCTGATGATTTAGCCTTTTTGGCAAATGATGTTGATGAGATGAACTCTTTCATTTGAGCTGTTGATGAGACTGGTAGTAGAGTAGGTTTGGTTACAAACAGAGAGAAAACTAAAGTGATGAAAATTGGTCAGGCAGGTTGTGATTCAGTTAATCTGAATGGTTGCAGTCTTGAGCAGGTGTCACAGTTTAATTATCTTGGGAGCTATGTAACTGATACTGGTGATGTGCGGCATGAGATTAACAGACGAATAGGTATTGCTGCCGGGACTTTTAAGAATCTATGGAGATTGTGGAGAAATAGGCGTATACACCTAAAGACTAAAATTAGACTGTATAATAGTTTGGTTCTTTCTAGGGTTAGTTATGGTAGTGAAACTTGGACGCTGTGTAAACAAGATAACAGGAAACTAGATGCTTTTGATTCTAGATGCTTACGCAGTATCTTGGGTATTAGGTGGTTTAACTTTGTAACTAATGATGAGGTTAGGCAAAGGAGTCTGCAACCTCCTTTAAGCAGCATATTGTGCAGAGAGAGACTCCGCTGGTTTGGCCATGTTGCCCGTATGGATAATTATAGATTGGCGAATAGGGTTATGAACAGTGTGGCTAGAGGCTTCAGAAGGAGGGGGAGACCTAGGATGCGGTGGGCAGACAATGTCAAACAGGACCTTGTTAGAATTGGTGTGCAGTGGCCGGATGCAGCAGATGTAGCTCAGGACAGATATGCTTGGAGAATTAAACTGCGTGGTCTGGTTGGACCTCCGTAGCCCATGGCTGCTTGAGGATGATGATGATGAGCAAGTTATGACCGCGAGTAGGTGTGACTGTACGATTCTTTCAAGGAAATTTTTTCATGTTTATTCATATAATGAACGATTGTCAGCCTATGGGCCATAGGGTGGTGTACATGAGATGTCGCATGTAAACTAACGAAAGAAGTGCATTTCTTAGGAAAGATTGAGGAACATTGGTATACCATGCGTAAATGTCTCCATCTATATAAGTATTGCTTGCATAGATTACCTATATGGCAATTAGGCAACTTGAGGAACCCAAATTGATTGAGTGATGATTTCAGTTGATGACCAAATTTGGATTTGAGGAAATAACTGGATTACTAAAATATATCGCTTTCGGGAAGTAGGGTAATAGACAAAATCGAGTTGCAACATCAATTCTGTAAACAATGTTATAGGTACTATGCGGTGGAAATGTTTTCGTAAAGAACCAAAAGGAAATAAACCCCAAAAAAGGGGTAATTACAAAAGATCATTAATGTATGAATTAAGCAATTTTACATGTTTTAATTATAAATTATGAGAAAGTTTTTAAGTTTGAAGAAACATTAATACTACCTTGAAATAGGCAATAATTGTGAATTATGTTCTAGGAATACTTGAATCTATTGATTCCAATGTTTTTGCTGCTTAGAAGTTCCCAAACATTTGCACTATATTTCCCGATCTATAATTATCACGACAACCAGGTGCACGGTACTTGTGACACGATTTTTAACAGACAATTTAAATTATAAAAATTTTGTAAGCATAGTAACAAATACTTAGCAGCCAAAATAAAAAGTTTTACATAAATCTAATAATATCGAATTTCAAAAACCTTTTCATAAATCACATATTTAAAATAGATTGAACTGATATTTAAGAGCAATCTGAAACTTCTAAGAATCGGCTCATTTCCGCAACTACAGAATTTTTTTAGCCTTAATTAATTGCGTAGATTACTACTGCTAGTCAGAAGCTAAGCACGGATCAATATAATGCACATATCTTCAATTCATTCCTACAAGCCCAATAGAGCTTCTAGCTTATCTTCGCCCTTTGTGTAGAGGAGACTATTTCCCTTTAAAAAAAGTATTTAATCGCATGTTACAGGAAGATATAAAGATAATGAATGTCGTATGACAGAAAAATTTGTTTAGAAATGATTTATATATATAACCTGAAAAAAGGAATAAAATATAACTTGAAAATAAAAAGGGTGGGTGTGGTTTTGAATACAAAATTTTCTGTACTAAAAACCACGCCACCCTTTCTATTTTCAAGTACCTTCAAAAGTATTCGAAAATAAAAAGTACTAGGAGGGGATTTCCTCTTCCCCTCTTGCACTCATGCAGGCCTAACAAAGTCGAATCATGGCTTCAACAAGAAAATTCAGAGAATAAGAGAACAATACGTCCATGAGAAGTAAGAGTAGTCCTGAATTCAAGGGTTTGTGACGGTGGAAAAAATGTTACACTGCAATGGAAAGCCAGTCTTTTGGCCCTAACTTTTACTTTTCTCCCACTCAATTGCATCACTTGCCCACGCCCTCCCTCTATTTTTTATAGATCGGAACCTGATGGCAATATTCGTTAAAAGTTTCGCATTTTCCATATTTTGCGCCATCTAACGAAGTAAATTAAAACTAAGGGGTTGAAATATGTGAATCATAATATTTCTTTAGTACCTGTATAACGATCCAAATAAATAATTATCCAATATCACTTAGAACAAAACTGTTGCGTCCCCCCCTCCAGATGTAAAGGGGCAACTTGTTAGTACAAACCTCATGACCTTCATATTCTCCTACCAAAATTTAAAATTTCTAGTATACATAGGTTACAATATTAATTGAAAAATATTTTTGTTTTTGAACTGTTTACACCCATTAGACGGCGTAATTTAAACTTTTGATTGATTCGTAAACAGCGAATTGTAATATTTCAATATTTATCCAATCCAATAATGAATTATAATACAGCAATATTTATCTAATCCAAAAATAATTTTTATCTCAAAACGTATCTGAAAATTCAAAGATGTTTTTCCCGTCCATGTTGGGAGTAAGGATGCAGCCTCAGCATCAAAATTTCAAATTTCTAGCATAAATACATCTTTCGTAATATTCGTTGAAAAGTTTGCAGTTTTCAAATTTTCCTCCATTTGAAGGGCGTAATTTAAATTTTGGGAGATTCGGAGAGTGCAAATCATAATTATTACATCAACACCTATTCAACGCAAAAAGAATTTTTTATTTTCCTCTAAAAACGAAGTTGAATGTTTTACAAACATGACAAGTGAAAATATTATCTCTTTTTTTAAAAAAAGGTAAAAAATGTACATTTTGTTGGCAACAGATAGTGTATTTCAATTCCTTCGCGTGAGGACAATTCTTTACCATCTGCAGTTTGTCTTCTTGTCAAGCTTTGAAAGTTTAATTCATCAGTAACAAATTTGAGTTAGTCGTTCTTTTCGCTGGTAAGACAGTTTAAAGTTGTTGTTTCTTTTTGTTTACCTAAAATATAGTAAAGAATGCTTCGAGAAAAATTAATTTCTGCTTTTGAGTTAATCACTTCACAATCTGAATGTGTGATCCAACTGAAAGCTCCGCCATTTTTTTCATAACCCTCCTATGGCAGCCACTAACCACATGTAGCCCATACAAAAAGAATTTTTTATGCCCTACATAGAATGTACTAAGAATTTCAGAACCTAAACTGCGAAACGTGTTTGCTTTCGAAAAGCAAGATAAAAAATTAGCTTTTGAAAAAATAAAATTATATCTAGTTGCAGTGGCGTACCTAGGAGCGCTCAGTGGGTTAATCGCTAGACTCGTAATCTTCAGTTCCTGGGTTCGCTAACCCCACCTTGCCCCCGGTAAGAAGGGGGGCACCGATGGGCTTGGAAAGGCCGCTGTCCGTCTCAAGTGGACATTAAGTTGTGACTCCTTGTCGGAAGATCTATCTCCTAAGAGCTGTCACGCGAGTTCCCCCCCCCCCCAACTTTCTCAAAGCCCTTCTGACCGTGCCATTTATCCTACTGTGGGCAAAAAAAGTCTGTTCAGAGGCAAAACAACCCAACCTTCCCAGAAAATTTCAATGCGGTTTTTTTTCATGTTTTTCGAGAACTATCTTGGAAAATATATGATATTGTATTAATTTGAGAAAATATATCGATTCATGTACAAATCAAACACTTAGCTTATTAACTTTACCGTTTTATTGAGTTCCCAGGTTCGAGTCCCAGCTGGGTCAGCGTTGATATTTATCTCCGCAAAATTCCTATTCCAGGGGACACCGATGGACTTGGAAATGCCGCCGTCCGTCGGATGGGACGTTAATCCGTGGTTTCGTGTGCGGGTGAGCCATACCCTGTGCACTTTAAAGAACACACTGGATGGCCTTGACGGGAGGCTACCATCTGTCCCCCAACAGCTGTTCCAGTAGGTCCCCCTCCCCCAACCTTCTCTGAGCCTTCGGGGTCCTTGTGACCTGGCCATTTAGCCCATGGTGTGCAATAAAGTGCCGCTCAGAGGTAAAACAACCCAACCGTTTTATTGAACTTGTTCTGGAAAAAATAAACTGCGAAAAATAGTTTTTCCTACAAATGCTAGTTTGATAGGATGTACTGACCAGGCATGTACTCAGGATTTAGTTTTGGGGGACTGAAAATAAGACGAGCAGCTTTATATTCCACCGAACAGGAAAAGTTAAAATGATATTCTTTGTGGAATAAAATTTTATATTTTTTTAAATCTATTTTTAATGTCTAAAATAAAAATATGGAGATAAAATTATACGAAGACAACTGATTTGGATTTCAAAGCAGGTAGAGAAATTTGAGATTTCGTATAAGACGGCAGGATTATCATGGGGCGGATCCCTGATCTCCTCCCCCTTTCCGTGGGTTCGTCCCTGGTTCTGCCTCAATCTCCGATTTGAGACGGTCGTTGTTGATCCCAGGGGTCTTCTAAAAGATAAACATCGCTTGATCGTAAGGTATAAAACCAAAGTTTGCCTTTGCAGACATCTCGATACATTTAAGAATTGGCTTAGTCGATAGCATGCCATCTCCTAATTTAATGTTCGAATCCCTGCTGTGCCTGAATCGAAAATTTTATCCGATGACTCCTACCATGGATGAGAAAGGAAACATATTTGAGTTTCTTCAAAGTCAGCCATCCTTCAGATGGGAAGTTAAATCATGGTTCTGTGTTCAAGAGAGTCATACCCTGCCCAAACTGAAAAGTTTTGAAGTTTCCAACTGTCTTTTAACAGCTGTTCAGTGGATGCCCTTCCTGAAATTTTTGAATTCTTAAGGTCAATGTGATCTGTTCAATTTGTCCCACTGCATAAAAAAAAAAATGCAGCTCAGAGGTAAAACAAATGAATTTGATCCATAAACACCACAAGGGGTTGTAATGGCTTGTATTGCCATAATTCCCTTATGAAATTCGGAGCATAAAATGAATTTGATCTCTTCGGGAATGTAGTCAGGCATTTTTGCTGAAAGGATCGAAAACAAATTACCAAAAACTGTGGCAAATAACGATTTTTTGGATTTAATGAATGCGAAAATAACAGGAACATACCAGAAATTGCATACATGGCAGTCACCATAAGTCATTTAATTCGTTGATTACACATATATTTATTTCTTTGATAGATATGGCCCATGTGCGGGAAAGCCATACCCTGTACAGTCGCTCAAAAAAGTATCCGAACACTCTGGTTGATTACAAAATTCAGAAAAAATATCTGACAACGATTTCTTTAGAAAATAGTGATCTGGCAACCTTCGTGTCACGTGATTACAGAATTCAGGAAAAATTTCTGGAGCGTGTACAGCAACTGTACACACTCCAGTTACCGTTCACAGCAAACTGGAGCGTGTGCAGTTACTGCACACGCTCCAGTTTGCTGTGAACGGTAACTGCACACGCTCAATATTTCCGTGAGTGAGCCCACACGATCTAGTATCAAAATAATATGACCACCTAGTACACGTTAAAGAACATGCTGGATGGCCTTGAAGAGAGGCTCCAATCTCTCCTAACAGTTATCCTGTGGGTTCCCTTCTCTGAGCCCTCGGTGTCCTTTTGACCTGGCTATTTAGCACATTGTGTGCAAAAAAAAAAACGCTGCTCACCAGCTGTCCTTATGTTTGTAGACATTCAAATTTTTAAGAAGAGAATGAAAATTTCTTCTTTTGGTTCGATAGGTGCTAATATGATCCAGTAATTTTTTCCATCATTAGAGGGCTTTAATTTTGGGAGGGGGGAGATGTGCTCCCCTCCCCCCTGCGAACGCCCATATAAGGATGTGATAGTTTTGAGAATATTAAAATGGGAATTGGTGTCGGTGCACTTTGATTAGTTAAAATAGGTCGATGACCTATGGTTATAGTTGTTTAAATAGATCTGGGACTTTTGATTATTTCTACAATGTGTCGAGACCTTGAATTACCTGTTAAGAAGATCACGGCCCTTTGCTAAAATGGGTCCAGGTGCTTTATGTTCTAAACTGATCGTGTTATTTTCATTGTTAAAATAGATCAGCAAATGAAAGTTCGGAAATAACTAGTCTCACTCAACCTATTGTCATGAGCTCAGTTCATCCACAATTCATTTATTAAACTATTAATAAATATTTTAAAACCCTTCGATTCTTTTAACAGGAAATAAAAGCTGCATTAGGAATCAGTAGCGAAACTAGATCGTCATGGGCCTCTTATCATACAGTATGAAATAGAGGCATCCAAAGGGACCCCTAACACCGGGGGACCCCATGCTTTTCCACAACTTACACCAATGAATATTTCGCTCCTGCTACGAATGATAACGAATATCAGATGCAAATTTCGAAGATTAAACACGAACAGTTTGAAAATACAACTTCTTTAGATCAGCATAATGATAACAAAAACTTGTCAATTAATATAATTGTAACGCTTGGCTACTGATCTACGGGACTTGGGTTCGAGCCCCGGGTAAGGCATGGATGTTCGTGTTGTTTTCTGCTGAGGTCCTGCCATCCTCTCAGATCTTCTACTGTGGCATATAAACTGACAGGCTCCTGTCAGACCTCTGTGGCAAGCGGCTGCTTGAGGGGGTATTTATTTAAAATTTTTTTAAATATATATATATTAGATAAGTGGAAATGGGGAGGCAAAAGTTGAAACTTACTGAAGGTGGGCAAATTAAAGGGAAAAACCGTTCGAAAGGTCAAAATGCAAAAGCGTCGGTAAATAAAACCTGTTGGAAAGGCAAAAATGTAAAGTGGGTGTCAAAAATAATCTGGCAAAAATTATTTCTCTTGGGACAGCAAAAGGTTGAATCACTCGGTAAGGCAAAAATAACAAAAAAAGTAAATTCATTTGGGGTAGGAAAATAAGTTCTCCTAGGGAGGCAAAAAGATAGGTAAGTATTTCAATATGGCGTTGTATAATAAAAGGTGTGTGTGTGTTTCTGTGGCAACCATAACTCATCGGAAAAACAACGTAGACGCTTCGTATTTTTTAGAGAATGTTTCTGGTTGTGGCCTGGATTGCAGTGCCAATTTTCAAATCGAAAGTACAAAAGGTGGGCTTGCTAAAAGCAAAACTACCATGCTATTCCTACGGTAAACTATAATCGCTGTCAAATTTATTGTTGCCATTTATTGCTTCCTAACTGAACATAAGCGTTAAAATAACATTTAAATCTGTTGCCATTACCAGATTTCCCACATTTCCAAAGGCAGCTTGGGACTTGATTAACCTAGCGTGGGGTCAGGCAGAGGGAATTCGGGTACGAAATTTAGGATCTTTCAGTCAAGGACTTCGGGAATTACAGAATGCCAAAATCTGTCTAAATCTCTAATTTGCGACGAAGCCACAGGCTATGAGAACGCGCAATGACCTTTGCAACACCGGGAAATTCTTGATGTTGAAACTATGCTAAAAAGGCGGGGGGGATACAAAATTAACCTTTAGTGCGGTAAAAAACAGAATATGCAGATTAAAAACGAGACCGAGCTGTGATAATTTGTGTAGAAACGAAGCCACGGGAGAAGTGGGAACTTGATTTTTAAACCAATAATCGAGGCACATGGGGGAGACCGTGCAGTCAAGTATCACGGGAGCCACAGGGCACAAAATCTGTTGTAATGGAAATAAAAATCTCCATAATTTAGGTAGAAAACCACCGGCTGAGAGAGCTCGCTGGCGTCAACAACTACCAAAGGAAACACCGGGAGTGTTCGTTTTCAATCTGCGTTAAAGTGCCGGGGTACGTACCGAGCCTTTACTGCAGTGAAAATAATAATATACAGATTAAAAGTGACACCCAGGCAGAGCCGGGTGCCTTTCAACTAGTTCCAAACATTAAAAGAAAAATGCAGGTGCTATAGGAATTTTTGTGTTCTTATTCAAAATTCTCGCGGACCAGTTTTAAAAACTTGTACAACACAGGTTACGCGTAAATATAGAGAAAAATTAAATTCAAACTATTAAGAATAATTGAGTGCAGGGACATACCCAGGGGAAGAGGGGAACAGGGGGTTGGGAACAACCCTTCCCAAAAATTCGGTCGCCTTATACGAAATTTCAAACTTTTTTCCTTCTTTGAAATCTAAAACAGTTGTCTTTGTATAATTTTACTTTAGCTCCCATATTTTTATGCCTGACACTAAAAATGGATTAAAATAAATATAAAATATTTCATCTAGAATATCATTTTAGCATATCCTACTTTGGGAAATATTTTAGTAATTGGGAACTCTCTTCGTCTTATTCCCAGATCCGGGTTTGGCTCAATCGGTAGCGCTCCTAGGCCGTAATCTGTACTCAGTTCGAGCACGTGGGCCACGGTTGAGATTTATCTCCTCAAAACTTCCGGCCCTGCCTTCGGTCAGTAAGGGGACGCCGATGGGTTTGGAAATGCCGCCATCCGTCGGATGGGATCTTAGGCAGTGGCTTCTCGTGTGGGAGAGCGATACCCTCTGCACGTTAAGAACACACTGAATGGCCTTGACGGGAGGCTACCATCATCTAATAGCTGTTTCGGTAGGTCCCCTTCCAATCTGGGGTGGGGGTGGTTCAGTCGGTAGCGCACAAGGCTCGTAATCTGTAGTTCCCTGGTTCGAGTCCCAACTGGACCAACATTGATATTTATCTCCACAAAGCTCCCAGCCCTGCCCTCAGTCATTAGGAGACACCGATGGGCTTGGAAAGGTCACCGTCCGTCAGATGGGACGTTAAGCCATGTGCGGGAGAGCCATACCCTGTGCAAAATTTTAAGAATGAAAATAAATTCTTTTCCGATTGTATCGGTACTAATTACATATAATACGAATTGCGTTTTCTGGGTCTCCCATTAGTTTCAATTCATACGTTAGAGGGTGCTAAATTTACAAAATGGAAAAGGTAATGGAATCTCGTTTTCAAATTATTCTGCAGAGGAAATTGTCAGTTCTAGTTGTTATTGCTTGCTTGCTTCACGTCACTGTTCTTGGGAGTTCTTTCAAGCTTTCCCAAATGTGATTTAGTGGTCATGACTATTTTGATTGGTCCTTATACTTAACATCTTTTGGAAATCTTTTCCAAAAATTTGTGCTTTATGAGAAATATATGTTTATTTTTTTTTGAATATTTTAGAGAACTTTTTTTTTCATTTTTAATAATTTTCTATACTTTTATTTATTTTTTTTCATTTTTAATAATTTTTTCTTTTTTTTTCTATATTTTTTGCCATATATTTGTCTCAAGGAGGAAGTCTAGCAGGAAATTAAAAATTTTAATTTGTGTAGATAGTATTGGAAAATTTAAGATTGTGTTTATATTGAAGTCTTTTATTCCTATACTTTCAAGATTATTAAAAAAAATTTCTTCTTTGATGTTGGTATTTATCACAATTTAATAGTATATGCGTAGTATTTTCTATTAAGTTATAAGTCGAATAGTTTGGAGTGTCACTAATTTTCAAGTAAAATTTTGTTTTATTTAACATTATTGTATCTGTTCTGAGTCTTAAAATAATTTTAATTTCTTGTCTTTTATAAGGGATGTTTAAGAGGTAGTTAATTTTGTTCGAGAGATTGAATCTAAAGTTAGATTTAAAAAGAGAGTTAATTTGAAAAAAATTTTCAATTATGGCAAATTCAAGATTTTTTATTTCTTTTTTAGATCTACTATAAAAATTATGAATATTAGTTATATTTTTAAGTTCATGTGAAGATTTAGCTATTTTGTCTGCTTCTTCATTTCCTTTTATTCCAGTGTGACCTGGAACCCAGCTTATATGAACTTTGTTACCATTTTGTTCATGATTTTCAGAATTTAATTTAAGGAGAGAGTTTATATAAAATGGATATGTTGAATATGAGTTATCTTGCATTAAAGTTAAAATTGCCCCATTGGAGTCTATAACAATGACAATGTTTTGATTTTTAATATTTTGGAGTGTCCATCTGAGTGTGGCCAAAACTGCAATAAATTTCCGCATGTAATATAGGAGTAAATTTAGGTGATTTAAATTGTAATGATATATTAACTGATGGAATATATACTGCTGCAGAAGCAGAGCCGGAATCTTGTATATATGATCCATCTGTGTAAATTTCAAGAAAATTGTAAAAGTTTTCATTTTTGAAATTGTAAAATAGTTGTGAGATATTTTCATTTGAAAGTTCACCTTTAGAGTTTAAAGAAGGGATTTCAGTATAAAAAGAAGGTGATTTGTAACACCAAGTTGCCATTAGATCAGGAATGTCTCCTCTCAGATCCTCTTTTTGAAATTTGTTTGTATATTCTAATAAAATTGGATTGTTTTTAATTATTTTATAAAATGGTAATCTTTTAAATTTGTTATATATAGGATGGTCTGGTAATTTTAAGTGTAATCTTATATAATATTTTAATATCAAAATTGAGTGTCTAATTTCAAAATTAGGGATGGCAGTTTCTGCCATGAGAGCCAATGTAGGACAAAATTTTGGTAAACCCAGGGCTAATTTTAGACATTTATTTTGGATTTTATCTAATTTTTTAAATCTGGTTAAATTTGGATGATCTATGAGTTCAATGCCATATTCCATTTTGGCTCTGATTAGATTTTTGTATAAGGTTACCAAAGTTTGTGGATGTGTGCGTTCTTTTTTAAAGGCAAATAATTTAAATATATTCAATAATTTAGAACCTGAATTAATTGCATGATCTAGATGTGAATGCCAATTTAATTTAGTGTCCAAATGAAATCCTAAAAGTTTACATTGATTAACCTGAATTATAGGGGTGGAATTAATTTTTAATACAAAGTTAGGTTTTGAAAATTTATCTTTAAAAAAAGGGATACAATATGTTTTATTTATGTTTAGATTTAAATTTCATTTCTTACAGTATTTTATAATTTTGTTTAGTTGATCTTGGATTTTTTGTTGAAGGTTATATTCATTTGAATCATACGCCCAAAATGTTAAGTCATCTGCATAGCTAGTGAAGTTTATGGTTCTATCAAAAATTCTTTTAATATCAAATAAATATAGATTAAATAATATAGGGGATAGCGTAGATCTTTGAGCTAAGCCCTGTGTATATTATGTAAATTGGAGTATGTGGAATTAATTTTAACTTTTAGTTTTCTATTTTTGAGATATTTAGATAAAAATGATATCAAATGATAATCAATTTTAGCTTGACATAATTTTAAAATTAGATGTTCTATAGATACTGAGTCAAAGGCTTGGGTCAAGTCAATTGACACAGCTAGTAATATTTTTTTTCTTTTTATTTGAAGTGTATATATCAGAGAGAAATAAGGAGATGCATTCTTTAGCTGATCTGTTTTTTCTAAATCCAAAAACATTTTTTGGTAAAATTTTGTTTGCCTCAATTTGCCAGAGTAATCTGTTAAAAAGTATTTTCTCAAATAATTTTAAGACATTTGACATTAATGAAATGGGTCTGTAAGAAACAAATTCTGAAGGAATTTTATTAGGTTTAAGTATAAAAATAACTAAAATTTCTTCCCATGTTGTTGGGATTTCATGGGTTGACCAAATATAATTAAAAATATCTAGAAGTTTTCTTTTCCAACTTTGAGGAAGGTTTTTAAGAAATTTTTAGAAATTAAGTCTGCTCCTGGAGCAGACTTAAGATTTAATCTTTTAATAGATCTTTCAAGTTCAGAAAAGGTGAAAGGTGTGTTTATTTCAGTTTTAATATTTTTTAATTTGTTTAGTTGTATTTTTAAGAGTGATTTTTGTTTGACATCAAGTATGGGGGCTGGTTGAACATTTTTTAAGTTTTTTGCAAAAAATTCAGCAGTTTGATTTAATGTATAGTTATGCTGTATTGCAAATTGTGCAATAGGTAATGCTTGATTTTTGTCTTTAAGGATGGCTTTAAAGATTTTCCAAATGTTTGGACCTGAATTCTGTGTTGTAAGTTGAGAAGTGAATTCCTTCCAATCTTCTCTTGAAGCTGATTTTAGTTTTCTTCTCACTTCTGCTTTTATTTTTTTAAATTTATTAATGTCTTCGAAAGTTCTGGTTATTCTCTGCCTGTTTTCTAATTGCTACCAGTCTGTTCATGTACCAAAAATTTTTTTTAAATTTGGAATTTTGTTTGTGATAATTTTGAAGGCAGATTTTGTATTTTCCTTGATATATTTTAAAAACATTTCACATTTTATGTCATCTAAAGGATTATCATTATGTTATTGAAGGATACCCAATCATTTAAAAATATATTTTGTTGAAATTTAATAAAGATTTTTGAATTTAAAATGATGGGATGATGATCACTGCCCCTTGTATCAGGTAGCAGTGACCATTTAAATTTTTCTAATAATTCTGGTGAAATTAATGTAAGGTCAATGATAGATCTATTGTTTGAAAAATTTTCATGGGTAGTTTGTTATTTAATAAAATTAAATCAGAATTTGTTATGAAGTTACTAAGCTGGATTCCAGCTGGATTATTTATGTAGGAGTGCCATAAGGCGTGGTGTGACTTAAAATCTCCAAGTATAATATAAGGTTTAGTTAGTTGTAATAAAATATCATGATAAAAATTCTCTTTAACAACAGTGCCATGATTATACACATTTAAAATAGTAAATGAATAATTATTAAAATCTTAACTGTTAGTAAGTCAAGTAAAGGTAAGATATAATTAATTTTAATTATTTTATGTTGAATCTTTTTGTGGATGATAAATCCAACTCCATTATTGCTGTTTGGTGAAAAGTGTATATAAGTTAAAAATTTTGAGAAGTTAATACCTTTTTTAGATTTAATTTCCTGCAAGGCGAAGATGTTGATCTTTTTATATTTTATCAGGAGTGAGACTTCCTCCTTCTTTGAGTGGATCCCCCTACAGTTCCACTGTAGGAGGGTTAGCTTGTTATGTTTTATATTGAACAAGTATGTCCATTATGAGCAAATATACCTCTTCAGTGGGATATATGAATTTAAGAATATGAAGTACAAGGTCTATCAGCAAATTGATAGTCACATTCTCGTCTTTAAGCTGTTTTGCTATAGTGTTCGGTGACATAGTATGTTTGACTCTATTTGTTTGAATTCCTCTTGAATTTAAGTTCCTTTTTGTAATGTTGGCATATGTGGGTGTGGCCAATTTATCTGAATGATTATGCATAGAGTCGGATTCGTGTGATATAAAGTCTTTTGAAGTAGAAGGTTGTGGTTGACTTATTCCTCTTTTGATTTTTTTTATTCTTTCAACAGTTTGCTTATTTCTGTTAAGTAAGTTGTGTGCGTCCATTCCATGTAATGATTGTAAGTTGGCAATATTAACTTGATTATCCGTTTCATCCTCTGAGAGAATATCATTTCGTAAGTCCGAAGTTTGGTGTATATCATGGCGAAATCTTGAAAAAGTTGATTTCTGTGAAGGATTCAAAGTAGGAATTATCCGGTCCCGAGAGAACGCTCTGTTCTCCCGGACCTGAGAGAGCTCTTGCTTGGCTTGATAATATGCGTTTGACCAACTGCATTGTTGAAGCTGTTGTATGCGCATGGCTTTGCATGCTATTTTTTTAGAAGGGCAGCCATAAAAAGTTGCAGGGTGTGATCCACCACAGTTTGGACATATAAAATCATTACTCCTACAAACTTTATAACTATGTTGTCCACTGCACCTTTTACATCTCACACGGCTTCGACAACTGCTGGCGACGTGTCCCCATCGCCAGCAGTTACTGCAGATGGCAGGAGAGCCATAGTGTGGTTTTACATAAAAGTGCGAGAATCCAATGTTTATTTCTTTTGGTATTTTGGTAGTTGTGGAATAAATTACCACGTTTTCAGTCGGTTGCTTAATATAACCATTATTAGCAGAGTTTGGAAGATATCTATACATTCTGCGAACTTTAATAATATTATCATCCTTAAGACACTGGAGTAAATATTCATCGGTATACTTTGTATTGATATTTACAATAAGACCCATAGCAAGTTGTTCATCCGGGAATCTATAGTTTACCTCTACATCTAAAATATGAGTAATACCTTTAAGTTTGTTTAAATCTTCTTCATTCTCAGGAAAGATGATAATATCACCTTTCCTTGTGTATCGGTCTTTAATGTCTTTGTCAAATAAGTGAAAGAAATAATCTGTTACCTGCTCATCGTCCATATCTGATAATTTGATGTTTTCGTTGTAGAAGATGATAGCAAGGTCGTGTTTGTTAGACTTTCTTCGAGAAGGTGGTCCACTCGGTTCTTCGTTGATTGAAGATTCATCGTCTGAATTAATTGAGTCATCAGGACTGTTGTCTGCATCCTTTGCAGAGTTTGAATGTGCACTAAGATGTTGTTGAGTTTGTAAGTCAGAGTCCTTTTCGTTGATAATGTGTGGATCCTTACTTTGAGTGTCGAATATTGCACTTAATTCCATTATGTCATTCAAATCTTCACCACAGTTTGGGTTCGGTAACTTAGCTAGTTGTGCCTTTTCAATATGCTTAGATAATTTCTTAAGTTGAGCTTTCTCTGAACTTTTGACAGGAATGCCACTTGTCCGTTTTAATTTATTATTCATATTTGTGGCTTTCTTCTTTCCCCCATCTGAAGAAACAACAGTTCTCAGGAAAATTTGAGCCAAACTTCACTTTGAAGCACTAACAACTTCAAAATTATTCACAACTCGAAGAGCCCGAAAAAAGGCGTCTGCATTTCCCACTAGCTTTTTGGGAATCCTTGTTATTGCTTCCTACTCTATTGTACTACGCATTTTTGCTGCTTGGAACACCAGTGCATTAGAATGAAACGATTCCTATGAGTTAAAATTTTAACTGCAGCTTTTACATGTTTATATATTCCTAGGCATGGACCAGATGAATTATACTGAGTTACTGTTCCTGGATGAAAAATATAGTGATGTTGATATTCTGGTGAAGACAAAGATGAATACGTGGCGATTTCCTGCCCACAAATTGATTCTGTCCCTGGCTAGCGACGTTTTTGCCAGGATGTTTTCTTATAACTTTGAAGAAGACAGAACAGGATCGGTTACAATAGAAGACACAAGCCCTGATGTGATGTTCAAAGTCCTAAGGCAAGATACTGCATTTTTTTGTACATCTTGTTAAAGCAAAAGTATTGTTGAAGTGATATATTAATAGGACAATATAGTGAATAAGATTTTTCTAAAAAAGTACATTATAATAGAGTATTCTTTGGCAGGGAGAGCATCGGATAATAAGTTTGAATTTTGCTCGATGTATGTACTTATAAGCTACTATTCCAACAGGCATATTCTGTTGTCTTCTAACCGAGGTAGCGGTCAGTTAAGCCTGATTTTTGGTCTTAGTAGGGCATCTCTTTTTTTTATGAGGTCAGTAAAAGCTAGGAGTAGCTTCTATGATTTTTCTCTGTCCTGAGATTTGCAAATCTCAATTCTATCATACCCTGTGCATGTGGAATGGGGTTTACCCTGTCAATAACGTACCAGGATCGTAATCAGCATTTCTAGGTTTGAGTCCCCCTATGCTAGCGTCGACATTTATCTTCGTTAACCGCCGTTCTGCCCTCGGTCAGCAAGAGTTTTTGGAAAGGCTTCAGTCCATTGGTCCGCCGGATGGGACATTGAGTCATGATCCCTTCCCCCATGTACGGAAGAGTCGTACCATGATCACGCTAAAGAACACTCTGGATGGCCTTGGCTGGGCCAGCGTTGAGATTTTTGTCTTCAAAACTCACCGCTCTGCCCACGGTCAGTAGGAGGACACCGATAGGCTTGAGAAGACCGCCGCCCGTCGGATGGGATGTTAAGCCATACACTGTGCACGTTGCTAGACGGGAGCCTACAATCTGTCTCCCAACAGCTATTCCAATGGGTCCCTTCTCTCAATCTTCTCTGAGCCTTCGGGGTCCTTGTGACCTGGCCATTTAATCCACTCTGTGCAAAAAAAAAATGACGCTCAGAGATAAAGCATCCCAACCCAAATCCTTTCTGACCGATGGCACGGTGGGGTCAGTTGGGGGCGTGCCAGGCTCATAATCTGATGTCCCCAGGTGCATGCATTAATATTTTTCTCTGCTACTTAAAGCAACTGTGCATGCATTAAGATTTCCCCCCATCTAGCTCTCATTGAGAAACACTGAAGAGCTTGGAAAGGCCGCAGTCCTTCAAATGGGACGTAAAGCCGTGGTCATGCAGGAGAGCCATACACTGTGCGCGTTAAAGAATATGCTGGATGACCTTTACGAGAGGCTTCTGTCTTCTAAAAGCTATCCAGTGGATCTCCAACCTTCTCTGAGCTCCTATGATGTAGCCGTTTAGATCATGATATTCATAAAAGTACCACTCAGGTGTAAAACAGCCATACTCTGACGTATGTTTCCTTTCTGCTGAGATCTGACATTCCTTGCAGCTCTTCTCAATGGCTAATAAGCAAGGCTCATAATCTGCAGAGTTCGAGTCCGAAATGTGCCATCACTGAGACGGGATATCAATGGGTTTGGAAAAGCCGTCCATGGAACATTAAGCCATTGCCCCATGTGCTGGAAAGTCATACCCTGTGCACGTTAAAGAACGCGATCGATGGCCTTGATGAAGAGAGGCTTCTCCCAGTTTTCTAACTTGCCCAGTAGATCCCCTTTCCCTAACCTTCTATGAGACATTGGGGTCTTCATTACTTGGTCATTTCAGGGGCTGGGGTAGCTCAGTCGGTAGCGCGCTAGGCTCGTAATCTATAGTTCCCAGGTTCGAGTCCCAGCTGGGTCAGCGTTGAGATTTATCTCCGCAAAATTCCCCGCCCTGCCAACAGTCAGTAGGGGACACCGATGGGCTTGGAAAGGCCGCCGTCAGTCAGATGGGACGTTAAGCCGTGGCACCGTGTGCGGGACAGCCATAACCCTGTGCACGTTAAAGAACACGCTGGACGGCCTTGATAGGAGGCTACCATCCGTCTCCCAACAGCTGTTCCAGTGGGTACCCTCCCCACAACCTTCTCTGAGTCTTCGGGGTCCATGTGACCTGGCCATTTAGCCCATGGTGTGCAAAAAAGTGCCGCTCAGAGGTAAAACAACCCAACTTGGTCATTTAGCCCATTGTGAGTACAAGGATGCCGCTCAGAGGCAGGCCTGGATCTAAAAAAATAGGTTTAAATGCTTTTAAAGATTTTCATGAAAATGTGAAATATGCACAAGTTGAATAATTTTGATCCCCATTACCCTTATTAGCATTCCCAGAGAGAGTGATATTGAAACCTAGAGGATGATACTCCCCCTCTAGATCCTGCTCTGCTCAGAAGTAAAACAACCCAAAGCCACTGTTACGTTTTCTTGCAAGTAGGCCTGAAGAGTAAGTTTTTAACCTTAAATGTAAAATAACACATCCTTAGATTTACACTGCCGATTTGATTCCGGGAAATCACCGTGTAAAACGAACCGTGCAAATCGAGACTAACAACTTATGGCGAAAAAAGTGGGATAAGTTCAGAAAAACTGTTCTGAGTGAAACGTACATTTAAAGTTTTATTTATACATATTTATCTCAAATTTCATTCAGCAGTAATAATAAACATAATGTAACATTATTTTATAGTTTATATGCAATGATTGAGATAAGCTTATTTCTTTTTGGTGACGAAAAATACTCGTCGTTGATGTAGACGTACATTATTCAACTTTGATGGCGAAATTCGAAAGGAGGATATTTATGAACCGAATTTAAATTAGAAATTAAGCATTTATACCTATTGCTTTATTTTTATAGAATTAGTATTTTCATTATATTTATGGAATGAGTATATTTACGAATCAGCTGGGGTGGCTCAGTCGGTAGCGCGCCAGGCTCGTAATCTGTAGTTCCCAGGTTCGAGTCCCAGCTGGGTCAGCGTTGAGATTTATCTCCGCAAAATTCCCCGCCTTGCCCACGGTCAGTAGGGGACACTGATGGGCTTGGAAAGGCCGCCGTCCGTCGGATGGGACGTTAAGCCGTGGCCCCGTGTGCGTGAGAGTCTTACCCTGTGCACGTTAAAGAACAAGCTGGATGGCCTTGACGGGGGCTACCATCTGTCTCCCAATAGCTGTTTTAGTGGGTCCCCTCCCCCAACCTTCTTTGAGCCTTCGGGGTCCATGTGACCTGGCCATTTAGCCCATGGTGTGCAAAAAAGTGCCGCACAGAGGTAAAACAACCCAACCCAACGAATCAGCTGTATTTTAGCTTATTAGTCTACAAAGTTAAACTTGTTGCTGAAAATGAGATAAATCACGATTTTTACTAATCTGAAAAATTCAGTACAAAAGTCCTCACTGGCGATTCAAAACAGGCTTCATTAAGAATTCCTTTTTTAGCCTTTAACTGTCCAAAGTATGTTGTTTTTTTTGCACTTTGTAAATGTCTCTTGAAGTAAAAGTCACTCAGTAAAGATTTTGGACGCGCTTAGCAACCCCGCAGACCGATTTCTAGGAGTCTTCGTCTTACAGTTCTTGAGCACATACTGAAGTTTACGGGGGTGACTCAGTCGGTAGCACACCAGGTTCATTAATCTGCATTTCCCAGGTTCGAGTCCCGCCTGGGTCAGCGTTGAGATTTATCTCCGCAAAACTCCTTGCCCAGCCAGTAGAGGGCAGCGATAGGCTTGGAAAGGCCGCCGTCAGCTCTGAGCCATGGTTCCGTGTGCCAGAGAGCCATACTCTGTGCACGTTTGGGGCGGGGGTGGCTCAGTCGGTAGCGCGCCAGGCTCGTAATCTGTAGTTCCCAGGTTCGAGTCCCAGCTGGGTCAGCGTTGAGATTTATCTCCGCAAAATTCCCCGCCCTGCCCACGGTCAGTAGGGGACACCGATGGGCTTGGAAAGGCCGCCGTCCGTCGGATGGGACGTTAAGCCGTGGCCCCGTGTGCGGGAGAGACATACCCTGTGCACGTTAAAGAACACGCTGGATGACCTTGACGGGAGGTTACCATCTGTCTCCCAACAGCTGTTCCAGTGGGTCCCCTCCCCCAACCTTCTCTGAGCCTTCGGGGTCCAGTGACCTGACCATTTAGCCCATGGTGTGCAAAAAAGTGTCGCTCAGAGGTAAAACAACCCAACTCACTAGCTGCCAAGGGGGCAGATTGATGACCCCTGTGGATCCTCTCACATCCGGCAGCAAGACACTTTGGTTTTTCCTGGCACTTGGAGGAGCTAACGGTCATCTGCCCGTTGCATACAGTATGGTGTTTTCAAAATACCCGAAAATCTAAAATATTTTAACTTGGCGTGCAAAAATATTTCAGTATATTAAAAAGTTGTATAATATAGAGGTAGAAATTGGCTGAAACATAAAAAAGAAAAAACTCGGGTGTGTTCAGGATTTTCTGCCACTTGGCCGAGTGGTTAGTGCGCTTGGATACTGATCTAAGGGTTCGAGCCCCGGGTAAGACATGGATGTTTGTGTTGTCTTTCTGCTGAGGTCCCCGCCATCCTCACAGACCTTCTACTATGGCATATAAACTGACAGGCTCCTGTCAGACCTCTGTGGCAAGTAGCTGCTTGAGGGGGTATTATTTTATTACTGTACTTTATCAGTTGCTTTCAATATTATAATTTAACCTATTCTTCTCCTAGGTACATCTATCTCGGGAATGTTCAACTGGAGAATTGGAACGAAGCCTGTGAAATATTGCAAACAGCACACAAATATTCGTTGATGTCTTTGCTGAAGGAATGTGAAGAATACTTGATCAACGCTTTAACTCTGAGAAATGTTTGTTGCATTTTGAGCGTAGCTAATCTCTACGACTTGAAGGAACTAAAAGCCGAGTGTTTATCGCTATGTGAATCCGGATCATTTGTGGTACTCAAAACGAAAGGATTCCTTACTTTGGATGCCGATGCCGTCAAGCAAATCATTTCTCTTACAGACCTGAACGTCGCAAGTGAATTGGATGTTCTCCTAACACTTTGGGCTTGGGCAAAAATCAGTTGTTGTAGACAACAGATTCCTCTAACTGAAGAAGGTATTGCTGACGAATTTCTTCCGTTTTTAGAGCACGTCCGTTTTGAGTCGCTGAGTGATGCAGATCTTTCTTGGCTGCCAAAATCCATTTTTGCAATTGTACATAAAAGAAAAATACAGATTCTGTGCGAAAATGATGAGAAACAATGTAATGAAGGTAAGAACTGCCCCATAATGGACGAAAATGACGAGGGTTCGACTGACTCTTATGTAGAAGTGAAATCTGTGAATCCTCTTCAGGTTTCTTCTCGCTTTTATTCGAAAAGCAAATTTACTTTCCATTCGGCAGGTGATGACGAAAAGATCCAAGGAGCCGCCTGCATCTCCGTTTTCCGCTTTGCTGTAACTACTAATGCTTATTTACTAGGCTTAAAGTTCATATGTTTTGAAGACGATCACCAGACCTCGTACATAAAGAAAATAGCTTTGGTTTCAAAAGATCAAACTGTGGCCGAGTGGTCAGCTGACGAAGAAGAGGGCCAACTTGCGTTTGAGGGTACAGAGGAAAGCAATGGGGAGGTAGAATTTCTATTTACTGCCAAAGGTCTGTTACTCCTAAAGACTGAACAAGAGTATAATTTGGAGCTTTACCCAGTTAATCATTGCCCAAAGCAGTGTGAAATGTGTTGGCCAAGGACACAATTCGAAAAAACAGAAGAACGCTTTGAGTCTCAGCGTGTAGAAATGCGAATCTATTCTTCTTACACGTGGGGCATATACGGCATGACCTTTCTTCGAGCTTAATAGGTCGTTAAGTTATGGATAATTATTATCAGTTATTTATTTGAAAAATGTACTGAAAGTTTTTTTTTTTCAATTATTTACGAAATTTGTTTAGAGTTTTGAATTGTCTGAGTTAAAGTAATTATGATAGAAAAAAAATTGTATTTTTAGCGATATTTAAAAAAATAAACGAGCAAAATATTACCATATGAAAATGTTACGATTCATTTATAATATACATTTTGTGTGTGTGTATATATAAAGGGAAAAGCTCTTGAAATTCGATGGGAGAAAACCTGATTATTCAAAATTAGTGACTGAAGAGAACGGGAAACGAGAAGAAATAGCCTTTGGCGAATATGAGATACTCGTTTTTTCAAAGAAAATGAAGTTTTTCATTTTCCGAATTTTATACCGTTTAACATTAGTAATTGGAATACGTAAATAATAAATTTTCCCTATAAAATGGAAAATAATTTTTCCATTTATCCCTTAAAATGAAAAATTTGCGTTTTTCCATCCTCTGCGATTAAGTGGCCAATCCGGTCTACAAAATTATTACTACATTAAGATATTGAATATTTTAAGAGTATTAATATAAAAGTAAAGAGGAACCGGTCGAATTTTAGCTCGTAGTAATTTAAAAAGGACGCGTACGAATATAAATTATACCTTGAATTTCCAGCAGAAATATTTTTTAGATTTAGCGCCCTCTGACGATGCAAATGAAATATATTTCGAGGATTTGAAAACTAATTCTATTTCGTTACTACCTAATCAACCACCCTTTATCTCGTAATTTCATTTCCTCATCTCCAAAGGAACAAATTGTTGCTGCCTATATAAAATCCTTGTTCATCATACTCCACAAATAAAATCGAATTTTTAGCCCAAATATTGTTTGCAATATTTGTTATAAGTTTTTAAAATTTCAACTTTTTCCACCATCAGAAGGCGCAATTAAAATTTTCGGGAGATTCGAAAAGTGTTAATCGTAAGAATTTATCAAAACCTAACCAACCCGAAAAAGAATTTGATGATTTCTAAAAACAAACAATTATTTCTTAAAATACTAAAATTTCTTTTTTTTCGCACCTTTTTGGGGTAAAGATGAAAATCATTGTCAATGCAGATTTCATGACATTCACATTTCACAACCAAACTTTTTGACATATCGCTTGCAAATATTTGTTTAAATTTTACCATTTTTCAGCTTTTTCCACCGTTAGAGAGCGCAACTATAGATATTGGGAGATTCCGAAAGAGTGAACGTTCAAAAAGGTCTATTGCAACCATCGGTCTCCCCAGTTGACCGAGGGGTCAATAGAGAAGACCGATGGGCTTGGAAGGCCGCCGTCCTTCGTATCGGAAGCAGTTGCCCCTTGCTCGAGAGAGCCATATCCTGTGCAGGTTTAAAGACCTGGACGGGAAGCTAACAGCTATTCAGCGAGTCCAACCTTCTCTGATCCCTCGGGACCCATGTGACCTGGACATTTAGCACATTGTGTACAAAAAAGTGCCGCTCAGAGGCGAAACAACCCAAATCACCTAGTTCTTAACTAGAATGTAGTCGTACTCTTTCACTCTGGTTCCAGTTTAGAATTTCTTAATACAAAACAAATTGCAGTCTTATTAAGTTTTTTCCTTGAAAAATGCATGAGGTATCAATAAATGAAAGATCTTAGTTGTCTACTCATTAGAATCTGAGATGTGAAACTTTCATTCATAAATTCCCCTGTGATGATGCATAAAACCGACCCAGGCCTAGCACCTAACGTCCGACCCCGCCTTCTCGTGGTGCAAGCTGTTAGTACCTTTCAAGAGATACTCTCTTTTGGAAATGAACGGAAGTGGAGGGCTGCCAGATTAGTGTGGCCTACTGATCTGGACGACAACTATGGCTGCTTTTTTTCCTACCCTGCTGAGGAGTGGTCAACCATACAGGGTCCTGGTGCTGACCTTATAAACTTACTGGACTGAATTAAGGTTCTGAGCTTTATTATAGCTCAGGGTAGATCTGCTTGGAGAACTAAATTGCACGGCGTGGTTAGACCTCCGTAAGCTCATGACTGTTGAGGAGGAGGAGCATGATTGAGAGAGACCCTGTAAAGAGAGAACTCTTTATGACAGGCTCTCTATTTTGAGCGGTTAGTATTTCTCGTAGGAATAGCTTGGTAAATATTTTTATTTGTAGCAAGCTCTTTTGGAATTCCTCTGAACGGCACCTTTTGAATTTTTATTTGTAACAAGCCTTTTGGAATTTCGATTTAAAATTCGGCTCTTCAGAAACACACTGTGAATTTTTTTTACGCGTGTATCACAATTTCCCAATAAAGGGGTGAATAAAGGTCGGGTGTCGCCACTCCGCTAACGAGCATTTCCTGACTGTCATTGGCTCTGAGCTTGGTGCCAGAGCTCGATGGCAAAACAATGACATTACAGCGGGAGACTGATGGTAAATAAACCTTACAAGAAGTTGACAGAAAAAGAGAAAAATTATGAAAAAATCTTTCATCCCCGCACAGAGCATCAATACTTTTTTCTGCATAATCATTTATTTAAAAATCATAATTTTAACCATTTGTCCTATCCGGAAAGTATTTATTGTCATGGATATTGCACTCAAAGGCTACTTTATTAGATACAGTTCCGTTCTATGTTAATAGTAAATGAGATAGAGCTCAGAACTTATTTCTTTGAAAAAATGGGCCTGAAAATAATTTAAATATCACGGTAAAATCTATTTCAATCTCAGTGTCAGGCTAGAGGCTTTTTTAAATATTTTTTTTGTTCGTGTTTTGTATGTTATTTTGGATTTCACCAAAATGGGCATATGCTACGTGGGAGGCCCTCTGTCCCAGCATCTGGAAAGTTAACTGTAGTAGCAGTGTCCGGAGAACGGAGGTCACCCCCGGCTAGCATCCGCTGACAAGTGACTCCGAACCCAGAGGCTAGCAATCTTGCCAGATGGCCGAGGCGGAGAGAGAAAGGCAAAAAGGGTTTGGCAACGACGAGAAGACAGAGCCAGTCGAAGAACGAACGCGTGAAGACGTAAAATGGTAAAGTTGGTAAATGCCGACTGGAAATAACGGCATTGGGCTCTGTGAATGCAGCTGAACAGGCATAGTAAGCTGTTGATGTAATGCTATGTACTTGAGCATATGTCCTTGTCTATCAAGCATGTTTGGAAGGTTCAATAAATAATTGTTATATTTAAGTAAAGGCGAAGTTGAACCAATTTATTGGGGAGGAGCCTCAGTATTGAGTCCCTTGCAATTGTGATAAAACCTTTGATTTTATCTGAAAAACCCTTTCACCCGTCGCGTATTGCGATCGAACCGAGGGGACATTCCTAAGTGGTCCTAATAGACAAACAAACGAAGAAGCAACATCACACTCAGTTTCTAAACAATAATCGTTTACCATTTACAGAGTAAGGAAAGTTCCCATAACAATTATATTCAGTTTTGCCAATTTTCAATATTTTTTGCAGAACGAGTCAATTTGCTAAATATTTCTTGATCGTTAAATCATATTTGAAGTACCAGGTACCTTGGTACCCATAACCTTCTCCCTCTCAACAGGGGCGGGGGTGGCTCAGTCGGTAGCGCGCCAGGCTCGTAATCTGTAGTTCCCAGGTTCGAGTCCCAGCTGGATCAGCGTTGAGATTTATCTCCACAAATATTCCCCGCCCTGCCCGCGGTCAGTAGGGGACACCGATGGGCTTGGAAAGGCCACCGTCAGTTGGATGGGACGTTAAGCCGTGGCCCTGTGTGCGGGAGAGCCATACCCTGTGCACATTAGAGAACACACTGGATGGCCTTGACGGGAGGCTACCATCTGTCTCCCAACAGCTGTTCCAGTGGTCCCCTCCCCCAACCTTCTCTGAGCCTTCGGGGTCCATGTGACCTGGCCATTTAGCCCATGGTGTGCAAAAAAGTGCCGCTCAGAGGTAAAACAACCCAACCCAACTCTATCTCAACATATGCCTAAATGGCATCAGTTTAAAACAAATTAAATAATAAACCACAAAATGGTGGGCCCTTAAGGGCATGAAAAGCAAAATACAAAGAGTAATAAGGATGCGCAAGAGACCTAAAATGGGAAACTTTCTTTAGAGAAAGCCATCATCTTAGGCCTCTTGTATCTATTAAGGACTTTGTGGCCGTAGTCCAATAAGCAAGATATGATCTCATGAGGGTTCTCTGAACTGCCTCAAAGAAACGTCGTGAGACAGACGACGTAAGAGTAAATATGGTCGATGCCTAGGTCATTATGTAACTGTCTGTTAGTTACAAACCAGGGGGCATCAATCGCACATCGCAGAATCTTATTCTGCAAGACCTGGATCTTGCGAATGTTCTTAGAAGTAGTGTTCGCCCAAATTGGGGAAGCATATAAAATAATAGGTCGGATGACCATGTCATAAAGTAATAACTTATGGCCGATGGATAATATAGAGTTTCTTCTAAGAAGAGGTCCCAGTTGACATCTCACAGAGTTAACTTTAGTAATTATCCCATGTATATGGTGATCCCACTTAAGTTTCTGGTATAGAGTGGGAGCAGGGGTGACTCAGTCGGTAGTGCGCCAGGCTCGTAATCTGTAGTTCCCAGGTTCGAGTCCCAGCTGGGTTAGCGTTGAGATTTATCTCCGCAAAATTCCCCGCCCTGCCCACGATCAGTAGGGGACACCGATGGGCTTGGAAAGGCCGCCGTCCGTCGGATGGGACGTTAAGCCGTGGCCCCGTGTTCGGGAGAGACATACCCTGTGCACGTTAAAGAACACGCTGGATGGCCTTGACGGGAGGCTACCATCTGTCTCCCAACAGCTGTTCCAGTGGGTCCCCTCCCCAACCTTCTCTGAGCCTTCGGGGTCCATGTAACTGGCCATTTAGCCCATAGTGTGCAAAAAAGTGCCGCTCAGAGGTAAAACAACCCAACCCAAGGTATACAGTGACTTCCAAATACTTGACAGTCTCTTGCTAATTTATTGGTTTGTCTAGAAACTGTAAAATTTGAAGATTTTTAATCCTTTTGCCACTGAAAAGAATGGCACTGCTCTTTTCAGCATTAATCATGACCTTCCATTTGTCGTACCAGGTTTCCATTTCATCCAGGAAATTCTGAAGTCTCCGAATAGCAAAATCAGCTCCCAGAGAGGGGGAGATGAGAGCAATATCGTCTGCATATTGAGCGATCTTGATGCGCTCAAATGATGGAATATCGAATAGATAAAGTGAAAAGAGAGTACGACCTAGGAGAGAGCCTTGTGGAACTCCAGCGGCCATTACTCTCTTATTGGAAATGGAAGATTTGATTTGAACTTGGAAAGTTCGATTTGATAGATAAGATTGTAAAATGCAGGTAAGGCCCGTAGGTACCCCGATCTTGAAGAGTTTGTAAACCAGGCCGTCCATCCAGACGCGGTGAAAAGCCTTGGCCGCGTCCAGAAAGACAGCAGCAACAGTTTCCTTTTTGTTCAGGGATTCTGCAATATTTTCAACAACCCTGAGAATCTGTTGTTCAGTTGATCTTTTGCGACTGAAACCAAATTGAGATTCAGGTAAAACTGGGTGAATAGAAAGGAACTCTGACAGTCTATTTAAAATTCGAACAGTTTACCTAAAGAAGGAAGTAAACTGATAGGACGATAACAGGAAACGAAGGGTCCTTACCCGGTAGCGTATTGCCAAAGGCGTCACTGATTCAGAGCGGTAAAGAAAATCCGCTCCTCTGAGTTGCTCACGCTTTTGTATGTGCTATAGTTGCGCATAACGTAACAAAACCGTGAGCAGTTCAGACACAATAGATTTATGCTTGGGATCGAGCGCAGGCAACACTGGCGGGCGCTGGTCGAAGTGTGGCCATAGAAAAGTATGGCGTATTGGCTATTTCGGAATTGGAATAGCCAGTACACTGTACTTTTTCTTTTTACCTTTATGGTATTCTGAACGTATCTATATGGACAGTACACCGCCTGCTGCATTATAAAAAACGCCCCGGATGAGCGGAGGCCAAGTGAGAACGAATCCGTAAAGTGGTGAATCTCTTGAGTGTGAATCTTCGTATACAGTCTGTGTGCTTTATATTCTGTTCTTCGTTTCTCATGAATCCGTCGTCCGCATTACAAAAAACGCCCCGGATGAGCGGAGGCCAAGTGAGAACGAATCCGTAAAGTGGTGAATCTCTTGAGTATGAATCTTCGTATACAGTCTGTGTGCTTTATATTCTTTTCTTCGTTTCTCATGAATCCGTCGTCCGCATTATAAAAAACGCCCCGGATGAGCGGAGGCCAAGTGAGAACGAATCAATAAAGTGCTGACTATTCGAAGTTGTCTAATTCAAGTCAAGATACTAGCATTTCACTTTACTCTTTGTCCAATGCATTTCGATGCTAGTGACCTGTCGTTTTTCGCTGACTTTTTGGAATCTGTCAGCATATGTTGTAAGTGCTAATTCCACATAAAAACATGCACAACCTAACCTTCATCTCACAAAAGAAAGTACTGAAGCCCAGAATTTAAAAACGAAATCAAAATAAATCTATTGTGTCTGAACTGCTGACGGTTTTGTTACGTTATGCGCAACTATAGCACATACAAAAACGTGAGCAACTCAGAGCAGCGGATTTTCTTTACCGCTCTGAATCAGTGACGCCTTTGGCAATACGCTACCCGGTTGATGAAAAAGTCGGACATAAGAATTTTTCCAGACCTCCGGAAAAACATGGTTGCGAAGGAAATTAAATATCCCACACAGTTGCATCAGAGCTTCTTTTTCTCATAACTCTAGAGCAGACGTCGGCAATCTTTTTTGGCTGCGGGTCAAAATCAACCAAAATGTGACTATTAAGAACACAGTTCGGGTCAATGGGTATTTTCATTTTAAAACAGTCCGTTAGTGATTAATAAGATAAATTTTATTGAGAAAACTATTACAATATGCTTTTAAACTCAAAACATAAAAAAATTCTAATTCTAATTATTATAAAAACAAATATAATTGTCAAGTTTTAGTTCATTAATATTTTATGAACTTTATTTATAAGCGTTCTCTTCGTTATCAATGGCTCCCCTGATGATGAATTTGTGACGTCAATTTAGTCAAGTCTGGTTCCTACTTAGTCACTTTAAGACGAATACAAGCGTCTGAATTTTCGGTAGTTAATCTGCTCCTGTTCTTACTTAAAATAAATTTCATGTGTGAAAATATTTGTTCACATTTATAAGTAGAACCGAACGCGGATAAAATGGGAAAGCCAATTTTTTTTTCAAAGATGAAAACTTCGTAGGAAGTGATGCCCAACACGATGATATCGTGAGAAGATGACTATCTTCCGTGTTTTCTAAATCTTTCCGCAATGTCTTGAATTTCTCCGTCCACAACGTTGAACTTTTAAAATCAATCATTTCTAAACTTAAATTGTCTATTTTAAAATATTCAAAATACTGCAAATCTAAAACATTTTCCCATATTTCTCGTGCTTTATTATAAATGTAAACATTTCGCCGTGCTTCTTAAAAATTTGAAATCTACTTTCAAATTCACTTTTAATCTTCAAAATACAACTTTCCTTTCGAACATATTTAGATTGCTTTCATCGATATTTTCTTTCTCATGTTAGCGTTTTAGTAAGGGAAAGAAAAGAAATATTTTAGTTTTTATGTAAGTTTCAAATAATATTAATTTCGAACAAAAACTCTTCCATTCCTCGTACATTTTCAAAATTGTGTGGTTATTTCCTTGGAGTCGCATGTTGAAATCATTATAATGGTTCATTATGTCTCTTAAGAACAAAAGTCTTAAAAACCATTGTTTATCATTGAGCTCGAGATCATTTTCACCGATTTCGTAAAGAAATATTTGTATATCATCAAAGCACTCTCCAAATCTATTAAGAACTTTGCCTCGACTTAACCATCGTACTTCAGCATGTAACAGTAAATCTCCATATTTCGATTCAATTTCCTCCAAAAAAGCTTTGAAGCGCCTGTGTGTTAATGCAGATCGTGCTACTATTATGCTTACGATCTTAACAACCTTTTCCATTACATCCTTAAGTAGTTGCGTAGATGCCTTTGCAAATAAATTTTCTTCATGTATGATACAATGGAATGATAAAAGTGGGCGGCCAAGTTCATTTTCCATTAATTTCACAAATCCAACTTTTTTCCTCTCATAGCTGGAGCACCATCAGTTGTTATGGAAAACAATTTACTTTTTAAATCCAATATTTTCCCATTTTTGAAATTTGTAAACTCTTGTACTTGACGGAAAATATCAATGCCTTTGGTCGTGTCATTCATTGAAGCAAGAACGCATAATTCTTCATTGACGTTCGAACTATTTATTGATGCAAATCTAATAATAATTGCCAGCCTAGCCATACTATTTACATCGGTACTGTCATCGAGTGCAGTGCTAATTACGTCCCTAGATAACAAATCATTTTTGACCTGTTCGTCAATATTTTTTGCCATATCTTCAATGCGACGCTGAACTGTTCTGGCCGACAATGGCATTTCATTAATTCTTTCAATTATTTGTTTTTTATTTGCGAAGTCATTGAATAAATGTTCGGAACAATTTATGAATGCGCTTTTCAAAAATTCGCCGTCTGTAAACGGTTTTCCGTTGGTACCAATACTAAGAGCTGCAATAAAGCTGGCAGATGTAGCGTAATTGTGGCTGGTAACAAATCTCTTCAAAAATTTATTTTGTTTACCATAATTTAATACACGTTTAGCAATGTATTCATATTTTTCATCATTTGGCATTTCACTCACATCTTTATGTTTTGAAGAAAAGGTCCTGGCGGTAATTATATCTGTACATAAAGTACATATCAATTTGTCACCATTTTCCATACATCCATACTTTTCAGTCCATCATCATCATCCTCAAGCAGCCATGGACTACGGAGACCGTGCAATTTAGTTCTCCAAGCAAGTCTATCCTGAGCTACATCTACTGCATCTGGCCACTGCGCACCAATTCTAACAAGGTCCTGTTTGACATTGTCTGCCCACCGCATCCTAGGTCTCCCCTTCTTTCTGAGGCCTTTAGGCACACTGTTCATAACCCTATTCGCCAATCTATAATTATTCATACGGGCAACATGGACAAACCAACGGAGTCTCTCTCTGCACAATATGATTCTTAAAGGAGGTTGCAGACTCCTTTGCCTCTTGAAATAATCTCTTTTTTGCTTTTTGTTTGTCCATGGTAATAAAAATAATAATTATTTCGCTTAGGGAACTGTTCTCGCACTTCTGAACTACTGTTTATTCACGTTAAAGACGAAGTAAACGTAGACAAGAGTAGATGCGTGATCAGCAGGTGGGCAGGGCTCCTATTGGTCGGCTGCAGGTGGCACGCAGTTCAGAGAGCCCAGCCGACCAATAAGGAGCCCTGATAACCTGCTGATCACACATCTGCTCTTGTTTACATCTACACGTCTTTCACGTGAATTAAAGAACGACACTCTCGTCTAGTAAAGATGAGATTCGTTCGGACAATGTCGCTGTATTCCGCCTATGTTCATTTCTGCAACTTTGTAATCAAACCAAAATGTTAATCTTATTATTTATACTTTCTCAAAGTGTTATTATACTTTATTTGCGGATTCAAGTGGGTCACTTGAAATTATCAAATGGGTCACTTGGTGACGGAACGCCGTGCCCCCATATCGTTTTCTTGTAATATCTCAGCTGTTTTTGCATCTATCTAGTTCACTTTTGGTGTTCGAAGTAAACTAAGGGTATCGAATCCAAAAATAAAACGATCCGGAACGCAACGGAACGCCGTTCTCCCGTATTGTTTTCTTCCAATATCTCAGCTGTTTTTGCATCTATCTAGTTCACTTTTGGTGTTCGAAGTAAACTAAGGGTATCGAATCCAAAAATAAAACGATCCGGAACGCAACGGAACGCCGTTCTCCCGTATTGTTTTCTTCCAATATCTCAGCTGTTTTTGCATCTATCTAGTTCACTTTTGGTGTTCGAAGTAAACTAAGGGTATCGAATCCAAAAATAAAACGATGCGGAACGCAACGGAACGCCGTTCCCCCGTATCGTTTTCTTCCAATATCTCAGCTGTTTTTGCATCTATCCAGTTCACTTTTGGTGTTCGAAGTAAACTATGGGTATCGAATCCAAAAATAAAACGATCCGGAACGCAACGGAACGCCGTTCCCCCGTATCGTTTTCTTCCAATATCTCAGCTGTTTTTGCATCTTTCTAGTTCACTTTTGGTGTTCGAAGTAAACTAAGGGTATCGAATCCAAAAATAAAACGATCCGGAACGCAACAGAACGCCGTTCCCCCGTATCGTTTTCTTCCAATATCTCAGCTGTTTTTGCATCTATCTAGTTCACTTTTGGTGTTCGAAGTAAACTAAGGGTATCGAATCCAAAAATAAAACGATGCGGAACGCAACGGAACGCCGTTCCCCCGTATCGTTTTCTTCCAATGTCTCAGCTGTTTTTGCATCTATCCAGTTCACTTTTGGTGTTCGAAGTAAACTAAGGGTATCGAATCCAAAAATAAAACGATCCGGAACGCAACGGAACGCTGTTCCCCCGTGTCGTTTTCTTCCAATATCTCAGCTGTTTTTACATCTATCCAGTTCACTTTTGGTGTTCGAAGTAAACTAAGGGTATCGAATCCAAAAATAAAACGATCCGGAACGCTACATAACGCCGTTCCCCCGTATCGTTTTCTTGCAATATCTCAGCTGTTTTTGCATCTATCCAGTTCACTTTTAGTGTTCGAAGTAAACTAAGGGTGTCGAATCCAAAAATAAAACGATGCGGAACGCAACAGAACGCCGTTCCCCCGTATCGTTTTCTTCCAATATCTCAGCTGTTTTTGCATCTATCTAGTTCACTTTTGGTGTTCGAAGTAAACTAAGGGTATCGAATCCAAAAATAAAACGATCCGGAACGCTGTTCCCCCGTATCGTTTTTTTCCAATATCTCAGCTGTTTTTGCATCTATCCAGTTCACTTTTGGTGTTCGAAGTAATATAAGGGTATCGAATCCAAAAATAACACGATCTGGAACGCAACAGAGCGCCGTTCCCCCGTATCGTATTCTTCCAATATCTCAGCTGTTTTTACATCTATCCAGTTCACTTTTGGTGTTCGAAGTAAACTAAGGGTATCGAATCCAAAAATAAAACGATCCGGAACGCAACGGGACGCCGTTCCCCCGTATCATTTTCTTCCAATATCTCAGCTGTTTTTGCATCTATCCAGTTCACTTTTGGTGTTCGAAGTAATATAAAGGTATCGAATCCAAAAATAACACGATCTGGAATGCAACGGAACGCCGTTCCCCGTATCGTTTTCTTCCAATATCTCAGCTGTTTTTACATCTATCCAGTTCACTTTTGTAGTTCGAAGTACACTACGGGTATCGAATCCAAGAATAAAACGATCCGGAACGCAACGGAACGCCGTTCCCCCGTATCGTTTTCTTCCAATATCTCAGCTGTTTTTGCATCTATCCAGTTCACTTTTGGTGCTCGAAATAAACTAAGGGTGTTGAATCCAAAAATAAAACGATCCTAAACGCAACGGAACGCCGTTCCCCCGTATCGTTTCCTTCCAATATCTCAGCTGTTTTTGCATCTATCCAGTTCACTTTTGGTGCTCGAAATAAACTAAGGGTGTTGAATCCAAAAATAAAACGATCCTAAACGCAACGGAACGCCGTTCCCCCGTATCGTTTCCTTCCAATATCTCAGCTGTTTTTACATCTATCCAGTTCACTTTTGGTGTTCGAAGTAAACTAAGGGTATCGAATCCAAAAATAAAACGATCCGGAACGCTGTTCCCCCGTATCGTTTCCTTCCAATATCTCAGCTGTTTTTGCATCTATCCAGTTCACTTTTGGTGTTCGAAGTAAACTAAGGGTATCGAATCCAAAAAATAAAACGATCTGGAACGCAACGGAACGCCATTCCCCCGTATCGTTTCCTTCCAATATCTCAGCTGTTTTTGCATCTATCCAGTTCACTTTTGGTGTTCGAAGTAAACTAAGGGTATCGAATCCAAAAATAAAACGATCCGGAACGCAACCGAACGCCGTTCCCCCGTATCGTTTTCTTGCAATATTTGCATCTATCCAGTTCACTTTTGGTGTTCCAATTAAACTAAGGGTATCGAATTCAAAAACGATTCGGAACGCAACGGATCGCCATTCCCCCGTATCGTTTCCTTCCAATATCTCAGCTGTTTTTGCATCTATCCAGTTCACTTTTGGTGCTCGAAATAAACTAAGGGTGTTGAATCCAAAAATAAAACGATCCTAAACGCAACGGAACGCCATTCCCCCGTATCGTTTCCTTCCAATATCTCAGCTGTTTTTACATCTATCCAGTTCACTTTTGGTGTTCGAAGTAAACTAAGGGTATCGAATCCAAAAATAAAACGAGTTAGAACGTCGTTTCTCTATCGTTTTCTTGCAATATATCAGCTGTATATGCATATATCCACTTCAAAGTTGGTGTTCGAAATCAAATAAGAGTATTAAGTCCAAAAATATAACGTGCTGAAACGCAATGCAACGCTATTCCTCTCTGTCGTATTCTTGCAATATCCCAGCTATATTTGCATATATCCAGTTCAAAATTGGTGTTCGAAGTCAAGGATATCGTATTCTTGCTGAAGAATGCTCTAATGTAAATTATTTATCAATTGCCTGCCTAAATGCCACTTTTTTATTGGGAAAATTATCGTAGTTTTCAGAATCATTGATTAAATTTCCCAACACTTTTTTCCGTTTCTTCCCTAAACAACAATAGTTTGGTTCCAGTAAATGCGCTGATTGCAACCAAGACTGAATTTTCACGCGACAGGTTTTATCTGGAATGGCATTATCCTAGGCATCTCAAAAATGCTTAATACATATTTTTGCATGCTGCACATCGAATTTATGTTGACGCCGCACTGAATGAATTATTTCTTATTAATTTTTCTTCTGACGGAAATGAATATGACAGGCTTTTATTCTTCGAAGTATAATGTATGCACTTGTCTATCGTACAGCTTGGTACGATCTAAAACAAAAATTACGTAAAAGACTCCACAGAGACAAATATTCACCAGGAACAAAGAAAGAACAAATGATTGCGTAAATCCTTCAGCTCAGTTGTTCCCTTTGAGACGTCAAGGAGAGCGCCCTCTAAACGGCAATTGAATGAACTTGGTAAAATACTTTGGGCACCACCCTATATATATGTTCACTATGGTTAGGGCAAAAGAGTTAGCAGAAAGAACTTGCACAAAAAACAGGAAAAAAACAGATAGATACGAAAAAAAAAGACCAGATAATCAAATAAAAATGTTGGAAATAATATATATATAAACGAAAAAGCCCTAGAAAATAATGGAATCAAAAGGAAAAAAATAAAAATAAATTATTTTAACAAATAATAAATAAGAAATTAAGCTACACAAACAAAATTAACAAAATAAACAAAAGATTAGAACAAAATATTATACATGAAGCAATATGAGGAAAACTAATAAAACACGAAAAACTCTAGCAAATAAGGCCTTCTCCCCTCCCCTATTTTAAACCTGTACTGTTATTTTCCAATATCGCTAAACAAATAAAAAATCTCTTTGCTTATCATTGTTTTAAATTCTGTCCGAGATAGTTCATATCAACCTAAAATTTGGCACGGAGTATGTTTACCAAAAAAAGGCTGCCAGACACACCCAGACATCTGCATTGGAGGGGACATTATATGGGAGGGGGACTCGCCCCCCCCCCCCCTGAAAAATTTGTTATATATCTACCAGACAAAATAAATATGTTATTTTTGGATTAAAACTTAAAAAATGAAACTAAAGTGTTTTTGAACCATTGTCGCAAAGTTCAAAAAAACATTTGAAACTAAAGTCGCAAAATTCTATATATCGGCAACCGTACAATGGACATCAACGGAGCAGAGAAATAGGATGCTTGTAATATGACTTTTAACGTATTTAAAGTATTTTTTGTATAACACATGGTCATTAATAGGTCTATTAATTTCCACAACTAAGTTTATTTAAAATCTTTTAACCCAAATCAATTTATACTTCATGATTAGTATGTTTCACTATGCTTTCTGTTCAAAACTTTAGTTAAAAGTTCAACCTGCGTTTATTAGGGAAAGTTTAGGTCTGTTCTTCCCTAATAAACGCAGATTTCACAGGTTCTTCCCGATGGTCTGCAGATGTTGTCGTTGTTGAGAAACCCAAAACTTTTGATAAACTTCAAGTCATCACACCTGTGTTTGAAAGTTAAATGGCCAGGTCTGTTGGAGCCTTAAATAACATTTTCCTCTTTCTGGAATCTCCTCGCACAAAAGAATGATTCCACAATGTTGTGGAAATAGTATCCACGTGTCAAATTGTTCAACCGATTCTCATTCTTATAATTAACAGTTCAAAAGCAAATGTTCAATCCATATCCTAAAATAGGCTATTACACAATTGCAGCATAATGAAATATATAAATAAAATACCCCCCCTCAAGCAGCTGCTTGCCACAGAGATCTGACAGGAGACTGTCAGTTTAATACGCCATAGTAGGTCTGTGAGGATGGCTATACCTCAGCAGAAAAACGACACATACATCCATGCCTTATCCAGGCTCGAACTTATCCCTTAGATCAGTAGCCAAGAGTGCTAACCACTCGGCAACGGGACGGCCTAAGAAATATATATATATGATAATGGGTTACTTATTTGTTTAGGAAATGTCTTGAATAACTTTCAGTACAAGTTGAACTATTCTACAATTCAAGATGAAAATTTTAATCTTGACGAAATTTTACACACATTTTATATTTAAAGAAAAGTTTAAATTATGACATTTTTGTATGCAAAACATTATTTTAAATCATTGACATTTCCAATCATAAGATCTCTAAATGGGTAACTACCATAAAAAATAACCATTTTAAGTACACAAACACGCAATTGCAGAATTTCGTAGCAAAGGTTTTTGAAACAGGATTAGTTGTCTCATAACTCTGGCATGGGACTACTTTCAACTGAAATATGTTGCAATCCATTGGTTGATCTAACAAATTCAAAAGAATCTCAATCTTCTTACTGTGTATAAATAACGATTTGATTGAATATCAAATGAAATGGAGTTATAAGAGAATGTGGCTATACCTCAGCAGAAAAACGACACATACATCCATGCCTTATCCAGGCTCGAACTTATCCCTTAGATCAGTAGCCATCACGTATCAGTATATCACGATCAGTATACACAGATACAAGTTAGAGTCAAAAGAAACTAACAACCTTAAGAATATTCAAACTTTATTAAAAGTTTATTTCTTTACATTCCATTACGTGTCATTTTAATACAAATGTTTTTTTCAGATAAAAGCTTTTATTTACAGCTTCATCTAAAAAGTCAGAATATACACAAACAATGATAAAAAAATGGCTATTCACAAATATGAAATGACAATCTACATTGTTGTAGATCTACTTAGAATCACAAGTTTCACTTCATTTTTATTTACATTTATAACCATGGATGCCATGCTGGGTCCATTCGGCACAGATTATCATGACTATTTGCAGCTGCCACAAGAGTACTCACTTTACTATCTGCTCCTTCAAATGTAGCCAAATCTAGAAGAAAAATATTTAATTATAAACTATATTAAAATTTTTATGTAACATGACTGTAAAGCTATTTGCACAATAATTATCAAATTTACTTCTGTAATTATATCTTGTACAGATTTCAATTTTGTCCCATAACCGAGTGGTTAGCATGCTTGGCTACTGATCTAAGGGACCTGGGTTCGAGCCCAGGGAAAGGCATGGCTGTTTGTCCACATTGGAATTCCACATCGTGTAATTACTTTTCTGCTGTAGCAGTTTTTTATTTTAGTAATTGTGTATCTGTCTGATAAATAATTTCTAAACCAATCTAACAATATACCGCGAATACCGTAATTTTCCGATTTATTTAGTAAAATGCTATGATCTATTGTATCGAAAGCTTTCTTTAAATCTAAGAACATTGTTACAATTTTTTCCCTATTATTCAACGATTTATTATTATTATTTGCAATTTTGGAAATTAGTTGAATTGTGTTTTTTCCTTTTTGAAAGCCAAACTGATTTTCATTAATTATGCTGTGTTTAAGTAAAAAGTTAAAAACCGTATTATAAATATATTTTTCCATTATTTTCGAAAAAATAGGCAGAATTGTTATTGGTCGATAGTTAGAAAAATCCTCCTTAATACCACCTTTAAAAATAGGTCTTAAAATACCTGTTTTGAGTTCAGTAGGTATGTTCCCAGTAAATATAATCTGATTTATAATTTTTGATATAATATTTAGTAGTGTCTCTTTATTAAATTTTATATGTTTAATGCAAACATTATCGTAACCAGGTGATTTATTGGTGTCTAATGAAGTAATTATTTCATCAGTTAGCTTTTCAGTGATTTCATGTATATAGATAGATTTCAAAACTCTTTGTATCATGGTTGGAACATAATTTATATCGTCTTGGTGATTTGTTTTTCTTATCTGTAAAATTAGTGTATTATAAATGTCATTGTAATTATTTGCTATTTCTTCCACAGATAATTTCTTTTTGGTCATATTGTCAATTATTACATCGTCCGATGATTTTTTCTGTTTTCCTTCTAATATTTCATATATTAATTGCCAGGTAGCCTTCATATCATTTTTTTTCATTATAAGTTTATTTCTATAATAATGTTGATTCTGATTTCTAATCTGAATACTAAATTAATCTGAAATTAATCTGAAAACTAATCCCTGCTTCAGGGATTAGTTTTTTTTTATTGTATTAATGCTATATTTAAGTTAGATATGAATGCCTTAAAGTTGTTTTAACATATGACAATTTTTTAAATAGAAAATTTGGCCAACTGGGTTGCTTTATTTCTAATATGTCTTGGGAGATGAACACCATCAAAATTTTGCTTTGCACATTCTTTTACAATCGATGACTGTATTTGCCATCACTGTTAATTGTTTAAAAAAAGGGTACACAACAGAAACCTTTAAGTAGGCTATACTATATGTCCATCACTGCTATTTGCCTAGAAATAGCTTGTCCTTAAGAAATGCACAACAAAAATTTACTACATAAACTATTTCATACCCTCTCATATCAGCATATTGTGAATCTATCATACGGTTTGGAATTACTGTATGTAGCAATACTTTCAAAACATGTTTAAGGAAAATCAGCAACTTGCAAAATTCAATACTGAGATCAATTTCTCTGACAGTTAAAAGAACCACTGTTTTCTAATAAAAGCAATTTTGTGCACCACACCTGTGGAAGATAGGTATAATTCCATAATTCTTAATTTAAAAAAAAAATGAGTACAAAATAAATTCAGATCATGTAATCAGAACACAGCTGCGTAGCAATTCTTATTACCAAATCCCAAATTTTAGCAATAACTATGGTAAATGCATCAGAAACTATACAATTCCACTTATTGTTAGCTCTTTGCCTAGAGAAGAGTTATCCATTCTTATGTTATCAAAATTTAAATCTGAGACCAAAAATTGGCTTTTAAAATGTTTAAGATAGAGGTACTTTCGTACTCAACATTAATTTGCAGTTATATATATATCAGGACTTCATATGTATGAATGTCAATATGTAACTGATGTATATCAAGTATTTGTAACTGCACATATATATATGTTTCCTGTAGATAAGCTACCCAAACTTCGCAGAGATTTTATTAACATTATTTTAAGAGCTTACTCTATTTTACTCTATTTCTTATATTAACTGTATGTGCTATTTGTAAAGAGTAGGTAGCATTTGTTCGTACAGTCAAGTTCTCAGAGCTTGCTATGATAAATTATGTATATGTATATGCAAAGGAAAATAAAGAATTGTGAAAAAAACAAAATATTCTAGAGTCAAGTATAATCAAAATAAACTTTATCACATTAACATTGTGGATTCAATTGTGGATAATCAATACTTACATTTCATCAACTGTATTTAATTTTTTAAGTTATAATATATTATAAGCTCACCGGACAAAAAAGCTAGTCATCTCCCAACGTAAGAGGGTTACGTCTGTTTGACAGCAACAGAGGGTGCACCAGTAATAAACGCGACCTACAAATAGCTGTGCCATGCGCTATGGGGTTCATACGGTGACAAGAATTAGTTATGTGCCACGTGAGTTGGGTTGCTTTACCTCTGAGCGGCACTTTTTTGAACACCATGGGCTAAACGGCCAGGTCATATGGACCCCGAAGGCTCAGAGAAGGTTGGGGGAGGGGACCCACTGGAACAGCTGTTGGGAGACAGATGGTAGCCCCCCATCAAGGCCATCCAGCATGTTCTTTAACGTGCACAGGGTATGGCTCTCCCGCACACGGGGCCACGGTTTAACATCCCATCCGACGGACGGCGGCCTTTCCAAGCCCATCGGTGTCCCCTATTGACCATGGGCAGGGTGGGGAATTTTGCGGAGATAAATCTCAACGCTGACCCAGCTGGGACTCGAACCTGGGAACTACAGATTATGAGCCTGGCGCGCTACCAACTGAGCCACCCCCGCCCCATGTGCCACGTGAAACATGGGTGGCACCACAGATGTGAATGAGTGGCAAAAAGGTGTTATTGAATTTGGCCGAGCCAAAGAGCATAACGTACAAGAAGTTGCAGCCTTTGCAGGTGTGTCAAAACATACCATCCAAAGGGTCTTCCAGCAGTGGCGTACATTGCAGTCCACTGCTAATCATCACCAGAACTGAAGCAGAAAGACTGTGCTCACTAATAGGGACTGCCGCAGTGTGTGAGGCAGGAATCGCTACAGTCAGTCAATGCAGGCCTACAAGCTGTTTCTGAACTAACACTCCAAAGGGAACTGCATGCCATGGATATCGGGAGCAGAGTACCGTGAAGAGACCCATGTTAACAGCTCTGCACAAGGCTGCACAGCTACAGTGGGTGCAGTGCCACAAAGACATCAATATTCTAAAAGTCAAAATAATCACTTATTTCAGCTGCTTCTGGACTGTCGACTCTTGGAAATGTGTACGTTTTTGCTTGTACTCGAATGATGCGAGGCGACAGGTACATCATAAGCTGCATGAAGTCTTCCATGCAGACTGTGTGCAAGGTTCTGTTCAAGCTGGAGGAGGCTCTGTGATGTTTTGGGAGTGTTTCACATACGAGTAAATGGGTCCTTGGTTGCGGTGATGTCACACTTGAACCAAAAAGGCTAAATGGAGCTACTGGACAACCACATGTTGCTTTTGTGCAGAATCTCCACAGTGAACACCAGAAGGATACCCGTCTTCCAAGATGACAATTGTGTGTTGGATTGGCAGATGAGCATTCTAAAGCCTTTGAATATCTTGACTGGCCCACCAAATCTTCGATTTGAATCCCATAGAAAACTCATGGGACTATTTGGGACAATGAGTGAAGTGCCGTCCCAGTCATCCGGCCAAACTGCAGCACTTGCTGCTGGAAGAGTGGATGAATATTGATGTGCACTACATCTGCACACTGGTGGCATCCATGCCACACAAGATTTCAGCTGTTCTTTGGTCTCATGGAGGCATTATGCACTATTAGATGTCATTCAGCCAGGGATGACTAATTTTTTGTCTGGTGAGCTTAATTTGTTCTGTGTTCTCGTATTTTTTTTTTACAAACTCGAAATCTTTAAATTGTTCTGCTTTGAGGGAAGCAATGTGGCATGCACTGTATGCAGCTTTACAATGGAAGTTCATTAAAATTATTTTGAAATTAATTTAAATTGTAAGATCCAAATTATTGACAGACCAATTTTATAAATTAAACAAAAATTGCTCCAAATTGCAATTAGACAACTGTTATGCAGGGCTTGGTCAACAGAATTCAAGAGACATTCATATAAATATAGACTTGATCAGTTTCTTTTTTAAATTTGATGCTTTTATTATAGTAGTGAATTTTGAAGTGTTTTCAGAAGATGGCACATGGCAGACATACAAGATTATGTGATAAATTCTGTTGTGGTTAACACAGATTACTCACAATAAAAGTGGTACTTACTTTACTTTTTATCTTCCTTTCACTAATTATGTATAATTTAACAATAAGAAAGGAACTCTAGATCAGATCAAGTGTTAAAATCCAGAGAATATTTCTGTGTCTTGAAATGAATTTTAAGAAAAGACAAATTCAATTTACAAGCTAATTATCAAGAATAAAACACTAAACAGTCTGTTTCTAATTGATAAGATATTGTTTACCTTTCAGTTTAAATATCTGGATATTTCAATTTTTCAAATACAGGACGAAATTTGTCATAATTATGTAAATACTTGCTTCTTGTATTTTATCAGATTCTTTTATTAGGGAAATATTCAATCTTAGTCCAATCTTAGTTCAAGTGTTTTAGGGGGGAAAACTTTTGAGCTAGGTGGGATACAAACCCACAACCTCCTGATAACAGTCCTCCTAATAAAGTCAGGTGCTCTGACCACTGAGCTACTGGTTGCAGATCAAGATCTCTTCTATTTCATGATATAAACTTTTTACCTACAGTATATAATTTTCTTTGACTCATGACAGCAGTCTTGTCTGCTCACAGCCTCACAAAGCAGATGACAAGTATGTCACGAGTATAAATTGGATAAATTGAAGAAATCCATCAAATTTTTGTTCTATCAGGGTAATGTTAAATCTTAATTCATCACTGATACCAAATGTTTTAGAAGAAAAAAAGTCTTGAGCTGGACCTACAACAAAACACAAAGTTACTTTTGTTATATCACTTACTTTGCAGTCTTGATGTAATGGCATTTACTGCTTTTGTAACCATGGCAATGAGCAATTCTCCACCCATATCTTGAAGAGAACCACTTGGTTGTGCATCATCTTGTTTCTGAAGAAGAAAAAAAGATTAGGATCTGAAAGCAGATTGTAGCTTAGTATAACATACCTTCATATATTTTTTAATCCTAAATCTTCTTTTGGACTTTTCAACTGATACTTTTGTTTCTCTTTGTGTCTAATTCTTATACATCATGTTTGCTTCTGAATTTAAATTTCCATGATTCATTAAAACTATCTCATACCTGCTACTGAAAAGGGTTAGCGATTACTTCTCTATCGGTGAATCATATTTGATATTTTCCCATATTTTTAAAGAGAAATTAAAAATAGAAACGCTATTTGCTAAAAAAAGAAACAGGAATTAAAAAATTATTAAAAATGATAAATACAATTATAAATCAAGCTTCAAACAAAGATTTTAATTACCTTCTTATGCCATGCAATCATTTCATCTCTAAGTACTGCCCTCAGTAAAGCTTGCACTTTGAAGTTAGGAAGAACAAGACAACGGGCTGCTGCAATCATTGATGCTGTCATTGGCCCACTGACACCAATGGTAGTTATGAATTCTGAGATGTTGGGTGTCAAGCGAAAAGGGACAGGTCTATTGGCATCCAACTCTCCTGAAAGTCAAATTACAGATATGATTTAAAAATAAGACTTCTTTAATTTATCATTAACATCTCTGAACTTCATATTCAATGAATTAAGCTTTAGCATTAAATGCTATCTAATATATATATATAGTTTGTTTGCATGTCTGTCCTCAGAAAAGATAGAGGCAAACTCTAGGTGAACATTGCCTTAACACAGGTGAAAAATATAAGCTACGTGCAAACCCACTGGGGTCAACCAAAGCTAGGGTTAGCAGATTTGAAATTCTTGAAATCCCCATAGACTTAGCATCATCAATGCCCTCTATTACAACATTAGACTTCCACTTAAGAGCAGGAAAAAAAATATGGTAGTGGTGAGGAGGAGCTCACATTATTGTAATGATTTGATTGGTTGGTTGGGGTTTTATGGCACAAGGGCAACTCAGGCCATGTTGTGCCCAACAAGGTGCAAAACACTAAAAATATAAACCTGCAACCAAAGGCATAAAAGACCCATGTAAAATACAAAAATGAACAATGGGTGTATAAGACCTATAACATACATCAACAAATTTAAATATCAAAAAGGTAAAACATTAAATGCATTTAAAATATCTGATAAAATGTAAAAACAAAACAAAAAAACACAGGTGTTAAAGAGTCATCAGGTAAAAGGTGACCAAGTGTAAGGGGCTTGGCCAATCTGTTCTAAGATTGCTGCCACTGTGCTTCCGGCACAGTGGCAGCGACTTTGGTCAGAACAGATTGGTGGAAAAACACTGCTGGAAATCCAAGTATGGAACCAGCAATGGAGAGTTGGTCAGGGGTGTGGCCGACTTGGCAACAGCATCTGCCAAACCATTGCCCCTGATCCCCTGGTTCATGACTAGGCACCCAACAGCAGAAAATGGTGGTTATGACTGCCAGATGATGGAGCTGCTGGGGGGACCTTGGAGAGAACAGGTTGAGGCCAATGCCTCATTGAGATCAAAGCCTGTAGTGAGCTAAGCAAGTAAGTGTTGACAACACACAATGATGCTTAACCACCACGTGGTGCTACTCTGCAGTGTTTTCTATGCTCTATGCTCAGGGTTGAATCTAGGGTTCCTCTTCCTTACACAATCTTCTATTCTTAAATTCTATAAGCTTTCCTTCACAACAGACCCAGGTATTTTCAATAAGAATTCCAGATTAACGCATAATTTTTACACATACTTACTATTTACTAAAATATATGCAAGGGCTACATTATTTTATCAATTATTAGAAAATGACAAATACCACTAATTTTTCTTTTTCAACAAGATTTATTGGTAGGAAATAGAACTTATTGAAGTGATAGTTAACTAATATTGATAAGAAGGATAATATGAAAAAATCCACCTCTGAGACTCATTTAGGACCTCCTGGATATGCTTCAAGTATATTAATTTAAAGTATATTACTATTAGATAAATGGTTATTTCAGCATTAGTTTACCATCAGTTTAAATAGTGTATGGTGTGTCCAGACATCTTGAACAAAATGGTAGTTGTCTCTTCCTACCATCATAACCTTATTTAGGCAAGTGTGAATCACCACCTCTTTAGCTCAATTGGTAGAGCAACTGCCCTATAAACAGGAAGCAGTTTTTCACACTTACCTTCTTAACAAAGATTTATTGGTATGGTATGCAGATCATGGCAGATATGTCAAAAGTTTGGATTTTTTCCATTCTTTGGACACTGATTCCAGCAGGTAAAACACAAGGTCACTGTTACATTTATATTACAGATTTTTCATTATCTTTAGTAGAACATCTCAGTTGCATATTTGATTAAATTTTAGTCATATTTACAGAAGGGAGACAAATTTTTTACCATTTTTTTATACTGAAAGTCAATAGAATAATATATATATAAACTAAATAGGCTGTTTATATGTCAGTAGGGAAACATATCCTTCTTTGCAATTTCCACACATTTTTTTTTTATATTTCATCAGTGCAAACTTAGTCCCACTTTGTAACTGTAATAACTTTTTGTAACCTTTTGATATTTATTGTTCAAAAGCAGTATGCAATGCTTTCTTTAGTGAAGTATATTGTTTATGTATTATTTAAAATATAATGAAATCTCTCTATAGAAACAAACTGTGGAATGAACAATTTTTTTTATTAAACAAGTGTAAATTAATGAAAAAAAATCAAAGCCTTCCAAAAATTTTTTTAAGAAGCTGGTAGCCAGTTAAATTTGAGTCAGCAGAGAAAAATGAATTGGGATCCTGGAGGATATGGAATACATACCAATCAGAAGTGGGGGTCATCCCCCAGAAAATTTTTTTTTTGAAAACTGAGAACTTTTCTCAGTTAAAAATCATAGGGGAGAATAGTTAAATGTTCTTTAGAATGCTTATCAACAACATATTTCTCTTTTGAAACTTATGTTTTTACTTGCCAGTTTAGCACTTTCAAGAACTCTGGGTTCTATCATAGATTAAAAAAAAATAAAAAATAATAAATACCCCTCAAGCATTGCCACAGAGGTCTGACAGCAGCCTGTCAGTTTATATGCCATAGTAGAAGGTCTGAGAGGATGGCAGGACCTTAGCAGAAAAACGACACAAACATCCATGCCTTACCCGGGGCTTGAACCCAAGTCTCTTTGAAGTATAATGTTTATGTATTATTTAAAATATAATGAAATCTCTCTATAGAAACAAACTGTGGAATGAACAAAACTGAAGTGAGCTAAATTCGAATTTTTAATGACAGGGTGACTAGGGAGAAGTCTGTAGGATTAATTTTGGGGTGGTCATGCATTTCGGAACTTGAAGAAATGGGGAGAGGGCTACATGGAAATTGCAATCAATAAACTGTAAAAATTGAAGGTGCGTGTGTTAAAATCAAGGCAATTGGATTGTTTTACCTCTGAGCAGCATTTTTTGCACACAATGGGCTAAATAGCCATGTCACAAGGACCCTGAATCTCAGAGAAGGTTGGGGAAGGGAACCCACTGGTTAGGAGACAGATGGTAGCCTCTGGTGTGCTACTGACTCAGCCATCCCCACCCCAATTCAAGGCTGTAATATTGGGTTCTACTTAAGGTAAAGATTTTAATGCATCATGGAGTTGTACTGAGAAAACTGTGTGGTAAAAATATTTGGGAAATTGCAGGGGTCGAAACCTGTTATAGTAATCTTCTGAACAATTATTCAAGCAGAATGTTGGGCATGTTCCATGGAAACTACCAAGAATAATATCAGCATTTATTGTTAGAAGCAAAACCACTAAAATCTGCCTAAATTATTACATTAAAAATTATTTCTTATATATTAAATTGTATAAGCTTAAAACTGTTATGAAAATATCCCTTACCCTCTCATCACAGTACGACAACTTTTATTTTTAGCTTTAGCTCCTTAGAGCATAAATAGTTTAACAATGCTAATATTGTAATTTTTAATAAATTGAGAGTCTGTAAATGGTAGCTAAGCATAAACTGGAAGGAGAGCTACGTATTAATCCCCAGTACTGATGCATAGAACCAGCCAGGTGTAGCATCTAATGTCCGACCCCACCTTCTTGTGGTGCAGGCCGTTGGTACCTTTCAAAAGAGATATTCTTTTTTGGAAGGGAATGGAAGTGGAGAGCTGCCAGTTCAGTGTGGCCTACTAATCTGGTCATCTATGGCCACTTTTTTTTCTTTTTTTCAACCCTGCTGAGGAATGGTCAACTTCAGTGTTCTGGTGCTGACTATTTATACCCACTGGACTGGTTTATGGATTTGAGCTTGATTATGGATCCTGGACTTGCTGCACTAGTGGGCCTCTGTTGAGGGAGAATCTGCTGCTGTGTTTTCTCTAAGTGAACAGAGGTACAGGATACCTAATATCAGCTGATGGATAATCCTGATCAGAGGCCATCACAGGTACCTGAACCCTCAGCTAGTTGGGCATCGTCAATCCTAAACTGGAGTAGTTTGTCTCAGCCAGGTCTATGGCTCTTGAAAAGGTCCATTTGAAAAAGTGGTGCCTGAAGTTCCAACCAGCATGGGTGGCTTCAACCTTTAGCAGTGGGAGAACCTCAACCCTCATTTAGCTAGTTGGGCAACCCCAAAGCTAAACTGGAGATGTTTCAGGCAAGTCAAGTGGCTATTGAAAAGTCCACATTATAACCTAGATATTCTAGGCTCAGCAAGAGACAAAATTTTACTTTTCAGGAAGGGAGGATGGAAAGCATCTCCAAGGTGTAGGTTTGCTTCCCAGCAGAAACACTAATGGCTCTTCTAAGAGATGCCTGCATTAATGAAAGATTTCATACAGCAAATTTTAAAATAAAAATTAAACACTTGAATGCCATCTGCTGTTATGCCCCCACAGAGGACTCTGATGAGAACAAGAAGGATACATTTTACAGCCAGCTTCAGGATATTTTGAATTCTGTGAAGGAGATATTTCTCTTGTGCTAAGCAACTTCAATGCTAAAGTTGGTACTGACTCTAATCTTTGGGCAGGCGTTTTAGGTCTCTTTGGCATTGGTAGTTCCAATGGCAATGGAGAACATCTTCTACAGGTAAGTAAACTTAATGATTTGCGAATAACTAACACATACTACAAACACCGGGACATTTATAAATATATGGGTGTCACCTGATGGGTTGCACAAGAATATGATTATATTTTAATTAACAGCAAAATGGGCTAGTTCAGTTAGGAATACATACAGGGTATATATCAGATCATACAGGGTAGCCAAAATTGGTCTGAACATTACTTGGTCAAAAGTGTCTTGCAGCTGAAGCTTAAGAAATGTTGTGCTAAGGTTAAAAAAACTACCTTCAACACTGCAGGTCTGAAAGATCCAGATATAGCCAAAGCATACCATGATATGCTGCTACTTAGTCATTATGACAATTGTGGTTTGCTTACTCCTGAAGTTGAGAAAGAATGGTTAAACACGCTTTTCTTGAAACCAACAGTACTCTTTTACATAAAAGGGAACAGAGGAAACAAAATTATTTGAGTGATAAAGCTATGGAACTTACTTCTGAAAGAAGGAAGTGCAGGAATAATGTGAATCAGCACCCTATTAATCCTACAGTGAACTTAATGAACATCTAAAGGATCAGTTAACAACTGGTAACCATCTTTGGTTACCAGTTGTAATCAGTAACCATCTTTGGCTTGATAGCTTGGCTGAAAAAGCAGAGGAAGCAGTTAGACAGCACAACAGCAGGGGGTTGTACCAGATTGTTAATGTTTTACGTGGAAAGAAACAGACAAGTACAGAGGGGATTGAGGGATAAACATGGTAAGGTGGTTGAATGTGAGGATTTTGTGATGGCTAGGTGGGCTGAGCATTTCAGAGATATTCTAAATAATGTGATTATTTCTACTCCCATTGTTTCTAATGAGGATAGATGAATTACTGGCTTTAATGATGGCCTTATATCACATTTGGAAGTCGCATTGGCTATCTCTAAATTAAAACTTCATAAATCCCCAGGGGTGGACCAAATCACCACTGAAGTGCTTAGAGCTGGGAGCATTTATGTTGTCACATGGCTGATCAAATTTTGAATATTTTTTATGATAAAGGTGTTGTTCCTACGGATTTTACCAGAGCTATTATTATTCCTATTTTTAAAAAAGGTGATCGTAGTTCTTGTGACAATTATAGGGGAATTAGTTTATTTTCTGTTCCAGGTAAAGTTCTTTGAATTATTATACTTAATAAAATTAAGAATTTGGTTGATGGACAACTGCGTGATGAGCAGTGTGGATTCAGAGGTGGTAGGGGATGTATTGATAAAATATTTTCACTTAGGCAGATTCTTGAGAAATGTTTAGAGTTTCAGAAACTCGTGGTTGCTAGCTTTATAGATTTCAAAAAGGCTTTTGATTCTGTTGATCGAAATAATTTATGGTTGACTGTTAGATCATATGGAATACCTGATATGTTAGTGTTATTATAGAGAGCTTTCATCACACTGAGTCGTGTGTGAGAGTTAGTACATCTTGCAGCGATTGGTTTAGCATTGCTAGTGGAGTTAGACAAGGGTGCATTTTGTCTCCTTTTCTCTTTAGTTTGGTTATTGATTGTGTTATGCAAAATTCTTTGCAAGGGGAAAGATTTTGACCTTAAATGGTCTAGAGATTTCAAAATTTCTGATTTAGATTATGCAGATGATTTGGCCCTGTTAGCTAATGATGATGGTGATATGAATTCGTTCATTAGGGCTGTTGATGAGACTGGTAATGGAGTAGGTTTGGTGATATACAGCGATACTATGTAGCGACTTCGGATTATGATATAGGGCCATTATTAAAGCAAGTAATTAATCTATCCTCATTACAAACAATGGGAATAGAAATAATCATTGTTTAGAACATCTCTGAAATGCTCAACCCACCTATCCATCAAAGAATCCTCACCTTCGATAACCTTACCATATTTATCCTTCAATCCTTGTGTACCTTTCTGTTTATTCCCACACAAAGCTTTAACATTCTGGTACAATCCCTGCTGTTTATGTTGTCTAACTGCTTCCTCTGCTTTGTCAGCCAAGCTAGTGATGATAATTGATCAGGCAGATAGTGCTTCAGTTGCTTTGAATGGCTGTACTATTGAGCAAGTGTTTCAGTTTAATATCTTGGAAGCTATGTAACAGATACTGGTGATGTGCAGCATGAGATCCATATAGACGAATAGGGATTGCTGCTGGGACTTTTAAGAATCTATGGAGTATGTGAAAAAATAGTGTACAGCTAAAGACTAAAATTAGGCTGTATAATAGTTTGGTTCTTTCTAAGGTTAGTTATGGTAGCAAAGCATGGACCCTTTGCAAGCAGGATAACAAGAAACCTGATGCCTTTGATTATAGATGCTTACGCAGTATCTTGGGCATCAGGTGGTTCAACTTTGTAAGTAATGATGAGATTAGGAGTCTTCACCCTCCTTTGAGTAGCATATTGTGCAGCGAGAGACTGCATTGGTTTGGTCATGTTGCCCATATGCATAGCTGCAGATTAGCAAACAGGATTATGAACAGTGTGCCTAAGGATTTCAGAAAAAGGGGACCTAGGATGCAATGGGCAGACAATGTCAAACAAGACCTTGCTAAAATTGGCCTAGAGTGGTTACTATAATGTAGCCTAAAGTGGTTACTACCCTGTTACTATAATGTGAATAAAACACAACTCATAAATCTGAAGATGATACAATGGTTTGTTCATTATAAATGTTTTAGCCCAGTAATCATCTGTTGATGATTTTTATATCTGAAGATCTGAAGATATTGATCTTTCAAATACAATTACTACACATTATTACTCAAGTTAAGCTTTCTTCTCAGCTCAAAAATAGTACTGTTATTTATTATACTGATGATTTATAAAATACAAAATATAAACAAGCAAGAAAATATTCACCTGTTACATCATCAACATCGAAGCGAAAATAGGAAATGTTCATAAGCCCACTATCTTGGTGAATATACATCATATCAGGATTCAGACGAGTCAAATGCAATACAAATTCTGCAAAGCCTACCAGTGATAACTGAAGAGTGAACTGAAATAGATATATTATATAGCAATATTATATTCTTTAAACACAATGTTCAATACTTTCTTAAAAATTACTATAAGATTGTTAAAATCTTGAAATGGAACATTTTCATAGGCATTTGTAAACAACTTAAATTCACACTCTGCTGAAAAAATTATCTTTATAATAGCCAAAATAAAAAAGCATCTTTCACTAGTTCTCTGAAGTACTATCCTTGATTTAAAAAACAAATTCAAAAATAATTTGATACATGGATAAAAAAATTAAGCTGATATTAAGACTGTGCAAAAAATTGCTACTCACATAAAAGAGAAGGAAAAAACACTAATTTATAAATCAGAATTTTGTTTTGCACAAACACTGCTAAGATAAAAACAAATTTTGATAAGCGTGATGGTGGCTCAACAGTGTATTAGTAATAAATTTTGGGCAGAACAATGAGATCATATCAAAGAAACCAAAGCTTATAGTAAGCTAAACAACTTTGTAAATCCTGAAATAATGACACTAATTGTCTGTCTACTAATTGTCACTAATGAGCAATATATTTAAGTACACTTAGTAGACATAACACTTTACTTAAAATTGTTATACTTGGATGGAATTCAGTCTGGCCTACTTGGAGCAACTTCAAGCATTTAGAGAGGTAGGAAATCGGAAAGTCAACAAAGCAACTAGAAGAGAATTATATAAAAAAAAAAAGTCAATCTCACAAATATCAGGGAAAACATTTAGTTTGTATTAAATAAAAGTTATAATTGCAGATTTGCTTACAATAGTGTTATGCCAATAAGACTGCATAACACTGTTAATAAAAATGATATTTTTATTTTTTGCTATTTGTGGTCTGTAAATGGTAGCTAGGCATAAACTGGAAGGATAGCTGTGTACTAATCCCCAGTGATGATGCACAGAACCGGCCAGGTCTAACACCTAATGTCCAACCCTGCCTTCTCGTGGTGCAGGCCATTAGTACCTTTCAAAAGAGATATTCTCTTTTGGAAGGGAATGGAAGGGGAGGGCTGCCAGTTCAGTATGGCCTACTAATCTGGTCATCTATGGCCACTTATTTCTTTTTTTCCAACCCTGTTGAGGAGTGGTCAACTTCACAGGGTCCTGGTGCTGACCATTTATACCTACTAGACTGGACTTGTTTATGGATTTGAGCTTGATTATGGATCCTGGATTTGCTGCACTGGTGGGCCTCGCTGTTAAGGGAGAATCTGCCACTGTGTTTTCTGTTTGCTTCTGGGTTGTCAGCTCTAAGTGAACAGAGCATGGGATACCTTATATCAGCTGGTGGATAATCCTAATCAGAGACCATTGCAGGCACCTGAACCTCACTTAGCTAGTTGGGCATCGTCAAGCCTAAACTGGAGTAATGTGTCTCAGGCAGACCATACGGCTCTTGAAAAAGTCCACTTGAAAAGGTGGTGCCTGAAGTTCCTACCAGCATTGGTGACTTCAGCCTTTAGCAGAGGAGAACAGGTCTTTGCCCCATGCCTGTGATTAGGGGGCTGTTTGATATTGTTCGCCCTACCTATCTCAATAAACCTAGTTTCTTTAAAAATCCAACTAATCATTTTCTCTCTGTAGGAACGTGGAACGTGAGGACATTATATAGAGATTATTCTCTTGATGTCCTCATGCAGGAATTCCAGCGCTATAACCTAGATATTCTAGGCTTGCAAGAGACCAGATGGACAGGTAAAGGTGAGATACTTAAAAATAACTTTAAATTTCTCTTTACAGGGAGGGAAGATGGAAAGCATCACCAAGTCGTGGATCTGTTGCTCAGCAGACATGCTAGTGATGCTCTTCTAGGATATGAGTGCATTAATGAAAGGTTTCTTACAGCTAAATTTCAGATAAGCATTAAAGACTTGAATGTTATCTGCTGTTATGCCCCCACTGAGGATGCCGATGAGGGTGAGGATTGGTTTTACAGACAACTTCAGGATATTTTAAATTCTGTCAAGAAAGGAGATATTACCCTTGTTCTAGGTGACTTCAATGCCAAAGTTGGTACTGACCCTGACCTTTGGGGAGGAGTGATAGGACCTTTTGGTATTGGTAGCTGCAATGGCAATGGGCAACGTCTTCCACAGGTAAGTAAACTCAATGGTTTCAGAATAACTAACACTTATTACAAACACCACGACATACATAAGTACACATGGGTTTTACCTGACGGGCTGCATAGGAATATGATTAATCAATCATATTCCTAATATATTAATTAACAGCAAATAGGCCAGTTCTGTTAGAAATACCAGGCATATAGGAGAGTTGAAATTGGATCTGACCATTACCTTGTTAAAAGTGTCTTGCAACTTAAACTTAAAAAGTGTTGTGCTAAAGTTAAAAAATTTACATTTAATACTGATGCTCTGAAAGACCCAGTTATAGCTAAAGCTTAGCATGATAGGTTACTTAGTCATTATGACAGTCATGGTTTGCTTACTACTGAAGTTGAGGAGGAATGGGGTCATTTTAAACAGGCTTTTTTGGACACTAACAGTATGTTTTTAGGGAAAAAGGAGCAGAGGAGATAGAATTATTTAAGTGATAAAGCACTTGAGCTTATTTCAGAAAGAAGGAACTACCCTACTAGTGCTAATAGAAAGCATTACAGAGAGCTTAATAAACGTGTAAAGGATCAGTTAGCTGCTGATAAGAATCTTTGGCTTGATGGTTTGGCTGACAAAACGAGGAAGCAGTTAGGCAGCACAACAGCAGAGAGCTGTACCAGATAGTTGATGTTTTGTGTGGTAGAAAATGGACAGGTATACTGGGATTGAAGGATAAACAAGGTAAGGTTATAGAAGGGGAGGATTCTGTCATGGCTAGGTGGGCTGAGCATTTCAGTGATGTTCTAAACAATGTGGTTAGTTCTACTCCCATTGTTTGCAATGAAGAAAGATGCATTGGTGGCTTTAATGTTGGCCCTATAACACAATCTGAAGTTATTTCGGCTGTTTCTGAACTTAAACTTCATAAATCCCAGGAGTAGATGAAATTACTATGGAAATGCTTAGAGCTGGGAATGTTTCTGTTATCACTTGGATGACTGAAATTTTGAATATCTTTTATGATAAAGATGTGGTTCCTATGGATTTTACTAGAGCTATTATCCCTATTTTCAAAAAAGGTGATTGCAGTTCTTGTGATAACTATAGGGGTATCAGCCTATCTCTTACTATAGGTAAAGTTCTTTCCATGATTGTGCTTAATAGAATTAAGAATCTGGTTGACAGTCAATTGCGTGATGAGCAATGTGGATTCAGAAGTGGTAGGGGATGTATGGATCAGATATATTCACTTAGGCAGATTCTTGAGAAATGTTTAGAGTTTCAGAAACCTTTGGTGACTAGCTTTGTTGATTTCAAAAAGGCTTTCGACTCTGTTGATCGTCATAATTTGTGGTTGATTGTGAGATCATATGGTATACCAGACAAGTTAGTTAACATAATGAAAGCTCTCTATAATAACACTGAGTCGTGTGTGAGAGTTGGTAAGGTTTTAGCAATTGGTTTAGCATTACTTCTGGTGTTCGACAAGGGTGCATTTTTTAGCTTGGTTATTGATTATGTAATGCAAAATTCACTTCAAGGGAAAGATTTTGGCCTTAAATGGTCTGGAGATACTAAAATTTCTGATTTAGATTATGCTGATGATTTAGCCCTTTTGGCGAATGATGTTGATCAGATGAACTCTTTCATTCGAGCTGTTGATGAGACTGGTAGCAGAGTAGGTTTGGTTATAAACAGAGAGAAGACTAAAGTGATGAAAATTGGTCAGGCAGGCTGTGATTCAGTTAATCTGAATGGTTGCAGTCTGAGCAGGTGTCACAGTTTAATTACCTTGGGAGCTATGTAACAGATACTGGAGATGTGCAGCATGAAATTAAACAGGTGAATAGGGATTGCTGCAGGACTTTTAAGAATCTATGGAGATTATAGAATCTATGAATATTTTAAGAATTTATGGAGAAATAGGTGTATACACCTAAAGACTAAATTTAGATTATATAATAGATTGATTCTTTCTAGGGTTAGTTATGGTAGTGAAACTTGGACACTGTGTAAACAGGATAACAGGAAACTAGATGCTTTTGATTCTAGATGCTTACATAGTATCTTGGGCATTAGGTGGTTTAACTTTGTAACTAATGATGAGGTTAGGCAAAGGAGACTGCAACCTCCTTTAAGCAGCATATTGTGCAGAGAGAGACTCCGCTGGTTTGGCCATGTTGCCAGTATGGATAGATTGGCTAATAGGGTTATGAACAGTGCCTAAAGGTCTCAGAAATAGGGAGACCTAGGATGTGGTATGCAGACAATGTCAAACAGGACCTTGTTAGAATTGGTGTGCAGTGGCCAGATGCAGGAGATGTAGCTCAGGACAGATATGCTTGGAGAATTAAACTGCATGGTCTGGTTGGACCGCCGTCACCCATGGTTGCTTGATGATGATGATGATCAAAACCAAATTATTGGTGACAAGCTATATACAACTGACAATTTTGTTGCACATATAGAAGTAAACATTTTACTTCTCTAAACAGATATGGCATCATTATGAGCTATCAGTCTTGCTTTTTATCAGTGTTTAAAACTTACTGTAACAAAAAGTGTCAATCTTTAGTTTCAGTCTTCAACTTGAATGCAGTTCATTTATGAGTGAGTCTGTGATTTTTCATTATATTTCTTACCTATGTCAAAAAAAGTAAAACTACCTCTTACAAAATACCTACACCAAGTGATAAATCTCTATGGATATTTTTTCAATGTTTGGAACTAATTAAGGCTATAAGTGAGAGTGAATTAGAATAAAGTGATAGTAAAATAATAAGATTACCACTTCATTTGCTAATGGAATTTTTAACTATTTGGACATTGATGTTGGAAAATGTTTATTAGTAATTTTTCATTGTGAACTGAAAATGATATTCAGTGAAATCTAAAACCATTAAAATCAATGCCCAATGATTCAGAAAATATAGGTGGAGGGTTTTTTTGTTGATGGTTTCCCGATTGGTTGATTATCACCATTTGTCATTTAGAAGTTATGTCGATTTTAGTGCAAATATGTGAATTTGCATAAACTTACCTGATAAAAAGTATTTGATCAAGCACAATCTGACTGGTTGGAAAAGTGTTAACCCTACAGAGAGTGGAGTAGAGATAATTAAAAAAAAAAGAAACATAAGTTTGTATATGTATTAGATTTTTATGACCACCAAAGATTAAATTTCTTACTTACCATCATTCTATTCCCTGTGAATATTAAAACTTACATTGGTAGAAATACAGAACTCAGATGTGTAATAAATGCATCATATCTTGAATACATAAAATGTACATAAGCAGCATGGGAGGATTAAGTGCTATCACAATTCTAAATATACTGTGGGAAGGATGCAATAAAAAATATATAAATATTCTTTCTATTTTACCTGTTTTCTGAAAGTCCAGTAATCTGTGGCTCCTGGATAAGTTTGTTCAGCCCATTCCTTGAACATCACACGAGATACCATGATGCATTGAACATCCTTCAGTATATCACGCAATACTTGATGGCTTGCCTGAGAACCACGAGCCTGTACAGTAGCCAAACGCTCATAATAGCGAGCAAGAGGAGCATCGTATTCAATACCTCTCTTTGAGGAGCGCTATAAAAAAAAAAAAAAGGACAACTTAAAAATTTTAAACAATGCAATGTTTTACTAAAAAATAAATTATAAGTAACATTCGAAGCTACATTATCTCCTTTTCCATTACAGCTAAGTTCTACAGCAGGGATGGGGAAACCCCAGCCCGTGAGATGATTTTTTTTGTGGCCCACCGGCAAGTATACAATCAAATTTTGGTAAAACAAATGGGGAAAATGCGATGCATTCATCTCATTAAAACAAGAGTTTAATTATGTATGTTCTTTAAACATAATTTTTCTTACCATTAATAAAAAGTATTATTTCCAGATCAATATAATCATTTTTTTCATTATTACAAATAGTTATGTATAGAATATATGGTTTCATAGGATTTTTAATATGGCCCTCTTAAAGTCTAGCTTTTTTATAGTGGCCCTCAGAAAAAAACATTTCCCCACCCCTGTTCTACAGAGTCAAAATTGGTAGTTTTTATCATTTTAATAAGAGTAGAGGAACTTTTTATAAGATTAATTAGAAAGTACATTTCAGATTAAAATATATATGTATATAATTATGTAAACAACTACTACAGAGATACATAATTATAAATATCTCACTTGTTTGTAAATATCCAATAGAGATATGGAGGAAGTGTTGTCTTCAACAAGCCTCATCTGTGGGCTGACTGCCACTACTCTTGGTATAGTGAAATTCAAGAATCTACGTGAGGTTTCCTTTTGTTTACCAAGATAATTATTTAACATTCTTAATAGTTGCAAAACTCTTTCTTCTCTCCTTGCATCACTTAAGCATGCATCATTGACAACAAGGTATGGGTAAATCTGGAAATAGATTTGAGGTTTCAGATTTCACTATTTTCAAATAACTTATGCAATCTACAAACTATCAAACACTAGAACAAAAGCAACTTTTGACAACTCTTGTTCTCAAAGAAAAGGAAAATTAATATGTTTCTATTAAAATAACAGTCTATACAAGCAATGTTCAATCAGTCATCAGAAAGTATGTGACAAGTAGAGTATTAATCCATGAAAGAAAAATTCTTTTAAATGGCTGATGTGCTGAATAGAATTTTAAAACAAGTCTGATTGGTCATAAGTTAGTGCACATTAACCTTTTCAAAGCCACCTACAACTGTATTATCGAGGACAAATTGACCATTGACAATGCACACAATGTACTAGCATATAAATCTATTAACAATAAAATTATGCTTAATTTTTTATGTGAACTTGTTGGAAATAAAATTTATGAACACATGCCATCATTCTGGTTGCCTCTCATTACTGTACTACTAATCTTTACAAATTAAAAAATCTTAATTTAACTTTTAGTGCAACCAACATTCAGAAGTCATCTGTTTCAATTGTAATCTCAACTCTGCAATTAACGTTTTTTTTTAGTAAGCTTAACAACATAGCTTTGCAGTGTTTTGAAAACTAACTGAATTCTTTTTCATTCTTTAATTTTAAAACTGTTTAGCAAGTATGCATTTTTTCCCCATTGTCTTTTCCATTTAAAAACTACTTGGCTATTTCAAGAATAATTTTTATCAGTCAATGGATATACAATTAATCAAAAAATTGCCCCACCCAGGAGTAGAAGTACTGTGTCAACTCACCCAAACTTTCCTTCATCACTGTATCACTTACATTCTATATATACTGTGAATACTAGGCTTTCAATGGCCAAACATCTCCAAATTTGTAGACTCTTAATCTCAAAGTACTTCAAATCAAGGACAAGGCCACATTATACATCCATGAAATGGAAGGTAGTCATCAGAAGACTAACCTTATTACTTTTTATTGGTACACTACACACATGCTTGTGACTACCAACCTCCATCTCAATGATGAGCCAATTTTACTTCTGCTGCCATCTATTGGCATACTTTAACAATCCTCTTTTTATTACCTTGTTTCATGCTGCCATCTTGGCATAAAGCATGGAACCAACATCTGAATTCAACTCATTTTTTAATTAACACTGACTATATGAGAGAAAGCCATTCAAATCTTTTAACATCACTGGTTATCAGCCAAATCAGACTTAGGCAGCTCCACTCAGAGAGAATATGCATCATGCTGAGATGAGGCTTCTTCAAACTGGGATCGAACTGAGGAGCCTGAGGGAAGTCAGCAAGTGCTGCTGAGAGGCAATGACTTAATCCACAATGCCAAGAGGCTAGCCCCAAAGGGAATCATTATGATTAAGTACATATTCATTTCCTATCACAATAGCTGACTATTACATTTATGCAAATGCAAGACAGTGACAGATGCAAATGATGGAAAACTACAGGTCTGGCTATATTTAAAATTCTGTGAATGACATGGATTATGTTAGTTATATGGAAGGTTGTTGTGGAAAAGTGGATAGTATACATTAAAGAAACCTGAACATGACCTGTAAATCTGGCTAACATTGAAGGATAATACCATTTGTACATCGCAGGCTTATGTTTAATCAACCCTGAGAGTGAGGAGATTCCATCATAGGTCTATATGATGAATAGCAGTGCATTTGGAATGCAATGCATCAATAGTTGGCTGCTGCTAAAAGCAATAGACATGGGAAGATGTTTCATGTAATTAATCAGGTAAAAAATATACAGATAAAAGACATGGACACCCTCTACCATTTAAAAGTAACACATGAAAAGAAAACTATTACAACAAAAGCTGTGTATGAACAAGAGAGAAAAAATAACCAACATATAAAACCAAAAATCAAAGTAAAAATATTATAAATGTTGAAAATATCAAGTAAAATGCCAAAATCGAGTCATTGGATAAAACATGTCCATTGTAAGGGGCTCCAATATAAAATAACGAATGCTAAAATAAAGATGACATTTGAAGTCAAAAGTGATACAATCAATTAAATTATAATTGACAATCTCAGCATTACTTGCTGACTTTTAAACACCTATAAATCAATAGATGTTTCGTGGAAAAATTTTGCCGACATAGGGGACTTGAACCTGAATCTCTCCAGAAACATGCCAGAGCATTCTAAAAAAAAAAATACCAGCTCCATCTTTTTTTCACTAGGTATGACTTTTCACTTTTTCCCATGATATTCGGCACCTACACTTGGTGGCATCTATGATCTTGGGTGGAAACTATTCGTTTTTTCAGTGCACTGAGTAAGATGGAAATAATGAAGTCACACACTATTTAGCATTATTAATGATTTAAACAATAATTGACAATCTCAGAGTTGCCTGTTGACTTTTAAAGTATGTTTTATAGTTAAAACAGTGTCACAAAACATGCACCTAATTTAATCACCTGCTTGTAGAAGATAAGAATGTCACACATATACTGAAAAATATTTTTTGGATCTAAGGGTTATGAATAATTTTTTTTTAAGGCCAAGCCTTGCATTACAAGCATGAAGCTGCTTTTAGTATCTCCATTGCAAACCTACAATATTTCATAAAAAGTTCTGCTTTACCATTAATGGGCATTTTTAGAAAAACTATAGAGCACTAATGACTCCATTTCTTTTAAAGATCTTGTCTGGAAGAAGGTTTCTTTGTCTCTGCAGTGCCTATTTTTGATTAACAGTACTGTAAGCCAAAAGAATGGTGAATTTGTATGTGATATGTTAAACTAGGTGAACTGTTGTCTATCATGCAGATTAAAAACAGGTTACATTTCAAGTAAGGATATACACATTAATAAAGTAATAACTGGTATAACAGCAGAATATATTTCAGTATTTATAATTCAAAAATGCCATAAACATTTGACCTAAACATGCGTTGCATTCAGAAACAAAACTGGATAAACCTGGAATGCATCCAAATGCAGTCTTCTATAAAGCTTTGGGTTGCTTTACTTCTGAGCAGTATTTTTTTTGCACACAATGGGCTAAAATGTCGAGATCAAAAGGACCTCAAAGGCTCAGAGAATGTTGTAGGGGGAGGAGACCCACTAGACAGCTGTTAGCCTCCAATCAAGGCCATCCAGTGTATTCTTTAATGTGCACAGGGTATGGCTCTCCCACACACAGGGCCACAGCTTAACAATCCATCTGATGGAAGGTAGACTTTCCAAGCCTATCAGTGTCACCTACTGACTGAAGGCAGGATGGGTTTTGCAGAGGTAAATCTCAATGCTGGCTCAGCAGGGGCTCAAATCTAGGAACTGCAGATTACAAGTCTGGTGTGCTACCAACTGAACCACCCCTACCTCTAAAGATGCAAAGTAAGTAAATATCTGAAGATTAATTCAAATGACAAGCTGCATTTTAATAGTCATAATAGTCAGTGCTGGAGAAAAATACAGGATGCAAATATCAGCCAACTATTTAAAAAAAAATTTCTGATGTCCACTTGAATCTAAATTTAAACCTTGAGGAAACTGGAAACAATTTTAAATGGAATATATGTTGAAGGAAAGTAACAACTTACCTTGCCATTATGGCCTTTTATATACAATCTACGTGCTGCAGTATTGTGCTTTTGTACTATGTCAACTCTTGGCATAAATCTAGAAATCCGCACATAATAATGGTTCTGCTGGAAAAAAGAAACAGCTTTACTTCAAAACATTTGGAATGTAAATTTTTTTTTGCTTTAACAGTGTACAAAGCTGCTTTATTATTATATCTATTAAATTTATGTTCTTATCTGCCGTTAGAAAGTATTTTTATGGGCATGTAAGTAAAGGTTCAATATAATAGCAACTGTAAATATTTCACACTATGCCCTTGGACAACTGGAAACTGAATGTGTAAAAATGCTACATAGCAATTATATAACATCTATCATTTCCAACAGAAAATCAGTATTTATAATATGTTGAATAGTTTCATAGCCTTATAATAGTTGCAACAAACCATAATTATCCAGTTTGAGAGAAAATGGTTCATGGAACGTGCGAAAACTGTTTCAACAAGGAATCAAAATAGGAAGCCCTATTACTTGACAGTAGCACAACAGGGAGGCTATGAGATTAAATCTCCCCAAAGGGAAATGGACTATATGAATCGATGATAATCTTTAATTTTAAGAATAACAATCTCAGTACTAAAAAGGTTTGCCAGTTATAGCAAATTATATTTGTTATAACTGGAATCATTCACTGTAATGTTATCTGTTTTAAAACACTTTAAATAACAATGACTCAAGCTTCTGACAGAAGAGCCTGAAGCATTTTAGGCTAATAAAAATGATATGCAGTCAGGGCTGGATTTCCCACAAAGCATATTAGCCACTTGTCCAGAGGTGCCAAAGTAAAAGGCATTCAAGTGTTACATTTTGTTTATTTAAATAACATTTTTTTTTCCTTTTCAGTTCTTAGAAGGAGTAAAAAAATAGTTGCAAATATCCATGGTTAAAAAGCAGTTTGAAGAACTCACTCTCCAGCCAATCAAATTTACTTTTAAACAATATGGAGTTTGAGGATACATATTACATTATCAAACTTATTGGACACTTCCCCATTATGTGAATGGAAAATCACTTTTAAAGCACCATAAATTTGAAAATGAGCTTCAAAAGAAAAATGCCATAGAAGATAAATTACAGATCTTAGATTTATCCAAATCTCAATTTTTAAATAATAATAGTTTAATATTTAAGAGGTGCTGAAGACTGAATATTTGACATCAGATACTACTGGCATGCTTGTCTGAAACAGTAAGTAGTTGGTGGTAATTAAAATACAACTTATAAATTCCCATATATTTTAGCAAACAATTTGTTATAATAACACCATGTTATTTCTTACAACTAGTAACTAAATGTTTCAGCTTACAAAATATTTTTCAAAATAGATTCAGGGTTTTTTATACAAAAGGCTTATTTTGAAAGTTTGAAAGCTGTAGCCAAAGCTCCCTATCACAGAACAAGGAAGTGTTCCAATACTTTGATAATTTAGAATAGTTTTATTCTCAGAGCAAAAAAGCAAATAAAAAAATGAATAATTTGATTTTTAAATTTTACTGCATACCATATAAGCTCACCAGACAAAAAATTGGTCATCTCCCATCGTAAGAGGATTATGTCCATTCAACAGCAAGAGAGAACACATCAGTAATAAACATGTCCTACAAATAGCTGTGTTGTGCGTTACGGGGTTCATACAGTGACAAGTGGTTGTGTGCCACATGTGTGTTAGTCACTCAGTGAAAAATGGGTTGCGGCCAAAAGATGTGAATGAGTGGCAAAAAGGTGTTATTGTGTTTGGCTGAGTCAAAGGGCATATTGTACAAGAAGTTGCTGCCTTTGCAGGTGTGTCAAAAAGTACTGTCCAAAGAGTCTTACAGCAGTGATGTACATCGCAGTCCATTGCTAATCATCGCCAGAACTGCGGCAGAAAGACTGTGCTCACTAATAGGGGTTGCCGCAGTGTGTCATGCAGTGTTAGGGCAAACCACTTTGCAATGAGGCAGGAATTGCTCCAGTCAGTCAATGCAGGCCTACAAGAAGCTGTTTCTGAATGAACACTCTGAAGGGAACTGCATGTCAAGGATATCTGGAGCAGAGTACTGTGGAAGAGACTCATGTTGACAGCTCTGCACAAGGATGCAATGGGCACAGCACCACAAAGACTGGACTGTCAACTCCTGGAAACTTGTGATCTGATCAGATGAGTCACATTTTTACTTGTACTCGAATGATGCAAGGCGTCGGGTACATCATAAGCCGCATGAAGCCTTCCATGCAGACTGTGTGCAAGATTCTGTTCAAGCTGGAGGAGGCTCTGTGATGTTCTGGGAGTGTTTCACATAAGAGTAAATGGGTCCTTTGGTTGCAGTGATGTCACACTTGAACCATAAAGGGCTATATGGAGCTACTGGACGACCACATGTTGCCTTTTGTGCAGCATCTCAACAGTAAACACTAGGATACCCCAGTCTTCAAAGATGACAATTGTCACGTGCACAGGGCTCGAAGTGTGTGGGATTGGCACGATAAGCATTCTGAAGCCTTTGAACATCTCAACTGGCCCGCCAAACCCCCAGATTTGAATCTCCATAGAAAACTTGTGGGACTATTTGGGGCCATGAGTGAAGCACCGTCCCAGCCACCTGGCCGAACTGCGGCATTTGCTGCTGGAAGAGTGGATGAATATCGATGTGTGCTACATTCACACACTGGTAGCATCCATGCCAAACAGGATTTCAGTTGTTCTTTGGTGGCATGGAGGCATTATGACTATTAGGTGATATTCAGCCAGGGGCGACCATTTTTTGTCTAGTGAGCTTATTAGAATCATTTATACTATGTACAATATTAATTTATTACATTAAATTTCACATCATTTGGCAACTAAGATGTATTGCCTACCATTAAAAATTCCGCATCCCTCATAGTTGTGAAAGAAAAATTAACTTTTTTTTATAGAACACTAAAAAAAAACATACATAAGTGAACACTACACTACTGCTTCTTTTGCCTAGAGTTGAGCAAAGTATTAAATCCAGCCCTAAATGAAATTAAATCTAGTGCTACTTATAACCAAATGCTTGAAAATTTATATGGAAATTATATCCTTAGAAAGACATACTCCTATTCACATTAAATGATAGAACTATTAAAAACTATACTAGAATTGCACATATACAAGTTGTATCTTTTAATACATGTTTACCTGTGAGACTCCAAATTTTTGGTCATTCTCCTGATTTTTAATTTACTTCTATTCCAATCCCCTGTTTTACCAAAATTTTCAGAAATAATGATAAGAGAACAAAGCATAAAATCCATTATTAAGAAAATTACTACTTTCTTTGAAAATTTAACTTAATGAAGCTAAAAACAATGAGGATTTTATAGGAAATTTTTACTTATGAAAATGAATTTTTCAGTTAATTGAAGTATTTTCTATAATACTAAATTATTAATAATTTAAATATACAAATTCCTATTACCCGTGGTAAAAGGAACTCTCCTGGCAATTCTACTTCAGCAGTTTGTTGGGAAAAATTGCTCAAAAACCTACATTTTTCTTCAATCAAAAATGACCTAGAATGAGATTTTATACATTTTTATGCTCTTTAACTGTGCAAAAATAAGACAATATTTTTAACATGGAGTATTTCAAATACGTATAAGTAGGAAACAATGACTTGTTAACACATTTTAGATCTAAACATTGTATTTCAACAAACATAATTAAAACCAAATAATCTTTCAAACTTTACAAACTCTAAACTGAAGTTGGCAAACCAGTTTTTCATAACAGTAAAGTCAGGGAAACATAACAAAATTAGTCATTTTCTATCAGTGCAAAATCTATATAATAATAAAAGGTGTCTGTGTCAGCCATAACTCATCAGGAAATCATAGTAGACACTTCATATTTTTGGAGAATGCTTCTGGTTGTGGTTCAGGCTGCATGGTACCAAATTTACTGTTGAAAGTCCAAGCTTGCTAGAAGCATTTGGGTTGTTTTACCTCTGAATGACACTTTTTAGCACACAATGGGCTAAATGACCAGGACACAAGGACCCCAAAGACTCAGAGAAGGTTAGGGGGAGGGGACCCACTGGAACAGCTGTTGGGGGACAGATAGCCTCCAACAAGGCTATCCAGCATATTCTTTAATATGCACAGGATATGACTCTCCTGCACATGGGACCATGGCTTAATGTCCCATCCGACAGGTGGCAGCCTTTCCAAGCCCATCTGTGTCCCCTACTGACCGTAGGCAGGGCGAGGAATTTTGTGCAGATAAATTTCAATGCTAATCCAGATGGGACCCTAACCTAGGAACTGCAGATTATGAGCCTGGTGCACTACTGACTAAGCCATCCCCCACCCCTGCTTGAAGCAAAAATATTTACCATGCTATTCCTACAGCAAACAATAATCACTGTCAAAGTTATTATTGCCATTTACTGCTCCCTAACTGAGAACATGAGTCATAATAACATTTAAATCTGCTACCATTGCCAGATTCCCTACATTTCCAAAGACATTATTTTAAGGCATTCCATTGCAGGTAAAGACCTGATTTTTTAATCCAACACAGGGTCAGAATGGTGAATGCATCTAAGAAATTTGGGGCCATTCAATCAAGTATGTCGGGAATTGCAGAACACCAAAATCTGTTGAAATAAAAATTTTGATAGTTTGCAATGAAGCCACTGGCTGTGAGAATGCATGCTAAGTCAGCAATGACCTTTGCAACATAGAAGTTCTTTGTGTTTAATCTGTGCTAAAATGTTTGGCAGAGAATACTCATAAAACTAACCTTTTAGTGTAGTAAAAAACAAAATATGCATATTAATGGAAAGCCACGAGCCAAGTAGGAACCTGATTTTTAAACCAACTACCTGAGCACATGAAGAATGCCTTACAGGAAATTTGGGCCATGCAGTCAAGTATCATGGGAGCCACAGTACAGCAAAATCTCCCATAACGGAAATAAAAATCTCTGTAGTATAGGTAGAAACTAAGCCACTGGGTATGAGGCGAGTGCCGACATCAGCAATATCTCAAGGAAATGCTGAGAAATTTAAATTTTCTTCGTGTTGAATCTGCGCTAAAGTGTTTGGGGGGGGGGGGGGGGGTAATACTTACAAAACTTAATTTTAGTGCAGTGAAAATAAAATTAAAGTGACACCCAGGCTGTGTCGGGTGTCATTCGGCTGATCACTAATAAATTCCTGTACAATGATATCAATATATACAAGTACATGATTTGATGTATCAAGTGCTTTAGGAAAATTAATTTCCAGTAATAGGTAATATAATGGAAATTAGTGGAATATTTAGACAACAGATACATCAAAAAAAATTATATCCAAAAGTTTTAATATTTGAACTGTAAATCTAGCAAGTATGCATGATTTAGGTTAAAAATATTCTGATATGAAATGCAGCCTATTTAATTTCAACTTTAATAATTATTACAATTTAAAAATTGCTACTCCTAACAAATGTATTTTTTGCATAGCTTATTACAATCATGGAAATCAAAACTATACCTTTTCATCTGAATTAAAATATTAAAAAGTTTTTTTCACACTGCCAATAAAAAATGTCTAAATATAAAACCCAGTTTTTTTTTTAATTTCTTATTATGCTAACATAAAAAAAAAGAAACATTAACTTCTGCCTTTTTGAGAACAATAAAAATGATAAAAATTAATCAGTCCATGTTACAGTGTTTTGCAATTTAGAAAATTAGAATCTAGAAAATGAAACTAAAGGTTCCAACACACTTCACAAAAAAACTGACAAGAGTCAGGTAGAAATTGTATGTATTTACATATAAAATTTCCTTGCTGATTAAATTTCACCATCTCTTTGCTACAAAGGAGCATTTCTAATAATTTTTTCATGTTTTATTGTAATACACATTCTTTGGAAGTTTTTTGGTTGATTTGATTTCATGCAATATTTCTCCAATCTTTCCTATTACAAGGTGTAGTTTTTAAAATAGTCCAGCAGTTGGGTGACTGCTTTTTCATTTCCATAGTTATATTAAAATTGAGACAATGTTTCAAACAAGGCATCATAAAAAAAACCCATGGTTGGGATGTTTTACCTCTGAGTGGCACTTTTGTACACACAATGGGCTAAATGGCCAGGTCACAAGAACCTTAAGGCCTCAGAAAGGGGTATTGGGAAAGAGTCCCACTTAATACAATAAGATGTTAGTTGATGCCTTCTGTCGACCATCCATACTGTTCTTTTATATGCACAACTTATAGCTCTCCAACATAAAGGGCTACACTTAAAGTCTCATCATATGGATAATGGCCTTTCCAAGCCCATCAGTGTCCTTTTTCACCAAGGGCCCAGTGGTTACTAGGAGATTATTTTTAATGTTGGAACAGTTGGGACTTAACATTATAAGTCTAGAGTGCTACCAACTACTTCAACCTCTGTCCCATGATCAGCTATTACTTAGTCATATTTCCTTGATGCACAATCCAATATTTACCAGAAAAAAAAAGTTTCAAAGAGAATAAAGCTTTTTATTTACTGACTTTTTCACTCTTTAAAAGTTTTAATTTGAACTAATGGGTGACTGGGAAAATGCAAATATCAGCATTTTATTCGTACACTTACAACATAAAAAGTACTTCTCTTTTATCACTCAAAATGAAAAAAGTTGCTTTTCTCACCTCTCTCAAGAAAAGGGGTATGATTGTTGCTGTCAGTGTAATAATGAATATAAAGCATAAATAGATCACTTGCAATATTTGTTAAAAGTTTTATATTTGCCATATTTAGTGCCCTCTAATGATGCAAAAACTATCTGAGGATTTGAAAACATAAAAATTTCATTAGCAACTTTCACAACTAAAAAAGTATTTTCTATGTACAGTACTATGCAAATTAGCTGGGACAAGCATCAAGAAGCTGCATAAGGAGACAGGGTCCGTGGACACATCCTGTAAAGGACATTGTGGAAGAAAAAGAAAAACCACCCTTACAGATGATAGTCTAATTCAAAGAATTAGTATCATAGACCCGAAGAAGACCAGTGGAGACATCAAAAGGGAGATTGCATCTCATGAGATTAATATAGATGCTTCCACCGTATGTCGTTGCCTTCTGGAGTGTGGCCACTGAGCTCGATGCCCCTCTAAAAAGCAGCTTTTGACACCCACTATGAAGGAAAAAAGGCTATCCTGGGCAAAGAAACATTGAGACTGGACTGTGGAGAATTGGTAAAAAGTGATATTTTCCAATGAAACCCACTTTGAGGTGCATGGCTACAGGTCAAATTTCGTCCACCACTCGTCTGCTGAACCTCTTTGATCCGGCAATCCCCCAAACACCCACCCAAGGTCATGTTTTGGGGATGTTTAATAGCTTCCGGGCCACAGACGCTTCACCCCATTGAAGGAATGATGGACAGTAAAAAGTACATAGGTATTCTGGAGGCGAAAATGGTCCCAACACTGCAAAAGCTGTTTCCTAACGGCGATGGGTTATTTCAACAGGATCTGGCTCCATGCCACAATTCTAAGCTTGCTAAGAGCTTCTTTACCCAGCAACATTTGAAGGTATTGGAGTGGCCAGGAAATTCACCCGATCTAAACCCCATTGAAAATTTGTGGGCCATTATTAAAGCATGCATATCTAAGATGGATTACATGCCAAAAACCAAAATGATAGAAAGTGTCATGAAAGTGTGGTACCATGACCCTGAAGTGAAGGAGATGTGTGGAAAGCTAGTGGCATCAATGGTTGGGATGTTTTACCTCTGAGTGGCACTTTTTTGCACACCATGGGCTAAATGGCCAGGTCACAAGGACCCCAAAGGCTCGGAGAAGGTTGGGGGAGGGGACCTACTGGAACAGCTGTTGGGAGACGGATGGTAGCCTCCCATCAAGGCCATCCAATATTTCATTCATTCTTTAACATGCACAGGGTATGGCTCTCCCACACACGGGGCCACGGCTTAATGTCCCATCCGATGGACGGTGGCCTTTCCAAGCCCATCGGTGTCCCCCTACTGACCATGGGCAGGGTGGGGAATTTTGCGGAGATAAATCTCAACGCTTGAGAGGGTGGAAGAAATAATTAAAGCTAAGAGGGGTCCACATTCACTATGAACTATGTACAGTATTAAACAAATAAATATTTTAGTTGTGTCTTTGTTACTGCATTTTCCTATTGTCCCAACTAATTTGCACAGTACTGTAGCTCTTAAAAAAGTTTAATTTTCCCAACCACTGTCAGACTTTCTAGACAGTTTTACATGTTAGAATGTCTTGAAGCAATTCTTTTCATAATGTCAATGAAAATTTATCTTTCAGAGCAAATTAACTTATTATGCAAATTATACATGCAATTTATTGTTCAGCCAATGTTTGGAGTTACTTTTCTTCAACTAAGTTTTAAATTGAAAGCAATTAAGCTGGATTACACGAAGAAAAATTTGAATAAAAAGCTAACTTACTTTGGCAAGAGTTTGGTTTTTGCTTCTAATATTTTAATCCATTTCTTTAGTTTATTTATTAAATTATGGAGTTTCATAGCACCAGGTGCACTGAAAAATAAGAAGTAATTGTGTTAAAGATGTATTAGCTAAGAGTTTAAAAATTGGTAGTTTTAAATAGTAATGTATACAATAGTGAAATTTTACACCTGTGTGAAACAGAGGATTGGAATAAATACTTAAAATATGGGAATGAAAGTATAACTTAACTATTCCACTGTTCCTTAAATGAATAATGAAATGAAAGTAAAAAAATAACACTGCCACATACATAAAAACAAAAAGGCAAATGGTACAGTTAGCAAAGAAAAATTATCATTACAATATAAAGTATAATTGCTTAACTTTTAGTCTAGTGGCAAGACCAGAGATCAATGTCAAAAGGAGATGGATGGTACATGTATAACCACTATGTTCAAAATGATTACTATTTCTACTGGCATTCAACAACCAAATAATATTATTCCATTCTCTCTATTACAATAAATCTTGAATATTCATCTAGGTTACATTCTCAAAGCCACTATTAATAACCAAATGACAAACAATGGCTCAGATGACTTGTGTGTACTACATAGTAATAACAAGTATATGTATTCTTACTGCATTTTATTTATTTAACAATTATTTATTCATTGATTTCATCCATTTAGCTTAAAAAACTTTTTTTAATGAATACTATTTTTCATAAAAAAATAAGTTTCTATAGTAAACATTATATAATGAAAGTTATACACAAATACAGTTACATTTGAGTTTGGGATCTTCTGTCTGTTACTCCAAGATATTTATTTTGTTCTGCATTAGGTAACATATTTTCATCAACAATACTTAAATAATAATTGAAAATTTGTATGTATACTTGAATAAATGATTAAAAAGCATCATTAAACACTGGTATAAAATCTTATACAATAGATTCGTGTATGCAAAAAGTGCAGCACAAAATCAATGAAGATCATTCACGAAGTAACATCAATCATAATCAATGAAAGTCATTCACGAAGAAAATGTAGTTGATACAGTGGATACATTTTCAATTCATTCACAATTTAATATCATTGGATAAACTTAGTTCCCAATAGTAGGAAATGAAGGGCCTAGATGAACAAACTTTATGGCACTGTTATGAAATGCTGAAGGACAACTTCATGGCTACATCACCCACAATTTTAAAAAAACAAGGGATGCAAGATTTATCACTATTTTGCTGAAGAATGTAGTACATTTCAAAATCTAGATACTTTGTGTGTGATATGTTTATGTCATATTTTACAATGTTATTCTCACTTATATTTTTTAAAATTGTGTGTGATGTAGCCATGAAGTTGTTTTTCAGCATTTCACAACAGTGCCATCAGGTTTGTTCATCTAGGATTAATCCTTCATTTCCTACTATTGTGAACTGCATCTCTAATATTAAATTGAACTTTTCTGAATGATACCTTATGAGTTATGACATGCCATAGATAAATAGACATATTTTATTATGGACTTCTGGTAAATCATAAATATGATTATGTTAAAAAGATAGGGCAAGCAATAAATTAATGAAACTTTGAACAACAGAGACAATGTATTTTGCAATATAATCTGATTAATTTTACTGTGTACATAAAAATATTTCAGTTTCCTAGAGAATTATACAAAGTTTAATTCTTCCACTACCATAACAGCCCAAAATGGCCCAAGCTGCAAGTAGAAAGTAGTAGTAAAGAGTATGGATCGTTTGGATGAGTTCATTTAAAATCTCAGCTGCTTTGGGCTGTTATGGTAGTGAAAGCTTAAAGATAATACACTTAAATATTCGAACAATACATCTATACTTACTTGAAATCAAAGTCAGCAGTGAACTGTCCTTTCATTTTTTGGAATACTGGATCCTGAGCTGTAGCTTGTGCTCTACGTGCCAGTGATTCTGAAGCAGCACTTGAAAATGTAGTTGATACAGTGGATACATTTTCAATTCCCACACCAAACGTTGATACTAGTTTCTTGACAAAATTCAAAGTATGGGGTGTTACAGTTGCATCTGAAACAGCTCCTCTATTTTCAAAAGCAACAGCATAACACTTCGCTAATCCTTGTCTGAGTTGCCTTAACACTTCTTCATAACCATTTTCCCTAAACCATACCATCTGAAAACATTATAAAACCACATAAATGTCTCATAAATCATTTCAAAGGTGTTAATGAATGAATTTCAGATTTAATGCTTAGGTTAAATTCAAAACATACCAGTTTCATTTACATTATACAATCTCTATTCAATATTGACCTTGCTTCTTTCTCGTTAAGCTGATTGCAAAAAGGACCTTAAATTTTTTTTTTATCATTTACAGTTTTTCAGAAAATTTATATTTAGGGTAACAAAAAGTTTATTGTATTTTTAAGCTTTTCAGCTAAATGTCATGTCTTTTTGGAATGACATTCTGGTAATATTACATCAAGATGTCTACAGACACTTCTCACCAACTTTCTTGCAAATTGGGCAGATAGTATATAAGCTATTGCTGTTTTCTCTGAGTGAGATAATCAAATGAAAGAAAGCCACTATATTATATGATTAAAGAATGGCCACTTCAATGAGTTTTGAAGTTTTAAACTTAGGGATGAACAACTTCTATGAGCAATGCCATAGTGAAATATTACATCTACTTATGGAAGAAATAGCTAATGCTTAAAAAGTAGCGAGATAAAAGATAACACTAAAAACGCATTTTCTACATTCTCACTTTTTTCCACTGAAACTGGAACCATTAGTGATGAGCACAAGAAATGTTTCACCAGGATATATTTCTCTTATGAATAAACAAACAAAGGCAAATGGAGCCCAAGTTGGAATACAGTGCAAAGTGCTGCCAACTGCTGGTGGACACTGAAAAGGAAAGACTCAAATAATTTTAGAATAGTTCAAAGTGATATTTTATATTAAAACTACTAATTATTGCAAACTATTAAGTAGAATTTTATTTGCCTTTTCTATTAGAAGCTGCAAATGAAAAATAAAAAATCCTAGATTATTTCTGAGAACAGCAAAGAAAAAAAAAAATAACAGCTTACTTCCATTAAGACACTAGGAAGTTTTAATTAGTTTCTCAGTATTAATCAGTGTAAATCCAAATAAATGAGATTAAAATGCAAAATTAAGCGAACAGTCCCCCCTCCCACCCCATTAAGCAAAATATTAAAGGTTGCTTCAAAACAAAATTTATAACTTGCATTGTAAACAAACTGCTTTGCAATTTTAAGGAAATTTATAACAAAACTTAAAACAAATATCTGGCCAATCTGCAAGAAAGTTGGTGAGTTGGTCTGTATGATGTAATATTGAAAGTGTAATAAAAGTCCCATCATCCTATCCCTGAAAATGTCGCAAAAGTGTCAAAAGTAACATCCCAGTTGAACACAACTGAGGACTAATAAGATGTATTATTATTTCTCACAGCAATATATACCTCATGATGGTGCCTAATATTGTGTAAGGTTATCTAAAAGTGTAGAAGGTATGGGGTGCTTATTCACTTACTAGGTCTACTTGCAGGTTCTCGTGAGTCTAGAGAGGAAAATCTGGGGATGCAGCATGCTTTCTAGAGCATCCCAAACATGTTCTATGGCATTGGTTTCCAACTGGTAGACAATGAACGGCTTTTGCATGTTTTTCAGTATTCTTGCTACAGTTAAAGTAAATAAAATAACAACCCTGATTGGTAAGATCAAACCTAAAAATCTGCACAATATAATCTTTGTATTTCCTTTTCTAAGTGAGATTTTTGCACAATTACCTTCATGTAGAACACATGATCAAAATAATTCCTTGCATAAGATATATCATTCAAGATTCTGAATACAGTATACATTTTGAAACTAAGAAGTGTTAGTTGGAAAAAAAACTTTGCAAGACCAATTTAAGAAATAATATCAGTTTTATCTTCATTCTTATAATCCTATTAAAAAAAATTGCATACAAATACTTTTTTTTTATCATTAGACAGAATGCTCTAAGCTTCAGTTTTTGCAACTTGTCCAATTTGTTTAATGCACAGTAAAAGAATTCCATTCAGGAATATAAGAATCCAAAAGAACATATGTTTTGTTACATTACAGAAATACCAGAATAGAAATCTGAGAAAAGAGCAAAGTCTTACCTGATCTACTATCCCTTCCAAAGAAGATAATACTGTTGGATGAAGATCTCTTTGCATGTGCATGATGCGACTGCAGCGCCACATTGCTGCTGTAGCTTTAATAGGACCAGATTCAGAAGGTTGCTGAACATTTCCTTGGGAATCTGGAGATCAAAAGGTAATTTGCACTGATGTAAAAAAAAAAGCTATACAATAAAGATCAATCATTGGAACATTAATTATACAACAGAAAAATTTGGAATTATAAATGTGAAAATGCTCATCTGCAAGAAATTTAAGAAATACAAGTAATATAGACTTAAATATGAGGTAGTACAATAATAGATCTGATCAAAATAATAGATCTGATTAAAGGAAAAAACAAAAACTATGCAGATATGTTCTGCAAAATGATTTTGAAGAACTTTATTTTAGTTTGCTAACTATTTTTCCTGTGTGAAAATTTCTTAGTTACAAATTAAGTAACAGCAATTCCCTGCTTTAATGTGGTTTGCCACAGTGTTTAAATATATCTCAGACTTGCTATAGTATACTAGCTGGGAATGTTAGTGAATTCTCATGCCTGGCAGCCTTGCACTAAACAGCAGTTTTTATAAATCAATGTTCTGTACAGGTGCAAAATGCTTCTGTTGCACTTTCCTTTGCATTAAATCAAATCCTTTAAATTGTCTTTTAATTGTAATCCTTCAGTTGTTAAAGCCTTTGAATTGTTTGCATTAACCCTTTAAAATTTACTGAGTTCTAAATGCAAATGTTCATTTATAGCAGGTAATGTTGAAACGATTGCAAGGAAAAGTTTAACTTTGTCTTCAACCCCTGTCCCAAAGTGTAGAGTTTACTCTTGTTGTAATATCCACCAGCAACATCTGTGTCTGTCTCAACTGAAAACTTCATTCTTGATCCAGGCAGACCATCTCCCATGTTTGAGGATCCTAATATTGAAAACTTACTATGATGGTTCTGGCATATCCAGTCAGCAACTCTATCAGTGATCTCAATAATATTTTGTACACAGCTGCCCTAATTTTAAAACAGAATTCCTACTACAGTATCTACTTCTTTACTAATTCAATATACAGAAATTTATTTTAATTTTGTAAATTATGCTAAATGTAGCATAGTTAGGGTTCCCTTGTCTGGATTTGGATTGTTTTCCTGCACACAATGGGCTGGTCACAAGGAGCTCAAGGGCCCAGAGTAGGTTGGGGGAAGGGACCCACTGGACAGCTGCTAGGAGACAGATGGTAGCCTCTCATCAAGCAAGTTCTTTAACATGCATAGGATATGGCTCTCCTGCACAGTGGGCCATGGCTTTACGTCCCATTCGGCAGACAGTGCCTTTCCAAACGATCAGTGTCCCCAACTGATTGAGGGGGCTGGGTAGTGGTTTTGCAGAGATAATCTCAATGCTGACCCAGGTGGGACTCAAACCTGGGAACTGCAGATCAAGCCACCCCTGCTCTAATTAACAAAGGTATTTCCATTAATTTTTATGGAGGAATTCAGCTCATTTAGCATTGCATTTTCACAAAACTAATTAACAGTGCTAAATGGGGTATAAGTTGAATTATGTTTTTCACTTCTTTTATATGTGCAATTTATTCTAACCTGGAGAAGGGGAAGCTCCTGGAAGAGCAGTGTCTGATAGAGGTGGTACAGCACTAACTGGAGTTGGAGGATTACTGCCACCACTACTGGAAGCTGGACTACTGCCTGGCTGGGACACATGGGGACTTCCACTATTGCGCCTTATGTCATTTACCCCACTTAATTCTCCACTTTTATCTGTTAAATTGAAACAAAAATTTTAGTCATGAATTACAAATATTACATGAAATAGCATTAAAATCTATGATTTAATATATAGCAAAAATCAAAATTCATAAAATTAGCAAACATTAAAAATGACTTAGCTGCAGACAATCTAATAAATGCACCACTTGTCATATCCAGTTAAGCCTAAGGGTAACACACCTGCTTAGTTCAGTCTCCTAGATTTAAATTCAGGTGTTCCTACAAGTCAGGATATCCTCTCAGGTAATTTTAGAACAAACAACATTTGACCTTACGTTTTCCCCTAATTCTAATTTCTTGATTTGTTGGTCACCAAGTTTATTAAACAGTTCAAATTTATAAATATGGACGAAAATTAATTTTAATTATGTTTTGACATTAATGCCAATTAAGCAAATGAAACTGTTTAGAGAAGAAATGCATGAAGTCATGAATTGAAAAGGGTGAAGGATTATAAAAATGTGCAATGCACTGTTATTATGACAGAAAAATGCTGCCAGGATGAGATGCAATATATACAAAATGCAGTTTTGGATAGCCAAAGAAGAGTAATGTATTTATCCAAAAGCAAAACAACAGCAAAACAACCTCATGGTTTTTTACTGGCTGCTTTGGGAATTTTTTTGCAGTAATTTGGAATAGGAAATAAAATTAACATGATCTTATAGTTTTGATTTTAACACACTTGCAAATTACAGCTTTATCAGCTTTCCACATTAAAACCAGATTTTCCCCATGTCTTCAATGCTTTAAAATATATTGATGACAGTGGAATAATTTTGCTCTTGTTAGCAGAGAAAATTTATTTTAAGCCAGGTGGGTTATGAACCACAGCCTCTTGATAGAATGCTAGTTGTTTTTAACTTCTTAGCTTCAGAATATCTGAAATTACAGTTGATGGATTGATTAGTTACATATAGCAATTGAAAGGTGACCACATTAATAGATACTATATGTAACTAATAATGAATATTAGAGTTATCAGTAAAAAAGCCACTCTTATCCCAACTAGCTCAAAAACAAACTTTCTCTGCTAACAACAAAGAGGTAAAATATTTAATTGTGGAAAACCAAAGTGCTAATACAATGAATTAACATTGATATTATGATAAAGATAGCCATGTTCACACAGACACTTATCAAAAACAACTAATCCATTAAACCTGCAATAATGAAGGTAAAATTGTGTAAGCAATATGCACAACTAAGATTTCTATATTTACATAGGATTATCCAGTACAGCTTGTACCAATAGGGAACTGTCAGATAGAAAAATGGGCAAAGATGGAGATGAAAACTGAGGTATTTATGAAACTACTTTACAGTAAGGATTTTTTTTTTTTGAAACTTCATCTGTGCCAAAACTAAAAAACAATTTAAAAAAATAAACTCTCACACAATGAAGCCAGAAATTAAAACCTGCAAAATATTAAATTGTTAATTTAATTAGATATAAGTATTATCAAAAATTATTTTGTAACTCACATCTTTCCCTCTGCTCTATTTTCAGTGTTAAATATAATGTCCTGATAGGAAAATACACTGCCTGAGGGAACACCCTTCCCACTTGACTCAAAAGGTTAAGGATTAGACGACCTTCACTGCGTACTAAACAAGTCAACAGTTGAGGTATCCATGGCAACCACTGAACAGGAGGCACTCCAACACTGTATTTATCTACTGCTTCTGCTAGTTGGCATTTGTCATCATCGTAAGTTAAAAGCCACAAAACCTGGAATAAGAAAAACCATAACATAAAACTGAAACATTATTTTTCTCATTAAAATCAGTCACAATGGATAACAGATAATGATGAATCCATAAGTTACTGATATTCCTTTTTCATAAGTGTAAATCATTTTCATGCCAAGATAAATAAAGCAAAAAAACTATGTATACACTGGTAGACAAAATTAAAGAAACACAACATTTTCTATCAATATTTTAATTTTAATATCCCCAAAGGTAAAAATATACTATTAGAGGAAACAAATTTTCAAATATCCAATCGCAACTGATTGATGACTCCACAATGTGTGTGACAAGTGTAGGTAGCAAAATGGCTCAATGGCTCAAGGTGGTATTGACACTTTGGAAACAGTTCCAGGAGACAGAACTATTGCCAGAAGAGCTGGCCAAGGTTGTCCAAGAATTACTTCAACTAAAACTAATCATTATTTGCCTCTAATATCAAGATGGAACAGTACGATCTATATCAACTGTTTATCAAGCTTTCTGTGGCCATAAGTGAAAGGATTTCCAGCAGAATAGTGCCACAAAGACAATTTAACTGGGCTCTATGAAAACGGTTTGTGTGCACTAACCCCCAATTATTGAGGAATATACCATTCCTTCAATATCAAAGGCATATTTATAGTGGAGGTAATGTGCTGGTCTGGAGTGGCATAACATCAACAATTACTGTTCTTCCTGAGTTCAATGGATGTTTCATAACTACTCAGAGGTATGGAGACGAGATCCTTGAACCTACGTGCAACATTTTAGGGATGCAATTGGCACCAATATTTTGCTTATAGACAACAATTCCCATCCACACAGAGAAAACCTGCTGCAGGAATACTTAAAAACAGAAGATACTTAACAAATGACCTGGCCAGCCAGGTCACTAGATCTAAACCTCATCAAACATGAGTGGGGTGCATTGCAAACTGTCAGCCACATTCTCTGTCACTCCACATGATAAAGTCAGCTCTTGTGGAAGAATGATACATGTTGCCTCAGTCTTTTTTGAACAATCTTACATTGAGCATCTGAAATCAGTTTCTGAGGTGCACAATATTTTATTTTAATGACATCATTATAATGTGGTCATTTCTAGTCTGAAGGATCTTGTTTTCTACACATTTCCTCATTATACTAGAGTACAATTCTAGGCAAATTTTCTTTTAATTACATTGTATAATAAAAAAAAATGCTATGCCATATTTTGTTATTAGCTCAAAGGAAAATAAATGGTGGGTTTTTGAGAACCAATATGTAGGAAAATAATATACACATTCAAGAAAGTAATATTTTAATGAAAGCACATCTAAAATAGTTTTGAACATAATTTTCCCCATGTGCACATTTCTGACACTGTATATGCCCAACATACATTCCACTTCTTGTCAAACACACTGCAGCATCTCTTGTTACTTGCTTCTCTTACTCTTGCTTTCAAATTATTCAGATCTTGAATTTTGTCCATGTAAAACATAACTCTTGACAAAGCTGCACTGTGTATGTAAATCAAGGCTCCTTGGTGGCCACAGAATTGACTACTCCTGCCAATCCACCTGTCAAGAAACGTTGCATTAAGACTTTCTGTTACATCTCTTGAGAAATGGAGGTGCATAGTATTGTTTGGAGACAAAGTGTTTGAGTGGTGTAATGTACAGATACAGTATCCAATGTGATCCTTTTGTGTATTTGGGGACAACCCCAAAACTCTACCATTATTTATTGGACACCTTGTATATAGAGCAACATGAAATTTACTACATCACAGTTTCGATCCATGAAGTAACTGATGAAATATTATACCACATTTATTATTGGAAGTGGTTACGGTACAATATCACATGAAATTATACCAGTGCTGACTAGCCTTAGCACATTAGATATTGATTTATTTGATACACCTTTCATTATTGTTACAAAATTGTAGACAGCAGCACAATGAATAGTATTAAGTCACTAATTTTGTTTAAGTTGTTCTTTCTAGGCATGACTGATATGAAAAAAAAATACACAAGAGATAAGGTCTGGTGGCAGGACATCAAATCCAAAACCAATAAAGATGAATTATACATAATACTAAGAAATAGTCTAAGAGTGAAAAAAAATGCCATTGCTACAATAGTGGAAAGAGGCCTAATTGAATGGAGCAATTATAGAAAATTTTTGTGTTACTCCATGTTTTAAATTTTACCACATAATTATGAATTATTGGAAAATAAAATTATTACTAATGGAAAAGTTGTATTAAAATTTTATTTGCATTTCATATTTGTTTATAGTTATGATAAAAAATGTATCAATGAAAAGTAAATGAAACTTTTTAACGAAACTTTTTCATAAAGTGACATAACAAAACTTAATGCTAACAGCTGCATTCATGACTCTTGTTAAGTCAGTAATATCAGTTTCTTACTTTTTTTTTAGAAGATTCCTTTACTTGAAATTATCCTACACTTTTACAGCCCTTTCTATAACCATCCCTGGGGATTCCCTCTTTGGCTGGATAACAATTGTTAGACTTCAAAAAAGTGGTTTCTGAACATTGTTCAGAGTGGTCAGTGATAATGTCACACTCTGTTGCCTGTTTGAGCCAGAAACAGGTAGCCACCTTGACAATGTACTGGCTTAATTCTGAAAATTGTTTGTGAAATTCAATCATTTTTTTGCAACCAAGGTGGAATCCCTGATGATGAACACAGAGAGGGCTAAAAGAGTTGAGGCTAATTTCAAGTAAGAAAATTTTACACTTTCTGCAGCTTAAAGTTTAATATTCAAAGTTCAATTTTTAATTAAAACTAAAGTATTAAAATTCTTTTTATGATAGTTGGATGAAGAATAAAGTTATTTACAGTGAAGCTATACACCATTAGTAACTCAAAGTTTAAGTTAAATTGCGTAAGTGGTATCCATCCCCAGAGGTCTACACTGTACAATTGAATCCAAGACTGCTGCTCAGTAATAGGTGTTGCAGGTTTCAGTTCTATCACCATTTCACTTTTTCCATTTATATAAACCCTGTGGGCAGGCAGACATCCATCAATCCACATATACTTAAAATACATCCATACATAATAACTCTTGTTAAGCAGCCATGAGTTAATAATATTCAAACTTTTCAATTTAATTCCCATTTGTTTATCCTGAGCTACTTTTGTCACATTTGGTCATTCTAAAGGGAAAAAAAAGTTCTGTTTGACACTGTCCATCTACCACATTCTAGGCCTTCCTTTTCTTCCTAAAGCTTTCATTGTTCACAGCTCTATTCACTAATCTGTAGAGTTCTGCATGCAGGCAATATGATCAAACCAAGGCAGTTCTCTTCCTACACAATATGCTACTCACAAGTGGTTGACGACAATCATTGACCCCCCTCTCCCCTGCTGCCACCACCTAATACCCAAAATACTGCACAACACCCTAAAAAGTTTCCCATTATCTTACAAAAGATCCAAGTTGCATTACAACTGCACACCTTAGAAAGGGCTAAACATTACAATCCAAGTTGCATTACAACTGCACACCTTAGAAAGGGTTTAATTTTAGCCTATTTTCCTCCAATCTCCACAATTTTTTAAAAGTCCTGGTAATAATTCCTATTTTCCAGTTTATCAGCCACACATCACCAGTACTGCCACATAATGCCAGAGTTCATGAAACTGAGCATGCAGTCTGAAAAACTAAGCTTTTACACATTTATACATTGTAACTTCATAAATACCAAATATTTAAGAATAATTGAAAAAGCAAAAGAGAATTGCTAATAATTATGAGCTTTTAGTTTTACCTTGGCTAAATATTTACGTGATTTACTTTCATTTTGATGCCGGCATGCATGAAGGTAACAGGTCAGTGCATAAATCCCTTGATTAACTTGTCGGCTGTGAAAAGAAATATTTTGCATATAGCAATGTATCTAATAAAATTTCTGCATAGAAGTAACTTATAACTATTCAAGAAGAATTATAATACTAAAGATTCATAATTCTCTACATATATACACACAGACATTACAAAATTAATCATTACTGTATTGTGCCCCACATGCTACCTTTCTATTGCACATAATATATTCATATGGTATAATTTCAAAGAGTTAAATAACATTGAGTCTTAATACAACTTATTTCAGCACCATCTTAGAATTATTCTAAAATTATTTAATACCAGTGTTAAATAAGATCCTTATAATACTAGTAACATCTCACATTTACACTTCCTTCAGTCCTATACGTTTTTAACTTGGTTCTGGATAAAATAACATTAAACTAATTTATATTTTTCATTCTGATTTCCAACTTGTATGACATAATGAGGGTAATCTATGGAAGCATACAAGCTATAGAGAAGTATAATCATTTTTGTTCACTTGTGGTCTTCCTTTCCTTAAATTTTAGTGCCTGGCATACAACATGGAAAAGTGTATAAGAAAATACAATGCATTTAGCATTTTAGTGTAAGTTGATGCACACAAAGGAACCACATAAACCATGGTTAGTTGATACTGGAATTGAGATTTTCTGTGTCATTTTTGATGCAATCATAGAAAGCCACAATTGAATAAAAAAAAAAACTAATGTAGACCTTTTCTTAGCAACAAAGTTTACCTTTCCTTTTGCATTTACTACTCTGTAGGGCTCAAGTAAACAAATGCTTGTAATACAAAACCATATCAGGAGCATACATTAATACAGAAATCAAACACTGGCAAAGTGACCAATTATTAGAAGAGATACAAAGTTACGACTTCCCAATATATGCAATGCTAATGGATGACCCTAGTTTTCAATATGCAGTAAAGCAAAACCCTCCCTATCATATAACTAATGATCCATGCAATGGGAGCAAAAGAAATCAGAGAATCAAAAAGATGTGGTTGATGAAAAGAAGTCATTGTGTGCTTGTGGTAATGCACATTAAAACACACCATTCCTTCTAGTTGCTATCTGGGCAGTAGGTTAAGAAGATGGAAAGGGGTTGCTGTCTTGCTCACAAGCTAAACTGGTGGTAGTGAAAAGTTTCCACCTTTACCATGTACTTTTTAAGAAAAATGCTGCAATTTTTCAAATTTCCAAAATATTTTTGCAGATGGCAAATCATGAAGTCACACTTAAACATCATTATATTTACAGGAAAAAGTGCCAGCCAGGTGTGGTAGGTATGTATACTACTAGCTGAAAAACTAATGATAGAAAAAATTGATATTGATGTTCAAGAGTGATTTGTCAGCTAAATGAACATTAAACTTACTAAGTTTAATGTTCATTTCATCACTAAGTAAATTGCAAGTTTCAATCACTAAGTAAATTGCAATTTACCTAAAGTTATTGAAAAAGCTATCACACTATAAATACTCCCTCTGTCAGTTTACACACCAAGTAGAAGGTCTGTGAGGATGGCAGGACCTCAGCAGAAAAACAACACATATATCCATGCCTTACCCAGGGCTCAAACCCAAGTCCTTTTGATTAGTAGCCAAGCACACTATCCATTTGGCCATGGGACAGCAGGCTACCTGCTATCATACTATTGTATCAACTGGGGAAATACCTAGAAATGAGTATTTTTCTTTTATCATTCTCTTATATGTTATTAACATGCTTTTTACTTACCTATCCCATCTATCTTTTGTAAATATCTGCTCCAGATAATCTCCCCATAATGCCCATGCTTTGACTAAAGTATCATGCAACTGGGCTGCAGCACTAAAGGCTTTATTTGCATCATCTGAGCGTCCTATTTGAGCTAAAAACATGCCTTTTAGGGCATAAAATTCTGCTGTCATTTCTTTTGTGAAATACTTGAGGTTTGTTGATTCTATTACTTCCAAACCCTGAAAAAGTAGAAATACAATTCACTAACAATTGAAATATTCAAGCAGTTCTACATGCATCTGAACAACAGGCAGAAGAATTATTCTGAAAACAAAATACTTTTCAAAATTTAACCAAATCTGCTAATGATGGAGATATCAATGTCTACTACATACATAGGGATTTAATTCAGAATTATTTTAAACAAGCATACTATTGCTTTACTATATTAATTTAACAAGCAGATAAATTGATGGCATATATCAGTAAGCAGAACACATTCCCAAAATTAAAGAATGTCATATCTCAAGATAAAATTTTTATTATACAAGATGTAGAAGAAAATGCATGCACATTTAACTGATATGACCATAAGCTTGCAAATTAGGTTTCTATAAAAAATAATATGGCTGCAGTTACCACTCATTTCCATTCCAGCTAGCTTGACATTAACTTTAGTAGTAATTTGATTTCACCAAGTCACAAAGACAATGTATGGATCATTGTTTACAATGGAGAATGATAGGCAATTCTGGTGTAAGGAGCCCGGAATTGGAGGCTAATTTCACCATGTTCTTACAACTCCTTGAACAGGTATGATGGAAGTGGATCAATCCCTGTCTAATCATCATGTCCTTAAATGTTCTTTCAGACTTTGGAGACAATTTTAATAAACATGAATATAATAGTAACCCAAAAGAAAATTATCAAAAGGCCACAACTGCTCAAAACAATTGCTACCCATTGACACCAACTTAAAATTAATAACTGCAACAGATTTATGCAACATGTGTGCACAAACCTAAACAATCCACATTATGTTAAAACCAATTTATACTAAACTTTGCTGAAATTAATGTTGGAATTTAAAGAGATGGCTAGAACATGTTAACTTAATTCTACAGTATAATCTCCCTGAGTATTTTTTAAACACAAGTTGGAACACATTGTAATGCTCCAAAGATTTGAATTACTTTTAAAGTTTGGACCCTTTGTCTGATCCAATTATTTTCATGCTCCAGATAGCTGAGTCGGGCGTCAGGCAATAATTAACAAATTGCCAAAAAATAAAGTTTAATTAGGGTTTGAAATACCAGCGAGCGTTAATGAGTAAGATTTCAAAAATATTAAATGATTGTCAAAATTTAAATACTAGTTCTAATCAAAACAATGTTGCTCAAGAGAAAAAAATTAGTAAAGATTCAAAAGGTTTAAATAACAATTTATTTCCAAAAAGCACTCACCAAAACTTCAATAAAGAAGATATTACATCATTTCTTACTACAAACATCTTCAACAAACTCAAAACTAAAACTGATCTCTAAACTGTGCTGTGCTCTACTATTCTCTCTACTCTACTATCTTCTGTGCTACTGTGACAACATGTCACCAGGTTATAACAAGAGGTACAAAGCCTGCACGTGTCATGTTGCACGCCGGGAAAGGCATTTGCGTAAATTGACGAGCAGCGCAAGCTATGACGCAAGAGTGGGTGTGTCCTTGTACACACGCTTTAGCAGGTGACAATCAAAAGTGCGAAGTTGCGCATGCGCAACTCCTATGCTTTTGGAAAAGAGCGCTGTGGTGCCAAAAATGAAATAAAAATCCCCAAAATGATAAATATAATGTAAATTAAGCAAAACTGGTTAAGGTAAAGTAAAAGTGAATGAGGGGGCATCACAACATTCCATTAGCCAAGAAAAAAGCAAGACAGTGACTTGGCAGTTAGGCAACTGTCTACGAGTTGCCACTGGTGAGAGGTAGAACCTTCAATGCATACTGTGTACAGAAGGTTGTATCAATGAGACATGTATGCACTAACCAATGATTTGTGTATCCCCTCTCATTCCCTTTGACAGAAAAGCTAGTTTAATATGGTGCAGACATCACCTTTGGAGCACAGGCCAGTGGGCAAATGTACTATTTAAAGATGAGTCCAGATTCTGATTAGATTGCTTTATCACTGAGCAGCACCTTTCTGCACACAGTGGGCTAAATGCCCAGGACATAAGGATCCAAAGAACTCTGAGAAGTTTGGGGAAGAGGACTACTGACAACGTTATTGTTATGAGACAGATGGAAGCCTCCTGTCAATGCCATCCAGCAAGTTCTTTTAACATGCACAGGGTATGGCTCTCTCCTGCACATAGTGCCATGGCTTAATATCAAATCCAATTGATGACTGCCTTTCTCATCAAGGGCAAAGTGGGGATTTAGTAGAGAATAAAATTTCAATGCTGGAACAGGTGGGACTTTAATAAAGGAACTGCAGATTATCAGTCTAGCATACTCCAGACTAAGCCAACCTTCACCCCAATGATTCAGATTGAAAATATACTAAATGTGTATTTACCTGGAGAGAACAAGAAACTTGCACAACTGCTGTTTCAACTTACCAAACAACCAATTTTAAGACAGTCGTGTGAGAATCTGGTATGACATAATGACTGGCTGCACCAAGCTTCACATTTTTCAGGGAGGCATTCTGATTGCTCAAAATACAGAGATGAACTTCTGACCTAGGTGAAAATTTTCAGGTGTGATCTTAGCTCTGATTTCAGATGATAATGCCAATCCCCATAGACTTCACCTGGTCAATGATTTCGTTGAAAGCAACATATTCATAAGGATGAGCGGCCAGACATCCCTGGAGCTAAAGTTAATTGAGCATGTCTGAGATATCCTGGAGAGGCAAATTGCAGATCCTCCTTGAGCTCAGATCTGCTTTTCATGGAGGAATGATCTTGATTATGATAAAATCTCATCAACAGTATAAGAATAAATTTCATGAGTTTTATGTCTATCAGGGATGATCATAAGCCTTAACATTGTTTCCTACTTCCAGCACCTCTATTATGGGTACATTGTGTAATATGCAGACTCCTGCATGTTACACAATCTTGTCATTCATCTATTTATTGCGGTACCCAGCTGGGACTTGAACCTGAGAACTGCAGATTATGAGTGTGGTATGCTACTGACTGAGGCACCCCTGCCCCAATAAAAATATAAAATCTAAAAATTAGCTACTTGTATAATACTTTTAATGGTATTGTTAAAAATATCTTAACATACCTTTCTAGCATTTTTAGGTTTCACATACAATAGGAAAATTGTTCTTTATTTATTTACTGATTACAAAAAAGGTCAGTATAACAAAATCAAGTGGGTGACAAAAATATATTAGCTATACTGAAATGCAATAAAAAAATAAATAAATCTACAGTATATTAGAAGTTACTTCTTAAAAAAGTATGTAGTTTTTTAACTGTCTATTCCAATAAGCAGACTTCCATGAAATGATTTCACAACTCTCCAACCCATTGCCTGGAACATCTTTCCATCCCATTACAAAACAGCTAAGACTTCATGCCATACTGACTGCTAATAATGAAAGCAAATTATTTAATGAACTTAATTAAAACAATAACATTAATAGAATTACTCTAATATCACTGCAATGGATAAAAATGCTGAGAAAATTATCTGAAAGTTCTGCCAGTTGTTGGGATGAGGGGACATCAGGAAGAACATCAGTAAGATTATTGAAAGGGCTAACCAAAAAACATTCCTAACTCAAGCTGTCATCACCTACAACCTAACACCAAAATTTAATGACGCAACAATATTATCCCCCACCTCCCATGAAATTTAAAATTTTGCTGAAAATTTTGTAATATGTGTAAATATAATGAAATCTGTAATAATGACATATCTGATTACTTCAGCATGGAAAATACTCCTCAAGAATTACCAACACATTAAACTAAATTAGGGACACTAATACTCCACAACAGATCTCTGAAAATATTAGAAGATAATGTTACAACTTTTGCAATTGCACTTCATAACATTACATGAAAATAGCTTCCAATTACTTTGTTTTAAATTAACAGGAAATTTCTAAAGATACATTACATAAGTGGAATATTTTTTAACCTCTTGCAATTCATTTTTCCCCATTGAATGTGCCATCTGAAGATAGCATTTCACTTGCTGCCTTATCTTTTGGAAACAGTCCACTATAGGAACACTAGGAATTGTATGTATCCTATGGATTTAAAACAAATATTAAATTTATTACAACCACAAAAAATATTAAAACTAAAAGATACAAAATACTTGTTATAATTTGCATTTAAATTTGATCTATACCATGCAAATGTAGATACTTTAACCTTTAAAGCACAAGTTTCTAATAATATCTGCCTGGTGGCCGAATTAATTTTTAAATGGTTTCTGCATGAAACAACACACAAAAACTTTGGGACCTTATAATGAAGTAATTACTGAAAAAGAAAAGCTATTTAATTCTGTAACTGTTACAGAATTAAATAATCAATAAGGTAAAAGTTCTAAATTTAAGTAACAGAGCAAAATATTTAACCAAAACTGAAAGAGCATTAATTTTTTTTATAATAATGCAGCATTTTCTTTGACTTTAATCTTATTATGAAATACCTAAAATAAAAATTTCTTGTCAATTATCAAAATTAAGAGCACCTAATTTCGAATAAAAATATTAAACAGACTTACTTAAAACAGCATTATAACTTTTTTGCATAGCAGTCCTTCAAGTAATATCTGGAAATAATGCATTTTCTATTTGTCTGTTGCAATTTGAGGATCTTCCTGGTAAAGGGATCTCAAGTTAGGTATCTTCTCAAGTCTAAAAAAATATTTTATAATGGCTCGGACAAGACTTTTGAAAGGGGTAGAGATTAAAACAAAAGTAGCTGTGGTATCATAAAATGGAAAGAGAACTGTGGTATTTTAAGTTATTAGTTAGGGTATGAGGAGAGTTTGGTTTGGAATGTTTAAGATAAATAAAAATTCTTGAACTGCTGAAGAGCAAAGAATAATGATTGAGAGGTTCAAGTTGTAGAAAGATCAGATAACCATCAGAGATGAGAGCAGAACAAAAACATTTTAGTGTCAAAAATGCCTCTTTCCTCAAGGGTTAGAGTGAAAGAAAATATTGAAATTATTAAATGATTGGAGACAAATCAAGTCTATCATTTATTATCATTAATGATAAGATTTAATTCAAGGATACAGATTTTTTTCAAAGATTTGTGAAAAATCTCTACAAACTGTGGAAGAGGGAGAGAATAGTAGAAAGTATGGGAAAGGGAATATAAAACTGTTCACTGCAAGCTAGGATGATGAAAATGGTTAGACACCAGAGAGGCAAAAACAATGAGAGGGGTTCAGAAAGGAAGTAAAGGAGGAGAGCTATCATATTGCAGAATAATGCAATAAATTAGAAATCAACAAATTATCTTTTTTTTTCATATTTTTCAACAAAATATATGAGGCAGTTTGTTTTTTTTCTCCCTTTCTTTTGGATGACTTAAGCAATTGTTGACAGCAATTTCAATTTTATTTAGTTGACTGACTAGTAGGCTCTGTATGCTTGAGATAATTCACATTTAAGCAAGAAATATAAATAGTCTCTGGAATTTTGCAGGTATTACATATTGTTTCAACTTTTTTAAATTTTGTGGAGAGTGGATTTGGACCTTAAGCAACAGTCTTGAAAGTTGAGGTTGGATATTTTCAGAAAATAATTTGAGCAAGTATTGCAAGTATTTCATCTGCCTGAACTAGAAAGTACTGCTTAAAATTTTCCGTTTTGTTGTCCTTATGTGTAACTAGAAATTACTGAAATGAGAAGTATGAACAGTGTATCAAACCTCAGAAAAAGAGGAAGGTCTAAAATATGATGGTCAGACAATGTCAAATAGGACCTTGTTAAAATTACTCTGTAGTGACCAAATGAAACATCTATTGCTCAGAATAGATTGCCAGTACATGCATCTGTCCATCCAGAAATAGTTACAGTAATAGTGAGATACAAAATTGGTTGGAAAATTTGAACAATAACCCAGAATGTATTTGTATAAATGTGTTGGGACTGGTCTTGGAACATTTAAAGCAAGGTAATGATAAGGGTAAGTTCACAACTGACACAAATTCAATTACTCTAGATCACCAGTAGTGTGCGAGAGGTAGCACATTATGTTACAAGTGTACTATTGCTGCAACAATAGACAATAATCATACAAATAAGCAGTGAGATGCACAACTGAAATCCTTGAAGCACACCTGCAGTTGACTGACCTGATAAGTTGATAAGGAGCTATGTGAAATAAGGATATCAAAGGTAATTATTGTTGCAGTCTTTTGCTCAGAGTTGCAATTAATTTACATTTCAATATGCATGTAATTTTTGAAACTTTGATTGATTTCATACTGTATTCTTAAAAACAATCTGAGCCTAATATCAAAAACACGATTAGTTATCACATACTTTATCACAATCATGCAAGTATCTCAGTTAATTACTATATATACTGAAAAGAAATTTTTAGTATAAAACATTTGTAGTATTTTTAAGTATAAATTGCCACAGTTTTAATTAATAAAATAGTTAAAATGCTAACTTGCTATTTCTGTTTTGGCTCCAACACTACTTCAGAACTGATAAAATAACTATCATTGATACCTTAACTTTTAACTTTTGTTAGCATCTTAGGCATCAGCTATTGATAAATATTTTTCAACATTCATTATCTGATGAAATATTTGTGTGACACTCATGAAAAAGCTGAAAAATTTAGTTTTGCCCACTCACAAAAATAAATTTTTTTTCAGCTTTTTTTTTTTGAGTTCCATGTCTATAGGACATTTCCTATGATATTTTACTACTGAATTATTTAATAATTTTTGCTTTATAAACGTTGACATATTTTTTAATGTTTTCTACATATAATATTTGTATATGCTTAATTTTGTTTATTGTCATGCTTGCACAGCAATTTTTATCTTACTGTCAAAATGCAATATGTTATGTACACATATATTTCTTTGTTTATAAAAACACTATTCCTATGCTGACTTACACTCCAATGGGAACTGACTTCCTTCATTAATATTCAGCATCTGCTATATTTTATAATTGTACCTTCTGCAGATAAGCTACTGTTTTAGCTTCATGGATTTATTATTCTTGTGACCAAAATTGTAAGTTGTAAATATATTTATAACTATTACAGTAATTAATAAAATATTGCTATTATATGATAGATTAACTATATTCCTACCTGCTTAAAGAATCCAAACAAACTCCTGTAAGACCATGCTTTCTAGCTATTTTACCATAATGTATAATGGATTGTGCAGAGGCATGAACACCAAGCATTGCATGGTTAGCTTGGATATCAGTCTGGGCACCTTGGTTACTATTATCATAATGAGACACTATAGCCTGGTAATGATGTTGTCTCCAGGTAAAGATATCACTCCAATGAGAAAGGTCATCACTTAGTACAGGTAAACGATTACGCCATGTTTTCACAATAGCTTTCATGTCATGTAAGCTAGTGTTACGTCCTATATTTGCAGGTAATAATCCTTGGTGTATCTGAGCAGCATCTTGAAGTTCCATAATTTGTTGAGCAGCCTAGATAAAATATTTATTTTATTATTTAACCTACATTTTTGTTAGATGAAAAACAAACATAATACTTATTTTGCTTATAGGCAAATTGTATGTTACCTTTTCAGTGCTTTGCATAGTCACCTTTGAAACAATTTTTATAGCAACACTATTTTGCACAATTTATTTTTTTTAGATCCACATGGAAATATCTATAATTGTTTCAGTATCAATAACTAATATTTTTTTGAGCAGATGTGTAATAGCTCCTTAATTAGTGATCTGAATACATATCATCCATTAAATATAGTAACTCTTAATGAAGTCTTGTGTGTAAAGATCTATGCCACTACAGAAAGACTATTTTACAATTAAGAAGCTTAAAATTACTTTCCATCAATATGAAAACCTACTTTTGAAAATTGTACATTTTAACATTCATGATAATTTAACAGCAATGCTATTTAACAACAAGTTAAATTATATTTCAAACATATGTATTGCACTATTTTACTTCCTCTATGTAGACATCCAAATTTAAGGTAGGAAAAAAAAAATTCTCCCAAAATAATATTGAATCCCATTTTTATAAACATGTATGCAATCTGAAGTAATAAACTATTGTTTTATCAAATCTGATGTGTGCAAATGATCTTTGAGGTCAATGGCTAATTTTAAAGAGTTTCTGTACTCACCCAAAATTACAATACTTTCAACCTCAAAAGCTGTAAGGGGAGAGTTTTACTTTTGATTCTAAATTATATGCAAAATATTTTTGTGAAAATAGATTTATATTTTAAATTCAGAGTGGTGTTCCATAATACTATTTTTATTCAATATTGAAGTACTAAGTAGTATATATATTGAAGTACTAAGAAGTGATAGTTCTACCTGATTACCATGGAGGGTAGAGAAAATACATAAAAAAATTGTCTCACCTGTTTTTTAACAAAACATTTTTATTAAATTGTATGAGTTCAGTTATTATATCCAGTCTCTCGTTAAATCTAACCATATATTAAACTAATTTATTACCCTCAAACAGAATGTCATCAATTATATAATTAATTTTCTTACTTGAAGCACAGGAAGATGAATGTGTGACACAATATGCGGTAAACGTCGCCATTCTCTAATGCAAAGATTTGCAGACACTTCAACAAGTCTTTCAACCATATTTAGATGATGGTCATCTGGATGACAAATACTAACATATCCTCGATATAAATTCACTTTCCATGCCAGTTCTTTTGGGCAACTCTGCTCCACCTAAAAATATATTCTTTTTTACTTTGAATTTATATATTTACACATATATATATATTGCCAACACACATTTTCTTTTAATTAGGTAAAGGAAGCTTAGTTAATGATTTTTAGATGTTATTTATGATCATATCTTAAAGACAACTGAATTATTCAAATCTACAAGTGCTTTATTTATATTTTCAGTTACTATATCAGAATTTTTAAACATAGTTAATAAGTGTTATACATTAAATAATGAAGACCATTGCCTGAATATTCATATTGGTATTAATGAAGTAAAAAGTCGGTATTAGCATAAATTTCTGCAATCTGCTGAAACTCAGATGCATCAAAAGTCTACCATTAGCGAGAAATTAACATGGCATCTGTACTATCCACCAAATAAAGCTATTTTTAATAACTGGGTGTCAGAAACCAAGACTTCATTTTTCTAATTGCAATGACCTGGAAACAATATCTTAGTTCCATAGCGTAAAGTTGTAAATTTGTTTTGCACAGAAATAGGCAAATTTCTAAGCATTTTAATCAAATATGGAAAATATTTGATACTGTATTATATACTGATTCTGGGTTCTAGGACAGTTTGCTCCCAGATATTTTGTACTGGAAACCTGAAGTCTGGTAAATGGTTTCACTATCAACAATGCAAAATAGAGGGTGCTGCTGCATTGCTTGTGAAAATCTTTTTTTTTTCAAGTACAGTAGTTAGTAACCATGTTTAATGACTTCAACAAGAAATAGAAAAAAATTAGTGGGCGACCTAAATTCAATATATGATAAACAGAATGAAAATAATTCCGAGTAATATTGGATGTGTGAATATAGACATGTAAGGTCCACATACACATTTATACAGATGAACACATTAGATAAAGAACAAGTACTACTTCACAAAATGAAGAATGTTCCAAACTATAGAATACAACATAGGCATTAATGTAGACATGGAATCAGTCTCTCCACATTATCAAAAGAAAAGTCCTCAAATACGTAGCCACAAAAGTAAGCATATTAATCTAATAGAAAAAAACGGAAATTAAAAAAAAAAAGAAAAACTTACATAGAAAAAAATGAAGGCTCCCATATGAAGATCCAAACCCAAATTAGGTATAAATCCAGTAAAATTGCCCAAAAGTGACATCTAAGGCAGTGTATAAGATCCCTAAAAAATAGTTCCAGAATTTTCTAGTAGAAACTTCCCCCCAGATAGGCTAAATTCACCAAATAATATACGTCAGGAACCAACACTACAAGTGAGAAATCAACAAAAAGCCAATAACAGAAGTAGAAAGTGATCAATACTTTGGCATCTGACTATATAGTAATCACCCAAAATAGCCTAAAATGAAAGAGACCTATCCAGCCCAAACCTACATTTAAAAAAAATACACAAAAAAAAAAGAATGGTTTTACAAATAATCATAACTGGTGTTTTTATATTATATTTGATTCCTATTCATATTATTTTAAATAAATGGTTTTACAATATATTGTTATAAACAATAAGTCATTGTTATGATATTATAAATAATAAGCCTCAGGTAGTGAAATGACCTAGTAGAAAAAAGATAGGTAACAAAATGGGAGCAAATTGTCCAGTAGTGAACTGTTCAGCTACCTTGATTCTATTTAAAAAAGACAACAATAATTTTCAAAGTATTCCTTTTGTATGTATAGCAATCCCACTCACATGTTTCAGCCACCTTAAGTAGTTTCAATTTCTGATGCATGTCCACACTTCACCTGTTCTGTGCAAAAGATTATGAACCAGCTTTAGTTTCACAGTAGTTGACCTCATCTAACAAAATTTTAATGCTTTCAAGTTTTTAATGGAATTACAAATTTTTATCATTAGCAAATCATTGTAGCAAACTATGTACACTCAGTGTTCATTAAATTATGACCACCTCCCTTCATTTATATAAGTAGGAGCTAACTTCAAAGAGCTGTAACTTCTAAACAAAGTGTTTTATGAGAAAATATAATGGAAGATATATTAATCCTTTGCAGTCAAAGGTTTTTTCATTACAGGGAAGTAGCAACTCGAAGTTCTTTTGCTAAAAAGTTACTGAATTTTTTACAACATAAAAATAAATCATACATAAACAATGTAAAATCCAAAACATCTTCACTGCTACTAATTTCATCATTTGGCTCCATTTTTATAACCATTAAAAACAGACTAAGTTTAAAATAATAATTTTAATTAAACCAATGATGTACTATGAAGTGCACAGACAATAGATTTACCTATCTAAAATGTAAAGAGGAAATATATCTGTTTATAAACCAGTTATTGCTGCCTCTCAGCTGCCATTCGAGTTGCTGCATTAAACCAAGTGGCGACTGAGAGTCGCCTCTCGAGTGCAAAGGATCTCTGCTTTATAAACCAGTTATTGTCACCTCTCAGTTGCCATTTGAGTTGCTGCATCAAACCAAGTGGCGACTGAGGGTCGCCACTTGAATGCAAAGGGTTAAAGATCTCAATCAAATCTGTCTAAATCTGGTGTTTCAATAATGTTTGCTGTGTACTTAAAGTGTTATGGGCTTTGAATAGTTAAATAGCAACAATGCAAGTCTTAGGAAAACTGGAAAATATCGTAAATATCATTTACATTAACTTTTCAAATATTCATCTGTTGTATTAAACAGTATGAAATAATACTTATTCAAATTCTAATTAACTTCAGAGTTAAATTATAACATTAGGCATTGCTGCTGTTAAATATTAAAACTTCCATAACTCTTAAATACTAAGGGAATAGTTTAAAATAGATATATTTGAGATTTTTAATTTACCTTCAATCCCATTCTGTCACAAAAACTCATTTTTTAGAAGTTATAGAGCTTCAAAGTTAGCTTTCACTGACAAAACATGGAGGGAGGTGGTCATAATTTAGTGAGCACTAAGTGTACATTACTTTCAGTCACTATTTCTTTGTATATACTCCAGTATACTTCAGATTTTCATGACTACAAAAACATCCAAAACATCCACAAAAATCTTTAAAAATAGTTTTGTAAAGGTATGACTTATTTTATTCATTTTTATTAAAATTATTTAGTGATGATAATTCATTTTTAATGAATTTCTTTTGCTTTAAAAATAACTTTTATATAGCAGTAATGCAACTTAATCTACAAATGATTCAATCTTAATGTTTTAGTTAAAACTACATATTTTGAAATGTTTAATTTTTTCACAGTTTTAACCTCTTTGTTTTTTGCTTTTATTTCAATTATCTTTTTTTTCAAAAGCAAAATATTTTTGTGACCTTACTTTGTTACCTACTACATTCATCTTTGAGTTTGCTAGTCACCAAAAACGTAAGTACATGCATCATGTTATTTGCATAACTGACTAAAAAAATTTAAAACAAAACATTTAAATAAAAATTGTTCATTAAAAAAGGGTGAAATTTATAATTTAAAAAATTACTGAAGTTTAAATTAAAATATGCAAAAAACTAAATTACATCTCTAACAACTTTATCAAATTATTAAATACCTACATGATCAAGAGCCTCTTTCATAAGAGCCCAATTGGGTACTCTCCAAGCACTTTCTAATACAAGGTATGGATTACTGCACCCTTTGGAAGTAGCATAGTCTAAAAGTAAGTCCCACTGATTCAACTCTTTTGAACAACTGAAATTATTTAGAAGTTAAATGAATTAACAATAATCAAAAGTTCAGTGGTATCTCACTAATGTGGAGTACCAATATCTTAGATAAATGCAAAACAAAAGCAATATACTCAATACTTCAATTTATTACAGCTCAGTAACCATTCATTAACTTATTCATGCCAACTTTCAAAATTAATAAATACGATTTGTGCACAAACATGGGCAATGCTTAATTATGTTGAAATCTAAAAGAGATACATGAGACATGTTAATAACATAATTCTATATAAAAAAGTAAAAGTTGGCTTAAGCTAGCAGTTAATATGCAGTTAGCTGCAACAGTCATTTATAGTTCAGTGTCATATACTCAGCCTTTTCATAGTAAAGAGGAATATATGTTCAAACTCATCTGTAAAAAATACTGGTGGGGAAGTCACATTTTATTACATATGTAGTACATATGTGTATATAATATGTAATAAAATATAACTTCTACCAGCATTTTTTACAGATGAGTTTGTACATATATTCCTCTTTGCTATGAAAGGGTTGAGTATACAACACTAGCATATAAATGGCTGTTGCAACAAACTATGTACTAACTGCTAGCTTAAGCCAACTTTTTTAGCAAGATGATTAAATTTCAGTTAAAAAAATCCAAACAAATCACTCTGCCCTTTAGTTAATACTTTTTTTTTACTATGATACTTTAACCTTTATATATACATATACAGGATGTCCCTGAATTCATGGTCCAAACGTGAGGGGATGGTAGTACACACCAAACCCACCAATATTCGTCATAGAATATGTGGCCACAAACACAGCCCAGTGCCAGTAGGAGGTGCAGCCCATTTCAGCATGGACGTGCGTCAGCATCTTAATACCACATTTGGGAACCGATGGATTGGGCACGGTGGTCCTATCCTGTGGCCCCCCAGATCACCCAATCTTTCTTGTATCAATTTATTTCTGTGGGGACATTTGAAGAGTGTCGTGTATGAGACGCCCATGCAGTCCGTGGATGATCTGGTAGCCCGACTGTCCGTCGCAGCTGCCGATGTGCATGACAAGCCCGGTGTTTACAAGCAGGTACGCCGATCACTACTCTGCCATTGTGCCACCTGGATCAACGTTGGTGGGCGAACGTTTGAGCATTTGTTGTAATGATCTCCAATAAATGTCACTCTGGAAACTTCTGTGTCTGTCCTTCATTTCCGACTCCTCACTGCATTTGTGGTTGCATATTCTATGATGAATATTGGTGGGTTCAGTGTGTACTACCATCCCCTCACATTTGGGCCATGAATTCAGGGACACTCTGTATACATACACTGAAATGCCATTGAATTAGGGATAGGAGACATTATCCAAATTCAGTACTGCAAGTCCCACATTTGTGCACATGCATGCTGAAACTCTGGTCATATATAACTGTCAGCTTTGGCTTCCCCAAGCCTTCGTCGTGAGAAGCAAGGTACAGGATTTAGATTCATTTGACAGAGAGCAGATTGTAGGTGCTCTAGGCTTCGAGAGCCACCAACCTACGAGAGTCTCACTTCTAACGGCACGACACTGGGCTCAACGCCTTGCCTGGGCTAAAGAACATCGAAACTGGACCATCGAAAATTGGCAACAAATAGCCTGGAGTGATGAATCCCAATTTAAACTTCATCATGCAGATGGGAGACAGAGTATGGTGCCAACCCCATGAAGTCATGGATCCTGCATGTCAGGTCAGAACAGTACAAGCCGGTGGTGGCTCAGTGATGGCCTGGGGTGTCTTCAATTGGATGTCTGTGGAACCTTTGGTACGTGTACCGATGACTCTCAATGCATCTCGGTACTCATGGCTGACCATTACACTCATTTATGGCCATCATGCATCCCAATGGAGATGGCGTCTACCAGCAAGACAACGGTTCATCTCACAGGTACAGGTTGGCTACTGCATGGTTGCAGGAGCATTCTGCTGACTTTGAAATAATGAAATTGGTCACGAAGCCCAGATTTAAATCCCATCAAAAATCTTTGGGATACCATCGAGCACAGCATTCAGGCCCATGTCCCATCAGTGACAACCTTCAGAGAATTGTGGACAGCTCTGGAGGATGCATGGGTCACCATACCTGTGGAACATTTACGCAAGCATGTGGAGTCCCTGGCCTCATCGCGTGGCGGCTGTTATCAGAGCCAGAGGGGGTCCAACACATTTACTAGGTTGTTATCCCTAGTTCAATGCACTAGGATCATTTCAATGCACCAGTAAGCATTAAAACAATTTTTGATTTTTAATACAATTGCACTGTAATTTTCACATTAATAAATGTAAAAATATTGAAACAAATATTGCAAGTTAAATTCTGATTTCTTATAACAACATTTTGCAATTTTCCAATCAACTGAATATGAAGATCAACAGAGATGCAATATATTGCAGTTCATAAAAAAGCAGAAATGATGAATTACAAGCACAAAAGCTTAGTCTGATGGATATAATTAACACTTGATATCTTTCAAAGGAGACATTTCAACTTAATTTTGCCCTGTTTAACTAAATTTTAACATTAAAACATAAGCAGTGATTACCATATCTGATAAGTAAATAGTTTCAAAAGGAAAAGTAAGCTATACTATCAAGCTAGAAATATAGCTATTCAAAAAAGGTAGTTTTAGTTTTCTTTGAAAACAAGATTAAAAAAAACAGTGGGACAAATAAATAAAGATGGGGTAGATTATAAGATAGTTAAAAACTACTCAATGTGAAAAAAATGCTAATCAATATAGTTAAAATGTCTAATAGGCTGTGAATAATGGAGACTAACCGTATCCAGTGCTCTTCCCACAATCTATATTCACTTTGCAGAGAAACAGGAGAGGGTGTACAACCAAAATCCTGCCTAGCTTTTGTCATTATTATTTCATAAACACCTTGTGCTTGCTCAAAACAACCTTGCTGCTCAAATGCAATGGCTATATTTGATTCAGAGTATTTGGATCTCTTCTGCCAAAGACCACTCCAAAGATCTTCCTCTTTCAGCAATGAATACATCTCTGCCACAGCATCCAAGGTTTCATGTTGAGGAGAAGTCACTGGCTCAAATTCATAACATTCTGCAGCTACTGCAGCACGAGACTTGACTTGTGGACCAACTCCTTTTTCAAATGCCATTTGTTCTAATATTAAACATGTTCTGTGCCACAGGTTGTGAGATTTTCCCAAGTACTAAAAAAAAAATGTTCAAAGCATTAAGGCTATGTTTTCAGCAGTTATTAACAATATTTGGAATACTAAGCCATATAATTTACTTTCACTGTCCTTTCTCAATTTTATCAGATTGAATTAACAGTAAACAACTTGAAACAATGACTGAATCAAAGCATTATTTCAATACATTAAAACAAATTTCCTTTACAAAACAAAATATTTCCTGCACAGTTGTTACCATTTCCTTAAACTCATTGCACACAACTTAAAAAGTAACATTCACTCTAATTATATTCTTACATACTGTACAACTTTTTCTCTATCACACACTTAAATGTTTTTTGCAGCACCTACTAGGTTCAATGCTCATATATCTTTTAACACATTTGCTGATGCTGTTGCCTTGATACCATAATTGGAAGGCAACAGGAAGATCCTTGCACACATAAAACTTTAAGCTCAATCTGGGTGTCCACAAGGGGGGGGGGGGGGAGAAACAGACAGGGCGAGATTTTCCATAAGTCATGTTAAATATTGCTAAGGGTGCCACTACAAGTGTTAAAATTTGTTTGCATCCATAACAGCTAAATTATGTTCATTCCAGTTTATAGAATGAGTAAAAAATCAGTTGCAAATATCCTTGATAATGATCCCTCTCTTCAACAAACTCTCCCCTGACAGTTGAAATGAACTTTTAAAAATAAACAGATTTTGAGGATATACACTGTATTACCAAAGGTAGTGGGATACTTCCATGCTAAGTGAATGGAAAACCATATTCAAAACTCTACTTTTGTTCTGGGAATAAACAAAAGGGCAGAAAAATAATGTTTAAATATGAAAATTATATGTTATGTGTATTATTGTATTAATTTTTGAAGTATTTAGTAATAAAATTTATTAAAATTTCCAAATCTATTTCAATTAAATTCCCTTTCTTTATGATTGTGAATATAAAAAAAAATTATATGTTGGCAGATCATAAGGATGCAATACCCTGTTGTGTGGTCAGTTGAACATGAGGAGTAAACCTGGCCCTGGAACAGCTCTAGTGCAGACCAGTTAAGACTGTCAAGACAGGATGATGTAGGAATCAAGTGGAACCTGGAGCATTGCACATATGTCAAGCACAGTGAAATTATTAAAGCATATTAAACTAAGATGATATAATAGTTAATATAACCCTATTCTACACTAGTCACATTTATATACAATGAGCAATCATATTCATGTGTATATATACACACACAGTTGTATCAGAATAATATGACCACCCATGGAATCACAGTATACCTGCCCAGCCATATTCATATGTATATATAACGTGAGCACAAACAGGCAGAGGTATTTATTTGATGAGCATTCAAAAACCACATCATCTCCGGAACAGACTTTACTGTTTGATTCCATGTGAATCTGTGAATCGGAGATTCCAGATTCACATGGAATCAAACAGTAAAATTTCAAACACTAGTTATTTTAAATCCTGTGAAAATAATTAGTTAAAAATTTTTGGAAATAGTGATGGTTGTTTGAATATGATTACAGCAGAGTTCTTGTGTGTGTATGTATATATTATACATTAAACTGTGAAAGATACAAATATCTAAAATTTCTCTATCATGTATTTTATCATACTTCTGTTTCTTTAACAGTAACAGAAGAGTATAAACACATTTGTATCAGAATAATATGACCACCTACCTAATAATGGGAATAACCACTCTTGGTCTGGATTACAGCAGCAAGATGGTGTGGCATGGATGCAAAGAGGCCATTCGGACTCCAGCAGAGCATGGAGGTTCCGGAGATGATGTGGTTGTGGGTTCGCATGCCAAACCTGTCGATCCAAATGGTACCACAAGTGCTCTATGGGATTGAGGTTGGCCGATTTCACTGGCCAAGGGAGAACAGAGATATTGCTGTAGTGTTCCTGGAGTCACACATCACCTTAGCGACATGGCAGGGTGCATTGTCCTGTTGGTAGACACCATTACCACCAGGGTAAACATCCAACATGAAGGAATGCATGTGGTCAGCAAGGATGCACAGGTAGTCATTGGCGTTCAGGGACCCATCGAGTGGTACCAGTGGTCCCAGGTCATACCAGGAAACATCCCCCAGACATGCACACTGCCACCACTGGCCTGTACTTGACTGACAGATGGGTCCGGGTGTTGATTCTCATGTGTCTGACACCGTATCTGCCACCACTTGTCACTTCTGTGGAGTAGGAACCTTGATTCGACAGAGAAGGCAACCTGTTCCCACTCTTCCACTGTCCAATGACACTAGTCCCGTGCGAACTGCAGGCGTCATTGCTGATGGACCTCGTTGACATGGGCACCTTTACGCAGCGTTGACTGTGGAGGCCCATGTGTAACAGGGTACTGTAACGTAGACTACTGGAACATGGGTGCCCCAGCGGTCATTTGAGTGGTCAATTACTGCACTGTAGCATGTCGATTGCCCTTTACCAGTCGACGAAGGTGATGTTCTCCTCTGGGGTCGATGTCCTTTGGGGCTCCACAGTTATGACGTCTGGAGGTACTCGGTGTGCCAGCAGTCCATTCTTGGCACACCTCGCAAAACAGAATATTTTTGTTACAGAGCCATTCTTGGCACACCCTTACTATAGCACCTCGTGAACAGCCTATGAAGTCTGCTGTTTTTGAGATGCTTTCACTCTTGGCACAGTAGCCAATGATCATTCCATTTTGAATGCTCATCAAATAAATACCTCTGCCTGTTGTGCTCACGTTACACACTATGGCTCATCTGTCCTGGCTGGCCGCTTATATCTCCATGTGGTCGACCTTGTCATGTGCACTGTGACACGCCTGGGCAGGTATACTGTGATTCCATGGGTGGTCATATTATTCTGATACAACTGTGTGTGTATATATACATATGAATATGATCATGAACACAGGTTTTTTTTTTTTTTGTAGACTTAGGCATTGTGCAATAAATGATTAAAGCATTACAATTTAAATTCAATTTATATTAGCAGTGATGCTTCAAGACATTTGTATGGCTTTAAAGTCACTTTTAACCATTTCACTATAATGGTACTGAAATATGCCATACATTTTTTATGCCTCTAAAGATTCTAAATTGATACTCAACTTAGGTGACTACTTGCCAGTCTCACAGGACAATGGTGTGCCCAACATGCAAAGCAGAAAAAAAAAAGAAACCCGAACTAAAACTGCACTAAACGCAAAATTGTTCTTTGTAAAAAATGCATTTCGCACTATATCATTCATAAGAATTGTCATTGTTTCAACATTATTCCATGTTTTGTATTTGTTGCATTCATTCCAATAATTCAGAAAAATGGTGTGTAAATAGGTTTTGTATTACATAGAATATCAGTGGGATAAAATTATCCCCCCCAACTTCCCTCGCAAAACAGAATATTTTTGTTACAGAGTCAGTAATAAATCTCTTAACATAATCTTATAAACCAAAACATAGGTGACAATGACAGAGTTACCTGGCTGACATTTTAACCTCAATATATCAATAAATATTTTGTGAAAAAAATTTTGCTGACATACAGGGCATGAATCTGCATCTCTCCAGAAACATGCCAGAGTATTTTTACCGGTTGAACTAATGCCGACTCTTCTTTTTTCCACTAATTTAAGACACCCTTTTTCACCAATGATTTTCAGCGCCAACCATTGGTGCCATCTATGATCAACGGGTGGCAACTATTTCTTTTTATATTGCACTGAGTAAGATGGAAATAATGAAGTCTCTTCACGCCATTTACTGTTATTAATGATTTAAACATAGGTGGTAATCACATCATTACCTGGGTGACATTTTAACATCAATATATCAATAATCCTGTATGTTGGCAAAATTTTTTCCACAAAATATTTATTGATATATCAATGTTAAAATGTCACACAGGTAACGCTGTGATTGTCACCTATGTTTAAATCATTAATAATGCTAAATAGCATGAAGAGACTTTATTATTTCCATTTTACTCAGCACAATATAAAAAGAAATAGTTGCCACCCATTGATCATAGATGGCACCAATGGTTGGCACCAAACGTCATTGGTGAAAAAGTTAAAGTCTTAAATTAGTGGAAAAAAAGATGAGCTGGCATTAGTTCAATCAGTAAGAATACTCTGGCATGTTTCTGGAGAGATGCAAGTCCCATATGTTGGTGAAATTTTTTCCACAAAATATTTACTTATAAACCGAGTCAAAAAAAAATTGGTAGTGGAAGGATTTAATGCTCACTTTAATGTTACATCCATTGCAACATGGTACACTAAATAAACAATATTTTTTGCCAATGAAATGCAACATTCTTACCAGCTATAGTAGGAATCTTAAAGACATCAGCATGAACCGGAAAAAAAAAGTTTTTAATATATATACTAAAAAATAAAATACTCTTTCTTAAAATATATTTAGTAGTTGTGATGTTACTTTAGTCGTCTATCTGTTGAGATCACTTTGGGATGTCCCTTTGGTTCAATCACAATATGCGAACGTGGGAAAGAGCATTTCTTATGACTTCTGTGATTTTAAGGTAGTTGCAGGGACCCAATGTTGAGACTCCTCAATAAAATGTTTCACTTCCAGTCTTTAGTTAAACAAAAATTCTTTATTGCACTTTGAATGCACAAACATTGGCTGATGGACAAAGATATATGCTCATTACTATGCATTATAACACCAGCTTACTATGCCTGTTCAGCTGTTCTTCCAGAGCCCAATGCCATTAATTCCAGTCAGCATGTAAGAGCCAAAACTCTGTCTTAATGCTAGGGCTTCATCTGGGCCTCTCTGTTGGTCATTGCCAGCTCTCTCCTCCCTTCTCCAAACTCTTGGACATGTGGTAGGTCACTGCCCTCTAGCCAGGGTCAATTGTCAGAGGACACAAGTTGGGTGAGCCTCCCTCACACCAACCTGCTACATTGATTAACATTCCAACAAGTACTGCACTGCATGGCCTTGCTGGAATTGAAGGCATCTTACATTGCATATGCCTCTGGTGAAACACAAAATAATGTAGAAAACAAAAAATATTTACATAAGGCCTCTAGCCTGACAGTAGTACAATTAATTGATAAATCAAAAGTAATCCCAGTGGTTTAGTGATTATTTAAACTGCAAGAGAAAATGACCCAAGTTTGACACCAACTTATTAGGTATCTCCCTTTCCATCACATGTATTTTTTGGGCAAATTGTACTGACAGATTTTTCTGCAATGTCTGTGCTAAGCACTATTTGAAGAGAAACTCACTTTTTCTGACCAATCAATGTAACTATACCTTAATAAATTTGTTGACAGCTCATCTAAAAAAAAAAACTTAAAATGAAGTATAATAATCATACCTTAAGAATGCAAGCTTTTAAGGGAACAGATGGCACACACTGTGACAAGGCTTCTGTGAATGTCCCTGTAGCACTTGGATGACAGTCCTTCTGTATAACATGGCTACCACTACAGAGAAATGGCACCAATTCAGAAGCAAGAGTCTAAAAAATAAATAAGAAATCAAAAAAATAAATATTAATGATCAATATAAATTTTGAGTCAGTGAATAATTTTTCTCTATATGACAGTTGACTTGAAACAGAAATAGTGCTAGACTTATACTTCGATGAAGCAAAAATCCATGGCTCATTGTTTCCCCTTCCTGTGGTTTTTCCTTTTGCAGGATGGGGAATGCCTTTATACCCAACTGTGTATTGGCAATTCTTTGCTAGCCATCCTGCTGAGCAAAAGTTGTAACTGAATCTGCAAGGTCTTATCCATATCTCAAAAGTTTATTAGCATCTGCATATAATGGCTACTTAATAGCCATCGGGATTTTGCTAAACACTGCTGGCAAAGCAGAATATGAATTCAAAAAATTAGTTAGAACCAGGAATCCAGAAAACTGGAGTTTGGAAAAATTTCATCCTATAGTTTGATCTACACAACTCTCTTGTCTATGATGACATATGGCTATGGGCAAATGTCATTTAACATTTTTGTAGTCAGCCATGCATAAGCAAGAATAAATTTAATATCAAACATTCACATGAAAACTCTTGTACAACTATGAACACCTGTATCCCCAACTTGTCTCATGACAGTTTTTTCTCTATACTCAAGATTATTCAGTCTACAGGTGTTTTACCTGTGATTATTTGATATTAAAATTATATATTATTTTGAAAATTGAAAAACTTAGTTTTTCAGTTCTTTGGAAAATATTTTTGACTGAAATTGATAAATACTAATCCATTTTTTGCAATTAACTTGATTTTTAATAGTTCAAGAGTAATGCATAATGATGGAGATGGATGAAAGTGGAGTATTGGGGGAAAACGAAGCTGATTGGAATTATTCACTTGACTTCAGAATTTAATCCGTATTATTCTTAAGTAATTACATTGAAGAAATAACTACTGTTCCATCGAATGAAGCAAGTTTATAATTTGAACATTTCATTGCAATTATAACTTTAATCAAATCAACCTTCACAATGTCAAATTCAGCCTACATTTCAATATGCAGTCAAATGCAGCTAACATTACATGTGACATATTAAGTTCATTTACATTTTTTATGAGATGGGTGGATTTATATACCACTGACCATATTCAAGAAATTTTTCTTCTTTAAAACTGATATCAATGTTAAGAGTGACTTTTTGACTTTAAATATATTCTAACCATAACTTTGCCAATTTCTACCTTTATATTCAATCACAATATGCCCCTGAGGCTGTCACAATCCCAATTTCTTCTCTAATACCTCTGTCACAACCCCAATTTGCCTATGATCATAGCACACCCACCCCAGTAATTTTCAGTAAAGTTTTACAATTGTATCTCGTGCTAAACTTCAGTTTTTCTAAACTTTGAATATTAACAATTAATTAAAAAAATCCTCTCCATATGAGCAATGATTAATCACTTTTAGCTCAGACATCATGACACAATGTTAACCTAACTGAAATTATTTTATGTCATTCTTTTGACCATGGAGATTACTGATAGACAAGGAAAAAGAAAAAAGACCAGAAAGATAAGTGAGATATGAACATCTGTTCAACAGCAAGAGCTTTGGAGCTACCCCAATTACCAAATGGCTCAGCGGCAGTGACAGCAGTCTCACAGATAGGCAAACAACTTCTATAAAAGAAAATTTTGCAGTACTACACAATTTTATCTATCTTCCAAAGAAGTTTCATGTTTAAACAAAACACTTAAAGAAGCTTTTGTATGTCTTTTGGTATATTTTTATTTTTATTAGCTAAAAGTGAGCAAAATATTTTTTCCCTCAGATGAATGTGTGCATATATTTTTAGTTTCGCACATAAGAAAAGGAGTGACAACCAATAATACCATTCCAATTTAAAAGGACTATCTGGAGTTTAATGCAGGTAGAGACAAAAAGAAAGTAATTCCTAGCACACCAACCGAGTCATCTCTGTGGGTAAAAACTTGGCACCTGGCTTTTTGAGCACACAGAGGATACCATAAGATATATGTTTGCAAATCAAGGTTTCATATTATGGAGCTAATAATATTTAAATTTATATGAATTTAAATGAAATTTTATTCTTATCTACCATTTTTTTTCCTTTTTATTTTTTGTTCAGAATTAAATGCTCTTTCTTTTAGTAGGTAAACTATTTTGTTCATTAGTTGTTTCATAACAAGGCTCAGAAGTTGAGTTGCATTTTTAGAGAGAAAAAAAAAACAGCATTGTAAGGATTAAGAGAAAACCTCCAGTCAATGCTACCAATTGTACTTTTTAACACATACAAGGCATGATTCTCTTGTACATAGTATCACAGATAACATTCCATGTGATATATGGCCGTCTTTACAAGCCCACTGAAGTCCTCTTTCTTACTGGGGGCAGAGCACATGGTAGTGGAGAGAATCTAGAAGTGCTTGTTGAGACTTAAAACCTAGAAAAGTTCGTTTCAATATATTGAATACCAACATAGCAATATTCATAACAATGTGAAAAGTGAATACAGGTTATGTGCAAACCCAATGAGGTCAACCAAATCCAGTGTGGATCAGTTTAAATTTCTTGAAATTCCAATAGACTTAACATTAAAAACAGGGTTTCTGAGATTGACCTGCAATGCCAGTAAATCTGCTAATAGTAGCAGTAATAATATAAATACAATGTTTACCTAATAGTTTATTAATTATATTATACATACATTTTGCTGTTTTTCACTTAATATCTTCCATAACCTTGGAAACAGTTGTATCCATAAATGCTGCGCAAGAGAAGTGTCCATATGACATAACTGAGCAGTAGCTGTCAGAAAACTTATAGTCTTTACTTCTCGAAGACCTGACAAAAATATAACTTGCTTAGTGATCAGTGACTGTGTATTCTGTTGAGGATCTGAAGTTTCATGTTTTACATGACTTCCAGAAACACCACCATCCACAAGTCCTGATTTGGCATGGCTTTCATCAGTGGAAGATAATTCTATGTCTATTTCTTCCTGAAAAATATTTAGAAACAGAAATAAAATATATGTAGCACTGTTAGACCCATTCAAAAAAGTGATTTAAGTTTAAGAATTACAGAATCAGAACATTTCTGATAATGACTAGGAATCTTATCCCAGTCGTGCATCACAGCAAGAGACAGAAGATGCAAAGATTATTTTTTTTTTACATTTGACCCATTTGCATACCTAGCAGTCAATTTGGTTGTTTCAGGCAAGATTCATAATTAGAGGAGCAATTGCCACCAGGTACAGGGCATAGTGGATGTAAATTCAAGGATAAAAATTTATACTTTTGCTTTTTTCCTAGAATAAACTAATTTGTAACTTTGTTCTAGGCATATAACACCTTAGCCATGACCCCTTCCCCACCCCCATCCTTTCTCTCTTATTCCCATCTCCTTTCTCTCATTCTTCATTAGTGATAGGGATGGTTCAGTTGGTAGCACACCAGGCTCATAATCTGCAGTTCCAGGTTCGAATCCCAGCTGGGCCAACATACAGATTTACCTCCACAAAACTTCCCACCCTGCCCACGGTCAATAGGGGGACACTGATCAGCTTAGAATCCATTGGATAGGATGTTCAGCCATGGGCCCCATGTATGGTAGAGTCATACTCTGTGCATGTCAAAGAACACACTGAATGCCCTTGACATTCTCTGAGCCTTCGTAGTCCTTGTGACCTGGCCATTTACTCTATTGTGTGCAAAAAAGTGCTGCTCAGAAGTGAAACAACCCAACCTTAGCCATGTTAGTTTCATACAGAAAACTGCTAATGGTTAAATTTAGTGATCAATAAGTTGTAAGAAAACAATAATCTAGCACATAGAATCCCACATGCCCACCAGTTAAACCAAGAAACATTTTCAGCATGTACAAACTGTAAAAAAATGTATGCAAATGGGTTAATGTCTGAAAATTTGATGACTTGCAAGCCCAAATGCTATACTTTTCCAATATTTTTTTCATTTGTAAGACATAAGACAAATAAAAATTCTACTTCAAGCTTGTCTAGAATGTTTCTTAGAAAGTAATTAAACAGAACCAAGGTTCTCTGCATCAGTATAGCTAACACACACTTTATCTAATTATGTTAAAATTAACACTTGAGGGATGGAAAAATGTACAAAATGATTTTGAAAATTTATATGAGGGTTAAAAATATTTAATGCAAATTTATTGAAAAAAGATTGTAATTACCAATGAACTAAAAAGAGGTGTTTGTTAAAAAAATTAAATAAAGAATAACAATACTAAGCAATATTTCTAAGTTCATCTAACTTGTTAATTATCATTCAAAACTACTACAGCTTACCTTTATTGTATAAAATACATGATATAGTGTTTTATCAGCTAAAGGTCAATGCCACTGTAAACAATTAATAAAACTGTAAAGAAGTCCTCATTGTCTCTTAGTAAAAATAAGGAAAATATATCAGATAAGATACGCTAATTTTATTTCATAACCCATCCAGTTAATTTTGCTGCCCTCCAGATATTATTTTTAGAAGGCAACCAACAGTAAACTTTACCATACATATAAAAAATATCTAAGCCATTAATCAACAGTAAAGGACTACTAGGTCACTGTCCCATGGCAGAGTGGTTAACTATTGATCAAAGGGACCTGGGTTCAAGCCCCGGATAAAGCAAGGATGCTTGTGTTGTTTCACTGCTGAGGTCTTGCCATCTTCACAGACTTTCTACTATGAGTATTAAACTGACAGGCTCCTGTCAGACCTCTGTGGCAAGCCATTGTTTGAGAGGGTATTTATTTCATTTTGTTTTTAATATGCAAAATTACCTATTGACATAGAATCCATGAAATACTTTTGTGGAAAAAATTAGCTTTTGCTGATGAATGGGATTGGAACCCACATTGCCAGGTTTCATGCAAAATGTTCTAGACCCATAAACTATCACTGGCTTGTTCGTTTCTTCACTAAATGTGATTTTGAAATCTGAACTTCCAGAGTTTGTCACCAGTGACAATAAACGAAGTTAACGTATCTGTAATAGGAACAATAAACTTGTCTACAGTGATCCTAATATTCCAACGGATGCTTTCATGTTTACATACTGATGATATATTTTATAGCAAAACTTTATTTGCTACAAGATTATATTTGCAGTGATTTACTACATAAAAATCGTTGATAATATAAGAACTTTCAAGGGGAAAAAAACAATGCACACCAATCACACATTGCAAATGACAAAAGCTTCTTTTTGATCAGTCTTTCATGCCTATTTAAAAAAAAAAAAACCTGACAATTATTAGCATCCAGTTCATTCATTTATAAAGCATAGATCAAACAGTTTAGAATATTCAGAAAAATTAAAATTATCAATTTTACTATAACCAAAATAAGCAATCAAATTTTTATATGTTACTTGCCTCTTCTTTATTTTCCACAGATTCTACATCCATTGGCTCTTCTTTGATAGATGCTGTCATAGCAAAATTTGCTCTCTCTTGTGAATCAGCCAAGTCAATTACTGTAGTTACAGAAGGTAACAATATATTTGGAGTTGAACTTTGGATTGAAGTTCCATTTACTGCTGTAACAAGAAGCAATTCAATGCACTGTTTTATCCAGAAGTGAGGGCCCATAGTTTCCCAATTTTGAGAACATACAATGTAAGTAAGGCGTTCACTTAATCTATGACGCATGCTAGAATCAAACACTTCAAAAAATTTTGCTCTAATGTGTGGCTGAACACATCGTAATCCTGCCATAAATGCTGGTTCCAATTTTGATGTTAGTTCTGAACCTTTCAGTGTGTCATCCCTAGAAGGCAAAAAAAAAAGTCCAAAATATGTCTACATTACATAAAGGGTTATATTACACACGTTTACTCTAGTTGTTGGAGAACACTCAGGTTAAAACTTTTATATACACAACTAAAGTTAGAAGTAGCTTCTAGGATTCTTCTCCAGATTGATTTGCAACATATAAGATGGAGATTACAATAAGATGGACAACATATAACATGTAAGATGGAGCAACATATAAGATGCAAAAACATATAAACATATAAGATGGAACAACATATAAGATACAATTTTTAAGCCAAACCTAAACTATATAGAGACTGTGGTATTGTCTCTTCTGTTTCTTACATCATTTCACATAAATCTACAAATATAGTGATTGCCCAAGTTTTACCATTATATTGGGGTGGGTTGTTTTACCTCTAAGTGTCACTTTTGCACACATTGGGCTAAATAGCCAGGTCATCCCAGAGAAGGTTGGGGCGAAACCTTCTCTGGGGTGACCTGTATTAGACAACCCTTATGGTTACCTTATGGCTCCTTCCACTTGGTCAATGTACTGACTGGAAAGAATGAGGAGCAGCAGATGATGAGATCAATGGCAGTGAAGGTTGGGGAATGAAAGAAAGCACTTACACCAGTGTTTGACAGAGAGAGTGAAGGATCCATTCACATCCCCCAGAAGCCAAAACTTCTGGGCAGAAGATAGAGCCGACAATCAGAGAAAATTCCACGAAGAGGCTGTTGTTTTGTTGTTTTACCTCTGAGTGGCACTTTTTTGCACACAATGGGCTAAATGGCCAGATCACAAGGACCCCGAAGGCTCAGAGAAGGTTGGGGGAGGGAACCCACTGGTACAGCTATTGGGAGACAGATGGTAGCCTTCCGTCAAGGCTATGCAGTGTGTTCTTTAATGTGCACAGGGTATGGCTTTCCAGCACATGGGGTCACGGCTTAACACATTGCTTTACCTCTGAGTGGCACTTTTTTGCACACAATGGGCTAAATGGCCAGGTCACAAGGACCCCGAAGGCTCAGAGAAGGTTGGGGGAGGGAACCCACTGGTACAGCTATTGGGAGACAGATGGTAGCCTTCCGTCAAGGCTATGCAGTGTGTTCTTTAATGTGCACAGGGTATGGCTTTCCAGCACATGGGGTCACGGCTTAACATCCCATCTGACGGACGGTGGCCTTTCCAAGCCCATTGGTGTCCCTACTAACTGTGGGCAGGGTGGGAAATTATTGCAGAGATAAACCTCAATGTTGACCCAGCTGGGACTCGAATCTCGGAACTGCAGATTACAAGCCTGGCACACTACTGACTGAGCCTACAAATGCTGAAAATGAGAAAATTGGTGCCTAGTGTGTTCTGGAGTGTAAATTTTAGAAATGCTATAAATTTTGGGGTTAAATTTTGATCTACCTGTGCTAGAAAAGTGAGAACTGGTGCATGGAGATATTTTTAGTCATATCTCCAAAATGTAAAAAAAAAATAAGATCTGATGTGATGTTAGAAGTCAAGAACAAGAGGGTACTGAAAGTTTAGATTAATTTCTCATACAAGTTAAAAAGAGAGAGAAAAATTATACTTTTAACTACTTGCTTAAGTTGTTGCTAAAACATCTTCCGATTTTCTTTAATATTTATTCTCTGAGAATCTAGTATAAATTTTAATGCAGAAAATGCTCATCTTCTCAATGGAAATTTCCATCTCATTTCATCAATGGAAGCAAAATATTTCTTACAACTCATTCATAGGAAATGCTCTTTTGTCATACATTTTGAAATGAGAGAATCATGTTATCTAACTTCTTCGTAATAAGCATTCAATTTGATTCTTTTGAGTTATCAGAAGTATTTCTATCTCTTTTTTAAGTGTAATAGCCAAATAACAATTAAAACCAGTAACCAATTTCATTTTCAATATTGAACAAAGGTCATTCATTTCCAGTTCTGTTCTCATAAAAAAAATTCATTTAATACTGTTATTAGTCCCTGCACAGTAGCCAGATTAGTCTGTGTTGCATACATCAAAATACATTATTACACATACATTTCTTTATTATAGTCTTTTTAGTTCAAGAAACTATCATTGCCGGATTGCAGGATCAAAGTATATTAATATAATTTAAAGAATGTCAGAAATAAATTATAATGCACTTATTTTGGGTGCATTCAGCTTAAATTTTTTTTCTTAAGAACTGCTATGCTACCAAAATATTAGACCACTTTCCTGAAAGCACTTCAAAAACAGCTTACATAGGCAGAATCTTCAAAGAATAAGATTGTGTTGTAAAAAGTACAGAATTACTCATTACATTAAAATTCTTTTGAAAGCCAGCACATAAAGTAGTTGGCGATTCAGTCCAGTTAATGAAATGAGTAGACTTAAAAATATAATTCAATTGAAATCAGCCAATACTGATTTAAAAAAACTATGAAATTAATGGCCATTAATAATTTTAAGGTAGTCCTATTGTTAACTTTATATTGCTTAAAAGTTTTTTAACTCTGTAAATGAAAAAATATATTTCTCTAAATAGTTCTCACCTGTAAACGTAGTTAACCAGCTCTAAAAACTGTGCATTTAACTCCAGTTCATTAGGGAATCTTTTCTCAATGAACTGCATCATTTTCACTAACAGTATAGACTTCTCTCTTAGAGTTGGACTCTGATTAACTGCAATGGGGCTCTTACTTTTCACCCAATCTTCTACCATCTTTGTTATAGCTTTGAGAACCTTCACATCAGGAGATTTCTCAATTAATCCTACCAGAATTGCCCCAATGAAGGCTTTTCTCATTTCTTGACCCATGACTCCTACTCTATTCTTCACTAAATCAAGGCTTAAAATCAGCAGATCTGTGCCCACTAAACAAAAAGAGCATACAATTAATTCAGAATTTTTTTCCCCTTTTTAGTGTAACAATATTCAATAATCATAAAATATTTAGTAATCAACTTCAAAATATGGAAATGATAAATGCAAATCAAAAATATACACAGACATAGATAAGGTTCACTATAATTTTAAAAAAAAGGGTAGGTACTTTTTAAAAAAAGTACCTATATAAGCTATGCGAGGCTTGTCCTAGTTTCTCATACAACATACAAACACTTACACAAGGACATGCCCCATTGGTCTTAGGAGTCAGGTCCACTAGACCAGGTAGGGGACTCATTAATAAATGTTTATAACATCAATGAAAGGTTAATAAAAGTTTAATCATTTATGCTGATCTAAAAAGATTTGGCTATTCTGCACTCAGTATTAAAGTATATATATAAATTAAAAATACTTGTCTTCCTATATGCACCCTAAAAAGTGAACAAAAAAAAGTAAAACAAACTGATAATTATTGAACTTGAAAGGAAGCTAGGGTGGCAGCAATTTTTTCCAGTTGGTTAAGAGGAACAGTTTTGATTCTTTTCTTCCTTTGAAGTTAATAGGAATTTGGTAAATAATTCCATAATTGGTATACTTCACTTTTTTCACTTTTTAAAAAGCATAGAGGAACCACAAGAAGTTTTTAAATTTTTCAATTTATATATTTTACATTGCCATTAAAAACGTCCAGCTTTTGAAAAGAAAATTGATACATTGCATATCCTAGGCTTTCATTTTACATATGACTTGGAGATCAATTCCCATTAAATTTCCCCCTCCCCCCCCCTTTTTTTGGGGGGGAGTAGGGATAATTTGTGACACATCTAACATTTTTCGCATCATAAGCTTTCATTTGAAATTTACCTCACTGCAATTGCCCCTGTGAAATTTATGTCCCTTTCTACAAGTGGAAAGTAAAACTTAGTTTTAATTATTTACAAAATTCATAGAACATTATTTGAATAGTATAATGTTCTCAATTTACATTAGGGTTGGGTTGTTTTACCTCTGAGCAGTGAATTTTTGCACACAATGGGCTAAATGACCAGGCCACAAGGATCCTGAAGGCTCAGAGAAGGTTGACGAAGAGGAGCCACTGGAACACCTGTTGGGAGACAGATGATAGTTTCCAGTCAAGGCTGTCCAGTGTGTTCTTTAACATGCACAAGGTATGGCTCTCCTGCACGTGGGGACAGGGCTTAACATCCCATCTGACAGATGGCATCACAAGCCTATCAGTGTCCCCTACTGATTGAGGGCAGAGTGGGGAGTTTTGCAGAGATAAATCTCAACATTGGCCAAGCTGGAACTTGAACCTGGAAATTGCAGATTATGAGCCTGGAGTGCTACTGACTGAGCCACCCCTGCGCCCTCAATTTACATTAATTGGGAGTTTGCACCCATATTTATTTTAAATTTATTTTAAATAGCTAAAAGTTAGGGAAGTATACTTACTTGGACTTGTTTCAGATGATGTTGGATTAAGGTGTTCTCGTGCCATCTTCTGTAAGACACGCATAAATGATGTAATAAGGCGGTCAATATAGCATGGATTATTTACACAAGCAGCTTTAAGTATCATCAAGGTCCCAAAAAGTGGAGAAGGAGTTGTTGAAGTAGACCTGAATAAGACATACATTAAAGCATGTAGAATTTTTAAAATCAATTGCAAATAAAAGTTCCATACAAATTTACACCACTATCCCCAAGTTTGTGCTAGGGTGCATTCCTTGAAAATGGAAAGTGTATAACAAAAAAATATATATATTTTGCATAAGAAATAATTAAAATACCCAAGATACATTCTGGAACTCCAATCTAAACTCTAAAGCAGTGATTCTCAAGCTTTTCTTTTGCTCATGGTGCAGTATTTTTCATTGTGAATAATTGTGCACACTAAAAATTAAAGTTGGTAACACTATGGGTTGGGTTGTTTTACCTCTAAGCAGCACTTTTTTGAACACAATGGGCTAAAAGGCCAGGTCACAAAGACTCTGAAGGGTCAAAGAAAGTTGGGGAAGGGGACCCACTGGACAGCTGTTGGAATGGTTAGAGATGGCTGCTGGACAGCAGCTAAAAATTGTAGCCTCCAATCAAAGCCATCCAGCATATTCTTTAACATGCACAGGGTATGGCTCTCCTGCACATGGAGCCACGGCTTAACACCCCATCCGATGAATGGCAGCCTTTCCAAGCCCATTGGTGTCCGCCTATTGACTTGAGAGCAGGGCATGAAGTTTTGTGGAAATAAATCTCAATGCTGGCACAAATGGGACTCAAACCTGGGAACTGCAGATTAAGAGCTGCGAATGCTACTGACTGAGTGACCCCGGTAATAATATGAGAGACTCGCATATGCATAGTTTGCTTTCAATAATAGAAGCCATTTCTCTGGAATCATTTGTAAATACAGCAATTCAAGTTCTGACGTGTATTGAGGTTAGTGTGTATGCTGTATGCATTATGGGCATGCTTTGTGTCAATTTTAGTTTTAATATATATAAGTTTTTGATTAAATAGAAAAAGTTATATGATTAATCAGTGGCAGAAAATAGCAACAAAATGGTTTAAAAATTTCATTTCACCTGCGTAACATATCCAAAATTTCATGACACATCCTTTGAGAACATTGCTCTAAAGTAATCTCAATAAACAGAAATTTTGTAAGAGAATATATCAAATAGTACAAAAAACTTAGGTAAAAAAATTATTAGAAATAAGCATAGGAAAATATAATGCGAATGTAATAAACTGTAGTTACATCCTAAATATTATATGCATATTCACATGGTTTGAATGGGCTAAATTGGAGAGGTAAGTAGTGGTATTACTAGAATGAAGAGGCAGTAGATGATGCAATATGAAAGCTGGTAACAACTGGGGATTATGTCCCATAAAGGACAGCAATGTAGCAGTGAATGGCATAAACTGGGGTATTAGTGTATGACTTCTGACAGCATTTTAGTAACCCAATGCAAATGCATCCTTCATGCGAAAAAAATTCCATTTGCTGGTAGAAATGCAACTATCATTGAAGAAAAAATGTGAGACCAAATTGAAGAAAGCTTTACCAAGAAAAATTTGGTCACATAATCGATTCTTAGAAAAAACCTAGTAATAGCATAATGCTATTTCTCACTAAATTTTTTCATATTTCTAAAATAAAAGTTATGCGTGGAAGCTATTCAGCATGAATACTACTCTCTAAAGATAGTATACTCAAAGCTGATTGCTGCAGACAATAAAGTAGTAATGATATTGCTGATAAAAATGTGTCCAATATCATATATTGAAGTCCAGAAATGTATTATCTTATTTTTAAATATTATTTATTGAACATTCCAACACTAAATATGAAGTTTCTGTGCAAAAACATCATAATTATTTTTTTACACAAAAAATCTCATTATCCCAACACTAACTTTGACCTGTGCTATTGTTAATATACCGTATTTCTTTGATTCTAAGACACACTTTTTTCCCCATATAAACATCTCTAAAAATGAGGTGTCTTATAATCAATGGCATCTTAGAATCAGTTTTTTTCCCCCGAATTTTCCTGCGCTTTACACACACACGTTTTTATGCGGAAACCCCACCTCCAAGTTTGACCGTTATTGCATTCTCCAATTCCATTGGAGAATAAAGTGGCATGAGTGTTTTCCTGCACTTTCCAAATGTGAAGCCACCATTATTTCATTATAGTGCAGCTCACTCAGCGACAACTAGAAAGTTTTGATTGTAAAGTTGAGTTACTGTATTTTGTTCATTTTGATCCCTTATTGTACATCAAAATATTGTCAAAAAGATTTCACTATGAAGTCGCATTGAAGCGAAAAATTATTATCTATGCAGAAGAATATGGAAATAGAGCTGCGGGGTCGACATTTCGACATTAGTGAAGTAAATGTTCATCATTGGAGAAATGATCGCAATTCCATATTTTCGTGCAAAGCAACAACCAAGTGCTTTACAGGGCATAAGGAAGATTTCCACATGTCGCCGAAGTTGTGATATGCTTTGTAACAGACATGCGCAAAAGGATTACCCATCACTGACAAGCCATGTAATTGAAAGCCAGAGAAATTGCCAAGTCCCTTGGAATAGAGGAAATAATTTTTAAAGGCACTGCTGGTGCGACAGACTCCTGCGTCGTAGCAGGATATTGCTAAGATGCCGAACATCTGTCAGAAAATTCCTGCAGACTTTCAGCAGAAGCTGATTAACTTTCAGTGACGTGATTAAATTAAGGAAAAAAAGAAACTGAGTTTAGTCAAATTAGAAATGCTGATGAAACCCCGGACTTCTTCGATATTCCTTGAAATTACACAGTCAAAGCTAAAGAAATCAAGATTATAAGCATGGGCTACGAAAAGCAGCCTATCACTGTGATGCTATGCATTACTGTTGATGGTTGAAAGTTGCCACCATATTTAATTTTAAATCAAACAACCATACCGAAGAATGAAATTTTCCCCAAAGATGTTATTGTGGCATGCACGAAAAAATGGATGGATGATGGCAGAGCTTATGAAAAAGTGGCTAAATGTTGTGTGGAATAGACATCCTGGAAGTCTTTGTAACCCATCTAACATGCTAGCACTTGATGCATATCATGGACATTTGTCTGAACAGGTCAAAAATAAAATCATGCAAAAACGTGGCAACTTTGTTGTGATTCCTGGTGGCATGACTAGCCAACTGCAGCCACTCGACGTTTCAGTCAACAAACCATTTAAGGATTACTTGAGAAAGGAATATGAAACCTGGCTGTTGACTGACAACCTTTTGCTGACAGCTTCCGGAAAAATTAAGAAAGCACCAGCATAAAAACTGGTAGAATGGGTATCAACAGCTTGGAAGCTAATTCCAGAAAGAATAGTGCAGCACTCCTTTAAAAAATGTTGCATCACCAATGTTCTCAATGGCTCAGAAGACTATATATTATGGGATAATGAAGATAAAGATGGCTCAGAAGAATCAGACTCTGATATTGATTCAGAAGGAAGTGATGAATAACATACCTACTGATAAATAGGTACTACTGTTGTTAGTAAACTGAATTCTATTGTAATTAAAATATTTGTTAGATATATTTTAGCATTTTATTTTTTTCTTAGAATCGAAGTTTTTTTTTCTGTTGGTGATACTGAAATTAAGGTGCATCTTACAATTGATGGCATCTTAGAATCGAAGAAATACAGTAATTGTGATAACAAGGAAATAATGATTTGTTCAAAGTCAATGCCAATGAAAAACAAAAAAAGATAAGCAATGTATTTATTGGATTCACTTCTGAATGGAATTTTTTTTTTATCATAAAAGTAGATGACAAAACTTGCAGAATGAATCAACAGGAGCTTAAAAGCAGAACACATTTGGAAAACTAGAATTATTCCAAAATAAGCCATAGTAATAAGTTACAAGTTCGAATTTGCAAATATAACAAATTCAAACTTGAGTATAGAATTTGGGTAGTTACTAAAATTAATAAGAAAATGCTGATTTAGTATTTTATTATTAAATAAATCATTAATAAGCCTACTGTGATATCATATGAAAACTTTAGAGAAAGCACTGGAGACTCATACTGAATGAGCACTAACACAGGGTGGGCTTGCCCTAAAAGCAATGGATCTGGTAACCATGATGGCTGTGATCAGAATCAGCCACCAACTGATATATCTTATGAATCTGTTTATTCACTTGGCATTAGCAACCCACAACTAAATTAAATACAGAGGTAGATTTATGAACAATGGTTCATCAGTGAAGAAAGTCCAGATTACAGTCATGCTTAAAGCCATTGTATAGCTCAGTAATTTTAAATGGTCTTCACCAAGACCCTGTGAAGTTGACCATTCTTCAGCAAGTGTGGGTGAAGGGGACTGGCCACAGATGATCAAATAGGTGAAACTTGTTTGGCAAGCCTTCTCTTCCATCCACATTAGAGGAAGACTATCTCCTTCAAAAGGTACCAATGGCCTGCAACATTGGGTGGATCAGTGAAGGTGAGGTTGAACTTCAGATGCTATGCTAAGGCTATTCTGCACATCACCACAAGGAATTGGTGCACAGCTCTCCTTCCAGTGCATTCCTAGCAACACACAAAAAAATCTGACTGTTTATTAGCAGTGACCAGGTTGGCTAAAGTATGTCACTGACTACTTAGGGATCTAAAGTCACTGCTCTCTACCAGGTGAGTCTGATAATAATCATTCTTCTCAGAACTTTGCACACAGAGCTTGATAACATGATGGGACTATTAAAAAAGCATCTGATGATTTTTACATGGCTTAGAGAAGACTACCATTAGTCCTCTGCCAAGAGTCCAGAAATGTATTGAAAAAAAGATTAAAAAGCTGGCATAATGAGAAATTTTGAAGAATAATGGATGTTGGCATGCCCAATGGCAAAAACGAACAAAGCACAAATTATCCACAATAAATGTCTATTTGAATTGAATAACAATGAGAATTCAGCATTACTTTTCAGCAGCAGAAACTCTGGAGAAGTTGGGTTGTTTTACCTCTGAGTGGCACTTTTTGCACACAATTGGGCTAAATGGTCAGGTTATGGGAAGGATACCCACTGGGCAGCTGTTATGAGACAGATGGTAGTCTCCTTCAAGACCATCCTGCATGTTCTTAAACATGGACAGCATATGATGTGCTTTCACACACATGGGACCATGGCTTAATGCCCCATCCGATGATAATGGAGTCTCCTTTCTGACAGATGGCAGGGTGGAGGTTTGGCCTGCTACCAACTGAGCTAATCCCTGCCCCTTCTAGGCATGTGGACATGTCCTTATATGATTTGAATGTAGTATGGAAAACAAACATCTTAAATTAAAAATGTTTAACTCAATAACTGTAGGGGGGGAAAAACAGTATGCACCACTTAGAAATAATGGAACAAAAACTTGTAGGATACTGTTACTTATTAACTGTTACTGGAAGAGGCACCAACTATCTGAGATGGAAGGGAAGAAATCAACTGGTACAGCGAAACTTTTCTCTTTAGATACTAATTGAATCACATTAGTAGTGTACATCCAATAAAATTCAGAACTGGTGATTTCAGGTGTGGCAATAAAGGATGTTTTCATCCAGATGTAAAATTGGGGAAGTGAGCAACGTTTATATTTCAGCTTTGACATTAATAAATTCCAATGAACAACTGATAAGGAATGCTGATTAGTAGAGAAGGAGTAGCAATCTATTTCTGTCAATTTGATAGAACTTTAACAATATGGGTGACAGTTGTCAATGTCACTGAACAGTTCTGAGCTTCTCTCATAAAAGAAAGTCACACAAATAAGAGTTCTACTTCTTCAGCTCTGGCAAGGGTCCTTTGAGATTTTTGCATCTTGTCTGTGAATATGAGGGAGGCCCTGAATAGATGAAGGCGAAAAAAAGTGGAAAACAGTGAAGCAAGAACGGACAAGTGTCACTGTCAGATTCAAACTTGAGTCTAGTACCTTACTTCAGGGAATATTTTGCTATATACATGGCTCAGCTGGTAGTAGGGTTATATCAGCCTGCACTGCGAGAGGATTTTCAAATGCCATGCTCATATAGAAAGCTTTGCCAAGAGTGGAATGATTTTGTAAATGTTTTTTTCATTCCCATTGGATATGTTAATATATTTTGTGCACTGTATTTTTCTTTACTTCCATTTCAGACAATTGCCACTAAACTGATACAGCTTGTCAATATAACTGAATTGTCTATAGTAGCATGATCTTTACTACCATAGCACACAAATATGAGATTTACCATAGCAAACTGTGAAGGCATGGCATTGAAAGTCCTAGGTCAGGAATGTTTGTTCCTCATTGTAAATAACTTGCATTGATGGCAAGTGTGTTATTAGTATCTAAGTGAGTACCAACTGACGATCACACACTGAACCTCATTTGGATGCAGTTATTTTTTGAGTAGATAAATTAAGCATAAGTTCCTTCTTAGAAAGATTAAGGAAGATGAATAAATATCCACCTTGAGCAAAACTCACTTAATGGTTGGGTAATATTGCGACCAGAACTAAATCAATTGCTGTATTCTTCAGGAGTAATTATGTATGTTGCACATGCAGTCTCAACAAGCCAGTCACTAGATCTTAGGCCTTCAACAGATTTTAGAGAACCCATAAGAGCTGTGAAATGAATGACCATGAACTGAGGAATGGGATAAGAAAATTATATAGAAGAGGAAGAAATAGTTCTCGTGCTAAGGCAGTTTATTTCAAGAAACAAATATTTAGATATTTGATTATTAAAGGAAGACAAATATATAAATATTAATGCATATGGTACACACTTACCATAAAGCTAATAGTGTCCATGGACACTATCAATAGAGGAAAGAAACAGAGATTCTGTGCTGGATCAAACAAACTCTCCTGCACCACACAGCTGACCGTAACTAGTGAATCACCAACTGAGAAATTTTGTGTGGGTGGGAGGGGGGAGTCCATTTGCAATGCCCACTTTCCTGAAACAGAGTTAACAATAGTACACTGCAACTAATAGGTTCCGCAATTGTAGAAGAGTACCCCATAGTTATAAATGAGTCCAAGGAGAGCCAAATAGGACTCCAAATACAAGCACCAAGATTCTATTTTTCAGGAGTGATGAGTCTTCATACACAAATATATGGTTGGGTATTAAGTTCAGCCAATGATGGCAACCAAACGAGCAGAAATTTCAGAGTGATCCTCTCATCATGTACATACACCTATACTGAGGGGAAAGACTGAAAGGAGTTGAGTTTGAATCCCAAAAAAAGATATGAACTAAGGAATGGAAAAAATAGAAGATAAAGTGAACAATTAATAGGACTGGGTCAACCTAGAACAGAGAGTATGATTGAGTGCACTGTATTTTTCTTAAACTACTTCCATTCAGCAATTTACTTCAGTTTTCTCACACATTCTCCTGAGTTTTCGTCTGCCTTACAGATATTTCCTTGAGGCATTATACTCACCAACTCTTGTCAAAACTATATAAGTGGCTGAGGAGCAATTTATTTTTATACAAGGCTAGTAACAAAAAGGGCAAATGTTTTAGTTATATTTCATTCATGTGTAGCAATTATAAAAATGCATTTTATTTACTTAGAATTTGGAAATTTAATAATCTCTACATTTACATATATACTGTATATTTTGGAAATATTGAATAAATTCGACTTTCTTGGTATATACTAAATATTCACCACTTTGCAAGTTGATTTAATTATAGAGGAAAAATTGTCTTGAGCCAGGTGGGATACGAACCTGGCTTAAGACAATTTTTCCTCTATAATTAAATCGACTTGCAAAGTGGTGAATATTTAGTATATACTATATATTTTATTTGGAATGCATTAATAAAAATAGCTGTCTGTGGCCAAGTGGTTAGTATGCTTGCTACTGATCTAAGGACCTGGGTTTGAGCCCCAGGTAAGGCATGCATGTGTGTGTTTATCTGCTGAGGTCGAGCCATTCTCACATACCTTCTGCTATGATGTATTAAATGAAGATACCTGTCAGACCTCAAGCAGCTGCTTGAGGGGGTATTTATTTACTTTTATTTTTAATCAAAACATAATATACTCACTTTTCATAGTTGCTTAGGCCTTCATATACTACTTTACTCACTGAAGCATACAAACATTCCAATTCTTCATATTTTGAGGCAACATTTGAATTAGTTGGCTCAGTAGGAAATATACTCATCAGACGAGAAAGCAAGTTATGAACTGATCGAATCACCTAAAATATATAAGTGTATTTTAAACAATTAACTATTTATCAAATCTTGTATAAGGTCCTTGTGAAATATTTAATATTTATATTTTGGTACAACTTAACTTTACTGGCATTAATTTACTATATTACTCAAGTAAATGAATCCTATTTTAGATATAACAGACATCAATCAAACATAATGAAATCTCAATGTAACAATATATGGTGTCTATAAAGTCCCTAAGGTGTTTTTATTCATGTCTCAGTTTTATTTTTGTCATTTTCAATAAATGGCATGAGCTTTCAGTCACAAACACAGTATGGAAACAATGGTAATACCACAAAAACAATGCACGTTGTAATGGATGTTCAAAACAAAGCCAATGATACAGGTTCAAAGAAACTATCATGCACATTAAAACAAGCCACTACCAAGTAATAATACAATTAGGAATTGCCAGCACAAGTTTACAGAAATGGGCAGTGTCCAGGATCAGCCTACAAGTGATCAACTCAGCATAGCAAAGATATGGTTGAGCAAATCTAGGAGTCAGTTTCAATGCATTCTTACAAAATCAATCCAAGAGGTTTCTTGTGTATTAGCAATGCTGCATGCAACTATGTGCAAAATACAGCATGAACGACTGAGGTTATAAGTATACACAGTTCAAATTATGTAACAACTGAAACCTAATGATAATACCAAAGTGTTGTCAATTTGCTGCAAGACTTGCTAAGATGCATCAAAGATAATAAACACTACCTGAACTGGATCATCTTTTTGGACCAAGTTACCTTCCACATGAGAAGCAAGTTAAGACATAATTTGCATGGCGGGCTGTGAATAACCAGTCAGGGAGCACATCTGAGACAGCCTGAAGCTCAATATTTGATGTGGCTTAATGCACAACTGCATAACTGGCCAATTCTTCTGTGTGCAGACAGTTAATATGGATATTTACTTGCACTTGCTCTACATTAATTCAGTAAATTCAGTAATCTGCAACCATACACCATTCTGCAATATGATGTGGTACTCCACAATGGGGTCTGTTTACCAATACCTGAATAAGGAAGTTCCTGGAAGATTAATAGGTAGGAATAATATAATTCCTTAGTTACACTGTTGCAGATATATCCACCCTTGATTTCTTATACAGATATGTCAAAGATAAGGTGTATTGGACAACAGTCACCAGGACTGGTGATTTCAAAACCTTGTAACTAATGCAACTGAGATGACCAACACTGCTATGAGGTAAAAATAATGGTGAGAATTTGATTAGTGGCTGAATATATTGTTCCACCAAGGGTGCTCATTCATATCAATATATACTACAGTAAACAATGAAACTTTGAAAACTTTTGGTTCATTTAAATTAGTTATATTATCACAAACCTCATATCTATTGGTGTCCTTATTTGCACACTACATCCATGGAAACCTCAAGACTTTATACACACCTGTAATCATGCTATGTGCATCATCAAGTATTGACAGTCCATCTGAGCCAGTCAGCACTAGTTGTGTTCCTCTTGTCCCAGTGGACCCATTGGAGGTTAAAATTATCTGTGTGTGATGCTGAGGTCTGTAAATGGTAGCTAGGTAGTCACTGGAAGGAGAGCTATGCACCAATCCCCTGTGATGATGCATAGAACCGGCCAGGCCTAGCACCTAATGTCCGACCTCGCCTTCTCGTGGTGCAGACCGTTAGTACCTTTCAAAAGAGATACTCTCTTGTGGAAGTGAACGGAAGGGGAGGGCTGCCAGATTAGTGTGGCCTACTGATCTGGACTATTATGGCTACTTTTCTTTTTTTTCTACCCTGCTGAGGAGTGGTCAACCACACAGGGTCCTGGTGCTGACCATATAAACCCACTGGACTGGACAGATATATGGCTCTGAGCTTGATTATGGATCCTGATTTTGCTGCACTGGTGGGCTTCTGTGGAGGGAAAATCTTCCGCTGTGTTTTCTGTTTGTTTGTGGGTTGACAGCCCCAAGTGAATAGATTCACAGGATATGTTTATCAGCTGGTGGATAATCCTGAGCAGAAGTCATCACAGGCATCTGAACTCTTTGCATCTATTGGCATCGTCAAATTCTACATTGGAGGAAGTCTTCCAGTGTAGATGGCTTCAGCCTTTAGTGGTGGGGGAACAGGTCTTTGCCCCATGTCTGCGATTAGGGGGCTGTTTGATATTGTCGGCATTCCCTCTCTCAATAAACATAGTTTCTTTAAACATCCTACTAATCATTTTCGCTCCATAGGTAGTTGGAATGTGAGGACTCTGCACAGAGCTTTTTCTCTTGATGTCCTCACACAAGAATTACACCATTATAATTTAGATATTCTCGGCTTGCAAGAGACCAGATGGACAGATAAAGGTGAGATTCTTAAAAATAATCTTAAATTTCTCTTTTCAGGGAGGGACGACAATAAGCATCACCAAGGCGTGGGTCTGCTTCTCAGCAGACACGCTAGTGATGCTCTTCTAGGATATGAGTGCATTAATGAAAGGTTTCTTACAGCAAAATTTCAGACAAGCGTTAAAGACATGAATGTTATCTGCTGTTATGCCCCCACTGAGGATGCTGATGAGGATGAGAAGGATAGGTTTTATGAACAACTTCAGGATATTTTGAATTCTGTCAAGAAAGGAGATATTACCCTTGTTCTTGGCGATTTCAATGCCAAAGTTGGTACTGACTCTGACCTTTGGGGAGGGGTGATTGGCCCTTTTGGTATTGGTAGCTGCAATGGCAATGGGCAACGTCTCCTACAGGTAAGTAAACTCAATGGTTTCAGAATAACTAACACATATTACAAACACCGCGACACACATAAGTACACATGGGTTTCACCCGATGGGCTGCACAATAATATGATTGATTATATATTAATTAACAGCTAATGTGCTAATTCTCTTAGGAATACCAGGTCATATAAGGGAGCTGAAATTGGATCTGACCATTACCTTGTTAAAAGTGTCTTGCAACTTAAACTTAAAAAGTGTTGTGCTAGGGTTAAAAAAATTACTTTTAATACTTCAGCTCTGAAAGACCCAGTTATAGCAAAGCTTACCATGATAGGTTACTTAGTCATTATGACAGTCATGGTATGCTTACTACTGAAGTTGAGGAAGAATGGGATCATTTTAAACAGGCTTTTTTGGACACTAACAGTACTCTTTTAGGAAAAAAGGAGCAGAAGAGGCAATATTATCTGAGTGATAAGGCACTTGAGCTTATTTCGGAAAGAAAGAACTGCAGGAATGTCCTTAATCAATATCCTACTAGTACTAATAGAAAGCATTACAGAGAACTTAATAAACATGTAAAGGATCAGTTAGCTACTGATAAGAATCTTCAGGTTGATGGCTTGGCTGACAAAGCCGAGGAAGCAGTTAGACAGCACAACAGCAGCAGAGAGCTGTACCAGATAGTTAATGTTTTGTGTGGTAGAAAACGGACAGTCATACAAGGATTGAAAGATAAACAAGGTAAGGTTATAGAAGGGGAGGATTAGGTCATGGCTAGGTGGGCTGAGCATTTCAGTGATGTTCTAAACAATGTAGTTAGTTCTGCTCCCATTGTTTGTAATGATGATAGATGCATTGGTGGCTTTAATGTTGGCCCTATAACACAATCTGAAGTTATTTTGGCTATTTCTAAACTTAAACTACATAAATCCCCAGGGGTAGATTAAATTACTACCGAAATGCTTAGCGCTGGGAATGTTTCGGTTACCACTTGGATGACTGAAATTCTGAATATCTTTTATGATAAAGGCATGGTTCCTAAGGATTTTACCAGAGTTATTGTTATCCCTATTTTCAAAAAAGGTGATCGCAGTTCTTGTGATAACTATAGGGGTATTAACCTACTCTCTGTTCCAGGTAAAGTTCTTTCCATGATTGTGCTTAATAGAATTAAGAATCTGGTTGACAGGCAATTGCGTGATGAGCAATGTGGATTCAGAAGTGGTAGGGGATGTGTGGATCAGATATTTTCACTTAGGCAGATTCTTGAGAAATGTTTAGAATTTCAGAAACCTTTGGTTGCTAGCTTTGTTGATTTCAAAAAGGCTTTCGACTCTGTTGATCATCATAATTTGTGGTTGATTGTGAAATCATATGGTATACCAGACAAGTTAGTTAACATAATGAAAGCTCTCTATAATAACACTGAGTCGTGTGTGAATGGTAAGGCTTGTAGCAATTGGTTTAGCATTACTTCTGGTGTTCGACAAGGGTGCATTTTGTCTCCTTTTCTCTTTAGTTTGGTTATTGATTATGTTATGCGAAATTCACTTCAAGGGAAAGATTTTGGCCTTAAATGGGCTGGAGATACGAAAATTTCTGATTTAGATTATGCTGATGATTTAGCCCTTTTGGCAAATGATGTTGATGAGATGAACTCTTTCATTCGAGCTGTTGATGAGACTGGTAGTAGAGTAGGTTTGGTTATAAACAGAGAGAAAGTGATGAAAATTGGTCAGGCAGGCTGTGATTCAGTTAATCTGAATGGTTGCAGTCTTGAGCAGGTGTCACAGTTTAATTATCTTGGGAGCTATGTAACAGATAATGGTGATGTGCGGCATGAGATTAACAGACGAATAGGGATTGCTGCCGGGACTTTTAAGAATCTATAGAGAGTGTGGAGAAATAGGCGTATACACCTAAAGACTAAAATTAGGCTGTATAATAGTTTGGTTCTTTTTAGGGTTAGTTATGGTAGTGAAACTTGGACACTTTGTAAACAAGATAACAGGAAACTAGATGCTTTTGATTCCAGATGCTTACGCAGTATCTTGGGCATTAGGTGGTTCAACTTTGTAACTAATGATGAGATTAGGCAAAGGAGTTTGCAACCTCCTTTAAGCAGCATATTGTGCAGAGAAAGACTCCGTTGGTTTGGCCATGTTGCCCGTATGAATAACTATAGATTGGCGAATAGGGTTATGAACATTGTGCCTAAAGGCCTCAGAAAGAAGGGGAGACCTAGGATGCGGTGGGCAGACAATGTCAAACAGGACCTTGTTAGAATTGGTGTGCAGTGGCCAGATGCAGTAGATGTAGCTCAGGATAGACTTGCTTGGAGAACTAAATTGCACGGTCTGGTTGGACCTCCGTAGCCCATGGCTGCTTGAGGGTGATGATGATGTGATGATGTGATGCTGCTCCTCATCCTAGTAGCCTTCAAAGTATGATCATCAAGGCAGTAGTGAATGCTACATGCATAATTCAAGTTTACATAGCATGATTGAAGTTACATTTTGTATTAATTTTCAATAAGCAAAAATTAATACAAAATATCATAACTACTAAAATGCTAACTTTGCAACAAAAGATGACTGGTTGCTGAGAATTTTTTTAAATTTTTTATTATGGCTAAACTTATTGGCACATCAGTTTTTTTAGTTATCTATATACACTTCAGTGCCATTAAATTAGGGGATAGGAGACATTATCCAAATTCAGTACTGCAAGTCCCGCATTTGTGCACATATGTGGCTGAAACTCTGGTCATATGTAGCTGTCATGCTTGGTTTCCCAAAGCATTCGTTGTAAGAAGCGTAATGGGAAAGGCACAAGATTTAGATGCATTTGACAGAGGGCATATCGTAGGTGCCCGACGGATGGGACACTCGATCTCTGAAATTGTCAATGAACTTCGATTTTCTCATACAACAGTTTCAAGAGAGTTCCGGGAATATGAAAATTCTGGCAAAAAAAACAAGCACCCAGACAAACTGCAAAGGACAACCAGCCTTGAATGATCGTACAGACCATAGGGGTCAGACATTATCTGAAATCACTTCCCATCTGAACATGGGTTCCAGACCGGAAGTCAGTGCAATGCTCACTTCATCGTCTCGGGTTCAGGAGCTGCCGACCTACAAGAGTTCCACTTCTAACAGCATGACACCAGGCTCAACATCTTGTCTGGGCTAAAGAATATTGAAACTAGACCATCGAAAATTGTTAATGGATAGCCTGGAGTGATGAATCCTGATTTAAACTTTTCATCATGCTGATGGGAGACTGAGGGTATGGTGCCAAACCCATGAAGCCATGGATTCTGCATGTCAGGTCGAAACAGTACAAGCTGGTGGTGGCTCAGTGATGGCCTGGGGTGTTTTCAGTTGGATGTCTGTGTGACCTTTGGTATATGTACCAATGACTCTCAATGCATCCTGTTACATAGAACTCATGGCTGACCATTTACACCCATCATACATCCCAATGGAGATGGCATCTACCAGCAAGACAACTGTTCATCTCACAGGTCCAGGTTGGCTATTGCATAGTTGCAGGAACATTCTGCTGACTTTGAAATAATGAATTGGCCACCTAGAAGCCCAGATTTAAATCCCATCGAAAATCTTTGGGATACCGTCGAGCAGAGGGTCCGGGCCCATGTCCCATCAGCAATGACCTTCAGAGAATTATGGGTCGCCATACCTATGGAACATTTATGCAAGATTGTGGAGTTCTTGCCTTGTCGTGTGGCAGCTGTTATCAAGGCAAGAGAGGGTCCAACATGCTATTAGGTTGCTATCCCTAATTCATTTGTACTTTAATATATATATACATGGGCAAAAAATCTGAGTGCACATCCCAAATGACTAGAAAAATGCTTTTGATCAATCCTAGATGATATAAATGCCTTCTCCATTCTACAAGAGAAGACTAGAAAAATGCATTTTGCCTCTGGCAAATATGGGAATCTCATTTTCAGAGAATGAAGTTTTTTGTTTACCTACTTTTGTGCTCTTTAAAAGTTTCAATTTGAAGTACTGGATGATTGGGAAAATGCAATAGTAGTATTTATAGTAATCATACAATATTTAAAAGTACTTGTCTTTTATTCTTGAAAATTAAAAAGTTCTTTTTCTCTGACCTCTCTTAAAAAAAAAAGGGGGGGGGGGGTTATTGCTATTGTTAATTATTGCTACCAGTTGAATATTTCTTGACACTACCACCAAAATTTCTACCACAAAAAAACCCTTGCAATATTGATTAGAAGTTTTGCCTTTTCCATATTTAGAGCCCTCTAACAATGCAAATTAAATTATTTAAGGATTTGAAAATCATGAATTATATTTCTTTACTACCAATCCAACTATATCTTAAAACAAACATTTGCAATTCCTACCCACCCCTAGGTGTAAGGGAGCAACTAATTATTGCAAATGGAAATCTCATTGCCATCACATTCTCCATTCTATTGTAAAAATTTCAAATTTCTAGCATAAATACATTGCTTGAAATATTTGCTTAAAACTTCATAATTTCTGCATTGGAAAGTGAAAGTAATATTTCACCAATACCTATCCAACACACACACACAAAAACAACTTAATTTTATCTCTAAAAGCAATTATTTCTTTACAAATATTCTTGAAACAAAAAGTTACATTTTTCTATCCATCCTGGGGGTAATGGGCCAACCCATTGGTATTAATGCAAACCTCATGATATTCACATTCTACCACCAAAATTTCCAGCATAGCTAAATATCATTTGCATCATTTGTTTAAAAGTTTTCATTTTCAACTTTTTCCATTCTTAATGACACAATTTAATATTTTGGGAAGATTTGGAAAGTGCGAATCATAATATTTTATCAATACATATCCAACTGAAAAAGAATTTATCTCTAAAAAATGGATATACAATGACAAAGATAAAGTGAAAAGATTAGCTCATTTTTTTGAAAAGAGATAAAAAAAAAATGACAAGAGAAACAAGCCATAGTGACAGCACCACCAAATTAGGCAATGCTAACTAGGAAATTACCCAAAGAGGTTGGACACAAATTATGAATGGAAAAGTGGTAATGATTACATGGTCAGTTCCAGATAGGGAGGACTGATTTTACTTGAGGATGACAATTTGAGGGATGATAATTTACAGATACAGCAGAGACTACAGACAATACCAAAAGGCTAAACACTGCTTTTCAGCATTAATGCATAGGCTCTGTTGAATTTGAGAAGTGCCACTTTGACATAGAAGTCTATTGGTAGAGTAGGTCAATGCAGAATCTTCAGTTGACACATACAACTCAAATTCAATTTCACCTAACAAATGCATGGTAGAAAAGGAGCAATAACTAATTGGTTTGCTACCCTTTCAGTTTAACAGGAAGTTGAATATAGTGAAGTTTAACAGGAAGTTGAATATAATATATTGAAGTGAATATAGCTTTCAAGAAAAATTATAATGCAAATACTTACTTTTGAATTGCTACATGTCATGCAAGTAGCAATACCCCTTTGTAATGGTCTAAAGCTGGCTAAAATAGTCTCTTTCCTTAATATCGTTAGTAGAAAAGCTAATAATTCAAGAGCTGTACAAATATTTCCATAATTAGGCTGCTGCGTGTCCTAATAAAAGAAAAAGTCTCAAATGTTAAAAAGTTTTCAAATGAATTTAAAAATTGCATCTATGATATCAGATAAATAACAATTTTTACTAATGTTAATTTTTCTTTAGAAACATTACTTATTCTAAAATAAAAATGTTTTGAAAAACAAATAATCATGTCATTAGCTTATTAAAAATACATTATAAAAAGCATTAACTTAAGCAAAAATGTATTTTGCTTGTTTTTAATATGCATTAAATTCCATTTGTATCATTCTCTCTAACCATTTGATCACTGGGGCAATGCAAATAATTTAATGCCAATAAATAATATTGTAAGATCATTTATCATTTTAAATATTGAAACAATGAATAAAAAGAAATATCATATGCAACAATAATTGATGGAGCTTAATTTCTTCCGTTTTTATATACTCCAAAAAATTCAAAATAAATTTTAACCATCAAATCATGAAATTCAGTTTAGGTATAATAAGAATCAACTTTTGTAGTAGTGTTAATTTAAATCACTTTACAATAGCACTAGCTATAGTGGTAAAGAAATAAATCCATCTCAAATTTTAAATGATAATTAATTAATTTTAATAAAACAGAGCAAAGTTAGATGAAATTGGTTACAGCTTGTGAACTAAAAGTGACAGTGAAAAAGAACAGTTATATTACCACAGTGACTAGAAGTTTATCAAACCAGGCTAATTTCAGTTCTGCATTTGGCCATACATCAGGCTTTAGAGCAGTCTTCAAAAGAGCTACACATCTCCTAGACAGCAACTCTCCTGATGACCCAGCTGTTGTAGAAGTTTCATTAACCTATGAAAGAAAACATTTTAATACAATTCTGTGAATAATTCTTAATCTGTTCCTTTAGCAAATATAAACATATGAAGAAGAAAATGTTAGCTTTAGGTGGTGTAATGGTTAGCACACCCGGCCAGTTACTAGGAGATATAGGTTCGAATCCCACTAATGGGAAAACCAATTTTTTTCAGATTATTATTCCATGTGTTCCACATCTACAGGACATCTCCTGCAACACTTTACCACTGATGTATTAACTGTCTTATACACCAGTACGGACATTACAAATATATATATATATAAACGAACAATTAAAAAACACAATTTATCACTTTGAAACTTTGCAAGTTAGAACATGATTATCCACTTCAATTGTTCTTACTTTAGAGGCTGGAACATGATTTATCATGATTCATCATTCAAATTTTTTTTCCAAACTGACATCACTACTTAAATAATTTTGAAAAGATATCAAAATCATAATACAAAATTACATCCCACTCCCATACACACAAATCTTTCTCAATAATTATTTTAATTTTAAAGTTTTGGATTAATCCTTTAACCTGAACAAAAAATAGGTGATAAAGTGACTCACCATTATTCTCTTACTGCAATGGCAACTTTTTTTTTTAATTTCATAAAATTTTAAAATTGGGTCATCATTCAAATTTTTTTTCCAAACTGACATCACTACTTAAATAATTTTGAAAAGATATCAAAATTTTAATGAAAAACTTTTTTGACTACATTCTAACATTTAAAATGCACCACACTGAAGAAGTGGTCTGATTTTTATGCAATTAGCAGGGAGTGCAGCAATGATGCCACTGTCAGGCAAATCAGGCTGAGAGGGTCACAGCATTATAAGGCAAGACACGCCACTGTCATGACTAAATGATGTCAGCCATATTGACTGTCATGACTAAATGATGTCAGCCATATTGATAGCTTACATTTGAGGGAACAGATCAAATTTTGTAACTGCAATCATATCTTATTCATTTGCCAACCTATCTTGTCTGTGATTTTCACCCGATTCCAACCACTTCTGTACACTACAATTTCATATCAGTATATTTCAAGAAATACATACTTTAGTTTTTGCTTTCATCATCCTCAAGTAGCCATGGGCTACAGAGGTCCAACCAGATTGTGCAATTTCGTTCTCCAAGCATATCTGTCCTGAGCTACATCTGCTGCACCTGGCCACTGTAGTTCAATTCTAACAAGGTACAATTTGACATTGTCTGCCCACTACATCCTATGCCTCCCTCTCTTTCTACAGTCTTTAGATACACTGTTCATAACCCTACCCGCTAATCTATAGTTATGCATATGAGCAACATGGCCAAACCAATGTATTCTCTCTGCACAATATGATGCTCAAAAGAAGTTGCTGACTCCTTTCTCTAACCTCATCATTACTTATAAAATCCTAATGCCCAAGATAATGCATAAGCATCTAGAATCAAAAGCATCAAGTTTCCTGTTGTCTTGTTTACAAAGGGCCCATGTTTCACTATCATAACTAACTCTAGAAAGAACCAAACTATTATAGTCTAATTTTAGTCTCTAGGTGTATACACTTATTTCTCCACTCTCCATAGATTCTTAAAAGTCAAGGCAGCAATCCCTATTCATCTCTTAATCTCATGCTGCACATCACCTGTATCTGTTATAGTTCCCAAGATAATTAAACTGTGGGACCTGCTCAAGGATGCAACCAGTCAGGTTAACTGAACCACAGCCTACCTGATAATTTTCATCACTTTAGTTTTCTGTTTATCACAAAACCTACTCTACTACCAGTCTCAGCAACAGCTCTAATAAAAGAATTCACCTCATCAACATCATTTGCCAAAAAGAACCAAATCATCAGCATAATCTAAATCAGAAATTTTCAGATTCCAAAATCTCTCCTTTGCAGAGAATTTTGCATAACATAATCAATAACCAAACTAAAAAGGAAAGGAGACAAAATGTATCATTGTCGAACAACAGAAACAATGTTAAACCAACTGTTACTAGCTTTACCAACTCTGATATGACTCAGTATTATTATAAAGAACTTTCATTATGTAATAACTCATCTGGTATCACAATCAACCGTAAATTATGATGGTCAACAGAGTAAAAAGTATTGAAATCTACAAAGCTAGTATTTTTTTTTTCTAGAACTGTAAACATTTCTCAAGAATTTGCTAAGTGAAAAAAACTGATTTACACATCCCCTACCACTTTTGAATCCACACTGCTCATCATACACTTGCCTGTCAACCACAATCTTAATTCCATTAAGCACAATCATGCAAAGAATTTTACCTGGAACAGAGAGTAGTCCAGGTAGAATTTTACCTGGAACAGATCCCTAAAGTTATCACCTGCGATAGCTTTTTTTTAAAAAAAATAGGGGTAATAGCTCTGGTAAAATCTTTTGAAACAATACCTTTTTCATAAACGATATTCCAACATTCAGTCAGCCATGTGGTAACAAACATTCTTTGTTCTAAACATTTCAGTAGTAATTTCATCTACCCCTGGAGATTTATGTAGTTTAAGTTTAGAAAGAGCCAAAATAACTTCGGACTGTGATATAGGGCCAACATTAAAATCAGTAAAGCATCTGGAAGTAGAAATAACTGAATTGTTTAGAACATAACTGAAATACTCAGCACACCTAACCATGATAGAATCCTCACCTTCAATAACCTTACCTTGTCTATCCTTCAATTCTTGTATAACTGCCCATTTTTTCCCCACACGAAACATGAACTATCTGGTACAGCTCTCTGCTGTCATGCTGTCTAACTGCTTCCTCGACTTTGTCAGCCAAGCCATCAAGTCAAAGATTCTTATCAGCTGTTAACTGATCCTTTACATGCTTATTAAGCTCTCTAACACTTTCTGTTAGGATTAATAGGCTATTGATTAATAACATTCCTACAGTTTCTCTTTGTTTCCAATATAAGCTCTAGTGCCTTATCACTCAAATAATTTTGCCTCCTCTACTACTTTTTACCCAAAAGAATATTGTTAGCTTCAAGAAAACCTCTTTAAAATGGTCCCTTCTTCCTCAACTTCAGTAGTAAGCAAATCATGACTGTCATAATGACTAGGCAACCTATCATAGTAAGCTTCAGCTATAACTGGGTTTTTCAGCACTTCAGTGTTAAAGGTAACTTTTTTTAACCTTAGCACGACACTTTTTAAGTTTAAGTTGCAAGATGCATTTAACAAGGTAAAAATCAGATCCAATTTCAGCTCCCTTATATGACCTGGTGTTTCTAACAGAACTAGCCCATTTGTTGTTAATTAATCATCATGGATGTCTCAGTGTTTGTAATGTGCTAGTCTACCAACTTTGGCATTGAAGTCACCTAAGAACAAGGGTAATATCTCCTTTCTTGACATAATTCAAAATATCCTGAAGTTGTCCATAAAACCTATCCTCATCCTCATCAGCATCCCTCAGTGGGGGCATAACAGCAGATAACATTCGTCTTTAATGCGTGTCCGAAATTTTGCTGTAAGAAACCTTTTGTTAATTAACTGATATCCTAGAAGAGCATCACTAGTGTGTCTGCTGAGAAGCAAACCTACTTCTTGGAGAGTTTTTCATCTTCCCTCTCTGAAAACAGAAATTTAAGATCATTAAGTATCTGATCTTTACCTGTCCATCTGATCTCTTGCAAGTTGAGAATATCTAAGTTATAATGGTGGATTCTTGTGTGAGGACATTACAAGAATAATCTCTGCAGAGTCCTCATATTCCAAGTACCTATGGAGAGGGAATGGTTAGTGGTATCTTTAAAGAAACTATGATTATTGAGAGAGAAAGTGCCGACAATATCAAACAGCTCCCTAATTGCATGCATGGGGGTAAAGACCTGTTCCTCCACTACTAAAGGCTGAAGCCATCTACACTAAGACTTCCTCCAATGCAGGTTTGACAATGTGCATAGAAGCAAGAGTTCAGGTACCTGCGATGGCCTCTGATCAGGATTATCCACCAGCTGATAAAACATATCCTGTGAATCTATACTCTCTTGGGGTTGTTAACCCACAACAGAAAACACAGTGGAAGATTCTTCCTCAATAGAAGCCTACCAGTGCAGCAAAATCAGGATCCATAATCAAGCTCAGAGCCATTATTCAATTACAGTTAGTGTATATGGTCAGTACCCTGTGTGGTTAACCACTCTTCAGCAGGGTAGAAAAAAGGAAAAGTAGCTATAGTTTCAAGGTGAGTAGTCCAAACTGATCTGGCAGCCCTCCCCTTCTGTTCATCTCTACAAGAGAGTATGTCTTTTGAAAGATACTAACCTTCCACACCACAAGAAGGAGGGATCAAACATTAGGTCTTAGGCCTGGCCGGCTCTATGCATCATCAAGGGGATTGGTGCATAGCTATCCTACCAGTGACTACATGGCTACAGTTTTCTTTTAAATTGTTTTACTAATTTTGTTTTTTCATTAAAAAATGTGATTTAGAAGTGAAATTATTTTAAACCTGATTTAAAAAAAAAAGCTTTTTTTAATTAGCTTTAAGGTACTTTGGCTTTCAGATTTAATATAATTTTGGGATGCACTTACAACCAAGTTGTTTTCAGCTATTTTTACCTGAAAACAATATAATATATACAGTATAATATATACTTAAATATATACAGTTTAGCTTCATCATAATGAAATTTAAGAGAGTTTAAAATATCCACAATTCACACAAACTTCGTAACAATATGCAACATATACTTAACAAACTATCAAAACATTTTGTGTTAATTTACACAATAGGGAAAGTAATAAAAGAGCAAAAATGTGTTATGGGAAAAGAATAAAGTGAAATGCTAAAATTTTAAATGAAGTTTTTACTATATTACTTTGCATTTGGATTACACTTTATAATGTATACTTGTCAATCATAATCTGCTTCTTGCTGGTTACAACAGCCATAGTTAATCACTTATTCAACTTCATCCAGAATGTGTTCTTATTTGTCAGAAGACTAATTAGTCTAGTCTTGTAAAAAAAATGGTAGCACAAGTCAGGATTTGGGTAATAGGTCAGATAAGTATACCCTGGTAAAGTAGATCACCTACTAGAACAGTTCTGTGCACTCAGACTACATAAGACAACTATTTGCGCTCCCAATATATTGGAAGCCGTGTACGGAATGGTGAATTAAAGAACAGAGTATGTGTTTGGCAATGTGTTTGCAGTGTGATGTTCTTCAGATTAACTGCAGAAAAAAATGTTCCACTTAGAACGTTTACTTCAGATATCTCACATAACCAGAATTTATAAGAAATATAATAATATTAAATTCCTTATAATTAAATATAATATAAAGTATAATGTATATAATATATAAATATAATATATTATAAGAATAGTTAGTTATAAAAATTAAGTTAATAAAAAAAACTTAATTTTATTGTTCAATGATAGAGAATTTTAAGTATATCCTTAAAACTATTTGCATGTTAAAAGCTTTTAATACTTCACAACATGTGGAAAGAAGCTCTTAACAGCCCTAACATCACCACATAGCATCAGTTCACCTAAGAAGTGCTGTCCTTGTTCCAAAAAGTTTCAAGCGTTTTCTCCTAAAATCTTTTAACAAGCAAACAGTTTGAAGGATAAGCTTAAAAACTTTATTGCTCAATAACAGAGAATTTTAAGTTATTTTAATCAAAGGCATTATTTTAATCAAAAGTATACTATCATTTCAGAAAATGTTTTCTAAATTACCATTTCTGCATAAAAGAGGTAGCAAACTACATACAGCATGGTATTTGATATCTTCTATTTGCCATAACTTGCACTTATCAATATAATGAATTTTATTTATACTTTGTACATTCTACACATTATAAAATACAAGCAAAACAATATTTAAATCAATATGTTTCAAAAGTATACCTGACAAGCCATTCTTAACAAAAAATTTACAACTGCATCTGCATGTCCTTTGTCAACCGGCTTGTTCCCATCAGGTCCAGATTTCACAGTTGTACCAGAGGGGTTCCTTGCTCTTTTGATTTCTTGGGGATCTGATATAAGAGCTCTTTTCAATCCAGAAATACCCACTGATGACTGGCTAGTTTCTGGTACAGCCTGTGTGATCAAATAAGAAGTAACTTATTGTGCAGGGTAAAATTTTATTCCTTAATTATAATACTGATAAGATTGGTGTCCAAAAATGTAGAACTCTAAATATACATATATGTTTTTGCTACAACTAAAATAATTTCAATACAGTTCCAAAAGAGTGTACATATTTTCTTCATATAAACTATTAAATATTTGCAACTAATTAATAGCAAGATGAAAAAACTAAATTCAGCTTGGAAATTTTTTTTTTATCTTAGTAAGGAACTATGCATAGTTTTTTTTAATGAACAATCTTAGATAGCCTAATTGTTTCTTTCTTCTTTTAGATATGTTAGAAAAATTTCTTTTTATCTCTAGCAATATTTTAATTTTAACATAGTAATAAGCAAGAAGCAAAAGGGCACTTTTTGTTGGTACTACCATATTTACACCAGTGGCTTATTCTGTTAGCTCATTTAAAATATGTGTAATTCACAATTCAAACTCCATCCTGCTCTCAGTCAGAAAAGCAAATTTTGATCCAGATGAAAAATGAACATTTGTATTTAACACTAAGAGCTAGTACTATTGGCTTTAAACTTAATTTTACTACACTGGGAAAAATATTTTAAAAACATCACACCTCAATATTTTTAGAGAAAATTTTCTTTTTTTATATGCAAGAATTTTCTTTCATTTTTCATTTATTTAAATATTAATTTTGAGATTTAATCATAAAGATATGCATACACAAAATATTTTTATAATAAATTTGACAAAATCGTTTATACATATTAAACTCCTCCCAATCATTCTACATATCACCATATAGTATATTCCAACTATAATCCTAATCACTCTACTAATCCCAACTATAATTTGATCCTAATCCCTCTAGTGCAGTCCACTTACAAACTCCAGTACTAATATAGCCCATGTTAACAAAAAGCTGCTGTTCCTGGTGTAGACAGCATATCAAGACCTGGATCAACAAAAGCATGCACATTTAAATATCAGTGTGTTGTACAAATAAAATATGTACAAGTGTGAAGTTAAAAGACATACACTTACCTGGAGTGTGCAAAGGACATCCTCACTCCTTATAACATGACTGAAATAAAATTACTCCTCAAGCAGTTGCTTGCCTCAGAGGCCTGATATGATCAACCTGAAGGAGAGATTGCAGAAATACCACAGAAAAGAAACACCCAAGTCTCCATCACTAGCCAAGTGCACTAACCAATCGGCCACTGGAATGGTACCATTGAGAGAACAGACTATAATAGGAACAGTGGGATAGTTTGGACAAGCATTTTTTTTTGGAGATTTCAGAAAGTATGCTGACTGCCCATAGGTGCAGGGTTGGGTTGTTTTACCTCTGAGCATCACTATTTTTTGCACACAACAGGCTAAATGGCCAGGCCACATGGACCCATAAGGGCTCAGAGAAGGTTGGGGAAGGGTATCCACTGAACAACTATTAGGAAACTGTAGCCCCCCCCCCCCCCATCAAGACCATCCAGAATGTTCTTAAACATGCATAAGATGTAGCCCTCCTGCACAGATGGCTTTACATCGCATCCAAATAATGGCCTTTCCAAATCCAATCCTTTTCCTGTTGTTCATTATTTCCAAATCCAATCCTTTTATTGTTGTTCATTATTTCCAAATCCAATCCCTTTCCTGTTGTCCATTATTTCCAAATCCTTTTCCTATTGTTCATTATTTTCCAAATCCTTTTCTGAATCACGAGAAGGGTAGGGTTTAGCGGAGATAACTCTACACATTGGCAAAGGTGGAACTCAAACATGGGAACTACACCAGAGGCAGAGAGATGACATTCTGTGTACTGACAAAAGACTTTATACAAATGCAATAGTTTGGAAAGTCTAATCTTAAGGATAATAATAGTCAAACCTAGTGAGCCAGACTGGTTGACCATCTAGAACTGAACATCATCCATACAGAGTATTCAGCTCAATCATCCAATCACAATCTTAGTCTTTGTGAATGAGCCAGGGAAATGTACTACTCCTCAACAGCTCTCCAGGAGCTTAGAAATGCCTTAGTAGACCAATGGATATTACTTCCACTTGATCTCTTCTTGACAGCCTCATATAAAGAGCATGAATATCAATTCAAGTTTTCCATTGCCCTTAAGAATCTTCTCCTGTTGTTCATTATTTGATATTGAATCCATGACTTTAATCCTCATCACTGATTAATGAGTATTTTTTGTTTACCTATTGACAATACCCTTTACTCATCCTCTTGTCTATTTTTCAATTTTTTTCAATGAATTCGCAAAGTGACTTTTTTTTTTAGTATTCTCCAAGTTTTGGAAACAAGTGAAAGGTCTGAAAAATGACTTTTTTCATTATTACACTAATCTGTTGAAATTTATATCAGAACTTCTTTTATAAATGTGACTTACCTGAAATGTATGTAATTATTTTAAACTCAAAGATTGTTTCTTGTGATATAGTGGTATTACTAGCTCATATACTATTAAATTTGTACTATAGAGCATATATAGCTTTATTATCCTTTTTAAGCATTTTATATTGTTTTCAATTTAACTAAAGTGAATTGTAATGTATAAGAGCTGGGAAACAATTTCTAAATGCAACAGATATCAAACTATGCAGCAAATATAGGTTGCTAAAACTGACCTGCACCTGACTATGCAGATCAGAAGTGCTCATATAAAACTGCTGTCGTTCCAAATGTCTTTTAGATAGGTCTGCTGTATTCTGAAAATAAAATTACAAATTTAGAAAAGTTTTCTAGTATGCAAAGCAATCTGACATGAGAATACATATTGCTTAGTGTTTAATATGTAAATATCATTATTAAAATATGAAAACTTGTATTTAATTGTAAATGTGTTCATTTGCAATCTAGTAAGACTAAAATACAAGTTAAAATTTCAGTATTTAACATATGAGCCACATATACTTCATTAATCAATTTTTTTATGGCTTATGGTTTTTGCTGCAATACATTTATTCATTAGTACATTTAAATTAATTTCTTAAATTTATGTATATTATTTAGAATAATTAAAGATAAAGCATGCACTAGTTTTCAAAGCTTAACTGATTAGATCTTACAACTAGCTATTCTCATCTTATGATGTTGAGCAGCGTTTTTTTGGGGGGAAATATAATGGAAGAAAATTTTTAGCAAACTAATCTACAGCTTTGATTTTGTTCTTAACCCTTTAAGGCAGAATAAATCACGCGTTTATCTTATACTATTTAAATCAGCTAGAATATGTCGCATCAGTAAGTGCCTTTCATGAAATCAACAAATGTTGCCACAGGTATCTGTGAACTTAATATTTCAAAACAAAACCAGAGCTGAAGCTTCCGAAAAATTAAAGTTGTGTTTGGAGCAAGACTTTTATCCAGTCAGGCAATGGTTAATTCAGTGGATTTTTTTACATAGACATATATGTGGATGACAAAGTGTCTTTAATAGATCATACTAATACTTTAGCTGCTGAATACATATTACCATTTTTCAGGACTATATAAACCATATCATCCAAACACTTGTTAACAAATATTACCCATATAATGCAATTTATATTCTACAAAAATTTCACATTCTGTATTATGAAGAAACACAATACTTAAAAACCCTTCAACACAAAAAGTAAATGCAACAAAGTATTTTCAATTTGAGTAGTCTGTAATAATTATGCTTAGAGGTATTATTGCTTTATTAACTCTTTGCATGTTGAGTTAATTTTTTTAATGGCAGTTTCAGTTTCTTTTTTTATAATCAAAGTTCAAAATAGATCTTGCTTGTTGAATTTTACCTTAAAATCATACTAATCTGAAAAATACCTATTCCTGTTATCTGGAAATCAGTGGGGTAAACAATTTCACACATTTGTCTGGGAGCATTTACAGTCATGATTTTTACTTCATTATCAACGTTTTAAAAAGAATTAACTGATAAACCTGTTTCTGTACAAGTTGAATCATTTGGCAAATCTTTACTCCAATCATTTTATGTTTTCTAGATTTGCTATTTCTGAGATAATTTTTATCATTCTTTATATATATGGTGTCTACATAGAAATGAAATAACTTTGGAGCTTTATAACTTTTTATTGAAGAATGCAAAAACAGAGACATGGATCATGGTCAGTACGCTTGAGTTTCATATGATATATGGGAACAATATCCAGGTACATTAGGTAATGTGATGTCTGTGATGGTTCAACATCAGCTATCACATCATGGTTGGCAACTTCAATTCAGCCATCCATAGCTCACATGTTGCTTTCTCTTGTGTGGTAATCATAATTCAACCTGAAACACATTATATATATATATAATTTTTTTCAATTAATTTTATAATATATAGTTATAAGCTTCAAAGGTATTTCATTTCCATGCAGATATCTTGCACAATGATTAAAAATAACATTTTTGAACATAATATTCTGTGTAAACTAAAGCTAAAACATTATGATTTAGTAAATTAAATAGTGGTCGTATTACTGGAAAACAATTCTATTTTTAAATGATAAATTGTCAATAAATTTTGTCCTAAGTCATTTTCAATGTTGTATTAGTCTGAATTAAAAAAAAAATTGGATCTTGAAATAACACTTTTTATATTTATTTGCATTCACAGTGATCTACAGATTATGTTCGAGCCATCTTCACTGCATTCTGCATTACTATTAGAGTATGCCAAAACATTTTACAATTTTTTTCTCTTCATTTTGGTTACTGATATGTTATGCAGAATTCACTGCAAAGGGAAGAGTGGGGCTTAATATAGCCTAGAGCAATGGTTTCCAACTTTTACAGTGCCACAGACCCCCCCCCCCTGTGAAGTCCTTTTTCACAGCCCTCCTGTGAAATCTTTCTTGTGGATCCTGTACAGTTTAACTCTTCCTGAGGATCCCTTGTGAATTCCAATTTTTTCTATGATCCATATGTCTCGCATATATTTAAAAATGAGGCCCCAAAATATAACCAATAACTTCTCTGTGTATATTAGAAAAGGTTTGCTTATATCATTCGGTTCGTTTATTTTAGGTCTCAATTTAAACGGAGGAAATCCAGTAATGATTCTGAAATACTCCAAATATCAATCTTTTGGACATTGTGATGGTCCACCCATTCACTTTTACTTTTCCTTAACCAGTTTTACTTTATTTATCATTTTGGGGATTATTTTTAGTTGGCCATCATTTTCCCTCATTCTGATCTGCTATAGGAGTTGTGTAACTCCGACTTTTGATTGACAGTCACTAATGCACACATTAAAGACATGCCCTCTCTTGCATCATAGCTAGCATGCAATAGTAAGATTATGCAAATGTTTTTTCTAGCATGCAACACACCACATGTACATTAAGTAATGTTAGGTCATGGAGGTAGTAGAGAGAGACAGTGATGAAAGATGTTAGTAGAAAGGTAGCAATGATAGTGGAGAATGATGTTAACATAATTCAAGAATTGGACTGATTAGACTTCGAGGGATGACTAATTGCTCTATGATTTCATTTCTAATCTCGTCTTTGCTTTGGGTCGAGCAATGGAACAACAATCCGTCATTCGTGTAGAACTGGTTGGAAATTTTGGTTAAGGGTATGAGACTCGTCCCCTCTAACGCATCTATTATCGGTTTCAAGTTCGTATCTTCCATCTGCAACTTTCTCAATTGGCCGTTGTCTGCGAATATGTCAGTTAGGATGGTATTTGTGTCGATAGCATTGATGTTTCTCGACAGCACGTCAGCTGGAATATTATGCCTGCCGGTTTTTTTTATAGCACGTCAAAGTCATAATCTTGAAGGGTCAGGTTCCATTTTGCCAGTCTGCTGGAAGGATCCTTCAGTTTCATTAGGTAGGATAGGGGGGCGTGATCCGATATGACCGTGAATTTTCTCCCATACAAGTATGGCTTGAAGTAGTGGATAGCAAACTTGATCGCTAATGCTTCCTTCTCTATTGTAGAGTATCTAGTTTCGGGGGGTTTCAGTTTCCTACTCACGTAAGCAATTGGTTGTCTAATTCCTTCAGCATTGGGTTGTTCAAGGATTCCGCCAAGGGCAGAGCCACTGGCATCCGTAGATAAAAAGAATTGATTAGCAAACCTGTTCTAATCTACCCTGACTTCAATAAACAATTCTTTTTATCTTTTTATCTACGAGGGATCTTTTATCTGCCAAGGGCAGAGCCACTGGCATCCGTAGATAAAAAGAATTGATTAGCAAACCTGTTCTAATCTACCCTGACTTCAATAAACAATTCTTTTTATCTACGGATGCCAGTGGCTCCGCCCTTGGCGGAATCCTCGAACAACCCAATGCTGAAGGAATTAGACAACCAATTGCTTATGTGAGTAGGAAACTGAAACCCCCCGAAACTAGATACTCTACAATAGGGAAGGAAGCATTAGCGATCAAGTTTGCTATCCACTACTTCAAGCCATACTTGTATGGGAGAAAATTCACGGTCATATCGGATCACGTCCCCCTATCCTACCTAATGAAACTGAAGGATCCTTCCAGCAGACTGGCAAAAAGGAACCTGACCCTTCAAGATTATGACTTTGACGTGCAATACAGACCGGGCAGGCATAATATTCCAGCTGACGTGCTGTTGAGAAACATCAATGCTTCGACACAAATACCATCCTAACTGACATATTCGCAGACAAGGGCCAATTGAGAAAGTTGCAGATGGAAGATACGAACTTGAAACCGATAATAGATGCGTTAGAGGGGACGAGTCTCAAACCCTTAACTAAAATTTCCGACCAGTTCTACATGAATGACAGATTGTTTTCCGCTGCTCGACCCCAAGCAAAGACAAGATTCGAAATGAAATCATAGAGCAATTAGTCGTCACTCGAAGTCTAATCAGCCAAATTCTTGAATTATGTCATGACAACCCTTGTTCAGGCCACCTCAGTGAACTAAAGACCCTACAAAAAGTCAGAGCCCAATATTTTGGCTCGGCATGTGCGCAGATGTTAAGAATTATGTTCAGACCTGCGTATCGTGTTTACAAAGGCGAGGATATAAACCCGACAGGAAGGCCAACCTCATGAGAGCCCCTTTCGCCACTCGATCTTTCAAGAAAGTGGGGATAGATTTCCTCGGCCCACTCCCAACAACAGAGAATGGCAACAAGTATATCCTAGTCATAACAGACTATTTCACGAAATGGTTGTATGCTTTGCCTAATCAGACAGCTGAAACTGTTGCAAAAATATTTTTGGAAGACTATATCGTAAAACACGGAATTCCACAATGTGTAATCTGCGATAATGCGAAGAATTTTACCGGAAGGGTGATGACAGAGGTATTTAAAAAAATAGGTGTCGCCAAACTCAATACTAGTTTTTACCATCCCAGTGGAAATGGCCAATGCGAAAAGTTAAATTCTTCCATATTGAATATATTATCACATATGGTGTCGAAACAAATGATGTATGGGATGAATTCCTCCCTTTTGTGCCGATGGCATACTGAAGTGGCGTCCACAGCACCACTAAGGAGACACCTAGTTATTTAGTCTATGGCAGAGACTTGATATTACCACATCAGATTTGGCAAACAAGGGAACCCCCTTCATATTACGCAACCGAAAACTATACAGAGTACGTGACCACCAAAATGTACAGAACTTACGACATAGTGAGTCAAAACTTAGAACTGACAGCCGACAGACAAGAGAAACAGAGGAGAAGAGTTTCTTTTGATAAACAAATAAAGGTCGGTGACTTGGTACTTCTGTTCTGCCCCCGAATCCCGCACAAGAATAAGAAACTTTCGAAACTGTCCACAGGACCCTGGCGAGTTTTGGGCAAATTATACGAAGTCAATTACAAGATAAGGCTAGTAGCCAACCCCCGCAGGATAGAGATTGTGCATGTTGACAGATTAACAAAGATGAGGGAACGAAGAACCTTTTTCACACCCGCGGATGAAATCAATCAGGAGACACTGCCAAAGCAGATCGATGAGAACCCACCTGAGCAAAAACTAATCTCCGACAGCCATGAAGAAGAGTGGGAGGAAGACCCCCGTACGATATTCCCTACAACAATTGATACTCACTTACCCATATCAATCCCTACGGATTTGCTTACCAGAATCCCCAGATCAGAGCCCATGGAAAAAACTTCCCATCGCTATAAGTTAAGAACACGGGATTCATCAGGGAGTGATTCCCACTCCTGCGGTTAACTCCTCACCTGTGCACACGCGAGCCGAGAACGAAACAGAAGATAGAGTAGAAGAGAACCCAGATGATTCAAGGCAATCAACAGGTGTAGCTGATGAAAAGGACGAGGAGCCCCGACCCAGTAGCTCGAATCAGGAAGAATCAGCACCCACGGAAAAAACTTCTCACCGCTATGAGTTAAGAACGCGAGGTTCATCAGGGAGAGTGATTCCCACCCCTGCGAATAACTCCGCACCTGTGCACCTGCGAGCTGAGAGCGAAACAGAAAGTAGAGTATAAGAGAACCCAGAATATTCAAGGCAATCAACAGGGGTAGCTGACAAAAAGGACGAGGAGCCCCGACCCAGTAGCTCGAATCAGGAAGTAGAATTCACAAGTGGCCGAGTATCGTCGATCATAAGAACCACCGAGACCCACCCCCAGAGTTACTGCTTCCAAACACAGCAAATTCCCATTTACGATGGAAATTTAGGACTCAGGACCGACCAGGAGCAAAAACAAAATACAGTGAACCATGATGGCACTTTATGCAAATCCACCCCAATGGGTCCTCAAAGAATGAAGCACCAAGGCAGGCCAGAACGCCGCGCTGTCTGTTAGTTGAACGCGCATCCTGCCGTCTCCCCCAGTGCTCACCTCGGGTCGACAGCTGCCGGAACGCCAATCAACAGCGAGATCAGCTGCCGTTACCGCATGCACCCTACGAGCAAAGCGCCGACGATCAGAGCAGCACTCTCCGCTTTGCATTGCCATAGCAACCAGTGAAGGCAGGCACCAAGGAAACTCAACGAGTGACCCACCAGACAGCGGCCCTGCCTGGGAGCCAAGAAGAGCGAAGGTGACGTCATCTCGGCATTGTAGTGGCCCTAACGAATGCCGTAGAACCACCACTTGATTGACTTCTCACTGTGTCATCACCACTTCATTCCGCATCACTAGTCGATCAGCCCCCAGCTGAGTCCGACAATGGAGCCCGCCAGCGCTCAGAAAGCGATCACTGCGCGAGAGCCATTGGACAGATGGGTGTCCTTCCCTCTTTCACATTTCTCCCTCTCCCGGGGACACTACACACCACTTCAGGGGACTCAAATTTTGAAAGTGGGCTGAATCATGTACAATTTTCATTTTTTTCATAGCCCTGTACAATGAAATAGAAATGTGCACTTTTTTTTTGTTGTTTATGATAAGATGATTGAGATTTGATTAATGTATCAATACCATTAAATAAGTAAAGTATTTGGAGTGAGGTTAATTCATAGAGTGATGCAAATATCTGTTACATAATGAGATATTGTATGGTGTAGATTGTACTGAAGCACACAAAATGTTTTATAGGTCATTAATTAGCGTGAAATGAAAAAAAAATAATTTTTTTCTTTTTTTGGACTGTCGTACACAGTCATTTTAAGTGAAATGTCTTGCCGGCTAGTGGCCTCGCTGTGGGAAAACAGGCAGACCGAAGTGTTAAATTGTACAGGCTAAATGCAGGCAGTATGTCTTCTGGAATATATAGATGAAAATATATGATTCAACAAATGTTTTAGAATAATATTAAAGTGTTGCCCGTTTTATCTATCTATTTTGTTAACTCCATGATACACTGTAATATTATAAGCCTATGAGTATGTGGCCTGAGTAGGTAAAGATAATTGTGAGGACACGTGATGGCCCGTAATAGAATAAATTGTGTATTGTAGATTGTTGATGTGTGGAAAAGCCAGATTTTTGACCCCCTCGTCATGTAGTAAAAAAATGCATCTGGCAACACAAATAAAAATTTATTTAATAAAAACTAATAGACAGAAATGATTACAATGCATATGAATAGAATGACTATATATTTCTGAATAACAAAATAATTACTTTTTTGGTTTTAAGTAAATTTTTTTCTCGATAATACTTTGAGAAAATTCCAGGCTTTGAGCCAACTGTGCTGAGTCAGATAAACAAGTCAACTTTAAAATTAAAAAAAAATAACCAATCAACAGAAATAGGTCATGTTATATACCAAATTAAATAGAATTTAATTAGGAATTTTATGAAAATAACTAATATTAACAAATTTGCAAGCATATTGATTTTAATAAGCCTTTTTCAATTGATATGGAAAAAAAAAAGATCGCACTATACAATTATGGCTTCATTTTGGAAAAACTACTGAATAAAAATAGTTAAATTATATATTTATCGAAAGGAAATTTCCTCCCAAATAATATAATATTCAACCTGAAATATGATTTTTATTTCTTTTAATGATTCTTTTTAGTATTGTATATTTTAAACGCGGCCAGTGCTATACAATGTGATTTGGCCTTCTCACATTTACGGAATTTCCTGAACTGGTTATGAAATAGAAAAAACTTCCTTGGCTGCTTTTTTTACTAAATATTATGAATTATTTTCTTTGGGTGTTGAAGTTTGGCAATCTTGGCTAGTGCAGAAAAGTTTGTGCAACAAAGACCAGCCCTTCCCGAAATTGCCCTCCCAAATGGTGGCCGATTTCCATAGCAACAGAAGTCTATTTTGCTTCAATTCAACATTCAATTTCAGAAAACGGTACAAGCTCAAATGTTTTTTTACTAAAAAAACAAATAAAATAAAAATTGCATATAACCTAATGGAATGTTAAATAAAACATCTGCAACAACTTTTAACCGGCCTCCAATCTAGATTAAGTCTGAAAAATTGATAAATCAGCCGATCGTAAGATCGCTAACTAACGGAAGTAAATCTATAGAAATAAATTTGCTTTCGTATCCAAAAACTCATTTATTTTCAAAAAATGATACCAGTTCAAAGTTTTACTGGAAAAGTAATAAATAATAAAATAAAAATTGACATATAGCCTAATGTGATGTTACCACAAGTTGTAGGCCAGCCATACGATATAACATAACTATGAAAAATTCAATACTTATTAATCGGCCAAAAGATGGCTAAAATCCGAAAATAAATCTATTGAAATGAAAACTAAGGTTTAAATATAAAAAAAAATAGTAACTTGACAAAGAGTATCCAATATGCTGGACCAAAACTGTAAACAACACATAGCACAATCAAAGGAGATTGCATCAGACATCTGTGGCTTGTTTGCCTCAGTGAAGCATAACTAATTAAATGCAGGTGCAACCAGAATTTCTAAGAAGGGCATGTTTACTTTCCAAAATCTATCATTTCTAAAATCAGCATTTTTTTTTTGTTAATTTTTAAGAGATTTTCAAAAATTTAGTGAAAAATTTGTTGATAATAGCACAAATCAAACTTGTGAGCTTAAATCACAAGGTTGCTTCAGCAAATAAGAACATTGACAAGCAAATCAGCAATACCGTTTAGTGCTTCTAAGAAATGGCAATCAGATGGCTTTATAAAATTATTTATATTGTAATTTAATGAAATATGCATCAAATTAAAAAACAAAATATTTTTGAAGCCTGAATTATATATTTTTATAAGATATATATTAAAAAAAATTACGTCAATTTTTATTTAAAAAAAAAATCTATTTTTGTTGTACTAAAAACGTGTATACGTCCTCCGCATATTTTTTCAGATTCTCCAAATGTGTACAGACAACTTGGACACTGGAACAGTTAAGCGCTTGCTCACATTAATGGGATTTTTCTGTCCTGTTTATGAAATGGAGGAATACTTTCTTACGCTTTTTTTCACTAAACATTTTTATTTTTGGGTGTTGAATTTTGGGGGTCTTGGCTAAGTGCCAAAAGGTTAGTCCCCAATGCTAAAAAAAAACATCGTCAGAGTGGCACAGCTAAGTTATTGAGGGGGGTGTATGTGTGTATGTGTGGAGGGGAATGTACCGAAACTGCTCTCCAACAGGACAGATTTCCATAAGAAGGTAGTCCTTTTCACTTCCGTATAGAAGACCTCATTCATTTTCAGGAAACGATAAAATGTCAGTCTTTTTTACTGAAAAACAAAGACATAATAAAAGAAAAATTAATATATAACATAATGCGATGTTAAATAAAATATCCATAGCAACAAGTTGTATATGGGCCATCTGATATAGCATGACTAACAAAAAAGCTTGATCAACCAACCAAAAGAGCAATAATTTACAGAAATAAAATAAATTTACTGAAATGAAAAATAAGGTTTAAATATAAAAAGTATCCAATATACTGGAATAACACTGCTAACAATCTTTTATGGAGCCACTTATAACACAGATCAGAGATAGCACATGAGCCATAAAGTAATTAAAGCTGCAGCCATCTTGGAGCCCAAGATGTTTTTAGTTACAATTTTGATCTGAAGAGTGGGAAAATACATAGAATGCTGGGATAAATGATAAATATAATTATAGTATTACTGAAATAGGTTTAAGGTGAAAAAAATAGTAAAATGTAGGTATATACTTAGCAATTACTTTCAAAATCTTTTGTTTTTTAAAATAGCAGTTTTTTTGTTAATTATCATGCGATTTTCAAAACTTTGAGGGAAAGTTTCTTGATAATAGTTCAAATCAAACTTGTTAGCTTAAATCAGGTTGTTGCTTCAGCATAGAGTAATGTTAACAAACAAATCAGCAATACCATATAGTGCTTCTAAGAAATGGAAATTAAATGGCTTTAACAAGTCATTTATATTTTATTTTAATCAAACATGCATCAAATGAAAAAAGAAAATATTATTTTTCTTGCCTGAATTATATATTTTTTTATAAGATATATATATAAATTTAAAAATGAAAACTGCGATTTTAAAAATACTTTTGTTGTACCAAAAATGGATACATGTCCTCTGCTTCTCATTTCGGATTATGTCAACATATACATATGACATGGACACTGGAAGGGTTAGAAGGGTTTAATCTATTAAATATTTTCATGCCCTTACTTCAGTTTTTACTACTTCCATTGTAGTCTGCTCTTGTTCTTCCTTATGCCTTTGAAGTTCCCATCTGATTATTACTTCAGCAAGATCTACAGCAAGCTTTTTGTGTTCAATAGTTGCATTAGGTGTAAAAACAAGTCTCTGAACAGAACTAACCATATGCTGTATCAAATGATGTCTAACTGGATAATAAACCTGTAGAAAAATCAAATATTTTCTTTCAATTACTTAAGAATTCTCATAAAATTAATTGAATCATACTAATTACTTATATTTTATTGATCAAAGTTGTATAAAATACATATCTAGAATAAGTTGGGACTTGTGTACTGGATTTAGTTATTTTAACATTTTATAAAAACCACTGGTAATATACATCAATTGTAATATTCAACTGAATTCTATTGTTCTATCATGCAGATTTCGTTTTGTTCAGAAAAAAATGCAAAAATTCAGTCTTTCAAAAATCAGTTACATTAGAGAATACAAGATAAATGACCAATCTAGACTTACCACTCATCCTAGATTAAATGTGAGCTTTAGAAAATTTAGGCTATTTCCCAAAAGACAAGAATTTTTGCTAATTTTCTGTGGAATGAATTTAGTGAAAAATGTTTGTTGGAGATATGAAATTTATTAAAATAATAAATAAATAAATACCCCCTCAAGCAGCTGCTTGCCACAGAGGTCTGACAGCAGCCTGTCAGTTTATATGCCACACTAGAAGATCTGAGAGGATGGCAGGACCTCAGCAGAAAAACAACACGAACATCCATGCCTTACCCGAGGCTCGAACCCAGGTCCCATAGATCAGTAGCCAAGTACTTTCAAAATGAGTACATATTTACTCATTGAGACTTTTTTTTAATTGCAGGAATTTTTAATGCAATTCTGTGCTGGAAAAAAATATTCAATTTACTAACTAGCACTTGAAATCACTTCAGAAAAAAAAAAATATGGCTTACATCTCTCGGAATTCATTTTCTAGAAGGTAGTAAACCTAGTTACCATCAATGACTCCAAACACTTGCTAAACACTATACAACTATAGCAGTAAATAAATGCACCCAAGAAATCTTATTTGTGCTTGTCAAGTACAAATAGTCTGAACTATCTCACTCTAAGGTAACTATAGAAAAAAAAACATACATAAAAATGTTAGAAAACACTCATATATAGCATATGAGTGTTTTCTAACGTTTTTATGTAATTCTAATGTTTTATGAAAAACATGAATTTCCATTTACAAAGTTCTGTAACTTTCAAAAAAGTTTTTTTAATGAAAAAAAGTCATGGTATAAATTAATGATCTCATTTAGATCTCTAAATGTTGAATATAAATACTTGAACAATTCCCTTTTAGCATTTGTTAAAGATGCTGTAATTAAAAACAATATGATTTCACACCTGATAAAGTGCCTCCTTTTGTTGGAGATATGAAATATGCATTACACTTCACCCTTATGTTCCAGTACTGCAGTTTCATCAGAGAGCATAAGTGTTGAAAGTTGTGTCTTTATTGTGTGCTTTGGAGCACACAATTGGCTACTGATCTAAGGGACCTGGGTTCGAGCCCCGGGTAAGGCATGGATGTATGTGTCGGTTTTCTGCTGAGGACCTGCCATCCTCTCAGACCTTCTACTATGGCATGCAAACTGACAGGCTCCTGTCAGACATCTTTGGCAAGCAGCTGCTTGAGAGAGTATTTTTTTATTATTATTATTATTATTTAATAATCTCCAATATAAAATGCTCTTCAGTTTACTAGTTGAAGATTGTTCTTCCTTAATTCTCCCATTGCATCTTATGAATTTTTCATTCATCTTCACCAGCATGATAAATTCCATGGGATGCCCAACTACCATTTTATCTACCATAATGACTCCCACTGTGCACCATAGTGACTGATTTCCATAACTTGCATTGTAAGTTAATTTTCAGCCTCATTTTGTGGACTTTCTACACTACTCTCATCAATATCTGCAGGCAGCATCTTCAAGATTGTGGACTACACTTAAGATTTCAGTTGTTTTACCTCAAGTCATTCTATTTATGTATGAGCTTTTAACATAAGAATCTTGATTGAAATGAAGGCTTTGAAAACTAAGAATACATATCAGACGTTAAAATAATTAACTTAATTAGAAAAGTAGGTAAATGTTAACGATTCTCATACAGTATGTTAATACTTTATATAATACTTTTATTTTTCATTGTACATTACATTTGCAGTATTGCACATTTTTTTGTACAATTCAGAACACATTTTTCTTTTGCTATATAGTTGCACATGCCTGGCAAATTGTATTTGAGCAACTAATAATTTCAAAATATAGATTACCTGCTATAGGTAGTTTTTCAGTTTAGAAACTTCTGATATGTGGAGGATCATGTAGTACCTCAAAATATCTTTCCTTCCCTAAAGTAGGAGGAAGGTAACAGGAGGAGGGAGATTGATCATAAGGAGTTTAAAACCAAATGAAAGCTTGTGATGTGGGTAGTACCATTATGTACTTTAGGGAGTTTCAAACCTGAGAAAAGCTGAGTGAATCTATCTGCTAATCATTTATAGATTTGAATTTATTTTAACTCACTTAGATTAGAATAAATCAAAATCATGAAGCAAAAAACAAATCTCACTATTATTTTTCTTACTTTACTATAATGGTTTTGAACTTTTTTCTACCAGAATGAATTTGACAAACAAGTAACAGTTCAGAACATGGTATATTATCTCATTTTGTTTACATTTTAATTAATCCTCAAACTATCATAGAGCAAACAAAGTGGGTTATGAATCAATATATATATAAAATGAAAAACTCAAATGGAAGATTCTAAAAGAATGGAGGGTGGGTAATAACTTTTCATTTAAGAAACAACCAAATATGATAGTGCAGGGCAGAGATCTGTAGCTTAAAGCAAGGAAACAATTTTTGAAACCAATGTATCATTTATATTACTATGGTCTAGCCACATAAGAGAATATCCTGTTGGTTATGCTGTGGTGCTAGACATGAGTAGCAATGTATGACTAAAAAACATCTCGCTTCAAAGAATGTTTTACAGCTTAGTAAAGCTAGTGACTGTGATGCAGATCTGTACCCTGCACTATCATATTTAGTTCCTTCTATGCTTTATTTCTAGCATACAGATTGATCAATTAAGATCAGAATTACCAGTGATAGAGTTTGAGTGTTAAAAACACTTGAAAATATACCCTGGTTCTCAAAGACTTTTTTTTTCAAGTGCAATTACAACATTTGGTGTAATATTTTCAAATAATAAATGGAAACACTATTAAAAATTATGACATGACTTGACTGATACACTAAGCCAATATGTCATTCTGGATATGTTTTTCTTTGACCCATTCAAACAAATTATTCCACATGATTAAAATGGAGGTATTTAATATACTTCCTGTTTCTCTGGATTTTTCCCACTTCCTTTAAACACTTTTGTGATATGGAAAACTAATGACCAGCAGCAGAAATTAAGTATAACACAAAAAGAAAAACATTGTTACTGTTAGCAAAACAGATTAATTATTAAAGAATCTATGAGGCAGTATAAATGTATTCTATGCATCAGAAACATTTAGTGTCAGTATAAAACATATGGGTGAAAAAAGAAAAAGCAAATGTACGGCTACATTGTAGGAAGGCCAATGTGTAATTCTGGAATACATAAATATTTTATACAGATTTACTAAGGTGTATGATACTGATAGGCTCCTATTTGCATACTAGTAAGCAGGCTGATAGATTAGTGATTACCAAAGTTCACATTTCAAATTTCTTTAAGCCTCCTTTTTAGAAGCCATGGACCCTTCATTAAGCAATGCAAAGGTTTGTGGATCTCTTAATTAAACAAGTGATGCACACCATTTGATTTTATACGATCTGACTTTCAATACTGTCACACAACAAATACACATATATATATAAAACAATTAGTGCAATTGGACAATGGTGTAGAAGTGTAACTATTTCATATTTAATGCATACTTGGGCAATAATGCAAGTTCAGCTAAGAGAAATAAAAATGAAATTTTGTATAAAAGATAATTTTTATGGTAGATTATGCTAATATAATATGGTATTTCTCATAAGCCTATTCTGAAATGTTCTAGCTATATAAAGTCATACTTCATTTAACTACAAATATTCCATTCTGACTAATACTATTATTGTTGCAAAATGCTTCCAGTACATCCAGAATATTCTACCATATATACTTTTAAAACATATAAAGAAGTTACTCTGCCAAATTGTACATACAAAAAACAACTAATTTGCAAACTTTAGGTATAATATTTAACTATAATAGAGTAATATTCTTCACTCTAATTGTCAATAACAATATTAAATACTTACGCACATAAAACAAACCACAAATATATTTTTCGACTATAAATCATCATTAAAACTTGTTTCGAATTATCTTTTTAGACATTAATATTTTTTCATTTTGGTATCTAGGACTAACGAACCTTGTAATGTCGAACAAGTAGTTGCAACATATGAACAAGTTGGGCAAGTGTATGACCTTCTTCCACTATGATTTTCTTAGTCCAATGTGTCAACATGGTATTGCCATCTTCCATTCTTGCAGGCATAGCAGGAGTCAATATCTCTAGAGCTTGGCGTACTACTGTTCTTGCTTCCACAGCATGAGCTTTCAGTAGACTGTGGAATACCTGCAAAAAGGTTTAAGGAGCAAAAATATTACAATTTCATCAAATTTACCTATAAAAACTGATGCATCAGGCTCTACTATTTGAAATGTAAATCTGACATATTGCACCATTGCAAGTACTACTCTGACAAGGGTATATATACCAAGATCACAGTTTATTAGGTACACTGATCCTGATCACATAAATGGTTTGTTCCAACATGTACTATGCATGTGAGCATGGTGTGCACCATAAATCAGGCAAACCAGCTCTTCTAGCATCAACTCAAGTTGGATTGAACATCAGAATGAGCAAACTGAGCAACTTTGTAAGTGATATGATAGTTGATGCTAGGCATGCAGATTCTACCATCTTCCAAATGGCCAAACTCCTAGGCTTTTCATGCACAACTGTTTCAAGAGTTTACTGAGAATGGTGTTAAAAGCAAAAAACTACCAGTGATTGGTGATCTTGTGGATGAACAGCTTCTGGATCAGAGGGGCAAAGGAGAGAAGCAAGAATCGCACAAGTGAACAGATGAGCCACAACTAGGCAAATTGCAGGAGAAATTGGTGTGCAGAAGGTAATCCCTGAATGCACCATGTATCAGACCTCATCACGAATGGGCTACAACAGCCGCTAATCATGCTGAGTGCCAATATTCTCTGCGAGGAACACTAAAACACATTTCTCATGTGCACAGGAGCACTAACACTGGACCATTGAGGTAGCCTGATTGGATGCATCAAGGTTCCTTTTGCATCATGCTGATGGAAGGATTAGAATTTGGTGCAAGAAACATGAGGCCATGAAGCCATCTTGTCTGGTTTCAACAGTACAGACTGATGGTGACAGTGTGAAGAATGTTTTCCTGGCACACAATAAGTACCCTGGTACCCATCAAAGGACATCTGAACATACATCCATGGTGTATTTGAATATCATTGCTGACAAAGTTCATCCCTTCATGGCTAAAGTTTATCCTCATTCTAACATGTTCAGCATGCTAATGCATCTGCTCATAAGGCATATATTGTCACCAAATGGTTCCAGGAACAAGCCAATGACTTTTCCTTGCTTCATTGGCCTGCACATTCCCCAGATCTTAGGGGCGGGGGTGGCTCAGTCGGTTGCGCGCCAGGCTCGTAATCTGTAGTTCCCAGGTTCGAGTCCCAGCTGGGTCAGCGTTGAGATTTATCTCCGCAAAATTCCCTGCCCTGCCCACGGTCAGTAGGGAACACCGATGGGCTTGGAAAGGCCACCGTCCGTCGGATGGGACGTTAAGCTGTGGCCCCATGTGTGGGAGAGCCATACCCTGTGCACGTTAAAGAACACGCTGGATGGCCTTGACGGGAGGCTACCATCTGTCTCCCAACAGCTGTTCCAGTGGGTTCCCTCCCCCAACCTTCTTTGAGTCTTCGGGGTCCATGTGACCTGGCCATTTAGCTCATGGTGTGCAAAAAAGTGCCACTCAGAGGTAAAACAACCCAACACAGCAGGAATCTGCACAATGCATCCAGCATCTTGTAAGTTCCATGCCCTGGTGAATTCAGGCTGTTTTGAAGACCAAAGGAGGCGCAACACACTACTAGGTAGGTGTACCTAATAAAATAGCATCTCAGTGTAAGTACTAATAACGATACACAAAATTTTCAACATGGTATTTAAATGTTTTATTACAATTTCAATTAATAATTGATACTAGCTAAATTCTACCAAAAATATGGCAAAATGGCATCCATTGTTAACTTTTCCCATATGGCACATACATCTTTACTGATAATGTACTACTCCATTCATAGCTTTCAAAATAGCCAAGGCAATGGCTGCACCCCCCCCGCCCCCCATAGATTTTGGACACTCTGAATGGGAATAATCCTAACCCATAACAGTTAAAAGCACAATCTCTTAACCATATCCAAAGTAAAAAAGGGGAACCACTATACCAATTCTGGGACCAAACAGTCAAGTATCTGTGGAATCACATGGCACCAAAATCTGCCATGACCACTGACATCTCTGTGGACATATAAGAGATGTTTCCACAGACCCATTCATCTGTTTGCCAGTTTGGGATATGCCTTACATAAAGTTTTTGACATGTACTAATCCTGCTAAATTTCATGGGCTCAACTATAAAAGCACTGTTGCATTTATAGTTGAGCAGTTCAAACTTCTTAAACATTGTAACTTCAAACTGTCAACACACAAAACCATGTGGGATAAGATTTTTTTTTCATGATTTTCTTAAATGTAAAACTCATTATGTTGACAAAGCATGTAAAATGTACACTTTTTAAATATGATTAGCATAAGTATTTAAGAGAATTAACAGTCCTATATTTATGAACTAAATCTTCTGACTACAAATTTTAAACTAAAATTTTTCTTTCAAAATACTATTTTCTGAAATTATTTAAGCTGCAATTTTATAGGTTTCATTTTATGTTACTATTTTTAGAATCAGAGAATGCCCTACCACATTAATATTACAGTTCATTCGTTTACAAATTTAAAAAAAATATGTCACAGTACTAGTAGGCTTAGGATATGAAAAGGCTAACTTTATGTGCAAAGTCCTTTTTTACAATGAAAAGGTATTAGCAGAATTAACAGTAGTAAGTTTAATATTTCCTGTCAAAGCCAACAGAAATTAGTCACACATTACATAAATTATCCTATACTGATGTTTTACTTACAGTTAAACATTGGAAATTATTTGAATATATCAAAAAAAATCAAACTTTCAACTGCATAAAAAATTTGTATTAAATTTTGTTATGTGTGAAAATTTATTTAAACAACATTTGATTCCTATGTTAGGAAAAGGTGCACAGTGTATACCAAAAAAAAAGAATACAAAACAATTTATTATCACTACTAGAATAGCTCAAATGATGAATCAACTTGTGCACAAAAGTATTTTATTTCTATTACTATTTTTAAAAAATGCAATAACAATTTTGTAAGCCAATTTTTTGCTTTGCATAAAAAACCCTACAAATGGGCTTGCAATATGTTTTTCATGCTTGCCTCCCCCCCTTGATTTTATTTATTCTTCTTCTGAACATCACAACTTTAGAGAGTTAACAAATTAAACAGAAATTTACCTGTAAAACAATTCTCTTATGAATAGCAAATTTGGCAATTATATGAGCCAAAAGCAAATGTCCATGATATTTAGTGGCAGGATCTACACAGTTCTTTCCCAAAAGACAGGGCCATGCAAATGTCATCAACCTTCTTAACTTGTTTCCTTGTCTCCTATAAAATAAACCATAAATTAGCATTTTAACACTTTTTAGCATTAAAGAAAACTGCAATTCAAATTTTCCTGAAAGTGAATCTTGTGTACTGGTTAATGCTAATATAAAGTGATCTTTTTGACACCTCTCAAAATTAGAATCTTTTAAGAATACACTATGAAAGGTTCTCATATCACTATAAAATAAACTTTAACCTTTTGCTGTAATGTTTGATTTGCCTTTACATTATTACAATTTCAAATGCCCTTTACTGATATCTTTAGCAAATACAGAAGGCCTTACTGGCATTGATTGCACTTGCCATTTACAAGTCGGTTGTAAGGTTTGGGTTGTTTTATTTCTGAGATGCATTCATTTCTTGCACACAATGAACTAAATGGCCATGTCATAAGGATCCCAATGGCTCAGAGAAGACAAGGGGTAAGGGGCTCATTGGACAATTTGAAGGGGGACAAATAGGTGGCCTTGACAGAAAGTTACCAATGTGTTCTTTAATGTGCATAGGGTACAACAGTCTTGCACATGGGACAATGGCTTAACATCCCATCAAGTGAATAATAGCATTTCCAAGCTCAATGGTGTCCCGTTTCTCATCAAGGGCAGGGTAGGAGTTATCAGATATAAATATCATTGCTGGAACAGCTGGTACTGGAACCTGGGAACTGCAGATTACAATCCTAGCATTATACTGAATGGGCCACCCCAATCCTCAGTTGTAAGCAAAAGCAGTAGTAAAAATGTGAAAGAGATAAAAAGCTATTACAACCTAAATGAAGTAACTTTGTAATTTTACTATAGCACAGATAATGGAAAAGTTTATTTTGAAAATAATAGAAAAGTCATTTAAAAGAGGCTTAGTTATCACATAACATTTTAATTACAACATGATCATACTGTTTATCAACACTCTAAATACCTCATTATGTCTGAAGACAGATGTGATTATCTTGGATAAATTAAGTTCTATACAACTCGGATATCAACATTTTCACTACTTGGTGAATGCTAAATTGCATAAAAATGAGCAAACTTTTACCATGCAAAAACGAAAAAGCCACTGTTAATAAGCATATTACTACTTGCATACAAGCCCATATATCTAGGCAATCTAACAACTAGGTGGAAAAAAAGGAAAAGACAAAAAAATAACTTGGATTACTAAGACTAATTCTAAAACATCTGTCATAAATCAAACAAATTTAACACTTCTTGGAAATCTCTTGAACCAGGTACTAAATAAAACGAATTTGTTTACATATCAACATAATCGATATTTACATCTATTTCTTCTGACCAAAATAATTCTAAATTAAGTAAATGTACTGCCCCATTTGGATGTATTCACTTTAATATGTTTTTCAGTAATGGGTTTACATCTACCCTCTTTAATCTGACTTTACTATGGCAGATTTTTTTAGGAAGTCTATTCCTTCTAACTGTAGCAAGCAGAAAATGAAAGAAATGAACTACTGGAAACCAAGCTACGTAGGATAATCTGATTGTTTAATAATATGACTTTCAATAAAATGAAATTTTTAAACTTCATTTTCTTCATAAAGAAACAATTGGAAATCAATCAAATGTATCACATGAAATCAAAACAGCCAATATCGGCAATTTTTCTTGCTAATCAGACTTTCATTAACAGTCTCGCATTCCTATTCCATTCGCTTCATTGTAAGTGAAACCATCTCCGATAACAGTAATGCACCACTGAAAGCAAAGCTGTAAAAGACAGTATTCTCACAAATCTGATACTAAATAAAACAAATATTTTAAAGATCCTTTTCCTCTAAAAGAAACAATCAGTAATCAATCAAATGTATTACCAGAAATCAAGAGTCGATACTGGCAATTTTTTTTTGCTTATGACTTTTAATACAATGGATTCTTATAATTCTGTTCATTCGAAGTTAAACAATCTCAAATGAAAGGAACAACTACAGGAAATGAAAATTCATAAGACTCAGTATTCTCAATAATCTGCCACTCAATAAAACAGTTTAAAGATTGATTTCTCCTAAAAGAAACAATCAGAAATCAATTGAATGTATTAGAGGAAATTAAAATAGCAGATACTAACACTTACTCTCACAATCTGATTTTCATTAAAACATATTCTTATATTTCTGTTGCATTCTGTTTGTTCTAAGCAATCTCAAAAATAACAGACCAGAGAAAAGTACACTGTATATGAATATCAGTATTCTCAATCACCCAGCAGTCAATAAAAATGAATATTTTCAAGATCCTTGTCTTTTAAAAAGAACAATTGAAAATTAATGTAATGAATTGCAGGTTACCAAAAGAGAACTTATTTTAAATATATTCTTGATTATCCAATCTCTGTTATAAAGGATTTTTACATTCTTTTCAGCATCTACTAAATGAAGCAAAGGGAAGCCAAAGATCTCAGTACAGAATACCAAACCACAAAACTATCAGCATACTCATTAATCTGACATTAAATAAAGCAAATTTTTTTAAGCATTCAGTTCTTACAAACAAAGCAATCAGAAATCAAAGTAAGTACAGGTTATCAAACCTCTTCTAAATGAAGCAAAAGAAAACCAAAAAAACATAGTACAGAAAATCTAACTGCAAAAGACTATCAGTATGCTCACAAAACTGACAGTCAGTGTTGAATCTTTCTGATCAAAATAATTCTAAATTAAGCAAATGTACTGCCCCATTTGGATGTATTCTCTTTAATCTGTTTTTTAATAAAAGGTTTACATCTACCCTCTTAAATCTGACTTCACACTATGACAGATTTTTTTAAGAAGTCTATTCCTTCTAAATGTAGCAAGCAGAAAATGAAACAAATGCACTACTGGAAACCAAGCTATGTAGGATAATCTGCTTCTTCAGGTAATAAGACTTTCAATAAAATGAAATTTTTAAACTTCATTTTCTTCATAAAGAAACAATTGGAAATTAATTAAATGTATCACATGAAATCAAAAGAATCAATGGTTGATTTCATGAAGGAAAAAGATTCAACGGTTGAATGAATTCAACCATTGAATCTTTTTCCTTCGAAACTATCACTGAATATTTCATTGAATCCTTCACAAATATTTTTTTTTAAATGCAAAAGAAACAGAAAACAAAGGAACTTGCACAGGAAATTGAAATAGACAATATATGTATCTATTCTTGATATCTGAATTTACTTAGAACAGATATTTATATTTCTATTCTTTCTACTTTCAAATGAGGTAAATAGAAATCAATGAACTCTTCCGAAAAAAAATCCTAAAGGGCTATTTGTAAAAAGCAGTAAGGAAAAACAAAGTTCATAGGAATACCAACCAGTATTCTCTCTAATCTGACATTGAATACATTTTTTTTTAGCTCTGAAACAGTCAAAAATCAAAGAAATGTATTTCAAGAAACATAAAAAGCCTATATTATAGCTCTTTTCTCTATGTCTATCATGAATAAAGCATTTAAATCTCTCCAATTTGATATTTCAGTACAACCAATATTTTTCTTTTAAATCTGTTTTTTCTAAGTGAAGCAACAGGAAACTAAAGGAAGGAACTATCAGATTTCCATTCTCTCTAATTTGACATTCAATAAAGTATTTACATCTATTCTAATCCAACAGCTCAGTACAATGGATTTTTTTAATCCCCATTGGGGCCAGTTTTTAAGAAGTTTACTGCATATGATTGAAAATGAACATTTATATAGTGAACACCTTGCTTATAATGAATAAAAATAAAGCTGTATCTATTTTTTCCCTTGGTATGTGCCATTGATCATCTAGAACAGGCATGTCAAACTCGTTAACCACCAAGGGCCATATTAAGTATTATATATTAAATCGCGGGCCGCAAAACAAAAAAAAAACGAATGAAATGGAATGATCATGAAATGATAGGGCATTTCATGATATCAGCAATTCTACGATCTGGCGGGCTGCAGAACAGTTCCCGGCGGATCGCATGCGGCCCGTGGGCCACATGTTTGACATGCCTGATCTAGAATAAATAATTATAATCATTCACTGACTAGATCAATTCCCCTTCCAAGAGGAAATGCAAATCATGAAAGTACTATTCTTGGTAATTTAAACAATTAAAAATTTAAATCAATTAAAGAACAATGAAGTAGGGAATGTGCAACATTCCACCTATTGGTTAATTAATTGTTCACTTCCTCCTTCACTCTAAAGCAACTTGGTGGTTCATTAAAAACCATCTTGTGAAAACCTCAAGAATGGCATATAATAGGACATAATCTGATATGCTGATCCATAATCTGATATGTGCACACTCTAATACTGAGCTTCTTGTTTCTTTTCTGTATATAAAAGACACTGCAAAAAGAGTGAACTTTACTCCTTTTATGATATGACAATAGAATACTTTTTGGTCTTTTAAGTTTATAGCATACAAGGTAGAATGATTATAAATGTAAACACTTCATACTGAAGATGTGTACAGTCAAGAAAACATTAGTCACTTGTGCTATTTATGAAATACACCCAACTCTGTTTTTACATGGTAGATAGGTTCCCGAAAAAATCATGTAAAAAAAAAAACAGTGCATATGAAAAAACGGAAGATTGGTTCCAGACATGAAAACCCAGTACAAATAATAAGTTGTTTTCGAACAAATCATACCAAAATCTTTATATCTTTATTTGATTTTTATTCATTTAAACACCTTTTTTATTTTATAAACTTATAAAGATAATTATATGTACCTATATAAAGTAAATTACCCTTCATAAAGCAAATAATGTTGCTAATTCAAGAATACAAAAGTGCCAAAAAATATGACTTACACTTGCTTATTAACTAGATTTTATTCATTGTCACTTTCTGACAATAGACGCATTCATTTGCGTAAGACTGGAATTAAACATTTTTTTTTATTTCTTCTATTAGACATCTAAACACTTCTAACTTTAAATGTGAAATAAGAGACCAAGGCTAACGTATGTATTGAAGATAAAATTGAGTGGAATTCCCAGAACTCAATGTTGCCACTTTATTCCAAATAAAGTACAATTTTTCCATAAAATAGAGAATAAAATACAGAAAACTCGTTGTGTAGTTATATTAGTGTAGTTTTTATTTTGGGGATTTCAGTGCACAAAATGTGCACCTATAGTACATTTTCAAAGTTAAAACTACTTCAAAAAATGTGACCATAAAAGCAGCATCTTTGTTATAAATGCAAATTCTAAGAATTTTTTCTTGAATAGGAATATTTTTTCAGAATTAAATCAAACTGAGTTTTTTTTTTTTAAAAAAAAGGCGGCATTTGAATCGTGTTAGATCAAAATAAATCATGTAAAAAGAGAACTGGGATATTTTTCTAAACAGTGTTAAATCAAAAGACATGTAAAAAAAAATCAGTGTAAAAACAGAATTTGGTGTACTACAATGGTGCTCCCATAATTCTTATGAATGCAAAACAACTAAAGCAAAAATGCTTAGGATTTGCACATTATATGCAGATACCTCCCATAATTATATGCAATATCTTACAACATTGAAAATTTTTAAGTTTTTGAAATTAGGTAAAAAAAAAAACAATTTTTCAGAAACCTAGTTTTCTTATTATGAACCCTCTGTAAAGATTCTACCACTTCCATCAGGTTGGTTATAATTAGATACATGGGAGTCTAGACAAAACCAAGGTAATCTCTGAAAACTAAGCTTTAAGAAGACCTTATAAGTAAATTAGCACCTTATTAATATTGCATACCACAAAATTGTTCGAAATAAAGAAAACTACTCATGTACTTTTAATATAATTAATCCTATCTACTCATAATTCTAACTACCAAATATAACACATATTTTGTATCAGAAATTATTTAATGGTTTTGAACTTTTAAACCTACATACTTACTTATTAGCAGCATCATGTATGTGAGGTGATGCTTGTTCTACTAAAAGACATGAAAACTGAAGCAACAGAATTCTAACGGCATCTGATGTCCCAAAAGGACGATCTGGGTCAATAATTTTATTAATGTACACACTAATAACATTTTCAGACATATCTTGATCAGGTGCTGGGGGTCCACCTATTAGACGTTCTCCTTCACCTCTTTCAAATGCTACAGCAAATGATGGAATGATAATGTATTGCAATATTTTGGCTTTTAAGTCCTGAGGAAAAGATTTGTCATGAAATAATTCAACAAACTTAAAAAATGCCATCCTCTTCCAGTCCACGGTATAATTATTAGCAACTGTATTTTCCAAAAAGTCTCGTAAAAACTCAAAGTCTGGAATAAACCGTCCAGTGAAAGCCCGAAGTAATTGAAAGAGAAGTTCTATCTCATTTGGATGATGTTTAACAAAATTAAGTAAACACTTAGAGAGTAATTTAGGTTCTTTCCATTGAGTAAAATCCACAGAATCAGCTTTCTGATGGCGTTCTTGAAAATCTTCAGAAATCCAAATTTTTCTCAAACATGCAACTAGTTGATGCTGACTAGACAACCACTGGTCATCATATTGAACCATAAGACTGACAATGCGTATTGACTGGTACTGAATTTCTGTTTTAGATGATGATACAGCAGGAGAAAGAGGACTTGGTGTTCCTGGTGATGGCATTCCAACACTAGGTACAGGAGAGGCAGCTGGAGAAGGTGATTGAGTCAATCCTAGAGCCATAGTAATTAGCCTAGCAGGATTCTGCTGAAGAACATCACGAAAAGGTTTACCTTTATCACCCTTGAGAAGAAACTGCAAATACATACAAAACCCATATAACAATGTCTATTTTAAAATTTAAATGTTATAGTTTAGTTAGCCAATAAGCAAAGATAAAAAGATTGATATATTTAAAGCTTTAACCCTTTCAGTGATGCAGCCATACACATGATTTCACCAATTTATGATTTTGACGTGCAATGGGAGGTACCATTCTGACTTTCATAAAAGAAAATGTGTGCTGTCACCTGTTTGCTATTTAAATAAAAACAGTGTTTACACAATGTAGCACTTCCTTTGTAATCTTAAATAAAACACTGCAAGGGTTTAAACCTTGAATTTTTTTTAATTTTACATGCAATTTCTTTCAACTAAATTACTTTTTTTTAAAAAATTATTTGAAACTATTTTCAACCACTCATATATAATGAAATATTTCTACCAATAAAATTATTTCCATCCTTCTCAATCCTTACAAATGTTGGGTTTCTAACAATAACATTTGTGACCAATGCAGTTTTCCAGCAGAAAATTAACTGAACATTAGAACCTTATCCTATTAACTACCATACCAAATGAGAGCATTTATTTTAAAATACTTAAAAAAAATATGGCCATATGAACCACATTTCCAAAAGTGTTTTCCCTTGTGACATTTCAATATTTATTATTCACTGCTACTGAATAAAAAACATACAATCAGGTTGAGTAAAGCAATTTTGACTTTTACTAAAAATTCCAGAAATTTAACATACTGTTTATTTTTAAATCATTTAGTGTTAAAATTTCATTAAAGTTTCTGTCATACATTAAACACATAAAACATATTTAATGATTTCAGTTCTCTATAATAAAATTATTAATTTCATTGTTAGTGTAATTCTCATAAAGCTTTAAAATCAAAAGTAACACATTTTAACTAGCTAAAGCTCTCTATAATAACACTGAGTCATGTGTGAGCATTGGTAATGCTTGTAGCAATTGATTTAGCATTGCTTCTGGTGTTTGACAAGGGTGCATTTTGTTTCCTTTTCTTTATTAATTCTAATTAGTTTAGTTATTGATTATGTTATGCAATATTCACTGCAAGGGGAAGATTTCGGCCTTAAATGGTCTGGAGATCTGAAAATTTCTGATTTAGAATATGTTGATGATTTAGCCCTTTTGGAAAATAATGTTGATGAAATGAACTCTTGCATTCGAGCTGTTGATGATACTGGTACTAGAGTAGGTTTGGTGACAAACAGAGAGAAAACTAAAGTGATGAAAATTGGTCAGGCTGACTGTGATTTAGTTAATCTGAATGGTTGCAACCTCGAGCAGGTGTCCCAGTTTATTTTGGAGACTATGTAACAAATACTGGTAAGGTTCAGCATGAGTTAACAGACGTATAGAGATTGCTGCCCGGACTTTTAAGAATCTATGGAGAAATAGCCATATACACCAAAAGACTAAAATTAAGACTGCATAATAGTTTGGTTCTTTCTAGGGTTAGTTATGGTAGTGAAACTTGGATGCTGTGTAAACAAGATAACAGGAAACTAGATGCTTTTGATTCTAGATGCTTATGCAGTATCTTCGGTATTAGGTGGTTTAACTTTGTAACTAATGATGAGGTTAGGCAAAGGAGTTGGCAACCTCCTTTAAGCAGCATATTGTGCAGAGAGAGATTCCATTGGTCTGGCCATGTTGCCTGTATGGATAATAATAGATTAGCAAATAGGGTTATGAACAGTGTACCTAAAGATCTCAGAAAAAGGGCGAGACCTAGGATGCCATGGGCAGACAATGTCAAACAAGACCTTGTTAGAATTGGTGTGCAGTGGGCAGATGTAGTCAGGGCAGATATGCTTGGAGAACTAAATTGCATTGTTTGGTTAGACCTCCATAGCCCATAGCTGCTTGAGGATGATGATGCCAATATTACTATAGACATCCTTTGAGATCTCTGTCCTTGAAAATGGTTAAAGAATTACTCAGTATTTACACACTGTTATTCTGTTCTTCAGTCATTATAATGACAAGGAATAGAGGATTCAGCTGCCAAACCATCATCCTCTATTGTTAAGTATTACACCACAGGTTCAGTTTCAAGTAGCTATCTTTGACTGTATTTGGAGACTAAACTTTCAGAGCCATCAAGGCAAGTGCACAAGACAGACTCACTTGTCAGAGATAACTGCTCAGTAGTCAGAGCACTGACATGTTAGATCCCACCCAGCTAAAGACAATTTTTCCTTCATACCCTGTCAGCATGAGATTGAAAACATCATAATAGTGTGTAAATGCTTTAATTCTGATGAGCTGTGGATTTAAGTAATTAAAGAATTCTATATTTGATTTACAATTATAATAAGAATTAATATTGCACTGTTAAAAAACTTACCTGCATATATGGCAAGATAAAAGCTACAGGTGATTACAGAACATTGCTAAAAATCTTGGTCAAAACATTCACAGTTCCCAAAGCACTGTATACTTAATATTAAAAAAAGCAAATTCAATAAATAAACCATCCCAATGACAGATGCATTACACTGCTGGAGTAGTAATTACTGTGGCATGTTTATATTTCTAAAGTTATAGTGTTAAATTATTTATTGATATTTCCTGAACTAAAACTTTACAGGGTTTCAATGCTGATCCACCTATATGAATCTGTCTATTGATTTTGAAGATGTAAACACTGGTGGGCTTCTGTTGAAAGATAATCTACTACTGTATACAGGGTGAATCTGAAAAAGTGGGCAAAACTTTACAGGGTGGTAGAACGCAGCTATATGAGCAATATTCGTCATAGAAAGTATGGGTGGAACGCAAATGGTGAGCCGCTAGGTGGAGTTGGAAATGGTATAAAAGGGTCGGTCCTCGCACCCAACGGCATTTCTACCGTGGATTGCCGAGAGGATGGCTGGTTATACTAACCACGAAATGGCGGATATGCACTTTGTGTACGGTGCGGCGGACGGGAATGCAAGTGAGGCACAGAGACGTTACTGCGACCAGTTTCCGATGAGATGCACTCCAGATTGGAAAACCTTCGAGCGTTTGCATCGGTGGCTGTGCGAAAAGGGATCCTTCGCCGCGGCCAAGCAAGACGCAGAGCGTGAAAGGAGTGTCAGGACGCCACAACTTGCAGAGGACATTCTGCGTAGGGTGGAAGAGTGACCAGGATGTAGCATGCGAGCGGTTTCCCGTGCAGTACACGTGTCCCAAATGTCGGTTTGCCGTGTGCTACAGGAGGAAGGAATGCACCCCTATCGTACGCAGAAGGTACAAGCGTTGTCACTGGCGGACTATCAGACACATGTCGATTTCGCACGTTGGTACCTCCAGCAGAATGCATCGCAGCCGGATTTTGGTGCACATGTTCTGTTTACGGATGAGTGCACTTTCACCCGTGAGGGCGTTTTGAATACCCACAATTCACACACGTGGGCATCTACGAACCCGCATGCCACACGTCCTCATTCGTTCCAGCAGTGGTTCTCCGTAAATGTTTGGGCAGGGATCCTCCATGACCATTTGGTTGGCCCATACCTTCTGCCACACCGTCTGGACAGCAAATCGTATAACACATTCCTACAAGAGGTGTTGCCGGAGCTGCTGCGTCTGATTCCAACCCCCAGCAGGTCAAGAATGTGGTTCCAGCACGACGGTGCGCCTGCCCACTTCAGCTTAGATGTGCGGAACACTTTACATGCAATGTTCCCAGGGCGATGGATTGGTCGAGGTGATCCCATAGCTTGGCCACCAAGATCGCCGGATCTCTCGTGTTTGGACTTTTTCCTGTGGGGCCATATGAAAAGCCTAATCTACGAGTGCCCCATTGAAACTGTTATGGATCTAGTCACCAGGATCGCCGTTGTTGCCGGCGATATTCGGGAAATGCCTGGTGTCTTCGCAAATGTGCGTCGGTCCCTATCCCGCAGGTGTGAAGCCTGCATTACAGCTGGCGGCAGCTCTTTTGAGCCATTTCTTTGAGCATGTACCTCAATTACATTCCTGTTAATAAAATGTTTTCTGAAGTATCTCCTCTCCTTCTTGTGTTCATTCTTTAAATGTGACAGTGGGAAAACTACCTTTTAACTTCTCATCGCTTGCGTTCCGACCATACATTCTATGATGAATATTGCTCGTATAGCTGCGTTCTACCACCCCGTAAAGTTTTGCCCACTTTTTCAGATTCACCCTGTATATCTGCTGGTTTATGGATTGCAAGTTCTAAATACAGTAGACTCTCTCTTATCCGGTCTCAACTCCACTGGCCTCCACTTTAACTGGTCGTTCCAAGAAGCAAGTCGTCATGTTTTGTTTATGGTGTGGGGAGGGCTATATTAAGAGCATGTTAATTGTAACATAAGTTACTTAGCTCAAAGGATATGTAAATTTTATTTACATAGCTGTGGCTTGTAATTTATAGTAACATCTTTAGTGCAACCGATGGATCTAGGCATGCTTGTAAATTTAAAAAGGCAATACAGGAGAAAGATTCTTTCAGAAATTCTGCAGCGAACCAAAAATGACGGAATAGGATTTTAAATGCTTTGAAAACAACAAATATCAAGGATGTAATCTACATGTTGGCAAAAGCTTTTGAAGAAATGCCTCGTACAAAGTTTGTGAAGTCATAGAGAAAAATTTGGCCCAAAGTTGAAAACTGAGTAGAAAGTACCAAAGACAACACGAAAGTATCGAATGAGCCTGCGCCTGCTGAAGATACGGTGGATAATGATAATATTTTGCTGCTTAATGGCTTTAAACTGCTGCCTGGATGTGACACACTTGAAAATGACAGTTGAAAAACGGCTATAAGGTGATGAACAGTTGAAAAAAGAAACGCTGATGATGAAATTATCAATGCAGTCTGCCATGAAGGGTTGGGTTGTTTTACCTCTGAGCGGCACTTTTTTTGCACACCATGGGCTAAATGGTCAGATCACAGGGACCCCAAAGGCTCAGAGAAGGTTGGGGGAGGGGATCCACTGGAACAGCTGTTGCGAGACAGATGGTAGCCTCTCATCAAGGCCATCCAGTGTGTTCTTTAACATGCACAGGGTATGGCTCTCCCGCACAAGGAACCACGGCTTAACGTCCCATCCGATGTACAGCGGCCTTTCCAAGCACATCGGTGTCCTCTATTGACCGTGGGCAGGGAGGAGAATTTTGCGGGGATAAATCTCAACACTGACCCAGCTGGGACTCGAATCTGGGAACTACAGATTATGAGCCTGGCGCACTACTGACTGAGTCACCCCCACCCCTGCCAAGAAGGAAATGGAGAAGCTGAGAATGAAGAAGGGAAAGTTAGCCATATTGAAGGAAAAGAAGCTTTAGATGTTAAAGTAAGATACATTGAACAACAGGTCACATCTGCAATTGATGGGATATTTATTAAAAAATGGCAAGACTTTACAGGTAAAAAAGGGTTAAGTTCAAAGAAACAAAAGAAAACAATGGACTTTTTCAAATGAGTGAGAGTCTCTTGGATAGCCTCAACATGAATTACAATGGTATAACCCAAGTATTTTAGGTTTGCAGAGATCAGATGAATAGGTGCACAGTTAAAAGTCAGATATTTAAAAATATTAAATGTATCATTTCAGGAGTGATGATAGCTAACACCTACAAGGTAATCTGTGTATTTACTATGGATGGATTTTTAATAATAAATGCTTAAGTGTGATTGACCTACTCATTAACATCTAAATGAATTCTTTCTGCCACATCTCAGTGAAAGATTTATAGGTCTTATTCTAGAAAATGTGTGGTTTAACAGGTAGAGTGCTCTGGTATGTATCTAGAGAGTTGCAGGTTTGATTCTCTTCGCATCAGCGGTAATTTTTTTCAGATGTTTTTAATAATTGTTGAAGTTTATTCTACCTACAAGGTGAGCTGTATTTTTTCAGCAAGGTACCAGAGATTCTCTTTTAGGATATGAATGCATTATACACATTATACAAATTTCTGCAACAGGAATTAAATAGCCAGCCAAAAATGTTTTATTCTATTTAAATCAACATGTTAATATATTAAAAACTTTTTAATTTTAATTACAAATATGACAAATTTAAAAGCTATTATTTTAATAGTTTCACTAGTACATGGTATTAAAATAATATTTTGTGGAGAGATGTTTATATATAGTTCACATTAAAACTAGAGTTCTTACTTGCTTCAGTTAAAATAATTTTTTGGAAAAATAGTCTTAATGTTTAAATCATACAATGCTTTCCCTTTAATCCTTTCTAGGAAATGCATAATTCTGATATTTAAAATATTTTTTCTAGCGTAACATTAACTTAATAATTTACCTCTAAAAACCTGCTTAATTGCTCATCTTGAATATTTGATTCTGTCAAGAGCAATTCTACTGTTTGAGTTGGGTAGCGCTGTAAAAATTTTATTAGTGGCTCTCTGAAAGGACTTCCTGGTTCCATCAATAGTGTTTTTTCTGTTTTCAGTACAACAGGAACAAGTTGTTCAATGAATTTACTGCTAGCAGCAGGAATCTGAAAAATATATTTCAAATAAATTGTTTAAAAAACATGAAAGCATTTGCAAAATTCTGTATGTCAAGAACATTTCCTGCATCCCCCCCCCCCATTCTGGCATTGTTCTAAATTATATTTAACTTTCATGCACACAAAAAATAATATATCGCAACATAATTATTTATACAGAAACATAAATTAACATAATTTAACCATATAACTCATTTTCCAAACAATTATAATTCACTTTTTAAAAAATGCCTCAAACAGCTACTTGCTGCAGAGGTCAACAAGAGCCTGTCAATATAATACATCATAAAGATTTATGAGGAATGCAATATCTGAGCAGAAAGACAATACAAGAAAGCAAATTTCATGCCCTTATCCAGGGCTCAAACTTGGAAACTTGGGTACCTTTGATCAGTAAACATGTTGGGTTGGATTGTTTTACCTCTGAGTGGTACTTTTTTGCACGCCATGGGCTAAATGGCCAGGTCATAAGGACCCCAAAGGCTCAAAGATGGTTGGAGAAGGGGACCCACTGGAACAGTTGTTGGGAAACAGATGGTAGTCTGTCAAGGCCATCCAGCATTTTCTTTAATGTGCACAGGATATGGCTCTCCCACACATGGGGGCATAGCTAAATGTACCATCCGATGGACAGTGGCTTTTCCAAGCCCATCGGTGTCATCTACTGACCATGGGCAGGGCGGGAAGTTTGGCAGAGATAAATCTCAATGCTGACCCAGCTGGGGCTCGAACCTGGAAACTGCAGATTATGAGTCTGGCACACTATCAACTGAGCCACCCCTGCCCCTCAGCAAACACGTTAACCACTCGAGCAACATAATTCACGTATGATTAAGTATTAGAAAGTTATATAGTGAAATACAGTATAACAATTGCCAAAATAGCTAAATATTCAGTAAAATGAATTTTTTTTTTGGCCCCCAGTCAATTTACTATGTACCTCTATGTAAAATTGCTTCATTTTAGCAAAGACCAGAATAATGAAATAAAAATTTATCCTGATCCAAAAAATATGACCAGTATAAAAAATTTTGTAAAAGGAAAATCCTTAAACAAACAATATTTACAACAAGCTTTTTTAATCTTTCCATTCTTTGGATTTTAGCATCTGGCAAATCCACAATTTAAATGCTGCAAAATATCTAACCAATCACAGCACTATGAACCATTGCTATTGAATAGCATGCATTTTTGCCACTCTCATTACATGGAATTAGATGTTCTATATAAATGCCAGCATAATGCTTTAAAGCAGAGTTTCCATTTTTTTAAATATAAGAGTGAATTTTCAAACTTGGAGATCTATGGGATTCTGATTGTATTTTGAATAAAGCTAGTGTCAGCAAAAAGCTCTTTCAAAGTAGTTTCATCAATAAATTTTATCATTCATTAAATTTAAGTTATTGTTTTATTTGTTATTATTTTCATTAAGTTCATTAATTAGTTTATTTATTAGCAACCAATATGGTGCGAAGTAGTCACTGTTTCATAATGACATGAAAAGATATCCCAGACAATGTGTTATGACATCATTTAAGAATTCATGGGCAGATACTTGTTAGAAGAGAGTTTTAAAAAATTTGACTTTTTAAAAGTATGATCATCATTTTAACTCTAATACACAGTAAATTTCTTTCATAATGATTATTTGTAGTAACTATCATAGCAAAATTTTTTATTGCATTTCAGTATAATGAATATAGTTTGGTCATTAGCTTGATTTTTACCATAGACATTTCATTGTATATACTGTGAAATAAGACATTTTTAACAAGTTGCTTTAGCTCATTTCAAATTTATATTTAGTTTTATCATTTTAAGCAAAATTTTTACAGCACTACATGGTTAACACTTAAATTACACACTATCTAAATTTTCAAAGTTCAGGAACCTACTTCAAAAGATAAATAGCACAAAAATTTACAGTTATTATTTATATGTATATATTTTATTTTGCATTTGACATTTGCATAACTTTACATTAAAATGAAAAACTAAAACAAATGATATTAAGAATAATTACCTAAACTTATACAAATTATTATTATTTATATATATAAGGTGGCCTTATAATAGATATAATTGTCTCTTAAGGAAAAGATATTTTTTGTTTGGATCTTATTCTTTTAGAGAAGGAACTGTCTTTTGCTTTTTGTTACTAATTTCATACTCGCAAAAAATTTTTTTAATAAAAACATTTGTTAATATTTAGAAAATATGACAAGTTTTTTGTATTTTAAAAGACAAAAATTTCTCTTTTGTTGCAAAAAGAGAATGTGTTCTGTTTTTACTACATGGTCACTCTATTACACACACACTTTTATTAAAAATATAAAGCTTCTAAATTAATATCTACCTGATGAAAGATGTTAATGATTGCTGAGCATATTTTCATCTCATTGCTAGTACTACGCTGACTATTTCTAGCAGCTGCTGCTGCTACTTCCAAACATTTACGTAAGTGTGCTAGGAGTTGTTCACATAACTTCTCATTAAAACTATTAGGAAATAGTTGAGTCAGATAGCTTAAATGTTGGATAACAGGTAGACTTAGAGAGCGGTAATCTCCCAACTTCAACAAAAGGGGACGGATTGCAGTGTGAACCTGGAAAATATTTATTGGAACATTAATTTTTTTTAAACTTTAGCAGTTTTGGTTGTCACAATAATCAGAGACTATAATAAATAACTAGACTAAAAAATGATATGGGCTAGTGAAAATTTATGCAAAGCAAATGCTTTTCTATAATACTTTATTGAAGTTTGTACTGAAAGGGTAAAGCTTTTCTACTTACGGTGCTTGAAATAGTATACAATAAATGAATACAAATCTGACTAACAGTCAAACTAAACTTTTTTTTTAATATCTACCAAATAATGACAGATTTTTTTACAGGGTACAGAATGAAGCTAAACAATGCACTAATCTTACTAAACAATATAAATATTGAGGTAGATTAAAGTTTTAAATGAGCTTTCATACTATTTCATAGCAGATATTTAGTGAACTGTTTTGGGTATCTTCAACACTATATTTTTAAATAAGTGTAGAAGCATATGCAAAATCCTTTAATTGCATATGAATATATTACTTATAACTTTGCTAATCTTCAGTCTCATTCTTAAGCTTCTAAAGTGATTTAGAAAAAAAAATATACACAATCAAAACATCCCCCTGTAAGCACATTATTACATATTACAGCCAGCACAGCTTGAAGTACTCATTGTTAGGAATTATAATTGTAAGGTGAAAAAAGTGAAGACAATTACAAAATACGTGTGTGTGTGGGGGGGGGGGTAAGCCAGTTTCACATGATACACTTGCCATTTCACTGGAGTTGAAACTTATTCTACACTAAAGCTTAATGACCTTTATCTAATAACATTTAAAATAAAATCATTCCTAATTAAAGCAAAAAATGAATTACAGTTTCACAAGAAAAAACATTACTATCAAATTTCAGTGGTATGACTCATTTAATGAACCTTATTACAGCCAATTCTCATTAACTTGAACATGTCTAGCTAAAATTTCTTGTTAACTTGTATTTTTAATTCCCAACGAATTCTTTATACATTTACTGTATTTGGTCTCTAACTTAATTTTTTTTCATTGCTTCCAAATTTTATGAAGAATATTTGAAAGAAAATCCTTTTTTATAAGCCCCTCCCCAAACAAAATTGTGTTTTGTTACTAGTGATGGTAAGTTGCTTAAATTTTTGCCAGGTGGACAATGCAATTTTAACTGGTTACATATTGTCCCCACTGCTTGCAGGGTGGACAGTGATTATTATTGGCTATTTGCCGCTTCCCCCCTCCCCAAGCAAGACATTCCTCCCATTTCTCATAGAAAGTGCTAGTTAAATTTTAGTTAGAGCTGGTTTCTCTTGGTCCAGATTTAACTGTATTATGTATGAGGGCAGGAAAGCATAAGTTGAAAGCATTTTCATTAAGTGATAAATCAAAAAAAAAAGTGATCACAGCTGTTGAAAGTAGCAGGAAAAAAGACATTACCGAAGCATTTGTAATTCCTGGAAGTACTCTGTCACCATTCTAAAGAACAAAGAATGCATTATGCTGTTGAATGGGGGGAATGGGATCAAGGACATGGGCTAAAAAACTCCCCACTCCCCCTTTTATGATCAGCAAATCTTCAAAACCAGGCATTTTAAGGAATAAAATACCTTCTAATGGAATAAGCAACAAACTAAAAGGTATAGATGACAAGTGAACTTTTCTCAGACTGTCTTTCTCAGAAAGGTTGGACTGTAAAATGGGGAGAAGAAAATTTTTTTTCTTTTCTTGGATACACATAATTGGATCACAACTGTGAAAGGAAGTGAAACAGCTATATTGTGATCAAGAAATTACAGAACTGTACAGCACACAATAAAATCCCAGACTTTAGTACCGTAACATTTGTGTTCCTACCACACAACTTCAAAACAAGTGCAACTGAAAATTTTAAAATGATGTATCACACAGGAGTCGTGAGTGAATGCTTAAATGATATTTGATGATGGTCATGAAATCTGAATTAAAGTACTGCAAGCCATGAGAATTGCTGATATAGCATGGAAAATGGTTTAAAAAGTAACAAATTACTTTTAAAAGCCCATTTTCTGTTCAAGATTAAATGGACACTTACAACAACCAGTTGGATGAAACTTCTTATTCTGCTAGCAACTATTTTATTGTGGAATGATACTCTGAAAAATTGAAACACTCCGAATATGTTAGTATTGATGAAACAGCTGTTTGTGGGGAAACTGTAATTGTGAAATAATTATGGAGGTGATGTTGAGGTGTGAAGCCTCTGATAAAGATGTTAATGAGCCAGAACTACTTGTTTCAACCAAAGACAACTTAACAGGCAGTAGAGATCATTAGCAGTTTCTTCAAAGCTTTGCCTAATCTTGATAATGAAACAACTGCTATTATTCATATTCAAGCTGCAGTGGAATAAGAGAGCACAAAAAGTAGGTAACAAACTGCATTACCCAAATTTTTTTAGCTTAGTAAATACGTAAAGAACTTAAATGGAATATGTGAATAAGCTTATCTGTAACTAGCTTTTAAACTGCTTATGTATATTTTAAGAATAGATTCAATAATTCATTTCTTTTTGTTCCCTCTGAGCTTCAAGTTAGCAAGAATTAATTGTATATAAAAGACCAATTTTTAGCAAATGATTTACTCAACCATTTTTGATTTAAATAAATTTAGTAATGAAAAGCTGTATGAAAGAGAAGCTCAGCAATTTTTTTGCTAAGCCCTCCAATTACTTTAACTAGAGTTAATTTCAGATCAATGAAGAGCCCAAATTTTTAGTTATAAAAGTAATGAAATTAAAGCAGATTCTTATTATATTGAGAAGACTTCAAAAATAGTCAAAGAAAGAACTGAAGAGCATAAAGCAAGGATTAGGTTAAATAAAACTACAACATTATCTACTGTAGTCATCTCTAAACAATCAAAATATGTTTTCCACAATTTATTCATTACTTCTTCCTCAAAGTTCAAATTGAACACACGAGATCTTTAATAATAGTTACATAGAATTATATGTGACAATTCTGATAAAGAATTCATACATCACGGATATATTAAATTTCAGCAAAAATTATCTTACTAAACTTTCAAATTCAAGCTGCAAATTATGTCTTCCAACAGTAACTTAAACTATGTGTAAACAATATCCCATTTCACATCGAAAGCATACAATAGCAGATGCAATATTAAAATATTAACTCTAAAGAACTAAAAATGAAAAATGGATATCACCATTGTTTATAACCATTAAATAAAACATTGATTTGGCTATACATATTTTTAATCTGATGATTTAATATAGGAATTTTCCAAAATTGCTATACATATTTCTGATTTTATCATTTTGAAAGTTGTAAATTTGTATATTTCAAGTAATTGTGACCTGGCTGAATAAATTACAGCTCTGTTTTCTGTATGATACTGTGTGGAGTTTATTTACTTCAACCAAATTTTTTAAGTAAATTTTATGCATATTTTAAAATTTAAAAATAATAAACTTTTTACAACTCTATCAATATAGGCAGTGTATCAGAGCATAAAGAGTTTTCCATTTACAATTTAGTAAGAAATATATAAACAGTGTTATGATAGCAATAATTCAAATATCTGTGCAAGTATTTTATCATTTTCCTAATCTTATTTAATCAATGGCTAAATATGAAACTATAAAACAGAGTAAACTAACAAAAGCAAATCGTAATTATTGGCATTTAAGTACTGCATCCTTGTAAAAAAAATGGAGAACATTTTGACTAAACAAAAAAAAAAACTCAATATAAATTTGACTAAACAAATTAAAAAAACCACATTCTTCAAAATCAGGTATTAAGCACTTAGAATCATCCCAAAAAAGAATTAACAGACCTTTCAAATACAAAATTACTACAGAGACCTTGTGATGCTTCAAAAATTAAATAACTTTAGCTTAGTATTTTCTTTAAAAAATCTTTTATTTGTTAAACTTAGAAATAATAGATGGTAAAAAAAAAGTGGAAGTCTTACCATTTCCATATCAATTTGAAAACCAGAAATAAATTTCTTCATGCACTCAAAACCAGATTCCTGAAGTTCCGGAAAAGATGAATTAAGAGCCTTATAAAGAACTGCAAAAATTTCATGTCTTTTCTGCGTAATATAGTGACAAGCTGCTAAAGTACGTAGTGCAGATTTACGTAGTGGTATTAAGTTGCTAACAGATTTATAACATGGCAATCTCTGAAGAGCTGCATCTTCTGACTCGCATAGAGCAAGAAGTTCATTGAAAAACACTTTATGTTCAACTATGTTCAAATCTGAAAAATGCACACAGTTAAAATATAGATCAAAGATAAAAGATGCATGAAAATTTTAATAAAAATTAAACATCTTAACATTTTGCTTGTTAGTGTAAATTTACTACAAATCTAAATTTCAAAATAAGCATTGCATTAACACTTATAATAATGATATTTAGTTTTCAAGGCTATTCAATCCATCCACTTTCTTCATCTTCTTAGCTGTTATCATAAACTTTTGCCCACATCAGATAAATAGTTACGATACTTAAAGTGACAAATACGGTTACAATAAATAAAAGCTCAATTAGACAAAATTTTCTTTTGTCATTGATTATGAAAGATTACTGACCATTTCAGCAACATCAGTAACAAAATGAATAAATTTTTCTGGCTTAATAAAATTATTCTTTCCTATTACAGGAATAAGTTTTGCATTTTTGGCAGGTAATAATATATAATTTAAAGAAGCAGTAATATATGTACAACTTTACTATGCAAGTTTTCAATGTTGTGGGATTAGAAGCAGATATTGTTATGGATATTTACATCGATATCCCAAATGGTACAGTTGACATACTGTTCTACTGCAAATCTATTGTAACTGTCCAGCATTATATTTGAAGGCGAGTGTCTCAATTGTTGCCTACCTGTTGGCTTGCAGAAAACATTGTACCTATCTCTGTAATCTCATACACTCACCCTCACATACTGATCTTCTTACTGGTTGCTTTTCATTCAGTGTCATAGTACCTATAACCTTGACAACAGTTGCTCTGGAACATCAAACTAGCATACTGTTTCTGAGATAGAAGCAATCACATACTTGGAACCAACAATCATGATAAACTCTACATTTGCTCATTATTATGTCACTTTTAGATTCCCATATTCCGCAAACTTAACATGAAATAAATGCTCTGCTGCTGGTGTACACCAGCTTTTATTCTGATTGCATAGTTCAGCATAGAGTGGGTTGTTTTACCTCTGAGCAACACTTTTTTGCTACAGGTTAAAATTAACAACAGGTTAAATTGCCAGGCCACAAGGGCTCAGAAATTTGGGAAGGGGATCTACTGGCCAAGCTGTTAGGAAACAGATGGAAGTCTCCCATGATGGCCATCCAGCATGTTCATTAATGTGTGCAGGGTATGTTCTCTCCTGTACACAGAGACATTGGTTAATGTCCCCTCTGATGGATGACAACCTTTCCAAGCTCATCAGTGTCCCCTTTCTCACTGAGGGCAGAATGGTGATTAGTGGAGATAAATCTCAATGCTGGTACAGTTGGGACTCTAATTGTGGATTATAAGCCTGGCACATTACCAATGAGCCAACCTCCACCCCACATAAGGCGAGTGGTCATAACTCAATGGCCACTGTCTATGTAATTCATATTAAAATCATAGTATAAAATATAAAATTAGAGTAAGCCATCATCAAGTGGGAGTGTCATTCATTTCTTTAATAGTGTTTAAAACTCTAATTTACCAATCAGGGACCAAGAACTCAAAAATCTACTAGTCAGTTAAAACATTGCTACAGAAAATGGCCTTGAATATATTTTCTATAACACTAATTTAAAATTATCACTTAAAATTTTTATTAAAATATATATATAAAAACTTTGATTATTCCATTTGTTTGTTAAGAATGTTAGTAAAAGAACATTAAGATTCACATAAAATTCATTTCTACTATGATTTAAAACCACTTATTTATTTGAGAAGTATGACCTTAATTAAAAAAGTGCTGTATCTTTAGGTGGTAAATGACAGGTGAGCTATGCACCAATACCCTGTGATGATACACAGAAGTGGTCAGACCATGCACCTCAAGTCTGACCCCACCTTCTCATGGTGCAGACCATTAGTACCTTTCAAAATATACTCTCTTGTGGAAGGAAATGGAAGGTGAGGCTGCAAGATCATCATGGTCTAATGATCTGGACTATTACAGCTATTTTTTTTCTACCCTGCTGAGGATGGTCAGTCACACAGGGTCCTGGTGCTGACCATATACACCAAGAGGAAATGAATAATGGCTCTGAGCTTGATTATGGATCCTGAATTTGCTGCACTGCTAAGCTTCTGTTGAAGAAAAATCTTCTGCTGTGTTTCTGTTTGTGGGTTGACAGTCCCAATGAATAAGTTTTATCAGCTGTTGGATAATCCTGATCAGGTCACGCAAGTACCCAAACTCTTGCTTATACAGGCATCATCAAACCTACAATGGAGGAAGTCTTCCAGTGTAGATGGCTTCAGCTTAAGTAGTGGGGTAAACAGTCTTTGCCTCATGCCTGCAATTAGGGGACTATTTGATAATGTCAGAACTTCCTCTCTAAGTAAACATAGTTTCTTTATAGGTCTCCATAGATAGTTGGAATGTGAGAAACCTGCACAGAGTTGGGTTGTTTTACCTCTGAGCGGCACTTTTTTTGCACACCATGGGCTAAATGGCCAGATCATATGGACCCCGAAGGCTCAGAGAAGGTTGGGGGAGGGGAGGGGACCCACTGGAACAGCTGTTAGGAGACAGATTACTATCTGTTTCCTGTCAAGGCGATCCAGCATGTTCTTTAACATGCACGGGGTATGGCTCACCCGCACACAGCTTAACGTCCTGTCAGACAGATGGTGGCCTTTCCAAGCCCATCAGTGTCCCCTACTGACCATGGGCAGGGTTGGGTTGTTTTACCTCTGAGCGGCACTTTTTTGCACACCATGGGCTAAATGGCCAGGTCACATGGACCCCGAAGGCTCAGAGAAGGTTGGGGGAGGGGACCCACTGGAACAGCTGTTGGGAAACAGATGGTAGTCTCCCGTCAAGGCCATCCAGTGTGTTCTTTAACGTGCACAGGGTATGGCTCTCCCACACACGGGGCCACGGCTTAACGTCCCATCCGACGGACGGCGGCCTTTCCAAGCCCATCGGTGTCCCCTACTGACCGTGGGCAGGGTGGGGAATTTTGCGGAGATAAATCTCAACGCTGACCCAGTTGCGACTCGAACCTGGGAACTACAGATTACGAGCCTGGCGCGCTACCGACTGAGCCACCCCCGCCCCACCTCTCCTAGAATGGAAGGATAAAGCATCGTATAAGAGCACGCATGTGAAGTTTGTCACTATTGCTATAATTAACGTATATTATCCTTGACTGACTGAGCCACCCTCGCCCCTACCCTGCACAGAGATTATTCTGTTTGCGTCCTCACACAAGAATTCCACAGTTATAATTTAAATATTCTCAGCTTGCAAGAGACTAGATAGACAGGTAAATGCCAAATACTTCAAAATAATTTTAAATTTCTCTTTTCAGGGAGGGAATATAAGAAGCAACTCCAAGGCTTAGGTTTGCTTCTCAACAGATATGCTGGTGATGCTCTTCTAGGATATGAGTGCATTAATGAAAGGTTTCTTGCAGCTAAATTTCAGACAAGCATTACAGACTTAATGTTATCTGTTGTTATGCCCCCACTGAGGATGCTGGTGAGGATGAGAAAGATAGGTCTTACAGCAAACTTCAGGATGTTTTGAATTCTGTCAAGGAGATATTACCCTTCTTCTAGGTGACTTTAATGCCAAAGTTGGTACTGACTCAGACCTTTGGGGAGGAGTAATAGGCCTTTTTGGTATTGGTAGCTGCAATGGCAATGGGCAACGTCTCCTACAGGTAAGTAAACTCAATGGATTCAGAATAACTAACATTTATTACAAACACTGCGACATACATAAGTACACATGGGTTTCACCCAATGGGCTGCATAAGAATATGATAGATTATATATTAATTAACAGCAAATGGCTAATTCTCTTAGGAATACCAGGTCATATAAGGGAGCTGAAATTGGATCTGACCATTACCTTGTTAAAAGTGTCTTGCAACTTAAACTTAAGAAGTGTTATGCCAAAGTTAAAAAAATTTTACTTTAATTCTGAAGTTCAAAAAGATCCAGTTAAAGCTAAAGCTTATCATGATAAGTTACTTAGTCATTATGACAGTCATGGTTTGCTTACTACTGAAGTTGAGAAAGAATGGGTCCGTTTTAAGAAGACATTTTTGGAAACTAACAGTATTCTTTTAGGAAAAAAGAAGCAGAGGAGGCAAAATAATATGAGTGATAAGGCACTTGAGCTTATTTCAGAAAGAAAGAACAGCAGGAATGTCTTTAATCAGTACCCTACTAGTCCTAATAGAAAACATTACAGAGAGCTTAATAAACGTGTAAAGGATCAATTAGCCGCTGATAAGAATCTTTGGGTTAATGGACTGGCTGACAAAGCCGAGGAAGCAGTTAGAAGCACAACAGCAAATAGTTTAATGTTTTATGTGGTCGAAAACAGATAGGTACACAGGGATTGAAGGATAAACAAAGTAAGGTTATAGAAGATGAGGATTTTGTCATGGCTAGATGGGCTGAGCATTTCAGTGATGTTCTAAACAATGTGGTTAGTTCTAGTCCCATTGTTTGTTATGATGATAGATGCATTGGTGGCTTTAATGTTGGCCCATAACACAGTCTGAAGTTATTTTGGCTATTTCTAAACTTAAGACTTCATAAATCCCCAGGAGATTGGAATGTTTCAGTTACCACATGGATGACTGAAATTTTGAATATCTTTTATGATAAAGGCATGGTTCCTAAGGATTTTACCAGAGCTATTGTTATCACTGTTTTCAAAAAAGGCGATTGTAATTCTTGTGATAACTATAGGGGTATCAGCCTACTCTCTGTTCCAGGTAAGGTTCTTTCCACGATTGTGCTTAATAGAATTAAGAATCTGGTTGACAGGCAATTGCGTGATGTGCAGTGTGGATTCAGAAGTGGTAGGGGATGTGTAGATCAGATATTTTCACTTAGGCAGATTCTTGAGAAACACTTAGAATTTCAGAAACTTTTGATTGCTAGCTTTGTTGATTTCGAAAAGGTTTTCGACTCTGTTGATCGTCATAATTTGTGGTTGATTGTGAGATCATATGGTATACCAGACAAATTAGTTAACATAATGAAAGCTCTCTGTAATAACACTGATTCATGTGTGAGAATTCGTAAGGCTGGTAGCAATTGGTTTAGCATTACTTCTTGTGTTCCACAAGGGTGCATTTTGTCTCCTTTTCTCTTTAGTTTGGTTATTGATAATGTAATGCGAAATTCACTGCAAGGGAAAGATTTTGGCCTTAAATGGTCTGGACATATGAAAATCTCTGATTTAGATTATGCTGATGATTTAGCCCTTTTGGCAAATTGGTTGATGAGAGCTGTGAGAGAGCTCTTTCATTCGAGCTGTTGATGAAACTGGTACTAGAGTAGGTTTATTTATAAACAGAGAGAAAACTAAAGTGATGAAAATTGGCTAGGCAGGCTGTGATTCAGTTCATCTGAATGATTGCAGTCTTGAGCAGGTGTGACAGCTTAATTATCTTGGGAGCTATGTAACAGATACTGGTGATATACGGCATGAGATTAACAGATGAATAGGGATTGCTGCCGGGACTTCTAAGGATCTATGGAGATTGTGGAGAAATAGGTGTATACACCTAAAGACTAAAATTAGACTGTATAATAGTTTGGTTCTTTCTAGGGTTAGTTATGGTAGTGAAACTTGGACACTTTGTGAACAAGATAACAGGAAACTAGATGTTTTTGAGTTTAGATGTTTATGCAGTATCTTTTGCATCTAATTCTATCTTGGGCATTAGGTGGTTCCACTTTGTAAGTAATGATGAGGTTAGACAAAAGGAGTCTGCAACCTCCTTTAAGCAGCATATTGTGCAGAAAGGGACTCTTGGTTTGGCCATGTTGTCCATATGGATAATTATAGAATAGCGAATAAGGTTATGAACAGTATGCCTAAAGGCCTCAGAAAGTAGGGAAGCCCTAGGATGTGGTGGGCAGACAATGTCAAACAGGACCTTGTTAGAATTAGTGTGCAGTGGCCAGATGCAGGAGATGTAGCTCAGAACAGATATGCTTGGAGAACTACATTGCACAGTCTGGTTGGACCTCCGTAGCCCATGGCTGCTTGAGGAGGAGGAGGATGAAAGAAAAAAAAAGTGCAGTCATACTGTTTAATGATTTTTTTTTTCCAAAGATTTGTTATAGGAAAGCTCCACAGTAGATTACCAAGGAACAGCAAATAATTCCATTTTACTAAATATTTCATAACTTCAGTATCCATTATGCATTTTTTGTCTGCATTACAAATACAAAATAGAGTAAAAAATACCATCTCTGATTAAAATAGTAGTATTTAAACATTTTTTAACTTATAAAACAAGCTTTTAAGCTTTTTTAGTTATACTCATTTTTTTTTTCATTAAAACTCAAATAACTTACCTATAGTAAACAGTCTGGGCTCCAAAGTTGTGCAAAATGTATTACCATCCATTAAACCAATCTGAGCATTTGCTGGTTGATGACGTAAGAGGTGTTTCCTTGGTGGGATCATATCAACCAGCACTTCTTTATGTGGTTCCATGATCTCCGTAACAGTTTTATTTGAAACTTTTGCCAATACTTCTAATGAACGTATTGCCTGTAATCACAAATTATTTACAGTTCAATCAAAGCTAAACTAGTCTTAATCTCTCATTAATTTCATACAGTATTACCTCCATTGAACACTCAAGATGCATATCCAGAGATCTTCCAATAAGGATCATTACAATATACTTGATATGGAACTATATTCTGAACAGCATTATTTCTTACATATGTAGAAACACAGGATGTTTAATTTAGTAAAATGTAGCAAATTGATTAGAGAATAAAATAGGTATATGGAAGCATATAATAAAGTGTTAAAATCACAATGGTTTCCGAAAATTAAAGAACAACCTGAAAACCCATTGGATCTGCTGCGATTTGGATCACATGAATCGGAAGATAGGTGTATGGAAATTCTGTGTAATAACACTTGAAAATTCAGTTACTTGATTCCCAAAATTATATATGAATACAGACTCATGGTAAAGAGGTGAAGGAAAACTAAGATAGCACAAGTTGTTTAATATGGAATGTGGTCACCTCTTACCATTATGCAGGCCTCACAGCAATGTATCATGCTGCTTATAATACTACCAATAGTACTGCTGGACAGTCATCTCCATTGTTCTTCCAAAGCACATCGAAGATCTGGGATGTTTGCAGGAGAAAGATTCAGGAGAGCAACCAGTCTCCCGAGAGTATCCCACGAATCCTTTTATTAGATTTCAGCTAGGAGACTGGGTTGACCACTCCACACAGTCAGTGCTATTCTCATACAAATATGTGTTATTATCCTGTAGGAGAAAGGTATCATTTATTGGACTTTCCTTATGCTCAGATTAAAGGGTCCCTATACCTACAACTGGTGACATAGCTTGTTGAAAGCACATAAGATATCTTTGCTGCTGCTCAAAGACATCCTTCCACAAACCACAACACTACCACTGTAGGTGTCTTTTCACAGATATTTGTGGCATAATAGTGTGTTCCTGGTACCCTCTATATTAACTGATGCTGCAAATTGCTGTGGAGGGCAAATCTATCCATCTGTGAAGAGCATGAACTGTCATTGCTCATGGGTCTAGTTGACATGTTTGCACCAATTCAGACATTCCTCCTGTAGTGTCAGAGGCATGCATACCAATGGTAGTCTAGCATACAGGCATGTCATGAAGTCTTTGGCATAATGTGAAAGTGGATATCACTGTTCCACTCACTGATTTGGGAGGGGGACGTGTGATCACAGTTGTTGTATGTTGACATATTACTCCTTCAGTAACATAACACCAGATAGCAGTCCTCTCTTGGGGTAGTGGCCTGCCATCATCCAACACTTAATCGTCCAGATGTGCTGTCATTGGAGTCTCTGCTGAAGTCTATGCACCCTGAATGAGTCACATTAAGCTATCAGGCAACATCTGCTTGACTTTGGTCTGCTTCTAGCTGACCTACAGCTCACCACCTCACTTCATCCAACAAATGTCAAGTAGATATACCTGACATCAGCTATCTCAACAATTCCACCTCACACCATGCATATGGATGGCTTCAAAGCCCACTTTTAATGCTCAATCATTTTCATATACCATCATCATCATCCTCAAGCAGCCATGGGCTACGGAGGTCCAACCAGACTGTGCAGTTTAATCCGTCAAGCATATGTCCTGAGCTACATCTGCTACATCCGGCCACTGCACACCAATTCAAACAAGGCCCTGTCTGACATTGTCTGCCCACTGCATCCTAGGTCTCCCCTTCCTTCTGAAGCCTCTAGGCACACTGTTCATAACTCTATTTGCCAATCTATAATTATCCATACGGCAACGTGGCCAAACCAGAGGAGTCACTATCTGCACAATATGCTGCTTAAAGGAGGTTCCAGACTCCTTTGCCTAACCTCATCATTAGTTACAAAGTTAAACCACCTAATACCCAAGATGCTACATAAGTATCTAATATCAAAAGCATCTAGTTTCCTGTTATCCTGTTTACACAGCATCCAAGTTTCCCTACCATAACTAACCCTAGAAAGAACCAAACTACTATACAGTGTAATTTTAGTGTTTAGGCAAATATGCCTATTTCTCCAAAATCTTAATAGATTCTTAAAAGTCCCGCCAGCAATCCCTATTCGTCTGTTAATCTCATGCCGTATATCACCAGTATCTGTTACATAGCTCCCAAGATAATTAAACTGTGACACCTGTTCAAGATTGCAACCATTCAGATGAACTGAATCACAACTTGCCTGACCAGTTTTCATCACTTTAGTTTTCTCTCTGTTTATAACCAAACCTACTCTACTACCAGTTTCATCAACAGCTCGAATGAAAGAGTTAATCTCATCAACATCATTTACCAAAAGGGCTAAATCATCAGCATAACCTAAATCAGAAATTTTCATATCTCCAGTCCATTTAAGGCCAAAATTTTCCCTTGAAGTGAATTTCGCATAAGTAATCAATAACCAAACAAATGAGAAAAGGAGACAAAATGCACCCTTGTTGAACACTAAACCAATTGCTACAAGCCTTACCAACTCTCGCACATGACTCAGTGTTATTACAGAGAGCTTTCATTATGTTAACTAACTTGTCTGGTATACCATATGATCTCACAACCAACCACAAATTATGACGATCAACAGAGTCGAAAACCTTTTCGAAATCAACAAAGCTAGCAACCAAAGGTTTCTGAAACTCTAAACATTTCTCAAGAATTTGCCTAAGTGAAAATATCTGATCCACATATCCCCTACCACTTCTGAATCCACATTGCTCATCACGCAATTGACTCAACCAGATTCTTAATTCTATTAAGCACAATCATGCAAAGAACTTTACCTGGAACAGAGAGTAGGCTGATCCCCTATAGTTATCACAAGAACTGCGATCACCTTTTTTAAAAATAGGGATAATAATAGCTCTGGTAAAATCTTTAGGAATCACGCCTTTATCATAAAAGATATTCAAAATTTCAGTCATCCAAGTGGTAACAGAAACATTCCCAGCTCTAAACATTTCTGTAGTAATTTCAGAGCTTTAGTATTAAAGATAAAATTTTTAACCCTTGCACAACACTTTTTAAGTTGCAAGACACTTTTAACAAGGTAATGGTCAGATCCAATTTCAGCTCCCCTATATGCCCTGGTATTCCTAACAGAACTAGCCTATTTGCTGTTAATTAATATATAATCAATCATTCTTATGCAGCCTCATGTGTACTTATGTATACCCATGTGTACTTATGTATGTCGCAGTGTTTGTAATAAGTGTTAGTTATTCTGAAACCATTGAGTTTACTTACCTGTAGGAGAAGTTGCCCATTGCCATTGTAGCTACGAATACCAAAAGGGCATATCACCCATCCCCAAAGGTCAGAGTCAGTACCAACTTTGGCATTGAAGTCACCTAGAACAAAGGTAATACCTCCTTTCTCAACAGAATTCAAAATATCCTGAAGTTGTCCGTAAAACCTATCCTTCTCATCCTCATCCGTATCCTCAGTGGGGGCATAACAGCAGATAACAATTGAAGTCTTTAATGCTTGTCTGAAATTTTGCTGTAAGAAATGTTTCATTAATGCTCTCATATCCTAGAAGAGCATCACTAGCATGTCTGATGAGCAGCAGACCCATGCCTTGGTGATGCTTTCCATCCTCCCTCCCTGTAAAGAGAAATTTAAAGTTATTTTTAAGTATCTCACCTTTACCTCTCCATCTGGTCACTTGCAAGCATAGAATATCTAGGTTATAGCGCTGGAATTCCTGCGTGAGGACATCAAGAGAATAATCTCTATATAATGTCCTCACATTCCACGTTCCTGCAGAGAGAAAATGATTAGCAGGATTTTTAAAGAAACTAGGTTTATTGAGATAGATAGGGCCAACAAAATCAAACAGCCCCCTGATCGCAGGCATAGGGCAAAGACCTGTTCCTCCTCTGCTAAAGGCTGAAGTCACCGATGCTGGTAGGAACTTCAGGCACAACCTTTTCAAGTGGACTTTTTCAAGAACCACATGGCCTGCCCGAGACACATTACTCCAGTTTAGGTTTGACGATGCCCAACAAGCTAAGTAAGGTTCAGGTACCGGCGATGGCCTTTGATTAGGATTATCCACCAGATGATATAAGGTATCTCATGCCTCTGTTCACTTAGGGCTGGCAACCCAGAAGCAAACAGAAAACACAGCGGCAGATTCTCCCTCAACAGAGGCCCACCAGTGCAGCAAGTCCAGGATCCATAATCAAGCTCAAATCGATAAACAAGTTGTATAGTAGGTATAAGTGGTCAGCACCAGGATCCTGTGAAGTTGACCACTCCTCAGCAGGGTTGAAAAAAAAGAAAAAAGTGGCCATAGATGACCAGATCAGTAGGCCATACTGAACTGGTAGCCCTCCCCTTCCAAAAGAGAATATCTCTTTTGAAAGGTACTAAAACTGTCTGCACCACGAGAAGGCGGGGTCAGACATTAGGTGTTAGACCTGGCCTAGACCTTGCAGCTGCTCAGGAAAGATGGGTTAAATCAAAAGTGAACAGGGCAATTTCTCTACTTTTGAACAATTTTATTGTATAAAAAGGGTTAAATTTCCTCACAACAGCAAAAATATATGTTACAAAAAAATTAAGTCTATTGCTTAGAACCTCACATATAATTTGCTCCCACAAACATTCCCCCCCCCCCTCCAACTTGAGCATTTACAAAATAGTTCACTTTAATGGCATTTCAGTTCAAGTTTGGACTTGGCTAGGTTTCTTTATATGCTCATAATGCATGTTATCTGCACAACACAATGCTAATTCTTAATACTCCCAGTATTTTCACTACCATTATAAACTGGTCTTCAACATGTTTCCTATCCTTACATTCCTTTTGATTTATTTTCCCATTTTCTGATTGAGTAAAATCAAATGCTCTTCCTTTCTGTATATACCATGATCTATTTCTATTATGCTTCTAGACAAGGTTCTAAAGCAGAGTTTATTTTTAAAACCTTGACAATATAGGCTTAAAAAAATCGAAATGCATGAAAAATAGGTGTAACATAAAAATTTAGAACAATGTAGGATTTTTTTTTTCCCAAAAGATACATTTACATTATTCAGAACCTTACCAAATTATTAGACTTTGTGTTATGTAATTGGGAAGCTAACCTTGAAGAATCTCAATCAGATCTACATAAATATTGATTTTGAATGGTTTGGCTCAGCATTCAATTAGCTATGGATGCTGGAATATTTTAACAGCAATAATGTTTCTCAAATACTAGAATAAAATAAAAATTAGTATGACCAAATTTCTAATTTCAATTTGTAATGGAAAATCGGTAAAAAATCTTGAGGGTCAGCATAGACAAATCCTGATCAAAGAAATTTAGCCCTCTGACCATAAAAAGAGCAAATTTAAATATTCAAGAATCATTAGAACTGATAAAAAAATTTAAAAGTGAGACTAAAATCTCATCCATAGGTCTCAATTTGATTTAATCAATTGTACACTGTAAGTTTCGAATTTTGGCTATGAAAAACAGCACTAATTCTCTATCCTTCAGATAAAGAACACACAAAGTCAAAAACTAAACTTTTAGAAATGTTGAGTTGATTCAAGTTTATTTCATCAATTTAGACCAAATGTAAAAACTGCATCTATTTAAAATAAATTGACATGCATATCCCAGTTTTCGCAAAACACTTCATAAACACAGAACAGCAGTGTACCCAGGATTTTGGAATGGGTGTGATTTGGTTTACCAGTCAATGATGAACTGTACATAAAGGGGCATAGCACTTGAAATTTGTGCATGCTCAAAAACAAAAATTATATGCATTTGTTTCAGAAATGTTAGTTGTTAAATCCTGATAGGGGAGTTTGAACCCCCAAAAATCCCTCCTGTAGATATGACCCTTTGTTAGAAACTAACAACTTCATATATATAATACCTTAAAAAGTTTTGTTTGTTAAAGCAATAAGTTGTTTCAAGCATACCATTACCAATAAGAGCTTCAGTCTTTTTTACTTTCATTACTCATTTCCAGTGAACCCAATATGGTATTTTGCTACTGTATGTACTTTTAGGTAACAAATAAATGGTTCTGTCACACTTTTTTCTATTGAATTTGGCATTTTTAGCAATTTATAACTTGTACAACAATTGTACCATTAGTAGAAGCATGTGATAGCAGCATATTACATAAGCCAATATCAAATATCATCTGAACCGAAGATGAATTCTGAAAGAACAGTGATGCAAAAAATTAAAGGATAATAGGTAACAGTATATGCAACTAAAGGTAGCTTTCAGAAAATATAAATGCTGTATGGAAAGGCATGATAAACAGTAGGTGGTAAAATAATGGATTTCTGTATTATGCAAGAGTTCTTATAATGGAGATACTGAAATTAGGGAACATTGAGATGTTTATAAGGTTACAATCCCCTCTGACAACCATAAAAAAACTTGTGAAATCTGTTTTCATACTGTTCAAGCTGTTAATGAGGTTTGGTGATAATAAAGCCCATACCTACACAAAAGCAAATCTGAGCAAGGGGGTTCTGGCATCCTGCAATATCTCAGGCATTTCATATTCTCAACTGGAGTCAGATCAAGGGATTTCCCTGGCAACTCCATCCCATGAATATATTCACTTTCAAAGATTTTTTGAACCATATGAGGCCTATGAAGATGGGCATTATCATCCATAAAAAATGGAATCAGCACCTGAAAAGTCTCCATAGTGTGAAAGAACCCCCTATTTGTATTGCTAAGCAGTCAGTGTGCCTCACTGAAAGATGTGAAGCTCTATGAAGAGTCATCATGCCAGTAGAAACTATACTGCCACCAAAATGATCCTTTTGCTTTCTACAGCAGTTGTGACAAGTTTCCTGTTAACTCCAGATGAACATATGTTGAGAACCAGTGTTTGAAGTGAATGTGGATTCATCTGCAAAGGGCACATTTGCCCACTTGCTTGAACTGCAAAGGTGAGATTGTGCATGGTTGGTTGGTTGCTTTACCTCTGAGTGGCACTTTTTTTGCACACAATGAGATAAATGGCCAGGTCACAAGGACCCCGACGGCTCAGAAGGTTGGGGGAAGGGACCCACTGGAACAGCTGTTGGGTGACAGATGCTGTTGGCAGACAGGGGGACAGACAGCTGTTGGGTGACAGATGGTCTGGGTTGGGTGACAGACAGTAGTCTCCAGTCAAGGCCATCCAGCACTTTCTTTAACGTGCACAGAATACAGCTCTCCCATACACGGGGGCATTATTTAGTGTCCCATCCAACGGTTGGTGATCTTTCCAAGCCCATCGGTCTCTCCTACGGACTGTGGGCAGGGCAGAGATTGTGAATGTTAAATGAGCTGAGGACTACATTAAATATTGGTCTTTGTAAATACAGACCTCATTAAACACAGCCACCTATACACAGAATATCTTGAAACTTACCTCTATGGCTGCTGACAGTTTGTGACAGTTGCTTGTCACTTCCTTCTCATCTTGCTATTAAAGATAGTGATTGTTCAGAGCAGTTGTGGCTCTGGGATGACATTGTCCTAGCCTATGACTAACCTTGCTTCTCTCCTACCAATCACTCTTTCCTGCATACAATCATCCATACATTGTCTTTGTGACATGGTGAAATCAAATTGTAACCAACTCAACTCCATGCAGCTTCGAGAAAAATAACTGGTGACTACAGCCAAGTGTTCTTTTACAGTAACCCAATTTGCATGTCAGTTAAATATGAAATCATCTTTTTCTTCCACATGTACAAATTCCACAAAATTTACATGTACATGTTATTCCCTTAAATACATTTCAAGATATGTTGACTTTAATTTCATTTTGAGTGTATGTACTCAAAAAGCTTCTGATTAACAATCAAAGATATAAAAAAAAATTTAAATAGTTTTTTTAACATATACACTAACTTAGATTCTTTATAATGAAAAAATCTTTAAAAAGAATTTATTTTTATGTTTACTCCTAAGAACTAATTTATTTTTATTTTTTTATAATGCGAACTTGGAATTTCATCTTTGAATTAAACTTTACATACATATCTAGAATTTGTTTGCCTTTTACAATAAATGAAAACTATTTGCAAAATACAGAATGCTGGCAGTAACTTAATGTGCATCAATTACCTGCTCTCGAACACATGTATTTGGAGATGTAACTTGCCGAACAAGTTCCTGAACTACTTCATGCAAAGACTTCACTTGTGTTTCAATCAAGTCTGCATTTTCCATATCAGGAACAACAGGCACACCATAAACTGATAACATTTTTTCCAAATTATTTCTGAAAGAAATATATATGCTTATACAATATCACATATTATACATATAAAATTAACAAGCTTGCATAGTTAACCAAATTTACAAATCTAAAGAGACACGAGTAATTCCTTGTACACATGTAAACACATTTAATAATATTGTAACCATTTCAAATATTGGTCTATATTCTGGAACAAAAATAAGATTATATAATTTGAATTAGTTTGCAATGGATTGTCACTTAGGACTGTGTAGTTTTTCATAAAAAAACAGTTTTAAACACAATAAAAAACTTTATACCATTTGTTTCATTAAAACCTTCAAAAATTAATGATTAAAAAAATAATTTTACTTTTAATGTATCTTTTTTCCTTACATTTCTTTGTATTTCAATCCTTGTCTCTGTAGCCTGTCAATTATAGTATGCATTAAAGAACTATTGCACTTTATCTAAAATATAGTACAAAATAGTAAATTTCACACCAAAACATTTGTTAATAAAAGTCAATGACATGCGAGACTTTTGTTAAGCAAAGTTGCAGTTTTCATTTACAATATGGCAGAATTAGAATTTATTTGTCGAAGAGAGGATAATGAACCAAATCAGTAAATAACATTTAACTCTCGTCAATAAATATTCAAGAGTTGGCAAAAATAAATAAATAAATATTTTTGTCTTGATGATGATATTAGGTCATTTTTAAAGGGAGGGGGGAATTGTCCAAAAGTGTGCTTGGATTTTTATCTCTTTATAAACTATTCTGCAGCCTTCAAATTTTAATGTCAAGTCCCTGCAAACACTGGAACTTCAATTCATTAAAGGGTCCATATTCTGAATAATTGAATCTAATGTAACTGCACTAGCTGTAGTGACAAAAATGTTTTTCTAATAAGGAAACAGCATTAAAATGAAAGCATGCTAAACACATGTTGAATTTGGTTACATTTCAATAGCTGGCAATGACATAAGATAAACATTAAGTGTGATTACAGGAAAAATAAACTTACTTTGCCATATCAACAGCGCCACTTGATACCTCTCCTGTGAGATCCATCATCACAAACAACAATGCTTTCAGGAAAGCATACTGGTGAGCAAACACCCACTTAGTAGTCATTCTTTCAAAGAGAGATTTTATAGCTATGCATCTGAAATTAATGTATTTAACGTAGAGTATTACAATAAAAATAAAGTTTGATAACACATGTCAAAAATAAGCATAACAATATATTATGTTTACTGAAAGATTGCATCCATTCAAAACAAATGATAAACTAGAAGAAACTCGTTTTCAAGAGAAAAAAACTCTTTTTGCATTCTAAAGAACTTTGCATTCTAAAAGGTTTTGAATTCTAACAAGTTTTAATTCAAATTAATGGATTATTGGGGAAATATAAGTAGTATTTTATTAGTGTAAGTACTAATAAAGTTGTTTTTCTCACATACCCATGAGAAAAGTGGCCAGATTGTTGCTGTCAGTGGAATATCTTAACACTATCAACAAAATTTCAAATTTCAACCATAAACAGATCACTTGCAATATTTATTAGAAGTTTTGTCTTTTGCATATTTAGTGCCCTCTAACTATGCAAATTAAAACCACCTAAGAAATTGAAAAATGTGAATTTAAATAGTGCCTATACAACTAAGAATTAACAATTACTTCGTAAAATGAAACAGTTTCATTTCTCATCCCCTGAGTGTAAGGGGCAAATCATTATTATCAATGCAAACTTCATGACCTTCATACACTCAACTATTAAAATTTCTGGCATAAATATATCACTTGGAATATTTGTTTAAAATTTTACATTTTTTTTTTTTAATTTTCACCATTAGAGTGCAATCTAAACTTTTGGGAGATGCAGAAAGTGTTTATCACAATATTTCATCAAAGCCTCTCCAACCCAAAAAAGAATTTCTAATTTATTTCTAAAAACAAAAAAGTTGGATATCTACAGGTTGGATGTCTGCAGACAAATGATAAATTGAAACATTATCTCGGGTTTTTTTTTTTAAAGATAAAAATCAAGACTCGGGAATGCAATATTGATATCCTAGTACACTAATGAATACACCTCCAAGAATTTAAAATGAAAACTGAAAAACTAAAAATACCATTCAATCAATAATAAATAAATGTTTATTTTGAAAATTTTATGGTTATTTGTTCAAAAGGTTTATTTGACTGATTATCTAACTGTTAATCAAAGATAAACTAAAGGATTTAGTAGCTCAATTATGCTAATAATTGGATGCTGCTTATCAAGTTGTTAAGATTTGTATTTCTTGTAAATTAGAAATTTACTATGACCTTGTGGAATGCCCTGCAGGCTGTGAGACCTATTTTATGAGCCCTTGGGTTAGAATACTGCAGATAACGAAGTAAATTCTTTGAAACTAATTAAGTCCAGAATCAATCCTTTGTAAATACAAATACTGAATGCAAATTACATTGTCAAAATGACTTACACAACACCCTTTCCTTGGCTTCATAGCCATTTATCCTTAGCATTTTTTTTTTTACTCTAAGGTTATTCAATATTGCTAATGAAAATGTCACAATACCTCCTATTTCTTCTTTTCAAAGTTCCTTTCACTGCTTTCAAGTTTAATTTTAAAAAGATAATAATTCAATCAGTAAATGGCATTAGATTGATTTAGAACAGAGCAATGCTATTTGAAAACAAATGGAATATAATAAAAAAAAAATTTAAATACCTATTTTCTTACATGCACCATAAAAAGTAGAAAATTAACCTAAAACATATCAATGCTGCAATCAAGTCACTGAATTCGCATTCACTTCAAAGCAAGGATGCTGGTATTTTTATTGAGTAAGTAAATCTGTGTCTATCTTCCTTTGAAGTGAATAAGAATTCAGTGACTGACTGAACTGTCAATATGATTTAGGTTTATTTTCTACTTTTTTTAGGATGCATATAAGAAGATGGTTTTTATTTTTTATATTTTTCCCTTTGCCACATTTTCCTCCTTTTTTTTTTGGAGTAGTATTTGAGACAGTCCATGAGATGCCACAAGCTTTAATTTGAGATATAATTCTTTACTTTTATTCTCAACCCTCTAAATTTCCATCTGCTTTTGGGGAGGAGAGAATGGTGGGGGGCATAATTTGAAGTAATCTCATCACTTCATATGAGCTTTCATCTGACACCTAACTCTTAACTGTAGACCTTCATATGTTCAAAAGATATACTAGAAAAACGACTTTCACATTTCCCACTTTAGGGAGAAAGAAATCAAGGGGGGAGGATCTATTATTATCCACAACATTCCCTACATCACAAGCTTTCATTTAGCATATAACTTATGTTTGGTGCTTGTGTTTCAAAGATATAGTGAAACAATCATTTTCATATTTCCCCTTTTTTAGGTATAAGGGGAGAAATTTGTATAACCTATGACACTCTCTATGTCACAAGCTTTCATTTGATGAATAGCCTGTTACTTTCGACCCTTGAATTCTGAAGATACAGCAGAACAACTGTTTTCATATTTCCCCATTTTAGGGGAGAAGAAAGCATGCGGCTCAATTTTTTTTTAGTGTACGACATTCCCCATGTCACAAGCTTTCATTTGACAAATAAATCATTAAGTTTGTTCATCACATTTGAAAGATATGCAGAATAACTGTTTTGACAAATCCACAAATTGACAAAGGATGAGAGAAAAGCAACAGGAAGATAGGTATTAAAATAGTACTCACCCGCCTAATTTAGCATACCATGCTCTGTCATAGCAAAGTGAACACATTCTTTCAGCCAAATACTCAAGAAATGGCAGCTGACATGCCTGTTAAAAGAAAATATAGACTAAAATATTTGCAGTTTTAAAATTCACAATAAATAAATTTATATATCAAACCTGAAAATATGGACAAATTCATCTTTTAGTATTTTAATCACATAATAGATGTGATCATTAGCATGGGTCTACAAAATAAATCTTACCCTCTCCTTGGTAGTAAGAACAGTTGTAGCAGTATCCAAGATGATTATTAAAGCCAAACTTCCAGGTTTGCAAAGCTCTTTTTCCTCGTGTCCCATTATAGCAGCTAATGCATCTACAAGCACTAGTGGATCCATACCTTGAAACTTTGTTTGTCTTCCAGCACTAGCAAATGGTCCACATTGTTGACTAATAGCTACAAATGTATAATGACGAACCAATGATACCATGAATGGAAGAACAACTGATCTTAACTCTTTAATGGCAGCTGCAACTGTACAGAATTAAAAAAAAAACACTAATTACAAGAAAGAAAGCACAAATTCAAGCAAATAAGATGCAAAACTTTTATATTTTAAAGTGAATCAAACTTGATCTAAATTTATTTAAAACATTTAATGACATTCTTACACACAGAAATAATCTTTTAATATAATAACATAAAATTTGACTATTTCATATGCTTGTACTGGAAGGAAACTTCAGAGTTGAAAGAAGTAAGCTTCTGTATTTACTCATCTCCTTGAACAAAATATTAGCTGTATTTTTCCTTTACTTACAAAAGATTTTTCTGTCTTTATTTTTGATACACTACATATGAGAGAAGAATTTTAGAAGCTACTTCTAGCTCATCAATTTAATCATGAATAAAGCTGTATTACATAATAAGGTCTTTGAAATTCATCACAAGTATGGGGTGTGTTTAAAAAAAAAAGGAAGATTCAGCCTTATGGATAAGCCCTTGTGGCATTAATCACGGCTTTATCGTTCTTTGTTTAACATGCTATATATGTTTATCTTATCTTGTATTATAAAACCTTTATCCTAGTGTAAAGGTAATCAAGAGAAAGATAAATTATAGTTACCATAGTCCATCTTGTCTAGTACAACGGCTTTGGAAGATCTCTGCTTGATGTTATGCAGATTTTAAGAGTATCTCTGCTTGATGTTACAATCAGCTGTAGGTTTATATCTTCTAATTTCTTCCAAGCATTACTAGTTCTTATATAATACACTTTTTGATGTTCACTTAATATAGTGGATATAGTTGGATGTTGAGATGTTAATTGCTGATAACTTTTTAAGTCATTTGATGTCAATCCTGGCATCCTTCACTGGAGGCTAATTTCACCATGATCTTACACTTTGAACCTGCTACTCAAAGGTGGAACACCAACTACACTGCGAACCTGCTACTCAAAACTCCATTGTTTAACAACATTACTAATGAAGCCAATCACCTAATGCCCAAGATATTGCATTGCAAAAGCATCTAGAATCAAAGGTTTCAAGTTTCCTGTTATCTTGCTTATAAATGGCCCAAGTTTCACTATCATAACTTATCCTATAAAAAACTAAAATATTATAAAGCCAAATTTCAGTCTTTAGGTGTATAGATCTATTTTTCCACACTCTAATGGTTTCTTAAAAGTCACAGCAGCAATTCCTACTCTACTTATCTCATGCCACACATCACCAGTATTGGGTTGGGGGTGGCTCAGTCGGTAGCACACCAGACTTGTAATCTGCAGTTCCCAGGTCTAGTCCCAGCTGGGTCAGCATTGAGACTTATCTCCGCAAAACTCTCCTCCCTGACCTCAGTCAGTAGGGGACACCGATGGGATTGGAAAGGTCACCGTCCATCGGATGGGACGTTAAGCTGTGGCCCCATGTATGGGAGAGCCATACCCTACACGTTAAAAAATGCACTGGATGACCTTGACGGGAGGTTTACCATCTGTTTCCCAACAGCTGTTCCAGTGGGTCCCCTCCCCCAACCTTCTTTGAGCCTTCGGGGTCCTTGTGACCTGGCCATTTAGCCCATGGTGTGCAAAAAAGTGTCGCTAAGAGGTAAAACAACCCAACTCGCCAGTATCTGTAACATAGCTCCCAAGATAATTAAACTGAAATTCTTGCTCAAAGGTGCAACCATTCAAAACAACTGGAGCACAACCTCCCTAACCAATTTCAATCACTTTAGTTTTCTCTTCTTTTAGTTTATCCCAAAACTACTCTAATGGAAGAGTTCACCAGATTGTCAACATCATTTGCCAAAAAGAGACAAATCATCAGCATAATCTAAATCAGGAGTTTTTAAATCTCTAGACCATTTAAGGTCAAAATTTTCCTCTTGGAGGGAATTCTGATTAACAAAATAACCAAAAAAAGGAGATAAAAAGTACCCTGTCTAACTACACTAGCAATACTGAACCAACAGCTACAAACATTACCAACTCTCACACAATGACTCGGTGTTATTATAGAGGGAAATCATAATATTAAATAACTTGTATGTCATATAATCTCACAATCAACTACAAATTATGATGTTCAACAGAGTCAAAAGTCTTTTTGAAATCTACAAAGCTAGTAACCACAGTTTCCTGAAACAACATTTCTCAAGAATCTGCCTAAGTGAAAATATATGATCTACATATCTATCACTTCTGGACCCACACTGTTAATTATTCAATTGTCCATCAACCAAATATTTAATTCTATTAAGCACAATCATACAAAAAAAACTTTACCTGGTACCTAAAGTAGGTACCATTATCAAACCTGGGACTGACTCTGTATAATTATCAGAAGAACTACAGTCACCTTTCTTGAAAGAAAAATAGGGATAATAATGGCTCTGGTGTTCTGGTAAAAACCTTAGGAATAACACCTTTCTTTATCATGAAAAATATTCAATATTTTAGCCAGCCATGTGAAACAAAACCATTCCAAGCTCTTATCATTTCAGTGGTAATGCCATCTACCCCGGGTGATTTAGTTATTTTGGCTATTTTAAAATTAAAACTAACTTCAGACTATGATATAGGGCCAATGTTAATGCCAGTAATGAATCTATCATTATTACAAACAATAGGAGTAGAACTAACTACATTGTTCAGAACATCACTTAAGTGCTCAGCCCACTTTGCACTGAAAGAATCCTAACCATCAATAACCTTACCATGCTAATCCTCATGTACCTGTGTTTCTTCCCACACAGTCTCTGCTGTTATGCTGTCAGCTTCCCCTGCTTTGTCACCCAAGCTATCAAGCCAAAGATTTTTATCAGCCTTAAACTGATCATTTACACACCTATTAAGCTCTTTCTGAATGACATATGTTAGGACCAGTAGTGTTTTGATAAAGGTTATTCCTGAAATTCTTACAAAAATATGTTCGAGTGCTTTATCACTCAAATAACTGTATCCTCAGCTCCTTTTTACCCAGCAGACTACTATTAGTTTCAAGAAAAACCTGTTTGAAATTTCCCTTTTCTTCCTCAACTTCAGTAGTAAGCAAACGATTGACTAAACAATCTATCATGGTAAGCTTTGGCTGTATCTGGGTCTTTCAGAGCTCAGTGTCAAAGGTAAACGGGTTATATATTAGGTTACAACTTATACAACAACATGCCTAACAATATCATACCAGTTAAAAAGTTAGATCTGGTGTTAAAGAGTAGGGTTGCAGAGAAAGTAAATTTTTATTGTGTATTTTATTATTAACCCTTCCAGGGTCATGGAAGTCTATAGGCATTTTTTTGTATGCCACATGACACTTCGATTTTTTTTATTTGTAGTTTAAAGATTATCTTACATTTGTCAAGCTTCAAAAATAATATTTTCTTTTTCTATTTGATGCACATTTTATTGAACTACAATATAAATAATTCAATAAAGCCATCTGATTGCCATATTTTAGAAGCACTATATAGTATTGCATATTTGTTTGTTAATGTTACTTTGTATTGAAGCAATCACCTAATTTTAATTGTAATAGCTAATTTCAAAGCTATTACAACATATTTTTCCTTAAAGTTTCTAAAATCTCCTGATAATTAACAAAAAAAACTGCTATTTTTTAAAAAAAATACAAGATTTTGGAAGTAATTATGAAATATGTACTTTTTTTGTGTACCACTGTAAAAAGTGTTATTAAAATGTTACTACAAAGTTCATATTTTTTACTTCAATAAAATTCAGAATTATATTTCTCTTTAATTTGGTTTGTATTCATGTGCATTATAATCATTTCTGTCTAGTAGTGCTTTAAAAAAAAATTTATTTGTGTTGCCAGATGCATTGTTTTACTACATGACTAAAAAGTCCTATTAAAATAAAACTTGTCATTTTTTGTTAAATATTTTATTTTCAGAAAATCCCGAATTAAATGATGATTAATTTGGCATATAACATGCCATAATTCCTTTCATTAGTTATTTGGCAAAAAAAGTTGTTAAGTTAATATTTTTTTTGCCTGATCAGAGTGAAAAAATAACTGAACCTGGAAGGGTTATAACCTAAAACTAATGAATAGAACTCTGAATATTGAAATTACTTTATCATTTCAGTACAATATACTATTGATTGATTACGACTCATACTTGGGAGTTTGACTGCTTGAGTTGGGTTGTTTTACCTCTGAGCGGCACTTTTTTGCACACAATAGGCTAAATGGCCAGGTCACAAGGACCCCGAAGACTCAGAGAAGGTTGGGAGAGGGGACCCACTGATACAGCCATTGGGAGACAGATGATAGCCTCCCATCAAGGCTATCCAGCGTGTTCTTTAATGTGCACAGGTTATGGCTCTCCTGCACATAGGGCCATGGCTTAATGTCTCTTCTGACTGCTTGAGGAGCTGTGGTTTACGGATTTCTGCCACTTTCTTTGAATAATGAAAAGTAGTGAGCATCAGGTGAACTTTTCCGAAAAATCAAGGCTTCGAGCTCATTTACATATATGAACCTTTGAAACAAGTAAAATATGGAAAAAGGCCAATACAAATGTTATATATGCAAGTCCATATGTTATGAAATCTAGAAAAAGTTGAAACAGACAAAAATGGAACTGTATTTCAGGACAAGATTATTTTGAAAGTAAAGAAAAAACAAACATCAAGAAATTTAAATTTATTATATGTAATGATAAAAGAGAAAAAAAATAACATTTCTCAGAATTGGGTGTTTAAACATGCTTTCTGATTTATTCATAAAAATAAGGCTGCATGAAAACCAAATTTTATCCAAATTACAAAAACAGTTTTTTTACATAGATACATGGAAACTTACCAAACATGCCAGTTAGAGCCATTTCATGGACTTTTCTTGATTCTGAATCAGAACACTTATAAAATGGTCCTTGTATAGAACTAATTTCACCATTACTGAAACTGAAAAGTATTTATATCAGTATACTTAAAAGAAACCTAACAACTGAACTATTTTCAAATTTGAAAGATTATTTCCTTTAATAAAGTCCAAATACATATAAGTTTTCATAAATAGTTTAATACTGCTTAATTATATTTAAAATATTAATAACCAATTCCTTTAAGCAACTTAAAATTTAGAAGTTATAAACATGTAAAAAAATGCATTATTATACACTCCATCAATATATATTTTATCTTTAAAAAATGTGAGTAAAAATGTAAAAAACAAAGGAGTCAATTTTACAAATGGCTTTCTTAAGGATCCAATGAAAGGAATTATGCTTCATGGTAAGCCTTACATATGTAGATGCTAAACAATGAATATGCCAAAAGTTCATGGACTTTTCGTGATTCTTGCATTTTTGTGCATTGGAAGACACCAATTTTATGGAAGAAATAATGCAGAATTTTCCCCAGTCACAGACTTGCATTTTAATTTGCCAGTCTATTTCAAAACAGGTAATTTACATGTAAAATTCAAGTAAACTTAAGCTCTGAGTATATATTCCCAATATATTAAAACAGTTACAGAAACTCAGAATTTATATACTTAAAATATAAAAATTCAAATATTGAATTTCAATATATTTAATATCTCAGGTTCACAAACTAGTTTTCATCCAGGAGATACAAAAAATTATTTACAAGCAATTAACTTGCCAACAAGGTCTGACAAGAATTTGGCAAAAGAGAGAGCTCAACAGAAAATAAATGTAAACACCCATTCACTTGTGAGATGAGCTGCAGGACTTACTGCAAATGATATTTGAAAGGCCCTCTAGAAAGAATGAGTTCATGACTTAAGATGATTGACAACTGACAGGATTGAGAATATAAAACAAATGTATGGGATAGAAGAGTTGCTTGAATATCACAAGAAAAACTTTTCCCCATGACAAAAAGAGGACTTTGTGCATTACCTTCAGTTAGTACAAAAAATAAATTCAATTAGTACAGAAAGAGGTGGCTTAGCATATGGACACCACATATAATTACTAGACTACAATAAAAAGTAGTTTACCTTGCATTTGCCTATCAGCTGATTGAAAAAGGATTTGATACAAATCTTAACACTGAGCAAAGTCTACAGGTTAGAAAGATATTGGTGAATAATGTTATTTACAAGCAGCTTCATAAGAAACATCAAAATATAAAGTAGTCAAATTCAATTGTTTTTCAATGCTGCCTCAGTAGTTTTCAATGTTGTGAGCACCTCCACTATTAATATTAGTATTAGAAGTGCAAGCACATTCTGTGCTGACTCCCATTCACCAGAGCTTCTTAAGTTGCTTCTTTATCAGCAAAATTAGTGCTTAATGATCAGTGTAGTTGCAGTGAGCATGCATCTTTTCATCCCACAACAAATTTACCTTCAAGAAATGCTTTAATCACCAGAAGCATTATATACATATGCTATACACTAGTGTTATTAGTTTGTAAAGGATAGCAAATTAAAAGCAATGTAAAAACGTTTTGCATTATGCATCTTTGCCCTACTTTTGTCATAACTTATAATTTCACATATACCTTAAATATAGGAAAAAGTTATAAAAAAAGGATATAGGAAAAAGTTTCTTATAAGCATTTTCAAAGTTAAGAATGTCAAATGAAATAGGATGGAAGTGTTTGATAATGAAGAATCTTTTTAGATCACACAAACTGAATTCCATAATTATGAAGAAGAGTCCAAAATACTTCTGCTTCAGAATAAAGCTTACACTCTCCAGTTTTAAGTTTTTGGTTTTTTCATTGTTTCAAATAATATGTTCATATTTCTATTTCAACATACTTATTTTGCTATCATTTTCTAATATAGGTTTTTAATGTTATAAATCTCCATACAAAACTTTTTGCAAATTTAGAACATTTACAGGTTGAATTAAAAAAAATAATTAATTCACAAAACTATACTGCCTTGAAACTTAAAAGAAATTTTGCAAAATTTTGAATTCAAATGTGTTGTTGATAAAACATAACCAAAATATGCTACGTTTTACCTACGAGCAGCCCTTTTTTGCTCATAATGGGCTAAATAGCCAAGCCACCAGGACCCTGAGGGCTCAGAGAAGGTTGGGGTGAAGGAACCTACTGGACAGCTGTTTGGAGATAGATGGTAACCTCCCATCAAGGCCATCCAGTGTTCTTTAAGATTCACAGGGTATGGCTCTCCTGTACATGGGACCATGGCTTAATGTCCCATTCAGTGGACAATGCCTTTCCAAGATCATTGGTGTCCTCTACTGATCGAGGGAAGAGTGAGGAGTTTTGAGATAATTCTCAACACTGGCCCAGGATAAGACTCGAACTGAGGAACCACAGATTACAAGCCTGGCACACTACTGACTGAGTCAGCTCAGTCCCAGGCATAATATGCTGAAATGCATATATATAGTCAATGAATGCAATGACCACATGAAAAAATTAATGCTTCTTGCATGCAAATACATATTGCCTCATCTTCACAAGTGTTGGCTAGCATTTTTTTTTTATCACTGAAAGACAATTTTTCTCTTACATAAAGGAACACAGACATTTACTGGAAAGTTCGAGATTAAGAATAACTGGATGAGTTGGAAAATTAAAATCATAAGTAGAAGTCAAAAGATGGCTTGGTGTCAGCTTTTCTATAGTCAAAAGGCTACAGTAATAATTTCAGGAGTCAAATATTTCCCAAACACCATCAACATGCTATTAAAAGCAATAACATTAAATGAGGACTGGTATCTTTTGACCTACAGCTCAATAAATAATCCGAAAAAATTGATTCAATTGCATTCTCTTCTCCATGGTGCTACTAGAATCATTTATTTCAACCTCCACCATTAAGCAAGAGGCTAAAATTGAGAATCAATAACACCCATGGTGTTCTTTATTGATTGGTCCATATTTGCCAAGCAGAGCAACTCAAGAAACATTGATGTAGTGGGGCATGTCATCATTGAGAGACACTTAGAGAAGAGGCAGCATCTTAGTCTGGGCAAGTATTTCACTGGGTTGGGTTGTTTTACCTCTGAGCAGCACTTTTTTGAACTCCATGGGCTAAATGGCCAGGTCACATGAATCCCAAAGGCTCAGAGAAGGTTGAGGGAGGGGACCCACTGGAATAGCTGTCGGGAGACAGATGGTAGCCTCCCATCAAGGCCATCCAGCATGTTCTTGAACGTGCACAGGGTATGGTTCTCCCATGCACGGGGCCATGGCTTAATGTCCCATCCGACAGACAACGGCCTTTCCAAGCCCATCGGTCTCCCCTACTGACTGTGGGCAGGGCAGGGAATTTTGCGGAGATAAATCTCAACGCTGACCCAGCTGGGACTCGAACCTGGGAACTGCAGATTATGAGCCTGGCGCACTACCGACTGAGCCACCCCCACCCCATTTTAAAAATACTGATGACCTTGAACAGTGGCGATTAGATGACAGTATTTCATTGGCGACCACACAGATGTGGTTCCCACTGGCATGAAGATAGGTCACAGAGGTACAGAAATTAGATCTTCGTTCCCTATGGGAGCCCTTAAGGAGATGCAATAAAAGCAAATTTCCTCTTCCAAAATGATTATGTCCATCTCCACAGAATTTAACTGGTCTACCAATAACTACCAAATGGAGTAGCCAGCATGTTCTCCTGATCTCAATCCCATAGTGCATGCTTAAGATGCTCTAGGAAGGTGTGTTCATCCCTCAGTTTCCCTCTCTGGATGCACCAATTATACCTGCAAATGAATGGCACTCATATATACTATACTTTTGAATTTCCTCACACACAGTATGAGGCACTATTTTTAGATTTGAGGTGATCACACACTTAAACAGTCATCTATGTCCCAAATGGGATATCACTTTTTACTTCTTTTGACATCATTGTAGCATATTCAGAGATGTTTGTTACGCTATCAGTATTAATTCAGTATATCTATACTTTAACTTTCTTGCAAATTGAGTGATATTTGTTTTACAACCTTTTCTACAAGTTCTTTTTACTTTATTTTTCTACAACAATTTCTACATTACATAAATTCTTTTGAATTTCTTAACAATGTTTCAAAATACTTTACTTCTACTAGCTTTAAGGTCTCACTTATATTACCTGGGATGAGAAAATAATTGTTGCAGGCTATATCTTTCATCATCTTGTTCAATATTTGCTACAAGAAAGCCTTTAATTGCCTCCCAACATTGTTTTCTGTAAAATGGATCTGTGCTGCTGGACTTGAGAGCATTAAATGCCGTTTTGATTATCTAGAAAGAAAAAAAAACCTGAGAAAGTTTCTACAACACATTAGCTATATGCAAAGAAAGTGTAACATACACGTAAGCTGACTAATTATAAAACAGAATCACACCAATTAAATATATAGTTAAAAAACTTACCTTTTCTACAGGTAACGCAACAATAACTTTATGTTCCTGAAAATGGACTGCAATGCAAGGTCCTACATTTTCTCTGTCATTGTATTCTAACTGTAAGAAAATTTCATAAAATTATTTAAAATGAAATAAATTGATAACTACTTGCAACTTGTAAACAAAAAAGAACACTGAAAAAAATGTGCTAACATTTTTCTTTAATTACTGCTAGCTCCACTGTTCAACTGCCACACATGTATACACTATTTGATCAAAAGTATCCAAACACCCCTTCTGAGTAGTGGATTTGCCCATATATGCCACAGACCAAACAGGTATAAAAGGTTGCATATGGCCTGGCAAACTTCATAGACATGCATGAACAAGAAAATGGACTGTACAGCAGAGCTCAGTACTTTCAATATAACAGGTCAAAGGATGCCACCTTAGCAACAAGTCAGTTTGGAACATTTAGGCCCTGCTGCAGCCATCCTAATCAACTGTAAGTGATGTTATTGTGAAGTGGAAATGCCTCGGAACAATAACAGCACAATCGCAACCTGGTAGGCCACATGAAATGACAGAGCGGGACCACCAAGTGCTGAAGCGGATGGTGCAACAAAATCACCTGTTCTTGGTTGCAACATTCACCACCAAGTTCCAAAATGCCTCTGGAAACAATGCCAGCACCATAATAGTTGATCACGAGCTGCAGGAAATGGGTTTCCATGGCTGAGCAGTCACACGCAAGTCTAACATCAACAAGATCAACAGCAAGATTCGATTGTAGTAGTGTAAAGCACGGCACTAGTGGAACTGCATTCTCTGGAGTGATAAATCACGCTTCCCCATCTGGCAGTCCAAAAGGTGTCTGGGTGTGCACTACCTGCTTGATTAGAATTCCAAATTGAGATAGATTTCCAAACAGTCAAAAGATAGGAATGCCCCAACAGAGAATGAAAACATATTACATCTCAAATGGTTAGTGAGATATCAAAATTAGAAAACTGAGATGATACCTCTGATTAATAAGGATGACTTAGTCGATAAATTATTACTGATAGGAATGTTTTTCTGGTTTTGTACCAACTGTGAAGTTTCGTGGAAGAGGCATCATGCTCTGGACCTGTTTTTCATGGTTTAGGCTGGGCCCCCTAGTTCCAGTGCATGGGACTCTGAACACCAGGAACTATAATAACATCTCAACAATTCTGTGCTCCCAATTTTATGGCAACAGTTCGGTGAAGACCCTTTCCTGTACCAACATTACCTACTTTTTCACTGCTTAGAAATTTGAATTCTAAGTAGACTAAACTAATGGATGATGGTGGGGAGAGGTGAATCAAATAGTATTTTGTTAGTATATTTATATAACGTAATAGTCTTTTATTCCTTAAATTTAAAAAGTTGCTTTTTCTCACACCCCTCTAGAAAAGGGGGAAAACTTTCGCTATCAGTGAAATATCTCTTGACACAACAAACTGAAATTTCAAATTTGTACCAAAAACAGATCACTTGCAACATTGATTAAAAGTTTCACTGTTTCCATATTTAGTGACCTCTAATGATAGAAATTAAAACATAAGGATTTGAAAAGTGTGAATTATATTTAATTAAAAAAAAAAACAAGTTTCCAATTATCCCTTAAAACAAAACAGTTGTTTCCCCTCCACCCACCCTGGGCACAAAGGGTCAATTTATTGTTACTTCATACCCTTCACATTAACACTATAAAAATATATCACTTGCAATATTCATTTAAAATTTTGGAATTTTATACTTTTTCCACCATTAGAGAGTGCAATTGCACTCTCTAATGGCTTTTGGGATAGTTAGGAAATGGGAATCTTGATATTTCATCAATACCTATCCAACCTAAAAACAATTTTTGACAGATAGTTAACTTTTTTTTGAAAAGAATATATATTTATAGATGTTTAATTCTGAATTTTTTTAACTAAAATTATAAATTTTACTCACATAGCCTTACCTTTAACTATGTATGATGGCAGTAAATGTTTTAAAATCAATTTTATAAGATATGACATCATTTAACAGAATAAAAGTACTGATAAAAAATATGTAAACAAATAATATAGTAAAGAATGTTTATCAGCAGTAATTATGAGAAATAACCCATAAAAGAATATGAAGCATAGTTCAAATTGTCAAAAGATAGGAATGCACCAACAGAGAATGAAAACATATTACACCTCAAATAGTTAGTGAGATATCAAAATTAGAAAACTGAGATGATACCTGATTAATAAGGATGACTAAGTTGATAAATTATTACTGATAGGAATGTTTTTTGGTTTTTAAACCTTCTGTAGCAGGATAATAACCATTCCAACAATGATGAACATCTTTTTACATGATGATGACAATATCACAAGATGCCATTCAAGATGTGTAAGATACACAACATAATATTCTGTCACCCTGTAAAAAAAAAGACATACAAGTGGATACAGTATCACAATTATGCTTAAATATTGCAACAGAATAAAAATGAATTACCCTCTGTGGTTCTACCATCATTTTTCTGTTTCCACCACCGAACTTTCCAAGCACTCTGAATGCTACTTGAGCTACACTGTCAACTGGGTTTCTTAGAGTACGCCAGAGAGCTTGCATAAGTTCTGCTCTAACTGGTTGAATATGATCATACAGAAAGTCCGGTTGCAAGTTATCCACACAGAGCTCCAAAGTGCGCAAGCCCTGAAAAATATTTTTTTAATATTTTGCATATTATTTAAAAAATATCATTGTATTTGGCAACAGTAATAATTCAATTAGCAACATAAAGAAGTATTTAAAATGTATAAAAATTTGTTATTAAAAGAGCAATAATTTATACTACTTTCAGTTTTTGTTAGAATTAAGATATTTAACTGCTAATTTTCATTACATAACAGAACATGTGTAGACAAATAAGATACAACTAAATCTTGATTCTGTGGACTATATGGGTGAAGTGGATGTTCTAAATATGTGTTAGTTCATAAGATTAAAGGTTTTTTCCTATCAACATTGTGTTAAGGATGGCTCACAAATCAGAAAAATATATTTCTATGAAATTTCAAAAGATATTCACTGATAGGTGCAATGGTAATATAAATGGAGAGTAAAATCAAAATTCTCAGTCATATAAATTTACATAAATAAATCAACAGGGTCAAATATGATGTCCTGCACTGAATGTTAAATGATGGTTAATATGGAATATTATAACACTGTCTTAAAGATCAGAGGGCAATAATAACCATTCTATTAGTGCTTCCATGCTTCTGGAGTGTCTGTGAAGCATCGAGGGAGAATACATCTTCCTATGCATCCCAAGCATGCTTTGTAGGTCTGACATTGCCATTCTAAATGCTTATTCATTTTCAAATAATTGCATTATCTGATTGTCCCTGTAAAATGGAAGTCTCTCCTATTACCTTCGTATAAGTGTAATGTTCAGCAGCTCATTTCCGGGATATAATCCTATCCTTCACATACTGCTTTGACAAGCCAACTTGTTTGACACTAAAATAAACTTTATTTTTCTGCATAATTTTTTGCCTATACATATCACAAAATGTAAGAAACAGCTTTTTGTTGTTGTTCTTTTTATAGCCCCCTCTTCTCCCAACTATTGGTTCACTGCAAACATAATATTTTTCTATTTGGACTGATGCCAAAAAATGTATGTGCACTCTCAACGCCATGATAACCAAAGCCATGATAAAACTTATCAGAATACAGAAGTCAAAAATGAATCAATTATGACAATGCAACTACATAGTTTTCTAAGATGCATTTTAAAAGGTAAGTTATTAATCAAATGTAATTTATTTATTATTAACCTTAGCAATGAAATTACACATTATTAGGCTGCAGTGCTGTCATGCTAGTTTTACTATGCAACTTTGCTAGCATTACCATGTGTATGAAGCACCTACTATCATCAGCAGATGACACTAGATGCAATAAATTTAAATTGATCTTATTGCACATTGTCCACTTAATGCAAAAAGTTAATTATAAAAATATGGAATATTATTCATGCTTGCATTTAATAAATTTCCTGGCTGGTGGCCCAAAACTATCTACACAGTACAACAATGACCAAGGGCACCTGATTCAGGATTTCTAATGAGTTTTATTTCACAACATATACGACAGAAGAATCCTAGAAATTACTGATAGCTTTTATAGACTTTCTCATACAAAGATATTCCCCATGAAGACCAAAATCGCTGCTGACCACTGACTCAGAGCTAACAATACACAAAGTTTGCTCTGCTGGAACAGTAGATAGCTTCTTAATTACTATGCAAGTTAAGTATAGTTTATCTGAGTTAGACAAAATACTAATGTATTTTATTACATACTCATTTAAATTCAACTAAAAATGTACAAACCTGGCTAACAAGAGTCTGTGATCCATTAAGTGCAGATACTAAAGGATCCATTAGCATCGGCAAGTATGGAAGCAATGAACTTAGTCTTACAGGCACAGTGAGACACAATTCCACAAATAAATCCTTCATGTGCTGTTTGTGAAGTCCACTTTGCAAACTATTCAGCCCTAAAATTCATGATAAAATTATACACAACTTCTTTATAAAAACAACAACACATTTTCTGCATTTTAAAATACAGTGAATCTCACTAATCATGGGGTTTAGGGTTTATGTGGTTTGCAGATTTTATATTCAAGCAAAACTTTTTGAAGAAAAAGCTCACTGATTTGTACAGAGATTTCCAATTATTTGTGGCTGACCACAATATGTATCCACTAAAGTAGTACCTATGCTGTACTGTTCTCTATGCTTTGAGAGGATATATGCATACCCTTTCACATACAGTATCACAAGGTCCTGTTGCACAGCATTCTTGTACCTATAAAATTAATGATTTGCTGAGATATTGGGTAGCTGACATGTCGATGCATGTTACATGTGCTGCAAAGCTAATGAGAAAGTATGATGGATGTGTGGTGCAGATGAATAGAAATGTGCTTTTTGTTAAAGAAAGAATATGACAGTTTCTCCACACTAACTTCTGAAGCTATGTTTTAAGTGTTCTTTATTATCAAAATAGGCATTACCTGTGTGCAATATGCTAATAGTTGAAAATAATTATCTGTTTTTTTTTTTCAATACATTTTTACATGAACTTCACTTTTTGGGACCAAATTTTTGGGATAAATATTTTGCAGCCATTGCAGTGTACTTAAAATATTTACCCGATCCTATAATCATAAAACTTTCCATTCAGAGTCTTCAAGAATGTTACCACAATGATGAATGAGAACTACCTATTTTCAAATGAAATGACAAACAGGAAATAGATATTGATAATTTAAAGCTTAACCCATTTTGTAACAACTAAATTATCAGTCACTGATATTTACAAATAACAATGCTCCTCCTTAAGTGCTATTAAAAACAATTTGTGGAAATATTTTTGTTCAATTTTTCACATTTTAATATACATAATACAGGCTCAAATATGGACTTTCTAATTATGACAAATTAAACTATTTGTCTACTATCCCTATATTTTTAAGCATAAAAATTAATAAATTCAACCCTATTTTAAGGGGTTTTGATTCTCTTTAGAGCTCTGTGAAGTGGAGAAAAATGCATCCTATAGATATATAAATATGCAACAGGGACATCTACTGCAGCTTAGAGTAAAATTATATTTATCCAACTTCAGATTAGCATACTTAAAAATTCCTGCAATAATTTCCAGCTTTAAACTGGGGGGGGGGGGGGGGGGGGCATTTTCACAGCAATAGGCAGCATATGGCCAAAACAAAAATAGGCCAGACAACATGCACTGGTGCTTCCCAAGAATAATTGGTCCTCAAAACTTGATTAGAATATTAAAATTAATGAGTGAAATTAATCACTCAAGAAAGTACTGTAAAATAATGAGTTAAACCACACATATTAGCTACAGAACATGAATACATCCCTTAATTCCATTTGACATTTCATTTGATTTAAAATGCTCAAGCATTTCACTGAATATTGCAATTTTTCTACTTCTTACTTGGCAAAGCACAGCCTGGTCAGGTCTAATTTAAATGGCCTCCTGCTTGATGTATAGTTAGGTGACAGATTTTCAAAGTTTGAAACTGACATTTACACCAATGTCTTAGATTCAAAGAAGTTCAGAAAAGCTTGAGGACACTGAGACACCTCTTTTAGGATATAAACATATTAACTCTTTCCATGTCTAGAGTAAAATTTAAATCATGCAAGGATAGTCTTTTTTCAACAGCATTCAGCAAAACAAAGCAAATTTTAGAACATTATTCTGAGATTACTAACAGGTATGCCATGTTAATACCAAAATAAAAGACTAATTATTCTATACAACACAAATTCTAAAGTTTGAGAGACAGAGGTAGTGAACATGCTCAAGGTGCCATTAGCCTGGGAAGGGCTACACATTTAAAGTCTTATGTAAACGTTTGTTATCTTGCATAAGCGTAGACCATTGCATCAACTATTGCTAAAATTACATTAGTTCATGGATCGCAGTTCTGAGACAATTTAAAACACTGATCACTACCTTGTTTCCCCAAAATTTACAAAAATTCAAATTACTGTTATGATTACCTCTAGTACCAGAATTAAGATTATTTTAACACCTAAACATAAACCCATATGCACAGAATATGCAAAAATGACAAAAGTGGGAACTTGTCTTTTTTTTAAACAAAACTGATTCAATTTTATCCTGTGCTATAAAGGATTTAGCATGCCTGAAAAAGTCTTAAGTTAATAGTTGGAACATTTTATAGTTACAGTGTGATTAGTGCCAAAATTCAACTAATTAAGGATGAAAGGTGAATGGAATTACATGATCAAGCTGTTTGCAATAATAAATCTGTAAGGAAATTTTCACTTTAAAATATGTTTCCCATCCATTCTTACTCAGTACAACACTACAACTTTCATAATTTTAGAGCAAACAGTTTCCCAGAGAACTCTTGTCTAGGACTGCCACAGATTTAAGGTAGTCATGGAAAATCCCAACTACCTAACAATCTTACCTAAAATACCAATTTAAAATGATATGGGCAGGAGTGGGTAGGACACTGCAAAACCATTTATTCTTTTATATATATATATATTGCTTCTCAAAACAGTCAATTGTTTAAGGGTGCTGCCCTCAAATGGCACAAGGAAGTCCACAAGTGTACCTCAATGTTAGGCTCCAATGAGTTAAACATGCCATTCTGTTCACAAATTACTTTTCTGTGACTACTTTGCTATTGATAATTATCATGAAAATAGAATGAATCAGCATAGCACTAATTAGATGAATGTGCAAAACAAAATTATCAAAACCCCTAGTTGACAGTATCACACAACAGGAATACACCACTTTGTCCATGTTTGTAGAGAATTTCATGCTTTGACCCACTTGGAAGTGGTGAAAAATTAGATCTCTCAGTGAAATTCTTTTCAACATTTCCAAAGGTAGGTGAATACACATTGCCTTACTGAGTATTTAACCACTATTAAGTTGTTCTAAATAACAGGATGAAGATGGGTGTAGAAGAAAAATTATGTTGAGCCAGGTGGGCTCAACATAATTTTCATAACTAATGATATGTCAGGTGCTCTCAAGAGGTCATGGGTTCAGATCCCACCCAGCTTAACCCTTTAACGCCCAAGAAATCTGAGAAAAAGGTAGAGGGTAGTAAAGACAAAGAAATAGCACTATTTGGACTAGTCCATTTCAAAATCTCAGCCGTTAAAGAGTTGAGACAATTTTTCTTTTGCAACCATTTTCATCCTGTTACTCAAAACAGATTAATAGTGGTTAAATACTCTGTAAATCAATGATGAGCTGGGAATTCATTTGCCTATACACATTGCCTGTCAACGTATATGTCCTGAATACATTTCACTTGGCAATATTCATAAAGCAGCAGCCATTTGAAGCTATTTTTAAGTAGACTTAATTCAGCTCTGAATACATAAAAGTTTCAGACACAATTTAAAACAGACACAAATTGAAAAAAATGGATGACATTTTTGTGATGAATCAGACACAAATTGAAAAAAAGTTAAATATACAACCAGCAATCTTACCTTGAAGTAGATTTGGGAGAAGTGGCAAGAATTCTTGATACAAGAGATCGTGGCTACCACCACCAATAGAACGAAATAAGGCTCTTAATAGTAAAAAGTAATTGTATGGTTCCTTTGCACTGAGTGCCAACTCCATGGATCTGTTTACTATCTGATGTAAATGAGGCTGAATAGAATAACAGAAGTCTTATTATAAATATTTAACTGCAAAAAAATTTACATATTACACAAAAACTAACACTATATATAAATAAAACACAGCAAAAATGAGGCAGTATTATCCAACATTAATGGTAACAGTGAATATATCAAGATCTGACGTAAGATTTTAAAAAATGGGTGTCAAAATGGTACATAAGACATGTTTGTCTATATTTCAGGTACATTTATTTCTCCTTAACATAGATCCTTATAGGAGATGACAATACACGAAGTTTGTAGGTAAAGTAAATGCCATGCAAGGAGACTTGTTACATATTTGATGTTTTTTACATTACATTGGTAATTTTGTGTAATACCAATATAATTTTGTTGCAAATAGATATTGCTAACCAAAAAGGTCAGTGGCTTTGATATTTTAAAGTCTGAATGCAGATAAATGTGCTAAGTAGGTGGTCTACTTTATGTGATCAAATTACCTTACTTTAGCAAGGTCTGCTTACTTAACCTATTACCTTACCCATATTCTGACTTGCATTACCATTTTTTTTTTATAAGACTAGACTAACTATTGGTCTGTAAATGGTAGTTAGGTGATCACTGGTAGGAGAGCTATGCACCAATCCCCTGTGACGATGCATAGAACCGGCCACGCTTAGCCCCTAATGTCCATCCCCCCCCCCCTGCCTTCTCATGGTGCAGACCATTAGTACCTTTCAAAAGAGATGCTCTCTTGTGTAAGTAAATGGAAGATGAGGGCTGCCAGATTAGCATGGCCTACTGATCTGGACAACTATGGCTACTTTTCTTTTTTTTTTCTACCCTGCTCAGGAGTGGTCAACCACACAGGGTCCTGGTGCTGACCATATAAACCCAATGGACTGGACTGAATTAAGTCTCTGAGCTTGATTATGGATCCTAAATTTGCTGCACTGGTGGGCTTCTGTGGAGGGAAAATCTTCCACTGTGTTTTCTGTTTGTGGGTTGACAGCCCCAAGTGAATAGATTCACAGGATAAGTATCAGCTGGTGGATAATCCTGAGCAGAGGTCATCGCAAGCACTTGAACTCTTTGCTTCTATTTGCATCATCAAATTCTACATTGGAGGAAGTCTTCCAGTGTAGATGGCTTCAGCCTTTAGTGGTGGAGGAACGGGTCTTTGCCCCATGTCTGGAATTAGGGGGCTGTTTGATATTGTCGGCATTCCTTCTCTCAATAAACATAGTTTCTTTAAACATCCTACTAACCATTTTCTCTCCATGGGTAGTTGGAATGTGAGGACTCTGCACAGAACTTTTTCTCTTGATGTCCTCACACAAGAATTCCACCATTATAATTTAGATATTCTAGGCTTGCAAGAGACCAGATGGAGAGATAAAGGTCAGATCCTTAAAAATAATCTTAAATTTCTCTTTTCAGGGAGGGATGACAATAAGCATCACCAAGGCTTGGGTCTGCTTCTCAGCAGACACGCTAGTGATGCTCTTCTAGGATATGAGTGCATTAATGAAAGGTTTCTTACAGCAAAATTTCAGACAAGCATTAAAGACTTGAATGTTATCTGCTGTTATGCCCCCACTGAGGATGCCGATGAGGATGAGAAGGATAGGTTTTACGGACAACTTCGGGATATTTTGAATTCTGTCAAGAAAGGAGATATTACCCTTGTACTAGGTGACTTTAATACCAAAGTTCGTAGTGACTCTGACCTTTGGGGAAGAGTGATAGGTCCTTATGGTATTGGTAGCTGCAATGGGCAACGTCTCCAACAGGTAAGTAAACTCAATGGTTTCAGAATAACTAACACTTATTACAAACACCGCAACATACATAAGTACACATGGGTTTCACCTGATGGACTGCATAAGAGAGAGGGAATGCCAACAATATCAAACAGCCCCCTAATCGCAGACAAGGGGCAAAGACCCGTTCCCCCACCACTAAAGGCTGAAGCCATCTACACTGGAAGACTTCCTCCAATGTAGAATTTGACGATGCCAATAGAAGCAAAGAGTTCAGGTGCCTGCGATGACCTCTGCTCAGGATTATCCACCAGCTGATAAACATATCCTGCGAATCTATTCACTTGGGGCTGTCAACCCACAAACAAACAGAAAACACAGCGGAAGATTTTCCCTCCACAGAAGCTTGTGTTGTGTTGTGTTGTTTTACCTCTGAGCGGCACTTTTTTGCACACCATGGGCTAAATGGCCAGGTCACATGGACCCCGAAGGCTCAGAGAAGGTTGGGGGAGGGGACCCACTGGAACAGCTGTTGGGAGACAGATGGTAGCCTCCCGTCAAGGCCATCCAGCGTGTTCTTTAACGTGCACAGGGTATGGCTCTCCCACACACGGGGCCACGGCTTAATGTCCCATCCGACGGATGGCGGCCTTTCCAAGCCCATCGGTGTCCCCTACTGACTGTGGGCAGGGCGGGGAATTTTTGCGGAGATAAATCTCAATGCTGACCCAGCTGGGACTCGAACCTGGGAACTACAGATTACGAGCCTGGCGCGCTACCGACTGAGCCACCCTCACCCCTCTCCACAGAAGCCCACCAGTGCAGCAAAATCAGGATCCATAATCAAGCTCAGAGCCATATATCTGTCAAGTCCGGTGGGTTTATATGGTCAGCACCAAGACCCTGTGTGGTTGACCACTCCTCAGCAGGGTAGAAAAAAGAGAAAAGTAACCATAGTTGTCCAGATCAGTAGGCCACACTAATCTGGCAGCCCTCCACTTCCATTCCATTGGTGGATAGCTCCCCTTACAGTGACTACCTAGCTACCATTTATACAATTCATTAAATATTGAATAAACTCGACTTTCTTGGTATATACTAAATATTAACCATTTTGTAAGTCAATTTAACTTTAGACGAAAAATTGTCTTGAGCCGGGTGGGATATGAACCCACAACCTCCTGTTAACATGTCAGGTGCTCTTAACCACTGAGCTACTGGCTGCTGATCAAGCTTTCCTCTAATTGATGATATGAACATTCTCCACCTATAGTACATATTCCATTATGTTACATATAGGTGCTGTTAGGGCGATCTTAGCCACAATATGGCAAATATATACCTTAAAGATGGAAAGTATATCTTACAAGTATACAATTGATTAAATATTGAATAAACTCGACTTTCTTGGTATATACTAAATATTAACCACTTTGTAAGTTGATTTAATTTTAGAGGAAAAATTGTCTTGACCCAGGTGGGATATGAAACCAAGACCTCCTGATAACATGTCAGGTGCTCTGGACCACTGAGATACTGGTCGCTGAAAATTAGAATCGATGTCAAAGTGCTGATTTATTAGTGGATGTTGAACAGTCGAGTTTATCTCATTATTTATCATCATTAGCATACTTGTAAGACATGCTTCCCATCTATATGGCAAATAGAAAGCCGCTTGTGGCTAAAATTGCCTGAATAGCACCTATATGTGACATAAAAGGAATGTTCATAGCGTTAGTGATCTTGATCGGCGGCCAGTAGCTCAGTGATCAGGAATTCATGGGTTCATATCCCACCCGGCTCAAGACAATTTTTCCTCTAAAATTATATCGACTTACAAAGTGGTTAATATTTAGTATATACCAAGGAAGTTGAGTTTATTCAATATTTAATCAATTGTATACTTGTAAGATATACTTTCCATCTTTAAGGCATATATTTGCCGTATTGTGGCTAAGATCGCCTGAACAGCACCTATATGTAACATAATGGAATATATACTATAGGTGGAGAATGTTCATATTGTCAATTAGAGGAAAGCTTGATCAGTGGCCGGTAGCTCAGTGGTTTAGAGCACCTGACATGTTATCAGGAGGTCGTGGGTTCATATCCCACCCGGTTCAAGACAATTTTTCCTCTAAAATTAAATCGACTTACAAAGTTGTTAATATTTAGTATATACCAAGAAAGTAGAGTTTATTCAATATTTAATCAATTGTATACTTGTAAGATAGACTTTCCATCTTTAAGGCATATATTTGCCGTATTGTGGCTAAGATCGCCTGAACAGCACCTATATGTAACATAATGGAATATATACTATAGGTGGAGAATGTTCATATCGTCAATTAGAGGAAAGCTTGATCGGTGGCCGGTAGCTCAGTGGTTTAGAGCACCTGACATGTTATCAGGAGGTCGTGGGTTCATATCCCACTTCGTTCAAGACAATTTTTCCTCTAAAATTAAATTGACTTACAAAGTGGTTAATATTAGTATATACCAAAAGAGTCGAGTTCATTCAATATTTAATGATTGATTACATATTAATTAACAACAAATGGGCTAGTTCTGTTAGGAATACCAGGGCATATAGGGGAGCTGAAATTGGATCTGACCATTACTTTGTTAAAAGTGTCTTGCAACTTAAACTTAAAAAATGTTGTGCTAGGGTTAAGATTTTTACCTTTAATACTGAAGCTCTGAAAGACCCAGTTATAGCTAATGCTTACCATGATACCTTACATAATCATTATGGCATTCATGGTTTGCTTACTACTGAAGTTGAGGAAGAATGGGGCCATTTTAAACAGGCTTTTTTGGAAATTAACAGTACTCTTTTAGGAAAAAAGGAGCAGAGGAAGCAGAATTATTTGAGTGATAAGGCACTTGAGCTTATTTCAGAAAGAAAGAACTGCAAGAATGTCCTTAATCAATACCCTCCTAATAGAAAGCATTACAGAGAACTTAATAAACGTGTAAAGGATCAGTTAGCTGCTGATAAGAATCTTTGGCTTGATGGCTTGGCTGACAAAGCCGAGGAAGCAGACAGCACAACAGCAGAGAGTTGTACCAGATAGTTAATGTTTTGTGCGGTAGAAAACAGACAGGTATACTGGGATTGGAGGATAAACAAGGTAAGGTCTAGAAGGTGAGGATTCTGTCATGGCTAGGTAGGCTGAGCATTTCAGTGATGTTCTAAACAATGTGGGTAGTTCTACTCCCATTGTTTGCAATGATGATATAGGGCCAACAACCAATGCATCTAACACAATCTGAAGTTATTTTGGCTGTTTTTAAACTTAAAGTTCATAAATCCCCAGGAGTAGATGAAATTACTATGGAAATACTTAGAGCTGGGAATGTTTTGGTTACCAGATGGATGACTAAAATTTTGAATATTTTTTATGATAAAGACATGGATCCTAAGATTTTTACCGCAGCTATTATTATCCCTAATTTTAAGAAAGGTGATTGCAGTTCTTGTGATAACTATAGGGGTATCAGCCTACACTCTGTTCCAGGTAAAGTTCTTTCCATGATTGTGCTTAATAGAATTAAGAATCTGGTTGACAGGCAATTGTGTGATGAGCAATGTGGATTCAGAAGTGGTAGGGGATGTGTGGATCAGATATTTTCACTTAGGCAGACTCTTGAGAAATGTTTCAAGTTTCAGAAACCTTTGGTTGCTAGCTTTGTTGATTTCAAAAAGGCTTTCGACACTGTTGATCGTGAAATCATATGGTATACCTGACAAGTTAGTTAACATAATGAAAGCTCTCTATAATAACACTGAGTCGTGTGTGAGAGTTGGTAAGGCTTGTAGCAATTGGTTTAGCATTACTTCTGGTGTTCGACAAGGGTGCATTTTGTCTCCTTTTCTCTTTAGCTTGGTTATTGATTATGTAATGTGAAATTCACTTCAAGGGAAAGATTTTGGCCTTAAATGGGCTAGAGATACGAAAATTTCTGATTTAGATTATGCTGTTAATTTAGCCCTTTTGGCAAATGATATTGATGAGATGAACTCTTTCATTCGAGGTGTTGATGAAACTGGTACTAAAGTAGGTTTGGTTATAAACAGAGAGAAAAATAAAGTAATGAAAATTGGTCAAGCAGGCTGTGATTCAGTTAATTTGAATGGTTGCAATCTTGAACAGGTGTCACAGTTTAATTATCTTGGTAGTTATGTAACAGATAATGGTGATGTGCGGCATGAGATTAACAGACGAATAGGGATTGCTGCCGGGACTTTTAAGAATCTATGGAGAGAGTGAAGAAATAGGGGTATACACCTAAAGACTAAAATTAGACTGTATAATAGTTTGGTTCTTTCTAGGGTTAGTTATGGTAGTGAAACTTGGACACTTTGCAAACAAGATAACAGGAAACTAGATGCTTTTGATTCTAGATGCTTACGCAGTATCTTGGGCATTAGGTGGTTCAACTTTGTAACTAATGATGAGGTTAGGCAAAGGAGTCGGCAACCTCTTTTAAGCAGCATATTGTGCAGAGAGAGACTCCATTGGTTTGGCCATGTTGCCCGTATGGATAATTATAGATTGGCGAATAGGGTTATGAACAGTGTGCCTAAAGGCTTCAGAAAGAGGGGTAGACCTAGGATGTGGTGGGCAGACAATGTCAAACAGCCCCACCTCCACCTCCATAAAATTTACGTCCTTTTTGGGTAGAAAGATAGGGGATAACAAAGTCATTTATGACAGTCCTCCCATGAAAAGCTTTCATTTGAACAATTTTTAATGGTGGGCCCTTGCATTTGGAAGGTACAGTAGATCCACATCGAAATTCTCCCCTTTTTTGGTGGGAAGAAAGTACAAGGTGTAAATATTTTACAACCTGTCACACTCACCATATCACAAACTTTCATTTCATGCATAACTTGTTTCTCTCAGCCCACTGTGGAACAATTTTCATATTTCTCGTTTTTTAGAAGGAGAGATCTTGGAGATAAGTATTTTATAGTCTATGATGATATAGTCTAAGATAGACATATTGAATCATAGACATATTTCAATATGTCTATGATAAAGATATAGACATATTGAGTCTATGATATAGTCTCAATGTGGGGTATGCAGTAAAATTTTTGGGGGTACACCATGAGAGCTCAAAAGTTGCTAGATATATATTAAATGTATATATATATTATTTCATTCCCATTGTTATACTATAACTATAGTTTTATCTATCTATACAGGGGCGGGGGTGGCTCAGTCGGTAGCGCGCCAGGCTCGTAATCTGTAGTTCCCAGGTTCGAGTCCCAGCTGGGTCAGCGTTGAGATTTATCTCCGCAAAATTCCCCGCCTTGCCCACGGTCAGTAGGGGACACCGATGGGCTTGAAAAGGCTGTTCGTCCGTCGGATGGAATGTTAAGCCGTGGCCCCGTGTGCGGGAGAGCCATACCCTGTGCACGTTAAAGAACATGCTGGATGGCCTTGACGGGAGGCTACCATCTGTCTCCCAACAGCTGTTCCAGTGGGTCCCCTCCCCCAACCTTCTCTGAGCCTTCGGGGTCCATGTGACCTGGCCATTTAGCCCATGGTGTGCAAAAAAGTGCCACTCAGAGGTAAAACAACCCAACCCAACTCTATCTATACAAGGGGTATGAAAGTTACATACACATTTTCAGGGGGTATGAGAAGCATTAAATGTTGAGAACCACTGGCTATGACACTCCCTAACCGCAAATTTCATTTGAGACATATTGTTTGACTCTTGTGTTTGAAAGATATGGTGGAACTATATTGGCAAACATACAAACTGACAAACCAACAAATGATGAGCAAAAAGCAATAGGAAGATAGGCGAAAACAGAAGACATTAGAAACTATATATAATATTTTAATATATTCTATTTCAACTTATATTGGATATATCACTGAAACTTGCAATCACCTTACCTTTAGCATTTGCTCATTTTCTGCAGCAAATAAGGAAACCGATCCAAAAACTAGCTTGAACAGCTTCAAATATAAATTGGACCTCTCCATGTTAGCTAGAAATATTGCAGCAAAATATTTCAGATTTTTTTAAAAGTATTCTCTATATAAATTCAATTCAAATATTTTTATTTGATATAAATGTACATTATTACAATGTAAATAACCCAAGAGCATATGCTCATCCAGTTTATTGTAATAATTAACACAGGAATAAAGTAGTGACAACACATATATATACAATCTTAAACATCTTCAAATATAGTTGAGTGTGCAATAACAGAAAAGTATAAATCCTTTTATCAAACAACAGTGGCAAATACATATGTGATTTCATTTTTCTATACAGATTAATTTTATGTTCATGTAGACATAAAACTGTAGCTTCAAGGAGCTAGCTTAAAGTATGAAAGTAAGGCTCCATATCAGTTATATTTTTGGGGAACTGTTTCAGTTTTTCTTTATACATGGAATATCCACAAATGTAATTTCTGAGATCAGGTGGTAAGGAATTAAATAACTTAGGTGCAAGATACAAATAGTGTTTGTGAAGTATTTCTTTTTTTTTTTGCCTTGGGAACCATATATGTCATTTCTTCAATTCTTAAACAATATTTAAGTTTTCATTTGAAATTCAGAATTATGTTTATAAAGATAAATCATTAGCTTGTGCATATAAAGGTGTCTTAAAGGAAATATATTTAATTCACAATATTTATTATATATGCTTAAATTTTTTTGTGGAATGGTTATACTTTTTATTATTTTGTTTTGCAACCTAAACATAGGTTTAAGTGCAGTTTTATATGTTCCACCATGGCATAATATTCCATAACTCAAGGCACACTGGATCCAAGAAAAGTACAATACCCTTAGCATATCAGAATTCAATATTTTTCTTAAATAGTATAAACCTGTAAAGCATTGATCTAACTTTTTTGGTCCAAGATAATCAATTTCTTTGACATTTTCTATTGGATTATATTTACATTATTTTAGCCGTCCCGTGGCCGAGTGGTTAGCACGCTTGGCTATTGATCTACGGGACCTGGGTTCGAGCCCCGGATAAGGCATGGATATATGTGTCGTTTTTCTGCTGAGGTCCTGCCATCCTCTCAGATCTTCTACTATGGCATATAAACTGGCAGGCTCCTGTCAGACCTCTGTGGCAAGCAGCTGCTTGAGGGGGTATTTATTATTTTTTTTATTATTATATTTACAGTCAATGATTTTAGAACAACTGAGGTCATGAATTTTAATATTGAGAACTATTCTCTTTATTTTTTAAACAGTATAACATATATTTTGTCTTTGAAATATTGATAGTTAACTCATTCAATTTGAACCAATCCCCTTAACCAGATCATCAAGGTTATCAGCACAGAATGTCACTGCAGTGTCATCTGCAAATGTATTGATGTTTCCATTTACATTCAAGGAACAAAAATCATTAATAAAAATAAGGAAAAGCAATGGACCTAAAACTGACCCTTGAGGCATGCCACATGTAATAGTCATTTCAGAACTAAGAGTACCATGTATTTTTACAACTTGAGTTCTTTTATGCAAATAACTTCTGAACCATTCTAGAACAGTGCCTCTGATTCCAATTTGTTCTAGTTTCCAGAGTAAAATCCCATGTGACACAGTGTCAAATGCTTTTTGAATATCCAGAAACACAGTAAGAGTTTGTTTATTATTGTCAATATTTTTAAAAATGATTTTAGTAACCAAAAATTTTTTTTAAAAATTAATTTAGTAAAGTAAAGCATCCTCGGCACCCAAGCCTTTTCTAAATCCAAACTGATTTGGTGAGAAAAATTTGTACTTTATAAGAAAGTCAGTCGTTTTTTGACCAGTTTTTCTAAAATGTTCCCAAAAACTGAGATTACAGATATTGGCCTATAATTAGAAAATATATTTTTATTTCCTTTTTATATATAAGTACTACAACTGTTTGTTTCAATTCATCAGGAAAAATTCCCTTTTCAAGAGATAAATTATAAATATGGACTAGAGGCTTGACAATATAATCCTTACACTTTTTTAAAATAATTGTAGATACCCCATCATTCCCTACACATTTGTTATCTTGAAATTTCAGAATCATATTTAATATCTCATCTTCAGTTGTTGGAAATAAAAACATTGTATTATCATTTCGAGTAACGTGATTAGTATTTGTATTTAAGCTTTTAGACTGAACTCTCCTAATGTTTTCTGTAAGACTAATAAAGTGCAAATTAAAGTTGTTTGCTAATGCCTTGATCTCCACATCATTGTTTAATTTGTCCAAAGAATTTGGAAGAACTGTGCACTTTTTGCTATTATCAATTAAATTATTCACAAACTTCCATTGTTTCTTGCTATCTCCATGACAATTAAGAAATTCTCTTCTATGGTAATTGTTTTTGGCATTTGCAATTGTTACATTTAGTTTATTTCTAAAGTTTTTAAATTTTGTCTTGTGAAGATTATATGGATATTTTTTGGGCAATTGATACATTTTATTTCTTAGTTTAATCATATTTCTAATATCATCAGTAAACCAGGAATTTTTGCTATTTATCATCCTTTTACCAGTGTATTGCTTAGAACATTCAATTTGTTCCAGTAATATATTAAGAAAAACTTTGCAAGTAGAGTTAGGATTATTATCAAATAATATTGTGTCCCAGTTGCATTTCTTTAAATTATCACATAAAACAGAATAGTTTGTTCTATACATGATATTATGAGGCTCATTCATAGAATAGCAACTATCTGAATTTGGAAATTCAATTTTAATAGCTGCAGGATAATGATAAGATATATCAGTTCTTACTATTGCAGCACTAATATAACACCATTTCCTTTCCTACAAAAGACATGATCTGGGCATGAAATAATAGTACTTGTTTCTCTAGTTTCACTAGTTACGTAGGATTGGAATCCCCAAGATGAGAGAAGATCTAAATATTCGTTAACATAATCATATTTTAATAGTAGATCAATATTGAGATTACCAGTTAGAATTACATTTCTACCTTTAATTCTTTTTAATACAGTACCCAGTTCCTCAACAAACTGATATGGGGTATACTGATGGGAATGATATAAAGCAAGAATATAAAAATCTTGTTTACTTATAGACAAACATAAGGATTCTGTTGTTACAATTTCAATTTCTATTTGCGACACAATTATAGTATTTTTTACAAAAATTAATATGCCACCAGCTTTGTTATATTGTCTACAATTATAAAATTTATTATAGCCATCTAAATTATATAAACAGACCTCATCACTTTTTATCCAGATTTCAGTCACAATAATCACATCTAACTGATAATTACTGTTATAAACAATTTCTTCAATATGATGGAATTTATGCCTGATATACAAATATTAATATTTAACCCGTTTTTGTTAGCTATATGAAAAGAATTTAATTTATCAAAATCTAAGTACTCAGAAACAATAGCCTTAATCAAAATTGTACTTGGGTTTGCACACAATGGGCTAAATGGCCAGGTTACAAAGACTCCAAAGGCTCAGAAAACACTGGAAACAGCTGTTGGGAGACAGATGGTAGCCTCCTGTCAAGGCCATCCAGCATGTTCTTTGATGGGCACAGGTATGGCTATCCTGCACACAGGGACCACAACTTAATATACCCAACGAATGGCAGCCTTTCCAAGCCTTTGGGTGACCCCTACTGACCATGGGCAGGGCATCTTGTGGACATAAATCTCAAAAATCTAAAAAAAATTGCAGTAAAAAAAAGCTATTTTATCATTAAATATTGAATAAACTCTACTTTCTTGGTATATACAAATAATTACCACTTTGTAAGTTGATTTTATTTTTAGAGGAAAAATTGTCTTGAGCTTCTCATGGGTTCGTATCCCACCCAGCTCAAGACAATTTTTCCTCTAAAATTAAAATTGGCTATTTTATCATTTTACTTTATGTTAAGATAATAAAACAGTTATAGCTAATTCTTGCCAATATAACAAAAACATCTTTATGTTTATTAGTTGTTTTTTTTTACCATTTAAAAAATTTAGTAGAAACAAATAATTTATAATACACGTCTGTTTTGCAAATGCTGTTACCAGTTTTAGTAAACTAAGTATTCAGCAATAAGAGAGTTGGGTTGTTTTACTTCTGAGTGGCACTTTGTACAAAATGGGCGAAATGGCCAGGTCACAAGGACCCTAAGGGCTCAGAGAAGGTTAGGGAAAGGGAACCTATGGGTCTTAACTATGGGGAAATGTCTTCGTCAGATAGGTTAAGATAGATGGTAGCCTCCAGTCAAGGCTATCCAGGATGTTCTTTAACATGGTGTACGACTCTCCCACACATGGCTGAATAATGGCTGAATAATCCCCATCTGATGAATGGCAATCTTTCTAAGCTCATCGGTGTTCCATACTGACTGGAAGAATGGTGGGGAATTTTATGGAGATAAATCTCAATGCTAGCCCAGGTGGGACTCAAACCTGGGAACTGCAGATTATGAGCCTGGCATGCTATCAACTGAGCCACTATCACCCCCAGCAGTAAAAGGCATTTTAGTTTGAGTCTAAAGCCTTGATTCCATCATTTATTTCTCATTGATTACAAAGATCTTTCACTTATGTTTGACAAAATTTATGATGGATTCCAGTCTCTGCAATCATCTATGCAGAACAAAAAGCTGAAGACTTGAAAACGGCAACCAAGGTGGCTTTCAACAAAGTTATGTTCCAGACCATGCTGCTGCATGTTGAAAAAAGCTTTAGATTTGCATCAACCAAGACAGTAGACAAAATTGAGTGGCTGAAGTGAAGTTTTCTGCTATTTTTTCTTGGAAATGTATTTCCATGAAATAAAAACTTAAATCCAATGGATTTTTTTGGTTTCTATTCAAATTTAAACATGTTCAATTACTTAGTGTCCACCCTGTATTACAATGAAGATTCAGATACAATTGCAAGGATAACAAGTTAATATCTAGCTTCATATATCAGCTTACTGAGCATGCAACATCAAGAATAAAATCCAATCTTTTTCCCCATCCATCCCATTTATTTTACATGTATTTTTAAATGCTAAAAATTACAAGAAAAAAAAAATCAGGCAGAAATCGCACTTACATCCCATTTCTTCCATTCGATTGAGTAGATATTCCACTAAAATAGTTGCAAATATTGGTGATGTTGTAGGATTTGCAAGAAAAGAGTTTGCCACAATCTGTAAACAATGAACATTAATAAAAATTTCACTTAACATTAAAACATCAATGGAAACACTAAACACTCATAATTCAAGACCTTTATAGAACAATATCAGCCTAACTTATGTTCCACACACTTGGATGGAACTGAACAAGAGAATAACAGTTAAGAATATAAATTAAAAAAATGCCCATCATCCTATATACACTCTAAAAAGTAGAAAATAAAACCTAAAGCATATTGATGGTGCAATTAGTTTAATGTATGCTGAAATATGTCTATTTTCATATGCAATTAATGCTTGTATGGAGCATTTGTTAGTAATTTTCTCCCTTATTTAACAGATATCTACAACAGTGCCCAAATAAGTTTCATGCTTTTTATACTTTTTATACTGAATGTTAAAAAAATTATCTCTTAATTACAACATTAGTAGAGCATTCAGATAAAAATTTCAGCATCTTCTATATATGCTTAACATTTCATAAAGTCTTCCTTACACTAGATGCATGCTGATCAAGCTAAAAAATACTCAGTAAACTAAACACAGCTCAATAAGATTGATGAAAGTGTGTTAAAACAAGTCACACTCACTAAACGAAGATTAAAAGTACTTTATAAGCAACTTTTAAATAATTGTGGCTACTGATAATGAAAGGCAATTTGATTGTACAAAAAATAATTTACAACTTTTTGTGATATCATAATTTTAAAAATTTTAGTATAACATTTTAATTATTTCTGCAGCAAAATCACATACCAATGAGCTCCACTTACAACTTTAAAAAATTTCCTGCAAAATTTCTGTATTTGAAAAATTTGAGTTAATATTTCAGTTCATTTTAACTTTTGCAGTATTAGTGTTACAAAAACAATGTGAGAAAAATCATACTAATTCATTACATACCTCATTAAAGATTACAGCTGGCATGCTGCTGCAGTATCCTATGCTTGCATACCAACTTCATTTTCAGTGAAAAATTTGTTTTGGAGCAGATGCAAACCTATATTACCGATTGGCTGAAATGCTTCTAATATATAATTGTTCTTGTCTTAGTGTGAAGGGGAACAAGCAGAAAAACTTAGAAGTTGTAACAATAGCAAAGGGGGGAACTCTTGAAACTTAAGCAAATTTTTTTTTATCTTATTAATCATTCTCTATTTCAGTTTGCTCACAAAGAAAAAATCACGTTATAAATATGTAAAGATGCCTATATATAATTCACTGCCTTAGTGAAATCCACAATATCAACTACTTTTCATATTTTCTCAGTTGCAGAAATATTAAGTCTAAATATAAAAGGTGAATTCTTTCCATTACAACATTTAAATTATTATTCTCTTTTTGCAAGAAAATCATTAGCAGAGAAGTATCAATTACTTTCTATAAAGTTTTCTTATACTTGATATAGAATAGAATCTGCTTAAACCATTAAGATAACTTCAAATATGTATTTGAAAACTAATCCACCTATCATGCTGAATAAAAAAAACTTAGTGTTAGAAAAGTTACTCATATTTGTAATTTCCTTGGCCCCCAGGTAAGTCATGGATGCTTGTGCTATTTTTCTGCTGAAGTTCCACCATCCTCACAGACCTATAGCGTATAAACTGATAGGCTCCTGTCAAACCTCTGTGGCAAGCAGCTGCTCGAGGGGATATTTTTTTATATCCATATTAACCTAGATCAAAACTACTGCCAGTGAAAGCAACACTTTAGCATTTTGTGACATATATTCTTTAATGCAATAGAAAAACATACCAAGAATTCCTGAATTTGCACTCTAAGCAAAATGTGAAAATACACATAAAGGTGAAACTCTAGCTTGCAACACTATGACATGACTGCCAATAATATATATAAAAGTATACTGAAGATGATTTCTGGTCTTAAAATGAAACATGCAACGAATGTCAGCAGTATAGAAACATTTCTAAGTGTAGGGAAATCTAAATGTTCACAAAAAAGGGCAAAAAATGGAAATTTGTCAGCAACAAATTATCTCTAAGCAATTTTTGTTGCCCTGTGTATGGTGATATCTTATTAGAGTAATATTATAGCATTTAGTCTTTTGTAGAATCTTTTGATAAATTTTGTAGAATTTTTTGATAAGTCAAAGTTAAAAGGAGTGAAAAATAGAAGAATTAATGAAATTAAGAGTTGCAAAAAATAGTTTTACTTTAACTGAATGTTAAAATACCTGTTAACTGGACAATACCATTGATATTCAATCAGACACACAATAGAACAATAAATTTAATTACATGAGTATGCTGTATTTTAAAGAGATTAAAATCTGATGCATCATTAGAATTTTACATATAAAAAAAACTACTTATGATAAATTTCAAAGCCTTAAGCTCTGATACATCCAAGTACAATGCTCATTTAACTTGCAGACTTAATTTATTAATTTATCCCGTGAAAGTGAAGGGAGTCTACTATTTCACATTTTTTTTACTGCAGAGTTGTTAATTACCTTGCTGGTTCACTCATCGCTGATATAGTTATATTTCATGCAGATACCAGTCTAGGTTACTTGCAACTGCAGAAGCTATGTTGTTGGGTGACCCAGTTTTTCTGTTGAATCTCGACACTGTGATGGCTTAGAAATATTAATGTTCTTTAATTTCCTTTATGATATGCTTTTAAATTTGGTTACGAGTTATTTGTCTTTTACTTTCCTTTTTACCTTGTTATCGCATAATAGACATGGTTGCTGATGTGCTGTAAGTCTCATAGGCACAATGTACACATGGCACATCTGGTGCTGTAGTTCTACTCAAATTTTATTGAGTTACATCATATCCACACTGTCGACATGGGCCACTTGTGAATACATTTGGCAGTCTGGTGGTGTTTAGGCTGTGAAATTTATCAGAAGTAATTTTTTCTTGATATGTAGCCTATGAATGGGCCATTATTTTAAAATATACCATACTCATGTAATTAAATTTATTGCATTAAAGTGCTATGTTTGCTAAATAGTAAACAATAGAACTTTCTGTTGGTGGATTGATGGCTTGGACATAGATGGAATCTGTTCTCCTGGTGACAGCCAATGACAAGATAGTTTAAGATTGCTGTACTGAACCCATTTTTCATCACATCACTAATCGGTCCAAGAAAGGTTCCAAGCTATGACAAGAAAGTAGCAACATGCAGACAGTCTTTGTTGCTTGTTTTCCTACCTGAGTTTGTGGGGAACCCATTTAATTTGTTTATAAACTTTACCAAGGCTGTGTAAATGCAAATAATTTCTTCACTAACATTGAAGATTTCAGCATGTTTTAGACATGCTTGGCCAGAATCAGCTGTGATAGCATTCTTTAATTGATCATCATTAATGACAATATCCACTATGACAAGCATCTTCAAGTTATCTCCAGACTTAAAATTTTGGAACCATTTTCTTGCTGTGCTTTCACTAATTGCATTCTCTCCAAAAGCAGTGCATATCTTATGAGCAGCTGCCATAACATTAGAGCTGTTTGAATTCGTAAAGCGTGGCATTCTTGATTTATCTGTAGACAGGCAGTATCTAAGCATGAGATAATACCAATTGATGACAACTAACTGTACTTTGGATGTATTGGTAGATGGGCAGTATTTTCTTTTCTTTTAGGAAAAACATTAAAATATTAACAATGCAAAAACGTCAAACTTTTTTTGAGCCCCTGAAACTTAGAATATGTCTAGCAAAATAGGATGTAAATAGTGTAAACTTCTTAAAAAGTGATTATCAGTAATCTCCTTGGGATATCTTTGTGACCTCCAATGCTGTGAATATGCAAATGATTTGGATACTTCTAATACCTAACTCATTACACGTAAGAAAAATATAGGTAAATTCCTTTAAGTTTGTTCACATGTGTTTTACCCACACTATTACTGTCAACTCTTGATAAATCAAAATTGAAGGGAGGAAAAAAATACAAGAATTAATGAAATTATGAGCTGCAAAAAATAATTTTACATTAAAATACTAAAATACCTGTAATTTCATACTAGAAACAAATAGTAGTTAAAAGCCTATAAAATGTGAATGATGAATTAAAGCTGGAATATCCTAAAATATTACATACCAAAACAAAAATAGATGCAGTGTGAATATCATTACAAATGTTAACTTGTAGGAGTCTGTTAACAGATTATGGTGCATTCTAATGGCTTGTATTCTTAACTACATTCTCTAACATCTTAGTTCTCAGTCCATGTGAGGCCTCAGTCAAGTTTTTCAGTAAATCCACTGCCTGTTTAGAGGTTTCACAAATTGATACTTCATAATCATCAACTAGTACTTCAGAATATTACTCATATTTGTTCCTATCCTGCAAGTTTATTTTCCTAATAAAAAATTATCCAGCCAAAACAAATGCTTGGGGGTAGAAGAATAAACTAAAGAGAAAGTACTGAGAAAGTTGCAAATAAAACTTCTCACTACCTCTCAAAGAGAGAATAACTTTGGTGAGATGATGGTGGGAATATGAAGGGGAATCAATTAAGTATAAACAACCTCAAAGTAAAGATAAAAGGTCAATCAAATGATTAATGGAAAGTTAAAAGAGGTAAGGATTAACAACAAAAAAATTATAAAAATAATCCTCAAAAAGGGAAAGATTAAATAAATCATAAGATACAGAATCTTATGCCAGTATGTTATGCAGAAGTGATTAAAGATATTCTCTATGGAAATCTTTTCCTTTTATGAAAATGTTTAAGAAAAATATTAATGTTTTGCACTTCAAGCATTGTTGATGCAGTGGTATAATGTTTATTCACAGTGTCACTGCAACTGCTGGGGTACAGATTTGTGTCCTGGGATGGCATTATTGTGTGCTGTTAGCTCTAAAGCAGTGGTGCTATTTTAATCTTTTGTTTACTACATGCATTTTTATTGGTTATTTTGTGAAACATTGGTTAATTCTATGAACTAGCATAAATATACATTAGGAGATAAAGACCAATTTAACCTACAGATTCAATAGTCATTCATTTTCAGATAAAGAATTTATGCACTAAAGCAGAATGTTAATCTCCAAGAATCTGCTCTACTATAATTTTATAGTGATTTATTTACTACATCTCTTTTTAATGAATTTTAAAAAGTTAGCTGTTCACATACAGCACAATGCACATAAAAAATAAACTTACCTGCAATGCAAAGTTCTTGTATATTCTGTCAACAACATACTAAAAGAAAAATCGATCATTAATTTTGATCAGTAAGAAACAAGTGAAATTTTTAACGTTATGTAAATGAACTTGTAAATGTTAATATAAGCAAACATTTTTCATAAGTATCATAAATATTAAAACTGTGTTTTGTATCATGCTTATTTGGTTTGGAAATAGCTAATATAAATCTGTTATCTTACATTTAATAAGACATTTTTCATTTCACTACTGCAGTGTTTCTCAATCATGTCAACCAAAACAATCTTGAAAGTTTGTGCCATGAATCTTGAATTATAAGAGATAAGCTATTTAAAAATTATTATGGAAGTTAAAAATATTTCCTATAATTTTTTATACTCTGCATTGTCTCAAGCAACAATTATCTGGGATAATAAGGATCAATTTTTATCTTGGTTAACTTTTTTCTCATTTTCATATAATCTCATTAACCCAAACCATTATATGTTTCCACTTAAAAACACCAGTATCATTTAATGCTAATATGTCAATTTCTACAAGTAAAAAAAGGCATAAATGTTGAACCTACACCCCAATTCAGTTAAATTTAAAAATCAATATTTTTCTGTTCCACCTGCCATTCTCTTAATTAAGTTTCATTTATGTGTTTTGACCTGTTAAGAGAGTTCCAAAATTTTGAAATTTTGGAAAACAAATGACTTTTCAGACTTGAATTTCACTATAAAAGATTTCATTTAAAAAATATGAAACTTGATTTCCTAATCTTATATCATGACTTCTACAGTAGGTATTGGCTGTGGTTTAATGTTCCATAACCCTAAAAATGGGCTAAAGTAAAAAAAAAAGGGGGAGGGGGAATACAAAAATTTACTTTCTGAGCACAACCTACTAAAAAGGGATTTAATTTTTAAAAAAACTGAGCATTTCTCTCCTTACTATTCCCTTATTCTACTTAACAATAAGTATCAGTAACTTTGGCCAGTGACAAGAAATCCTTCCACAGGAACAAAGTTATTGAGCAAATACAAATCTTCAGAGAAGCAAAAGTAAATCTATAGAATGCAGAATGAGCAATTTCAAAAGGATAACTTAAGTTTATTATTAAACATCAGAAAAAACCTTTTTAAACAATTGATCTTACAGTTAACAAAAATTGAAAAGTTCATTGAGCCAAGGAAAAAGGCAAACATTAGATATATGCCTACTTTTATCATCAATTATCCAAACAATGGTGCAGTCAATTATCCATGCTTAGTACATATTACAAGTTTCTCTAATATAACTTATTAGTCTGTAGATTGTGCTACTACACACAGAAGCATTGAAACATCCAAGTTCCTGTAGATTAACAAATGTTTGAGCAATTGGGTTTAGTTTCAAAACAAATCTTCTCTTTATATTCTTCTATTTATTCAACGTAATTTATGGATTTTTTTTTAAGCTGAGATCTAATATATTAAACTAAGGTTAGTCAAAACTAACCTTAGTTTAACTAAAATCTAGGATTAGTCAAACAGCAAGACTTCACATCACATTGTAAATTAAGGGAGCTGCTTGAACAGTTATTTGAATTGATGGAAGTTTTAAATATGCTTTTAACTTGTTCTTCAAACCTCTTCATAGCATGATCACAGAGCACATTATCTTTAATACACTTTATGCTTGAATAAGTGTGCATTATTTCATCCAACTGTGTAACATTTAGTTTATTTGTTCATAGCTTTCTCACAAATGTAGCCTGCAGCATGCTCACATTATACACAGCAGAGGCTAATTTGTTACATTTTACAACATTAGCCAGGCTAAGATTTCAAGTACACATAGGGAAGCTGTTTATCACTCAATCTGATGAACTGTCTTTGAAAATCTTCTCCTATGAGTGCAAAATAACATAAAAATGCTAAGTTGGAAAGATTGAAAATCAAACTTGAGAATTAAGGAAAAGCCCTCATGACCAAGTGGTTAGTGTACTTGGCTACTGATTACAGACAGCTGAATTTGAACCCTGGGAAGGTTTCTTTTCTGGTGCTGTCTTTCTGCGAGGTCTTACCTTCCTCACATCTCTCTACGGCATAGATTACAGAGAGGAACCCAGCCCATTGGTGCAAACAGCTGCTTGAGGAGTAATTTATTCTTTTCAGTAATATGAAATATTATCCTTGATTACAGCTTTTTCTACTGAATCCTTTTTATTTAAAATGTTTTACTACACCAGGGTTCTCACGCTTTTTTCATCACAGCTCTCACCAACTTCTCCAGATTTTCTCTCAACCTCTACTAAAAAATTTTCTCTTCTGTTTCCTATTAAAAGGTTGATAAAAAATTATAAACCCAGTTTTTTTTCTAACTTTCCCCCCCCTGACTTCTGTAAAAGAAATTGTATCAGACTAAACATTTGATCCAAGAAAAAGCTAAACATTAGAAATATTTATTCATTTAATCAATTATCCACATATCATTTATTTCATTTAAGTCAATTAATTTCAGTTCATTATCCATGTTTTGTGCAAATTACACATTTGAATTTTTCTCAACTTTTTTTGCCCCAATTTTCAAACCTTTAACTTCTCCACATTTTATGTAACCTGTAGAAATGCTGAACATTTATTAAAAAAATAAACTTTTCATTTTTAAAAAACATTTAAATGTACATGTTTAAATTCATTGCAAAAATACAACAATTTGTTTAAAAATACAGCAATAATTAAGAAAAACTTAGTATTGCATTTATACCCTTCACCTGTAAGATAATGTGGAAAAAATGCAATTTAGGATCAACATTCACTAGAACTTTTTTTTAAAATAAATCAAACTTTGCTCAAATACTTTTTAATGGTTCAAAAATAATTTAAATAGGTACTTACATCTATGGTAGTAGAAAACACTTCTCTAAATGTTAATGGGTTCATCATAGTGTACTGCAAAATAATTTATTTTTAATCAGGGACATAATATTGACAAACAATCATTAACATTTTAGTCAAAAATTTACTTCTTTAAGGTATGGGTTTCCAATCTTGAGGTTTGAAAAAATATTCCATCGGAATCTTCCCACTAGTATTTAGTAATATTTTTTCACAGTTTTTAACACCAATATTTAAAAGAACATTCATATGTTGTTTCTTGGTTAAGCTCTTATTTGCAAAGAATTATTCTAGAATATAAAATAGTGGACACCAATTTTTATGATTAAGTATTAGGTATGTAGCAAATGCATAATGCTCAAAATATGGCATGAACAGGACAACAAAAGATAATTCAAATTAGATTAGTGTAGTATCAGTAACAAACTAAAGGTGATTAATAATTACTCATGCTGGAGGGAAAGCAATTTTGTTAACAAATTTCTCAATATTCAACAATGAACGAAAAAGTGAGACTACCATTATGAAATGAATATACAGGGTGATTCAAAACTTATCGTTCAAATTCATGGGGAGGTAGGGAATACGTCAGGAAACCGATTTCACATAGGAAAGTATGTCCGCAAATGTACGCATGCGTATGTAGAGGGCGCTGTGTGTACCCAACCAGTGTACAGCTCGCCCGACCACTCCCGCTGTCATCAGCGATCGCTTGGCCACCCAGGTCACCTGATTTATCGCCCATGGATTTCTTTTTGTAGGGGGCCATGAAATACCATGTGTACGAGACCCCCGTCAACAGTGAAATGGACCTTGTTGCACGAATAGTGGCCGCCACAGGCATTGTCCGTGATATGCCAGGCATTTTTGAAAATGTTCGGCGGTCAATGCAACGGCGCTGTGAATCCTGTGTCCGTGTAAATGGTCACAATTTTGAGCATCTACTGTGAACCTGTACTTTACCTAGTTGGAATAAAAGTCACATTCGTTACCACTTAACTGTACTGTTTCCTTGTGTTCACTTTACTTGTCCATTTTGTTCATGTAGATGACATTTGCGGACATACTTTCCTATGTGAAATCAGTTTCCTGACGTATTCCCTACCTCCCCACGAAATTTGAACGATAAGTTTTGAATCATCCTGTATACAGAAACATATATTGAAAAAATGATAAAAAGTCACCAATAAACTCTGATTATCTTGTATAATATAGATGATGGTATAATAAATTTAAGATCTATATGGATGTTGGTCTATTTGCTATAACATGAGCACAGTCAATAAAGAGAACTGATTTATGGCAAAGTTGTAATTCAATTCCAGAAAGGGTAGAGTGACGTAGTTCATAATTGTAGAGAACTAAAAGACAACAGATGGTAACTATGTTACGAATTTGCCAAAGTTTATACATCAAGATTATATATCTCAATGTTTTGTAAGACTTACCCAAAAATGTTACATAAAATGTGCAAAATATCATTTATGTTGTTACAGTTATTTAACTAAGATATTGTGTGAATTATAACTGTAACAACAGAAATGATATTTTGTACATTTTATGTAACATTTTTGGGCGTCTTTCAAAAATTATGACATACATGACCTTAAAGTGAATTTTGGCAAATTCTTAACATAGTCACCATCTGTTGTCCTTTACTTCTCTAAAATTATGAATTTAAGTGTAACTCTACCATTTAATTTATGAAATTAAATTTGAACTTTCCCACAATTCACTTCTCTTTATTGACTGTGCTCATGTTATATCAAATGTACCATCACAAATCTATACAAGGGTACATAATTGTTTATTGTTGATTTTTTTATCTGTTTTACACTAAGCTTTATTTCACTTGAAAAAGATTTGAAGCCAACTGCTTTAAGGGATATTTTCCTTTCAGTAAATCACAAAACTGGTAATAGTGCATAAAATTAACACTTTTATAAACTATTTTTTCAATTACACCTTTATTTAAAATTTGTATTTATGCCTATTTTTACACAATACAAACATCAGAAGACCAAGAAGTAAGAAATTCCATTGTGTATAATATACAATTTAGTAAATTCTGAAAAATTAAAATAAAAAAAAAAATAGCAAATCATTAAAAGTCAGTAACCAGTTTTCACCACTTTGTATATCCTGTGTCTCACACAATAACTATGCAACATCATAGGATTATTTATTTAAACACAAATAATCATAAGAATGCAGTTTGAACCACCACTAACATATTACATTGTGCAAAAATGTGACAAATTTTATGTTCTGCTGTTAGGTAAAGATTAAAAAATTAAGAAACAAAATTATATGTATTCAGCACTATTTGACACTGTATTAATATGTAATAACTCTTAAGATTAGGACAGCAAATGTAGATTACCAAATAAAACTAAGAGGAAACATGAGACAAGAAATTATTAAATTTCATACATAAGGAAGGTGAAAGAAATAGCAAAAAGATAAAAGTAAATCTTTAAAGTGTTGGGTTTCTGAAACCTATATAAGTTACTGAAATCATCTCAAAATTATGCTATTTTATTCAAACTAATATAATTAAATTGCAATTTAAAATATTTGTCTACCTGTTAAAAATATCACTTTTTCAAATTTTGATATCCACGAAAGTGGCTGACATTTTAAAATGCCAATTTCAAGAGTGTGTTTTTGGTTCTAGTTTCGATTTTTTTTTTACAAAGATTATCATTGGTTTTCATTGTAATATGCATCTTAAGATACGAATAATTTTAGCAATAAGACTGTTTTAAAATCAAAGATGGCAAAATATATAGCAAAAGTACATACTTGCCCAATGATGAAACTTTAATCCCAAGTTTCAGTTTTCTCAGTTTAATTTTTGGAAAATGTTGCAAAAACATTTAATAAAGAATTGAAACACTTCAGAAAGAACTCCAACTGAAAATCTACTTCTGAACATTTGAATAAGGAAGTGCACAACTCTCAGGATGCCATCAAACAAGAGTATAAAAAAGGCATAACCAATCCTGGTATATAGCTGGCTTTTAGTGTCTTTTTCATGTGAAATCAAACAGGGTTTTATTTTAAAGTACGCAAAATTTCAGATATAAAAATATTAAGGCAAATACTGCATCTAGCCCATACTGGGTCTAGTGGTTACCTGACTACTGAACTAGTGGGCATATCCTTGTGTATGTATGTTTCATGAGAAACCATTATAAGTAGAGCCCTGTGAGGATAACAAAACTTCTATCCACATCCGCACCTGCAAATTTTTATCAGCAGGGTTATTTAATAACCATTCAGGTTTATTTGTCCAATTTATGTTTGCAAGTAAAAGAAATCAGCCTATCAGGTCTGATCTAAGGTCTAGGGGGAGGGGGGAAGAAGCGACAGACTCTGATCCCCCCCCCCCCCTCTTCAGAATATTAACAACAGAAACAGAGGCAGAAAACATTAAAAATATATATTACATGTATTTTTCAATAAAATTTTTCAATACCACTAAAATGAAGGGGAAATTTTATATTGGAAAGACATTCCGGCTCACCCTATTATAATTTACTTCGTTATTTTTATCCTATTATTTTTTTTTTCCTAGATCCAGCCTGGGTTTGGTTGTTTTACCTCTGAGTGTCACTTTTTTTGCACACAATGGACTAAATGGCCAAAACACAAGGAACCTGATGGCTCAGAGAACGTTGGAGGTGAGGGTACAATTGTTAGGAGACAAAGGTAGTCTTCTGTCAAGGCCATCCAGTGTGTTCTTTAACGTGCAGGATGGCCTTGACAAATGTGGCTCTCTGTGCCTGGAGTCAACATCACATCCAATGGATGGCAGCTTTCCCAAGCCAATAGATATCCCCTACCTGACAGGGGGCAGAGTGGGAAGTTTTGAGCATATAAATTATGAGTCTGGGTTGCTACTGAATGAGCTCCCCCACCCCAGGAAAAATTTGTAAGTTGCGCTGCATTTTTTTAAATAAAGAATAATGATTTCTTTTACCTTAATTTAAAATATGGAATGGCAACCTGAGAAATAGTTATGAAATTCATACACTTTTTTTTTAATTCTTTGTTATATATAAAATACTTTAGTTTGTAATTTTTTCTAATGTCCCCAGTATTGGTTGGTTTTGGCATTAATTTACCATCTGTGAAGATAAAAAAAAATAAGGATAAGGATATTGGAGGTAATTTTGGGTAGAGAATAACTAGGGTGAACTAAGACTAAGCCCTATAAAAAATCTTTTACTTAATTTGTTCTGTTTATATAAAAAAAAACATTTTTTTTATCTTTAACCAATGCAAATTATTAATCATTATGATACCATGTATTAAATATTTAAATTAGCTAGTAGTGCCTTCTTTCAGCAGGATAATGCACCACTGCTAGACTGCCCAGATTGTTCGAGGAACATGAAGACTTCCAGGTATTGACCTGACCTCCAAATACCCCAGACATCAATTCAATCGAGAATCTGTGGTTTGTGTTAGAACAACATATCCGATCTGCGGTGGCTCAACCATATAACTTACAAGAGTTAAAGAATCTGCTGGCAACATGCTGGTACCAGATACCACAAGACATCTTTAGAAATCTTACAACATCCATGTCTCACCAGATAAGAGCTGTTTTTGCAGCATGTGGAGAACCAACATCATATTAGGCAGGTAGTCATAATGTTTTGGCTCTTTGGTGTATTTATGGACACTTCCTCTCTGTGTGAAACCAAAGCCCATATGGCTGTCTCTGCAGAGGCTTCCTCATCAGATGAATCCTAAAATTCTTCAAAATTTCCTGTTCTTAATTTTTTTTTTTCTTTCTTGGAGGTTTACTTTCATTTTCATGCTCTTTGGAATTAATCTTTATTAGTGCTCTTTGGAATTAATCTTTATTAGTGCTCTCTCTTCTGGTTCTTTTTCTAGCTCTGTAAGAATTTTCAACCCTGTGTATTTTGGATGTAAGGAAGTTGCTAGTTTATGGAATAATGTTATGGCTCATTTATCTCTCAAAATTCCTATAGCTTTCTTCCTTGAAATTTCGGGAGACATTCTGTCTTCAGAATTAGCCTCCAACATAGCTAAAAGCTCGAGTTTCTATACTACTTCTAGATAGAGTATAAGCACTTAAGCACTTTCTCAAGGCTTCTAGTTCATCAGAAGCATCTTTGAAGGGAGTCAAAGGAAATGAACTCACCAGCATGTTTTGTGATAGTGTCCTTTAATTTTTCTTGGTTCTTCTCCATAAGAACCTTGAAGAATTGTGAATGCATTGAAGTGAGCTTATGAAGTTTGCTGTTCCATCTGGTTTCTACATCCTTCAGTGATTGATGTAAACAAATCTGATCTCTTGAATGTAGTGAGAGACAGCGACAAGAACTGATAATTTCCTCTACATTGTTATTTTCATCATCACTTTCACTTTGTGCCATTTGATGCAGCACATTACTCAAAATGTGAGCAGAGGAGCAACTAACTTCTGAAAACTGACAAATGTAACCAAAACATTTGCTCCTGTGACAGTTACAAACACAATTTTACCCATTTCTTCATACAGGTTGAATGACTTCGAAATTCGAATTCTGATCTAATATTGTCTCCTGTTTTAATAATCTCATTTCCAAATTCCAGTGTGCTTAAAATATGATCATGAAATTTTCCATTTGTAATGTAGTGCACAGTCACTCTCAAATAATTGTTTTTTCTGTAGGAATCACTCCACAAGTACAATGATGTGGTTCCACCCACATCACTGGAAGCCTTTTCACTTCATACAAAACACTTTGTCAGAGACATGTAACAGCATCTTTTAATGTTCTTGAAATTGTAGTTAGATTATGTAAAAATTTTAACTGCACCATGACTAACTATGTTGATAAGAAAGTGTGCTCTCTGCAAGAAACTACCCCATATACAATCTCAAAGGGTATAATGCTCTTGGCCATAAAAATTCATTAATTGTTTTGCAGCAGATGATTTCAATATCACAGACACTACAACTTTTTTTTATTCCAGTTTCCTCATTGTATAACTGGTTAAGCTCTTCTGCCACACACCACATTTGTGCTTAATAAGATTCAATGTTCCAGAGTTAGGTCCAGGCAAGTGTCACTTTTCCACACTTAAAACAACCAACCACATTTTTCACTTTATCATCATTGTTAAAAATGTAGCCACATGTTACTGACTTTGATTTAATTTTGCACACAAAATATAATCTCCTTATTTCAGTTTAAGTGATACTTTTTTCATTATTAACTTTGCCTATAATCTTACAGAAATATTGATATCCATATCCTTTATTTAAAAAAAAAAAAGCAGCAAAATGCACTTTAGCAACAAATATATGCAAAAAACAAGTTTATACTTGGACTGTTTATACAGGGTTTTCAAACTTGGTAAAACAGATAAATAAAAATTAATATCTGACTAAATGAAGTCACTAATAGCATTATCATTACCGCTAGAATATGCTGCATTACTTGTTGGAATTTTAAAGCAGCATCACTGGAACCAAAGAGACCATCCATTGGAAGACAGAAGAGCAGCTTATTTCATTTCAATTTGAGCGATAGCTTTTATAAAATCTGCCATCTTATGCACTACTTTGAATGTAACAGTTCCTTCCTGCCGATGCCCATACTCATGTACAAAATGTCACCAGCCTCACATGCATAATTTGTAATGTAGGCATTTGTTCCAAGAACAAAAGCTTTGAACATGAAATGTTGCATCAAAGGTCTGCCAAAGGTGTCAACTAAGAGAAGCACCAATTAAAAGTAGCTTTTCTATTAGAACTGGTTTTTCTAGTGCCATTTGATTGGTACATTTAAGAAACATTCTGCCATAAGCATGGAGCACATGTTCCTTACAGTTTATTAGAATTTTCTGTTTTTCATATACTGCTTAGGGTGTGTCAGTTTTTAATAAATAGCTAACACACGACAGCAAATAATTTTAATTCTAGATGAAAATTTGTCGTCATCAAGTTACATAGTTATACTTATTTCAAGGCAACAATGCAAACCTTCATATTTATTTTTAATGTCAATTTTAATTATATTTATATATATATATAAGTTTATAATCTGGGAAAATTTCCAAGGTAGTTAAATAGTATTACAGCTGTTACTTTTACCTGCAATTTAATAGCTGTTACTTTTACCTGCAATTTTATCCACTATCCGCATTGGGTTGGGTTGTTTTACCTCCGAGTGGCACTTTTTTGCACACAATGGGCTAAATGACCAGGTCACATGGACCCCGAAGGCTCAGAGAAGGTTGGGGGAGGGAACCCACTGGAACAGCTTTTGGGAGACAGATGGTAGCCTCCTGTCAAGGCTATCCAGCGTGTTCTTCAACGTGCACAGGGTATGGCTCTACCGCACAAGGGACCACAGCTTAATGTCCCATCTGACAGACGGCAGCCTTTCCAAGCTAGTCGGTCTATCCGCACTGACAAACATCATGGATCAAGAGTGATCTGAAACGTATCTATACATTTCCTAATATGAAGTAAAGTTTGATCTATCTTGAGTCTGTGGTGTATGACTGTGTTGATTGTTCATAACATTGAACTGCTGAGGAGCTGTGCCATGAACCAGCAATAACAAGCACAGGAGACAATGGCCGAGCAACATCAGCAAGCCGTCTATGCCACAGACCAAGGAGACTCCTAACTGTGGTGGCAACAAATTTAAGTATGAGTGTACTACAGCAGGTTTTCAACAAAACGGGAGGATAGTGAACCTTATATTACTATTTACAGAAATCCATAACATAAGCTTAACATTACCTTAACATTTTTATGCATGGTTTTATTTGCTATCTGCATTAATATTAATTTTTATTTATTTGCAGAGCGCTTTTAAATGCGGTTATCCACGGACATCCGCATCCGTGCAGAGATCTATAAGCCTAATAGAGCTTCTAGGTTATCTTCATCCTTTATGTAGGGAAGTATCAAAAAATTTTCAAATTAAAAAAAAATAATAAAACTTACAACCTGGTAGCCAAGTGGTCAGCATTAACTTAGCTACTAATCAAAGGGACTCTGGTTTGAGTCCTGGATATTTCCCTTCTTGTGTCCTTCATCTGTTGAAGTCTCACAGATCTATTTGGCATATTATACAAACAGGCTACTGTCAGACCTTTGTTGACAAGCAGCTGCTTGATGAGGGGCATTTTTTTTGTTTTGTACTATATTAGCATTAATGCTTTACCAACCAACGCATGAACAATGACTCAAACACTTCTTACACGTGAAGAGTTAAAAGACTGATATGGCTCTGCCAGAAAAACTGCATGAAAAGATTTTGAAATGTGAACAATAGAACTAGAAAGCAATGGATGGATGGTTAGAGTAATTGAAGATACAGGAGAAATTCAGAAGAACAGGATCTCTAGACAAGATAGCCTTTTAATCTTAGAGATTATCTGAGATTAAATACTGTTGGTCAAATTAATCAAATTATGAAGAAATTGTACTTACCACTCCAGCAAGGTGTTCTAGGACTTCTTTTTCTTCTTTTGATCTAACAGCTTGCATTCTAGATAAAGTTAGAAATTTATATGATAATTATTTTTAAAAAAACTAATATTTCAAGCAGAAACCTAAGTTTTGCAGTTCCATAGTTTACAAATATATTACCAACTCTACTTCTACAAATTTTTGAAAATTTAACTTAAACTGTAATCCCACTCTTGAAATGACTCCTTTCTTCAAAAAGTACAATAATGCAAAATGTTAAACAATAATACAAATGATTAAAACAATGATAAAAATCTATATGATTTAATTCAATTTCTTTTGCATAGTAAAGAAAAAAAATTCCCCCTAATTGCAGGACAGGTCATCTTACTCTAATGGTCATCTTAATTTTGAATAACTATGCAAGTTTATTTTCTCCCCTGAACAAAAACAAATTGTAAAGAAATTTTATAATAAATATATGTTGATAAGAATTAAAAAAGTATGCATAATACTGATTTAGAAGTTAAGATGTAATGACTCTTAAATGTTAAGTTGTGAATTTTCAATTATTTTTAGCAATGGAAGGGTTAAATATTGGAGTAACAAGTTGTAAGACAACACAAATCAGTGGCATAACAAGGTTAACAAAGGCCCAGGTGCAATTTAGCATGAAGGTCCTCTCTCATACCCACATGCCCAATCTTAAACTCCATTATATTGAAAAATGGCTCCTTGAGTCCCAGGCCAGCAGTGTTATCTTTGTTTTATGATATGTATGCCCCTGGTTGATAAAAATCATATGGTGGCATTGATTGAAATCATTTTAGAGATCCACTAAACTATGTAAGAAAAACAGGTAAGGAATGAAAGTGTCTTATTATTAATAAAAATTCTACAACTACAACACTGATGAGTGAATTTCTTTGAAAACAAAATTATGGATTTGTTACAGGAAAAATTTCATAAGGAATAAAACTGTGCCCTTTTGAGTAGTTTTGGGGGAAAAGATGTGGGCCATGCATGGGCTCAGGTGCATTGCATCCTCTGCACTTCAATGTTACATTACTAAAAATATATGCAGTAGTGAATTGTGAATTTTTATGTATAAGTTCAGAAGCATTATAAAAACAATGAAACGTACTTTGTTATAAAACAAATTACCTCAACTTAAGATTATCTGAATTAGCACATTTATATGAGGGATTTTATTCATTTTTGTGGAAGTTATTATCCTTTGGGTATATAGATGCTAGTGAATGCTTTTAATGGAATAGGTGAATTCATTCAATGGCCATTTGATCTCTTTCTTGGGAAATGGCAATACAAACAGAAATCTAGTCACACAAAGAAGTGTTTAGCATTGTTTCCTACAAACAAACAATTGAGGTTTAAGATGAGGAAGAAATGGTTGTTAAGAAGTGGTGCAGAGAATTCAATAATGGATGAGTTTCAATGAGGATCACAAAAGATAAAGCACATCCAAACTTATCTGAACACTGTGCAAGTTGGAAAGCTAGTTGTGAAAACTAAAGACAACCATTAACAGCAATTGTTTCTGAATTAAGCATTTCATGTGGAACAGTCCATAACATCATATAAGATAAATTGGGATATTGTAGTTTGTTGGATCCCTAGACATTTGACTGGCAATCATATTGCTCAGTGTTGTCATAGAACATCAGTATGCAGTGATAGGAAATGAGTTTGTGGAATACCATAAGGACTGTGATGAAATAGGAGTCTTTCACTTTATTTCTGAACAAAGGCAGCCAATGAGAGCAGAATGCAACCTTCAGTGAAACAATGCTTGGCCTATATATTGCTAATATTTCAATGTAGTATGTGACAAAGATATCAGTCCTGGCTCACCAGGTCCTCTGATTTTGTCATTTAATGGGGCATGTTTAGATCACATCAGGAATAGAGGAGTCTGTCAAAAAATTAAAAATGTGCATACTGGCTGGAAGAACCATAGCATCAGTGCTTTGTAACAGTGAAAGAACAATTCTGCTGGGGTTCATGCCACATGGAATGATAATGCTAATGCTTACTGCATGAAGCCATCTGTAAAAAATTGCTTCTTTCTCATGAAAATGCAACACTACAAATCATGCAAACTCAAAAACTTTTGTGGTCATCCAACAGGAAAACTCTTGAATAACCACTGTACAATCCAGACCTTGCCCCTTCCAGCTAACAACTTGTTCACATTGCTGAAAAAACATCTAGTACGTCCCCAATTTCAATCAAGGACTGAAATGCTAAGTGTAGTTCATTTAAGCTAGATTGAAGAGACCAATTTTAAAAAAGGAATTTATAAACTGTTTTTGTATTGGGATATGATCATCAATAGATATTGCACTTATATTGAGGAATGGTGCACAAAATGTAAAATACATTGCATATTTCCAAAATATAATGTATTTTACAGATGTACAAAATTTGGTGTAAGCAGCTGCTTCTGGGGATATTATACTATAACTTGTGGGGATATTATAAGTACAAAATCTGGTGGAAAATTTGTTACAGCTAAAGACAGTTATTTTTTTAAATCAGTCTACATATGTTAATCACAAGTTAAAATGATGGACTTAGTAACACAAATCAACAATAATCAGTACAAGGTAGGACCCTCATTGATAATAATACATACAGTAAAATCTTTGAAGAATGAAGAACACAAGCAGGCACTTTATTTAATATGGGGGAACAGCTACCTATGCTTTCTGTTGTTGGTTAACAGTCTGGGATTGGGTTGTTTTACCTCTGAGCAGCACTTTTTTTGCACACCTGGGCTATAAATGGCCACCAAAGGTTCTAATGTGCTATAAATGGCCACCAAATATAATGGCACCCCAAAGGTTCAGAGAAGGTTGGGGGAGACACGGGACCACAGTTTAACATCCCATCCTATGGATGGCAGCCTTTTCAAGCCCATCAGTGTTCCCTACCGATTGTGGGTGGAGCAGAGAGTTTTGTGGCAAAAAATCTCAACACTGACCCAGCTGGGACTTGAAACTTGGAAAAGCAAATCATGAGCCTGGCATGCTACCAACTGAGCCACCCCTGCCCCACAGTCTGGGATGAACATAAATGTATGTAAGCTGCTGTCATGACTTCAACATGTCTCAGTAGGTGGCAAAATCAGGGACCTGGTGGTGGTATTTGTCACATGCTATCCATGATGTTTGGTTACATATAACAATGTTTTAATGAAAGTTGACAATACCATCAAGAAACAGAAGTACAACTAGTCTGAAGATGGCATTTATGATTGTTTGGGTGATCACACTACTCTTGATGAAGTGGACAGCTGTGGTAGCAGACTGTACCTCATTCTCAGCCTTCCGATGCTTGGTATTGTTGTAGATACCTTTTTGCACCTTGTACCCATTGTTCTCACATAGTACACAATGTTGACAGTAGACTAGCAGTCCTCAAAAATTCTACCAAACTAGCTCATGTTCATTCAGCTAAAATTACTGATCTCTAAAGCATTGTCATCACACAAAGTATTGTTTTGTTATATATTGATCAAATCTATCATAAAACAACCAAATGTATCAAAACTACTTCTATACCTATTACACCATCTGCATATCAGTTCTGTTGCAGCCATATTTGCAATATTTTATTGGCAGTATGATCATTCATCATCATCATCCTCAAGCAGCCATGGGCTATGGAGGTCCAACCAGACGGTGCAATATAGTTCTTCAAGCAAGTCTGTCCTGAGCTACATCTACTGCACCAGGCCACTGCACATCAATTCTAATAAGGTCCTGTTTGACATTGTCTGCCCACCACATCCTTGGTCTCCCCCTCTTTCTGAAGCCTTTAGGCACAATGTTCATAACCTTATTCGCCAATCTATAATTATCCATACGGGCAACATGGCCAAACCAATGGAGTCTCTCTCTGCACAATATGCTGCTTAAAGGAGGTTGCCGACTCCTTTGCCTACTAACCTCATCATTAGTTATAAAGTTGAACCACCTAATGCCCAAGATACTGCACAAGCATCTGGTTTCCTGTTATGTTTACAAAGTGACCATGTTTCACTACCATAACTAATCCTAGAAAGAACCAAACTATTACACAGTCTAATTTTAGTCTTTAGGTGTATATGCCTATTTCTCCACAATCTCCATAGATCCTTAAAAAGCTCCGGAAGCAATCCCTATTCGTCTGTTAATCTCATGCCACACATCACCAGTATCTGTTACATAGCTTCCAAGATAATCAAATTGTGACACCTGCTGAAGACTGCAGCCATTCAGATTAACTGAATCACAGCCTGCCTGACCAATTTCCATTACTTCAGTTTTCTCTCTGTTTATAACCAAACCTATTCTAGTACCAGTTTCATCAACAGCTCGAATGAAAGAGTTCATCTCATCAACATCATCAGCATAACCTAAATCAGAGAATTTCATATGTCCAGACCATTTAAGGCCAAAATCTTTCCCCTTGCAGTGAATTTTGCATAACATAATCAATAACCAAACTAAAGAGAAAAGGAGACAAAATGCACCCTTGTCGAACACCAGAAGTAATGCTAAACCAATTGCTATAAGCCTTACCAACTCTCACACATGACTCAGTGTTATTATAGAGAGCTTTCATTATGTTAACTAACTTGCCTGGTATACCATATGGTCTCACAATCAACCACAAATTATGACGATCAACAGAGTCGAAAGCCTTTTTGAAATCAACAAGGCTAGCAACCAAAGGTTTCTGAAATTCTAAACATTTCTCAAGAATCTGCCTAAGTGAAAATATCTGATCTATACATCCCCTACCACTTCTGAATCCACACTGCACATCACACAATTGCCTGTCAACCAGATTCTTAATTCTATTAAGCACAATCATGCAAAGAACTTTCCCTGGAACAGAGAGTAGGCTGATACCCCTATAGTTATCACAAGAACTGCAATCACCTTTCTTAAAAATAAGGATAATAATAGCTGTGGTAAAAATCTTGGGATCCATGCCTTTATCATAAAAGATATTCAAAATTTTAGTCATCCATCTGGTAACCAAAACATTCCCAGCTCTAAGTATTTCCATAGTAAGTTTATCTACACCTGGGGATTTATGAAATTTAAGTTTAGAAATAGCCAAAATAACTTCAGATTGTGTTATAGGGCCAACATTAAAGCCACCAATGCATCTATCATCATTGCAAACAATGGGAGTAGAACTACCCACATTGTTTAGAACATCACTGAAATGCTCAGCCCACCTAGCCATAACAGAATCCTCACCTTCTATTACCTTGTTTATCCTTCAATCCCAGTATACCTGTCCGTTTTCTACCACACAAAATATTAACTATCTGGTACAGTTCTCTGCTGTTGTGTTGTCTAACTGTTTCCTCGGCTTTGTCAGCCAAGCTATCAAGCCAAAGATTCTTATCAGTAGCTAACTGATCCTTTACACGTTTATTAAGCTCTCTGTAATCCTTTCTATTAGGACTAGTAGGGTATTGATTAAAGACATTCCTGCAGTTCTTTCTTTCTGAAATAAGCTCAAGTGCCTTATCACTCAAATAATTCTGCTTCCTCTGCTCCTTTTCCCCTAAAAGAGTACTGTTAGTTTCCAAAAAAGACTGTTTAAAATGGTCCCATTCTTCAATTTCAATAGCAAGCAAACCATGACTGTCATAATAACTAAGTAACCTATCATGGTAAGCTTTAGCTGTAACTGGGTCTTTCAGAGCTTCAGTATTAAAGGTAAAATTTTTAACCCTAGCACAACACTTTTTAAGTTTAAGTTGCAAGACACTTTTAACAAGATAATGGTCAGATCCAATTTCAGCTCCCCTATATGACCTGGTATTCTTAACACAACTAGCACATTAGCTGTTAATTAATATATAATCAATCATATTCTTATGCAGCCCATCAGGTGAAACCCATGTGTACTTATGTATATCGCAGTGTTTGCAATAAGTGTTAGTTATTCTGAAACCATTAAGTTTACTTACCTATAGGAGATGTTGCCCATTGCAGCTACCAATACCAAAGGGCCTATCACCACTCCCCAAATGTCAGAGGCTGTACCAACTTTAGCATTCAAGTCACCTAGAAGGGTAATATCTCCTTTCTTGACAGAATTCAAAACATCCTGAAGTTGTCCGTAAAACCTATCCTTCTGATCTTCATTGGCATGCGTAACAGCAGATAACATTCAAGTCTTTAATACTTGTCTGAAATTTTGCTGTAAGAAACCTTTCATTAATGCACTTATATCCCAGAAGAGCATCACTAGCGTGTCTGCTGACAAGCAGACCCATGCCTTGGTGATGCTTATTGTCTTCCCTCCCTGAAAAAAGAAATTTAAGATTACTTTTAAGAATCTGACCTTTATTTGTCCATCTGGTCTCTTGCAGGCTGAAAATATCTAAATTATAAAGTATGTTATTAAAATATGCTACTTCTCAGGTGTATCCATCCATTCCATCAAGGTAGGGCAATATTCATGTAACCAAATAATTATAACCATTTTACTTGCTTTAAAATATTTTATGGTAAAGATACCATTCACTATGTTTAAAGCACTTTGGGCTATATTTAAAAAAGCTGGTATAATTGGGGAAAAAGACTTTCATACTGCTCAAAGCTTTTTAATAAGATAAGGATGGAGGAATCTTATATTTAGTAGTAAAGCAAATTGTTTAAGGGACTCAAAAAAAATAATATCCCCACAAGCAGCTGCTTGCCACAGAGGTCTAAGAGGATCCTCTCAGTTTATACACCATAGTAGAAAGTCTATGAGGATGGCAGGGCCTCAGCAGAAAATCAACACATACATCCATGCCTTGCCCAGTGCTCGAACCCAGGTCTTTGATCAGTAACCAAGCATGCTATCACTCAGCTACAGGAGAAAAAAAAGAATACTAAATTATTCCCATACTACTAAATTAGATTCTCAAGCACATCAATATTTATAAATAAATAAATAAATAAATATCCCCTCAAGCAGCTGCTTGCCTCAGAGGTCTGACAGGAGCCTGTCAGTTTACATGCCAGAGTAGAAGGTCTGAGAGGATGGCAGGACCTCAGCAGAATAAACGACACATTCATCCATGCCTTAACCCAGGGCTCGAACCCAGGTCCCTTAGATCAATAGCCAAGCATGCTAACCACTCGGCCTACATTGTTTCAATTTTGGGTCTTTTTGCATGCCAGCAGTGGAGACAAGAAACATATACAGGCAATAGGAGAGAACACAAACAACCATACATTCAATAGTACATTTCATTTTTCATTCAAGATGTAGAATTCAATAGTACACTAATTTTTCTCCTGTCCATTTATTTTTAATGTTCCTTTTGCAAATACAAATTGCAGTTTTTTTGCATTTTACAACTCTTGATAGGCCATGAAATTCTTTCATGAGATGGACATGGTCTATAAGGCCACTATTTGAGTAGCACTACTCTATTTGATCACCTAATGGAAACAATCCATACCACAATGCATTATACCTATGGTATATCATCAAGCATAAAAATGGTGAGACTGTTGGTTTTGTACCTCTTTTTAAAGACGTATTAAGAATGTAGAAAAATAGAAGACATAATAACAGTGATTAAAATACTCTTATAAAACTCTTATAAAATGAAATGTTGTGAATAGTGTATATATTCAAGCCTTTTGAAGGAAATAATATTTCTGATAATGTTAACTCTTAAGGATTGCATATTACAAATGCCTGTTAATTTATTTACCTTTTTATATGAAATTTTTCCCCCTACCTGTAATGTTATGTATTTTTATGTATGACAAGAGAACAAAAGCAAATCAAACTACATAAAATGTATTTGACAAAATATTCATCATAAAAGATACAGTGAAAAAAATATTTAAAAATTTTATGTGATCTTAAAAACTAACTTTGTGGAATAGTTTATAGAGAATTAAATAGGTTGGCTTTATAAAATGCTGCTAGATGCTGTTTTTATGCCAGTTGCAATGCAACACAATGGTATTATATACATATATACTGTGTTTTTAATTCTAAAATGCAAATTTTTCACACTTCATCAGGTTTGAATAAAGCTGAAAATTTTATTACATACATCCAGTGGCCAAGTGGTTACTGTGCTTTGCTACTGATCAAAGGGACCTGGGTTTAAGCCCCAGATTAAGGCATGGATGTTTGTGTTCTCCTACTGAGGTCTCTCCTTCCTCACAGACCTTTTATTATGGCATAATGACTGACAGGCCCCTGTGAGACCTGTGGCAAGCAGCTGCTTGAGGGGATATTTATTATTAAACTGAATGATTACAATTGAGCTAGTTGATCAGAGAAATAATCTTACAAAATGTAACTTTTAGGAAATGTGAGAAAAGTATAAATAGAGCCAATCGCTAGAAATATCTTATGCAAGTACCTCTGAAATAGATACAAGATATAGCGCTAAGTTTACAGGAAAATACTAAAGTTTAATGGAAAAGGTTCAAAATCTTGGCTTGTTAAATTAACAAAAATATTATAGAAGCTGAAGTGCATAAAATTATCCCACCCTCACAATTAGTAGTTAGGAAAAACTTTTTTAAATATCAAGAAATGATTGGTGGTGAGAACACACATTTCTTTATATTGCAGAGACCAATCAGATTTCACAATCCACTAACCTTTTAATAAATTATTGTGAGACTAAACTCTAACAAACTTCAGCAACTTTTTTTAACAACTTTCAGCAACAAAAGTAGTTTTTAACAACTTGCAACTTTTAATAGTATTATAAAAAAAAATAAATACCCCCTCAAGCAGCTGCTTGCCACAGAGGTCTGACAGGAGCCTGTCAGTTTATATGCCATAGTAGAAGGTCTGAGAGGATGGCAGGACCTCAGCAGAAAAATGACACACACAGCCATGCCTTACCCGGGGCTCGAACCCAGGTCCCTTAGATCAGTAGCCAAGCGCGCTAACCACTCATCCATGGGACAGCTACATATGTAATAAAATTATATATAACCATTATATTAACTTATGAACACAGGATCTCCTAATTATGTGCCAACTGCTCTACCAATTAAGCTAAGGTGGAGGCAGTTTCACATTTGCTTAATTAAGGTTATGAAGGAAGGTGACAGATATTGAAACATCACTTCCAAGAAATTCATTAGTCTGGATGCAACTAAGCACCATTTACACCTACTGGAAATACTTAATAATCTTGAAGTAACATTTATTCTTCATATTATTATTACAGCAGCATTTATTTATAACTATAAATCTGACAACAGTTTTTTATATTTAACCAAAACTGTTTCAATATATTCACTATGGAAACATGTTTTTAATAGAGGACTTATTAGCTATATTAACAAACAAAAACACTTACATACAAAAAATAGAGTAATGAGTATTAATAAAAGTTACTTACGAAGGGGACCTAAGCTGCTGTTGCCCAGGTGTTGGAACTGTCAATGTATAAATATCCAGTGCTTGTAGGGCATATTTCACAAGTCTGATGAAAACCAGTGTTTCTTTAGGCTGAAACTGCTTGTTCTGCACTAAGATAGCATCTGTAATATATATTAAAGTTATGATGAAACAAGTGCTTAGAACCTTTTTCCAAAATACAGAGGGTCTCCAATAAATGTTCAGGACAGGTATCAAAAATGCAACATCAAAAAAAAAAAAATTCTACATTGGACACTTTCTCCATAATGATTAATGTAAATAGGTGATGAACTGTGGAACAAACTTTCCCTGTGCAATAGAAACAGAATTTGTCACCAGGAAGTACAATAGAATTAGCTAGAAACAGGGACTACTTCACTTGAAACATGAATGCTAGAGTTTTAGTAATGTTGATGAAACATGAATGCTAATACAGATATAAACATCAACATTTGCATTCTGTGACATATTTTATCTCTAACCTATTGCTCATTTTAAGTGGAAGTGATAAAGGGAAAGAATATTTTGTACATATTTCAATGCATTTTAATGATTTTTTTTTACTTATGTTGAGAAGATGAATGGAGCTTGGTTCGTGAGGATGCTGAGAGAGCATGTAAAGATACTTGGGTTACTCATGTCTCCTCTTGAGTTAATGCAAAACAGTTAAGCAAGGAGAAAACAAAATTCACACTGTGCAAGAAAGAACAGTTTTTGAAGTTACTTAATATTCTAAGGTGGAGAGTTAATTTTAAGACTATTTTTGAATCTACATCATGATACACATAAGATTTTGTTCCTAATTTTTTGGTGAAATTAAGTACAGATATCATCTATCAGTGATCGTCTGTACATCTAAATTTATAATTTAGCACAGACTATAACATTAGAAATTTGAGGGGGGAAATGTTTTTTGCAACTATATTATTTTGAAGTGGCTTGCAATAGTGGCCAAAAATTGAACACTTGGACAAAAAATAAATCTTGCTTTCTTTTTATTTATGTGTGCTATGACAAAGTTGGAAATTAATCTTTGAGCTTAGTTACCATCTGATCACGTACATCTTCTGTATTTTTGTAATTATGGGGTATTTTTTTCAAGTATTAATGGGGTATTTTTTTCCCCATTAATACTTGACCATTTTCAACATAATTTCTACCTTCACTGCAAAAGTTTTACACATTTGTTTTGGATATATATTTTTTACCTTAATTACAAATTTTATGTTCATCATGAGCTAATGTTCTCCTTAGCCATCACTATCTATTCTGCTGTCACTTTGTCATATGTGATAAGTGATAAGGAACAGGTGACAAGTTTTTTAGGACAATTGACTTTGGGAACTTTAGAAGTGATATTTTTCAAGTACATCTCTGCCAAAACAAGTTAATATGCAACCATATATTTCTATCATCATCACTGTAATGCAGATACTTACTATCTGTCAGAAGTATTACTCATCTCATAACAGAGCAAATGAAACTTTGTATTGCTGTACTGGTTCTTTAAATATCACAACTGTAAAAGTTATGCTTGAGGAGCAACATATACACTATATTGCAAAAAGTGTCCAGACACTTTCATGTTAAGTGAATGAATAGCCACATTCAAATCTACCTACTTCGAAATAAAGTTTTTACGGAAAAAAGTTACTAGATATAAATTGAAGATCTCGGTCAGGCTCTCTAAATCTTTATTTTCTATAATATTAATCTAATATTTAAAGTGTTATGAAAACTGAAACATTCAAGTGAAACTTTTGCTAGTTTTGAAAATTTACTTCAAAAAGTTTAATCACAACTGTTATAAAAAGTTGTTCGCAAAATAAATGTAATATTTGAATTATGTGTAAGGATTTTTGAAGTTTACATCAATTTGGGGGGGGGGGGGATTTTTGGAAGTGTGGTGTGTGATAACATCTGTTGTTAAATATTATAGCTTCCATAACCCATTACATGTTAGATTAATATTATAGAAAATAGAGATTTAGAGAGCTCTGACCAAGATCTTCAATTTGTTTAGTGACTTTTTTTCCATAAAAAGATTATTTTCAAAGTTAGGTAGATTTGAATGTGGCTATTCATTCACTTAACATGCGAAAGTGTCCAGACACTTTTTGCAATATAGTGTACATTGCACTCAATAATCAAAGTCACCAGCCAGCAACAGCTGCAGCTTTCAGAATATTGTACAGAACACCAAGTAAGCATTTTTCCATTCCCACTGAAGTCAAGTTTAACAACAGACTAGAAATTTCAAACACCTCAACATAAGCTAAGGACTAACTGAATTTGTAAGAATTTTCACATTGCTTATGGTATACTAGAGTTATTTAACTACTCCTGATAACTTTCACATCCTCATAAACTTTAGCTGGGTTGTTGTTTTACCTCTGAGCAGCACTATTTTGCACACCATAGGCTAAATGGCCAGGTCACATGAACCCCGACGGCTCAGAGAAGGTTGGAGGAGGGGACCCACTGGAACAGCTGTTGGGAGACAGATGGTCGCCTCCCGTCAAGGCCATCTAGCATGTTCTTTAACATGCACATGGTATGACTCACACACAGCGCCACAGCTTAACTTCCCATCCAACAGATGGCGGCCTTTCCAGGCCCATCGGTGTCCCCTACTGACCATGGATAGGGCGGGGAAATTTGCAGAGATAAATCTCAACACTCACCCAGCTGGGACTCGTACCTAGGAAGTACAGATTACGAGCCTGGTGCATTACTGACTGAGCCACCCCCACCCCAACTTTAGCTGCTATATTGTTTTAATCAACTACATTTTTAATGCAGCAGTAGTATTATTGAAATTAACTTAAACTTTTGCAACGTAATTTTAAATTTAATATCCATTTCATGATCTTGAAGCTTGCACTGTTGAATTAAAAATGTATATTGCAGTTAAATACTGGAAACTTTTTCCTTACAAAATTATTTTTCTTACACAAAAAATAATTCACAATTTAAAGTATTCAAACTTGAATATTTCAGTGTTACACAAAAAGTTAAAAAAGATTTCAATAAATATTCTTACCTCCAGGCACTTTGCAGGATGCAATGCCCCATGTAATAGTTTTTACACCACAAACTAAGGTCTTTACAAGGCTACGGCAATCTGTCACAGTATAGTTTGATGCCTGTGAGGCTGGAAATCCAAACTTTGGCTGAAGGAAAACAGTCAATAAATTAAAATTTGGTAAAACAGTCAATAAATTAATATTTCCTATAGTAAAGCATACCTAGATATGCACTGAGATTAGGTTTATTAGGTACCCTATCTAGTAGTGTGTTGCACCTTCTTTAGCCTTCAGAACATTCTGAATTCATTGGGCATGGAACTTACGTGCTGGATGATTTATGCAAGAATTTTGTACCATGCAGAAATGATTGTGTCACACAGTTGCTGCAAATTGGATGCAACATGGTCTTGCTGAGAACAGCCTTACCACCTCATCCCAAAGATAAGAGGATTTATATCTGGGGACTGTGCAGGCCAATGTAGCAAGGAAAGCTTGTCAGCATGCTCCTGAAATCATTTCTGAGTAGGTGCATTATCATGCTGAACATGTCCATCCAAATGAGGATAAACTGTAGCTATTAAGGGATGGACTTAGCAAAAATGTTCAAATATGTTGTAGCATTCAGATGTCTTTCGATGGGTATCATGGGGCCTAATGTGTGCAATGAAAATATCCCCACACCATCACACTGCCAACACCAGTCTGTACTGTTGACACCAGAAAAGATGACTCCATGGCCCCATGTTACTTCCTTCTATCAGTTTGGTACAAAAGGAACCATGTTTCGTCCGACCAGGCTACCATTTTCCAGTCATCATTGGTCCAGTATCAATGCTCCTGTGCCCACTGACGAGACTTTCATGTTCTTTGCTGACAATATCAGCACTCACTTGGTCGGCAGCTGTTGTAGCCCATTTGCAACAAGGTCCAATAAATGGACCTTGTTGCTTGTTTGGAGATGATGTTCTGCACACCAATATTTAATTCTGCTGTGATTTGCCTGGTTGGGTTGGGTTGTTTTACCTCTGAGCGGCACTTTTTTGCACACCATGGGCTAAATGGCCAGGTCACATGGACCCCGAAGGCTCAGAGAAGGTTGGGGGAGGGGACCCACTGGAACAGTTGTTGGGAGACAGATGGTAGCCTCCCGTCAAGGCCATCCAGCGTGTTCTTTAACGTGCACAGGGTATGGCTCTCCCGCACACGGGGCCACGGCTTAACGTCCCATCCGACGGACGGCGGCCTTTCCAAGCTCATCGGTGTCCCCTACTGACCGTGGGCAGAGCGGGGAATTTTGCGGAGATAAATATCAACGCTGACCCAGCTGGGACTCGAACCTGGGATTTGCCTGGTTGTGGCCCATCTGTTCACTTGCACAATTCTTGCCAGTCTCCTTTAACCTCTCTGATCAACAAGCTGTTTTTGTCCACAGGATCGCATATCACTGGTAATTTTTTGCTTTTCACACCATACTCGTTAAACCCTGGAAATGGCTGTGACTGTAAAGGCTAAGAGCATGGGATTTGGGAGATGCTCGAATCGGCATGTGTAGCACCAACTATCATACCAAGTTCAAAATTGCTCAGGTCACTCGTTTTCCCCATTCTGATGCTCAATCCAACTATGATGCTCTGAGACCTGGTCTACCTGATTTATACTGCACACTGCGCAACGTATTGTGTGTTAGAATGAACCAATTTATGTGATGAGGGATAGTGTACCTAATAAACTGGCATCTCAGTGTATATTAACAGATGTAAAAAAAGAAAAAAAAAGTCATTAAAATGAAACCACAAAACCATTCAGTGCATAAGATAAAAAGACCAGATAGGTACTTTTGGATTTGGTAGTTGCAAAACAATGGGGAACATCTCCTACAAGTAATTAAACTTAAGAATAACACATTCTACAAACACCATGACATTTATAAATACACGTGGATTTCTCATGATAGTTGCATAGGAATAGGGTAGATTATATATTAATAGCAAGTGAGTTAGCTCTGTTAGGAATACCAAATCTTATAGAGTAGCCAAAAGTTGGGTCTGACCATTACCTTGTTAAAACTGTCTTGCAAATGAAACTCAAGAAATGTGTTAGGATTGAAATAATTACCTCTAAAATTGAAGCTCTGAAAGACCCAGATATAGCCAAAACTTCCATGATAGATTACTTAGTCATTATGTCAGTCATAGTTTGCTTACTAGTGAACTTGAGAATGGGACCATTTTAAATAGGTTTTTTGAGTGATACTTATTTTTGAAAGAAATCTGCAAATTGAAAGGAAAAAATGCCAGGTAGGCATTAAAAAAATGCAAGTTCATTTCTAGTGATTTTTGGAAACTGATCAGTTTCCAACACTTAAAGGGTTAATCAACACCTTACAAGTCCTAACAGATGCCATTACAAAGCACTTAATAGTGTGGAAATGATCAGTTGAAGACTGATAAGAATCTTTGGCTTGATAACTTGGCCAGACAATTAATGTTCTGTGTAGAAACAGACAGGTATAGAGAGATTAAAGGATAAACATGGTAAAGTTATTGAAGGTGAGGATTCTGTCATGGGAAGCTCAATTGAGCATTTCAGTGATGTTCTAAGCAATGTAGTTCAGTTGTTTTACCTCTGAAAAGGACTTTTTTTGCATATAATGGGCTAAATGGCCAGGGAACAAGGACCCCAAGGGCTCAAAGAAGATAGGGGGAAGGGTATTGAACATCTATTGAGACAGATGGGAGGTAGCCTCCCAGCTAGTGTGTTTCCTTAACATGCAGTGTATGGCTCTCCTGAACATGGGACATGTGTTAACAACCCCCATCCAATGGACAGATGTCTTTCAAGCCCACTGGTATTCCATACTGACTGAGGGGAGGGTGGGTAGTTTTGTAGATATAAATCTCAATGCTGGCCCAGGTGGGACTCTAACCTGGGAGCTGCAGATTACCTGCCTGGCACACTACCGACTGAGCCACCCCAACCCCAACAATGTGGTTAAATTATTGACTTCAGTGTTGGCCCTATATCACAAGCAGAAGTTACTATGCTATCTCTAAGTTAAAACTACATAAATCCCCAGAGGTAGACAAAATTACCACTGAAATGCTTAGAGCTGGGAATGTCTGTTGTGTGGCTAGCTAAAATATTGATTTTTTTTTAATGATAAATGTGTTATACATAAGGATTTTATCAGAGCTATTATTCCTATTTTTTAAGTGACTCCAGTTCTTTTGATAATTATAGGGAATTAATCTACTTTCTGTGCCAGTAAAGTTCTTTTCATTATTGTGCTTAACAGAATTAAGAATTTGAGTGATGGACAATTGTATGATTGAACAGTGTGGGTTCAAAAGTGGTAAGGGCTGTGTAAATCAGTTTTTTTCACTAAGGCAGATTCTTGAGAAATATTTAGAGTTCCAAAAAATCTGTGGTTACTAGCATCATAGATTTCAGAAAGGTGTTTAACTCTGTTGCCAGTCGTAATTTGGGGTTGATCGTGAGATTGTATGTCATACCTGACAAGTTAGTTAGCATTGTGATGATTCTCTATAATGAACTTTGAATAATATAATCTTTGGACAAATCTCTCAGTTTACCTTGGAACTACATTACAGATAATAGCAAGTGAGCTAGTTCTGTTAGGAATACCACATTATTCTATATTACTGTTAATTACATTACAGATAATAAGCAATTAATACTACATTACAGATAATAGCAAGTGAGCTAGTTCTGTTAGGAATACCACATTATTCTATATTACTGTTAATTACATTACAGATAATAAGCAATTAATACTACATTACAGATAATAGCAAGTGAGCTAGTTCTGTTAGGAATACCAAATCTTATAGAGTAGCCAAAAGTTGGGTCTGACCATTACCTTGTTAAAACTGTCTTGCAAATGGAACTCAAGAAATGTGTTAGGATTAAAATAATTACCTCTAAAATTGAAGCTCTGAAAGACCCAGATATAGCCAAAACTTCCATGATAGATTACTTAGTCATTATGTCAGTCATAATTTGCTTACTAGTGAACTTGAGAATGGGACCATTTTAAATAGGTTTTTTGAGTGATACTTATTTTTGAAAGAAATCTGCAAATTGAAAGGAAAAAATGCCAGGTAGGCATTAAAAAAAATGCAAGTTCATTTCTAGTGATTTTAGGAAACTGATTAATCAGTTTCCAACACTTAAAGGGTTAATCAACACCTTACAAGTCCTAACAGATGCCATTACAAAGCACTTAATAGTGTGGAAATGATCAGTTGAAGACTGATAAGAATCTTTGGCTTGATAACTTGGCTGACAAAGCAGAGGAAGAAATTAGTGTAACAGCTGAGAGCTGCACCAGACAATTAATGTTCTGTGTAGAAACAGACAGGTATAGAGAGATTGAAGGATAAACATGGTAAAGTTATTGAAGGCGAGGATTCTGTCATGGGAAGCTCAGCTGAGCATTTCAGTGATGTTCTAAGCAATGTAGTTCAGTTGTTTTACCTCTGAAAGGGACTTTTTTTGCATATAATGGGCTAAATTAAATGGCCAGGGAACAAGGACCCCAAGGGCTCAAAGAAGATAGGGGGGAACCAGCGATACCAGTGATGCTCAATATGCAATAAACAGAAGAATATGGATTGCTGCTGAGAATTTTAAGCATCAATGGCATAAAATGCTGAGAATTTTAAGCATCAATAGACTAAAATTACGTTGCATAAGAGTTGGTTGATTCTTTCTATGGTTAGGTTATAGTGGTGAAACTTGGACATTTTGTAAGCAAGATAGCAGGAAACTTGATGTCTTTGATTCTAGATGCTAATACAGTATCTTGGGTATTAGGTAATTTGACTTTGTAAGTAATGATGTCGTTAGGCAAATGAGTCAGAAACCACCTCTAAATAGCATATTCTGCAGAGAGAGATTGGTTTGGTCATGTTGCTCATATGTGTCATAGAAAAATGAATAAGGTGCCTAAATGCCTCAGAAAGAGGAGGATACCTAGGATGCAGTGGGAACATCACACAGGACTTTGTTAAAATTAGTCTACAGTGGCCAGATGCAGATGTAGCTCAAGATGGATGCATTTGGAGAATTAAATTATACATTCTGGTTAGTCCTCAGTAGCCCACAGATGCTTGAAGATTTCATATTTATATATATATAGCCCCAACTGGGATATGCAGATTATGATTAATGATCCTATAGATTATTACAAGGTAAATATCATTTAGGTAGAAAATTTAGAACAGTTAAGATTCAATTAGAATGGCATAAAAAATACTTAGAGTTTATCTCATACTGCACTGACTCAAACAATTTTATAAAATAAACTACATATGAAATTTATTAAACCAGAAACAATAGCAGCCATTATATGATTCCAATTACATGAGAAATTTAATTAGTAGCATAAATATAGACAATGAGTTTGATTACATGGCACTGTATTCTGAGAATTACAGAAAATCACATACTTTAATGCCACCATTGATCATGCATGATCTGTTGTCCCTATTGTGCAACAATTGCCCTATAGTGTACTTTCCACGGTAGTAGGCTTCTGCAAAGCACTGTGATATCCAATTGATCCCTTTCCTCTTCACATGCTTTCCATAATCCATCAACAATCCACATTTACCCAAAGCCAATTTCAAAATTCCAAATGAGCAGAGGTCCAGTGCAAAATATTCAGTGACTTCAATGGTGTCCTAAAATGGTAGCGTAAATTTCAATATTTTCTCCCATCTGAAGATATGTGCACATACACACTGAGGTGTGTTTCAAAGCTTTGTCTTGATGCAATCATAGTATGTTAATGTTCACACCATACAAGGCAGTCAATGCGTCACAGTATATTAGCTCCAGGATGTTTGATGGAAGTTCACTTGCAATTTTTTTTTCATCTCACTGATTTACATCGTGTTACAGCCATGCCCAGCAATGATTACAAAACCTTTGGGAAAACATTTGGCACATTCTCTAAACCACTTGTGATAGCATGTTTAACCAATAATATATTGACCATAACCTGTTACAGTTGTCTAAATAGATGTATCTCTCATACAAAGTGGTCACATTTTTTCCACATTGCCTGCCTTATGGCAATAAATATACTTATGCAGCTTATGGCAATTGGCTTATGGCAATACTTATGCAGCTTATGGCAATTGGTATGCTGTCCTATTATGAAGCAGCAACTTGTAGACATGGGTCTTATATGTGCACTGAAATCAAAGATTGCCTCGAATGAGGTAGTGAATAGTCGAATGGGACACCATGATTTCGGTGACCATTCACTGGGGTGCATGGTTTTGTCCAGTGACCAAACATCATTGATATTATGGTGTGCAGCTGGGAATCATTATTTTATTTTTTTTTTTTTTGATATACCTGCAATTGAATTTGGTAGTTCATCTCTTATGTGCTACTTTACAAATATAGATTACCTTTCAAGAAATTCTAAATCTCTGGCTTTGTACAGCTTTTTAATTTGTGACTGAATACTGAGCATCAAAAAGGGAATATATCCCTCCTGAAACCTGTCGATCCTTGGCATCATCCTTATGGTAAGAAGAGGTAACAATCTCAAATATTATAGAAACACTTTATGAATGATAAGAATGAATTCATAAAGACAAAATTTACCCTAGGAAATTAAATGTGGAACAAAAGTTAATAAGGAGATTAATTTCTCCTGAGAGCAGTGCAGGAATTGCAGCACTCATACTGAGGGTAAAACTTTTTTCAGTTAAAAAAAACAAACCCGGGGGGTGGGGGGTAATTATCAGGCAAAATTTTTTAAAATTTGGGTTCAACTCAGGTCCTAATTAATGTAATCTTGTTTTTCGAATTTGGATTGAAATTGCATTCATATAAAAACAAATCCAAATCATCATGGTGAGAACTACCTGTGTTACTCTAATGTAACACTGCATCCCACATCTTGCATCAGAATATGCATTGCAACACCTCCCTCCAAGATTTTTCTGCTTATTCTAAATATTTAAATGATGTTCAAGGGTACAAATCATGGTGAAATAAGTAAAATTGAAAATGTCACACCCTAGTAATACTGCAGAAAGATAAGCATATAATAATAGTCCACATCCCTGTGTCTGTTGGTAATACAGTCGAAGTCAACTGCAAATGCATGGATGGTATTGGTAGAGAAAATCTCAATGCAAGTACAGTGAGGACTAATCTAGAAACATTAAGATTACAAAAAGGATCTTAAAACACAGTGCTATATCAATTAAATGTAATTTAATGTCTATTCGCTGTAAATTCCACAATTTCAATGTGGATTTGCTTTTTAAAACCAACTTTACTTGTCTAAAACATTTGAGTGCACTTAGTTCACAAGAGCGCTGGTTTATTAATTAATTGTTCAGGAGTCTTGTCTTAGTGTTCGATTTAGGATTAGTTTCAACTTATATGAAGGAGTTGTAATTGGCAGCTTCTGGTTTTTCAGAGTGTGGTAATAGGCTTCAGGCTTGTAAATCCTTGTGATTTCTGCAAAGGTGGTTGCTGTTTTTGCTGTCCATCACTTATCCCCCCTTGGAGTGGGACCTCCTTGACGAGGGGGGGGGGGGCTTACGGTGCCTCTGAGAAGTTGGGCTCGGATCGCTGGCACTCTGGAGTTCTTGAAGTCTGGTGGCCCCCGGTAGAGGGGGCATGTTGAGGGCTGGCGGACTGGTTTGGAGTGGGCTGGTCTTGTCGGCTTTTGACTTGTCCCCAGCGAAGCTGGGGGTTGCAGCCCCAATTGAGGGACCGGATCTGAAGGTCACGGACGGGGCTTGGGGAACCGTCTTCTGTTGGTCGGCATCGGGGAGCACCGCGGATTGAGTTGTGCGCCTCTTTGTACACTCGTCCGTGGGCTCTTCGATGTGGTCTCGATGATATCGAGGTGGACAGACGTTCACTGGGGAGCTTCAGCACGTTCACAATGGAGAGGTAGAAGTTGGAGGCTCGTGGCCGGGAGTAGCTAACCTGGCCAGCGGACTAATCGATGGAACAGCCAAACTAAGAGTCCCACGGAATTAGATTTGGCAATATATAGCTTTTGCAGTGGAGGAACTTGGGTTCCTCTGTGAAGTGGGGTCCATGTGCTGCAGTGATGTAAGCCCCGGTAGGCTAACGGCTTTGTCGGGGTTGTGGGAGGGCTGCCAGCTGGGTTCATTGGGTTACTGGCCAGGTGTCCCCGAAGGGGCCTCGGCATGGTTAAGGCCGAGACGGTGAGCGAGCTGTGGGTGCCTGGCTTGATGGAGAGGTTGAAGGTCATGCTGAAAGGATTGGAGTCCCGATTAGGCGTGGCCTATCGATGGAAGTACCTAGGAACCTCTGCTGCAGAGGACTCTAAAAGATAGGACTTCTATTTATTTTTCTGGCTCAAAATTCTAAAGATAACCTTTTTTATTTTATATGTTGGCAATTATCTGGACAAAATTCAGTGAGTGTTGAGCAATTTCCTAGGCACTACTCAAAATTTCAAAAGATCCCACTCTCACTGCACCTTAATGATTATATCTTCAGGCAGGCTATAAAACCCAAGCAGTGCTTATCTCTTCACATCAGGTCTTCTCCCGCTGTAGGTCCGTGGCCCCGTGTGCGGGAGAGCCATACTCTGTGCACATTAAAGAACACACTGGATGGCCTTGATGGGAGGCTACCATCTGTCTCCCAACAGCTGTTCCAGTGGATCCTCACCCCAACCTTCTCTGAGCCTACAGGGTCCATGTGACCTGGCCATTTAGCCCATGGTGTGCAAAAAAATTTAGCCCATGGTGTGTTTTGCACCATGGTGTGACCATGGTGTGCATGCCGCTCAGAGGTAAAACAACACAACCCGCTGTAGGTAGGCAAATGTTAAGGCAAGCTTAAAAGGACAGGTACCTTTTTAGTTTATAGTGGTTTCAGTGACAACTCCCTTATGGTGATATGCAATCACAGTACAGCGGTGCACCGGGACTGTCACGATTTTATATTTGTTGTCCATCACTTGTTAAATGGTCAATGAAGGTGTTCTCTGTGGTAGTTGGCTTTTTATCTGGTATAGAGTTCCAGTGTTGAGTTTACATTTGGTTAATAAAAATTTAAAGTTTTTTTTGCATTAATTTTCCTTTAGTTAATGACAGTGCATATGACTGGGCTTACTGCTGACCACATGAGCACCAAAACGAGCTTCAATTGAACAGTGATTTTCATGGAACAAAGATCACAGGCACACTAAAGAAATTTACACAAAAATAACTTTTATTAACAAATAATGAACTCTATGTTGGACCTCCATACCTGATAAAAAGCCAACTATTGCAGAGCACACCTTCATGATGCAGTGATAGAAGCCAAAAATAGAAACCAGGAATCACTTTTTCAAAAATCCACAAGTATTTACAAGCATGAAACCTGTTTCCACACTCTGAAAAACCAGAAGCTGCCAATTACAACTCCTTCATATAAGTTGAAACTCTAACCCTAAATTGAACACTCGACAAGACTTAATAAACTGGGGCCCTTATGAACTAAGTGCACTCAAATGGTTTAAACAGGTGTAATTGGTTTTCAAAAACAAATTCACATTAAAATTGTGGAATATACAGTGAAACTGTAGACATTAAATTACATTTAATAAAGGTTCTGCCATCCTCTCAGACCTTCTACTCTGGCATATAAACTGACAGGCTCCTGTCAGACCTCTGTGGCAAGCAGCTGCTTGAGGGGGGTATTTATTTATGTTTTATTTATAAGCTTGGCACACTACACACTGAACCAACCCTCTGTTCCAAAAATTTAATTTACTAAAGTTTGAAATATAACTGGAAATGCTGTCATGGCAAGTCAAAAGCCATGATATTTACACAAATATTACAAACTTAATTTTCCTTTAAATAAAAATCAGGCTGCTGAATCCAAAACTAACAGTGTTACCACAGACACAGTAAGCAACATCTTTTAAACACATATTTATATCATAATCTCTTTTCATCCACAAAACTACTATTAAGTATTAATCAGATAAAACAGCATCTAAAGCAGGGGTTCTCAACATGAGGTACGTGGTAAAAATTTTTGGGGTATGCCATGAGAGTTCAAAGGTTGCTAGATCTAGTAACAAAGTCACTAAGTTGGCATTATTATACTATAATAGTTTTATTTATCTATATAAGGGGTATGCCAGTTACATATCCAGGAGTTACCATTCCAGGGAGTATGTGAAGCATAAAAGGTTGAGAACCACTGATCTAAAGCAATAAGGTATAGAACCAATAATATTCTTTGCATTAAACACTTTATAGTATTTTAATGCAAAGAATTTTTTTGGGGTATGCCTCTTAGTCACACTTCATAGTGTTTTAATGTATATATAAATATATATTTTTTCAGTTTTTATAAACTAAAAACACATATATATATATGCAACTCATGATTAATTTGGCTATTTTACATTTTCCAATTGAAACATATGTACTGGCATACCAATACACACACACATACACACACACAGAGAGAGAAAGATATAGCTACTATTTATGTAATGATCTTATTTTCTGTATGAGATGTTGCAAGTCCTGCAGTGCTCTCAAGAGCAATTATGCTATTTATTAACTTTAGTTAATCTATTTTCTTACATAGGTTTAGAATATGGATATGAATTCTGTGTCTTTATGAAATGAATTCCATACCTGATAAAGAGCCAACAATTGCAGAGCACACCTTCATGATGCAGTGATAGAAGCCAAAAATAGAAACCAGGAATCATCTTTTCAAAAAACCACAAGCATTTACAAGTTTTGCCATCCCATGGCCGAGTGGTTAGCACGTATGGTTAGTGATCTAAGGGACCTGGGTTCGAGCCCCAGGTACGGCATGGATGTATGTGTCATTTTTCTGTTGAGGTCCTGCCATCCTCACAGACCTCTGTGGCAAGCAGCTGCTTGAGGGGGTATTTATTTATTTTTCTTTTTATTTACAAGTTTGTGTCTTTATGAAATGAATTCATAAAGACATAACTTTTCCTACCATACGAGTAGTAGTAAAACACATTACATTAAATTTTACTTGATATTATCAAAAATTCAATGTTTTTCACTGCAATATATGACTAAACTTGAAATATGAAATGGGTGTGAAGCTTTTGCCTCTGTATGCACTAATCTTTATTGGCAGCTTTTTGAACTTCAGTAATTCAAATATTAACAGTACAGTGAAAACAAAAGAGCATTTGACAAATTTACATTCTGGAGTTCATTTTTAAATTTCATGTCTTTAATGTAAAAAAGAACTGTAAACACAAATACAAACCTTAAAATATACTTATAAATGCACATTTTACAAATAAATAGGGAGCAGATCTTAGAGTTTTCAGGACTACCTTTTCTTCCCTGCTATCTAAAAGGCCTCCAACAGGAAAAGATGAACTTTTTGTATCTTCTTTAACTTCAGGCTTGATTTCCGAAAAACTACTTTGGCTAATATTCAAAGGTGGAGCTCCAGGCTGAGGAGTTGGTGGAGTTGGTGGTGGCTGATTTATCACTGCAACAGCAATATTCTGAGCAGCAGCAGCAGCTGCTGCTGCTGCAGACTGAAATTGCTGTTGCTGTTGCCTACTAAGAAAAAAAAGTGCACCAAGTTAGAGGCACATATACACACACAAAGGAATGTATTACCAAAGTTAAGCATGTCAAATTTTGATTTTCATTACACTTATTTGTGCTGAAATATAATTCAGATGAAATTATAGTCTCTCCTTTATTAACCTTCGAGCGGGCGCGCTGTCGTAAATTTTACGACAAAATTACTTCTGCGCAATTTGTGTTTTTCTTGAAATAATTGACCTTTAAATACAATTCTGTACTTTGAACGATGTATTATGGGCAAATAGGTGGTGATGTAATATACCAGGTATTTACCATTTAGTCTCAGTTATGACGTATTAGTGTCAAGATGGCTTGACGTAAACTTTACAACGCGCGCTCTATCATGTAAGTATAATATGTTATTTTATTTTCACCTTTCCATTCTTATATTTATTTTTATACTATTATATTTATTTTTATAGAATTTGCTACATCATGTCGACTCAAAGACCATTGTCAGAAGTAGAACTTGAAAATTTAGTTCAAAAAATGTTTGAAGAAGAGGAAGTAGAAGAAGATAACACAAGTGTTTGTGAAAGTGATCTTAGTGAGGAAAATATTGAACTTGACGATTTAGTTAGTGTTTCTGAACAAGACATTTCGGATGATGAACAGGAGGTAGAAATTTCTGGCGATACAGTTGACAAATTATGTGCCGCGTATACGGTTGCCAGAATTACAAGAAGATGGCCATGTACAATATTCTTCACTTTGATGAATATTGCTGGAGTAAATGCATATATCTTATATTCATATTCTAGACCCAAGGAAAGCAAATTTCGAAGAATATTTTTAAAAAACTTATCACTTAGTATGATGGAAGAACATCTGAATTTTAGGTCAAAACTGAAAAACCTACCATCAGATATTGCAGCATTTTTAAAAATGAAATATCCACAACCCGAAGCAGAAGAAATTGATGCACAAGAGCCTCTTCCGAAACGTGGAGTTTGTCGTTCATGCGTGATGGAGAAAAAATGCACATCAGCATCTATGAAATGCAGCAAATGCAATTTGTTTACCTGCAAGTGCCATTCCGTCACTGAAACCGTTTGTTTGAATTGTAAAGAGAGCAGCGATTTGCTTGAAAATTAAAATTATAAATATATATCTTTTTATTTTATTTTTCTGTGTTTTACAAACAAATAAATTACTTTTTTGTCAGTTTTTCTGTTAATAATTAATTAATTTAAATTTTTTGTGTTTTTCAAAGAAATAAATTACTTGTCTTCTCAATATTTGTTTTAATAATATATTAATAACCATATTCCATATTTATAGTGACTAAACAGTAACAAATACGTCGGAAATACATTCGATGTCGCTAGTCGTAAAATACACGACAAGCGCCCGCTCATGGTAAGTTATATAGCGCAACCACTCGAAGGTTAATGTGAAATACATATACATACCATACTGATTAGATAATAAAACAACTTTTTATTAATAATTAAGCTATAAAATTCATCGCTGCCTTATAATCACTGTCAATCATAGAACCCTTCTACTCTAGTGTATTGCATTCCTGCATATACAGAGCAGTTACCACCAATTATGCATATCAGATGTCTGCTTCAGACATTCACTAATTCTTGCAACTAATCCACATGTAGATTCAATTACAGTATTGATTTTGTGAGGAAGAATGGGACAATTTTAAACAGGCTTTTTTGGAAACTAACAGTACTCTTTTAGGGAAAAAGGAGCAGAGGAGGCAGAATTATTTGAGTGATAAGGCATCATCATCATCATCAACATCCTCAAGCAGCCATGAGCTACGGAGGTCCAACCACACCGTGCAATTTAGTTCTCCAAGCAAGTCTATCCTGAGCTACATCTACTGCATCCGGCCACTGCACACCATTTCTAACAAAGTCCTGTTTGACATTGTCTGCCCACTGCATCCTAGGTCTCCCCTTCTTTCTGAGGCCTTTAGGCACACTGTTCATAACCCTATTCGCCAATCTATAATTATTCATACGGGCAACATGGCCAAACCAACAGAGTCTCTCTCTGCACAATATGATGCTTAAAGGAGGTTGCAAACTCCTTTGCCTAACCTCATTATTAGTTACAAAGTTGAACCACCTAATGCCAAAGATACTGCGTAAGCATCTGGAATCAAAAGCATCTAGTTTTCTGTTATCTTGTTTACAAAGTGTCCAAGTTTCACTACCATAACTAACCCTAGAAAGAACCAAACTATTATAGTCTAATTTTAGTCTTTAGGTGTATATGCTTATTTCTCCATAGATTCTTAAAAGTCCTGGCAGCAATCCCTATTCATCTGTTAATCTCATGCCGCACATCACCAATATCTGTTATGTAGCTCCCAAGATAATTAAACTGTGACACCTGCTCAAGGGTGCAACCATTCAGATTAACTGAATCACAGAGTGCCTGACCAATTTTTATCACTTTAGTTTTCTCTCTGTTTATAACCAAACCTACTCTACTACCAGTCTCATCAACAGCTCGAATGAAAGAGTTCATCTGATCAACATAATTCTCTAAAAGGGCTAAATCATCAGCATAATCTAAATCAGAAATTTTAGTATCTCCAGACTATTTAAGGCCAAAATCTTTCTCTTGAAGTGAATTTTGCATAACATAATCAATAACCAAGCTAAAGAGAAAAGGAGACAAAATGCACCCTTGTCGAACACCAGAAGTAATGCTAAACCAATTGCTACAAGCCTTACCAACTCTCACACACGACTCAGTGTTATTATAGAGAGCTTTCATTATGTTAACTTGTCTGGTACCATATGATCTCACAATCAACCACAAATCATGACGATCAACAGAGTCGAAAGCCTTTTTGAAAGCAACCAAAGGTTTCTGAAACTCTAAACATTTCTCAAGAATCTGCCTAAGTGAAAATATCTGATCCACACATCCCCCTACCACTTCTGAATCCACATTGCTCATCACGCAATTGACTGTCAACCAGATTCTTAATTCTATTAAACACAATCATGGAAAGAACTTTACCTGGAACAGAGAGTAGGCTGATACCCCTATAGTTATCACAAGAACTGCGATCACCTTTTTTGAAAATAGGGAAACAATAGCTCTGGTAAAATCCTTAGGAACCATGCCTTTATCATAAAAGATATTCAGAATTTCAGTCATCCAAGTGGTAACCGAAACATTCCCAGCTCTAAGCATTTCCGTAGTAATTTCATCTACCCCTGGGGATTTATGTAGTTTAAGTTTAGAAACAGCCAAAATAACTTCAGATTGTGTCATAGGGCCAACATTAAAGCCACCAATGCATCCATCATCATTACAAACAATGGGAGTAGAACTAACGACATTGTTTAGAACATCACTGAAATGCTCAGCCCACCTAGCCATGACAGAATCCTCCCCTTCTATAACCTTACCTTGTTTATCCTTCAATCCTTGTATGCCTGTCCATTTTCTACCACACAAAACATTAACTATCTGATACAGCTCTCTGCTGCTGTTGTGCTGTCTAACTGCTTCCTCGGCTTTGTCAGCCAAGCCATCAACCCGAAGATTCTTAGCAGCAGCTAACTGATCCTTTACATGTTTATTAAGCTCTCTGTAATGCTTTCTATTAGGACTAGTAGGGTATTGATTAAGGACATTCCTACAGTGCTTTCTTTCTGCAATAAGCTCAAGTGCATTATCACTCAGATATTTCTGCCTCCTCTGCTCCTTTTTTCCTAAAAGAGTACTGTTAGTTTCCAAAAAATTCTTCTTAAAACAGTCCCATTCTTTCTCAACTTCAGTTATAAGCAAACCATGACCCCTGTCATAATGACTAAGTAACTTATCATGATAAGCTTTAACTGGGTCATTCAGAGCTTCAGTATTAAAGGTAAATTTTTTAACCCTAGCACAACACTTTTTAAGTTTAAGTTGCAAGACACTTTTAACAAGGTAATGATCAGATCCAATTTCGGCTCCCCTATATGCCCTGGTATTCCTAACAGAACTAGCCCATTTGCTGTTAATTAATATGTAATCAATCATATTCTTATGCAGCCCATCAGGTGAAACCCATGTGTATTTATGTATGTCGCGGTGTTTGTAATATGTTTTAGTTATTGTGAATCCATTGAGTTTACTTACCTGTAGGAGACGTTGCCCATTGCAGCTACCAATACTAAAAGGGCCTATTACTCCTCCCCAAAGGTCAGAGTCACTACCAACTTTGGCATTGAAGTCACCAAGAACAAGGGTAATATCTCCTTTCTTGACAGAATTCAAAATATCCTAAAGTTGTTCATAAAACCTATCCTTCTCATCCTCATCGGCATCCTCAGTGGGAGCATAACAGATAACATTCAAGTCTTTAACGCTTGTCTGAAATTTTGCTGTAAGAAACCTTTCATTAATGCACTCATATCCTAGAAGAGCATCACTAGCGTATCTGCTGAGAAGCAGACCCACGCCTTGGTGATGCTTATTGTCGTCCCTCCCTGAAAAGAGAAATTTAAGATTATTTTTAAGAATCTGACCTTTATCTGTCCATCTGGTCTCTTGCAAGCTGAGAATATCTAAATTATAATGGTGGAATTCTTGTGTAAGGACATCAAGAGAAAAAGCTCTGTGCAGAGTCCTCACATTCCAACTACCTATGGAGAGAAAATGGTTAGTGGGATGTTTAAAGAAACTATGTTTATGGAGAGAGGAAATGCCGGCAATATCAAACAGCCCCCTAATCGCAGACATGGGGCAAAGACCCGTTCCCCTACCACTAAAGGCTGAAGCCATCTACACTGGAAGACTTCCTCCATTGTCCAATGTAGAATTTGACGATGCCAATAGAAGCAAAGAGTTCAGGTGCCTGCGATGACCTTTGCTCAGGATCATCCACCAGCTGATAAACATATCCTGTGAATCTATTCACTTGGGGCTGTCAACTCACAAACAGAAAACACAGTGGAAGATTTTCCCTCCACAGAAGCCCACCAGTGCAGCAAAATCAGGATCCATAATCAAGCTCAGAGCTAGTCCTAATAGAAAACATTACAGAGAGCTTAATAAATGTGTAAAGGATCAATTAGCCGATGATAAGAATCTTCGGGTTGATGGCCTGGCTGACAAAGCTGAGGAAGCAGTTAGACAGCACAACAGCAAATAGTTTAATGGTTTGTGTGGTAGAAAACAGACAGGTACACAGAGATTGAAGGATAAACAAAGTAATGTTATAGAAGATGAGGATTTTGTCATGGCTAGGTGGGCTGAGCATTTCAGTGATGTTCTAAACAATGTGGTTAGTTCTAGTCCCATTCTTTGTTATGATGATAGATGTATTGGTGGCTTTAATGTTGGCCCATAACACAGTCTGAAGTTACTTTGGATATTTCTAAACTTAAACTTCATAAATCCCCAGGGGTAGATAAAATTACTACGGAAATGCTTACAGCTGGAAATGTTTTGGTTACCACTTGGATGACTGAAATTCTGAATATCTTTTATGATAAAGGCATGGTTCCTAAGGATTTTACCAGAGCTGCTTGAGGGGGTATTTATTTTTTTTTATTTTATTGTTATCCCCATTTTCAAAAAAGGTGATCGCAGTTCTTGTGATAACTATAGGGGTATCAGCCTACTCTCCGTTCCAGGTAAAGTTCTTTCCATGATTGTGCTTAATAGAATTAAGAATCTGGTTGACAGTCAATTGCGTGATGAGCAATGTGGATTCAGAAGTGGTAGGGGGTTGTGTGGATCAGATATTTTCACTTAGGCAGATTCTTGAGAAACGTTTAGAGTTTCAGAAACCTTTGGTTGCTTTCAAAAAGGCTTTCGACTCTGTTGATCATCATAATTTGGGTTGGGTTGTTTTACCTCTGAGCGACACATTTTTTGCACACCATGGGCTAAATGGTCAGGTCACTTGGACCCCGAAGGCTCAGAGAAGGTTGGGGGAGGGGACCCACTGGAACAGCTGTTGGGAGACAGATGGTAGCCTCCCGTCAAGGCCATCCAGCGTGTTCTTTAACGTGCACAGGGTATGGCTCTCCAGCACACGGGGCCACGGCTTAACGTCCCATCCGACGGACGGCGGCCTTTCCAAGCCCATCGGTGTCCCCTACTGACCGTGGGCAGGGCGGGGAATTTTGCGGAGATAAATCTCAACGCCGACCCAGCGGGGACTCGAACCTGGGAACTACAGATTACGAGCCTGGCGCGCTACCGACTGAGCCACCTCCGCCCCCATCATAATTTGTGGTTGATTGTGAGATCATATGGTATACCTGACAAGTTAACATAATGAAAGCTCTCTATAATAACACTGAGTCGTGTGTGAGATTTGGTAAGGCTTGTAGCAATTAGTTTAGCATTACTTCTGGTGTTCAACAAGGGTGCATTTTGTCTCCTTTTCTCTTTAGCTTTGTTTATTGATAATGTTATGCGAAATTCACTTGGAAAAGATTTTGGCCTTAAATGGTCTGGAGATACTAAAATTTTTTATTTAGATTATGATGATGATTTAGCCCTTTTAGCGAATGATGTTGATCAGATGAACTGTTTCATTCGAGCTGTTGATGAGACTGGTAGTAGAGTAGGTTTGGTTATAAACAGAGAGAAAACTAAAGTGATGAAAATTGGTCAGGCAGGCTGTGATTCAGTTTATCTTGGGAGCTATGTAACAGATAATGGTGATGTATGGCAAGAGATTAACAGACGAATAGGGATTGCTGCCAGGACTTTTAAGAATCTATGGAGAGTGTGGAGAAATAGGCATACACACCTAAAGACTAAAATTAGACTGTATAATAGTTTTGTTCTTTCTAGGGTTAGTTATGGTAGTGAAACTTGGACATTTTGTAAACAAGATAACAGGAAACTAGATGCTTTTGATTCTAGATCTTACGCAGTATCTTGGGCATTAGGTGGTTCAACTTTGTAACTAATGATGAGGTTAGGCAAAGGAGTTGGCAACCTCCTTTAAGGAGCATATTGTGCAAAGAAAGACTCCATTGGTTTGCCATGTTGCCCGTATGGATAATTATAGATTGGCGAATAAGGTTATGAACAGTGTGCCTAAAGTCTTTAGAAAGAGGGGGAGACCAAGGATGCGGTGGGCACACAATGTCAAACAGGACCTTATTAGAATTGGTGTGCAGTGGCCTGATGCAGTAGATGTAGCTCAGGACAGACTTGCTTGGAGAACTAAATTGCACGGTCTGGTTGGACCTCCGTAGCCCATGGCTGCTTGATGATGATGATAATGATTGTTGTTTTGAATGTGCTCATTGTAATTGCTGTCTCGTAGTGTCATTCAATGATAGACCCTTGTGCAAAATTGAATGACTACAGTGAAAGACAGGAAGCAAGTGTCAAATGGAATTATGATGCAAATCTTAAAATCATGGTGGTGAGTGAGGAAGAAAGATTACACTTGTGTTACTGACAGAAAATTTTGCATTACTGAAAAAAGGCAACAAACACAACTTATATTGCACATTCTACAACAAAGCTGTTTTTCAGGCTTAAAACAACTTTATGATGAACCTGATATATGATGTTTAATTTGTTAAAGAGATGCATAATAAAGGATTTCTAATAATGAGAGTTACCTGGTTTGATTATAAAGAAATTGTGAAAAATTTAAACATACAAGAAACAGAATTTACAGCAAATTTTGGATGGTTTAAGAGGATGATGAAAATGGATAGCTCTGAGGTGACACACAAGTTTGGGAAAACGTTACAAATTTGCACAGAAAAAGTTAATTTCACTTCAATGCCATGCTATAGAAGCATGGGTAATGTTGGGATAGGCAATATATTATTGCTCACAATAAGGGAGAAAAAAGAAACTCATTTGTGGTTTTTTCACAAAAGTGAAAAAACAATGGAAAATGAGAAATTTAGGGTAGTTATTATGCTTACAGTTTTGGCAGATGGCTAAAAACTTTCCCCATTTGTCATTTTGAACAGGAGAAACAATGCCTTAAGATAATATACTTTCTAAAATGATAGTACAAAAGTTGGATTAAGGGTTGGGTTGTTTTACTGAGTGGCATTTTTTCCACATAATAGACTAAATGGCCATATAACAAGGACTCTCAAATGCTCAGAAAAGGTTGGGAGAAGGGGACCCACTGGCATAGATTGGAGCCTCTCATCAAGGCCAACCACCATGTTCTTTAATGTGAACAAGATGTGGCTCTCCTGTACCAGGGACCATGATTTAACATCTCACCTGAAGGGATGGCAGCCTTTCCAAGCCCATCAATGTTCCCTTTCTCACTGAGAGCAGGGGTAGAGGGGTTTATTGGAGATAAATCTCAATGCTGTCACAGTTTGGACTTGAACCTGGAAACTGCAGATTACAAGCCTGGAGTGCTGCAAACTGAGCCAACCACAACCTCATGGATAAAACACTTCTTTTGGATTGGGTAAAAGCTGCTTGGAGAAGACAGTCAGAAATGTTAAAAAAGATTGATGCTTGTAGCTGCTGCATTTAGGAGAAATCTAAATGAAAATGCTAAAAATGAAATACTTAAATTGAACACAGATATTGTTGCCATACCTGGAGTTATGACTTCTCAATTGCAAGTTTCAGCTCTCTTAGTCAATAAGCCTTTTAACATTTAAAAAAAAACACCCAGATTGCCTTCTAAATAGTGACACATTCTTACACCCACAGAAAGAAGTAAACCATCAATCAGCCTGTGTCATGGTTCACTACTTTATGCTTAGGACTTCATATCTGCAGAGAGTATTATACATGAAATTAAAGAAATGCTGCATTTCAAATACCATGGACGATTTCTAGGAATATTTTGTAGAAGTCCACTCTTAAAAAAAAAATACCTAGAAGTACCCCATATGAAAAAGACACTGAATAAGCATTAAAATGCAACAAACTTGAATTATCTTGGGGAGAAGTAATTTATTTTCTTGAAATTGTGGGTGGAAAAAAATTAGCGAAAAGTAATTTCCTTAGGTTATAATTTCAATGTTCAATCTCCTTAGAAATTAACTAGAAGGATGCATATCGCCTCTGGCACATATGAGCATCTTGTTTTCAAAGAGAAAGAAGTTTTTCCTCTACCTACTGTTTCATTCCTTAAAAGTTTTAACTTGAGCTAGCAGATAATGAGATAAATGCAAATAGTATTTTATTAGTAATTATACAACATAAAAGTATTCATCTTTTAATTCTTAAATCTAAAATGCTGCATTTCCCACATCTCTCTCAGAAAAGTGGGTAGATTATTACTGTCAGTGAAATATCTGATAAAAACTACTACCAATTGTTCAAATTTCTGTTCTATATATATATATTATTTTGTAAAACTCGAAAACAGCTCTGCCATTTCATCATTTCAGTGATCTGTAAAGATATATTAAAACTGCTAAGTATTTTAAAAATGTGAATTATATTTCATTAGTACCAATCAAACTGAAAAAAAAAAATGTTTCCTATTATCATTTTCATTTGTTTCCAATCAAAACTTCATGAGGTTCACATTCCATTATCGTAATTTCAAATTTCTATCATTAATACATCGTTGCAATATTCACTTGAAATTTGGGAATTTTCAATCTTTTTCACCATTAGAGTGCACAATTATAGTTTTCAAAAGATTTCAAGTGTGAATCATAATATTTTATCAATTCCTACATAACCCTAAAAAGAACTTTTCATTTATCTCTAAATACAATTATCTGCTAAAACAAAAAAAAAGTGTTTCTCCTTCACCCCTGGGTCTGAGAGGTCAATTCATTGTTGTCAATGGAAACAATATGCATTCACATTCCACCACCAAAATTTTAAATTTCTATATTACATTGTTTGCAATATTTGTTTCAAAATTTTCCACCATTAGGGGGTGCAATTATAGTTTTTGGAAGATTTAAAAATTGTGAATCATAATATTTTACCAATTCCTATCTAACCCTAAATACAATTATTTGTTAAAACTAAAAAGGTATGTTTTTCCACCCACTCTAGGTCTAAGGGGCCAACTCATTGATGGCAAAACTTCATGACCTTCACATTCCACTACCAAAATTTCAAATTTCTATTGTAAATACATCACTTGCAATGTTCGTTTGAAATTTTGGAATTTACCTTTTTTATCTACTGCTAGAGAGCATATTTATATCTTTAGAGAGATTCTGAAAGTGCATATTGTAATATTTCTTCAATACTATACAACACAAAAAGAATTTTTGATTTATCTCTGTAAACAAAAAAGTCCAATGTCTACAGATGGACAGAGCGAAACTATTATCTCATTTTCTTTGAAAACTTGATAAAAATGAGCACCATTCAGTTTTTATTATTTTCTGATATTCTCTCTTTTATTAATAAGTTTGTGTCTATAATAGCATACAATATAAAGAAGAGTAATGTCATGCATTTCTGTATGTTTTAAAGTGTATCAGAGGAAACAAATTTTACTCTAATTCAGCATGAAAATTTGAGCCTAAACTCATATTTAGTATTTACAGCCATAATTCTGGCAAACCTGAAAACATCCTTTGTACAGTGATTAGTCTCTTAATGATTCACTCCAAAACCATTCAAGGGACCTGTAGAAAAAAAATCTATTTTACTCTTCAAAGAATATCAGTAATCTTTGCTGGTTGTATTTCATTATAAACTCAATCTAATCCAGTCATTTCCAACAATGTTTAAGAATTTGTGGTGGCATTTGGTCTGTCAAACAAATAACAGGTTTCAACTAGTTTTATGCAGAAAAATTAATTTTATTTCCATGAAGGATGAATGAAATTCTTAGTAAAAGGGGCATTACAAAATAATACTTGGCAAAAGGGAGCATTAGGAAATACTTGGTAAAAGGTGGCTTTTTTTCCTAAGTCCCCAAAGCTGAAATGTGAGGCCTATTCAGCTGTCAAAGAGGTTGGGAATCACTGATTTTATCACTTACTCATGGAATAATCCTATATTTAAAAAAATGAGCATTAAAATTTGTACTTACCACTTTTGTATCAGCACAGGTAACTGCAGCTTAGCAATTGTTTTAAATTTCAAAACAAACACTTCAAGCATTCTCATAAGTAATTCTCTGCCCTATAATTAAAACTTATTAAAAATTAGAATATACATGAGTGCTATGTATAAACAAATAAACTTTTTATCTAACTTCCTGCTTAAACATTTCAAACACAATTTTACTTTAAATTTCTGTTGAAAACTCTCACTAAGAAACATCAGAAGGCCCAATCATCTCTGATAAATATGGAATGCTTGCCTTTAAGACAAAATACTTTGCAAGTTTCCAACTTTAACACCCTCTAATAAAATTCAAACTAATAAATAATTCAGAAAATATCAATATTAGTATCCATTCAATATAAAGAATTTTTTGTTTATTTCCTGTAAACAAATATGTTTCTCCATATCCTAGTGATGGATTTCTGCTTTGGATTATTACTGCAAATATGTTTACTATAACAACTGCCCATATTTTAGCTTCAAGTATTTCATTCATAACCTAACAATCAATCATAAATTATGTGTACCAACAGAGTAAAAAATCATGGAATCTAAAAGCCAGTAATTAAAGGATCTGGAAAGTTGAACAGTTCTCAAGAATCTCCAAGTGAAACAAATTGGTTTATGCAATGTATTTTTGACATCCATATACTGAATGTATTTTCCATCTACTTCAAGTTTAATTTCATTGAGCATAATTACACTAAGAACTTAGGAATAAACAGAAAGCAGATTGATGCCTCTATAATTATCATGAAAATTATACTAAAGATAAGTATAATTCTACCTATAATAATAATATTAGTAAAATGCATCTATTATAAAATATATTCATTGCTTCAGCCAGCCATGTAACAAACTCATAAACTATGATTATTTCTATACTAATTTTATATTCCCCTTGCAACATGTTTAGGTACAATTTTAGAACTGCCAAAAAAACTTCAGATCATAATGGGTGCAATACAAAATAAGGCAAAAAAAAAAAACAGTAAAATCTGTCAGCTAAAACTCAATGAGTGCAAAAATTACCATAGATATTTATGAGAGAAGCTTGAGAGGAAAATGAACATTACAAGATCTGGATATTTATTCCATGGCAAAAGGCTCCTGTCAGACCTCTGTGGCAAGCAGCTGCTTGAGGGGGTATTTATTTATTTAATCTATGATAATATAGTGACAAAAATTTTAGGAAAGGGAGAATATTACATGTAACATATAATTCAATGATTACGTTTAGGGAATTCATTGATTTTATCATTTATCATTATCCTGTTTATGCATTCATTATTCCCTTTGAAACTTGCAACACTTGCCAACTAGAGAGAATTGCTTTGAGAATTAAATTCTAGTTATAATAAAAGCAATTTATGTTTGAAAATATAATTCTTTTTTAATTTAAATATATTTAAATATGCAATTTGATACTTACATTTCCATTTTCTCTATCAGATCTACTTCGAATGCATTCCACAAGATTTAGAAGCAGCTTGCATGACATAGTTTGGATAGAAGTTGGCAATGACTCGTCATGAACATTCTTTGAAAATACAGTGACTGCTGAAGATAGCTCTTTTAGAGGCAGATGCTGGCGTACATGATGAACAAGATCTGCCAGCGTGCTGTATGCAAGTGGCCTGTAAGACAAGATCTTCAGTCACTATATTAGAAAAATACTTAAAATCTAATATAAGGAAGGCCAGTATTTTAGTGTTTCTTTTAGTGAAAAGATTAAAAGTTTTTTGGATTTTCCTAACTTATTAAACATTAAAAAAGTAAAAATTTAATTTTAAAACTTGTTTTACTGATAATGATTACTTACTGACCATTTTTTTCACAACTCCTGATGCATTTACAAATCCCAATAGTTCTGCAGTGCCTGCATGTTTTGCATTTATTATTTAACAAAATTTCACAGTGCTATGAGCACAGTAAAATATAGTATAATATTAAGCATATCTAATATGCTTAGGCCACTTTTCTGTCTGATTGTACATCTATTACAACTCAGATTTAATCTTCAACCATTTGATAGCAAATTCTAAGTGGCTAGTTATACTTCTGTCTTAGCAATTAGGTAAGGTGAAAATAATCCACCTCCTGGGCTCAAACTCAGGATCTCCTGATTACACACCAGTTGCTCTACCATTTGAGCTAAGGCAGACAATTCACACTTGCTCAAGATTGTGATGGTTGTGCTGTGAAGCTTTTACCATGTGATTCTAAGTCTCAGGGAACTTGTACACAATTTACATGAATGAAAACCAATTTTTATAACCACATTGCAAGTAATATACTTTCAGTTATTCAGATGCTTAGCATCAAAGCTCTGGATGTAAATAACCTCTCAGCTGCAGGGCAGCAACCAGTTCCATGAGATCAGTCCTATCAAACCAGTTGCAAATTGGTCTATCCAGAGCTTCGATGCTGAGCATCTGAATAGCCAAAATTATATTACTTGCAATGTGGCTATAAAAGCTTGGTTCTTGTCAATATAAATAGCACATGAGCACCCCAAAACTAGAATAACATTGCAATGGTGTTGCTATGAAGATTTTACCATCTTTCTTAAGGTGTGAATTGCCCTCACCTTAGCTCAAATGGTAAGCAACTGGTAGGTAACCAGGGCTTGATGAGTGGATGTTTTTTACACTTGCTTAATTACTACACATGAATATTACTGTAGTGAGCTTCATTCCTTCCTAGATTTGCATCTTTTTTTTAAACGTAGTAAACCACGACCAAAACACTAAGTAGTTATGAATATATGAGGAAACATACACCAATTAGACTGTTTACCATACTTGGATGCTTGAAATGACAAATTAACAAATGTATGTGTATGGCCAAAATATTTCCCCAATGAAATAGTTTTGAATGCATGTATGGCTGTAATATCAAAGTGTTAACACCGCCTCAGTAAATATATATTTTTAAAAAAAACTGTAAATATTTAACACTGAAGTGTCTGAACAATTTTTGGAATACAGAATATTTGATTCAGCTTAAAAACACAAGAGGCCTGAAAAATTTTTAATGATTAAGCATTCTGTAGTTTAATTACAATTCTTTCAAGTGTCTAATATCTTTGGGCAATTACTGTTCTGGGTAGGGCTACCAAAGCAGGCATGCACTGCATGTCAGCAGTTAAATACTCTACCAAAAATCCTTTAAACTCTAAAACACGTTTTTGTACAAAAACTTCCCAACTTAAAAATTGAATTTTCTGTATTAAAAGCATCATTTCCCAGCTTATAAAAACTTCTTGTAAGTTTTTTGTCTATTAATATCTATTTTATTTTTTATTTTCATCCTCATAAAACATACACACCTTTTAAATTTTCTTTCAACAACGAACAATGCAATCCAGAGTTTGCCTCTGAATAGCAAAGAGGGGAAAAAATCACCTTTTTAGTAATTAAAGTTTGGTGATGTGGAGACATGATGTCCATAAAGGAGCTGCAGGGGTGAGGGCAGAGAAAATCGGAGAAGACACAATAAACCCTGCAGAAGAACAAATACAACAATCTCTATAGGTTGAAAATGTGGGAACATAGCTGTCGGCTTTCATGGATTTAAAATTCTAAATTTGTTACAATAACTCCTCATGAATCATTTAAACATGCAGAGAACTGTTGGCTATGGAGAAATGATTTAGTAGATTATTTTATGAAAGAATGTAACCATGATGTTGTTTGAGGAACACTGTTAGTTGCCTGAAGGCAGAGGTGTAGCTATGGGGGGATGGAGGGGGAGTCTCCTCCCAACATAAATCAAACTTGGCAAAATTTGAAGCCACTTGGTAAAATTCAGGCAAGATGTAACTTTGTTAAATTGGGATTTTTTCTGTAAAATTTTGGTGAGTTGGCAAAATCTAGGGGAGTTGGCAAAATCTAGGGGAGTTGGCAAAATCGAGGCAACTTGGCAAAATCTAAATGTTTGAAAAATTCGAATTAGCCAGGTTAAAATACAGAAGAGTTGTTAAAATTGGGATTGTTTTTGTAAAATTAAGGAGAGTTGTCAAAAAATCATAACAACTTGGCAAAATTCGGTTGAGTTGTAAAATTATAGCGAGTTAGCAAAATCGAGGTAACTTAGCAAATCTAGGGAAGATGGCAAAATTCGAAACCACTTGGTAAAAGACAGGTGAGTTGTGAAAATTGGGATTGGTTTTGTAAAACTGCAAAATAGTTGGCAAAATCGATTCAACATGGCAAAAAATGAAGTGACTTGATAATACTGAGGTGAAATGTACTGATGTATACTGAGGTAAAATAAGGATTTATCTTTTTGTAAAATTATGGCATGGTGGCAAAACCTAGGCAACTTGGGAAGATCTAGGGAAGTTGGAAAAATGAAAACTACTGGAAACTGAAGTCATTAAATGGTAGACTTCAGCTTCCAGAAATTGGTTTCCTAGGTGAGGGACATTTTCCCAACAGCTAGAACAAATATAATGATGAGACTTTCAGTGACCTCATCGGAAGCTGTGGGGTGAGTTGGGAGTGCTGCATGGGACTGGGGGTAGGTTGTCATTAACCCATATAAATACTCCCTCAAGCAGCTGCTTGCCACAGAGGTCTGACAGAAGCCTGTCAGTTTATATATGCCATAGCAGAAGATCTGTGTGGATGGTGGGATCTCAGCAGAAAAACACAAACATCCATGCCTTACTCAGGGCTCAAACCCAGGTCCCTTAGATCAGTAGCCAAATGTGCTAACCACTCTGCCAGGGCAGACATGAAACAGGGTAGCAACCTTCCAATTGTGGTGGCTCTATTCCACATATCTTGAAGTTAAAAACAGTCAACATTATATAGGAGATATCCTGCAACCAGACATCGAGAACTATAAAGGCAGCATAAGGTAAACATTCACACTTTTTCAATTTTTCTCCATAGATTATTTTTGTACTCTTTTCCTTTTGCAAAAACAGGGTGAATGTTTTCACATTGGAAATTTATGCTATTAATTATTATATATTAATTATATATTATTATTATTAATTGGAATTTATGTTATCACTATGGTGACCATTTGTACCATATTTTAAAGAACAATCCTATATTTTAGGGGCATTGACCTATATAATTATAAAAATTGAGAAAGATGTTTTTATCTATCTTCCTATTACTTTTTGTTTAACATTTGCCAGTTTGTGGATTTGTCAAAACGGTTGTTCCACCATATCTTTCGAATGCAATGGAGAAACACTGATTTATGTGACAGATGAAAGCTTCTGTTGTGGGGAGTGTCATAAGCTATTAAAAAATAACCCCCATACTTTATTCCCCCCTGAAAACCCAAACATGAGGGCCTACAGTTACGAGTTAGGTGTCAAATGAAAACTCATAAAATGACCGTCGTAAACTATTTCGAATTTTGTTCCCCAATGAAAGGGGGGAGGGGCGGATTTTCATGGGATTAGATTCTAAAGAGTCATATCTCAAATTACAGCTTGTGATGTCTACTTCAAACACAACTCCAAAAGGGAGGAAAAATGTGGTCGATATTTCTGAGCCATATATCAAACGAAAATTTTTGAAGATAGGTATATTTAATGGCAAAAAAAATTAAAAATTTTAAAGAATACTTACCTTCCTATATAGGCTCTGAAAAGTAGAAAATAAAACTAAAGCATATCGATGGTGCAATCAGTCATAGAGTTCGTATTCACTTTAAAGGATGATAAGGCACTGATTTACCAACACAACAAGATTGCTGGTGCCATCTTCCTTTGAAGTGGATACGAACTCAGTGACTGATTACACCATGCTTTAGGTTTATTTTCTACTTTTTAGGGCCCTGTAGGAAGATAGGTATTTTTAAAAAACTTTTAATTTATTTACATTTTTTGTCCTTTTTTATTCTGTCTTTAAAAGTCCTTTACTTTTGATACGAAATAAAAATCACTGTCTTCCTCTAATTTTCATAAATTTATATATATATATAAATTGTGGAAATATAAACTATTATTTACAATTTGGAATTGTACTAAATTATTGAAATAGTGTGAACCTTAGACAAATTAAAAGTTATTTTCTTGATATATCTGTTCTTTTTTTTAAGTTTTTGAATATTTTTTTTTCATTTTAAATGAAATTAATGTATGCATATTATTTGTTTTATTTTAGAGCTTTTTAGCATATTTACCACTTTTTGAAGATGACTTTGCTAAACATAGCATAAAATTTTGAGATTCATGACAAAAACTGACAAATAGTTTTAAATGGAAGTAATTGCCAGAAAATATGCCTTTAAACAAGTGTCGCATATTTCTCCCAAAAAAATGATCACCATATGTATCATATAAAATATTTTTGATCCTTATTGTGATTGTCCATTGAAAAACCACATCTATTGGAAACTGGAGTTTCTTTACATTGGACCATTTACTGAGATTTCACGAGTTTTTTGATAAATGCGATACCATTTTATACTGTCTTGTTTTTTTTTTGCCTTAGCAGTCTTATGTAAATCAACATTTAGAAATATTAACGTCTTTTTTATGAAGACCTTTTCATGCATTCACATGGCCAAAAGTAATCCAAAATGGTCAAAAAATTTCCATTGGCCATAAATCTTGAAATACACCAGATCAAAACTCCTCTTAGTGATTAAAAATATATGAAAAAAATTATTGCTGATGCAGTGGGAATCAAACCTGCAACTCTCTAGATGCATGCCAGAGTGCTCTACCTGTTTTTTAGATGTTTTTAATAATTGTTGAAGCCTATTTCTACCAGTAATCTGTGTATTTACTATAGGAAGCTCCTCTTTTAAAGAGGGCAAGTCTCCCACCTTCGAAATTGTAGGATGGCTAAAAACTAAGATTTAATGACTTTTTGTATGTAATGATGTGATTTTAAATTATACTGGAATTAAAAGAATTGTCCCCATATTTCTCACTCCCTTGCCATTTATAATTTATCCTCTCCTCCCCTAAAACGTTCTGATTTTTACCCTATGATGTGCCAGGCAGGGAACAAACCTGAAGCACCAGTTTTTTTGTTGTTTTTCGAACTGAGTTTGATCTTGTTTTATTTAAATATTGTGATTCAATTCTTTCTGTGTAAAAGATCGTCCAAAGTTTTAAAAAAATCTGAAAACAGCTAATTCCATACTCCAATCTTAGGAAGGTGAATTAAATATAAAAATTTTAAAATTTCCCAGTAAAATTGTATGCTGTACTCTATATAAAGTAAGTATAATTATTCGCATTTCAACCTGTGTCAGAATTTTTAATTGCATAAAAAAATCTAAGTACACACATAAAAATTTAAAATTTACTAAACAGGTTTGAATTTATGATTTCTTCGCATAACCTTCCATTGTTCTATTTCATCAGATATGTTTGCTTCACAAATCGTCTGCTCACAAAAATTATATTTGCAACAAGTACAGAAAGCACAGAAAAATTAGCTTTCTTTAAACCGATTTTACTGAAATTGGAGTCTAAAAACATTTCTTCCACATTTTCCACCAGGGTACTTCACATATTTTTTAAACTTTTACATTTGAAAACCAGACAGACTGCCTGGATCCCTTCAATCAATAGCAAAGCATGCTAGCCAAATGGGCCAACAGATCATTAGGAAGAAAATAATTATTTGCTCCAAATGTAAGGTTTAAGAGTAGAATTTTTTTATTTTAATTGTTAAAAGTAAAACTGGAATCTGTAAAAGTGATTTTTCAGCATTTTTTCTGAATTTAAAATTTTGTTTAAAAAAAAAGAGCACAGCCGTCCCGTGGCCGAGTGGTTAGCACACTTGGCTACTGATCTAAGGGACCTGGGTTCAAGCCCCGAATTAGGCATGGATGTGTGTGTCGTTTTTCTGCTGAGGTCCTGCCATCCTCTCAGATCTCCTACTGTGGCATATAAACTGACAGGCTCCTGTCAGACCTCTGTGGCAAGCAGCTGCTTGAGAGGGTATTTATTTTTTATTTTATTTAAAAAGAGCATAAATATCTAAACCAGGCCCATCCAATCCACAGCTCATAAAACAAATAATCAATATACTGAATTTGTCTTTTTTTTCCCCCACTTTTCTGAGGAATATTTTTATGTGCAAGCTAAACTTTTTTGTCAATTCATAGTACTAATTAAAAGTGTATATTTTTGCTTTTTATTCAAGATAATTTTTTGATTCTTAAGAATATAGTTTTTTCTCCAATTTATTACATTACTCATTAGAAATGTATATTTCCTGCAGCTTCTTTATGAATATCTTTTTTTTCCTTAGTGGCTCTCACTAAGTTTGGACGGGTATCATCTAAACAATACTTACCCTCATTAAAGTAAGGCAAAGGGAGATTAAACAAATAAGTTTTCATTTGAAATTTAACTGTTGCTGAAAATAAGATATGAAAATGACTCTTTTATATATTTTTAACAAGTTCTAAATGAGATTTCCATCGAGAAGTTAACCCAATTTCTCAAAAAAAAAAAAATCAGTGGTTATGTTTTATTCCCAGGAAAATAAGGTACAAAAATTGAAAAATGAAAAACTTGTTAGTCAGTATAAACGTTGACTCCTATTTGGAAAAGCTTTTCTCCAAGCACTGTTCCTCATCATAAATGATACATTTTGAGCTTCGTAATGATTTTTGAATGCTCTCATTATCTCTCATTGTTAAAAAGTTATGGATAATAGTGAAACAGTTCGCCATAAAAATAATCGCCATAATCATTATGCCAACTGTCCATACAATGCATTACATGAGAGCCTCAGATGGTCAAAGTTCGGCTCTGCATACATTATACAACTAAAGATACTGAAAACAAAACGAGAAAATTGAACTTATTAATGAAAATGCACGTAAAAAAATGCATTTTCATAATGATAAATTAAAATATTTCTGATAACGAAAGGAAATCCCCCCCACCCCTCAAATTTATATTTCTTTAAAGAGAGAAAAAAAATATTTTTAGTACACCTGATATCATCTAACCCCCCCCCCCCCACACACACACACACTTTTACTGGCACCCAAGACTATAATGAGGGGCAGCCGAATTATTTTTGCATGTGGGCGGCCACTTTCCTAGGCGCAGCTCTGGCTCTGGGTTATAATCAACAAACATTATCACCAATTAAATCACTTTAAATTTTCCATAACTTAAAAGTGATCATACTGTCCTTTTCAGTGTACTCTTTTAACCACTATTGTGCATCATACAGAAGACTGCAAAATTACACTGTCATCGAAGTTTGTTAGAAGATCTATAGAAATGCATTTTCAGAAAGGACCAGAGAATTAAAACTGTTCCCTACAAAGATATACTAAATTCTGACAGTACACAAGATGATTTACATGGTTGTCTTGTTTTTAGCAATAAGTAATACTAAAAAAGACAAAGTCATACACAATGCATCATTTAAATGCCAAAGTTAGAAAATAATCATAAAAAAATTGTACTTCTGGTAATTTATTTTGGATTAGGTTCAGTTGGTTTACCCTCCAATTAGTGCTTTTTTTGTATACAATGGGTTAAATGGCCAGGTCACATGAACTCCAATAGCTCAGAGAAGATTGGAGCAGGGGACCCACTGAAAGCTGTTAAGAGCTGTTTAGTGAAGGTATGGGATTCATTCCATCAAGGTGATCCAGCTTGTTTAACATGCACAAGGTATGGCTCTCCTGCACACAAGACACAGATTAACTTCCATCCCACAAGCAGCATCCTTTCCAAGGCCATCAGTGTCCCCTACTGACCAACGACAGGGTGGAGGTTTTGTAGAGATAAATCTCAACACTAGCCCAGGTGGGACTCAAACCTGAGAACTACAGATGAGCCTGGCCTGCTACAGACTGAGCCATCCTCCCTCCTATTTTGGTATTAACATTAGGGGGAAAATTTTATAGTAACCCTAAGGTTTAATATTTTGATAACATGAACAGTGTGGGAGTAATTGTTTTATAGATAAACTAGGTAGCTTATCTATAAAACAAATTATATGTAAAGTATGGTAAAAATTATTCTGAAGAATTATTGAGAACTTCCACAAAATGGAAGCCAAATTTTTTCATTCCTCTTCCTTTTGAGCAAGTACAAGAATAAACCAAATTGTTCCATTTAAAACAATAAAAAGTAGGGAGACAAACACACCTTAATGATTCATAGGCAGTCCATCCTGTTCCAATTAAAATATTTTCATCAAAAAGTTGTTCAAGACACCCAACAAATTCTGAAAAGATATTTAAAAAATGTCAGCTCTGATAATGTTAATAAAACTGCACTGTAGTTTTAACACTCTTATTTATATGGTTGTTAACTAGCTACTACTTATTAAAGTACCAGTGTGTGAAAAATATTATAAACTCTTTTGCTGTGAAGTCACTATTGAGAAGTACCAGCTGCTATCAGCAGATCAAGGAGTGGTGACACAGCTGCACCTTTAGAACAGCATAAAACAGCTAAATCAGAAATAATTCTTCCCTTTCATTAACATTCTCCTTTTACGAAAAGGGCAAAAATACCGCACAATTTGAAGACAGATTTTCTTTAGTGTAAAAATGAAAAAAACCTTAAAAATCTGATTTTCAGATATTAAACCAAAAATTGGGGAAAATCTGATAAAATCAGAGTAGTTGGCAGCTCTCTGTTATGAAATGGAATGTTTTATTGGCTACTTTTTTTACTTTACATTATTTTTTTTTCTTTGGGTGCTGAATTTTGGGGACCTTGTCTAAGTGATGAAAAGTTAGTGCACAAAAGCAAAAACTAAAATGTCTATCATCAGAGTGGTACAGCCAAGATACTAGAGGGAGGGGGGGGGGTAAATGCTTATAAAACATTTAATATGCTGCCTTGTCGAAATTACCCTCCCCATGAGGACTGATTTCTATGCCAAGGAAATACTATTTGCTTCCATATCCAAGATCTCATTCATTTTCCGAAAATGGCATAAAATATCAAAGTTTTTTACTGAAAAATGAAGCAATAATTAAAGAAAAAACCTAATGCATTAGGTTATATGCTAATAACTAAATATTAAAATATTAAAATGAACTAAATATTGAAATGTCTACACAGTAAGTTGTAAGCTGGTCTCCTGATGTAGCATAACTTTGCAAAAATCAATTATAATCAATCGACCAAAAGATCAATAATGGAAATAAAGTATATCTACAGAAATAAATAAAAATTTTAATTATAAAAAATGGAAATAAAAACTTTACAAAGGGAGTTTATTATCCAATTTGTTGGAAGTATTGGACTTAAATCATCCATGTAAACACTTAGCAGATGGCTCTCTCCACTCTGGCACATGTGAGCAATTAGAACACTTGCAACTTAATGTCCATGGAGCTGAAGCCAGTTCATGGACAAGAAGACTATTTTTAGTTATAGTTTCAACTTGAAGAGTGGAAAAGACACATAGAATACTAAGATAAATGATAAAAATAATTATAGAAATAGGTTTAAGCATTTGTTTCAGCAAAGAGCAATGCTAATAAAAAAGGCAGTACCATATAGCACTCTAAGAAATGGGATGGCTTTAACATATTTATATTGTAGTTTAATAAAATATGTATCAAATGAAAAAGGAAATATTTAAACTTTATGTATTTTTTATAAAATATATTAAAAAAATTTCAACCCAAATTTTTTTTTAAAAAAATCTGTTTTTATAACAAACATGTTGGCCAATTATTATTGCTCCACACTAATAAGGAAAACACCAAATATTGTTGATAAATTTATCAAAAATATATTGACCAAATACTGTTGATAAATTTTTATTTACTATTAAATAAAAAATTAGAAATATTTTTTTAAACACTACTTACAAAAGTTTATAATACAATAAAACATAACATAGATTATTTGAAAAGCTATATTTAGATTTTCAAAAAACTAATTGAGAATTTTCAAGTTCTTTTCTAAGCAACACAAAAAACTACTTCGTTACTAAATGTCTGATTCTTAATATTTATTTGAAGAAACAAAAGGGTTAATTTGATGTTCAGTGGTATATTTATCAGTTACTTCAGTGAACTAAATTTTAACAAACGTGGTATCAGGAACAATGTCACATATATTTTTTCTTGTTTACATTTTTATTTTGGATGGAATAGTATTATTCACAATTTGCCACATAATGCAGCTTTTCTGAGAAGAAAAACTTTCTAGGTAAGAGACAGTCTATAGCAATTAAGTATTACAAAACAGAAATATATAGTGATCTAACCCGGTTATTAATGTACACTTAAAAAATATTCTGGATGTAATGAAAGGACTTTTCTGTTTTGTTACTTTGAATACGACTATAAGTAGTTTTAGCTGTACATCAAAAGTATGAAAATTCTTGCATCTAAATTGTTTAGATTTAAAACATTTTAATACAAAATTAAATTGGATACAATTTAAAACTAATGCATAACAATGTTGTAATGAGTATAAAATATTTTTAATCACAGTAATCAGTACAAAATTTATTCTTACTATCCCGAAGTTCAGTGGCTAGAATATGTCTGGCAGCAATGAGCAATTCCTTTCTCAGATGTGCCACTTCTTGAGGACATAGCATCAATAAACCTAGCATTCCTTTTGCTAGCTGAGTAGAATGAGCATTTACAACATCCTATATTAACAAAAAAACTTAAAATTAATATAATTTCATACTGAAGTTTTGATAAGTGTTTGAACAATCATCTAGAATAAAATTATACATTTTAATAATTCAACATTAAACACTACAGATAATTTCACGTAGTGTTTAAAAGTATTCAATGCACTGAAAGTATCCAACCTCTGAAATTACAATTTTTTTCAAGAAACAAACTTTTATTAGCATAGTTTTACAATCATTAATAGATTACTCTGTCTTAAGCATAAGTCGCTAAACATAAAACAAATATCCTATCCAGATAGCTGCATTCTATAGGTTCCACAACAATAAAGGTATATTCTGGTTACACTGAAAATACAACACTTTTCAGGTATCCCTGAAAATGTTTTTGAACCTGATGAATTTTCATTTGTTCTTTTATGCAAATCCAAAGCTTAAAAAAAATACAAGACAGAAACCACAAATATGAACAATTCAAATATTACTAGCTTTTCTCTTTGCCACAAATGATTTCAACACATCAAGAAAAAATGTTGAATAAAGCAGCAAGCTGTGAAGTTAACAGAATCAAGTCAGTGTAAACAACTAAATACAAAACACTGACAACTTTCACAAAAGAGTAATCTCCAACCAACTGCAGTATCAAATATCCATGATTAATAAATTATAAATTTTTATTTAGCTAACTGTAGTACAACTTCAGAAATCCAAGGTTCTTCACAAAACTCTAGTTAATTTTAGTGAACTACAATGTGATATGCCTGTCAAAACAGGAGCAATGGAAGAGGTGAACACTTTCTTAGTGTTTGCTCCCAAAGATCATACATTTTTTCTTTGGATTGCATTTTGGGGATGTTTTTGCAGCTTTTTTGGAGCAAGGGCAGGGTGCAATCTTCAGTGAAATGACAATAAGTGATGACACTATAGTTCTTTAAAACTTTTTCCCACATGTCATGAAGGGAAATTTCATTCTCAGCTGCAAGTGGGGATAGATGAGATCATTACCTCAACTGCTTCATAGGTGATGAAAGGGGATTTCTAATACAGTATTTTAGTACCAGAATAGTTTTCTAGTACAATATTATCTGGATACCTTTAATCTGGAATTCCACTTATACATATTTAAAATTAATGAACTTAATCTGTTTCATAAGAGGCAGTAAATCATCATTTCCAATAGGCTTTTTTCCTAGCATAGAATTTTAATCAGCTTTCTGCTTTTTTGTTAAATATAAACATTAGTGGATATTATATTATGGAAAAGGCCATAGGGATGGACAGCTAATCAAGTAATATAGCAGAGGGCCCATAAAACCTACTGAGGCATCACTCACCATCAAATGACCAGCTTATAAGTTATTGCATATATTTTTCTGAAAATGAACGAGGTCTTGGATCATCATCATCCTCATGCAGCTATGGGCTACAAAAGGTCTAACCAGACTGTGCAATTTAGTTCTCCAAGCATATCTGTCATCTACATTTGGCCACTGCACAATTTTAACAAGGTCCTGTTTGATACTATCTGCCCACCACATCCTAGGTCTCCCCATCTTTCTGAAGCCTTTAGGCACACTGTTCATAACCACATTCGCTAATCTATAATTATCCATACGGGCAACATGGTCAAACCAACGGAGTCTCTCTCTGCACAATATGCTGCTTAAAGCAGGTTGCTGACTCTTTTGCCTAACCTCATCATTAGTTACAGAGTTGAACCACCAAATGCCCAAAATACTGTGTAAACATCTAGAATCAAAAGTTTCATTACCATAACTAACCCTAGAGAGAACCAAACTATTATACAGTCTAATTTTAGTCTTTGGGTGTATAGGCCTAGTTCTCCACAATCTCCATAGATTCTTAAAAAAGTCCCGGTAGCAATCCCCATTCGTCCGTTAATCTCATGCTGCACATCACCAGTATCTGTTACATAGCTACCAATGAAACTGAGACACCTGCTCAAGGCTGGAGGAGGGCAGGTGTATGGATCAGTTCTTTGTGTATAATAAATTGTGCTTTCAGTGTATGTGCTAGTTTATTTCCTCTTTTTTTTCATTTCTACAACTGCCAGAAGAGATCAACAAAAAAGTGTGCAATGCTTGTAACACTTGAAACTTGTTCAAATTTTAAAAAACTTTAAATGTTTAATATTTAGTATACTTCATACATTAAAATTGAAATTTATCAATTTCATTTACCTGATATATGCGAACAATATATGCTAAAAAGGAGAGAGTCTTGATTTGTGCAGCCATAAAATCAACAAACACTTCTTTATTGAAAGCTGGACTATTTCTAAAAATAAAAGAAATAGGGTCATAGCATATATATGTAAACTAAAATTTTTTTTATAAAAGATGCTGGAATTTTCCAGTACATAGGATAGAGGTATGCTAGATCATCAGGCTTTTCCTGGTTACTCATTCAACATAAACACATTTTAACTGGCTTAGTCAGATATACTGATAGCTATATCATTTATAACTATATGATGCAATAGTAATTACAAATATCTCAACAGTTAACAAGGTAATGGATGTAGAACTTCATTCATATGGAGAGTACCAATTTAATAAGAACTGTATTTCCACATCAATATGCAAACAACCAGAAACATCAAGGTACTATATACTGGATTTCCCCAACTGCCTAATGTAGTGCCAACAGGATAACTACTTTTGTATTATCACAAAGATAAATAGTCTACCTTTATTATTTACATGTAATTAGATCATTATCCTGAAATTGTGAATTCAGTAATAGTAAATAATTTTCTGATTCATGTTACATGGATAAGGCTGATATTAAATTATTTCCTGAATTACTCTTTGTAATGTAATAAGTATCTAGTTATAAATAGGCACTTTTGATGTCGATTTCAATTTTAGAGGAAAATTTGTCCGAGCCGGGTGGGATATGAACCCACGACCTTCTGATAACATGTCAGGTGCTCTGGGCCACTGAGCTACCGGCCGTCGATCAAGATTTCCTCTAATTAATGCTATGAACATTTCCTTTTATGTAGGGAATGTTCTTAGCGTTAGAGGAAATCTTGATTGGCAGCCGGTAACTCAGTGGTCCAAAGCACCTGACATGTTATCAGGAGGTCGTGGGTTCATATCCCACCCGGCTCAGACAATTTTTCCTCTAAAATTGAAATCGACGTCAAAAGTGCCTATTTATTACTGAATGTTGAACTGTCGAGTTTATCTGAGTTTATCTCAATATTTATTAATAAATATCTAATTTGTTAATGCAAAAATTGTTTTAATTATTTAGAAAATGATTGATGGAATAATTATTAAGTTATTAATGCATAGCTGATCTCTGTTTCATATTGTAACCTTCCATTCTGAAGGACTTATATCCCCTGACTATTCTACAGTGTTACCTATTAGGATATTTTAAATTATTAAACTGTGATTAGTAGTTATTTTCATCTTATTCTTTGCATTAAGTCCCACTTATAGCGAGGTCCACAGTTTTGCATATTGCTCTCCATTTCATTCGATTTGCTGCATCGGTAGGGCATACATCCTCGACTTTCATGTTCTCCTTTATTCTGTCCATCCAACCTTTTTTTGGTTGTCCTCGTGGTCGCTGACCCGCCAGGCTGAGTGTAAGAGCCCGTTTTGCAACCTAATTGCTGTAAGCTCGGCCCACTTGTCCATACCATCGTAGTCATGCTTCTCTCATCTTATCTGGAATAGGAACAATTCCAAGTATTTTCCTGACGTCATGTTCATAATATGGTCTATCATGTGTATCCTAGTGTCCACCGAAGCATTCGCATTTCCATGACATGCAGGATTTGTTCATGCTTTCTGGTTGTGGGCCAGCGTTCTACTCCATAGAGTGCAGCTGGTCGGACAACTGTTCGGTAAATTTTGGATTTAAGGCACCGGGGTATTTTTTTGTCACAGATAACTCGTGACATTGCACCATTTCAACCATGCAGGGTTTACACGTGCCCTGGCATCAGTCCGATGTAATTTTTGAGTCAAGGTACTGAAAGTTTAAGGTCTTGTTTAGTTCAATACCACTGGCTGTTATTGTACTATTTGTCTGGGTGCCACATTCCATATACTCAGTTTTTGCCAAGTTGAGTCGCATACCGAAATCATCAATTCGTGTTTTCCATAGGTTGGTCATTACTTCAAGCTCAGCTCTTGTTCTGTTGGCCAGCAATACATCATCAGCGTCATGAGGGTCCATGATGAGGTAATTGTGCATCTGCTGTCACTGTGTCCATACACAAGAGTGGTGATAAGGCGGATCCTTGCAGAACCCCTACGCAGATTTCAAATGAATTGGTGATATCAGCAGCGCATCAGATAGAACTGGTGGTGTAAGCATATAGAAGCTGCACCCACTTAACATAGGGCTCAGAGACACCATGCATGCGTAGGGAGTACCAAATTAGGTCATGTGAAGCTCTATCAAATGCCTTCTCAAGGTCCAGGAAGGTCACATGGACTGGTTTTCACTTCTCATAGTGTATTTCCATTAATAGGCATGCTGCATGAATTGCATCACTTGTTTCACATCCTTTAATGAAGCTGCATTGGTTGGGGGATATAGATACTATTCTTTTAAATGGGCATTGATGACACATTCAAAAATCTTCATAGTATGGCAAAGTCAGATTGGACAATAATTTGAACAGTGTGTAATGTCACTTTTGCATTTCCAGATGGAATAGTTGTACTTGTCTGCCAAGCAGAAGGGATCATATTTTCCTTGACACACTTATTGAAAAGATCTGTCAGAAACTCCATTCCTTGCTCTTCCAGTGCTTTCCATACTTCTACAGTAATGTCATCAGGCCCAGTCACTTTGTTGTTTTCATGGCTTTGATAGCATGTGCAACATCTGTAGGTGTAATTTGTGGCACTGCACCTAGTATTACATCCCATGTAGGGATCGTAGGATGTGAAAATTCTTCATTGCATATTGCATTCAAGTATTTATGCCATCGACACAAAATGTCTTTCGGCTTTTGCAGTAGTTGTCTGTCTGCATTTTTAACATGTATAATGTGGCTTATGTCAGTTGTGGTTCAATATCGGGATTTGGCCAACTTGTAAACATAATTCGCTCCTTCCGGTTTATCCAGGTGATTGTAAATTTCATTGTAATAGTCATTTTTTGCAACTTCTCGCTCTGCTGCAGTTTTGAGCTGGTGGTAGTGGGCGAGATTGGCATCGGTTCTAGAAAGATGTCAGATCTTGTAGGCTTCTTTTTTTGGCCTTAACTGCAATTTGGACATTTCATTCCACCACCAAGTTTGCTTATCTATAAACTGGAAGCCTGGTTTAGTTGCTCCAAGGATTTTCTTGGCATTTATCTGGATTTTTCTAATAGTTTCATACCATGTTTCTGTAACTGTTTGGCAATTTTTTAAACTGAAGGAGCCAATAGCATCAATAACTTGTTTATGGTTTGTAAATTTCCACCATTTGATGCGTTCAGTTGATATATAAGGATGATTTATAATAATATATGATGATTTAAGTTGAAAGCAAAAGTCAAGAAAAAACTAAAAGTCGGTGTTGATGGTATGACCTTGGAGTCTATTGCCAACTTCAAATCCCTTCTTCGAATCATCCAATAATCAAGTTGGGTTTCATGTCCACCACTGGAGTAGGTGATAAGATGGGATGTACACTTCCTGAAGAATGTGTTTGCCAGTGCCAGATTACATGCCTCGGCACATTCCAGGATACGTTCGCCTACATCATTGCATGTACCATATCCATGTCCTCCATGTATATACTCGAAGCCATGACGTGTTTGGCCTACATGGCCATTTAGATCACCACCCAAAAATAGGGGGTCATTAGAATAGATGGTAAGGCTGTGAATGTGTGCTTCCAGGTCACTCCAAAATTGATCATGTTCCTCAGCAGAACAGCCTGATTGGGGTACATAACAAGATATAATATGTATGGTTACCGTCTCAGTGACAATCTGGATACTCATCAAACGATCAGAAATGCAATTGACTTCAGTTATGCAGTCCCTCAGGCATTCACATACTGCTATAGCTATTCCATTGCATTTATTTGTTGTTCCATAGTATAACATCTTGTATCCTTCACCAATGTTGCAGGCTTTTGCCCCTTTCCACTTTGTCTCTTGGATACATGCAATGTCAACATATTTGTGTTTTAGTGATGCAGCCAATTCTTGGCTTCATCCACTCAGTGTTCCTATGTTAATTGTTGCAAATCTGGATACTTGGCCTCGCTTCTTTGACCTGCACCGGCCATGTGCAGGTAGCCCTTGTCCCTTTTTCACCCCAGTCAGGCGAGGTTGGGTGCATCGCTTATGGGGAATGCCCTAGCCATATTTTGAATAATATTTTCAGCCTTATGCATGCAACTTGAAGTACCTCAACTGGCTTGTTGCACAGTCTGATGTTGAGGGCCCTTAATCGCCTTTGGCATTATCCAGCTGGCACCAAGAGAAGGTAGCGATGGGTCTTTGTCAGCAATTTTATGATGCAATAAATAACACATACTAAAATAACTGGAAGTGATATGTAAAAAAAAATGTATTAAATATATATATATGGGGGCAATTACAAAACCTTACAATTTTAAATATGTAACTACTCCATTTGTCACACTAAAGGAGAGCCATATGTACATTAAAAAACTGGTGGATTACCATGACAGGGGATTTCCATTTCAAGCTATCAGTTTTAGTGACCCCTCCTCACTTTATTGAGGCTTAGGCTTTTGTGATCTATTTAGCCAACATCCAGGAGGGAAATGGTACTTGGAGGGTAACTCTTCACAAATAAGAGACCAAGAGTAGAATTAGACTGAAAAATCTAAATTGTTAATTTTACTAGCTAAAATTGCATGAAAATTTAGTTTCAGGTTTCATAGTGCAGAAGCAATTGAGTCTACTATGCACCTGGATTGGGTTGTTTTACCTCTGACACTTCTTTGCACACAATGGTCTAAATGACCTGGTCACAAGGACCCCATGGGCTCAGAGAGAGTTGGGGGAAGAGGACCCATTGGACAGCTGTTAGGAAGCCATCAAGTCTAGCCAGCATGTTCTTTAGCATGCACAGGATATGGATATTCCATACATGGGGCCACGCTCAATGTCCCATCTGATGGATGGTGGCCTTCCCAAGCCTATCTGATGATGCACCTGCACCAAACAATGTAACCTAAAGGAAAATACAATTATGAAGAGAAGCATGAAGCCACTTCCCCCATCAGTTTGCAGTTATGTCAACAGAAAGTATAGATTTAGAAAAAAGAGAAATTGTAGTTTAACAGATGCTGAAAATCAAACTATACATGTTTTGGCTTAATGAAACTAAGTAAGTGCAGCACAACCTCACCATTACCTATTGCAAATGAGAGATTGTCTGAATTAGTGGTTCTCAACCTTTTCTATACCATGGACCAATAATTTATATACAGTAACCTGCAAATATATAACCTCAGGCACCCATGTTGACTATATGCAAATTGATGCATTCTTTTTCCATTGCTATATCATTTGCTTCCTTTTAATGTGACCAATACAGCAGTTCCAAATATTTAAAGTTGTAAAGGTACTTTGCAATAACTATATTTAACCCCTTTTGAAAAGCAAATGAAACATTACTAATCTTTTAATGCAGTACTAGTTGAATGGCACCTGGTACTGCCCAAGTCACTTTTAATTTGTATATTTTTTTACTGCAGTTAGTTTTGTGAGCTCTGCCCCCCTCCCCCCCAACACTTTAGCCACAGTTTCATGAAGAATTACCAGGCACTGCTAAGATTGTTACTGACATACTGACATCAATGCACTCTCTCATAGCCCATAGCTTTATTATAAACTATAGATTATTTAAATAGACTTTGATACTTTGTGGTTCCAAAATACATGACTGAATGGTTCCCTCTACTTGATCCCATGTTGGATTAAAAAATCTGGTCCCTGGCTACAGTGGGATGACTTAAAATAATGCCTTTGGGAACCTAGACAACAAACATTCTCTGAAATTTTGATGCATTTATTATTTCCCAATGAGTTATGGCTGCCACACACACACACACAAAACCTTCTTTTATTATTATAGACTTTTTTTTTATAAGTTATGGACACATATTTGGTATCCTTGATTCATTTTCATAGTATATAGTACTAACATTACAATCAATTGCTAATGTACACAGTTTACACTGATTAAACTTTTTTCACTGAGTTGTATGCAACTTTAGTTTGAGCACAAAGAACCTTATAATATCATTAACACTACCGAATTTTAGAATAAAATATTGTGAAATCCTACTCATAAGAGATTTTTTTTTTCATTACTGTAGTAACATAAATTATACCTATTTTCAGTTGAACTACTCATATGATTACTTATAAATTTATTTCAAAGAATATTTCATAGCTTTTAATACTGACATTGCTGCTTTATTTAACAGACAGTTGAACTTGGCAAAACTAAATTAACTAGTAATGGTCAATCAAATGTGTAAAATGCAAGTAGATGATATCTTGTTGAAATAAAGGGGGAAAGAGGTGAACATCACCTTTTCAGGGAGAGCAACAATGAGAATCTTAATCGAAATTAATTCTAGTTAAACTAGTAGAATTGCAATATTCACATGTTCCTGTCATACCTTTACAGATGGGTTGGATTGCTTTACTTCTTGAGCAGCAATTTTTTTTTTTTAATGCAATGGGCTACATACCTGGCTCAGAGAAGGTTGGAGAAAGGGATCAACTGTACACTGTTAGGAGACCAATGGAAACCTCCCATTAAGGCCATCCATTTCATTCTTTAGCATGCAAAGGTATAAAGTTCTTCTGCACACAGGGCGATAGCTCAATATTCCATCTGACAAATGCCTTTTAAAGTAAATCAGTGTCCATTCTCACTAAGTAATAGCAAAGAAAAGATCAATAAAAATTGGCCTGCTTGAGAAATTTTCATTTTTTTGTGCTTTTGTTATTTGTCTACAGCAGGGATGGCTAACTTCTACATGCTTCAGTGCCAAGCAATGCAACTTGAAGTAATCAAGGACTGCAGATTATTAATACACGAGCCAGAGATGCCAATAATGAAAGGGAATTAATGTAATAAAAGATTAAACTAAAAAATAATAAACCAATTTCAATTATTTAAAATTATAAAAGGCAATGAAAAAAATCAGACAAAATGAGCTCTAGAATATCTTCAAGAGGCCACAAGAAAGGTTCTGTGTGTCTGTTGCATGCAGTTTATGGGTCACCAGTTTGTCATATGTTCTACAGCCAAACTGTTAGTGTGCAATATAATCTTACAGCCAGCAAATACGATTAATACAGGTTTCTCACTTACAATAGTAAAATCGAATTTTGGGTTATAAGTGGAAACTTTTATGCTTAATGTTATCCCTAGATGTTGACTGAACTGCTTAATGGATTGTATTCCCTAGATGTTGATCAAACAAACCATTTGATGAATTTCAAAGAGAAAATTGCTTTGTTCAGTGGAAAGGTGATGTCCATTTCTTTTACTTTAACTTCAACAAGATATCACCAATCATTTTTTGGTCACAAGTCATATGAGAGGTGGCTACTTTAAGGCTGCAGGCTTTATGAACAACTCATGGCAATGAGTATGACCCTCTTTGTCAACTTGCACAAACTCTGTCACAACTTGTGATGAAGGGATAGAGGCAGGAAAGCAGAGTATTGCTTACTCACATATGTGAGCCTTGCATGCAAAAGACTATAATCAAGGTCAACTGAGAGTGATCAATAAATTTTGATCCATTGTAGCATTCATTTAGTCAGGCCTCCTTGTGTAAGTATAGGACAACAATTAACATTGCATGAACATAATTTTTAGATTGTCCATATACTTTTTGGCTTGCTACTTTTAAACATTAGGGCTGTACCTCATATGATTGCCTACATGGTCACAAGCCACACTTATAAAGGGCTGGGCCAAATGATACCCAAGGGTTGGCCACCCCTGGACTACACCATGCCCACATTTAAGAACATGTTATAAGGTGTATTTAGAAATAAGCTTCTGTCAAAAATTAAAATATTCATTCAAAAAAAAAAGATTGTGATCAGAAATTATATTTTATATATACATATCTTTAAATTTATAGAAAGTATATTTTTTGGTCTAACCTGTGTTGAGCAGCAGGTTGCAGAGTTATAGTAACCATAATAAGTGGGATGAATTCAGCTACATCTTGATGCACACTCTGTTTGTACAGCTGATACATCAGAACAACAATGATTGGTAATTCAGCTAAAACTTTCAGCGACAAGACTGCTTTTGGTATTAAATTATACTGGAATATAAAACAAATTTTAATAAAAATGCATGGTAGACAAAGAGCAAAAATAAAGACTTGAAAGTTAAAATATACTATAGGATATTATTAAAAAGTAAAATTCTTTAAGTCAAATGACCTTTTTATCAATTATACACTGCTCAAAGTGGAAATTGCAACACCACGAAGGAAACAATGTATACGTCAGAAACTTGCAAGATGGAGGGTAGATGTGTAAATGATCAAAATATGGAATGTGAGAATGCAAGGTATATGCATTCATTGCAGATTCATCAGTACACAGTAGACTCACCTCAGGTGGTTATATGAGCCTGCAGACATCTTGCCATTCCATTAACCAGATGGTTAATGGTGTCCTGAGGTATGGCATTCCAAAGAGCATCCAACTGGGCACACAACTACACTAGGTTCACTGCTGGAGGCAACTGTCGAAGGCAACAACCCCTAAGGTCTCGCACATGCTCAATGGGTGACTAGTCCAGGGAATATGGCACCAAAAGAAGAATGTCCATCATTGAATGTGCTGTGTGTGTGGTGGTGGTGTCCTGCTGAAGAATCAGCCCAGGCATGGTGGTAAGGGTCATTCCACACGAGTAACGATGTCATCAATGCAACATCTCACTATTAGCATGCCAGAAACATGGAGCAGAAGTGTCCAACCTATCAGCTCAGACTAATGGAAATAGGCTTCCTCATGTCATTAATGACACCGCCATGCAGACAAATGCCATCTGGCATGCTGTAAAACAATCAGTACTTCAGTACTCATCTGTGAGCAACACTCTCCTCCATTCGTAGTCCAATGTTGCCTCACTCGACACTAGTGGAGACAGTGTAACTAGTGATGTCACTGCAACATCAGATGCCAGAATGGATGTCTCACACTCATTTCTGTGTCATGCAAACATTGTCTAATGGTTTGCATGGAGACCACAGTACCTGTAGCAATTCACAAATCACTCTACAGCAGAGTTGCTGTGGTGAAAGGGTCGCGAATGGCCTTCCTATGGAGCATGCGATCTTCATGTCCTGTGGTCATGAAGTTCATCTTTCATGTCATTTGGTGCTCCATGATATTGTGCAAGACACACAATTGTCCATGGGTCACATTGTGCACCATGTGTGTGGTAATCGCTCAAAGGCTCAGAGTTCTCGCATATCGACGATTCACTCTCTCAGAAGGTGTCAATTGCACATAAGGGTCCCACCAGAAACTCCAAGGCATGTTCCAAACATTTTCACACCATGCACTCCAACCTCACTGTTGGTCATGCTATGATACGAGCTTGTAGGCACCCCGTATTTATCCATGGCTAGGCTGGGTGTCACATGTCCATTTGCTGTGGAACTTTGATCATTTGCATATCTCTGATGTCCAATTGCCTCCTGCGATTTAGATATCTCTCTACTTTAATCCTTTCTTGGTGTTGTGATTTCCATTTTGAGCAGTGTACTTTGTTAATAATCTTACTGTATATTTTACAAGATTTTGGTAATTAAAATACTTTTAAAACTTTAATATATAAATTAATTATATTCTTCATTACTATATAATGTCACCCTGTACAATTCAATTTCATCTAGTTGGGTTGTTTTACCTCTGAGTGGCACTTTTTTTGGACACAATGGGCCAAATGGCCAGGTCACAAAGACCCTGACAGCTCAGAGAATATTGGGGGAGGGGGAGCCTGGAGCCTGGAGCAGTATCGACTGAGCTGCCACCAAGATATAAATAGGTGGACATAGGCAACCCTAGACAGAAACTGAATTTCACTATCCTTGGATATCAAATATATTCAGACTGACAGCACATCTAGTCCACAGCTGAGTGGTTAGTGTGCTTGGCTACTGATCTAAGGCACCTGGGTTCAAGACCTGCATAAGGAATGGATGTTTGTTTTCTGCAGTCTCCTCCTCTTCACAAGTATCTGTAGCATTTAATACAGAAAGGGTCCTGTTAGACCTTTGTGCCAAGCAGCTGCTTGAGAGGTAGTTTAATCTTATATTGCATTTTGAATATTTCTGGATTATATGTCACAAATACACATTATTAAAAAGCAAGTACTCTTAGAAACTAGGTGCTACAAATTACTTGCTGCTTGAAAATTTGTAGCAACACAGCAAATCCTTCACACACAGCAGCTAGCTAAGGACTTGTCACACGTTAAGAAGAAAATTCAGTTTGTACTATAGCAGAACAAGGGCAATTTCTTTAGTGCAAATAGACAAGAAGCTTTACTAATTCTTGTGCAAGAAAGCAGTGTTTGGAAAAGACAGGAAGCATAAGTGTCTTTTCCAAGTGAAAATAGGAACACTTTGCCACAATGCACTTTCACACTTGTTTTTGGTGCACCAATTTATTACATTATTACAATATCCTATATGTATGGTTAAAAAATTTTAAAACATTGTTTTTTGTTTAAAAGCCAAAGATAATTTCCAATTCTAACCTACTAAGTTGCCATAATTTTTATACAATGAGTAAATTATTCTATGCAATACAGTGAAAAATTGATTTTAAGCACTTTTTATACAAATATTTTGTGTTTATTATTTGCCAACAAAACTTACAGTATTAGAAGTTCCATCTGAATTCTTCTTTTCAGAAGAAACAACTGTAATAGTGAAGGTCTCATTCAAGATTGCATCTAAATTAACAACTGATAAATCCTTAATCTTTGGAGGTGAGCGTGGTTCAAATATTTTACCAAGATGGTTAGGTAGTTCTTTATAAATATTCTTCACAAATTGCAAGAAATGTTGAATCTGTAAAATATAGGAATTTTAACTAAAACCTAAACACAGTTCATATCTTAATACAGACGTTCTTAATACATCATACAATCCATAATAAAATAATTCCATATTAAATTAGAATGATTAATAAGATGAAATTTTTATTTCATTTTGTTGTGGTGATACTACTACAATGGGATTTATCATCATCATCATCCTCAAGCAGCAATGGGCTACGGAGGTCCAACCAGACCGTGCAATTTAGTTCTCCAAGCAAGTCTATCCTGAGCTACATCTACTGCATCTGGCCACTGCACACCAATTCTAACAAGGTCCTGTTTGACATTGTCTGCCCACCGCATCCTAGGTATCCCCTTCTTTCTGAGGCCTTTAGGCACACTGTTCATAACCTTATTCGCCAATCTATAATTATCCATACGGGCAACATGGCCAAACCAATGGAGTCTCTCTCTGCACAATATGCTGCTTAAAGGAGGTTGCAAACTCCTTTGCCTAACCTCATCATTAGTTACAAAGTTGAACCACCTAATGCCCAAGATACTGCGTAAGCATCTGGAATCAAAAGCATCTAGTTTCCTGCTATCTTGTTTACAAAGTGTCCAAGTTTCACTACCATAACTAACCCTAGAAAGGACCAAACTATTATACAGCCTAATTTTAGTCTTTAGGTGTAGACGCCTATTTCTCCACACTCTCCATAGATTCTTAAAAGTCCCGGCAGAAATCCCTATTCGTCTGTTAATCTCATGCCGCACATCACCATTATCTGTTACATAGCTCCCAAGATAATTAAACTGTAACACCTGCTCAAGACTGCAACCATTCAGATTAACTGAATCACAGCCTGCCTGACCAATTTTCATCACTTTAGTTTTCTCTCTGTTTATAACCAAATCTACTCTACTACCAGTCTCATCAACAGCTCGAATGAAAGATTTCATCTCATCAACATCATTTGCCAAAAGGGCTAAATCATCAGCATAATCTAAATCAGAAATTTTCATATCTCCAGCCCATTTAAGGCCAAAATCTTTCCCTCGAAGTGAATTTCGCATAACGTAATCAATAACCAAACTAAAGAGAAAAGGAGATAAAATGCACCCTTGTCGAACACCAGAAGTAATGCTGAACCAATTGCTACAAGCCTTGCCAACTCTCACACACGACTCAGTGTTATTATAGAGCTTTCATTATGTTAACTAACTTGTCTGGTACACCATATGATCTCACAATCAACCACAAATTATGATGATCAACAGAGTTGAAAGCCTTTTTGAAATCAACAAAGCTGGCAACCAAAGGTTTCTGAAACTCTAAACATTTCTCAAGAATCTGCCTAAGTGAAAATATTTGATCCACACATCCCCTACTACTTCTGAATCCACATTGCTCATCACGCAATTGACTATCAACCAGATTCTTAATTCTATTAAGCACAATCATGGAAAGAACTTTACCTGGAACAGAGAGTAGGCTGATACCCCTATAGTTATCACAAGAACTGTGATCATCTTGTTTGAAAATAAGGATAACAATAGCTCTGGTAAAATCCTTAGGAACCATGCCTTTATCATAAAAGATATTCAGAATTTCAGTCATCCAAGTGGTAACCGAAACATTTCCAACTCTAAGCATTTCTGTAGTAATTTCATCTACTTCTGGGGATTTATGAAGTTTAAGTTTAGAAACAGCCAAAATAACTTCAGATTGTGTTATAGGGCCAACATTAAAGCCATCAATGCATCTATCATCATTGCAAACAATGGGAATAGAACTAACCACATTGTTTAGAATATCACTGAAATGCTCAGCCCACCTAGCCATGACAGAATCCTCACCTTCTATAACCTTACCTTGTTTATCCTTCAATCCCTGTATACCTGTCCGTTTTCTACCACACAAAATATTAACTATCTGTTACAGCTCTCTGCTGTTGTGCTGTCTAACTGCTTCCTCGGCTTTATCAGCCAAACCATCAAGATAAAGATTCTTATCAGCAGCTAACTGATCTTTTACACGTTTATTAAGTTCTCTGTAATGCTTTCTATTAGTACTAGTAGGGTATTGATTAAGGACATTCCTGCAGTTCTTTCTTTCCGAAATAAGCTCAAGTGCCTTATCACTCAGATAATTCTGTCTCTTCTGTTCCTTTTTTCCTAAAAGAGTACTGAGTGTCCAAAAAAGCCTGTTTAAAATGATCTCATTCTTCCTCAACTTCAGTAGTAAGCATACCATGACTGTCATAATGACTAAGTAACCTATCATGGTAAGCTTTGGTTATAACTGGGTCTTTCAGAGCTTCAGTATTAAAATCAAATTTTTTAACCCTAGCACAACACTTTTTAAGTTTAAGTTGCAAGACACTTTTAACAAGGTAATGGTCAGATCCAATTTCAGCTCCCCTATATGCCCTGGTATTTCTAACAGAACTAGCCCATTTGCTGTTAATTAATATATAATCAATCATATTCCTATGCAGCCCATCAGGTGAAACCCATGTGTACTTATGTACGTCGCGGTGTTTGTAATATGTGTTAGTTATTCTGAAACCATTGAGTTTACTTACCTGTAGGAGACGTTGTCCATTGCCATTGCAGCTACCAATACCAAAAGGGCCAATCACCCCTCCCCAAAGGTCAGAGTCAGTACCAACTTTGGCATTGAAGTCACCAAGAACAAGAGTAATATCTCCTTTCTTGACAGAATTCAAAATATCCTGAAGTTGTTCATAAAACCTATCCTTCTCATCCTCATCGGCATCCTCAGTGGGGGCATAACAGCAGATAACATTCAGGTCTTTAACGCTTGTCTGAAATTTTGCTGTAAGAAACCTTTCATTAATGCACTCATATCCTAGAAGAGCATCACTAGCGTATGTCTGCTGAGAAGCAGACACACACCTTGGTGATGCTTATTGTCGTCCCTCCCTGAAAAGAGAAATTTAAGATTATTTTTAAGAATCTGACCTTTATCTGTCCATCTGGTCTCTTGCAAGCCGAGAATATCTAAATTATAATGGTGGAATTCTAGTGTGAGGACATCAAGAGAAAAAGCTCTGTGCAGAGTCCTCACATTCCAACTACCTATGGAGAGAAAATGGTTAGTAGGATGTTTAAAGAAACTATGTTTATAGGGAGAGGGAATGCCAACAATATCAAACAGCCCCCTAATCGCAGACAAGGGGCAAAGACCCGTTCCCCCACCACTAAAGGCTGAAGCCATCTACACTGGAAGACTTCCTCCAATGTAGAATTTGACGATGTCAATAGAAGCAAAGAGTTCAGGTGCCTGCGATGACCTCTGCTCAGGATTATCCACCAGCTGATAAACATATCCTGTGAATCTATTCACTTGGGGATGTCAACCCACAAACAAACAGAAAACACAGCGGAAGATTTTCCCTCCACAGAAGCCCACCAGTGCAGCAAAATCAGGATCCATAATCAAGCTCAGAGCCATATATCTGTCCAGTCCAGTGGGTTTATATGGTCAGCACCAGGACCCTGTGTGGTTGACCACTCCTCAGCAGGGTAGAAAAAAAAAGAAAAGTAGCCATAGTTGTCCAGATCAGTAGGCCACACTAATCTGGCAGCCCTCCCCTTCCGTTCACTTCCACAAGAGAGTATCTCTTTTGAAAGGTACTAACGGTCTGCACCACGAGAAGGCGGGGTCGGACATTAGGTGCTAGGCCTGGCCGGTTCTATGCATCATCACTGGGGATTGGTGCATAGCTCTCCTTCCAGTGACTACCTAGCTACCATTTACAGACCATGTGATTTATAGATACCTTTAAATATAAAAAAATACCATTAAACTTTTTACACCTAAAAAGTGTTTTAAATAGAAACCAAGGACTTTTCATCATCATCGTACTCAAGCAGCCATGGGCTACAGAGGTCCAACTGGACCTAGCAATTTAGTTCTCCAAGCATATCTGTCTTTCCTATACATCTACTGCATCTGGCCACTGCACACCAATTCTAACAAGGTCCTGTTTGACATTGTCTGCCCACCACATCCTAGGTCTCCCCCTCTTTCTCAGGTCTTTAGGCACATTACTTTAGGCAAAGTTTCATTCATAACCCTATTTGCCAATCTGTAATTATCCATACGGGCAACATGGCCAAACCAACAGAATCTCTCTGCACAATATGCTGCTTAAAGGATTGCCGACTCCTTTGCCTGACCTCATCATTAGTTACAAAGTTGAACCACCTAATGCCCAAGATACTGCATAGGCATCTAGAATCAAAAGCATCTAGTTTCATGTTATCTTGTTTACACAGCGTCCAAGTTTCACTACCATAACTAACCCTAGAAAGAACCAAACTATTATACAGTCTAATTTTAGTCTTTAGGTGTATACGCCTATTTCTCCACACTCTCCATATATTCTTAAAAGTCCCGGCAGCAATCCCTATTCATCTGTTAATCTCATGTCGCACATCACCGATATGTTACATAGCTCCCAAGATAATTAAATTGTGACACTGGCTCAAGACTGCAACCATTCAGATTAACTGAATCACAGCCTGCCTGACCAATTTTCATCACTTTAGTTTTCTCTCTGTTTATAACCAAATCTACTCTACTACCAGTCTCATCAACAGCTCGAATGAAAGAGTTCATCTCATCAACACCATTTGCCAAAAGGGCTAAATCATCAGCATAATCTAAATCAGAAATTTTCATATCTCCAGACCATTTAAGGCCAAAATCTTTCCCTTGCAGTGAATTTCATATAACATAATCAATAACCAAACTAAAGAGAAAAGGGGACAAAATGCACCCTTGTTGAACACTAGAAACAATGCTAAACCAATTGCTACCAGCCTTACCAACTCTGACACATGACTCAGTGTTATTATAGAGAGCTTTCATTATGTTAACTAACTTGTCTGGCATATCATACAATCTCATAATCAACCACAAATTATGATGATCAACAGAGTCGAAAGCCTTTTTGAAATCAACAAAGCTAGCAACCAAAGGTTTCTGAAACTCTAAACATTTCTCAAGAATCTGCCTAAGTGAAAATATCTGATCTACACATCCCCTACCACTTTTGAATCCACATTGCACATCACACAATTGCCTGTCAACCAGATTCTTAATTCTATTAAGCACAATCATGGAAAGAACTTTACCTGGAACAGAGAGTAGGCTGATACCCCTATAGTTATCACAAGAATTACGATCACTTTTTTAAAAATAGGGATAATAATTGCACTGGTAAAGTCCTTAGGAATCATGCCTTTATCATAAAAGATATTCAAAATTTCAGTCATCCATGTGGTAGCTGAAATATTCCCAGCTCTAAACATTTCTGTAGTAATTTTATCTACTCCTGGGGATTTATGAAGTTTAAATTTAGAAATAGCCAAAATAACTTCAGACTGTGTTATGGGCCAACATTAAAGCCATCACATTGTTTAGAACATCACTGAAATGCTCAGCCCACCTAGCCATGACAGAATCCTCCCCTTCTATAACCTTACCTTGTTTATCCTTCAATCCCTGTATACCTGTCCGTTTTCTACCACACAAAACATTAATTATCTGGTACGGCTCTCTGCTGTTGTGCTGTCTAACTGCTTCTTCGGCTTTGTCAGTCAAACCATCAAGCCAAAGATTCTTATCAGCAGCTAACTGATTCTTTACACGTTTATTAAGCTCTCTGTAATGCTTTTTATTAGGACTAGTAGGGTATTGATTAAGGACATTCCTGCAGTTCTTTCATTCTGAAATAAGCTCAAATGCCTTATCACTCATATAATTTTGCCTCCTCTGCTTCTTTTTTCCTAAAACAGTACTGTTAGTTTCCAAAAGTCTTCTTAAAACAGTCCTATTCTTTCTCAACTTCAGTTATAAGCAAACCATGACTATCATAATGACTAAGTAACTTATCATAAGCTTTAACTGGGTCTTTCAGAGCTTCAGTATTAAAGGTAAATTTTTTAACCCTAGTACACTTTTTAAGTTCAAGTTGCAAGACACTTTTAACAAGGTAATGGTCAGATCCAATTTTGGCTCCCCTATATGACCTGATATTCCTAACAGAACTAGCCCATTTACTGTTAATTAATATATAATCAATCATATTCTTATGCAGCTCACCAGGTGAAATCCATGTGTACTTATGTATGTTGCGGTGTTTGTAATAAGTGTTAGTTATTCTGAATCCATTGAGTTTACTTACCTGTAGGAGACGTTGCCCATTGCAGCTACCAATACCAAAAGGGCCTATCACTCCTCCCCAAAGGTCAGAGGCAATACCAACTTTGGCATTGAAGTCACCTAGAACAAGGGTAATATTTCCTTTCTTGACAAAATTCAAAATATCCTGAAGTTGTCCATAAAACCTATTCATCTCATCCTCATCGGCATAACAGCAGATAACATTCAAACTAAATTTCTCTTTTAAAATTTAAAAAAAATTAAGCATGAAAATTAACAAATTACTCTGTGTACAATATGAACAAGTTCTGTCAGTTATTTACTTCAAGGTAAAATTCTACAGATCATTAAATTTTCATATTGAACAGAAATGATATATAAACCCGCACTTTAAGGGTGTAGTATTTCTACGAATTTTAATTTGCATAAAATCCCAATCAGAAATCAACAATAAAGATAATTAGGGCCATTTGGTAGTGCAATTTAAGTGACCAAACTAGCTGAAACATTTTCAAACATCTGCAAGTTACAGTTCATCACTAAACAATAACTTGATATGGGAATCCTGCAAGGTTGAGGAACATTGTTTCTACTAAGTATATCATTATCTCTCTTGTATTCCAGTGTAATACAGACAGGATACAACATTAGCAGATGACTGCAAGGTAGTTTAAATGGTTCACCGATTTTTATTAATTCTTCATGACAAATTTAAAATAAAAGTGACTAAGCTTTAAATACAAAAGTATAATACATCAAGTATATAGTTTAGAAAACATTACTACTATTCGGTGGATACTTTCTTTTAAGTATGCCTATTTCTTTGAGAGACATGTACATATAAGGCAGCAGTAACTAAATTTTCTGAGAGTCCTCTACCACCATTGAATTTATTTTTACAGCACTATTTCAAGTTTACAGGGACAGAGTTGGGTTGTTTTACCTCTGAGTGGTACTTTTTGCACACAATGGGCTAAATGGCCAAGTCACATAGACCCCAAAGGCTCAGAGAAGGTTGGGGGAGGGGACCCACTGGAATAGCTGTTGGGAGACAGATGGTAGCCTCCCGTCAAGGTATGGCTCTCCCGCATACTAGGCCATGGATTAACGTTCCATCCGACGGATGGTGGCCTTTCCAAGCCCATCGGTGTCCCCTACTGACCATGGGCAGGGCAGGGAATTTTGCGGAGATAAATCTCAACGATGACCCAGCTGGGACTCGAACCTGGGAACTACAGATTACGAGCCTGACGCGCTACCGACTAGGCCACCCCCGCCCTATTTACAGGGACAGAGAAGGCAAAAGCATTTGAAGCAAGAAAGTACCTTTAGTCTAGATTTTTCTACACTGATGCTTGTGTTTACTTTAAAAACTTAAGATTTCTTCATCCCCAGGGTAAATTTTTTTACAAAATCAATATACTTTAGGGGCACCCTGTCTCATTTACTCAATTTGTGGATTCCAGTCAGATCTTATCAGCACATATTTCATTGTTGCTCAACTCTTAGCTTTAAAAAAAACTAGCAGGAGCAACTCTTCAATAATTGTCATCATGCTGGATCCACATGTGTATATGCAAGACATTATGACATCTCAATGAAAACTGTCAAATGTAAAAAGTGAAATGCTAGAGACTGAACAAAAAGCAAGCTTTTCAACTAGCAGTATACCAGTAGTAGAATAATTTGTAACAGTGGAAAAATAAGCTTCATATATTTATATTGATAACTTCATATTGCATAAAAATAATCATTATTATATTGTAATGTTCAACTTGCATACAATGAATTTGAATTCATTACATGCTTCTTTTGTACTACAAATATGCTTTGGTGTGAACCCTGTTAGGAATACAATGGTATTTTGTAGTGAAACTTACCTCTGGACTGAACTGGGGTCGAAACTGCTTATGAAGCTCTATAATAATCCTCAGGCATACAAGGACATTTTCTTCATTCTCAACCTGAAAAATAGCAATAAATAACCATATGTATAGCAGTTATTTGCATTTTGGAACATGGTTTTACCATACACAATGCTGCTCAAATTAAAAACTTCTGTTTCCTCATAAATTTGACTTTGAGATTAGGATTGTTATTAAAAATTTGTTAGTCATTTTTTTTTAATTCCAAATATTTGAACGTCAATTTCATGTGATTTCATAAAAATGTGAATTTGGATGAATGAATGTCTTATGAAAGTTAATCAAAAATTGGTTAGTTGAATGTCTTTGCTAAAACATTGAAGTAAGAGTTAATTCAAAGATAGGCTAAACAATGCAATCAGCTTAAATTTATAAGTAATCAGTAAAAAAGTGAAGAAATAGCCCTTTAACACTGAATCTCAATTTGTCAATTCTTGACAGAACATGATTATTTACAATACAAGGACATAACAAGATTACCATAAATTACATTTAAAAAAAAAACCCATTTATATCTCTGTTGAAGAAATCCTACTGAACAGTAGGAGCAAGGACTATCAAATGCAGTATACAACTTCATCTTATCATAATTTAGTGCAATGAAAGGGTTTCGACCCATAGTATTACCCCCCTCCCCCCCAAAAAAATGCTGTTAAACATTAGTTTATTGCTAACTTTTCCCATCAATAATGTACTATTCCATTCATAAGTTTCAACACTCCAATAACATACTACTCCATTAACCCTTTAACGCCCAAAACTGCCAACATTTTGAAATGGACTCGTCCAAATAGTGCTATTCCTTTATCTTTAATACCCTCTACCCTTTTTTGAAATTTCCTGGGCATTAAAGGGTTAAGGTAGGTGAACAGCAGCATCCCCAGAGATTTTTGATACTTGCAGCAGGTTTAAACCTGACCCTACACACTAGGAACCCAATCTTTAAAACAAGTGGGAAAACCAAGGAAATTTCAGATTGACTGGTTAAGTATCTGAAAAATTACAAGGAATCAAAAACATCTGCCATCAATGATGTCACCTTGTACATGAAACACATCTGTGTACTTTTATGGAATACACCTATTACCTAAAATATGTAATAGATGAAAGTTTGCTACTTTGAATTGATTACTATATATTAAGACCCAAGCAATGCAGTGCAATTCTTCTAATTTCAAACAAATTCTAAGTAATCATGTTATAAATGTTACAGTGAAATGATTTAACAGTCATTCAAGAAATTAAAGGTAGAATAAAATTTATTTTACAAATATCATACTAATTTGAACTATTACTCCCTGAATCAGCTGGTATAGTACACAATTCATTCAACAAAAATAATTATACTGTATTATGTGACAAAAGTCTGAGCATTTCACTTTATATATGCTAAGTAATTTCATTTACTTAAATATGAATTATGAAAATTTGATATCTAGATATCAAGTAATCATGGCAAAACTTGGTTCAACAATTAAATTTTTACCTCTAAAAGTTTGAACATCAAACTTAGAATTTGCTTCACATGAGGCCTTAGATGTTCGTTGGTAGGAATTCTATGTATGATCTCCAAAATTAATTTCCGTAGTTGCTACAAATGAAATAAAAGATGAAAGTTTCTCATTTTACATATCAAACTATATATATATATGCATTTTTTTATCAAATTTAAAACAAAATAATTACACAGTTAAATGAATATCAATAAGACATCACCAAGCACTGTTTCTAAAGAAAAACAGTATTATGAATAAAATTTACTGTTAAAAATCACCAGCTCTCATATGGCACACCAACTTTGAAGAGACTGATGTGGTTCTGTTCCAAATATTCAACGGAAGTTTGAGCAAGTCTGTGAGGTCAAGCTAAAACTGATAAATACAAGTTCATGAACAAAAGTAAATTTGAATTTAACTAAAATATTCAAAAATCGTTTTTAATACTAAAACATAGTAAAGCCAAAATTCGATATTAAAAAAAGCATAAAACTATAAATTGCTGATGTTATCTGCTTAAAACACAAATAATTTCCTTAAAAGATAATACATTTGAAATACCTGTATATTGTGTTCTGACATAAAATGAGGCTCTCCATCCTGAAGAATCTTTAAAAATATTCTAAGAGCATGATCTAAAAATGATGGGTACTGAGGAGACGACACTATAGTCTAAAAGAGAAATTTTCGCATTAACATAAAAATAAATATTATTAAAATTAACAATTTTATTAAAACTTTAAAAGGAAAAAATAAGTTATTTAAAAAGAAATTGCAATTTTAATCTCTACAGATAACCTTTTAAATTTATCATGCAAAACTCTTTTTAAAAATACACTGCTTGACATAGAAAATGCCTCACCATGAAGGAATGCATAAAATGAGACGAAACTTACCACACGTGTAAGTGGAAAAGAAGTAATTTAATTTCTGAGGGATTATAAGAATGCATGGGATAGTATAATGTGGCCTGAGTAAGTAGGTCGTATGACCACCATGTTGGGCTATATATTCGGCAACATGGTGTGGAATTGAATAAAAAAGTTCCCGAATGGTGTGCGAGGTATTGTGGAACATGTGTTGTTGACCTGTGTCCAAAATTCATTGGCATTATGAGGGGGTCATGGAGTGACGTGAAGTGTCACAATGATGTCCCACATGTTCTCTATTGGGGAGAAGTCTGGGGATTGCACTGGCCAAGGCAGCACCTGAAAACCTTGTAGGCACGTCTGTTGATATTGGCATGTGCAGGCAGTGTTATGTTGAAACTGGACATCAGGGATACCATGATGATATGGCAACAAAACAGGCTGCAGCACCTCATTGATGTATCATCATGCTGTCAATGTACCTACTATGAGTATGAGCAGTGAACAGCTGTTGAAACTGATAGTGCCCCAAACCATGGCACCAGGCTGAGGAGCCATATGATGCTCGTGGATGGCAGCAAGATTGGCCCGGTGACCATGTAATCTCCAGACTCTGATATAGAAGCGAGATTTGCTGCTGAATACAGAATGATTCCATTTGTCCCACCACACATCTAGTATGGCACCACTGCAGCCTCGCACGACGATGTGCTGTGGTGTCACAATGGCTGGCGAGAGCACAAACCTGCTTCAGCCAATCTGTGATTCACAGTCCATGTCGATGCAGATGTCCGTAGTTGCCTGTACATCACATTGAATGTCATCTGCTGCAGATTGTGGGCTGCTATGGCTTGACAGTAAATGCGGTGATCGAGACATTCGGACATCCACCTACATGCACCAGTCCCACTATGGTGATGCACACTACCTTCCTCCAATCACTGTCATCAAATTCAGCCAACAGCTGTTGCATCCTGATGCATTTCTGCCACAATGTGATGCAGGGATCAACCAGCCATACATAGCCCTACGATGAAGCCTTTGATAAAGTTATCCATGTAATGGTAGGATTCCCGATGATGTCGCCAGGCATTCTCACTCCTTGAATGCACACTACCTTCCTCCAACCACTGTCACCAAATTCAGCCAACAGTTGTTGCATCATGGTGCATTTCTGCCATGATGTAATGCAGGGACCAACCAACCATACATAGCCATATGATGAAGCCTTTGATAAAGGCATCCACGTAATGGTAGGATTCCTGATGATATCACCAGGCATTCTCATTCCTTGCATGTGCTTTCGCCACCAAAATCACTGCGATGCAGTAATACATAATACCCAGGTGAGGATGACCAAACTTAGCTATGCCGAGCCATTTCACCCTATTATCTCCCTCACCTATCACGTGATTGGTTCACAACTGCACTCATTCCCATAAAAAACTGTTGATACATGCCCACCTATTTGCATGGCACTCAGACAAATACTTCCTGATGTGGCATTTTCTATGTTGAGCAGTGTAAATTACCCCTCAAGCACCTTCTTGTCACAAAGGTCTAACAGGAGCCATTTACTATAATACACCACATACTATAATACCACAGAGAAGATCTGCAAGGAAGGAGATACCTCAGCAGAAAGACAACACAAGAAAACATCCATGTTTTATCTGGGGGTTGAACCTGGGTCCCTATGATCAATAGTCAACAACACTAATCACTCAGCTTACAAGCTTAAAATTGTTCTACACATCAATTGAAGAGGATAATTCTTATACTTGTTGCAACTGGGAACAGATATTTGAACATTTTTTAGACAATTGTTCCATAGTAACAGGTTCAGATACAGAGACATTCTTCCACAAATAGTTTAATGTTTCTTTATACTGTCTGCCGTACTTTTCATTTTTGACATCTGATTTGTGCTCTTTAAAAAGATTTTACAAAAATGATTATAGAGTACAATGTTATCCAAAATTAATAATAATTCACAGATCACATGTTGACATATAATCCAAGAAATAATTGTGAAAAAAATCAGCTTTGCCAATGAGTACGATTTGAACCCATGCCTCCCAGTAACTTGTAAGTGTGGGTTCAAATCCCACTCATCAGCAAAACTCCTTTTTCCACCCACCAAATTATTTCTTGAATCCAAAATAAAATCTATAATGAAAATGCAATAAAATGAATAGTGTAGGTGAAAGCCATAATACTAGCATCTATAACATCTTACTATGGAATAATTGTCAGAAAAAACATTTAGGACTATATTATTAGTCTACACTTACCATAAGGATATGTGAGCCACCTTCTTTGATACATTAAGTTTTCAACTAAATTTTCCAGGTACACCACTGATTAAGTGAACTCCCCCTTTTTCTTAGAAGGATACACTTCACATTTTATTCATCAGGAAAAATATTCCAAATATTAACTCTTTCCAATCAAACTTCATTTAGAAGCAAACTCGTAGATCTCACTTTCAATATTGTAATTTCGAAATCACTAACAGAATTATCATGATGCAAATCTTAAAGTAAACTAGTCTAACTACAGGAATGCAAGCTGATGTGTTGGGTTGTTTTACCTCTGAGATACACTTTTTTTTGCACACAATAGTCTAAATGGTCAGATCACAATGATCCTGAGGGTTCAGAGAAGGTTGAGGGAAGGGGAACCACTGGACAGGAGACAGATGGAAGCCTTCCATCAAGGCCATCTAGCATGTTCTAGAATGTGCACAGGGCATGGCTATCCTGCACATGGGGCCATACCTTAACATCCCATCTGACAAACAGCAGCCTTTCCAAGCCCATTGGTGTCCCCTACTGACTATGGGCAGGGAGCTAGCTAGCATCTAACTTCTTACCATGGAATGATTATCAAAAAACATTTTCAACTATATTACTAATCTACATTTACAACTAGGATATATGAGCCACCTGCTTTGACACATGAAGTTTTCAAATCTTCCTCATTCCTCAACTCTGGGTTATTTCAGATATTGTGATAATGAAGGGCTTCCAAAAAGCCTTATCAAATTTCAAGGACACAGTGCAAGGTTCAATTAAAAGTTCACTTCACAATTTTCACTGTATACTTTAAAAATAAACAATTGATTTCAAATAATGGTTGCTTGCACCAGTGGCTACTAGATAATAATCTTGCCTTCTGGCAAAAGTTCTGACCTTTCCATTACAACTTCTTAGTTTTTAATTGAACACGTATTATATTAAAAGCAAGTAAGTTCTCACCATAGATGCTGTCTTGTTTATTGTGCAAGGCTGGTGCACTCTACGTTTTTTCATTGCCATCTCAGCTTCCGGCTGTTTGTCGCTGTCAGCTGCCATTTCATCACTGCTTTCCACCAAGACTTTTTTTTTTAATCAGAGATACCAGTCCTTTTGCATATGATATTTTTGACTATCAGCTTGGTGGACTTTCTCTGCTTTTCACTATATGATTGATCTTTGCACACAATTAGATTATCTTCTCCCATTCTTTGAGAACTTCAGGTTCTTAAAAAAAAACTTTTCCTCCAACTTGAGCTGGCATATGTGGAGGAAAGAAATTAAAAGTTAAACTGGACACATTTTGTCCTGACTGGCAGCTTCTTCAGTGATGATTGCTGCTAGTGCTATGACTGTATTTATAGTGCTCGCCCTCTGGCAGTTTTGCTGCAGTTCAGCTTCTTTTTCACGTAGGAGGTTCCATGCCAATGGAAGGGGGCTATGTCAGTATTACATACATTGTTACTTTGCATATTGATGAATAAGTTTTCCATGTAGTTGAAATTTAGTGGGTGGAGCTGCTATACTCTGACGTTTTACATTAGTTATTGGCAGTGTTCTATTTGTTTATATGTTTTACCAATATACTTATTTTTATTTTCTAGTACGTTATTAGGATCCTCTATTTTAACTTGGTATACTCCTCCTGTGGGGAGTGTTCTATCTCTGTCATTAATGGTTAATGTTTTTACATTAGTTTGAATTATTATAGGTATTTGTATATTATATTTTTGCATAAATGTGGAAAAGTATTATTTAATAAGTCGAGGTACAGAAATAATTTAGAATATTTAGTTTGCTCTGTGTTATTTTGTGCCGAATTTGTGTTCCTAGTTCATATTTATTCGATTTCTAAATTCTTTCCATATATTTCCTGCTGTAACTTGCCTGTTGTCCTATCTGGTATATACAGGGTGAATCTGAAAAAGTGGGCAAAACTTTACGGGGTGGTAGAACGCAGCTATACGAGCAATATTCGTCATAGAAAGTATGGGCGGAACGCAAATGGCGAGCCGCTAGGTGGCGTTGGAAATGGTATAAAAGGGTCGGTCCTTGCACCCAACGGCATTTCTACCGTGGATTGCCAAGAGGATGGCTGGTTATACTAACCACGAAATGGCGGATATGCACTTTGTGTACGGTGTGGCGGACGGGAATGCACTTTGTGTACGGTGTGGCGGACGGGAATGCAAGTGAGGCACAGAGTATCTCCTCTCCTTCTTGTGTTCATTCTTTAAATGTGACAGTGGAAAACTACCTTTTAACTTCTCACCGCTTGCGTTCCGACCATACATTCTATGACGAATATTGCTCGTATAGCTGCGTTCTACCACCCCGTAAAGTTTTGCCCACTTTTTCAGATTCACCCTGTATACTGTAGTTCTTTTTCCAGGGTTGAGTTTCTATGCAATACTATACAGCTCTGTCAAAATAAGTCTTGAAGGCAGTTTTTTTATACCTGACTAGGTGTGTTGAATTTTGTGCTATTAAATTTGGGGTATATGAGTTTTCAATATACTTTGGCTTCACAGTTTTGTTTCCTCTCTATCAAAATGTCAAGACAGAAAATTGCCCTATTTCGTATGCAAATTGAATTTGTGGCATTATATTATTAAATTGATTTAATAATTCATGTAATTCGTTAGTCCATGGTCCCAGAAAATTAATATATCATCAATCGCAAATACAGTGTTGGTTTCCAGTTTATTTGCCTTAACACAATATTCTCAATATGGTAAACTATAACATCAGCCATAAGCCCAGAGGGGGGGGGGGCATTCGGACACACTCCATCTATTCCCAGGTTCCACCATCAACCACAAACCAATTGGTTGAGGTGGCCAGGCCCAGGGCTTCATGTATACTAAAATACTCTTGGGCCTGGCTTCCTCTAACCACTTTGCCTTGAACCACATCATTGCATCCAGCACCAGTGTGCTTGGATACAGGGATACGATACCAAAGGAATGGAGTGTGGTTGTAGGCTGAATAGGTGTAGTTTGAATTATTTCAACAGCTTCAAGACAGGATTTTAAAATATAATTATTATTTGGGAAGGAGTAAAAAAATCATACACAGCTCTCTATAATCTATAAGTCGGAGCTTTTTGAAACCAGGGTCTGAACAGATAGTTCTCTTTATGCAATTTAACTTTCACAAATAAAGGTGGTATTGTTGGATACATAGGTGGTGTACATGCATTTGTTATAGTTAATGGTAAGAATAGGTTATTTTTTAAAGTGCTTAATCTTTGTAGTAAGGTTTTAGCAACTGGATTATTAGTTAAAGGTTTACATTTCAATTTTTGTAATGTATCTTTAATTTCATTTTCATATTCTGCCTTATCCATAATAACTATTTGATCGATTTTTGTCATCTGTGACAATTTTTATTTCAGGGTTTTAATTGTCTTAATGCCTGTGTCTCATTTTGCCATTGTTTTAAACTCTGTTGTTCATTATTTTTAATAGTTCTGTATAATTTAAATGTAACCGCATCTATTTCAATTTTCAGTTTTGAATAACTTGTTCATGAGGTATAAGTTTTTCAAGAGGCAGCAGTGGGGAGGGGTATGCAAATTTTGCTCCCCTCCTGAATGCAGTCTCTTGTTCTAAAGTAAGTTGTACCCCAAATAAAATAATATATTTTGATTTCTTTTGGCCGTTGTTACTTTTATCTTTTTCGTATCTATTGTGCTTTATCTTCTCTTTGCATTTTTTGACTTTCTATTAATCTTTTAATTTTACTTTGATGGATTTCATTAACTTTATTTTCATCTATTTCCATTAAAATATCTAATTTAGTTAAGAATTGGTTAAATTTACTATCACTTTATTAATTTAAAATATTGTTTATATGCCTTGTGTTCTATTTGTATAATATTCCGTATGTTTTGTGTATTAGTGTTAAGTAATTTTTGTTCAGCATTGTCTAAAGTTTTTTGTAGATAAGATTTGTACTATTTATGAGGAATTTGTAAAACTTTGGGGGTTACACGAAATCTCTTACATGTCTGTAGATATCTAAACCTTTGCAGCATTTATTGCCAAATAATGGTGCAAGCAACCATTACTTGAGAGCAATTGTTTATTTTTATAGTAGTTATACAGTGAAAATTGTGAGGTAAACTTTTAAAGTATTCACCTTACAAGATCGGGAAACATACTAGTTTTGATATTGAATAAGATTAATTTGAGCTTCAATTACTGCCTCGTTTGAAAGATTTGATCTTTGAAGTCTTAACAATAATTATTACTTACAATTAGTTTTTTGTATTCAAATGTTACCATCTATATTTTACAACAATGACAAGCTTTGCAGTCACTGTTACAAATTACAGCAGCTAATTCATGTATAATAAAAACAGTACAGTTGAATTATCTTTAAACTATCAGTTTAAAAATTCACAGCTTTTAGTTACTAATAAATATATAAATTTTTATCAGATATTGCACTGGCTTAATATTTAAAGTTTTAACTAGTTTCTAGTGATTATATCCATCCACATGCTACTTTAAAGGATCATGATGTGGCATGTAGGTGTGCCTGCTTATTATCATGAAATAAATTTGTGTCTGGAATGGTTATGTATATCAACTGATTGCTACCGTCATTTTCATGAAAGAGAATCTAGTTTTCTGCTTGGGTTTGGTTATTTTACCTCTGATCAGCATGTTTTGTACACAATGGGCTAAATGGCCATGTCCCAAAGACCCCAAGGGCTTAGAAGGTTGAGGAAGGGGATGCACTGAACAGCTGTTAGGAGGAAATGGTAGCCTCCCATCAGGGCCATCCAGCATGTTCTTTAACATGTGCAGGATATGGCTCCCCCATATATGGGGCCACGGCTTTATATCCCATCCAATGGACTGCAGTCTTTCCATGCCCGTTGGTATCCCCTACTGACTGAGGGCAGGGTGAAGCTTTTGCTGAGATACATCTGAACACTGGACCAGGTGTTTCCCACTTGGGTAAAGATACATTTAATAGTGAAATGAGAAACACTGGCTGTATGAAGTATCAGGCAGTTCTGATATCACAACTTTAAAAAAAAAATTTGTAGTATTTCACAGTTAGATTTTGAAAATCTCAATATACACTATACACATGAAGTCTTAACATCATGTGATGCTACTGAGGATATTTATACTTGCTAGTTTCTATATTTGTCAATCTTCTTTCAATTTTCTGTGGGAAATCCTTCTAAACAATGGTCGTCCTACACTGTTGTATGTCAGTTGGCACCTTTTCCCAACATTTTTAATTTTTGCTGATAACAGAGTCTGAATAACAAGGTTGAGAAATAAGATTCCACAGATATAACCATTCCTTACTACTAAAAGATATTTATTTCATTTTGTGCAGTTATAGTAAAATGAAATAAACAAGTTTTTCTGGCACACAAATTTCATTGGTGCATCTTTTTGAAATGGCACTATAGGACGAGAGTTCATTTCAAAATTCATGGTAGTATGGAAATATATGCTTCCCATATTTCTTTTTAGTCTGTTCATCTTTAAGTATCACTGTTTGGTGATAGTAGTTTTTTTTTTTACTGTGTTTAATTGTTTTGTTTCCTTACAAATAATTTCCATTGATATTGTAGTTCAATAGTTTCTTCATTGCAGCCATGATCTTTTTGCTACTGTATTGACATTTCACTGTATAATTGAAGCATAATAAAATAAATACACCCTCAAGCAGCTGCTTGCCACAGAGGTCTGACAGGAGCCTGTCAGTTTATATGCCATAGAAGAATGTCTGAGAGGATGGCAGGACCTCAGCAGAAAAATGACACATACATCCATCCCTTATCCAGGACTTGAACCCAGGTCCCTTAGATCAGTAGCCAAGCGCGCTAACCACTCGGCCACAGGACGGCTAATTGAAGCATAGTATAAGAATAAATAGTCACCAGCCACACTTTGAACATAAAATTTTTTAAATCTATAGTTCTAGCAAATAAATAAATATAAATACCCCCCTCAAGCAGCTGCTTGCCACAGAGGTCTGACAGGAGCCTGTCAGTTTATATGCCATAGCAGAAGGTCTGAGAGGATGGCAGGACCTCAGCAGAAAAATGACACATACATCCATCCCTTATCCAGGACTTGAACCCAGGTCCCTTAGATCAGTAGCCAAGCGTGCTAACCACTCGGCCACAGGACGGCTAATTGAAGCATAGTATAAGAATAAATAGTCACCAGCCACACTTTGAACATAAAATTTTTTAAATCTATAGTTCTAGCAAATAAATAAATATAAATACCCCCCTCAAGCAGCTGCTTGCCACAGAGGTCTGACAGGAGCCTATCAGTTTATATGCCAAAGTAGAAGGTCTGTGAGGATGGCAGGACCTCAGCAGAAAAACAACACGAACATCCATGCCTTACCCGGGGCTCGAACCCAAGTCCCGTAGATCAGTAACCAAGCACGCTAACCACTCGGCCACGGGATTATTCTATATTTTAAATCTACTAAAATATTAATTTTTCTTAGGTACCAGTTTTATCTAATTCTTCTGAAGTATACTCATAAAGTAGAATAGTGAAATTATGAGGTCTGTTTAGTAAAAGACACATATTTCAGGAATGAGTAGAATATGTATGTGTAAAAAAAGAACAAAACTAAAATTTTTTACGACTGTATCCCTCTAATTCAGCTTCTAAGCTAAAAGGTAAGATATCCATGGTAACTTGCATCAACAAGTCAAAATATTGAAATATACTGGTCTAATTCTTAATTTCTAATGAGCATTAGAAAATTTGAACAAAATTATTTAGATGAAACAAAAAATTTACCTCCAAATCTTCACTTAATTCCTGAGCAGCTTTCAATTTGCTTTCATCCTCTAAGAAAAAAAAGAAATGCACCTTGAATAAAACCACATATTCAACATAGTATGAGTTAATAAAAATATCTGAAACATACTTAATGTTTAATATGCTAACCAGGAGTTTTGATACTCCCTGGTCCACAATCCCTCTCCTCACACTAACTGAGGTCCTCCTTTGCTGCTCAAAGTAAAAAATATATAAAATTAAAACTGTCAATGAAAACATTTTTACTTGCTATATAGTGTCAACTGCTTCTATTGACTCCTGTTCAGAGAAATATGAAGATTTCAAATCCCCAAAAATTATATTAAAGTAGACAACAAACTGAAACTTTTTTCTTTATAACATTGGTCAAATAGAAAGTTTTTAACTAGTTTTGGGGTGCTGAATTCAACTACAGCTGTGAAAAATCTGCAGCATGTAAAGTTTTTTTAAAAATTATAGATTGGTGTATTTCAAATTTCAATGAATATGCATATCTGGGAAATGAAAATAAATGTGACTGTATTATTAAATTGTAACTAAAACTCATTAATTAATTACATGATTACAGTGAAAAAAATTAGAATCATAGCTATAGATCACTGAATATAAAGTAACAAATTAAATAATATTGAACGCAAAACAAGAAAACATGGGTAAGGATTTTTTATACTTACAAGAAGTTCATTTTTGTCTTTTATGTGCTGTGGTATCTTCATCCTGCAAGAACCAGCAGTAGTCACCCATCATTGCTGCCTTGTTATCTCTCCTCCATGGTTTTGGGTATCCTGGCGAAATCTTTCCCCTTGCTCATCACTGACAGCTAAGTTCTTGGGAAAGAAGTCGAGATGGGAGTGCAAGAAATGGATCTTTGAAAACATTTGGCAGCCAAGATTTTCATAGTTTTTGAGATCTTGAATGAGCTGATGGTAGCTTTCCTCTTTGTGATTACCCAGAAAACCCTGGACCCAGACATGAAGGATTTCCATGCAGTGTATTCCTTCACATTCAGTTTTTCTTTGAAGACAGTATCATTCAGTAGCTTCCTGATTTGAGGACCAACAAAGATCCCTTCTTTGAGTTTGACATCACTTAGTTTTGGAAATATTTCCTTCAAGTGCAAAAACCATTTACCAGTTTTGTCCATAGCCTTTACAAAGTTTTTCATAAGCCCCAGTTTGATGTGTAGTAGTGGGAGCAGAACATCAGAGGGGTCAACTAGAGGCTTATACCTCACATTCCATTCCATTAACCTCACATTTCCTTCAATTTCCAGGAATAAAAAGATCTCTTTTGTAGTGTTCCTCTTAAGGGCCAGTCTTTTGTAGTGTTCCTTTCTGGCACTATTGTGAAGGTCCACCCATTCACTTTTACTTTTCCTTAACCAGTTTTACTTTATTTAGGTTATACCTATCATTTTGAGAATTATTTTATTTGGCCTGATCACAATTCTCTTTCTTCCGAGCCATAGGAGTTGCGCATGATTAACTCTGACATTCGATTGACAGCCTCACATGTAGGACATGACCCCTCTTGCATCATAGCTAGCGTGATCGCCAGATTATGCAAATGTTTTCCAGGTGTGCAACAGATATGTGCCAGACTGTACACCGCATGTATAACTAAGTGATGTTAGGTCACAGAGTCAGTATTGTTAGTAGGAGTTGAAGTTGTATGTGGAAAATATTAAAGTAGTATGTAGAGAATGTTGAATCAGTATGAGTTAGTGGAGGAGGAGAAGTCAGTAAAGAATGTGTTGTGTAGATGTTGTTAGTAAAGATTTAGGTAGATGCGAGTTGTTAGTACTCCAACTTTTTGTATTCATCAACTGAATTGGTGAGTCTGATTTTTTGGAAATAAATATGTAATACATTTATTATATATAATAAATCTGGATAGGAAGATCTTAATAGGAGTCAAAATGACCAACAAGTTAAAACATGATGTGCTAGCCATTTTTTATGGCCAGATCTGAAATCAGCACCTGAAAAATAGTTTAAGGCAGTTACAGTTGTTCGTGTTATAAAAAACTTGCCAACCAGTGTCATCTACAGAAATTTATTATTAATATATTCAGAGTGTTTCAAAACTCTCTGTACAAATTTCAATTGGAGATAGGGAACACCAAGACAAACCTTTTTCATCTATGAATGTATGTTCACTGATGTAACCCTTTGGTGCTAGAGGGCGCTGTTTGGCGGCATTGCAATTGGTTAAAGGGGTGAAGTGGGAACAGACTTTTGTTTACCGTCGGCATTCGTAAATTAGATACTTATATAACATGGAGTGTTTCACGACTGCTGAGATAGCTGACATGCATCTGGCGTATGGGGCTGCCAATGGAAACTGAAGAGCTGCTGTGAGGTTGTATTGACAGCACTTCCCAAACAGCACCCTCTAGCACCGAAGGGTTATGTCAGCGGACATACATTCATAGATGAAAAAGGCTTGTCTTGGTGTTCCCTATCTCCCATTGAAATTTAGACAGAGTTTTGAAACACCCTGTATATATATACCCCCTTTTTATGCTTGCTTCCAATTGTTGCTGCATTTCTTCATGAATCTAATCTAGTAGTTAATTTGAAAAAGGAACAGTGTGATGGTGGGTAGGGGTTGTTTTACCTCTGAGCAGCACTTTTTTTGCACACAATGGGTTAAATGGCCAGGTCACAAGGACTCTGAAGGTTCAAGAGAAGGTTGAGATAAAGGGACTCACTGGACAGCTATTAAGAGATAGATAGTAGCCTCCCTCAAGGCCATCCAGTATGTTCTTCAATGTGCACAAGGTATGACTCTCCTGCACATGGGGCCATGGCTTAATGTCCCATCCAACAGATGGTGGCTTTTCCAATCCCATTGGTGTCCCCTACTGACTGAGGGCAGGGTGGGGAGTTTGTAGAGATAAATTTCAACACTGTCCCAGCTAGGACTCGAACCTGGGAACTACAGATTACAAGCATGGTGCACTACTTACTGAGACATCCCTATCCCAATGTGATGGTGTATTTATTATCACTATTAAACTATGAAGTATACGATACTAGTTGAATACTAATCTACATATAAAATATCAAACTCACCATCTATTCCCTGCTCAGCATTAATTCTAGTTCATTTGCTTGGTGGTAATAGTAATTGAAATGTCACTGTAAAGTAGATGGAATGAACTTGTGTGCTTGCCTGATGTTTGCTTTCCCCTGTTAGGTCTGTGCATCGTACTTTCTTGGATGCAAGGTTGTACACTGAAGGTCAAATCACAATTATAAATTGAAGGACCAACACATAAATAAAAAATTCTTGAAGAGTTTCAATGTTGATTCTGTTAGTACCCTTATAGCCTGCTATACATATGGCTTACTCTGGTGATAGACAGGTGTTTGCCATTATTACAATAAGAGAAAAAGAATGCTACAAGAGTGGCAGAGATGAACTTGCAGTGAATCCCAGGGAATAAACTAGGGGTGAGGGTTCAATAAGTGCAAACCACACCCCCAAGAAGGGCAACCAAGTGCCTCCAGGGAAAAGTGATCTTAGGGGTGTGTTTAAGAGGGGTGAACCTCAAGGTTGTAATTAAAGCCTCCCCTCCCCCCACCACACAAAATGGGACTTTGCATTTGGTGATGAACCTCCAAGGCAAAATCCCCCTCAGGGGCCAATTGCAGGTCTTCACCTTTTAGGTATTTTTTTTTCCTTCTCTATTCATGATGATAACACCTGTATCACCAGAGCAAACTACATGAAGAGCATTCTATAAATGCCTGAGGTACAAAAGTAATACCTCGATATCCTTGAAGGAACTGATGGAGCAAGCACTGAACTTGAGTCAGGAATTTTTAATTCATGTATTAACTCTTCAGTTTTATAATTGCAATGCAAGTCATCTCTACCCATCAATGCTCAGTCTCATAGCCAGGAAGGTATGATGCATGGACAAAATGGGTGACAGCAATGCCAGACAAGTACAACATTGTTTCTTCCACATAGTATACACAATGACTTTGACTTACCAACAAGTGACCTAGAACTACAATACTGAGCAGGAAACTGAGAAAGAGTTTGATATTTTACTTGTACTGATTTTATGTGTAAAGAATTGGCAACTCATTTATACTTTGCAACATAATATAGTATATTAATGTTCTGTGTTATGAGGTATACATCCTGATATTTCAATAATATTTTTGGAAGTTTCTTGTTCAGTGACAACAAATGGTATGCTACATTCATAAAACAATTTAGCAACAGCTTTATAATTTTTACCTTTTTGGACATTTTTTACATACTTGCTTAAATTGTCCTGTAAATATCTTTTCTTTGTCAGTGGCTCAACTTTTTCTTTTGTAATTTTTTAGGGTTGGGTTGTTTTACCTCTGAGTGACACTTTTATGCACACAACAGGCTAAATAGCCAGGTCATAAGGACCCCAAAGGCTCAGAGAAGATTGGGGGAGGGGACCCACTGGAACAGCTGTTGGAAGACAGATGGCAATCTTCCATCAATATGTCAGACAGATGGTTCCCACAGTCAGTAGGGGACACTGATGGCCTTTTCAAGCCCATCAGTGTCCCCTCCTGACCGTGGGAATGGCGGAGAGTTTTGCACAGATCAATTTCAATGCTGGCCCAACTGAGACTCGAATCTGGGAACTGCAGATCTTCCTTTGAAGTGAATATAAATTCAGTGACTGATTGCATTATCAATATGTTTTAATTTTCTACTTTTTGGGGCACATATGAGAAGATAATTTTTTTTCATTTTTCAATTTATTGATTATACAATTTAAATTTTTTTTAAAATTTGTAAGAAAGCAATAAACTGTACAGTGTTTTAACTTGCTAATAATTGTTGCTTCACCTCTGATTTAGCCTATTGTGTGTAAAATAGTGCCACCTCTGAATGGAACTATTTTACACACAATAGGCTAAATGGTCAAATCACAAAGTCAAGGGCTGAGAGATGATTGGGGAAAGGGATCCACTGTACAGTTTTTAGGAGAGAGGGAGATGGTAAGCCTCTCATTAAGACCATCCAACATGTTAACATCCACAAGGATGGCTCTCCTGCATAAAGGGGCCATGGCTTAACATTCCATCTGACTGACATCAGCATATCCAATCACATCAGTGTCCCCTTCCTCACAGAGTAGGGTCTTAATGGAGATAAATCTCAATGCTAGCACAGCTGGAACTGAAACCTGAGATTTGCAGATTATGAGCCTAGAAAGCTACAGAGTCCCCCTTGCAATAGCTTTTTGATTACCTAAACAAGTAAAAAAGATTAATTATTGAAATATGGCACTGTACAGTATATCTTTACTTGCTGATAAAGGAAATCCATGGCCCAGCAGAGCTTACATCCCAATGCTATCAAACTAAAGCTGCTGGAATGTACTTCTGTTTTAATGCCTTGCCAACAATAAGCAATGCCTATTGATTAACAGCAACAAGAACAAAACTTATTTTACATTTAGAATTGTGCCTTAAAGTGAAACCTAACAAACCAAGACTAATTTTATTTGACCACCAAATAACAGCACTTCCTCTGAGCAAAGAAAAAACAACTGAACAAGGAATGGGTGAAACTAGGTTACACTTCAAGACTTATATACTTGGTACTTACTTACCTTGCCCATAAATACAACTTTTTGCATGCACTGATCCTTGATAATGAATGGGGTCCTTAACTCTTTGCTTGTCCAAATGGGGTTTACTGATTCTAGTGGTGCATGAGTGTTTGCTGTTTCACATTCAATTCTCAAGTTCATTTAAAAATAACTTAATTTTTTTTTAGAATTCTTATCATTTTATTAACTACAATATAATGATTTTTCTTTTAGTCTATGAGTATTTTCTTTAGTTACATCAAGATGAGGTTCTAAAGGTGTGCATTTTATTTTCTGAAAACATTTCAAATTAACTTGACCACCAGAGTGAGACCAGGTTTAGAAAACTGATACTAAAAGGATTAAGGATTAGTTAAATAAACAAAAAAATTAATGTACATATATGCATGATTTAAAAATGTTTACTAAGTGAAAATGAAAAACATTGGCAACTTACTTGCTCCAGGATCAACAAGCATAGATACAAATGAACGATACGTATTCATTTGTGTAACAGGATCCTGGTTCAGGGCTGGAGGGACCATACCAGGCATCGTGGCTGCTATTTATATTTTCTGCTTGAATTTCATATCAAGACGCTTATTTTGTTATCTCACTACATTAAAAAAATAGTTTTACATTTGATATCATTAATGTACAATCATCAAAAATATGTACTTATTATTAAATTTTTTCTTCTATACTTTTCTTAAACTTTTTTTCTTACAGTGTTACTTTACAAGAACCACTTACTTTTCATGAATATTTTTATTAATATTTAAATATGCAAGTTACTTCCAAATACTGGTTCTGCAGTTTTAAAAATACCCATTTATGATACTGAATTTGTTGTATACATATTGCTATATTACTCATTCCACATTGTTGAATTCTCACAATATTAAATATCACAAAGGATGACCAATATTCACAATGAATAAATTTAATATTTAACTATTTTCAACAGTTTACATTGTATAATTATCAGGGGATATACCCAGAGCTGGCATGCATTTTTGCAGAGCATCCTTCTCATGTGATAAAGCATAAAATGTTAGAAATGAAATCATCATTAACTTATAAAAGTTTTATTTAAAAATGGCAAGAGACATATAAGTTGTATCATGCAACCTTTTCCCCTCAATTATCTACTTTATTTCTACAATGTTGATTTGAACAAGTAAATAACATTAAAAAAATTCTGCCTACTTTAAATATTGAAATTAATTATAATTTTTAAGAACATAGAGCATAAAAGATTTAAATACCTATGCCACTTGCTCCTTTTTTACCTACTTTGTTGTAAATGAATCAAAATTAATTGATGCAGTCATATCATTTTCAATGATTTTAGCCAGCAATTGAATATGAAACTAACGATAACCAACTTATATGCAACATCTTATGCATAAAATTTATACTAATTCAAGCATAGAAAAAAAGCCATATACCTGAAATGAGTTCTAGCTGAAACTTCTGAGCCCACACCATTTCAACAATTGCTGAATCCACCCAAGCCTGGTTATGGAAAACACTTATCTGATACATCATAAAACTTATATACAGAAATGCATGCTGCTAAACCATTTTTTATTCCAAGGTTGGATTTAGAAAAAAAAGAATGGAGTTGGGTGGGGAGTGGGGGCTAGTGGAGCAATCAAGCAGGAAAAGAGTAAAAGTGGGAGTCATGATACCGAATTTCCATTGCAGTATTACATTTTCTCCTCCATTTTAGAGGTCTTTGAAAATTTATTGAAAAATGTACATGTTAAACAATTTTTTCCACCATTATCCTTACTAGCATTTTTAAGGGGGCAGGGGCATGGTCCCCTTGCCACCCTCCAAGACTGGCCCTGGATTATTACAAACTTTAAAACCATAATTATTTGATGGCAACATTAAAATCTTAATGTTGCTTGGAATGAAAAATACTAGAAATAAGTGGCAGAAACTAAACATTTTTGAGTAACATTAGTATAAACACTAAGAAACAGCAATGAGCCGAGAAATTTTCATCAACTGCTTGCAGGGAACAAAAACGTGCAGCAATCACGTTTGTTAGGAGAAAAAACTATATTAATAGATTACAGAAAGTGGGAATTTTTTTTTCCAATTTATACATTGATTAAACACTGAAGAGCAGTCATATCATTTTCAATTATTTTAGGCCATTGAATTAGGGATAGGAGACATTATCCAAATTCAGTATCACAAGTCCTGCATTTGCGTGCATGTGTGGTTGAAACTTTGGTCATATATAGCTGTCAGCTTCGGCTTCCCCAAGCATTCGTCATGAGAAATGTAATGAGAAAGGTTGGGGGAGGGGGATTTAGATGCATTTGACAGAGGACGGATCATAAGTGCCTGACAGATGGGGCACTCGATCTCCGAAATTGTCAATGAACTTGGATTTTCTCATACGACAGTTTCAAGAGTGTTCCAGGAATATGAAAATTCTGGCAAAAAAACAAGCACCTGGACAAACTGCAAAGGACAACCAGCCTTGAATGATTGTGGGCTTCACCATCTGATATACCATACGATCTCACAATCAACCATAAATTATGGCAATCTACAGAGATCAACTGAATAATAAGCCTTTTTGAAATCAACAAAGCTAGCAAACAAAGGTTTCTGAAACTCTAAACATTTCTCAAGAATCTGCCTAAGTGAAAATATCTGATCTACACATCCCCTACCATTTCTGAATCTAACTGTTCATCATGAAATTGCCCATCAACCAGATTCTTAATTCTATTAAGAACAATCATGCAAAGAACTTTACCTATAACAGAGAGTAGCTGATACCCCTATAGTTATCACAAGAACTGCAATCACCTTTTTTGAAAATAGGGATAATAATACCTCTGGTAAAATCCTTAGGAATCATGCCTTTATCATAAGATATTCAAAATTTCAGTCATCCATGTGGTAACTGAAACATTCCCAGCTCTAAACATTTCTGCAGTAATTTCATTTACACCTAGGGATTTATGTGGCTTAAGTTTAGAAATAGCCAAAATAACTTCAGACTCTGTCATAGAGCCAACATTAAAGCCAGTAATGCATCTATCATCATTACAAACAATGGAAGTACAACTAACCACATTGTTTAGAACATCACTGAAATGCTCAGCCCACCTAGCCATGACAGAATGCACACCTACTATAACCTTACCTTGGTTATCCTTTAATCCGTCCGTTTTCTACCACACAAAACATTTAACTATCTGGTACAACTCTCTTCCTTTGCGCTATCCAACTGCTTCCTTGGTTTGTCAACCAAGCCAAAGATTCTTATCAGCATCTCATTGATCCTTTACAAGTTTATTAAGCTCTCTGTAATGCTTTCTATTAGGATTAGTAGGGTATTGATTAAGGACATTCCTGCAGTTCATTGTTTCCGAAATAAGCTCAATGCCTGATCAGTTTCAAGAAAAGCAGGTTTAAAAACAGTCACATTCTTCCTCAACTTCAGTAGTAAGTAAACTATGACTGTCATAATGAGTAAGTACCCTATCCTGGTAAGCTTTGGCTATAAATGGATCTTCAGAGCTTTAGTGTTAAAGGTAACTTTTTTTTAACCTTAGCACAACACTTCTCAAGTTTAAGTTGAAAGATACTTTTAACAAGGTAATGCTCAAATCCAATTTCAGCTCCCCTATATGATCTGGTATTCCTAACAGAACTAGCCTATTTACTGTTAATTAATATATAATCAATCATTCTTATGTAGCCCATTTGGTGAAACCCTTGTGCACTTATATATGTTCCCAAACCACTAAGTTTACTTACGTCTAGGAGACATTGCCCATTGCAGCTACCACTACCAAAGGGTCAATCACCCCTCCCCAAAGGTTAAGCCCTCTGTTGTAGGGTGGGAGTCACTACCAACTTTAGCATTGAAGTCACCTAGAACTAGGGTAATATCTCCTTTCTTGACCTAATTCAAAGCTTGGAAAGGCTACTGTTTATCCGATGAGAAGTTAAGCCATGGTCCCATGTGTGGAAGAGCCATAACCTGTGTACAATAGAGAATACGTTGGATAACCTTGACAGAAGGCTACCATCCGTCTCCAAACAGCTGTTCCAGTGGGTCCTCTCCCCAAACCTTCTCTGAGCCTTCAGGGTCCTTGGTGGCTTGGCCATTTAGCCCACTGTGTACAAAAAAGAGCCACTCAGATGTAAAACCCAACCAAATTCAAAATATCCTGAAGTTGTCCATAAAACCTAATTTTCTCATCCTCAGTAATGGCATAACAGCAAATAAAAGTAATAATTGTATTCATGGCTGTCTTAGAATAGGTAGATTAATATACATAGCAATTTAAGACAAATAGATTCCCTTACTTGTGAGTAAATATCCTAATATTTTGACCCCTGAGTGAGGTCGTCATCTGAGGAGTGTACTCCTTGGATGATGACCCCAGTCAGGGGTTGAAATATTAGGATATTTATTCACAGGCAAGTGAGGGCAGCTGTTGGGAGACAGATGGTAGCCTCCAATCTAGGCCATCTGAGGAGTACACTCCTCAGATGACAACCCCACTCATGGGTTGAAATATTAGGATATTTATTCACAAGTAAGTGAATCTATTTGTCTTAAGTTGCTACATACATTAATCTAGCAAATAACATTCAAGTCTTTAATGCTTGTCTGAAATTTAACTGTAAAAAACCTTTCATTATTGTACTCATATCCTAGAAGCAAACCTATGCCTTGGAGATGCTTTTTATCTTTTATCCCGTGAAAAGAAATTTATGTGCATGTATATAACTATTCACTAATATGTAGTGAGTGTTGCTACATAGGGGGTTTCTATCTAGATTTAGAGGGTTTTTGGGGGGGAGGGGGGATTTAAAAATTTGTTGGGGATAATTTAGGGGTTTGCAGAATTCTTGTAACAAATTAAAATAAGTGCAATTGCGTGGAGGGAGTGGGAAGTGAAATGCAACTAATTTTACCTACTTCAATCAAAATGGTTATTAATATCATAACTATAAAAAAATATCGAATAGAATAACAATATATAGGGAAACAGTGAAGTTTGGTGCTAAAATTGCTCTAGTTCCTTTATTTGGCACCTATGATTCAGTTATACTTAACTGTTTTTACTTAGACTCTGCTGTAATAACATTTCGCTTTTAAGAGGAAGCTGAATTTTTTGGTTATTAATTTTATCAAAAATAGTTAACTTTAAAGTCTATATTTGAAAAAAAAAAACTCTTTAGTTCTTTGTTAATTTCTATGCCTAGTTGAACCTTTGTTTAGTTGAAATTTCAACATCACTTTCAAAGATAGCCAAAAAATTTCAAAGTTCTCTGAGTAAGAAATTTATTGCATCATATTTTACCAAAAATTTGCACTTTTGAAAGAATGGAAGAAAACAATCTTCATGATTTAAGGTTTTTTCCTGAAAAATCATCAAATCTAGGGAAATTTGCCCTTACAGTTAACTTACACTGGTATGGGCAACTGGTAAAACAACTGGCTCAATGTAAACTGCAAACAGATCTATGCATGCATGAAAAATTAATGCTGAAAACTCAACTTATTGGTGCCAGTAAACCATACCAGTGTAACTAGCCTTTAATCCAAGGGGTAAAGGATGCATCAATCTGGTAACACTGTCTATAGGTAAGGTGACCAGACGTCCCGCTTTTTAATAATTTGTCCCGCGTCCCGCAGCGTTTTAAAAAAGTCCCGATTTTTGGAAAGAATGCACGACAAGCTAGGGAACGGCGGGAGAACGGGAAGGGAATATACGGTTTTCGGCGGCCATGTGGCTATTTCGCCAGGATATGAGTTTTATATTATTTTTGTTAATTTTATAATGTTAAACTTTAATAATAAGAAATAATTGTTGAGAACTGATTATCGAGAACTGCTTATCAAAGTTCGCATTGTTGATCAGTTGTTAGAATTCGACCACCATTGTTTAGACTTAATGAACAATGACCGTACTGCGTGCTAGCGCTAGTTAAACAAGTGATGTCAACAAATCAGCTATTCAGATAATTTAGGTAAGTAATTTACTTATTTATTTCATAAATACATAAATTTTCTTGAATTTAGCAGACAGTACTCGTATTATTTATATTTTATAGTGGCGGCAAAAAGTCTAGCGCCGGCCTTGTAAGTGACACTTATGACTTACGTTACGGCAAATTCAGAGGAAAAATAATACAAGTTAGTATTGTTATTATTTAGAAAGAAACATAGGATTAAAATTAAAATAATTTTTTAAATATAGTTACTTTATAACAATCAAATTAATTTAATTTATAAACTAAGAATAAAATATGGTGTCCCGCTTACCAATGGTGACCGCTCATGGTGTCCCGCTTTACCAATGTTAAAATCTGGTCACTTTACTATAGGTCACATACAAGCAGCATAGCTAAATCAACACTCTCTACATAAGATACTGCCTAATAAATGACCAAAGCATTTTTCTAAAATTGGGCCTAACTAGTTCCACTTTATTCTGCAAAACTAAATGCTATCAAAATAGTAGTAGATGGGCCACTTTGGGGGCAAATGACCTTTTGACCTTTGAAGGTCACGCAGCAGTCAGATGACCCCCAAAAGTCCCGTGATTTTGCCGTTCGTCCGCCATTTTGTATTCTGACGTCATATTCTCGAAAGGTCCCGTGATTTTGCCGTTCGTCCGCCATTTTGGATTCTTGCATAGTTGAGTCATCCCCCTGTTTGACCACGCCCCTCCAAAAGTCCCGTGATTTTTCCGCCATCTTGGATTCTTGCATAGTTGAGTCATCCCCTGGTTGACCCAAACCCATCGTGAAGCAACCGTCCCAAATATTTTTATTGCAGCGCCATCTAGTGTTTCTAGTGTTTAACTATATTTATAAAAAAAGTCTCCCACCGGTGGATTCGATCCCACAACCTCACGCTTACCAGCGCGTTTTATCCATTACGCCAGCGGTAATATGTGAAAGCGATGCTTAAAGGTAGATGCTGTCAGTGAAGAATCGATCATTTTAACCTACGAATAAATGTATTTCTTGTAAATTAAGGGTATTTTTTTCTTTATAAATGGGAATTGAACATTGGGAACGAATTTTATTATTCCTTGTAAACCACACTCTGAGCAGCACTTTTTTTAACGAAATGGGCTAAATAGTCAGGTTACAAGGACCCCGAAGGCTCAGAGAAGATAGGAGGAGGGACCCACTGGAACAACTGTTTGGGAAACAGATGGTAGCCTCCCGTCAAGGCCATCCATTGTGTTCTTTAACAGACACAGGTATGGCTCTCCTGCACAAGTGGCCAGATTTAAGTCCCATCCAATGAATGGCGATCTTTCCAAACCCATCTGTGTCCCCTACCAGTGCCTAAGTAATGGGAATGCCTGCTGATTTCAAGATGTAAAGTGACAGTAGCACTGGTTAATTTTTGTCCACTGTAACACTGGAGATTTGCTATTTTGATTGCTACTTGCTTCGTAAGAGTGTATGTTATTACTTTGTTTACTGCTAGTTTCAAAATTGGACACTGATACGAATTTGTTCATATGCAATTTACTGTTCTGTCCTTTCTGCCGTTTTTAACTAGAAGTCTGAACAATGATGCAGTACTATGTGATGTTCAGCAGAAGTAAAACTGTAATACCCCAAAAGTGTGTTAACTTCTCTTTGGACTATTTGACTGATCCAAATTTCCCTGCTTGGGCACCGCCTGCAATGCTCCAAAAGTATTGTTAAACTTCTTCCCTTTGGGCCTTTTGACTGATCCAAATTTAATTATTCTTTGTGGATAGCACCGGGCACCAAGCAAAATATTAACTTGACAAATAAAGTTAAATGAGGGTTTGCTAAGTACATGGGCATTACTTATTGAGTAAGAAATCAAGAGATTGTCAAATTATTAAAGTTAAATCTTAATAAAAAATCAATTATCGTTGCTCAAGAGAAAAAATAGCAAAGTCAAAATATTTCACAAAGTTCATTTTCAAAAAAATTCAAAACCCACCAAATATACTGATGAATACAAAAGTCTGAGCAATTAAAAGTTCCATCTCTAATAACAACTCCAAAAAAACTGACTTTCTCTTACTGGCACTCTCATTACTCATATCTCTAATGACATCTACTCTGACTCTCTCCACTATCATCACTGACTTCGTGACCTAATGTCGCTTAGTATACATGCGGAATGTAACTGACACTTGTGTTGTATGCTGTGAAAAACATTTGCATAATCTTACAATTGTGCGCTAGCTATGACGCAAGAGGGGGCATGTCCTTATCATGCACATTAGTGGCTGTCAATCAAAAGATTGGGGTTTTTATTATCTTACAAACTTTACCCCTTGGATTAAAGGCTAGTTACACTGGTATGGTTTACTGGCACCAATAAGTTGAGACTTTCCAGGATTAATTTTCATGCATGCATAGATCTGTTTACCAGTTGCCCAGTCAAGAGGGGGCATGTCCTTATTGTGAGCATTAGCAGCTGTCAATCAAAAGTCGGAGTTGCGCATGCGCAACTCCTTTAGCAGTCTTGGGTGAGAGAAATGATCATGCACTATGCTATGATGCAAGATGGGACATGTCCTTAAAGTGCGCATTAGTGGCTGTCAATCAAAATTCAGAGTTGCGCATGCACAACTCCTTTACCAGTCTTGGGCGAGAGCAATGATATCCAACTGAAATTTAAAAGCCCAAAATCATAAATATAATGTAAATAAAGTAAAACTGGTTAAGGAAAAGTAAATGGGTGGAACATCACAAAACTTATGAAACAAAATTCAGTTTCTATCGAATCTCTTCTAAACTGGATCTGTGAGACAGGTGGCTACAGTAATATGTTGGCACATAATGTTGACATGAGCAATTAGAAAAAATTTCAGAGATCACTTTTGAATAAATAATATTTTGGAATCCCAGGAATTGTAACCAAGGGAAAGTTATTCCCATTAACTCAAAACAGTGTATATCTTTACAATATACGGAACTAAGTTACACTACCCTACCAAAATTTTAGAGAATTTTCTAGTTATGTGAATGGGAATCTACCGTCAAAGCTCCATAAGTTCTAAAATATTCATTTAAGCTTGCTATCATCTATATTTCTGCCAAGGTTATGCAAAAATAAATTATTTCACTGTTCTGTTAACCATCAAAACCATGTAAAAAATCTTTACAAAATAATACTTATATTTTTAAAACCCTTTTTAACAAATTATGGCAGTAAATATACTGAAGAAGCTATAGAACTGAACAAGGCTAAATTCTAAACCTTTCTCAAGAAAAATGCTTCAATTGTAAATAAAAGCATCGACCTCACACCACCTTTCTGTCTGAAGTTTATAACAGTTTGTCAGCATTTTGAACTGCACAAATACATATAGGAATCAGGGCAGATTACAAAAGGAAACCTGGAGCCAAGCTCAAAATGGGTGCCCTGGAACAAAGTTCTAAATAGGAGCTTTAGAGCTATATTCTAAATGGAGCCTCTTTATCTTTCTAAACTGAAAAATAATGAAAACTGAACTACTTTATGTAACATCATTGATTAAGGTGATAAAAAATATTACTACTTTAAACAAGTAAAAAACTGATGGGCCTCTATAGGTCAGGAGAAGTAACATTGAAATAAAAAAGTGGTCGGTTTGTTGTTCATGATCTTTAGCCAACAGATGGCACTGCTCAAGAAGCGTACGATGTACAAATGTAATCGTTGGTTGTTGGTGGCTTATGGTTCTTTGATTTGTTTCTTTCAGGTGGGTCACGTCATGTGTTTGATTTGACAGGAATGTGAAGTTGCATTTGTTTTTTTTCGCCATTTTTGCTTGATAACTCCTTAGGATAACATGCCTATGTAGCTAGAGGTAAGTGTATATGTATAATATATTTCATGAGGGATTTTTAATGATAGCCAGAATAGGAATAATTAATGTGTTCGTGTTGTCTTTTCAAAATTTCACTAAGCTATTTAAGATATTTTGGAATTGAAATTATTTAATATTAGGAGGGTTGTTGGTGAAAGCGTCAACTGTTTTGTAATGTTATGGTCACGTCATTTGGAAGAGGGAGTTCGGTAGCTTTTTATGGCTATGTGTAGGGGGGAATGTTTTTGTAAGTTGTTTGGAGTGAGGGGCATTTGAAAGGGAAGGGAGGAGTGGTTAACCAGATAGAATTATTTTAAAATTTTTTCGTGTTTAGTATGGTGTAGTAGTATGTGTTTTGTTGTGAGTGGAAGAAAAATGGCAAAAATTTATAATGTGGGGTAATTAAGTTTCAAAAGTAAGTTTTTATGGGGTGTTAGGGTTTTAAGATATGGTTTTTGGTGAAAAGTATAAAGTGAGCTTTCAGAGGATTCTAATGTAGTTTGGGAGGTATGCTTGGGGGAAAGAATGTTGGAAGTTTTTTCATGTGGGACAACACGGCAGTAGTAATGAACACATGCATTTCATTATAATAGTTAGGGATGAATTGAGTGATTTTTAGTAGTTACGTGTAGTATGGTAATTATTAGTGTATTAGAAGTGATTTATTAATTTTGTTATATATTTAAGAGTCTTGAAGTTACTTATATGATTTATTGTTAATATATGGAAGCATTTGGATGTGATGTAGAAATTATGGGTTGGGTTGTTTTACCTCTGAGCAGCACTTTTTTGCACACCATGGATCCCGAAGGCTCAGAGAAGGTTGGGGGAGGGGACCCACTGGAACAGCTGTTGGGAGACAGATGGTAGCCTCCCGTCAAGGTCATCTAGTGTGTTATTTAATGTGCACAGGGGTACAGTTTAACGTCCCATCCAATGGATGGCGGCCTTTCCAAGCCCATCGGTGTCCCCAGTGCACTGTTTCCAATTTTCATGTTTTTCTGTTTGTGTTGTGTGCAAGGACATTTAGTTTTGGGAGCTTTTTTATAATTCAGTCAGCAGTGCACTGTTTCCGATTTTTATGCTTTTTGCTATGTTTTATCACTGAAGAGATTTAGTTTTGGGGCTTTTTTATAATGCCGGTCGGCGATGCATTGTCAATGATGTTCTTGGTTTTGAGTTTGGTGTTAGATTTCATTAATTCTGGTGATTTATTTAGGTTAATTATTGTATGTGTGAAGGGATTTATTAGTTTAGTTTGTGGAAATATATTTGTGGAGTGTTTTAACTATTGGGAAAAGAGGGGAGGGATTTCTTTTTTTTTTGATAATTTTAATTTTTTTTGTAATTTGTGGTTTTGAGGGTTTTTTAGTGGAATCGCATTATTTTTTTTGTTATGTTGCATTTGTTTACAATGCAAGTTACCATTACCATGGTAACGGTACTTTGCATTTGACGTAAACTCAAGTTATTACCATGGTAACGAAAAAAATAACTTTTTTCTAGAAACCCGTTTGGGTTAGGGTCTGGGAAATCAACGAAAAGGATCATTTTGTTACGTTGCATCAAAAAAAAATGGTGGCCAAGACAGTGATGTGCACTACTGCCAAAAAAGCTAACATATAAAGTGTCACTTCTGTGCTGCAGCATGAACTTTGTGCCTATAGTATTTAAAAACTATTACTTTTAATCATTAATTTACTTACAAAATTTTCCACCTCTTGCTTATAGAAAATTAGGTATTAATATCAAAATATTCTTGCTTTTAGCTATTACTTATGCATTTCCCTTAACAATAAGCTCTATTGCAATAGCAATTAAATAAGGCAAAGAATTGTTTTGGATAAAATTTAAATTTTGTTCTTTAAAGAATTACCCTTAAATAATTCATTGAGTTAACATTTGAAAATTTCAGATTTTAATGGATAATAATTTTCAGTATACAATTAAAAAGACCTTCAAAAATTAATATAAAATAATTTAAAATTCTCTGTCATTGAGCAATAAAATTTTAGAGTTTATCCTTCAAACTATTTGCATGTTGAAAGTTATTAGGAGAAAAGTTTCAGAAGCTTTTCGGAGCAAAGACAGCACTCCGTCTTCAGTGAAGTGATGCTATGTACTGACGTTAAGTCCATTTAGACAAAGAGCTTTCCACATGTCGTGTAGGGTGATTCCAGTGTCTCTATTGCTCAATGATGGAGAATTTTAAATTATTTTATAATTTTCAGTTGTAACACTTCTCTGACAAATTATTTTTAAACATAGTTTTCCTTAGAGAGAGTTTAAATCATTGCTCCCATTCTATATCTATGATTCTAGTTTATTGCATTTGATTAACCATCTGTCTGCTTGTTCACCATTTAACTTAATAGATTTCTATATAATTAATGTTAGCATAGGTTAGCTTACTGTGGAACAGTGATGCTCTCATGTGGCAAGTTCTAAAACATAGTATACGCACTTGTTAACACGGGGATTCACGAAAACTGGCAGGCATTCCAATTACATAGGTACCACTCCTACTGTCCGTGGACAGGGTGGGAGTTTTGCAAAGATAAATCTTAGCATTGGCTCAACTGGGACTTGAATCTGGCGTGCTACTGACTGAGCCACCCCTGATCCACAAAACTAAATGGTTTCATTTGATATTCCAAATAAACTATTTGCATGTACATGTTAGCCAATCCAGAATAAGATTCAACAGTTTTCTGCTGAAAATGATTTAAAAAAATACCTTGACCACCTGCATGCATTGTAAGAAACTGAAACTTCAAAGGTTAAAGGAGTATGTACATTATTGCCTGCATTAGCATGTATAAGGACGGATACTCGTAATTTCTCTGAATTTCAATAATAAATACTTAGTTATATTCAGCATACAAAAAAATAAATAAAAATCAGCAAGTTCACGCTAAATCTTTGATTGTGGTAAATGTGGTAAACAGCATGTTTCGCCATCAACCATACAGCAGAGTTGAAGAAAAAATTTCACTTTCTACAATATACTCATAAAAAACTGGTTGTTCTCACCGAATATCCACGAGGTTGGGCTTTAGTTAATTCGAAAGCACTACCTGAACCAAACATAATTAGTATTCCGGCAATTTGGACAAAAGTTCAAACACATATTTTTACACATTTAAAAGGTGCCATACAATTGACAACGTCAGTTTTCAATCTTGAGTAAAAACTTGTTGTTCTTTTACTCGTATTTTTACATGCAACTATATACTTACTAAAAGTCTTCAAAATAGTTAAACGCTGCCAACATCTGCGATTACAATACCATTAAAACTACAGCCACCTCTGTTATACTTATTTGCTTGATTTGCTTGGAAAAATCGTTTACTTCTTTCCGTTGCAAAGTACCATATGTATTGTAACCATAGATCAGTAACAGAGGAAAATAAGATATCGCTTCATACAGGCCCTATATAGTAGAGATTGGCCATCTCAAAATTGGACGCCATGTTTTGCCGTCGCTCGGATTGTTTAGCGTGCATAGCTGAATGGTATTGCACGAATACTTATTGATTCATGAAAAGGTAGGGTAATATTTGATAGATTTCAGTGTTCATGATTGGAAGCACTTTAGAAAACGGCTAAAAAAAGGAAAAGTAAATTTTAGGCTTTTTTTTTTTAAAAAGATATAATTTCGCTTTGTTGTCTTGTCCATCTGTAGACATCGAACTTTTCTGTTTATAAAGATAAATAAAAATTTCTTTTTGTGTTAGATAGGAATTAATGATATATTACGATTTGCATTTTTCGAATCTCTCAAAAGTTATAACTGCGCCGTCTAAAGGTGGAAAAATTTGAAAATTCCAAAATATCAAGCGAATATTCCAAACGATGTAGTTATGTTAGAGGTTTAAAATTTTTGTGTTGAAATGTGAAGGTTACGAAGTTACCATTGACAACAATCACTTGACCCTTTAGACCCAGGGGGAGGAGAATGCAACTTTTTTTTTGTTTCAATATAAAAATATGTTTTTAGAGATAAATTAAAAATTCTTTTTGCGTTGGTCAGGTATAAGATAAAATATTTTTTTTTTTCAGATAATGTTTCACAGTATACAAAAACTTTTGAGATCTCACAAGTGCAGGCTCCTTCGTGAGATCTCAATATAGAAACAATTTCAATTTAAAACATCAGTCGTCACATTGAATAATACACAAAAAAAACGAAAACAATTCAAAACAAAAAAAATTCTAGTAATCCAGAAGTGTGAAAGTCAGAAAGTTAGAATTTGCATTTTGAGAATTTCCCAAAAGCTAAAACTGCTCCTTCTAATGGTGGAAAAAATACCAAAAATTGAAAACGAATATTGCAAACGATGTAGTTATGCCAGAAATTTGAAATTTAGGTCGTGGAATGTGACAGTCTTGAAAATTCCATTGACAACAATGAGTTGACCCTAAGCCCAAGGTAGGGAAGAAACGTAACGGTTTTCTTTTAAGAGATAATTGGAAATCTTTTTTTCAGTTGGTTGCTGATGAAATGTAATTTGCATTTACAAAGGTAGTTTTAATTTATGTCATTAGAGATCACTAAATATCGGAACTGCAAAACTTTTAACGAATGTTTCAAGTGATCTGTTTATGGTAGAAATTTCGGCAAAATGAACTATTAATATTTTATTAGTACTTGTAATGTGCAAAAAACGTTTTTCATTTATCTCTTAAAGCAGAAAAGTTGCATTTTATCAATGGGATAAATCAATACTATTATGGTAAACCACTTGATCATTACACTATATGACCAGAAACTTAAGTTTCTAGCAAAAATAGATCGTTTGCAATATTTATTTAAAGATTTGGTATTTTCCAGCTTCTTCCGCCGCTAGATGTCGCCTTTCGAGTTTTTATTTACCGCCTTTAGCACTCTCTAACACTGGAAATTGCAGCTGATCGGGATTCGAAAACCCGTAAATATTAATAATTTTGTGGAAAAAAATTCGCTGACATACGGGATTCGAACCCGCAGCGCTCTAGAAATATGCCAGAACATTCTAACTTGTTGAACTAAAGTCGGCTTTTTTCACAAAAACATTTATTGATTTATAGACGTTTAAACGTCTACAGGTAATGCTGAAATTATCAAATATTGTTTAAATCATTAATAATTTGTTAGTGTCTATAAAACAAAAAATAAACATTGTTTCGTTTATCTCTTAAAAAATAAAGTTTCATTTCGCACCCCCACCTTTTGATTAAGATGTCAAAACCTTGATGCCGTTGTAAACCTTCTGACCACATAGCACTCTACTACCAAAATTTCAGCTTGAAATATTCCTTTGAAATTTTAATTTTCATCTTTTCCCACCACTAAAGGGCGCTATTAAAGCTATTGAAAATTTTCAAAATTGCTGATCAATATTTGTTCGACACCTATCCAACCCAAAAACAATTTTTCCATTTAGCTCGAAAAGTAAAAAAAATTGAGTCTATAGATGGACAGACAGGTGGAAAGACAGATGGATAGCTAAAAGAGGGACGAAGAGACAGACGAACAAATACCAGCATAGGCAGGCGACAAAGCGAAAACGTTTGCTCGTTTTTCAAACGAACCTTAAAAGAAATTATTTGTTGGTTTTCAGTTAGCTCGTTTGACATTTGCAGCCGTTTGCCGTCTTTTGATAGTTTCTCGGGGGAAAAATATTCATTAAATTATTTCTTTGAGTTAAATTTTTACACCCAAATACAGCGCAGTGAGGCATTCATAAAATATAACAGCTTTTATAGACAAAAAAGTGGTCGAAATATATAAAACTATAACAGCTGAAAAGTTTTGACTTGGTACATGCACTAACTCATAAGGCTTTGGTCTCACGGTACGACAAAACATGGCTTCCATAAACCACGTGACTCAATCGACCAATGGCAATGAATCACCGAGATGGCCAACCTCTGAATCTGCACCCACTGCCCTTTATGCCTATGGACCTAATGATAAGGGGGCCAAGGCCCCCTTTACAAATAGGTCCAGCTTAGAAAGAAGGATGTATAAGAAGAAGAAGGCCAACCTCTGATTCCAACCTCGGACTTCAAGCTAGTAAGACGTGTTCTGTAGTGCTCTCTGTTTCCCACGTGTTTCTTTAGTGATCTCAGCAAATGGATATCAACAAGGACTCTAGATTAAATCGTTGCTTCAAGTTTCTTCATCGCGATCTCAGCTACGTGACTTTTGTGACTAATCTGGCCAACAATAAGGACCCAGCCGCCATTGAGGTCGCCTAAAGCATCTCCAAAGACATAACGATTATCACATTTGCCACTGAAGACGCCGCGGATGATTTTGCCGCTGATCCGAACCTGGACTTTCCCACGGACCAGCCCATCGCATTCAAGCGCCTCGGATACCCCCACAAAAAAGTCACCATCATGAAACTACCATTCCTCATCCCAAACAGCGACATCGTGGACGCCCTCAAGCCATACGGCAATGTATCAAGCATCACAGAAGAGTTCCTGAATCTCCCGGGCTTGGAATCCATCCGGACGGGTACGAGGGTAGTCCACACGGAGATGAAGAAAATGGTACCCAACTTCCTCCACATCTCTACCTTTTCGGCTACCATAAATTACTCAGGCATGCTCCGCCTTTGCAAGTGGTGCAGGCTCCCAGGCCACATCATAAAGGACTGCGAAGCCTTCGCCAAGAAGAACCAAAAACTTCTGTCACCTCCCGCATCAAAATCGGTCATAATTTCGGACTCTATCTCGACCATCAACCCTCCGCAACAGCTGGCACCAGTCATCACTCAAAGAGAAGAAGTACAGGCCCCTACAACTGAACTTTCCGCTCCTGAAGAGACGGCACATTCCACCCCCCTTCAACAAAAAAGAAAGCACCTTTCCTCTCCATCAGATTCACCTTCTGCCTCTGAGACCACTGTTCCTGCTCATCAGAAGAAAAAAACAGCCAGCTCCTGACTCGCCTTCCTCTTTAATTGGTAATATTCAAAATTTCATTATCGATCGATCCACCTCTCCCTCCCTTACGCTAAATACCGACCCCCCTGATTTTATTGAGACCTTTGAGGACATTCTCGACTTTCTAAAATTTCTCACCAACCCTAAATTAGCTTCCTCCGAATGGGAAATTCCCCCCCCCCCCCACCTTAAAGCTCTTAAAAAAACGCTTTCCGAAGATGGATTCATTTTGCCGAAGTATCAAGACCTCTACCTCTCTGCTTTAGGCAAATGTCCGCATAGAGATTGCTTTTCTCTTTGGGACTTCCTCCAATTAGTTAAGAATCTCCTCCCTTTATTTAAATAATTCACTATTCTTCCGATTTTAAATTAATTCCTTTTCAAAATTAGTCCTTTTCCCATTTTTCTACTCATTTAGCGATCAAAATTCTGCCTCCTCTCCATTCCTCACTCTCAGCCAATCCCAAAATTCTCGTCTCCGTTAGCGCCAAACGTAACAAACCTCTAGCTCTCGCTCTCAGCGAATACCAAAATTCCTTCATTCCCATTGGCTGAGCCTTCGGCGATCGGTTTCCATCGTCTCGCTGCTCTGACGCTACTTTTCGGCTTAATTTCTCCCCCCCTCTTCAAATTAAAGCTCCACCGTCTCCAATTTTAATGTTTACTCTCCTAAATACTAAATTCTCACTAAATTATACCCACTTCCCCCCACCTTCACTCTCCATCCACGATTTTCACGGCATATACCAACTATGGAGCAAAATAAGACCTGTGCAAACTTTCGGCCTTTCCTTCCACTCTTTCCTCTGAAATTAAAATACCAATTTTTAACACCTTCTCCCTCACTCTATCACCCACTGATGACATTGGCTCGTGGTCCTGATGATAAGCAGGCCGAGGCCTGCTTTACAAATAGGACCAGACATTAGAGGGATGTGCAAGAAGAAGAAGAAGGCCAACCTCTAACTATACAGGACCTTTAATCAAAACTATCCGTTCTGCACATTGATCACTTTGACTCTGATACATAAAGAGGCATGCGGTTTGTTTTGATAGAATGGACATTTTATAGGACACTTATAGGCCAGTGCCCACTTCTAGAAAAAAAATAGGTGAAACAACCAAGAGAACCTACACATTTGCAAGTATATCAGAAGCATTAATGAAGGTGATAATCAAGCAGAGAACTTAAAAAAAGGTAAAATCTCATTCCCTTCATAAAACACCCAATTACGGGATTATGAAAAGCTTTGGATGGAGGCGGTAATATCCAGCTCTACCCCCCTCAACAAACTTTGCAAATAAAACCATCAAGAAAAGAAAGAAGACAAAAAAATACACGCAAAAAAAACTCAGAAAATCATGCAAGAGAGAAAGAAATCAAAAACAAGTCAAATATCATAGAATCAATGGAAGAAGTAAAGGAAATATACTTAGAAAATGAGAACGCAACAGAAGATTCAGAAGAAGAAGAATACCCAACTAAAGCAAAGTTGAAAATAATGAAAGAAAATTATCAAGATCTAAGTAGCAGATGAACTTATAGAATGCATATTTAATTCCAACGAAGAATATCTTCAACGTACTAAGCAATTCAAATCTCCTATTGGCATTATAATAAAGGCAATTAATAATCAGTTCATAGTCAAAAGCTGATATACGAAAACGTATTGCAAAATATTAGATTATTACGAACAATGACCTATCACTGTCATCATAAATTTTGCCAAAGAACTCACTATGCAAGAAACTTTGGAAGCAGTGAGGAGACGAGATAGGCCTAACAAACTTTCGACTATGCGACTTTATCTCTTCAGTCATGGCCGTCCCTCTACCAGGTCCGGATCTTTTAGGACTTGATCGCTTCTCTGGTCTCCTGCTTCTCGACTGTCTGTTTGCACATTGCTGAATGATTGGAATTCAAAATTACTCAAAGCCTACTTCACACTCTTTTTTATATAATCAGAAGTTCAACGTAATCTCTCTTGTGGTCTCCAAACTATTTTTATTTTTGATTTGTTCGTTCCTAGTCGAAAATGGGGTATAAATCCGCGGGTTTATAGAATAAAAGATAGAACGGCATCAATTTTCTTCGTTTTACAAACATATTCTTGCTCACGCTTCCTCTAAGTTTGACTAGTTCGTTTAAAATAATTAGGAACAATGTGCATTTGAATAGCAATCATTCCTTAAATGTTTTTGTTTAAAAGTCATTCAAAATCGAAACGTTGATAGAGAGTAATGCAAATAAGACAAGAAGTCGTGCTTAGCGCCATCTACTGTAAGCGACTCTTTTTGGACTAGATATTATTATCCGAATAAAACAGCATTCTTTATAGGCACTATAACTTGGGCCACAAGCATCTGTTCAATTTGCGATCATTCTCCCCATCCGCAACTTTCCGCATTCCTTTTAAAATAATACTCCTGAAGCACCACTTTAACAAAATGGTGAGATAAATTTAGTATAAGCCGTAAACTGAGTATGAAAACTAAACTTCGAAGATAGCAAGATGAAACCAAGGAAAAGAAACATAATCCTCAAGCAGCCATGGGCTACAGATATATAACCAGAATGTGCTATTTACTTCTCCAAGTATGCCTATTCTGAGCTACATCTGCTGCATTTTGTTACTGTAATACAATTAGCCGCAGTAGAAAAAAAAAATTCAGACTTATTTAAAATCAAGAGCCTTTCCTTCGTGCCGTCCCATGGCCGAGTGGTTAGCACGCTTGGCTACTGATCTAAGGGACCTGGGTTCGAGCCCCGGGTAAGGCATGGCTGTTTGTGTCGTTTTTCTGCAGAGGGTCTGCCATCCTCTCAGACCTTCTACTATGGCATATAAACTGACAGGCTCCTGTCAGACCTCTGTGGCAAGCAGCTCCTTGAGGGGGTATTTATTATTTTTCCTTCGTAGCTATCAACCTGAACTACTTAAACGAATGTATCTAACCGTAACTGTTAATCTCAGCTTTGTTGTTAATATACATGCTTTTTGAATGAACTGTTACACGTGAGCAATATGTAAACATACTGGAAATTGTACTACAATAGTAAATCGCGTTATAACGATATTTTCGTGTTTATATTACCCTATATTGACATTATTGCCTCAAATATTATTTTGGGAGAATCAGTATATATATATACGCTTTTTAAATAAAGTGAACTTGTTAAAAACGCTAATCCACTACGCTATTAGTGCTTCGAATAATAAGCTACGATTATTGCTTATAGTTGAGTTGAAAATCATTTTGGTAATTAAATATGCTTCAAAATACTGAAGTTAGGTAAGGCTAATGGCGAGTGTAATCATGATATGTATTGTATTCAAATATATTATGTACGAGTTTTCATCATAAGAAATATATTGTTCGACTTATTTAGTATAACAGTAGTTTATATGTGTAGTGGACTACTAGAATTGTGATTATTAAAAAAATTTAAATTATTAAAAATAATATTAAATAGTATTAATTTTTACTGTTGGCATGAGCCTTGTATTTGGTGTAAAAAGGGACACTGTTGATCAGAATTGGCATAACTATTTTTAGGGCCTAGTGGAGGAAACTTTTTTGTGTTCAGGCCACTTAGATAGTAAACTCTGAATCTTGGCAGGCCAGATGTTGGTGCTGACATCTGTCAGTCTTGCCAAGAAATGCCAATAAAACTATACCAGGTTTGAACTTAAGCATTTGGTAATTCACAACTAATGGCATGGTGCACTCCTACTCTTAATGTTCAGCAAAGTCTTCATTTACTATTTAGCTATACATTTTAAAAATCTTCAAAAATGAAATCATCTTCAAAAACTATTTCTGTGAAGATCTTAGCAGACTGTATAAAAGGTCTCAGTGGGCAGCATTTGGCCCATGAGCCATAGTTTACCCATCACTAGCCTAGTGTAATAGTAGCTTGGCTTTTTAAAACATGAAAAACACATTATAAATTTAAGAGAAGTAATTTTATAACAAATGATAGAAATCATACGACCATACACAAAGGGATAATATTAGTGGTGAGCCAAGTGTATGTATGTGGGTTAATTCCCCCTTGAGTAAATTTTATTTCTAAAAAATCGTGGTTCAAATCAAATTACAATAACAATTTCATTAAAATCTTCCTCGCTTCCAAAAATATAAAACTTTTTCTCTAACATCAATAGTAATATGTTTTCTGACATGATGCTATTAATGCTTACTGTTAATGTATAATTATTATAACATGGAAAACTGCCAGTGTTAATATGGAACCAAGTGCAGTTTCACCTTTTGCATGAGCCTCAAGTCATCTCTCCTATACAGCTTAAATCTGCAATACAAGGTTTGATGTTAGCTGTTGCCATGACCATCTGAAGGAAAACAGTGGCAGACAATTACCACTTTGATTTCAGGCATTATGTGCAAAATGTGATCTAAATTGATGTTTATTATTGCTGGATTTTGAAATGGTATTTAGCATATCTGGCAAAAAAGAAATCCTTCATTACTTCCTGAAGAAAGGCAATATTATTCAGTTATTCCTCCCACTCTTCCCTTTTCAGTGACTGCAGTTCTTGCTTATACTATGATTTTTTTTTCTGCTGGTAGCCATGTATAGAGAAAAGCCATTCCCTCTGCATATTTAAAAGATAGATGGCCATAATAGGAGACACCAATATATTCCTATAACAGTTATGCAATAGGCTCATATTCGCAACCCTCTTCTGCATCTTGAAGTCTTTATATCCTACAAATCAGCCCACTGTACAGCAAAGAAAGTACCACTCAGGAATAAAACAACATAATCAGTGGCAGATTAAGTTATATGAAGACTCCAGGCACAAAAGACTTGAGAGGTTCTAGGTGTAAAATATGTAACAAAAAGAATTTAACCCAACTGTCCAGTAGGGAAGTGTGGAGAGGGGAGTACTCATTCTACAAAACCTTTTGCATGAATGGGGAAAATGCATGCAGCAAGTTAAATTGAATTATAGAAATGCATGGGTTCGAGCCTCGGGTAAGGCATGGATGTTCGTGTTGTTTTCTGCTGAGGTCCTGCCATCCTCTCAGATCTTCTACTGTGGCATATAAACTGACAGGCTCCTGTCAGACCTCTGTGGCAAGCAGCTGCTTGAGGGGGTATTTATTTATTATTTATTTTATAAATAGAAAATTTAATATGTTATATGAACTTGCACGTACTAAAAAAAATTAACATAAACTTATTATAATAAAAATAAGTATCTATTCATTTTAGTGTATTTAACAAAAATCATATCATATATAGTATTAACCTAAGTAAAAACACATGATGACTATGAAAATAGTACATTTGTACTAATTGTTAAATATTTTACTCAATAAAATTTTGGAAAAAGAAATCGAATTTTTATTATTTTGAGGCCTTCATGAATGTTGAGAGCTTTGAGAGCACCTCCCCCCATCTGCCACTGAACAATCAAAAACTTGTAATGAAATACATTTTATTACAAACACCTGGCATGTAACTGGGAGGTGTGGGTTCGAATCCCACTCATCAGCAAAACTCATTTTTACACACAATTATTTCATAATAAGTTGTCAACAGAAAAAATAATCTGTGGATTTATTATTTATTATTGATTCTTGGATTAATAACACTTCGGTGTGAGTGATTTCTATTCATACTGAAGTATTTTATATTGAGTGATATTGGATAAGTTGCCATCCCTGATCATGAAGGCTCCATGAGCAACAAGGCCAGTGAGATTTAAAAATTACAACTAAGTGGGTAAATGATAGAGCTGTTGATAGCTTAGTGATTAGAGCTACTGACATGCAATAGGGAGGCATGGGTTCGAATCCCACTCATCAGTGAAAAATCATTTTTTCCACAAAATTATTTCTTCAATCACTTGTAAATGAGTTTAGTGTGTAATTACAAAAGAAACTTGAATGTTGCATGCATTAAAAACATTCAGAGTATATATGAAACACATGGGTGAAGGGAAGAGAAAATACATGTAACCTTATATAAGAGATGAGTCAGTGGGTAATCTTGGAGCATCCAAGATTTTATAAATCCAAATTTCTTCAGTGTGTGAAATGTCTGCATTCTAGTTCTAAGACTTCTTTGGTTACTGCATTCAGTTTCTATCAATAACTAATTGCTGCACTAATTGTTGGTTATTTAATTTTCACTGTGAATCAAGATATATTTAGAATGCCATTAATCTGGGAGTTGCTATAATTGAAACTAGTGAACTGTTTTATACAGCTGTTTCTGTTTTGTAACAGTCTTGATATCAATGCATTTTTCTAAAAAAATCTCTGTACAAACAGTATAATTAATAAAATGTTCACATAATGAATAATTGAAAATATTGTAATGGTTCATTTTTACTTTTAGTAATTCTCTTTTGTTTTCAAAAGAGCAAGAATATTTTTATTTGTTCACATGATGTATAATCAAAGAGCCAAAATTAAATCACCTGTCCATTTTGATTAAATTTGGCATACGTTTAGATTGGAAAACAGCTTGTAGATATCTGTAATGAACATGTTCTCAGTGCATGAGCTAGTTTTATTTTTGCCATATTTTTTTAAATGCCCAGTATCTTTGTCATTCCATGGGAATAACACAAGTATAATTAAGTAATGTCATGCCTTTATTTATAATTTTACTTTTAATATTCTGTTATTTTTAAATTATGATGTTTTATTTTTATTTTTTCTCTAAAGAGAAAATACAAAAATAATAGTTATACCATTTTCATTTTTGAAAAATATGATTTTTTTCTACATTACAGAGAAGCTTTCAAAGGTCTTCCAACTTATTCTGCTGATTTTCATGATAAAATTTCAGTTAACAAGATGATCTATAATTCATTTGGAGAAACAGGACTAATGGTTTCTGCAATTGGGTTTGGTAAGAATAGCCTTTAATTTGATAAAAATGAATAATTCTCAGCTGTTAATGCTGCAGTTATCAAAAAAAAATAAAAAATAACTGCAGGCATTATTGTATCTAGGAATTTTAAAAAGGGGCTGGGTCGAGAAACTTTCTCAAATTTGTGTGTAAACTGATGAAATAATTTATTAAGAAAAATTTTTCTCAATCCCCCTTGTTATGCCACTAATGTAGCAATTAATTCATACCAGGCTCAGAATGCCATTCTGGTATAAAACATTTCGTTTGTTTTAGATCTTGAAAAATATGTTGTATATTTTTTTCTCTCCTGCATTCTAGTTACTAGCATTGGCCCCCTTGACTGCCACCCCCCTATAGATTTGGCTCCAATTAATACACTCAGCATCCCTCTCTCCTTCCATTCATATATAATCTTGAAGTAGCTGTAGGCTTCAGATGTCTAACTAGACTGTGCAATTTAGTTCTCCATACACATCCCTATCTCTGCTAAATCCCTACTATCCTCAGTAGTAGACACCACTGAGCTTGGAAAGGCTGCCATCTATTGGATGGGACATAAAGCCGGTGCCCCTTGTCTGGGAGAGCCATATCTTGTTCACATTAAAAAATGTGGTGGATGGCCTTGATGGGAGGCTACTATATGTTTGGTAGGTCCCCTCCCCCCAGCCTTCTCTGACCCCTCAGGATCCTCGTAACCTGGTCATTTAGCCCATTGCATGAAAAAAAGTGTTGCTCAGTCTCAAAATCTAATGTTCTTGGATTCGAGTGTCAACTGTACCTGCACTGAGATTTTACTCCACTAACCTATACTCTGTGCTCAATTAGAGAGGAAACCATTAGTCTTACAAAAATCGATGTCTATCCAATAGGACATTAAGCTGTCACCTCTTGTACAGGAAAGCCATACTTTGTGCATGTTAAAGAGCATGGATGATTTTCAGAGGAGGCTTCCATCCCTTAACAGTTGTCAGTGCATCTCCTTTCCAACCTTCTCCAAAACTTTGAGATCCTTATAATTGGACCATTTTAGCCCATATCCTTATAAATGGACCATTTTAGCCCATTGTATGAGGAAAAAAGTGCCACTCAGAGGTAAAATATCCTAAACATATCTGAGCAACAACTAAAAAAAAATTATTTGACATTGCACAGGATATTTATATTATCTGGGGGCTGATCCTGATCAGAGATCATTACAAATACTTAAACCATTTTCGAACCATCACTAACAATAAACTGGTGTACTTTGTCTTGGATAGGTTAGCTTTTATGGTTCTCAAAAGCACAACTGCAGTGACAAACTTGAATCAGTACCAGAAATAAATCATTGAACAGGCCTGTATTCGTAAATATAGGTAAAAACCCATTCCCATCTGTGAAGTGTTTCAGTTGTCATTCTAGTAGAAACATGTCACAGAAGAATGCAGTAATGAAGCCAATGCAGGCCCATTGTCAGTGAGCTGATTGTGTTGCCCGATCCATGACTAATATAGGATCCACAGTGTTTATAGAGTAAATTTTAATCTTAATTTAATTCTGCATACTGTGTTTATACTTGTGTTTTTTAATGAAAGATATTGAGAATGAGCTTAATTTAGAGTCCTCATGTTTCAGTTACGCATGAAAAAAGTTGGGGTGTTTACTAAAACTTGAATAAGTATCAGAAATAAAGCATTGAACGGGCCTGTATTCATAAATATAGGTAAAAACCCATTCCCTCTGTGAAGTGTTTCAGTTGCCATTCTAGTTGAAACATTTGTAACCATCCTAACTTTTTTCATTAGTAACTGAAACATGAGGACTCTAAATTAAGTTCATTCTCTTAATATCTTTCATTAAAAAACACAGGTATAAACACAGTATGCAGAATTAAGGTTAAAATTTACTCTATAAACACTGTAGATCCTATATTAGTCATGGATCGGGCAACACAATCGGCTCATTGACAATGGGCCTGCATTGGCTTCATTACTGCATTCTTCTTAAGGCAGCTTCTTCAGTTGTAAAGGAGGAAAAGTCCAGAATGTGTGCAGTTTGTCATGGGAAATTCGTTCTGTGCTTCAACAGATCTGGTTTTGCTGTTTCTCACGTTGGGGAATGAGAGTTCTTTCATGCTGTAGTGTTATTTATGAGCACTCTGCTGCCTTGGTAGTAGTTGCTATATCATGAGCCACTGCATGTCAGAGGATTCTGAGCTTTGTGCTCCTATTAGTGCGCTGAACTGGTTGATTATACAAGATACTTGTGACTAGACATTGCTACACGTTTTGTGCTGTCCACTTCATTATGCCATCAGGTAAACACTGTCCATGGCAACAGGGCATATTGGAAACATGATGCACTTGATCAGTGGATGCACATGGGCCCATGTGCATCCACTGATCAGTGCATCACGTTTCATCATGGGTATATGAATGAGTATTTCTGCAAAGATTGATTGCAAGGTCAAGATGTAGACCAGGACCCTGAGGCAATGTGAAGAGGATGATGATACAGAAGTGCATTATAGGATGCATTGGGCAGTCCTATTCTTCTCCCAATGCAATTAGTTTCCATTTGGTATTTTCCCTCTATCACTCAAGTTCTCCCCCCCCCCCCTTTTTTAAATATATGGCCGAGTGGTTAGCGTGCTTGGCTTCTGATCTAAGGGACCTGGGTAGCCCCGGGTAAGGCATGGCTGTTTGTGTCGTTTTTCTGCTGAGGTCCTGCCATCCTCTCAGACCTTGGCATATAAACTGACAGGCTCCTGTCAGACCTCTGTGGCAAGCAGCTGCTTGAGGGGGTATTTTTTTTTTATTTATATTTATCATTTTGGTTTCCAGGCATTAGCTTTGGAGTGTGAGCCCTGGCTAATGTAGTGAAATCAGTAGTTTGTCCCTTCCAGTTATAGTTTCTAAGCTGAAGGGGGCCATATTATATCCATGTTGCATATAAAATTTCTATTGATGTAAATCAGTAGATCTTCCATTATTTTAAATGGTATTTAGTAGGGGGGTGAGCTTAGAATTTTGGCCATGTCAAACCATGGGACAGTTTCATTAGTGATAGCAGCTTGCACCTGCTATCACTAATAAGCTATAAGTTGCAATTCTTTTTTTTTTTTTGGTAGTCCTGCTGATGCTCCTCCAGGCGAATTTGAACGTTTTGGAAGGTTTTGCCTGTATATCTATTTTTTTCTTGTAGTACTTTGTTTGGTTCATTTATGGAATCATAAATTCCTCCTGCTGGTTTTCTTTGATTGCAATCTTCACTATGTTGGAGATAGTATTTATGACTGATACATGATTTTAAACTTGTACTGCATGATGCTAGTTAAGGTGTTCAATAATTGGTGTAAGTACAAAAATGCTATTGTGTATTTAATTTTGGGTTTTTGGGCAAGTGGAGCTGGCAGACTGCTTTTAAATTTCCTCTGAAATTTATGATAAATTGCTTCCATATACTTACCTAAATATCCTGCTCATCTCCCTGCACCCTTAAAATATTTTATTTATGTTTGCAGTAGTTCTTCCGTTGAGCAGTATCTGAGAGCTCTTATAAATAGCATATTAAATGCTAACCTTTTATGTGAGTTAGGGAGGGCTGATAATGGGGGAATAAAATTAGGGATGAAGGTGAATTTATGGGAGACTAGTGCTTACAGAGTTCGCTTCTCATTTCCAATATACTTCACTGCTATGGACAGTGCTTACCAGATGACATGCCAAAGTAGACAGCATCAAATGCATAGTAATGCCTAGTCATAAGCATCTTGTGTAATCGATCAGCTCAGTGCACTAAGAGGAGTATGAAGATCAAAATTCTTTAACACACAGTGACTCGTGCCACATCAACTACCACTGAGACAACAGTGCTCATTAATAACATCACAGCCCAAAAGAACTCCCAGTCCCCAATGAGTGAGAAGCAGCAACACCAGACCTGTGGAAGTACCAGCTACCCTGAGGAACAGCCCACACTCCAGACTTTTCCTCCTTGTACAACTGAAGAGGCTGTCTCAAGAAGAATGCAGCAATGAAGCCAATGTAGGTATGACATTAACCTGAACTGCACCAATATATGACTACAGATTACTCCATTAATTGTCAGTGACCTGATTGTTTTCCTATGACCACATGACTAGTATTTTGCCTACAGTATTTATAGAGTAATTTTAATCCTAATTTAATACCTTTCATAAAACATTTTCAGCAGTGTAATCTGAATAGTCAGAATTTGAAAGTGACTAGATAGATAGGCAAAGGAAAAGTACTCAAAATTAACCACGCATTTTTATGTTCAGGTCATAGTGATGGCAAGCATAGGCAAGGACTAGGATTATTACTCAGCATAAATACCATTGATAATCTTATACCTTTTTAAAGTCGTATCTCTTAGAATATGATTTAGAAATATTGGAATTTCAGGAATGAAAGATTTCTTACAACTAACTTTAGAACAGCAATTAAAACCCGTATATGTTGTTATGCCTCCAGTAAAAATTCTAATGAGGATAAATTTATAGAATAACTTGAATTTTGTGAGGAAATTAGATATTGATTGCATGGTGAATTATTTCCTTTCCAAGGTTGGTATTAACTCTAACCTTTGTGCTGGAGTAATTTTTAACATTAGTAATTCAGAGCAATGGTGGATAGCAATGAAATAAGCTTGATGGTTTGGAATAACTAATGCATACTACAAATAGAAGATAATTAAAAAATTCCACAGATTACACAATAATATTATTCATTATGTACTAATTAAAGAACTGCATCTTTTGACATGTTTCAGTCATTCTCAATACCAATTAATAATTTAATGGATTACCCTTTGGAGGTCAAGCAACAACTATTTGCCTTTTTGTTGTCACTCATGATAATTCAAATGACAACTAATAGTTGCTAGACTTTTAATATATCCTGCATGGGTTCTGTGTATATTGTAATGTTGTGCAGTAAATGCTAGTAGCATTTGATATATATTGGGGATCATTCTAAAGCTTAAGCTTTCCTTAGGTGTCAGTAGATGTCATGTGAGGCTTGAAAATTTAGAGACAAACTAAAAACCTGACATTTAAAGGGATTATGTGCTATTTTATCTATGTTAACTGACTACATTTTCAAAAATTACTGAATTGGATGTTGCCATTTATTTAAGTTCATGTATTATAGTTCAAGTAAAGATATGACATATAATAAATTGGCTGTTAAACATATTACAGATTGTGGTTGTTGAATATATTATGTATAATATAGAAAAGAGTAATTACGTTTCTAATCTTTATACACATACAGGTGGTTCCCAACTTCCTTTATTCTACCAGACACCACAAGAAGAAGAATGTATTCAAAGTGTGGTGGAAGCTGTTAAGCATGGCATAAATTATATTGATACAGCACCCTATTATGGCTTTGGTACTGCTGAAATAATATTAGGAAAGGTCAGATAACTTTCTCATCTTCCTTTAACTCCTTGTGTTGTAATATAAATCTTCCCTCTTCTCTTATGCTGGCTACTTAAACTGATGAAAAAGGGAGTACAATGGAGAAGAATTGATCTTTAAAATGTAAAGTTCTCTATAATCAATAATATGATATAAAGAAGATTATTTATAATCAATAATGTGAAGAGATAAGCCGTCCCATGGCTGAGTGGTTAGCATACTTGGCTACTGATCTAATGGACCTGGGTTCAAGCTCCGAGTAAAGCATGGATGTTCGTGTTGTTTTCTGCTGAGGTCCTGCCATCCTCTCAGACCTACTATGGCATATAAACTGACAGGCTCCTGTCAGACCTCTGTGTCAAGCAGCTGCTTGAGGGGGTATTTATTTTTTTTATTTTTATATGAAGAGATACTTCTTATATTATCCAAACTTCTACATATTATGTTTCTGTATTTGATCATAAGATTATAACCAGGACTAGTATTTTATGCAAATGCTATTTTTTCTGCAACTTTTTAAATATATTTTAAATGTGTTTCAAGATGTATGGAGTAAGGTAACATATTTAGAATAAGTATTTTGCATATTTAGAGGTAAATAATAATTACATATATTTTACCTAGCATGTGGCCTGTCAAAGTTGATGGGCATAAAACATTTTCATTTAAAAATGTAACATATTTCAAATCACATCGAAATCAAATGTTGATTTGTAACTTATATCAAATTTTCTTATAAACCATAGAAAGTAACAAAATAAAAATAAACCGCGGCAATTTATTTCTTAGTATTTTTTTTTGTAGGATATCTAACTTTCATTTCATTATGTACAAGCAACAGTTTTCTGTCCCAGAAAATATCCACTATCAAAAATATGTCTCTCCTAAAATTTGTTGTCCTAAGTTGTCAAATGGAAAAGGTGCCCCTGAGTAAGTATATTAAAACCCTAAAATTAAAATGCAGTTTGATAATGTTGATAGTCAAAATTTAACATGTAGTGCATGTTTCCAGTCATTACAAAAAACTAAATTTGTCACGTTGCTAAAAGACATCAACCAAAGTCTTACAAATCACAATTAATAATTCAATTCATACACTTTCTGATCAAAAAAATTACACAATATGCATTTGCAGAATTTTTATTCTGCATCAGGGAAAAACCCATAATATTTAAAACTTTCCATGGAGAAATGAGACTGAAGATAAATTATGAATCTAAATCAGATCTATCTCAATTCCAACAATATTTATAGAGTTATAAAAACTAGAATATCACACAGAAGTGTTGCCAAGTACATTAGTTGTGAAATGGTTGGGGGATTACTTTTTGACTTCTGTACTGAAATGCTCCGAAGACAATTATTTAAACTGATTTCTGAAAATATATTTAGCTTTATCTTTAGAGCTGTGTATCTATTTAATTTTATCTTTAGAGCTGTGTATCTGCATCTGTGTTTTTTTTAGGCTTTGAAAAAAATACCTCGTGAAACATATTATATTGCAACAAAGGTAGGAAGGTATCGTGGCGACATTCCCTCCATGTTTGATTTCTCAGCAGAACGCACATTCAAGAGTGTAGAAGAAAGCTTACAGAAACTTGGATTAGAATATGTAGATATCATACAGGTAATCACTTGATGCTGTTTTTATTATATTTTTATAATATAGACAGTAGCATAGAGTAAAACAGTTGTTGCATTATTCCAATTATACAGGGTGAATCTGAAAAAGTGGGCAAAACTTTATGGGGTGGTAGAACGCAGCTATATGAGCAATATTCGTCATAGAATGTATGGTCGGAACGCAAACGGCGATCCGCTAGGTGGCGTTGGAAATGGTATAAAAGGGTCGGTCCTCGCACCCAACGGCATTTCTACCGTGGATTGCCGAGAGGATGGCTGGTTATACTAACCACGAAATGGCGGATATGCACCTGTGGGGCCATATGAAAAGCCTAATCTACGAGTGCCCCATTGAAACCGATATGGATCTAGTCACCAGGATCGCCGTTGTTGCCAGCAATATTCGGGAAATGCCTGGTGTCTTCGCAAATGTGCGTCGGTCCCTATCCCGCAGGTGTAAAGCCTGCATTACAGCTGGCGGCAGCTCTTTTGAGCAATTTCTTTGAGCATGTACCTAAATTACATTCCTGTTAATAAAATGTTTTCTGAAGTATCTCCTCTCCTTCTTGTGTTCATTCTTTAAATGTGACAGTGGAAAACTACCTTTTAACTTCTCACCGCTTGCATTCCGACCATACATTCTATGACGAATATTGCTCGTATAGCTGCATTCTACCACCCCGTAAAGTTTTGCCCACTTTTTCAGATTCACACTGTATAGAACTTTTTTTGCAGCAGCCATCACTGTCATTAATAAAGTTTGAATCTTAGCATAACAATTTATTAGCATTGACCTCATATATATATTTTTTGAACTATCAATGATTGCAGGTGAATAATACATATTAAATACTGAATAAACTCGACTTTCTTGGTATATACTAAATATTAACCACTTTGTAAGTCGATTTAATTTTAGAGGAAAAATTGTCTTGAGCCGGGTGGGATATGAACCCATGACCTTCTGATAACATGTCAGGTGCTCTAAACCACTGAGCTACCGGCCGCGGATCAAGATCTCCTCTAATTGATGATATGAACATTCTCAACCTATAATACATATTCCATTATGTCACATGTAGGTGCTGTTCGGGCATCTTAGTCACAATTCGGCATATAAATGCCTTATAGATAGAAAGTATATCTTACAAGTATACAATTGATTAAATATTGAATAAACTCAACTTTCTTGGTATATACTAAATATTAACCACTTTATAAGTCGATTTAATTTTAGAGGAAAAATTGTCTTGAGCCGGGTGGGATATGAACTCACGACCAAGAAATACCCCATACCAAGAAAGTCTAGTTTATTTAATATTTAATCAATTGTATACTTGTAAGATATACTTTCCATCTATAAGGCATTTATTTGCCGAATTGTGGCTAAGATCACCCGAACAGTGCCTATATGTGACATAATGGAATATGTACTATAGGTTGAGAATGTTCATATCATCAATTAGAGGAGATCTTGATCGGCAGTCGGTAGCTCAGTGGTTTAGAGCACCTGACATGTTATCAGGAGATTGTGGGTTCATATCCCACCTGGCTCAAGACAATTTTTCCTCTAAAATTAAATCAACTTACAAAGTGGTTAATATTTAGAATAATACATAACCTTTTTGTATGATTATATCAAAGCTAGTCAAAAAAATGCATTATTCAGTGTAACCTTGTTCTATTGAATTTCAGTATTTCATAATCACTTTCACCTAATATGCAAAATTAATTAGGCATATTTCTAGAGAATTTTTTCATAAATGCAAAATATATCTCAAAAATACCAGGGCTTATTTTTCCCCCTTTTTAATCAGGCGGTGTACATGTACTTCCATTTATCTGATGTATACTTAAAGTAGATCCAATTCCCAATATCAATATAAGTTCTGACGTTAATTCCCATCATGGCATGTACAACATATTTCTCTGTTGATACCTTTGCACTGGCATGGTTTAGTCTGAGATGGATGAGCATCAAGGGAATATTAAATTTTGCTTTAAGCCAGGCAAAAGTTCTTGGCCAAAAAACAAATCACTATTGTGCTTCATGCACTGTATTCACCTGATATGACACTACCAACATTTTTAAGTTTCCACAGTTCAAAAGAACCTTGAAACTCTATCAGCACATGGACATTCCACACATTCAAGCAGCTGTGATACAGTTTATGAACAATATTCCAAAAAATTACTTCCCGATTTGTTTTAATGATTTTCAGCAATGCTGACAAAAATTTATTGATACAAAGAGAGTTTACATTTGAAGGGTTGTTGGGTTGGATTGTTTTATCTCTGAGCAGTTTTTTTTTCCACACAATAGACTAAATGGCCAGGTCACAAGGACCTCGAGTGCTCAGAGGTTAGGGGAAGGGGACCACTGAACAGCTGTTATAAGACAGATGGCAGCTCCTGTTGAGGCAGTCCAGTCTGTTCTTTAATATGCACAGGCCATAGCTCAGCATCCCATCCAATGGACAGTGTCCTCCTACTGATTGAGGGCAGGGCAACTTTGAAGGGGAAAAGCACTATTAATTTACAAATACTTTCCATGATTTATTATAAGACCAGTCCTGGAACATTTTGATACATAAATTGTATATGTTATATAGCTTTTATTTATATGTTGTATAACTTACAAGCCATATAGGCCCTTGCTAGAGAGGCCCCACAGATGGCCCCCAAATAAAATGAATTTCATAAATTTATAAAATATAAGCCCCCCCCCCCCCAAACAGTATCCAGGTCTTGAATCCCATTGTATCTTAATCTAGTGTTATGTGTAACTAATTCATCACTAGAAGCTGGGGTGTTAGGAGAATTTAATAGGAATATACAATTGTCATAGGGGGTCACAGAACTTCCTGGTTTCCAGCAACTAACACTATTTTACTACCTCTTGATGGACTAAATTCCAGAAATGGAAGTTGTAGTAATATTTTCAATTTCATATTTTCAACCAACAGTAATGTAACTTGTGTTTACTTCATAACTGTTAAACTTATGTATTAAGTGGGAATCTGTTGAATCTATCTTAGCCTATTCTTGATTAGTAAAAATAGCTACATACAGTGTAATAAAGCACAAAATAAGTAGGGACGTCAATATATGTATATCAATTTTTAGCTGAAATTGTCATCATTTCTTTAAAAAGAGCCCCGATTTTCATTTATAAAATTAGTAATTCGTTTTAGCTTATAAAACTAGCAGAGAGCATGAGTAACCCAGCAATGATTAAGATCAACTTCTTGTTGTCAAAAATACTTAATGCCTAGGGTTAAAATAGGTTTTAGGGTAAAGGAGAATAAATTTAATAATGTATATCAAAAAGTATTGAAATAGAGTACTCTTTGCCTAGATTAAGGTGGCAAACTGATCATATTATAAAAGCACTGATAAAAATGCAAAGGAAATATTATAAGGTTTTGAGATTTAATAGGAACTATGTGATAATACTAATGAAATTTAAAATTACTTCATGGTAGTGCGTTTGGTCACCAAGTTTGGGTTGATTTGGTATGTTGAGAGTTGATGGATTGTAATTTGTTGTGATGTCTAAAACAATGCAAGTAATATTTTATGAACTTTTAATAAACTTTTGGTCTTTACAATTTAAATATTTCTTGCAAGAGATGTATTTAGTACTGAAGAAATTGAACATTTGTTAAACATTTTATCTGTTATTTTGAATCTCCTCATTTTTGTTGCCAAATATGTATTATAAATAAGTTTTTACTTCAGATTCCTAAAAGAGCTAAGATTTGCTCATATGACATTTTATTTGTATCTTTGTATGGAATGTTTATATTTTATTGTTAATGTAATTGTATGGCAATAAATTCAAATTCTAAAACAAAAATAATTTAGTACCTAATTTTCTCATAAAATAATTAAAATAATTGATAGCTCTCTGTCATTGAGTAATAAAGTTTTAAAGTTCATCCTTCAAATCATTTGCATATTTAAAATATTTTCAGGAGTAAACTCAGTTTATTCTCAGAAAACTTTTTAAATATGCAAATAGTTTGAAGGATAAACTTTAAAATTTTATTGCTCAATGACAGAGAACTTTAAGTTATTTTAATTTAGTGCACGATGTTCATCTGCAGCAAGGATGTATTACAAAACTTCATCAAATGGCAAAAAGGACATTATCATAACACGGTTGCATTGGAATTAATGCAAGATTACCAAGTGCAACATAGCTTATCTGTGATGGTGTAGAAACTAAATGGCAAGGGCTTAGCAACATTAGGTCTAATTTACTCTTTAATGCTTTTGTTTCAGGTCACCATTGACATACAGGATGTCCAACAAATAACGGTGGAGATTTTGGGAAGCACTGCCCCTGGCTGGATACACAAAAGGCATCACATTGAATGTTGTACCTGTAACACTCCCTCACTCAAACAGTTTCACAAGCAGCCACCAGAAAATATAACATTCCCATTATATTCCCACGGTTTTTAGTGCAACGTTTCCTGACAGATGGATTGTCTGGGGGTAGTCCAATTCTATGGCAACCAAGGAGTCTTGATTTTTTATTTTTTTTTATTTTTGTTTTTGTTGTTCTTGTGGGGCTTTGTAAAGAATTATGTTTGCATGGACAAAAATTTGAGACCTGATTCATTTGAAAGCCAAAATAAGAGAAGCAACTGAGCAAGTAATAAGAAATAAGCTGCAGTGTGTATGGCAATAAGTAGAATGCTGATTGGGGATATGCAGGGTCAGAAACATTGCAATGTGGAAATTCACTAATTGTGTTCAAAACTGTTTGAGGTATGCTTTCAATTAAAATATTACTTTCTTGAATATGTCTGTTATTTTCCTACAATAGTTCTTGAAACCCTACCATTTTTTTTTTCAGACATCTTGCATATCATAGACAATGTATTTTTCTTGTATTAACATTTTTTGTTTACACTGCAGTTTCTAATAGGACATTTGCTCCACTTAATTCCAGCTCAACTGGTACTAAACTAGCTCAGTTTAGAAAAAACATCACTTGTTGCAACTGAACATTGTTAAAACATTATTTCATTAATGGCTTTCCCTATGTTTCCCTCTTTTCCAAGGAAAGAGATTGTTATTAGTCATAGTGGCAAATACTAATGAAAATTTCAGTGAAATTATGGTTCATATTGTATCAGAATGTAATTAGTATTCTTTCTACAGCAGCCAAAGCGGGAGAAAAGGTCAAGTTTTTAGTTGGTAGATTATCAAATTACTTAGAGGTATGTTCATTTGGATTAATATCAAACTTCACTTTTACTAATGAACAAACTGGAGTATGCCTGTTGTTAAAAAGGATGGGATTTTCTCCATTATATACCCAGCAATGGAATCTAATACACTACAAATATAAATCACTTCACATATGGTAGAATCTAGACCAAAGATTTTGCCATTTATCACCTCATTTCTATTTTAAAACTTAATTTATGATTATTATATGCCACAAATATAACTTCATGTTATGTGCTATATCATTTTTTTCAGAGATCAATCTGTGTGCGATTTATAATGTATTAATTCTTGCTGTATTAACCAATATACTTTTTTTTTCCAAGGTGCATGATTTGGAATTTGCTCCTAATTTGGAAATTGTTATGAACGAAACACTTCCAGCTCTACAAAAAATTAAAGAATCTGGAAAGGCTAAATTTATTGGTATCACAGGTTATCCCTTAGAAATACTAAAGTGAGTTCCAAGTTTTATAAAAAAAAAATGCCAAATTCCTTTATTAACAATTTAGTAAAGCTATTCTTTCTGAAAATATTTTTCTGCACATTGGATTGAAAAAAAAAACATTTAATATGTACCTAACAAAAATGAATGATACTCACTTGAAGTTTAGTTCTTACCTTTCATTAATAAATTCCTGAATAATTCATTAATAAATTACATAATTCCCTGAAGCTCAACATATTTATTTCACTTTGATTCTAGTGATAGCAATCCCAGAGAATAGAAATCAACATTTTGTTCCTTGAACAATCCAGAAATGGCCATTTCCAGCTCTATATTGTATAAACATTTCTATCTATATAATATTTTATTCAGATGGCACAATAGGAAGGAATAATTAGATATCAGATCTAGGCTGTACAATGGGTTGCCAATGTCTTGAAGGCCAATTCAATCACAACAGCTTGAACTTTCCAAGACTTGCAGGCTGGAGCCTTGTCATGGGGAACACACCTAGATTTAATTTCTTATAGGGTTTCTATTTAATAATATTTCACAAAGACCTCATAGTTGCAACTTAGGGTTTTCCTTGGATGGGACTTGTGTAGTATGAGTTATTACAACAGCAAACTCTTCTACTATGTTTCAAAAACAGGTCAACATACTATTTCCAGCTGATTCCTACATAAAAATATTTCTTTTTGTAGATATTTTTTTCTTAACAGATTTCAACATGGTTTTGATTCTTTGTACGAGTCAACATTCCAGATACATCAAGAACTAGCTTTGTGCATAGTAACTTTTTATTATCATATTTGAATGATATTAACTGTACCATGGGTGCTGGCAAAAAAACTTTCTTTTAGGGGGATGGGGGGAAGGGGAACAAAATGCTAATTTACATGTGCCTTGGAAAATAAAAATATTATTGGATGTTTAATATTATTACAAGCTTCAAAGGGGGAGGAAAAATGCACCTTTTGACCTTCACATACCAACCCCCATGAACTGTACTCTCCATAACTAGGATTAAATTCAATGATTTTTTGTTATTCTGCTCTCAACTTCTCAGAAAAAATTAAGTATTAGCCATAATATTATCAGGAAATACACAGTCGTATCAGAATAATATGACCACCTACCTAATAATGGGAATAGCCACCCTTGGTCCGGATGACAGCAGTGAGATGGCGTGGCATGGACACAACGAGGTCCTCGAAGGTTGCCAGAGGCACATGTGCCCATTCAGACTCCAGCAGAGTATGAAGGTTCCAGAGATGACGTGGTTGTGGGTCCACACGTCGAACCTGTTGATCCAAATGGTCCCACAAGTGATCTATGGGATTGAGATCAGGCGATTTCACCGGCCAAGGGAGAACAGAGACAACACTGTTGTGTTCTTGGAACCAGTCACGCACCACCTTAGAAACATGGCAGGGCGCATCCTGTTGGTAGATACCATCACCACCAGGGTAATTGTCCAACATGAAGGAATGCATGTGGTCAGCGAGGATGGACAGGTAGCTATTGGCATTCAGGGACCCACCCAGTGATACCAGCGGTCCCAGGTCATACCAGGAAAACATTCTCCAGACATGCACACTGCCACCGCTGGCCTGTACTTGACTGACAAGTGTGTCCGAGTGTTGTTCTCCTGTGTCTGACGCTGTATCCACCACCTCCCGTCACTTCTGTGGAGTAGAAACCTCAATTTGTCAGAGAAGGCAACCTTTTTCCACTCTTCCACTGCCCAATAGTCCTGTGCAAACTGCAGCCATTGTTGCCAATGGACCTTAGTTAACATGGGTGCCTTTATGAAGTGTTGACTCCGGAGACCCATGCGTAACAGGGTTAGCTCTACTGTTATCGGGGACACATACCTGGATACCCCAGCGTTCATTTGAGTGGTCAACTGCAGCACTGTTGCATGTTGACTACCCTTTATCAGTCGATGTTCTCCTCTGTGGTCGATGGCCTTTGGGGCTCCACAGTTATGTCTGGAGGTACTTGGTGTGCCAGTAGTCCATTCTTGGTACACCCTACTTCAGCACCTCACTAACAGCTCACAAAGTGTGCTGTTTCCAAGATGCTTCCACCCTTGGTATGGTAGCTGATGATCATTCCTTTTTGAATGTTCGTCAAATCAATATCTCTGCCCATTGTGCTCACGTTACGCATTATGGCTTATCTGTCCTGGCTGCCCGCTTATATCTCCGTGTGGTCGACCTTGTCATATGCACTCTGTGATGTGCCTGGGCGGGTACACTGTGATTCCATGGGTGGTCATATTATTCTGATTCGATTGTGTATGCTCTGTGATTTAATATCAAACAAATTAATGGAACAAACTTGGCATAGTTTTGTAAACAATGAAGATATTGTGGATTTATGCTAGTTTATTATTTAGAATGAAATGCTTTTACATTTGGTATGTAGCCTAACCTATATCTATTTGCAGAATAAAGTTCACTTGTTTTCCTGCTGAAAAAGAAGTTAAAAATTATATTGGCCACAACTTTATGCATTGTAAGAAACTTGACATTTTAAAGGTTAATTGATTGCAAATATAACTGAACACACAATTGTACGTATATAGAAGTGCCCACAATATAATCATTAGATATAAATTCCTTGAAGTCATCAATTTTCCAACTTTGAAGTCCTCACTGTATCTGCATTTATATATTCCTTGTTAACCCCTGCTCTGCCTTAGTGAGAAAGGTGGCACCAATGGACTCAGAAAAGCTGCTGTCCATTCGATGAAATGTCAGACCATGTTCATTACGTAGGAAAGCTATAACACATCCAATAATATTCATGTTAAAAACATGCTGGATGGTCTTAACAGAATGCTTCCATCTGCTTCTAACATCTGTTCAGTGGATCCTCTTCCCCAACCCAATTCTGAGCCATTGTAATCTGGCTGTTTAGCCCATACAACTCATACAATGCATTTGACTCTAACAGGTGAAACCACTACAGATAAAACTTTACAGGTGAAAGTTCCTTGAAAATATATTGGTTGGACAAAAAGATTTATTCTGGGTTGAGTAGAGATGAGTTTAATTTAAAAGTGGTAAGAATGAAATCTTGCTGAACTGATGCTAATGTTCCCATTGGCCCTGTGTCAAACATCTGTCAGATAAGAGAGCCTTTTACTGAGTCGAGATTGAATGTCAATAGTCAGAGGCTTGTAGTGATTCAAATTAGAAAAAAATTGTTCATATGAAAATATTTTACAAAAAAATGATAAAGGCACGATTGTTTTTACAGTGAAAAAGAAAAATTCCACAGTTATCCATTTACTACAGATCTAATAGGATCTGCATCTAAATCACCATAAACTAAATTTGAAGTTGGCTGTTATTCAATAGGAATGCAATATTAAAAAAAAAATCTTACTTGGGATTTTTTTTTATCTAAACTCCTTTCCATTGCACTTCTTAGTGACTGAGTAATTAGTATGCTTGGCTGCTGAACAAAAGCACCTAGGTTTGAATTTTAGATAAGGCATGGATGCTTGTGCTCTATTTCTGATAAGATCAGATTTCCTTCAAAAGTCTTTTTATGACATAGCTGACAAGCTCCTATCAAAGCTTCATGATAAGTGGCTGCTTGAAGAGAATTTTTTAACTTACTGACCACTTGAGCACTCATATAAAACTTTGAAATATATGATGAATATTTCAGGAAATTTAATATGGAACAATGGAAGATTATGATTTTGATTAGCAATTAACACTGTTGTGGCTAATACTCAAGGAAAGTAAATTAGATGAAAAAAGCAATGCTACTTAACTATATGGAAGCATTTTAATGGACAGTAAGAATTTGTTATGTACCGATAAATAGTTCATGTACTTATAAAAAAAAAAGTTGGTTTCAAATGGTAGAGGTTAATATTCTCATCACAATAAACAGTACTAATGTTGAACATACACATTCGTATCAGAATAATATGACCGTGTATATTGGTGCTCAAAATTAAAGGACAATGGATAAAACTGTACTTAGCTCAAAATAGTTTTCAGCAAATACAATTAAATGTCCAATGGAAAGGTAGTGTGACATGACTGAGCAGCATTAAATGGGATAATGATATAACCATGTAATATTCATGAGTCTGCATAAGAACCACATTGCATCCCATAATGGATGCAATGTGGTCTCATACTGTTGTCAAGACTTTTAATGAGGTTTTGTGGAAATAAAGCCCATTCCTCCACAAAAGCAGATCTCAGCTCATGGAGGTTCTGAGAGGGGGTTAGCATCCTGTGATATATCTTCCCAGAACATCCCACACACAATCAATTGGATTCAGATCTGGGGATCTGTCTAGTCACTGTTGTATGAATTTCTTTACTTTTGTGGAAATTGTCAACCACACGAACCCTATGGGGATGTGAATTATTGTCTATTAAAGTAAAATCAAAGCCAAGAATACCTCTGAAAAGCCTCACCACAAGACTCAAGAATCTTGTCTCTGTCTGTATCATTGGGCATTCAGAGTTCTTTGAAAGGTGTGAATCTCTGTGTAGACAATCATCATAATGATCTGATTAGATCCCAGATAATCAAATTATTGCCATCAAAATGGTTCCTTTCTCTGATATTACAGTGGTTGGGTGAGCCTTGTTCTCTCTAGATAATCACAGTTGAGAATCAGTGCTCAAACTGAATCTGGACTCATCTGTGAAGAGCAGACTTGCTCACCAGCCTGGGCTGCAAAAAATGATGTCTGCATGAAGTTAAACAAGCTGTTCTGTTGGAAGGAGTGAGAGGGACACAGACTATTGCTCTTCATGCAGCATCCTTTACATAGTATGTTTTGAAGCTATCATCATCCCTGCAACCACTGACAACTTGTGAGACAGTTGCTTAGCTGTCATTTCCCTAAGTTGTCTTGTGTTAAAGACAGATAATGATTATGCTGAGTAGTTGTGGCCCTGAGGCAACTTTGTCTTGGTCTACAACTAATCTCTCCTGTTTCTTAAAATTGTCTTCAGAGTCTTGAGGGGACATTTTGTGGTACATTTAAGGCCATGATACTTTGGCCTGGGACTGACCTGCTTCCATCATACATAATCATTCATCTGCTGTTTTTTAGATATGATGAAATAAAATTGCTATCCAAGTTAACACCATGATGGCTGAAACAGAAATGAGTGGCTATTGCAGTCATGGACACTTTTATAACAACCCTAATTCCATGCTTGTTAAATGAGCAAGCATTTGCTTTTGCGTTGCAAAATTTACAAGACATCACATTTCATGTCATTCTCATGCGCTTTTTGAAATATGACATTATCCTTTAATTTTGAACAGCAGCCTACTTCCAACTTTTTTTTTAAATATATCGTTATGCAAGGTTCCTTGGTAAATATTAAAATGTTAATAAATAATAATGACATTTTGAATTAGGCTAGAATGATCAGATTTGGAAAATGAAAAAATAAGATATTCAAAGGGCTTATTGAAAAATGCTTAGTTGTGAAAAGCATGAGCATGCTAACTGCTTGGCCACTGGGAACAAAAGCATATATTAATTGCAAGAGAATAATATATCAATTTTTGCTTAATTTTTTCTTTGAACACAAACAAGCATTATATTTTAATACTGATTGCAAAAATGAATGAAAAACAGGACAAATGATATCCCATTCAATTTTTTTACAGGATGTCATTTTTTAATGAAAAAAAAATGGTACATCGGCCCTAGGTTAGGGGGACTTAAAAAGTCCAAAATCAAGCATCTTTCTAGAGCAGTCCAAGAACAGAGTCACATTAAATGTACATGGTACATCATATTTTAGATTAGGCATTTTCTGGAGAGTAACATATAAACAAATAGAAGTGTTTATTGATAGTCTTGCTTAACATTATTACTGTTCTTACTAGTCTGATTCATTAGGACTAGGTCCTATATAGGCATATATGGAGGTGGATGTATTCATATATATTATGGCTCCGAAAATAATTAGCTCAAGATAAAAAAAAAGTCTTATTTGAAAGATAGCTGTACCCTGGATTAGCGTATCATTAGGTGTTCCACGTGTTTAAAGTGCAGGTATGCTGTACTGACATACCACAGCCTATTTTAACAATTGAATATGTACATTTCTTGAACCTGGTATTAAATGATACTTAAACACATTTGATACTTTTTTTACAGAAAAATAATAGAAAGGAGCACTGTTAAAATCGATATTGTATTATCATATTCTCGATGTACATTAGTTGAACAAGCACTGATGGATTATATCCCATACCTCAAGGTAAATCTTATTTAATTGTTTTGATTTTATCCATTATACTGTTTCATGTTTTTGCTTTGAATAAGCAAGCATTACATATTTGTGAATATTTTATAAAAGAATAGTTACAATGTCAAAATTTATAATTATAACATGTGAAATTTGGCTGTTTTTCCAACAGATTAATGTAATAAAAATAACTGCTTAATACCAGCTACATTTTCCCATTAAGAAAGTTTATTGTTCAAACTAGTATTTCAACATTTTAAAGTAAATTAATTTATTTTCAGTAATTAAAAATTGGTCAAAAATTTATTACAATAACTCAACATTCTAATCTCAAGTTTTATTATCCTAATTCTAGGTCCCTATATTTGCTACTCTTCAAATAAAAGATTCTTATTGGCTGCTCGATTTGTAGCTGTCAAATTGGAATATATTCCAGCACAAACAGTAATATTCAATTCATTTATGTTTGTTTGAATTAATTCTGCATTAATGGTTAACGTTGTATGTGATTGCAGAAATTATATGGTTAGGTTGAGTTGTTTTTTTACCTCTGAGCCACACTTTTTTGCACACAATGGACTAAATGGCCAGATCACAGACCTCAATGGCTCAGAGAAGGTAGAGGTAGGGGACTCACTGGACCACTATTGGGAGATGGATGGTAGCCTCCTGTCAAGGCCATCCAGCATGTTCTTTAACTTGCACAGGGTATGGCTTTCCTGCACATGGCACCACAGCTTTACATCCCATCCAAGCCCATCAGTGTTCCCTACTGACCTAGGGCAGGGAGTTTCGTGGGAAATTATCTGGTGAGCCACATACAAAAGATATGACATTAAAAATAATATATACATACTAAATAATTTTGAAACATTTATTGTAAAATATTTTTTTAAATATTAATACAATATTAAAATTTTACATTAATAAAAAATATCAATTTTTTTAAACAAATACAAGGATGGAGATATCCTGAAGTTTTTGGTTATACTATTTCCTCATTCCACATGTATATGCTTATACAAGGACATGCCCATTGGCTTAATAGTTGGTTTTGCTAACCACCATTAAGGCCAGTGCATTTTAATGCAAATATAAAAAATTATTTATATTCTAGGATAGATGGAGAATGTGGGTCTGATAGTGAGCCAAATTTGATAGCCATATGAATTACATGTGACTCATAATCTATGTGTATGGGGAGGGGATTGAGCACTGGTATAAGCAATTTTTTATATTGCAAAATCCTGAAACGGAAACATTTTACATTGTCACAGTTTCCTATCAAACACAACCTATGGCGTGAATTTCTCGATATTACACTTATCTGTAGTTTAGTTATAATTTTCAAAGTATTAACTATCAACTTTTAAAATATTTACAAATGATTTTTAAACCAAGATATAACTCACCAACCAAGAAATTTCAGCTATAAATCTTTACATAAGGCAACTCTGTAGTTAAAATTCAATAACCAAATCTCAAACTACCTATCCAATGCACTCTTTGCTCACTCACAGAGAGAGTTGCAAATATATTACTTATGTACATTATTAAGGAAGATATCGCTCTGAATTTAATGTCGATCAACGATCAATTTTGGGGGGAAAATTGTCATGAGCCGGGTGGGATATATCTCATATCCCACCCACCTCAAGACAATTTTTCCTCTAAAATTGATCGACGTTAAATTCAGAGTGATATCTCCCTTAATATATGAATAAATATGTAGAAAAAAATCTCTTCAATTTAAGTTACATTGTAATTAAGTACATTGTATTTTTTCAATTTAGTAAGTAAAACTTCTTGATCTATTTAATCCTGAATTTCAGACATTGTCTTGGTGAACCCATTTCAGCATGATTATTGGATTCTCTCCTTGATGTCATTAGATGTTGATTATCATACTATCTAAAATCTAACTATTGTCAATTAGAATGGGCAGACCATTTGGCTTGCAAAATTGCCATCCATTGGATAGTATGTTAATTCTATCTACAGAACAACATAACCTTTTGCACCCTAAAGAATATTCTGGATAATATTAATTTTGATAAACTTGTGCTTAGACTTCCAATTTGCCTGTAGCAGCTAACTTTGTAATGAGTCTCTTTATTTATTCCATCACAATTTGGCTATTTTGTTCACTCAGAGGCAAAAGAAAAACCTTAGAGAATTAATTATATCAGTCTCTTCCCAGCCAATGCCGTTGCTATCCAACTACCCTGTTTCTTTTACAGAGTCTCTGCTACTTTGTTCCATTTTCTTATACACTACAGTGTAGCTGGGGTGGCTCAGTTGGTAGTGCATCAGGCTTGTAATCTGCAGTTCCCAGGTTCAAGTCCCAGCTGGGCCAGCATTGAGATTTATCTCTTCAAAACTCCCCGCTCAATGCTGGAGCAATTGGGACTCCAACCTGGGAAATGCAGATTACAAGCCGGTGCACAACTAACTGAGCCACCTCCCTAGCACTAGATTAATATAATTTGTGAGTGTTATACATATTGTCTTCTGCAGTTTTATTCTTGTCTTCCAGCTGCACACCATATAATTCATCCCTCCTCAGAAACCAGTTTGTACTTGCCTTTATTTTTTTTTCCTTTTACAAATTATACTTCAAGAAGCCTTGCAGATATTGGATATTAGTCTTACTCAAAGCCCTGTTTGGTTTTTCCTGTTTAACTATGGCCCTGTGTGCTGACAACTGAAAGTAATACAGATATTATGAAAGCAAATTTCAGATGAGTGCATTCTTACCTGAATAAAACTTGTATCCAGTGCAAGAATCATATTTTGCAACCTATTGAGTTGTAATTTTTGCACACAATAATAAAAATTTACCATGTAATAATTAAGAATTGTGCTCATACAACAGGTACCGTTCACCCATCTTGACATTGCCCTGCTTGTGTCAACCAATTGAGATAAAGAATCGATCAAGAAACAAACCTCACATTTAAAGGATTGTATTGACGAAAAGTCAAATTAGTTTTTCTTCTTTACCCTGCCATTCTCTGCCTTTATTTGTTATCCAGTTGTGAGTCATTACTCTGTTATTCAAATACATCACTGAAGTCATCATCCAAATTACACTTTGACTTAATATGTTTAAATCAATTTCCCACAAGAGCATCTCCTTATGGAATTTTTGCTTAGATTCAGTAATTTGCTATCTGCTCTTCTATTTGAGGTTTAGTGTTGTTAGATCATTTTACTCTTTACAAAAATGTAGCTTTAGATCATCCACAAAAATCACAATCTCCTCACTACTAATTTTATTGTAGCATACCAGGCTTATAATCTGATGTTCCTCAGATTTATGTCTGACTCTTCCTGCAATTACGATTTTCTCTGTTAAATCTTTTTTCTCTCTGCCTAGGTGGAAAAATGGACACACTGATGAGCTTACAAAAGGACATTTTCTATCTTATAGGAGGTTAAGCCATGGCTTTGTGTGCACATTAAAGAACAAGCTGGATGACAAACTGAGGATTCCTTCTACCTCTTAACTGTCCAGTCAACCCTGTCTCAGCTCTGAGCACTTGGGGGTCCTTGTGACTTGGTACATTAGTATTAAGTTGGTCTGCACAAAAGTGTCACAGTGTAAAATCTAACCCAACTAATTTTACTCCCACTATTACTTTGTATTTCACATTGAATATTATGGAAAATAATGAGGAATATATTAAATACCAATAAAATATAATTACAGTTAGAGCCAATGGGATTTCTTCAGCTGAATGAGGATTAGTTATTTTCGTGGAAACAGAAATATTTTTTATAAATTTATATAATTTTGATCACCATGAGTTTAAGCTACTTTTGCAAGATCTGTTCATTTGAGAAATAACCTGTATGATCTTTGTCAAACACATTATGAACACAGAATATAATAAAGCTCCAAACGTTTATCTGCAAGAAACATGCCTGTCATTTATATTTAAAATCATTGCATGATTTCATTGTGATTTAATTGTTTTTTCAACAAAAACTCTGAATGAAATGGATCATGATCTAAAGAACTTAAAACTCAATAACTAATGCAAGAATGTGAAAAAAGGACACCATACTAAAAACAATGGGGTATTTATTTGAATTATGTTATCCATTACACCATCAGTAAAGGAAATTTAGAAAGAAGTTATTACCCATATCTTCTTTTTGACCACTTGAACATTGAAATGTTAGTAAATTGGCCATAAATCTCAGCATTACATTAAACATCCATTGTACACTCGGCCTTTACCAGAAATATTATGTACTGATATATTTTTAGTGTTAACATAATTTGTATTAACATCACACTGGATTTCAGAAATATATTACCAAAGTACCATAAAAGTATAAAGTAACATATGATTTTATATAATTTATATAAAAAAATTAATTTCTTCATGAATTGTGACCATTTCAAAGGTTAACTTTTTTAAATATTTCAAAATTAGTTTTGCTCATTAAGTTGGTATAAGGAGTGAGGAAAAAATTACAAAAATCAATAGATAAAATTAATATTTAGGAAAAACGAATTGGAATTGTTAATGCAGCTGTATTAGGAATGGGACTCTTGACAAACCGAGGTCCTCCTGATTGGCATCCAGCGTCTTCAGAGATCAAAGCTGCTTGTCACAGTGCTGCACAGTACTGCAAGGTAATTAAGGCTCTGAAGCATATTTCTTCTGTATTTTTGTTTATTGCTATATATTAGAAAATAAATAAATAAAATTAGCCTTTATAAGAATATAGATTTAACTACAATTTCAGTGAATACTTTTGAGAGGAAAAAACTATTAATTACAATATTTAAAGCACATTTGGAATTGTTAAAAAAAAAGGAGATATCATATTGCATGTAAATAATTCACTTTGAAGCGTGAGTAAAAATTATTCTCTCCTAAAGTGTCTAAAAACAATAGTTTTGCATAATGTACAAAGCACAATCCACTACATCATTGCGATAAGCAGTGATGGACATAAATATATTGATCCAATCATTGTCATTGGTTCTGACTTTGGGCCTCATTTATCCACTAATGTGTGTGATTGCAACTAATGTCTTCCCACTGATAAGTAATACTTATAACAGCTTTAAGACAGAATAATTTTTATTATTTTGAAGCAAACTAATTTTCACATGTTATTTTACTTTTTATTCATATAAAAATGTTTTACAACATACTTTTGTTTAGTGGCATATCGAAGGCTTTAGAAGTTTGCAGTCAGAGTGTGCCAAGTTCATAACAGCAGGTTCCCAGGCTCAGGTCCCAGCTCTGTCAGTGTTGAGATTTTCTCTGTTCACTTGCACCCTGCCCTTGGAGAGAAAGGGGACACCAATGGGCTTAGAAAGGCCACCATCTATCAGGTGGGGCATTAAGCCATTGCCCTCTGTACAGTACAAAGTTCTGTGTGTTTGCACTTGTGCAGTAAGCATTTGAAAAAGGATTTAAAAGTTGAATAGTACTTTAATTTGAATTAATCATATCATATGTGTATTAAAAATACCCAGAATGGATTTAACACTTTTATTGCCCAACCAGAGGAGTAGGGGTTGGCTAGCTGGTAACACACAGGCATTTAACAACATGTTCCCAAGTTCAAATCCCCACTGAGCCTATGTTGAGATTTTCTTCACTAACCTTTGCTCTGCCATCAATGAGAATGGATAGATCAATGGGCTTGAAAAGACTCTTTCATTTGACAAGACATTAAGCTGTGACCACATATGCAAGAGAACCATACACTGTCCACATTAATCCTTCCAGTGTCCAGCATAAAAAGAAAATGAATCTGGAAGTCTAGCTATTTTTTCATTTGTTCAATGAAAACAAAAAAGTACAAATCATGTTTTATAATAAATTAAAAAAAAAAACAGTGTTTTAATAAAAACATTTATTTCTTGTTGGTGGATTCATAATTAATCAACAACTACGTATGATGGGGACACTGGAAAGGTTAAAGAACATATTTGGTGGCTTAACAAGAATCTTACTTCTGTCTACTATCAGCTGTCCAATGGATTTTCTTCCCCTATCCAACTCTCAGCTTTTGAGATTTTTTATTATTTGGCTATTGTATACAAAATAATATCACGCAGACCCAAACCTATCTAAATACGACATTGTTGTTAATTACATTTTTGTTTATGAATAATAGATCACACAGCAAACTCATCATTTATCAACTCCCCCAAATCATATGATTACAAGTAAATTAAAAAAAAGTGATGTGCAGTTAACTGGACACGAGTAGGCAATGTGTTAAAAGGAGACTTCTAACAACTGCAAGTGGGTAACTTTCTCCAGTATTTGAATTTGAATCTTTGCATCTAAAACATTTAACCTTTTGTGCAACATAAAATGTTGGTTAGGGATAAAATGACTCAATCCTTTCTGAAATTCTTATAAAATAAACACAAGTGCCTAATCCCCAATTATTGTATTTTGTCTTTCATTCTTTTCCATATAGTAATAGCATTGATTAGATGAGTCCATTTGAAATATCTACCATTTTGGGTTAGTATGGCTGTAAAAGGATTAATCTTTACATACAGCATTTATTTTCACAATTAAAACAAAAAATTTCACAATCCCTTGAACAGATATAAAATGCCCTGGCTAAGTATGTGAAGACTTGATATGCAATTGCTGAACCCTAAATCTTTCGCATTGACCAAGACTGCGCTGTAAAACACATGGCAACCACAGAGATAAAGAATACATAGTGCCATCTTTGCATGTAGTGATATGAATTGGTGTACTTTAAGACTAAACCAGTTGAGGTTTAAATCCTGTGTGGTGGCATGGATGTTATGGTGACTTTTGTATGAGCAAACCATATAGAAAACTAGAAGCATTTCATAGCTTAAAGTATCCAAGTAAAATTAACTTTAAACAATCCTTTAATAGGCTTAAATAATTCACTCTTCAACATGGATTAATTCCATGAGATTCACATGTTTCTAGTAACCACACCATGGTAAAATGCATTCCCTCATGGATAGAACTGATGAAGTCTTGGATTTGGTAAGTCAGATGCTATACTAAAAATTTTCCAGAAAAACAATAATTAGGAAAACCAATAAAAGCACATGGAGGTTCTGCATGATGATTAAGTAAAATACACTGGTGCTCAAAATTAAGGGATAATTGTATAAATTCGTACGTAAGTCGAAGTATTTTTAAGAGAATGCAATGAAATTTGGTAAAGAGGTTTATTATTACATTGCAAAGGTAAATCAAGCAGAAGAAATTCATAATTGTATAAGATGCATGCATTAAGAATTTAATTGTGCAATTAACATGAAAGAGCAGTCCAACTGGTATCTTTCTTAGACTTAGCATTGGCAGTTATTTAAAATCATGTGGGGAGTGCCATCTACTACAACTTTGAAGGTTTAGACTTCCCCTACAGACGAGTTGGAAAATTGTACCAAGGGGAATCGATTCCATTTCATCGAATGAGTTTTATGTCAAATGAAAACATGTAACATGGGGAGTGCCATATACTATATACTTTAGAAAGTTTTAGATCTTCCCCAAAAGTGGGGGAGAAAATGTTTGTTGAGGGGTAGGGGAACAGGAGGGTATAGATCACAATGTGTTTTATGCCAATGAAAGCTTGTGTCCTGGGGAATGCCGTCTACTATATACTTTAGAGTTTTAGACCTGAGCAACACCTGGTAAAACTGCTAGTTATTTATAAATTAAAGAAAGAGATTTAGATTAACCTATACCATGTCAGACCTGAAAAACAGAATTATACCCTGAGGTCACATTTTTTTCAACTGTGTTCAATAAAAAAAATGAACTTTTTTTGTGAAATAACTAATGAAAGGAATTTTGATTAGTTTTGTTTTAATAGGGCATTTATAGAGGCATGTAGTAAAAAAATGCATCTGGCAATGCAAATAAAAATTTATAAAAAAAAAATAGACAAAGATAACTATAAATAAAATAAATACCCCCTCAAGTAGCTGCTTGCCACAGAGGTCTGACAGGAGCCTGTCAGTTTATATGCCACAGTAGAAGGTCTGTGAGGATGGCAGGACCTCAGCAGAAAACCAACACAAGCATCCATGTCTTACCCGGGGCTTGAACCCAGGTTCCTTAGATCAGTAGCCAAGTTGATCAGTGCTAACCACTTGGCCATGGGACAGCTAAGATATATATGATATATATATATAAGATATATATACTGCATATGAATAGAAAGGCTACTTATTTTTGAATAGCAGAAAGATAATGTTTTACTTAAATCGAGAAAATTACTCTCTTTGTCAAATTTTTTTCTCAGTACTATACTTTTCACCAGCTGTGACCTGTCAAATAAGCAAGTTAACTTTAGAAGAAAAAATAAAACAATCAACAGAAATAAGTCATGTTATATACCAAAAGAAAGAACATTTAATTGGGGTTAAGAAAATTACCATAATTTAAAAGACATAAAAATGCTTATAAAATTTTACTTAAGAAAATTGCAAGGTTTTACTGTATTTTTTGGCATTTTAAATGAAGTAAATCCCATGGCTGACTGGTTAGCACACTAGGCTACTGATCTACGGAACCTGGGTCCTAGTGGGTGTGTTGTTTTTCTGCTGAGGTCCTGCCATCCTCACAGACCTTCTACTATGGCATAAAAACTGACAGATTCCTGTCAGACCTCTGTGGCAAGCAGCTGCTTGAGGGAATATTTATTTTTATTTTTTTTAATAAACAATTTTGCCATATTTTCTAAAGTATTTCATTACTTTATATATATAATTCATAATATTTCTCTCCATTTAATTTCTATTTAATTTTTTCAAAATTATTTGGGGAAATTTATTTATACTGTAATTATAGTGGTTAGGGAGCTAGCGACTGTTCCAGTAAGGCAAACTTTATGTGTTGTGTTAAATCTAATGAGGCAGTGGTCAGCAATGACTTCAGTTTTAGTAGGGCATGTCCTTGTAAAAGCTAGGACTAACTTCTGGAGTTCTTCTCTGTCCTATGTGTTGTAAATCAAAAATCAATCAAAAAACCAAAAGAAAATATTTTCCTGTTAAGAACAACTGCAATTTACCTAGACTGCAACTGTTGCAAAAGAAACAAACACATGAAATAGGAAGTGAGTTCAACTGAGAATAGTAAGAGAAATTATAATATACAGAAAACAATGGTGGGTGAAATTGAATCATCAAAATGTTGGACATATTGTCCTAATTTGAACTGCTTTCCCACTTCTTTCATGGTTGAAGTAACTAAACTTAATTTTCCTTTTATCTTCATCCTCTTGATGATAGATCATCCATAGCCTGTACTTTGCCACTTTTTGGTGTAAAAATTCTACATTTGCTACTAGTGTTATAAATAGTTTAATCTTTTACAATTTATATGTATACTTCTGGCCATCTGCTTCCTAGCAAAATCAGCACTTTTGGTTCCATTACCTTTAAACACACTAACTAATGGTCACCATAGTTACATTCAGGTATTAATGAATTAATGGAGCTAGCCAAACAAAAAAGTATAATACTAGATTAGAAATGAACACCAACAGGTAATTCATTGTTGGACAAAGAATTGGAAAATGTTAAGGAGCACAATGAGACTATCTTTAATAAACATTAAATACAGATCTTACTGATATTTTAATATAATAATAGTTTACATGAACTGTGTGAAATATATGTTTTGTACAGTTTTTACACCTAATTTCTTCTAGCAAGAAAAAGATGTTGATATTGCCAAGCTTGCAGTCTATTATTCTTTATCACAAACAGGCATTGACACACATTTGATTGGGATGGCAGAGTAAGTAAAAATATTTGCAGTGATATATTATCTATTTTTTTTAATTTCATTTTAAAATAATGTTAACTATGTTTGTCCATATACAGAGTGGAAAAATGCATTAATATCAAAAGAATTTTTGAACTTTTTAATTTAAAATTTTGTTTTTAGATTCAAATCTGAACAGTGTGAAATTTTAATTCTTTTAACAATGACATTTAATTATATTTTTCTGAGGAGATTATAAATAAATAAGTTATTAAATTATTATGTATAATGTTGAAGTTGTATTATGAACTTCAGTATATAGTAACACAATTGTGTAAACATGCAACTATTGACTGTTCAAACGAACAAGATAATCGTACCCCTTTGCACACTAAAAAATACATTGGATGACCTTAATGGGAGGTTTCCATCTGTCTCTTAACACCTATTCAATAGATTCCATTCCCCAACTTTCTCCGAGGTCTTGACCTCTTTCACCAACTTTCTCCGAGGTCTTGGTCCTTGTGACTTAGTCATTTAGCCTATTATGTGCCAAAAAAAAAAATGCTGCTCAGGGATAAAACAATCCAACTACTATTGATTGTAGGTTAACTCTATTAGTGCTTCTATATATATCCATTGGTTGTTAATATATAGCAGGTTATATAATTAAATTCTTTTTGAGTCAGCTACATTTTTAATAACTTTCTAATATAAAAGTATGTATTTTCAATTTTTATAAATAAATTTTTAACTACATTTTGCTGCATAAAGATTGTCCTCCCTGAAGCAGTGTATGAATTCATCTCAAGTTGATACCCTATCATTTACTAGTATAAGTTAATCTACAGAATTAAATTCCATAACTTTGTTCTAAACTTGTGAATCCTTTCCATTCTATTGATTATCTGTCTATATATGTGTAATTTTCAAGAAAATCCACTTCTTCAGAGTGAGCCAATTTTATGCAATAGTGTATAAAAGAAATTTTGTATCATGCTACTTTAAAAACAGTTAGAAATTTGCTCATTTCAGAAAAAATAATGTATTTCTCTTCTTGTTCCACATATATTTTTTTATAATTACTATATATTCTTCCATTAAAACACTCTCTGTTCACAAAAAAACTGCTCCACCCAGAAGAAATGGATGCATTTAACATGTAGCTTGATGATATCAGCTACCATGATTGTTCATCTGGTAGTAATCAAGTAATTCAAGTTTCAGAATGAAAGAATGGTATTTAATGCTAGAAAAATGTACAGTATGAAGTTGGACCCCATAGGTGGTAATACAAATAATGACACATCATAACATTGATTCAAAATGATGTCTGATGTCATTCTGGGGGTGTATAGCCCACCATGCTTCTAAAAGATGTCATTTCACACAGTTTGGGAATGATGTATAGTCAGCTATCATCACATCATATCCCAGAAATGTTCAATAAGAGATAAATTAGGAGACTTTGCAGGGAAGAATGTTCACAATTCGGAAACACTAGTCCCTTGAGATGTTTGCACTTTGTGGATGGGCATTTTCCTTTAAGAAAATTGCCTTCCTGGGCATACCACTACCCTGAACAGCAATGAAGAATGACTGTTGGAGGATGGTATTGCATCTAACCTGCAACACTATGGGAAACTTGTGCATGCACAGTTTGCCTTCAGTAATAGCCATTTCTGTGAGTTGTTTGTATATATGGAGTTATTCTGTTCAAGTTTTGACATGTACTGAGATTAGTGTGTATGCAGTATATTTTATGCTAATTTTGGTTTTAACTTTGAGATTTAATATGGATAAGCTTTTAATTAAACAGAAATAGCTAAATGATGAATCAGTGGCAGAAAGTAGCAACAAAATGATATATAAATTTCCATTCACCTGCAGTATCATCCGAAATTTTGCAACACATCTGGTGAATCTTGTGGCACCCCCTTTGAGAACCACTGATCTAGGAGCTCCAGAGCTTGGGTGATAGATGTGGGTGCCAATACTGACCGATAGTCCTTGCACTCTGCCAACATGGATGGCAATGCCACAAGTTGGCTTCCCAGAATAAGATTGACATCTTGCAAAGAAAAATTTTTTTTGGATAAACCATTATTTTATTGTGTGGCATTCCATGAGTTTAACTGCTGTTATGCTAGCTTTGAACCAAATGTATTTTTTGGTACCAATGAATTACAACTGAAGAATACCTGCCACACTTGTTGCAGAAAAATTATGCAACATAGCCAGAAGTACAATGTTTTTTTGGGAGTTGAATCGTTTGTATATCTCACCATGCTATAAATGCATGCTAAATTTCTGATAAATCCTGGATATGTCAGTTCTCTTGAATATAGTATATATAAATTTATTTAATCTATAGAATATCTGACATGATCAGCAAAATATATATATAACAATATATGAGATAAATAGATACTGCAAAATTAAAAAACTTTTGAGCTAGGTGGAATATGAACCCATGACTTCCTATAATAACATGTCAGTCAGACTAGCTTTTTTGGATGTTTGGAAGAAGAAATCCTTGCTTTTATGATGTGTGTAATTGTGTACTGTTGGCAGAAAATTCATATCATTAGTAGACAAAATCTTGATCAGCTACCAGTAGCTCAGTAAGGTTTCTGATTTCTCAACAATTTTAAATTTTCAAGAATTCCCCCCCCCCCCAAAATAAATTATCATATATAAAATAATTGCTTTATCTTAGATTTTTTTTTCTTCAAATATTTGTTAAATTAACTGAAATTGTAATTATAAAACAACCATTTGTATTTCAGTAGTAAACTATTACAGGAGATGTCCTGTAGACAAGGGACCCATGAAATAGCTAAAATAATTAAGTTTTGTTGTGAGTAGGATTTGAACCCATGTTTCCCAGTAATATGCCAAACATGCTAACCACTACTACACCATCAGCATCTAACTTTTTTTTCAGCTAATGTGATTTATATAATTTTCTGCATATTAATAATATAATAATAATAAATACCCCCTCAAGCAGCTGCTTGCCACAGAGGTCTGACAGGAGCCTGTCAGTTTATATGCCACAGTAGGAGATACGAGTAAATTGAATAGTATGCAGAAAAATCTGTCTATAAGTCACATTAGCTGCTGATGATATAGTGGTTAGCACACCTGGCATGTTACTGAGAGATGTGGTTTCAAATTCTGCTCAAGGCAAAGCTAAACATTTATATGTTTATTATAATTATTATTAGACAAAACTATTTAATGTTTTTATGTTTAGTTTTTAATAGAACAATTTTAATTAAAATAAATACTAATGCATTGTGTTTAAAGTGATATTTTAAAAAACATAAGACATTGATTGCTTCATCTGATATCTCTGTTTTAAAACAAAAATTTCTGAAGTCCAGAAATTTCTTTATTTTTGTGTTGGTCTTATAGTTAAAATTGCATTCAAAAGAAGTTTTGTTTGGTATTTATTTTTTGTACAACATATCATAAAGGTTGAACTCCTTTGACAATGAGGTAAAATTTTTGAGGGATGGAAGTGGCTTTGATTTTGCTATAGATATTGCCTTCCCCCCCCCCCCATTCTGTATATAATCACTTTTCCTTCTAAGCATCTCATTTTGTGTATGGATTAATTGTAATTATATTCTCTATGTAAAAATGTTATTTGTTTTAAATATACAAAATTCAAATAGATATTAATCCTAATTTCCTTTGGGGCAGAAGTGATATTACTAAACACTTCAGAGATGTGTAGCATCAATAAAAAATATGCACTGGGTTTTTAATAACCCTGTGTTGCTCTCATTGGCTGGTGTCTTCGAACCCTTTCACAGCCAAAGAAATGGAATGGTGGAAAAAGACTTCAAGGGAAAAATAAAATGGAATGAGACTAGTTCCAATGTCAAAAGGCAAGACATTGCATTCCCCTCCTTGGTGGTGCTTTTTACTCTATAACCAGTCATGCATTAAATTAAGGGCATAAGTGTTGATGCATGGTATTTTAAAATAATTTTTATTACAGTGAATTATAAAATTTCACAAGAAACTTTTTTAAAGGAATTTTTTAGAAGAAACTTTTGGTTAGAGCATCTGATGGTTGATTGTTAGAGCATCATGGGTTCATATTCCACATAGCTTAACACAATTTTTCATCTAACTTTAGAGTTTGATATTCAAGTCTTTCATTGAATTTCAAATGAATCATCATATATTCTTGTAAATATATCTTCTATTCCTCAGATTAATTATACAAAGTTAATGTATGAATTCAACACTAAAGTATGTACTTAAATTTATTTTATTCCTAGCTGGCATTACTTTAAAAGAACATTGTTACTAATGATTAAATCATCAATCTACACTAAAGAAGCATGACCTTACAGGTAGCAAAACCACATACAAGTATGGGTAATAGTAAAATACTTAATGAGGACTGAACAAAATCCAATCTACTGTCATACTTTATTAAAATTATATATGTATTAGAAGATGCAGATGGGAGTCTATTGTATTGTGAACAGTGACTCCTGCAAAGTTTGGGGGGGGGGGGCTTATCAACAGATTCATCAGCAATGATATTTTGTGCTTGAAATAAGATTTCAATTAAAACTTTATTTGTTTGGGAGACCAATACTCTAGCTCTCATGTTTATTTACTATAGAATGTAAAGGTACTAAGCTCTTTGTTCAAATTTGTGAAATAATGCTAAATCAAATCCATTGTTAGCACAATTGTGTAATGGTAAACAGATCTGCACTTGGTTAATTTCTATTTGTTCATATTCTTCAATTAAAAGGAATCCACTGTTCTATAAAATATTTGGTTAAGTGGCAATCTGATTATTGTTGACACAACGATTATTAAATTTTTGTTTACAAAAACAAATTTGCTGAGTTTGATATTCCAAAATTTTCAGTTTAGTAACACATGATAATAAAAAATAAGTAATAAATATAATAAATACCCCCTCAAGCAGCTGCTTGCCACAGAGGTCTGACAGGAGCCTGTCAGTTTATATGCCACAGTAGGAGATCTGAGAGGATGGCAGGACCTCGGCAGAAAAACGACACACACATCCATGCCTAATACCAGGGCTCGAACCCAGGTCCCTTAGATCAGTAGCCAATTATATGTAATGAAATTTAATAATAGTAACACATATGCAAATATCCTCTTGAACTTAGAGGAAAAGCTAATTTTCTGTTAATTTTTTTTAGAATTCATTGTTAAATATAATACATAAGACAAGAATTAATTGCTTTTTGATAATTTTCAATTACAGTTAATGTATAATTATTTAAAAATTATGTTCTGTAACCAACATAACTTGTAATAATTATAATAGGTATTTGCATGTAAAGACAAAAGCTTACAGAACTAGATGTAGAAGTTAATATTTACATTACAGTATACTTTGTATTAAATATTTAAAAGAATGATCAGTAATTTTAACTATTCTAGATTTTTTACATTAGCTGAAATATTATATCTGTTATTTTAATAACTCTGAAAATCTATAAAGTTCATACATTTCTAATAGCACCACAGTATTGAAAAAAAATCTCGATGTTTTACAAAATGGGTTAACACTTACTGAAAATGATGTGATACAAGAAATAATGACTAGGTAAGTAAATTTATATAAATTTACCAAAGGTAACAAATTACCATACTTATTAAATAATATGTTGTCAATTTTAATTTTGTTTAGTTACATTCTTTTTATGTGTAATGTCTGTGAGTTGTCATTTAAGAGTAAACTTGTATTAAGTGCAGTTAAAAGTCTTTAAAGACATATTTTTTAAATCTTTACACTGGTATAAGAGCATATTAGTAATAGTGATTTAAAATTGAAAGTATGAAAATTTCACCTAATTACAGAAACTGTTCAAAAAGTTCTTGACATGTCTGTAGATTAGCACTTGTTGCTATGACTTTTTTGAAAGCTTAGCTAAACTTGTCATTATGTGTTAAAAACAAAGGACATATCATCATTTCTCTTTTTGTTGGTGGCGTGTAAAGTTTGGTCTGCAAAATCTGTGTTGTTGCTATGGAGCCTACTAAAGATAGGGAAAGATTTTATATTTTCACAAAGAGGCAGCTTGAGGACAATTACTAGTATATGGGGATCATGCCTGTTCATATGGCACACTGTTACAGGATAGATGTGCAAAATCAGAGGACAGACAGAGCTTTGAGGACTGCAGGAGGCCATGAATGAGAGAGCCATCACTGCTGTTTGTGAATTCATTACGAAAAACCTACACATCACTGTTCAGGTAATAAGTTTAGTTTTCAGGGTATTGTTGGCAGTATTGAAACAATTATTCATCAATATTTAAAGTTCTGAAATAACTGTGCCAAATGGGAACCCTACAAACTGACCGACAGAACAGCAAAAGAGGGCTAGAATTGACTCATGCAAGGAGATGCTGGCAATGTTTGAACTTAGTGGCTCAAACTGTTAACAGACATTGTCACAGGTGACAATGTCTTTTTTAACATGCACAGGGTATGGCTCTCCTGCACATAAGGCTAAGGCTTTACATCTCATCTGATATACAGCAGCCTTTCCAAGCCCATCAGTGTTCCCTATGGACTGAGGGCAGGGAGTTTTGGAAAGATAAATCTCAACACTGTCACAGCTGGACTCGAACCTGGGAACTGCAGATTATGAGCCTGGCATGCTACTGACTGAGCTATCCCCACCCTGACAATTATAAGTAAACCATGATGAATATAAATATTTGTTTCTTTCTTGAACATGTTTTATTGTTTCTGATTATGACAATAATTCAGTTAAAAAAAAAAAATTCGAAGATTTAGATGTTTTAATTAAGTTATGACCAAAAGCACTAGAGTCAAACTGAAATTCCTGGTATCAAGATCAAAGCAAAAGTGATTGTTGATCTTTTAATGCACTAGTGAAAAGCCTTTCCAATGAGCAGTTATTAGTCCATCTAACTTAATTAGTTATTCTAATGTTTGAGAATAGCTGAGTAACTGAAGTTTGGTTTTAAAATGCTGCTTGACTAGTCAGTCAAAAATTTTTGAATTCAGGGGCCAATGCAATAGAGATATACTTGTCTACTTTACTACTAAATGTCGTGGTAAAGTGTAATATTACCAAAGTTAATGGCATACAGTCCATGCTTTGGAATTTATTTTTCCCAAAGATTTTCAAAAACCTTGAGCCAGAGAGGCATGTCCCACAACTTTTGCTATCTATCCTACAATTGGCTATGAGGGGTGGCATTTAGAATAACAAAGCAAAAACAGGATTAGCAGGTTGGGCAATTTGTAGCCAAATTGCTACTTCTTGCAACAAAATATGATAAAAATAGGAATTTAATGACTATGGTATCAGCAATTATTTTTGGGTCATTTTTGTTGAGATTCAGCAATTTTTCCTAGTAACATAGAGCAAAACAAACATAGCACTTAACCTCATGCATCTCTCAAACACATTAGCAACACTACAGAGCCAAACACGATATTAAAAATATATTGAAGAATGGAAATACAACAAACATAAGATGTAAAACAGTTGCAGAGTGCATTCCATGGTAAAGCAATGAAATTCAAAACGTTTACACCAAGTAATGAATGCAGCCAGAAAACTGATGATTCAAACCTCTAGATAAAACTATAATGAAAAATTATGATTTTTACCAATTATAAGATGGCAATATGGAAAACACTTTGTTTTTGTTAATTCATCAAATGAAATGCAAATGAAGATATTACAATAAGAGGAAGAATTCTCTAAGAAGATCCTTTTTGAGGAAAATAATAATTTATAACTTTTAAAAACACCTAAACTCTCAGTAGGCAAGTGATTTAATGCAAACTTTAGTACAGTTTTAGCTCTGTATCAGATTTTATTGCCATAGCTTAATTATTTACAGTAGTTGGGGATTTAAACACAAAAATGCCCATAACTTTTTTTCCACCCTCCTGTGGCATATGCCTTTATTGTACTTGACCCTTTAAGTATTAGTTGCATACACTATTGGATAAGACTATATTACCACCATAGAAAAGTTTATTTCAAAATAATGTAAAAATTTTCATTTAAAAATAACTTTATTTAAACTATTGAATATAATTAAAATTTTACAAATTGGCTAAATATTACTCCTGGTATTTTGGTTCCACCTGGTATCACTTGAGTGCCAGTGACCACCTTCGAAACTTTGCTCTGTTGGAAAACTCTCCTGCACGACACGCAAATGATGGAAATTATTACATCTGCAACATGGATCGTGCGAAGTTTGCATAATAGTGACAATATCAAGCTGTTGTCTTCTGAATTTCTCAGCTCTCCTCTCAAAATAGTGGTCTCCAGCATTGCATTGTTGCTCTTACCACTGCTTGCTGTAGTGTCACTTCTGGGAGCAGCCAAAACGCTAGCTGCTGCTGCAGCCTCATTTACATCCACGCACTTACTGCTTCACTTCCGACCAGCACTTCCCTGCTTCTCTCACTGCCAGGATCATGTGTGCATAGTGCTTTGAATGCATCACCAGTTAGCAAAACTGGGGCTGTAAGATTGTTTACTACAGTGCAGGTAATAGAGACCCATGGATTACTCTCAATGTCATCAGCCTCAGTCATCTCCTTGCACATAAATACTTTAATCAAGGAAGCAGTAATTGGCTTCCCAAAAGCAGTTCATTTGATACAGTTACAGTGAAATTTTCCTGCAAGGCTTTCAGAATTCTGGTAGCACATCACAGGAGTGTACTGTGCTAATCTCACACCCAGAATCAACAATCACCTCTAATCCAGCAGAGCCACATATTACATGCACTTTTTCCAGCTTTGTTAGTGTAATATTTCTACCAGCAAATGCACTTTCTTTCTCATCCTCAAGGCAAAAGGCTGACAATGTCACATGCACACAAATAGCTTCACCACTGCTGTTAACCTGTTCCACCTCTACTTGCCAAATGTTGGCACCCTGATCTTCTGATATTGTCTGTCCATTCTTAGGACAATCGTGCTTTAACTGGCCCTTTGAATTCTGGTCAGCGAAAAAATCCGCTCCCTGCAAAGGTGTCAAAAGAGGTTCTTTCAGGTGCCAGTCCCGAGCCTGAGGCTCTCTCTCTCGGTGAGCATTACATGAGCCACATGTCGAGATGGCTCCTTGCGCCTCTGATGATCACGCACTAGGTGACTGTGACTATCGGCATGGATCTCAATTAATTCAGCTACTCTTGCAGAGCTAGGCAGCTTTCTGCAAAACAAACTCGCATGCAGCAGATGATAATTTCTTTCATGCGATTGGCCACATTTAATTTCTTAATTTTTGTTATATTCAGTGCTTTTCTACTCTCAGATATTCATCTAAAATTGCCTGGAGGCAGAAGCTGAACCCAGACCAAGACTCTGTAAGTCGTTTCTTCACACTATCAAATCGTTTGTGGTATTCCAGTGTCAAGAGTCTGTTTGCATGGAGCATGTTTAACTTACCATAGTCTTGTGCATCCTCGGAATGAGACTTGTCAGCAATGGACATAGTCGTTCTTCAAGTATGGGGGTCAAAAGCCTGCCCTGATACTCTGTTAGTATATTGTCTCTCTCGAAAATTGCCTCCACCTCTTCGAAAAATAATGGGAGCTCCCCTGGATCTATTGGGGGTTTCAAGAGTGCTTCCCTCAGGAATTGGGAATATCATTGAATCCTTTTAATTTCCCTCATTCCAATATCTGATTCAGATGACACAGATAGGTGTCTCAAATGCAGACCTTCTACCTGAGTCACTTGGATCTCTGTCATTTGAAGCTTGTGACTTCTTTCCAAGGCCTGTTCCTCAGCCATCCTCTCCTCAGCTGTGTATTGCAGCTTTGCTAGCTAAATCTGCAATTGGAGTGCTGCTACACTTCCAGGTAAACCTGATACTGACTTAGGGCTTAGAGAATAATCAACCTCAGCCATTGCACCCTTTGCCAAATCTGCTATAAAGAAGTACCTCCTTCTGTTCCTAACTCGTCCCAAGGTAACGTAAGATTATCCATTTGTCCAGTTACTTTTGCCTCCGTGTTAGCACCATCAAAAAAAAAGGAAAAACAACTATCAAGTCTACCTTTTAAAAATAAAACCATTTCAAATTCTGTTATTTGGTGAGGCAGCTGCCATTTAATAGAAAAAAAGTAGAATATATTACAGACCACCTTATTAAAATATATTAATTAGTTTTGCTTTTGATAAGATGGTCTGATTTAAAAGAATCATTTTTTTTATCATATTACATATCCAAGAAATAATAAAAATAATTCGATATATATAAAAAGAGCTTTAAAATTCTAAGTGATAAACATATTTGCTGAATTATGCAACTTCTACTAATGATAAAAATCCATTTCATTACTTAAATGTTTTGACATCACAGGTTTATTTGACAAAAGAGAATTAAAACAGCTCAGAAACAAACTGATCACTAATCCAATTCTGGAATAGTTCAGTTAGAACATAAACATGTACTGGACACTGATGTGCTTGGAAAGGCCACCATCCATCGGATATAATGTTAAACTGTGGGCCCGTGTGCAGGAGAGCCATGCCTTGTGCATGTTAACAAACATGCTGGATGGCCTTGATGGGATGCTACCATCTGTCCCTAACAGCTGCCCAGTGGGTCCCCTTCTCAGCCTTCAGGAGCATTTGTGATCTGGCCATTTAGCCCATTGTGTGCAAAAAGTGTCACTAAGAGGTAAAACAACCCAACCTGCAATCAATAGAGGCAATAATGTCTTTTTTTCTTTTCTTACTTTACTCTTTTTATGTTGGAATCAACAGGTAAAAATTATTTTCATCTTCAGGTTTATAAAAAAGGGAAAGTTGTTAAAAAAATATTTTTGTTTAGTAAGCCAGTGTTAATGGTTCACCAACTGTTGAAATCTGACCAACAAATGATGCAGATACCATTCTGATATATTAGGAGTATATATATATAGGATTGTAAAAAACTGTTTACATGTTTTCTTTGGAAGCATTTCATAATTATTGGTTAAAAAATTCCACTACTGCTACAACAGTACTTATCTGTCCACACATAACTGAAAATACTGATTAGTGTTTATTTTAAAAAAAAATGGAAATGTGAATTTGATATAGTTTACAAGCATTCCAAATACAGCAAAGCCAATCTCTCTTAACCATTTTCTTTTTCTTTCAGGTTTTTTGAACGTTTGTCCATAAAAAATTGGGAAAATGTAGAATTGGACAATTATTGGAAAAAGATGAAGGAAAATACATCATAAGGCATATATTGGCTTAATCTTGCATTTGATAAATTTTTGCTATGATTAAATGTGCTGAAGGCAGATGAGATAAGAATTACAATGAGTGTGAAATATTCAATCCTCTGTTAAAAATAGAGAAAACTGACAGGCATACTAATTTGAATAAATGTGATATAAAAATATAATTGAATTTTAAATTGAATGTGGTGAGATCTGATTATGAGAGGTGATCTTGCCACTCTCATAATAAAAAAGCAATATTGGCTAATACTTTTTATTGAATAATGGAAATGCAACAAACACAACTTCAGCTATAATAAAGGTTCCCACAAACAAAGACACCATATGGCCACAAGAACTGAAACACATCTAATTTAGCACAAAAAATGTTAATTTCAGATTCAGCCATACTGAAAATTCAATTATAATTCACAGGTAAATTTCACGTGACATTTGCCTGTGAGTTACAATTATATATATGTAGTATTTTACTGGAATCAATATAAATTGTTCATAAATAATTTGTGTGTTTAATGATTAAATATTGTAATATTACATTTCAATGAAAGATATTTTGTAATCTGATAAATCAAATAAAATTATTTTGGTGCATAAATGTAGTGCATAAAAAATTAATCCTTTTCCATGCTTGATAATATAGTAAACTTAATCTTTTTAAAGTTTCGCATACTCTGAGATGTCTAAAATGATATTTAAAATTTTCCACATTGCTCTGGCTATAACCCATGCAATGTGCTTTTACTCATTAATATGATTTATTATTTCAATAATGGAATAACAGTTACAGTTTTAAAGTTATATATATATACTAACAGCCCTGCATTGCTTGGGTCCTTAATCCAATTAAAATCTCTAAAATATACACTCCCCATGTTTTCAGCTTTCATTTGACATAAAACTTGTTATGATTACCCTTGTGAAATTTTCCTCCCCTTGTGTGGGAAATTGAAAAGGGATTTAATTTGAGCTAGGCTAAGACTTTCCACAGAAGCTTTGAGATATAACTCATTATACTTGGCAATTATAAATGCATTTCTCTCTATTTTGGAAGGGGGCAAACTTTACATTTCTCAATGAAAAAGGGGTCACCATTGGGCTTGAAAAGGCCACCATCCATCAGATGGGAAGCCATTGTCTTGTGTGCAGGGGAGCCATACCCCTTGCATATTAAAGAAACACTAGATAGATCTGATGGGAACTTCCATCTATCTCAACAGCTGTCCAGTGGGTTCCTTTGCCCCAACCTCTGAGCTCTTGGGTACTTGTGCCCTGGCCATTTAGCCTACTATGTGTAAAAAAGTGCCACCTCCCCCAAAAAAGGAAAGACCTACATGGTAAGAGCTAGGACCACCAAATCCACTACATAGTTTCATTTTATCATAGTATCTATCATTAATGGAAATAAATCTCAACACTGGCACAGTTGGGACTTAAACTGGAGACTACAGATTGCAAGCTTGTACACTATAGACTGAGCCAAACCCTGCCCTAGGAAGTTGGTTACAAAACACTGACATTGTTTTAAGTTATGATAAAAGAAAGTTGTATTATCAAATCAGGTGATTTTAGCTCTTACTATTTAAAAGAAGCTCTTCTCCCAGTTTTTGGGAGTTAGGTTGGGAAGCCAAATCCTTATGTTTCTTTAAATTACATAGAGCTTTTAAAAGAAAGAATGCAATGAATGGCGAATATTTCATTAAAAAAAAATAAATATAAATCAATTTAGATGTCTTGGCCAATTCAACAACAAATTTTATTCAGGTAAAATTGATTAACTTTTTTTAGAAATTCTTTTGTGTGAAAATTCCCTCTTTTTCAATTATAAGTGAAATTCTAGAAAAAAAAATTAAGGAGGAACAAGTGGCTGGATTGAGCCAGAATGGATAAGAATGCCATTCTAGTGTATATATTTATATATATTTTTTTCTTTCATTTTATGGTCCTTTAGGAAAAATTATTGCAAAATGTGTGTGTTTACTATTTTTTTTCTCCTCCTCTGGTTACTAATATTTCCAGAATGGGGAGACTCTCTCTCTCTTTGCACCTTTCCTAGTTCTGGTCCTAGGCAACACTCACTGGCTGGTTCACTCTGATGCTCTCAGAAAACTGATAACTAATAACTTCTTAATCGTATAATGTTGAAAACCATTAGATAATAAACAATTCTATAGCAAACCTAGAAATTTGGATATTTAGATAACAGTATGCAGTGAGGTTTATTTTGCTAAGGAAGGATATTTGGTAAACATTTCTTTTACCAACAGTTTGTAAATAAATGTAAATATATACAATGTATTAGCAATTGCCACGTCATTTTTAATAACTCATAACAAATTTGCACTAACACTACATTCTAAATGAATGAAAGTTGCATTTGTTAGTAAATAACTTAGTTGTACTAAATGGGAAATGGTGGATGGGTCTTTGGAAGTTTAGAACCTTACTGAAAGGTGCTGCAACCATTTCATTATAACCCGAGTCTATGAAAGTTGTATATATCTACTCTCCTTCATCTGTGGTTAACTTCTAGACCTTAAAACTTGCAAAATTTTCTCTCATCTGTGATTTTTTTACGAAACAACATTTTGACCTTAAGAAAGCAGGAAGCTCAGTTGTGAACCTTAGTATAACTATAATGAATTTTTCTTTAATGCTGTTGTTAAAGTATTATACCCTAAAATTAAAGTAGTAATTCTGAAAATCATTAAAGTATATCATTCAAGAGTGCCTTGCGATTTCTGGACTTTATATATTACAAACTGAAATTATACAAGTTCATTTCCTTTATTTTTGTGGCCTGTTATTAAAAGAAGTGTTGCATCTATGCACCAGTAAAACAAACAACTAGAGAAAATGCCACATTACAGGGATAATATGCTATTAAAATGCATTTTCCATCATGGTTTATTTTTGTGGCTACTTAGATAACTTGACCTATTAACCTTTTTCTTGTTGGTTGGTTATTCCTAAATAATGAGGTTATATAAATAAAACTTTTAAAATTTCAAAACTGAATAATTTCACTGAAATTTTGGGAAGTGATACAGGAACTATGAAATGTTATAATGATCAATTTAAAAAACTTTTCCCCATATGGTGTGAAGAATATGCTCTTAAAATACATATTTATGGATAATTCACACACAAGATTGCTCTTGTAAGTTCTCAGAATTTATTTTTACGTTATGAGAAAAAACAACTATTCAGATCCAGTTCTGTTTCATTTCTCAAAAATCAAAACCACACTATTAGTGACAATATGGATAAAATGTAGACATACTTAGGTGCCAGTTTATTAAGTACACCACCTCTTGTCACATAAATGGTTCACTCCAACACTTGATACATTACATGGTGTGCAAATCAGGCAGACCAGCTCTTCAAGCATTTTTGTGTTCGAATGAACATCAGAATGGGAAAAACAAATGACTATGAATGTGGCATAATGGTGCTAGGTGTGCCGGTTTTATCATCTCCCAAACAGCTGTCCTCCTGGACTTTTCATGCACAACCATTTCAAGGGTTTACTGAGAATGGTGCAAAAAGCAAAACACTACCAGTGATCAGTGATTCTGTGGACAAAATCAGCTTATGGATCAGAGGGGGTCAAAGGAGACTGGCGAGAATCATACAAGTGAACAGACAGGCCACAACCAGGCAAATCACAACAGAAATAAACATTGGTGTACAGAAGGAATCTCCAAATGTACTACATATCGGACCTTGTCGCAAATGGGCTACAGCTGGTGATCACATTGAGTGCCAATGTTGTCAGTGAAGAACACAAAAGCACGTCATCAGTGGGTGCAGGAACACTGAAGCTGGACTGGTGAGGACTGAAAAAAGTAGCCTGGTGAGAAGAATCGATTCCTTTTGCATCATGCTGATGGATCAAAATTTGTCACAAGCAACATGGAGCCATTTTGTCTGGTGTCAACAGTACAGGCTGGAAGTGTGATGCTGTAGGGAATGTTTTCCTGGCACACATTAGGCCTCCTGATACTGATCGATAGACATTTGAAAACCACAGCATATTTGAATATTGTTGTTAACTCATCCCTTCATGGATATAGTTTATCCTCACTTGAATGGATACATTCAGCATAATACCTGCTCACATGATACATATCATCACCAAATGGTTCCAGAAACAGGCTGATGAGTTTTCCTTGCTTCATTGGTCTGCACAGTCCCCAGATCAAAATCCTATCAAGCATCTTTGGAAGGGCTGTTCACAAGCAAGACTGCACAACCATCCAATTTGCAGCAACTGCACGACACCATCATTTCTGCATGATACAGAATTCCTGCACAATGCATCTAGTATCTTGTAAGTTCCATGCCCAATGAATTTGGGTTGTTCTGAAGTCCAAAGGAGATGCAACATGCTACTAGGTAGGTGTAGCTAATAAACTGGCATCTCGGTGTATCTACAGCAGTATATAAAATTAAAACTTGGAAATTCAAAAAATAAATTCTACTGTGTTAATAAAAGCCCAAGTTAAAGAATAGCAGATTGCCTCTGACAAATATGGGATGCTCGTTTTTAAAGAGAATAAAGTTTTTTATTTTCTGACTTTGGCATCATCTAACATGGAAATTTGAACTAATGGATGGTTGGAAAAATGCAAATATTAATATTTTATTAGTACCTATATAACACTAAAAGAATTTTCCTTTTAAAATAAAGTTGCATTTATTGCCACCAATGTAAACCTCTTGACCTCCACATTTTACCACCAAAACTTCAAATTTCTAACATAAATAGATCATTTTCAATATTCATGTAAAAGTTTTGCCATTTTCCAATTTTATTTTCACCATAAGAGGGTGCTATTAAAGCTAATGGTTGATTTGAGAAATGTTAATCCTACTGTTTCATAAATATTAGGATATTTCATAATCAACTAATCCAAACCCAAAAAAGAACATCTCTAAAAACAAAAAAGTTGAATATTTAATTTAGACAGACAAAGTGAAAACAATTGTTTTTTTTTAACAATCTAAAAAATATATAGAGAGATATGAGAAATCTTAAGAGTCCTCAAAGACTCAGTTGGGTAGGAAAAAGGGATCCATTGGACAACTGTTAAGAGATGATGGAAGCCTCTTGTGAAGGCCCCCAAAAAGCTTTAACATGCATAGAGTATAGCATTTCTGCATCCTGTGTGCAAGAGAGGCATGCCAATGATCAGCATCACTCATTCCATTTGATGAATGACAGCCTTTTCAAGCACTTCAAAAAGTGTCCCCTTTTTCAGAGAGCAGATTTATAATGATGGAGATAAATCTCAACATAGGGACAGTTGGAACTTGAACCTGGGATCATCAAGTTATAAGTCTGTTGCACTATTGACAAAACCAATCCCCATTGGACAATTGGCAGTGATATTTAATAATTTGAGCTTGGTATTGGTACTAGTACCAACATGAAGTTTACATTCTTAGTCTGGCAGTGGTATAATTACCATGGAGAAAATTAATATTAAAATAATTTCCCCCAACATTTGCTACTTAATTTCAAGCATTAAATGCCTAAAAAAATACAAGTTTTAATTACTTCTAAAAAAAAAATTAGTTGCTGAACTCCTCTGAATTTGTTTTGTACTTATGCAACATGTTGTTCAGTCTGTTTCAAGATAAAAATTAAATTTCATCAACTAGGAATCATAGCTAATGCAGTTGCCTGCATGGTAGGCAGGCATTCTATTATCGATGTTTAGTTCCTGTCTTGCATTCTGACAATTAAAAATGGGTAATCCCTTGAGTACTAGTACTAGTTCACTTAAAGATGGGACCAAGCAGTTGAAAGTCAAATCAAATTTATAATTGATAAAGATAATTATGCTGTTTTTTGTCACATTCCTCTTTAACCTACTTAGTTGTTACATTACATCCACATCACTGCAGTCACCAGCATCATGAGACCTTTGTGAACATAGTCTTTTTGGGAAAACAGTCAGTTTCACTGACTGCAGACCAATGACTTGCATTTTGAACTGCCTTATAGTGATAACAGTTTCGTCAGCAAAGCAATTTCTGTCCTAAAGATAACTTACAATTAATACCAGATAATTAATTCTATAGTACAATTCTTAGCTATTAAAAATGCTTAGCTATAATACAATTTAGGTTTAAAAATGACTGACTGAGGAAAATAATTTTTTTACAGTTCATAATTTTGTGAACTTACGAGAGTATTTGACTGTGCATTTTTGAACCATCATTTTTTGCACAATCTTCATCATAAAGGATGATTATTGTACTAACAATTTTCTCAACTATTCAATAGGATCTTATATACTACAGATTATATATATATAATTCATAATCAGATAATTAGGAAATCTTAAGAAATGCCCAAGGATAAACTTAGTATACTGAATATATATGAAGATAATTTTGTGCATAATGACAAAATTAATTACCAAAAAATTGTATCTAAAGTCAGATGCTGTTGGAGTTTATATATATTAGTATATTGTTTATTATTGTGACTAAAAGAAACAAAAAAAGGGCCTGATAGAAGACTGGAGATATAAAGTAAGATTTGCTTGTGGATGATCTAGGGCAGTGATGCTCAACATGTGGCAAATGTGCCATACATGGCATATGAATATTTGCCACATGAAATGATTAACTGAAAAAATAGTGGTTGTCCTTAGGGGGATTCAAACCCATGTCTCACAGAAGCATGCCAGGCATCATAACTGCTAGACCACAATCCCACTCAGGATAACCAATTTTTTTGCAACAAATTATTTTGCTGTAGACAAGAAAATAAGTGTTTCTTGTCTACAGGATGTTTTCCGGTGATGTTTTATTACTGGATTTTCCACATACTTTTCAGTTTATTTGGCACAAGTATAATCATAATTATAATAATTTTGCCAAATACAACACTTTGCAACAACCTGATTTAAAGAAGGCATCTGAACTTTATTATAAATTATCCTCTTGTGGGTAGACATGTTCCCATTAGATATAGATACTCCCATTTGTATATTTGGTGCTAACTGAATGAAAATGTGATACAGTATTAAAATGGAAGTTTGAAGAACTTCCTATAATTCCTACAATAGGTCATTGTCCAGTTTTTACATTTTTTTTAAAAAAAGTAAACAGGTACTGCCCTACAGAAAGGACAGAGATAACCTAGTAGTTGAACCTAAGCTTGTCCTGTTTTCTCAAATACCATACATACACAAGGACATGCCCACTGGTCCTTAGTACTCAGGTATCCTAACCACTAGACCAGATAGGTGTGCAAGTCTATTTTTTTTTTTGGGGGGGGGGGAAGAAAGATAAATTTCACATAGCAATAACTTTCAAAGTTAATGCTATGTGAAATTTTCCTAATCTCAGAAAATTTGTGCAGCAATATTTCTGCCATTTTGCAAGCATTCATCTCTGTGAACAAAACTTTCCATCAATGAAACAAATCAAGGACATTATTGACTTAACCCTTCCCAGGTCCAACCTAAATATTGACTTATCCCTTCCCAGGTCCAACCTAAAAAACCTTATAAGCAATATTGACTTAACCCTTCCCAGGTCCAACCTAAAAAACTGATTTACATCCAGAGGTCCAGCAATTTTTTCACTCTGATCAGTGAAAAAAAATTAACTTTAGAACTTTTTTGCCAAATAACTAATGAAAGGAATTATGGCATGTTATATGCCAAATTAATCATTCTGGATTTCCTGAAAACATAATATTTAGCGAAAAAGATGACTAGTTTTATTTTAACAGGGCTTTTATAAAATCATGTAATAAAAAATGCATCTGGCAACACAAATTTATTTTAAAAAAATTAATATACAGAAATGATTATAATGCACATAAATAGAAAGGCTATTTATTTCTGAATAGCAAAAAATTAATATTTACTTTAAGCAAGAAAATTACTCCCATTTTGTAATTTTTTTCCTGGTACCATATTTTGAGAAAATTCCAGGCTTTTAGCTGATTGTTCTGAGTCAGACAAACAAGTCAACTTTAGAAATAAAAAAAAAACCATCAACAGAAATAGGTAATGTTATACACCAAATTAAACAGAATTTAATTACGAATTTAATGCAAATAAATAATTTAAACAAATTTACAAGCATATTGATTTTAATAAGTCTTTTTCAATGTGTATGGTGAAAAAAATAGATTGGACTATACAATTAAAGCTTAATTTTGGAAAACGTGAATAAAAATAGCTAAATTATACATTAGTCAAATGGAAATTTCCTCCCAAATAATATAATATTCAACCTGAAACATGATTTTTATTTCTTTTAATGATTCCTTTCAGTATTGTATATTTTAAAGACAGCCAATGTTATACAAAGTGACTTGGACTTCTCACATTCATAGAATTTTCTCAACTGGTTATAAAATGGAAAAAAAAAACTTTCTTGGCTGCTTTTTTTTATTAAACACTATGGATTTTTTTTCTTTGGGTGTTGAAGTTTGGCGATCTTGGCTAAGTGCAGAAAGGTTTGTGCATCAAAGCAAAAAAAAAAAACATTACATCATCAGAGCAGCATGGCCAAGATACTAGGGGGGAGGGGGAATGGTGCTTTTAAAATCATTAAATATAAACATAAAACTCATAATTTTTTTAATGAAATTTTTCTAAAGGGTGAAATGTTCACAGTGAGTTTAGGGGGGGTAAAAACACTTCCCAAAATCGCTCTCCCACACAAGGACTGATTTCCGTGCCAAGGAAGTCCATTTTGCTTCCATATCCAAGACCTCATTCATTTTCAGAAAATGATACCAGATCAAAGTTTAGTTTACTGGAAAAGTAATAAATAATAAAAAGAAAATTTAACAGATAACCTAATGCGATACAAAATAAAATATCCACAGCAAAAAGTTGTAAGCTGGCTACCCGATATAGCATAACTCCGCAAAAATCAATAGTAATTGATCTACGGAAAGAAAGTAAATTTACAGAAATGAAAACTAAGGTTTAATTATTAAAAAAAAAAGAAATAAAATACCAACTTTAAGCAGGGAGTTTATAATTTAATTTGTTGGGAGGAAGTTTTTAACTTAAATCAGCCATGTAAACAACTTGCAGTGTGAAGCAAGTCCTTTTTAGGTTCCATATCCAATACCTCATTCATTTTCAGGAAATAATACAAGATCGAAGTTTTTTTTTTTTTGCAAAAAAAAAGAAAGAAATAATAAAAGAAATATTAACATATAACATGATGTTAAATAATATCTGCATCAACGTGTAAAGCCAGCCATCTGATGTAGTATAACTCCAAAAGATTGATAGATCAGCTGACGAAATAACATATATCTACAGAAGTGAAAATGAAGGTTAATACTGGCTAGATTCATGGTCACATTATCCTATATCAGAGAAGAATTCTCTGTAAATATCCACTACAGTCACTTTACTGCACGTGTGAGCAATAACTAGGTCAATGCACTCAACCAAAGACAATTGCACCTGCTACCGTGATGTACTTTTTGGAACAACTACTTGGCTTGCTTTGTTCTTTCTAAGAAAACTTTTTTTTAGTTACAGTTTCGATCTGAAGAGTGGGAAAGATGCATAGAATTGTGGAATAAATGATAAAAATAATTCTGGGAATACTGAAATAGGATTATTGCAGAAAGGAGTGTGAAACTGGAAAGAAAAATGGTGGTATGTACTTATTTTATTATGCAATTATTTCCAAAATCTTCAGTTTTTAAAAATAGCAGTTTTTTATTCATTTACAGGAAATTTTCAAAACTTTAAGGAAAAATCTGTTGATAATAGTTCAAATCAAACTTGTGAACTTAAATCAGGTGATTGCTTCAGCATAGAGCAACGTTAATAAACAAATCGGCAATACTGTATAGCGCTTCTAAGAAATGGCAACCAGATAACTTTAACAAATTATAGTTTAATAAAATATGCATCAAATGAAAAAGGAAAATATTGTTTTTCAAACTTGAATTGTGTTTTTAAAAGATATATGAAAGAAAATTTTCAAACAGTAATTTTTTTTTAAACCGAAGTTTCGTGTGTTGTACAAAATATGTCTATTGATGTCTTTGACCTTTCATTTCGGATTTTGTCTTTGTGTATGTTCAATGGTGACCCGGAAGGGTTAAAAAAATTTCCAAATAGCCTTAAAAATATGGTGATTCTTGCAACAATAAAATTACAATCTATGTTCAGAAATTGGCTGGGGTGAAGCAAAGACAAAAGACTTGATTTATGCTAGAAATAACCTTTTTTTAAATAATATTTTGGTTTTAATATATGAACTTACAAATTATTGATGCAAAGTTGTAAAAATGTCCCTATATGCCCCACTTGACTCAGTGGCATATAATATTTTTGGCCTGGAGAAAGTGACCTTTGGTAAGGGATGAGTTTGAGTGCCACTGATCTAGGATCCAAGAAATCTATCTCAGATGACTTAACATCTGTGACAGATATCAGAAGATGTTCAAGAGGTAAATTTCCTAATATTGGGAGTAAGCATGGTTATCAATTTGAAAATGCATGATATGTTTAATGTTTAAATATTTTTAAATAAGTGGAACTTGGACTTATTTAGGAAAAGAACACTCATATTCCATTTTGCCTACTGATAAATGCTATTTTGTAACAAAGCTACAATGAACATGTATACAGAGATGTAAAGTTAAATCAACAATTGTACTAGTAATAACCATTTCTTCTCTATCATATCTATCCACTTTTAAAACACCAAACTAATGGTACAAAATGTTTATACATTATTCTGAAAGCATTATCCATTTCAAGTGAAGAGTTAGCAGAAACACAAAGTATCCGTGAAATGGAATATAATCTCATGATCTTCTGATTAATCCTATATGCCCTTGCCATCCAAACTATATAATTACTGCTCAATTTTTCATGTAGATTGTAGAGTTACCATAGCAAATCATGCCACAGACTCCACATTGTGGATCAGGAAGGTACATATTAAGTACTCACAAGAAGATTGCCTCAGGCATCATCTGTTACTAGAACTTCAAAGTTAGTGGGAAAATGAGTAGTAATCAGTTGACTCAGATGAAAAAAAAAAACATTTGAGACATAATCAGCTAGTTCAGATGAAAAGATCACTTGGTACTTAATCAGCTCATTAATTATATCCCACCCCAACATAAACTATTAATCTGCCAAGTTCTACAGGACATTAGTTGTGGGTTCTGTAACTGAATTATCCATGTCATTTTGTATCTGAGACTTGAGTATCAAAGGCCTAATATTATTATTTTTTTTTGTGAAAATAAAGAAAGTAAAATAGAATTGAATATGAGAACTTTGGAATAGAAAAAAATAGATCTGAAACCTAAATTGAAAGATTAGACTAGTTTAATCTTTTTGGTTATTATTCATTATAGGTATCAAAATTTGGATTTTAAGCAGCATGGCTAAATACCCATTTTGACAACAAACATTAAACAGCAAGATTTGGGATTTTTGTATTTGTAAATAATCACAAAGTTTTGAAAGCAAAAAACTTCCAGCCTTAAGTATAAGCAAACTTTGCAAGCAAGGATGATCAAGCAAAAGGATTATAAAAGAATGTTAACAATTAATTACGTACACTAATGGTATCAAGGACCTTTTGAAAATTGGATTACAATGGCAGAATGCATCAGTTTCTGCTCAAAATATGAATGAGAGAAATTTTTAAGTGTGGTTTGACCTCTGTAAGTTATGGTCAAATGAAGCATATGTGAGATAATCTCTGGAAATCACTAGCTTCTCACTTAATACAGCATATATGGATGTGAAAGCACTATGAAGCTCTCTGATCTGAAAATCAAGCAATGACCATTATAGGTGGAAATGATAAATAAAAGTGTATGATTTCTCTTTTGCATTATACCATATGTCATAATTTTTTAAGTGATCACTTAAAATGAACAATAATTTATTAATTCATATTATGCTTAAAAATCATTTTTATTTACTTGAATGTTTTGTTCTAAAAGAGTTGTAAAAATACTTTAACTTGGTGAAAGGTTTATCTTAGGTAACTATATATACTGAGATAGGGCAACTATAAATACTGAGATAGTACCTCAGTATTTATAGGTAAAACTTATTAAGTTATATGATTATATAAGTAAATGAATAATAATAATAATAAAATAAATGTATAATAATTTAAAGGTTTATATAAAATTGTATAATGTTCAGTGTGTATTCTAGTTGATCCAGAATGCTATTTTAAGTTATTTGGCACTTGCATAAATAACTAAGCCTACAATGGATCATTATGTACTTTACTGATATATCTAAGTTACATTAAACCAAATGATATTGTAAAGATTAATATTAAATATTTCTCTCTTTTTTTTTAATATACTTCCTTTGTTTCATTTCTCATCACAGTTAAGCTGCAATGAGTATCATTATGTACTGTGCATACCAAATATGTAGAATTCAATTGAAAAAGAGTCAATTACATTAAGAGTTTGATTTTAAAAGAAACAAGCAGACTGCCATTATGGTCCTTAATTTTCATGGTTTTATTACAGTAAGTAGTAACATGGTTATTTTATCATGTCTCTGTACAGAATAGACACACCAAAAATTATATGGTCATATGGGCAAATGAAAGATAAATATTAACTTGGACCTTATTTCAAGCATTCTGCAACATGCAGAGTCTTGCACTTTAAAATATATGTACACAAAGGTTCAACATGATAAAAGGGCTTGACATTTTGTAAGGAATTTAAAAGATTTAAAGTGTTTTTACTTTAAGTTGTTTCATTTTAGGGGCCCTTTTCTTCAATTCACGCCGATGTTCACGTTCCTAGAAAAGAAACAAATAGAAATGAAGTTGATATAGCAAGAAAATGTATTACTATTTATGTGCATGACAATAATAGTAACTCTTTTTGCACAGTGCAAAATGATCATTAATATCATAATTAATCAATAAATAGTAAATCCACAGTTAGTCGTTGACTTTGAAGTTAATAAATAATTTTGTGGAAAAAATGAGTATTGGATTCAAGCCGTCTCTCTAGATTCACACCAGCTCCATCTTTTTTTCCACTAATGTTCCTATCAATCTCCTACCATTGTTTTTTTTTTAGTAGTCTTAGATCACTCTGGCATGAATCTAGAGAGACATGGGTTCAAATCCTGCACTTTGGCAAAACTAATTTTTTCTGCAAAACTATTTATTTATTTATTGACTTCAATCAACAGCTCACTCTGTGGATTTACTATTTATAGATTAATTAATAATGCTTTGTTATTGACTTATTTATCTACATCTTACAAAGTGTAACATTAAAAAATAACCTTCCCCTTAATAGTTGCCTTTCCTGATCATAGAAGGCACCAGCTGCAATGACATGAGATTGATAAGTCACATTAGTGGACAAAAAAGATGGAGCTGGCATTAATTTAGTGGTCTTAGAACACTCTGGCATGTAACTAGAGATATATGGGTTTGAATCCCAGACATCAGCAAAACTAATTTTTTCCACAAAACTATTTATTAATATATCATAATTATTAACAATTTCGAATTAGTCTCCTTTTGGGAAAAAGTTTTTAATTTTTCAATCAATAACAGAACTTAATATGAGTTATGTTGTGATAAAGGAAAATAAAAAAAATATGCAATTTAAAAATTCTAATGTATTGTTTATCCCTAATTGCATAATTATTAGTGTTAACTTTTAGTTCATCCAGAAAATGCCATTTAAAATTCTTAACAACCTTCTCTTTCTTTAGAACAACCTTCATACATCAGATATTGAATTAGATAAATCTATAATTAAACATGATAACTATTATGAATTTAATATAGATTAGCATTGATGTTTAAATAATTGCTTTTTCATGTTTTAATTTAACTTGGTGCCTACAAAGTTATGAAGCAATCTAATTATATTTTTCTATCTCTACAAAATGCAAATTTAGGAGGGGGGGGGGTTGGTTTTTATTGCAAATTAGAAGCATAATTTAGACTATTGAGAGACCATGTGAAATATATGCATCAATAAAGGTATAAAATGGTTAGTTTTTTATTACTGAATGGCTAGTTTTTCATTATTGAAAAATAAATACCCCCTCATCTGCTCTTATGATGAAATGGGCTTTATTACCACAAAATCTAATCAACAACCTTGGCAATTGTTATTTGTATAGTCATATCAGAATATCTTTACATATGAAATTTAGTTATATTTGCTGAAAGCCATGCTCAATTATTAATTTTTGTCTGCTGTCCTTAATTTTGAGCAACAGTGCGTATTTAAAAGACTCCAAACAACTGATACTTTAGATTAACGAAGGGAAAATGTTAATTTTTCAACCTACCTCCCATTTACGTTGCTTTTCTGGATCTTCTTCATTCATCATTCTCTCTTTTTCTGCACGCCTTCTTTCCTCCCTCCTCTGCTGAGCAGCTTCTTGGCGTTGGGCATGTGTTGTTTTGAGAAATGCTTCTTCAACTCGCTGACGATTTTTTTCAGCTTTAATTTTAGCCTAGTATATAATTTTTTAAAATAAAGAATACAAGTTTAATCTACTTAAACTATACAAATACAACTAATGGTTACAATAAGAATCCTAATAACATTAATATATCATTAATGCATGAAAGGACAACAGCTTGAGTAATTTTCTGTAATCTAATACCAACAATTATCCAAGTACAATACTAACATAAATCCAAGTTTCAGAAACATTGGGTTAATCAAAACGATTTATGATAGGCATAGAGTGTACAGTACCTTTTTATAAGACTTCACTTCGGCTACTAAACCAGAAAGTCCCTATCATGAACTAAACAAAATAAATGGTAATTTCATTCTTTAGTTTTATATTGTGTTAAAAATAATTTTCTATAATTCAGTAGTAAAGTATCACAGGAAATGTGCTTCCTGTGATACTTTATTACTGAATTTACAATCCAAGTGAATCTTTCTTGTTTCAGTTTCTTAAATGGTATTCAATTTTAAGAAATGATAAATGATGAGAGACTTTTGTTGGAAAACCATGAAATAATAATGGTTACAAAATAACCTAAGTTTAAAAAAATATAAAAAATATATGCAACACCAAGTTAAAGACTTTTTTTTATAAGAAAACAACTAGTGAAAATGTAGCCTAACTCTAAAAGATTAGCAAAGATAAAGGAAGAAAGCAGAGCAGCTAAAGAAACTAAAATGCTTATATTTTTATTTAAAAAATCTTACTGAGCCATATCTAACATCGAATGAGTTGATTACAACAGACTGGACAATTACTGATATCACATTCTGGTGACCTTGATACAGGAGCCTGTAATACATCATAGAAAATATTTGTGTGGAAGGCAAGATCTCAGCAGAAAGACAACACTAATATCCATTCCTTACTTGGGGCTCGAATCCAGGTCTCTTTGATTAGAAACAAGTGCACTAACCATTTGGCCACTGGGAAGCACATCAAAATTTACATTAAGATGAAAACATAAACATATTTTATGAAGTCTAAACTATATATTTTTATGACTTATGTATAAAAAATTTATATTTAAAAATATTAAATGTTTCATTTCTTTATAAGAACAGTTTTATCAGTTTCTAGACTCAATGTCTGCAGATGATGGGAATCCTGGAATGGTCCCCATCATTCCATTAGCTGAAATTAAAATGTTTATTAGCATTAAAATTAAAAATTTATGAAGCAATCAACAAGTGAACTTTTTTTTAACTTATGGAATTACTAAGACCATGAACTAAATTTATTTATACACCACTTACAAAATTTGCAAATTAGAAAAAAAAAAAACTAAAACATATACTCAAAATGGAGATTTTTTCTTATTATTACATAATTATAGGTATGTAATGAAGTAATGTCTAGTATAGATTTAGGTTCCGAGTAAAAACATGGGATAACAATAATAATACAAACTACAGAAGTTGCAAAACTGAATAAAAATAACGATATTTAAAACAAAAATGTTTTTACCTCTTTGCTTAAGTGAAACCTTTTCACTTTTTCAATGGAGTAGAATACCAATTGCAACAAAGGTTTCATATTTTCCATGGTTTCTGATGTTATTTTACCACGACCTGGAACTATGAAAATCTGTTGTTGGAAATTAATAATAAAAAAACCTAACACAGCATTAGCACAAGAAGTAATAAGAAAATAATTTAGAAGTAAATAATGTAATATATAAACCAATAATAGTACCCCACACCAAATTTCAACTGCAATATGCAAAATCTATAATGATTAACGTACATAAGCATAAGCTCTGCAACACGGAGATACCATCTCTGCCGGTGACATGGAATCTCCTATTACACAAGCAAACACACACACCGGCTGTGCAGGCAGCTGAGAATGTCATTAGGGACACCCATATAAACTTGTAACATCTCATCATACAGAGCTTAATGAAGCCATGGAAAGGATGTAGGGCAAAATGAGTTGCTGAAAGAACTGTGTTGAAGAGAGTTTAAACTTTTTTTAAAGATTTTTAAGAGTTTTAAACGTTTTAGTATGCAGTTGGGATTTAGTAGTTTTATTTGTTGAGGATGTGCCTAATATTGTCAACTCGCTCAATGAGTCAAACATCAAAGAGCATAACAACATGAACAACAAACTGCCAGCAGAAAGTGCATGTCAACAAAGGAGGTTTCCATAAAAACCTGAGGACTTAAATGTTCTCCAAGTAAACCAAGACTAGTAATCGTAGCTATGATGAAACAGTAACAATGTCAGCCCAACATCAAGTGCACTGGAATAGCAAAAACAAGGGACATGAACCCCTCAGAATCAGCTGTAACCTGTGCCAGTAAGGTATACAAGCTCAATGGACTGATAATTATTCTCTTTTTATTCTTGACAGCCTTTACAAGGAAAAGGCATAAGTGTAGAAGTAATAAGAAGATTCCACTAGGTGGTAATCAATGCTCAGCTTTTCTATATGAGCCACTTAAGCTCTCCTCAAGAGTTTTAATTTTGTAACTGTAGCTAATATCATGTATATTAAATTGTACAATTCATTGTTGCGAATGAAAATATCATGGCATTCCACCACCAAAATTTAAAATTTCTAGCTTAAATATGTTGCTTGCAATATTTGTTTGAAATTTTGGAATTTGCAAATTTTTCCACTGTTAGAGGGTGCAATTATAGTTTTCGGACAATTTAAAAAGTGTGAATCACAATATTTTATCAATTCCTATCTAACCCAAAATAATTTTTCATTTATCTTTAAAAACAAACAATTATCTGCTAAAACTAAAAAGGTGTGTTTTCCCATTCCCTCTGGGTCTAAGGGGTCAACTCATTGTTGGCAATGGAAACTTCTGACCTTCACATTCTACTACCAAAATTTCAAATTTCTAGCATAAATACATCGTTTGCAATATTCGTTTTGAAATTTTGGAATTTTCAACTTTTTATATCGCTAGAGGTCATAATTATAGCTTTAGAGAGATTCAGAAAGTGCATATCGCAATATTTCAGCAATGCCTATCCAACACAAAAAGAATTTTTAATTTATCTCTGTAAACAAAAAAGTTTGATGTTTACAGACAGAAGACAGACACAACAAAGTGAAACTATTATCTTGTTTCCTATGAAAACGAGATAAAAACTATAACCAGCCTAAGTGGTTAAAAGTGGGGAAAAAAAATTAAAAGTGGAGGCATGTTAATCTTAACCCTTAAATCGTTTCTTCAAATAATATACTTATAGCAAATGACAATTTTAATTTTTTTTTCTAACAAAAAAACTGAACTTCAGACCCTTATCCTATGTTGGCTTATTTTAATTATGAACAGCAATTTTTTTTTCTGTAAAGGGCTAAATGTGTAATTCCAAAGGAACCAAGGACTCAGAGTTGGATATCGGAAAGGGAACAGCTATTAGCAAAGAGATAGAGATTTTCAAGTCCATCCAACTTGTGTTTAATGTGCATAGGGATGACTATCCTGCATATGAGGCCAAGGTTTAAACATCCCATCCAGAGTAAAAAAGCTTTTGCAAACCCATCAGTAACCTATTTCTCATAGTGCAGAAAATCTTAATGCACTGGAAACTCAAATCTGGAACATCATGTTACAATCTTAGACCTACCAACTTAACCAATCACCTTATTTTGTAGCAACTAATGTATAAACATGGGTACAAATAAAAGAGCATTTAATTCTGAAAAATAAAATAACATGAATTAAAATGAAGACCACTTAGGCTGGTTAAAAATGCTGACTAGCTTCAGACACTTTAAAGTTTAAGATGGATTCATATTATATTCTGGATTTGTTACTCTCCTAAACTTCTCCTTATTGAGAAAATACAATTCTGTGATTGAACAATGCCACTCTCTTTGCAGAACATAAAGATCTGTGATTGCTAATTCCAAAAATGAGGGTTTTTCATCAGACACTACAAGGGTTTATCAAAATAATGGAAACATATACTGTTTGTGGAGAACATTTTATTAATAAGCTGTAGACCCACCTCGGGTGTTCAGAACAGACACAATTCACTGTGGAATAGATTTATACACGTCATGCACATATGGTAATGGAATGTGGGAACCATTCTTCCTATAAAATATGGGCCAACTGTGCCAGTGGTGCTGGAGGTGGAAAGTGTGATCTGACCTTATGGTCCAGATAGTACCACAAATGTTCAATAATATTGGGGTCTGGAGATTGAGGTGGCCAGGGTAGCTGCTGTAACTCATCCTCATGCTCTGCAAACCACATTACATATGATTAGGGAACAATGCCCACAACATTGGGTGCAGGTGGTCCCCAAGAATGGATTCATACATTGCGGATGTGACACGACCCTGCAGAATAACTAATGGCCCTAAGGAATGACATGATATGGCATCCCACAGCATCAGGGATCCACTTCCATGCTTCACAGTCGGGGTGGTACACTTCTGCAGGTTTCACAAGATGTACACTCTACCAGTGGTGGGAAACAATGTGTAGCACGATTCATCACATCAAATGACATGTTGCCAGTCTTTAGCATCCCAATTTTTATGTGCTTTGCACCACCTTACACATTTTGTTGCATTGATGTTGGTAATCAGAGGTTTATGGATTGTAGAACAGCTATATATACTGGAACGAAGTTCCCAGTGAACTGTTATGACGGAAACAGAATAATTCTGACTGGTGTTCAACTCTGCTCTTTGCGGTGCCATGGTCTTGTGCTTCCACTGTACAATCCATGCCAACATTCACCTAACCCTATCTGACAACTTCATATGGCATCCACAATTTGCATGTTTGGAGGCAATGCCCTATTCTTTTTGATAGGTAATCGTAATCTAAGATAGATAGATAAAGTTTATTACATACTGAAAAATAGATTTACATAGACTCAAATTTTGAGTCATTATCAGATTCAATATCCCACTCGAGTTAATACTTGTCTATGGAATAATAACACGAACCTTTTAATAGTTAAAGTGTCCATATTCAAGAATAAAAATTTACATTATAAGTAGAATTGTATTAAGTTTTAAACATTAATAATTATCTGAGAAAAACATAGATGCATTTTAATAGTCTTACACTTTGAAATCATAAATGATCCAATTTCTTAAAGCAACAGAGTACTGTTTAACATTATGTAAAAGCTTAAGATAATTTGGCAACATGTTATAAAGTCTGGAAACCAAGAAAACATAATTTTTAGTAAAAATATTTTTTTAACCGGTTGTGTTGTGTTGTTTTACCTCTGAGCGGCACTTTTTTGCACACCATGGGCTAAATGGCCAGGTCACATGGACCCCGAAGGCTCAGAGAAGGTTGAGGGAGGGGACCCATTGGAACAGCTGTTGGGAGACAGATGGTAGCCTCCTGTCAAGGTCATCCAGCATCTTCTTTAACGTGCACAGGGTATGGCTCTCCCACACACGGGGCCACGGCTTAACATCCCATCCGACGGACAGCGGCCTTTCCAAGCTCATCGGTGTCCCCTACTGACCATGGGTAGGGCAGGGAATTTTGCGGAGATAAATCTCAATGCTGACCCAGCTGGGACTCGAACCTGGTAACTACATATTACAAGCCTGGCACACTACCAACTGAGCCACCCCCGCCCCATTTTTAACCGGTACTTCAGTTAATAACATGTTTTCAGATAATCTCATATGGAAGGGAAATTTTCTAATTCTGCCAATATCCCAATTTCATTTAAATGTATTAAAGAATTTAATGCATATAATTTGCGTAATTCTAAAATACCAAAATATCTATAACTCTCACTAACACTTTCTCTTCTTTTTTGCCTCAAAATACATCTTAAAACATGATTTTGAACAATTTCAATAATCTTTAAATATTTGCTAAATGTACCTCCCCAAGATAATAGCCCACATGACAAATATGATTTAATCCATGAATTATAAATTATTTTAAGCAAAGAAATATTAACAAAATTTCTGATATATTTTTGGGATAATGGCATTAATTCTTTTACAGACACTTTGTATATGGTCTTTCCATGTCATTTTCCTGTCCAACATGATTCCTAGGTATTTATAGCATTCGACACCCTCAAGGGCAGTTGCAACTTACAATCTCTTTCATGATATATTAATTTTCCTATAAATTAGTCTTCTTCATTACCCCTTAGTCTAATATAGATATATTTCGTTTTTTTTTTTTTACATTTAATATTAATTTATTTTGAACAAACCAATTTCTAATAATCCGTAAACTATTTTTGACTTTGTCTACTAGTGATTTGTGTTCATCTGTAAAAACAATTGCTGTATCGTCAGCAAATGTAATAATTTTTCCGTTCAGTTGTAAATTACAAAGATTGTTTAGGTAAATTAAAAATAAAATTAGGCCTAAAACCGAACCTTGAGGCACTCCATAATTTAATTCTCTTTTATCACTTACCCATTTATCTATTTTAACTCTTTGTATTCTACCTCGTAAATAACTTTCAAACCATTTCTTAATCATTCCCCTAAAACTAGCCTTTTCAATTTTGTCTAAAAGTATTTTGTGAGATATGGTATCGAAAGCCTTTTTTATATCTAAAAATAAAATGATTGTTTTCAGATTTTCATTTAAGTTACAATAAATCCGAGAAGTCAAATCCAGAATTGCATCTTCAGTACCACGTCCCTTCCTAAAACCATATTGATTATTGGAAAAATAATTACTTTTCTCCAGAAAAGGAACAATTTTTTGTTTAACTACCTTTTCATGTATTTTTGAAACAGACAGAAGAGAGATTGGACGATAATTTTTTAGTTGAGTAGGATTTTCTCCTTTATAAACTGAGATAACCTAAGCACCTTCAAAATAGAAGGGTTGGTTGTTTTACCTCTGAGCGGCATTTTTTTGCACACTTTGGGAACACAATGGGCTAAATGGCCAGGTCACAAGGACCTGGAAGGCTCAGAGAAGGTTGGGGGAGGGGACCCAGTGAAACAGCTGTTGGGAGACAGATGGTGGCCTCCTGTCAAGGCCATCCAGTGTGTTCTTTAACGTGCACAGGGTATGGCTCTCCCATACACAGAATCACGGCTTAACATCCCATCCAACGGACGGAGGTCTTTCCAAGCCCAGCGGTGTTCCCTGGCTTTTGGGGATCGTGGGCAGGGCAGGGAGTTTTGCGGAGATAAATCTCAATGCTGACCCAGCTGGGACTCTTGTTGTTGTTTTGTTGTTGTTGTTTTACCTCTGAGCGGCACTTTTTTGCACACCATGGGCTAAATTGCCAGGTCACATGGACCCCAAAGGCTCAGAGAAGGTTGGGGGAGGGGACCCACTGGAACAGCTGTTGGGAGACAGATGGTAGCCTCCCGTCAAGGCCATCCAGTGTGTTCTTTAACGTGCACAGGGTATGGCTCTCCCACACACGGGGCCACGGCTTAACATCCCATCCGACGGACGGCGGCCTTTCCAAGCCCATCGGTGTCCCCTACTGACCGTGGGCAGGGCGGGGAATTTTGCGAAGATAAATCTCAATGCTGACCCAGCTGGGACTCGAACCTGGGAACTACAGATTACGAGCCTGGCGCGCTACCGACTGAGCCACCCCCACCCCCCAGCTGGGACTCAAACCTGGGAACTGCAGATTACAAGCTTGGCATGCTACTGACTGAGCCACCCCTGCCCCCCTCAAAATAGAAGGGAAACTACCCTGAAGAAATGTATTGTTGATTAAGAAACATAAAATTTCTTTTATTTCATCATAAATTTCTTTCGTTACAGTTCCTCATGTTACATCTACTATTTCTGCCATTCTGGTTACTGAAGCTCCTGCAAGACATGCACCAATGATGTCTTTTTGCAGGTCACCAAGATCTGACATTATCGATGTAAAGAAATGGTATCTTCACTTGAATCAAGTTCTTTTAAAATAATGTCAGATGGTAGTGCCAGTCCTTGAAAAATTCATATATGATTGCTCTTAATGAATGCAAAATACATTATATATTACAACAGTGTTTCTCAACCACATTGAGTGATATACCATTTAACTAGTAGTTTTGAATTTTATTTTTGTGCTGTGTACCCCTTTTGAAATAAATCTAAAATATCCACTGATATAAGGAAAAAAAGGCCATAAACTAAGTGAAATATTGCTTTTATTTCCAGTGAAAAATACATTTGCCCACCATTGTGAGATTTTTCTCACATACCCAAATAAGAGTTCAAGTCCTGCAGTTGAGAAACATTACCCTGCAAGATAGGTATAAGTTGAAGATGTTTAAAAAATGGAGCACTAAAACTATTAGGCATCCAGTCTTTTGCAAATGTTATCTGCTATGCACAGAAGCAAAGCACATTAACAAATTTATATTTAATTACAACTATTTAAAAATATTTTTATTAACATTTAACAATATTTTAAATCTCTTATTCTCATTGCTGTTTATTTTTAAATACTGCTTATTTTCTTTCGTGTTATTCCACTGGGTTGTTTTACAACTCTTAGTGGCACTTTTGTTTTTTGCCCACAATGAGCTAAATGGTCAAGTCACAAGGAATACACTGGACAGCTATTACAAGACAATGTATCCTCTCATCAAGATCATCCAGCATTAAGGAAGATATCACTCTGATTGCTCTTTATTTTTATTTCATATTAAATTTTGATTTATTACAAATGTGTTGTGTCATATATCAACTGATAAAACATTTAATTGTGATTGATAAAATGGTAAAAATTCAAAGAAAAATGGGTAAATAAAATCTTATTAGCTTTTTTTTCCCAAAAATTGTAAAATGTTAAGCTTTTTTTTCCATCTTTAGTTATTTATTTTTTCCATCCAGCATGTTCTAAATGCACAGGGTTATGGCTTTCCTGCACATGGGGACAAGGCTTTACATATCATTTGATGGACAATGGCTTTTCCAAGCCCAATGGAATTCCCTTTCTCACTGGGGGGAGGGGAGGGATTAGTAGAGATAAATCTCACCACCGCCATAGTTGGACTCAAACCTGAGAACTGCAGATTATTAGCTTGGTGAGCTACCAACTGTGCCAAGTGCCACCCTCCCCCCCTCCCATGTTATTCCAGTAATCAACCTTCAGTACTGGAAAATGTTACTAAAATTTAAAACACTACAAGTAGCATTGCTTTACTTGTATTGTAATGTACATAATTCACATACATTACCTTCGCTAATGAGAAAACTTTTAATACACTTTGCAAAATTGTTTCTATCACTTGCAAAATGTACTTCATTAAATTTAATTTGTTAGAGAGAAAAAAATATGCTTACCGTTGAAACCAAACATTAATACCTTTTTGGTATCTGGAAGTTTCGTTGGTTGAGAGTCCCTGAAAAAAATAGTCTAAATATTAACAAAAATATGTATATTCACACTATAAAATATTTAAGTGAGAAATTTCAAGTTATGATAAAGGTAAATTTAAATAATAATTCAAGTAAAATAAGACTAAATCTAAAAAATTAATATTAATTATTAAAATTATGAAAAGTTACAAGAAAATCCCAGTATGAAGCTGCATGATTGCTATAAAAAAGTTAAATTTTAAAATAACAGCAAAATTTCAGATTAAAATCACAATTTTTCTAATGTTAATTAATGCATTTAATTTGCAATGTGATTTAAAATATTGCTACAATAAGCCTTATCTTTTAAAAAACATGATTTTAGGTTATTTGCTTAATCCTGTTTCTTGAGGTTTCCACTGTTCAAGAGAAAAGTGGTTTCATTTCCAGTAAGTTTCGAACTAATTAATCTTTCTAATCACAATAAAAAATAATTCTAGAAGCAGCAAAATAAAAACAAAGTTTTAAAACCAAAAGTCTAGTGAAATAGTGACTGAAAGTGATGTGCATAGTTCATTGATGAAGCAACTTCCAGTAGTAATAAAAATCGATATCTTATATTAAAAGCTTAGAAAGCATTACAACATTGCTAGATGGTAAAGTGGATCAAAGTCATTCAAACCAAAACTTATTGATAATCTATATATGGTACAGCAGAAGAAAAAAAAAATAAAAAACCCTCAAGCAGCTGCTTGCCACAGAGGTCTGACAGGAGCCTATCAGTTTATATGCCATAGTATGGCAGGACCTCAGCAGAAAAACAACACAAATATCCTATGCCTTTTACCTAGGGCTCGAACCTAGGTCCCTTATATCATAGCTTGGGTTGAGCTGTATAATCTCTGAGCAGCATTTTTTATTTGCACACAACTAGCTAAATGGCCAGGTCACTAGGGCCCCAAGGCCTCAGAGCAGGTTACAGAAGAGGATCCACTGAACAGCTGTAAGAGACAGATAGAAACCTCTAATCAAGGCCATCCAGCATGTACTTTAATGTGCATAGGACAGTAAACTAATGCTTTGCTACAAGTGACTAGTTAATGGTGTCTCAGCATGTGAGTACGATCACTACAGGTGCAAATAGATTTATCTCTAAATTTTATCATAGTTTTTTTAGCAGAATCAACCAATAAACCTACTACATTTACAGTATTAGATATACCAGTCATCCCATGGCCAAGTGATTAGAGCGCTTGGCTGCTGATTTAAGGGACCTGGGTTCGAGCCCAGGTAAGACATGGATGTTTGTGTTGTTTTTCTGCTGGTCCCACCATCCTCACAGACCTCCTACTATGGATTATAAACTGATAGGTTGCTGTCAGGTCTCTGTGGCATGCAGTTGCTTGAGGGGTATTTTATTTATTAGAATATATACTTTGCCAAAGGAGCTGAATTACAGCAAAGGATGTTACTGTGTGTTTCTGTTTATATGCCCAAGTTCAATACACATGTAATGCATTTAATCTATCCCTCTGAAAACCTAGATGTAAAATGGTGTTGTCATGAACTCATACCTACAACTTAACTTCATCTCTTATGAAGTAAGTAGATATGCCCCACATCATAAGCTTTCATTTCACATATAACTTGCTATGACTGACCCCACAGTAAAATTTTCTTCCCCTTTTCTGAACAGGCAAGGACACTTTCCATACCAGAATTTTTAACTTGAGATATAACATGTTAATCAGGCATGTACACAGGATTATTATTTTTTTTTTTTTTTTTGGGGGGGGGGGGAAGGTTAAAATAATATTCTAATGGAATAAGATTTTAGAGTTATTTTTTCAATCCATTTTTAGTGTTGGACATATAATATGGGGCTAAAATAAAATTATACAAATACTACATTACCAGGAGGTCGTGGGTTCAGATCCCACCCGGCTAATGACAATTTTTCCTCTATATTTATCTAACAAATTACTACTAGGTGTATCTGAGAAATTCTATTATTTCAATCAACAATGCTTACTCTTGATTCTTGGCATTTTGGCTTAAAAAATACCATGCCATTTGGCACTTGATGTGAGCTGGCCGTATGCACTAAACTGTAAAGTGCCTTCTGGACCAGAGTCTTTAATTACAGTCAACTACATTTCCAATGACTAATTCTATGGTATAATGCATAAAGCCACTAATAGAGAATGATTGTTCAGTGGACAGTAGCTCAGTGGTCAGAGCACCTGGCATGCTATCAGGAGGTCATGGGTTCAGATCCCACCCAGCTAATGACAATTTTTCCTCTTATTTATCTAACAAATTACTACCAGCTGTATATGAGAAATTCTATTATTTCATACAAAGACACTGTTTTGGATTTCACACCAGGTAGAAAAGTAGGAGATTTCATATAAGATGATGGAATTTGGGGTGCGGGGGGGGGGGGGGGTCCATTCCCCAACCTATTTCTCTCTTTTTGGGGATGGGAGGGGAAAACTCTTACATTGCTTGGTTGTATGGGGTAATATGGTTCAGGAGCAATTAAAACAATTCTGCTCGAAAACAAGATAAAAGTAGAAGAATAAATAAATAAGCTGGAAGAATTATATTGCCTCTGACATATATGGGAATCTTATTTCCTTAGAGAACAAAGTTTTTCATTTACCTACTTTTGCAGTCTTTAAAAGTTTAAATTTCAACTAATAAATGATTGGGGAAATGCAAATAGTAATATTTTATTAGTACATATATGACATAAAAAGCATTTGTCTTTCATTAAATTTAAAAAGTTGCTTTTCTCACATCCCTTCAAGAAAAGGGGGCAGTTTTTGCTGTCTGTGGAATATCTTGATACTCTACCATCAAAATTTCAAATTTCTACCATAAATAAATCACTCGTAATATTCCTTAAAAGGTTCACTTTTCTATATTTAATGCCCTCTAATGATGTAAATTAAATCATCTAAGGATCTGAAAAATGTGATATATAATATTTCATAATACCAATCTAACTATAAAAGAATTTTCCAAATTATCTCTTTTAAAAAAAGGTTGTTTCCCACCTCCTAGGTGTAAGGTTGGGTTGTTTTACCTCTGAGCAGCACTTTTTTGCACACCATGGGCTAAATGGCCAGGTCACATGGACCCCAAAGACTCAGAGAAGGTTGGGGTAGGGGAGTCACTGGAAGAGCTGTTGGGAGACAGATGGTAGCCTCCCGTCAAGGCTATCCAGCATGTTCTTTATCGTGCACAGGGTTCCTAGGTGTAAGGGGGAAACTTATTGTTGCAAATGCAAATCTTCATATTCTAGCATCAAAATTTCAATTTTCTAGCATAAATATATCATTTGCAATATTCATTTAAAAGTTTGAATTTTGAACCTTTTCCACCATTAAGGAATGCAATTATAGCTTTTGTGAGATTCCTAAAGGGTGAATCATAATATTTCATCACAGAAACCTCATTTATCATTGAAATAAGAGAGTTACAGTATAGTATACTGTGTTGGGTTCTTTTACCTCTGAGCAGTACTTTTTTGCACACAATGGGTTAAATGGTCAAATTACAAAGATTTCAAAGGCTCAGAGAAGGTTGGGGAAAGGGACCCACTGGATAACTGTTTTGAGACAGATGGAAGCCTTCCATCAGAGTCACCCAATGTGTTCGTTAATGTACCAGGGTAGGTCTTCTCTTGCACATGAGACAATGACTTTATTTTCCATCTGGCAGACAGATGGTGCCCCATTTCTGACCAAGATCAGGGTGGGAATTTGGCAAAGATAAATCTCAATGCTGACCCAGGTGAGACTCATCACCTGAGAACTATAGATTATAGCCAGGTGAGGGATTGCCTACTAGATTGAGGCAATCCCTCACCCCCTTAGCATACTGAACTGGCTAATACCATATAACAAACGCTTAACCCTTCCAGGGCCCAGACTGAAAAAGTTTACATCCGAAGGCCAAGCTATATTTTCACTATGCTCAACCAAAATAAAAAAATAATTTTAGAAATGTTTTGCTAAATAATTAATGAAAAGAATTATGTTATGTTACATAGCAAATTAATCAGCATTTAATTCTGGATTTTCTGAAAATAAAATATTTTACAAATAAAAGACTAATTTAATTTTAATACACCTTTTTTTTAGAGATATGCAGTAAAAAAATGCATCTAACAATGCAAATTTATTTTAAAAAAACTAATACACAGAAATAATTATAATGCATGTGAAGAGAAATTATATTTATTTCTACAATAATTTTATTACGAGTAATTTATTTCATTACATGTGAACACAGTAAGCGAGAATAATAAAAATGATTTATTTCCACAATATCACTGTTAGGACAACAGTAATATTGTGGAAATAAATTATTTCTGTTAAGGCTATTTATTTCTGAATAACAGAAAAATAAAGTTTTACTTGAAACAAGAAAATTACTTTTTTTACAATTTTTTTCTGGGTACTATACTTTGAGAAAAGTCCAATTTTTCACCAACTGTGCTGAGTAAAATAAACAAGTGAACCTCAGGTTGTTTTTTTTAACAAATAAGCAATCAACTGAAATAGGTCATGTTAGACACCAAATGAAACAGAATTTATTTCCGAATTTTATGAAAATAAAAAATTTAAACAAATTTACAAATATATTGATCTTAACAAGACTTTTTCACTGTGATATAGTGAAAAAATAGATCAGGCTATGCAATTAAAGTGCAATTTTGGAAAACCTGATGAATAAAAGCAGTTACATTATATATATATTAATAGAAAGGAAATTTCTTCCTGAATAAACATTGGCGGAAATTGGAAAAAGAACACCATGAACAACTGAAGCGTAATCTATGAGATTTAGTAGAAACAACTTGTTGAGAAAGGACAGTGATCACATGTGTGAAGTGATTCAATGTTTACTTTACCTTTTAATGAGTATTACATTTTACAGAAGGCACGTTTTAATAAGGTGTTGAACCTCCTCGAGCAGCAATACAAGCTTCCAATCTGGCATGCAATCGGTCGTACAAATGCTGGATATCGCACTGGAGGATACCATTCCATGCACTTTCAACTTGAATGTATAATTCAGCGATGGTTGTTGCCTGCCATGGTCCGCGGAAGAGTCTTTGCCCTATCCAGTCCCAGACATGCTCAATTGGAGACAAGTCCGGAGAGCGTGCTGGCCAAGGGAGTTGGTGCACTGCCTGAAGAGCATGTTGAGTTGCCCAGGCAAAGTGTAGGCAGGCATTATCCTGCTAGAATATCGCATTTGGGATTACACTCAAATATGGCATGACGACCAGCTGTACGATGTCGCTGACGTACATATTGCTACTCAGTGTACCCTGTACAAACACTAGACATGTATGAGAGTGATAGCTAATTGCTCTCCTCACCATAATGCCTGGCGTGGGCTGTGTGTTGCTGGTGGATGCACAATGGAAGAAGCCACTCACCTTGACGCATTCTGATGCATAAACGACCATCAGATGCTCCTAAGCAGAATTGGCTTTCATCACTGAAGACCACAGACTGCCATTTTTCCCTTCAATGAACTCGCTCAACACCACTGTAAATGTGCTCAACACTGATGAGGTGATAGTGGTAACTGTGTGCCCGTAGACCTACTTCCAAAAGATGATTGCTTATTGTTCTTGTAGGCAACCTTGGTACGACAGAGGATCGAATTTGTGACACCATAGCCATCCACTCTGCCACTGCCGCCCTCCTAATACACCAATCCTCTCGTGCGTCCGCAACTTTGTGTTGCCCAGAACCACATCTACGATTGTTCTTCTGACCATCGATGCCACCATCGTACCACTGCCAATACCTCTCATCCATTGCGGTGTGCAATTTGAAGAAAAGACCAGCCTGCTTCCCAAATACCCAATGTACAATCTCGCTCAAACTCCGCTAACTGAACAAATGTTGCATGCCTGTGTCGTCCAGGCATGGTAGTTTTTTCAAAGAGCACTGAACAACGTGACACAAGATGAATAACTTCTTTCTTCGTGCCCTAGTCCTTAAATATGCACTGTGTACATTTGCATGTTGTCGTCCTCAGTGAGGTCACATTATTTCACCCACATTATTTCAATCTTCAATGACAGTTTCTGCTGCCCTTAACTATTAACATATTATAATATGGCGTTCCTAAAGGAATTCCTTCTGGGTGTTCTTTTTACAGTTTCCACCAGTAAAAAACGTAGAAAACGTTTTTCACTGTAAAAAACGATTTTTTTTTAAGATTCTTTTCAGTGTGGTATATTTCAAAACATGGGCCAGTGTTATACAAAGCAACTTGCATTGCTCACATTAATGGGATTTTCTGTCCTATTTGTGAAATGGAAGAACACTTTTTGGCTGTTATTTCACTCAACACTATGAAATTTTTCTTTGGGTGTTGAATTTTGGGGATCTTAGGTATGTGCTGAAAAGTTAGTGCACCAAGGCAAAAAACAAGCATATCTATTAGCCAGAGTATCACAGCCAAGATATTGAAGGGGGGATGTGGAAAACTATTTTAAAACCTTTCAGTATAAACTTTTTAAAAATTAAATTTTCCAGAGGAGGGGGGGAATAAAAAAGATTCAGTGTAGCAGGAGATGGGGGGGGGGGGGAATATGCAAAAAATAACACTTGCCAAAATTGCCTTCCCACAGGAGGACTGATTTCCATACCAAGGAAGTCTTTTTTGCTTCCATATCCAAGACCTCATTCATTTTCAGGAAACAATAAAAGATCTGTTTTCTGACTGGAAAATGAAGAAATAATAAAAGAAAAATGAACATATAAACCTAATGAAATGTTAAATTATATATCCACAGCAACGAGTTGTAAGCCAGCATCCAATATAGCATAACTCCAAAAAATTGATAATAATCGATCGACCAAAAGATGGTTAACAAAGAAATAAAGTATATCTACAGAAACAAAAACTAAGATTTAATTATAAAAAATTAAAGAAAATACTAACTGATGAATGGAGATGATATCCAATGGTTGGCGATGAAGTATTTGGACTTAAATCAACAACATAAATAATCTACCACGCAGTCACTTAACACACAGCTTGCACATGTGAGCAAGCAACTGGCGGCACCTAAGTCTTTTTCTCAGATGATGCTGTGGCCTAGTTATATGCTGCAGTCAATCTTGAACAATAAACTCTGGCTAAGAAGGCTATTAGTTATAGTTTCGATTTCAACAGCAGGAACAATGCATTAAATATTGGGTTAATGATAAAAATAATTTTAATAATATTGAAATAGGTTTAAGGCAGAAAAGCAAGTAAAACTGGGGGGGAGGCACATACTTCATAATTAATTTCAAAATCTTCCACTTTTGAAAATAGCAGTCTTTTGTTAATTTTCCTGAGAATTCTGAAACTTTACAGAAAATTTGTTGGTAATAGCTCAAATCTGCTGTGATCTTAAAATGGGGGGGTTGCATCAGCATAAAAAAAATACCCCCTTAAGCAGCTGCTTGCCACAGAGATCTGACAGGAGTCTGTCAGTTTATATGCCATAGTAGAAGATCTGGGAGGATGGCAGGACCTCAGCAGAAAAATGACACGTACATCCATGCCTTACTTGGGGCTTGAATCCAAGCCCTTAGATCAGTAGCCAAGCGTGCTAACCACTTGGCCACGTGTAATGTTAACAAATAAATCAGCAATACCACATATTAGGTGGGGTGGGAGTGGCTCAGTCGGTGCGTGCCAAGCTCGTAATCTGTAGCTCCCAGGTTCGAGTCCCAGCTGAGTCAGCGTTGAGATTTATCTCCGCAAAATTCCCCGCCCTGCCCATGGTCAGTAGGGGACACCAATAAGCTTGGAAAGGCCACTGTCCGTCGGATGGGGCATTAGGCTGTGGCCCCGTGTGCGGGAGAGCCATACCCTGTGCATGTTAAAGAACACGCTGGATGGCCTTGATGGGAGGCTACCATCTGTCTCCCAACAGCTATTCCAGTGGGTCCCCTCCCCCAACCTTCTCTGAGCCTTCGGGGTCCATGTGACCTGGCCATTTAGCCCATGGTGTGCAAAAAAGTGCTGCTCAGAGGTAACCCAACCCAACCCACATATCAGGTCTAAGAAATGGCGATCAGATGTCTTTAACGAATTATTTATATCACAGTTTACTAAAATATTCATCAGATGAAAAATGCATAATTTTTCAAGCATGAGCAATTTATTTTTATAAGATATACAAATATCAGTTTATAGATTAAGAAAATTTCCAAGCAGCAAATTAAAAATAATAATAAAAAAAATCGAAGATTTATGTATTGAAAAACTGATATAGGTATCATCAGTCTCTCATTTCAGATTCTGTCAACTTGTATAATGGACGTAGGCCCTGGAAGAGTTAACAGTTGCATCAGAATGATTACTGTATCAGTATTTACAGTATTAGCATTTTTTTTTAATTATCAATCCTTGTAATTAATTTATTACTAGAGCAATTTATCAATTAATGCTTTAACCTGTAGTGATTTCAACAGGTTTATATCATGCAAACTATTCTATCACAGCTTTACTTTGATCTGTAAATAGCTACAGATACAACTTTTAATAGCTTACACATTGCATCACTATTAAAATAATCAATAATAATTTTAACTTTTCCATTTCTTCAAAAATTAACTTTTTGTATGTACACTATAGCTCAAATAGAAATTTCACAACATTTCAAGTTTAAAATTGCATTTAATTTACATTTTTGACAACATATTTGTTGTAAATTAAAATCAGTTAAACATTGTTGCTCACTGAAGAATTTTATCAGATAACCATTTTTATTAAGTTATAATTTACAGATATTAGAACAATGAACTTACTCTTGTTGCTTGGGTCCAGAGAACTGATCAGAAAAGTGAATGAAATCAATGCAATCTTGATATTTCTGGAGAACAGTAATTAGCTAGATGGCAAAAAAAGGAATGTATTTAAAAAGTTAAATATTTCAGCAATTTTTTCCATTCTTATTTTTAGTATAGTTAGTTTTTAAAACAAAGGCATTATCTCTACAGTACACATACAGAACACATTATATATTTACCAAGAGTGAACAAATAGGAATGTTGAATTTTATTAGCAACTAGTTAATGGTACATTAATTATTTTCAGTGGTGAACAGTCACTATCTCATTTCCATTTAGAAAAGTATTATGTGGTATGCATTTACTCCATAAACCACCTACCTGATTTATTTCCCTGATTTAAGAAAAGCCTGAAGCTATGCTTTTGCTCTCCTATAAACGTTTTGAAATTCCTATTTATTCACATTTGGTATAAATGTAATTCCTACACTCCTTTAATCCTGTAACTGACATTACTAACCTTATTATCTAGCATGGCACTTGCAGCTTCCCCTAATTCACTCATCATTATAAAGCTCTCTGGTACTCCATGTCTCTCTGCAGTTTTCTTCTCTGGACAGTATGTACTCTAAAAAAAATAAATAAGTTTGAAAATATATGCATTAACATAATGACATCAGATATTTTAAACATGTCAAAATGCAGACTTATTTTTTATTGTCAATATCCAGAGAACTGTTAAAAATGATGTCTAATATTTAAAAGCACATCAATTTGAGTTTTTAAAGTAATTTCAAAAATAAGTCACGAAATTTAATGAGATTTAACGAAATTACACTTTTCCAAAATGCAAAAAATCAGATTCTTATGCAATTAATGTATCCTGCTTGCACTAATAAAATTCAGTAATTTCTTTAAAAAAAACTTTTTACTTCAATTACATTGCATTCCACATAGCAACTATAGAACATGAGCAATTTTGTGATTACCCCTTGTTAAAAGTTCCTAAACAGTTTACAATTCATTAGCTATCATTCAACTACTTTTTGCATCTTTCCAATAATTTTCCATTTGCATAAGATCTGGCAACTTGCAGTTCTGATTTGTTAATTCTCATGTTTAATTAAAAGAAATATAAATATAAATAAATACCCCCTCAAGCAGCTGCTTGCCACAGAGGTCTGACAGGAGCCTGTCAGTTTATATGCCACAGTAGGAGATCTGAGAGGATGGCAGGACCTCAGCAGAAAAACGACACACACATCCATGCCTTACCCGGGGCTCGAACCCAGGTCCCTTAGAAATATTTTGCCATAAAAAATATTTCAGAAGTTATAGAGCATTGCATTTGAATTTAAATTGACATAAGGAAATTCTCTAACATTTTTTACGTTCACAGATTAAACCTAACATACTTCTGCTGAATTGCTAGTTTGTGACGAGTTTTCAGTTATTTTCTTCCCCTGAAACCACTCAAAAACTAATTCAACCAGAAGGCAGAGTTTTAGCTTATAGTGACTAAAAATACACAATTCAATATTAAATATTTACTATTACTTACCCATTTTAACCATCTAAGTACTTTTAAAATCATTTTGTCTTAAAATTTCCTCTTTAATCCAACATAAGCTTCTTGTTATGATTAAATGACAAGTTAAGCATTAAATTATTGATTGAAGATTTTAAAATACCTATGTCAAAGGTTACTAATGGGCTGATGAAGCAACTGACATGCACTCAATTTGGTATGTACCATTTCAATTAAACCTAACATACTTCTGCTGAATTGCTAGTTTGTGACAAGTTTCCAGTTATTTTCTTCCCCTGAAACCACTCAAAAACTAATTCAACCAGAAGGCAGAGTTTTAGCTTATAGTGACTAAAAATACACAATTCAATATTAAATATTTACTATTACTTACCCATTTTAACCATCTAAGTACTTTTAAAATCATTTTATCTTAAAATTTCCTCTTTAATCCAACATAAGCTTCTTGTTATGATTAAATGACAAGTTAAGCATTAAATTATTGATTGAAGATTTTAAAATACCTATGTCAAAGGTTACTAATGGGCTGATGAAGCAACTGACATGCACTCAATTTGGTATGTACCATTTCATCATTTATTAGTTTATTTCAATCGCGACTCAATATTATCAGATTGAAAATATTTTGACCATATTGCTCACAAAACTAAAGCTACAATGAATTTATTGCAGTAGACCTGACTTAAAACAAGTAGTTACTAGATTAGCTGTGCAAGATTTTCGTTTTCATTTTATGAAACCTACACTGAGATGCCAGTTTATTTGGTATACCTACCTAGTAGTGTGTTGCACCTCCTATGACCTTCAGAACGGACTAAATTCATTAGGGCATGGAACTTACTAGATGCATTGTGCAGGAATGTTGCACCATATGGAAATTATTCTGTTGCACAGTTGCTGCAAATTGGAAGGTGCCACAATCTCACTTGGAACAGCCCTTACCGCCTCATCCCAAAGATGCTCAATAGGGTTTTGATCTGGGGACTGTGCAGGCCAATGAAGCAAGGGAAACTCTTGGCATGTTTCTGGAACCATTCAGTGATGATATGTGCCTTGTGAGCAGGTGTATTATCATGCTGAATATGCTATGCTTTTGCTCTCCTATGAGAATAAACTGTAGCCATGAAGAGATGAACTTGGTCAGCAACAATGTTCAAATACATCATGGCATTTAGATGTTCATTGATGGGAATCTAGGGGTCTAATGTGTGCCAGGGAAACATTCCCCACACATTGCACTGCCGACCTATACTGTTTACACCAGACAAGATGGTTCCATAGCCTCATGTTGTTTGCACCAAATTTTTATCCTTTGAACATGATGCAAAAGGAACCTTGACTCTTCTGACCAGGCTACTTTTTTTCCAGTCCTCAACAGTTCAGGGTCAATGCTCCTGCACCTACTGGTGATGTGCTTTTGTGTTTTTCACTAAGTTAGCACTCTAGCTATTTATTAGCACTCTACATTAGCACTCTATATGGTCACAAGCTGTAGCCCATTTGCAAAAAGGTCCAATACATGGTACATTTGGAGATGACCTTCTGCACACCAATGTTTATTTCTGCTGTGATTTGTCTGATTGTGGCCCGTCTGTTTGCTTGCATGATTCTTGCGTCTCCTTTGATCCCTCTGATTCACAAGCTGATTTTGTCCACAGGATCGCTCATCACTGGTAATGTTTTACTTTTTGCACCATTCTTGGTAAGCCCTTAAAATGGTTGTCATGAGTGGAACTCAAATCCATGTCTCCTAAATACATGCCAGGTGTTCTATGGGAATGTTGAAAGGTTGCCCAATCATAAATGGCACCACGAGCAACAAAATTGGGAAAATTTATAGTCACAATTTGCTAAAAACTGAACTAGCTGGTGATAGTTTAGTGGTTAGCACACCTGGAATGTATTCAGATGTGGGTTTGAATCCATTCATGGCAAAACTCATTTTTTCAGCAAAAATTATTTATCGACTTCTACGTTTGCAGGTAATTTGTGCTTTTACTATTAATTGGATGTCTTGTATTTTAGTTATTCAGATTCAATTCTAATTTTATCATCAAAACGTTTTAAATATATTGCACATACCACTGTATATTTCAAAACTCATAAATGGTATTGTGTACTGTAAAATAAATGTATTATTTGTCCTTTGGTCAAGCTGATATCTCTCCTATGTGATGTTCCCTCCATCTAAGCTTTTTGGATAACTAAGTTTTAATGTATTGTTACAGTCTTGTTTAAAAATAATACACGATGGTACAATCAAACTTAGCACATTTGCAATTTCAATTTACAGGCCAAACATGCAAATTATTATAACAAGTAAGTGAACACTGTTAGTATACATGTACAGTTTACATTCTTTAAGGTATGAATTCTCTCCTCAAAGAATTTTGGCACTAAATGGATTATTCGTGATCCTTTATTTCTGTGGCATATAGTAGCTGAGGAGATTTTGGTTTTAATTTCCTCAATTGTTATTTCCTTATTACATGCCATTATAATTAGTTTCTCCTTGTTTAGTTTCAAAGAAATATATAGTTTTTAGCAAGCAATTTCTTATTAATTAATAAAAGTCACATTTTAATTAACCAAACACATTTTAAAAACTTCAAGTTATCTTCATTGGTAACAAGCAATAATAAAACTTTTAAAGTTTAAGAAAAGAGTTGGGTTGTTTTATGCTTGAACAGCACTTAGTTTAAGAAAATATTTGGCCTGATGAAGTCCCGCACACGTCCGGGTATGAAACATGTCGTAAATTTGTTGGTATACAGGAAGGGTGGGCCATAAGTTTTTAATCTAGTGCTTTAACTTTGTTTTTTTAACTTGCACTGATTTATGCTTGTTCATGGAGTTTGTGGGATGCAAACTTGGAAATAAATTTGAAGGCCGATTATACTGGACATTGACAAATGGAGCTGCTTCCTGAGCTTAAGTATATCACATCAACGAGTATGTTGAAAATTTCAAGCATCAATACCATTGAAATATGTCATCTCTAAGATCAACGTAGTTCTGGACTGATATCTGGAGTATTATACGTATACATTGACAGTTAATACTTGTGAACTGACAGCATATATGCTACTTTTTATGATCACTTCTATGATTACATCTATGTGTGCTTGCATCTATAACGAAGACAGCACCAAAAGGGATCATATCATGTCACTTAACCAGCTGTAGCCAGCAGGACTTTCCATGAAAAATGGTAATATTATGACTATTACTTTGAATCTTTATTGTTTTAAAGATTGCATTAAGTTCCGTCATATAATTGTAACAACTCTTACCATGACTATTCACGAGATAGTCAATGTGTAAATGTGATTGCTCCTAGGCTCACTTCCTTTAAATAGCATAAATCATATTAAATATTGTTTTAACTATATTGCTGTGAACTTATAATTAATTGTTAATTTGATTTTATTCCTATTATCACTTGTCACTAACAACCATAAGTTAGCATGGGTACCTACAGCTTGAATTGAGCATATCAAGTGAAATTTGATGGATATTAAAATTTTTGAATGGTTGGTAAATGGGATTCAATTTAAATAAGCTAAGGTGTATTAAGATACTATGCAAAACAATTAAATTTTTGAACAATAAAAATCGTGTGCTTGTCATTTTTTTAATATTACACAATTAGTAGTATAAAAAGTCTAGAATCTACACAATTATTAATTCAGCATTAATGTTCTGGTTCATGTGTTGCCTCTATTACTGAAAAATGGCCTATCAAATAAAAAAGGTTGAGCACCCCACAATTAATATGAAATTGTTCTATTATTAAAGAAATTTACACCAAACTATGTTTAATATGAAAAAACAAATCAGGTTTCAATTATGTTTTTACTAAGTTCATTGTAGTATTCATACTTTTAAAAAATGAGATATAAAATCTTAACAGAACTAGTGACAGAATAACTTTACTTAATAGTTGGTCATTTTAATTTAAATCCTATGATCATACACTAAATATAGTGTTATATATTTTTATTCAAGTGTATCAAAATACATATATTAATACTTTCCCCTCTCATTTGCCAATGTGGACAATGGAACTAATGATCTCATTTACATATTAATAAGGTGCAATCACATTTTATTTTTCTTGCGTGATTATTGCAGTCACTTCTTCAACAATTTAACAATGGATTTCATCATTTTTTCTTGGTAAGAAAAATGAAACTGAAAAGTGGGTTCATTCAACATACGAAGGGAAAGAGTTAAGGTAATAACAGTTAAAGATTAGAAGAGTTAGATTAGAAAAGAGAAACCTGTTTCATATGATCAAGAGATAATATATATAGAAAAGCAAAAATTCTGCTCATGCCTTTAATACATACCAGATCATTCATATCTTTTACTAATTTGTTAGCTGTTTTTTTATTTGCAATGCAAAATATAAAGTTGTCCATAGAATCTGCACTCATTGTGACTTTAACAACCTACAAAATAAATTGTTTTTTATATCTATTCATATACTACCTTTATCAACTTTCTGGATTAAAATATACAGTTCACAAGTTTATTACATCAAAAATAGTACATTAAACACAGGCAAAACTGATAAATTAAAAGAATGCATCAAATGTTTTATCACTATAAAAATGGCTGAATATCTGATTTTCACTGTTCATTTTTTATTGAAAACAATCAATCACTTTCAATGAAAAATGTACAAAATGAAGGCAGCATATATTAACCAGATTGATGTTAGTTATTCCCTATTCAGTGTGAATAAAAGTGAATTTTAGTTATTACTTACATGTTCTTTAAAATTTGCTAAAATTTAGAATTTTCTAAAAATGTATGTTAAAATGTTCTTCAGGATTTTCAACCTACAGCAGAATATTTCTACTAGCAATGAGTACGTGTTACTTTTTTCATCACACTCATTCCCAATCATATTCTATAACACTATTTCCTGCCTTAACACACATAACAATTTCCATACTTCTCACACTAGCATATTCCTCTTTTCCTTGCTAACATAATCATTCATTTGCATCACATATCATTTGCTCACAAATGTGTAGATAGTTGGTTCAATCAATAGTGCACCAGGTTCATAACATGTAATTCCCTGGTTCAAGACCCAGCTGTGCCATGTTGAGATTTATCTCCTCTAACTCCCACCCTACCTGATGAGAAAGGAGGTACCAATGGGCATTGAAAGGCTGCTGTCCATCAGATGGGACATTAAGCCATGGCCTTGTGTGCAAGACAGCCATACCCTGTGCACATTAAAGCACATGCTGGATGGTCTTGACAGAGACTTCCATTTGTCTCTTAAAGTAGTCCAGTAGATCCTCTTCACCAACCTTACTCTGAACCCTTGGAGTTTTTGTGACTTGGCCATTTAAGCTCACTGTGTGCAAAAAAGTACCCTTCAGATGTAAAAGCAATCCAACCCAACAAATCACAAATAGTATTAACCCTTGAGTGCCAAGTTATTTTTTTTCCTGTAAAAATGCAACTCAACTTCTGAGCCTTGTAATGAAACAACTAATGAATGAAATAGTTTACATTACATACTAAAAGAAAAAGCATTTAATTCTAAATTATTAATACTGAATGAAATGTTATTTTAAAATATCTTAATATCTATATTTGACTACCTATGGTTAATAAGTCTATTCTGACTAAGAAAGATTTAGGTTCTGGGCTCTATCAAAAGAAGTTAATATTGTAATAGAGAAAAATTCCATTCACGACGAAATTTTTTATTGCTGACAGTCACGCAGACCCAGCCAGAAATGCATAACCAATTCTTACTCATTGGATAACAAATAAATACCCCCTCAAGCAGCTGCTTGCCACAGAGGTCTGACAGGAGCCTGTCAGTTTATATGCCATAGTAGAAGATCTGTGAGGATGGCAGGACCTCAGCAGAAAAACAACACAAACATCCATGCCTTACCCAGGGCTCGAACCTAGGTCCCTTGGATCAGTAGCCAAGCATACTAATGGCCATAGGACGGAAATCATGACCTAATAAAATTCAATGCTTCTGTTCAGCTCTTTGTTTCAACCATAATCACTGGAAAGCACTGGTCTCAATTTTGATATACACAATTCTTAAGCAGCATGTAATGAATTAGAAGCAATGATGGCTCAAATTGGTAGCATGCCAGGGTCTTAATCACTATATTAATACTGAACAGCTAGTCCAGAGTCCTAGCTAGGGCAGTATTGAGATTTATCTCCTTAAAACTCCCCCATCCTGCCCTCAATCAGTAGGAGACACCAATGGGCTTGGAAAGGCTGTCATTTTTTGGATGGGATGTTAAGCCATGACCATATGGTGCAGGAGAGCCATACCCTGTGCACATTAAAGAACACACTGGATGGCCTTGATGGGAGGCTACCATCTATCTCCTAACAGCTGTACAGTGAATCCCCCCCAACCTTCTCTGAGCCCCTGGGGTCCTTTTAACCTGACCATTTAACACACTGTGTGCAAAAAGAGTGCTACTCATATAAAATAACCCAACAACCTAAAACAAATTAATTTTTGTTTTTATTCATCAAGTACTTCTATCAATCAGAAGAGCCTTCAAGGCATTGGTAGTCAAGTATTTGAGATGTTATCAGGGGTCCAAAATGGTTAGAACAACAGCACCCTTTCAAACAGTCAATCAAATGGTGTGTAACTAAATGCGCTCCATGTTAAAATGGACTAAGTGTTAGGTCAACATGTATTGTAGAAGTAATATGGGCTGTAGGAAATATGGTAATTTATACAGATATTCATCTTATTATTTCACAAACAAAAAAGTAACATAATTTATTAATTTCAGAATATATTACAAAAAAAAAAAAACAATTATTTCTTCCTTTGGCAAATAAAAATTTCACATATTCCAAAAAATTTAAATTATGTCACAGGTTTCTGCTACAGAGGGGAGCTTATATTAAAATCATTTCAAGGAAGAAAAATATTCAGGTTTCTACAATAACCGAGTTCTCTCTCTGTCAAATTATAACTTAAAATAATCAAGTTTACAATAAAGCACAGTGTCAAATAGCTTTAAAAAATTCTAGCAGCCAGAGTAAATGAAATGGGCCATGGCTTAATGTCCCATCTGACGGACGAGGACCTTTCAAAGCCCATCGATATCCCTTACTGACTGAGGGCAGGGCAGTAATTTATTGTGGAGATAATCTTAACACTGACCAAGCTGGGACTTGAACCTGGGAACTGCAGATTATGAGCCTGGCATGCTACTGACTGAGACACCCCTGCCACAACAAAATGGGGAGAAGGGGAAAACTTATGAAAAGTTTAGAACATTCAGATTTCTTAAATTTATCCTAATTTGTCTGGGGTTTTATAGAGCAAAATTTATCCAAAACTTCATTGTTTACCCAAAGCTAATTGAAATTTTATCATTTTTACTACTATATACTGTATATGTATATTACTTACTGCTATATTATTACATAAATATAAATTTACATAATGTGATTTACAATTGTTCATAAATGCTTAACAATACAGCTATATCACACAACCTTTGTTTCCTATCAAACATTTTTAGAATGCAAAATATTCACCCAAAAAAAATTAAAAAATTTGCTTTCTTATTATAAGTTACATGATTTGTGACAGTGTGAACAAACAAAAAATGTAACATAAATAACTTACTATTTGGTCTGAAGCTGGTCTTAGCATGTTCGACATTACACTCACTAAATCTTGTCGTTTAAGAAATTTCAATTCTACCAACATTCCTTCAACACATACCCTGCCACTACACCAGAGTGTGTACACATTTTCTGATTCTTTCTGAATGCCAGGTATTTCTATTTCTTTTTTACCATCATCACCTATATATGGGAGTATAATGTTTTTAATGCAACTTATAATATTTAACTATAATTTTAGACAATTTATTGCAATTTTCAACTGAAAAAGTAATAGCAATGGTAATTGACAGTACAAAAAAGGACAAGCCTTAACATATACAATCAGTAGAGAAGCAACCATGAAATAATTTACTTTTATAATTGATTAAAAAAACATTAAATCTATTGATATGAATTCAAACAGATGGAAACTTAGTGAATTCAAAAATAACAACAAGTAACAATAAATCTAAAATAATGTGATTTAACATAAAAGTATGGATAAAAACATGCACATAAACTAAAGATACCAATGTTTATCTTATGTGTGAACAAATTTTTAATCTAGCGAGAATCATATATGTGAATGCTTGCAATATCTCAATAACCTTACCAATTCTAAATAACTAAATAACCATACACAAAACGACTTTCTTCTTAGGTTTTAATCCTCAAGTACTCCAACACTGCAGCTAAGTGTACTGGTTTCTCAGAACCAATTCTTTTTCAGACGTTGATTACCACGCACAAGACGATGAATTCATCTTTTCCTTTACTAGCTAACTAACACAATCCACACCAATAAACTGATCAACCTTCCATGCACTCATAATATAAAAATCTTCTTCCCTTTGTACACCTATCATGTACATACTAAATTAATTATGTCTCCTTTCGGATATCCACAACTCCAACATAACAATTCTATCTTTTCTATTTTTCAGATCAGTTCTGTATTCCAATTCGTTGGTTAAATAATTCTCATGCAGAAGCATATACAAGCATTCATGACACATTTATCATAAATTCACTGTAGCACGTTCGTCTGTTGTAACAATATATATATATATTCATTAAATTAAATATAAACCACTGATGTAAATGTCTATGCAATTAAGTTTTTATAATGCAATAACTCTGAAAAGTTCACTTTTGTTAACTTTCACTTTGCATTAATTTGAAGAAAAGAATAAGTTTTATTTTCTAATGTATTTTATAAGACACTACACTCATGTGCTTAGCTACTGATCAAAGGGACCTGAGCTCAAGCCCCAGATAAGGTATGGAAATTTCTTTCTGTTATCCTTCTGCTGCCACATCTTCTCACAGATCTTCTCTATGATATATTAAGCTGACAAATTCCTATCAAACCTCTGTGGCAAGCAGCTGTTTGAGAGAGAATTTACAATTTATTACATCATTCTTAACTTTCATATTTACATAACAGCAATTCCTCAGTTATGAGCAATTGAGGACCCTAATATACTCTTGGGGTAACAAATGTAACCCCAACATCAACACGTAACTTCTGCTCCAAACCTTAAGGCATAAGATAGATCACACAGTGCATTCTTCAGAATGCTAGCCAATCATTAAAGGTTAGAAGTAGTACAACTGATTTATTCTTCATGGCAGTCACTTAACTAATTTCTGCACATTATATAGATTGCTTTATTTTACAGAACTTAATGTAAAATTCAGACCAAAGTAGGCAAATGTCACAGTGTGCAATCTTTTTCCAGCATTATTTAAGTGATTTTTAAAGTAATTCATATGCATTAATCAATTATTACTCTCAATAATTGATCAAAAGAGATCAAACTGTAACTCTGTCTGTATTGATATCCCAGAGTACATTATATTACAAAAAGCAACGGAATACTTCTGTTATATGAATGGGAAACCACATTCAAAGCTCCCAATTTTGAAAATAAATTTTTTTTACAAAAAAAAAAAGACATTAATAGAGATAAAAATTGAAGACCTCACTCAATTTTTTTTTTTTTTTCATTTTTTATTTATTTATTTCTGTTTTTTTCATGGAATTATGGAAGATGAATTATTTAACTGTAACTTTTGCTACTCAAGAAAATTTACTTAAAATGATAAAAAACAATTGCCATAACAAATCAGTCACTAACATAATTGTAATATTTGAAGTTCATATAAAAATATGGTGTGCAAAAAAAGTGCCGCTCAGGGGTAAAACAACCCAACCCAACCCAACTCGTATAACAATTTTTTCAGTTTTCATCAACATGGAGGGAAAAAATGTTTAGCAACAGTGTGACAGCAGCATCAGCTATTAAATGTTACAGCTTCAATAACTCTTTACAATGTCTTTAAATGGTTTAATCACACCACTCTTCAGAAAATTTTCATTTTAACTTACATTAAATCTGTTATTTATTTATCTCAAAACAACACAGAAAAACCCAACAATAAACTCATTTCAAATTGGAAACTTTCTTACAGTACTAAGTTCTAGATGGTGTCTTCTCCCTCCAGAATTGAACATAATGATTCTATGGATTGACTAGCCAAACAAGGATTCTCTCTCAGTAAATACTTACAAATAAGTATTAAAAAGAAAATAAAAAAAATTTATATTAAATTCGGATTCTTTGACAAATCCACATTGGCAAATAGATACAGAAATCTATCATCTAATTAATATAAAATGGGTTTGCCCAAATCTACAATTCCCTTTTGTCTCAACTGCAACAGCCCTATCTATGAAACCAATTCTTTAACTGGGCAGTAGATTCTCCACTTTGTGTACATTGCCTCAAAAAGAAATAAACATGTTCTCTTACAATGCCCATTTTATGATGACTATAGAAATATATTGATAAGAAAAATAGATTTAGAACCTGATCAAAAATATTCCACTGAGACACCAGCCTTGTGGAAGATATCTGAATTGGAACCTTCTATTTGAATTTTCAACTGACACTGATATTGTGGCCAGCTTATAAATATTTAATTTCTTCTTATATGCTATTAGAAGGGATTAGGAGGACTCAGACTAAATTTCCTATATTTATTTTTTGAGAGGAAGGTTATGCATGCAATAACTCTAAATATTAAGCAAATATTGTTAAAAAATTGAGATATGGAGAGACTTGAGAGTGAGATCTTCAGTTTATTTCCAGTGACATTTTTTCTGTAAAATGCTTATTTTCAAAATTATGGAGTTTTGAATGTGGGTTTCCATTTACATATCATGGAAGTGTCTGGATAGCTTTCATAGCATAATACCAAGTGGGGTCTTTTCAAGTTTAAATAACTGAGCACAACATACTGCAATAGTATTCCAGTTTATGCTGAGGTCCCGCCATCCTCACAGACCTTCTACTATGGCATTATAAATTGACAGGCTCCCGTTAGACCTCTGTGGCAAGCAGCTGCTTGAGGTGGCATTTTTCTTTTTTTTTTCTGGCATGACCCATTCTCTTGCCACCCCCCTCCCCTTTCCCTTTATTTTTTTCTAACTCTGGAACTGAACTAATTCATGCAATCAGTGTTCATATTGGTTCTGTTTATTGTGTCCAATATTAATATAAAGCTGGAAAAAGTATCTTTTTTCATTAGCTGTTAGAGAAAAAAATTTAGTCTTTGCATAAGACTTTCCCTGATTCTTTTTTATTTCTCCTGTATTTCTTTATTTGTCTTAAAGAAACCACACAACAGTGAATCTCCAATATTTGGCTGGGTTTTTTTTTTTGCTTTCTTTCATTAGTAAGATATGAATGCTTGATTTTTATTTCTTATAGTAGCCTCTATGCCTTTCAATACCCACAGTATTGCAGTACTCTCTTTATCTTCTATTTTTGATTTGAATTTAAAAAAAATCTTTAGATGACAAAGTATTATTTCTCTAAAATACTATATACAGAAAAAACTGAGAAAGAGCAGAAAAACTAAGCGTGGAACACTTACCATAAAATAATAGAAACAGAATACATATAAGCATTTTTTCAAAATAGTTGGTATATTTCACATTTTAAAAGAGAAATAGAAATTGAATTACACTCTTAAAATCCTAATAAAGTTTTATTCCATTAACAATTTAATCCCCAAGAAATCTCAGAAATGGATAGTAATGACAAAGCAATTACAATATTTGGAGTTTATTTTAAATTTTGGATGTTTTTGACCATTATGGGTGTTAAGGGGTTATACATCGATCAGCCAAATCATTAAAACCACCTACCTAATATGATGTAAGTCCTCCTCTTGCTGCTGAAAGAGTACTCACCCAATGAGGCAGATTCAATGAGATGTTGTTAGGTGTTGCTCAATATTTGGTACCATGACTGCAACAGAAGATCCCACAGTTCCCGTAAATTACATGGTTGGGATGATGCTGCTCATACCCGTTTCTCCAATCAAACCACAAATGCTCGATAGGATTCATGTCTGGCAAATTTGGGGGGCCATGGAAAAAAATGGAATTCCTCATGATCTAGGAACCATTCCTGAACCTTCTTCACAGTGTGATATGGGGCATTGTCTTGTTGAAAGACGCCATCTCTGCCAGGAAATATAGTTGCCATAAACGGGTGAACTTGGTCAGCCACGATGTTCAGGTAGGTGATAGCTGTCAAAGTTTTCTCTACAGTGTCAAAGTTTGCTACCCCCAAGATAACATAACCCAGACCATCACTCTCTCTCCAGCCACATGGATCCATCCCACAGTGCATCCAAGTGGGAAGGCTTCCATGGGTAAACGTCACACACGAGCTCGTACATCCACATGGTGTAACAGAAAACAAGATTTGTCTGACTATGTAACCCTCTTCCAGTCTTCTATGGTCCAATGTTGATGATTTTGTGCCCACTGCAAGCATTAACGATGATGAACGGCTGTGAGCATAGGTACACAAATGGGTCTGCAGCTGTGGAGACCCATATCCAAGAGCTTACAATGAACTGTATGTTCGGACACATTGGAACCTTTACCACAATTGAAATTATCGGTAATGTCAGCTACAGTAGCCCTTCTGTTGCTGCAGACAAGACGAGATAGCCTGCACTGACCTCTGACATTAATGAGGCGTGGGCTGGCCCATGCCTTGTTTAAGTGTCACGTTTCGGACCATCTTTGATAGGTACTAACTACTGCATAGTGTGAGCAGCCTACCAGTGTCACTGTTTCGGAGATGCTCTTACCAAGGTGTCTTGCCATAACGATCTGGCCTTTGTCGAAATCAGATAAATCCTTTGCTTTTCCCATGTTGAGATGAAACAAAATACTGTCTGCAAGAGGTCCGACCCAGGTATTATATATATCATTTGCGACCTTTGCATGTGACACTGATTGGCTGCAAGTGTGCTTCTTTGCATAATGCAGAGGTGGTTTTAATGCATTGGCTGATCAGTGTATAATCTGTATAACAACATTCTGACAATTCATAAATCACAAAAAACAAAGTTTATATATATATATAATTTAATACCTACCAACTAGAGCAAAATTAGTATCAAGCATCTGTTTGTGGGAGTTAAACCAAGCCATTGCAAGTTTTTGGTTTTTATTTCTTCCAGCTATAAAATTAATGAAGTATACCAGAAGACCTGCTATCATTAAAAACTCTAAATAAAAGCTTTCCCAATTTCTTCGCAGATGGAGAGGAACCTACAATATTAATAAATAAATGTTAGTGAGATTTTGTCTCTTTTACTAAATTGCATAAAAATATTTATATTATTATAATTGTATAATTCAGCACAACCCTAGTTATGCTAAATACATGCATAGCTTGTGGCACACAACTCTACAGAGATGAGTTTGTGTTCAGGAGTTCTCCAGAACACAAGAATATTCAATTTGAAGATTGGAAGAAGAACTCTACAGAGATCTGTAGCTCATTGCTTTTTTCATATGCATTAATTCTCCACACTTCTACATTAATTTCATATGAAAGCTGCTTCCATAGGGGCGGGGGTGGCTCAGTCGGTAGCGCGTCAGGCTCGTAATCTGTAGTTCCCAGGTTCGAGTCCCAGCTGGGTCAGCGTCGAGATTTATCTCCACAAAATTCCCCACCCTGCCCATGGTCAGTAGGGGACACCGATGGGCTTGGAAAGGCCACCGTCTGTCGGATGGGACATTAAGCCGTGGCCCCGTGTGTAGGAGAGCCATACCCTGTGCACATTAAAGAACACGCTGGATGGCCTTGACGGGAGGCTACCATCTGTCTCCCAACAGCTGTTCCAGTGGGTCCCCTCCCCCAACCTTCTCTAAGCCTTCGGGGTCCATGTGACCTGGCCATTTAGCCCATGGTGTGCTAAAAAGTGCCGCTCAGAGGTAAAACAACCCAACAACAACTGCTTCCATAATGTGCAATTCCTTGAGTCAACTCCCTACAACAATAAATGAATTACACTCAGTGGTCAAGTTCAGAATACATCTACTCTAGTAGCAGTTGATACCCCAATGGCAAGAGTAGAGGAAGGTTGATGTTCAAATTTTAAATTTTGATTTTAAACTACGGCTAGGCAAATTTAGTCACTAGCTAGCAAATGCCAGCAGAATTTAAAACGAAATGGTAAATTTTTACTTATTAGGTTTAAGGAGGCTGCTCAGAGCTGTTGGGTTAGGTTATTTTACCTCTGAATGGCACTTTTTGGTGCACAATGGGCTAAACTGCCAAGTCACAAGAACCCTGAGGGCTCAGAAAAGGTTGGGGGGAGGACCCACTGGACAGCTGTTGGGAGACAGGTGGTAGCCTCCCATCAAGGCCGTCTATAGTGTTCTTTAACATGCACACATGGAACCATGGCTTAATGTCCCAACCAAAGGATAGAAGCCTTTCCAAGCCCATCAGTGTCCCCTACTGACCAATGGCAGGATGGGGAGTTTTGCAGAGATAAATTTCAATGCTGAGGTGGGAATCGAATCTGGAAATTGCAGACTACGAGCCTGGTATGCCACCGAATGAACCATCCCAGCCTCTCTGCTGAGCGTACCAGAAACTTTTCCTTGAGAGAAAAAACAGTACCAATAAATTTAAAAATAATTACTTTGTATACCAGTAACTAATCAATGCAATAGTATTGATACCCTAAATCATGCATATTATATTGAGAAATAAATTAATTTTCAGTAAGATGAAATGCACAGATACAGCATAAAAGATCTGAATAACACAAAGCTTAGAATTATTTCTCCATGCACATGTATTTTTTATGCATGTATAATTAAACCCGTTTATAATAAAGTCAGCAATAATGAAGCAAAGCTCACTTCCCTTTTGAAATTTGAGTATTGAAACTACGTTATATGTACTTTTTATTATGAATAATTTTTTTGTTCTTTACTGCTATAGAAACCTTTTTTTCATTAAGGATCCTTTAATCAGAACATACAGAGCAAAGAAAATTAAAAAACATTTCCTCCTTTTCTCCTTTGAAAGTTTATCATTTTACAGTAATGCCCTTTTCAAGGCTGTCTGACTTCTGGGGATTTCTGATTTCTTCCCTAGATTTGGGGGGGGGGGGGGGGACATATTTGTCAACCTAGGAGGGTTTTTGAATTGAGTAACTAAAGATCTGTATAACACCATGTGAATTAACACAAACATTCCAAGGAATAAACTAAGGTCAACCAGAAAAATTAAAGAACGAAATATTGTCAGTCTGCTGATTGTCAAACTACCAGGGTGCATTCATGTCCAATCAGTGAATAGCTAGGGATGAACTCACTTAGGAATTTCTGCTTTACTCTTTGTGGAGGTGTGGAAAGGCAAGAAAACAATGAATCACAGGACATTTCATATTCACTTTATGTTTCATGAACATTTTTCGTTCTTCACCATGTATACATTCTGACAGTGAGCTGCTACACAATTTTGTCATCATCATCATCATCATCATCCTCAAGCAGCCATGGGCTACGGAGGTCCAACCAGACCGTGCAATTTAGTTCTCCAAGCAAGTCTATCCTGAGCTACATCTACTGCATCTGGCCACTGCACACCAATTCTAACAAGGTCCTGTTTGACATTGTCTGCCCACCGCATCCTAGGTCTCCCCTTCTTTCTGAGGCCTTTAGGCACACTGTTCATAACCCTATTCGCCAATCTATAATTATTCATACGGGCAACATGGCCAAACCAACGGAGTCTCTCTCTGCACAATATGCTGCTTAAAGGAGGTTGCAAACTCCTTTTCCTAATCTCATCATTAGTTACAAAGTTGAACCACCTAATGCCCAAGATACTGCGTAAGCATCTGGAATCAAAAGCATCTAGTTTCCTGTTATCTTGTTTACAAAGTGTCCAAGTTTCACTACCATAACTAACCCTAGAAAGAACCAAACTATTATACAGTCTAATTTTAGTCTTTAGGTGTATACGCCTATTTCTCCACACTCTCCATAGATTCTTAAAAGTCCCAGCAGCAATCCCTATTCGTCTGTTAATCTCATGCCGCACATCACCATTATCTGTTACATAGCTCCCAAGATAATTAAACTGTGACACCTGCTCAAGACTGCAACCATTCAGATTAACTGAATCACAGCCTGCCTGACCAATTTTCATCACTTTAGTTTTCTCTCTGTTTATAACCAAACCTACTCTACTACCAGTCTCATCAACAGCTCGAATGAAAGAGTTCATCTCATCAACATCATTTGCCAAAAGGGCTAAATCATCAGCATAATCTAAATCAGAAATTTTCGTATCTCCAACCCATTTAAGGCCAAAATCTTTCCCTTGAAGTGAATTTCGCATAACATAATCAATAACCAAGCTAAAGAGAAAAGGAGACAAAATGCACCCTTGTCGAACACCAGAAGTAATGCTAAACCAATTGCTACAAGCCTTACCAACTCTCACACACGACTCAGTGTTATTATAGAGAGCTTTCATAATGTTAACTAACTTGTCTGGTATACCATATGATCTCACAATCAACCACAAATTATGACGATCAACAGAGTCGAAAGCCTTTTTGAAATCAACAAAGCTAGCAACCAAAGGTTTCTGAAACTCTAAACATTTCTCAAGAATCTGCCTAAGTGAAAATATCTGATCTACACATCCCCTACCACTTCTGAATCCACATTGCTCATCACGCAATTGCCTGTCAACCAGATTCTTAATTCTATTAAGCACAATCATGGAAAGAACTTTACCTGGAACAGAGAGTAGGCTGATACCCCTATAGTTATCACAAGAACTGCGATCACCTTTTTTGAAAATAGGGATAACAATAGCTCTGGTAAAATCCTTAGGAACTATGCCTTTATCATAAAAGAGATTCAGAATTTCAGTCATCCAAGTGGTAACCGAAACATTCCCAGCTCTAAGCATTTCCGTAGTAATTTCATCTACCCCTGGGGATTTATGAAGTTTAAGTTTAGAAACAGCCAAACTAACTTCAGATTGTGTTATAGGGCCAACATTAAAGCCACCAATGCATCTATCATCATTGCAAACAATGGGAGTAGAACTAACTACATTGTTTAGAACATCACTGAAATGCTCAGCCCACCTAGCCATGACAGAATCCTCCCCTTCTATAACCTTACCTTGTTTATCCTTCAATCCTTGTATGCCTGTCCGTTTTCTACCACACAAAACATTAACTATCTGGTACAGCTCTCTGCTGTTGTGCTGTCTAACTGCTTCCTCGGCTTTGTCAGCCAAACCATCAAGCCAAAAATTTTTATCAGCAGCTAACTGATCCTTTACAAGTTTATTAAGGTCTCTGTAATGCTTTCTATTAGGACTAGTAGGGTATTGATTAAGGGCATTCCTGCAGTTCTTTCTTTCCGAAATAAGCTCAAGTGCCTTATCACTCAGATAATTTTGCCTCTTCTGCTCCTTTTTTCCTAAAAGAGTACTGTTAGTGTCCAAAAAAGCCTGTTTAAAATGATCCCATTCTTCCTCAACTTCAGTAGTAAGCAAACCATGACTGTCATAATGACTAAGTAACCTATCATGGTAAGCTTTGGCTATAACTGGATCTTTCAGAGCTTCAGTATTAAAAGTAAATTTTTTAACCCTAGCACAACACTTTTTAAGTTTAAGTTGCAACACACTTTTAACAAGGTAATGGTCAGATCCAATTTCAGCTCCCCTATATGCCCTGGTATTCCTAACAGAACTAGTCCATTTGCTGTTAATTAATATGTAATCAATCATATTCTTATGCAGCCCATCAGGTGAAACCCATGTGTACTTATGTATGTCGCGGTGTTTGTAATAAGTGTTAGTTATTCTGAATCCATTGAGTTTACTTACCTGTAGGAGACGTTGCCCATTGCTATTGCAGCTACCAATACCAAAAGGGCCTATTACTCCTCCCCAAAGGTCAGAGTCAGTACCAACTTTGGCATTGAAGTCACCAAGAACAAGGGTAATATCTCCTTTCTTGACAGAATTCAAAATATCCTGAAGTTGTTCATAAAACCGATCCTTCTCATCCTCATCGGCATCCTCAGTGGGGGCATAACAGCAGATAACATTCAAGTCTTTAACGCTTGTCTGAAATTTTGCTGTAAGAAACCTTTCATTAATGCACTCATATCCTAGAAGAGCATCACTAGCGTGTCTGCTGAGAAGCAGACCCACGCCTTGGTGATGCTTTTTGTCGTCCCTCCCTGAAAAGAGAAATTTAAGATTATTTTTAAGAATCTGACCTTTATCTGTCCATCTGGTCTCTTGCAAGCCGAGAATATCTAAATTATAACGGTGGAATTCTTGTGTGAGGACATCAAGAGAAAAAGCTCTGTGCAGAGTCCTCACATTCCAACTACCTATGGAGAGAAAATGGTTAGTGGGATGTTTAAAGAAACTATGTTTATTGAGAGAGGGAATGCCGACAATATCAAACAGCCCCCTAATCGCAGACATGGGGCAAAGACCCGTTCCCCCACTACTAAAGGCTGAAGCCATCTACACTGGAAGACTTCCTCCAATGTAGAATTTGACGATGCCAATAGAAGCAAAGAGTTCAGGTGCCTGCGATGACTTCTGCTCAGGATTATCCACCAGCTGATAAACATATCCTGTGGATCTATTCACTTGGGGCTTGTTGTGGCACATAAAGATGAAATCGTTAAAAAAAATTGACATTTGGCACAGAAAGATGAAATTATTAAAAATATTGAGGAAAGCCAGAAGAACGTTGATGTTGCCAATATGTATGGAATTCCACCGAGTTAATAAAATACCGATAATAAAAAAAAATGCTATTTAATTTGTTATAAAACGTGACCTATCTCTATTCATTAGTTATTCAAGAAAAAAGTTCTTAAATTAATTTTTTTTGGCTGAGCATTGAACCCTGGAAAAGTTAAAGAGAACAGCTGTTAGGTGAAGATGAAAATCTTTCATTATGTATGAGTTTTTTGTGTGCATAATATCTTTCCTGAGCTTGGAACTGTAATTTAATAACTCATCCAGCACATGCAACCTTTCTATGCAAATTTTCTCCTCATCAACAACAAGCACTGGCAAGTAGAAAAACTTAAAACGGGCAAGATCAGGACTGCAATCTGCATACTGAAAATATATTTGCAATATTAAGTATATTTAGGTAATTAAATAAATTTAACAAAATACAAGTTTAGTTTTTCTGATTCCTTATATGTAAAACACCCAAATTAGTATCAAATGCATCTGAAAGTAATAACAGATATATTATGAATTATTTATATTAAATATTAAAATATATTACAAATGATGGCAAAATTAATTAAAACTTTTTTTTACTAAAGTTTAAATAGGAAAATGCAGTAAAATTTTTCAGTATTTTAAAACAGCATATTTTTTTCCATTTTATTAACCACAATTAAATGCTCTCTCATTTGGTATATAACATGACCAATTTCTGTTTGTTGGCTATTTGGCAAACAAAAATTCTAAAGTTCACTTTTATTTGACTAAACATGGTTGACAAAAAGCCTAGACTTTTCTCAAAGTATATCACTGAGGAAAAAATTATAAAAGAAGAGTAATTTTTCTGTTTCAAATAAGAAATAATTTTTCTGTTATGCAGAAAGAAATTTTTTTGTATTCAAGTGTAATTTGGTTAATTAGTTTTTCTTAATGAATTTTTATTTGCACAATCAGCTCTTTTTTTTTTACTATTATATCACTCTAAGTCTTATTAAAATTAATATATTGTGATTTTTATTAATTTTATTTCTATAAAATCCAGAATTACTTATTCATCTGTATGAATGTTTAATTGGTACATAATAAAATTACTTCTTTTACTGAACACAGCTGAAAAAAAAAAGACTGGCCATCAGGTACAATTCAGTTTTTCGAACCTGGCACTGTAAGGGATTAAGCTTAGAAGTGGGTAGAATAAAAAATGTATATAAAAGCAATAATATACATTGAATTGAGAAAAATAAGACATATAATACCTTTCTCAGAGAATAGAGCACCTTTAACAACATACCTTTGTAATTTTAAGATCTGGTTTTTCAGAAGGCTTCCCTTTAGAGAGAGGTATTTCCTGGTCTAAACCTTCAAATTCTTCTTCATCTTGAAAATGATCAAATTCTTCTTCTCCTTCTTCCTGAAGTTAATTGAAGGAAGGTAAAATGCAAGAGTTAATATATTTGCTTATTTAAGAAATTTAACAAAATATAAAATACTTTAAATCATATGAATGAAACCATATGAATATTTATAAAATGAAATGTCTGATACATTTCAACCATTAAAATCTTAAATTCATACAAAACAAATATCTGCATATTAGATTTTTACTTCCACGCAATACATAATCTGGTTTAATTGTCATCTCACCAAAGATTTCAAACATCAAGCAAAGTGAAAAGGAGAATTTATGAGTAAAATCTTTTAAGAAAGTGCTGTTGTTTCAGTATTCAAGGCTCAAGACATACCAATAACCTACACTATGTATCATGAACACAGAAGAAAACCTAAGTGACTTCTGTGTATCCATCTCATGCTATCCTGTACTCTCTTTTGCAGTGAGCATATAATTCTTACTGTTCTTATTTTAGTGCATCTTTTACGTTCAACCTTTTTAGCTACAATTATTTTATGACTGTTATCTCTATTTCGAGATTTTATGCATATTTTCTCTTACTAATAATTGTTATTACCTATTATTGAGCCTCACTTATTAATAACCCTGAAGGTGATAGCTTAATGCAATTTACAAACCTAACTATTTTAAAATGTTTTTTTTTTTTTGCATTAAAATAGTATATCTCTTCGAATTCTAACGAGATTCTGCCAAACCAACAATTAGCTTTGATCCTACATATCAGAACAATGGAGTCCCAATAACATGACTTTCAAAATTCTTTTAACACCAAAAATCCAGTATGATTTTTAAAAACTACTTTATTTAGTGAGTGAAGTCTATTTAATATGATAGTAACTTGAAAAATAAATAAATAAATTACACTCAATTAGCTGCTTGTCACAGAGGTCTGTGAAGAGTTTGTCAGTTTAATGTGAGAGAGAAGATCTGGAGGAAGATGAGACCTCAGCAGAAAGACAGCACAAGAAACATCCATTCATTGTCATCCAGGCCTGAACCCAGAACTTTGATCTGCAGTCAAGCACACTAACCACTTGGCCACTAAGATGGTACATTAATAAGTTTATTTGTGTGATAAATACTGTCAAACATATGTTACAATTGCTTAAATTTTTGTACACTTTTTAAAACATAAAAGAGAATACAAGAAACATTTCTAAATTTGGAAAAAAAAATGAGACAATGGTTCTTAAACTGGTAATTTTACAACCAAGGTAATAGCTAACTAATACTTAATGGAACAGCCAATAAGATATTAGAAAATCTGATTAAGAATAAACAGCTTCCTTTTCATTTTTCTCTTCCCTATCTTGCTACAACTGTCTGTAACATTTCGTTGGATCAGTGTTTTGCTGGTTTGCTCTCATAATGGCATTTAGCAAATGTTTTGCAATGAGTGTGCTGTGGGTGCAATAAGAAAATTACATTACCCATTATAAAGTGAAAACTTTGGAACTTTTAAATAACAACAAATTAGAATGGTGTTGGTTAACATATGAAAGTAAGTAATAATGTGAAAGGCTGTTGAAGTTTTATGCTGAGATTACATCAAAAAAAAGGCACTGACACAAATGTACAGGGCTAGTCCCATTAATTTCAATAAGTTATTACACAAGTAATTTAAACAATGCTACAGTATGTTCCTTGTGATCTGGCTCTTTGGTCCATTGTGTGAAAAAAAATACCAAACTGAGATTAAACAACCCAACTTTTTTGTTTCTTGGTATAATTCCTCATCAAGATGGGTTCTGTGGACAAGTCACCAGTAGAAGGGTTAAAAAGTAACCTAAAGTTGATTCTGGACTTGCAAAAAACCATATGCACAGGTAAAGGTTAGATGATAGTAATAACTATTCATAGGGTGTAGGTTTGCTTCTCAGAAGGAATACTAGTGATGCTCCATTAAGATGTAATTATAATAATCACTCTTGCCCCAAAGATCAGAGTCAGTACCAATTTTGGCACTGAAGTAAGCTGGGAAAGGGGTTCTGACCTGATGAAATAAGAGAAGACTTATGGGTGTTCTCTGATCCTTATCAACTACTATTATGGCTCAAGTTTTAACTCTGTAAGCAAAGAAACAGGAAGCCAATGGTGAAATATGCATTCATTCATTACATCAATGCCAAAGACTTTTTATATATGTTCCTAGCCACAGATGATGGATGACATCTTTTTGGAACTTGTATAGTATCATATGCTTTAAATGCACTTTGTCAATTTCCATTCTGAACCCAATGATATGCATTTTACAATTAAATCACTGGACTAGCTTGTACTGTAAATTAATACCATTAGACACTACACTCACAATGACTGTTGCATGTCACCTCCATATATTTGCATATAGCACATAAATGTGTCAGATGAAATCAATTAGACAGAACTTCTGCATGGGTACAATGCCCATGCAAAAGTAAGAAGTAAGAAAAATAAAGATGTCAAATGACAGTTAAAATGGTATTAGAACCTTGCACATAGTTTGGCCATCTGCCTGAAAAACAATAAAGAAATGCAGGTCACTTCTGGAAGAAAAAAAAACTGGATCAACAACCTACTAGTCTTGACAGACAGAATTATAGAGAACTGAATAAACACCTAAAGGGTAAGTTGAAAGCTGATAAGAATCATTACCTTGACAGCCTTCTGACAAAGCCACAAAAACAGCCAGGCAGCACAACACACAGTCTGTTCTTTCTCATATAAAATATCTCTATATTTTATATGAGAGCATTATTTCTAAGGATTTTACTAGAAGTATTATTATCCTTATTTTTAAATGCTGTAATTGTACTACTTGTAGAAAGTAGACTGATAATTATTACCCCACATAAAGCACCTTGAATAATTTTGCTTACTAGAATTATAAATCTATTAATTGAAGACTTTAAAATGAACAGTGTTGATTCAAAAGTGTTAGGGGTTGCATACACTAAATTTTTTTCATTAAGTCAGATCTTTGAGAAGTGCTTGGAGTTGAAAAACCTACAGTTTCTATATTAACAGATTTCAAAAAGGCTTTTGATTATGTTGATCATAAGGGATTATGTAATAATTAAAAATGTCATCTTTTCTTTTTAATTTATAATAACGTCTAATCATTTACTTATATGTTAATTTATGCTAACAACACATTTAATAACACTAGTTAACAAATTAACTTTTTATGATAACATGAATGAAATAAACTGTTTTCCACTAAATCGGGTACGCTGATCATGAAAATGACAGTAAAAAGTTTTTAACACACACACAGTTTTTTGTTATCATTATTTTGCATTTGTGTTCAACATATATGATTTTATACACATTACCTTTATTGGGCCAGAAAAATGGTCATGAAAATACACTTGGAAACACTATGTAAGAATCATAGGTACAGATTATGCTTGACAGTATAACAAAAAACACCAAGGCTCAAAATTTGTTAACAGACAGTTATTTTTCCTCTTATGACTAGTATCATTTTCCCTTTGTAAAAACAAACAGTATCTTGGTGGAATCTTTCACCTTGTTCATCCCTAAAAGTACCCAAGTTCTTTGGGAAGAAGTCTAGAAGAAAATGTATAAAGTGTATTTTGAGTGACATACAGGATTGTAACAGTTGTTTGTTATGTAACAGTTTCTCTGTCAGTTGTTAGTAGTTCTCTTTTATTCCCAAGAAACCCTCGAATTACTGATTTAAAAGATTTCCATGTTGCTAATTCAATAGGTTTAGTTTGCTTTCGAAAGTGGTATCATGCAAAAGTTTTGTTATTTGTAAACCAACAAAGATACCTTCGTTAAAGTTTTTGTGCCATTGGGTTTTGGAAATTGCCATCTTAAGTATGTAAAACCATTACTATTTTTGCCAAAGCTTTCACAAAGTTTTTCATAAGTCTCAGCTTTATGTATGATTAAGTGGATGAAGAAGCACAGACTCAGGACTTACTAATGATGTGCATTTACCATTGTGCATTCCAGGAACGAAGTTTTCTCTGGCTGGCCAGTCCTTTACAACATACTGTTGCTCAACTATTCCATAAGCAAAGGAAACAACAATACTTCGTGAATCCACCTTGCAATCCAAGTAACAGTGCAATTACCTTTAACTCACCACATAACTACCAACAGTGTTCCTTGTAATTTATTGTGTTCAGTATGGAAGACATGCCATCATAAGTTTCTTTCATACCAACCGAATTAGCCAAAGATATTGATGGTTTTGTGTTCCAATGTGCAGCAAGAACAGCCTTTAAGCTCACTTTAGATGAATCTATAAATAGCCTCCATTCCCCATTTTTGTGAGGAAATCCTAATTCTTCCACCAGTCCATTGGCACTGGTTTCATTGCAGATGGATACTGTAACTATTTTTACTTTTTTTTGAATACCCCCTAAATTTTTGTAAGACAAAAATAGCAATCCTCAAAATGATTGGTTGGTTCATGCCAGATCATGGGAATAGCAAATAACATCCTCTTTTTCTTTCATCCATTCTGTCAAGTTTACATGGCATGTTAAGCAACATATATGAGGTGCCCAACTTTTGCCTTGATCTCCCAGATGACAATCCAAATGCATAAGATAGGCTAAACAATTATAGTTGCTACAGATCAGTGTTTCGATTTTACTGAAAATGTTGACAAACATAACAAAAATGATTTAGTGTAACTTGAATCAGAAGTAGATAGATTTGATCCCACTCAAGGCAACCAATTTTTTTCAGCTATTTATAACAAAAATGACATGGTGAATTTTAACAGCCATGACACCTTCTTTAGACCACAAATTCACTTAGAAAAACAACCAGCCTCAAATGCATACAGATGGCAGCTGATATCTAAGCGAAGCCACATACCAAATGGACAGAGACAGGTGATGCCAAACAGGTAGTCTGTAGGTGACAGGGTGTCAGGAAAAACTGGGTTTACTAGGCTTTATCTGTGCATCAAACAAATAGATAATAAGAGGTCACTTTGACATCCTTTTCAATATCTGTCTGCAGCATATCACAAAGTGTACTTTTTGTCACTACAACAAGGTTTATTTTGTAAGTAGTTATTATAAATGATCATTGTTGACTTTTCTGAATTTGTTATGTGATGTAAAATGTTTAAGCCCAGATTTGGAATCAGCTTGTCAGAATTAGTATAAAATGAGTTTTCATTCATGTTACCAAAATTTTGTTAACTAATGTAATTATCTTAGTTAATTACTAGTGTAATTATCTAGTTAGTTATCTAGTGTAATTTATTAATATATCTAAAAAATTAATATCTGACTTAGATTATGCTAACAGTTTAGACCTGTTTGTGTTTTAAGCCTCAGTTCTTTTGAATAGTTGTGTTTCTGGTTATCTTTCTACAATTTTCAGTTTACCTTCAGACTTGTGTAACAGATAATTGGGATGTGCAAAATGAGACAAGCAGATGAACTAGCATTACTGCTGGAACTTTCAAGAACCTGTGGAGAATATGGGAAAAACAGGCAGATAGACTAAACTCAAGATTATATAATACTTTGGTCCTCTCTAAAGTTTGCTATGGTGATACAGCTTTAACCCTTTGTAAGCAAAGTAACAGGAAACTTGACACTTTGGTTTCCAGATGTTTAGGAAGCATATTAGGTATTAAGAAGTTTAATTATGTAAACAGCAAGGAGATTAGACAAAGAACATCAACTATCTATAAGCATCTTATGCAGAGACCGCTTGCACTGGTTTGGTCATGTCACTTGAATGCAGAACATCAGTTAGTGAATAGAGTTATGAATAATGGGCCTAAAGGCTCAAGGAAAAGGGCACACCAAGAACTAAATTATGTAGTCTGGCAATATTTACATAGAGTCTGTCCTTCAATCTGCATTTAATGGTTGAAAAGTTATGGAACCTCAGGATCCAGGAATCACTGTCACTCAAGTATAAGGTGAGAAGGATAGTGTTAACCTTTCCTGGGTCAAGGTTGGGTTGTTTTACCTCTCAGCAGCACTTTTTTGCACACCATGGGCTAAATGGCCAGGTCACAAAGACCCCAAAGGCTCAGAGAAGGTTTGGGGAGGGGACCCACTGAAACAGCTATTGGAAGACAGATGGTAGCCTCCTGTCAAGGCCATCCAGTGTGTTCTTTAAGTGCACAGGGTATGGCTCTCCTGCACACGGGGCCACGGCTTAACGTCCCATCTGATGCCTGGGTCAAGGATGTCTATAGATGTTTTTTGTACAACATATAAACAATTTTTTTTTAAATTGCTGTTTGAAAATTTTCTTACATATATCTTTTAAAAATACATAATTCAAGCTTGAAAAATAATATTTTCCTTTTTCATTTAATGGATATTTTATTAAATTACAATATAAATAATTCGATAAAGCCATCTGATTGCCATATTTTAGAAGTGCTATACACCCCATGGCCGAGTGGTTAGCGTGCTTGGCTACTGATCTAAGGTTTGCTTTGGGGGGGGGGGATAAAACATGGATGTTTGTGTCATTTTTCTGCTGAGGTCCTGCCATCCTCACAGACCTACTATGGCATATAAATTGACAGGCTCCTGTCAGACCTCTGTGGCAAGCAGCTGCTTGAGGGGGTATTTATTATTATATTATTTATACAGTATTGCTGATTTGTTTGTTAATGTCATTCTGTATTGAAGCAATCATCTGATTTAAGCTCACAAGTTTGATCTGAACTATTATTAACATATTTTTTCCTTAAATTTTCAAAACTTCCTAAAAATTAACAACAAAAACTATTTTTAAAAATGAAAAAAAAAAAAAAAAAAAAAAAAATCAGACTTAAATTTTCTTTAATTTGGTATATAACATGACCTACTTCTGTTAATTAGTTATTTATTAAAACTATTATGAAGTTAGCTTGTTTATTGGACTCTGCAACAAGCCTGGACTTTTCTCAAAGTATGGTACAGAGAAAAAAAATGCAAAATAGAAGAAATATTTACTTTAAATAAGATCATTTTTCTTCTTTGCTATTCAGAAATAAATAGCCCTTCTATTCACATGCATTATAATAATTTCTGCCTATTAGTGTTTTTTAACTAAATTTTTGTGTTCCCAGATGCATTTTTTTACTACATGACTCTAAAAAAGTTGCTATTAAAATAAAACTAGTTGTCTTTTTTGTTAAATATTTTATTTTTAGAAAATCCAGAATTAATAGATAATTAATAAACTCAACCTATTAGGAATATACCAAATAAATTACCACTCTTTGAGTTGATTAAAATTTTCAGAGGAAAAATTTATATTGATATGTAGGGAGTATGAAAGCTCCCTACATATTATGTAGGGAGGTTGAGAAAGTTCATAACATCAATTAGAGGAAATCTTGATCGGCAGCCGGTAGTTCAGTGGTCCAGAGCACCTGACATGTTATCAGGAGGTCGTGGGTTCGTTTTCGTGGACAATTTTTCTCTGAAAATTTGAATCAACTTAAAGAGTGGTAATTTATTTGGTATATCCAGAATTAAATGCTGATTAATTTGGCATATAACATGCCATAATTCCTTTCATTGGTTATTTGGCAAAAAAGTTCTAAATTTTTTTACCTGATCAGAGTGAAAAAATAGCTGGACGTGGAATGGGTTAAGGAGTTTTTAGATTGATAATAATAATTAGTAACTCTAAATGCAAAATATCTTACCTCAATCTGAACTTCATCATCATCATTTTGTGGTGGGGAAATGGTAGTTTTAATATCTGGTTTAAGTTTAGTGTCAGTTTCTTTTATAGTGATTTCTTCTTCATCGTCAAACTCTTCAAATTCTGCAAATTCATTGTCTTCTATATCGGCTTTATGATGATTAACAGCTACTGTATTGGACACCAAGCACACAGAGAGAAGCATTGCCCAATGCATTTTCATCTACAGAAAATGAAGTTAAACCTCTCTAACTGAATGATTAAATTAAATATATTAAGTCTCCAAATGCAGTGAATTACCAAAGATCATAATCTTATATATAATACTACTAGATTGTACCTAAAACCATTTTAAGCTGATACTTTAAGGTTTTTAAAATTATCTTAAATGCACTGATTTTACAACATTATTTTTAATCAGTGTGCATTTACATTTTTCTTTTAAAATCTTTACCTGTTAGTCAATAAAATGTATACTTACAGAACTGAGATATCAATTAGACAATTGAGATATTGAAATCAAATAACTTTGACAGTTATTTGTGTATGAAAGAAAATGTTACCAATTTTTTGTTAATGGTGTACAACATTATTTATTAATACAGTAAACATTACTCTTTAACTGTAGTATGGAGTACCTAAAATTCAGACAAGGTTTGTAATTAAACATATAATTACAGTTATCCACACAATATTCATTCATAAATCAGTATAAGGCTAAGTTACTCTCAACACATAAAAGAACACTCTTATATATTTTCATTATATGTCTCATAATATGAAAATATCTTGGAACCTTATACAATTGACGCAGCTGTGTCCATCCAATTTTCCTGCCCCATTAACCACAACCTTTAGTTGTCCACCAGATTTGAATCTTTATAAAGGGTTTAGATACAGTGCAGTTCCATTAAATAGCATCTACAGACTTACCACACACTGCTATGGTGCTGACACATTCTACATACTCTTGTCACTAGTCTTCCAGACTGCTGTCATCCAGTCTTCCAAATAAGGATTGTTGACAACCATATTCTTAGACAAATGAGCAGCATCCTCTCTCTCTTCATGGTGATGAAAGTACATCCTCCATCATCACACATACATAACTGCACAGTTACTTATCAGTAATGAGGTGGGGTTTACTTAGTCAGTGGAGTATCAGGGTTGTAATCATGTTTCCTGGTTTGAATTCCAACTGTGCCAGCACAGATTTTCGCCATTAACCCCTATTCTACTCTTGGTAATAAAGAAGCACACTGATGGACTTTGAAAGGCCACCACACATTTGATGGATGATAAGCTGTGGTCTCTTGTGCAGGAGAGCAAAACCTTGTGCACATAAAAGAACACTCTGGATGGCCTTGATCAAAGGCTTCCATTTATCTCCTAAAAGTTATCAAGTGGGTCATTTTCTTCAACCTTCTGACCTTTCAACTTGGGTATTTATGGTTTGAGGGAAAAAATGCCATTAAGGTAAAAAAAAAACAACTTAGTGGCAATATACATATCTGCCTGCTGACATCCCCAACATGGTATTTTTTTTCATGAATCAACATGTTTTGAATATTGCAACAACGTTTTGAATATTGCACACTTAATGCTATACAGTGTGGTCCAATTAGCAGCCCACAACAACATCCAATTTACATGATTGTTTGCATAATCTCTGAACAAATGGAAAAACTGTCTTGGACATTAATGTGAATTTTGCTGATACACTTCTAGGTAGAAAAGCACATTTGGCCAGACATTGTGAGAAGAAATTCAAAAAGAATGTGAGAGCTGCTGAACAGGGATTTTCAAAAATTGTCCTTTGAGAGTAACTTTGCTCTGACTGCAATTATAAAATAAAAATTTATTGCTGATTTTTGAAAATAATGCCCCAAGATGTATTTTTTTTTTGAGGGAAAAATATTAGGTATTGCTCTAGTTTTGAGATTATTCAGCCTTTCTGTGCAGTATGAAAAATCTTCTTGGCCTATGCAAGGAAAAGAGCTGGATCACACTGCTATAAAACACAGTTTGAGTGGCTGTTATTTATTAAAATGTGCTTTTAATCTTTAAAGTGATGCTCAAGTACTCAAGCTTCTTTATTTCTAAACAATCTTACCCATGTTTTTTATAATTTCTTCATCTTTAGATAATAGCAAAAATGCAACATGTTAATGAGCAATTTAGCAGATCAAAAAATTCCAGTTAAAGAAGTGAAGCTATAATTAACATTATAGCCTAAGAGTACATCAGATGCCTTAGAGCAACAAATAAAGCATACTAAGGTTTCTTACCTTGATGTGATTCCTAACAAGATTACTAAGTTGCAGCTAACAAAGTGTAATAAAGTCACTTCATGTGAATAGCAGAAAATACCCCTGTAAACAGTATGAATGTTTATACTACTTTCTACCTCATAAACATTTACACAAAATTAAAAATACTGAAAATAAAGTATAAAGCATTTTACTCACTAATATCTTTGTTTATAAATGTAAGTTAATTTGTATTGATTGCAGTGATGATTTTTCAATATTGAAAGTAACACATGAACTGAATTTTTAAAAGGCCTGAATTAAAATCTTTCCCATAAGATGAAACAAGTTAAGGATGTTTACTTCAAAAACTGGAATTCTGTTGAGAGTGATTAAAGGAAACAGAGTAATCTGAGCAACATTATACAACTGAACATCTATTCCACTAATTAAGAATATGCAAGCATTAGAAAAAGCCTATGAAACACCCAGAGAAGTATATAATTAACCTATTAGATTTCAGCTAAAGATGCAGCATGTTATTTGGAACATTAAACACAAGCTTATGTTCATTCCACACTGTCACACATGGTATCATTCTGCATAACCACTTATTGCTATACATCATTATATCATTCTTCTTATAACCACTTATTATTTATTGCATATGTAATGATAATATAGATACTTGAGATGACTCCATAAGCTTTGTTGCTATCAATGATTCAGTAGACAGTGGTGTGTATATATAGTTAATCAAAGGACTAATAAGTGCTTTTCGTTAATATTATTTGTGCTATTTGAAACACTACAGCAAGAAATTGTAAGGGTTTAAAATCTATTAAACTGTTCTAGTTTATTGAAGAGCTGATGAGTTAAATACTTCATAGGAAAAGAACCTGGAATTTAAACAACAGTAACTCATAGTTATGCTTATTGAATACTGATAAAATAAATTCATATATCACCCAACAGCATTACCTCCTAGATAATAAAATGATACAAACTTGATAAATCAGCTAGAATTTTACATAAAGCATCAATTAAAGTTTGCATGCAATGATACACAAGTACTGGGCAGAAAAATGGGAACAGTTCCATGCTATTTCAATAGAAAATCACATTCAGAGCTCAACAACTTCTTCAATGTAATTTTTAATGAAAAATATAACTAAAGATAAATGATTTCAATCAAATCTATCTAAATATTGATTTCAAACAATATTTGTTCAGCATTCAAAGAGTTATGAATGCTGGAATATTTAATATGCTACAAAAAAAAATTGATCATAAAATTTAATTAAAACAGGTTGAGATCAGAGATCATAGTTGACTCTAGCCGAGTACCTGGCAAAGTCAGCTATGATGTCTAATCTCTTAACCAATTTTAATGTTTTAATTAAATTTTTGGGTCAACTTTTTGTATCCTATTAAATTTTCCAGCATTCATAACCCTTTGAATACTGAATAAATATTGTTTAAAATCAAGATTTTGATAGATTTGATTGAGATCTTCAATTTATTTTGACATATTTTTTTTCATTACAAATCATTTTGAAGAAGTAATTGAGCTCTGAATGTGATTTTCTATTAAGATAACATTGAACTGTCTGCACTTTTTGTCAAGTACTTCCTGATGTTATTTTTTCTAAAATTGTGGTAAAATGGGAATAGGGAATGTTATCTTATTTTTATATACAGTAGACCTTCAATTATCAAGGATGAGTTTTAAAAAAAATCCTGGATAAATGAATTACCAGTTAATCCATCATCCATATAAAAGATAAAGAAACAAACTTCAAAATTTTTTGAAAATATCATAGTATGGACTTCATTCATTTAAAATAGGATAGCAAAGAAGTTTGCCTTTTGGGGAATTGTGCTGTGTGAAATCTTTTACTGTTGCATCATATTTTAGCAGCAACTTTCTTGTATTCCATATTATTTTTGAACATACATTATTTTTTTTTGACATCCCATTGAATCTGACCCCATATAATTCAGAGTACTGTATACAGTTCAAAATATTATCTCATGTATTCATCAAAGGCAAGCAAAACTATCAGCAAAATATTTTCTTGTGAATAGTGAACAAAAGAAGATAATGGACATTAAAATATCACAAGAACTCATTGTTTATCTCCCAATTATAACTAGATTGTTATATTTCATTCATTATCTATTCACTATAATAAGACTAGATTTATTGTGAGAATCACAGAAATAGTTGCAATGTTATAAAACAAACTTAATATTTATTTTTGAGGCCAGATTATTGATGCTCCAAAATCCTCCAGGGTCTTTGTCATATCTGAAAATCTTGAACTGGATCTTCATCACATCAAGAATTATTTTCCTTTTTGGCAATCTTCAGGAACATAATCCATGCAAATGGGGAGGTTTATTGTATTTACAGGGTAGTCTAAAAGTTTTTCCCTAGTTTTAACATTAATTTTTCGAGAAATTGGGAAGGGCTAGAGCAACATTCACAAAACAAACTATAAGGTTTTAATTTTACATTAGTGCACTTCTGTATGTGCACTCTTAGTCACATGCAGCACATTCTGCCTGTATTTAATCTCTCACCATGTTTGTTGTGCATTTCAACATTGATGGTGTCATTGTTTCCACTCATTCAGTCCCTTACAACAATCATTCATAAAATATATTTTTGGGTCATATATGTCTATTGCCTTGATTTGGTAGACTCTCCTTCAAGAACCCTCAGAAAAAATAAAAAGTCCAGCAATGTAATATCTGGAAAATGGGATGACCACAGAATAAAATGCCCCAGCGAATGTCCTTTCTGGAAACTCCTCATCCAAACCAATTGAAAACAATATGTTCCCAATGTAGCAAAGTCCCATCCTATTGAAAATTAACATGTGGCAACAGAGCTGATATCTGAGGAATGATGAAAATCTGCATATCCAGGTAAATGTTCATCAATATTAAAACCTCTATGAATATGGTTCAATGAAGCAAACAAGCATAAACCCACAACACAGCATATGGCTTTTCAGAACTACATATTCATTTCTCAAGTAAAGCAAAGGACATTGTGCCCTTTGTTTTACATGAGGCATGAAATGTTACATATCAGGGAACATTCATCATTGTCCAGGTGAACCAACATGTCAATGGAAAATTGCATACAATTTGGATAGTCAGTTGTAGATATTGAAAGATTAGACTTCATGTGTATACAATCTCAGCATTTTATATAGAATCCACATCAGTGTGATGCTTAGTAGTGCCAATTCTGGTATACTTTCTGGGAATGCACTAAAAGAGTGTAGGATAGATCACTTCTCATTCTGTCAAAAATGTTACCAGTTTCAAAAAACTTCTTCCAATCCTTTGTGCCCTTAGGATTTAGGTGTCCTTTCCAAATCTTGCATGAAAATTTCTCTGCACTTGTACTAAATGCAGATCACTTTTCCTTGTATACTCACCATTTGCAAGTTTCAGCATATCACTCTTCAAAAGCATATACACTTTTTTTCACTGATATTAACACAAAAATTGTTCTGATTGTTCATACATCAATGTCTTCAAGATAAACACAAACGCACCAGAAAAATTGTAGTAATGTCCTTTGGAACAAAGATGTGATAAATTTATTTCATGCCATAAAATGTACAGAAGTATAGATCATTCCTTGAATATATAAATCAATGGTATAAACTAATCACAAAAACTTACTATACTTTCACAAGACTAGGCCAATTATCATTATTTTACATATATTAATATTTATCATGAGATTGAAGGTAATATTATGAAGGTTATGACTGATGAAACATCTGAATTATCAAACTACTTCACTCATTATACACTATCTAATTAACTTTAGGGCATTGGAAAAGATGTAGATGAAGCATATAAAATTAACCTTTCATCCTCTGAAGGAAGGACCATTCTTAATTGGGATTTGGTAAAGACGTTTTATATTCATCAATAAATTAAGCTCTGAATCTCCAAAATCCTTCTCCCTCCCCATATACACACACTTGAAAAATACTTATTTTTGTTCCCCACTCCCATAAAAAAAAATCCTTCAACAAAAAAAGGCCTTGTTCCCTGGTTGAGTAATTTTTAAAATATGAATAAATGATAATTTGAGTCAATTTCTGGCAGAGGGTTGAGGATAGCTGTTAACTTTTCATTTTTAGTCAACTTGCTCACATTTGAAAGTAAAAGGTATCACAGTTTTGTTTTTCACACAAAGGATTGAGATAACCTAGAAGCTCTATTGAGCATGTCCTGGTTTCTCATGCAATGTACAAACACATACCCAGGGATATGCTCAATGGATTTGTAGTCAGGTACATTAACCATATGTGAGTCATGGGTGATAAAAACAATAATTTTTCATAAGTTCTTCAAACTATCGTTTATAATGCTATTAGTCTTGTTTTGTATTTTTCTTTGCTTATTTGGAATTTAATATTTTGCTGCTATTCTAATATTTTGGTTAAATGTTAGCATGCACACAAATATCAATTGCTTTTACTTTTTTTTATGCTTTTTGCATTATTATCAAAACTTTTAAAGTCTGGTTATTACCGATATTTTGATATATTTCGGAAGCTTTATTTCTGTATTTTCTTATACTGCTGCTTTCATCCATTGTTACATTTTAGCTGTTTTATTCGCTCACTTTTAGAATAGTGTTTAGCATAAAATACGATATTGTTGATTATTATAGTTATGTTCCAAACATAATAGATCAATGACAACTTTCTTTTCCTGTACTGTTGGACTTTTGAAATTTGTTGGTTGGTTGCTTGTAAATTTCATGTTTTTTTTTTCTATCAGCCTACAAGAGTGTTGTGAGTTGGAGTCATGATGAACTCAAAGCCCTCTTGGAGTGAAAGGAAAGAAATGGCAACTTTGATAACTTTATCACTTAAAAATCTATATAGTTTCTAGCTGTCCCAGTGGCTAACTAGTTAGCATGTTTGGCTACTGATCAAAGGGATGTGGGATCAAGCCCCATGTAAGGCATGTATGTTTGTGTTGTCTTTCTGCAGAGGTCTCACCTTATAGATCTTTTCTATGGCATATTATAAACTGACAGTTTCCTATTAGATCTCTGTGGTAAGAACTGCTTGAGGGATAATTTTATTACTCTAGTTTCTTGCAGACTGTAATCTGAAGTTTAAAAATTACATGCTTCGAATCAGTTTTTGAGAATGTGAAAACGCAGATACATCATTTCCAGTAAAAAATAAGAGTTGCACAAAGGGAAAAAGATTTTATTTCACTAATGGAATCCTTGATAAATAATCATAATGTAAAGAATTTACAGCTGTATAGAGTACATATCTATTGACTACGCGACACTGAGGGACATAATTCAGCCGGGAAATTACTAATCCGCTAACATCTAAAATCGGGGATATCAATCTATTAAATATACCTCCAAATATTATGCTGTAAAATTTAAAAGTATTATTAGAGAAACTGAATTACATATTTTAAAAAAATACTACATATCCAAAACAGAATCAACAGTTCCAGTTTAAATATCGTGGCATTTTTTTTTTGCCGCTGCAATCGAGTAATTCAATGGAATTTCAAAATCATGGTGAAACACAGCAACAAATACTTACACGGTGCAAGATGTGATAGATAAAGATATTCATACAGTTAAAAAAAACTTTAGCAATTCAGCTATATATGTTACGGTAATCGCATGCTACACAAATTACAACTTCCTAATTCAGGTTCTTACAACAGAGACATTTTGCACAGCGTGTTGGTATTAACAATTTGGCAATGCTATGTCCTACAGTGGTCAGGCGGTTATATTGATTAGAATTTGCCTCGAAAACGAAACAAACTTTCTACTGGCGAAAAAATTTATGTTTTCTTTATTGCTAAATATTGCATGCTTAACATGCAATACTTTGAATCTCCTTAATTATCCAATCAATGATACGAAAGACTTTTGCATTACTCTTGGAATCGAACTAATCATTGATCGCTAATTGATTGATTAATGCTACCTCAAAAAAATAACATTTAGGCAATTCAAAACTATGGAGAGCAGATGGAAGCTGGAATCTCTGCTATATGAATGGGGGATTATGGTCCATTGGATGGAAATCAGAAAAGTGAGATTTCAAGATACTCTACACTGAGGAGAAATGGAAGTCCTATTAAATGGAAAAGAGCATTCAATATGATAAAGCTAAAAAATAGAATAATCCCCAAGAAAATGTTTCATTCTGACTGTAAATGGGAATATTTCTTACTGCTAAAGCTGACTGTCAAAATCATCGTTAAGACCAGAGAGCAAAAACGCGCAGGGGAGGGGGAGGGGCAAACAGAGGCGTACCGCAATTGAAAAATTATTTTAAGAGATGATTGTTTGCTTCTGGAGAAAAATTGAAAATTCTTTATGAATTGGATAAGTATTGATAAAGTCTTATGATTCACACTTTTAGGCCCCTCCCCCCTCCGAAAGCTTTAATTGCCTGGTGGAAAAGTGAAAAAATGCGTGGTGGCGTGGTGGAAAAGTTTCAAAATTTCAATTATTTAAACGAATATTGCAAAACAATTAATTGGGCTAGAAATATGGTATTTTAGTGGTGGAGTGTGATGATCAAGTGGTTTACATTGGCAGTATCAATTTGTCCCTTCACTCCCAGAGTGGGGGGAGGAAACGAAACTTTTCTTTTGATAGATTAATGAAAAATTATTTTTGAGTTGAATAGGTACTAAGGAATTATGATTCATAGTTTCCAAATCCTTTAAATGGACTTATTTTATCATCGTTATTGGTAATTTATGTTAGAAATCAGGAATTCTAGTGATAGAATGTATGTATGAAAACCGAATAATTGCTAGTTATATGCGTTTTAATTAAATTGTCTAAAATTTTATTAATTGCTTCTTATTATTATAAATTTTCAATAATATTTAATATAAAACTAATGAAAGAATAATTTATATACATTGAATGATTTGCTCTTTAATCCTAGGGGATGAGAAAATCAGAAAAAAAATCCAACTTTTCATGTTAAATGATAAGTGAGATATGTTTTTTTTTTTTTGCATTTTATAGGGTTTCGTACGAATTACTGTTTTAAAGCGTTTCAGTAAGAATTGCTGCTTTAAATCGTACAAAATTCGAAAAATGAAAAGTGTTTTCTCTGAAAACGATGTATTTGACACAGGGAATATGTTATTCTTCTCGTTTTGTATATGATTTCACATAATAATATTCTTAATATCTAGTAGCACAAAATAAAACATGAGTGACGTAGGTTAATTAAGAAAAATAACTGTTTCTTCTGTACTTTTCATGTGAATCGATTTTTCTGTAAAATGTTTTCATTTTCTGCAAGTTTTGCATTAAAGATTTCCCAAGTAATGCCGCAGTTTGTTTTTACTTGCAGCAGAGCTTTTATGGTGTTCACTTCTATACGTAATTTCTCATCCATCATATTAAATTCAAAAAACTAATAATCAGAGAAGATGATGATCTTGTTGATAGAGCCTTTTTATCTTTAGTGTACTCTTAAGCTCTATAACCGATGATTTGCCTCCACTTCCAATTGTGAAAATACTATTACACTCTGAACATAAAACTGTAGGTTTTTTTGTTTTTTTTTATCAGATTTAGGTTGCAAATATAGAAACACTGATATTGAAATATCATTCAGCAGACATTTTTTCCTCATTTTTAAGCTCTTTCGACAATTTTGAAAATAAGAATTAAAACCGTCATGACAGAATGATGTCATATCGTTGAGGTCATATCTCTTACATTCGCAAATACATCTAGTTTGGAAATACAGCCTGGCCCATTATACGTTTGGGACCACATTTTTAACCCAATACCATGGAGATAGGAAGAGAGGGAATCGCCCTTACTATCTCTTAGCATAGGTCGCTAGTGTAGCCGCGCAGAACGTCGGTAGCCATGTTGTTCCTCCTCGAAAGCTGCACGCTGCACGTCAGTTGCAATATATCCGAAAATTTTATGCTAATATTGCTCAATAAAATCGCAATTGTTTCATGTACGAAAAGATTCTTATTCGATTCTATAATATTATAGATAGCATTTATAGGTGATTGAACTCCTTTGATTAAATTAGCACACTATTTCTACAATTATTGCATAACAAAATCTATTTTTTTTAGAATGTCAATAATTTTTTTACAGTTATCAAAAAAACTACTTTTTTCGGCTTCGGTTTTGCATTCACTTTTGTTTTTAAACACAGTTATTTAACTCCAGTTAAGATTAGTCAACAAATTACTATCAAATGAAAGCTACGGGGCATCTTTTTCATAAAATAGGAATTGATTGCAGAATTAAATCCAGTGCAGTAGGTAAGGGTAATAGAGACAAAAAATCATTAAACTTATTTAGGTATTTATATGGTATTGAAGAATAAACTTAAATTTCATTTAATTCATACCAATAAAACGGAGGGTGAAATGCTATATTGCATTGAAAATCATCTCTTATTCCCCCCCCCCCTATATTTTTAAGGTCGATTGGGTTTTCTTTTTTTTATTTTTCCCCTCACCACTTGATCTCGATTCTTTTCTGGTCCTGATTCAGCGGAACTTTGAGAAAGAAAATCTCCCCAGGAGAAAGTTCAAAACGCAAATTCTTGGAATATATCAAATAACACTTATTTTATACAAATTTAATTTCGTAAAACAAATTTAAAATTTGTAACAAATATATCAACGAAAAAACGGTGCCTGATATAGAATTTGTTAAATCACGCCCCCTCCCCCCTGCATAATATTTCAAAGTTGTATCATTGTTTAATCAAAGGTTTCTAATGTTGAAAGTGGATATATAATAGATTTGATTATGATTTTTAATTTATCTTCAGTCACATTTTTCAATTAAATGCTTATTTTGGAAGTTATAGAGCTTCCAAGTTAGGTTCTCATTGGCATAACGGAAATTCTCTAGATTGGCTTAGAGTAACTGTCCACCAGAAATTGAAGATAACTTATCTCAATTACAATTTATTGATGCTATTGCTGACCCCGAGACTCAACAATTTCTGAGGATGTTGGAAGGTGAATCCTTAAAGTCAGCTGTGGTACATGCTACGAAGTACAAGTGCTCCAGGCTTTCCTCCCGAGCGAACAAACGCATAGTGAGATTTGTGAATGCAGAAGAAACTGTAGAAAAGGATAGTGAAATACAAGAACCATTCAAAACAATAGTGTCCGTTTTGAAAGAGATTAAAGGTTCCTCGTCAAGGACTTCTATAAACATACAGTGTTGGAATTGTGGCAAGACTGGACACATTCGAGCCAACTGCAAAAGGTGGTGGGTACAAAATTGAAGCACATCTAACAAATGACAGAACCAGTATACGCAACGTGAAGGACAAAGGTTGGCTGTTGATTGGTTGGCCCCAGGGGAAGTCGCCCACGTTTCAGCACTACACGGTAAAGATAACGGACTGGTAGCTGATTGGACCATGAATAGAGTGCCTTGCCGTATGGTAGTAGACACTGGTGCAATGTAACTTTACTCAGAACAGACATAATAAAGAAGATAATACCTCATCTAAACTGGAATGCTACACAGTCTAATATAACCCTACAAACACCACTGGAGATCGTGCTAAAGTCCATGAAAAGATAGAACTCAACATCCGAGTTGGTAGCTGTCTGGTACACCATCCTGTTTACATCGCTGACATCTATGATGAATGCATACTAGGCGTTGATTTCCTACAGAAGCATGGATGCAGCATTTGACCCAGTGACAGTCTATTCATCTGTAAGACAGAAGAGATCCCTCTGCGTAGCCGAATATCTGATTCTTTATCAAGTGTGACCACATTATTAGTGACGGAAGACACAGAAATCGCAGCACAAAGTGAAATTATAGTCCGTGGACATCGAGCGGAGACTTGTGGGGCATTCCTATTGGCAGTCACTGATGCCCCTGGTAAAGGAGCTTTGGCTCATGGTATCCTGGATGCAGGGACTTTAGTCAGTGTAGCTAAAGAACAGATTCATATCAATGATGAACTGTAACAAATCCGATAGAATATTGAAAAGGGGTGAAGAATTAGCAATATGTGAACCTGTTACCTGGGTAAGAAGTATAAACACAATAGAAGTTACTGACTCAAACCAACACTATACAGACATCCCATCTCATCTTACTGACTTATGGAGAGAAACAAGAAGAATATAAACTGAAGACCAAGCTGCTAAGGCTGAGAACATACTGAAAGAGTTTTCCAACATTTTCCCTGCTACATCAAATGATTATGGCCATGCTAACCTGACAGAACATAAGATCAACACCGGTGATTCTTCTACAGTCCATCTACCATCAAAAAGGCTTTCATTGGCAAAACCGGAGGAGACAGAACAATACATAAAGGACATGGAAGCTCAAGACATTATAGAACCATCACAGAGTCCCTGGACATCACCAGTAGTTCTTGTCAAGAAAAAGGATCGATCTACACGATTTTGTGTGGATTACTGCAGATTGAATGATATAACAAAGAAAGACTGCTTTCCTTTACCCAGAATTGATGATACACTGGACACTCTATCTGGGTCAGAATGGTTCTTAACATTATACTTGGCAAGTTGGTAATACGCCCTGAAGACCTTGAGAAAACAGCTTTCACTACAGGAAATGACTTTGTTTAAAGTGATGGCATTTGGACTTTGCAATGCACCTGCAACGTTTCAACGATTAATGGAGTCGGTGCTCAAAGGTTTGTTTTAGGAGGTCTGCCTGGTTTACTTGGACATCATCGTTCTTGGAAGAACTTTTGAAAAACATTTCAGAAATCTTCGTCGAGTGTTTGAAAAACTTAGGGTAGCCAAGCTAAAATTAGGACCGACAAAGTGTAAACTGTTCCAACAAGAAGTTCATTACCTTGGTCATGTGATCACTACATCAGGGATTGGAATGATCCTAGTAACATAGAAGCTATAAGAGACTGGCCTCCAACACAAGATGTTCATCAACTTCATAGTTTTATTGGATTTTGCATCTACTATAGATGATTTGTCAAGGGTTTCTCTAACATCGCAAGGCCATTACATCGTCTAACAGAAGAGGGCCATCGGTACATGTGGACCGCCGAATGTGATGTAGTCTTCCAACAGCTAAAGCAAGTTCTTTCCACAGCACCAGTGTTAGCATACCCACAAACTGGAAAACAATTCATAATAGATACTGACGCAAGTAACACAAGAGTTGATGCTGTACTTTCACAACAACAAGACGGACAAGAGAAAGTTATTGCATACTTTAGTAAAACTCTGTCGAAACCAGAAAGAAATTATTGTGTAACACGAAAAGAACTGTTGGCAATAGTAAATAACTGTTAAGTAATAACTGTTAATAGTAAATAACTGTTAATAAACTGTTATCAATAGCAATAGAACATTTTCATCATTACCTCTATGGCCAAAAATTTCTTATACGCACATTGATCATGCTACACTCAGGTGGTTACTGAACTTTAAAATCACTAAAGGACAAATCGCTAGGTGGATACAACGGTTACAAGAATAAGATTTCTCCATCGAACATCGAAGTGGAAAAATGCATAGGAATGCAGATGCCCTTTCCAGACGCCCATGTATTGACAGCTGTAAACATTGGTATAATGCAGAATTGAAATTTGAAACTAAAGAGGTAATGCCCATAAGACAAATAGTGTCGATTCAAGCAAACAGTGATACTCTTAACATCTGGAGTCCAATAGAAATTAGAAAGGCTCAACTAGATGATGAAGATATAAGGCCAATAATGGATTTGATTGAAAAATCTGATGTAAGAACTAATTGGGAGCAAATCTTGAGGTATAGTCCAACTACTAAAAATTACTGGGCACAGTGGGACTCCTTAGAAGTGAAAGATGGTGTATTATACAGAAGATGGGAGAATCCCACTGGACGGCTGATCCGTTGGCAGATAATCCTTCCTGGCTCCCGAGTGGAACTAGTAATGAAAGATGTATATGATAGTGCCACTGGAGGACACTTCGGTGTTTATAAGACATTAGTCAAAGCCAGGGAACGATTTCATTGGCTGAAAAGTAGGGCAGACGTTGAAAGGGCAATGTGAAGCCTGTGCAGCAAAGAAAGGCCCTAAAGACTAGGAGTTGGGGTAAGCTACAGAAGTATAACGTTTTGAGAGAATAACCATTGATGTAATGGGTCCGTTTCCTAGGACTGATGATGGAAATCGCTATTTATTAGTGGTAATGGATTATTTCACAAAGTAGCCTGAAGTCTATCCCATCCAAGACCAGGAGGCAATAACAATTGCAGAGATGATAGTAAATAACTTGATTAGTAGATATGGAGTACCTTTGCAACTCCACTCTGACCAAGGACGGAATTTTGAATCCAGTGTGTTTAAAGGCATCTGTAAACTTTTAGGTATTCAGAAAACCAGAACAACTCCCCTACACCCTCAGTCAGATGGTATGGTTGAGAGATTTAATAGGACAATTACACAACATTTAGCATTGTTTGCAACGACCATCAATGTGATTGGGATTACCATATACCACTCCTTTCGCTGGCATACAGAACAGCAGTGCACGAGACAACTGGACAGACACCTTCTATTGATGCTCTTTGGAAGACAGTTACGTCTTCCCTTGACCTTTTATATAGTAGGCCAGAAGCAATGCCTATATCCACTCCACAATATGTACAAGAATTAGAACAATGACTAGAAGAAATCCATCACTCCGTCACACATGACATCAACTCAGCAAGTGAGAGAACCGAAACGAGATACGACAGTAAAACAAATGGAAATGTTTTCAATCTAGGTGGTCATGTCTGGCTGTACAATCCACATAGAAAGAAGTGACTTTCTCCAAAACTTCAGAAACCTTGGGAACGTCCGTATATAGCAGTTAACAGAATTAAAGATGTCCAACTACAAAGTGCAAGGTGAACCATCGTGTGGATCGTTTGTTCGCATTTCATTGAAGAACTGAAGAAGCTTCAGAATCCAGAATTGTTTGAGATGAACAAGACCTAAGGAGGGGGCAGTGTTATGATAGATGAACAGGCAACAATGAACTCCTGACATGATGTATCGTTTTGAATCTCACGTGTGCTTCAGCTTGCGAATTACAGCAACAACGACTTGGAACCCTGAATTGACTCAAAGAATATTCAGTTGTGAGTTCGGTGAATTAAAAATAAGAAAACAGTTGATTTGCTATTGTGCGCGATTAGTTGGCTTGAGTGTTGTTTTATAATTACTATTGTGTGTTTATCTTGAAGGTTGTCAAAAACTCTTGTGTACAAATATTCTTATATACAAATCTTGAGATTACAATTATTATTATATACAATTATATACAAATCTTGAGATTTGTATATAAGAATATTAGTACACAAGTAACTGTAATAGAACAGTAAACTGTAATATTTTACAACAAGCCCTCAATGCTTAGTAAAGTTACATTCTGGATGGAGACATCAAAAACCACAATACCCCAATTTGCGGGACTAAATGCTTGTGAGAAAAGTTAAGTACATTACTATCTATAGAGCTACTTGCAAAAGTCTGGCAACACTTTTACATATGAAACGCTTTGTTTCAGATCCCTGTGAGTTACTAAAAAAATTAATATACTGAATTATCTAATATATACAGACGATTGTGAATGATTGATTAACTTAGTGAGTGGTGACTGAGGGAGTAGCTGAGTGAGAGAGTGACTGAGCGACTGAGGGAGTGATAGGAGATCAAGCTAATTCTAATTACTACGATGCAGAAATGGTAGAGTTCTGAACATTTGTAAGTAGAGGTAATTCGAGTCTTAGATCTCGGAAAAAATCCGAAATTTTACCTCCGACGTGTCCTTTCAGGTCAGGTAGAGGTGAAACATTGTTATGAGTGCTAAAAAAATGAAAACTGGTATCAGCAGACCTTTCAGGTTAGATATTTTCGAAACCTTGCAAAATTTCAGATCTGGTGAATCCTTTGAGATCAGAGGTAAAATACCGATCTATCGATGTTAGAGAGCTAAATAGCGATGCTTGAGTCGATTTCGAGACATAGATCTCAGTTTTCGATACACCTGATATTCGTCAACATAAATTATTTTTTCGAACATATCCAGTGGGGTGGCGATTGCCCTACTTGCCACCACCCCCTGCCGACGTCCATGACAATGTCTACCAGCCAATCTTACCATTCAACTTAAATCTTCCATTCAAGCTGTTGATGAGACTGGACCTAGAGTAGGTTTGATTATAAACAGAGAGAAAACTAAAGCGATGAAAATTAGTCACACTGACTGTGATTCAGTTGATCTGAATGGTTGCTGTCTTGAGCAGGTGCACAGTTTAATTATCTTGGGATCTATGTAACAGATACTGGTGATGTGCGGCATGAAATTAACAGAAGAATAGGGATTGCTGCCGAGATTTTAAGAATCTATGGAGAGTGTGGAGAAATAGGCAGGAATACCTAAAGATTAGCTTAAAATTGTTTGGTTCCTTCTAAGGTTAGGTATGATAGTGAAACATGGACCCTTTGTAAGCAGGATAACAGGAAACTTGATGCCTTTGAATCTAGAGGCTTACACAGTATCTTGAGCATTAGGTGGTTCAACTTTGTAAGTAATGATGAGGTTAGGCAAAGGAGTCAGCAACCTCCTTTGACCAGTATATTGTGCAGAGAAAGAATCTGTTGGTTTGCCATGTTGCCTGTATGGATAATTATAGATTAGCGCAGGGGTTCCCAACGTGGGGTACGTGGCAAAAAAATTTGAGGTACGCCGTGAGAGCTCAAAAGTTTCTAGATCTAGTAACAAAGTCGCTAAGTTGGCGTTATTATACTATAAATATAGTTTATCTATCTATATAAGGAGTACACCAGTTACATACACATTTCCAGGGGGTACGTGAAGCATAAAAGGTTGAGAACCACTGGATTAGCGAATAGGGTTATGAATAGTGTGCCTTAAGACCTTAGAAAAAGGGGGAGATTTCGAATGCGGTAAGCAGACAATGTGCAGTGGTCAGATGCAGGAAATGTAGCTCAGGACAAATATACTTGGTCTGGTTAGATCTCTGTAGCCCATGGCTACTTGAGGATAATGATGATGAAGTTCTAGTTACATTGTCGTCCACCGTGGAGCTGGCGATCCGCTGTTTTTCTTGCTACTTGCTTCTTAACAGTGTACGTTATTACGTTGTTTACTGCTAGTGTCAAAATTGGATACTGATACGGATTTGTTTATAAGTGATTTATTTATTTTCCTGCCTATTAACTGCCCTTTATAACTGGAAGTCTGAACGATAGTGTAATGCTATGTGATATTTTGCAGAAGCGAAACTTATGAAACAAAACTCAGTTTCTATCGAATTCCTTCCAAGCTGGATCTGCGAGACAAGTGGCTGATATCAATGTTGGCAACTGTGATGTTGCTTCTTCGTTTGTCGGTCTATTGGGACCACTTAGGACGTCCCCTCGGTTCGATCGCTATACGCGACGGGTGAAAGAGTCTTTCGGAACAAAATTCAAAGATTTTATCAGAACTGCAGAGACTCGATACTGAGGCTCCTCCCCCATAAATTAGTTCAACTTCAGACTTAACTCAAAAATAACGAAGATTTATTTAACCTGCCAAACATACTTGATGGACGAGGACATATGCTCAATTACATAGATTACAACACCAGCTTACTATGCCTGTTCAGCTGTATTTACAGAGCCAATGCCGCTATTACCAGTCGGCATTTCCCAGCTTTACAATTTCTCCTCTGCCTCCTTTCGAAACTCGCTCGGCTCTGATCTTCTCGTCGTTGCCAAACCCTTTCTTCCTTTCTCTCTCCGCCTCACCATCTGGGGCGAGCAGCGGGGTGACCTCCGTCCCTCGGGGCACTGCTCTTCAATTAACTTTCCAGATGCCGGGACAGAGGGCCTCCCCGTAGCATATGCCTATTTTGGTGAAATCCAAAATAATGTACAAATCATGAACAAAAAAAAATATCTAAAAAGGCCTCTAGCCTGACAGCAATGTAACGTTGGCATGAGCAATTGGAAAAAGTTTCAAAGATCACTTTTGAATAAATAATATTTTGAAATTGTGGACAAGAGAAAGTTATTCCCATTTGATGAAAACGATGAATATCTTTACAATAGAAGTAACTGAATTACATTGCCCTACCAAAGTATTTAGAGAATTTTCGTGTTATGCAAATGGGAATCTAACTTCGAAGCTCTACAAGTTCTAAAATATTCATTTAATAAAAAATGTTCCTGAAAATAAATTAAAGATCATAATCTTATCTATTTAAATCTTGATTTTCCACAGCATTCGTCTAGTATTTAAGGAATTATGAAAGCTACAATATTTCACAACAGTAATGGATCATAAACATTTACTTCAGATATTAATTGAAACTTAAACAACAATTATTCTTTCAAATCATTTGATAAAATATACATTTTAAAAGTTTGCATAATAATTATATCGATATTAGATAATTCTGAATGAATTTAATAAAATAAGATAATTTATTTTTAAATATTCCAGCTTCCATAACTCTTAAGAGACTGAACGAATATCGATGATAAATGATATTCAAATAAATTCGATTATGATTTTTAATTTATCTTAAGTCACTCTTTTTCATTAAATGCCTAAAGTGCGTATATATAAAATCTGAGTTTGTGTTTATTGGCCACCTAGATAGCAGCAACATCCTGAAAACGTAGACAGAAGTACCCTTGTACACATTCACACGCGGGCGGCTCGTAAAGAAACGAACCCTGACAGGTCGTAGGAGACACCTGTTTACAGTCTTCATCTTCGGTCACAGTTTTTCATTAAATGCACATTTTAAAATTTATAGAGCTTCGCAGTTAGATTCCCGTTGGTAAAACGTGGAAAGATAATGCTATAGCTGTTCTGAGATATTAAATACAGTGGACTCCCGTACAACGCGGGAGATACGTTCCGCGTTATAGGAAATCGCGTTATACAGGACATGCATTATCAGACGAATTGTATATCCCCATATTTTCAATCTAAAAATGATCCGGAAAAAGAATTGTTTTTAAATATCGATAACAATAAAGATGAAACTATGGACTCTTCAAGCGATGAATCTGTACAATCAATGTTAACAAGACTGCGTCGTTGGAACCATGGAGGTAGGAAGATAAGAGGAGCCCTAAGCACTTGAAAATGATGCTACGGCAGCCATGTTGTTCTATTCAAAACATTGATCAATAGTTACTCACCTATACTAATTTTTGTCGACATTTGTATTTTGGCAGCCTGTTCAGCTTACGGCTGCATGAATCGCACAGTAAAACTGAGTGTAAGTAGGCTTGATTGCAGCGGCAGACGGTTTGTTTTGAATGCAACAAAATGGCTACCGCAATGCTGCGTAAGCATCATTTTCCTTCCACAGAGAAAGCACGTTAGGGCGTCTCCTTATCTTCCTACCTCCATGGTTGGAACTTATTTCTTGATACTTCCGATAGTGAATGAATGTTAAATAGTGAAGTACATATTTTTATTTTCATCGAAAGTTGAATAAAAATATTTTCCTCTTATATCTTTAAATATGAATATTTTTTTTGATAAACCCGTACATCTTTTAAAGCTGTCAGCTTCACTGTACATATATAAACAACAGGTAAGTGTATACATTTGCTTTTCTAAACAAAAAATCAAAAACTATGTCAAAATGTTAAATTTATCTTACGCGTAATACGGGACCGTTTATCGCGCTGTATGAGTACTAGTCGCAATTGTTTCGTCGCATTATACGAATTCACGTTATTGGGGAGCGCGTTATACGGGAGTCCACTGTACTGTCATCATCAAATTAAATTCCCCGTCAGCATCAACTGGTATCATTTGAAATTCTTGATCACGGTGGTTTGAAATATCCAATATTTAAATTTTTAAGTGTTTTAGCTGTTAAAAAAAGTGTTGCCAAATTTCAGCTTGAAGAGAAAATTATTAACTCTGTTACCAGCTACATTTCTGCCAAGGTTATGCGAAACTAAATTATTTCATTGTTCTATTAACGATCAAAACTATTAGAAAAAATTTTACAAAATAATAATATTAGTTTTTAAAACCATTTTTAACAAATTATGGCAATAAATATTCTGAAGAAGCTGTAGAACTCAACAGCCTAAATTTTAAGTTTCAAATTTTCAAATCCTAATTTTCTGATAAAAATATAACTAAAATTTCTAATAACATCAGAAATGAAACATAAACAACTGACTAAATAAATAAAAGCACCGATCTGACATTACCTTTCTTTCTCTCTGAAGTTCAGAACAGTTTGCCAGGGTTCTGAACTGCACAAATACATGTAAGAACCAGGGCGGATTAAGCAATTGGGAGCCTGAAGCCAGGTTCTAAATACAGCCCTGGAACAAAGTTCTAAATAGGTGCCTTAGAGCTATAATTCTAAAAGGAGCTTCTTTATCCTTCTAAATTGAAAAAATAAGGAAAATTGAACTGCTTTATGGAAAATCGTCGATTGAGGGGATAAAAATATAACATTACTTTAAACAAGTAAAAATATATATATATTAAAATTTTTTTTAAATACCTATCTTCCTATACGGCCCTAAGAAATAGAAAATAAACCTAAAGTCTATCTATAGTGCAATCGGTCGCTGAGTTCGTATTCCCTTCAAAGGAAGATAGGGCGCCGGCAATCTTGTCGAGTAGGTAAATCGGCGCCCTATCTTCTTCCGAAGCGAATACGAATTCGGTGACGAATTGCACCATCGATATGCTTCAGATTTATTTTCTACTTTTTAGGGTCGTATAGCAAGATAACTATTTTTTAAAAATTTTAATTTGTATATATTTTTTTGTCACTAAAAACACCTACCTTCAGAAACTTTGATATACGACTGATAAAATTGAGCACATTTAACACCGTTTTGGATTCAGGTTTCAACTAGCCCACGACAATGCAGACGTCACAAGCTTTAATTTGAGATACGATTAGTTAAGTCAACCCCCGCGAAAAATCGCCCCCCTCCCATTTTATCAGGGGAGTATAGTGGGGACAAAATAGTTTACGACCGTCATTGTACCAGCTTTCATTTGACACCTAACTCGTAACTGTAGTCCTCCACGTTCAGAAGATATAGCAGAAAGACTTTTAAATTTCCCGTGTTTCAGGGGGAAGATGAGCTTGGGGAGGGGGAGTCCTTTTTTATAGCCTACGACACTCTCTGCGTCACAGACTTTCATTCGACACATTTTCTTTCGTTACTTTCCGCACTCGCGTTCAGGAGATAGAGAGGAGCAATCATTTTCACATTGTCCCCCTTTTTTAGGAGGGAAGAAAGCATGGGCGGTCAATTTTGCATAAAAAAATAAACCTACGACAATTCCGGCATCAGAAGCTTTCATTTGACGTAGCTAGTTTCCTTCGGCATTCACATTCTGGGGATATAGCGGAACAATTGTTTCGCATTTCCCCTTTTTCAGGGGATAAGAAAGCGCGGGGATCAATTGTTTGTATTCTACGACACTCTACGCTTCACAACCTTTCATTGGACACACATAGATCGTTACTTTCAGCACTCGCGTTCAGGAGATATAGGGGAACAATCATTTTCATTCCCCTCCGCTTTTTTTAGGCAAAAGAAAGCATGGGAAAACAAAGGTTTTTTTTTAATAGCTTACGACACTCCCCGCGTCACAGGCACCTAAATCATTAATTGGCACATTATTTGGCACCTAAATCATTAAGTTTCTCCATCGCATTCAAAAGACATGGTGGAACAACGTTTTGTTAAATCCACAAACCGACCAACCGACGATTGTCAAATCCAAAAGCAATAGGAAGACAGGTAAAAACCAGGAGGGTCCGATAATAGGGAGAAGTAACATTCAAATAAAAAAGCTAACATATAAAGAGTCAGTTCTGTGCTTCAGTATAAATTTTGTGACTTATTGCATTTAAAAACAATTGCTTTTAATTATAATCTTTTTTGGCAAATTTTCCATTTCATGCTTAATTAAAAATAATAGGGCATTAATATCAAAATGATCTTGCTTTAATATATTGCTTATGCATTTCCCTTAGTAATAGGTTCTATTGCTATAACAATTAAAATGATTAAATTGGGTAAAGAATTGCTTTGCATAAAATTTAAATTACTTTCTTTAAAGAATTACCGTTAAATAATATTATTGAATAAACACTACAAATTTTCGGATCTTAATGAATAATAATTTTCAATCATAACACAATTTTTTTAAACATATTTTTTGTTATAGAGAGTTTAAATCATTATTTCGCTTGTGTATGACCGTCTACTCTGGCATATAAACTGACAGGCTCCTGTCAGACCTCTGTGGCAAGCAGCTGCTTGAGGGGGTATTTATTTTTATTTATTTTATCTAAGAAACATTCTAGTTTATTATATTTGATTAACCATCTGTCTTATTCTTTACCATATGATTTGGAACAGATTGCTATGCAGGGTGTTTCAAAACTCTCTGTACAAATTTCAATGGGAGATAGGAATACGAAGACAAACTTTTTTTGTCTGTGAACGTATGTCCGCTGACGAAACCCTTCGGTGCTAGAGGGCGCTGTCTGTAGGCGCTGCAATTGGCTAGTGGAGCGCGGTGGGAACGGAGAACGACGGCAATCAATGCTTCGACGCTGACATGCATGCAATGCTCTCTGCCGGTCACAAGAGCAACTTCTTTAAATAAACATGTTGTTCACACTTGTTTCTATTCATTTATGTAACAGCTCCACCGATATTTCTGTCAGCGCCCTCTAGCCCAAAGGATTACGTCAGCGGACATACATTCATAGACGAAAAAGGCTTGTCTTTGTGTTCCCTATATCGACACTGAAATTTGTACAGAGTTTTGAAACACCCTGTATATTTAACGTTATCATAAGTTAGCTTAACGCGGAACTTGCCTCATGTGCCAAGTTCTGAAGTTTCTGATAAAAACTTGTTAACGCGAAAACGAATTCGAGGAAATCGACAGGCATCCGGTAAAACTTAGGGCATAAGTTGGTAACATCCGGAAGCTTGTGTATGGGTAACAAAAGTAGTCCATAAACATTACCAGTGATTCTTTCATAAGGTTCGAGATCTCTTTATGCAATCATTTTTCGTTCTTTATACTTTTTTCAGTAAAAATACTGGAATGCAATTCAGGTGTATTTTGACAAAATAAAATCCATGCTAGCGAAAGAAAATTTTGTCGCTTAAAAGTTAAATAAACCGACCTCCTGTCTCGTAACTGCTTTCAAGGACGCGCTCTGACGTCACGAGGGATCTGAAACGCATGCGACTTGAATCGTGAAAGAAATCGTCTGCTGACAGTGAGATTACTGAAGTATAAAATGGCTTCAAACCTGACTGGAACTTTGCAATTTGTATTACTTTGTTTCCTTGTTTCGTCCACATTGCCCGTGTCAGCATATGATGATGACGAGAATGAAAAACGAGGTAAGTTTGATGCTTCATTGCATGCGCATTTGCTTCTTAAGCCCAAGAACGAAAATTTTATTAACCACAATAAATTAAAAATTAAAAAAATACCTATTTTACTATAGGGCCCTAAAAAGTGGAAAATAAACCTAACGCCTATCGATGGTGCAATCTGTCAGTGAGTTCGTATTCCTTTCAAAGGAAGAAGGGCGCCGGCAGTCTTGTGGAGTAGGTAAATCGGCACCCTAACCTCCTTTAAGCAGCATATTGTGCAGAGAGAGACTCCGTTGGTTTGGCCATGTTGCCCGTATGGATAATTATAGATTGGCGAATAGGGTTATGAACAGTGTGCCTAAAGGCCTCAGAAAGAAGAGGAGACCTAGGATGCGGTGGGCAGACAATGTCAAACAGGACCTTGTTAGAATTGGTGTGCAGTGGCCAGATGCAGTTGATGTAGCTCAGGACAGACTTGCTTGGAGAAGCGAATTGCACTGTCTGGTCGGACCTCCGTAGCCCATGGCTGCTTGAGGATGATGATGATCTTCATTCGAAGCGAATACGAACTCAGCGACGGATTGCACCATCTATATGTTTAGGTTTATTTTCTACTACGTTTTGAAGACGGCTGGTACAGCAGTCGTACCAGTGAGAAATAAAGAATAATAAATACCCCCTCAAGCAGCTGCTTGATACAGAGGTCTGACAGGAGAAAAATGACACATACATCCATGCCTTAACCCGGGACCCGAACCCAGGTCCCTTAAATCAGTAGCCAAGCGTGCTAACCACTCGGCCACGGGACGGACACCATTGGGAAAACTTCTTTCCCTAAGTCAGAGTTGGAAGCGGGGTTGTTGGAAGGCAGCTAAGCCGATAATGCCAGGGAGTGGTGTCTGGGTCGCGAGAAGAGAGGGAGTGGGGGAGGTGTTGGTGTGGGTCGAAGCTGAGAAGAGGGCAAAGGTCAAATTAAATTGCTTTTCTCTGTCAGTTGCTTATTCGACTACAACAAACAAATTTTTCTTTCTATCTGTATAAATTTATCGTTTTCGAAATGGCGAAACATAAGAAAGTTCTGATCGATGAAGAATTCCTAAGGCAGTTGCAGAGAGATGAAATATTTGTTAATTCCGATTTTTATTGCGAATCGACGAAATGTTATGGATGAATGTGTAATTTCTAAAATCTAATTATTTTCGTTACAAATGTCACTGGTTGTTATTTTATGAACGTTGCAATCAGTCAAACTAATAAGGTTTGACTATAATTCTATAACAACGTTTCATGGGTCGTCTAATGCGGATCACTGATTTATATTATTTACAAGCAAATGTTCAATGCAGTATCTAAAGGGAGGGGATGGGGAACATGGACGCCATGCTTCCCCGTCCCCTTTGTGAGTATTACTAAGGGTAACGGAGGCTAAAAATGATTAAAGTTGTATATATTTCGTGCATTTTTAAAGACCTAAAACGGGGGACAGACTGTTGTTATGCTGCAATGAAAATCCAGTTTCTTGCACACACACACACACCCCTTACTCTTTTTCTGACTGGATTAAGTTTCATGCCTCCCCCATTATTGTTTTTTCTATATCTGAGCCTTAATATGTTATAAATATAATATCTGAGCATCCCTGCTATCACATAATTCTCAAGATGAAAACATTTTACCTTAAATTCCCAGGTATTTATTTTTGCAAAGATCGATCTAGAAAGATGCAAGAAAAAAATAATCTAATATTTATATTTTATTTACACATATTTCTGAGAAAATATTTTAAAGATAGAGAGAAATTATGAAAAACTGAAAAACAGGGAAAATGATATGCCAGAATATAATCTCGCTTTCCCGGACTTGGCTCGATAATATCCTCCCTCCCACACACACCCCAATGTATTTATACCTAGTTGCATGTTATTTCAGTGATGCGATTCGTTTCGAAACTCATAAAAGAATGTGGGTTCGAATCCCGGGTAAAGCACGGATGTTCGTGTTGTTTTTCTGCTGAGGTCCCACTATCTTCATAGACCTTCTACTTTGGCGTATAAACTGAGAGGCTCCTGTCAGAACTCTATGGCAAGCAGCTGCTTGAGGTTTTTTTTTTAATACAGTAACCATCATATTAGATGGATAAAATAGTCGAAAATTTCAGTTTTATACCAACAGTAATGAATGTTCAGAAATAAGGGCGTATCTAGCGAGAAAGGGGAGTGGGCGAGGGTAGAATTTCAGAATGCTAATAATGGTAAAAAAAAAAAAGACGGAAAATGATGAAACTTATTGATATTTCTTGCATTTTTCAAGTTTTTTTTAAAGACCTGTAAAAGGAAGGAAAAAATTTTATACTGCATTAAAATTCCAGTCTCTTGCGTAAAAAAGCTCTTGCTTTTCTTTGCAGAAGAAATGCTTGGTTGCAAGAAACAAAACCAAGCATTTTTTTTCTGTTTGGTTGTGTTTTTTTTGTGTGCTTGCTCGACTTTTTTCTAGATTCAGGACTGTTCAAAATTCAGAACTTTAATTAATTAACCTTTAATTTAATAATATTATGGAATTTAAATATCTCTAAACTTTCTAACATCGGTTTTTCTGCAATGTTTTTATCTGCATGGTTTCCGAATATTTAAAAAAATTACAAAAACTAACCACTTATCTGCAAGACAATAGTGCTGGTGGGGGTGGAATTCGACGGGAATCCGCCGTCCTTTTAGGTTAGAAACTTGCCACAGCCGTCTCCAAAAGGTTAGGTTTATTTTCTACTCTTTAGGGCCGTTCCTGTACGGCCCTAAAAATATAAATTAAAAAACTATCTTCTTATAGAGAGGTATTATATAAATTTTTTAATTTATATATTTTTTTTTTGTTGTCACTAAAAACACCTTACATCAGAAACTTTGATATACGATTGATGAACATTGAGCACATTTACCACTCTTTTCGATTCAGGTTTGAGGTAGCCCACGACATTGGAGATGTCAGAGGCTTTAATTCGAGACACGACTCGTTAAAGTCGACCCATGCGAAAATCCGCCCTCCCATATTTTATCAGGGGGGAAAGTGCGGGGCAAAATTCGAAATAGTGTACGACCGTCATTATACGAGCTTTCACTTGACACCTAACTCGTAACTGTAGGCTATTTCCCATTTTTTATGGGAAAGGTGAGAATAGGGAGTGTTTTTTTTATAGCCTTCATTCGACACATAGCTCGTTACTTTCCGCATTCTCGTTCAGGAGATATAGAGGAACAATCATTTTCACATTGTCCCCCTTTTTAGGGGGGAAAGCACAGGGGTCAAATTTTCATAGCCTACGACATTTCCCGCTGTTACAAGCTATCATTTGACGTACATAGGAGAAATAGGGAAACAATCATTTTCGCGTTGTTCCCCTTTTATTAGGGAGAAGAAAGAACTGGGGGGGGGGGGGTCAGTTTTTCGGAGCTTACTACATTCCCTGCGTCAACAGCTTTCATTTAACATGTAACTTGTTACTTTCGGTCTTCGCGTTCTGGAGATATAGCTTAATAACAGTTTTCACATTTTCGTTTTTTTAGGGGGGAAAACACGGGGTCAATTTTTTTATAGCCCCCGCGCATATGACACTCCCCGCGTCGCAGGCTTTCATTTGGCACATGAAAAATTAAGTTTCTGCATCGCGTTGGAAAAGCATGGTGAAACAACATTTTGTCAAATCCACAAACCGACCGAACGACAAACCGATCAACGGACATATGTCAAAACAAAAAGCAATAGGAAGAGAGGCAAAAATAGCTACTAGGCAACACACACAAGAGGTGTGTCAGCAGAAGTTTTTATGTGATCTAGTTAAGTTATTCAGCCCAGATTTTCTGTAAGGTACTACATCGTTGCGGTATACAACGTGTAGTAGTGTTAATTTATTATCCTGAGTACAATAGTACTATTGCACAGAGAAGTTCTAAGTACCATACTTTTGATATTAATTTGAGTATTTAAAGTTCTTATTCATACTCACGTAAACGGAAGATGATCTAGAAGGATGGAAGAAAAAATAATCTAATATTATATTTTATTTAAACATATTTCTGAGAAAATACTTTAAAGATAGAGAGAAATTATGAAAAACGTATACGGTAGCATGCTCTTTCAGAAGTTATGCTTGTTAATCGAATGCCCATTAAAGAGGATTTTTATACTTCTGTAAACCTGGTTGGTATTGTCACTGCAATGGCAGATACGGGACTAGATGTCTCGCCCTCATTACTGCGTCATGCAAACGTTGTCTATTGGTTGTGTGGAGACCATAGTACCTGTAGTGGTCTGCAAACACACCTTCAAAAACCCTTCAAAAGCACTCTGCAGCACAGTCGCTGTGGTGAAAGTGTTGGAAATGGCCCTCCTATGGAACATGCGATCTTCACGTCCTGTGGTGCGGCATGCTGGTCCTGTACCTGTCTTTTGTGTCATTTGGTGCTCCATGATGTGCAAGACACACTATTGCACTGTGCCCCATGCATACAGCGATCGCTCAAAGGCACAATCCGAGCTCTCGCATATCAATAATTAGCTCTCTCTCTCAGAAGGCACCAATTGCCCATAAGGATCCCAGCACCGTCTCCAAGGCATGTTCCGAACAGTTCGACAACAGGCATTCCAGCCTCATTGGCACCCGGTATTTATCCACGGTTCAGCTGGGTGTCACATGTGTACATTCACTGTGGAACTTTGATCATTTACATATATCCGATGGCCAGTTGCCTCCTTCTTGGTGTTGCGATTTCCACTTTGAGCAGCAATGTATATGCTCGTTAGACGCTTTGTCTTAACGCAACCATACAGTTTTGACGTCTATACCATGAGACAATATAATTCGCACCGGTGTATTGGCATCAGGGCATGTGTCTGATAAGAGAAGTAGTTTACTTTGACATTCCTTTCCACCCTATGGATTTGCAACTTTCCGTTATAGCTGCAAGCAACAATGACCATAAAACCTTTGGAAAAACTTTCTGTCCATTCTCTCTACCACTTGTGATAGGCTGTTTGTTCGATTAGTCAGTAATATATTGACCGCGACTTATTGCAGCTGTCTGGGTAGGCGTATCTTTCATCCAATGTAGCCCCATTTTTCCATTAGTAGCCAGCCAGGTAACGCTCATACAGCTTGCGGCAATTGGTACGTCGTTCCATTACTTGGCGAGCCTGCAACTTATGGACACGGGACTAATGGACGTGCGATGCAATATTGTTTGAATATTGTCTTATATTGTCTCGGTGATATTGTGGGTAGTCGAATGAGACCTTCTTGATAACATCTTGTACGGCTACGTGCTCTACACACTTTTGACGTAATTGCAACAGCTTCCGAAGCTCTGTTTCCTCTGTCTTGTTTCACCACATAGATACCCTTTCGAAAAATGTTAAATCCTCTGCCTTTGCAAATCTTTATAATTTATGATTTGGAAAGGGCAACGATGTACTTTTTTCCAAAACTTGCCGATCCTTGGTGATTTTATCAGGATATCGCATTTATTCCTACTCGTAAAATGGTACACTTATAACTATTGAACCATATACATCATCGCCACAGTTTATTCGTCGTGAGCCTACACGTCAGCGAGGTACATTTGCACACGAAATCGGCGCCTCTTAACGGTCCATTAACGATTCTACCAAAATAAAATAATCGAAATTTTTTGTAATTGATCTAGAATTCATTCGATTTATATTGAAAATAACAAGGAAAAGCATTGGGAAAGAATGTTGAGAAAGGTAAAAAAATATTAATAACACTGTTCTACAAAAAAAAAAATCTTTTTTCTAAGTAAGAGTTGTATGATTCTTAGAGGTTTTTTACTGCAGACTTCAGATCTGTGCTTAGATGTTTTCAATCAGGGATAGTTTTCGAGTTAGACGTTTTTTAATTTTTCATTATGTTCCTATATTTACAATGAATAATAATAGAGAAAAAAAGAGATTATTCTTAGCTTCCTTTGATTATAGATTCATAGAGAAAATTTTACAGAATATTATACAGAAATAAATTGAATACAGAATAATTAAATAACAAAAATACCAAACGTAAATCATTTTTTTCTTTTATGTTTATCTGTGCTGTCACTTCCAACAAAAATCAGCTAACATTGTAACCCATCCACTTCCCTTCATATCGCTTTTCAATTGTCGAAATATCTTTGTGAAACCTCTCACCGTATTCATCGGAGACGTCACTGCAGCATTCCGGAAAGTAGTGCAGATGTGAATGCAGGAAGTGTACTTTCAAAGACGTGTTACATCCTAAATTCCGATATGCATTTAGTATCTGGTTTATTATTTCTTTATAATCTTTAGACCTCTTTTTGCAATGAAAATTGTTTGTAACTTTCTTAAAACATGTCCAAGCAAATTTCTCTTTTTCTGTTAGAGATTCGTCAAATTTCACATCTTTCTTTATCTGTTTCATATGAGGGCCAACAAACACACCCTCTTTTATCTTTGCTTCTGAAAGACTAGGGAATTTTGTTGTTAGGTAGACAAATCCTCTACTATATTTATCCACTGCTTTGACAAATTGCTTCATAAGTCCCAGTTTTTTATATGAAGGCGATGAAGGATCACGTCCTCATAAGCTATGTCTCTGCTTCTGTAAATTTTTATTCCCACTTTCCAATTACGTATTGGGGAAGTTTTCTTGAAGTAATGGGATGCTCTGTCGCGACTGTCCCATTCACAAAGGAAACAAGGTAATTTTGTGTTCCCTTGTTGCATTCCCTATATCATGGCAGTGATTTATAAATCCCACATATTTTCCAATTGAAATCCGTATATTTAATGGATTGAGCATTATATCTAGAATCTCACATGATTCTTTTGCCATACTACCATAGGAAACTGGAACAAAAGGCATCCTTCAAGCTAGTTTTGGATGCATCTATCAAGAGCTTCCAATTTTGTGGGCCATGAATAAAGCCTAAAGCTGTCATCAAACCGGCAATATCATTACAGAAAGTCAGTCGGCCATCATGTGAGAAGATTGCAACAAAATTCCGTTCTCTATTTCTATATAAAGTTATACTTGTACTAGGTTGGAGAAGATTCCATTCTTGCAACCTAGAGCCCAGCAGTTCAGCATTTTGCTTACTTAGCCCTAGATCACGTACCAAATCGTTCAGATCTGACTGCGTTAAAAATGTGTAGTTGAATCAATGGTAGCCTCGTAGGAAGGATCACTTCTTTCTGGAGGTGATTCACGTGCCTCAGTCTCTTCACCATTACTTTCTTCATCTTCTGTTTCCTGACTTGGAGTTAGTGGAACTGGCAAAGTTTTAGAATGTGGTACTGGTGGTATTGCAGAAGATAAGTTGGGATAATCGATATGTCTCTTGGATTTTCTGCTGGTAAAGCCCTGGATACTAGTCATATAGAAGTAGTAATCTGTGGAATGGTCTTTTGGTTCTCTCCATGTCATGGGTACAGCAAATAACATGGCGCTACCTTTACCCTTCCACCAGTTTATTAATTTCACATAGCAAGTTGCACAACATATGTGAGGAGCTCACTGCTTATTCTGATCTATTCTACATCCATGTTTGCATGCTCTCTTTATTATAGGTGACATTTTTTCTTGTGTTTGCAAAGGTGAACTCTCCGCAAATGTAATACAAGTTGTCTGCCTTATTCTGACATTTTCGGCGGGGCATTTTCTAGAATACAAAAGAAAAAAGAAATAACAGAAGTATTCACAAACCTGTCATGCTAACTACACGAATATTATCATAAAATATCTTTACATACCCTAGAATACAGTGTGAAAAAAACTGATGTTAATTCCACAAATATCTTGTAACTTATACGTTTTTAAAATAAACTTTACAGATGCAGACTAGTAGTTATCTAAACTATGAATAAAATAACATTATTGCCAACATGTGAGTATAAACTATTGCAAACAAGTCAGTGTTGCCTATCTTTTTGATGTAACATTTCCTGATCTTTCATTCCCCAAGTAATATGTACGAAATTGATGTATTATATCTCCATAACTCTAAAACTAGCCCTGATAGGCTAATTCTGATCTCAGATTTCAATTCCTCACACCAAAATATTTCGGGAACACATCAGTTAACCAAATAAAATTTTCCCTTGTAGAACAGTGTAATCAAAGGAAATTTTTTGTTTCTTTATACGTATTTTTTGTGAGTTTTCTTAGCGTTTAAAATTTTATTTTCATATAAAAATGGACTATTGAAGAATGAATTGTTGCAGGACGGAAAGAGACCGATGTCTCATTGTACCTGACAGTATGAATATAGGTCTAAGAATGTGTATGTACTCTATTTGTATTGTTGATTACTGTTGTTGGTGTTAAAGTTTTTGTATTTTCAATATATTCAAATCAATATATAATTATCCACTGTTATTAATAGATTTCTTTTAATTTCATCGATATCCAATTTATTGCGTGGTATCCATATTACAGTTGTTTTAAGTTTTCGAATGGTTGTATATTTATTACTCTAGATATACACCAAAGAGCCAAAACATTATAACCAGCGGGTCTTCGTGCAAATCGAAGCAACTGCACGTAAACAACGGCGCGTGTGAAGGTCATGAAACTGTATAAATAAAACCTGATATTGAACTCTGTTAATCAGTGTTATTCTTGTTCTTCAGATGGGAAAGGCAGCGGACTTAACTGAGTTTGATAAAAGCCAAATTGTAATTGCCAGATGACTGGGTCAGAGCATTTCCGAGATGGCAAGTCTTGTGGGGTGCTTAAGGTCAGCCATGGTTAGTACCCTCAAAAAAGTGGTCTGAGGAGGGAAGAACCACGAACCGCAGGCAAGGTGGCTCATCGATGCTAGAAGTGAGCGAAGGCTATCTCGTACGGTACGAGCCAACAGAAGGAATACTGTAGCGCAACTCGTATATAATTTGAATGCTGGTGATGGGACTAATGTGACACAACATACAGTACATCGAACCCTGCTGAAAATGGGTTAGACGCAAGCCGCTCCGAGTACCCATGCTAACCTCAGTTCACCGTCAAAAGCGCCTACAATGAGCATGCGAGCATCAAAACTTGACCTTGAATGATTAGAAGTAAGTCGTCTGGTCCAACGAATCTCGTTTCTTGTTGCACCATGTGGATGGCCGAGTGCGTGTGCATCATTTACCTGGGGAAATGTTGGCACCAGGATGCACCATGGGATGTAAACAAGCCAGTGGAGGAAGTGTAATGCTTTGGGCAATGTTCTGCTAGGAAACCCTGGGTGCAGTCATTCATGTGCAGGAAACTATAACGTCTACCACCTACCTAAACATCATTGCATGTCAGGTACATCCATTCATGGCAACGGTATATCCATCTAACAGTGCCTTCTTTCAGCAGGATAATGGGCCATGCAACACTTCCAGATTGTTCGAGAATGGTTGGCAGAACATGACGAAAACTTCCTGGTATTGCCATGGCCTTCAAATTCCCCAGACATCAATTCAATCGAGCATCTGTGGTTTGCGTTAGAACAGCATATCAGATCTGTGGCGGCTCAACCACGTAACTTACAAGAGTTAAAGGATCTGCTGGTAACATGTTGGTACCAGATACCACAAGACACCTTTAGAAATCTTCTAGCGTCCATGCCTCGCCAGGTAAGAATTGTTTTGACGGCACGTAGAGGACCAACGTTATATTACGCAGGTGGTCATAATGTTTTGACTCTTCGGTGTATATCTTCTTTACTATTAGGGATAACTTATAATATTTTCTTTCCTATTCATAAGAATTGATTTCGGTTTATCCATATTTCTGGTTGGTACACGCGAAACCGTGTATTTTTTCTTGACATTTATTTGACTAGGTCGCATATATCCTTGCTGGTAATATTATTTATAGTTTTAAAAATTTGAGTAATTTAAAATTTGTGTACTATTTTCATATATAAAAAAATACGAATTTTTAAAAAAGCTCAATAAACCTGTATAAATTTTTTTAATTTCATAGTTCATATTGTCAAGTCTGCTGTCGCCACTGCATCAGTAGCTGTAATTATAATGATAATAGCAATAGTGCTCATCGTTCTAATATTTATCATCGGTTCAATAATGGCTTGCGTTTGCAACACCAGGAGTAGAAGAACCAGACCTGGAATAATTCACTCTGGCCCGACAACCGATCAGCAGCCAATCCCTAAACAACCCTATCCTGTCTCATATCCCGTATAAAGCAGTGGATGCTTCAGTTGTTTCTGAAGCCTCGACATCCTCGCAAGTATGCTCTGTGGCAATATACATTTCACTGGAATAAAGGACGTTTGCTTTGACTTGTTTTTCTAAATATGCTACAAATTGCTTGGTATTTTCTCACTGCCATTGTATGAGAAAATTTGTAAAATTAAGTACATTTTAACATTCTTGCAGCAGTATGTCTTGTTTAAGTATGATTTGTTAAGTAAATTTGAAAATATTTTTACTTGTATCAGTTGCATTTAATTACTTGATTAGAGGTATATCTTTTTTTCGCATCGTGGCATAGAAAGCATGAATATTTCTTTAACGAAAGCAATAATAATAGCAGTCTCCTCCTGGGAGAACCCTTAAGGAAATGGAACTAACTGCGCATGAGTACATGATGATGCAAATATATTTATGTATTCAGTAATACATTATCACAGGAAAAATCCTGTATACAAGGAACACTTGAAAAATGGAGCTGAAAAAAATTGGTTGTCCTGACTGGGATTCGAACCCCCCTCTCCCCGAAGCATGCTGGGCATCTTCGAAGAGACATGCCGAGAATTTATGTATTCTCAACATTGTGTCATTAAAAATACTTATATGGTACCTTTTATATATTGCAAATATATTATAGAATATTTTGGTTAATAAATTAATGTTAAATTAGTTAAAGAGAATTTTTCTCATGTCTAGAATGAAGGCTATTACGCAGAAATTATAATACGAAAACGTGTGTAGTGCCCACGGTGATGATGTACGAAACCGACTACTACAAATTGATTTATATGCATGAAATATAAGCTTATGTAAGAAAGGTAAAGAACGTTGCAAAACCAAAAAATTAAAGAAAAGGTGAAAAGGTAAACAAAGTTTTTTTTGCTAATGAAAGAACTACAATAAGTTTCAAAAATATAACTGCCGGATTTTCATAGTGCAATCTAATTTTGGTTTCTCTGGTTTTGTACAGTTAAAATATTGAAAACTAAAAAAAAACCTAAGGAAAAAATATTAGAAGGTAGAAATGCACTGAAAAAGAAATAACAATTTTTGGATACCCTTTAAATCTGAGCAAATCTTACAGTTGCTCCAAAAATAAGTGTGGCCCTGTTTGTGAAAATGCTGCCATCTGCAATAAGTTTTGGATTAAGAAACACTGGTGGAGAATATAAGTTGTTAATTTTAATAGACAGATATACAGTAATACCTTGATTAACCTGTGTTCGTTCTATGCAAATTCGATATAAAGCAATTGCTCTAGAGGGCATTTTTTTGGCTATTTATAATTCCAGCATTCTTTAACAAGCACCAGCAAATCTTCAAATCGATTGTCCAGGTTGGACAGTACTTTTTTGCATAAAAAATAAATAAATAAATAAATACCCCCTCAAGCAGCTGCTTGCCACAGAGGTCTGACAGGAGCCTGTCAGTTTATATGCCAGAGTAGCAGGTCTGAGAGGATGGCAAGACCTCAGCAGAAAGACAACACGCACAACTATGCCTACCATGGGCTAAATGGCCAGGTCATAAGGACCCCGAAGGCTCAGAGAAAGTTTAGGGAGGGGATCCACTGGAATAGATGTTAGGAGACAGATGGTAGCCTCCCGTCAAGGCCATCCAGCGTGAGCAGTTTAGCTGGCGCTATAGTAATTTATGCATAACCCTTCCGGTGCAGATGTTTCCAGAGCAGATGTTTCCCAGATGTTACATAACCCTTTCGTGATTGACCATAGTGTGTGAAAAAACCATTGCATGTGAAGAGTATAAAGCCTTGTTGCTAACTCAGATAATGATTTCCTCCGACTTATTGAAAAAAACCATTATGTAAAAAACATCTGTATGAAGTAGATAATGCTGACTTATTGATTTGAAAAAAACCATTGCATGTGTTTCCTCCCACGCTCTGGATGTCTGACTTATTGAAACCATTGTGAAGAGCATCTGTATATGAGTCGAAGCCCTCCCCTAGCGGATGTTGTTGACCTTTCCCAGGTGGGGGAGTTTCCTCCGACTTATTGAAAAAACCATTATGTAAAAAACATCTGTATGAAGTAGATAATACTGATTTATTGATTTGAAAAAAACCATTGCATGTGTTTCCTCCCACGCTCTGGATGTCTGACTTATTGAAACCATTGTGAAGAGCATCTGTATATGAGTCGAAGCCCTCCCCTAGCGGATGTTGTTGACCTTTCCCAGGTGGGGGAGTTTCCTCCGACTTATTGAAAAAACCATTATGTAAAAAACATCTGTATGAAGTAGATAATACTGATTTATTGATTTGAAAAAAACCATTGCATGTGTTTCCTCCCACGCTCTGGATGTCTGACTTATTGAAACCATTGTGAAGAGCATCTGTATATGAGTCGAAGCCCTCCCCTAGCGGATGTTGTTGACCTTTCCCAGGTGGGGGAGTTTCCTCCGACTTATTGAAAAAACCATTATGTAAAAAACATCTGTATGAAGTAGATAATACTGATTTATTGATTTGAAAAAAACCATTGCATGTGTTTCCTCCCACGCTCTGGATGTCTGACTTATTGAAACAGAGCATCTGTATATGAGTCGAAGCCCTCCCCTAGCGGATGTTGTTGACCTTTCCCAGATGGGTGAGTTTCCTCCTGCGTATTGAAAAACCATTATGTAAAATCATCTAGCAGATAATGCTGACTTAAAAACCATTGCGTGTATAAAAAGCTCTCTCTAGCAAACTGAGTTAATGATTCAAAACGCTACTTGTTCAAATCACCAGCTGTGTTGCTACAAAGAGATAATCAAAAACATCCGTTAGTTTTGCGTTCGAGAAGCCGGACTCACAGACACAGAAGCCGGACTCACGAAATAGAGGAAATTTCCCTATCCTCTCCACTCATACTATCGAAAACTGTCGAATACAAATCATAAAAGCTTACCTCCCAAACTCGCTTTCACTGAAAGCTTGGTCGTGCTTCTGTAAAACAGTTCCTGAGTTTGCTGTCACATAATAGCAGACTTATGTTATAACCCATTCGTGCAGATGATTGACCGTAGTGCGCACGTGTGCGTGTGTGTGAAAGATATGATTGGATGATTCCTCCCCCGCTCTGGATGTCCGACTTAATGATAGGATAATCGATCAGTTGAAAAAAAACCCGTTACGTGAAGATCAATTGTCGAAATAAAAATCTTTTTTTCCGTGAAAGAGTTCTTGCATAAAAATTATAAGACGAAGCCCTCCCTCGCAGATCTTTTTCCAGATAAAAAAACCTTTCCCACCATAAGAGGACCAGTTGTTGGATATTTCTTTTCCCACCAGATATTTGTTAACAGAAAATTTTTGTGAATAATTTTATCGAGTAGGCTATTTTAATGAAAAAACCTGATTTGAATCACATTTTGCAGGGGAGACAAATAATTTTTCACCATAACACGATTGATATAGCGCCAACATAAAAACTTCAGTAACGAAGTATTTCTCTGAAACACTTCAGGGAGCTAAAGAATCTTTCTCAACCTTTCCCTGCATCTCACCACCTCATGGGCTAAAGAATCTTTCTCAAACCCATTCACATGTTTTTCACGAATGTGTTCCGCGGTGCTGTTTGTTATCTCGAGAGATTTAAATGCTAACCGTAGAGTGCATGCATATTTGTGAGACTATTTTAATGAAACCCCTTCCATAGATGAAAAAAATAATTTCCTTACCATATGAAGAGCAATTGTTGTACGCATGAAATGGGAATAATAGGCTAGTTGATTCTTAGATGAATAAAATAATTTCCTTACCTTATGAAACGCGAATAATAGGACAGTTGATTTCTAGATGAAAAAAATATCCTTTCCCTAGCCGGATGAAGAACAGTTGTTGGACGCATGAAATAGGAATAATAGGACAGTTATTTCTTAGATGAAAAAAATCCTTTCCCTCACCGTATGAAGAACAGTTGTTGGGCGCATGAAATGGGAATAATAGGGCAGTTGTTTCTTAGATGAAAAAAATTCTTTCCCTTACCGTATGAAGCACAATTGTTGGACGCATGAAATAGGAATACTAGGACAGTTGTTTCTTAGATGAAAAAAATTCTTTCCCTTACCGTATGAAGAACAGTTGTTGGACGCATGAAATGGGAATAATAGGGCAGTTGTTTCTTAGATGAAAAAATCCTTTCCCTCACCGTATGAAGAACAGTTGTTGGGCGCATGAAATGGGAATAATAGGGCAGTTGTTTCTTAGATGAAAAAATTCTTTCCCTTACTGTATGAAGAACAGTTGTTGGACGCATGAAATGGGAATAATAGGGCAGTTGTTTCTTAGATGAAAAAAATCCTTTCCCTCACCGTATGAAGAACAGTTGTTGGGCGCATGAAATGGGAATAATAGGGCAGTTGTTTCTTAGATGAAAAAATTCTTTCCCTTACCGTATGAAGCACAATTGTTGGACGCATGAAATAGGAATACTAGGACAGTTGTTTCTTAGATGAAAAAAATTCTTTCCCTTACCGTATGAAGAACAGTTGTTGGACGCATGAAATGGGAATAATCGGTCATTTAATTCTCAGATGAAAAATCCTTTCTCGCGACATACTTGTTTTCTTAACAGAATATTTTTATCGAGTTGGCTATTTTAACGAAAAAATCCCTTCCATAGATGGAAAATCCTCTCGCAAAACCTTCCCCCCTCCGCATCTGAGAGTTGTTTGATTCGGTTGGTTGCCTTCGTTGTCGACAGTTAAAGGTGTACGAAAACAGTCGCTTTGTAAACCGTAGTAGTAACAAAATATTTAAAAAAATAAAGTATTAACAAAATATTAATATTTGCATTTTACGAATCAACATCAGTTGGAATTTCCACTGTTAGAAAGTAACCAAACGCAGTAAATAAAAACTCGAAAGGCGGCCTCTAGAGACTAAAAAAAGCTGGAAATACCAGATCGTTAAACGACTATCGCAAACGATCTATAGAAACTTAAATTTTTGGTCATAGATTGTAATGTTCAAGTGGTGACTGAAGAGATAAATGAAAAGCATATTTTAAAGGTATTAATAAAATATTAAAGTTTAATTTAGCAATTATGCAGTAGTTCGAATTTCCACTGCCAGAGGGTGCTGAATGTGTAAAATAACTAGAAGAATGCATATCGCCTCTGAGCATATGGGAATCTTGTTTTCAAAGAGAATGAAGTTCTTCCTTTGCTACTTTTTCATTCCTTAAAAGTTTTAATTATGGATGTTCGTGTTGTTTTTCTGCTGAGGTCCCGCCATCTTCATAGACCTTCTGCTATGGCATATAAACTGAAAGGCTCCTGATCTCTGTGGTAAGCAACTGCTTGAGGGACTATTTATTTTTATATTTTTTAATGTAAGATGGGAGAAAATGCACATAGTAGGATTTTATTAGTAGTTATATAACATAAAATGCATTTGTCTTTCAGTTCTCAAATAAGAAAAGTTTCTTTTCTCCCACTCCTCTGAAAATATTGGACAGATCATTGCTGTCAGTGGAATTTCTACGAAAACAGAACGCTATCGTCGAAATTTCTACCATAAAGAGATCGCTTGGAACATTCGTTAAAAGTTTTGCCATTTGTATATTTAGTGATACTTAATGAAGTAAATTAAAACTACCTTTGAAAGTGCGAATTACATTTCATTAGTACCAACTAAAAAAGTGATTTCCAATTACCTCATAAAACAAAACTGTTCCGTTTCTTATCTACCTTGGGCTTAGGGTGAACTCATTGTTCTGAATGAAATCTTCAAAACTGTCACATTCCACGACCAAAATTTCAAATTTCCTGCATAACTATAATCATTTGCATTACTCGTTTTAAATTTTGGGATTTCTCGATTTTTTCCACCGTTAGAGGACGAAATTATAGCTTGTTGGAGGTTCGGGAAATGCAAATTGTAATATTTCATCAATGCCTGTCGAACCCGAAAAGAATTTTTAATTTATCTATAAAAACATACAATTTTCTGTTAAATAAAGTTGCATTCCCCCTTCCCCCCTGGGTCTAAAGGGTCGACTGATTGTGGCCAATGGTAACTTCGTAACCTTCGCATTTCAACACCAAAATTTCAAACTTTTAACATAACTATGCCGTTTGGAATATATCTTCGATATTTTTCATTTTCAACTTTTTCCACTGTTAGACAGCGGAGTCATAACTTTTGGGAAATTTGAAAAATTCAAATTGCAATATTTCATTAATACCCATTCAACACAAAAAGATCTTTTTATCTCCATAAACAAAAAAGTTCGAGGTCTACAAAGGGACAGACAAAAAGCGAAATTATATCTTTTTATATATATAAAAAAATCCCTAAAATTTTCTTTTCCTTTTAGCCGTTTTCTAAAGTGCTTCCAATCATGAAGACTGAAATCTGTATCAAATATTTCCCTACCCTTTTCCGTAATCCATAAGTAATCGTGCAATACCATTCAGCTATGCACTCTAAACCAGGGGTGTCAAACTCAATCTTGTAAAGTGCCAATTTTTCTGTCAAAGTATATCAGCGGGCCGGGATTCAATTAAACACTAATTTTATATAAAAAAACTTTCATTTAAATTTAAAGTATACATCAAAATTAAAATGGCATTAAGTCATAACGGTTAAAAAACAGCGCATTGTTTCGAAGATCTAGATACTTGACATCTTTTCAGCTTCTTTTCTGTAATCTGTACCTATGTGTTCAATGTATAGAAAAACTATTCATGAAATTCGAGTATTATTAATTGAGGTCGCGGGCCACATCTAAATGCCCCGGGGGCCGCTCATGGCCCGCGGGCCGTATCTTTGACATGCCTGTTCTAAACAATCCAAGTGACGACAAAACATGGCGTCCAATTTTGAGATGGCCAACCTCTATCTATATAGGGCCTCTATCCCAAATGTTATAATTGCACCCTCTAATGGCACAAAAAATCAATCGACTACAAAATTTCAAACGGATATTTGCTAACAACGTATTTATGCTAGAAATTTGAAATTTTGATGATGGAATGTGTAGGTAATGAAGTTTCCATTAGTACCAATGAGCTGATCTTTTACGACCAGGGAGGGTGATTGGGAAACACAATTGCTTTTTGCTTAAGAGATAAAATGGAAAACCTTTTTTTGTTGGAATCATCATCATCATCATCATCATCCTCAAGCAGCCATGGGCTACGGAGGTCCAACCAGACCACGTAGTTTACTTCTCCAAGCATATCTGTCCTGAGCTACATCTGCTGCATCCGGCCACTGCACACCAATTCTAACAAGGTCCTGTTTGACATTGTCTGCCCACCGCATCCTAGGTCTCCCCCTCCTTCTGAAGCCTCTAGGCACACTGTTCATAACCCTATTCGCCAATCTATAATTATCCATACGGGCAACATGGCCAAACCAGCGGAGTCTCTCTCTGCACAATATGCTGCTTAAAGGAGGTTGCAGACTCCTTTGCCTAACCTCATCATTAGTTACAAAGTTAAACCACCTAATACCCAAGATACTGCGTAAGCATCTAGAATCAAAAGCATCTAGTTTCCTGTTATCTTGTTTACACAGCGTCCAAGTTTCACTACCATAACTAACCCTAGAAAGAACCAAACTATTATACAGTCTAATTTTAGTCTTTAGGTGTATACGCCTATTTCTCCACAATCTCCATAGATTCTTAAAAGTCCCGGCAGCAATACCTATTCGTCTGTTAATCTCATGCCGCACATCACCAGTATCAGTTACATAGCTCCCAAGATAATTAAACTGTGACACCTGCTCAAGACTGCAACCATTCAGATTAACTGAATCACAACCTGCCTGACCAATTTTCATCACTTTAGTTTTCTCTCTGTTTATAACCAAACCTACTGTACTCCCAGTCTCATCAACAGTTCGAATGAAAGAGTTCGTCTCATCAACATCATTTGCCAAAAGGGCTAAATCATCAGCATAATCTAAATCAGAAATTTTCGTATCTCCAGCCCATTTAAGGCCAAAAGCTTTCCCTTGAAGTGAATTTCGCATAACATAATCAACAACCAAACTAAAGAGAAAAGGAGACAAAATGCACCCTTGTCGAACACCAGAAGTAATGCTAAACCAATTGCTACAAGACTTACCAACTCTCACACATGACTCAGTGTTATTATAGAGAGCTTTCATTATGTTAACTAACTTGTCTGGTATACCATATGATCTCACAATCAACCACAAATTATGACGATCAACAGAGTCGAAAGCCTTTTTGAAATCAACAAGGCTAGCAACCAAAGGTTTCTGAAACTCTAAACATTTCTCAAGAATCTGCCTAAGTGAAAATATCTGATCTACACATCCCCTACCACTTCTGAATCCACATTGCTCATCACGCAATTGCCTGTCAACCAGATTCTTAATTCTATTAAGCCCAATCATGGAAAGAACTTTACCTGGAACAGAGAGTAGGCTGATACCCCTATAGTTATCACAAGAACTGCGATCACCTTTTTTGAAAATAGGGATAATAATAGCTCTGGTAAAATCTTTAGGAACCATGCCTTTATCATAAAAGTTATTCAAAATTTCAGTCATCCAAGTGATAACCAAAACATTCCCAGCTCTGAGCATTTCTGTAGTAATTTCATCTACCCCTGGGGATTTATGAAGTTTCAGTTTAGAGATAGCCAAACTAACTTCAGATTGTGTTATAGGGCCAACATTAAAGCTGCCAATGCATCTATCATCATTACAAACAATGGGAGTAGAACTAACCACATTGTTTAGAACATCACTGAAATGCTCAGCCCACCTAGCCATGAGAGAATCCTCACCTTCTATAACCTTACCTTGTTTATCCTTCAATCCCTGTATGCCTGTCCGTTTTCTACCACATAAAACATTAACTATCTGGTACAGCTCTCTGCTGTTGTGCTGCCTAACCGCTTCCTCAGCTTTGTCAGCCAAGCTATCAAGCCAAAGATTTTTATCAGTAGCTAACTGATCCTTTACACGTTTATTAAGCTCTCTGTAATCTTTTCTATTAGGACTAGTAGGGTACTGATTAAGGACATTCCTGCAATTCCTTCTTTCTGAAATAAGCTCAATTGCCTTGTCACTTAAATAATTCTGCCTCCTCTGCTCCTTTTTTCTTAAAAGAGTACTGTTAGTTTCCAAAAAAGCCTGTTTAAAATGGCCCCATTCTTCCTCAACTTCAGTATTAAGCAAACCATGACCGTCATAATGACTAAGTAACCTATCATAGTAAGCTTTAGCTATAACTGGGTCATTCAGAGCTTCAGTATTAAAGGTAAATTTTTTAACTCTAGCACAACACTTTTTAAGTTTAAGTTGCAAGACACTTTTAACAAGGTAATGGTCAGATCCAATTTCAGCTCCCCTATATGCCCTGGTATTTCTAACAGAACTAGCCCATTTGCTGTTAATTAATATATAATCAATCATATTCCTATGCAGCCCATCAGGTGAAACCCATGTGTATTTATGTATGTCGCGGTGTTTGTAATATGTGTTAGTTATTCTGAAACCATTGAGTTTACTTACCTGTAGGAGACTTTGCCCATTGCCATTGCAGCTACCAATACCAAAAGGACCTATTACTCCTCCCCAAAGGTCAGAGTCGGTACCAACTTTGGCATTGAAGTCACCAAGAACAAGGGTAATATCTCCTTTCTTGACAGAATTCAAAATGTCCTGAAGTTGTCCGTAAAACCTATCCTTCTCATCCTCATCAGCATCCTCAGTGGGGGCATAACAGCAGATAACATTCAAGTTTTTAATGCTTGTCTGAAATTTTGCTGTAAGAAACCTTTCATTAATGCACTCATATCCTAGAAGAGCATCACTAGCATGTCTGCTGAGCAGCAGACCCACGCCTTGGTGATGCTTTCCATCCTCCCTCCCTGTAAAGAGAAATTTAAATATATTTTTAAGTATCTCACCTTTACCTGTCCATCTGGTCTCTTGCAAGCCTAGAATATCTAGGTTATAGCGCTGGAATTCCTGCATGAGGACATCAAGAGAATAATCTCTATGTAATGTCCTCACGTTCCACGTTCCTGCAGAAAGAAAATGATTAGTAGGATTTTTAAAGAAATTAGGTTTATTGAGATTGGTAGGGCCAACAATATCAAACAGCCCCCTGATCGCAGGCATGGGGCAAAGACCCGTTCCTCCTCCGCTAAAGGCTGAAGTCACCGATGCTGGTAGGAACTTCAGGCACCACCTTTTCAAGTGGACTTTTTCAAGAGCCACATGGCCTGCCTGAGACGCATTACTCCAGTTTAGGCTTGACGATGCCCAACTAGCTAAGTGAGGTTCAGGTGCCTGCGATGGTCTCTGATTAGGATTATCCACCAGCTGATATAAGGTATCCCATGCTCTGTTCACTTAGAGCTGACAACCCAGAAGCAAACAGAAAACACAGTGGCAGATTCTCCCTTAACAGAGAGGCCCACCAGTGCAGCAAGTCCAGGATCCATAATCAAGCTCAAATCCATAAACAAGTCCAGTCTAGTAGGTATAAATGGTCAGCACCAGGACCCTGTGAAGTTGACCACTCCTCAGCAGGGTTGAAAAAAAAGAAAAAAGTTGCCGTAGATGACCAGATCAGCAGGCCATGCTGAACTGGCAGCCCTCCCCTTCCGTTCCCTTCCAAAAGAGAGTATCTCTTTTGAAAGGTACTAACGGCCTGCACCACGAGAAGGCGGGGTCGGACATTAGGTGCTAGACCTGGCCGGTTCTGTGCATCATTACTAGGGATTGGTACACAGCTCTCCTTCCAGTTTACGCCTAGCTACCATTTACAGGTTTTTGTTGGAATGGTACTAATGAAATAGAATTCGCATTTTTCAAATACTTTGTTTTAATTTATATAGTTAGAGATAACTTAATATGGAAACGGCAAAACTTTTAATGAATGTAACAAATGATCTGTTTATGTTTGAAATTTCTGTGGACTGACAAAAACAATTAGCTTTTATCATAGGGGTGTGAGAAAAGCAACGTTTTAAATTTAAGAAATAAAAATAGATATTTTTATGTTGTAAAATTACTAATAAAATACTACTATTTTCATTTTCCTCATTAGCTCAAATTAAAACTTTTAAGGGTGAAAACATAAGTAAATGAAAAACTTCATTTCTTTTGAAAACGAGATTCCCAAATGCGCCAGAGGCGATATACGTTCTTATAGTTTTATACCAATGTTTATAATTATATTCTTTTTTAGTACTATCAGATATTTGAAACTGTATCATACCCAGAAATTTGTGATGGAGAGGGGTTGACAAGATTGAACCTAATGTGGGTGTGCTACATGTTTGACGCACTCAAGTCTCTGATTTAGGGAACTTTGAAAATACGCTACTCAAGCCTTCAATGAAGGGGTGGGGGAGACGCTAGAATCTTCCATAAGGATGAATTAAACACATTTTTTTTCGGCTCCAGAAACTATAAACCTTATGGTAGTGGCTGAATAAGAAAAACTACGAAATTGAAAAATATTCTTACAAAGAATAGTGTGCTTATGCAGCAACTTGGTCAGTGTATAGGCAGGATGACGACCCAAGTGGATCGTGCTTAACAAAAGAAAAGGTGGCAGAGGCGGAAATAAGAGGGCCATGGCTTCCCCTTTGAGAGCTTACTCAATGAAATTTTAATATATTTTACTTTGTGCAATCTATATTATTATTGTAATTTTTAAGTTTACTTTTTTTTAACATCTCTACGTTATTTGGTGTATTTTCCGCTCTATCTGGATGAATTAAAATAATCTATTGTCGTTGGTTATATCAAGATTACTATGATATGTCATGGTGGAGACTATAGGAAATATAGTTCAGTTGCTAACCCTGATTGGCTGAAGCTGATGAACTAATGTGGTACAATTGAATTCGTCAAATTTATTCGTTTCTTGTGAGGTTTATTTTTAGTAGAGGAGGGAAGTTAAACAAGTAAAGTTATCCTAAAAATTATTAAAGATGTTATTATGAAAAGTATAATAAACAATTTAATTTTTTGTCAATTTAATTTTCATCTTTATGGCCTCTCCCTTGTATATTTTTTAGATCCGCCCTTGAACGGAGGTGACAAAAAATAATAAATATATATTACACCTGGAGTACAACCAGTTTTTTCTTTTCTTTTTTTGGGAGGGGGCAGGCTTTTGACACAGTAAAAGTTCTGTTATTTCGCTATTGATTTCACCGGCCAAAGTCTGTTGACAGTCGAACTTTGTACAGGTACTACTAAGTGTTGAAACTACGCTTCTCAGCTTTCCCTCAAGACAATATTGCAAACTTCATAGAGGTAAATCTGAAGATTGTGGTCACTAAATTTTTCCATTTTAACAGTAATTTTTTTCAGCAGGATTTTAAATAATGTATTTACTTGCGTAATGTTGCTCTTCTCCATGGTTATTTTACTCTAAAATGTTTTTAAAAGTTTCATCACGGAGAGAAATTTCTTTCTTATATTATTAGGGTGTCCGTAAAAAGTTTGCATTTGTGCATTATGTTTTTTTTTTTGTGTTGCTAATTTGCATTAGGTTGCCAATATTGCAGATCGTATAAAAGCTCGAAATACAGGTAGCAAATGTACTTTACAATGCCTCAAAACAAATATAATTAAATCAAAATATCGGTACTAATATATGGAGTATATCACAGCAATATTAAACCATTAATTACAACTCAAAATAGAATAATTAGATGCATTTTAAGGAAAAGATGATATGATAGTGTTAGACACTTTTATGGTGAATTGCATATATTATCTTAAAGAAAATTATACATATACAATATTATTATATATCTTAAAAAGCATTGGATTGAAAGTGATATTGGACATATAAATTATAATACAAGAATAGCTCAACATGTTAATCTTACTTTACCTCTTCCTAAAAAAACCATCATACAAAAACATTATATATATTTAGCACCAAAAATATTTAATAATTTACCAGGTAATCTTAAAGATGAAATAAACTTTCACTCTTTTAAAAATAAGTTGAAAAATCTGGATTTTTGAATATGATGATACTGAAAAACTTCTTTAAAATTGTTAATAATCGTTATTTTGGTAGTTATAGATTTTGTTTTTGAATTTCTGTCTTCATTATTTTGAATATAGAATAAAAATTGATATCAGATCTACAAATTTTGTATTAAATTGTTGCCTTTTTCATAATGTTTTACCATATTGTACAAACCCACATGTGAGTTATTTGAACTCTTGTGGTTATTTTTAATGTTTCTATTGTTAAATACATAATTTTCGAAAATATATTGTGCAAAATTCTTTATATGAAATGTAACTTGTCTACACAATAGGAATAAAGGTCTATGTCTATGTCTAATAACTGATATACTGATAACTGATACTTTAAAAAAATTGACAACCTAATAATAGACAACCATTACAAAAGACACTAATCAAAAGGATTCCGAACCACAATAAAATAAAAGGCAATGAAATCACCAGTGAAGTGGCAAATGAAGCACATAACATGGAATAAAAGACAAAGACACCGATTTGCAGAGAATACATTAAGAGAAAATGCCAACAATATGTAGCTGGAAACCTCAGAAACTATATCTTAGCAGAAGGAAACATAAATAGCAACCAACAAATGAAAATAACACAGGAAGTCAATAAAAATAACACTATCCCTAGAACAGATAATGCTAAATCAAATACTTTTCTCTGCAAAATAAAAAAATTCCGAATCCAAACTGTCATAAATACTATCAACTTGAAACCGTTGAACATGTCCTTATGGAATATTCAGCAATAGAAGAACAGCGTCAAATTTTTAAAAAGAAATACCAGCATAAAACTACAGAAGAATTCAACATTAAAAACATACTGCACCATCCTAATATTAAATTTAGACTTAACATTTAGAAGCTTATACTGGAACTTATTTTGTCAAAATATATGACAAAATATGATAAAATCAACCAAAAAACACGTAAGAACAAAAAAAGCGACACCCAAGAGTAAAAATGATATAAGAAAAGTTATAGCGCGGCGAAATACAAGTCCAGAATGTAAATAACTGAAAAGCCACTCCTACCAAACTTTCTACCTCATCAGAAGGCCAGTCTATGGACGAAAATTTACATTCTACAGGAAGGGGACCTAAAACCGCTACTCCACACAACAAACGAACAAAAAGTAATGTTCATAGGCTTGCAAAACATAAACCTATAGTGCTACCGGAATTCAACATTAAAAACATACTGCACCATCCTAATATTAAATTTATACTTAATTATATATTAAATTTAGACTAATTTAATTAGACTACCTCATCAGAAGGCCAGTCTATGGGCGAAAATTTACATTTTACAGGAAGGGGACCTAAAACCGCTACTCCACACAACAAACGAACAAAAAGTAATGTTCATAGGCTTGCAAAACATAAACCTATAGTGCTACCGGAATTCAACATTAAAAACATACTGCACCATCCTAATATTAAATTTATACTTAATTATATATTAAATTTAGACTAATTTAATTAGACTACCTCATTCAGAAGGCCAGTCTATGGGCGAAAATTTACATTCTACAGGAAGGGGACCTAAAACCGCTACTCCACACAACAAACGAACAAAAAGTAATGTTCATAGGCTTGCAAAACATAAACCTATAGTGCTACCGGAATTCAACATTAAAAACATACTGCACCATCCTAATATTAAATTTATACTTAATTATATATTAAATTTAGACTAATTTAATTAGACTACCTTATCAGAAGGCCAGTCTATGGGCGAAAATTTACATTTTACAGGAAGGGGACCTAAAACCGCTACTCCACACAACAAACGAACAAAAGGTAAACTTCATAGGCTTGCAAAACATGAACCTGTAGTGCTACCGGAAAAGAAAGTAACAACCATAAACGGAACTATATACATGCTCAAAATAAAAAAATAAAAGCTATATAAATCAAGGAACTCTTCAAATATAACAAAAATACAGCCATCCAAACACGAACTTTTGTGCCATAGAAGAGGAAAAAGCCAATTTCGACCCCCCCCCCCCCCACCCCGGACTTTCCTTTCTTGTTTTTCTCACTTTTTCTTTGCACGGCCTAGGCACCAGAAAAAACAGCCAACGATAACATAGGGAAGAAAAAAAAATCCTTTAAACAATAATTATAAAAGATCCCAAAATAGACCAGACTGACGGTCATAGTGACACTACTGCCCGTTCTGACGGAAAAGCTGACCATAAAATGAGCTATCCAAAAGCATGAGGAACTGTTAATTACTAGCAAGATGAACTTTCTACATTACTCAAGCTAGAACAGAGAATAACGCCAGAAAAGTCTTAAAAACTAATAATTGGAACAATAAGTGACCACCATCAACTAACGACCCATACAAGTAAAACAAAATAGAGGGATCAGTCGCCTCAACGTTCGTTTACATAGGAGGATTTAGAAAAAAAAAGACCCGGTTCATGTATAGTACACGTGTTTCGAAACGTGAATTGAACGTTTATCACACACTGTACAAAATGGCAACGAAGTTTGAAATCTTGTCTCTATTGCGCCATTACTGGAAGCAAGGGTTTAAAGCGGCTGAAGCAGTCCGAAAAATAAATGAAGTTGAAGACGTTGCGGTCATTCGGACAGCGAAAATCTGGTTCAAGAAGTTCGCGGCTAGCGTTATGAGCTTGGAGAGAAAGAAAGGTTCGGGAACATCCTGTGTGGTTGATTCCCTGCTCGCGGCTGTTCAAGCAAATACGCCAATTGTCAGTCGAACTGGGAGTTTCCAAATCCACCATTGCTGATTACCTGCATTAGCTCGGAAAAGTCTACCGATGATGGCGCGGGTGAGTACCGCCATTAGGACACAAATGAAGCTTTACGAACTTGACGGAATCGAGCTCCTGCCACACCCAACGTACAACCAAGACCTAGCCCCTTCTGATTATCACCTGTTTCAGGATATGGCACATTTTTTCCAAGGTACGCACTTCGCTGATTCGGACGAGGTCGAGCGTGGGTGTCAAGAGTTCTTCACCTCTAGCTTGGCTACTGATCTAAGGGACCTGGGTTCGAGTCCCGGGTAAGGCAGGAATGTGTGTGTCGTTTTTCTACTGAGGTCCTGCCATCCTCACATACCTTCTACTATGGCATATAAACTGACAGGCTCCTGTCAGACCTGGGGGCGGGGGTGGCTCAGTCGGTAGCGCTCCAGGCTCGTAATCTGTAGTTCCCAGGTTCGAATCCCAGCTGGGTCAGCGTTGAGATTTATCTCCGCAAAATTCCCCGCCCTTCCCACGGTCAGTAGGGGACACCGATGGGCTTGGAAAAGCCGCGTCGGATGGAACGTTAAGCCGTGGCCCCGTGTGCGGGAGAGCCATACCCTGTGCACGTTAAAGAACACGGTGGATGGCCTTGACGGGAGGCTACCATCTGTCTCCCAACAGCTGTTCCAGTGGGAGTTTTCCAGCTTCTCTGAGCCTTCGGGGTCCATGTGACCTGGCCATTTAGCCCATGGTGTGTAAAAAAGTGCAGCTCAGAGTAAAACCCAACTCAAATCCTGTCAGACCTCTGTGGCAAGCAGCTGCTTGAGGGGGTATTTATTTTTATTTTTTTTAAGCCGAAGGCATGGAACCCTGCCAGGATCGAACACCTTGGAAAAAGATGGGTACAAACTCTTGAACATGATGGTGCATACTTTGAAATATAAGCTTTGAGTGTTACAAGGTTCTGAGTAAGTATATTTCTATACCATAAACGATTTTTTTTTTTACCGAACACCCCAATATTACAGCGTGAAATCACAGGTTTGTAAAATTCCGGAAGCTTGTGTCTTGTTTCCACCAGCAAAAGTAGTCCATAAACATTACCAGTGTTTTTTTTATAAGGTTTGAGATCTAGACGAAGCTATGTAGGTGCATCACCCATGCAAACCATATGAAAATAGATTGACATGCAGGACACTTAAGCAAATATTGGACACATTGACTGGACATAGTTATCCATTAACTGACCATTGTTATAACTGATATACTAACACATTTTTTCCATTCATTTTTTCCATTCAAATATGACATTTTTTCCATTCAAATAAGTTGGGGCTCGGGCCCAGACTAATTCAAATTTCAAATATTTCCTCTAACTGCGGGAAAAAAAATAAGTAAAAATATATTAAAAAAATTATTATTATATCCACCTTTACGACTATTGCAACACGACGAAACGAAACACATGGAAGAAAGGAACACAAAAATTCAGCTAAAACAACATTACGAAAAAATGGATGGCCCCTGAAGTTAGGGCATCCATTGGTAGCATCCGGAAGCCTCTGTCTTATTACCGCCAGCAAAAGTAGTCCATAAACATTACCAGTGGTTTTTTTGTAAGGTTGGAGATCTCTTTAGCAATCATTTTTCGTTCTTTATACTTTTTTCAGTAAAAAAATATTGGAATGCAATTCAAGTGTATTCTGACACAATAAAATCCATTCTAGCGAAAGTAAATTTTGTCGCTTAAAAGTTAAATAAACCGACCTCCTGTCTCGTAACTGCTTTCAAGGACGCGCTCTGACGTCACGAGGGATCTGAAACGCATGCGACTTGAATCGTGAAAGAAATCGTCTGCTGACAGTGAGATTACTGAAGTATAAAATGGCTTCAAACCTGACTGGAACTTTGCAATTTGTATTACTTTGTTTCCTCGTTTCGTCCACATTGCCCGTGTCAGCATATGATGATGACGAGAATGAAAAACGAGGTAAGTTTGATGCTTCATTGCATGCGCATTTGCTTCCTAAGCTCAAGGACGACAACTAATTCAAAAATAGCGACTAGGCAACAGACACAAGAGGTGTGTCAGCAGAAGTTTCTACGTGATCCAGTGAAGTTATTCAGCCCAGATTTTCTGTAGAGTATAACATTATGTAAAGAAAATAAGGTTTAAAAAGGGGTGGTGCTTAATGTTTTGAAACTTTTTGCATTTTTCGGAAATTGCGAAAATCGAAAAGTGACTCATTATAAAGTATAACGTAGTTTTTCCTGAAGGTATGCTCTATCAATGCTGTTTTAAAGAGGATTGACAAAAGGTTTCTTTGGTGGGAGAATTTAACAGGCTTACAAAGCAAAGTAAAATTCATTTAAACATAAATGTACCTAGAAAACTTTCTTGGGAATGGACACATACAAATACATACGAAAAAAACGGGTATTTAGGATTCGGATCATTTGCTTTATTATTCGCATGATCGAGCCTGCGATACATGACTGCGATGAACGATAGTTAGTTGTGAAGTGGATCAAAATGAAGACGACTTGGTGTACCATCTTCCCTATGCTTTTTGTAGTAGTCAGGAGCAAAGGGAAAGTATCTGTGTCGAGGTTGATGATGTCCAGGGTTTCTCAACTTTCTCATTATAAATGCCTTTTCACGTGTGACTTCATATTATGAAAAAATGTACTTTTTGCTTTCAGTGTCCCGATGGCTTAGTTGTTAACGTACTAGGTTGCCAATCATAGGAATTTGGGTTCGAGTCTCCAATAAGGCATGGATTTTTTGTACTTTCTTTCTGCAGAGATCTCGTTTCCTCATAGAACTTCTTTATGCCGTATTATACTGACAGATATTGTCCTCAAACAGAGGCTTGAGGGATATTTTATTATTGCTATTCACAAATTTCGTTTTAATTTCGACACGTGTTAAATAATATTTTAAGGAGCCCCCTATGAGTCCGGATTGCGTATTTAACAGGCTTTGAAATAAATATGATAATTTATGCAAACGGAAGAAACAGGTATATAAAATAAGGGTTGGACTCTAGGAATGTTTTCAGTGGAGGTGGGAGGCAAAAAACAAATCATTGTTTCAGGACAGAAATATTTAGGTCGAACTGTTCATTAATGAGCGCAATTGCGAATACAGCACTCATGCTTTTGCATCATATCATAATACAATTAAGAATGCCCGAAAACAAAACGAAAAGTGTAAACTAAAATCAAGGTTATATTTTGTTAAAGAAAAACAATAACTTTTGGTACACTTGATATTTAACAAATTTTATCGGCAGGAGGAGGGACCATCGGCAAAGCAGCCAATGTCCCTCTACCCCCCTCCCGATGTTCATGAGATTTGGTAAGATTCAACTTTTGCTTTTGCATAAAATTTGAGATTGATACCGAAGAATGTGATAGATGTAATTAACTGTTTTATATACTGCTCACAAAAATTAGCGGATATATTATCGCTTCATTTTGAAATATCCCCTAATTTTTGTGAGCAGTATATTTTGGGAAGTGTGTATTTTAGAAATAAATGTTAAACGATTTTGTTATGAACATTTACGTTTCTCCAATCAGGATGTAAAATACTATTCCCTCAAGCAGCTGCTTGACACAGAGGTCTGACAGTTTAATACGCCATAGTAAGGATGGCGGGTGCTCAGCAGATAAACAACATTAATACCCATTGTTTACCCGCGGCTCAGAACCCAGGTCTCGCAGATCAGCAGCCAAGCGCGCTAACCACTCGGCCACGAGACGTAACGTTTAAGAAATAATAATGTGTTGATTTCTGCTGGCATCTTAAGTGAACTTATTCTGCCCTCCCACGTACTTAAAGAAATTCTTGCCTTAGCAATAGCTTATCTTGGAAAAGAACAGAGCAGTTCCCAGCACTTTTGGAGCCCTGGGCAAGAAAATTATTTGGCGTCTCCACTTCTCTTGGAATTTAATGAATGGAAAAAATTACATACCCGCAAGTTTAAATTTAGTTCATTTTAACAAAAATTGCATAATACATTATGTAATTGTCATTTTCATTGTATTTTTAATGCACTTGTCTGTATTTCATTTCATTTCCTTTTTAAAACTTTTTTCTTTTTGTTCCTTTTCAATAAGGATTTTATTTATATAAAAAACTACACTGCTATATAATTAAAGAAAACGAGATAATAGTTTCACCTTTTCTGTCTGCTGTCCGTCTGTAGACATCGAACTTTTTTGTTTATAGAGATAAAAATTATTTTTGCATTGCATAGGTGTTAATGAAATATTACAATCTGCAATTTCCGAATCCCCCCTGAAGCTATAATTACGTCCTCTAGAGGTGGAAAAATTTGAAAATTCCAAAATTTCAAAAGAATGTTGCAAACGATGTATTTATGCTAGAAATCTAAAATTTTGGTGGTGGAATGTGAAAGTCACGAAATTTTCCTTGCCGACAATGAATTGGCGCTTTTAGACGCAGGAGGCGGGGAAACAGAACTTGTTTTTTGTTTTAGCAGATAATTGCTTGCATTTAGAGATTAATTAAATATTATTTTTTGAGGGGTTAGATAGAGATTGATAATTCGCACTTTCGGAATCTTTCGAACACTATATAATTACACCCTCTAAATGGTATAAAAATTTGAAAATTCCTAAATTTCAAACGAATATTGCAAACGATGTATATATATACTATAAATTTGAAATTTTGGTGGTGGAATGTGAACGTCATAAAGTTTCTATTGGAATCAATGAAATTGATAATTAAAAAATTGTGTTTTAGTTGGATTGGCACTAAAGAAATATTATAATTCGCATTTTTTTCAAATACTTAGTAGTTTTATTACATTGTTATGAATTTAACGGAAGGAAACTGAGAGTGAATTCAAAAATAATGATTAGTAACAATTATAATTCTAAAATAATGTAATTTTTTTTGCAAAAGTGTAAATGAAAACATTTATACAAACTAAATTCAACCAACGCAAATCTTATTCAGTATAAAAATAAACCTTAAGTAGAAAGTTTAAACTTTTTACTATTCCTACAAAGAGATGATGTTTCCTCTATAACTCTTGCTATATCTACTGCAAGCATAAAATAAGGCTTTTTACATCATTTAATAAGTGGCACAATCATATCTGTGAACAAACCTGCAATCTATAAAGAATAACCTTACCAGTTCGTAAACAAACTAAACATAGTTAAACATAGCTATATACATATTATTATATAATTGATGAACTCTTCCTACAGAAAAGCCGAGATCAACTCTGCTTGTTCAAATAACATATAACCTCCTCAGCCACATCTTCAAGTGTCCTAAGCATCCTCCTTTTTCTTACCAGTCCACTAACAGGATCAACACAAATAAACTTATTTAACCTCCCACGCACACACACCAAATAAAAACATTTCTTCTTTATGCTATAGTGCACAGACTAAAACAAACTACGTTTTCCTTTACACAAATTCTTCCTAAATAAAACTCTCTTATTCTTTGTTTTTAAGTTAAGTTCGTTCGAAGTGGTTGGTGACGTAATTCTCACGCTGTAGTCACGCGAGCATCAAGACGAAATGTCATATCACGGTTTCATTATTGCTCGTTCATCTGTCGTAACAATATATTGTTACAGATCACTAAACACGGAAACGACAGAGATGTTAACGACTCTTGCAAATAACAAGAATATGATAAAACAATTGAAATTTAAGTGGTAGCTTTTCAAAGGTTACTCCACTGACAGCAATAATCTGCCCACTTTTCTAAGAGAGGTCTGGGAAATGCACCTTTTAAAATTTAGGAAATAAAAGACATACTTTTTATATTATATAATTATTATTTGCATTTTCCGCATCATCCATTAACTCAAACTTTTAAGGAATGAAACAGCTGGTAAAGGAAAAACATGATTCTCTTTGAAAACGAGATTCTCATATGCGACAGAGGCGGACAGGCGTTCTTCTAGTTATATAGGTTAATAATTCTGTGTTGTTTTTATAAGATAAACATTGCTTTTATTCTGTTTTTATACAAAATGAAACAAAATAAAGTACAGCGGATTATTATAAAAATATTTTCTGCTATACATTAAAAAAGTAAATAAAATTTACATGATACAATGTTGTTTCATTTTACATATGCATATATAATTTGAATTACAAATTGAATTGGAAACAGTAGGACAAACAAAAAGGAATGACGATATATTTGAACAAAATCTACGTAAGTATCCTAAACCTACAAGAACAGCAAATTATCCCGAAATATCTCTGATTATAAAAGCGAACTCTTGAAGTCATATCCGCTTCATTTTTGTAACTGAAAAAAAAATGGCTAAAATTACGGACAAAGTGATAAAAAAATTATGATTTTATTTATTAAAATATTTTATCAGTTTCAAGTAGGAATACTATAAAACTTGAAATTATTATTGTAAAGTCTAATAAACAAAACAAAAAATTGCAGTGTTTATTATTTGTTAGGTCTTTCACGGAGCACTGGGCGACCGCCCCTGCCTTGCCCCAACCATGGGAGAGAACACCAAATCCAGTATCGACGAGGAAGTAAAATAAATCTACAAGCGTAATAAAATCTCAAAAGAAGTTCAAATGGAACTTCTTTTCATTACAAATTTAAAATGAAGTTATCTTTCGGCTTATGGAAAAGAGAAAACTACTTATAAACGCGGTTTTTATAGGGCAATAACCGCTCATTCTTAAAGCTCAGACAGAAATTTTTTCAATGAAACGTCGATTCTATATTTTTATCAACAACACGTGTAAGCCAGGAAAGGATATAGAAAAAGTTTAGGAGGGGTGGCGGGGAAGTGACTGCATTGACCTGGAAAGGATCTGAACATCTTTCTGGTATATGATGTTCTCCTCCATTTTACTGTTTGTTATTAGTTTCGCTTCTGTTCTTTCGTTCCTGTTGTTAACCCTTTTCAGTTCACTGTTGCCATCTGGCAACGTATTTTCAATAAAATATATAGAGTACTGTTATTATTAAATTTAGTCCATAAGATTGCTTATTATAAAAGCATGCAGATGACAACATATTTATTTTGACGTTAAATTTGAATTTGACGTTAAAAAGGCCATCATGTTAATATTATTAATATAATTATGTTAACATTTTTTTTCCTCCTTAAAAATTTAAATTGGGGCTGGAAAGGATTTTAGCGTTTTAGATCGAGCGCTGGCATACGTAGTAGCGGATTTCTGTTAAGGTAAGACTGCCATCTATTGAAGGAGAGGTTCAGCTATAGCTACGGTGACCATATTTTTTTGGAGAAAATAAAAGACAAATCAGAAATTGTTTCGTAATAAAAAAAGACAGGTTGCGTTTATTTGTTTCACTATTACTAAAAAGCTTTATAACATTTATTATAAAATATAAGCATTTGCATAGCATTTTAAACAATCATATTGCTTAAAAAATTTAATTTTGATAGTTCTCACAAGAATGAATTTTTTTTAATAAATCAGGTTTGTGTTTTAAAAATTCATAAAACTGTATACAATTCATGTCAAAGTTGCATTTGGTACAAATGCATGCTTTCAATGTTTCGATATTTAATTTGGTTTTTTCACTGGTCCACATATTGTTCGCTAATGAAAATACTCATCACTATACTACATTAAATCCAGGGAGACATAAGCAAAATTCAACGCTTTTTAAAATGTTTTTAAAAGATACGCGCTTATCTGTGAAATGTTTAAAATTTTCAACCCATCTACTGAGCGCCTTATTATTTTAATTCACAAAAAAAGGACAAAATGGCCATTTCAGAAAAAAAAAAAAAAAATCTAAAGTATAGAGCAGTGAAATAAAGGACTCTTAAATAAAGGACGTATGGTCCCCGTAGCTATAGCTCATGTGCAAAACAGCCATTCTCTGTGTACATTAAACGACACACTGGATGAACCTAAACTGAGGCTTTTATCTCTCTCCTAAGAGCTGTCTAGTGGATACCTTTACCGTACCTCTCGAGATATGGGAGTCTTTATGGACTAGCCATTTACACCATTTTGTGCTAAAAAGGTGTTCAGAGAATTACCTCCAGGGCCTTTCAGATATAAAACAACCCAACTCAAATCTTAAGACTATACTTTTAGAGAGACAACCATAGCACTCTAGTAAAAATTAAAAAAAAAAATACCCCCTCAAGCAGCTGCTTGCCACAGAGGTCTGACAGGAGCCTGTCAGTTTATATGCCACAGTAGAAGGTCTGTGAGGATGGCAGGACCTCAGCAGAAAAACGACACACACATCCATGCCTAATCCGGGGCTCGAACCCAGGTCCCTTAGATCAGTAGCCAAGCGTGCTAACCACTCGGCAACGGAAGGATGACAAATATTACTCTCTTTAAATTATTTTTTTTTACATTAATATTATTTCTATATCTTTTCTCCGATAATTTTTTTAAGTAATATAAACCATTTTCGTTGTTTTATTTTTTGAAATAAAAGGTAAGAAATACAGGGCTATTAGGTCTTAATCTGCCTTGGAGAGCACAGTGAAAGTCATATTTTCATCTGAATCCAAGGTTTCGAATTTTTGAATAATTAGCTTCGGTAGAGAGAAGAGATACACAGGATAGTTTATATTAGCTGGCAGATGATCCTGATGAGAATCCATCGTAGATCCCACTACCACTGTTGCCCAGCAAACTGCACAGCTGCATGAACCATTTCTCAACTTTCCCCAGGGAGATATTCGTCATCTTTTCTATTCGCTACCGCGACCTTTGGCCACTTGTATCACTTTTCACGGAGATAAAAATTATTTATTCATGCACATCGCATTTTTGTAATAAATACCGCTGATTTGATACACAAACTTAACAATTCCTTGTCTACGTTTCTATCTGTCACTCCACTAGTTTTGAGCTCAAAGCGAGCGCTCCATGTATTCAAGGCAATTTCAATGACTAGAAATATATATTAATGAACAGCAAATGGGCTAGTAGCAAAAGGCCGTAAAAGGAAGTTGGAATTGAGTCGTACAATTACCATATTAAAAGTGTCTTGTAATTAACAATTATGAAATGGGTTAAGGTTAAAAGAATTACTTTTAACGCTGAAGCTCTTAAAGACTCTAAAAGAGCAAAAGTTTACCAAGATAGGTTATTTAGTCATTATGACAATGTAGGTAGTTTACAATTCAGACTGAGGATGATTGGGGCCCATACACAGGATAGTTTATATTAGCTGGCAGATACACAGGATAGTTTATATTAGCTGGCAGATGATCCTGATGATAATCCATCGTAGCTGGTATATTGTTTAATAAAAAATAAAAATAAAAAAAATATTGTTTATGGAAATATAATAGAATATATTGTTTATGGCCTATTTTGTCATTTCTATATTCGCTGAGTTCTCGCCATCCTCACAGATTTCTGTGGCGCATAAACTGACACGTGTCAGTTTATGCGCCACAGAGGTCTGTGAAGATGCACAGAGTGGATCCACAGAAAACTGACAGGTGGCGCATAAACTGACAGGTGTCAGTTTATGGCCATAAAAAAGCGTCATAACTGTTGCTTGAGGAGATTTAAATTTTTTATATTTCTCCAAGTTTAAGAATAAAATGACGTGAAGGTTGCAGAGTACAAAGAGCGTCCCAAAACAACAGAATATTTTTAATGTAAATTGACAAAAATATTTAGAAGCAGCGCAAGTGTACCCAAGTAGTTTCATCACAACCGGGGAATCCCCCTTTGCACAGTGCTTTCCCCCCCTATGTCGCAATCGTCCACGTTGCCTTCTTGACTTGGACCCCCTATGTCGCAATCGACCGGAAATTGACCTGTGCTGGGCCACGTTGCCTTCTGAACTTTGACCCCTATGTTGCAATCAACAGGAAATTGACCCTGGCGTAGCAACTGTCGTGGTATTAATAATTCATAATTAATAATTCATAATTAAAAATTCCTCCCCCTTTTAACCCCTTGTGCTATCTAGTTTTTAACTCTAATTTTAAGTCCTCCTTCTCGAATAGTCTCGATTTTTCTTTATTTCAGACTCACCTTTTATTTTAAAACCTCGATTTTGCAAACCCCCCTGGATGACCTATATTTTAAGCCCTACCTATATTTTAAGTCATGGATTTTGCAAACCACATGGTTGACCTATATTTCAGACTCACCTTTTATTTTAAAACCTCGATTTTGCAAACCCCCTGGTTGACACACCTATATTTTAAGCTCCCCTTCTCGAATAGTCTCGATTTTTCTTTATTTCAGACTCACCTTTTATTTTAAAACCTCGATTTTGCAAATCCCCTGGTTGACCTATATTTTAAGCCCTACCTATATTTTAAGTCATGGATTTTGCAAACCACATGGTTGCCTATATTTCAGACTCACCTTTTATTTTAAAACCTCGATTTTGCAAACCCCCTGGTTGACACACCTATATTTTAAGCTCCCCTTCTCGAATAGCCTCGATTTTTCTTTATTTCAGACTCACCTTTTATTTTAAAACCTCGATTTTGCAAACCCCCTGGTTGACCTATATTTTAAGTTCTCCTTCTCGAATAGTCTCGTTTTTTCTTTATTTCAGACCCCCCAATGGTCGACTTATATTTTAAACCCTCCACTTGCAGACCCCCTGTTTGACCTATATTTTAAGCCCTAACTATATTTTAAGCCCCCTCCTTCCCTCGGACCGGCTGATGCAAGCCTCAGAATAATTGCACAGAAAAGGATGATACAAGTCTCAATTGTAAAAACACCTCCAAAAAGACCCCCCTGGTTGACCAACCTATATTTTAAGCCCTGGATTTTGCATACCTCCTGGTTGACATATATTTTAAGCCCTGGATTTTGTAGACCCTCCTGGCTGACCTATATTTTAAGCCCTACCTATATTTTAAGCCAACTCCTTCCCACGGATTACAAGTCTCAGAATAATTCCGCAGAAAAGGATGACACAAGTCTCAATTGTAAAATTCAACTCTCAAAGTTGTATTCTTATTAATTAAAACCCTTTCTATTAAAAGTTACCTCTATTAAAAATCTTTTGGTATTCATTTTGCCAGGACTGCTAAACGATTCCCTTTTATTAAAACTCAGGTATTTATTTTTTCCAACCCCGTTAATCGATCCCCGAGTAAATAAAAACTCTCACTCACCTTTATTAAAATCATCCAGCGCTCGTAATAAATCAGTTTAATCGGGGGAAAAAAAAAAATCATTCCATCGCTAGCGTACCTCCACGTTAATTTCGGGGAAAAGCCTCATCGGATCCAAGGTTCACGTATTTTACTAGAAGAATGCTTTTGTATACCTCCTGGTTGACATATATTTTAAGCCTTGGATTTTGCAGACCCTCCTGGTTGACCTATATTTTAAGCCCTACCTATATTTTAAGCCCCCTCCTTCCCTCGGATTACAAGTCTCAGAATAATTCCGCAGAAAAGGATGACACAAGTCTCAATTGTAAAAATCAACTCTCAAAGTTGTATTCTTATTAATTAAAACCCTTTCTATTAAAAGTTACCTCTATTAAAAATCTTTTGCTATTCATTTTGCCAGGACTGCTAAACGATTCCCTTTTATTAAAACTCCGGTATATATTTTTTCCAACCCGTTAATCGATCCCCTAGTAAATAAAAACTCTCACTTACCTTTATTAAAAATCATCCAGCGCTCGTAATAAATCAGTTTACTCTAGTTGCGTTTAATCGGAAAAAAAAAATCATTCCGTCGCTAGCGTACCTCCACGTTAATTTCGGGAAAAAGTCTCATCGGATCCAAGGTCCACGTATTTTACTAGAAGAATGACACAGTAACTGTTCCACAGAAAAAATAATAAAATTTGGTTTAAATTATTCGTAGGACTTGTATCTAAGATCTAGCTTTAGACGTTCACCAGCCTAAAAGTTTTCGAAGTCCGTTATCAGTGTATCGGAAATCGTACGTTTCCTGTTGATATCCTTCAGATCGTTTATCCGTGGGTAGCAACAACACTTTCGCCACATCACACGATATGGTGCAATCCTTTATAAGCTGGAAGGTCATAAGGTCAAATGTCCAGCGCTTCACTGTGTCTGCATTTGACACTGATAAGGTTTAAAAATAGATGTTTCCTAGAATCCACATTGCCTTCTCAGATTGGACTTTGACCCCTATGTCGCAACCGACCATATTTTAAGTCCTCTTCATAGACCCCATGGTTGACCTATATTTTAAGTCCCCTTCTCGAATTTTCTTGTTTTTCCCCTGTTTAACTCATATTTTAAGCCCTCCCCTCTTCATAGACCCAACTATTGATCCACCTATATTTTAAGCCCTCCCCTCTTTAAACCAGATCGGTTTTTGCGCATTTAATCGGTGTCATCCAACGTCCATACTATTTTTAGTACGTCTCCTGTATTTAAAAAAAAAAATATTGGCTTTCGTCGCCGTATTTGAACGCGCTACCTCAGTGCCGATAGCTGAAGCGTCATCGCCAGGGCGCGGATTTTTGCGGAGATAAATCTCAACTCTGGCCCTGCTATCCGCTCGACAATATTTGCTACTGGTAAAACGATTTCCTTCATTAAAAATAAAAACTAAAACTTGTGTTTGCAGCGAAAAATAGCCATCTTCACCCACACTTATGCGCTTATTCATGCGGTGCCCTGTGAACTAAAGAATCTTTCTCAAACCCAAACAGTATAACTTTCACGTAGGTTCTGATATCAAAGATCAAAGATAATGTGCTTTCCTGCAGTGAACCACCCCATAGGTTAAAAATCTTTCTCAAACCCTATCATACCGTGTTTTTTCACAGATGTGTTCCATGGGTAGTGATCGTTATTTCTATAGATTTAAATGTGAAACATAGAGTGCGTATCTCTTTGTATGAAATCGCTTATAATGAGACAATATTTCCTTTAAAAGTTAGAAGTTATTAGTATGAACTAAAAAAGTGGTGATGTATACACTATCTGATCGTTAAAATCAAATTTTAGCAAATTACTATATCGTTCTCTAGCTAGCGAGTCCAAAATTAGTGTGTCTTTGCTTTAAAAATAAATACACCTTCACGCAGCTAATTGCCGCAACAGTTACGGGATTTTTTCATACGACCCAGTAGAAGGGGGTGAGAGGATGTCGGGATCTTGGTAGGAAAACAACACAGACGTTCATGTCTTACTATGGATCTCAAACCTTGGCTTTGTTAGATCCGAAATAACTAACCTGCTGTCTATGAGATAGGTTAAAAATATTCTCATGCAGGAAAAATAACTAAACACACATGAAATCCTGTGTTAGATTGTAGTGAAACACCCTATCTTTGTCGAAAAACTTGTGTTTGCAGCGAAAAATAGCCATCTTCACCCGTACTTATGCATTTATTCATGTGGTGCCCCGTGAACTAAAGAATCTTTCTCAAACCCAAACAGTATAACTTTCATGTCGGTTCTGATATCAAAGATAATGTGCTTTCCTGCAGTGCAGCACCCCCCATGGACTAAAAATCTTTCTCAAACCCTATGGTAGCGTGTTTTTTCACAGATGTGTTCCATGGGTAGTGATCGTTATCTCTATAGATTGAGATGTGAAACATAGAGTGCGTATCTCTTTGTATGAAATCGCTTATAATGAGACAATGATATTCATCATCATCATCATCATCATCCTCAAGCAGCCATGGGCTACGGAGGTCCAACCAGACCGTGCAATTTAGTTCTCCAAGCAAGTCTATCCTGAGCTACATCTACTGCATCTGGCCACTGCACACCAATTCTAACAAGGTCCTGTTTGACATTGTATGAACTAAAAAAGTAGTGATGTATACACTATCTGATCGTTAAAATCAAACTTTAGCAAGTTAATATATTGTTCTCTAGCTAGCGAGTCCGAAATTAGTGTGTCTTTGCTTTAAAAATAAATACACCTTCACGCAGCTAATTGTCGCAACAGTTACAGGATTTTTTCATACGACCCAGTAGAAGGGGGTGAGAGGATGTCGGGATCTTGGTAGGAAAACAACACAGACGTTCATGTCTTACTATGGATCTCAAACCTTGGCTTTGTTAGATCCGAAGTAACTAATCTGCTGTCTATGAGATCATCATCATCATCATCCTCAAGCAGCCATGGGCTACGGAGGTCCAACCAAACCGTGCAATTTAGTTCTCCAAGCAAGTCTATCCTGAGCTACATCTACCGCATCTGGCCACTGCACACCAATTCTAACAAGGTCTTGTTTGACATTGTCTGCCCACCGCATCCTAGGTCTCCCTTTCTTTCTGAGGCCTTTAGGCACACTGTTCATAACCCTATTCGCCAATCTATAATTATTCATACGGGCAACATGGCCAAACCAACGGAGTCTCTCTCTGCACAATATGCTGCTTAAAGGAGGTTGCAAACTCCTTTGCCTAATCTCATCATTAGTTACAAAGTTGAACCACCTAATGCCCAAGATACTACGTAAGCATCTGGAATCAAAAGCATCTAGTTTCCTGTTATCTTGTTTACAAAGTGTCCAAGTTTCACTACCATAACTAACCCTAGAAAGAACCAAACTATTATACAGTCTAATTTTAGTCTTTAGGTGTATACGCCTATTTCTCCACACTCTCCATAGGTTCTTAAAAGTCCCAGCAGCAATCCCTATTCGTCTGTTAATCTCATGCCGCACATCACCATTATCTGTTACATAGCTCCCAAGATAATTAAACTGTGACACCTGCTCAAGACTGCAACCCTTCAGATTAACTGAATCACAGCCTGCCTGACCAATTTTCATCACTTTAGTTTTCTCTCTGTTTATAACCAAACCTACTCTACTACCAGTCTCATCAACAGCTCGAATGAAAGAGTTCATCTCATCAACATCAGTTGCCAAAAGGGCTAAATCATCAGCATAATCTAAATCAGAAATTTTCGTATCTCCAGCCCATTTAAGGCCAAAATCTTTCCCTTGAAGTGAATTTCGCATAACATAATCAATAACCAAGCTAAAAAGAAAAGGAGACAAAATGCACCCTTGTCGAACACCAGAAGTAATGCTAAACCAATTGCTACAAGCCTTACCAACTCTCACACACGACTCAGTGTTATTATAGAGAGCTTTCATAATGTTAACTAACTTGTCTGGTATACCATATGATCTCACAATCAACCACAAATTATGACGATCAACAGAGTCAAAAGCCTTTTTGAAATCAACAAAGCTAGCAACCAAAGGTTTCTGAAACTCTAAACATTTCTCAAGAATCTGCCTAAGTGAAAATATCTGATCCACACATCCCCTACCACTTCTGAATCCACATTGCTCATCACGCAATTGACTGTCAACCAGATTCTTAATTCTATTAAGCACAATCATGGAAAGAACTTTACCTGGAACAGAGAGTAGGCTGATACCCCTATAGTTATCACAAGAACTGCGATCACCTTTTTTGAAAATAGGGATAACAATAGCTCTGGTAAAATCCTTAGGAACCATGCCTTTATCATAAAAGATATTCAGAATTTCAGTCATCCAAGTGGTAACCGAAACATTCCCAGCTCTAAGCATTTCCGTAGTAATTTCATCTACCCCTGGGGATTTATGAAGTTTAAGTTTAGAAACAGCCAAAATAACTTCAGATTGTGTTATAGGACCAACATTAAAGCCACCAATGCATCTATCATCATTGCAAACAATGGGAGTAGAACTAACTACATTGTTTAGAACATCACTGAAATGCTCAGCCCACCTAGCCATGACAGAATCCTCCCCTTCTATAACCTTACCTTGTTTATCCTTCAATCCTTGTATGCCTGTCCGTTTTCTACCACACAAAACATTAACTATCTGGTACAGCTCTCTGCTGTTGTGCTGTCTAACTGCTTCCTCGGCTTTGTCAGCCAAACCATCAAGCCAAAGATTTTTATCAGCAGCTAACTGATCCTTTACAAGTTTATTAAGGTCTCTGTAATGCTTTCTATTAGGACTAGTAGGGTACTGATTAAGGGCATTCCTGCAGTTCTTTCTTTCCGAAATAAGCTCAAGTGCCTTATCACTCAGATAATTTTGCCTCTTCTGCTCCTTTTTTCCTAAAAGAGTACTGTTAGTGTCCAAAAAAGCCTGTTTAAAATGATCCCATTCTTCCTCAACTTCAGTAGTAAGCAAACCATGACTGTCATAATGACTAAGTAACCTATCATGGTAAGCTTTGGCTATAACTGGATCTTTCAGAGCTTCAGTATTAAAAGTAAATTTTTTAACCCTAGCACAACACTTTTTAAGTTTAAGTTGCAACACACTTTTAACAAGGTAATGGTCAGATCCAATTTCAGCTCCCCTATATGCCCTGGTATTCCTAACAGAACTAGCCCATTTGCTGTTAATTAATATGTAATCAATCATATTCTTATGCAGCCCATCAGGTGAAACCCATGTGTACTTATGTATGTCGCGGTGTTTGTAATAAGTGTTAGTTATTCTGAATCCATTGAGTTTACTTACCTGTAGGAGACGTTGCCCATTGCCATTGCAGCTACCAATACCAAAAGGGCCTATTACTCCTCCCCAAAGGTCAGAGTCAGTACCAACTTTGGCATTGAAGTCACCAAGAACAAGGGTAATATCTCCTTTCTTGACAGAATTCAAAATATCCTGAAGTTGTTCATAAAACCTATCCTTCTCATCCTCATCGGCATCCTCAGTGGGGGCATAACAGCAGATAACATTCAAGTCTTTAACGCTTGTCTGAAATTTTGCTGTAATAAACCTTTCATTAATGCACTCATATCCTAGAAGAGCATCGCTAGCGTGTCTGCTGAGAAGCAGACCCACGCCTTGGTGATGCTTATTGTCGTCCCTCCCTGAAAAGAGAAATTTAAGATTATTTTTAAGAATCTGACCTTTATCAGTCCATCTGGTCTCTTGCAAGCCAAGAATATCTAAATTGTAACGGTGGAATTCTTGTGTGAGGACATCAAGAGAAAAAGCTCTGTGCAGAGTCCTCACATTCCAACTACCTATGGAGAGAAAATGGTTAGTGGGATGTTTAAAGAAACTATGTTTATTGTGAGAGGGAATGCCGACAATATCAAACAGCCCCCTAATCGCAGACATGGGGCAAAGACCCGTTCCCCCACTACTAAAGGCTAAAGCCATCTACACTGGAAGACTTCCTCCAATGTAGAATTTGACGATGCCAATAGAAGCAAAGAGTTCAGGTGCCTGCGATGACTTCTGCTCAGGATTATCCCCCAGCTGATAAACATATCCTGTGAATCTATTCACTTGGGGCTGTCAACCCACAAACAAAAAGAAAACACAGCGGAAGATTTTCCCTCCACAGAAGCCCACCAGTGCAGCAAAATCAGGATCCATAATCAAGCTCAGAGCCATATATCTGTCCAGTCCAGTAGGTTTATATGGTCAGCACCAGGACCCTGTGTGGTTGACCACTCCTCAGCAGGGTAGAAAAAAAAGAAAAGTAGCCATAGTTGTCCAGATCAGTAGGCCACACTAATCTGGCAGCCCTCCCCTTCCGTTCACTTCCACAAGAGAGTATCTCTTTTGAAAGTTACTAACGGTCCGCACCACGAGAAGGCGGGGTTGGACATTAGGTGCTAGGCCTGGCCGGTTCTATGCATCATCACAGGGGATTGCACACATGAAATCCCATTTTAGATTGTAGTGAAACACCCTATCTTTGTCGAAAAACTTGTGTTTGTGGCGAAAAATAGCCATCTTCACCCACACTTATGCCCTTATTCAAACGTACCGAGGGGACCAGAAACTCTGAAAAGAGATAGCGACTTGGGATAACCGACGAGAGAGCTTACATTACGTTTTATCGGTGGTTGAAGTCAGAGAATGCAAAGTTAGGTCTAGCGGATCGATTCTGGGACCGAACTTTTCATGGAAATACTGAAAATATTGTTGTTTTCTTATAAACACTGAGTTTTCAGATTTTAAATTTCCAAACTTCTGTGGTTCTTTACTGATGTTTTCTATATGCAAAGTATTTTGTCATATTCGTCCATCCTTGTGTACGCAATGTAGTATAGAAATGTGTATTCTCATGCAGGAAAAATAACTAATAGTGAAAACAACTTGTGTTTGCAACGAAAAATAGCCAACTACACCCACACTTATGCGCTACGTACCAGGGAACTATAGAACCAGGAAATCTGAAAAGAGCGTGAGATAGCGGCTTGGAATAACCGTCGAATAGTCGTTTTTTTTCTATCTTACAGTATTTGCGTTGTAATTTTCTGTTTGGAAGCGATTTTTTACAACCATCCCACTACATTTTTATACTTTCTCTCTCGTCACAGTATGTTTTACAGTTATTGTGCCTTCCACTTCCAAAGAATTGTGAAAATATTCACCTATCCACTGAAATGTGTGTGCATTTACAGATATTCCAACACTCTTTACATTTTAGTGATTCTCATTGAATTTACCAACCATTTCGTTGTTTTTCTAATTTTCATTTATGCATGTAATTTGATTTAACGACCTAGTCACAGGGTGTATCATGGGTAAAGTACTACCCATTTCATCTCTTTTCAGGTTTGTATGACAGTAAAGCAAACTTGCAATCAGTTTTTCATTCTAAATGCTCGTTGTCTGCATATCACCGAAATTCCTCCTCGTATGCCTTCCAAAAAGGTACATTGTAGGTTATCAACTCTAGTATTTGTCATCTTCAGGTATGAAGGCAGGAGCTGTGTAAACATAGCAGGGGTCAGTATCTGCCACCAAACACATCAGCTAAGAGGAGCACGTCAGTGTACGCGATATTGGCGTAGGTTTTTTTTTTTATGTCGAATGAATATTTTCATTACACGGGTATATTCTTCTACCCCCTAGCGCTTCTCGGAGGAGCTAATGTGTGTCATCTCAATTTTAAGCGTTCTAATAAGATTATTTCATAACCTAAAGGACATCCATCTGCAAGGAATGTATTAATTGCATTCCCTATAATATGGAAAACAGCATTCTCCCTTTGAATTTCATAGAAACAAATTCTTAATGGAACAATAATGCTGCTTTTCATCGTCTGATAACAGTAGGAGATTTGCGTTCGCTTTAAATCTGAATGGTGTGATGTAGAGTGGGAACATCTCTTTCTAGTATCCAGATTGTTAAAGGGAAAATTAGACCTGATGTGTTTTCTTCTAAATGTATATAGTTGTTAAGGTGTTCAGTGTTTCCTATTGCAGGATACAAAGTGGCTAAAACAGACAAAACATTTTTTGTCGGAATTACATACATTAACAATAGCACGTTTTCATTAGTAATTCTCTTGGAGTAGGGATATAACTAGGTCCCGCAAGAGGCCAATGTTCATTTCACTATGTAGTACAGTATCCACTATGTGCTCCTTCAAATGAGGTCTTGATCTTCTTGCACATTGAATCCGATTCTCTGTTTAGGGATGATGTAGGAAGACTTGTGACACAGTTACTTCGGAAAAACGGGGTGCAGTGTTCGAAGGGGAGGCTTTTCGCCTGAAGCGCACTTGCACTGTAAGGTACCATTTAATAACTATTTTAAACTTTGTCCACTAAATTATTTTTTTGATCGTAATACATGCAATTGAATTTCGTTGAAACATATTTCTTCCCGACACTGTACCATAATTGTGTATTCTTATGGAAGTTGAGTGATTCAAGTCGCTGGTTCATTTCTAACAATAGTTTTTCAAGTAAGCTGAAATCTGGAGATGTTTTAGCACGAAATCAGTTTGGGTTCTTCCCAGTATTTTCCCAGTGATACCCCATTATTTAATTAGTTTTTATTTTTAATGAAGGAAATCGTTTTACCAGTAGCAAATATTGTCGAGCGGATAGCAGGGCCAGAGTTGAGATTTATCTCCGCAAAAATCCGCGCCCTGGCGATGACGCTTCAGCTATCGGCACTGAGGTAGCGCGTTCAAATACGGCGACGAAAGCCAATATTTTTTTTTTAAATACAGGAGACGTACTAAAAATAGTATGGACGTTGGATGACACCGATTAAATGCGCAAAAACCGATCTGGTTTAAAGAGGGGAGGGCTTAAAATATAGGTGGATCAATAGTTGGGTCTATGAAGAGGGGAGGGCTTAAAATATGAGTTAAACAGGGGAAAAACAAGAAAATTCGAGAAGGGGACTTAAAATATAGGTCAACCATGGGGTCTATGAAGAGGACTTAAAATATGGTCGGTTGCGACATAGGGGTCAAAGTCCAATCTGAGAAGGCAATGTGGATTCTAGGAAACATCTATTTTTAAACCTTATCAGTGTCAAATGCAGACACAGTGAAGCGCTGGACATTTGACCTTATGACCTTCCAGCTTATAAAGGATTGCACCATATCGTGTGATGTGGCGAAAGTGTTGTTGCTACCCACGGATAAACGATCTGAAGGATATCAACAGGAAACGTACGATTTCCGATACACTGATAACGGACTTCGAAAACTTTTAGGCTGGTGAACGTCTAAAGCTAGATCTTAGATACAAGTCCTACGAATAATTTAAACCAAATTTTATTATTTTTTCTGTGGAACAGTTACTGTGTCATTCTTCTAGTAAAATACGTGGACCTTGGATCCGATGAGACTTTTTCCCGAAATTAACGTGGAGGTACGCTAGCGACGGAATGATTTTTTTTTTCCGATTAAACGCAACTAGAGTAAACTGATTTATTACGAGCGCTGGATGATTTTTAATAAAGGTAAGTGAGAGTTTTTATTTACTAGGGGATCGATTAACGGGTTGGAAAAAATATATACCGGAGTTTTAATAAAAGGGAATCGTTTAGCAGTCCTGGCAAAATGAGTAGCAAAAGATTTTTAATAGAGGTAACTTTTAATAGAAAGGGTTTTAATTAATAAGAATACAACTTTGAGAGTTGATTTTTACAATTGAGACTTGTGTCATCCTTTTCTGCGGAATTATTCTGAGACTTGTAATCCGAGGGAAGGAGGGGGCTTAAAATATAGGTAGGGCTTAAAATATAGGTCAACCAGGAGGGTCTGCAAAATCCAAGGCTTAAAATATATGTCAACCAGGAGGTATACAAAAGCATTCTTCTAGTAAAATACGTGAACCTTGGATCCGATGAGGCTTTTCCCCGAAATTAACGTGGAGGTACGCTAGCGACGGAATGATTTTTTTTTTTCCCCCGATTAAACTGATTTATTACGAGCGCTGGATGATTTTAATAAAGGTGAGTGAGAGTTTTTATTTACTCGGGGATCGATTAACGGGGTTGGAAAAAATAAATACCTGAGTTTTAATAAAAGGGAATCGTTTAGCAGTCCTGGCAAAATGAATAGCAAAAGATTTTTAATAGAGGTAACTTTTAATAGAAAGGGTTTTAATTAATAAGAATACAACTTTGAGAGTTGATTTTTACAATTGAGACTTGTGTCATCCTTTTCTGCGGAATTATTCTGAGACTTGTAATCCGAGGGAAGGAGGGGGCTTAAAATATAGGTAGGGCTTAAAATATAGGTCAAACAGGGGGTCTGCAAGTGGAGGGTTTAAAATATAAGTCGACCATTGGGGGGTCTGAAATAAAGAAAAAACGAGACTATTCGAGAAGGAGAACTTAAAATATAGGTCAACCAGGGGGCTTGCAAAATCGAGGTTTTAAAATAAAAGGTGCGTCTGAAATAAAGAAAAATCGAGGCTATTCGAGAAGGGGAGCTTAAAATATAGGTGTGTCAACCAGGGGGTTTGCAAAATCGAGGTTTTAAAATAAAAGGTGAGTCTGAAATATAGGCAACCATGTGGTTTGCAAAATCCATGACTTAAAATATAGGTAGGGCTTAAAATATAGGTCAACCAGGGGATTTGCAAAATCGAGGTTTTAAAATAAAAGGTGAGTCTGAAATAAAGAAAAATCGAGACTATTCGAGAAGGGGAGCTTAAAATATAGGTGTGTCAACCAGGGGGTTTGCAAAATCGAGGTTTTAAAATAAAAGGTGAGTCTGAAATATAGGTCAACCATGTGGTTTGCAAAATCCATGACTTAAAATATAGGTAGGGCTTAAAATATAGGTCATCCAGGGGGGTTTGCAAAATCGAGGTTTTAAAATAAAAGGTGAGTCTGAAATAAAGAAAAATCGAGACTATTCGAGAAGGAGGACTTAAAATTAGAGTTAAAAACTAGATAGCACAAGGGGTTAAAAGGGGGAGGAATTTTTAATTATGAATTATTAATTATGAATTATTAATTATGAATTATTAATATCACGACAGTTGCTACGCCAGGGTCAATTTCCTGTTGATTGCAACATAGGGGTCAAAGTTCAGAAGGCAACGTGGCCCAGCACAGGTCAATTTCCGGTCGATTGCGACATAGGGGGTCCAAGTCAAGAAGGCAACGTGGACGATTGCGACATAGGGGGGAAAGCACTGTGCAAAGGGGGATTCCCCGGTTGTGATGAAACTACTTACCCAACGGTTAATCGATACCGTCTGGTAACCATGACAATTGTCGTTCAGTTTCTATACTCCGTTTCAGATAAAGAATGGAGCGGTAAGTCCCTCTCAAAGAGCTTATTACACTTAACCACGAAAGCCAACGAAAAGCAAGATGCGATGCCTGAAAATATCAGTCCTCGACTGTCTCTTTTGTGTGGTCGCCATAATTTTCGAATAAAGGGGCTAGGAACCTGGAAATTTGGCAGAAGATGAAGAGTATCATGAGGTTGTGTAGTCAAAATATTAACCCGACAGGTTCAATAATTTTTAAAAAATCGGAATTTTGGGTAAAGCATATTTCTCATCCGTTCTCCATTCGTAGCTTCTTCTTTCGCAATTTCTAATCACTAAAGCCATCAAATGTTGCCAGTTCCCTCATATTCCATAAGATATTATGATATTAAGCGCCGCATTGCAGGGGCGAACCTGCATTTTTCACCCAATATGGGGCCAAAGAGGGTGAACCAGTATACGAAATTTGGGACCATTTGATCAAGTACCTCGTGTACTACAGGGGATTAAAATTTTTCGAAACGGAACTTACGATTCTTTACGTAGAAACGGAGCAACAAGCTTTGACAGCGCGCGCTGACGTCAATAACGAACTGAGCAATACTGAGCAATTCTTCTAGTTGACAATACGAGAGGCGTTCAAAATTCTTGACATGCATCTGCAGAACAAAAACCATTGCACTTACCTGAACAAAATTTTTACTGTCCTTGAAAGTACTCCACTCCAACATCTATGCAAAGTTGCCGCTTTCCAGAATTGTGTATCCAACAGTAGAATTATTCCAATAGTAGTATCACCAGCATTCCAGAATTGGCGTAGATCTACGCCTAATCTTGAATATTGGTGATACTGCTTTTGGAGAATACTCTGCAACTCTAAATGAATGCATTTTGCATGAAAGTCTTCCCAGCAAAGTTCCTATTTAATTTTTAAACAAACAAAATCGCATGGTACAAGATCGGGTGAATATGCAGAATGGGGTACTGTTTGATTTTTTCCTGCTCCAGATAGGCCGTAACTTGCCGGGTTTTGTGAACATTGGCATTGTCATGAAGAAGTAGAACCTTTGACATGCCTGTTACTGGACGCTGCTCCTTCATCTCCTTAACCATTTTGGGAAAAACAATGTTGGTGCAGTATTGTCCATTTATAGCAATTTTTTCAGGTAAGGTGTCTACGACTACAACGCCTTAGGAATTGAAAAAAATTGTGAACATCCTCTTGATCGAGCAAAAGTCTTGTCAGAGGATATGGGGACACGGTTCATCTTCCGCAACCCAAACATAATTTTCGATCTTTCAAGGAGTTGTATAGTAATAAAACCACGTCTCATTACGTGTGATAATATCTGTTAAAAGTTTGCGGCCACTAGGTTTAAACATTGCCAGCATCTCCTTGCACGAGTCGACTCTAGCCCTTTTTTGCTGTTCTGTCACTGTGGGGGTTCTCATTTGGCACAAATCTTTCGGAACATTAAATGTTGATGAATAATAGTTTCCGCACTGCCAATCGATACACTGACATCTAAACTTATTTCCTGAACTGTGGGGACGGGGGTGGCTCAGTCGGTAGCGTGCCAGGCTCATAATCTGTAGTTCCCAGGTTCGAGTCCCAGCTGGGTCAGCATTGAGATTTATCTCCGCAAAATTCCCCGCCCTGCCCACGGTCAGTAGGAGACACCGATGGGCTTGGAAAGGCCGCCGTCCGTCGGATGGGACGTTAAGCCGTGGCCCCGTGTGCGGAAGAGCCATACCGTGTGCACGTTAAAGAACACGCTGGATGGCCTTGACGGGAGGCTGCCACCTGTCTCCCAACAGCTGTTCCAGTGGGTCCCCTCCCCCAACCTTCTCTGAGCCTTCGGGGTCCATGTGACCTGGCCATTTAGCATATTGTGTGCAAAAAAGTGCCGCTCAGAGGTAAAACAACCCAACCCAACCCTGAACTGTGACGTGTGAGTTTTCCTTTATGAGTTCACGAACAGCACCAATGATTTTCTCGTTCGTGGCCTCCTTTGGTCTTCCTACACGAAGGTCTTCAAAGCTCTGCAGTCCTACTCTGAATTTGCGCATCCATTCTGTAACAGTGCCACATGAAAAGGCATGATACCTGCATGCCAATATACTTGTGATAAATCGGCATCAATTTTGTTCACGTCGTCCTCGAGCTTCATCCGGGCGAAAATGTAAAATCTTTCCCGTCTTTAACAGACTATAGCAACAAAGCATAGATTTCGCAGACCGAACTTTACGCGCTCGTCAGCGAAGATGTTTTTAACGCGTAATGACAAGTTTAGACAAGCTTTCAAATAAGTCATAGCTCATTATATTCGGAGGAACGAGTGCAAATCTACAGACACATGTCAAGAACTTTTTGAAAGCCCTCCGTACTGGTGTAAAAGAAATTATGCTCCATTTTGCGGTTTACAATATTCCGGAACAAAAAACTGCATTTTTGATTTGCTCACTTCCTTAATAATAATAATGTACATTACAATAGAAGAGAGCATAACCCGCTGGCGAATATGGAAATCTCGTTTTGAAAGAGAATGAAGTTTTCCGTTTACCAACTTTTCACTTTTTAAGAGTTATAATTTGAGCTAATGGAGGATGAGGAAAATACAAATAGTGGTGCGTTATTAGTAATTCTACAACATAAGGAGTATTTGTCTTTTATTTCTTAAATTCAAAAAGGTGCTTCTATCACACACCTAGAGTAGATTATTGCTGTCCATTAAATATCCCTTGACACTCTACCATCGAAATTTCAAATTTCTACAATAAACCAACCACTTGCATCATTCGTTAAACGTTTCGCTTTTTCCTTATTTAATGAACTCTAACGATATAAATTAAAACTAAGTATTTGAAAAATGCGAATTATATATATAGTACACTAATATACTAAATATTATATATGATGCTCAAAATTAATGGATAATCGACAAAAAACTTATACAGCTGCTGATGTATACAGGGTGAATCTGAAAAAGTGGGCAAAACTTTACGGGGTGGTAGAACGCAGCTATACGAGCAATATTCGTCATAGAATGTATGATCGGAACGCAAACGGCGAGCCGCTAGGTGGCGTTGGAAATGGTATAAAAGGGTTGGTCCTCGCACTCAACGGCATTTCTACCGTGGATTGCCGAGAGGATGGCTGGTTATACTAACCACGCGGCAGCTCTTTTGAGCAATTTCTTTGAGCATGTACCTCAATTACATTCCTGTTAATAAAATGTTTTCTGAAGTATCTCCTCTCCTTCTTGTGTTCATTCTTTAAATGTGACAGTGGAAAACTACCTTTTAACTTCTCACCGCTTGCGTTCCGACCATACATTCTATGACGAATATTGCTCGTATAGCTGCGTTCTACCACCCCGTAAAGTTTTGCCCACTTTTTCAGATTCACCCTGTATAAAAGAATCCACTGAAAATACGCTACATGGAAAACTATCCCACATTACAGTTGCCACACGTAAGCCTGAACACGCAAATTAGGAATGCGTTAAAGAGACGTGCGAGTCTACTCACAGCTTGTAGCTCTTCTAGACAACTCTTGCTTTCACTTCAGTATCACGTCGAGCTGATTATGTCCCGAAGACATCGTACGGATGATTTTCAGCGGTGGAGAGCGATTAGAAAGATGGAAGTAGGCCAGTCCCACATGGAAGTTTCCTGAGCATTGAAAATTCCACGAAATGTCTTGTCAAGACTGGAGATAGTTTCAACAGACAGGAGATGTTCGTCGTCAATCAGGACAAGGCCGTCCCAGAGCCACAACTGCTGCAGACGATCGCCATATGAGTCTTACTGCCAGACGAAACAGAGTGCTACTGCTAGACAACTGTCTTTGGAGCTTGCAGCAGCTATAGGAACGAGGGTTTCAAGCATACTGTTTATAGGAGACTTCATGAGCAACGCCTTTTGCCAGGAGGTCCGTTATTTGTGTCCCTCTAACTCCCGCTGCCCGGCGAGCTGGTTTAGCGTGGAGTCGCCAACATCACACTTGGAGTCCAGACTAGTGGGCACATGTTATGTTTACAGATGAATCGCGATTCAGGATAAATACTTATTCCCGACGCATTTGCATCTGGAGAGAATCAGGGACCCACAACAATCCCTCGAACATCAGAGAAAGGGACTACTCTGGTGGCAGTGGCCGGATGGTTGGAGCAGGAATCATGATGAACGGGCTCACAGACCTGCATATCTTTCCGAGTGGCTCTCCCCGAGTGGCTATACCCGAGTGGTTATCTGTCCTTTGCAAGTCTCTGTATTGCAGGGCAAGATGAGGCGGGCGATGGACGACATCGCCCGCCCTCATCTTGCCCTGCGATACAGAGACGAGTTTCTGAACCCATATATCAGGCCATTCAAAGGAGCCGTCGGTTCAGATTTTATTCTAATGGACGACATCGCCCGCCCTCATCGAGCTCATGTGGTCGACGATTTTCTCGAAGAGGAAGATAAGCGCCGAATGGAGTGGCCACCCAGATCTCCTGACTTCAATCCCATTGAGCATGTATGGAATGCTCTGAGCAGATGCAGTGGAGCTCTCCAGCCCCTTTCCCAGAATACTCCACAAACTCGGAACAGCAGTTGTCGAGGAGTGGCCATTAATCCCTCAAGACCTCATCAATACTCTCATAAACAGTATGAGGAGTCGTTGCTTGATCTACATGGCTGTCAGGGGCGATCATACTCCATATTAATGTACCACATGTCGTACGTAAGACTAAGTATTGTTCCGTGGACTTCTCCTTCATGTCAATTGCACGATTATGAATTTCTTCTGCTTGATTTACATTTGTAATGCATTATAAACCTTTGCATTAAATTTCGTTTCATTCCCTTAAAAATACTTCGAGTTATGTACGAATTTAAGCATTATCCTTTAATTTTGAGCATCAGGTATTTCATTAATACCATTCCAACTAAAAAATAGTTCTCCAATTATCTCTTCAAACAAAGCAATTGCGTTTCGCACCCACGTATTTGTAAGGGGTTACTTCATTGCTGCCAATGAAAACTTCCTGACCTTCACATTCCCCTCCCAAAATTTGAATTTGAGGCATGAACATACATTACTTGCAATATTCGTTAAAAGGTTTGGAATTTTCGTTTTTTTCCAAAGTTAGAGGGAGAGCAGTTATATCTTTTAAGACATTCGGAAAGTGAAAATCGTAATATTTCGTCAATACCTATCCAACCTAAAAGTAATTTTTAATTTATCTATAAAAACAAATAATATTTCTTAAAACGAAAAGTTGCATCACACACACACGCAACCGAGTCTAACGGGTCAAACTATTGTTGCCATGGAAACTTCACAACCTTCAAATCCCACCACCAAATGTTAAAATTTCTATCTTAATCACACTTGTAATATTCGTTTTAAATTTTAGAATTTTCAACCGTTAGAGGGCGGATTTTTACCTTTTGGGAGGTTCGGAAAGTTCAGATGGTAATGTTTCATCAATACCTATCCAACCTAAAAAGAATTTTTAATTTATCTCTAAAAACAAACAATTAACTCTTAAAACAAAAAAGGTTAATTTTTCTCTCGCACTCCGAATCTAAGAGGTCAAATCGTTGTTGCCAATGGAAACTGCATGACCTTCACATTACACCATCAAAATTTCAACTTTCTACTTTAATTACATCGTTTGCAATATTCGTTTGAATTTTGGAATTTTCATCTTTTTCCATCGTTAATGGGCACATTTATAGCTTTTGGGAGATTCGGAAAGTTCGAATCGTAATATTTCATCAATACTTCCAACAGAAAAATAATTTTTAATTTTTCTCTATAAACAAAAAAGTTCGCTGTCTACAGACAAATTGACAGACGACAAAGTGAAACTATTATCTCGTTTTCTTTGAAAACGAGATAAAAAAAGGACCTATTTCTCACATAAGGTGTGGAACTATTTGCTACGATGGAATTATATCTGCGAGTTGTTCTTGCTAGAACTTATGTGGTTGTGGCATCATTTCATTGGTTGTTGCCTTCTTTGGTCTTCAGATTTTGGCATTCCATTCCTAATCTGAAACGAGTACAGCGGTTTTCTATTATGCATAGAAATCGTTTGAAGTGAGGTATCTTCGTAGCAGTTTTGTGTTTCTTTCACGTTTTGTACGTTATTGATATCAAAACTGAACAGTGGTATGCAATCCAGATCTGTCGCCATGTGACTTCTTGTTATTCCATTCTGAAAAAAAAATAATTGGGAGAACGAAAATTTAGCACGGATTCGGAGGTGGTTTCAAAAACGATGAGATTTTGAATGCCGTTCCAAACAGTGAGCTTCAGAAAACTTTTCACAAGTTGCATTAATGCTGGGACTAGTCTTTAAATAACTGAACAGTTTGCGAAACACTTTTTCCAAGCTGTACACAAAATTTTATCGCACAACGCTGTTCACTTTTAATATCCATAACGTAAAAGACTTGAAAGAAACATATGCGCTTAACAGGCCGCAATGAAGATACTTCACTTCAAACGATTTCTATGTGTAATAGAACACCTCTTAAAGATATGGGCGTGCTCTAATCACCAACCCAAGGAAAGACACAAAATCATTAAAGTAAGCATTTTACGAAGAAAAGATAATACAGGAAATAAAATCTCTATCTCTACAAAGATCTCACTCAAATCTCTTTAAATATCAATATTTATTTAAAGTTTTGCTGTTATGCTCGTCTTAAACCCTTTTTTTAAATTAACAATAAAATCATAAATTTACAAAACATGATAGGAAACTTAAACGTTACTGATCTACGGAGCGCCGCTCAGTACATACAGTATACATAGTCGTATCAGAATAGTATAACCACCTACCTAATAATGGGAATCACCACCCTTAGCCCGGATGACAGCGGCGAGACGGCGTGGCATGGACGCAATGACGCCAAAAAGTTTTAGAAAAAGTTTATAATAAATTAAATTCTAGACATTTGTGTGATGAAACTATCATTTTTTTTTTGTTAATTTAAAACAAGGTGTGAAGACAACGATAACAGCATGGTCTACTATTAAATGTTCCAGCTTCAATTTGTCTTTAAACATTAAACGAATATCGTTATTTAAACAGATTTGAGTGAGATGTTTGTAGCGACAAAGAATTTTTTTTTTGGTGACATTAAGCTTAAGCTTTTAATGTGTCTTTCCATTCATATAAAATGGATATGCTCCAGTGCATATTGAAGGGGAATATATGATCTCGTCTAAAATTTTTAAACAATTATTTGAGTCATATCTTAAGTCTTTCATTCGATCAAACTTCTAGTAGACTTCTTTCTGCAAAAATTCTACTGATAGTGATTCTCTACGCAGCGAGAAACGTTTTTGGTCTTCTTGGCAGCCAGCCATCCATCCACGTGACCTCTTCTCCTTGACCTGCTGAGTCTTCTCTCTTTCCAAACGTTTCGCATATTTCGCCCATCCTTACTAGTGATGTACAGTGGCGCAGCGTGAGTCTTGAAGGTGGGGGAGGATGAAAATGATGCATATTTTGACATCTGTTACCCATGACAAAAACTGGATTAATAATTACCATACTAATAATTTGCATTGGTAATTATTTCTCAGAGCTTACTGATAATCGCCATTTTCTCCCTCTCCGATATCTTGAAAATAGTTCCTTTTCCTTAGTCGGAATTATAACTAAACTAGCATACCACGGACACCTCCGGCTTAAAAAATACCCAAGATTATTTTTAAAAAAATATAAAAATAAAATATATATATATTACCTATATCACCGTCATATCCTTGCGCCTCTACCAACTCGGTGTTGCAGCACATAATATCCATGAATTTAACATTAGCCCAACAGTTGTATACTGCTGAAAGAGTACGTTGCAGCAGCATACCCAAAAACTACCTAAGAATTTTCTTCAACATGTTTCAGTGAATGGGGACGGTGTATGGTTTGACGCCTTGAGTCTTTGATTTTTGGGGACTTAAAAATATTCGTTATTAAACCCTCAAAGGGAAATATTCATAAGCCCACCTCCCTCCGCTTCGGTGCGACACCGGTCTGTTTCAGACATTTTTAATTCCGTAACTATTAATAAACAGTACAAATCCATTCTATGTTTGCCATCTTGAAATGCGCCTTTTTCCAACCCCACCAAAAAAAAAAAACTGTAGACTCCGTCTAATAATTATATTTGCGCCATTTCAACATTCAAACTCATAAATTAATCAAAATTTCAATTGCATACAAATCAGACATATAATCCATTTGCTAAATACATGTAATAAATAGACTTTAGAACAAATGTAGAATTATTTTGCATTTGTATAAATTACTTCAGATTTGTGAATGCAAAGTTTTTGCTTATGAAATAAATACAAGAATGGATAAAATGATTTATAATAATACTATGCATAATACCTTCTATATAAATAAGTATAAAGGCTAAACTGAAAAAGAACTGAAAAGAAGGCATATTCGACAAAAGTACAATACCAAAATTTTGAAACCTAACGTATTATATAAGATATTAACAGATTTCCCGGCTTGGCTAGAGTCTTAAAACTCTCTAAATGATATAATCGATAAACACCTCATATTGCAAAATTTCATTTGATATAAAACTCATTACGATTGACTCCCATTAAAATCTCTTCTTCTTTTGGGGTGGAAGGAGACAGAAATAAGGGAATCAATTTCAAGTAGCCTATGATACTCCCTACACAGTAGCTTTCCTTTCAAAATTTGAGATATAACTCGTTAGGATCAGCAATCCTTTACGTAATTCTACCTATCCACCCTTTTTGGGGGTGGAGGTGGGGTGCTTATATTGCTTAAAGCCACGACGAGAACAAGCTGCAAACTGAACATGGTGATCTTAGCTCTTACCGTTTAGGAGAAAGTCTTCCCCCGGTTTTATGTCTGTGAGCACAGCGAGTGAAAAAAAATAAAGAACTTTGAAGCCCTTTCCTAGAGGCTTAGGCAGATGTGTGTATGGGGAGGTGGACAAATAAATATTTCAAATCTTTACATTGAACCAGTAATTAAGTTGGATAGTTGCAAATACAGCAATCATACATATATCATATCGATTTAATAATATATAATAATAATTTATTTCATGCAGGGGGTTACAATAAAGCCAAGGTACAGGTAATTTTGGATATTAATGACCACTCAGCTCCTAACGACCAAAATTTCCGACACCTCTTTCAAAATCTGTTAACCGTACATAAAGTTTCCCTAAGTGTGTTAAAGGCACTGCCTTATGCAAGCCGCTGTCATATCTAATCAGTTTCATTATTCATAAGTTTTCCATAATCCATGAACAGTCTGGGTCGACATTTACCCAGAGCCCGTTGTGAATCGAAATGTTCAAAAGTCCATCCGTGAAAAATCTCGTGACTTAACAGGAATGCCCGCGAATTGTATAGAGCGGATTCCATTTCTTTTGCACTCTTTTGAAGATACACTTCTCAAAGGGGAAATCTCATACTACGAAGGAAGTGATGTATACGCCCGAAACGACAGGACAGAAACTATGAGGGTAGATTGGCAAATGAGCAAAAGACGGAACGTTAGAATGCAAGTTTATTGTGGATTCATCATTACATAGCCTGTAGGTCTTGGATTTCAATTTCCACCAATCAGATGTTAATAGTCTCCAATTGACATCCAATTGGGCACCCAGCTACACCAGGTTCGCCGCTGGAGGGAGCTGGTGAAGACGGCAACCCATGACGTCCCATACATGCTCAATGGGCGACAAGTCCAGGGTGGATGTCCACACCTTAAAGACTGTCCATCGTTGCATGTGCAGTGTGTGAGGTGGCAGTGTCCTGCTGCAGAATTAGTCCAGGTATGTGGTAACGAAGGGTCATGCCACAGAATTAACAATGTCATCAATGTAACGTCTCGCTGTTAGCACGCCAGAAACATGGAGTAGAGGTGTTTGGCTGTCATATGTGATGCCACCCACACCATTGTACCACGGTGGGGAGCCGTAAGGCTGCTAATGGAATAGGTTTCCTCGTGTTGTTGATGACACCGCCGTCTTGTGGACAAACAGCTGTCTGGAATGCCAAAACAGAATCAGAACTCATCTGTGAACAACACTCTCCACCATGCCTCTCTAGGCGTAACAGGTGATTAAATTGAAAGTGAGATACACAATGATAAGTTATTAAAATATTTAATCACAAACTACACTGTTAAAATGGCTTTTCAAATACCTTTGATGCTCTTTAGCATACTCTAACATACATCATTGCGGTATACAACGTGTAGTAGTGTTAATTTATTATCCTTAGTACAACAGTACTTTTGCAAAAAGAAGTTCTAGGTACCGGACTTATTCATACTGATTTAAGTATTTAAAGTTTTTTTCATACTCACGTATGTGACGGAAGCATACTATTTCAGAAGTTATGCTTGTTAGTCGAATGCCCATTAAAGAGGATTTTTATACTTCTGTAAACCTGGTTTGTATTGTCACTGCAATGGCAGATACCGGACTAGATGTCTAGCCCTCATTACTGCGTCATGCAAACGTTGTCTATTGGTTGTGTGGAGACCACAGTACCTGTAGTGGTCTGCAAACAAACCTTCAAAAACCCTTCAAAAGCACTCTGCAGCACAGTCGCTGTGGTGAAAGGGTTGGAAATGGCCCTCCTATGGCACATGCGATCTTCACGTACTGTGGTGCGGCATGCTGGTCCTGTACCTGTCTTTTGTGTCATTTGGTGCTCATGATGTTGTGCAAGACACACTATTGCACTGTGCCCCATGCATACAGCGATCGCTCAAAGGCACAATCCGAGCTCTCGCATATCAATAATTAGCTCTCTCTCAGAATGCATCAATTGCCCATAAGGGTCCCAGCACCGTCTCCAAGGCATGTTCCGAACAGTTCCACAACAGGCATTCCAGCCTCATTGGCACCCGGTATTTATCCACGGTTCAGCTGGGTGTCACATGTGTACATTCATTGTGGAACTTTGATCATTTACATATATCCGATGGCCAGTTGCCTCCTTCTTGGTGTTGCGATTTCCACTTTGAGCAGCAATGTATATGCTCGTTAGACGCTTTGTCTTAACGCAACCATACAGTTTTGACGTCTATACCATAAGAGACAATTTAATTCGCACCGGTATGGCATCAGGGCATGTGTCTGATAAGAGAAGTAGTTTACTTTGACATTCCTTTCCACCCTATGGATTTGCAACTTTCCGTTATAGCTGCAAGCAACAATGACCATAAAACCTTTGGAAAAACTTTCTGCCCATTCTCTCTACCACTTGTGATAGGCTGTTTGTTCGATTAGTCAGTAATATATTGACCGCGACTTATTGCAGCTGTCTGGGTAGACGTATCCTTCATCCAATGTAGCCCCATTTTTCCATTAGTAGCCAGCCAGGTAACGCTCATACAGCTTGCGGCAATTGGTACGTCGTTCCATTACTTGGCGAGCCTGCAACTTATGGACACGGGACTAATGGACGTGCGATGCAACATTGTTTGGGTATTGTCTTATATTGTCTCGGTGATATTGTGGGCAGTCGAATGAGACCTTCTTGATAACATCTTGTACGGCTACGTGCTCTACACACTTTTGACGTAACTGCAACAGCTTCCGAAGCTCTGTTTCCTCTGTCTTGTTTCACCACATAGATACCCTTTCGAAAAATGTTAAATCCTCTGCCTTTGCAAATCTTTATAATTTATGATTTGGAAAGGGCAACGATGTACTTTTTTCCAAAACTTGCCGATCCTTGGTGATTTTATCAAGATATCGCATTTATTCCTACTCGTAAAATGGTACACTTATAACTATTGAACCATATACATCATCGCCATAGTTTATTCGTCGTGAGCCTACACGTCAGCGAGGTACATTTGCACACCAAATCAGAGCCTCTTAACGGTCCATTAACGATTCTACCAAAATAAAATAACCGAAATTTTTTGTAATTGATCTAACATTCATTCGATTTATATTGAAAATATATTATCCATTTTACTGATTTCTTTTAATTTCATCGATATGCTGTTTATTGCGCAGTATCTATATTAGTTGTTTTAAGTCTTCTAATGGTGTATAGTTATTACTCTAGATCAGTGGTTCTCAACCTGGGGCCATGTCACATTTCTAAGGGCCACGTGGAAAAAATGAGTCATTAGGTGGACACAGATGTTTTTGAGGGGGCATTCCAAATTAATAGTGAGGCGCACGATTACCTTTTTATAATCCTCACATTTTACTGTTTGTGTGAATTTCAATATCATAAATATTGAAAATTACAATGGTTTGCTTACTATTTATTATCTACCATTCTATCTACTAAAACTGAAATGCAAGAATAAATTTTAACGATATTTTGGCTAGTTTTCAGACACTAGAGACTTTATCAGAAAGCTTTGACAACACTGGACGTCATAAATTTGTTCCCTTGCACGCATTCATCCTCGTGTTTTTGCTTTCTACTTTCTTTTGAAGATTTTAATGTTCTATTATCATTTTTCCTTTCAATAAACACCCGTAGTGTTTAAGTAAGGCTTAAATGTAGTGATGCACGAACTGTTTTAATTAATGGGCTAAATGAGTAATGTGATTTCTAGATAGGAGTCAAAGAATTTACCCTACCAGGCTATCTTTACAATCGTCATTTTAGATTGCCCATGGCTGCTGCGGGAAAGAAAAAATGTCGCAATATTGCGTTGAATATTTGGCCTATGGTTTTATTCCATCACCAGAGCACATTACGAAGCCAATGTGTCTTTTATGTATGACTGTACTTTCAAATGAAAGCATGCGGCCATATAAGCTGCGAAACCATTTTGGAGATAATACACAAGAACAAGAAAGACAATTCATTAGCGTACTTTAAAAAACTGCGTGATAATTTCCAAGCAAGGAAAATATGGAATCAATTGTTTACTAAATGAGTAACTAAATAAACAAAGGTTTACTTGCGTCTTATGAGATTTTCAAGCTAATTGCAAAAGCTGGCAAACTACATAACATTGGTGAAACTTTAATTTTGCGTGCAGTATTTGTTGTGATTTTAACTGTCATGAATCAGAGGGCACAAGAAATTGCCGATGTCATCCTTTTGACTCATCAGTTGGGTTGTTGTACCTCTGAGCGGCACTTTTTTGCACACCATGGGCTAAATGGCCAGGTCACATGGACCCCGAAGGCTCAGAGAAGGTTGGGGGAGTGGACCCACTGGAACAGCTGTTGGCAGACAGATGGTAGCCTCCCGTCAAGGCCATCCAGCGTGTTCTTTAACGTGCACAGGGTATGGCTCTTCCGCACACGGGGCCACGGCTTAACGTCCCATCCGACCGACGGAGGCCTTTCCAAGCCCATCGGTGTCCCCTACTGACTGTGGGCAGGGCGGGGAATTTTGCGGAGATAAATCTCAACGCTGACCCAGCTGGGACTCGAACCTGGGAACTACAGATTACGAGCCTGGCGCGCTACCGACTGAGCCACCCCCGCCCCGACTCATCAGTATCAAGGCGCATTGATGAAATGGCCGAGGATGTGGAAAAACAACTAGTTGATCAATTGCAAGTGAAGCAATTTGCCCTTCAACTCGATGAATCCACTTTAAGGGATAATGAAGCCCTTCTCTGTTGGCGTATGTTAGGTTTTTGGATGATAATCAGCTCAGAGAGGAAAGGTTTTTTGCCCGAAGTCTTAAGACAGACAACAAGGGAGAAAATTTTTTTAAATAAGTTGAAACTTATTTTAAGGAAAACAATATTTCACTAGGAAATATAATGGCTTATGCAACTGCTGGTGCTCCATCTATGATAGGTAGATACAGAGGGTTCATTGCATATTTAAAAAATGCTGTGTCTAAGGTTTTTTGCATAGACTGTGTGATCCACAGTTAACATTTGTTTGCAAAAATTTGGCTGAAAGTATGAAAGACGCTCTTGCCATTGTAATAACAGTTGTCAACCTTATTAAATCAAGTGCAGTTCAAGATCGCCTTTTTCACGAATTTTGTAATAAAAATGAAGAAATTTTTGAACGCCTACTGATGCATACAGAGGTACGATGAATATCAAAAGGTAATTGTCTTCGTCGCTTTGTTGCACTTTGGGACTGTATTGTTTCATTTCTAAATAGCAAGCAGCTTACAGAACAGTTGGTTGCAGTCAGATGAGATATATTTTACCTATCAGATATATTAGAAAAGTTGAATTTGCTGCATAAACAGCTACAAGGAGAAAATTGTAATCTCATATCTTGCAAAGAGGCTATCACTGCTTTCGTTGGAAAACTACAGCTGTTCAGGATTAATATGAGACATCGCGCGTTGGAGCAGTTTCCATCCTTGGCAGCCATTAACACCGAATTGCAAGATGACGATCTTTTTTTATACGTTAAGCATTTGTACACTGATATGCATGTCCGATTCAGTAACCTGCTAGAGATAAGCATTCCAGATTGGGTAGTGAATCCATTTGGGGTAAATGCAGCTGATGTTGATATTACATTACAAGAAAGCCTCATTGAGTTACACAATGATCAAACAGCTCAAACTAGATTAAAACGCGGAAAACATAGTCTATGGAAAAGTAGTGAAATATCCAGACAATATCCACTGCTCTGAGAGAAAGTAAAGTGGTATGTTATTGTTTTTCTTACATCTTGTTGAATCTGGCTTTAACCTGGTGGCCCACCTATTATCAAAAGCTCGTTACCGCCTTGATATTACAAAGAGAGGTGATCTTCGTTTGTCACCAATACTGCAACCAGATATTGAAAAATTTTCGAGTTTTCATAAGCCACAAGGATCACACTAAAAATGTCAATCATAAAAATATTTTTCGTTTCTGTACATTTTAGATTTCAAGTTTTTTTTTCAAATAAAGTACACTTTATTAAATTCGCTTTTTTGGCATTCCTTATACACAAAAAAGGTCACCCTCAATTTTAAATACCAAATTAACATACATATCTCGCAAAAGTTATATATTTAAAAAGGTCTTTTAATAATAAAAGTTTTTTAGATAATTTCTTCATCAGAAGTCCTTTTTTAAATAAAATAAATTTTAAAATTTAATCAAATAAAAACTGAGCAAAAAATGTCACAATTACTTTAATAACTTGTATTAAAACTTTTAGCTCGTCAGATTTCTTCAGTTCTTTTGGACAACTATCAACAAGCTTTTGAATAAATTCTTCTGGTATAGCACTCCAAATTTCCTTGATTTTATTGATCAAATCAGTCTTATTTTTGATCACAGATTTTTCCAATTCTTTCTTCATATATGACCAAACATCCTATAAAATATTTTACAAAATAATAAAATATGCTTTTTAACTAAAAACGGCTATGAGGGGGCCCACCAAGATAAATTGGGATCAGAAGGAGGCCATTAGCAACAAACAGGTTGAGAACCACTGCTTTAGATATATATCTTCTTTGGTATTAGGGATAACTTCTAATATTTTCTTTCGTATTCATAAGAATCAATTTCATATTAATATATAAAAAAATATGTATTTTTAAAAAGATCAATAAACATGTATAAATTTATTTAATTTCAGTCACCACTACTGTCGTCGCTGCATCAGCAGCTGGAATTATAATGATAATAGCAATAGTGCTCAGCGTTCTAATATTTATCATCGGTTCAATAATGGCTTGCGTTTGCAACACCAAGAGTAGAAGAACCAGACCTGGAATAATTCACTCTGGCCCGACAACCGATCAGCAGCCAATCCCTAAACAACCCTATCCTGGCTCATATCCCGTATAAAGCAGTGGATGCTTCAGTTGTTTCTGAAGCCTCGACATCCTCGCAAGTATGTTCTGTGGCAATATACATTTCACTGGAATAAAGGACGTTTGCTTTGACTTGTTTTTCTAAATATGTTACAAATTGCTTGGTATTTTCTCACTGTCATTGTATGAGAAAATTTGTAAAATTAAGTACATTTTAACATTCTTGCAGCAGTATGTCTATCGATTTGTTAAGTAAATTTGAAAATATTTTTACTTGTATCAGTTGCATTTAATTACTTGATTAGAGGTATACTTTTTTTTCGCATCGTGGCATAGAAAGCATGAATATTTCTTTAACGAAAGCAATAATAATAGCAGTCTCCTCCTGGGAGAACCCTTAAGGAAATGGAACTAACTGCGCATGAGTATATGATGATGCAAATATATTTATGTATTCAGTAATACATTATCACAGGAAAAATCCTGTATACAAGGAACACTTGAAAAATGAAGCTGAAAAAAATTGGTTGTCCTGACTGGGATTCGAACCCCCCTCTCCCCGAAGCATGCTGGGCATCTTCGAAGAGACATGCCGAGAATTTGTGTATTCTCAACACTGTGTCATTAAAAATACTTATATGGTACCTTTTATATATTGCAAATATATTATAGAATATTTTGGTTAATAAATTAATGTTAAATTAGTTAAAGAGAATTTTTCTCATGTCTAGAATGAAGGCTATTACGCAGAAATTATAATACGAAAACGTGTGTAGTGCCCACGGTGATGATGTACGAAACCGACTACTACAAATTGATTTATATGCATGAAATATAAGCTTATGTAAGAAAGGTAAAGAACGTTACAAAACCAAAAAATTAAAGAAAAGGTGAAAAGGTAAACAAAGTTTTATTTGCCAATGAAAGAACTACAATAAGTTTCAAAAATATAACTGCCGGATTTTCATAGTGCAATCTAATTTTGGTTTCTCTGGTTTTGTACAGTTAAAATATTGAAAACTAAAAAAAAACCTAAGGAAAAAATATTAGAAGGTAGAAATGCACTGAAAAATAAATAACAATTTTTGGATACCCTTTAAATCTGAGCAAATCTTACAGTTGCTCCAAAAATAAGTGTGGCCCTGTTTGTGAAAATGCTGCCATCTGCAATAAGTTTTGGATTAAGAAACACTGGTGGAGAATATAGGTTGTTAATTTTAATAGACAGATATACAGTAATACCTTGATTAACCTGTGTTCGTTCTATGCATATTCGATATAAATCAATTGCTCTAGAGGGCATTTTTTTGGCTATTTATAATTCCAGCATTCTTTAACAAGCACCAGCAAATCTTCAAATCGATCGATGCCTAGTTTACTTCAATGAATGAGTCTTTAGTAGAGGTTTTGAAAGGGATTGCCGGAAAATGTGGCTTAAATGATTCCTCGCAATTTCTGGTTCATTTGAAAAGTGTACGAAACACAAAAGAATTTTTCTTAAACTTCAGACAAAATACTAAAATAATTATGCTATACAAGTAAAGCACAATCTATAATATAGAAATGAAAATTGTGGTACTGATCCATGTAAATACTTTCTCAAACCACAATTCCCACTGATGCCAGGTTTGACAGTACTTTTTTGCATACCATGGGCTAAATGGGAAGGCTTAGAGAAGGTTGGGGGAGGGGATCCACTGGAATAGATGTTAGGAGACGATGGTAGCCTCCCGTCATGGCCATCCAGCGTGTTCTTTAACGTCCACCAATGGCTCTCCCGCATACGTGGCCACGGCTTAACGTCCCATCAGACGGACAGCGGCCTTTCGAAGCCCATCGGTGTCTCCTACTGAACGTGGGCAGGGCGTGGAGGAGGTTGGAAGGGAATATGCGGTAAGAGAAATGCTCTTATGGCTGCAGATCATAACACAAGTACCTCCGACTGAGAGAACAAAACTCTTATAATGCATTCTTTAATTATTTCATTATGGGTATATACATTCATGTTTAATTTACATTAAATTCGATATAAATATAACATACTACAAACATTTATTGCTTAGCAAAGGGCAGAGGGTGGCTCAGTCGCTAGTGCGCCAGACTGGTAATCTGCAGTCCTAGCTGTACCAGCTTTGAGCTATATCGCCACTAACCCTCACCTCTCCCTCGGTCAGAAAGGAGACACTGATGAGCTTGGAAAACGCCTCCGCCCGTCGGACGTGACGTTAAGCCATGGACCCTTGTGCATGAGAGCCATACCCTCAAAGAACAAGCAGGGTATTGCCTTGACAAGATTTCATCATCTCCTAACAGCTGTCCAGTGTCTCCTTCCCCCAACCTTCTCTGAACGTTGTGACCTGGAAATTTAGCCCACTGCGTGCACAAAAAGTGTCGCTCAGAGGTAACACAACCCAATTACGCAGCAAAAACTGAGCCAGGTCTTGCCTTTGCTGGGAAATATCCATATACTCTAAATTATATAGTATTTTGTATAACGCAATATCCTTTAGGGATTCTCTTTGGGTTAACTAAGGCATTGCTGTTCTTAAATTCAGACAAAATAGAAAGATCTGATAATCATTTAAATATTTATTCATAATAATACGGGTAAAATATAAGGTCAAGCGTAGATAAAACTTTTGATCATATTAAATGGTAATTGGCTCTACCATAGGAATATCTAAACATTCTCATCTACAGCTGATTTGAGATTACCTCCCAAGTTACCAGATAAGTAGGAGAGTGTCCCTGACATCTAAGGTAGCTACTCCTCCCCTTCCCCACCGAAATTCTAGGACAGTGAGGTATTTTAATAATAATAATTGATTTATTTCTTCACACTAAAAAGTATTTTCTGACTACGCACCTGCAAGTCATGCAATTGGATGAAACTGGGAGGATTAAAGAAAAATATTGGAGAAGACAATTTTTCATAACTGTCGTCCCATAGGATACAAAATTTTATTAAAATGTTCCAATAACCAATTTCATAAAGAACTAGAAGTTCTACCTTTCGGTAATCATATTCACAGACACTTTTTCAATTACAGCGGAAATTTTTTAAACTGCAATTATGTATTCAAAATCAGAGACAAAAAACGGAAAAAAATGTTATTTTTTATGCTATATTGCAAATTTCCCAATGATGTATGCCCGAACCTTCAATCCACCCTTGTTGAAGGTCTCGTTTAATTGTTTGGAAATTGAAAGTACTATAGTTATCAGGATCTATGTGAATAGACACCAGGGCAATTTTTCTTAGGAATGCTACTGTTAGTAGGTAGTTTCCTATAAGCAAACTAGACAAGTGCTAATAAAAGACCCGAAATTGCAGTGTTCAAAATAAAAATATGTATGATAGTATGAAAATCAATTTCTGTTGCATTTCCCAAAATTAGTAATTACTATGAAAATTGTGTGTTTACTCTGTTATATTCGTTACTGTTATATACGATACTTTACCAAGAGGAAATACAGGGTTATTCGTAAAAGTGTCATCGCTTGTATGTAACATTCAGCTTATTTCTACAGTCAATCTGTGTTGAATTAAAATAATTCAACAATCAACGTAACTCAGTAATTTATCTCTTAATGTTTATTTTACTACTATATAAGTTTTTAAGTACAGTTATTTGTTTGTAAAGCATCTATCATGTTCGTTTTCAGAATGAATAAAAAGTTATTAATTATACATATTTTATTGTTCATTTTTATCTCGTTTTCAAAAAAAAACCCGAGATAATAGTTTCAGTCTCGTCCGTTTGTGGACAACGAACTTTTTTGTTTAGAGATAAATTAATATACTTTTAATGTTGGATAGGTATTAACGAAACATTACAATTTGCACTTTCATAATCTCCCAAATGTTATAATTGCAATTTGCTCTAATGGTACAAAAAATCGGGAACTTCGAAATTTCTAAAGAATATTGCTAACGACGTATTTATGCTAGAAATTTTAAAATTTGTTGGTGGAATGTTTCCGTTAGCACCAATGAATTGACCTTTACGCCTAGGGTGACTGCGAAACACAATTCTTTCAAGAGATAATTGGAAATTTTTTTTGTTGGAATGGTACTAATGAAATATAATTCGCATTTTTCAAATACTTTGTTTTAATTTATATCGTTAGAGATAACTAAATATGGAAACAGTGGAACTTTTAACGAATGTAACAAGTGATCTGGTTATGGTTGAAATTTGAAATTTCCGTGGTAGTGTTATGAGATATTCCACTGACAGAAACAGTTTGCTTTTTATCAGAGAGGTGTGAGAAAAGCAATATGTTAAATTTAAGAAATAGAAGACAAATATTTTTATGCTGTATAATTACTAATAAAATACTACTATTTTCATTTTCTCCATCATCCATTAGTTCAAATTAAAACTTTTAAAGGTGAAAAAGTAGGTAAATGAAAAACTTAATTCCCTTTGAAATGAGATTCCCATACGTGCCAGAGGCGATATGCGTTCTAGTTTTATACCAATGTTTATAATTATAAACTTTTCAGTACTATCGGATATTTGAAACTTTTTATTTCTGGGGGCATACCCAGACACATCCGAAGAGGGGTTGACATGATTGAATCTAATGCGGGAGTGCCGAATTTGACGCACTCAGGTCTCCGATTTACAGGAACTAAGAATTTATGTACTACTTTAAAATGACAACTAGCCCTTAGTCTAGTTGTTCGCAAATTTCGTAAGTATTTTTTAGATTCTCTCAGGGACATAAAAAAAAACCTAGATTTACGGATAAAACCCCTAATCTTGGAAAACGTTTGTAACAAAGTCCTGTTACTCCTCTATAATATTTCAGGTTACCTATTCGTTTAAGCACATTTGCACTTATATTTTAAAGATAAAATAGATATGTATTTGCACTAACGAATTTTTGGTAGAGACCAGGGCTTTGATCCCCTACGTATTATACATGATTTATGTAATAGGTTGTGGCATAGCAAGGTGATGCTGGATTCTGGGTTCAAGACTTCTTTAACCTTCCATAACTTTTTTTTTTTAAATATTAAGCGAATATACAGTAAAGGACGCAAGTCCATCGCCCTTTTCATGTGGGCTGCCTATCAAAAGCCACCCACAATGAATAATAAATGCTTCTAAAATTAAAAAAAAACGCGTGGTTCAAGAGTCCTGGCTCAGATAAACCAATGGAGCCCTGGTAGCTATACCACCTGGTAATACGAATATGTTGTTGCAATCTCGCCAGTCTGAGTGCATTGTGCAAATGGAATTTTAATTGAAGAAAAATTAAAAGTATGTTTCTCGATACTTTTCAGACGTCGTAAAAGCTCTCTGTTCGGCTTTTCTAGTGTGGATTTTAAGATATTTACAAAATGAAAAATAATAAATAACCCCCTCAAGCAGCTGCTTACCACAGAGGTCTGACAGTTTATACGCTATAGTAGGTCTAAGAGGATGGCGGGACCCAGGTCCCTTAGATCAGCAGCCAAGCGCGCTAACCACTCGACCACGACTCAATAATTTGATAAATCAATTATTGAGTCGTGGCCGAGTATGGTACATGGAGTTACTGGTATATGTAAATATATGTCACATACGTTCTTTAAGCAAATTTTATTGTCTTGATGTCGACTGTTCATACTTCGTATCAACGAGCTAAAGTAGATAGAGTGCGCAACCGGTACCAAAAGTTGAAGCGATTTGAACGACATCTTGCCCACCCTTTATATGGCCGCCGTAATGTAAAAGTATCGGCATTAATGTAGTAAGCCTAAGTAGGTAAAAGTTTCGATTTTTGGAAATTACGTTAAGTTTTCGTTCTTAGAGTAAAGGTCAATCAGTTTTGTTAGTTGAACCTTTCATATCCTATAAAAATATTGTATTTAATAAAAAAGAACTATCAGTTAAAGATTGATTTACTTCTAGATTATTTTAAAGTAAATATTTTGCTTGTCACAACAATTAATGAAAATAGACTCCTTGGTTTATTAAGGCATGTAAACACGATACTAAGCAATAGGCGTTTGCTACGCTATTACCTATATTTCACATGCTGGCGGCCATGTAAAGGGTGGGCATTAATGAGTTTGCCTCAGACTGGGGGCGCTGTAGAACAGCGGTTGCTCACTCTATCTATTCTATCTCGTTGCTTCGTACTTCCAATGAATTATAGGGTCAATTTACGTCAGGATGTTTTGCGCTAATGCATTCATCAGTTGTTCTTTTAGAGTCCATATAGTTCAAAGCAAATTTTTAATTTTCAGACAGAATTTAAATAATAGTGCATCCTATTCATCTCACAGTAAGACATTAAAAAACAAAATATATGGCAATAAAAGTATTAATATATTGGTGCAACCGTTTAGATGTCAGATATATATATACATGATTAAAAATTCAGTCAGCTTATTTAATGGTAAGGAGGATTATTGGCAGAAATGTTGTTGTAGTCTGGAGGAGGAGTATGCATTTCGTTGGCTGGTGGTCCACTAGGAGGTAAAATATTTCTGCCATCAACATATGGTGTTCCATAGTACGGATATATTGGTTGAGATGGGATGTTAGGATGAGGTACGACGTTTCGATTTGGGCCAGAAATCATCCTTCCTGCAATAATTCTCTTTCTACGGCAAACAAGGTATATGATGCAAGAAACTATAGAAATGAAGCCTATCAGACCTGCTACAATCAATCCAATGGCAATAGTAGACAACGATGTTGAGGAATAATAAGTGTAACGATCGTAATGGAAAAGTGAACCCGATGAATTGAAACTTGAGTCAGGAACAGCTGAAATTATAAAGAAAAAATATTAGAAAATTTAATTAAAATTCCATTTAATATATATACATTCAGATAAAATGAAAAGATTGAAGATAGAGTAAATAAAAACAATACTTAAAAAGACGACTAAAAAAACTTTCAAGCTTCGATTTTAGTTTCAATTTCTAACGAAATTGGGTTATTATAATCAGGACCGAATCTAGGAAAGGAATCCTTCTATAAAAAAATTTTAATAAGCAAAAAGGAGCGGAAATTTAACGTGTACATTACAATTTTTAAAAATACTCCTAAAATGGAGGAGAAAATGCATTTGAAAGACATTCTGGTTAGTTTCCTCCCCCCACCTTTTTTCCGAGCCTGATTATAATAATCTCGGTTGTGTTGGGTTGTTTAACCTCCGAGCTGCGCTTTTCTGCACACAATGGGCTAAATGGCCAGATCACAAGGACCCTAAGGGCTCAGGAAAGGATGGGGGAGAGGACCCACTGGAACAGCTGTTGGGAGACATGGTAGCCTCCCGTCAAAGCCATCCGGCGTGTTCTGTATCGTGCACAGGGTATGGATCTCCTGCACATGGGGCCACATCCGACAGACGGCGGCCTTTCCAAGCCCATCGGTGTCCCGTACTGACCGAGGGCAGGGCGGGGAGTTTTGTGGAGTTAAATATCAACGCTGGCCCAGAGGGACTCGAACCTGGGAAGTGCAGATTAGTAGCCTGGCATACTACCGCCCCCCGCCCCAATAATCTTGGTATTAACATGAAACATACTCCTCACACAGTGGACTCGTTTCTGTTGAAACCTAGCGCATGGATTTTTCGGATAGAAATCGAGTCAAATATTTTTAACAATTCGCCATACTGTAAAAATCAAGTTTACACAGAGTAGCGATTCTGAACTTTTTTTACCTCGCGGCACACCTTGTATTGGATTCACATTCTCTCGGCACACCAAAGTTAATATATTTTAACAATTTAACTAGAAGGGAACATCTATATATAAAAGCTTGCTTTCAAAGATAGAGAAGTTTTTACTTCCTGCCTTTACACCGTCTAACAATGAAAATTCGATGTAATGGGAGATTGGGAAAATGCAAATAATAATAATTTATTGCTATCTATAAGAGTATAGTAGTCCTACCTGGTCTAGTGGTTACTAAGACAGCTAGCATGCCCTTGTTTTTTTGTATGTTATATGAGAAACAAGAGCAAGCCCAATAGAGTTTCTAGGTTATCTGTCCTTTGCATAGGGGAGTACCTTCCCTTTTAAATAAAAAAACAAACAAACAACAGCCTAAGTGGGCCGAGCATTTCAGAGATGTTCTACTCACATTGTCAAGTAGAAGGATATGCATCATTGCCTTAATGTTAGTCTTATATCACAATGCAAAATGGAATCACTGGCTATCTCTAAATAAAAAAATAAATACCCCCTAAAGCAGCTGCGCTGCTTGCCACAGAGGTCTGACAGGAGCCTGTCAGTTTATATACCATAGTAGAAAGTCTGTGAGGATGGCAGGACCTCAGCAGAAAACAACACAAACATCCATGCCTTACCCGGGGCTCGAATTAAAACTACACAAATCACCATGCATTGGCGCCGAGTACGGGAAGGGGGGGGGGGGGGGGCGCTCAGGGACTCCCCCTTGAAAAATTTCTATTACGTATCTAACAGACAAAATAAATATGTCTGGGATCCTGCTATTGTAAGAGACTCCCCTGCCCCCTCGTGAGAATTTAAAAACCCGGCGCCAGTGTCTTCAGGAGTAAATGAAATTAGTACTGAAATGATTAGAGCTGGAAATCTTTCTATTGCTTATCACAATTAATGAAAATAGAAACTCCTTGGTTTATTAAGGCATTCTTATAGTTTATACGCTATAGTTTGACAAAAGCCTTCAGTAGATGAAATTAGTACTGAAATGCTTAGAGCTGGAAATCTTTCTATTGTCACATGGCTGATTGAAATTTTGAATTTTTTTATGATAAAGGCGTTGTTCGTAAGGATTTCACCAGAACTTTATTATTATCCCTGTTTTTAAAAACGGTGATCGCAATTCTTTTGATAATTATAGAGGAATCGGTCTACTTCTGTTCCAGATAAAATACTATGCATTATTGTGCTTAATTAAAGGATAATGCATAAATTCGTACATAACTCGAAGTGTTTTTAAGGGAATGCAGTGAAACTTAGTACAGAGGTTTATAATTACATTACAAATGTAAATCAAATAGAAGAACTTCATAATCGTGTAATGTGCATGCGCTAATATCATAATCGTGCAATTGACATGAAGGAGAAGTCTACGGAACAATACTTAGTCTTACGTACGACATGTGGTACATTAATATGGAGTATGATCGCCCCTGACAGCCATGTAGATCAAGCAACGACTCCTCATACTGTTTATGAGAGTATTGATGAGGTCTTGAGGGATTAATGGCCACTCCTCGACAACTGCTGTTCCGAGTTTGTGGAGTATTCTGGGAAAGGGGCTGGAGAGCTCCACTGCATCTGCTCAGAGCATTCCATACATGCTCAATGGGATTGAAGTCAGGAGATCTGGGTGGCCACTCCATTCGGCGCTTATCTTCCTCTTCGAGAAAATCGTCGACCACATGAGCTCGATGAGGGCGGGCGATGTCGTCCATTAGAATAAAATCTGAACCGACGGCTCCTTTGAATGGCCTGATATATGGGTTCAGAAACTCGTCTCTGTATCGCAGGGCAAGATGAGGGCGGGCGATGTCGTCCATCGCCCGCCTCATCTTGCCCTGCGATACAGAGACTTGCAAAGGACAGATAACCACTCGGGTATAGCCACTCGGGGAGAGCCACTCGGAAAGATATGCAGGTCTGTGAGCCCGTTCATCATGATTCCTGCTCCAACCATCCGGCCACTGCCACCAGAGTAGTCCCTTTCTCTGATGTTCGAGGGATTGTTGTGGGTCCCTGATTCTCTCCAGATGCAAATACGTCGGGGATCAGTATTTATCCTGAATCGCGATTCATCTGTAAACATACAGTACTGTGCAAATCAGTTGGGACAATAGGAAAATGCAGTTACAAAGACACAACCAAAATATTTATTTGTTTAAAAGTGTGTAGTTAATAGTAAATGTGACCCCCCTTAGCTTTAATGACTTCTTTCACCCTCTCAACAATTGATGCCACTAGCTTTCCACACATCTCCTTCACTTCAGGGTCGTGGTACCACACTTTCATGACACTTTCTATCATTTTGGTTTTCGTCGTGCAATCCATCTTAGTTATGCGCGTTTTAATAATGAGCGCCACAAATTTTCAATGGGGTTTAGATCGGGTGAATTTCCTGGCCATTCCAATACCTTCAAATGTTGCTGGGTAAAGAAGCTCTTAGCAAGCTTAGAATTGTGGCATGGAGCCAGATCCTGTTAAAATACCCCATCGCCGTTAGGAAACAGCTTCTGGAGTGTTGGGATCATTTTCGCCTCCAGAACGCCTATATACTTTTTGCTGTCCATCATTCCTTCAATGGGGTGAAGCGTCTGTGGCCCGGAAGCTGTAAAACATCCCCAAAACTTGACATTGGGTGGGTGTTTGGGGGATTGCTGGATGTGGCCAGATCGATGAGGTTCTCCAGACGAGCGGCGGACGAAATTTGCCCTGTAGCCATGCACCTCAAAGTGGGTTTCGTCGGAAAATATCACTTTTTCCCAATTCTCCACAGTCCAGTCTCAATGTTTCTTTGCCCAGGATAGCCTTTTTTGCTTCATAGCGGGTGTCAAAAGCTGCTTTTTGGAGGGACATCGAGCCCAGCGGCCACATTGCAGAAGGCGACGACATACGGTGGAAACATCTATATTAACCCCATGAGACGCAATAACCCTTTTGATGTCTCCACTGGTCTTCTTCGGGTCTATGATACTAATTCTTCGAATTAGACTATCATCTCTAGGGGTGGTTTTTCTTTTTCTTCCACAATGCCCTTTACAGGACATGTCCACTGACCCTGTCTCCTAATGCAGCTTCGTGATCCGTGAAACGCTGGATTTCCCGATGCCAACTGCTTTTGCTATCTGCCTAGCAGTAAGTGAAGTTTTTGCCTAAAGCGATCATTTTAGCTCGTTTACGAGACATGAATTGTGAACTACTTACATAATCACGTCCTCAGCCTATGAAATATCAATTTCGACTTAAGTGGAAGTGTAAATAATAGCAGAGTAACACAACAGACAATTCGAGAATTGCAGATATTGCTCAGCTGCAAGTCTAAACTTGCGCGTATCCATTGCAGGGACAGGTGGAAGTTTAGACTTGCAGCAGTTTAGACTCTGCAGAGGAAGGGATTTAGTGTTCTTTCGCTTGTCCCAACTAATTCGCACAGCACTGCACATGTGCCCACTAGTCTGGACTCCAAGTGTGATGTTGGAGACTCCACGCTAAACCAGCTCGCCGGGCAGCGGGAGTTAGAGGGACACAAATAACGGATCTCCTGGCAAAAGGCGTTGCTCATGAAGTCACCTATAAACAGCATGCCTTGAAACCCTCGTTCCTATAGCTGCTGCAAGCTCCAAAGATAGTTGTCTAGCAGTAGCACTCTGTTTCGTCTGGCAGTAAGACTCATATGGCGATCGTCTGCAGCAGTTGTGGCTCTGGGACGGCCTTGTCCTGATTGACGACGAACATCTCCTGTCTGTTAAAACTATCTCCAGTCTTGACAAGACATTTTGTGGAATTTTCAATGCTCAGGAAACTTCCATGTGGGACTTGCCTACTTCCATCTTTCTAATCGCTCTCCACCGCTGAAAATCATCCGTACGATGTCTTCGGGACATAATCAGCTCGACGTGATACTGAAGTGAAAGCAAGAGTTGCCTAGAAGAGCTACAAGCTGTGAGTAGACACGCACATCTTTTTAACGCATTCCAAATTTGCATATTCTCGCTTACGTGCGGAAACTGTAAATGTGAGATAGTTTTCCGCATAGCGTATTTTACATGTTCGCCCATTTTCAGTGCATTATTTTACATATATCGGCAGCTATATATGTTTTTGTCGATTACCATTTAATTTTGAGCACCAGTGTAGTTAAAAAATTTTGTGAACTGTGTCGTGAACAGTATGGATTCAGAAGTGGTAGGTGATGTACGAATCAATAATTTTCACTAAGGCAGCTTCTTGAGAAATGTTTAGTTACAGAAACTCTGTTGATCATCATAATTTTTTGATCGTGAGATCGTATGGCATACTAGACAATGTTAGTTAGCATAATGCGTAAGCTCTTTATAATAATACTGAGTCATGCTCTGTTATAGGAGATAACTTTAAGACAAACGAAATTTTAAAACGAAGAATCGTTTCTGTATGGCCGTACCTAAATCATGAGAGTTAAATTTTTATCACTGGTGGACAATTTTCCACATTGGAACCAACATGCGGGGCATTTCTGAATAACGGAGACAACTCAAAACCAGAACATAATACAGTGGACCTTCGTTATAGCGCTGCTCGCTATACCGCGCACTCGGTTATAGCGCGGGCGATGTTCGCGATAAGTTCAAACATGTTTATACAGGTCCGTGCGGCGTTAGTGAGTATCGCATTTTACTGTTACTGCGTATTGAGTAATTGTGTATGTATTGAGTTCCTGCATGTATTTTGAATAGTGTTTAATTATTTTATGCATGATGAGTAAAAGAAAAGCTTACAGTGTGAAATTTATTGTGTCGCCACCGCGCCGCTCGGTATAACGCGGGTTTGTTTCCCGCCCGACATGCGCGTTATATCGGGGGTCCACTGTATATTTTATTGATTAAGTGGCAGAGAAAATTCGAAATAACAGTGCAATTTTATTTTTTAGGTACCGTCATCATGGGTCATGAACAAAGTTGCTTATCTAGAACGTACTAATGAATTCAGAATAGAGCAGAGTTGCAGGGGGTTCGCAAGGGTTCGGTACAACCCGTTGTTACGAACACCTGGGTTAGGCGAACATGTTGATCCAATGTCGGATTCGGACATTTCAATTTGGTGGAGAAATTTAAATTTCGATACTGATAGAAAGTCCTAACAAAAAAAAAAAACTAAGTATCATTCAAATATTTAAGAAAGTAACATTTAACCTGTTTTTTTTTTTCAATTCCAAATATCCAACAGTTGAGTGCAAGCAGAATAATTTGTTTTTTCTGAATTCTCCTTATTATGCAAAAATTTCAGTTTTTTTTCTCTACATTCTTTTCCTGTAGAATGAATCCTTTTTTTGCTTGTTTTTCTGATAGGTTGAGTTGCTTTTCGCTACCAACTTTATTTTTAAAAAACGTATTTCATAATTATTTTAATAATTTGTAAAAGACGTCGAATTTCTCTACCTGGAGAAAAAGCAAAGGCGGATTTACCACCTGACCTTTCCTCAGCCCCGATCCTTTCGCCTCAAGGCACTAATCCAATTTGACGTTAGTTGTCCAGAGAAGAGAGGGTTGCGGCTGGTTGTGGTGGGGGGTGGCATTAAGTATACAATCAATATAATACCATTTCAAAATGTTAGATAAATTAATGTCGATGTTTCTATAATTATGAAACAACATAACTAATCGGTCTCAGAATAGGGGAGATTTAGACAAATGCACAAACTTCCAAATTTAAAAATGATAATCGAAAGTAATAGGAACATAGATAAGAAAAAATTAACGAACCTATCACATAATTAATGTCAGCTTGCAATTCATTGTAAATTATGGAATATAAATTAATTTGATATTATTTTACTCTGATATGCAGCAGATAACAAGTTGTGCTATATCTATTAATTTGCTTTATATTCATTAATCTAATGTGAAGAAAATTATTTGACTTAGTCAAATAGTTTACATTGGATGATCCTTGTGACCAGTGGCACACCCAGAGGGGGGGGGGACAAGGGGCCCTGGTAGCCCCCAAATAAAAAACTAGAAAATTTTCCAAAATCTTTTCCTAATTAAAATTCATGTTTTATATTTATGTTGTGTCGTGTCTTTTATTTCTATACCACTTATGAATTAGCGGTCACATAAGGTGGGATTACCGTATAGCTCTCGGGAATCACGGCCGCTGTGAACACAAGGCGAACGAAGTAGTACCAAGCGCTACTTCATTTGCCCAAGCAGGGCTAGCGGGCCGCTCGGCTCCCCCCCCCCACACACACACACAAGATTAAATCCTGAGTGCGCCACTGCTTGTGACAGGATAGAACTTTTCTCTCTGCTTACACAAAGAATTTATTTTTATTTTGCCATTTTCTCATATAGAGCTTCAAATTCGCATAGAAATGGGCTGTAGGAAAAAAAAATCATAGATGGGTAAAAAAATTAGGTTAAAGTTTTAGAAAAAGAATTTTGTTTGTGCTAATTTATCTTCAATCCGTTCATTATTCTATTACGTAGTGGTCGAGTGGATAACGCGCTTGGCTAGTTCACAGTACTCCTATGCCTACTACAGGTGCAGCTGTCGATAACGGTTGACTAATATGGGACAAGAACGGCTCGACTCTGTAGGCCCAAGGTGGTGTTGATTATGTGGTCGGAAACGTTTCTCTGTGCACCCTGGTTGTAGTCTGCCATTAATTTAGGGATCATGAGCAGTCTGTTGTTCTGGACAGCATATGCCAATTGGAGATTGGAGTTCATCACCTCGCCTGTCAACAAGTGGTGTATGTGTCTCCCTGTTTGAACCTTTCCCCATCACACCTTCACTTTAGTGGCCCTCGAACAGCCAACAATGCCTGCGGTTGCCGAGATGCTGCCCTTCTCGAGCCGACAACCATTCTCCTTCTTCTTATACATCCTTCTTTCTAAGCTGGACCTATTTGTAAAGGGGGCCTCGGCCCCCTTATCATCAGGTCCACTTCCCTTTGCCCATTTGCACGGGCTTTCTTTGTACTGTCGAACTGACACGCCCAGCCCGTACTAACAGGCCCGGGTGTAAAAAAAAAAGGGGGAGAAAGCGGCATAATCGAGCCAGTAAAAGGAGGGGGGGGGGGCAAAAGACTAGATTGTAATTTTAATTACAATGTAACATTTTCCTCTTCGTTTTAGAAGTTTTTAAAAAAATGAATGAAACAGGCAGAAGTTTAATAATTTTTGGCTTCCATTGTGATATGATAATGAATATATGAAACAGTTGAAAGGCTACGAGTGTATATGCGGCTGAAAGAAATAGCAAAATAACGAATTATATGATACTGAAGCCGCTTTCAAATATAGCTATTAATTTAAAAAATATAAATAAATATCCCCTCAAGCAGCTGCTTGCCACAGAGGTCTGACAGGAGCCTGTCAGTTTATATGCCATAGTAGGTCTTAGAGGATAGCAGGACCTCAGCAGAAAAACGACACGTACATCCATGCCTTACCCGGGGCTTGAACCCAGATCCCTTAGATCAGTAGCCAAGCGCGCTAACCACTCGGCAGGATATAGAATTAAACAAACTTCATTAAGGTTGTTGTATACCTCTCAATGGTTTGTTGTCACTCTTATATTCTAATTAATGGCATTTGTATTTGAGACGTACTTTTCTATAAAAAAATCTAAGATCAAAACAACTATTCAACAATTATTGCAAAACAAAAATGCCTACAAATAACACGAATGAAAAAATCCAAATAAGCGGAAAGTTGCAATAGAATCAGAGCTGTAGCTCAATCATGCTGATGAGCTGTGCTCAATCATTTAATTTGAATTATGGCGTTTTAAAATTTGCCTGCAGCTGTGAAAAATAATATTCCATTCTCAAACTCATATGGAAGGAAATTAATAGCTTTTGGTAATAAATTTTTATAGTTTGCTACCCACACGTAAAAACCGTATTAGTAATAAAATCCATAACCAAAAGTAATGCTTTTAGTTATGGAAAATAAACCGCCTTCAACTTTAATCAAGGGGGACTTTGGACTCGTAATATGAACGAACAATTACATATACACTCGGTTGTTGCCAATGACAGTAGAGTACCAAGTCGTAAATGATACAAACTTAACATATACTTACATTCATTATTAGAAGTGTACTTATCCACTATAGGCGTCACAGTAAAAGCATAAGCACCATAAGCACATATTAACACCAAGAACCAGACGGCGGTATTCACTGCCATCATTTACTACCTACGTGGTCTCTACACTAAAAGATAGATAAAGAGGTGCGTTTGAAATAAATGAAGGCTTTCGACGTACGCAATGTTGTTACAGCAAGTTTCTTGTTAGTGAGCAATGTCCAATACACCTGGTAATCTTTGCGCTCAAAGATAAAATTCAAGCAGCCAATGTGGTAGAAATTGGGGTATTAAAAAGAACTGGGATAATCAGTAAATTCATAACTATCAGCATGAGTGTCAACAGGGAGGGAAGAAACATATAGAGCACTTACTCCCCCCTCTCTCTCGAGGATTTTTATACATATCGTAAAATTTATATTTAGTTACTATATCTATAAATGATTTAAGGAATATTTTATTTTAATCGTGGACAAATAACTCTAATTTGTATCATAGAAAGGAGTCATCATTTTTTAACTCACTTTCAAAAAAAAAAAGCTGATGTTTTTACTTTGTCGTCTCTTTGTCGGTAGATATTCAACGTTTTTTGCTTTTAGAGATTATTTGAAATTTTGTTGGATATGTATTAATGAACTATTACGATTCGCATTTTCCGATCTCCCAATAGTTGTAACTGTGGAAAATATAAAATTTCAGGGAATATTGCATACGATCTATTTATGCAAGAAATATGAGTACAGTGTTGCGAAATCGACCAAAATGACACTAAGGGTTAAGATAATTAACCCTTAGTGTCATTTTATGGTAAGAAGTTTAGCAGCATTAAGCAGCGTTTTAACTTCTTACCATAAAGGTGGGAGGGGGGGGGGGGGGGGGGTGAAAACTCATTTTTTTTAAAGATGCAGGAAAATATCGTTTTTTATTTGTAGTAGAGGTATTAATAATTTCCCAACGTTTCTTCTATTGAAAGGCGTAGAAGCCACTTTTAACATCGATTATATTTACAGCCGTTCCGTGGCCGAGTGGTTAGCACGCTTGGCTAGTGATCGGGACCTTGGTTCAAGCCCCGGTAAGGCATGGATGTTTGTATTGTCCTTCTGCTGAGGTTCCGCCATCATCACAGACCTTCTACTATGGCGTATTAAACTGACAGGTTCCTGTCAGACCTGTGTGGTAAGCAGCTGCCAAAGGTTTTATTTTAATGATATTTAGAAGAAAAACTGTCTTGAGCTGGGTAGGATAGAAACCCATGATCAGCGATTCCATATATTACTCTTTGTATTTTATAATTCATCAATTAGGTCAAATTTCCACAGTTAAAGGGCATTAAAGGCAGAAAATAACTTTATTCCTTTTGAAAACGAACACTCCATATTCGCCAGGAGCGAATGTTAATTTTCTAATTCAGTGCTTCCTAACTGGTGTGATGCAAACTATTATGTTTACGCAAAATTTCCACCATCCTATTCACTTCATTGTAAATTATTACTTTTTTGATATTTAGGAAGTCAAAAACAGAAATTTTCTTTTATTAAAGTAATAGTCTTTTATGAAGAAAATATGCATGATAGCAAGAGGACTCTGCGATTCGATTGCTTACATCAAAGTCAAGCTTACTGAAATTTGAAAAAAAAATACACAAATAAAAAATTTCGCTCTTTCATCTTTATATTATTGAGTTATCCATATTTTGTTTCAGCTCATCAGCCTTCGCAGGTAAAAAAAACAATGATTCTAAAATAATCGCCAATTATATTAACTAATAAAATAAATTATTTTTAAAAAATAGCTATGCATGGTTGTTTTTTTTTTATCTTGGTATGCCATGGCAATTTTGGATTCTCAGAAGTGTGCCGTAGACTCAAAAAGGTTGGGAAGTTCTATTCTAATTTATCCCATTTACACAGTTTCATCTATCTCAATTTCAAAGTTTTAATATTGCAAAGAATTGTAGTCCTCCTGAAATAATTCCTGCCGATACCCATGATTGCCAGCTCATGTTGTTTCTTTTAATATTAATAGGCTCTTATATATTAGTCGGTCTGTAAATGGTAGCTAGACATACATTGGATGGAGAGTTGTGTAACAATCCCCGGTGATTATGTACAAAACCGACCAGGTCTAGCACTAAGAAAGGCTAATGTCTGGCCCCGCCTTCTCGTGGTGCAGACAACGAATAATATTCGCGGCAACCCCGGTGCACCGCAGTACTGTGACTGCATATCACCTTGAGGGAATTGCCACTGAAACCACTATTAACTAAAAAGGCTCCTATCAATTTAGCTTGCCTTAACATTTGCCTGCATACAGCGGGAGAAGCCCTATGTGAAGAGAAAAATTAGTACCTTTCAAATATTCTCTTCTGGGAGGGAAAGGAAAACGGGGATACCAGATCAGTGTGATGACCTACTGGTCATCTATGGCCAATTTCTTTTCTGCCCTGTTGAGGAGTGGTCAACTTCACTGAGTCCTGGTCAGGGGCGTAGCCATGGGGTGGGGGGGGGGATTGTTGTACTATATTTGGGGGAGGCCCCCCCCCCCAAAGTAACTCGGAATTGGCAAAATTCGAAGCGACTTCGTAAAATCTAGGTGAGTTGTGAAAATTTGTAATTTTTTTTTGGAAAATTAAGGGGAGTTGTCAAAATCGAGGCAACTTGGCAAATCTAAGGCAATTTGGAAAATGGAGAGACGGCAAAATTCGAAGCCACTTAGTAAAACATAGGCGAGTTGGCAAAATGGGGACAACTTGGCAAAATTCAGGTGAGATGTAAAAATTAGGATTTTTTTCTGTAAAATTATGGCGAGTTGGCAAAACTTAGGGAGTTGACAAAATTCAGGTGAGATGTGAAAAGTTGGATTTTTTTTCTGTAAAATCAGCCGTCTCGTGGCCGAGTGAGTGGTTAGCACGCTTGGCTACTGATCTAAGGTACCTGGGTTCGAGCCCCGGGTAAGGCATGGATGTATGTGTCGTTTTTCTGCTGAGGTCCTACCATCCTCACAAACCTTCTACTATGACATATAAACTGACAGGCTCCTATCAGACCTCTGTGGCAAGCAGCTGCTTGAGGGGGTATTTTTTTCTTTCTGTAAAACTATGGCGAGTTGGCAAAACTTAGGGAGTTGTCAAAATCTAGGGGCAGTTGGCAAAATTCGGAGTGACTTCGAAAAATCGCGAAAGTTGACAAAATTCAGGTGAGATGTAAAAATTGCAATCTTTTTTCTGTAAAATTATGGCGTGTTGGCAAAATTCAGAGTGGCTTTGCAAAAATCAGGTGTGATGTAAAATTGGGATTTTTTTTCTGCAAAATTGTGGCGAGATGGCAAAATCGAGGAAACTTGGCAAAATTCGAATTGTTTTTGTGAAATTAAGGAGAGTTGGCAAAATCTAGGGAAGTTGGCAAAACTGGAAACCACTTGGTAAAGTACAGGTGAATTGTAAAAATTGGGATCGGTTTTGTGAAATTAAGGAGTTGGAAAAACCAAGAACTCTTGGCAAAATTCGAAGCCACTTGGTAAAATACAGGGGAGTTATGAAAATTGTGCCTTATGCAATTAAGGAGAGTTGATAAAATTCGAAGTGACTTGGCAAATTCAGGGAAGATGAAAAAATGCGATATTTTCTGTAAACTTACGGCGAGTCGGCAAAATCTAGCGTAGTTGGCAAAATTCGAATCCACTTGGTAAAATATAGGCGAGTTGTGAAAATTGAGATTTGTTTTGTGAAATTAAAGAGTGTTGGACAAATTGAGGAAACAACAAAATGTAGGGCGTGGGCAAAATTCGAATCCACTTGGAAAATACGGGCGAGTTGTGATAATTGGGATTGTGAAATTCAGTATAGTTGACTAAAATCAAGAAAACTTGCAAAATTTTTTAGAGTTTGAAAATTTTTAAGTGACTAGGCAAACTTAGGAGAGTTGTAAAGATTGTGATTAGTTTCGTGAAATTAAGGAGAGTTGGCCAAATCAAGGGAAAATTCACACCGACTTACTGCAGTTCAGATGAGATGAAACTATTGGAATTATTTCTGTGAAATTATGGCTAGGGCATGGATGTGTGTGCTGTTTTTCTGCTGAGGTCCCGCCATCCTCACAGACCTACTATGGCGTATTAAACTGACAGGCTCCTGTCAGACCTCTGTGGCAAGCAGCTGCTTGAGGGGGTATTTATTTTTTATTTATTTAACAAAATTGGAAGTTAAATGGCAAACTACGGTTAGTTGGCAAAATTGGAAGTCAAATGGCAAAATGCGGGAGAGTTGCGAAAATTGGCTCACGCCCCCCCCCCCAACGGAGAGCGAAAAATCTAAGTTTGCTCAGTTGGCAAAATTTGAATTTCGAGTTGGCAAATCTTTGATTTCTCCCCATCCCCCCAACCATAGTCCTTCGCTACGCCCCTGGTCCTGGTACTCACCATTTATACCCACTGTAGTGGAATGGTTTATGGCTTTGAGTTTGATCGATAAATGTATATTAGCGGCTGGCGCAAGCCGCCCACAATTTGCCGGAAATGACTCGCAAGTCTTTGGCTCCTGTACCGATATAATGCTTCACGAAGAACAATGGATGCACATCGTTCTGCGTAGATGCGAAAATCCATGCAAGGGTTCCTTAGACTGAAGTAGAAGGAATTACTATTTACCTACTTGAATATAATAGTATTCAACAAGTAGCCTAATTCTACTGCTGAATCCAGGTCAACCTCCACGAGGGAGGAATTATAAACTTAAAGGGAAGAAGTTATTTTCATATGTTTTATGTGAATTCGTGAATCACAATGAAATTCACTTTCATAAAGCAAAGCAGAAAAAATATATTAACCCAGAGATAATACCTTCTCTACTTCAGGAACAAGCAGTAACCATACTTTTAGTGGCAGAATCCAACAATAACCCACGCTGAGAACAGACATGAGTGCAAGCAATATACCTGTACATTGGTACTGGTGTAATGTGATTCTGTCGGAAAAGAGGTGGGATACTTTGATTTTCCAATTTTGTTGTAAGATTGGGTGGGGGGGAGGGAGAGAAGTTTTTGAGAAAATGCCAATGCACATGAAAAAATGTTAAACATTTTAATATAATTTTACTTACTGGAATGTAAACAAAAATACAAATTAATATTACAAGAAGTTAGCAAAAATTACTTTGAGACAAGTTTTATTGACTCCAAACATGATTCCTACCTTCAGAGGTTCAATATCTCGATTTCGCCCTTTGCTTTTGATGGACCCTGTGAAACTATAGTCCAGTCGAAAATGAAGAATGTCACCAATTTTACATTAAAAATCTTTAAATAACAAGCTCTCATATAATAAAAAAAAATAAAATTTTTTTTACTTCGTATTTACTTCCAAGGAAGATAAGGCGCCTTTTTTTTTTTGCAAATGAAAAAAAGATGGGGATACGGCGTATACCTAAAAAAGAAGGCCATGGCTGTAATGCGTTATATTTAGCACTGACATCGGATAAAAACTGGCGAAAATCAGATATTTTAGTTTCAGCCGCAGCTTTCCGTTTTTATTGTCAAATTTGTGATCTTGACAGCAAGACTGCCGATTACGAAATTATTTATCCTTCCAGAATATAGTCTTTGTAAAATATAAAGGGGGAAGTTATTTAAAATTTTGATTATATAACTCCAGCAACGAGATTTTCGATCAAATGGGAAATCCACAAAGAAATGACCAAACTGTATAATTAAACTGGATGGATTAACCCATTATTTCATTCATCTTTGGGGCGATAAAACTAAGGTATTTGTCAATGATTAATGAAAAGTCGCTTAAAGAGAAACCAAATGGGGTCACTGAATCAACAGGAGAAATAAATCCACATTAATAATCTGAGCAAAAGTCAAAGGTAGTTTCACATAAGAACCGTTGTAGACAGTTTTGAATTTTGATCCTCCGTCCACCCCAATCTCCGCCCTCCCGAAAAAGGGGCGTATTTTCGGGGACGGACATTAATGAGCTATATCTGAAATCGACTCTTGTGAAGTGGAAGGGAAAATGCGGTCAATATTTATAAGTCGTATATCAAATGCCAGCTTCTGAAGTGTTTTTAGTGGCAAAAAATCCAAACAAATTAAAAAAATATCTTTCCATATGCTCCCCAAAAAGTAGAAAAACTAAAGCATATCGAAGGTGCAATCAGTCATGAATTAGTATTCACTTCAAAGGAAGAGAGGGCGCCGATTTACCTACTCAACAAGATTTCCGGCACCCTATCTTCTTTTGATGTCAATATGAATTCAGTGGCTGATTGCATTATTGATATGCTTGTTTTATTTTCTACTTTTTACGGCGCATATGGTAAGATAGGTATTCTTAAAAAATTTTACTTCATTTTTTTTTCACTAAAAACACCTACCTTCAGGAACTGTCATATATTACTCTTAAATATCGACCACATATTTCCTGTTTTTGGAGTAGTGTTTAAAGTAGCCCATGCCACTGGAGACAGCACAAGCTTTGTGATATAACTCGCTACGGTCCACTCCGCGAAAAAGTCCCCCTTTTTGGGGGAGGAAAATGGTGGGGAGGTGGTGCAAAATTCGAAATAGTCTACTACGGTCTTCATATAAGCTTTCATTTAACACCTAACTCGTAACTGTAGGCCTTCGAGTTCGGAAGATATAGTTCTACTAGATCTTCCGAACTGTAAAAAATATAATCCCTTTGCTTTTATCCCCCCTAAAAAAAAAACGGGTGATGAAAGCAAGGGGATTATATTTTTATTATCTACAGGGTGTTTCAAAAAGAACGCAATCCTAAATATAAGAGAGTAGAACTTACGCGCATGTACATTTTATGCCATATGTCAGTTGGCATTACTGTACTCAAGGTGTTAACCTTGAGTACAGTAATGCCAACAGCCTTTAGCGGTTGAAATGATCTTGTCACGCGCTAGTCTCATTCAAGCAATTATTCCTTTGTGTTGTGTCAGATATGTCCTTTTCCAAAAACGAACGTATTTATTGTTGAGACTTATTGTGCTTACAAACGTGTGAGAAAGGAGTCTGAGATGAAGTTTCCCGTCTGCAGTTCCCAAAACGTCGACAGTTATTCCTTTGACTGATAAATTTCGTGACACTGGATCTGAACAAGATCGAAAGAGCCCAAGCCCGCCATCACTGTTAACTGCCGAAGTTCTTGATGTGTCTCAGCACTTAACTCGCTCATCCAGAAAATCTCTTAGAAAGTTATCTTCACAGGTTGGACTGTCACCATCAAAGCTACTAAGAAGTTAAAATTTCATGCCTTCCTCATTGGACCTTCATGAACTGAAAGAACCAGACCACGAAAAACATTTAGAGTACTATTGTTGGTTTCGTTCTTTTGTCGATGAAAATGGAATTGAGGTGTTGGACCGAGTTTATTTCAGTAACGAAGCTTGGTTGCACTTGGATGGGTATGTGAACAGTTGAATATGGAGCAGTGAAAATCCTCACTTTTTGCAAACGACCATTATATGCACGGAAAATTGGTGTTTGGTGTGCAATTTCCAGTCGTCATGTGATAGAGCCTTTATTTTTTTTACTCAACTGTAACTGGTGTTTATCATGACATCGAACAGTTTATTGCACTTGGTGTGAATGAACGAGAGTGTTGGTTTCAACAAGATGGCACAACCGCCCATACTGCAAACAACACAATGGCCATGTTGCAGGAACTTTTTTTTATGATTATTTGATTACTCCATCAGATTTTTTCCTTTGGGGATATCTCAAATGTGTAATGTTTCAAAACAATCCTTAAACACTTGAAAACTAACATTGAGAGATTTTAAACATTAGGAATCATCATCCTCAAGCAGCCATGGGTTATGGAGGTCCAGACGGCACAATTTAGTTCTCCAAGCATATCTGTCACGAGCTATATCTGGGCACTTAATAATTCTAATAAGGTCTGTTTGACACTATCTGCCCATAACCATATTCGCTAATCTTTAATTATCCATATAGGCAACATGGCCAAACCAATGGAGTCTCTCTCTGCACAATATGCTGCTTAAAGGAGGTTGATGACTCCTTTGCTTAACCTCATCATTACCAAAGATACTGTGTAAACATCTAGAATCAAAAGCATCTAGTTTTTGTGGTTTACAAAACTTCCAAATTTTACTACCATAACTAACCCTAGAAAGAAACAAACTATTATACAGTGTCTAATTTTAGTCTTTAGGTGTAATACGCCTAGTTCTCCACTGATTCTTTCAAGTCCCAGCAGCAATCCCTATTAGTCTGTTAATCTCATGTGCATTTCACCGGTATCTATTACATAGCTTCCAAGATAAACTGTTTGCTCAAGACTGTAACCATTCAGATTAACTGAATCACAGCCAGTCTGACTAATTTTCATCACTTTAGTTTTCTCTGTTTATAATCAAACCTACTCTACTATCAGTCTCATCAACAGTTTGAATGGAAGAGTTCATCTGATCAACATCATTTGCCAAAAGAGCTAAATCATCAGCATAATCTAAATCAGAAATTTTCGTATCTCCAAACCATTTAAGGCCAAATTATTTCCCTTGCACTGAATTTCGCATAACATAATCAATAACCAAAGAGAAAAAGAGACAAAATGCACCTTGTCGAACATCAGAAGCAATGCTGAACCAATTGCTACAAGTCTTACCAACTCGCACACGACTCGGTGATTTTATTATAGAGTTTTCATTATGTTAACTTGTCTGGTATGTCATACGATCTCACAATCAACCACAACGAGGCCGACGAGAAAGACAGGCCACGACACTGGAATATCACGTGATCAACTTAGTCTGGACAAAGAACGTATAAGGAAAAGAAGTTCAGCTTTGACAAAGCGTAAGTGGCGACCTCAAGTGGTGTTTCGATTCGTATCGTGCATTTGTTTAAGCTGGGTAGCAAACAATAAGGGGCAAAGGAATTATGCATCAAAAAATTTATATTTTAAAAAAGGAAAAAAAGTAACTGCACTTTGTATTTGAAAAAAATAATATCATGATTTTAATAAAGGTTTATTTTCTCCATTGGAATTATTTTTCGTTGAACCAACAATTATAAACTGAATGGATAGAGAAGATTTGAAATTAGCCTGAAGTTAATTTATAGAATAAATTATTACAATTAGAAGCTTTCTTCGTTGCATAGAAACAGGAAACAGAATTGATATTAATATACTCTGCAAGGATATCAATGGGAAATTATTACATAGGAAAAGCGAGAGAATGGAAGTTGACAGTAACATGTAATTACAAAAGCGGTCGTCCCCTGTAATGTTCACCTCTTCGCCATATGTACGATACTCGATTTTACATTAATCTCTATGGAAGCTTAACTTCTTCTCTCTCTACATTCTTTGGTAGAAACGAAGTGCTTATTCTTCAGTCGCTTGCTTCGTTCATCGTGTACATAAACGTTTTTGTCTTCAAACTACCTTTGGATTACCCCAAAGAGGCGAGCAATTTTCCTTATTATTTGTAGCATGAAATATTTCTTGTAGTTAGTGGTTTGATAAAAGTAATTATTTATGCTTGAAAAGTGTTTTGAGTGCACTGCTCTCTTAGGCCTAGTTTCAACGTGTTGAATGATGGTGTGATCCAAAACAAAATGGCTGCCCTTATATAACATCGTTAGTTTTGAAGTTGAGAGCATTAATTATTTGATATTTTAACTACTCATATTTAATACTTTTGCAAATTGCTATAAATGTGTGGATGATCAGGTTAATTACTTAATGCTAGCATTTTTCATTTCATAAGTGGCAAACCAGATATTTGTCGTAACGTACAAAAATTTTCGCGTCCATGTTTGATATTCTTTGCACAAACAATTCTCTTGGCAATATTTTTTGTTTTTGAGCTAATAAGTTTCATACGTTAAAGGGAAAAGTAATTTAGACATAATTATGCTATCAGCACTTGTTTGAACTGCATTTGTACTTGTATTCTTATTCATAATATATATTTCACATATCTAGATAGAGTAACTATGTATCCATAGTAACAGGTTTTATCAGTCTTTATAGTATATCATGTTGACCATAATTTTTGAAATTGAAAATGTCAATAAAAGGATGATTATTTTATGTAGGTCAGATAATGGATGTTACTAATTAATGGCTTAGATCGAAAACCAATATCCAAAAGATATTGTTGAACCCAAAACCAGTTATTTTTCTTTGTAATTTAATTAATTTCTTCTGAATTTAAAACCCTTTAATTTTTGGTTATTTTATAGAAAAAAAAATATTTTCATGTTTTTAAGTCCATGAAATAGCAGATAATGTCATTAAGGCTTAAATTCAAAAATAGTATGGTAACATTAAAATTTAATCAGATATTAATTTATATTGCTGAATAATTATAGTGAGAGTGGACTTTCAGTTTATAACCATTACCTAATGAAAATCAAGTTTTATTTACAAAATCGTTCTAAAGGTTATAAAAAAAATCTACAATGCAACACCATACACCACTTTTTAATTTTCAGTAAAGTAACATACTATGTATATATTAGAATACTGGAGTTTTTCTTCTGCTATGTGTCTACCAGTTGTTTTTTTATTAACCTCTGAATGGCACTTCCTTTCATACAGTGGGCTAAATGGCCAGTTCACAAGGGCTGATAGGTTAGGGGAGGCGGCACACTGGACATGTGGTAGCCTCCCATCAAGGCTATCCAGCATGTTCTTTAACATGCACAGGGTATGGGACCCATGGCTTAATGTCTCATTCTACAGATGGTGTCTTTTCCAAACCCATCGGTGTCCCCTATTGACAGATAAGATCCCAGATGGAATTCAAACCTGGGAATAGCAGATCATGAATCTGGCGTTCTACGGGCTGAGCCACCCCTGCCACTGTGTCAGCAAGAGTTTTACTGGATTTTCACATGACAATACAGTTTTACGAGGTTGAGAGAGTATTAAATATAATGCTTGCTTTTTCTGGCTATGATTGCTAGCTAGAGATTTTCGAAAAGAAATATATGTTGATATATATGAGCACATAATACATTTCTAGAATTATAAAGGAAAAAAGTTGGTTGTGGATTAAATATCTTTTGCATATTGATATCCAGTTCCCAGGTTTAAATTCCCTAGTCAAGTCACTCAAAAAAAAATTATATTTGGCAATTTTTGTACCTTTAACTTAATATGCCATTTACAATAATCTATTAATTTTGACTTTGCAAACAGCAATCTTCTCTGTCTTAACATATTTATTACCTGAGCCTAGGCAGTAAATAAATTCTGCATGATTAACTAATGTGTTCTCCCATTGTTATGCTTCAGGCCCATACATGTATTTGAAAGATGTAAAATTTGTATTCTCTTTAATTCATTTTCTCCTATTTACCTGAAAAATTCCACCCGTTTAAATACACCTCTGGTTTTCTGATTTTGCTCTCTATTCTAAACACTAATATTATGCCTTTAATTTTTTTTTAAGGAAACTGCTGATTTTTTAAGAATTATCACAAATTAGATTAAATGGGGTATGAAGAAAGGTTTCTTGTGAATTTCAGCTAGTTTTAGATTAACTATCAAATTTAAATTGTGGAAAATAAATAAAAATATATACATAAAAAAGTGGAAAAAGAATACAGCCGTTATTTATTCTACACAAGGAATTTTTAATGTGATTTAATGTCGATACGAAAGAAATAAGCGAAACAAAATTGCAAAAACGAGATACAAGGTTCTGTGCGAATGAATCGAGTGGCGTTTGCAGCTACCGGACTAAGTTGATCACGTGACGGCTGAGGATCGCCTCAATGTCGTGGCCTGTCTTTCTCGTCGGCCTCGCAACCACAAATTATGACGATTAAGAGTCGAGCCTTTTTGAAATCAACAAAGCCAGCAACCAAACCGTGTGACGTCATTGTGGCCCGAGTGAAAATTTCTGATCTACACATCCCCTGCCACTTCAGAATCCACATTGCTCATCACGCAATTTTGACTGTCAACCAGATTCTTAATTCTATTAAGTACAATGTTTATTAAGCTCTCTGTAATGCTTCCATTAGTACTAGTAGGGGATTGATTATGGGCATTCCTGCAGTTTTCTTTCTTTCTAAGCTCAAGTGCCTTATCACTCAGAAAATTCTGTCTCTTCTGCTCCTTTTTTCCTAAAAGAGTACTGTTAGTGTCCAAAAATGCCTGATTAAAATGATCCCATTCTTCCTCAACTTCAGTAGTAAGCAAACCATGACTGTCATAATGAATAACTAACCTATCATGGTAAGCTTTAGCTATAACTGGGTCTTTCAAAGCTTCAGTATTAAAGGTAAATTTTTTAAACCTAGCACACTTTTTAAGTTGCAAGACACTTTTAACAAGGTAATGATCAGATCGAATTTCAGCTCCCCTATATGACGTGGTATTCCTAACAGAACTAGCCCGTTTGCTGTTAATTAATAATCATATTCTTATGCAGCCCATCAGATTAAATCCATGTGTACTTAAGTATGTTGTGGTGTTTGTAGTGTTAGTTATTCTCAAACCATTAAGTTTATTATATCAACAATAAAGTTATTGAAGTGCTTAACTGCTCAGCAAAAGGACCTGTATTAGATTACGAGATCTCGCCGTTCTTACGTTTTTTCCATAGAAACATTATACTAAAAAGACCACTAATATATCACTTCCATCTACAAATCAAGTTAGAGAAGTTTATTTACCTTTAGATGTTGCCCATTGCAGCTACCAATACCAAAAGGGCAGTCAGTACCAACTTTGGCACTGAAGCCACCTAGAACAAGGGTAAATCTCCTTGACAAAATATCCTTAAGTTTTCCGAAAAACCTATCATTCTCATTGGCGTCAGTGGGGGCATAACAGTAGCAAAATTCTGGTATTTAATGCTTGCTTGAAATTATGCTGTCAGAAACCTTTCATAATGCACTCATATCCTAGTAGAGCTTGACTGGCATGACTGATGAGAAGCAGACCTACGCCTTGGTGATGCTGATCTCCCCTCCCTGAATTTTAAAAAAAAGAATCTGACCTTTCTGTCCATCTGGTCTCTTGCAAGCCGAGAATATCTAAATGATAACAGTAGAAATATTGTGTCAAGACATCAAGAGAATAAGCTCTGTGCAGTCCTCGCATTCAAACTACCCATGGAGAAGAAAATGGTTAGGATGTTCAAAGAAACTGTTTATTGCAAGGGAATACAAAATATCAATCAGCGCCCTAATCGTAGGCATGGGGGCAAAGACCCATTCTGCACCGCTGAAGCCTTCTGCACTGGAAGACTTCCTCCTATATAGAATTATGACGATGCCCGTAGAAGCAATTCAGGTACCTGCAAATGATCTCTGTTCAGGATTATCCACCAGCCGATAAAACATATCCTGTGAATCTATTCACTTGGAGCTGTCAACCCACAAACAAAAAACAGATTTTCCCTCCACAGAAGCCCACCAGTGCAGCAAAATCAGGATCCATAATCCAGTCCATTAAGTTTATATGGTCAACACCAGGACCCTGTGTGGTTGAATCTCAGTAGGCTAATATGGCAGCCATTCCCTTCCGTTCACTTCCATGTCTCTCTTTTGAAAGGTACTAACGGCCTGTACAACGAGGAGGGGTTAGACATTAGGACCTAGGCCTGGTCGGTTCAATGCACCACAACAGGGGATTGCTACTAAGCTCTACTTCCAGTATGAATGCTCAAAATTAAGCCCTAAAATTGCAACAAATAGCAATTTCTTCTGTGCGCGTTGATACTAGGCAAGGCTTGGATTTGAGTTGTTTTACCACTGAGCATTTTTTTTTTTGCATACAATCCAAATCACAAGGACCCTGAAGGCTCAGAGGTTGGGGGGTTCTTTAAATATACATAATACATACTTTAAATATACATATATCTTTAACATACATAAGGTATGGCTTTTCTGCACACAAGGCCACGACTTGACGTCCCATCCGTTGGGCTTCCAAAGCCCATCTGTGTACCCTAATGTGGGCAGGGTGGAGTTTTCCAGATAAATCTGAATGCTAGACCAGGCGAGATTCGAACCTGGGAACTGCAGATTACAAGCCTGGCGCACTACCGACTGAGCCACCCTTCGCCTCATGGTTCTGAGCTAGCAATGATGTATTTATTATATATCAGTGAAAGCATTTCAATATGAAAAAAGTCCCCTCCCTTTCAGTATAATTAGTAACCAGAACGGAGACGCCAAAAATAAATACTAGCAGTTTTTTCACACGTCTGCGGTGTGACGTCATCGTGGCAGAAATTTTCTTTTCCGTGGATGACCAATCGGACCCAAATTTTGGGTGGTAATTCCACTTATGCCTAAGCGTGTTGGGTTAAGAGATCGTGTTGCTAGCTGACTGGCTAGTGGATAGAGTAATCCATCTGCAAGTGTCCGAAACTTCTGGCAGGCTAAAATTTAATAGTGGTGGCGCTCAGATTCTATTTTGGCTCCACCCTCCCCTTTTTTCTCAATCCGTGTATCGTTTACACTACTTGAACTGTAAAACTGTGAGATAACGCAGGCACCAAATCATATAAGTTTGTACTTTATTTAGCCATTTTTACTGTGCATCAGTTACCAAGATATTTTGTGTTCAATATCAAGGTAAGCAGCTGCTTGAGGGGGTATTTATTTTTTTTTATTATTTATATCAAGGTCGATTCATGGATTTGGCAAATCAAGAAGAACCTGAGAAACCCGTTTTTTTCGTAACATACATAAGGCAATAATTACGGATTGGCCGTTAAAAATGGAATATAAATTCAAAACGACTGATCCTCCTCAGAATACACACATTCCAGTTTCTTATATTGTTTGACGCATAAATCAATAGGAATAATAAAAATTTCTACAGGTAAGGGGAAAATTCCGCCCAATTACGGTATACAATCTTCATCTACAATGTTGAATTGCAAGTTACATTTCTGGGGGGCCTTGCCCACCGTTCACCTGGAAAATTTAGTAACTGGAACAGAGGCAAAAAAAAATAGTAAACAGCATATATTTCGGAATATTTATTTTATAAAAATGATTAAAATGCGAGGCACATACCAGAATAACATTCCGGGCCATTCCAAATAAGCGACTTGGTTTCCCAGTAGTTTTGCCCTCGGACTCTACATAATCCCAGGAGCTCCAGAATATTCCTAACATTAATGTTTCTGTATTTTCATTTATGGCTTTTCAATTTTTCATAAGATTTTGTTCCTTCTGAACACACATCTCTGAAATAATTTTTTAAAATCCAGTTTCTGCTGGGGTTTTTCCCCCAATTATATTGCGATATGTTTAATGGGAAGTTTTATCAGTCATGAAGAACCACGTTCTCTTCATTCCAGGTATTTTTCCTAGTCTTATCTTGATTGAATAAAATAAGCACTTCTGTAAAATTAACAGCATACGCACTTCTGTTATAATCGAAGAGCCATCATCCAAGTTCCATATCTTCTAAATAGATTTTCTAAATACAGACACTCATCAATCGCTTTTCTTCGTGAAGTAACCAGATCTCTGAAAAGCAGTAAATGAGGTGAAAATGGCAAATATAAATCGCTTTTTATTTTTAATCGGTTTTGTCCACTATTCCAGCACATTATTCATCATTTGGGATGGCTCCGATTACAAGCATCAACCACAATGAAACACAAATTACATTTGTCAGGAATACCAAAATTTCCTGGTTACCTCACTGCATTCATTCAATAAGTGTAAAATAAATCTCCGATACTCACCCTAGATTTTGAAATACTAGTATCTATAGGTGTTTAATACTATAACACATAATTTACAAATATATTAATTTAAAAGTAATTACCAATCAAAGAGAAATATTTTTATTCATAAAGCGAATAAGCTATATTTAGAATTTTTTTTTAAAATTATGACCACCGGTTTCCAAAATCACAAGGTGGTATCTGAGATTTAATAGACTCGTGACTTGACTGATCTCGGATTATTTATGAACAAATTCCAATTATTACATAATCTGTTTACAGATGACAAGTTATAAAGTTATTTATTTCATTAGCTCTTATTCTGGACTGTAAGATAGTGAAACTTCTTTCTGGTTGAAGTTAGAACTACTAGTCTAACCTGTTTGGGGCATTAGTCATATATATATAAATGAAAAAAAAAATGAAATATATATTTTGCATTTACTGTCTATTGTTTCAAAGGCTGATAAATTTTATGCTTGGCTATAATAGTGCAAGGGAATTTGGATTCAAAAGTTTGATGGGGAATTTCTACCGATTTAACGGGGTCATCTTTTACATACTAATTAATCTATAGCAACATAATTCTGCGTGACCTCCATCTGTCTAGGGTCTGTAACAAAACAGCCTTTCCTTGTATTAGAGAATGGAATAAAAAATAAGAGTTGAAAATAAATCAACTTATTGGTTGGTATCTTACAATTTAACTAGTGACCAATTAACATGGAGTAACAAGAATAGCTGTAGTTCGCTTGATTGTTATTGTATGCTTAAATTACACATAGTAGCACATTTTCAGCGGCACTTGGAACTTGTTTAATAAACTTTATGAATAAAATCAAACCATTGGTATGAGTTTTAGGAAATAATTTTGTAACGCTTTTTAAACTGTTTTAACTATACTATTTTATGTGAATTAAATTCAAAATTAATAGAATTTAATAGAGCAAAGTTCGGTTCATAAACTAATATGAACTACTAACTAACCCACATGAAACTGTAGGCTGGTCAAAATATTTGAATATTCAATAAGGAGGTTAAAAGTTCCAAAATGGAGTGGTAAGAATTCATTGTTATTGTTGACTTCAGTTTTGACAGTGACCATAAAGTTGAAGCTATTCTCTACATATTCAGGTCATTGATATTTCTCAACTTACCTCAGGCAGCTGAAGAATGATACTGTTAAGGTTTTATTTAAAATCTGTACAGTATAAAATAAAAACAAAATTACCAGTACAAATCTTCATCCTAAGCTTCTAACTTCACTGCAACTTCCAGCCTCTTCAATTTGCTGGAATAATGAATTTAAAGATATTGAAAACAATACAGACTAGCTGGATCTGGAGAAAATTGCATGATGTGTGTAAGAAAAATACCACACTTATTCTGCTTTCATGAGGAGTCACTAAATTATTATATGTAAAAGTTTGCTTGTTCTATGTACTTAGTAAATACTGTTACACAAACAAATCTATGGTAAACTACAGAATACCTTATTTTTCTGTGTCTAAAAATGCAAATTTAAATCTTAGTGCTTGTCAAGTTGAAATATTTTCTATGTTCCTGGAAAAGTGCTGACACCACAAAAATTTCTGCATCAACTGGGTTACCACTACCTTAAAATATGGGTATTCTGCATACACCATCAAATTTTCCTGCTTGCTATCATTAAGCATGAAAAATATAGTTAATGCAGCTGTTTCATTTAATCACATTAAGTAGCAAAATAAGACATCATAAAACAAGCTTCGTTACTCAAAATTAAATTTTTAGTTCAGTGACACTAAAAATATTTGAGTTTTTAAGTTACATTGAATGTGTCGAACTATTTCTTAAATGATTAGTTATAAAATCTGAGAAAATGCAAAATACAGCACAAAGTAATAGTCATACAAGCATGACTATTACAAATGTAAGCAGAAGTTTATAAAAAGTGTCGCTTTCAGCTGAAATGCTTTTACCTTCTCTCAATATTATTATGCAAAAAGCAGTGATTTTTTTGCAATGATACTTAATAATATACGCTATTTTTAATACAGTGTTGATCAAATTTAGGCATATATAATCTTGCACAGATTATATATGCCTAGTAGGAAATCAAAATAAATGCAACATTGTAAAATTCGGGGAAACAATGACGACTTGGCCTGGTCTCCTTAGGAATTTAGGGTGCCTCATCTGATTTTGACACAATGTATTTTTAAAATTCTTCTTCCAGTATCACTGATGCCACACATTTCTGATTAAATAATTTTTCTACTTTTTGTTTCAGTGAATCAATACATTCCATTAACATTTTCACAATTCATGATTCACATTCAATTTACAGATCATGGGAAAAATCTTACAATATTATCGCCCAGCAGCATTTGATTTTCTTAGCTGTGGAAAGGGTAGAATTACCCATAAAGGTGTATTACTAATGAGAAGTGTTCCTGAACAAGTTCGATTAAAATATCAATATTTTAGCATGAACAAGACTTTACTTTGCAAAGTCAACATCCACATTTTATCAATTCCATATTTTACACGGCAGAATTCGAGCTAAACACTTACCTGTCAAACTTCGTGAACAACAAATGAGTTGGGATACTCAAAATTAGATTTAACATTATGAAACTGTGAACTTGGTAATTTACAGGAAGTTATATTTAAACATGAAGCAAAAATAATTGAATATTTCTCAATTACACAACAAGTAGCTCTTCAGAACATATTTTTAAAACAATGATCTAATGGATTTGAGCGATATCAATATCAAATGTCATTATTCATTATAAAAAAATTTACTACTCTTCCTAAAAGAACCGATCGTTCTTTAGTTGCAATACAGAATTAGAGTCCAATGACAAAATCAATACCCATACTTGAAATCTAGGATAATCATATTTTCAAACAAAAACCCTGAGCATCCAAACGATAAGGGGCATCAATTGGATACTAGACCACCTTTGTCAAACTGACCACTTTCTCATTATATCAGCTATGTAAAGGGGACCCACTTGAACTTTTTCATCTCCCAGTTTGCCAGTCCACTCTCGTACCTACTTATTTTTATAAACAGTACAAGAATTCTCTTCCTTATATATTCGAAAGATAAAAAGTTGGCATGAATCACGGATTTTATAAAGTCTAAATAAAGGCATTGTTCTGTAGAAATCTGAAACATTGTTAATTCAAACACACCAGCATGGCATTATATGCTAAAAACAGTCACTATTATTATTGAATGTTTCTTATTACAGATGCCCTAACTGTCTAGTGATTTTCAACACATTGACCATCATTGCTTTTCTTGTGGCTCTCAGTAACATAATTGCCAATTCCAAAATAACATGAACTCATGCAAGAATAGGGACAAAACTCAAGAACTGTGCCATTATCCTTCCCACCCCTATTACATGGTCATAATTCAAAACCTTTGAATTATAACTATGTAATAGGGGTGGGAAAGAAGGCAATTCTATCATGCAAGACTATTATCAAAATTCTAGAGCAATATTTTATGACAAGGAACATCAGTCCCATAACTGATGTCTGATTTGATGCATTTTATCATACATTTTGGCTTGTTTCCCAAAAGGAATGATTTTTTTTAAGTTCTGTAGCTATTCTTGCTAGGATGCAATATATATTTCATCAATTAGTCTTCTAGCAATTACCACTATGGTAAAAGTCAAGAATAAACAGTCAAGGAAACTATTCTGTGCTGGCTAAATGGCTAGGGAACGAATATTTGTTACAACTATACTATTTATGAAGTAGTCCCCAAAGATAATTCACTCATCCATTAATAATTTGAAGCTATTCTATCAGAGCAATGCAAAATACAGCTGAAACCATATTCCACTTTTCTTCTAACACTGCTAAAAAAGAATGTACCACCCTTATCTAGAATATGTCATCCTATTAAAAAATGTCACTTTATTAGAACTATATGCTTTGGAATGTAAAATTCAAACAAGTGTAATCAACAATGCAACTGGCAAAACACAATTTCGTTATAAATCTATAAACCACGTAGATAATGTTTTGCTTAAGGACTGTATCTTGAGTATACAAGCTGCAACATACTTTGAAAATAAATCTGTACACATAAACAAAATCTGTTTCTCGGGAAAGCCATAAGTAGTTGCCATTGAAGTGTGTTGCATGTGAACTTGAGTTTGAATTCGAAGCTTTTAAAGTTGAAGTTTTAAGTTTCTCAATTGCTCTGAGCTAAGACTATTATTATACTGAGCCATGTTTAGTAAAAATGTGCTTACAGATCTTCCCTGCAGTGCAGCAGCAATTGACAGTGCTCAGTTTAAAACACCTATCTGCCCAAGAATGTTTGTTGACCTCAAAGACTTGCTATTTTACACTGACTCTTGCCTCTGTTGTTACTCAACACTCACAATCCACAGCAAAGGTAGTATGATTGGTTGTAGATCATATGGAGCTGGGTTCTAACCCCAGAAGAGGTATGGGCATTTCTTTCCTTGTGTTGTCTTTCTGCTGAGGGTTCACCTTCCTCAGACCTTCTCTATGGTGTACATTATATGGAAGATTCCTGTCAGATTTATGTGGCAAGTAGCTATTGGAGGGGTAAAAAATATTCACTCGAGTCAGCTCCTTAAATGAAGTCTTTTCTAAATTGAACATATCGATTTGTTTTCAATGCAGGGAGTAACAAATGACTTGCTCAACCTCACAATCAAAATGATACGTAAAATTTTAATGTATGAATTAATTCTTAACAAATGGAATAACTGATAATTGCTAATACTTTGCTAGATGCTATTAAATTAAAAAAAATTACCCCACAAGCAGCTGCTTGCCAGAGGTCTGTGATGGTGGAGAAATTATTGCTTTGCTCCTCAGAAGCATTTTTTTCACTTGATGGGCTACTAAATGGCCAGATCTCAAGGAGAAGAATGGGGAAAGGGATCCACTGGACAGTTGTTAGGAGACAGATGGAAGCTTCCTGTGAAGACCATCAAGCATTTTCTTTAACATGCACAAGATATGGCTCTTCCTGCACAAAGATCCAGACTTCAAGTCCTCTCCAACAGATGGCAGCCATTCCAACCCACTGAGGAAGATGAGAATTCAGCAGAAAGAGAATAAATATTCATGCCTTATCTGGGGCTGAGACCTAATCTGCAGCTAAGCATGCTAACTACTCAGTCACAAAAAATATAATGAACTAAATGGTTTTGAACATGATCATTATGTTTCTAAGCAGTCAGATTATTTCTTAATGCCAGATACAAATGCTTTGAAAAACGTGCTATCTATATAATTAACTGTTAATACATCTTAAAAATGTTGTATATATGCATATTCAATATGTAAATATGCTAAATGCATCAATAACAATACATTCACCATATAACTAATTGTATATAGTGAAACTGAAACAGTGGCTAAAGAAGCTATTTCACTGAGCCTGCCCTATAAAAAAAACCTATATAAGCTAAGAACAACTTTCACATTTTTTCCATGTGAAGAAGTTAAGAATAAAAAAAAATAAATAAATACCCCCTCAAGCAGCTGCTTGCCACAGAGGTCTGACAGGAGCCTGTCAGTTTATATGCCACAGTAGAAGGTCTGAGAAGATGGCAGGACCTCAGCAGAAAAACGACACGAACAGCCATGCCTTACCCGGGGCTTGAACCCAGGTCCCTTAGATCAGTAGCCAAGCGTGCTAACCACTCGGCCACGGGACGGCGAAGTTAAGAAAGAGGTAGAAAATACATAATCAGTAGTAGGAAGGAATATAGAATTGAAAATTGATTGTTTTATGTTAAAGTGATTATTTTGTGTACACAATGAGCCAAATGGCTGTCACAATCATTACAATAGGTCAAGGATCCACTGACTTGTCATCAATCACATCAAGGTCATTTAATATGAAAATATATTGGTTCACCTACAAATCCATTCCATATACAAAAAATTTCCCAAGCTTATCTCCTACATCAGTATTCCTTTTTCTCACTATGACATAGTGGGGATTGGTTGAACTGTGGAATGGCACCAAGGAATACTACTTAGCCAATCCACATCCCATTTTAAAATGGTACACAAGCACAAATTAGCATTTATGTAGTTCACCAAAATCAACATAGTAAGCTGAGTGAATAATAAATTTAAATTAAATACAGAAATAAACTGAGAATAAAATGTCAGCATGAGAATCAAAGAGATGAAGAACTGGACACTGCTAATCTATGTTAAGAACTGCAAATAACAAAAATTCACATGAAAGATGATGAATAACACAATCTGTAAAAAGGACAATCAGAGAACATATCAAAAAAGAATGGAAACCAGAGGAACCAGACATTCTACAGAGAGTTATAATTTTAACATACAAATGTTAACCCAACTTTAAAGATTACGTAGTTTACAGTGCAACTTCATAAACCAAATAAAATATTAATAGCACCTGTGAAATAAAATTTTATTACTGATTACTTATGTAAAGCTGCAATCCGATACTGGCATTTCCTTAAAGTTTTTTGTATCAAAGATGAAAACTATTGGTTTTTTAAATTTTGATTCACATTAGCCATATGGAACGGATGGATTTTTTTTACACTCCCCAACCTCAACCAATATATTGTTTTCATAACCATTATGTTTGACTTAAGAGTATTTCTAAAGATAATTTGTGGCATAATTGCAATTTTCACGAGTAATTTTTCTGTCAAAATTTCTTTAGAACAAATGATTTGATGAACTGAGTCCCAACCCCTACAATTCATATAATGGCTGTCAAAGACTTAGTATTAGGTTTAAATGCACTGCCACAGGTAGCTGCTTACCTAAAATATTTGAACTTATTTTCTTTGCTATGTAGAACTTCTTTCTTCACTGTGCACAAAAAGTTCATGCTTTCCCCTTGCCTATCAGATCTTCCTCTAATACATTCCCCCCAACTTTCAAGCTTCATTTTCTACTTCTTATCACAAAAAGCTTGTTGCTCTAAAAAAAATATTTTCTCATTTTATCAGGTATCTTCAAACTTTTTATGCTAATCTTCACTTCTGTCTTCTATCCCTTTGAATCAAATCAAAAACACTATTAGTTTGATTTTTATTTTATTTTTATTACAAAATACACTAAGTACAGCAATTTACACTGCAAGTAGGTTTAATCTACAAAATTCGAAAAACACGTGGTAACTTACAATGTTAGATGGCGCATTCATCATGAATATATTAACAATCACCACATTCCTAAAACAAATCATGTAAACTTGACATTAAGCAGAAAAAACAGCTGTTTACAAGATTCAGGTGCTGATGAAATAGTAATTTGAGACTGACACTACTTAAGTGCAAAGAATAACATGGGAAAATAACTTGTTAAGCATACAAGTTGAATAGAATTCTTGAAATTATCTTCAAGTAGTTTCAACATTGTCACAAAAAGCATGTCAATTTTCAACCAAATGATATGAATTTATGATAACTAAATTAGCTTTCTTTTAATGGTACAATTAACAAGAATATGATGATAGTTATGTATGCAATATAAAACACTAGTGCACTGATTTATGGTACTGAATGCTTTGAAACACAACAAATAATAAGCTCTGGAATCATGCCTGCTGATATATATTTTTGGCCAAGCAAAATGTATTTTATTATGAAGATGCCACTATATGAACCAATTCAGAAGTTTTAAAGGATTTGATGAGTGTCTCAAACTGCTGAAATCAGATTTGCCTAGCGACCTGGAAGAAAAGTTTAGGCTCAAAACAAAGGAAAAAAATCAATTTCTAATAATGCTAATATACACAAGGTCACTAAACATAAAACCAAACTAATGTTTATAAAACTAAAAACGCTGTAAGAAATATTGTGCATTTTATCAAAAGTTACACTACACTATCAAAAAACTAAAGAAAAAACAGTTGTGAAGCCTTAGAAAATGGAGCACACACACTGATATTTTAAAGATCGCAATAGAATTTGAGGGGAAAAGAAATCACTTTGTTGGTGATAAGCTACGACACAAATAAGATGAGGTTAAACAACATTATACCCCTATAATATACATATCTAAAAGCATGACTGAAAGCAAAATGTTTATGCAATGATTACAACTTAACTTTGATTGCAAGAGTTTAACTGAAACTACAAATCTCCCTTAAAAAGTTTGATAGCCATTTTGTCTCTACCTATTTAAAATAAATAAGGTCTAATTTCGGTAACTGAATGAATATTTCTCTTTCATGTTAGTTTCAGAGAACAGTTCTCAGAAAAAATAAGTTTTTTATAGCAACTTTCTGTTAATTTATAGAAAATCCTAATAATTTCAGAAAATCATCATCCTCAAGCAGCCACGGGCTACGGAGGTCCAACCAGACAGTGCAATTTAGTTCTCCAAGCAAGTCTGTCCCGAGTTACACCTGCTGCATCTGGCCACTGCACACCAATTCTAACAAGGTCTTGTTTGACATTGTCTGCCCACCGCATCCTAGGTCTCCCCCTCTTTCTGAGGCCTTTAGACACACTGTTCATAACCCTATTCGCCAATCTATAATTATCCGTACAAGCAACATGGTCAAACCAACAGTCTCTCTCTCTCTGCACAATATGCTGCTTAAAGAAGGTTCACAACTTCTTTGCCTAACCTCATCATTGATTACAAAGAAGAACCACCTAATGCCCAAGATACTGTATAAACATCTAGAATCAAAAGCATCTAGTTTCCTGTTATCTGATTACTAACAAAAAATAGTTTGACAAAGAAGTATATAACTGTAATACCAGTTATCTTTAGAACCTTGCTAATTCTTATCTAGTCATGCATCTACATATCTGAAAAGGTTAATTCATTGAATTTATTCCACAAATAAAGAAGAGTATTTGCTTATGCACTCAATTTCCTAGAGCTATTGGCACCAAACTTTTCATGAACTTTCCCTTCATTCAGGATCGGATTATAAGCCACCATGATCAATCAAAATTTCTGTGGTCTACATTGAATTCCTTGAAATCCCCAGACTTAACATTTAACAGGTAAAACACTGCATGGGGTTGAATCTCTGCTCCATGGATGGGTTGATTTTACCTCTGAGTGCCATTTTTTTTGCACACTATGAGATAAATGGCCAGGTCACAAACACCCCAAGGGTCAAGGGAAGGTTGAAGAGGGGGATCAACATCTGTTGTGAGTCTACTGCCAAAACCAACCATTGTGCGATTTAATGTGAACAGTGTATCAGCTCTCCTGCACACAGACCATGGCTTAATGCACCATCTAATGGATGGTGGCCTTTCCAAGATCAACAGTGTACCCTTTCTCAGCGAGGGTAGAATAGGAGTTAGCTGAGAAAATTCTTAAAACAGTCCTAATTAGGACTAGAAGCTGGGAACATCCTATTATATGCTCATGCTATAAACTGATCAAATTCCCCCCCAGTAAGACCTGGGACTACGAAATTGGTTTACAGCTTCCTCTCATCCTAATTTAGAGCAATATAAGAATTTGAACCCCCAAAATTTTATTCCACCCTCACCAAAAGAAAAATATGAGACTGCTCCTAAACAGAAAGACCACTGAATTTTGTATAGTTGCCTAATAGTGATTAAAGAAAAAGTAATACTTTTGACACTGCAAAAAATGTTTGGTTTACAGTAGCAAAAGTGCTGATCCAGGGATTGCTGATTAAAAAAAATAAAAGATGACAGCCATTGGACTTGACATTATGTACAAGGTAAATTGCTTTCTTTTAATCTTTATTTTGCTTGGAATCAAATTAATGATCCTACTTGTTCAATTACTAATTAATTTAAGGTGCATTAATATTTTGTGATGTTAAATTGTTTTATTAAATAAAAACTGAAATTCAGATAATACGAAAACTCTGCACAATACAGGCTATGGTGTGCTTGATCAGAACTGCTGTAACACTTTGCTTCCCCTGTCGTATGACAACAGCAGCAGCTACTGGTAAAATAATGGTTCCCAGTGACAAATGCTGGGGACCATTAGCAAACTCAACCCTGCTTCCTTTCCCATCTATATATTTTGCTGTCAATCATTTAATCATCTTCATTTTTCAATCCATTAAACATTTTAGATTACATTTATTATTTTGTGTTTATTAATGTTTCATCAATTAAAATTTAAACTACATATTAAAATATTGCACGTCCCATGCTGCTTGCTGAGGCAGGCTGCTACTAGTAAAGCACCATTACTATCTAACTCACCAGTGATAAAATGTTGCTGGTTCTATGCTCATTAATGCAATCCCTCATGATGTCAATTAATTCATGATTAATTACATGATGTTCATTAACGGATTATTAATTAAACTAACATTATACTTTTAATCATTGTAGTTGAATGAGACAACACTAGGACTCCCTCAATAGTAATGAACCACTTCCCCACCACATGCTGGACTGAAATCTATCGCTGCAAAGCCAAAATATGTTCCTCCATCCTGCTGTACTTTTTCAATATTATCTCACTATTTCATTGCCAATTTGCTTTTTAATTGGCTTACTAATTATTTGGTGTTGTTCATTAAGGGCTTATCAATAGCTCTAAGGCATTATTAGTTTACTGGAATATGAATAACTGTCCTTAGGAGTGCCTGCTGCATATCTTAGATCCCAAGGAGCACATTAGTGACAAAACAATGGGAGAAAGGAGACCCAACCATTGATAGCAGAGGGTCACTTTCAGCATGGTCCCCAGCTGCACATTGAGCTCTCGTGGTGGAGCTAAGATTGGTTTCTCCATTCCAGCTGTAACTTTTGACTATTACTTTGTTTTTTTACTGTTAATTTGATTATTATGCACTTTAATTGACTTCTAATAATTTTGTGTTGTTCAGTACTGCCTAATAAGAGCATTAGTACATTATTATCATTTTTTAATTTCTTCTCTACAGGTTTTGGGAGTCCCTGCCAGTACTATAAGCCATTCAGAGGGTTTTATTACTTATAATCAATAAATAATATCTACAGAATCACTGTTCACTTTTAATGTCAATAAATAGTTTCCATGTGAATAAGTTTCATCAATGTGCAGGATTTGAACCATGGCACCAAAACCACAAGAAGAGTAATAAGTCATATTAGTGGAGAAAAGACAGAGCAGGCATTTAGAAAACTCTGGCATGTTTCTGGAGAGACGTGGGTTTGAATCCCACATATCGGCAAAACTTTTTTCCACAAAAACCATTTATTGAGTTACGTATAATTACACAAATCAGTAGTCATTATCACTTCCCTCAGTGTCATGTAGTGGAATAAAGCTTCAAAGCTCTATAACTTCTGAAATAAATGTTTTATGAGAAAAATGTGACTAAAGAAAAAAGATCACTATCTAAAGTTCGTTTTTCAACAAGATTCGTTTGGTATTTATAGAGTTATGCTAGTTTAAATATTTAACAAGAGCAATGCAAAAAAAACAACAACAACAATTTAGAACGATTTACATCAACTTTGTAAATATTCATCTCTAATATTAAATGGTTTGAAATAATGATTCTCATTTCAAAAATTCTGAAGTAAATTCTAAAATTTGTCATTTTTTTTTTGTTAAATATTCCAACTTTCACAACTCTATAAATACCAACTGAATATTATTAAAAATCGGGATTCGATCAGATAGAATTCAATGAGATGTTAAATTTATTCTGTCACATTTTCTCATAAACAGCTGAAAAAGTACAGCAGGGATGAACCAATTTTGGCTTTGCTATAACAAACACCATAAAGCCAAATTTGACCAATTATTTTCATTTGAGCTATTCCTATAACGTGATCCTAATATTATATACTACGACGACTGTCATACTTTGATAATGCCAGCTGCTTAAGATAATTGATGTATTTCTTTGCATCATAAAACCACCAAAGTCAAAGCCTCTATTATGAAGTAAATTCATGCAACATAGCCAAAAATGAAAGATATACAAGAAATACTAGCAGAACTATTTCCCCATGAATTAAGAACTCTCAAATATATATGATCTTAATCCTTAAAATGCCAGAAAGCACTATAATTCCCAGGGAATTCTACTGCAAAGTTTTATGGTTTTGCAAAAAGAAATTGCCTTTTGAAGTTTTTTCAAGTTAACCATGAAAATTAACAAATTATATTTTGCACAATAATATGGTCAAGTTCTGCTAATTAGTTACTTCAGGATAAGATGCTACAGTTCTTTTAATTTTCATGTTGAAAACTTTTAAAAATTAAATTGACATTTTAAGGGTTAAGGAAGTACAATGAATAAAGACAATTCATCCAGCACTTTGGAGAGTCAAATCGTCAAACTCCCTAAGTACTTGATAAAGAATTCATTGGTATTAGAAGAATGTTCTATAACAAAAGGATAAATTGAGGATTTCAATCACATCAAAAACTAAAAATTAACTAAAAGATCTTAAAGCAAGTAATGAAATACCATTCGATATTATATGGACTTATCACCCTTATATGCTAGAAGATTTTTACTTGCCTGATTCCATCAATAACTATATTGTATATAAACTTCTTCCCAAATTAATTTAAAAAAAAAAGTATACATCATTTTAAATGTTGATACATTTTCCAATTGCAAATTCTATCAAATATAGAAACTAGTTAAGTGTAACAGTCACTGGAAGTTTCCAATTCTAACAAGCATGTTTTCTTCACAAAACTTTTGCATATTACGCTTATCCAATTCATACCTATCCATGAGGAACTGTACAATATTATTTAGATATGTAAAACTGTGTACATTGGTGTTCGATGCAAATTGCAGATTACTGATAATGAATTAGTGTTTAAGCTCTATATAAAAATCTCTAATAAAAAAAAATATTTAAGCTATTTCAAAATGTAATTCCTCATTTGAAATGTCTGTGGATTTTCTTTTGAGTTACTAGACTAATATACCAAAGTTAGAATTAGAATTACATTTTATTTATAAAGCTTTCAACTTCTACTTTCTTTTCATAATGTATATTCAACACATCACACAAAAAAATTATTTTATTTCCCATTTGTTCAGCTTCTACTATCATTCCATTCTTGTTCCAGCCTGAGAAATGATCTATCAAGATCATTCAATATCAATCTCATCAATATCAATTCATATATCAATCAAGATCAATACAATCTATCAAGATTGTATTTCAGAAATACATTAAGGGGGGATAGGAGTTTCTCGGGTTGAAAAAATCTTTTTTTTTTTTTGCATTTTCTGATAGTTTTACCCCTAAGAATGAGAACCCAAAACCGTTTTTAAAATATTACAGAAGATAAAGCACTTTATGTCGAGTGCCACACATGGGCCTCGGAGAGCCCGTTTCACAGCAGCGCGTAGGTAGTAACGTTGGACCCATCGAATAATGGTTTCATTTGTCCATATTCGAAGAGCAAGTTAACTGTGGGTAAAGCATTCATATTTTTCTCAACAGAATGCGTCATAATCGTTTTACTTTCGTGAATGCAGTTTCTAAACAAGTTCACAGTTGTTTTAGAGTCTCCTGACGGAGTGTCGTTGTGATATTGCAGCGTGAAATTTTCAAATAAAAAAAGTAAAATATGAGTCAAGGTTCTTGTGAGACCCATGAGTGGTGCAATTCGGAAGGATTATTCATGAAAAAGATGTTTTTCGGTCAATCGTTGGGATGCTTTTTAAAAATATTTATTATTTTATCGTGGATATTTTTTAATGACTGAAGAAAAGCACTTGTAATAAAGAGATGCAATATCTTTTTAATGACTGAAGAAAAGCATTTTCTTGTAATAAGGAGATACAATATCTTTTAAATGATTGAAGAAAAGCACTTTAAAAACTCATGTAAGTTGAAAAAAGCAGATTTATATTGGTGTAAACTTATTCCAAACTTTCGAATGCGTTTTTCTCGAAATGATGTTTTCAAAGTCAGTACCAGTGATAACTCAATAACAAATCACTCAATTGACTTGTTTCTTTTTCTACTTATAGCTTATAAAATTCCCTAGTCCTTATCTGATGCTTTTTCGAAAATTTTAATTTTTTATATTTTTTTTATAGTTAAAACTGAAAAAAAAAGAGCTAAAAATTGACACCTTTTTTTTGAAAGGTCACCATTTTGTTAAAAATTCGAAATTTAAAAATCCCATCTGATACGGACTTCAAAATTTTATGTACTTTAAGAATTTCTTTTGTTTCAGATGAATGTGCAGGGCGATTTTACCAATACCACAGACCTCTGTATGGTGTGCAGGCCAGTATTGGCAGAGCTGTGGTGGAGGTTTTTTTTTTTTGAAAATTTGACTGAATAAATTTTTTTTATAACTACATGAGATGTACTTTCATTTAAAAAAAAAAGTTATTATACCTTTTTTTATTTGCACCAAAAAAAATTATGAAAATTGCCTTTTTTTATGGCCGAGAAACTCCTATGCCCCCTTAACCAATGGCTACAGTGCAAGATAGAAACAGAGCTATAGCAAAACTGTCTCTCTGAGCTTTCATACTCATGGCATGATACAACTATCAGTTGTGTAAGCAAGTCTTACAAAGGAGCATACTAAGAACATTTGCTTTCCACTTTGCAACAAATATTTCAGGAAACTAGTTTGAGTCAAAACCCACATCAGCATTTCTCAATGCACATGCTGCTTTCAAAACTATTAGAGGTCAAGAAGAAAATGTTATAATATGAAAAAGTAGCTATGCAATAAAACTCCAGGCCATAAAGAAGAAGTTTTGCATAAAAGTTTTACCTGGGGAAAAAAATGCTTTCATTTATATGGCAAGCACTCATTGAAAATCAAATTTTCATCTTTCATTTTTTTATTTATACAAAGGGAAGCATTCTGTAATTTTTTTAATGCATTTTGTATTTCATGCTTGTTTTAGTGTTGCATATTTTTTTTTCAATCATTATTACTTGTAACTTTTTTCCTAGTCCCTTAAAAAACTACAGACCAAAGATTTCACAACGTAAGTTAATTTTTTAGTTTCATTTTTCTTAGTATAAAATATTTTTTTTTTATTGTGGAAGATTTGAATTTCCATGTTTTTTATGTATGTATGTATGTATGTATGTATGTAATACTTTTACCTGCAAAATATTAAGAACCACTGAAAGTGTAAGCAGCCTTAAACTATTTTTGAATTATATTTAGAGTAACTATTTTTAGTTGGATAAAAGGTGACATCAGCTTACAAAAGAAAAAGTAGAACATGCAATCTTTGTTTTTTCTTTCCCTTTATCTACATATGACCATGCCTGCAGTGAGAAAAATGAGACTGTAAATTCCTGTGGCCTAGGTTTGAAAACCTTGTGGTAATATTGTTACAGGTTTGTATTAAAAAACTCCTTAAATGTGCTATATAATTTTTTTTTTTTTTGGGGGGGGGGGGGGTGGCTGCCCCTATATGTGAGCAGTTAAATAGTAGTATATTATGCATGCAAAAAGTAGTATAAAATTTAACTTGTGCTGGAAAACCAAAAATAAAGTGCAATTTATTTAAATGCATATAAGAAACAAGCTAATTCAATTATTTTGAGCTTTAAAACAATGGATTTCCAGAAACAGCATATAATAAAATCTTGGTAGAATAAATTTCACTTCAACATATATATATATTTTTTAAGTTACATGCAGAATTTCTACCCTTCCCACAGAAAAAAAAATCGAAATAACAAGAATTGGATCAATTTTTGCAATGCAAGTGCTTTTATACCCATCAAAAGTGAAAAACCCATACAAAAGGCTCATTCTATAGGCTGAAATATTATTAGTAGGGAATGCTTGCAACAATAGTTGCCATGTAAACAAACAGAAGGTATCGCAAATGGAGTTTCTGCATTACTCTGATAATGCAATTATTTGCTTTAGTTTTCTTACTCTCTGCCATAAAATTTTTACTTTCCATTATTCCCTGCTTTTCCATAAGTATCTTATTTTTAGACAAAATGACCTAGAGACAAATACTTCTCCAATTTTCACTTAAGTATCAAGAAATATCTGTAAATACATCCCAATTTCCACTACATCACTTGTATGTGTGAATTTTTACATTAGTTTGATGCATAAAATTCACTCAGGGTGTATAAAATCCTTGCTGAAATTGCCCTCCCACATGAGGACTGATTTCTGTGCCGAGAAAGTCCTTTTTGCTTCCATATCCAAGACCTCATTCATTTAAACACAGTAGGGCAACTTCCTGCTGAAAAGTGGGATAATATAAAGTTCAGGGAAGATTAGGGAAAGAAATCAGACATAATTGTTAAGGACAGATGAGAAAATCTTGTCAAAGTAGGGTGTACAGTTAAATATCCCATTTGAAGAACATCAGTATTTCAATCTCTTGTGTCTACTTCACATTTCTTTCTCATATATGACCAGAACCACAAAGCTCACAGGTTAACTGCAGTTTGTGACAGACCAACCATGCCATTACACTGGGAATTTGAACTAGGAATATATTATATAATGATATCATGAGCCAACAAGATACTACTTTGCCACCATGGAACATTAAGTGCAGGTGCAGAGATTTCAGCACTAGCACAGCTAGAACTTGTACCCTACACCCCACATTATATACCTAGTACACAAATGATTGCACACCATGGTTAAGGTTGGGTTGTTTTACCTCTGAGCGGCACTTTTTTGCACACCGTGGGCTAAATGGCCAGGTCACATGGACCCCGAAGGCTCAGAGAAGGTTGGGGGAGGGGACCCACTGGAACAGCTGTTGGGAGACAGATGGTAGCCTCCCGTCAAGGCCATCCATTGTGTTCTTTAACGTGCACAGGGTATGGCTCTCTCCCGCACACGGGACCACGGCTTAACGTCCCATCCGATGGATGATGGCCTTTCCAAGCCCATCGGTGTCCCCTACTGACCGTGGGCAGGGCGGGGAATTTTGTGGAGATAAATCTCAACGCTGACCCAGCTGGGACTCGAACCTGGGAACTACAGATTACAAGCCTGGCGCGCTACCGACTGAGCCCCCCCCCCCGCCCCCCCCATGGTTAAGAACATGGAAACTATTTTACTATTATTAATTCTTAAAGATATTAAGTACTTAAAACACTATTTACTTACAGGTTCTTACTACATGGAAACATTTTGGCCATATTAAATCAATAATATAATTACAAAATTATAGTATAAGATTGCCTTTCCACAATTTTCCTCAGATTTTAGTCTCCCTAAATGAATTTTTTTTTAATTTTCATTGTTTGCAACTAAATATCATTTAAATAACAGAAAGTTAACATCATTCTCTGCCAGTGCTGTCAATACTACAATTCTATATGTGATTAACACTATGAAGCATTTTTGAAGGCAATGGAAAAATCAAGATTTAACTTTATAACAGTAATGGATTATGTTAATGTTAATTTAATGTTGTTTAATGATGCAATTAATGTTAATTTAATGGATTGCATTTTAAACAAAATATATTTTAGTACCTAGAAATTTGTTATACCAAGATTTTTATCGCAGAAATTAAAAGGTTTTCTCAATTGTTGGATGTTGGGGCAATTACCATATTGTTAGCAATTTATTGTTTCTGCTCCATTTCAGCTTTAAATGAAAATATTACAAGCATTTTATGTGCAGAATCTATGCTTTTTAACCTTATATATGATGGTAAACTTCATCTGGAAGGAGCATAGAAAAAGTCATATATGCACAATTTGTGAACTACACTGTATGTTGGGGAATGCAAATAAGACCTTCTCAATAATACTTGTGAAAATTCCCACTCGCACATTCGAAATTAGTAGCATATACTTAAAATACTAACATGAACTACACAAACAGTGCACTTACAAATTATGATAGTTCTCAGAAGCTTAAACCAGCTATTAATGAACTATTTTATTATTATTCATTCTTGCAAAGATTTAAGTACTTAAAACACCATTTACTTACAGGTTCTTACTACATTTATGTTGCCATATATTTACATAAAAAGTATTACTTCCATTGAAGGGGCAATTCTCTAGCTATGCAAAGCATTTAAATTTTCTTAAACTATATTTTAAGATTTCATCTTTTTTAAATCAACTACAGAACAATAACATAAAAAATTAACATGATATTTTACAATAATTGTTAATGCCTAATTTTTTAATTCTCTAATATTTAATATTAAATTTTCGAGAAGTTACTTCAAATGAAATTTTTAAAGACCCTACCACACATTTCAAACATAATAAAAACTTGGGATTTAAAAATAATTACATACAATAGCCAAGTCAGTGATAATTAAAGTATGCCTGAAGATGTTTAAAAAACTCAGCAACAGAAGCTAAAAAAATACATTTTTCATGTTTCTGTACTTTTTCCCCTTAATACAAAGCTTTCACAAACAACAATGGAGAAATTGATTGTTATCCAAATGTTGAATGCAACACCATTCTTCGAAGACCATCAGTAGTACCCATACTTACGAGGAGAATAAGAACGAGATCGTGAGCGAGAATATCGCCGATAAGGTGAGGGAGATCTTCCACCTCTGTAGCTACTGCCACCACTACGGTATCCACCACCACCACCACCACCACCACGAGGACTGTAAAAAAAAAATACTCTTATTATATATAGTATAATACAATGCTTCTAAGCTTAAAATATACAGCAATCCCCATGTTATGGTGAGCTCACTCAAAGCCAACTAGATAGGATCTTGCCTGTATAGCATTTAGACAAAAAGAGGCAAATTTTAGCAACATGAGGGAGTTTGAAGGCAAAGTTTAAAAAATTTTAAGTTTGACTATTGGGTTCTTTATTTGAAAAAACTACTAGTTATTTTTAAATTATTTAATAATATTTCATTTTAATTTTAATAAAATTATTTTAAAACCTTTGAAATAATTAACCTATAGTAAAATTCTACAATTTTAAACTTAAATTGCTTCACCTCTAAACCTTACATATTATTAAAAATTTGTTTCCTTTTAAAGCTGTACAAACCCAATCCTATTTGTTGACTAAACTTTAAGATTACTCCACTATAGTATTTATTGCTGTAGATTACTATTCATCACTATGTTAAATATAGTTACAGTTATGGGATTATTTACCCTGAAAATTTAATTTGCTATAGCATGACTCAAAGATACACCCAGTCCCCAATTAACATGAATTTGGTTTAACAAAGTTTTTAAAATAGAGCTGGTGTTTGACTGTGACTGGCCCCCGGTTTAACATGATTTCTCAACTACTTCCCTACAATAATTTATATTAGTATATTTACTTTGCCGTCCCATGGCCGAGTGGTTAGCGCGCTTGGCTACTGATCTAAGGAACCTGGGTTTGAGCCCCGAGTAAGGCATGGATGTGTGTCGTTTTTCTGCTGAGGTCCTGCCATCCTCTCAGATCTTCTACTATGGCATATAAACTGACAGGCCCCTGTCAGACCTCTGTGGCAAGCAGCTGCTTGAGGGGGTATTTATTTTTATTTTTTTATATTTACTTTATAAGAAGATACCTTGGATGTTTTCTTTGTCTCACCTATCCTTGTTCATAATTTCAGCACTTCCAAAGAGATTTTTCACACTTTCCTATATCATGTGTTTAAACAGCTATAGTACATAATATATTTGTAAACAATAAAGAGGGTTGTTGTTTTACCTCTGAGCGGCACTTTTTTGCACACCATGGGCTAAATGGCCAGGTCACATGGACTCCGAAGGCTCAGCGAAGGTTGGGGGAGGGTACCCACTGGAATAGCTGTTGGGAGACAGATGGTAGCCTCCCGTCAAGGCCATCCAGCGTGTTCTTTAACGTGCACAGGGTATGGCTCTCCCGCACATGGGGCCACGGCTTAACGTCCCATCCGACGGACGGCGGCCTTTCCAAGTCCATCGGTGTCCCTTACTGACCGTGGGCAGGGCGGGGAATTTTGCGGAGATAAATCTCAACGCTGACCCAGCTGGGACTCGAACCTGGGAACTACAGATTACGAGCCTGGCGCGCTACTGACTGAGCCACGCCCGCCCTACAATAAAGAGCATTTCAATTGTCAGTGACCTATGACAATGTATGCACATATATAAACTCACCATGATTGGTTAGAAACGCTTGGCTACTGATCTAAGGGACCTGGGTTCAAGCCCCAGATAAGGCATGGACGTTTGTGTCGTTTTTCTACTCAGGTCCTGCCATCCTCACAGACCGTCTACTATGGCATATAAACTGACAGGCTCCTGTCAGACCTCTGTGGCAAGCAGCTGCTTGAAGGGGTATTTATTTTTTACTTAGCACTTGTAACTTGCAGAGTAGAAACACTTGCAATCATACAGTATACAATTTCTCATTTTCAATATTCATTACTCAACAATAAAAAATATGCTCCATTGTATTAAAATAAATAAAATTTGAATTTAACATTTTTTTGTTTTTATCTTTATAAATGTTTCTTTTATGTAAAACGAGTTACATGCATGAAATACTTATATAAATTAAAAAACAACAACAAATATTCACCAAAGTATAGTCATAATCAGAGCTTCGAACCTTGCACAACAAAAAATACAATTTTGAGGAATGAAAAATCAGAGGATATTAGAGCACTGCAGTTTACGGTGCTCAGGCGCATTTTTTAACACAATGCAATAATGTGGTATGTCTTAAAGGAACGCTCGACTTCCAGACTCCTAGCGGTGACAGAAAAATTTAATTCTTCCAGAATTATACCAAGTCTCTTAAAATTACTCCCATAACCCCTCCCCCACTAAATATGTAATTTAAACTAATGAATAATGCATTTCAATATTACATTAGAAAGAATATTAAACTTCTTGGAAAGTTCTACAAAAAATAACCCCAACAATCGTATTACTAGCAACGAAGAGGTTGTACAAGAATATGCTGAATAAAAAATATAATCATAAAAGACTTATTCCTAACCATAGAATTTTGTTTCGAAAATAATAAATAAAACCTCCAGAAGTAGTAATATCTAAGGCATATTTTCCCAGCTGCGCATATTATTATACGATGAATGTTGGTCAGTACCATACGAGGCTACTTGTTTCAACAGCCTATTGTTACTAACAAAAACCTTCATTCTGCAATTTAAAAACAATTGCAAAATCAATAATCTCATTGGAGAAGACTATTCTAACAAGCACAAAAAACTAAACAATGAATTGCCATTTCGCAATTTAAGAAAATCCCAAAACAAAATTACCGGAGAAGACCATTTTAACCTGAACATACTGCTGAACAACGAACCACCATTCTGCCCTTTTTACCCATCCCTCAGAACACACTAATCTTATAACAAGTCTAAAAACCAAAATTGTAAACAATTCATTGCTGATCTGCAGTATAAAAAAACCTCAGGAACTAATCCCATCAGAGACAAGTTTAAAAAACACAAATTATCAAACAATTTACCACCGATCCACAGTATAAAAAGCCCACTGAACAAAATAATGCCATCAGAGGCAATAAGCCTAAAAAACATGAAATATAAACAATGCACTCCATCCACTTTATTAATAAAAACACTAGAAAAGGTTATGTCATCTGAGACAATCATTTAAAACACAGCATATCGCTAGAGAAGAAATCATCCCAATTCCCACTCAACACAATAGGCAAAATGCATTAGCTAAATATAAATCTTTCAGTACTTTTTAAATTTGCACTGTTATGTTACATTATATAGGAATTAAATCCATATTGCATTAAAAAATACGTTTATATGAGTAGCCTGCCCCTTCCAGTTAAATAAACTTGTAATTCTTATTCACCTTACAGGATGAGACCTGAAAAAAAAATAAATAAAATAAAAAAAAAAACAGAGGCCATAAGAAACATTTCAAGTGATAATCCAATAAATTGTTCGATAATATGAAGAGCTATTTATACTGTAAGTTATTCACTTAAACACAAGAAATTTGTTCACTCGTGGCACCATCTAGTGAGTGACTGCAGTAACTGTAGGTGTACCTGTTTATTGTTATTAGTTACTAGTTATTAGTGATTAAAATATATTCACATATAATAAAAAACAGTCTTGTCATCTTGAGAGCCCTGATCCGTTACAGGAGACAACAAATTAGCCTTCCCATTCAAGCAACCTGAGTTTAGCAATGATCATTTTATCATACCCATTAACTGATTATGAATTTTGACAAAAAGCTTAAATCAGTTTAGTTACATTTTTTGGCAAGTGTGCTTCTTTATAAATAAAAATACCCCCTCAAGCAGCTGCTTGCCACAGAGGTCTGACAGAAGCCTGTCAGTTTATATGCCACAGTAGAAGATCTGAGAGGATGGCAGGACCTCAGCAGAAAAACAACACACAACCATGCCTTACCCAGGGCTCGAACCCAAGTCCTGTTACATTAACAAAAATTTAATTTAATTGTTAATAATCAACAACATGTAGAGGCATCATCCAATGATTAACAATAGATATATTGCAAAAGTTAACATTTACAATAGAGAGAATAGCAACAATTACTGCGCCCCTTTCTCCAATTTTTTTTGTGTGTGCAGTGCTTAGATCATTGGCAATACAAGCTCTGTATGCAGCACAGGAAATGGTGCTCACCACAGCCAATTGAACAGCATCTATACGTTTTACCCAGATATAATCCCATGGAACCGATAATTAAGAATCTGATATTAATAAAAATTAACTTAATTGCTAATAATTAATATTAAATATGTAGGCATCATCCCCTGATCAATAATAGATCAACTAATATATTTCAAAAGGTTGACATTACAATACATTAGGAATAATAACAAATGTTATTGCAACTGTTTTTTTGAAAGTGCTTGATCACCACATAACAAGCTGCTACAGCTTGTCATGCGGCACGGGAAGCAATGGCTTACTGCAACTAAGACACTGCATTCATATGTTTTTGATATTAACGAAAGTTAACCTAATATCTAATTATTAATTGACTAAAAGCCTCTGAGTGGCATTTTCATGCAGATTGGATGTAAACCAATCATACATACCTCTTGTGATCAGCTGCTGAGTTACAAAGTTACGGTGAAACAAAACTGACATCGCCAACAAATGACAAGCGAAATGCAATAGGAAGATAAATAACATAACAGTAGGGAACATAATAATGCCTCAACTCTGAAAGAAAAGTTTTAATCCCTTATCAACCAATGCCAATCATAACCCACAGATCAGGGAAGTTCTCTAATCTGTATTATTTCCTTTACTCTGAAGTTTCCTATTCTAAATAATCCAATTAGCATTTAGTTGGCCAGAGCCAGGAAAGTTTGGTATAGGTTCAATAAACATCCATTTAGAAACAATCTATGACCTCCAGCTACATAAAAGAGTTTAGGTGTGGACTTTGCCATGTGCTATGTCCAAAAATGGTCAGTTGGAGTCAAAGATTTCGTCTGATTGGCATGCAAGTGAGCCCACAAGCAAGCACAGTTAGGGAATGGTGACATAGCTGCACCTTTAGTACAGTATAAAACAGTTAAATCAGAAACAATTCTTCCCTTTCATTAACATTATCCTTTTAGGAAAAGGGCAAAAATACTGTACAATTAATTTGAAGGCAGAATTTCTTTAGTGTGAAACTGAAAAAAACCTAAAAATCAGATTTTCTGGATTTTAAACCAAAAATCGGAGTAGTTGGCAGCTCTGCAAAATAAAGAATAAAATCAAAAGTATGTTAATCAGGTTAGGATTATGGAATACATCACAATAATTATATTTCCCATGAGAAATTTGTGTCTGACTAACACATTTTTACCTCCCACAAATTTTTTAAGTACACGTATATCGTGCTATTCAGGGACTTGTTGAATTTACATTAATTCTTATGGGAAATTCCACTTGCTTACAACAGTATTTCATAGGATTGCATTTCTGCAGTGTGCTGCACAAGCTGAATCAATTGTTCTATTGATATTTGCAAAAAAAAAAGTATAATTTTACAAAGTTTATTATTGTCATCTTCAGTAATGATTAACAAACAAAAACATTTTGAATCTTTAGTTTTCTTTCTAAAGAATACTAGCACAGCAAAGGCTTAAAGTCATTTTCACCTGAATAAAAATCATGAATGTAAGGGACAACTGGAGAAAACAAACACATAGATACTGGTAAAATTTCTTTCAAACTAGTGGAATGAATTGACATATATTCATATTACAGTAACAGAACCTGAATTTGGCATTCCAAAATCAGGAATTTTATTCATATTATGTACTTGAAAATAATTATGAAATTAAAAAAAAATTATGTCATATTTTTTAAATATAATGTTTATCAGTTATTGAGTAATGACAACTTCAGAAGTGTAAAAATGACATTACAAGTAGTAAAGATCTAATTTTTTTCTATTTTAGTGCACTTTTCCATTGTTTATAGTACATTATGCATATGCATATTCTTTCTATGCATAAAAGCCCAAACTCCAAAAGCCTTGGGCCACAGGCTTTCTGGATCCCTTATTGCATGTGCAAGCAATAGAAAAAGCTAAACGTTGGGACGGTTTGGTGCCAAATCTTCATAACCTAGACTGCAAACTTCACATACTGATTTTGCTGTGTCATGACTCATCAGGGTTGCCAACTTTCCTTACGAAAAAAACCAGTAGCTTTGATTAATCAATTTCCCAAATTCGGTATTTTTTTTTTCTCAGTAGAACTTTACTCATGGTGTAATTTCGCTTCCACCCCATACCTTCAATTATTGTGCCTAAAATTACTTCCAAAAGATTAATACATATTAGACATTCAGAATTTACAACTGATGGGCTAGAAAACCAAATGCAACATTTCTGTTAGTGGTATGTTGCACTACTGTCATTTACATATAAAGTGAGTAGTGTCCCAGCCAACAATAATTTTAAAACCAGTTTATGGAAAAATTTAACATTTTCTTTAAAGTGTAATTTGAATCACTCAACAAAACAAGTGTACAGATACTAGGTACAAACTATGCCCCAAAAGTACTCAGACATTATAAACCAAAAACTGATATACTGATGGAGTGTTCCCTTTTAAAGTATTCCCCTCTCTCTTTTCCATCAATATGCTGTTGTCACTGTAAATTTGGAAGTCATTTTTTTGGAATACAGTTAATAAACTATCATAGTCAGTTGAATATCAAGTGTGATGGCCTTTGTGGGTCTTTTGAGCTGTGGTAATGAAATCTGGTGGGAACAAAACAGGCAAATATGATTGTTTGGTAATCTCATTTTAAAACTTCTTGGAACTAACTAATAGTGGTCATCAGAATATGAAGTGGTAGATAGGATATCCTTTAAGTTTCCATGAAATTAATCTGGGATAACCTTTAAGTTTCCATTTCATCACATACACAAAAAAAAAACCATGCACTGCTCAAAAATACAAGAATAATACAATATTCATCACCATAAGTATGTTGCAACAGGTTGTGTTATGTGTCTATGTCTCTGGGGTATTTTTGCCCAGCTTTAATGCAAAATTTAATGTCCACATGGTGCTTTGTCCCCCTTACATTTTACCAAGCTGGTGTGAAGGTATTAACAGTGAAGTGACAGTAATAAATGCATCACATTTGCAAGGATGTTGGAAATTTATGTATACATAAGCAAAAATACATGTACAGTTTCTGACTAAAAGGAAAAATATTATGGAACTTTCCAGATTGGTTGTTTGGGACTTGGTTGTATGGTACAAGAGATAAGGATGACCTCAACTCTTGTATCATAAAGGGAAACCAAAACATATAACCTTTGGGTCTTATATTGTATACATATATATATACATATTCATAATGAAATAAACACAACATATTTGGTATCTACTAATAAATTACCACTTTGAAGTCGATTCAAATTTTTAGAGGAAAAATTGGCTTGAGCTGGGTGGGATATGAACCCATGACCTCCTGATAACATGTCAGGTGCTCTGGACCACTGAGCTACCAGCCCCCAATCAAGATCTCCTCTAATTGATGATATGAACATTTTCAACCTACATTACATCATACGTAGGGAGTGTTCCAGCAATTTCGCCACAAGTGATAGACAATGCCATATAGATGGAAAGTATTTCTTACAAGTATACTGGTATCTACTAATAAATTACCACTTTGAAGTTGATTAAATTTTTAGAGGAAAAATTGTCATGAGCTGGGTGGGATATGAACCCACGAACTCCTGATAAATATTATCAATTAAGCATGGTCATTAAAGCTCTAGATTAAGGTGGGTCAATTAAGCTCTAGATTAATCCTCCTGATTAATATCATCAATTAGAGGAGATCTTGATCAGCGGCCGGTAGCTCAGTGGTCCAGAGCACCTGACATGTTATCAGTAGGTCGTGGGTTTGCATCCCACCCAGCTCAAGACATTTTTTCCTCTAAAAATTTGAATCGACTTCAAAGTGGTAATTTATTAGTATATACACATATATTATACATCATAATTAATATTATTAAATGCTTGGCACTAAAGTCAGTCTTGAAAAATAAACTATTGATGGTATGTTTGAAGGTTTGCAAGATATGCTGTTATGCCACATAAAAAAATATAAATAAATTAAAAAAAATTAAAAATACGTATCTTCTTATATCGGCCCTAAAAAGCAGAAAAAAATGTAAAGCCTATCGATGGTGAAATCAGTTACTGAGTTCGTATTCACTTCAAAGGAAGATAGGATGCCAGCAATTTTGTTGTGTAGATAAATTGGTGCCCTATCTTCCTTTGAAGTGAATACAAACTCAGTGACTGATTGCACTATCAATATGCTTTAGGTTTATTTTCTACTTTTTAGGGCCAATATAGGAAGATAGTTTTTTTTTTTAAATTGCAAAGTGAGAGTAATATCAATGGACCAAATTTAGTTCAAAATTACAAGAAATATCGTAATACCTTAACCAAAGTTATCAGGGAAGCGAAATCAAACTATTATAGCAATAAATTATTATTATATCAAAGTAACTTTAAGAAACAATGGGATGTCATTAATGAGTTGAGTGGAAGAACTAAAAAAGAATACAATTTGTCCTAAAATAATTGTTGATAATGATCAAAAATACAGTGAAATAGAAAATCCAGTAGCTTTAGCTAATGCTTTCAATGACTATTTCACTGGTATAATATATAAATTAACCCAAACTATTCCAGAATCAAATGATAAGAGATATTTCCATTTAAAGAAATATACAACAGGGAAGTACAAGCAGTTATAAAGAACTTAAATTCTGGAAAGTCTTGTGGAACTGATAATATTTCTATATACATCTTTAAAGAAATAAATGAAGAACTCAAAGGCATTTTGTGTTCTCTATTTTATAAAAGAACCTGAGGTTCTTTTCCTGCTTGCCTTAAGGTTGCTACTGTTGTACCAATTTTCAAGGGGGTGATGAAGCAAATTTTGAAAATTATCAACCTTTATCTATTTTGCCGATTTTGACCAAAATATTTTAAAAAAATAGTTAAAAAGAGATTATTAATTTTTTAAGATAAATACAATTTTTTTTTTCAGACAACCAATATGGTTTTCGGAAAAAAGGGGAACTGAAGATGCAATTTTGAGATTGACCTCAATTATTCATTGTGGTATTAACGATAATTTGAGAGTTGCTGTTTGTTTCTAGATGTAAAAAAAAGCATTTGATTCTGTTTCTTACAGTGTGTTCCTGAAAAAATTAGAAAAGGTTGGAATGAGAGGTCTTATGCTATCTTGGCTAACTAGTTATTTAACTGAAAGACAGCAAATAGTAAAAATAAAAAATTGTTATAGTACCTCTGCTTATGTTAATTTTGGGGTCCCACAGGGTTCAGTCCTTGGACCAATATTATTTTTAATATTTTTTAATTACCTATGTGATTTACCATTGAACGGGATTAACATTGTATTTGCATATGATACTGCACTGGTTTACCTTGGCAACATTGATAATATTGTTATAAAATAAATGAGGATTTAAAAGAAATAAATAACTGGTTTGTGAAAAATATGCTAATTTTAAATGTCAACAAATCGAAATATATAAATTTAGACTAAAAAATAAGTCTAACAATAAGTTAATTTATCATGATGTAAACTGTCAAAATTGGTCATGTTCTTGTCCAGTTATACAGGGTGTTGATGGTTTTAGATACCTGGGAGTATTTATAGATAGTAACCTCACATGGAAGTTGCATGTAAAAAACGTAGTAAAAAGCTTGAATATCATGATTTCAAGAATATATTTTATAGAAGTTTTTTGAATTAGTCCATGTTAAAAATAATTTACAATTAGTGGATAAAATCTTATTTGGAATATGGCATTATTCCATGGGGTGGCCTTTATGAATCAAATTTGAGACCTATTCAGAATCTTCAAAATTATGCGTTGAGGTGCATGCTCAAGAAACGAGTTTGATAACATCCAAAATTATATATTTACCATTTGTTAACATATACTGTCAAAAATTGGGATGATTCAAATGTAAAAGTTTTCAATAAAAATACCAGACTTTCAACAGTTGTACATTTAAATGTGATTACTCTCAGAAAAACAGCTTTTTGCAAACATTATGTATACCTGGCTCCTAAAATATTTAATAGTTTACCTTACAACATAAAGAATGAAAGAAATCTTTATCTTTTAAAAAACTTAATTATGAAATGTATACCTCAGCAAAAGGTAGAAAATTTGTTATAGTAATTATGCCTTGCATGATTATAGTGTCTAAATAAACATTTTGAGTTATAATGTTAACGAGTTTATAAGTTGGTAGTGTTGGTTTACAATATTTAGTTAATAAGTTGGTAGTGTTGGTTTACAATATTTTATGTTTTCCTAATCTGATATCTGCACAAACGAGCTTTGGCTCAAGTGAAGTTTTGAATTTTACACTTTCAAAATTGTCTATTTACTTTGGAAAAGAAAAATATTTATTCCTTTTGTTATTAGAAGTTTTAAATTACATGTTTGTAATGTATCAAAAGTATGAAATAAATTTGAATTTATATTTTTTCTTTGTTACTAAAACACTTATCTTCAAAAACTTTCATTTGACATATGACTCAAACATCCACATTTTCCCTCCCTTTTGAAGTTGTGTTTGAGGTAGCACACAATATTGTCCCCTCCCCCTTATCAGGGGGAGAGGACAATAGAGAGAGCTTTGTGGAGATACATCTCAATGTTGGTCCAGGTGGGACTTGAACCTGGGAACTTCAGATTATGAGCCTGGCACACTACCTCTATAATCATTTTTAATCTCCTATAATCATTTTAAAATAAGCTCCCCTCCCCCTTATCAGGGGGAGTGGAGAATAATGGGGGCAAAATCGAAATACTTTACAGCAGTCACTATACGTGCTTTCACTTGACATTTAACTTGTAACTGTAGGCCCTTGCATTCAGAAGTTACAGCAGAATGACTTTCGTATTTCACATTTTTATGGGGGAGAGAAAGCATGGGGGGTCAATGCTTAATAGCTTATGACACTCCCTACATTAGAAGCTTTCATTTGGCATATGGCTGGTTAACTTTGGCATTCGTGTTCTGGAGATACAATAGCTGAATATTTTTCATATTTCCAATTTTTTAGGGGGCAAGAAGGAATGAGGGTCACTCCCCGCATCACAAGCATTTGATGCATAGCTTGTCACTTTCTGCACTTGCGTTCAGGAGATATAGGGAAACAATCCTTTTCATACTTCCCCTTTTTAAGGGGGAGGGGGAAAAAGAAAACATGATGGGTTAATTTTTTTTATAGCCTTATGACAACTTCTCACATTACAAGCTTTCATTTGACATATAGCTGATTATTTCTGGCATTCGCATTCTGGAGTTATAGCAGAATATTTTCGCATTTTCCCACATTTTTAGGGGGAAAGAAAGCATATGTGGTCAATTTTTCAGAGCCTATGACATTCCCCATGTCAGATGCTTTCGGCACTTGCCTAGAGATATACTGGGAGAACAATTTTCATATTTCCCATTTTTTAGGGGGGAAGAAAGCAAGGCAGGTCAATTTTTATTATAGCCTATGACACTCCCTGCATCACAAGCTTTCATTTGACACATAAATCATTAAGTTTCTCCATTCCATTCAAAAGATATGGTTGACAACAAACTGACAAATGTCAAGTGAAAAGCAATAGGAAGAAAGGTAATAAAAAATGTTGTACATGTTGGAAATATTTCAATTAACAATACCTTTTCTTCCATTATAAAAGCTTCAGTATCTCACCTTCAACAATACATAAAAAATTGTCATTCACTTTCCATGAAAGTCGGGCAGTATAATAAGCCACATTGAAGACTAGTGAAGGTTGGGCTGTTTTACCTCTGAGTTGCACTTTTCTTGCACACAGCAAGCTAAATGGTCAGGCCACAAGGACCCCAAGGCTCAGAAAAGGTTGGGAGAGGAGACCCATTGGATAGCTTGAGGAAACACGGTAGTATCTCCTAATAGCATTTTCTTTAACATGCACAGGTTATGGTTCTCCTCCACAAGGGCCATGGTTTAACGTCCCATCTGATGGCCTTTCCAAGATATGAGTGTCCCCAACTGATTGAAGGCTGGGAGCTTTGTGGAGATACATCTCAATGTTGGTCCAGGTGGGACTTGAACCTGGGAACTTCAGATTATGAGTCTGGCACACTACCTCTACCCTAACTAGTGAAGGAGGTGAAACCTTGCTATAAATACAATATAAACATTCATGATGCATGATATATCTGGATTCAAGCTCAGGTCCTTAATTATATATTAATACTTACTATGTTGGCTTTCCCATGTAAATACCAGGAGTAGGTGTGTGGGCTCGATGAGTTATAGAATAATCTACTCTTATTTTTCGTCCATCAATTTCAATTCCATTACATCTTTCTTTAGCCTGTGAACAATAACAAAATATTACAATGCAAAAGAAATGTCTAAACAATATGTACAACATTAAAATATGTACAATTAAAAAGACCTTCTTGCTCAGAGCGGGTTATTAAATTTAAGTTGTCATTGAGCAATAAAATTTTTAAGATTCTCCTTCAAACTATTTGCACATTAAAAAATTTTTAGCAGCAAACTCAGAAGCTTTTCGAAGCAAGGACAGTGCTCTGTCTTCAGTGAAGTGAAACTATGTAGTGACATTAGGGCTGCTAAGAACTTTCCAAATGCCATGAAGGGCAATTCCAATGTCTTGACTGCGGAGGGGATGGGATAGATAATTACTTTAATAGCCTCACAGACAATGGTTCCATAGTAAGTGGATGCATATGCCAGCAGTGTGGCATGCTTCCAATCTATGATAGCTGCGTGTTGTATTGTCCGCTTGGCAGCCATTAGCTTGTTTTGACTGACATCTGTCAGATGTTCTGTGAACCTCTCCTGTAGATTTTGCGATATAGTAAACAATGGAATTATCTGGCAAATAGAGGAGAAATCTGTATAGGTCTGATTTTTGAAGGAGGCTGAATTTATCTCTGAAGAAAATTAAAAAAAGAAACAGAGACAAATTAAGACTCCTTCAAAAATTGGATGTATACAGATTTTCCTTTCAGTTGCCAGATAATTCTGTTGTTTCCTGTATCGGAAAAACATATATTCTCTACAGGAGAGGTTCACAGAGCAACAGACAAATGTCAATCAAAATAAGCTAATGACTGCGAAGCTGACAAGACAGACAGCTATCATAGATTGAGAGCATTCCATACCGCTAGCACATGCATCCACTTACTATGGAACCATCATCCATGAGGCTAATGAAATAATGACCTTACTATCCCTACCTACAACTGAGACACTGGAATCACCCTTTACAACATGTAGAAAGAAGTTCTTAACAGCCCTAACACACCACACAGTATCACTTCACTGACGGAGCACTGTCCTTGCTCACAAAGCTTCCGAGTTTGCTTTTAAAAACTTTTAATATGCAAATAGTTTGAAGGATAAACTTAATAATTTTATTATTCAATGACAGAGAGCTTTAATTATTTTAATTAAAACATTTAAATTTTCATGAGTTAATGTGTTGTTAATGCAAATTGTGGGGCCACCTTTTGCCCGTAATACACCCATCAGGGCATGGCCTCCACAAGGTATTGCAGGGTGTGCTGTGGTATTGCTACCTATGCATTCCACAATGCATCCTGCTATGTCTGCACGTTGCCAGGTTGAGGTTCAGATCATAGTCTTTTCCAGGAGGTCTGAAACATGTTCAATTGGGTTGAGATTTGGTGAGTTGGGCAGCCATTGCAGGACAGAGAATTCACTGTCCTGTTTCTGGAACCAGTTTGTAACCTGTTGGGCTGTGTGACATGGCATATTATCTTGTGGATAGATGCCAGAGTTGTATGGATACTCTTTCATAATGAAGGAGTATACTTGGTGGGCAAAAATAGAAAAGTGTCACAGTGAATCATTTCACTGTGACTAGTGGATCCAAGACATGCAACAAAAACAGTCCCCAAACCATGACACCACTGTCTCCAGCCTGCTGAACACCAATGGTGCATCCTGGTGCCATGGCTTCATATTACTTTCTCTAAATGCAAACATGTCCATCAGCACATGGAGTTGGAAATGGGATTCATCTGACAGGCAACAGATTTCTACATGCTGGTAGTCTAGTGTTGGTGATGATGTGCCTGTGCAACGAACAGTTTCTTGTGCCTCACAGTGAGCATGGGGTAGCTGTGATGGTTGTTGACTGTCGTAGTTCATATGAGATAGGGAATTAGCTTAGTTCCCCAGTGAGCTAATGTATGGCACATTGCCCATGACAATACTGGTCTTTCCAATGTTGTACTGGGTGGTTGGTTAGCTTGGCAACTGTGCTACATTGCTGCTGTGTTATGAGACAGGACACGCTGCTCACCATGGCTGTTTACCACGTGATCTTTGGGTGGTTAGCCTGGCCATTGTGCTGGGAGGGGTTGTACTGGGTGGTTAGCCTGAGACAGGACACGTTGCTCACCATGGCTGCTTACCAAGTGACCTTTGGTTGGTTAGCCTGGCCATTGTGCTGCATTATGAGACAGAACACATGCTTCTCACCATGGCTGTTGACCACATGTGGCTGTCCCATTTTGGCTGGTTGTTCAACATTGTTGGGCCAGTCATGGTAGACTCAAGACACCACAGTGATTGTTGTCAAGATACTGGCACCTGCATGTTGCACCCCCAAAATCATAACCAAGTATGAAATCTGAAAGATCATGATGCTGACCCATTCTTCCTTGAAGCAATGCAAAAATTGATTGCTATGTGTCACTCTAGAATCATATATAGGCCATTCCTGACTTGGAGTCATCACAAGCATCACAGACCACCTATACAAGGGAGTGTTGCTAAGGGCCAATGTGCTCTTTACTGATGAGTCAAGCTTCAGTTTGCATATGATTCTTTGCAGACAGTCAGAGGAAAATACGTGACACAGTTTAATCATATCCAGGAAAGGGATCAATATGGAGAAGGTGGACTGATGGTATGAACTAGGCTATGTATCAAAGGCCATGTCTCTCCATGAGAGCACAAAGATAAATTTGCAAGATCTGACTGGTATCAGATATTGAGATCCTGGATACTTATGTTCATCCTTTCAGAGGTGCAGCGAGTCCAGGGTTTTATGCCTGACTTCACAGAACTTTGCTGGTGAAAGAATACATTGAGAGTGAAGATATCACTCTTATGGATTGGCCATTACAATCAAAAGACCTGAATCCCACAGAGCATGTCTGGGATACTATAGGGTGGTTGCCCTATGCTCTGCTGGACAGCATTATTCACAGCATATCAAGGCCTACATGGTTGCCAGGGGTGACCACACCATATTGAGGACATATCATGCTTTCATTTATAGTTTAGTGGTCAGAATACCTGGCATGTAACTGGGAGATACGGGTTCAAGTCCCAATCACAGTGAAACTCAACTTTTTTCAGTTACAAACAACTTACAACTTTTCTCGAAGTTAACTATTCGAGTCCTATGTTTACAGGATATCTCCTGTGATACTCTATTATATCTACAGTCAAACTGGTTGTAACAAGCATGGAAATAACGAGATCATAGCTGTAATGAGCAAAAAGCCATAATGATTTTAATTATATGTACTCTCATACAATTGCTCACTTTTATAATGAGCATAATGCACAGATATACCATACAAACTTTGGCAAGTATGGAAACATTCAAACATTCTTAATTGCTGGGTAGTCGGAAATAGTACCCAATACTTGGAATAGACAAAAACAAAACGGGTGACTTAGCTTTTATGACCATTCACATCAGATTACAGGTCGGTTTGTGACCTAACCTTGTCCTTGGAGACCATCCCTATTCTACCTAACTCTCCAGTGTCTAGCCTCCAGCCCTGCTCCCCCACTTTATACAAATAAGACCACAACTGTAAAATCAGTTAGAAAACAACTCTTAGTCAGAAACATGCCTACTAACCAGTGTTGGAAAACATTATTGTAATGAAGTGATTTTTGAATACCGTTACGAATAACGTTAATGGAATTTCAAAATATTTATAACGATAAAACAAAATATACAGAAAAAATAATTTCATTATTTCCAGTTCTGCATTTTGATACATTTCAGATTTTAGACTTAGAAACTGTGTGAAACAGACAGATGCACAATTTACTTTTATGATCAATGAACAAAGCATAGAATGATATCCTATTTATTCAAAACTGTGTTCATTGTCATTTTTTAAACCTCAATTTTTAAGAATCAATAGCAGAAAAAGTAATTGCAACAATTCTATTTACACATGTATTTATTTAGTTATTAATAATTGTAATTAATATTGATAAGTTTCCTTTTTCCAATTTTTCATTTGATTTTTAACAAGTGGATTGATTGATTTGATGCAAACCACTGGACGACTTTATACCATACACATATAATAAAAATAACATATATTTCATTATTTTGCATTTGCACTAAAAATATTTCGAAATAATGTTTTAACAAAATTTATATTTTGTTATAATGAAAAATGATACTAGAGTTTTTAATAAGGCTGTAATGAAAAATGTAATGAAATGTTTTTCATTTCATTTGCCAACACTGCTACTAACAAAAGAAAGTGTCTCTTGATTCATGAAAAATCCAAAATTATTCTTAAGTTAGAACATGGTGCAAAAAACGTTGAAATGCACAAAAAAATTTCTTTTTGTACAGAAAGACTGGAGAGCAGGGATAGAGCTGCACCTTCACTATAGTAAAAGAGTTACAATTGGAAAAAAAAAATTCCTTTTACTAACATTTCCTTTTGGAAAAGGTGAATATATTGTAAAATTTGGAAGCAGATTTTCTTAAAAAAAGGGCAAAACTGAAAAACACAAAATTTATAAAATCTAAAAAGTAGGAGTAGTTGGCAGCTCCAGTCTTCAGAAGTATATCAGAGTTTAGAAGCACTATTATTAGCAGTGATTTCTTATCAACTCTCTAGCTGTAATTTAACCTACCGCTTTTGCATCATCTTCGGTTTCAAAGTAAACGAAGGCAAAACCTCGAGATCTTCCAGACTGCAATTAAATAAAAAGTAAAGAACACATTAGAGGCACAATATTTAAAACTTAATAGCTCTATATTACTGTATAACAATTTAAAACACAAACTATATTTATGCCAGTAAAAGCTAACAGAAATTATTAGTAGATACCCCACCCTTTAGCCCTTAAAGTACCATAAGATACTAGTTTCCCATAATTTTGCTGCAACTTTTTATATTCTTACTAAAAGAAATTTCTTTTTAAAGTTTTTCCAAATTAAACATGAAAAATAACAAATTACACTGTGCACATTATGACAAAATTCTGTCAATTACTTCATAATAAAATTCTCCACATTTTGAATTTTCATATTCAACAGAAATGATAAATAATCTGGCAATTTATATGCCAATTAAGGGTAGAATAGCTGTCCCAAGGCCAAGTAGTTAGCACACTTGGCTACTGATCAAAGGGACCTGGGTAAGGCATGAATGTTTGTGTTGTCTTTCTGCTGAGTTCTTGCTTTCCTCAAAGATCTATGATGCATAAACTGACAGCCACCTGTCAGACCTCTGTGGCAAGCAGCTGCTTGAAGGGGTATTTATTTCCTTTATTTACTTTAATAACATAACTATAGTACAAAAAACTATAGAATTAGTTTCATCATTGCGTGACAGGTTAGTTGGCTGTTTAGGGTTTTAGCATATTAGCATCTAAAAAAAAATAAATGCACCAAATCTAAATATACATAAAAAATAAATGCACCAAACAATTTTAAAAAAGCTAATAGGCGTCACCCTCAACCAAAAGTTAAAAACTACAAAGGAAAAAATATGATAGTAACATGAGTATAAACATTATAAAAGCAACCCGGGTGTAAAAAGCCTAGTTGAAATATATAGGATAAAATAACATTAAGGTGAAGTAAAATAACCCATATAACATAAAAAAGCAAAAACAGCGGGTAAAAGCGAACCATCAGATAAAAGATGTCTGAATGTAAGAGGCTTGGACATAAAATTGTGGAAGGTAAAATAAACAGGGCATTCAAAAGTGGAAGTGGGACAATCTATTAAAACACCTTTTATGGATAAAACAGTGTCACAAAACTTGCACTTAAGTTCATCGTCTGCCTGTAGAAGAAATGAATGACCTAAGTGGACTTGAGCAAGCACAACTTCCTCCTTGCAATTCCTGCGGAAACATGACTGCTATGGTTCGGTAACAGGTTTGATCTCAAAGAGCTAGTTCATAATCTGTTATTAAATGACCAAGATCTCTGCCACTGTGCCCAGAGCTTGATGGTAAAATGCTGCTGGAAATCCAAATAAGGAACTGGCAGTGGATAGCTGGACAGGGGTGTGGCTGACTGGCAGCATCTGCTAAATCATTGCCCCTGATGCCAACATGACAGAGCACCCAGTAGAAAAGAATGTTCATGGTGGCTGCCAGACGATGGAGCTGCTGGCGAATCCTGGAAAGAACTGGATGAGGCTAATAACTCACTGAGATCAAAGACTGTAGTGAGCAAAGCAAGTTTGTGTAAAGCACACACTAACAATGACACATAGCTATGTGGTTCAAGGTGAGGCTGATAGTGTGAAACTCTGCAGTCAATATGGAACACTGCTGTGGGATCTGTTCTGCAATGATTATATCACAGCAGACCATGGCCAATCCTACTGATGTGCTAGGCATTGAGCCACCTATGAAGACAGGCAAGAAGCCTGGAATACTCAGCAGGCATGGTGGCTGACAGAGTTGCTGGTACACACAATCAGGTGTAAAGGCATTTCCCATCCTACAAAGAGAAAAGTTTCAGGAAAAGGAAACACTGAGCCATGGTGGAAGTGGCTCAGCTATTGAGACTGGTGTTAATGTCTCTGAGGTAGCCTTGGACATGCAAACCAAAAGGATGAATGGCAGTTGGACGATTAGTGTAAAAAATCTCCCCCCGAGACTGTAAGCGCAGTCCAAAATGGGATGGCCTGACAGGGATCGCAATTTTGATACATATTGTACAGACAATTGCTGGCGGCGAAAATATAAAGATGGTTCGTTGTGGTCTAAATGTAAAAACTTTGAACCAGACTTCGCCACCAAATCCCGGATGGAGGCATGCACCTGGGATCTGTAGTCTAGTTTCGACCCAACAAGTGCACAGAACAAAGAACATTAACAAGAGGCAGAGCAAAGAACATTAGTCCACTCCCCAGGAGAGAGGACCTTGAGGATGTTCAAACTCCACATACACTTGGACCATAGATGACGAATGTGTGATAAAAAGGTCAATTTCCAGTTGAAGATGAGATAGAGAAACCTCAGCCACAACTGGAATGATGTTACCCCCAAGCTATAGCTCGGGGTCGAGATGAGGATTACACTTGTGTCAAAAGTGAACACAAGTGGTCTTTTGTGGGGAGAACCGTAATCAGTTGGCTTTCACCCAAACCTAAAGACTGTTCAGGGCAATTTGCAGTTGTCTTTCAATGACCCACATGCTGGACAGTGAGCAAAAAGATGCTAAAATGGCCAACACAGAGGGAATTGCATACAGATGGATGAAGTTGTCTAATAGAATTAATCTTGACAGCAAAATGCATTACACTCAGAACGCAGCCACATAACTCCTGTTCTTGGGCATCAGGCTGCGAGAGTATTGCTGACATGGAGATGAATATAAAGTGATGATAAGAAGTTGGAGATGAAGATCGGCATGTGATCTCTCAAGCCAAAGGCATGGAGGTCATGAAGAATGCCGACTCTCCAAACTATGTCATATATGCTTTTGATGTCAAAGAAAATTGACACCAAGTACTCTCATCTTAAAAAGGAATTTCTGACAGCTGATTCAAGACATATCAGATGGTCAAGAGTTGACCTCTGCTTGCAAAGGCCACACTGGGTGTTGGAAAGAAGGTTGTGGTATTCTAAATACCAGATGAGTCTGTCATAAATAATTCAAAGGAATCTTGGGATCCTTTCCTGGCTTGGGGAAGGCCAAGATCATAGCCTTCCATCATCAGTCTGGAAACTGTTCAAGAAAAATGTGGTTAAAAAGATAAGAATAGCTGATCCTTATTCGATGGTGAGATATGTTGGAGCATGGCATAATGAATGGTCTGGACCAACAGCAGATGCACAAGAAAAGTGCAGAGCAAGGTGAAATTCCTCCACTGCGTATGGCCTGTTGCAAGGCTCCAGGTCATTCGAGTGGAAGGAGAGCAGAGAGCATTTGGCTTTGCTCTTCTTGACCAGGAATTCAGGGGAATAAGTTGACAATGAAGAGATGGAGGAAAACGATTCCCCCAGAGTAACAGCAATTGCCTGTCCCTTTTGCTCTAGGGTTGATAATTAGTGGGAAGTATAATTCCTACCTATCTTCTGGATTTTATCCCACAACCTTAGAACTGTTTGTGTGGGTGATAAAAGACATATTTGATCCAGATTCCTTCTGGTTCTGGTGGCCGATGAAATGGGCTTTTGCCCTGGCACATTTGAATGCTTCAAGGTTGGAGGACAGATATATCTGAAACACCCCCACCATCATAAACCTTGTTTTGAGCTTTACGAGCTGCAGTGCAATTGGGATTCCACCATGGTTTCCAAAAAAAAAATGAGGAAACAATGTCAAAGTTTGAAGTATGGTCAAGGCTGCTCCATGGATTCCATCATCTCCGCCACTGCTACATTGCCTCCTAACTGACAGAGTGGTGATCCAACTCAGAGAGGAGTTCAAAACCCATTCCAGTCAGCTCAATCAAGCCTCCACTGTGAGATGCATGAAGGGCTACAAGATGCCCCACTGCATGGTATTCACCATGGGGAGGTGATCTCTTCCATATGGATTGTCTTCTACCTCCCATGGAAGGATCGAGAATGAGCAGATGGCAGTGAAAGTACAAGTCGGAAAATGGAAGTAGTGACACTTGTGGTCAACAGGGGAAGCAAAGGATTCAGGAGCCAATGCTTGAGGACCCCCACCTCTCCTGTTCGTGACAGTACTACCCCCAAAGAGGATTGTGTCCATTGAAGTCCCCCATAAGAAGAAAAGGGGATTGCAGCTGTGAAATGAGGGCATCAAAGTCTTCCCAGAAGACTATGCTTCCAGGAAGATATATAGAGCATGGTCAGCAAAAATCTCACAAAGAGATGGATGAGTACTGCCTCTAGAGTGGTATGACCTGGAATAGAGAGTAGTTGCTCATGAGGATGGCGACACCCATGCAAGCTGAATCATCACAATCCCAGTCCTGGAGACTAGTGAAAAGTGCCTTATGATCTGTGACTGCTCCTGCAGGTACAGAGATGGGCTGGTGTACCTGAAGGAGCACCTTAATATCATCAAAATTCTTCTGGAATCCACAATTCCACTGTAAGAGTGTACCCATCTCAGGACTTAGAAGAGTGGGAAGATGTGACTTAACCGCCAGTGGTCAGTTTGATGAATACGGAGCGATCTATACCGATATCCTTGGAACATCCAAGGGACATGGATCAGTGACCCCCTTTTGTGGAGGTAATTGAATTTTCTTTTTAGGCCCTAGTGGGGGCCTCTTCGGCTTGGAAGGTCTAGCTGTCTGAGAATGGGGGAGGGAATCCACTGGAACAGCTGTTGGGAGATAGATTGTAACCATCCAGAGAGTTCTTAAACATGCACAGGGTATGGCTCTCCTACACATGGGGCCACGACTTAATGTCTCATCCAAATCCATTGGTGTCCCCGAATGAGTGTGGGCAGGATGGGGAGTTTTGAAGAGATAAATCTCGATGCTGACCAAGCTGGGACTATAACCTGGGAATTGCAGGTTACAAGCCTGGTGCACTATCGACTGAGCCACCCCAGTGAGGAATGGAAGGCCTTCCAGAGGTGGAAGTGGAAGGCTGTGTAGCAGGCATGGAAACTGGAGTTGATGTCGATGCTGACATCAACCTCAGTTTTGCCTGCATTAGGAGGTACTTCGCTGCAGACGAGAATGATTCAGTAGGTGGTACACTAATATCAGTCTGCACCACTACTGAAGTCATTGGAACAATGGGCTTTCCAATCACTGGCATAGGAGATCTTGTGAGGTGGGGCAGCAAACTTTCTCGCAACAAGTTATTGATGGTTTTGAGGCATTGTACCTTCTTTTCCTCCTTCCACTTGGGACAGTTGCGGAAATATGCCGGGTGGTTGCCACTACAATTCACACAGCTTTTTTCTGCTTGCAGTCAAGATCCAAGGCTACCACAGCAACCACAGGTGGGTTTGCCCTGGCAAGCTGTGCTGCATGGTGATACTTCTGATACTGGAAGCAGCGTAGAGGATTAGGTATGTATGGCCATGCCTCACAGTGAAGGTATCCTGCCTTGATAGAAATTGACTGGCATGGCATGTTGAATGTTAAAATCAGTATCCTGGTGGTGACTGGTCCTGTCAGTGAGTGGAGAGTTTGAAAAGTCCCCACTCAGAGATCAGACCATGTGAGGAATTCAACCATTTGTGGGGTGTGGCTGTGATGGCCACCCCACCAATCCCTGTAACCTTAAGGAACAGTTCTGAATGCTTTGAACAAGCGGTCTCAACAAGCAAGTCACCAGATCGCAGGCACTTGATGGATTTCGTCAAAGCTGCAAGACCTTCCAAAAAATGGGGCATGTCCCCAATTACCTGAACACCCATGAAATGATCAGGAATCTCAGGGATGAAGATAAAAAGATAACGGCAACGTAGAAAAATGAAGATGGGCACTCATGTCAAGCCCACTTTGTGGCATCAGGCATGCACAGGCAATATACCTACACAGACAGTGACCTAAACCCCTAAAAAAATAAAAGGTATAAGGAAATAAATGAAAAAAATTAAGAAAACTGCAAAGAACCAAACTGGCCTTACAAGATAACTACAGAAGTGTAAAAATCTTTGAGGAAACTCACAAACCTGTACCCAGAAGTGAGCAAGGCATTCACTGTACTGCACAGTTGGCCTTAGGAGGTCAAGCCCACCAACTGACTGGTCCTGGGGGAAACACCCCAGAAGCTTCCACTTACCTGAGGCTAAGCAGTGTGCAGCAGTGGCCCTCGAAAGCAACCCAGCTCCCCAATGGCAAGACATACCAAAGGGGACCCAGCTAATTATGAGCTGGGGAAAGGAGACAACGACCCCCAAGCAACTACCAGGATCCTCTTTTTCAGGGACATGGGTCACTGTGTGGTGTCAAACACACAGGCGAGTGTTCAGGATCCTGCAAAAGTACCCGAACTAGCAGAACTTTCACATGGTGGTCCCCTCACCACATAAAGGAGCTCACACACAGGAGCATTGCAAGGTAGGAGTTGATTCATCATAACGTTTAAAAATATGTAAATACTAGTCATTTTAACTTTTGGCACAGAGGAATGAATCCATCCTGAGCACCTTTGCTGCTGTAATGCTATGTGAGCACATTACTTTTAAATACTACACAAGCACACGGAACTGTGTACTGAATTTGGGTACCCTTGTTAAACAATAACTCTAGCATAAGAAATATGAGGTACTTACGTTGAAAAAAATAATTGCTTTTTAAAAGCATATTTTCTAGCAGTAGTTTACAACCTTAGTTTATATCACGGACCAGCAAAATTCAAGTAAATGTACATCACGAAATTAACAAGCACGAAAAATAAAATGCCTGTTAGAGGGTTAGGCAGTCACCTCATCTCCTGGCACCTGCTAGGCAGAAATAATAGGTTCAAGTTTTATCTTTCCTTTTTAAGGTTGTTGCAGTGGCAACCTTAAGACCAAGCTTTAACCCAAAAATATTTTAATGTCTACAGATTGTCAGACAGACAATAAAATTAAAACATTAGCTGTTATTTTTTCTGAAAACGAGTTAAAAATGTAATCTAATAATTTAAATGAACTATTTTATTGTAAACCAATATATATTTTTTAAATTCAGAATACAAGTAAAAAGCTCACAGTAGACTTAAAGTCTAAAAAAGGTTGAAATAAAGTATTTTTTGAAATTACTAATAATCTATTATGAGCTCTGCACACATTGATAGCTTAATAAGTTGAGTGAAATGAATTCAATGGTTTAAAAACAGTTACAAACAATACATGTCAATCACAATTTTTCCTCTATATTTATTCAGCACAAATTATATTAATGAGCAAAAATACAAAATAAATGAAACAATATTTAATGGTTTTTATCTGTTAGTACTGAAAAACAGTGGCAGTATGAAGTATTAAGTTGTTCATAAAAATGTTTTAACAGTAATTTAAGTTTATAGTTCAATTTTGAACCTGTTACCTTTTGAATATTTGCTTCAACTGAATTTTTCACAATTATTTTTCAATTAATACATATCTTCAATACATTTAAGTTTTACAAACTGATTTACAAATATCATATATATATTAAAATACAAGCAGATATGATGAAAATAAGTGGATTTTCCACACTTGGCTCCTGTGAGAAACTAAGTTCAATGTTTACTACACTATCGCTTTAATAATTTAAGAAAACTACAAGCATCAACCTGTAAAGTTACTGATCTTTTAAAATAGAACAAAAAAGCAAAAATATTTTCTTATATTTTTAAGCATTACCATTTTTATAATACTGTTTAATAATCATAAAACAATGTATAGACACTGTTAAACTGATGCTTATAATATTTGATCAGAGATATTTAAATTTTTCATTTCTTATACTAAAACCAACTTTTCAGTCATAATAGCTGATGTATACATAATTCCATTATTATAATATATATCTAAAACAAATTACCTGAGCATCGTATACAACTTGGACTTCCTTAACATGCCCATACTCAGAAAACACTTCTTTCAGTTCTCGTTCCTGAGTGTACAGACTTAATCCAAAGACACCCAAGCAACGGCTTGGTGATGGGTCATCCTGAAAAATATTATGGAATGACATGATTTTTAAACTGAATAAAATGAAGAAATAATAAAATTCTGTAGAGACCTCAGAAAAAGGCATTTCAGCATATTTTATTAAAGAAGCTCCAGAAGAGATATTTTCCATATATCTTCACTTGTTCAAGTTTTTTTACAACTCTCCTGAGGTTAGGTATACATTGCATGAGGAAGGGGTAATATATTTAGCCTTTACTAGACATGCTTTTTTTTTTAAGTAATATACATAAATATCAGTGTTAAATTAAGTATATTAATGTATGGCAGGGGTGGAAAAATTTCTTTAAATCCTAAGAGTGAGCCAAATTTTGTAAGCCAAGTATTTAAGATTTTAAGATCCAGCTGTTATGGGAATCATCATAATATGGTGATTTTCTATTAGACATCATAAATATTTTAGAACCCAGGGTGACTGGGTTCTTAGGATTTCTAAAGTTAAAACTTTTCTATTAAGGAATTAACAAAATTAATTTAAGAAAAATAAGCATTTTTTTTGTTCACTTGATTAAGCTAAAACTCTAGACCTCCAGGAATCCACAAAGTTTTTTGGATGGTCCATAGCAGGGGAGCAACAAAGTCCCAATCTTCTCCACTGGCCTTATAGCTTCTGTTTACTACTTGCTCCAGCCTAATCCTCTTATTCAAAAATTGCACAGCTAGTGAAAAACACAGCTTATTCAAAAATTGCACAGCTAAATGATGTTTCACTTGGTGAGAAGTAAACCATCCATAGAAAATCAAATAGTGTGCAGTAATGACTAAATAATAAAAATCCCCTCATGCAGCTGCTTGCCACAGTAGATCTAAGAGGATGGAGGGACCTTAGCAGAAAAACACAAGCATCCATCTCTTACCAGGGGTTCAAACCCAGGTCCCTTAGATCAGTAGCGAAGCATGCTAACTATTTGGCTAGAATACTGAATAATATGTAAAAAGTGATAAACACTTGTGTAAATGCAATCTTTGGTGTAGGTAAGCATTGCTAATCGAAAAAAAAAAAAATTCCATTGATGTGTTTCAAATATATTTGTAGTGTATTTTGCAATTACTTAAGGGTATGTTCCAACTGATGATACTGCCAAATTTATATTTCCCTTTACATAAGTCAAAGAAGAAAAAAAAGTACAAGTGTACTTGAAATATGTGACTTCACAATTGCCTTGTTAAAAATAGTGTTACATTTACACAGACTATCATTTGAGCAAGTTTTCACAGTTTTAAGGAGACTTAGGGATGAGTGATCACATAAACATTGGAAATCACTAGGAAAAACATTTTTAAATCCATTCATATGAGAGGTCTAACAATAAAGTTATGGGATTAAACAATAAAAAATCTGCCTTTAAATTTACCAATTTTGCCTTGCAGGTCACTTACAAAATCATTGCTTTGGGTGTCTAGGCACAGATGCCAATATCACTGTACTTTAAAAACACTACAGAAAGTCATTTTCTGAACCACCATTTAGCTCCTCAGTCATAGCCCTCTCTATTAATTCTCATGCAAAATGGTTCACTGTTTGTTTTGAGGAACAAATTCCCAAGTGGACAATTTTTCTGATGTTGAAAAAATAATTTTAACTTTAAACCTGGACATGCCAGCTTTCATCAGTGGCTATGAGTGTTCTTAATTGGCAAATGGCCTTTTCATTTCTGGGTCCTACTGAAACACTCAGATTTCATTTTGTGCGATTTTCTTCAATGCAGAACTGCAAACCTTGCACAATGAAAATTATGAGTATGAACAAAAATCCAGAGCAATCAAGAGCACATGTGAACTAACAAATTCCAAACTTTGATGCAATTTATGTAATATATCAGTTATTAAAAATAAATGATTCATTGGCTACTAGTTATTACCAAGTTAAATTTCCATAATATCAAAACATATGCAAGCCACTGCTTCCTGTGCTGTGTTGCATTGCCAGTCCAAGCACTTTCCCAAGAAATCACAGGCTTATATACTGGACCTATTTTGTCACACACCCATATGCTCAGGGGCTGTTGCAATGGGTTTGGTACAGTGTACATTAAAATTAATTTTAAAACCCTTAAGTATAATATTATTTAGTAAAAATTTCAAACATTATAATGAATCCTCATTTGACCAACAGGAGTTTACTTTTATTCCAACTCATTCTTAATTACATATAAACCAATTATTAATTGACAGCCCACCCTGCATATGCTTGTCTTATCCACTGTGAACAATGAAATAGCTTAATATAACATACAATTAACCCTTTGAAGTACAAATACATTTAATACACACAGTTGGAACTACAATGTACTTTTCCTTGTTTTTTCTCTTAAGGTATATTAGAATATAAAATACTTCTTATAAGGCATGTCATTTGAAAGCACAAGTATGGGAAAAAGAAACCCTTCACTAGTGAATGAATCCACTTGGCAGCAGTTCCATGTGAGAGTTAAATCAGGACAATCACTTTTTTCTGTGGATTGGAAAAGGTTAATGATGCATTTCATACCATTCAACATTGTAAAATTGCAAAGCACAAAAAAAAAACTGGACTTGAAAGCACAATTTATATTTTGAAACAGTCATTTATTCAAGAAAATAATTATCAGAAATAAATCATTTACAAAAACAGGAATTACTATTATCAAAACAATCACAAAATTTAAAGATAATTAAAAAACTCACTAAATACACATGCAATAACTGCTATTTTTATTAAACCCAGTTTCATAAAAAAAAAAAACTCTTTTTACTTTAAAGTATTTTAAAAATGCTTCTAAAAAAAATACGTACTCTATTTCCAAGATGACGACGACGATTAGACATTGGAGAACGGCTGCGACTTCTATAATATGATCGATTATCATTATAACCATAATTTTTTTTACCATGATAAGGGGAATGTCGAGGGCTGTAGTATTTTGGGGAATAAGATCTTCTTGGACTATATGAACGACTGTAAAATAATTTTAGATATTAGTAATTTCTAAAATGATATTTAGAACTGATTTAAAAACTGGATTTTACTTGCTTTCTAAGAATAATACAACTGTAAATTAATTAATTTAAAAGTATTAATTTTTAAATGTACACTACATAATATAATTCAGATTTAATAAAAGTAAAAAAACATAAAATATACATATAAATATTCCATCTATAATTTAAATATATGTAAAACAGAAAGAGCATAAGTCAATGTTTCCAAGATTAGAACTACTTAAGGAAACAAAAATAAATTTAATTCACTGTTAAAATCTAAATTTGGGTCTCGGGTTATAATATTTTTAAAAAAAGAGCTAACTTCAGTTTAGCCAATTTTACCCATTGGTAAAAGAAATGAGTTTTTTTTTTTAAATACAAAGACATGCTTTGTGCTTGTTCTTAATGCTAATCAAATACAGGATGTTAGGTTTAGCAAGTTCTCACTATAGTTAGTCCTTTTTTGTGCAGTGGCTGGCACACACTGTCCTCTAGGCTGCCATGTAGCATCTGGTCTAGTTGACTTGCCAAAGTTGAATCAGCAGCTTCTTCATTCAGTTAATGTTTTTTCTTGGCGATACGCAGTCCATGTTGTTACACTGAACTATTAACAGGCTCTTTAGTGATTTTTCTAAATTTGAAGATGCACATCTTTGATAGCATAGCACACTTTGAAAGATGTTAAACTTCATATTGCTCTTTGAGAACACACATTCCTTAACTTCTGCTTCAGCATTTAATATCTTAAAATAACACACAAGTTAAAAGTAAGTTTAAAACATTTGACTGGATGTGTTTCTTCCATCAACCAATGGCATCATAAGCAGTGATTACTGATGATAGAGTAGTAATATTTATAGTGATTGCCCTCTGGTGTTGCTGCACTCTCTCCCTGCCTTTGCCATAAGAGTAAAAAAAAGGAACTAACTATGGTGAGAACTTGCTAAATCTATCATCCTGTAATTGATTAGCATTAAGAACAAGTACAAAACATGTCTTTGTATAAAAAAAAACTCAATTCTTTTACTAATGGGTAAAATTGGCTAAACTGAAACTTTTTAAAAAAATATCAATCTATTAGAATGAATTTAGATTTTAACAGTGAATTAAATTTATCTTTAATATTAGCACTGTGCCTTTAAATATATTTATATTTAGTAAAGAAATAACTCTGTTATTGTATTAAAGTGGACATAATAAATCCCCACTTTTACACAATACCAGACAGTACTGGTGTACCATCTGAGTGAAACAGTACACCATAAATCACTTAAAATTATGCGAATTATATCTAGAATTTAACACCAAGGATTTACTTTTACTTTGGGTGTGACACATTCTGGAATTGTAACACCAAGTTTTTTGTTGTGTTTCTGTTCTGTATGACCTGAACTCAACTATGTTCAAATATCTTCACTGTGCATGTAAGAATTTTAATATATCTTAACTTTTCTCAACTCAGTACACAAAACTGTTTCTCAAAAGCACAAACTAATGTTTATTTCAGTTATAAATATGTTTAGTCAGTGCAAGCATTAAGCTGGGGCACTGCCCAGGACCCAGTGAGAGGACACTGACTGGGTTTCTAGGAAAAAATTTCTTAATGGAAATTGTTATATGAATATGTCATTGAAGACAAGACATCTTTCTAGTATTAAGTTATTGTAGTTATTGGATGTTATTGAAGACAAGACATCTTTCTAGTATTAAGTTGTTGCATATCAAATGGCCAATTTCAAGTTTTCAATGTTTTGAGGACTGAAATGCTACTAGAGATGGTGCTTGTGATACATTATATTAAATCATGAAGTTTTATGATAACACAGTAAGCATCTAGCTAGCAGTTTTTGTGATAAGTGGATAGTATGAGCTTAAAGGAAGCAATGGATCAGAGTCAAATTCATCTTCTTTTCTTATACAAGTTTAAACTGGGACACAACACTGTGGAAGCAACTTGCAACATCAAGGCAACATTTGGGGAAGACACTCAAACGCGTGCCCAAGCCTAAATCTCACCTGAAGAAGATTATGGTGAATGTTTGGTGGTCTGCAGTCAGTGTTATCCATTATCCATTCCTAAAACTGGGTGAAACAATAAATGCAGAGAAATATTGTGCAAAACTGAAAAAAATGCATGACAAATTTATGCAAGAAGCAGCCTGCATTGGTCAATAGACATGGCATCGCACTGCTCCATGATAAAGTTTGTGGCCTCACATCTCCCAAATAATGGTCCTGAAACTCCATCAGTAAAGTATGACTCTTGCCCACCCAGCCTATTCACCAGACCTATCGCTAACAATCACTTCTTAGTAGGGAAAACATTCAGCAATGAGATAGCAGTTCAAAATTGATTTTTTTTTATACAATGGCATAAATGCACTTGTTTCGTTGGGGCAGAAGTGTACTTAATCTGTTGGGGCATCTTTTGTTCAAGTTTTTTTTAACAAAGTTATAGCTGTTGAATGTTTTGCTAACAATTCAGCATTTCATTTGCAGCAACCTAATACTTGCTATCTGGGCCCCTTTGTTATGATTTCTAGTGTCACTATCTCTGTTCCCCATTTCTTCCTTCTTCTACCCTATTCTTTTATATATTTAAATAACTGTTAATTATTTTGCATTTTTTATGTTTTCGATTATAGGAAAGCATTTCCAATTTTTAGGGTCATAAAAAGGAAGTTGGTAGAAAAACACCACAAGAGTATTATTGACAACTTTTGATGTTCAGCTAACCCTATAAAAAGTGATGCATTTTTCCAAACATTAAATTCTTAAAATCATATTTTTACAGTATGTAATTCACATTATAACCTCAATATAATATTTTCTCCTAGTTCTTCCATCTGCATGTGGAACTAATATTAGAATTTATTGTATTAGACTTTTTCAAGTTGTTTTAACTGACCAATTTTACTGCTTATTGGCCCACTTTGCTACAATGGACAAAATTAACATTCAAAAATTAATATGGATTTTTATAACATTTACATACATCAATCTTTCAATAGCTTTTTAAATCAGACATTGGTGCACTTGAACTTTATGGGGAATTCAAGAATAATATTAAAACTTACTTACATTAATCAGGATATATAAATATAACATAAACCACTACACAGTTAAATTATGGGAAAAAGATCAAACTTACCTCCTACTGCGAGAACTGAAAAGAAAAATGCAAAAGAATTATTACATAAACTAAAATGTATTTAAGCAACAAATGTATATTGTTATGCATCAAATTTGACATTTTATTTCAACAGTTATGCAATTCACTATTAATCATATCCATCTAGTAAAGAAAAATACAATAAGTATACTAATGTAACACAGTTTTTTTTAAAAAAAAGTACGTAAACTGTACCTTGGAGTGCATATATAAATTACTCGCATATATATTTTAAGTACATATTAATAATTCCTAATATAGCTTTATTCTTAGTTTCTAAAATGCTTCTGCCAGAACTTTAGAATTTTGAACACAAAAAACTGAAAACCATTTATATAACAAAATACATCATTTTCATAACAACCTGTGACTCACCAGGTGACAGTCTTACAATCAAGCCATTTTTGTCAAAAAAAGTATAACTTGATTTCTTAGTGTTCTTTACATTTATTACATGTTTCACATATGTAAATTGACTGTTATTTTACATATTCCATAGATGCTTGTGTTACATATATTTTAATACATAAAATCCTTCATTCTAGATTATATATTGGAAAAAATTTTCTATGCTAATTTTTTACCAAAAATATTATGTAATATACATGTAATAATAATTAGTGCAATTCAATTTGATTACACGTTATACTTAGTAGTCTAATTTGTGTTAATGGCTGGTGTGGTATCAATTTTTGGTTGTGCACTTGGCAGCTGATCTCTGTTAATCAAACTCACAAGCAAATGTACAACTGTCAACATGAGAACTTTACTGCTATTTCAGGTCAGTTCTCTGTTATACTTAGTTTTCAGTTCCAAATTATTTTAACACTTTATATTAATGCATATTTTTAGCATTCTATTTTATTAAGTGGCTTGATTAGCCTTTTCTTAAGAAACAGCTCTTTAAGAAACAGCTCAACATCTGAACTAAAGTGTTCCAAATAATTACACGGGCAATGGTGACAAGAACATAAAAAGTTCAGTTTCAAAAAAAATCTTAAGTGGCAACATCAAACTGTTTCTATTTCTATCATGCATTTGATATATCGGAGAAGCAAACGAATTATACATTAAATATTTGTATATATAAAACTTCCTATTTGAAAAATGTTAGCTTGATTTTAACAGATTGTCTTTTTTTACGCTAGAAATCATTGTTGAATCAACTGCTATAAGTAGAAATGAAGAAAAAATTTAAAATAGATTACACTTAGATTATAAAACTTAATTATTAATAATTACAGTTTTTAAGATTTTTTCAACTAATCATTAGATTTAATATAAATGTAAGATAGTAATGGTTAATTATTACAAAGCAAAAGTAAAAGAAATAAAATGTACAATAAAATGCAATTACACGAGGGTTCACTATCAGTTGGTGCCTGATTTCTAGATCATCACCCTGACACCTACCTGAAATTTCTTAATATTTCTGGGATCTACACCCTGAAATCTCCATAAGCACCAATTTTTATCTATCTGGCACTAGTATATAGAAATCTGACATTTGACTCAAATGACTCCCCATATACAAAATTTCGTAACACTTCTGAGATTTACAATTTAAAACCCCTAGACAGCAATTTTCACATTTCTAGCTCTCGTAGATCAGTTTGAGTTGATGGGCTGTTTTACCCCTGAGTGTCACTTTTTTTGCACACGACTAAATGGCCAGGTCACAAGGACCTTGAGGGCTCAGAAGGTTGGGTTGTTTTACCTCTGAGCGGCACTTTTTTGCACACCATGGGCTAAATGGCCAGATCACATGGAACCCAAAGGCTCAGAGAAGGTTGGGGGAGGGGACCCACTGGAACAGCTGTTGGGAGACAGATGGTAGCCTCCCATCAAGGCCATCCAGCGTGTTCTTTAACGTGCACAGGGTATGGCCCACTCCAGCACACAGGGCCATGGCTTAACATCCCATCCGATGGACGGTGGCCTTTCCAAGCACACCGGTGTCCCCTACTGACCTCGGGCAGGGCGGGGAATTTTGCAGAGATAAATCTCAACGCTGACCCAGCCGCGACTCGAACCTGGGAACTACAGATTACGAGCCTGGAACGCTACCAACTGAGCCACCCCTGCCCCCACAAAAGGTTGGGAGAAAGGGACTAAGTGAACAGCTGTTACAAAAAAGATGGTAAGTCTCCTGTCAAGGCCATTCAGCCATGTTCTTCAATGTGCAAAGAATATGCCTCTACCACACATGGTGCCACATCCTAACAGCCTATCTGATGCATGGCAGCCTTTCCAAGCCCATTGGTATCCCCTACTGACCAAGGACAGAGCTGGGAGTTTTGTGGCAATAAAGCTAAACACTTTTCCAGGTGGGACTTGAACCTGGGAACTGCAGATTATGAGTCTGGGCTGCTACTGACTGAGCCATCATTGCCCCAAAGATCATAGTCTGACCTCTATTTGACCCTGAAGAATACACTATTTTACAAAAAGTAACAAGACACTTCTGTGTAATATGGAAAGCCATATTCAAAGCTCCCTAACTTTGGAAAAAAGCTTTTTATGGAAAAATGTCACTAGCACACTGGATGTCAATTTTTTACATTTTTTCCCTAAGATCTATGATCCAGATTACTTTTAAGTGCAAATTTTCAGAGTTCTACCATTTCTGCATCATCATAGAATTGGCATGATCCCCTCTCAGTCATTCAATTACTCACAATCATCTATATATATATTAGTTGTATGAATTTTATGAAGAAGTATAACTATAGCTTTTCATTTTGTTGTTGGCCATTACAGATAATTGTGTTCTTTCTACTTTGGTAATCTATTTTTTGCAGTCATCCTAGCTTTCTGCCTTAATTCAAAGATACCAAAAATTTATCTTAAGAAGATATGGATATGGCAGAAAAAATCTTAAGTGGCAACATCAAACTGTGTTTCTATTTCTATCATGCATTTGATATATCGGAGAAGCAAACGAATTATACATTAAATATTTGTATATATAAAACTTCCTATTTGAAAAATGTTAGCATGATTTTAACAGATTGTCTTTTTTTACACTAGAAATCATTGTTGAATCAACTGGTATAAGTAGAAATGAAGAAAAAATTTAAAATAGATTACACTTAGATTATAAAACTCTTTGCAATATGACACTGCAATGGTTGCTTAGTAGTTTTCAGGGAATTGCTGATACAAAAGCAGGTTTGTCTCTGCTTATTTCTTTCCCACAGTATCACAATATTATTACTTTTCTTTCTAGGATCTTTTATGATAAAATAATACATATGGAGATTGCACAAAGGATCAATACAGCACTGCACCATGTTAAATACAATGGTAAGTGAGAGATATATGCACATACCACAACTATTGCTGTGATCTTCCACATGACTGTAGCATGTGGGGGTGGAACATGACATTTTCACTGACTCCACAGACAATTGATACTTATGGCCTTTTGTGTACTTGTACAAAAATGATGAAAAGTACCAACAAACAATTGCATTTCAAGTTCACTTGTGAAATATATTAAACATCTTTCACAAACTTCAGAACACATAAAAATCTGCATTAAAATGAGCACAGAATTTAAGATTAAATTTTTAAGCAATGATACTATATCAGATTCACTAAAAATCTCATCAGTCAAGGGTATCATGCTAAAGTATGAATATAACAATAGAAATAAACACAGCAGAGCAAGATAGTAATATACAACTTGAAATATTTCATAAAATACTCACTATCTTCTGTACATAGGAGACCTGGAATGAGACCTGCTGTAGCGGTGATGGCGATGGCGACGTGAATGAGAACGACTCCTATACATAAAAAATCAAATTTAGTAAATGAGCTCCTACAGTGTTACTGAATAATTTATTATTTATCTGGTTGTTACCAAATACAGTGACTATCATTCTACATTTACTTGATTTTTTAAATCAAAACAGAATGCTGTACATAATTTAAACTTTAAAAAACAAACCAAACTTATATCTATACATATGACTAATAATTCTAGAAATTCTCTCTAATTACAGTGGTTTACAAAGTTTTTATAACAGGAACAACTGTAACTGCCTTTAACTGTTTTTCAGGTGCCAATTTCAGATCTAGCCTTAAAAAATGACGGTCATGTTTTTATTTTATTGATCATTTTGACTCCTATTAAGATCTTCCTATATCAACACTTCCAGGAAACTGGGAGGATGCTAAATATTTTACTTTTTGTGGCTGGCAACACTGATTGCCAAGTGAGAGAAAACATGTAACAGTAACCTAACCTCAGACCACCATTCTTATTGTTTTCATTGTAGGAGGAACACATGCTGTACGTTGAAGAGTAAATTTTAGCATTTAAATGGCACAAAGGCAGTGTTGCGGATGTGTTAATGTGCCAGATAAGTTTTGTTATGTGTGTGGTAATTAAATTTTAAAATCCTAGGGTTGCTCTTTGACAAAGATTGTGAAGAAAGCCTATAACTTGCATTTTGTATGTCATGTTGGTGATCAGGACAAAACAGTCTCCACATGTGTGCTGCATTTCGTGATTTGTTGACCTGAGTGAATGGCTGAAAAGTAAGATCCATGTCCTTTGCAGTTTAAATGATTTGACGTGAGTCAACTAGTCACTTGAATGATTGTTATTTTTAACTAAAGTGTCGGGCTTTTCAAAAAAGAACAAAAGCAAAATACAATATCCTAATGTACCTTTAGCCATAAGACCAAGTTCCTCATTGAGAAGATCTTCCTATACCAACACCCCCAACCAACTGGGAGGAGATGGATTCACATTCATCAGAGGAAGATTTTGAGGCACATACAGATCGTGATTCTACATACACCCCTAAAAAGTTAGATGAGTCTAATCTGATTCAGTAAAATGAACTAAATGATCTTGTTCGAGAGCTAGGACTTTCCAAACAACAAGCTGATGTTTTAGGTTTAAGACTTCAAGAGTGGAATCTTCTGGCCAAGGGTACCAGAGTTTCTCTGTTTAGAAAGAGAAATTTGGCTTTATCTGCTTATTACGAGATGCAAGATGGTTTGTGTTTCTGCACAGATATTTCAGGCTGATGGAAGAAATTGGAACAATTCACGACCCTATGGAATGGTGTCTACTTATAGATTCATCAAAATTCAGCTTAAAACCTGTCCTTTTGCATAAGGAAACCAAAAACCCTCCATTCCAGTGACACACAATATGGGAATGAAGGAAATTTATGAAAGCATGGAAAAAATACTCACTGCTATAAAATATGACCGTTTAAGTGAACAATATGTGGTGACCTAAAAGTTATATCTCTCTTGTTTGGGCTTCAAAAATTTTGCAGTTTTCTGTGTTTGTAGGGGCAATAGGACCAGAAAGGAACACTACAAAACAAAAGACCGGCCCAACAGAGATGTTTTTATTCCTGGAAAGAGTAATGTGAGGTATAAGCCTCTAGTTGACTCCTCTGATGTTCTACTCCGACCACTACATATCAAACTGGGGCTTATAAAATTTTTTGTAAAGACTACGGACAAAACTGGTAAAGGGTTTTTGCACTTGAAGGAAAAATTTGCAAAACTAAGTGATGCCAAACTCAAAGAAGGGATCTTTGTTGGTCCTTAGATCTGGAAGCTACTGTGTTCGAAGAAAAACTGAATATGAAGGAACACGCTGCATGGAAATCCTTCACGTCTGTGGTCCAGGGTTTTCTGGGGAATCACAAAGAGGAAAACTACCATCAGCTCATTCAAGATCTTCTCAAAAACGATGAAAATCTTGGCTGCTTTGAAGTCTTTGAAGATCAATTTCTTGCACTCGCATCTCAATTTTTTCCCCAAGAACTTAGGAGCTGTCAGTGATGAGCAAGGGAAAAGATTTCACCAGGATATCTGAACCATGGAGGAGAGATAACAAGGCAGGTGGGACCCAGCAATGATGGGTGACTACTGCTGGTTCTTGCAGAAGGAAGATACCTCAGCACATAAAAGACAAAAATGAATTTCTTATAAGTATAAAAGATCCTTATCCACATTTTCTTATTTTGCGTTTCAATATTATTTCATTTGTTACTTTATATTCAATGGTCTATAAATATGTTTATTTTTTTTTCACTGTAATCATGTAATTAATTAATGAGTTTTAAGTTGCCATCCTGTGGCCTAGTGATTAGCACACTTGATCTAAGGGACCTGGGTTCGAGCCCCGGATAAAGCCTGGACATTTGTGTTGTTTTTCTACTGAGGTCCTGCCATCCTCACAGACCTTCTACTGAGGCATATAAACTGACAGCTCCTGTCAGACCTCTGTGACAAGCAGCTGCTTGAGGGGGTATTTTTTTTATTATTATTATTTAAGTTGCAATTTAATGAAATAGTCACATTTTCATTTCCAAGATATGCGTATTCACTGAAATTCTGAAATACATCAATCCATAATTTAAAAAAAATTGCACCTGCTGCAGATTTTTCACAGACATATTTGAATTCAGCACTCCAAAATAATAGTTAAAAACATTCTATTTGACCAATGTTATAAAAAAAAGTTTAAATTTGTTGTCTAGTGTTATTAATGATAAAGTAATCAAAAACTTTATAACCTGCATATTTTATTTTAAACCTTTATTCAAGAATTTATTTATCTGAATATTTTTTTCAGCATAATTAAAATCATGGATAAGAGCACAACTGAAAACATAATGAGCAAAAACTACAAACTTCTAAAATGTTTATTTTTATATTAATGCACAAATATTATAGAAAAGACTAAACTCATTAGGCTCAATTATTTTACTAAGAGCTGGGAGGAGCAGGGATCATTTAATTGTTACACTGTTAACACCATCAGGAGACAGATATAAGCCTTCCATAAGGATACACAATGTAGCTCTTAATGCATGTAGTTATGGGCTATCCTGCATACATTGTCAAGGCCTAACAATCCATCTGGTGAATAGTAGCATTTCCAAGCCCATCATTCTCAAAGACAAGAGTAGTGGGTAATGAATAAATTATCAACATGGGCATAAAAGGGACTCAAACCAAGGATCATCAATTTACAAGCATGGCCCATTACTTACTCACTGAGCCAAGTCGACTGAACTCATAAAATGACTGAACTAAAGTCCACTGAACAAAAACAGTATAAATTACCAGAAGGCTTTTTTTTATTATTATTTTTAAACTTCTGCAGATGGGGCTGCAACACACATTTTCATGCTTACCTACCATTTTTCCTTCTTGACTTTTAACATTACAGTTCAGAATTAAAAGCTCTTTCTTTTGATATGTATCAATTTCAAAAATTTTCAAGGATTTCGACTTCTACTTTGAGAATTATTGAGACAGACTAACTTTGTCTTCTCTTGTTCCCATTGTTACTTATCCTATTACTTTAGTACATATAAAAAGGTATCAGAATGCTCAAGGAGGGCTATTCAAGTTTTCCAGGATGTAGTCTTATCAATGAGTGTACTTTTTGTTTTTAAAATTGTAATCGGTAGAGTCATAGTAAGTTTCAAATATTTAACTTACTTTAATAACAGACATTTAGTAACATTAATTTTGACACCAAAAATACTATAACAAAAGGGGGGAAAAAACCTCAGTGCTTATGTTAAGTAATGAATACAGGGCTGAGAAAAGCCATATAACTTGGAAATAAGAATACTAGGAAATCTGATTTGTTGGGATGAGGCAAGAAGCAGCTGTGTGTATTTGTAGGTTGAACTCTATCCATTTTAACAATTAAAATGTGGTTTCTACATTACCTGATATATGTGACATATCCCATGCCTGTTTTAAATACACAAAAAAATGTATGCTATGCTTTACATGGTGGCCCAAAGTAAACACAGGAATACTAATTTATTCTCCCTTTATTCTCTCTACCATCAAATATGAAGAAATAGACTGTAGGATTTCATTTGCATTAAACCATAAAACAAAATATTAGGGTGGCAAAAGTTTAAAACTGCCTAACATCTTCATGGGGAATGAGTACTACCTATAATAATCTTTTACCTTCTTGACCATCAGTGGTTCTTAGGTAAAAAAAAATCCTTTAATATTTCTGAACAATTTTGCTATTACTGATATTATGTTTCAAATATTTTAATTGCCATCACAAACATAAGAAACAAATTTTTACATAAAACATTTATACCAGAATTCTGTTGAAGTGCTGTCATTTTTATTCCCAGGCAGATTAGTGATTTTTTCCTAAACTCCTTTGACAGTTTTATTGTTACTGACTTACCCATTTCTGAAGTAGGTGAAAAACATTTACTTTGATATTTTAAAGTAAATCTAATAATAAAAAATACATAAAATAAAAAGCAAAAAGATGTAGAACTCTAATTGGCTTGTACTTGCTGCAAATAATCACACAGTGCACATCAGATGAATAATTTTACACAAGATAGAGGGAAATTTTTATGTGAATTGCAATATCTGGTGATTTGTGAGCATGAATTCACCATATGTGGCCAGGTGATGTTACTGGGCAATTCTGGTGCTATGTCCAAGTATAAATATTCCCAGAATAGATACATTACAGGATGATATCATCACTGTGCTTGCATATACTCTACATAGAAAAATAAGTGTCTGGACACTTCCATGTTATGTGAATGGAAAGCCACTTTCATAGCTCCCTAACATTGAAAATAAACCTTTTACGCAAAAATTGTTTTTGGCGATAAATTGTAGAATCTTTCTAAATATATTTCCCAAAATATTTGTTTAATATTTAAAGAATGAATGGAAGCTGAAGCATTTACTTCAACTTTTGACACTTTTGAAAAAATACTTCAACAGATAAAACAACTCTTGTAACAATTTGTTCACTAACATAAATTAAACATCTGAAGTTTGCAAGATGATTTTTTTAAGATTTCATCAATTTGGAGGCAATATGAAAGTGTCATCTGCCGTTAAATGGTCCCGCTTCAATGACTTTAAATATTGATCCAAAATTGTTGAAAGCTGACACTGTCACATTGCTTCCAAATTGATGAAATCTTAAAAAATCGTCATACAAACTGCAGATATTTAATTTATGTTAGTGAACAAATTGTTATAAAAGTTGTGTTTTATCTGTTGAAGTATATTTTTTTCACAAATGTTAAAAGTTGAAGATAAATGCTTCAGCTTCCATTCATTCTTTAAATATTAAACAAATATTGTGGCAAATATATTTAGAAAGATTTGAGTGACATCTACAATTTATTGCCAACAACAGCTTTTGTGCAAAAGGTTTATTTTCAACGTTAGGGAGCTTTGAAAGTGGCTTTCCATTCACATAACATGGAAGTGTCCAGACACTTTTTTCAATATAGTGTATTTCCTATGACATAAGTGCCAAAGTCTGTCAATACATTTCCCATTCAACACACATATTACAAAACCTAAAGCGAAAGGTACAGCCTGCATTTTTAATAGGTAAACTAATACTTTTTTTTAAATTCAAACTTTGCTTTATAAATAAGAATATTATTACCTATAATTCAACAAAATTAATTCGTTTAGTTCTACATTTTATACTCAAATAATCTATATATTTTACTCCTCAAGCCACTTGCTGCAGTCTCTTATAAAATGCCTATCATTATATCATGAGGGAGGCAAAGCTCAGATTATTAAATACACCAGAAAAAAAATCTGTATACACCTATCCCTCGATTTACACGGTACTCAGTTCACATAATTTTGGCTTTGCACTGTCAAAAAATGCAACCAGTTTCGATTTACACGGTACTGACTGAGACGTACATAGAAAGGAAATCTCAGTCAGTACCGTGTAAATCGAAACTGGTTGCATTTTTTGACCGTGCAAAGCCAAAATTGTGTGAACTGAGTACCATGTAAATCGAGGGATAGGTGTACTTTATCTGGGATTTGACCCCATGTCCCATTGCTTCATAGCCATACATATTAACTGATTGACTAATTGGGTACCTTTTTCTTCAAAACCAAAAATATATATTTCCTATTTAATTTTTTGAAGACAGCTGGTACAGCAATTACATCTATGAAAACTTGGCAAAAGGGCAGCTTTGGTATAGCAGTTGTACTAGCTACTTCATTTCTCCAAATGCAGGGTTGGAAGTCAGCTAAGCCAATAATGGCAATGAGTAGTGTCTCTGCAGCAAATGTTATGGGAGTGTGGGTCGGAGCTGAGAACAGGGTCACTCTAATTGCTTTTCCCTGTGCCACTGGTTCTTCGACTACAATGAATTTTTCCTTCCATCTGCATTAATCGTTTTCAGCGAAATGTAGGAAAGTGAAGGAAGAAATCCTAAAGCAATTGTTTCAAAGTAATGAAATATTTGTTGATTCCAATTCTGATTGTGAATTTGACGAAAAATTTAGAGGTGAATGTCTCTGCATTACCTTATAGATGACCAAATATCATATGCTGAACAGTAAACAGCATGTGAGAATACCTTAATATTTCTAAAATCTTATTATCCAAATTATTTTAGTTAAAAATGCCACTGTTTATTATTGTATAAATGTTGAAATCAGCCAAACTAATAAGTCAATAAATAGTTTTGTGGCAAAAAGCTTCGCCAATGTGTGGGATTCGAATCCACGTCTCTCCAGAAACATGCCAGAGTATTCTAAGACCACTGAACTAATGCCAGCTCCATCCTTTTTCCATTAATATGACCAATCACTTTTCCTGTGATTTTGGCACCTGGACTTAGCACCAATTAGTTCAATGGTCTTAGAATACTCTAGCATGCTTCTGGAGAGACATGGGTTCAAATCCCACGTCAGAAAAACTTTTCACGAAAAATATTTATTGATGTTAAAGTCAACAGGTAACTCTGTGAATATTATTTATTGTTCAAACTAATAAGGTTTAAAATTTGCTTTTAATAATAAAAATCATGAGCATGGCTATTTTAGTAAAAAAAATTAAAATATTTTATCTGAACTGTACTTTTATACTCATCGTTTCATGAGTCATCTAATGTAGAAAACTGATTTACAGTATTTAGAAGCATATGTTCAGGGTTGTATCTAGGTGGTCCCCGCCACCTTTATGAATACTAGTAAGGGCAATGAAGGCTAAAAATTATTCAAGTTGTGTATATTTTTGACATTTTTCAAGAAATGTTTAAAGACTTGGGCAGATTCTTGAGAAATGTTTAGTTTTAGATACCTGTGGTTACCATCTTTATAGTTTTTAAAAAGGCTTTTGATCTGTTGATCAATATAATTGTGTGGTTGATCGTTAGATCATATGGAATATCTGACAAGTTAGTATAATGAAAGTTCTCCATAACAACACTGAGTCGTGTGTGAGAGTTGGTAAGGCTTGTAAGCGATTGGCTTAGCATTGCTAGTGAAGTTAGACAAGGGTACATTTTGTGTCCTTTTCTGTTTAATTTGGTTATTGATTATGTTATGTGAAATTCTTTGCAGGGGAAAGATTTTGGCCTTAAATGGTATAAAGATATCAAAATTTCTGATTTAGTTATCCAGATGATTTGACCCTGTTGGCCACTGATGTTGATGAGATGAATTCGTTCATTAGGGCTGTTGACGAGACTGGTAGTAGAGTAGGTTTAGTGATAAACAGAGAAAAAACTAAAGTAATGAAAACTGGACAGACAGATGGTGCTTTAGTTGCTTTGAATGGCTGCACTCTTGAGCAAATGTCTCAGTTGATTATCCTGTATGTAACAGATACTGGTGATGTGCGGCATGAGAGAAATACAAAAATAGGAATTGCCGCTGTGACTTTTAAGAATATATGGAGAGTGTGGAAAAATAGGCATGTACACCTAAAGACTACAATTGGGCAGTATAATAGTTTAGTTCTTTATAAGGTTAGTTATGGTAGCAAAACATGGACCCTTTGTAAGCAGGATAACAAGAAACTTGGTGCTTTTTATTCTAGATGTTTGCACGGTATCTTGGGCAATAGGTGGTTTGACTTTGTAAGTAATGATGAGGTTAGGAGTCATCAATCAACCTCCTTTGAGCAACATTTTGTGCAGAGAGAGACTGCTTTTGCAGACAGACCTCTTACTCTGCCTGTCTGGGCTGAGTTCTTTTTCTAAAGAGCTTTTGTAGAAGGGTACCTACCCTATCTCATCAGGATGAATAACTCAGGTGGCCGAATACACAAACTCGTGTATTTCACATATACAGGGTGATTCAAAACTTATTGTTCAAATTTCGTGGGGAGGTAGGGAATAAGTCAGGAAACCGATTTCACATAGGAAAGAATGTCCGCAAATGTATGCATGCGTATGTAGAGGGCGCTGTGTGTACCCAACCAGTGTACAGCTCGCCCGACCACTCCCGCTGTCATCAGTGTACGAGCTGACTTACTAGTGATAAGATGAATCGTTTTACGCATCAAGAGCTAGCGGATATGCATCTCGCATATGGGGCAGCTGGCGAAAGCGGCCGCCGAGCTAGGCAAATTTACGAAGACCGATACCCCAACAGAAGAATACCGCAGCATCAAATGTTTGCACGTGTGCATCGCAATCTGCGCGAACGTGGTTCACTGCGCAGCAACATGCAGGATACGGGGAGAAGACGACTGACGCGGACTGTCAACGTCGCAGAACAAGTTCTACAGTCCATCGAGGATAATCTGAATACCAGCACACGAGCTATTGCTCAGCAGCTTGGGGTCTCTCAGTCAGCAGTGTGGCGGATACTGCACGAGGAACGTGTGCATCCTTACCATCTGCAAAGGGTGCAGTTACTGCATCCTGACGATTATCCGAAGCGTGTGGAATTTGCACAATGGTTCATGCAGAAAGGTGCCGTGGACCCCAGTTTTCCAGCTTCTGTCTTTTTTACAGATGAAGCTTCATTCAGTCGTGAAGGTGTGATCAATACACACAATTCACATGTGTGGGCTTACGACAACCCGCATGGTACGAGAAGTCACGCTGCGCAACATCGTTTTGCAGTAAATGTGTGGGCTGGAATCATTGGTGACTGTTTGTTGGGACCTTACTTGCTACCGCCCCGATTGGACAGCCGGAAATACCTAATATTTCTCGAGACAGTGTTACTGACTTTTCTGGGCGCTGTTCCTGTGCATATCCGCCGAGATATGTGGTATCAACATGACGGGGCTCCAGCCCATAGCACAATTGTTGCATGTGATTATCTGAACCGAACATTTGGAGCTCGATGGATCGGTAGAGGTGGACCGATCGCTTGGCCACCCAGGTCACCTGAGTTATCGCCCATGGATTTCTTTTTTTGGGGGGCCATTAAATACCATGTGTACGAGACCCTCGTCGACAGTGAAATGGACCTTGTTGCACGAATAGTGGCCGCCGCAGGCATTGTCCGTGATATGCCAGGCGTTTTTGAAAATGGTCAGCGGTCAATGCAACGGCGCTGTGAATCCTGTGTCCCTGTAAATGGTCGCAATTTTGAGCACCTACTGTGAACCTGTACTTTACCTTGTTGGAATAAAAGTCACATTCGTTACCACTTAACTGTACTGTTTCCTTGTGTTCACTTTACTTGTCCATTTTGTTCATGTAGATGGCATTTGCGGACATACTTTCCTATGTGAAATCGGTTTCCTGACGTATTCCCTACCTCCCCACGAAATTTGAACGATAAGTTTTGAATCACCCTGTATACATTATTTATTTACACTTTAACTATATACATAAAGTGACTGCCCACCCGGTACAGTCACTGGCGGAATGTAACACAGACTATAACGAGCCTCAGCAGTCCCACCGCTAGATACAGAACTTGAAACAAGTGCAGACTATCTGCTTAATATCTGGACATCTCGTGGTCCGCGTGCAAGCCTCAGTTTCAACCACCCCACCGGATGAGGTCACATCCTTTGCGGACGTTAGGGTGTCTCAGCCAATAGGGTACGGACACGACCGCCATGCCAGGTCGACTCTTGTTGCCTTTCTTCATCTTGCTCTCAAAACTGGATCTGTCACCAGGCAGGAAGGCACTGTTGCCAAAATGGCGATCCTGGCCCTCACTCCTTCTGCCGAATCCCTACAGCTTTGGTCTGTCCATGTTGCCAATAAGCATTGCTGCAGATTGGCAAACAGTATTATGAACAGTGTGCCTCCAGGCTTCAGGAAAAGAGGGAGACCTAAGATGCAAAGTCAAACAGGACCTTGCTAGAATTGGCCTACAATGGCCAAGTGCAGCAGCTATAACTCAGAACAGACATGTCTGGAGAGGAAAGTTAGCCTGATGGGACCTCCATAACCCTTGGCTGCATGAGGATTTTGTATATATGTAAAATGGGGGCGGGGGGGGGGGGACTGTTATATTGCAATGGAAACCCATTTTCTTGTCCCCCTCTCCCATCCCTCTTTTCTATATCCAAAGCCTGCATATGTTATAATTATAATATCTGAGCATCTCCTGCTATCACATAATTATTAGATGAAAATATTTTCCCAATTCCCAGGTATTCATTGTAGCAGGCAAAAAAAATACCTAATATATATTATGAACACATATTTGTGAGAACAGATTTTAAAGACAATGAAATTATGGAAAACTGAAAAACAGGGAAAATGATATGACAGAATGTATTCTGGTCTCTTTTGGGCTTGACTAGACCCCCCCCCCCAAAAAAAAAAACAAAACAAAAAACACACACACACACACACACAAATTTATTTTTACCTAAAGTTCTGCATTTTATTTGTGACACGATTCATTTTTAAAGTCGTAATGCAATAAGCATTCCATTTATATGGATAAAGTAATTGAAAATTTCAGTGTTTATCAATGGTAATGTATGTTAAGTAGTTTAATTAACCTTTAATTTAACAAGTTTTTATGGGATAATATTATGGAAGCTAAAGATTCTAACATCAATTCTATCATCTTTCTAACATCAAGTTTTCTGCAGTGTTTTTCAATATTTAAGGATTAAATATCATGGACTGAAACTACATTTCTTATCAAAGTTATTTGACCTAAACTGTTATTATCAATGTTTAACTGTTTTTTAATACTCACGAGACCTCGAACTTTTCATTCAGAAACATTCAAAATCTTAAACTGTTTTGACCAGCCTCTGTACATATTGGCTATTAATTATTGCAGGTGTGTCAGTTCTTCCCAGCTCATCACCTGTGGGAATGGAGAGGGATATAAACTGCTTATCTGCAAGATAAGTGCTGGTGTGGTGGAATTCAACAGGAATTCGCTGTCCTTTTAGGTTATAAACTTGCCAAGAGAGTGGTCTAAAAAAAAAAGGTTACTAACAATCTAATAATTTTTGCAAGCTGATTAAAATTAGAGTAAAATTAAACCAATTCTATGCATAAAAAATTCTTGCCTGGATCGTGAATAAGATCCATGTCTGCGAGAATATGTCCGAGAGTATGAATGAGATCTGGAATGGCTACGACTGCGACTGTGTGGACTGCGAGAGGCCTTTCGTTCTCCTTCAGGACTAGGAGTCCGAGATGCTCTGGGGCTAGGAGAATGACTTTTCTCTGAAGTATGAGAACCATTTTCTTGTGGTTCGGGACTTTCCTGAAATAAAGAAAACAATAATTAAATCACAATATACAATTCTACTAAAAATATCAATGAATTTCAAATAATTAATCACTGTAAGTTTGGTTTCATTTCCTAATAGATTCTTGGACAGCAAATGTTAATGAAAGATTGCTCGAGTTAAATTGTAGTGGATTACAGGAACTTAAAAACAGAAAAAAAGAGAAAATATTTTTAGATATACATTTTTTCCCCTTGCACTTTTTTTATTCAATTTAACCATGAAATATGTTTCCCTTATAGACATTAGATGTCACTATTCCTTCTGTAACATTTCATTACTGTAAGACACATTTTATGAAAATAATTTATTCTCCATGCACTTTTCCTCAAAAAATTGACCACAGTTAAGTTACTGCCTCAAGTGACCCCAGGCATCTCTGTCCTCTGTCTCCCCCCCCCCCCCCACACACACACACAAACTCTAGTGAGATGAATATCCAGTGACTCTCGATAAGGTCGCTTGGAGTGGGGGCTCAGCTGCAAGATTCTAACAATCGGTGGTGCGAGGGATTGGCATGAGTTTCAAAACTGGATACAGAATGACTTCATTACTTTTACCCATCACGAGTTTTGTATCATCCGTGATTATCCACCGAATTGCTTTTATTCAAAACCAAATAATGCAAACCTTTCCTTTGCATGAGTCCTGATGGCTTGATTGGTGATGACAATTTGGTAGAGGTTATGTCTGTCGTCTGCAGTAATGTAAAAAATTTTAGGACATTTTTTACATTACTGCAGACGATCTAATATGGAATTGGTTTGTGAGCATTCACTAACAGTATAAAATTAAATAGTGATGGATCTGGTTTCCTCTCCACAAAGCATAAATATTATTTTCAAATTCAGGGTCAATCAGTTCAGCAGAAATAGGAAATGGTGTGACTTTTTTCTTTTAGTGTGAGGCTGATTCAAACAATAATACAAATTGAGAGAAATATAACTTTCTGGGAAAATATTTAGCCCAAATTACATAAATTTTACATGCAATGTGTCACCCTAAAGAATTTTGACTCCAAAAGCTACAAGAAATATGCCACTAAGAGAGCCACAATATATTCCTGATACTATTAAAAAATAAAAAATTAATAACTAAACAGACTGAAAAAGTTTCAAGTGCTAATAAGTAAGCAGTAAAAATATATCTCCGATTTTAGCTGCTGACAATATTAAATGAGAAATATTTGCCAAACACTCAATAAACTTTGTACACATTGAAGAAACTGCCAAAGTTAAAAAATGGAAACCAAAACAATTTGCTATTTGTAAACAGCAAATGTTTATGGAATGGAAATGAATAAGATTTCATGTTAAAAGATAGCCTTATGTTTCTTGTTTGATTGAGATAGATATTGTGCTATTTTTTCTTTCTGAAATATAAGATTCCCTAACTAACAGGTTAGCAAGTGAAGCTAACCGTGCCAAAACTGCACTCCAGGAAAAACTTTTTTAGTACTTTTGACCTAAGTTCAAATAATTGTCATTTGTTCACTAGATTTTAGAAGTTTCTGGATTTTTATATCTATTATGCACGAAAACAACTTCCAACATATAAAAAGCTTTCTACATACATATATGATTGATATAGTTTTTAAAGAAAGTTCCAAAAAATTTTTTTGAAACATTTTATATAATATCACCAACAACAATACAATTATATTACTTACTTGCAAAATTTAAATTAGTGGATCTGAAAAGTGCCATGTAAATCTAAAGCATTTATTGGATACTAAAAATGCTTTCACATATGCATCTTATAATATAAAAAATAATAGAAAATTTTGTAACCCCTTTTGTAAAATTAATATAAATTCATTTGGTCCCTTTATTTGTTACGGCACATATAAAAAGATAGGCACTTTTGTTTAACTTTTTAGAATTTCTTTATTTCATTTTTAATTACATGGGGAATAATTTGTTATGAAGAACACCTATCTTACCCTTGCTTTCAATGAGGATTGCTAGATTTTTCCTATTGAACTGCACAAACTTTCATCATACATCACTGCCATCGGACCCCACAGGGGAGGTGATACAGCAACAAGTGCTACAGCACCAGTTGGCATTTTTACTTATCTTTCTATTGCTTTTCGCTTGACATTTGTAGGTTTGTGTGTCTGTCAAAACCAACTGTTCCACCATAACTTTCATATACGATGGAGAAGCTTAATGATTTATGTGTCAAATGAAAGCTTGTATTCCCATGAATCATAATGAAAGTTTCTGAAAATAAGTGTTTTTAGTGATAAAAAAAAAACAAATTAAAAATTTTTAATAAATAAATTAAAAAATACCCATTTTTTGAAGTGTGCCCTGAAAAGTAGAAAATAAAACTAATATACACTGCTTACAAAAATTAGGGGATATTTCAAAATGAATATAAAGTAATAAAAAAAAGAAGCATTTGAATTTTTTTTATTAAACAAGATCAGAAAAGCAAACGACACGTCAAAGCAACACGTCAAGCAAACGACACGTCCCATGAATCATAATGAAAGTTTCTGAAAATAAGTATTTTTAGTGATAAAAAAATACAGTGGACCCCCGATATAACGCGCATGTCGGGCGGGAAACAACACCCGCGTTATAAGGTGAACCGCGCTATACCGCAAATGGATTCGATAATCATTTCATCAGTCATATTCTGACAAATACTATCTTCTCTAGCGTCCACATCTAACCAATCAGTCAAAGAATCATTAGTTATTTCTGGCTCATTCAATATTTCCCGGATACGAGAAATTTCAGCCTCAGTGAAGATATTATCTGAAGCTGAATCGCGAACATCGCCTACGCTATAACCAAGTGCGCGGTATAGCGAGCAGCGCTATAACGAAGGTCCACTGTATAAACAAATTAAAAAATACTCATTTTCTGAAGTGTGCCCTGAAAAGTAGAAAATAAAACTAATATACAGTGCTTACAAAAATTAGGGGATATTTCAAAATGAATATAAAGTGATAAAAAAAGAAACATTTGAATTTTTTTTATTAAACAAGATCAGAAAAGCTAATGACACGTAAAAGAAAGTTGTTTGATTATGCAAATGAGATGCAAACTCAATTGTCGTGATGGAGTAGCAAGTGACATATTGGTGGGGGGTGAACAGAAGCATGTCAAACTGGACGAGAGTGTCACACATTGACTGTTCAGTAGAGTGTATGGTCACCCAAGACTGCTAAAACACACTGACAGCGATGGGACATGGACAGGATCAGAATGTCCAGCAGTTCTTGTGGGATCCTCTGCCACTCTTGCTCCAGGGAAACACTTCCAGCTCAAGAAGTGTTGTGGGAGGCATTGGACGGTTTGCCAGATGTCTTCCCAGTGCATCCCAAGCATGTTCAATGGTATTCAGGTCTGGAGAATGTGAAGGCCAGTCCATGCATTCGATTCCTGCCTCCTGAAGCATGTTGTTGATGAGATGTGCACAGTGGGGCCTTGCATTATCGTCCATGAAAAGAGTGTTGTTTCCAACTGCTTCAGCATAGGGTACCACTATAGGGTGCAGGACCTGATCTCGATATCTGACAGCAGTCAGCGATCTGTTTCTGATGACGTGGAGGTAGGTATGACCATCAATGCTGATGCCAGCCCACACCATGATTCCACCACCACTGAAGGAGTCCCTTTCTTGCATGAAACATGGATTCTCCCGTGTTCCTCGTTCACGCCAGATCAGGACACGATGATTGTCAGGCTGCAGACTGAACCGTGACTCATCAGAGAAGAGGACAGTTGACCACTTGTCACGGGTCCAATGATGATGCTCATCAGCCCACCTTCTATGGGTTCTTTTTCAGAATGCATACCATTGGTCGCCGGGCATGCAGTCCAACAAGATGGAGCCGATTTCGTATGGTCTGGGTGCATATCCAGAGTTTAGTGGCAGCAAGAAATTGTCCCCACAGCTCTGTTGCATTGCTGTGCCTGTTCCTTCTTGCCAATGAGGTCAAGTAGCGGTCATCTCTTGCTGTTGTGACAGATGAGCAATCCTGCCCTCATCTTCTTCGCACTGTGCCAGTCTCTTGAAAGTGATTCCACAGTCTGCTGATCACGCATTGTGATGTTCCAAGTGCTGTTACCACTGTCGTCTGTGTTTGACCAGCTTCAAGATGTCCTATGGCTCTCCAGGCTTCGCATTTGGGCAAATCGTGTTGCAGGGGCATTGCAAGGGCTGGGAAATTGCAGGATGTGCACTTTCAAGATCAGGGAACGTGCAGATACTCCAGTACTTTCAGCCTTTTGTATAATGCATTTTCACCAATGACATAAAAGTGGGTTTTGCATCTCATTTGCATAATCGAACAACTTTCTTTGACTTGTCGTTTGCTTTTCTGACGTTCTTGTTTAATAAAAAAAAATTCAAATGCTTCTTTTTTTTATCGCTTCATATTCATTTTGAAATGTCCCCTAATTTTTGCGAGCAGTGTAGATCGATGGTGCAATCAGTCTCTGAATTCATATTCACTCAAAAGGAAGATAGGGTGCCAGCAATCCTGTATAGACAAATCGCCACCCTATCTTCATCTGAAAGTGAATATGAACTCAGTGACTGATAGCACCTTCGATATATTTCAGTTTTATTTAGTACAATGTAAAATATAAGTATACAAATCATGAAATCATTCAATTCATATAAACTACAAAGGAAGATTGGGCAGCAGCAAAATCTTTCAGCTGGCAAGGGAAATAAATTTACTGACCTATCTTCTCTTGAAGTTTACATCGAGTAACTGATTTCATCATTGGTTATTTATGCTTTATTTTTTGCTTTAAGGAGCAGAGGTTAACCCAGTCGGTACACTGCAAGGCTCGTAATCTCTCAGTTCCCCGGTTCGAGTTCCAGTTGGGCCAGCATTGAGATTTATTTCTGATAAATCCTCTCAGTGAGAAAGGAGACATCGATCAATGGAAATTCCTGCACCCATGTGCAGGGATGTTATACTCTATGCATGTTAAAAAAACACCCTGGATGGCCCTGACAGGAGGCTTTCAGCCAACAATGCATTTAGTTGACTGAGCTACACATTGCTGATGACAAATGATGTTTAAAATAATATTGACATTTTCTTGTAAACCATATTTTCAATGTGTTTTATATTTTCATATCTGTTTTTAAAATTTTTATGTGTTGGCAACCCGGTTCAAACATATCTTGTCAGGAAAGTTTAGGCTTGTTGAGCCTCCCACAATCAAATAAAGATTTCCACTAAATAACAAGATCTTCAACTATTGGTTGCTCTGGTGGAATCACACAATCAAGTGTCACAGATCATTACAAAGTCACTACACTCCTGCAGTTCAGTGCTATGATATTTTTAGTATATGTGCATTTGTGCCATCATTCTAATATATAATGCAATAATTGTGTAATGCATTCGTTTAATTTCCCATTGTTTTCCCTAAAATAAGTGACCTTTTTAAAATACATTTTTTGAAAGTCAGATTAGTGAGAATACAGATAGTTTTATACAGTTTTGCTTCCCATAGTGAGTTCTTTCATTTCCATTTGATTTAGTCAGAACGCATTCTGAAAAGAAAAAAAAAAATCCGTGTACTGAAGTGACGGATTACAGAGAGTAGACGTGAACCCATTATTGAATTAACAAGTAGAGATATTGATCCCAATAGTGATCATATTGATTTCCTGTAGTGTGGTCGTTTGGTTTTGGATTGTTTCATTCAGAAGAAATATGTTTTCCCAATTATCTTTCACCCAATTGTTGTATCAGCCCAACTGTCATCCACGAAAATTCCTTCCTCCCAGATGCCATCCATTCAATTGTCTTCCAACCTAGTTGTTGTAGACCCACAGTGACCAAATGCCACAGCTGTAGCTCATGACAGAATTGTCTGAATAACAAAATTAGTCTGGTAGAACCTCTGTGGCCAATGGCTGCATGAGGATTTTGTATGTATATATGCAGTGTTTAGTATTACTGTTGAACTGAAATGAGATAAATTTGTTCAAACAAATTTTTCAATGTAAATTTTTTAATGACAAAGATATTTCGTGGATCCTATCTCCCATTTTTCGATAAGTTATTGGTCTCCATTTGCATGGTGGTTTTCAGGAACCTACTGTGTAAATCAAGAGTAAAAAAAAAGTAGAGTTAAAAATTTGTGATAATAGCCATTTGCCCAATGAGCTAGTTTTATGAAGCTATGATCAAATCAGGGCCAGACTTCGACCTTGTGAGACCATAAGCTATGACAAGTTTAAGAGGCCCCAAAAATTCGAAAGTGGAAATTTATGAATCAATCAATAGTAAATGCACATATTACCTGTTGACATAGAATTCAAACTGGCAAGTACCTGGGAGGTATGAATTCGAATCCCACTCATCAGCAAAGCAAAAGTTTGTCCAAATATATTGTATTTATTATTCTGATTGAAGGGAACATTAAAAAAATAAATACTAAATTGATGTGATGTGTATACTACATTATACTAGCACTGGTATACAATAATGGCCGTGTAAAGCTGAGATGAACAGTGTTTGCATAATAAAGTTAAATTAAAAAAAAATTGTGACATAGTAACTACAAACTTAATTTTTTAGCCCCTCATAATCCTGATGCTCTCAAGCTGTAGCTTAGTTAGCTTATGTGCAAGTCCAGCCCTGGATCAAATTCAGTTTTTCTGTGTAATAAGAAAAAAGGAAAATGCTATTTTCTTTTCCTTTGAGTTTCACAATTATTATAACTGAATGTAAAAAAAATAAACACATGAAGAAAAATTTTGATTTTCAGAAATTTTGAGGAAGAGGGCATCATTAATAATGACAGCTTTAGTAATTTTATTTAAAAAAAAAAGATATATCTGAGTTAGAACTAAATTTATCCAGTGGGTCAGTAGTAAATAATCACAGGATAATTCCTGCAGACATGGAACTCATGAAATGATGAGCTGAAAAAAATTTGGTTTTGCCATGAGTGGGATTCGAACCGTCTCCAGGAAACATGCCTTAGCAATTGATGGTGTAGTGGTTAGCATAACAGGCATGTTTCCTGGAGATGTGGGTTTGAATCCCACTCATGACAAAACCAAATTTTTTTTCAGCTCATCATTATGCAGTGGGATTTGACTGCAAATGTCTTATGCAGCATATAACATTTTGCTGCATTGGAAAAAATTGGGAAGATGAGTGCTCAATATGGATTTCTAAATATCCACTAATAATTTCCACTCCGTAAATTGATTCAAATATTTAGAGGAAAAATTATCTTGAGCCGGGTGGGATATGAAACCAAGACCTCCTGATAACATGTCAGGTGCTCTGGACCACTGAGCTATCGGCCACCAATCAAGATCTCCTCTAACTGATGTTATGAACATTCTCAACCTACTTTCCTAATATGTAGGTAGTGTTCAGGCAATCCTGCCTCAAGCGGCTTTTTAATGCCTTTTCTTAGATGGAATGCATGTCTTACGAGTATGCAATCTACAAATAATTATTATTAAACCCAACTCTTTAAGTATCCTTAAGTATCATTAATGTTCATAACATCAGTTAGAGATCTTGATCAGCAGCCAGTAGCTCAGTGGTCCAGAGCACCTGACATGTTATCAGGAGGTCGTGGGTTCGTATCCCACCCGACACAAGACAATTTTTCCTCTAAATATTTGAATCAATTAAAAAAAAAAACACCCCCTCAAGCAGCTGCTTGCCACAGAGGTCTGACAGGAGCCTGTCAGTTTAATATGCCAGAGTAGAAGATCTGAGAGGATGGCAGGACCTCAGCAGAAAACAACACGAACATCCATGCCTTACCCGAGCTCGAACCCAGGTCCCGTAGATCAGTAGCCAAGCGCGCTAGCCACTCGGCCATGGGACGGCTGAATCAATTTACAGAGTGGAAATTATTAGTGTATACTTAATGAGTTGAGTTTAATAATAATTATTTGTGGATTTCTAAATGTGCTTTTCAATAGCTAAAGAAGTTTTATCACTATTTAATAAAATTTAAAATTATTTTAATATTACACATTAAAAACTGAAACACTGTTTTTATAAGCAGCTACCCTAAGTTAGCATTAGCAATTAAATAAATTTTGTTAAAAATTAATTATTCTGACCCCACTGAAATAATTAACGAACATGATTCCTCAAGTATCTTTTCAATTATTAGGATTTCTGTAAAATATAGTGGCAACTGATAGACCAGGCATTTGCAAACGCACAAAAACAAGGTGGTTTAGGTAGTACAATATTTAAATGTATTCTAATTCAGTAATAAAGTGTGATTCAGTAATAAAGTGTGATTGTTTGAAGAAACACTTCAAATAATTAGCTGAAAAAAATTTGGTTGCCCTAGATAGATTCTGGGAGACAGCGTTCCAATCCCTCTCAGGGCAACCAATTTTTTTTCAACTAATTATTTCAAATGTACTCTGAATTTCTGAAAATACAGAAATTATGAGAAAATCAAAGTACATGAAATTTAATTAAAAATAAGCACAGCTGGATAAAATAATTTAATTTCACACGAATAATTGCTGTACATTAAAGTAATCCTGTAAACTATGCTCTCTAAGAAGAATGCAATGGGTATTACAAAAACACACAATACTCTATAACCTATTGGCGATAGGTTGTAGAGTACTGTATTTTTGTAACACCCATTGCACTCTTCTTGGTTATAGAGGCATAATGTACAGCAATTATTCGTGAAATTAAATTATATGAAATTAGAGTTAATCGATTTGGATTCTGGAAAGCTTTTATAAAAAAAAGTTCTTCAAGCAGCTGCTTGCCACATTGTTCTAACAAGATCCTGTGAGTACAACTATATCACAGATATCACTGTGTGGAAGGTGAGACCTCACCAGAGAGAGAACACAAAAAACGAAATATCATTTCCTTATCTGACACTTGAATACAGGTCCTTTTCATTAGTAGTCAAGTAAGCAAATCCCTTGACCATCGGAGTTTAATCTTTCCATCACAGTACAAAATTCATATCATAAAATTTATGATTCATACATATATTTTATATATATATTAAATTATTAATATAGACCATATTGAATATTTCGATATGGTCTAATTTCTTTTCATTTTTTGAATGACATAACTAAAACTGTAATATATATGCACAACTACAAATATATGTAAAGAATTATTGCCTTTCAAACACTACAATGATGAACCTCATCAGGAGAAGATTTCATGAAAGGGTTGGGTTGTTTTACCTCGGAGCGGCACTTTTTTGCACACCATGGGCTAAATGGCCAGGTCACATGGACCCCGAAGGCTCAGAGAAGGTTGGGGGAGGGGACCCACTGGAACAGCTGTTGGGAGACAAATGGTAGCCTCCCGTCAAGGCCATCCAGCGTGTTCTTTAACATGCACAGGGTATGTCTCTCCCGCACATGGGGACACGGCTTAACGTCCCATCCGACGGCCTTTCCAATCCAAGCCCATCGGTGTCCCTTACTGACCGGGGCAGGGCGGGGAATTTTGTGGAGATAAATCTCAACGCTGACCCGCTGAGACTCTAACCTGGGAACTACAGATTACGAACCTGGTGCGCTACCGACTGAGCCACCCCTCCAAGGACTGTGATACTGCCAGATATTCTTGATAATATTCTATTTTTGTACATTTTATTATGTTGTATATTTAATGTTAATTTTCTTTAAAGAAGAAAAATCCCCACCCCCCCACATTTTCACCCGTAGCCGCTGGGTGCATGAGGGTCGACGTTATATAAATACGCAACGTATTGATACGTTACGTCGATAACAAAATGGCCGCAGTTGTACTGCCCCCTCAGTATAGCAAAATACTGCGAATCAGACTGACGCAGCTTTTTCCATCAGAAACTGGTCGATATCCAACTTGTGAAGCAATAGAATCTAATTCCTTTTCTCCGATATTTTAAAACCTCGCATAAAGAGATGTTTAAGTTTTGTGGGTTTTTAACTGTTATATATTTTTAGAAATTAACTTAGTTCTTAAACAAATGAAAAATTTCATTACTTGCAAAAACAGCGCGTAACTCCTATAAACGGTTGTCAATGAATATTATGGTGAATTCTAATTTCAGAAATCGAAATAATTTTTTCATTGAAACTTTTATTCGCTAACATTGGAGCATGATGGTAACTTCTAATTTTATCTTTTCTTCTTTTGGCAAGAACAGACGACACAAAAATATTCCTGTATAACAATGAAATTGGAGTTTCAGACATGGCGTCGAGAAAAAATATCTAGCTTTTAAAGCAAGAAATTAAAAAACAGAATTACTTACCTCTCTGTCACTCATTTTCATGAAATCACACCAAGTATTCAATTTAACAGAAGCTCTAAAGAGATATTTTATTTATGTTTTTTATAACAAAATATTTCCAACGCCAATTTTAAAACGCAACTACTCACTCACAAAAAGATTTGTGAACGTTCCAGAGATTAGTATGTGGTTAACAGTTACGATCTGTAGTATTTGAAATTGATATTAGACAAAGTGGCCATGTGGTAGGAAACAGACTTGTTATCTGTGATTGTGTCCTTGTCACCAATCTTGATCCTGTTAATTAAAAAGCTTAATAGGATTAAACTAATCTGTGAATAAATTAGGTTAATCTTCTATCCTGCTGCAGATACCTGTATATAGCCAAAACATTTGTTCAGATTAACCTGCCACTTAGTCTTCTTCTTTCATCTTTTCTCGCTGAAAATTCCCGTTCTATCGCTGTCTCCACATGCTCCGCTATACAGGGTGATTCAAAACTTATCGTTCAAATTTCGTGGGGAGGTAGGGAATACGTCAGGAAACCGATTTCACATAGGAAAGTATGTCCGCAAACGTCATCTACATGAACAAAATGGACAAGTAAAGTGAACACAAGGAAACAGTACAGTTAAGTGGTAACGAATGTGACTTTTATTCCAACAAGGTAAAGTACAGGTTCACAGTAGGTGCTCAAAATTGCGACCATTTACAGGGACACAGGATTCACAGCGCCGTTGCATTGACCGCTGAACATTTTCAAAAACGCCTGGCATATCACGGACAATGCCTGCGGCGGCCACTATTCGTGCAACAAGGTCCATTTCACTGTCGACGAGGGTCTCGTACACATGGTATTTAATGGCCCCCCAAAAAAAGAAATCCATGGGCGATAACTCAGGTGACCTGGGTGGCCAAGCGATCGGTCCACCTCTACCGATCCATCGAGCTCCAAATGTTCGGTTCAGATAATCACATGCAACAATTGTGCTATGGGCTGGAGCCCCGTCATGTTGATACCACATATCTCGGCGGATATGCGTAGGAACAGCGCCCAGAAAAGTCGGTAACACTGTCTCGAGAAATATTAGGTATTTCCGGCGGGAAATTCAATCGGGGCGGTAGCAAGTAAGGTCCCTACAAACAGTCACCAATGATTCCAGCCCACACATTTACGGCAAAACGATGTTGCGCAGCGTGACTTCTCGTACCATGCGGGTTGTCGTAAGCCCACACATGTGAATTGTGTGTATTGAACTCACCTTCACGAGTGAATGAAGCTTCATCTGTAAAAAGGACAGAAGCTGGAAAACTGGGGTCCACGGCACCTTTCTGCATGAACCATTGTGCAAATTCCACACGCTTCGGATAATCGTCAGGATGCAGTAACTGCACCCTTTGCAGATGGTAAGGATGCACACGTTCCTCGTGCAGTATCCGCCACACTGCTGACTGAGAGACCCCAAGCTGCTGAGCAATAGCTCGTGTGCTGGTATTCGGATTATCTTCGATGGACTGTAGGACTTGTTCTGCGACGTTGACAGTCTGCGTCAGTTGTCTTCTCCCCGTATCCTGCATGTTGCTGCGCAGTGAACCACGTTCGCGCAGATTGCGATGCACACGTGCAAACATTTGATGCTGCGGTATTCTTCTGTTGGGGTATCGGTCTTCGTAAACTTGCCTAGCTCGGCGGCCGCTTTCGCCAGCTGCCCCATATGCGAGATGCATATCCGCATATGGGGCAGACTGACTTACTAGTGATAAGATGATGCGTAAAACGATTCATCTTATCACTAGTAAGTCAGCTCGTACACTGATGACAGCTGGAGTGGTCGGGCGAGCTGTACACTGGTTGGGTACACACAGCGCCCTCTACATATGCATGCGTACATTTGCGGACATTCTTTCCTATGTGAAATCGGTTTCCTGACGTATTCCCTACCTCCCCACGAAATTTGAACGATAAGTTTTGAATCACCTTGTATATGTGAATCGTATTAAGGAAATGCCGTAGTATCTGCAAAAAGTTGTCAAACACATAAAAAGGAACAAAATTGATATTACACAAATAAATGATGATTTACTCTTACCTTAATGATGATGACATTATATACAGTACAAAGATTCAAAGTTGACAAGGTTACCAGGCAATTAAAAACAGTGTAACTCTTACTAAGCTTCAGGACTTGAAAAAGGGAAGCAATGGAGAGTCTCGAAACTTAGTAGCAGTTGTACTGTTTTTAATTGCCTGGTAATCTTGTCAACTTTGAATCTTTTGTACTGTGTATAATGTCATCATCATTACGGTAAGAGTAAATCATCATTTATTTGTGTAATATCAATTGTGTTTCTTTTTATGTGTTTGGCAACTTTTTGCGGATACCACGGCATTTTCCTAATACGATTCACATATACAGGGTATTTCAAAACTCTCTGTACAGATTTCAATGGGAGATGGGGAACAACAAGACAAACCTTTTCGTCTATGAATTGAACAACAAGACAAACCTTTTCGTCTATTCTGCTGACGTAACCCTTCGGTGCTAGAGAGAGTTGTTTGGCGGCATTGCAATTGGCTAGAGGGGCGAAGTGGGAACGGAGAACGGACTTGTGTTTTCCATCGACATTCGTAAATCAGACACTTTACTTGTGTACATGGAATCTGTCATGACTGACGAGATTGCTGATATGCATCTGGCGCATGGGGCTGCCAATGGAAACGGAAGAACTGCTGTGAGGTTGTACTGACAGCACTCCTCAAACAGACTTGTTGCCAAACACTAAACATTTACGCGTTTGCACTGGCTACTGAGAAAAACTGGAACATTCCATGCAAACATGCATGACACTGGTCAGAAGAGAACCATGCGCACTCCTTACATGAAAGAAAAGATCCTACGGCGGACTGAGGACAATCTAGGCACAAACATATGAACTGTTGCACGTAGCCTCGGTTTGAACCACCCCTTATGTGGAGAGTGTTGCATGAGCAGCAGTTATATCCATTTCATCGTCAGAGAATCCAGACATTGCAGCCTCAGTATTACCCTCTTCGTGTGGAATTCGTGCGCTGGTTTCTACAGCAGACCGCAGTGCACTCTGATATTCTAGCTCATGTGCTCTTCTCAGACAAGGCCTCTTCACACGTGTGGGTGTATTTAATGTGCACAATTCTCACGTTTGGGAGCACGAAAATCCACATGCCACAATGGCACATGGCCATCAACAACAGTATGCCATCAATATTTGGGCACGTATCGTCCATGACATTTTGATTGGGCTACACTTGCTGCCTTCCTGAATCAAAGGGCAGATTTATCGAGTATTTCTTGAAGAAACGTTGCCGGGCTGCTGGAAGATGTTCCCATGACTATTCTCAGACGAATGTGGTTTCAACACGATGGGGTGCCAGCACACTTCAGCAATGATGTGCGGGATTATCTCACTGCCACTTTTGAGGGCCGATGGATAGCGATCTTGGTCGCCAGACCCATCGTCTGGCCGCCAAGATCTGTCGCCGTGCTGTTGCCCAGGGGCGTAGCGAAGGACTATGGTTGGGAGGGAGAATTCGAAAATTTTCCAACTCGAAATTCAAATTTTGTCAACTGAGAAAATAATGTCTCTGCCAGGTTCGTACCTAGATTTTCGCTTTGCAGGGGGGGGGGGGAGAATTTCACAATTCTCCTGCATTTTGTTATATAACTCCCAATTTTCCCAACTATCCATAATTTCACAGAAATAATTTCAATATTTACGTCTCGCCTGAATTGTAGCAAGTCAGTATGAATGTTCCCACCGCCCCTTGATTTGGCCAACTCTTCTTATTTTCACAAAACCAATTCCAATCTTTACATCTCTCCTGAATTTGCCAAGTCATTGTAAATTTTTCAAACTCCCCGAAATTTGGCCAAGTTTTCTCGATTTTGTCAACTCTCCTTAATTTTACAAGCCCAATGTCAATTATCACAAATTATCACAACTCGCCCTTATTCTGCCAAGTTAATTTGCCAATCCCCCTAGATTTTTGCCAATTCATCGAGATTTTGTCAAGAGTTCTCGTTTTTTCGAACTCTCTTTAATTTCACAAAACAATCCCAATTTTCAGAACTCGCCTGTGTTTTACCAAGTGGATTCGAATTTTGCCAACTGCCCTAGATTTTGACAACTCCCCACGATTTCGCCAAGTCACTACGAATTTTGCCAACTCATCAAGATTTACCTACTCTCATAGATTTTGCCAAGTGCCTCGATTTTGCCAACTTGCCATAATTTTACATCTCAGCTGAATTTTGCCAACTGCCCTGGATTTTGCAAGTTCCCTAAATTTTACCAACTGGTCATAATTTTACAGAAAAAAAAACGAATTTTTACATCTCACCTGATTTTTGCGATGTCACCATGATTTTGCCAAGTCACTCCGAATTTTGCCAACTCATCATTATTTTACTAAGTGTCTTCGATTTTTTCCAACTGCCCTAGATTTGCCAAGTTGTCTAGATTTTGTTAACTCATCTTAATTTTACGAAAACAAAGATTTCAAATTTTTACAACTCACCTAGATTTCATGAAGTCGCTTCGAATTTTGCCGACTCCGAGTTACTTTTGGGAGGAGCCTCCCCACATAGCTACGCCCCTTCTGTTGCCAAATGCAACTTTGAGCACCTTCTTTAAATAAACATGTTGTTCACACTTGTTTCCATTCATTTATGTACCAGCTAAACCCATATTTCTGTCAGCACCCTATAGCATCGAAAGGTTACATCAGTGGCCATTCATTAACAGACGAAAAGGGTTTGTCTTGGTGTTCCCTATCACACATTGAAATTTGTACAGAGAGTTTTGAAACACCCTGTATAGGGGAGATGATTGAGACAGCGAGAGAACAAGAATTTTCGCGAAAAATATGGTGGGGGTACGAAATGAAAGACAATAAGTGACAGGTTAATACGAATTCTATAACCCGAAGAAAGGATTTGACTATTAGCAGTTATTTAAGCAGGATAGAAGATTAACTTAATTTGCTGTAAAGATCTATAAAATAGGAACTATTCCAGTTAGTAAATTTTAGAGGGAGGGAGGAATGTTTGTGCTCCAAATCTGGCATTGTACTTACCCTGTTGCTAATATCCCACTCTTAACTATTTACCATAGGCTTGCCCACAGCCCATTGCAAAACAACTTATGGGTCAAAAAACAAATCATCATTATACCGAATGTGGCTCATTTCTTAAATTTTGTTTTTGTCAAACGTTTTAACGTGTGCTCAATTAAACAATTTTCCCAATCAGAGTACTCATTCAAAATTTATAATTTGCTTAATCAAGATATTATCTCGAATTCTTAAAAATATAGTTTTTTTTCCAATCCATTACTCATTAAAAGTGAATGTTTTCGTTAAAGTTACATAAAACAAATATGATATAAATGTATTTGTTTTCTCTATGAACCTGGTTTTTTCCCGTATTCTACTACAGTAAACGGTACATCAAGTACTTCACTATGGCACTTTGTCCAGCTCGGATGACATTCTTAACTCTAAACTATAAGAGTTATTTCTGTATGAACATTTTCAAATTATGATCAGATTCTTGTTGTTTATTTTGTTGGTCATACACACCTCTTGATTCTTAATGTTAATTGTATATCAAATGACCTAGTCAAACGGACAAAAAAATACATCTTTTCAGCATCAGTTGCTGGATATTAAGGTTCTAATTCTGGTGTTGACAAATACATGTGGAGGAATCAGACATGATATCAGCTCAGGGCTACATGTATGCCATACGTGCATTAGAAGTAGTAGTGCAAACTTACTGCGGTCTTCTTTCTATTTTCTATTAAAAATACAATTTTTTTGCTTTCACAATCATGAAAAAAAGGAAGTAATGTAATCGAAGTAGATGTGAAAATTTCAATGATCAGTAATACATATTTATTACCAAATATTCTAAAAATTAATGGAATAAATTAATATTGTGGCAATATTTTAAATTCAAATTATTCATTCTGAATTCTGAGCATTTCTTCTCTCCTTTCGTTACATGCTCTATTTGGACCGTCCAATATTGTGTGAATGGAAAGCTGTATTCAAGGTTCTTCACTTTAGAACCTTGAATACAGCTTTCCATTCACACAATATTGGACGTTCTCACTGTAGTTCAAACTTTGAAATAAGCCTTTAGTAGCAAATTGTTAATGGAAACAAATTCGAGATTTTAAAAAATTCTCCAAATGTCATTTTTTAGCAGTTTTTTTGTAATATTTAAAGATTTCTGGAAGCTGAAATATTTAACAGCAATATTACTAGTCACAAGAATTCATCTAAAAGTTACAAGTCGTTTACTTAAATAAATGTAATTTTAGAAGCTTCTGTAATGGTGTTTTTAGTTCATCACTTTTGAAAGAATGTTTAGGAGCCTAATAACAGCATACACTCTTAAACAAGCTAGGATTTAGAAAAAATTTGAAGGGAGCATGGATAAGAGAGAGGATTTCCAATGCAGTATCAATGAATACTGTAGGGACTCGGCAGCTAGGGCGGAAGGAGTGAGCGCCAGAATTGCCATTTTGGTGGTAGGGCCTTCAGAGTGCCGACGGCAGATCCAGTTTTGGGAGCTAGGCAATGAGAGTCGATGTGGCACAGTGACCGTGTCCATACCCTATTGGCCGAGACACCCTAATGTCCCCAAAGGACACGGACCTCATCCAGCAGGGTTGTTTGAACTGGGACTTGCGCACAGGCCATGAGACCTTCCGGATGTCAGACGGATTGTCTGTGGCTCGCTTAAGCTTTGTTCTCTATCTATCGGTGAGACAGCTGAGGCTCATTATAGCCTGTGTTGTATTTGGCCAGTGACTGTACTGGGTGGGCAGTCACTGTATGTATATAGTTTAAAGTGTAAATAAAGGTATATATATGAAATATCTGAGTTTGTGTATTCGGTCACCTAAGTAAATCATCCTGACGAGATAGGGACAGGTACTTTTCTGCAAACGCTCTCAAACATAGTCAGAAAAATAATCCAGCCTATACAGGCAGAGAAGGATCCTGTCTACAACTACCAATCATCCCCCTCCATTTTACAGGTCTTTAAAATTTTTATTGAAAAATGCACGAAATATCAATGAGTTTAATAATTTATTTTCTCTATTAGCTTTATTAGCATTCTGAAAAGTGGAGGGGCACACTCAAGATATGAACCTGCTCTTAAATATTTCAACTTCTTAACTCTTTAAATATTGAACAAATGTTGTTCAAAACTGAAATTTGGGTAAATTTATATCCTGTGGTATTTTTCTATAACAGACTCATTTTGAAAGTTTTTTGATAGAATCGCCAGTTGGGTCAAGTGTTAATTCCTACGAATGTTTAAATAAACACCAGAATTACTTTAAGAGGGTACCAAACTTTTACATACATTATATTTTATTTACATTTTACATATTTGGTGTTTCCCCACTTTCTGGAAAGCAATAATTCTTATAATATTGGATAACGATTATGAATTCCTATTTTTGTCTGTATTAGCTTTTTTAGTATTCTGAAAATGGGGAGGGGCATGTCCCTTAGATATGGCCCTGCTATTAAATGTTTCAACTTCTTAACATTTAAATATTGAACAATATTTTTGAAAATTGAGATTTGGATAAATTTATCTCCTGTGACATTTTTCTATCATAGGCTAATTTTGAAAGTTATGTAGCTTTGAATGTAGTTTTCCATTCACAAACCACAGAATTGCTAGCTTTCATTGGCAGGTGGGGGGGGGGAGATAATCTATCATTCTAATCATGGATATTCATGGAATTCTATCATGGATAGTTAAAACCAGAGCAGGATCTAGAGGGAGAGGGCCGCCCCTCCTCCTTTTTAGAATGCTAGTAACGGTAATATAGGGCACATTAGGCACTGTTAGGCAACTGCCTAATGTGCATTATGAGATATCCGGCCCTGTATAAGTTCATGTGGTTGTACAATCCCCGGAGCAGAATAGAATTTTCATCTGCAATAAAGATACAGGATTAAGTCTCATCTACAAACGTGTGATTTGCCAGTTGGGTCGAGTGTTGATTCCTAAGAATGTTTAATAAAACACTGGAGCTACTTTAAGAGGGTACCAACCTTTTAAGTATTTGGGATTTTCGCACTTCCTGGAAATCTATATTTCCCATAATATTAGGCAATGATTATCAATTCATATTATTTCTTCTCTACATCGTTCTTTAGCAACTCAAAACCAATACCGTAGTTTAAATGGTTACGAACTTATGACTATTGTAATAAAAAAATATAAATAACCCCTCAAGCAGCTGCTTGCCACAAAGGTCTAACAGAAGCCTGTCAGTTTAATATGCCTTAGCAGAAGTTCTGTGAGGATGTTACAAGAGGTATAAGTAAATAATTAAAATAATCACTCTAGTCATTAGGAGCATTTCTAGACAATTACTACATTTTAATTATCAATCGTTTACTTATATTTGTTGTTAAAACAGAATTCTTTTTTAGTCATTAATAAAAAGTACAAAAGTGGAGAAACAACCTAAAAACAAATAAACTTCGATATGTATATAGATATCAATTTAGTAATAATTCTAATTTCCTGCTTTGAAAATTTCAGATTATTATTATTTTAAGCCGCATTCCTTCTCCCATTCTTTTGGTATGATATCAATTGTATAATCAACGACATAGTCAAGTGGACAGAACTCTGTACATCCCTGCAAAATCAGTAGTTTGGGATATTGAGGTTCAATTTCTGGTGTTGAAGAATTCATGTAGAGGAATCGAACATAATAGGAGCCGATGTGGTTGTACAATTCCAGAAGCACAGTGGAAGAGGAAGGAGGTTCAATTCCGTTAAATACGTTCAGAGCACTTAGGAAAGATGCTATGTTCTCTGCATGCTGAAAAACAAGCAACAATAAAACAACATATTATTAATGAACATTGAAATAAATGTAAAATTATAACTTCTAAAGAGAAAACGTAGAAAGTTTGATTATATTAGAAAGCATTAAAATCAATTAAAAAATGTCCAAGAAACTGCTGAAAGTTTAGGAAAGCTACGAACATATTGATTAAAACATTTAACAAATTATAATAATAATAACCAACGACCTGGAATACATAGACTGTTTATATTACTGCTTTTAGCGTCACTACTATGTGACTTCGGTAGGGGTGGGGTGGTCGCGCGCTCAGTCGGTAGTTCGCCAGGCTGGTAATCTGTAGTTCCCAGGTTCGAGTCCCAGCTGGGTCAGCATTGAGATTTATCTCCGTAAGATTCCCCGCCCTGCCCACGGTCAGTAGGGGACACCGATGGGCTTGGAAAGGCCGTCGTCCGTCGGATGGGACGTTAAGACGTGGCTCCGTGTCCCTTGCACGTTAAAGAACACGCTGGATGGCCTTGACGGCAGGCTACCATCTGTCTCCCAACAGCTGTTCCAGTGGGTCCCCTCCCCCAACCTTCTCTGTGCCTTCGGGGTCCATGTGACCCCGAAGGCTCAGAGAGCCCATGGTGTGCAAAAAAGTGCCGCTCAGAGGTAAAACAACCCAACCTACGTGACTTCGGGAAACTCGGCATCCATGAACTTTAGGACAACTCTTTGGCAGTCGCATTTGAGCACCGTAGAATAAAGTCTGCCTTTTTCACTTCAATATCTCATTTTATTTTGGTTTATAAAAAAAAATTATATTCTCAGACAATGTGTAACAGTTTCTTTGAAATTTAAAATTTCCTATAGATATAAAAAAAAGGGAACGGAATTACGTTTATGAGTGTGATAAAAGCAAATAAAATTTGCTTGCAGAACACATGTAAGAATCAATAGTTTCCTACTTTAAAACAATAATTTTTCGCTTCAATTTAGTTTTTCTTCCTAAATTTCTATTACAAAATGATGAGCTATGCTAAAAATGGATCCATGCAACAACTCGAAGAAATTGGACTCGGATAGAAAACGAAAATTCTGTGCACAGTAGGGTAGTTCAGGTGCTATGGATGTTATTCAACAAAACTGCAAAAAAAAATTCAATTCTAAACTTGCAGGTTTTTTACACCGTAATTTCATTTATTCCACATAATTTATTATTTAATATTATCACATACATTTCTTTCATTTAAGCATTTCTTCTTTGTCCAATTTTGTTGGCTAAACGTATAAAGAAAAATAAGTTATCCCCTCAAACAGCTGCTTCCCATAGAGGTCAGACAAGCGCTTGTCAGTATAATTACGCGAATGAGAAGGTCTGTGAGGAAGGCAAGACCTCAGCAGGAAGACAACAAAGAAAAAAAATATCCATGTTTATCCTGTTCTTAAACTCCTTATAACTGAAACTTTAGTTTTCACAGCATAATGTTGGAATAGGATTAATAAAGAAGCAAGGCATGCAATCATGGCTTGATATGTGACGGAACTGAGTTCTGCTATTTTTTTTACAAAGAATAAAAATCAGTCACAAAATCACTAATTGCGACAGAAGATGAAGTTTATTGACCAGGAAATGCGAAGATGTAAAATTAGAAAAAAAATCGTGGTATCTTATTGAAACTTGAATTACCTAATAATGATTAATGATAAATTTTCAAATTAAATAAATACTAAGAAGACTCCATGCTTAGCGTGGCTTGGGCTTGTATCTTCTTTCTTTCTTCAAATTAGATTTTATACGTAGAGGTCTATATAAATAAATTTCCTAACGTAATAAATTCGACTTGTAATAAATGGTGTCCCCTCCCTCCAAAAACATTACAGTAGGAAAGGCCTTCAATAAGAGTTTCAAAAGATATATCAATACCTCAAGACCCGTGTTTCCCAACGTGGGGCCCACGCCCCACAGGGGGGTAATTTGATTATCAAGGGGGACAATTCGAAAATGGACTCGTTCAGAGTTTAACCGTATGGCGGTTAAATTTTACATAGGGGGGGACATAAGAATTTTAGAAAGGCTTAAGTGGGGCATGGCACAAAAAAGGTTGGGAAAACTGCTCAAGACAATTTGCCGAGATATGAAAAATCGCCATTGCTTTAGTTACTTATGTCTTACATTCAAGCCCGGATCTAGAAAAAAAAAAAGAAGTGGAGAGGGCAGAGACTGGATTTCCTTTGCAGTATAACCTTTGCCCCTCCATTTTTGGGTCTTTAAAAATTTACCGAATAGTGCATGAAACATGCACGTTTATCGATTTATTTTATTATTATTTTTTGCATCTATTGCCTACACTAGCATTCCGGGAGGGGACGTGTTCTCATTGCCCTTCTCCCCTAGATCCACCTCTGTTTACGTTTAAAATTTATGAAATTTTACCCTCAACAATTACAGACATACAAGAAGGTGCTATTGGCCATACAGAATAGTAATGTTTGACCATTGGTGACTGAAAATAAATTGCTTGACAATTTATATTAACAAATGAATAGCGTAAATACATTTCGAAAAGTTACGCACGAACAAATATAAAGATCGGTTTATAATTTCGTTTTGCAAAATCCAGGGAATGTAAAAATATCTGAAAATATCAAAAGTTTCATTCCTGAAGTATCACATTGCTAATTACTTAGCATGTCAGGGAAATTTAGTGAATCATGTACAAACAAGTTTCTGATAAGCTGAACGCAACAAAGCTTCAACATGGGATGTTACATATATTTAAAAGCAGATTTCAGAAGGAAAAAAAAAACCTTTTTTAATGGAATGGTAAAGAATAATTAATCATTTAATGACAAATACATATTTTTAGTAAATTATTTATTGTGATTATTAAGAAATAGATATTTAATTGCCCGAGTAAGTCATGAACTGTATGCCTTGCATTGATTTAGGATATACCACGGTAATATAAGCTTTTTCTAGAAATTTTTAACACATTATGGACTTTAAATAGTTACTCATATGTATCTGTACAAGATTTGTCCAGATATTGTCTTAAGTAGAGTGAAATATGAACTCGCAACATCTTAATGATATGTCAGGTACTCTATAAACTTACTACTTTCAAACGTACAATTTAAAACTGCGTCAGCAGGTATATTTAAACAATGTTTACAAACAGCGTATTATTTTGCTATCCAATAGTTTTAGAATAGATATATTGGGTTTCAAAGAGGCTAATAAATCAAGAATTAATTACTTTCACGGTATTTATACAATTAAAATTCAAATATTCACTAATTCTTATATATCGGTATCAAATCTTCAGTCAACGAACATTTCTGATTTAATAGGTATCGTATTATTTAATAATATCTATAAGAGTGCTCCAGTCATTTCTTCTACCCCCGAGTTCGCATTTCACCAACATCAACACAAATTTTCCTTTAAATTTGTTAACGTTGTGAGTGAAAATTTTGAATTTGGAAGTTTTGAATTGTATAAATGTTGCGAAATTAATTAATTCTTGAATCATTATAGACTGGGCCCTTTTTACCCATATGTTGGTTTAGTACACATATTTTAGGTTTTATAATACTTATTTTATTGCTGCCTTATCTCAAGCAATATTAACAAACAAAATATGGAAGAGTCATTGCAGTTGATAGCAAATGAAGAACAGTTTTAAGTGATTATAAAATGAAGATTTCCTTTAGAAAATAATAGTAATGAAGAGTTGTTTAGAAAAAGTAAATACATCTAGAAATAATATTGAACAATAATTAATAAATTAATAATAAATTTTATATTTAATAATAACTAAGATTTTAGAAAATGATAAAATGAAGATTTATTTTTCGGCAATGCTAATAATGAAGATTCATTATAGATGAACATGTCTTCAGTATTTCCTATTTATTTTATTTTTCATTCCGTGTCATTTAGATTCAATGAATAAAAATGTTAGCCAAGAAAATTTGTTGGCAAAAATGCTTCTTCAAATAATAGTACACTTCTTACAATTAACTAAATATAATACATACTGTAGCGTAAAGATACACTTTTTTCTCTGGGATAGATCCAGATGCTTTCTTTTTCATCCTTTCAATTACCAGATCGATCAAAGGACCTGTAAGTACAAATATAATTGCTTAATAGCCACAGAATTAATTTAAGCAGTGCTATTCAAAGTTATTAATTAGCATTGGGGACAAGATATTAAAATTTATTTCTGATTATCTTATGCAATATAAACAATCAACTAACAATTGTGATCTTTGCACCTTATTACAATTGTTATAACAAACAAATGTTTTGGCAAATCAAGTAACAAACAAATGAAAAGTTAAAACATAAAAATAAACAGTAATATATATACTCTCTCTATATATATTAACTCTCTCTCTCTATATATATATAGTTAATATAAATAGTTACATTTATTTATTAAAAATTAAAAAAAACTGATATACAAGTATAACATACTGTTTCTGATGAATGCCAAATTCTCATTTTCAAAGAAAATTAAGTTTATCTTCCGATTTATCACCCATTAACGGCGAAAATGGAACTAATGGATGATTCAGAAAGTACGAAGAATAATAATATAAAATATAAATATAATTATATAAGCTATTTAAAGCAAAAGAATTTTTCATTTTTTCTTGTACGCCCAAACGTGATACAAAAGCTTTTTATCTCTTCATTGTAGATAAGGGGACGAATCGCTGTTGTGAATGTAAACTGCCTAGTAATCATATTCCCTGAACAAAATTTGAAATCACTAGTATGACTAGAAGAACGCATATCGCCTCTGGCGCATATGAGAATCCCGTTTTCAAAGAGAATCACGTTTTTCTTTTACCTACTGTTTCATTCCTTCGAAGCTTTAATTTGAGCTAGTGGATGAGGGAAAAATACAAATAGTATTTTACTAGTAATTATACAATATAAAGTATTCGTCTTTAAAATCTTAAATTTAAAAAGTTCCATTTCGCACACCTCTCAGAAAAGTGGATAAATTATTGCTCTCAGTGGAACAACTCGTAAAAAACTACAACCGAAATTTAAAATTTCTATGATATATATATTATTTGTAATACTCATTGATAGCTCTGCCATTTCCATATGTGATGATTTGTAAAGATATATTAAAACTACCTAAGTATTTGAAAAATGCGGATTACAATATATTATTAGTACCAATCCAACTAAAATAAAGTTTTCTAATAATTTTCATTTTTTCCAATGGACGTTTCCATGACTTTACATTCCAGGACCAAAATTTCAAATTTTTATCATTAATACATTGTTGCAATATTCGTTTTAAATTTTAGAATTTTCAAAATTTTCGACCATTAGAAGGCGCAATTATAGATTTGGAAAATTCCGAAAGAGAGAATCATAATATTTCATCAATTCCTATCTAACTCGAAAAAGGAATTTTTCATTTATCTCTAAAAGTAAGCAATTATCTGATTAAAGGAAAAAAGTTGTTTTCCCAACCCCTCTGGGTTTTAAGGTTGGCAACGGAAACTTCGTGACCTTCAATATTCCATCACTAAAATTTCAAATTTCTAGCATAAATACATCGTTTGCAATATTCGTTTGAAATTTTGGAATTTTCAACTTTTTACCACCGTTAGAGGGCGTAATTATATCTTTAGAGAGGTAAGGAAAGTACGTATCGTAATATTTCATTAATACCTATCCAATAGAGAAAAACAAAAAGCATTTTTAATTTATCTCTGTAAACAAAAAAAAGTTCGATGTCGACAGAAAAAGCAAAACTATTATCTGGTTGTCAAAGAAAACGAGATAAAAATGTGCAATATTTCATAAAAGTTTCGTGTTTTCCAAATTTAGGGCTTTTAAAAGAAGAAATTAAAACTATCGGAAGATTTCGGAAAATGTGAATCGTATTGTCTTAGCACCTAAAATAAAAATTTGAGGGTTGCCCAAAACAGGTTTCTTTTGAGCCATTGGAAAACTTTTCTGGCGCCGTAGTTTCATTTTTTTACTTTATATATTTTAAAAGGTATGTTCCTATTGTTAAAAACAAAAAACTCTCTTCGAAGACATTAATGATCATTTTATTATTAGCACATCTATTGTATTATACACCTCATGCACCTAAAGTTTTAATTTAAAAAGTTCCTTTAAAAATTTCAACAATGAGTTTTTTGAGTTTTCAAAATATCTCCCTTTCCACAAAAGTATTTCCAAATGCACAGCTCCTACCTCAAAAGTACATCTCTCCTGTTAATCAATTTTGCACTTGATACCTATGATCATTATAAAACATTCACAGTTCGCCCGCCTCGAAAGCTTTGGATTACAAAAGAGCTTCTGAAAATGATCTCATTAAAAAATAAACACTTTAAGAATGTTATTAACCCTAATCACCCATACTCATGGGAGAACTATAAAACTTTCCGTAATCTGGTCAAAAGTAGTATTAAAAATACCATGCGTTTTTATTTTCTTAATCGACTTTCCGTTATTAATCCAAATAGTAATGAAATATTATGGATTTTTGATTCCATTACTGGTAGCTTAAGAAACCAAACCAAAATTAATAAGATCGTTTACAAAGACAACTCCTTCTATGAACCAAAAGACATTGCTAATGTTTTAAATAATGTATTCTGTAAATCCTGCACTTCTACAGAAAATTATGCAAATACAAATGAATCATTCCTACTCCAATAAATCATTTAATAATCTGGAAACTTTTAAGCTAAAATATATTACCGAAATCGAAGTTCTTAACCTTATAAATTCGCCAATAAACACGCGCAGTGTCAGACCAGATGAAATACCTGTCATTATTCTAAAACTTCTTTCCCCATTAATTTCTGCACCCCTTTGTGATCTAATTAATTGCCCATTTAACTCTAATGAATCCCAAGTTCCATGGAAAGAAGCCATCATCTCACCTATACCTAAAATTTCAAATCTTCTAACCCTCTGGACTATCGACCTATTTCAGTTACATGTGCATTAAGTAAAATTATCGACTTTTGTTGAAAATTTTAATATACTTTCGTACTGACAATTTGGATTTTGGAAAAATCGGTCAACTGCAACTCTCATGACACTTCTTGTTAATCAATGGAGATTGGCTTTAGATAGCAAAGTGAAAACAGTTGTGGGACAGGTTTCCCTTGACATCTCAAAAACATTTGATTCAATTGAACACAAACTTATCTTGCAAAAACTCGGCTATAATTTTAATCTATCGCCCTCAGTTCTCTCCTGGTTTAAAAATTATCTCAACGACCGTGTGATCCGAACTAAATTAAGCACTAATGCTTTCTATACAGCTCTTAAAATTAATCGGGGAGTACCTCAAAGAACCATTCTTAGCCCACTTCTCTTTAACCTTTTTTTAATGATCTTCCAGAATTCTCCATCAACTGCAATATTTTTATATATGCAGACGATTGTCTTCTTTCTTTAACCTCAAGTTCTTTCACTTCTCTATAACGAGAAATAGAAAATAATATTCATGATGTACTTTATTGCTATACTGAAAATCGATTCACTGTGAATATCAAGAAAACCAATATTGTTTTTCTTTCAACTTCAAATTTTCCTCCGCATGACACAAACATTAAAATTAATAACACCTATTTTACAATTTCCACTTGCATGAAGTAATAAAATGTTTTCTACTCCCAAGATTTTCAAAGCTAAGAATGGGGAAATTTCTTTTTTGCCTTTCAAGCAACCTCAACTTGGAACTCTTTACCGAAAGATATCACTTTTTTAAATTCTAAAACAAAATTCAAAAATTATATTACTCCACTCCTATTAGCATATTGAAATGTTTGACCAACAAATCTCCTCACTCCTATTCCCACTCCCCATATTTGCTCTTTGTCTGGATTATCCGCAATCCCCCCCCCCCTGTTCATTCACTTAATATTACTCTCTATTGTCTTAAAACTTCCTTTTCTTCCCCCTAAATTTACTATATTTTTTTATCATTTTTCATATTATATGTTTGTCTTTGTCTATGCAACTTTTCATTTTGTTTATATGTATCAAATAATTATGTTATTCCTGTAAATATGTTTGTACTTTGTACTATCCTCAATATTTCTTTTTAATTTCTCAAATGCACTGGTGCATCAAACCACTTGAACGTTTATATTAATATCCAAAATTACCTGTACCTTGGCTTTACTGTAACTCCCTGCATGGAAGAAATTATTATTATTATTATTATTATTATTATTATTATTATATTATTACAGTTTTGACTCATATGTAAAGTTATATTAATGAATAATTGTTCTTTATAAAGTTATGTTATACAGAGAGAGGTACTAAGCTTGTATACATCACATCTGATATTAATTTGAACATGAATCTTATAAAAAATATCAAATTATTAAAATTTAAGTAAATTATGAATTTAAACTACAAGTTACTTAAGACACCCTTGTACGTCAATTAAGCACTTATGATTTAATAAGTATTTAAGAATATAAGAGTTCTCCGAGTCTTTCAATAGCCCGCAAAAGAGAGAAATATTGTTTTTCTACCATATCTTTAACGAGCCGATCATAATATGTTGTATATTAAATGAAATGTCATGATCTGGGAATGTCAGGGAGTTATTAATCATTAAATCCCTTTGTTTTTCTCAAAAAGGGGAAGAAAAAAAAAGGTGAAGGGGGGATAGCTTATTATGGTTTGTTCACTCTATCTGCCCAACACCAGGAGAGATCATAACCAATTATATACGAAATCTTATGACGTGAAAAATGTCTTAATCCAGTGGTACCTAGAGTTATCGGCAGATCTCTGGGAGTCCGCAAACTTTTATAGCATGTGTACGTATTTTATTTTTATTTAACAATATCAAAACATTTTGGAGGTACCTAACACTATTGATATGCTTGGGGCCTCGTTTACTCACTGAAAATTAGGTCCACTATATTCATCGGCTAAAGATGGCGATCCAAATCCGACGATTAAAGATTAAGAATTGTCATAAGCAAAAAAAACATAAACCCCCTTCAAAAAGGAGAAAGTTTGTGAATAGTTGTTCCTTATTAGACTTATTTGAGAAAAATTCGCTACTCCATATGGAAATATTTGTTATGCTTGTAATAAGGACATAACAGGGGGTGGAGTTGGGGATTAGGACCCCTCTTTCCCCCAAAAAAATTCCTTTTTCTCATTACTAATTTTCAGACTTGTCTACCACCTCTGAAATCCAGAACATGTGTTTCTGCATAATTTTATTTTAGCTCCATATGTCCGACACTAAAAACAGGTTATAAAAAGTATAAAATTTTATTCCATATATAATATTTAGTAATTGGGAAACCCTACTCAAGTGTTATTCTCGGACCCTCACCCCCGTAAACTAAATCATGGGTACGAGCCTGGTTTGTAAGTTATCTTCTACTTACCAGAACGAAGTCTTTGAACCAATTTACTTTTGAAGTCAAGGTAATAAGACATGTCAGACACTTCGCGTAGCTCTTTCCAGTAACGCCATGCCCATTGTGGAATTGTCAGATTGTGGAAATTCTGTAGAATATAAATAAGGCCAAGTTTTAATACATGAAAAGTTACTTCCTCATTATCACTATTTTTCACAGAAGTGAAATGTAAATTGTTTTTTGTGGAAATAATTACCATATTTTTATTAACTTAATTACGTAAAAACTCCATAAATATCTTTATGGACAATGTCGAGTATAGTAGAGCACCTGTGTTCCAGTTTCGTTACTTTATCTAGCCTGATCTAACTTCAGCTATGTAAATGCTAAATCAATATCTTTATGGATAATAAAATGAGTTCGGCCTCAATTTTTTTAGGCCAAACTATTTCGATATCTACTGAAATCGAGCCCAGTTGAGGAAACTGTAAAACACATGTGCAGAAATGCATGCCACTAACGTTAGTTTCAGCTCTTGATAATAAATGCTCTTACAAACTTTAAAATAATTATAATTATTTGAAGATTAGCTCAAAATCACAGTGCTATTTAAAAATGAAAATATGGAAATAAGTCATATGAAACTGAAAATTCTTGAGTTCATTATTTTTAACACTAAGGATGATTTATCAGTGAAAGAGAGAATTTATGAAAAAACAATCGAAAGTTTATTAATTTTAATCGTTAAACGTTGATTAAAAGGTTGAAATCATAATAAAAATAGTTTATTTTACCTTTTTGCTTAAAATTTTCTAAATACCACTATGAATAATATCGAGTACAATAGAACAGTTTGTGTTACGATTTCGTTGTCTGATCTAACCTACATACTTCAACGGGCGATATCGAATGCAGTAGAAGAGCTGTATTCCAAATTCGTTTTCCAATCTTCGCTGCGTAAAAAACTTCCAACATACCTCTATGGACAAAGTCGTATACAATATAGCAGCTGTATTCCAATTTCGTATCTTCCATCCGCTGTGGCTGGACCAATAATCGAACAAAACCTACGAAAAGTAATATCCTGTTTCAACATCTTGTTACATAAAGTCTTTGAAGATAAATTCTTAATTCAAGTTTATATTATCCTGAAATAAACATGGATCGTCATTAATATGCAAAAGAGAGAATACGATGTACTGTGACAGCCGATCTCGTAGCTCAATTATAGGAATAATTGATGTTATTAGGAAATTGTAGTTTTATACCCTACCTGTCTGAATATCAGATTTTTGTTAACACTCTAAGAAAATCTGTTGTCAAAAAATAGTACAGTTTTGTTGTACTCTTTTTGATTTTGCAAAATCATCAGAGGAACAATTTATGAATATAATTATACCTTGGTAGGAGAAAAAGACATAAATTCAAGGACTTACTTTTTCAACATGCTCAGAATAAAGAATCTGTCCTCTTTGGATAGTTTATTTTTATTTCTTAAGAGGAATACTATATTTGAATATAATTATCTTGCTTTCCAATGGACAAAGTGGTCAGGTCACCAGACCCAAGGTTTAGAACACTTGGTCAGCTGTTAGTACTAACTACTAAACTACTGCACTAGACAGCTGTTAGTAGTTGATGAGATCCCATCACAGGAGAAATCGGCATGTACAGGTGCATAAGTATAGATCTCTTGCATATAGGTTCACGTTTTATTATAATAATGTTCATCGAAAGCATTGACATTTTCAAATCAACTTATAGTAGCCACACTTACGTTTGTAGTATGTATATGCAAGGTGGCTTTACTTACTTTAATATTAGGCTTACCTGTTATCAGAGAGCAGAGCTTGTCAACCTTTTTCACCTCGCGGGACATCAAGAGTAATGCATTTTAATAATTAAAATTTATTTGCTATTTATAACGTTGAATTACTCCCCTCTTAATTTATTCATATTTGCGGAACAACAACGTTTTGCATTACGCCAGTGCAGCCTTCGCTCAGTAGTAAAAATAACATATATAATATACAAATTATTGCTTTATATATATATATACTGGCGGAAATTGGAAAAAGAACCCCATGAACAATTGAAGCGTAATCTATGAGATTTATTTAGTAGAAACAACTTGTTGAGAAAGGACAGTGATCACACGTGTGAAGTGATTCAATGTTTATTTTACCTTTTAATGACTGTTAGGTTTTTACAGAAGGCACATTTTAATAAGGTGTTAAACTTCCTCGAGCAGCAATGCAATCGGTTGTACAAATCTGGATATCACGCTGGGGAATACCATTCCATGCGCTTTCAGCTATATAAAAAATTCAGCGATGGTTGATGCCTACCACTGTCCGCGAAAGATTGTTTTTCTGATCCAGTCCCAGACATGCTCGATTGAAGACAAGTCCGGAGAGCTTGCTGGCCAAGGGACTTGGTGCACTGCGTGAAGAGCATGTTGAGTTGCCTGTGCTGAGTGTGGGCGGGAGTTATCCAGCTGGAATATCGCATTTGGGATTACGCTCAAATATGGCAGGACGACTGGCTGTACGATGTCGTTGACGTACGTATTGCTATTCAGTGTATACAGTACAAACACCAGACAGGTACGAGAGTGATAGCTAATCGTTACCCACACCATGATGCCCGGCGTGGGCCCTGTGTGTTGCTGGCGGATGCACGATGGAAGAAGCCGCTCACCTTGTCGCCTTCGGACGTATAAACGATCATCAGACTTCCTAAGCAGAATCGGCTTTCATCACTGAAGACCACAGACTCGTTCTTGACACCACTGCAAACGTACTCGATTGTGACGAGGTGACAATGGCAACTGTGCCAGCGGCACGCATGACCGTAGTCTTGCTTCCAAGAGACGATTGCATCTCGTTCTTGTAGACACACTTGGTATGATAGAGGATCGAATTTGTGATGCTGTAGCCATCCGCTCTGCCACTGCCGCCCTCCTGATATGCCGATCCTCTCGTACGTCCATAACTCTGTATTGCCGGGAACCACGTCTGCAAGTGTGCGAATGCTCTTCTGACCATCGACGCCACCATCGTACAACTGCCGATACCTCTTGTTCAATGCAGTGTGCAATTTAATGAAAAAAACCAACCTGCTTCCCGAAGACCCATCATACGTCCTCGCTCAAACTCCACTAACTCAACAAATGTTGCATGCCTGCACCGTCCAGGCATGGTAGCTTCTTTAAAGAGCACTGAACAACACGACACAAGACGAATAACTTCTTTCTTCACGCCCTAGTCCTTAAATACGCATTGCGTACATATGCACGTTGTCGTCCTCGGTGATGTCATTATTTCACCCAATGACTTTTAATCTTGGAATACGGTTTCTGCTCCCCTTAACTATTAACATATTATACTATGATGTTCCTAAAGGAATTCCTTCTGGGTGTTCTTTTTTCAATTTCCGTCAGTGTATATATTTGTATCATTTGTCCTTAATTAATTAATATTTCGATACTTTTTCTTCATTAATTTTGAGGTTTTTTTTTTTACTCTAAATTTCAGATTACAGCTGCACATGACAGAGATTGAAAACTTCTGTCGTAAATCAGGAACAAAACAACCATTGGTGGGAAGCTCCAGGTCGCATGGACTGAAGGCGCCTATTTCGTATATTATGATAGGGCTCCATCTCGAATATTTTGCACCCATGATGACCTGGTTTCGTCATTGTCTTAAGTGATAAGTCGGTATTTTTTTTTGTGTGTAACTCTTTCCGTAATATTACTGCTTTCCTACCTGATATTGTTGTAGAAACTCCTGAGCTTCGGTAGAGTTCTTGTTCCGCTTCAATTCTGCCTCAATTTCAGGACAATCAGGAATTCCGAAATACTACAAGAGACAGAAAAACGGTTTTACTTAAGCGAACCGATGCAAGTGATCTTTGCAGCGTTTAATTTATACTATTAGAGAAGTTATACCTTAAGTCCAATGTCACTAAAATCACTGCAATGACCACTATCTGTGGCGAAGCAATGAAAGCAATCAGAAGTATAAAAGAAGCGATGTTTCCCTTAAACTATAAAATGGGAAAAATATTAAAAATATTAGTAATGACCCAATAAAACCCTATACATTTTATACAAAAAGATTCAAAAGTCAAAGTATTTTCCCAACTAAAGGTATCGAAAAATGAATTTTTTGGTATCATAAAATGAAGTTTAGGAAGTCGCTGACTTCATTTGTCCTAAAATAGTAAAAAAAAACAGAGAACGACATTTCGGTCCATTACAGCATTGCTTTTAAAAATTGCTTCTCTTATTCCACAAGCAACGCTGCTCCACTGCGACCTGAGATAGATATCGCAGAATGCTGGAAAATTTCATACTGTAGAATTTTAATAATTTTTTTCGAAAAACAGACTTAAGGACGTCAAATGCGACTCGAACATTCAATTCTCTATTGTAAGTTGCTGGGTATATGAATATACTCGATACTTTTACATGTAGCAAAATATGCTATAAGGGCATCAGTACAGACTTTCTAAACGTTTTCTACTTGGCCATAAACTGCAAAAGATTTGTAGAGTAAGAACAGAAGATTGGGTTGTTTTACCTCTGAGCGGCACTTTTTTGCACACCATGGGCTAAATGGCCAGGTCACATGGACCCCGAAGGCTCAGAGAAGGTTGGGGAAGGGGACCCACTGGAACAGCTGTTGGGAGACAGATGGTAGCCTCCCGTCAAGGCCATCCGGCGTGTTCTTTAACGTGCACAGGATAGGGCTCTTCCGCACACGGGGCCACGACTTAACGTTTCATCCGACGGACGGCGGCCTTTCCAAGCCCATCGGTGTCCCCTACTGACCGTGGGTAGGGCGGGGGAATTTTGCGGAGATAAATCTCAACGCTGACCCAGCTGGGACTCGAATCTGGGAACTACAGATTACGAGCCTGGCGCGCTACCGACTGAGCCACCCCCGCCCCAAGAACAGAAGGAATCATTGTACATAGTCCATATAAGATCATTCCATCTCTGCACGCTGACAGTTTTTTGAACTTTGGCTCTTTTCGCAGATCAGAGTTGAAGGCAAAAGCATAATGTGGCTAGAAATAGAAAATAACAAGAAAGACGAATCGCTTCAGGCGACTATGGAATGCTCCTTTCAAAGAGAATAAAGTTTGCCATTTTGCAGATTTAGAGCCTTCTAATGAATCATGCTAACAATTTGGGATATGGGGGGAAATTTTGGGATGATTTAAAAAATGTGAAAAATATTTTATACGTACAGTCGCTGAAAAAAGTATCCGAACACTATGGTTGATTACAGAATTCAGAAAAAATATCTGGCAAGGATTTTTTTTAGAAATTAGTGATCTGGCAACCTTCGCGTCACGTGATTACAGAATTGAGGAAAAATATCTGGAACGTGTGCAGTTACGTACACGTTCCAGTTTGCTGGACCTTCGTGTCACGTGACACGAAGGTTGCCAGATGACTAATTTCTGAAAAAATCAATGCCAGATATTTTTTCTGAATTTTGCAATCAACCATAGTGTTCGGATACTTTTTTGAGCGACTGTACACTTTGTTCAGTAAACCCAGAGTAGTTACTAATCTTTAGTGACCAGATTTTAACATTGGTAAAGCGGGACACCATGAGCGGTCACCATTGGTAAGCGGGACACCATATTTTATTCTTAGTTTATAAATTAAATTAATTTGATTGTTATAAAGTAACTATATTTTAAAAATTATTTTAATTTTAATCCTATGTTTCTTTCTAAATAATAACAATACTAACTTGTATTATTTTTCCTCTGAATTTGCCGTAACGTAAGTCGTAAGTGTCACTTACAAGGCCGGCGCTAGACGTTTTGCCGCCACTATAAAATATAAATAATACGAGTACTGTCTGCTAAATTCAAGAAAATTTATGTATTTATGAAATAAATAAGTAAATTACTTACCTAAATTATCTGAATAGCTGATTTGTTGACATCACTTGTTTAACTAGCACTAGCACGCAGTACGGTCATTGTTCATTAAGTCTAAACAATGGTGGTCGAATTCTAACAACTGATCAACAATGCGAACTTTGATAAGCAGTTCTCGATAATCAGTTCTCAACAATTATTTGTTATTATTAAAGTTTAACATTATAAAATTAACAAAAATAATATAAAACTCATATCCTGGCGAAATAACCACATGGCCGCCGAAAACCGTATATTCCCTTCCCGTTCTCCCGCCGTTCCCTAGCTTGTTGTGCATTCTTTCCAAAAATCGGGACTTTTTTAAAACGCCGCGGGACGCGGGACAAATTGTGAAAAATCGGGACTGTCCCGCCAAAAGCTGGACGTCTGGTCACTATATACTAATCACATTCCTGTTATCCGTGTAACAATCGATCCCAATGAGCCTGAATAATCGAGACTCGACAGTTTCGTTACTTGCTGCTCTAAACAAAAAGTAAATCGTTGTTACTTTACCTTGTTATCTTCTGCTGGGCTGTATTTAACGGGAATCGGCTGCCATTTGTAATCCTTCGAAATTTCCCAGTCTGGCGTGGGTGCATACAGCGACGCAAGAAAACTGAGAGCACTGGTCACACACAAGTTAGATGATGAACTTTGGGCATATACCTGCAAAAATAATGTGAGGGATGATTAAATGAAACAGTGACACCTTTTGGATTAAAAGTACATTAATTCGTCTCCTAACAGCTGTCCAGTGGGTCCATACTTTCATTTCGACCCATTGTGTACACAAAATTGTTGCTCCAGAGGAAAAATAATCCAACCCAACCTCGTCTAAATAAAAGTAGTATAAAAAAATATATACTCCCACAAGCAGCTGCTTGCCACAGAGGTCTGACAGGAGCCTGTCAGTTTATATGCCAAAATAGAAGGTCTGAGAGAATGGCAGGACCTCAGCAGAAAAACGATACATACATCCATGCCTTACCCGGGGCTCGAACCCAGGTCGCTTAGATCAGTAGTGAAGCGCGCTAACCACTCGGCCACGGGACGGCTATAAAGTAGTTTAATGATAATTAAAATATCAGCACTTTCACTTTTTATTTTAGTGTTTGCAAAATAGAACACTGCAATATTTTATTAAAAATACTAGTAATACCCACGCCAAATGTTTGGCGAAAAACGGATCGATAACCCTTCGGTAAGATCATTCACAGGTTTCCATCAACCAAAATTCCGCCAAAACATTTAGGGCCAAACGTATCTCTATCGCTAACATCATTCCCATACTACTTCACTCACAAGATAGGCGACGGCAGTGCCTTAGAGATCTCGGACACCTTTCGAGGGATCACTACCGACCCACGGCACCAACGAACCCCATCTGTCCCACCAAGAGAGTCAGAAGTAAGTGGAACCATCCCACGAAATTCGGGACCGATCGCTCAAATAACCGCGGAACCACGGGGAAACTGCCGATATCTGCCACCGATGACTTCATTATGTGTTTGTCCGCCTCGCGGAATTACCGCTATTATATTTAATATGACGATGATATTTTAAGTATTATTTAAACATATTTAAAGAAATGTGGAATATAACTACGCTATTTTAATAAATAATGTAAAGATATTAAATTTTGTTTGGTAGCGGTTGTAAGGAATTCTCTATAGCAGTGGTTCTCAAACTTCTATGCTTCACTTACCCCCTGGAAATGTGTATGTAACTAGCATACCCGTTATATAGATAGCTAAAACTATAGTTATAGTATAATAAATGTCAACTTGCGACTTTGTTACTAGATCTAGCGACTTTTGAGCTCTCACGGCGTACCACAATAAATTTTACCGCGTACCCCACGTTGAGAACTCCTACTCTATAGTTTTAGCGCCGAATCTACCGGTAGGAGTAACAAACACTTTAAGTTTTGATCGTGCTTGCAAGCCCCGATAAAAAGACACATCAGCGAGCACTATTAAAGTTCAGCGAGAAACGTGAGGCTCTCGAGGGACAGATTGCATAATCTTGCCTTACACTCTCTTAGTGAAGGGATTATGAATGGAGGAAGTTAAGTGGCGGGGGGGGGGGGGGGGTAGAGAATAGACATTTTCCAACATCAAAGTCAAATTTCGTAATCTCCAAAAAAAAAATTGATACTTATTTTTACTTTCCTTTTATCAAGTTCTTTTATATCTTACGAAAACTAAATGGGGAATGGTCCCATAGTAATTTCCTCTAGAATGTTGGCCATGCGAATTCGTCTGTATTTATGTACAAGCTTATCAAAAATTATTTCTTAATTTAATAACAGCATTTTTTTTATTGTATCAATTCATCTAGACTCTTATCTGCTGTTGTTGAAGCAATTGTATTTTCCACAAGCTTTAATTGACTAAGCTTCCTTTTATTTGCAATTACTAAAAAACCATCAAAAATTTCAAGTTGTGCCGACCTGAACCTCGAGTTTTAAAATTAATTTTAATGTTATAGGCTTTCCTCATATGTACGAATTGGTTACGAATTATCGGTGGTATAATGAAGCCAATGTGACGCCCCGGTACTATGAGATGTTGGAAAGAAAGACTGACGGACAAAAATGAGTTATTAGTGAATTTAGGTTCAGTGATGCCTAAAACGTATTTTCGTTCACCAAAAATAAAAACAATACTTTCTCTATATCGTTCCAATGAGAAAGCAAAAAAGCTTCAGGGTACTATTTCTTCGTAGTACCGTCGCTCAAAAAAGTATCCAAACACTATAGTTGATTACAGAATTCAGAAAAATATCTGGCAACGATTTTTTTTAGAAATTAGTGATCTGGCAACCTTCGTGTCACGTGATTACAGAATTCAGGAAAAATATCTGAAGCGTGTACAGCAACTGTACACACTCCAGTTACCGTTCACAGCAAACTGGAGCGTGTGCAGTTACTGCACACGCTCCAGTTTGCTGTGAACGGTAACTGCACACGCTCAATATTTCCGTGAATGAGCCCACACGATCTAGTATCAAAATAATATGACCACCTACAGTCGTTCAAAAAAGTATCCAAACACTATAGTTGATTACAGAATTTAGCAAAAATATCTGGCAACGATTTTTTTTAGAAATTGGTGATCTGGCAACCTTCGTCTACATACACGAAGGTTGCCAGATCACTAATTTCTAAAAAAAATCGTTGCCAGATAATTTTTCTGAATTCCCCTAATCAACCATAGTGTTTGGATATTTTTTGAGCGACGGTACACGTGTGCGAACTCTGCATTCAAATAATGGATTCAAAGCTGAACAGATGGAAGCAGTGGTTTGTTAAAGAGTGGGGTTTTGAAAGTTGAAATACCCGTTCCCCCTGAGGGCTTTAATAACATATTTTCTAAAATAGTCTGAAAAAAATCAGAGATTTAAATAAGTTAAACCGTTCCTTCCTGTCCATTATCCTCGAACACACATGACAATCCCTTCTTCCATAAGAACTTTCCGGGCGATAAATAGGTGAATGATGCTTCTGTTCTCGGGAGCATTTGGTCTAGAGCTGACACTAGTCATATATATATACCCTCCCAGTTTGAAGACAATACGTACACATTAGGTTCTTTGCCTGTAAAAAGAAACATCTTGATTGGTCGCGTTTCAATTTTAAATTTTCAAGCTTTGTCTCGAAACAGAGACTTTTCGAATTAAACACCTCCGGCTCAGTATAGTTTCTGAATTGCAGTTTTTCTACGATTTTTCTCAATTCCCATTTCCCTTTGGATAAGAGAGGGGAGCTAGTGATCCCCCACCGCTGCGAAGTTCATAATTTCACGTAATCTCTTCTGCACACTGAAGTACGTGTCGTAACCTTTTGAAGAGCTTTGCAACCCCATTGGATTAATTTTAAACTATTGTTGTAGCAAGACTGTGACCTCATCTAGTGTTCAAGACATCGTGACTGGACACCAAATGTCTGACGAAACAAGACATTAAGCTGTGAAACACGATGAAGAGAACAGCATAGTTGTGTCTCTGGCGGATTTTCGATATCGTGCTTTCTGTGTTGAATCTCCCGATCAATGAAGATCCAGGGTTGGGTTGGGTTGTTTTACCTCTGAGCGGCACTTTTTTGCACACCATGGGCTAAATGGCCAGGTCACATGGACCCCGAAGGCTCAGAGAAGGTTGGGGGAGGGGACCCACTGGAACAGCTGTTGGGAGACAGATGGTAGCCTCCCGTCAAGGCCATCCAGCGTGTTCTTTAACGTGCACAGGGTATGGCTCTCCCACACAAGGGGCCACGGCTTAACGTCCCATCCGACGGACGGCGGCCTTTCCAAGCCCATCGGTGTCCCCTACTGACCGTGGGCAGGGCGGGGAATTGAAGATCCAGGATGCTTTTATTTATCATCTCAGCGACTCTTCTCCTGTCACAATGAGTGATTAGAAATAGGAACTCATGATCCTCCTTTTGTTAACAGATCAATGACATTTTGCAGACTCCGACGAATTTACGGGAGAAATTACATTTTCATTTCTCTCCGGATGTTTCGGTCCCCATCATTTTGACAATTATGTTCAATTTTATTCAATTGAGTACCGACATATAATTAATGAAACATATCATTAAATAATATTAATAAGTAATAATAATTCTGTTTTTGCAGTATATTCGTCTGTAGATTATTTCCTTTTTATTCTTGATTTATTAAATATAAAAACTTTTTTTTTCATAATCTCTAAGGATCAGTCAACACAATATGCAATATTCAAATCATCACTTGCCTCCTTTAATAATTAGTCAACACCATCTGCAGTTCCTTCTAATGATTAGTCAGCACACTTTTCAGTTCCTCTTAATGATTAGCAAATGCAATCCCGGTTCCTCCTAATGATCGTTCAACATAATCTTCGATTCCTCCTAATGATTACTGAACACCACCAACCGTCCTTCTTAAAGAGTAGCCAACACAATTTACAGTATCCAAACCAGTCGCTGCTTCCTTCTGATGATAAATCAACATATTAAAAATCTTTTCTATTATTTAGGATTTTTAATATAAATTTTAAATATAATATTTTAACTAAGAATTCTTATTACACGAATGGCTTATAAACAGTGTACGAAACACAAAAGGCATAAATTAATGCTCATAGATCTAGCTCCATTGTTTATTATCTTAGAAACATTTTTGAACTTCTTCCTCTCATAGATATCAAGTTCCCTTCTTAGCTTCCCAAATATGAAGTCCCATTTCCGAGCCCTCCTAATTATCAAGTTTTGTGTTTGAGTCCTCCTCCAAATAATTTAAACTGCTACGCCACTGATCTTGTCGTAATTAATGGACAGCATATCCCTGTTTGAGTGTATTATCCTTTTAAAACCCATAATGGCCTGAAATGACCGAAATTTGAAATGAGTTGGGCTGGTTTTACCTCTGAGCTGCATTTTTTTTTTGCAGGCAATGGGCTAAATGGCCAGGTCACAAGGACGCCGAAGGCTCATAGAAGTATTTGGGGAGGGACCCACTAAAAAAAGCAGCTGTTAGGAAACAGGTGGTAGCCTCCTGTGAAGGCCTTCCAGCATGTTCTTTAACGTGCACAGGGTATTGCTCTCTCGCATCCGGAACCTCCCATCCGGGCGGATGGCTGCCTTTCCTCCATGGGGCTTAACCTCCCATCCGACGGATGGCTGCCTTTCCAATCCCTGAAATTTGAAATGAACTAGTCCAAATAATGTTATTTCTTTGTATTTACTGCCCTTTACCCTATTCTAGATTTCTTGGTCTTTAAAGGATTAAATTGTATCGTAGTGCAGCAAATGTATGGCGCAATGCAAATGTAAAACACAAAATATCTGAGCGAATATTAAGTTCACTCTTATAAAAAAGAACCCAAATAAAGAAATCTGTGTTACTTACCTCTGAAGGATTTGATGTAATGAATTTGCTGTAATGGGCACGGAGATAACTTCCAAGAGCATAGCATTGATATTTACCTAGCTATATTGAAAAATAAAGCAAAAATATTTTTAAAATAACGATTTCCATCTTCTGATATAAAAATAATTTTCAGTTGCAAAAAAAAATATGTGGAAAAAAAAAAGGAGGAAATATTTCAATTATTTAAACACCAGTGAAATTCGACAAATATACACTTCTACAAAAAAATTTGTTTTGCTTATCAAAAGTTCCTCGTGTTCGATATAGAAATTATCTCTTTTCTCAAGGGATCGATATTATCTAGCTGACAGGAAGACCAACTTTTCTTTTATTTACCATCTGCATAAACTCCTCTGTCAATTGATCTATGGTAGGTAAGATCCTCAGAGAACTCAAATATACCGGTGAACATTGCTTTATATACAGAGAACTTGCTATGCATTCTCTCCAATATAATACATAGCTTAAATATATCGCTTTCAAGGCCTGATCTAGAGATGCCAAGGCAATCTAGGGATGTCTAGCCATCCTTAAATCCGGATACCCATTCTCCCTAAATTTTGAAAAGCGAAAAGGAGGTGAAACAATATACTGAAAATATATGGTATACAGTATACATGCTGCCATAGCTATATTCCAATTCGATTTATGCACTTTCATTTTAACATCATTTAGAGTGAATGATCTTGTGATAATGGAAGAAGATCACATACATAAGAGAGGAATCTGAGTCTAGCCCTGATAAAATGGAGCTGGTGGAGACTATTAGAAACTTATCGACGAAGGAACACCTGGGCGACATAGAAGCGATCCTTGATGAAAAAGATACAAATTGTCAGAGATGCGCCAAAGTCGTGAGAAAGGCAAATCATGTTCTTTAACTGTTATAAAAGATTTTCTGTTCAGAAAAGGAGAGTATTACTCAATTCTCCATTGCTCAATTATTAGAGAAGCCTGCATCTCATCTGAAACCTTCAACACCAAGTGGGGAATTTGCTAAACATCAAGAGAAGAATCTGCTAAACATCACACAGCTTAAAGAAACTTTCAACATCAAGAGAAGAATCTGCTAAACATCACACAGCCTAAAGAAATTTTCAACATCAAGAGAAGAATATGCTAAACATCAAACAGCCTAAAGAAACTTTCAACATCAAGAGAAGAATCTGCTAAACATCAAATAGCCTAAGGAAACTTTCAACATCAAGAGAAGAATCTGCTAAACATCACACAGCCTAAAGAAACTTTCAACATCAAGAGAAGAATCTGCTAAACATCACACACCCTAAAGAAACTTTCAACATCAAGAGAAGAATCTGCTAAACATCACACAGCCTAAAGAAACTTTCAACATCAAGAGAAGAATCTGCTAAACATCAAACAGCCTAAGGAAACTTTCAACATCAAGAGAAGAATCTGTTAAACATCACACAGCCTAAAGAAACTTTCAACATCAAGAGAAGAATCTGCTAAACATCAAATAGCCTAAAGAAACTTTCAACATCAAGAGAAGAATCTGCTAAACATCACACAGCCTAATGAAACTTTCAACATCAAGAGAAGAATCTGCTAAACATCAAACAGCATAAGGAAACTTTCAACATCAAGAGAAGAATCTGCTAAACATCACACAGCCTAAAGAAACTTTCAACATCAAGAGAAGAATCTGTTAAACATCAAACAGCCTAATGAAACTTTCAACATCAAGAGAAGAATCTGCTAAACATCAAACAGCCTAAGGAAACTTTCAACATCAAGAGAAGAATCTACTAAACATTATACAGCCTAAAGAAACTTTCAACATCAAGAGAAGAATCTGCTTAACATCAAACAGCCTAATGAAATTTTCAACATCAAGAGAAGAATCTGCTAAACATCACACAGCCTAAAGAAACTTTCAACATCAAGAGAAAAATCTGATAAACATCACACAGCCTAAAGAAACTTCCAACATCAAAAGGGGAATCTGCTAAACATCAAACAGCCTAATGAAACTTTCAACATCAAGAGAAGAATCTGCTAAACATCACACAGCCTAAAGAAACTTCCAACATCAAAAGGGGAATCTGCTGAACATCACATAGTTTAAAGAAACTTTCAACATCAAGAGGAGAATCTGCTAAACATTACACAGCCTAAAGAAACTTCCAACATCAAAAGGGGAATCTGCTGAATATCAAACAGCCTAAAGAAACTTTCAACATCAAGAGGGGATCTGCCAAATAAACAGCCTAAAAGAACATCCAATTCAAGTCTTGCCTTTAAATTTTCATGCATTTTTTCATTCATGTGTTATTTACCATGAACATCAATTAATATATTAATTGTTTGAAAATGATGAACAAATAATCATTACTTTGCAATTTAGAGGTATAATTTTCCTTAGAATTTTTTAAGGTACAAGCATCTTGAGGAAAAAATTACTTTCGATATGTGCCACAACTTTAGGAAGGCATATGTGACGTAAATCAAGCGTCACTTAATACAGGTGACAATGTGTTTTAGAAAAAATAATATATCTAAAAGACCACTAGAACGAGAGACAAAAAGCACGCATTTTAGTATCTGGAGAGAACAATTTTTGAAAAGAACATGAACGACATTCTAATCCGTTCTGGTTTTATTTAGTCAGTTGCCTTACCCCTTCCGATTTAATTTTTTTTTGGATCAGCGCATGGTTGTGTTCAAGAATCGATAATAAAACTGAAGAATATAAATGCTATCATTTATTCTTTATTTATACAAACCTGTGTAAGCTTTCCCATTCCTTCAGGCCAAGAAGTAGCTGGATTACCCGTCGGGTACAGATCAATTGGTGTGTGACTGCCATGCCGAAATATCTAAAAGAATCAAAAGAAAACTTAACTTTATTTCAATACAAGATTAAAATTGTTATTTCAACACTGTTCATTAATATAAGGTCATCATCAATCCTATCCAGGAATTATTTATTAACCAAAAATCATGTGTTTGTTAAAAAAAAACACATCATTAAGTATTCACATTTGCCTATCCACCTGTCATACAACTTCATTTTTTTAAAATGTTAACTACACTGAAGGAACAAGCGAGGTTTTCTTTGGTGATGAGTACAGAAGATGTGAAATTTGAGCTATCCAATTTCAATATCATTTTTCACTATACAGAGTGTTTCCAAAAGGTCTAGTCAAACTTTGGAAACGTGTTCTACTGCACATATAGTGATGAAAAAGATTCCTATGAACATTCGCCAGAAATGCTTCCTTTCCGAGTTACGGCACATTCTGAAAGTGCAAGTAAAAAAAGCCTGTCAAAAGGTACGATGCTAGGTAAATTTGCGTTATTAGCATGTCTGACACATTGCCATCGAGGAGCGTAGAGGCCATAGAGTCCAAAGGGCAGGATACTTACGATGGAGATCACCCAGGAGTGGTGGGATTTTACCCAACATTTGCAATCATCTGCTATTTGACAGGCTTTCTTACTTGCACTCTCAAAATGTGCTGTAACTCGGAAGGGAAGAGTTTCTTGCCCGATGTTCATGAGAAATGTTTTCAACACTATGCGCAGTACAACATGTTCCCAAAGTTTGACTAGACCTTTTGGAAACACCCTGCAAAATGAGTTGAATAAAATATTCCTACAAGAGAGTCAACCATAACCCTATCACCATCTTTGGGATGAAATGGAACGTTTGATCGGGGAAAGACCAGTACGCCCAACTTCCAACATCAGCTGGTGACGACTTTGCAAGAGGAGGGGCAAAATATTCCTGCAGCCTGATACAAAACACTTTCAATAAAAAGTATGCCTTGAAAGATCGCAGTTTGAGTCAGGGCCAAAGATAGGCTCACAGGTTATTACGATTACCAACAAGCGCCTATTTTATAAAAAAAAAAAACTCACTACTCCAGTAGGAGCAGAATGACAGCGTAACTCCTCCTTTGCTCAAAAAGGTCCTTCCCAAATCAAAATGGTATTTTAAGGTTAGTTGACAGAATGATTAGCGTGCTTGGCAACTAAGGGACCTGGGTTTGAACCCTAGATAAGTTACGTATGTTTCCGTGTTGTCTTTCTGCTGAGGTCTTGTCTTCCTCAAAGATTCTCTCTCTGGCATATTATACTGACAGATTTATGTCAGACCCCTGTGACAAGCGGCCCGCTTACGGGGTTATTTTTTTTTTTCTTAAATGTATTACCTGATATTTACACATCACGTAAGAATTGTAGCCACCACAGAGCACTACTAAAAAAATTTCAGATCACAGTTGCGCCAAGTAGCTAAAAGGTTATTCTACTTTTTTTTAAACAAACGTATAATATCCGTATAGTGTAACAATTTCGAGTGATATTTTATTGGCTTAGATATATATTTTAAAATTGTTTTGATGCTATATGTGAATTCTCCTAAAAGCCTAATAATGAAAAACGGATTGGGAACTACTATTTTACATTAATATAATTTGCATATAAGAAAATAGAAATGTGTCCATCCAAAATGCAGTACAGACATTTTTTTAACAGATATTAGGAAACTTTATCTGCGATCTTTTACTAATAAAAGTCCAGCAGAAAATTAAAAAAAAAATCATTTGGTACTTACCATTTGCACCAATTCGAGTTCATTGCTGTCGCAGGCTCCTACGAGGTAGTTGCTGATTAACATAAAGGTAAAACAAAAGTGAGAAAACAGTTGAAAATCCATCTTTAGAGTCGGGTACTGACTTTGAGATGCGATGACTGTACAGCATCCGTTGGTGAAAAACGGATGGAATCCACGCTGTAACAAAATCAACAGTTGGAGAAGCTGAAGCCCACTCAGCGACAGCACTCGAAACGAGCAGTTTTATGCTGAGTGTAGTTGCGGTTCCTGATGTTATGCGGAAAGGTCACATGATGGATAGATCACGTAAATCTGCATTTGATGAAACGCTCTCTGTCTGTGACGAAGACGATATGATCTTTTGTAAGGCCAAGATTTAAAAAGAATTTCATTCAGCAAATAATAAATCTCTTCCTCTCCGAAGGAATCCATCGTTTGAGAAACTTCTCTCTCTTCATGACAATAGTTCAGAAGATAAATCGTAGATCAGAAGACGACACTGATGCACCTGCTCATCGCTTAGCGTCGTCATGCCAATGCTCCTTGAAAGAAGCGTTCGGCACCATCAGTCGTTTCTTATGTCCTACTTGGTCACAGAGAATGAACCAGAAAAGGCTGCAACATTCCGATCCATCATCACTGTGGAGAAGATATTCCATGTTGTTACTACTCAAGCGTAAAATGTTGAGGGAAAAACCGTTTCTTACTTTGAGTTAATGTTGTCTGATTTAATAAATGTCTGAATGGTATGCATTTTTTTTTATCTTAGGGAATTTTATTCTTACCATTCAATGAGATGGACAAGAGCCTTGAGATTATTTTCGATGCATTTTACAAGCCTTCCAGTGATTTGGTGAGTAATGTCTTAGCCCAGTGGTTCTCAACCTTTTATGCTTCACGTACCCCCTGGAAATGTGTATGTAACTGGCGTACCCCTTATATACATAGATAGATAAAACTATAGTTATAGTGTAGCAATGGTTATTTTGAAGTTGTTAGTAGATCTAGCGACTTTTGAGCTCTCACGGCGTACCCCAAAACATTTTATCGCCTACCCCACGTTGAGAACCCCTACCTTAGACTGTAGTTCAGAAAACTAAGGTTCCTAGATTAATTCAAAAAATTAGGATTCTTAGAATGTGGTTGGAAGACAAAGTTTCCAAACCGTAGCTCAGAATATCACGTTATAGTCATAAGCAAAATATGGATGTCTGAAATAATTTGGTTGCCCTGAGTAGGACTCGAACCAATGTCTCCTAGGTGTCAAAACCGCAAGACCACAGGACATTTTCCTGTTATACTTTATTAATGGATATTTGTGTTGTCCAATGGCACTGACTGTTCTAGATTGAAATCTGAGCTTGTGAGACAAAAGGCTACCGAAACAATTCTGCGTGAGACATAACAGTCTTTCACAAATTACTCAACAACTATAACCCTCTGTCTCTTGAGTAACATCATAATACTTATTAAATGAGACACTTATTTCTTCATGTATTTATATGCTATACTTATTTATCTTATTAATGCTACACTCATTTATCTTATTAATGCTACACTCATTTCTTTAATTTAGTAGACCCGCTTCCCTACTCTATTACGTAATATTTTCCTTTTTTTTTAAATCTTAAATTTGTGTACGTAAATTGCAAACAAGTAAGTGTTGCGGAGTAATATTATAATAAATAGTTAATTATAAATCAGAAATAATATAATGAATTAGTAGTTTTTTGCCACCAGAAAATGAAAAAAAACTGCTAAATTGCGAAATTGCCCTCTCTTTCTCCTAAGTAATGCAACGTAATATTTTGAGGCGTTAATTTACAGACAATACCATAATTTTGTTTATTTTTAGTGCGAAATGGCTCTGCTAATGATTTCATGTATCTTAAAATTTAAATTAATTAAAGAAAATTGAAGAAGTTAAGCATTTTGGCAAGTTTTCTTTACGCAAAACTCATTTTGAGTTTCCAATACGTGTACGTCTCATTCTGTTTGTGAAAATTCTACCGATTTCTCCACAATCCTTGCTTTCTGGTTGTCAAAAATGAAGCACGGCAAATGCTATGTAAGCGTTTTCTATATTTGTTGCTCCAGGCTAAATGCGCAAGTGCACAGGAAAGACTCTTTTCCTACAAATACACGAATTGCATTCAGCAGATAAACTTTAGCCCCGAACCTAGTGCTGTGAAATTGGACCCTCATTTGAGGTTCAACTTCCACGCTAAATTCCCAATTAACAGAAGAGGAAAAAATGTTATCAGATAAGGAGGAGGCACCAAATGCTTCCTAGAAGATGAGAGAGGAGCAGCAACATCTCTTTCGCTTTACGTATTAATTGATATTTTCTTCCAGTCACATTACGGTACGAATGGAATTAGAGAGACTTAAAATAGACTTTCCATGCTTTTAGCAGCGCTTTTCTCGAACAAAATTAGAACTTCTCGGTATCTGTCAACATAAAATCTGTTGCATATCAGACATTGTCAATAATAATGTTTTCAATTAATTGCCGTTTAGTACATTATCTAGTGATGATGCACAGAACCGGCCAGGTCTAGCACCTAATGTCCGACCCCGCCTTCTCGTGGTGCAGGCCGTTAGTACCTTTCAAAAGAGATATTCTCTTTTGGAAGGGAACGGAAGGGAAGGCTGCCAGTTCAGTATGGCCTACTGATCTGGTCATCTATGGCCACTTTTTTCTTTTTTTTCAACCCTGCTGAGGAGTTGTCAACTTCACAGGTCCTGGTGCTGACCATTTATACCTACTAGACTGGACTTGTTTATGGATTTGAGCTTAATTATTGATCCTGGACTTGCTGCACTGGTGGGCCTCTGTTGAGGGAGAGTCTGCCGCTGTGTTTTCTGTTTGCTTCTGGGTTGCCAGCTCTAAGTGAACAGAGGCATGGGATACCTTATATCAGCTGGTGGATAATCCTAATCAGAGGCCATCGCAGGTACCTGAACCTTACTTAGCTAGTTGGGCATCGTCAAGCCTAAACTGAAGTAATGTGTCTCAGGCAGGCCATATGGCTCTTGAAAAAGTTCACTTGAAAAGGTGGTGCCTGAAGTTCCTACCAGCATCGATGACTTCAGCCTTTAGCGGAGGAGGAACAGGTCTTTGCCCCATGCCTGCGATCAGGGGGCTGTTTGATATTGTTGGCCCTACCAATCTCAATAAAAATAATTTCTTTAAAAATCCTACTAATCATTTTCTCTCTGCAGGAACGTGGAACGTGAGGACATTACATGGAGATTATTCTCTTGATGTCCTCATGCAGGAATTCCAGCGCTATAACCTAGATATTCTAGGCTTGCAAGAGACCAGATGGACAGGTAAAGGTGAGATACTTAAAAATAACTTTAAATTTCTCTTTACAGGGAGGGAGGATGGAAAGCATCACCAAGGCGTGGGTCTGCTGCTCAGCAGACATGCTAGTGATGCTCTTCTAGGATATGAGTGCATTAATGAAAGGTTTCTTACAGCAAAATTTCAAACAAGCATTAAAGACTTGAATGTTATCTGCTGTTATGCCCCCACTGAGGATGCTGATGAGGATGAGAAGGATAGGTTTTACGGACAACTTCAGGTTATTTTGAATTCTGTCAAGAAAGGAGATATTACCCTTGTTCTTGGTGACTTCAATGCCAAAGTTGGTACTGACTCTGATCTTTGGGGAGGGGTGATAGGCCCTTTTGGTATTGGTAGCTGCGATGGCAATGGGCAACGTCTCCTACAGGTAAGTAAACTCAATGGTTTCAGAATAACTAACACATATTACAAACACTGCGACATACATAAATACACATGGGTTTCACCTGATGGGCTGCATAGGAATATGATTGATTATATATTAATTAACACCAAATGGGCTAGTTCTGTTAGAAATACCAGGGCATATAGGGGAGCTGAAATTGGATCTGACCATTACCTTGTTAAAAGTGTCTTGCAACTTAAACTTAAAAAGTGTTGTGCTAAATTTAAAAAATTTACCTTTAACATGTCAAGCTCTGAAAGACCCAGTTATAGCTAAAGCTTACCATGATAGGTTACTTAGTCATTATGACAGTCATGGTTTGCTTAATACTGAAATTGAGGAAGAATGGGACCATTTTAAACAGGCTTTTTTGGAAACTAACAGTACTCTTTTAGGAAAAAAGGAGCAGAGGAGACAGAATTATTTAAGTGATAAGGCACTTGAGCTTATTTCAGAAAGAAGGAACTGCAGGAATGTCCTTAATCAGTACCCTACTAGTCCTAATAGAAAGGATTACAGAGAGCTTAATAAACATGTAAAGGATCAGTTAGCTACTGATAAGAATCGTTGGCATGATGGCTTGGCTGACAAAGCTGAGGAAGCAGTTAGGCAGCACAACAGCAGAGATCTGCACCAGATAGTTAATGTTTTGTGTGGTAGAAAACGGACAGGTATACAAGGATTGCAGGATAAACAAGGTAAGGTTATAGAAGGTGAGGATTCTGTCATGGCAAGGTGGGCTGAGCATTTCAGTGATGTTCTAAACAATGTAGTTAGTTCTACTCCTATTATTTGCAATGATGATAGATGCATTGGTGGCTTTAATGTTGGCCCTATAACACAGTCTGAAGCTATTTTGGCTATTTCTAAACTTAGACTTCATAAATCCCCAGGGGTAGATGAAATTACTACTGAAATGCTTAGAGCTGGGAATGTTTCGGTTACCACTTAGATGACTGAAATTTTGAATGTCTTTTATGATAAAGGCATGGTTCCTAAGGATTTTACAAGAGCTATTGTTATACATATATAAACATTTTGGCCTTAAATGGGCTGGAGATACGAAAATTTCTGATTTAGATTATGCTGATGATTTAGCCCTTTTGGCAAATGATGTTGATGAGGTGAACTCTTTCGTTCGAGCTGTTGATGAGACTGGTAGTACAGTAAATATATAAATAAATAAATACCCCCTCAAGCAGCTGCTTGTCACAGAGGTCTGACAGGAGCCTGTCAGTTTATATGCCACAGTAGAAGATCTGAGAGGATGGCAGGACCTCAGCAGAAAAACGACACATACATCCATGCCTTACCCGGGACTCGAACCCAGGTCCCTTAGATCAGTAGCCAAGCGCGCTAACCACTCGGCCACGGGACGGCAGGTAGTATAGTAGGTTTGGTTATAAACAGAGAGAAAACTAAAGTGATGAAAATGGTCAGGCAGGTTGTGATTCAGTTCATCTGAATGGTTGCAGTCTTGAGCAGGTGTCACAGTTTAATTATCTTGGGAGCTATGTACCAGATAATGGTGATATGATGCGGCATGAGATTAACAGACGGATAGGGATTGCTGCCGGGACTTTTAAGAATCTATGGAGATTGTGGAGAAATAGGCGTATATACCTAAAGACTAAAATTTAACTGTATAATAGTTTGATTCTTTCTAGGCTTAGTTATGGTAGTGAAACTTGGACGCTGTGTAAACAAGATAACAGGAAACTAGATGCTTTTGATTCTACATGCTTACGTAGTATATTGGGTATTAGGTGGTTCAACTTTGTAACTAATGATGAGGTTAGGCAAAGGAGTCTGCAATCTCCTTTAAGCAGCATATTGTGCAGAGAGAGACTCCGCTGGTTTGGCCATGTTGCCCTTATGGGTAATTATAGATTGGCGAATAGGGTTATGAACAGTGTGCCTAAGAGGCCTCAGAAGGAAGTGGAGACCTAAGATGCGGTGGGCAGACAATGTCGAACAGGACCTTGTTAGAATTGGTGTGCAGTGGCCGGATGCAGCAGATGTAGCTGAGGACAGATATGCTTGGAGAATTAAACTGCGCAGTCTGGTTGGACCTCCGTAGCCCATGGCTGCTTGAGGATGATGATGATGATGATGATGAATGTTGTTACATTTATTATCTGCGTTTTGGAATCTACATTCATGTTTTAAGTAAGGAAATAGGATGAATATATAACACTATATTATATATATATATTTTATTAAGATGAATAATGTATACAGGACCAGGACTAGGGGGGGGGGGGGAAGGACAAGGGGGCCATTGATAATGATATATTGATTATATGATCTATGTATGCTATTGTATATTGCATACAGGGCCGGATGTAGGTTAAGAGGGGGGGGGAGGAAAGGTGCCGCCCTTCTCCCTTCAGAACGTTTGTAAGGGTAGTAGAGGAAAAAAATTGACTAATTTATATTTCATGCATATTTTTCATGAAATTTTTTAAAGACCTCTAAAAACTCTCTTAGCATCCCCTAATTTATTTTTAGCTCGATTGAATTTCTTGACCAATTTTCTGCTTTTTTTAGATCTGAGTCTGATTGCATATTTTAAATAATATATGTGTGATATTAAATGCATTAATTTTTTAACAATTTGGATGCAAAACTGTATTATCTGTTTTCGTTAATATTCCACACACACACTCATCTGTTTCGATTACATATTTTAATTTTTTATGGTTGGAAAATAAAGCAAATTCATCTGCTTTTATGGAAAATTAGCAAAAAAAAATGACAGCTCACCAAGAGAAGCTGCTGCTACGTGTGCCTGGGGGTGTTTGAAACGTAAATCTGGCCCTGACCGTAGATGAATACAATGAAATTTCGAGATACATCTTGAAGGTGGATTTTCAAGACAATGCTAACTTCCAGAAAAATGGGAATCCAAATTGAAAAGAAGACAAACGACTTGTTTTTGAAGGGAAGACAGCAACCTAAAAGACGCCTACCACTTATGTTTACGGTTGATTTCAGTTTAGAGCTTTGTAATGAGTTGGGATCATTCCCCCGTGACCAGAGAGGCCACTAAAGAATGAAAGAAGACAGATGTTGCCTTCGCAGTGTGAATGTAAAACACTAGAGAAGCGAAAAAAATTTTGCCAAGTTTTCTCGATTTTGTCAACTCTTTTTAATTTCACAAACCCATTCCCAATTATTACAACTTGCCTGAATTTTACTAAGTGGATTCGAATTCTGACAACTGCCCTAGATTTTGCCAAGTTTTCTTAATTTTGACAACTCGGCAAAATTTTACGAAAAAAAAATTTTTTTTCCCATCTTACCTGATTTTTGCAAAGTCACTCAAAATATTGCCAACTCGCCATAATTTTACAGAAAAAAAAATCCCAATTTTTACATCACCTGAATTTTGCTAAACTCTCCACGATTTTGCCAAATCACTCGAATTTTGTCAACTCCCCAAGATTTTGCAAGTCACTCCGAATTTTGGCAACTCCCCAAGATTTTCCCAAATTGTCCCGATTTTGCCAACTTACCTGTATTTCACTAAGTGTCTTCGAATTTTGCCAACTGCTCTAGATTTTGCCGACTCCATTTTCCCAACTGCCCTAGATTTTGCCAAGCTGCCACGATTTTGACAACTATCTTAGATTTTACTAAATTGTCTAGATTTTGTTAACTCACTTAATTTTACAAAAAAAAGATTACAAATTTTCACAACTCACCTATATTTTACGAGGTCGCTTCGAATTTTTCCAACTCGAGTTACTTTGGAGGGGGAGCCTCCCCCCCCCCCATAGCTACGCTTCTGATTGCAGATATACTCAACTCCTTATTAGCGACATTCCCATGTTAAATCAACGGAGAGCCGAATTCGAAGCTCAGGAACTTCTTATATAAGTTTTTTTCTGAAGATAAAGATCATAATTAAATCAATCGTAATCTATATTCTCAAATATTCATTCAGCGTTTAACGAGTTATTGAAATTCGAACTACCATATCGCAAACGAGTGCCTTTGTCCTGAACACTGAACCCCAAGGGACCCATTCAAAGGGTCAAATGTACCTCTATGAATTTTCAGTTTTTTGATAAAGTAGCTAAATTTTAGTTTAATATAACAAATATAAACCATAGAAAAGGATTTTAGCGTTGTTATAGGTCAATGCAGACTGAGATTCATCATCGTGATATGGAGTAAGTTAGTACAATTTGAGGGAATCAAAAAAATTAATAAGAATGTTTTGTATATTTTTTGCATATTATACTTCTTTCTTTCTTTTCCAGAAACCATACCTCCTTCGGCAGATGCACAATTTAACGTTTATTTTCAGCAATCTAGCAATGCTTTCTCTTTCTAAGTGCTTTTCAATAGAAGCCACCCTACCCTCCTGGTAGCTGAGACATGAATGGGATGGTCAGATAAGAATGGCAAAGGGGGAAGAAAATAAAAAGAGTCCAAAGAATTGACTAGAATAGTTCCGATTCTTTGAGGTATGCTAAATGCCTGCATTGAAAAGAATAGTATGGCAGTCACGATCTGGTCGTCTTATACGAAATCCCAAACATCGTCTACCTGCTTTGAAATCCAAAACTTGTTTTTGTATAATTTTATTTTAACCCCATAGTCGAGCAGGTAAATCGGCTCCTACCTTCCTTTGAAGTGAATATGAATTCAATGACTGATTGCACCATTGATATGATTTAGATTTATTTTCTACTTTTGATGGTCCTATAGGTAGGTAGGTATTTTTTAAACTTTTTAATTTATATTTCTTTTGTTGTCAGTAAAAACGCCTACCTTCAAAAACTTTCATATATGACTCATAAACATTGAACGCATTTACCACCCTTTTGGGTTCAGGTTTGAGGTACCTCTTGATATTGGAGACGTCACAAGCTTTAATTTGAGATACGACTCGTTAAAGTCGATCACCAGGAAATCCGCCCCCCCCCCCCCATAGTTTATCAGGGGGAATAGTGGGGGCAAAATTCGAAATAGTTTATGAACGTCATTACACGAGCTTTCATTTGACACCTAACTCGTGACTGTAGGCCCTCGTGTTTCGATGATATGGTAGAAAGACTTTCATATTTTCCATTTTTAGGGGGAAGGTTGCATGGGGATCATTCTTTAATAGACTACAACACTTCCCGCGTCACAAGCTTTCATTTGACGTATAGCTCGTTACTTTTCGCACTCGCATTCAGGAGATATAGAGGAACAATCATTTTCATATTGTACCTCTTTTTAGGGAGGGAAGAAAGCATAAATAAATAATAATAAATACCCCCTCAAGCAGCTGCTTGCCACAGAGGTCTGACAGGAGCCTGTCAGTTTATATGCCAAAGTAGAAGATCTGAGAGGATGGGGGTGGATTTTTCATAGTCTATGACATTCCCCGCGTAAGAAAGTTTCATTCGACCTATAGTTTGTTACTTTTGGCATTCGAGTTCTGGAGATATAGCAGAACAATTGTGTCGCATTTCTCCTTTTTTAGGGGGGGAAAAAGCAAGGGGATCAATTTTTTTTTATAGTCTACGGCACTCCCCGCGTCACAAGCTTTCATTTGACACATAGCTCATTATTTTTCGCATTCACATTCAGGAGATATAAAGGAACAATCATTTTCATTTCCCCCCTTTTAAGTGGGGAAGAAAGCATGGGGGGTTTCGTTATGTATTGAAATTTTAAAATTATAATTATATTTATTATAAAATGATTAGAATAAATTATAAAATTATTATTCTATTATAAAATTATTATCTAATGTCAAAAGATATAATTATATAGCAATAATACATGATTAGTGCTAAGGTTAACAGAAAAAATGCTAGATCATTTGCCTTTTTAAAATTTCAGGTGAATCTTTAGAAAGTGGAACATATAACATTCAATTATAAACGGTGTCTCTTAAAAATCTCTTAAAAGTTTTATTTACAATATTTCTGCTGCGAAATAGTAGAAAAAATATTTGAAAAGCTATCAAAAATTTTCTGCAGTAACACTATATTCCTTATAATATTAATGCTAGAATTATATTTATTGCAATTTATTATTGTAAAAGAATAATAATGATTTCTACTACAAATCGATTTTTTCACTGAAATAAAATTTTGCTATTGGTGAGTAATCACAGAATAATTTCATACCGATTTTTTTTCAAAATAAAAGTGAGATCAATTCTATCGTAAACTTGTCAGAATCGTAAAATCTTCTACTACATAATTTTGTTTATTTTTAAAAATGGAAACAGAAGTTCCTAGATTCGAAGATACTTTATCTTAGCTTGTCATACGTTTATATACATATATCAAGACACGCCCACTGGCTTAAGAGTAAAGTTCCACTACTTTAATTAGGTTCGATAAACAAAGGCTAATATCATAAGGTAATGGTTCTTAACCTTTTATGCTTCACGTACCCTCTGGAAATGTGTATGTAACTGCCGTACCCTTATATATATGTATATATAAAACTATAATTATGGTATAATAAGGCCAACTTAGCGACTTTGTTACTAGATCTAGCGACTTTTGAGTTTTCACGGCGTACCCCAAAAACTTTTACCGTGTACCCCACGGTGAGAACCCCTGTCATAAGGAAAAAACAGAGTATTTCGAAAGTGTAATTGATGGAATGATTATTATACCATATTCAGGTAAAATGATATTTCACCATTTCACTGATATCTTTAACTTGTGCATCTTCTGAATAAATAAGATCCTTAATACAGAATTACTTCTCTGTGAAAAAAAATTTAATCATTAAACGTATAATTACTTTCACGTGGTATTTCTTACCGTTACGTAATAAATTGTAGAAACGATATATTAATATATAGTGCAATAATTTTACTTTCATTAGACTAGGAGTTCTCAACATGGGGTACGCGGTAAAATGTTTTGGGGTACGCCGTGAGAGCTCAAAAGTCGCTAGATATATGTTATATATATCTGTTTTATTTTATTCTCATTGTTATACCATAACTATAGTGTTATCTATCTATCTATACAAAAGGGTACGCCAGTTACGTACACATTTCCAGGGGGTACGTGAAGCATAAAAGGTTGAGAACCACTGCACTAGACTACCAAAATGCGGTAAATCATTTTGAAACTTACCTATGAAAACTGATACTTTTATCTACTTTACTACTTTTATTCGGTCATTAAATGCCCCCTACTTAATAATCATGTTGTTACTTGATCACAAACTACTAAAGTTAAAAAAATTTAGAAGATTTAAAGAGTAAATACTTTTGTAATTCAATACCATATAGACTTAACATTAGCTCAGCGCAAGACTGTACCTCAGATGCAACATAAACTTTTGAAAACTGGCACGCTTTCTTATCATTGAGCGTATTGGGAGTGTGCCATCCAGTTCTCCATCTATATCCATGGTTTTAAGTTGCCAGCCGGAAGCTGCTGGGAATGCGCCATTCAACTCTTCATCTATATCCCTGTTTCTAAGTTGCCAGCCAGAAGCTGCTGGTAGTGCACTATCTATAGTTCCCCTTTTCTATACAGGGTGTACCATTTAAGACGCAACCCAGTACTGTGCACCATATATTTTCAAATGTAATGGGATACAGAAATAATAAACAACTCTCTGTACAATTACAGTAGATGCTGAACCACTTACTGGAAGACAAGCATCTACCCTTTTTAGTGATTTTGCAACTTTTCAGAGTTTGTTTCTCATTATCGACAACAATCTGTTCGATGTTAAGTTTAAGTTACTGCAGACTTCATGGGTTATTGTTATAGACTCTTTCTTTAGGATATCCCTAAAGAAAAAATCAGGTGGTGTATCCTACAGAAAAAGTCAAGCGTATGAAGACCGGGGATCGTGGTGGTCAACCGCCACTCCCAACAATGTACTCAACAAAGAAGTCTTGCAAGAAAACTATTGTTTTGTTTGCGGTATGGTTGGTCCCCCCCCTCCCCGTCATGCTGAAACCTAGAACTGTTAACCTAGAACTTCTCCCTAAAACACATAGTATTCTTTGTTTATATTATTTAAACAGCTCTGTTCTTTGGGTGAGGCGAATTTAAACTTTTTGAGGCCCTAGGCGCATATTAGATTCGAGACGTAGGTTTTTTTTTTAAACTTAGGTGCTTGGTTCAAGCAAAACATTTAAAATTTTTATTTATTTTATTTAAAGAACTGTAAAAAAATAATCACAGAAACATAACTCAATCATAGTACACGAAAAGTATAGACATTGCTAATAAACATTAAAATATTTTTGGCATGAATTGCAGTTTATTGTCAATTTGTGGGATTCCGATTTCGGAATTTGAGTAAATCGGATGTGCCTGTTTTGGCTTTGAATGTTCATGTTTTTAAGCTCATTAATTTGTTGAGTGCCCTATCTCTCACACTCAATTTTGGAGCTTGAATACGTCTGGCTACAATGACTAAGGGGAAGAAGGCTAGTGTAAAGCTTAAAAAGACTGACGGTATACCTATCAAATCAAGTGATAGAGGACAAACTAATAAACTTGAAAAGCATATTAAAAAGATGGAACTTTCAAGTCTCCACCGGAGTATGTCATCAAATGATATAAATAATATCACAGTAAACAACGAAATCTTCCATGATCTTATCAAGCTAAAAAAGAAAAAAAAAAAAAAACAAGCAAGCCAAAGACAAAATCTCTCTGTCAAAAGAAAAAGAATTACATTCTGACAACTCAGACCTGACATCAGAAGACGAGGAAATTTCAATTAAAGCAACTAAAAATAATAATCTTCAAGAAGAAGATAATATCACGCCTATCATATTTTATAATAACCATTCTAAATTAAGTGATCTAGATGACACCAAGGTCACTGACTTCTTTTTCAATCTCTTTCAGAAAGAAATCAAAGGTCACTTTACGAAAAAAGGTGACCTGATCGTCTTCCCGGATACTGAAAATGAGTTAAATAAATTAATGGAAGTAACCGAAATTTTAAACACTAAAGTGTCATACAGATTTCCTCAAAATGACTTTTTACTAGGAATCATGGAAGGAGTTAATATTAAATACACAGATGAATTCCTCCTTCAGGAACTGAACAAGTACAAGATCTTTTCTGTGAGAAGAATGATTAGATATTCTCCAAATAGTAATGATACGGTTATGCAAAAGAGCCCACTGATAATGTAATGTTCAAAATTGATACAGATATTCTTCCCAAGTTTGTATTTGTTGGACTCTCCAAAATCAGAGTTAAACCATACTTCTTCCCGCCAGCCCATGCCCGAGATACAATAGATTTGGCCATACAGGAACTGGATGTCGAGGAAGACTTCGATGCAAACGTTGTTCCGGCCAGCACTATTATAAAAATTGCAATGCTAAATCTCTCTGCTGTCCCAATTGTTCTGGGGACCACCCTTCAACGTTCTATGCTTGCCCGATAAAACGTATTGTTGTAGGGCTAAACGGATCCAAGATATGCATGAATGTACTTGGAATGCAGCCTACAAACAAGCTTTAACTGAATTAACTTCTGATTCTAACAATATCTCACCTCCAAAAGAAAAAATAATCGATAAATCTTATATCGAAAAATATGAAAGGAAAATTATAGACATACCTGCCTGTAATGTAAAGTCTGAAGCTACTACAATTAAAGAAAATGAAAAAGAAACTACAAATGTTAATGTCTTATGTACCCCAAATCAACCAAAAGAAAAAATAAAATCTAAAAAATCTAAAATACAATCGAAAAATGCTAGACCTGCAACATCTAATGAAGAACAAAGTATTATTGAACCTCAACCTTCTACAAGTGCAACCTGTCAAGATACATATGCACAGATTGCACAGAGGTTTCTTCATATAAACAAGCCAAAAAAAAGTATTACAATCTCCATCAAGCATCGAAGAAAATATAAAAAAAGATAATATTTCAGTGAATTTGATTATTGGCTTAATCCTCCAATTATGCAAATTCATCTGCAACACCGAAGATGAATTTTCCATCATGGAAGATACCATAATGAACTTCAAAGTATAGTGATTTTATTTTCCTACAGTGGAATTGCCGAGGCGTTGTTTCTAAAAAAGAAGAAATTGTTCTACATGGTAAGTATAAAAGGTTAAGTGTGGTAGCTCTTTAAGAATTATTTACCAAAAAACGTACAAGACTTTCGTCTTATTTATTTTATTCTAGTTTTGTCTCTGATAAATTTAAAGGAGTTGGTTTTTATGTTAAGAAAAATATTAAACACAAAATTAAACAAATTAAAGTAAATAGCCCTGATCTAGACATATTAGGGCTTGAAATTATTCTAAAAAATTTTAAATTTACATTAATAAACATTTACAATCCCTGTAAAATTATTAGTGAATTAACCTATTCAGAAATTCTCACACAAGTTTCTCCCCCACTTTTTTTGTAGGTGATTTTAACTCACATCATTTTGCTTGGAGTTCCTATCACATTAATTGAGCAGGTTAAGTCACAACTTAACAATTGTATCATTAAAAATAATTTCATTATCCTAAATGACAAACAAAGTACACATGAAAATCTTAACAACGAAAGATCTATAATTGACTTATTTTTTTGTTCACCAGAATTATTTAATAAATTTTCATGGTCATCACTAAGTAATCTATAATATGCTTATTGCACTTTTAATTACTCTCAAGAAACACTCTCAAATAATATAAGCAAAAATCGTTTTTATTTCTTCACAATTACACATTTCATTTCTATATTCTTTCACAAAGAACTAATTAAATAAAAAAATTATAGAACCATTAATACTGAATAATACCTTTTTTTCCTTTGAGGTAATAAAAGTTATTATTGTATTACAAACATCTTCAACATTTTCAATATTCGTAGTAAAGTTTATGAAATTCAGCCTTGACGGGAGGCTACCATCTGTCTCCCAACAACTGTTTCAGTGGGTCCCCTCCCCCAACCTTCTCTGAGCCTTCGGGGTCCATGTGACCTGGCCATTTAGCCCATGGTGTGCAAAGAAGTGCCGCTCAGAGGTAAAACAACCCAACCCAACCCAACCTAGAGGTGAATGACGGCTATCCTGTACAGTACGAGCCAACAGAATGGATACTATGGTGCAACTCACCTGCAATTTGAATACTGGTGACGGGAATAAGAGTCACAACACACAGTACATCGAACCCTGCTGAAAATGGGGTTGTGTAGCCACAGGCCACTTCGAGTGCCCATGCTAACCTCGGTTAACAGTCGAAAGCGCCTACAATGGGCATGCGAGCATCAAAAATGGACTTTAAATGATTGGAAGAAGGTCATCTGGTCCGATGAATCTTGTTTCTAGTTGCACCATATGGACAGCTGGGTATGCATGCGTCATTTTCTTGGGGTAGTGCTGGCACCAGGATGCCCGTGGGATGAAAACAAGCCAGTGCAAGAGTGTAATGCTTTGGGCAATGTTCTGCTTGGGAAACCCTGGGTGCTGAGAAACCAGTCATTCATGGGCAGGAAACTATGACATCTGCCACCTACCTAAATATTACTGCAGACAAGGCGTCCTTTCATGGCAAAGGTATATCCCTCCTGTAGTACCTTTTTTCAGCAGGATAATGCGCCATGCCACACTGCCTGGATTGTTCAAGAATGGTTCGTGGAACATGAGGAAAACTTCCAGGAATAGCCCTGGCCTTCAAATTCCCTAGACATCAATCCAATCGAGCATCTGTGGTTTGTGTTGGAACAGCATATGCGTTCTGCGGCGGCTCAACCACATAACTCACAAGAGTTAAAGAATCTGCTGGCAACGTGTTGGTACCAGATACCACAAGACACCTTTAGAAATCTTGTAGCATCCATGCCTCACCGAATCAGAGCTGTTTTGCTAGCACGTGGAGGACCAACATCATAATAGGCAGGTGGTCATTATGTTTTGTCTCTTAGGCGTATTCTAACCAAATTCATTTGTCATTGTTCTAATCAACCAAAAAATCATTTCTATTTCTGTCAAAACTCATTCTATTTCTGTCATTGTTCTAAAAATCCAAAAGTCATTGTTCGAATCAACTCAAAAAAGATGAAAAAAACAAACAGAAAGTACTTACCAATTCAAAAACCTTAGAAAAACCACAGAAAAACTAGTTGAAGGAAATCACAGATCAACGGAAGAAAAATATATTGCATTGCTGTCATGCCAGTCCTGTTAAACTTTCATTTCTTCTTACAGCTAGCCGAAGGTTATTTGGAATCAGTCTGTAGAAAACATCGAAGTCAGTGGAAACCTTGAATGAAGCTGAAACTGCTTTTGGTCCGAAGAACAAATTTATGAGCTCAAAAACAGCATCTTAGAATGGCACAATGCCCCGATTGGCCAACAAACCCAATAAGAATATTTGTGGGGGAAGGGGAGTATGGACTGAGAGAGAACGATTTTTTTGGGGGAAAAGATGCTTAAGAAAATAAGGTGGGAAGGTCGAAACCGAAAATCTAAACTATATTTAAGGATAATAGCCCTTCCTACTTCTATTCCAGCCGCTTCTAAAATCAACCATGAGTAGTTTCCACTCAAAATGATCCCTAAACCTTTGCTCTGGTAGCTGCTGAGTAAGGCTGGCTACAGTTATCAATTATCGTCAAACCCATTTCTAGTAATCTGAAAGGAGACCGTTCATAATAAAACATCATACTATTCAAGAATGAAGAAAGTCGCCCAGCGCTTAAAGAGAACTACGTTGAGGCTTTTAGGCAACTGTCATTGTTAAACGTCCCGTGACTGAGAGCCCTTTCCCATTGTTAGTGATTGCTGATACCTTACCCATCACAAGTACTTATCCATCAGCGCTAATTATGAGAAGGGTGGCTTGATGAGTTGCTTTCAGTGAAATATTTCGGGAACGACTGCTTTTAGCGGCTCCCTACACGTTTTGTTTCAATTTCACTCCTTTAAGTGCTTCAGACGCACCCTAATTCATTGCAATGAGTTGCCCACTGCAAACACGGAAAACAGTGAGGTAGAGTACAGTGGTAAACGATTGAGGTTATAACAGCGGCAAAAGAAAGTACCAGTAGTTGCAATTTTTATTTGTCATATATCAGTAGATGTAAATTTAGTTTTAGCAATTAAATGCAATGAAAGAAAGTATTAACTTTATAAATAAGTTAATGATGCTTGTGAGGCTTCTTTTCGATGTGACCCCTAGCTATCGACTAGTGAACTTTGGGTTACTTTTTCAAATGGTACACCCAGTATCTGTGTCTTGTACAATTTAATCAGATCTTTGATGATGGTTTTTGAATAAAGACAAAGCAAACAATGTACTTTCTGTCCATCCTTATTCTACACATTAAGAACAAGATTTTAGGTAAAAGTATTTTCTTCCAGATATAGTGATTGTCTGAAGACGAGGGACGGTGGTGGGTGGGAGGGAAGAGTTTTACCCCTAAAAGTCAAGAAAAGGAGCCATAGAGTATCACCGTTTTAATGAGTTCAGTTTTCAAAAGTTGTTCATTGTCCTCACTTCCTCCAAATGCAGTTCCTGGGACCCTATATTGCCGATAAAAAACATTTAGTAGTTAAGGAAAAGGTGATAATTTGTTCCCCTGAATTTTTTAAGTAAATAGGTCTATCGCTATAGTTTCAGCTCTTGCGGAAGTGTTATTATTAAAACAACATTTAAAACGCTTTGCACGTGTCGTAACTCCATTTATCTGTACATTTAGACCACTGGACCACTACAAGAAATCTTCATTATTTAAGAGAAAGAAAGCTATTGTAATATTAGTATTAAATATGCATAAGAAGATGATAAAAAATAAACATTGAATGGAATATTTTTACAAGCATGGAGAAATCATGGAAATCATAAAAGAAGTCTAAATTTGGAAAGTGGCTTATAACTGTGGTTTATATCAGCTCAATAGGAGACTTGATTTGAAATATTTTAATAATGTTCGTAGCGTTTTCTTCTTGTGGTTATCATCATGCTCTCTTTTCTTTACACTTATTTATGTATATGTATTATGAATATCTCGAATTCTTTTCAGTTTATTCTCCTGAACATTGAACGAAAACAGTGTGTGCATTAAAAGGTGTGAACCAGGAAAATTAGGTCTAGAAGTAGAGCGCCATGATTACGATGAACGGGGGATTCGCCCTCTACTGGACAATGCGATGAGCACTATAGCAGTATTAATGGAAAAAATGAAATCGTTTTCTGTTGTTGTTCATTTTATAACGTATCAATTTTACTGCTAAATTTGTAATTTTAATAATTCAATGTGGTATTGTAGAAACATCCATTATCGAGTTAGGAGATAATCACCGATCTTGCTATATAAGGTAAGAAACGTTTTTCTACTATAGGCATACAATGGTTGAAGCATGGTATACAATACATCCGTCATTAAGAATAATATAATTATTGCTCTATTGTGTTTTATGTGAATAATGTGAAAATGTTTATGTGAAACCTCTGTGCAAGTGGTTTACTGTTCCACGGAATTAACTCGATTCAAAGGTGTTCTCATCATTGATCAATTTTGTTTGCAAAAATAATGGCATAGAGTATTGTTTTTCATTTTAGACTCGTAGGACTGTTTTGATTACCAAGGTTACATGTTTTTTGCAGTTATCTGATAATGAGAATTTAGCAATTTCTGCATTGCACTAATAAACAACTAACATGTCCATTGCAGTAATGCAAAACATGAAGAAATCCATATAGCTTTGGCCCCATTGTAGTATAGCTTACAGTTATATCAACATTAAGATTAAGAAATGTAAAAAATATTATGTGCATTTTTCACATGCAAACTATTAGATATACCATTTTGTATGCAAAGATTCTGGTGCAAAATAGCGTTAGTAAATTTATATTAAACCTGAAATAAAAAAATTGGGCAGTATGCATTTATCATGCTGAATAATAATTTTGTGATGTCTATATGATGGGATATCGTCACACTTTTATAACATTAGGAAATTGGTCAATGTGCTGATGATGCTGTTGTTTGTTTACATTAGGGCTGCAAAAGTACTAGATCTAGGTTGCTGTGAGAGAAAATTTTTAATATTGTAATTTGAAATAAATAAGCATAGGGATGAACTATCATAAATCGAAGTCATTTCTGGCTTCTTAATCAGGTCAGTTTGTTTTCAATTTTTCAATGTTGATTGACATTTTTTCATTTACATATAAATTGAATCTACTTGTTAACTGGAAAATGAATAACCATATTGAATGTACATGTTGCAAAAGCGTAAGATGTGCATTTGTGTAATTCCTGATGTCACAAGTTCATTCAGGGCACTGCTTTCCAAAGGTTTACTTACCACTGGTAAAATTAAGACATGCCAGCTAAGCTTGTTGATTTATGAACATAAGTATTAGAAATGAGTTTTGGCCAAATTTTGAAATCTGAGTCTGCTGGAGCCCAGAATTATTAGATCTGGGCCCAAATCATTTTAATGATTTTTGAGCCTGACCCCCAATTAGGGGAAAATAAAATCTCTGAACATTGCAAAATGCCCACATCCAGGGGAGCATTCAAAAAGTACTTGACATGTCTCTAGATCTGCACTCATTCCTCCAAAGTTAACAAGCTACAGCTTGTTTGAAAGCTTTCTAAACTTGTCATTATGTGTTAAAAATAAAGGCTGTATCATCGTTTCTCTGCTGATGGTGTGTAAAGTTCGATCTGTGAAATCTGTGCACCTACTAAAGATAAAGATTACATTTTCACAAGGGTGCAGCTTGGGGATAACACAAAAAAAATTCATGCCGATTTATCACAAGTATATGGGGATCATACCTGTTTATATGGCACTATTACAAGATGGATTTGCAAAATTCAGAGGACAGCAGAGCTTTGAAGACCTCTCTCGTGCAGGAAGACCGAAGGAGGCCATGAACAATAGAACCATCGCTGCTGTTCATGAACTCATTACAGAGAGCCCACACATCACCATTCAGATGATAAGTTTAGATGTTAGTGTATCAATTGACAGTGTGGGAACAATTATTCATCACCATTTAAAGTTCTGAGAGATCTGTGCCAAATGGGTACCCTACAAACTGAACAAATAGAACAACACAACAACAGTGAAAAGGGCTGGAGTCCACTCTTACAAGGAGATGCTGGTAATGTTTGAATGTAGTGGAACCAAATGGTTAACAGACATTGTCACAGGTGATGAGACTTAGCTTTATTGCTTTAGAACTTTCAGAAAGATTGTGTGTGGAAGATGAACAGCATTCATACATCCGTTGACAAAACTTTTGCTCAAGGAAGGGGATTCACAATTTTTTTCAATTCCCAAAGAGTGGTAGCCATTGACACATTACCTGAAAAAATGACCATGAATGGTCAATACTACATCAACATTGTTTTGCCCAAAATGGTTAAGATGAAGGAGCAGCATTCAGCAACAGGCATGTGAAGCATTCTCCTTCTTCATGACAATGCCATCGCTCACAAAACATAAGTTACAGCCTATCTGGAGCAGAAAAAAAAATCAAACAGCTACCTCATCCTGAATATTCACCCAATATAGCTGGTGTTTGCTGCTATGAATAGCCTCATCATATTATCAGTAAAATAAAAATTGGAAGAATGCATTAAACAAGCCGCCATGTCTTTTAGTAGCTGATAAACTGGAGGCAAACAAAGGTAAAACTTCAGAAATATCATGACACATTGATATTTTGTTTTCAGTTAGGACCAATTAGAGCTAAAGCTTATCGTTCATGCAAGGAACATCTGGAAGTTTGATGACTTTTATACATTCACCCAATTCTTGTTGTGTAGATTCAACACATTATAAAAAACAGTTCATTGCAACAAGCCATTAATCCTTTAATGCCTAAGAAATCTCAGAAAAGGGTAGAGGGTAGTAAACAAAAAGAAATAACAGTTTGGATTGATTCATTTGAAATTTCAGCCATTTTTGGCTGTTATGGGTTAATGTTTTAGTAGTTTACTGTGTAAAGCAGAACTCCTTGTTGCATGTGAACTGTACTTTTGTTTTTCCAACTGTAGGGAGCAATAAATGATACATTCAATCCTGGGTTAACACAATAGATGCATTCTTAAAAAAAATCATGGAAGGTGATATTGAGAGTTGGACATGAATTTTTGATAAGAAATAAAGTAAATAGGGGGAATGTTTTATAGAATCCTAACCTTATTTGCATATTTTTAATTTCATTCCTTTATTATTACTATTTTGGTTAATGCTTTGTTTTTTATGTGTTTATGCATATTTTATTTTATACATATGCATTGTAGCTGTTTAAACACACTAGTTTGTATAGGCAAACGTGAAACTTTTTGAAAGTACTGAAATTATTAGCAAGGAAAGTATTGTTTTATGGTAAATATGATATTATAAACAATCTTAGAGAAATAGTGGAAAATTGTATTAAAGCAAATAACCAATCATGTCGTACTGTAAAAACGTATTAAACTGAAATTTTGTTGGTATAATTTGTTTTAGTTGGGGGATATTAGAATCCTTAGCAACTGTGCCAATGCTGAATGTTTTGCTACACCACTGATTGTGAAATGACCTATAATGGGTGTGCATATCAATGGGTCACATTAGATTTTACAGCTTGCTGATGCTGAATTCAATCTCAGAGACAAAAAGCTAGCTTCTAAAATAACTATAGTCAATTTCCAAACATTCAAATCCTAATTTAAATGAAAGTGGAAGTGGGGGTAGAGATGAGCCCCATGGATAAATTTACCTCTTTCCAGGGTTCAGGGCAAACTGGACTCATTCACATAGGAATAACCATCTGAAATCTTAATTTTCCAACCTCATTTTCAGTGGAGTCGAGCTTTTAGGCAAGTGCTACCATCTATCAACTATTTCCACTTTAAAAAAAAAAACTGCAAATAAGTTTCCTCTTACTCCACAAATCATTTCAGCACTTTTTAAAATATTTTATGGGCGTCATACACTTTCTGCCAGGAAAAATTTGTTGTTGGTGAATCCATGAATTGATCCTAGCTCCACTGGATAGAAAGCTAATGTCAACCAGTAGACCAAGGATGTCAAAGTTTTATCAGTAGTGGGTCACATGATCAGAAATCCATATGTGTGCACCATAGACTTTTTATTGATAAAAAATATTTTCTTTATGTCAGTAATCCTTCATAATGCACAAGTTTGTGATGTAATTGTAATGGAATTAAACTTGAACCATTACAGAGCCAGTTATACAGTGGTAGTGACAAGCAAATGATTAGAGGTTCTTGAAATTATTCTCTTGGCAGCCCAAAAAGAAAATAACACCTCCAATACTCTTAGACCCTGAAAAAACTAGAATGGCAACATCAGTACACTCAGATTTTGCTGTTGTCACAACAGTGAAATCTGGAAAACATCAAAGAAATTCAAATATAACAATCAAAAGAGTTTCTTTTTTGTGATGGTGAGAACAGAATTGTTTTACTCTTCTTTTGAATGATAGTAAACTGTTTTTGTTTTCATCAACTAAAACAGCTTTTTCAGCAGTACATTGAGTGAGTGAATGTAATGTGTAAAACAGCAGTGAAAGTAAGTAGATAGTTTACTAGTCATAAATTGTATTTTAGTGCTAATTAAATAATCATTAATTAGCACTAAAAATAGTAAGTTAATGCATTCAAACTTTTCTAATAAAGACAATTTATGAGAAGTTGTTTGTTTTTAAAAGTATGTTTGAAATGTACAATGATAATATACATAATTTTATTACATCATTATTTGATGATGATTCTGAGTAGGTTTCCTGATTTCTTGACAATTTTAAATTCTCCAGAATTGGGAATCAGATATGGGAATTCTTGAGAATTCCCAAATAATCTAATTGTATGTAAAATAATGGTTTTCTCAAATCTTTTATTAAAATAACTAAAATTGTATTACTAAAAAAAAACTTGCTAACTAAACAACAAAATTGTAATTATAAAACAAACATAAAAAAAAAATCATTGTTCTGACTGGGATTTGAATCTAGGTCTCTCAAAAGCATGCTGAGCATCAAAACTATTAAATCACCAAGAGTAAATAGATTAAAGTGATTTCTCCAATAAAGTGACATATAAGCATTCCTGTAAATTTTATATTTGCTAGTGGTGCCATCTGTTACCAGGAATTGGGGTGCCAAACAGCCACACATGATGATAGTAATATTTGTCACTCATGCTTGCAATGTTATATAAGTAATTCAGTCATAAAGTATCACAGGAAAACATCCTGCAGACAAGAAACACTTGAAATAATTAGTCTAGCAGTTACGATGCCTGGCATGCATCTGGGAAACCTGGGTCTGAATCCCAATTGTTTTCAACTAATTATTTCAAGTATTTCTTGTCTACAGGATGTTTTCCTGTGATTGCATTATTATTGAACATTAGTATATTTATTATATTTATATAAAATGAAACATTTCTGTTTATTACATTTCTTATAAAACAAAAAAAATATTATTGAACAAAACTATTCTCTGTCTTATGCTTAAGTTTTAATATAATAATTTTTATTAAAACAACTTATGCATTGTGTTTAAAGTGATACTTTATAGAACAGGGATCACTTCAGATAATCATGTCCTTTGTTTTAAACTAAAAATTTCTGAAATCGAGAAATTTTTCTTGTTTTGTGCTGAGGTTGGTCTTATAGTTAAAAGGGCATTCCAAATGAAGTCTGTGAGGATGCTACATTGCCCCTACTTTTATATACAGTCAATTGTTGGTTTGTCTCTGATGTAATGTATTGGTTTGTGTGCTCAGCATCAAATGATAGCCTATTGCTGCTATCATCAACTAATAATCAACAGTCAGGTGATTCAAAACAACAATTATTTGTTAAAAACAAGTTATAGGGAGGCAGTCAGTTAGCAGTTGTGCTATTATTAATATGACTTGTCACCACTGTAGAATCTATCTCATATGGCAGGTTGCTACATTATGTATGTAGTTTGGTACTGCATAAATAATGTAGCAAGGAAGGGGGCCGAAGCATTGATTTTTTAGTTACACAGAGCATATCACCCACAATTAAATCACAGGCATCAAGCCACAGAAAATAGTCTACTCATAGCTAGAGCTATGCCTTGCATCTCCCAAGTTAAGAATCATTCTCCCTCCAACTCACCAAAGTTACCTCTGACTCAAGATAATAACTAATCTTTTGATCACATGACAATCAGCTCCATCATCCACACAAGGTCATCTCTGCTGTCCATTGGCTCCCCTCACCCCCTTTTGCAAGTGATGAGCAAAGGTGTTCTCAGTGTCACAGCCATAAAACTTTACCTTTTAAAACTTAGCATGGCCCAGCCCTTTCTAGCACTTTGGTTAATCTTGGGCCATTGCATGAACCACACAGATAAATTTATAACTGTTTCCTGTTGTTGATTACACAAATTGAAGTACTTGAATTAGGAGTTTGGCTGCCAGATCCTGACAAAGTCTTATGTTTGGTGTTACTTTGTACAACAGTATATAGGACTTCTCATGTATTAAATGAAGGTCATGTATAAGTGATGATACATTATATCTTAAAATAATTTTTATTATAGTAAAATAGTAATTTACTAACAAATTTCTCGAGAAGTAATTCTTGAGAAGAAACTATTTCTGAGAGTAAATAGATGAAAGTGATAATGAAAAATGAAACTCTTAGTCTGTGGTGGACTACAAGATTTTCGATGCAAACAGTGGTATAATAGTTCATAAAATAGGATAGTATAGAGATGAATATAATTGTTAGATCAGGAACTAATGGATATGAAGGATGGATGTGATCATGTTTAGGTTTTTGAGTGCTGTTAACAGAGTCGACATGGGGGTGATTCAATAGGTCTGTAACATCCCCCTGTAACTAATATGTGCATATGTTATTTTGAAAAATAGGTTATAAATTCAATACACTCTGCAACACAGAAATTGCAGCATCATGAAAGAGGTGAGGTAGCTATGCAAATCACATCAATCATGAGCTCTCTGAGATGGTAAATTATTGCAATTCTGCAATAACTGGACATGGGACACTGTTTATATGGATGGAAAGAATGTTGGGATACAGGCTGTTGGATTAGGAGACAGTTTGCAGTGCATTCCCTGTATACTGTATGGGATTGGCATTAGGTATGCCAGATCAAACCTCTAACACACATTTTAAGCACTGAAACCTTTGCCTGTAGGTTTTGAGCTTGTTGGGCAATTTGTACTTATATCATTCTTCTTGAACGTTCCAGACACAATGCTACATGGTTGGTGAGGTGCTGCACAGATTGTGATTAGAGATGTGATTTGCTATACATAATACCATTCCCACATAGTAGACTGGGGTTGGCCTAAGCAAGATGATGCCTTCTCACATGCTAACTACCAGATCAAGCATTTCTGGGACCATACTGGATGACAATGCAGAGACAGTTCCTTGGGTCACAATTGATGATATGATTGACAGTATCATCATCATCATCATCATCATCATCATCATCATCATCATCATCATCATCATCATCATCATCATCATCAAGCAGCCATGGGCTACGGAGGTCCAACCAGACCGTGCAATTTAGTTCTCCAAGCAAGTCTATCCTGAGCTACATCTACTGCATCTGGCCACTGCACACCAATTCTAACAAGGTCCTGTTTGACATTGTCTGCCCACCGCATCCTAGGTCTCCCCTTCTTTCTGAGGCCTTTAGGCACACTGTTCATAACCCTATTCGCCAATCTATAATTATTCATACGGGCAACATGGCCAAACCAACGGAGTCTCTCTCTGCACAATATGCTGCTTAAAGGAGGTTGCAAACTCCTTTGCCTAATCTCATCATTAGTTACAAAGTTGAACCACCTAATACCCAAGATACTGCGTAAGCATCTGGAATCAAAAGCATCTAGTTTCCTGTTATCTTGTTTACAAAGTGTCCAAGTTTCACTACCATAACTAACCCTAGAAAGAACCAAACTATTATACAGTCTAATTTTAGTCTTTAGGTGTATACGCCTATTTCTCCACACTCTCCATAGGTTCTTAAAAGTCCCGGCAGCAATCCCTATTCGTCTGTTAATCTCATGCCGCACATCACCATTATCTGTTACATAGCTCCCAAGATAATTAAACTGTGACACCTGCTCAAGACTGCAACCATTCAGATTAACTGAATCACAGCCTGCCTGACCGTATACCTCACCTTAATACCTGTATACTGCTAAAGTTGGGCATACTACTTATTGAATAAACTTTTTATGTGTATTTTTGTCTCCAGCTATTAATCACTTGTTTCTCATGATGTCTCTCATGTGTTTGCAAATTTGTGGAATCTCTCATTAACTTTGTGTTATTGAAGTTTCCATATTGTGTGTAGGCAATTTTTTTTGCTGTTTAGTTTAATGCATTTTAAAATAAATTTGTGCCAATAAATATAATATTAAATTGTATCATTCCATCTTTTTGACTTTTATATTAAGGATTAATTCCTATTAGATTACAACTGAATTTTTTTGTTATCTCTATACTTCCTTAATTTTGAGGTTTTTAGATACCTCTTTCAAGTCCTTAACTAACGAAACAGAATATAATAATTTATGTACGTATTTAGTGTTGTCAAGGTTTTATGGGAAATCAAAGAAGTTGAGGAAGAATGGGATCATTTTAAACAGGCTTTTTTGGACACTAACAGTACTCTTTTAGGAAAAAAGGAGCAGAAGAGGAAGAATTATCTGAGTGATAAGGCACTTGAGCTTATTTCGGAAAGAAAGAATTGCAGGAATGTCCTTAATCAATACCCTACTAGTCCTAATAGAAAGTATTACATAGAACTTAATAAACGTGTAAAAGATCAGTTAGCTGCTGATAAGAATCTTTGGCTTGATGGTTTGGCTGACAAAGCCGAGGAAGCAGTTAGACAGCACAACAACAGAGAGCTGTACCAGATAGTTAATGTTTTATGTGGTAGAAAATGGACAGGCTGCAGAGATTGCAGGATAAACAAGGTAAGGTTATAGAAGGGGAGGATTCTGTCATGGCTAGGTGGGCTGAGCATTTCAGTGATGTTTTGAACAATTTGGTTAGTTCTACTCCCATTGTTTACAATGATGATAGATGCATTGGTGGCTTTAATGTTGGCCCTATAACACAATCTGAAGTTATTTTGGCTGTTTCTAAACTTAAACTTCATAAATCCCCAGGGATAGATGAAATTACTACGGAAATGCTTAGAGCTGGGAATGTTTTGGTTACCACTTGGATGACTGAAATTTTGAATATCTTTTATGATAAAGGCATGGTTCCTAAGGATTATACCAGAGCTATTGTTATCTCTATTTTCAAAAAAGGCGATCACAGTTCTTGTGATAACTATAGGGGTATTAGCCTATTCTCTGTTCCAGGGAAAGTTCTTTGCATGATTGTGCTTAATAGAATTAAGAATCTGGTTGACAGTCAATTGCGTGATGAGCAATGTGGATTCAGAAGTGGTAGGGGATGTGTAGATCAGTTATTTTCACTCAGGCAGATTCTTGAGAAATGTTTAGAGTTTCAGAAACCTTTGGTTGCTAGGCTTTGTTGATTTCAAAAGGCTTTTGATTCTGTTCACCATCATAATTTGTGGTTGATCGTGAGATCATATGGCATATCAGACAAGTTAGTTAACATAATGAAAGCTCTCTATAATAACACTGAGTCGTGTGTGAAAGTTGGTAAAGCTTGTAACAACTGGTTTAGTATTGCTTCTGGTGTTTGACAAGGGTGCATTTTGCCCCCTTTTCTCTTTAGTTGTTTGGTTATTGATTATATTTTGTGAAATTCACTTCAAGAGAAAGATTTTGTCCTTGAATGGTCTGGAGTTACAAAAATTTCTGATTTAGATTATGCTGATGATTTAGCTCTTTTGGCAAATAAATGATGTTGATGAGATGAATTTTTTCATTCAAGCTGTTGATGAGACTGGTAGTAGAGTAGGTTTGGTTATAAACAGAGAGAAAACTAAAATGATGAAAATTGGCCAGACAGGCTGTGATTCAGTTCATCTGAATGGTTGCAGTCTTGAGCAGGTGTCGCAGTTTGAGCTTCTACATTTATATCACTCACGTGATCTCTCTTTCCAAGCTATTAAAACTCCTTTAAAAGTTTTCAATGTACCCTAACCAATATTTCCCAGCCAATCACCTGTTCATTGTATTTTTAGGGAGCTATGTAACAGATACTGGTGATGTGTGGCATGAGATTAACAGATGAATAGGGATTGCTGCTGGGACTTTTAAGAATCTATGGAGATAGTGGAGAAATAGGCGTATACACCTAAAGACTAAAATTAGACTGTATAATAGTTTGGTTCTTTCTAGGGTTAGTTATGGTTTATGGTGAAACTTGGATGCTGTGTAAACAAGATAGCAGGAAACTAGATGCTTTTGATTCTAGATGCTTGCGTGGTATCTTGGGTATTAGGTAGTTTAACTTTGTAACTAATGATGAGGTTAGGCAAAGGAGTCTGCAACCTCCTTTAAGCAGCATATTGAGCAGAGAGAGACTCTGCTGGTTTGGCCATGTTGCCCATATGGATAATTATAGATTGGCAAATAGGGTTATGAACAGTGTGCCTAGAGGCTTCAGAAGGAGGGGGAGACCTAGGATGCGGTGGGCAGACAATGTCGAACAGGACATTGTTAAAATTGGTATGCAGTGGCCGGATGCAGCAGATGTAGCTCAGGACAGATATGCTTGGAGAATTAAACTGCATGGTGTGGTTGGACCTCCATAGCCCATGGCTCCTTGAGGATGATGAAATATTATAAAGAAAAATGAATTTTAATTCAGAACAGCAGTTTAGGTATTTAAAAAGCACTGAAAGGACTAATGACTTAAAAATACAATGAACAGGTGATTGGCTGGGAAATATTGGTTAGGGTACATTGAAAACTTTTAAAGGAGTTTTAATAGCTTGGAAAGAGAGATCACGTGAGTGATATAAATGTAGAAGCTCAAGTTGTATTCTATGATAGTAATGAAACTAGACTCAGTCACTACAACCTCAAATCCCTCATTAACTTTGTAAATCCCTCATTAACTTTGTGTTATTGAAGTTTCCATATTGTGTGTAGGCAATTTTTTTTGCTGTTTAGTTTAATGCATTTTAAAATAAATTTGTGCCAATAAATATAATATTAAATTGTATCATCCCATCTCTTTGACTTTTATATTAAGGATTAATTCCTATTAGAGTACAACTGAATTTTTTTGTTATCTCTAGTAATTAATTAGCAAAAGCCTAACTGCTCTTTGCTTAGTGTTCATTATCTTATTAATTGTAAATTTTGCAGGTTAAACTTGACTTCATAATGCAATTTTTACTAAATTTTCTTAAAATCTGCATTTTTATATCAATATTCAGCTTTTGCTGCATATAATTTAACTGTAGTTAAATAATAATTTTACTTTAGTTAATTATCTTGCGAGTTATATAAATGTAGAAGCTCAAGTTATATTCCATGATAGAATACACTTGATTGATTTGAATTGAATAGCACATCAAAGATTAGAAATGAAACTAGACTCAGTCACTGCAATTCAAAAAATGAATTAGCAAAGCCTAGCTGTGCTTTTGCTTAGTGTTTATTATCTTTAATTGTAAAGTTTGCAGGTTAAACTTGTTTTGTAAGTGCTTTACTACTGATTTTTAAAATTCTGCATTTTTATATCAATATTCAGCTTGTGCTGCATATAATTTAACTCTAGTTAATTATCATGTGAGTGATGTAAATGTAGAAGCTCAAATTGTATGCCATGATAGTAATGAAACTAGACTCAGTCACTGCAACCCCAATAAATCAATTAGCAAAGCCTAACTGCACTTTTGCTTAGTGTTCATTATCTTGTTAATTGTAAATTTTGCAGGTTAAATTTGACTTTGTAAGCATTTTTTATACTGATTTCTTTAAATTCTGCATTTGTATATCAATATTCAGCTTATGCTGCATATAATTTAACTAATTAAATGAAAAATATGCTGCTAACTTGCTGCTAACTCTGAAAACAGAAAATTGAAAATAAAGTAGATATGATTTTATATGAAATGATGAGCTGAAAAAAATTTAGTTTAGCCATGAGTTTTGTGTTTCCAGCTCCTTTTTTTCAACTAGCTGAACGGCATGCAGCACTGCATAGGTATGACTTTTAATCCATATATTCTTATTTTCATTATACTAAAGGTTGGTTTTGCGACTACCATCCTGTGCCCCTCCCTCCCCATCCCCATGACACTTTTGTGGAGATTCAACACAAAGAATTTCCACCATTTGCGTAGGCCATTGCTGACATCAGCACTCTTTTACATCCTATGGTGTCATTTTCATGAAAACTATTGCTGCTCTGTTCTCACTTTTAACCTGTCTATTCTTATTTTGATTGCACTGAAGGCTAGTTTGAAGTATCTTTCCCCCAACCCTTTAGCACTAATTTAAAGCAAGGCTTTGCTGACGTCAATGTGTAATCTCATAGCCTGTGGCTTTTCTGCCCAAACTATCAAGATATTTATTTCCATTTCGACAGATTTTGCTGCTATATGGCTCCTGTGCATGGTCCAGATTTCCTACACAGCTCCCTCATGCCCCCCTTGTGACCCGGTGGTTGGTTAAAGCATCAGACATTAATTAAATGATTCTGAAAAAAATTCACCACCATGTCGGCAATGAATTTTTTTCAGAATCATTTAATTAATGCTTGATGTCTATCTTAACAGAATATTTTGCATTCACTATGGATTGATTTTTAAAGCATTAGATTCTTACTTGGCATGTGGCTTCATTTCTACATAAATTGTTGCTGCCCAGGTCTCACTTTTTTATTATCTGATTTTTACTGCACTAAAGGCTAGTTTTGTGAGTTCTGCCCTCCCGTCGCCCAGCACTCTAGCACAGATTAAACATAAAGTATTGCCTTGCATTGTTGATATCAATATATACGCTCTCCTAGCCTGTGGCTTCATCGCAAACTATTTAGATTTTTATTCGACAGATTTTGATAGTCAGTGGTTTCTGATCTACACTGCTGGCCATTAAAAGTGCAACACCAGGAAGAACTCATCAGATTGTCCCGAAATATGTAAGGTGGGTAGCCCATGGGAGAACATGTAAATGATTCAAAGCACAGCACATACACTCATCATGTATGACAGTAATGCCCCTTGGAAGTGGTACAAGAGGAGATTTCAAAGAGCCAGTGTAAAGCACTGGAATTGTGTTTGCTCGCAGTTCTTGCACACTAAAGGATCAAGTATGACCCGTCGAAGAACACGGCATCCATATGACCAGGTTTCTGCTTTGATCGAGGGAGAATTGTGGGATTATGGGAAGGCGGATTATCATACTGAGACATCATGCTCATGTTGGACAGAAAGCAGCCAGTGATGAGAATATGGCATCAGTGGGTAGAGGAGGCACGAACTCGCTGACGTAAGGGATCTCAACAGCCCAATCACACAAACGAACGAGAGGACAGACATCTCGTGTGCGTGGCTATGAATGATTGTACAGTCAAATCAAACACCTTAGCTCAACAGAAAGGGTGTGTTGCACATCAACCAGTGTCCGCATGTATGGTTCAATGTCGTCTGCAGCATCGGGGCATCTTTGCTGGGTGGCCATTGCTTCAGCTACCATTGACTCTACGACAAAGACGTAGGCGACTGCAATGGTGCCAAGAACATCATACGTGGATGTGCAAATGGCATCACATCATCTTTTCAGACAAATCCCACTTCATTATGCAGCACCATGATGGATGAATCCATATCTGATGGTACCATGGTGACAGGCTCAGTGAGATATACTTGATGCAGTGCCATACAGGTCTGGCCCATGGTGTTATGATATGGGGTGTCGTTGGATCCACTCATACGTGCATCTTGTATGCATTACCAGTACTTTGAACAGCCAGTGTTACACCACTGAGGTGTTGGAGCCTGTGGTCATACCTTATCTTCAGGGGCTCTCTGGTGCCATTTACCAATAGGACATTGCCCAACCATATGTGGCATGCATCATCCAACAATTCCTGGATAGCCACCATGTGACACTTCTGCCTTGGCCTGCATGTTCACCGGATCTGTCCCCAATTGAACATGTCTGGTCCATGATCTCACAACAACTAGCACACCAGACACCAGCAGCTGCTAGAACAGATGAACTTTAGCTACATATCGAAACTGCATGGACTGACATTCCCCAAACACACATCCAATGTCTCATCCTCTCAATGCCAGACTATGTAGCAGCGGTTATTGCTGCTCAAGGTGGCTACACAAGATACTGATTTCTATGTATTCCACAAGTCTAACTGAGTTGTATTTGTAATCATTTGATCTTTGTAACATAAGCTATTTATTTACTAAATATGGCTTTGATATCTCTTGTCCTTCCTGGTGTTGCACTTTTAATGGCCAGCAGTGTATTTGGCTGAAGTCCCAAATTTCATATGTGTGCTCCCCTGCGTGATCCCATATTAGATTAAAACATCAGGTTCCTAGCTGCAATGTGACACATAAGTAATTCCCTTTGGAAATGTGGGGGAATCTAGCAGTGGCAGCAGATTTAAATGTTATGATTCTTATGTTCACAGTTAGGTAACACTAAATGACAGCAATAAATTTGACAGCATTATTGTTTCTTGTAAGAATAGGATGGTAGATATTTTTGTTCCTAGCAAGCCCTACACTTTTGGAATTTCAACTTGAAATTTGTCATCACAACCTGGACCACAATCAGAAACATTTTATGAAAATTTGAAGCATCTACCATGATTTCCCAATGAGTTATGGCTGCCACAGACACCTTTTTTTTATTATTATAGATTACTGGTGAATTGCAATATGTAACTGCCATTCAGTAGATGTACTGGTTTCTGAGGGTTCCAGTTTTGAATGTTAACATGGACCCTTTGTTATTGATCTGTTACAAGTCTGTCAACTCACAGATTGATTTGTTCACTAGTATTTTAAATAAGATCTAGCTTGTTTCTTTACCCTGTAATTATCCTTCCTACACTGCATTTTGAAGAGTGCATTTTTCTGAAATACTTGGCATAGTTATGCTTTGCAGCATTGTTATGGATTCAGATAATTTAGGATTGTAACAGTTGTTTCATTGACAGAGAGTAGCTGAGTTTTTCTCTTTTGATAGATATAAAGAAATATTTTGAAATGGATTAAAGATTTTCTTCAAATGAGGCCACGAGGTGAAACCCAGAGACGTTATAATGAGGCCATACAAAGTTTATCTAGAAAAAGGATATTTAATAAGCAAATCAAATACAGTGAGTACTTTTATTTCAAAGTATTTGGTTTCTTGTAAACACTAAGTTTGCAGGGAAGTGTATTTAGAAAAGAGAAAAATCAGCTTATTATGTCATTATAGCCATTAGTATTTTTTTTTTGTAGAATTTCTTGGCATCATAATTTTTTTTCTTCTAACAGTTTGTGATACAGAAACAGATCGAATTTGTTATTTTTTTTAAATGTGCTGTTAGTGTTACTGAACATTAAAGGCATAAAGCTAGATTGTTAAATATGTTTCAAGATCTAGGCTACAATTATTACGTCAAATTTTGACAATGATTTGAATAGTTTCCATGGTAATATTTTTAATGCATATAAATATTAATATTTTCCTCTATTCCTAAACTATAATTATTATATGAAATGCACTAAAATTATTGTTGAAATAATATGTACAAAGTGCAAGTCTAATACATGGTTCGTTCTTGGTATCTTGACAAGTTTAACTATCCTAGAATTCCCTGCCCTGCCCACGGTCAGTAGGGGATACCGATGGGCTTGGAAAGGCCGCCATCGGTCGGATGGGGTGTTAAGCCATAGCCCTGTGTGTGGGAGAGCCATACCCTATGCCCGTTAAAGAACACGCTGGATGGCCTTGACGAGAGGCTACCATCTGTCTCTCAACAGCTGTTCCAGTGGTTCCCCTCACCCAACCTTCTCTGAGCCTTTGGGGTCAATTTGACCTGGCCATTTAACCCATGGTGTGGAAAAAAGTGCTGCTCAGAGGTAAAACAACCCAGCCCAACAACTATCCTAGATAAGATAATCATGTAACAACAAAGTTCTTGTTTATTGCTGACATGTAGTGCAGAATATTTGCACTTTAATAGCTTTAAACTCAGAACATTTAATATTTAGCTAAATAACTATTCTGCTACATATTTCATGATATTCCAAACTTTTTCAAGAATTTTTAACTTCATGGCTGTATTTTTTTTCAAATTTATTTGTATTGCCAAAATTCATTGACTCATTTCTATCGCTGAAACACTTGGGAAATGCAGTGGCCTAGTTTTATCTCATGGTATTTACTGAGTCATTTGGTAGTGCTGAAAGTAGTAGGAAAGAATGTTTTGTTTATAGTAAGCATATCTGTTTTTGGACAGGGTTACTTTTAAGTTTAAAATGGGTTTCATTATTTACCTAAAAGTTGAGAATATAAATTTGTGTTCAAAATCATACCTAAATTATCATGCAACATTATTTAAGTGGAGATTTAGAAAAATTAAGTTTTGATCTGAATGGAGTATAATTCTTTGTTACCATATAATTCTTTGGTTATGTATGAGATACCAGTATCTCATATGATAAGAGTGGAATGAGGGGTTTTCAAAAAGTTCTTGACATGCATCTGCAGAACAAAAACCATTGCATTGACCCCAACAAAACTTTTCTGTTCTTCAAAGTACTCCCCTCCAGCATCTATGCAAAGTTACAGATGTCTGTTCCAATTCTGGAATGCATGGTGATACTCCTATGAAGAATACTCTGCAACTCTGATAAATGCATTTTGCAAGGTCTTGCACCCTTGAAAAAAGGCTTCCCAGCAAGTTCCTTTTTAATTTTTGGAAACAACCAAAAACTGCATGGTGCAAGATCATGTAGCTGTTTTTTTCCTGCTCCAGAGAAGCCATAACTTGCCATGTTTTATGAGCACTGGCATTGTCATGAAGGAGAAACTTTAACATGCCTGTTGTTGGATGCTACTCCTTCATCTCCTTAACCATTTTCAACAAAATAATGTTGATATAGCATTGACCATTTATAATAATTTTTTCAGGTAAGGTGTCCATGACTACTGCTCCTTGGGAATTGAAAAAAATTATGAACATCCTCTTCCTTGAGTGAAAGTCTTGTTGGAGGATTTGAGTATGCAGCTAATTTTCCTCAACCCAAACATAGTTGTCAATCTTTTTGAGAGTTGCATAGTAATAAAACCATGTCTCATCACCTGTGACAATGTCTGTTAATCATTTGGGCCCACTAGGTTCAAACATTGCCAGCATCACCTTGCATGAGTCGACTCTAGTTCTTTTTTGCTGTTCTCTCAATTTGTGGGGTACCCATTTGGCACAGATCTTTCATAACTTTAAATATTGCTGAATAATTGTTTCCCCACTGCCAATCAATATACTGACATCTAAACTTACATCCTGAACAGTCGTATGGTTTTTCCATAATGAGTTCGTGAACAGCAGCAATAGTTCTCTCGTTCATGGCCTCTTTTGGTTTTCCTGCACGAGGGAGGTCTTTGAAACTCTGCTGTTCATCTCTGAATTTGGGCATCCATCCCTTAACAATGCCATAAAAACAGGCAAGATCCCCATATACTTGTAATAAATCAGCATGATGGGGTTTTTTTTATATCGTCCCCAAGCTGCATCCTTGTTAAAATGTAAGATCTTTCCTCCATTTTCAGTAGGTTCCATTTCAACAATGCACAGATTTTGCAGATTGAATTTCATGTGCCACCAGTGAATAGAGAAATAATGATACAGCCTTTGTTTTTAACAAGTAATGGCAAGTTTTGACAAGCTTTCAAACAGGTTGTAGCTTATTAACATCAGAGGAATGAGTACAAATATACAAACACATCAACAAACTTTTTGAACACTGTAAGCCAGTAGCTCATTGGGCCAAGTGCATTTGGCATGATAGGAAGATGTAGAATTCTTATGGATTCACTATGACTGGAACCTGCTGGATGGCAGAAATGTAACCATTCAATAGGGATTTGCTTGTAAGCTATACAGCAAATCTCTATTGTGTACAGTTTTATTTTATTAGTAAGCACACTTGTTCTCAGGGTATGAAGATTCTTAAGGCTAAATATTCCACATTTGGTTATATAAAGTTGCTTATATAACAAAAGATTATTCACACATCTACACAAGAAATGCAACTGCAGTTGATTCTATCATTAAATAATGAAAGGGAAGTGAAATCTGGGATGAGGCAAATATTGCTGCTGCATGAAAAATCTTATTTCTATTTGTGTTAATACCTTGCCATTCTGATGGATGAGATTATTGAAGACTCTTGTAAACAGCAAATCTGTGGATGGCAATTAAATGAAATAATTGGAGATAGGATTAAGTTCACACAACCATGAGAATAAGACCAGAGTGTGAACTTTTTTACTGTAATGTGTACTCTATTGCGTTCAGTACCTTGGGATGAAAGCAGGCAGAGAAAGAATAAAGCAAGTGAAAACAAAATAGGTGAAATGATGTTAAATATAATTTACAATGAATAATGTAGCTGATGATGGGGATGAAAATGTTGGAAGAGAGTGGCATTTGTTGGAGGAGGAGGAATAGGCTGGCATCGTGAATGTTGTGATTAAATCATCCTTCCTCTTGAGTTGCGACAAAATTCTGTCATGAACTACTGGAGTATCTTCTAATGTTGTTGTTCTGTCCCATGAGAATCCATTGCATAAGAGGGTCAATCTCTATTACCTTCCCTTTTATTTGGTTTGCAGTCATAATAATATAATATACATCTAATATAGCAATCATAAATCTTTGATTGTTCATCTTTTTTAATTCAAGCTGAATCCTATCCAAGCATATTCAGTGAGGAAATCCTTAATCTCAGCTGTTACTTCATAACATCTGGATCCATCATACACATTTAAAAGGTTAGAAAACCTTTTACTCAGTCGCTTTATAATATCTCTGGTTTATGCATCACTTCCACTCTTTTATTTGTATATTTAACTCATAAAATGACAAAAGGCATTTTCTTACTTTTCAAAAATCCCTGTAAATGGACCTGCAACATATTTTTCATGCTTAGCATGCGTTCCATTTGAATTTTTATGTTTTATTGTCCAAAATTAAATGTTCTTTTGGTATGTAACATGCCACTTTTCTGTTCATTAGTTACTTCATAAATAAGGTTCAAAAATTGCTGTAAAAAATCCCTCAAATTGACCTCATTTTAAGGGTTAAAACTCATAATGAATTTTGAATGGTGTTTTAGAAAACTTCTCACAGCTTTTAGTATTGAAGTTTCTTCACAATAGCAGTATCATTTGAGATTGCTGTCTCTATATTTTTGACTATGAAAATCAAAATTGTGCACAACAGGGTATACTCTGAATGAAATTTTGCAAAAATGCATTAAAAGTGTTAAGCATAGTATGCAGTTAGACAAGTTTTACATGGGAAGTGACTACTATTTATTTTAGAGAATTTGAGTTAAAGATCTGAGCAACAATGGATACCTGAAATAAAATCCAGTTGAAAAAAATTGGTTGTCCTGAGTGGGACTCGAACCCACACCTCCCAGAAGCATGCTGGGCATCCTAACTGCTGGACCATCAGAAGCTGCAATTTTTTCAATAGTGACATATATGCATTCCCACAATTTCTGCTGATTCACCAGTGGTGCCATCTATTATAAGGGAATGGTGCAGCCAAGCAGCCACATTTGATGGTGGCAACAACTGTCACTCATGTTCACAGCATTATATCAATAATTCAGTAATAATCATAGGAAAAGTCCTGTAGACAAGCTATTTTGCTATATTTCTATGATATATTGGGATATATATATATTGAAAATTCAAAACACTTGTCTTCAAGATAATTGCACTTTAAAATTTGAGGACATAGAAAAATTAATGTAATTTTGTTTATTTCCATATAGCAGCTCAGTAGAGGCTTTATGGGGGCTTGGAGCCATCTAATAGAGTAAAACCATCTCTAAGTTGATGAGACTGGTAGTATCTAATAGAGTATTGCCATCTAATAGAGTAAAACTAAAGACCTAAAATTAAAGTTTTTAATTTTCTATGACACTGTTAATGTTTTTAAGCACTTCAACACATGCACTATGCTACCAAGTATCAAAAGTTATTAAGGAGAGATTTACGTACCATACTGTAGAGAATGGGTAGTAACAAAAACTTCCTGGATGCTTTCAGTGACAAATTGAATAATCGACATTCCTGTAAATGGTAGCTAGGCATAAACTGGAAGGAGAGCTGTATACCAATCCCTAGTGATGATGCACAGAACCGGCCAGGTCTAGCACCTAATATCCTACCCCGCCTTCTCGTGGTGCAGGCCGTTAGTACCTTTCAAAAGAGATATTCTCTTTTGGAAGGGAATGGAAGGGGAGGGCTGCCAGTTCAGTATGGCCTACTGATCTGGTCATCTATGGCCACTTTTTTATTTTTTTTTCAACCCTGCTGAGGAGTGGCCAACTTCACAAGGTCCTGGTGCTGACCATTTATACCTACCAGACTAGACTTGTTTATGGATTTGAGCTTGATTATGGATCCTGGACTTGCTGCACTGGTGGGCCTCTGTTGAGGGAGAGTCTGCCGCTGTGTTTTCTGTTTGCTTCTGGGTTGCCAGCTCTAAGTGAACAGAGGCATGGGATACCTTATATCAGCTGGTGGATAATCCTAATCAGAGGCCATCGCACCTACCTGAACCTTACTTGCTAGTTGGGCATCGTCAAGCCTAAACTGGAGTAATGTGTCTCAGGCCAGCCATATGGCTCTTGAAAAAGTCCACTTGAAAAGGTGGTGCCTGAAGTTCCTACCAGAATCGGTGACTTTAGCCTTTAGCGGAGGAGGAACAGGTCTTTGCCCCATTCCTGCGATCAGGGGGCTGTTTGATATTGTTGGCCCTACCAATCTGAATAAACCTAGTTTCTTTAAAAACCCTATTAATCATTTTCTCTCTGCAGGAACGTGGAACGTGAGGACATTACATAGAGATTATTCTCTTGATGTCCTCATGCAGGAATTCCAGCGCTATAACCTAGATATTCTAGGCTTGCAAGAGACCAGATGGACAGGTAAAGGTGAGATACTTAAAAATAACTTTAAATTTCTCTTTACAGGGAGGGAGGATGGAAAGCATCACCAAGGCGTGGGTCTGCTGCTCAGCAGACATGCTAGTGATGCTCTTCTAGGATATGAGTGCATTAATGAAAGGTTTCTTACAGCAAAATTTCAGACAAGCATTAAAGACTTGAATGTTATCTGCTGTTATGCCCCCACTGAGGATTCTGATGAGGATGAGAAGGATAGGTTTTACGGACAACTTCAGGATATTTTGAATTCTGTCAAGAAAGGAGATATTACCCTTGTTCTTGGTGACTTCAATGCCAAAGTTGGTACCGACTCTGACCTTTGGGGAGGAGTAATAGTCCCTTTTGGTATTGGTAGCTGCAATGGCAATGGGCAACATCTCCTACAGGTAAGTAAACTCAATGGATTCAGAATAACTAACACTTATTACAAACATCACGACATACATAAGTACACATGGGTTTCACCTGATGGGCTGCATAAGAATATGATTGATTACGTATTAATTAACAGCAAATGGGTTAGTTCTGTTAGAAATACCAGGGCATATAGGGGGGCTGAAATTGGATCTGACCATTACCTTGTTAAAAGTGTCTTGCAACTTAAACTTAAAAAGTGTTGTGCTAGGGTTAAAAAATTTACCTTTAATACTGAAGCTCTGAAAGACCCAGTTATAGCTAAAGCTTACCATGATAGGTTACTTAGTCATTATGACAGTCATGGTTTGCTTAATACTGAAGTTGAGGAAGAATGGGGCCATTTTAAACAGGCTTTTTTGGAAACTAACAGTACTGTTTTAGGGAAAAATGAGCAGAGGAGGCAGAATTATTTAAGTGATAAGGCACTTGAGCTTATTTCAGAAAGAAGGAACTGCAGGAATGTCCTTAATCAGTACCCTATTAGTCCTAATAGAAAGCATTACAAAGAACTTAATATACGTGTAAAGGATCAGTTAGCTACTGATAAGAATGTTTGGCTTGATGGCCTGGCTGACAAAGCTGAGGAAGCAGTTAGACAGCACAACAGCAGAGAGCTGTACCAGATAGTTAATGTTTTGTGTGGTAGAAAACAAACAGGTATACAGGGATTGAAGGATAAACAAGGTAAGGTTATAGAAGGTGAGGATTCTGTTATGGCTAGGTGGGCTGAGCATTTCAGTGATGTTCTAAACAATGTGGTTAATTCTACTCCCATTGTTTGCAATGATGATAGATGCATTGTTGGCTTTAATGTTGGCTCTATAACACAATCTGAAGTTAGTTTGGCTATTTCTAAACTTAAACTTCATAAATCCCCAGGGGTAGATGAAATTACTACAGAAATGCTTAGAGCTGGGAATGTTTCAGTTACCACTTGGATGACTGAAATTTTGAATATCTTTTATGATAAAGGCATGGTTCCTAAGGATTTTACCAGAGCTATTATTATCCCTATTTTCGAAAAAGGCGATTGCAGGTCTTGTGATAACTATAGGGGTATCAGCTTACTCTCTATTCCAGGTAAAGTTCTTTCCATGATTGGGCTTAATAGAATTAAGAATCTGGTTGACAGTCAATTGCGTGATGAGCAGTGTTGATTCAAAACTGGTAGGTGATGTGTAGATCAGAATATTTTCATTCAGGCAGATTCTTGAGAAATTTAGAGTTTCAGAAACCTTTGGTTGTTAGCTTTGTTGATTTCAAAAAGGCTATGCCTTTTTGAAATGCTTGGAGAATTAATCTGACTATGCTGATCGACATAATTTGTGGTTGATTGTGAGCCAGACAAGTTATGTAACATAATGAAAGCTCTCTGTAACACTGAGTCATGTGTGAGATTTGGTATGTGTGAGATTTGGTTGTAGCAATTGGTTTAGCATTACGTTTGGTGTTCAACAAAGTTGCATTTTGTCTCCTTTTCTCTTTAGTTTGGTTATTGATTACGTTATGCAAAATTCATTGCAACGGAAAGATTTTGGCCTTAAATGGTCTGGAGATACTAAAATTTCTGATTTAGATTATGCTGATGATTTAGCCCTTTTGGCAAATGATGTTGATGAGATGAACTCTTTCATTCAAGCTGTTGATGAGACTGGTAGTAGAGTAGGTTTGGTTATAAACAGAGAGAAAACTGAAGTGATGAAAATTGGTCAGGCAGGTTGTGATTCAGTTCATCTGAATGGTTGTAATCTTGAACAGGTGTCACAGTTTAATCATCTTGGGAGCTATGTAACAGATGCTGGTGATGTGCGGTATGAGATTAACAGATGAATAGGGATTGCTGCCAGGACTTTTAAGAATCTATGGAGAGTGTGGAGAAATAAGCATATACACTAAAGACTAAAATTAGACTGTATAATAGTTTGGTTCTTTCTAGGGTTAGTTATGGTAGTGAAACTTGGACGCTGTGTAAACAAGATAACAGGAAACTTAGATGCTTACGTAGTATCTTGAGTATTAGGTGGTTTAACTTTGTAACTAATGATGAGGTTAGTCAAAGGAGTCTGCAACCTCCTTTAAGCAGCATATTTTGCAGAGAGAGACTGTTGGTTTGGCCATGTTGCCGTATGGATAATTATAGATTGGCAAATAGGGTTATGAACAGTGTGCCTAGAGGTTTCAGAAGGAGGGGGAGACCTAGGATGCAGTTGGCAGACAATGTCAAACAGGACCTTGTTAGAATTGGTGTGCAGTGGCCGGATGCAGCAGATGTAGCTCAGGACTGATATGCTTGGAGAATTAATCTGCAGGGTCTGGTTGGACCTATGTGGCCCATGGCTGCTTGAGGAGGAGGAGGATGATTGCCAGCAAATGACGTCTCAGTGGGGATTAGAAGAAGGATAACAGGTGCCAATGGTGTACCTGCCTTGGCAAAGGAAATAACCATTTATACCTTTGATAGCATAGAGTGCTTAAAAAAAGATTTTGATCCACGATGCGCATTTTGCGCCCTTACTTTGGGTGCTTCATCAGGTGGGAGTGAGGAGCTTAAGCTAATGCAGGAGAGGCAGTTGGTTGTTGTGCACGGGGGAGGGATGGGGTGCCATAAATTGAATTATCAGTTTTTCAGCTCCGAGGATCAGAGTGGTTGGCAAGAGTGTGGGATTATGGGAAATCACCAAGATCAGCAAGTGTCAAGGGAAGCTTCACTTTTGTGGCTAGTAATTCATAATTATAATGAGTGGGGTACTTTTAGTGAATTTATAAAAAAAATACCCCCTCAAGCAGCTGCTTGCCACAGAGGTCTAACAGGAGCCTGTCAGTTATATATGCCATAGTAGGTCTGAGATGATGCAGGACCTCAGCAGAAAAATGACACATACATCTATGCCTTTCCTGGGGCTCGAACCCTGGTCCCTTAGATCAGTAGCCAAGTGTGCTAACCACCTGGCCATGGGACGGCTATGAATTTATAAATTTCGTAAACTGAATTTTTGGGTTAAGATTATTATGTTAGTGAGGGCCTGAATAATGGTTTTCATATTGGGAATTGTGTGTGTGTGTGTGTGGGGGGGGGGGGGGGGGGGGCAGGTACTTAAATCACCAATTTTAGAGGATGCATTATGGAAGTGTTCTAAAGGGTTTGGTGGGTGTGCATTAGTGCAGGTGGCAGATGGAGATCAGCGATGAGAGTGTTTAGAGGGTGTGGTATTTTTGAGGTGTATGTTATATCCCCTAAGGATCAGATATCACACTGGTGGGAGGGGGACAATGTGTTGCAGAGTTCAGTCAGTTTTATCTTAATGAGGATATTTTCTGTGATGGCTAGTTGGAATTTAGTAGGTGGGTATATTATAATTTTAGCGGAGTATAAAACAGTGAGCAGATTGTTTTCAGTGATTGCTTGAGATAGTGCGTTTTTTTGTAGTTTATTTAAGATGTTGTATTTATGCTCTTTAAGTCGGGCGTTAAATGGGCGTGGGGTTTTACCTATGTATTTGTCTTTGGGGAAAATTTTACCTGTGGGATCTTTGAATTAGATGTAATAAACTCCTCCAAGGTTTGGTATATGGTCGCGATTGTTTTGAATGAGTGTGAATAAGTGTGTGACATTTTAATTGGGACTTTATAATGGAAAGGTTTTAGGGTATTTTTAACAGAGTATGTGAAATTATTATTGATGTATGGTAGGATTATTGTGTATTTTTGCATTTCTTTATTTACAGGTGTTGGAGGGTTTTGGGATTGTTTGCGTTTGATTCGTTTGGGAATTTTGTTGATGGTGTGTGAGGTATATCTGCCCTGTTCAATGAGTTCAAAAATGTATTTTATTTCGTTGTTTAGTTCTTGCGTATTGCAGTGTTTATAGGCTCTGGTAAAGTATGAGTAGAAGGTTGATAATAAGTTGTTTGGGTGGATGGAGGTGCTAGTTATTATGTTAGGTATGAATGTAGATTTTTTTGTATACAGATGTGTATAGTTTAGTGGAGGTACAGTGTAAGTTGATGTCTAAGAATGGTAGGGGTCTGTTTCGTTCCTCTTCGTATGTAAATTTAACGGTTGGGAGGACTGCATTAAATTCATATAGTTATTTCTTTAATTCTTCTTTGGAGTGTTGCTAGATGATTAATATATCGTCAATATATCAGACATAAGGAAGTGGGCGGATTTGACGTACATGAAGAACTGTGGTTTCTGCATGACGTAAAATTGCTTCTGCCAACAATCCAGAGAGTGGGGGAGCCCATTGGAACACCTTGGTTTTGCCTCTGCTCTAACTAAAAACTTGGTGGTAGCAGTGTATTTTAATCCAACTTTGAATTAAAATACATTACTCCACTAAATCCTAATCCAATGTAAGAGTTAATTTTTTTTCATACATCTTATACATTACTAGTATCTATCAGCTTCTGAGATAATTCAGCTAAGAATTGTGCTGAAGAGAAACAGCCATTTGAAACAATTGGAGAACCATTTTTCTGCCCCATTTTTATCAGTTCAATTTTCTTACTGTTTATAATCAAACCTTCCCAGTTACAAACCTCACCAACAGCTCCTAATGAGTCATCATCACATCATTTGCCAAAAGAGCAACATAATATAAATCAGATATTTTCAAATCTCTAGACCATCTAAGACCCCTATCTCACCTTTGTAATGAATTCCATCAATTTAAGTCTAAAAAGACAAAATGTTGAATGTCTAGAGACTTACAGATGGATGCACAGACAGACAACAAAGTAAAAAGAAAAAATTAAAAATGAGCTAAAAATAGTTTTGAAATTAGCATAAACAATAAAGTGAATTGTAAAAACTATACATATTTAATAGTCCATTGGCAAGAAATCAGTATGAACAAAAGAAGTATTCAGAATCACAGATGTTCAGGACTTTTGTCACCACTCTATATTAAGAAAGAAGTCTCATTACAATGAATTTCTGCCCTTAATAAAATGAGTTGTTAACTTAAGTTACATTCTGATGACAAATTTGGGATGCAGACATAGTGGTGTGGCTACAGTTTTAAGGCTCTAACGATAATAATAATTAAGTCTTAATAGACACATAAGTTATACAGTTTCAATGATTTCCTGTGACTACAAAACAGTATATAAGTATGCACCTTTATAGTTATGCATCTTCACACACAGTAAAAGTGAAGAAGAAATTAACAAAATGTGACTCAAAATATGATAGCAAGTAGGAGCAACAAGAGGTATTAATTATATCTCCTTAAAATAAGTTAGTGACTCAAACTTAGGTTCCATAGTAAAAACTATCCTAATTATGTTCAAATGGTAATTCTTAATCTATAAAAAGTAATAACATTACTTTTATAATTAATCTATGCAAAAAATGCTTCAAGATAAAAAAAAAAATCTACACAATGAGAACCCAAAAAAGTACAGTTAATTAACGGTTAAACTGCTTACATGTTAATGCAGTGTGAACTAAAATTAGTATTTAAGTGTAGGGTTGATGTGTATCACAAACTGAATAGTATTTAAGTGTTTTTTTTTTCAATCTATTTTTTTCTCATTCTTAATTTTGCTGTATATAATTGATATTATAGTTGCCTTTTTCATTTTTTTATAATGAATGCATTTTATCATCAGTAGGTGAACAAGAAACTACAACACAGTTCATGGCTGTCAAAAGACGGCAAGCTTGCCCTCAGACAGTTTTGCATTTATGGGATGGAATTGCATACATTCGTCAGCAGAAGCAGATCCCAAACTTTGATAGGATTTCTGGCTACATGAAACGGGTGCATAATTTGAATCCTCCAGATGTAGAACGACAACTGAAATTTGCTGTTCATGATGGATTAATTGTAATAAGGAGAACTGTAGGTTGTAAAGGGACTAAAATTGGCGTTGAACAAGATGGTTATCGTATACCTGAAGAAGAGGGGGTAGGTTGTGTAATATTTGTTTTATTATTGTTTTAGTTTTTAGATGTGTTGTAACTGCCTAAAATATGAATGAAACTTAGTAATATCCATTTTTTTGCACAGTAGGACCTACAAATTTGATCAATTTACATGTTTTTTTGCTTGTTTGGAACTATAGAGAGTACTAAGTTTATGGTGTTGAAAGTTGATGAACTTCACATTAACCAAAAATTCAATAAATATGTAGTATTTCTCTTTATATTCTAATGTTTACTGTGGATGAGCTGAAAAGATCCAATTTATAGTATGAGATTGCTATTATTTATATTTAATTTAAGATATTTTGCTGTCATTGTGAGCAGTGTTATTTTAAGAGAGTTTGGTAAGTGTAAGACACTCATTGGGTCTTTGTGAGGTATAAAATACAGCATTGGTGAAGAAGTAAAAAACACCCCATGCTTATAATAAATAAGGCTAATAATAAGTTTATAATATCTGAAAATATTTTAATACTTGGTGTTTTTAGTTGTCAGACAACCATAAAATTTCTATTAGTGCTCAATATGTGGCACGAGCATATCAAAATTGTTTTTGCATGAATATTTGCACTCATTTCAAAAATTACTCTCGAGGTTATATTCAGGATATAAATGTGTTAAATCTATTTTTTTAATATTATCGAACTGTTGCAAAAGTATGCACTTTATTTGCTAGTTCTATGCTTAGTAAAATTGCATTAATTCATAGGAAACATTGAGGGAAAGCTTAAAGAGTTCTAGAGTTACTGTCAGGCTGTGGGAACATATTCATGTGATTTGCCAGCCCTCAAGAGCATATTGTGTAATTTGCTGGGATGTGAGGTAGGCTGAAAATCACTGATTTAATTCTTCAGTGATTATGGCATTTAAGTGTTACCCGAGAAATAAGTTTTTAATTCACATTTCATGAAAGCTCATTTTATAGTCATACCAGTAGAATTTAAATAGCTTTTTAAATATTTACATCAGAGCAGTCTGAAGGCATGACTATAGGGTTTTATAACATGTAATGAGGCAGTGGTGGTAAAAATGGGTCTACAGACCATTACTGAAGGGTTAAGCATTTTATCATATGTTGAATATATTTTAATTATGATAGCTGATGGTAGTCTTGTTTGAGTTCAAAATGATGATTTGAATGAGTATTACTTTATATTTTAAGCATTTATTCTTCTAAAGCAAATGCATTGTGTGTTAGGGCAAGAGTTTGCTAAGTTTCTAGCACTGGTTCATAGTCTGATATTTTCTGTTAACCCCCAATGTGTCTTGGGTGAGAAAGTGGGATCAGTGGGCTTGTAAAGACCACTTTTGTCAGGTGGGATGTTTGCCATAGTCCCATGTGCAGGAACGAGAGAGAGAGAGAGAGACCCTGTGCATATTGTAGAATGTACTGGATGTCATTGACTAGAAGCTTCCATCTGTATCCTAAGATCTAAAGTGAATCCTTTCCTCTATCCAACTAATGAGCTCCTGTGACCTGGCCATTTGGCTTATTAAGTGCTGCTCAGAGATGAAACAACCTAACAGTATGTACAGATAGTCCCTAAATAATGGGTGGGCGTGGCTCATTTGGTAGCACACCAGGCTCATAATCTGCAGTTCCCAAGTTCGAGTCCCAGCTGATCAGCATTGAGATTTATCTCCGCAAAACTCCCCGCCTTGCCCATGGTCAGTAAGGGACACCAATACCGATGGGCTTGGAAAGGCCACGTTCCTCAGGATGGGAGAATAAGCCATGCCCTGTGTGTGGGAGAGCCATAGCCTGTACATGTTAAAGAACACACTGGATAACCTTCAGGGAGGTTACCTATCTGTCTCCCAATAGCTATTCCAGTGGGTCCTCTCCCCCAATATTCTCGGAGCCTTTGGGGTCCTTATGACCTGGCCATTTAGCCCATTGTGTGCAAAAAAGTGCCACTCATAGGTGAAACAACACAACCCAATCCTGAATAACATAGTGGTTGCATTTCTATAAAATTTGCTAGCGGAAATCATGGTTTTATTCAGTTTTTTTACTGCTCTCTATAATAATACTGAGTCATGTGTGAGAGTTGGTAAGGCTTGTAGCAATTGGTTTAGCATTTTCTTCTGGTGTTCAACAGGGGTGCATTTTATCTCCTTATCTCTTTAGTTTGCTTATTGATTATGTTATGTGAAATTCGGTGCAAGGGAAAGATTTTGGCCTTAAGTGGTCTGGAGACACAAAACTATCTGTATCAAGATTCTTTAAATGCAAATTGATGAATGTTTCTAATATACAGGCTTTGTATTCTGTAAAATTTCATCATGTAAGGTTTTTCCTTTTTAGGTTTTAATTTTTTTGAAAGAATTATATAAGAATAAATTATTATAATTTCTTTAAATCTTATTATCTGTATTAAGAGTACTTTATATAAATACTCTTAGTAGTGTAGTACTAATAGTGTTAGTTTAGAATTTTTTTTTATTATTTTCAGTTTATAATGTACCTTGCAAACTCAAAATATTTGACCAGTACTAATATATGTCTGTAATATGTGTAATTTTTGTGTTTAAAAGCATCAAAAGCAAGTTGGACTCTGCATATAAATTTATAATAGATTTGCATTTAATACATTATTTCATATTTAATATTAATAATAATATCTCCTTTACAATAAAGCCAAAAGATGGGCATGACTGGTATTGCTTTGAGTGCCATAGAGGTGGAGAGGTGATTTTATGCACTACTTGTCACCGAGTCTACCATACAGTATGCATCAAGGAAGATTTCAATGGAATGAAGTTTGTATGTAATGTATGCAAGGTAAATAAAACTTTTTTTCGTTTAAAGTTGCAAATTCTGTACTTGTTTTTAATTATGAACTTAAAATAGTTGTAACCATTAGTGCTGTATACAGGGACACAAGGTGTTAATCTAATGTACAAATAAACTCAAAACTGCCCTCTAAGGTTTTTCTTTGGCATCTTTTTGTCATTTAAGGGTTTATGGAACTATGGAGTTTTATATTTCCATGGCATTTTTTAATGAACCTTTGCAGTGTGTCTTGAGTGGACCTCAAGACTTTTTGAAAGGCAGCAAACAACTCATCTTCATCATCATAATCCTCAAACACCCATGGACTATATAGGTCCAACCAGATTATACAATTTAGTTCACCAAACACATCTGTCCTGGGCAATATCTGCTGCATCTGGCCACTGTAGACCAATTCCGATGAGACCTTGTTTGACGTTGTCTGCCCATTGCATCCTAGGTCTCCCCTTCTTTCTGAGGCCTTTAGGCACACTATTCATAACCCTATTCACTAATCTATGGTTATACATATGGGCAACATGGCCAAACCAATGGAGTCTCTCTGCTCAAAGGAGGTTGCTGACTCCTTTGTCTAACCTCATCATTATTTACAGAGTTGAACCACCTAATGCCCAAGATACTGTGTAAGCATCTAGAATCAAAAGCATCTAGTTTCCTGTTATCTTGTTTACAAAGCATCCAAGTTTCGCTACCATAACTAACCCTAGAGAGAACCAAATTATTATATAGTCTAATTTTAGCCTTTAGCTGTATATGCTTATTTCTCCACACACACCACAGATTCTTAAAAGTCCCGGCAACAATCCCTGTCTGTTAATATCATGCCACACATCACCAGTATCAGTTACATAGCTCCCAAGATAATTAAATTGTGACACCTCCTCAAGACTGCAACCATTCAGATGAACTGAATCACAGCCTGCCTGACCCATTTTCATCACTTTAGTTTTCTCTCTGTTTATAACCAAACCTACTCTACTACCAGTCTCATCAACAGCTTGAATGAAAGAGTTCATCTCATCAACATCATTTGCCAAAAGGGCTAAATCATCAGCATAATCTAAATCAGAAATTTTCGTATCTCCAGCCCATTTAAGGCCAAAAGCTTTCCCTTGAAGTGAATTTCGCATAACATAATCAACAACCAAACTAAAGAGAAAAGGAGACAAAATGCACCCTTGTCGAACACCAGAAGTAATGCTAAACCAATTGCTACAAGACTTACCAACTCTCACACATGACTCAGTGTTATGATAGAGAGCTTTCATTATGTTAACTAACTTGTCTGGTATACCACATGATCTCACGATCAGCCACAAATTATGATGGTGAACAGAATCAAAAGCCTTTTGAAATCAACAAATCTAGCAACCAAAGTTTTCTGAAACTCTAAACATTTCTCAAGAATCTGTCTGAGGGAAAATATCTGATCTACTCATCCCCTACCACTTCTGAATCCACATTGCTCATCACACAACTGTGCATCAACCAGACAAGCCCACAGACTGTCCACAGTCAGTAGCGAATACTGATGGGCTTGGAAGACTGCCATCCATCGGATGGGATGTTAAGCTGTGGCCCCATGTGTGGGAGAGCCATACCCTGGTATGCTAAAGAACATGCTGGCTACCATCCATATCCCAACAGTTGTTCTAATGGATCCCCTCCCCAACCTTCTCTGAGATTTTGGGGTCCTTGTGACCTGCTCATTTAGCCCATTGTGTGCAAAAAAAGTGCCGCTCAGAGGTAAAACAACCCAACTAACATCAAGAGAATTTAGCAACTGTGCTAGTTAAGAATAGCATGAAAAGGATAATATAAGAATTTGAACTCTTTGTACATATAACAGCAATTGAGACTATATTAGTTTTTGCTAGATAAAAATATAATGTTATGTCTCTTGAGCAACAAAACAATGCTAATATATTAGAGTGTATTTGCACTGGCATATAAAACTCAATTGAGTTAAAGATTATGATAAACTGAAGCATTCAGTAGTTTTTAACAGTATTATTGTGTGTGTGAATTAAATTTTTTGTTATCAAATACTGTGTTATTTATATACTTTTTAACAGATATATTTTGTTTTATGGGGCAGGAGTTAGTCAGTAGCATGCCAGGCTCATAATCTGCATTTCCCAGGTTCAAATCTCATCTGAGCAGCATTGAGATTTATCTCTGCAAAACTCCCCTCCTTGCTCTGATCAGTAAGATGGCTTGGAAAGGCTGCTGTCCATCGGATGGTACATTGAAGAACATGATGGATGGCCTTGACAGGAGGCTAGCATCTGTCTCCTAACAGCTGTCTAGTGGAGTCCTCTTTCCCCAACCTTCTTTGAGGTCTTTTGGTCCTTGTGACCTGGCCATTTAGCCCATTGTGTGCAAAAAATTGCTGTTCAGAGGTAAAATAACCCAACTATTTTGTTTTAGGACAGCAACTTTTATCCAGTGGAAGAGTATAGTCTGTGTGTGAACATTCTGGAACCAACCAAAACCATTTTCACTAGGTTGAATTACACAAAATTTCCATACACTTAACAGTTAAAAACTGGCATGGACTGGATTGAATTTCTTTGTTTCTAAACAACAAGATTAGGACCACCAAATTTGGTATACAGCTTCATGTCATTGTAACAAAGCAACATAATAATTTAGACCTAAAAATTTACCCCCTCCCCCCACTACACCAAAAAACCCCCAAAAAAACCTTGTAAGAGCTGCTCCTAAAGAATAAGAGCTAAGACTACCAAATTTGGTGTGTAGCTTCCTCTAACCTTAACTTAAAGAAATGTAAATTTTTGGCCCCTAATTTTCTTCCCTCGTGAAAAAATTGGGAGTTCTTTCTTTCAAACAGTAAGAACTAGGTTCACTGAATTCAGTATACATCATACTCCCAAAGTAAATAAAGAAACATAAGAATTTGACCTTCCCCTAATCTTTCTTTCCTCACCCCCTAAAATATTTTGGTTTACAGCATCCTCTCAACATGGCTTTAAGCAACATAAGGGTTACCTCTCCAGTGTTCCGTTCCAAAATGGGGAAATACCTAAATGATTACTGAGCCTAATGAGTTGTACCTCAAATGGAATCTACTACAAATGTATAGGGAGTATTATGTTTTATTTCGAATTATGTCCCTGCACCCCTCCCTTTCCAAAAAAGAGGTGGGGGCAGGAGGTGGAATTTCATACGAGTTGATTGTAGTGAGTTTTATGTAAAATGAAATTTTGCAACATGGGTTGTTTCATCTATTATATGTTTTTGACAGTTTAATATCTGAGCAGCAAAGCTGAGTAAATAAATAAAAGATAAGTAATAATGACAAATGAAAATGCACGCATAAATGCAAAAAGACCTTTGCTAATGTTCAGAAACAAACAATAGTCCTCCACTTTTTGGTTAAGCAGTCACTACATACTATCAATAGTTTCATTTTCCATTATGTTATCTCTAATTGTCTTCCTGATATTTGTGTTTGTTATATAAGGCACAAGATTAAACCATACCATATCACACCTAAAAAATTGAATTGTGCATGATGGCCAGGTTTTTTTTTTCAGCGGTGCTCAGTGAGATAAAAGCAAACTTAACGTATCTGACAAATAACTAATGAAAGAAATTATGGCATTTTATAGTATTATGTTTTTAAGCAGTAAAGTCAATCTGGGCTGCTGATTGCAATTTGAAAAAGACCAAAGTTTTTGTATTTTTTTTTTCTCATCTCGTTGAGGAATAAATAGAAAAAATTTGCATTATTTAGGAGCTCTGAAATGTCTATTTTTAATATATATATATAAATATAAAATCTCAAACTTTTACACTTTTAAAAAATTTATTTTGTATTAATGATGCAGTTTTGTATTTATGGCCATATATGCTAAGTTTGTGATCACATTTTTGTGGTTTTGACACCATAAGGTTAAAATTTTCTTCACAAGTTTGCAAAAAAAAAAATGTTCACTAGGGCATCAAGAAAAAGCAAAAATTTTATCAGATAATTGTCCTGCTATCAACAGCAGGACAATTATCTAAAAATTTTATAAGATAATTGTCCTGCTGTTGACTGCTATCTCCTATTTTCCTCTGAACCAAGCAACCTCTCTGTTTACTAGTTGTTAAAAACATGAACTGATGCTTACTGGAGCTTGTGGTCATTCTGAATTAAACTACATGAAAATTACTTTAGTCTTACCACAAGGTGTTTGAAAAGGCTTCTTCAGGATGTAAAATTGAACTTTAAGTGATGGTCCTATGTGCAGGAGTGCCATACCTTGTGCACATTAAAAAAAAACACATAAAAATGTGTTGGATGGCCTTAGTGGGAGGCTTCCATACATTTCATAGCCCATTGTGTGCAAAAAAGTATTGCACAGGGGTAAAACAATCCAACACAAATGCGAATCTATATCAATTAAGTTAGGACAGGAGTTGGCTCAGTGGTAGTGTATAAAGCCTGTAAATCTGCAGTTCCTAGCTTTAAGTCCCATCTGTGACTTAAAGCATTGCAAGTGTGATTAATCTCCTTCCTTGCCCTCCAACAGAAAGGGGAAGCCTATTGAATGGTCATCATCTGTTGAATGGGATATAAGTGGGGGAACGTAATGGGATATAAGTGGGGGAACGTAATGGGATTAAAATTAACTCTATGTGCAGGAGAGTTCTACTCTGTGCATGTTAAAGAACACACTGCATGGCCTTGACAGGAGGCTGCTATCTGTATCTTAACAACTGTCCAGTGGGTCTCCTTCCTTCAACCTTTTCTGGGTCCTTGTGATATGTCTGTTTAGCCCATAGTATGCAAAAAGGTAATAGGTTAAACAACCCAACTCAATTGCATTCTTAGCTATTTTATTTTCATAATTTTTTTACATTTACTGCCCTATATTTTTGCATTCTTTAAGATAAAATTTACAAAATATTTGATTTGATGCTTATTAATATTTTTATATTTTTCATTGCAAGTGTGATGAATTATGTTTGTATTTTCTATGTCTTCTCCCAAAAGCTCTTAAAAGGGAAAAACACCTTGAAACTGAAGAAAAGTGAGCTGAACACATTATTAGGGTACACCTGTGTAAGGCTTAAGGAAAAGGTAATTTTTTTTCTTTAGTTCTTTCTTTAGCTACTGGGCACATTATTATTCAATTATTAAATAATCCTGAAAAATTGCTAATTAAACTAATTCTGATTAACCCTTCCAGGGCCCAGGCTGAAAAACAAGTTTCTATCCAGGGGCCAAGCTATTTTCTGCCTATGCTCAGCCAAAAAAAACTTTAACTTTAGAACTTTTTTGCCAAATAACTAATGAAAGGAATTATGACATGTTGTATGCCAAATTAATCAGCATTTAATTCTGGATTTTCTGAAAATCAAGTATTTAACAAAAAAGAAGATATGTTTTATTTTAATAGGACTTTTTTAGAGTCATGTAGTAAAAAAATGCATCTGGCAACACAAATAAAAATTTATTAAAAAAAAGAAACTAATAGACAAAAATGATTACAATGCACATGAATAGAATTACTATGTATTTCTGAATAACAAAAAAATTATTTTTTTGGTTTTAAGTAAATATTTTTCTTGTTTTGTAATTTTTTTCTCGGTACCATACTTTGAGAAAATTCCAGGTTTTGAGCCTATTGTGCTGAGTCAAATAAACAAGTCAACTTTAGAATTTAAAAAAAAAATAACCAATCAATGGAAGTAGGTCATGTTATATATGAAATTAAACTGAATTTAATTACGAATTTTTTGAAAATAAAAAAATAAATACCCTCTCAAGCAGCTGCTTGCCACAGAGGTCTGACAGGAGCCTGTCAGTTTATATGCCATAGTAGAAGGTCTGAGAGGATGGCAGGACCTCAGCAGAAAAACGACACATACATCCATGCCTTACCCGGGGCTCGAACCCAGGTCCCTTAGATCAGTAGCCAAGCGCGCTAACCACTCGGCTATGGGACAGCTATAAATAATATAAATAAATTTGCAAGCATATTGATTTTAATAAGCCTATTTCAATGTGATATGGTGAAAAAAAGATCGCACTATGCATTAAGGCTTCATTTTGGAAAACCTGCTGAATAAAAATAGTTAAATTATATATTTTTTGAAAGGAAATTTCTAATTATATATTTTTTGAAAGGAAATTTCCTCCCGAATAATATAATATTCAATGTGAAATATGATTTTTATTTCTTTTAATGATTCTTTTCAGTATCGTATATTTTAAACACGACCAGCGTCAACGTGGCTTGGACTTCTCACATTCACAGGATTTTCTGAACTAATTATGAAATAGAAAAAACTTCCTAGGCTGTTTTTTTTTACTAAATATTATGAATTTTTTCTTTGGGTGTTGAATTTTGGCAATCTTGACTAAATGCAGAAAGGTTTGTTCACCAAGGACCAGCCCTTCCCGAAATTGCCCTCCCAAATGATGGACGATTTCCATAGCAAGGAAGTCGATTTGCTTTCGTATCCAAGACATTCATTTTCAGAAAACAGTACAAGCTCAAAGTTTTTTTATTAAAAAAATCAAGAAATAATAGAATAAAAATTACATATAACCTAATGGAATGTTAAATAAAATATCTGCAACAACTTTTAACCAGCCTCCGATCTAGTGTATCTCGGAAAGATCATAAAATCAGCCAGTCGTAAGATCACTAACTAATGGAAGTAAATTGCTTTTGTATCCAAAAACTCATTTATTTTTAGAAAATGATACTAGATCAAAGTTTTACTGGAAAAGTAATAAATAATAAAATAAAAATTAACATATAGCCTAACGTGATGTTAAAATATCCACAGCAACAAGTTGTAGGCCGGCCATACGGTATAACATAACTATGAAAAAAATCAATACTTATCTATCGGCGAAAAGATTGCTAATTTCCGAAAATAAATCTACTGAAATGGAAACTAACTAAGGTTTAAATATAAAAAAATATTAACTTGACAAAGAGTATCCAATATGCTGAACCAAAACTGTAAACAACACATAGCACAAACAATGGAGATTGCATCAGCCATCTGTGTCGTTTGCCTCAGTGAAGCCTAACTAATTAAATGCAGGTGCAACCAGAATTTCTAAGATGGACGAGTTTACTTTTAGTTTCGATTTGAAGGTGGGAAAGATGCATAGAATGCTGGGGAAAATGATAAAAATAACTGGGGAATACTGACTAGGTTTTTGACAGAAAAGAGAGTCAAACGGAAAAAAAAATTGGTGGTACGTATTTTGTAATTACTTCCAAAATCTATGGTTTTTTAAAAATAGCAGTTTTTTTGTTAATTTTTAGGAGATTTTTTGAAAATTTAGGGAAAAATTTGTTGATAATAGCTGAAATCAAACTTGTGAGCTTAAATCAGAAGGTTGCTTCAGCAAATAGGAACGTTAACAATCAAATCGGCAATACTGTTTAGTGCTTCTAAAAAATAGCAATCAGATGGCTTTATAAAATTATTTATATTGTAGTTTAGTAAAATATGCATGAAATTATAAAACAAAATATTATATATGAAGCCTGAATTATATATTTTTGTAAGATATACATATAAAAAAATTACAAGACCAATTTTTATTTTTAGAAATTGATATATTTTTGTTGTATTAAGACCGTATGCATACGTCATTGACACTCGCACTTCAGATTCTCTGTACATGTACATATGGGTTAGGCCTTGGAAGGGTTAAGACTGTTGTTATTAGCATGCTATTCTGAAAATAAGAATAAAATAATTGTCATATGAAGGTTGTTTAGGAAAAAAAATCCTTCAGGATTAATTGCCAGTGCATTATGCATAATGCAATAACTGTATTGGTGATACAACAGTTCACCAGTGTAACAGCACTAAATAAAAAAAAAAGCCCTCAAGCAGCTCCTTGCCACAGACTATATGATCGATAGACTAATTGTGGTGTGACTCATTTTACCCTCTGTTGAAAATGTCTATTCTAAACACAGACATCAGAAGTGTGCATGCTGTGATTTGAGTGCTGCTGTAGAAATTCATTGCTAATTTGTCGAAGATCATGGGAAGAATGTAATGCTTTGATAAAGTGGTAATCAAAGTTTCAAGAAGGCAGTTGTTCTTACATGATAATGAATACCCTCAAACTAAAAATAAAACTACCAACTTTTGTAGTCCCACAGTGAGGTCATGAATCATTCTGCCTATAGTACTGATTTCTGCCAAGTGAATTTACTTTGTTTCCAGCTGTCAAGGAACACTTTATAGGTTAGAAATATTTTACAATGATAGTGATAAAGTTGTTACAGACTAAAGACCCCGTGTTTTACTTCAGCAGTATTGAGAAGCTTCTTTTACACTGACAAATGTTTGAATCTTCTAGGAGTGGGGTTAGTTGGGTTGTTTTATCTCTGAGCAGCACTCTTTTGCATACAATGAGTTAAATGGCCAGGTCTCAAGGACCCCCAAGGGCTCAGAGCAGATGGGATTCGAAACTGGGAATGGCAGATTACAAGCCTGGCACACTGTTGACTGAGCCACCCTCATCAAGACAACCAAGATAACCAAACGAGACAAACCAAGCTTTTTGGTACCTGAGGCAAGGTAAAAACTAGTGCCTCTCTTATTGGTATTAATTTTGCTTGAAAACAAAGTTTCATATTTAATGATTAGCCAAAGAACTCTGAACTGCATTACTTTGATAATAGTGATAGTAAACTAAAATTTTACTAGTAATTTACATTAATAAATCAGCACTTTGACATTGATTCTAATTTTAGAGGAAAAATTGTCTTGAGCCGGGTGGGATACGAACCCACGACCTCCTGATAACATGTCGGTGCTCTGGACCACTGAGTACTGGCAGCCGATCAAGATCTCCTCTAATTAACGCTATGAACATTCCTTTTATGTCACATATAGGTGCTATTTAGGCAATTTTAGCAACAAGTGGCTTTCTATTTGCCATATAGATGGAAAGCATGTCTTACAAGTATGCTAATGATGATAAATAATGAGATAAACTCGACTGTTCAACATCCACTAATAAAATAAATCAGCACTTTTACATCGATTCTAATTTTTGGCAGCTGGTTGCTCAGTGGTCCAGAGCACCTGACATGTTATCAGGAGGTCATGGGTTCATATCCCACCCGGCTCAAGACAATTTTTCCTCTAAAATTAGAATCGACGTCAAAGTGCTGATTTATTAGTGGATGTTGAACAGTCGAGTTTATCTCATTATTTATCATTACTAGTAATTTATCATACTTGACCGACAAGCGTGTCCGCCACAAGAATTTTGCCACCTCTCAAAAATGGCACCCAAGGTAGCTGCATTGCAATATCACCTATCAGACCAACCCTGTCTAGGAGATTTTGTAGAAGAGTGAAAACACTATAGTTCAAATGCTTGTAATAAAACCTGTTTCTTGCTTTTTGAACAATCCTCATAATTTATTGTATATGGAACATTTCATCAGGAATGAAATGTATATAAGCAATTTCAAAAGGTTGATGTTTTACCTTCTTGATGCAAATGTTGTTTAATTAAGTGAATTATGTGTAGTTATATAAATATTCAAATAGTAGCAATGTCTCTATCACTTGTAAATAACACACTTGGATCCAGGTTTCAATAAATTAATATGTATCTTTTAACTGTTCACTTAAAATCACCTTTAATGCAAAATAATTTAACACACATGCACACAAAATGTTATTCAAGCAAATTTTGAAATTGCTCTAATAAATATGCTTGTAGAAAATTTTTGACTGTTAACTTTCCATTCAAATTTTCTATTTTTGTAAATACATGAAAAATTTTTAATCGAAAGAAATACACTGGGTCCACTTTATTTTTTTTAATGTTCTTTTTTAGCCAAGCAATAATTGTTGCCATGCTTTGTATGAATTGTATTGGAATATTTGCCATTTTCCTTGCCTGAATTTGGCAAACCTTATAAAAATATAGATTAAAAACTTCTAAAATTTTATTATTATTGGGCAGTTGTAACTTTTATACATGGTTTAACCAAATTATTTCAAATAGAAAATTCAAAATAATTTAAGCAAATATTGAGATTTACAAGTTAAAACTTTTAAAAACTGTTTTTTCTCTTTGTAACTTTGTTCTTGTTATTTTTATTATCATTAATTTGCTTACCTCAGTTAATTTGAAGAATCATTTTCATTCATGGTAAATTGAAATTGCAGAAGAATCGAGGCAGAATCATATGTGACATTCTTGTAGTTCCACCATTACAGTGCCTTATTCCAATGCTTAGCATCTTAACCTAAATTCAACCAGGACTAATTCTTTTTTCTGGTGATTAAGATATTAAGATCTTGGCTTTTAAGTTGATAGTTTATGGCAGTAGTATCTAACTCTTTTGGACTCAAGGTGTGTGTGTATGTGTGGGGATGCTTAACTTTCCCACTTACCATAACTAGAAAACTTTTATAAGATACTTTTGCAGGCTAGTGGTTAGTGGTATCCACAAATTACTGGTTGGACATCAATCACTGGTGTATGGTATGAGCCCAGCTGATACCAGGATTATCAAGCATGGGAATCAAGACTTATTCCACCAAGGAAACCTTGTAAAGAGTTGATGTAATGCCAGGGGAAAATATGAAATGAATTGGATATTTAGGTCAGTTACTGCAGTAACTGCCAGGCATTTATTATGGGCATTCCCCCATGCACAGGATGTGACCAATGTAGATTTAATTTTTGTCATGTGTTCTTTTGTGATGTATATAAAGTTTATACCTGTTTATAAAGAGTGATTGAAAGATTACATAGGTCATCTTAAGTCAGTGTTGGCAATTTTACACAAGGTCTAATAGGTTGACCTAAGTTGACTTTGGCAGTGAATGTGTTAATAATAGTAATTGAGATTGAGGTGTTCTATTGAAATTAATGAGAAATTATAGTTCCTATGTTAGGACTTAAAGGTGGAACTAAACTACTGATTTCAGAGTTATGACCTTGCTGAGAATGGTATTGTTGTAAGAGTAATTGACAATGTGATGAGACACCACATTGTCAAGAACAGCCTAATTATTGATAGTATCCAGATTATTGAAAATCTTAAAATATAATGAATAAAGTGAGAAGACAGGATCATAATTGATACTATAGGAGTTGAATAAAAGCATGGAATTTGGATTATGGCCAGTGGGTACAATACAAGTTGAACCCTCTACTACATGGAGTTGGTTTGTCTGAGATGGACTGCCCTTGGAGCACATTTGAACGTTAGATAATATTGAGGAAAACTTATAGGCATCAATCCACCAAGGTTAAAAGAATTTAAATTGTGGGTAGAAGGAGGTAAAATAATATTTGGATTGATCATGAGCCACTGAATGCAAACAGTCGTATCAGAATAATATGACCACCTACCTAAGTAAATGTATTTATATAATATTTATTATTATTTATATAATATTAATATATAATTATTAATATTTAACCACCCTTGGGCCAGATGACAGCAGCAAGATGGCGTGGCATGGACACAATGAGGCCATGCAAGGTTGCCAGAGGCACATGTGCCCATTTGGACTCCAGCAGAACATGGATGTTCCGGAGATGAATCGAACCTGGATTCATCATCGGTGATATATGCACACCGAACCTGTTGATCCAAATGGTCCCACAAGTGCTCTATGGGATTGAGGTCAGGTGATTTTGCCATCCAAGGGAGAACAGAGACATCGCTGTCGTGTTCCTGGAACCAGTCACGCACCACCTTAGCGACATGGTAGGGCACATTGTCCTGCTGGTAGGCACCATCACCACCAGGGTAAACATCCAACATGAAGGGATGCATGTTGTCAGCGAGGATGGACTGGTAGCCATTGTCATTCAGGGACCCATCCAGAAGTACCAGCAGTCCCAGGTCTTACCAGGAAAATATCCCCCAGGCATGCACACTGTCATCGCTGGCCTGTACTTGACCGACAAGCGTGTCCAAGTGTTGGTTCTTGTGTGTCTGACACCATATCCGCCACCATCCATCACTTCTGTGGAGTAGAAACCTCGATTTGTCAGAGAAGGCAACCCTTTTCCACTGCCCAATGAAAGTAGTCCCACATGAACTGCAGGCGTCATTGCCAATGGACCTTGGTTAACATGAGTGCCTTTACGCAGCATCGACTCTGGAGACCCATGCATAACAAGGTTCGCTCTACTGTTATCGGGAACACGTACCTGTGTGCCCCAGCATTCATTTGAGTGGTCAATTGCTGCACTGTTGCGCATCAATTGCCCTTTACCAGTCGACAGAGGTGACGTTCTCCTCTGGGGTCGATGACCTTTGGGGCTTCACAGTTATGATGTCTGGAGGTACTCAGTGTGCCAGCAGTCCATTCTTGGTACACTTTTACTACAGCACCACGCAAACAGCCCACGAAGTCTGCTGTTTCCAAGAAGGTTCCACCCTTGGTGCGGTAGCTGATGATCATTCCTTTTTGAACGTCTGTCAAATCAATACCTCTGCCCATTGTGCTCATGTTATGCACTATGGCTCATCTGTCCTAGCCGCCCTCTTATAGGTGGTTGACCCTCTTATAGATGGTCTTATATGTGGTTGACCTTGATATGTGCACTCTGTGACGCTCCTGGGTGGATACACTATGATTCTGTGGGTAGTCATATTATTCTGATACGGCTGAATATCTCTGATTGTCAAACTTGATGTTATTCTACAAACCTCATCAAAAACATTGCCCCATACAGAAGATATGATATGCTAAAGGTAGTAGTGTATGTAATAAATGATTGCATTTGCAGCATGTTTAGTGAAATGGAGACATGGATATTAGGGTAACAACAGTGCAAGGTGTGGCTATCTTTTGCTGCAATACAAGTACTGATACAGTTATGAAGTGAGCCAGAAAGGTTCCTAATAATGTCCTGGTCTATGGGTTGTGTTGTGTTGGATTGTTTTACCTCTGAGCGGCACTTTTTTGTGCACAATGGGCTAAATGGTCAGGCCACAAGGCCCGAAGGCTCAGAGAAGGTTGGGGGAAGGAACCACCAACTGTTGGGAGACAGATGGTGGCCTCCCGTCTAGGCCATCCAGCATGTTCTTTAACATGCACAGGGTATGGCTCTCCCATACACTGGGCCACATAAGCTTAAGTCCCATCCAACAGATGATGGCCTTTCCAGGCCCATCGGTGTCCCCTACTGACTGGGCAGGGTGGGGAATTTTGAGAATCTCAATGCTGACCCAGCTAAGACTTGAACCTGGGAACTGCAGATTACGAGTCTGGCATGCTACCAACTGAACCTCATTTTATGGTTCTCCAAATTTTCTGCATTTGCACCTGAAGATCCATCACATTATGAACTATGGAATCAGTTCTGTTCTCAGATGTCCCAGAAGTGCTCAATTGGTAATAGATCCAGTGACTGGGCTGGCTGTGGTAGCACAGAAATGGCTTGCAGACACTGTTGAGCAATGGTGCAGTATGTGATCTGGCATTCTAATGCTGGAATGTTGAGTTTGACATTCTCTGCAGGAGTGGTAAGACCACAGGGTAAAGAATGACATCCACATACCACTGGATGGATGAATTGCCTTTGACTATGGGAGGTGACCGACTGTCATAAGAGATGGCATCCCACACCAGGATCCCAGCCATGGGCACTGTATGGCATTCAGTGATACATGATGTGGAAGCTCTTTCACTGTTATGTTTTCTTGCTAGTGTGCCCACTGTTCTGCCCCAGAGAGATGCAGGCCTCATTGCTGAAGATGATATATTGCCATTCACATGCTACTCAGCTCATCCATTGCAATACTGCAATCTGGTATGCTTTTGGCTTTGAATGCAGAGGAGAGGACACCTTCCTTGAATACCAGCTCCATGCAAGCATCAGTGTTGACAGATATTGGCAACATCCCATCAATTTTTCTGTCATTGGATATCTGTTGGGCAGTTGTTTTTCTGTTATTCACAGTCATCCAGAAAATCTGCTGATCATTCTAATCTGTAGTCACTTAAGGATGACTTGATCTGAACAATGATGTAAAACACCTTCCATGTCCATTGCTGCCAGCAGTGGCCAACATTTTGCACATCATGTCCCAAATGTGCTGCAATTAGTCACATCCATCTTGCTTCATACAGATTTATGATGTGCTCTTGCTCAGACTTGCTGAGTTGATAAACATCTGTCTATTATGTACAAATGGCAATATCCTTTGATGGTAACCAGATTTACAGATCATGTTCACTTTCTTTAATCTATAATGTCTGCTTTTCCCCAACAATAACTTTCCCTATAACTTTTTAAATGTAGCCAGATCTGCAATTTTCTCTTCATTTGCTTACATTGCTGTCCTGCACTTCCATACTATTAGCATAAATGCAGTTCTACTCCTTTTGGGTGGGGCAATTTTTTTTTATGATGAATGTATTTTCATCAAACATTGCAACAAAAGTTTCCTATGGGATAAATTCTTTCATTTTTTATAGACAATTTTATGATCCTTGTTCTTGATAATGAAATCTAATCTTCATTAAACTTAGGGGATTTTAGGACAATTTCTCTGAAATGTATTAAATTTTTTTGATAATAAGGACAATATTTTTTTGCAATTCAGTAGCAATATTGGGCATTGCTAGCATACATGGCTTTAGTTATCACTGAATAATTGGATCAGAAAACTGCAAAATGATTCTGATATGTTTTAAGACTTTACTGATATTTTATTATTGAAGGTAAGGTTTTTGTTGCCAGTCATAAAGAAATTTGTTTATTTAGATTTAATTACTATAAGGCATGAACTAGTAAAATAATAAAAATTGATGCATAAAAGTTAATTCATAGAAAAGGTCTAAGTTAAAGAGGTAAATTGGCAACATTTTTAGCTTGACAGAGAAATGTCTATTTTAATTTTACATTAATAACTGAAAAAGACATTTCTTTTGGACATTGATAGCTTTTGGTATGTAAAAAATTGTTTGAACCAGGTTAAACCTGCTGCTTACATGTCAGCTGATCTTATCTGAGCTAATGTATATGATCGATAATAGACACTCTCTAGGTAACACATATAGCTACAGGTAAGCACCTGTAACTCTGGGGTGGGAGTGGCTCAGTCGGTAGCGTGCCAGGTTCATAATCTGTAGTTCCCAGGTTCAAGTCTTAGCTGGGTCAGCATTGAGATTTATCTCCTCAAAATTCTCCACCCTGCCCACAGTCAGTAGGGGACACTGATGGGCATGGAAAGGCCATCATCTGTTGGATGGGACTTAAGCTTATGTGGCCCAGTGTACGGGAGAGCCATACCCTGTGCATGTTAAAGAACATGCTGGATGGCCTAGATGGGAGGCTACCATCTGTCTCCCAACAGCTGTTCCAGTGGGTCCCCTCCCCCAACCTTCTCTGAGCCTTCGGGGTCCATGTGACCTGGCCATTTAGCCCATGGTGTGCAAAAAAGTGCCGCTCAGAGGTAAAACAACGCAACCTGTAACTCTGTAGATTCATTGGATATAGAGGAAAGATTGTCTTGATCTAGGTGGAATCTGAACCCACGACCATCTGATAACACATCTCATCATGCTCTAACTGCTGAGCTACTTGCAGGTAATCAATATCTCCCTCTATTGGTGGCTTTAAGCATTATACTATGGTATCAGTCATTGAAACCTGTCTGACTGTAATTGGAAACTGGTCAGTAAGTCGCCTCATGTCTCAAGTGTCAAGAGACAGTATTTTTTAACCAACATGCTTTAATCAAGTGTAAGCTGCTTGATGGGGTATTTATTTTTTAAGGATGGTATGTTTAATAATACACAATCGCAAGCAAACATTTGCAGGCTATGTATATTCTTTGGGTGAAGAAGAAAAATTGTCTTGAGCTGGGTGGGATTCAAACCTGACATGAGTGCCTGACATGTTATCAGGAGGTCATGGGTTTGGATTCCACCCAGCTTAAGACAGTTTTTCCTCTACCCAATGAATCTTCATATTCCAGTTCTCAGGTTCGAGTACCAACTGGGCCATGTTGAGATTTATCTGTGCAAAACTCCCCCCTTTATGTCATCAGTCAGATGGGACATATGAATGGACTGGTGAGGGTTTTCGTTACCAGTTCATAAATTGATTAGTGTAATAGCTATTTGGGAGCTAAAAGTATATAATATTAATTTCATATGATTTCTATTCATTAATCAAAAAATTTTGCGGAAAAAATTTTGCTGACATACGGGACTTGAACCTGCATCTCTCCAGAAACATGCCAGAGTATTCTTAAATTAAAAATTTTCCACAAAATATTTATTGATTTATAGACATTAAAGAGTCAATAGGTAATGCTGTGATTGTCATTCCTGTTTAAATCGTTAATCAAAAATATTATTTACGGTTGAAAATACTACTGAATTCTTTTGTTAACATTTGGTAACTAATGCATTCATAACCTACTTTTTAAATTATTTATAAATATATGATTATTTGTTGTACAGACAAAAGAACTACACCGGATCCCTCATCCAGATGAAGAAAGGTGGCGTCATGATTATCTTATTTATCAACAAATGGATCTTGTTGTAATGGAAGACAAGATGAAAGCTAGTGAATACCAACGTTTAGAAGAATTTCATGCTGATGCACAGATTGTTGTACATAATGTAGTAGTATATTTTGGAGGTAAATAATTTTTTTATGTTAAAATATAAAGTAAGAAATAATCTGTTTTAGAAAGATGTATTGGGTGAAAAATAATTTCTTTAGTTTATTAATGTTAGTATTTAAAATATTAAAATAATTCAAGTGGGAGTAATACTAGGTTTCAGGATTGAAAACTAATGTTATAATTTATCTAACCATAATAGCTTGTGTGCCGTCCCGTGGCCGAGTGGTTAGCACGCTTGGCTACTGATCTAAGGGACCCGGGTTCGAGCCCCGGAATTAGGCATGGATGTGTGTGTCGTTTTTCTGCTGAGGTCCTGCCATCCTCTCAGATCTCCTACTGTGGCATATAAACTGACAGGCTCCTGTCAGACCTCTGTGGCAAGCAGCTGCTTGAGGGGGTATTTATTATTTTTATTTTTAATAGCTTGTATTAAAGTTTATAGGTTCTTCACATTAACATTTTATAAAGATCATGTGGCATATTTATGCTTGTATGTTATTTTAAAGTAATAGCTGTTTACCATTTTTATGCAATTTGATGAAAATAATTAAATTGTAGATGTGCTGGATTGCATAAGTTTCCTTTTAAAATATTTGTACAATATATCTAAAGAATAATAATTCTTTTCATGCAGTACAGAATGTGCTATTTTATTTAAGTCATAGTCAAATATGAAAGATATTTTTGCAATTTTTTTTTCACACATTGAACTCTGCTTTTATTCACTTTGTTATTTAATTTAAATGCATGTGAATATTATAAAATAAGCCGTCCCGTGGCCGAGTGGTTAGCGCGCTTGGCTACTGATCTACGGGACCTGGGTTCGAGCCCCGGGTAAGGCATGGATGTTCATGTTTTTCTGCTGAGGTCCTGCCATCCTCTCAGACCTTCTACTCTGGCATATAAACTGACAGGCTCCTGTCAGACCTCTATGGCAAGCAGCTGCTTGAGGGGGTATTTATTATATATAAAATATTATAAAATATTCACTATTTTTACACTGTATTAAAGTTTTTAAATGGTAGCTAGGTATTCACTGCAAGGAGAGCTATGCACCAATCCCCTGTTATGATGCACAGAACTGCCAGGGCTAGCATCTAAAGTCTGATTCTGCTTTCTCTTGGTGCAGACCATTAGTGCCTTTCAAAAGAGATGCTCTCTTGTGGAAGGAAACAGAAGAGGAGGGTTGCCAGATTAGTGTGGCCTACTGATCTGGACTACTGTGGCTACTTTTTTTTCTTCTCTGCTGAGGAGTGGTCAACCACACAGAGTCCTGGTGCTGACCATATATATACCAACCTGAATGGAATAATGGCTCTGAACCTGATTATGTATCCTGAATTTGCTGCACTGTGGGGCTACTGTGTTTTCTGTTTGTTTGTGGGCTGACAGTCTCATGTAAATAGATTCACAGGATATGCTTTATCAGCTGGGGGATAATCCTGATCTGAGGCCATCACAGGTACCTGAACTCTTGCTTCTACAAGCATCATCAAACCTACATTGGTGGAAGTCTTTCAGTGTAGATGACTTCAGCCTTTAGTAGTGGGGGAAACAGGCTTTTGCTCCATACCTCCAATTAGGGGGCTGCTTGATATTGATGGCACTTCCTCTCTCAAAAAATGTAGTTTCTTTAAACATCCCACTAACCATTTTCTCTCTACAGGTTCTTGGAATGTAAGAACTCTGCACAAAGATTATTCTCTTGATGCCCTCACACAAGAATTCCACCATTGTAATCTAGATATTTTTGACTTGCAAGAGACCAGATGGAGAGGTAAAGATCAGATACTTAAAAATAATCTCAAATTTCTTTTTTCACAGAGGGAAAATGGAAATATCTTAATGGTGTAAGTTTGCTTCTTAGTAGACACACTAGTGATGCTCTTTTAGGATATGGGTGCATTAATGAAAGGTTTCTCACAGCTAAATTTGAGACAAGCATTAAAGGCTTAATGTTATCTGTTGTTATGCCACCACTGAGAATGCTGATGAAGATGAGAAAGATAGATTTTATGGACAACTTCAGGATATTTTTAATTCTGTCAAGAAAGGTGATATTACCCTTGTTCTAGGTGACTTCAGTGCTATTACCTCTCGACCTCTAGGGAGGGGTAATAGGTCCCTTTGCTATCGGTAGCTGCAATGCGATGGGCAATGTCTCATACAGGTAAGTAAACTTAATGGTTTTGGAGTAACTAACACTTATTTCAAACACTATGACATACATAAGTATACCTGGGTTTCACCAGATGGACTGCATAAGAATATGATTGATTATGTATTAACATCAAATGGGCTAGTTCTTTTAGAAATACCATGTGATATAGGAGAACTGAAATTGGATCTGATCATCACCTTGTTAAAAGTAACTTGCAACTTAAACTGAAGAAGTGTTCTGCTAAGGTGAAAAAAAGTTACCTTTAACACTGAATCCCTAAGAGATCCAGTTATAGCCAAAGTTTACCATGATAGATCACTTAGTCATTATGACAGTTATGGTTTGCTTACAACTGAAGTTGAGGAAGAATGAGACTGTTTTAAACAGGCTTTTCTTGAAATTAACAGTACTCTTTTGGGTAAAAAGTGTCACAGGAGGCAAAACTGGAGCTTATTTTTGAAAGAAAGAACTGTAGGAATTTGTTTGTAATCACATGGCTGACTGAAATTTTGAATATTTTTTATGATAAAGGCATTGTTCATAAAGATTTTGCCTGTTCTATTATTATTCCAATTTTTCAAAAAGGTGATCGCAGTTCTTGTGATAGCTATAGGAATATCAGCCTACTTTCTGTTCCAGATAAAGTTCTTTGCGTGATTGTGCTTAACAGAAATAAGAATCTGGTTGATGGACAACTAACTATATGGTGAGCCGTGTGGATTCAGAGTGGTAGGGGATGTATTGATCAAACTTTTTCACTTAGGCAGATTCTTGAGAAATATTTAGACTTTCAGAAACCTTTGGTTACTAGGTTTGTAAATTTCAAAAAGAGTGTTGACTGTCATAATTTGTTAGCAATCTGGCAACCGTCATGTACTGTATACGAAAAAAATATCCAAATACTATGGTTGATTACAGAATTCAGAAAAAATATCTTGCAACGATTTTTTTTAGAAATCAATGATCTAGCAACCTTCGTGTACTGTACATGAAAAAAATATCCAAACACTATGGGTGATTACAGAATTCAGAAAAAATATCTGGCAACGATTTACACTGAATTATGTGTGCAATTTGGTAAGGCTTGTAGAAGTTAGTTTAGCTTTGCTTTTGATGTTCAACAAGGGTGCATTTTGTCTCCTTTCCTCTTTAGTTTGGTTATTGATTTTATTATGCAGAATTCAGTGCAAGAGGAAGATTTGAGCTTAAATGGTCTAGAGATCTGAAAATTTCTGATTTAGATTATGCTGATGATTTTGCCCTTTTGGCAATGATGTTGATGAGATGAACTCTTTCACTATAGCTGTTAGACTGGAAATAGAGTAGGTTTGGTGATAAACAGAGAGAAAATTAAAGTGAAGAAAATTGCTCAGACAGGTTGTGGTTCAGTTAATGTGAATGGTTGCATTCTTGAGCAAGTGTCTCAGTTTAATTATCTTGGTAGCTATGCAACAGGTACTGGGGATATGCGACATGAGGTAAACAGAATAGGGATAGCTACTGGGACTTTTAAGAATCTATGGAGAGTGTGGAGAAATAAGCATATACACCTAAAGTCTAATAAAATTAGACTGTATAATAGTGTGGTTCTTTCTAGGGTTAGTTATAGTAAGTGAAACTTGAACCCTTTGTAAACAAGATATCAGGAAACATGATGCCTTTGACTCTAGATGTTTAAGCAGTATCTTAGGCATTAGGTGGTTTAACTTTATCAGTAATGATGAGGTTAGGCAAAAGAGTCAGCAACCTCCTTTAAGCAGCATATTGTGCAGGGAGAGACTGTTTGTTTGGCTATATTGCCTGTATGCATAACTATAGATTAGTGAATAGTGTTATTAACAGTGTGCTGAAAAGCCTCAGAATGAGAGAGATCTAGAATTTGGTGTGTGGACAATGTCAAACAGGACCTTGTTAGAAATGGCCTACAGTGGCCAGATGCAGCAGATGTAACTCAGGACAGATGTGTTTGGAGAACTAAATTGGACATCTGGTTGGACATCCGTAGCCTATGGCTGCTTGAGGATGATGATGATATACATCTTATGCTATTCTTATTTGAAAGGAGCAAAGGAAAATGAAAATTGGTAATAAAATAAAATGTCTGCAACTTGTTGCTCAAGTTTTTGTATCCTTCTGCCTGAAGGTCTGTAGTTGTCAGTGGCCTGTGCTATTTTGGCTCTGTTCTGTGGTGTTTGTACTCACTTATCTTCCAGAAGATAGGGGGCAAAGGTACTACCCATGATATTTACCTGATGTGTTCCAAGATAACAAATTAGTATTTTTTGCTGATAGCACAAATCCTATTCATTTGCCTGTGAGTACTATTTTAAAATCTTTTTAAAACACTGTAAAGATAAGTTTATTTAAAATTAAAAACCATGTTCAGAACCCTTTTAACCTATATGAAAATAAAATAATTATGATGTTCAATGTAGGGCTGACTAGCTTTCTAACTTATCAATGTATATATTACAATGCTAACTTATCCAAAAGTGTGACAGTTTTCTTGTGCATTCATTCACAGGACACTAATTTCACATTAATATTAAAAACCTGCTGACACTATTTTACTTTTTGTTCCTCCAGTCCTTGCTAGTCTCATAATGCCCTGGGGTTCAAAATTAAAGGATGTCATATCTTGAAAAGTATATAAGGGAATGACAAGAAATGTGGTGTACATATAATTTTTTTTACATGGGAGGAAAAAAAATGCATCATGTTTAACTGACACAACTATGAGCGTATAAGGTAGGGAAGCTGAAAGAAAATTTGTCTTAGGTCACCTCTTATTTCTATTCCAACCTGCTGGTATTTGAGTAGCAATTTGATTTCACTTTATCACAAAGATGATGTATGGATGATTGTATATTATGTGAAGTAATAGGATGGAAACATACACTGGTTTCCATAAATTAAGGAAAAATCCTTCTGTTAAGTCAATGGGAAGCTAATGTCAAAGCTTAATAACTTCTAAAATAAGTTTTTTTGTTTTGAAAATTTGATTGCGGATAAAGATCTCAATCAAATAAATCAATACCTTGATTTTCAACAATATTCGTTCAGTATTTAATGAGTTATGGAAGTTTGAATATTTAGCGATAACAATGCCAGCCACAAAAATTGACTTCAGAAGTTAATTAAAACTTAGTAATAAATATTGTATCAAAGTGTTTAATGAAATAAATTTCTATTTTAGAACTTTGTGTAAAGAATATTTTTACTGTTCTTCAGTTTTGTATAAGTTTCTTAAGACTGGCATTGCTGTTGTTAAATATTCAAACTTCCATAATTCATTAAATATTGAATGAATAATGTTGAAAATCCAGATATTGATTTTATATGATTGAGATCTTTATTTGCAATCATTTTTCAAAACAAAAAAAATATTTAGAAGTTATAGAGCTTTGATCTTAGCTTCCCATTGACTTAACATATGGATTTTCTTTAATTTATGGAAACCAGTGTATCAATCAAGCAGACCAAAATATGCAAAGGCCTTAAGTGAATCACAAAATATCCTCTCAAGATTCTAGAGATAATTTCAAGAAACAGCAAAAGTTAATTTTAGATCAGAACAAGGTTGTCTCAGAGCCACAACTGCTCAGGATGATCAGTCTGTTACATCTGATGTAAGGAAATGATAGATAGTCAGCTGTCTCATGAGCTGTTTGTGTCCATATGGAGGATATATTATGTACAGGAGACTTCATGAACAAGGATTGTATGCGTTAAGAACAGTGGTCTGGGTCCCTGTCATCCACTTCAAGAGAACAACTTTAAAGTGATGCAGATCAGCTGTGAAGCTCAAGGCCAGTGAGAAAATGTTCTCTTTATGGATGAGTTCAGATTCAGTTTGAACACTGATTTTTGATATGTGTTCATCTTGAGAGAACAAGGAACTTTCCACAACTGCCATAATGTGAAAAGGACCATTTAATAGTGACAATGGGATGGTGTGGACTAATGAAGTCAGAGCTTCACATCTTTCAGGAAGGTACTCTGGCTGCTTGTTTGGACAGATATGAGATTCTGACACCCTGCATAAATTTTTACAGTGGTGCTTTTGCCTCTGATTTCATCTTTATGGATGATGAACACATTTACTTGCATTTCTTGGGTCTGAAATTCTCTAAAGTATTTAGTATATGACATTCTCCACATCACAAGCTTTCATTTGGCATAGTACTCATTAAAATTGCTTCACTCCCCCCTTACCCCTCCTCAGAAAAAAAATTCTCCCCTTTTCTAAGGGAGGTCTGAAACTCTAAAATATGTAGTTATATGTTGTTCCCAATGTCACAAGCTTTCTTTTGTCATAAAATTCATCACACATAAACCTACCTATAATAGAATCTGATTTAGAACTTGGGGCAGGGGTGTCTCAGTCGGTATCATGTCAGGCTCATAATCTGCAGTTCCCAGGTTCAAGTTCCACTTGGGCTAGCATTGAGATTTATCTCCATAAAACTCCCCACCCTACCCTCAGTCAGTAGAGGACACCATTGAGCTTGGAAAGGCTGCCAGTCATTGGATGGGATGTTAAGCTGTGATCCTGCATTTGGAAGAGCCATACCCTGTGCATGTTAAAGAATATGTTAGATGACCTTGACCTGAGGCTACCATATATCCTAACAGGGTTCCCTCCCCCAACTGTCTCAGGGTCCTTGTGACCTAGCCATTTAACCCATTGTGTGCAAAAAAGTCTTGTTCAGAGGTAAAACAACCCAAATGATTTAAAAACCTTCAATTCACTTCCCCCTATTTTTGTAATATAACCATTTTTATTATTCACTTCATTAGAGGGGAGGGAGTTTCAAAAGACCTATAGAATTTTAACAGGAAACTTGTTGCATATAAACATCAAGTCCCTACTGATAGAACCTGATTTCAAAATTTGAAACAATTATTTCCCTCTTTTTAGTTCACTATTTTGAATTTTAAGTTTTTGACTGTGAAAACAGGTCTAACCCAGTATTATATATTAAATTTATCATAATTTTCTTTTGTGTATTCTATAATCAGAAAGAGAAATTAAGAAGCTAGTGTGTTGCAGCTATATAGCATAAGTACTGTAAATGTTCGAATAGTGGTCTGGTGTGCAATTCTTCCTTGTATCTGACTACAAGCACAGGCTTATTTAGGCCTCTATGTTTAAATGTCACATAAGGTTTATGGAGTTAGATTAAAGAGCAAAGATTTATATATCATGATACACACACATGGATATGTTAGCTCGTTATATAAAAGACAATGCCGATTCAACAAGGATGGATTTCATGGGACATTTGAAAGTTGTGTGTGTGTGTGTGTGGGGGGGGGGGGACTTGAGAAAAATTGATTCTCTGTGGGACAATATACACCAATCAGGAAATACATTAAAACCATCTCTGCATTATGCAAAGAAGTATGCATGCAGCCAATCAGTGTCACATGCCAAGGTCGTGAATGATATATATATATATAATATCTGGGTTCGAGCTCTCAAAGGCAGTATTTCATTTCGTTTCAACATGGGGAAAGCAAAGTGTTTCTCTGATTTCGACAAAGGCCACTTCATCATGCAAGATGCCTTGGTAAGAGCATCTCCAAAACAGCGACACTGGTAGGCTGCTCACGCTATGCAATAGTTAGTACCTATCAAAGATGGTCCGAAACAGGTGACACTTTGAGCCATTGAAAAGGCATGGGCCATCCATGCCTCATTGATGCCAGAGGTGAGCGCAGGCTCTTTCGTCTCGTCTGCAGCAACAGGAGGGCTACTGTGGCTGACATTACCCATAATTTCAATTGTGGTAAAGGGCCCAATGTGTCCGAACACACAGTTCATCATAAGCTTTTGGATATGGGTCTCTGCAGCGCCATTTGTGTGCCTATGCTCAAAGCCATTCACCTCATCAACATTTGCATGTGAGGGGCAAATGTGCTGGATGATAGGCTTGCAATGAAAACTGTAAAAGCCTGTTGTTTACCATCTGCCTGGTAGGTATTCGATGTGTTACCTGTTGCCAGTCCCTTTGCAGTTGTTTTGTAGTCGAGAATCTGTCATGCAATGCCATGTGCCACAAATGGTGATCGATTCGCTCCATGGTCATACATTGTCTTCCTGATCCTTGTTGGCGTGTATTGGATCCTTCTTGAACTGGTGCCATATGTGTACGATGGTGCTGGGATTGCGGCCAACCTCGTTGGCCACATCTCTGTACGACAAACCAGCTTCTCTAAGGCCGACAATTCTTCCACGCTGAAAGTCTGTTAACTGTTGAAGTAGCTATCAATGTCTGCATAAGGGCATCTTTAGTGGTTTAGAACAATTTTCACAACATTTTATGAACAAGGGAGCTTTGGTTGCCTCTATCTGTGTTTGACTGTTCTGCACCTCTGACATCATCTTGCACCTGTCCAATCATTTTGATCGTCCTGCAAACCTAATCATTTCCTTACATTTACGTATACTGCTGCCTCCCCGGGGGGGGGGGGGGGTGGCTCAGTCGGTAGCGTGCCAGGTTCGTACCGACCTGTACCAATCTGTAGTTCCCAGGTTCGAGTCCCAGCTGGGTCAGCGTTGAGATTTATCTCCGCAAAATTCCCCGCCCTGCCCACGGTCAGTAGGGGATGGCGATGGGCTTGGAAAGGCTGCCGTCCGTTGGATGGGACATTAAGCCGTGGCCCGTGTACAGGAGAGCCATACCCTGTGCATGTTAAAGAACATGCTGGATGGCCTTGACGGGAGGATACCATCTGTCTCCCAACACCTGTTCCAGTGGGTCCCCACCCCCAACCTTCTCTGAGCCTTCGGGGTCCATGTGACCTGGCCATTTAGCCCATGGTGTGCAAAAAAGTGCCGCTCAGAGGTAAAACAACCCAACCCTGCCTCCCAAAATTTAATCGCATTTGCATAACTTTTTGCAAACTTGCATTTTTTTATTTCCTGTAGTGTAAGTTTAATAATTTTTTGCCTCTTTTACCTTCTGAAGGAGGTGGGGGGAGGACATGACCTCCTTGCCTCCACCTAGATCTGGCCCTGGTCGGAGTCAAGATAAATTCAATGTGCAGCATGCTAGGATATGCAGTGAACATTTTTCAGATGCCTATTATGATGGTAATGTATGAAATCAATTCTTAGGATTTCCTGTTAGATGTAATCTAAAGGATAATGCCATTCCAGATAAAAAAAAATTGTCACACAAAAATTCAGTCTTGGTTGTCACAACTATTTCTACTTAGGCTAAATGTTGCCTTGGGAAGCATGGAAAAGAGTTTTGGAAAAATTAAACCATCATCCTGGAAAGCACTATAATGTACCAAACAAAAAAAGTAGCATTATTGTAGACAACTGATGATTTAAATATTTTAGCATATAGTGTGATTAACAAAAATACTTATTTTCTGTACATCAAAGTCGGAATCTGAACATAAAACATTAGTGCAGCAGTTGCAAAATTGCTGTTAAAACTAGTAAAGCTGAGAGGAAAAATCTCTGCCTTACTGCCTACAATCAAAGGAAAAACAGTGGAATATACATAAATGCAAATTGATACAGCAGAATAATAAATTTCAAAATTCAGGTGAAAACAAAAAAGCAGATGCCATTTCATTTGATAACTGCAGGGAAAAATTTCTTTATAAATTAAAAATTGTGTTAATGCTATGTAAGATTAAATGTCTTTTGGAAGGAAAAAAGTTTAAATCAGTAATTGAAGTGAAAAAAATAATAAAATTAAAAATTAAGATTTTTGTCATGATTATTAACATTGTTGGAAATAAGATTTGTTGTAATAAATCAAGATCTGGTGTTTTAATTCTATTGAATTAAATTTTCTGAGCAATATCAAAATAATTACTGAGAATCATCAAGTAAAAATTGTGTAGTATTTAGATATGAAGTGCATATGATATGTTTTAATGTTGTGGATTTCATTATTATAACTGCAATAGTAAATACTTCCCTGATTAGACCTCAAACAATTTTTTTGCATTAAACAAGATTGAAACTGTAATTTCTCACATTTTGTGCCAGAACAAATCTACCTTACAGTATGCTTCTTATAACATTTTCTTACTGCCATCTCCCCAGTGTGACATCAGAGCTCTTAGCCAATGACCTTTAAGAAATGCTTCTTCATGGAGTGGTACCAACCTACCTTCATTCACCCTGGCCAACAGGATAATAGTTTTCAGCTCTGATCTACATCTGTGTGTTTTGTTTTATTCACTTCAAACTTTGTGTATTGCCAATAACTTGAGAGATATGTATTTTGATTACCAGTATGTAGTTAAATAATTAAGCAATAAAATTAATAATAAAAACTTTTATTAATTTTAATATACTTTTTTATTAATTGATTTAAGTAATTAAGAAGCATTTTAGGAATTAGTTTTCATGATGGTGATGAATTTCATGAAAACTTACCAGTCAAATTTTCAGTGCTTAAGAATTATGTAATATTTGCATGCATATATGTATCCAGTTGTTGGGACATGGGTTAAGATTTTATCTACTTGATAGACTTGTAATTTAAGCTGTTTTAAAAACATTGCAAGATGATACTGTGTTTGTGCCATGTTCGGTACTTCATTTTTTTTTCTCTTTTCATTTTTTTAGTTCATAGTCCAATAGCAGACATGGCTCGTCAAATGCTTCGAGACTGTGTTTATGATTTGAATGAAATTAGACAATGCCGAAAATGTTATCGGATGTCAAATGAAAAGGACGAGAAGTTTTGGTTTTGTCAGCCATGTGTAAGTTAATAACATTAATTTTATATTTATCAACTATTCCATTTAATAATTTATATTGGTTTAATCATACCTTAATCATTCCTCTTTCATTTAATTTTAGAATTTATACATTATAGTACCACAAACATGTAGGATTTGCTTGTAGGATTGCTATCAACTTCCCATCTGTCTAGTGCTCAAACAGCAGAAGCAAACTATGGGTCTTTAAAAGTAAATATTTGTTGCTGTTCTTTTAAATGTAGCATACCATTATATGGTATTTACATATATGGAGTTTTCAATAATTACATAGTACTTTTGTTAAGATTTGGTTATTAAAAGTATTACATACAACACTCAATTGTTAAAACTTCAGGTGTTTCTCAGAATTACACACAAGTTTGAAGAAATAAATTGTGTATAAAAGCTGAACAAGAATTTCATATTTTTAAATTTTTGGTATTTATATTCATATTCTTCTGTTTAAGATATTTTGATGTATTTATCAAAAAATATTTAGCGGAAAAATATTTAGCGAAATATGTCGACGAAATATTTCGTCGACATATGGGAACTGAACCTGCATCTCTCCAGAAACATGCTAGAGTGTTCTTACCAGTTGAACTAATGCCAGCTCGTCTTTTTTCCGCTTATTTTAAGACTATACTCTATCACTGAGAAATGTGGGCCAACCATTGGTGCCATCTGTGGTCTCGGGTGGCAACTATTACCTTTATATTGCACAGAGTGAGATGGAAATAAATAATAGTCTCATCACGCTATTTAGCATTATTAATGATTTAAACATAGACGATAATCGCAGCATGACCTGATGCTCTTTTGGCATTGATAAATCAATAAATATTTAATGGAAAAAAATTTTGCTGACATACGGTAAAATTTGCAAATAATATAATTCATGCTTGTTTTTCAAAGTTCAATTCAGCTTTTCAGCTTTGACATTAGTAGGTATACTACTGTCATTTTCTTAAATTTCAGAACACTTCATCAAATATTTCTTTTAACTTTCTCTGTATTTAAAAGAAGCTGAGCATATTAATTTAAAGAAATAAAACTTAATAGATAATAGATCTGATTGGATCATGTAACAAAAAATATAAGCTAAAAAATTTAAAAAATACCTATTTTTCTAATAGGGTTCTAAAAAGAAGTATAAAATAAACCTAAAGCATATTGATGGTGCAATCAATCACTGAGTTTGTATTCACTTCAAATGAAGATATTAGGTTTATTTTCTACTTTTTAGTGCCCTATATGAAGATAAGTATTTTTAAAAATTTTTAATTTATATTTTTTTTGTTGTCACTAAAAACACCTACCTTCCAAAACTTTGATATACGACTCATAAACATCGAGCTCATTTACCCCCCCTTTTGGAATCACATTTGAGGTAGCCCACGACATTGGAGACATAAGCTTTAATTTCAGATATGATTTGCCCCCTTCACATTTTATCAGGGGGAAATAGTGTGGGCAAAATTCGAAATAGTTAATATGTGCTTTCATTTGACACCTACTCATAACTGTAGACCCTCTTGTTCAGAAGATATAGTAGAAATATATTTCCCATTTTTTAGGGGGGAAGAAAGCATAGGGGATCAATTTTTATAACCTATGACACTCCCCATGTCACAAGCTTTCATTTGACACATAGCTCATTACTTTCTGCACTCACGTTCAGGAGATATAGAGGAACAATCATTTTCACATTGTCTTCCATTTTTAGGGGGGAGGGGGAAAGAAAGCACTGGAGGTCTTTTTTTCATAGCCTATGACATTCCCAGCATCAGAAGTTTTCATTTGATGTATAGCTTGTTACTTTCCACCTTTGTGTTCTGGAGATATAGTTTAAATAGTTTTCATATTTCCCCTTTTTTAGGGGGGAGGAAAGCATGGGGGGTCAATTTGTTTTATAGCCTATGACACTGCATGCGTCACAAGCTTCCATTTGGCACATAAATCATGAAGTTTGTCCATTGCATTCAAAAGACGTTGGAACAACTTTTGTCAAATCCTCACTGACCAACTGACAAATGTCAAAGCCAAAAGCAATAGGAAGATAGGTAAAAAGGGTAATTTTTGTGAGTTAAATTGCATTTATTTACTTTCCTTTTCTTTTTAATCTACTGTAATGATAATACTTGGAAGCATATCTTTTATGTATGTAATGTTTGTGAGCTTTGCATTATTAGTATAAGTGCATTTGACTGTAGATCACGGGTTCTGATTCCATATAAGATATGGTTATATTTCTGCTGAGTTTTACTATATCTCATCTTAAAAGTCATTTTGAATCATTGAAAAGCTCAGTAGATTGATTGAAATAAAAATTACATGCAGTTTTTCCATTTTTTGAATTTGATAAATTATATTGATAAATAATTCATTTGATAAATTTATAATCCTGAGCTTTCCATGATTATCAAAATTGTTTGCTTTTGAATGCAGAATTCAACAGCTTATTTCTTTGTAGTAACTTCTTATTAATTTGACAAAAAGCAGTTATTCCAAAACTAATAAGTTTACTTTAGGATATAGTCTCAATTGCATTTTAGTTACCAATGCTAAGGAGGTTTATTGCTTTGGCCCAAAGGCTCAGGCTCAAAATCTGTAGTTCCCAGGTTCGAGTCCCAGTTGGGCCAGCATTGAGATTTATCTCTGTAAAACTCCCCAACTTGCCCACAATCAGTAGGGGACACTGATGGGCTTAGAAAGGCCACTGTTTTCCAGATGGAATATTAAGCGATTGCCCAATGTGCGAGAGAACCATACCCTGTGCATGTTAGCATGCTTGAGGCTACCATGTTTCCCAACAGCTGCCCATCGGGTCCCCTCCTCCAACCTTCTTTGAGCCTTCAGGGTCCATGTACCATTAGCTTGGGCCATTTAGCCCATTGTGTGCAAAAAAGTGTTGCTCAGAGGTAAAACAACTCAACCCAAAAGGCTAAAGTTGTTAGACAGAGTCACAAGACTGAATCAGAGGCTGAGGTAAAGAGCCATTTCCTATCTGATAAGTTCTCAAACTACCAAGCAGGTAAGAATATAAGATGCCCAATGAACCCTTTTGAATACCAGCAAAGCTGACATATTGTTGTAATGTAAGAGAAGGTAGAAGGGGAGTTCTGGTACAACTCACGACCACCTTTTTATAAGCCATTTTTTGTAAGCCACCTTTTTATAAGGAATTCTCTATTATCAGTTCACTTGGAGGTCACAACCCACAAATGAAATATAACAGAGAGGTAGATTACCAATTTAGCCACTCCTGTCCCTTTGTTTGAGTCCCTCAATGTGAGCTGCTGTATGTGGTGAGGGAACCACTCTGTGAAGGTTCCGCTGGCTCAGATACCTTCACAGCATCCTGAACACTCCTCCCGCGTGTTTGCTGTGCACGGAGACCTATGTCCCGGGAAAGGAGGATCCTGGTATAGTTGCTCAGGGGTCCCCGTCTTCTCTCCTCAGCTCATGACTAGCAGGATCCCCTTTGGTTGCCTTGCCATTGGGGGGAGCCTGTCATCACGGGGCTCGGCAGTGGATTCCGGGGCCTCTGTTACACACACACTGCTTTGGCCTCTGCTTCCGGTAAATGGGAGCTCCTGGGGTGGCCCCTCCAGGCGCAATCGGCTGGTGGGCAGGTCCTGCTAGGGTCAACTATGTAGAGTGGTCTGGGTACAAGTTTGTGAGTTTCCTCACAACTTATTTTCCTTTTGAAGTTATTCTTTCTTTGTGAGGCCAGTTTGGTTGATCACAATTTGATTATTTTTTGCTTAGTTCCTTTTGTGTAGAAAGTTTATTTCTGCACATTTCTCTTTTCATTTTCCTTTTATTTATTTGTGAGAGCTTGGCTCACTGTCTGTGTTGTGGGTATAGTGCCTGCATAGCCCTAGCGCCTGACTGGGTGTCCCCTTGTTGGGCTCCGTGGAGGGTGGAGACAGCGGGCACTGAACGACACAAAAACAAACATGAGAATTAATGAAGAAATTGATGCGATCAATGCCAACAAGAGGGCTTGACATGAGCCCCCATCTTCCTTGTCTGTTATCTCTGCTGTCGTCATCTTTGCCTGTGTCTTCGTTCCCAATATTCCTGATCATCCACTCCATGGGTGATCAGGTACTTGGGAACACGTCCCCATTTTTTGTAAATAAAGGTTTGAAAGGTCTTGCGGGAAAGCCAAAATCTGTCAAGCGCTTACGATCTGGTGACTCGCAGGTTGAGACTGCTCGTTCCAAACATTCGAACTGCTCCTGAAAGTCAGAGAGATTGGTGGGGTGGCTGTCGATGTTACTCCCCACAAAACTTTAAATTCCTCTTGGGGTGTGATCACTGAGTGGGGCCTCCTCAAAGTCACCGAGGAGGAAATCCTCTCAGAGCTCACGCCTCAAGGAGTAACAGCAGTACATCAGGTTTCGAGACGGTGTGATGGGAAAGTGGTACCCACCTGGGTACTGATTGTGACATTTAACATGCTACGCCTGCCTTCTTCCATCAAGGCAAATTATTTGCACTGTGAGGTATGACCGTATATTCTGAACCCTTTACACTGTTTTCAGTGCCAGATATACATTCATGCTCACACAACTTGCCGGGGCAAACCCACCTGTGCTTGCTGTGGCAGTAAGGATCACCTTGATTCTGACTGCACAGTAGAAAAGGCAAGTTGTGTGAACTGTAGGGTTAGCATCTGGCATACTTCCACGACTATCTGAAGTGGAAGGAGGAAAAGGAGGTTCAGTGCTTGAAAGTTGTGAATAACATTTCTTATGCTGAGGTGAGAAAGCTCGCTGCACTGCCCACACCACCCAGCAAAGTATCCTATGCCAGTGCAGTCATTGGAAAGCCTATCATTCCAATGACTTCAGTGGCGGTGCAGACTGACATCAATGTACCACCTACTAAATCTTTCTCACCTGCAGCAAGATACCTCCTGATGCAGGCAAAACCGAGGTTGGGTTAGACTTCGACTGCAACCTTGGTTTCCATTCCTGCAGCTCAGCCTTCCACCTCCACTGGAAAGCCTCCTCCTTCCCGTCCTCAGACAGCTGCACCTTCCAAACTTTAGGTGCCCCCACCAGGGCCCATAAAGAAAACCATCACACCTCCACAAAAAGCGGTCACTGATCTATGTCCCTTGGACAATTCCGAGGACATGGATACCGACTGCCCCTATTCACTAAACCATCTTCTGTGGCAGTTAAGTTGGATAGGCATTCGTTGTCTGCCACTCTTCTAAGTCCTGAGGTGGCCACACTCCTACAATGGAATTGTCATGGATTCCAGAGGAATATTGATAACACCAAGTCCCTCCTTCAGGCACACTAGCTCAGCTGTTTGTGCCTGCAGGAGCCATATTTGCAGCCAGTCACAGATCCCATGATCTGGCACTTTCACTAGTTCACTGGGACTGGGATGGAGATGGACCAGCTCGTGGGGGTGTCGCCATCCTCATGGGCAACCATTCTCCATTCCAGGTTGTACCCCTCACCACCAACTTAGAGGTGGTAGCCATCTGCCTCCGTAGGTTTCTCGCTGACTGTCTGCTCTGTATATCTTCTACCTGGGAGCATCATCTTCCATGAAGACCTTGATGATCTCACCTCGCAGCTGCCGTCCCCCTTCCTCATAATGGAGGACTTCAATGGACACAGTCCACTTTGGGGCAGTGCTGACACCAATGGGAGGGTTGGGGTCCAGGAGCAGTGGCTCCTGATCCTTCTCTCTCCCTGTTGAACACCTGTATCAGTACTTACTTTCACTCCCCAACCCACACATTCACTGCCATTGACTTCACCATCTGCTACTCCTCGATCCTTCCACTCTTTACATGGGAGGTCGAGGATAGCCCTTATGGAAGCAATCACCTCCCTGTGGTGTGTACCATCCCCCATGGGGGCCTTGCAGTCCTTCATACGTCTCACGGTGGAGGCTTGATCAGGCTGATTGGAGTGGTTTCGAGCTGCTCTCTGAGCTCGATGACCACTCTGTCAGCCAGGAGCCCATCAATGCAGCAGTAGCAGAGATAATGGACTGTATCTTAAATGCAGCTGCATCAACAGGTTTCCTTGTTTTCTGAAACCGTGGTGGAATCCAGATTGCACCGCAGCTCATAAGGCTCAGGACAAGGCTTGGGGGGTATTTCTGAGATATCCAACATCCCCCAACCTTGAAATGTTCAAACACGGCAGGGCAAAAGCTCATTTCATCTGGTGCCAGAGCCAGAAGGAATCTTGGATCAAATATACGTCTTCTATCATCCATTGTTGTCTTAACAGTATTGTAGGCCCTGGGCAAAGCAATGCATTGGGGCCCCTACCCACCCACCTACAGGAATAAAAATGTAAATGGTCAATAAAATTAAGCCTACAGATTTGTTGGTACTTTTAACAAAAATCAATGTTTAAACATAAAAAAAATGCTGTAAAGCGAGGATGAATCAGCATAAACTTTTGCAAAATTTAGAATCGTGGGGCCCCTGGGCAACTGCCCAGTGTGCAATCGTGCTGCCCCTGGGCAACGGCCCTGCTATCACTCGCACGACCAGTTCTAAGGTCATGTGGAATAAAGTCCGGAAGATGGGTGGGAACTACATGCCCCACTCGTTATCGATCCTGGACCACAATGGACAGGTAATTGCTGATGCTAAAAAGCAATTGCTGACACTCTGGGGGAGTCATTCTCCTCCATCCCTTCTTCTTACTCCCCCGAATTTCTGACCCAGAAGAGCAAGGCAGAATGCTCTCTACTGTTCTTCCACTCGAATGGCATGGAGCTTTACAACAGGCCATTCACAGGTGAGGAGCTTTGCCTTGCTCTGCACACCTCTCATGCATCTGCTGTTGGTCCGGACAATGTCCGTTATGCCATGCTACAACATCTCTCACCATTGAGTAAGGATCGACTGCTCCATATTTTCAGTCGCATTTTTCTCAAGGAGCAGTTTCTGGACTCCTGGCAGGAGGCCATCATCTTGGCCTTCCCGAAGCCAGGAAAAGATTCCAAGATTCCTTCTAATTATTGTCCCATTGCATTGACAAGCTGTGTGTGCAAGGTGTTGGAAAGAATGGTAAATGCCAGACTCATCTGGTATTTAGAACACCACAACCTTCTTTCCAACACCCAGTGTGGCTTTTGCAGGCAACAGTCAACTCTTGACCATCTGATATGCCTCGAATCAGCTATCAGAAATTCATTTTTATGTAGAGAGCACCTGGTGTCAATTTTCTTTGACATTGAATTGGCATTCTCTACCCAATACATGTATGTGAGGACAAGAAGTTGGAGATGAAGATTGGCCAACTTCATCTCCAACTTCTTATCATCTCGTTTTTTCATGTCCGTATCAGCAACACTCTGTCGCTACTGTACCCGCAAGAACAGGGGGTGCCACAAGGCTGCTTTCTGAGTGTTACACTTTTCACTCTCAAGATTAATTCTATTACTAGACATCTTCCTCTGTCTGTAGGCAATGCCCTCTATGTTGACGATTTTAGCATCTTTTGCTCTTTGTCCAGCATGAGGGTCATCGAAAGACAACTGCAAATTGCCCTGAACAATCAGTTTGAACGATGGCAAACAGGTTTCGGTTTTCCCCACAGAAGACCACTTGCATGCACTTTTGCCACAAGCATAATCTTCACCTGGATCCTGAGCTACGGCTCGGGGGTAATGTCATTCCAGTTGTGGCGGAGACCAAGTTTCTCAGTCTCATCTTCGATCGGAAATTGACCTTTTTATCACACATACGTCATCTCAGGTCCAAGTGCATGCGGCATTGAACATCGTCAAGGTCCTCTCCTCTCTCTCCTGGGGAGCTGACCGATGTTCTCTGCTCCGTCTGTACCATGCGCTTGTCCAATTGAAACTGGACTATCGATCCCAGGTGTACAACTCCGCCTGGGATTTGGTGGTGAAGGTGCTGGACCTCCTCCATCATCAGGCCCTCCGTGTTTTCATAGGAGCCTTCTGCATCTTACTGGTCCAGAGTCTTTATGTTGAGACTGATGAACCATCTTTGTCTCTTTGCCGTCAGCAGTTGTCCGTACAATATGCATCTAAATTGCGATCCTTGCCTGGCCATCCCACTTGGGACTGCGTTTTCAGTCCAAAGGGGGAAATGCTTTACACAAATCAGCCGACCGCCATTTATTCTTTTGGTTTGTGAGTCCGAGGCTATCTAAGGGAGACATCAATACCAATCTCGATAGCATCGCACAGTCGACAGCCAAGCCACTTCCACCGTGATTCGCTGTTTCCCTTTCTTGTGTTTTTACCTGTGCAGGATGGGGAAGCCTTTACACCTGACTGTGTGTACCAATAACACTTTGCCAACCATTGTGCTGAGTACCTGGACTTCTTGCCTGTCGTTACAGATGGCTCGAAGTCCGGCACATCAGTGGGATCAGTCATGGTCTGCTGTGATGTAATAATTGTAGACCAGATCCCATTGCAGTGTTCCATCTTCATTGCACAGTTGCACGCTATCAGTCTTGCCTTGGACCACATGGCTGCTAAGCATCATCATCGGTGTGTGCTTTACACCGACTTGCTTAGCTCGCTACAGGTTTTGATCTCAGTGAGGCATCGGCTTCACCCAGTTCTTTCTAAAATCTGCCAGCAGCTCCATCGTCTGACGGTTACAACAACCGTCCATTTCTGTTGGGTGCGCAGTCATGTCGGTATCAGGGGCAATGACTTGGCAGATGCTGCTGCCAAGTCAGCCACTCCCCTGTCCGGCTCTCCATTGCTGGTTCCATATCTGGATTTCTGGCAGCATTTTACCATTGAGCTCTGGGCACAGTGGCAGAGATCTTGGTTAGAATAGCTTACCAACAAGCTCTTTGAGATCAAACCTATCATCAAACCATGGCAGTCATGTTACCACAGGAATCGCAAGGAGGAAGTTGTACTTGCTCGGCTCCACTTAGGTCATTCATTTCTTACACACACTCTCTTTTTCTTCAGGTGGATGACGAACCTAAGTGTGAGTTTTGCAACACCATTTTAACAATCAAACATATTTTAATTTCATGTCCCGCTTTTAACCTTGAAAGATGTATGTTTTTTAACTTGCATCATTTTACATCCGAGTCCCTTGCACTCGGACATCTTTTATCTGATGACTCTGTTTTAACCATTGTTTTTGCATTTTTACATTTCATTGGTTATTTTACATGTTTATGTTTTTTTTTACTATGTTTCGTATATTATACACTTGTTTGTAATTTTAAGTGGATCCTATATGCCATTTTTATTGTTGACATACACTCGTTGATTTTTTATACTCATCCTTTTTGTGCCATTTTCTTTGTGACAATTTTATCTTTGGTTGTGGATTACTTGAATTTTATCCCTTTGTCTTTTTGTTTGGTGCAATATAGCCTTAGCTGCTCTTGTGCCAAAAAACCCCAGACAACCAACCCTCTGTTGAGGCAGAGGGCCAGGCTCATAATCTGTAGTTCCAAGGTTGAGTCACATATGGGACCAGCATTGAGATTTATCTCCAGTGAACTTCCACCCTACCTTTGGTCAGAAAGGGGACACCAATGGACATGGAAAGGCTGCTGCCCATTGTATGGGATGTAAGTCTGTGTTCCTCTTTGCAGGAGAGCCATACCTATGCACATTAAGAACATATATGCCGGATGGCTTCGATGGGAGGCTTCTGTTTGCCTTCTAACAGCTGCCCAGTGAGTCCCTTTCAGAACGTATTCTGAGCCTTTGGTTCCTTGTGACCTGTCCATTTAGTCCATTGTGTGCAAAAAAGTGCCACTCAGAGGTGAAACAAACCAACCTCCTCAGAGGCCCAGTAATGGAGCAAGTCCAATATCCGTAGTCATAGTTAAAGTCATTAGATATTTGAAAGTCAAGTAAAGTTCACAGCTGTTATTTTGTACTTTTAAATATTCACTACATAGCTCCTTGACTGGAGATATAAAGCATACTACCTAATGGGTCCTTCAATTGTTGTGCCATTCCAAGTGTTGGGTATTCAACCTGTCAATGTCTTCTCAGGTGTAGTCTTATCTTTATGGGTTCTTGAGTACCTTTGAAAACCTAGCCCTCTCACAGTCCATTAGATATTATTCCAAAAAACCTTTATCACACCATACATTACCCTTCTTGGTTTTACACATTTATCTCTCTCTTTGGTCCCCCCTCGGTGTGAGCGCCTGTACGCGGTGAGGGGGACCACCCTGTGAAGGTTCCGCTGGCTCGGTTACCTTCGCAGGGTCCTAAACGCTCGCCCGCGTGTTTGCCGTGTGCGGAGACCCGTGTCCCTGGAAAGGAGGATCCTGGTAGTTGCTCGGGAGTCCCCGTTTTCTCTCCTCAGCTCATGACTGGTGGGGTCCTCTTTGGCCGTTTTGCCATTGGGGAGCCTGTCCTGGGGTGGCCCCCCCAGAAGCAATCGGGTGGTGGGCAGGTCCTGCTAGGGTCAACCGTGCAGAGCGGTGAGTAACCTTGCCCACGGTCCGGGTACAGGTTTACAAGTTTCCTCACAAATTATTTTCCTTTTGTAGTTATCCTTTCTTTGTGAGGCCAGTTTGGCCATTCATAATTTTTATTATTTTATGCTTTGTTTGATTTGTGTAGAATGTTTTGTTCTGCACATTTCTCTTTTTATTTTCCTTATATTTCTTTGTGAGGGCTTGGCTCACTGTCTGTGTGGGTATAGTGCCTGCATAGCCCTGGCGCCCGACTGGGCGTCCCCTTGTTGGGCTCCGTGGAGGGTGGGGACAGCGGGCACTGAACCACACAAAACAAACCATGAGAGAGAGTGAAGAAAATAATGCGATCGTCGCCAACAAGAGGGCTCGACATGAGCCCCCATCTTCCTCGTTGTCTGCGTTATCTCTGCCATCGTCTTCTGTGTCTGTGTCTTTGTTCCCAAAGTTCCTGATCATCCACTCCACGGGTGATCAGGTACTTGGGGACATGTCCCCTTTTTTCGTTAATAAAGGATTGAAAGGTCTTGTGGGAGAGCCGAAATCCGTCAAGCGCTTACGATCTGGCGACTTGCAGGTTGAGACCGCTTGTTCGAAACATTCTGAACTACTCCTGAAAGTCAAAGAAATTGGTGGGGTGGCTGTCGAAGTCACTCCCCATAAAACTTTGAATTCCTCTCGGGGTGTGATCACTGAGTGGGGCCTCCTCAAAGTCACTGAGGAGGAAATCCTCTCAGAACTCACACCTCAAGGAGTAACAGCGGTCCATCGGGTTTCGACACGCCGTGATGGGAAATTGACACCCACCCGGGTGCTGATTGTCGCCTTTAATTCGCCACGCCTGCCTTCTTACATCAAGGCAGGATACTTACATTGTGAGGTTCGGCCGTATATCCCAAACCCTCTGCGCTGTTTTCAGTGTCAGATATACGGTCACGCCCGCACAGCATGCAGGGGCAAGCCCACCTGTGCTCGCTGTGGCAGTAAGGATCATCTTGATCCTGACTGCACAGCAGAAAAGGCATGCTGTGTGAACTGCAGTGGCGAACATCCGGCGTACTCCCGCGACTGTCCGAAGTGGAAGGAGGAAAAGGAGGTGCAACGCTTGAAAGTAGTAAACAACATTTCTTATGCTGAGGCGAGAAAGCTTGCTGCACCGCCCGCCCCGCCTGGCAAGGTTTCCTATGCCAGTGCAGTCATTGGGAAGCCCATTGTTCCAATGACTTCAGTGGCGGTGCAGACTGACATCAGTGTACCACCTACTGAGTCTTTCTCGCTCGCAGCCAAGTACCTCCTCACGCAGGCGAGACCGAGGGTGGTGTCGACTTCGACATCAACCCCAGTTTCTATTCCTGCAACACAGCCTTCCACCTCCACCGGAAGGCCTCCTCCTTCCCATCCTCAGACAGCAAGACCTTCAAAACCGAAGGGGCCCCCACCGGGGCCAAAAAAGAAAATAACAGCGCCACAAAGGGCGGTCACCGATCCATGCCCCTCGGACGATTCCGAGGACATGGATACCGACCGCCCCCTATTCACTAAACCGTCCTCTGCGGCAGTTAAGTTGAATAGGAATTCGTCGTCCGCCCACTCTTCTAAGTCCTGAGATGGCCACACTCCTACAATGGAATTGTCGTGGATTCCAGAGGAATCTTGACGACATCAAGGCCCTCCTTCAGGCACACCAGCCCATCTGTGTGTGCCTGCAGGAGACATACTTGCAGCCAGTCACAGATCCCACGATCCGGCACTTTTCACTAGTTCGCCGGGACTGGGATGGAGATGGTCCAGCTCGCGGGGGTGTCTCCATCCTCGTGAGCAACCATTCTCCATTCCAGGTCGTACCCCTCACCACCAACTTAGAGGTGGTAGCCATCCGTCTCTTCGTGAGGTTCTCACTGACTGTCTGCTCTGTATATCTTCCACCTGGGAGCATCGTCTTCCAGGAAGACCTTGATGATCTCGTCTCGCAGCTGCCGTCCCCCTTCCTCATTATGGGGGACCTCAACGGACACAGTCCACTTTGGGGCAGTTCTGACACCAACGGGAGGGGCGGGGTCCTGGAGCAGTGGCTCCTGGATCCTTCTCTCTCCCTGTTGAACACCGGTGTCAGTACTTACTTTCACTCCCCAACCCGCACTTTCACTGCCATTGACCTCACCATCTGCTCCTCCTCGATCCTTCCACTCTTTACATGGGAGGTCGAGGACAACCCGTATGGAAGCGATCACCTCCCTGTGGTGTGCACCATCTCCCGTGGGGGGCCTTGCAGCCCTTCACGCGTCTCACGGTGGAGGTTCGATCGGGCTGACTGGGGTGGTTTCGAGCTGCTCTCTGAGCTCGGCGACCACTCTGTCAGCCAGGAGCCCATCAATGTGGCAGTAGCGGAGATAACGGACTGTATCGTGGATGCAGCTGCATCAACGATTCTTCAAACTTCTACACGGTTTCCTCGCTTTCCGAAACCGTGGTGGAATCCAGAATGCACCGCAGCTCGTAAGGCTCAGAACAGGGCTTGGGGGGTTTTTCGGAGATATCCGACGTCCCCCAACCTTGAAAATTTCAAACGCGCCGGGGCGAAAGCACGTTTCGTCCGACGCCAGAGCCAGAAGGAATCTTGGATCAAGTATACGTCTTCCATCACCCGCACGACTAGTTCTAAAGTCGTGTGGGATAAAGTCCGGAAGATGAGTGGGAACTACACCTCCCACTCATTATTGATCCTGGAGCACAATGGACAGGCAATTGCTGATCCCAAAGCAATTGCCGACACTCTGGGGGAGTCCTTCTCTTCCATCTCTTCGTCTTCCTCTTACTCCCCCGAGTTTCTGGCCCAGAAGGGCAGGGCGGAGCGCTCTCCGCTGTCTTTCCACTCGAATGGCCTGGAGCCTTACAACAGGCCATTCACAGCGGAGGAGCTTCGCCTTGCTCTGCACTCTTCTCGTGCCTCTGCTGTAGGACCGGACAGTGTCCATTATGCCATGCTCCAACATCTTTCACCATCGAGTAAGGATCGGCTGCTCCATCTCTTCAATCGCATTTTTCTCGAGGAGCAGTTTCCGGACTCCTGGCGGGAGGCCATCGTCTTGGCCTTCCCCAAGCCAGGCAAAGATCCCAAGATTCCTTCCTATTATCGTCCCATCGCATTGACGAGCTGCATGTGCAAGGTGTTGGAAAGAATGGTAAATGCCAGACTCATCTGGTATTTAGAACATCACAACCTTCTTTCCAACACCCAGTGTGGCTTTCGCAGGCAATGGTCAACTCTTGACCATCTGATACGCCTCGAATCGGCTATCAGAAATTCATTTTTAAGAAGAGAGCACCTGGTGTCAATTTTCTTCGACATCGAAAAAGCGTACGACACGGCTTGGAGATTCGGCATTCTTCGTGACCTCCACAGCTTCGGCTTGAGAGGTCACATGCCGATCTTCATCTCCAACTTCTTATCGACACGCTCTTTTCGTGTCCGTGTCGGTAACACTCTGTCGCGGCCGTACCCCCAAGAACAGGGGGTGCCACAAGGCTGCGTTCTGAGTGTTACGCTTTTCGCTGTCAAGATTAATTCTATAACTAGACAACTTCCTCCATCAGTAGGCAATGCCCTCTATGTTGATGACTTCAGCATCTTTTGCTCTTCGTCAAGCATGAGGGTCATTGAAAGACAACTGCAAATTGCCCTGAACAATCTATCGGTTTGGGCGACGGCAAACGGGTTTCGGTTCTCCCCACAGAAGACCGCTTGTGTGCACTTTTGCCACAAGCGTAATCTTCATCTGGATCCCGAGCTGCGGCTCGGGGGTAACATCATTCCAGTTGTGGCGGAGACCAAGTTTCTCGGTCTCATATTCGATCGGAAATTGACCTTTTTACCTCACATACGTCATCTCAGGTCCAAGTGCACGCGGGCATTGAACATCGTCAAGGTCCTCTCCTCCCTCTCTTGGGGGGCGGACCGATGTTCTTTGCTCCGCCTCTACCTTGCACTTGTCCGATCGAAACTGGACTACGGATCCCAGGTGTACGACTCAGCCCGGGATTCGGTGGTGAAAGCGCTGGACCCCCTCCATCATCAGGCCCTCCGTGTTTGCACGGGAGCCTTCCGCACCTCACCGGTCCAGAGTCTTTACGTTGAGACCGACGAACCATCTTTATCTGTTCGCCGTCAGCAGTTGTCCCTACAATATGCTTCTAAATTGCGATCCCTGCCTGGCCATCCCACTTGGGACTGCGTTTTCAGTCCGAAGTGGGAAATGCTTTACACTAATCGGCCGACTGCCATTCGTCCATTTGGTTTGCGAGTCCGAGGCTACCTCAGCGACATCAACACCAGTGTCGATAGCGTTGCACAGTCGACAGCTGAGCCACTTCCACCATGGCTCGCTGTTTCCCCGTCCTGCGATTTTTCCCTGTGTAGGACGGGGAAGGCCTTTACACCCGACTGTGTGTACCAGCAACTCTTTGCCAGCCATCGTGCTGAGCACCCGGACTTCTTGCCTGTCTTTACAGATGGCTCGAAGTCCGGCACATCAGTGGGATCGGCCATGGTCTGCTGTGATGTAATCATTGCAGACCAGATCCCACTGCAGTGTTCCATCTTCACTGCAGAGTTGCACGCTATCAGCCTCGCCTTGGACCACGTGGCGACTAAGCATCATCGTCGGTGTGTGCTTTACACCGACTCGCTTAACTCGCTACAGGCTTTGATCTCGGTGAGGCATCGGCCTCACCCAGTTCTTACTAAGATCCGCCAGTAGCTACATCGTCTGGCAGCCACAACCACAATCCATTTCTGTTGGGTGCCCGGTCACGTCGGAATCAGGGGTAATGATTTGGCAGATTCTGCTGCCAAGTCAGCCACGCCCCTGTCCGACTCTCCGTTGCCGGTTCCCTATCTGGATTTCCGGCAGCGTTTTACCACCGAGCTCCGGGCACAGTGGCAGAGATCTTGGTCGGAACAGCTTACGAACAAGCTCTTTGAGATCAAACCTATCATCAAACCATGGCAGTCTTGTTACCGCAGGAATCGCAAGGAGGAAGTTGTACTTGCTCGGCTCCGCTTAGGTCACTCGTTTATTACTCATTCGTTTCTTTCCGGGCGGACGACGTACCTAAGTGCGAGTTTTGTGACACCATTTTAACTATTAAACATATTTTAGTCGAATGTCCGTGTTTTAATTTCGAATGTCAATGTTATTTTAGCTTTCATAATTTTATGTCCGAGCCTCTTACACTCGGACATCTTTTATCTGATCATTGCATTTTATCTCCAGTTTTTAGCTATTTGAAATATTGTGGATATTTTAACCGAATTTGATTTTACCTTAATATATGCATTATTTACCCCAGGTCTCTTACACCTGGGATTATTTTATTTAATATTTCTACACTTGTTTTACTCTATTCATATACACTTGTTTTCTGTTGTTTTACCACTGTACAATGTTGAAAATGTATTTTAAATTTTGGTTGCGGGGTTCTATGTCTTTTATCTTTTATATTGTCTTTTGTTTGGCGCATTATGGCCTTGTTGCCGATGCGCCATTAAACCCCAAACAACCAACCAACCAACTCTCTCTTTGTTTTACAACAGCATGCATAAGCAATGGTTGTGTGGTGGATCTGCTATCTTAGTTTCACTATAGGACCAGATACCTGTGGCAGGGAGAACACATTCCAGTCACCTGGAGGGTTAATACACTAACCCTATCTCTGGATAACCAAACTTTTATTAGCTTGAAAAGGAATTAAAAAATTAAAATACTAATTACACCGTACGGTTTCACCATAGCTCATGTCTTCTTCAGTGCTTGTGCTTTATGGGGTATGATAATGTCCTCTCTGATGTGGGTGCCAGAGTTTAATTTTTAAATTTCTTTTAAAGCTAATAAAAGTTTAGTTGTCCAGATAAGTTTAGTGTCTTGATGTATGGTGTGTGAAATGTCTTTTGGAGTAATATCTTGTGGACTGTGAGGTCAAGATTCCTACTGCTTCTCAAGAAAACTTAAAGGCAAGACTACATCTGACAAGACATAGATAGGATGACTACCTGAGACCCATAATGATGCTACCATTGCAGGACTCATTAGATGATATGCTTTACATTTATATCTCTGGGCAAGGGGTGGACAAATGCAGCAACATAGTGAATATTCAAAAGTACTGCTAGATATTAATGTTAAGTTAAATGGCCAGCATTGGTACATTTTGGAGCTGACCAACACTCACCTATGGAACTGAGGTGTGGGGAAAAAATGGCCATAGGAGACCAGATCACTAAGCCAAATTGATATGGCCCTTCCTTTCCTTTCTCGTTCAGAGCAGAGAAGATCTTCTTTGAGAGATTTTAATGAATTGCACTATTAGAAGGTGGAGTCAGACTTTAGGTATCTGTGTGATTCTTGCCAATTCTGCACATCATCAAAGGAGAATAGTTCAACCTGTCTTTTCAGTGCATACCTATTGGGTGTTTTATCATTTATACCATTTATGGGTTCCTGAAATTAGCCAAACAAACAAAAGCTGCATGCAATACTACTGTAGCACTAATTTTCTTATATCTGAAGATCACTGACCATCATTTCACAAATTTGTACATGACTTTTCATTATTCCTAACTTGTTTCATTGCACTGATCTTATCTTTCAACTTATCACAAAACATTATCTTCAATTCATGAAATTTTAAGCTAAGAACTTTTTAAGTGTGTTATTAGATCTTCATTTCTTTGTACTTTTAGTTATCTTTGATCCAATTTTTGTTATTACTTTTGCTTTTATCTTCCCTCTGAATGCATCTGACTGTAGGATTTTTCTATAACCTTATTTTGTATAGGTTGGGTTTTGTCACCATTGTATAAGTGAGGTACCCTAAAACCCATTGTGACTACTGCCTTATGTTCATATCTTTATTAACCTTCCAGGGTCTCTGACAAATATAGATGTTGACAGAATCCAAAATGAGAGCCCAAGACATCTATGTTAGTTTTTATTAACAAAAAATTTCAAAAAAAAAATCACAATTGCTGTTTCCAAAATTTTTTTACATATATGTTATAAAAAATACATAATTCAAGCTTGAAAACTAATATTTTCTTTTTCGATTTGATGCATATTTTATTACACTATAAAATAACTTATTAAAGCCATGTGATTGGCATTTCTTACAAGCACTATACAGTATTGCTGATTTTTTTGGTACTCTACATATAAGAGCCCCCCCCCCCCCCACACACACATGCCATTTTACACTCTTTTCCTGCCTTAAACCTATTTCACTATTCCTACAATTATTTTTATCATTTATCCCAATATTCTATGCATTGTTCCCACTTCTCAAATCGAAACTATAGCTAAAAATAGAGCCTTTTTAGCTAAAGCTTGTTATTCAAAACTGGCTGCAGTGCACAGCATCATGACAGAGAAAGATGCAGGTGCTACTAATTGCCTGCTCATACAGGCGACATCTGTTAAGTGGCTGCATGGTTGATTTAAGTCTGGGGCGGCGGTGGCTCAGTCGGTAGCGCGCCAGGCTCGTAATCTGTAGTTCCCAGGTTCGAGTCCCAGCTGGGTCAGCGTTGAGATTTATCTCCGCAAAATTCCCCGCCCTGCCCACGGTCAGTAGGGGACACCGATGGGCTTGGAAAGGCCGCCGTCCGTCGGATGGGACGTTAAGCCGTGGCCCCGTGTGCAGGAGAGCCATACCCTGTGCACGTTAAAGAACACGCTGGATGGCCTTGACGGGAGGCTACCATCTGTCTCCCAACAGCTGTTCCAGTGGGTCCCCTCCCCCAACCTTCTCTGAGCCTTCGGGGTCCATGTGACCTGGCCATTTAGCCCATGGTGTGCAAAAAAGTGCCGCTCAGAGGTAAAACAACACAACACAACTGATTTAAGTCTAAATACTTCCTCCCCACACTAGATATCATCTCCCTTCATAAAGTTAGTATTTTTTTTTTGTAATCAAACCTTAGGTTTCATTTCTGTAGATTTATTTCCATAAATTATCGATCTTTTAGTTGATTAATTACACTGGTTTACAAGGTTTTTATAAGATAGCAATTGTAACTGCCTTTAACTATTTTTCAGGTGCTGATTTCAGATCTGGCCTTAAATGGCTAGCATGTCACATTTTTGTGTTATTGGTCATTTTGACTCCTATTAAGATTTTCCTATACCATCACCTCCAGGCAACTGGGAGGATGCTAGATATTTTTCTTTTTGTGGCTGGCAACACTGATTGCCAAGTGGGAGAAAACACGTAACAGTAACCTAACTTCAGACCACCATTCTTGTTGTTTTCATTGTAGGAGGAATGCATGATGTATGTTGAAGAGTGAATTTTGGTGTTTAAATGGCACAAAGGCAGCATCACAGATGTGTTAATGTGCCAGATGAGTTTTGTTATGTGTGTGGAAATTATATTTTAAAACCTCAGGGTCCTTTTTTGACAAAGATTGTGAAGAAAGCCTATAACTTGTATTTTGGATGTCATGTTGGAGATGAGGATAAAAAATGGGCTCCACATGTGTGCTGCATTTTGTGCTTTGTTGGCCTGAGTAAATGATTTAAAGGTAAGATAAAATCCATGCCCTTTGCAGTTCCAATGGTTTGGTGTGAGCCAACTGGTCATTTGCATGATTGTTATTTTTGTTTAACTAAGATGTCAGGCTTTTCAAAAAAGAGCAAATGCAAAATATTATATCCAATTGTGCCTTCAGCCATAACACCAGTTTCTCATGGAGAAGATCTTCCTATACCAACAGCTCCAACCAACTGGGAAGAGATGAATTCACATTCATCAGAGGAAGACTTTGAGGCACATACAGATCGTGATCCTACATACACCCCTAAAAAGTTAGATGAGCCTCATCTGATTCAGCAAAATGAACTAAATGATATTGTTTGAGATCTAGGACTTTCCAAACAACAAGCTGAGGTTTTAGGTTCAAGACTTCAAGAGTGGAATCTTTTGGCCAAGGATACCAGTTTCTCTGTTCAGAAAGAGAAATTTGGCTTTATCTGCTTATTACGGGATACAAGATGGTTTGTGTTTCTGCACAGATATTTCAGGGCTGATGGAAGAAATTGGAACAACTCACGAGCCTAAGGAATGGTGTCTATTTATAGATTTGTCAAAATTCAGCTTTAAAAGCTGCTCTTTTGCATAAAGGAAACCAAAAACCTTCCATTCCAGTGTCATACACTGTAGGAATGAAGGAAATTTATGAAAGCATGGAAAAAATACTCACTGTGATTAAAAGTCATATCTCTCTTACTCACAGGCTTCAAGGAGGCTTCACAAAAAGTTGCTGTTTTCTGTGTTTGTGGGATACTAGGGCCAGAAAAGAACACTACAAAACAAAAGACTGGCCTGAAAGAGATGTTTTTTTTTTCTGGAAAGAGTAATGTGAGGTATAAGCTTCTAGTTGGCCCCTCTGATGTCCCCATCACTACACATCAATTTGGGGCTTATGAAAAATTTTGTAGACTATGGACAAAACCAGTAAAGGATTTTTGCACTTGAAGGAAATATTTCCAAAACTAAATGATGCCAAACTCAAAGAAGGGTTCTTTGTTGGTCCTCAGATCTGGAAGCTACTGAATGATACTGTGTTCGAAGAAAAACTGAATATAACGCTGCATGGAATTCCTTTACATATGTAGTCCAGGGTTTTCTGAAGAATCACAAAGGAGAAAACTGCCATCAGCTCATTCAACATCTAAAAAACTATGAAACTCTTGGCTGCTTTTAAGTCTTTGAAGATCCATTTCTTGCACTCACATCTCGACTTCTTTCCCAAGAACTTAGGAGCTGTCAGTGATGAGCAAGGGAAAAGATTTCACCAGGATATCTATGTTTGTTAGCAATAGTGACCATGGAGGAGAGCTAACAAGGCAGGTGGGACTCAGCAATGACGGGTGACTATTGCTGGTTCTTGCAGAAAGAAGATACCTCAGCACATAAAAGACAAAAATGAATTTATTTTAAGTATAAAAGATCCTTACCTATTTTTCTTATTTTGCATTTCAATATTATTTCATTTGTTACTTTATATTCAGTGGTCTATAACTATGATGTTTCTATTTTTTTTCACTGTAATCATGTAATTAATTGATGAGTTTTAAGTTGCAATTTAATGAAATAGTCACATTTTCATTTCCCAGATACGCATATTCATTGAAATTTGAAATACATCAATCCGTAATTAAAAAAAAAACAAGCTGTCATGCTGCAGACTTTTCACAGCAATATTTGAATTCAGCACCCCAAAATTAGTTAAAAATATCCTAATTGGCCAATGTTATATAAAAAAAAAGTTTCAGTTTATTGCTTAGTGTTATTGATTTTTCAGAATTATGCTATGTCAGAAGCCAGTTTACAACTTTTTGCTGTGGATATTTGATTTACCATTGCATTAGGTTATGTGTAAATTTTTATTTTATTATTTCTGTGTTTTCTAGTAAAAGCTTTGATCTTGTCAGATAGCCTGAAAATGAATGAGGTCTTGGATATGGAAGCAGACTACACTTCACACATGGAAATCAGTCCTCCTATGGAAGGGCAATTTTGGCAATGGTTTTTAACCCCTCCCCCAGCAGATTTTTAATTATAATATTTTAAGTTTATATTCAACAGTTTTAAAAGAATTTATCTCCCCTTCCTCTCAATATATTGGCAGTGTCACTCTGATGATACAGACAGTTGTTTTTTTCCCCTTGGGAAAACCTTTTGGCACTTAACCAAGATTGCCGAACTTCAACACCCAAAATAAAAATTTATAATGTTTAGTAAAAAATAAAAGCCAAGAATGTATTTTTATATTTAATGAACAGGACAGAAAATCCCATTAATGTGACTACTCCAAATTACCTTGTATAACACTATCTGCATTTTAAAATGTATCACACTGAAAAGAAATAAAAATCATGTTTCAGGTAAATATATTATTTGGGAAGAAATTTCCTTTCAATTATTATATAATTTAACTTTTTATTCATCAGGTTTTCCAAAATTAAGCCTTAATTGCATAGTCTGATATATTTTTTTCACTATGTCAATGTAAAAACATCTCATTAAAATCAATATATTTGTAGATTTGTTTAGATTTTTTTTATTTTCATAAAATTTGGAATTAAATTCTGTTTAAATTGGTATATAACATGATATATTTCTATTGATTGGTTATTGTTTTAAAAAAAAACTAAAGTTGACTTTTTTTTTCACTGTAATCATTGGTATATAACACGATATATTTCTATTGATTGGTTATTGTTTTAAAAAAAAACTAAAGTTGACTTTTTTTTTTGATTCAGCACAGTCTAGACTTTTCTCAAAGTATAGTATCAAGAAAAAAAATTGACAAAAAGAATAATTTTCTTGATTTGAGTAAAAATAAATTTTTCTGTTATTCAGAACTAAGTAGCTTTTTCTATTCATATGCAGTATAGTTATTTTTGTCTACTGGTTTTTTTTTTTTAAATAAATTTTTATTTACATTTCCAGATGCATATTTTTACTACATGACTTAAAAAAAATCTGTTAAAATAAAACTAATCACTTTTTTGTAAAATACTTTATTATCAGAAAATCCAGAATTAAATGGTGATTAATTTGGCATATAACTTGCCATAATTCCTTTCATTATTTAGCAAAAAAAAAATTCTGAAGTTAATTTTTTCTGTGTGATCATAGTGAAAAAATATCTGAGCCTCTCCAGTTTTTCAGGTGGGACCCTGGAAGAGTTAAAATAATTGAGAAATGAGTTTTAAAATAATCTTAACACCCTAGAGAAGTTGTTTTGAGCAATAATAGTGTTTAATTTGACCTTTTTTAATGTTCAGTTTAAATCTTCATTGGTCTGGGAACATTTTTTTTTCACATGTGTTGCACCTGAAGAGCTAATTTTTATGTTTTCCTTTGTCACACAGAAAGCTCATCTTTAGATTATGATAGTGATGATTGAGAGCTTTTTGGTGTGTGACCTTAGATATAGTCTGCTTCACTCCTTCTGGTATAAAACAAATATGCTGGCACTCTGCAACAAATAGTTGTACTGAACTGTGAGCTAGCTCCTTAGAAAATCCCCCACCTATTATCTAGTTAATATGCTGTTTTCCTTTGCATTGATAGTGCATATTACAGCAATAGTTCAAATGAAGAATGCATGAAGGTTTCAATGTTTTTCCAAAGGAATGTTTGGCAGAAAGGAAGCATAGAGTACTGAGGTCTCTGCCTCTATGGAGAAGGGTTTAACACTTCCTTAAATCTGTTGCAGTACAACATTTAAGCAGTCAATCATGAATTGGACATCACCATTAATCCTTGAACAAGAATTGCAATCTAAATTGTAAAGAGCATGTTGTATCCATCTTAGAAACATGAACTATGTTACCAGTTGTCCATTATAAAAGTATTACATCAAGAAGTAACTTTTTTTAGCATGTAAAATTTTAATAACCACATATGTTTTTAAACACTGAAATAAACTTATTTTTGGTTGGAGAATTTATCCAACACTTTTAAGATCCTGTTTCATTGCTTAATTATTTAATAAGGTTTCGTGTATTCAACAGGTAAAATTGGAGCAATGGTAAAAACATTTTTTTTATATGTGCCTATGTATAATTGTAGTTTAATCCGTAATATTACTAAATATAGTAATTATTTGCAATATGGTGATAATGAAGATATTTATTGAATTCATTTTTTAGGATCCACCTCATGAACTAGTATTTGCAAAGCAAAAAGGATTTCCATATTGGCCTGCAAAAGTTATCAAAAAGGAAGATAAGGTGTATGATGTCAGATTTTTTGGAGGTTTCCATCAAAGGTATTTCATTATCCATGTAATCATTTTCTTTTTATGTTTAAAAAGTGATTTTGTTTTCCACTCAAGGTATGATTTGTGAAATAATATAATGGAAGTTTCTTTAACTACTTTGAATCTTTGTTATCCTTGTTTACTGAATGAAAGATTTTCTTTATGTAACATCACATTTTGAATATTGTAACATTCAGCAAATTAGTCAGCTTTACAAAAGCCATCAAGGTATGTTATACCATTTTTTCATCACCATTGTTTGATGATAAAAAAACACCCCTCCCTCCAATATATTTTTTGGTACAATGGGTATTGAAAAAGTTGAAAACTGAAATATTTCAAACTGTGCTTGAATTATAGCCAGGTAATAGCATAGAATTTGCAAATAGTGGCCAGTTCTCAGATAGGGATGCTAGATATCCTGGAATCTGTGGGACTGTCCCACAGAACATTAATTTGTTTCCCATCCCCTACCAACCTTCAGATGTCTGATGAAATTCATTCCCATTAAGTATTATTATTTAATATAATGAGCTAAAACATTGTGTGTGTGTGTATGTGTTTTTGCTATACAAATCTTCACTGTTCAGTCTGACTTCATATACCATATGTGACATATTAAATGCCAGGGCCTAAATAGTAACCTGGGGTCAAATTATAGGCAGATACAAGTAAGAAATTGTAAATTGTAGCCTAGACTATTAATTGAACATTTATGGTATAACACCACAATGAAGTTGAATTCTATTTTATTGAGCTGATAGCGTTGACCTGACAATTTCATTACTAACTACAGCTTCTCCTCCCTCCGATAAATATTTTTCGATGTAATAGGTATTGAAAAAGTTGAAAACTGCAAAATTTAAACTGATATTGCAAGTAATGTAATTATATTAGAAATTTTGGGTGTAAAATATGAATATCATGAAGTTTGCATTGACAGCAATGCATGGCAACAATAATTTTCACCTTTATTCCCAGAGGAGGTGGGAAAATGTAATATTTATGTTTTAAGAGAAAAATTGCTTGTTTTCAGAGATAAATTGCAAGTTCTTTTTGGGTTGAATAAGTATTGATAAACTATTATGATTCATACTTTTAGAATCTCACAAAAGCTTTATTTGCACCTTCTGATGGTGGAAATTTTTGAAAATTAAAAATTTTAAATGAATATAGCAAATGATATATTTGGGGCTAGAAATTTGATATTTTAGTGGTAGAGTGTGATGATCAAGGGGTTTACATTGGTAGCAACAATTTGTTACTTCACCCCCCTCCTCAGAGTAGGTAGGAAAAATATAACTTTTTGTTTTTAGAGATTAAGGAAAATTCTTTTTGAGTTGAATACCTGTTCAACTCAAAAAGTTATGAACCTGAAAAACTATGAACCTTCATATTTTTTAGGTCTTAATTTACCATCATTAGAGGGAGCTGAATGTAGAAAATATAAAACTTGAAGTAATATTGCAAAATGATATATTTATGCTAGAAATTAGAAATTCTGGTAATGGGATGGTTGATGAAAAATGGAATAATAATTGATAATCATGTGTTTTACCTAAATTATAGTTGGTTAAAATTTTTTTTTAATTTTATTTTAAATTTTAAAATTTTGAATAATATTTTAATATAGTAATAAGTTATTTTATATACAGTGGATGATTTGCCCCTTAACCCTAGGGGATAAGAATATACACTTTTTCATCTCAAGGGATAAATGAGAAATTCTTTTTGGGTTGTACAGGGCTAATAATACTATTTACATTTTCCAATCACCCATTAGTATGAATTACTACTGCTAAAGAGTGCAAAATGTAGAAAATCAAAAACTTAACTTTCTCTGAAAATGAGCACCCCATATTCACCAGAGGTGATATGTTATCCTTCTAGTGTTAAGTTTGTTCTAATAAGAGAGCTACTTGAAGAAGGTGCTGTGGCATGCCAGTTGCAACTGGAAAGGGAACCAAATGTGTAACCTATTCTTATATGCCTAACTGGCAAGCATTTTTCCAGGAAGATCCCCAAAGTGCTTTAGAAAAGACAGCCAAAGATATGGTATATGATGTATAGTTCAAGAAAACACCATCACATTAAGTATTAGTAAGTGCAAAGACTGTCAGGTGACTGTACATTTTGAAGCCTTGCCCTGAGGACTGTCATACCCAAAAAGATTATTCAAAAGCATGATTGTCTTTTGTTTCAGGTGTTCAGGTTTTTGAGATCCATAAAATTTTCAAATCAAGAGTTATTTTCAGTTTTTTTTTATTTTCCATCTTTAAGTTTTTGAATGTTTTTATATTGTTCACTGTATATTTCAGAAACAGGAACAAAATGCCTCCTGATTTTCCTACAGTGTACAGTTTTCACCCATTTGCATTAAAAATATTCAGCAAATGGATTGATTTTTAGCAGTCTTTGTTTTTCTAAACCTATAAGTTCCAGTTTCTCTTATGAACTGAATACTCAGTAGTTTACCATGGTTAGAGAGAGAGCTGAACTGCAAATGACAAGGTAGTTAACCTTTATTATAGTAACACAGTTAATGATGAACTTAATTACTGCCTTATTGCTTTTTGAAGCAAAAAATAAACAAAAAAAACACACTTTATTTTGAAATAACTAATGAAGTGGACCAGTTTTCCTGGTATCGTTTCTCCATCATTGCAATGTCCTAGTGAAAACATTCACCGTGCTCATCGCTAACCATGCCGCAGTTGTTGGGGAAGAAATCTAAGTGGGAATGGAGAAAGTGGATCTTTAAGGACATATTGCAGCCAAGTTTGTGATACAGAGACAACATGTCCTTAACTAGTTTCTTGTAGTTGTCTGCCCTGACATTCCTGAGGAATTTAGTTGACACCAGAAGAAATGCGTCCCAAGCCGTTTTCTCATCACCCTGAAGTAGGTTGTCGAACATCTGGTCTCTGAACAGTTCATAGTTCTGAGGATCCACAAAAATTCCCTCTTTAATTTTTGCTTTGCTGAGTCAAGGAAATTTGTCAGCCAAGTATTTGAAAGCTGAAGCAGTCTGGTCTATGGCTTTTACGAAGTTCTTCATCACACCCAGTTTGATGTGTAGGGGCAGTAGCAGGATTTTGTGCATTTCTGCTAGTACTGGGTATTCCACATTCTTCTCTCCGACCTTCAGAGATTTCCTCTGAGGCCAGTTTCTCTTCACGTAGTGCAAAGTCTTTGCTCGGCTGTCCAATTCACATAAGAAACAGCAGTACTTCATATATCCCAGCTGCATACCCATCAACAGAGCCACTACCTTCAAGTCACAACAGAGATGCCAGCCGTACTTGCTGTATTGAAGACAGTTCAACAGCTGTTTTAGGTTGTCGTAGGTTTCTTTCATGTAGACAGTGTGTCCAACAGGAAATGGATGGAAGTCAATTTCCATTATGCAGCAACACTGCCTTGAGACTCATTTTGAGGAATCTATGATTAGTCGCCATTCTTGAGGGTCATGTTTGATTCCTAGGGCATTCATCAGGCCATCTACATTGGAGAACATAAGGTCATCTTCCTTTTTGAAGTAAGAGTAAACTGCTCTAGACGAGTTTGAAATGAAGTCACTCAGACATTTTCCTTAAGAAGATTCCTTTGTTTAAGTCTTGATCCAAGTAACTCTGCTTGAATAGCACCAGATTGCAAACAAAATCATTCATTTCTTCTTTGGTGAGAATGTGTGGTGCAGGTGGATCATCATTAGACACTGAAGGCTGCGGAGAACCTAACATCGGTTCACCTCCCTCCTCTTCGTCTGAATCGATGGAAAATTCTTTTGGTAGTTCGGGAGCTGGAAGGCCTTCACAGTGCGGAACTGGTTGGAGAACAGATTGTATATTCGGGTACACTATTGTCCACTTCTTTTTCCTTGGATCCCTCCAGAAACAGGTGGAACCATGCAGAAGTAGCAGTCATTTGCATGATTGCTTGGCTTCCTCCAAACCATAGGAACAGCAAACGGCAACACCACTTTTTCGCCTTTCAGCCACTTTGAAAGATTTTTTGCACATGTACTGCAGCATATGTGGCCCAGGCCTTGTCTTGGTCCCCGATCTTGCATCCAAAATAAAACTCATACGCTGCTTTCACTATTGGAGTGGTGGCCCTTTTCTGGCTTGCAAATGTCACTTCCCTGAAAATGTATCTGCACTATTAACACAGTTACAAGGCATCACTACTGCTGTATTAAAACTGCAAGGGATCACTTGTGTTGTATTTATGATTCGGGGGTAAATGGGAGTCGCTCAAAAGACTTTCTCACCCTATGAGACATTGCTTACAACTAACAATCTGTGATTGTAAAGCTGCGATGTCATGACTCAAGTATATTGCATCAGATAATGATGCAATACCTCCGGGGCTTGTGTGTATGGTGGGCTGATGCAATACAACACAATATATTGCAATCTGGAGTTTAAATACAGCTTTGCAAAATGGTTACCTATGTACTCAATGTGGACTGAGTCATTTATACAAGACCATCTCTGTCTCTCCTAAACAAGAGCCATCGACAAATTTTATTGTCATTTTCGTGTTCAGCATCGCGAAATTAGTAAAGATTAACTATTTTCATTTCAAAGTCTTTTCGTGTGTTGCTCAGTGTAATAGATGGAAAAGATAATTGCATACTGAAAGAGCACTGAAATCTGAGAAATGACATAGTAAAAATGGAAGTGTTTGCATTTGCTTTTTTCTTAATATGGCAAAGGAATACTTTTGATTATATTCTTAATTTTATGCTCAATAGTATATATGATATTCTTTCTCAATATTTTTATATTTTATCTAGCAAAATATATTTGTGGTAGAAATAAATCATGTTAAATATGTAATATTGATTATAAAAAAATATTTGTGGTAGAAATAAATCATGTTAAATATGTAATATTGATTATAAAAAAATATTTGTGGTAGAAATAAATCATGTTAAATATGTAATATTGATTATAAAATAAATAAATTCACTTAGGAAAATATGTTCAATGAATATTAGGCAAGTGTGAAAAATTTTACAGCCATCTTTTGAATTTAGTGCAAGACCTTCTAGTTATGTGCCAGATACTCTATCAATTGAGTTAAAATGGTAGCATTTCACACTTTCTATATTTGGTTATATGCTGTAGCTCAATGTTGGGATGTTACCTAGTGCATTATTTAAACTAATAGAGAAATAATAGGGATATATGGTTGTATAGGATGTCTTTTACATTCATACACAGGGCCGTGCGGTAGATTTTTTCATTATGATGCAAGTCTTCGAAATGCCGCCCCTTAAATGTTTTTTCTTTAAAATAACCTTCGATTGTGATTAAAAAAAAAAACTGCACAAAATGTACGAATACTCTTTTTAATTTGAAAATATAAACTACTTTAAAAGAATGATATCAACTACAACAATCTACTACAGTTTTACCCTTCTAACTTTAACAAATTCGTTAATTAGAGATGTGTAGTCTAGAGTGGCAACCAATGTAGATTCAATAGAAATTAATGACAGATTTCTAAGTTTTGTTGGCTTATTGAACTTCTTAAGTAGTGTTTTATTAATTTTAATTTGGAAAAACTTCTTTCCCCCTAGCTACAGAGACAGGGAGTGTTAATAAAATTCTCAGAGCTACAACAGTATTCGGATACAAAGCAATTAAGTTATTTTGGCACAAATAATTTAAAACATCCAAAGGTTTCATAGAATATGGTAGCATTCGGGATACATCACGTAATTCTTCTTGAAGATCATTTGCATTTATATCTGATTCATTTTCGACCGGAAGTATTGACTGGAGACTGGTACAATAATTTTCTAGCGTTTTGTCATCTATATCCTTCAGTTTTAAAATGTCATATAAAAACTGAAAATTTTTGCTATGGGTTTCCAGAAGCGTGAATCGTTCATTCAGAGAATTAAAGGTAATGTCCAGAATATAATTGAAAAGGTTTTTTTTTTAATTTATTCTCCTCTGCTAAGGATTGATCGACAGCTTCTTCATAGTCAAATTGACGCTTTTTCTTTCTGGCTCTAACTTCAGTTTCGGCAGGAAATTCTGCACTGCATTCAAGATTCTCTGCAATCTCATTAGCAGCAATTTTCATCTGATCATATCCAGATTGTCTATAACTTTTCACTTTTTCTATGGTTTCTGATAACATCCTTACACAATCTGACAAATTTATAGTTATAGATTGCAATAGCTTCAAATAAAATATACCAAAGAATTACACCGCATATGGCCGAGTGGTTAGCGCGCTTGGCTACTGATCTAAGGGATCTGGGTTCGAGCCCCGGGTAAGGCATGGCTGTTCGTGTCGTTTTTCTGCTGAGGTCCTGCCATCCTCTCAGACCTTCTACTATGGCATATAAACTGACAGGGCTCCTGTCAGACCTCTGTGGCAAGCAGCTGCTTGAGGGGATATTAATTAATAAACTTGTAATTTTTAATATTTTTTGCTAATCATCTTGCTTTAACTTTAGTTTCTGCATCTCTGTTGATGTCTTCTATTATTTGGAATAATGCATCATAGATTTCGCAAAGTTGAAATCGTAAAGGTTTTAACGCATCTACTGTGCTTGACCACCTAGTAGCACTCAATGGTTTTAGAGTTAATTGTGAAACTTTTTTTAGCACTTCCCAACGCTTTGTAGAACCAGAAAAAAAAAGTGTAAAGTTCTTGTACAATGGAAAAAAAAAAGTCGTTGTTTCTGTAGAAGAAGACGCTGCATCATTAACAACTACGTTTAAAGAATGACATGCGCAGGGCACATAAAACGCCCTTGGATATTTTTCAAATATTCTATTTTGTACACCCTTTCTTACTCCTTTCATATTAGCTCCATTGTCATAGCCTTGTCCTCTAAGCCACTTTAACTCAAAACCTAACTTTTCCAAATGTGTCAGAATAAGTTCTGCCAAACCCTCTCAGGTTGAATCACTAGCTTCAAAAAAACAAATAAAGAATTCTTCAATTTCATATTTATTTTGAATGGAGTTTAAAGCGACAACTCTTATTCTTAATGAGAGCTGTTCAATATGACTTACGTCTGGGGTACAATCGGCGATTATCGCAAAATATTTAGCGATTTTTGTTATTTCGACAATTTTGCTTAAAATTACATTTCCCATCAAATTTATCAATTCATCTTGTATATTATTGCTTAGATAAGTCACAGACCATTTATCAGACTCGCGTTGAACTCTTCCGATATGTTCTTCCATAACTGGATCAAACTCAGAAAGCAATTCTACCAACTTTAAGAAATTTTCGTTATTAGGCTGAAACAAATGTTCAGTTGTTCCACGAAAAGCTAAGCATTGTGAGGCCAATAGTCTAATTATTCACATTATTCTTTTTAGAACTCCTCTCCAATGCTGAATTTCCATATCCATAATTCGTTGATATTCAGCGTCAATAGTTTTTTCTGCTTTAATCGAATGTCCAATTCTTTCCATGCTCTAAAAGCATTTCTGTGATTTACAGACTTTTCGTGCATTGTGAGGGCTCTTATAAGATTTCCCCAGTCAGAATAACCTTTTTTTGGGCCAGTCATTAATAGCAGACAAATTATCAAATAATATACAACAAAAGCAAAAAACGACATCATTTGTAACAGAGTAAATCAACCAACTTCTCTCAACGACTTCACTATTGCTCAACACTTTCAAATAATGCGAGGGCGAAAATCTACGCCTTCCTTTATTAATAGGAAACTCGAATTCTTTAATTTGATGTGGACCCCTCTCAACCAGTATTTGAGGAGTTTCAGATGACATGCAGAAAGCATTCCATAATGCAGGAGCAGAAGGAATTTCGTTTAATATCTGCTGGCTGCCACTGCTACTGTTACCCGGCTCTTGATGAACTTCTGATGGTGTTATTTTTTGGCTCTCTTCAACAACTTCTTCTGGAAGTGATTGGGGCGGCACTGAGTTTTTATTTGCCAAATCCAAAGCAGTAGCTGTTGATGTGGATGTGGACGACTCATCTAAACAGGACTTTTGTACTAAGAATTCCTTCATAACTTAGCTTAGCTTTCTTCCTTGTTCCTCTTTCTTTAAGCGTTTCTTTTTATATTGACTTACAGACAATTTTTTCCTTTTCTGTTCCATACTGTAATAAAAATATTAAATAAAAATTTACAGTCCTTCGCAAAAATGCAACCGGGAGGGGGGGGGGGGGTCATTGAAAATGATTAAATATGATGATGCTTATCATGCTATTAAAATAGGGTAGATAAAATAACGATAGAAATGAGTTGCAAAGCTAGTAAGATTTGTAAGTAACAGAACATAATAAATAGATAACGAATATCTGTCAAATTGACGGCTAGCAGCCGTTTTGACAAATGCCTTTCTTTAACTTGTTATTGTATTGTCTCCACTTCAACGTATATGAATTTGGTAAAAATACAGCAATAAATAACGAACGCAAAAGTAGGCAAATGCAAATATTTCCTAACCAACTCTCTCTCTCTATCACACACAGAAGGCAAAAGTAGCCCAATATTACCTAAATAACTTTCTATCTATCACACAGAGGCCCACGTTTCGCACCTGAGATATACCCAGTCCATGCAAATGCTACTTTTTAATTCAAGTCCCTATTGTCATAACATAATCATTTTCAGTGATAATAAGTAACTACATTGCTGTAAAAAACAATAATTCTCTTACCTGATCTACTTTTTAAACACAAAAACTGAATTAGTATAAATGCACAAATATTATACTGATACAGATATATTATATATCTGATTTACTGATTTAAATACATCACAGCCACTTGCCACTTCTCATGACAAACTAACATTAAAATCAAATATTGTCAATAATTGTAAGCTCAAAGCAGAACTATCAACACGTAACACGTGCAATTGTCTTTTGTGATAATTGCCGCCTCAGCTTTTAGGAGCGGCCGCGTGGTATATTACAAACAAAAATAATAACTTCGCGCTGTCAGATCAAAAGTCTTTCAGCGAGCGCTCACCAACAATGCACTTGCACCAGAAACCGAGATCAAAGGGTACCGAAAGCGCTGAGGCAGAGGCGTACGATAAATCATAAATCGTATACATCAATATCGGAATAACATAGACCAATATAGAAAAGCGTTGCGTAAAGATTTTTAATTATTAAATGGTTCAAAATGTATTTTGATTTCGCTGCTTATGCCGCCCCCTTACGGTGCCGCCTGATGCGGCCGCCTCTCTGCATCATAGCACGGCACGGCCCTGTTCATACATGATGATAATTATAATCTTAAGAATAAATTTAAATGTTTTTTGTGGATGAGGTGCATCATGTTGTAGTTTGTTCTAATACTAAAGCAGCTAGTGTGGGGTCAAATCTCACATGGTGGCATGGATATTTTTCTCATGTTTTCAGATAAGCAAACTTGTAAAACTGAAAAGTTTTTATGTACAGTTTCTCTGCCCTTGATGCAAGAAGAAACCCAACAATTAAATTTGAATTAAACACCACAAAGAAAAAAATTTGAATGTTATGGAATGGGAACATAAGGCCTCATGAACTAAATACTTCTTATGATCAGAGTTATATAGGTTTTATTTGCTGGCCTCAAGAGAAAATAGTTATTTTTAACATTAATAACCTTTAGTTTTTGTTTTCTTCTTCTGCAGGGCAAATATAGATGAAGAATATGTGAAGCCAATCACAGTCAGTCTTCAACAGATTTGTTCCAAACGAACTACTTCACTGAACAGAGCCCTTGAAGAACTACGGAAACATCAACAATTAATTGCAGAATATAAAAAAAATCTAGGCCAATCAGATGATAATAAGACTGTTTTAAATGAAGAGAATGATACAACAGTTGTTAAACAATCTCATTCTCGCCCTGTAACATCTAGTTCCTCTAAACCAAAGCCATCATCTGTCAGCAAGCCTTTACCTGTCACTAAACCATCTGCGACTAAGCCAGTGCCAGCAACTAAGCCATCTGTTACAAAAGCATCATCTGTAAAGAGAAAGAAGGCAGTTAAAGAAGATGCAAAAGATGATGCTTCAGAAACAGAAAAGGAAAAAGAAAATGAAGGTGAAATTTCTCATGATGAGTCACCATCATCTTCATCTCCCAAAAATGTACCTTTCCAGGTTAGTCTGTGTATAAATTTTTTTAGAATAATTTGCTCATCCTCATAATTAGTTTTCATTTTTTTCTGTATTGTGTTAATTAATGAAATTCTTTTTTAAAATTCATCAGTAAAAGAATCTTTTTAAATATGATTCTTTGGATGCCATGTCTGCTGGGAAATTGTTTTGGTTGTGTGAAAGTAATATAAATAATGTCATTCATTATATACTGATTCTTTGGGATATATGTTAGAAGTGGGTATAAGCTTGGCTTTTAATAGTCTTGGCCTGAGTCTGACCTGGATATAGACTCAAAGTAGTACCCATGGCTTTGGACTTGATTATATTTAAATTTCAAATTTTGTCTAAAATTGCAAAAAGAAAAAAATTAAAACAAATGTAAAAATATTTCTTCTTATTATGATATTAACCTTTTAATCAACATTTAGAAAATTAAATTTAATACGCACTTATTCAGTCTGATTTCTTTTTGGAATTTTCTCTCTCAGTAATGAATTACCTTTAGCATTTACAATGATATTACTTGAGAAACTTCAATTTCTATAAATTATTTCTAGTATTTTTAGTTCCATATAATGCAGTTTTAATTTTGTCTTCAAATATTGTAATTATAGATAAATAAATTACAAACACAGCTACACTTTATCAAGTTATTACGATTTCTAGCTGTTAATACACTTTAAAAAGCTAAAAATATTCCTAGGGTGGTTGCCAACGTCAACCATTGCTTCCTATCTGAGGTATATTTCCTCTGGTGCAATATCCCCGATTTACACTTTACGCCTCTTTTCTACTCAAAATCGACTTTTACTAACAATTAACCTTTTTTTTTTTGCTCTTTTGTATACTTCATCACCTTTGTTAGTAAAGGTAGATTTAGAATAGAAAAGAGGCATAAAGTGTAAATCGGGAATATTGCACCGGAGGTAATATACCTCGGATAAGGAAGCAATGGTTGACATTGGCAACCACCTTAGGAATATTTTTAGTTTTTTAAAGTGTAATAACAGCTAGAAATCGTGATAATTAAACTTGCTATTGTAATTATTTTAAAGAATGCAGTGGGGGGGATTATTAATTTTAATTAAATATTTAAAGAATGCAGTTGTTTATAAGATGAAATAAATTACTGTTATGCATTTCTATATGTTATATGATTGTATCAGAATTTTTTTTTTCTCTAGGCTCAGATCAGTAATTTTCAAAATAATTGACTGACTTTTCTGATAAAAAAAACTTAAAAATCCACATCAGATATTCATTTATAAATGATGTTTCTATGTATATATAAATATTTTTAATATTAATATATTCTAGCTTTGATTTTTTCTATATTTTGCTAATATTCAGTATGTCAGGAATGGATAAACTAATTTCTGGTACATTATATGAGACATGTTTTCATTGAATTATAGCAGGAACTTTTATGACAAATAATGGCAGGAACTGCCTGTACAGTATAACTTATATGAATCAATTCAACTTGAATATTTTTCTTCCTTGCTTTTTTGCTCTGTGAATGAATAATTATATCCTTACAATCCATCACCATCATCCTCAAGTAGCCATGGCTACTTAGATCCAACCAGATTGTGCAATTTAGTTCTCCAAGCACATCTCTCCTGAGCTACATCTGCTGTATCTCGTGACTGTAGACCAATTCTAACAATCCTATTTGACATTGTCTGCCTTACTGCATTCTAGGTCTCACCCTCTTTCTGAGGCCATTAGGCATACTGTTTATAACCTTATTCACATATAGTTATACATATGGACAACATGACCTAACCAATGGATTCTGCTGCTCAAAGGAGGTTTCCAACTCATTTGCCTAACTTCATCATTTCTTACAAATCTGAACCATCTAATGCCCAAGTTACTGCATAAGCATCTAGAATAAAAGGCATCAGGTTTCCCACTATATAGTTTACCAAAGAGTCCACGTTTCAGTACCATAACTAACCTTAGAAAGAACCAAGTTATTATACAGCCTAATTTTAGTCTTTAGTTGTACATGCCTATTTTCAGCAGCAACATGCCTCCCAGCAGCAGTCCTTATTCTTCTCTTTATCTCATGCTGCACATCACCAGCATCTGTTACATAGCTCCCAAGATAATTGAACTGAGACACTTGCCCAAGAGTACAACTATTCAGATTAACTGAACCACAGCCTGTTTGACCAATTTTCATCACTTTAGTTTTCTCTCTGTTTATCACCAAACCTACTCTATTACCAGTCTCATCAACAGCTCTAATGAAAGAGTTCATCTCATCAACATCATTTGCCAAAAGGGCTATATAATCATCATAATCTAAATTGAAAATTCTCCAATCTCTAGACCATTTAAGCCCAAAATCTTTCCCTTGCAGTGAATTTTGCATAACGTAATCAGTAACTAAATTAATAAGGAAAGGAGACAAAACGCATTCTTATCAAACACCAGAAGCAATGCTAAACCAATTGCTACATACTTTACTAACTTTCACACTTGACTCAGTGTTATTATAGAGAGCTTTCATTATATTAACTGATTTGTATGGTATGCCATACAATCTGACGATCAACCACAAATTATGACAGTCAACAGAATCAAAATCCTTTTTGAAATCTACAAATCTAGTAACCAAAGGTGTCTGAAACTAGACATTTCTGAAGAATCTGAATAAGTGAAAAAATTGATCTACACATCCCCTACCACATCTGAATCCACACTGCTCATTATGCAATTGTCCATCAACCAGATTCTTATTTTATTAATCCTTCCAGGGCCTAACCTGTATGTTTACGTATGGAGAATCAGATTTGTGAGTGTCGATGACATATGCATATGGTCTCAGTACAACAAAAATATATCGTTTTTTTTAAATAAAAATTGCCATTGTAATTTTTATATATATATATTTTATAAAAATATATAATTCAGGCTTCAAAAATAATATTTTGTTTTTTTTTAATTTGATGCATATTTTATTAAACTACAATATAAATAATTTTATAAAGTCATCTGATTGCCATTTCTTAGAAGCACTAAATGGTATTGCTGATTTGATTGTTAACGTTCCTATTTGCTGAAGCAACCTCCAGATTTAAGTTCACAAGTTTGATTTGAGCTATTATCAACAAAATTTTCCCTAAATTTTCGAAAATCTCCGAAAAAATAACGAAAAAACTGCTATTTTTTTTTTTAAAATGGGGCGGGGGTGGCTCAGTCGGTAGCGCGCCAGGCTCGTAATCTGTAGTTCCCAGGTTCGAGTCCCAGCTGGGTCAGCATTGAGATTTATCTCCGCAAAATTTCCCCGCCCTGCCCACGGTCAGTAGGGGACACCGATGGGCTTGGAAAGGCCGCCGTCCGTCGGATGGGACGTTAAGCTGTGGCCCCGTGTGCGGGAGAGCCATACCCTGTGCACGTTAAAGAACACGCTGGATGGCCTTGACGGGAGGCTACCATCTGTCTCCCAACAGCTATTCCAGTGGGTCCCCTCCCCCAACCTTCTCTGAGCCTTCGGGGCCCTTGTGGCCTGGCCATTTAGCCCATGGTGTGCAAAAAAGTGCCGCTCAGAGGTAAAACAATCCAAAACAATCCAATCCAAGCTATTTTTAAAAACCGTAGATTTTGGAAGTAATTACAAAATATGTACCACCATTTTTTTTTCCGTTTGACACTCTTTTCTGTCAAAAACCTAGTCAGTATTACCAAGTTATTTTTATCATTTTCCCCAGCATTCTACGTATCTTTCCCACCTTCAAATTGAAACTAAAAGTAAACACATCCATCTTAGAAATTCTGGTTGCACCTGCATTTAATTAGTTAGACTTCACTGAGGCAAACAAGGCACAGATGGCTGATGCAATCTCCATTGTTTGTACTATGTGTTTACAGTTTTGGTTCAGCATATTGGATATTCTTTGTCAAGTTAGTATTTTTTTTTATATATAAACCTTAGTTAGTTTCCATTTCAGTAGATTTATTTTCGGAAATTAGCGATCTTTTGGCCGATAGATAAGTATTGATTTTTTTTCATAGTTATGTTATACCGTATGGCCGACCTACAACTTGTTGCTGTGGATATTTTAACGTCACGTTAGGCTATATGTTAATTTTTATTTTATTATTTATTACTTTTCCAGTAAAACTTTGATCTAGTATCATTTTCTGAAAATAAATGAGTTTTTGGATGCGAAAGCAAATTTACTTCCGTTAGTTAGCGATCTTACGATCGGCTGATTTTATGATCTTTCAGAGATACTCTAGATCGGAGGCTGGTTAAAAGTTGTTGCAGATATTTTATTCAACATTCCATTAGGTTATATGTAATTTTTATTTTATTATTTCTTGTTTTTTTTAGTAAAAAAACTTTGAGCATGTACTGTTTTCTGAAAATGAATGTCTTGGATACTGAAGCAAATAGACTTTCTTGCTACGGAAATCGTCCATCATTTGGGAGGGCAATTTCGGGAAGGGCTGGTCCCTGGTGAACAAACCTTTCTGCACTTAGCCAAAATCGCCGAAATTCAACACCCAAAGAAAAAATTCATAATATTTAGTAAAACAAACAGCCTAGGAAGTTTTTTTCTGTTTCATAACCAGTTCAGAAAATCCCGTGAATGTGAGAAGCCCAAGTCACGTTGTATAACGCTGGTCGTGTTTAAAATATACAATACTGAAAAGAATCATTAAAAGAAATAAAAATCATATTTCACATTGAATATTATATTATTCGGGAGGAAATTTCCTTTCAAAAATATATATAATTTAACAATTTTTATTCAGCAGGTTTTCCAAAATGAAGCCTTAATTGCATAGTGTGATCTTTTTTTCACCATATCACATTGAAAAAGGCTTATTAAAATCAATATGCTTGCAAATTTATTTATATTATTTATTTTCATAAAATTCGTAATTAAATTTTGTTTAATTTCATACATAACATGAACCTATTTCCATTGATTGATTATTTTTTTTAAAAATTCTAAAGTTGACTTGTTTATTTGACTCAGCACAATTGGCTCAAAACCTGGAATTTTCTCAAAGTATGGTACCGAGAAGAAAATTATGAAACAAGAAAAATATTTACTTAAAACCAAAAAAAAAATAATTTTTTTGTTATTCAGAAATACATAGTCATTCTATTCATGTGCATTGTAGTCATTTTTGTCTATTAGTTTTTTTTAATAAATTTTTATCTGTGTTGCCAGATGCATTTTTTTACTACATGACTCTAAAAAAGTCCTATTGAAATAAAACATATCACCTTTTTTGTTAAATACTTAATTTTCAGAAAATCCAGAATTAAATGCTGATTAATTTGGCATACAACATGCCATAATTCCTTTCATTAGTTATTTGGCAAAAAAATTCTAAAGTTAAAGTTGTTTTTGGCTGAGCATAGGCAGAAAATAGCTTGGTCCCTGGATAGAAACCTGTTTTTCAGGGCCCTGGAAGGGTTGAGTACAATCATGCAAAGAACTGTACCTTGAATAGAAAATAGGCAGATACCCCTATAGTTATCAGAAGAACTGTGATCATCTTTTTTAAAAATAGGGATAATAATAGCTCTGGTAAAATCCTTAGGAACCAATCCTTTCTCCATATACATTCAAAGTTCATTTTAGTTTTGAGGAGAGAATGCATTTTACCACTCTTGAACCATGGATTATTGCAATTAGGTTTTTGCTCTTCTAGGATTTAAAAAGAATGTGTTGTTTTTTCTTTTTCCTGAATAATAAAATGTAAAGGCACCTGATATGCCTTATGAGCAAACCAGCCTTTGGTCAAAATGTTGCCACAGCTCTAGATAAAGGAAAGTGACCTATAGTGAAAACTATAAAAGTGCTGAAATACTTGCATATCCAACAATGTTATTTGAACACTGAAGCCACATCAAAGTCTTCCTTTATTCCATCCATATGAATACCTATTACCACTTATCTGCAGCTGTCTCTGTTTCATGCTGTTCTGTTGAACTTGGTGAGGTTTAGCTTCATGACATTCCTGGGACCAAAACAATTTTACGTATATCGCAATTACTGTAGGAAAAAAAGAAAACATTTTGTGAGCTTGTAATGCATTATGTAATGAATAAAAGTAATTATAGAATGGAAAAAAAGTTTTAAAATAATAATATATAAAGGCAAAACTAACCTACTTATTTGCTAAATGATATGCATTTCCTTGAAGCATAAGAATATTTTCTGGTTGATTAATGAACAAATTGCTGATGTTTTTGAAAAAATTTGATGGTAACAATTGAAAATGCATTTCTAACCAATTGTTTAGTTCCAAACATTTGTATTATTTATATAGCAAATGAGTATTGCCAGCTTGTAAAAATAACCATGCAAATTTTGTGAGATTATTAAATCGATTTCATCGATCAGTTAGATACAAACAGCTAATTTTGATATTGTGATTTGATTAGCTTTCTGATTCAATTAAAAAATATTAAAAAAGGAACAGTTTCATTTGGGAATTTTTTGTAACATAGTGTTAAATAGCAGTTTTCAGACTACTGGCATGTATTGATATTAGTACAAGCAGAAATCTGGCTATGGCACTATATGGGTAAGAAATGGGCTGGAGGCTTTTAAGCCCCATAATATTAGAAGTTATATTAGTGACAGATAACTGTTGATTTTTAATCATGTATTAGACAAGTATAAACAGTTTTTTATCCATTTGTTTCTTGGATTCAAATGCTGGATATTCTGATTATGTGCCAGTTGCTCTACCATTTGAGTTAAGATGCAGTGATCCACACTTGCCTAAGTACGTTGTAATATCTTAGCTATTTAACCCTTTGCACCCAAGGGCACCACAGCGGCACCATCTTGATTTTATTGTAAAACTCGTGCCATAGTGGCGACACACTACAGTCAGTCTGGCGCTAATGATTGTATGTCATATCTGTGCTCCGTATTATTATTTGTGATCATAATTTTTACCCATAAACATGACAGATAAAATAAATACCAGTGATAGAAGTTATAGCGTGATTGTTAGCAGTGACGATGACATACTGTTTCCTGAGGAAATTCCTCAAGTGGCGGAGGAAGCTATATTTTTTGGGGGGATGAAAATATGTGTGATAAATTCATATATATCACAAAAAAATACAAAAGCAAAATATCAAAAGCCGATGTCACACCTCAAATTTGTAAAATTGTTGGTAGACCAATTAGTTGGGAGTTATTAACGGGATTCTTCTTAAGATAATCAGTTTTTGTGGTGGATGGAGAGGACAGATTAAACAATAAATTAGATATCTTGTGTAATGGGGCCAATAAAGATTGTAGTTTGTTCCAATCAAAAAATGCCAGGTAGTAGACATGAAACCCACTTTTTTTGTGATATATGCATGCAAAAACCTCGCATACATGTCAGCGACTGTTTCGAACTTAAACATTAATCACACATTAAAAATGATAAGTTGTAATTTTTTTGCACTTTTTTTATTGTTTATTTTGTATTTGTTTTTATTTATTTATTTTTTATTTTTTTGTAAATCATTGTTATTTTTGTTCCATAAATATGTATAAAGGTCTTTATCAATAAAAAAGTTTTTGCAAGCAAGTATTTTGATAATATTTATATTTAAAATATTTTAAGCTACAATATGAAAAAAGCTATTTTTTGTCAATATTGTTTCAAGTAACTGTTAATACCTATAAAAAAAATTTAGCTTAACCCTTTGCCTCTAACAGTGAAGTTAGTATTTTAATAACTTAATGGTGACCCATAACACCTTTTCATAACTTGTTTAAAAAAAAAATTCTATTTTCATTTTTGTCATCTATCTACGTGGCCATCTGTAGATATTCAATTTTTTACTTTAAGAGATAAATGAAATATTCTGTTAGAGTTGGATAGGTAACTGATGAAATATTAGGAATAATATTTTCCAAATCTTACTGTAGTTTTAATTTCCACTGTTAGAGGATGCTAAGTTTTAGAAAGCAGCAAAATTTTAATGTTCATGCTAGATATTTTAAATTTTAGTGGTAGAATGTGGTGGTCAAGGATTTTACATTAACAGCATGATTACTGTTAGGGGAAGTGAAAATCAGATGCTTTTTTTTTAAAGAAAATGAATTTTTTTTATTCTTTTTTTTGGTTTTAATAGCTATTTACAGATCTCTATTGCATATTAAATTGACAGGCTTCTGCCAGACCTCTGTGGAAAGCAGCTGCTTGATTATATTCATTATTAATGAAATATTACTCTTTACATTTTATGAATCATCAATTAGTTCAAGTTACTTTTATTTAGAGTGCACTAAAATTGGAAAAAGGGAAACTTCATTCTCATTGAGAACAAACAGTTCATATTCTCCAGAGGTGATTTGTTATCTTTGTAGTTGCTTGGTGGATATCATAACCTTTGTAAAGCATTCTATTAGTACATACAGTAAGTGATAGGAAGGAGTGAACCACATTAGAGTGCTATTCATTTGTAATAATTAATCAAGTGTGAAAAAACCACACATCTGTCTTCCCAATGTGAACTCGAGATCTCCTGGTTATGTTCCAGTTGTTCTACCATTTGAGCTAAGGAGTGGGCAGTTCACACTTGCTTATGAAAGGTTTTGATAGTTGTGCTGTGAAGCTATACCATGTGATTCTAAGTGTAGGGCACTCAGAATTAGTGGTTATTTATATTGTTGAGAATCGAGCCTTTTTGACTACATTGCAAGTAATATGCTTTTGGTTATTCAGATGCTCAGCATTAACTCTTTCAGTGTCCACGTCATCTGTATATGTTTGAGGAATCTGAATTGAGAGGCTGAGGACATTTGTATCCATTTTCACTACAACAAAAAAAAAATCAATTTTAAAAAAATAAAAATTGCTGTTGTAATTTTTTTTATATCTTATAAAAATATGTAATTCAGGCTTCAAAAATAATATTTTGTTTTTTAATTTGATGCATATTTTATTAAACTACAATATAAATAATTTTATAAAGCCATCTGATTGCCATTTCTTAGAAGCACTAAACAGTATTGCTGATTTGCCTATAAATGTCCCTATTTGCTGAAGCAACTTTCTGATTTAAGCTCACAAGTTTGATTTGAACTATTATCAACGAATTTTTCCTTAAATTTTCAAAAATCTAAAAATTAACAAAAAAAAAACTGCTATTTTTAAAAACAGTAGATTTTTGGAAGTAATTACAAACTATGTACTGCCATTTTTTTTCCCATTTCACATTCTTTTCTGCCATAAGCCTATTTCAGTATTCCCAAGTTATTTTTATCATTTTTCCCAGCAATCTATTCATCGTTCCAGCTCTTAAAATCAAAACTGGGACAAAACACATCCTTCTTAGAAATTCTAGTTGCAGCTGCATTTAATTAGTTAGGTTTGACTGAGGCAAACAAGACACAGATGGCTGACACATGCTATCTCCATTCTATGTGCTATATAGTGTTTTGGACCTGCATATTGGATACCCTTTGTAAAGTTAGTATTTACTTTTTTATATTTAAACCTTACTTTTCATTTCAGTAGATTTATTTTCATAAATTTGTGATCTTTTGACCAATCGATAAGTATTGATTTTTCATAGTTATGCTACATCGGATGACTGGCCTACAACTTGTTGCTGTGGAAAATTTTACATCGCATAAGGTTATATGTTACTTTTTATTTTATTATTTATTACTAGATCAAAGTTTAACTGGAAAAGTATCATTTTCTGAAAATAAATGAGGCCTTGGATATGGAAGCAAATTCATTTCTGTAAATTTACTTCCGTTAGTGATTTTCGATCAGCTGATTTATCGATCTTTCAAAATTATGCTTGATCAGAGGCCAACTTAAAAGTTGTTGCAGATATTTTATTTAACATCCCATTAGGTTATATGTAATTTTTCTTTTATTGTTCATTCAGAAAATCCAGAATTAAATGCTGATTAATTTGGCATATAGCATGCCATAATTCCTTTCGTTAGTTATTTGATAAAAAAGTTCTAAAGTTAAAAATTTTTTGACTGAGCATAGGGAGAAAATAACTTGGCCGCTGGATGGAAACCTGTTTTTCAGGCTGGACACTGGAAGGGTTAAAGCTCTGGGTGGAAATAACTTCTCTGCTATAAACTGGCAACCAATTTGATTTGAAGGAGTGGCACACTACAGTGCTATTCATTTGTGGTAATTGAATAACCACCCATCTGGAAGGCAGATAAGTATTTTTTTCGCACTTGCCCAAATTCATACAATAAGTCATTATATACATTACATACTTTTATAGATTATTGACTACTGAATATGTAGTTCAAGAAAAAAGACAGTACAAACCAACATCTGGTACCTCCCTATGTTTATCTCATAGCTCATTTTTCTGTTTTCAGAAATAATGATATCTCAATATGGTTTCTCTCTCATGTTTTAGGAGGTTCCTACTCCTGAAGACCACAATGTTGTATCTTCCTCAAGCCAAGAGACACTTGTGTCACGTGTTTCAGTTGCTACTCAGACTCCCAAAAAGGTAAGCATGTTTTTGAAAATAATTTGTTCTTGAAGATGTTAAAAGAAAAAAAAAGCAGCTCTTAGCTATGGAGTATGTTTCATATGAATTACATTATTTTATAATATCAAATGATAGTGCAATATTTTAAATAGCAATTCGTACTTTTAAAATGCATAATCAGCTTCCAACAGTGAAGCCAATAATCTCGTTTCTTTCTGCCAAATATGATTTTATGAATCCTATCAATGTACCAAAGGGCAGAGGATCTTTCATGATTTAAAGTATGGTGCTATAAAGTTCAAATCATAATATTTGTAAATATTGTATGTTTTTGTTATAGTACAACATAAACAGAGTTATTTTATATGTTTATATAGAACAAATGATAGTCTATAGATGTGATGGGGGCTGACATACTTGTAGCCCCTTTGGATTGAAAAAAAAAACCCCTCCAAATATGTATTTTTTTTACAAAAAAGTATGTGAAAACCGATGACAAGCATAAATATACTGTATAAATCTAATTGTTTGTTTTTTGTGTTTATTTATGACCCACAAATTGACCAGAGATTCATAAAACTTAAATATCTGGCCCACTTGAAAATATAATTGAATAGTCCTGGTGCAAAACTTGTGAAAACATATATTATGAAGAGGAAAGCTTGATTCTCCTATAATAAAATATTGGAAAGTGGTCAATAGACCAAGTAGAACACTGATTTTTTTTTTTACCATTCTTTTGCTTTAAGAAACATTGTAAAGGCAAATTGAATGCATACATATAAAATACTCATGTAGCTATGTAGGTCCTCCAGACTTAATAGTCATCTTAATTTCTGTTCATTAGCTTATAGCTCATCACACTACTTAGTTTTGATGATCCATTTATCCTTGACTATTTGCTGTTTAATCCTAGCAGCTGTCAAATTTTTGACAGCTACAACTGCTATTCTTAACTTTGCATTCATGTTGTTCAGAAATTTTTACTATTTTGCATTTACTATTGAGTTTTCCTGAATGAATTTGAAACAGTAGCAAAGATCTCTTTTACTTTTTAAATTTAACAGAAAGACAAAAAGTGAATTTAATATATTTAATAAAAGTTCAAAATATAAATCTACTGAGTAAAAGTCAAGATATTTTCATAGCTTTTATGATATTCTGAAATAACTTTTATATTAGTATGATAGATTTCAAATTTCTATGTTATGTAGCAGTTTAAGTTTATAATTGAAGTTGTTGGCTACATGTTTGGTTTAGTTAGATGTAGAGAAATTTCTCCACATATGTTAGTAATAGCTTCAATCCTCATTACGATACATTAATGCTTAAGGCTTCGTATCACACTGTGCATACATACTCAATTCAAATAGCTTATTTGGCTGGAAACAAAGGTACCATTCATTTCTTGGATTAGCAGCATTGTTGATTAAAATTATGAGGTTTATACACTTTGGTTAAAGCATTTTTTAAAAATTGGGCAAAAGTAAATGATGTGTTTAGTTTTTTACTACACATATTTAAATGCTTTTAAAAGAATTTACATCAGCATATAGTTTTTATGCCACATTGAAGTACTATCAGTTATCTTCTTTACCTTGTGCTTATCCCTGAAATTAAGAACTTTGCATAATAACAATGGTTAGGACTGTATCTAAGACTGATCTAGAAGTAAGAAAAAATAAGTGGATGTTGTGTTCCAGAGGGTAAAAACATTTAGTTTTACGAGACAAAAACCAATTAATTTTTTTTGAGAATGAACATTTCTACTGCAAATACAAGCTATTTCAATTAGTTTGAAAAGTGTAATTAATTGATTTTTTCATGTTTTTAAAATTTTTTAAACACTTTATGTGCCAAATTTTCAAAGCATTATATCACTTTGTTATAATATGTTCAGAAACAAAGTTATGGTTAAGATAAGACACCTTGAATGAGAAAATGAGCCGTTTTTTAATGTCAAGATAATATTATTATGAATGGGCCTTAAAAATATTATCTAGATGTATGTATATGCAAAAACAGTAAATGCAGTCTAAATATGTGGTACTTCTGAGTACCATTAATACATAGAGTTAAAATAATAAAAAGTAAAGCAAAATTATGTATATGCAATTGTATAGTACATTTGGTATCATTCCAATGAAAGTAATGGAAGAAGTTTTTTATTGCTACATAAATCCATAAGCTTTCTTTGAGAAGTAAATTTTGCTTCTGTAAATATGAGTTCTGTCAATTAATTTTGTTTGATAAGTCTTATTATTGTAAAATATTAATATATTTTACAATAATTAATATATTTTAAGAGGGAATAAATATTTGAAAATGGAGTTGGCTGAAATTATGTAGAAAACATGAAAAAGAAAATAAACAAAATAGAACTGGAACACTGAAAAATTAAATTTAATATGTCCATTTTAGTTCATTCCCATTCATATTTCATCAATGATTTTGAATAGCCATCCTATTGCATCTTTTTTTGTTTTTTAATTCTGAGACCAGTGAGTAGTTACAGAGTAAAAGAACTAAATATTTATTTGAAGAACCAAAATGTTTTTATTGTATGTAATATTTTATATAACAAAAAGAAAATGCTTCTCCAATATAAAAATTTCTTTTCTAGCTTTTATTAGGACTGAAAGATGATACTGAACCTGCACCTCCCCCACCACCACCTCCTCCAGAGGCAAGTAAGTCTTGTGATTGCAATACAAAGTATAGTAAAATCTTTCGAGACTTTCGTGAACATCTGGAAGCAGAGCACAAAGAAGACAAAGCAAGAGCACTTCGTGACCTTGCTGAAAAGGTTAGTGATTATGTTAAAAATAAAGAAAGTGAATTATTCATGTGAAAGTGAAATTATCATGCATATTATTTCTCAAAAATATATTTGTTTATCCCACTTACTGTGCAAAAAAGAAAAGGAAGAATTTTAATTCCACTACTGATCTGGAACCCCCAGATTACTAGAAATGTGCCTTAGCTTGATTGACCACTTACTAAAAAGTACAGTTTTTTAATTCTTTGGTAAGCATACACATTGTGTTATGCTTTTGTATGCACTGTTTCAACTAAAAAGAAGACAGTACACAATATGAATACCATTTTCCATGGCAATCAATAAACCTCAAGAGTAAATCCTTGAGAAAGTAAGAATACACTTTCCTAGCCCCAATATTCTTGCATAGTCAACTATATATGGGAGTTTGAAGAGCTAATCTTTCAAATATTTACTAATAAAAATTGATCAATAGAAACAAGAACTTTTTGAAAATAACTTGATAACTTCAAAATAAAAAAGTTCCAAATTAAGCTACATAATATCATATATATTCAATGAAGTTTATTAAAAGTATAAGGAGAAATTATCTCACCATGCCAGTCACCATTTGAAGAAAAGATACATTTAACATTAGCTATCATATCACTATACATAACACTAGAATGCTAAAAATGCACACACACACACACATCAAAATGTTAGATAGGTGTAAACATGGTATCAGCTTCCATTTTCATCAAATTTTATTAATTGTTACATTTATTAAATTTCATCCAAATTCAGTTATTTTTGAGTTACAGCACATGCAGTACATTTATGTTTTAAATTTTGTGATATTTATTATGATAATGATAATAACCTATTGCTTAGTGTCATCACAAAGAATATAGTTTTTTTTTTCTTTGTGTAAATTATTTTGCATGGGCTACAGCTAGTGTATGTGTTGCAACCAATCCCAGCACTGTTGTGGAGACAGCAGACTTTGGGGGGCGAATGAAAAGGAGGATAAGGATAAAAAGAGTGTTATGTTTTCAACAGGTAGCTGAAGATAAAGAGTGTTGTGTTTTCTATGGGTTGCCGAAGACAAAGGGTAAAATGAGTGTTGTGTTTTCTGTGGGTTGCCAAATAGCATAATGCAGGCAACTCTACCACAAGTTTAGTAGAGGCTGAATGCCTCTTTCTCTTTCCAAACTGGCTATGCAGTCACTGTCAACTGAGCAAGGACAACCACACAAATAATTACTAGAGCCCTGTGCAGATAGCAAAAGTCCTATCGGTATTGAAAATGTTGCTAAATGTGGCACAGAAAGAACTGTAACCTGACATAATAAAGGTATGAATCATAAACTTGTTTGAAAGGTTTTTTTTATAATTGAATATTGTACAAAATTGGGAATACCACTTATATTTTTGAATTTATTATTGCACCTTATTTAATTTTTATTATTATAAGGCCCTTTTGTTATTGAACATTGATATGTGGAAAATAATCTATAGTCTGAATGAAATAGGCACTTTTTGAATTTGATAATTATTGTCTGAATTATTACTCAATAAGTCTGGTAGTGAGTTAAGACATCATCTTTTAGGAGAAGAGCAAGAGGCATCTACATAAGGTTGCAATTTTGCATTCAATTCAGTATCTTACAGCATATCTCTGAGCAGTCAGTTGATCACCCTGAAGCACATAAAAGGTTAGTACAAAGATACAAAGAAGATGACTGCTTAGCCATTACACTGCTTGACCAAGGTATCTGTCTTGATGATCTTAAGATCCTTGGTATCCTTTAGATTACTCCTTGTTTTGAATCATACTCAGAAATTTAAACTCATTGGTAGACAGACTAATTGGTTCCATTCTTATCTAGGTCATTTAAGATTTATTGATATTTCATTGAGAAATAGACAAAAATATAAGTTTGATGAAAGCAGAGTGGGGCGGGGGTGGCTCAGTCGGTAGCGTGCCAGGCTCGTAATCTGTAGTTCCCAGGTTCGAGTCCCAGCTGGGTCAGCGTTGAGATTTATCTCCACAAAATTTCTCCGCCCTGCCCACGGTCAGTAGGGGACACCGCTGGGCTTGGAAAGGCCGCCGTCCGTCGGATGGGACGTTAAGCCGTGGCCCCGTGTGCGGGAGAGCCATACCCTGTGCACGTTAAAGAACACGCTGGATGGCCTTGACGGGAGGCTACCATCTGTCTCCCAACAGCTGTTCCAGTGGGTCCCCTCCCCCAACCTTCTCTGAGTCTTCGGGGTCCATGTGGCCTGGCCATTTAGCCCATGGTGTGCAAAAAAGTGCCGCTCAGAGGTAAAACAACCCAAATTGATGAAAGCAGATATGAAACTTAAAGCTATTGGAAAGATAATGTTGGGCTGGGTGGTATACAAACCATGACCTAATAGTAATGTGTCATGCTGTGACCACTGAGCTAAGAGCTGCCATATAAGATATCATCTATTATTGATATGAACTGTCTGCCAGCAGTATACAATCGCATAAATGTATCACATGAAGGAAAGGAGTTCATGTGATACACCCGCCTTCATATGATACACGTGTGATTTTGTGCTTCTGATGAATGGTTCACATCATTAATGGAGGATTGTTTGATTCTTCTAACTTTGAGTTTAATGTTGAAAAGTGCTTTCATTTGAATCAATATTAGAATTTTAGTGTAATAGACAATGATAGGCTGGCAAAGGTTGCTTCCCATTTGAATGAGATGTTACACCATTTCTTTATTTCTCCAGAAAGCATACTATGTTAGTGCTAGTTTTAAAACTGCTGAGAAACATATTTCCTACTGTAATTCACAACCATGAAACTGTACAAAACTCGAGGAAATCTCTCAACTCATCAAGAGTACAATTCAAAAGAAAATTTATTGTGTCATTCCAAGGCAATGGTATCAGTTTTGGTAGAAGTAGAAAAATGTGAACCCTGCATACTCATAGTTTTTACTATCATATTACCAACATTTAACAGTCATAGATTCAGAGAATATGCCGAGATCCTTTGATAGCCCAACTGCTACCCAATTACTGCCCAGTTGTTTTCCTTCTTCAATCCAGCCATTAGCCATGGACTCACTGTGTAACAAAGAAATATGCTTTTCAAGATTGAAATAATCTCTGACTAGAGGACTAAAATGATATAACTTTGTTGTTGTAGCTATTAGCTTCTATTTTTTGACTATATTAGAGAGTCATAATCAAGTTTAACCCCAGAAGCAGCAGTAAAATTTTCAACAGCTGAGATAATGAGGAAGTTATTTAAAGCTACCTCAGCAGTTGAAAAAACCTTATGTGCAGTATCTGCTGTTTAGGAAGGGAAATAATTCTTTCACATACTGTTCTTCAGAACTAGATGAATTTTGAACAGCTGCAGCTTCTAGGGTTAGAATGCCAAGTTTTTTTTAAAATAAAAATAATACTTTTAAAAACATCCTGAAGTAACAGTGAAAAGAAATAGATTATACTATTTATGAAAAAAAATATATAACATTTAAATTCCTGTAAGCCTGTACTGATTTTGAAAAGTGCAAAATATCATATTGGCATCCTAAGGGTTAAAAGTTTTATTACTATGTAGGGAAACTTTAAATTGTAACAGAAAGCTAATTTTTTTTGTTTACTAGTTGCGAAAAGAAATGGAAGATGATAAAGAAAAGACTGTTTCTACTGCTCTGGATAAATTCCACCATGAACTAGAAGAAGTACAACGTAAAGCTGAAGAGCAACATCAGCTATCCCACCAACAGCAGATTCGTAAGCTCATAGAGCAGCATCAGCAGGAAATATCTGAGACAAAAAAGAAACAGTGGGTAAGAACAGTGAGATAGTGTAGAAATAAAAATAATCCATAACATTCTTTAACCTCATATTACAATTATGTGAAGGTAATGAATTATATCTGCTGTTTGATTTATTGTTAATTTCTTTTTAATCATTAGTATATATTTTGAAATTATTGATGCAAAGAAACAGATCATGTTACAAAGAAATCAGTATCTTGTGTAGCCACCATGAGCGGCTATAACTGCTGCTACATGGTTTGGCATTGAGAGGATGAGACATCGGATGTGTGTTTGAGGAATGTCAGTCCATGCATTATCGATACATAGCCGAAGTTCATCTATTGTAACAGCTGCTGGTGTCTGGTGGACTAGTCGTTGTGAGATCGTGGACCAGACATTTTCAATTGGGGACAGATCTGGTGAATGTGCAGGCCAAGGCAGAAGTGTCACGTGGTGGCTATCCAGGAATTGTTGGACAATGCATGCTACATGTGGTTGGCATTGTCCTGTTGGTAAATGTTACCACAAAGCTCCTGAAGATAAGATACGACCACAGGCTCCAATACCCCAGTGATGTAACGCTGACTGTTCAAAGTACCAGTAATGCATACGAGGTACATGCGTGAGTGGAGTCCAATGGCACCCCATACTATAACACCAGGGGCTAGACCTGTATGGCACTGCATCATGCATGTCTCACTGAGCCTGTTGCCGTGGTACCACCAAATATGGATTTGTCCATCATGGTGCTGCAAAATGAAGTGGGATTTGTTTGAGAAGATGATGCGATGCCATTTGCACATCCATGCACAACATTCTTGGCACCATTGCAGTTGCCTATGTCTTTGTTGTAGAGTTAATGGTGCAAAGATGCTTCGATGCTGCAGACGACGTCGAACCATATGTGCGGACACTGGTTGATGTGCAGCACACCCTAACAGTTGAGCTAAAGTGTTTGATGTGACTGTATGATCATTCAAAGCCATGCACATGAGATGTCTGTCCTCTCATTTGTGTGACAGCGCTGTTGACACTTTTCTACCCACTGACGCCATATTCTCATCACTGCGGCTGCATTCCATCCAAGATGAGCACCGATGTTTTGGTACGACAATCAATCTTCCTGTAATCCCACAATTCTCCTTTGATCAAAATCGGAAACTTGGTTGTATGGAGGCATGTTCTTTGATGGGGCATACTTGATCCTTTAGTGCACAAGAACTGCGAGCAAACACAATTCCAGTGCTTTACACTGGCTCTTTGTGATCTCCTCTTATACCACTTCCTGGGGGCATTACTGTCACACATGATGTGCATATGTGCAATCATTTACATGTTCTCCCTCGGGTTTGTCATCTTGCATATTTTGGGACGATCTGATGAGTTCTTCCTGTTGTTGCACTTTTAGTGGCCAGCAGTGTAATATATAACAGTGCTTCTCAAAATGGGGGTCTGTGAGTCACCAGTCTGCAGCGAGCTGCCAGGAAAGAAAAAAAAAATGTTTTCAGAAGCATAAAATTGATATGAAAGTGTCACAGTTTATAAGTTCTAACACTCCTTTGGGAGAGGAGAGTATCATGCACATAGACATACTTTGTTTCTTGAGGCAGCACAAGGCAAGAAGCTCCAGATGCATGCATGGGGATCCCAAACTTGCTGAATTTACTCTGAAAACTCTTTTTTTCCCATTTCCCTTGACATTCATCTGTGAGACTGCTTTCTCATCCACGAGTATCATTAAGACACACGTCTTAATGGAGCAGTATGGATATTAATTCTATATTGCCATGGCACTGTCCTCAATCAAGCCATGGTTTCATAAGTGGCAAAAAGAAGCAGGCTCACATTTCATTAGTAAAAGTTAGGTGTTTTAACATGTTTATTGAATGCATATTAGTAGCAGTTTTTGCTTCTCTTTTTTAACTGAATGTAATATTTTAATATTTTTAATAAAGATATATGTTATTTTTCAATTTAATCTTTTTTTAATCCCCCCCCCCCCAAGTTGGCAACCTTACACTGGTCTCTGGCACATTGGAAAAAAATTGGCAGTCCATTACATCATACAGTTGAGAAGCACTGATATACATATTAATTTCTTGCACATGGGATTTTATTTCTTTATCTTTCAACATATTTTCCACTCTTCATTTCCCACTTTAAACAGTAAATGGATTTGTTTAGAAGTTTATATGCTGACTATTGTGATAGTATGGACAAATATCATTTCCCAATAAAATCACTGCAAAATTATGGTCAGCAGCATGTCAAGAAACACCTAGTTATTTCAAACAACTTATATGTAGTTTGTGTGGGAAATACCCAGATAAGTATATATGAGCGCAGTATACATAACTAATAAATGTGAACAAGGGTGAAAAATAGACATCTGTGAGGTTGAATGGTAAAGCTATGAAAAAGTCATTACTATACGTAGGAACTGAGATGAAAAACAATGTACCTGTACTATATTTAAGTTTAGTTTTGTAAAAGCAATTAAAAAATACCACATACTTTTAACTTCTTATCAAGAGAAATATTTTCCTTAAACTCTTTTTCGTTTATTGAAACCCAAATTAAAAGATGTCCTAAAAATAGTTTCAAAGAAACAAAAGCATTCACTATAACCTACTGCTCAGCTCAAAGAAACTACATAACCAAAATAAAAAAAGAGAATTATTGTATTTCTCCTGGAAAAGGTTTTCTATAGTGCAAAATAGATATTGTTAAATGAGAAACACTGTAAATGTGAAATACCCTACACATATACCACGAAATTCATTTTTGAATTAGAAATTTTATTTTACTATCAATGTTCTATGACAATGTCATTAATTTCTTTGTTAACTATTATAAATGTCACATTTCAATGTCAATATTGCATTCATCATGTATCAATGTCAAACAATATTAATGTCACATCAGATGAAAAAAGGCTGACATACTGTTGTAACAAATTATAAGTGTAAGTATTCTATATCCTGCAGATAAGCTTTAAGCTTTGTGGGTCACCTGTAATGATGAAATTTACTTGTATTATGATCAAAGAATAATAATAATAAAAAACATTGACATGTAACATAAAATCCTGCAACAACTTGCATTAAAATGCCACTACTATAAGCTTGATTAGAAAAGTGTCTTCAGTTGACACCCTGTATTATGAGCACCATTAACAGATAACTCACAGAGACTAGGGTGAACTCCTGAATTTGTTGCTTTAATTGCTTCTCGAACTGCATTGTCCAGCAGCAATTGCAATGGTACAGGGATAAAGTCAACCGATAGGACGCCTTCAATGACAAGTCCTGTAAGATTTGGGACAGGGATGGCTCAGTCATAGCATTCCAAGCTCGTAATCTTTAGTTCCCCCTTTCGAGTCCCACCTGGGCCAGCATTGAGATCTACACTATATTGCAAAAAGTGTCCAGACACTTTCATATTAAGTGAATGAACAGCGACATTCAAATCTACCTAACTTTGAAAATAAGCTTTTTATGGGGAAAAAAAGTCACTAGACATAAATTGAAGATCTCAGTCAGATCTCTCTAAATCTCTATTTTCTATAATATTAATCTAATATTTAAAGAGTTATGGAAGCTGAAACATTTAGGTGAAACTTTTGCTAGTTTTGAAAATTTACTTCAAAAAGTTAAATCACAACTGTTTTAACAAGTTATTTGCAATATAAATGTGATATTTTGTGTAAGAATTTTTGAAGCTTTCATCAATTTTGGGGGAAAATGTTTTGGAAGTGTGGTGTGTGATAACATCTGATGTTAAATATTATAGCTTCCATAACTCTTTAAATATTAGATTAATATTATAGAAAATAGAGTTTTAGAGAGCTCTGACCGAGATCTTCAATTTATGTCTAGTGACTTTTTTTTTGTAAAAAGCTTATTTTCAAAGTTAGGTAGATTTGAATGTGGCTATTTGTTCATTTAACATGAAAGTATCCAGATTTCATGTTAAGTGAACTACTTTTGCAATATAGTGTGTATCTCTGCAAAACTTCCCACCCTGCCCTCAGTCAATAGGGGACACCAGTGGGCTTGGAAAGGCCACCTTCCATTGGATGGGACATAAAGCTGTGGCTTTGTGTGCAGAAGAGCCATATCCTGCTCATGTTAAATAACACTGGATGGCCTTGACAGAAGGCAACCATCTGTTTCCTAACAGCTGCTCAATGGTTCCCTTTCCCCAAACTTCTCTGAGCCATTGGGGTACTTGTGATGTGGCCATTTAGTTCATTGTGTGCAAAAAAAAAAGTACTGCTCAGAGATAAAACACCGCAATTTTTTAAGACTTAGCTGTGAATGATGGGCAAATCCATGTTTGTCAATGATGTAATGGGAGTTTTTTTTTTTTTCTGTAATTGAGTAATTCCCATATAGGAAAGAAGTTTACTTTTAATGGAATGTTTATTGAAGTTGTTCCATTGGTTAATGTTTTAAGTGGGTTTTGTATACTGTATCTTCTAAAAAGGCACTAAAAAGTAACAATTATATATATTAAAATGTTCCTGGGTAGAAAACCATAAAATCACACAGTTGTCAATATGCAGCCATAACAAGTGATGACAGTTACCATCTTCCTGAAACCATCTTCCTGAAAATGTTTTTGGTAAAGATAGCCAACAGTTAAGTGGCACTTATGTAATGAAATCTTTTCATAATGTCCATGTGCAGATGACATTTCCATCTCCCACACAAAACTTGGACATATAATTCCACCTCTCACACAAAACAGGCTAAAATTTAATATTGTATATATATATAAAAACGAGACTTGGGGTGGTGTTAATGTGAGTCCCAACTGTGCCAGGACGACATTCATCTGTTATGCATGTGTTCTGCCTTTAATGAAAAATCAGGTATTGTTTGATTTTAATGGGCCATCAATTGGATGGCATGTTAAGTCTTGATCTCATGTGTAAGAAAACTATATCTTATACATCATTAAATTAAAATAAGCTAGATGGAATTAAAGAGGTTTCCTAATGAAATTGATGAGCTGCTTTTTTTAAAAAAATATCAGAAGAAAATTATTAGGGTTAGTGTTTAATTTTTCAAGAAATGCATTGTTTCATATGTTTTGCCACCAATGGTATTTGTACAGCTATTAAAAAAAGAAACCAAACCTATTGCTCTTCTACATAACTTTAAAATTAAAATTTAGTTGCAAATAAACAGGTAAAGGATGTGTAGAAAGGGCTTTCACTTCTCAAACTTTTAGTGTGTGGTAATGTAAAAAGGATTTAAATTCAATAATAAATACTGGAATAAGATAAAAATTATGCATCAGTTAAAGAGTATTAAACTGAGATTCTACTATTATAAGTTGTGTGAAATATTACAATATGTACCAATGGTGAAGGGTTGTGCTATCCGTTAACTTCAGTTAATGTGAAAGTTTCAACCACTGCAGTAAAAAGCACCAATTCTATTAATGAAGTGATAAATTGTCTTTGCTCTATTGGAAAAGTGCAGATATTGCTTATTGTAGAGTTAACAACTATTGACTGAGTAATCAGTTGAACAAAGTCTGGAGATGAATTCTTTAATGCAACAATAGGTGTTTTCATCAAACGGAGTAACTGTTGTTTCATCAAGATGAATTGTGAGGCAGAGAGCAACTTCCATGTTAGCTGTGCTTATGCTGGAACTTTAATCGACTTATAAGAGTAGATTCTCAATTTATACCTTTTAACTGATGGATGATTTCTGCCTTATTACAGTTACAGTGTTTATTGTTGAAGTAAATCTTTTTCATATTAAAATTTTGCATTGGGTATTCCCACACTGTTTTTACAACACAGGATTTGAGCACCCAATCATTAATGATGACTTGGTGAAAATACTCTTTGAAGGTTTTTTAATTTTCCATTTTGTCTTTGTTTTTGCAATAAAAGCAAATTACACCATTGGATTTCAGTTTTCTATGCCTCATCATTTTTTTTATCTTGTTTCTTTATAGTGTTACAACTGTGAGGCAGAGGCCATTTATCATTGCTGTTGGAATACATCTTATTGTAGTGTGGAGTGTCAGCAAGTGCATTGGCATAAGGAGCACAAGCGTACTTGTCGTCGTAAACGATAACCATGTGCTTTCTCTTTTGGCAGAGTCTAATAGCAGAACTTACTGTTGTGTTTCTTCATGATCTAGAATGATCTTACATGGTTGTTCAGGATGTCTGCAATCTTGTTAACTGTGCAGCTGTCTTCACTTCAAGTCAGTGTTAAGTAGAAAGTTTATAAAACATCACTATGGTATAGCATGTTGACTTTTGCACAGATCATTTTAGATCTGTAGTCCATCATTACATTTGGTTAAAATATTGGATGATGTATGGTTTTAAAATTTATTTGTATTCATTTAACTATAGAATATTTTACACAGTTGTAATGATATAATGAAAATTTCAGACCTGTGCAGAGAAATGACAAGTACCAGTTGTTGAAACTATTAGTGTAGTTCCAACAACTTGTTGCACTTATCAAAATATTGTTTTGTAGAACTCAGGTATGCAAAAATAGCAACTAATTCTTAAGATCTGTTTTGATTATAAGAAATTTTCATTTTGTAAAGATGTAATTCTCTCCCAAAATTAGGCTTTAAATTCCACGGAGTTGTGTAAATGTAAAGTTAATGAATATTATGTTACATTTTAACTGAATAGGTGTAAAGATTAGTCTGCTCTAATGATAAGTTTGTTAAAGATGCAAATCAAAATTTATTCAAAGCAGTTTGTAGAATATTAGTTTTGCTCTAGATTATAAGATGCTGATCTTTACAGTTGGAATTATAGTGGAGATTGCTGTTTTGTTTTTTATAGAATAACAGCTAATAATGTAATTGATTTTAGAATTTTTGCTTGCATTTTTCACAAAATAAACTTGTATATCATGTAAATTTATCCTTTTTGCCTCTTTGCTATTGTTAGTGACAGTTGCTTCTAATAGTTGTGTTATTTCATTGTGCATTTGTACAAAATGATTGTAGCTTCTTTGTTAGTACTGAAGTAAAGGTAAGAATGTTGGGAAAGTTAATGGAACTTCTGTAAAATTTACTTTCCCACACACTATTTTGATATTCTTTAAATGCAGTATTAGTGATCACTTTACACGAAGACAGAATGATGATTCATTCGTAATATAATTGCACAAAATCCCTATTTTAAAAAAAAGTGTCTCTACCACCCCATGTCACTTCAGTAAATAATTAAAAACATTGTATTTATGAACTGAATAACCATAGTTTTCTGATGTATGAAGTTGAAATGAAACTGCTTTTCAAAGCATATAAGATAAATTAGGTTTTTTTCATGTTGCTAATCAATACAAAGCTTTAATGGGTCTTATATGAACATTTGAACTGATCTTTCTGCATATCTGATGTATTGCTTTAACAGTTTTTCTAGTTGACTAAATAACTGAATGTAGATGATAGGTATAATTTGCTTGTTGTGATTCAGAGTATAACTTTCAAGTTATTCAGATCTATAATGTTAATTTTCAAAGACTATACCATGTGTTGGCTAAAGAATTTTATATACAGAAATGGTAGTTTTTCTTGTGTAACTGCACTTACCATGAATTTTTTTGGACAATTCTTCAAGTGCATTTTATGATAAATCAGAAAATATTCCTGAAAGTGAAAATAAAGATAACTATTTCCTACTCTTCCCACTCAAGTGATAAATATTTAAAAGGTGGTGATAGGAAAAAAGGGATAAAAATATATTGTTTAAACCTATAGTTTGTTTTTTCCTTGATACAGATAGTGGTTATGAAGTTCAAGTGAAGTAATAGTTAAAGTTTTATGCTTCTCTGTTGGGAGCTTCCTGGCTTAACATTTTCATATAGTGTACTATGAATTGTGTAATATGTACAAATAGTTAAGTAAAAAAAAGATATAATTCATAAAATTAAATAGTACCCCATTTTGAGGTTCTATTGAAACATGTATTGCATTCAATGACCATCTTTATTCCAAATGTAAATATTATGAGCATCTTCAATGTGATATAAACACTTGACAACTGACTGAAACTTCTACATTTAGTAGTATGTGAACACCAATTTCTTATATTATTTAATGTTAAGTTCATCATGAATTAAAAAGAGACAAAGTTTAGTTGGGATAATATTTTAAATATATCTATAATATTCCTTAATAATTTTTTTACTTGTATGTTCTGCACTTATTCAAGAAATAAGCTCAACCTTTACTGAGAAATTTAAATTAAGAATTTGTTTGTGAATGATGTAAAACTCTGATATTATGAATATATTTTGTACTCTTCATTTGGATTGAACATGAATTTCTTATCTTTAATAATTAGATAGTTGAATCCACCCACACATTTTAAATGTAAAATATTGGAGAATAATATCAGCCAGTGAATTAAGCAGAATTAAAGCTGTGGCTCCAATGACCGAGGAGAAACCAAGAAGGATTCTAGTTTAATTGAAGGAGCTGCTTTTTATTTTTGTTGTTGTTTTAGAATCAGAACAATACAGCCATAATTGTAGAAATTGGAAATAAAAGAATCTTAACAATTATGTGAATATACTTATTTTGAATTAGGTTGAACAGTTTAATTTAGCTAAATTCAGCCTAATAATTGAGCTAAACCTTCACTTCATCATTTGTGAGTGAGAATAATTATTCTGAAATAAGTACTTATCAAGGGACCGAAGATACTGCAGTGCTATTTTGACAAAGTTCTAATTATAATTCTTGAAAATTTGTGTCAAATTGTTAAAAAAACATTTCTGCATATATTCCATTAATATTTTAACAACACTTTCTCTATAAATATATAGCACACAAAGAGACAAGTGAAAAATTGTTCTCAAGTTGTAAATAACAGTATATTATTGGCAGTCCATTTATGAATAATTTCAGTAGGTAGATAAATCGTCATTACACACTTATACACTCTTGTTTGAGTTATGTAAGAAGATTCATTTATTTTAAAAACTGCATATACGTAGGTGGTTAAAGGTTGACCGGTACTCCTTTTTCTAGTAAAGAAACGAATAGGAATACACTTACCAAACTATGGGTCCTTCTCTAGGTACTCTCCCTTAACATTAACATACTTGCCCCATCTCCGTGGAAGACACTGTATTCCAGCCATGTAGAAGGATTTGGGTTGCTATCATAGCCATTGTAGGGGACACTCCTGTAGTTGTTCATCTGTAGTTAATTTCTCCGTTCCCAAGTGCTCCTTAAGTGGGTGAACAGGTGAAAAATCACTTGGAGCCAAGTCAAGACTCTAAAAGGGATGGCCAGGTCCTTTGATGCTACATTTGTTGTCACGTGAGCCGTGTATGGCCTAGCATTGTCATGCAACGGATGACCTGTTCCAACAAATTTCCTGGCCTCTTCTTGCGGATAGCAGGTCGGAGCTTCTCTTTTACGAGGGTACCTTTTTACCCTTACCTTCCTGCTTTCCAAAATAGCCTGTTGCACACTATGGATGTTCACTTCAGTCACAGCAGTAGCTGACACGTGTCCATGCGATTCATTTGCTGCTACTCCTCTGCCTTCGGAAAACTTGTTGCACCAATCATAGACACTTGCCTTTGACAGTGTTTTATCCTCATACTGTGCTTGCAATCTTTGCAAAATTTCATCAGGTTTCACCTCCTTCCCAAGAAATTTAATAATACAACGCTGTCCCACACTCACTGACACCTCTACAGACTCCATGCTTCCCACAATGCACTTGCGCATGCCGTGTGGACGAAACCATTACTGGCGTGAAGTATACGTATTTGCCATATGGATTCTGTCGCAATCGGAATAGAACATGGTGAGTTGCAATAAAATGTCCAGGTTAACCTTGAACCACCCTCATACATAAAAAAAATCATAGTCTGTTTTCTGTTTATCTGCCATTTTATGTTTCAGTCCTCAAGCAAATGAAAACTGAGTTCAATTGTATGTGTTGATCCTGAGCAGGGCTGGATCTAAGGGAGGATGGATCTAGTGGATTCCCCCTTTCAGAATGCGAGTAAGGGTAAAAGAAGAAAAATTATGCATGACATATACATAAGTTTAATATTTCAAGAATTTTTTTAAACCAGCAAAACGGAGAGGGAAATGTTATTTTTTATTGGAAATCCAGTCTCTTGGCCCCATCTTTTATATTTTTTCGTCTCGATTGTGTTTCTTGGCCCATCCCTCGATTTTTTCCTAGATTCGGGCCTGATCCTGAACAACAGTTGCTATATTTGTTCTAAAAGGGAAAATCAAATAACCTGTTTGATGTCTGTCTATCCATCATATTTCGAGTGAGCCTTTATGAATGCTGTTCATAAATTGTTAATCTGTCATTTTGCATTTGTCCAACATTTCCAAATCAACTATTCTAAATGCAAGATTTCAAACAATATTGTCGATCGTTCTATTAAACTAGAGATGAGTTCAGACCCAGGCTTTTTCCGAGATGGGGCACAATATATAACAGAGGACTTCTGGCTCGGGACCAACAATCATAATTTGAATTTATAATTTTTCTTGCAATTGTGAACAAAATGAGTAAGAAACACGAAAAGAATAATTTCTTTTGGTTAAAATTTCTTCTTTTTAATCTATCTTCAGAATTAAAAATTAGCACTGTTCAGCCTATTATTCAGCCCTAATTTATACTGTTCATTATTGTTCAGCCCTAAATTATACTGTTCAGCTATTATTTTTTTTAGGTATTCTCCCTTTTATTAACGAATTGCTCTTGGTATTTGTATTAATGCTACCAAAGAATTTCAATTTTCTTTGAATTATAGTATTTTTAGTCTAGATAATTTTGGCATTAAATATTTATATTTTAAAGTTTGTAATAAACCCATAATAGGAAGAATAAAAAATGATTTAATGGGATGCGTATCTGTATATATATTATACAATGTGTTGGATAAACGTTTTTCTCATAATCGGGCTCAGTCATTGAAGTGGTTCGACTGGGTTCCAAATTTGGGCCCGAACTTATCTCTATATTAAACCTCATCATTATTTACCATAATAAACTACCCAATATGGTGAGTTGCAATAAAATGTCCAGGCATGTAAAAGCATTTACAAAGTAGTTCCAGTAGCAGTGCGAGTGCCTTTGTCAAATTTAATAATCGTCAAGTAAGATGAGGTACAAAATCTCTGCTGGAATAGTTTATTCCACCAAAGGAACTAAATTCAGTTGTTTTGATTGGTTGAGTGACATACTGATTCATTGGCCTATGAACAACCAAGGTTATAGTGCCCCTGTGTGATAAGGATGATTTGGTACTTGAAGTAAACAGAAAATTAGAATTGCTGCTGGAAGTTTACGAATTTATAGGGGGAGTGAAAACGTCTGAAACTTAAACATTAAAATAGTTCTGGTTTTTATATTTTTTATTTTGGTGGCAAAACTTTGTGAACATGAATCTTGATGTTTTTCTCCAAATGACCACATTTTTTAAAAAATTTTTAGTGCTTTTTTAAAAATTATCCTCTTGTGTAATGGCACATTCTGAACACCATCCGGTATCTCTGAGGCAGTAAACACTGTAAACTTTATTACATTGTTGTGCAAATAAGTACAATAAATAGTGTAATAATAAGTAGACACTGCTGTGCTTATTCTTACACAGAATAATACTCCCTTTGGCATTACAGCCAGATTCCAAGTTAGCATACCCAAGGGAGGGATTTTTGGATTATAAATCCTTCCCTCTCCCATTGTGGCTGCAATATCATATTTTCTAAGGTTGCCCTCGAAAAGCTTTTTACATCAAATGAGACTTCCACATGTCAATTCCCCCATTTTGAGCAGTAGCGGACTGAAACATTTTGGCGCTCCATGTTGACTAACAGTTTGATGCCCCTTGAAAACTTCTTTTAAATCAGTTCAACATTTTTTTTTTCATTTTGGAGAGGAAGAGGGGGAATGACTTGAGTTTCTAGAAAATTACCTATTTTTTTTCAAAATAATAATTACTAAGTGCACGGAATATTATAAATTGCCTTTGATTTCATAGTTTTGCTATCACTCACGATAGCATTAATCACGCATTACTGGATAGAGTTACAAAATTACGAGTACTTTAAGAATCTTTTTTTAAAAAGATACGATAAGATTTATTAAGAACTTTCTTTAGAAATTCTTTTTTTCTGGCTTTAATGTCGGCAAAGCGTTTTATGCTTTCCGGCTACTTACTGCTACTTTGGGATCACTTGTAAGTTAGCTGCCCTGCTGGCTAATCCCTAAATTCGGCCCTAATTGGGAGTTTCTGGGTATGCTACTTACAGGGCAATTGTTGCTATAAGTACTGAACAATTTCAGTAAATAGTTTATTGTCCCAGTGTTCCAAATGTGTAGAACTGTAATGATCTTCAAATGCCTCATTTGGTGAGTGTTAGATGCGTGGTATTTATTATTTTTCCCATTATTTATTACGTCTTCTGTTGATTTTATTTATGATAATTGTATATCAAAATTGCTTGCTCGAAGGTATGCTGGATAATCAACAATGTACTGCCAATATATTTAAATTACCACGTGCATTTTAACTGAAACGTTTATTACACTTCAAGTTTTATTTTTAAGTTGGATATATTCATATTTTTGTTAAAATTGAAATGTAAAAAATTTAAAATGTGAATGTAATTTTGAAAAATACAAATTACAACAGACAAGGCTACAAACTGTGTTGTGTAAAAAGGAGTCATTTTGTAACCTTGTCCGTAGTTTTCTTTCAATTTATTTGAAATGTGGTCCACTCGTTGCGTAGGTGACTATTACTTTAAGATTTTCCAAAAAGTTTACACTTTTGATTTCAGGAACGTTTCGTTATTCTGGAAAATTGCGCCTGCAACAGTGTTTCTTCTGTCAACTCCCGCGACAGTGCATATAGTGTAGCGTTTGGCAGACTTGTAACAGAGCCCAATCGGAAACTTCAAATGAATGAATCAACAGCATAAAGGAAAATTTGAGCATATTTAAGCCATTTATTTCCGAACTCAAATGACTTTTTTCCTTATTTTTATAGTTTATCGTGTTGAATTTTAAAACTTTTTGAACCCCACCGTCTGTAACTCCCCAAATATCGCCCTGCCTGTCCCAAATTCTCCTGCAGGTTTCTCCCTTACCACCCCATATTGCATTAAAAAAACCTTGAGGTTAAAACTACTTTCATTTTCCTCGCTTCATTGGGGAAGGGGATATCTTGATCAATCAATCTATCTATTTATCTTCATCAAGGAATATCTTGAAATTTCAAGTTTTTGCTTGTTAAAATTTGAAGTCCCTAATTATAGTGGGAGGCGGGGGGGGGAGTGGCTAATTTGGTAGCGCGCCAGGTTGGTAATCTGCAATTCCCAGTTCGAGTCCCACTTGGGCCAGCTTTGAGTATTATCGGGGCGGGGGTGGCTCAGTCGGTAGCGAGGCAGGCTAGTAATCTGCAATTCCCAGGTTCGAGTCCCAACTGGGTCATCGTTGAGATTTATCTCCGCAAAATTCCCTGCCCTGCCCACGGTCAGTAGGGGACACCGATGGTCTTAGAAAGGCCGCCGTCCGTCGGATGGGACGTTAAGCCTTGGGCCCATGTGCGGGAGAGCGATAACTTGTGCACGTTAAAGAACACGCTTGGATGGCCTTGATGCGAGGCTACCATATGTCTCCTAACAGCTGTCAGTGGATCGCCTCCCCCTAAAGGGCTCAGATAACCTGGTCATTTAGCACATTGTGTGCAAAACAGAGCCGCTCAGAGGTAAAAACAACTTGACCCTAATTATAGCAGCACGCGATTTGTAAACAGGAATCACTTTTACCTATTCTTTCGAGTTCGCCATTTGGAATTTTTAGTTTTCGATTGGCTGTACATTAGTATAAAAATAAGTTTCAAGGAATATAAATTTACTACCTTTTTTTTAAGGAGTAACCTAAAAAATATATACCTTGATAGTACAAAAAGCACATTCCGGATATGATTAATTTTAATGGAATTCAGGATGCTAAGTGGATATAGTCAAGACGGTAGGGGATCTGTATCATAGAAAGATATTACTATAAAAATAAAGCATTGTTGATCAGTGCCGGATCCTTTTGAGAATACAAGTAAGAAGAACGAATGCGAAAAAAATAGTAAATATATATATAGTACCCGTATTTTTCAGGGGACTTGTTAAAGCCCATTAAAAGTGAATGACGTTTCTTTTTACTCGGACCCACCCCCTTATATTTTTTTCTAGATCCGGGCCTGCTATTGATTATCACTTATTCTTCAAGGAACAGGTCAAGACAGTTGTAAGGGAGAATACAAGAATTTTCAGCGGAGGAAATGTTACCCAACTCGAATGTCATTTGTGTGCTAATTATTTCTTTGATAATTTGTCTCTGAAATGGTATTATTCATCGAGTTGTGTGTGAGATTAGAAGTTCGTACTGTAGAACTTTTACTATTGTGTGGTGGTCGGTTCCAAATTATGTATTCGTTGCAATTGTATATATATATACACACACACACACAAAATAAGTAGTTCCCATTAAAATGTACTTGTAAGCTATGATATGTAATTTACAATTGTTATAATTTTATGAATACAGCTATCACTTAGAAATAAAATTGTGTGAGAATTTGCGAGAAGGTTTTCACATTGATGAAGTTTGCATGTGTGGTAGACTGTTCGCGTATTTCTGTTTGGGGCGTAGCACATGGTACCAGTAAAATTTCAGAATTTGTGTATGCGACATTTTTTACATTGCAAATGTATCATTACTAGTAATGCTTTACTTTTATGTAATATGTGTGCAGTGCGTAATATTTTGCTATTTATGTTAGAGTATACATTTAATTGCTAATTTATTTACTCAATCTTTCAATGCATAAAGAGGGAATAAATATAACTTTGATTTAAAATTTTCTCCAACGAATAATTTTATATATATATAACATAATTTTTGGGTAGTAAGAATTTGACATTTTCACGACTTGACTGCTGAAGGTTTTGTTTTCCCCTATATCTTTGTCTTAATCAACTTAATGTCGTTAATGTTATCCTACTAACATTCGCCTTACTGCTGTATCGATATACAGACTTTGACGGGAGGTTCCCATCAGTTCTTCTTCCTCAGCCTGCTATGAGCTGTATGGGTTCTTGTACCTGGCAATTTAGCCCATTTTGTGCAAAAAAAGTACTGCTCAGGGTAACCCAACTCATGTGTATTAGTTTGCTACTGATATAATACTAGTGATATGATTCTAACTTACGTTTTTTTATAAAGCCATTCCATCTCAAATCGGGGTGGGGGTGGCTCAGTCGGTAGCGCGCCAGGCTCGTAATCTGTAGTTCCCAGGTTCGAGTTCCAGCTAGGTCAGCGTTGAGAGAGTCCCAGCTGGGTTAGCGTTGAGATTTATCTCCGCAAAATTCCCTGTCTTGCCCACAGTCAGTAGGGGACACCGATGGGCTTGGAAAGGCCGCCGTCCGTCAAATGGGACGTTAAGCCGTGGCGCCATGTGCGGGAGAGCCATACCCTGTGCACGTTAAATAACACGCTGGATGGCCTTGATGGGAGGCTACCATCTGTCTTCCAACAGCTGTTTCAGTGGATCCCCTCCTCCAATCTTCTCTGAGCCTTCGGGATCCATGTGACCTGGCCATTTAGCCCATGGTGTACATAAAAGTGCCGCTCAGAGGTAAAACAACCCAACCCATCTCAAATCAGGCAGAGGGTGTCAGGTGACCCTCGCGGATTCTACTGGAAAAATATATGTGAAACTACTCTTAGTAAAAACATCAGAATGATATCTGCTTTTTGATAAAAAAAGATTTTTTTTCAAAAGTTTTCGCTGCTCGAAAGCAATGAATCTAAAACAGCCTGTATTGTATTCCTAATATCGAAAACCAAATATAATAATTTCGAAAAATATCTATTCAAAATTTTAAATTTTTATTTAAAAAAAATATATTCGACATATGCATCTTAAATTATTGTTATTTGTTTCTTTATCGCTAATAGAAAATTTTAAAACTTGTCAAAATTTTGAAAACCCCTCATGTATTTACAACATTATAAACATCTATTACCTCAAATACTTCCCATCAAATCAACAATGTGCCCATCATATTCTCACCACCATAAGAGCAGAAAAATTGCATGACTAATAATACTTTCAAGTTAAAGAACCTACTTTCAAAGTTCGCACTGTTGAAATCACGGCCATTAACATCTTTTGGTGAAATAAATAATAGCATTTTCTCTCCTTGTTAATTTTAAAAGAGCGTTTACTCTTCCCACTATCCGGAATATATTTGTGTCGGCTTCTATATTTATTCCTATTAACATGAAAGTGTCGAAATAATTTTGATAGAGTATGGTATTGAATGTATTTAAAAAAACCTTTGTATTAATTAGCATGGAAATAATTTTTTCTAAATAAAAATCTTTATTGCAGTACACCAAGATTAACCACTACAAATATCTGTTTTTGGCAGTTTACGGTTTCTGATTAACGAAAGTATAAGTAGAAAATATATGAAAAAAACTATATTTAACATTTGACTACAGCATTATACGTATGTGATACATTAATAGTTCGCAAGGTGCAACATTCACGCCCATTTCATGAGGCTCGTAGCCGGTAGTACTTTTTTACTGAATCACAAGTTCCCCTCAAATCTCATTCAAGGAACAAAGATTTCCGTTTTCTGATCTATAAATTATTATTACAACTTTAAAGAACATTAATAATTGTTTGAATAAATGTATAAAATCGTTGTTAGCTCAGTTGCTTAAATTATGGCCTGTTGAAATCGAATGGTTGTTGGTAGATGGATTCCTGTGCGATCCTAAATACACATTAATCCAGATCTGTAAATATGTTGGTGTAACTAGGATAAATATGTTTCAAAGTGTAAAAAGAAATGTTTGCATGTATACTTGAATTCTAATGCAAAATGTTTTAAGAAATTTTCAGCATGTGGCTCTCTATCCAGAACTTTAAAATATCACAAGTAAAATTCCAGATCCCTGTTTTTTTTGCAATATAAAATTGTGGTCTTTAAAACTCCAGTAATTTTACTGTATCAAAAGTTGATTAACACTGAACTGTTCATTTTAAGTTAGGAATAAAATAATGGATTACAAAGTTGCTGATGAAAAAGAGAGTGTTTATTTTTCGCTAGTAAATGTTATAAAGTATTTCGTTATAATGCATATGGCAAGAATTATGCGAATGCAAAGTGATGTAGCACATTCCTGCTAAGGTGCTTTAGGTATGCCAAGCTGTATCTAATTTGTTATTCATTTTGTATTGCTTTTCTCGTGATTTTAAATTTATTTGTGTATGTCAAAATGTTGTCTTGCCATGAAACGAGCAACATGTTATGTAATTTTACAGCTTGCGACCTACAAAATGTTAACTTGCATTTATACATAATCATTTAGTGTTGCTATAACAGTTATTTATGGATGCTGTAGATTTTGGAGATAGAAGTTTCTCTTTATAAGAGTTCTCATTGCTACAAGTGTTATCATTGCCCCTTTCATAATACCGTATTTTGTTATGCACCTTCTCCTTTGTGGTTTACAATGAACATTGGACTGGATAATGTTTTCGGTTAGAATTATTGCTTTATTGCAGGAATCACTGTTTTTTTTTGTCTTTGTGGTGTTTTCTTAACGTTGACACCGTTTAGTTAGATTCAGACATAACTGCTCTCAGTAACTTGATGCATTTCACTGAATCAGTGAAATGTAAGAATTCATGCCAAAGTTACTACAACTGAAGTTTCTTTATATTGTAGCTGTGGCAGTAATATGAATAATGTGTTTGTACAATTTCACAATATTATTGTTACTTAATGTAATCAATAAATAGTATATATTAACTGAAAGATGTTTTGTTTTTCTAAAAATAGCAGAACATAAATTTACAGGCTTATTGACATGACCTTGAAGTCATTACTCAACTTTAAAAATTAATTTTACCTAGAACACTAAATCCTGATTTCTTGGCAGATATTCGGACCTCTACTTCTCTAAGCCATTCAAATTTGTTTTTGTGAACAACTGGCACTTCTGTTCGGCATCCAATCGGTCACAAAATAATATTTAATGTGACTTGAAAGACAAGCACTTTACAAAAAGGAAACGCAATATATGACTGCAGGATCAAGATACAGATCACTAGCTGGGCACTGAGAGCAGTTTTAGGCTCGATGGACACTCTTGTTGTTAATTCTAAACTAGTTATACTAATAATGTTTGAAGCATGATATTACTATTTGCGCCCAATTTTTTAAAGCTATATTTTGAAATTGAAATTATTTTGCTTCCAAAAATTTTTTTACAAGTTAATAAAAGTGTTTTTTTAAATATCCTTGAATTCAAGATATTAAAATCTGGAGTACAAATACTTAACAATTTATAATCTTATCAATAGATTCCATTTATTGAAATACTGAACACCAAATTAATTTTCAACTTTAAACAAAGGTATGTTAATTTTTAATGAGTGTATTAGTGGTTGAAGTGCCGAAACAGCAGAAATATAAAATTTCGCATTCTACTAGATTTTTTTATTTAAAAAAAATAATTGATCCTAGAGCAGTAAAACAAAGATTACAGTACCAAAGTAGTGTAGTAGAGATCACTTTGTTGTAGAATGCACTACAAAGTGATATAAAAAGCAAAATTCCAAAAAAAATATTGTAAATATCTTAATATGCTTTAGGACTTTTTATTTTTGTGAATCTGAGGTCACTTGCAGTGTAACTCATAGTTGATTCATAATTATGCGTCATTGAGCATCAACAGACGGGGCTAATCTGTTTCCCACCTCAAAAGCATGCAGCGACATTAGAAATACGAACATTTGAATGAAAATAAGTAGAATGAGCATTTTAAACCCTCCAGGAAATGTATCAATTGATCCCTTTTAAATGTTTCTTTTTCCCATACCTATTTTTTTGTAATATTCAAAGTAAGTATTCTGTTACTGCAATATCTCTTTCAATTGGCACATGTACAAAAAAAAGCAGAACTAACCAGCAACCAACACTTTTAACTAGCAGTCAGCATATTTGATTTGTTCTACTTAATGTACACATCGTTTAAGCAATTTATAATTAGCATAATTTCCACAAAAGAGTTACGAAACCTATTATTTTTGAGAAAAGAAACGCAATTTATCCTTTCTTTTAGGTGAACCATCTGAAGTATTATATAATAGCCAATTTTTGCATTTTTCTCTTGCCTGAACTATATCTTCCCATTTAACAGGCGAATAGTCTCGTTCAAGATTCGACGTAAATCTAATGTCATAATTTTCAGGTGTGATTTTAAATTTATCTCCCATTTTCCAGTTAAGTCCACAATCGCTTCTCACATGCCAACCAGAATCATGATCATCCTCTTCGCGTGGAATGTCGTAGAAACTGCGTTGCAATATATAGTTATTTGATGTTTCGGCAGGTTCTGTACTTAGAGATGATAAAGTTCGAGAGTGACTGTATTCATCGTAATTTTGCATTGTTTGGGAGCTACCGTTGGTTTTCGACTGATAAAATGGTTGCTTCGTTTTTAATTTGTTACCGTTGGAAAACGATACTGATCCTGCTCTGTCAGAAGATCGTGACGTCCTTTTCACATCTTTTGCTCTTCTGACTTGAGGCTCCTTTGAAGAACGGTTTAATTCACCTTTTTTAAGCTGTTCTTTATGCAATGGTGGCAGGTTCTGATGTTTGGATACTTGTGATCTTTGATTTGAAACGACGTTTTTTGCTTCTCCTGTGTAGTATTTTTTATGTTCTTTATGAAAAGTTTTTTTCGAAGGGCTCGAATGTTGTCGATTGAAACCGTTGCTCTTACTTCCACTGTCCTTTTCCTCTGTTTGTGTTAAAGCTGGGGAATGGGAGCCATTAGTTAACTGTAATGAATGTGCAGATTGAGTGAGTGAATGACGTTGTCTTCTTTCGTCATCAATTGATTGTCTCATCCTACTTGCAGTACTTGAAATACTTTTCGATCTGGGTATCTTTTCTACTCCATAATCGGTATCTGAAGAAAGTTGCGGAGATCGCATTTTGTAGCGTGGAGGAGATGCTCTGGAGCTTTCCAAAGAGCTCTGACGGCGGAGACTTCGACGTGATTCTTTATTTGACGCTTTCATGAACGAACGATATTTTCCTGTTTTTTCGCTCTGAGAACTAATTTGTCTTTTGAGGGGAGTATTTCTGCGGAGAATATCGCTCTCGGAAGTACACTTTCTAAACTTGTATCTAGGCTTTGAAAGATCAGATTTAGAACTGCGATCTTTTTGCGAAGATTTAGCGCTGTGTAATATGGAAGATCCCGTTTTGCCTGCTAGTTCAGAACTTTGATCCTTTTGATCTTTCTCACACGACATGTTCCACAGAGGGAGAGATTTTTTAATATTTTTCCAACCAGTTTTTTGAAATGCTTTGAATAATGCTTCTTGGAACGTTTGAGACATTGTTCGAATAATATCGAAGTATGCATCTGTCTCACTAAAAAGGGGACCGCTAATATCTAAATTTGAAAATGTCGTGGACCTGCTAATGCAAGTACTTGAATCCAACGTTGTCAGGCTTGTTGATCTGCTTGTATAGTTATTCGTACTTTGCCTCAGGGTTGGTAAAGCGCTTGCGGATTTACTGATGCGTCTTCTCAATGTACTTCTTTTGATAGCTGATCCTGAGATGTCGCCTTCTGGTGTTCCTCGTGGTGTATTACAACTCCTAGCACTAACACTTTGCTCTTCCGACGCATTTTCTCCTTGAAGCACTTTTTGTTCTATCAAATCTAGAAGGACCACCACTCTATCGGAAGAAGTAGTTTCTAAGTCTGGCGACTCGGTGAACACATTTGGCTCTTCTGTTGCTTCAAAGCTGTTGGTTAGTGTCGATGAATTAATTATCTGTTAACTCTCTTGAATCGGAAGCAGTTATACTGAATCTTATAGAGTCAGCTGCGCTCTGCAGTGTACGTTGGCGGAAATCATCCATATCTCATGGAGGTTTCGATTCTTTAAAGAAACCGTTTTAGCTCGAATAATTTTTAGATTTCGCCTCGTATAAACAAAAGCTTTCTCTAACCAGTGAAATTGAAGGACACTTTAATAGTGTTTAAACGATGATGTATTTTATTATCTTGTATCTGTGAAATGATTTAGAATTTGCAGCTTAAATTTTTCTTTCTCCAGGGCCATTCTTTTGCTTCATTTATACCTAGGAAAGTAAACAAATATATTAGTGCGACAAATTAAGTCTACAGCATATCATTGATTTACTAAGCATTTAATTACTATTAGGCTGTTTATAAGCATTTAATTACTATTAGGCTGTTTAAGCGCACCAGACAAAAAATTAGTCATCTCCTGCCGTAAGAGGATTACGTCCATTCGACAGCAACAGAGGACGCACCAATAATAAACGCGTCCTACAAATAGCTGTGCCATGCGCTACGGGGTTCATACAGTGACAAGAAGTGGTTGGTGCCACGTGTGTGTTAGTCGCTCCATGAAACATGGGTTGCGACAATATATGAATGAATGACAAAAAGGTGTTATTGCGTTTGGCCGAGCCAAAGGGCATGGGTACAAGAAGTTGCTGCCTTTGCAGGTGTGTCGAAACGTACTGTCCAAAGGATCTTCCAGCAGTGGCATACATAGCAGTCCACTGCTAATCGTCGCCAGAACTGCAGCAGAAAGACTGCTCACAAATAGGGGCTGCTGCAGTGTGTCACTCACTGTTAGGGCAAACCGCTTTGTAACGAGGCAGGAATTTCTCCAGTCAGTCAATGCTGGCGTACAGCAAGCTGTTTCCGAATGAACACTCCAAAGGGGAACAGCATGCCATGGATATCTGAAGCAGAGTACCGTGGAAGAGACCCATGTTAACAGCTCTGCATAAGTCTGCATAGCTACAGTGTCTGCGGTGGGAAAAAGACGACTGGCGACTCTTGGAAGCATATGATCTGGTTGAATGAGACCTTTTTGCTTGTACTCGAATGATGCGAGGCAACGGTACATTGTAAGTCGCATGAAGCCTTCCACGCGGACTGTGTGCAAGGATCTGTTCAAGCTGGAGAAGGCTCTGATATTCTGGGGTACGAGGTTCACGTACGAGGAAATGGATCCTTTGGTTGCAGTGACGTCACACATGAACCAGAAGGGCTATATGGAGCTACTGAACGACCACATGTTGCCTTTTGTGCAGCATCTCCACTGTGAATACCAGAAGGATGCTCCAGTCTTCTAAGATAACAATTGTCGCATTCACAGGACTTGAAGTGTGTCAGGTTGGCATGACGAGCATTCTGAAGCCTTCGAACATCTCGATTGGCCAGCCAAATCCCCTAATTTGAATCCCATAGAAAATCTGGGAGACTATTTGGCGCAACGAGTGAAGCGCTGTCCTAGCCATCTGGCCGAACTGCGGCATTTGCTGCTGGAAGAGTGGATGAATATTGATGTGCACTACATCCGCAAACTAGTGGCATCCATGCCAGACAGGATTTCGGCTGTTCATCAGTCGCACGGAGGCGTTACGCGCTATTAGGTGACATTCAGCCAGGGGTGACTAATTTTTTGTCCAGTGAGCTTATGATGGCAATGGGTGTAGAGAAAGCATTTTCTTTGAAAAAAGATAATTTATCCTCCACTCCCATTGTCATCAGGATACCATTTTTTAAAGAACCTAATAATGATTAAATGCTTAGAATACATATGCTCTATTTCATTAAGTAGATTACTTAAGATTGAGACGAGTGATGTCAGGATTTTAAATTTGCTGGTATTGGTAGAAGTTAGCAATCATTCCTTACTTGTATCAAGCATTAGTTCAATCATATTTTTTTAATTTAAAAAGAAACAGTTATTAAATATTTTTTTGTTATACCTAGCTCTCAAAAGGTTCCACTGATAGGTGGAACCTAGCTCTGCAGTGGATTGGGTTGTTTTACCTCTCAGTGGTACTTTATTTGCACATAATGGGGTTAAATGGCCAGGTCGCAAGGGTCCCAATGGCTCGGAGATAATTGGGCGAAGGGGACAGATGGTCGTCTCCCGTCAATATCTTCAACGTGTTCTTTAATGTGCGCAGGATAGGGCTTTCCTGCACACAGCTACGGCTTAGTCTCCCATTCAACGGACGATAGCCTTTTCACGATCATTGGTGTCCCCTTTCTGACCGAGAGGAGGGTCAGGTCGGCAGAGATAAATCTCGAAACTGGCATAGTTAGGACTCGAACCTGGGAAATTCCGATTATGAGCCTGGCATGCTACCGACTGAGTCACTCGTGCGCTAGGTTTTAAGAAAGGAATTTTAATTGATATTCTTTGTTTCCTTTTGAATCAATCATAATTTTAAGCGAAATGTGAAGAAAATTATATAAACGTTAATTCATTAAATAAAAATAAATAAAATAATAAATACCCCCTCAAGCAGCTGCTTGCCACAGAGGTCTGACAGGAGCCTGTCAGTTTATACGCCATAGTAGAAGGTCTGTGAGGATGGCAGGACCTCAGCAGAAAAACAACACATCCATGCCTTAAAGAGTGCAAAATGTTTTTATAACGTACAGTAGGTAATTGCCGGCTTTTTACGTAGGATATGTTCTTCAATTACTTTGTGTGCAATAAATATAAACTAATGGAAAAGAAGAAGTGTCTGACAGTATCGTTATTTGAGGAAATATAGATTAATGAAGAGGAAAGAAGGCTGGGTTGTTTTATCACCGAGCGGCACTATTTTGCACACATTGTGCTGAATGGTTAGGTCACGATGACCTAAGGACTGAGAGGAAAGCTGAGTAAGGGAAAAGGATTCCCTAGACACTTGTTAAGCGACAGATAGAAGCCTCACATAAAAACCATCCAGTATATTTTTTGGCGTGCATATCTCTAGCGCACATGAGGCCACGACATTACATTAAATGGATAGCAGGCTTTCGAAGACCTTTCTAACGAAGACAGTAAGGTAAGGTTAGCGGAGAAAATCTTAACGTAGGCACAGTGGCGATTTGAACCTGGGAGCATCAGATTACAAGTCTCGTGCACTACCGACTAAACTAAATTTTACTCTCCCCATTCAAGAGAAGGGAAGTGGGTCATTTCTATTGGTTGAGAGTCAATATGAACGTGCAGAGGAGAAAGTGGCCAGATTCGTTAACTGTTGAATAATGAAGATGAAGAATCGACAGTTCCATTAGCAGATAAACGTAGATTGATGGAGTTGAAGAGTTTCACTTAGTTTCTCTAGTAAATGTAGACTAATAAAAGAATCTGTCAGTTCCATTAGCTGAGAATAATGAAGAGTAGGAAGGGTTGGTCAGTACCATTAGCTGAGTAATTGTTGAGAAATGAATATGAGGGAGTGCCGGTCACTCCTACTGATTGAGTAAATAAGGAAGGGTTGGTTAGTTTCATTAGTTGAGTAATTGTTGACTAATGAAGAGAAGGGGATGTGGTAGGTTCCATTAGCTGAATGATTAGAGAATAAGGTGGAAGAAGTAGGGGGGGGGGGTCGTCTACTTGCCTTTTTCCGAGTAAATGCAGAATAATTAAGAGAGAAAATGAGTCAATTGAATTTGCTAACTATATAATAATGAAGAGGAAGGAATATAAATCAGTTCCATTAGTTGAACAATTACAGAACATTGAATAGGAAGGAGGGTCGCCCCGTTTAATTAGCATTTAGTGTTAATAAAGCGAACATTAACTCGAAATGTTCGCTTTGGGGTTCATAGTGGGCATTATCAACTAAGGCTTTTAGTGCCTAAAAGCGGAAGTCGAAAAAGAAAGTGCGATTCAAACTATATCGCTATATTATAAAAATAATTACATTAATTGTAGGATTATGTAGTTCCTTTAGCTGAGTAAATAAATGTCTACTGATGAGAGGAAGAAGTGTATCTATTGGATAAACGGATATATAACTTCATTGGGGTGTAAAATGTTTCTTGCACTAATTAATATTCTAATGTATTTTTATAAAATTGAAGTATAGAGTTAATTTCCGTGATTTTTGGCCACGTTGACAATTCCGGCCGTAAAGCTCTAAAGACAAACTTATTTTCTTAGGTTAAGAGTCTCCTGAATTTCGCGACTTTGAACTAACCATGAGAATTTGAATCAATAGACAGGTAAATCCATAAATTTGAAATTAGACAGGTAATATCCATAAATAGTGGCGTAGCCAACGGGAGTGAGTGGCTATTACCCTCCCTCCACCTTAAGGAATTTTATTCTTAAAAAACATTGGTCCATCAATTAAAAACGTTAAAAATGTTTTCAGTTCTTTCCCATACTTCTAAAAATTCTCGCTAATTCTGTCTATGATACTGATCGTACGGCAAAGTAAAAGAAATGCTCTCTTCTTTCAAATTCAGCTTCTGTCAAATTTGGAAGCACTATAAATTATGTTTAAAAACTACCACCTCGAACTTATTATTCTGAATATAGTAATGATTTACTGGTTAATAAACTAATGATTGAAAATAAAGTAGTTAATAATCGTTGTCATTACTTTCCGCTAAAGAATGACTGCTTTCACATTAGCATTGTAGTAGTAGTTGTTGGTTTTAAACCATTGTGTTAACTGAGATAAATTACAAGAAAGTAAGAAGAATAAAAAGTTACAAGATACTTAAAGTGATTATGTAGTCGTAACTAAAATGAAACCAACTGGCTTGTCATAAACAAAACCGATGACTTTCGAATTTCGTATATTTGGAGTCATATATTAATATTGTCCGAGAACCTGTACATTTTCAGAATTTTAGAATACATTTGTTTATAAAAGTTCTGACTAGATCAGTTGTTAAAATGAAAATACTCTCAATGGGAAATTTATTCAGAAAGATGTAGATTTTGAAGAACTTTTTTTTATGGAGTTAGTCTGTTTAGGTTCCGACAAGTCCAAATAGTATTGAGATAAACACTGTTCTTTACTAAGAAAACGTTTTATTTGGACATGTTTTGCTGCAGCCACTAAAATATGGGTACGAGTCAAACTCTATTGCAATCTAACCTGCACCCCAACTCGAAATGTTCGCTTTGGGGTCCTAAGTGGGCATTATCAACTAAGGCTTTTAGTGCCTAAAAGCGGAAGTCGAAAAAGAAAGTGCGATTCAAATTAACTAAGGATATTTTTTAAGGGAATGCGCTTTGTATAAATCTAAATGCAATCCACGTTGAGGAAAAATCAAAGCGCGTCTCGTGGAATTAAGTCCAATAAATTTTTAGACGCATATGACACAATTATCTAGTTCTTTCAAGTGCTGTGCCATTACCTAGAGCGCCGTGTTTGTTAGGTACGCATTAGGGAACAAATATTGAAAGCACCATGAGCTCTTATCTACTTCATACAACTGAGCTTTGTAAATTAAACAATCTCTTTATTCAGAGGACGATAGGTTACATCAGCAACTTATTCAGAAGCAATTAAATCTTAGGTAAAGAAAGCGGTTAAACAACAAAGTTTACTTACCTTATAAAAGCCTATCGCTACTAACCGAAGCACATTTGCAAAGTGATTAGCTAGGAAATCTTTGAAATACTATTAAGCTATCTTATGATATTTCGTTCTCTCGCAAAAAAAAAGAAATCGATAGCAGTAGGTTTTCCAAGCGGTTGTCATGGTTACCACCGACAACAAAGTTATTTCTAGGTTGCCTTGTACAAATTTCTTGATCGAGATATTTCTATGGCAATGCATTGAATTAGAACTGCGCTTGGTTATGTGGTTAGCGTATTCGGCTGCACTGCAAAGGGAACCGGATTCGAATCTTGGAGAAAATGTGTTATTCTGTTGTTGCCTCACTTTTCTCACGATTATTAATCTGTGGTGAAATATATTGATGGGCTTTCATCACACCTCTACAGCAACCTGGTTGCATGAGAAATTTCTGTTGTTGTGCACACCTTTTTTTTTGCTAAATGTCAAAACTCGGTGTAATATACATAATTTGAATGGGCTGTGGGTGTCTCGGGTCGAATCTTAACTGGTCCAGTGTTGAAATTTATGTTCTGTAAACCGTGTTGTTTTTCTGCTGAGGTCCTGCCATCCTCTCAGACCTTCTACTCTGTCATATAAACTGACAGGCTCCTGTCAGACCTCTGTGGCAAACAGCTGCTTGAGGGTGTATTTATTTTTTTTTATTTAAACCCCACTCTGCTCACGGTGAGAAGGGGGACACTGATGAGCTTCGAAGATCACCGTTCGTCAGGCGGGAAGTTAAGCCTTAACTCAGTTTGGGTTGTGTTGTTTTACCTCTGAGCAGCACTTTCTTGCACATAATGGACTAAATGGTGAGATCACAAGTACCCCAAAGGGTCAGAGAAGGTTGGAGGAGGGGACTCACTGGAATAGCTCTTGGGAGACAGACAGTAGTTTCCCGTCAATACCATCCAGCGTGTTTTTAACGTTCACAGCATATGGCGCTCCCGCACACGGAGCCACGGCTTAACGTCCCATCCAACAGATGGTAGCCTTTCCAAGCCCATTGGTGTCCCCTACTGACCGTGGGCAGGGCGGGAGTTTTACGGAGATAAATCAAAGCTGGCCCAGATGGGACTCCAATAACCCCATGTTCAAGAGAGCCATATACCTTGTGCACATTAAAGAACACCCTGATGGTCTTAACGGGAGGTTTCCATCTGTCTCCTTCCCCCAAACTTCTCTTGCCCTTGTGACCTGCCCATTTAGCTCACTGTGTGCAAAATTAGTGCCGCTCAGAGGTAAAACAATCTAACGCAACGTTTCATTTCCTTGTTGAAATATACTAATGTACAATTTTAATCAAAATATAGCCGCAGATGTATCCGGCATTGCTCAGATTTCTAATTCAATTAGCTTTCTAAAATGACAGTAGGTGACATTACCCACTTCGCAGACTTTCATTTGACATATTATTTACTCGTTACGACCGACACCACAAAGTTTCAATCCCGCTTTTTTTTTCTTTAGGGCAGAAGAGCAATAAGGATGTGACAGAATTTGAGAGAGCCCATGGTACTCCGCACATTAGAAGCTTTCATTTGACATATAATCGTTACGTTCGGCAATCATTTATGCATTCCCCTTTCTAGAGGGTGTTTTTTTTTCGGGGAAGAAATAAAGTTTGGGGTGTCAAATCCTTACTTTACTCTATGTCAAGGGTTTTTAACCTTTTTCAGTATCGATGTATGGAAGTCTCTCGCACACCCATACAGGTCTCTTTTCTTAGTTTATTTTTAAAAATGAAATGAAAAAAATTTGATATCTAAATCTTTTTGCTTCCCAGGTTAAGGACCCTGCTGTAAGTGATGATAAGAGGAAGTCGTACACCTAGCTCTTACTGTTAATGAGTCTTTTTTTTTTGGAGAGGAGGGGAGAAAAAAAGTTTGGGGAGCCAGCCACAAACATAACCAAAAACTTTACCCTTGATATCAGGAATCATGCAGAATTTGGTTATACTATCTTAAGAAGTAACCAAATACGTAGCAAAGAGAATTTTTCAAAATATATATAATATTTTGATTTAAAAAAACGTGCTATTTCATCGGAATACAATTGCATAAAGTTACTATTTTTAATCAATGTAACAAGTGCTTGTGCAGTTTATTTTTGCATATTTTTTGAAAATTAAGTAGGCAGTAACTGAAATTAAAAAGTATTCCAATTTTCAAACTGCTGAATTGTTTCAATCTTCTAAGTAGATATGAGGATGAAAATGAGGAAGGAGATAGTAATTAATACCATGGCCATCCAGCGTGTTCTTTAACGTACACAGGGACTCTCCTGGACACGGGACCAATTTTTACTTGTGAAAGTTAACAGAGGAATAATCAAAACACTTGATTTTTCGACGAAAATCAGCTAACTGTTCAGCATCTTTTTAAGGATATACAGTGGACTCCCGTACAACGCGGGGGATACGTTCCGCGTTATAGGAAATCGCGTTATACGGGACATGCATTATGACGAATTGTCTATCCCCATATTTTCAATCTAAAAATGATCTGAAAAAAGAATTGTTTTTAAATATCGATAACAATAAAGATGAAACTATGGACTCTTCAAGCGATGAATCTGTACAATCAATGTTAACAAGACGGCGTCGTTGGAACTTATTTCTTGATACTTCCGATAGTGAATGAATGTTAAATAGTGAAGTACATATTTTTATTTCAATTAAAAGTTGAATAAAAATATTTTCCTCTTGTATCTTTAAATATGAATATTTTATTTTTGATAAACCTTTGCATCTTTTAAAGCTGTCAACTTCACTGTGCATATATAAACAACAGGTAAGTGTATAACATTTGCTTTTCTAAACAAAAAATCAAAAACTATGTCAAAATGTTAACGCGTAATACGGGACTGTTTATCGCGCTGTATGAGTACTAGTCGCAATTTTTCCGTCGCGTTATACGAATTCACGTTATTGGGGAGCGCGTTATACGGGAGTCCACTGTATTTAAAACCAACCAAATACAAAGTAACTGTTCAAACAACCCTGAATTTAAGTACATATGAAATGTATTGCTCAGAGTTTATACAACTAAAATGCTAAAAGCGTTTTTTTTTGATAAAAGGTGGATGTTGAGACCTCTTTTTGTTTCAGCTTTGCTTTTTTGTGGCTGTGTCTAAAATCTAAAAAATCGGATTAATCTTAGTCAGTTTCAAAAGTTTCCACCTGAGAAAGCATTAAGGTTTGGATGAACAAGGATTTCCCTCCACCCGAATTCTCCTGACACCTTAGTAATTAGTTGGGTTGTTTTACCTCTGAGCGGCACTTTTTTGCACACAATGGGCTAAATGGCCAGGTCACAAGGATCCCGAAGACTCGAGAAGGTTGGGGGAGGGGACCCACTCCACAGCTGTTGGGAGATTGGGGGAGGGGACCCACTCCACAGCTGTTGGGAGACAGATGGTAGCCTCCCGTCAAGGCCATCCATCGTGTTCTTTAACGTGCACAGGGTATGGCTCTCCCGCACACGGGGCCACGGCTTAACGTCCCATCCGACGGACGGCGGCCTTTCCAAGCCCATCGGTGTCCCCTACTGACCGTGGGCAGGGCGGTGAATTTTGCGGAGATAAATCTCAACGCTGACCCAGCTGGGACTCGAACCTGGGAACTGCAGATTACGAGCCTGGCACGCTACCGACTGAGCCACACCCGCCCCTTTAGTAATTAGTGAAATGCAGTATTTACAGTTTAAAACTTTTCATCCTCATTTCGCTACGTTATAAAATAGAACCCCGCCTCCTTGATCTCGACTGTTGGGGAAAATATTGCTGATGACTAATAAAGCATTAAGCAAATAAAATTGGTTTAAAAATGATAACACCTTTTGGAAACGGAAACGCTTTTATCGTTTCACAATATTTATTTAGTTGCAACTCAAAGAGGAGGATGAAGCCGAGAATTGTTAATCGTTATGTTGATTGTAGTCTCTCCTGCCCCTAATGCAAATCTTAAATCTGGCTGAAATCGAAGTTGATTTCTACCATGTTGTTGAAAATTGCTTTCATTATTGGTTTTCAATATTTTTCTTAACCATTAATTACTCTGGTGATTGTCAGGCTCTTTTTACGAACACAACTGCAATTTGTCACCCTGCATGCTGCTTTATAGGAGGTGCGTAAAGTCCTTCTCCAGGATGATACCTCGGAAGCGACTGATGCGTATCGGAAATGTTCTTCACGATGATGCTGCACCCCTGATAAGCAATGTGCAGAACATAGCAACGTTAACTTCGGAAATGTTGCAGATAGCAACAAAATTCGCAAAATAACGAAGTTATAGAGTATCACCGATTACAGGTGTTGGGTTGTTTTATTTGTGAGTGGCACTTTTTTTTGCACACAACGGGTTAAATGGTCAGGTTACAAAGACCCCGACGACTCAGAGTCGGGAGAAGGACCCACTGGACAGCTTTTAGGAGACAGTTGGTAGCCTCCCATAAAAGCCATCCAGTGTGCTCTTTAACGTGCACAGGATATAGTTCTTCCGCACATGGAGCCACGGCTTAACGTCACATCCGACGGAACGCTATCTACAATAATGTCAAAGTTAACGTTGCTAAGTTCCACACTTCGCCACCAGAGGCGCTGAACCAGGGCTCACCGGAAGGAAAACTCTTGCTTTCCCCATATGCATCCGTCGATTTTATATACATCGAATCTCTTGGTCCCCTCTTTAACGCCCTGAAGCAGAGCTTTGAGCACTTCATAGCAATAAAAAAACATGAACTGGAATTAATATTTTTCGTAGATCTCTAAGGCACCGACATACAATTGCCTGCAAATGAATATAGAGAAGTGTTAATGTTTTCGCGAGGTTAAATCGGCACTGAATTTAATACAATTTATGTTGATTTTTACATAGAAGCTGTAGGAAAGCTTCTGAATTCAATCGGCTCGTTGTTGGTAAAGATGACATTGCTAAAGGTTGATAATAATCGTGTCTTAATGAGAAGAAATGAAGTTTCTACTGCCCAATAAAGTGTATGCGTTAAAGTTTTGTCCTGTGAGAATCGAGTTTTCATTTCTAAAAGTTAAATTTAAAAGTGATGATTTGTTGTATAGGACAGGGGCTTCCAAATACTCTCAATAGTGGGTTACATGATCCGAAATCCATGTTTGCAGGAAGCATGAATTTTATTATTGATAAATAATATTTTCCTTTTGTAAGTAATTTCTTCACAATTGTCCCAAGCTTATGATGTAATTTTTGTGAAATGTCGCATTGTTTTCTAGGAACGAAAATTGCGAAGGTCTACTGTAGTTTGAAGTTTTAGATGCATTAAATATTATTTTGATTGGCATTATATTAATTTTTACTTGTGCTTGGGCTCTTGCACCTTTTTTCATTTCCTTTTATATATGTATATCTTTGTTATCATTCTTGTGCATGCAACTTATATCTTTTTTTTTGTTTATACAACTTCTACACTTGTTGTTTTATTCTTTCGTTCAATTACTGGCCTTTGCTTTTTAAATTTCATTTGTCGGATCTTTGAATGTTAAACATTGATATGACAGATAAACGTGCTACAATGAACCGTGATGTGATGTATCGTCTTGATGCTCGCGTGAACTACAGCGTGAGAATGACGTCACCAACGACTTCGAATGAATAACCTAACTGAAATATAAGGAATAACATAATTGTATGAAGTTGAGTTGGAGTGTGAAAGGAAACGTAGTTAGTCTCAGTTTGTGCACGATAAGATGGTGTAAAGAAAAAGTGTTTTATGGGGTATGTGCGCGGGTGATTAAATAAGTTATTAGTGTTGATTCTACTAATGGACATAAAAAATAAAAACGTTTAAGACTCTTAAAAGTGTGAATGAGGAGATTTTATGTTAGTCGAACATACAGAGCTGATTCCAAGTGTTCTGTAAGAAGAGTTCATCAATTGGTGTATAGTTACATTTAGTTTGTTTACAAGAATTGGTAAGGTTATTCTCGGTAGATTGCAGATTTATTTACAAATATGATTGTACTGCTCATCGACTGATATAAGCCTTATTTTATGATATGAGTGTAAATAGTAAGTAATAAGATACTAAGTTCTTTTTAAGATTTATTTCTATACTGATATAGAAATACTGTTGGTTCACTTTAGTTTATATAAATGATTTTATTCATACTTTTGTAATAAATTACATTGTTTTAGAGTTAGAATTTTTATATACTATTTATCTGAACTCAAGCTCAGTTTTCATCCATTTAATTCGTAACAATATGTTTCCTCTTTTTTATTGTTTGGCGCATTTTACCTTAGTTGTTCATGCATCAAAAAATGAACCGATCGTTTTTTACACATCTGTATCTCAGTCGGTGACGTTTCGGATTTAGTATCCGGAGTCAATCGCTAAAGTTAAAAGTTTTTTTGTCCATTCAGTTTCAATATTCGTGTTGTTTTCTAGGAATGAAACTCTAACCACTCGCAAGGGTTTATTTTATTTGAAAATTATACGTAGAAGCAATGAATTTTACGCATCACGTTATCGCATCACAAAAATGTAAAACCCTAAAATTTTATCCCTTCCTCAGGTCTGTATGATTTATTATAAAGTTAATCCTATCGTGAATGATAACGATGGACTTAGGTCCAATGCAAGTTGAAAAATATCCATTTGCACTTTACTCTCCTGATGTCTCCTTCAACAAACAAAGCAGAAATGTTCCTGGATGCAAAAATGACATTTCTGCTTTTACGAGGGACGTTAAAAAGTTCCTGACATGCATCTGAAGGACAAAAACCATTTCACTTACCTTAAGAACTCTTTTACTATTCTGCAAAGTACTCCTATCCAACATCTATGCAAAGTTGTAGACGTCTACGCCAATTCTGAAATGCTTGGGGGTACTCCTGTTGAGGAATATTCCATAACTCTGAATGAACGCATTTTGCAAGATTTATACCCTTGAAAAGGCTTCCCAGCAAGTTCCTTTTTATTTTTTGGAAGTAACCAAATATCGCATGGTGCAAGATCGGATGAATACGCAGGATAAGGTAGCTTTTTGATTTTTTCCTGCTCCAGGTAGGCTGTAACTTGCTGGGTTGTGAGCACCGGCATTGTCATTAAGAAGGAGAACCCTTAACATGCCTGTTGGAGATTCTAGTCCTTCATCTCTTTAATCATTTTGGACAAAACAATGTTGGTGTAGTATTGACCATTTATATTCATTTTTTCAGGTAAAGTAGTTCACGGCTACACTCTTGGGAATTGAAAAATATTGTGAACATCGTCTTTGAGTGAAAGATTTGTCGGAGGATTTGGAAACGCGGTTCATCTTCTGTAACCCAAAAATAGTTCTTGATCTTTCTGGTAATTGTATAGTAATAAAACCATCTCATCACCTGTGATGTATGTCAATTGTTTGGTACCACTAGGTTCAAACATTGCCAGCCTATCCTTACACGAGTTGACTCCACCATTTTTTGCTGTTCTGTCAGTTTGTGGGTACCCAACTGGCACATATCTGCCGAACTTTAAATGTGGATGAATAATCGTTTCCACACTAGCCAGTCGATACACTGACACCAACGTGTTACCTGAAAGGTGATGTGCGGGTTTTTCTTAATGAGTTCACGAACAGCCGCGATGGTTCTCCCGTTCATGGCGTTCTTCTGTTTTCCTGCACGAGCGAGGTCTTCGAAGCTCTGTTGTTCTTCTTTGAATTTGCGCATTCATCCCGTAATAGTGCCAGATGAACAGGCATGATCCCCATATACTTATGATAAATCGGCTTGAATTTCTTTCGTGTTGTCCCCAAGCTGCATCCTTGTGAAAATGTAAAATCTTTCCCCTTCTTTAGTAGGCAGATTTCGCAGATCGAACTCTACGCGCCGCTAGTGAAGAAATAACTGATGATATGAATGATGATATGGCTTTTGATTTTAACACGTAATGGCAAGTTTCGACAAGGTTTCAAACAAGCTGTAGCTCTGAACTTCGGAGGAACGAGTGCAAATTTACAGACATGTCAAGTTTTTGAACTCCCTCCGTTCCAATATAAGAGAGAGGTTGGCTTTCTAACTCACCATCCTCATCTTCCATCCTAATCATATCGGTTTCATAATCGCCATTAAAGGTAACTGATATAAGAGCATTTTTGGTTACTTTACCAACTAACAGATTTATTGTATTATATTTTAATACACATATTTGTACTTTTGAGATATGAACTTTTTCCTAATTTTCCCCTCTGATTCTCATAATCTTTAGTTTCAATCTTCGTGTTCTTTTGTAGGAATGAAACTCTAACCACTCGCAAGGGTTTATTTTATTTTAAAATTATGCGCAAAAGCAATAAATTTTGCGCATCACGTTTTTACATCATTATTTTACCACAAACAAAAATTTAACACTCTCAAATTTCTACCCCCTAGTTTGTAACCTACTTAGCCTAAATATTAAAATGGCACTGAAAAACCAATAAATCACTTTGATACATCGCTTATTTTAAGTACGAGCATGTGTAACTGAAAAAAGTACACAAAACGTCTTGGTCTCCATTTCCTTTATTATTGCTCATATATCACACAAGGGTCCTACAAATGTCTACGAACACCACAGTGGGGATAAAGTGAATGATAACTCAGTCTACAGTCATAGTCGCCGTTAATAGTTAAAGCACTAGCTGGACAATATTTTCTACATGTCACAAAGGATAAGTTGATGAAGAGAAAATATAGCAACTTTTTTTTTATCCCTGAGTAGTTAACGTTAAACACAAAGAGGTCATAAAAAGTTTGGCAATTTCCTATAGGTCACATTAGAACGAAAGCTTATTACAGGGTTGGGAATTCTGACCATAATTCTGCTAATTATACTGACAATGAAAGAAAATTTGCATTTAATTGCAGTTTAATGTAATGAGTATTTGGCTTAGTGCTGTTTGTATGCACCTTTTAATAAACATGCTATTGAATATACTGCTCAAAAGAAATAGACATAATGTAAAAATAAATAAAAGTTCCCGTGAGTTTCATTTTTTCAAACAATGTTTTTTATTTCAAATCACAAACATATAATGATAAATGACTAAACAAAGGAAAGCTCACTCTCATTATTCATTCGAAGTGACCGCTTCTGGTTTTAATGTCTTCCCTCAATTTCTTTGGAAAATTGCATTAAAATAACCACAGGCAAAAATCACGGCAACTTTTGGGACACCCTGTATTAGGCCGAAGTAAAGCAATATTCGACGCATTCTAACTTTGAAAACTGAAATATTTTATGGGAAAGGTAATTTTAGATAAACCAAAAAAAGTTCCAATGAAATGGCTCTATTATTCTCCAACAGTATTAATAGTAAAGTACATGCGTAAAACATTAAGCAATGACGTTTTAAGTCAAAAGAATTTATCTAAAATGTTAAAACATAAATAACTGTTGTAGCCAACCTGTGACAGCGTGGCACGCTTTCAAGAACCATATACTGTTCTTGAAAGTTGCATTCCTTCTGATATTTTTCCTCTTCCAAATTCGATTATTCCTGGGTGTCTATTATTTTTGTAATTTTCATAATTTTCAAGTAGAATGATTTCATTTGTTATAAAACCAAGTATAACGATTTAGAAGCACTCAGTCATTCGTACGCAATTTCTGTTATTTAAATATGTTACAGGAAAGCGATACGTACAGTGATATTTCAAAAAGCACTCCACACATACAAACGAAATCAGGTTTGATTCCCTAGAAGCTCTTGGAAACTTGGTCTTTTATTTGCAGGACGAAAACTATTTAACTAATAGGAAGTGCAATGTGATGATTAAATCAACTTATCTTTCTATATATATATTTCTCTCATTTGCGACTCCAATCTTTTCCACGTGCTTGTTTGTTCTTGTATGAGGGTTGATGGCAGCGACTGTTAGACTGAGTCACCAGTGCAACGATCAATGGAGGATCAACAAGGTAGGTTTTTTCACAATTTCCTACACGGCGTAATTGGTGTATTCTAACAGTGTAACAAAAACATTTGGCCAGAGGTTCTATGTAAAAATTTAACCCCCAGTTCATTCTGAGTTGCAACATCGGAGTAAAGCAAGCATGACTCAACAACATACACTAATGCATTTTTTACATAAAATATACAATACACAGAAATAATAAATACTTTTCTTGTTTAATGATTGATTTAAATTCTGAAATTTTCATCACTGGCTGCAATTGTATAGCTTAATCCCCTATAAGAATCATATATTTTAAATATCCAAAATTTTAGCTCTCCTAACTAAATGATAATCTGGTATCGTTTTTAGTCATAAGATGCTCGTTTATTAATTTTGTGTTGTGATGTCTCATTATGGAAAAAATTAATTATTATCGCATCAATAAGTACTCTGTTAGTTTAAAATACAATTACTTTTTAATTTCACGTAAATAGACGTACGAAAATAGACATGTTAAATTGGAAAAAAACATTTTCTGATTTGATTTTAGAAATCTCAGATACTTCCAGATTATATTATCACATTGCATTCTCAGTATTAAAAACAAGTTAAACGAAAGTAACTCGATAATTATGACTCTCGCTCACTGTGCTCTGTTTACGCTCGAAAATTCCGTTGTTTTTTAAGTGATAAACATATTTCTACACATTGATTTAACTGCGACGCCCGACTTCATGCTTTTTAGGAAAGCAATTGTAACCGAAACTGGCCTAGTTGAAATGCCGCATTTCAACTAGGCCAGTTTCGGTTACAATTACAATTACAATTTACAATTACAATACTTCTGATGTCCTCGTTAATCAGACTTTTAATAAAACTCTTTTACTGTGTATCACATTACGAATCTCGTTTTGAAGAATATTTCTTCACGAATTCGAACAGAAATTGACGCATTTGCCACCTGTCATATGCAATAGTGTATTTTAATAGTATATTCGAATGCTAAAAGAAATCCGTGTTGCAGTATTAAAGGTGCATCGTATTTCTTGTTATATTATATTAAAAAGAAAAACTGGCAACAGAAGCTAAGCAGCCATTTTCTGAAAATACAAGCAATGTTATGCGGCTTTGTAAGTTTCATAATATGTATCTTTTGAAATAAAGTTTAGTTAATGTTAGAATCATAGAGCTAATAAGTGTATTAATCATTAAATGCTATTGCACTTAGATATGGTCGAGAAATTTGTTCTATAGTTAGTGTAGTGATAGTACTTTTTTGTCTTTACCTACTCGTAGTTTTGGGATGAAATTTAAATTACCATTTTCCTCTGTTGTTATTAAATGGGCACCTTTCAGAACATATTTAACTGTATGAAAGAATTCATAGTATTGGAAGTAGAAACAAAGTTTCTTTTTTACATATAAGAAAAGTGTAACGTCATGTTTTAAACCAATCGTAAAATAGGTGTCGTCGAACTAGTTTTGATCCTGCCATTTACTCAGAAGTTTCGAGATATAAAATACATAATTTACCCAACGATCGACTGATTTCGCCAATTTGTCCAACATGCTTCCATATTTACAATTCATAATTCTTAAAACATTACACCACACACTAGTCGAAGTACTAACTGAATCTCGGTTGCATAAAACATTTTTATTCACTCTCTGGCTAAGCAACCGCTGAAATAATGATGCAAACACATGCCTGTAAAGAAACGTTGACATTCTCATGGAGAAAACAAAAATATAAATCAGTTGTGTGAAGAAATGCACCTGAACTTTCTTGCATTTGGTGGCACACTTGAATTTCGTTAGTGTTAATTGCACATCCGAATTTGTTGAATTAGTTTATCAGGAGGATATGGTAAAAACAGAAAGATCCATTTCAAGGTGGAAAAAGGTTCAAGTCGATCAATAAATAAGATTACCATACGTATCGGTATTGAAACGCTTGTCCAGGTGTTCAAAATAATTTAAAAAATGTTATAATTGTATTGGTGTTAATATTTGCCGCGTCAAAAGACAAAAAAATGAAATTTTAATACTATATTACAACAATATAATTTGAATGAGATATGAGACATTATTTTTAACGATGGTCAGTTAGTGTGTGTGACATGTCTTCTGTTTTATAAAATAAATTTCGGAAGAAATTTTTACATTTTTACAATGATTAGTGATTTTATTGTCGATTTCATGGGGTATTTTTAAATGAATTATTCGTTTTTTCGAAATCGGGTTGGATCTTGAATTTATAACGCACATGGGGAAGTACCCTAAATTAAAATGCCCCAGTAATAATATAAAAAAACCACCATTTTGGAGAAAGCCCTGGTTTCAACTTACTAAAACCGGAATATATACGGATTCTTAAATATCCCAGTTTTTACCTATGGAAAATTGGTCATCTCATTTATATACTGAGAGTGGCTAACAAAATATTGGATATCATATAATTTCCAAGTTATGGTAGGATGTGCATAACTTTATGCTCATTTTGAGCATAAATTTCGACGCTTTAGTGTACTAGATAATTGTGTACTATTCAGTAATTTAATGAAAAAAAAATTAGTGTAATGCAAATTTAAATCAGTTAATCATTCAGAGAAGTAAGACGCAATAAAGTTTCAGATTTATAGTTTATAAATCGGTGGAAGTTTAAGCCAATTTTTAAATCGCAACATAGCAATTGAGTACAGGGCAAAGCGTTGGAGTTCGCTGTATCATTCAGCATTTGTAAACATCAACTTGGAAATGGAATTAGTCCAAAAGGTATTATAATAGAAGGAATTTTATGATGGCATATTGCTGTGGTATATTGTCAGCATTAAATCTGCTTTTAGATATGTTTCAAGAAATTATTGATTCCTTGTCAATTTTCTATTTTCTACCTCGATAAATTAAGAATATTTGGTGATATGGATAAAGAAAATAGTGAATTTAAATTCCAAACGTTGTGGGAAAAGTACATTAAAAGTTGAAAACATTACGGGTCAACCTTTTTTCTTCGACGTACCCTTTGAACCTATTTGAGAAGCAGTGTACTACCTGGGTTATTTACAAGTTAAATTTACGTCTTAAAGCCTTATAGCTCCACTGTCGTCAACATTGAATCAATTCTGAAATGAGCTTAACGAGCCCAGTTTACGAAGAAAACGACTGAACGCAAAAAAATGTTACTTGTGAGCAGATAAATATTTTTTGATATTTCAGCGTACCGCTTTAAAAAAGACTGCCCACTCCAAGTTAAAGAGCAATACTTAATAGTCTTGGTGTCAGATTCAACAAAACTGATTTTTATCTTTACGACTTTGTGTGAGAATTCCCAAGTTTCATCAATGCTTAATGGATAACCTTAAGTATGATTAATTTTGACGTTAGAGTCTTTATAAACTAGACAAGGCTTTAGGTAGATTCAAAGCTTATAAAGGATAACTAAAGAATAGCTTTCCTGTTTGTTTTTTAAATTTGCTTCATCTTGAGGGGTGTGGGGGAGGAGAGCCCAGAAAATCAACTTCAAAAATATAAAGTATTTAAAACCCGAAGCAAAACCACCAATGTAGAATATATTTAGAAGCTATAAAAATAATGAGTAACTCTGTTCATTTCCTCTAAACAAAAATTCTTAACGTGATGTAAATATTCGACAAAACTATCTAATTGGCTTTGACTGATTTTTGTTGTCTACAAATGGTTGTGTCTAAATTATCTCTGTAATAGAAGAATAGTTTTAAGGAAGTTTTCATGGAAACTTATAAAGTGATGTTCTTTAAATCCACCATCTGTTGTTCATATTCTAATAATTGGAGACATAACACTAAATGACTATCATCAACACTAAACGTAATGCAACTTTAAATCTCTGAATAGATCTGTAAATCTGTATTCTAGTTTTTATGTTTTTTGGTGTTTATGTTTGCTAAAATGGTGTGAAAGCGTTTTTCGACTCAGTAATTCTTTGAATAGAAATGAGTGTTGAACTGAAGGTAAAATGCTGAAAGAATGAGATGCAAAAGTTCTAATGTGAATTTTTTGTGAGTGGTACGTTAACTATGAAAAAGCTCTGAATTATTTATGATCAGCAAATGATAAAAAGTCTTCTCAGTAAGAATACCAACGTATCAAGATTCACATAAAATGTCTTGGAGGAAGCTTCGACGAAGTTCATTTCCACTAGATTCTAATTAACGAGTATTCAAAATGCAAAACTAGAAATAATACCGATCTTGTTAAATAAAATATAATGGTTAGAACACTATCTTAAATTTGAGCTTTATTCCACATTTTTCTTTGTGTTGAACCTCTTTTAATAGTCACTGCTTAAACAATTTCTTGAATGGTCTTGGCTTCAAATGATTAAATTGTATATTTTTAGCAGTAGTTCAACAAAAGTTTCATTTAGTTAAGTTTATTAAAACTGGTATGATTCAACAGTGTGACTCGATAGTTAATTTGTGGGGCATGTGAATTTAGTAGAAACGTTTGTATGAACATGAAATAATTAAGAACTGTTTAGGAAAAGATTTTCCTAGTACTTGTGATTCGACTTATAATAGAGTTTACAAAAGAAGAAGGAAAATAAAATGCTTGTAATTTACTTATGACTTAAAATGCAGAAATTTTCATAAAGAATGATTTGAAATTTTTTTATTTAATCACCAAAATTTTTGTTTCTTAAAAAAAAAAAACTAAAAAAAAACAACTGAGGAATCTGGATTGAAGTTTAAAAAAAACATGTAGAAGAGGAGCGATTTCAATGTTGTGTAACGTGTTTTTAAATTTTGGGTAAAACTCTTTTATTTACAATCAGGGACAGGATGTGGCGTAACGATACTCGGCAAAAAATTTGAAGATACTTAGACTGGTAAGCAAGATGTGAAAGATGTAACAAGTACTGGGGTCGAGTGAAAGCGTAAACACCAATGGCAGCACACCCGGCTTCGTAACCTTCAAAACTAAAAAACTAGATTATGTTCGGAATTTTGCATACTGTGCATGAAATTTCTATACGATTAATTAACTTGACGACTGATAAATAACATCTGGAATGTTTTATTAATCATACGAATTTCATATTCTTCCACCATTTCCATGTATAAAGTTTAATAGTATATCTAAATATAGCTGAGCACCAATAATTTGTTCAAAAAAAAAAGCGCTGTTGCTTGGGCAGTGATTTGGCTGAAAATATTTTTCACTTCACTTCATTCATTGGCATCTTCACGACAATAAGAGAAAAACAGATAAATGATAACAGATGACATGTGCTAATAGCTATTAGGATGCACACATTAACATGATCTGTTAATAAACATACTAATTATGTTAGTAGATTTCAAATTAAAATAAAGCTAACTGTGAGATACTCGGCAGTAATAAGTCGGAAGCAATCTTTTGTAGACAGAAGGAGACAAGTTTATATTTGTCTTGCACTCACTCATTAATAATTATTTTCATTGCTATATTTGTTATTCAAGCAATATTACTTTCTTAAAACAGAGAATACAAGAATTTCCTTATTTAAATATGCTAAATTGTTTCTTCTTTTTGAATAACCTCAGGGAAATCTGTTCAACAGATTTTTCTCCAACTAAGGTGGAGTCCCTGAAGATGGTCACAGAAAAAGACGAAAAAATTTACGAAAATTTCAAATAAGGATAGTTTTGTTTTCCCTACTTTAAGAAGGTAAGGAATTTTGGGTATTTCCCTGTTTTTCATAACAATGGCAGCATTTGTATAGTTATTCCAGAAAATGGAGATCTCTCTGCCAATCTAAGTATCTTCATGTCCTTGATATTACAGAAACGTTTTCGTAACAAATGACGTTTTGTTTACCTCAGACAAATATTTCGGTTTTAAAATATTTCAAATTATGTGTTTATCTGGCAGAACTACAAATTGCAAGTGGCAGTGTAATAAGCTGTAAGTGTTGCCAATTATATGACCACACTTCCCTTGGATTAATTATACAACACACATTTTGGAAGTTTGCGACGATTTTTTAAATAAAAGCAAACGAGTGTTTCTTTTTCTGGCTGGTAAGCCTCGACTATCTAGGAAGGCCCAAAATTTTAAAGTGAACTACAGCCATGAATATGCTTTTATTCTTCAGATCCCATTAGGATATTTACTGTCTATTAAAATTCTCAAACGAAAGAGCTTTGGAGATGTTTTTCATGCTTACATATGCTTTTTCTCTTTTGGTGTTCTACATCTCAAAATTTCAGAAATAAATACTCTTTATTTTGGTATATAACATGACCTTGATGATAATATGACCTGTTGATGTTCATTAGTTACTTCAAAATGAGGTTCTGAAGTTGAGTTTATTTTTTAAAAAAATCTTGTGCATCCTAAGGGTTAATTCTTGAAGTCATTCTTGGATCTTAATTTCTTGCTCTAATGCTGTTTTGTCTCTCATTTGAGCTGCAGGCATTTTTTTACCAAAAAGCGATGTCAAAGATGACTGAGAATGAATTATCACCTGAATCAAATATACTTGCGTGCTGTCATGTCCCTCGAATTTTATATTTATTTATTGATTATATATTTTTGTTGTATTGTATTGTTGTATATATTTTTATGTGTTCTTTGAAATGTTTGTGCTGGGATAACTCACTGTTGTTGTTTTCGGGTCTGAAGCTTGCTGCTTGTGGAAAGAATCAATGCCAGAAGTTCTTTGTGTCGTGTATGACTAACTAGCCTGCGGCGTGAAGTCCGCGCATGAGGTTAGGGGAAGGAGTTGGAAGTATCAGCCTGTGCGTTAGCTGCCAAGCGAAGAGGTCGCGTTGACACGCGTCAAAAAAACGCCGTCTTTCTCAACTTAACCCTTGAAGTCAGGGTGCGATTCCAAGAGGGAATCCAGATTCTTGGAGAATCTTATCTTTTATTCTTGTGGTTCAGGAGGAGCCACAGTGTAGGCAAAGGAAAATCCTTTCGCCGAGTTTTTGAGGTTTGTAAAGTGAGAAATTGCAGAGTGTGCAATTCTCCACCTCATTTTAGTAATATTTGCAGTAGCAAAGCAGCAAAGGCTCACGGAGTTGAGCGGTGAATTTGATAGTAACTTTGTGGATTCAGAAAGAACCACAGTGTGAAGCAGCAAAGTAGCTGTATATAATGTGAATAAAATTTGTGTCGTCCCTATATAACTCTCGTGCAGTAATTGATGGACCATTATTATTCTTCATTCAACGCAGCACAAGGCATACAGTGGCAGGGGCGTAAAAACCCGCGAATATGTGAATTCACTGAAGTGAATTAAGTAACAATATCATCCTCTCTCTCTCCTGCTCGGTCTGGGTCATCACATCTGAGAGAATCTTTTCTCTTTGGGTCACAGTCGGACAGGATCCGAACAACGGGCACGACATCTGTCACAGTCTGACGGGATCCGAACACCGGGTCATCACGTGCCCACACGGAAAATTATTTCACAAGTAGCCATTTCAGTGAAATATTTGATATGGCTACCCAATACTCTATTATCCACAGTGGGGTACCCAAAGGGGGGGGGGGTTATGCACGTTATAGTGTTATTACTCCTCTCCTTTAGGGCTTGAATAATACTATATTTCCTAAGGTAGTCCCCGAGAAATCATGTCAGTCCCCCATTAAATTCCCTCCTCCCGATTTAGAATTTTATTGTTACGCCACTGATTAGGTAAACAAATTTATTCTCTATAAGGAAGACAATTTCTTCTCTGATTTAGATAGGGATTTGAAAATGACGGCTACAATTTTAAACAAAATATGTTATCTAAATGATAAATGTTTTATAGTAATGCAAAATGTTCCAGATAAATAGATAATTTAATATATAATTAAAATATGTAAAATGATTTTAAATCGTTTTGAAATGCCGAAATGATTTTACAAATGACAGGAGGTCGAAATCTGAATGTTGTTAACAAGTAACTTAAACTATAAACATATATTTATCCTATTTATTTTGAACACATTTCTTAAGTGTAACCTAACTCCGAAATTCTGATACTTTGAATCTCAAGCATTGAAACAATATAACGAAACTATGTTTTTTTTTCGCTTTCAGGGATCTTTAATCAATTACACTTATTTGTACTTGAAATATACCGATTGTACTTTCACTTTACACATCTTACTTAAGTTGTTAATGAATAGCATTTTTCTATTTGATGTACTAAGAGAATGACAAATCATTTTTTTTTCATTGTCATTGTAGACAATGTACAAATGACTTTCGCTATTTGTGATATACTAGAAACGATTCACTTTTAAAAAATTAAAATTTGAACTTGTTTCTAAAAACTGATGATCTCCATTTTTGTACCTCTGTAAAAAAGGCCGAATGCCCTGTTTCTGAGGAGTACGATATTCAGGTACATGCTTAGGAAGAGTTCACTTGCGAAGTAGTGTGTGGGTGAAAGGCAATAAAAAAAATGTAGAGTGAGGAGAAAAATTTCGTATACAATGTATAGTCTTAAAAATCGGTCATTTGAAGTTGGGGAGAATACATAGACTAAAGAGGATCTAACTGTCTAACTATCGCTATCTTTGACTTCCCTTTTAAAGCTACTGCGGTCAAGCTACCTCACAGGTGCAGTGGACCACCGAAATTCTACCGATTTCTCGGTGAGCCACTCCACCCTATATAGTAGATAATGAGGTGCTCCCATTCTTTCGATGGTTTCCTGACTGCTGATTTTAGTGATCGAAGCTTCCACCATCGTTGGTTGTTTCGGTTTTTTGAATCAGACAATTGTGTGGTAATATTGTACATTTAATATCGAGGCATGCTCAATAAAGCATCCACAATGAATGAGAAGCGTTACTTTCACAAGTAACACGGATATAACAGAGTTTTGCTATCCTATAAAGAAAGTTTACAAAACTAGGTTGACCTCTTATCTCCTGCAAGGTCTAAATGCTCCTTATTTTGTCGTTTGCTCCACTCGCAGAACATGACGAGGTTACCACCACAGAACAGTTTTTCATCTAAAAAAAAAAAGAACTGACCACTCTATCCGGACGGGGAAGGGGGCAGGATTTAAGAGATTTTGATATGCTAACATTGACACCATGGCCCATAGACTCTGTCTTTCAACACCTCGGACATGTTTTATATTTTTGTGAACTGCTTGAATGCTGCTGACAGATTTCTTCTTTTCTAGCAGTACTATCGACAACGAGATTATGAGATAAACGCGTGTTTCTGTTGATCATGAAAATTCAAAAGATTGAAATTTTCCATAATTGTACCCTACTTTCTAGCTTTCCACTATCTCCCTGAAATAACGATTATAGTTTACCCCTGACAACGAATGTATAGAATAAATATCTTACATCCGTTGTCATAGATATATTAACATAGAAATCCTCCCGGAGATCTTTAGATATTTTTCACATTTTCTTTCAGCGAGAAACGGTAAGTACCTCTTTGGCTTAAGTAAGGTATATTCTAAGCTCACTAATTTTGCCTAGCTTGTTCTTTCGCATGCCAAGACTTTCTTAAGCAATCCAGCAGCATCAAGCATAGGACGTATATTCACCTGCAAACAAATGCACCATGTCCAGCATGAGCAATACAGTGATGCAAAGTCTGGGAAAGTGTCGAAGTGACGGTGCGAATGTCTTTCCAGCTCACAAGCGAACACTAAATGTTTCACTCAAGGCCACACCTTAGGTCAGATTGTCGAGGACTTGGAAGACACTCTTTCGCCAAGTTCTTAATTGTTTTTTCCCCTTCTCATCAACCGCATTCACTATCGTCGTCTTCGGTAATCACCGGTTTTCCGAAGTTCCTCGCAATGCTGTCCGAGAGAGATCGGAGATTGTCAGGGCCTGCCGCACGCTCCTCGAAGTAGTCCGGGTCATACCCGTCTGCAACTGCCTCTGGATGGAAAATATCGTCGTCACTAACCATGCCTGGGCGGTAATTGTCGTATTCACTCTCGTACGTGATGTTCAGAGAATCACCGCTCAGTAGTTGATCACTGTCGTACATGTGGCTACTGCCACGAGAAGACATGCTTGTGTCATCCATATCAGCTTCGTGACCTGGGTCAATGAACATGGAGTTCAATTCATTCAGAGCACCCTCAGCATCTGTAAGACCACGCTCGTTCATCAAAGAGACATTCTCTAAGGCAGGATCATCCGCAGAGTAACCTGGATCATCGATCATGGGGATTTCTCCTGGACTCTCATCTTCCTCATCTTCCTCATCACTGCCGTCGCTTTCGGATCCTTCTCCGTTTGTTGTCTTGTGATTCACGGAATCTCCCGAGTCTCTTCGTTTATCGCTTTCTGCGAGTTCATTTCGTCTGCACGGAAGATCCTTCCTAAAGTGTCTTGGTGAGGGCTGCCACCCAATTCTCCCTTCCAGCACAGGTATGCCAGAGGGATCACATAGCGGATACCTGAATCCAACTGGAGGTGTGAGCTGTGGCACCCCGGACAGTCTCCCTTCTATATCCTGTTCTGTCTGTTGGTTAATGGAGCTGTCAGAGCTACTCGTTGGAATAATTCTGCTCACAAGTCCCAAGAGAGCTCGCTGATTCCCATTGCTTTCGTGTTTGATCACTGGTTGCAGATCTTCTTCCAATCTCATTACTACAGGATTATTATTAATTTTATCTTTCAGTCTACTACCTTCAGGTCTCTTCTCCGAAATACCTCCATCGCGGAGTTCATTTAGTACTTGGTTCACATTATTAAAATCCTGAAGTGGTATGGCAGCGTCCAAGTACTTCCCTTTTGGAGGAAGAACGTTTTGATAAAAGTTTGGACTCAAATCGGGATTTTGTACGCTGATTTTTCTCAAAGGTGATGTCCTCGGGCGATCCTTTGCAACATCATTGTTTTTCCCGTTGCTGGAGCTGCTGTCCTCATCGTTAATGGTGGACCTAGTCTCAGCATTCATCCTTGACAATCGGTGCATTGGACTGCAATGGACGGCAGCAATTTCACGCTTATAAAATGATTCTGGGAATAAACTGTGCAAGTCTGCTGAACGACTAGACTGCGCTTCTTTGGGATGTCTTCTGGTGACGTGATAGAGGATGAGCTGATGTCTCTTGTTGGCATTCGACTTCTCTTTCGGGACCATGAACCCGTACTATGTGCAGGGGAAGGGACGTAAGAGTTTGTTGAAGGAGTGTCGTCTGTCACTAAAGTTGGACCATTAGAGTTCCAGTGATCTTTCAGGTGATCATCCCCTGATCCTGACTCCGAGACACTGTCTCCTGCTGAGCTGTTAGATGAAATATTCTTCTGCTTACAGAGTGCTACTTTGGGGGATCTCTGTATGGGTATTGGAGCAGTGGTTTTTGGATTTGGAGCCGAGCACGATTCTGCTTGGGATTCTGGAATCGTCGCTGGGTGAAAAGGTCCAGCAGATGGAAGTTCTTCGGTTAAGTGAGTGGGAGAAATACCAACTTTAGGAAAGTTCTGTTTGTCTGTGCCAAGCCATAGCTTTTCTAGGAAAGAAGGAATGCTTTCTCGCGATGACGTCAGAACGCCTTTTTTATTGTTGTCTGAGAAGTACATGCTCTCTGGATCTTGCACTGCAATGAATTCTGTTTGAGGGTCAGGAGCAACAGCGACAGTATCATCTGTCTGATCGTCAGCATTAATTTTAGGTATTTCTCCAGGAGTAAAGCTATCACAGGAAGATGAAGATGCAGAATGACTGAGAGAAGAGGTTGAAGATGACGAACTACTAGAAGTTGGGGCTGACTGACGATCACTGTTGGATAAGCTCTGTCGGCTGGTGCATGATGGGAGGCCCACACTCAGATGGTTGATGGACACATGCGAATGGCTTGAGGGCCCCTCCTCTTCAAGGGGAGAGGTCGGCTCCATGAACGAAGTCGAATGCTTCGGCAGGGTTCCCATCTTAGAGTAGCGGGAGTTGTAACTCCGTGGCAGAGAAGAAGTGCGTTGGTAAGGGCTTAAGTTTGCTGGTGATGCAGTTATGGGTGGTGATGTTTGGCCTTCCCAGTGAGAAGGAAGTCGGACTGGAGAGTTAGTCTGAGACCACGACCCATCTCCAGTGGACATACTAGATGTCAATCGGCCATCTGGTTTCATGGAGCGTGGTCTTGATCTGGAGTACAGCTTGGGTGGTGTGTTTGCGACAATGGCCTTTGGCTGGATGTACGATGGAGAGGCTCCTGGCTGGACGCAACCAGAACTCAGCTGGCGACCCAATGATGGATACGGATTTCTGTTGATCCTGGTTGGATGAATCCAGGACGGGCTGTTGGGAATGGAGCTCTTGGGCATCACTTCATGAAAACTCTGTGATCTCCTTGTTCTTGGTGTGCTGCTGCAACTCGCACTCAGTCGATTGGTGATGTTGCGCTCAGCAGCTTGCTTCAGACTCTCTGCAACTAAACTCAAAGGCGTGGGCACGACACCAAGGTAAGTCCGGGGAGGAGGTCTACAAATGTCTTCGAGTGGCATGGACTGGGGGATGTCAGTGTGTACAGGAGAATAATCCCGCGGTGCTTTCCTTCCTAGCAAAAAGTAGGTAATCATTTCGCCTTTGCCCTTGATCTTGACTTTTCCTCGACAGTGGAAGATGTAAGGGTAATCTTTAAGAAGCTGATACACATCATCAGTCACCTGCAATGAAAATAACATTAACAAATAAGTTTAATATCTATAACACTTCTACACGGAAGACAAAACAATTATACATACCAAAGCATATATATATACAGGGTCATTATAAAAGAATACCAATATTTTAAAGTGTTATATTTTATTAAACAATTAGGTTGCAAAAGTAATTATGTATCCAAAATGCAAAGAAACTCTCAAAGTTTTGCTTACTATGACAGCGTGGAGTTAATATTACACGGTGGTGCTAGTATCTGATGTAATGTCTTAAATGACATATTTCCAAATTGCTGGTATAGGTGGGCAGATCTTGTGGTCCCTAAGAAGTCGATTTAATACTATTGGACTTTTGGTTGCGAAGGATACATTAAAGCACACCGTTTATTTTTAAAAATAATTGTAATTTACAGAATTTAAAGAAAAGAATCACTGCAACTGGATTCATGCAAGTTGAGTCGAGTATGTATGAAGTTCTATATAATTAAGTATATTACTTGTCTTTACATCGAGAAGACAGCAGTATGTATGAAGATTTATATGTCGACCACATTTCAAAAAATTTCTTCACAAAACAAACAGTTAAACAATTATTGATAACAGTTAGGATTATCTATTAGATAAATAGCGCTGATAACAAAAGTGTTTTTTACAGAATTTAATAGCTTAGGATTAAATTGATTTACACCTGAGTGGCATTTTTGCTGCACAACTGCCTGAACATAGTTCAATGATCTAGATAGTCTCATACAACAGATTAAGAACGTAGTAGAGCGAGCCAACAAAAAAGGTGAACTTACCAATATCTTTTTTACAGACTTATATACTCGTTACTATATTGTACGAGATACACTGGGTATATGTATGTTGTACGAGAAACCAGGAGAAGTTCTTGGTCCTTTTTTAAAGCATAAAAATATATATATCTTCATTACTGCATGTCTGAACGTATATGTAGTACTAGAAGTTTCCATACAAAGTTGGTAATATTGCCACTGACAGTCAGCTTTTCAACTGGCGGGTCCTTCTTTCACACTGCGCCGACGTTGAACAGCAAAGTGTTGTTCGAACTTAATTATCTGAAGGAGTTAAAATGCAATACACCATAGAATGTTTGCACAGTGTAGAAACAGTTGTTTATCATAAAAAAATGTGTATAAGTGGTGTGAATTGCACAAGGCAGCGGATGAATATCGCTCTATATACCGAATGAGAACCGACACATGCATTCGATGAAATTTGTGTTGAATTGAATGTTAGCCATGGGACACCTGATGCCATTAGTGCATGACAAGATAGTACCGTTAGGTGTGCATGAGATGGATCCGAAAGCAACGATAGGAGATGATACAGACATTCAAAACGCAAAGCATAATTGGCTATCCCTCTATCAAAAACGTTCTCTGGTAGTAATAAAAACTTGATCGTTACAATGAATAATACATTAATAACTTTGATAAATAATATACATGTTTCTGAAATAAACTGTTTTGAAGCTATACTGAAATTCATCTTATTTATTGACTCACTCTAATGTTTTAAAATTCTAGTTTGAGTGCAAATCACAATCATAAAGAATAACGGAAAGATAAAATGGGAATATAACGGAAAGATAAAATGGAGTTGTTACCTGAGTATGATTGGGCAATCCAGTGCTCTCCATCCTGCTAGCCACATTAACTGCATTCCCCCAGATGTCATACTGGGGCTTTCTGGCTCCAATCACACCTGCCACCACGGGACCCACGTTTAGGCCTGAAATGGAATAACAAGTTTAACAGAAATAACTTCTCAATAACTCTTCGATAGTTGTGGAAATATTCAAATATTTTGAAATTTAGGTTGTGTTCGAAAAGATGAATCATTCATCTTCCCAAATAGGCAACATAAATTTCGAAATGTTTTTGATATTCCTCAAACGGAATTTAAATTCTTTTCTGTAGACCAGTAGTTCTCAGCCTTTTATGCTTCACGTACCCCCTGGAAATGTGTATGTAACTGGCGTACTTCTTGTATAGATAGGTAAAATTATAGTTATAGTATAACAATGGGAAAAAAATAAAACATATATATATATACATTAAATTTTGTATTCATAAATTACATATATCGATAAACACAAAAAATGACATAAACAATTTAACAAATCTTATAAAATTGTAAACGTTTACTCTGTTATTAGAACTAGCGACTTTTGAGCTCTCACAGCGTACCCCAAAAAATTTTACCGCGTACCCCACGTTGAGAACTCCTACTGTAGATTATTCTGTAGGTAAGGCCATAATCCAACCCCCCAATCCCACTTCTCCCGTGAGAAATTTTAATAGCCGAAATGGAGATGAACAAAATAGTACATATATTCTTTTAAAATAGTTTTTAAAAGGGTATTCAAATGAAAAAAGTGAGGAGAAACAGCGTTCCGGTCTGCCTTACTCAATCCAGATGTTTGCCTCCCCCACAGTAAGTTTCTTTTTTATATCCTTCCCTGAAAAATGAAAAAAGCTGCTCTGTTTAGATATGAAGACTATTTCTATTTAAGAAATTCCACTTCTGTGCTGAGATAGCAGAAGATGGTGTGGTCATTTTTCTACTTTTCATACACTGACTGTTGAAAATACTTTGCTTTCTTTAAAACCAGGACTTCGTTCTCCTACGCAGCACACATACGTTGACCGAATGCTGAGCTGATCTGACCTTAATCTGTTGTGCTTTTCCTTTCGAAAAACTCCTGAAGTTCCCAGCAGAGGCATAGAAAAGTAAATATATTTCAGGAATTACGTGTAATATACAGGAGTTTATCGAAATGATGGAAACACTGACGGCGACTGGAGTACTTGAGATGCGCCGTATGTATAAGACAGGGACGACGTCATTCCCGATGTGAGGTATACAAAGGGGAGAAGTATGATGGCTATCACGTAGCAGTACCACAGGCGCAGGTGAAACAGCTGTTGTGGTGTAATTCTCACAATGTCAGATCTCAGTGACCTCCAAATAGGCATGATCATTGGTGCGCGTCTTTGCAGGAACCTCAGTAACCAGAACGGCGGAAATAGTAGGTGTAACACGAGGCGTTGTATCGAAGATTATGACTACCTATTAAAAAGGACAGGGCGTTGCCTCCAAACGTGAAAATTGTGGACGTCATACAAAGTTGTCAGATAGGGATAGGCGAACTTTTGCACGGATTGTACAATGCAAGCACAAGACCACGGCAGCGCAAATAGCAGCAGAGTTGACCACCAGTCGGAATGATCCCGTTTCCGTCCTAACAGTTAGTCGGGAACTTCATCGTGCCATTATTTAAGACCGTGCTGCAATCCACAAACCTCTGATTACCAACATCAATGCAAGAAAATGTGAAGGTGGTGCAAAGCACATAAAAACGGAATGATAAAGACTGGCAGCGTGTTATCTGGTCTGATGAATTGTGCTACACATTGTTTCCCACCACTGGTAGAGTGTACGTCTGGCGAAAACTGCAGAATCGTAGGGTAACAAGGTTTTGGCAGCGAAAATATGAACGAACAACAAAAAACAGCGAACTTTACCGAAGCGAAAATTATCTCTGCACTTCCAACGCAATTCAAGTCGGACATACTCGAGCAATTGCTTATTTAGCAACATAGAGAAAAATTATAAATAAATAAATTTACAGCTCACCGCTACCATGACGTATAATGCTGGACCAAAACAGACCAGGATAAAACAGAGGACCACACCTCGCAGTGAACAACTCCAAAGCACAAGTGGCGATGCAATAAACTGGACCTTGTACCTGTGGTCGTGTGATAAGCCATTTGAAAAAGTGACAAACGAAGTCGCAAAACTCGAGTCAGGTCTTTAAAGTTTTTAATAATTTTTAAAAAATATTTTGCACTTTTTACCCTTTTGCATTTCATTTGTCCTGTATACAAATGAAGGCCTGCTAAATGTATGCCTTCTGCGGAATCTAGACATCTGAACCATAACACACGGAGGTGCAACGGTAGATGTGAAACAAGCACGTACTATTCACTAGCATGATTAATGTATATTAGTTTTATTACCTTCTGATGCCAGAGTACCAACCCTAAACTAATATATTAATGTATAACCTAAACTAATATATTAATGTATAACCTAAACTAATATATTAATGTATAACCTAAACTAATATATTAATGTATAACCTAAACTTATATATTATGTGTTGTGTTCTTATACTCTTAAAGCACATGAATTGCAATAAAGTGCAAGATTTGATATAAAAGGGGTTAAAAAATGGAAACAATTACTTAATTTTATGCTTAACAACCAAATATTGCCTTTAATATCTATATACGTTTATGTATTGCTGTGAAACCTATGTATATACGGTGTCCTAACTACGATTCTGGGGTTCCTAAGTAAAAATGAAAACTGGGGCACCCTACCTAAGTTCACAACCAAAAATTCTTTGCACAATTAGGGGATGATCACGTACTAAATAAATTGCTTTAATTATCGAAAAAATTTCATTGCACTTCCAACGCAATTTGTTTTGCGTTGTGATATTTTGTGGTCTCTCTGAAGCTCGAGGGCCTCTCGTTGACGTGCACCACCATAGTTCTACGTCTGGAATAAGGTCCTCCAAACTCGTTTGATATTTTTCAATAATTCATATAGACAGACAATTCTCTCTGGAGCTTTCTTCAACCATTGGGAGGACAGTTTCGAAGCAGACTGTTTACAGAAGGTTTCACAAGATAGGGCTCTATGACGGTTTGTATTCCCATCAATCCCTCCCACAGGAGAGCCCAACTAACAAGGCATAGACAACATTGTGACTCCAAAACAATTGGTGATTGTGCTCTTCACCAACGAATCAGGATTCAGCCTTCAGACTGACTCTCGACGTGTTTTGATCTGGAGAGAGCAAGGAACTCGTTATCAACTCTCTAACATCAGAGAACGACACAACCAACGCTTTAAAATCAGAGAAAGACACAATTATGGTGATTTAATGGTCTGGGGCGGCATTATGTCATATGGACTCACATGACTCCACATCTTTACTGGAGGCACTCTGTTTGGTCGAAGGTATGTGGACGGTATTCTTCAGTCCTATGTGAGACTTTTCAGGAGCGCTGTTGGCTCCAAATTTATTTTGATGGACGATAATACCCGCCCACCTAGGACTCAGTCAATGAATTCCTCGAAAGTGAAATATCAGCAGATTGAGCAGTCAGTCTGATCTCTGGACGCAAACCCTATGGAACAGAAGTTTTTAAGCTGAAACAAACAAGTTACATAACAATGCATTGTCACTCCAAATCTCATTTTGTTGGCGCGTTTTTGAGGTTTTCCTGGAATTTCTATATGCTTAACTTTTGGACACCAGTGTACATAGGTTTATCAGTTCTACATAGGCGAATCAGTTCTGTTTACTAAATCATTAATTCTCATATGTAATAGTAAACAGAACTGATTCGCCATCAAACAGCGATATGCTGTAGGAGAAATCTAGAGCAGTTGAATACAGTGGCGTAACTAAGGGGAGGCAAAGGGAGAAGCTGAGGGCAGCAAAATTTCAGATTTTTTTTTTAATTTGGGAATTTTTGCGATTTTTTCGTTTGCTGCACTGTTTAGAGGGCTGCAAAACTGACTCACTGCAGTGCATACACTAAAGGGCCGAGAATAACAGTTAATCTTCCCTGACGGCAAATTACCTAGTTACGCCACTAGTTGGATAGAAAACTAAGTGGTTTAATGATCGTGAAGAGGAGAATCTTATGACTCACCAACTCTGAGCATGAAGTTGTTGTAAGAGTTGTCATTCAGATCTGCCAAGCGTTCCTTCATAGCGATCACCAGCTCGACTAACGTTGCCATGTGTTGTGCTGCAAGGACAGGATTATCTTCCTAGAAAGAGAAATACGTATAGAGCAAATATTTACCAACTTAGCCATATAAAAGAACGTCAACTAACTATTTCAAGGCACGTATTCTCGTAACTAATAGGGGCGGGGGTGGCTTAGTCGGTAGCGCGCCAGGCTCGTAATCTGTAGTTCCCAGGTTCGAGTCCCAGCTGGGTCAGCGTTGAGATTTATCTCCGCAAAATTCCCCGACCTGCCCACGGTCAGTAGGGGACACCGATGGGCTCGGAAAGGCCGCCGTCCGTCGGATGGGACGTTAAGTCGTGGCCCCGTGTGCGGGAGAGCCATACCCTGTGCATGTTAAAGAACACGCTGGATGGCTTTGACGGGAGGCTACCATCTGTCTCCCAACAGCTGTTCCAGTGGGTCCCCTCCCCCAACCTTCTCTGAGCCTTCGGGGTCCATGTGACCTGGCCATTTAGCCCATGGTGTGCAAAAAAGTGCCGCTCAGAGGTAAAACAACCCAACTCGTAACTAATAGCTCTTCTAACGTTAGACTCGGGTGGGTCGCTGCATTCAAACCTCCTTCGTTCAAGTGCATCGTCTGCAAATAGTGCTGGAAGCGGAATATTTGGTTCTTGAGCTAAATGCTTTGCAACTCGTAGTTTAGCTGAATTAATGGAGATAAGTATTAATATTCTCGTGTGGCTTGAAAAGGAGATTCATTTCAAAAACATTTGTGCGTATTAAGTCGATTCTGTTTAATACCTATATAAAATAATGATTAAATCTCGTTGTATTAATAAAGAAATAATAAAAATATTCCCTCAAACAGCTGTCTGCCATAAAAGTGACAGGCGGTTGTCAGTTTATACACCATAGTAGAAGGTTTGTGAGAGTGCGGGACCTCAGCAGAAAAACAACACGAAGAGCCATGCTTATCTGGGACTCAAACTCGGGTACCTTTGATCAGTAGGCAAGCGTGCTAACCACTCGGACATGTGTTTAATTTGTATTATATTTAATTCTAATTACGTGGTGTAAGAAAGTTCAGAATTCTGAAAATTTATTCTTTCAGCATTTAAGTTCTGATCCTCTTGTTGATTGCATTATTTAAAAATGTCCCGACGGTGAAAAAAAGACGAATGTCACTGGTTTTGCTCCTACTTAGGACTTTTGTTCACGTTAGACTCACTTTGGGCTGCGGCCTTCAATATTTTCCTTGTCAGTTCGAATCTGAATGGACACACTTGTGGCAAATATATCAATGTATTCGTCACATTAAAACGTTACCTAATATTAAAAAATATCCTTTTATTTAGATCATTTAAAACTTTATTTCAGAAAATGTAAAATCATAGTTAAACTACGTAATTTCTCAGTGGGTGCATGATTAGCTCGCTTGGCTACTGCTCAAAGGATCTGGGTTCATGTCTTGGATAAGGCATGGATGTTTCTTTTTTCGTTGTCTTTCTGCTGAGGTATCGCCTTTCTCACAGACTTTTCTATCGCGTATTATACTGACAGGATCCTATCAGACCTCTGTATCAAGCAGCTGCTTGAGGGAGAATTTGTTTTATTTAAATTAATGCAATAATTGGCATTCTTTTGCTGTCACCATCTGAATGAAATTAGGGAAAATATCATCGCTTGCTGTGCATTGCAATTCCTCCTCCAGAGTTTAATGCAACATGTGAAATTCATTTCTCGGATTTCTCAAAAGTTATGGCAGAAAATGCGAATTCTCATAACCATATTTTAAAAACCGTCGACAACAGCACCTATTTCTGGAAATATTTTGGGAAAATAGGAAACGATTATAAGAAAGTGTTCCTATTTTTGACCCAATAATTTTAGAACGAAATAGGTCTTAAGAGAAAAATTTTAATATGAAATTAAAAATATAGAATATTGATTGTCCTTCATATAAAACCTTAATGAAAACAATCACATCTATTTATAGTAATTTTTTCTTTTAAAGAAATAAATGAATACCCCCTCCCCCCTCAAGAAACTACTTGTCACAGAGGTCTGACAGGAGCCTGTCAGTTTATACGCCACAGTAGAAGGTCTGTGAGGATGGCGAGACCTCAGCAGAAAAACAACAAACATCCATGACTTACCCATGGCTCGAATCCAGGTCCCTTTGATCAGTAACCAAGCGCACTAATCACTCGGCCACGGTACCTCATTTTTAAAGATTGAAATTGAAAAAGATCTCTTGTGTATCGAATACTATAATAAAGATCACATTTAACGAATATTATAATAAATATTACATTTAACGAATAATATAATAAATATCCCATTTAACGAATGGGATATTATTTTCAGTAGCCAAGCGTGCTAACCACCCGTGGCCGAGTGGTTAGCACGCTTGGCTACTGATCTAAGGGACCTGGGTTCGAGCCCCGGGTAAGGCATGGATGTATGTGGCGTTTTTCTGCTGAGGTCCTGCCATCCTCTCAGATCTCCTACTGTGGCATATAAACTGACAGGCTCCTGTCAGACCTCTGTGGCAAGCAGCTGCTTGAGGGGGTATTTATTATTTATTTTATTTATAATAAATATTACATTTAACGAATAATACAATAAAGATCACTTCTTTATCCTAATAATTATCAAACCCTGACTCGAAGAAAAAAGGAAATATATGAATTATTTACCGGGATCTTGTAATCTGGCATCAGTCCCACAGCCGCCATGTAGGTGCTGCCAACTGTTTTGATTTTATCCACAGTTCGGAATCTCTGTTCTTCTAGGATCTGAGTAAACACAGAAACACAAAATAAGGTGTTTTCATAGATGCAGAAGAGAAAGCAAGGCATGATTTAGTATATTTTGATCATATGCTCTTACGTTATGCAAAAGATGCTATGAGGGGCTTTCAAAAAGTTCTTGACAGGCATCTGCAGAGCAAAAAAAGTTCCACTTACCTAGGACCGGATATAGCAAAATATGGAAGGGAGAGGGGGTAGGGGAAAGAAACACAATTAAGCCGAAAAAATATAAAAAGGGGAGGGGAAAAAGAGACTGGATCCGATGCAGTGTAATATTTTCCCATCCGTTTTACAGATCTTTAAAAAATCATTGAAAAAATGCATGAAAGAGAAATAAGTTTAATAATATTTCCCTCTATTTACCCTTACTAGCATTCTGAAGGGCAGGACTTGGGGGGAGAGGAGGACATGACCCTCTTCCCCCCTCCCAAACCAGCTTTTTGAGCATCAGTTAAGAGTTAATTGAGAGTCGGAATGGGTAAAACGAGCGACCTGAGCGACTTTGAAACTGCATGATAGTTGGATCTAGGCGTGGCGGCCGTTCTAGAATCTCCCAAAGGCCGTCGTCCTCTTGGGCTTTTCACGGACAACAGTTTCAGGGTTTACTGAGAATAGTGCGAAAATAAAAAAAAAAACTACCAGCGATCCTTTGGACGCGAGAATCGTGCAAAAGGACAGATGGGCCACAACAAAGTAAATCACAGCAGAATGAAACATTGGTGTGCAGAATGTCATCTCCGAACGCACCAGATATCGGACCTTGTCACGAATGGGCTACAACAGCCGCCAAACATGTCGAGTGCCGATGTTGTCAGTGAAGAACACGAAAGCGCCTCTCCGGTCCGATCGACTGCTTTAATCGACACTCGATCGAAGCAGTAGCATCGACACTCTGATCCTTCCATCACCACGATGCAAAAGAGACGATACCTCCAAGTATCAAAGGAAGGAATTAAGTTTCAAGAAAGTATCAAGTTTCATTTGCATCATGCTGATGGAAGGATCAGAATTTAGCGCAAGCAAGAGGCCATGGAGTCATCTTGTCTCCATGGTCTCTTGTTGCTTGCGATAATTCTGACAGTACAGGCCGGTGGTTGCGGTCTGATGGTGTGGGGAATGTTTTGCTGGCACACATTAGGCCCTTGATACCCGTCGAAGGACATCTGAACGTCACGGCGTATTTGAACATCGTTGCTGATCAAGTTCATCCCTTCATAGCTACAGTTTATCCTCACTAGGATCATGATAATGCACCTGCTCACAAGGCACGTATTGTCACTGAATGGTTCCACGAACATGCCTGCAAGTTTTCCTTGCTTCATTGGCCTGCACAGTTCCCAGATCTAAACCTCATCGAGTATCTTTGGGATGAGGTGGTAAGGGCTGTTCGCAGTGAGACTGTACTGCTGTCCAATTTGCAGCAACTGCGCGACACAATCATTTCTGTATGTACAACGTTCCTGCACAACGCATTCAGCATCTTGTAAGTTCCATGCCTCGACGAATTCTAGCTGTTCTGAAGGAAGCACAACACGCTACTAGGTGGGTGTATCTAATAAACTCTCATCTCAGTATAATATACATACACTAAAGAGCCAAAACATTATGACCACTTGCCTAATATGACATTGGTCCTCCATGTGCTGCCAAAACAGGGCTTACCCAGCGAGGCATGGACGCTACAAGATTTCGAAAGGTGTCTTGTAGTATCTGGTACAGTCGCTCAAAAAAGTATCCGAACGCTATAGTTGATTACAAAATTCAGAAGAAATATCTGGCAACGATTTTTTTAGAAATTAGTAAATGGCAGCCTTCGAATACGTACACGAAGGTTGCCAGATCATTAATTTCTAAAAAACCGTTGCCAGATATTTTTTCCTGAATTCTGTAATCAACCGTAGCGTTCGGATACTTTTTTGAGCGACTGTACCAACATGTTACCAGCAGATCCTTTAACTCTTGTAAGTTACATGGTTGAGGCGCCGCAGATCGGATATGCAGTTCCAACACAAATCACAGATGCTCGATTAAATTGATGCCTGGGGAATTTTGAGGCCAGGGCAATACCTGGAAGTCTTCCTCATGTTCTGCAAACCATTCTCGAACAATCCGGGCAGTGTGGCATGACGCATTATCCGGTTGAAAGAAGACACTACTAGAGGGGAATACCATTGCCATGAAAGGATGTACCTGGTCTGTAATGACGTTTAGGTAGATGGTAGACGTCATAGTTTCCTGCACATGAATGACTGGAACCAGGGTTTCTCAGCAGAACTTTGCCCAAAGCATTACACTTCCTGTACCAGCTTGTTTTCCTCCTATGGTGCATTCTGGTGCCAACACTTACCCAGGTAAATGATGTACACGTACCTGGCCGTCCACATGGTGCAACAGAAAACGAGATTCATCGGACCAGATCTTTTTCCAATCATTCAAGGTCCAGTTTTGATGCTCGTATTCCCATTGTAGGCGCTTTCGACAGTGAACCGAGGTTAGCATGGGCACTCAGAGTGGCCTGTGGCTATGCAGCCCTATTTTCGGCAGGGTTTGATGTACTGTGTGTTGTGACACATTACTCCCGTCACTAGCATTCAAATTACGGGCGAGTTGCACCACAGCATCCTGTTGGCTCATACCATACGAGATTGCTTTCGCTCACCTCTAGCATCGATGAGCCGTGGTCGGCCCACACCTTGCTGGGGTTTCATGGGGTTTCCCTTCTCTGACCACTTTTTGAAGGTACTAACCACGGTTGACCATGAGCATCCCACAAGCTTTGCCGTCTCGGAAATGCTCTGACCCAGTCTTCTGGCCATTACAATTTGGCTTTTGTCAAACTCACTTAAGTCCACTGCCTTTCCCCATCTGAAGAACAAGAATAACTGATTAACAGAGCTCAGTATCAGGTGTTATTTACACCGTTTCATGACCTTCACACTCGCCGTCGTTTACCTGCAGTTGCTTCGATTTGCATAAAGACTCATTGATAATAATGTTTTGGCTCATCGGTGTACATGCATTAGAAGTAGTATAGAAGAAACTCGTTTTTTTTTTCTTTTAACCACAAAATGTATTTTGCCTTGTTGAAAATAACGCTGTGTGGTGGTATTAAAAAAAAACCTAAACTCCCCGCCCTGCCCGAGGGCAGGGCGGGGAGTTTATGGTGAGTAAGGAAGCCGTCCCGTGGCCGAGTGGTTAGCACGCTTGGCTACTGATCTAAGGGACCTGGGTTCGAGCCCCGGATTAGGCATGGATGTGTGTGTCGTTTCTCTGCTGAGGTCCTGCCACCCTCTCAGATCTCCTACTGTGGCATATAAACTGACAGGCTCCTGTCAGACCTCTGTGGCAAGCAGCTGCTTGAGGGGTATTTATTATTATTTATTTATTTAAGGAACACCGAAGGGCTTGGAAAGGCCGTCGTCCGTTCCGTCGGATAGGACGTTAAAAAACGGTCGGAAAGCCGTGGCTCCTGTGCGAGAGAGGCATACTCGGTGCATGTTAAAGAACACGCTGAATGGCATTAACAGGAGGCTACCATCTGTCTTCTAACAGCTGTCCAGTCGGTTCCCTGCCCCCAATCCTCTCTGAGTCCTCGGAGTCCTTGTGACTTGGCCATTTAGCCCGCCAGAGGTAAAACAAAATTTCATAAATTCGCTGATAATTTCATCGTTTTCTGCTGGCTTATTTCGTGTCTATACTTTTGCGGTTTCAGATTAAAAATAAGGGAAGACCTTCCCTCATTTTCTATACCGTGAGAAGCTGGAATTACTTAGTTTTTTTACTCAATATCAGTTAATACGTCATCTTCCCCAAATTCTCGAACCGCGCGTGTGAATTGTCTTATCAAGATTCAATTTTGAGCTTTCAAATATTTAAGGTGAAGGTTGTAGCATCCTAAGCAGCTGAACCTGGAGGTGCCTCTGGTCCCTTTAAAGAATGGCTTAGCCGAAGCAATAATAATAGAAAAAAGGGGATGCTTTCTTGGCTAAAACTTATGCAGTAAAATACTCATTGCTCACAATCGTATAAAGAAACAACATTCTTCATGTTCATCCAAGTATTGAGTCCTCTTTTAGTGTCCTACATTTGTCCTTCTTTTTGGTGAATAAGAGAATTGGCAATGTTAGCAAGAACCCTATTAATCAAATCATTTTTTAGAGCAATTTCAAGCTATATTTCTTATATGTCATTGGAATACGTCCTTTTTCACTCGGAAATGTTCTAATACCATAATAAATATTCTTGCCTTCTCTAAATTTTAATTTTTCTGGTTCCCAGTATTATTTATAGTTATTATTTTCAGCCTTCCTTCGTTAGTTATGGTTTTCAAGTAGAAGGGAATATAACAGATATGGAGCAGGGCGTCGAATTTTCCGCTTCAAAGGAGAAAGAAAGCTGCTGAGCTATATAAAAATGTTCAACTAGGTCAGGTTTCGTTGCTTAGCAACGGCGCGATTTCAACAACGTGCCGCACGTTCTTACGCAGCCAGTGTTCTGTAATAGCAATCTGGCAGCAAGGAAAATTGGATACGGACTGACTGCACGGGCCACTTCAGTAACGTGAAGATCTCTTCCTATCGAGGTGGTTATGCATTTCCCAGAAGCAGAGTTGCTCTGAAATTGCCGGAAATTCCACAGATCGGTAAAATGGAAACCGCTGGGTAATATTGGAAATCCGTTTTATTATTCGTGAGGGGAAAAAATATGGCAACTGAGGGTATTTTCGACTGCATTAAACTTTAGAATTTTGCAGGGTGATCTTACGTGGCATTTCGACAGAAGACATCTGCTGGAAAATGTTTTTCGAAAGGGTAATTTCAAAACAGGAATTCCGTTTTTCGAGCTGACAGCGCCACCTTCGGCTCCTGACAGCGGACGAAACGAAGCAATATCCTGGTGCATGTTGATTTCCGTTTTCTATCCTTGTAGCTTACTATCTTTGTAATTCTATTCCTTGTGGTTTATTATCTTTGTTTCTATCTTTGTAGTTGATTTATTCGGTACGAAAAGAACTTCGTGGTTGAGTTTTAAAGAATCCAGTTGTCGTAAATGGTATCAATCGCGAAAATTTAAACCAAGTGTCACTAGACCTGAATAAAATATGCAAAATGATTAATGACAAGAACTTTGAATCATCGTATGAAATTTCATCAGTGTCCCATAGTTGAATTTTTGGCTGTGGTTTCAACATGACAGGCCCGAATCTAGAAAAAAAAGGGGGGAGGGGACAAGAAACATAATCGAGCCAGAAAATTGTAGTGTGTGTGGGGGGAGAGACTGAATTTCCATTTACCCCTCCGTTTTACAAGTCTTTAAAAATTTTTTGAAAGAAGCATGAAATATAAATAAGTGTAATAATGTTTTTTACCTCTTTTGCCATTATTAGCATTCTGAAGGGCCCCTTTCTCCCCCCCCTCCAGATCCGGCCCTGCTTCATGACGCAAAGATTTTTTCTTATCGGATAAATCAATGATACTTCCGTTTTCAACTGAATAAATCAACGATATTTCTGTTTTCAACTGAATAAATCAACGATACTTCTGTTTTCAAATGAATAAATCAACGATACTTCTGTTTTCAAATGAATAAATCAACGAATACTTCTGTTTTCAAATGAATAAATCAATGGATAATTCTCTTTGCAAATGAATAAATCAATGAATAATTCTCTTTGCAAACGAATAAATTAATGATACTTCTCTTTTCAAATGCAGGAAACAGTTTACTCCTTTAATTAGTTACTAAGTGGATCTTGCCCCTTTAAATAGTTGTTAAAAGGAGTCGCGATCAATAAGAGATTACTAACCATTGGTCTAAAGTCATTTAAAAAACTTTTTGCCGATAATTCATTTCCAATATGGTATTCGACATAAGTGATTAGAAAAACGGAACCTTTCGGCAACTGCCTTTTCGGAGTTGCTTTTTGTTTACAGTCGTTTGTTGTAATTGCCACAGCTGAGCATGCCATTATCTCATCAGTCATTGGTAGCAGACGCTCTATGAACACTTCCCTCTGCTTTATCTTCATCAAGAGCGCCATCTATCCTCTCATTCACGACTGGAAGCAAAAAGAAAAGCGCTTTGGCTGACCACGTGGGTTGCGAGGATAAGACGGAACAAACCGGCTGCTTGACTCTAAAGAAGGTTTGTTCCTTTCTAAGAGGCTGGGTGAGAGTTCCTTTCAACTAGCCAGGCTCACTGAAAGAGATAATTGGCTGATAAAAGGAAATGAAGATGATTCCTCTTGGCTTCTGACAGATGAAGGAGCAGTTGGGATAAGCGGTGAGAACTAATGGAACATCAATTACTCTTTCCCACTGCCATCAGCTCTGCTACGATTTTATATATATACCGTTTAGATGTTCGACAGAGCTGCTGTGCAAAATACACACAGAGTCGCTTTATTTTTGATCATTTTACAGACAAAAGGGAATGCAGATATTTGCGCATTTTCAAGTCACACTATTTAACGCACACATATGTGCAGACACATTGACACCGACAAACACAAAGAAACACCAGACTTATCCTGACACACATGGCACACATAGATATTGCAGACTAGCGCTAATACAAAGGTGCCGCAAATACACTGGCATTTATCAAAATGCTGGCACACACAGATACTTCCTATTAACACTGACACAGATACATACCGAAGACTAAAATTGATGCACATAAGTACTATATACTTACACGGATACTCAAAGATTACTGAATTTTATACAGACACACAGATGCAGCTTTATATAAATGGGTAATCAGATGCGTTTTGTAGAAAAATGCTATTAAAGATAAATATCTGAAAGAAATCTATTTAAATCGTGATTTTCGACAAAGCTCCTTTAATATTTAACGAGTAACGGAAGCTGAAACATTTAGTAACAACCTAATTCTCTCTGCAAAAGTCATTAAAAATTGTCGAAGAATGAAATAATTAGAGCCAAAATAATAAAAATGATGCTCATGCATTTCGGTCAAAAAGATTTAGACAGATTTGATTGAGATCTCCATCTTCGATCACGATGATGTTTCACTTAAAAAGAGTATTAAAGAAGGTGTTGATCCTTGATATAAAGTCGATCTGTTCCCTATAAAATGTCGCACTGTGTGTGTTTCTTACCTACGAGTATTTTACGCTAATATTGCATATTTTATATATATGATGAATATTTTAACAACTGCGGTGTTTTAGAAACTACATAACTTCTAATATCTTTAGTCTCCTCACTCAGGTTAGCCGCAGAGCAGCTGTTTCAGGAAATGGCGACTGCGACCACTGACATAGGAATGTTCTCAATCAAGTGTCCTCTGAGTGCAGGTATCAAGCATAACTATCACAGACACATACAGGTTATCGAGGTTTACATCATTTATTTAGATACACATAGGTATCATCCACTGCACTGATATACATTATAGATATTGCACACTTAACTGACGCACTGAGGTTGTCACATGCTCACAGACAGCCATTTATTAGCAATGGCGGATCCAGGAAAATTTGACAAAGGTAGGCCCATGATATAAATACCTAAGACATATTAAATTAATGTCTGTATCATTGAATGAATGAAATGAAAAGCTACTTGAGGAGATATTTATTACTTGTTATTATTATTCAATTAATGACTATGCTGTAAGCTTCAACGCATGTATATAACGGATGTATCATATATTAAACAATACTAAAATAAAGAAGAAATACAGGGTGTGACACAAAATAATGTCACAAAATCAAACAAATCAGTTTCAAGATAACGTCAGTATCTTGAAACTGATTGCTGTTACAAAGTCACAAAAATGAGCGTTGTTAAGAAACAACTTCCACACGAGAACCATTCGTTGTACTGACAATTTCCAATCAATAATCAGTCTCAAGCAATGGTCGTTGAAGCATATGTAGCGTGATCATGGAAATGACATCTCAATCCCTATTAAGCAAGTCTGAAAGATCAGTAACAGAATTAGCGTTCACGATATCTCTTACATAACATCAAAGAAAAAAGTGAAGAGGGATTTATTCTGGGAACAACGAAATCCAAGCGATTTACACATTTTTACACCAAAGCCAAATAAATTATCTCTCCAGAATGCTATTCACAAAACAAGACCAATGCGGGGGAAGAGGGGGCGCGTCAATCGCATCTTTTTTGTAACAAATCCCATTTTTTTTTTGTAACAAAATCCCATCTTTTGTGACTGTAATAACAATTGGTATAAAGATATGTTCAGAGTTATTTAGATTTAATTTTCTGACATTATTTTGTGTTCATCCTATGTATGAAATTAAAATACGCACACATACACACATTAAAAAAAATTCTTCTGGTATCCTCTGGCAAAAATCTTGAAGACTGTTTTGCTTTTTTCTATGAAAAAGATTCTACGACGCAGCTTTATTAGTGCTCAAAAGCTCTAGTACATTACAGTCGCACTATATGGTTTCCTCTAAAATATATCCAAAGAAGTCTGAACTTTCAATCCAAATTTTCTCTCTGATGAAACTGTCATACACCAATATTACCTCTCTCTTACATATGGGCAAAAAGTAAAGAAAACATTTTGTGCGAAAAAAAAAGTTATATTTATTTGGAAGTCATTTCCACCGTGTGAGATTTTGACACCAGTTAAATCCTTTTTATCTCTTACTAAGCCTTGAGTAAATGGCAAGACTAGTGCACATTCATACCATATTGACGTCTAAGCTCCAAATGTTCAACTTTCTCGCAACCAATCAACTTTGCTCCTTCTACTCCATCTGAAGTCACGTGCTTGCTTCGTTACCCTACGTGTTGATGAGCTCAGCAACGCCAGCTAATAGGAGCAGGGAGTCGATAAGCCCCCCCCCCCCCTAACCTTATCTCTTTTATCCCCTAGCAACACACGCGACATCACAAGTCAGGAAGAACAGCCAAAAGAAGATGGAAGCGCGTGTGGGACGTTGGAGGAGCATCATGGACAAACCTTGTCAGTTGGACTGATTATCAGTATCCTATTGAAGTTCTCCTTTAATCAGCAGTGTTGAATCAATGCGAGGCGGCGATAAAGTGTGCGGACGACAGCAGCAGCTTTTGCGGACCAAGGAGTTAATTGAGTAGCAAAAAAATAGAGCTGCTCTCCATTAATCACGTGGGAAGTTGGTGTGTGGAAAGGTGCTTCAGATATGACACCAGGAGTGGCAAAGTGGGGAGGGAAGGAAAGAAACATTGAGGCGCTTGTATATTAGCTAGAGAAATGGGTATTATTTTGATGGCTGGATAATTGACATCTGCTGAGTTTTAATCATGCGGAGAACCTTCCTTGCGGGGGGGGATCTCGCTATTGGTGTCGAAATAATGTGCTGTTCGTTTAACTATTTGCAATTACGATGACGATGACAGGAGTTCAAACAGAAAGTGAAGAGCAACATTTCTATTGAAATCATCGCTCTTGCGCAGATGCATTCATTTCCTTTTCTACGGTAGATTGAACAGTGTTGTTTTTTTTCATAATTTATCAAATACTATATTAGTATAGTAGATCGCCAATATACTGTATATCGGAATGTTATCCGTCTATCCTCACTTATATTGACAAGGAGTTACGGACAAAATCCTATATGCTTCGCCAAGGAATTAGAGATATAATCGTACATTGTTCAAAAAATTATCCGCATTTACGTCGTTACGATGTAAATTCAAAAGCGGTTTTATATTATTATACACTCCACATTGGGATATGCAGTAACTTCGTATTAAATAAAAATGTGGATTGTCTTTCTTTTCTCTCTTGCTCAACTATGACTCATTAACGAAAGAGGAGAAGTCTTGTGAGTAACTAAGATCCCTTTCCTTGACTCCCTCTTAACATCCTCAACAACCAGCCCAGTCGAGCCCATTCATCTAAAAAGTGGGTAAAAAATTCTTTAAAAATGTATTGAAATGTTTTAAAATGTTCTTTCTCTTTCTCTCTCTAAAACGAGGCTTGGATTGTTTTACACACTACTGGACTAAATGGCCAGGTCACAAGGATCCCGGGGCTCAGAGAAGGTTGAGAGAAAGGGACACACTAGACAGATGTTAGGAGACAGAGCCTCTCGTGAAGGCATCTAGTGTGTTCTTTAACGTGAACAGGGTATGGGTCTCCCGCACACGAAGCCACAGCTTAACGCCCACTACGACGGAGCGCGGCTTTTCCAAGCCTATCGGTGTCCCTTACTGACTGAGGGCAGGGAGAAAAATTTTTGCGGAGATAAATCTCAGCACTGGCCCAGGTGGGACTCGAACCTGAGAACTGCACCCTTAATATGCCGCAGCGAATAGATACGTGACACCCAATCGAACCGTAGATAATTATGAGCCTAGCGTGCTACCGACTGAGCCACCCTCTGTAAAATGAGTAATAGGTTAGATGAAACATGTTTAATCCTTTGGTTTTCTACGTCGGACTCTGCCAGACTTTGCTATTTCTGTGTTCCGCTCCAATGTCGGACTCGCTCTGATTAAAGGTTAAAATTAATTGGACCGTGAGAGGGATATGAGAAAAACTGGACTCAAAACGGTTAGAAATATTGCACTACAGAAATATTGCCGCATTTTATGTTCCACACAAAAAAGAAATCTGTTTGTAGTGTTCATGTTGTAGCTGGTGAAGCCGTTCCTATCCCTACCTAATTCTATTTTATCTTACGTGAAGAAGATTTCCTTTCTGCGTCTCATGGGCAAAGCCAATGACGTTACGGAGCGCATCCCTATTATTACGTTCATTCATAAGAAAGAAAAATGCCTGATGTACATCGTTTGTTTAACGTCTCATTTTCGTGTTTCCTATCCCAGAGGTACACTGGATGCCATCCGTAGTTTAATAGAAAGTTTATAACTAAGCTCATCTATAAGAGAAATTCAGACGGTTCGCAAAAATGTGATGGATTACCGCAGAGTGAATCCAAACTTTTATTTTGGAAGGAATGATTTTACCATTATATCGAACTAATAACAGAGATATAATTGTTTTGTAATTTTTTTTACTAATAATCACAATCTGTAAATTGAATATGCTATTTAATTATGTAACATACCTTGGAATTATTTATATACCGCAGGACTTTGCCATTCTCTCTATCCAAGAAAATGCTTCATTATATTCAAAAGACTTGTTATTTATGTTACATTCACATCTGTGTTTTGCTCTCCGTATGCTTGCATGTTCCAAGACAGAATCACAGACTTAGATGTCAATCACCTGTGTACCAGATGGGTCGACCAAGATAGCAGTCTTCGAAGTTACTACCCTGACTCTCTTGCCTCTACGTCACAAACCTCTCATCACCTACTTCCTCCTCAATTTTATTTTCTCTGATAAACAATCATACATCTGTTTATATTTGAGGAGAGACTTCCCAGCAACCAGAAGACTACGACATCTTATGAACATAAAAAAATGTTACGGAATATTCTACAGTTACTGACGAAAATAAGAAGAAAATACTGTAGGTATTATTGATTATATGTAGATCGTAACACATTTTTTTGCCAGTCTCATAATCTGCAGTTCCCCGGTTTGATTTCGCCTGTTCCAGCGTTGAGATTCTCCATTCTGTTCTCGATGAGAAAGGGGATACGGATCGGCTTAGAAAGACCGCCGTCAGTTGGATGGGACTTAACCTATGGCTATGTGGTGCGAAAGTTGGGGACCTTTAAAAACATGTTGGATGGCCTTGAGGGAGGCTCCATCTGTCTCCTAGCAACCGTGCAGTGGGTCCTCTTCCCTAACTTTCTCTGAGCCTTTGGGATCCTTGTGACCTGGCCATTTACCGCATCGTGTGCTAAAAAGTGCCGTTCAGAGGTAAAACAACCAAACGGACAAAGTAGCTTTATAATCTGAAATATTTATAATTATTTATTTGTCAGACGAAAGGGAAACAAGTGACGTGACAATGAGGAGAAAGACATCAAGAGTATGGATGCTCGATACGGGCTCAGACGAGCACACCGGACACCAACGGAATTGCCTACGTAAGTTTGGTATAGGAAAACTTACAAAACTAGTCCAAGAAAATAAATTTTCAAAATGTCTTTTCTATCTTTAAATATTGGTTTTAGAAATCATAATTTTTTCCATTCGTTTAATTCTAACATTTCCGAAAAGATTTCGGTGTCAATTCCTTGATTCTCCCTCATCTCTAACTTATCGTCCTCCCCCTCCTCCTCCCTCTATTTTTCTTCCTCTGCCTTATTTATTCGAGTGTGAAAGATGATACGAAAGTCATTCATCAAACTGCTTCACGTTGTTTCTCACAGAGCTTTCCTTTTGCTTACAGTAAACCGAAGCAAAAACAGAAATTTGTCTTTGCTGTCAGGCAGCAGTCTGCCTCGCCTGCAATAGATCATCTCCTGTGAAAGGTGGAGGAGAAGATGATGAGGAAAGAAAAAATATTTGCCGACAATTCTTCACTGTGACTTTTAAAAAAAGATGAAATTCGAGGTGTGCTTATTAGAAATATTAATTCTTAATCTGTGAGATAGAGTTAGGGAATTCACAGGGCAGTTACTTATCCTTCTAATAATGCAGCTAATTTTTGGCTTCTTTTCAGAAACGAGCTTTTGTTTATACTTCCACTTCTGTTCGTCTGCCTGTACACATCCAATGTTTCGTTTTTATAGATAAATGAAAATGTTTTGGGTTGGCAAAGTGCTAATGAAATATTAGCATTGTCTTTTTTATTGAATCTTCCTATTGCTTTAATATTCCAACCGTAGAAAGGGCTAAAGTTGCAAATGTTGTAATATTTATTCTAAGTTTAATCCCTCTCTGGCTGTGTGTATAGGTGTAGAGGAAAAAATGTCTTGAGGATTGTAGGATCCGAATCCACGACCTTCTGATAACATCATGGTTCGAATCCCATCCTGCTCCAGGCAATTTTTTCCTTTATAAATAGCCAGAGAGTGATTTCAATTTAATATATGAACTGTTGTAAACGATCTATTTATGCTAGAAATTTGATGTAAAGTATGTTAGGTCGCGGGGTTTACATTGAGAGATGCGATTTGCTCTCTTATCCTAAGGGGGTGGGGGTGGAAAAATACAACTTTTTGGTTTGAGAGATAAAAATTATTTGTGGGTTGGATAGGTACCAATGAAGTCTTACTATTTGCGTTATCCGAATCAACGGTCAGTTTGAATTTCAGCCATTGGATAATATTCATCAGAAGCAATACGTTATACTTCTGGTTAGAAAAACTCCTGCTTTTGAGGAAACTTCAGAATCCCATTATTGGAGCTAAGGCAAAATTTTGGAGAACTGTCGTAAACAGGCCTGTCCAACCCTTGCTCATTACAAAAGAAATTGCGGATCATAAAGAAAATAATCAGTATACTCAATCTGGCTCTTTCTACCATTTTTTTGGCCAAACATTTTTTAGGTTCAAAACTAACCGATCTTGTCAATTCATAGTTCTCATTAAAAAACACACACATATATATATACAGTATATAAAAATATTGATCAATAAATTTGCTTGATTTATAAAAAATATAGTTCTTTTCTAATTCCTTACTCGCTAGAAATGTATGCTTTCATTTTTACGCAGAGAATTTTTCCTGCGGTTTTTCAAGAATATAATTTTTTTCGTAGTAGCTCTTCAGTTACTCTTCAGTTAACCTAAGTTTGGGTTTAACCTGCCTGGTCATAAAGCATACAGCAATCTTTAGACTGTTCGTAAGAAATTGACGTATAAATCAATAATTATTACAAATTAAATTTTAAAAAGGGACTTTGCAAAGAACGGAAATATCATAGAAGCTTCACCTGGTTTCTCATGAAACATTACCAACACTTAAACAAGCAGTTGGCTTAGTAGACAGATACGCTAATCGCTTGACTAGGTAGTACCTAGTTTCGAATAAGTTTTAATGGATAAATTATTTTTAATGGATAAAATATTCGGAACTTACCTCATCGAAATCTGCAATGATTTCATTCAAAAGCCTTAAACACTCGACTCCTTGCCTGTTTCCATCCATCTCCACGTAAAACTCGTGGAAGTTGGGAATAGAAGCAAACATGATCCCAACTTTAGCATAGGACTGGTGATAGAGCTCCTGAAAGGAAAGCATTTGGGAAGAGAGTTACAGTAAATGCGTAGAGTGAGGTTCATTAATAAATAACATACAATGAAAAATAAGAATTTTAATTGAAATTTATTCAGTTCCTGATAATTTCAGAAGGGGAAGCTGGGAGACCCTCCCAATAAGGAATTTTCTCTTTGGGGTCGTTTCTAAATTACCTCTGACCTCTATAGAGAGGCGGAGAAGGGGGAAGTAGTTGTGTTACCACGTAGCACTGGGAGGTGGTATTAACTAGCACTAAAATAGAGTATTTATTTCTGAAATTAGTAATTTTTTCCATTTTCTGTTCACAAAAAATCAGACGATTTATGATATTATTAACAGATTAAGCCCATTAAAACAGGACATGATTTATGATATTATTAACAGATTAAGCCTATTAAAACAGGACATGATTTTTGGTTTTATTAAGCTTCCATTAATAATTAAGAAAATAAATTACGTAATTTTTGTTTATAAAACTTTATTCAAAATATGTAAATTTATAAATTTAATATCACATTATCATCATACGAACGTTCTCTAATCCCAGTGTTCCGTCTAAATACTCTGTATCCATTGATTCTCTCTGTTTTTCAGTCTTCAAACTGTGTGAAAATAACAAAAAACAACAACAACAACTAATGTCTTGTAATAGGACCTTCTATTGCTAGAGGACCCATAATTTATATATGTGTTTTGTAAGTATCATAATTAGATGTATGTGCAAAATATGAGGTCGGTAGGATTAAAATTAACTGAAACACAGAATCTTGTCGTGTGTGTGTGGGGGGGGGGGATAAATTAATCTGAAACAGAATTAAGAATTTTATGAATGATCCTTTTTAATGAATGATGCTTATAGGTAAGTTAATAGGTGCCACTCTTCAAAATCCGGAAGCCTACAGTCTCCATAATTTAGACACTAGTTCTGACACATCCTGTCAAGCCAAGTGGCAACATGTTTGAGTATAATGGTCTGATTTTTCGGGGATTCACCTCCTCACTTTTGGATATGTTACAGTTCAAAGCTGTTCTATCTCCTAGACCGGTCTTAATATGATGGTGAAAACTCAGTCTTAAAGTATTAATGGTATTAAGCGGTAGCAATAAATGTGCACTCTGTAAAAAAAAGTGTAACTTTATTTTCTTAATCATTTCATTAAAGGTTTAACTTTCCTCACAATACAATATTAAAAAGTAGTTAAAAAAATCAATGCTTGATTTTTTTTTAGACATTGTAATTTTTACTACTAATGTAAAGGCATTCTATGATTTTCGTTGTCAGATTTTTTTTTGATTTTCGTGACAGTTTTCGATTGCAAATTTTTGTCACTGTCCTCCTTTGATGATAGGAACTTCATATTTCAAGTTATTTTCGGCATAAATGAACTTACCATGTTGTTCAGAAATTGGTTATCCAAGAAATGGGCAGCTACATGGGCGGGAAGTAAGTTGAAAAGAATCCGTCGATTGCTGTTCTGAAGTTCATTCATTTCGTACTTCTCTTCTGTTGCCTGAGGGAGGAAACAAAACGAAAAAACTTTTTAAAAGTTAAATTAATTTTTGGTAATCGTACTGATATGTACATGACCCCTAAGTGTAACAAATAAAAATAAAATAATAAATACCCCCTCAAGCAGCTGCTTGCCACAGAGGTCTGACAGGAGCCTGTCAGTTTATATGCCACAATAGAAGATCTGAGAGGATGGCAGGACCTCAGCAGAAAACAACACGAACATCCATGCCTTATCCGAGGCTCGAACCCAGGTCCCGTAGATCAGTAGCCAAGCGCGCTAACCACTCGGCCACGGGACGGCATGAAAGAATAGCATGAAAATTCAGCTTATTTTTTAGAACAAGGATCTCCAGACAATGACCCAGGGTCAGATTTAATCCGCAAAGATTGATAATCTTGCCATAGAATGAGCTAGATCAGGGTTCTCAACGTGGGGTACGTGGTAAAATATTTTTGGGGTACGCCGTGAGAGCTCAAAAGTCGTTAGATCTAGTAACAAAGTCGCTAAGTTGGTAACACTGCTGCGCAAAAATGTCATTTTTTGTGTTTATCGCTATATGCAATTTATGGATACAAAATTTAATGTGTGTATATATATGTTTTATTATATTCCCATTATTATATTATAACTATAGTTTTATCTATCTATACAAGGGGTGCGCCAGTTACATACACATTTCCAGGGGGTACGTGAAGCATAAATGGTTGAGAACCATAGAGCTAGATAATTCAAATTAATGTGCTGACAGACATATTGTTGGCTTTGATGCGAAAAAAACAGCACCCAGTTCTCATTACAATCTGAAATGTATGTGACCTTGCTTCATTTTGAAAGACAATATTTTCTACTTATCTATTGTTTTAAAATAATGTTTCTTTTTCACTTTTTTATAAAAAAATAAATACCCCCTCAAGCAGCTGCTTGCCACAGAGGTCTGACAAGAGCGCTTTATTATTTGAGTAAATTTTTTTTGAAAATGTACATTTAACATTTTTATTCGATTTTCCCAGAGAATCGTAATGCTCCATGTAATCCTTTCAATGATAGTGTTATATACTCTTGATATGACCCACATTGATTTAAATCTTTAAACGAAAAAGATCTTCCAGAATGACAGTTCAGCCCTCCAGCCTTTATAAGAGAGTCCATCCAGCCGGGGTGGCTCCTGAACCGCAATGCTTCGTCTCATTGCAAAACAACCTTCGTCTCATTGCAAAACAACCTTCGTCTCATAAAACAAATCATTGATATGGGTAATTTCATCCAATTTTTGTGTTAATTTATTTTGGTGCATAATTAAACGATTTTGACAATTCACAATTTTAAAAATGTAATTTTGTTTTTTAATCAGGATATTTGCTTCATTCTATACACTATAATTTTCTTTCTAATTAATTGCTCATTAGAAATATGTTTTTGCATTTAAGTAGAGAATTTTACTTGCGGCTATTTAAAAATATGTTTTTTTCCCCCTAATGGCCCTTTACTAAGTTCGGGTTGGACGGGACTGATTTACAGAATCGCCATTGAAAGGTTTAAAGACGTCTTTCACTAAATTTTATTTCTTCTGTGTAAAACTCGTTGAAAATTAGAAGGCGGCAACGCCCTCATTGCGAACCATTGTTTGAGAACAACAACGAAATGTTAAAAGAGATGATTTCTCTGGCGGAGCAACAAAGCATCAATGGAGATCTTTTTGCTTTGAAGCAGCAGCGAAAGTTCAATGGAGATTATTATTCCGGAGCTTATAGGTAAGAACGTCTTTAACCATATATAGGTTATAGAAGCCCATTTCGTGATTCTCACCTGAACGTTCCAGAGGAAGTCGAGTCTGGCAGTCCACTCCACTTGTCGGCCATGGAATAGAACAGCCAGGAGGAAGATGACCACGACGACGATGCCGATGTCGTGCAAGTGAACTGCAGACCTACAATTGAAATGAAACTCGTTTGACAAAGAGATAAAGTTTTTTTTATAAATTTTATTTAGCTGTAACGAACGTTAAAAAGGATTTAAATTGAGGAAGATTACAATTCTTATAATCCAACGTAGATTAGTTACTCCACTATTATAGGGGCTGTGGTTGATTCAGTTGATAGCGCTCTAAGTTCTGATATTCGAAGGTTCGAGTCCGAACTACGCATGCAATGAAATTTATTTCCGTTAACCCCTAATCTACTCTTGATGAGAAATGGGACACTGATGGGCCTGCAAAGGTCGTTGTCTGTCGGATGGGACACAAAGCAGTGGGCAAGAGAGTCATTCGTTGGGAATGTTAAAGAACACGCTGGAAGATCTAGATGGAAGGCTTCATTTGTCTTCTAACTATCCAGTAACAACAGTCGCCTTCCCTACACAACTCTCAGTCCTCGTTGTGTTTTAATTCTGAGTGGCACTTTTGCACGCACAATATGCAAATTGGCCAGGCCATAAAGACCTCAAGGGGCTCACAGACGATTGGGGAAGGGCTTTGGGTTGGGTTGTTTTATCTCTGAACGGCACTTTTTTGGGCAGGTCAATGGGCAGGTTACAAGGATCCCGAAGGCTCAGAGAAGGTTGGGGGAGGGGACCCACTGGAACAGCTGTTTGGAAACAGATAGTAGCCTCCCGTCAAGGCCATCCAGCGTGTTCTTTAACGTGCACAGGGTATGGCTCTCCACACGGAGCCACGGTTTAACGTCCCATCCGACGGATGGTGGCCTTTCCAAGCCCATCGGTGTCCCCTACTGACCATGGGCAGGGCGGAGAATTTTGCGGAGATAAATCTCAACCCTGACCCAGCTGATTGAGGGAAGCCCAATGGAAGCCTTCCGTCAAGGTCATTCAGTGTGTTCTTTAATATGCGCTCTCTTGAATACCGGCCACGGTTTAACGGCATTAGCAAGGAAAAACGTATCTATTGGCTTATCTATTATTTATTATCTTATGGATTCAGTTCAGCTTTTTGTGACTGAGTAGGCTTCTGACCATTATAATAATTTGTATTTATATGTATTATTATTATTATCGAGTGTTTCAAGAACATTATGAATCATTTGATTTGTACACTACTTGTAACGAATGAACATTTATTAATCTTGTCTTTTTTAATGGTACTCGTGGGATGTAGAAACTTCAATTTCTAACTTTTAAAGATTTACTAGTAGCATAAAGACATGACTGTTTAAGCAGTAGTCAGATTCTTTGGTGGGCTTCATAAAAATTTCCACTATTCTCATGGTATGGGGGGGAAAGTCCATGAATTATAATAACCTATATATAATTATAATAGTATTATAACCAATTAAAATAGTATTATAACAAATATATATAGGCTATAGGAGCCCAAGACTAAACGATACCCTATATTTTTAATTTTACGAAGGACCACTTATAGTTTTTTTGTGTGCATTACACATTTATTCTACTAAGTGTACCAGTTAGGACTTAGAACATACAAGGTGCATATGTACAATAAGTATGCCCGTTAAAATAATGGCTAGTAATGTTACCACCATTGTTGAAATAATAGCTACTTCTGTTAACCTGTTGTAAAATTAATAGCTACTTCTGTTAACCTGTTGTAAAATTAATAGCTAGACTTACCCGACTCTGTAGTCATAGCAACTGAAGAGGGCGCTATGCGTCATATCAATAACCAAGACAAAGATGGCTGCCATGGGCAACAACAGCGCCGCCTTCACGAGGACCGGCAGACGCAGAAAGACAACGAGAGGCAGGTAGGTGAGGATGCAGCTGAGGAAGATGTAATGAGGAAGAGGGCAGGAACGATGCTCTGCAATGGGAGGAGCTTGCGTTACATTTACTGATGATTCTGTGCACACGTCCTCCGGCAAGCAAGAAAACTGAAAGAAATAATATTGATAACTTATTGGAATAATAAAAACTACAAAGGGAAGAACATATTAATAGCATAAAATAATTAATAACATATTTTTCGTGTAAATAGCAACCATACTTCTGTTGACTATCATGATGATGATGATCAACGCGTGATCAAGTAATTTATAATAATAATATAATAATAATTTATTTCATGCAGGAGGTTACAGTAAAGCCAGGATAAGATAATTTTGGATATTAATATAAAATGTTCAAAGATTATTTGCAAACAAAGAATTCAAGAAATATTTTGCTGATAATTTGGTTATAAAATTATTCATTATTTTACTAGTTAACGAGCTCAAATTGCGCCTATATACTACTCTAAACGAAGAACAGAAAATATTTATTCAAAACTTAAAGAAAGATCAATTCTCTATAAAGCAAAGAATCAATAACTCGGACGGGAAGAACCACGTGAGTGGCCTGGGCCAATCATGAGCTTTTTGAATACGACGCAGTGCTAAACGCTAATACTCGAAATTCTTTTCAAATATTATAAATCTAATGAAATAGCGCTTTTCAGCTTCCAAACTGTTGTATGTGGAATTTTGAGGGTTTGTAGTTTCTTCACAAAATATAAGATGCTGCTTGAAAGTAGGAAAAAACATACTTTGAGTTTGAAGAATCCCCTCCCCAGCCCCCAAGAAAGAAACACTGGCCACTGAATTAGAAACCTTTATTCAATACCGAGTTGGACCTCCTTTAGCCAGAATTACAGCACGTATGCGGTTTGGCATAGATTCCACAAGGTGTTGGAGTGCCTTTACATTTCCAGCATACCAGGCGTTCATCAGATAGTCCTTTAACTGGCTCAGATTTGACGGAAGAGGACTTTGCTCCCGGATCTCTTTTTCTAACATGTCTCATACATTCTCAATGTAGTTCAGATCCGGGCTTTGTGGTGGTCAGGGAAGATGGTGAAAGTCGCTGTCATGCTCGCTGAACCACTGCTTGTGCAATGGATAGTAGCATTGTCGTCCATGAAACAGGCGTCACCTACTGGATGAAAAGTCAACATTGCAGGATGGACTTGATCGGCAACAATGTTCAGATATTCCTTGGAGGACACCCGACCTTCCAACGATATCAGGGGACCCGTTTCGTACCAACAAAACGTGCCTCACACCATGACACCACCTCCAGAACTTTGAGTTTTGTTTACAAGGCAAGCTCTTTCCATTGCTTCATGGGGCTCTCACCAAACTCTCTACCTACCGTCGGTACAGAACAAGGTGTACCGTGACTCGTCAGACCACATGACTTTTTCCAGTGTCCAGTCACGGTGTTCCTGACACCACCAGTGTGGACGAACTTTCCGGTTCTTCGCAGAAATCAGTGGTTTCCATGTAGGCATGCAATTGCTAATAACGATCCTCTTCAATTCTCTGCACATAGTTCGCTGAGATATAGTGTGGGAACAGCCTTCATTGAATGCTTCGATCAATTGCGAAGATCAATTGCTTTGATCAATTGCAAAGATCAATTGCTTTGATCAATTGCAATTCGAAGTCCTGTTTCTCCGTACAAGCCTTCTCAGACGACGGCGATCTCGTTCCTGACAGATCGCTTACCCCTCTTAGACAAGCAATGTCGGTTATTTTTCCACCGATTGAAAAACCGAGATATCTCACCTTTTGAGAAACCAGTCAGCTCTGCTGTTTTTAAAATCGTCGCTCCAGTCAGACGGGCACCCACAATAAGCCTTTTATCGAACCCCGAAAGATCCTTTTTTTTTTCACTGTGATCAACACTACTGACGATTACTGACGAGCAGCAGTCTTAAATTAAATAGTTGCCTAGATCACATGGTGATGCATGTGACCAGGTATTTTGCATATATGCTGCGCAAGTGACGTTTACGTATATCTGCATAAAGGTTTCTAATTCAGTGGCTGGTGTGTGTAGAATAATAATAATAGAATAATAAGGAGCAATTCAATATTATGCAAGAAGTTTTTTCCATAGCGATTGGTATACTGACACACTTGTGTCCATTTCAAATATATTTTTTTGTTTACGTGTTTTTCAAACGATCGTATGAAATGATTGTAAGAGTCTTACATTTTTATGATAGAGCAATAAAAAGCGACTGCAACGATTGTAATCTCATACTCACCACATTCACTTGGGCCACAGCATATACAACCACTACAGTGAAGATGGTGACGGCCAAACGCAGTAAGAATACTTGGCTGATATCCCACACTATGCACTAAGTCAACATAAAAAGTATTAGATGTAATCTTAAGATTTTGAAACATATTATATACATTATATATATAATCTTACGTTTTACTTGATATGGAACATGTTCAAGTTTTATCATTTATACTGAGATGGGTTCATTCCTTCAATATTTAATGTGTTGTGCAAATCTATTCTAAACCCGCATTAAAAAAAGGGTTTCTTTTTCAGATACTGAACGTGTATTTTTGAGTGATTAATAAATTATTATTATCGCAGAGAGAATTGTGTTTCTTATTTCTGCCAGAGAGATGCGCTTTAAAAGCTATCATTTAGAGAATAACTTATTGCCGTTTTCTCAATTTTTTGAATAGGTTATAGCATAATAATTTTTATAGGGATTTTTTGGGTTCGTTCGCTGATATTCCCTCTACCGCTACTCTAGGAGTAAGACTCCGTGTCTTCAGGCACTCTTAGTGTTATCTGGGTGACGTCACACATTCAGACGAACAAAAACTTTATAACTCGAATGGTTCTAAAGTTATGAAAAAGTTGAAATTTACAGTTGCCTTTTTTTTTAAGACGGATAACCCAGTCAGATCCTGTTTACATTACAATGTTATATTATTTTTTAATTTTTTTCACTACAGTTCCGCTTTTGAACCTCCGTTATCGCCAAGGGTTTCCTGTTTTGAGCTACGACTAAAGCATTACTTAAATAGAATAAATAACATTCGGATAAAAACAAACAAGACTGAGCTTGACTAAACTGAGTGCAACAAAACTAAGAGAATTGTTCGTAACTAAAAGCATACAGTCTTTTCCCAAACGAAAGAAAATATTTGCTACACACAAATGAAGCGACTGTGCGAATAAAAATGCACACAGCACAACATGGTAAGGATCTAAAATCGGTACTTCTGAGTGCTTCGAGAATAAATGTAAAAATGTCAAGAATTGGTGGAGAACGGATTCTTCATGTGCCTACCTTATGTCTTGCGGTGATGACAAGAACCAACAGAACGGAAATCCAAACCAATGCTGTCACAAACACCACCACCAAGATAAGAGTCCTGCGAAAAGAGCAGAAATTTAGTTAGACGTAACTGCTTCTTCGTTAGGTAAAAGTTTGAAAAGGAAAGTTTATTAGATTAGTTGTTCTTTTGCCATTAATCACAGTCTGATCTAAATCATCAAGAAAAGGTCAAAGACTTAAATTTAGATATTAGAATTTGTTAATCGGAAGCTAGATATCTGTATCAGTGGGGATAATATTTCAGCAAGAAGAAATGATTGCAAAATTTGTTCTTAATAGATAATAGCAAGTTAATGTACTACATAATTGATGTGGATTTTTTTGGTACGTTACATGCTTGAAAAGCAATATTTTTTATTTGGAAGTGCATTGATATCCAGAAACTTAGAAAATAAAAACATTTTTGATATCGCAAATGTCCCACGATATGCACGAACGAAATTTATTTCAGTTATATAAAGATAGGCACTGAATTACGATATCGTATTCAAATTAATATAGTTTTCTGCCGTACATGCAAATAAGCCATTTATTAAAAGAGAGCATTTTGGGATTCTGTCTCATTCCATATCTGATTTGTGAGCGGATTTCTTGGATATATATCAAGACCATATGACCAAGAAGTTAGGCACAGCCATTGGAAGGCTTGGGGCTGGCCACCTACAAACAGAAGTAGCAGATGTTTAAATGTGCATTTAATTCCCTTAGAATATATATATAGGAGAGATTTCAACTGACATAAACAACACTTCAAAGATTTAGGGCAAAAACTTCAAGGGAGGACATACACAGTCGTATCAGAATAATATGACCACCTACCTAATAATACGAATGGTAGGTGGTCATATTATTCTGATACGACTGTGTATATTTGCAATTGTTTATCCACAGATGCAGATTTGTCCTATATAGATGCTGAAGTTAGTGCAAATCCAGTGACACGTGTCAAGAACTTTTTAACCCCCCCCCCCCCGTACTTCAGATACAAAATTACTTCACGGACCGTGTGTTGCGGACTTCAGTGCTTTTCCTCGCACTCTCCAATGGTTTCGAAAGTATCTGATGTAGAAATGAAATAATGCCCAGAAATCTCCTGAAAAGTCTCATTAAGAGCATGAGGCGTATGCTGTTGTGAGCGGTGAACGCATTCCATATTGACTCTCTTTGGCTACATCATTTGGGACAATACTTTCAACCAGTTTCTTCATGCCACAACTCTTTTTTTTAATTTGAATTTGTTTTTCGCATTTCATGTGGTGATTCTTAAACGCATCATTATATTATCTATTACTTTCAAATCTTATTCTGAAGACTCATAGGGTTTTCGAGATATCGAGGAATTTTGACGTGTTCTGTAATTTTAGGAAACGAATGTAGAAAATATGCATTATCTGTTACATTAGCAGCATTTTAAATCAGAGCACTTCACAATAACAATTTTTTGAACACTGTTATGCTGTTGGTCAACGTGGACATAGAGGAAAATTCTCTTGAACCTGGTGGAATCTGAACACACGACATCCTGATTCCATGTCAGGAGCTCTTAGCTAGCGACTGCCGATCAATTCTTCTCTATTGTGGATGTTAAACTCTGTCGTAGAGGAATCACCCCTGCTGGCTGCCTTATAACTGCAAGGGAAGGATTTTTTATTCCAAATCTCGCAGGCTCAGGCACATGACAAGGTTACAGTCCATGGGACAATTGGCTGGACCTGATATGTCATCAGGAGGCCGTGCGTTCAGATACCACTTGACTCAATTTTCTTCTATGCCCACTTTGAAAATACGGAATAATAGTTTTCAGAAAGCTTTTAGAGTGTTGAAAGATTCACGAAAATGATGGAGTTTTGAAGAGTGGGATTTATCAGATTGCAGATTTAGAGAACTGTTTCGAATTCTGCGTGAGGGGCAGTAACTCATACTCAGCCCTTATTTGAAAGTAATCTTAATTTGACGGTCACTAATTCTTTGTTGGAGTGGGTGGCATTTGGAAATCGCAAGATCAAATCAACAACTTTCCCTTTTCATCAGTGTTATCTGTCATCTTGCCTATTTCAACTTACATCACTTGGGTAAAGGTTTACTCAGTCATTAACGCACCAACCAGAAAAAAAATTATGTTTACAGGTTCGTGTCCCCACTATGCCTGCATTGAGATTTTCTCCACTGACTCCTGCTCTACCCTCGATGAAAAAGGTAATTGTGGAGCTGAAAAAGCTCTTGTCCGTTCGATGATATGTTAAGCAGCTGTGTGACACATCCCGTGTGCACGTTAAGGAATATGCTTGATGACCTTGACACAAGGCTTCCATTTATCTCCTAACAGTTTCCTAGTGGATCCCCTTCTTTAGCCCAGCTCTGAGCCCTTTGGGTCGTTGTGATTTCGCCATTCAGGGTGCTGTGTGAAAATAAAGTACCGCTCAGAGATAAAACAATCCAATAACCTCACTGTGTCAAATGCATAAATAGGAAAGCATTTTCTCAGCAGTCATTACACAGATGATTGGAGTGCAAAACCAAGTTCAAATCTCGTTTTCTTAGTTTTTTTATTTATGCTTATACTTGAAACCAAAACAAAGAGCTAAGAATGGTATACGTGAGTCGACAGTTAATAATTTCGAAAAGTACACTTGAAGAGGCACTTGCAAATTTTGGGTGTTTGGTTTTAAGTTGTACAATTATTTGTTACTAATGATAAATGGCTGAGTTCCGGATCCATAAGCTCTGGACAATGTGCCTTAAGGGAATGTGCGATACTAACATGATGATGGAAATTTCATGTGAAAGCATCAGATCATTGACTAGTTTTAAGAGCACGATATCCTTTATCTATGTCGTCATTAAGATCTTCCTATTCGACGAACGGCCCTTCCCAAGCCCATCGGTGCCATCCTTTCTCCTTGAGGACAGAGCGGGAGTTAGTGGAGAAAATCTCAACACACACAGTGGGGATTCCAATTTGCGAACATCAGATTACGAGTCTCATATTATCGACTGTGAACCCTGTCCCTCTAAATAAAGAAGATCGGATAAGTGTGCAAGAATGGTAAACAAGGAACCGACAATATATAGAATCATTAGCAAGTGGCTTATCAGCTGAAGCAGAAACTTCTTCCACTGATGAACTCACACTGATGAAGCAGAGAGTGTTTTGACACCAGAAAATATCTGTGATTAAGTATTTATTTTTTTACATTCTCTTTTAATTACAAAAAAAGTTTACCGAGGTTTAAAGATGCTTGTAAGGAAGATTATCTCACTTACCTCGGAAGGATAATGGCCTGCAGAGCAGAGATGAAGATGAGGATCCCCAAAACGCACATCATAGTGCTGCCAAAGGCTTGATCCTTCTCTTCATGGTACTGGCAATGATGATAAGAGACAATGAATCGTAATATCCACAGAAGTACATAACTCATCCAAATTATAGGTAAAGCTAAGGAAGTATCTAATTTAGTGACAAATTATTGTACTTCGGGCCACTGTATTGGTATCATTATTTCTGAATTTTTTTACTTCGTTATCTTATGTAAATTCTTCAAAGAAGCGACTGTATGCTGTTGTTTTTAATAACAACAAATTAAAGAAAGAAATCAAAAAAAAATTAAAAATTTAAAAAGTTTACAGATTTTAAAGTTTGATGTTAGTTACTTTTTGGACTATTCGTTTAAAATAGACTTTGAGCAAGACAGAACATTCAGACTCTTAAAAGTGAAACGTAGAATTTCTTCCTTATAAACATTGTAAGTTTCATTCCTTTATCTTTATTAATACAAGTGCAATGAAAGGTCAAACGCAAAAAGGTCTCTGACTGTTCATGCAACTTTATGCCGTTGCCATTTTTTTTTAAATTCGAAAGAACACGCCAAAGTGAATTTAGTTTGCTGAAATCGCGTGACTTACCCTTCGTTCTTTATCTTTATCCTTGAAACAGAGCGTGACGGCATTCACGTGGATGGCTTTCTCTCTGTCCACCCTCCTCGCTTCGATCGCATGGGCCAGGTATTTGTTCACTCTGCTGCAGGGTTGGTGGTAGTAGGTGGAATGCCTGCACGTTCAGAAAAAGATAATTAATATTCAAGAAATATATTTAATCCTCATGCAGAAAATCTTATTTCAAATCAGGGCTGGATCTAAGAAGGTAAGGGAGGCAAAATGGTCATCATGTTCCCCTATGGAAATTTACAATTATCAGAACGGAAGGAAAAAACAACGGCTAATATATTCTACATGCTAGCAACTTTCCATCGAAATTCAACGGGTTCTTGAAGTGAAGAAATAATAGTGGTCTTCAGTGGCTCACCCTGATCTTGGAAAGGGAAGAGTTTTGACTTAGCAGTAGACGATGAACTTCGTAGAAGAGGGCATTGCCCTTCAGATTTGGAAATGCTCAAAAACGAATATTACACTCATTTTCCCCCCAAAAAAGTCAATTGTTAAATTTTAATGGAGAAGTTTTGAGCCTCCAAAACACTCTCATAGACACGCCCCTGGTGGTCTTAAACTCGGGTTCTATCGAGATAGATATTCGATTTTTTTTAAAGCCACACAGAGTGGCACATGAGAAATTTACGACTGGGCGGTAAAGCATTAGGGTAATTATGAGGGTATGGTAGTGAAACTTGGACATTTTGTAAACAAGATAACAGGAAACTAGATGCTTTTGATTCTAGATGCATACGCAGTATGTTGGGCATTAGGTGGTTCAACTTTGTAACTAATGATGAGGTTAGGCAAAGGAGTTTGCAACCTCCTTTAAGCAGCATATTGTGCAGAGAGAGACTCCGTTGGTTTGGCCATGTTGCCCGTATGAATAATTATAGATTGGCGAATAGGGTTATGAACAGTGTGCCTAAAGGCCTCAGAAAGAAGGGGAGACCTAGGATGCGGTGGGCAGACAATGTCAAACAGGACCTTGTTAGAATTGGTGTGCAGTGGCCAGATGCAGCAGATGTAGCTCAGGACAGACTTACTTGGAGAACTAAATTGCATGGTCTGGTTGGACCTCCGTAGCCCATGGCTGCTTGAGGATGATGATGATGAAAAGAGCTAAATGGAAATTTTCAATTGGCGAAATATATTAATAGATGGAAAAAGCGATTCGATGTTCTAAATCCTGTATCATTAAAAGTGGAGACTTGAATTTTTTAACGCAGCGCGGATGGAACAGAGAAACTCATGGAAAAAATTTGGGACCAGTGGACCAAGTATTTGTGAGTTAAGGGAGCCGAAATCTGTTAAGAAAGGGACAAATATGTTTCAAGAGTTTGTGCTCTCGCAAAAAATGAATGAAAAAAGCGCTGAAGAGCTGTCAAGTCAGGATGAACATGGAAAAAGGAACATGCATACTCTCCCACTCGCTGTCCTCATGGACACGGTTAATTTCTATCCATATAAAGATATTACATATATTTGTGAAAAATATGTTTTAGGTAAGACCACTATAATGGAAGTGTAAAACGTATATTGCACTCTTTCTTAAGAATAGTTTAGAAAAAAAAAAGTATCGAAACGGTATTTAGAACTATTCTAGTTCAATTGTTCATTTCTCTATCTTCCCTCTAAAGCAGTGGTTCTCAACCTTTTATGCTTCACGCACCCCCTGGAAATGTGTATGTAACTGGCGTACCCGTTATATAGATAGATAAAACTATAGTTATAGTATAATAATGTCAACTTAGCGACTTTGTTACTAGATCTAGCGACCTTTGAGCTCTTACAGCGTACCCCCCAAAAAATTTCCGCGTACCCCACGTTGAGAGCCCTTGCTCTAAAGTATGGTTTTACTACAGAAAATCTGTGTTAACTAGTGATGTTTATAAGATGCATAATTAGACTACTGTAAGGTTAGAGATTTGTTTAGAAATATTAAAAATAACTAGGGAAAAAAGTTGGTTTGTAATGTCTTTATTAAATTTTTAAAACATTCATTTCCTTATATTAGTAAAAATATTTGTTATAGAAAAGGTGGAATCTTACCTTTTCTTGAACGGCTTTCTTAGTTTGTCTGCAATTTTGTTCTGAAATATGGTAAAAAGAAAACGAATAATTGGACAAATCTGTAAAGGATTTAAATCATAAAGATTTATATGCATAAATGGAGACACTATTCATGCCATACACATACTCGTACCTTACAGCTTTTTCTACCATCAGTGAAAAACAGGGCAACATTTAGAAGGTCAAGCTATCAATTCGAATGTAACTCATATGAAATTATTTACATTGGGTTGTTTTACCTCTGAGCGGCACTTTTTTGCACACCATAGGCTAAATGGCCAGGTCACATGGACTCCGAAGGCTCAGAGAAGGTTGGGGGAGGGGACCCACTAGAACAGCTGTTAGGAGACAGATGGTAGCTTCCCGTCAAGGCCATCCAGCGTGTTCTTTAACGTGCATCCAGCGTAACTTTCCCAAGGACATAGGTGTCCCTTACTGACCGTGGGCAAGGCCGGGAGTTTTCCGGAGATAAATCTCAGCACTGACCCAGCTGGGACTCGAATCTGGGACCTACAGATTACGAGCCTGGCGCGCTACCGACTGAGCCCCCCCTCCTCCCCCCGCCCCATATTTACATTGGGTGTTATTCTTATTTGAGTTGTTCGTTAAGGAGAGAAAGATAGCTTTAAATTTATCGCAATTGTTTTTGTAATATTAGTGCATTTTTCATCAGATTTGTAATTTAGCTTTAAAAGTGGATATATTTGCATTATTATTATTCCCGATGAAGTGATACTCAGATTACTCTTGATGAAAATTATATATACACATTCCTGACAACGATCAGATTTACATTTGGAATGTCCCTAGGCACCAGCAGCAGGAGCGCCTCCTTGCGTCGTAATTATTTCTAATTGTTTATAAAAATATAAATTGTTTAAATTTTTTTTCAACCATAAATAAAGGAGAAAATATAATCGAAATCAATGTTGGGAGTTTAATGAATAATAAATTTGCAATTTCGTTACTAAATTCCATCAAAATGAATTTATAAATAATAAATTAATATTAATTAAATTATTATTAAAACATTATCCATTGTTGATTTTTAGACGTAAATACTTTCCTATCTTTTTTTTCGCTCTGCAAATGAATAAATTATTTTCTTTCAATCTACATCTTTTTAAAAGTTCGTTTCGATTGTGAAGAGAGAGAACGCATTGAATCCCTCTTGAAACATGAATATTCACAAGTTAGTGATGTTTTTTTTTACTCTTTCGAGAGTTGAATGCGATTTTTTTCGCATAAATGAATACATAAGATGTAACGCTGGAATTCGGACGCCTCTGTTAGAGGTTGGCAAATAAGATGAACTTATGAAACTTTATAAATTGAAATACAATAAACTTATGAAGAATATCGGATGGCATTATAGACAGTTCATCATGTATATGTATAATTAGGGAAAGGGTATTGCAAGCGTAATTATATAGCAAGATTTAAAATTGAAAAGTCATTACAAAGTTTACTCTGAATCTGTCTTCGTACAATATACTCATTTTCATCTTTCGGAATCTATTTCGACTCTCAGATTGTTAATGAAGCTTATTCATTGCATTAATAGTTTGACTGTAAGCATGTTCCAAAGTGGAGATAATTAATCTATCAAGAGGATATAAACACCAGGCCGTAAAGGTAACTGAAAAACAGACAACTAAAAATACTTGATAACACCGCGCGCTTATTTCTAGTGGTCATTATTATTTTGCATATGGAAAGAGCTGAAATTGAAATAGATACAACTCTGTCTATAGGATAAAAAAAAGGGAGAAGATATATTTTTTTGATATAATTATTATTTGCAAGTTAAAAGAATTTACTAGCTCTAACCTTGACTTTTTTCACGTTGAATTCATTGACTAATGATTACAATCTTAATCTCGTATTGACTTAAATGGATAAATATGTAAGGATCTGTGTAAATCCAAGAAGGGGTAATTCAAGTGGTCCATTTGCATGTTGACGTATGTGCTTGGTGGCTGAATACGTTATTCTCAGAATTTTGGTGATGGGGATTTCAGGAAGCACTGTCCCAAGATACACAAAGAGCTTCACATTGAATGTTGTACCTGTACATTCTTCCATTCGAAACGTTTCACGGGCGGCCACCAGAGGGCACGATGTGCTACCGTTACATTCCAACAGTCCCCCGTGTTCTTAGAGCAACATTCCCTGACAGATAGATTTGGATTGGGTTTTTGTACATCTGAACGACACCTTTTTGCACATGATGGACTAAATGGCCAGGTCACAAACACCCCTTGATTAGGGGAAGGGGAAACCACAAGCTGTTTGGAGACGGTAGCCTCCCATCAAGGGCATCTAGCGTGTTCTTTAACGTGCACAGGGTATGGCTCTCCCGCATACGTGGCCATGGCGTAACATCCAATCCGACGGACGGCGAAATGGATTTGGCAAGGGTGCTCTAGTGTTATGCCCACCAAGGAGCCCGATTTCATACCCTTAGATTTTTTTTCTTGTGGGGATTTGTAAAGAATTATGTTTACGTGAATGAAACTCGAGACCTGAATTATTTGAAAGCCAGAATAAGCGAAGCAACTGAGCACGTAACAAGAGATAGGCTGCAGCGTGTAGGGCAAGAAGTGGAATATCGATTGGACATATGAAGACTTACGAAAGGTACACATTAGGTTCAAAACTATTGGAGATACACTTTCAATTGGAATAGCACTTTCTCGAATATGTATGTTATTTTCTTACATATTAGTTCTCGAAATCCCACCATTAATTTTCAGACATCCTGTATTAGAATAATCTGATGCAATGGGACAGTTAATAATAAAGCGTTTAAAATTACTTTTTAAAGTTCCGTGGAAAGCTATGTAGACGCATTCCAGTTACGGGCTCTGGTTGCGTTGGATTCTTCCATCTGAGAGGCACTTCGATTTCCTTTTTTGCACGCAGTGAGTCAAGTTGCCAGGTTACAAGAACTCCAAGACACATCCTCTAACGAAAGCATTGATTGCATAAACGTTTTTTAACAGTTTTTAATGTTGTAAATCGTTTTCTCGTATCTATGATAATTTTTGCGAATTTTTGAAAGAGGCGATGTTAGAAAAGGACACCCTTCAATATAAATTTTGCATTCTCGTATGTAAACATAGCACCTCTATGTTACAAGGAAGACAAGAACAATATTTGAGAATCTCAAAAATCTTGATTCCGATAAAAACTGTAGATTGACAATCGACAGGATTTATATAATTTTTTTTTCGAATCTACAGTCGCTCAAAAAAGTATCCGAACACTACGGTTGATTACAGAATTAAAGAGAAATATCTGGCAACATTTTTTTTTAGAAAATAGTGATCTGGCAACCTTCGTGTCACGTGACACGAAGGTTGCCAGATGATTAATTTCTAAAAAAATCGTTGCCAGATATTTTTTCTGAATTCTGCAATCAACCATGGTGTTCGGATACTTTTTTGAGCGACTGTACATCCATTTCAAGCATAAGAGTAAGATTTGGTTGGAATGATGGTTGGGGTCATGAGTTATCGCCCTTTGATTGCGAGCGATTGTCTAGTCTAATTACCATTTGCAGATGCTGCCTCACAGGTTTTGGCGTCTGTCTGTCTGCCTGCTGGGCTGCCATGCTGGAAAAAGGGACGTCCATGCTGTACTTGATGGAGTGGAGAAGCTGGAGCACCACGCTGGAGACGTTCTTGAAAGAGAGCTTGCGGCGGGTGGTTCCAGCCAGCTGCCGCACCTGCAGCGTGTTGAAGAGGAGAGTCTGCCGGAGGAGGAAGCACAATCACGATTAGGATGCTAAGAGACATTTAAACGAAAACTGTTGGAATAGGAAATCCACAAAACCAGAATTATCCAAATTGCGCTTATACACAAATGTTGAGTTAAATTATTTATCTATAAAATAATAATAAAAAAAAAGATATACCCCCTCAAGCAGCTGCTTGCCACAGAGGTCTGACAGGAACCTGTCAGTTTATATGCCATAGTAGAAGGATCTGAGAGGATGGCAGGACCTCAGCAGAAAAACGACACACACATCCATACCTTACCCGGGGCTCGAACCCAGGTCCCTTAGATCTGTAGCCAAGTGTGCTAACCACTCGGCCACGGGACGGCTATCTATAACAATAATAGAATAATAATCTCAAAGTTCGATAAGCAGAAAACCGATTCTAGTGGGGGGGGGGGGGGGCTCTCCTCTTCTTAGAGAATTTTAACAGCGGGAGAAGAGTTAAAAAATGGGAAAAACATATAGTAAAAACTCGATTAACTGGATTAATTGGGGATGCAAGTAGTTCGTATAATAGAAAATCCAGATAATCGATTTCAGTTAAAATAAATATTTATATTACGCAATAGAATTCTTTGCACGCGTTCCACGTGGCTTCGCTCAGACTTATCTCTATTGTTGGTCTTCCTAGATATAGGAAGAGTGCAACTTTAAATATACAGAAGAAAGAAGAATTACTGAAATGAGGATTGAAAGTGGACCCTTTATGCTCTTAGCTTTACCTTTTAGCATCTTATATCCGAGGCTTATGCCGTCTCTCGATTTCAGCAATAGTAGCTTAATCAATCAATCTACGGTAATTCCTAATCAACAACGATAACTGCGCTTACTTCTCTCAATAAACATACCCAGCTGTCACGTTATCAGGTCCAGGTCAGTGTTATGTCAATAGCAGCTCAGTAACTTCTTTAATAAGATGTAACTGAAGATAATTTAAAGATCTCAATCCAATCTATTTCAGTCTGGTTTTTCAACAATATGCATTCAGTATTTAGAGAGTTACGAAAATTGGAATATTTAATAATATCGATTTAAATAGTTGCTCCGTAAAGTTAATAAAAACAGGTTAAAATGAAATCGATGATTGTTACACTAAACTTTACAAACACGTATCAGAGTATTTTTAGCATTACCCTTAATAATTATTTTCATTTTTTTTCAGTTTTAATATTTTTTGCAGAGCTAGCTGACTTGTTAACTGTTTCAGCTTCCGTAACTCTTTAAATAATAAATAAAAAAATAAATACCCCCTCAAGCAGCTGCTTGCCACAGAGGTCTGGCAGGAGCCTGTCAGTTTATATGCCACAGTAGAAGGTCTGAGAGGATGGCAGGACCTCAGCAGAAAAACGACACATACATCCATGCCTTACCCGGAGCTCGAACCCAGGTCCCTTAGATCAGTAGCCAAGCGCGCTAACCACTCGGCCATGGACGCATATTGATAAAAATCGGGACTGAAATGGATTTCATTGAGATCTTTAAATTGTCTTCAGTCACATTAGTTCATTAAAAAACTTATTTAAAAAGTGGATGCGTTTTGTATCTGAGTTTCTACTGACATAACATGGAACTACACCTAATAAACTGGCTGCTGAGTGCATAACAATTGTTTGAACCATAGAGATTTTTTAAATATTTTGAGAAACTATTTAGGAACTCACTTCTTGTCTTTTAGTGCGAATTGTAACATCTGGTTATTTTGGAACTTATTTGTTGCGAATAGCCGTTCCCCTTGCAGCGAATGCAGTTGCTTCCACTCAGCGGAGTTGAGCTGAAGGGGATTTCTGGAATGTTTGGAAAAGAAAAAGAGACTTACATTCCTCCTCTGAGCAGGAGGCAGGATGAAGAAGGTGACGACGTTGTGCTCGCGGAGGTATTGGTTTCTGTCGGCGCCGTTGGCTGGTTCCACTTCGTAGTCGCCGTGGAGGAAATCCAGGGTTGCTTGTGAGATGTGAACTTTTCTGAAGAAGTGAGAAAAAAAAACATTGGATCAAGAAGATTGTTCCCGGAAAGTATAAAGGGAAAGAATTTATCAAGAATATTCCAGAGAAATGTGAAGTTAATAATTTATTAGGGAAAATTAGAAACAATCGATATCGACCATGTTTATATTAAATTATATTGATTGTTAACGATCAAGTGCTAGGAAAATCCGTTCACCAATGTCAAGGGATGTTTTTGGTATGGCTTGAGATTTGAATGAGCTTTTATTTTTTATGGCTATTTATATATAATTTTAAAGCTGGGAAAAATTACAACAAGGAACGATTTCCAGGGCAAAGGCGTTTATTTCATTCGAATTTTCATCTGTACTAATGATTACGCCATTTATTGAAATTTATTTCGGCTGAAAATACGAGGGGAAATTTTTTTAATGCTTAGAAGAAAACTCATTTCAGTGTATTAATTTCGACTGAAATTAAATTAATATCACACACGGTAGTTCTTTTATTTGGACTTTTTAGGGTATTCCATGACTTCTTAATGGGGAAAGTCGGAACGGAAAAAATATCCTTATCTTTTGGAGGTAGAAACTAGGAGAGGAGAATTTTTTTTTACATACGGTGTGTCACTCTCCACGTCACAAAATCCTTCATTTTATACATGGGACCCGACAAAGCTCTCATGAACAAACTCTCTTGGGTATCTTTTATACATTAGAGCTTCCATTATACAACGGCTCATTTACTGATCTTGATAAAAATGAGGGGGGGGGGGGAGAAACTGGATTTCCAATACAGTATAACACTTTCCGTTTTACAAGTCTTAAAACATTCTTGGAAAATGCATTCAATTTAAATAAGTTTAATAATTTCTTTGCTTCTGTTGCTTGGGGGATGAGCATGGCCCCCTTGCCTTCCCCCGCTAAATCCGTCCCTGTAACTGTCTCTCTCTAATATATACAGTCGTACCAGAATAATATGACCACCTACCATACATATACTATGGTAGGTGGTCATATTATTCTGATACGACTGTGTATAACGTTTTTCCACTCATGGGATTCCTACAACACGCGCAAAATAGAACTCAAAATTACTCTCTTGGAATTTTAAAAAATTACCCTGAGATTGCAAAAGGGGAAGATTTTTGAGCAGGCGCCATGATTTGAGATTGTGTTTTCCATGAGTGGCCTCCGTAGAAACGGCGATAGGATGGAACAAATATTTTAATAATTGTACAAATCCGTAAAAGCGGAAACGAACGCCACTCGAATACCAATCAACTATATAAATCAATACCCCCTCAAGCAGCTGCTTGCCACAGAGGTCTCACAGGAGGAGCCTGTCAGTTTATGCGCCACAGTAGAAGTTCTGAGAGGAGGGCGGGATCTCAGCAGAAAAACATCACAAATGTCCATGCTTTAGCTAGGGCTCGAACCCAGATCCCTTATATCAGTGCCAATCGCGCTAACCACACGGTACGATCAAAATATATAAAGAAGAATGTTTATTTGTTTGTTTGTTTTTGTGTCTGTCCGTCAACTCGTCCCCCAAAGGAGATAGAGGCATCAAATTTTGCAATTTCACCAAGGGGAAGAATATAGGTTATGTGGGAACACGCTGGGGTCAACCAAAACTGAAGTGGGCGGATTTGAATTTCTTAAAATCTTCATAAACTCAACATTAGCAGTTAAACACAAGTATCTCTCATGGACTTAGCACTAGCAGTTATTCAAAATCACGTAGAGGGGGTGGGGGGTGGGGTCATCTACTACAACTTTAGAGATTTTTCAGACTTTCTCTAAAGAGGAGGAGAAAAATTATACCGAGGGGGTTTTATCCAAAATGGAAGCTTGCGATGTGGGGAGTGATATCTACTACATAATTTAGAGAGTTTCAGACCTCCCCTACACTAAGGTAAGTACAGAAAAGGGAGATAGAATTTTTATCATAGAGAGGGACGAAACAATCGTAATGATTTTTATACCAAAGAAAGCTTGCGACATGGAGAGAGGCCATCTACTATATAGTTGAGAGAGTGAGAGATCCGAGTAACGCCGAGTAAATAATAAGAGAAATAAAAGAAGAAAATTCTGAACAATATTAGAAAATCATAATATTGAATAATGGAGTTGATAGCGCTCCAGAATCGTAATCAAGACAGGATTCCTGAAGAAAATCGAAGTGAATTAAGAGAAACATAACTGGGAAAAAAAGCACAAAACGTGTAGAGAGAAATCGAATATTTGATTATCAAGTAAACAACTGATTATTAGAAGAATTCTTTAAAATTAAACATATTCCACATAGAGACAGTGAGCATTTTTTTCTCAATGATTTTAAGCAGGGAGGATCTGGAAAGAAAAAGAAAGGAGAGGAGAAAGGAGCTTGATCGAGCCAGAAAAAACTAGAATGAGGGCGGGGGGGGGGAGTAAGAGAACGAATTTCCATTGGATAATAATATTTCCCCCACAGTTTTAGATGCCATTAAAATTTTTCTTTAAAAAGCATGAAATATACGTGTTTAATAATTTTTGCTTGTATTACCCTTATTAGCATTCTTAAAGGAAGTGTGTGTGTGTGTGGGGGGGGGGAGCATGATCGTACCATAGATCCATTCCTGGTTCTAAGAGTCTCTGCATACACTGAGTAGAACTTTCGCATCGTGTTTTGAAATATGGTTTCAAATTCATAAATATACGGAAAAAAATGTGCTATGATCTCTGTTTAACTAATCAGAGAGCATGTATATGTATATACGCATGTATAAATAAAATAAAAATAAATACCCCCTCAAGCAGCTGCTTGCCACAGAGGTCTGACAGGAGCCTGTCAGTTTATATGCCACAGTAGGAGATATATGTATATGTATATATGTTAGTGGAATAATACTTTAATTACAGCATTAAGGTAATAATATTTTGATGACCTTTTTTCTTTGTTAATCTTTAGTAACAAAAGAAGAAAAAAAAAACTCGTCTTGGACGTGTTTTTTCATAGCAAAGTGAAATTCAACTGGACAAGAATCTTTTCTTCCCCGTTGAAAAAGTGGTCATAAACTTATCTCTAATTCCGACAAGAAGGAATTTGAATAAGCAAATACGCTCTGAACTCTGGCAAGGTTTCGGAGAATGATTGCTAAGAGAATTAAAACATCTGATGGAACGCAGGTAAAACGAAGTTCCACATCGTCTCTCACCTAAAAGTAAACCAAAGATGATGCACAGAGCATTGAGATCAAGTCAACATCACCACTGACTTTAAAGATGAGGATTTTCAAGGAAGTTGAAAGCGTCGCTCCGATTCACTTGGGATATTCACCTTTTAATAAAACTAATGGCGATAATGATGGCCTTTTCACAAGCAGAGCTGGCTTCTCAATCTTTCAGTAAGAAAAAGAGATAAGTCCGAAGAGTCTGCTCATATGCTATGGCAACCGCTTGTTTGAACAATCTGTTTGAAATTCCATCGGCTGCAAATGATGCAGAGAGAAAGTTTCAGCTTTGCCAGCAGTGATCGAAGCTTAGTCCTCCTGATGCAGCGCGTGCATGTTACGCCGCTCTCTTTTGATTTTTAGGCGATAAGTGACGAGATTAAAGCGATGCATTATGGGCAAGAGGATTCCGCGTGAAAGAGGAGCACGCTATATCACAGAGCGATTCGATCGAAAGAGTCGACGACCGGGAAAGTGTGGGAGGAGATCGTGGGATTAATCTCGAGAGTGGACTCGGTGCATCGGAAGCGCGAGAGAATGAGTTGCCAAACTTTTCAGATTCAAATCCTACTTTGACTAGCAGAAGATGATTTCCTCTTCGATCAGATTTCTCATATTCAGAAGAGGACGCGGTGAGCGTTTGCTGGGAGTCAACTTGGTGAAAGAGGGAAGAGACGAGGTGCATTGTGGGTATCACAATGGATGTTAGTCTGTTATGCAGTTCGAAATTTATAATGAGAGCGATGTTGCGAAGAAAAGAAAATGCTTCGTTCATAAGCTTCGCTGTGATTCGGTATGTTTTGTTTTTGTTCCAAGACTTAACGTCCCATCGAAGAGAATCCATCGGTGTCCTTTTCTCACCGAGAGCAGGGTGGGGGGGGGGGGAAGATTTAAAGAGAGATAAACATCAAGGCAGGCAAAGCTGACACTAGGAACATCTGATTACAGGTCTGATGTGCTGGTGATTGAGCAACCATTGTGGAGAGTATGCAAAAGAGTTGTGTGCTTCTTATTATTATTCTAAACACCGCTAGAAAGACCAATCGCTTCTCACATACAGAGAATGTTACCTTTTACAACTTTCTACCTTGTCCATTTAATTGCAGAAATTGGGAAATAAATAAATAAGACATTCAGAAAATGCAAATAGTATTATTTCATTAGTGCTTCTTCAACCAAAAAAAAAACGATTTTTCTCAAAACGAAAGAATTTGAGATTTTCCAACCTCCTGGGTTAAGACCCAGGAGGTTGGAAAATCTCAAATTCTTTTGTTGGCAAACTTCTTTTCTGGCAAACTTCGTGTCACGTGACACGAAGTTTGCGTGACCCTAATTTCTAAAATAATCGTTGCCAGATATTTTTTTCTGAATTCTGTAATCACCCATAGTGTTCGGATATTTTTTTTTGAGCGACTGTACCTCTCCAAACATTTATCTTTTAAAAGAAAAAAAGAGTTGAAAGTCCACAGACGGACAGACGACAAAGGGAAAAGAATTGATTGTTTTTTTTTAAAGAAAACTAGTTAAGAATTAAACTATATAATAATTTTTTCCTGTCTTTGGCAGTGAAACTTGTACCCATTGTGCATTAGGCCAAGGAGCTATCAATTACATTCAAATAAAGTCTTGAACACAGAGAAACTGTTTTGGTTATGTTGATAGCATCCAGAATTATAGATTAGCGAATGATTATTAACAGTGAGACAAATAACTCAAGGGCGTAGCGTAGGATAAGGCGGATGGACGACCTCATCAGAATTTATCTGCAATGGTCCAGAGCAACAGCTATTACTCTGCATAGACGGAATTGGAGAATCAATTTACACAATCTGGTTGGAATTCCAGAGCCCGTGGCAGATCGAAGATTATGTATGGGCCGTGACATTATGAGTTGAGTCCCGAGTTAACACGGAATTCATCAGCTATTCCAACATACTAGAGTGAAATGAATAAGACGCTTTGCTAAGCTATTCTGCATGTCGAGCTCTATTATATATGTCTGCTGCAGCAGGTGAATGAAAATCGGGGAAATAATTAACAATTTATTCGTCTCCTTCACTCCAGTCTTAGAAGAGGGGAGAGTTGGGGAGGGAGAGAGGGAGTAAAATCTAACGGATAGCGATGGAATTTTCATCTGAATTAATTCCTTGGTTTCACTGTGTCCACTCTGCTCGACTGAATAAGAACACCAACGATTCCGTTGACTTACCCAGGCTCTCCTCCGGCTTCCATGTTGTTAGCTAGTGTGACGTCACTGCTCCATACGTCATACTGCCACCTCCTGAGACCCAGGACTCCGCAGAGCACTCTTCCGGTGTGGATGCCCACGCGCATGTTCAGGTTGACATCGGTGGCCTCGACCACAGAGCTAGAGGATATATCAAATCACCAAAAATCAGCAGGGGAATACGGAAAGGAAAATGTTGTTGAGGATAACGACATTAAAAAATGAAACGATGTGAATATTTCAAATAATTTAATAAATGTGATCATAAATAATTTTAATAAAAAATTAAGCAATGTGAAACGATGTAACAGAAAACAAATTTCTTCCATAACCTGGTGAAACTCTTTGGTGATATCTGGGAGAAAATTTCATAGAGATTCTTCACTGGCTATCAGGGACACAGGAGCTAACTTACTGGACATTACTGCTGTACAGTAGGGGTTCTCAACGTGGGGTAGGCGGTAACTTTTTTGGGGGTACGCCGTGAGAGCTTAAAAGTCGCTTGATCTAGTGACAAAGTAAAAATAACCATTGTTATAATATAACTATAGTTTATCTATCTATACAAGGGGTACGCCAGTTCCATACACATTCCCAGGGGGTACGTGAAGCAAAAAGGTTGAGAACCACTGCAGTAGAGACCTTATACAGAATCTTGTTTCATTTAGTGCAAACCGTTTTCCAACATGAATTTCACTGTAATGAAAAGAATCCTACGAAGTTGACGTCTCATATTATTGCAGTTGAGTTTATATATTATTGTAGGAACTTTCCACTTCAGCATATTGTCCATCGTAGGCTAAACTTTTGGTGTGGACATTTCCTGCAATGATATCTAAGTTCGTTCTGTATATGAAGTATGCGCTTCCAGCTATTTTTTATTACATTATAATTCTTTGGGAATAGGGGATTGCAATTAATAAAACATAATATGCATTAAGGGTTGGGTTGTTTTACCTCTGAGCGGCACTGTTTTGCACACCATGGGCTAAATGGCCAGGTCACAAGGACCCCTAAGGCTCAGAGAAGTTTGGGGGAGGGGACCCACTGGAACAGCTGTTGGGAGACAGATGGTAGCCCCCCGTCAAGGCCATCCAGCGTGTTCTTTAACGTGCACAGGGTATGGCTCTCCCGCACACGGGGCCACGGCTTAACGTCCCATCCGACGGATGGCGGCCTTTCCAAGGCCATCGGTGTCCCCTACTGACCGTGGGCAGGGCGTGGAATTTTGCGGAGATAAATCTCAACGCTGACCCAGCTGGGACTCGAACCTGGGAACTACAGATTACGAGCCTGGCGTGCTACCGACTGAGCCACCCCCGCCCTATGCATTAAGGCGTAATGAAAAAAGTTAATTGAAATCTTGCCAATATATGGACAGTTTCTAATTCATAAAATCTTCCGCTTTGACAGGCACTGAAGTAGTGACGAATCAAGAAAAAAACTCCCTTTCCTAAAATTCGTTACGAAAAGATCGTTACCTGATAAAATTGTAAATCTCTTTTAAAGAGTCTTACTGTATTTAACCCCGATTAGCCTTTAAGTGCAAAAGCATTTAGCGCTGGCTGAAAAAAAAATCGCGAAAAGTGAAAAATTCCCACACAGGGAATTTATAACTTGGTTAGAAGAGCACTTTCTCCTGAAACAAAAGTAGGAAACTGTTCCAACTCACGCGATGGCGTCGATCATGTCGAGCCCCATCTCCACGGTGCAGTGGGCGTGGTCCCGGCGAGCGTCCGCCAGACCGCTGACGCAATAGTAGCAATCTCCCAGAATCTTAATCCTCTGGCAGTGGTTGTCCTGGAAACGAGAAGAAAAATAATAAATTGCTATAACAATATCTCTTTCAAAAAATTACATTGGGTCAAGGTGCATTTCGTTATTAGAACTTATGGGAATTAAATTACCTTAAATAATGGCGTAATAGTCTCGCTTTTCAGTTTTGTAGACTGTTAAAAGCATTTTATGTGAGGATGACTATTATGTATAGTTTTTTTATTCGTGTGGAAGAATAGGTTGGAAATAGAGCTTACCTTTATCGTACTTAAAATCAGCTAGATGGAAATAGTATTGGTATTGACTTCCGAGGCAAGCAGCTGCTTGAGGGGATATTTATTATTTATTTATATTTTAGGATAATAATTCTAATCGGTTATATTGAAACGGATTTCACTTGTAAATGCAAAACAGCACACTTACAGCTATAGACTACAATTGCAATATATTGTAGAATATTTCAACTTTCTTTTTTCTTTTAACAATCTTTACAAATACGGAAACTTTTTAAAATATTTTTTGTACAATCGGTTGAAATTTAAGATTCCTGATGAGAAAAAAAATACAAGGCTGCAATCCAACAATTATTTCCAGCTTTCAAAAAATTTCAAACCTGTTATGGAGAATGTACAAGAGTATAAAGACTTACACGTTTAACCAATTATCGAAGTAAAATTATTCTATTAAAAAATTATAAAGAAGGATTCGATATTTTCTTGGAAACAATCAAATCAATACTAAGAATTGAACCACTACGTGGAGTTCACACTGAAATCTCACAATTGATACATTTCATTATTCGAAGACATTTTTTTTTAAACTTGATTTATTTTCACGGTAATACTTTTATTCTTTTCTCTTGCAGATGCTTTGCGGTCACTTGTTTGAATTATATTTGTGTAATTGGCATTAAATTCCTTTGGGGGATTGGCACCATTGTAGGCGAATAATGATTCACGAACCTTCTTCACTTACTCAATGGATTATTTCTCAACGTTCAGATTATTTATAAAAACTTTTAAGTAAGCATAAAAATGCGGTATTGCCCCAGAACTTCACACTATTTTAATTACTTTCATACTTGCTACAGCCCGCCAAAAGATTGAGGCGAAATGAATTTCTGCTCCTGCCGATTCCTTCATTGAAAATTTCTTTTTTCATAATTTGTAGCTGAGAAGGCGAAGGCATTCGAGGTTGTACATACACTGGCCACTGAATTAGAAACCTTTATTCAATACCGAGTTGGACCTCCTTTAGCCAGAATTACAGCACGTATGCGGTTTGGCATAGATTCCACAAGGTGTTGGAGTGCCTTTACATTTCCAGCATACCAGGCGTTCATCAGACAGTCCTTTAACTGGCTCAGATTTGACGGAAGAGGACTTTGCTCCCGGATCTCTTTTTCTAACATGTCTCATACATTCTCAATGTAGTTCAGATCCGGGCTTTGTGGTGGTCAGGGAAGATGGTGAAAGTCGCTGTCATGCTCGCTGAACCACTGCTTGTGCAATGGATAGTAGCATTGTCGTCCATGAAACAGGCGTCACCTACTGGATGAAAAGTCAACATTGCAGGATGGACTTGATCGGCAACAATGTTCAGATATTCCTTGGAGGACACCCGACCTTCCAACGATATCAGAGGACCCGTTTCGTACCAACAAAACGTGCCTCACACCATGACACCACCTCCAGAACTTTGAGTTGTGTTTACAACGCAAGCTCTTTCCATTGCTTCATGGGGCTCTCACCAAACTCTCTATCTACCGTCGGTACAGAACAAGGTGTACCGTGACTCGTCAGACCACATGACTTTTTCCAGTGTCCAGTCACGGTGTTCCTGACACCACCAGTGTGGACGAACTTTCCGGTTCTTCGCAGAAATCAGTGGTTTCCATGTAGGCATGCAATTGCTAATAACGATCCTCTTCAATTCTCTGCGCATAGTTCGCTGAGATATAGCGTGGGAACAGCCTTCATTGAATGCTTCGATCAATTGCTGCACAGAGGAAGTCCTGTTTCTCCGTACAAGCCTTCTCAGACGACGGCGATCTCGTTCCTGACAGATTATCATTGTGCCACACCTACACTTCTTACACAAGCAATGTGGGTTATTTTTCCACTGATTAAAAACCCGAGATATCTCACCCTTTGAGAAACCAACCAATCAGCTCTGCTGTTTATAAAATCGTCGCTCCAGCCAGACGGGCACCCACATAAGCCCTTTATCGAACCCCGAAAGATCCTTTGTTTTCCCCATTGTGATCAACACTACTGACAATTACTGACGTGCAGCAGTCTTAAATAGTTGCCTAGATCACGGGGTGATGCACATAACCACGTATTTTGCATATACGCTGCTGGGCAAGTGACGTTTACGTACATCTGCATAAAGGTTTCTAATTCAGTGGCCGGTGTGTGTATAATTATTGAGCTCACTTGCTAAGAGATTTTCTCTGTGGCCCTTCCCTCTGTCCTTGGTGATAAAGAGGACATCAATATGAGCGGTGGTCTTGATCAATACCACAGATGTACAAATCACACGATCACAAGTCAAGACATAAACTGTGACCACATAAAATACGACCACAAATCAAGAGCACATAAAATACGACCAAAACCCAAGACCACCAATACAGACGGTGGTCTTGATCAAGACCACCTATATACAAATCACACGACCATAATCAAGACCACATCAAATACGACCAAAAATCGAGACCCACTATACTCCACTACCGTAAAGAAGAGTGACTTCTGCTGATGAGTTTTATTCTGCCTAATGGATCTCTTCCCTTATCCATCTCCGAGCCCTTGTGGTCATTGTGACCTGCTCATTTACCCCTTGTATGTGCGAAAGTGTCGTTCTGAGGTAAAACAATCCAAGCTGATAACACCAGCATATTGTTGAGGTAGCTCGTTCTTTCATTGGATTTTAATTTTCGGTTCAGAACTTTTGTATTTCGAAATATTTAAATGACTAACTTTCTAATCATTTGTTTCTGCAAATTTAAAAACATTTTGCTTCAGCTCAGAATTCAATTTTAAAGTATTTGTTATTCTGAAATATTTTTGATTTCTTCAATGAAACCTTAGGTTAAAAATACCCGAGTGACTTTATCGACACCAGGAATAGAAATTAGCAGTGGCCATGATGAATCACGGAACTGGCAACCTCGATGGCGATGACATCATTGCACCAAATCCGTTGAATGGAGTTCTTATCTCAACTCTGAACGAAGAGGAACACGGAAGAGGAGGAAACAGAACTCCGAATAATCGAAATGGAGGCTGAGGCGGTGACGTAATCTTGATAAAATGGTTTGCGTCTGGAAGACAGGTAGCTGGCCTATAAAAACAGTGTTTTTCTACTTTTTTTTGATTGAGGAACCTCTTTAACAGGTTGCAACATCATCATCAGGAATCTCTATCATCTCTTCTCTTACATGAACTACACTCAAGCTCTGATTTCTTTTGAGACAGCGGAAATGGGATCTTAATTGCGATTCCCACTCTTCCAAATTGGCCTCCAAATAATTAAATAAAAAATAGACAAGACACTGGAATATGTTTTACATAGAAGAATATGAGATTTATCTTCGCAAAACTCCCCGCCCTGCCCACGGTCAGTAGGGGACACCGATGGGCTTGGAAAGGCCGCCGTCCATCGGATGGGACGTTATTCGTGGCAACGTGTGCGGGAGAGCCCATACCCTGTACACGTTAAAGAACACGCTGAATGGCCTTGATGGGAGGCTACCATCTGTCTCCCAACAGCTTTTCCAGTGGGTCCCCTCCTCCAACCTTCTCTGAGCCTTCAGGTCCTTGTGACCTGGCCATTTAGTTCACGGTGTGCAAAAAAAAGTGCCGCTCAGAGGTAAAACAACCCAACCCTGAGTTACAAGGATTGGGAAGTGGAGTCTCTGAGCAGGCTTTCGGTCTCAGGATATTTTTTAGCTCAACATTCAACTGTGAAAAATATAGTTTTTTTTTAATGATTTTCAGTCAAAACTAGTAACGGATCAGGTTAGCAGACAATAGGTTGAAAGCATTGTTCCAATCGACTGAAAAGCTCTAAAAACGCGAAATTTGAATAAGTTAATCGAAAAGACGCAAACTCGAAAGTTACATTTACAATGCCAGATCTTTTAAAAATAATTCTTTTCGATAATTTTATTGTTCATACTTGATAATACTTCTTTTCACCATTGTCTCTCGACCCATTAAGTGTTAAAATTTGTACTCCCAAAATTGGCTGTTAGCCATTTATTATTCTGCTGTTTGGCTCTTGACTCAAGAAAGTTTTCCGATCCCTGGCTCAGTCGGTAGCGAACCAGGCTTGTATCAGCAGTTCTGAGGTTCGAGTCCTGCCTGCGCTAGAGTTGAGATTGATTTCCGATAATCTCCCTCCTGCCTTGCAAAGAAGCCATCTGACGGATGGGACGTTAAGCAGTGGCCAGTGTGCGACGGAGCCATTCCCTGTACAGGTTAAAACATACTGGACGACCTTGATGGGAAGTTTCCATCTGTCTCCCAACAGCAATCCAATCTGTTCCTTTCTCCTAACCTCTTCCTGAGCCCTTAGGGTCTTTGTGACCTGGCCATTTAACCCATTGCTCGTTAAAAAAGGTGGCGTTCAGAGGTAAAACAACCCAACGTGAGTTCCAGCAATTTCCCCATCTCGCTTCCAACAGAGCCAGCTGTCGGAATTCTGCCAGAAGAGGAAAGGTACTCTTGGCATCAGGTGGATGGCCCCCAGAGGGCGTCTTATTTCCATCCCTGAAATGCCTGAGGGTTGACAGGAGCCAGACCGAAGAGCACGGAGAGCGAGTGAGATCATCATTTTATTTAGCGTGTCGCTTGACTCTCCCAGTCCGTGATGTAGGGGAAAGACGAGGGCATCTCCGCATCATTGGATGCCTTAATGCTGGCCAGTGGATTTGGGGAGAAGGAGAGGGATGCTGAGAGGAAAGGATACACTGGAGGATGCTTGCGAATGTTGAAGGACGGGAATCAGGAAATTCAACTATTTTAAAATTCAATTTTTGGAAACGGATTTTCTTTTTCATTTTTGGTTTTATAGGAAGTGCATTTTTCAATGGGTAGAATCAAAATAGATTTTAATGTGAAAATTTAAAAGTACAATTAAAAAAATTATATCTTCGGCTTGATTTTATTTTCGCAGTTTGTTATAAGCATATTTGTAAAGTTAACTGCAGTCTGCAGTTTTGTTGCAGTGCTAGTACATGGCCCAATTACGGCTGCCCATTTTTTTTAAAAGATTTATATAATCTATTTGCATGAATTTGCTGTTATGCTACTTACTTTGAGACACAAAACCAGCTTCTGTTTAGTGCTGTTTGATACTTTATGCTAAAAGATGGAAGATATTAACACGAATGAGGCAAAATATGAAAGGACACTGCACGGACGCAGCGGATTGGGTGGCAAGGTGGCACAGACCCCTAGAGTGCCCGCAACCCAAATAGGAGCTTAAAGACCTAAATGATTGGCCACAATGGCAAACAAGCAAAGATTCCCTTTCAAGCTTCATTTCAAAGTTTTTCTCTCGTCGAGCTGACTGTTTTCTTTACGTACAGTCGCTCAAAAAAATATCCGAACACTATGGTTGATTACAGAATTCAGAAAAAATATCTGGCACCGTTTTTTTTAGAAATTAGTGATCTGGCAACCTTCGTGTCACGTGATTACAGAATTCAGGAAAAATATCTGGAGCGTATACAGCAACTGTACACGCTCCAGTTACCGTTCACAGTAAACTGGAGCGTGTGCAGTTACAGCACACGCTCCAGTTTGCTGTGCAGTTACTGCACACGCTCCAATTTGCTGTGCAGTAACTGCACACGCTCCAGTTTGCTGTGCAGTAACTGCACACGCTCCAGTTTGCTGTGAACGGTAACTGGAGCGTGTACAGTTGCTGTACACGCTCCAGATATTTTTCCTGAATTCTGTAATCACGTGACACGAAAGTTGCCAGATCACTAATTTCTAAAAAAATCGTTGCCATATATTTTTTCTGAATTCTGTAATCAACCATAGTGTTCGGATATTTTTTTGAGCGACTGTACACGATCTGTGAATTTATTTCAGTAATTAAATTTCAACTTTCGCTGGAAATTTCGGATAACTGAAAATTCTGATACGCAAGAGACTTTCTCCTTCAACTCTTTTTCGAGCCTTATCCCATTAGGATCTTTGATGGGAGGCGAAGTGTCGCTAATGTTCACAAACTGTCATCGTTTTTCAAAACGTAAAAAACATCCTTTTAGTTTTATAAGCAATGCCGAACGACGAAACCATTCCAAAAAGAATTAAAAAAAAAGTGCTGCTGATCAAAGGAAAGAGAAATGTTTTTTTTTTCTAACAGGTACTTTGACATCACACTCCGTCACGTGTTTCTTTTTTTTTCTTCTGTTGGTCACCCTGTGAGTAATAAAGAGCAACGAAGTCGCTCTCGGTCCTTTCTCGCGGGAGAGAAAGATCGAGACTCCGCCTTTGCTAAAGCGTCTTTTGTCGATGGAACTATTTCTGATAAAGGGTGGGATGGCTTTCAACACGGCCACTCTTTGCAGCGCCGCGCACCAATATCGCCACCACCACCAACAAGCCTTTTCGCCTAAACTGGGCGGCTAAACAGCCATTGAAAGCTTCGGCTTTCCTTTTCTTTCTGTTTTCATTATTTTTTTTCTCTCTCGAGTCGTCCATTCCTTTCGTCAGTAGCAAGACCTTCCTCCCCCCCTCTCCCCAAGAGAATCCCCTTTTCATGAAAGTCTTCGTACACAGAAGGCGCCTCACTCGTCGCCATTGTCACCCGCCGGCAATATTCAGAGTGAAGGGAAGATTAGTCGAACATTGGTTGATGCAGAGAAGCCGACAGACGGTGATGCCTGTGGGAAAAGATTTCAAAAGGAGAGATCGGAGCTCTAAAACGCATCACAAACAGGTTGAAAGGCGTGTGCTAATGGAAACACACCCTGAGGGGAGATACGGCTATGTTCATAAAACCATATTTTAGTCCTTCAATCAGAATGGACTTATCTAGGGAATAAAAATTCAACAAATAATTCTAGACTGAGGAGAAGAAAAAAAGAGAAAAAATCCTTTGCCTGAAGGGCATGACGCATTTTGAAACGTCTTTAAGAAACGAGAGAAAAAAAAAACCGAGTAATTACTGACAGTTTTGAAGTTAATTTTGAGACGCTTTGATAGATGATTTTATGTACATTATTAAAAAAGTTTTCAATGTTTTTGTCTTTGAGTTTTCTTAAATAAATTGATAGGAGGATTGGAGAGACAATGGATGGAAAGAGTTGAATCGATAGGAGGATTGGAGAGACAATGGATGGAAAGAGTTGAATCGATAGGAGGATTGGAGAGACAATGGATGGAAAGAGTTGAATCGATAGGAGGATTGGAGAGACAATGGATGGAAAGAGTTGAATCGATAGGAGGATTGGAGAGACAATGGATGGAAAGAGTTGAATCGATAGGAGGATTGGAGAGACAATGGATGGAAAGAGTTGAATCGATAGGAGGATTGGAGAGACAATGGATGGAAAGAGTTGAATCGATAGGAGGATTGGAGAGACAATGGATGGAAAGAGTTGAATCGATAGGAGGATTGGAGAGACAATGGATGGAAAGAGTTGAATCGATAGGAGGATTGGAGAGACAATGGATGGAAAGAGTTGAATCGATAGGAGGATTGGAGAGACAATGGATGGAAAGAGTTGAATCGATAGGAGGATTGGAGAGACAATGGATGGAAAGAGTTGAATCGATAGGAGGATTGGAGAGACAATGGATGGAAAGAGTTGAATCGATAGGAGGATTGGAGAGACAATGGATGGAAAGAGTTGAATCGATAGGAGGATTGGAGAGACAATGGATGGAAAGAGTTGAATCGATAGGAGGATTGGAGAGACAATGGATGGAAAGAGTTGAATCGATAGGAGGATTGGAGAGACAATGGATGGAAAGAGTTGTTAACCTAAAGCTCTCCCAGAGACAGGATCTCAGTTTCGCTGTGTATTAATATTAATACACTGGAAAAATAAAATTTCTCATCTGGTGAATATGGGATGTTCAATTTTAATAAGAATGAAGTTTTTATTTTCTGCCTTTAGTGCCTTCTAACGGTAGAAATTCGAACTAATAGATGACTGGGAAAACGGAAATAGTAATTATTTGCTAGTATCTATACAAAGCAAAATTTATTTTTCTTTATCTCTGAAAACCAAAAAAAGTTAAGTTTTTCCCAAGGCCCCTGGTAGTAAGGTGGCAAACCATTGCTACGAATGTAAATCTTTCGATTATCATCCTTGACCACCAAAAATTCAGATTTATACCATAAATAAGTCGTTGCCAATAGTGTTTAAAGGTTTTGCATTTTTCGACTCTTTTTCGTCATTGAAGGTCGTTATTAAATGTATTTGAAGATCGGGAAAATGAGGATCTTAATATTTCATCAATGCCTATCCAGCCCGAAGAGAATTTTTAAATTAGCGCAAAAAATCAAAACGTTTCAATGTCTACAGGCAGATGATAAAGTTAAAACATTACTTCAGTAGTAAAGAATCACAGGATGTGTCCTGTAGACACGGAACTCATGAATTAATAAGCCGATAATGGTGTAGTGGTTAGCATAACTGGCATGTTGACGTGGATTGAGACGTGGATTCGAATTCCACTCACGGAAAAAAAACATTTCTTTTCAGCTTATCATTTCGTGAAAACATTAGTTTGGTTTTGGAAAAAAAGCTGAAAATATAATATATAAACTACCCCTCAAGCAGCAGCTTGCCACAGAGATATGAGGAAGTTACCTATATAATATGAAGCAGAAAAAATCTGCGAGGAAAATCAACTCTGAGGAAATTTGAGGCTGAGGAGGAGGGGGGGGGGCAGGCTTTTTATTGCGTCAACAACCTTATCTTTCCTTTGTGCTTACTTTGAGATTTTTCCCGCCAGTCCTTGCTTTGGTGTATATGGGTAAGGGGACATCGATAGGCTTGGATAAAAAAGGGACGTTAAGCCTTGCCACCGTACACATCTTGTGCATGTTAAAAAGAACAGGCTAGATGGCTTTGACGGAAGACTTTCACAATGTGTTCTAACCGTTGCCCATTAGGTCCCTTTTCGTTACACAGCTTTGAGGTCATTGTGATTTGACTATTTATTTTATTGTGTGCATAAAAAGTATCATTCTAAGGTAAAACAATCAAACTTTTCAGTTGACTGTTTCATAATCTTTGGGGTCATTGTGACCTGGTCATTTTAGCCCATTGTATGCGCAAATGTTGAGCTTAACCATTGGGGTCCTTGTGACCTGGCCATTTTAGCCCATTTTATGTGCAAACGTTGAGCTTAATCCTTGGGGTTTTTGTGACGTGGTCATTTTAGCCCATTGTATGCTCGAACGTTTTGCTTAATCTTTGGGGTCTTTGTGACCTGGCCATTTTAGCCCATTGTATGCGCAAACGTTGAACTTAGAGATAAAACAACAACAACTATAACCGTTGAAAGTTGTAATTTTTGTCACGAAAGGAAATTTTTAACTGAAAAATATTGTTGTGTTCTCTTCTTGGTAAAAAAAAATCGCTTCTTTTATTTTGCTTTTTAGCTCTTCTCTCTCTCCCTGATCAAAATGCTGCAGGCTTCCCTGTCAATTTGGCTTCTTGAGTCACAGTTCCGGGACACCTGATCTGTAATAGCTGAGAAATATCAAGGAAGGATTTTAAACCTCTCGTGCTTCCGGATTAACTTCTTCTGATTTATGGATTTTCTTTTCTGACCGTCTCAGTCGACCGTTGCCACGTGCCAGACTTTCCTTTAACTCTTGTGGTTCATCGAAATAAGTGCAACGAGATAGCTCCACTTGGAAGACGGTGAAGAATATCGAGAGAGAAAATGAAGATGAAGAGTTGATTCTCACAACAACAGCTAAAATTAGGCGATAGATCCCGCTTTAGGCTGCGGCGGTGTCATCTGGTGACTCTGGATATTGACTCTTACTGCGATAAGCCTTAACTGGCCGCCAGTAAATCACTCGCGAGAGAATGCGTTCCTGAAAGAGGAGGAGGATTCTTTCTCAGTGAAGGCAACATCCATGTACGATGGAGTAACCACGTGTAGTGGACGGGAGCGATGCCTTTAAAGCAATCACATGTCCACAACGCTTTGACACGTGATGCTAATTCCTCCTCATTGATCATCTCATATTTATATGCAAAGGTTTGTTTTAAAGTATCTTAGCAAAGTGAATAATCAAAAATAGTGGATAGTTTTCCAAAACAATTTTTTTGCACTTTTGTGTTGTTGGGTTGGGTTGTTTTACCTCTGAGCGGCACTTTTTTGCACACCAGGGGCTAAATGGCCAGGTCACATGGACCCCGAAGGCTCAGAGAAGGTTGGGGGAGGGGACTACACTGGAACAGCTGTTGGGAGACAGATGGTAGCCTCCCGTCAAGGCCATCCAGCGTGTTCTTTAACGTGCAAAGGGTATGGCTCTCCCACACACGGGGCCACGGCTTAACGTCCCATCCGACGGACGGCGGCCTTTCCAAGCCCATCGGTATCCCCTACTGACCGTGGGCAGGGCGGGGAATTTTGCGGAGATAAATCTCAACGCTGACCCAGCTGGGACTCGAACCTGGGAACTGCAGATTACGAGCCTGGCGCGCTACCGACTGAGCCACCCCCGCCCCTGCACTTTTGTGATTATCATGCAAATAACAAAGGAAAAAAATAAAACAAATTAAAATAATTCATGAAACCGAAATTCGGAAACTTTTAGCGGCCTCTAACGATGGAAATTCAAACTAGTGGAATATTCGAACTATGTGAACAGTAAGATTTTATTGGTATTTGAGCAATAGAGAAAAAATAAATCTCTTACAATAAAAGAAATCGTATTTTTTTCCACCTCCCTGGGGGTTCTCTTCTTGGTAAAAAAAAATCGCTTCTTTTTTTTGTTTTATATAGTTTTATTCCTATTACTCACTCGTTGTTTCATATTTCTTTCTACCAGAATATTGTTTCAAAATTTTGCCTTTTAACGTTAGGTTTTAACGTTTAATTTTGCCTTTTAACGTTCATTAATCTGGGATTTCGGAAGGATATCGCTCCGAAATCACCCTCACTTCAAATTACCTCTGGATACATCCCTGGCGGTAACCACGCACTTAATTGTACTACACGTACGAGGTACAGTCGCTCAAAAAAGTATCCGAACGCTAATGGTTGATTACAGAATTCAAAAAAATATCTGGCAACGATTTTTTTTAGAAATTAATGATCTGGCAATCTTCGTGTCATGTGACACGAAAGGTTGCCAGATCACTAATTTCTAAAAAAATCGTTGCCAGATATTTTTTCTGAATTCTGTAATCAACCGTAGTGTTCGGATACTTTTTTGAACGGCTGTAGGTGGTCATATTATTTTGATACTAGATCGTGTGGGCTCACTCACGGAAATATTGAGCGTGTGCAGTTACCGTTCACAGCAAACTGGAGCGTGTGCAGTAACTGCACACACTCCAGTTTGCTGTGAACGGTAACTGGAGCGTGTACAGTTGCTGTACACGCTCCAGATATTTTTCCTGAATTCTGTAATCACGTGACAGGAAGGTTGCCAGATCACTATTTTCTAAAATAAATCGTTGCCAGATATTTTTTCTGAATTCTGTCATCAACCATAGTATTCGGATATTTTTTTGAGCGACTGTACTAAAAGTCTTATAAAAGGCAAATAAAAACCTGAAGAATTTCTACATGTTTAACATCAATGATAATTTTTTTCAGGATGCAACTCACGAGCAACAGAACTGCTAGGGCAGCCTACCAACAAATAAAGGTTTGACTATGTACGTATGGAAACTTTTACAGATTTTTATTCTTATATGATTTATATTTTAATTGTATAAGAGTAATGATGTAGACTAGTGGTTCTCAACCTTTCATGCTTCACGTACCCCCTGGAAATGTGTATGTAATTGGCGTACCCTTTGTATAGATAGATAAAACTATAGTTATAGTAAAATAATGCCAACTTAGCGACTTTGTTACTAGATTAGCGAGCCTTGAGCTCTGACGGCGTACCCCAAAAATTTTACTGCGCACCCCACGTTGAGAACCCCTGATGTAGGGTATAAATAAATGAAAAAATAAACACCCCCTCAAGCAGCTGCTTGCCACAGAGGTCTGACAGGAGCCTGTCAGTTTATATGCCAAAGTAGAAGATCTGAGAGGATGGCAGGACCTCAGCAGAAAAACAACACATACAACCATGCCTTATCCGGGGCTCGAACCCAGGTAATTGTGGAAATTAATCTAGATAAACTGTGATTTAAATGTGAATGAATACAATGAGCATTCTCATCTATGTCCTTTTCAGCGATCTCACTATTTATGTGAAAATGCGTTTGCAAAACAGTTTGATTATTTTTAAAAATGCTTTCAGCGATTGGCAAATATGGCACTGAAATAGATTTTAACACATAGAGCGCTAGACCGCATCCGTCACGTAATACCTCCTAACAAAAGCAAAAGTAAAAATTAATTTCTTGTTGTCGCAAGACCATTCTTGTAGCAGACTACATTACTTTACCAGCCTACTGTAAAACTTGCAATGAAACTTTTACACGCGAAAAAAATTATGAAAGGGAAGAAAAAAAAAAAGTGCCAATCAATCCTCATTAGAATCCAATGAAATTTAAGGGATGAGCATTTAGAAAAAGCGGTAACTTGAAATTACTCTTTCCCGCCACCAAATCGACACCACCTGAAACTTTCGCGATCGGATGCTGGCTGTCCTTCCGGTGATTATCGATGCATGCACATCACCACGGAGGGACAACTGCCACCCTCCCCACACGAGAAGAGAGTGTGGATGCATGGAGTCGATCCTTACCCTTCTCATTAGGGTGACACCGCACCAATTATCGAAACTCGCAGTCCCGGGGGAGTTTCCGTTCTGCCTTCCCAGCTTCACTAATGTTATTTTTGCCAATTCCTCTTCTTCTCTGTGGCGATCAGATTCCTCTCCTTCCGATTTCCTGCCCAGCGACTGCAAAATCTCAATCTGCATCCCCGAAGCTCAAAATGGAAGTGATAAGTTTGTTAATCGATGCATGGCGACCAGAGGGAGAGCCATACCGAAAAAGATGAGCACGGGGCAATTCTTTTCGGTGGCCATGTGCTTTTTTTTCAGAATCGGTTTGCCCATCCTTCTGTGCAAATATCGCATCAACTGTTCTATGTTTTATATTGATCAGACTTAATTTCGTTCAATTACCTCTTTTCACGAATCTTTTTTTCCCTCTCCGTGCTTTGCTGTTTGTATGCCTCTCGACATGCACATTCCTTTTCCCAAAGCGTTCGTCTATCAGAAGATTTCGTCATCTGATTCGATAGATGAGAGTTTTTCTTTTTCTTTTTCGATTGATGGGGGGAGGAGAGGGGGAATTTGTTCAGTTTGTTGCATTTTGTTGATTCTTACAACCTTTGTTTTTATTCACCAATGCTATGTGCTTTGAAAGAGGTTCTAGTGGATAAATAGCTAATTGGCGACTTTTCAAAGGGGCCCGGGTTCGAGTCCTGGATATGGCATGGATGTTTCTTGTATTGTTTTACTGTTCATGTATCACCGATTTTCTCTATGGCATATTAAACTCGGACTGTTTTACCTCTGAGCGGTGCTTTTTAGGCACACGGTGGCAAAATGGCCAGGTCACAAGAACTCCGAAGTCTCAGCGAACTCTGGAGGAAGACAACTCACTGGACGGTTATTAGGAGACAGATGGAAACCTTTTGTCAAGGCCATCAGGCGTGTTCATTTCACGGGGTATGGCTCTCTCTTGCACACGGGGCCACGTCTTAACGAATAGCCATCTGAAGGAAGGCTGTAAACTGAATGACTCCTATCAGCCCTCTATGCCAGGCAATTGTTTCCACTAATTCATAGCAAAGGAAGGGGGGGGGGAGTTTTTCCTAATCAGGAAAAAAACCCGAATTGCAGTAGAATGATGTGAGTGGCAGCTGGGGAGTCTATGAGTCTGCGCAGTTGAAGCTTTAATAGTTCTCGTGATTCGTAAGTTGATCGAGAGGTCACTGAAAGGTCATTGACCTATGTTTGCTGTCGAAACTTCAACTGCAAAGTCTCACAGTCTCCACAGTTACCACTCGCGCTATGCTACTGTCGAATTGTAGTATATTTTTTAAATAAATGATGTTTTATTTTACTGTCAAGTATTTTAAACTACTTTATAAATGGTTATTAATGAGTAGGATAACATTAAATGAAGAAATCCCATTTCTCAATAGTCCTATATCGAATAATAATCTTTCGTAAACATAAAAGTTCTTTAACAAGCAAGAATTAATTGCTGAATCCAGAAGTTGAAAGAATTCTTGAAATTCCTAGAAGAGCGGTTTGAATGGTTTAGCGCAATGAACATTTTAAAACTATTTGGAGTATCTGTATCAGCAACGGAGACGGTCGAGTCCCAGCTGGGTCAGCGTGCAGATTTATCTCCGCAAGAGACCTCAAGTTTTTGCATACTGTAAAACATTATCTGAAATAAAAATTATCTATCTATCTATCTAAAAAAAAATTCCCCGCCCTGCCCACGGTCAGTAGGGGACACCAATGGGCTTGGAAACACCGCCGTCCGTCGGATGGGACGTTAAGCCGTGGCCCCGTGTGCGGGAAAGCCATACCCTGTGCACGTTAAAGAACACAATGGATGGCCTTGACGGGAGGCTACCATCTGTCTCCCAACAGCTGTTCCAGTGGGTCCTCTCCCCCAACCTTCTCTGAGCCTTCGGGGTCCATGTGACCGGCCATTTAGCCCATGGTGTGCAAAAAAGTGCCGCTCAGAGGTAAAACAACCCAACGTTAAAGAACACGCTGGATGGCCTTGACGGGAGGCTACCATCTGTCTCCCAACAGCTGTTCCAGTGGGTCCCCTCCCCCAACCTTCTCTGAGCCTTCGGGGGTCCATGTGACCTGGCCATTTAGCCCATGGTGTGCAAAAAAGTGCCGCTCAGAGGTAAAACAACCCAACGTTAAAGAACACGCTGGATGGCTTTGACGGGAGGCTACCATCTGTCTCCCAACAGCTGTTCCAGTGGTTCCCCTCCCCCAACCTTCTCTGAGCCTTCGGGGTCCATGTGACCTGGCCATTTAGCCCATGGTGTGCAAAAAAGTGCCGCTCAGAGGTAAAACAACCCAACGTTAGAGAACACGCTGGATGGCCTTGACGGGAGGCTACCATCTGTCTCCCAACAGTTGTTCCAGTGCGTCCCCTCCCCCAACCTTCTCTGAGCCTTCGGGGTCCATGTGACCTGGCCATTTAGCTCATGGTGTGCAAAAAATGCCACTCAGAGGTAAAACAGCCCAACCCAACCCAACGGAGATGGTCTCATAAAAGCTGGAGCTAGTGCAGTTATGGCACACGCTTCAGTTTGACTGAAGATAATTGAAGTTGCTGCACACACTCCGGTTTCGATAATTCATTTGCTGCACACGCTCCAGTTTGCTATGAGGACCCTCCATTATTGGTAATCGTTTCGTTTAAAGACTTCAGAAATATGGAAATGTTCATGAAGACTGCTGCAATAATTTTCTTGTGGTCGTATCATTTATTTTCAAGTTGAATGAAGCTCCTTAGGGGATTTCTCTTCCAAGTCATCCTCCTCCCCCCAGTTAACTGCCTTCTCTTAGAGTCGATTGAAAGCCGGAAAAGTGGCCTCAATCTGTGCCAATGTTTCAATATTTTGAGGACGTTGCAGCTAAACACGACGACGATCTGGAAATAGGAAGTTAGTTTCCTGGTTCTTGTGATCTCACGAAAGCTTAGAAGAAAAGAAACCATGGCCTCTGTCTGCCAAGAACAGGTTCCTGCTTGGCTGGTGGGGCGGGGGTGGCTCAGTCGGTAGCGCGCCAGGCTCGTAATCTGTAGTTCCCAGGTTCGAGTCCCAGCTGGGTCAGCGTTGAGATTTATCTCCGCAAAATTCCCCGCCCTCCCCACGGTCAGTAGGGGACACCGATGGGGTTGGAAAGGCCGCCGTCCGTCGGATGGGACGTTAAGCCGTGGCCCCGTGTGCGGGAGAGCCATACCCTGTGCACGTTAAAGAACACGCTGGATGGCCTTGACGGGAGGCTACCATCTGTCTCCCAACAGCTGTTCCAGTGGGTCCCCTCCCCCAACCTTCTCTGAGCCTTCGGGGTCCATGTGACCTGGCCATTTAGCCCATGGTGTGCAAAAAAGTGCCGCTCAGAGGTAAAACAACCCAACCCAACCCTGCTTGGCTGGCAATGAAGACTCTTCCGGGTAATCATTCTCTGCAGACGAAATGCAGGGAAAGACTCACACCATAGTCAAGGAATGGGTTGGGTTGTTTGGGTTGGGTTGTTTTACCTCTGAGCGGCACTTTTTTGCACACCATGGGCTAAATGGCCAGGTCACATGGACCCCGAAGGCTCAGAGAAGGTTGGGGGAGTGGACCCATTGGAACAGCTGTTGGGAGACAGATGGTAGCCTCCCGTCAAGGCCATCCAGCGTGTTCTTTAACGTGCACAGGGTATGGCTCTCCCGCACACGGGGCCACGGCTTAACGTCCCATCCGACGGACGGTGGCCTTTCCAATCCCATCGGTGTCCCCTACTGACCGTGGGCTGGGCGGGGAATTTTTGCGGAGATAAATCTCAACGCCGACCCAGCTGGGACTCGAACCTGGAAACTGCAGATTACGAGCCTGGCGCGCTACCGACTGAGCCACCCCCGCCCAGTCAAGGAATGAGGAGGGACATGAACTCAATCACCATGAAGACAGGGAAGAAATATGAATAATGATCATGAAACCAGGGGAAAATGAAGTCTCCTACAGATCACAACCATTCAAAACCTTATGAATTTTTCGGCTTAAAAATTTCTCTAATACATCGGGATTGCTAAAACATTTCTCTAATACATCAGATCCTTTCATTCAATGTTTCGGGGGAAAAATATTTAAAGTAAGGGAAGAGGGGGAGGGTCGATGTGTCTGCTCCTCATCCCACTCTTCCCAGAGGCATCGCTTCTCTCGCACGATTAACAAGCAATAATTATCAGCCGTCACATTCCTGCAGTGCTAGAAGCGTTCACAGATAAGAGATCCATCTAGTTTCCTCTTGTGTCTCCTCCTCCCTCTCCTCTTCCCCCCCCCCCACCTTCCACATCATACTCCTTCTGTGAGGAGGATACAGTCGCACGAGTTCCATAACTTGTTGTCAGCTGAGGGACGGGAATGTGCTGGCTCGATTTATCCGATTAGAGATAAGAAAAGATAGAGAAGGAGAGGAAGAAAGAAAAAGAAGAGAGGTAAGTGCAGAAGGAAACAAAGAAGATGGAGAGTCGAATTCACCAGCTAATTGGACATTGGAGCTATAAATAACTTTTGAAACAGGAAGAGCAGCTCCTGTTCTTTTCCTTCTCCATCTTGTGCTAAATCTTCTCAGAGGTGAAGAATCAAGATAGTTTCAGCTTTTAGGATAAAGAGAACGTGGGTGGATCCTTTGGTCGCTTGCATTTTAGAATTGAAGGAAAATATTTTTAAAAAGCGATCAAACGTTTTCTGTTTAATTTATTTTACTCTTAATTATACGACTTCTTTTTATTAATATTCTTCCCTTTCTTTAAGGGAAAAAGTCCTTGGGGGGGGGGGGGACTGACTCCTTCGATAAGATTCTTGAGATTTATCTTCTCTACCCCCCATCCTGCCCTCGGTGGCAAAAGGGACACCGTCCGTCGGATGCGATGTTCAACCAGACCCCTGTACAGGAGAGACATTCCTTGTGAACGTTAAAGAACACACTGGATGGATTTAACATGAGCTTTCTATCACTCTTGTAACAGATGTTCAGTGGCCCAATCTAACACGGTTAACTGATTAAAGCTTTTTTGATATCACAAAAACATTTACCAAAGCATTACCACTCGATTGCTGGCTGCATTCATTCTTATATATGTAGAGCTATCATCATATCCCCCGTGATTCTCATATTTACAAATATCTACTTGATTCTTAATATCCTCCTGATCATTGTATTTATAAGAAGTAATATTTTCTTATAAATACAAATACTTGATATATATATATACACAGACCGTTATGGACTATACAGGAGCATTATTAGCATAATTTGCCACAGAAGATATTTGCGAAGGAGGTGTAATCTCAGAACAACGATAAACGTCATAATTTAATCTAGGATTTGAACCAGGGTCTTATTTCTTTTTAAAGCACTCTAAGCTCTAGACATGTCATTTCAATTTGTTTGTATCTCTTTAATATATACGATATTTATCATATTACAGGAGGCTTGACGTCATTATGACGACAATCCCAATTGAGACATATCAGACCACCAAAATGCTTATTCTATCTTTCGGTCGTTATCTCTGTAACTCTCTGTAGCTCAGTCATTTTTAATCCTATCGATCTGAAATATCTTAAACATAGACTTCTTTATGATCCTCACGAAACAAATATATAAATTTGGATCTCGTCACAGTAGAAGGTCATATTTTAGGACATTTTTACACAGTTGGCAGTCTGGAAAACAAAGAGAATTAAGGGATCTTATAAATGATTACAGAATATTTGATGGAGCGGGGGGGGGAGCTCAGTCGTCAACGCTCCAGGTTCGTAATCTGTAGTTCGAGTCCCACTTGGGTCAGCGTTGAGATTTATCTCCGCAAAATTCCCCGCCCTGCCCATGGTCAGTAGGGGACACCGATGGGCTTGGAAAGGACGCCGTCTGTCGGATGAGACGTTAAGCCGTGGCCCCGTGTACGGGAGAGCCACACCCTGTGCACGTTAAACAACACGCTGGATGGCCTTGACAGGAGACTACCATCTGTCTCCCAACAGCTGTTCCAGTGGGTACCCTCACCCAACTTTCTCTGAGCCTTCGGGGTCCTTGTGACCGGCCATTTAGCCCATGGTGTACAAAAAAGTGCCGCTCAGAGGTAAAACAACCCAACACGCTTCCTATTTTTTCACCTCCGTTCTGGATGTTAACATTTTCCTGGGATTCTTAGATCCGGCTTTGCATGATATTCTGTCATTAAATAGAAATCGTCACTAAAAAGCGATAATTATTCGAAAAATTACTGCAAACTTTACACTTTTCACTGTCATATAAAATAGTATATTGAGCATGTAATGATGAAAAAAAGTTTTGAAAGACTCAACTGTTCGACATTTTCCTAAAGCAAACAACAGAATGCATTAGGTGTCAGAGGATAGATTTACGTGATGTTATCTATCGATTGCACCCCAGGAACGTCATCAACATCTGAAACATCTGGAATGACATTCTCTCGAAGTGAATGTCTGCAACTCTGCTCCCGTAACCATAACGACCGCGTCAGCATCTCCAATAATGACTGCCTTGGCTCGATGCCATTCACTTGTCATGGGCGCGTGCCATCATTTTGGGCAACTTTTAGCTCATCACTCTGTGTAACATTTAGTTGGTTATGCTGTGTAACTACTAGCTGACCAAGCCACCCCGTCGCCGAGTGGTTAGCGTGCTTGGCTAACGAGCTTGGGGTCGTCCCGGGATTTTCTGCTGAGGTCCCGCCACCTCCACAGACCTTCTACTGTGGCATATAAACTGACAGATTCCAGTCAGACTTCTGTGGCAAGCAGCTGCTTGAGGGGGTATTTATTTCTTATCTGATCTTTCTGTGTAACTTTGATATAATTTAACAATTGCTACTTAGAGGTGGCAACGACGCGAATGTCATTTTAGGAAGATGTTTATGTGTCTGCGAGTGATCCCTAGAGACAGAGAAGAAGCATCACGTCATCATTAAGAAGAGAAGAAGTCTGCAACGAAGCAGCAAAATCGAGTCTGCTGATGGTTACAGTGAAACGATTCTTCACTGCTTTGGATTACCTTCTTGGAAACTAAAACTACAGTCGCTCAAAAAAGTATCCGAACGCTATGGTTGATTACAGAATTCAGAAAAAATATCTGGCAACGATTTTTTTTTAGAAATTAGTGATCTGGCAACCTTCGTGTCACGTGACACGAAGGCTGCCAGATCACTAATTTCTAAAAAAATTCGTTGCCAGAGATTTTTTCTGAATTCTGTAATCGACCATAGTGTTCGGATACTTTTATTGAGCGACTGTACGTCCTGTAGTATACCTAAGGTAACCTCGTGCAGTATTGTTAATATTCACTCATAGTTAAACTGGGCTCATAAATCTACCACGCAGACCAATAAATAAATATCCCCTCAAGCAGCTGCTTACCACAGAGGTCTGACAGGAGCCTGTCAGTTTATATGCCATAGTAGAAGGCCTGAGAGGACGGCAGGACCTCAGCAGAAAAGCAACACACACATCCATGCCTTACCCGGAGGCTCGAACCCAGGTCCCTTAGATCAGTAGCCAAGCGTGCTAACCACTCGGCCATCAATACGGTAGGTTAACTCTTTATTCCAGAATGCTAAGTTTCATCCAGTTTCGAGTGAATACTTGGCTCCGGTTAAACAACAATGAATAATAAAGATACTGACCTCAACAAATCTGTCGTCAGTCAACAAGATAGAGTCATACGGAAACCCCGCAGATATAAGATATAGCGGGGGGGGGGGGGGCGGACATACCCTTCAGAATGCTAGTAAGGGTAATGGGGGCAAAAATAATTAAACTTGTGCACGTTTCACGCGTTTTTCATGAATTTTTTCTAAAAACTTCTGAAATGATACTGAAATTGGAATCCAGTCTCTTGGCTTCCCCCCTGCTTTTTATCCGGCTCGATTGCGTCGCTTGCCGCCCTTTTAATTTTTTCTACATCCGGGCCTGCCACAGTATGTTTGATCTCCTAATAGGGTGTATGGAAATCACTGTTGGAGGAGATTAATGAGAAGATTGGGAGGGGGGGGATCTAGATCATTGAAGAGCATCAAGTGGGCAAAGTTGGTTCATTGAAGAGTGGAAGTCGATGGAGTCCGACCGTCATAATCAAGAAAAAAAAATCGGATATCAGAAGAGGATTATCGATCCTCGTGACTTCACTCCGTATCGTGCCCTCGAGATCTGATTAGGTGACGGTGGACATCTTGGTCAGCGTCGTAATGTTCAGGGGCCGTGAGTGATGTATTGAGGCACCTCGTGATAAAGATCAGACGTTGCCTCTCCAAACTTGACCTCTTATCGTCCATCAAAGCGGAGCGAGGGTGGGGGTAGGGTGGAGGGGGGGGCAGAGTGGGGATGTCATCTTCTGTAGTGGAGGATGTTTGTCTTGGCTGCAGGCGACCACTAACGATAACCACTAGGTGGCTCCGTGCTCCTCGAGCTCACGAGACGAATTTCATCCCTTCGAATGTTTTTCTTGGGCGTCGCTGGCCCACTTCGTCTCGGCGTCGTTTGTGTTCCTGTTAGAAGAAACTTGGCGCGGGAAGAAGAGGACAACGTCATTGTTCCCAGAACAGATCGAGAACAATCCGCAGCTTGCTAGGCGACAGATATTTTTTTTTATAAAGAACTCATATTAACTAGTACAATGTCAGCAAAGATTTCGCATTATCTTTTTTAAAATAGATGTTGCTTTTTTTCCCTTATACTGTTTCCGTACAGTAAATGATAACAAATTCTATTAGAACAGTTGTTGTGCTCCCAATGGCCTAAAAGGTCAGATCACAAGGACTCAGAATTTGATAGGAGAACGATACCCACCTGAAAGGTGGTGGGGGTGGCTCAGTCGGTAGCGCGCCAGGCTCGTAATCTGTAGTTCCCAGGTTCGAGTCCCAGCTGGGTCAGCGTTCAGATTTATCTCCGCAAAATTCCCCGCCCCGCCCACGGTCAGTAGGGGACACCGATGGACTTGGAAAGGCCGCCGTCCGTCGGATGGGACGTTAAGCCGTGGCCCCGTGTGTGGGAGAGCCATACCCTGTGCACGTTAAAGATCACTCTGGATGGCCTTGACGGGAGGCTACCATCTGTTTCCTAAATAGCTGTCCAGTAGGATCCCTTCCCCAACCTACTCTAATCCCTTAGGGGTCTTTATGGTCTGGCCATTTAGCACACTGTGTGCAAAAAGAGTTATCTTCAGAGGTAAATCAACCCATCCCTTTCAAATACCATCGTTGTTTCTTTTATTGACGATGTAAATAGTGAGATTTTTTTATATAAAAAGTAAACGACCTTTTATGAGCTTATCGTTAAATGTATGAACATCTCCATTAGCCTAATTTTGCAATTGCTATTCTTTTATTAGCCTGAAAACGCGTTAATTAAAAAATAACTTTTTCTGTTCTGCTTCTCGTTTTGTCATTTCCCAACGAGACATTCCGTTTCAACTATTCCAAGTCTGGATCATTATTGAAACAAACAAAGAATTGCTTTCCCACAAATCTGGAAGTTCTTTTTAATTCAATTTCGATTCATTCTCTCATTCCTTTCTCTCTTCGTCTCTTCATTTACTTGTTCATTCATTTTTTTCTCCTTCCGACCCCATTTAATCTGCCGTTTCATTACTATCGCTCTAGATATTTTTTTCTTCTTCCAGAGTTTGTTCTTTTTTTTATAACGCTTTTAGAGTTCTTACAGCGGCATCATCATAATTGTGCGCTTTTGCACCCGTGGCTCAATAATTACACCACGAACTGGATAATTACAACCTTTTTTTTTGCTTCTCATAATCCACTTCGCTGTTTCTTTCTCTTTACGTTGTCCAGTCTTGGCGAGAGAACGAGGAAACATTAAGTTTTGAAAATATGGCGTCCGTTGAATGTAATGCTAACCCGTGGTCCTCTCCGTGGTACAGTCGCTCAAAAGAAAAGTATCCGAACACTGTGCTTGATTACAGAATTCAGAAAAAATATCTGGCAACGATTTTTTTTTGGAAATTAGTGACCTGGCAACCTTCGTGTCACGTGATTACAGAATTCAGGAAAAATATCTGGAGCGTGTACAGCAACTGTACACGCTCCACTTACCGTTCACAGCAAATTAGAGCGTGTGCAGTTACTGCACACGCTCGTTTGCTGTGAACGGTAACTGCACGCGCTCGTTTGCTGTGAACGGTAACTGCACGCGCTCAATATTTCCGTGAGTGAGCCCACACGATCTAGTATCAAAATAATATGACCACCTACAGTCGCTCAAAAAAGTATCCGAACACTATGGTTGATTACAGAATTCAGAAAAAATATCTGGCAACGATTTTTTTTTAGAAATTAGTGATCTGGCAACCTTCGTGTCACGTGACACGAAGGTTGCCAGATCACTAATTCCGTAACTGTACTTCCAATAACCATTTAGCGCACTATACAGAAAGAAAGAGCCGGTTGAGAGTGAATTCAGTGTTTTTCTGTCCTAGTCTTTCTTCATCTGCAACTTCTTTTATTTTTGTCAAATTTACCTTTTCCATTCTTCGACGGGGAACTTGTCGAGCAGAGTTTGGCATAGACCCCTTAACGAGTTGGGAAAATACTACGGATTACTCTTCTTCGGAAGAAAAATTTCTCTTTGAAACTAAGACGATCGAAAGATATCTCTTCCAGGAAGTTTTTATCGAAATTTAGAAGAACTAGAATTGTTATTTACCCCTTGCAATTCGCTACAGATGGAGACGTTTCAGTTCACAATGAAAAGCATTTAATTAGCGGATTAAATGGTATTTAAAAAGAAATGTTAAAAAAGCAAATTTTAAAAGCTTTTTTAAGAAATGGAACGACGCCACTACTTACGCTTGCCAGTTGATCGAATCGTCCAAAAAGCTCGTTGAGCAGACGAACCAGTTCCTGAGCGGTGCATTGGGATGCGAGGACAGTGAATCCGACGATGTCCGCGAAGAGGATGCTGAAGAGGAAAAAATCGTCATCGTCATTGATGATTTGCTTTAAATGGATGTGAAATGAACTACTAAATAAACGTCTATGAGCTAAAGAATTCTATAGAAATACTCCTTAACTAGTTACATATTTATCCTTATGAATGATAATTTCAATAATAATAATATAAAAATATCAATGATGATGATGATTAAAAATAATCATCATAATTGATGAAGACGTTAAATGGATGTGAAATGAATTACTAAATAAACGTCTATGAGCTAAAGAATTCTATAGAAATACTCCTTAACTAGTTACATATTTATCCTTATGAATGATAATTTCAATAATAATAATATGAAAGTATCAATGATGATGATGATGATTAAAAATAATCATCATCATCATTGATGAAGACTTTAAATGGACGTGAAATGAACTACTAAATAAACGTCTATGAGCTAAAGAATTCTATAGAAATACTCCTTAACTAGTTACATATTTATCCTTATGAATGATAATTTCAATAATAATAATATGAAAGTATCAATGATGATGATGATGATTAAAAATAATCATCATCATCATTGATGAAGACTTTAAATGGACGTGAAATGAACTACTAAATAAACGTCTATGAGCTAAAGAATTCTATAGAAATACTCCTTAACTAGTTACATATTTATCCTTATGAATGATAATTTCAATAATAATAATATGAAAGTATCAATGATGATGATGATGATTAAAAATAATCATCATCATTGATGAAGACGTTAAATGGATGTGAAATGAATTACTAAATAAACGTCTATGAGCTAAAGAATTCTATAGAAATACTCCTTAACTAGTTATATATTTATCCTTATGAATGATAATTTCAATAATAATAATAATATAAAAATATCAATGATGATGATTAAAAATAATCATCATCATTGATGAAGACTTTAAATAGATGTGAAATGAACTACTAAATAAACGTCTATGAGCTAAAGAATTATGCAGAAATACTCCTTAACTAATTATATATTTATCCTTATGAATGATAATTTCAATAATAATAATATAAAAATATCAATGATGATGATGATTAAAAATAATAATCATCATTGATGAAGACTTTAAATGGATGTGAAATGAACTACTAAATAAACGTCTATGAGCTAAAGAATTTTATAGAAATACTCCTTAACTAGTTACATATTTATCTTTATGAATAATAATTTCAATAATAATAATATGAAAGCTTCAATGATGATGATGATGATGATTAAAAATAATAATCATCATCATTGATGAAGACTTTAAATGGATGTGAAATGAATTACTAAATAAACGTCTATGAGCTAAAGAATTCTATAGAAATACTCCTTAACTAGTTACATATTTATCCTTATGAATGATAATTTCAATAATAATAATATGAAAGCACTTTTCTGTCTACAATTAATTTTCAGTTTGCCGTTAATGCAGTGAAATGTGAATATAGCGAAGTCGTTCACGTGACTGAAATGTATTCGTTATACCGAAATTTGATTGCAGGGAAATGTAATAAAAAATGTTTATGATAATAACATACTACAAAATTATGGTAATAAAGAAATTTACTGTGTATTAGAATTAACTTCTTAAAAAAGTGGGTAACTAATTAAATAATCACAAAGCTAATTAACAAATTTAACAATATTAAAAACATCAAATGTAAAAATAATTTGAATTTAGCGAATGATAAAATATAATGCTTCGACTGGAGCTGCTTTGAAGGAAGGTTTCTGTGGAAGCTACTGTTACTTGTAAAAATCAATACAATACAAATTTCGTTATAATGATCGTATTTTTTTAAACCTGAACAATTTTTGATTACGTTAAACTGATAGTTTCGTTACAGTGACATTCGTTAAAATGAAACATTTCAAACGTAGATATGCTTAGCAAATTGATCGGAGACAGCATAAAATTTTCTGTTCTTAATATTTCGTTATTCAGGACTTCGTTACATCGACATTTTACTGTACAGTCGCTCAAAAAAGTATCCGAACACTATGTGTCACGTGACACAAAGGTTGCCAGATCACTAATTTCTAAAAAAAATCGTTGCCAGATATTTTTTCTGAATTCTGTAATCAGCCATAGTGTTCGGATACTTTTTTGAGCGACTGTAGGTGGTCATATTATTTTGATACTAGATCGTGTGGGCTTACTCACGGAAATATTGAGCGTGTGCAGTTACCCTTCACAGCAAACTGGAGCGTGTGCAGTAACTGCATACGCTCCAGTTTGCTGTGAACGGTAACTGGAGCGTGTACAGTTGCTGCACATGCTCCAGTTTGTTGTGAACGGTAACTGGGTACACGCTCCAGATATTTTTCCTGAATTCTGTAATCACGTGACACGAAGGTTGCCAGATCACAAATTTCTAAAAAAAATCGTTGCCAGATATTTTTTCTGAATTCTGTAATCGACCATAGTGTTCGGATATTTTGTTGAGCGACTGTACTATGGATGATGTTTTTGAATTGATTAGAATTCTTTTTGATTGGAACAAGGATCGAAAATTTTGAAGATCTCAGTAGATGTCGAGAATATTCTCAGTACGCGACCGATTGTGCAATTTTTATAAGGGATTATCTTTGTCAGAAATCTTTTCATTAAGGGCAATAATACACAGAAATTTCTATCTAACGCACAATTCTATCCATCTTACACAGAAATCTCTTTATAACGGAAACATCTTACCGAAAAATCTCTGTAATTGATGTATCGTACTGAAAATTTCAATAATGGACATTTACTGGAAACACTATTAGTAGTCGACACATCTAACTGTGAAATCATTTTATAATAAACCCAATTTATTGATAAATATCTTTGTAATGGTACATGCTAATAATAAATCTCTATATAATGGACAATCTTCTCAGAAATCTTTTTATAACTGACGCATCTGAGAAATATTTTATTAACGGAGACATTTTACCAAAAAAATCTCTCTGTAATTAATATGTTACCGAAAAAAGATCTAAAACAGATAATCTTAATAGTTGACACATCTAACTCTGAAATAATTTTATAATGGACTCATTTTATTAATAAACCTCTATATAAAGGCATATATTAATAATAAATCTGTTTTATAATGGACACATCTGAGAAATGTTTTTTATAACGGAAACATTTGTACAGAAATTACTGTTAATTGACATCTTACAGAAGATATTTTTGTAACTAGCACATTTTTACAAATTTCTTTGTAACGGATACATCTTGCTGAAAAATCTCTTTTCAAACGAACTAACCATAGAGTCAGTCGTAATACAGATTTCCATATATTTTTTTGTTAATCATCTAAATGTGGACACTGAAATATTACACTTATTTCAGACTTACATGCTTCGATATTATTTGAAGAGAAGACCAAATTGAATTCTCTGATAACTAAGAAGGCGAATTAATTGCGACAACTCCCCCCCCCATGCAAATTAGATCTTCCTAAATTTCACCTGCCGACATTTCGTTTTTTACCTTCTACCAACTCAATTGCGATGTTGAAATACACAGTCGTATCAGAATAATATGACCATCTACCAATCCCGCCTTCTCGTGGTGCAGACCGTTAGTACCTTTCAAAAGAGATACTCTCTTGTGGAAGTGAACGGAAGGGGAGGGCTGCCAGATTAGTGTGGCCTACTGATCTGGACAACTATGGCTACTTTTCTTTTTTTTTCTACCCTGCTGAGGAGTGGTCAACCACACAGGATCCTGGTGCTGACCATATAACCCACTGGACAGATATATGGCTCTGAGCTTGATTATGGATCCTGATTTTGCTGCACTGGTGGGCTTCTGTGGAGGGAAAATCTTCCGCTGTGTTTTCTGTTTGTTTGTGGGTTGACAGCCCCAAGTGAATAGATTCACAGGATATGTTTATCAGCTGGTGGATAATCCTGAGCAGAGGTCATCGCAGGCACCTGAACTCTTTGCTTCTATTGGCATCGTCATATTCTATATTGGAGGAAGTCTTCCAGTGTAGATGGATTCAGCCTTTAGTGGTGGGGGAACGGGTCTTTGCCCTATGTCTGCGATTAGGGGGCTGTTTGAAATTGTCGGCATTCCTTCTCTCAATAAACATAGTTTCTTTAAACATCCCACTAACCATTTTCTCTCCAATGGTAGTTGGAATGTGAGGACTATGCACAGAGCTTTTTCTCTTAATGTCCTCACACAAGAATTCCACCATTATAATTTAGATATTCTCGGCTTGCAAGAGACCAGATGGACAGATAAAGGTCAGATTCTTAAAAATAATCTTAAATTTCTCTTTTCAGGGAGGGACGACAATAAGCATCACCAAGGCGTGGGTCTGCTTCTCAGCAGACACGCTAGTGATGCTCTTCTAGGATATGAGTGCATTAATGAAAGGTTTCTTACAGCAAAATTTCAGACAAGCGTTAAAGACTTGAATGTTATCTGCTGTTATGCCCCCACTGAGGATACCGATGAGGATGAGAAGGATAGGTTTTATGAACAACTTCAGGATATTTTGAATTCTGTCAAGAAAGGAGATATTACCCTTGTTCTAGGTGACTTCAATGCCAAAGTTGGTACTGACTCTGATCTTTGGGGAGGAGTAATAGGCCCTTTTGGTATTGGTAGCTGCAATGGCAATGGGCAACGTCTCCTACAGGTAAGTAAACTCAATGGATTGAAAAAAATTAACACTTATTACAAACACCGCGACATACATAAGTACACATGGGTTTCACCTGATGGGCTGCATAAGAATGTGATTGATTATATATTAATTAACAGCAAATGGGCTAGTTCTGTTAGGAATACCAGGTCATATAGGGGAGCTGGAATTGGATCTGACCATTATCTTATTAAAAGTGTCTTGCAACTTAAACTTAAAAAGTGTTGTGCTAGGGTTAAAAAATTTGCTTTTAATACTGAAGCTCTGAAAGACCCAGTTATAGCCAAAGCTTACCATGATAGGTTACTTAGTCATTATGACAGTCATGGTATGCTTACTACTGAAGTTGAGGAAGAATGGGATCATTTTAAACAGGGTTTTTTGGACACTAACAGTACTCTTTTAGGAAAAAAGGAGCAGAAGAGACAGAATTATCTGAGTGATAAGGCACTTGAGTTTATTTCAGAAAGAAAGAACTGCAGGAATGTCCGTAATCAATACCCTACTAGTCCTAATAGAAAGCATTACAGAGAACTTAATAAACGTGTAAAGGATCAGTTAGCTGCTGATAAGAATATTTGGCTTGATGACTTGGCTGAAAAAGCCGAGGAAGCAGTTAAACAGCACAACAGCAGAGAGCTGTACCAGATAGTTAACGTTTTGTTTGGTAGAAAACGGACAGGTATACAGGGATTGAAGGATAAACAAGGTAAGGTTATAGAAGGGGAGGATTCTGTCATGGCTAGGTGGGCTGAGCATTTCAGTGATATTCTAAACAATGCGGTTAGTTCTATTCCCATTGTTTGCAATGATGATAGATGCATTGGTGGCTTTAATGTTGGCCCTATAACACAGTCTGAAGTTATTTTGGCTATTTATAAATTTAAACTTCATAAATCCCCAGGGGTAGATGAAATTACTACAGAAATGCTTAGAGCTGGGAATGTTTCAGTTACCACTTGGATGACTGAAATTCTGAATATCTTTTATGACAAAGGCATGGTTCCTAAAGATTTTACCAGAGCTATTATTATCCCTATTTTCAAAAAAGGTGATCGCAGTTCTTGTGATAACTATAGGGGTATCAGCCTACTCTCTGTTCCAGGGAAAGTTCTTTCCATGATTGTGATTAATAGAATTAAGAATCTGGTTGACAGTCAATTGCGTGATGAGCAATGTGGATTCAGAAGTGGTAGGGGATGTGTGGATCAGATATTTTCACTTAGGCAGATTCTTGAGAAATGTTTAGAGTTTCAGAAACCTTTGTTGCTAGCTTTGTTGTTTCCTTTGTTGCTAGCTTTGTTGATCGTCATAATTTGTGGTTGATTGTGAGATCATAGGGTATACCAGACAAGTTAGTTAACATAATGAAAGCCCTCTATAATAACACTGAGTCGTGTGTGAGAGTTGGTAAGGCTTGTAGCAATTGGTTTAGCATTACTTCTGGTGTTCGACAAGGGTGCATTTTGTCTCCTTTTCTCTTTAGCTTGGTTATGGATTATGTTATGCGAAATTCACTTCAAGGGAAAGCTTTTGGCCTTAAATGGGCTGGAGATACGAAAATTTCTGATTTAGAATATGCTGATGATTTAGCCCTTTTGGCAAATGATGTTGATGAGATGAACTCTTTCATTCGGAAGACGGTTGGACTGAGTCAGATGACGAGCGTAGAGACCATAATCTGCAGTTTCCAGTGTCGACTCCCCACTTTGTCAGCGTCGAGATTTATCTTCGCTAAACCCCACCCTTCGCACGGTTCGAAAGGTCGCCGTCCGTCGGATGGAACATTAAGCTTTGTGCCGTGTGCAGGAGAGAGCCATACGCTGTGCATTGTACAGAACCACACGCTGGATGGCAGTGAGGGCGGCTACCATTTGTCTCAATATTCGTCCAGTGGACTTCCTTCTCCTTTTTTTAGCTCTTGGGGTCTTGCCATTATATAAAAAAGTTCCTCAGAGACAGGGCCGCTTTAAGGCATGGGAACAGTGGGCAGTTGCCCAGGGGCCCCACGATTCTAAATTTCGCAAAAGTTTGTGTTGATTAATTCTCGCTTTACAGCATGTTTTTTATGTTTAAACATTGATTTTGTTAAAAGTACCAATAAATCTATAGGCTTAATTTTATTGAACGTTTACATTTTTATTCCCGTCGGTGAGTGGGTGGGGCCTCCAGTGCATTGATTTGCCCAGGGGCCTACAATACCGTTAAGACGGCACTGCTCAGAGATGAACAACTCAACCCGACCCCCAGTTCAACTTGACTGTCATTTCCTCTCACACAATTGTAGACTTCATTACAATTCAAATATGCTAAAACAGCACATGCACATTTCAGTGTTACTTTATTTCATTATAACGGCTCGCTGCCGGCGAATCCGTTTAATCCGACACTCAATTTTTCCCAGCTGTGAAGAAGAGAGAAATTGTGAAGACAAAGAAAGGAATTATTAAGAAAGAAGAGAACGGAAAATGACCTTCCCAATAAAAACAATTTCAGAAGCGTAATAGAAATTTCTCGTCCAATTTGCTCCCAGCTTGAGCGTTGTAATTTTTCATCAAGTTTTCCTGACGCATAAGCGCGAGTCTGCTTCTCGTGTGGCCTTACACGCGTTCGCGCGTGTCTCGCCCTGGTATGAGGCGATTATTTATGATTTTGGAGGAGAGATTTCGACTCGAGGAAGAGAGAGAGCGAAAAATGGACATTAAATTAAGTGAGGTGTGGGGGGTGGGGGGAAGTAATTACGGCCCCGAGTGATGGATATCTCCTTGGTGATGGAGTTCATTCCATTTCGCACGCGGGCGAACTGATCGATGATTAACTCTCTCGCGAGATTCTTTCCGTTTTTCATCTAACTTGTTGTCTTCGCGTGCAGACTCCGTTAGGGGAGTTTCAAGAGAAACTCTCGAGCAAGTATTGTTCATGGTTGACATCTGCTAAACTCTTGTGCACCCAAAATATTCAAAAGAGTCTGTTTTCCTCAGCAAGGGAAATTAATGGAAGATGTTCAAGCGTTTAAGGAGCAGGTGTTCCTATTTTTAAAGAGAGTGTTCCATTCTTCCAGGGATGGTGTTTTATCTATTAAGGGGTGGAAGGTCATATTTTTCTTCTTTTTTTTTTTTCAAAAAGTCGTTGTTACGCTTCGTAAGGAGGAAGTGTTTCCATTTTAGAAGAAGGCTTTCTATTTTTTAAGTTGATGTCCCTATTTTTGTATACGGAGTTACAGTTTTTTAAGGATGATATTCCACTTCTTAAGGCGGTGTTGTTTCCGTTTTAAAGAAGAGTGTTCCATTTCTTAAGCGGGGCTGTTACCATTTTTAACAGAGTGAGTTCCATTTCTCTATGGATGGTGTTTCAGTTATGAAGGCGATCAATGGTAATTTTTTTAAGGACTGCATTCGTCTTCACAAGGTGAAAGTGTTCCCATTTTAAAGGAGAGAGTGTTCTAGTTTTTTAAGGCAAAGGCAATCTCATTTTTAGGAAGGTGATCCTTGAGGAAATAAAAGTTTTATTACATTCATTTAAAATTTAAATTCCGCAATAACTTTTAGTTCGGTTTTGAAAAATAAAAGAACGAGCTAATGTTTCCGCCCTGTCTTTTGTCCGTCCGTCTGTCAATATCTAGACATCCCACTTTTTTGGTTTTAGAGATAAGCATCATCATCATCATCCTCAAGCAGTCATGAGCTACGGAGGTCCAACCAGACCGTGCAATTTAGTTCTCCAAGCATATCTGTCCTGAGCTACGGAGGTCCAACCAGACCGTGCAATTTAGTTCTCCAAGCATATCTGTCCTGAGCTACACCTGCTGCATTTGGCCACTGCACACCAATTCTAACAAGGTCCTGTTTATCTCTCGTGTGTGTAAATGGTAGCTAGGTAGTCACTGGAAGGAGAACTATGCACCAATACCCTGTGATGATGCATAGAATCGGCCAGGCCTAGCACCCGATGTCCGACCCCGCCTTCTCGTAGTGCAAGCTGTTAGTACCTTTCAGAAGTTGGGTTGGGTTGTTTTACCTCTGAGCGGCACTTTTTGCACACCATGGGCTAAATGGCCAGGTCACATGGACCCCGAAGGCTCAGAGAAGGTTGGGGGAGGGGACCCACTGGAACAGCTGTTGAGAGACAGATGGTAGCCTACCGTCAAGGCCATCCAGCGTGTTCTGTAACGCGCACAGGGTATGGCTCTCCCGCACACGTGGCCACGGTTTAACGTCCCATCCGACGGACGGCGGCCTTTCCAAGCCCATCGGTGTCCCCTACTGACCGTGGGCAGGGCGGGACTTTTCAGAAGAGATACTCTCTTGTGGAAGTGAACGGAAAGAGAGGGCTGTCAGATTAGTGTGGCCTACTGATCTGGATAACTATGGCTACTTTTTTTTCTACCCTGCTGAGGAGTGATCAACCTCACAGGGTCCTGGTGCATAATACAAAATAAACAAAGAATTCTTAATTTTCTTTTTGGGTTGAATAGGTATTGATGAAATATTAGAATTCATATTTTTCGAATCTCAAACCAGTTTTAATAGCGCTCTCTAAGGGTAGAAAAACTTTAAACTAACATTGCAGACGAACTCTTGATGCTAGAAATTTGAAATTTTAGTGAAGCTGTAGGAATGTTAAGAGGTTTACACTAACAACAAGGATTTGCCTTTAACCCCAGGAAGAGGGGTACGCAATTTTTTTATTTTAAGAGATAAAAGAAAAATTATTTTTGCATTTTATGGGTAAACGCAGTTCTCGATTTGTGGTGTTTTGATTTACGCAATTTATTAATTTAGGCCTATTCTCGATTATTACTTTTAACGATGTTTGGTTTGGAGCGAGGAATCCGGGCAATCCTATTAATAAAGCATCCACTTTGTAGAAAAAGTAGAATTGCCAATTGATTACCAATTGTAATATCTTTATATTTAAGGTAAAAATAATACATTGAATACTTTAAAGTCAATTAAGTGTTTAGAGTTTTTAGTGCCAAATACTGCGTGATCAGCGAGCACTTTTAACTATCCTACGAGCCACGCTTTGCACGTGGTTGCACTACACGAATCGCAATTATTTCTCATGTCGTCCTTTCGAATTTTAGGTACCATAATTCCAGGAAAAAGATGTCTTTTGGTCAAAGTGGTTACCTTGCATCGTTGCATATTAAACGGTCCTGGGTTCGAGACCCGAATTAATTCGGCTGTTTGTCTTTTCTGTTGAGGTCTGGCCATTTTTACAGATTTTCTCTAAGGCTTAATTCTCGTATACTTTAAAAAAAAATCAAAGTCCTACCTTAATTGTGTAGTAATAATAAACAACGTAAAGCGCCATTTCTAAAACAATTTTTTTCAAGTTTTATTCAAGATTTTGGAACTATAATATTTAAAAATAATATCTTTATTCTTGTTAACTTTTATTTTCATTTCAGAAAATATTTGAAAAGTCGACGACTAAGTGAAATCTCCACGCGAGATTGGTGTTGTGAAGCTCCCTCTCCAAAGTGAAGATGCGCATAATTAGCTCTCCGCATCCGAGCTAAAGCCATCTTCGATCCTCCCATCTGACAGTGTCAGCATTGGTTTGGATAAATGAACGATCAACTTAACAAAGTTCATCTTTTAGGGAGGGGACGGGGCAAGTCCGCGCGAGAGTGGCAGCGTCCACCGTAATCCCCGCTGACGAACGATCTGGCCGGTGACCCGAAGGTGGTGGGTGGGATTGGAGACAAGAGGAAGGGAGGAGAAGGATTCAAGTCACGTGACCTCTCTCTCTTCTAAGCCACGGTGTGACACATGCCCGGGGCATTGATAGATGGCGTTGCTTTCCCAGACTCTCTCTGCTGGATCTGCTGGTCGCCAATCGATGGGTGACGTCATTTTCTGATGGTGACCGATCTTCGAAGAGGTGGCCGCTTCTCTCCTCCGACCGCCTTTGAAGCAGGAGAGGATCAGCCTCTGCTGATCAGCTAGGATGACGAAGGGAGTGTGATCTCTGCGCGAGAGCCGGCAACTGTACACGAGAGGAAGGTGCTCCAATCCTTCCGCCTAGGCTCGGTAGAGGAAGGAAAAAAATCGTAAAGAAATGAAATCAAAGAGTAGAGATGTAATCAAACATAAAATGTCGAGAGCCTCGCCTCGCGATGCTTCATTTATTTCATCTTCCTCTTCCTGCTCCTCGATGCGATGTTCAATAAAGAGCATACCTATCAGTAGAACGATATTATCTTAGAATTTTATTTTTTGTGCACAAATATCATCTGAAAATTCATTTTTTCTGCGAATGCCATTTATCATCGGGATCGTCAGCTTCGAATGTCAATGTAAAGGACCTCTCGTGACGATGGCGTAATTCCTCAAGATGGATGTGGGTCGGGAATATTCTCGAAACGAATTTAACATCCTTCATCTCAAGAATCAATACATTACATTATCGATGCATAAGAGACTGGAAAGAATTAGTGGGATACGAGAGACTGGAAAGAATTAGTGGGATAACGAGAGACTGGAAAGAATTAGTAGGATATTAACAGACTGGAAAAAGTTAGTGGGATAATGAGAGACTGTAAAGAATTACAGGAATATTAAGAGAGTGGAAAGAATTAGAGGAATATTAAGAGACTGGAAAGAGTTAGTGGAATAATGAGAGACTGGAAAGATTTAGAGGGATATTAAGAGACTGGAAATAATTAGAGGAATATTAAGAGACTGGAAATAATTAGAAGGATATTAAGAGACTGGAAAGAGTTAGTGGGATAATGAGAGACTGAAGTAGTGGAATCCCATTATACCGTAATTGGTACTTCCGGCATGACGTCACCGACCACGCCCCCTCCAGCCACGCGCTATGACGTCACTTCCGGTCAACCATCCTTATTAATATTCACAATTAATAATTCATAATTAATAACTCATAATTAATAAAGACCCCCTTATTTTTTAATCCCCCTTTATTAAAAAACCGTGGCACCATCTAGTGTATATTATGAGTATTATACTTTAGGAAAGCCCTCTATTTTAACCGAAATTATTCCCAATTTTTAAGCCCCCCCATTAAAAAAAACCCATATTAAAAGTTCCACCCCCTTTATTAAAAACCCTATAAAAACTGCCCCCCTGGTTGACATGTATTTTTTAATCCCCCTTATTAAAAGTTCCACCCCTTTTATTAAAACCCCTATCAAAACTTCCCCTTGGTTGACATGTATTTTTTAATCCCCCTTATCAAAAGTTCCACCCCCTCTATTAAACTCCCCCCCTCACTGATCACAAACTCCCAAATAAGTCCCTCGGTTTCTGCCAAGTCCAACTGAATTTTCGGTGGCAACGTTCAGAATGGGTGATGCAATCCTCAAAATAATTGCACAGACCAACTAAACTTTCGGTGGCATCCTCTCTCAGGATGGCTGATGCAATCCTTAAAAATAATTAAATAAAAATAAAAATAAATACCCCCTCAAGCAGCTACTTGCCACAGAGGTCTGACAGGAGCCTGTCAGTTTATATGCCTGAGTAGAAGGTCTGAGAGGATGGCAGGACCTCAGCAGAAAAACAACACGAACATCCATGCCTTACCCGGGGCTCGAACCCTTACAAAGTCCAATATTTTTCTCCACGTATTCATCACCTCCTATTGGCTTATTATATTTCCTGAAAAACCGTTGGTCCTGATTGGTTGTCCCAGATGGCGCTGCTTTCTCACATTAAATAGGGGACAACCGCCGAGTGCGTCATTTTCCATGATGCAGGCTAGCAATCCAGATGTGTGGTGTCTCGGTGAAGATGTTTTCACCGAGACACCAGCCTTCGCTATTCAAAAATAAGTTTTCGGTGCACGTACATCGCTACAAGAAGTATGAAAATGGCGAACTCCTCTACCCTACACCTATGGGGGTTACCCTCTCAATACCTGAATGGGAGGCTTTGTGTGCAACTGATGCCTGGTTTATGTGTGTACATGTACCGCAACGAAGGTGGCGAACGCTGTGTCGACCTCATCAAAGAATCAGCTGCCACAAGAACTCTACAGTTCCGAGGTGTGAGTTGCAGTATAACTCTGAATGTGTTGCAGTGGTTTACGTTGGCTATCCACGTAGACGAAGTGATGGGTGTTGTATGTAACGTGTGTTGAACCCTCAAAGATCACCATCTCCGTACTGCTATTATAGAACATTCCGAATCAGTTCTACCCTTCCTGCTGGGTCCTGCTTTCAAGGGCCCCGAGTGTGTTTGTCAGCTGTTGGTGAATATTTTTCAACAAGAATTAACACGTCTGATTCCGTTAGATGGACTTCAACCTGAAGAAAACCTACCGACCATCGTAGGGTGGTCTGGTGACTTGGACATTAACGCCTTTATAGGTTTGGGGATACGACCTGGAAACGGGGTCTGTTGAATTTTGTAGATTCTGGATCTGTGTGTACTCTGAAATATAATACTATTGTTGATGATGCAAAAAATGAAATGTATAAATTAGTTAAATAAATAATTGTAACCTATATAATGTGTTTGTCTTTAATATCCTATTTCATTTTAGTCTTAGTATGGATAGGAGAAAGAAGGTGTTAGCTAGAGTTGGAAGCGTAATCATAACTGTGTTAACGATAGTGGTGCTTGTATTAGAACTTGTAGCCCCTAGTAAAAATATTCAGTGTGGAGAGTCAAAAGCCTTAGACAATGAATACAAAATTGGCGTGTGTAACTTAACAGTGGACATCAGACAGTTTATAGGAGATATCTCTACAGTTACAGGTGTTACACTTTCATTACAGCAATGGCAAAACCTAGTGGGATACGATGTCTGGGTGCAGCAGAAAACAAAACTCTGGAAACCCATTATTTCGACTCTGAAAGAAGATTCGGTAGAGTAAAAAAGTTAGCTCTGAATATACGGCTGCCACTCAAACGCGTCCGTGAATGGTTAGAAAAGCAACCCTCCTACACACTACAGAAACCTGTTTGCAGAAAGTTCCCCCATAACAAAGTTTATGTCACAGGTTTAGACGAACAATGGCAAGCCGATCGCGTAGTTGTGAAAAATCTGACTCTCTTCAATGACTGTCATCGTTGCATATTAACGGTCATCGATGTGTTCTCAAGGTATGGTTGAGCGGTGCCTATGAAGACAAAAACAGGGAAAGAAAAGGTGTCGGCTTTCAAAAAAATCCTTTCCAAGGGGCGATCTCCCACGAAGTTAAACACGGATCAAGGTACCGAATTTACCAACAGAGAGTATTCCAGAAATTCCTGAAAAAGAAAGGTATTCGGTTCTTCGTCACCTACTCTGACAAAAAAGCAGCTTTGGTGGAGAGATGGAATTGTACACTACGCGAGAGACTGGGGAGATATTATACACGCAATAACACATACCGGTACTTGGACGTGCTGCAACGTGTTGTACGAGGTTACAATGCCACAGTTCATAGTGCACACGATATGGCTCCCAAGGACGTGATCTTACACAATGAAGACGGTGTATGGGTACGACTTTACGGTAATCCAACCAAAGTAAAAGAAAAACTAGCATTTAAAGTGGGGGACACGGTTCGACTAGCCAGTCTAAAAGTACCCTTTAAGAAGGCAGGTAAGCATTTGTGGACTGAAGAAATTTTTATAGTCGACCAGGTGTTACACCGCCATTCCCCTGTATACGTCATACGGGATTCCGAGGGAGAAGTGTTGAAGGGACCATTCTATGAAACATAACTTCAAAAAGTGTCCGAACCCGAACTTTAGTGAGTTGAGAAAATAATCGAGAGAAAAGGTCAAAAGGCACTGGTCAAATTTCGCGGTTATCCCAAACCTTTGTGGATTCCTAAAAAATGGATAATTTCTACCTGACCTCCACGGCTAGTTAGAATATTTACCCAAACAATATGCAGAGTGATTTCCTGGTTCGTCTAGCGCAACCACTAAGACTAGGGGGAAAATGAAAAGTGGGGTTAGCAGAAGTTCACTTACCCGTGAGCTGGTAAAATGTGGATGGCTCTAATGACACGTATCAATATTATGCTCCTGCTCCCTTTGAAGAATACTGGAAAATCAAGCTTAAACCAGGCAAAATAACTCGAATGGAAATGTTGTCTCACCTCTCCACTCAGCTCCCCAAAGAAATAATGGTGTCATATAACAGTGGTTACTGGGTATTCAAACCAAGTGAGGGATACGGTTTGATGCTCCCTAAAACGAATTTCAGCAGGCTTCTGTGTGTCGGCGAGGGGGAAGTTGACAAACCCTTCCACCAACGATTTGCTAGCAAACTTTGTAATACTGCAACATTCGATATATATGATGAGTGTTATTTCTATGTGACTCCTCCGGGTAGTTTCCAACAACGAAAGGTACCCCACGAACGATACGAAACTGCTGAATCATTATTCGATGCGATGAACCAGGTCATGCCATACAAGTTGAGAAAAGCTTACCGTTTCAAGCAGCAGGCCGATCACACAGTGTTGATGGATACAGACAAGTTACATTTAATTAAATTTCCTCTTTCGAACCCCGGGTTAGGAGACATGCTAGGAATTGCTAAATTAGATATTCCACTGAATAAAGCAGTTGGTGACTATCCCATCGATATGAACGGAGGAATGTACGGTATTTATTTGTATTCAGACCTGATTGCACCTCAGTTGTTAGGTGATACTCATGGTGAACTGTTGCGTGTTGTGAATCCTGCGGTCAGAACCAGTAATAACGAAGTCATCGTTGCAGTGTATCAACAACCTGATTACTACCCCCGGCAAGAAACAGTTTCGAGAGTGTGACAATCTTCCTTCGTACTGATACAGGAGAACCCATGCATTTTAAAGTGGTAAAGTTTTAGTCAAGTTACATTTCTGCCATGAGGGTTAAATTCGTTCCCCCCTCTGCAGACACCTATGTGTGCTACTACAAGAGCCAAACGGGGCAGAATGTGTTCCAGGGTCCTCGTTATCAGAGAGGTGATGGGCTCAGTAGCATCTTTGCCACTATTGGACATTTCATCAGCCCTCTTGTATGACCAGTGCTGACCACCCTACGTAAAGTAGGGTGGGCTATGATAAGGCTATGATAAGGGTGGGCTATGGTTCGTTTCAGAGATGGCCCAAGGGCAAAACTTCAAAACGGCCACCAAAGCAGGGTTGCGTGAAGCCGGTGTAGACCTGTTGCAACGTGCCAGTTCCAAGATGCAGGGAGGAAAAGGGATAAAACGTCGCCGTCATCGTCCTAGTGTTCATAAAGTGAAGAGACTCTGTACCGTGAAGGACGTGTTTTCATCGTGAGCATTCAGAAAATTCACGCTGATCCTGGCGATTGTGCCAATTCTGAACTGGACCTGTTTCTGGTTCCTCCCACTGTGTCACAACTGGAGAGAGGCTGCTATGTCAATTATTTACCTGTGGCCTCACTGGAAGGTAATGCGCCACTTGAATTCATCATGAAAGGAACAGATGATTACATTGATCTATCCTGTTGCCACCTGCGTCTTGTCTTGAAAATTGTGAAATCCGACGGTACACCCCCGTCGGAAGTGATTGCCGCCTGCAATCATTTCTTCCACGCCCTCTTCAATCAAGTAGACATCTTCCTCAACGATCACCTAGTGAGTGCTTCTCACACCCTACATCCCTACAGGGCGTACCTGGAGACTCTATTGAATTACGGTACCAATGCCACACGAAGTCAGCTTGGTACGTCACTCTGATACCTCGACACCCCTGGTAAAATGGAACTGGCCAGTCGTGAGAACGAGGGATGGCATCAGTGCAAGGGGTACGTAAAGTCAACAGGTATCGAACTCATCTCGTGGATCCATGCCGACCTGTTCAATCAAGAACATTACCTACTCAATCAGGTTGATCTGAAACTGCGTTTGTTAAGGTCCAAGCCCGAATTCTGTCTCGTGACAGGTGAAGTGGACCCCTCTTACAAAGTACAAATTCACGAAGCCGAATTTTTCGTGCGCAAAGTCAAACCCACTTTTATTGTCATCCTTGCACACGCTCGCCTACTGGGGTCCGAGAGCACCAAGTACCCCTATGCAGAAAAGATTTACACATGTTCTCCATTGCAGCGGGTCTGACGAGTGTGAACCGTGACAATTTATTTCTCGGGCAACTACCGGTACGTCTGGTAATGGGTATGGTGGAAAGCACCAGTCTGAATGGATCATATGGAAAAAATCCCTTCAACTTCCAACATTTCGACTTAAACTACATCAGTCTTCACACTGACAGTGAACGCAGTTCTACACCCCTGACTTTGCGAATGGACGTTATCTCTGATGTTACCAAGGATTATTGGAAGCTGTGGATGCCTGGAAATCCGATAGTGGTATTAACTTATCGCGAAAAGTCTATGGCGAGGGTTTTACACTGTTTGGATTCCAATTGACCCCCGAGCAACGTAAATGTAATCAAGTGTTTTCTTTAATAAAGAGCGGTAGTGTGAGAGTTGAATTAAAGTTTGCCAGGCTGCTATTCACATCAGTCACTGTGCTCCTGTATGCAGAATACCAGAATTTGCTCGAAATCCCATTGGATCATAAAATCCTGTTTGACTACCGCTCATTAATATCTATCAGTTAGAATCCATCCTCTCGATGTTTCCAACAAATCTAGGTGTGTTTCCACGTGACAGACTACCTCGTAGAATCGACCAATCAGAAGCCTTGTTTATCTACAATACCGATCTGTCCACCAAGCCTGGCACCCACTGGATAGCTGTTACTGTCCTTGTCAGTACTGCGTGACGAAGGCCCTGCTGGTGAAGTGTCCAATGGGTGAACTGGGATGTAAGCATGGCTCTTCCGCCCTGCAGTAGAGGATACTTGTCGTGCATGGTGGATAGCTTTCCCCCATGTTAGAGAGGTGGCAAACAGGATCGTTTCGCCTTCGGACATTCGACGGTCGACGGACATTTTGCTGCTGCATCTAGCTGGTTCACACAGGCCAGTAGACTGTCAAAGGCTACGGTGACTTCCTTCTTTTCATCGTCCAATGCAGCGGCGTATTCGTACTCACGCATAAGAGACATTTTTAGCGAAGATGAAATAGCTTTAAAATTCTTACTATCAGCACACTACGGAATAACAGCAAGGAATAACGTGGCGGTTTGCATACAAGCTTATATACTCTCAAAGGTTATCTCATAAATGCCCTTGGGGTCAAGATACATCTTTCGACATGAACATTTGCAAAACAGTGACCTTTACCAATATCTGATAAACCCCTCAAGGGAAAGATACGTACAAAGTAAACACTGGGGCTAAAGCGTCACCAGAATTATTTACTTAGCTTCAATTTTTAATGAAGGAAATCGTTTATCAGCAGCAAATGCAAATATTGCGGTACAGATAGCATGCATTGGAAGTTCGATCTCCAGTCACCCTTTGACATTGTAGCGATAAGAACCGACCCCTGTCATGCGTTCTGCAGGTTTGTTGCGAAATGCACTTCGTGGGACTTAATGCAGGTCAAATTCGCAAAATATGGGACTTTGTAATTATATTTGACGATTGCAACTTGACCATTCTGAGAGGGGATGATTTGAACATTGCCAGCAACAGTTCAGTTGGACTTGGTAATTTTCAGATGAGGGTAGAAACCAAGGGACTTATTCGAAAGTTTGTGATCGGTGAGGGGGCAGTTTAATAGAGGGGGCAGAACTTTTGATAGGGTTTTTAATAAAGGGGGTGGAACTTTTTTAAGGGGGATTAAAAAATACATATCAACCAGGGGGCAGTTTTGATAGGGATTTTAATAAAGGGGGTGGAACTTTTGATAAGGGGGATTAAAAAATACATGTCAACCAGAGGGCAGTTTTGATAGGGTTTTTAATAAAGGGGGCGGAACTTTTGATAAGGGTTTTTTTAATGAGGGGGGGGGGCTTAAAAATTACAGCTAAAATAGAGGCCTTTTCTAAAGTATAGTACTTATAATATACACTAGATGGCGCCACAGTTTTTTAAATAAAGGGGAAGGATTTTTAATAAAGGGGTATTAAAAGATAAGGGCCTTTATTAATTATGAATTATTAATTATTATATTAATTATGAATTATGAATATTAATAAGGGCGTGACCGGAAGTGACGTCATATCACGTGACCGTATTCGATTGGCATTGTGACATCATACCAGAAGTACCAACTGCGGTATAATGGGACTCCACTACTGACTGAAAAGAGTTAGAGGGATAGAAAGAGATTGGGAAAAGGATCGATATGACATTCCTTCCATATTAAAAACACAAATCCTATGCCTTCAGTTTTCCATGCTATAAACATAGCACTCATCTTAATGTAATATATTTTGACAAATATGTTTAATTTTATAAATAAATTTAAATGAGCTGTGACATCTAGTAGTACCTTAATCATGTGAAGGAAAGTGTCACTTAAATTTGCATAATTTTGTAGGGTATCGTGGTATCAAAATGTGTGAGAAATGCCTTAAGGTCTATTCTTGTACACTGAAATGAATTTTAGAGAAAATGTTATCTTGATTTGGCGGCATTCGGTTCCGTGATCTCTTCTCATGACGAGTGCTCTGACCGATGAGTTTCCAGCTGCTGCTCAAGGTATCTGTTTATTGATGCGTACACTAATTTGAAATCAAAAGCGGAAAGGATTTTTTTGTGTGAGGTGAAACAGAATTTGAGATGTATACTGTAAATAGGAAAGTTCTCGGCGTCCAGAAGTTTAGAAGCAGAATTAAATAGGTAATGGATTTTATCCCACACTGCATAAGACAATTTTTCATCTAACACTATATAAGACACTTTTTTATCTAACACTACATAAGACACTTTTTCATCTAACACTAGATAAGACACTTTTTCATCTAACACTACATAAGACACTTTTTCATCTAACATTGCATAAAACACTTTTTCCATCTAACATTATATAAGACACTTTTTCATCTAACATTGCATAAAACACTTTTCCCATCTAACATTATATAAGACACTTTTTCATCTAACATTGCATAAAACACTTTTTCCATCTAACATTATATAAGAAACTTTTTCATCTAACACTGCATAAGACACTTTCTCATCTAACACTGTATAAGACACTTTTTCATCTAACATTGCATAAAACACTTTTTCCATCTAACATTATATAAGAAACTTTTTCATCTAACACTGCATAAGACACTCTAACACTGCATAAGACACTTTCTCATCTAACACTGTATAAGACACTTTTTCATCTAACACTACCTAAGACACTTTTTCATCTAACACTGCATAAGACACTTTTTCATCTAACACTACATAAGACACTTTTTCATCTAACACTGCATAAAACACTTTTTCATCTAACACCACATAAGACAGTTTTTCATCTAACACTGCATAAGACACTTTTTCCATCGAACACTATATAAGAGACTTTTTCATCTAACACTGTATAAGACACTTTTTCATCTAACACTACATAAGACACTTTTCATCTAACACCACATTAGACACTTTTTCATCTAACACTGCATAAGACACTTTTTCATCTAACACTGTATAAGACACTTTTTCATCTAACACTACATAAGACACTTTTTCATCTAACACTGCATAAGACACTTTTTCCATCGAACACTATATAAGACACTTTTTCATCTAACACTGTATAAGACACTTTTTCATCTAACTCTACATAAGACACTTTTTCATCTAACACTACATAAGACACTTTTTCATCTAACACTGTATAAGATACTTTTTCATCTAACACTACATAAGACACTTTTTCATCTAACACTGCATAAGACACTTTTTCATCCAACACTACATAAGACACTTTTTCATCTAACACTGCATAAAACACTTTTTCATCTAACACCACATAAGACAGTTTTTCATCTAACACTGCATAAGACACTTTTTCCATCGAACACTATATAAGAGACTTTTTCATCTAACACTGTATAAGACACTTTTTCATCTAACACTACATAAGACACTTTTCATCTAACACCACATTAGACACTTTTTCATCTAACACTGCATAAGACACTTTTTCATCTAACACTGTATAAGACACTTTTTCATCTAACACTACATAAGACACTTTTTCATCTAACACTGCATAAGACACTTTTTCATCTAACACTACATAAGACACTTTTTCATCTAACACTGCATAAAACACTTTTTCATCTAACACCACACAAGACACTTTTTCATCTAACACTGCATAAGACACTTTTTCCATCGAACACTATATAAGACACTTTTTCATCTAACGCTACATAAGACACTTTTTCATCTAACACTGCATAAGACACTTTTTTTTTTATCTAACACTACATAAGACACTTTTTCATCTAACATTGCATAAAACACTTTTTCCATCTAACATTATATAAGACACTTTTTCATCTAACACTGCATAAGACACTCTAACACTGCATAAGACAATTTTTCATCTAACACTGTATATGACACTTTTTCATCTAACACTACATAAGACACTTTTTCATCTAACACTGCATAAGACACTCTAACACTGCATAAGACACTTTTTCATCTAACACTGCATAAGACACTCTAACACTGCATAAGACACTTTTTCATCTAACACTGCATAAGACACTCTAACACTGCATAAGACACTCTAACACTGCATAAGACACTTTTTCATCTAACACTGTATAAGACACTTTTTCATCTAACACTACATAAGACACTTTTTCATCTAACACTACATAAGACACTTTTTCATCTAACACTACATAAGACACTTTTTCATCTAACACTACATAAGACACTTTTTCATCTAACACTGCATAAAACACTTTTTCATCTAACACCACATAAGACAGTTTTTCATCTAACACTGCATAAGACACTTTTTCCATCGAACACTATATAAGACACTTTTTCATCTAACACTGTATAAGACACTTTTTCATCTAACTCTACATAAGACACTTTTTCATCTAACACTACATAAGACACTTTTTCATCTAACACTGTATAAGATACTTTTTCATCTAACACTACATAAGACACTTTTTCATCTAACACTACATAAGACACTTTTTCATCTAACACTGCATAAAACACTTTTTCATCTAACACCACATAAGACAGTTTTTCATCTAACACTGCATAAGACACTTTTTCCATCGAACACTATATAAGAGACTTTTTCATCTAACACTGTATAAGACACTTTTTCATCTAACACTACATAAGACACTTTTCATCTAACACCACATTAGACACTTTTTCATATAACACTGCATAAGACACTTTTTCATCTAACACTGTATAAGACACTTTTTCATCTAACACTACATAAGACACTTTTTCATCTAACACTGCATAAGACACTTTTTCATCTAACACTACATAAGACACTTTTTCATCTAACACTGCATAAGACACTTTTTCATCTAACACTACATAAGACACTTTTTCATCTAACACTGCATAAAACACTTTTTCATCTAACACTGCATAAAACACTTTTTCATCTAACACCACACAAGACACTTTTTCATCTAACACTGCATAAGACACTTTTTCCATCGAACACTATATAAGACACTTTTTCATCTAACGCTACATAAGACACTTTTTCATCTAACACTGCATAAGACACTTTTTTTTTTTTATCTAACACTACATAAGACACTTTTTCATCTAACATTGCATAAAACACTTTTTCCATCTAACATTATATAAGACACTTTTTCATCTAACACTGCATAAGACACTCTAACACTGCATAAGACAATTTTTCATCTAACACTGTATATGACACTTTTTCATCTAACACTACATAAGACACTTTTTCATCTAACACTGCATAAGACACTCTAACACTGCATAAGACACTTTTTCATCTAACACTGCATAAGACACTCTAACACTGCATAAGACACTTTTTCATCTAACACTACATAAGACACTTTTTCATCTAACACTAAATAAGACACTTTTTCATCTAACACCACATAAGACACTTTTTCATCTAACACTGCATAAGACACTTTTTCCATCGAACACTATATAAGACACTTTTTCATCTAACACTGCATAAGACAGTTTTTCATCTAACATTGCATAAGACACTTTTTCCATCTAACATTATATAAGACACTTTTTCATCTAACACTGCATAAGACACTCTAACACTGCATATGACACTTTTTCATCTAACACTACATAAGACACTTTTTCATCTAACACTGCATAAGACACTTTTTCATCTAACACAACATAAGACACTTTTTCATCTAACACTGCATAAAACACGTTTTCATCTAACACCACATAAGACACTTTTTCATCTAACACTGCATAAGACACTCTTTCATCTAACACTGTATAAGACACTTTTTCATCTAACACTACATAAGACACTTTTTCATCTAACACTACATAAGACACTTTTTCATCTAACACTACATAAGACACTTTTTCATCTAACACTACATAAGACACTTTTTCTTCTAACACTACATAAGACACTTTTTCATCTAACACTGCATAAGACACTTTTTCATCTAACACTGCATAAAACACTTTTTCATCTAACACCACATAAGACACTTTTTCATCTAACACTGCATAAGACACTTTTTCCATCGAACACTATATAAGACACTTTTTCATCTAACACTACATAAGACACTTTTTCGTCTAACACTGCATAAGACACTTTTTCATCTAACACTACATAAGACACTTTTTTTTCATCTAACACTGCATAAGACACTCTAACACTGCATAAGAAACTTTTTCATCTAACAGTACATAAGACACTTTTTCCATCTAACACTGCATAAGACACATTTTCATCTAACACTGCATAAGACACTTTTTCCATCTAACAGTGCATAAGACACTTTTTCATCTGACACTACATAAGACACTTTTTCCATCTAACAGTGCATAAGACACTTTTTCATCTAACACTGCATAAGAAACTTTTTCATCTAACAGTACATAAGACACTTTTTCCATCTAAATTTGTAAGCGATACGATTGCCGGTTATTACAAGTTTATACGAATTCGACTAGAGGAAAGATTCGATTGGTATTATATAAGATTCTGTTTTCGAAAACGCTCCACATCCATTGCTCGATGTAGGTGGATGAGTGTGTCTTTGTGTGGGGGGGATCAACTTGTAAATTAGCCACGAAATGTCTTTGTTTTCAATAAATGTGTTTCATGAACTGTGAATCGGAATTATTTTTCTCTTTCTCGTATTTCGTTTGCATTTTCTGCCGGCATTGAGTGCCTCAGTCCTTGCAGTACTAGGTTCGTTGTGAAGTGAGCAGTTTCAAGTTTTCATTCAAGCGATTGTCCCAGAGTTGTATTTAGGTCCCCCGTGACAGATAGATATACTGATAGGTTTGAAAACAATCTCAGACGGAATCGTTTACAGAAGAGACGCGTGTTTGAGGAACGTAATGGACGTCACTCTGCTACTAACAGCTATCCAATGACTCTTCTTATTCCCAGTCTTGTTGAAACTTTGATGTCCTTGTGAGTTGACCATTTTGGTCCATTGTGTGGCGGTGCAAAAGTCCGCATACTCAAATCTTTTGATTTGGACAAAGCAAAGTTTTCCGATTGCAAAAGTCCTTTGAACATTTTATGTTGGTTTCTTCCTCAATCCTCGCCACCGGGATCGATCGGGATGGGCTTAGAAAAGACTCTGTCCATCAGCATCCTGGCTGGTTTAGAAGTGCCAGATGTTGTATCGGAACAGTGTGGATGACAGTGACGGAGATTTCCAGCTGTCCGGTCGATTCCCTTCCTATACTATGCTCTCAACCATTGGACTTGGTGACGTTGCCATTTGGTCAATTGCACATGATTCAAAACGCAGAGAAGAGGATCAAAATTAATAACTCAAGTTAAAAGGCTCTGATTATTCCAAGAGTTGAAACTATTGAAGTCGTAGGAAGACATGTCGCATATGAAGAATAGCATGACCATAGAGGATATCCACCTAGTAATTTCAATTTGAACTTCAAGCTGTAATGCATTCAATATAAATATTTTTTGGAGATCTTTCTAGACGGGTTGGATTGCTTTACTCCTGAGAATCACTTTTAAGCACAGGGTGGGCTAAAAGACCCCAGGGATTTAGAGAAGGCAGGGGAAAGGAGGACCTGCTGGACAGCAGCTGGGAGACAGATGGACGCCATCTGTCAAGACCATCCAGCTTGTTCTTTAACGTTCACAGGGTGTGGCTGTCTTGCACGCGGAAACACCTCTTAACGCTCCATCGGACAGGCAGTGTCTTTTCCAAGTCCAACGGCCTTCTGGACGGAATCTGTGAAGCACAAAATATCCGTTCATCCTAAAATTTGGCATTATAATTTCCGCTGTATCTATTCCTAACCTATTTTAAAATGGTGGTATGGATAAATTTTTAATAATGATGCTAATATATGACAAATACTACTTAATATACAATTCATATTCCTTGCGATTATGTGGAATGGTAATGTCGAATTGATTCATCTGGCAACGATTTTTTTAGAAATTAGTGATCTGGCAAACATTCGTGTCACGTGATTACAGAATTCAGGAAAAATATCTGGAGCGTGTACAGCAACTGTACACGCTCCAGTTACCGTTCACAGCAAACTGGAGCGTGTGCAGTTACTGCACGCTCCACTTTGCTGTGAACGGTAACTGCACACGCTCAATATTTCCGTGAGTGAGCCCACACGATCTAGTATCAAAATAATATGACCACCTACAGTCGCTCAAAAAAGCATCCGAACACTATGGTTGATTACAGAATTCATAAAAAATATCTGCCAACGATTATTTTAGAAATTAGTGATCTGGCAATCTTCGTGTCACGTGATTACAGAATTCAGGAAAAATATCTGGAGCGTGTACAGCAACTGTACACGCTCCAGTTACCGTTCACAGCAAACTGGAGCGTGTGCAGTTACTGCACGCTCCACTTTGCTGTGAACGGTAACTGCACACGCTCAATATTTCTGTGAGTGAGCCCACACGATCTAGTATCAAAATAATATGACCACCTACAGTCGCTCAAAAAAGCATCCGAACACTATGGTTGATTACAGAATTCATAAAAAATATCTGCCAACGATTATTTTAGAAATTAGTGATCTGGCAATCTTCGTGTCACGTGATTACAGAATTCAGGAAAAATATCTGGAGCGTGTACAGCACTGTACACGCTCCAGTTACCGTTCACAGCAAACTGGAGCGTGTGCAGTTACTGCACGCGCTCCAGTTTGTTGTGAACGGTAACTGCACACGCTCAATATTTCCGTGAGTGAGCCCACACGATCTAGTATCAAAATAATATGACCACCTACAGTCGCTCAAAAAAGTATCCGAACACTATGGTTGATTACAGAATTCATAAAAAATATCTGCCAACGATTATTTTAGAAATTAGTGATCTGGCAATCTTCGTGTCACGTGATTACAGAATTCAGGAAAAATATCTGGAGCGTGTACAGCAACTGTACACGCTCCAGTTACTCGTGTCACGTGACACGAAGGTTGCCAGATCACTAATTTCTAAAAAAAAATCGTTGCCAGATATTTTTTATGAATTCTGTAATCAACCATAGTGTTCGATACTTTTTTGAGCGACTGTACGTGAAACGATTGTATCACGTTTCGTGCCTTAATAGGAAAATAAACAAGTATGGGAAAAATATCTTTGAAAAGTTTTCAGCGAATATGAAAAGGAATTTTTTGTAGGTTAAAAAATATTTGCTATTTTTCCAAGAAAGTATTGGAATAGAGATAGGTTAATAATTTAAACGTTAAAAAACTTTCATAAATCATCTTTTTATTATTCTCTGTGATTCTCTGTGATTTTGGATCCTAATTCATATTTTTGAAACAGCGTGATACAAATAATATTTTGCCTTGCATTAAAAAAAACTAAAAAAAAATTATTTCGCACCTCTCCGACAAAAAGTTGCAACGAAGGAGTTGAGAAATATGTGTTTTGAGGTAAACACGTGCGCCTTTACAACTGGGAAAGACAAAGGATTGCATCTAAAAGTTAAAAAATTGGGTTTTTGCCATCTTTTTCACATTTTGAAATATGAACATTTAGCAAGGAAAAAACATGTCGTTCGGAGGTAAAAAACAATCTTTATTTTCACTATGAACAGATCGTTTGGCAAGACAATAATCCATTATGATAGTCTCCGCATTTTGATAGGACAGGCAAAACGTTATTTATGGAGACGAAACCTTATTCTGCAAAATAATAGCCAGAAGTGAAATATTTCTTCTTTTTTCCTTTCTTGTTTAGTCTTTTCCCTTTAGTAATCTTTTTTCCTGCTTCTTTTTTTAAAGATCCTTCACTTATTCTCTTTCCTTTTACTGCATTCTGTCTTTCCCAACCAATCCATCATCCAATCAGGACGCATGCGAAAACCACATGCTTCCGGTTTCTCCTGGAATTTAATCGAACCTGAATCGCCCCATTCCTACCCTTCCACCCCCAACCACCATTCGCACGCACCCCCCCCCCCTCCTTTTTACCCACTCGTAAGATGAAACTCGGGTCTGCGAGTTGCTGCCCCTCGAGAGCACGAGCGAACGAGAGCGCCAATGAGGGAGGAGCAGCGCCACGTGGCAAGAGGGGGAGAAGAAAGAGGAGGCAGAGCAGTAAGGAAGCAGGAAATGACGTATTGAATACCTATAACATATAGAGGAGGTAATAATTTATGGCACTGTGGGTGGCAACGGCCCCGACGTCAGCATATATCATCGGAAACTTTAATCAACGTGAGTGGTGTGATGTGTGTGTCGCATCACTCCTGACGCGAATAGCAGCTGCAAGGTTCGTCCTGCAACTCCTGTCACTTCGAAAAATCATTAATAATCGGAATTCTTTAAGGGATGGGTCCTCTTCAAAGGAGACGTGTTTGCGTCATCATCTCTGGAGAGCACAAGTTGCCAAAAGATCAGTGAGTTTGGATTTCCTCTTTGAAACAGTTACTCTAGTCTGCTGATAAAAAGAAAATTTCTGTGTCAATACGAAAACAGATTTATGAGCCTGTAAATAACAAGCTTGTTTGAGGAAGTGACATTCGAAATAAAGCTAAAGTAAATTGCTAAAAGTCTCTGAAATCTCTTCAAAACTTTTTAGCATAAAAATATATTTTTCATAAATTGGGTTTGGTAGATTTTGAGATGCACTATTTTGCACATAATGAGCTAAAAGACCAGGTCACTACGACTCCAAGGACGCCTATCTGGATTGGGGCAGCATAAAGCTTAACGTCGCATCTTCTACATACGGGACCACGGCTTAACGTCCCATCCGACAGATAGCGGCATCTCTAACTCCAACGGTATCGCCTTCCTCACAGAGGAGATAGCTGTGTTTCCTTAACATGGGAAGGTTTGGGTCCTATACACGGGATTAGATTTAACGTTCCATTTAACGGATGGCGGCCTTTCGAAGCTCATTGATGTTCCCATTATCACCGAAGGCAAAGTCAGGGCTCGAACCTGGGATGCGGAGATTAAGAGCCTGGCGCGCTACCGACTGAGCCAATTTTTGGGAGGGAAAATGGGGTTAAGGATAAGTTGATAATATTAAACTTCCTAAACCTTGGTTCTCATCTTTTCCTAAGAATATTCTTTAATCATTTATTTATTTATTTAATGTGCTTACAACAGATCAATGATCCAACTATCATTCAGTTTTGAGAATTGGGTTGGGTTGTTTTACCTCTGAGCGGCACTTTTTTCACACCATGGGCTAAATGACCAGGTCACATGGACCCCGAAGGCTCAGAGAAGGTTGGGGGAGGAGACCCACTGGAACAGCTGTTGGGAGACAGATGGTAGCCTCCCATCAAGGCCATCCAGCGTGTTCTTTAACGTGCACAGAGTATGGCTCTCCCACACACGGGGCCACGCCTTAACGTCCCATCCGACGGACGGCGGCCTTTCCAAGCCCATCGGTGTCCCCTACTGACCGTGGGCAGGGCGGGGAATTTTGCGGAGATAAATCTCAATGCTTACCCAGCTGGGACTCGAACCTGGGAACTACAGATTACGAGCCTGGTGCGCTACCGACTGAGCCACCCCGCCCCCCGTTTTGAGAAGCTTTTATTCATTCTTTCAGAGAAACTATAACGAAGATTCTGGGCTGCTCGCAGTTCATGATAATTATATCTAAACTAGAAAATTAGCATATCGCCTTAAACGAAGACGGATGCTTCCTTTCAATGAGAATGAAGCTGTTATTTTCCGATTCAGCACCCTCTAACAGTGGAAATTCGAACTAATGGACAACTACGAAAATGCAAATCGTAATATTTTATTAATAAGTAACCGTCAGGTGGCCGAGTGGTTAGCGCGCTTGGCTACTGATCAAAAGGACCTGGGTTCGAGGCCCGGGTAAGGTGTGGATGTTTGTGCTGTCTTTCTGCTGAGTTCCCGCCATACTGTCTGCTCCTGTCAGACCTTTGTGGTAAGCAGCTGTTCGAGGGGATATTTATTTCAATTTTTATTGATTGCAAGAGAAAAAGAATTTTTCGCTTGTCTGTTAGCAATAAACCCTTTAACCACCACACTGTGACGAAGATTTCGGTTTTCTGACATGAATCGATCGTTTGCAATATTCGTTTGACATTTTGGCATATTTAAAATGTTCCCACTTTTAGAGGGTGCTATTTAAAGTTATTGAGAAATTCGGAAAATACGAATCTTAATATTTCATCAATATCTATGGAACCCCAAAAACATTTTTGATCTATCTCTAAAAACGAAATAGGTGAATGTATGTAGATAGATAGACAACAGACAAATTTAAAACAGCTCTTTTTTTTTCTTCTTGAGAACGAGGTGAAAAAAAATATATCCTAATGTTCTAACTTTCCGGTGTAAAATGCAAAAAAGTAATCGTTATTTAAAAATGTCCGCCAGTGAGAGGGGTTGATGGCTTCTATTCTCGATCACGATGTCATTTCCGCTTCCCCTGATTGATGTTTTTTCGAGTTTTCAGTTTCCATGGTTAAGATGACGTCACAAGCGTATTATCTAATAATCTTTGCCTCTTGTACGGGGCGGGGGTGGCTCAGTCCGTAGCGCGCCAGGCTTGTAATCTGCAGTTCCCAGGTTCGAGTCCCAGCTGGGTCAGCGTTGAGATTTATCTCCGCAAAATTCCCCACCCTGCCACGGTCAGTAGGGGACACCGATGGGCTTGGAAAGGCCGCCGTCCGTCGGATGGGACGTTAAGCCGTGGCTCCATGTGCGGGAGAGCCATACCCTGTGCACGTTAAAGAACACGCTGGATGGCCTTGACGGGAGGTTACCATCTGTCTCCCAACAGCTGTTCCAGTGGGTCCCCTCCCCCAGCCTTCTCTGAGCTTTCGGGGTCCATGTGACCTGGCCATTTAGCTCTCTGAGCTAATTGTTTGTTTTGCTAATTTTGTTCTCTGAGCCTTCGGGGTCCATGTGACCTGGCCATTTAGCCCATGGTGTGCAAAAAAGTGCCGCTCAGAGGTAAAACAACCCAACCCAACCTCTTGTACGCATGACCATATTAGGTTTTTATTTCCTTTCTTCTTTCAAAAATATGATAAATTGATTTCCAACTTTCTGAATTGTACGACAATAACCATTTGCCGCTATTCTTTCGCAACACTCGGAATTCGTGCAAATAAGCATGCCGAGAATAAGCTCTCGTGCAATGCAATGTAAATTTTGCGTGACAAAAAAATTCAACGCGAGACTTGCTTTAGAGTGTAAAAGTTTTCATGGCTCACCTCATGCGAATTGTTGCAGTAAAAAACACTCCAATTTGTGTGTCAGAACTCGATAACGGAATGAACTTGACTTCTTTCTGAGGAAAACGGAAGGCCGTTAGTGAATCCAAAAGTTATTTTCGTGCGACGGAGCAATGGGAAGCTCATTTCTGTTTCGATGATAGCGTGTTTCTAAAATGGGATGTTAACTATACTGGCAATAATTTCTTAGGGAAGTTGGTGTCTGTCTCAGAACGGTTTGTGTATGCAACTGAGGAGACTTTTTTGTTGCAGAACGGGATGAATGTCTGAAAGGTCGCAAGGACCCCAAGGCTGAAACCGGGATTGGAGAAAGTGGGACAACTGGACATCTGTTAAAACAAGATGTGAGCATTCCTTTAAGGTCATTCATTGGGCTGAGTTAATGGGCAGAGAGGGTCTGTTTACCATCTCAACTTCTGATCCGAAAGAGCGGAATGTTTTTTCCATGCACAGTGAGTGAAATTCCGCGGGAATTCCGATTACTACTGAGTGAAATGAATAGATCTCTGCGGAGAAATTTTACAACGCTGACAAGCTGGGATCTATATCTGAGGACCATTGCTAAGTTTCATGCACATTGCTAGGTTTCTGCACTTGCTATTAGAAAGAGGAACAGAGGGAAATATCGAAAAGATTTCTGTACTCTCTGTTCGTAGGGGGTACAGTCGCTCAAAAAAGTATCCGAACGCCATGGTTAACTACAACATTCAAATAAAATATCTGGCAACGATTTTTTCAGAAATTAGTGATCTGGCATCCTTCGTGTACTGCACACGAAGGATGCCAGATCATTAAATTCTGCAAAAATCGTTGCCAGATATTTTTTCTGAATTTTTTTAATCAACCATAGCGTTCGGATACTTTTTTGAGCGACTGTACAAAGGAGAAGAAAACCCCGAAAAGATTTCTGTATTCTCTGTTCGTAGGGGGTGCAAAGGAGAAGAAAGCGCCGAAAAGATTTCTGTACTCTCTGTTCGTAGGGGGTGCAAAGGAGAAGAAAACGCCGAAAAGATTTCCGTACTCTCTGTTCGTAGGGGGTACAAAGGAGAAGAAAACGCCGAAAAGATTTCTGTACTATCTGTTCCTAGGGGGTACAAAGGAGAAGTAAACACCGAAAAGATTTCCGTACTCTCTGTTCGTAGGGGGTACAAAGGAGAAGTAAACGCCGAAAAGATTTCCGTACTCTCTGTTCGTAGGGGGTACAAAGGAGAAGTAAACGCCGAAAAGATTTCCGTACTCTCTGTTCGTAGGGGTACAAAGGAGAAGTAAACACCGAAAAGATTTCCGTACTCTCTGTTCGTAGGGGGTACAAAGGAGAAGTAAACACCGAAAAGATTTCCGTACTCTCTGTTCGTAGGGGGTACAAAGGAGAAGTAAACGCCGAAAAGATTTCCGTACTCTCTGTTCGTAGGGGGTACAAAGGAGAAGTAAACACCGAAAAGATTTCCGTACTCTCTGTTCGTAGGGGGTGCAAAGGAGAAGAAAACGCCGAAAATATTTCCGTACTCTCTGTTCGTAGGGGGTACAAAGGAGAAGTAAACACCGAAAATATTTCTATACTCTCTGTTAGAAGGAAGAACAAAGGAGAACTAAACACCAAAATGGTTTCTCTACTCTCTATTAGGAGAAACAAAGTATAGTAAAACACTGAAAAGGTTTGTGTAATCTCTCTTTGGGAAAACAAAGTAGAGGATTACACCGAAAATGTTTCTCTGCTCTCTACTATCTGTTAAAAGGAAGAAATATAGTGAGGAAAGCACCGATATAGTTTCTGCATTCTCTGTTGCATGCATGCACTCAGGATTTAGTTTTGTGAGGGAGGGGGGGAATTTATTTTCGGGGGATGAGTCTCTGAGAATAAGATTTGAGTACAATTTCCTAATTACTAAAATATTCCATCTGACAGGAATGGCTAAAATGATATTTTATATAAAGTTTTATGTTGTTTTTTAAATATATTTTTAGTGTCGGAGACATATACTATGGGGTTGAAATATAATTATTATACAAATACAACTGTTTTGGATTTCTAAGCAAGTTTGAGATTTCGTATAAGATGATCAAATTTTCAGAGGGGGGGGGAAGTGTCCTCTCCTCCATCGAAAAGGTCTTCGTAATATTTTTTACGATGAACAAAGGAAAAGAAAACACCAAAATGGCTGATGTACTGTCTGCTAGAATGAAGGATAAAGGAGAGGGAAACACAGGAAAAGTTTCTGTACTCTTTGTTAGAAGGAAGACGAAAGATGAGGAAAACACCGAAAAGTTTTCTGTACTGTTTGCTTGAAAGAAGAACAATGTTCTGTACTCTCTATTACGAAAACACTGAACAGGTTTTAGTATTGTCTGTCAAAAGAAAAAGCAAAGGAGAGCAATACACAGAAAGGCTTTTTGTACTCTCTGTTAGAAGGGAGAACAAAGGTGAGGAAAACAACGAAAAATTTTCTCTATTATCTATCAGAAGGGAGAACAAAGGAGAGCAAAACACAGAAAGGCTTTTTGTACTCTCTGTTAGAAGGGAGAACAAAGGAGAGCAAAACACAGAAAGGCTTTTTGTACTCTCTGTTAGAAGGGAGAACAAAGGAGAGGAAAACAACGAAACATTTTCTCTATTATCTATCAGAAGGGAGGTGAGAAAAACATAGAAAAGGTTTCTGTACTCTCTCTCTCTCTTAGGTAAAACAAAGGAGAGGAAAACGCAGAAAAGGTTTCTATATTCTCTTAGGGAAAAAAATGGAAAATATGCGACAAAAACCAAATTAAACATCCCACCATTCGCTCTGCTGTGAATAAAATATACATTCCCTCTGCACCAAAGGATAAAATTTTTACATTCCTCTGCATCGAAAGATTAAATTGTTACATTACTTCTGCATTGGAGGATAAAATTGTTACATTCGCTCTGCTTTGGAGCATGAAATTGTTACATTCTCTCTGCACAGAAGGACAAAATTATTTCATTCCCTCTGCATTGGAGGATAAAATGGTTATATTTCTTCTGTATTTAATGATAACATTGTTACCTTCCATCTGCATAGGAGGAAAATATTGTGACATTCTCTCTGCATAGGAGGGCAAAATTATTTCATTCCCTCTGCATTGGAGGATAAAATGGTTATATTTCTTCTGTATTTAATGATAACATTGTTACCTTTCCTCTGCATAGGAGGAAAATATTGTGACATTCTCTCTGCATAGGAGGATATAATTATTTCATTCCCTCTGCATTGGAGGATAAAATGGTTATATTTCTTCTGTATTTAATGATAACATTGTTACCTTCCCTCTGCATAGGAGGAAAATATTGTGACATTCTCTCTGCATAGGAGGACAAAATTATTTCATTCCCTCTGCATTGGAGGATAAAATGGTTATATTTCTTCTGTATTTAATGATAACATTGTTACCTTTCCTCTGCATAGGAGGAAAATATTGTGACATTCTCTCTGCATAGGAGGATATAATTATTTCATTCCCTCTGCATTGGAGGATAAAATGGTTATATTTCTTCTGTATTTAATGATAACATTGTTACCTTCCCTCTGCATAGGAGGAAAATATTGTGACATTCTCTCTGCATAGGAGGACAAAATTATTTCATTCCCTCTGCATTGGAGGATAAAATGGTTATATTTCTTCTGTATTTAATGATAACATTGTTACCTTTCCTCTGCATAGGAGGAAAATGTTGTGACATTCTCTCTGCATAGGAGGATATAATTATTTCATTCCCTCTGCATTGGAGGATAAAATGGTTATATTTCTTCTGTATTTAATGATAACATTGCTACCTTCCCTCTGCATAGGAGGAAAATATTGTGACATTCTCTCTGCATAGGAGGATAAAATTGTTACATTCCCTCTGCTCTGGAGAATAAAATTGTTAAATTCCCTATAGTACGTTCCTTATTGAAAATGTGGAATCATAATGAGAAGAATATTTTCGCTTTCTGCCAATAGATGGCGAAACGAAACAGTTTGCCTTTTCCATTTGCGATAAAAAGGAGAGGCGAGAATCTCATTGTTACTCGACAGATCATCATGGAACCTTATTAGCAGCGCAAAGGGCGATGGGAGATATTTCAGGATAGATCAAGTGACACGTCAGCGAGGGACGCTTCCTGCTGCTGAGAATCCCACTTATCCTCTTCATCCCGCCTCACGTAATCTTCATCCTCATCACTCATTTCGCTTGTGAATTATTCAAATGGCGCGAAATAAGTTATTCTCCCAGGGGGACACTCGCTTGGTGACAGAATTGTACGAAGCTTACCCCCCTCTTATCTTCCCCCTTCCTAAACCCTCTTGTTCAATTGAAAGTGACCGAAGGGAAGTGGGAAAGCTGCAAGAGAAAGCAGCTCTCACGTTTACCACAGAAGTAATTATTAAAAAACTGGAAAAAATATTTTGTGCATTTCATTCATCGTAATTTTTAAATAAATGATAAGTGGATGAAGGAGTCATTCGAAGCTCGCAGATTTAATTTGAACTTCGGTGAGATTAATCGCATGGAAAGAAATCGAGAAGTAATTAAAGTTGCGAAGTAGTTCTAAGACTTAATTTAAGAGAATATTTTAATTAATGTTGATGCTGGTTTTGTGTTAAATATTTAAATTCTTAGCGTTTAAAAATAATTAAATTTGGCATAAGCCGACTGCAAGAGAAAAAAAAAGCTGCATGCTCAGGGTTGACATCTTCTGTCAAATGAGACAAGACAGGGGTGTGATTAATGTTGAAATAGCCTCAGATTGAGGGAGGAATTAAAATGCAATTAAATATTCATAAAGTAGTTGTTGGTTCAAATTCTAACAGTTTTAAATAAATTGATTGACGCGTTAACCCATTGTCTGCCCCTTTCGGGAACGTAGTCAGAAAATATTTTTAAAAGGGGCCAAATATTTTTAAAAGCGGCCAAAGTTAAAATTAGCATCGAGGGAAGGGGAGAGAGTAAAAATGATGGAAAGAAAAAAAAATCGATTTCAATTCACTCTACACCCAAAATTTTACATTTCTGTGATAAATAGGTCGTTTGCAACATTCATTTGAATGGTTTGCATTTTACAACTTGTTCCACTTTTATTGCCTTTAGCTCCCTATAATAATTGAAATTCGAACTAATGGATGATTAGGAAAAACTCAAATAGTCATCATCATCATCCTCAAGCAGTCATGGGTTACGGAGGTCCACCAGACCGTTTTTCCCGCAGATCAGTTTTACAAACTCATCCATACTTCTAGTTTAAAAAAATAAATAAAAAAAAATGAACCTCTCAAGCAGCTGCTTGCCACATAAGTCTGACAGGAGTCTGTCAGTTTATATGCCAAAGTAGAAGGTAGGCATTCAAAATAAACTGGTGCCAGGAGTGTTACAAATTAAAATGGATGAGCACTGAGAGTGAGTTCAAGTAAAAATATGTCAATGAAAATTACAAAACAATGCAATTTATTACAAAAACATGGATGAAATTATTTATACAAACTAAGTCAACCGGCACGAAACTCTATAACAATACAAAGATAAACTTTCAGAAGAATCCATTATCTTATTTCTATTCACACCCAAATCACGAAACAAGGCTAATGTCATTCAATGAACAGTAAAATCATGTTGGTAAATAAATATTCAATCTAACCAGAATATCCTTACCAATTCATAAGCAAACTAAATAACTAAACACAAAATGATTTCCTTCTAAGGTTTTAGTCATCAAGTACTCCAAAACTGTGGCTAAGTGTACTGGTTTCTCAGAACCAATTCTTTTTCAAACGTTGATCACCAAGCACAAGACGACGAATTCTTCTTTTCCTTTACCAGCTTAACAACACGATCCACACTAATAAACTAATTAATCTCCCGCGCACTCACCACATAAAATGCATCTTCTTTTTAAACACTTATCGTGTATATACTGAGACTAACTATGTCCCCCTTCACATATTAATAACTCCAACTTAACAATTCTATCTTTCCCATTTTTCAGATAGGATCGGGGCGGGGGTGGCTCAGTCGGTAGCGCGCCAGGCTCGTAATCTGTAGTTCCCAGGTTCGAGTCCCAGCTGAGTCAGCGTTGAGATTTATCTCCGCAAAATTCCCCGCCCTGCCCACGGTCAGTAGGGGACACCGATGGGCTTGGAAAGGCCGCCGTCCGTCGGATGGGACGTTAAGCCGTGGCCCCGTGGGCGGGAGAGCCATACCCTGGGCACGTTAAAGAACACGCTGGATGGCCTTGACGGGAGGCTACCATCTGTCTCCCAACAGCTATTCCAGTGGGTCCCTTCCCCCAACCTTCTCTGAGCCTTCGGGGTCCATGTGGCCTGGCCATTTAGCCCATGGTGTGCAAAAAAGTGCCGCTCAGAGGTAAAACAACCCAACGTTAAAGAACACGCTGGATGGCCTTGACGGGAGGCTACCATCTGTCTCCCAACAGCTGTTCCAGTGGGTCCCCTCCCCCAACCTTCTCTGAGCCTTCGGGGTCCATGTGACCTGGCCATTTAGCCCATGGTGTGCGAAAAAGTGCCGCTCAGAGGTAAAACAACCCAACCCAGATAGGATCTATATTCCAATTGATTGGTTACGTAATTCTCACGCAGAAGCATACGCGAGCGTTCATGACACGTTTGTCATAAATTCATTGCAGCACGTTCTTCTGTCGTAACAATATTAATTCCCAGACAAGGCCGAATATAACCATATAAACATTCTTTGCACAATGAAAGGAAACGTTATTCATATTTTCTTAAACAATATTTGAAAAATATTTATTCACAAGAAGATATGTCAACTTTGCTAATGTGGGTTATTTTACTTCTGTGAGGCACTTTTTTTTTATAATCAGAATAGGCTAAAATGACCAGGTCACAAGGTCCCCGAGGGCTCAGAAGACTCCTTCAAGATCGGTGTTGTAATTTCTAAATAGAGCCCAAGGTTGAAAAGCTTTTAGAAATATCAACAATTGTTCTGGAAATTGAACTTTTTGTAATTCTTTTCGCTTTTCCCTCACTGAAGGGAATAAAAAGAGTAGGCAGAGGCCATTTCTTCAGGGGTTGTGGAGCGTTGGATCTCTGAATCGTATCGCCAGTTCCTCGGAAACTTTTGCCAGTTTTAACTTTCACCGTAGCCCAGCTTCGATGGACGCAATGGACCGGACAGCCACCTCATTACTTGGCGATGGCTCTGGGGAGCTCGCGGCCGAGTTCGGTTGCCAGATAGCGCAAACGAAATATCGACAATCGTCTGCTGCGGTCGAACCCCTCGTCTGCGTCGGAGCGCCACCCTGCGACAGATTTGGACAGTAAATATTTACGAGGTTTTCCTGCACCGAGAGAAAATGGAGAAGTTTTTTTGAAGACTTCGAGGATTTAGTGAGGCTCGTTGGGGGATTATTTTAATCAGACTCTTGTTACGATGATATTTAAATTCATTTTTTTATTTATATATAAAATAATAAATACCCCTCAAGCAGCTGCTTGCCACAGAGGTCTGACAGGAGCCTGTCAGTTTATATGCCATAGTAGAAGGTCTGAGAGGATGGCAGGACCTCAGCAGAAAAACGACACAAACAGCCATGCCTTACCCGGGGCTCGAACCCAGGTCCCTTAGGTCGGTAGCCAAGCGCGCTAACCACTCGGCCATGGGACGGCTTTTTTTTTTATATAAGTGTTTTCTTATTCTATGGTTAAGGAGAATTAGAATTTATTCACTCGTAAGGAATTAATAAATTTTTATTTTTATTTTCAAGATAGCATAGAGATATTTAAGGTATGATTTAAACACTCAGGGTCCTTTGGTGATGGTGTGGGAGAGGGGGGATAGCTTAGTCGGTAGTGCGTAAGACTCGTAATCTGTAGTTCACTGGTTCGAGTCCTGCTGTACCATTGTTGAGGTTTATCTCTGCCCTCGTTCAGAAAGGAAACGCCAGTGGGCTTAGAAATGTCGTCGTCCGTCGGATAGGACGTTATGCCGTGTCTCGTGTGCACGTTAAAGAACACGCTGGATGGCCTTGACGATCTGTCTCGTAACAGTTGTCCAGTGGGTCACCTTATCCAATCTCCTCAGAGCTCTTGAGATCTGGCCATTTAGCCCATTGTGTGTGCAAAAAAAGGCCACTCAGGGGTAAAGCAACCCAACCCAATCCTAGGTGAACAGAACCGATTGGAGTGTTCAATGATGGCTTAAACGGATTATAAAACAGATGAACATATCGTTTCATTGGTGGTTTGGAGGGCCATCGTTGGCTTTTTATCTCTGAGCGGCACTTTTTTGCACACAATGGACTAAATGACCAGGTCATAAGGACTCCGAGGGCCCAGAGAAGTTGGAAGCCTCCCGTCAAAGCCATCCAGCGGGTTCTTTAACGTGAACAGGGAATGGCTCTCTCGCACATGGAACCAGGAGGGACATAAAATGTGGGATTTTGAAATGCGAGTAGGCGTTTATTTGCATATTTTTTCCAAATTCTAAACACATATATTCCCCTTTCTTTCCCTAACTGCGACACGTTAATATGTCTTACACTTTTGAAAAGTAGTGTTCTTGACCAGGGCTCTCTGATAGGCATGGATGTTTCTTTTTATATTTTTGCTTAATGCTGAAGTCTTGCTCTACTGCTGAGGTCTCCTCTTCCTCAGAGATCTCCTCTGTGGCGTATTCAACTGATAGCCTTAGGCTATATATTTATGGCAAGCAGCTGCTTGGAGGTTCTTTTCAATCCGAAAGTTCCATCTGTTGACAAATAATGATAAAACATTTGCTTCTTCTCCTTTTGTACTAAAAGGGGTTCGATCCCTGAAAGGCATGACTGGGAAATAATTTCGGACGATATTTCGGAAGATTCGATTTTCGTCGGCAGCAATCATTGGTGGTGCTAAAAGGTGAGGGGACATAAAGGCTATCTACCCTCCCCCTAAGAGAAAAGGTTAAGAGAAGGAGTTAGAACATCTGCCAGCTCTATTGAGCGTCTTTCCTGAAATTTTCCCTTGGGGCGGGGGTGGCTCAGTCGGTAGCGCGCCAGGCTCGTAATCTATAGTTCCCAGGTTCGAGTCCCAGCTGGGTCAGCGTTGAGATTTATCTCCGCAAAATTCCCCGCCCTGCCCACGGTCAGTAGGGGACACCGATGGGCTTGGAAAGGCCGCCGTCCGTCGGATGGGACGTTAAGCCGTGGCCCCGTGTGCGGGAGAGCCATACCCTGTGCACGTTAAAGAACACGCTGGATGGCCTTGACGGGAGGCTTCCATCTGTCTCCCAACAGATGTTCCAGTGGGTCCCCTCTTCCAACCTTCTCTGAGCCTTCAGGGTTCATGTGACCTGGCCATTTAGCCCATGGTGTGCAAAAAAGTGCCGCTCAGAGGTAAAACAACCCAACCCAACCTGACAATTTCTCACTTCTTCTGTCCCACTAAAAATCTGGTTCCTGGGACCGCCCCTTGTAACAATTTGTATCAATAATATTGCGATGATGATAGATCCAAATGTTGTCGTATTGTTTGCGAAACAGTGCCAGTTCTACGTCAGCAACCAGGCTATCGAATTTCTGTTACGACTGACACCAATTCTTGCATAAAATTAGAAGAATTTCTTCGCCAGAATAAAGCTTATTTAATGCTTTACATAGGATCGTGGTTAGGGAGTTAACTAACGTTCCAGCGGGGATACTCTTGTGCATTATTTTTGCTCAGAATGAGCCATTGGGCTGAGAATTTCTGTCTTTGTATGAGATATCATTTAAAAGGAGCTAGAGAAGTTGCTATCCCCCTCCCCCTTCTCTGTCTACTATATAGTATGACAAAAGACAGAAAAATTAATTTTCTCAACTTCTTGCATTTTAACTATTGCTTCATTTCACGGGAAACAGTAATGTCTCTGATGTTTTCATCTCTCCAAGGTGATATCAGAGGGGGCGGAGGGGTGGCTCAGTCGGTAGCGAGCCAAGCTACAGATTACGAAATCTGCAGTTCCCAGGTTCGAGTTCCAGCTGGGCCAGCGTTGAGACTTATCTCCGCAAAATTCCCCGCCCTGCTCACGGTCAGTAGGGGACACCGATGGGCTTGGAAAGGCCGCCGTCCGTCGGATGGGACGTTAAGTCGTGCCCCCGTGTGCGGGAGAGCCAATATCCTGTGCACGTTAAAGAACACGCTGGATGGCCTTGACGGGAGGCTACCATCTGCCTCCCAACAGCTGTTCCAATGGGTCCCCTCCCACAAACTTCTTTGAGACTTCAGAGTCCCTGTGACCTGGCCATTTATCCCATGGTGTGCAAAAAAGTGCCGCTCAGAGGTAAAACAACCCAACCCAAAGGTGATATCAGGGAATTGCATTCATTGCAAATTTCTTCATTTACCGCTATATTTCACATTTTTTTCTGCCTTTGTAGCTAAAAGTTAGACTGAACATGTATCTTTCCGTTACAATATTTAGTGGTCGGAGTACTTAAAAAATATATTTTCTCTATAAAAAATATCAAAAGCGCACCCACTCCCTGATTAACATGATAAATGTAAATGCGTTCTCAAAAAATTATGTGTAAGGTGAAATCGTGTTGGTCGGATACGAATTTCTCTTGGAAAATAATGTAAATGTAATGGGGAAGGGGAGATGATAAAGAGAGATGATTGCTGAATAATAAAGATTGAAAATGAGAAACTACTGAAAAGAAATTTGTGGAGTAATGAAGATGATTAACTATAAGATGATACGCGTTTCTACCCTACACGTGACAAATGATACTCTTGGACTAATCAGGATATTTGTAAACGCGTACATTGTCAGCGACAATTAAAATTTATTTACTGCTTACAAATAAGTATATTAGGTGTTATAGCTGTTTAAACACACTAATTTGTATCGGCAAATATGAAAAATCTTTTTGGAAGTATTGAAAGTTAGGAATCCGGGCCTAGAGATAAAACAAGGAAAGCATCCAAAGGTGTCTTCTTACATGGGGGGCGGGGGTGGCTCAGTCGGTAGTGCGCCAGGCTCGTAATCTGTAGTTCCCAGGTTCGAGTCCCAGCTGGGTCAGCATTGAGATTTATCTCCGCAAAATTCCCCGCCCTGCCCACGGTCAGTAGGGGACACCGATGGGCTTGGAAAGGCCGCCGTCCATCGGGTGGGACGTTAAGCCGTGGCCCCGTGTGCGGGATAGCCATACCCTGTGCACGTTAAAGAACACGCTGGATGGCCTTGACGGGAGGCTACCATCTGTCTCCCAACAGCTGTTCCAGTGGGTCCCCTCCCCCAACCTTCTCTGGGCCTTCGGGGTCCATGTGACCTGGCTATTTATCCCATGGTGTGCAAAAAAGTGCCGCTCAGAGGTAAAACAACCCAACGTTAAAGAAGACGCTGGATGGCTTTGATGGGAGGCTACCATCTGTCTCCCAACAGCTGTTCCAGTGGGTCTCCTCCTCCAACCTTCTCTGAGCCTTCGGGGTCCATGTGACCTGGCCATTTAGCCCATGGTGTGCAAAAAAGTGCCGCTCAGAGGTAAAACAACCCAACCTTCTTACATGGCAAAAATACAAACAATCGTACACAAGGTAGTGGAGAGATCGGGTTAGTCGGAAACCAGACCTGCTTTAAAAACAGTGTTAAACCGAAATCGCATTAGTTCGAGACTGGATGCAATTTCTTGCTTCCCCCCCCCTCTACTCGCCGCCTCTCCTTTGTCAGCTCCCATGTTGGTATCAGGAATGCAATCAATTAAACTAGAAATGCCCGGATACTCCGACACAGATTGCATAATGTAATCAGTATCTCTAAATCCAGAGAATCAGCGATCTCGATGCTTAAAAGCCACGTGTTATCATCCTCATCATTCTCATCACATCTCATCATCCTCATCGTGGATTAGGATCTCGCAATGGCGACGGATCCATTTTTGCAGTTCGCAGTAATCCTTCCGAAGTGGTCTGCTTTTGCGTTTCGGCATCAAAGCCGATGCCACTTTGATAGCTTCGAACTCATTTCGCAAATAAAGCCCGGAAAGCGGTTAATTAACGTGACGGCGAGACGCAAGTTGGCGAAGCAAAGCAAGCACACAGATGCCGATGCAACTGAAGAGGTGAACACGGCGACCCACCTCTTGTGGCGGCTAATCGGGTTAAAACCTTAATTTGCGGAGAGCATCTCTGCATTTTCTTTGCCTCTTCCGATGAGGGAAGAGGAGATGCAAACAGAACGCTTCGTCGTCGCATCAAAAGAGAATGGGAGCGGGGGGGGGGGGAGAGGGAGAAAATTTCGTTTAAGAATAATCAAGCGACTGCTACTTCTCTTCTCGCTTGCTAATGTGATGATTGCTGGTCCGGCCATATAAAGGAAGAAAGCAGCTGGAAGCGTTGCCATGTCAACATCACATTTCAAACACGAATCAAGCATATTGGGTTGGGTTGTTTTACCTCTGAGCGGCACTTTTTTGCACACCATGGGCTGAATGGCCAGGTCACATGGACCCCGAAGGCTCAGAGAAGGTTGGGGGAGGGGACCCACTGGAACAGCTGTTGGGAGACAGATGGTAGCCTCCCGTCAAGGCCATCCAGCGTGTTCTTTAACGTGCACAGGGTATGACTCTCCCACACACGGGGCCACGGCTTAACGTCCCATCCGACGGACGGCGGCCGTTCCAAGCCCATCGGTGTCCCCTACTGACCGTGGGCAGAGGGGGGGGGGGGGAGAATTTGCGGAGATAAATCTCAACGCTGACCCAGCTGGGACTCGAACCTGGGAACTACAGATTACCAGCCTGGCGCGCTACCGACTGAGCCACCTCCGCCCCCTAATCAAGCAGGGATTAGGTCGTATTGTTTTATCTCCTAGCGGCACTTTTGTGCACCCGATGGGTTCAGATCCGTCACATCGTGGGTTTAGGAAAGTCCATCAACCTTTTATAACAAGCCAATATGGCCTTAATTGCCGTTTCGCCATAAAACCCCTCCAGCCTCTGGTTTTTAGCATATTGAATTTTTGAAAAAAAAAACGTTTACAACTATTCCTTTACGTTTTGGATGCCGATGCAAAAATTTGCTACCACTCATATTTCCAGTCTATATTTTTACAAAAATTCTTCGGTCAGCCTTCTTGAAATATGCCAAAGCCCTTCATATAAAATGCTAGAGCCTCCGCTGTTCCTTTGAGCTGGTTACGAACATGAATGGTCTAAATGAACAGGTCACAAGGACCCCAAAGGTCAAGAATTCGGTAAGAGAAAGGACCCTCTGAATGCCTATCAAGAGACATGTGGAAAAGTTCCAGAAGTCAAGGCCAACGAGATGTGTTTTTTAACGGGCAAGGGGTAAGATGACGCTCCTGTCCACGGGACGATGGCTTAATGTTCCATCCGACGGGTTGGGTTGTTTTACCTCTGAGCGGCACTTTTTTGCACACCATGAGCTAATTGGCCAGGTCACAAGGACACCGAAGGCTCAGAGAGGGTTGGGGGAGGGGACCCACTGGAACAGCTGTTGGGAGACAGATGGTAGCCTCCCGTCAAGGCCATCCAGCGTGTTCTTTAACGTGCACAGGGTATGGCTCTCCCGCACACGGGGCCACGGCTTAACGTCCCATCCGACGGGCGGTGGCCTTTCTAAGCCCATCGGTGTCCCCTACTGACCGTGGGCAGGGCGGGGAGTTTTGCGGAGACAAATCTCAACGCTGACCCAGTTGGGACTCGAACCTGGGAACTACAGATTACGAGCCTGGCGCGCTACCACTGAGCCCCCCCCCCCCGACGGACGGAGGCTTTCGGGAACACAACTGTCTTTATTTTCTCATGGAGTGTAGCACACAGGAAATCCTAATGCAAGCAAAGTGGGGACTCGAACCGGGAAATATTACATTACGAGCCTGAAGCGTCTGCTTGGAAAATATAACTGAAGCGTTTCTGTCTATAACAGACAGCCACTTTCAGAGTTTCCATAATAAATTCAAAAAGTCCCAAAAACTGCTCAGCACAGGCAGGAGTGGCCTACTGAGCCAAGCCAATCCCCTACTGAGAGAATAGAGTGAACGATTACCGCTGCCATTAGCCGAGATCCTCTAAAAGGCAACGAGAGAAACATTTACTGACAACAGAAATAATCGCAATGCAAACAAAAGTAGATTAATATTTGAGAAGACAGTGCAAACGCACGTGAATGTATGAGGGGGGGGGGAGTGCATAAAACAGTGGGAGAAATGAAAGAATTTGTGGCAGACGTGTGCGGGAGGAAGGAGATCGGTCACGAGGAATGAAACGAAGAGCATAAACAATGGACGTGAAGGTGGCCCTCGGAGAGAAGGAAGAGAATGACCAGCGCCGGAAATGAGAAAGTCTTCAGAGGGAATGAATGACGGCAGGGGAAAAAAAGGAGAGATGTGATTGGTTAGGAGCGAGGAGGGACTTATCTCTCTTAGTGCTGGAGCGAGAGAAAGTCAGATCTCGCGGGAGGGAATGATGCTGCAGAGGCTCCGGATCACTGATGAAGTCACGCAAAGTATCTATTAGTGCTCGTGAGCATGAGGTGGGTGTGATGTTTAGTTTGCCGTACACGAGACATCGGGAGAATCATCACAAAGATTATTGCGACACAGGTGACAGGGGGGGGGGCGAAGAATAACAATCACAACACGACGAAATCTGTTCGTTTGACGAATTAACGACTGTTGACGTTGAGATCAACTGCAGAAAGGAAAGTTATTAATGAAGCGTCGGTTGCAATCAACAATGGATTTGGGAATCTTTCACAGCCTCATCTTCAGAGACAATGTTTGCTGACTCAGTCGATAACTCGCCAGGTTCGTAAATTGACGTTCCCAGGTTCGAGCCCCAATTGTGATCACAGCCGTTGAGATTTACTTCCGCTAAGAGTCCATTCTGCCCTCGGGGAGAAAAGGGAACCGAAGGATCAGAAAGGCCACCGCCCGTCTGATGGGAAGATAAGCCAGGGACCTCCGGGTGTGGCTTAACTTCACATCCGAAGATTCAGATCCATTAAAGAACACGTTGAATGACCTTTTGGGGACGCTATTATCTGGCCACTCACAGCTGTCAGTGAGTCCCTCCCCCGATAGGGGACCACCTTGGCGAGGTGGGGGGGCTTCGGGTCCAGCAACCCAGTCGAAGGCTGTGCCTACCGGAATGGTCCCCCGGTTGGACATAGCCAAGACCAACCGAGGCCGACGACATCGCTGACCGGTCGGACGACCGGTTGGATGATGACGGTGTCTTAGGCCTCAACCTCAGGTGCTCTGTGTGAGCAAGGTCAAGGGCTATGTCGAACGGTCTGAGCCCGCCTAGTAGGCACGAGCCCTATTAAAAGTCTGGGCCTTACTAAAGAGTCTCCACCCCGGATGCCGAGCGAACTTGGATCTACATATCCTCGTTCATGGCTAACCGGGGAACAGATTAAAGTTAGGTTTCTTCCGGTGGTTAGCTTTCCTTCTATAGGACTGCTGCCATGTGAGGTCGGGGTTGAGGTGTGTCTATATGGCGCATTCTTGCCCCCAACTCTAGATAAGCACGGCTTTTCATAACTGGTAGTGTCGTAAGACGGAATCGGGAAATGCCGTGGTTGCATATGATCGCAACAAAAGAGAGGTGTCCAGTGAGTCACCTTCCTCAACGTTTTGTAAGAATTTGGGGTTTTTGTGACTTGTCATTTATCCCATTTGAGTGCGAAAAAGTGTCGGTCAGAGGTTATATTTAACCAAACTTAACCTTTACCTGAATCTGACCAATAACACTCTCTACTAGATTTCTAGAATAATTTTGATATATTGATATTCACCCAGATCAAATCTAAGAAGAAAAATACTAGGATGGGTGGTTGTGGGTGTGTGTATAATGACTTGCTTCAGCCGGAACACAGTTCTGGCATTTATTTTTTGGAAAATATTCTCATTAAGTGGTACAATATATGTATTTTTAGTCTTCGTTCGTCCTATTTTTTTTCACCAAAATGATTTTTTCAAATTCGTAGAAGAGAATTCGAAGATTAAACTTCCTAAAAAAAGTTTTTCTTACCATTCAGCTAAAGTTGAATTAAGATCTGAATCAAATCTATCTAAAAATCTGTTTTTTTGGAAATATTCGTTCGGTATTGCATATAAACTGACAGGCTCCTGTCAGATCTCTGTGGCAAGCAGCTGCTTGAGCGGGTATTTATTTTATTATTTATTATATAAACAATCGTAGAAGTGAAACATTTAAAAACAATCATTCTCCCTTCTGAGGGAAATATTATAATTTGAAATTACTAAAAATCACGCGCGGGACGGCCATCTAGTACAGCGCTCAAAAAAGTATCCGAACACTACTGTTGATTACAAAATTCAGAAAAAATATCTGGCAACGATTTTTTTAGAAATTAGTGATCTGGCAACCTTCGTGTCACGTGATTACAGAATTCAGGAAAAATATCTGAAGCGCGTACAGCAACTGTACACGCTCCATTTACCGTTCACAGCAAACTGGAGCGTATGCAGTTACTGCAACCGCTCCAGTTTGCTGTGAACGGTAACTGCACACGCTCAATATTTCCGTGAGTGAGCCCACACGATCTAGTATCAAAATAATATGACCACCTAAGTACAACTTTAGAGTTTTGCAGATTTCCCCTAAAGAGGAGGGAAAAAATTATACCTAGGAGTGGGGGCTGGGGAAGGGATCGATTATAACGAGTTGTGTGCCAAATGGAAGCTCGCGACGTGGGGAGTGACATCGAATATATAATTTAGAGCACCGCCGCTTAAATCTACTAGTTCTCTGTGTTTATAAAATTATAAACATTTTATTCCCTCGATTTAACCCCCCCCCCCCTCCAGTTTGAATTTACAACAGAAAGATGATGTCGCCTTAACGAATATTTATAAGGCAAGTTTGAAGGACTCTTATTCAGGAATGGGAGTGCCTATTTGACATAAAAAATTAATGAAATATTTTTTAACACTTACATGACTGTAAACGTTGTCAGGATAATTTTCGACACAAGTGAATCGTTTAGGTAATCTACTCAACAACTCCATGGCGCTAACAAGGGTTAAATGTGTTTTTTAGTTTCCTTTCTCACGGTCACGTGATGTTTGGTACGGCTGACTCAGCCAATCACGAACGTCCATTTCGTAATGGACACGTTCATCCGGATCAGATGCAACAACAAAAAAAAGTTGTGCCGGCGAAGAGATCCAACTAACAAAATCGAAAAAAGAACAGCCACGATACCCTAATGGGCAAGAAGTTCTTGCAATATTGCCATCTCGCAACGAATTGGAACCTGGGGGGGGGGGGGGGGATTACCTCTGAGCATCACTTCTGCGCACGCAAAGCCAGGTCGCAAAGATTCCAAGGGCTCTGAGCTGGGTAAGGTTAGAGGACCCACTGGGATGTTGGATTGTTTTACCTCTGAGCGGCACTTTTTTGTACATCAAATGGATGCACTGGGAGGGAAACTGTTAGGAGAAAGGCAGCTGCCTCCCGTCAAGGACATCCAGCTTGATCTGTGAGCACTTACTTTGCTCCTAAGTAAGTGTGCCGGGTGTGGCTCTCGTGTACAAGGACTCACCGCTTAATGTCGTCCGACGGACGGCTGTCTTTCCAAACCCATCGGTGTATCTCCTGTGGGGAGTGCCAGAGAGGTAGTTTTGCGCAGATAAATCTCAACGCTGGCCCAGACGGGACTCGAACCTGCGAACTTCGGATATCGAGCCTGGCGCGCTACCAACTAAGCCACCCTGGTTCTGAGGGGAGGAGGTTTCAGTGCTTTGAGAATTGTGATGAGATACCGTACTACCGCAATACATTATTAACAAAAGGATGATGATGTTGATCCTCATCTTCCGTGTCTATGCTCACAGAGATGGGAAGAGAAGAAATCGCACCAGGCCAACCCACCGACTTCATTAGGCCATGAAATGATGATGGATGAGGCTTTGATGGGGGACAAACAAGAGGGGCATGCTGATGGAAGAGGTGGCCATGGGGGGTGGTCCTCTCCTCTCTTTTGCAAGTGACATTTGTAATCTGATGGGGAAGAGGAGGAGAAGGAGATCAAGGATGCGACTTGTCTCGCTCGGAATCTTTTTTCTATTTCTGTTGCAGGGTGGTGTTGCTTTGTCGTCAGGAGCAGAGGGAGGCAAGGAGGATGGTGGAGGAGGAGGAGGAAGGCCACCTCCTAGCAATTAACCTCGTTCCACTTCCCCCGACCCCCGCTGACAACGTCATGTGCACAGGCAGACGTCAACGGGATTTTACGCAATCGGCGATGGGTTCAACACTCGGAAATCGAACGATTCTTTCTTTCATTTCTTCGTCTGCTTCATTTATAAACTGATTCGTGTTCATTTTTCCCATCAGTTGATTGGAAATTAGATTTCGTTTTTAGATTTACTTGTTTTCTGTCAAGTGAAGAAAAATTGAGAAAAGAATTTCGTAGAATCATAATCTGCTGCTCTTCTGAGAGACAGATTACGTCTGTTTCTTTTTCCCGCGTTAATTTTAGACCACCTCTTATTACCGCAATTTGTACAATTTAAACCCATTATGCTTGATTGCTAAATGAGCTGCCTCGCTTTCGAGGCAGAACGGGGCCGCATCCACTTTTAGGGTAGAGAGTTTTAAGAGGGGTGAGGAAGATGTGCTTTTAAGGTATGCAAGTAGAATTACAGTGTCGTTGATCAGTTTTAAGATTCATTGGTGCACCCAGGAATTTACTTTGGAGATGGTGGTGGTAATGAGAGAGATCACCCTAATTTCAGAATTTTAAACGTACACTTTTAATAAGATTTAGTGATTTCCTTAAAAAAGTCGCAAACATCTCTATAAAAGCAAAATTATTCATTCTTGTATTTTCGCTTCTTCCACTTCTTTAAAATGTCCTGATTCTTCCACTTCTTTAAAATGTCCTGATTCTTCCACTTCTTTAAAATGTCCTGATTCTTCCACTTCTTTACGATGTCCTGATTCTTCCACTTCTTTAAGATGTCCTGATTCTTCCACTTCTTTAGGATGTCCTGATTCTTCCACTTCTTTAGGATGTCCTGATTCTTCCACTTCTTTAGGATGTCCTGATTCTTCCACTTCTTTAGGATGTCCTAATTCTTCCACTTCTTTACGATGTCCTGATTCTTCCACTTCTTTAAGATGTCCTGATTCTTCCACTTCTTTAGGATGTCCTGATTCTTTCACTTCTTTAAGATGTCCTGATTCTTCCACTTCTTTAATATGTCCTGATTCTTTCACTTCTTTAAGATGTCCTGATTCTTCCACTTCTTTAGGATGTCCTGATTCTTTCACTTCTTTACGATGTCCTGATTCTTCCACTTCTTTAAGATGTCCTGATTCTTCCACTTCTTTAAGATGTCCTGATTCTTCCACTTCTTTAGGATGTCCTGATTCTTCCACTTCTTTAGGATGTCCTGATTCTTCCACTTCTTTAGGATGTCCTAATTCTTCCACTTCTTTAAGATGTCCTGATTCTTACACTTCTTTAAGATGTCCTGATTCTTCCACTTCTTTACGATGTCCTGATTCTTCCACTTCTTTAGGATGTCCTGATTCTTCCACTTCTTTACGATGTCCTGATTCTTCCACTTCTTTAGGATGTCCTGATTCTTTCACTTCTTTAAGATGTCCTGATTCTTCCACTTCTTTAGGATGTCCTGATTCTTCCACTTCTTTACGATGTCCTGATTCTTCCACTTCTTTAGGATGTCCTGATTCTTCCACTTCTTTACGATGTCCTGATTCTTCCACTTCTTTAAGATGTCCTGATTCTTCCACTTCTTTAGGATGTCCTGATTCTTCCACTTCTTTAGGATGTCCTGATTCTTCCACTTCTTTAGGATGTCCTAATTCTTCCACTTCTTTAAGATGCCCTGATTCTTCCACTTCTTTAATATGTCCTGATTCTTCCACTTCTTTACGATGTCCTGATTCTTCCACTTCTTTAGGATGTCCTGATTCTTCCACTTCTTTAAGATGTCCTGATTCTTCCACTTCTTTAGGATGTCCTGATTCTTTCACTTCTTTAATATGTCCTGATTCTTCCACTTCTTTAATATGTCCTGATTCTTTCACTTCTTTAAGATGTCCTGATTCTTCCACTTCTTTAGGATGTCCTGATTCTTTCACTTCTTTAAGATGTCCTGATTCTTTCACTTCTTTAAGATGTCCTGATTCTTCCACTTCTTTAGGATGTCCTGATTCTTTCACTTCTTTAAGATGTCCTGATTCTTCCACTTCTTTAGGATGTCCTGATTCTTTCACTTCTTTAAGATGTCCTGATTCTTCCACTTCTTTAAGATGTCCTGATTCTTCCACTTCTTTAAGATGTCCTGATTCTTTCACTTCTTTAAGATGTCCTGATTCTTTCACTTCTTTAAGATGTCCTGATTCTTCCACTTCTTTAGGATGTCCTGATTCTTTCACTTCTTTAAGATGTCCTGATTCTTCCACTTCTTTAAGATGTCCTGATTCTTCCACTTCTTTAAGATGTCCTGATTCTTTCACTTCTTTAAGATGTCCTGATTCTTTCACTTCTTTAAGATGTCCTGATTCTTCCACTTCTTTAGGATGTCCTGATTCTTTCACTTCTTTAAGATGTCCTGATTCTTCCACTTCTTTAAGATGTCCTGATTCTTCCACTTCTTTAAGATGTCCTGATTCTTTCACTTCTTTAAGATGTCCTGATTCTTTCACTTCTTTAAGATGTCCTGATTCTTCCACTTCTTTAGGATGTCCTGATTCTTTCACTTCTTTAAGATGTCCTGATTCTTCCACTTCTTTAAGATGTCCTGATTCTTCCACTTCTTTAAGATGTCCTGATTCTTTCACTTCTTTAAGATGTCCTGATTCTTCCACTTCTTTAGGATGTCCTGATTCTTTCACTTCTTTAAGATGTCCTGATTCTTCCACTTCTTTAGGATGTCCTGATTCTTCCACTTCTTTACGATGTCCTGATTCTTCCACTTCTTTAGGATGTCCTGATTCTTCCACTTCTTTACGATGTCCTGATTCTTCCACTTCTTTAATATGTCCTGATTCTTCCACTTCTTTACGATGTCCTGATTCTTCCACTTCTTTAGGATGTCCTGATTCTTCCACTTCTTTAGGATGTCCTAATTCTTCCACTTCTTTAAGATGCCCTGATTCTTCCACTTCTTTAATATGTCCTGATTCTTCCACTTCTTTACGATGTCCTGATTCTTCCACTTCTTTAGGATGTCCTGATTCTTCCACTTCTTTAGGATGTCCTGATTCTTCCACTTCTTTAGGATGTCCTGATTCTTCCACTTCTTTAGGATGTCCTGATTCTTTCACTTCTTTAAGATGTCCTGATTCTTCCACTTCTTTAAGATGTCCTGATTCTTCCACTTCTTTAAGATGTCCTGATTCTTTCACTTCTTTAAGATGTCCTGATTCTTTCACTTCTTTAAAATGTCCTGATTCTTCCACTTCTTTAGGATGTCCTGATTCTTCCACAGGTGCAACATATTTGCAAATGCTTACGTTTTTTCACTACTTTGAGAATTTCTGATTGATTTCATCAACTGAATCCATTCAAGATCGATTGAGAATAAAGTAGCACTTGATGATTTGGATGATGTTACCTTCGATGTTCAATATAGCATTGTTGTTATCTGGTTGATGATGTTATCATCAATCTTCTTCTCTTTTGATGATGCTGTCTTACTTTCTTAATTCTTCTGGGACATTGATTCAGATCATTAGCCTGCCAGGCTCGTAATCTGCAGTTTCCAGGTTCGAATCCCAACTGTGTCGGCATTAAGATTTATCTTCGTTAACCTCCACTTTTCTCTCGATGAGAAATGATGGGACACCAAAGGAATTGAAAAGGCCGCCTTCCGTTGAATGGGACTTTAAGCCGTGGCCCAATGTGCATACTCATACTCTGTGTATGTTGATAAAACACGCTGGATGGACTTGACGGGAGGATACCATCTGTCTCCTGACAGCTGTCCAGTGGTCATTTTCCCATTTCAATCCCAGATACTTGATGTCTTTCAACATAGCTGTTTATTTCATTTTCCACACAGAAGTACCGTCTGGAATAAAGCAGTCAAATAACCACAAATACATTCTTCCAATCCACTCTTCCAATCTTCGGAACACAAATTCATTCTTCCAATCTTCGGAACACAAATTCATTCTTCCAATCTTCGGAACACAAATTCATTCTTCCAATCTTCGGAACACAAATTCATTCTTCCAATCTTCGGAACACAAATTCATTCTTCCAATCTTCGGAACACAAATTCATTCTTCCAATCTTCGGAACACAAATTCATTCTTCCAATCTTCGGAACGCGATTTAGGTTTAGGATCTATAATTACGCAGTCAGATCCAAGACCCACTTCCCAAACCACGAGATGGACCACTTCAAGATCTCTCTTAGTAAGCCATAAAAGTCTATGGAATCTGAAGAGTGTTTCAATACGTGGCTAAAACATGGCGATGACTTTGATGACATCGAATTTGTGACTCTTCCATCATCACATGATTCGGAAGGAAGTGACCTCCAGGAAATGCCAGATTGCAAGATCTCTGAATGCCGTCGGCCGCTGTTCAAAGCGCGCTGCTGTATTCCCGCGCAAATTCTGGCGCTGAGGAAAGCTTTCAAAACGCCATTGCAATAATGGAGCGTGCATTAAACAAAGTGCACGATGGGGGGGGGGGGAGAAGGGGGTGACACACAACATAGTCTGAACTGCGGGAACGTGAGTGTTGCGACACAATCACTGCATAGCTGTCGAAACGAAGACAGCTGCGGAGACGACGCAATAACCTTTGAGCTTCCAGAAAAGAGACGCAACTTTTGTTCGCGCAATTTCTTCTCTTATCAAGAGATATTACCTTCAGACGGGAGGACTTTTTTATTCTCTTTTATGTCTTTTTTTTATTCGCGTAGTTGATGGTTTTTATTTTGTGATGTTTCATGTTCTTCGTTGTCAGCTGTTCAGCGCATGAAATTCGTTTTTCACTTGCTCAGAGTTCGTGCCCAAAGCATCGCAGGGAGTCGAGAGCACTCTGCTCGTGCAATTCGTAGGAAAGCGCGGGAACGCCATTTTCGTCTACGGCAAGACCCCGATTGTTCCTGCTCGGTTCATCCCGATGCGGATCGTCAGTGCTCAAGTGTCACTTGAAGGGTTCTCAAAGGTGAAAATTCGTTAAATACTTCAAATATGTGAAAATAATATAATTTCACATACGTAACGTAGATGTTCAGCGTTAGTCTGTTTGAGGCAGCATTAAAATGAGCTTAGCTTGAGAGTAATGCAGATTTTGAAGCGGGAAATCTCTGCAAAATATTCTACTACCTTCCAGTGTGTAAATAAATAGATACAGTCGCTCAAAAAAGTATCCGAACACTATGGTTGATTACAGAATTCAGAAAAAATATCTGCCAACTTTTTTTTTAGAAATTAGTGATCTGGCAACCTTCGTGTCACGTGATTACAGAATTCAGGAAAAATATCGAGCGTGTACAGCAACTGTACACGCTCCAGTTACCGTTCACAGCAAACTAGAGCGTGTGCAGTTACTGCACACGCTCAATATTTCCGTGAGTGAGCCCACACGATCCAGGTCTTTGTGAGCTCACACGATCCAATGTGCTGTGAACATTAACCGCAACCGCTCCAGTTTGCTGTGAACGGTAACTGCACACGCTCAATATTTCCGTGAGTGAGCCCACACGATCTAGTATCAAAATAATATGACCACCTACAGTCGCTCAAAAAAGTATCCGAACACTATGGTCGATTGCAGAATTCAGAAAAAATATCTGGCAACGATTTTTTTAGAAATTAGTGATCTGGCAACTTTCATGTCACGTGACACGAAAGTTGCCAGATCACTAATTTCTAAAAAAAATATCATTGCCAGATGTTTTTTCTGAATTCTGTAATTGACCATAGTGTTCGGATATTTTTTTTTGAGCGACTGTACCTTGTTTGACTGTTTTAAAGAGAGCGACACGCATTTCAACTGCCCCGGAATGTTTGACTTTAAGGTGGGGGGGAGAACATTTATTCGGACAAAAATTAAAACGAAGCTAGAAAACAAATGATTTAATTTTTAATTGAGGCGTTAAGTGGTAGCCATTGTACTCGAGAGTAGGTACTACTTTAAAATGTATTAAACTTAAAGAATTTCCGATATTAAACTCTTAACCATAACAGTTGGGTAAAAACAATTTATAAGCCAAAACTCTCAAGGGTAAATTAGTTACTTTATGCTGAATCAATGCGCACCGTTTCACTCAAAGCCACTTTGTCGCAATGCGCTTAATGATAAACCCACGTTCGCACGGAAAACATCCCTTCGGGAAAAGGCAACAAAATAGCCTTTAATTTTATGGAACAGATGCTTATTTAAGCTTAAGTTCTGGCCTTTCTGGAAGTTATATCCCTTACTAAAGTACTTTTTTACGAGCCGTGGTATCCAAATATTCTTCTTTTATGACTCTGCAAAAAAACGAAGCCGATTAAGTGACGTAGTTAATGATACGGGTCACATTATGGAGCAACCCACGTGATAAGTGAAGTAATAAAATCTCTTTACCTGACGTTGTCGTGTCTCTGGATGTAGATCTTGTGGAAGGGGCTGTCCCTCGGAGAGATGATGTCTGCCTTCATCTCCATGGCAACGTGCTGGGGGAGGACGCTCAGCAGCAGGCGCTCCTATAGGAAGAGGTCAAAAGGACACAATTAGTGAGTCACACGAGACAGGAGGAGACGGTTACACTTGTTCACCAACAACCCCGGAGAGAGAGAGAAGCGGGGAGGATGAGGATGGGAAGGATGAGGATGGGGAGGATGAGGATGGGAAGGATGAGAAAGGGATCTTTGTTTCGTGAGAGAACAGTAAGAGAGTTAATAAACTGGGTTAAGGAGGAAAGTTATGCTGCTGGAATAAGCATGCTTGTTAATGAGGTGTACAAGGATTCGCATAAAACTTTCCTAAGGAGGTTTGGAGGGGGTGGGATGGGGGGTAAAGAAGGGATTTTATTTGAGCAGAAGCGCCGCATTGTCGGCCAGTGGTGGCTTCTGCTATTCTGATGCTGCGATTGCTTGTCTTAGACTTTGATTCTTAATCTGAGGGTGATTATTCCTCCACTAAATCATTCCGAAGGGTATTCGAGTCACTTTATTGTCGCAATGAGATGGTCTCACTGATTAAACTGGCAATGAGATGGTCTCACTGATAAAAAGCAATTATTATCGGTTTCTAAGCAAGCGCACGATTTTTTTTTTTCTGTGTGGGGTTCTTTTTAGCACACAGTTGTTTAAACGGTTAAGTCACAAGGAACCTCACAGGTGGATAGGGAAAGACTGGACAGATGTTAGGGGACAGAGAGAAGCCGCTCGTTAAGGCTTTTTATTAACGTGTACAGTCGCTCAAAAAAGTATCCGAACACTATGGTTGATTACAGAATTCAAAAAAAATATCTGGCAAAGATTTTTTTAGAAATTAGTGATCTGGCAACCTTCGTGTCACGTGATTACAGAATTCAGGATAAATATCTGCAGCGTGTACAGCAACTGTACACGCTCCAGTTACCGTTCACAGCAAACTCGAGCGTGTGCAGTAACTGAACACGCTCCAGTTTGCTGTGAACGGTAACTGCACACGCTCAATATTTCTGTGAGTGGGCCCACACGATCTAGTATCAAAATAATATGACCACCTACAGTCGCTCAAAGAAGTATCCGAACACTACTGTTGATTACAAAATTCAGAAAAAATATCTGGCAACGATTTTTTTTAGAAATTAATGATCTGGCAACCTTCGTGTCACGTGATTATAGAATTCAGGAAAAATATCTGGAGCGTATACAGCAAATGTACACGCTCCAGTTACCGTTCACAGCAAACTGGAGCGTGTGCAGTTACTGCACACGCTCAATATTTCCGTGAGTGAGCCCACACGATCTAGTATCAAAATAATATGACTACCTACAGTCGCTCAAAAAAGTATCCGAACGCTATGGTTGATTGCAGGATTTAGAAAAAAAATCTGGCAACGATTTTTTTTAGAAATTAGTGATCTGGCAACCTTCGTGTCACGTGACACGAAGGTTGTCAGATATTTTTTCTGATTTTTTCTGAATATTTTTTCTGAATTCTGTAATCAACCACAGTGTTCGGATATTTTTTTTAAGCGACTGTACTTTTGGCAGCCCGGGAGCACTTTGGTGTAACAACAGACCTTGTAGTCGGAATCTTTTACTTTTATTTGCTGAAATGTCTTTCGTATTTGCAATTCAGTGAGTTTTACCATCGTTAGAACGCGCTGATTTATGCTTAACTAAGTGCACGTGTCAATTTTGTTCGATGATTCTCTAAGAATCCTTTTATAATAAACATAAATGGATATTAAAACTAAAGTTCGATGAGATTAGTTAAGACCTTATCTGCTGATCGATTCCCAAAAGCGATGCTATTTGCATGCGGCATAACTGCGATGTGTCTTTGCGAAGAAATGTTTTCGCTTACGAAAAGAAGAAGCATTCGACAGGTCACTGTTAACGGAGATGCATTTGTTATCAGAACTGTTTTTGAAAAATAAAAAAAAAAATAAAAAAAGCTACTTCAGATTGAGGGCCTGACGCAACACCGACTGAGCCAGATTCGTAATTGGGTTGGGTTGTTTTACCTCTGAGCGCACCTTGGGCTAAATGGCCAGGTCACATGGACCCCGAAGGCTCAGAGAAGGTTGGGGGAGGGGACCCACTGGAACAGCTGTTGGGAGACAGATGGTAGCCTCCCGTCAAGGCCATCCAGCGTGTTCTTTAAAGTGCACAGGGTATGGCTCTCCCGCACACGGGGCCACGGCTTAACGTCTCATCTGATGGACAGCGACCTATTCCAAGCCCATCGGTGTCCCCTACTGACCGTGGGAAGGGCGGGGAATTTTGCGGAGATAAATCTCAACGCTGATCCAGCTGGGACTCGAACCTGGGAACTACAGATTACGAGCCTGGCGCTCTATCGACTGAGCCACCTCCGCCCCCAAGCTCGTAGTCTGTAGTTCCTAGGTTCGAGTTCCTCCTGTGCCGCAGGTTGAGACACATCTCCGTTAAACCCGCACCATGCCCTCAGTCAGAAAGGGAACACTTGTTGTTTAAAGTAGTTGTTTAAAAAACGGCCAAGTCACAAGGAACCTCACACGTGGATAGGGAAAGACTAGACAGATGTTAGGAGACAGATAGAAGACTCCCGTCCGTGGGATGCGACGTAAAACAGTGGATCTGCATGCACGAGAGCTCTACCCTGTGCAAGTAAAAGAACACGCTGGATGGCCTTGACTGGAGGCTTCTATCAGTCTCTCAGTGACACCCTTTCTCCAACCTTCAGTGAGACCCTTTCTCCAACCTTCTCTGATCCCCTTGGGGGTCTTTGTGTCTTTGGGACATTCAACTCGTTGGGTGTAAAAGAGTATCCCTCGGAGGTAAAACAACTCAAACGAAAATAAAAAACCTTGCTAATTATATACAATCAGAATTCTCCATGGACTGGAAGGCAGAGCTTCTTTTCCCCCGTTTAGAAAGATCTTACTTCCTGGCAATTTGAAAGCCCTATGTTCCCAAAGATTAGCGATGGATGCAGCCATAATAGGCATTGCTTATGTGATGCTTAGCAATATGAATGGAGGCGCATCCCTTGAGTTCGGTTGTCAGTCGTCTTGAGCCAAGAGAATTCCCCTTTTAAAAGACGAAAGAGAAACTTGAGAGTAAAGATGCAGCACAACCCGATTAACGAAGAAAACCGATCCTCCGTACCAAAATAATAAAACCCAAAAGTCTTTCTTTTTTACCCCCTTTAACACTCACATATCCTGCCACGACCTAATTTAATATTCGCACTAAAAATGCGCGCGAAGTTTTCCCGAAAAATAAGAAAACAGCTTTTAGAGACAAAAGCAGAACCTCGAAGATTTTTTTAAAGCCACTTCAGAGGGATTCTCCTCCCACCAGGTGGAGCTACTTTCTGGAGCAGTAGGAGGCAAGGGAAGAGCATCTCCCGGCATCGGATGAGTATGATGATCAAGATTCTCCAACATCTTAGTCCGCGCGAGATTTTATAACACCGTCCGTGTCACGGGGGACCATAATTAAATCACTGAGCCTGGTGCTTTTACGAGCGAAGAGCCGCTCGAGCTGTAGCCTCGGGAGTTTTGGATCTGACAGGAACATGGCGGCCACAGATCCCTGGCGCCATATAGCCAACGCCACCGATAGGGTTGCCTCATCCCACTGCCCCCCTTCACTGGGAATAAAAACATTACAAACTTACGAAGAAGCTCTTCCAAGTAGCAGGCGAAGGAGTATTCTGGACTTTATTTTTGTTCCGCTGAACAGGAGAGTAGATAAGACTTCGTGAAACTATCTACCTGTTGCTTTAAAATACTATTTAATATATTTATTACAGATTAAAACTTAATAAGGTGTAGAAGCTATTGGTAGAATGCTAGAAGCGTTGTGGTTTGTGGTGGGCTGAAGATTTTATTGCTTGTCTGAAGCCTTTTATCTTTTACAGTGTTTTTTTTTCAATGTTGGAGCTATAATGTAAGAGAGAATGCATTTTGCGAAGCGGCAGTATGATTTAAAAAGACAAGAATGAGTTTTTTTTTAATTATTTTGTTAGTGATATGTTGTAAATATGTATAATAGATATTTAACGATATAGAATGATTTATATTTACATTAACGTATAAAAAATTACTTTGCGATGCAATTATGTATTAAATCCGGCTTTAGGCATAATTCAATATTAATTATTCATATTTAATCAAAATTCTTATTCTATAAATCTGTTTTTAACATTTTTTGGATGAATTTTTTTTTTACATAATAAATCAGTGACGTGCCCAGGAATCTTGGAGGGTGTTGGGGGAGGGGTTAACGTGAATTGTAAAATGCGAAATTAATTACTTTATAAAAAAAAATTTCCCCAAGCCGATGGGGGGGGGGGAACACTTTTTCAGCTATGCTACTGTAATAAATAAATAGAGGTGGTCATTTGCATTCTAAACAGCAATGAGCATCACTTTAAACAATTTTGTTCGCACATCAAAGTCTCTTGATATTCGAGAACGAAGGGAAAAAAATTCGACGGAAAGGAGAGAAGAGGGGAACGAAACTTGTCGCGGCTTTGTGAACGAGGACTTTGGGCAAAAGAGCGGCGCTGCGTAGCGATCGAAATTCAAATGGTTTTGAGATAAAATTCATAGCAGGCTTTGAAGTAGGGGGCGGCGCTGGTGTTCGCACGTTCTATGCGACTTCAGTCGGAGGCTAAAAATTCTAGTTGTGGCCAAGATTATTCTCCTATCGGCTAGAAAGGGGTTACCAATCGCTTTCGAAAATCTGCTCGTCCGCCGAATCGAATATTGTTCACAAATCTATTCCTCTACGCTGGCTGTTCAGGTGATGCAAGTGAAGATAAGTAGACAATTATATTGAATTATAGCTCATTTATTTAATGCATTCTATTTCGTAATCGAACAGAATTTTTCATTGCTTATTTTATCCTCCTCTTCTTCTTATCCTACATCCAGTGACGTCACAAATAAGCTGAATCGTTTAGGTCAGAGGGGGCGAATCTTTTCGAGCTCGCGTACCCAAGCGCAGAATTAAGTGAACATTTTCTAACTAGCTAGCTAGCCGAAATTGCAAAATTGCTTTAAGGTGTTATTTATGCCAGCTGAGATTAAATATCCATTTATCATATGACGCAAATTAAATGATAGAAATACTTGCGATTTAAATGTAATGATACTAAGTTCCCAGTTCCAGCAGTTCTGCAGTTCCCAGTTCCAGCTGGGTGAGCATTAAGATTTATCTCCGCAAAACTCCCCGCCATGTCCACCGTCAGTAGGGGACACCGATTAGCTTGGAAAGACAGCCGTCCGTCGGATGGAACGTTAAGCCGTGGCCCCATGTGCGGGAGAGTCATACACTGTGCACGTTAAAGAACACGCTGGATGGCCTTGACGGGAGGCTACCATCTGTCTCCCAACAGCTTTTCCAGTGGGTCCCCTTCCCCAAACTTCTCTGAGCCTTCGGGGTCCATGTGACCTGGCCATTTAGCCCATGGTGTGCAAAAAAGTGCCGCTCAGAGGTAAAACAACCCAACGTTAAAGATCACGCTGGATGGCCTTGACGGAGGCTGCCATTTGTCTCCCAACAGCTGTTCCAGTGGATCCCCTCCACCAACGTTTTCTGAGCCTTCGGGTCCTTGTGACCTGGCCATTTAGCCCATGGTGTGCAAAAAAGTGCCGTTCACAGGAAAAAAAACCCAATCTGGTATAGAAGGAAAAATAAAAAAAGAAATTATGAATTTTAAGCAAAAATTAAAAACCAATTTTTAAAATATGCAGAAGTATTTTAAGGAAATCAGTTGATAAATGATAAAATTTCGTGCCTGTTTATGATGCAACATATTTTGCATTGTGCATTCAATTATTTGACGATATCTTTATAACTTATGGCACCCAATTGAAGTACTAATTAGAGTAACCTAGTCGCCGTCTCCCCATCAATGGTTCACCCGTAAATATTCATTGCATTGCTCCTATGGCAAGCCATCGGCGTCTCTTTAATCGCTGACGTCAGGATGGGAGTTAATAGAGAAAAATCTCAACGCAGGTACATTTGGATTCGAACCCGGGTACAGTCGCTCAAAAAAAAATGAAAAATTAGTGATCTGGCAACCTTCGTGTCACGTGACATGAAGGTTGCCAGATCACTAATTTCTAAAAAAAAATCGTTGCCAGATATTTTTTCTGAATTCTGTAATCAACCATAGTGTTCGGATATTTATTTGAGCGACTGTAGGTGGTCATATTATTTTAATATTAGATCGTGTGGGCCCACTCACAGAAATATTGAGCGTGTGCAGTTACCGTTCACAGCAAACTGGAGCGGTTGCGGTTAATGTTCAAGCACATTGGATCGTGTGAGCTCACAAAGACCTGGATCGTGTGGGCTCACTCACGGAAATATTGAGCGTGTGCAGTTACCGTTCACAGCAAACTGGAGCGGTTGCGGTTAATGTTCAAGCACATTGGATCGTGTGAGCTCACAAAGACCTGGATCGTGTGGGCTCACTCACGGAAATATTGAGCGTGTGCAGTTACCGTTCACAGCAAACTGGAGCTTGTGCAGTAACTGCACACGCTCCAGTTTGCTGTGAACGGTAACTGGAGCGTGTACAGTTGCTGTACACGCTCCAGATATTTTTCCTGAATTCTGTAATCAACCATAGTGTTCGGATACTTTTTTGAGCGACTGTACAAGAGATGACGAGCTTGATGCTCCTCTACCCACTCCACATTTGCACGGGCAAGAAAAGCATCTGCCGATGAGGAACGCTCTCACCGGTGTGATAAGAGAGCGCTTCTGTTTTGGCCAATGCCGTATCCGTTTCACTGGTGTCAAAAGGTCACGGTCTCTCTATCCAAATTGAAGGGGGGTGAGGGGGTGGGAAACATTCCTATCTCGAAACGACAGACAAATTAAGAAAGAAGCCGGAAGGAAATTCAACCCCGCATCAGGCATCCAGTTAGACATTTAACCGCCCACACTCTACTCACTCCCCCATGGGCAGAACTTGGGCGCTGCCGCAGACACGTGTTCTGTAAACATAAAAGCAGACTCCTCTGTTCCCTCCCCTCCTACAACTCTTCCCCCCTACTTTCTCTGCTGTCAACTAACACAAACTTAGGTCATCACGTGGCCTTGGAGGCTATGCATGCAATGGCGGCCACGGGAACTGAAGAAAGCAACACTGCCATGAAAACTTTCGGTGTTGCATTTTAATTTTGGATTTCTAAATAAGGCCGCGGACAGAAATTCCGCGGCTCCTGGATAAAAGTAGGTCACATTTATCTATAAAATGGATAGAACTTTCGTGTATGTACAATGTAAATATTTTAAAATGTTGGGTTGAGTGACAGTTTTTTTTTTGTACAAAATGGACTTAATGGCCACGTTACAAGGACTCCGAGGTTTAGAGAAGGGGGGAAATTATTCACTAGATACTGCCAGAAGACAAGCGGGAGAATCCCATCATGCACATCCCGCGCGCTTTTTAACGTGAGCAAAGTATGGCTCTCCTGCACACTTGGGGGGGCGGGGTGGGCTCAGTCGGTAGCTCGTAATCTGTAGTTCCCTGGTTCGAGTCCCAGCTGAGTCAGTGTTTATATTTATTTTCGCAAAATTCCCTGCCCACGGTCAGTAGGGGACACCGATGGGCTTGGAAAGGCCGCCGTCCTTCGGATGGGACGTTAGCCGTGGCCCCGTGTGCGGGAGAGCCATACCCTGTGCACGTTAAAGAACACGCTGGATGGCCTTGACGGGAGGCTACCATCTGTCTCCCAACAGCTGTTCCAGTGGGTCCCCTCCCACAACCTTCTCTGAGCCTTCGGGGTCCATGTGACCTGGCCATTTAGCCCATGGTGTGCAAAAAAGTGCCGCTCAGAGGTAAAACAACCCAACCCTCTAACTCATTACTTGCTCATCAGTGTCATGATCCCATCAGGTCAGAATGGAAGACAGGTCCCTTTTCCATGAAGGGATGCCAAGAGCTTTGCGTACATTGCCTCTGAGGAAGAAAAGAGCGAATGCCACCCACATGGCAATGGGTAGAGAGCATCATGCCACAGGTAAGAACCCACTAATCAAATTAGTTTCGTTTAGACTGGACGCGCTTCGTTAGCTCTGCTGTGCACGCGCGCACAAACAAATACGAACGAGGCCGAGTGGGTTTGCACGCGGACCGGATGGACGAAGCATGCTCTTCGGAATCGATTCGGTGGTTCAGTGCCGCTCTTACACATAGAAAGCGTCTTAGCGTCATGAAACATTCTACCGTCTTAAAAACGAAATCATTAAATTGAAGGATGTGGCGTCACAGCATCTTAGAGCGTGTGCAATGACCCATTCTCTCGTAAGGCTGCCGCTTTCGTTAGAAACCAAAAATTTGTTGTAAAGAAGCTAGAAAATGCGGAAACGCCCGTAACGCTGAAATAGTTTTCTCTGTGGCCGAGAGTCTTAGGGCGAATAGGTCGTAAGCCTCCAACTGGCAAGTAATTATCGTTTTCATTACTTTCTGGGAAGGTAAATCCGGCCATCCGAGACGGGGTCGTCCGTGCATGCACCACTCGATCCGAACTCACGTTGATGGTTGGGCAAAGAAGATGCCAGATGTCGGGATCCCTTTGCTTTGTACTCCTAGTTCGGGTTGCGATCTTAGTAGTCGTTTGGCAGCTCGAATCACTGATCAGTAATTGCGCAGATGTCGTTCTTTGATTACTCAAGCGTTTCTTCTGATGAGCGAAATGTTATTCTTTGTCCTCTTTTTCGTGGTAATGTTGCAGGAAGAATTTGGATTCACTAACAGAAGAGATAACAGTGGATCAGTATCTGTTGGTATTAATTGACATCAAAATGCAACAGCACCTTTCTTATTTATAGTCTCCTTTTCTATTCAATTTCCCCTTCACACAATTAGAAAAAAAAATCCCTCAAGCAGCTGCTTGTCACAGAAGTACAGGGACTTTTCCGATAGCCATTAAGAGAAAGGGAACTTATCCTTGAGAGAGAGAGGGCTTTCCCGATAGCCATCAAGAGAAAGGGGAATTATATTTAGGAAAGAGAGGACTTTCCCGATAACCATCAAGAGAAAGGGAACTTATACTTAGGAGAGAGAGGGCTTTCCCGATAGTAATCAAGAGAAAGGGGAATTATATTTAGGAAAGAGAGGACTTCCCGATAACAATCAAAAGAAAGGGAACTTATACTTAGGAGAGAGAGGGCTTTCCCGATAGCCATCAAGAGAAAGGGGAATTATATTTAGGAAAGAGAGGACTTTCCCGATAACCATCAAGAGAAAGGGAACTTATACTTAGGAGAGAGAGGGCTTTCCCGATAGCCATCAAGAGAAAGGGGACTTATCCTTAAGAGAGAGACGACTTTCCCGGTAACCATCAAGAGAAAGGGGATTTATCGTTAAGGAGAGTTAGCCATTAAGAGAAAGGGAACTTATCCTTAGGAGAGAGAGGACTTTCCCGATAGCCATGGATGTGTGTGTCGTTTTTCTGCTGAGGTCCTGCCATCCTCTCAGATCTCCTACTGTGGCATATAAACTGACAGGCTCCTGTCAGACCTCTGTGGCAAGCAGCTGCTTGAGGGGGTATTTATTATTTTTTTTATTTATCAAGAGAAAGGGACTTATCCTTAAGAGAGAGATAGCCATCAAGAGAAAGGGACTTATCCTTAAGAGAGAGATAGCCATCAAGAGAAAGGGACTTATCCTTAAGAGAGAGATAGCCATCAAGAGAAAGGGACTTATCCTTAAGAGAGGGATAGCCATCAAGAGAAAGGGGACTTTCCCGATAGCCATCAAGAGAAAGAGGACTTATCCTTGAGAGAGAGAGAGAGGACTTTCCCGATAACCATCAAGAGAAAGGGAACTTATACTTCGGAGAGAGAGGACTTTCCCGATAGCCATCAAGAGAAAGGGGACTTATCCTTAAGAGAGAGATAGCCATTAAGAGAAAGGGAACGCATTCTTAGGAGAGAGAGGACTTTCCCGATAGCCAACAAGAGAAAGGGACTTATCCTTAAGAGAGAGAGAGAGGACTTTTTCGATAACCATTAAGAGAAAGGGAACTTATACTTAGGAGAGAGTGGACTTTCCCGATACCCATCAAGAGAAAGGGACTTATCCTTAATAGAGAGAGGACTTTCCCGATAGCCATCAAGAGAAAGGGGACTTATCCTTAAGAGAGAGATAGCCATTAAGAGAAAGGGAACGCATTCTTAGGAGAGAGAGGACTTTCCCGATAGCCAACAAGAGAAAGGGACTTATCCTTAAGAGAGAGAGAGGACTTTTTCGATAACCATTAAGAGAAAGGGAACTTATACTTAGGAGAGAGTGGACTTTCCCGATACCCATCAAGAGAAAGTGGACTTATCCTTAAGAGAGAGAGGACTTTCCCGATAGCTATCAAGAGAAGGGGACGTGTATCCTTAGGAGAAATGAGACTTTTCCGATAGCCATGAAGAAAAAGAGGACTTATCCTTAAGAGAAAGGAGACTTTCCCGATCGCCATCAAGAGAAAGGGGACTTTCCCGATCGCCATCAAGAGAAAGGAGACTTTCCCGATCGCCATCAAGAGAAAGGGGACTTTCCCGATTGCCATCAAGAGAAAGGGGATTTTCCCGATTGCCATCAAGAGAAAGGGGACTTCCCGATCGCCATCAAGAGAAAGGAGACTTTCCCGATTGCCATCAAGAGAAAGGAGACTTTCCCGATCGCCATCTAGAGAAAGGGGACTTACCGTGCAGTCATTTCACATTTACCATCAGAGCATAAAGGTAGCTGCTAATTTAACTATTTTTTTCTATTTTTGAGTTTTTATAAACATAATCAATAAAATTTAATTCCACTGTTTCCGATAGCGTTCAATTAATTATGATCAATTAATCAATATTTTAGTGTAAAAGAAAAATTCAAATATTTTTCACCATTCGTCTTCGACAACAGTGTCTTGCGTTACACCTGTTCCATATAACTAAAAATTCCAATAATACCACTTAAACAAAATTCTTTTTCTCTTGGAAAGAAGATTATCCGCCCGAGCAAAGAAGGAATTTTAATAAAAGTCGTGCCTAAGGTTTTGACTTGGAGACCTGCCAGATTCTTGAGATCGATTTGATTTTATTTCGATAAGGCATGCCCTCTCCTTCCTATAGAGAGACGCACTTCGTTGCAAAGGACATCCAATGTTAAGATTAGTTAGTCGTCTTGTTTCCTCTTATTCTCCGTCTTGCATCTTAGCAGCAGACATTGGCTGCTTGCCCTCCCCCCCCTCCATCCTATAAACTTCGTCTTCGTCATCTGTTTTTCTTCTTCCTTTTCATCTCGAGGTATTGCCTCGCTCACATGCGCATCCGATCTGCGAAGATTCATCTTAAGAAACCAATATTTTCTCTCTGACCAAACAAGCAAAAGGAGTAGAAAATCGATGTGTCTTAATGCCGAATTGGGAATCAAAACTGCATTCTGAAAACAAATCAGAGAGCTCAAATTATCTATCGCTCGCGCATTTTTATTTTTTTTAAATCCGTGTGGAAATTTTCGCATTGAAGAGCTTCCAATATCAGTTGGTGATAGCATTTCCGTTTTGTTTTTTCTTTTTTGCTTTGGACTTTTCGATAGTTAAGTAGATTTATGACGAAAGGGAGCGAACGATCTCTTTCTCTTCATTTGAATCGCTTTCGTCTCTTCATTTGTTATGCTCGATGTGCTTTGCTATTTGCGGAATTGAAACAGAATTGTGGAAGTGAAGTCGAAGTGAAGTCTTCACCACGAAGTGAAGGAATGATTATGAGATGGAAAACATCATTCGGGAAGTTTTGATTTGAAGGCATCGGGCTTGAAAAGTCAAATACCCAGATTAATGCACTCGATTACACGTACAGTCGCTCAAAAAAGTATCCGAACACTATAGTTGATTACAGAATTGAGAAAAAATATCTGGCAACGATTTTTTTTATAGAAATTAGTGATCTGGCAACCTTCTTGTCACGTGATTACAGAATTCAGGAAAAATATCGAGCGTGTACAGCAATTGTACACGCTCCAGTTACCGTTCACAGGAAACTGGAGCGTGTGCAGTAACTGCACACGCTCCAGTTTGCTGTGAACGGTAACTGCACACGCTCAATATTTCCGTGAGTGGGCCCACACGATCCAGGTTTTTGTGAGCTCACACGATCCAATGTGCTGTGAACATTAACCGCAACCGCTCCAGTTTGCTGTGAACGGTAACTGCACACGCTCAATATTTCCATGAGTGAGCCCACACGATCTAGGTCTTTGTGAGCTCACACGATCCAATGTGCTGTGAACATTAACCGCAACCGCACCAGGTTGCTGTGAACGGTAACTGCACACGCTCAATATTTCCGTGAGTAAGCCCACACGATCCAGGTCTTTGTGAGCTCACACGATCCAATATGCTGTGAACATTAACCGCAACCGCTCCAGGTTGCTGTGAACGGTAACTGCACACGCTCAATATTTCCATGAGTGAGCCCACACGATCTAGGTCTTTGTGAGCTCACACGATCCAATGTGCTGTGAACATTAACCGCAACCGCTCCAGTTTGCTGTGAACGGTAACTGCACACGCTAAAGATTTCCGTGAGTGAGCCCACACGATCTAGGTGTTTGTGAACTCACACGATCCAATGTGCTGTGAACATTAACCGCAACCGCTCCAGTTTGCCCTGGTATAAGTTGCCGTGAACGGTAACTGCACACGCTCCATATTCATTGCATTATATATTTATACGCATTACATATATTAAAAAAGTATCAAACACCATGGTTGATTACAGAATTCAGAAAAAATATCTGGCAACGATTTTTTTTAGAAATTAATGATCTGGCAACCTTCGTATCACGTGACACGAAGGTTGCCAGATCACTAATCATAAGTATCCACCTCTCGAAAATCGTGCTGGTCCGTTAGTTTTATTAGACCGTGGAGCAGTTCAAAAATTAAAATAAAAACTTTTCCAAAATTCAGAATTGATCCATGTAATAAACAGTGCCTTTATTTGAATTGCATTGCAGAGATTATGCCCCCCCCCAGTTACAATCAAAATTAATATCCTCTCCTACATATAATAGTAAATGATCTTTACTAAAACTTAACCATTTTCTCGAATTCAAAAAGTCGTATATTTTGTAAATAAGAGCAAGGTCGTAAGAAGGTTGAGACTCGGAATTTGCAGTTCCTAGATTCGATTCCCAACAGAGCCAGAATTGAAATTGATCTCCGCTAATCGAAATCTTGCCCTGGCATAAGGAAGTGGATGCCACTGTGCTTGAAAAGTCCGCTACCAACGGCTTTAACCTCCCAGATTTGGCTCAGTCGGTAGCGTGCCAGGCTCGTAATCTGTAGTTCCCAGGTTCGAGTCCCAGATGGGTCAGCGTTGAGATTTATCTCCGCAAAATTCCCCGCCCTGCCCACGGTCAGTAGGGGACACCGATGGGCTTGGAAAGGCCGTCGTCCGTCGGATGGGACGTTAAGCCGTGGCACCCTGTGCGGGAGAGCCATACCCTGTGCACGTTAAAGAACACGCTGGATGGCCTTGACGGGAGACGATCATCTGTTCCCCAACAATTGTTCCAGTGGGTCCCCTCCCCCAACCTTCTCTGAGCCTTCGGGGTCCATGTGACCTGGCCATTTAGCCCATGGTGTGCAAAAAAGTGCCGCTCAGAGGTAAAACAACCCAACGTTAAAGATCACGCTGGATGGCCTTGACGGGAGGCTACCATCTGTTTCCCAACAGCTGTTCCAGTGGGTCCCCTCCCCCAACCTTCTCTTAGCCTTCGGGGTCCATGTGACCTGGTCATTTAGCCCGTGTTGTGCAAAAAAGTCCGCTCAGAGGTAAAACAACCCAACGTTAAAGAACACGCTGGATGGCCTTGACGGGAGGCTATCATCTGTCTCCCAACAGCTGTTCCAGTGGGTCCCCTCCCCGAACCTTCTCTGAGCCTTCGGGGTCCATGTGACCTGATCATTTAGCCCGTGGTGGGCAAAAAAGTGCCGCTCAGAGGTGAAACAGCCCAGCCCGTCCCAGATGGGACGTTAAAGCCGTTGCCCTATATTTATATATAGGAGAGCCATACCCAATGCACATTAAAGGACACTCTGGTTGGTCTTGTCGGCAGGTTTCAATGTGCAATGATTTCTTCCCTTAACCTTGTCTGAACTCTTGGGTTGCTTGTCAGCTGACCCTTTCATCCCATTGTATGCGAAAAAGGGCCGCTCAGAGGTAAAGCAACAACGTAGCGTAAATGGCAACTGGGGAGACTTTGAGACTGCGCAGTCGAGACTTCAACAGTTCTCATAGATCGTGTTAGTCTCCTAAGTTGTCAACTCGAACTATTTCCTGCTTTACATTTTTCATTTTCATCACATTTGTTTGTGCAATATATATGCGTCAACTGAATTGGAAAAATGGGCTTTGTAACAGTCTATTATCGGCATTTCGACGGTCATATCAGAATTATTCTTAGGAGATGCCAAAGTACCCATAAAAATCTTATTTTCCAACTCCAGAACTTACCAATGCTAACACGATGACTTTTCGTAAACCATGATGTGCATAACCCGTTTAGGTTTCTAATTTTAATTAGATTTATTACTTACAAATACATTTCTACGCCACAAGTCTTAAATAAGTATCGCTTCCTTAAGATCCAATTTGATATTCTGTTGTTTCCTGTTCGGTTATTAGATTATTGAAAACTTTAATAATGAAACATTTTAAAGGAAATGCTAAAACGAAACTTGATCTCCCAGGGCTTCTTCTCGCTTTTCATTTGATAGAATCGTCGCCAGTGATGGCGGAGGAAGCTTTCCCTCCAATGCCCATTTGCTCCTTTTCCTAACAACGCAATTTACTCCGCAAGTCAACAAGAAGAGATTCGGAGCGAAGGAGGGCGTGCAAATTAGCGCAATTTGCGTCTCTCTGGTGAAGGACGCCAGAGATGTTTGAACGAATCCGTGTAGATAAGAGGAAAAATGGCATGGGGCTCGGATGTGGGGGGAGATAAACAGAATGAAAACAGGATGCAGCATCGTCAACGGAACTTGCCCTATCTTCCGGGTTAATTCCGCTGCAAATCGCTATCATTCGCATTTTCTACAGAAGTTAAAAAACTGCGTCAGGAGAACAATCTGGTTATATTATGATGTGCATTTCTGTCGAGATAGATCGCATAGTGATAAAGAAGAGGATTGGGATGAGAGGGTGGAATTTCTCTCTGAATGAGAAGGGTGAGTCGCAGACAAAATGGTGCTTCTGCAGAAACAACAGCATTGACAATGGCTTAATTGAATTGATTGCCGCGTTAAGATCTGAGAGATTTCTCTCTTCTTGGAAAAGATCTTCAGCGGAGTGGACGTTAGTTTGACTAAAACACAAAAGGATAAATGTCGACTTTTTTTTTTTTCTTTTCAAAATTAAATCTCATCATGGATGCTTCGCTCCGTCGGGCCAATCCTTAAGTTAATTTCGAAATTCCCAGTTGCAACAAACTAAACACAATTTTCCGGAGGGACAATTGGACCGAGAATTGAAAGAGACGAACAGGTGGGGAGGAGTCGTTAGGGAGGGAAGGGGGATGGGAGACGGAGGTGTTTCTGTTGGCTCGAGAAATTCGTGCCTGAAGTTAATTATAGAGGAGAAAAAGGGGAGATTCTCTAGAGGGAGAAATTTACCTTTGATTCGTGATGGGCTCTGTTTGTATTGAAATAAGTGAAATTTAATTGATGGGAACAGAAATAAAAATCAGCTGAAGCTGGGGGAAAAAATGGAGGTTTTTAAAACTGAATGTTATAATTTGAAGTTAATGTCGAACTTTCGAGTTTGATAGAGGCCTTAAACGTCACGTGTCATATGCTATAATAATTTGGGGGGGGGGTAATAATATTGTTTTTCGTCTTCACAGACACGTTTCTTTGTTTGCAGTAAAATGGCTAAAAGACAAGGTCACAAGGATCCCTCGGGGTTCAAAGCCCGGTTGGAGAAAGAAAGACGGAAGTAGAGTCACATACACATGTGTATATATAGTACTGGACAGGGACAGAACAGCATTGAGCAAATATAAATAAAGATTTAAGTGATTATTTATCTAAAGTTGAACTATAAGCTATTTATTTTTAAATAGCATAAAATAAAATGATTTATTAATTACGACTTTATTAAAATATTTATGAATATTCAAAATTGATTAAAGAATTAAAAAAATAGTTAGCAGTTGGCTATTAAGAGTTAAAACTTTATATATGTAATTAATCTTTCACTGTCGCCCACGGTATAAGTGGCTCCAGCCTTGGACAGCTTTATAATAAAAAGGAGCGCGTTTAATAACAGATGAAATTTTAAAGTGAGTTAATCATTATTTAATATTAATATTTAAGTGTTTCTTCTATTTCCTCTATTAACGGTATGTGCTATTTGTTTGTAGCATTTGTTCTTTCAGTCCAGCTCTTATCAACTCTGTATATGTAAATGCAAAGGAAATAAAGAGTTATTAACTCCCTTATTAGGCAGGGAAAGAAAAAATATTACTTCGAACAATTTGAGTCATGTAAAAACAATCCCAAGGAAAATTGGGAACTCATCAACCAAATTATCAACAATAAACCTAAAACTGCCATTGACGATTTTATCATGAAGAATATGCCACAAGGTATGTCTGAAACTCAAGCAGCAGAGAAATTTAACAACACCTTTGCAGACATTATTGTCAATCTCAGAGACGATAACCGTATACAGAATCTCTCTACAGTTCTTAAACATATCCAACCTTCTATTCCCTCAATTTTTATTCCTCCCATCTCAAAACAAGAAACTTCTAAAATTCTAAGTGACTTTAATGAAAGAAAATCATGTGGGTACGATCAGGTACACATAAAGCACATTAAAGCATGCAAAATCTCCTTAGCTGATCTCGTGACAAACTTTATCAATGAAAGCATATCTACAGGAAACATCCCTAATAAACTCAAAATTGCTATTTTAAGACCAATTTACAAAAGTGGAACTAAATCCGATTGCACTAACTTAGGCCCATTGCCATATTACCCGTTCTTCACAAAATCGTTGAAAGAGGTGTAGTTAATGTTCTAGACAATTTCTTGAAAAAACATAACATTATTAGTGAAAAGCAATATGGTTTTCAAAAAGGTAAAAATGCAATTACACTTTTAACGGAACTTTAAACAACGGGAAAAAAAGCAGCTGCTATCTTTCTGGACTTTCGTAAGGCATTTGATACGTTAGATCACGATATTTTACTTCAAAAATTGTATACCTATGGTGTCCGAGGTATTACCTTTAAAATGGTTTGAAAATTATTTAAAAAACAGAGTGCATGTTACCAAAATTAATGGCGTTTTTAGTGATAAGAGAACAGTGTACACTGGTGTTCCACAAGGTTCAATTTTAGGTCCGCTTTTATTCATTATTTATATTAATGATCTAGCTAACCTTAAACTGAAGGGCTCTCCTTATATATATGCTGATGACACCGCCTTGGTTAACGCGAATCACAATATAGGAGACGTAGTCCGAGATACACAGGATGATTTTAACAAATTTGTTAACTGGTCTCGCATTAATCGTATCTCCATAAACTCAGAAAAAACCAAATGGATGAGCTTTCATTCACCAGGATACTATGATCTCGCATCTCATGCAATTAAAAACCACGAACCATTGTGTCCTCACAACATGATCACTCGTGACCCTGACTGTTGCGACTGGGATGTTATTGAGCGTGTTGAGAGCCACAAATATCTTGGACTTTACATGGACACAACCTTCCGATGGAATACACATCTTCAAAAGTTAGCAGGGAAATTGCGTCTATGTGCATCTAAACTTTACAAACTACAATTTGTTGCAAGCACACATTCATGTATTTTGGTTTACAAAGCGATCTGTGAATCTATATTGACTTATGGTTTGACAATATGCGGCTCAACTAACCTCACAAATATAAAGAAAATAGAAACTATTCAATCATCCATTTCTAAAAATATAATCCCATGCAACTTAAAAAATTCATTTTATCATAGCGAAGAAAGACTAAATTATCTAGGCATACGTTCTTTTCACAACCTTTACAAATACAGCATCACTTTAAAATATTTTTTTAACAATCAATTTAAATCTAAAATCTCTCATTGGAAAAATACAAGGTTACAATCGAAAAATTATTTCCAACTTCCAAAAATATTAAACAATTATGGGAAATGTACAAGGGCAAATACAATACCTTACGTGTTCAATCAATTGCCAAGGGAAATTATTTTATTAAACAATTTTAAAGAAATCAAAAATAAGAATAAAAAATTTCTTCTAGGCACTAAATTTAGAATAAAAATTTGAACCACCACAATGGAGCTTCCACGGAAATTCACATAATTCGATGACATTGTTTTAAACTATATCTTATGCATTTTCATGTAACGTTCTTCTTCTTCTCTCCTGCAGATAAGCAGATGCTTTGCGGGTCATTTGCTTAAATTCTTGTATGACTAACATGAATATTTGGTTGGTTTACCTCTGAGCGGCACTTTTTTGCACACAATGAGCTAAATGGCCAGGTCACGGGGACCGTGAGGGCTCAGAGAAGGTTGGGGAAGGGGACCCACTGGGACAACTGTTGGAAGACAGATGGTAGCCTCCCGGCAAGGCCATCAAGCGTGTTTTTTAACGTGCACAGGGTATGTCTCGCATAGGACCACAGCTTAACGTCCCATCCGATGGACGGGGGATTATCCAAGCCCATCGACCGTTGGCAGGGCGCGGAGTTTTGCGGAGATAAATCTCAACGCTGACCCAGCTGGAACTCAAACCTAGGAACTACAGATTATGAGACTGCGGACTAACGACTAAGCCATCCCCGCCCTACTAACATAAATATGAACAAAGATTATTATTATTATTTACAAGTATTTGTTTTAAAAACATGTATAGTAATACAAACTGTTTTTACTACTCTTTTAATGGATGATTAAATCATTTTAAATTATTTAACAGTTTTTTTAAATATGTAGCTATCGCTCAAATTTTAAACAAAAAAATCAGATTGAAAGTCGTACTTTAAAGTATTTTATAATATTGAAACTTAATGGTCGATTCTTTTCTTTAAACAACAGTTAACTTTAAATTATCTAATAACATATTAATGGCAAAAAATCTTCTGAGGACCCGCCATCCTCAGAGATCCTTCTACTATGGCGTATTAAACTGGCAGGATCCTGTCAGACCTCTGTGGCAAGCAGCTGCTTGAGGAAGTATTTTTTTTATTTTTATAATCCTGTTAATATATTACCTTTATGGCCGAGTGGTTAGCACGCTTGGCTACTGATCTAAGGGACCTGGGTTCGAGCCCTGGGTAAGGCATGGATGTATGTGTCGTTTTTTCTGCTGAGGTCCTGCCATCCTCTCAGACCTTCTACTTTGGCATATAAACTGACAGGCTCCTGTCAGACCTCTGTGGCAAGCGGCTGCTTGAGGGGGTATTTATTATTTTATTTTATGCTTATGATTTTGTGATAGCCTAAACAATAGATAAAGTGACACCCTATCTTGTTTTGGGAATGCTATATTGGAAATCGAATTTAGAAACTGTCTTTGTAATGAGGCTTCTTCGTCCTCGTATGTTTCCTTTATGGCGATATATGCTTACTAACAAGAACCTCTGAGGTCTATATGGTAAGTGATCATCAGAGAAGTCCTCTTTTTTTTCACCGTAAATAATTTTTCTCCGTCGAAGTTCCTCCCTAACGACATCAACGTCGAATTCTGCTGTCTGTGACTTTAATCAAGAAACGTTTCTTCATCTTCTTCCAACTTTTGAAGTTTCGAACAGAGTTTCTAAAATAATCTCATTTCCTTCTTTCGTTCCTTGTCATCCGATGTTCGTTTTACTTTCCCAGATGTTCGTTTTCTCAACACTCTGAATTGCGTCATTTTCTTCGCATTCGTCAAATTCTATTTTTGGAAAATCAAATCAAAATGAAACAAAAAAAATAAAAAAAATAATTCCAACGTCAAAAAAGAGCTTTTTTTGTAGCGTCGCCACTCATCGATTAATCGTCATCGTCCATTCGTTCTTCCTTTCATTTATTTTTTCTGAGAGGGCTGCGATTGGTCAACTCGTTAGCGCGTTAGGCTCATTATCTCGTGTTCCCAGGTTCGAGTCTTCATTCTGCCTGATTTTAGATTTTCTCCGCTAATTCCCGCTTTGCCCTCGGTGAGAAAGAGGACACCGATGGATGTTAGAGAGGCCGCCGTCTGTCGGATAGGACGTGAAGCCGTGGTTCTCCTCTAATGCCATACCTTGGGCACAGGAAAGAACACGCTGGACGCATAGGCAGGATGTCTCTTTCATGTGTCTCTTAACAGCTGTCCTTCCTTTACCCAATCTGATCTCTTGGGGTCCTTGTGACCTGGCCATTGAGCCATTTTTGCGCAACAAAAAAGTACCGCTCATAAGTAAAACAATTAATTTTGCTTCATGCTTTCGTACACAAAATGCAGCAAGATGTATTTACACTTGAATGAAAGATCGAAAAATAATTCCATCTTTCTGTCTATTCGTGAGTTTTTTTCTTTCATTTCTCATTCTCTTACGTCGACGATATCTGTTGTTAAGCAACTGCAGATTGTTATGATAAAAGGAATAAGTTTCGATCGAATCGTGATGTTTGTCTATCATCAGTTTGGATAGAAATTTGGAAATGAAAATTCTTCCTCTTGAAAAACCTGGTTTTAAATTGCACGAATCTCATCTCTTGCTCCCTAAGGATGGAGGAGGAGCGTTTCTCAGCAACATCTCTGATTCTCTTTTCGCCACAACCACGAATATTTCGTCACTGACTCGATAATTGATGTTGGAATTCACGACCTAGAAGTTTCATTTCTTCTACTTCGGCCCTTGTGAGGAATTGAATAGCAAAAAGTAACAGATCCAGCGCTGCTCTTGATGTTTCCTCTCCACATCACCAAAGTTTAGTGTCCACAAGAGCGGAGTTTAGTGTCCACAAGAGCAGAGTTTAGTGTCCACAAGAGCGGAGTTTAGTGTCCACAAGAGCGGAGTTTAGTGTCCACAAGAGCAGAGTTTAGTGTCCACAAGAGCAGAGTTTAGTGTCCACAAGAGCAGAGTTTAGTCTCCACAAAGAGCGGAGTTTAGTCTCCACAAAGAGCGGAGTTTAGTCTCCACAAAGAGCGGAGTTTAGTCTCCACAAAGAGCGGAGTTTAGTCTCCACAAAGAGCGGAGTTTAGTCTCCACAAAGAGCGGAGTTTAGTCTCCACAAAGAGCGGAGTTTAGTCTCCACAAAGAGCGGAGTTTAGTCTCCACAAAGAGCGGAGTTTAGTCTCCACAAAGAGCGGAGTTTAGTCTCCACAAAGAGCGGAGTTTAGTCTCCACAAAGAGCGGAGTTTAGTCTCCACAAAGAGCGGAGTTTAGTCTCCACAAAGAGCGGAGTTTAGTCTCCACAAAGAGCGGAGTTTAGTCTCCACAAAGAGCGGAGTTTAGTCTCCACAAAGAGCGGAGTTTAGTCTCCACAAAGAGCGGAGTTTAGTCTCCACAAAGAGCGGAGTTTAGTGTCCACAAAGAGCGGAGTTTAGTGTCCACAAGAGCGGAAACAAAAAAGATAAAGAAAATAATTCCAATGTCAAAAAGATTTCAAAAGTAATCAGCAGAGCATGAGAGATTTTTAACTAAGATCTCTGGTTCGAGTCCTAACTGTGCCAACTTTGATATTTTCACCATCATCATCGCTGAAAATGTAAGATGATGGTCAATGGCGAAAGAATGTCCATCGGATGGGATGTTACACCTAAACATCCCATCCGATGAAATTGGAACATGAAATTTTTGCTTTCTTGATAAGTCGTTTTTTAAATAAGATAAATCAACGCTATATTTTCTAATTTTTGATGTAGTTGATCTCTTAACCTGACTTGAAAGGGACACTTTTATCTAAAGAATTTGCTTACTTTTGATTTGGCTTGTTTAACCTCTGAGCGGCACTTTTTTTGCACACCATGAACTAAATGGCCAGGTCACAAGGACTCCGAAGGCTCAGAGAAGGTTGGGGGAGGTAACTCACTGGAACAGCTATTGGGAGACAGATGGTAGCCTCCCGTCAAGGCCATCCAGCGTGTTCTTTAACGTGCACAGGGTATGGCTCTCCCGCACACGGGGCCACGGCTTAACGTCCCATCCGATGGACGGCGGCCTTTCCAAGGCCATCGGTGTCCTCTACTGACCGTGGGAATGGCGGAAAGTTTTGCGGAGATAAGTCTCAACGCTGACCCAGCTGGGACTGGAACCTGGGAACTTCAGATTACGAGCCTGGCTCGCTACCGACTGAGCCACCCCCGCCCCAAATTTGCTTACTGGAATACAGAATAATCTAATTGTGTTGTTTCAACTCCGATCGTCCGTTTTGTACACGCAATGCGATAAATGCAAGGTTACAAAGACCCCAGGGGTTCAGAGAAAATTGGGAAAGGGAACCCACTGGACAGGAGACAGATGAGTCTCCCGTCAAAACCATTCAGCATGTTCTTTAACACGCACAGGATATGGCTCTCCTGCACACGGAGCCATATTTTAAAAGCCTGCGTCTTTTCCGAGTTCCCTCGGTGTCCGTTTTCCCGCCGAGGTTAGGGTCAGGGATAGCGGCGGTAAATCTCAATCCTCGCACAGTTTCTCCGCAAAATTCCCCGCCCTTTCCACGGTCAGTAGGGGACACCGATGGGCTTGGAAAGGCCGCCGTCCGTCGGATGGGACGTTAAGCCGTGGCCCCGTGTGCGGGAGAGCCATACCCTGTGCACGTTAAAGAACACGCTGGAAGGCCTTGACGGGAGGCTACCATCTGTCTCCCAACAGCTCTTCCAGTAGGTCCCCTCCCCCAACCTTCTCTGAGCCTTCGGGGTCCTTGTGACCTGGCCATTTAGCCCATGGTGAGCAAAAAAGTGCCGCTCAGAGGTAAAACAACCCAACCCAACCCTCGCACAGTTCGAACTCGAACCTACGAACACCAGATTGAGAGCTGGCGCAAAACCGATTGAGTCAATCCAGGCAACTGTTACGGTGTTGTTGTGTAATAAACAAACCCATAAGAAACGGAGAAGACGAAACCATGAAGAGAATAAGACACACTGAATCAGAGAGTGGTTAAAAAAACATAGAAGAATAATATCGTCGCTGGGATGAAAGAGAATGAAGTTTAATCTCCATATTTAGCATCATCTAACAGTGAAACTACAACTAAAAGATGATTAGTAAAATGCAAATAGTAACATTTTATGAATGCCTAAATCAGTGGTTCTCAACCTTTTATGCTTCACGTACCCCTTGGAAATGTATATGTAACTGGCGTACCCCCTGTATAGATAGATAAAACTATAGTTATAGTATAACAATGGGAATAAAATAAAACAAATATATCAGTGGTTCTCAACCTTTTATGCTTCACGTACCCCCAGGAAATGTGTATGTAACTGGCGTACCCTTTGTATGGATAGATAAAACTATAGTTATAGTATAACAATGGGAATAAAATAAAACATATATATCAGTGGTTCTCAACCTTTTATGCTTCACGTACCCCCTGGAAATGTGTATGTAACTGGCGTATCCCTTGTATAGATAGATAAAACTATAGTTATAGTATAAGAATGGGAATAAAATAAAACATATATATCAGTGGTTCTCAACCTTTTATGCTTCACGTACCCCCTGGAAATGTGTATGTAACTGGCGTATCCCTTGTATAGATAGATAAAACTATAGTTATAGTATAACAATGGGAATAAAATAAAACATATATATCAGTGGTTCTCAACCTTTTATGCTTCACGTACCCCCTGGAAATGTGTATGTAACTGGCGTACCCCTTGTATAGATAGATAAAACTATAGTTATAGTATAACAATGGGAATAAAATAAAACATATATATCAGTGGTTCTCAACCTTTTATGCTTCACGTACCCCCTGGAAATGTGTATGTAACTGGCGTACCCCTTGTATAGATAGATAAATCTATAGTTATAGTATAACAATGGGAATAAAATAAAACATATATATCAGTGGTTCTCAACCTTTCATGCTTCACGTACCCCCTGGAAATGTGTATGTAACTGGCGTACCCCTTGTATAGAGAGATAAAACTATAGTTATAGTATAACAATGGGAATAAAATAAAACATATATATCAGTGGTTCTCAACCTTTTATGCTTCACGTACCCCCTGGAAATGTGTATGTAACTGGCGTACCCCTTGTATAGAGAGATAAAACTATATTTATAGTATAACAATGGGAATAAAATAAAACATATATATCAGTGGTTCTCAACCTTTTATGCTTCACGTACCCCCTGGAAATGTGTATGTAACTGGCGTACCCCTTGTATAGAGAGATAAAACTATATTTATAGTATAACAATGGGAATAAAATAAAACATATATATCAGTGGTTCTCAACCTTTTATGCTTCACGTACCCCCTGGAAATGTGTATGTAACTGGCGTACCCCTTGTATAGATAGATAAAACTATAGTTATAGTATGACAATGGAAATAAAATAAAACTTATATATATATAACATATATCTAGCGACTTTTGAGCTCTCATGGCGTACCTCAAAAAATTTTACCGCGTACCCCACGTTGAGAACTTCTGGTCTATAGAACACAAAACAATTTTTCATTTGCCTCTTAAAAACAAAAGTTGTTTCCCAGCGCCCCCTGGTAGAAATGAATGCTGCCAATGTAAACGAGTGTCGAACTCTACCAACAAAGTTTCACATCTTTACGTAAATAAATTGCTTGGAGAATTCGGTAAAACCTTTTTTCCATTTTCAACTTTTTCCACCGCTAGGAAGCGCTATAAAAGTTATTAGAAAGTTCGGAAGATGCGAAAAGTAATATTTCATCAACACCTGTTTAATCCAAAAAGTTTTGAAAAAAATCTTGTCTTTGAGGCGTATGTGGTTCAGCCGGCGGTGCGCCAGGCTTGTAATCTGCAGTTCCTAGGTTCGAGTCCCAGCTGGGCTCAGCGTTGAAATTTATCTCCGCAAAACTCCCCGCCCTGCCCACGGTCAGTAGGGGACACCGATGAGCTTGGAAGGGCCGCCGTCCGTCGGATTGGACGTTAAGCCGTGGCACCGTGTGCGGGAGAACCATACCTTGTGCACGTTAAAGAACACTCTGGATGGCCTTGACGAGAGGCTACCATATGTCTCCTAATAGCTGTTCAAGTGGGTCCCCTCCCCCTAACCTTCTCTGATCCCTCGGGATCCTTGCGACCTGGCCGTTTAGCTCGGAGGTAAAACAACTCAACCCTTAAAAAAACTTTTCTCCGAAAGCAAGTTGAATGGCTGGCTACCAGAGACGACAAAGTGAAAACATCAGCCCTTTTTTTCTGAAAACATGCAAAAAAACCCGTGACTTTTAACAATCCACGCCTGAAGCACTTTAGAGTGATGTCTTCACTCTGTGAGTTCTTCAGATTCTAGTTCAGATGCATTAAAAGAGTCCATTTCTGAAATCTTCTTCTGCTGAGTATCAAACATCAGAACGTGTCGGAAGTGAGTCCGCCATTGACTGAAGAGAATACGCCGTGAAAGAGTCCCCCTAACATCCGGAGTGTTGACAACGTCTGAGGAAGAATGCATTGTGCGCAGATATCTCATTTCCAGCGGAGATTCAACCCTGCTGCTAATGGATCATTCCCTCGAGATAACGCTGGGAACGACAAATAGGGATAATTTCCCTTGCTAGAGTATGCAGATAACACCAGACTTAATTATGAAGCTTTTATGCTCTGCATTTATGCACATTCATCTCGTTGCTTTATTAAGGAGAAACTGATCTCACCACCTCTAGGTCTCCATTTATAAACACACGCACACTTTACCAATTTTATATTAAGACCAGTGGAGGCCTAACACGGTTAGGGAGTTTCTCTTCCAGTTGGCATGAAATATCAGAATCACTTCCAGTCGTGATGATTTCATAGAGTCTGATCTTGGGTGGGGCGGGGGTGGCTCAGTCGGTAGCGCGCCAGGCTCGTAATCTGTAGTTCCCAGGTTCGAGTCCCAGCTGGGGCAGCACTGAGATTTATCTCCGCAAAATACCCCGCCCTGCACACGGTCAGTAGGGGACACCGACGGGCTTGGAAAGGCCGCCGTCCGTCGGATGGGACGTTAAGCCGTTGCCCCATGTGCGGGAGAGCCATACCCTGTGCACGATAAAGAACACGCTGGATGGCCTTGACGGGAGGCTACCATCTGTCTCCCAACAGCTGTTCCAGTGGGTCCCCTCTCCCAACCTTCTCTGAGCCTTCGGGGTCCATGTGACCTGGCCATTTAGCCCATGGTGTGCAAAAAAGTGTCGCTCAAAGGTAAAACAACCCAACGTTAAAGAAGACGCTGGATGGTCTTGACGGGAGGCTACCATCTGTCTGCCAACAGCTGTTCCAGTGGGTCCCCTACCCCAACCTTCTCTGAGCCTTCGGGGTTCTTGTGACCTGGCCATTTAGCCCATGGTGTGCAAAAAAGTGCCGCTCAGAGGTAAAACAACCCAACTGGTCTTTGGGTTGCGATAATCTTATTGTTCAGGTTTGTTGTCTGACTCTTCGATTTGTAGGCAAATGAAGGGAGAAAAATATCTACGAGTGCTTCTTGGGTTGCGTTGTTTTGCCCCTGAACTGCACTTTTTTCCACACATTGGGATAAATGGCCAGATCACAAGGACCCCGAGGGATCAGAGAAGGTTGTGGGAAGGCTATTACAGCTGTTAGGAGACATGGTAGCCTCCCTCCAAGGCCATCTGGCGTGTTCTTTAACGTGCACAGGGTATGGCTCTCCCGCACACGGAGCTACGGCTTAACGTCCCATCCGACGGACGGCGGTCTTTCCAAGAACGTAAGTGTCCCCTACTGACCGTGGGCAAGGCGCGGAGTTTTGGGGAGATAAATCTCAACGCTGACCCAGTTGGGACTCGAACCTGGGAACTGAAGATTACGAGCTTGGAGGCATACCTGAAAGCTCCTGGCAATGGAGTATTCTTAAAATATATTCGGCAGATCGATTTTTTTAAAAAGATTAAATAATAAGTAATCAATACGTAAATATTAAAAATAATTAATTTAAAGAAACGAAAAAAAAAACTAGAAATAAGTCATTTGGCATCAATACTTTATTGTTGCTAAATGTTTCAAAAGCATAAAAGTGCAAAATATGTTCTGAAGCGTATACATTTAGGGGTGGGAGGGGTGGGGGTGGGGGGTTGGAACACCCCCAACTTCCCTCTTCAATACGCCCCTGCCTCCTCCTGGGAAGCTGATGCAAGGACGCATTCTCTCGACAAGATCCCCCACAGTTGCAAAGACTTTCGGGATTCTAAACAACGTTCAGTTGCATTACATGTAGGTGGAGTTCTTTAACCTCTGAGCGGCACGTTCTCTGCATACAATGGGCTAAATGACCAGGTCACAAGGACCCCGAAGGCTCAGAGATGGTTGGGGGAAGGGGACCCAATGAACAGACCAGAATCAATTACCTGGGGTATTAAAGGGTAAAAGAAAATGTAAAACTCTTTCAAAATTTTGCGTAGTAATTAAGCTATCGCCATCAATGAGCCAGCATGCGCTGGAGAAGAACAGACGTCATCATGAAGGAAATTTTTTGGCTTGGGTTTTTTTTTATCTCTGAGCGGTACTTTTTTGTACACCATGGGCTAAATGGCCAGGTCACATGGACCCCGAAGGCTCAAAGAAGGTTGGGAGAGGATACCCACTGGAACAGCTGCTGGGAGACAGATGATAGCCTCCCGTCAAGGCCATCCAGAGTGTTCTTTAACGTGCACAGGGTATGGTTCTCCCACCCACGGGGCCACGGCTTAACGTCCCATCCGACCGACGGCGCCTTTTCCAAGCCCATCGGTGTCCCCTACTGACCGTGGACAGGGCGGGGGAGTTTTGCGGAGATAAATCTCAATGCTGACCCAGCTGGGATTCGAACCTGGGAACTGCAGATTACGAGCCTGGTGCACCATGAAGGAAATACATGCATTGGTAGCTAGGAGGGCGTGCGCGCGGGGCCCCTCACACCGCCAGGATATGCTAATTATTTATAACAGATTACACTCTTTAATTTCATGTGATTATTATTGAACGTGGTTAAAATTGTACCGAGTGAAAATTTCCTTTCTTCGTTTCTTACCAGTTTCTCGTTTTCGTCTTCCATTTCCAGTCTCGCGTTGATGCAGTTGCGCGTGCCCAGGAATGCTTTACGTTGTGCATGCTCCATCAGGGTGTGGACGAACAGTCCGACCAAGTTGATGCAGATGAAGATGCAGATGTTGGCAGCCAGCTGAGGAGAGAAAGAGAAAAACATCTATTACATCCGATAATCTTTTTTTATTTTCGTACAGTGAAATCATACAAGGAAAACCTCCCCTCTAAGTGCATTTCTACTAATACAATGTCGCGACTAAAAGTACTTCTTTAGTTTTTACGTTTAAATAGTTCCATTATTATTATTTCATTGTTATTTATTCCACAATTAAGCATCTATATAAATAACAAAGATTTGACAAATAACCCTACTGGATTTCGGTTGGGTTGTTTTACCTCTGAGCGGCACTTTTTTGCACACCATGGGCTAAATGGCCAGGTCACATGAACCCCGAAGGCTCAGAGAAGGTTGGGGGAGGGGACCCACTGGAACAGCTGTTGGTAGACAGATGGTAGCCTCCCGTCAAGGCCATCCAGCGTGTTCTTTAACGTGCACAGGGTATGGCTCTCCCGCACACGGGGCCACGGCTTAACGTCCCATCCGACGGACGGCGGCCTTTCCAAGCCCATCGGTGTCCCCTACTGACCGTGGGTAGGGCGGGGAATTTTGCGGAGATAAATCTCAACGCTGACCCAGCTGGGACTCGAGCCTGGGAACTACAGATTACGAGCCTGGCGCGCTACCGACTGAGCCACCCCCACCCCTGGATTTCGGTACAGTTAGATATGATATTACCTTAATCTTGTCAAAAAATAAATTTCCTTTCCATTCTTAAAAAAAAAACTAATCAAATAGAATTGCAAATACTTTTTTTTAACCAGGAAAACCAAATTTATAAATAATTAGATCTCTTATTTGAAAAACGTTTTAAATTTTCAGTTACCTGATTCCTGTTAAGAAATATTCTTACATTTTGTATTTTAATCAAAGTTAAATTTTTCTCATTAAATTAAATTACCTCTGTTTTTCACAATGTTTTTTTTTGCGAAACTTCAAAAATTTAACAGCCTGCTCCCAAGTTATAGAACAACTAGCAGTTCAAGTCCCCATTTCCCAGAGACAGCGCGCTTTCAAACAATTTGGTTCGCTTCGTCAACCAGAAATGATTAAAAGAAAAACCCCAACCCTACTAAGGTGAGAAGAGGGAATTCTCTCCTTCGTAAGGAGACTTGAAAGTGGAAAACTTCCGACAGCCTCGTCGTCCAGGTGGCAAAGGGGCAGCATCCATTTCCAGAGAAGCGATGCATCCCCTAATCCATCGCTTGTTCGTTGACGACCTTACAGTCGCCGTAACCAAACACCAACACGACGGTGGATGTCTCCCCTGAGGAGGAGGCAAGCCACACTCTGGTGCTTTTGCTGCCATTTACAGAAGAGGAGGTTGAGAGAAATAAATGTTACCTCCCATCCACTGTGAAAGACATCTCCTTCTTCTTCTTTTTTCCCCTTCTCTTCACTCTCCTCTTCCGGGGCTTGCAATCTCCCTATTTCACCCTTCTTCTTCCTCTTTTCCACTCTTTTCCAAGTAAAGGAAGAGAGCGAACTGTTTTGGGAGACTCTGGGGAAAGAACGAGGAGAGGGGAACTTTTCGCTTAATTCGTTGCGAAGCCAATCTATCGTTTTGTCCTTTTAAAGGCGTAATCAGACGCATCTGAGATTTCGCAAGTTTAATCAGGTCGCTGATGCCTGACCGACACTTTTTTTGTTTGCAAATAGTGCTTTAAAGCGCCAAGTCACAACGACCCAAACGCTCAGCGCTAGTTAAGGGATACAGATGATAACTCAAGGTCATCCAGCTTGTTCTCCAAAGTGCTTACGTACCCATGATCTTCACATCCCACCCGAAGAGAGAGATGCGGTCTTCTCAAGTCCATCGATGGTACTCGGAACGAGGGTTAGAGGAGAAAATCTCAACACAGGCATAATGAAGACCCCCCAATCTGGGAGTAGCTGGTTCTTATCTGGGGTACAATCTTAAGCGGGAAAAGAGGATGGGGAGAAATACGAATATTTTAAAAACTTTCTTCTGCAAAATGTTGTAGTTTTTGTGCGGATAGTGAGGGTTGCTATGATGCTTAAACAATGGAGTTTGGAAGTGGCAGGTCTTACAAATTGGTTGGCTCAGGTGATAGCGAACCAGGCTCATAATCTGTAGTTCCCAGGTTCGAGTCCAACTGTGTCTGTATTGAGATTTATCTTTCCTAACCCCCTCCCCCCCTTGATTCATGACCTAGACTCTGATGAAAGGCAGCCGTCCGACGGATGAGGCATTAAGTCGTGGCTTCGTGTGCAAGAGAGCTACATCCTGTGCGTGCTAAAGAATACGTTGGATGGCATAGGAGACAGACGAGAGCCTGTCATCAAACAGTCCAGTGAGTTCCTTTCCACTCCTCAAACCTTCTCCGAGCACTCGAGGTCTTTGTGACGTTGCACTCGGGGTCTTGTGATTTGCACATGATGTGATGGCAGCGTCACAAATTACGTGACCTATTATGTGAACAAAAGTGTCATTCAGAGAGAAATCAACTCAAATCATTCCTCTTCGGAAAAGAGTTAAAGTACAGTCGCTCAAAAAAGTATCCGAACACTATGGTCGATTACAGAATTCAGAAAACAATATCTGGCAACGATTTTTTTTTTAGAAATTAGTGATCTGGCAACCTTCGTGTCACGTGATTACAGAATTCAGGAAAAATATCTGGAGCGTGTACAGCAACTGTACACGCTCCAGTTACCGTTCACAGCAAACTGGAGCGTATGCAGTTACTGCACACGCTCCAGTTTGCTGTGAACGGTAACTGCACACGCTCAATATTTCCGTGAGTGAGCCCACACACGATCTAGTATCAAAATAATATGACCACCTACAGTCGCTCAAAAAAGTATCCGAACACTATGGCTGATTACAGAATTCAGAAAAAATATCTGGCAACGATTTTTTTTAGAAATTAGTGATCTGGCAACCTTCGTGTCACGTGACACATAGTGTTCGGATACTTTTTTGAGCGACTGTACAGTAAAATGTCGATGTAACGAAGTCCTGAATAACGAAATATTAAGAACAGAAAATTTTATGCTGTCTCCGATCAATTTGCTAAGCATATCTACGTTTGAAATGTTTCATTTTAACGAATGTCACTGTAACAAAAATATCAGTTTAACGTAATCAAAAATTGTTCAGGTTTAAAAAATACGATCATTGTAACGAAATTTGTATTGTATTGATTTTTACAAGTAACGGTAGCTTCCACAGAAACGTTCCTTCAAAGCAGCTCCAGTCGAAGCATTATATTTTATCATTCGCTAAATTCAAATTATTTTTACATTTGATGTTTTTAATATTGTTAAATTTGTTAATTAGCTTTGTGATTATTTAATTAGTTACCCACTTTTTTAAGAAGCTAATTCTAATACACAGTAAATTTCTTTATTACCATAATTTTGTAGTATGTTATTATCATAAACATTTTTTTATTACATTTCCCTGCAATCAAATTTCGGTATAACGAATACATTTCAGTCACGTGAACGACTTCGCTATATTCACATTTCACTGCATTAGCGGCAAACTGAAAATTAATTGTAGACAGAAAAGTGCTTTCATATTATTATTATTGAAATTATCATTCATAAGGATAAATATGTAACTAGTTAAGGAGTATTTCTATAGAATTCTTTAGCTCATAGACGTTTATTTAGTAATTCATTTCACGTCCATTTAAAGTCTTCATCAATGACGATGATGATTTTTAATCATCATCGTCATTGATACTTTCATATTATTATTATTGAAATTATCATTCATAAGGATAAATATGTAACTAGTTAAGGAGTATTTCTATAGAATTCTTTAGCTCATAGACGTTTATTTAATAATTCATTTCACGTCCATTTAAAGTCTTCATCAATGACGATGATGATTTTTTCCTCTTCAGCATCCTCTTCGCGGACATCGTCGGATTCACTGTCCTCGCATCCCAATGCACCGCTCAGGAACTAGTTCGTCTGCTCAACGAGCTTTTTGGACGATTCGATCAACTGGCAAGCGTAAGTAGTGGCGTCGTTCCATTTCTTAAAAAAGCTTTTAAAATTTGCTTTTTTAATATTTCTTTTTAAATGCCATTTAATCCGCTAATTAAATGCTTTTCGTTGTGAACTGAAACGTCTCCATCTGTACCGAATTGCAAGGGGTAAATAACAATTCTAGTTCTTCTAAATTTCGATAAAAACTTTCTGGAAGAGATATCTTTCGATCGTCTTAGTTTCAAAGAGAAATTTTTCTTCCGAAGAAGATTAATCCGTAGTATTTTCCCAACTCGTTAAGGGGTCTATGCCAAACTCTGATCGAGAAGTTCCCCGTCGAAGAATGGAAAAGGTAAATTTGGCAAAAATAAAAGAAGTTGCAGATGAAGAAAGACTAGGACAGAAAAACACTGAATTCACTCTCAACCGGCTCTTTCTTTCTGTATAGTGCGCTAAATGGTGATGCTGGAAGTACAGTCCCTCAAAAAAATATCCGAACACTATGATTGATTATAGAATTCAAAAAAAATATCTGGCAACGATTTTTTTTAGAAATTAGTGATCTGGCAACCTTGGTGTCACGTGATTACAGAATTCAGGAAAAATATCTGGAGCGTGTACAGCAACTGTACACGCTCCAGTTACCGTTCACAGCAAACTGGAGTGTGTGCAGTTACTGCACACGCTCCAGTTTGCTGTGAACGGTAACTGCACACGCTCAATATTTCCGTGAGTGAGCCCACACGATCTAGATCAAAATAATATGACCACCTACAGTCGCTCAAAAAAGTATCCGAACATTATGGTTGATTACAGAATTCAAAAAAAAATATCAGGCAACGATTTTTTTTAGAAATTAGTGATCTGGCAACCTTGGTGTCACGTGATTACAGAATTCAGGAAAAATATCTGGAGCGTGTACAGCAACTGTACACGCTCCCAAACTGGAGCGTGTGCAGTTACTGCACACGCTCCAGTTTGCTGTGAACGTTTTCTGAGTTTTCCCAGTTTTCTGAATTCTGTAATCAACCACAGTGTTCGGATACTTTTTTGAGCGACTGTACAAAAGTCGTGATCCACAAGAGTTATCCCAACTCTCCCTGATGTCGTTTGTATTTCACGTGCTTTGGACCCATCGAGATCCTCTCCCCAGATAGAAGAAATTGTTTCTTCATCCCCCCCCCCGTCGATCTCTCCAAGAGACCTTTTCTGTTTCTACTGCTCGAGAACCATAAGGTACGGCCACACAAAAGGCTGGTTCAGCGGTTTGCAGTTATTAACAATTGTGCAGTTAATTGCTCCAATTTGCTAAGAACCCACCTCAGCTATTGGCAGTGGTTTTTAAGTAAGAAAATTGGAGCGAGCACGCTTCAGTTTTCTGTGAGGCCTCCTCCATTGCTGACAATGAAATGAAATCGCCAGAATGCTTTGAAATGTTGAAAGCGTTAAATCGCTCAAATATTTGTAGGTGTGGCCATGAATGCACGTTACGTGAATCGAAAGAGGAGTTAGTGGTTCATCGGTTCGAGATTTTTAATGGAATTAAATTTTTCTCTTTCCCCATCTTGTTTTCTTTTTTCTTCCCAATCGTTTGCTCACTGTAAGTCATTTCTGTTTGACTAACTGTCTGCCTTGAAGCCTTCTTGCTGTTTTTCTTTTTCCTTTTTAGCTCTTTGAAGAAATGTCGTCTGCAAGATAAAGTGCAATTCGAAGGAATTTCAAGTGACTTCGCAGGAAAAAAAGTCGATTGGTAATTCTGGTATAAAAACCGAACCTACATGAATAACGAAAATATTTTACATTTTTATTCTCACGATTAGTTTTTTTAAAAAACTAAATGTTTAAAATGGCATCATACTTTGTAGTTTGGAGACGAATTCTTCAATTGCTTTTAAAGGTTAGTGTAAAGTTTTTGAGTTAACGTTTTGACGAGTTAACAGAGTTCGAGCTCGACGCGGGGTGAATGTGTTTCTTTGTGTTTCACCTCTGAGCAGGACATTTTTGGCATACAGTGAGCTAAAGGGCCAGGTGACAAGGAACCCATCGGCTCAGAGAAGGTTGGGAAAGCGGATTAGAAAACTGTTGAAAGGCAGATGCAAGCCTAGCATTAATGCCACCCAGTGTGTTCTTTAATATGCACAGTATATGAGTTTCCTTCTCAAGGGTGCATGGTTTAAAGTTCCATCTGATGGACGGCGGTCTTTCTGATTCTATCCATGTTCCCTTTTTCATTGAGGGCAAAACAGAGAGTTAACGGAGAAAATCTAAATGCAGGCACAAGTTGGAACTCGATCAGATTAATGGTCAGGCGTGCTACAACTCCCATCAACACGGGCGGGGGTGGCTCAGTCAGTAGTGCGCCAGGCTCGTAATCTGTAGTTCCCAGGTCCGAGTCCCAGCTGGGTCAGCGTTGATATTTATCTCCGCAAAATTCCCCGCCCTGCCCACGGTCATAGGGGACACCGATGGGCTTGGAAAGGCCGCCGTCTATCGGATGGGACGTTAAGCCGTGGCCCCGTGTGCGGGAGAGCCATACCCTGTGCACGTTAAAGAACACGCTGGATGGCCTTGACGGGAGGCTACCATCTGTCTCCCAACAGCTGTTCCAGTGGGTCCCCTCCCCCAACCTTCTCTGAGCCTTCGGGGCCCATGTGACCTGGTCATTTAGCCCATGGTGGGCAAAAAAGCCGCTCAGAGGTAAAACAACCCAACCCAACCCTTCTCAAGGGTGCATGGTTTAAAGTTCCATCTGATGGACGGCGGTCTTTCTGATTCCATCCATGTTACCTTTTTCATTGAGGGCAAAACAGAGAAAATCTAAATGCAAGCACAAGTTGGAATTCGATCAGATTAATAGTCAGGCGTGCTACAACTCCCATCATCACGATTGGAGCAAAAGGAATGGCGAATTGAAACTTCACACATGTTTTCGATTCTTAAAGCAGAATCCTGACGTTGAATTGCGACGATGACAAAGGAAAGCTTCTTAACCAACACTTTTCTTATCAAGCAAAGCAACAGCAAAAACAAGTGGATGAATTTACTATATTTTTTTAACTTCTAAATCTGGTCACAGTTTCAAATTCGATCTTTTTCGTTGACAAGTTTTTGTTGACGAAAAACGAAACTTGGTTCGCTTGCAACACACAATTTCTGCGCTGTGCTGAAATAAAATCTTTGCAAACTTTCGATTTAAACGAGTGAAGGAGGATTCCTGCGCCGGGAACTTTCAGAGTTACTATGGAGCTCTCATTGAACTTGGGGGGGCGGGGGGGGGCTCAGTCGGTAGCGCGCCAGGCTCGTAATCTGTAGTTCCCAGGTTCGAGTCCCAGCTGGGTCAGCGTTGAGGTTTATCTCCGCAAAATTTCCCCGCCCTGCCCACGGTCAGTAGGGGACACCGATGGTCTTGGAAAGGCCGCCGTCCGTCGGATGGGACGTTAAGCCGTGGCTCCGTGTGCGGGAGAGACATACCCTGTGCACGTTAAAGAACACGCTGGATGGCCTTGACGGGAGGCTACCTTCTGTCTCCCAACAGCTGTTCCAGTGGGTCCCCGCCCCCAATCTTCTCTGAGCCTTCGGGGTCCATGTGACCTGGCCATTTAGCCCATGGTGTGCAAAAAAGTGTCGCTCAGAGGTAAAACAACCCAACCCAACTCATGGAACTTGGACATTTGGAAATCCTGGACAAGAAGAGAAAATTTTCGAAACAATTTCATTCCGATCGGGAATTCTTAATTTTAGTTAATAAATACGTTTTATTCCGTTCCGTTACTTCAACGGAAACTTCCGCTATTAACTGCTAATTATCCGAACTAAATTAAATGCAAATTTCAGAAACGATTTTGTTACTAACCGAAGCATAAGGACCCATAGTCTTGAAAGTGATAGCATAATCGAAATGAGTTCACTGCTGATGAGGCTGATATTGCTTGAAACATAATCTTTTGGGATTATCTGAATTATAATGTGCTGCAATGGGGGTTAAACTTTAGATGTATGAGTTTAGCATCTTTATGTTAAATGCATTAAATTGACTGTAATTAATGCATGAAAGAACTGAACAGGAACTAACAGCAATTGATTTTACAAATATTCCACTGAAATATTTCGCGTAATGAGCTTCAACGGGAATTTTCGCTATTAACTGCTAATCATCAGAACTAAATGAATTTAGGATGATCTTTAGAAAATATCTGGAAGATTAGAAACATTTTACGATTGAATAGAAGAAAGCTTTGTACGCACTTCCCGAAATATTTGACATTTTTCATCCTGACTTCGAAGGGAATTTTTAATTAATTCCTCTCCCCCCCCACACTCAGCAATTACTTCCTAGTTTCCAGAGAGAAAGTTCGTATCGAAAAAAAAATATATTTTCACCAGGTTTTCACTCCTCGCCAAGCCTATCTTCTCACGCAATAAAGGCAGAACCTGAACTCCCTAAAGCCCAATGGAATTGCCGAAATTTTCCCTCCGATCATTAACGAGGACAAAATTCCTTTTTCCTTCCATTCTTTCCCTACAGTTTCTCGTCTTTTCCCCTAAAGCCAATTGAGACGATGTTTCGTAACGAGAGACTTTTCCTTTATGCATCAACCGAATTAATCAGTCACTATTCGGGAAATATCCCCCCCCCTCCCCCTCAACTTATATTATCCTCACCTCCAACAGAAATATTCGCTTCCACGAGACAAAATAATCGATATTTAATTTTGGCTTTGTTAATCTCGAACCATCTTAGTCCCTTGTGGGAGTTTGTTCCTCGAGGCTCCAGCAATTTGTAATTCATTGGCGTAAGGCTAATATGAGGTCATTACACACTTAAGTGTTTGCCCAGTCTATTCCTATTATTACGTTAGAAGAATTCTTTAATTCAGATAAAGCTCCTTCCATTGAGTTCAAGCCCAACTGCTTCCACTAATACTTCACCTAGTACGATCTTCAAGATTTCACTTCTTAGGTTGCAAGGAACAGAAAAGGTTGGGTTGGGTTGTTTTACCTCTGAGCGGCACTTTTTTGCACACCATGGGCTAAATGGCCAGGTCACATGGACCCCGAAGGCTCAGAGAAGGTTGGGGGAGGGAATTGAACACGCACGTTAAAGAACACGCTGGATGGCCTTGACGGGAGGAGGGGCGGGGGTGGCTCAGTCGGTAGCGCGCCAGGCTCGTAATCTGTAGTTCCCAGGTTCGAGTCCCAGCTGGGTCAGCGTTGAGATTTATCTCCGCAAAATTCCCCGCCCTGCCCACGGTCAGTAGGGGACACCGATGGGCTTGGAAAGGTCGCCGTCCGTCGGATGGGACGTTAAGCCGTGGCCCCGTGTGCGGGAGAGACATACCCTGTGCACGTTAAAGAACACGCTGGATGGCCTTGACGGGAGGCTACCATCTGTCTCCCAACAGCTGTTCCAGTGGGTCCCCTCTCCCAACCTTCTCTGAGCCTTCGGGGTCCATGTGACCTGGCCATTTAGCCCATGGTGTGCAAAAAAGTGCCGCTCAGAGGTAAAACAACAAAACAACAACTTGACTGGAGGCTACCATCTGTCTCCCAACAGCTGTTCTAGGACCCACTAGAACAGCTGTTGGGGGACAGATGGTAGCCTCCCGTCAAGGCCATCCAGCGTGTTCTTTAACGTGCACAGGGTATGGCTCTCCCACACACGGTGCCACGGCTTAACGTCCCATCCGACGGACGGCGGCCTTTCCAAGCCCATTGGTGTCCCCTACTGACTGTGGGCAGGGCGGGGAATTTTGCGGAGATAAATCTCAACGCTGACCCAGCTGGGACTCAAACCTGGGAATTACAGATTACGAGCCTGGCGCGCTACCGACTGAGCCACCCCCGCCCCAGGAACAGAAAAGCGGAGACGTGTTGTTTGCTTAGGACTTATTCTTTGATTTCTGACATAAATTTTTTTTCGACAGTTCTCTTTTTTTCTAATTCACGATGCATTTAAAAGATGGTTTGTTGTGTCGATTTTGGGTTCACTGTTGAACACATTCGTTTTCCTTTTTGTCGGAGATAGCTGCGTGGGTATTATAAATACATGGAGACAGAAAGAAATGCTAATAACACTGGTTTAAAAGGTTTTTATAACATGAACAGGTTAACTATTTTTCAGGTGCTGATTTCAGATTTGGCCTTAAAGAATGGCTAACACGTCACTTTTTTTTATGTTATTGATCATTTTGACTCCTATTAAGATCTTCCTATACCAACACCTCCAGGCAACTGGGAGGATACTATATATTTTACTTTTTGTGGCTGGCAACACTGATTGCCAAGTGGGAGAAAACATGTAACAGTAACCTGACCTCAGACCGCCATTCTTGTTGTTTTCATTGTAGAAGGAACACGTGCTATATGTTGAAGAGTGAATTTTGGCGTTTAAATGGCACAAAGGCAGCGTCGCGGATGTATTAATGTGCCAGATAATTTTTTTTATATATGTGGAAATTATATTTTAAAATCCCAGGGTCGTTTGTTTGACAAAGATTGTGAAAAAAGCCTATAAGTTGTATTTTGGATGTCATGTTGCAGATCAGGATAAAAAATGGACTCCACATATGTGCTGTATTTGGTACTTTGTTGGCCTGAAATGAAAGGTTGAAAGGTGAGATATAATCCATGCCCTTTGCAGTTCCAATGGTTTGACGTGAGCCAACTGGTCATTTGCATGATTGCTACTTTTGTTTAACTAAGATGTCAGGCTTTTCAAAAAAGAACGAAAGCAAAATATAATATCCATTGTGCCTTCAGCCATTAAGGCCAGTTGCTCATGGAGAAGATCTTCCTAAACAAACACCTCCAACCAACTGGGAGGAGATGGATTCACATTCATCAGAGGAAGACTTTGAGGCACATACAGATCCTGATCCTACATACACCCTTAAAAAGTTAAACTAGTCTCATCGCATTCAGCAAAATGAGCTAAATGATCTTGTTCGAGACCCAGGACTTTCCAAACAACAAGCTGATGTTTTAGGTTTAAGACTTCAAGAGTGGAATCTTCTGGCCAAGGGTACCAGAGTTTTTCTGTTCAGAAAGAGAAATTTGGCTTTATCTGCTTATTATGAGATGCAAGATGGTTTGTGTTTCTGCACAGATATTTCAGGCTGATGGAAGAAATTGGAACAATTCACGACCCTATGGAATGGCGTCTATTTATAGATTCATCAAAATTCAGCTTAAAACCTGTCCTTTTGCATAAAGGAAACCAAAAACCTTCCATTCCAGTGACACACACAATGTGGGAATGAAGGAAATTTATGAAAGCATGGAAAAAATACTCACTGCTATAAAATATGAGTGTAAGTGGACAATATGTGGTGACCTAAAAGTCATATCTCTCTTGCTTGGACTTCAAGGAGGCTTCACAAAATTTTACTGTTTTCTGTGTTTGTGGAGACAATAGGGGCAGAAAGGAACACTACAAAACAAATGATTAGCCCAAATGATAAGTTTTTATCCTTGGAAAGAGTAGTGTGAGGTATAAGCTTCTAGTTGATCCCTCTGATGTTCTTCTCCCACCACTACACATCAAACTGGGGCTTATGAAAAATGTTGTAAAGACTATGGACAAAACTGGGTTGGGTTGTTTTACCTCTGAGCGGCCCTTTTTTGCTCACCATGGGCTAAATGGCCAGGTCACATGGACCCCGAAGGATCAGAGAAGGTTGGGGGAGGGGACCCACTGGAACAGCTGTTGGGAGACAGATGGTAGCCTCCCGTCAAGGCCATCCAGCGTGTTCTTTAACGTGTACAGGGTATGGCTCTCCCGCACACGGGGCCACGGCTTAACGTCTCATCCGACGGACGACGGCCTTTCCAAGCTCATCGATGTCCCCTACTGACCGTGGGCAGGGCGGGGAATTTTGCGGAGATAAATCTCAACGCTGACCCAGCTGGGACTCGAACCTGGGAACTACAGATTACGAGCCTGGCGCGCTACCGACTGAGCCACCCCCCGCCCGTGGACAAAACTGGTAAAGGGTTTTTGCACTTGAAGGAAAAATTTTCAAAACTGAATGATGTCAAACTCAAAGAAGGGATCTTTGTTGGTCCTCAGATCTGGAAGCTACTGAATGATACTGTCTTCTAGGAAAAACTGAATATGAAGGAGCACGCTGCATGGAAATCCTTTACTTTTGTGGTCAGGGTTTTCTGGGGAATCACAAAGAGGAAAACTACCATCAGCTCATTCAAGATCTTCTCAAAAAATATGAAAATCTTGGCTGCTGAATGTCTTTGAAGATCCATGGGAAAAAAATTAGAAACAACACGACTATGATGTTTCTAATTTTTTTCACTGTAATCATGCAATTAATTAATGAGTTTTAAGTTGCAATTTAATATAATAGTCACGTTTATTTTCATTTTCTAAATATGCGTCTCAGAAATACATCAATCTGTAATTAAAAAAAAGCTGTACGTGCTGCAGATGTTTCGCAGCCATATTTGAATTCAGCACCCCAAAATTAGTTAAAAACATCCTATATGGCCAATGTTATTAAAAAAAGTTTCAATTTGTTGTCTAGTGATATTAAAAAATGTGGATTTTTTTTAAATATTTATTGTATTTAACAATATTTATTGTTATATATTCTATCATCTATAACTCTAAATATTGAACCAAAATATTGATAAATATCGAGATTTAAATAGATTTGAATATTATCTTTAATTTATCTTCAGTCACATTTTTCCATTAAATGAATATTTTATATTAGAGAGCTTCGAGACTAGATTCCGATTCATATAGCATGGAAGTCCTCCTAAAAGTTTGGCAGAGCAATGCATAATGATCTTCTCTTTCGGTTGTAAATTAATTGACAGCGAAGAATGGATAAGAATAGTCCTTTTCTGACCTTATCCAAATTGTAAAATATTTTCCTTTTCTTTTTTAGGTTAAACAAAGGGAAGTGAACGATAAAGTAGGATTTAAAGGAAAATTGAGTTGTACCCGTTCGTTTGAAATCCAAAGAAAGCCTTCCTTTCAAGCAAGGCAGACCCTCAGTTCTCTTTGCAAAAGCAACTCTGATGAGTTGAACGGGAGAGCCTTGGCATGTTTCAAAGAGACTGTTTTCGGATCCAATTAAGAAGGTGGGCAATGCGAGAGAAGCTTTCCTCGCTTAACAAAGTCAGTCTCTCCCCCCCACCCCCTTCACTTTCCATTTTCCTTCCACCGACGACTGTCTTCTTGCCGAAATCTTCTCCCTTAATAACGCTGGGATTGTGTCAGCTGAAGTCACTTTCTTAGTGGCTTGGTTAAGGTTTGTCGCTCTCAACTGCGACTGGCAAAGCAAACTCCTGCTCCCTCGTTAGAACGGAGGAAGATCAAGGGCTTAAGAAACTTGGTTCCTGTGCCCATTAGGAACGAATTTACGGCGCAGATTTAATTACAACGAAGTCGTCGATTCTGTGGAAGGTGGTAGAAGGGTCTTATCTCCGATGATTTAGGATCCGAATTTAATATTCTCGAGATGATTAGGATTATTAAATCGAAAAAGGGAAAAGGGAACTAAAAAGATTAAATCTTGTTGATCTTTTACGAATGTACACTACATTACAAAAAATAACACGACATTTTCTTGTTATGTAAATGAGAAGAAACATTCAGCATTAACTTTGAAAATAAATGTTTTTTCAATAAACAAATTACTAGAAATAAATTGGGGCGGAGGTGGCTCAGTCGGTAGCGCGCCAGGCTCGTAATCTGTAGTTCCCAGGTTCGAGTCCCAGCTGGGTCAGCGTTGAGATTTATCTCCGCAAAATTCCCTGCCCACGGTCAGTAGGGGACACCGATGGGCTCGGAAAGGCCGCCGTCCGTCGGATGGGACGTTACGTCGTGGCCCCGTGTTCGGGAGAGCCATACCCTGTGCACGTTAAAGAACACGCTGGATGGCCTTGACGGGAGGCTACCATCTGTCTCCCAACAGCTGTTCCAGTGGGTCCCCTCCCCCAACCTTCTCTGAGCCTTCGGGGTCCGTGTGGCCTGGCCATTTAGCCCTGGTGTGCAAAAAAATGCCGCTCAGAGGTAAAACAACCCAACCAGAAATACATCATTTGTAATATTCGTTTTAAATTTTGGAATTTTGAGCTTCTCCACCGTTAGAGGGCGCGTTTATAGCTTTTGAGAGATTCGGAAAGCTCAAATGGTAGTATGTCTTCAATCCTATGCAACACAAAAATAATTTTAAATTAACTCTAAAATCAGATAACTATCTCTTAAAACACAAAAGTTGCTTTTTCCCACCCCCTCTGGTCTAAAGACCAACTTCCCAATGGATATTTTAACTTTCTCATTCGATCACTAAATTCTCAAATCTATAGCATGAATACATTGTTTGCAATATTCGTTTGAAACTTTTGAATTTTAAAAATTTTCCACTGTTAGGGGCCGCATTTCTAACATTTGGGAGATTCGGAAAGTTTCAATCGTAATATTTCATCGTTACCTGTACAACCTAAGAAAAGAATTTTTCATTTAGTCCTGTAAACAAAGAAGTTTATCTGCAGAGGAATAGATAGATGACAAAGTGAAACTGTTATATCATGTTTTTTGGAAAACGAGATAAAAAAAAAGGAAGAGTACATAACGACTATTTGCATTTTATTGTTCATCTTTTGTGAGAGTAAAGCAGCCAAAATTTATTTATTAAAATCAATTTTTTTATTATTACATTTTATCCTTCATCCCTTAAGCGAATTAAACATCCGAACATCGCCTAAAGATTTGGGGCGGGGGTGGCTCAGTCGGTAGCGCGTCAGGCTCGTAATCTGTAGTTCCCAGGTTCGAGTCCCAGCTGGGTCAGCGTCGAGATTTGTCTCCGCAAAACTCCCCGCCCTGCCCACGGTCAGTAGGGGACACCGATGGGCTTGGAAAAGCCGCCGTCCGTCGGATGGGACGTTAAGCCGTGGCCTCGTGTGCGGGAGAGCCATACTCTGTGCACGTTAAAGAACACGCTGGATGGCCTTGACGGGAGGCTACCATCTGTTTCCCAACAGCTGCTCCAGTGGGTCTCCTCCCCCAACCTTCTCTGAGCCTTCGGGGTCCATGTGACCTGGCCATTTAGCCCATTGTGTGCAAAAAAGTGCCGCTCAGAGGTAAAACAACCCAACCCAAAGCCTAAAGACTTGCGAGACTGGTTGCCAAAAGCTTTAGCGGAGGAGTGACAGATCTGTCAGCACATTGCCACTGCTCGAGATCTGAAGCGCGAAAAACCCCGAGTGCTCGTGAAGAAGAGTCTTATGAGAGATTCTTTCGAGAGAAGAGATCGGCAGTAGAGATCTCTCGATGCTTATCTTTGCTGTCTCCATCTCGACACAGCGCTTGAGAAAGTCAGATCATTTTGCAATCTCATGGAACGAGGAACCTCTAAGAAAGAAATCGCCACTTTCACGTGACTTCTGTTGGCTCGCCGGTAGCGCACTAGGTTGGGTTGGGTTGTTTTACCTCTGAGCGGCACTTTTTTTGCACACCATGGGCTAAATGGCCAGGTCACATGGACCCCGAAGGCTCAGAGAAGGTTGGGGGAGGGAACCCACTGGAACAGCTGTTGGGAAACAGATGGTAGCCTTCCGTCAAGGCCATCCAGCGTGTTCTTTAACGTGCACAGGGTATGGCTCTCCCGCACACGGGGCCACGGCTTAACGTCTCATCCGACGGACGGCGGCCTTTCCAAGCCCATCGGTGTCCCCTACTGACCGTGGGCAGGGCGGGGAACTTTGCGGAGATAAATCTCAACGCTGACCCAGCGCACTAGGTGACTAACTCATAAGATCAAGGGGGCGAGGATGGCTCAGTCGGTAGCGCGCCAGGCTCGTAATCTGTAGTTCCCAGGTTCGAGTCCCAGCTGGGTCAGCGTTGAGATTTATCTCCGCAAAATTCCCCGCCCTGCCCACGGTCAGTAGGGGACACCGATGGGCTTGGAAAGGCCGCCGTCCGTCGGATGGGACGTTAAGCCGTGGCCCCGTGTGCGGGAGAGCCATACCCTGTGCACGTTAAAGAACACGCTGGATGGCCTTGACGGGAGGCTACCATCTGTCTCCCAACAGCTGTTCCAGTGGGTCCCCTCCCCCAACCTTCTCTGAGCCTTCGGGGTCCATGTGACCTGGCCATTTAGCCCATGGTGTGCAAAAAAGTGCCGCTCAGAGGTAAAACAACCCAACCCATAAGATCAGGTTCGAGTCCCCCACTGTGTCTACTCTGATGTTTTTCTCAGCCAGCTCTGTCCGTAGTCAGAAAAGAGACACCGATGGGCTAATAAATGTCTCCATTCGCCGAATAGTATATTAAGCCATGATACTGTGCAGGAAAGTCATACTCTATCAGAGCACGCTGGATAGCCTTGATGGGATCCCCAAAACTCCCCGCCCTGTTCACGATCAACAGGAAACACTGACCGGCGTGGAAAGACCGCCGTCCATCGGATAAAACGTTAATCCGTGGCACGGTGTGCGGAAAGCTATAATCTGTGCACGTTAAAAAACACGCTGGATGGCTTCGATGGTAGGCTACCATCCAGCCCCTCCCAACAGTTGTTCCAGCGGGTTCCAACCTTCTCTGAGCTCTCGGGATTCTTGTGATCTGGCCATTTAGCGCATTGTGTGCAAAAAAAAAAGTTCCTCCCAGAGGTGAAACAACCCAACTCAGCCTCGAGGGCAGATTTCCATTTGTTTCCCAACAACTTTCTAATCGATCCCTTCCTAGTTTTGAACCTTTGGGTGTCTTTCAATTTGATATAATTAACCGCATTTTATGCACAGAGATGAAAGAGCTCATCCAAGTTCGGAAGTGAAGCTTGTCTATTCCTCTAATTCAGCTGGAAACACTTTTGGAGTAATTTACATTTATTTTCACCAAACACAAACAATACTTCCTACCACGTTTGTAGGGGCGGGGGTGGCTCAGTCGGTAGCGCGCCAGGCTCGTAATCTGCAGTTTCCCGGTTCGAGTCCCAGCTGGGTCAGCGTTGAGATTTATCTCCGCAAAATTCCTCGCCCTGCCCACGGTCAGTAGGGGACACCGATGGGCTTGGAAAGGCCGCCGTCCGTCGGATGGGACGTTAAGCTGTGGCCCCGTGTGTGGGAGAGCCATACCCTATGCACGTTAAAGAACACATTGGATGGCCTTGACGGGAGGCTACCATCTGTCTCCCAACAGCTGTTCCAGTGGGTCCCCTCCCCCAACCTTCTTTGAGTCTTCGGGGTCCTTGTGACCTGGCCATTTAGCCCATTGTGTGCAAAAAAGTGCAGCTCAGAGGTAAAACAACCCAACCCTACCACGATTGCCACTTGTCTTAAAACTCCCATTTGATTGTACTACATTTTCTCTCTCCCTAAAAAAAATCCCCCCCCCCTTTTACCTCCCCACCCAACTTCTTGATCCTCGTGTAAAGTCCTCCCCTCGCCGGCCACATCCTACACACCGCGCAACTACCCGATCGATGGCGAGGACTTTGTTTCTTCTCGGCAGAATCGATTCCGCGTTTCTGTTTGGTGTGCATTTTCACGTGATAAATATTTATTGCCGTCGTCAGGAGATGGAATTGAAATGAGCTCGTGGTTCGGTTGCTGGAGGCAGACCAGGTGTGTTCTGTTGGGAGAGGGAGGAGGGAAAGGGAGGGGAAGTTGGGTGAGGAAGATGGCGGAAATCAGCGCTGCAGAGTGCTGGTCAGTATGGGTGTCCTGACAGTGGGTTGTTTCGGTTGTTTTACCTCTGAGCGATACTTTTTTATGCGCACAATGGACTAAACGGCCAGGTCATAAGGACCCGAAGAGCTCAGAGAAAGTTGGGGAAAGAAGGTTGGGGATCCACTGATTGGCTGTTAGAACAGAGACGGTAGCCTCCCGTCAAATCCAGTGTTTTTTTTTTGAGGTGTAGAATGTATGGCTCTCAGCACATGTGCAATTAGGACTCGAATCTGGGAACTGCAGATTACGAGCTTTGCGCACTACTTGTTGAGTTTTCCACGGAAAGGGGGGGGGAGACATCGCCTTCCCTTCCGTGGACGTTAAACCGTGATCCGTGTGATGTACAGCCGTACCCTGGGAAAGTTAAAAAACTCGCTTGATAGCCTTGTCTGAAATCGCCCTTCTGTCTCATAAGAGCTATCTAGTTGTTCCTCTTCTCCAAATCTTTTTTGAGACAATGGGGTCCTTGTGACCTGTCCACTTAGCCCGTTATATGCAAAAAGTGTCGCTCAGAGGTAAAATACAAAAATAATAAAAATTTCAATCGATTTACTCCATCGATATCGAGTCAGGAGCCTGAATCAATTCCTTAAAACGCCGAGTGTTGGCGTCTTTCTAAACATAAACGCTTTAAAGATTTCGGAGTTTTCATGAACTTTATGAATTGATTCGAAATTTAAGCAGTCAGCGAGTGGACTGCTTAAAGTCAGCCTGTACCTTTCTCTCCCCCCCCCCTCCACATCATTTGCTGCTCTGCTACTCAACAAGTGAGGAAAGGAGGCAAATAGGGGAAGAAGGGGGGGGGGTGTAAGGGGATGACATGCCACGTACTCCCAGATGACGAAGTCACTTCCCACATGCCAGGGAAATTCCAGCAGTTGAACATTTCCGGGTCGTCTGTGCCCACCCAGCAGACGTTGCAAGTCCCTTCGTCTTGACACGTGATACAAACAAAAATGCTTCTCGATGTCACAGGAGAACTTTTTAACTCTTTTTTTTGGTTTCCTCGGTTTCCTTTTTTGAACTTTACTCTCTAGGGTTCCGTGGGGCTTAAATCGCATCCTGCATACGAAGAGGAGTGCGTGTTGACAACTCGGAATTCTTGGAGGGAGGTCGTCTTTGGAGGACAACCACTGGCAGAGGAGGATAAAATCAGTCCTTTTTTTTAAAGAGGTTACGGAGACAGGGCAGCATTTTTTGAACCTGTATTTTTCTTCTTTTGGAAATTGAAAGATAATTTAAATTAACAGATTCACTAAGCATTTAGTCACTATTAAACTGTTTAATAGACCTGATGAACTGTCATTTGGGTTGGGTTGTTTTACCTCTGAGCGGCACTTTTTTTGCACACCATGGGCTAAATGGCCAGGCCACAAGGACCCCGAAGGCTCAGAGAAGGTTGGGGGAGGGGACCCACTGGAACAGCTGTTGGGAGACAGATGGTAGCCTCCCGTCAAGGCCATCCAGTGTGTTCTTTAACGTGCACAGGGTATAGCTCTCACGCTCACGGCGCCACGGCTTAACGTCCCATCCGACGGACGTCAACATTTCCAAGCCCATCGGTGTCCCCTACTGACCGTGGGCAGGGCGGGGAATTTTCCGGAGATAAATCTCAACTCTGACCCAGCTGGGACTCGAACCTGGGAACTACAGATTACGAGCCTGGCGCGCTACCGACTGAGCCACCCCCGCCCCAATGAACTGTCAGGTACTCTCACAGGTCATTAGGAGATTGTGTGTTCGGATCCCATTTGGATCAAGACGATGTTTCTTCTATATCCATCATCATCCTGTTGCTGAAACAGCTTAATAGTGACTAAATATTTAATAAATAAATGATGAGCTGTTGATTCGTTTGTCTAAATGAACAAATTTTGATTGTTTTACGAAACTTGAGAAAGTCTTAAAATCGAGAAAAAATATCAATACTGAGATTTGCGATCAAGAGACATCTGAATAATTTTAGGTGTCTATGAGCTTATTTTAGAAGAGCCAGGCCTTCACCTTATTTGAAAAATAAAATATTGATTTTTTTTTTCTCTTTTAAATTGAGCCTGTTAGGTAAATTTAAGTTATACTAAGCTATATTAGCGGATATGGTCGATAAATAAATAAATAATAAAAAACTTCTCAAGCAGCTGCTTGCCATAGAGGTCTGACAGGAGCCTGCCAGTTTATATGCAGTAGTAGAAGGTCTATGAGGATGGCAGGACCTCAGCAAAAAAACGACACAAACGTCCATAGCCTTAGCCGGGGTTCGAACCCAGGTCCCTTAGATCATTAGCCAAGCGCGTGAACCACTCGGCCACGGGACGGCTATTGTAGCCAATAGTCTGACAGAAATGTTTTTTAAGCACTGCAACTTCAGAAGTTTGCTACATTTTTCCTTTGATGGCAAAAGATATTTCAAATGCTTTTGTGTTAACTGTGAAGACAGGAACATCACATCTTGTTATTAATCAATTAATTTACTGTATGTTATAGAGAATTTATTTCATCAAAATTCCTCCTAAAGGTAAGAAGTAGGACCACCTAATTCGGTAGTTTCCTCTTAGCAAAGCAAAATAAAGGTTTGGCTGTGTCAGCTAAATTGGATTGTTCCCAATAGCAACGAAACAGAATCATTGAATCAAGTTCAGTCGTCACCTTTGACATAAACTGAGCGAATGTTGGAAGAGTTGGGTTGTTTTACCTCTGAGCGGTACTTTTTTGCATACCATGGGCTAAATGGCCAGGTCACATGGACCCCGAAGGCTCAGAAAAGGTTGGGAGAGGGGACCCACTGGAACAGCTGTTGGGAGACAGATGGTAATCTCCCGTCAAGGCCATCCTGCGTGTTCTTTAACGTGCACAGGGTATGGCTCTCCCGCACACGGGATGATCCGAATGTTGGAACACGGATGCACATCCGCACACGGGATGGGACGTTAAGCCGTGGGGCTTAACGTCCCATCCGACGGACGGCGGTCCGTCGCCAAGCCCATCGGTGTCCCCTACTGACCGTGGGCAGAGCGGGGAATTTTGCGGAGATAAATCTCAACGCTGACCCAGCTGGGACTCGAACCTGGGAAGTACAGATTACGAGCCTGTCGCGCTACCGACTGAGCCACCCCCTCCCCGTGTTGGAAGAGACTGAACCAGGATGAGTCAGAAATTTAGGATGAATACGGAACAGGTTTGTTCCTCAAGAAAAGCTTAGGTCATTCGTTTTTAACCCACTCTTTTCTTCTTAATGCGGACGACGAACCTAAGTGCGAGTTTTGTGACACCATTTCAACTATTAAACATATTTTAATTCATTGTCCAGCTTTTAACCTTGAACGCAAAATGTATTCTACTTTCCACAATTTTGTGGCTGAGCATCTTACACTCGGCCATCTTTTATCTGATGAATCGTTTTTAACTCCTCTTTCCGAATTTTTACGTTTTACTGGTTATTTTACACGTATCTGATTTTTACTATGTTTCCTAGTTTTTACCCTTGTTTGTGATTTTAAATAGGTCCTATACACCCATTTTTATTATTGACTTTTACACTTATTGCTTCTTTTTATTCCTCTTATCGTTTTTGTGCCGTTTCGTTTGTGTTCGTTTTAACTTTGGTTGCGGGTTATGAGACTTTTATCCCTTTTTGTCGTTTGTTTGGCGCAATATAGCCTTAGTTGCTGTTGCGCCAATAAACCCCAAACAACCAACCAACTCCTCAAGAAAATTTCATCATCATCCTCAAGCAGCCATGGTCTACGGAGGTCCAACCAGACCGTGCAATTTAGTTCTCCAAGCAAGTCTATCCTGAGCTACATCTACTGCATCTGGCCACTGCACACCAATTCTAACAAGGTCCTGTTTGACATTGTCTGCCCACCGCATCCTAGGTCTCCTCTTCTTTCTGAGGCCTTTAGGCACACTGTTCATAACCCTATTCGCCAATCTATAATTATTCATACGGGCAACATGGCCAAACCAACGGAGTCTCTCTCTGCACAATATGCTGCTTAAAGGAGGTTGCAAACACCTTTGCCTAACCTCATCATTAGTTACAAAGTTGAACCACCTAATACCCAAGATACTGCGTAAGCATATAGAATAAAAATTTACAGAAACGAAATAAAACGACGAAATTTGGAGCAAAACTCTCTTTTGGAGAAACTAAATCAACGCTTAGGGTTTAAAACTTAGAAGAAAATCTTATTAGAGACTGAATTGATTGTTGCCCCTTTTTTTACTAAAACATAATGAAAAATTTATATAATAGCCCTACCCATGGCCGAGTGGTTAGCGCGCTTGGCTACTGATCTAAGGGACCTGGGTTCGAGCCCAGGGTAAGGCATGGATGTGTGTGTCGTTTTTCTGCTGAGGTCCGGCCATCCTCTCAGACCTTCTACTATGGCATATAAACTGACAGGCTCCTGTCAGACCTCTGTGGCAAGCAGCTGCTTGAGGGGGTATTTATTTATTTATTTATTTTTTTATAGGTATGAATGAATTGATACCCCAATAATAGGGTTGTTTTACATCTGAGAGGCACTTTTCTGCACACCATGGGCTAAATGGCCAGGTCACATGGGCTCAGAGAAGGTTGGGGGAGGGGACCCACTGGAACAGCTGTTGGGAGGCAGATGGTAGCCTCCCGTCAAGGCCATCCAGCGTGTTCTTTAACGTGCACAGGGTATGGCTCTCCCGCACAGGGGACCACGGCTTAACGTCCCATCCGACGGACGGCGGCCTTTACCAAGCCCATCGGTGTCCCCCTACTGACCGTGGGCAGGGCGGGTAATTTTGCGGAGATAAATCTCAACGCTGACCCAGCTGGGACTCGAACCTGGGAACTACAGATTACGAGCCTGGCGCGCTACCGATTGAGCCCCCCCCCCAATAATAGGGATGAAAAAACGAAGTTCCTATTTAAATAATTGAAAGACTTTTAAAAATCCTATTTTTTTTAACAAACCAGAAAAAAAAGTTGTCTACCTTAAGAATTAGAAAGCTGTTACTTATAAAGTTGTTGTTTGAATAATAAATCTACTATTCATTTTCCAAAAAAAACACCTAAGTTACGGATCACAACAACGCTTAGTGATTCTTCTAGTATCCTGTATATTAACAAAACATTTTGAAATAATGCTGTTTGAATGGAAAGCAGCGTTCAAAGTCTCCCTAGTTTGAAAATAACCTTTTTATGGAGATATGCCAGGATAGAGACAGATGGAAGATCTCGCTCAGATCTCTCTAAATCTCGATTTTCATCAATATTAAAGAACTTTCGAAGCTGAAACAGTTAACAGCAAAAATTGTTGTTTACGTTCGTTGTAAATATTTATTTTTAAAATTGATCTAAAATGAAATCAAAATTGCTAAAAAAAACTCGTAAAATGACATTTATTTTAGTAAAATAAATAATTGTAGCAATTATTTGTGTTTTGATTAGTTTTTGCGATAAATTCTTATGCCCTGGCAATGATATTTTTTAATGCTGTAACTTTTAAAACCTTTTAAATTTAAACAAAATATTTTAAAATCAAGGATTCGATAAATTTGTTCTTAATTTTACATGTAGTGACATTTTGTCCGTAAAAGTTAGAATTTTGCAATGTGCATTAACATAGTATGGAAGGGCCCCAATACTTTTCATAATAGTGTGTAATTAATTATTTTCTCATTTTCCTCCTCAAAAAAAAAAATATATAACATATTTAAAAAAATCAAGGGGTGTCAAAACCTTCACCCATTCTCCACATACACTATATGATGACCTCCGTAGCTCATGTACAAACTCTACGTTTTCTCATTTTCCTTTTTTCGGTTGCTTGTCTTCCTTTCAAAATGAAAATCAGAATCCACAATGTCGCCATCGACAATAATATATATTGGGTTGTTTTACCTCTGAGCGGCACTTTTTTGCACACCATGGGCTATGGCCAGGTCACATGGACCCCGAAGGCTCAGAGAAGGTTGGGGGAGGGGACACACTGGAACAGCTGTTGGGAGACAGATGGTAGCCTCCCGTCAAGGCCATCCAGCGTGTTCTTTAACGTTGGGTTGTTTTACCTCTGAGCGGCACTTTTTTGCACACCATGGGCTATGGCCAGGTCACATGGACCCCGAAGGCTCAGAGAAGGTTGGGGGAGGGGACACACTGGAACAGCTGTTGGGAGACAGATGGTAGCCTCCCGTCAAGGCCATCCAGCGTGTTCTTTAACGTTGGGTTGTTTTACCTCTGAGCGGCACTTTTTTGCACACCATGGGCTATGGCCAGGTCACATGGACCCCGAAGGCTCAGAGAAGGTTGGGGGAGGGGACACACTGGAACAGCTGTTGGGAGACAGATGGTAGCCTCCCGTCAAGGCCATCCAGCGTGTTCTTTAACGTTGGGTTGTTTTACCTCTGAGCGGCAATTTTTTGCACACAATGGGCTAAATGGCCAGGTCACATGGACCCCGAAGGCTCAGAGAAGGTTGGGGGAGGGGACCCACTGGAACGGCTGTTGGGAGACAGATGGTAGCCTCCCGTCAAGGCCATCCAGCGTGTTCTTTAACGTGCACAGGGTATGGCTCTCCCGTACACGGAGCCACGGCTTAACGTCCAATCCATATGGCGGCCTTTCCCAAGCCCATCGGTTTCCCATACTGACCGTGGGCAGGGCGGGGAAATTTGAGGTGATTAATCTCAACGCTGACCCAGCTGGGACTCGAACCTGGGAACTACAGATTACGAACAGGTGCGCTACCTATTGAGTCCTCCCCCGCCCCTAAGATATATTGAATCGACATCATTGTACATATGAAAAAAAAACTTTCGTAATATCCGTAATGAGCATAAAAATCCATTCCGACTCTCTGATACAAAATGTGTCTGTTTCGCTCTACAGAGGATGTCGGAGTCGCGGAGCAATCTATCGACGCGATGAACAAGCGCAGGCGGTTTCATGTGTGCGCGAGCACGGATACTGTGCGGTCACGTGAGTGAAACCGTCCTCTCTGCTCCGAGACCGACTCTGTCGTATCCCTTAAGGGAGCTTGACACGAATTGTGGGCGCATTCATTTTCTATGTATTTTTTTTATATTGTCGATCTTACTTTATATTCCACTTTCCATCTTCCCCCTTTTCATCTCTTCTGCTCTCCGCATCTTGTTGGAGGCAGCATCCAGAGAGGAGAGAAAGAGGAGCGGATCCAGATGCGGACGAATAGCAGGAAGTGCGTCACTCTCGTGCACCACTCGGAGAATGAGTTATGCTCCAAGAGAGAGAGAGTGCGGTGAGGGCGGAGAGAGATGTGAGGGGGGGGGGGAGATCAAATCACACATTTCCATGTAAATGGCAGTCGACAACGGAGGTCGAGAGGTCGGGGTGCGAGAGAGTTAGAGGAGAGAAAATTGCGACGCGACTTCTGCTTTAAAAGAACCTCGTAGACGGAAGTTCACTTAAATCACCGCATATCGGATGTAAATCGCCGCCTCGGAGGATCCAAGAGGATGAGGAAGAGAGGAGGAACGCATCTTCTCCCCGCCTGGGCCAAGAGGATTTTTTTTTCCTTCAAAATAAAAAAAAAAACTTTCTTTTGGAAGAAGATCGCAGTTGACTTCACGCGCTGGTTGCTGCGACGACCACTCGAAAATGCTTCTTCATGCGATGAGGCGAACTGCGAGTTCTCCTCGTAGTTCTCTCTTCCGTTTGTGTATTCGTAAATATTTCTTCAGAAGCAGAATTCTGACCCTTTTCAGATTCCTCAAACAAGAGGAATCCATCACGAGGAATTCTGGAATTCAGGAATTATGGCATAAAGAGTGAATGTATGCAGAGGGTGTGTTCAGGGGGAGATTTCGGAGCGAGATTTGGACCTTGAAAAGAAACATTATTTTTTTGCACTGGTACATAGCGTGAATGTTATAGCAGGGCATTAAATCATTCATTATGTACAGTTGCTCAAATAAATATCCGAACACTATGGTTGATTACAGAATTCAGACAAAAAATCTGGCAACGATTTTTTTAGAAATTAGTGATCTGGCAACCTTCGTGCACGTGACACGAAGGTTGCCAGATCACTAATTTCTAAAAAATCGTTGCCAGATATTTTTTCTGAATTCTGTAATCAACCATAAAAAAAATATCCCCTCAAGCAGCTGCTTGCCACAGAGGTCTGACAGGAGCCTGTCAGTTTATATGCCATAGTAGAAGGTCTGTGAGGATGTCAGGACCTCAGCAGAAAAACGACACATACATCCATGCCTTACCCGGGGCTCGAACCCAGGTCCCTTAGATCAGTAGCCAAGCGTTCTAACCACTTGGCCACCATAGTGTTCGGATATTTATTTGAGCGACTGTACAACGCAAATATCACGGATCGAAATAAATGCAGAGATTGCTTTACCTCTGAGCAGCACTTTTGTGCACACATAGAGCTAAGTGGCCGGATCACAAGGACCCCGGGGACGGGGGTGGCTCAGTCGGTAGCGCGCCAGCCTCGTAATCTGTAGTTCCCAGGTTCGAGTCCCAGCTGGGTCAGCGTTGAGATTTATCTCCGCAAAATTCTCCGCCCTGCCCACGGTCAGTAGGGGACACCGATGGGCTTGGAAAGGCCGCCGTCCGTCGGATGGGACGTTAAGACGTGGCCCCGTGTGTGGGAGAGAGCCATACCCTGTGCACGTTAAAGAAGACGCTGGATGGCCTCGACGGGAGGCTACTATCTGTCTCCCAACAGCTGTTCCAGTGGGTCCCCTCCCCCAACCTTCTCTGAGCCTTCGGGGTCCTTGTGACCTGGCCATTTAGCCCATGGTGTGCAAAAAAGTGCCGCTCAGAGGTAAAACAACCCAACCCTGGTTGTTTTACCTCTGATCGTCCATCTTTCCCACACAATGGGGTAAATGGCTAGGTAACAAGGACCACGAAGACTCGGAGAAGGTTGGTTGGAGAGGACCTACTGGAACAGCTGTTGGGAGACAGATGGCAGCCTCCCGTTAAAGCGTTCTTTAACGTGCACAAGGCATGTATCTCCAGCACACGGAGTCACGGCTTAACGTTCCATCCGACGGACGGTGGTCTTTTCGAGACTAACGGTGTTTTTTAATGACCGAGGACAGGACTTTGCGAAGATAAATCTTTACGCTAACCCAGGCGAGACTCGAACTTGGGAACTGCAGATTATGAGCCCGATCCCACCGACTGAGCCCCCAAAGGAAATAATTAATACAAAATTACAATTGGCTACATATAATAGTCGTTCACAGTACGTAGAGTGGGAGAGAGATTGCTTAGTCACTCTCACACACACACACTAGGAGACAAGGCTCACACTAGCATGACAGACTAAGTAATTTCCACTACAAACTATTATTCCCAAGGTTCAGTTCAACTATTATTCAAACTATTTGGTTCAAACTATTATTCCCATCCACCCGTCCCCTGCCCTCGTTGGGAAAAGGACATTGATGGACTTGGAAAGGCCACCATCTTCCGGTTCAGTTTTTTGGACATTAAATTGTGTTAACATATTAATTTGGTACATAAGCCGTGGGGGGCGGGGGTGGCTCAGTCGGTAGCGCGCCAGGCTCGTAATCTGTAGTTCCCAGGTTCGAGTCCCAGTTGGGTCAGCGTTGAGATTTATCTCCGCAAAATTCCCCGCCTTGCCCACGGTCAGAAGGGGACACCGATGGGCTTGGAAAGGCCGCCGTCCGTCGGATGGGACGTTAAGCCGTGGCCCCGTGTGCGGGAGAGCCATACCCTGTGCACGTTAAAGAACACACTGGATGGCCTTGACGGGAGACTTCCATCTGTCTCCCAACAGCTGTTCCAGTGGGTCCCCTCCCCCAACCTTCTCTGAGCCTTCGGGGTTCATGTGACCTGGCCATTTAACCCATGGTGTGCAAAAAAGTGCCGCTCAGAGGTAAAACAACCCAACCCAACGCTACGTAAAAGAATTAGAAAATAGAACTCTTGGATTTAGCGAGGCTACTTTTAGGTATTACGCGAAATCCCTAAATCTGTTGAAATTTCCCTAAAGTTTGTAACCTCCTGAGTCATGGGTAGGAGGGAGAAATTGAACTTTGGTATTATTTAATTGAATAGGGGATCAAAATGCTTTAGCAGGGTGAACGTTAATGAGTATGAATTGTTAGCAACTGAAGTGTTTATAAGTTGGTGTTCGCGTGCAGTTTAATTATTCATTGATGACACATCCGACAAATAACAAATTGTACCTAAATAGATCGATTAAAAGGAACATTTCTTTAGCTTGCACTTACGAATGGAAAAAAGAGAACTCTTATGCAAATGAGCCATTTGAAAGGGAAATGCAATTTCTCAAAGTTGTATGGTCTTGTCAGTCTCTTTGCAGAAAGCATCTTCACAGAATTACAAGATTGGAGAATGTGCAAATTGAAAAGCGTTTCTTTGCCTTCTTATCCAATTGCTACGAACTCGAGAAGTCTTAAGGGGGCGCATATAAAGGATGCCGCAAATCTTAATGTTCTTTAGGTATCCTTCCCTTTCCTATGTAGGATTTTTACGAATCTGGTGAAAGGAATTGAAAAGGATCACAACTGGCATGTAAGTGATGGTGGTCGGTCATTCATTAGACTCGCAAAAAGGTTTTGACAAAGATAATGAGCAACAAGGGTTGGGTTGTTTTACCTCTGAGCGGCACTTTTTTGCACACCATGGGCTAAATGGCCAGGTCACATGGATCCCGAAGGCTCAGAGAAGGTTGGGGGAAGGGACCCACTGGAACAGCTGTTGGGAGACAGATGGTAGCCTCCCGTCAAGGCCATCCAGCGTGTTCTTTAACGTGCACAGGGTATGGCTCTCCCGCACACGAGGCCACGGCTTAACGTCCCATCCGACGGAGGGCGGCCTTTCCAAGCCCATCGGTGTCCCCTACCGACCGTGGGCAGGGCGGGGAATTTTGCGGAGAAAAATCTCAACGCTGACCCAACTGGGACTCGAACCTGGGAACTTGTGCAACAAGACGCATTCTATAAAGAAAAGCTAAAATCCATGTTACGCCAATTCAAATCTAAATTAGGAACACAATATTTTAGGAAATAAACTTTTTATGGAAATGATGCAAGATAAATTTGAGATCTGAACCAAGCATGTCTAAATCTTGAATTCGGCAATTTTCGTTCAGTATTAAAATATTTATCGAAGCTGTAATGTTTAATAACAAAGTTGCTAGTCAAGACTTTACCTTAGTCAAGATTTTACCTGAGACTTTATCTGAAAATATAAGCAATAATTTTTCTATCAAACCGTTTTACTAAAGTAATCGTATAGTCAAAAGTTCGTCCAATAATTCTTCCGATTTTCGTTAATTTCTGAAAAATCTTTTAAAGTTTTAAGAAGTCGTTTATCTTAAATATTCCAGTTGCCATTCCTTTTTAAATGCAGAAAGAATTTTGCAGAAATTTAAGGACCTGACATAGAGCTGTAATTCATTTTAAATGTCGTAACCGTAAAAGATTATTCATCAAGATTAATTTTTCTGATTTGACTTTCCCTTGGTATGAGATGAGAAATCTTGAATCGTTAGGACAACTCTATATGAAAACTGACACGACTCTCATCCCCAGTAAAGTGATAACTTACAGCCGACACAAACCTCATCCATTGGGAAAAGAATAGATTACAGCTGACATGATGATCACCAGGGAATTAATGCAAAAAAAAACATTTTAAATAATTTTATTAAACAAATTTTTTCTTTTATATTTTGCATCTGACATTGTCCAAGCTGTTGTAAATCTCCAGGTCCTAAAATCGAAATGTTTTTCAGAATATTTTTATGTGGTAACTGTCTTATACAACGACTCTTTCCCTTTCAGACTAATATTGGACATCCGATCTTTATTTAGGAGAATATAGGAAGAGCAAATTGTGTAAGAGCTATGAGAAAAATCAACAACCATAAAGATACCGCTGCAGACATCCCATGTAGCGTGTATTCTTTTCACTTTTCCCCCACCCCGGAAGTACATAATAATAATGACCTTCTGCCTCCTTCTGGAAATTTCGCTCTTGACATCGTTGATCATCGTTTCCACGTGTCTTCCAGAAAGTTTCGTATCATCATCTCTATAAATGCATCATTTCCATTTCCTGTCTCTTGAAGACTATTCCAATCTAGAATCTTCTACAATCTCCCCCTCCCCCAGCCTGATTTACTTCTATGCTATTTTCCTCTTCACCATCTGTTCTTAGTCCGCAACATTCCTCCCAGGCATCCTCCTCTTCAGCGGAGCACGGAGATCTCCCTCCCACAGGAAGCGAAATCCCATATTTGCATGTAAATAGAATCGGCAAAGATGAAACTCTTTCTCTCTCTCCCAGTTGTCAGGCTTTTTATTCGGCAGAATCTGAAAAGGGGCGGAATAAAATGCACGTCCTTGCTCGACCTTCTCCTCATCCTCCAATCCACAGTGTGCTCAGCTGCTGATGTTGCTTCTTCTTCTTTTGCAACAAACTCCATCCCGAGATCGGGGATATCCATCAAAGAAGCTTCGGTCGTTCTGGGACTCAATCCGGGTTATTATTTGGATTCGAGCTAATGCCGCATTTGGTGGTAATTTGGGTGGCCGAGGTAGCCTGGTGCATAGCGCCAGAGCCAATAAAAAATATCGATTGTGTGCGTGGGGAGGGAGGTGTTCGAGTCATGCATTGCGGGCACGCGTGTGTTCATTGTGTTCACGAGAACTTTGAGAGGAAGCGTTTGCTTGAGAAGAGTGTGTGGGCGGAAGAAGCAGACGCTTCAATTGCTCTACTCCGCGTGTTCTTCTGCGTGACTTTTGCTTTCATCGTCCTCTATGTGTGTGATCTGCATCAAAAGATCAGGTGGTTTTGCCACACGCACATAAGCCACACTTTTGGTAGTCGAAGGGGGAGATAATTAAGGAGCACGAGATGAACTGAGTGCTACGTTTGCCCGATGGAAATGATGCGAAAGCAATATTTCTGCTGCTCTACTTACCTACATTGGCGATTGTGTAGAGGAAAAAGTGGACGGACAAGTTTCGTTTTTGAAAGCAGTAGGGAGGGGGGGGAAGTGGACATCTATGGAATTACTCTACAGTCGCTCAAAAAAGTATCCGAACACTATGGTTGATTACAGAATTCAAAAAAATACCTGGCAACGATTTTTTTAGAAGTTGGTGATCTGGCAACCTTCGTGCCACGTGATTACAGAATTCAGGAAAATATCTGGAGCGTGTACAGCAATTGTACACGCTCCAGTTACCGTTAACAGCAAACTGAAGCGTGCAGTTACTGCACACGCTCCAGTTTGCTGTGAACGGTAACTGCACACGCTCAATATTTCTATGAGTGGGCCCACACGATCCAGGTTTCTGTGAGCTCACACGATCCAATGTGCTGTGGTCCAACATTAACCGCAACCACTCCAGTTTGCTGTGAACGGTAACTGCACACGCTCCATATTCATTGCATTATATATTCATACGCATTATATATATATTAAAAAAATATCCGAACACTATAATTGATTACAGAATTCAGAAAAAAAATCTTGCAACGATTTTTCTTAGAAATTAGTGTCACGTGACACTAAGGTTGCCAGATCATTAATTTCTAAAAAAAAAAACAGTCAGATGTTTGGCGGGGAATTTTGACGTTTCCCCCCACGTGAGGTAAGAGAGACAAAGAAATGGTATCTGCCTTATTCGGGCAGATACCATTCAACAGATTTAATTTCAAAAGATTTAGATTTCAACAGATTTAGGGATTTCGCGTAATACCTAAAAGTAGCCTCGCTAAATCCAAGAGTTCTATTTTCTAATTCTTTTAAGTAGCAAAGCACCAATAGTTTGATTCAAAAGTTTTACCTCTGAGAGATACGTTTTTACAGGCAATGAGCGTAAGTAGCCAGGTCAAAGGACACTAATAACTAAGAGAAAAATAAAAAATATTCACAATTTCACCCTGTGCCAAGTTTTGTTCGAATCGAACGAAAACTGAGAACCTACTTTTCCATCTTTAGGGCAACGCTTATGAAGAAATTTAACACATTTAAATGATAATGGGATGAAAATTATAACACACCCAAAGAGAAAAAAGAAAGTGTTCAAATGTATCAAGAACGGTTTGATTTTCATCGAGCAAACAAAGGAAGGACAATGTCCCAGATTTTCTATTTTACTTGCCTGACAAAACAAGAGGTAAAAAGATGATCCCACTTTCACAAACAACTGCTCAATGTTTCCTACAAAGGAACCTTTTTGTGCTGAACACGCATCGTGTCCATGTCAACTAGAGCCCCGAGGAGCATTGCGTCAGATCTGTTTGCGTTCGCAAGATGCGGAGGACGTTTTCCTGCATCTTTTCAAAGACTCTCTCTCTCTGACGACGAAGAAGAAAGGGAACTTCTTTCTTCATTGTGATAAATGTTCCCGGGGTGTCAAACAAAAGACACAGGTAAACAACATTTCGTTTTTCGCGTCGATCCAAACGGAACCTATCCGTCTATTCGGGAGCACAGACGCTGGCGCCAAACACGATCTGATAATACGGCGGGAGATGATCACGAGCACCTTTCGAACTCTTCTATCGAAGCGGGATGCATTCGCACCAGAAATCGAACAATAAAAAACGAGGCAGCTTCTGACAGTCACCTGAATTTGACCAACAAGGAGACTTCCTTTTCTTTTTGCAGGGGTAAAGTCAACTGCTGAAAGAATGTTCCTTGAGATGAGGGGGATGAGGAAAGATGCTATTATTGGAAATTGTCATCTTTTACTCACATCCAGGAATAGGAATGGGGCGCATTTCAGCTGAAGCGATGAACATTTGACAATAGCATTCCCATAAATCTTCATGTTAAAGAAATCTCTAAATCCTCTTTGGAAGAGACAACTTGATTCATCAGGGGCATCTAGAAGAACACAGAAGAGCATCAACAACAACTCGTATCTTTCTTCCCCCCCTTACAACATAGAAAGCTTCGTTGCACATTATCGATTTCTTCTGTTTTGCTTTCAATACCTTCTTCCTCCCCCCCAGATTCTTTTTTTCCCTTATGCTTCCAAGCGATACTGTAGAGACTTTCCTTCCCCCCCCCCAACTGCCCAATTTGTCTTTCTTTCTCGCTTGCTTCGATTCTTCCCTCTCTTTTCTTCTCCTTTTATCTCTAAACTCCGCCAGCGTCGTAACTATGTATGCTTCTGGCTGTGACTTCCCACCCGGGGAAGGGCTATGAGCTGGATCTCGCATTTCCGACGCGGCCTTCCAGCTGTTTCGGGAGCATTAAGGGGATTTTTTCCCCCTCTTCTTTTCCGGAATGTTTCTTTCTCTCGTGCGTTTTCCGCTTTCCCCTGTCGTCCGTTTCGCTTGCGTTGTTTTTCCGTCGCTCCAACCGACTATGAAGAGATTCGATTTGAGTCGAAAGCTGCGCACGGTTCCAGTGGATGGATGGCAGATGGATATTCCGTAACATCAATATTAAGCGAAAATCGGATCATTCCTGCGCTTCATCTTTGTAAATTACTCTTTCGTGATACAAGCTTCTCAATTTATATCGCTTCTTCTTTGGTGACTTTGGCTTTTAATTTCTCTGACACGTCCTTTGGTGACTTCGATTCTTTAATTCTCTGATTTGTTCTTTGATGACTTCGGCCCTTTATTTCTGTGATTTGACCTATGATGATTTTGGCTCTTTATTTCTGCATTTTCTTTGGTGACTTTGGCTCTTTATTTCTGTGACTTGTTCTTTGGTGTCTTCTGCTCTTTATTTCTGTGACTTGTTCTTTGGTGTCTTCTGCTCTTTATTTCTGTGACTTGTTCTTTGGTGTCTTCTGCTCTTTATTTCTGTGACTTGTTCTTTGGTGTCTTCTGCTCTTTTTTTCTGTGAATTGTTCTTTGGTGACTTCGACTCTATTTCTGCGACTTGTTCTTTGGTGTCTTCTGCTCTTTATTTCTGTGACTTGTTCTTTGGTGTCTTCTGCTCTTTATTTCTGTGACTTGTTCTTTGGTGTCTTCTGCTCTTTATTTCTGTGACTTGTTCTTTGGTGACTTCGACTCTTTATTTCTGCGACTTGTTCTTTGGTGTCTTCTGCTCTTTATTTCTGTGACTTGTTCTTTGGTGTCTTCTGCTCTTTTTTTTCTGTGACTTGTTCTTTGGTGTCTTCTGCTCTTTATTTCTGTGACTTGTTCTTTGGTGTCTTCTGCTCTTTATTTCTGTGACTTGTTCTTTGGTGACTTCGACTCTTTATTTCTGCGACTTGTTCTTTGGTGTCTTCTGCTCTTTATTTCTGTGACTTGTTCTTTGGTGTCTTCTGCTCTTTTTTTTCTGTGACTTGTTCTTTGGTGACTTCGACTCTATTTCTGCGACTTGTTCTTTGGTGTCTTCTGCTCTTTATTTCTGTGACTTGTTCTTTGGTGTCTTCTGCTCTTTATTTCTGCGACTTGTTCTTTGGTGTCTTCTGTTCTTTATTTCTGTGACTTGTTCTTTGGTGTCTTCTGCTCTTTATTTCTGTGAATTGTTCTTTGGTGACTTCGACTCTTTATTTCTGCGACTTGTTCTTTGATGACTTCAACTCTTTATTTCTGTGATTTGGTCCATGGTGACTCCGGCTCTTCATTTCTATGACTTGATCTTTAGTGACTTCGTCTCTTTATTTCTATGATTTTTCTATGATGACTTCGGATTTTTATTTCTGCTACTTGTCTTTTGGTGAGTGATAGTTCTGTCTCTGCACCAGCAGTCTACTTCTGTCTGTCAGCAGATGTACCAACCCATAATTGATGGTTGATGCAATTATTGATGATGATGCAAATTATTCAACGCCTGAATTAAAAAAATTAGACCAAGTTGTCTTATCTCTAAGCAGCATTTGGCGCACAGAATGAGCTAAATGGTCAGGTCACAAGGACCCCAAGGGTCAGAGAAGACTGGGGACGAGGATCCATTGGACATCTGTTAGATTAGGGGACAGAGGTAAATCTCCTATCCAAACCATTTTGTGGATTCTTTGATGTGTAAAGTTTAAGGTGCACAGAATATAAATAGCTTTCCTATACACAGGATCGCGACTTAACGTCCCATTTGACGGGCGACAGCCTTCCAAGCTCATCAGTGCCCTTTTCTCACCGAGTTAGCGGAGAAAAATAGATATTTCGGATTATTTTGATGACGTTTTCTTTACTCTTTCACTTTTCGATTAAATGACGTCATTACTCAAATAAACTGCAACTGAGCAGAAAATCTGATTAGTCGAATAAATATTGTTCTCCGATTAAAAATAAGTGCATTTATGAAATGTGATGTCTTTATTTATATGTACCTTTTAGAAATATGTGATTTAATGTGTTGTCACTCAAATAATATTTTCTATGTGTTACATCCTTTAAAATATGTTTCCAAAAAAATATAAATTTCTTTCTTCGAAGTTCTTACTTCTTGTTGTTATGTATTACCAGCTTACAATACCGATATTTTGTTTATTCGGTATCCTCAGTTACAATTTACATTTTTCCATTCTCATTCCTCTTATTTCATAATCATATTTTTTGATTTTTCGTCATCTTAAAACAAGGATATTTTTTCCGTTCTTCATACGACACATACAATGCTGAAATTTTATTTTATCTTTTATGTCCAGCCAACAAGCAGTGATATTTTCTCTATTCTCCATTATAATCTTATAACATTAATATTTTCTCTCTCCTAATCTGACGACAAGGATATTTTCTCCATCCTAATCTGACGACAAGGATATTTTCTCCATCCTAATCTGACGACAAGGATACTTTCTCCATCCTAATCTGACGACAAGGATACTTTCTCCATCCTAATCTGACGACAAGGATACTTTCTCCATCCTAATCTGACGACAAGGATACTTTCTCCATCCTAATCTGACGACAAGGATACTTTCTCCATTTTAATCTGACGACAAGAATACTTTCTCCATCCTATTCGGATGACAAGGATACTTTCTCCATCCTATTCGGACGACAAGGATACTTTCTCCATCCTATTCGGACGACAAGGATACTTTCTCCATCCTAATCTGACGATAATGATACTTTCTCCATCTTAATCTGACGACAAGAATACTTTCTCCATCCTATTCGGATGACAAGGATACTTTCTCCATCCTATTCGGATGACAAGGATACTTTCTCCATCCTATTCGGACGACAAGGATACTTTCTCCATCCTAATCTGACGACAATGATACTTTCTCCATTTTAATCTGACGACAAGAATACTTTCTCCATCCTATTCGGACGACAAGGATACTTTCTCCATCCTATTCGGACGACAAGGATACTTTCTCCATCCTAATCTGACGATAATGATACTTTCTCCATCTTAATCTTATAACATTGATATTTTCTTCATCCTTATCTTATACCACTGATGTTTTCCCCAATCTTCATTTTCAGATTTACCTCTCAATTATGTTTCCTCCTCCCATCCTGACGCTGAACCTTGTGTCCTGGCGCGTGATCCCCCTTTCGCAGCCATTGAGTTCCACTCAGAGGCAGGAGAGAAACCAACGACGACCACCTTTCTCCTCTCTTCCCAAATGACGTAGCGCAGTCCACCTCCGTTTTGCCTCTCACTGCACTCGTCTTGTTTGAACATCGAAAGAGCATCTCGTCCGGAGGAAATGAAACGCCTCCGACGATGTAATTAAATTGTTCGCTGAGGACAGAAACATCAAGAGGAAGTAGAAGCAACGTCGCTTTCACGAGACGAGCGGTCCCGTTGACTTTACTCTTCGCCCCTCCTCCCTCCTCCCAACTTCCCGACCTCCTCTTTTGTTGACAAATTTTCGTCCCAAAGTGCTTTCGTTCCGCTCTCGCCTCTACGGAGATCGATCAGCCGACATCGTCCGGAATTGGCTGAACACGAAATTCTATAAACGTCAACAACTTCCTTCGCAAAGATCATTGGATAAATTTCATTTTCTGCTGCGCGAGAGAAACGTGGATTTATTTTCCTTGTTTACTGTCTCTTCCGGATTTTTTTTTTTTTCGTATTATTATCCTTTGTTCTCTGGTAAGAAATTTCCAGATGGAGGAGAGTTTTCTGAATGAAAAAAACAATGTTATTTTTTTCATCTCTGAATTACATTTATTTGCTAGAGCAATAGTTTCCAGCCGTTTCAAGGTACGACTTCATTTAATGATTTTCTTTTCCCAAGTCTTCTTTTCCTCATCCCTCTCGAAATCACCTTTCCAGTCAGCGATTGATTCAAGCGATGTTTAAGGTGTCTCGAATTTGGCGTTCAACTGAGACGACACCAGAATTTCTCTTTGTTATACATAACTGGGCGGCGATTGGCTCAGCCTGCAGTGGACTCGACTCATAACGCGATGTTTCCAAGCCACCACTATGCCCTCGGTGAGAAAGGGATAGCAATGGGAATGGCCAAGGCAGCCGTCCATCGTATGGGATATTAAACCGTGGCACCGTGGACGTGAGAGTTATGTGAAAGCTAAACAGCGAACTGGATGGACTTGTCAGGAGACTTGCATCTCTCTCGCTAAAGCTATTTTTACATCCCGCTTCTCCTACCAAGCCCTGATCACTTGGGTAGGGGGGGGGGGGGTCTTTGTGACCTAGCCATTTATTCCCCTGTTCGCAAAGAAATGTCCCTCGCAGATAAAACAACTGAAATCCCATTATAATATTCCCATCTCCAAGTCAGATTCAGATTTTTTTTATCTTTTCTTCAGATGATAATTCATTTCAAAATTCATCCAGAGTCAATTTAAACGGAACACAGAGATCAAGACACTTTTGATAGACTAAAACACCTGTTGAAAGCAAAAAAAACTTCATTCATTTCGTTTTCAATTCTGCATTTTGTTATTTCCCTTTACATTTCTTCATCTGTTTATTTAGCAATTTTCCTTATTAAATTCACCTGTTAGTGCAAATTCTTAAAAATATTTCCTCCCCATTCCCCCCCCCCCAATTAAAGTTTCCCAAAAGGAGTCTTTTTTCTCCCCTCCCTCTTTAAATGTTTTATTTATTTAGCTCATTTCTGAGGTTCATCCTCTCCAAATAAGAATCTCCACCGCCGACGAATTACCCGAAAGCCAAACAAAAAATGCAAATATCAACTCTTCGATTACGCTTCCTCTCCGTTTAAACAAATCTCCTTTCACTTCGAAACGAATTTTGATTGAAAATTTTCAGATGGACACGGAAATCAAGCCGAGCTAAAAAAAAAAGGAAACATTAAATTCCCATATTGCATTCGTTTCTTCATTCATAGCTCCGCCCCCCTCCCCTTCCCCCTCTCAGCACCTCAGTGAATCAGAATCTACCCGAAGACATTTGGAAGAAGGAGAGTTGGCTGATTCAACATCTGATCTCACACACCCGGAAAAAAAAACTGAAAAAACAAGTAAATGAAAATATTTTTTTTGAGAAGTAAATCCATTAAAAAATTCCGCTTGACGAAGCCAACTTAAGAAGTAGATAAATAAAAACATAAACGTTGCGCAAATCGCATTTTCGGACGAGAGAGCAGAAGATGCAGAAAGAGAGGAATGGATGCAAAGAGAGAGAGAGAATGATGAACAGCTGTACAAGAGGAAGAAAAATACTTCACACTCGATAACAGTCAGTTGGTGACTCCCGTCTGAAAATGAAGGTGAGGTTACAATTCCCATCATGCCTACTTGAACCCAAGATGCAGATTCTCTCTTTCCTTGTCTCTTCATCTTCTTCCAGGAAAAAAGATCTTCATCCGAGAAAGTGTCGGAGAATGAAGGAGCAGTAGTAATGGGAAAGAGAGGAAAAATTAAAAGAGAAAATCTTTCGCGTCCTGAATAAAGAGCATAGATGGGGTACGGATGTAAAAAGGGGGGGGGGATAGAAGACCGAGGCGAAATGAAGCGCACTCAGAAAAAAAAATAAAATGATGAGCAAGATATGAGATCGACCGAAATAATAAAGAAAAAATTTCTCATCCAGTCCGGCATCACGCAAAAGGAAGAAAAGTTGAGTCGGAGCAAACTCAAGTTATCTTTATCTGGAGAAGAAATTCTCTCCTTCCATGATAAATTTATTCTTCTCTCTCTCCATGTCTCGCTCCTTCTTTCGCTTCCTCTTCCGATCCTATTTCGAATTTTTCTCTCTCTCTCAGATTGAAAAGAAAGAAACGCTTTAAATGCAATTAATTTTTCTCTTTATGTTTCGTTCTTTCCGGAGCTCGTGATGCGGAACGACAAAGGCAGACGGTGTGACGTCATCAGACAGGTTTCAACGGCGATGAGCAAAGGGGCACGTGGGCAACTTTCAGCTGTCTGCTGAAGACCGAAGGTACAATCGCTCAAAAAAAGTATCCGAACGCTATGGTTGATTGCAGAATTCAGAAAAAATATCTGGCAACGATTTTTTTTAGAAATTACTGATCTGGCAACCTTCGTGTCACGTGATTACAGAATTCAGGAAAAATATCTGCAGCGTGTACGCAACTGTACACGCTCCAGTTACCGTTCACAGCAAACTGGAGCGTGTGCAGTTACTGCACACGCTCCAGTTTGCTGTGAACGGTAACTGCACACGCTCAATATTTCCGTGAGTGAGCCCACACGATCTAGTATCAAAATAATATGACCACCTACAGTCGCTCAAAAAAGTATCCGAACACTACGGTTGATTACAGAATTCAGGAAAAATATCTGGCAACGATTTTTTTTAGAAATTAGTGATCTGGCAACCTTTCGTGTCACGTGACACGAAGGTTGCCAGATCACTAACTTCTAAAAAAATCGTGGCCAGATATTTTTTTCTGAATTCTGTAATCAATCATAGCGTTCGGATACTTTTTTGAGCGACTGTACAAATACAGAATTAAAAGACATGAAAATAACTCTGCTAAGTAAAAGTAGGACGAGAATTACTTTTAACAGATGGATAAATTAAAAGATTTCGAAACCAAAATTCTTTATAAAAATTTGAGTGCGGTGCACATCGTACAAACTTTGTCACCCACTTTCATCCCTGCTCAACATAAAATTTAATCTCACAATTCAGTCTTCAGAAGAGGAGATTTGTAATGACTGAGTGTAATGTGTAATCCGCTGATGTGTAACGACACCAAGAAGGTAGACTTTTATTTTAGTGGGCGTATAAAGTTAAGTTTTGCAACGTACATCCCAGATGATATTGAAGGCATTTGCAATTGCATTACCTATAAATAGGCTATCTTTAGTGAAAAATGGTCTTTTAAATTATTTTGTGGCAAAAGTTCTCATTTATTGCACCATAAGATACATTTATCTCCGCAAAATTCCCCGCCCTGCCCACGGTCAGTAGGGGATACCGACGGGCTTGAAAAGGCCGCCATCCGTCGGATGGGACGTTAAGCCGTGGTCCCGTGTGCGGGAGAGCCATACCCTGTGCACATTAAAGAACACGCTGGATGGCCTTGACGGGAGGCTACCATCTGTCTCCCAACAGCTATTCCAGTGGATCCCTTCCCCCAACCTTCTCTGAGCCTTCGGGGTCCATGTGACCTGGCCATTTAGCCCATGGTGTGCAAAAAAGTGCCGCTCAGAGGTAAAACAACCCACGTTAAAGAACACGCAGGATGGCCTTGACGGGAGGCTACCATCTGTCTCCCAACAGCTATTCCAGTGGGTCCCTTCCCCAACCTTCTCTGAGCCTTCGGGGTCCATGCGACCTGGCCATTTAGCCCATGGTGTGCAAAAAAGTGCCGCTCAGAGGTAAAACAACCCAACGTTAAAGAACACGCAGGATGGCCTTGACGGGAGGCTACCATCTGTCTCCCAACAGCTATTCCAGTGGGTCCCTTCCCCAACCTTCTCTGAGCCTTCGGGGTCCATGCGACCTGGCCATTTAGCCCATGGTGTGCAAAAAAGTGCCGCTCAGAGGTAAAACAACCCAACGTTAAAGAACACGCAGGATGGCCTTGACGGGAGGCTACCATCTGTCTCCCAACAGCTATTCCAGTGGGTCCCTTCCCCAACCTTCTCTGAGCCTTCGGGGTCCATGTGACCTGGTCATTTAGCCCATGGTGTGCAAAAAAGTGCCGCTCAGAGGTAAAACAACCCAACGTTAAAGAACACGCAGGATGGCCTTGACGGGAGGCTACCATCTGTCTCCCAACAGCTATTCCAGTGGGTCCCTTCCCCCAACCTTCTCTGAGCCTTCGGGGTCCATGTGACCTGGCCATTTAGCCCATGGTGTGCAAAAAAGTGCCGCTCAGAGGTAAAACAACCCAACGTTAAAGAACACGCAGGATGGCCTTGACGGGAGGCTACCATCTGTCTCCCAACAGCTATTCCAGTGGGTCCCTTCCCCAACCTTCTCTGAGCCTTCGGGGTCCATGTGACCTGGCCATTTAGCCCATGGTGTGCAAAAAAGTGCCGCTTAGAGGTAAAACAACTCAACCCAATTGGCCTGCGAAGATGGGATTTTTCACCACATTAGTGTGTTGAAAATCTAATCTCTCTATCTTTCGGTGGGAGCGGTGACATCGATGGTGTATTGGAAAAGCCGTCTATTGTTGGATGAGAATGTTAAGATGTGGCTCCGTGCAGGAGAGAGATATAAACAGTGCACGTTAAAGGAAACTTTGAACGGGAGCTACCACCTGTCTCCTAACAGCTCGCCAGGGGATTGCCTTCTCCGAGCATTTGGGTTCCTTGTGACCTGGCCATTTATTCATTGCGAGAAAAAACATCTGACATGTAAAACAAACCAATAGCACAGCACAACAGTCTCTGTGCTAATATGGGTTCTTCAATTTTTTTAAAATTAGCATGGCGCATTTTCATTTTAAGTTCCACTTTTTAATTTTATGCTATTGTTCAATCGTCGTTATTGTTATTTGTATAAATTTTGAAATATTTTCTCTGGACGAAACTTTGAAATTCGGGAAGCAACTCACCTCGTGACGCATCGCAGCTGCTCCTCCGCAATTCTGTCGGGATTTGGGTTGGTTGGGTTGTTTTACCTCTGAGCGGCACTTTTTTGCACACCATGGGCTAAATGGCCAGGTCACAAGGACCCCGAAGGCTGAGAGCAATTCTGTCGGGAAGAGCGAATTCATTCATTCATTAAACGTTACACAATAATGGGAGCTCCTTCTTCAGACTTTCCAAATTAAAAATTTTTTTGTTTTACTATCTATAAAAAAAAAAACCTTTTTTTTTCTCTCTATTTTTTTTCGTCTTTTGATATATTCTTTTTTATAAAAATTAGGAAAATTATTATTTATTTTTTTTTGATTTTATGTTTTATACTTTTTTTTAATTTTTTAATTCCTCCTTTTTTCTTAAAGTGTGGAATTTTATATATTTTTTTTATATTTTTTTTGTTTTAGGCTTTTTTTTTTCTTTGGGTATTTCTTCTTTCTTTTTTTATATCAATTTTTCTTTTTCCAATTTTGTTTTTTATATTATTTTTATATATTTTTTTTATTTTTATTTATATTAAATTCCAATAATGTGTTCTCTTCAGGAACTCCAAAATCAAGGTATATATCTTTAGTTTTGAATTCTGTTTCCATTTCATTTTTATCTAATCCTCGAGAATGCATTCATTTTTGCATGTAAAGTAATTAAAAGGGAATTGTAATTTTCGTCCGAAAACTTTTCAGAGACCACCAAACGGAACAATTGCGAATAAATCTCCTAAAAATAAACAGCGTATTGTACGTATAATGTAATAAAATTCAAATTAAAAATGACGGTAATTACGTTTCGCCATCATTGTGATAAAAATTACAAAAGGAAAAAAAAATGACCTAGCGCTTTTTTTTTTAGGTTAAATAATTTATGCAAATGATATGAGTTATTCAGAGCTCAAGATGGATTGAAGTTATTTTTTTAATGGGTTTTTTTTTTTCTTTTTGTCGCGAATTTCTTTTAAATGCAGTGAAAAAGAGAGAAAAGGTTTTTTTCCAGTTACAAATGCTTCTCTCCATTCTCCGAATCACAATTCTTTTAGCTTCGAAAGACTGCTATTTTTTTAGAAAAAGTAACTTAGGTAATGAAAGACAGGTTGAATGACAGAATGGAAGATATTATTATTTTTTTTAGGTTAAAGAAACAGAACTCTTTCAATAAATTCCATTAATTAATTTATTGAAATTACAAATTTGACAAACAATTTAATAGATGCAGAAACTTCTCACCGTTCCTTCGTTCTCCCTTCTTTAGTTTCTCCTTTTCGTTCGTTTCGTAAGTCCAAATACATTATACCTTTAAAATATTATCGAAATTCTCTGTTATTCCAATGGGAACCTAACTTTGAAGCTCTCCAACTTTTACAATATCCATTTAATGGGAAAATGTGAAGATAAATAAAAGATCATAATCAAATCTATTTAAATATCGATTTTCAACAATATCTGTTCAGTATTTAAAAAGTTATGGAATTTGTAATAATTACAATAAATTATCTAGCTTTATAAAAAAATTCATGATTGTCTAATATTGAAATATTTATTAGGCAAACTTCTAAAATGCATATTTAGTTTATTAAATGGTTGGAAACAATACTTAGTATTTAGGTTTTGATTAGTTTCTGAGGCAAATTCTTATGAGGCATTTCAGAACGTATTCTGGCATCCTTAACTCTTTAAATATCTAACGAATATTGATGAAAATCGAGATTTAAAAAGATTTCATTACGATCTTTAATTTATCTTCAGTCACATTTTTGCATTAAATGCATATTTTAGAAGTTATAGAGCTCCAAGTTCGATTTCCATTGACCCAACATGCAAATTATCTAATGTTTAAGTTGAACAGTTTACTTATTAAAGAGGGGCGGGGGTGGCTCAGTCGGTAGCGCGCCAGGCTCGTAATCTGTAGTTCCCAGGTTCGAGTCCCAGCTGGGTCAGCGTTGAGATTTATCTCCGCAAAATTCTCCGCCCTGCCCATGGTCAGTAAGGGACACCGATGGATTTGGAAAGGTCGCCGTCCGTCGGATGAGACGTTAAGCCGTGGCCCCGTGTGCGGGAGAGCCATACCCTGTGCACGTTAACACGCTGGATGGCCTTGACGGGAGACTACCATCTGTCTCCCAACAGCTGTTCCAGTGGGTCCCCTCCCCCAACCTTCTCTGAGCTTTCGGGGTCCATGTGACCTGGCCATTTAGCCCATGGTGTGCAAAAAAGTGCCGCTCAGAGGTAAAACAACCCAACGTTAAAGAACACGCTGGATGGCCTTGACGGGAGACTACCATCTGTCTCCCAACAGCTGTTCCAGTGGGTCCCCTCCCCCAACCTTCTCTGAGCTTTCGGGGTCCATGTGACCTGGCCATTTAGCCCATGGTGTGCAAAAAAGTGCCGCTCAGAGGTAAAACAACCCAATTGACCCAACATGCAAATTATCTAATGTTTAAGTTGAACAGTTTACTTATTAAAGAATTTTTATTTTTTTCCGAGATGGTCTAATTAAAAAGGATACCGCAGTCCCTGTTCCTAAATTTCAAATCCAATCAGTCGCTCTCCTTAGTCCCGTTTAATGTTATAATTAATAAACATAGAAATCGACTTTCCTCCTGCAAACTGGGAACAACAACAGCAAAAAGAAAGGAATTGCATTGTTTTATTGCTGCGAGAGATAAAAACATCTCTAGTCATTCTAACTCAACGTAAATGGTTATTTTCACTCTTTCGTTCGAACAGATCTGTTTTTCATACACAATTTACAGGTCTGCATTTCGCGAGGAAAAAGAACCGTCAGTTTTGGAGAAAAGTATCGAAATTCAAAACCGAGTTCAACCTCTCGCAAGAAAAGTCTTTGACTGCATTTGGCGGAACATATCGTCTCTCTGCATCAATTTGGCGGGTAATGATGCACACGTCATTGTCATATGCAGCGAGACAGAGCCTCCCTCTTATCGGCCTCCGCGTTGCTGCTCAGCATCTCCATCAGAAGAGAAGAGGAGGAGGTGGACCGTCGCAAGCAGTAGCTTCCTTTCCTCCAGCTCTCATCTCGATGCCCACACTCCAAGTTCTCACTTTGACGCGATGCTTTACTCGAAGCTTCTCGCCGCGCATTGTAAATCACTGCTGTTACCATAGCGACGCGGGATGTTGATGTTTCTTGTACTCTCTGGACTAGAAGGTGCTCACGCGTGATAGTTGAGCTCGGACGTACTGCATCCGGGTTGATGTGGTTGTTGACCAGTCTTTTATGGAAATGCGATTTTGATTGCAAATGGATGTTTGAATTTTTGCGATGTTTCGTTGCTAGGGAATGCAAATGGAATGTGTTGGCAGTCAGAAAGTGTTCGTTGGATCTTTAAAAAAGGATGGTTGGTGGTAAAACCTGGAAAAGGTTTGTTTCGGAATGATGAGATGAGCAATCGTGTCTCGGAGTTTACGTAAATCGCTTAGAATGTAGAATATAAAAAACAGTTGCTTGGTCATATAAATCTGATTAGTAGAGTTAAAAAGCCAGCGAGAAAAAACTGCGAGGAAAGCGAGTCTTCAGCACAAAGAAAAAAAAATCCATGTTTTGTCTGGGATTCGAACTAGAGTCCTTTTGAGTCGCAGCCGAGCTCTGCTCGACGAATGGAATCCAGAAAAAAAAATGCGTTTTTAAATGTTTAATACGAACTGCAAGAATATATTTTTTTTCAAATAATTTTCAATCAATTATAATATAAATTATAACAAATCGCTAATTAATTCATTAAATAATATTAACATTTTAAATTTGCAATCCACTTTTTATTTAATAAGTTATTTTTTAAAGATATCACCCAAAGCTGTTGAAAAGTTACTTTTTTTTTCATTTGCAACACATAGAATAGAGAAGAATCCTAGAAGCAACTCCTAGCTGTTGCAGGCCTTCTCATACAAGCAGGGCCGCATCTAGTGGGGGGGGGGGGGGGGTCATGCCCTCACTTTCAGAATGATAACAATGGTTATAAAGGCAAAAAAAATTATTAAACTTCTTTATATTTCATGAATTTTTTCAAAAATGTTTAAAAAAACCTATAAAACGAAAAAGGAAATAATGCATTGGAAATCTAAATCATATAAATCATCTCTTAGCCCGCTCTTTTACTATATTTTTCCGGCTCGATTCTTTTTCTTGCCCCCTCCCCCCATCCTCCTCCTCCTCCTCTTCTTCTTCTTCTATTGCAGCCTCTATTGCAGCGTTGAGATTTATCTCCGCAAAATTCCCCGCCTTGCCCACAGTCAGTAGTGGACACCTTTGGGCTTGGGAAAGACCGCCGTCCGTCGGATGGGACGTTAAGCCATGGCCCGTATGCGGGAGAGCCATACCCTGTGCACGTTAAAGAACACGCTGGATGGTCGTGACGGGAGGCTACCATCTGTTTTCCAACAGCTGTTCCAGTGGGTCCCCTTCCCCAGCCTTCTCTGAGCCTTCGGGGTCCATGTGACTTGGCCATAGCTCATGGTGTGCAAAAAAGTGCCGCTCAGAGGTAAAACAACCCAACGTTAAAGAACACACTGGATGGCCTTGACGGGAGGCTACAATCTGTCTCCCAACAGCTGTTCCAGTAGGTCCCCTCCCCCAACCTTCTCTGAGCCTTCGGGGTCCATGTGACCTGGCCATAGCTCATGGTGTGCAAAAAAGTGCCGCTCAGAGGTAAAACAACCCAACGTTAAAGAACACACTGGATGGCCTTGACGGGAGGCTACCATCTGTCTCCCAACAGCTGTTCCAGTAGGTCCCCTCCCCCAACCTTCTCTGAGCCTTCGGGGTCCATGTGACCTGGCCATAGCTCATGGTGTGCAAAAAAGTGCCGCTCAGAGGTAAAACAATCCAACGTTAAAGAACACGCTGGATGGCCTTGACGGGAGGCTACCATCTGTCTCCCAACAGCTGTTCCAGTAGGTCCCCTCCCCCAACCTTCTCTGAGCCTTCGGGGTCCATGTGACCTGGCCATTTAGCCCATGGTGTGCAAAAAAGTGCCGCTCAGAGGTAAAACAACCCAACGTTAAAGAACACACTGGATGGCCTTGACGGGAGGCTACCATCTGTCTCCCAACAGCTGTTCCAGTAGGTCCCCTCCCCCAACCTTCTCTGAGCCTTCGGGGTCCATGTGACCTGGCCATAGCTCATGGTGTGCAAAAAAGTGCCGCTCAGAGGTAAAACAATCCAACGTTAAAGAACACGCTGGATGGCCTTGACGGGAGGCTACCATCTGTCTCCCAACAGCTGTTCCAGTAGGTCCCCTCCCCCAACCTTCTCTGAGCCTTCGGGGTCCATGTGACCTGGCCATTTAGCCCATGGTGTGCAAAAAAGTGCCGCTCAGAGGTAAAACAACCCAACGTTAAAGAACACACTGGATGGCCTTGACGGGAGGCTACCATCTGTCTCCCAACAGCTGTTCCAGTGGGTTCCCTCCCCCAACCTTCTCTCAGCCTTCGGGGTCTTTGTTTTGACCTGGCCATTTAGCCTTCGATGTGCAAAAAAGTGCTGCTCAAAGGTAAAATAACAACCCAACCCAAACCCTCCATGTTAAAATATTTCATAAGAAATTAATACTCTTTTGACGATATATTAAATAATATATGAAATTTCTCTACACTTCTGAGGTATACTCGACCACGGGATATTTCATTGTTCTTAAAATATTCATATATTGAAACCTAATTTTTTTTTTACAAAAATTGAGTCAGATATGTTTCTCGTGGCGATCTTAAATGAACGTGACTCGCGAGATCAACGATGGCCTTTTTATTTTTTCTGATTTAAACAGCATTTTTAAGGCGGGTATTATTCCAGTTTTCCTTACTGATTATTTAAATTCCTTATTCTCCTTATAAGTATTAAATTCTCTCTATATATATATTTTAATTCAGTCCCACGTGAGAAATTCTCTATTTTCCGTGAAAGTAAATTTTACGTGTTTTTCTTATTTTAGATCAGGATTTTTTAAAACTTTTTCTTGCATTCCTTCATTTTTTAGTTTTCTTATTGTCGCTTCGTCCTTAAAAATATATTATTAACTCCCACCTTCAGCTAAATATAAATTCAAGAATTAAAACATTCAAAACTTAATTAATATTAATTACATTTCAGTCAAAAGTAAATGTTAAGCAAAATATCGTTACCAAATTTTAGAGTTGGGTTGTTGTACTTCTGAGCACACCTGGTTAGGTCACAAGGACCCCAAGGGTTGGGTTGTTTTACCTCTGAGCGGCACTTTTTTGCAAACCATGGGCTAAATGGCCAGGTCACATGGACCCCGAAGGCTCAGAGAAGGTTGGGGGAGGGGACCCACTGGAACAACTGTTGGGAGACAGATGGTAGCCTCCCGTCAAGGCCATCCAGCGTGTTCTTTAACGTTGGGTTGTTTTACCTCTGAGCGGCACTTTTTTGCACACCATGGGCTAAATGGCCAGGTCACATGGACCCGAAGGCTCAGAGAAGGTTGGGGGAGGGAACCCACTGGAACAGCTGTTGGGAGACAGATGGTAGTCTCTCGTCAAGGCCATCCAGCGTGTTCTTTAACGTGCACAGGGTATGGCTCTACCGTATACGGAGCCACGGCTTAACCTCCCATTCGACGGGCGGCGGCCTTTCCAAGCCCATCGGTGTCCCCTACTGACCGTGGGCAGGGCGGGGAATTTTGCGGAGATAAATCTCAACGCTGACCCAACTGGGACTCGAACCTGGGAACTACAGATTACGAGCCTGGCGCGCTACCGACTGAGCCACCCCCGCTCTGGACCCCAAGGGATCAGAGAAGGTTGGGGAAGGGGACTTAATAGACAGCTGTCAGATGACAGTCTCTCATTTCAGCCATCCAGCGTGTTCATTAACGTTCATAGAGTATGGCTCTCCCACACACGGAGTTACGGCTTAACCATCTCATCCGACGGACGGCGGTCTTTCCAAGCGCATCGGCGTCCCCTATTGCACAGACAACAAATTAGGGATTAACAGAGAGAAATCTGAATGCTGATACATTTAAGAGCTTGGCGCACTACGGAGTAATTCCCACTAACTTTAAGTAAGCTCCAGTTAGAAATTGTTAATACATACATTAAAAAAAAACCTCACCATCTTCTTGCTTTTTGCTTTCTCTTCACGGAGCACTCAGTCGCATAAAGAAGTGATAAATAAACTCAAACGAGCCAAAAGAATCTTTTCTGAAACATTTTCCAAGCATCGAAATAAGAAGATTCATCCCATACAAAAAAGATAAATATGACAATGAAGCATTCCAGAATATTCTCTCTCTCTCTTCACATCTCTGGATAGTTGCGTGACTTTGTTCTTCTGCTGCTCCGCAAAGGAAGGAGGGAGGAAGGGAGGGGGGATAAATCTATCAGTTTTTTTTCTTCGAAATGATCTGAAGTAAGTTTCATCTCTTGACTGGAGAGCATCGCCTCTGTGTTATCTCCTACCTTATAAATCTGGCTATTGCGTTTCATATTCCTTCCCTTTATTCCTACCTCCGAAGTATAATACATTCATTCAACCACACCTTAATCAGCATCGAGCTTCTGCATGCTCTTACAGTCCCGTTTCTTTCATCTCGGTTCGCCTCCTCAGTTGGTCCGCATCACTGCTCATTGGGATGCTGAAGGCTTTTCATGAGACCAGCGCCCTCCAGTGGTAACAGATGACAGAGTGATAGAAAGATGAAGGGCATTTTCGCTCCTTTCCCCCCCCCCCACTTCACTTCCTCCTTCGCCAACGCTTCCTCCATCCAAACAAGCGAATCTTTCTGAACAGATCGGGATGCATGGGAGAGCATCTCTAATGACGTCAAGATCTTGAGCAGTGGTTCTCAACCTTTTATGCCTCACATACCCCCTGGAAATGTGTATGTAACTGGCGTACCCCTTGTATAGATAGATAAACCTATAGTTATAGTATAACAATGGGAATAAAATAAAACATATATATTAGTGGTTCTCAACCTTTTATGCTTCACGTACCGCCTGGAAATGTGTATGTAACTGGCGTACCCCTTGTATAGATAGATAAACCTATAGTTATAGTATAACAATGGGAATAAAATAAAACATATATATTAGTGGTTCTCAACCTTTTATGCTTCACGTACCCCCTGGAAATGTGTATGTAACTGGCGTACCCCTTGTGCAGATAGATAAAACTATAGTTATAGTATAAAAATGGGAATAAAATAAAACATATATATCAGTGATTTTCAAACTTTTATGCTTCACGTACCCGCTGGAAATGTGTATGTAACTGGCGTACCCCTTGTATAGATAGATAAACCTATAGTTATAGTATAACAATGGGAATAAAATAAAACATATATATCAGTGGTTCTCAACCTTTTATGCTTCACGTACCCCCTGGAAATGTGTATGTAACTGGCGTACTCCTTGAATAGATAGATAAAGCTATAGTTATAGTATAACAATGGGAATAAAATAAAACATATATATCAGTGGTTCTCAACCTTTTATGCTTCACGTACCCCCTGGAATTGTGTATGTAACTGGCGTACCCCTTGTATAGATAGATCAAACCTATAGTTATAGTATAACAATGGGAATAAAATGAAACATATATAGCAGTGGTTCTCAACCTTTTATGCCTCACGTACCCCCTGGAAATGTGTATGTAACTGGCGTACCCCTTGTATAGATAGATAAACCTATAGTTATATATAACAATGGGAATAAAATAAAACATATATATCAGTAGTTCTCAACCTTTTCTGCTTCACGTACCCCCTGGAAATGTGTATGTAACTGGCGTACTCCTTGAATAGATAGATAAAGCTATAGTTATAGTATAACAATGGGAATAAAATATAACATATATATCAGTGGTTCTCAACCTTTTATGCCTCACGTATCCCCTGGAAATGTGTATGTAACTGGCGTACCCCTTGTATAGATAGATAAAACTATAATTATAGTATAACAATGGGAATAAAATAAAACATATATATATCAGTGGTTCTCAATCTTTTATGCTTCACGTATCCCCTGGAAATGTGTATGTAACTGGCGTACCCCTTGTATAGATAGATAAAACTATAATTATAGTATAACAATGGGAATAAAATGAAACATATATAGCAGTGGTTCTCAAACTTTTATGCTTCACGTACCCCCTGGAAATGTGTATGTAACTGGCGTACCCCTTGTATAGATAGATAAAACTATAATTATAGTATAACAATGGGAATAAAATAAAACATATATATATCAGTGGTTCTCAATCTTTTATGCTTCACGTACCCCCTGGAAATGTGTAGGTAACTGGCGTACCCCTTGTATAGATAGATAAAACTATAATTATAGTATAACAATGGGAATAAAATAAAACATATATATCAGTGGTTCTCAACCTTTTATGCCTCACGTACCCCCTGGAAATGTGTATGTAACTGGCGTACTCCTTGTATAGATAGATAACTCTATAATTATAGTATAACAATGGGAATAAAATAAAACATATATCAGTGGTTCTCAAATTTTATGCTTCACGTACCCCCTGGAAATGTGTATGTAACTGGCGTACTCCTTGTATAGATAGATAAAACTAGAGTCATAGTATAACAATGGGAATAAAATGAAACATATATATCAGTGGTTCTCAACCTTTTATGCTTCACGTACCCCCTGGAAATGTGTATGTAACTGGCGTACCCCTTGTATAGATAGATAAAACGATAATTATAGTATAACAATGGGAATAAAATAAAACATATATATCAGTGGTTTTCAAACTTTTATGCTTCACGTATCCCCTGGAAATGTGTATGTAACTGGCGTACTCCTTGTATAGATAGATAAAACTATAATTATAGTATAACAATGGGAATAAAATGAAACATATATAGCAGTGGTTCTCAAACTTTTATGCTTCACGTACCCCCTGGAAATGTGTAGGTAACTGGCGTACCCCTTGTATAGATAGTTAAAACTATAGTTATAGTATAACAATGGGAATAAAATAAAACATATATATCAGTGGTTCTCAACCTTTTATGCTTCACGTACCCCCTGGAAATGTGTAGGTAACTGGCGTACCCCTTGTATAGATAGATAAATCTATAGTTATAGTATAACAATGGGAATAAAATAAAACATATATATATCAGTGGTTCTCAACCTTTTATGCTTCACGTACCCCCTGGAAATGTGTAGGTAACTGGCGTACCCCTTGTATAGATAGATAAAACTATAGTTATAGTATAACAATGGGAATAAAATAAAACATATATATATCAGTGGTTCTCAACCTTTTATGCTTCACGTACCCCCTGGAAATGTGCATGTAACTGGCGTACCCCTTGTATAGATAGATAAAACTATAGTCATAGTATAACAATGGGAATAAAATAAAACATATATAGCAGTGGTTCTCAAACTTTTATGCTTCACGTACCCCCTGGAAATGTGTAGGTAACTGGCGTACCCCTTGTATAGATAGATAAAACTATAGTTATAGTATAACAATGGGAATAAAATAAAACATATATAGCAGTGGTTCTCAACCTTTTATGCTTCACGTACCCCCTGGAAATGTGTATGTAACTGGCGTACCCCTTGTATAGATAGATAAAACGATAATTATAGTATAACAATGGGAATAAAATAAAACATATATGTCAGTGGTTTTCAAACTTTTATGCTTTGCGTACCCCCTGGAAATGTGTATGTAACTGGCGTATTCCTTGTATAGATAGATAAAACTATAGTCATAGTATAACAATGGGAATAAAATAAAACATATATATCAGTGGTTCTCAACCTTTTATGCTCCACGTACCCCCTGGAAATGTGTAGGTAACTGGCGTACCCCTTGTATAGATAGATAAAACTATAGTTATAGTATAACAATGGGAATAAAATAAAACATATATATATCAGTGGTTCTCAACCTTTTATGCTTAACGTACCCCCTGGAAATGTGTATGTAACTGGCGTACCCCTTGTATAGATAGATAAAACTATAGTCATAGTATAACAATGGGAATAAAATAAAACATATATATCAGTGGTTCTCAACCTTTTATGCTTCACGTACCCCCTGGAAATGTGTATGTAACTGGCGTACCCCTTGTATAGATAGATAAAACGATAATTATAGTATAACAATGGGAATAAAATAAAACATATATATCAGTGGTTTTCAAACTTTTATGCTTTGCGTACCCCCTGGAAATGTGTATGTAACTGGCGTATTCCTTGTGTAGATAGATAAAACTATAGTCATAGTATAACAATGGGAATAAAATAAAACATATATATCAGTGGTTCTCAACCTTTTATGCTCCACGTACCCCCTGGAAATGTGTAGGTAACTGGCGTACCCCTTGTATAGATAGATAAAACTATAGTTATAGTATAACAATGGGAATAAAATAAAACATATATATATCAGTGGTTCTCAACCTTTTATGCTTCACGTACCCCCTGGAAATGTGTATGTAACTGGCGTACCCCTTGTATAGATAGATAAAACTATAGTTATAGTATAACAATGGGAATAAAATAAAACATATATATATCAGTGGTTCTCAACCTTTTATGCTTCACGTACCCCCTGGAAATGTGTATGTAACTGGCGTACCCCTTGTATAGATAGATAAAACTATAGTCATAGTATAACAATGGGAATAAAATAAAACATATATATATATCAGTGGTTCTCAACCTTTTATGCTTCACGTACCCCCTGGAAATGTGTATGTAACTGGCGTACCCCTTGTATAGATAGATAAAACTATAGTTATAGTATAACAATGGGAATAAAATAAAACATATATATATCAGTGGTTCTCAACCTTTTATGCTTCACGTACCCCCTGGAAATGTGTATGTAACTGGCGTACCCCTTGTATAGATAGATAAAACTATAGTCATAGTATAACAATGGGAATAAAATAAAACATATATATATATCAGTGGTTCTCAACCTTTTATGCTTCACGTACCCCCTGGAAATGTGTATGTAACTGGCGTACCCCTTGTATAGATAGATAAAACTATAGTTATAGTATAACAATGGGAATAAAATAAAACATATATATATCAGTGGTTCTCAACCTTTTATGCTTCACGTACCCCCTGGAAATGTGTATGTAACTGGCGTACCCCTTGTATAGATAGATAAAACTATAGTTATAGTACAACAATGGGAATAAAATAAAACATATATATCAGTGGTTCTCAATCTTTTATGCTTCACGTACCCCCTGGAAATGTGTATGTAACTGGCGTATTCCTTGTATAGATAGATAAAACTACAGTTATAGTGTAACAATGGGAATAAAATAAAACATATATATATACACATTAAATTTTGTATTCATAAATTATATAAATATCGATAAACACAAAAAAAGAGATTTTTGCACAGCAGTGTTGCCAACTTATCGACTTACTTTTCAGTTCTCACGGCATACACCAAAATATTTTACCGCGTACCCCACATTGAGAACCCCTGATCTAGAGGATCGCCTCTCCTCCAAAAAAGTTTTCTAGTCACACAAATGCCAAAGTTAAGTTAGTTAACGGAACTTCCTTATGTTGACGAATCGGATTTTTATTAAAGTAGTAAGGCTTTTGATCTCTGGCTTTGTTGATTTGTTTACTCTTTTAGGATTCAGTTTGTGTCGCCATCCATTTTATCTTCCTCTCTGTCGTTCTGTCAACCGACTTTAATCTCGTCTCCAGCTTCTTTTTCTTCCTCTCTGTCATCCATTCGCTGACTCTTTTTCGCGTTTTGTCTCTTTATTGCTTTCTGCATTAGAGTATTACATTACCGATCTAAATAGACCCGGGTTCGAATCCTAAGAATACTTTTTGTTATGCACTTTGGTTGATTCTGAAGTCTAGACGGACATTTTTGCATGATGATAATGCTAGGAAGGTGACGAAGACATTATTGGCGGTGATGACGACAGCAGAAACAACAAGGGTCCTGATGATAAGGCCGGGGGACGATACCATGGATTCTAATAATGACGACGATGACAATACCGAGGATCTGATGACGACGTCGGTGATGACGTCAAAGCTCCTAATCAAGACAATATCGACGATACCAAGAATCTGATGACGACGCCAGGGATGATACCAAGGATCGGATGATGACAACAGCGACAATACCAGGAATAGATGAAGACGGTGAAAATACCAAGGATCTTATCAGGACCCGGATAGGAATGATCCTGTTAACGACAGCAATGATACCAAGGATCGCATGAAGATGACAGCAAGAACACCAGTATCCTGATGATGATACCAAGGATGATACCAAGGATTGAATGATGCCGAGGACGATACCTCGGATCTTGATGGTGGTGGTGGTGGTGGCGGCACAGCAGCAGCAACAATACCAAGGATCCGATGCTTATGCAGGGGATGATACAAAAGATCCCGATGATGATGATGATGATGATGATGAGGGTAATACCTAGGATCCGATGACGGCGATGATACCAAGAATCCTGATGATGACCACGGCGACAGTGTCAGTGATCCTGATGACGGCAATAACAGTGATCCCAGTAATCCTGATGACGAAGGCAGCTAAGATGTCAGTGATTGTGATTACGGCAAAGACAACCATGATTATAACGACGACAACGATATTAGTGATGCTGAGGATGTCGACTGCAATAATGCCAGTGATCCTGATGATGACGTTGGCAGTAATGTCGACAATACTGATGATGATGACGATGTTAGTAATCCCGATGGCGCTGAGATGAGGAAGGTAGTATTCGCCCCTTGATGCCAAATGAAGGGATACAGATCTAGAATTTTCAAATTATTTCATTCTAAATAGTTTTAAATAAATTCGCATTTTATTCTTGGATTATTGCAGTTAATGAAGTTAAGAATTTTTGTTTTGTTCCAAAACTCTACTCTTAATAAGTGATCAGTGATCAGTGATGACAACGATGACGACGACACTGACTATAATGATGATGATGATGATGGTTAAGATTGATCCGAAGACTTTGTCACATCAATGTAATAATTTAGGATGTAATTCATATATAAATTTATCGGTGACGTCATACGCATTGAGGATTGAATCTTCAATTATCACACATGCAAGTACCCTTGTCATATATGTAGGTCATAATGATCATAATATGAAATACAAGTTTCATTTAGGTGACTTCGGGTAGAGGGTGGGACTCAAGTTCTTTTTCTTCCCACCCCTTTCAACCCTGTGGCTTGAAGACCCGTCAGCAGAAACCCATTAGATAAGCATTAGGCGCAGAAGTATATTAGCCCATGGCTGCGTTGTTGGGTTGTTTTATCTCTGCTGCGTTGTTGGGTTGTTTTACCTCTGAGCGGCACTTTTTTGCACACCATGGGCTAAATGCCAGGTCACATGGACTCCGAAGGCTCAGAGAAGGTTGGGAGAGGGGACCCACTTGAACAGCTGTTGGGAGACAGATGGTAGTCTCCCGTCAAGGCCATCCAGCGTGTTCTTTAACGTTGGGTTGTTTTACCTCTGAGCGGCACTTTTTTGCACACCATGGGCTAAATGCCAGGTCACATGGACCCCGAAGGCTCAGAGAAGGTTGGGGGAGGGGACCCACTTGAACAGCTGTTGGGAGACAGATGATAGTCTCCCGTCAAGGCCATCCAGCGTGTTCTTTAACGTGCACAGGGTATGGCTCTCCCGTACATGGGGCCACGGCTTGGGCAGGGCGGGGAGTTTTGCGGAGATAAATCTCAACGCTGACCCAGCTGGGACTCGAACCTGGGAACTACAGATTACGAGCCTCGAGCGCTACCGACTGAGCCGCCCAGCAGTGAATGCCATCCAGTGTGTGCATTGATGTGCACGGCGGAGAACCATGAAAATGTCATCGATCTGATGGTCGTCTCGCACATGTCAGCAGAGAAACGATAATGTGAGCTTGGCCCGCCACGGAGATCCTCCCGCCCCAATTGCAAATGCATACGGTTGGACACATTTAAAACTTCCGAAAAGGACGGCAGCTCGAGCAGAATATAGAGTAGAAGCCACTCTCTCGGGATGTCGACAATTGATGCAAAATCCGCTTTCCCCCTTTTCCTTAAGCCGACGCATATCACGAATAGAGCAAGGGAATACGAGGGGATTCGGATGGTGGCAGCGTGGGAGGATGGGGATGAGGAGAGCACGCGCACGTGCGCGGGAAATGGGTTATGACAAGGGAAGATGACATCGGCTGTGACAAAGCTGTCGCGCGGCGAGACTGTTCGGAATTTCAAACAGATTTCAACACATCGCGACACGCGATGACAATCGCCTTCGGGTGATGGGAGAATGGGATGAGGAGAGCACTGATGGACTCCGAGAGGAGGAATGAAGGAAGTGGAATGAATGGATGGTCGAATAACGTATGCAGATTATATAAGAATCTTGCCCAGGAAGAGATCCAGTTTAAAGTTTTAAAACTGTTGGATTCTCGTGGCTCTAACAGAGTGTGAAAGAGCTTCAGTCAGGAGAATTCCTCTTTGCCCCCCCCCCCCCCCGCAAGTTTATTTTCTTCTTTACGGTTAAAGTTAAATTCCACTTCTTTGATACAGTGATTCCCATTTGTTGATTCTTTAACGGTAGAACGTGCCCTGCTGGATACTGTCTGTTAAATTCCACGAGTAATGGGAGCGAGTCCTTTCTGATAAGTACAGATCGTACAATGAAAATTCTCCTTAGGATTTAATGCAAACATTAGAGTAAACATTTCCGCATATTAAGATTATATTAAGAGTGCTTTACTGGAATTTTGGTGTTGATATGCAAAAAGTTAATCTTTAATGCTGAAAACGAGGATTAGGTTTGAGAGATAAAGAATTTTCTATTGGCTTGCAAAACGTAATGGAAATTAACTTAAGATTCAGCACTCCTGTCACTTAAGCCTAATTCACTTCAATCCCACTCACTATAGTCCCAAATAAATCCCTCAATGAAACTGTTAGAAACCGTCAGGTGTTTGTGGGGGGAGGGCGATTGAACTGAGTTGTTTTACCTCCAAGCGGCACGTTTTGTTGCCCAAGGGATCAGATCAAAAGGATCCCGAAAGGCTGAGAAAAGATTAGAAGAGGATCGGTTGGACAGATAGGTGGACCCCTCCCGTGGAGGCCGTCCAGTGTGTTCTTTAACATTCACAAGGTACGACTGTCCTGTAAACAGTTCCACGGTTTAACGTCCCACGGCTAACCAAGGCTCAGTAGGGACTCGAACTTGAGAAATCTGCCTTCGAGCCTGCCACGCTCTGCTGGCTAGCCAACTTCCGCTCACGGTACTTGGATTGAAGGATTTATCAAGCATCTTTTCGAGTGGGGCGGGGATTGCGTCAGTCGAAAGTGTACCAGGATGGACGTTAAGCAGTGGCGCCAAGTGCAGGGCAGCCATTATTTGCTATCGCTAAAGAACACGCTGGATGGCCTTGACGTCATACAGGAAAGAAATTGATATGCCGTTCACTAACCATACCTGAGCCTTTGGGGTTCTTGTAACGTGGTCATTTAACTTATTGTGTGTACTGTCGCTCAAAAAAGTATCCGAACACTATGGTCGATTACAGAATTCAGAAAATATATCGTTGGCAACGATATTTTTAGAAATTAGTGATCTGGCAACCTTCGTGTCACGTGATTACAGAATTAAGGAAAAATATCTGGAGCGTGTACAGCAACTGTACACGCTCCAGTTACCGTTCACAGCAAACTGGAGCGTGTGCAGTTACTGCACACGCTCCAGTTTGGACCAGTTGGATTTACCAGTTTGGATTTACCTCCTGTTGGATTTACCAGTTTGCTGTGAACGGTAACTGCACACGCTCAATATTTACAGTGAGCCCCCACGATCTAGTATCAAAATAATATGACCACCTACAGTCGCTCAAAAAAGTATCCGAACACTGTGGTTTATTACAGAATTCAGAAAATATATCGTTGGCAACGATTTTTTTTAGAAATTAGTGATCTGGCAACCTTCGTGTCACGTGACACGAAGGTTGCCAGATCGCTAATTTCTAAAAAAATCGTTGCCAGATATTTCTTCTGAATTCTGTAATCAACCATAGTGTTCGGATACTTTTTTGAGCGACAGTACAAAAATAGTAAGAACCTAACCCCTTTGGAGTATCAAGGAAAGAGTTTGTGTTTTGCATACGATGTCCAAATGAAAAAATAAGAATAATTAACATGAATGGTCGTTCTTACTTGAAAAACGTACGAGCCTGATAGAGCCAAATCAGAACCTTGTGGACATTGTCTTTAATAAGACTGTGAAGACTCTTTGACTCTCGCGGCGGGGGTGACTCAGTCGGTAGCGAGCCAGGCTACAGATTACGAAATCTGTAGTTCCCAGGTTCGAGTCCCAGCTGAGTCAGTGTTGAGATTTGTCTCCACAAAACTCCCCGCCCTGCCCACGGTCAGTAGGGGACACCGATGGGCTTGGAAAGGCCGCCGTCCGTCGGATGGGACGTTAAGCCGTTGGCCCGTGTGCGGGAGAGCCATACCCTGTGCACGTTAAAGAAGACGCTGGATGGCCTCGACGGGAGGCTACCATCTGTCTCCCAACAGCTTGTTTCAGTGGGTCCCCTCCCCCAATCTTCTCTGAACCATCTGGGTCCATGTGACCTGGCCATTTAGCCAATGGTGCAAAAAATTGCCGCTTAGAGGTAAACCAAACCAAACCAACCTTTGACTATCAAGAATGTATCCAATAAAATCATGAACAGTGTTTCTAATTTAACTGTAAATTATCATTTAAAAATAATATCAACAGTGTCTCTAAAAATCTGAGACATTCTAAAAAAAAAACTGCGAACAGTGTCGCTAATGAAACTAAAAATTTCCTCTAATAAAACATGACCTGTTTCCAAAATACGAAGAGTGTGTTTGGCAAAACTAATGAATGTCTCCATAAATTTTGAACATTTGTATCTAATAGAACTCGGAAAGGTTTCTAATAAATTTATTATTTATTTGAGCCCACTGTATGCAAAAAATGCTGCTCAGAGATAAAAAAATCTATAAAAATGCGTTTCTTCATGAGTAAGCGATCATTTTTCTATTTCAAAATTATTATTGAATCAATGTTTGATTTCAGATTTTTTTTTAAGTTTTAAATTCTTATTTTAAAGTAATTTACGCCGATTGTTTTCTTTTATTTCTTCCATTTCTTTTCTTCTTTGTTACGTTGAAATGTCTACAGAAAGTAAACACTGATTTGCATATAATCGTGACGTTAGCTTCGATACGCTTAAAAATTCAAGAAATGTAAGTTTTATCCGGCGCACGTGGCATTTAAGCAGCAACGTGACCAAAAGTTTCTGCTTGAAAGAATTCTCTCACGCAGCTGGGAAAACACAAAGGCATTCCACAGTTCTACGCTGTTGATTGCAAGGCGGAGATTCAGACTCAAACCGTTGTACGGCCAAATTTGACCTCTTATATAATTTCTCCTTTCCTGCTCATTGTTTTGGGGGTAATTTCGCAAATATCTGTTTAATTTCTTCCTATTGTTTGTTAAAATAATTCTTGACCGAAAAATAATCAGTATGAAGCGTTTTTCTCCAATACAACCAGACACCAATATTTTACCACCACGTTCTACCCCTTTGGCATGTGGTGAACTAGAATTCCAACAGTGGTGGACTTTATTGTTTCCTACTTTATCCACAGATATCTTACTAATGACGACAAGGTATAAAAAGGGCAGTTTCGCAGTGAATTGTCACCATTCGATCACTAGCTGAACTATCAGGCAATCATTTGGAGTAAAGTTAGGAGATTTTCCTGTGACAATGCTGACCAAGGCTCTCGTTCTCTCTGCATTAGTTGCCGTGTCTGTGGCTATCCTCTACAAGCCCCAGCCTTACAGCTTCGGCTACAGCATAAAGGACAAGCACGGCGAGCAGCACAGGCAAGAGACAGGAGATGGACTTCATACCGTGAAGGGCAGTTACGGATTCATTGACGAAAAAGGAATTAAACGCCAGGTGAACTACATCGCAGACAAATTGGGATTTCGGGCTGAAGTGAAGACCAACGAGCCTGGTACAGCCAATCAGAACCCAGCTGCCGTCCTTATGGAGTCTTCTGCTTACGAGGGTGGAATTGGAGGTGGAATCGGAGGAGGCTACGGAGGAATTGGAGGTGGAATCGGAGGAGGCTACGGAGGAATTGGAGGTGGAATCGGAGGAGGCTACGGAGGAATTGGAGGTGGAATCGGAGGAGGCTATGGAGGAATTGGAGGTGGAATCGGAGGTGGAATCGGAGGAGGCTATGGAGGCTTTGAAGGTGGATATTAAAAAAAAGACTATAACATCCATCTAATGTAAATTTTTAGTTTCTGCTTCATGCTATTTGCGGGTAAAAATCAAGAGAGGTCTATTTGAATATTAGGAAGACAAATAACAATAAGATTTGGAACTTTGATTTTATGTATTTATTGTTGGATGATGTGAAATTACTTCTGTTATTGTAGATATGAATAAAATGTTGATTGGTCTTTAAAAATAGTAAGATAGTTTCGACAGTGTTTCTGTGTGTTTTTTTCTCTGTCTATAATTTGAACCAAAATCATACAAATATTTAATTATATAATATTCATCATCATCCTCAAGCAGCCATGGGCTACGGAGGTCCAACCAGACCACGCAGTTTAATTCTCCAAGCATATCTGTCCTGAGCTACATCTGCTGCATCCGGCCACTGCACGCCAAAAAAAAATATATTATATAATATTAAACCTCCTAAGTAGCCGCTTGCCACAGAAGTCTGACAAGAGGTTGTCAGTGCAATAGGCCACAGAGGAAGAAGATCTGTGATGAAGACGAAGCTTCAGCAGAAAGACAATACAGGAAACATCTACACCTGATCAGGTGACTCGAACCCAGGTCCCTTTTATCTAAAGCCAAGGAACACTTACCACTTGAACGTCTTATAGAATAGATCGTATAAAAATAATTCGAAAAAAATTAAATGCCATATATTAATTGTTTCATTTACGTTATTACTAAATGAATTTCAAATTCTCACAGAATCCATTTTTAGTGGAATTTAAAAAAAATTCAAATACGCTATTTATTTGAAAAATATCCCCTCTCATTTTTTTAATGATAAAAATGCATATAGTGTCTCTAATGGAATTATAAAAATTTTCTCTAATGAAATAGAATTATGAACAGTAAAAAATAAATACCCCCTCAAGCAGCTGCTTGCCACATAGGTCTGACAGGAGCCTGTCAGTTTATATGCCATAGTAGAAGGTCTGAGAGGATGGCAGGACATCAGCAGAAAAACGACACAAACAGCCATGCCTTAACCCGGGGCTCGAACCCAGGTCCCGTAGATCAGTAGCCAAGCGCGCTAACCACACGGCCACGGGACGGCGCCTTTAGTAAAACTACGAAAAGCATTTCTATTAAAACTTAACTGTGGCCTTAATACGATTAAAAATAAAAATTAATAAAAATAAAATAAAATTAATAAATTAATTATTAAAATAATATTAATTAATTAAATAAAATTAAAACTTAATACCATGAAAGTATATATTATAAGGAACGGTGCAGTGGCGCACTCAGGATTTAATCTTGGGGGGGGGGGGGCGAGGGCAAAACGAAGTAGCGCTCGGTCCGCCCGAGCACTACTTCGTTCGCCTTGTGTTCACAACGGCTGTGATTCTCGAGAGCTATAGGGTATTCCCCACTTTATGTGACCTTATGTGACCGCTAATTCATAAGTAGTATAGAAATAGAAGACACGACACAGCATAAATATAAAAAATGAATTTTAATTACGAAAAGAACTTTGGAAAAATTTCCAGTGTTTATTTTTCTTTTTCTTTGGGGGGTGCCAGGACCCCTTGGCCCACCCCCCTCTGGGTGCGCCACTGGAATGGTGTATCTATTTCAACTTTGATCAATGTCTGTAGTAAAAGTGTGACCAGTGTCTCTAATAGAATAATAAACAATGTTTCTAATAAAACTGTGACCAGTGTCCCTAATTAAATTTCGCAGTGTTTCTAATAAAACTATAAACAGTGCCTCCAGTAAAACTGTGAATGATGTCCCTCATGGAATCATTAATATTATTTCAAACAGAACTCTGAAACAATGTTAGTAACGAAATTATTATCTACTTGAACAATAAATATTGACTAAATATAATATAATATAAATAATATCCTAAATGAATATTGTTCATAATAGAATTACGAAAAGTATCTACAGTAGATGTTTAGCCCATTGTGCAACTAAACGAAAAGTATGTAACAAAATTAGGTTCAATATCATTAAAGAAACTAATAAAAACTCTCTAATAAAATTATACGACGGAGTCAAATACCCGTTGAGACGTTTATTTCTAAAAATACCTTTTGTTCCTTGTTTCATAATGGGCTAAACCAGTCATCAGTCCAATTGTTTCCACAACACTTGTTAGATTTACATTCTTTTTCAATGGAGATCAATAACTGTCGATGAATTAAATCTCTTCACAACGGGGGCGGGGGTGGCTCAGACGGTAGCGCGCCAGGCTCGTAATCTGTAGTTCCCAGGTTCGAGTCCCAGCTGGGTCAGCGTTGAGATTTATCTCCGCAAAATTTCCCCGCCCTGCCCACGGTCAGTAAGGGACACCGATGGACTTGGAAAGGCCGCCGTCCGTCGGATGGGACGTTATGCCGTGGCCCCGTGTGCGGGAGAGCCATACCCTGTGCACGTTAAAGAACACGCTGGATGGCCTTGACGAGAGGTTACCCCAACAGCTGTTCCAACAGCTGTTCCAGTGGGTCTCTCCCCCAACCTTCTCTGAGCCTTCGTGGTCCATGTGACCTGGCCATTTAGCCCATGGTGTGCAAAAAAGTGCCGCTCAGAGGTAAAACAATCCAATCCAATCTCTTCACAACGTTCAATAGTTCCTATCTTGATGAACGTCAGGTAGTTCAACACCTGACATGTCCTGAGGAGGTCGTCGATTCCTTGCCCCACCAGTCTTTTTTTTACAGGGCAAGTTTTTAAAGCAATCTTAAAGAGTAACGAATAAAACGATTTGCTCTCATCACAATCACAGGGAACGTAAAGCAGCGACAGAAACATAAATGCAAAAAATGAAAAGCCTAAACGAACCGTGACCACTTTCCTACATAAGTGGATCTGACTCAAAAGCCTCCCACATAAATTTATCAGGAAAGGAAAAAGATTGCGATAAAACACGACCATTTACTGCGGTTTCGTATCAGAGCAGTTGTCAGGCATTTCCGCATTGCCTGCAATGGCCCCGTTTCCTTGTTTAACGACGACTCGGCCAAATTGTTTCTGCAGCAGAGATTTCTTCTGCCAAGCGAACATACTTTAGCACTAGTTCACTTCTTCAGGTGAAGCCGTTTCGGCCGCTTCTCCATCTGCAGCCGAATAGGTGGCGAAGTAGCCATCGCAGTGTCTTTCTTTCTCTTTCGGCGGTGGCCACGGCAAACAGCGATGCTGAGCACGTCGCCTCCGTTTCATCTTCCCTTCCTGACACGTGAGCTGCAAGCGTCACGCACTTGATTGCCATATGCGTCTCGTGCAACCACGGTTCGAAAGTCTCGAACAAGAAAAAAATGCCCCCCTTCGATGCTCCGAAGTCTGTTGCTCAATATTCACAATGGCATGTTTTTTCCCGCATTTTTACCTCTCCCTCTTCCTCCATCCTCCACTTCACCTTTTCCAGATATTGCATTCATTTTTTTTTTCGTTTATAATTCAAGAATTTCTCTTTTTATCACCCCCATTTTATTTCTCTTTTATTTCTTTTCCTTTTATTCTCCTTTGTGTTTCAGAGTGGGCCATATTATGTTGTTTTAACACTGAGCAGAACTTTGGTACAATGAGTTAAACGACCAGGTGACTACACTCCCAAAACTCAGCGGATACCACTAAAAAAATTCACCTAAGCACCTTCTTTCAAATCCATCCAGCGTGTTTTACAGCACGTGCAGTGTGCATACCCAAGGGGGGGGGGCACGGCTTAACGTCCCCTTCTCCCTCGTCTGATGGATGATTTCCTTTTAATACTCAAAAAGGCTTGAACGATTCTGCGGCAAATCGGCTTTTTCTAGGCCCCCTTAAAATTACCGTGATGTCAAAGTGAGGTGTTTCTTAAAAGAGCGACCGTATTCGCCGTACCCTAGAGCGTCACCTTTCTCAGTTTGGTCTCTCTCTCGATATAGGGGGCGGGGGTGGCTCAGTCGGTAGCGCGCCAGGCTCATAATCTGTAGTTCCCAGGTTCGAGTCCCAGCTGGGTCAGCGTTGAGATATATCTCCATAAAAATTCCCCGCCCTGCCCACGGTCAGTAGGGGACACCAATGGGCTTGGAAAGGCCGCCGTCCGTCGGATGGGACGTTAAGCCATGGCCCCGTGTGCGGGACAGCCATACCCTGCGCACGTTAAAGAACACGCTGGATGGCCTTGACGGGAGGCTACCATCTGTCTCCCAACAGCTGTTCCAGTGGGTCCCCTCCCCCAACCTTCTCTGAGCCTTCGGGGTCCATGTAACCTGGCCATTTAGCCCATGGTGTGCAAAAAAGTGCCGCTCAGAGGTAAAACAACCCAACCCAACTCTCGATATAGTTGGGACTTGATCCTGGCCAACTGCTGACTGGACGGATCATTTCCCAATGAAGTCGGAGCAGCTTCTCAGCTCCAGTGAACTGTATGTCGTAGAAATACCAGATCTGGGGGGAACTATACCCCCCCCCCCCCTTGAGAATGCTGGAACCGAAACAGAGGCAAGAAAAGAAAACAGTTAAGAGGCAAAGGATAGAAAAATAAAAACCTCCTCATCTTGTATCAGTGGAGAGTAGAATTTGAGCTCTGTAACTGAGGAAAGGAATTTTTATGGGAACATATGACTCAAGATAAATATAAGATGTTAATTAAACTATCTAAATTTCGATTTCGAATAATATTAAAGAGTTATAGAAATTTTAATACTGAATAACAGAGACGTCTATCATAAGAATTCACCTCAGAAATTAAATGAAACTTTAAATTGATTTCGAACCATTTAATAAAATAAGTGTATGTTTTAGAATTTCGTGCATAGAGTTTTTTCAATGATAGCCAGTTTTAGGAAAGTTTCTTAGGCCTGACTTTTCATCTGTTAAATATTCGAGCTTCCACAGCTCTTTAAATAACCAAGAAATATTGTTGAAAATCGAGATTTCGTTTAGATTTGAATGAGATTTAAATTCACCTAGTTCTACTTTCCTATGAAAAAGCTTATTGTAGAAATTACGGATCTTCGGATTTGCGTCTCCAATGACTTTTCATGGGATATTTTCTACTTTTCAGTCCAGTATCTGTACATTACACGCATTTTTGAAGCAAAGACCACTAAAATGAAGAGAAAACATTAATACTAAAATGGCGTACTGGATCCCCCCCCCCATTTATTATTTTCTACATCCAAATCTCTGAATGGTAGAGAAGACTTCTAGCGAAGGAGAGAGGCAACGGAAGAATCCAAGTTTTAATTCAAGATTCGAACTCGGATATCTTGGTTGTGTGGTCTAGCACGCTGATCTCTCGCTCATTTGGAAATCTCCCCCCCAACCGCTGAGATATATTATCCTAAAGAAATGGCTCACCTTTAAAACTTCCAAAAATAGGAGTACAGATGCAAGTTTTCGGTTGGTTTGTTTTACCGCTGAGAGACACTTCTTTGCAGACAACGGGCTGGATATCCAGGTCATTAGGACCCCAAAGGCTGAGGGCTGGGTAGGGAAAAGGAAATCCCCTATACAGGATTAAATAATAAATACCCCCTCAAGCAGCTGCTTGCCACAGAGGTCTGAGAGGAGCCTGTCAGTTTACATGCCATAGTAGAGGGTCTGTGAGGATGGCAGGACCTCAGCAGAAATACAACACAAACATCCATGCCTTACCCGAGGCTCGAACCGGCTCGAACCCAGGTCCCTTAGATCACTAGCCCAGCACGCTAACCACTCGGCCATGGGACGGCTGTACAGGATTAGGAGACGGATTCTTTAAAGTGCACAGAGTATGACTCTCCCATACACTGAGTCTTGGTTTAACATTCTTTTGGACGGATGGCTGCCTTTCATTGCTATTCGACCAACAATTGCAAGCAATTTATATGCAAGATGAAATAAAAAAAATATAAATGGGAAGATTTTGGGAAGGAAACTGACATTTGAGAGCCGCTTCTCAGGACAGATATGCTTGGAGAACTAAACTGCATGGTCTGGTTGGACCTCCGTAGCCCATGGCTGCTTGAGGAGGAGGATGATGATGATCATTATTAAAAATTTGAATATGAACAACATCCTCCTCTTGGAACCAAAATGACGACGACAATTGTCCAAGGTGCGAAGTAATTGTGTTCGTTACGGTATTCTTAAGTTCTTTGCCTATAGACAAAGACTGCATTAAATCAGACAGCTAACACGAGGCACAGAGGCCCATGGGGCCAGGTGCTCCTTCCTCTGAAATTCAACAATGGTGAAAAAAATAAAAGATTACGTTTTAAGAAACAAATTTATTATATTAACTTGCTTTCAGACTATTTAAATTATATGAAATTATATACTTTACGAGAAGTGAAAAAGAATATTTTCCCTACATGGAACTTTTTCTTTCATTTTTTCAACCTTCGAAAATATTTCGCTACATAAAAGAAAAAATATCCAAATTAAACATTCAAAGTCTACAGTGTTTACAAATGTTTACCCTGATATATGATTGGTCAGCTCCGTGATCATCTGACTTCAGCGCTTGTTAGATGACGTAAAAAACAGATGCAAAAAAATACCCTACCCACCACGTGATTGTCACGCACTCCCGATGTCTGATTGCGTTCTGAGGAAGAGCACTGGTTCATCATCATTGTTGTGCACGTAGCGAAGGCACTGAATCGGGAACGCATTGTCGTTGCTGCCCCTGATAAGGTCCGAGAGGTACAGGAGGTGGGGGAGGGGGATGTGAGACATACACGACAAGCAATCTGTCACGTGACAAATCACATGACCCGGTCAGCGGCCAGTAAAAGCCGCTGTCGTAGCTCGAGACAGATGACCGCTCGCGACGTGTTGCGAGAGCTGTGCATTACTGTCAACGTGATGCCCCGACCACTGATCACACGAGTTACAGACACTTTGTGCGGGCGGGCCCGTCTCCTTATTGCGTGCATCTTTGATCTCATCTTCGATTGGCTTGCAAATGGGAGGAAGTTTGGACAATCATTGGATTGGGAGAGGAGAGTCAATCGGATGCATCAAAAGCTTCTCCTCCTTTATCTCTCTGACTCTAGTCACAATCGCCATCCAAAAAACTTCCTCGCATGGAGGAGGAATTGATTCTAAGCTCACGAAATTTTCGTTATGCAGTCTTTTAAGTGTAAAAGCCAATTACTAAAAGTTTTTTCAGGAAACAAATTGAATGTCAGTTTTTTTATTATTCCCTTACTACTAATTTCCTTTGGAAGGAGGTTGACTCAGTCGGTGGCGCACTAGTCCCAACTAGACTAGCGTTGAGATTTATCTCCGCTAACCCACCATCCTCCCCTCAGTGAGAAAGTGGACACCATTGGGCAATTGGAAAGGCCTCCGTCCATCAGATGGGATGTTAGGCTTAATCCCGTGTGTGTGGGAGAGAACGATACACTCTGTACGTTAAAGAATACGTTGGATGGCCTTGACGGGAGTCCCTCATGTTGTATCAAATTCTGATCCTTCCATCAGCATGATGAAACAGGAACCTTGATTCGTCCTACCAGGCTACTTTTTTCCATTCTTCAACTGTCTAGTGTCGATGCTCCTGCTCCCAATGGTGATACGCTTTTGTGTTCTTCGCTGACAACATCGACACTCGACATGGTCGGCGGCTGTTGTAGCCCCCATTCACGACAAGGTCCGATACGTGGTGCATTCGGAGATGACCTTCCGCACACTGATGTTTAATTCTCCTGTGATTTGCCTGGTTGTGGCCCATCTGTCCGTTTGCACGATTCCCGCCCACAGGATCGCCGATCACTGGAAGCTTTTCGCACCATTCTCGGTAAACCCTTGAAACTGTTGTGCGTGAAAAGCCCAGGAGGAAGGCTGGTTGGGAGATGCTAGAACCATCAACTACCATGCAACGTTCGAAGTCTCTCAGCTCGCTCGTTTTGCTCGTTCTGACGCTCGATCCAACTCTAATTGATGTTCAAAGAGATGGTCTGCCTGATTTATACCGCACACTTGCTGTCACGTGACATATTACGTGTTGGAATGAGCCATTTATGTGACGAGGGTGGTGAACCAAATAAACTGGCATCTCAGTGTAAAGAACACGCTGGATGACCTCGACGGGAGGCTTCCATCTGTCTCGTAACAGTTGTCTAGTGGATCTACTTCTCCAGGCTTCTCTGAGTCCTTGGGGATCCTTGTGACCTGTCCATTTAGTTCATTATGTACAAAATAAGTGCAGATCAAAGGTACAATAGCCAACATCCCCTTAGTAATTCCCATTCCTAGAGAAACTTATGATGGAGACTGGAACTAAATAAAAGGCGAGTTTGGCAGCGAAGCGATATCTCATAACTGCATTTTTTCCTTTTGAGGGATGCCATACGTTTTGATGATGAAGATGAGGAAGAGATGTTTTGTAAATAAGTAACAGATGGATGAAGAAGATGATGATGCATCGATGAATCACTCCGGTCGTTGTCTACTTGCAAGTGTCGGGATGAGGGGGAGTGAGGAAGAGAATTGTATCTCGTGCCTTGGCAGGATTCTTCGCGGAGCATCAGAGAGAAGCTCTAGAAAAGTTGGCAGCGAGCCACGACGAGACTTTAGATACAATGAGAACAGATTCTTGGGGGAGGAGAAACTTTGGCGGGGTTTTTTCTCTCTCTTAGAACAAGGGGAAAAATTAGCAGAATAGAGATCTTCGTCTTGATGGAAGGAAAGGAGAATATCGGATGTTTTCGAGGAAGAGGACTTAATTTAAATGATGCCAAGTCTGTTGGGTGTCTCGAGAAAATTGAACCTTTTTTTTTTTCCTTTCTTGAAGTCATTTAATTCTCTCAATATTCCTAATTATTCAAAATACGTTCGTGCAAAAAAATTAAAAATGCAGACACGTGTTTTAGGCATGTATCCATGAATTTTATTAAAATTTCTCTTAGGAACTTGGTACTTTACAACTATCGAAATGATTTCGTTAACACATAGTGAAATATTGTTTTAAAATTATTTAAAAAAACATCTTTTTTTAGTCCAAAGAACCAAACTGTTTCTAATAATATTCATGTTTAAGCACTTTCGTTTTTTAAATAATTTATTGAGCAAATATTTTTCATTTGGATGTTAGTGTACAGTCGCTCAAAAAATATCCGAACACTAAGCCGTCCCGTGGCCGAGTGGTTAGCTCGCTTGACTACTGATCTAAGGGAACTGGGTTCGAGCCCCGGATAAGGCATGGACGTTTGTGCTGTTTTTCTGCTGAGGTCCTGCCATACTATGGCACATAAACTGACAGGCTCCTGTCAGACCTCTGTGGCAAGCAGCTGCTTGAGGGGGTATTTATTATATTTTTTTTTATGATTGATTACAGAATTCAGAAAAAACATCTGGCAACGATTTTTTTTTAGATATTAGTGATCTGGCAACCTTCGTGTCACGAAGGTTGCTAGATTACTAATTTCTAAAAATATCGTTGCCAGATATTTTTTCTGAAATCTGTAATCAACCATAGTGTTCGGATACTTTTTTGAGCGACTGTACAAACGATTACCTCAGTCGTAGTGCGCCAGTCTCATCATATGCAGTGTCTAGGTTCGAGTCCTAGGGTTGAGGATTATATCTGTTATTCTCCACACTGCACAGAAGGGAAGAGACGCCGAAACGTCTGCCGTCAGTCGGAAGGAATATTAAGCCGTGGTCCCTGTTTCGTAGACGAGCGAGTGTGCATGCTAAAGAATACCCTGTATGTCCTTGACGGGAGGTTTCCATTTGTCTGCTAATAGCTGTCCAACTCCGAGTCCTTCAGATCCTTTGGGACCTCAATGTTTCACTCACATTGGTGAAAAGTGCTCTAAGGTCTTTTACACAACTTTGTGAACTTATTAATTTTGAAACTCTGTCTCTAATGATTTGCTTTATTTTAAATGGGAAGAGAAAGAGAAATTCATTCAGTTAGAGCTAAAAAAGAACTGGTAAAATAGAATCGCTTTTAAAGGCAAAAAAAAGTAAATTCAATGAGGTAATTTTTTTGCGGGGGGGGGGGGAGGCTGCAAAAATAAAGTTATTTGGAGCGGCAAGAAGTAAATTACCTGAGAGCGGCATAAAGTAAATTTATTCGAGAGCGGCATAAAGTAAATTTATTCGAGAACAGCATAAAGTAAATTTATTCGAGAGCGGCATAAAGTAAATTTATTCGAGAGCGACATAAAGTAAATTTATTCGAAAGCGGCATAAAGTAAATTTATTCGAGAGCGGCATAAAGTAAATTTATTCGAGAGCAGCAGAAAGTAAATTTATTCGAGAGCAGCAGAAAGTAAATTTATTCCAGAGCGGCATAAAGTAAATTTATTCGAGAGCGGCATAAAGTAAATTTATTCGAGAGCAGCAGAAAGTAAATTTATTCGAGAGCAGCAGAAAGTAAATTTATTCCAGAGCGGCATAAAGTAAATTTATTCGAGAGCGGCATAAAGTAAATTTATTCGAGAGCGGCATAAAGTAAATTCATTCGAGAACAGCATAAAGTAAATTTATTCGAGAGCAGCAGAAAGTGAATTTATTCCAGAGCGGCATAAAGTAAATTTATTCGAGAACAGCATAAAGTAAATTTATTCGAGAGCAGCAGAAAGTAAATTTATTCGAGAGCGGCATAAAGTAAATTTATTCGAGAGCGGCATAAAGTAAATTCATTCGAGAACAGCATAAAGTAAATTTATTCGAGAGCAGCAGAAAGTGAATTTATTCCAGAGCGGCATAAAGTAAATTTATTCGAGAGCGGCATAAAGTAAATTTATTCGAGAGCGGCATAAAGTAAATTTATTAAAGTAAATTTATTCGAAGGCGGCAAAAAATAAACTTACTTGAAAGCGGCAAAAAGAAAGTTCTCTTGGGGCCGTAAAATGTGTTGGTTCGGCGCTAATCAGAGCCAGTTACTTATGATGATGTTGGACGCAGAACTGTGCCGATTTCCAAAGAGAAGATCACTTCTTTCTTCGCAGCAACGGAGGAGGTCAATCTGACCAATAATGATAAGCGCGGGAATCCTTCCACTCTTTTCCGTCTCTCTCTCAGCATCTTCCAGTTGTTGCCAGGCAATATTATACATCCCAGTTTCATTTTATTGTCACATAACACGTCAATCGAGGCGCGCTCTCCGTGGCCCTCGAAAGATATTTCTTTTTTACTCTTCCATAAATCTCGAGCCTCCGATCGTGCTCCCGTTGTCATAGAAACGGACAGCTGACACAAGACAATACATAACTGGGCAGTGCCATTAGGGGAAAAGATGACGGCGTCTAGATCGTGCAGGTCCCTGCACGTCTGCGGCTGTTGTTGCGGTGCTCGCTTATTGTTGTGCTGCACGAGAAGATGCCTTCGCCCGCTCGTGAGTGGTGAATGTTGCTAGAGACGTTTCGCAGCGGATGCTGCGCTCTTCCGCATCCTCTTTATCCTTAGAATCGAAATCCTGAGCATCGAAAATTTCCATCGCTTCTATCGGATAAAGAAAATGATAAATAATAATGCTGAGATGGATTCGGGAGAGAAGGATGAAGAGGAGGAGGAGGAGATGGATCGTCCCTAGGAGTTGTGGTGGTTGCTCTTTGCTTTTTGTGGCAAAGAAATGGAATATTTTTTCGATCCACTTATTGTTACGATATACACCACTCTGTCGATGGACTTGGAAAGACCGCTGTCCTTCGGATGATATGTTAAGTCGTGGTCCATTTTCAGGAGAGCTATACTTTGTGCAAGTTTAAAAAACTCGATGGCCTTGGCGGGAAACTTCCATCTGTCTCCTAGCAGATCTAGACCTGCACGATCTAGACGCCATCATCATCTTTTCCCGTAATGGCACTGTCCAGTTATGTATTGTCTTGTTTCAGGTGTCCGTTTCTATCCACCTTCTCTGAGCGCTAGGGTCCTTGTGACCTGGCCGTTTTCCCCCTTTTGTGCAGAAAAACTGCCGCTCAGAGGTAACACCAGCAGAACTGAACCCTGAATAGTATTTAGGAATTTGAATTTGCACGAGTCGAGGAACTCGATGTTTTCCGCTCTAAGTCCGAATAGCTGTGAATATGCCTCTTCTGTCTCATCTTCCAAGAGCAGAAAATTTATATAATAAAATTGATTGGGGCGGGGGTGGCTCAGTCGGTAGCGCGCCAGGCTCGTAATCTGTAGTTCCCAGGTTCGAGTCCCAGCTGGGTCAGCGTTGAGATTTATCTCCGCAAAATTCCCCGCCCTGCCCACGGTCAGTAGGGGACACCGATTTGTTTGGAAAGGCCGCCGTCCGTCGGATGGAACGTTAAGCCGTGGCTCTGTGTATGGGAGAGCCATACCCTGTGCACGTTAAAGAACACGCTGGATGGCCTTGACGAGAGGCTACCATCTGTCTCCAACAGCTGTTCCAGTGGGTCCCCTCCCCCAACCTTCTCTGAGCCTTCGGGGTCCTTGTGGCCTAGCCATTTAGCCCATGGTGTGCAAAAAAGTGCCGCTCAGAGGTAAAACAACCCAACCCAATAGTAGTTTCCTCGGAAGAAAGATCTTACCAGAGCAGATCTACCTCAATTTTTATTTACGGCCACTCAATTGCTTCTACCATTATACAGTTTTGCAGTTTATGCACTAAAATATTCATTTATTTAAAGAAAGGGGTCATTGCAGAGAGATTGGATCGGGGGACTTTAAATATAGCAACCGTCAACAAACAGAAGACATGAAAAAAAATTAATTATTTTGGACCGAAACTAACGTTTAAAACTCAGTTACTAAATTAGTTGCTATTGTTTAATATATTAATAATATAATATTAATATAATACTAAAATTGTATATAATAAAAAATTATACCCCCTGCCCAGGAGATCAGTAGGGGACATCGACGGGCTTGGAAAGGCCGCCGTCAGTCGGATGGAACGTTAAGTCGTAATAATAACGATGCAATTTTAACTTTAAAATAGCGTTCCCGTGGCCGAGTGGTTAGCACGCTTGGCTACTAATCTAAAGGACCTGGGTTCGAGCCCCGGATTAGGCATGGATGTGTGTGTGTGTCGTTTCTCTGCTAAGGTCCTGCCATCCTCTCAGATCTCCTGCCATCCTCTCAGATCTCCTACTGTGGCATATAAACTGACAGGCTCCTGTCAGACCTCTGTGGCAAGTAGCTGCTTGAGGGGGTATTTATTTTTAATTATTTCTTGCACTTCTCTAAATCTGAAGTAAACCTTGAAATTTAATAAGAAAATTACAACAATATAATGTTTGTTTTAAAATATTATTTAAATCTTCAGATTGACTATATGTAAATACTTCTATTGGGTAATTTTACTGAATGTATATTCTGATACATTTTGGTAAATAAATAATAAAGAGAAAAGTAAACTAATTGTAGGTTTAAAAAAATTAAATTTCTGTTTACGCACCTCTTTTACAATGGGGGTAATACAAGATCACAATAGTATAATAAGTCGCAGAGAAAATTGGCGAGTAAAGCGAAATTTCAGCAGAATAATAACACATTCATGAGGATTCGAACCCTGACTTCTTTACTCCACAACCAAAAGTCTAACCCTTCTGCCGCCTATTCATAAAAAACGTAAAAGTTCTGGTTGAAGAAAATGTTTTTTCATTTTGAGTTCTTCTTGACTCTGTCGATCCCCATTTCAGCGACATTGAATTCGTCACAGCCTGATTCTTTTACAATGTAATAAACAGTCTCGGTTTTTGGCCCCCGAGGGCTAATTGAAGAATCCATCATGAGAGAGAAAGAAAGAAAAAATCACTGAGAGATATTATTTGGAATCAGCTAACCGTGAAACCAGAAAGATACGGAACAGACCTTGACACCGAATTGCCCTTCGAAAGGATTAAATTTACTCGGAAAACAGAAATAAAAAGCAGCTGAAATCGTGAAATTGTACACTTCCCGTTGGTGACGGGGGGTGGGGGAGAGGGGGGAGGGAGCGGATGTCGGCTGGCAGCATCCCAGAGGACGAAAACCTCTTCCCGTGGGGCAAGACGGACTGGAAAACGTTCGCTTGCGCAACCCAAGGAAAGGTCTGTGTGTCATAGAGCGTGAGCTAAAAATATCTCCTTCCCCCCCTGCAGATAGGGTGCGTCTGGCTGCAACGACGACACGGCAGCAGCAACGGACGGAGCGGAGGGGGGGGAAGGGAATATTCTAAATTGAGAAGTCTTGAGAGAAAGCGATCATCAGATGAATGACCTTTGATGTGCATTGGCGCTTTGTCATCGCCAGACTGCCAGTGAGGATGTTTTAGTGGAACTTCGTTAGGGTTGGGTTGTTTTACCTCTGAGCGGCACTTTTTTGCACACCATGGGCTAAATGGCCAGGTCACATGGACCCCGAAGGCTCAGAGAAGGTTGGGGGAGGGGACCCACTGGAACAGCTGTTGGGAGACAGATGGTAGCCTCCCGTCAAGGCCATCCAGCGTGTTCTTTAACGTGCACAGGCTTAACGTATCATCCGTTCGGGCGGCGGCCTTTCCAAGCCCATCGGTGTCCCCTACTGACCGTGGGCAGGGCGGGAAATTTTTGCGGAGATAAATCTCAACGCTGACCCAGCTGGGACTCGAACCTGGGAACTACAGATTACGAGCCTGGCGCGCTACCGACTGAGCCACCCCCGCCCCTTTCTTTTTCAGTTGGATAGGCAGTTGGATAGACAGAAAGTGGAGACAGGTAAAGGGATTTTGATTTCCAGCCGAGAAAAAAGAAAGAGATTCCATTCTTCGATAGGAGATCGTATTATCCTGAAGATAAGCCCATTTCTTGCAGCTTTTCGTTTAGAAGACGATGATTCAATTGGACACTGAATCAAGACGAACGTCTCCTAAGTGCACGGATTTCTCTCTTTCCTTGACACCTGACCGAAAAAGTTCCGTCTCTTGTCGAAGACTCTTTGGGAAGACGAGGTGGAAATTTTTGTAAAGGGATAACGAAGGAGATGGGGGCTTTGGGATGTTGGGTTTGTTTTAGCTCTGAGCGGCGCTTTTTTTGCACACTGTGGGCTAAATGGCCAGGTCACAAGGAACCTAAGGGCTGAGCGAAGGTTGAGGGAGGGACCCACTGGACAACTGTTGGGAAACAGATGGCAGTCTTTGACGTGCACAGGGTATGGTTCTACCTCACACGAATCCAGGGTTTAACGTCCCATCCGACGGGCGGCGGTCTTTGTAAGACCATCGGTGTCCCCTACTGACCGTGGGCAGAGCGCAGAGTTTTGCGGAGATAAATCTCAATGCTGGTCCATCTGGTACTCGGATGTGAGAACTACAGGTTACGAGACTGGCGCGCTACCGACTGAGCCATCCCACTTCAGGAGATTGGGGGGGGGGAGCTATTGTTTAAGGAATTTAATGGTTTAGGGATCGTGATTTGTTTTTTTTTATCACTAAATTAATTTTATTTTTATTATTTTGATATATAATGGAATTAAGATTTAGAACTTACAGAATGACAACGGATATGAACTCAACAGATTTTTCTCATTTTTTTATCATCCCCCCCCCATCCTCAAGCAGCTGCTTGTTACATAAACTCGGAAGGAGCTTGTCGTCAGTTGAATAAGCCTTAGGAAAGATCTGTGAGGAAGGCGAGACCTCAGCATCAGAGACAGCACAAGAAATACCCATGCCTTTTTTTTTATCAGGGTCTCGGATCCTAAAAACCCGCCACTTTTAGGAAGTAAAGAAACATCCAATGTGTTTTTAGCATATAAGAGTGTGACTCTCCTAGATCGGTATGAGGGGGGGGGGGAGGAGCTCCCGCAAAAGAAGCCATAGCTTAACGTCTTGACCATAGACAAGAATCTTTCGAAGTTCGATTCAACCTAAAATTGGGTTGGATAAGAACATGTCGAGTACAGTCGCTCAAAAAAAAATATCCGAACACTATGGTTGATTACAGAATTCAGAAAAAATATCTGCCAACGATTTTTTTAGAAATTAGTGATCTGGCAACCTTCGTGTCACGTGATTACAGAATTCAGGAAAAATATCTGGAGCGTGTACAGCAACTGCACACGCTCCAGTTACCGTTCACAGCAAACTGGAGCGTGTGCAGTTACTGCACACGCTCCAGTTTGCTGTGAACGGTAACTGCACACGCTCAATATTTCCGTGAGTGGGCCCACACGATCCAGGTTTTTTTGTGAGCTCACACGATCCAATGTGCTGTCAACATTAACCGCAACCGCTCCAGTTTGCTGTGAACGGTAACTGCACACGCTCCATATTCATTGCATTATATATTCATACGCATTATATATATTAAAAAAATATCCGAACACTATGGTTGATTACAGAATTCAGAAAAAATATCTGGCAACGATTTTTTTTTTAGAAATTAGTGATCTGGCAACCTTCGTGTCATGTGATACGAAGGTTGCCAGATTACTAATTTCTAAAAAAAAAAATCGTTGTCAGATATTTTTTCTGAATTCTGTAATCAGCCATAGCGTTCGGATACTTTTTTGAGCGACTGTACTCTGAACGCTAAGCATCCCATACGACTTTGATTTATCCACAGTGGGTGGCAGTTCAGTGCTCACAGTATCTGACAAGTTACCGGTAGATGGAAGGCTCCGATCCCATCCGAATAAAGTCAATTCTAGCTTCACTTGAAGTTTCCCCCCCCCCCCCTCCATCTATGGAACTATGGGTACCAATAAGAGAGCCTTGGAACATTATCGTTACTTTAACAATGAGTCTGAGGCCTATACTCGGTGAAGTGATTGTTCCACGAAATATGTTCGAGGCATAGCGAAACAATCGCATGAAAATATTTCTATTTAACAGTTTTCTTTTAATTATTGATTGTTTGATATAGAATGGACTATTGTCGCCGCTGTTCCGAATAAAATCCGATTTATTTCGCTTTTTATGTAAAAAAACTTGAGAGATTAAATGGGAGAAAGATTCAAGAGTTATTATGGAACAAACACAAAATGGTCCTGTCGAATGATGGACCTTCCTCCCTTCAGTCATTTACGAGAGTTAAATGTCATTCTCATTGATTAATATGTTCTGGAGTGCATCGGTCATTTTTAGGATGAAGGAATCAAACTTTCATAGAAGAAATCAAACCCTAGAGTTGTTGGGTTGGGTTGTTTTACCTCTAAGCGGCACTTTTTTGCCCACCATGGGCTAAATGGCTAGGTCACATGGACTCCGAAGGCTCAGAGAAGGTTGGGGGAGGGGACCCACTGGAACAGCTGTTGGGAGACAGATGGTAGCCTCCCGTCAAGGCCATCCAGCGTGTTCTTTAACGTGCACTGGGTATGGCTCTCCCGCGCACGGTGCCACGGCTTAACGTCCCATCCGACGGACGGCGGCCTTTTCAAGCTCATCGGTGTCCCCTACTGACCGTGGGCAGGGCGGGGAATTTTGCGGAGATAAATCGCAACGCTGACCCAGCTGGGACTCGAACCTGGGAACTGCAGTTTACGAGCCTGGCGCGCTACCGACTAAGCCACCCCCGCCCCATCAAACCCTAGAAGATTTGATTAAGTTACCAAAATCATTACAACTGTTTATGTTAACATGGATATCGAATGTTTCTGACTTTCACTCTTCTGGATTACTAGAAATTTTTTGTTTTGAGTTGTTTTCGTTTTTTCGTATATTATTCAATGTGACGACTGATGTTTTCAATTGAAATTGTTTCTATATTGAGATCTCACGAATGAGCCTGCTCTTGTGAGACCTCAAAAGTTTTTGTATACTGTAAAACATTATCTGAAATAAAAATTATCTATCTATATATCTAAAATGGGAAACTCTTATAACGTCAAATTTCACTTACATATCAGCAGTATTTCGGGCTAAGATGTAAAAACAGATTTCAAAGAGGGAATTTGTTCTTACCTAGAAATAAGAAAAGAGACACATAATTAGGACATAGAGTAAACAAGACAACTTACGACATGAACTTGTATTTTATGAAATGCTAGAGTAAGTCAGAAAGTGAGGTTCCCAGTTTGTTCCCTTCCAAACTAACAAACATCTTAGGATGCACCACCACATCAGGTCAGTACCAAATAGTGTCACTAAATGACATAAGTCATAGAGTTACACACCCGTGCAGTGAGGCATAGAGTCAGAGCGGGGCGGGGGTGGCTCAGTCGGTAGCGCGCCAGGCTCGTAATCTGTAGTTCCCAGATTCGAGTCCCAAATGGGTCAGCGATGAGATTAATCACCCCAAAATTCCCCGCCCTGCGCATGATCAGTAGGGGACACCGATGGGCTTGGTAAAGGCCGCCGTCCGTCGGATGGGACGTTAAGCCGTGGCTCCGTGTGCGGGTGAGCCATACCCTGTGCACGTTAAAGAACACGCTGAATGGCCTTGACGGGAGGCTACCATCTGTCTACCAACAGCTGTTCCAGTGGGTCACCTCCCTCAACCTTCTCTGAGCCTTCAGGTCCATGTGATCTGGCCATTTAGCCCATGGTGTGCAAAAATGTGCCGCTCAGAGGTAAAACAACCCAACCCATAGAGTCAGAGGGAACATGGCGAAAGTATAGCACGTATATAGGAAGGTAGAAATTCCAGCAATAATTCAGTTTCTATAAACACAGAAAATCCAACCGATGAAAGCCTGTCGGCAGCTTGTCTCTGTGGATGGCTTGGATGTCCTGTCAGTGCAACTTACGAAGAAATGGTGCAGTAAGTTCAGAAATGACAGTGGGACTAGGAGAGATCAGACAGATCAGATCAGACAGAGACAGAGGGAGAGTGGAAGAGGATCTACACTTTGGCGATGGGCAACTTTGAACCACTCACCAAACAGCGCAGAACTTTCGCCGTCGGATTTTTCGCTTGTTCGGGAAGCTGAAGAAGCATCCTCGAAGATGACGCTTTGATTCCGATGACGCCGTCAAAGAGGAAGTCACAGAAAGTCTTCAGGAGTAGGAAGCGTCATTCTTTTGACAAGGATGGACTGCTTCGAACAGTCGTCATGTAACAGTCGTCAGCATTGAGCTGATCGATTGCTTACGACAAGTGTCTGATGACTGTATGGAAAAATAATACACATATGAGAGGATATTTCTAGTTTATTGTCTGGTGAAATTTCCTGCCCTCCGCAGAAATTAAATAGGGAACTTTACTTTCTGACTAGCCCTTGTGTACAGTCGCTCAAAAAAAATATCCGAACACTATGGCTGATTACAGAATTCAGAAAAAAATATTTGGCAACGATGATTTTTAGAAATTAGTGATCTGGTAACCTTCGTGTCACGTGATTACAGAATTCAGGAAAAATATCTGGAGCGCGTACAGTTGCTGTACACGCTCCAGTTACCGTTCACAGCAAACTGGAGCGTGTGCAGTTACTGCACACGCTGCAGTTTGCTGTGAACGGTAACTGCACACGCTCAATATTTCCGTGAGTGAGCCCACACGATCTAGTATCAAAATAATATGACCACCTACAGTCGCTCAAAAAAGTATCCGAACACTACGGTTGATTACAGAATTCAGGAAAAATATCTGGCAACGATTTTTTTAGAAATTAGTGATCTGGCAACCTTCGTGTCACGTGATTGCAGAATTCAGAAAAAATATCCGGCAACGATTTTTTTTTAGAAATTAGTGATCTGGCAACCTTCGTGTCAAGTGACACGAAGGTTGCCAGATTACTAATTTCTAAAAAAAATCGTTGCCAGATATTTTTTCTGAATTTTGTAATCAGCCATAGCGTTCGGATACTTTTTTGAGCGACTGTACTTGATGAATGTTGTAGGAATTGATATTTGGATACATTTTAGATCAAAAATTGACATCTGGATAAAATTGAAAAATTTTTTGTAATTTGATATCTGGATAATTTGAGATCAACATTCATTTCCAGCGAGATTTTTCCGTTAAACGCTAATGTAAAAAGTTAGGGATGTTTTAATGTGATTTTCCACGAAAATGTTCCATTCTCTATAGGAAGATAATGTGCACATTTATAAAGATATATATTTGTGATTATCAATGTTTGATTCATAAAAAATATAGATCCGTTGATTTTTATTTCCTTTTATTACGAAAACAAAACGAACAGCGTTGATTTGCTGTTTAGAAGTACATTTATAGGTGAGGATTTACCTCAGGATTTACCTGAGGAATTGCTGCAAAATGGGTTAAATGGCAGGTTGAAAGAACCCAAGTTTCAGAAACAAACAGTGGCATACTAAAGGATGTGGGGGTTGGGTTCGTACGCCTCCTCTTTCCCTCCTTGGGGGATTTAATGTTATATATTAGCTAAAGCAATCCTCAAAAAACAGAGACTCAAGCACATCAATTCTCACTTTCTTTAGAAGTGTCGGGGTATGCCATTCGTGAAAAAAGTGTTGGGATCTTAACAGCTATTGGAGGAAAAGAAGAGATCCCTTGTCACATTCATTCAGAGAATCCTTAACGAGCCTGAAAAGTGTGGCTCTTCTGTCTTTGTGAACTCAATACTGACTTTTATTCAGAACGAGACAGACCGTGGTCAATAAGAAGTGGATTGCTTCAAAGAGTTCGTCTCCCACCACAATGAAAATATCTTACGTCAGAATGATAAAATGACACCATCGTGGCTTCTTACAGTTCCCAGCCGATCATTTCCTTAAAAGATATCAATTTCATACCTTAATTTCTTACCCTAATTCTGTGTATTGGCTCGGTGTGCCATGATGTCTTCAGGTTCATCAGTTAGCTGGAAAAGGTTAGTTAATATGCGGTAAAGTCTATAAGTCACATTATCTGAAGGAAAGTTTAGACGCTGATGGTTTAGTGATTAGCACGCCTGTCACGTTATTTCGATAAGTGGGTTCTAATCCCATTCACGGCAAAAGCTAAATTTCTTCACCCAGTTATTTCATGAGTCCCATGTCTACAGGACATCATTTGTGATACTTTATTACTGAACTCTCACTCCGCCTTCGATGAGAAAGGAACGCATATATGCTCGAAAATGTCACCGTACGTCGCATGGGATATTAGCCGGGCAAATTTAATAACATACTGGATGGATCTGACTGACGAGTTCTATATGTCTCCTAATAGTTGCCAAGTTCATTCCTTTCTAATAACTAACCTTGAGCTCTTGGGATTCTTTAGGGGCGGGGGTGGCTCAGTCGGTAGCGCGCCAGGCTCGTAATCTGTAGTTCCCAGGTTCGAGTCCCAGCTGGGTCAGCGTTGAGATTTATCTCCGCAAAATTCCCCGCCCTGCCCACGGTCAGTAGGGGACACCGATGGGCTTGGAAAGGCCGCCATCCGTCGGATGGGACGTTAAGCCGTGGCCCCGTGTGCGGGAGAGCCATACCCTGTGCACGTTAAAGAACACGCTGGATGGCCTTGACGGGAGGCTACCATCTGTCTCCCAACAGCCGTTCCAGTGGGTCCCCTCCCCCAACCTTCTCTGAGGCTTCGGGGTCCTTGTGACCTGGCCATTTAACCCATGGTGTGCAAAAAAGTGCCGCTCAGAGGTAAAACAACCCAACCCAACCTGGCCATTTAACCCATGGTGTGCAAAAAAGTGCCGCTCAGAGGTAAAACAACTCAACTCAACTTGGGATTCTTGACTTGTATTTCTTGTCCTAAAAAGATCCTCTCAGAGTTAAAATAGTCGGGATGAAAAAAGAATACGAGGAATACGAAGACAAGAAGGAAGATGAAAGAAAGTAAAATAAAGAAAAACAATGAAGAGGGGACAAGAAGAAGAGAAAGAGAAAATGATGAAGAGATCAGAGAGAAGAAGGAAACGTGACAAAAAAAAAAAACTAAGGGAAGGGAGTAGGAAAATAAGGAAAGGTGAAGCTGAAGGAAAAGGAATAATGAAATGATTAAAACGAAATGAAAATCATGGAGGGTAAAAAGGAAGAAAAATGATTTAGAATTCCTCTTTCAAAGTAGGAATCTTGGTTTCCCTGGATCCTCTCTCTATATATAGACCGAAGGTAAAGCTGTGAAACCAGTTTTTCTTCGCATTCTAAAGACATCTTCAACATTATTTCGCTTTCAAAAGTTATAAGAAGAAAAGTATCGATGGCGCAAAATTTTCTCTTTTTGTTCCTTCAGTAAATACTTCAACTTCACTGAGTTTTATTTGACACGGTTCAGTGCATTTTATAAATCCATTTTGTGGAAGAAAATGAGAATAACAAAGGTAAAGGACTTCGTGTTACATTTTCATCTATTCGGCGTGAAGCGGATTTGGTATTCCAACTTACCCATTTTGCATTTTTAGTGTTTCCGCATATATACATATACAGCGAAAAAAAAAAATTTCTTTAAGAGCAAACAACATTGCAGTTCGAGACACGCAAGCGCATAACTCCCCCCCACCCCTACTACATCCCCGTCAAGGCATTCTTCGTTGGCAAAAGAACAACTCGTCGAAGCGGCGTCGGATTCTGAAGAATTGAAAGCATTCTGCGGGCCAGATACGACCTTCAGGTGAATTGTCTGTTTTTTCGCTTTGCACATTTTAACTGACAGGCTTATCGCCATGGAAACGAAATATAAAGCTCCTTTACCACGCGATACAAAACTGACATTGAATTTTTCTTTTATTAATTTCCCGTGGCCGAGTGGCTTGAACTCTTGGCTACTGATCTAAGGGACCTGGGTTCGAGCCCCGGATTAGGCATGGATGTGTGTGTCGTTTTTCTGCTGAAGTCCTGTCTCCTACTGTGGCATATAAACTGACAGTCTCCTGTCAGACCTCTGTGGCAAGCAGCTGCTTGAGGGGGTATTTATTTTTTTATTTTTTTTTATTTTGCCCTTCCGAGTAGCTTGAGAGACCTAATTGGCGGTTCACAATCGAAATCTTTTCTATTGGGGTGATATTTGGCAGATTCCGCTTCGAATGGAGGATGATTAGTCGAAAGGATTAGAGATAATGGAGGAGGAGGAAGAGGAGGAGGATAAGTTTATAAAGGAATCGTTAGATCTGTCGTTGTGGAAACCTTGTCTTGAGACTTATAGTTGACCTAGCCTCCTTCCTTTTCCATTGATGCTAAAATCCAGCGGTAAAATATCAAAACATTTTTTCCCGTATAAAACTCTGGGATAGAGATTTCACTCAGACTGTGCGATTTTACGAATAGATTGGTTGCTATGCTAATAAATAGCAATCTATATGTTATATTTCCATGAACGAATCAAATAGATTGAGATTTATTGATGAACAGTGTTCAGGAACAAAAAGAATTCAAAAAAAAAGATTTCCACTCTGAGAAGACCAAAAAAGAATCCATCGTCATGACAAGACTTCGCATAAAAGTCGTGTCAAACCCGACCCTTCACTAACAGCAACAACAAACGCGATGCACCTTCATCCCTGAAAAGTTCCGATCATGAACAGAGACAAATGAAATCCCTTCTCCTCGTGCCAGCCATCCCATCAGAGGCAGGAATCCTTCCCTTCATTTGTTCGCCTCTCTCCTCTCATTACCAAGAGAGAGCAGCCAACATGGTGTCCACTTGAGAGACGAGAACAGAACTTCGCCTTCGAACAGGGTCACCGTCGTGGCTCTCTCGGGATCAATACCGCATTCTGTCCCCCACCCCACCCCTCCAACCTCGCACCCTCCACACACACACCATCTCTTATTCACTCCATTCACCCCCCCCCCCTTCCTTCGCTCGCTCCTCCGACCACGTTCACTCCCCCTCCTCCAACTTCCACTTGCAAGGGATTAAGGTGCTGCACGAGGCAGGCCTAGTTTCGTGTTTCCTCAACTCTCTCTCGAACTTCGCCGGTCACGAAGATCCTCTCTCTCTTTTCTTCTTCTCCTCCTTTCTTCTTCGTCCACTCCCGTTTCCCGCCTCTCTTTTAGGCGCGTCTTTTTGTTTTCTTCCGTCAACTTCAGGATGGATTAGGACAACTCACGAAACTCTGCCTCGGGGCGACGTCCTTTCGAAGAGAAATTCTTCTGCAATCGAAATTATTGCTCGTCAGCCTCTGCGGGAGGAGGCAGACGAGACGAATCGCGAGCCCACTCTGCAGAAAAATCGTTTTAGAGAATGAGCGCGGCAACAGAAAATTATTATTAGTGATGTCAGATATATTGTTTTTCTGCGAATAAAAATAATACTAGACAGGCAAAAATCAATTTGATTTGAGTATTTGTATTCCCAAGCTCCCTTAAGTTCTTTTAACCGCCACTCCATATAATGAACTAGTTACGCTGAGTGTTGTCGATTTAGTCAATTTAATCCTTCTTCTTAGGGGCGGGGGTGGCTCAGTCAGTCAGTAGCGCGCCAGGCTCGTAATCTGTAGTTCCCAGGTTCGAGTCCCAGCTGGGTCAGCGTTGAGATTTATCTCCGCAAAATTCCCCGCCCTGCCCACGGTCAGTAGGGGACACCGATGGGCTTGGAAAGGCCGCCGTCCGTCGGATGGGACGTTAAGCCGTGGCCCGTGTGCGGGAGAGCCATACCCTGTGCACGTTAAAGAACACGCTGGATGGCCTTGACGGGAGGCTACCATCTGTCTCCCAACAGCTTTTCCAGTGGGTCCCCTCCCCCAACCTTCTCTGAGCCTTCGGGGTCCTTGTGACCTGGCCATTTAGCCCATGATATGCAAAAAAGTGCCGCTCAGAGGTAAAACAACCCAAATCCTTCTTCTTATCTTTTTTTTATCTCTTTAAAACAGAGGTTCCCAATCTTTTCGGTCGCGACCTAAAATACCTGTCCATCTGGCGACCCAAATAATAGCACTACCTCCAGGCAGTGGCGAATTTAAGTGGGGAGGAGAGTCAAACACCTCCCCTTAAATATTTTTGGATTTAAGTCGTTTTTGAATTTTTTTTTTTTGCTCCTGAACTACTGTTCATCAATAAATCTCAATCTATTTGATTCGTTATGTAAATATAACAAACAGAATATAATTTCTTAGCGTAACGAATCCATCTACTCGTAAAATCGCAGAGGTTTGCTGTCTCGGTGACGGTCTAAGCTGGGAACCTCTTTGATTCCCCCCCACCCCTCCAAATGTATACGTTTAAAAAGTTATTTTGCATTTTTATTCTTCTGAAACATTTAGTAACTATTGAGCAATTGATGCGAAATGTACCATTGTTTTTATTTACTTATCAGTTGACTTTTTTTAATATTTAGTTATCGATTACTTATGTTTTAATCTTTTAATCCCCCCCAAAAAAAAGAAAATGCTTTTTTCCCATGACTCCTCCTCCACCTGCCGATTTCTTTAGGTTCGTAATCTGCAGTTCTTAGGTTCGAGTCCCGATTGTGCCAGCTCGAGATTTATCTCCGCTTACCATCATGCCCTGGAGGAGAAAAGGGCCGTCCGTCGGATAGGACCTTAAGCTATGGTTCTGTGTTCGGGAAAGTCATACTCTATACATGTTCAAGAACATGCTGAATGGTCTTGACGGGAGGCTGTCGTCTGTCTCCTAATAACTTTCCAGTGAGTCGTCAACCTTGTGTGAGTCCTTGGGGTCTTTATGACTTTTACTCGTTATGTGTACCAAAGTGTCATTCAGAGGTAAAGCGAAACAAAACCTACAGGGGGTGGGGGTGGCTCAGACAGTAGCGCGCTAGGATCGTAATCTGCGGTTCCCAGGTTCGAGTTCCATCTCAGCAAGAGTTGACATTTATCTCCGAAGAACTCCCCGCTCTGTCCTCGGTCACTAGGGGACAACTGGGGACTTGGAAAGATTGTTGTCCGTCTAATGGATATTAAGACGTGGTCCTACTCTATGCAAGTTAAAGAACACTCTGGATGGCCTTGACGGGAGGTTACCATCTGAACCCTAACAGCTGACCAGTGGGTGTTCTTCCCCAAACCTTCTCTGAGCACTCGGGGTCCTTGTGACTTGACCATTTATCCCGTTGTGTGCAAAAAAATACCGATCAAGAGGTTAAACAACCAAGCTAAACCTTCAGATTTCAAATGACTCATTTGCATTTGATTCATTTAATCTCCTATTGTGAAGAGAGATGAGATCACAACTGACGCTTAGAGCATTTCTCACAGATCACAGATCAATGATCATCAATCACCTACAAATAAATCAAAGATTTATGAGAAGTGTCGAAGTGTCAACTGCGCAGTCTCATAGTCTCCCCAATTCCTTAACCTTTGGCCTCATACCATGTGACGAACATTTTCATGAGTCGCCTCCTCCAACTTTTGAAGAGATGATGCTTTCGGCTATCACATCACGTGCTTTCGCTACTCCTCAGGCAGCAGCCAGCCTCTGCCAGAGAGAGAGGAAGAGTAGTAAGAAAAAGTCTAACGATATTTTTTTCTGAATTCTGTAATCAACCATAGTGTTTGGATGCTTTTTTGAGCGACTGTAGGTGGTCATATTATTTTGATACTAGATCGTGTGGGCTCACTCACAGAAATATTGAGCGTGTGCAGTTACCGTTCACAGCAAACTGGAGCGTGTGCAGTAACTGCACACGCTCCAGTTTGCTGTGAACGGTAACTGGAGCGTGTACAGTTGCTGTACATGCTCCAGATATTTTTCCTGAATTCTGTAATCACGTGACACGAAGGTTGCCAGATCACTAATTTCTAAAAAAAATCGTTGCCAGATATTTTTTCTGAATTGTGAATAGATCCACAGGATATGTTTATCAGCTGGTGGATAATCCTGAGCAGAAGTCATCGCAGGCACCTGAACTCTTTGCTTCTATTGGCATCGTCAAATTCTACATTGGAGGAAGTCTTCCAGTGTAGATGGCTTCAGCCTTTAGTAGTGGGGGAACGGGTCTTTGCCCCATGTCTGCGATTAGGGGGCTGTTTGATATTGTCGGCATTCCCTCTCTCAATAAACATAGTTTCTTTAAACATCCCACTAACCATTTTCTCTCCATAGGTAGTTGGAATGTGAGGACTCTGCACAGAGCTTTTTCTCTTGATGTCCTCACACAAGAATTCCACCGTTAAAATTTAGATATTCTCGGCTTGCAAGAGACCAGATGGACAGATAAAGGTCAGATTCTTAAAAATAATCTTAAATTTCTCTTTTCAGGGAGGGACGACAAAAAGCATCACCAAGGCGTGGGTCTGCTTCTCAGCAGACACGCTAGTGATGCTCTTCTAGGATATGAGTGCATTAATGAAAGGTTTCTTACAGCAAAATTTCAGACAAGCGTTAAAGACTTGAATGTTATCTGCTGTTATGCCCCCACTGAGGATGCCGATGAGGATGAGAAGGATAGGTTTTATGAACAACTTCAGGATATTTTGAATTCTGTCAAGAAAGGAGATATTACCCTTGTTCTTGGTGACTTCAATGCCAAAGTTGGTACTGACTCTGACCTTTGGGGAGGAGTAATAGGCCCTTTTGGTATTGGTAGCTGCAATAGCAATGGGCAACGTCTCCTACAGGTAAGTAAACTCAATGGATTCAGAATAACTAACACTTATTACAAACACCGCGACATACATAAGTACACATGGGTTTCACCTGATGGGCTGCATAAGAATATGATTGATTACATATTAATTAACAGCAAATGGACTAGTTCTGTTAGGAATACCAGGGCATATAGGGGAGCTGAAATTGGATCTGACCATTACCTTGTTAAAAGTGTGTTGCAACTTAAACTTAAAAAGTGTTGTGCTAGGGTTAAAAAATTTACTTTTAATACTGAAGCTCTGAAAGATCCAGTTATAGCCAAAGCTTACCATGATAGGTTACTTAGTCATTATGACAGTCATGGTTTGCTTACTACTGAAGTTGAGGAAGAATGGGATCATTTTAAACAGGGTTTTTTGGACACTAACAGTACTCTTTTAGGAAAAAAGGAGCAGAAGAGGCAAAATTATCTGAGTGATAAGGCACTTGAGCTTATTTCGGAAAGAAAGAACTGCAGGAATGCCCTTAATCAATACCCTACTAGTCCTAATAGAAAGCATTACAGAGACCTTAATAAACTTGTAAAGGATCAGTTAGCTGCTGATAAAAATTTTTGGCTTGATGGTTTGGCTGACAAAGCCGAGGAAGCAGTTAGACAGCACAACAGCAGAGAGCTGTACCAGATAGTTAATGTTTTGTGTGGTAGAAAACGGACAGGCATACAAGGATTGAAGGATAAACAAGGTAAGGTTATAGAAGGGGAGGATTCTGTCATGGCTAGGTGGGCTGAGCATTTCAGTGATGTTCTAAACAATGTAGTTAGTTCTACTCCCATTGTTTGCAATGATGATAGATGCATTGGTGGCTTTAATGTTGGCCCTATAACACAATCTGAAGTTAGTTTGGCTGTTTCTAAACTTAAACTTCATAAATCCCCAGGGGTAGATGAAATTACTACGGAAATGCTTAGAGCTGGGAATGTTTCGGTTACCACTTGGATGACTGAAATTCTGAATCTCTTTTATGATAAAGGCATGGTTCCTAAGGATTTTACCAGAGCTATTGTTATCCCTATTTTCAAAAAAGGTGATCGCAGTTCTTGTGATAACTATAGGGGTATCAGCCTACTCTCTGTTCCAGGTAAAGTTCTTTCCATGATTGTGCTTAATGGAATTAAGAATCTGGTTGACAGGCAATTGCGTGATGAGCAATCTGGATTCAGAAGTGGTAGGGGATGTGTAGATCAGATATTTTCACTTAGGCAGATTCTTGAGAAATGTTTAGAGTTTCAGAAACCTTTGGTTGCTAGCTTTGTTGATTTCAAAAAGGCTTTCGACTCTGTTGGTCGTCATAATTTGTGGTTGATTGTGAGATCATATGGTATACCAGACAAGTTAGTTAACATTATGAAAGCTCTCTATAATAACACTGAGTCGTGTGTGAGAGTTGGTAAGGCTTGTAGCAATTGGTTTAGCATTACTTCTGGTGTTCGACAAGGGTGCATTTTGTCTCCTTTTCTCTTTAGCTTGGTTATTGATTATGTTATGCGAAATTCACTACAAGGGAAAGATTTTGGCCTTAAATGGGCCGGAGATAGGAAAATTTCTGATTTAGATTATGCTGATGATTTAGCCCTTCTGGCAAATGATGTTGATGAGATGAACTCTTTCATTCGAGCCGTTGATGAGACTGGTAGTAGAGTAGGTTTGGTTATAAACAGAGAGAAAACTAAAGTGATGAAAATTGGTCAGGCAGGCTGTGATTCAGTTAATCTGAATGGTTGCAGTCTTGAGCAGGTGTCACAGTTTAATTATCTTGGGAGCTATGTAACAGATAATGGTGATGTGCGGCATGAGATTAACAGACGAATAGGGATTGCTGCTGGGACTTTTAAGAATCTATGGAGAGTGTGGAGAAATAGGCGTATACACCTAAAGACTAAAATTAGACTGTATAATAGTTTGGTTCTTTCTAGGGTTAGTTATGGTAGTGAAACTTGGACACTTTGTAAACAAGATAACAGGAAACTAGATGCTTTTGATTCCAGATGCTTACGCAGTATCTTGGGCATTAGGTGGTTCAACTTTGTAACTAATGATGAGATTAGGAAAAGGAGTTTGCAACCTCCTTTAAGCAGCATATTGTGCAGAGAGAGACTCCGTTGGTTTGGCCATGTTGCCCGTATGAATAATTATAGATTGGCGAATAGGGTTATGAACAGTGTGCCTAAAGGCCTCAGAAAGAAGGGGAGACCTAGGATGCGGTGGGCAGACAATGTCAAACAGGACCTTGTTAGAATTGGTGTGCAGTGGCCAGATGCAGTAGATGTAGCTCAGGATAGACTTGCTTGGAGAACTAAATTGCACGGTCTGGTTGGACCTCCGTAGCCCATGGCTGCTTGAGGATGATGATGATGATGATGATGTAATCGACCATAGTGTTCGGATACTTTTTTGAGCGACTGTAGGTGGTCATATTATTTTGATACTAGATCGTGTGGGCTCACTCACGGAAATATTGAGCGTGTGCAGTTACCGTTCACAGCAAACTGGAGCGTGTGCAGTAACTGCACACGCTCCAGTTTGCTGTAAACGGTAACTGGAGTGTGTACAGTTACTGTACACGCTCCAGATATTTTTCCTGAATTCTGTAATCACGTGACACGAAGGTTGCCAGATCACTAATTTCTAAAAAAAATCATTGCCAGATATTTTTTCTGAATTCTGTAATCAACCATAGTGTTCGGATATTTTTTGAGCGACTGTAGGTGGTCATATTATTTTGATACTAGATCGTGTGGGCTCACTTACGGAAATATTGAGCGTGTGCAGTTACCGTTCACAGCAAACTGGAGCGTGTGCAGTAACTGCACACGCTCCAGTTTGCTGTGAACGGTAACTGGAGCGTGTACAGTTGCTGTACACGCTCCAGATATTTTTCCTGAATTCTGTAATCACGTGACACGAAGATTGCCAGATCACTAATTTCTAAAAAAAAATCGTTGCCAGATATTTTTTCTGAATTCTGTAATCGACCATAGTGTTCGGATACTTTTTTTGAGCGACTGTACATTTTCTCACCGAGGGCAGAGAGCAGAATAGTGTAGAATATCTCTCGAACCGTCTCAGTGTGACGGGTCGTATTAAGGAGATTAAAGCTTTAACATCACTCTTTTTTCAGTTTCATCTGTTAGACGGGTCAAAAAACTGAGTCCCTAAATTCACGAATCAAGCCATGCGCCACTCATCAAGGAATCTTCTCTTCACGAAGATCATTTCCATTGTCTTTAAAATGCTCGGGAACCACTGCCAACAAACGCGAACAAGTGCACCAGACTGCAGATATCAGTCAAGTGCAAGTCTCGGTCGAATCATGACAGTGCCACGTGATCCGTGCGTGGAGCATGCGCCAGCGAGCTGCTCCCGCTGGGTTAACGAGAAGAGAGAGCGCTGGGACGAGGCGGTAATGATGCTGCCACGAGCTGGGACAGTGGGCGGTCTTGTTCCTCACGTTCTCGCTCTGATGGGATCTCTCCTTCCTCCTCCGCGGAGCACAGTGGTGATGCGGATAGGAAATGAGAGGGAAGGATGCCAGTTGCATGATCTCTAAAGGTCTTTCAAACGAAAAATGGTTTAAATCATATACTGATCTGTTCAAATTTGCCACATTTTGCTACTAATATATAATATCACCTATTCTAAAGCGACTTTGGCTGTTTCAGGAGGGAGTCTCTGACAATATACTGTACCTCTTCATCCGATTTCAACTTCCTTCTTTTCATAGCGTTTTTCTGAGGTCCAGAAATATGAAAATGAAGTAGGTACAGTCGCTCAAAAAAGTATCCGAACGTTATGGTTGATTACAGAATTCAGAAAAAAATATCTGGCAACTATTGTTTTAGAAATGAGTGATCTCGCAACCTTCGTGTCACGTGACACAAAGGTTGCCAGATCACTCATTTCTAAAAAAAATCGTTGCCAGATATTTTTCTTGAATTCTGTAATCAACCATAGTGTTCGAATATTTTTTAATATATATAATGCGTATGAATATATAATGCAATGAATATGGAGCGTGTGCAGTTACCGTTCACAGCAAACTGGAGCGGTTGCGGTTAATGTTCACAGCACATTGGATCGTGTGAGCTCACAAAGACCTGGATCGTGTGAGCTCACAAAGACCTGGATCGTGTGAGCTCACAAAGACCTGGATCGTGTGGGCTCACTCACGGAAATATTGAGCGTGTGCGGTTATCGTTCACAGCAAACTGGAGCGGTTGCGGTTAATGTTCACAGCACATTGGATCGTGTGGGCTCACTCACGGAAATATTGAGCGTGTGCAGTTACCGTTACCAACAAACTGGAGCGTGTGCAGTAACTGCACATGTTCCAGTTTGCTGTGAACGATAACTGGAGCGTGTACAGTTGCTGTACACGCTCCAGATAATTTTCCTCAATTCTGTAATCACGTGACACGAAGGTTGCCAGATCACTAATTTCAGACTTTTTTGAGCGACTGTAACACGACTCCAGGAAGGACGTTCCAAGCATTCCCAACTATACCCGTTCAGCATTGTTATTGTTATTTGGGCAAGTGTGGGAGCAGACGCCATTACGCAAAGAAAAGAAAAAACCTTTTACTCAAAAATCTCATGCGCTTCTGCTTAATTGTCTGCCTTCAAATGGCCATAGTTTCGCAATATCGTTACAAGTTGATGGTATCACCACAGTCCACAATCGAGCAACAGTTGACACTGACAGTTCGAAGTTCGTCGTAAGTTCATATATTGTGCAGCTTTAGATTCTTCCTTATATCTGGAGGGGCGGGGGTGGCTCAGTCGGTAGCGCGCCAGGCTCGTAATCTGTAGTTCCCAGGTTCGAGTGCCAGCTGGGTCAGTGTTGAGATTTATCTCCGCAAAATTCCCCGCCCTGCCCACGGTCAGAAGGGGACACCGATGGGCTAGGAAATGCCGCCGTCCGTCGGATGGGGCGTTAAGCCGTGGTTCCGTGTGCGTAAGAGCCATAACCTGTGCACGTTAAAGAACACGCTGGATGGCCTTGACGGGAGGCTACCATCTGTCTCCCAGCAGCTGTTCCAGTGGGTCCCCTTCCCGAACCTTCTCTGAGCCTTCGGGGTCCATGTGACCTGGCCATTTAGCCCATGGTGTGAAAAAAAGTGCCGCTCAGAGGTAAAACAACCCAAATCCTTATATCTGGAACACATAAACACACATCTGTTTCGTCAAGGCCATCATGCGTGTTTTGCAACATGTAGAAGTATGGCTTTCTTTCATAATGAACCATCATGGATAACATTCATGGATAAGGATCCCCCCCCCCTCCAGTGTTTAGTCCTGTTTTTGTCCTTAAACACTGGAGGGTGGAGGGGGGTTACCCCCCTCCACCCTCCAGTGTTTAAGAGCGAACCCAAACGGTGTTAACCTATAAACATAACCATTCTCAAAATGTTTCAGTTTCATTACAAGATTGTATTTAATATTTCAAAGGAACTTGTACGCCCGGTTGATGAGTTCTTATATCTCTGAGCGTCGCTGCCATTCACACAATGGACTAAGTAGACAGGTCACAAGGCCCCCAAGGGTTCAGCGATGTATAGGGATAGAAAATTGATCTGGATACCTTAGGAGACAGATGGAAACTTATAGTCTAAGGTCACACAGATGATTTTTTGACGGTGCGCGCGGAACAAACTTCTTAAGACACTTTTATGTTATATTAATGAAAATTTAATTATCATTTATTTATGTTTTTGTATTTTAATAATATCCACAGAAAAGATAATTAGCTGCGCACGTTTTCATTTACTTTTTTTTTAGTATTTGCTTATTGATTATATATTTAATCTTTTCAAAAAATCAAATCCTCCCCGAAACATAGCTTCAAAATACCGCTAGAAACCAGGGCCCCTCTTTTTTTTTGAGAATGCTAGTAAAGGTAATGGGGACAAAAAATTATTAAATTTACATATTTTACATATATTTTTCAAAAAATTTTCAACCATTTCTAAAACGGAGAGGAAACGTTATACTCCAATGTAAATCCAGTCCACATATTTTTCCCAATGTAGTGTTTTGATTTTCTTCCGCAAATCATTTTTCAGCGATTAGTGTACATGAAGAACATGGCAATCGTCAGGCATCTTATAAGAATATCAGATTTTCTCACATTCCCTAGGAAGCCAAAAAATCTGTTCTCCGCGAATCCAACAAAGAAATCATCTCTGTTTCATTATTTCGTTACGAAAAATCGAGAAAAAAAACGCATTATTTAATCTTTCGACAAGAAGGGCATGCAGAGAGATGACGACAAAACAACAATGTTATCGACACTCCCCCGATATCTCTGTTGAATCAGTTGCTGAGCGACGCATCAGCCAATGCTGCTCCTCTATTTATACACCATTAACAATGGAGGCAATGTTCGCCTTAGGGTTGATTCCGTTCCACCATCAGCCGTTGGGACAAGATAAACGCATTATGCTGGTTCGGATATAGGAAAAATGGAAAGAAAAGAAATTGAATTTAAGTCGTTTTTTTTCTCTCTCTCTTTCTCTCTTTTATCTTCTGTTCGTTCTATCTGCTGTCGTGCACGTGTATCGTAACGAAGGTTATTATTGTTGTATCGTCGCAGAGAGCTTTTCTGCCTTTGGCGGTGAATTCATCTGCAGAAAGAGAAATGACGGTGTATAGGGAAACAGGGGGATGAGGAGGAGGAATTACAAGAACGAGAAAGGTTAAAAGAAGATAGGGATCGTGGGTAATGGAACGTTAGGAAAATAATAAAGTTTTTTTTTTAAAGAAAAAATCCATTTCAGTTATTATTGTCTTTGGGAAATTTCAAATGGTGGAAGGGGGGGGGGGGTGGAGTTGAGAGAGGAATAATAATCGGATGAAGATGAAAAGCTAAGAAGCCGGGATGCACAGAGGATGGTGATCTTCTGTTCAAATGGATGGATGCTCCATTAAGTGCGATGCCCATATTCATTTATTGAAAGGAATTGCTTATTTCCTACTTTAAGGAAAGGGAATTGGGTGAAATGATTTATTTTTGGGTATGGGAGATTAAGATTAATCCTTTTGGAGCTGAATGGCAAGCGAATGCAATCAGTGAGATGACGATTCGGATTGGAAGAAGAGAGAGCGAAACAGAAAGTGAAAGGTGTTCTTTTCGAGAAGATTCGGTTTGGGAATAGAAATGTTGAAAGTGTGGCATTGTCCTTTCGCAGAAGCTTTTCCTTTTAACTGGCATTCGGAAATAAAGATCACAAATCAAATATGCTCATAGAAAGAAAAGCAAAGCAATTAACAGACAGTCAAGCGTTATGTCAATGGAAAATCTCATTATAAATTTAAAAAAAATCGCCTCAAGCAGCTGCTTGCCACAGAGTTCTGACATATTTATTATTAATTTTAAACATCAGTTTAATACGCCATAGTAGAAGGTCTGTAAGAATGACGGATCTCGGCATAAAGGGAGCGGGGGTGACTCAGTCGGTAGCGCGCCAGGCTCGTAATCTGTAGTACCCAGGTTCGAGTCCCAGCTGGGTCAGCGTTGAGATTTATCTCCGCAAAATTCCCCGCCCTGCCCACGGTTAGTAGGGGACACCGATGGGCTTGGAAAGGCCGCCGTCCGTCGGATCGGACGTTAAGCCGTGGCCCGTGTGCGGGAGAGCCATACCCTGTGCACGTTAAAGAACACGCTGGATGGCCTTGACGGGAGACTACCATCTGTCTCCCAACATCTGTTCCAGTGGGTCCCCTCCCCCAACCTTCTCTGAGCCTATGGGGTCCATGTGACCTGGCCATTTAGCCCATGGTGTGCAAAAACTTGCCGCTTAGAGGTAAAACAACCCAACCCAAGCCCCCCCATGGGCTTGGAAAGATCGCTGTCCTTCGGATGGGACCTTAAACTGTTGTCCCTTGTGTATGGGAGCTGTACCCTCTGCACGTTTAAGAACGCAATCGATAACACTTGACGGGAGGTTTCCGTAGGTCTCATAATAGATGCCGAATAGATCACCTTAGCTTTCTCTGAGCCCTTGGGGTCTTTGTGACCTGGACCTTTAGTCCATTGTGTGAAGAAAAAGTGCGGTCAGTGGTAAAACAACTCAAGAAATAATTTTTAAGCCAAACTATCCGCTAAATTCAGCGATTGTTTTTATATAATAAAGCAAATGCAAAAGCTCACCACGACATTTGGCAGAAACAATAGTGGGTTGGGTTGTTTTACCTCTGAGCGGCACTTTTTTGCACACCATGGGCTAAATGGCCAGGTCACATGGACCCCGAAGGCTCAGAGAAGGTTGGGGACCCACTGGAACAGCTGTTGATGGTAGCCTCCCGTCAAGGCCATCCAGCGTGTTCTTTAACGTGCACAGGGTATGGCTCTCCCGCACATGGGCCCCCGGCTTAACGTCCCACCCGACGGACGGCGGTCTTTCCAAGCCCATCGGTGTCCCCTACTGACCGTGGGCAGGGAATATTGCGGTAATAAATCTCAACGTTGACCCAGTTGGAACTCGAACCTGGGAACTACAGATTACGAGCCTGGCGCGCTACCGACTGAGCCACCCCCGCCCCGAAACAATAGTAAGTGTTACAAATTAATCAACACCATAACGAGGTCAACAACGAATTTCTGCATTCCTTCGCCAACTACAGATATAAAACAGTTGATAAATGGTCTGCAGCTGGAGCATGATTTCGTTGTTAAAAACGTCATGATTTATTAGAAGCGTTCAAGCGGGGGGGGGGGAAGAACAGAGAATTCACTAACAACACGTGACTTCAGTGCCACTTCCAACAATCGAGTCATTTATACAGGCGAAGAATTGCGTTCATTTTTGCCACGTCCTCGTAACAGAGGTACTAATCTTAACAACAAATCGCCCGCTTTGAAAATGCCCATAAAGATTGTTTTTCTGTTTTCTTTAATGCCTCGCTGCGGAACAGGAGTTGCGAGAAGTGGTTTCCCTTTTAACGGCTTCGGCGACGCACCTTTAATAACAGTCGCTGGTTGTTTCGCAAACCGACCGACTATAAAACAAATTGGTAGCAGTAATGGACGACAGAGAGTTCTCGCTTTGACATCTGGCAACGATTAATTTTTCCCTTGATTGTAGAGTCCCTCTAGCGGCAGTTGTTAACAACTTATTTGTTACATCCGTCGGAGAAAGTTAAACTGAATCAGATTTTGGTACAAAAATATGAATTTTTGAAATGGAATGGAATTTTTAAAAAACAGAATTAGGAACAAAAAAAGGAAAATTTTACTTTGTGATAAACGAAAAAAAAAATAACAACAACAAACAAAACAAAACTAGCATCCATATAATATTTATTAAAAGAAAATTATTTTGATAATTAGTGTCGATGTAGCTTATTCGTCATACACTTCACAAAAATAGATTTTCTGTAAATACACAAACTGATTCTATATAATATATCAATGATTTAATTAAGCTTTTTTTACATTATTATTCAGCTAGCGTATAGAAATAAAACACAACAGGAGATAGTTTATGTCAGCGGTTTTCGACATAATCAACCTCAGATACGTGGCAGTAGGAGACACCGATGGGCTTGGAAAGGCCGCCGTCCGTCGGATGGGATGTTAAGCCGTGGCCCCGTGTGCGGGAGAGCCATACCCTGTGCACGTTAAAGAACACGCTGGATGGCCTTGACGGGAGGCTACCATCTGTCTCCCAACAGCTGTTCCAGTGGGTCCCCTCCCCCAACCTTCTCTGAGCCTTCGGGGTCCATGTGACCTGGCCATTTAGCCCATGGTGTGCAAAAAACTGCCGCTCAGAGGTAAAACAACCCAACCCAACTCTTCTGCTGTGGTTCTATCATCCTCACAGACCTTCTACTTTGGCGTATAAACTGACAGGCTCTTGTGAGACCTCTGTGGCAAGTAACTGCTTAAAGGGAGGCATTTTTTTTTCTAAATTAACATTACTATTTCCTACTTATTTTAATGCAAATTTTAACCTTTTAAATAATTTTCATTCATAGGTTTCGAACAGTAATTTCATGGCTTTTTTTAACGGCTAATAGAATTTAATATTTTTAAATTAACCTTTATCGAAGCAGGCCCATAACCAACTGAAAGAAACAGGGTGGCTTTGCTGCTTGTAGGTATGACTGACTAAAGGATTGTTTTAAAATAAGATGTGGACTTGTGTGCTTATGACAAAATTCGTAATTTTTTGTGCCGCCATTAACGTAAATGAATCCTTATAAACAATGTCCCCTCAAGCAGCTGCTTGCCACAGAGGTCTGACAGGAGTCTGTCAGTTTATACGCCATAGTAGAAGGTCTGTTAGGATGCTAGCACGTCAGCAGATGGAGCGGGGGTGGCTCAGTCGGTAGCGCGCCAGGCTCGTAATCTGTAGTTCCCAGGTTCGAGTCCCAGCTGGGTCAGCGTTGAGATTTATCTCCGCAAAATTCCCCGCCCTGGCCACGGTCAGTAGGGGACACCGATGGGCTTGGAAAGGCCGCCGTCCGTCGGATGGGACGTTAAGCCGTGACCCCGTGTGCGGGAGAGCCATACCCTGTGCACGTTGAATAACACGCTGGATGGCCTTGACGGGATGCTACCATCTGTCTCCCAACAGCTGTTCCAGTGGGTCCCCTCCCCCAACCTTCTCTGAGCCTTCGGGGTCCATGTGACCTGGCCATTTAGCCCATGGTGTGCAAAAAAGTGCCGCTCAGAGGTAAAACAACCCAACCCTCAGCAGAAGAGCAATACAAACATCCATGTCTTACCCGAGGTTCGAACCCAGGTTCCTTTAATCGGAATTATTTAAAAAGTTAAAATTTGCATTAAAATAAGTACGAAATAGTAATGTTATTTTAGAAAAAAATAATAAATAAATGACCCCCTTTAAGCAGTTACTTGCCACAGAGGTCTGACAGGAGCCTGTCAATTTATATGCTCTAGTAGAAAGTCTATGAGGATGGCGAGACCTCAGCAGAAAGAGAACACAAACATCCATACCTTACCCGGGGCTCGAACCCAGGTCCCTTTGATCAGTAGCCAAGCGCGATAAAAATGTAGAAGAACGTTGCAAAAATGTAAATATTGAAGAAAATTTGTGCAAAATGAACTTAAAAAAAAAAAACTTTATAAACCTGAAGTAAAACGGAAAATATTTTCTTGAAATAATTACGACTTAAAAATTCTGAGCATAATATTAACTGCCTCAAGAGCTATTTTGTCCTTGAGGGAAGTTGTAAAGACTGATTGGGGGGGGGGGGAAGCATTGTGGATTGTTTTACCTCTGACTGGCACCTTTGTGTAGTCCGTGTCTTACGCGGGGGGGGGGGGGGGGGGGGGCTCAATCGATAGCGGACCAGGCTCATAATTTGCAGTTTATAGGTTCGAATCCCTCCTGGGCCAGCGTTTAGATTTTTCTGCTCAAAACTCGCCGCCCTGCCCACGGTCAGTAGGGCACACCGATATGTTTGAAAAAGCTGCCGTCTGTGGATGGCACGTTGAGTCGTGGCCCGTGTGTGAGATAAGCCATAATCTGTGCACGTTAAAGATGACCTTGACGGGAGGCTACCATCTGTCTCCCAACAGCTGTCTAGTTTGACCTCTCTCCGAACCACCTCTGACCCCTCGGGATCCTTATGATCTAGCCATTTAGCCCATTGTGTGCAAAAATGGTGCCTCTCAGAGGGTTGGGTTGGGTTGTTTTACCTCTGAGCGGCACTTTTTTGCACACCATGGGCTAAATGGCCAGGTCACATGGACCCCGAAGGCTCAGAGAACGTTGGGGGAGGAGACCCACTGGAACAGTTGTTGGGAGACAGATGGTAGCCTCCCGTCAAGGCCATGCAGCGAGTTCTTTAACGTGCACAGGGTATGGCTCTCCCGCACACGGCGCCACGGCTTAACGTCCTATCCGACGGACGGCGGCCTTTCCAAGCCCATCGGTGTCCCCTACTGAAATTGAGCAGAAAAATCTAAACGGGAATTTTTGCGGAGATAAATCTCAACGCTGGTGGACCCGGCTGGGACTCGAACCTGGACTAACTACAGATTACGACTACTAACTACAGATTACGAGCCTGGCACGCTACCTACTGAGCCACCCCCCGCCCTACAGATACCTGAAAATCTTTATAGAAGAGATTAAAAATCCATCAAAAGAAAACCTACACCTCTCCTTATTTTACAATCCCGCATCTTAATACAGAATGGCTGCTCCTTCATCTATTCTCATTTCATTCGGAATTCGTTCGAAGATACTCTCGCCTTCTCCCCGTGAGGGCTATAAAGAGCAACGACCATTGCATGAACTCTAAGCCATCTTCTGATCCAGTTTTATGTGCAATGATAAGAACATCTCGACTCTACAAGGCATTCCCTGCGTCACATTATTTCGTCACTCCCCTTGAGACATTCGGATGACAAGGGTATCCCCTTTCTTTCCTCCCCCCCCCCACCTCCATACCACTGCCATCGGTCGTTAATGTGTCCGTAACTCCGAAGAACTCACCTTACCCGTCACTGACCATCGCCTCTGGGATTACTCCGAAATCGTTGCCTTGGTATCTGAATGGTTGCTCGTATTGAAGTAAGAAGCGATAGAGCTGTAGAGACCGTCTAATCTCTGAACACATCAACGGCAAAAAAGGACCGCTTAGGCTTAATGGCTATTGACAGTGGAGCTCTTAGAGGTTCTGTGCGATTCCAGGGCATCTGCTAGTTGATGCTGTGTTATGTGCAGAAATGATGGTAAAGTGATGACTTTGATGTCGGGAGCATTAGCTGCACCTAACTGAAGATGTCCTTGGACAACGATCAGGCTCAAAGAGGGAACTTTATTATTTTGGCTCCTTCTTGGGCCTAACATGGATAATAAACGCAGAGTGATGTTTAGAAGAAAAAAAACTGTTACTCTAATATATATATTTTGCAATAAATAATAAAAAAAACTAGCTCGTTTCAAACCAAAAAGAGTTGGGTTGTTTTACCTCTGAGCGGCACTTTTTTGCACACCATGGGCTAAATGGCAAGGTCCCATGGACCCCGAAGGCTCAGAGAAGGTTGGGGGAGGGGACCCACTGGAACAGTTATTGGGAGACAGATGGTAGTCTCCCGTCAAGGCCATCCAGCGTGTTCTTTAACGTTGGGTTGTTTTACCTCTGAGCGGCACTTTTTTGCACACCATGGGCTAAATGCCAGGTCACATGGATCCCGAAGGCTCAGAGAAGGTTGGGGGAGGGGATCCACTGGAACAGCTGTTGGGAGACAGATGGTAGCCTCCCGTCAAGGCCATTCAGCGTGTTCTTTAACGTTGGGTTGTTTTACCTCTGAGCGGCACTTTTTTGCACACCATGGGCTAAATGGCCAGGTCCCATGGACCCCGAAGGCTCAGAGAAGGTTGGGGGAGGGGACCCACTGGAACAGTTATTGGGAGACAGATGGTAGCCTCCCGTCAAGGCCATCCAGCGTGTTCTTTAACGTACACAGGGTATGGCTCTCCCGCACACGGGGCCACGGCTTAACGCCCCATCCGACGAGACGGCGGCCTTTCCAAGCCCATCGGTGTCCCCTACTGACCGTGGGCAGGGCGGGGAATTTTGCGGAGATAAATCTCAACGCTGACCCAGCTGGGACTCGAACCTGGGAACTACAGATTACGAGCCTGGCGCGCTACCGACTGAGCCACCCCCGCCCCAACCAAAAAGAGAATCACTAGCAATGCTTTCATTTTTTCGTCTCTAGACAATCAATTTTTTTGCTTTTAGAGATAAATTAAAAATTCTTTTCCTGTTAGATAGGCATCGACGAAGTATTACAATATTTTCCTCATTTCTCAAAAGCTTTAAAAGCGCCCTCTAACTGTGGTAAATGTTGGAAAATGCGAAAACTAAACGAATATTGCAAAAGATTATTTATGGGTGTACAGTCCGCTCATAAAAGTATCCGAACACTACGGTTGATTACAGAATTCAGAAAAAATATCTGGCAACGATTTTTTTAGAAATTAGTGATCTGGCAACCTTCGTGTCACGTGACACAAAGGTTGCCAGATCACTAATTTCTAAAAAAAATCGTTGCCAGATATTTTTTCTGAATTCTGTAATCAACCGTAGCGTTCGGATACTTTTTTGAGCGACTGTAGGTGGTCATATTATTTTGATACTAGATCGTGTGGGCTCACTCACGGAAATATTGAGCGTGTGCAGTTACCGTTCACAGCAAACTGGAGCGTGTGCAGTAACTGCACACGCTGCAGTTTGCTGTGAACGGTAACTGGAGCGTGTACAGTTGCTGTACACGCTCCAGATATTTTTCCTGAATTCTGTAATCAACCATAGTGTTCGGATACTTTTTTGAGTGACTGTACCTGCATATGCAGAAGCAGGGCCGCCGAGAGAATTTATGGGCCCCTATGTAATATTATGCTCGGGGCCCCCCCTTGAAAACTTTTTATCTTTACAAATCATTAATAGCAATTATTCTGGACACAATGATGACATACAGAGGAAAAAAAGCCTGTTGCGCAGTCAGGCATGCAAAAACATAGGCCTACACAGTTTGTGTCACATAAAACTTTTTAGCATTTATTTTAGGGAACATATTTTGCAAAGCTCACAGCAAAGATTTAAGATATTTGAGTAAGTTTAATATAGGCTACATAACATGTCATGGAGAAAAACTATGCAATTCAGCGAGTCTTCATTTTTAATTGTCAGCACTGAAAAATAGGCAACAGTATTTGTTAAACTTCACATTAGCATAATAGCAGATTCAACACTAAATATAATATAACCCATTATTCCCAAAAAGTTGCAACTTCTAACTTATACAGTAGATCAATGTCAACAAACAACTCTCCTTGACTTCGTTGATGCAAAATCGTCAATTATGCCATCATAATTTAAAGACCTAGCAAGATCGCTCTCCAGACTAAGCAAACCAAGGTTACTCAGTCTTTCTTGACACATTGTTGATCTGAATACATTTTTTATTTCCTTCATTTTGCTGAAGGATCTTTCAGCATCAGCAACTGTCACAGGAATTGTACAGAATATTCTAATGGCTATACAAATATTTGGAAATAAACTGTCCAGTTTCAATTCTCTCAGACGGTTTAAGAGCTCCAGTGGTTTCAATGGGCCTGTCCCTAAATTAGAAGAATGAATTGATTTTAGATATTTCAACTCATCACTGATCTCTCTATTAATGTCTTCATAATACTGTTCATGCAAAGAAACACCCATATTTTCAATGTCACGTTCTTCAATGTCTGGATATAGCCATAAGCACTTAAATCTATCATTTAACTTTTCCGCCAAAGTGAAACAATTAGTAAGTCCACAAACAACAGAATCAATTACCTATAAAACACATTTACTCTGAACTCCCATTCTTCATTAGGTTCCCCCTCATTCCCTCGAAACTCTGGAACATCTTCATTTATTTCGCACAAGAAAGTTTTCCTTCTTTTCACTCTCGTCTTCGAAGTTCTGTCTCTGCAGGAAGATCACTTGCTAATGAGGTGGCTACTACTTTTGCTTCATTTAATAAGTTCTCCTATTCCTCACGGAGTTGTTTCAGTTCCTGGATCAGATCGCGAATATTATCAATCTCTACATCAAGATTTGCATCACGAGCTTGTAGAACCTTGTTGCGAATGTCAATTGCCGAGAGAATTTTGAACCAGATTGTTTGCCATCAAAGTGCACTTAAATGATTCAAGGTATCGTTTTATTCCCATCAATTCCGTTTTACACTCAGCTGAGAGATTAAAATTTTTGCATTGATTTAATGCATGTTTGATGAGTGATAGGTGTTTGGAAAATGGTTTAACACTGTCAACACGAGTAGACCATCTTGTTTTTGATAGGCTATGCAAGGAACAACCTGTTGTATTCTCTAGTATCTCCCATCTCTGAGGGCTCTTTAAAAAGAAGTTATACACTTTTTGAACCATACCAAAAAACGTAATAGCATCTTCACAACATTCAGCAGCGTTCACACCACACAAATTTAGACTATGTGCACTACAGTTAGAAAATATGGCAAATGGATTTAGCGCACTTATAATGGCTTGCGCGCCATTGTATGCACCAGCCATATTCGCTCCATTGTCATATCCCTGCCCCCTGCAATCTTTTAAAGGGATCTTATGCTTCTCTAACTCTTCAATGAGTACATTTGCAATTTCTTGTCCAGTTTTCTTATTGCACTTTACAAAACTTATGAACCTCTCCATTATTTTAAATGAAGAATCACGGTCTAGAACGTATCTTAAAATTAATGTCATTTGCTCATTATGAGATATATCTGGAGTAGCATCAGCTAGTATTGAAAAATACTTTGATTTTTCTCTTTCTAAGAGTACAGCTTGAAGAACCTTGTTGCTGCAAGCCTTAATGAACTCGTTTTGAGAATCCGCTGAAAGGTAGTGAGCTTGAAGTCTCTTCCCTTCTTGTTGTGACTCTTGAACTTTAGTCACATGTTCTCTCAACAGCGGATCATATTGAGCGAGCAACTCAATAATCCCGAGGAAGTTACCATTATCCGATGACCCTATTTTGCTGGAAGAACCTCTAAATGCGAGACCCCTCTCACCAAGAAATAATGTAACAGACAGAATCCTGTGAAATAAATCCCTCCAATATTTCACTTTAGAGGCAATTTCAGAGTTCATTTGAGAATAAATATCAGTTCCATGATGAAGTCTTCTTTCCAATCCTCTCCATTCAATATAGCATTTTTTGTGATTAGCACTCATTTCATGAACTGGCAATTTGTTATATAGTTTACGCCAAGAAAAAACCTTTTTCCAGCCTTCATCACTAACTAAAACGGATTTGTGGGATTCAAGGTTGCGACCAAATAATGCAAGGAAAACAGTATAACGACTGATTTGTGTCACTCCACACTAACCAGTCTCTAGGAACACATTCTCCATTCTTGAGTTTTGAAAATAAAACTGTTTTCGGAAAGGCTCTTGTTCCGTCACTTGGAAGGTTATTAGGCATAGAAGGGGGACCTTTTCGAACTATACCTTCAATTACACTTACACTTGGGCTGCCACTTTTTAATTTTCCAAGATCACACGATACTTGCCATGACTCCGAGTTCGGAACTGGAGCGGGTAAGTTCGCTTCACTTTCATAGTTTATAGAACGCGCATCATTTTTCGTTTCAATACTGCTGTCGTCATAATTAAAAAAAAAAACTACAGAACCATCATCATTCCCCTCTGAACTTGAAATTTCTTTATTTTTGAGAGCGGGAACAGACGAGCTTGAGATTGGGATTAGTTCATTTTTTGCACCTTCACTGTCCACATTCACTTTTACACCGTTTTCAAACAAAGTTCTACTCCCTTTCTTAATAACTTCCAATTTTTTATTTCTCTCCTTGCGCTTCTCAGCTCCTGACTTATGCTTATACTTGTCCATTGTTCAGTTAGACTATAGCACCAATGAACATATTGTTGCGGATTACAAAAATGGATAGCCACTGAGCGTGAGTATTAAAAGCTATATTTCAAAACCAAATTCAATACAAGGTAAATTGTTACAAAGGAAATATGGATGAAGTAACTTATTAACAAATCAACTATTAACATGCACAAGTCATCAATCTTCCTGCGTAGAGCACACAACATCAGCTCTGTGTATTTTACTAAATACTACCTTTTACTTGATTTACCAGGTCACCCGAAGGTCTTCACTCGTAAACCAATTCTCGTCCTGTGCTAATAACTTTTCACACACTAGCCGAACAAAAAGACAGTCCGTGTAGACATTCGAAGTTAGCCATAAAAGATCCCACTTTTATCCTTCCGCGTATACACAACACATCAAGTTACTTCTTGATACTTAACGCGCACTGTCTCAGAACAGCCCACCGGCCATTTTCGAACTCCTCGACCGTTACAACACACAACGACCGTTACAATACAAAACGACCGTTAACGCTCCACTCTTCTTCTCCAAATTCTCCCAACGTTCTTATTCGTTGGCTGAAACTTTTTGCTTTCGGTTGCCAGATTCCTTCTGTCGTAACACTGCCCCCTTCCTAGGTCTTGTTCGTCCCGAACAATTCTGGATTCCAAAGTTTCTTCAGTTCTTCGATGAAACGGGGCTAAACGATCCACGTGAACCACCTTGCACTTTGTAGCTGGACGTCGACGAATGCGGTATTCCACGTCTGTGTCAAAATGAAAGCGAATCTCATTATGACTTAGATTTCTTTTCTGACTGAAGCCTCGTCCACAAATATAATACGTGTAAGGCCTATAGCCCTTGTGAACACGTTTATGTCTCCGCAGGGAGAAGAATCGACTAAGAGTTTTCGTGCAAAACCTGTAAAAAGTTTTCTTCTTTGTCGAAAGTTTTCTTCTTTGGATTTTTACTTCTATCAACAGTAACAAGGAATGAAAGTCATTAGTGACATAAAATCTAGGGAGGAGTTTCATCCTCCAGTCTGACCCTTTTGTCAGTTGACTTTCACTTAATTCAGAACTGTCGTGATGAACCTTCAGCCATATTTCATCTGATTCAATTTGATCCCCAAGGTGCTTCACAATTATATCAGCTCCATAATTCTTTTTAGCGCTTCGGTCCATCTCCTCCTTCCATACTCTTGCTAGGACTGCAGCTTCTAATCCGACAACCTTACCTGTTTCTCCTGTATAAGTGAAATCAGTGATGTGTCGGGCTGCTAGCAATATTTTTTCTGTTTTACCTTCACATAGCCAGCTTGCAACATCTTCAGATACTCCTTGTTCTATTAACATGTTACGAAACTTGTTCAAAGCATTGCCGTTATGCAGAACCTTGCGGACACGTGATGCTTCATCTACCCTATTATCCACAATGTTCACCAAACGCAGAAGTTCTCCTCCTAACTCTTCGACGAGCTCTTGCAGTTCCAAGGATCCGTCACCAAGGAAACACTGAACAGCTTCCATCACTTCCAGAGAGTTGTCAACAGAGTTTTCAAGAGGTGAATCCATGTTGCTGATAACAGCTGAACAACTCAAACTCTTCATTCCACGAGCTTGTGATGCTGCAACCATTTTCTTAACTAAATCAACAGCAACATCTTCTGTACTGATGGGATCAATAGCTCCTTTTCCGAATTCATCATCATAAACCAAAGCGCACACTCCTTCAGCCAGCTTTTTGGACACAATTGAGCATCTCATTAGAGGAACGCTATCTACGGTAGCCGTCAGATCCTTGCAGCGGTAAATCTCCTTATCTGTTGGCACCAGCTCCTCTGTCTGTCCTACGATGCAGCATCCGACGTCTTCCATCATCTGCTCGATTTTATCTTTAGTGCAGTCGACTGTGAAGCCAGGGATGGATTCCAATTTGTCCAGAGTATCTCCCGTCAATTGGAGAGCACGACCGGAGATCATAGGGACCTTGAGACCTAAAGCAGCAAGTGCAGGAGCCAAGACAAGACTCACTTTGTTGCCGACACCTCCTGTGCTGTTTTTATCTACCATCCGATGGCGCCACTCGGGTCTCCAGCAAAACACATGACCCGAGGAGGTCATAGTTGCTGTTTCTTCGGAATTCACTTTCTTGGAGCTCTCATTGTAATTAGCCAGGGAAACATCAGTCATGATTGCCAAATTGTTCATTCTGGAGATCAGCGACGAGTTTTGTAACATGATATTGTCCACTTTAGAGCTCTTGTAGTCGTGATAAAACTTTTCTATATCCTTATAATCTAAATGGTTATAATGTCCAAATCTGCACATTGACTGTTCAGAAAAGAAATTCAGCATGGTTTCGTTGAGATTGTCTGAGGGCTTTACTTCTCTCTGATCGTAACTCTGAGGCTTAGTTTCATCCAGAAAGTTAGTCTTTGAAGTACTGTCTCTGCCTGAAGCTCTTTTACTAGCATCACCTGTTATGCTTCTAAGCCATCCTTCGGAATTCCTCTTCCTTAAATCCCCACTTTCTATAAACGATTCGAGTGTGGCTATATGTTTCGGAAAAATCTCTCCGACTTCCCCAGTAACGTCGAATGGCACTTTGTATCTATGATGAATGGACGCCTCTTCTTTACTCGGACCACTCTGCGAAACGTAAACTCTGTTTCGTTCCCCCTCATTACCACTCGTTACTCTGCCTTTGCGATAATTGTCCATGACGCATTTTGCTGACGGCGAGGAATAGAATACCTTTCGTGTGGATCTCTCTTCAGATCGTGCCAGACTTGTATACCTAGGTATTTTGAAGTGCAAAGCGTACTGTATAGTCTCACAGCTCTCTGACCTGTGTGATTGTTCTTCACAGTTCCTAGACATGTCAGCAGCGACATAGACACTCTGCCATGCATCACCAGTAGTTGCGTGGTCAAAGGCATTATCTGCGCTATCCCTACGATTCTTGATTTCCAGTAGCAGATCCACATTTTTATATGCGTTGCCTTTCTCTTTTTCTTTTCCATGTTTACAATCAGTTTTTACAATTTCAATTTCGTGTTTATAATCTAACTTAACACTATCAAGATCATCTTTTTCACTGACAAATTCAACATTTAAACTATTGCATTGTCTATTGAGTTCGGTTTTATGATCCTTGAAGTGATCAATAATCTTACCAACTTGAGAAGCCACTTCAGCTCTCATCTCAGTATTTTGTGCGGCTATTTCGGCTTTCAAATCATCTTTTTGAGAAACTATCTCCGTTCTCAACTCATTATTTTGTGCGGCCATTTCGGCTTTCAAATCACCTATTTTATCGCTTTGGGCAGCTATATCACCTTTAATCTCAGTATTTTGTGCGGCCAGATCACCTCTTTTATTCCTCAGCTCATTATTTCGTGCGGCCATTTCGGCTTTCAAGTCACCTATTTTATCGCTTTGGGCGGCTATATCACCTTTAATCTCAGTTTTTTGTGCGGCAAGGTCACCTATTTTGTTAGCCATATCGGCTTTCAAGTCATTATTTTGACTTTTAATGTCATTCATCTGTGTAGCCATATCGGCTTTCATATCAGTCATCAGCGTAGTCATATCGGCTTTGAAGCTATTTATCAACTTTACTAATTCATCCATACTTCTAGTTAACGGCATTCAATTAATTAATCCCACTTCTGACACCAAATGTTGCGGATTACAAAAATGGATAGCCACTGAGCGTGAGTATTAAAAGCTATATTTCAAAACCAAATTCAATACAAGGTAAATTGTTACAAAGGAAATATGGATGAAGTAACTTATTAACAAATCAACTATTAACATGCACAAGTCATCAATCTTCCTGCGTAGAGCACACAACATCAGCTCTGTGTATTTTACTAAATACTACCTTTTACTTGATTTACCAGGTCACCCGAAGGTCTTCACTCGTAAACCAATTCTCGTCCTGTGCTAATAACTTTTCACACACTAGCCGAACAAAAAGACAGTCCGTGTAGACATTCGAAGTTAGCCATAAAAGTTCCCACTTTTATACTTCCGCGTATACACAACACATCAAGTTACTTCTTGATACTTAACGATAAAAGATCCCACTTTTATCCTTCCGCGTATACACAACACATCAAGTTACTTCTTGATACTTAACGCGCACTGTCTCAGAACAGCCCACCGGCCATTTTCGAACTCCTCGACCGTTACAACACACAACGACCGTTACAATACAAAACGACCGTTAACGCTCCACTCTTCTTCTCCAAATTCTCCCAACGTTCTTATTCGTTGGCTGAAACTTTTTGCTTTCGGTTGCCAGATTCCTTCTGTCGTAACAATATCATTTTACTAAACAAATGACAACGAAATGGTGAAACAAATGTGCCGACAAGAGACTTTTAAACTGTTATAATTTGTAACACTGACACACAGACCACAGACGATGTTACTGGAACTCGAAACATGAACAATGTAATATACCTGATCGCACGGGTTGGGTTTGGGAGAGTCCAACTGTTGCTACTGCTGCAGGGGTGGAGTGATTAACAAGGAAAATACAAGGAAATGCTGTAAGTTAACGCGGACAAAAGAAGACGTTAAGAAATGGTTCGTTCAACTACTATTAACGAGATAATATGTCATAATCCAACTAGTGTTTCTTTTTTAAAAGCATATTATAACAAATAATGTTCTTATGGAATTTTATAGGATCGATATGTAGCCTAACGAAGAATAATTTTTGTAAGAAAAAGTAAAGAGTCACTTAATCTCACGGGCCCTTATTGCTGACGGGCCCCTATGCATTAGTCCCCCTTGCCCCCCCCCCTGTCGGCTGCCCTGTGCAGGAGAACTTCTTCTGTACCTTAAAAAACACTCTGGATCGCCTTGAGGGACAAACTTTTATCTGTCGCCTAGCAACTATCCAGTGCTTTCATTTCCCAATCCAGCACTGAGTCTTTGTGTCTTTTGCAATTTAGCACATTGTATGCCTAAAAAAAAAAAGTTGTTAATATAATCCATCTAATTAAAATAATTATTTTTTTTCTGAATAAAAGATTTCTCTTTTCAAACTGCTAGTTTTATCCGCTTTAAACATCTCTTTTATTTCCACGCGGAACAAAAATGTAAAAACCAATCTTTTGCTTCTCTTTTCATATATAAAAAAAACACACTCGCTCTGTAAGCCCTCTCCTAATTAGGTCGCTGATCACCCCTGATGATTGGCCACCCTCTCTTAATCCTTTGTTAATGCTCTTCACTTGGCGAAATACGCCCTGCTGACAGCTGTGGCCTACTAGATTACTGGAGATCTGAAGAAAAGAAATTAAAGAAAAAAACGGGATCTTAGAAAATTAAAATTAGCTCATCTGACTGTCATTCTCCCCCCTCTCTTCCCCCCCCCCTTCATCTCTTCCTGAGGAGATATCATTAACAAACAGATTCATTACAAGTACAGCAGTGGTAATTACAAAGGAAGTTTCGTAGAAAATAATTAAGCATGGAAATTAGCTCAAGTGTTTATAGAATTTGTATCCTTTTTTAAAAAAATATTTTGAGTTGTTTATCACAAAGCAACGTTAAAATAATAAATGAAATTTATTTTCGATCGCAGGATAGAAAGGGATTATTTATCGTTTTGCCTTTCTGCTGAGATCTCGCCTTTCTCACAGACATTTTCTACGGTTCATCGTACTCACAGACCTCTGTGGCTGGGTTTCGTTAAGTTGCTTTATCTCTGAGCGGCACTTTTTCCGAACAATGGGCTAAATGGCTAGGTCACAAGGACTCCTCCCGTCAAGGCCATCCAATGCATTCTTTAACCTGAACGTGATAAAACTCTCTTTCAAACGGGTTTGCAATTAAACTTACCATTCGATGGAGAGCGATCTTTGCTAAGTTCATTGATTTCCTTCTGACCGATGGATTAGCGGGGACTCGAACCGGGATTGGATTGGGTTGTTTTACCTCTGAGCGGCACTTTTTTGCACACCATGGGCTAAATGGTCAGGTCACATGGACCCCGAAGGCTCAGAGAAGGTTGGAGGAGGGGACCCACTGGAACAGCTGTTGGGAGACAGATGGTAGCCTCCCGTCAAGGCCATTCAGCGTGTTCTTTAACGTTGGGTTGTTTTACCTCTGAGCGGCACTTTTTTGCACACCATGGGCTAAATGGCCAGGCCACATGGACCCCGAAGGCTCAGAGAAGATTGGGGGAGGGGACCCACTGGAACAGCTGTTGGGAGACAGATGGTAGCCTCCCGTCAAGGCCATCCAGCGAGTTCTTTAACGTTGGGTTGTTTTACCTCTGAGCGGCACTTTTTTGCACACCATGGGCTAAATGGCCAGGCCACATGGACCCCGAAGGCTCAGAGAAGATTGGGGGAGGGGACCCACTGGAACAGCTGTTGGGAGACAGATGGTAGCTCTCGTCAAGGCTATCCAGCGTGTTCTTTAACGTGCACAGGTTATGGCTCTCCCGCACACGGGGCCACGGCTTAACGTCCCATCCGACGGACGGCGGCCTTTCCAAGCCCATCGGTGTCCCCTACTGACCGTGGGTAGGGCGGGGAATTTTCCGGAGATAAATCTCAACGCTGACCCAGCTGGGACTCGAACCTGGGAACTACAGATTACGAGCCTGGCGCGCTACCGACTGAGCCACCCCCGCCCCTCGAACCGGGAACTTTCTGTGGCAAAGCAGCAGGAGTTTTGAAGCTATAAAAATTTGAAGTGATTCAGTATGAGTGAAATAAGAGTTAAAATTAAAAACAGTATTAATGGACACCCACTATTGGTTGACAAACATTCTTAACCTTTTGAGCTTGATGCCCGAGTATACTCGGGCTGCCGAAATTTTTTTTCAAAGCATCATGCCCGTGTATACTCGGGCTGTCGAAATTTTTTCAAATCGTCATACCCGTGTTTCGGATCTTCTGGAAAATTAACTGCTGAATTTTTTTAATGAACATTAAAAAAACTCGATCCATGTGCAATGATAAATTAAAAATAACAACATAACGCTCCAAGGGTTAAGGCCACAGAGAAATCTCTTTGAGAATTTAAGGCTATTATGATATTGGAATTTTATAGAGTACATAAACAAAATCATTTCCAACACAGTAGGAGGTTTCGCAACCAAACGTGGAGCGCGCCTTCATTCTGTTGTTGGCATAGTTTTAAAACGAAAGAATGTTTCTTAAATGCGACGAGTGAGGGAGCTACCGTTAAACACTGAAATATCCGTAAGTAACACTTCAAATATAAAAATAAATAAATACCCCCTCAAGCAGCTGCTTGCCACAGAGGTCTGACAGGAGCCTGTCAGTTTATATGCCATAGTAGAAGGTCTGAGAGGATGGCAGGACCTCAGCAGAAAAACAACACAAACAGCCATGCCTTATCCGGGGCTCGAACCCAGGTCCCTAAATTAGTAGCCAAGCGCGCTAACCACTCGGCCATAAACATTTAACAAATATATAAATAAATATAATAAATATCCCCTCAAGCAGCTGCTTGCCACAGAGGTCTGACAGGAGCCTGTCAGTTTATATGCCACAGTAGAAGGTCTGAGAGGATGGCAGGACCTCAGCAGAAAAACGACACGTACATCCATGCCTTACCTGGGCTCGAACCCAGGTCCCTTAGATCAGTAGCCAAGCGCGCTAACCACTCGGCCACGGGACGGCTCAAATATGTACTGCTCACAAAAATTAGGGGATATTTCAAAATGAATATGAAGCGATGAAATATCCCCTAATTTTTGTGAGCAGTATATTTGGATATTGAGATTTATTGAGATCAGATTGTGATCTTTATTTACTAGTGACATTTTTCTGAGATTCTAAGGTACGAAAATTTCAATATGGCATTCAATTGATGTAACAAATATATGTATTATCTCCTGTCCTATATGTTCAAATAAAAATAAATATGTATATATAATAGTAGCCATCCCTGGGCCGAGTTTTTAGCGCGCTTGGCTACTGATCAAAGAGACCTGGGTTCGAGCCCCGGGTAAGGCATGGATATATGTGTCGTTTTTCTGCTGAGGTCCTGCCATCCTCTCAGACCTTCTACTCTGGCATATAAACTGACAGGCTCCTGTCAGACCTCTGTGGCAAGCAGCTGCTTGATGGGGTATTTTTTTAATAGTACTAATTAGTATATCTATATATCTTATATACCTATTAAAGCCAGATGTCTGTACGGAACGCTCTACGGCATGATGACATAACTCTTGGCAGCTCTCCAAGAGGGCCGATTGCGCACTCTTTTGTTTTCTCTCTGCCGATTTTGGCTCATTGTTGAGGAGAGCTTATTTATCATATAGACTATTCGAACAGATTTTTTTAAAGATTAATTATCGCAATCCCTCAATAGTTGTCTGCCGCCTCCTAATTTCGCAAACGGGTGTCCACCTCATGTCGTATTAAATTTTTAAATCCCTGCCTAAAACCACCGAGCTCCGGGCACAGTGGCAGAGATCTTGGTCAGAACAGCTTACAAACAAGCTCTTTGAGATCAAACCTCTCGTCAAACCATGGCAGTCTTGTTACCGCAGGAATCGCAAGGAAGAAGTTGTACTTGCTCGGCTCCGCTTGGGTCATTCGTTTATTACTCATTCGTTTCTTTTACGGGCGGACGATGAACCCAAGTGCGAGTTTTGTGACACCATTTTAACAATCAAACACATTTTAATTGATTGCTGTTGTTTTACCTTTGAAAGACGTATGTTTTTTAACTCTCATGATTTTACGTCCGAGCCCCTTACACTCGGACATCTTTTATCCGACCATTGTACTTTTACCTCTCTCTTTCAATTTTTACGTTTTACTGGATATTTTAATCGCATATAGTTTTTACTCTTCAGCTTTTTAGGTATTCTATTGTTTTCTTTTGTATTTTTACACTTGTTCTTTGTTGTTTTACCTTTTTACAATTTTGCTAATTTCTTTTAAATGTGGTTGCGGGTTTACATGTCTTTTATCTTTTATATTGTCTTTTGTTTGGCGCATTATGGCCTAGTCGCCGATGCGCCATAAAACCCAAAACAACCAACCAACCAACCTGCCTAAAACAGAACCGAATTCAGAATCTCAAATTGCTATTTCTTTTTCTCGTTTTAAAAGCTGAACGATCGAAATTTTACCTTTGATGTTTTTTGACCATCCCTTAACTATCCAAATACTTTTTCGTCAAGTCCCAAATTTCTCCTTCTCGTTTCCCAGTCGCCATCGCGTGTTGCATTAAAATTTCACGTCCCTAAATGGAAAAAAGAGAACTCGATGTCGAGAAAAAGAACCACTGTCCACATCCCCAACCCCCAATTCCCTTTGGTTTGTGGGGCGGGGGTGACTCAGTCGGTAGCGCGCCAGGCTCGTAATCTGCAGTTCCCAGGTTCGAGTCCCAGCTGGGTCAGCGTTGAGATTTAGCTCCGCAAAATTCCCCGCTTTGCCCACGGTCAGTAGGGGACACCGATGGGTTTGGAAAGGCCGCCGTCCGTCGGATGGGACGTTAAGCCGTGGCCCCGTGTGCGGGAGAGCCATAACCTGTGCTCGTTAAAGAACACGCTGGATGGCCTTGACGGGAGGCTACCATCTGTCTCCCAACAGCTGTTCCAGTGGGTCCCCTCCCCCAACCTTCTCTGAGCCTTCGGGGTCCAGGTGACCTGGCCATTTAGCCCATGGTGTGCAAAAAAGTGCCGCTCAGAGGTAAAACAACCCAACCCAACTCGTTTCCCAGTCGCCATCGCGTGTTGCATTAAAATTTCACGTACCTAAATGAAAAAAAGAGAACTCGATGTCGAGAAAAAGAACCACTGCCCACCTCCCCAACCCCCAATTCCCTTTGGTTTGCCATTTCTGATATTCAGTTCCCACCGGTCGAATTTTCCCCGGGATTTTTGCTAGCTTATATAAGACAGGTTTAAAGTTGGATTTTTCGTACTGGCAGATGATCGACCTGATGATGCAGCAGACGATGATCTACGAGGAAGAAAGATCACCTAACGAGACGAACTTCAAATTTAAAAGGAATCATCTCTGCTCTCGACAAGCACGGCAAGTTATCGAGTCAAGTAACATCGGCCTCAGGAGTAATGGTGTCAGGGGTCGACGTTAACTCCCTCCTCTGGTGGAGAGAGTTGAGCTGAAGATGCGCGAGAGCTTGGCCGTTCTCTTGAATGGATGTCTCCCTTCTCTGCTGGAGAGAGTTGAGCTGAAGATGCGCGAGAGCTTGGCCGTTCTCTTGAATGGATGTCTCCCCCAGTTGCTGCAGGAGTTTTTCCCTCTCCTCAAGGACGACCAATTGCTGATGGCGTTAACAGGAAATGATGAGGGAAAAGATCACGCTCGGACTGCTTGCTGTTGAGGGGGAAACGTTCTGCTTTCGGCTTTAACGTTGCAGTTGGGTTGGTTCTTTTCCTATGTTGTTATTGGACATTGATGGTTCAAATGGTTTTTTTTTTGTGCTAGACAGTTGCACGCGATGGAAGTTTATTTTTGCTGCTCTTGGGAACGAGAAAGTTTCTCTCCTCTGGCGGGAAAGGATGGGCTGTAAAGATCGCAAATGGCGCTACGACGAAAGAAAGCATCTTCTGCGCGTCATTTTCATTCATACATTGAACGATAAAGATGTGGATTCGTGAGTAGAATGAGGAAGAATGGGATGCGGAAGAGGTGCACTCATGAGTAGCAGGATGCGTAACTAGCATTCATCACTATGTACAGTCGCTCAAAAAAGTATCCGAACACTATGGTTGATTACAGAATTCATAAAAAATATCTGGCAAGGATTTTTTTAGAAATTAGTGATCTGGCAACCTTCGTGTCACGTGATTACAGAATTCAGGAAAAATATCTGGAGCGTGTACAGCAACTGTACACGCTCCAGATTGTACACGCTCCAAACTGGAGCGTGTGCAGTTACTGCACACGCTCCAGTTTGCTGTGAACGGTAACTGCACACGCTCAATATTTCCGCGAGTGAGCCCACACGATCTAGTATCAAAATAATATGACCACCTACAGTCGCTCAAAAAAGTATTCGAACACTATGGTTGATTACAGAATTCATAAAAAATATCTGGCAAGGATTTTTTTAGAAATTAGTGATCTGGCAACCTTCGTGTCACGTGATCACAGAATTCAGGAAAAATATCTGGAGCGTGTACAGCAACTGTACACGCTCCAGTTACCGTTCACAGCAAACTGGAGCGTGTGCAGTTACTGTACACGCTCCAGTTTGCTGTGAACGGTAACTGCACACGCTCAATACTGCCGTGAGTGAGCTCACACGATCTAGTATCAAAATAATATGACCACCTACAGTCGCTCAAAAAAGTATCCGAACACTATGGTTGATTACAGAATTCAGAAAAATATCTGGCAACGATTTTTTTTAGAAATTAGTGATATGGCAACCTTCGTGTCACGTGACACGAAGGTTGCCAGATCACTAATTTCTAAAAAAAAATCGTTGCCAGATATTGTTTTCGGATACTTTTTTGAGTAGTATGCAAAAAACGTGAATTTTTGAGTAATATGAGCACTCAGGATTATGATAGGGAATATGTGTATTTCAAAATAAATTTTTTTTAATAAAATTGGAACCTGAAATTAAATTTTACTTTAACTTATCAAGAACGGAAATTTCATACCGCAACATTTCATTGTACAGGTATTATAATACTGACATAGACGTAACGTTTTCAACACTAAATATATAGTAGTATTACCTGCATACACATACAGGCAAAACAGCATTTTGTGCGAAGATGCTGAAGACATGCATTAGTGTGTAAGAAGTGGAAGACTTGGGTTGGGTTGTTTTACCTCTGAGCGGCACTTTTTTGCACACCGTGGGCTAAATGGCCAGGTCACAAGGACCCCGAATTCTCAGAGAAAATTGGGGTAGGGGACCCACTGGAACAGCTGTTGGGAGACAGATGGTAGCCTACCGTCAAAGCCATCCAGTGTCTTCTTTAACGTTGGGTTGTTTTACCTCTGAGCGGCACTTTTTTCCACACCATGGGCTAAATGTCCAGGTCACAAGGACCCCGAAGGCTCAGAGAAGGTTGGGGGAGGGGAACCACTTTTCTTCAGAATGGTGAGAATCCAAAAGAATCACAAAAGGAACTTTTGAAATTACATTTTGTTTTTGTAAATAATTCGTTATTACAGTCTAACAGTTGGGTCCGGATCTAGAATAAAAAAACTCAAGTGGGTGGGGGGGGGGGGGAAAGAAACACAGTCGAGCCGGAAAAATGTAAAGTTGGGGGGCGGAGACTGGATATCCATGCAGATACAACATTTCCCCCTCCGTATTACAGATCTTTAAAAAAATTCTTGAAAAATATATAAAATACAAATAAGTTTTTATAAAGAAAATTTTTAAAAAGAAAAATACATGAAATATACTGCTCACAAAAATTAGGGGATATTTCGAAATGAATATGAAGCGATGAAATATCCCCTAATTTCTGTGAGCAGTATATAATAATTTGTTGGCTCTATTACCTTTACTAACATTCTGAAAGGGGGAGGCATGGCACCCTTGCTGATCCCCCCGGAACCGGCTCTGATAAGAACTGTTATTTGTGGTTTAATTAGTTTTGTGATAAACTATTATGAATCACAACAATACCATTAAACCTTTTTGCTTTCTTAACTGTAATATTATAATAACATATAATAATTAATTATAATAACATTATAATAACATTCTATTTTGAAAACCGAAATAGAATGCATTTCTTTGAAACAAACAGAATGATTCAATATTGTATCACACATTGTTGAAAATCAATTAGCTGCATTTTAATGACATTTCACTGTAAAAAATTGTGTTTTCAAAGTCAGAGAGCTTTCAATGGCCTTTCATTCACTGCATGGGAGTCTCCCAATTCGCTTAGTGATAATATATATAAAGCAAAATTAATGAAGTGAAGTGGAGGACACGAAAATAATATGCTTTGACGTTTCGAAGTAATTAGCACTCGAGTTTCAAATTAAACTCGGATGGTAAAGATTAAATTTTTTGAAAAAAAAAATTATTCTTAGAGAGGTTATCATCTCTTCACTTGGTGCCAGTTTTGATTACATCTCAACGTCATCCACATCACATTAAAGATTGCTTTTCCGTTTTCTCAAAATAAAAAGAATCTTTGACAACAAGGACATCTTTCTGTCATTTGGTCACGTGTTCGTAGTACTCCTCGGTGTTCGCTTACAGATATCGTCTTTCAAAGAGAGGATTTTAGATTTTTTTTTTCCTTTCTTACGTGATTAGAGTTTAGGTTCAAAAGTTGGTTTTTTTTTTAGTCGAAAAAGAGTAATATAACTTAGTGTATTATTGGCTACGATTAGACCGGTTGTTTTAAATCAGAAAGGAAATTTTCTGCACACAGTAAGCTAAATGGGTTGGGTTGTTTCACCTCTGAGCGGCACTTTTTTTGCACACCATGGGTTAAATGGCCAGGTCACAAGGACCCCGAAGGCTCAGAGAAGGTTGGGGGAGGAGACCCACTGGAACAGCTGTTGGGAGACAGATGGTAGCCTCCCGTCAAGGCCATCCAGCGTGTTCTTTAACGTTAGGTTGTTTTACCTCTGAACGGCACTTTTTTTTGCACACCATGGGTTAAATGGCCAGGTCACATGGACCCCGAAGGCTCTGAGAAGGTTGGGGAAGGGGATCCACTGGAACAGCTGTTGGGAGACAGAGGGTAGCCTCCCGTCAAGGCCATCCAGCGTGTTCTTTAACGTTGGGTTATTTTACCTCTGAACGGCACCTTTTTTTGCACACCTTGGGTTAAATGGCCAGGTCACAAGGACCCCGAAGGCTCAGAGAAGGTTGGGGAAGGGGACCCACTGGAACAGCTTTGGGAGAAAGATGGTAGCCTCCCGTCAAGGCCATCCAGCGTGTTTTTTAACGTTGGGTTGTTTTACCTCTGAGCGGCACTTTTTTTGCACACAATGGGTTAAATGGCCAGGTCACAAGGACCCCGAAGGCTCAGAGAAGGTTGGGGAAGGGGACTCACTGGAACAGCTGTTGGGAGACAGATGGTAGCCTTCCGTCAAGGCCATCCAGCGTGTTCTTTAACGTTGCACATGGTATGACTCTCCCGCACATGGGGCCACGACTTAACGTCCCATCCGACGGACGGCGCCCTTTCCAAGTCCATCGGTGTCCCCTACTGACCGTGGTCAGGACGGGGAGTTTTGCGGAGATAAATCTCAACGTTGACCCAGCTGGGACTCGAACCTGGGAACTACAATTACAAGCCTGGCGCGCTACCGACTGAGCCACCCCCGCCTCCAATAAGCTAAATTGACAGATCAATGGACTCCAAATGCTCAAAACTGGATTGACAATTGTTAAGAGATAGATAGAATGGTCAGAACACATCTTACAAAAAAAAGTGCTGATCACAGATAAAACAACTTCTCCCCCCCCCACCACCAACCTCTGATTTCATTTTGCAGAGGAAACGATGAGATTTTCCTCACAGAACTTGTCAAGAATGGATTTACTCCACAGACTGACCTTTTTCAAGAAATTTGAAAACATCATATATCTTTATTTCATACTTTAATAGGTGTCAGAATGAAAATCCATTAAAAATATCTTCTTGCAAATCAAAAGATAATTTTTAGGAAATTTATTATATATTAGATAATAGTTTTTCTAGTTAATTGCTAATTTTCGAAAGGTGGATTACAAGGAGTTTTGAATGTAGCCGACTCATACATGTATATATAACCTCAACCACAATCGTATCTAGGGGGGGAGCAGGTGGGCCATGATCCCCCTTTCAAAATGCTAATAATGGTAAAAAAAGGCAAAAAAATTATTACACTTTTTTATATTTCATGAACTTTTCAATAAATTTATAAAGACCTGTAAAACAGAGGAGGAAATATTGCACTCGAAATCCAGGCTTACCCCCCCCCCCCCCTTGTTTTTACATTTTTTCACCTCGATTTTTTTTTTCTAGATCCTGGCCTCAACCATAATAAGACAGAAATTTTGTTTAGTGAACTTTTGTTTCTGAGGGGTTCCCAGATCCCACCCATCCGCTCTCCCGTTGATCCTTCCTCTAGTTAAAGGCAACAGGTCCTAAGGGACAGGCTATTGTACCCATATTGTTGCGAAATGCGCTGCTTAAATTGCTATCTACAATAATAAAAGGAGATGTCTGTGTGTCCATGGCAACCATAACTTATCAGGAAATCACAATAGATGCTTCAAATTTTCGAGTCCTGTTTCTGGTTATCGTCCGAGTTTTGAGTGCCGAATTTCAAGTCGATCTTGCAAAGGAGGGCTTGCGAGGAGCAAAAATATTTACCATGCTATTCCTACGGGAAAGGATAATCATTGCAAAGTCCATTGTTGCTATTTACTACTCCGTAGCTATGAACTTAAGGGTCATAACAACATTTAATCTGCCGCAGTTGTTAGATTCTCCACATTTCCAAAGTCATAAATTAATTTAAGGCGTCTTGTTGCAATTAGGGACCGGATCTTTTAATCCAACATTCAGCGGGAACCTCCGAGCGAAATATGGGACCTTCCAGGTACCAAAATCTGTTAAAATAAAAAATCTCGATATTTAAATCTATAATAAAAGGTGTCTATCTGTGGCAACCATAACTCATCGGGTATGCAACGCACATGCTCCAAATTTTCAGAGAACGTTTCTGGTTGTGGTCCGGATTGTAGTGCCAAATTTCAGGTCGAAAGTCCAAATGGGAGGCTTGCTAGAACCAAAAATGTTTACCATGCTATTTCTACGGGAAACTAGAATTGCTCTCAAATTTACTGTTGCCATTTTCTGCTCCCTAACTGTGAAAGTAAAGTGTTAAAATAGCATTTAAACCTTCTGCTGCAAATCTGATGCCGTTGCCAGATTTCCCACATTTCCAAAAGCATTATTTAGGCTTTCTATTGCAGCTAGGGACCTGATTTTCTAATCAAAAATGGGGTCGGACAGGAGAAACTCGCATACGAAATTTGGGACCTATCCGTGAAGTACGTCGGGAATTACAGAATGCCAAAATCTGACGTAATAAATATCTCGGTCGTTTGTCACGGGCTCTGACAGCGCGCGCCGAGTCAGCAATGACCTTTGCAACACCGGGAAAACCGTGTTCAAACTGTGATAAAATGTCTTGGGCGGGGGGGGAACTCACAAAACAAACCGTTAGTGCAGGAAACAACATAATATGCAGATTAAAAGTGATACACGAGCTCTCACAATTTGTGCAGAAACGAAGCCACGGGTCAAGTGAGAATCTGATTTTTAAACCAATCACAAATCACCGGCTACACGGGGGACAGTGTTCACCCACTGCCCACTTTGCCCGTGGACCTGATGATAAGAGGGTCGAGGCTCTCTTTACAAAGAGGTCCAGAACTCGATGGATGTGAAAGAAGAAGAAGGGGGACACTGTGCAGGAAATTTGGACCATGCGAACGAATATCACGGGAGCCATAGGTCTGCAAAATCTGTGGTAATGGAAATAAAACTCGATAGCTTACACAGAAACTAAGCCACGGACTATGAGGAGTGCTCGCTGATGTCAACAACGATCCGGGCAAATTTCTTCCTGTTGAAAATCTGTGCTAAAGTGTCGTGGGGAGGAGTTCTTACAAATTCAATGCCGTGAAAATAAGAATATAAAAAAAAAAATAAAAATAAATACCCCCTCAAGCAGCTGCTTACCACAGAGGTTTGACAGGAGCCTGTCAGTTTATATGCCACAGTAGAAGGTCTGTGAGGATGGCAGGACCTCAGCAGGTTAAAAATGACACCCGGGCAGCGCTGGGTACGTTCAGCTAGTATAAAAATAAAAATCTCGAAGACGTGGACTCTGAGAGCAAGCGGATGACGTCAACAATGACCTGAGAAACGACGGAAATTCTTCATATAGAATCTGTTCAAAAGTGTCCCGAGGGGGGGAGGGGAGACGCAGTACTCGCAAAACTAACCTATAGCGTAATGAAAAACAGATTATACAGATATAACTGTAAGCAGATACAATTTTATTAAACAAAGGTTTATGATTTGAGGTCGAAGACCTGGCAAATGTATTGCATAGTAGCATTTGTCCCTTGTTTATTTTCCGTCTTTCGACTATTTACCTGCATGATATTCAACAATATGCGTGTTGTTTTGTTTGACAATATTGTTTATCAAGCATATTATTGCTGTTCACAGACTTTAAGGAAACGTCCTCAAAGAAAACGATTTGAGGGGCTTAAGGTTTTGAAACCTTTGCGAACTATCTGGCGTCTTCAAACCATTACCAAACAATGGTCCGGTCTCTTAGCAAACTGGAGCTTGTTCAGTACACTTGACAAACTTCAGTTTATAGTGAGTACAGTCGCTCAAAGAAGTATCCGAACACTATGGTTGATTACAGAATTCGGAAAAAATATCTGGCAACGTTTTTTTTTTTAGAAATTAGTGATCTGGCAACCTTCGTGTCACGTGATTACAGAATTCAGGAAAAATATCTGGAGCGTGTACAGCAACTGTACACGCTCCAGTTACCGTTCACAGCAAACTGGAGCGTTTGCAGTAACTGCACACGCTCCAATTTGCTGTGAACGGTAACTGCACACGCTCAATATTTCCATGAGTGAGCCCACACGATCCAGGTCTTTGTGAGCTCACACGATCCAATGTGCTGTGAACATTAACCGCAACGCTCCAGTTTGCTGTGAACGGTAACTGCACACGCTCAATATTTCCGTGAGTGAGCCCACACGATCTAGTATCAAAATAATATGATCACCTACAGTCGCTCAAAAAAGTATCCGAACACTATGGTTGATTACAGAATTCGGAAAAAATATCTGGCAACGATTTTTTTTAGAAATTACTGATCTGGCAACCTTCGTGTCACGTGACATATTTTTTCTGAATTCTGTAATCAACCATAGTGTTCGGATACTTTTTTGAGCGACCGTACCCGCCCTCCCCTAATCCCCTAAACTAACGGTTTTGTTTTTACACGCCAGAAAGTTTTAAACGTTTTTAACCCTAAGTCGCTCGAATCGCTTTATTGTGGGCCCAAATGGCGTTCCTAATGGTTCCAACAATAAATTTGCAGTGCGTGTAGCGACGTCACAGATTTTCGAATCGAATTAACAAGTGAACATTCTGCATTTTCAGAAACGACAACGTCCTCTTGGTTGTGCGAGTATGTTTACGAGCTACTCTTTATTACACTCTTCTCCCTGTTGGGTAAACAATGTTTGACGGTTAATTGTTTTCCTTTGCTGTTTAACAATGCTCTTCCCAAACAGAAAAATTCCTAGAGGGAAGGTATGTCCGGGGGACAATATATTCAAAACCATTATCTCTGCCTTGCCTTTCTTAAACCATATAAATTCAAAAGGAGGACATGAGGACATGTCCCCTCTGGGAATTTCCATTACAAGAAGGAGGATGAAAGAGACCCTCCCCCCCTTCTACACTTCCTTTTTAGCCTGTCAGATGAGTCCACTGGCGACGTTAAAGAATTTTCAAATGAGTTTTTTAAAAGTTTGTTTAATTTAAACTTCGCTTTCTTAATATTACAAAGAGAAAGTTACTTTCGGTTTTAATAACCTAACTTTTACGGAAGTATTTTCGCCATTTTCCTTTTTAAAGCTACGTTACTTCTCAGCTGGGTGGAAAAGCCTCTAAGCAAAAATCTGAATCAACATCTTTTAAAGAAAAAATAAAATTAAAGAGAAAGTGGCTTCAAGCGGGAAATTTTTGCGAAGCTAAATTAAAAACAGTTTTTGTTCGGGTATTTGTCTCTGTGGACTGTAAATATGCGTCTCAGTTTACGGTTGAAAGTAATAAAATATACGATGCATTTGGAGGGGGAAAAAATTGTGCTTAAAGTAAATTAGAAGCGCACTTTTTAAGTTGCAATTTGTATTTTTTAACATTTCAGAATAATTTGGGTTCGGGAAAGGAAATTTTAAGAAGCAAAACTATTATTTCTGTTGTCGATTCGTTTGAAATTTAATCAGAGAACTGTACTGTCATAAAATTAGATGTTTTTAATTTCGCTTCCCTTCTTGGTTTGTGTCAAATAATTGCATTCATTGCAGAGCTTTTTCCATTGTTTAATTAGATAAATATACATATTTCTCCATTGTTCCTTTATTGCCAAACTATCTGCAGGCACACACTTTTAATCTGTTGTTGGGTTGGGTTGTTTTACCTCTGAGCGACACTTTTTTGCACACCATGGGCGAAATGGCCAGGTCACATGGACTCCGAAGGCTCAGAGAAGGTTGGGGGAGGGGACCCACTGGAACAGCTGTTGGGAGACAGATGGTAGCCTCCCGTCAAGGCCATCCAGCGTGTTCTTTAACGTTGGGTTGTTTTACCTCTGAGCGGCACTTTTTTTGCACACCATGGGCTAAATGGCCAGGTCACATGGACTCCGAAGGCTCAGAGAAGGTTGGGGGAGGGGACCCACTGGAACAGCTGTTGGGAGACAGATGGTAGTCTCCCGTCAAGGCCATCCAACGTATTCTTTAAAGTGCACAGGGTATGGCTCTCCCGCACACGGGGCCACGGATTAACGTCCCATCCGACGGACGGCGGCCTTTCCAAGCCCATCGGTGTCCCCTACTGACCGTGGGCAGGGCGGGGAATTTTTACGGAGATAAATCTCAACGCTGACCCAGCTGGGACTCGAACCTGGGAACTACAGATTACGAGCCTGGCGTGATACCGACTGAGCCACCCCCGCCCCAACGATTCAGAGATAAAACTACCTATCGTCTCCGTAGACTCAGGTTTGATTCTGTTCAACAGCGCGTGACTTATAGTATGTGTCTCAAGTGGTTTTGCTTCAGCTGCGAGGCGAGCTGATCGCCATTTCTCACGAACTGTTAGTAGCGAGCTGACCACAGTCTCCCGATGCGTGGAAGCGGAGAGTTAGTCAACTTCCTGCCGTTTCTAGGAGTTCTATTTTAGGGTCTGTTGATAGGGGTGGTGGAACCAATACAGTCTCGCAATCACAGGAAAGACTAACGACAACGAAACGGAATTTTGGAGATTGCATTCAGAAGGAGGGGAAATAGAATCCCGCGTCGAACTTATAGAGCAAAAGAGTACTCTGAACACATTTTGGATATTTATTGCTTTTTCGCTAGGGGGCGGGGATTGGCTCGGTCGGGAGCGTGCTAGGCTCGTAACTGCGGTTCCCAGGTTCGAGTTCCAGCTGGGCCAACGTTGAGATTTATCTCCGCAAAATTCCCCGCCCTGCCCACGGTCAGTAGGGGACACCGATGTGAAGGCGGCCGTCCGTCGGATGGGATGTTATGTCGTGGCCTCCTGTGTGGGAGAGCCATACCTTGTGCACGTTAAAGAACACGCTGGATAACCTTGATGCGAGGCTACCATCTGTTAAATGGGTCCCTTCCCCAACCTTCTCTGGGCCTTCGGGGTTCTTGTGACCTGGCCATTTAGTCCATTGTGTGTAAAAAAGTGCCGCTCAGAAGTAAAACTACCTAACCCAAGTTATTCACTAAACTATAATATTGTTATTTTGCTTTTAGACAATACTTATTTTTAAACACATGGGGCTTGATGATCAGGTCACAAAGACCCCAAGGGTTCAGGGCTAAATAAAGGAAGGGGATGCGCCGGACATCTGTTAGTAAAATGATGACGCCTTTCGTCAAGGCCACACCGTGCACTTTTTAAAGTGCACAGAATATGACACTCTTGCACACGGTGCAATGGCTTAACGTCCCATGCGACGGACGGACGGAGGTTTTTTTTTTAAGTTCGACGGTGTCCTCTTTCTCACCGAGGGCAGAACGGGCATTAGAGGAGATAAATCTGGACGCAGGCACAGTTGGTTTGGATTGTTTTACCTCTGAGCGACACTTTTTTGCACACCAGGGCTAAATGGCCAGGTCAAAAGGACCCCGAAGGCTCAGAGAAGGTTGGGGGAGGGAACCCACTGGACAGCTGTTGGGAGACAGATGGTAGCCTCCCGTCAAGGCCATCCAGCCACGGCTTAACTGCTATCCGACGGACGGTGACCTTTCCAAGCCCATTGGCATCCGCTATTGAGCTTGGGCAGGGCGGGAAATTTTGCGGAGATAAGTCTCAACGCTGACCCAGCTGGGACTCGAACCTGGGAACTACAGATTACGAGCCTGGCGCGCTATCGACTGAGTCACCCCGCGCAGGCACAGTGAAGACTCGAACCTAGGATACAAGTTATGCGCTAAAGATTGAATCTGCCATCACCCCAAAAAACCAGTTGCAAAACAATAGAGGAAGATTGCATTATCAGAATGTCTAATATTCTTCAATATAACATTTTTGGATTCTATGAATTATGGGAACCAGTTTTTTTTTTTGTTATTAAACCGTCTTTTCTTATTTTTTATTTTCGGGGATGGTAGAGGAGTAAACATTTCCCCCCCCCCTGTACCCCTGTAACTATCTGTAGAAAAGAAAAAAAAAAGTCATCGGACATTTTCCTCTATCGATATTTGCTCGATAACCTGCGCTTGGCGGCGTCATCTCGTAAACCTCGTGCAAATAAGGAGGACGGGGATTGTATCCGAGACCGTAAAGGGAGGGCACGCGCAGCTCTTGCAACCGAAATGACAACTTCAATTTTCTGCTGTGGTGAGGATTCGTGTTTGAAAGCTCCCTCCCGATCAACCTCTCCGAGAAGTGGGTGGGAGGGATGCTGCGAAGGGGATGCTCTGATGTGGAATGCAAATAAATGAGAGAGAAGCCCGCGTGAAACAACTATCTCCATGGTAATAGGGTGACACAAAGTCTCCTTGTTTTATCTCTGTGCTCTCTTCAGATTTCGGTTTCGGAAAAGTTGAATTTACGAGAATTAGATTGCTTTTCTTGTTTTACTTTTTTCAGAATGTTTTAGCTTTGGGAAGAAAAAGAAACAAATTGTGCATGGAAATAAAATACTGAACACAGTTGAATGGAATTCGTGAAGAAAATGTGTAAAAATTAAAAGTAGTTTTCTTCCCACTTGGGCATAAAGCAAATTATTTCCAAAAGTAAATTTACTGGAATTGAACATAATTTTCGTTTCTAAAAAAAAAAATATATTTTTTTTTTGTTTTGAGGTAAAGTTGTGGGGTGGGGGAGTTTTTTTTGCGCAGTATTATCCTTTTGAAATCAATTTGTTTCAGTAAATAACGTAATCACTGGCAAGGTTCTTTTTCTTTTGTATTTGTATTTTATTTTTTAAGATTCGCATAGAAACCTGGGTTCGAAATCTGCATGAGTCAAGATTTTTTTTTCTTTCTCGTGCTGCTGTCTTTCTGATGAGATTTTCTATTCCTCACAAATCTTGTACAGTCGCTAATAAAATATCCGAACACTATGATTGATTACAGAATTCAGAAAAATTATCTGGCAACTACACAAAGGTTGCCAGATCACTAATTTCTAAAAAAATCGTTATCAGATATTTTTTCTGAATTCTGTAATCGACCATAGTGTTCGGATACTTTTTTGAGCGACTGTAGGTGGTCATATTTTGATACTAGATCGTGTGGACTCACTCACGGAAATATTGAGGGTGTGCAGTTACCGTTCGCAGCAAACTGGAGCGGTTGCGGTTAATGTTCACAGCACATTGGATCGTGCGGGCTCACTCATGGAAATATTGAGCGTGTGCAGTTACCGTTCACAGCAAACTGGAGAGGTTGTGGTTAATGTTCACAGCACATTGGATCGTGTGGGCTCACTCACGGAAATATTGAGCGTGTGCAGTTACCGTTCACAGCAAACTGGAGCGGTTGCGGTTAATGTTCACAGCACATTGGATCGTGTGAGCTCACAAAGACCTGGATCGTGTGGGCTCACTCACGGAAATATTGAGCGTGTGCAGTTACCGTTCACAGCAAACTGGAGCGGTTGCGGTTAATGTTCACAGCACATTGGATCGTGTGAGCTCACAAAGACCTGGATCGTGTGGGCTCACTCACGGAAATATTGAGCGTGTGCAGTTACCGTTCACAGCAAATTGGAGCGTGTGCAGTAACTGCACACGCTCCAGTTTGCTGTGAACGGTAACTGGAGCGTGTACAGTTGCTGTACACGCTCCAGATATTTTTCCTGAATTCTGTAATCACGTGACACGAAGGTTGCCAGATCACTAATTTCTAAAAAATATCGTTGTCAGATATTTTTTCTGAATTCTGTAATCAACCATAGTGTTCGGATATTTTTTTTTGAGCGACTGTATATGACGCATGATATTGACAGGCTTCGGTCCGACATTGGTTGCAATTCGGCGGCATGAAAAAAAATAAAAAAATAAATACCCCCTCAAGCAGCTGCTTGCCACAGAGGTCTGACAGGAGCCTGTTAGTTTATATGCCACAGTAGAAGATCTGAGAGGATGGCAGGACCTCAGGAGAAAAACGACACATACATCCATGCCTGAAGAGTAATTTATATCCATGTATAACATCAGGTCTTGATTTAGAAAAAAAAGATTAATATGGGAATGAATTGACTGACTAGACAGGAATACCGTTCCGGTTTGTTTCGGCTGCTTTCATGGGCTAGGACAGTAGAGGAAAATAAATCATTTAATTCCGCAATTTTTTTTACGAAACATTCCCATTAAACAACATAAAATATTTTTTGCTAGAGTACTAATGGTCGTTTTAAAAAATAAACTGCAAAACTTATGAATGCTCAAATGCAAGCGCAGCGCGAGTCTAAAAACAGAAAAAGTGAGACGGAAACAAATTAAAAGGGGGCCAAGAGATTTCCATTGCAGTTTAACATTCCCCGCCCCCCCCCCCCACCAACGCTTTAAGGATCTTTGAAAAATTTGTTGAAAAAGCGTTAAATATGCACAAGTTTAATAATTATTTGCCTCCATTCCCTTGCTAGCATGCTAAAGGGGGATATCGCCACCCCTCCATAGATCCGGTACAGTCGCTCGAAAAAATATCCGAACACTATGGTTGATTACAGAATTCAACAAAAATATCTGGCAACGATTTTTTTTAGAAATTAGTGATCTGGCAACCTTCGTGTCGTGCCAGATCACTAATTTCTAAAAACAAAATCGTTGACAGATATTTTTTCTGAATTCTGTAATCAACCATAGTGTTTGGATACTTTTTTTTTTGAGCCACTGTACTCCTTAGTTCTCTCCCCCCCCCAACCCTATACAACTATCCGTTTCTAAATTGAGGAGATTTGTGAAGACAACTGTTTTGAAGAACTGAGTCAGAAGTTAAACCAAAAAATGATAAGCGGAAGAATAGGAAAAGAAGTGAATGGAAAGCCCCATTAAGGAAGAAAGGGTCCAACTACTTGGAAGTTTCTTCCACCCACCTAAAAAGAAAGGAAATTACGATACTATAGTTGATGCTTCTATACCACGTGTGGGGCGGGGGTGGCTCAGTCGGTAGCGCGCCAGGCTCGTAATCTGTAGTTCCCAGGTTCGAGTCCCAGCTGGGTCAGCGTTGAGATTTATCTCCGCAAAAATTCCCCGCCCTGCCCACGGTCAGTAGAGGACACCGATGGGCTTGGAAAGGCCGCCGTCCGTCGGATGGGACGTTAAGCCGTGACCCCGTGTGCGGGAGAGCCATACCCTGTGCACGTTAAAGAACACGCTGGATGGCCTTGACGGGAGGCTACCATCTGTCTCCCAACAGCTGTTCCAGTGGGTCCCCTCCCCCAACCTTCTCTGAGCCTTCGGGGTCCATGTGACCTGGCCATTTAGCCCATGGTGTGCAAAAAAGTGCCGCTCAGAGGTAAAACAACCCAACCGAACCTATACCACGTGGCAACAATTAGGAAAACCCAGAGAGAAAAGAAGATAAATCTTGCCAATAAAGTTTGGATCTTAATTAGGTCACTGAAAGTAAAAAAGGGATTTCATCGTAAAAAAAGAAATTAATCACAGAGTTCGTGTGAATTAAGGTTAATTACAAGATAAAAAAAATAGTTTTTTTTTTATTTCTGCAGCAAATGTTATTTATTTTTCACCATTAATCGTAGGAAAAGCAAGTTACAACTTTAAAAACCAAAATTAAATCTATCTGCTTTTTCACAAGTTTCCGGAGACAGTTTCCCAATATCAAGCTTTGTTTCATATATGATCCCCATTTGGAATTCTTCTCTTCCCTAATTGTTTGTTCTTGAGAGAGCCGCGATTGCTTCTCCTTCTTGCTTTTAACTTCCAGAGAGCAGAAAAGAATTTCAGATCCTTGGATTACTTCTAATATTCGGTCAGCGCGTGATCTCTGAACTGACGCAATTCCTCTGAGGGGTGATTGCAAATGTCTGCGTTGCTTCTGGAAATCTCCATCCTACAAAGAGTGGGAGAGGATGTCGCGACGACGACTTAAGACACGAAACCCCTCTCGCGCAGATGCAAATCGAAAGCGAAGTGGAAGATGTTGTTGCTAGGACACAGAAGCGTTAGAAGAAGCGGAACACGCAGCATCGACGCCAAGGTAGAGGATGAAGAAACATCGATCTTTGGATGCTGCGCAGAAAGATGAAGAAGATGTTGCTCGTTGCTGGATGTGGAATTAAACAGGATCCGCATCGCTACCATTGTTAACCCTTCTACGAAAGGGGGAAGAAGAGGAACTTTTGCAGATCGCTCCTCCTCTTTCACCGCCCTCAAAGATTTTCGTTGTAAATTTGTAACCCCTTCCATCATCCTTTTTTCCTTCTCTTTCACCCACCCTTCCATCACCTTTTTTTCTTCTTCTCTTTCACCCACCCTCCTCCTCCGCATAACCCCCTTTTCTTCCCTCTCTCCTTCAAGAGTTTGCTCGACTAGAGTTCGGTACATCTGGAAGCGTTTCCCGCGCAAAGGTACTGACGGCGCCAAATTGTGTCTCGTGTTGCTTTTACGTTGCACTTTGGCGGTCTCTTCTTTATTTACTGCAAAAGCGAGATTTTTGAAAGACATGGGTGAGGGTTTGTTCCTTTTTTGCATTATATTCCCTTTACCCAAAAGAGGCGAACGAAACAAAACGAATTTTAAAATAATAAAAAATAAATAAATACCCCCTCAAGCAGCTGTTTGCCACAGAGGTCTGACAGGAGCCTGTCAGTTTATATGCCATAGTAGAAGGTCTGAGAGAATGGCAGGACCTCAGCAGGAAAACGACACATACAACCATGCCTTATCCGGGGCTCGAACGCAGGTTAAAATAGGTTAATGTTAAAAAAATTATGTTTCACAAAAAAAAGTATATAAAAAGTTACGAACGAAGAAGCTACGAATGCAGTAGGGAAATACTTTTTAATCAAGAAACTGTTGCTTTTAATTATTAAACATATCAAGTTAATATTTTGACTGAAGAACCTCATGGTACTCTTAATCTTCTGTCAAATTTTCAGGTTCCTAGCCCCTTTATGTGAAGAGTTATGGCGACCACAAAAAGGCAGTTGAGGACGGATACATTTTCAGGCATCTTGCTTTTCATTGGCTTTCACGATTAAGTGTTGGGTTGTTTTACCTCTGAGCGGCATTTTTTGCACACCATTGGCTAAATGGCCAGGTCACATGGACCCCGAAGGCTCAGAGAAGGTTGGGGAAGGGGACCAACTGGAACAGCTGTTGGGAGACAGATGGTAGCCTCCCGTCAAGGCCATCCAGCGTGTTCTTTAACGTGCACAGGGTATGGCTCTCCCACACACGGGGCCACGGCTTAACGTCCCATCCGACGGACGGCGGCCTTTCCAAGTCCATCGGTGTCCCCTATTGACCGTGGGCAGGGCGGGGAATTTTGCGGAGATAAAACCTCAACGCTGACCCAGCTGGGACTCGAACTGGGAAGTACAGATTACGAGCCTTGCGCGCTACCGACTGAGCCACCCCCGCCCCTACATGATTAAGTGTAATAAGCCATGATTGGACAAGAAGCTCTTTGAGAAGAACTCGTCGCTTCATTCTTTATCTGAACTCTAAAATTTTACTTTCTTTTACAATTAAATATCCTCTATAGACTTAGAACAAATACAGCAATGATAAATCAAACAAAATTTTGTCTTAAACTTTCAAACTCTCCAAACTGCAAAAATTGTAACGTACCCGAAACAATTCATCATATTTTACTTAACTGTATAAACAACACAACTCAAAGGGAAAAAAAATCTTTAAATCATTAGAGAAAAAACGGTTTCGGGAGATTAGAACTGATTTAATTTTGAACCAGAAATATTTTGATTCTAAAATTAAAATTTATAAAATTTTATTTGAATTTCTAATCTCTACAGATTTATGGAACAGAATCTAAAAAATAATTAATTAAATAAGTAAATAAACAAAAACAAAAAGAGCAAAATTAAAATTAACTAAAAAGTATTATAGTTAATTATTTTTAAAAAATGTATAATGAGAAAGCCTGTATAAGGACCTCTCAAATATCTGTAACGTTGAATAAATAAATAAATAAATAATTACTTTCTTTTTCTGAGGGGCGGAGGTGGCTCAGTCGGTAGCACGCCTGGCTCGTAATCTGCAGTTCCTAGGTTCGAGTCCTAGCTTTGTCAGCGTTGAGATTTACCTCCGCAAAATTCCCCTGCCTGCCCACACAGTAGGGGACACCAATGGGCTTGGAAAGGTCGCCGTCCGTCGGATGTGACGTTAAGTCGTGGCCCCGTGTGCGGGAGAGCCATACCCTGTGCACGTTAAAGAACACTCTGGATGGCCTTGACGGGAGGCTACCATCTGTCTCCCAACAGCTCTTCCAGTGGGTCCCCTCCCCCAACCTTCTCTGAGCCTTCGGGGTCCATGTGACCTGGCCATTTAGCCCATGGTGTGCAAAAAAGTGCCGCTCAGTGGTAGAACAACCCAACGTTAAAGAACACGCTGGATGACCTTGACAGGAGGCTACCATCTGTCTCCCAACAGCTCTTCCAGTGGGTTCCCTCCCCCAACCTTCTCTGAGCCTTCGGGGTCCATGTGACCTGGCCATTTAGCCCATGGTGTGCAAAAAAGTGCCGCTGAATGGTAAAACAACCCAACGTTAAAGAACACGCTGGATGACCTTGACAGGAGGCTACCATCTGTCTCCCAACAGCTGTTCCAGTGGGTCCCCTCCCCCAACCTTCTCTGAACCTTCGGGGTCCATGTGACCTGGCATGTAGCCATGGTGTGCAAAAAAGTGCCGCTCAGAGGTAAAACAACCCAACTCAACCTATCAGGAAAGTGCCAAGACCTGATGAGTAAAACCACTAGACCAACTATGGTGGCGCTCCTGTAGAAACGAGAGTGAAATTGGCACGAGTTCTGCCCCCTGTAAAGATGCTCTCCCCCCTTTGTCTCTCTATGACTGTCGGCCGATACGCGTGAGGCAGGGCAAGGGTCAATTTCTCCCACACTTCAAAATGCCATGAATCTGCATCAGAGTGATGGACAACCGACGGCTACCTGTTTGCCTCTAATTGTCCCTCATTAACTCGTGATGGCGAACGCGAATCTCACGACGCTCTCGCTATGGCAGACGAGAACGGAAGCCCGTCGCGAGGGTGCGAGGGTGTACGTCCTCTAACAAGGCGGAAGCTTACAAGGACTGGTGACAATTAGCCAATTAGCATTCTACTGTTAAACTGGCGGCAGAGAAGCGCACGGAATTGGCGGAAGCGAGTGTTATGTCCTTCACGAGAATTGGAGGAAATGAAGAGACAGTCGATCTTGTTGGGGGAAGTGGGGGGGGGAGAATTTCGTCTTGATGCGTGGCAGGTCCGAAATTAACCGTTGATTATTTGACGCACGTGCGGCGGAATTTTATTAGCGAATTACGCGTCGCCGCGGCTCTTCCAAAAGCTGACTCGTGTTGGGCAGAGGAAGCAGATGATGCAGCGGAGGAAGGAAGAGTCTGCGATGAGATACTGATGCTGCTGCATCATTCGCTCTGATTGGATGGCAGCAAGATGATATTATTCTGTCGTTTACCGACTTTGGATGAAGATAGAAATCCAAAATGTTTGGTGAATCTCTCTCTTAAAACGCTTTTTTATTGCGTATACGTCCCATGGCCGAGTGGTTAGTGCGCTTGGTTACTGATCTAAGGGACCTGGGTTCGAGCCCCGGGTAAGGCATGGATGTATATGTCACTTTTCTGCTGAGGTCCTGCCATCCTCTCAGATCTTGTACTTTGGCATATAAACTGGCAGGCTCCTGTCAGACCTCTGTGGCAAGCAGCTGCTTGAGAGGGTATTTATTATTATTATTATTTATTTATATGAATTCAAAATTTTTTTTAAAAACTTTTGTTGCTAATACATTTAAGGTTTTAAGAAACCAAATTTGAAAAAAAGATAATCGTTTTAAATTACCAAATATCAAAAATTATTATGGAAAAGTGGAAATGATTATAAAATGCCTTTACGTCTATAATTTTATGCCAAAAGAAACATTAAAAAATATCAGAAATTTCTCCTCATCAACAAAAAGTTAAAACTATTTTTTTGAGGAAGACAATACGGAATACTGCAGTTGTAATTACAAATAGATTATTTCTTTTTTTTATTCACGAAATAGTTTGGAAAGGTATTTGTTTATCGCAGAAATATATGTTTGATAAAAATTTATGTACAGTCGCTCAAAAAAGTATCCGAACATTATGGTTGATTACAGAATTCAGAAAAAACATCTGGCAACGATTTTTTTTAGAAACTAATGATCTGGCAACCTTCGTGTCACGTGATTACAGAATTAAGGAAAAATATCTGGAGCGTGTACAGCAACTGTACACGCTCCAGTTACCGTTCACAGCAAACTGGAGCGTGTGCAGTTACTGCACACGCTCCTATTTGCTGTGAACGGTAACTTCACACGCTGAATATTTCCGTGAGTGAGCCTACACGATCTAGAATCAAAATAATATGACCACCTACAGTCGCTCAAAAAAGTATCCGAACACTATGGTCGATTACAGAATTCAGAAAAAACATCTGGCAACGATTTTTTTTAGAAATTAGTGATCTGGCAACCTTCGTGTCACGTGACACGAAGGTTGCCAGATCACTAATTCAGATATTTTTCTGAATTCTGTAATCAACCATAGCGTTCGAATATTTTTTCAGCGACTGTACCATACATATGCATTGGCTTTTTTGGCTTCGTAAGCTCTGTATGCAGATAATTTCATTATTCTTTTGTTTTGCGTATATAAATATTGATTTTATTTCTTTCAATAGAAACTAATAGTTCTTCTTTTTGGTACACAGTGGGCTAAATGGCCAGGTCACAAGCATCCCATAAAATCAGAGAAGGTTGCAGGAAGGGACCCACTGGACATCTGTTAGGGGACAGATGGAAGACTCCCGTCAAGGCCACCCAGCGTGTTATTTAAAGCGCACAGGGCATACTCCCACTCACGTGATTACGGCTTTATGTCCCATCTAGGGACCACGATTTTTCCAAACCCATCGGTGTCCCTTTCTGACCGAGACCAGAGCGGGAGTTTAGCGGGATGAATCTCAACACTGGCCCAGGTGGGGCTAGAATCTGGGAATTGCAGATTAGGTGTCTGGCGTCTGAGCCAATTCCCTCCTCTAGAAACCAATACATTGAAATAAATATTCAAACTAGTGTGTTCCATTTCTCGCAGAAGTACAGTTTTGGGGGACAATTGAGATTTGTTTTGCAATATTGTGAAGAAAGAAGAAAGGTTTTATTTTACTGGAAAGATTTCCTTTCTCCGCCTACTCTTATATACACCATATTACCAAAAGTATTGGAACATTTCCATGTTCAATGAAAGTGAAATCATATTCAAAGTTCCCGAAATTTAAATCGAAACTTTTTCCGTAAATATATCCTTCTGGATAAGCTGCAAAGTGATCGAGATTTAAATTCCTCTAAATCTCGTTTTTCAACTCTGTTCGCGTAATTTAAAAGAATTTTAAAAACACGAGACATTCAACAGCAACTTTGTTAGTCATTAGATTTTTGGTGCAAAAGTTAATCAAGACGCGAATCATAACTGATATAAAGAATCGTTTATTAAAATGAGCGTAATTTTAGAAATTTGCGTAATGATTTTCTTTTTTAATTTTTATCAGTTTTGAAGAAGAGTGTTTAGTACTAACAGTCTGTTGTTAAATGCTGCAGCTTCTATGATTCTTTTTAAGAATTAAAGGAATATTGTTCGTAACAGAGATTTAGAGAGATTTCAGCAAGATCTTCAATTTATCTTCAGTGACAATTTCCCATAAGAAGATTAATTTCGAAATTATTCAGAAATCATTGAATTTTGAATGTGCTCGTCATTCACATAACATGAAAGTAGATCAATACTTTTCGAAAAAGAAAAATGTATATGCAGAGCTATTGCATATATGGAAATACACTGATTGCCACAAATTAAGGAATCTGGCAACGATTTTTTTAGAAATTAGTGATCTGGCAACCTTCGTGTCACGTGATTACAGAATTCAGGAAAAATATCTGGAGCGTGTACAGCAACTGTACACGCTCCAGTTACCGTTCACAGCAAACTGGAGCGTGTGCAGTTACTGCACACGCTCCAGTTTGCTGTGAACGGTAACTGCACACGCTCAATATTTCCATGAGTGAGCCCACACGATCTAGTATCAAAATAATATGACCACCTACAGTCGCTCAAAAAAGTATCCGAACACTACGGTTGATTACAGAATTCAGAAAAAATATCTGGCAACGATTTTTTTAGAAATTAGTGATCTGGCAACCTTCGTGTCACGTGACACTAACGTCGAAGTTCTCTAACTTCTCAAATAAGTTTATTCTGTTTTGAGAAATGGGGTAGCAGATAAAGATCTCAATTAAATATATTAAAATATCGATTTTTAAGAATATTAGTTCAATATTTAATGAAGTATGAATATTTAATAACAGCAATGCCGATCACAAAAACTTACTTCAGAAGTTAATCAAAACTTAGTAATAAGTATTGTATCAACGTGTTTAATAAAGTAAGTTTGTATTTTAGAACTTTGTGTAAAGAATTCTTTCACTATTCTTCAGTTTTGTATAAGTTTCTTAAGAATGGCATTGCTGTTGTTAAATTTTCAAACATTCATATCTCATTAAATACTAATAGAATACTGTTGAAAAATCGAGATACTGATTTATTTGATTGAGATCTTTATCTGCAATCATATTTTTCAAAACAAAAAAAGTTATTTTTGAAGTTATAGAGCTTCGACGTTAGGTTCCCGTTGACATAACATAGGGTTGGGTTGTTTTACCTCTGAGTGGCACTTTTTCAAGCACACCGTGGGTTAAATGGCCAGGTCACATGGACCCCGAAGGCTCAGAGAAGGTTGGGGGAGAAGACCCACTGGACAGCTGTTAGGAGACAGATGGTAACCTCCCATCAAGGCCATTCACCCACGGCTTAACATCCCATCCGACGGACGGCAACTTTTCCAAGCCCATCGGTGCCCCCTACTGACCGTGGGCAGGGCGGGAATTTTGCGGAGATAAATCTCAATGCTGTCCCAACTGGGACTCGAACCTGGAGGCGCTACCGACTGAGCCACCCCCGTCCCGTATAACATAAGGCTGTTCTTTAATTTATGAAAACTACTCTATTTGCTTCATGGAGTTGAATTACGACCCTTAAAACTGATCTGATGACAATTCATCTGCTGATGATCCCCGTGGCGAAGCATCATTAACTTTGCAGACGACAACAGCCGTGAAATTAACGAAGGAAATGATCACTTAATTGCACTCGATCTCTCTTACATCACTTCCTTCTTTTTCCGAGATCTCTTTCTAATAGATACGTCACTGCCTTCATCGAAGACATAAATGAGTTGACGACAGATTCCGCCAACCCACACGTAAGTAAAGTTAACGAAGGAGTGCCCCCCCCCACCCAATGTCTGTGCGCTGCGTGTCGGCGAGAGGGGATCTGTTCTAATCCTAGAGATCTGGGAGGAAGGGAAGAAGCATTGACGGGAGAATGTCATCGTTCGGCACCAGACAGATATGTCTGTGTCACGGCTGGGTCAGAGAAGGATGCGGTCGGTGCTCGTGATCTCTTCATTGTTTGAAGTCGGCAAGGCCCAAGTGGCATCTGCTGAAGCTGCTTCCAGACTGAAAGACGACCATCGGGTTGGGTTGTTTTACCTCTGAGCGGCACTTTTTTCCACACCATGGGCTAAACGGCCAGGCCACATGGACCCCGAAGGCTCAGAGAAGGTTGGGGGAGGGGACCCACTGGAACAGATGTTGGGAGACAGATGGTAGCCTCCCGTCAAGGCCATCCAGCGTGTTCTTTAACGTTGGGTTGTTTTACCTCTGAGCGGCACTTTTTTGCACACCATGGGCTAAATGGCCAGGTCACATGGACCTCGAAGGCTCAGAGAAGGTTGGGGGAGGGGACCCACTGGAACAGCTGTTGGGAGACAGATGGCAGCCTCCCGTTAAGGCCATCCAGCGTGTTCTTTAACGTGCACAGGGTATGGCTCTCCCGCACACGGGGCCACGGCTTAACGTCCCATCCGACGGACGGCGTCCTTTCCAAGCCCATCGGTATCCCCTACTGACCGTGGGCAGGGCGGGGAGTTTTGCGGAGATAAATCTCAATGCTGACCCAGCTGGGACAACGACCATCGGGAGATGAAAAGTTTCAGATGTTGGTCTTTATCCATCACAGCATCTGCCAGTAGGGATGTGATTAATAATGTTTTTTGTCTTTCTCACAAAAGTATAAATTTAGAATTTCATTTTTTTTAACTAACTTAAAGAAAACTGGCAAAGTGCTAGATGAAATCAGCGGTCAATTGCAGCAGCAAGCTTTGTTCGAAACCAAGCCCGGATGTAGAAAATAATAAAGGGGGAGTGGGGGAAGAGAGATCGAAGTGGAACACTATTCCGTAAAAATTTTTTTTCTCTCTTTTTTAGTGATCGTTAATAAATTAAAAAAGAATACGTACAGTCGCTCAAAAAAGTATCCGGACACTATGGTTGATTACAGAATTCAGAAAAAATATCTGGCAACCTTCGTGTCACGTGTTCAAAAATAAAGTGCCGCTCAGACGAAAAATAACCCAACTTAAAATAAAAATAATAAATACCTCCTCAAGCAGCTGCTTGCCACAAAGGTCTGACAGGAGCCTGTCAGTTTATATGTCATAGTAGAAGGTCTATGAGGATGGCAGGACCTCAGCAGAAAAACAATACACACAACCATGCCTTACCCGGGGTTCGAACCCAGGTCCCTTAGATCAGTAGCCAAGCGTGCTAACCACTCGGCCATGGGACGGGGTTCGAACCCAGGTCCCTTAGATCAGTAGCCAAGCGTGCTAACCACTCGGCCATGGGACGGGGTTCGAACCCAGGTCCCTTAGATCAGTAGCCAAGCGTGCTAACCACTCGGCCATGGGACGGGGTTCGAACCCAGGTCCCTTAGATCAGTAGCCAAGCGTGCTAACCACTCGGCCATGGGACGGGGTTCGAACCCAGGTCCCTTAGATCAGTAGCCAAGCGTGCTAACCACTCGGCCATGGGACGGGGTTCGAACCCAGATCCCTTAGATCAGTAGCCAAGCGTGCTAACCACTCGGCCATGGGACGGCACCAAACCCAACTTAACCTTTTCTAAATTCTTTCCTGACTGTAGATATGAAGCCGTTGAAACGGATCAGAAATATACGGCGAGTTCATTGGAATGACAGAATTCAATTTCTCTCTGTGAAATAAATATGATTTGAATATTTATATATAACGCATGGTGACGTACAGTCGTTTCTTTTTTCGTTTATTTCCTACCAGAGCATACCTGAAAACGGAAGAACCTTTTTATTTTCCTTTGTTGCATCTTTCAGATGCTTTAAAAAAACAATATTGTCAGTAGAAACTCTGACCTTTGTTCTGCTTCGTAAGAACAAGATGTTTTGTGTAAAATGTCATCAACTTTCATTTGATATATCCGTAACTGATTACGATTGGTCCCCAGGTTAAGAGATTTGTGAGGGAACAATGGACAGCGAACAGAACGACAGGCAAGTTTACAAGCGAAAAGCAACGGGAACAGAGGGAGAGGGGGGGGGAAGAAAAAGTGCAATTCTGATGCCGACGGATGTATTATTCACAGGAAATTCTCTCTTCCGCACGAGCACATAACTTTTGCTGTCTTCGAGTGGACATCAACGAATATTGCTTCTTCTTCTTCTTTTTGATAAGGAAACGCAGAGAAAGAGGAATAAATGCATTAGATGTGAGCTTTAAATCTCCATGAACATCGCGTCTCTAGCGGAATCCACGTTTCCGCGGAGGAGGAAAGAGATGAGGATGCGATTCATCATCCTCTTGCGTAAAGTTTCATCTTGAAAAGGATTCAAAAATGTGCGAAGTAGTTAACGGACGAGGGTTTCCGCCGCACGTGAATGCCATACATCCTTCGCGTCGATCAGCTGACTGGCGTCGTCTGATGCGCAAATCGCGTGCATCGATTCTCGTCGGGGTAGTTCTCGAGAAACGAAAGCTTAGTTTCGAAGAAGGTGGGATGAAAGGGGTTGATGAAGTGATAGTGGGAATTTTGGGTGAGTGGGACAGGGAGAGACGATGGAAAATTGGAGTGAGCATCAGAAGATGGTGAGAAATGGAGGATGGAGTAGGGGATGAGAAGATGACGTGGAGTGGGGTTAAGTGAGGGGATGAGTAGTGAGGGTGGATGAGGAGGAGAGGGATGGAGTTGTTGGGGAGGAGAAAATGGTAAGAAGTGGGGAGGATGGAGATGAGGAAACGGCAAGAAGTTCGTGTGGATAAGGATGAAGCGATGAGATGGAAGATGAGAGAAGAATAGGAGTATGAAATAATGATGGAACCTTTTGGTGAGGGGGAGACCAAAGAAGATGGGAATGGGAATTTTTGTGGGAAATGGAGATGTGGTGAGGAAAAAGAAGACGAAGGGAAGTGGTAATGGATGGAGATGAAAAGACGAAGAGAAGTGGCAATGGATCGGGATGAGAAAACAAAGTGAAGAGACAATGGATGGGGATAAGACGATGAGAAGTGCTAACGGATCGAGATGAGAAGACGATCGGAAGATTGGGTGAAGGTATATAAAAAGAATGATTGGAAATGAGAAGAGGAGAGAAGGTGATGAGAATTGGGATAACGAAAAGGAGGAGAGAAGGTGGTGAGAAGTGGGATAACGAAAAGGAGGAGAGAAGGTGATGAGAAGTGGGATAACGAAAAGGAGGAGAGAAAAGAGAGAAAATGGGTTATTTGGAGATGAAAAGAAAATCAGAGTTGAATATTGGAGGCATGACAAAAGAAAGAGAAATTGAGGGTTTGGGACGAGAAGGGAATGAGATGGGAAGAAAATTGAGAAGAACTTTTCTCCTGTGGTGAATATAAGAAATGGTGAAAATTTGATATAATGAATGATTCGGAAAACACATATCGTCATGTTTTATTATTTGTTTTCCATCCCAAAATTATTTAGCATTTTTCTCTGAAGACAAAAAGGTCCCTTCCTCTCCTCTCGAGTGGAAAGGGAAGTGAGAAACACTAGGAGATGGGAAATTGGGATGAGACACACGAGAAGATTGGAAATTGGGGTGAGAGACACTAGGAGATGGGAAGTTGGGGTGAGAGACAGGAGAAGATGGGAAGTTGGAGTGAGAGACACGAGAAGATGGGAAATTGGGGTGAGAGACACGAGAAAATGGAAAGTTGGTGAGAGACACGATAAGATGGGAAGTTGGGGTGAGAGACACGAGAAGATGGGAAGTTGGGGTGAGAGACAGGAAAAGATGGGAAGTTGGAGTGAGAGACACGAGAAGATGGGAAATTGGGGTGAGAGACACGAGAAAATGGAAAGTTGGAGTGAGAGACATGAGAAAATGGAAAGTTGGGATGAGAGACATGAGAAAATGGAAAGTTGGAGTGAGAGACATGAGAAAATGGAAAGTTGGGATGAGAGACACGATAAGATGGGAAGTTGGGGTGAGAGACAGGAGAAGATGGGAAGTTGGAGTGAGAGACACGAGAAGATGGGAAATTGGGGTGAGAGACACGAGAAAATGGAAAGTTGGAGTGAGAGACATGAGAAAATGGAAAGTTGGGATGAGAGACACGAGAAAATGGAAAGTTGGGGTGAGAGACACGAGAAAATGGAAAGTTGGGTGAGAGACACGATAAGATGGGAAGTTGGGGTGAGAGACACGAGAAAATGGTAAGTTGTGGTGAGAGACACGATAAGATGAGAAGTTGGGGTGAGAGACAGGAGAAGATGGGAAGTTGGAGTGAGAGACACGAGAAGATGGGAAGTTGGGGTGAGAGACACTAGGAGATGGGAAGATGGGGTGAGAGACACGAGAAAATGGAAAGTTGGGTGAGAGACACGATAAGATGGGAAGTTGGGGTGAGAGACACTAGGAGATGGGAAGATGGGGTGAGAGACACGAGAAAATGGAAAGTTGGGTGAGAGACACGATAAGATGGGAAGTTGGGGTGAGAGACACTAGGAGATGGGAAGATGGGGTGAGAGACACGAGAAAATGGAAAGTTGGGTGAGAGACACGATAAGATGGGAAGTTGGGGTGAGAGACACGAGAAAATGGAAAGTTGGGTGAGAGTCACGATAAGATGGGAAGTTGGGGTGAGAGACACGAGAAAATGGAAAGTTGGGTGAGAGACACGATAAGATGGGAAGTTGGGGTGAGAGACACGAGAAAATGGAAAGTTGGGTGAGAGACACGATAAGATGGGAAGTTGGGGTGAGAGACACTAGGAGATGGGAAGATGGGGTGAGAGACACGAGAAAATGGAAAGTTGGGTGAGAGACATGATAAGATGGGAAGTTGGGGTAAGAGACACGAGAAAATGGTAAGTTGTGGTGAGAGACACGATAAGATGAGAAGTTGGGGTGAGAGACAGGAGAAGATGGGAAGTTGGGGTGAGAGACACGAGAAGATGGGAAGTTGGGGTGAGAGACACTAGGAGATGGGAAGATGGGGTGAGAGACACGAGAAAATGGAAAGTTGTGGTGAGAGACACGATAAGATGAGAAGTTGGGGTGAGAGACACGAGAAAATGGAAAGTTGGGTGAGAGACACGATAAGATGGGAAGTTGGGGTGAGAGACACTAGGAGATGGGAAGATGGGGTGAGAGACACGAGAAAATGGAAAGTTGGGTGAGAGACACGATAAGATGGGAAGTTGGGGTGAGAGACACGAGAAAATGGAAAGTTGGGTGAGAGACACGATAAGATGGGAAGTTGGGGTGAGAGACACGAGAAAATGGTAAGTTGTGGTGAGAGAAACGAGAAGATGGGAAGTTGGGGTGAGAAAAACAAGAAGATGGGAAGTTGGGGTGAGAGAAACGAGAAGATGGGAAATTGGGGTGAGAGACACGAGAAAATGGAAAGTTGTGGTGAGAGACACGATAAGATGAGAAGTTGGGGTGAGAGACAGGAGAAGATGGGAAGTTGGAGTGAGAGACAGGAGAAGATGGGAAGTTGGGGTGAGAGACACTAGGAGATGGGAAGATGGGGTGAGAGACACGAGAAAATGGAAAGTTGGGTGAGAGACACGATAAGATGGGAAGTTGGGGTGAGAGACAGGAGAAGATGGGAAGTTGGAGTGAGAGACATGAGAAAATGGAAAGTTGGGATGAGAGACACGAGAAAATGGAAAGTTGGAGTGAGAGACATGAGAAAATGGAAAGTTGGGATGAGAGACACGATAAGATGGGAAGTTGGGGTGAGAAACACGAGAAAATGGTAAGTTGTGGTGAGAGAAACGAGAAGATGGGAAGTTGGGGTGAGAAAAACAAGAAGATGGGAAGTTGGGGTGAGAGAAACGAGAAGATGGGAAGTTGGGGTGAGAGAAGTAAAGTGGCCCCTTCCCTCTTCCTGAAGAGATATTCAGATTCACAAATGACATGAATAGTTTTTCTCCTGTTTTCCACTGAAACAAAGCGAAAAATTTTACACTGGAATGGCGATCCCATCTCTCGTCCCTCCCGGCGTTATTGTTTTCCAGCTCTATCCAGTCTTGTTCTTTCTAGACGCGACTTCCGCCTCCCTCTCTTTACCCAAAGATTCTCATTAACACGACCATCCAATCTTCACGCTACCGAAATATAACTAAAATAGCCCTCCCCCCCCCGCCGCCCCTATAAAGAGTAAAGGTCATTGCATCTAAAAATGCCTAGAAACGTCTCTCCCTGTGTCCATGAAGCAAAAGATTAGTGAAGTAAAAAACTTTTCTTTAAAAACTTTTCTCCTTTCATTCTTAACAATATCGGAACTTAACTGAAATAGCCGTTCCCTCCTAGAAATCTTAAAGGTTCATTCCCCCCCCCATCCATCATTCATCCCGTGAAAAGTCTCTGTCCGTGTCCATGGTGACAGTTCTTTTCTGTTAGTCTAGATTCGCCTTTCCTCGTCGATCCTAGGTGGAGTCAGTGGAGAGAGAAAGAGGCGAACGGAAGATGGCGTCTCTGACACGGGAATCCACTCTCGAGAGTAATCCGGTCCCTCTCGGCGCTCTCGTCCTGCGTCTACCTGTCTCGAGGGAAGGACGCGAAAAAACTGGGGGAGCAGGGAGGGAGGGAGGGAGGGAAGCCCTCGCGACGAAGTGTGTGCGCGTGTGAGGGTTTCTGACGCCGCATCCTTTGCTCACGTGTCTGGGTGAGGTCTTCAGAAAACTGCTGACACGAAACATACTTAAAGCGCTTCCAATTGGGGCGTGGAAGGGCGGATGTTGGGAGAGCACGATGGGAGGATGCTCTGTCTCGCTGCTCGAGGATGAAGAAGCGCCAGAGCAGAGGATGCAAGTTCAGCCGTGTCACGAGGTGTAGCCGAGACGATTTGTACTTGAAAGTCTTTAAAAGGCGAAAAAAATCCATGACGATTCGTTAGTAAACGAGTTCTTGTTTTTTTTTCTATTTCAATAGAGAATGGGATTACCATTCATCAGTCAGTGTGGAGGCTGCACCGTTTCTGATGTCGTTGTACAGTCGCTCAAAAGAGTATCCGAACACTATGGTTGATTACAGAATTCAGAAAAAATATCTGGCAACGATTTTTTTTTAGAAATTAGTGATCTGGCAACCTTCGTGTCACGTGATTACAGAATTCAGGGGAAAATATCTGGCAACGATTTTTTTTTTTTTAGAAATTAGTGATCTGGAAATTAGAAATTAGTAACTGCACACGCTCAATATTTCCGTGAGTGAGCCCACACGATCTAGTATCAAAATAATATGACCACCTACAGTCGCTCAAAAAAGTATTCGAACATTATGGTCGATTACAGAATTCAGAAAAAATATCTGGCAACGTTTTTTTTTTTAGAAATTAGTGACCTGGCAACCTTCGTGTCACGTGACACGAAGGTTGCCAGATCACTAATTTCTAAAACAGTCGTTGCCAGATATTTTTCCTGAATTCTGTAATCGACCGTAGTGTTCGGATACTTGTTTGAGCGACTGTAAAACAACCCAATCCCAAACCGCTAAATATGGGAGCATTTATTTTTATTTGACATTTAGTTTTATTACAAACGATTAAAACAAAGCATATACATTCATATCTCGCGTTTGTATAATTATTTCAATATTGATTTCTCTTATATGTATATATACACCACCAAAAGTTTTATTTTCTGCGGAAAAATATCCCTGCTGTGGATAAATCGAAGATCTCACCTGAATCTCTCCATATCTCGATTTTCGACCATGGTCTTCGTTTCATATTTAAAGAATTATTAATTTTCCAATTTAACGACAGAATTTCTTTTCCAATAATCCTAAAAAACTTTTCTCTAACATTTAATAATTGAGAGAATCAATTTCACCAAAATTGCAAAATTACATTTATTTTATCGAACAATTTGTTATTTGCGTTTTAATTAATTTTTTGAGATGAATTCTTGTAACTGGCAACGCTTCATTAAGTGTTACATCATCGATTATTTTAAGTATTAAACGAATATTTTGTAAAATCGAGGTTTCAAGAGATTTTATTTAGATTTCCAAATTATCTGCAGTGATATTTTTCAGTAGAAAAACTTAATTTCAACAGTTAGGGAATTTTGAATGTGCCTTCCCATTCACGTGACAAGAGTTAAAAATGTTTTTCTTTTGTATTAAAATGGCTTCTGACTGAGGAATTTCATTTTTAAGGGAGGATCATCTAACAATTTATTCTGTTGAATAATGGATTAATTAATTAAAATTTGGAAACACAGTCGCGTCTCGATTATCCTTCATAACTAGTTCGACAATTGAGATGGTTAAAATACTTGTTTTACCTCTGAACGGCATTTGTTTTACGCACAATGGGTTAAATGGCCAGGTCACAAAGACCCCGAGGGCTCGCAAAAAGTTGGTGGAAACCCACTGGAAGAGCCTGTTGGGAGACAGATGGTAGCCTCCCGTCAAGGCCATCCAGCGTGTTCTTTAACGTGCACAGGGTATGGCTCTCCCGCACACGGGGCCACGGCTTAACGTCCCATCCGACGGACGGCGGCCTTTACAATCCCATCGGTATCCCATACTGACAGTGGGAAGGGCGGGGGAATTTCGTGGACATAAATCGCAACGTTGACCCGACTGGGACTCGAACCTGAGAATTGCAGGTTGCGATCCTAGAGCGCTACCGACTGAGCCACCCCCGGTTTAAAACAGCAATAACTAAGGAATGTTTTATGCAATAAATATTAGTCAATTACATATGTTTCATTTTGAACATTAATGCGTACAGTCGCTCAAAAAAGTATCCGAACACTATGGTCGATTATAAAATTCAGAAAAAATATCTGGCAACGATTTTTTTTAGAAATTAGTGATCTGGCAACCTTCGTGTCACGTGATTACAGAATTCAGGAAAAATATCTGGAGCGTGTACAGCAACTGTACACGCTCCAGTGAGCGACTGTACACCGCTTAGATAAAAAAAAAAGATCCTTTCAAATATCAAAATTTCCCTAATTCTTTAAATACTGAACTGATATTGCTGAAATTTAAGATTTATGTAGACATTATGCAGAGATTAAATCTACATTATATAGCATTTCACCAGAAAAAAAAATTTGAAATTACGAGCATCGAATTTGCAATTCCACCAGCGTAACAAGGAGCTTTTCATAACAAGGAGCTTTTCTTAACAAGGAGCTTTTCATAACAAGGAGCTTTTCTTAACTTCTTGCCTAGGCAGTGCATCGATGCTGGATTAACTTTTCACAATCTTTTCTTTCTGCCACTGCTACTGATGCTCAAAACGAAAAATGTGTTACAATAATAAAACAAGAAGCATGTCCTACGGGGGTCGGGATTGGCTCAGTCGGTAGCGCGCCAGGCTTGTGATCTGCAGTTCCCAGGTTCGAGTCCCAGCTGGGTCAGCGTTAAGATTTATCTCCGCAAATATTCCCCGCCCTGCCCACGGTCAGTAGGGGACACCGATGGGCTTGGAAAGGCCGCCGTCCGTCGGATGGGACGTTAAACCGTGGCCCCGTGTACGGGAGAGCCATACCCTGGGCACGTTAAAGAACACGCTGGATGGCCTTGACGGGAGGCTACCATCTGTCTCCCAACAGCTGTTCCAGTGGATCCCCTCCCCCAACCTTATCTGAGCCTTCGGGATCTTTGTGACCTGGCAATTTAGCCCATGGTGTGCAAAAAAGTGCCGCTCAGAGGTAAAACAACCCAACCCAACCCATGTCTACGGAAAATGCTTTTACCGGGTCGGTTAATAATGTCTGATGAAAGAAATTCTAAGACTGAGTGGATAGCATACTTGGCTAGTGATCAAAGGGATCTGGGTTCGAGCCCCTTGGTAAGGCATGGATGTTGTTGTTGTCTTTCTGATGAGGCCTCGCCTTCCTCACAGATCTTCTCTGCTGCGTATTAGACAGACAGGCTCCTGTGAGACCTGTGTGGGAAGCAGCTTCCTTAGGGGTATTTATTTGTTCTTCTTAATGCATCAGCAGTAACAAATATCAAGCGATGTTAATGTCAGGATGTCATCGCAGCATCCTAGTGAGGAAGATATCCTCAGAATCACCAAACACCCAACATTCATCACTAAGATATAAAATGTGCTTTGGAGTTGATTCACTTAATGCTCCTCATTCACTTCTCCTCCCTCCCCCTCCTATAGTGGCGAGGTCAGACCACCCTCTCCCCATCAAAGCACACAGATCATATTCCGCGTTTCTGACTCTCCACGCGACGTTTGAACACACCGAGTCACAAAACCTAACATCTAATCGGAGCAGAGGTGCCCAAGAGCGATCCTTCCTCCTCGGGATGCCATTGCGCCCGAGGAGGAGCAAGCAGCGCGTGCTCGACAATATTTCAAGAATGTCCTAATGACAGAGTCGTGATCGTCATCTCGCACAACGCTCGTCTCGCGTCTGCCGTGGTCGGTGTCTGTCATGTTCCCTTTGAGAGCCAGAGGATGAGGGAGAGTAAGAAGAGAAAAGATGAAAGAATCCTCGAGGGACCAAATATACCTCAAGAAAGGAAATGCCTCGTTTCCATTCACACTTGGAACACATTCTCAGACTCTTAACAGCTGTTTTCGAGCTTCGACTTCTTGGATAAAGAGAAACAACTTCTTGGATAAAAAGAAACAACTTCTTGGATAAAGAGAAACAACTTCTTGGATAAAGAGTTCACGTTTCATTTTTTCTTGCAGATTGGGAGGAAACTATTGCCATCGCTAAATTAAAATAAAATAAAATGGAGCTCCAATTTTTTTTTCCGATCAAGAGTGCGTTTCAGGCGTACAGTCGCTCAAAAAAAATATCCGAACACTATGTTCGATTACAGAATTCAGAAAAAATATCTGGCAACGATTTTTTAAAGAAATTAGTGATCTGGCAACCTTTGTGTCACGTCGTAAATTGTTAAAGAAGCGCTTTCTGCAACGAGCAATGCAAAAAAAAAATGTATCATTTAAAATCTGAGAACATTTTCTGCTTAAACGACGAGCGCCTTTCCAAAGAGTTGTGCTTTCAATTTTTGCGGCGCCTTTAATGCGAGGCGGACACGGGCCACGTCTTAATTGGCCCATCTCGTTGGCAACCAGTGACACCAAAGCACCAGATTCTGCGTAGCAACAAGTGGGAACAGGTGGCGAGGTCTTTATGATTATTAAAGCAGCTCCTTCATAATGGCAGGCTCATTAGTGGAAGCCGAAGGAGCACAATGGAAGCCTTCTGTGAACTCTGCGAAGAAAGAGGAGATGAAAGTTAATAGGAGTTTTTTTTTGGGGGGGGGGAAGAAGGAGGAAGGGGGGCATTTAAAGTCTATTAAAGGGCATGCTGAAATGGATGAAGTTATTTATCAGTAGTTTATTATTTTAGCTTTAGAGAAAAGAGACAGTTTTCTGTTAGCAGGTGTCTTGTAGATAGTTTTTAAATCTAGGATTGGATTGGATTGTTTTACCTCTGAGCGGCACTTTTCTGCACACCATGGGCTAAATGGCCAGGTCACATGGACCCCGAAGGCTTAGAGAAGGTTTGGGGAGGGGACCCACTGGAACAGCTGTTGGGAGACAGATGGTAGCCTCCCGTCAAGGCCATCCAGCGTGTTCTTTAACGTGCACAGGGTATGGCTCTCCCGCACACGGGGCCACGGCTTAACGTTCCATCCGACGGACGGCGGCCTTTTCAAGCCCATCGGCGTCCCCTACTGACCGTGGGCAGGGCGGGGAATTAAATCATCTAGGGCCTATAGTCATGGGGGTCGACAGGAGGTTTTTAAGGTTGGGGCAAATGTTTTTCAGGGAAGGTAGGCAAAAAAAAATAATATTTCAAGATAGAAATATTTAGATTGAGCCATTCATTAATCAGAACAATCGCGAATTCAACTATTATGCATGATATGTAGATTAATAAGGATTACGGATGCCAGGAAATAAAACAAAGGAAAAGAGAAAATTTTATTGGAAATATATGGGAAAAAATGTTTTTTCATATTACTTAATAGAAACAAATTATTGGCTTTCAAAAACTAAACGAAACTCAAAACTCAAATATTATATTTTGTTAATAATAGAAAAGGATATTAATTTTTGGTACACCTTTAGTATTCAATAAAAAGGAATTTTTCGATCGATTTAAATAAATTTTGAAATGCAGTTTTCAGAACCGATCTACGGGGGGGGGGGGAAGTACCGTTATCCCCTTGCACTTCGGAATTTCAATAACCGGAACTTAAGCGGAAAACTACACTTCCCTGCAGACATTATTGAATTCCCATGCGATGTGAATGGGACTTTTAACTTCAAAAAATGCATTTAATGGAGGAAAAAAATATGGCTGAGATAAATTAAAGATCATAATCAAATCTATTTAAATCTCGATTTCCATTAATGGAATTATGGACGCTGGAATATTTCATAACATACGATATAAGAATTTGTCTCAATAATTAAGTTAGATAAATAAATATTGTTTCAAACTATTTAATAAAATAAATATATACTTTAAAAGCTTGCGTAAGGATTTTTTAATAATACAAGATGATTTATTGCGAAATATTCCGTCTTACAGAACCTCTTTAAATGAAGAACGAATATTGTTGAAAATCGAGATTTGAATAGATTTGATTATGATTTTTTAATTCATCTTCAGCCACATTTTCCAATTAAATGTGAGGGCGGGGGTGGCTTAGTCGGTAGCGCGCCAGGCTCGTAATCTGTAGTTCCCAGGTTCGAGTCCCAGCAGGGTCAGCGTTGAGATTTATCTCCGCAAAATTCCACCCCCCTGCCCACGATCAGTAGGGGACATCGATGGGCTTGGAAAGGCCACCGTCCGTTGGATGGGACGTTAAGCCGTGGCCCCGTGTGCGGGAGAGCCATACCCTGTACACGTTAAAGAACACGCTGGATGGCCTTGACGGGAGACTACCATCTGTCTCCCAACAGCTGTTCCAGTGAGTCCCCTCCCCCAACCTTCTCTGAGCCTTCGGGGCCCTTGTGACCTGGCAATTTAGCCCATGGTGTGCAAAAAAGTGCCGCTCAGAGGTAAAACAATCCAATTGACTGACTTCATGCTTTTTCTGACTTTAGTTCGCTGGCCTGTGGATGACATAAAAGATTTCTCTCTCCAACGAGCCGAAACATTCAATTTTTACTCTCGTAGTTCTTGAACATCTCTCTAAAGCTTTTTCTCTTTGTTTCAACCTTCTCTTTCGTTTGGTAACAAAAAAGAAAAAAAAACTTTTCTTTTCTCTATTTTCCCCCTCATCATTATTCTTTATAGATCACTGAACCGTTCTGTCCATCTCCTTGACAACCTCCTCTCTCGTCCGTTGCTCTTCTATCATCCCAGAAGAAGATTTTCAGCTACACGAACAAGCAAGGGCCTTACAAACCCACGTGACCATCATCTCATTCGCTGGCAAACTGACAACAAGTTTTTTGCCCCCTTCCGTGTCAACAACAAGAGAAACGAGCTGTGAATTGAAGAGTACCTCATGTTCGCCTGTCAGAATGCCTCTGCTGAGGATGGCTGCAATATGGCGGCCGAAACTTCCTCTAAATGTAATACAATGACTTTCCTTGTTCTCTCTAAATTCCAGATTCGCCATATCCGCATCAGATACTCTCTATATCAATGATTCTCAACGGTGGATCTTTTCCAAGATCCAGGGGGGTGGGGATGGGGGTGAGGACACAGTCGGTAGCGCGCCAGGCTCGTAATCTGTAGTTCCCGAGTTCGAGTCCCAGCTGGGCCAGCGTTGAGATTTATCTCCGCAAAATTCCTCGCCCTGCCCACGGTCAGTAGGGGACACCGATGGGCTTGGAAAGACCGCCGTCCGTCGGATGGGACGTTAAGCCGTGGCCCCGTGTGCGGGAGAGTCATATCCTGTACACGTTAAAGAACACGCTGGATGCCCTTGACAGGAGGCTACCATCTGTCTCCTGCCCAGCGGATCCCTTTTCCCACCTTCTCTGACCATTAGGGTCCTTGTGACCTGGCCATTTAGCCCATGGTGTGCATGAAGTCTGCTCAGAGGTTGTTGTTTTTGGGTTGTTTTACATCTGAGCGGCACTTTTTTGCACACCATGGGCTAAATAACCAGGTCACAAGGACCCCGAAGACTCAGAGAAGGTTGGGAGAGGGGACCCACTGGAACAGCTGTTGGGAGACAGATGGTAGCCTCCCGTCAAGGCCATCCAGTGTGTTCTTTAACGTGCACAGGGTACGACTCTCACACACACGGGACCACGGCTTAAAGTTCCATCCGACGGACGGCGGCCTTTCCATGCCCATCGGTGTCCCCTACTGACCGTGAGCAGGGCGGGGAATTTTGCGGAGATTAATATCAATGCTGACCCAGCTGGGACTCGAACCTGGGAACTGCAGATTACGAGCCTGGCGCGCAACCGACTGAGCCACCCCCGCCCCCTGCTCAGAGGAGAAACAACCCAACTAACGGATGCTCAGCTATTCTGAGAAGAGAGATCTTTTACTGTGTGGCGTTTTAACCCCATGAAAAATAATTTCCTCACATCAATGCCAACAACAACAGAGACGCCAGCGAGATCAACACTGACCACCATCCAAAATATCTACAAATTTCTGTTTCCTTTGCTAAGGGATGGGAAGGGCGAAACGCTCTAAAAGTTTATCTGCCAGTGGATCTCCACTTTCTGCAAATGCAGGGATTGAGAACGCGTGTTTTCAATTCTCTCTGTGTATTGGCATCTGTCTGATTCTTCTTCCCATCTCTGCGTCAAGGAATGGGATGCCTCGTGGAAGAGAAGAATGAGCGAACGGTATCCATGGTGAGAGAGGGAGAAGAATGATCGTCAGAGGCAGACAAGAGCATCTCTCAGCCGAAACAAGCAGATGGAGATTCATATTGGATGGATAAAATGGGGAACAGGGAGTGAGAGAGAAGTTGGGGGGAGGGGGAAAGAACCATCGGTTGCAATGGGAGGAGAGAGTTGAAGGGGGGGGAGTAGAAGAGAATCAGGGAGGGGGGGAAGCACTTCAAATAAAATCATCTTCGCTCCGTTGGTGTAGTCTCCTGCTCCGTGCAGAATGAAATGTTTCCATTAGAACCATCTGCAACACGCTGCACACGTGCTGCTCTGTGACGGAAGCCAACCAGCTAGCTGCTCTCCGCCCCCTTCCCCTCCCCCTCCCCAATTCTGTGGTTCGTGGAAGGGATCTTCTCTTCTTGCCGCTGATCCTCTCATCCCTAGCCTCAAAGCAGAGATATGCCTCTTTTTATATTTTTTTTTCATCACTTGTGTTCGTCCGTGGCTAACTTTATTAAAACAGATAGCGACATTTCCTTTCATGTACAGTACGTGGCCCAAAGTTTTTGATCGCTTCCATATTGAATCAGTCGAATAATCGTTTGCTTTTAATATGTAACGTTAATGAAAAAAAAATAGTGATTTTATTTATAATCCTTTTTTTTTTCAAATTTCACAGCTTGTTTTGTTAGATATAAATAAATTTGATAAGTATTGCTCAAATAAATGGAAAATAAAATAATGCATGTTAATCCTCAAGCAGCTGCTTGCCACAGAGGTCTGACAGGGGCCTGTCAGTTATATAATAGAAAATAAAATAATGCATATTAATACTCAAGCAGCTGCTTGCCACAGAGGTCTGACAGGGGCCTGTCAGTTATATAATGGAAAATAAAATAATGCATATTAATACTCAAGCAGCTGCTTGCCACAGAGGTCTGACAGGGGCCTGTCAGTTATATAATGGAAAATAAAATAATGCATATTAATCCTCAAGCAGCTGCTTGCCACAGAGGTCTGACAGGGGCCTGTCAGTTATCAATGCATAGATAAAATTGCGCGAAAGGTGAGAGCCTCAGCAGAAAGATAACGTAGAAAGGAAACATCCATTCTTAATTGGGGATTCGAACCCAGGGTCCCTTTGTTTAGCGGTTAAGAGCGCTAACGACTCGGCCACAAGCAAAACTATAAAAGATGAAGAATACTTGAGTAGAAATAGAAAATGATATTAAAAATCAAGGAACAGTTAAGTTCTGTTGTTTTACCTCTGAGTCGCGCTTTTTGCTGACAGTGGGCTAAATTGCAACGTCACAATGACCCCTAGGATCCAGAGAAGGTTGGGAAATGGATTCACTGGATAATTGTTAGGAGATGAAGGGAATACACAAGCCATCCAGCGTGTCATTTACTATGTTCAGTTCTCTTGCATATAGTGACGTGGTTTAACGTCACGTCCAACGGACGCCGGACTCTCCATGCCCATCAATATCCCTTTGTCACCAAAGGAAAAGTAAGAGTGGAAAAAATCTCAATGACGTCTCGGACTTGAGAAACATCGGGTTACAAGCCTAGGAAGGTTTTGATCTGGAAAACATCGGGTTACAAGCCTAGGAAGGTTTTGATCTGGAAAACATCGGGTTACAAGCCTAGGAAGGTTTTGATCTGGAAAACATCGGGTTACAAGCCTAGAAAGGTTTTGATCTGGAAAACATCGGGTTACAAGCCTAGAAAGGTTTTGATCTGGAAAACGTCGGGTTACAAGCCTAGGAAGGTTTTGATCTGGAAAACATCGGGTACAAGCCTAGGAAGGTTTTGATCTGGAAAACATCGGGTTACAAGCCTAGGAAGGTTTTGATCTGGAAAACGTCGGGTTACAAGCCTAGGAAGGTTTTGATCTGGAAAACGTCGGGTTACAAGCCTAGGAAGGTTTTGATCTGGAAAACGTCGGGTACAAGCCTAGGAAGGTTTTGATCTGGAAAACATCGGGTTACAAGCCTAGAAAGGTTTTGATCTGGAAAACGTCGGGTTACAAGCCTAGGAAGGTTTTGATGTGGAAAACATCGGGTACAAGCCTAGGAAGGTTTTGATCTGGAAAACATCGGGTTACAAGCCTAGGAAGGTTTTGATCTGGAAAACATCGGGTTACAAGCCTAGGAAGGTTTTGATCTGGAAAACATCGGGTTACAAGCCTAGGAAGGTTTTGATCTGGAAAACGTCGGGTTACAAGCCTAGGAAGGTTTTGATCTGGAAAACGTCGGGTTACAAGCCTAGGAAGGTTTTGATCTGGAAAACGTCGGGTATAAGCCTAGGAAGGTTTTGATCTGGAAAACATCGGGTTACAAGCCTAGAAAGGTTTTGATCTGGAAAACGTCGGGTTACAAGCCTAGGAAGGTTTTGATCTGGAAAACATCGGGTTACAAGCCTAGGAAGGTTTTGATCTGGAAAACGTCGGGTTACAAGCCTAGGAAGGTTTTGATCTGGAAAACATCGGGTTACAAGCCTAGGAAGGTTTTGATCTGGAAAACATCGGGTTACAAGCCTAGGAAGGTTTTGATCTGGAAAACGTCGGGTTACAAGCCTAGGAAGGTTTTGATCTGGAAAACATCGGGTTACAAGCCTAGAAAGGTTTTGATCTGGAAAACATCGGGTTACAAGCCTAGGAAGGTTTGATCTGGAAAACATCGGGTTACAAGCCTAGAAAGGTTTTGATCTGGAAAACATCGGGTTACAAGCCTAGGAAGGTTTTGATCTGGAAAACATCGGGTTACAAGCCTAGACAATTCGACCGGAAATATCGGATTACGAACTGTAATCTGGAAGTATCAGAAAGAAGCCAACTCTGATCTGGAAACATCAGATTACAAACCGCAGCTAAATCATTGCATAAGAAACAAAAACGAGACGAAGATCATTTAGCAGTGAAAAATCCAAAAGCTCGAAATCCTTAATTTGTTTATAAGCCAACCTCGTTTAAAATTAGAACGAGGAAATGAAATTTATAATTAAGAAAGCTTCAAAGAAGAGAGAGAGAAAAAGAAACAGAATCGATGGAGAGAATAGAACGACCGGAGGCTGAAAAGAAAATTGCCTCTTTGATGTTGCCTCTTATTGAATTACTTGAATTGTTCGGCGTGCGAGTAAATTAGCCTCGGGACCAAAGAGCGCCCCCTAGAAAGAGACAGGACGATACATGGATGACGTCATCTGCAGGAATTTTTGCCTCTGACTTTGTTTTGCTGGAAACTTGTGTCCTCAATTATTGGAAATTTATAAGATTGTTTCAAGACAAAAAGCAACTGATACTTTGTTGAGTCCACTCACCACTTAATGGGGAAACGATCCGCGCTCTCTGGGAGGCAGAGGGCTCTCTTTACTCAGCGATTTAATAAGGAGATCTAAATAAATCTATCTCCGCAAAATTCCCCGCCCTGCCATCGGTCAGTAGGGGACACCGATGGGCTTGGAAAGGCCGCCGTCCGTCGGATGGGACGTTAAGCCGTGGCCCCGTGTGCGGGAGAGCCATACCCTGTGCACGTTAAAGAACACGCTAGATGGCCATGACGGGAGGCTGCCATCTGTCTCCCAACAGCTGTTCCAGTGGGTCCCCTCCCCCAACCTTCTCTGAGTCTTCGGGGTCCATGTGACCTGGCCATTTAGCCCATGGTGTGCAAAAAAGTGCCGCTCAGAGGTAAAACAACAACCCAACCCTAAATAAATCGATACTACAGTCGCTCAAAAAAGTATCCGAACGCTATGGTTGATTACAGAATTCAGAAAAAATATCTGGCAATGATTGTTTTAGAAATTAGTGATCTGGCAACCTTCGCGTCACGTGACACGAAGGTTGCCAGATCACTAATTTCTAAAAAAATCGTTGCCAGATATTGTTTTCTGAATTCTGTAATCAACCATAGCGTTCGGATACTTTTTTGAGCGACTGTAGGTGGTCATATTATTTTGAAACTGGATCGTGTGGGGCTCACTCACGGAAATATTGAGCGTGTGCAGTTACCGTTCACAGCAAACTGGAGCGTATGCAGTAACTGCACACGCTCCAGTTTGCTGTGAACGGTAACTGGAGCGTGTACAGTTGCTGTACACGCTCCAGATATTTTTCCTGAATTCTGTAATCACGTGACACGAAGGTTGCCAGATCACTAATTTCTAAAAAAAAATCGTTGCCAAATATTTTTTTCTGAATGCTGTAATCGACCATAGTGTTCGGATACTTTTTTTGAGCGACTGTACATACCGACACTACCTTATGTCCAAAATACTGAATAAGCATCTAGAATCAAAGGCATCATTTTCCTGTTTTCTTACGAAGGATCTAAGTTTCGATACAATAGAAAACGTTTCGAGGGGATCAAACTATTATACAGCCCATTTTTAATTTTTGGATGCATATTCCTATTCTTTTGCAATCTCCACACATTTTGAAAAGTCCCACCAGCAATCCCTATTCTTCTGTTAAACTATATATATATCACCCCATTATCCCTAATTTTTTTTTCTTTCGATCGCTGATGCTTAATCCCCCCCCCAAAGTAATAGTAAAAAAAAAAATTACGACGTCAAAGTGAAGGGAATGTTCTTGCTGAAGGATGCGATGGGCTCCATCCATCTCCTCATCTCTTATCTCTTCTCTCCTTCTCCATCATCCCTTTCTTGCGTTGATCCATCCTGAATCGAAACGGAGATTTATCTCGCATCAACACAGGCAAAGATTCATTCACTGACGACTGTTAAAGGTAATGATGATGCGCCATCCTCCTCTTCCTCCTCCGCGAAATGAAAAGGAGCGCATCTCGTTCCTGTTAAGTGCCTCATCTTTGTCGTGCAAATGAAGATGCTCGATTCTGAGGAAAGAGGAAAATGGCAAAACACAAACACGCACTTATTTAATTCTCCCCAGCCTCCTACTCCCCTCTAACGATCACCGTCATCGCTAATGGTTTTTCCCTTTCTCTAAGTATTCCTAATGCGGATAAAATTGTATCTATTGATCACCGAGGGGATGGGAAATGTAATGACGAGTTTCGATTGACATTAAACGATCTTCAAGACATTTTTATCTGGGTGTGATTCCCTCGAGTTTTCCGCCTCCTCCTCAGCGCGTCAGTCACATATTTGTATATCATTTCTGTCACGTCCCGCCTTTTTTCCCTCTCTTCCTCATCCCTCGGCATCACCGCATCCTCCTCCTCCGCTGCTCCGAGCATCACTCAAGGCGACATTTTCTCACCTCCGTATCAACCGCTCAGATCGCCGATACGTGCATGAAAACGCCGGTATGCGCGCACGCGCTACCCACCTCACTTCCTCTTCCCTTTCCCCGAGACAAAGCGAGACTTACCGAGCTAATGCGAAACTGATACGTCCCGGGAAACGCGCTAGCCGACGATCACCCCTCCCCGGCCAGTACAAATATCTTCTCCGATAATGACGTCAGCAGAAGTAGAAACGATATGGCGGGGGATTGGAGGAGGAGGGGTAGGGAGGAGGGGGATGCAACGCAGATCGGAAAGTGTAAATCATCGTAACTGGCATCGTCATCGAAACAGAATCGTAGCTTGAGCGTCATCTGCTGGGAAGGTGGAGGACTAGAAAGTTGTCAAGAAAAGCGATTCATCCGAGATGCTTTGGATAAGAGATGTGGCACCTGAGGTTCGCTATTTTTACTGATCCTGTTCATTTGGAATCTCGTGATTTCTCTTTGCACCTTATCTTTTTCTTTTCTGCACGAGCGGTGGAGATAATAGGATGAAATGGTTCGGAGGGAGGGAAGAAAAAGGAGAGGGGGTTGATGGCAGGTGCTTGTTATGTCAGAAAGAGAGGAGTATGAGTTGAAGAATCATTTGCTTTATCACCCATCAGTTTCTAGCGTAAAGAAGCGCAAGAGATCGTGAGCGTTTCAGGTGACGCGAATTCTTCCTCTTTGATGTTTTCCCATGCATCATGTAGTCCGACGAGTTATTAAGCCGTGGCCTCATGTGAAGGTGAGAAATATTCCGTACACGTGAAAAAAGATAACAATGGAGGGGATGGGGTTGGTTACAAAGATGATGGTTGAGGTCGCGAAGATTGTGGTGGCGATAGTGGTGGTTGTGAAGTGATGGTGGCAATGGTGGTGGTTGTGAAGTGATGGTTGAGGTCGCGAAGATAGTAGTGGTGGTTGTGAAGTGATGGTGGCTACGGTGGTGGTGGTGGTTGTGAAGTGATGGTTGAGGTCGCGAAGATAGTAGTGGTGGTTGTGAAGTGATGGTGGCTACGGTGGTGGTGGTGGTTGTGAAGTGATGGTGGCTACGGTGGTGGTGATGGTGGTTGTGAAGTGATGGTGGCTATGGTGGTGGTTGTGAAGGGACGGTGGCGATGGTGGTGGTCGCGGAGATGATGGTGGCGATGGTGGTGGTCGCGGAGATGACGGTGGCAATAGTGGTGGTTGTGAAGATAACGGTGGCCATGATAGTGGAGTGGAAGATGGGGATGGTGGTTGTGGTCCGAAAACGACGGTGGTGATGGTGGTGGTCATGAAGATGATGGTGGCTTCCACTATCATCTACTCTGGCGTATAAACTGCCTTTAACTCCTTACTACCATGGCGCATAAACTGTCTTCTACTTCCTCCTATTATGGCGTATAAACTGTCGTAATACCTTCTACTATGGCGAATAAAGTGCCTTTTGTTACCTTGTACTATGGCGAATAAAGTGCCTTTTGTTACCTCCTACTAAGGCGAATAAAGTGCCTTTTGTTACCTCCTACTATGGCGAATAAAGTGCCTTTTGTTACCTTGTACTATGGCGAATAAAGTGCCTTTTGTTACCTCCTACTAAGGCGAATAAAGTGCCTTTTGTTACCTTCTACTATGGCGAATAAAGTGCCTTTTGTTACCTTGTACTATGGCGAATAAAGTGCCTTTTGTTACCTTCTACTATGGCGAATAAAGAGCCTTTTGTTACCTCCTACTATGGCGAATAAAGTGCCTTGTGTTACCTCCTACTATGGCGAATAAAGTGCCTTTTGTTACCTTCTACTATGGCGAATAAAGTGCCTTTTGTTACCTTCTACTATGGCGAATAAAGTGCCTTGTGTTACCTTCTACTATGGCGAATAAAGTGCCTTTTGTTACCTTCTACTATGGCGAATAAAGTGCCTTTTGTTACCTTCTACTATGGCGAATAAAGTGCCTTTTGTTACCTTCTACTATGGCGAATAAAGAGCCTTGTGTTACCTTCAACTATGGCGAATAAAGTGCCTTTTGTTACCTTCTACTAGGCGAATAAAGTGCCTTGTGTTACCTTCTACTATGGCGAATAAAGTGCCTTTTGTTACCTTCTACTATGGCGAATAAAGTGCCTTTTGTTACGTCCTACTATGGCGAATAAAGTGCCTTTTGTTACGTCCTACTATGGCGAATAAAGTGCCTTTTGTTACCTCCTACTATGGCGAATAAAGTGCCTTTTGTTACCTTCTACTATGGCGAATAAAGTGCCTTTTGTTACCTTCTACTATGGCGAATAAAGTGCCTTTTGTTACCTTCTACTATGGCGAATAAAGTGCCTTTTGTTACCTCCTACTATGGCGAATAAAGTGCCTTTTGTTACCTTCTACTATGGCGAATAAAGTGCCTTTTGTTACCTTGTACTATGGCGAATAAAGTGCCTTTTGTTACCTTCTACTATGGCGAATAAAGAGCCTTTTGTTACCTCCTACTATGGCGAATAAAGTGCCTTGTGTTACCTCCTACTATGGCGAATAAAGTGCCTTTTGTTACCTTCTACTATGGCGAATAAAGTGCCTTTTGTTACCTTCTACTATGGCGAATAAAGTGCCTTGTGTTACCTTCTACTATGGCGAATAAAGTGCCTTTTGTTACCTTCTACTATGGCGAATAAAGTGCCTTTTGTTACCTTCTACTATGGCGAATAAAGTGCCTTTTGTTACCTTCTACTATGGCGAATAAAGAGCCTTGTGTTACCTTCAACTATGGCGAATAAAGTGCCTTTTGTTACCTTCTACTAGGCGAATAAAGTGCCTTGTGTTACCTTCTACTATGGCGAATAAAGTGCCTTTTGTTACCTTCTACTATGGCGAATAAAGTGCCTTTTGTTACGTCCTACTATGGCGAATAAAGTGCCTTTTGTTACGTCCTACTATGGCGAATAAAGTGCCTTTTGTTACCTCCTACTATGGCGAATAAAGTGCCTTTTGTTACCTTCTACTATGGCGAATAAAGTGCCTTTTGTTACCTTCTACTATGGCGAATAAAGTGCCTTTTGTTACCTTCTACTATGGCGAATAAAGTGCCTCTTGTTACCTTCTACTATGGCGTATATACTAACGAGCTCTTGTGAGATCTCTGGTGAAAGCAGCTGCCTGAGAGTGTATTTGAATTTATTTTTATCCAACAAGGAATTTTTCGCCTGTTTCTAAAAACAAGAAGTTGAATGTGCGCAAATGGATAGACAGACAGGCGACAAAGTTGAAAACATTAATTCGTTTTTTCTTTCTTCTGAAACCGAACTAAAAAAATAACTTTTGTATTTCACGCGGCCAATGATACAACCCCCAGAAAATATCTCCTAAGAACCAGTGGTCTAGAGTCTTCTGGAGTCACACTGTGGAGACTTCCTTGTCGGAGCAAACGTTGCATTTAGAGGAAATGTTGTATTCGGAAAAATTATAACTTTACTCTTTCTTGGCAAAGTCAAATCTTAAATCCTCGCACCGCTCAAAGAATGAAAAAAAAAAGAAAGGAAGAAAGAATGAGATTTTGTTCTTCTGAATTCAAATGAGATCCCTTATTGTCACTCAAACACATCGGTTAAGGAGAAAAATGAATAAAAGTCTGTATGTGTGTGGGGGGGGGGAAGTACAGTTGCTCAAAAAAGAAAAAGTATCCGAACACTATGGTTGATTACAGAATTCAGGAAAAATATCTGGCAACGACTGTTTTAGAAATTAGTGATCTGGCAACCTTCGTGTCACGTGACAGGAAGGTTGCCAGATCACTAATTTCTAAAAAAAAATCGTTGCCAGAGATTTTTTCTGAATTTTGTAATCACGTGACACGAAGGTTGCCAGATCACTAATTTCTAAAAAAATCGTTGCCAGATATTTTTTCTGAATTTTGTAATCAACCATAGTGTTCGGATACTTTTTTGAGCGACTGTAGGTGGTCATATTATTTTGATACTAGATCGTGTGGGCTCACTCACGGAAATATTGAGCGTGTGCAGTTACAGTTCATAGCAAACTGGAGCGTGTGCAGTAACTGCACACGCTCCAGTTTGCTGTGAACGGTAACTGGAGCGTGTACAGTTGCTGTACACGCTCCAGATATTTTTCATGAATTCTGTAATCACCTGACACGAAGGTTGCCAGGTCACTAATTTCGAAACAAATCGTTGCCAGGTTTTTTTCTGAATTCTGAAGTCAACCATAGTGTTCGGATATTTTTTTTGAGCGACTGTACCCAAAGTGCAGGAAGTCAAGGGAAGAACATTGAAGAAGATGAGGACAGAGAGAAGGAAGGAGCAGCAAGAGAACAGAAGGAGAGGAGGGAGGATAGAGAAGAATCTTTTCGCGAGGAATTCGTGGTCGTTACCGCTGAATGGGATTTTGAGGGATATCAGGTCAATGTAGCAACGGATTCGGGAGGAGAGAGATCTTCCGGAGAATGGAGAGCAGATGACTCAGCCTCTTCTACGAAAGAGCGTCGTCGACAGATCCCGAACCAATAAGAACTCCGAGTGAAGGGATTGTGATGATCTTCTGATCTCCACCAGGCAAAACTCACTCCCATCCCTTCTTTCTTCTGGCACGAGAGAGAGTTGAGAGGATAGAAACCTTTCGCAAGAAGAGAAGGGGAGTAAGAGAATGGGGGGAGGGAACTGACTGAATAGAGGAGGCTTATTACGTCATGGAAAAGAGACGTCTTTGTCTTCAAGTATCACTTCTCGCCTCATACCATTCCTATTTTTCTTCTTACTACTCTACTCCCTCTTCCAACCCCTCTACAATCTGAAATAGTTTTATTCATAGAGCGCGTGCATCGTAAAGTAATTAGGAAGAAAGAATGTTAAGATAACTATTTCTTTTCGGAGATGATGTCATTTCCTGTCGGCTTCAGCGCTTGGCCAAGGGTGTCTTGCAAACGGAGGCGTCCAACGAGGGAATGGATGATCTCATTACTTCGGTTGCTCTTCAGTTGCACGCGGAGATGCGGTTATCGCAGTAATTAGTCGGGGGGGGGGGATGGAGAAGGTTCTTCGGTTAACTGGGCGTAGGCGGAAACAACCGTGAGTCACTTGTCAATAAACAAGAAGTTCTCACTCTTAAATGAAAAAGATTCTCTCATCAACTGGCAGAAGTTTTTCTTTTCATGTCAATGGATAACATCATCTTCACTGAGATATTAAAAAAAGAACTGCTCTCATTTGGGGTTTCAACATATAACAGTTATCACTTTCAAATCAACAGCCAGAAATTCGTACTTTCAGTTAGAAGTCTGCAGTTCTTACTTTGAAATACTCATCAGCTACAGTTCTTACACTCACACCATCAGCAGTCAGCAGTTCTTACACTCACACCATCAGCAGTCGGCAGTTCTTACACTCACACCATCAGCAATTATCTGTTGCCACTTTCAAATCATCTGCAGTTCTTACTTTCAAATCGTCGGCAATCTGCAGTTCCTACACTCACACCATCAGATACAGTTCTTACTTTCACACCATCAGCTACAGTTCTTGCTTTCACACCATCAGAAGTCAGCAGTTCTTACACTCACACCATCAGCAATCGGCAGTTCTTACTTTGAAATACACATCAGCTACAGTTCTTAATTTCAAATCATCAGCAGTCGGCAGTTGTTATTTTCACACCATCAGCAGTTCTTACACTCACACCATCAGCAGTTCTTACACTCACACCATCAGCAGTCGGCAGTTCTAACCTTCACACCATCAGCAGTCTGCAGTTCTTACACTCACACCATCAGCAATTATCTGTTGCCACTTTCAAATCATCTGCAGTTCTTACTTTCAAATCGACGGCAATCTGCAGTTCCTACTTTAAATACTCATCAGCTACAGTTCTTACACTCACACCATCAGAAGTCAGCAGTTCTTACACTCACATCATCAGCAGTCAGCAGTTCTAACATTCACACCATCAGAAGTCAGCAGTTCTTACACTCACATCATCAGCAGTCGGCAGTTCTAACATTCACACCATCAGCAGTCTGCAGTTCTTACACTCACATCATCAGCAGTCGGCAGTTCTTACACTCACACCATCAGCAATTGTCTGTTGCCACTTTCAAATCGTCGGCAATCTGCAGTTCCTACTTTAAATACTCATCAGCTACAGTTCTTACACTCACACCATTAGAAGTCAGCAGTTCTTACACTCACATCATCAGCAGTCGGCAGTTCTAACATTCACACCATCAGAAGTCAGCAGTTCTTACACTCACATCATCAGCAGTCGGCAGTTCTAACATTCACACCATCAGCAGTCTGCAGTTCTTACACTCACATCATCAGCAGTCGGCAGTTCTTACACTCACACCATCAGCAATTGTCTGTTGCCACTTTCAAATCATCTGCAGTTCTTACTTTCAAATCGTCGGCAATCTGCAGTTCCTACTTTAAATACTCATCAGCTACAGTTCTTACACTCACACCATTAGAAGTCAGCAGTTCTTACACTCACATCATCAGCAGTCGGCAGTTCTAACATTCACACCATCAGAAGTCAGCAGTTCTTACACTCACATCATCAGCAGTCGGCAGTTCTAACATTCACACCATCAGCAGTCTGCAGTTCTTACACTCACATCATCAGCAGTCGGCAGTTCTTACACTCACACCATCAGCAATTGTCTGTTGCCACTTTCAAATCATCTGCAGTTCTTACTTTCAAATCGACGGCAATCTGCAGTTCCTACTTTAAATACTCATCAGCTACAGTTCTTACACTCACACCATTAGAAGTCAGCAGTTCTTACACTCACATCATCAGCAGTCGGCAGTTCTAACATTCACACCATCAGAAGTCAGCAGTTCTTACACTCACATCATCAGCAGTCGGCAGTTCTAACATTCACACCATCAGCAGTCTGCAGTTCTTACACTCACATCATCAGCAGTCGGCAGTTCTTACACTCACACCATCAGCAATTGTCTGTTGCCACTTTCAAATCATCTGCAGTTCTTACTTTCAAATCGACGGCAATCTGCAGTTCCTACTTTAAATACTCATCAGCTACAGTTCTTACACTCACACCATTAGAAGTCAGCAGTTCTTACACTCACATCATCAGCAGTCGGCAGTTCTAACATTCACACCATCAGAAGTCAGCAGTTCTTACACTCACATCATCAGCAGTCGGCAGTTCTAACATTCACACCATCAGCAGTCTGCAGTTCTTACACTCACATCATCAGCAGTCGGCAGTTCTTACACTCACACCATCAGCAATTGTCTGTTGCCACTTTCAAATCATCTGCAGTTCTTACTTTCAAATCGACGGCAATCTGCAGTTCCTACTTTAAATACTCATCAGCTACAGTTCTTACACTCACACCATTAGAAGTCAGCAGTTCTTACACTCACATCATCAGCAGTCGGCAGTTCTAACATTCACACCATCAGAAGTCAGCAGTTCTTACACTCACATCATCAGCAGTCGGCAGTTCTAACATTCACACCATCAGCAGTCTGCAGTTCTTACACTCACATCATCAGCAGTCGGCAGTTCTTACACTCACACCATCAGCAATTGTCTGTTGCCACTTTCAAATCATCTGCAGTTCTTACTTTCAAATCGTCGGCAATCTGCAGTTCCTACTTTAAATACTCATCAGCTACAGTTCTTACACTCACACCATCAGAAGTCAGCAGTTCTTACACTCACATCATCAGCAGTCGGCAGTTCTAACATTCACACCATCAGAAGTCAGCAGTTCTTACACTCACATCATCAGCAGTCGGCAGTTCTAACATTCACACCATCAGAAGTCAGCAGTTCTTACACTCACATCATCAGCAGTCGGCAGTTCTAACATTCACACCATCAGCAGTCTGCAGTTCTTATTTTCAACTCATCAGCAATCGGCAGCTCCGCAGTTTTGATAACATCCAAAGGGCAGTTCTATTTATGTATCCCAAGATACAACAGTCTTCGTTCGGTGAACAGCAAACTGGATTTCTTATCAATTTAATTGACAGTTAGCAATTGGCTGTCTTCGATAATCAATACTATCATTTTATGAATTTGCAAAAGGCAAATTGTCTTTTGGAACTCCGTAAAGTAATAAAACAGATTTTTGTCTTTTGGAACTCTATAAAGTCCAATAATATCGACATTGTTTCTCCTCATCTCTCGTCTCCATAGAAACGGATTCAAGTAAGGAATGGTCGAATGCCTTTGAAGATATTCAGAAATCTTGGGAAACCAATGAGAGGTTATCCTACTTGCGCAGAAGATGAGGATCTGCAGATCAAACAAAAGTATGAATGGGGGCGTTTTGAATGTCACTTTAAATTTCCGAAAGAAGGGTGACAGCGTGGCTTAGTTCGGTTGTTGTTGTTGGGTTGTTTTACCTCTGAGCGGCACTTTTTTGCACACCATTGGCTAAATGGCCAGGTCACATGGACCCCGAAGGCTGAGAGAAGGTTGGGGGAGGGGACCCACTGGAACAGCTGTTGGGAGACAGATGGTAGCCTCCCGTCAAGGCCATCCAGCATGTTCTTTAACGTGCACAAGGTATGGCACTCCTGCACACGGGGCCACGGCTTAACGTCCCATCCGACGGACGGCGGCCTTTCCAAGCCCATCGGTGTCCCCTACTGACCGTGGGCAGGGCGGGGAATTTTGCGGAGATAAATCTCAATGCTGACCCAGCTGGGACTCGAACCTGGGAACTACAGATTACGAGCCTAGCGCACTACCGACTGAGCCACCCCAGCCCCCAGGCTTAGTTGGGAGCGCGCCAGGCTCTTGGGGAAGGAGTTGGAAGTATCAGCCTGTGCGTTAGCTGCCAAGCAAAGAGGTCGCGTTGACACGCGTCAAAAGGATGCCGTCTTTCTCAACTTAACCCTTGAAGTCAGGGTGCGATTCCAAGAGGGAATCCAGATTCTTGGAGAATCTTATCTTTTTTTCTTGTGGTTCAGGAGGAGCCACAGTGTAGGCAAAGGAAAATCCTTTCGCCGAGTTTTTGAGGTTTGTAAAGTGAGAAATTGCAGAGTGTGCAATTCTCCACCTCATTTTAGTAATATTTGCAGTAGCAAAGCAGCAAAGGCTCACGGAGTTGAGCGGTGAATTTGATAGTAACTTTGTGGATTCAGAAAGAACCACAGTGTGAAGCAGCAAAGTAGCTGTATATAATGTGAATAAAATTTGTGTCGTCCCTATATAACTCTCGTGCAGTAATTGATGGACCATTATTATTCTTCATTCAACGCAGCACAACAAGGCATACAGTGGCAGGGGCGTAAAAACCCGCGAATATGTGAATTCACCGAAGTGAATTAAGTAACAATATCATCCTTTCTCTCTCCTGCTCGGTCTGGGTCATCACATCTGTCACAGTCTGACAGGATCCGAACCCAAGGGACATCACATCTGGCCCAGTCGAATAGGATCCGAATTTAGAGGTCATCACAGCCAGTGTTGAGATTTATCTCCGCCAAACTCCCTATATTGGCCTAGGGTAAGTAGGGGATGCCGATGGGCTTGGAAAGGCCACTGTCCGTCGGATGAGACGTTAAGCCGTGGTCCACGTGCAGGAAAGCCATACGCTGTGCACGTTAAAGAACCCCGCTGGATTGAACTTGACGGGAGGTTAACAGCTGTCGAGTGTCTTGATTTAGCAGGAGGGTAACAGCCTCCCCCAACCTTCTCTAAAAAGGCCATTTAGCCCAATGTGTGCAAAAGAAAAAGTGCCACTCAGAGGTAAAACAACCGAAAGAGACATTTGTACGAACATACAAATCTCGTTTTCGTATTTCCCTGTCTGGGACTATGTCAACAGATAGCTGTTGTCACTTTTCTACTGGCATCATCATTTTATCCAACTAGACAGTAGTCATCGTTTCGTCCAAATACACGTTCCGTTTAAACAGGCGAAGTTAACATTTCGTCCAAGCAGGCAACAGTCATCATTTAGCCCAAATAGACAATAATCCAATAATCATAATTTCACTCAGACAGGAATCATCAATCGAATAGACAATAATCGTCATTCTAATCGAATAGACAAGAATCGTCATTCTAATCGAATAGGCAATAATCGTCATTCTAATCGAATAGACAAGAATCGTCATTCTAATCGAATAGGCAATAATCGTCATTCTAATCGAATAGACAAGAATCGTCATTCTAATCGAATAGGCAAGAATCGTCATTCTAATCGAATAGGCAAGAATCGTCATTCTAATCGAATAGGCAAGAATCGTCATTCTAATCGAATAGGCAAGAATCGTCATTCTAATCGAATAGGCAAGAATCGTCATTCTAATCGAATAGGCAAGAATCGTCATTCTAATCGAATAGGCAAGAATCGTCATTCTAATCGAATAGGCAAGAATCGTCATTCTAATCGAATAGGCAAGAATCGTCATTCTAATCGAATAGGCAAGAATCGTCATTCTAATCGAATAGGCAAGAATCGTCATTCTAATCGAATAGACAAAAATAATTATTATAATCGAATAGACAAAAATCATCATTCAATTCGAATAGACAAAAATAATTATTATAATCGAATAGACAAAAATCATCATTCAATTTGGATAGGCTGGAGTCATCATGCCATCCAACTAGACAGAAGTCATCATTTCATCGAAATAGCAGTGACCATTCACAGCTATTAAACCCGAAACAGCCAAAAGAGCTGACTCGCAGGGCAACAGAGAAAAAAGCTTTATGTGCCATGTGCCGCAAAAGAAAAAATGCCTCTCATGACAAAACGACCCCAGCTGTTTTAGACATTTTTTTTGTGTTATTTTTCTTCAGCTCAGAATTCCTTCATCAGAAAGAGAAAAAAAAACAACTTACCATTGAAACAACAACAAAAACACGGTTTGGCAGGCCAAAAAAAATACAAAAACATACATACATCCGAAATAATGAATTACCGAAAATAGTCAAATCCTCTAACCAAAGTCTGATTTTTTAGACTGGGTACAAATATCATCCCACGTCCAAATAGATAGAGGGGGTGGGGATGCTTCTGCCCCATTGGAATATTGTATTTTTCTTTGACGTCACATGGACGTCTTCCTCTGCTTATCCCCTCTGGAGCGAGGCTATTGCGCCAAATGTCTGCAAGACCCACACGGACACCATAACGCAAGAAGATTTACCGCCACCAAATCCTGCTCGATGTCTGGCGAGGTGCCAGGCTTTTCCTTTCGGCCACGCTCGCCCGTACACTCCGCCGAATAAACTCAACACTGCGGCACAAAAGAGGAGGAGGACACGGCCAGCAACGAAAATCAAGTCACTCTGACGTTTACTAATAACTCTGGCTTCGTACTGGTAGGATTTTTTTTTTATTTTCGCTGAGTGAGACAGTACAACCTTTTTTTTTTTCGGTTTACAATCCAGTTCTGGTTGCTAATTAAATCTTTTCTTGTTCGCTTCTTGCGCAGTTTCTTAACGAGAGGACGATTTTTACTTCTGTGACGAGAAAGAGGAAGATATGACGTCACATTTCGGTTGTTGTGTCCGTTCTGTTTCTCAGTGTTTACGTCATAAGGAATTTAATTATCGTTTCGTTTCGCGTTCGAAGGACTTGGACTACGTTGGAAGAGCAAATTTCCTTTCAGATTGCCCTCAAGCAACTTTCTGGTCGTAGCTTTCAAATCGGAAGTGGAACTTTCTCCACAAGTTGTGACAAATGAAACGGACTATATCGTTTAACCGGGATTGGACCCGCTGCAGACATCCGTTTCAAGTGAGCAGCTTCAAGAACAATGTGCTAAATCTTAGCCCCCAATTTTATTTCATTGGAGACTGCTCAGTCGGCAGAGTAATCTGCAGTTCCTAGGTTCGTTGGGTTGTTTTACCTCTGAGCGGCACTTTTTTGCACACCATGGGCTAAATGGCCAGGTCACAAGGACTCCGAAGGCTCAGAGAAGGTTGGGGGAGGGGACCCACTGGAATAGCTGTTGGGAGACAGATGGTAGCCTCCCGTCAAGGCCATCCAGCGTGTTCTTTAACGTGCACAGGGTATGGCTCTCCCGCACACGGGGCCACGGCTTAACGTCCCATCTGACGGACGGCGGTCTTTCCAAGCCCATCGGTGTCTCCTACTGACCGTGGGCAGGGAGGGAAGTTTTCCGGGGGTAAATCTCAACGCAGACCCAGGCGGGACTCGAACCTGGGAACTGCAGCTTACGAGCTTGGCGCGCTACCGATGAGCCACCAATGCCCCTAGCCCACCGTCTGCAGTTGAGAGGTAAACCATCATATCTATCTCATTGCTGTTATTAAAAATACTGATCAGTTCTTCATCATGATCATATAAGACTAGAGTTTCTATATTCTGAAGCACATAAGAAAAGAGTTAAAAACTCCATTTACGTCTAAATTTGCGAATAATCCCAAAGCTATCTATCTTTCTTAACAATCTCATGTCCATCCTCCCAAAACTTGATCTCTTTAACATTTAGTTGCGAAAGTTGTAAGTCTTAAAAAAAGCAGACTCCGCTTAAAAATCCTTCCCACATCATTTGCATTTTTCCTCCGATCCTTCAGCTCCGAAAATATTTTCCCATCCTCTCTTTATTGCGATCCCGGAGGCAGGCCGAGGCACGAGATCCATCAACTGCGTTTCTCCCGGAGGCTTTAATTATGCACGCGTCTCGCGCATCGCATCGCGATCCGGCACCCACACCAAATAAGGAAAGTGGGAAATCGGTGACGAATGGCAACACTCCTCGCATCTGTTTATCTTAATATTCGGTTGGGTTGTTTCACCTCTGATTGGCACATTTAAGCATACAATGGGCTAAATGGCCAGGTCACAAGGACCCCAAGGGTGTCAGAGAATCCGTCTCCTGAGAGGCATCCAGTGGAAATAGAACCCACTGGATGCCTCTCATCATGTCATCTAGTGTGTCCTTTAACATCCACAGGGTATGGCGTTCCCGCATACGGAAGAGAGCTGTACCTTGTTCAAAGTAATGTTTATAAATTAAAAGTAATGCTTAAAAAGTCATATTCTGCATCTGGTATTGTTTTAAGCGACTGCAATATTAGTGTGCAATGATGACTTGTACAATAAAGGATAGTTTTATGCAATGCATGTTAAAATCCGTAATTCTATAGGTTTATTTTATAAATGTGTTTCATTTTTCATGTTTGTGTTTTAATTCATGTTTTTTTTCTTTTTGTTGTTTCATTTTCTGTTTTTAATTATGTCTTTATTTTGTATTTACATGTCTTATTGTTTAATTAACCTGTCATGTGATTAAAAGGAATCATGCTGACAAGCCATAAGGCTTAGCGGGGTAATCTATGTGAAAACGTAATAACAGTTTTTTGAAAACGTAATAACAGTTTTACAACAAGGGAAGATGAATAGATAAAAAAAATATATTCACATCCCAAGCATTGATTTGATTTTTATTACCTCATCCGAAGGAACGAAATGATTTGATTTTTTATTACCTTATCCGAAGGAACGAAATGATTTGATTTTTATTACCTTATCCGAAGGAACGAAATGATTTGATTTTTATTACCTTATCCGAAGGAACGAAATGATTTGATTTTTATTACCTTATCCGAAGGAACGAACTGATAAATTTCGTGGATTTCAATATACTATTATGTAGTTCTTCATCTCTACATAATAGTATATTGAATCCCACGAAATTCTTTACTACTCAAAATAATCATAATTATTGAAAGAAATTTGCATTATTATTATTTTACAGTTTATTAGAGTAATCATGCTTTTTATCGTCTTGAAAGGCCCACTTTGGGGAAACCTAGTCTTGAAACAAATTACAATTGGTGTGATTTGTTCCCTCCCCCGACCCTCACCTCATCCCTAAAGGAAATGGTGAATGCTTCGCTGGTGTGAACGCTTTTTATTTTCTTAGCTAGTGCTTATTTAAAGTTCAGTCTTCTTTCCTGACAGTTTTTTCTTCATCGGTAGACTGAAGCAACAAACAGGACTGAGCTCACAAAATACGTTTGTCATGAAAGATCTCGCCTAATTTTTTAATAATTCAGATCACGTTCTTTCAACAGCAGAAACAACTTATTGTTGCTCATTATATATATGTGTTACCGCTAAAGTGCAGAAATCAGTTATTCTACAGATTATCTAGGTATTGTGCAGATTAACTAGGGTGATCCGTTAACGTGCGGAAAATTGTTTCATTTCTCAAATTACCTAGGTAATCTGCAAATTACCTGGATAATCTGCACATTACCTACTAGGCACTCGATAAAGTGAAAATAAGATCTTTGCTGGAACAACAGGAACGTTTCTGTACGCTTAAATTAACATAATGTTATTTATCTAGTGTCCGAGAGTAGAGTTGAAACCAGGGTCATCCCTCTGTCAACATGAATCAGTCGTCCGAATTATAAAAAACGCCCCCAAAATGAGCAGGCCAAGTAAGAACGAATCATTTTAGTGATTCGTTATCAAGAATGAATCTCTTTACCGATTCATTCTCACTTGGCCTCCGCTCATCCGGGGCGTTTTTTATAATGCAAACGAATGAATCACGTGACACGAAGATTCATATTCAAGAGATTCGCCACTATGAGAGAAACAAACTTTTGAACTTTAACGATACGGAAGCCGTTAATGTGCACATTACCTAGGTAAAATGCGGAAAACTCTTGATTCCGCACGTTAACGGAGCAAATCAGTTAATCTGCAGATTAGCTAGGTAATGTGAACATTAACGGCTTTCGAGCTCTAGCGGTAACATATGTTATATAACTATACTGAAGCAAAAATAAAACTATTATTATTATTTAAAAAAAAAAGAACGCGCTGGATGCTCCTGACGAGAGGCTTTCGCAAGGTCACAAGGACACCGAGGGCTCAGTGAAGGTTGGGGGAGGGGACCCACTGGAACAGCTGTTACGAGACAGATGTTCCAGTCAAGGTGTCCTGTCTAGGCCATCCAGTGTGTTCTTTAACTTGCACAGGATATGACTACCGCACAAGAGGACCACGTCTTAACGTTCCATCCGACGGACTACGTTCTTTCCAAGCCCATCGGTGTCCCCTACTGAACGTGGGCAGGGTGGGGATTAGCGGAGATAAATATCAACGGTGGCCCAGCTGGGACTCGAACCTGGGAACTACAGATTACGAGCCTAGTGCGCTACCGACTGATCCTAGTGCGCTACCTAGTGCGCTACCGACTGATCGTCCTACTGAGGCAGTGATGAAATGGACTCGTCTTATTTCTCAATGGAGAAGAATCTTCTATGAGAGAAAACGGGAAAGCCTTGATTTCTTTCTGTCTTATGGGAAGAATAACAAAGCAATAAAAGCGAATTCTGCTTTGTTGAGTGATTGTGGCGTGTACATGGATGGTTATTATCTTTTTTTTTTTTCATTTCTCTTTTAAGCAGTGGATTCGGTTCAGCCCACAGCTTCCTTTTATGTGAGGAATATGCTCATCGCAAATGGAAATGTTTCAAACAACCAAGTGAGGACTGTTGCGGAGGAACTCACAATGCAGAAATTAGAGATCTATGCTTCAGTAGGCTAGCTGTTCATGCCTGCCTTTCGATGCCTACGCCTCACTCAATCTAAAACCCAAACTTGCTGATACCTAGGCGTACTTGCACGTAGTTACCTAGAATTGTCGATACCTAGGCGTACTTGCACGTAGTTACCTAGAATTGTCGATACCTAGGCGTACTTGCACGTAGTTACCTAGAATTGTCGATACCTAGGCGTACTTGCACGTAGTTACCTAGAATTGTCGATACCTAGGCGTACTTGCACGTAGTTACGTAGAATTGTCGATACCTAGGCGTACTTGCACGTAGTTACCTAGAATTGTCGATACCTAGGCGTACTTGCACGTAGTTACCTAGAATTGTCGATACCTAGGCGTACTTGCACGTAGTCATCTAGAATTGTCCTTACCTAGGCATATTTGCACCTAGTTACCTAGAATTGTCCATACCTAGGCGTACTTGAACGGAGTCACCTAGAATTGTCCATACCTAGGCGTACTTGCACGTAGTCACCTAGAATTTCCACACCTAGGCGTACATGCACTTAGTTACCTAGAATTGTCCATACCTAGGCGTACTTGAACGGAGTCACCTAGAATTGTCCATACCTAGGCGTACTTGCACGTAGTCACCTAGAATTCCACACCTAGGCGTACATGCACTTAGTTACCTAGAATTGTCCATACCTAGGCGTACTTGAACGGAGTCACCTAGAATTGTCCATACCTAGGCGTACTTGAACGGAGTCACCTAGAATTGTCCATACCTAGGCGTACTTGCACGTAGTCACCTAGAATTGTCCATACCTAGGGGTACTTGCACGTAGTTACCTAGAATTGTCGATACCTAGGCGTACTTGCACGTAGTCATCTAGAATTGTCCTTACCTAGGCATATTTGCACCTAGTTACCTAGAATTGTCCATACCTAGGCGTACTTGAACGGAGTCACCTAGAATTGTCCATACCTAGGCGTACTTGCACGTAGTCACCTAGAATTTCCACACCTAGGCGTACATGCACTTAGTTACCTAGAATTGTCCATACCTAGGCGTACTTGAACGGAGTCACCTAGAATTGTCCATACCTAGGCGTACTTGCACGTAGTCACCTAGAATTCCACACCTAGGCGTACATGCACTTAGTTACCTAGAATTGTCCATACCTAGGCGTACTTGAACGGAGTCACCTAGAATTGTCCATACCTAGGCGTACTTGAACGGAGTCACCTAGAATTGTCCATACCTAGGCGTACTTGCACGTAGTCACCTAGAATTGTCCATACCTAGGGGTACTTGCACGTAGTCACCTAGAATTGTCCACACCTAGGCGTACATGCACGTAGTTACCTAGAATTGTCCATAACTAGGCGTACTTGCACGTAGTTACCTAGAATTTTCCATACCTAGACCTACCTGTATTCAGTATATCTATGATGGTCGATATCTAGGATTCATTGCATTTAGTATCAATACCTGTATCAATTCCTAGGCTGATTGTGCTCAGTATTATTGTCTGTCGATACCTAATCCTGCTTACCATTATACCATCTACGTCTATCGATACTTAGGCCTACTTACATTTAGCATCTATGCCTGTCGATACTTAAGCCAACTTGCATTTCTATACACGTTGATAGCCATGTTTGCACTTAGTATCTATATCTATTAATACTTAGATCTGCTTGCATTTAGTCATTTAATCTCTGTCTATCAACACACAAATCTATTTTCACGTGGTATTTTTTTACCTATTAAAATGGATTGAATAAATAAGTCGAAATAAAAAGTGTTTGACTCTTTTTTTCGTTTCCTCCTCATGAGTTGAGCAAGAACTCTAAATTTTAACATTACGTCTGTACTTTGTAACAATTCTCTGCAAAAATGAAAAGGATTTCTCTTTACAGTTCCTTTCTCAAGAAAGAGGATGTTCACTCGGTCTCTTTCCGGAGGGATTCTGGATGAAGGGACAATAAAACAGTGGTGACGTCATTCGCTTCTGTTGCAGTTCGATGCAGAACGGAGCGTGAGAAACAATGGCCGAATCACAACCAATGGTCACGCTCTACAAGGAAGAATATTGAGTCTGTTCACCGAAAATCCGCGAAGTAACAATCCTAAAAAAACAGGACAAAAAGATCCACAAAAAAATATAAGGGAGGGGGCGGGGGGGGGGGGGGTTCTCAGTAGGTAGCGTGACAGGCTCGTAATCTACAGTTCCCAGGTTCGAATCCCAGCTGGGTCAGCGTTGAGATTTATCTCCGCAAAATTCTCCGTCCTGCCCACGATCAGTAGGAGACTTTTGGGTTGGGTTGGTTTACCTCTGAGCGGCACTTTTTTTGCACACCATGGGTTAAATGGCCAGGTCACATGGACCCCAAAGGCTCAGAGATGGTTGGGGAAGGGAACCCACTGGAACAGCTGTTGGGAGACAGATGGTAGCCTCCCGTCAAGACCATCCAACGTGTTCTTTAACGTGCACAGGGTATGGCTCTCCCGCACACGGGGCCACGGCTTAACGTCCCATCCGACGGACGGCGGCCTTTCCAAGCCCATCGGTGTCCCCTACTGACCGTGAAATGAAAAGCGGAGATAAATCTCAACGCTGACCCAGTTGGGACTCGAACCTGGAAACTACAGATTACGAGCCTGGCGCGCTATCGACTGAGCCACCCCCGCCCCGGTCAGTAGGAGACACCGATGGGCTTGGAAAGAACGTAGTCCGTCTGATGGAACGTTAAGCCGTGGTCCTCTTGTGCGGTAAAGTCATAATCTGTGCACGTTAAAGAACACGCTGGATGGCCTTGACAGGAGGCTATCATCTGTCTCTCAACAGCTGTTCCAGTGGGTCCCCTCCCCCAACCTTCTCTGAATCTTCGGGGTCCTTGTGACCTGGCCATTTAGCCCATGGTGTGCAAAAAAAGTGCCGCTTAGAGGTAAAACAACTCAACCCAAATCCACAAAAAAAAACCGAAAAAAATAAATAAAAAAAGATTCTAAAGTGTTAATAAAGAAGACATTCTCCTGCAAATGATTCGACTGAAGATTTCTAGAAAGAGCCTATTAAAAAACACACACACACATTTAGAACACGGGGAAAAATAACAAAAATGAGAAAAGATTTGAAATGACATCTGTGGGCATTTCAAAGAAAAGATCTTTTAATTGCTACTTGGTGATTTATATTTTGATAATGAAGCGTGTGTCGCTGTTAATATGTGACAATTGGGAAACAGATTCTTCGGGGGGGGGGGGAGTGAGAAAAAATTTCTTAAGATAGAAAGTAGTATCGATTCATTTTTTGTATCTTAATGAGCGCAGATGCTAATGAGTGTCTCGATCAAGAAATCTTTTATGAAGGGGAGCATTTCGAGTGAGGAATGGGGGGGGGGGAGATTAATAAAAGAGTGGAAGGTTATTAATAGAAAAAAAAATAATAAATATTAAATGCACGATACGAAAAAAAAGACACAGAAAATCGACAAACTCCGTAATCGTTCCAATGTCTACTAGAATTTACCAAAGTACAGTAGTCGTCTTATTTTCTTTCAAAAAGAAAAAAGGCTTTTATGGAAATGACATCATGAATTATTCAAAGCCTAAGCTGGACTCGAGTTTTGTTTCTTTCTTTTTGTTTTTTTTTTCTCTTGATGTTTTTTCTCGTTTTTTTCTTCTTTCGAAGCAAAGAAAATACACGTATTTTTTTTTTCGCAAAATTGTCTTTTCTTTAATATCTTTCCCTCGAAGTATCTTCGATAAAGAAAGATATTTCATTCATTTTTTTTTATGCGAACCAAAAGAAAACTTAAAATCTAAAGACAAATTCCATCAATCAAATAATAACTAATTCCTTAAAAAACGTCTGTCAAGCATTAGACAGAGAAGAGCTTTTTTTTTTTCCTTTCTTCTTTCTCTTCCGTTCCTCCTCGGCATTTTTTAAATATTTTTTTTTTTCGATCCGCAAGGTCGAAATATAAATAACCCACAAGGTAAAAAAAAATTAAAAGAGCCTATTTCGCTTAATTATTAATGACACTGAAGTCGGCATTCATTTCATTTTCATTTTCATTTTTCATTTTCATTTCATTTCCCAAAATCTCACCTCCGGTGCTGCAATGCACGAAGAATTAGAACTCAGTTTTGGTTTCGTGAATACGGATCATATCGAGCGTTTTTTTTAAAACAAAATCTGGGAGAGTAGGTTGGGTTGGTTTGTTTTACCTCTGAGCGGCACTTTTTTGCACACCATGGGCTAAATGGCCAGGTCACAAGGACCCCGAAGGCTCAGAGAAGGTTGGGGGAGGGGACCCACTGGAACAGCTGTTGGGAGACAGATGGTGCCTCCCGTCAAGGCCATCCAGCGTGTTCTTTAACTTGCACAGGGTGTGGCTCTCCCACACACGGGGTCACGGCTTAACGTCCCATCCGACGGACGGCGGCCTTTCCAAGCCCATCGGTGTCCCCTACTGACCGTGGGCAAGGCGGGGAATTTTGCGGAGATAAATTTCAACGCTGACCCAGCTGGGACTCGAACCTGGGAACGACAGATTACGAGCCTGGAGCGCTACCGACTGAGCCACCCCCTTTATCTGAGAGACTGTACAATTGCTGCATAATATAATCACGTTTTCGTTTCTTAAATAAGCTGAATGTCTGACCACACATACATCACAAGTCTAAACAGAAACAGATTTATTGTGCGGGTCGAAAGGAAGTCAACCAGGAATATTTTTTTAATTACTGGAATGGGATAAAGAAAATGCTACAGCCATGTTTTAGAAGGGTATTTAAAAACAAAAACAGAATTCAGCGGAGAAAAAAAAAATCTCTTTAGTATATTGAACTATTTGGCGGGAAAATGTATAAAAGAAACGGATATACGTATAAATACCCGTTGTTTTTGTGTTGTTTTACCTCTGAGCGGCACTTTTTTGCACACCATGGGCTAAATGGCCAGGTCACATGGACCCCGAAGGCTCAGAGAAGGTTGGGGGAAGGGACCCACTGGAACAGCTGTTGGGAGACAGATGGTAGCCTCCCGTCAAGGCCATCCAGCGTGTTCTTTAACGTGCACAGGGTATGACTCTCCCGCACACGGGGCCACGGCTTAACGTCCCATCCGACGGACGGTGGTCTTTCCAAGCCCATCGGTGTCCCTTACTGACCGTGGGCAGGGCGGGGAATTTTGCGGAGATAAATCTCAACGCTGACCCAGCTGGGACTCGAACCTGGGAACTGCAGATTAGGAGCCTGGCGCGCTACCGACTGAGCCACCCCCGCCCCAACGCAGCTGGGACTCGAACCTGGGAACTACAGATTACGAGCCTGGCGCGCTACCGACTGAGCCACCCCCGCCCCAACGCAGCTGGGACTCGAACCTGGGAACTACAGATTAGGAGCCTGGCGCGCTACCGACTGAGCCACCCCCGCCCCCAACGCAACTGGGACTCGAACCTGGGAACTACAGATTACGAGCCTGGCGCGCTACCGACTGAGCCACCCCCGCCCCATATAAATACCCGAGAGGCGTTCTGATTCTTTCCTTTTTTTTAATCCACTCATTTGATCCTCTTTTTCACATCCTCGTCAAATAGCAGATATTTAAAATAAGTAACAATGCCAGAGAATGAAGTTTGAACCTCGTTTGTGTCTCCCATAGCAACAGACGGGGAGGGGTTCGATTCAGTCGGTAGCGCTCCGGGCTCGTAATCTACATCTCCCAGGTTCAAATCTAAACTGTGCCAGCATCAATGTTTATCTCCGCTAACCTCACCCCCCCCCCCCCACCTCAGTGAGAAGGGAACACCAGTGATGTGCTTGGAAAGACAGCCGTCCTTCAGATGGAAAGTTAAACCGTTTTTTCTGTGTGAAGGAGAGCTGTGCATGTTAAAGAATTCGCTGGATGGTCTTGACTGGAGGTTTCCATGGATTCCCTTCCCCCAACCATCTCTGAGCGTTTGGGGTCCTTGTGACCTGGCCATTTAGTCCCGTTGTGTGCAAAAAATGTGCCCTGCTGTTAACAACCTCGTGGTCGAAACTGTCAAGAATATTGATTGTCCTAACACAATACGACAACAACGTAAAGGTCTCATTTTTCAATTTCTTCACTTCCAACAATAAATAACGATGCCTTGCATGGGCGTCCGCAGAGGAGGGCAAACGGGGCTGTTGCCCCCCCCCCCTAGGATCGAGTAAAAAATTCCACAGATTATAATCGTAATTATTTAAACGTAATTAATGTATATACATTATGTATGTGTTTTTGTATTGATGCAATACTATATTCTATAATCTACTTGCGAAAAAAAAAACCTAAAAAAATAAATAAAAATTTATTGATGTAATTATTTGTCTCCAAGCTTTGCCCCCCCCCCCCCCCCTGGAAATTTTTCTGCGGACGCCCATGATGCCTTGCATTGTTGTCAGGTGTGATTAAGAATGGATTAGTTGTGTTGAATTGGATAAGGTTGTTTTACTTCTGAGCGGCACATTTTTGCACACCATGGGCTAAATGGCCAGGTCACAAGGACCCCGAAGGCTCAGAGAAGGTTGGGGGAGGGGACCCACTGGAACAGCTGTTGGGAGACAGATGGTAGCCTCCCGTCAAGGCCATCCAGCGTGTTCTTTAACGTGCACAGGGTATGGCTCTCCCGCACACGGGGCCACGGCTTAACGTCCCATCCGACGAACGGCGGCCTTTCCAAGCCCATCGGTCACCCCCACTGACCGTGGGCAGGGCGGGGAATTTTTGCGGAGATAAATCTCAACGCTGACCCAGCTGGGACTCGAACCTGGGAACTACAGATTACGTGTCTGGCGCGCTACCGACTGAACCACCCCCGCCCAGTTGTGTTGAAACAATCAACCAACGTTCACGTATATTTCAGAGCGTAATGTCTTGAGTCCCCCCCCCCCAAGATGGAAGAGCAGGACGGTGGATGTTGTTGCCCCCCACCTTAAGGAGCACTGCACGCCAACTAGGAAAGATGGCCGCGAAAATTATATAAAGAGACGCGGTCCATAATTGCTTTTGGTCATTTCATTACAGGCGTACACCTTGCAATTTCCTGGTGACAGAAAATGGAGACAAATGGAGACAAATCGTTCGCAGAGTCTGTTGCTAACTGCAACGGTGGTGCGTGTCAGCTGACGATACAGTTTGAATGGGGGTAAGAAGGGAGGGGGGAGGAGGAAGAGTTGTGGCTGCTTAAGGCCTCATAAGGCGAAGCATTAATGAGGTAAAGGTTGCGCTCTAGTGATAAGGTGTAGCTAGGTTTACGTTGGCTTTAATGCATTGAGACCTATAACGAAGGTAGCGGGGTTAAAATTGGAATGAATGGCATTGCGACTGGCATGGATAGCGGAGATACCGAGGTTAGCAGGAGGCTTTCTAAGGCTAATCTCTTTGAATTAGGGTTTCCAGGGAGTTTTCGAAACTTCGGAAACTTTTGAATCAAATGTCGTTGAATGTTGAAACTATTCCACGTCGAATTTATTTCGGTTGCCAAAGGAAGACGCATTGTCGGCTTTGCAGTAATAACGAAACGAAAAAATGCAAGAGGGCCTTTCATTTTGCGAACAGGTCAGTTTGGCCTAAAGGAAGTGGCTGCAATTTCTTCGAACTTTTCATTAGGATGAATCCCGATGATGACGACGACTGTGGTGGTGATAAAGATGACGGTGTAGTGATGGTGACGATGATGATGGCAGTGATGGTGGCGATGAAGATGACGGTGTAGTGATGGTAACGATGATGATGGCAGTAATGGTGGCGATGAAGATGACGGTGTAGTGATGGTAACGATGATGATGGCAGTAATGGTGGCGATGACGATTACGGTTTTAGTGATGGAGGTGATCAATAGGTGATGACAAAGACGGTGGTGGTGGTGACGATGAAGATAACAGTTGTAATGATGGTGGCAACGATGACGAAGACGGTGGTGGTGATGACGGTAATGACGATGAAGATGACAGTTGTAGTGACGGCGACAATGATGACGACGACGGTGGTGACGATGAAGATGACAGTTGTAGTGATGGTGGCAATGATGACGAAGACGGTAGTGGTGATGACGATGAAGATGACAGTTGTAGTGAGATGGCAACGATGACGATGAAAATGACAGTTGTAGTGAGGTGGCAACGATGACGAAGACTCTGGTGGTGATGGTAGTGATAATGACGAAGATAACGATTGTAGTGATGGCGATGACGACGGTGGTAGTGATGATGAAGTTGAAGTTGATGTGGTGATGACGACGACGACAGTTGTAGTGATAGTGATGACGATGACATTAACACATCTCAAAAAACTGTTAGTGGCAAATGAAAATTTCGCACATTAAATGGTGGATTGTGGCTCTACTCATAAGCTTAGGTTGTGTGATCCGCAGACCTGTATAAAAAATAAATGGCAAATGTTGCTTATTCTCCATTAATGGCCACAACTGCGGCTGCAGCAATTAATGGGAAGAGGAAGGGTCGAGAGGCTCCACAATGATGATGATGTCGAAGATGCCGTCTGCTGCTACTGATGACAACGATATTGTCATTTACTACTACCCAGCGGAAAGTTCGCCTCAATTCCTTGGTAGATCTTTTTGAAACTGAAGAATATGACCTATAGCTTTTCAAAAAAGGGAAGGGAGATCCTTTGGGATGCAAAATGGTAATTGTTTGCAGAACTAGTGAAGGATCGCTTGGTTAGAACAAAGAAAGGCTCTTTATATCTTCATAAAAAAATGGGCTCTTTGCTATAGAAGATGGATTGGGTTGTTTTACCTCTGAGCGGCACATTTTTGCACACCATGGGCTAAATGGCCAGGTCACATGGGTTGGGTTCGGTTGGGTTGTTTTACCTCTGAGCGGCACTTTTTTGCACACCATGGGCTAAATGGCCAGGTCACATGGACCCCAAAGGCTCAGAGAAGGTTGGGGGAGGGGACCCACTGGAACAGCTGTTGGGAGACAGATGGTAGCCTCCCGTCAAGGCTATCCAGCGTGTTCTTTAACGTGCACAGGGTATGGCTCTCCCGCACACGGGGCCACGGCTTAACGTCCCATCCGACGGACGGCGGCCTTTCCAAGCCCATCGGTGTCCCCTACTGACCGTGGGCAAGGCGGGGAATTTTTGCGGAGATAAATCTCAACGCTGACCCAGCTGGGACTCGAACCTGAGAACTACAGATTACGAGCCTGGCGCGCTACCGACTGAGCCTCCCCCGCCCCATAGAAGATGGAAGAGAGAAATCTTTCAGTGCAGACGAAAAAAGAGCTCTCCTTTTCTGTTGAAGAAAACTCATTACGGTAGAGCAGAGAAGCTCCATTTGTATTAGAGCAACCTTTTACATTTGAAGAGAGAAGAATTTCATATTAGATAGACTCTTCGTAATTGAAGAGAATTATCCTTTTGTGTAAAAAAAAGGCACTTCGTGAGAGTAGGTAAAAGAGAACGGCACTTTTTAATAATATCATTTGGGATATAAAAGAGAGATATTTTGTGATAAAGGAGAGCCTGATCTCTTCGAGTAGAAAAGTTCGTTTAGGGGAGAAAGTCACCTTGAAGTAGAGAAGAGGTAACATTTTGGTCAGAAGAGAGCCCTTTGTGATGAGAGATAAAAAAAGGTGAACACTTTGGAAAAGAAGAGAATTTTTTTGTCTGAAGAGAAGGACTCTATTGCGATAAAGGAGAACTATCCTTTCAACTAGTAGAGAGGGAACCTATGCGATGAAGAAGCTCTAACTTTGGAAAGAAGATAAGGTTCTTTCCTTATAGGTGGGAGCTAATCTTTAGAGTAGAGGAGAAACCATTGAAGTTAGAAAATATGGACTCTTTTATAGAGAAAAAAAGATGGTTTGGTTAGAGCTATTCTTTGGATAGAAAAGGAATCTTTTTTTATAGGAAATAGGAGACAGGGATTCTTTGGGGTAGAATAAAAGGATCGTTTATGACAATGGAAAAGTATCAATACGAGGAGGGGCGGGTAAAGATTCGGACCTTTTGTGATACAGGATCCTTTTTGGTAGAAGAGGCCTCTTTGTGCTAGGAGGTAGAAGAGAGGGACTCTTTGAGGTGGAAGAGAATTATCCTTTGGAGGTGGAAAAGAAGGACCCTCTGTGGTAGAGGGGAGCAACCGTTTGCGGTAGAAGAGAATATTTGCAAATTCTTTGGAATATAGAAGAGGGATTGGGTTGGGTTGTTTTACCTCTGAGCGGCACTTTTTTGCACACCATGGGCTAAATGACCAGGTCACATGGACCCCGAAGGCTCAGAGAAGGTTGAGGGAGAGGACCCACTGGAACGGCTATTCGAAGACAGATGGTAGCCTCCCGTCAGGGCCATCCAGCGTGTTCTTTAACGTGCACAGGGTATGGCTCTCCCGCACACGGGACCACGGCTTAACGTCCCACCCGACGGGCGGCGGCCTTTCCAAGCCCATCGGTGTCCCCTACTGACCGTGAGCAGGGCGGAGAGTTTTGCGGAGACAAATCTCAACACTGACCCAGCTGGGACTCGAACCTGGGAACTACAGATTACGAGCCTGGCGCGCTACCGACTGAGCCACCCCCGCCCCATATAGAAGAGAGAACCTTTGGGTAGAGCGATTCATTTTGGTAGAAGAGGGAACCTTTGGGTAGAGCGATTCATTTTGGTAGAAGAGAGTCACTTTTTGTAGGAAGACGAAGAGAGGAGATCATTTGGGATAGAGGAGAGCTATCTTCCATTTGAAATAGAAGAGAATTATCATTTGGTGAGGGGAGTGAGAGGTGGGGGATAGAAGAGAGCCTTCTTTGTAATAATGTAGAGTGATCCTTTGGACAAGGAAAAGAACTGCTAAACGAAGCTATGCCTGTTTCGCCAGCACAATCTGTAATGTGCCTCCTGTGATAGCTGAACGTGCAGTGGAGAATTTCCGCGAAGTATGGTTCAAAACCCTACTTTAATATTAATCACGAGAATGGCATTCTGTTAAGGAAAAGTCTTTTCAGTTCATTAAAAGTTTGCATTATATCTAAGCCGAAGCATTTTCTCAAAAGAGAGTAAAGACGTGTAATTAACAGTCTCATTCAGGAGGATGGAGAAGGGAAGGGAGGAAGAGAGGAGGAAAGAAGGGGGGGGGGAGAAGAAATAAAATAATCTCGATTGTCTGAAGCTCCGATTAGTGGCTCTGCTGCCGTTCCTTATTGTTGCGTTAGTCTGTCGCATCCATCGGACGTGCGCGTTCTGCGCATGAGCCTCGTTTTCGGCGAAGTCAGCGCTAAATGCGGATGAAGAGATGGATGGATCGGATGAGGAGATGCTGGGAAGGAGGAGGAAAGAGGAGCGCGGAGTGTCGCGATGAAGCCCTCGTAAATAATGCGATAATCAGTATTTACCGCCGAGCTGGGTTTTCAGGATCCAAACGAATTAGTCGAAGGATTAGTTCTACTAAACAGACGCACTAGAGACCGCTGGAATCTGGATGTAGAAAAATTCGTCGCTTGGGAGCTTCAGTTTTTTTTTTTTGAGGATGGAGAATAAAAGTGGTCTTTTGTTGATGTTAAAAAGATAGATATCTTTTTTTTGAAAAAAAAAAAAGAAAAATCTTGTGAAGTGATATCGACTGAAACAGAAGATATGGGCAAATCCTGAAGAATCAGGATCAGAATGTCCACTGATCTTAGAATTGTTATCAAGCCATATATATTCACGACTGGTTGTACAGTTGCTCGAAAAAGTATACGACCGCTATGGTTGATTACAGAATTCAGAAAAAATATCTGGAAAAGATTTTTTTAGAATTAGTGTCTGGCAACCTTCGTGTCACGTGATTACAGAATTCAGGAAAAATATCTGAAACGTGTACAGCAACTGTACACGCTCCAGTTATTGTTCACAGCAAACTGGAGCGTGTGCAGTTACTGCACACGCTCAATATTTCCGTGAGTGAGCCCACACGATCCAATGTGCTGTGAACATTAACCGCAACCGCTCCAGTTTGCTGTGAACGGTAACTGGAGCGTGTACAGTTGCTGTACACACTCCAGATATTTTTCCTGAATTCTGTAATCACGTGACACAAAGGTTGCCAGGTCACTAATTTCTAAAAAAAAATCGTTGCCAGATATTTTTTTCTGAATTCTGTAATCAACCATAGCGTTCGGATACTTTTTCGAACGACTGTATCTTCTACGTCGAACCTAAATCAATTTCCAGAACCGTCTCACTCCATATGCACGCTCTGCATCATAAAATAAAAACAAAATTACCTCTCAAGCAGCAGATGCTTGCCACAGAGGTCTAATAGGAGCTTGTACAATGCACTGCAAGGAAAATCTCTATGCTTCTACACACAGTAGAGATAGAGAATTACACTCTAGATGTACTTTAGGTTGGGTTACTTTGCACACAATGGGCTAAATGGCCAGGTCACAAGGACCCCGAGGACTCAGAAAATGTTAGAGGACCCACTAGACAGTTGTTAGATGGTACAATGACCTTCTTTAACGTCCACAGGGTATGGCTCTCTCACACACGGGGCCATGGCTTTACGTCACATCCGAGGGACGGCGGCCTTTCAAGGCAAGGAGTTTTGGGGAGATAAATCTCAACACTGGCCCAAGTGGGATTTGGGTTGTTGGGTTGTTTTACCTCTGAGCGGCACTTTTTTGCACACCATGGGCTAAATGGCCAGGTCACAAGGACCCCGAAGGCTCAGAGAAGGTTGGGGGAGGGGACCCACTGGAACAGCTGTTGGGAGACAGATGGTAGCCTCCCGTCAAGGCCATCCAGCGTGTTCTTTAACGTGCACAGGGTATGGCTCTCCCGCACACGGGGCCACAGCTTAACGTCCCATCCGACGGACGGTGGCCTTTCCAAGCCCATCGGTGTCCCCTACTGACCATGGGCAAGGAGGGGAATTTTGCGGAGATAAATCTCAACGCTGACCCAGCTGGGACTCGAACCTGGGAACTGCAAATTACGAGATTGGCGCGCTACCGACTGAGCCACCCCCGCCCGCCCAAGTGGGACCCGAACCTGGGAACTGCAGATTACGAACCTGAAGCGCTACTAAATGAGCCACCCTCCCCCCCCCCCCCTTAACGGTGTTGGATCAGATTTAATTGAAACTCCAAGAGGAAGTGGAGCGGGTACTCCTTCCCACTTGACTTGTAGATCCTTATGGAATCTTGAAAACTGTTTTACCTCTAAACGGAACTTCTTTATGCACACGAAGAACTAAATGAGCAAATCACCAACAGTCCAGAGGTTCAGATCAAATAAAGGAAAAAGGATTCACTGGAAAACTGCTCGCAGATGGAGGGAAGGCTGCCGTCAATATCATCCGGTATGTGTAGGGCAGCGATTCTCAGACTTTTTTTGCACACGGCACACTCTTTTTCGCCGTCTCTCTTCAAGTTAGCAACACTCCAGGGACTCACGCATGCCCAGTTTTATCTTCAATAATAGCCATTCAGCGGAGTCGTTTTTAAACGTGGGGCGGGGGTGGCTCAGTCGGTAGCGCGCCAGGCTCGTAATCTGTAGTTCCCAGGTTCGAGTCCCAGCTGGGTCAGCGTTGAGATTTATCTCCGCAAAATTCCCCGCCCTGCCCACGGTCAGTAGGGGACACCGATGGGCTTGGAAAGGCCGCCGTCCGTCGGATGGGACGGTAAGCCGTGGCCCCGTGTGCGGGAGAGCCATACCCTGTGCACGTTAAAGAACACGCTGGATGGCCTTGACGGGAGGCTACCATCTGTCTCCCAACAGCTGTTCCAATGGGTCCACTCCCCCAACCTTCTCTGAGCCTTCGGGGTCCATGTGACCTGGCCATTTAGCCCATGGTGTGCAAAAAAGTGCAGCTCAGAGGTAAAACAACCCAACAACATTTTTAAACGCAGAGCATTCTGTTCAAGTTCTGACGTGTATAGAGGTTTGTGCGCTGTGCATTTTATGGGCAAGTTTTGTGTTAATTTCGATTTTAAGAGAATAAGATTTTGGTTAAAGGAAAGAGTTAAATAAAGAATCAATGGCAGAAAGTACTTTAGTGTCAAACAAAATGGTTTATAAATTTCCTTTTATCTGCAATGCCATCCGAAATCTCACGGAACACCCTTTGAGAAATATTATTGTAGAGTATCTCTCTACTGCACATGACGAATCTTTATAAGCCCATGGGTGCCTCTTTCTCCGCTAGTGCAGAATGAGGACTAGGAAAGAAATTCTTTCTTGATGCCATAGTAGAAGGTGAGAGGGGGAGGTTGGGTTGGGTTGTTTTACCTCTGAGCGACACTTTTTTGCATACCATGGGCTAAATGGCCAGGTCACATGGACCCCGAAGGCTCAGAGAAGGTTGGGGGAGGGGACCCACTGGAACAGCTGTTGGGAGACAGATGGTAGCCTCCCGTCATGGCCATCCAGCGTGTTCTTTAACGTTGGGTTGTTTTACCTCTGAGCGACACTTTTTTGCACACCATGGGCTAAATGGCCAGGTCACATGTTCCCCGAAGGCTCAGAGAAGGTTGAGGGAGGGGACCCACTGGAACAGCTGTTGGGAGACAGATGGTAGCCTCCCGTCAAGGCCATCCAGCGTGATCTTTAACGTTGGCTTGTTTTTCCTCTGAACGGCACATTTTTGCACACCGTGGGCTAAATGGCCAGGTCACGTGGACCCGGAAGGCTCAGAGAAGGTTGGGGGAGGGGACCACTGGAACAGCTGTTGGGAGACAGATGGTAGCCTTCCGTTAAGGCCATCCAGCGTGTTCTTTAACGTGCACAGGGTATGGCTCTCCCGCACACGGGGCCACGAGCCTGGCGCACTACCGACGGAGCCACCCCCGCACCCACCAAGCAATTAACATTCGATGGAGAGCGGAAATCGAATTTGTATTGCACATTGGCGAATAATAACCTCCAATTGCGCATCCGTCACCTACTTCCGAGTAAGGAGTCTCGATACAGACTCTGGGCCAATATCCTCATTAAATGGCGAGTTTGGCACCGTGGTCGGTTGCCATGGCAACTGTCAGGAGTCTTCGGTCTCCACGTTAATCAACGCGAGTCTCCAGTTCAGATTCCGTAATAAACCTATTCCACGTGACCGAGATCACGAGAAGATGGACGTCACGATCTCCATCGCAGCTATAGCGCGTGCTTTACCACCAGAAGTCACGGAACTTGAACTTGCCGATGTCAGCACATCTGTTGCTGCAAAAATTCATCGCTTGAATCGCAAGTCATCAAATTTTCTTCCATTCTTGCTTGGAATATTTTTTTTTTAAATTCCACTTTCTCGTGTGAAGTATGGAGTGTTTAACTGCATATTTATAATTATAAAAGGAAATTGTAAAAATAATGAAATTTGTTTAACTTCATCGTTAAAAAAATTGTAAAAGTTGTGTTTTATTAACTCCAGTGTGCTAATTTAAAATAATAATTTTAAAAAAAAGGGAAGGGGGTGGCTCAGTCGGTAGCGCGCCTGGCTCGTAATCTGTAGTTCCCAGGCTCGAGTCCCAGCTGGGTCAGCGTTGAGATTTATCTCCGCAAAATTCCCCGCCCTGCCCACGGTCAGTAGGGGACACCGATGGGCTTGGAAAGGCCTCCGTCCGTCGGATGGGACGTTAAGCCGTGGCCCCGTGTGCGGGAGAGATCATACTCTGTGCACGTTAAAGAACACGCTGGATGGCCTTGACGGGAGGCTACCATCTGTCTCCCAACAGCTATTCCAGTGGGTCCCCTCCCCCAACTTTCTCTCAGCCTTCGGGGTCAATGTGACCTGGACATTTAGCCCATAGTGTGAAAAAAAATGCCGCTCAGAGGTAAAACAACCCAACAACCTTGTGACCTGGCCATTTAACTCATTGGGTGGATAACAAAAATACCGCTCAGAGGGAAAACAACCCAACAGAAATACACCCCATCCCCCTTAAGGATATCGTAAAATGGCATTTTCCTATCCCCTTACAAATGGTAAAAAAAAAAATCTTACACTTCGGAATTGTTTCTGTCACCCCTCATGAATTCGACATCGAAAAAATGAAACAAATTCTCCCTCAAGCTGCTGCTTGCCACAAAGGGTCTGAGAGGACCTTGTCCAGTTTAATCATCCAAAGAGAGAAGATCGCCGAGGACGACGAGACCGCAGCAGAAAGACAACAGATGATTGGTGAGAAAGTCAAGAACAGTTTTCTAACAGGACAATGACACGAAAAACTTAAAACGCATAAAAAGTTAATAGAAAATATTGGGTTATTACCTCTGAGCAATCCTTTTGTGTACACTAGGGTCAGGTGGCAAGGACCCCATGGATTCAGAGTGGGGAAAGGAAATCCATTGCGCAGATACAAACTGACCATCAATAACATCCAGCGTGTTTTTAACGTGCACATGATATGGCTTTTCAACACACGGCGCCACAGAGGTCTATTTTTTCAGTCTTATCGAGGATTCAGTTGAGCTGTTTTACCTCTGAGCGGCACTTTTTGCACACAACGGGCTAAATGACCAGTTCTCTAAGCTAATGGCCAGTTCCTAAGGGGTCAGAGAAGATTAGGGGGTCCTCACCCCCTATCTTCTCTAACACCATGGGAGCCCTCCACTGGGTTGGATTGGGTTGTTTTACCTCTGAGCGGCACTTTTTTGCACACCATGGGCTAAATTGCCAGGTCACATGGACCCCGAAAGCTCAGAGAAGGTTGGGGGAGGGGACCCACTGGAACAGCTGTTGGGAGACAGATGGTAGCCTCCCGTCAAGGCCATCCAGCGTGTTCTTTAACGTGCACAGGGTATGGCTCTCACGCACACGGAGCCACGGCTTAACGTCCCATCCGACGGACGGCTGCCTTTCCAAGCCCATCGGTGTCCCCTACTGACCGTGGGCAGGGCGGGGAATTATGCGGAGATAAATCTCAACGCTGACCTAGCTGGGACTCGAACCTGGGAACTACAGATTACGAGCCTGGCGCGCTATCGACTGAGCCCCCCCCCCTCGACTGAGCCCCCCCCCCCTCCACTGGACATCTCTTAGGAGGCAGGTGGAAGCCTCACGTCAAGGCCATCTGCTGTGCTCTTTAACGTGTGGAGGGTATGACTCTGATGAAACAGGACCACGGCTTTACGTCGCATCCGCAAAATGGCGGCTTTTGCAAGCCCATCAGTGACTCCCTCCTTCCTCATGGTGATAAATATGAACGTAAGCACAGTTGGGACTCGAAATTGGAAATTACAGATTACGAGTCTGAAGCGATACGGACAAAGCCTACCTCCGCTTCCACAGCCGAGGGCAGAACGGAGAAATTTCATCGCAGGGGAAATACGGGAGTCGAACCCGGTAACATCAGTTGTGAGCTTGGTGAGGTCGACAGAGCTCCACTGTTATCAAGAGTGGGAAACGAACTCGCAAACTCTTGATAACTTGTTATCATGTATGCTCTTCCCAACTCAGTGGGGCGCGGGTGGCTCAGTCGGTAGCGCGCCAGGCTCGTAATCTGTAGTTCCCAGGTTCGAGTCCCAGCTGGGTCAGCGTTGAGATTTATCTCCGCAAAATTCCCCGCCCTGCCCACGGTCAGTAGGGGACACCGATGGGCTTGGAAAGGCCGCCGTCCGTCGGATGGGACGTTAAGCCGTGGCCCCGTGTGCGGGAGAGCCATACCCTGTGCACGTTAAAGAACACGCTGGATGGCCTTGACGGGAGGCTACCATCTGTCTCCCAACAGCTGTTCCAGTGGGTCCCCTACCCCAACCTTCTCTGGGCCTTCGGGGTCCATGTGACCTGGTCATTTAGCCCATGGTGTGCAAAAAAGTGCCGCTCAGAGGTAAAACAATCCAGTCCAATACCTTTCGTTGAATGTGGCGGACCTGGCGCCATCTGGACCAGTTCCGCACTGTCTGCAAAAATAATATTTTCCACAGAAGTATTTATTGAATTCTATATCTAGAAGCAATCTGTGTATTTACTACGGATTGGTCTTAGCAAAGTCGATTATTTTTGTTTCCAAACCTACCCCTAAAGAGGTTAAAAAACTGATACATAGAAGTGAAAGAAACAAAAAATGCCATCGATTACGATGACGATGAAATATCGTCCCCTTCATCATATTCAGAGATGTACAGTCGCTGAAAAAAAAAAGTATCCGAACACTATGGTTGATTACAGAATTCAGAAAAAAATAATCACTAATTTCTAAAAAAAATCGTTTCCAGATATCTTTTCTGAATTCTGTAATCAACCATAGTGTTCGGATACTTTTTTGAGCGACTGTAGGTGGTTATATTATTTTGATACTAGATCGTGTGGGCTCACTCACGGAAATATTGAGCGTGTGCAGTTACCGTTCACAGCAAACTGGAGCGTGTGCAGTAACTGCACACACGCTCCAGTTTGCTGTGAACGGTAACTGGAGCGTGTACAGTTGCTGTACACGCTCCAGATATTTTTCCTGAATTCTGTAATCACGTGACACGAAGGTTGCCAGATCACTAATTTCTAAAAAAATCGTTGACAGATTTTTTTTTTTTGAATTCTGAAATCAGCCATAGTGTTCGGATACTTTTTTGAGCGACTGTACGACTTACGTCACTTTCAGAGCCAATATTTTCCCCGCGGCGTTTCTGTCAAGTGACGTCGGCCATCTTCCGTGGCCCGCATCTGTCTCGACAGGTTCAGAAACTTTTCCATTTCTGAATTTGATCGATCTGCTCTCCGCGAAGCAGCTGTCTCCGAACATTTGGAAAAAGGTGAGTGGCGATGGTGGCGCTCCGACGTCCTTCCTCGTGCATTTATTACGCGCAACTTCCTTGAAGAATAGTCTGCCAGCAAGATTCCGTGTCGTTCAGCAATTCGCTTCGTCATCTTGGAATTCAAAGCTCATCCTTTTCAGACCGATGCAAAGAAGGCTTCAGGTAATTCTCTCTCTCTCCTGAAATAATCCTTTTTGCTCGATCTGATAACTGACTGTCGATTTTCATATGGGTGCTGTTCCAGCAGCACCCGTATGAAAAGATAAATGAAAAATGATTTCTCTGCTTTTTTTATCATTTTTAAAGGAAATATTGCAATTTACCCTCCCCCACCCAGCCCCCGGGGATTAAAATGGAAAATGGTTGCAAACATCCTTCACCCTCACATTCCAACATCAGTTGCAAACATACTTCACCCTCACATTCCAACATCAGTTGCAAACATTCTTCACCCTCACATTCCATCATCAGTTGCAAACATCCTTCACCCTCACATTCCATCATCAATTGCAAACATCCTTCACCCACACATTCCAACATCAGTTGCAAACATCCTTCACTCTCACATTCCATCATCAGTTGCAAACATCCTTCACCCTCACATTCCATCATCAATTGCAAACATCCTTCACCCACACATTCCAACATCAGTTGCAAACATCCTTCACTCTCACATTCTATCATCAATTGCAAACATCCTTCACCTCACATTCCAACATCAGTTGCAAACATCCTTCACCCTCACATTCCATCATCAGTTGCAAACATCCTTCACCCTCACATTCCATCATCAATTGCAAACATCCTTCACCCTCACATTCCATCATCAATTGCAAACATCCTTCACCCTCACATTCCAACATCAGTTGCAAACATCCTTCACTCTCACATTCTATCATCAATTGCAAACATCCTTCACCCTCACATTCCAACATCAGTTGCAAACATCCTTCACCCTCACATTCCATCATCAGTTGCAAACATCCTTTACCCTCACATTCCATCATCAATTGCAAACATCCTTCACCCTCACATTCCAACATCAGTTGCAAACATCCTTCACTCTCACATTCTATCATCAATTGCAAACATCCTTCACTCTCACATTCTATCATCAATTGCAAACATCCTTCACCCTCACATTCCAACATCAGTTGCAAACATCCTTCACCCTCACATTCCATCATCAGTTGCAAACATCCTTCACCCTCACATTCCATCATCAATTGCAAACATCCTTCACCCTCACATTCCAACATCAGTTGCAAACATCCTTTACTCTCACATTCTATCATCAATTGCAAACATCCTTCACCCTCACATTCCAACATCAGTTGCAAACATCCTTCACCCTCACATTCCATCATCAATTGCAAACATCCTTCACCCTCACATTCCATCATCAATTGCAAACATCCTTCACCCACACATTCCAACATCAGTTGCAAACATCCTTCACTCTCACATTCCATCATCAGTTGCAAACATCCTTCACCCTCACATTCCATCATCAATTGCAAACATCTTTCACCCTCACATTCCAACATCAGTTGCAAACATCCTTCACTCTCACATTCTATCATCAATTGCAAACATCCTTTACCTCACATTCCAACATCAGTTGCAAACATCCTTCACCCTCACATTCCATCATCAAAATTCCAAATATTTAACATAAATAGATCATTTACAATATTTGTTTAAAATTTGGATGTTTTCAGAATTTTTCAACTACTATAGGATGATATTAAAGCTATTGGTAAATTCGGAAAATACGAATCAAATATTTCTTACTACCTATTCAACCCAAAAAGAAATTTTTATTTAACTTTTAGAACGAGAAAAAAGGTGAATTTCTCTAGTAACAGACAAAACGTCAACAAACTGGAAACAATATCTCATTTTTTTAAATGAGATGTTGTTTCCACTTGTCCGATGTGTCCCCTTACCCCAACTTTCTCTGAATCTCTGGGTACATGTGACCTGGTCATTTAGAGTATTGTGTGCAAAAAAAAGTGTCGCTGATAGGTAAATCAAATCAAAACAAAACCGTGCATATTTAAAAAAACACTCTCAATGGCCTCGAAAGAAGGTTCCCATCTGTCTCCTAACAGCTCACCAGTGGATCCCTTTCCATCTCTGAGTCCTTGGGATGCTTGTGACCTGGCCATCTAACCCATTACATGCAGGAAAGTGCCTGCATGTAATGGGAGCGTTTCCCGGGATTTTTTCTTTTTCCCGGGATTTTCTCAGATCTATAGAAATCCAATTCCCCATCGCCGACGCTGATTTCTCCAGGCTGAAGTAAAATGAACGACCATCTCTTCTGAGTCGAACTATACTTGAAGAGCGGCCTCGTGCCCAGCAAGAAGACTGGATTAGTGTCCGCGTGCGAATGGTTTCTGCTGTCAATAATTAGTTCAACATCAGCTCTGCCGGGGGAACGCTCCATTCCATCCCCTCTCTCCCCTTGATACCTCATAAGGACAAGAGAAATATGGAACGCCGAAGGGGCTTCTCTTTAATTTTACAGACCCGAAAGAATCGACTGCGCATTGCTGCCTAATGGCATAAGCACGCTGCAAAAAGAGAATGATCCCTGACAGCAAAAGAAAAAAAAAAATCTGTGAGCTCATCAGCGATTTGTCAGCCAATAAGAAACACACACACTCTTGACAAGTCAAACTGCTTAGGATCAACTCACTCTGAGAACTAATTTGTTATTTTGGAGCCTTTGGAAGAAGGAAGTTTATCTTAGACTTCAGCGGTGGTGCTTCGTCAACTCACGGGGTTTTGTTTTTTTTTTCGTTGTTTGTCTGATAATTTACGAGGCAAGGGCAATTTGATGATGATTTCAATGATTGGCGAATGATCTGTTTCTGTTTTCCAAAAACTGACCAATAAGAAAGTCAGAATTCGTTCTTACTTTTGAAGCCTTCAAAAAAGGGTGTTTCAAGAAAATCTTTTTTTTTTTTTTTGAGGGATTGTGAGGTCAACTCGAGGTCAGTATTGAGACCTGAAAGGTTAGGAATGGGGTTCAGTGATATAAATATGTTTATTATGAGCAAAAATTGACATAAACATTGTGTTCTAATTACATTATCGGATAATTTCGGTTTCATCCAATGACTGAGCATTTCCTTCCAATCATTGCATTAAATTTTGGGCCTTTCATCGGTAAATTTCAGGGGCGGGGGTGGCTCAGTCGGTAGCTCGCCAAGCTCGTAATCTGCAGTTCCCAGGTTCGAACCCCACCAGGGTTAGCTTTGAGATTTATCTCCGTAAAACTCCTCGTCTTTCCCTCTGTCAGTAGGGGACACCGATGGGCTCGGAAAGGCCGCCGTCCGTCGGATGGGACGTTAAGCCGTGGCCCCGTGTGCGGGAGAGCTATACCCTGTGCACGTTAAAGAACAGGCTGGATGGCCTTGACGGGAGGCTACCATCTGTCTCCCAACAGTTGTTCCAGTCGGTCCCCTCCCCAACCGTCTCTGAGCCTTCGGGGTCCATGTGACCTGTACATTTAGCCCATGGTGTGCAAAAAAGTGCCGCTCGCAGGTAAAGCAATACAACCTTAAATGTTTTCTGAATTAAACTTTTTGTGCCAAAAATACGACTTAAAGATCTGAATCAACTCTAATTTAAATAACCTAACGTTGATGTTCAACATAATTTGTTCATTACTCAAAGAGTTATTGACATATAAAAATTATTTGTGTTATAAATAACTTCTCAGTTAAGAATTTTTGCGAAGGAAATTCTGATTTTAAATATTCCAACTTTCATAACTCTTTAAATGCTAAACGTGAACGGGACATTGTTGAAAGTTAAAAACGAGATGAAAACAGTCTTGAATATCAAACTCATAGAGGAAAAATTCTCTTCACTCTGATGGAATACGAGCACACAACCTCATTGTAATATTCAGATCAGCGGTTTTCAATTTTTTTTTCTTTTTCCCGGGGCGGGGGTGGCTCAGTCGGTAGCGCGTCAGGCTCGTAATCTGTAGTTCACAGGTTCGAGTCCCAGCTGAATTAGCGTTGAGATTTATCTCCGCAAAATTCCCCGCCCTGCCCGTAGGGGACACCGATGGGTTTGGAAAGGCCGCCGTCCGTCGGATGGGACGTTAAGCCGTGGCCCCGTGTGCGGGAGAGCCATACCCTGTGCACGTTAAAGAACACGCTGGATGGCCTTGACGGGAGGCTACCATCTGTCTCCCAACAGCTGTTCCAGTGGGTCCCCTCCCCCATCCTTCTCTGAGCCTTCGGGGTCCATGTGACCTGGCCATTTAGCCCATTGTGTGAAAAAAAGTGCCGCTCAGAGGTAAAACAATCCAACCCAATTTTTTCCCCCTACAGAACCTTATAATCACGAGGGTAAGTCAAAAAATGATGGCGCCACTCAACAGGAAGGCTTATATGTCACTTAGTTTAATAAATGGTCTGTTCCTCGGTGGCCTAGCGGTTAAGACGCCCCGGCATGCTTCTGGGAGACCTGGGTTCGAATCCTAGTCAGGATACTAAATTTTTCAAGTGTTCCCTGTCTACAGGACGTTTTCTGTGATCATTTATTACTGGACAGATAATTACGCCAACGACAATATAGAGCTAATGTCCTCCCCCCCACCCCGCATACGGGGATTACTTTTCCACTTAGTCACAAGGATTTTAAGACACTTGTACCTGTCGATCAGTTTATTGAAGCCTTGACAACAGAAGGACACATCCTGAAGCCATTTTATTACTTCCTCTTTGACGGGGGGAGGAAGGGGGGCGGGGGACTCAGGTGGTAGCTCGCTAGGCTCGTAATCTGTAGCTCCAAGGTTCGAATCTCACCTGTGTCAGCGCTAGGCCTCCATTCTTCATCTCAGTCCGAAAGGGGATACTGATGGTTTTGGAAAAGCCGCCGTCCGTCGGATATGACATTAATCCATAACACGCGTCTACAAGAGAGCCAAGTTCGTCTGTTACCATCTGTTTCCTAACAGCTGTCCAATGAGTCCCCTTCCCCCCAACCTTCTCTCAGCCCTTGGGGTCCTTGTCACCTCGCCATTTAGCCCATTCTGCGCAAAAAAATGCCGTTCGGAGGAAAAAACAACCCAGGTTTGACGACGTCATCCTCGGAGATGCTTCTCGTAGTTTAACTCCGCTGTATTAGTCTGTAAATTAGATCTGTTCGGTTAGGTCTATCGCGTCTCTTTGTTCTATTAGGATTCTGTAGATGGTCTCTCTGGCGTTAGGCCTTTGCAAAATGTTGTATTTTCTCCGATAGCATTAAGTTCACATTTGAGATGTTCTCTAGTGATTTTTCTTCTCAACTAGATGTTCGATTCATTGGGTGGAGGGAGTTCAATTAGTCGATCAATCATTATGACAAATGTCTTAATATTCTTGTGACTAAATGGAAAAATAATACCCGTATATATGGAGGGGGGCTCTCATTTTCTCTATATTGTCTTTGGTGTAATTACCTGTCCTCTGCAAGAAATGAACAGGCAACTCTTACCCTTGTGATATTGACTTACCCTTGTGATTATAAGATTTTGAAAGTAGAAAACAAAAATGGGTTGAGTTGTTTTACCTCTGAGCGGCACTTTTTTGCACACCATGGGCTAAATGGCCAGGTCACATGGACCCCGAAGGCTCAGAGAAGGTTGGGGGAGGGGACTCACTGGAACAGCTGTTGGGAGACAGATGGTAGTCTCCCGTCAAGGCCATCCAGCGTGTTCTTTAACGTTGGGTTGTTTTACCTCTGAGCGGCACTTTTTTGCACACCATGGGCTAAATGGCCAGGTCACAAGGACCCCGAAGGCTAAGAGTAGGTTGGGGGAGGGGACTCACTGGAACAGCTGTTGGGAGTATCCCGTCAAGACCATCCAGCGTGTTCTTTAACGTGCACAGGGTATGGCTCTCCCGCACACGGGGTCACGGCTTAACGTCCCATCCGACGGACGGCGGCCTTTCCAAGCTCATCGGTAAAACAAAAATGAAAACCACTGATCTGAATATTACAAGGAGGTTGTGGGCTCAAAGATAGTTTTGGAGGATCATTTCTCATACTTAAAATACTACATTATAATTAATACTATTTTTAAAAATATATAGAAACATTTCTCACTAAACAATTCTTTTTTTCTTCTTTTATTCAGTTTTCAATAAGAAGAGAGCAACATAAGACAGTATCGAATAACATCTTCCTCCTCAACGATAATTTCGGTTTCAGTTGCGATGTACAGTCGCTCAAAAAAATATCCAGACACTATGATTGATTACAGAATTGAGAAAATATATCTGACAACGATTCTTTTTTAGAAATTAGCGATCTGGCACGTGATTACAGAATTCAGGAAAAATATCTGGAGCGTGTACAGAAACTGTACACGCTCCAGTTACCGTTCACAGCAAACGGGAGCGTGTGCAGTTACTGCACACGCTCCAGTTTGCTGTGAACGGTAACTGCACACGCTCAATATTTCCGTGAGTGAGCCCACACGATCTTGTATAAAAATAATATGACCACCTACAGTCGCTCAAAAAAGTATCCGAACACTATGGCTGATTACAGAATTGAGAAAAAAATATCTGGCAACGATTTTTTTAGAAATTAGTGATCTGGCAAACATTCGTGTCACGTGACACGAAGGTTGCCAGATCACTAATTTCTAAAAAAAAATCGTTGCCAGATATTTTTTTCTGAATTCTGTAATCAACCATAGTGTTCGGATACTTTTTTGAGCGACTGTAGGTGGACATTTCCTTCTCGAAAAGAATTTTCCTCCCCCGACCAAGAGCAGCAACAACGAATCCATAGTGACGCTTCATCAACAGCTGCTCGATGAATCTGTTTCTAAGAAACAAGAGTTTCTCAACAAGAAACTGGAATTCAGCTGACGTTCTTTACTTTTCGATAGAAAAAAAAATATTTCACTCTTCCATTTTCTTTTCTTCCTTCTATTGAATGACAGCAGTTTACGAAGGTGAAAAAAAGACATCCCGACTCCCTCTTTCAAAACCAAAAAATCCTCTTCAGCAGAACTTTAGAGGAAAGAAAAAAAAATCAGGAAATAGAAAACACGTGTTTCCTGCCCCTAATACGCGATTACTGCGCGGGTCGGTGCTCAAGTATTTGCTTTACATTTCAAAAATAGGAATCCTCAAGAGCTTTATCCCTAGTAAAAGAAATTCCTATAAAAAAAACATCCGTAGCTATATTTGAACAGGTCGGGGTGGAATATTTTTTTTAGTTATTTATTATTTTGCATTGACGATTTTCTGTATGTTTTGGAGGGTGAAGGAATACAATTAACCCAGTATAGACGCATTTTTAAAAGCTTTATTTCGATCTACCAATATCAAAGCATTTACTGGCCGTTGGCTTTCTTAAAGTGACCGACATTAATAAAAAATAAATACCTCCTCAAGCAGCTGCTTGCCACAGAGGTCTGACAGCAGCCTGTCAGTTTAATACGCCACAGTAGAAGGATCTCTGAGGATGGCGGGTCCTCAGCAGATTTTTTGCCAACTGCACGCGGTGTTCCCAGGTGGTCACCCTATGAAGTACTGACCGCGCCCAAAGCTGCTTAACTTCGGTGATCGAACTAGAACCAGTGTTTTCAGCTTGGTACTAAAGCTGCTTAACTTCGGTGATCGAACTAGAACCGGTGTTTTCAGCTTGGTACTAAAGCTGCTTACTTCGGTGATCGGACTAGAACCGGTGTTTTCAGCTTGGTACTAAAGCTGTTTCGGTGATCGGACTAGAACCGGTGTTTTCAGCTTGGTACTAAAGCTGCTTAACTTCGGTGATCGGACTAGAATCGGTGTTTTCAGCTTGGTACTAAAGCTGCTTAACTTCGGTGATCGGACTAGAGCCGGTGTTTTCAGCTTGGTACTAAAGCTGCTTCGGTGATCGGATTAGAACCGGTGTTTTCAGCTTGGTACTAAAGTTGCTTAACTTCGGTGATCGGACGAGAGCCGGTGTTTTCAGCTTGGTACTAAAGCTGCTTAACTTCGGTGATCGGACTAGAACCGGTGTTTTCAGCTTGGTACTAAAGCTGCTTAACTTCGGTGATCGGATTAGAACCGGTGTTTTCAGCTTGGTACTAAAGCTGCTTAACTTCGGTGATCGGACTAGAACCGGTGTTTTCAGCTTGGTACTAAAGCTGCTTAACTTCGGTGATCGGACTAGAACAGGTGTTTTCAGCTTGGTACTAAAGCTGCTTAACTTCGGTGATCGGACTAGAACCGGTGTTTTCAGCTTGGTACTGAAGCTGCTTAACTTCGGTGATCGGACTAGAACCGGTGTTTTCAGCTTGGTACTAAAGCTCTTAACTTCAGTGATCGGATTAGAACCGGTGTTTTCAGCTTGGTACTAAAGCTGCTTAACTTCGGTGATCGGACTAGAACCGGTGTTTTCAGCTTGGTACTAAAGCTGCTTAACTTCAGTAATCGGATTAGAACCGGTGTTTTCATCTTGGTACTAAAGTTGCTTAACTTCGGTGATCGGACGAGAGCCGGTGTTTTCAGCTTGGTACTAAAGCTGCTTAACTTCGGTGATCGGACGAGAGCCGGTGTTTTCAGCTTGGTACTAAAGCTGCTTAATTTCAGTGATCGGACTAGAACCGATGTTTTCAGCTTGGTACTAAAGCTGCTTAACTTCGTTGATCGGACTAGAACCGGTGTTTTCAGCTTGGTACTAAAGCTGCTTAACTTCGGTGACCGAACTAGAACCGGTGTTTTCAGCTTGGTACTAAAGCTGCTTAACTTCGGTGATCGGACTAGAACCGGTGTTTTCAGCTTGGTACTAAAGCCGCTTAACTTCGGTGATCGGACTAGAACCGGTGTTTTCAGCTTGGTACTAAAGCTGCTTAACTTCAGTGATCGGATTAGAACCGGTGTTTTCAGCTTGGTACTAAAGTTGCTTAACTTCGGTGATCGGACGAGAACCGGTGTTTTCAGCTTGGTACTAAAGCTGCTTAACTTCGGTGATCCGACGAGAGCCGGTGTTTTCAGCTTGGTACTAAAGCTGCTTAATTTCAGTGATCGGACTAGAACCGGTGTTTTCAGCTTGGTTCTAAAGCTGCTTAACTTCGGTGATCGGACGAGAGCCGGTGTTTTCAGCTTGGTACTAAACCTGCTTAACTTCGGTGATCGGACGAGAGCCGGTGTTTTCAGCTTGGTACTAAAGCTGCTTAACTTCGGTGATCGGACTAGAACCGGTGTTTTCAGCTTGGTACTAAAGCTGCTTAACTTCGGTGATCGGACGAGAACCGATGTTTGTTTTAGTTATTCATGTTTTAGTTATTCCCAATTAAATTATTTACGAATTTCCATTGTTTTTTTTATATCACTCTTACATTTTAAAAATTCTTCCATGTAATATTTGTTTTGGCCTCCTTAGTTTTAGACCTTAAGTTATTCCTATGTTCTAAGAATTGCTTCTCAATGGTCCTCGTTATATGGGTATTTTTTTTTTAATTTTATATAGCTATTCTCTATGCTTAATCATATCACAGATTTTATTTGTGATCCAAGGCTTTTTCGGTTTCTGAATGTTTCTTTTTCCATAGTAAGGTGAATCATTAATTACTTTACACAAAATTTCTGAAAATTTTTGTACGCATTATTAACGTTAGTTTCCTGTTTTATCCCCTCCCATTTAAAATCTTTCAATTTATCATTTATTAGTTCATAATTAATTCTGAGCATGTAATCTTTAACATTATCATTTCTTTTCTCAAAAATTTTATTTTCCTCACGCTTGGCTACTGATCTAAGGGACCTGGATTCGAGCCCCGGGTAATGCATGGTTGTTTGTGTCGTTTTTCTGCTGAGGTCCTGCCATCCTCTCGGATCTTTTACTTTGGCATATAAACTGATAGGCTCCTGTCAGACCTCTGTGTCAAGCAGCTGCTTGAGGGGGTATTTATTTATTTTTTTTATTTATGTCTGATTTTAATTACTATGGGGTAATGATCCGTAATCGGCAACTTCGGAACTTTTTTCCTGGGGTTAATAGCCTCTTTGTCCTTATTCCTAGCCCCCCTAGAAGGTTTCTTCGAAGAAAGATGCCTATCTGCTATTGACAAGAGAAAAAAATTGACAAGTTTGTGTCCCATTGGTCACTTAACTTAAGTACTGGCTTATCTATTTAACCCAAATATGAATCAAAAACGTTTCAGGAGTAGAAACAACTTATTCCAATCCACTTACTCAGAGAAGTCTAAATATAGCAGTTCATCTTCTCAAAGAAGAGATTCTGAGATAGACTATCATTCAACTACGTCATAAGAAACGATACAGGCCGATAAATGAGACCATTTTCCTTCTTTCGATATCATTTTAAAAGAATTCATCAAAAACACTCCAGGAGAAACTGCATCCGTGACGTCATCACTGTAATCTCTTCGTTTCCTTTCTTCCCCATCTTTTCTTCATTAACTCCTTCTCCACCTTCCCTTGAAGAAATCGAAAGAAGCAGATGATGAGAGAATAAAGAAAACGCCTTTTGAATTTTCGCCTCGTTTCCATGCCGCTGCGAGTGATCGCAAGAAGCACACACAGCTGGCCCCTGGAGTGCGATGACGTCAGCATGTCAACATCCGGACGCAAAAATAGCCGCCCTCGCTCTGGTGCGCTCGCTCTTCAGTCGCTTTTGTCGTTCTCGTTTCTCGTCACGGTGAGTGCGTTCGTGTGTATAGCAGCTGGAAGGGAGGAAGAGATCCCTGCCTCTTAACATCCGTCTCCATCCTCCGACCGATAAACTAGAAAAGCCGCGTTCTTAGAGTCAATCTCTCGAGATTTTCAATGGCGCAATCATTTCTGTCCAGTTTAGACCTCTCAGAGATGTCCCGTTCTAAAGAAGGAGTGAGGTTGTTTTTTTTATAACTAGATTCGATGTTTAATTCTCCTGGAAGTTTTTTTTTTTTATTCCTTTTTGGCAAGAGGTTAAAATTTGTTGTTTATATTATGGCTAAATGGCAAAATATTTTTTTTACGATTTAGTTTCAGAATTTTGTATTTAAATATTTTTAATATTTTGGGTACTAAATGTTTAATTATTGATTTTTTTATGCCCAAAACGGTAGATTGATGTTTTTTTATTCTTAAATGGTTAATATTTGTTTTTATGCAGATAAAAATAGATGATATTCCGAGGTTAAATAACTAAATATTTGGATTTCTATATTTGCTAAAATCTTTCTATTTTTTTATGACTAAACTTTTTTTTCATGGCTAAATTCTTAGCAGAGCCAATGAGATCACCCCCCACCCCATGTCATTCATTGAAGAGTCAGGGGGGGGGGTGAAGATGGAATCTTCAGATCAAAGCGTTTTTATTTACGGCACACAACGGAGGAAAACAATTCGTTCTCTATTGTCTTCTCATGAATTATCGTAGAATTGTATTAAAACGTGGGACGGGGGTGGCTCAGTCGGTAGCGCGCCAGGCTCGTAATCTGCAGTTCCCAGTTTCGAGTCCCAGCTGAGTCAGCGTTGAGACTTATCTCCGCAAATCTACCCGCCTTGTCCACGGTCAGTAGGGGACACAGATGGGCTTGGAAAGGCAGCCGTCCGTCGGATGGGATGTTAAACCGTGGCCCTGTTTGCGGGAAAGCCATACCCTGTGCACGTTAAAGAACACACTGGATGGCCTTGACTGGAGACTACCATTTGTCTCCCAACAGCTGTTCCAGTGGGTCCCCTCCCCCAAACTTCTCTGAGCCTTCGGGGTTCTTGTGACCTGGCCATTTAGCCCATGGTGTGCAAAAAAGTGCCGCTCAGAGGTAAAACAACCCAACCCAAAGTATTAAAACGTGATTCTCAAGTGCCCATCAATCCGTGACGCTTCGGTCGATGCATTCCGCAAATAATTTTTCAGCACCATCAGTAGAGGGAAATTATTCCAATCCTCATCTTTAAACTCTTCAAATCTTTCAAAAGTCGCAGGTGAAAATTAGTTCCTTCGCAAAAGACCTAACGTGGGATCATGACGTCATATAGCTATGCCTTTCCAAGCCCATCTGTGTCCCCTACTGACCATGGACAGGGCGGGAAGATTTGCGGAGATAAGTCTCCCAGTTTGCTGTGAACGGTAACTGGAGCGTGTACAGTTGCTGTACACGCTCCAGACATTTTTTCTGAATTCTGTAATCACGTGACACGAAGGTTGCCAGATCGCTAATTTATAAAAAAAAATCGTTGCCAGATGTTTTATCTGAATTCTGTAGTCAACCACAGTGTTCGGATACTTTTTTGAGCGACTGTACTCTATTGACTGAGCAAATCTCTGTCCTGCTTGCTTTTGAAGTATTTGCAATTGCAGGTCGAAAAAAGTCGTAGATCTAAGTGTTTTTTTTTTTCTATTGCATAAAATAGGAAGTACATATTTAGCGCAATTTGAGCTGATCGGCGATTATTGGAAATACACTGATTTCCGTAAATTAAGGAAAATCCATGTGTTAAGTCAATGGGAAGCTGACGTCAAAGCTCTATAACTTCTAAAACAAGGTTTTTTGTTTTGAAAAATGAGATTGCTGATAAAGATCTCAATGAAATAAATCAATATCTCGATTTTCAACAATATTCGTTCAGTATTTAATGAGTTGTGGAAGTTTGAATATTTAACGATGCCAGCCATAAAAATTGACTTCAGAAGTTAATCAAAACTTAGTAATAAGTATTGTATCAACGTGTTTAATAAAATAAGTTTGTATTTAAGAACTTTGTGTAAAGAATTCTTTCACTATTCTTCAGTTTTGTTTAAGTTTCTTAAGACTGGCATTGCTGTTGTTAAATTTTCAAACATCCATATCTCATTAAATACTAATGATTAATAATAATACTCATTAAATACTACTAATAGAATATTGTTGAAAAATCGAGATATTGATTTATTTGATTGAGATCTTTATCTGCAGTTACATTTTTCAAAATAAAAAAAACTTATTTCAGAAGTTATAGAGCTTTGACGTTAGCTTCCAATTGACTTAACATAGGGATTTTCCTTAATTTATGGAAACCAGTATATTTAATTTACGAGAATAAAAATTACTCAAGGTTTATCCCAGGGATCCATATTGTCACCAACACTTTTTAATTTTTACATTCATGATATTAAAAACATATTTTTAAACGATATTACATTTACAGGGTTTGCTGACGACCTTATCTTTTGGTCAACAAATAAAAATGAAAAACTTTTACAAAGCAATTTACAAACACAAATAAATTTACTACAAGAATATTGCCAAAAATGGAACTTGGAAATTAATGTTAAAAAATCATTTTGTATCCCCTTCTTTAAAAAGACGAAAATTTATTCCTACTTTTACTTTACAAATTAATAAAGAAAAACTTTCTTTACTCTATCAGAGAAAATTTTCAGGAATCAACCTTGACTCCAGATTGAACTGGAACTCTCATTTGCAAAAAAAAATTAGAATTCTGGTCTTAAATTAATATATTTTTTTTAAATTCTTTACCTTTAAAAATGGAGGAACAAATCAATTCTCTCTAATTACACTTTATAAAAATTTAATACGTTCTAAAATCGAATATGGACTTGAATTTATTCAAGGTGCTTTAAACACAAAATCTAAAAAATTAAACTCAATGCAAAACCAGTGCATTAAAATTGCACTTGGATTACCGAAATTTGGTCCAACAATTTCTATTATAGCAGAAACGGCAATTCCACCTTTTGAAATTCGACAAAAAATTCTACTTCTAAAATATATTCTTAGATTACATTATAAACATCCTAACCATCCCATTTTACAAAAACTTTAATAATAATCCCTTAATTAAAAATCTACAAAATGATATAATTATACATGAATTTTTTAATGTAAATTTAGGAAAATTATTAAAAGGAGACTTGCCAGATCTAATACCTGACTGGCGTTATGAAAAACCCGAAATGTTTAGGGAAATTCCTTTAATAACATCTAAAAAAAATATTCCACCTGAAGCAGCATTAAAATTTTTTAAAAATTTTCCATCAGAAAAATATAAAAAAAACCCTCAACAATTTTACAGATGGATCTGTACTACCAGATAGTGGATCCTCTACAGCTGCATTTTTTGTTCCTCAAGATAAATTTTCTACAGTTTTTAAATTACCTCAAAATGCTTCAATAATACAAGCAGAATTAATAGCAATAATAGAAGCATTTAATTGGATTTTAAATAACTTAAATAATTGTAAAATTGCAGTTTTTGTGGACTCCAAGGAGCCATGCAAACATTACAACAAGAATTATACCAATTAGACTATAATATATACATTTACAAACTATTAACACTTAATGCAATTAACAAACAATTCAAAAACTATCAAATTACTATTCAATGGATCCCTAGTCATATAGGGATCATTGAAAATGAATTTTTTGATGGATTAGCAAAAAATGCTCATAAACTTAACAAAATTAGCAACTGCTTCAATTTTTATAACACAATAAAAAAAAAGATATTAAAAAATAGAATTTAAATTGACCGAACAATTCTTTCAAATTGAAGCATCGTTAAAAAATAACAACTTTAGATATGTTCTTTCAAAAAAATATTAATTATATTCAAAATCTACCGTTTACAAGAAGACAATTACCGTATATTTCCGCAGATAAGACGACCTTCAGATAAGACGAGGTATAAATTTTCGTCAAAGTTTTATAGTTTTAGCATATATCTGTCCTATAAGACGACCCCAAACTATCAACGGCCTATGAATTTAGTTTAGATTGGCGATCATCATCTGGATAATAATACTGTATAGCGTATACGGAATTATGTCCTATTCGCAAACATTCGCACTGATTCGGGCATTAGGGTAATGACCTTGACTATTCACAAAAGCGTCGTATGGGCTATTCTATTTTGTGGACATACCCTTCTCTGTACTAGTAAATAATTACGGTTTGTCCGTTTTTTCCTCAGTAGCTCAATAAACATAACTTTTAATATTTATTTTGTTTTAGTATTATTTACTATTACAATGTAATGTATTATTTACTACTACAATGTAATGTATTATCATATAGCGTATTTAAATAATATGATTTTTTTTTTGGAAAAGTTGTAGTAATAATGGTTCCAATTTATATTAATTTCAATCTAATTTTTTTTTGTATCTGTCCTATAAGACGACCCGGATTTTGGGGGCCTTTTTTTATGATTCAACTATCGTCTTATCTGCGGAAATATACGGTAAGTATCCTCTATAGCCTTAGAACAAATACAGCAATGCTAAATCAAACAAAATTTTAAACTTTCAAACTCTCCAAACTGCAAAAATTGTAACGTACCCGAAACAATTAATCATATTTTACTTACCTGTATAAACGACACAACTCAAAGCAAAAAAATTCTTTAAATCACTAGAGGAACATGGGTTTCAGGAGATTAGAACTGATTTAATTTTGAACCAGAAAGATTTTGATTCTAAAACTAAAATATACAAAATTTTATTTGACTTTCTAATATCTACAGATTTATGGAACAGAATTAAAAAAAAATAAATAGATAAAAATAAAAAGAGTAAAATGAAAATTAACTAAAAAAGTATTATAGTTAATTATTTTTAAAAAATGAATGATGAGAAAAAATCCTCTCAAATATCTGTAACGTTGAATAAATAAATAAATAAACAGATTACCAAATTTTTAGTATGTTCATTTTTGCAGTGAAAAGTCCTCAAATCTATCCAAGTCTTCATTTTGCAACCTTATTTATTTGGTATCTGAAGAATTAAGGAATTGGAATATTTATGAGCAGCATTTTATAAGGAAGCGAACTTTAAAAATAACTTTACTACAAACTTTGTGCTTTATTTTTATTAAATAAGCTCAGTTTTCTTTCACGTTGCTTCACTGCTGCATGCCACTGATTTATCTCTGGGAACCTGGCAGAGCGGGGGGAGGGGGAACAGGGGGTGAGGGTTAAAATATTCAGGAAAGGTAAATCCATTTAAAAAAAAATTAACTTGTTTTAAAAGTTAGGGAACTTCGAATTTCACTTTCCACTAGGAGATCTCTTTAACTCTTTAATTTCATCATTTTTAAATGTCGGATTTTTTTATGATAGCATGCGATTTCTGACGATTTTAAATTCCTTTTGTGTGGTCGACAATCAAAGTTATCTTATTCGTAACGGTATTCAGAAAAATCTTATTAAGAAACCCGAAACGGTGAAGGAGCTTCCCCTTAATTCTTCTGACGAATCTCGTAAATAATTCCTGAAGAGAAAAAAAGATGAAAAAAATTGTATGCTCCCGCCCCAACATTCGACAAAGGGGACGGAGGCTTCATTTTCGGTGGCTGTCGATTGGTTGTCGCAAAGATCGCTCTGCACAAAAGGAACGAATCAAAAGCTTTGCTCGAAAGCAATGGAAGCAAATAAATAAACTCTCGTGCGTCATCATCTCGAGCAATCAACCTCTGGCTTCTCGATTGTTGCTCGCTCTTCCTTATCTGTAGGGGGAAAAGGGAATCTGGGATCGGAGAAGGGAAGAAAAAAGGGATTTTCCGATATATCTTTTTCGCATGTCATGAAAAAATGAAGGGCTTCGGGTAGATAGCAGAAAACAAAAACACAGAAGTAACGGAAACAAAAATAGACTTTTTCTTCGACCTCACCTCTCCATCCCCACCGAACTCTGGAGAAGTTCGTAGAAAAGCGAAAGGTAGCCGGCACTTGATTTCGCGAGATGCAACTGTAGATACAAAGGAGGCGAAATAATAGAAGTATTGTCGGTGAGGAAAGTGAAAAAAAGAGAGTACCGAAGAGTAAAATAGCAAATACTAAAGCGGAGATATTGATTGGAGACGGAACTGAGTACGGGGGGGGGGGAAGGGGTCGTCTTTCGCTTTTCCCTTTTCTCGCGCTCTTCGCCCACACATGCAGCGGAAGTCACGTGACAACTCGGTGACTGGAAGAAGAATTTTTGAAGAGAATTCTGACAGAGAAAATTTCTTTAACGATCTTGCCGTATAAGCAAACAAAAAAATCGCATTGAATATTTTTATATTTGAGCAGTTTTTTTTTCATTTACAGTCGCTCAATAAAAATATCCGAACACGGTCAGTAGGGGACACCGATGGGCTTGGAAAGGCCGCCGCCCGTCGGATGGGACGTTAAACCGTGTCCCCATGTGCGGGAGAGCCATACCCTGTGCACGATAAAGAACACGCTGGATGGCCTTGACGGGAGGCTACCATCTGTCTCCCAACAGCTGTTCCAGTGGGTCCCCTCCCCCAACCTTCTCTGAGCCTTCGGGGTCCTTGTGACCTGGCCATTTAGCCCATGGTGTGCAAAAAAAGTGCCGCTCAGAGGTAAAACAACCCAACCTCCCACTGTTATTCCTCATCGTTTCTTCTCTTCCACCAAGTGGTCGTAACTCCAACCCATCTGTCTTGTCCTACTAATTTATTTTATTATATTTACTGTTCCCACGGTGTATATATAAAAAAAAATAAATACCCCCTCAAGCAGCTGCTTGCCACATAGGTCTGACAGGAGCCTGTCAGCTTATATTCCATAGTAGAAGGTCTGAGAGGATGGCAGGACCTCAGCAGAAAAACGATACACGCAACCATGCCTTATCCGGGGCTCGAACCAGGTCCCTTAGATCAGTAGCCAAGAGCGCTAATACATATATATATCTGTATCATATGTGTGTTTTCATCATTGCCCTAAATGGGTGTGTTTGTTAATTAATTGTCATTCGTTGCCCCGCTGTGTAGCTACTGACACGGCAGTTTGTATTCTCGAGATGTGCGGCAGTGAAGGCTAACAAAACGGTTTTCCTTCGCTCGTCCTGCCGCCCCTCTTCTAGTCGGAGTGGTTAAAGTATCCCTCACTAAGAGAGGAAAGCGAGAGAGGCGAAAATAATTAAGAAAGACAACAGCTGATGGTGAGATCGCTGAATATTTATTATTGTGAAAAATGCATGTAATGCGAAAACGTTACAGAAAATAAAGATCACAATCAAATCAAATTAAATCTCGATTTTCAACAATAATCGGTCTTGTTTCATAGAAAAAAATATTCATAAATGCCTAATATTGAAATCGTCATTGCCCAAACTTCTAAAATATATATTTATTTCATTAAATGGTTTGAAAATTTGCATATGATATAAGCTTTAATTAATTTCTCAAGTAAATTCTTACGGAGCATTATTTTTATTAGATATTCTAGCTTCCAATGTCTCTTTACATATCGAACGCATATTGCTGATAATCGAGATTCGAATAGATTTGATTCTGATCTTTAATTTATCTTCAGTCGCATTTTCCCACATATTTTAGAAGTTATAGAACTTTTAATTTAGATTACTATTGCCAAAATATCGAGTTGTTTGGGTTGTTTTACCTCTGAGCGGCACTTTTTTGCACACCATGGGCTAAATGGCTAGATCACATGGACCCTGAAGGCTCAGAGAAGGTTGGGGGAGGGGACCCACTGGAACAGCTGTTGGGAGACAGATGGTAGCCTCCCGTCAAGGCCATCCAGTGTGTTCTTTAACGTTGGGTTGTTTTACCTCTGAGCGGCACTTTTTTGCACACCATGGGCTAAATGGCCAGGTTACATGGACCCCGAAGGCTCAGAGAAGATTGGGGGAGGGGACCCACTGGAAGAGCTGTTGGGATACAGATGGTAGTCTCCCGTCAAGGCCATCCAGCGTGTTCTTTAACGTGCACAGGGTATGGCTCTCCCGCACACGGGGCTACGGCTTAACGTCCCATCCGACGGACGGCGGCCTTTCCAAGCTCATCGGTGTCCCCTATTGACCGTGGGCAAGGCTCTCCCGCATACGGGGCCACGGCTTAACGTCCCATCCGACGGACGGCGGCCTTTCCAAGCCCATCGGTGTCCCCTACTGACCGTGGGCAGGGCGGGGAATTTTGCTGAGATAAATCTCAACGCTGACCCAGCTGGGACTCAGGACGAGCCTGGCGCGCTACCGACTGAGCCACCCCCGCCCACCAAAATATCGAAATTCTCTCATATTTTGGCAGCACAGTGTACATATATATATGTGCAACGTTCATAAAATACCTTTGATCCATTTAGTAATAAATTATCACCATAAAAGTTCTGTGGACAAGGGACACTTGAAATAATGAATTGAAAAATGGCGCCAGATGACTTAACAGGAAGGCTTATATGTCAGTTAGTTGAAGAAATGATAAATTCCTCGGTGGTCTAGCCTTTTGAATAATCTCTTCTAATCTCTGTATCTGTCTGAAGATCCTTTAACATTGCTCTGAACATTGGGGTCTTTGCAACCTGTCAATTGAGTTAATTGTGCCTCAACCAATTCTTTCAGAGGAATTATTCAATTTACCCATCAATTGTATGTTCTTCTATCTTAACCTTTAACTGAAGCATCCTTCTCTCCTCATCTTTTCCTCCGTAAATCTCCCCTACTCTTCATCAGGCCCTTCAGTCTCCATGGATCACCCATCTCCCTCTTCTTTGCCTTCATCTCTTCGAATGCTGGAAGATTCCAGAAGAAAGAATCCCTGCGCAGAGATAGGGAAAAGGAAAAAGAAAGGACTCGTTATCCCATTCCTTCTGACCACATTTCCTCGGAGAGGCAGACGGGAAGGACAAACACATGGAAGGTGAGCATGGGGTGGAGCGAAGTACGTGGGGGAGGGGATAAAATTCACTTTGTATCGATAAAAGAAGCAATGGCGATGAAGACCTTTCACCGATTTTTGAGCCAATTTGTTTCACTCACGATTTTTCGACCTTTAGTTGGAATTAAAGTCACATTAAAGATATCAATGGTTTGGATTGTTTTACCTCTGAGTGACACTTTTTTTTTGCACACAATGGTTGGGTTGGATTGTTTTGCCTCTTAGCGGCACTTTTTTGCACACCATGGGTTAAATGGCCAGGTCACATGGACCCCGGAAGGCTCAGAGAAAGTTGGGGGAGGGGACCCACTAGAACAGCTGTTGGGAGACAGATGGTAGTCTCCAGTCAAGGCCATTCAGCGTGTTCTTTAACGTGCACAGAGTATGGCTCTCCCGCACACGGGGCCACAATTTAACGTCCCATCCGACGGACGGCGGTCTTTCCAAGCCCATCGGTGTCCCCTACTGACCGTGGGTAGGGCGGGGAATTTTGCGGAGATAAATCTCAACGCTGACCCAGCTGGGACTCGAATCTGGAAACTACAGTTTACGAGCCTGGTGCGCTACCTACTGAGCCACCCCCGTCCTTGCTCACATTGGCTAAATGCCCATGTTAAAAGGACCCCAAGGGCTCAGAAAAGAGAAGAAGAAGCTGGAAAGCTGCTGGAAGGCAGATGATAGCCTCCCTTCATGGCGATGCAGCGTGTCCTTTAACGCATACAGAGTATGGCTCTCCCTTACACAGATCCACTGCTTAACGTCCCATTCGACGGATGGTGGATTTTTCTAAGCCCATAGGTGTCCTCTTTCTCATTGAGAGCAGGGTGGGGGTTTAGAGGAGATAATTCTCAACGCCTGCACAGGTGGGAACCTCGAAACTACAAGTCAGAAGCGCTACCGAGTGAGCTAATCCTGACCCAAAAATTTCAATGACCTTTCGAAGAAAAGATGGAATTGTATCAATCGATAGCAAAGAGTTAATCAAGCCCATCAGTGACATAAAATAAAGACGATGACCCCTACAATACGATTGACAGAAATAATTTATCTTTCCGTAATATCACAAATTTATGGATACATCGACTTTAAGCACTCGCCAATTCCTCTGAGACTCTTTGGAAAAACACCACAAGAATTCCCTGGACTTGGTTTAATCGTACGGAATAGTTGCTTTACTAGGATTTAATCACACCAAATAATCCTCTTCGATGTGTTCTCGATTTTTTTTTTAGAAAGGGTTTTGCAGCAGGAACAAAAAAAGATGAGAGCTGGGGGGAGTCATTCTTTCGGGGGGGGGGGGGGGGGTTAAAGAATTTGTTTAATGTCTTTTATTGGCGGAGGCCATCAGCATCTTCTGTAGCAGAGCGTTCTTCGTCGATTGCCCCACCACGTGTTCGAAGGCTTATTTTCTCATCACCATAACGCCAACATTCAGCGCCACCGCAGGAAGAAACGAACGCGGTGCTGGGAGAGGGGGAGGACGAAAAGTGAAGGGTGGAGATTATTTGAAGAGGGAAAGAAACAAAAATGTTGGAGTCCCCAGGGGGTGGAGTGAGAAGGGTAGGATCGTCGAAAAGAGTTTTTTTTTTTTTCTTTTTCAATTTTTTTGTATCCATCAGTTCCTGAGGGAGTAATTTACAGACGAAGAGGAGGGGAGAGAGTAGGCAAAGAAAGTTGCCTGGATCTCATCATCATAATCATCATCATCATCATCCTCTGTGCCCTGGAGAGGGAATTGGATAACGGAGCAACTGCCAATCGATGCCACTAAATGGCTTGACTGATGGAGCGAATGGGGTGCATGGAGCAACAAGAGTGCGAAGGATCAAGATGCTGTTGCTTGCGTCACCAGTATTGTTACCACTAAACACTGAGGATGCGGGGAGATTTGTATCTGCGGTCTGGCAACAGGAGGAGAAGTGTCAGTCCGTGAGGGATTGAAAAGGGTGAGCATATTTCCATTCTCGTACTACTGATTCAAGTATTTACTAAAGTTGTCTTGTTCTTGGAGCAAGTATTGTTCATTAAAATATGATTAGAAGTTGCCTTGGTCTTGGAGCAAGTACTGTTCATTAAAATATGATTAGAAGTGGCCTTGGTCTTGGAGCAAGTATTGTTCAGTTAAATATGATTAGAAGTTGCCTTGATCTTGGAACAAGTATTGTTCATTAAACTATGATTAGAAGTTGCCTTGGTCTTGGAGCAAGTATTGTTCAGTAAAATATGATTAGAAGTTGTCTTGGAGCAAATATTGTTCAGTAAAATATGATTACAAGTTGCATTGGTCTTGGAGCAAGTATTGTTCATTAAAATATGATTAGAAGTGGCCTTGGTCTTGGAGAAAGTATTGTTCAGTAAAATATGATCAGAAGTTGCCTTGGTCTTGGAGCAAGTATTGTTCAGTAAAATATGATTAGAAGTGGCCTTGGTCTTGGAGCAAGCATTGTTCATTAAAATATGATTAGATGTGGCCTTGATCTTGGAGCAAGTATTGTTCAGTAAAATATGATTAGAAGTGGTCTTTGTCTTGGAGCAAGTATTGTTCAGTAAAATATGATTAGAAGTTGCCTTGGTCTTGGATCAAGTATTGTTCATTAAAATATGATTAGAAGTGGCCTTGGTCTTGGAGCAAGTATTGTTCAGTAAAATATGATTAGAAGTTGCCTTGATCTTGGAACAAGTATTGTTCATTAAAATATGATTAGAAGTTGCCTTGGTCTTGGAGCAAGTATTGTTCATTAAAATATGATTAGAAGTTGCCTTGGTCTTTGAGCAAGTATTGTTCATTAAAATATGATTAGAAGTGGCCTTGGTCTTGGAGCAAGTATCGTTCATTAAAATATAATTAGAAGTTGCCTTGGTCTTTGAGCAGGTATTGTTCAGTAAAATATGATTAGAAGTTGTCTTGGAGCAAATAGTGTTCAGTAAAATATGATTAGAAATTGCATTGGTCTTGGAGCAAGTATTGTTCATTAAAATATGATTAGAAGTGGCCTTGGTCTTGGAGCAAGTAATGTTCAGTAAAATATGATCAGAAGTTGCCTTGGTCTTGGAGCAAGTATTGTTCAGTAAAATATGATTAGAAGTGGCCTTGGTCTTGGAGCAAGTATCGTTCATTAAAATATAATTAGAAGTTGCCTTGGTCTTTGAGCAGGTATTGTTCAGTAAAATATGATTAGAAGTTGTCTTGGAGCAAATAGTATTCAGTAAAATATGATTAGAAGTTGCATTGGTCTTGGAGCAAGTATTGTTCATTAAAATATGATTAGAAGTGGCCTTGGTCTTGGAGCAAGTATTGTTCAGTAAAATATGATCAGAAGTTGCCTTGGTCTTGGAGCAAGTATTGTTCAGTAAAATATGATTAGAAGTGGCCTTGGTCTTGGAGCAAGCATTGTTCATTAAAATATGATTAGAAGTGGCCTTGATCTTGGAGCAAGTATTGTTCAGTAAAATATGATTAGAAGTGGCCTTGGTCTTGGAGCAAGTATTGTTCAGTAAAATATGATTAGGAGTTGCCTTGGTCTTGGAGCAAGTATTGTTCATTAAAATATGATTAGAAGTGGTCTTGGTCTTGGAGCAAGTATTGTTCATTAAAATATGATCAGAAGTTGCCTTGGTCTTGGAGCAAGTATTGTTCAGTAAAATATGATTAGAAGTGGCCTTGGTCTTGGAGCAAGCATTGTTCATTAAAATATGATTAGAAGTGGCCTTGATCTTGGAGCAAGTATTGTTCAGTAAAATATGATTAGAAGTGGCCTTGGTCTTGGAGCAAGTATTGTTCAGTAAAATATGATTAGGAGTTGCCTTGGTCTTGGAGCAAGTATTGTTCATTAAAATATGATTAGAAGTGGTCTTGGTCTTGGAGCAAGTATTGTTCATTAAAATATAATTAGAAGTGGCCTTGGTCTTTGAGCAGGTATTGTTCAGTAAAATATGATTAGAAGTTGTCTTGGAGCAAATATTGTTCAGTAAAATATGATTAGAGTGGCCTTGGTCTTGGAGCAAGTGTTGTTCATTAAAATATGATTAGAAGTGGCCTTGGTCTTGGAGCAAGTATCGTTCATTTAGTCATGTTAGAACTTTTCCTGGCAGGGAATATTATTCAGCAAAAGAAAAATGCTTCGTTTGTGTAAAAAAAACTCCTCTTCAGTGAAGAGGAAAAAAGAGTGGGAGAAAAAGTGGACAGTGTTGTTTATTTCAATCTGATTTAGTTTGTGATTGCAAGTAAAATTATTAACGGATCTATAGTAAATAAAAATGAAAATCAATTCCTTAACAGTTTTTCAACTGTACAATTCAGGTGGGAGGGGGGGATTTCTGTTTTCCCCAAATATGTGTTTGTGAAAAGTTTATTGGATATTACCTTGCTAATTTGCGCTATCAAATTCGAAATTTGTTTTAAATGTTTTGGAAGTTTTTTAGTCACGAAATTTGATTTAAAAAAGAGTGAAATTAAAGGAGGAAATCAGCAAGTCCAATCATCTCCTGTAAAAATGAAATACTCGTTTTCAGAGACGGAAAATCTGGCCATTTTCCAAAATTAATGGAAGACGGTGGAATTTCAAATTAATGAAATATCTGAAAATTGCAAATAGTAGGAGTAATATGTCATTGATATCTCCTGCCTTGGTAGCCGAAGAGTTACAACTACACGAACGAAGTTACAGTTACACAAACAAAGAATAAATTAGCCAAGTGCTTCACTTCGTAATAAAGGGATCCGGGTTCGAGTCCTCGGTAAAGTATGAATTTTTCTTGTTGTGTTCTTCAGCTGAGTTGTCGCCTGCCTCATAAAGCATCTCGGGGCGGGGGTGGCTCAGTCGGTAGAGCGCCAGGCTCGTATCTGTAGTTCCCAGGTTCGAGTCCCAGCTGGGTCAGCGTTGAGATTTATCTCCGAAAAATTCCCCGCCCTGTTCACGGTCAGTAGGGGACACCGATGGGCTTGAAAAGGCCGCCGTCCGTCGGATGGGACGTTAAGCCGTGTGGCCCCGTGTGCGGAAGAGCCATACCCTGTGCACGTTAAAGAACACGCTGGATGGCCTCGACGGGAGGCTACCATCTGTCTCCCAACAGCTGTTCCAGTGGGTCCCCTCCCCCAACCTTCTCTGAGCCTTCGGGGTCCATGTGACCTGGCCATTTAGCCTATGGTGTGTAAAAAAGTGCCGCTCAGAGGTAAAACAACCCAACCCAACATAAAGCTTCTCTATGGCGTATGACACTAATAGGGTCTCGTCTGACCTCCGTGGCAAGGGAACTGCAGGTTGCGAACGGGGCCCACTACACACTGAGTCGACCTCTGCCCCGATTAAAAAACTGTGAACCACTGTTATAGAGGATGGTTCACCTTTGAAACTTTCTTAACCGCCACCTTAAATAGTGTAGGGCTCTACACTATTATTTAATTGTCACATGCGTTGGGTTGTTTTACCTCTGAGCGGCACTTTTTTGCACACCATGGTCTAAATGGCCAGATCACAAGGACCCCGAAGGCTCAGAGAAGGTTGGAGGAGGTGACCCACTGAAACAGCTGTTGGAAGACATATGGTAGCCTCCCGTCAAGGCCATCCCAGCCTGGTCTTTAACATGGTATGGTTCTCCCGCACACGGGGCCACGGCTTAACCTCCCATCCGACGGACGGCGGCCTTTTCCAAGCTCATCGGTCTCCCCTACTGACCGTGGGCAAGGCTCTCCCGCACACTGGGCCACGACTTAACGTCCCATCCGACGGACGGCGGCCTTTCCAAGCCCATCGGTGTCCCCTACTGACCGTGGGCAGGGCGGGTAATTTTGCGAAGATAAATATCAACGCTGACCCAGCTGGGATTCGAACCTGGGAACTACAGATTACGAGCCTGGCGCGCTACCGACTGAGCCACCCCCGCTCCATGAAAGGTCTATGGGAATGTCCGTTAAGCCTTATTGGAGTTGGGTGCTTACTGCCACAAAGAGGTGCGAGAGGTGCTCGTGGAGAGAAGCATCAATGCAAATCATTCGAATGCTGTTGAGAGAAGTTGGAGTTTCTGTTTCCCTTTTCCTCTCTCGATCCACCGCAAGAGCGATCGATGTCTGTTGTTAGCTGCTCTGATGGCAACGGCTGCCTCCGCTTTCCATCATCAGAGCATGCATTGGGAAGACAACATCACCCGAAATCGGGGCTCTTCATCGCAAATGGCCTGATCGATGAAGAGAAGCCATCAGAAGAATTTCCAACAAAATCTTGTTTCTCTAAGTCACTTTTGGCAGACAATTGTGGGGATTACTTGTTAATCGCCATAGCTTATTATGGAAAAGTTTTTAAGCTAGTAGTTCTGTTGTTTCACTTCTGAGAGGCATTTTGTTTGCGCAGGAGCGAAATGAGCAGGTTACAATGACCACAAGGGCTCAGAGAAGGGTAGGGACACATTGGATAGATGTTATGCTGATCGCTGATCCATTCGCTGGATGATGGGTTCTTTTATATCCGGATTCTGTAATCAACCATAGTGTTCGGATATTTTTGTGAGCGACTGTACACAACGGGCTAAATGCTCAGGTCAGGACCGGCGTGAATTTTTACGGGACCTGGTTCCAACATTGTGCGGGGCCAAAAAAAAAACGCATTTATATGTACTTCTAAATTTTATAATAATAAATTATTTATTAGTAGTACAAAGTGCGGTACATATCTACATTCAACTTATAGGAACACCGAGTATATTATAAATGTTACATAATTTTTCTCGCCTTTTTCGCAGCAAAATCTTTAATTACGTCATCAAAACTGACCGATTTCGCTTTCTATTGAAAGAATAGTTAGTCATCGATTGGATCATTGAAAGAATAGTTAGTCGGCAATTGGATTTACTATTGGGCTTGGAAAATAACTGACATGCCCTCTGGTGGTGGAAACCAGAAACCTCTAGCTCCAGCTCCAGAACCTCTAGCTCCAGAAACGTGGAGCTAGAGGAACGAGGATACATTGTGTCGTCTGCTGTGTTAAAGATAGGAAAATGGCGTCCTTTTTTACGATGAGCTTTTCGTGGAACTCGGGGTCTTTTAAAGCGCGGGGCTAGGTTCCGGGGAACGCCAGCCCTAGCTCAGGTCACAAGGACCCTGAGGAATTGGAGAAGATTGGGGGAAGTGGACTCACTGGACAGCTCTTTGGAGACAGATGGTAGCCTCCGGTCTTTAGCATGCAGAGGGTATGGCACTCCGGACACCGGTGCACACTCGCTGGATAACGTTGACCTCCCGTCAAGGTGTTTTAAACGTGCACAGGGTATGGTTCTGCTTTGCACGGAGACACGCCTTAACGTGCCATCCTGAACGACGGCTTTTCCAAGACCATCTGTGTGTCCTTTTACGTTGAGAGCAGAGTGGAGAAACAGCGGAGATAAATCTCAACGTTTTCCCATTTGGGACTCGAACCTGCGAACTGCAGAGCAGGAAACTGGCACTCTACGGACTGAGTGAACCGCCACCCACAGAAGGGAACAGAAGTAAGAAGGCAGCAGCGAGAAAGTAGTCGAAGGAAATACTGGAAAGGGAGAGAAGTAAACAGAGGAGGAGGAGGAGGAGGAGGAGGAGGAGGAGGAGGAGGAGGAGGAGGAGGAGGAGGAGGAGGAAAACGAAGAACATAATATTATCGAATTTAATGAACCATTCGGATGTCTGAGTAGTTAGCGTACTTGGCTAATGATTAAAGGAACTTGGGTTCGAGCTCTCAATAAGATATGGATGCGTTTCTTCTCATTCTTGCTGAGGTCAGGGTTTTATAATTTATTTTAATTATTAAAAATCTCCAGATTAACTTTGATCCGAACTTATACTGGAGGTGGGAGAGAGAAAACCCATCTAGCTTTGTGAGCCGACACTCCCCTATCCACCCACACACTCAATCAACCCAACCACTGCCGCCACGCCCACGACTTTTAATCCTTCACTGACTTGTGTTAAAACCCACTTCTTATCGTAACTTCTCCATTTCTGAAGTGGGGAAATGATCAAAAGCAGAACTTCTCTGCGGGAAATATCTGAGAGGAGGGAGGGTGGCCGAGGCGGTGGTGGGGGGCTCCGTCTCCCCTCTAGAAACGCACTCTCTCTCTCTCTTTTAGCCCTCATTGCCGACCCCGAGCACTGACACGCTCTCTTTTCTCGTTCTTAATTTGGTGTCGAGGCGAGGAGGAGCGGCGGGGACTCTCTCGGTCGACGAAGGGCGCTATTATGGGAAGAGGAAGAAGTCTGCCCTGTGACTCCACTTCTTCCTCTTCCCAGAAGAGCAAAGAGGAGGAGGGAGGAGAGGTGTATTTAAAGGCGGGATCGTTTGTGCAGTTTTGTTCTTTTCGGTAACCGAAATATCGCCATCATCATAAAGCAGTGTAATGCTTCCAGCGCGTCATCTAAATCAGTCGCCAGCGCTATGGTCCTTGGAAGCTGTCGATATGAGAGGGCTTCGTTGAATGGGGATGAGACGAGGAAGAATGGGAATGAGGATGGGGATGGACGAATGGAATGGGAATGAAATAAGGAGGAATGGGGATTAGACGAGGTGGAATGAGATGGGACAAAGAGAAATGGGGATGAGACAAGAAGGAATGGACGAGTCGGAAGGGATGAGACGAGGAGGAATGCAGATGGGACGAAGAGGAATGGGGATGAGACGAGGATGAAAGGGGATGAGACAACGTGGAAGGAGGATGGGACGAGGAGGAATGGGGATGGAACGAGGGGAAATGGGTATCAGAAGAAGAGGAATGGGGATGAGGCAAGGTGGAATGGGGATGAGACAAGGATGAGGATGAAAGTGGATAAAATGGTATTACCACTTGTAAATATTTGATCATGAGGTAGAAGTGGTTAAGAGGATCCGTCCCCCTCCCCGCATCTCCAATGGCATACCCAAGGATGGGGTTGAGTTTATGATTCCCCCTTACCCTTGAGGAATTGAACAACAATGTTTTTGGGGGAGAGTAATATTTGAATATTCGCCCGCATCAATTTTAGATGCGCGCAGATGCGTTGTAAATTGGAAAACTTATTTCTAGCCATGAATACCGAAGCTCCCTTGAATAAATAGAAATATATTTGAAATATAGAGTCCTAACATAGTTATGACTCTATGCTGATGAGATGAAGAAATAAAATCTTAGCATCATCATCATCATATCTTCATTCCCATAGGACGAGAAAATTAGTGAAGACACATTTGAACTACGTCGAACTTTGTCGAATTAGACTCAGTGATGCGACGGTGGCTTAACGAGGCAACCAAAGGATCCTATCACTTTTAAAAGTTTCATCCAAAAGTAACATATCTGAAGCAAATAATATGGATATTTAAAAAACGTCGAAGAAGAAAAAAAATTCGTTTACCACATGGATTAGCGCGAGAGATTCTTCTGGTCGAAATAATCTTTTTAACGTCGAGGACGAATCTTCACAAGAAGAACCCACTGAAATTCCCCCCTAGGTGGAGGTCGGATATAAAAGGAGGCGAAGGGACGACATAAAAGGAGGGAAATCGTTGCTCAGCACCGAAATGCACGAGATGTACGAGCAATATTCCGCGATATTTACGATGATCCTTTAATTCCCATAATCCTCTCTCAGCGATTCAGATGCGGAGCTTAAGCCACTTGCAGCGGGAACAGGAGGAGCAAATCCGGAGTCATGGAAACCCTGCGGACACTCCCCCCCCCCTCTTCTACTCACCCCCCTCCTTTCCTCGTGGCGGGAAACGAATTTTTTCCTCTCCTCTCTCGCAAGTCATACAAGGCTAGGGATTAGGTGTTGCCGCCAATTAGTCTTCGGACTAATTGGAAATTATGGGATGAAGATAGAAATGATGGAAACGTGAAATCAAAACAGAGAGTTAAAAGTGATAAAAATGCGTTAGGAATGTTCTGATGATGGGCGTGGGTGGCAGTAGGGGGGGATGTAAATGCACCTTACGTCTTCAAAACTCAAAATGAAATTAAAAAAAAAATGTGACCACTGAACAGCTGTTAGTCTTCCTCCAAGGCCATCCAGCGTGTTCTTTAACGTGCACAGGGTAGGGCTCGCCCGCACACAGTGGCACGGCTCAACGTCACATCCAACAGATGGCGGCCTTTCGAATTCTTCGGTGTCTCTCTATTGACTGACGACACGGAATTTTGCGGAGATAAATCTTAAAGCTGGCCCAGGTGGAACTAGAACTTGTGAACTGCAAATTACGATTGCCATTCCCACCTCAGGTCCACTGTATGTACAGTTCGCTCAAAAAAAAGTATCCGAACACTATGGTTGATTACAAAATTCAGAAAAAATATCCGGCAACGATTTTTTTCAGAAATTAGTGATCTGGCAACCTTTGTGTCACGTGATTACAGAATTCAGGAAAAAAGGAAACCGATGGAAAAATCAGGAAAAGCACACCGATGGAATTCCAAGTCCATCGGTGTGCTTTTCCTGAATTTTTGCGGAGATAAATCTCAACGCTGACCCAGCTGGGACTCGAACCTGGGAACTACAGATTACGAGCCTGGCGCCCTACCGACTGAGCCACCCCCGCCCCAACAGTGGGAGGAAGATGAAAGATGAACAAAAGGTGGAAAGGAGATGTAGGATAAGAAAAGAAATACCAGATGATGTAAGACTGATGTAAGGGTAACAAAGAGAAGTAACAGTGTAAGGGACATGTAAGATAAAGAGAATGAAACAGGAAGAAACAAGAGTGAAATTCTTATAATGTAAATAAGAAAAAAATTGAAGTGTACAGCTCTTGGCGAAAAGAGAATAATACAGAGATCTAATCCTGAAAAAAAAATTGTTATCTTTTTTCAGTTTCCTTAAATGCGTGCACGAAATGAGAAAGCGATGAGAGAAAAGCATTCGATACTTTTCTTCCTTTTCTTGCAAGAAAGAGGAATATTGTTCAGAATCGGCCCATTCTTAAAATTGCCTTACCAGCCTGTTGACACTTCAGAAGTGTCTGTAATTAATAAGTGGGAAAGGGAACAAGAAGCTGAAGGAGAAAAAATTAGATAAAAAGTAAACTGTAACTGACTTCCTTTTCACCTTTTCTCCCCCCCCCCCTCTAATGAACTCTCGAATTCTCCAATTCCGATGAGAGAGGGATCTTCTATGGAAAGGACTGCCTGCTCACGAGCCCACTCTACCGCCACAGAAGCTGAAATAAACTGTTCCCGAGCCCCTTCAAAGACCTGGCGACTAATGAAGTGTAATAAATCATCTCTTTAGGTCTCACGAGAGAAAGAGCAGTGCGGGGGGAGGGCTTTTGAGAAGGGGGCTGGTAGAGATCCTTGCGACGACGCGAGAGGTCACGTTGGGATCGATGACGTATAAACACCCCCACACGAAGCCCCATTGCGGCTGGCAGGGCGGTTGTATTCGAGATTCGCGCATTTGCGACCTGCAAGGCTGGGCTGTTGTTGTGTGTTGGTAGGAGCCATGAATATGCAGAGCGTTATCGATGGTTTGAGTGGAAACAACGCGAGGCAGGATGACGAACTCTGGCAGTCTCAGGCCCGTGCGTGTTGTATGAGTCTGTGGAGTCTTTGTTCGCTCGCACGAGAGCAGGAGACGCAGCAGGACGCGTGGCTCCCACCGAGTGACTACATCGGGATGGAATGAAGGGCTGAGCTTGGCTGCTTAATGAGCGACAGATCAGTCCATTGCTTGATGCTGCGGTGAATCTGAATTAAGAAAGATTGGTAGGGTGGGAATTGTTTCGTCGTTAAATGACCAGGTTGCAAAGACCCCTGGACCAACCGTTGAGAAGGAAAAAATGTCCAATGTATTTTAAGTCATGCACGAGATATGACTCTCTCTCTCTCTTGCATAGGTGTGGCTTTTAGAAGGTTGCATGGTGTGAATCTTAATATGTTGCATGGTGTGGCTCTTGGAAAGTGGTATGGTGTGGCTCTTGGAAGGTTGCATGATGTAGCTCTTGAAAAGTTGCATGGCGTGGCTCTTAAAAGGTTGCATGGTGTGAGTTTTAATATGTTGCATAGTGTGGCTCTTGAAAAAAAGATGGCTCCTGAAAGGTTGCATGATGTGGCTCTTGAGGGGAAGACGGCTCCTGAAAGGTTGTGTGGTGTGCTCTTGAAAGACTGCATAGTGTAGCTCTTGGTGAAAGGCGACTCTTGAAAGGTTGCATAGTGTAGCTCTTGGAGAAAGGCGACTCTTGAAAGGTTGCATCGTGTGGCTCTTAAAAAGTTGCATGGTTAGTAGTCAACATGTGAGACAATTTCTGAGCTCTACGACCAAAAATACCTCCAGACACCAATTTAACCTTTTAACCTTTGACCTCCGAAGACCCATCACATCCAAAATTTCGCAACATTTCTGAAATCTAGAACCCAGAGCCCCCAGGAACCAATTTTCAACTCTCTAGCACTGATAGATCAAAATTGGACCTTTGACCCAGAAGGACCCGCCGGATCCGAAATTTCGTAACGTTTCCGAAGTCTACAACCCCAGACACCAATTTTCACATTTCTAGCCCTCCTAAATCAAGATTTGACATCTACGTGACTTTTATTTGACCCTTAAGGACACGTCGGAGGTCAAATTTTGGGTTTCTCCTGGGATTTACGACCCGGATTTTCCTAGATGCAGATTTTCCGAGCTGTACCATCATCACAGTAATAGTTAGCGCGATCCCCTCTCAGTCAGCCAGCCGTCAATATTAAATGTTAATATTTTGTATTTAAATATTATTCTTACAATTTATGTAATAATTTTTAAAAAAATGTTGAATTATTTATATCCCCATTATAAAAGTAGCTGAGAGAAAAAAGTGCTTGTAAGGTGATAACGCTCATTAAGAGTAAATGTCCCGATGTCTGTGGGGCGGGGGTGGCTCAGTCGGTAGCGCGCCAGGCTCGTAATCTGTAGTTCCCAGGTTCGAGTCCCAGCTGGGTCAGCGTTGAGATTTATCTCCGCAAAATTCCCCGCCCTGCCCAAGGTCAGTAGGGGACACCGATGGGCTTGGTAAAGACCGCCGTCCGTCGGATGGGACGTTAAGCCGTGGTCCCTTGTGCGGGAGAGCCATACCCTGTGCACGTTAAAGTACACGCTGGATGGCCTTGACGGGAGGCTACCATCTGTCTCCCAACAGCTCTTCCAGTAGGTCCCCTTCCCCAACCTTCTCTGAGCCTTCGGGGTCCATGTGACCTGGCCATTTAGCCCACGGTGTGCAAAAAAGTGCCGCTCAGAGGTAAAACAACCCAACCGGATATCTGATGGTGGATGAAACAAGTCGCATCTTCCCACTTCGGATTACGAGTCGGAGCTTTGTCTCCAGGTTAATCGCCTTAGGTCATTACGGTTGGTAAATTTCTTCGAGCGATGACTTAGGGAGACAAAGGCCAGACTAGTCTGGGATTTTGTCTCGGTGAGGGCTCACTTATTTCCGCACTGACGTCTGGTGGGGGAGAGGCAATCATTACTAAAAGGATGATGAGATCTCTGATCTTGCTGTTCCTTTAATTCTACCGGCACGTGTCTATTTGATCGCATTTGCCAGTCACGAAGAAGAGATCTGTGATGACAAATTTTACTTAAAATAACTGATAAATAACTTTCAAATGAGCAGCGTGGGTTCAAGAGCAATTTCGCATTGCAATTTCTTTCATTCAGCTGGATTCTTGGGGAAAAGTTTAAAAAAATCGGTATTTACTTGTTTTGTTGATTTCAGGAATGCCTTTCATTTTATTAACGGTATAGATTGTTTTACCCCTGGCGGCACTTTTTTACACACAATGGGCTAAATGGCCAGGTCGCAAAGACCCCGAGGGCTCAGGAGGTTAGTGGGAGGGAGACCAACTAGATAGAAGACAGATGGTAGCCTCCCGTCAAGGCCATCCAGCGTGTTTTTTAACGTGTACAGGGTACGGCTCTCCTGCACACGGGGTCACGAGTTAGTGCCCATCCGACGGACGGCGGCCTTTCCAAGTCCATCGGTGTGCTTTTCCTGACCGAAAACAGGATGGAGGTTTAGCGTATATAAATCTGAACGATGGTATAGTTGGGACTCGAACCTAGGAACTTACAGCATACGAGCGCGGCGTGCTACCGAGGACATTTAGTGGCTCTTGTGCAGGAGAGAAAGCCGTGAGCTTCTTAATGTGTGTACATTTAAGAACACACTGGATAGCCTTGCCGAGAGTTTCTGTTTTGTATCCAACAATGCTCCAATCCATCTGTGAGACTTTGGGGTTCTTGTGACCTGGCCATTTTAGCCGACTGTGTGAAGAAAGAAACAGCTCAGAGCAAAATCAACAACCATCGCATAATCCTGTTTGTTGCCATTTTAGGATTCCGTTTAAAATAAATCATGTTTGGGGGCGCTGTTATAATTTTATTTTATATAAACAATGACTCTCTTAGAGAGGGGGCGGGGGTGGCTCAGTCGGTAGCGCGCCAGGCTCGTAATCTGTAGTTCCTAGGTTCGAGTCCCAGCTGGGTCAGCGTTGAGATTTATCTCCGCAAAATTCCCCGCCCTGCCCACGGTCAGTACGGGACATCGATGGGCTTGGAAAGGCCGCCGTCCGTCGGATGGGACGTTAAGCCGTGGCCCCGTGTGTGGGAGAGCCATACCCTGTGCACGTTAAAGAACACGCTGGATGGCCTTGACGGGAGGCTACCATCTGTCTCCCAACAGCTGTTCCAGTGGGTCCCCTCCCCCAACCTTCTCTGAGCCTTCGGGGTCCATGTGACCTGGCCATTTAGCCATGATGTGCAAAAAAGTGCCGCTCAGAGATAAAACAACCCAACGTTAAAGAACACGCTGGATGGCTTTGACGGGAGGCTACCATCTGTCTCCCAACAGCTGTTCCAGTGGGTCCCCTCCCCCAACCTTCTCTGAGCCTTCGGGGTCCATGTGACCTGGCCATTTAGCCATGGTGTGCAAAAAAGTGCCGCTCAGAGATAAAACAACCCAACGTTAAAGAACACGCTGGATGGCTTTGACGGGAGGCTACCATCTGTCTCCCAACAGCTGTTCCAGTGGGTCCCCTCCCCCAACCTTCTCTGAGCCTTCGGGGTCCATGTGACCTGGCCATTTAACCCATGGTGTGCAAAAAAGTGCCGCTCAGAGGTAAAACAACCCAACCCAATCCACGTGATCTCGATCGTATAAGTGAGCCCAGCGATACGTTAACCAGTCTTTTAACAGGATGATGTCCGAAGCCAAACAAATGCGATCCGTGACACATCACAAGGAGGGTTTTTTTATTGTTTTTTTTTCCTGCCATCTATTTCATTTCGATATTGTCATGTGATGGATTCTCGGAGGGAAAAGCGCGGGAGATGCTTTTCTTTTCATATTAGCAGAAGACAGACAAAGGGTAGGGTGCTCATCTGCACTTGGTTGCTTCGGGATTATCATCAACGGGGACGGCCAGCGATAACCTCAGGTGCAAGATCGATAGTAAGTAACCCCACTTAATTTCCGACGTTGCTTAGCAACGGCTCCCGCTTCTGCAACAAAGAGGTGGGCCATTCGTCCGTTCCGATAAGGCAGCGCTGATGACATGCGCTGATAATGGATTGGATGCTGCAAGGTAATGGATCCGTGTGTATCCGATGCACCTTGCGTCGCTATTGAATACCTTTAGCAGTTAAGGGCCTTCAGGTTCATGGGCGAAGCGGTGAAGGATGTTTCGGTGGGGAAAATAGAAGGGGGGGGGAAACGTTTGAAAAGTTGTCTTTTTCGTCTAGTCGTATAAGAACAAGTGAGGAGGTGTATATGCGGTTTATCAATAGGATTAAAAGTTGTAAGAAAAATTGTTCAGGTGAGCGATTCTTTATTTTTCGCTCTCTTTTTAAAAGAAACAAGCATTGGTTTTAATTTTGTCGTCTCTCTGTCCGTCGTCATGTACAGTCGCTCAAAAAAATATCCGAACACTATGGTCGATTAGTGATCTGGCAACCTTCGTGTCACGTGATTACAGAATTCAGGAAAAATATCTGGAGCGTGTACAGCAACTGTACACGCTCCAGTTACCGTTCACAGCGAACTGGAGCGTGTGCAGTTACTGCACACGCTCCAATTTGCTGTGAACGGTAACTGCACACGCTCAATATTTCCGTGAGTGAGCCCACACGATCCAGGTCTTTGTGAGCTCACACGATCCAATGTGCTGTGAACATTAACCGCAACCGCTCCAGTTTGCTGTGAACGGTAATTGCACACGCTCAATATTTCCGTGAGTGAACCCACACGATCCAGGTCTTTGTGAGCTCACACGATCCAATGTGCTGTGAACATTAACCGCAACCGCTCCAGTTTGCTGTGAACGGTAACTGCACACGCTCAATATTTCCGTGAGTGAGCCCACACGATCCAGGTTTTTGTGAGCTCACACGATCCAATGTGCTGTGAACATTAACCGCAACCGCTCCAGTTTGCTGTGAACGGTAACTGCACACGCTCAATATTCATTGCATTATATATTCATACGCGTTATATATATTAAAAAATATCCGAACACTATGGTTGATTACAGAACAGAAAAAATATCTGGCAACGATATTTTTTTAGAAATTAGTGATCTGGCAACCTTCGCATACAGTCGCTCAAGAAAATAACCGAACACCGTGGTTGATTACAGAATTCAGAAAAAACATCTGGCAACGATTTTTTTTTTAGAAATTAGTGGTCTGGCAACCTTCATGTCAGATGACTAATTTCTAAAATAATCGTTGCCAGATATTTTTTCTGAATTCTGTAATCAACCGTAGTGTTCGGATACTTTTTTGAGCGACTGTACCACTCAGAGATAAAATGACACAATAAAATTTCGTAAAAATGTTTTATAACCATCGGCAGTTGAACAATATTTTCAGACTTAAACTATTGTTATGAAAAATATTTAAATTACAAAAGTATTCATTGTTTAAAACAACAACAAAAGTTTAAAAAAAAAACTGCGTGGAAGTTAAAGAGTAGAAAATTTCGTCGAACCGCAACCGCCCGTCGCCATATGCCGAGATTATAACAAAGTGAAGAAGAAGATGAGGGCAGCACGCGAGATCTGGGAGATCATTTGGTCAGAGGAAGATTACGGAGAAGAAATTTCGTCGACACTTACTGACAACCTCCTTGCTCGCCTCTCCTCCTCAGCATCACGGAAGATAGGGAGGAAGCGATTGCACGTGGCCCCCGCACGCTATCCTCACTGCTCCCAAGTGTTCCCTAACGCCCATCGGAAAGATTCTCTCGCGCGCAGCACAATGATGCTGACGACTTCGGAGCCGCTCTCGATTCTACTCTAAGTCTTCTTTTAGTAGGAGCTGATGCTGTTCCGAGTCTGGCTTATTACTCGGCTGGGGAAAGAGGTGGCGAACAGAGAGGCACTGAGGCTCTTCTGTCCTAAAGAGAGTGGATGCAGTGATTGAGAGGTAACGATGGCATTCGAGGAAGCTGACCGTGTGGTTATCATCCCTTGCGATGATGCAGTGGGTCGCGAGGAGCTCGAGAAGGACGATCAGACCATTACGTATGATGACAGATGCAATATTCACTTGTAACAGACTTTCCACGTGACCTCAGTGGGGATCTGACTTCGATGCTCTATAACTTCTAAAAATGAGTTTTGTGACAGAATGGGTTGGGTTGTTTTACCTCTGAGCGGCACTTTTTTGCACACCATGGGCTAAATGGCCAGGTCACATGGACCCCGAAGGCTCAGAGAAGGTTGGGGGAGGGGACCCACTGGAACAGCTGTTGGGAGACAGATGGTAGCCTCCCGTCAAGGCCATCCAGCGTGTTCTTTAACGTTGGGTTGTTTTACCTCTGAGCGGCACTTTTTTGCACACCATGGGCTAAATGGCCAGGTCACATGGACCCCGAAGGCTCAGAGAAGGTTGGGGGAGGGGAACCACTGGAACAGCTGTTGGGCGACAGATAGTAGCCTCCCGTCAAGGCCATCCAGCGTGTTCTTTAACGTTGGGTTGTTTTACCTCTGAGCGGCACTTTTTTGCACACCATGGGCTAAATGGCCAGGTCACATGGACCCCGAAGGCTCAGAGAAGGTTGGGGGAGGGGAACCACTGGAACAGCTGTTGGGAAACAGATGGTAGCCTCCCGTCAAGGCCATCCAGCATGTTCTTTAACGTGCACAGGGTATGGCTCTGCCGCACACGGGCCACGGCTTAACGTCCCATCCGACGGACAGCGGCCTTTCAAAGCCCATCGGTGTCTCCTACTGACCGTGGACAGGGCGGGGAATTTTGCGGAGATAAATCTCAACGCTGACCCAGCTGGGACTCGAACCTGGGAAGTGGAGATTACGAGCCTGGCGAGCTACCGACTGAGCCACCCCGCCCCGACATTTAATTGAGAAATGTGAATGAAGATAATTTAAAGATCATGTTCAATTGTATTTAAATTTCGATTTTCGGCAATATTCGTTCAGTGATTAAAGAGTTAAGGATGCCAGAATATGCGTCATAAGAATTTACCTCAGAAAGTAATTAAGTTATTAAATAATAAATATTGTTTCTAACTATTTAACAAAATAAATATACATTTTAGGAGTTGCGTTTCTGTTGATTTCCCCAATTTTGAATTTTTTTGGAAAAGCGTAATAGCAGTGTCGACTGTTAAACGTTTAATTCCTTAAATAACAAATGAATATTATAGAAAAATCGATATTTAAAGGGAATTTGATGACCCCCCCCCCCCCATTTAGTTCTAACGTCGCTTTTCGGTAAAAATCTTAAGTTCGTAATTTTTCAAAGTTAAGGGTTGGGTTGGGTTGTTTTACCTCTGAGCGGCACTTTTTTGCACACCATGGGCTAAATGGCCAGGTCACATGGACCCCGAAGGCTCAGAGAAGGCTGGGGGAGGGGACCCACTGGAACAGCTGTTGGGAGACAGATGGTAGCCCCCGTCAAGGCCATCCAGCGTGTTCTTTAACGTGCACAGGGTATGGCTCTCCCGCACACGGGGTCACGGCTTAACATCCCACCCGACGGACCGCAGCCTTTCCAAGCCCATCGGTGTCACCTACTGACCATGGAGAGAGCGGGGAATTTTGCGGAGATAAATCTCAACGCTGACCCAGCTGGGACTCGAACCTGGGAACTAAAAATTACGAGCCTGGCGCGCTACCGACTGAGCCACCCCCGCCCCCAAAGTTAAGGAAGTTTGTAAATATCTTTCCATTCATATAGGATGGCAGAGAGATTGATATTTATCATTCATTAACTCTGAATACGAATATTACTCAATACAAGAATACAAAGCAAAAAGAACCTACTTTAGCATAAAATTCTTCTAGTTCAAGAGTTCACACTAAACTCATTAACATAAATTATAAAATATATATGAAAGTTAAAAAATCAAGTTATATATAAAAATGCATATTAAACTAAGTGAACGATATGAAACAATTTGAAAGCGGTAAATAAATCTGAGTGCTCTAATCTCGTATGCGGAGAAGTTCAAGAATATATACCGAAGAACCAAAACATTATGACCACCTGTCCATTATGTCCTCCACGTGCCGCCAAAACAGCACTTACCCAGCAAGGCATGGACGATACAAGATTTCTAAAGGTGTCTGCGGTGTCTGGTACCAACATGTTACCAGCAGATCTTTTAACTCTTGTAAGTCACGTGGTAAAATGCTGTTCCAACACAAACCACAGATGCTCGATTAAATTGATGTCTGTGGAATTACCAGGCCAGGGCAATACCTGGAAGTCTTCCTCATGTTCTGCAAACCATTCTCAAACAATCCGGGCAGTGTGGCATGGCGCATTATCCTATTGAAAGAAGACACTACTAGAGGAGAATACCGTTGCCATGAGAGGATGTACCTAGTCTGCAATGATGTTTAGATAGGTGGTAGACGTTATATGTTCCTTCACATGAATGACTGGACCCAGGGTTTCCCAGCATTATACTTCCTCCACTGGCTTGTTTTCGTTCCATGATGCATCCTAGTGCCAACACTTCCCCAGGTAAACGATGCACACATACCCAACCGTGCACATGGTGCAACAGAAAACGAGATTCATCAGACCAGACGACCTACTTCCAATCATTCAAGGTCCAATTTTGATGCTCATGTTTCCATTGTAGGCACTTTCGACGGTGAACCGAGGTGAGCATGGGCACTCGGAGCGATCTGCGGTTGTGCAGCCCCATTTTTGGAAGGGTTCGATGTAATGTGTTTTCTGACACATTACTCCCGTCACCAATATTTAAATTACGGGCGAGTTGCGCCACAATGTCCCTTCTTTTGGCTCGTACCATACTCGATAACCTTCGCTCACCTCTAGCATCGATGAGTCGTGGTCGGCCCACACCTTGCCAACGGTTCGTGTATTAGGTGTTATTTGTACTGTTTCATGATCTTCACACTTGCCGTCATTTACCTGCAGTTGCCCAGGCTCGTAATCTGTAGTTCCCAGGTTCGAGTCCCAGCTGGGTCAGCGTTGAGATTTATCTTCGCAAAATTCCCCGCCCTGCCCACGGTCAGTAGGGGACACCGATGGGCTTTGAAAGGCCGCAGTCCGTCGGATGTGACTTTAAGCCGTGGCCCCGTGCGCGGGAGAGCCATACCATGTGCACGTTAAAGAACACGCTGGATGGCCTTGACGGGAGGCTACCATCTGTCTCCCAACAGCTGTTCCAGTGGGTTCCCTCCCCCAATCTTCTCTGAGCCTTCGGGGTCCATGTAACCTGGCCATTTAGCCCATGGTGTGCAAAAAAGTGCCGCTCAGAGGTAAAACAACCCAACCCAACCCTGCAGTTGCTTCAGTTTGCATAAAGACGCGCTGGTCATAATGCTTTGGCTCTTCGATATATATTTACAATAATAGCTACAATTTTACACTTGAACTACAATTTTCTTCTTTACAAATATTTTTCTACGTCATCAGAATCCATTAACCAGTCTCATGTTAATTTTTTGAACGTGTAAATATTTCTTTCATTTTTAATGTTAGCTGGAAGAGTATTAAAAAGTTTTAGTGTCAAATAAGCCAAATGCTTTTGGGTAACAGATTTTTTACAAGGCATTGTTAATTGCACTGTTGATGATAACTGTGTATATTGGGAGAAAATCTTAACATTTGAATCATCCCAATTTTGGATATTATTTACTAATAGGTGATAAATGTATAATTTCCTAACTGGTAAAATATTTCGTGTTTTATAATAAATTTTTATGCTGCCAAATATGCATTTTATTAGCATTCATTTTGATATATTATTTTGAGAACATTGCAATGATTTCAAATTTATTTCATAAAAACCTCCCCAAGATATAATGTCATATTTCAAATAAGATTTTACCCATGAATTTAAATAATTTTTTAATTTGACAATATTTCCCAATATTTGTTGTAATATAGTGTGTATGTATATATATAGCTAGTTATAAATTATAATCAATATATATAAATGATTTTGGAATAAAACGTTCACATCTGTATTTATGTGAATGATGTGTAAATAGAATAATGTCTACTCAAATCCTAAAATTAATTCCTGATTTCCTCTTCTTACCGACTCATCTTCATCTTTCGGACAAGAATCGAACTGGATCCTAACATCCTCCTTATCTAAGTTCACTTCTTTCTTGGAGATGTTATTTACAAAGTAGAATCTTTTCTCACAGAAATAAGATTTATATTATGCCTAGCTGACATTTCCAATGGCCCTTTGGGTATGATTTTCGCCATTCAACTTATTTGGCAGCCACAACCAAAGATTATTTCTGACGAACCTTTGAATCATCTGCTTTTATCAGCAGAGTTTCTATAGAGAAGCAAAATCCGCATCACTTGGGCATCAGTTTCCCTGTTTCGATCCATCATCTTCTTTCAGCAAAGTTCTGAATTTCTTTTAAGTTCCCCTCATCTTTTTTAATGGTGATCCGTCTCTTCACCCCTCGCCCCTCAGAGCCTCTCCTTCATCCTCCTTAAATTTCATCCTCTCCCACAGTCCATCCCTCCCCTACCTCCATATTACTCCCCCCCCATCTATATTTCACTCATCTGCCAACTCTTCTTCCCTTCCGCAGAACAGCCAGTTCAATCACGTGATTCATATCCTATAGAAGCAAACGTAGCGCCTATAGTGAGGGCTGCACTGTTACACAGTGAAGTTTGCCGTGAAGCTACCCTATTAACCACACCTAAAAAAAAAGCTAAAGGAACGGTGATAAGCCCACCCTTCCAGATATGAATTACCTTTTTTTTTCTCATTGAAGTCACTTTTATGGGCAACTTTTCAAAAACTGCTGTGATAATCGTATGTCTTCGAGGATAAAAATTCACTAATCTCTCGAGGATAAAAATCATCTTCAACTACAAACTAATATTACTATTATGGAAAGTGTTCTTCATCTTCATCATCATGTTGAGGATAATGATGATGATGATATGTACAGTCATTCAAAAAATATCCGAACACTATGGTTGATTACAGAATTCAGAAAAAATATCTGGCAACGATTTTTTTTTAGAAATTAGTGATCTGGCAACCTTCGTGTCACGTGATTGCAGAATTCAGGAAAAATATCTGGAGCGTGTACAGCAATTGTACACGCTCCAGTTACCGTTCACAGCAAACTCACTCACGGAAATATTGAGCGTGTGCATTTATCGTTCACAGCAAACTGGAGCGTGTGCAGCAAACTGGAGCGTGTGCAGCAAACTGGAGCGTGTGTAGTTTCTGCACACGCTCCAGTTTGCTGTGAACGATAACTGCACACGCTCAATATTTCCGTGAGTGAGCCCACACGATCTAGTATCAAAATAATATGACCACCTACAGTCGCTCAAAAAAGTATTCGAACATTATGGTCGATTACAGAATTCATAAAAAATATCTGGCAACGATTTTTTTTTTAGAAATTAGTGATCTGGCAACCTTCGTGTCACGTGACACGAAGGTTGCCAGATCGCTAATTTCTAAAAAAAATCGTTGCTAGATATTTTTTCTGAATTCTATAATCAACCATAATGTTCGGATATTTTTAACGACTGTACCAGAAACATAAACTGAACAAGTGCAGATTAGAAATTTAAAGTAACAGTTTTTACGAATAGAGATTTAGTTTACAGGTCAGTTTTTTTAAAAGAGTCGCGTTTATTTGCCTCTGAGAGGCACTTTTTTTTACATTAAATAGGCTAAATGACCAAGTCATCAGGACCCCAATGATTCAGAGACGGTTGGACCCAGAGAAGATGTCGGAATCCTTGGACAGCTTTAACAGACAGATGGTGTCTTCTTAATCAAAGACATCTCACATATTCTTTAATTGCAGAGGACAGAGTTCCCTTGAACACGTGTAGCAACTGCTTTCTCGTGTCCTGCTGAGTTATCAAAGGGAGAAAATGGGTGGGGCTGACAATTTTCCCGGCAGAGCTGATGTTGAACTAATTATTGACAGCAGAAACCATTCGCACGCGGACACTAATCCAGTCTTCTTGCTGGTCACGAGGCCGCTCTTCAAGTATAGTTAGACTCAGAAGAGCTGGTCGTTCATTTTACTTCAGCCTGGAGAAATCAGCTTCGGCGATGGGGAATTGGATTTCTATACATCTGAGGGGCACTTTCCTGCGTGTAATGGGTTAGATGGCCAGGTCACAAGCATCCCAAGCACTCAGAGATGGAAAGGGATCCACTGGTGAGCTGTTAGGATCCCTCTTGAGAGAACCTCCCATCAAGGCCATCTAGCATGTTCTTTAACATACAATGGGTATGACTCTCATGTACAGTCGCTCAAAAAAATATCCGAACACTATGGTTGATTACAGAATTCAGAAAAAATATCTGGCAACGTTTTTTTTTTTTTTTAGAAATTAGTGATCTGGCAATGTTCGTGTCACGTGACACGAAGGTTGCCAGATCACTAATTTCTAAAAAAAAAAATCGTTGCGAGATATATTTTCTGAATTCTGTAATCAACCATAGTGTTCGGATACTTTTTTGAGCGACTGTAGGTGGTCATATTATTTTGATACTAGATCGTGTGGGCTCACTCACGGAAATATTGAGCGTGTGCAGTTACCGTTCACAGCAAACTGGAGCGTGTGCAGTAACTGCACACGCTCCAGTTTGCTGTGAACGGTAACTGGAGCGTGTACAGTTGCTGTACACGCTCCAGATATTTTTCCTGAATTCTGTAATCACGTGACACGAAGGTTGCCAGATCACTAATTTCTAAAAAAATCGTTGCGAGATATATTTTCTGAATTCTGTAATCAACCATAGTGTTCGGATACTTTTTTGAGCGACTGTACTCTTTCAATTTTTTTTTTCATATAAAAAAAACAATATTATTACTAAATAGTAAACCTACTAAAATTACATTGCTATTGGTCCTTTTAAATAATTCGCTCCAATTAGGGTGAGCAAAAGGTGTGTAAACAACATTTCTCTGAAATCTCTGTAACCATATGAATTATTGAAGTCCGCGGTTTCGTCCTTACGCGGTTACGTTACTTGGTCTCGCGGTTACGTTATTTGGTCGTGAATACGAAAACATCTGGGAGAAGATCCTCCCCTCCAATAGATTGGTTGTAAATAGATCATAACATCTTTGAGATGCATAAAGATATATCTATTTTGGACATCAAGGACGTTAATCATCTCTACCCTGTCGAATATATATTTTAAATACAAACATCAAACTTTTCCGACAGTCAACTTTTGTCATAGCTCGAGTGGACACTGGGGAGACTCTGAGACTGCGCAGTAGATACTTCGACATTTCTCACAGCAGTCAATGACCTTCCAATCAGACGATGATCTTTGACAAGAATGGTCGCCTTCTTTGAGGTCCTGCCATCCTCTCAGATCTCCTACTGTGGCATATAAACTGACAGGCTCCTGTCAGACCTCTGTGGCAAGCAGCTGCTTGAGGGGGAATTTATTATTTTTTATGGTGTAGGGAGACCATTAGTAGAGACTAATTTCAACATGTTGCAATATTATGTCATAGTCTTCCCTGTTATCACTCATGCTACGACACTTGTCAAACAGATAAAGATAAAAAAAATAGCTAAATTCAATAAAAAGAACGTATTTTTACCTGTTGCCAGTAGAGAAAAGGAAACTCCTGTGCAAAAAGCGATGCCACAACAGAGTGTGCAGTGGGCAGCACAATCCCCAGACACATGGCCACCCAGGTGGGCACTGGCAACATGGCATAGGCGACGAACAGCACGAGCACGATCTCCCACACGCCATCGGCGAGGCTGTGCGAAGTACCCCAGGTACCGCGTGCCCACATGGCCCGCGTCCCCAGGTCAAGGGGCATCGCCACCGCACAGAACGTGGCACAGAAGAAGAGGATGGTGTAACAGAGCGCGAGCAGGTGCGTGTCCTGGAGGAACTTGGTGTGGCTGAAAGCGAGCAGGACCACGAAGAACACGCAGTGCACGAGCTGGTAGAGGTTGATGAGAGTGGGAGCGAACGTGGAGTTGAAGTGCAAGACGGACAGCACAGCGGTCAGGATGACGAAGAGGAACAGGACTCGAACCACGGTGGCCTGTCGGAGTCGGAACATGTACTTACGGTATAAGGTTTCGAGTTCGTCGTTCTCGAAACGGAAGCGGTTGAAGAGTCGCGAGAAGGCCACCTTTCGGTGGGAGTTCATTGCTTTGACGGAGTGATCCATTCTGATGGGAGGAGAGCGAGAAGGCAAAACTTTTTAACCCCTCTTTGTGTCTTTGTCCTTTTCCAGGAAACGTCCAAGAAGTTTTTTCAGTGAACTAAATTAATTTCTCTAAGGTAACTCATAGGGTGTTGGGTTTATTTACAGTTCTCTGTATACACTCAGAAACATTTACTTGTACTTTGAGTTCAATACAAAGTAATATTCTTCAGATCAAAACATCTAAATGTTCGCAAAATGTAATTAAATCATGCGTCTCATCGGTTTTCCTTCATAGTAAAAAAAACCTTGAAAATTTCTGTCGCATACTTTTCTTTTTCACTTGCAGTTATATTCTTCAAGTAATTGCCTTTCACTAAAGGCTTCTCCTGTAGATTCTAGAAAGAACTACGTCCAGTCGTGGTCTCCATTCGTCACTTCTTTCAAACACCACCAAATTTCAACTGCTGATATCTTATCCTACATGTTTAATCCCATATGAACTCTGACAAATTATACAGCAGAAAACTTCCGCATTTCTTTGGTGAAGTCACAAATGTAAATTCTAAAAAACTTCATCAGTCATTTTTTTAAAATAGTGTTATCTATATCCTAATGAAAAAACTGCAGAACAACACAGAACAAATTTGCATAATAATGCACAATTATCCACAGGTATACTGCCTAAAAAAACCTTCAGTTAAATGTTCTCAGTTATGCATTTCTCTGACTAAGTTGCTCGCCACACAGTCCCAATAGAAAATGTTGTTCCTTCATTATGAAATACAATGCCAGTTCAACATTAGGGATTATTTTCTTGTCAATTGATATGTCTCCTTTAAATCAACAATCTTTTTACTCTTACAACAGAGATATGTTTGAATTTAACAGGCACAATAAAAAATTTTCTCTCTTCGTTCTTTTTGATGTAGCTTTAAGAAAAAGCTACTCACCTTCCGTAACAGGGATGACAATATGAACTCTCATCTTTCCTAAGATTGCTTAACTGTCAGTCACCATTTCTCAATCTAAAAGCGTAATCTTCGATCAAAATAACTTAATTTAAATGATATTCTTTTAACTTTTATTCAACTTCACCACTGATGACTTTAAACGTTTACAAAATTATCGCCTTACAAAATAACAGACACGCTGTACCTTACGTTTGCTTGCAGAGTTCATGTCTGTAAATAGGACACTTAAATCATCAAACCTTCACTTTCCATATATTAAATAAAAAATAAATAAAATCACCTTATTCCGAATCTAAAATAACAGAATATTTTAATCCTCAACAGTCTGTCCGTGTTTGTGTTTTGAAGTGCAGTCGTCAAACAAAAATTTTAAACTTTGCACAACAGAAACGTGAAACAGCTGATCTTCACGACTATCACTTCACACACATCCAGAATCCTCCCATAGAAATCTTCAACCCAGTTTTAGCTCCACGATAAAAAACGCTAACCGATGAACAGATGGACCACCCTAAGCCTAACCACATCCAAGGGCCGCTGTTGTATGTGCATTTATATATATCCTTAGCAGAATGTTTGCTAGCACTTAAACGACACCATCCTCACGTCGGTGGGCCAGCATCTCCCAGTGACGTCACACTGCACTTATCTCTCTCTCCCAGCTTCCAACTATCCTCGTACTGACCTGGATATCCCCGCAGAGGAAAATCCGTCTATCGAGGCACTGCAGCAGCTAGGAATAGGGCATCTACACACTCACAGACTGTCTCCCTCACACTAAGGGCGCAGACACCGTTGCTTCCGCTGCAGTCGAGTGCAGGCTCAGGACCCGACTGCAGCCCGGCACGACGAGAGCCGATCGCAATGCCACCTGCCGACGCACTTCTGCAACTGAGCTCCTCCAGGAGGTTGGAGACTTCGGTTTCTTTATTGCCTTCCAGTTAGGAGTGGATTTAAAGGAAAGCATGCGTTGGGCTTTTCTTATTTTCTCGCGTCTAAGCCGCAATTTATCTTCTTCCAAATTTTCATTTTTTCCCGTATATTGTTTCGGGCACAAAAGAAATATCTAAAGAATTTGCTTCAGGAAAACTTTTAAACGCAAACTGCGAAAGATTTACAAGGATTGCGAGCTGAACATTGGGTTGGATACTTAAGTCATCCACAATTAAATCATAATCAATCAACCTTAAATCAAAAATAATCCAACAACCCAACCTCAACTGGGGTTAGATTATTTTATCTCGGTGTGGATCTCCGCACATAATGCTCTCAATAAACAGGTGATAAGGTGCAAAGAGTGTGGCTTTCCTGCACTATTACCGCAACTTAAAGCCTTATCCGAAGGAGGAAGGACTTTTGAAGACTGTTGCTGACCCTTTCTCACCGAGGACAGAATGGAATCAGCTTAGAAAATTAACATAGACACAATAGGGTCTCGAATCAGAAGACATCACATTAGGAGTGTAGTGCTCTACTAACTGAAACATCTCTCTCTTCATCTCTTCAGTAATTAATTGTGTTTCCAAGATCATCAGTTAACAGCTTCTGGGAGAGCGAAGAGGACATCGCTTTACATGACTTACACGTTTAATGGAGCAGTGTCGGAGAAAAATAATATTTTCCATGACACTCAAGAATTGCTTTTGAACCACAAAGATGGCACACAGAATTATAAAGCAGCTGGGACGATTATGAAAACCTTTCTACTAAGAATATGAATCAGATTAACACAAATTAGAAATTGCCGAAAATTTTTAAGGACTGGAAACCTAGAGCGAGTTATAATCAGGAACATTTTTTTTTTACCGTCTTTTGATTTTCAAAACGTGGGGGGGGCTTATATGTGAGTAAATGAGGAATATTTCTACAACTTTTAATAATCGATGTCTAGCAGACTTAAATCATTTTTAGTAGCGGTTAAAAGCGTTGAATTTCGCATTGGGGAATATTGAATCGATTTAGAGAGTAAAATGAGATTTTACCTCATCTATTTAGAAAGGATTCTTTGGAGAGGCTTTAGACATTGATTATAAGCATGGTAAATAAATTGTTAACCAAATGGACATGATTCAACGCTAAATAATTACCTCATTGTGGAGTAGCAGGCAATGAGAATGTGGACGAAATAGTTAAGAATGCAATTAATTTACAAGCATCTACAAATTTAACTTATTCATTTCTCATATGTCTTAAAAGGAAAAATTAAAAAAAAAGAAATTTAAGAACTTAATATATATTTCAAATTTTATGCTCCAATTATTAGTAACTTTAGATATTAATCTTGATGAAAATACTTCATTGTTTTTAAGCAATTAAATTTCATTGGACAAGATATTAGTAAAATCATAAAGTTGCGTGTAGGTACTGCTGCCCTTAATAACTACCTTTTTAAAATCAAGAAGAGCAGTCTGATTTGCGTCATCATCATCCTCAAGCAACCATGGGCTACGGAGGTCCAACCAGACCACGCAGTTTAATTCTCCAAGCATATCTGTCCTGAGATACATCTGCTGCATCTGGCCACTGCACACCAATTCTAATAAGGTCCTGTTTGACATTGTCTGCCCACCGCATCCTAGGTCTCCCCCTCCTTCTGAGGCCTCTAGGCACACTGTTCATAACCCTATTCGCCAATCTATAATTATCCATACGGGCAACATGGCCAAACCAGCGGAGTCTCTCTCTGCACAATATGCTGCTTAAAGGAGGTTGCAGACTCCTTTGCCTAACCTCATCATTAGTTACAAAGTTGAACCACCTAATACCCAAGATACTGCGTAAGCATCTAGAATCAAAAGCATCTAGTTTCCTGTTATCTTGCTTACACAGCGTCGAAGTTTCACTACCATAACTAACCCTAGAAAGAACCAAACTATTATACAGTCTAATTTTAGTCTTTAGGTGTATACGCCTATTTCTCCACACTCTCCATAGATTCTTAAAAGTCCCGGCAGCAATCCCTATTCGTCTGTTAATCTCATGCCGCACATCACCATTATCTGTTACATAGCTCCCAAGATAATTAAACTGTGACACCTGCTCAAGACTGCAACCATTCAGATTAACTGAATCACAGCCTGCCTGACCAATTTTCATCACTTTAGTTTTCTCTCTGTTTATAACCAAACCTACTGTATTACCAGTTTCATCAACAGCTCGAATGAAAGAGTTCATCTCATCAACATCATTTGCCAAAAGGGCTAAATCATCAGCATAATCTAAATCAGAAATTTTCGTATCTCCAGTCCATTTAAGGCCAAAATCTTTCCCTTGAAGTGAATTTCGCATAACGTAATCAATAACCAAGCTACAGAGAAAAGGAGACAAAATGCACCCTTGTCGGAAACCAGAAGTAATGCTAAACCACTTGCTACAAGCCTTCAAAGTGGTTAGCACGCTTGGCTACTGATCTAAGGGACCTGGGTTCGATCCCCGGATTTAGGCATGGATGTGTGTGTCGTTTTTCTGCTGAGGTCCTGCCATCCTCTCAGACCTCCCTACTGGGGCATATAAACTGACAGGCTCCTGTCAGACCTCTGTGGCAGGCAGCTGCTTGAGAGGGTATTTATTTATTTATTTATTTATTTATTACCAGCTCTCACACACGTCTCAGTGTTATTATAGAGAGCTTTCATTATGTTAACTAACTTGTCAGGTATACCACATGATCTCACAATCAACCACAAATTATGACGATCAACAGAGTCGAAAGCTTTTTTGAAATCAACAAAGCTAGCAACCAAAGGTTTCTGAAACTCTAAACATTTCTCAAGAATCTGCCTAAGTGAAAATATCTGATCCACACATCCCCTACCACTTCTGAATCCACATTGCTCATCACGCAATTGACTGTCAACCAGATTCTTAATTCTATTAAGCACAATCATGGAAAGAACTTTCCCTGGAACAGAGAGTAGGCTGATACTCCTATAGTTATCACAAGAACTGCGATCACCTTTTTTGAAAATAGGGATTACAATAGCTCTGGTAAAATCCTTAGGAACCATGCCTTTATCATAAAAGATATTCAGAATTTCAGTCATCCAAGTGGTAACCGAAACAATCCCAGCTCTAAGCATTTCGTAGTAATTTCATCTACACCCTGGGGATATGTGAAGTTTAAGTTTAAAATAGCCAAAATAACTTCAGATTTTGTAATAGGGCCAACATTAAAGCCACCTATGCATCTATCATCATTGCAAACAATTGGAGTAGAACTAACCACATTGTTTAGAACATCACTGAAATGCTCAGCCCACCTAGCCATGATAGAATCCTCACCTTCTATAACCTTACCTTGTTTATCCTTCAATCCCTGTATACCTGTTCTTTTTCTACCACACAAAACATTAACTATCTGGTACAGCTCTCTGCTGTTGTGCTGTCTAGCTGCTTCCTCGGCTTTGTCAGCCAAGCGATCAAGCCAAAGATTCTTATCAGCAGCTAACTGATCTTTTACACGTTTATTAAGTTCTCTGTAATGCTTTCTATTAGGACTAGTAGGGTATTCATTAAGGACATTCCTGCAGTTCTTTCTTTCTGAAATAAGCTCAAGTGCCTTATCACTCAGATAATTCTGTCTCCTCTGCTCCTTTTTTCCTAAAAGAGTACTGTTAGTGTGCAAAAAAGCCTGTTTAAAATGGCCCCATTCTTCCTCAACTTCAGTATGAAGCATACCATGACTGTCATAATGACTAAGTAACCTATCATGGTAAGCTTTAGCTATAACTGGTTCTTTCAGAGCATCAGTATTAAAGGTAAATTTTTTAACCCTAGCACAACACTTTTTAAGTTTAAGTTGCAAGACACTTTTAACAAGGTAATGGTCAGATCCAATTTCAGCTCCCCTATATGACCTGGTATTCCTGACAGGAATACCGATTTGCGTAACATTGTCAAGTTAAAGAAACTGTTTCCCATGTGTTGCTAAATTGTGAAAAGTATGATGAAGCCAGAAAAATCTTTTTTGAATCACTTCGTTACAAATGCAATCTAACTGAATACACTTCAAAATATTTTGAATCCCGATAATTCTTCTAATTAGTTATCTTCCAACTTTTAATTGGTCAATGCTATATAATAGAATATAAGTATAAATCGAACTTCGATTTCATTTTTATGTCTAAAGGATATAAATATCTGAATCAGCCAAAGAATATTTTCTAATTTTCTGTCATATATATATAAAAGAATTTTCTTCCTTGATATATTTTTGTCATATGTAGAAGATTTTTTTTTACATTGTGTATTTTTCTAAGTGTACCTCAGTGGCAAGCAGCTGCTTGAGGGGGTATTTATTTGTTATTTATTTATATGTAATGTTATTATTGCATTAACATTTTCTAAGTATTTCAGTTTTTTTAATTGCTTTAGGGTAGAAGTGTTCAATTAAACACACCAGAGGCGTGTAATGTTAAATAAAAATAAAATAAATAAATAAATACTTACCTTCTCAAGCAGCTGCTTGTCACTGAGATCTCACAGGAGCCTGTAAATTTATACGCCATAATTGGTCTGTGAAGATGGCTGGATCTCAAACAGAGAGCGAACACGAACATCCATGCCTTCCCCGGGACTCGAACCCAGGTCCATTGGAAGAATAAATAAATTACTCTCCTCAGGCAGCCTATATCAATGTTGGACAATTTTTCAATACAATATAACAGAAAATCGCAGAAATTTTAATTGTCCACCATACGTTTCACTTGTGCCTGACTTCCCCACTAATTACAACCTAATGTTCAGTCGCACAAAAAGTATCCGAGCACTATGGTCGATTACAGAATTCAGAAAAAATATCTAGCAACGATTTTTTTTTAGAAATTAATGATCTGGCAACCTTCGTGTCACGTAATCAACCATAGTGTTCGGATACTTTTTTGAGCGACTGTACACACTTACACTCTCCAGGCATGTCTTCAAGAAACTGTTGTTCCCGTTCACACATCTGATAATACCAGTTTGATTGCGACCAGTGAAAATATTGCAGTTGCAATTTCTCTTATCTGATGACATTATATGCTGCAGTAAGGTCCTTCTCTTTCATTATATGCTGCAGTAAGGTCCTTCTCTTTCATTATACGCTGCACTAAGGTCCTCCTCTTTCATTATACGCTGCAGTAAGCTCCTCCTCTTTCATTATACGCTGCAGTAAGTTCCTTCTCTTTCATTATACGCTGCAGTAAGATCCTCCTCTTTCATTATACGCTGCAGTAAGGTCCTTCTCTTTCATTATACGCTGCAGTAAGGTCCTTCTCTTTCAATATATGCTGGAGTAAGGTCCTTCTCTTTCATTATACGCTGCAGTAAGGTTCTCCTCTTTCATTATACGCTGCAGTAAGGTCCTTCTCTTTCAATATTCAAATAAGGTCCTTCTCTTTCATTATATGCTGCAGTAAGGTCCTTCTCTTTCATTATATGCTGCAGTAAGGTCCTTCTCTTTCATTATATGCTGCAGTAAAGTCCTTCTCTTTCATTATATGCTGGAGTAAGGTCCTTCTCTTTCATTATACGCTGCAGTAAGGTCCTCTTTCATTATACGCTGCAGTAAGGTCCTTCTCTTTCATTATATGCTGCAGTAAGGTCCTCCTCTTTCATTATACGCTGCAGTAAGGTCCTTCTCTTTCAATATTCAAGTAAGGTCCTTCTCTTTCATTATATGCTGGAGTAAGGTCCTTCTCTTTCATTATATACTGCAGTAAGGTCCTTCTCTTTCATTATATGCTGCAGTAAGGTCCTTCTCTTTCATTATACGCTGCAGTAAGGTCCTTCTCTTTCATTATACGCTGCAGTAAGGTCCTTCTCTTTCATTATACGCTGCAGTAAGGTCCTTCTCTTTCATTATACGCTGCAGTAAGTTCCTTCTCTTTCATTATACGCTGCAGTAAGGTCCTCCTCTTTCATTATACGCTGCAGTAAGGTCCTTCTCTTTCATTATACGCTGCAGTAAGGTCCTTCTCTTTCATTATAAGCTGCAGTAAGGTCCTTCTCTTTCAATATATGCTGGAGTAAGGTCCTTCTCTTTCATTATACGCTGCAGTAAGGTCCTCCTCTTTCATTATACGCTGCAGTAAGGTCCTTCTCTTTCATTATACGCTGCAGTAAGGTCCTTCTCTTTCATTATACGCTGCAGTAAGGTCCTTCTCTTTCAATATTCAAATAAGGTCCTTCTCTTTCATTATATGCTGCAGTAAGGTCCTTCTCTTTCATTATATGCTGCAGTAAGGTCCTTCTCTTTCATTATATGCTGCAGTAAAGTCCTTCTCTTTCATTATATGCTGGAGTAAGGTCCTTCTCTTTCATTATACGCTGCAGTAGGGTCCTCCTCTTTCATTATACGCTGCAGTAAGGTCCTTCTCTTTCATTATATGCTGCAGTAAGGTCCTCCTCTTTCATTATACGCTGCAGTAAGGTCCTTATCTTTCAATATTCAAGTAAGGTCCTTCTCTTTCATTATACGCTGCAGTAAGGTCCTTCTCTTTCATTATACGCTGCAGTAAGGTCCTTCTCTTTCAATATATGCTGGAGTAAGGTCCTTCTCTTTCATTATACGCTGCAGTAAGGTCCTCCTCTTTCATTATACGCTGCAGTAAGGTCCTTCTCTTTCTATATTCAAATAAGGTCCTTCTCTTTCATTATATGTTGGAGTAAGGTCCTTCTCTTTCATTATACGCTGCAGTAAGGTCCTCCTCTTTCATTATACGCTGCAGTAAGGTCCTTCTCTTTCATTATATGCTGCAGTAAGGTCCTTCTCTTTCATTATACGCTGCAGTAAGGTCCTTCTCTTTCATTATACGCTGCAGTAAGGTCCTTCTCTTTCATTATACGCTGCACTAAGGTCCTTCTCTTTCAGTATACGCTTCACTAAGGTCCTTCTCTTTCATTATACGCTGCAGTAAGCTCCTCCTCTTTCATTATACGCTGCAGTAAGTTCTTTCTCTTTCATTATACGCTGCAGTAAGGTCCTCCTCTTTCATTATACGCTGCAGTAAGGTCCTTCTCTTTCATTATACGCTGCAGTAAGGTCCTTCTCTTTCATTATACGCTGCAGTAAGGTACTTCTCTTTCATTATATGCTGGAGTAAGGTCCTTCTCTTTCATTTTACGCTGCAGTAAGGTCCTCCTCTTTCATTATACGCTGCAGTAAGGTCCTTCTCTTTCAATATTCAAATAAGGTCCTTCTCTTTCATTATATGCTGCAGTAAGGTCCTTCTCTTTCATTATACGCTGCAGTAAGGTCCTTCTCTTTCATTATATGCTGCAGTAAGGTCCTTCTCTTTCATTATACGCTGCAGTTAGGTCCTTCTCTTTCATTATACGCTGCAGTAAGATCCTTCTCTTTCATTATACGCTGCAGTAAGGTCCTTCTCTTTCATTATACGCTGCAGTAAGGTCCTTCTCTTTCATTATACGCTGCAGTAAGGTCCTTCTCTTTCATTATACGCTGCAGTAAGGTGCTTCTCTTTCATTATACGCTGCAGTAAGGTCCTTCTCTTTCATTATATGCTGCAGTAAGGTCCTTCTCTTTCATTATACGCTGCAGTAAGGTCCTTCACTTTCATTATACGCTGCAGTAAGATCCTTCTCTTTCATTATACGCTGCAGTAAGGTCCTTCTCTTTCATTATACGCTGCAGTAAGGTCCTTCTCTTTCATTATACGCTGCAGTAAGGTCCTTCTCTTTCATTATACGCTGCAGTAAGGTACTTCTCTTTCATTATATGCTGGAGTAAGGTCCTTCTCTTTCATTATATGCTGGAGTAAGGTCCTTCTCTTTCATTATATGCTGCAGTAAGGTCCTTCTCTTTCATTATACGCTGCAGTTAGGTCCTTCTCTTTCATTATACGCTGCAGTAAGGTCCTTCTCTTTCATTATATGCTGCAGTAAGGTCCTTCTCTTTCATTATATGCTGCAGTAAGGTCCTTCTCTTTCATTATACGCTGCAGTAAGGTCCTTCTCTTTCATTATATGCTGCAGTAAGGTCCTTCTCTTTCATTATATGCTGCAGTAAGGTCCTTCTCTTTCATTATACGCTGCAGTTAGGTCCTTCTCTTTCATTATACGCTGCAGTAAGATCCTTCTCTTTCATTATACGCTGCAGTAAGGTCCTTCTCTTTCATTATACGCTGCAGTAAGGTCCTTCTCTTTCATTATACGCTGCAGTAAGGTCCTTCTCTTTCATTATACGCTGCAGTAAGGTACTTCTCTTTCATTATATGCTGGAGTAAGGTCCTTCTCTTTCATTATATGCTGGAGTAAGGTCCTTCTCTTTCATTATATGCTGCAGTAAGGTCCTTCTCTTCCATCCCCATCTCCTTCCTGTACACTTCCACTGCTATTGTCAAGCGTCACGAAGAATTGTGATCAGAGTCACTTCTAATTGTATTCTTTCTTTCTTCCTGGAGAGGCAAGAAGAAAAGAAAAAGAAAATTAAAAGCGACTTTCTGTTAGATAAATGGAGTTGCACCTCTCAGACAGAATCAAAGAAGTAAAACAAAAATAAAAAGCAGAGTCGAAGAATGAATTGCAAACCCAAAACGAGACGGATAGACAGATAGTGAAAATGCAAGGCAGAAAGATCGCAGAAATCGTTGAATAATATAATGAGAAAGCATTTTCCTCTCATTTCACGGTCCTTGGTCACGCCGAGCCCTCACTAATTAGCAATAATTACAATAATTAACTCTTCACTCGAGTTTACTCTCTGATGCTAGATGGAAGAGACTGGGAAGCTCGGGATACGATGACGGATGCTCTTGCTACTCCCTGTTGCTTGGACATTATTGCGCGTCACAATGTGGCAGACGGTTCGCGTTGGTTGAAAACATCTTCAAAAAAAGTCATCAGGAGAATCTTACTTTCGTTGTACGTGTTCATTGGGTTTTCCGTTCTCTTTAAAGTTCCAACTGGAGCAACCTGAAACGATCACTCAAATAGACTTCTCACAAAAATTCATCCAGATGATTTCATCACTCCATACTTGAACTGATCCTTCTACACTAGCGGTTCCCCAAACTGTTGGCCGCAAAGAAAAAGAATCGATACCGCATTTTATGAATATGGAACGTTCATTTTCAAAGAGAATGGAATTTTTTCATTTTCCGCATTTAACATCCTCTAGCGGTTGGGATTTGAACTAATGGATGATTGGGAAAATAAAACTAATAACATTAGCACTTATATGTTATATATTTTTTATTATATTTTATTTATTTATTTTATATATTATTATATATATTATATTATTATATTTTATATAATAATACGTGACACGAAGGTTGCCAGATCACTAATTTCTAAAAAAAAATCGTTGCCAGATATTTTTTCTGAATTCTGTAATCAACCACAGTGTTCGGATACTTTTTTGAGCGACTGTAGGTGGTCATATTATTTTGATACTAGATCATGTGGGGCTCACTCACGGAAATATTGAGCGTGTGCAGTTACCGTTCACAGCAAACTGGAGCGGTTGCGGTTAATGTTCACAGCACATTGGATCGTGTGAGCTCACAAAGACCTGGATCGTGTGGGCTCACTCATGGAAATATTGAGCGTGTGCAGTTACCGTTCACAGCAAACTGGAGCGGTTGCGGTTAATGTTCACATCACATTGGATCGTGTGAGCTCACAAAGACCTGGATCGTGTGGGCTCACTCATGGAAATATTGAGCGTGTGCAGTTACCGTTCACAGCAAACTGGAGCGTGTGCAGTAACTGCACACGCTCCAGTTTGCTGTGAACGGTAACTGGAGCGTGTACAGTTGCTGTACACGCTCCAGATATTTTTCCTGAATTCTGTAATCACGTGACACGAAGGTTGCGAGATCACTAATTTAAAAAAAGCCAGATATTTTTTCTAAATTCTGTAATCAATCATATTGTTCGGATATTTTTTCGAGCGACTGTACCTGTTCAACTCAAAAACGTTTTTTAATCATCTCTTAAGACAAATCCTCACACCCTGGGGATTAATGAGGAAAATCATTGTTGTCATTTGAAACCTCGTGATCCCTCACAATCCACCACTAAAATTTCAAACCTCTGCCATCTAGGTCCCTCCCTGAACGGGGTCCTTGTCACTCTCTCAATGCGTGGGCCGGCGTCATGAAAGACCTTGGAGTCCTGTGCTCCTGCAGCCCTTCGAAGCCACGAAGAGCGTGTTCAAATAATATGAATCTCACGCCATCCGCTGAACATCATGGGCTTTCATGAACTATGCATTGTTAATGCTGAAGAACAAATAAAATGCCAGGTCACAAGGACCCCGAAAACTCAGAGAAGGTTGGTGGAGGAGACCTACTGGACAGCCTACTGGACATCCTGTGTGTTTCCGTGTGCGGGAGAACCACACTCTATGCACATTAAAGAACACACTGGATGACCTTGAAATGAGGCTACCATCTGTCTCCTAACAGCTGTTCCAGTAGGTCTCCTCTCCCCCAACCTTCTCTGAGTTTACGGGGTCCTTGTGACCTGGCAATTTGTGTGAAAAAAAGTACTTCTCAGAGGTAATGCAAACCAACCCAACCCACGAGACCACGGTAACATCTCATCAGACGGACCGTGGCTTTTCCAAGCCCACTAGTGTCACCTTTACTACCATTAACAGAACGGGGGCTAATCTAATATATAAAAAAGAAAGTTCGTTCGTATGTTTACGTGTTCACTTATGCACTCGGCTCCCAGAAGAGCTAGAGGCGCCAAACTCTGTATGAACGTTCCCTTCACCCAGCGGAAGAATGTAGGGTGTGTGCGAACCCGTTGGGGTCAACCAAAATTGTGGTGGGCGGGTTTAAATTTCTCATCATCCCCATAATACTTAACATTAACGATTGAAAGTTATTAAAAACAAATGTTGTCACCGATAAATTTGAAAGAAAGAATGCATCAAACTAATTCCTTTCTGATTTCGGGGCGGGGGTGGCTCAGTCGGTAGCGCGCCAGGCTCGTAATCTGTAGTTCCCAGGTTCGAGTCCCAGCTGGGTCAGCGTTGAGATTTATCTCCGCAAAATTCCCCGCCCTGCCCACGGTCAGTAGGGGACACCGATGGGCTTGGAAAGGCCGCCGTCCGTCGGATGGGACGTTAAGCCGTGGCCCCGTATGCGGGAGAGCCATACCCTGTGCACGTTAAAGAACACGCTGGATGGCCTTGACGGGAGGCTACCATCTGTCTCCCAACAGCTGTTCCAGATCCCCTTCCCCAACCTTCTCTGAGCCTTCGGAGTCCATGTGACCTGGCCATTTAGCCCATGGTGTGCAAAAAAGTGCCGCTCAGAGGTAAAACAATCCAATCTGACGTGGGGAGAAAGTTCATAAAGTACCTCGAAATATACCAGAGAGAAGAAGAAAAATTAAACCTGAGGATATTGCTCGTAATGATTTTTATGCCAAATGAAACCTTGCGACATGGGGAGTGCCATTTGCTCTATATTTCAAAGAGTTACAGACCCGAGCAATGCCGGGAAAATCTGCTAGTCCCATCAGATATTGGGGCGGAGTTGGCTCAGTCGGTAGCGCGCCAGGCTCGTAATCTGAAGTTCTCAGGTTCGAGTCCCAGCTGGGTCAGCATTGAGATTTGTCTCCGCAAAACTCCCCGCCCTGCCCACGGTCAGTAAGGGAGACCGTGGGCTTGGAAAGGCCGCCGCCCGTCTGATGGGACTTTAAGCCGTGGCCCCGTGTGAGGGAGAGCCATACCCTGTGCACGTTAAAGAACACGCTGGATGGCCTTAACGGAAGGCTACCATATGTCTCCCAACACCTGTTCCAGTGGGTCCCCTCCCCCAACCTTCTCTGAGCCTTCGGGGTCCCTGTGACCTGACCTTTAGCCCATGGTGTGCAAAGTGTCTCTCAGAGGTTGGGTTGGGTTGTTTTACCTCTGAGCGGCCTTTTTTGCACACCATGGGCTAAATGGCCAGGTCACATGGACCCCGAAGGCTCAGAGAAGGTTGGGGGAGGGGACCCACTGGAACAGCTGTTGGGAGACAGATGGTAGCCTCCCGTCAAGGCCATCCAGCGTGTTCTTTAACGTGCACAGGGTATGGCTCTCCCGCACACGGGGCCACGGCTTAACGTCCCATCCGACGGACGGCGGCCTTTCCAAGCCCATCGGTGTCCCCTACTGACCGTGGGCAGGGCGGGGAATTTTGCGGAGATAAATCTCAACGCTGACCCAGCTGGGACTCGAACCTGGGAACTACAGATTACGAGCCTGGCGCGCTACCGACTGAGCCACCCCCGCCCCTCTCTCAGAGGTAAAACAACATAGTGCCTCTCAGAGGTAAAACAACCCAACCCATCCGATATTCTCATCTCAGACATAGTGGGGACGCGAACCTGAGAAAACTCAAGTCACGAGCCTAACGCGTTACCGACTGAGTCGATCCCAGACCCCAACCTAAACACACGCGAATTTTTGTACGTTGTATCCTGCTTGCCTAGTTTATTCTTGGGGTGAAAAAATCCCTTCTAGTGGATGAAAAATAATAATTTTTGGCATTAAACGTCTACCTCCTCCATAGTTATAGAAGAGAGGAAGCCTTTGATAGTTCCCCTCCAGCATTCCTACTTGCCATTACGTTTTGGAGCAAAGGTAAGGTACACCCACGACGAACCCACGGAGCTTTACAGGTAAAGGTACACCCACGACGTCACCAAGTCTAGACTTCGCGGAAAAAGCGCTCTTTCTCCTTAGTTACAGCCTGGCAACCGCTGACACCTGACACGAAACACGAACTGCTGTTGTTAAATGAAACCTCGTGGAGGCATCACGATGCAACCTGAAGTGAAAGAGAGGGGATGTTTCTAATTAAATAAATGTGAGTGTATTTTCTCGCTGATGGAGGTCTAGACAAATGATGAGACCCGCGTCTTGATTATGAAAGGTTGTTAAGGAAACTGAAGCGTGTTGCGAGCGCAATTGAAAAGTGAGGAGGTACAGGTTTTAAATGTGATTAAATATTCATTGTAGTTCGTCATGATGTTGCAAGTTCATAAATATTCTGACATAAACACTTTTTGAAGATATGAACTCACAGTGAGTGATGGGACGGAGATGACTCGGTGGGGAGGGCACCAGGCTCATATGCTGCAGTTCCCAGGTTCGAATCCCAGCTGGGCGAGAGTTGAGATTTATCTCCGCAAAACATCCAAACTCACGGTCAGTAGGGGACATCGATGGACTTGGAAAGGCCGCCGTCCATTGGATGGGACTGAAAGCCGTGGCCCCGTGTACGAGAGAGCTATACCCTGTGCATGTTAAATAACATGCTGGATGGTCTTGACGGGAGGCTACCATCTTTCTCCTAACAGCTGTTCCAGTGAGTCCCATCTCCTTAACGTTCTCTGAGCTTTCGGGGGTCCTTGTGACCTGGCCATTTAGTCCATTGTGCGCAAAAAAAGAGTCTCTCAGAGGTAAAACAATCCAACGCAGTGAGTGCAACGTCATCAGTAATTCTATCAAAACATTTAAGGAGAATGCCCGCGTTATGTGAATGAGAATCCAACTTCTAAAATGTATATATAATGGAAAACGTAGCTGAAGATAAAGATCATAATGAGATTTGCTTAAATCTTGAATTTTCAACAATATTCGTTCAATATTTAAAGGGATAAGAAAGCTGGAATGTTCAACAATAAATTGCCTTGATTAACAAGAATTATTCATAATTGTAAAATAGTTAAATAATCGTTACGCAAACTTCTAAAATGTGTATGCATTTTATTGAATGGTTTAAAACAATGTTAATTATTTAACTTTTAATTAATTTCTGAGGTAATATCATACGAATCCTCTATCACATATGGGAATCTCGTTTTCAAAAACAAGGTGGTTTTTCGTTTTCCTGTTTTTTCACTCCTTAAAAGTTTTAATTCGGGCTAATGGATGATGAGAAAAATGCATTTAGTAGTATTTTATCAGCAATTTTACAATTAAAAATGATTTGTCCTTTATTTCTTAAATTTAAAAAGGTGCTTTTCTCACACCTCTCGCAGAGAAGGGGGCAGATTGTTGCTCTCAGTTGAATATCTCTTGATCCACCAAAATTTTAAATTTCTGCCATAAACGATCACTTGAAACATTTGTTAAAACTTTCACCCTTTATGTATTTAGTAATCTATAACAATATAATTTAAAACTACGAAGTATTTGAAAAATGAAAATTGCAATATTTCATTATTGCAACTTCAATCTAACTAAAAGAGAATTTTCCAATTAACTATTGATGAAAAAGAAAAAAGCTGTGTGTCCCACCAACCGTATGAATAAAGGGTCAACTCATTGTTGCCATGGAAACATCATGACCTTCAGATTCCTCCACCAAAATTTCACATTTCTAACATAAATGCTTCATTTGCAATATTCTTTAAAAATCCCTTTCGTTTTAGTTATTTTCTTTCCGTTTTGGTTATTTTTCCTTTCGTTTCAGTTATTTTTCTCTTTCGTTTTTGTTCTTTCCGTTTTCTTCTTAGTTATTTTTCTCTTTCGTTTTAGTTATTTTTCCCTTTCGTTTTTGTTCTTTCCCTTTTCGTTTTAGTTATTTTTCTCTTTCGTTTTTGTTCTTTTCCTCTTTCGTTTTCGTTCTTTCCCTTTTCGTTTTAGTTATTTTTCTCTTTCGTTTTAGTTATTTTTCCCTTTCGTTTTTGTTCTTTCCCTTTTCGTTTTAGTTATTTTTCTCTTTCGTTTTTGTTCTTTTCCTCTTTCGTTTTCGTTCTTTCCCTTTTCGTTTTAGTTATTTTTCTCTTTCGTTTTTGTTCTTTTCCTCTTTCGTTTTCGTTCTTTCCCTTTTCGTTTTAGTTATTTTTCTCTTTCGTTTTTGTTCTTTTCCTCTTTCGTTTTTGTTCTTTCCCTTTTCGTTTTAGTTATTTTTCCCTTTTCGTTTTAGTTATTTTTTCCCCTTTCATTTTCGTTCAGTTATTTTCGCTCGTCATTTGTCGGTTTGTAGGATTTGTCAAACAGTTGTTCCACCGTATCTTTCGAACGTGACTATCAAACTTAATAATTTATTCGTCAAATCAAAGCATATGACGCATAGAGTGTCATAGGCTACAAAAAATTCACCCTGCATGCCTTCTTCCCCCCCCCCCCTAAAAAAGGGAATATATGAAAACGATTGTTCCGCTATATCTTCGGAAAGCGACTTCCGGAAGTAACAAGTTATGCGTCAAATGATACCTTGTGATGCGGGGTGTCATAAGCTGTAAAAAACGTGATCCCAACTGCTTTCTTCCCCCTAAAAACGTGAAATATGAACGGCATTTTTCTGTTATATCTTCCGAACTATATATGCTATATCTTCCGAACGCGAGGGCTTACAATTACGAGTTAGATGAAAGCTCATTTGAGGACCGTCGTAGACTATTTCGTAGACTCTCCGCCTCCGAAAAAAAGGGGCGGACTTTCTTGGGGTGTATCTTATCGAGTTATATTTCTAATTAAAGCTTCTGACGTCTCCAATGCCATGGGCCACTTCAAACACGGCCCCAAAAGGGAAGAAAAATGTGGTCGATGTTCATGAGTCATATATCAAATGAAAGTTTCTGAAAGTAGATTTTTAGTGACAAAGAAAAATTAAATCAATTTAAAAATTTAAAAATACCTATCTTCCCATTAGCGCCCTATAAAAAGTAGAAAATGAAACTAAGGCATGTTGATGACGCAATTAGTCACTGAGTTCGTATTCACTTCAAAGGAAGATAAAGCGTCTATTTATCTATATTGCCGCCGCCCATTCTTCCTTTGAAGTGAATGCAAACTCAGTGACTGATATCACCATCGGTATGCTTTGTTTATTTTTTTCTTCCCATTCAACCAGGGGCAGAGGTGGCTCAGTCGGTAGCGCTCCAGGCTCGTAATCTGTAGTTCCCAGGTTCGAGTCCCAGCTGGGTCAGCGTTGAGATTTATCTCCGCAAAATTCCCCGCCCTGCCCACGGTCAGTAGGGGACACCGATGGGCTTGGAAAGGCCGCCGTCCGTCAGATGGGACGTTAAGCCGTGGCCCCGTGTGCGGGAGAGCCATACCCTGTGCACGTTAAAGAACACACTGGATGGCCTTGACGGGAGGCTACCATCTGTCTCCCAACAGCTGTTCCAGTGGATCCCCTCCTCCAACCTTCTCTGAGCCTTCGGGGTCCATGTGACCTGGCCATTTAGCCCATGGTGTGCAAAAAAGTGCCGCTCAGAGGTAAAACAACCCAACCCAATCCCATTCAACCAAGGCTCACTCACTCCCCTTTCTCTTAGGGATCAGGGAGTGAAAAAGAGAAGAAAATATCCAAACTCACAAGACTCGAGCTTTCTAAGCTTAAATTAAAAGTCTGGCATGACAGATGGAAAATGATCGTCTTCTTATTTGTTTTCCATCCTTAAATGAGTTATTTCTCCTTCCCAGAAAGTAGTTCTATTAGTTTCCTTCAACTTCTATTCTCTTTTTATCTCAACTCTCCTTCTTTCTGAGTCAGATCTCCCCACTCTTGGAGAAAGTTCCTCCTTGTGCCCAGCTCCTTGTCCATTAACATCTCTCCTCTGCAGGGCGGCAGTCCGTGCCTCCAATGGACTTCAGGTCACCGGCCCTGCGATCGTTAATCAAACGACACTCGCAGACACACAAGTGGACACAAGAGGTAATTAAAGTGGTCACTGCTACCAGAGAGTTTTGCTTCCTCCTCTTCCCACACTTTCTTTTCTTCTCTTCGGCTTGTCCCGTTTTTCTTGTTCAACACCTGTTCGGGACACGATCCTTATGGACAAGAAGTTCGAAATCTTCTCTTTATACGAAGGGGCTCTAAATTCTCTTTTTACAAGAAGAGGTTCAAACTTCACTTCTTTTAGGAAATGGATCTAAATTTTCTCTTAATATGAAGTGTCTCCAAAGTTTCCCTTTTTTTTTTTATTAAAAGTGGCTCCAAGTTGTTTCCAATTCTCTTTACCCTAAGATGTTCCATATTATCTATTTATAATAAGCTCAATATAACTAATTGCGAAGGTTGCTAGATCACTAATTTCTAAAAAAATCGTTGCCAGATATTTTTTCTGAATTCTGTAATCAACCATAGTGTTCGGATACTTTTTTGAGCGACTGTACTAATGAAATATTATAATCCTCATTTTTCAAATACTTAGTAGTTTTAATGTATACTGTATATCTTAACAGATCACAGAAATGATTAAACAGCAGAGCTCTTACCCTAGATCGTAGATCGTATAATCATATTCGATGTACCGGGTAATAATTTTACCCCTAACCATCTCCATCATAAAGATATGCCTATTTGGCATGAGTAAGACCAAAATATATAAGTAAACCACCCTTAGGTGGGCCCCTAAGGGCAAACATAAGAAAAGCTAAAAATAGCAGTAAAATTGTATAAGAAACCTAAAACGAATAGGTTTCTTCAGAGAACTCCACCGTTTTAGGCCTCTTGTTGTAAAAACGGAGTTTTTACAAATAACATGTATAGAATAGGAATTTGGAAACTCAGTGGTAGAGTCTAAGAGACATTTCACTGATAGAAATGATCTACCCACTTTTCTGAGAGAGTTTTGGGGAGTACAACATTTTACATTTAAGAATTAAAAGAAGAATACTTTTATGTTGTATAATTACTAATGAAATACTATTTGCATCATCTCCATCAACCGCTAGCTCAAATTAAAACTTTCAAGGAATGAAACAGTAGGTAAAGGAAAAACTTCTATCTCTTTGTAAATGAGATTGTCCTATGCGCCAGAGGCGATGTGCGTCCTTCTAGTTTCCTGTGTTTACTTCACTTTCCATGTTTAAATAATAAACAACTCATTCCTTGTTTAATTTTCTCCATCTCTCCCCTCTCTATTCGTGTTTTATGTTCATCTCATTATTTTCTCTTCATATTTAACTTTCTCCATCTCACTATATTCTCTCTATCTCTCTCTTTCCTCTCCATCTTTAACTTTCTCCCACTCTTTTTTCTCTCTATCTTTAGCTTTCTCTGTCTCTCTCTTTTCTCTATCTTTAGCTTTCTTCATCTCTCTTCGCTCTCTCTCCATCTTTATCTTTTTTTGGGGGCGGGGGTGGCTCAGTCGGTAGCGCGCCAGGCTCGTAATCTGTAGTTCCCAGGTTCGAGTCCCAGCTGGGTCAGCGTTGAGATTTATCTCCGCAAAATTTCCCGCCCTGCCCACGGTCAGTAGGGGACACCGATGAGCTTGGAAAGGCCGCCGTCCGTCGGATGAGACGTTAAGCCGTGGCCCCGTGTGCGAGAGAGCCATACCCTGTGCACGTTAAAGAACACGTTGGATGGCCTTGACGGGAGGCTACCATCTGTCTCCCAACAGCTGTTCCAGTGGGTCCCCTCCCCCAACTTTCTCTGAGCCTTCGGGGTCCATGTGACCCGGCCATTTAGCCCATGGTGTGCAAAAAAGTGCCGCTCAGAGGTAAAACAACCCTACGTTAAAGAACACGCTGGATGGCCTTGACGGGAGGCTACCATCTGTCTCCCAACAGCTGTTCCAGTGGGTCCCCTCCCCCAACCTTCTCTGAGCCTTCGGGGTCCATGTGACTTGGCCATTTAGCCCATGGTGTGCAAAAAAGTGCCGCTCGGAGGTAAAACAACCCAACCCTTTATCTTTTTCCATCTTCAATATTTTCTACGTCTTCCCTTTCTCTTGTATTAGACGTTTCTGAAGCAACTTTTTATTCTTCCAAAACTAAAGCTTCATTATCTCTCCTCTTTTTCTTTCAGCTCGCTTCTTATTCAATTTCTCGATGTGTCCACGATTTGTTTTTTTTTGTGGCCCAATTCCAGAAGTTTGTAGCAAAGATCTCCCACCTTTCCTCATTTTTCTTTTTCTTTCTGTTCTTAATCCTTCTCGATGGCATCCTTGAACATCTCTTACCGTCCCCTGTCAAGCCAACCACTTACTATACTAATGCGATACGGCAGCTCGTGAGCTCTATAGCAGCAGTACCAGTAGAGCTCGAAAATGCAGCAAAAGATATGGCGGCCAGAGCTCCTATAAAAATCGCTAGCTGCCTATGTACCCTAAAATTACAAACACTAAACTCTATCCAGGTTTTTGTTTTATATCCTTTATGCTTCCCGAAAAAACAAAAGATTCACTGCGGATTGAAAAGTGTATTTTAATATTATAACTGTCTGCAAAGAAAATGGCTCTGGGTTCTAGTTACGGATAGGTCAGGGATGTTTCTTCAGATTATGTGTCGTCTTTCTGCTGAGGCCTCGTCTTCCTCACAGATCTTTTTTTTTTGACTTATTAAATTAAGCTGACAGTCTTCTGGTATACCATCATGAGGACGGGAGTTGGAATTTTTCTACAGGTGCGCCGAGTGGTTAGCACGCTTGGCTACTGATCTAAGGGACCTGAGTTCGAGCCCCGGGTAAGGCATGGCTGTTTGTGTCGTTTTTCTGCTGAGGTCCTGCCATCCTCTCAGACCTTCTACTATGGCATATAAACTGACAGGCTCCTGTCAGACCTATGTGGCCAGCAGCTGCTTGGTGGGGGGGGGGGGTATTTATTTTATTTTTATTTAATTACGTGTAGATTAATTTTACTTATTATTTAATTACGTGTAGAAGAATTTTTTATGTTGCTTTTTTTAAATATGAATTCATACCCACATAGACAACGATGCACAACACAGGAATTTATTTTGGTACGGGATGCGAAAAAAATCTCAAAGCCGTTATTCTTGTATATTAAAAGTATCCCTTAATTCTTTTTGATAACATTTTAAAATACCAGAAGTAAAAATTCCTATGAAAAAAATAATAATCTGTCTTTAGTCCTCGATGATAAGTTTACATGATGATTCATATTATTGATGATTTTAGTGAAGGGGAGAGAAGGACTACGTACTCTTCTTCACCCCCCCCCCCGTCTTTACTATTCAAATGGAGACAGACCATTACAAACATCATCTTCAACAGTCAGTCTTTCCTTTGTCTACGGACCACTTTTTTTTATGAAGTAACCGTTATATATTGCTGTGCAACTTTTTTCTTTAATTAGTAACATTAGCGCTAATATTCCGTATCTCGATGAATAGATGACACTTAGTCAGTTCCTTTCGTAACAGCAAACTGTATTCCCTTACCCGAACAGCCTTGACACATGTGGAACAAAAAAACCCACAAGGCGACCCTTTATGTGTGCGCATGTGTCCACCGAAGCGGCACTACTTGGAAGTGCGCGGCCATGTTGCCCTTAGCTCAGCAACACAGCCTCTCTAATTACGTCTGCAGCTAATCAACAGAAATTAGCTCTCCTTACCTTTTTCTTTAAACAGCTCCACCCCCCCCCCTCCCTGTCTTCCCCTAACTCTCTCCATCGTATGCTCTCTACTTGATAGTCTGCTCACCATCGTCTTACCTCCCCCTAACTCCCCCCGCCCCAACTATCCTCAACAGAGCTCTCTCTCTTCGTCATCGTTGTAGACATCTTTCCGTTGCTTCGAAGACCACCATAGTGGGGGGAGAGGAAGAAAAAGAGGATGAAGAAGATGAGAAGTGATGTCGGAGGAGCAAACAGAATCGCACCCGAAGGTAATTAAGAAGTAATCTGGCTTCCCATGGAGGAAAGAGTCTCCCTTTATTTTTGTTGTTCTGTCTCTTCAATTGGATCCGTTGCATAGAACCTTACGTCATCCGTTACACATCTTCAGGGCAGGGCTTCGTCGCTAAAATCAGCGTTGCTGCTCTACTGTGTGAAAAAAAACCTATCAATTTTAAGTATAAATATATATTTAATATATATCTAATATAATAATACATGAGTTAAATAGATATATATATATAAGCACCTACGTATATACATAAGAAGAAGTTTCCTCAGTTGGTAGGGCGCCAGGTACAGTCGCTCAAAAAAGTATCCGAACACTATGGTTGATAACAGAATTCAGAAAAAATATCTGGCAACGATTTTTTTTTAGAAATTAGTGATCTGCCAACCTTCGTGTCACGTGATTACAGAATTCAGGTAAAATATCTGGAGCGTGTACAGCAACTGTACACGCTGCAGTTACCGTTCACAGCAAACTGGAGTGTGTGCAGTTACTCACACGCTCCAGTTTGCTGTGAACGGTAACTGTACACGCTCAATATTTCCGTGAGTGAGCCCACACGATCTAGTATCAAAATAACATGACCACCTACAGTCGCTCAAAAGAGTATCCAAACACTATGGTTGATTACAGAATTCGGAAAAAATATCTGGCAACGATTTTTTTTAGAAATTAGCGATCTGGCAATTTCTAAAAAAAATCGTTGCCAGATATTTTTTCTGAATTCTGTCATCAACCATAGTGTTCGGATACTTTTTGGAGCGACTGTATTAAATCGATGTTCCCAGGTTCAATTTCTTTCGATGCCTGCGTTGAGATCTCATCAACTGACTGTTTGGAAACGCTTCCTTTGAATGATTGAGGAAACTGGAAAGGAGATTTTTGAAAAGAGCAAAGCATCCCTAATCCATTGCAATTATTCCTTCTTAAGAACCTGTGCAGTGGCTACCAAATGGGGGAGGATATCCCCCACCCCCCTTGACGACTTTAGTATCATGTATTTTCTAAAGCAGTTCTCAAACAACAGACTCAATACGCTGTATATGACTCAAGTATGGTAACACCCACCCTCCTTAGAAGTATGGAAACCTCCATGTCATAAGTGTGGTATGCCCCCCCCCCCCCCCCCACTGGCACTGTGGGTTTGGTTGGGTTGTTTTACCTCTGAGCGGCACTTTTTTGCACACCATGGGCTAAATGGCCAGGTCACATGGACCCCGAAGACTCAGAGAAGGTTGGGGGAGGGGACCCACTGGAACAACTGTTGGGAGACAAATGGTAGCCTCCCGCCAAGGCCATCCAGCGTGTTCTTTAACGTGCACAGGGTATGGCTCTCCCGCACACGGGGCCACGGCTTAACGTCCCATCCAACAGACGGCGGCCTTTCCAAGCCCATCGGTGTCCCATACTGACCGTGGGCAGGGCGGGGAATTTTGCGGAGATAAATCTCAACGCTGACCCAGCTGGAACTCGAACCTGGGAACTACAGATTACGAGCCTGGCGCGCTACCGACTGAGCCACCCCCGACCCTGGCACTGTGGAGAAAGTAGGAAAGCAAGCAAATACACCAAAACCCTTAAATCAGGCTATGTAATGGTTATTATGGTAATAAAAAACTCGGACTCTTTTGTAAGCAAAGTAACAGTGAGTTTGAGGCATTTGATTTAAGACGGTTATGCAATGTTTTGTGCATTATAAGGTTCGTTAATGTAAATGATAATGCGATTAGGCAAAAGTGAGATTGCGTTGCTTTGGTCAGGTTGGCCACATTACAAATTACAGATTAGCGCATAGAGTTAGGAGTAATGCGTGTAAACTGTTTAATGTAGGTAATGTAAAGCAGGATCTTGATTAGAATAGATCACTGCAGAATATACACTATCCGTTGCTCAGGATACATCAGTATGGAGAACAATTTACACAGTCTGTTTAGATATCCATGACTCTGTCTGCTTTAGTATTTTGACCAATATCCAGTCCCTCGAATACAAAAGACTTGAATCGGACTAAAGACAACCCACAGATTTATTTGTCGAAGAACTCACCAAGAAATCCACCATCTAATGGTAATAATGTCACCAGAAGATGGAGGACCCCAAGGTATGAATCCCAGTCTGAAGTTACCAGGCCCGAGTTCCAACTGTGACAGCTTTGAGATTTATCTCCGCTAAACCTCAGAAACACCGAACGGCCACTGTCCGTCCAATCAGCCATGTCGTCAACCCCATTGGAAGCGCAGGAGGGCCATCTGTCTTCCGTTAAAGAACACTCTGGATGACCTTGACGGGAGGCTTCCATCTGTCTTCTTGTTTTGCAGGGGACCCCCTTCCCTCAGCCTTCTCCTAGCTCTTGGGGGTCTTTGTCACCTGGCCATTGTGCAAGAAAAGTGCTGCTCAGAGGTAAAAGATCCAACCAACAAACACCGAAGACATCCCATGTACAGTCGGTCAAAAAAGTATCCGAACACTACGGTTGATTACAGAATTCAAAAAAAAAATATCTGGCAACCTTTGTGTCACGTGACACGAAGGTTGCCAGATCACTATTTTCTAAAAAAAGCTGCCAGATATTTTTTTTTAATTCTGTAATCAACCGTAGTGTTCGGATACTTTTTGACCGACTGTACATCAACATTCTTTTGACCAATAAACACTGTAAATAAGTATCGCTCTTTCGTTATGTAGAGAAGGAAAGGTTTGAAACTAACTTTAGAGAACCAAACGTTCTGAGTTTCAGCTGAAAACTAAGAGAAGTGGAGTTATCACCATTTCTCCGATGTTTCCGGTTTTAAGCCTCATTATGAACGCTGATGCGCCAAATCTTAACTACTGTGAAGACTCTTGTTCTGCATTTCGATCTTTCAAATCAACAGAGGAAGAATAAGAATGCATCTGACCCTTCTGTTTAACCAGTTATACAGTACATAAACAATCGTTATTATATTCACATTTTTCATCCTTTCATTTTTTTTTACGATATTTAATATTTTACAGTATTTTTCGCATTCACTTCATCGTGGCTAACTTTTAACTCATCGATCTGATTCACCTACAAATTTGAGAACCATTGCATTAACGAGGAGAGGGAATTCCAATGAATGATTCTCTTCTCTCCCACTCTTCACGCACCTTCTTTTCTCTCTTATCTCTCTCTTCCTTGGCAGCGGAACATAGAAACAAGAACGGAAGTGGCTCTGAGGTGGTAACAGAGTGTGAGTCACTTCCTACCTTCTCCTCCCTCCCCCGACAGCACCCATTCCCCCTTTCCTCTTCTGCCCCTGTAGCTTCGCGATACATACTAATTCTCGTCATCCTCTCGCTCTTGCTCCTCTTGCTCCTCTTTCTCCTCTGCCCTTGCTCTCTCATCCGAATCATCTAATAGCCACGCTCTGTCTATTAGACTTAATGGAAAAGGTGAGGTTGTCCCCTTCCCTCGTTGGCTGCGTTGTTTCAGACATTTATTCCCTCCTCTCATCCTCATCCATTCGACACAGACTAAAGGAACGGCCGCACAAAAAGCGGCTTCAGCGATTCAGCGCTACGAACATTTCCAAGCTTTCTTGCTTCTTAAAACCATTTCCAAAAAAGATCATCAGACAGCAAATTGGAACAAGTGCCGCCATTTTGCCATGGAGCCACTTCCGTTTTTTTTAGACGCCTGAATATTTCGAAATGCTTATAAAGTTAAAACAACTGAAATCGCTTTTGATGTGGCCGTACCCTAGGATGTATTCATCCCCTTCAACTGTGTTCTCAAGCCACGAACTTTCGTTGCACTTAATCCAAACAGTTCTAATTTCGATTGAATGTTTACTCACGTGCATAGAAATTACTCTTTATCTTTGGACAGAACAAAGCGATGCTCATTGATGAGACTGAGCTTCTAAGTACAGTCGCTCAAAAAAAATATCCGAACACTATGGTTGAGTAGCTGTCCCGTGGCCGAGTGGTTAGCGCGCTTGACTGTTGATCTAAGGGACCTGGGTTCGAGCCCCGGATAAGGCATGGATGTTCGTATTGTTTTTCTGTTGAGGTCCTGCCATCCTCTGAGATCTTCTACTGTGGCATATAAACTGACAGGCTCCTGTCAGACCTCTGTGGCAAGCAGCTGCTTGAGGGGGTATTTATTTTTATTTTTTTTTTATATGGTTGATTACAGAATTCAGAAAAAATATCTGGCAACGATTTTTTTTAGAAATTAGTGATCTGGCAACCTTCGTGTCACGTGACACGAAGGTTGCCAAATCACTAATTTCTAAAAAAAATCGTTGCCAGATATTTTTTTTCTGATTCTGTAATCAACTATGGTGTTCGGATACTTTTTTCAGCGACTGTAGGTGGTCATATTATTTTGATACTAGATCGTCGTCTCACGGAAATATTGAGCGTGTGCAGTTACCGTTCACAGCAAACTGGAGCGTGTGCAGTTACTGCACACGCTCCAGTTCCTGAATTCTGTAATCACGTGACACGAAGGTTGCCAGATCACTAATTTCTAAAAAAAATCGCTGCCAGATATTTTTTCTGAATTCTGTAATCAACCATAGTGTTCGGATATTTTTTGAGCGACTGTATTTGACCATTTCCATATCATGTAAAAAGTAATTTCAATTCAAAGCTCCTGAATTCCGAAATAAACTCTATGCGGACAATATCATCGGGAAAAAAAATCGGAAGATGCCAATCAAATTTATCCATATCTCGATTATCAGCAAAATATATTTCATATTTGAAGAAGTCCACAAACTGAAAAACTTCACAGCAGTGTTGCTAATTGTAAACATTTACCTCAAAAGTTACTTAAAAATTATAATTCTTATAAACAAATCCTTTACTGAAATAAATGTAGTGTTAAAAGTGCAATGATTATCTCAATTTGTGTCAGTTTTGTAGGAAAGTGTTTATGACAAGCGAAATTGCAACGTCTATTTTTAAAAGCCCCTGCGTCAAAAACTCCTTTTAATATTAAACGAATATTGTTAAAAATCGAGATTTGGTTAGATTACATTCAGATCTCCAGTTTCAGTTTCGTAGAAGTAGTTTTTGGTAAAAACATATTTTCAGATTGGGTTGTGGGGTTGTTTTACCTCTGAGCGGCACTTTTTTGCACACCATGGGCTAAATGGCCAGGTCACATGGACCCCGAAGGCTCAGAGAAGGTTGGGGGAGGGGACCCACTGGAACAGCTGTTGGGAGACAGATGGTAGTCTCCCGTCAAGGCCATCCAGCGTGTTCTTTAACGTGCACAGGGTATGGCTCTCCAGATACGGGGCCACGGCTTAACGTCCCATCCGACGGATGGCGACCTATTCCAAGCCCATCGGTGTCCCCTAATGACCGTGAGCAGGGCGGGGAATTTTTGCGGAGATAAATCTCAACGCTGACCCAGCGGGGACTCGAACCTGGGAACTACAGATTACGAGCCTGGCGCGCTACCGACTAAGCCACCCCCGCCTCGAGTCTTTCCTAGAAAATACAGGCTGTTTAAGTCTGGTGAGATGATAACACTTCTCCCAGGGTGCACCACTGATACGGACACTTCCACGTTATGCGAATGCAAAGGTACATTAGCATCTTCCCTAACTCTGAAAATATGGGGGCGGGGTGGCTCAGTCGGTAGTGCGCCAGGCTCGTAATCTGTAGTTCCCGGGTTCGAGTCCCAGCTGGGTCAGCGTTGAGATTTATCTCCGCAAAATTCCCCGCCCTGCCCACGGTCAATAGGGGATCACCGATGGGCTTGGAAAGGCCGCCGTGCGTCGGATGGGACGTTAAGTCGTGGCCCCATGTGCGGGAGAGCCATACCCTGTGCATGTTAAAGAACACGCTGGATGGCCTTGACAGGAGGCTACCATCTGTCTCCCAACAGCTGTTCCACTGGGTCCCCTTCCCCAACCTTCTCTGAACCTTCAAGGTCCTTGTGACCTGGCCATTTAGCCCATGGTGTGCAAAAAAAGTGCCGCTCAGAGGTAAAACAACCCAACCTAGGAAAGACTCAAAATGTCCTTCTCTTCCATTAGACTCAAACAGGTTCACCCCATGTACTGGAAGTCCCTGGTTGCGCCTGGGGCGGGGGTGGCTCAGTCGGTAGCGCGCCAGGCTCGTAATCTGTAGTTCCCAGGTTCGAGTCCCAGCTGGGTCAGCGTTGAGATTTGTCTCCGCAAAATTCCCCGCCCTGCCCACGGTCAGTAGGGGACACCGATGGGCTTGGAAAGGCCGCCGTCCGTCGGATGGGACGTTAAGCCGTGGCCCCGTGTGCGGGAGAGCCATACCCTGGGCACGTTAAAGAACACGCTGGATGGCCTTGACGGGAGGCTACCATCTGTCTCCCAACAGCTGTTCCAGTGGGTCCCCTCCCCCAACCTTCCCTGAGCCTTCGGGGTCCATGTGACCTGGCCATTTAGCCCATGGTGTGCAAAAAAGTGCCGCTCAGAGGTAAAACAACCCAACCCAACCCTGGTTGCGCCCATTGGTTCAAATACATTCTGAAGGGTGGGGGGGAGGGATTTCTGGAGTATGTATTTCCATTGGAGTGGTTGTTAATGCAATAAAGCACTTCAAAGTCCTCAAAATTATTTGCATGAATAACCAGAATGGCGAGAGGTCCATTTGTGCGCGACTCGCAATTTATAAAGTGGAAGAACGTAATTGAAATCGCGAGCTCTGTTGCGAACTAAATGGATAAATAAATTTTCATGACGTTGCATGAAGGAGTTCAGTGAGGTAAGATCAAATGTTTCTAATTAACTGGCAGTGAGTTGTAACTAAATTCTACTTCTCAGTTCAGAGAGAATTTACAGAGAGGAGATTGAAATCATTTCGGGATGTTGGCGGAAGCGAATTTATATTTAAATGAACCATTTACTGAAAATTCTAACAAGTTGGGCCTTTTGGCAATCCATACATTTAGGAAAAGATCACCATTCTTTTAGCAGAGGTGGCGGGTGATCGAGGCCGTGTGCCGAACTAGTGTAACCTAATGTTCCCAGGTTCAAGTCCACGTGATGTCTGCATTTAAATTTTTCCTCGCTAACCCACATTCTGCTATTGGTGAGAAAGGCGATAGTAATCACAGTCCGTCGAATAGGGCATTAAGCCGTATTCAGTAGAGTCATACTTTGGCCATGTTAAATAATTCTCTGGATGACCTTGCTGAGGAACTTCTATCTGTCCCCGAACAAATGTCCAGGGGATCCCATTCCTCTAATCAACGCCGAGCCTTTGGGGTTTTTGTAACATATCAGTTTTACCTACTATCTGCCAAAAAAATGTCGCTCAAACATAAAACAATCCAATCATTTTTAGCGCGTTTTCCAAGAAAGAAAAAAAGCAAAGCTATTGATTTTAATTTCTTGTCTTAATACCTTATAGTCTTAGAAACGAAAAAAAAATTTTTTTTTTTTTAATGGGATGTATGCTAATAAAATGCTACTATTCGCAGTTTCTGGATTTTCGCTTTTTACATTATTAGAGTTAGATGGTGATAAATTTTAATTTCGTAAATAATTTTTGCCAGAATTTTGATATTTAGGTGACATCCTTGCGTCGGCAAAGTGTTTACAGCTGCGCCTAGACACCTCCAATGACGTAAATGCTGAAAAACTGAACTTTCGGATCGATTGACTTTTACCTCTGAGCGACACTTTTTAGCCCACAATGGGCTGAATGGCCAGGTCACAAAGATCCTCTCCTGAAGGGCTCAGAGAAAGTTGGGAAAGGAGACCAATAGCTATTAGGAGTCCGATGGTAGCCTCCCGTCAGAACCTTCCAGCGTGTTCTTTAAAGTGCACAGGGTATGGCTGTCCTTCGCAAGGAACCAAGGATTAACATCCCATCCGACGGACGGTGGCCTTAAGTCCAATGGGTCACATTTCTCATAGAATACAGAATAGTGGAGAACATTCTTAACGACGACGCGGTTGGGGCTCGAACCTGGAAACTGCAAATTTCGAGCTTGGCGCACTACAGATTAAGTCACCCCTGGTCCACTGAACTTTTAAAAAACAAGCGTTCTACATTCTCTAGAGGAGATTGGACCTTTTGGATTCCTTTGGTCTGCTATTTTTATCTCATTGTCGAAAAAAAACGAGAAAATAGCTTCTCTTGTCGGTGTGCCATCCACGCCCCTTTGGGGGCGTGGATGGCACAGTCGGTAGCGCGCCAGGCTCGTAATCTGTAGTTCTCAGGTTCGAGTCCCAGCTGGGTCAGCGTTGAGATTTATCTCCGCAAAATTCCCCGCCCTGCCCACGGTCAGTAGGGGACACCGATGGGCTTGGAAAGGCCGCCGTCCGTCGGATGGGACGTTAAGCCGTGGCCCGTGTGCGGGAGAGCCATACCCTGTGCACGTTAAAGAACACGCTGGATGGCCTTGACGGGAGGCTACCATCTGTCTCCCAACAGCTGTTCCAGTGGGTCCCCTCCCACAACCTTCTCTGAGCCTTCGGGGTCCATGTGACCTGGCCATTTAGCCCATGGTGTGCAAAAAAGTGCGGCTCAGAGGTAAAACAACCCAACCCAACGTCTGTCCTTCTGTAGACATGAATTTCTTTTGTTTATAGAAATAAATAAAGAATTCCTTTTCTGTTGGATAGCTATTGATGAAATGTTACGATTCGCATACACCTATAATTGCGTCCTTTAACGGTGTAAAAAGTTGGAAATTCCAAAATTTCAAACGAATATTACAAACGACGTATTTGTGCTATAAATTTTTAATTTTCGTGGTGGAATGCGAAGGTCATGAAATTTTCATTGGCAACAATGAGTTGACCCTTTACCCTTAAGGATGGGGGGAGGAGAACAACGTTTGTGTTTTAAGAGAGAATTTTTTAGCGATAAATTAAAAATTCTTTTCGGATGGGACAGGTATTCATAAAATATTACGATTGCACTTTCTGAATATCCCAATATATTGTTCTCTCTAGCATTGAGATATTTTGGCTTTGGAATTTTCGCTGATTTCAATGAGTTGGCCCCCTACCTCCTGGATGGGTGGGAAACGCAACTGTTTTATTTTTTTAAGAGATAATTGGAAAATTCTTTTTCAGTTGGATTGGTACTAATAAAATATTAAAATGCGTATTTCTCAAACACTGAGGTAGTTTTAATATATATCGATCATCGTCATCATCATCAAGGGGCCATCACCAACCAGATTGGCAATTTAGTTCTTCAAACACATCTGTCCTGAGCTACATCTGCTGCATCTCGCCACTGCACACCAATTCTAACAAGGTCCTGTTTGACATTGTCTGTCCACCGCATCCTAGGTCTCCCCTTCTTTCTGAGGCCTTTAGGCACACTGTTCATAACCCTATTCGCCAATCTATAATTATTCATACGGGCAACATGGCCAAACCAGCGGAGTCTCTCTCTGCACAATATGCTGCTTAAAGGAGGTTGCAGACTCCTTTGCCTAACCTCATCATTAGTTACAAAGTTGAACCACCTAATACCCAAGATACTGCGTAAGCATCTAGAATCAAAAGCATCTAGTTTCCTGTTATCTTGCTTACACAGCGTCCAAGTTTCACTACCATAACTAACTCGAGAAAAAAACAAACTATTATACACCCTAATTTTAGTACATCAATTTTTCCACATTCTCCGCAGAATCCTACAAGTCCCAGTAGCAATCCCTATTTTTCCGTTTATCTCATGCCGCACATCATCAGTATCTGTAACATAACTCCCAAGATAATTAAATTGAAACACATGCTCAAGATTGGGTTGGGTTGTTTTACCTCTGAGCGGTAATTTTTTGCACACCATGGGCTAAATGGCCAGGTCACATGGACCCCGAAGGCTCAGAGATGGTTGGGGGAGGGGACCCACTGAAACAGCTGTTGGGAGACAGATGGTAGCCTCCCGTCAAAGCCATCCAGCGTGTTCTTTAACGTGCACAGGGTATAGCTCTCCCACACACGGGACCACGGTTAACGCCCCATCCGACGGACGGCGGCCTTTGCCAAGCCCATCGGTGTCCCCTACTGATCGTGGACAGGGCGGGGAATTTTGCGGAGATAAATCTCAACGGTGACCCAGCTGGGACTCGAACCTGGGAACAACAGATTACGAGCCTGGTGCGCTACCGACTGAGCCATCCCTGCCCCCACATGCTCAAGAGTGCAAACTTTCAGATTAACTCAACCACAACCTGCCTGAACGATTTTCTTCACTTTAATTTTCTCTCTGTTTATCATCACATCTCTCTACTGCCAGTTTCATCAACAGTTCAAATGAAAGAACTCATCTCATCAACGTCATTTGCTAAAAGGGTCAAATCATCAGCATAATCTAAATCAGAAATTTTCATGTTTAACTTGTTTTAACTTGTGTGCTTTGCGATCAACCACAAATTACGACGGCCAACAGAGTCAAAAGCGTTTTTTAAATCTATAAAGCTAATAACCACAGGTTTCTGAAACTCTCGTGGCCGAGTGGTTAGCACGCTTGGCTACTGATCTAAAGGACCTGGGTTCAAGCCCCAGATTAAGGCATCGATGTTCGTGTCGTTTTTTCTGCTGAAGTCCCGCCGTCTTCACAGACCTTTTACTACGGCGTATTAAACTGACAGGCTCCTGTCAGACCTCTGTGGCAAGCAGCTGCTTGAGGAGGTATTTATTTATTTAGTAAACATTTCTCTAGAATTATACCACATTCCACGAAATTCCACCACCTAAATGAAAATATCTGATCCACACATCCCCTACCACTTCTGAATCCACATTGCTCATCACGCAAGTGACTGTCAACCAGATTCTTAATTCTATTAAGCACAATCATGGAAAGAACTTTACCTGGAACAGATAGTAGGCTGATACCCCTATAGTTATCACAAGAACTGCGATCACCTTTTTTGAAAATAGAGATAATAATAACTCTGGTAAAATCCTAAGGACCCATGCCTTTATCATAAAAGATATTCAGAATTTCAGTCATCCAAGTGGCAACCGAAACATTCCCAGCTCTAAGCATTTCCGTAGTAATTTCATCTACCCCTGTGGATATTGAAGTTTAAGTTTCGAAACAGCCAAAATAACTTCAGATTGTGTTATAGGGCCAACATTAAAGCCACCAATGCATCTATCATCATTGCAAACAATGGGAGTAGAATTAACCACATTGTTTAGAATATCACTGGAATGCTCAGCCCACCTAGCCATGACAGAATCCTCACCTTCTATAACCTTACCTTGTTTATCCTTCAATCCCTGTTTACCTGTCCGTTTTCTACCACACAAAACATTAACTATCTGGTACTGCTCTCTGCTGTTGTGCTGTCTACCTTATTCCTCTGCTTTTTCAGCCAAACCATCAAGCCACAGATTCTTATCAGCTTTTAAATAATCCTTCACACGTATATTAAGCTCTTTCTAACGCTTTCTGTTAGGACTAGTAGTGTCTTGATTGAGGATATTCATGAAGTTCTTTCTTTCAAAAATAAGTTCCAGTGCCTCATCACTCAAATAATTTTGCCTCCGCTTCTACTTTTTACCCAAAAAAGTACTGTTTGTTTCAAGGAAAGCCTGTTTAAGACGGTCCCATTGTTCCTCAACCATGACTGTCATAATGGTAAGGTACCTTTCATGGTAAAAAAATACCCCCTCAAGCAGCTGCTTGCCACAGTAGAAGGTCTGAGAGGATGGTAGGACCTCAGCAGACAAACAACACGAACATCCATGCCTTACCCGGAACTCGAACCCGGGTCCCTTAGATCAGTAGCCAGCGCGCTAACCACTCGGCCATGGGACGGCTTGCTTTAGGAATAACTGGGTGTTTCAAAACCTCAGAATTAAAGGTAAATTTTTTAACCTTAGCACAATACTTCTTAAGTTTAAGTTGCAAGACACTCTTAACAAGGTAATGGTCAGATCCAATTTCAACTCCCCTATATGACCTGGAATTCTTAACTCAACTATCCCATTTGCTGTCAATTAATATACACCGAATAGCCAAAACATTATGGCCACCTGCTTAATATGATGTTGTTTCTCCATGTGCCCCCAACACAGCTCTTACCCGGCAAGGCATGGACGATACAAGATTTCTAAAGATGTCTTGTGGTATCTGGTACCCACATGTTACCAGCAGATCGTTTAACTCTTGTAAGTTACGTGGTTCAGCCGCCGCAGATTGAATATGCTGTTCCAACACAAACGACAGATGCTCGATTGGATTGATGTCTGGGGAACTTGGAGGCCAGGGTAATACCTGAAAGTCTTCCTTATGTTCCACGAACCATTCTCGAAAAATCCGAAAGTGTGGCATAGCGCATTATCCTGTTGAAAGGAGGCACTACTAGAGGGATATACCGTTGCCATGAAAGGTGTACCTGGTCTGCAATGATGTTTAGGTAGGTGGTAGACGCAGGGCCGCCGACAGGGGGGGGGCAAGGGGGACTAGTGCATAGGGGCCCGTCAGCAATAAGGGCCCGTGAGATTAAGTGACTCTTTACTTTTTCTTACAAAAATTATTCTTCGTTAGGCTACATATCGATCCTATAAAATTCCATAAGAACATTATTTGTTATAATATGCTTTTAAAAAGAAACACTAGTTGGATTATGACATATTATCTCATTAATAGTAGTTGAACGAACCATTTCTTAACATCTTCTTTTGTCCGCGTTAACTTACAGCATTTCCTTGTATTTTCCCTGTTAACCACCCCACCCCTGCAGCAGTAGCAACAGTTGGACTCTCCCAAACCCAACCCGTGCGATCAGGTATATTACATTGTTCATGTTTCGAGTTCCAATAACATCGTCTGTGCTCTGTGTGTCAGTGTTACAAATTATAACAGTTTAAAAGTCTCTTGTCGGCACATTTGTTTCACCATTTCGTTGTCATTTGTTTAGTAAAACGATATATTCATTGGTGCTATAGTCTAACTGAACAATGGACAAGTATAAGCATAAGTCAGGAGCAGAAATAAAAAACTGGAAGTTATTAAGAAAGGGAGTAGAACTTTGTTTGAAGTCGGTGTAAAAGTGAATGTGGACAGTGAAGGTGAAAAAAATGCATGCCTGACTGCGCAACAGGCTTTTTTTCCTCTGGATGTCATCATTGTGTCCAGAATAATTGCTATTAATGATTTGTAAAGATAAAAAGTTTTCAAGGGGGGGGGGGGGGGGGGGGGCCGAGTATAACATTACATAGGGGCCCATAAATTCTCTCGGCGGCCCTGGGTAGACGTCATATTTTCCTGCACATAAATGACTGGACCCAGGGTTTCCCAGCATTACACTTCCTCCACTGGCTTGTTTTTGTTCTACGGTCTATCCTGGTGCAAACACTTTCCCACATAAACGATGCACAGGCACCCGGCTTTCCACATGGTGCAACAGGAAACGAGATTCATCGGACCAGATGACCTTCCTTTAATCATTCAAGGTTCAGTTTTGATGCTCGTGCTCCCATTGTAGGTAGGGGCGGGGGTGGCTCAGTCGGTAGCGCGCCAGGCTCGTAATCTGTAGTTCCCAGGTTCGAGTCCCAGCTGGGTCAGCGTTGAGATTTATCTCCGCAAAATTCCCCGCCCTGCCCACGGTCAGTAGGGGACACCGATGGGCTTGGAAAGGCCGCCGTCCGTCGGATGGGACGTTAAGCCGTGGCCCCGTGTACGGGAGAGTCATACCCTGTGCACGTTAAAGAACACGCTGGATGGCCTTGACGGGAGGCTACCATCTGTCTCCCAACAGCTGTTCCAGTGGGTCCCCTCCCATAACCTTCTCTGAGCCTTCGGGGTCCATGTGACCTGGCCATTTAGCCCATGGTGTGCAAAAAAGTGCCGCTCAGAGGTAAAACAACCCAAACCCAACCCATTGTAGGCGCTTTCAACGGTGAACCGAAGTTAGCATGGGCACTCGAAGTGGCCTGCGGCTATGCAGCCCATTTTCAGCAGGGTTCAATATATTGTGTGTTGTGACACATTACTCCCGTCACCAGCATTCAAATTACGGGCGAGTTGCGTCGCAGTATCCATTCTGTTGGCTCGTACCTTACGAGATAACCTTCGCTCACCTTCTGCATCGACGAGCCGTGGTCGGCCCACATCTTGCTGGGGTTTCATGGTTTATCCCTTCTCGGACCACTTTTTGAAGGTACCACAACTGACCGTGAGCACCCCACAAGCCTTATAATAAAATAAATAAATACCCCCTCAAGCAGCTGCTTGCCACAGAGGTCTGACAGGAGCCTGTCAGTTTATATGCCAGAGTAGAAGGTCTGAGAGGATGGCAGGACCTCAGCAGAAAAACAACACGAACATCCATGCCTTACCCGGGGTTTGAACCCAGGTCCCGTAGATCAGTAGCCAAGCGCGCTAACCACTCGGCCACGGGACGGCTCCACAAGCCTTACCGTCTCGGAAATGCTCTGACCCAGTCATCTGGTCATTACAATATGGCTTTTGTCAAACTCACTTAAGTCCGCTGCCTTTCCCATCTGAAGAACAAGAATAACACTGATTAACAGAGCTCAATATCAGGTGTTATTGATACTGTTTCATGACCTTCACATGTGCCGTCGTTTACCTTCAGTTGCTTCGATTTGCATAAAGACGCACTGGTCAATGATATTTTGGCTCTTCGGTACATAATCAATCATATTCTTATGCAGCCCATCTGGTGAAACCCATGTGTATTTATGTATGTCGCGGTGTTTGTAATAAGTGTTAGTTATTCTAAAATCATTAAGTTTACTTGCCTGTAGGAGACGTTGCCCATTGACATTGCAGCTACCAATACCAAAGGGGCCTATCACTCTCCCCCAGATTTAGCACTGAAATAGCCTAGAACAAATGTAATATCTCCTTTCTTGATAGAATTTAAAATATCGTGAAGTTGCCCATAAAACCTATCCTTCTCATCCTTATCGACATCCTCAGTGGGGGCAAAACAGCAGATAACATTCAAGTCTTTAATGTTTGTCTGAAATTTAACTGTAAGCTTTTCCTTAATGCACTGATATCGTAGAAGAGCATCTCTATCGTGTCTACTAAGAAGCAAACCTACACTTTGAAAAGGCTTTCTGTCTTCCCTCCCTGAAAAGAGAATTTTAAGATTATTTTTAAGTATCAAACCTTTACCTGTACATCTGGTTTCTTGCAAACCGAGAATATCTAGGTTTTAACGGTGGAATTCTTCTGTGAGATCATCAAAAGAATAATCTCTGTACAGAGTCCTCACATTTCAAGAACCTGTGGAGAGAAAATGGTTAGTGTGATGTTTAAAGAAATTATGTTTATTGAGAAAGGAATTGCCGGCAACATCAAATAGTCCTCTAATTGCAGGCAAGGGGCAAAGACGTGTCCCCCCCCCCCCGCTACTAATGGCTGAAACGATCTACACTGGAAGACTTCCACCAATATAGGTTTCACGATACCCGTAGAAGCAAGAGTTCAGGTACTTGCGATGGCCTCTTATCAGGATTATCCATCAGCTGATAAAACTTATCCTGTGAATCTATTTCACTTGGAACTGTCAATACACAAACAAAACACAGCCGAAGTATTTTCCTCAACAGAAGCTCAGCAGTGTAGCAAATTCAGGATCCATAATCAAGTTAACTTAAGTAAGAAAGCCTTAACTGGCATAGTGGTTTAGGCAGCTAGCGACTGTTCCAGCAAGACAAACTTTGTGTGTTGTGTTAGCTCTAACTAAGGCAGTGGTCAGCAGTGACTTCGGTCATAGTAGGGCATGTCCTTCTATGAGAAGACCTGTATTAAGCTAGGAGTAGCTTCTTGGATTCTTCTCTGTCCTATATGTCGCAAATCAAAAAAAAAAATCAATCAATCAATCAAAAAAAAGTTCAGAGCCATTATTCCATTCAGGTTAGTATATGTGCCAGCACCAGGACCCTATGTCGACAGTATAGTATATATGTCATGTATAGTATATATGTATGTGGACAGTATAGTATATATGTCAGCACCAGGACCCTATGTGGTTGACCACTCCTCAATAGGGTAGAAAAAAAAGAGAAGCAAAAATAGTTCAATAAATATGGAAACCGCAAAACTTTTAACGAATGTTGCAAGTGATCTGTTTATGGCACAAATTTTAAGTTTTCGTGGTAGAATGTCAAGTGATATTCCGCTGGGTTGGGTTGTTTTACCTCTGAGCGGCACTTTTTTGCACACCATGGGCTAAATGGCCAGGTCGCATGGACCCCGAAGGCTCAGAGAAGGTTGGGGGAGGGGACCCACTGGAACAGCTGTTGGGAGACAGATGGTAGCTTCCCGTCAAGGCCATCCAGCGTGTTCTTTAACGTGCACAGGGTATGGCTCTCATCCGACGGACGGCTTAACGTCCATCCGACGGACGGCGGCCTTTCCAAGCCCATCGGTGTCCCCTACTGACCGAGGGCAGGGCGTGGAATTTTGCGGAGATAAATCTCAACGCTGACCCAGCTGGGACTCGAACCTGGGAAATACAGATTACGAGCCTGGCGCGCTACCGACTAATATAACGCGCGCCCCGCCCCGATATTCCGCTGACAGCAACAATTGCCCCTTTTCTCAGATGGGTGTATGAAAAGCAACATTTTATATTTAAGAAATTAAACTATTTGCTTTTCTCCCATGATCCCTTAGTTGAAATTAAAACTTTAAAGAAGTGAAAATGTAAGTAAATGAAAACTTTATTCTCTTTGAAAACGTGATTCCCATATGCCCCAGAGGCGATATGTGTCCTTCTACTTTAACTATCTTCTCTCATCTGTGCTGACTTTAGTATGACGAAACGAAAAAGAAATATAACAACCTACAGTAGCTCAAAAAAGTATTCGAACACTATGGAGCATTCAGAAAAAATATCTGGCAACGATTTTTTTAGAAATTAGTGATCTGGCAACCTTCGTGTCACGATCCGACCCAACACGAAGGTTGCCACATCAGTAATTTCTAAAAAAATGTTGACAGATATTTTTTCTGAATTCTGTAATCAACCATAGTGTTCGGATACTTTTTTGAGCGCCTGTAGGTGGTCATATTATTTTGATACTAGATCGTGTGGGCTCACTCACGCAAATATTGAGCGTGTGCAGTTACCGTTCACAGCAAACTGGAGCGGTTGCGGTTAATGTTCACAGCACATTGGATCGTGTGAGACCTGGATCGTGTGGGCTCACTCACGGAAATATTGAGCGTGTGCAGTTACCGTTCACAGCAAACTGGAGCGGTTGCGGTTAATGTTCACAGCACATTGGATCGTGTGAGCTCACAAAGACCTGGATCGTGTGGGCTCACTCACGGAAATATTGAGCGTGTGCAGTTACCGTTCACAGCAAACTGGAGCGGTTGCGGTTAATGTTCACAGCACATTGGATCGTGTGAGCTCACAAAGACCTGGATCGTGTGGGCTCACTCACGGAAATATTGAGCGTGTGCAGTTACCGTTCACAGCAAACTGGAGCGGTTGCGGTTAATGTTCACAGCACATTGGATCGTGTGAGCTCACAAAGACCTGGATCGTGTGGGCTCACTCACGGAAATATTGAGCGTGTGCAGGTACCGTTCACAGCAAAGTGGAGCGGTTGCGGTTAATGTTCACAGCACATTGGATCGTGTGAGCTCACAAAGACCTGGATCATGTGGGCTCACTCACGGAAATATTGAGCGTGTGCAGTTACCGTTCACAGCAAACTGGAGCGGTTGCGGTTAATGTTCACAGCACATTGGATCGTGTGAGCTCACAAAGACCTGGATCGTGTGGGCTCACTCACGGAAATATTGAACGTGTGCAGTTACCGTTCACAGCAAACTGGAGCTGTTGCGGTTAATGTTCACAGCACATTGGATCGTGTGAGCTCACAAAGACCTGGATCGTGTGGGCTCACCCACGGAAATATTGAGCGTGTGCAGTTACCGTTCACAGCAAACTGGAGCGGTTGCGGTTAATGTTCACAGCACATTGGATCGTGTGAGCTCACAAAGACCTGGATCGTGTGGGCTCACTCACGGAAATATTGAGCGTGTGCAGTTAGCGTTCACAGCAAACTGGAGCGGTTGCGGTTAATGTTCACAGCACATTGGATCGTGCGAGCTCACAAAGACCTGGATCGTGTGGGCTCACTCACGGAAATATTGAGCGTGTGCAGTTACCGTTCACAGCAAACTGGAGCGGTTGCGGTTAATGTTCACAGCACATTGGATCGTGTGAGCTCACAAAGACCTGGATCGTGTCGGCTCACTCACGGAAATATTGAGCGTGTGCAGTTACCGTTCACAGCAAACTGGAGCGGTTGCGGTTAATGTTCACAGCACATTGGATCGTGTGAGCTCGCGAAGACCTGGATCGTGTAGGCTCACTCACGGAAATATTGAGCGTGTGCAGTTACCGTTCACAGCAAACTGGAGCGGTTGCGGTTAATGTTCACAGCACATTGGATCGTGTGAGCTCACAAAGACCTGGATCGTGTGGGCTCACTCACGGAAATATTGAGCGTGTGCAGTTACCGTTCACAGCAAACTGGAGCGGTTGCGGTTAATGTTCACAGCACATTGGATCGTGTGAGCTCACAAAGACCTGGATCGTGTGGGCTCACTCACGGAAATATTGAGCGTGTGCAGGTACCGTTCACAGCAAACTGGAGCGTGTGCAGTAACTGCACACGCTCCAGTTTGCTGTGAACGGTAACTGGAGCGTGTACAGTATTTTTCCTGAATTCTGTAATCACGTGACACGAAGGTTGCCAGATCACTATTTTCTAAAGAAATCGTTGTGATATTTTTTCTGAATTTTGTAATCAATCAGAGTGTTCGGATACTTTTTTTGAGCGATTGTACCTGATGTTGAAAGATTTGTTTCGTTTTTTGAGTCTTATGCATCACACAAAAAAAAACTTTCGACAAAATGAGCAGCAGATCCATCTGAAGAGGTTTGCGATTTCCTAAGGATTAAGGGCAAAGAGAAATTGATTTATTTGGGAGGATCAAAGTGAATGCAGTCAATTACTGATCTTCTTTTCGTCTCGTGCCGCTGCAGAATCTGCATCTCGGATTTAATTCCATCATCATTTTTCCGTCGGAGGAGAGAGGAAGAGGATTTCCTCCAAATGATGAAATCTTTCCTGCAACATTTCCCTTGAGTTCGTCAAATTCATTGAAACCAGATTCTGCTCATAAAAAGTGAAACGAATTTGTTTGCTGCTTCGTTCGCCAAATGAGCATCGATCGACAACAACGAAATAAAGCAAAGGATTTTTCTTCGTAAACTGTAATCTTTTTTTATGTAAAAAATACCCCCTCAAGCAGCTGCTTGCCACAGAGGTCTGACAGGAGCCTGTCAGCTTACATGCCACAGTAGAAGATCTGAGAGGATGGCAGGACCTCAGCAGAAAAGGGGCGGAGGTGGCTCAGTCGGTAGCGCGCCAGGCTCGTAATCGGTAGTTCCCAGGTTCGAGTCCCAGCTGGGTCAGTGTTGAGATTTATCTCCGCAAAAATTCCCCGCCCTGCCCACGGTCAGTAGGGGACACCGATGGGCTTGGAAAGGCCGCCGTCCGTCGGATGGGACGTTAAGCCGTGGTCCCGTGTGCGGGAGAGCCATACCCTGTGCACGTTAAAGAACACGTTGGATGGCCTTGACGGGAGGCTACCATCTGTCTCCCAACAGCTGTTCCAGTGGGTCCCCTCCCCAAACCTTCTCTGAGCCTTCGGAGTCCATGTGACCTGGCCATTTAGCCCATGGTGTGCAAAAAAGTGCCGCTCAGAGGTAAAACAACCCAACCCAACTCAGCAGAAAAACGAAACATACATCCATGCCTTACCCGGGACTCGAACCCCGAATTTAAAATCAGACCGACGCTTGTCTCCTAGAAGCTAAATTTCTCAAAACAGAAATAATTTTTCAGAAACATAGAATATCTATCTTCTGAGAAGGGATGGAACTAGAATTTTTTTTTCTGGGGAATGTGTACGAGGAAATTCGGATTTTGTCTCGCAAATCACGAGTGCCAGGTATAAATGCAAGACGTGTTTCGATTCAGCCGCGGTCCAGATGAAACTATTTTTGGGGGGAGGGAGGGATTTCCTTCTGAGCAGCATTTTTTTTTCCACAAAATGACCTAAATGGCCAGGTCACAAGGACCTCAAGGGCTCATAGAAGGTTGTGGGAAGGGAACCCCCTGTACATCTGTTAGCAGACGTATGGTAGCCGTACATCAAAGTCTTTAAGCATGTTTTAATCTGCAGCTCAAAATCTGCAGTCCCCAGGTTCGAGTCCCACCTGGGCCAACTTTTGATTTATCTTCACTAAACCCCCACCTTACCCTCGGTAGAAAGGGGAAAACAGACGGGCTTGGAAAGTCCGCCATCCATCAGATGGGGCATTAAGCCATGGCCCTCTGTGCTATGCAGGAGAGCCTTATCTTGTGCACGTTAAAATACACGCTGGGTGGCCTTGACCGGAGGCTACATCATATCCTAATAGTTCATCGAATGGATCCACTTCTTATAGCTCTTGGAGTCCTGGGGGCGAGGTGTCTCAGCTAGTAGTGCTCCAGTCTCGTAATTTTCATTTCCCAGGTTCGAGTGGCACCTGGGCCATCGTTGAGATTTATCTCCGCAAAACTCCCTGCATTGCCCTCGGTCAGTAGGGGACACCAATGTGCTTGGAAAGGCCACCGTCCTGGGATAGGATGTTAATCCATGGTCCCGTGTGTTTGGGAGAGCCACACAGGGTATCTGTGCAAGTTAAAGAACACGCTGAAGGGTCTTGACGGGAGGCAACAATCTGTCTCCCAACAGCTGTTCCATTGGGTCCTCTCCCCCAACCTTTTCTGAGACCTTGGCGTCATTGTGATCTGGCCAATTATTTCATTGTGTGCAAAAAAGAACTCCTCGGAGGTAAAACAGATTCCACTTGTGCTCCTCTTTCTCTCTTTCCGCTCCCGAGTTAAAATATTTATTTTCTCATTTCGGAAATAAATGCTTTATCATGCGAAAGCAGAAGAAATTAATTAAACTATTTCTTCCCTTAATTTATTCATGAAAACAATTGTTTTGAATGACAGCTAATGTTAAATGTATGAGGTAATGGGCAACGTCTCCTACAGGTAAGTAAACTCAATGGATTCAGAATAACCAACACTTATTACAAACACCGCGACATACGTAAGTACACATGGGTTTCACCTGATGGGCTGCGCAGGAATATGATTGATTATATATTAATTAACAGCAAATGGGCTAGTTCTGTTAGGAATACCAGGTCACATAAGGGAGCTGAAATTGGATCTGACCATTATCTTGTTAAAAGTATCCTGCAACTTGAAATTGAAAAGTGTTGTGCTAGGTTTAAAAAATTTACTTTTAATACTGAAGCTCTGAAAGACCCAGTTATAGCCAAAGCTTACCATGATAGATTACTTAGTCATTATGACAGTCATGGTTTGCTTATTACTGAAGTTGAGGAGGAATGGGATCATTTTAAACAGGCTTTTTTGGACACTAACAGTACTCTTTTAGGAAAAAAGGAGCAGAAGAGACAGAATTATCTGAGTGATAAGGCACTTGAGCTTATTTCAGAAAGAAAGAACTGCAGGAATGTCCTTAATCAATATCCTACTAGTCCTAATAGAAAGCATTACAGAGAATTTAACTAACGTGTAAAAGATCAGTTTGCTGCTGATAAGAATCTTTGGCTTGATGGCTTGGCTGACAAAGCCAAGGAAGCAGTTAGACAGCACAACAGCAGAGAGTTGTACCAGATAGTTAATGTTTTGTGTGGTGGAAAACGAACAGGTATACAGGGACTGAAGGATAAACAAGGTAAGGTTATAGAAGGTGAGGATTCTGTCATGGCTATGTGGGCTGAGCATTTCAGTGATGTTCTAAACAATGTGGTTAGTTCTACTCCCACTGTTTGCAATAATGATAGATGCATTGGTGGCTTTAATGTTGCCCTATAACACAATCTGAAGTTATTTTGGCTATTTTAAACTTAAACTTCACATATCTCCAGGGGTAGATGAAATTACTACGGAAATGCTTAGAGCTGGGAATGTTTTGGTTACCACTTGGATGACTGAAATTCTGAATATCTTTTATGATAAAGAGATGGTTCCTAAGGATTTTACCAGAGCTATTGTAATCCCTGCTTGAGAGGGTATTTATTTTTTTTTTATTATTATTATTATCCCTGTTTTCAAAAGGGTGATCGCAGTTCTTGTGATAACTATAGGGGTATCAGCCTACTCTCTGTTCCAGCTAAAGTTCTTTCCATGATTGTGTTTAATAGAATTAAGAATCTGGTTGACAGTCAATTGCGTGATGAGCAATGTGGATTCAGAAGTGGTAGGGGATGTGTGGATCAGATATTTTCACTCAGGCAGATTCTTGAGAAATGTTTAGAGTTTCAGAAACCCTTGGTTGCTAGCTTTGTTGATTTTAAAAGGCTTTCGACTCTGTTGATCGTCATAATTTGTGGTTGATTGTGAGATCATATGGTATACCTGACAAGTTAGTTAACATAATGAAAGCTCTCTATAATAACACTGAGTCGTGTGAAAGTTGGTAAGTCTTGTAGCAATTGGTTTAGCATTACTTCTGGTTTTCGACAAGGGTGCATTTTGTCTCCTTTTCTCTTTAGTTTGGTTGTTGATTACGTTATGTGAAATTCACTTCAAGGGAAAGATTTTGGCCTTAAATGGACTGGAGATACGAAAATTTCTGATTTAGATTATGCTGATGATTTAGCCCTTTTGACAAATGATGTTGATGAGATGAACTCTTTCATTTGAGCTGGAGATACGAAAATTTCTGATTTAGATTATGCTGATGATTTAGCCCTTTTGACAAATGATGTTGATGAGATGAACTCTTTCATTTGAGCTGTTGATGAAACTGGTAGTAGTAGGTTTGGTTATAAACAGAGAGAAAAGTAAAGTGATGAAAATTGGTCAGGCAGGCTGTGATTCAGTTAATCTGAATGGCTGCAGTCTTAAGCAGGTGTTACAGTTTAATTATCTTGGGAGCTATGTAACAGATAATGGTGATGTGCGGCATGAGATTAACAGACGAATAGGGATTGCTGTCGGGACTTTTAAGAATCTATGGAGAGTGTGGAGAAATAGGCGCATACACCTAAAGACTAAAATTAGACTTTATAATAGTTTGGTTCTTTCTAGGGTTAGTTATGGTAGTGAAACTTGGACATTTTGTAAACAAGATAACAGGAAACTAGATGCTTTTGATTCCAGATGCTTACGCAGTATCTTGGGCATTAGGTGGTTCAACTTTTTAACTAATGATGAGGTTAGGCAAAGGAGTCTGCAACCTCCTTTAAGCAGCATATTGTGCAGAGAGAGACTCCGTTGATTTGGCCATGTTGCCCATATGAATAATTATAGATTGGCGAATAGGGTTATGAACAGTGTGCCTAAAGGCCTCAGAAAGAAGGGGAGACCTAGGATGCGATGGGCAGACAATGTCAAATAGGACCTTGTTAGAATTAGTGTGCAGTGGCCAGATGCAGCAGATGTAGCTCAGGATAGACTTTCTTGGAGAAAATTGGTCGGTCTGTGAACCTCCGTAGCCCATGGCTGCTTGAGGACGATGATGACACCAGCCTTAACCGTAAAAGTTAAGTCTATGAGAATTTCGAAGAATTCTACATAGTTCACACCGAACTCCGACTAGTCCCAGCTGATTCGCTTATAGCTTATACACTTCACCTAGTGAAGGGAAAGTCTGTGCAAAGTTTGGTGCCTCTAGCTCTTTTGGGAGCTGGGTGCATAAGCTGACAGATCGGCAGAATCCTAATTCAGCCAATGTCACCAATGGCATGGTACGTGCAAATATGAACTCTTAGTTATTATTTCTATCGTCGCAGCATATTTGATCCAATATAAAATCCTGCATTATGTATTGTCTTAAATAACTAAAGAAAATATAGTGAAATTATGAATTTGTACAATAGGTGATAATTTTGTTAATACATAACTTACGGCATAGTTTTTATAACCCGTGATTGTATATTGTTTTTTTTTCTTCATGTTATTGTTGTTGCTGCTGATCTTTGTTCTTCTTTATTATACGTTTATTTTTTATTACATCTTTCTTATTCTATAATTAATATTATGTGTTTTGAGAGTAATCTTGCTGACAAGAAATAAGGCTTAGCTGGTTTTTTATGTACATAACATTAAGTAAGCATAAATGAAACTATTATTATTATTAAAAATGAATTACTCGTTGTTTCTACTGGAAAAATAAGTGCAAATGTAAACTCTTAATTATTGTCTCCCAATCACTGCTACAGAAAACGAAAAATAAACAAAACACACAAAAAGTAGATGGCAACAGTCTCTCGCTATCGATGAAACGTCTGCTGCAAAGGCCTCCGATGGAAACGTCTGTCTTTCAAGAACTGACCGGAAATTGGGTTCTGATGTGCAGCACGGCTCATCGGAAGCGAAGACATTGGCTATGCGAACGTCAGCAGAACAGGAAGGACGTTGACCAGAGCTGATTGCAATCAAGAAATAATCCCCCGGTTTCTGGACCCATGCCCAAGTTGGAAACGATGCTTCGGGACGTTATCACACACAGGGAATAGAGTTGAAAAACTTCGGAAATAAGAAAAGAGCCATGTGAACTAAAGGCTTTGGTTCTTTTGGTTTCAGGAAGGGAAAATATTGACGATTTGTAGCAGTGGTGGCGCAAAACGTAACCGAATGACTATCGGAAATGAACACGCGACCAGAAGGAAAACTAAGTAATCGAAGTTAGGATTCGTCAAAACATCACAATTTAAAAATGAATATATACTTTAATTGTACCGATAAAGAAAATCTCTTAATTAGCTAACACACGGATTTTCCTTATTTAGGGGGGGGGGGGGGTTATATTTGTTCTGAATTCCCAACATTCCCTTTGCCATCAACTATTTTTGTATGTTGTGTGTCACAATCTAATAATTTCCATCCCTAGTTTCGCCTCATTTAAAAAATAAATATTCCCTTAAAAAAGGATCTTCTCCTTCAAATTGAAATATCTCCCCTATTTCCAATTCCAGCCCCTAGTTTCGCCTCAATTAAAAAATAAATATTCTCTTTAAAAAAAAAGGGGGGATCTTCTTCAAATTGAAAGATCTCCCCTATTTCCAATTCCTGGGGGGAAAGGGGGGAAATAACCGGCAGAAAAAATGTTTTTATACGTTCATATCCAAGGTAGTGAAATCACAGGAATTCAATATAATTTAGTTTGTTTGTTGGATGTTACAAAGTAATAGATTCTATTTTGTCACAGGAACTGAATATTGACAGCATTGTGGGTTTAAGCATTGAGAATTAGTTAAACATAGTAAATCGTCCTTTTTATGGTTTGACTTTATACTAAGCGGAATAGAAATACTTGTGTTTAGATAAGATTGATTAATTTGTATAATATTTGTGCCTTTGTAATAAATTACTTCGTTCATACTTTAGTTTAGTATACATATATATTATTTTTGAACTCACGTGTTTTTCAAGTTTTCATCTCTTGAATTCATATCAATATTTACCACTTCTATTATTAATTCTATATTTAAGAAAAGTGCATTTAGGTTATTTCGATTTAATATATATATTTTTTCGGCAATGAATATTCCTGTATCGAATAGCTGTAGCAGAGTATTATATACCTCTTCCATTACATAACTATCACTTTGATTACCACAAATGTTTCATACAAATAGATAAATTTGAATGAATGGAACAATAATGAAAGAAATGACTAGATAATTTTTGAAATTTTGTTGAGATGTGTCGCCAATAAATAGTTAAAAACAGTTTATGCTTTGAACATTAATAAACTATACATAACAAATAAGTATTATACAGGGCTGGATCTAGAGGGGGAAGGGGCCCATACCGCCACCCCTTTAAGAATGCTATTAAGGGTAATGGAGCTAAAAAAATTGTAAACTTTTGCATATTTCATGAAAATTTCAAGAATTTGTTTAAGACCTTTTGAAAACAAAACAGAGGGGGAAATGTTATGGAATCCAATCTCTTGCTTCCCCTCCCCCATTCTATTTTTTTTTTTTTTTTTTTTTGATTACGGACCTGGTAATACATAAGAGTGGAATTGAAATAACAAATCACAAATGCAACATTCTGTTTCCTACGCTAACTAATTTTTTTCTTATTCTACAAAAAATATATATATATACATTTAATGAGATTCAAACCAATAATCTAGAAATTACAACAGCAGTAATTATAAATTTGTAGGAAATTTTATATAATTTAATCTTTGGTGGGAACAGAATATAAACCACATCTGCATTTCATGCAACAAAATGTGTTTTGCTCCGATACTTCCTACTAAAGGGGAAACAAGCTGAAAAAACATGTTAATCAAATATGATACTCATTGTTTAAAACAATTTTGATCTTGCTGAAATTTCAATTTATAAGTCCGATCTGTGCCAACGATGGGATTTATGTATGCTAAACCCTCACCCAGACCTCGGTTACAAAGGGAACGCTTATAACCTTGAAAAGGCTTCTATCCATCATAGGGGACATTGAGCCATGATCCGCTATGCAGGAGAGTTACTGGGATGTTTTACCTCTGAGCAGTAACGTTTTGCATACAATGGGCAAAATGGTCAGGTCACAAGGACCCCAAGGGTTCAGAGAAGGTTGGGGGAAGGAAACCTATTGGACATCTGTTAGGAGACAGATGGCATCCTCTGGTCAAGGCCATTCTATGTGTTCTTTAATGTGTGTATTGCTCTCCTGTACATGGAGTCATAGCTCAATGTCCCATCTGATGGAGGCAGATTCTCTCTTCCAGAGAGGTGATTTCCAAGCCCTTGGTATCACCTCTCTGGAAGAGGGCAGGTTTGGGGTTAGCAGATCTAAATCTCAATGCTGGGACATTTGGGACTGTACCACGGAAGTATTTTTTTACAATGAGTGAAGTTTTATTTATATTTTATATTCACCTGAGAAGGCCAACCATATAAAGAATGTATGGATAATTCATCAATATAAAAAGTTTAAAAAAAGCAAAATTTTTAATGCATACATTTTTTTTTTAAATTTCGATAAAATTTGCAAAGGAATTAAATGTAATTTTTCTTAAGAGATATTCTTTATCATAAGATAAAACACACATTACTGACTTTATGGTAAAATAAATGAAACTAAAATCAATATCCAAATTATTTGTGGAATGAAACGAAACTGATTAGTGCATTTTTTAAAATAAGCTACAATTAGGTTCTTATTAATAATAACTGGAGAAAAAACTGAAAGAGCTGAAGCTAATTTTCTATCAAGGTTTTTTTTTTTGGTAGGAAATTTGAGCACATTTCATTTTATCAGTAAAATTTCCTCAATATGCTAGAAGGATTACCATCCATCAGATGAGACATTAAACCAGGTATGGCCAACTGTTTTTGCCCCCGGGCCGGATTGGAAAAAAAAATATTTTCACGGGCCGGACAAAATATTAAAATTGAAAAATGTTAAGCAAAACACTTATTTCTTTAAGTAAACAAAATTTTATTATGAAATTTGTTTATGAATAATTGTAAGTAAATCAATACAACAAATTAACATAATAACTAATGCGACGTGTTGAGGCGGTTTGCATCGCTTATTATTTTTTTAATATCTGGTTCTATACTTGTAGTAGCTATTCTTAACACAGCCTCCAAATGTAAATGATTCAATCATCAAACAGATCATATCGAGTACAGATGAGTATAAAAGTTTTAATTCTTTATAACGGAATCTTTTTTAAAAAATATAGAAGTATCGAGAATTCATTCGATTAATTACTAGAAGTTAAATGCTAATATTGAAAAATTGTTCGCGGGCCACATAAATTCATTACGCGGGCCGTATGTTGGCCATGCCTGTTAAACTATGGCACTGTGTGGGAAAAGAGCCACAACCTGTGCACGCTAAGCAAAATTCTGGATAACCTTGATGGGAAGTTTCAATATGTCTCCTGTAACAGATGGCCTTGTGGCCTAATCCAGCCCATCTTCTCTGAGCCCTCGGGGTCTTTTTGACATAGCCATTTATACCATTGAGTGTAAAAAAGTGGCAATCAGAATTCAAAATATTCTGTGAATTTGTATAGGAATGCACTCTGAAATTCCGGAGTGAAATGAAAATGTCTTTAATTCAATATTATAATTTCCTGCTTAAAACAAATATATCTACTTTAATTATGAACCTGAACAAAATTTCAGGTATCAAGCAAAATTAATTGCTGAGGTATTTTTAGACATATGTGTCGATCAAGGAGAAAGAGAAATCTTCATTCTCAGAAATCAAGCATCATCTTAAATTTAAAGTGAAAAGAATATTGTTACAAATTAAATGAATGAGTACTGAGAGTGAGTTCAAGTAAAAATATGTCAATGAAAATTACAAAACAATGCAATTTATTACAAAAACATGGATGAAATTATTTATACAAACTAAGTCAACCTGCACGAAACTCTATAACAATACAAAGATAAACTTTCAGAAGAATCCATTATCTTATTTCTATTCACACCCAAATCACGAAACAAGGCTAATGTCATTCAATGAACAGTAAAATCATGTTGGTAAATAAATATTCAATCTAACCAGAATATCCTTACCAATTCATAAACAAACTAAATAATTAAACACTAAATGATTTCCTTCTAAGGTTTTAGTCATCAAGTACTCCAAAACTGTGGCTAAGTGTACTGGTTTCTCAGAACCAATTCTTTTCAGACGTTGATCACCAAGCACAAGACGACGAATTCTTCTTTTCCTTTAACAGCTTAACAACACGATCCACACTAATAAACTAATTAACCTCCCGCGTACTCACCACATAAAATACTTTTTCTTTTTTTAACCACTTTAACGTGTATAAACTGACATTAATTATGTCTGCTTTCACATATCAATAACTCCAACGTAACAGTTCTTTCTTTCTTATTTTTAAGATAGGTTCTGTGTTCCATTTCGTTGGTTACATAATTCTCATGCCGAAGCACACGCGAGCGTTCATGACACGTTTGTCATAAATTCACTGTACCATGTTCATCTGTCGTAACAATATTAATATCATGAAATTCTGTTCATGTTTAATCAGTGGATTCATCACTACATTAAATCTGAAAAAAATTAGAAATCTGCTGAAATTCGGAAAGGTTTCAAAACGGAATTAAAACTCAGATTTTAATACTGCATTGATAAAACAGAAAAAGGTTTCCACGCTATATAATTTATTTTATTTTGATTAATTTGATAAATTTAGTAGTAAAATCTAATTTCCAGTATCTGCTTTGAACGGCGATTCGTACAATTGAGTGCTGAACAGGCAGCAATAAATAATATTATCAATCGTCAAGTTTTTACAGAGCAGAAATCGTTCTCTTACTACAATTAGAGCCATTGTTTTGACAAGAACAACATGGCTGCCGCGCGTTCGTTCTAGCACCAGCTTTAACTGTTTTGGGCGTCTCCTCTTTCTTCTTACCTTCATGATTGGACTTCTCAGTGGACACACTGCCCATATGCCCTCAGTCACTTCGGTGTAACCTCTGCGGACGTTTCATTTTTGATATAGTTTTGTCTACACTCCGAATCAGCCTCACTTTTATGGCTGCGAACAGTTGTAGTAGTTTGGATTAATATCACAATCTGCTAAATGACCTCAATGACTGTCTCTACACCAACTTCACTGATGGGCCACCATGACCAATCCTCTCCACCCCCACCCCCTTCCCAAAAGAAAACAAGTTAGAAGGAGCAAGTACAGAATCTGCTACCTTAAACATAACTCTCATGTTCAAGAAATTCGTTTGACAATGCATTGTTTGCTTCAGTGCTTTTCCACTCTGATAAGAGTGGATTTCAAACAAAAGATTTTGTAACATCAAATTAAATCTATAATTTGCAAGTTTCTCTGAAGAAGAAGCTTTACCTTTGGTTGGTAAGGAAAGCGTAACAAGGTTCGCAGTAATATCGTCGAAAAACGCTCTTTGTCGCCAAATATCTGTTGATATCGCATTTTATCGCGATTGAAATAAACCTTACATTTGTTTCAATATGCTTTGGATGGCGATAAACTGATGATTCTATTTTGTACAATTTGGTTTTTATCCCAAAAACCAAAATATTTATCCTTGAAATCACTAATCTTCCGATTTAATAGTTGCTTGAAGGCCTATAACTGCAAAAGCCAAATCTCAATCAGAGTGAGAGGAAAAGATTTAGTTTAAATTAATAATTGTAAGAAATTTTTTTGATTTTCAGAGAGTCAACTAAGCGGAAACAATTCTCAATGTCTTCACCCTTTTCAGCTTCGCTGATGACCACTGAACCAATGTTCGATCAATATATATATATCTCTTAAATACTGAAACATATTTGTTTTGAATATGGCAACAGAAACACCATTTCCGTATCCGTTTCTGTTAAAGGATGCAATCTTCTACAGCCGAGTAAGTATGGCATCGCTTTAACGCGAAATTGAAACTTCCCAAATTTTAATTGTGTGTGTGCTGTAACACGAATACCCGTGAACTTATTTCAGTTTGTTTTATCACCAACGTTAATTTCATTATAGTACGATTCATAACTGTGTGCTGCCATTATTTTATAAGTCTTGTAAAAGTAGCCAGATTTGTGTCAAAAGCTGGAGAAAATAATTTATTATCAATTTTATACCAAAATCACATGTAAAATTCAAAATAATTGTTGTTGACTTATTTCATAATTAATTGTTTTTAGACTTTATTTAATGTACCTTATTGCTGGGAAGTATTAATATAAATTCTTCACAGTTGAAATTAAACTTGAATATTAGACTAGCTTTTAAAATTTCTAGTTTAAATAGCATTCGCTTTTTCGTTGGTCTACACATCATTCACAGTAAAAATACCCTTCAACTTACATTTCTTTCATGGAAGAAAAAGGAGCAATAATTTCAGATAAATATTAAACTTTGGTAACATAGGTAAGTTTAATATTTTCAAGGGAATTGATATTTTTTAATGTTTCTTTATCAGTTACCTATTGAAATGCTTAATTCTATTGCAACGTTTTCTTCAGAGCAAAGTAAATATGCATAATGACATAAAATGTTTATTCAAATATAGAGATATACACTTTTTCACTGATACTTGCACAAAAGTTGTTAAATGTCCATGTAAAAATGACATTCATAGGATAAACGGATTTTACATCAGGAAAGTCAAAATGTCCTTAGGATCATAAGAAGACAATTTTGTTTCCTGATGACAAAGGTTACAGAAGAAGCACACTGCCTGAACATACAAAAGGAACAATACAAAAACTATTTAGAACACAACTTACTGTGCATATATTCCTAATGGTTGATCAATATTATTATACAATTTAAAAGGTTCTTTCTAGGGTTAGTTATGGTAGTGTAACTTGGACACTTTGTAAACAAGATAACAGGAAACTAGATGTTTACACAGTATCTTGGGTATTAGGTGGTTCAACTTTGTAAGTAATGATGAGGTTATACAAAGGAGTCAGCAACCTCCTTAAAGCAACATATTGTGCAGAGAGAGACTGTTGGTTTAGCCATGCCCATATGGATAATTATAGATTAGTGAATAGGGTTATGAATAGTGTGGCAAAAGGCCTCAGAAAGAGGGAGAGACCTAGGATGTGGTGGGCAGACAATGTCAAACAGGACCTTGTTAGAATTGGTGTTCAATGGCCAGATGTAGCTCAGGATAGATATGCTTGGAGAACTAAATTGCACAGTCTGATTAGACCTTCATAGCCCTTGGCTGCTTGAGGAGGAGGAGGATCTTTCTCAAAAATTAATTAAAATATCTTGAAATTCTCTGTCGTTGAGCAATAAAATTTTTAAGTTTGAACGATAAACTTAAAAATTTTGTTTCTCAACAACAGAGAATTTTAAGTTATTTTGATATTATTGTTATCTTATATATTTTTATTATCTTATAAACATCATTTTCCATGACATTTAACAACTTCTGTGGTTAATGTAATCAGTGAAAAAGTGTAATACATCAATCAGCCAAAACTTTGAAACCACCTACCTAATATGATGTAGATCCTCCTCTCACCACCAAAAGAGCTCTCACCTGATGAGGCATAGATTCAATGAGATGTTGGTAGGTGTCACTTGATATTTGGTACCATGACTGCAACAGAAGATTCCCACAGTCCCCATAAATTATGTGGTTTTGGTGATGCTGCTTGTACCTGTTTCTCCAACTCAAACCACAAATGCTTGATAGGATTCATGTCTGGCAAATTTGGAGGCCATAGCAATAAATGGAATTCCTCATGTTCTAGGAACCATTTTTGAACCTTCACAGTGTGACATGGGGTATTGTTTTGTTAAAAGACACCATCTCTGCCAAGGAATACATTTGCCATATAGGGGTGTACTTGGTCAGCCACGATGTTCAGGTAGGTGACAATGTACTATTTGTTGCCAGATGTTCAGCAACCATGGCAATCCCCGGTTCTGTCTCATGACACTACCAAGTTAATGGAAAGCTGTGACTATCTAGAGTGGGGGCAAGAATACACCATATAGATGCATCTCATCCCCGATCTCACATGGCAGCAGTCCTATAGAAGGAAAGCTAACCACCGGTAGAAACCTAAAATTTAATCTGTTCCCTTGTTAGCCATGAACAAGGCTAAGTTCTCTCAGCACCCGGGGTGGAGACTCTTAGTGAGACTCAGACTTTGAAAGGGCTCGTGCCTACTAGGGGACCAAATCCGTTCAGCCGTACCCTTGAACTTGCTCCATGGAGCACCTAATGTTGAGGTCTTGATATCGTTCAACCAGGCCACCAAACCGGTCAGCAATGTCTTTGACCTCCGTTGGTCTTGGCTTTGTCCAACCAGGGACCCAATCTGGTCAGCAAAGTCTTTGACCGGTTGCTGGGCCCAAAGCCCCCCCCCCCCCCCACCTCGTCAAGGTGGTCCCCTATAGGTAGGTGACAGCTGTCAGAGTTTGCTCTATAGTGATAATTGGTCCAAGTGTTCCCCAAGAAAATATTGCCCAGACCATCGCACTTCCTCCAGCCCCCTGGATCAATCCCACATACAGAAGAAGGCTTCCATGGGTAAATGACACACATGAGGTCGTCCATCCACATGGTGTAATAGAAAATGAGATTTGTCTGACCATGCAACCCTCTTCCAGTCTCTATGGTCCAATGTTGATGATTACATGCCCACTGCAAGCATTGATGATGGTGAACCGCTGTGAACATAGCCACATGAATGGGTCTGTAGCTGCTGTGACCCATATCCAAGAGCTTACGATGAATTGTATGATCGGACACATTGGGCCCTTTACCACAATTGAAATTATGGCTAATGTCAGCCACAGTAGTCCTGTTGCTGCGGACAAGACAAGATAGCCTACGCTGACCTCTGGCATCAAAGAGGCACGGCTGGCCCTCGCCTTGTCAACGGCTCGAAGTGTCACCTATTTAGGACCATCTTTCATAGGTACTAACTACTGCATAGTGTGAGCAGCCTACCAGCATCAGTGTTTTGGAGATACTCTTACCAAGATGAATTGCCATAACAATCTGGCCTTTGTCAAAATCGGATAAATCCTTTGCTTTTCCCATGTTGAGACAAAATGAAATACCGACTGCAAGAGTTCCAACCCAGGTATTATATATATATCATTTGCGACCTAGTCATGTGACACTGATTGGCTGCATTCCATTCTTTGCATAATGCAGAGGTGTTTTAATGTATTGGCTGATCAGTTTGTATATATATATATTTGAATATTGGACACTGAGTTAAACTCTGTATTCAAAAGTTTGGCAGTAGTGCAGTTCACGGTCCTCAGCTGCCATTTTTGTTTTCCGGCGACCGAATTATAAAAAAGCCCCAAAACTAAATAATGTCCTCAACACACGCCACTTGAGCAATGCCATCTATTGGCTGAGGACGGTAAACACTACACTGGCCAAAAGTTTATTGAATTTGTAGAGAATGTTTCGATAAAAATTATACATAATTAATATTTCATTTCTATTTTAACATACAGCAAGTAGAAAAAGTATTCAACAAATTATTTTGTCCATTAAAATTTTCGAAGTTTTTTTTGTACAAAACTTTATATTTGGCTTGTGCTCTTCAAATCATCTTAACATGATCTGGATTTTAATTAACATTTTAAAACATTTGTTGAATCTCTTAGAAGAATGTTTTATAGTTTCATGAAGCAAGACTGTGTGAAATGTAAAAGTCAGCAGTTTCATGATTAAAATACTTTAATATGAGTTGTTTATCTATAGACAAAAATGAATAATTTCATTGTCTCAAATAATGTTATTATGTATTCAGTAGATGACATAAAACTGACCATCTTGCTCTTGAATATCTAAGTTTCTATTTACAATCAATAGAAGCTTCCTAGAAAAATAGGCAGGGGTGGCTCAGTTAGTAGCACACAAAACTTGTGCCATTCCCAGGTTCGAGTCCCACTTGGGCCAACATTGAGATTTATCTTCGCAAAACCCTTGCCCTTGGTCAGTAAGAGACACCGATGGGCTTGGAAAGACTGACATCCATCGAATGGGGTGTAAACCAATGGCCATGTGCAGGAGAGCCATACCCTGTGCATGTTAAAGAACACTGAATGGTCTTGACAGGAGGCTATCATCTACTAACAGCTGTCCAGTGGGTCCCCCTCCCCCCAACCTTCTCTGAGCCATTGGGGTCCTTGTGACTTGGCCATTTACCCCATTGTGTGTAAAAAAAGTGCTGCTCAGAGATAAACATCCCACCTCAGAGAAACATTTCCAAGTTCTCTTAGTGTAGCAATGATAAATTTTATATAATTTATCATTATAATAAACACTAAAAATATTGCAATTATTGAAATTTTATTTGCTTCAGCCCCTTTAACAGCTGGCATAAAATGTGCCAACTGTTCTAAATTGGTATCACCAAATTAAATCCATAATGTACAGATTTCTCTGAAAAAGAAACTATACCATTTGTCTGTTGTTTAGAAGTTTATGACTCATCAACAACTACAACTACTATGTGTCAAACAAGAAAAATTACAGTCAAAGGTGTAAACCAGCTATTTAACTGAGATATTTGTCCCTTGGATTGTTCCCACTTTCAAATGTTTAATCATTAAATTATGTTTGCCTGTTTTGTTTGATTATTATTTCACTGAATGAATCATTTGAGTGTAATTCATAACTATAAAATATTGAATTATAAAATATGCATATATTGCAAAGCAAATACAAATATTGTTATGCTGGATCCAAATATTTTAAAAACTTTTTAGCACTTCCATTACAACATATATATGTATACACTGAATTGGCTTTGCATTAGCAACATCCCCTTATATAAAAATGTACCTATCTCAGACAATGGGGATGCTCATATGTAGGATTATAGTATGTATGTTGGGAATGCTCATATGTAGGATTATAGAACTTACATGTGGCAACCAGATTTCACATTACTTCAAGAAAGAATGGGTAAGTGTCACGATCTTTCTGACTTCATATGTGGTATAATTGTAGGGACACATGTAGAGGTGCCAGTATCTTGATAACAGCCACAATGATGAACTGCTTTCTTTAAGCAGAAGTTCTGTGGTGTCACAAGTCTACTGTGGCTATCTCAACAGTGATCAAATAACCAACCCCAGGTCACATGGGACAGTGATGTGTGGTCAATGGCTGTGGGAGTGACGTGTCTTATGTCATAACACTACAGCAAAGTGGCCCAGCTAATCATCCAGTACAGCATTGGAATGGTAAAACCAATATCCACATGGGCAATGCTATAGACATTAGCTCATATTGGCTATGAGAGTTGGTGGCCATCACATGTACTGGTGCTCATTGTGAGACAAGGAACTGTGCCTTTCATGGGCACACCAGCACCAATACTGGACCGCAACATGTGGAAATCTGTCGCCTGGTTGGATGAATCCTGTTTCCAATTCCATCTTGCTCATAGGCATGTTTGCATGTAGAGAAAACAACATGAGGCCATAGCATCAGGATGCACTGTCAGTGTTTGGTAGGCTGGAGGCAGTGGTATTATGCTTTGGGGACTGTTTTTGTTGTGTGTCCTGAGTCAACTGAGCAAAGTGAATTAACTGCTCCACAGGACTGCCTGCCTTTCTATCTTTGCAGACCAAATACACCCTTCATTATGACAGTGCATCCAGACAACTCTGGCATCTATCAACAAGATAAAATGCCATGTCACACAGCCTGGCAAACTGGTTTCAGGAACATGGCAATGAATTTTCTATCCTCCCATAGCTGCCAAACTCACCATATCTTAGCCCAATTGAACATGGTGATTTGATGCTTCAGAGCTTTCACCTGATAATGTGTACATTACAGTGCTCATTGTGGAATGCATACATAGCACTATCACAGGACTCCCTGTAACATCTCATGGGCTTGGAAAGGCCACATTGCATCAGATGGGACGTTAAGCCATAGCCCTGTGTATGTTAAAGAACTTGATAGGTGGCTATCATCTGTCTCTTAGCAGTTGTCTAGTGGGTTCCTTCTAGCCCATTGCATACAAAAAAGTGCTGCTCATAGGTAAAACAACCCAACCCTGCAACACCTTGTAAGTCCATGTCCCAACATTTACGGGCTGTATTATGGGCAAAAGGTGGCTCCACAAGGTAATAGGTAGGTGTTGCTAATGCAAAGCCAACTCAGTGTATATAGGTAATTTATTTTTATAAATATAATCCACCTTACAACTTGTCTTTCCTGGTAGTATGGGTTGCCATTAAACTGTTATTTATAAATTGTCCACAGGATAAAAGCTATACAAAATATATTAGGGAAAGCCTTAAAACTGTAAAAATATTCTGACTTCCAAGTGCAGTAGTTGCAGAAATATTTAGTATAATTTTGTAAATTTTAACCCAAATTATTATTTGTTAATTTTTAAATCAAATTTTGTTACATCCATCAATTTTTACATAAGGTATGTACTAGCCTGCAGATTTTTGAGGTATGTTTTGGTGGCCCACAAGTTGGAAAATTTTTAATTATTTGTTTTAGCATATAATGATTTAAAATAAAGAAACAAGAGAAATATAAAAAGCAGAACAAATAACATTGATATATCAGAACACCTACAAGTTAATCCAAAATTTTAACTGCTGCCAAATAGCAGCATTCTGTAAGTGATGTATTTGTTTCAAAATATTTACATTTGTAACTTTGCTACAAAATAAAAATTGCTTTCAGCTGCATGAAAAACCAATTAATTTCTAACCATGTGGGCTATTTGTAAACATCCTGAGATTGTAAAAACAGTTATTTCCTCAAAGCATCAGTACGTTTTAGCAACATGTCTCACTCTTATACCAATGGAATAGCTTGTCATTTCATTGCTTTGCATAAGTGCATGTTAAAAGTGTGCTCAGATAATAGTTGAAATTACATTACCATCACATATAGATGCAAAAAGCATTTTATTGTTGTTATTCTTTGTAGATCTAAAAAGTATATATATCAGGTGGTTTTTTACTCGAAATTCATCATATAATCTTTACCTAGTAAGAGCGAAAGGCCATTGCTTGCATAACGTCTGATAAAAAAATTATAATTTTAACCTTGCAGTTTTTACAGTAGCATTGAAATGAATAATTATTGCTTTACTGAAAAAATTTCCAAAGTTTTTGAGCATTTAAAACTTTATTATTATTTGGAAGTAATGTCCATACAATTGAATAGTTTTTAACTTCCAGATAGATTGAAGAGTGTTTTAACTTTCAAAATTAAAATCATTGCCTCTGAATGTGAAGTTAGCAACGAATAAAGCTATTTTTATATCAATTTGTTTAAAACATTTCCACAATTTTGTGTTGAACTATTTAATATTATATTAAATTATATTAAGTGATGTTGTATAACATATATCTAATATTTTCTTCCTGTAGCAAATAATGGCTGAAGATCCTGGACAAGCAGAAAGGGATGCTATTGAATTTGCTGTTCGTGCAACTAGTTTTGACCAACAGAATGTATTTGATGGAGCAATATATTATTACAGAGTAAGATGTATTTAAAAATTATATGATTTTAGATCTACTGATATGTTTCCCTTTAAGTGTTGATTATCTAAAATTCAAATAGAAGTAAGAAGTTATTTACTATATTCAGAAAACTCAAATATTTCATCCATTTACTGGCTTTGTAACGTCATTTGTAACAGTGACAATGGTAGGTTGTTGTAAATGACTGTCTTTAATTATTTTAGTCTTTAGTAAGTATTTATTATAGTGATTCTTGAGAAATCTGTGAAACTTTATGAGTTTTCCTTGTAACATTATGCACTAGCAGGTTTACCAGGCATAGCTCAGACCTTGAAACTAAACTATATAGTAGATGGCACTCCCCACACCACAAACTTTCATTAGGCATTAAACTCATTATAATCAATCCCTCTCCCTCTGGGGGCAGGGGTAGCTCAGTCAGTAGCACACCAGGCTCGTAATCTGCAGTTCCCAGGTTCAAGTCCCAGCTTGATCAGCGTTGAGATTTATCTCCTCAAAACTCTGCCCCCCCCCCCCCCACGGTCAGTAGGTGACACCAATGGGCTTGGAAAGCCGATGTCCGTCAGATGGGACGTTAAGCTGTGGCCCCCCTGTGCGGGAGAGCCATATCTTGTGCACGTTAAAGAACGTGCTGATGGCCTTGACGGGAGGCTACCATCTGTCTCCCAACAACTGTTCTAGTGGGACCCCTCCGCCAACCTTTTCTGAGCCTTCGGGGTCTTTGTGATCTGGCCATTTAGCTCATGGTATGCAAAAAAGTGCCACTCAGAGGTAAAACAACCCCCCCCCCCCCTCTGGTTAAACTTTTCTCCACCTCTATTAGGGGTGGAAAGAAATTGACATATTTCAAGGTACATCGTGATCTTCCCCATGTCAGAAGTTTATAAACTGAAAAATAGTATTGCCTCACTCAGATAATCCAACTTCTGAAATTATTTTGTACCCACCGGAGTTGCTCAGGTACAATAAGCCAGGCACTTGTAACTTTTCAGCAAAGTAAAATTAAATATGATCTAAGTTGAATAAAAAAATGTGTATGTATCATGAATGTAATGCACAATGAAAAAGAAAAGCATTTTTATGTAACATATTATTTAAAACATATATTTACATATTTTTTGATTAAGTTAATTTTTTTAACATCCAATATGTACTCTTAGTTTTTGAAGCCTACATTTCAATAACAAGTCTTCTGCCCCATTCATACTTAATTAGAATGACTTCAATTTCCACATAATTTCTCATGCTCTTTACTCACTTGTGAAACAATGGCTTTAGCTTGCAAAAGCAGAAAGAAATCAATTAAAGCATTCTTTTGAATTTATTGGTGACAACAATTCTTTTGAATAATCTTTAACTGTTAATGTTAAGTCTATTGGAATTTTAAGAAATTGAACCAGTACACACTAGTTTTGGTTGAGCCCATCAGGTTTGCTCATAGCTTATACTCTTTCCTTGAGTGAAGGGAAAGTTCATCCTAAGTTTGGTGCTCAATCTTTTGTGGGCTGATTGCATAAGCTGACAGACACGTGAACTTTCTTCTTTACATATTAGATTTTTGTGTAGTTCTGATGCTTTTTGATTCATTTGCTAAAGTTTCTAATTAGCTTATGCTATAGCAGAAATATAAATTTTGTTTCCTGGACTCTTCAGTTGGTGCTTCGTCTACAGGTCATGTGTTTCACATACTTGTTTAGACTTCTTAATGCATGCACCTTCCTCAGAAGCTGTTTATTTGGCTTTGTGCATCTTGCTCACTATGATTTCTCACTGGTAAGTGCTGCAGGTTTTAGACTCAAAATATAGCTAATAACTGTGTGCTTACTGAAGGCCTAATAATAGCAATAATCTGTAGTTTAGGTCTTAACAATATAATGCGACAAGTGCAATGAAATTTCTCAACAAAGTTATCTATTGCATGCAAACATCATTTTATTTAAAAGGAGATAAAATGTTTACACTGCTTTGTAGGAATCTGCAAAAGATAAATATTTGGAAATGGAAGAATCTTTGTATGGCTATAGAAGTATAAATTATATGATTTAGAAGGCACATAACACATAATCAAGGAGTGGCCATTACCCCCCCCCCCCCCTCTGTCTCCACACACACACCTACCTCCCAGTTTTAACAAGGTGAAAATTTTAGGAAACTGAAGTATAAGAATTACTATCTGTGCATATTGCTTTAGTCTGTTTATTGTTTCAGGAGGTAATTTTAAACTTTATGAGGCATAAATTGAAAATATTTTGCTTTATGTATTAGCCTCTCCCCCCCCCCCCTCACTCTCGCAGTTAAAAAAAAAATCTGATTCTTCAATTCAGCATTCTAGTTAGAAAACTGTAGCTCTTGTTTTAAAATTGTGTGTATACATCAAGTCCTCTCTATGGTCATTTATGTTATTTTTTTTACCTCTTCATGTCAAGTGTCAGCTTGGGGAAAGTTTTGTTTTCACAAATGTAGTTATTCATTGACCTGTAAATGGTAGCTAGGCGTAAACTGGAAGGAAAGCTGTGCACCAATCCCTAGTGATGATGCACAGGTCTAGCACCTAATGTCCGACCCCGCCTTCTCGTGGTGCAGGCCGTTAGTACCTTTCAAAAGAGATATTCTCTTTTGGAAGGGAACGGAAGGGGAGGGCTGCCAGTTCAGTATGGCCTACTGATCTGGTCATCTATGGCCACTTTTTTCTTTTTTTTCAACCCTGCTGAGGAGTGGTCAACTTCACAGGGTCCTGGTGCTGACCATTTATACCTACTAGACTGGACTTGTTTATGGATTTGAGCTTGATTATTGATCCTGGACTTGCTGCACTGGTGGGCCTGTGTTGAGGGAGAGTCTGCCGCTGTGTTTTCTGTTTGCTTCTGGGTTGCCAGCTCTAAGTGAACAGAGGCATGGGATACCTTATATCAGCTGGTGGATAATCCTAATCAGAGGCCATCACAGGTACCTGAACCTTACTTAGCTAGTTGGGCATCGTCAAGCCTAAACTGGAGTAATGTGTCTCAGGCAGCCCATGTGGCTCTTGAAAAAGTCCACTTGAAAAGGTGGTGCCTGAAGTTCCTACCAGCATCGGTGACTTCAGCCTTTAGCAGAGGAGGAACAGGTCTTTGCCCCATGCCTGCGATCAGGGGGCTGTTTGATATTGTTGGCCCTACCAATCTCAATAAACCTAATTTCTTTAAAAATCCTACTAATTATTTTCTCTCTGCAGGAACGTGGAACGTGAGGAACGTGGAACATAGAGATTATTCTCTTGATGTCCTCATGCAGGAATTCCAGCACTATAACCTAGATATTCTAGGCTTGCAAGAGACCAGATGGACAGGTAAAGGTGAGATACTTAAAAATAACTTTAAATTTCTCTTTACAGGGAGGGAGGATGGAAAGCATCACCAAGGTGTGGGTCTGCTGCTCAGCAGACATGCTAGTGATGCTCTTCTAGGATATGAGTGCATTAATGAAAGGTTTCTTACAGCAAAATTTCAGACAAGCATTAAAGACTTGAATGTTATCTGCTGTTATGCCCCTACTGAGGATGCTGATGAGGATGAGAAGGATAGGTTTTACGGACAACTTCAGGATATTTTGAATTCTGTCAAGAAAGGAGATATTACCCTTGTTCTAGGTGACTTCAGTGCCAAAGTTGGTATTGACTCTGATCTTTGGGGAAGGGTGATAAGCCCTTTTGGTATTGGTAGCTGCAATGGGCAACATCTCCTACAGGTAAGTAAACTCAATGGTTTCAGAATAACTAACACATATTACAAACACCGCGACATACATAAATACACATGGGTTTCACCTGATGGGCTGCATAGGAATATGATTGATTATATATTAATTAACAGCAAATGGGCTAGTTCTGTTAGAAATACCAGAGCATATAGGGGAGCTGAAATTGAATCCGACCATTACCTTGTTAAAAGTGTCTTGCAACTTAAACTTAAAAAGTGTTGTGCTAGGGTTAAAAAATTTACCTTTAATACTGAAGCTCTGAAAGACCCAGTTATACTAAAGCTTACCATGATAGGTTACTTAGTCATTATGACAGTCATGGTTTGCTTAATACTGAAGTTGAGGAAGAATGGGGTCATTTTAAACAGGCTTTTTTGGAAACTAACAGTACTCTTTTAGGAAAAAAGGAGCAGAGGAGGCAGAATTATCTAAGTGATAAGGCACTTGAGCTTATTTCAGAAAGATGGAGCTGCAGGAATGTCCTTAATCAGTACCCTACTAGTCCTAACAGAAAGCTTTACAGAGAGCTTAATAAACGGGTAAAGGATCAGTTGGCTACTGATAAGAATCTTTGGCTTGATGGTTTGGCTGACAAAGCTGAGGAAGCAGTTAGGCAGCACAACAGCAGACAGCTGTACCAGATAGTTAATGTTTTATGTGGTAGAAAACAAACAGGTATACAGGGATTGAAGGATAAACAAGGTAAGGTTATAGAAGGTGAGGATTCTGTCATGGCTAGGTGGGCTGAGCATTTCAGTGATGTTCTAAACAATGTGGTTAGTTCTACTCCCATTGTTTGTAATGATGATAGATGCATTGGCAGCTTTAATGTTGGCCCTATAACACAATCTGAAGTTATTTTGGCTATCTCTAAACTTAAACTTCATAAATCCCCAGGGGTAGATGAAATTACTACGGAAATGCTCAGAGCTGGGAATGTTTCAGTTACCACTTGGATGACTGAAATTCTGAATATCTTTTATGATAAAGGCATGGTTCCTAAAGATTTTACCAGAGCTATTATTATCCCTATTTTCAAAAAAGGTGATCGCAGTTCTTGTGATAACTATAGGGGTATCAGCCTACTCTCTGTTCCAGGTAAAGTTCTTTCCATGATTGTGCTTAATAGAATTAAGAATCTGGTTGACAGGCAATTGCGTGATGAGCAATGTGGATTTAGAAGTGGTAGGGGATGTGTAGATCAGATATTTTCACTTAGGCAGATTCTTGAGAAATGTTTAGAGTTTCAGAAACCTTTGGTTGCTAGCTTTGTTGATTTCAAAAAGGCTTTCGACTCTGTTGATCGTCATAATTTGTGGTTGATTGTGAAATCATATGGTATACCAGACAAGTTAGTTAACATAATGAAAGCTCTCTATAATAACACCGAGTCATGTGTGAGAGTTGGTAAGTCTTGTAGCAATTGGTTTAGCATTACGTCTGGTGTTCGACAAGGGTGCATTTTGTCTCCTTTTCTCTTTTGTTTGGTTACTGATTATGTTATGCGAAATTCAATTCAAGGGAAAGATTTCGGCCTTAAATGGGCTGGAGATACGAAAATTTCTGATTTAGATTATGCTGATGATTTAGCCCTTTTGGCAAATGATGTTGATGAGATGAACTCTTTCATTCGAGCTGTTGATGAGACTGGTAGTAGAGTAGGTTTGGTTATAAACAGAGAGAAAACTAAAGTGATGAAAATTGGTCAGGCAGGTTGTGATTCAGTTCATCTGAATGGTTGCAGTCTTGAGCAGGTGTCACAGTTTAATTACCTTGGGAGCTATGTAACTGATACTGGTGATGTGCGGCATGAGATTAACAGACGAATAGGTATTGCTGCCGGGACTTTTAAGAATCTATGGAGATTGTGGAGAAATAGGCGTATACACCTAAAGACTAAAATTAGACTGTATAATAGTTTGGTTCTTTCTAGGGTTAGTTATGGTAGTGAAACTTGGACGCTGTGTAAACAAGATAACAGGAAACTAGATGCTTTTGATTCTAGATGCTTACACAGTATCTTGGGTATTAGGTGGTTTAACTTTGTAACTAATGATGAGGTTAGGCAAAGGAGTCTGCAACCTCCTTTAAGCAGCATATTGTGCAGAGAGAGACTCCGCTGGTTTGGCCATGTTGCCCGTATGGATAAGTATAGATTGGTGAATAGGGTTATGAACAGTGTGCCTAGAGGCCTCTAAAGGAGGGGGAGACCTAGGATGTGGTGGGCAGACAATGTCAAACAGGACCTTGTTAGAATTGGTGTGCAGTGGCCAGATGCAGCAGATGTATCTCAGGACAGATATGCTTGGAGAATTAAACTGCGTGGTCTGGTTGGACCTCCGTAGCCCATGGCTGCTTGAGGATGCTGAGTTATTCATTAAACATGACTATTTTGCTGCACATTGGAGAAAATGACCAGGTCATAAATCTACATGTCTCAAGACATAAATAACTATATATAAATAGATATTTTAGTGTAGCAAAATTGAAAATATTGTAAAAATATAAGTGATGTACATTTTTGCATGTTATAAATGACAGTAACATTAATAAACATCCTTGCATGTTATAATAATAATAAGTGCTTCAAATGTATATTCTTTAGAGAGCCATAAATAGCATTGGTTCAGATCTGAATTTTGCCAAGATCGAGTTTCTCCCACCCAGCACTCAGACTTCAGTTATAAAGATTACAGCAGTGGTTTTCAGAAGGCCCATTGTTAATATTTTCAAATTCTCAGCTCACTCAAATAGAAATATTTTAGTGAGCTTCATTAATATATTTAGATATTTTTTTCACTAATATTCAGCCAACCCGTGGCCGAGTGGTTAACGCGCTTGGCTACTGATCTAAGGGACTTGGTTTCGAGCCCCAGATAAGGCATGGACATTAGTGTCATTTTTCTGTTGAGGTCCTGCCATCCTGTCAGACCTCTGTGGCAAGCAGCTGCTTGAGGAGGTATTTATTATTTTATTTATAATCCTGTTGATAGTAGTAAGTCCATCCTCATCTTGAAGTTTTTTTTTTTCTTAACAGATGAAATTGCAACATTGAGAAATAAATTTTATTATATTTTGATTGAATTTGAAGAGGCATTTGAACATACAGCATTATTTATGGGATTTCAATTACCTGGTATCAAGGGATAAGCTGAAGAGTATTTAATATAGCAGGAAAACATGCAAAATCTAGAAACTGATGAAGTTTCCTCATTGCAGAAAATTTTGATTCACATGTTTAGGACAGAATATATTTTGGGTAACATGTTTACATTTGCAGTTTAGGCTAATATCATTTTTGAACTTAGACATATATTAAAGAAATTTTTGTACTAACTTTATATTAAGAAATCGAAGTTCAAAATATTTCTCTCCTTACATAATGTAAGTAAAGATCAATCAGCAGACACTTTTACGTCGATTTTAGTTTTTGAGGAAAAATTGTCTTGAGCCGGGTGGGATACGAACGCACGGGAAACATAGAAGGAATGTTCATAGCGCTAGTTAGAGGAAATCTTGATCGGCGGCCGGTAGCTCAGTGGTCCAGAGCACCTGACATGTTATCAGGAGGTCGTGGGTTCGTATCCCACCCGGCTCAAGACAATTTTTCCTCAAAAACTAAAATCGACGTAAAAGTGTCTGCTGATTGATGTGAATATCTGTCGAGTGAACTCTGATGAGTTATTTCATTAATGAAGTCATTTCATTAATTAATTGTAAGTAAAGATTTTGAATATTAATCTAAAGTGTTTTAAATATTGATTTTTATGAAATTTCTCTCATTATAGCATCTAAAGAGGTAAATGAATCAGTGAAATAACATGTTAACTAAACTATTAAAATGTTTTACTATTTTTCTAATTCATTTTTTGTATCGTATTTGAACAGGTTGCAGCTCAGGCTCTCCATACAGCATTACTTATGGGATCCCAATTAGCTGGCATCAAGGAGAAAGCTGAAGAGTATTTAAACAGAGCAGGAGAGCTTGCAAAATTAAGTAAGTATTGTTTGTTAGATTGTGGCAAAGCAAACAGCTACCAAAATATAGTTAAATTAGTACAAATATAATGAAAGGCCATTCTAAAAAATACTCAAGAATTTAAAACTGCAATATTTATTTTAATGTATAATGAATAAAATTATTAAGTTATATAATTTTTAGTCATGTAAGCCTTGCAACCCTTCAGCTTCAGATCTGATTTTTCATATTTTGTTTGTTGGTAATCAATGCTAACAAATATTATAACACAATCTAATATCTCTACTTAAAATGATACTGTATATATTCTTAAAACTATTAGTGTTGTTTTGAAATGTGTTTATAACCTCAATGAATTTCTTATAATTTATGTAGTATTCTCAGTATGCCTTTACATTTTTTTCCCTGTCTTTGCACACAATGCAAATTTGTATCATAAAGATTTAATTTCATTTTTTTTGTTCATATACATATTTTTATGCAGATTTTTCACAATTGAAAATCTAATAGACAAGATATTGTATCAGCTTGAACTGCAGCATGTTCATATGCAATATAAACTAGAAGAATAAATCACCTCTAGTGAATGTACAATGCTTGCTTCCAAAGAGGATAAGTTTGTCCTTTTCCAACTTTAACATCTTATAAGGGTTGAAAATTGCACTAATGGATGATTTGGTAAATACAAAGTAATATTTTATTAGTACCTTTCAAACCCAAAAAGAATTTCTTGTTTTCCAAGTATAGTGCTTTTTGATGGCAAATATTAAAACTATTGGGAGATTTAAAAATGCAAACCCTAATATTTAATTAGCACATATTTAACCAAAAGAGGATTTTTCATTAATCTTATTAAATTAAAATTGAATTCTCTACAGATGAATAGACAGATGATAAAGTGTAAACAATAGCTTGTCTTTTAAAAAATGATCCAATGTTAATTAGAAAAATAATAAATTTATTTTGCTGTCAATTATCAGGATATACCTATAGTAGCAGTATTAAGTTCCATTTTCTTGCTGGGTTACAGAGTATTACAAAACTCTATCAACAAATTTCAAATTTCTCACACTGAAGCAAGAATAAACTCTAAACATTTGCTCTAACTTGAATAGACATATATACAGACAAATGCAAAAATTGCATTAAAAAATGCACATTTGCCAAACAAATCACACAGGTGAACTATTCACACCCAAAGAAGAAAGCAATTTTGTATAAATGTTTTAAAAAAAGACGATATAGAGTTTCACTAAATTTTATATTTAAGTTTATTACATTTACATTATTCTTTTAAAGTGTCACCCCTCCACATCTATCACAGGATGCAGCAACCCAACATTAAATGGAAAGTGAAGATCCTGGGCTTTCACAGCTGGGGTCTTGCACATAAGGCTTTTAAGATGACTTTATAGTTTAAGGGATTAAAGGCGGCAGGGGTTGCTCAGTCAGTAGTGCACCAGGCTCATAATCCGCAGTTCCCAGCTTAGAGTCTCCTCCTGGGACAATGTTGTGATTTATCTCTTCAAAACTCCCTGCCATCAATCATCAGGGGACACTGATGGACTTGGAAAGGCTGCTGTTCATTGGATGGGACATTGAACAGTGGCCCTGTGTGCAGGAGAGCTATATCCTGTGCATGTTAAAGAACATGCTTGATGGCAGGCTATATCTGTCTTCCAACAGCTGTCCAGTGGATCCCCTCCTTCAATCTTCTCTGAACCCTCAGGGTCCTTTGATTTGTCCATTTAGCTCATGTGCAAAAAAAGTACCGTTGGAAAAGTACTGTAGATGTTCACTTTGCATTGTAGCATATTGATTTTTGTAAGCCCCACATGTGCATGTTGTGGCTATTAAAAGACATAAACCTCATCTCATCTGTAAACAAACCAATTTTAGTCATAAAATATTCTGTAGGTAAAATCAGTATGCTCTGTGGAGTTCTAATGAAACTACTCGCAAAACCCATTAGGCTCAGCATTTGCATCTTTTGTGTGTGAAATGGATATGCGATGCTGCTCATGAATGACATGCCATAATTCTGTATGACTGGTACTCATAGCCTGTGCAATGATGCAAGTGTTAGTGGAAGATTCATTGTTGACATTCTACAATATTTCCTCCTTCATTCTTTGTATGCACATGGTTCTTGGACATATCATGCATGCTGCACTTCATCATACCAGTTTCCAGAAGCCACTGGTCAGTTGCCCCAAAAGTGGTAAAATGGGAGTTATTGTCACAAAGAAAAACCTTTCTAGAACAGTCACTGAGTTGATCTCATGTTTCCATTCACTAACCATATGCATGCTAGCCATTTCTTCAAAAGTGTGTGTCTATTTCATGATAGTAGATTTAATAGACTTAAATTGTAAACATAGGCAGACCATATGCTTGCACAAACAGCTCTATTGTCATACTATACCAAACCTTCCTGATTTACTGTTGCATAATTGTCAGTCACAAGTTCGCATATAGTGTTCCCCTCAATCAGAAACCATGCAGATGAGACAAGGTTCATGTAGACCTTTTTTCCTTGCATTGGTGTAAGGTATTCTCCTGTGAAGTTTGTTGTAGTATTTTGAAATACCCTGTATCAGCATTTTGAAATTCTGGAAACAAATAGGGATATACCTGCATGACTTTTTGCTGATCTTTATCCCGCTGATTTTGGTTGTATCACTTAGCTGCATTGCCCTGAGTCTATTAAGTGTTTGATAACTTCAAGTGCAAGGATTAGTAACTAGACAACAAAGTTAAGACTTTCAATCTCATATATATTCTATTCTACCATACCTAGCATTTAAATGTTTCAAAATTTATAAAATGTAAAGTAGGCTTTGATTATTTTCGTGCTTTCACTTAAAAGTGAAGTATTTTTCTAATATCCATGCTTGATTCTAACAATGACAAAGATTCATGGAAGGAATGATTTCCTTAAAATTTTTATGAATGAAAAGAAAGTATATTTAAATGCATGTTTAGGATACAAAAGTTTTCACATAAAGGTAAAAGTATTTTCTTAATTTTTCATAAGTTCGTTTTAACACAAATTTTACATTTTTATAATATTCTTCAGATTTCTTCATCATATTTGAATACAATGAATAAAAGAATAATCATAACTGAAAAATATGAAATTAATTTCAGAACTAACTAAAAACTAGCAACTGCTAGTTTTTTTTTTTGTTTTTTTTTTATCATGTAACTGCTGTTTTCTGAAGTTATTAAATTCATTCACATAACACATTTACAATAGAAATCCATTTTCAGCTCACTGATAATACTTAATTTTAGTATTATTTATAAGAAACTATCTAGTAATCATTTCACCTTGAAACTACATAATTAAATGTAGAGACTTGGTTTTCTTTAATTTTTTTCAAAAAAAGTTTAATTTTACATTGACTTAGTTGTAGGATGAACTGCATTATAGACACAAAAGTGAAATTCATACCATCTGTCATGTAAATATATTTTTAGTGCAATATATCAGCAATTATGCATGAATGTATTCAATTTCTTCATTTTTTTTTTCAGAACTTTCACATTCTCATATGGAAATAAATAAAAATGAGCAGCAGTTGCAACTTGATAGAGCAGAATTCCTTCTTAGACAAGGACTAGATGAAGATGAAGCTGGAAATAAAGAAGAAGCTATTGAACTTTATTCTCAAGCTGTGGAACTTTGTCTGAAAGCTGTTAGTATATTATTAAATAATATTAAATACTTAACTATTATGTATTGTTATTAGAAAGGATGTGATTATAAATAAATTTCTCACTCCTCACTAAAAAACAAGTGTTACAAATACCCTTGACACTTTAAAAGGTAAAGAGAAACACAAACAAAAATATCTTATATTTGGTATCATCACAACAATTTCGTAAGGTAAGGAATGTTGATCCAGGAACAATATGAGATATGATATGAGAAGACAATATTTTTTGGACCTTATGCTGATTCTTTTTCTTTAGGCCACTGAAGGAAAGATTTGAGAGATGTGGTGTGTTTCAGTGTTCTCTGTCTCTCTCACTCAGCAGACTAAAGGAGAGGAACCAGCATAAAATCATTGAAAATATTTGCCTTTCATGTTTTACATTTATATAATCTGCTGAATCAGATACCTTTAAGTATTCAAGACTCCTTGTGATATTATTAAATGTCTTTAAGTATTGGACTATAAGTCATATAAAGAGAAAAACTATCAGCATAAAAATTTCATCTGTAAAATAGACAGAACTATTCATTAATATTAAATACATTATAAAATCAGGAATGAGTATTCAAACCCCTTAGCCCACTTTTTTGATATGCTTTTGTTTGAAATAACTATTATTATGTAGGTGGTATGATGGTTGGTGATATATTTGTATAATGATATCTCTTATTCAACAGAGAAAACTGACAGCAGACTCTAATTTGCAAGCAAAGTTGACCCGACTAGCCGAACAAGCTTTAGATAGGTAAGATGTTTAAACTTAGTAAAAAAAGAAAACTAATTTGTAAATTTTTCTTTAGAAATAATATATATTTTTAAAAAAATACATGTAAACTTTTATCTCTTGTTTTACATCAAAGAATATAGTAAATGAGTAAGATCATAATTGCAGTTGTAACTAAACTGTAGTTATAATGCTAATTTAATATTAATTATTTATAATCGCTCATTTAAACTGAATAACCTGTTTCTAAGTAGGCATTGCTGAGATATGAATATATAAAAGTGTTAATAACAGTGTTCATATTATGATGATCATAAGAAGTGAGATTAAAGTTCTCATCAGAACAATGATAACAAAATGAGAGGTTCTTTACACTAGATTGTAATCCAACTACTTGAAATAGCCTAATGCAATGTTCCACAATCCCAAGAAGAGCTGCAAACAACATATTAAATAAATAAATACCCCCTCAAGCAGCTGTTTGCCACAGAGGTCTGACAGGAGCCTGCCAGTTTATATGCCATAGTAGAAAGTCTGAGAGGATGGCAGGACCTCAGCAGAAAAATGACACCTACATCCATGCCTTATCTGGGGCTCGAACCCAGGTCCCATAGATCAGTAGCCAAGCATGCTAACCACTCAGCCACAAGAGGCACAGAAAGTTTAAAAAATTTAAAAAAATGTTTTTTCCCTTTTCAAAATTGATATTCAATTACATTAATGTTCAACTTGCATACAAGTTGGATATACTGGATAAGTCTTTTGCTGTTAGCACTAAAAAGCAGTGTTGCCAGCTTAAAAAAAGAGTTGTGTGTTTAAAAAGCTTGTAGACATTAATCTAGTGCAATGAATTAATAGGTATGTATCATGAAATATCAGTACTAATATATTTTATAGATTTCCATACCTTAAACTGATGAACCCTTTTATTTCATTACGGGATGGAATACCTGTGAACATTCAGGACATGGAAGTTATTGTTTACTACTAGTACAACATCATTATCCTCAAGCAGCCATGGGCTATGGAGATCCAACCAGACTGTGCAATTTAGTTCTCCAAGCAAGTCTGTCCTTAGCTACATCTACTGCATCTGGCCACTGCACACCAATTCTAATAAGGTCCTGTTTGATATTGTCTGCCCACCGCATCCTAGGTCTCCCCCTCTTTCTGAGGCCTTTAGGCACACTGTTCATAACCATACTCACCAATATATAATTATCCATACAGGAAACATGGCAAATTCAACGGAGTCTCTCTCTGCACAATATGCTGCTTAAACGAGGTTGACAACTCCTTTGCCTAACCTCATCATTAGTTTCAAAATTCAACCACCTAATGCCCAAGATACTGCGTAAGCATCTAGAATCAAAAGCATCTAGTTTCCTGTTATCTTGTTTACACAGCGTCCAAGTTTCACTACCATAACTAACCCTAGAAAGAGCCAAACTATTATACAGTCTAATTTTAGTCTTTAGGTGTATACGCCTATTTCTCCACACTCTCCATAGATTCTTAAAAGTCCTGTCAGCAACCCCTATTCGTCTGTTAATCTCATGCCGAACATCAGCAGTATGTTGCATAGCTCCCAAGATACTGAGATACCTGCTCAAGAGTGGAACTATTCAGATTAACTGAATCACTGCCTGCCTGACCAATTTTCATCACTTTAGTTATCTCTCTGTTTATAACCAAACCTACTCTACTACCAGTTTCACCAACAGCTCAAATGAAAGAGTTCATCTCCTCAACATCATTTGTCAAAATTGCTAAATCATCAGCATAGTCTAAATCAGAAATTTTCGTATCTCCAGTCCATTTAAGGCCAAAATCTTTCCCTTGAAGTGAATTTTGCATAACATAATCAATAACCAAGCTAAAGAGAAAGGGAGACAAAAGCACCTTTGTCAAACACCAGAAGTAATGCTAAACCAATTGCTACAAGCCTTACCAACTCTCGCACATGACTCAGTGTTATTATACAGCGCTTTCATTATGTTAACTAATTTGTCTGGTATACCATATGATCTCACAATCAACTACAAATTATGGCGATCAACAGAGTCGAAAGCCTTTTTGAAATCAACAAAGCTAGCAACCAAAGGTTTCTGAAACTCTAAACATTTCTCAAGAATCTGCCTGAATGAAAATATCTGATCCATACATCCCCTACCACTTCTGAATCCACATTGCTCATCACGCAATTGACTGTCAACCAGATTCTTAATTCTATTAAGCACAATCATGGAAAGAACTTTCCCTGAAACAGAGAGTAGGCTGATACTCCTATAGTTATCACAAGAACTGCGATCACCTTTTTTGAAAATAGGGATTACTCTGAAAAGTAGGGATAGCTCTGGTAAAATCCTTAGGAACCATCCCTTTATCATAAAAGATATTCAGAATTTCAGTCATCCAAGTGGTAACTGAAACATTCCCAGCTCTAAGCATTTCCGTAGTAATTTCATCTACCCCTGGGGATTTATGAAGTTTAAATTTAGAAATAGCCAAAATAACTTCAGATTGTGTTATAGGGCCAACATTAAAGCCACCAATGCATCTATCATCATTGCAAACAATGGGAGTAGAACTAACCACATTGTTTAGAACATTACTGAAATGCTCAGCCCACCTAGCCATGACAGAATCCTCACCTTCTATAACCTTACCTTGTTTATCCTTCAATCCCTGTATACCTGTTCTTTTTCTACCACACGAAACATTAACTATCTGGTACAGCTCTCTGCTGTTGTGCTGTCTAACTGCTTTCTCGGCTTTATCAGCCAAGCCATCAAGCCAAAGATTCTTATCAGCAGCTAACTGATCTTTTACACGTTTATTAAGTTCTCTGTAATGCTTTCTATTAGGACTAGTAGGGTATTGATAAAGACATTCCTGCAATTCTTTCTTTCCGAAATAAGCTCAAGTGCCTTATCACTCAAATAATATTGCCTCCTCTGCTTCTTTTTTCCTAAAAGAGTACTGTTAGTGTCCAAAAAAGCCTGTTTAAAATGATCCCATTCTTCCTCAACTTCAGTAGTAAGCATACCATGACTGTCATAACGATTAAGTAACCTATTATGGTAAGCTTTGGCTATAACTGGGTCTTTCAGAGCTTCAGTATTAAAAGTAAATTTTTTAAACCTAGCACAACACTTTTTAAGTTTAAGTTGCAAGACACTTTTAACAAGGTAATGGTCAGATCCAATTTCAGCTCCCCTATATGACCTGGTATTCCTAACAGAACTAGCCCATTTGCTGTTAATTAATATATAATCAATCATATTCTTATGCAGCCCATCAGGTGAAACCCATGTGTACTTATGTATGTCGCAGTGTTTGTAATAAGTGTTAGTTATTCTGAAGCCATTGAGTTTACTTAGCTGTAGGAGACGTTGTCCATTGCAGCTACCAATACCAAAAGGGCCTATCACCCCTCCCCAAAGGTCAGAGTAAGTAAGAACAAGGGTAATATCTCCTTTCTTGACAGAATTCAAAATATCCTGAAGTTGTCCGAAAAACCTATCCTTCTCATCCTCATCGGCATCCTCAGTGGGGGCATAACTGCAGATAACATTCAAGTCTTTAACGCTTCTCTGAAATTTTGCTGTAAGAAACCTTTCATTAATGCTCTCATATCCTAGAAGAGCATCACTAGCATGTCTGCTGAGAAGCAGACCCATTCCTTGGTGATGCTTATTGTCATCCCTCCCTGAAAAGAGAAATTTAAGATTATTTTTAAGAATCTGACCTTTATTTGTCCATCTGGTCTCTTGCAAGCCGAGAATATCTAAATTATAATGGTGGAATTCTTGTGTGAGGACATCAAGAGGAAAAGCTCTGTGCAGAGTCCTCACATTCCAACTACCTATGGAGAGAAAATGGTTAGTGTGATGTTTAAAGAAACTATGTTTATTGAGAGAGGGAATGCCGACAATATCAAACAGCCCCCTAATCGCAGATATGGGGCAAAGACCGTTCCCCCACCACTAAAGGCTGAAGTCATCTACACTGGAAGACTTCCTTCAATGTAGAATTTGACAATGCCAATAGAAGCAAAGAGTTCAGGTGCCTGCGATGACCTCTGCTCAGGATTATCCACCAGCTGACAAATATATCCTGTGAATCTATTCACTTGGGGCTGTCAACCCACAAACAAACAGAAAACACAGTGGAAGATTTTCCCTCCACAAAAGCGCACCAGTGCAGCAAAATCAGGATCCATACTCAAGCTCAGAGCCATAATTCTGTTCAGGTTGGTACATATGGTCAGCAACAGGACCCTGTGTGGTTGACCACTCCTCAGCAGGGTAGAAAAAAAAAAGAAAAGTAGCCATAGATGTCCAGATCAGTAGGCCACACTAATCTGGCAGCCCTCCCCTTCCGTTCACTTCCACAAGAGAGTATCTCTTTTGAAAGGTACTAACGGTCTACACCACGAGAAGGTGGGGTCAGACATTAGGTGCTAGGCCTGGCCGGTTCTATGCATCATCACAGGGGATTGGTGCATAGCTCTCCTTCCAGTGCCTACCTAGATACCATTTATAGACCAAACAACAAACTATGTTAAATAAAATTTTAAAAAAATCCAAATACATTTATTTTGCTTTGAATTGATGCAAGCAAAATGTTAAGTTTTCACTATATGTTTCCTTCTAATTTGTATAAATATATTACTATCAGGTGCCCAAAAGAATTTTCATGCAATTTTCATGTAGTTAATGTTTTTTAAATTGTTCTCTAAAAGAAAATACAGGTGGCATCCATCTACTAATATAGGTCAAAAGTACAGTTAATATTAGTAGTGCATCAGTTGATATTAACACATGTTTACATACTGTTTAAGGTTACGAGTTAACTTTATGATGATGCTACCTGTCTACAGATAATTCGAGGATGTTTACTTTATGAGTTCAAACTGGCTATGGCAGCTGCTCTCAAGATATGCACTGCTTTTGTAGAGGATTCAATTAGTGAACACACAGCAAGAAAATTATTCCAAAAGTTTTAAGTCAGGAGATGAGTCATTTGAAGATGCTCCTCATAGTGGATACCATCTGCCAAAAATGGTGGGGCAGGGGTGGATCAGTCTATAGCACGCCAGACCCGTAATCTGAAGTTCCCAGGTTCGAGTCCAAGCTGGATCAGCGTTGAGATTTATCTCAGTAACACTCCCCACCCTGCCCACGGTCAATAGGAAACACCAATGGGTTTGGAAAGGCCACCGTCCGTCAGATGGGTCATTTAGCCCTGGCCCCGTGTGCCGAAGAGTCATACCCTGTGCATGTTAAAGAACACGCTGGATGGTTTGACGGGAAGCTACCATCTGTCTCCCAACAGCTGTTCCAGTGGGTCCCCTCCCCCAACCTTCTCTGAGCCTTCGGGGTCCTTGTGACCTGGCCATTCAGCCCATGGTGTGCAAAAAAAGTGCCACTCAGAGATAAAACAACCCAACGTTAAAGAACATACTGGATGACCTTGACGGGAGGCTACCATCTGTCTCCCAACAGCTGTTCCAGTGGATTCCCAACCTTCTCTGAGACTTTGGGGTTCTTGTGACCTGATCTTTTAGCCCATTGTGTGCAAAAAAATGCCACTCAGAGGTAAAACAAATCAAAAATGGAAAGTACTTTTACATATCTCTGCCACACAGACATTCAATCAGGCAGTATTGAAGCACCATTTTAATAGATAAAAGTGTTTTAGACCATCTTATTTTGCACTAGCAGTAATCTGTATTCTCTGTCTGGTTTAGAGGGACCCAAAAGATTGAATTTTTTCTGTGTAAATTATGTGAGTAATAATGATAGATTTAAATCTATCTTTATTCATATTTTCATTTGTAGTGAGGAAAGTAACATTTTTAATTAGAACTTGGTATTCAACATCAACAGTCCTTCCAGGTTTCAGCATAAAATATACTGCTAAATTAGGGGATATATTATCGCTTCATATTCATTTTGAAATATCCCCTAATTTTTGTGAGCAGTGTAATATTTTTAAACGTGTTTTTATTGTACAGGTGTGGACTTGAATTTTTGATGCAGTATGGTTGCAATAGGTAATAACAGCATATAAAGTTTGGGAACAGACAGACAAGTATTTGGAAAGTTTTGCAGAGTGAAAAATGTTAAATTTATAAAAATTTCCAGGGGTTTTAGATGTGATTTTAATTTGGCATTGTTTCTTATGGGAAATTACACTTCATTCAACATTATTTCACTTGGCATTACATTTTATAAGAATATATTAGTGATGATAAGCCAAAATAGACAGTATTTTGCATAAATTTAAATTATTTTTTAAATAAATATATTATTAAATATGATTAGTAGCAATGAAGTTTCATTGTTTTACATGACGTGTTTACAAGTAAGTGAACTAAATTAAAAATAACTTTCATTCAGGGAGGATTTCTTTGGTAGCTTTCACAGGCAGATGCACTATATTAAAGTAGTGATTTAAAGTATCTTAAAATTCTTCTTAAAATTATCTGTAGAATAATGTGTTAAACAAAGTTATGTGGAATACATAGTAATTTATTTACTATTCTTAGAGCAGAAACATTAAAGAATGGAAATTCAGAAATTCCATCCTTGCCATCACCTGTAAATACAGAACCTGGTGATCCCTCATCATCACCTTTTTCTCCATCAGCAGCTGTCTCCAAGCTAAATTTAGGTGGCCAGAATGCAAAAGATGAGCAACAGCAGAGCAATGACAAGAGTTTAATGCCAGCAAAACCTCAACTTCACGTTAGTGGTAGTGACTCTTACACTAAAGAAGAAATTAATGTTTTAAGGTACATATTTAAATTATAAATTTAAGAGTGAAAGTATGTAAAAATTAAATAGCCATAAAGTTTATACTGTGTTTGAACACCAAAGAGCCAAAACATTATGACCAGCACGTCTTTATGCAAATCGAAGCAATTGCAGGTAAATGACAGTGCATGTGAAAGTCATGAAATGGTATAAATAACACCTGATACTGAGCTCTGTTAATCAGTGTTATTCTTGTTCTTCAGATGGGAAAGTCAGTGGACTTAAGTGAGTTTGACAAAGGCCAAATTGTAATGACCAGATAACTGCATCAGAGCATTTTTGAGATGGCAAGACTTGTGGTGTGCTCACAGTCAGCTGTGGTTAGTACCTTCAAAAAGTGGTCCAAGGAGGAAAAATCCACGAACCACCAGCTAGGTGTGGGTCGACCATGGTTCATTGATATAGAGGTGAGCAAAGGCTATTCCTTGTGATATGAGCCAACAGAAGGAATACTGTGACACAACTCGCCCATAATTTGAATGCTGGTGGCGGGAGTAATATGTCACAACACACAGTACATCAAACCCTGCTGAGAATGGGGCTGCATAGCTGCAGGCTGGTCCAAGGGCCCATGCTAACCTTGGTTCACCGTCGAAAGCACCTACAATGGGCACCCGAGCATCAAAACTGGACCTTGAATGATTGGAAGAAGATCATCTGATTCGATGAATCTCATTTCCTGTTGCACCATATGGACGACAGGGTACGTGTGCGTCATTTTCCTGGGGAAGTGTTGGCACTAGAATGCACCATGGGGCAAAAACAAGCTGGTGGAGGAAGTGTAATGCTTTGGGCAATGTTCTTATGGGAAACCCTGGGTCTAGTCATTCATGTGCAGGAAACTATGACATCGATCACCTACCTAAACATCATTGCAGACCAGATATATCCTTTCATGGCAATGGCATATCCCTCTAGTAGTGCCTTCTTTCAGCAGGATAATGCACCATTCCATACTGCCCAGATTGTTCGAGAATGGTTCACTGAATGTGAGGAATATTTCCAGGTATTGCCCTGGCCTCCAAATTCTCCAGACATCAATCCAATCGAGCATCTGTTGTTTGTGTTGGAACAGCATATCCAATCTGTGGCGGTTCAACCACATAACTTACGTGAGTTAAAGGATCTGCTGGTAACATGTTAGTACCAGATACCACAAGCCACCTTTAAAAATCTTGTAGCATCCATTCCACACTGGGTAAGAACTGTTTTGGTGGCACATGCAGGACCAACATCTTATTAGACAAATGGTCATAATGTTTTGGTTCTTTGGTGTATATAATTTTTGCTTCTTTTAATTAAAAAAATTGTTTTACACTCTGGTATCAGACATATTAGATGTTATATAACATACACCTGTAAAAAAAGTATTTAACCCTTAATGGGCCACAGCTGAGTGTATCGTTTTCACTTTTCTGATTCTGGGAGCCACTAGTCGGTCTAGCATTTTGTAGTGCAAGATCATAATTTTTTTTTTTTAAATAGAAATCAGCATTTTTTTTAACTGTTTGTAATCAAATCTTGAAAATAACATTTCAGTGTATGATATATAATTTTTTCTTGTTAATTCTGCTTGATAAAATGATGAAAAAGTTAAAAAAATAATTTACCTGAGCCTGTATTGATCATATGCACATATTTAATCACCATAATAGCATCAAGTAGCAATGATTTAGTTTATGCTTTTATTCTACCTTACCATAGTAGATTATTGATTGGTTTTGATTTCTGATATGTTGACCTATTTATAACTGTAGCAAAGTGTTTTCTAAACTTTTAACATAAGTTATTGATTTTATTACTACCGGAAATTGCGTCATCCTGTAACTTTGTAGAATGCTTTTGGTCAATATTTTATAGATTTTCAATTTCAAAGACTTCTCTTTTACTCTGGTGTTTCTGGAATTATTTTTTTACTGCTTTTCAAATGTGTATACTGCAATTATAAAGAATAATTTGAAATGATCAAAAATGAAGTTGATAGTGATCTCTAATGGCCAATATCGGAAGAATCATAGGATTGTGCAATTAGCCTAAAACCAAAATTTTTTAAAAGGGAACTTATTTTAGCGATAATTTTGATGATATTTTAATCCAAATACACTAATGTTATTGCAGAATATTGTGATTTTTCACCGAAATTTTAAAAATAAACTTTTCTGTAATGTAGCTTTATTATTAAAATGATTCATTCTCAATTTCAGTGGTTGAGTGAAACTTTTGAATGCTTTGAAATATTTTTATTCAAAATTTTTCACAGTTCTTTCTTTTTTAGATATATTTCTCAGTTTTTATTTAAATTATCTTGTTTTTGAATTGAAATGAATTTTTTTATGGCACCACCCTCCTTAGGCTTAGAGTTTGCCGATTACCAAAAATCTAAGCATATGTATTATGCATTATTTGCATAAATCGCTAAAAAAAACTAGAAAACACTAAGTGAAATATTTAAGCATTAATGGAAATATTAACATTTATTTATATTAGAATAATAAAATAATTTGGAAAAAAATGCAAAAAATATATTTTTTTAAATTTTTACTGAACTAATATTGAAAAAAATACAGTAAAAATTTTGAAGTATTTTTAAAATATTTAAAAACTTTAACTACTATTTAGGCATAATTGGCTGTTCTTTTAGCAAACATTTGTAGCCTGTTTACTTAGATTGGGTTGTTTTACCTCTGAGCGGCACTTTTTTGCACACAATGGGCTAAATGGCCAGGTCACAATGACCCTGAAGACTCAGAGAAGGTTCCCAACCTTCTCTGAGCCTTTGGAGGTTCTGGAGGGGACCCACTAGACAGCTGTTGGGAGACAGATGATAGTCTCCCATCAAGGCCATTCAGCATGTTCTTTAATATGCACAGGGAATGGCTCTCCGACACACATAGGGCTATGGCTTAACATCCCATCTGATGGATTGTGGCATTTCCAAGCCCATCGACCCTGTTTCCTTGGATAATGTAAAGTTGGTAAGGATATTATTTTATTTTGTCTTATACATATAATCCCCATTTTTATTGAAAGCATTCTCAAAATTAAATAAAATCTTAACAAATGTAAAAGTTAATCAGAAGTTTGGTATTTTCTCTTAAATTGAAAATTTACATTTCAAATTGTGTAATAAGAAGTTATTGATATTTACATTCATTAATGTTATTGTTTTCTTCTATTTGGTATTTTAGAGTGACTTCACTGATTAATGGAAGAGAATATGTGCCTTTTATGTCTGTGGATTTGAAAGAAAGATTTGCCTATCCAATCCCATTCAATGATAAAGATGGTAAACTTGTTTTAGGTCCTAAACAAAAGTCAGCCTTTAGTCGATGGTCACGCCCAGAAGATATATCATCTAATCCTAGGCTTATAGAGTTAATAGACTGTTTTAGTATTAGACAAGTGAGTAAACAGTTTCTATATAAAATTGAAAATATTTTTTATTTTTACCTACACATAAATTATTAATAGATTTTTAATATACAGATAAGCAGTAAACAAAATTAACAAAGCTACCTCTTCTAATAAATAAATAAATACCTCCTCAAGCAGCTGCTTGCCACAGAGGTCTGACAGGAGCCTGTCAGTTTATATGCCATAGTTGAAGGTCTGAGAGGATGGCAGGACCTCAGCAGAAAAACGATACATTATAATCATAATTATGAAAAGAAGAAATAATCTCATTAGGATTATTTTTAACAGCCTCAAAAAACCTTTTTGAGACACATTTAATATGAGTATATATGTGGTCAATGCCCAAGTCTTTATGAAGTTGTCTGTTAGTAACAAACCAAGGGGCATTGACTGCAGATCTCAAACAGAGTTATATTCAGTACATGTATTCTTATATATGAAGACCAATGATCTACTTTATGTATAAAAAATTTTAAGGTGTTTTAACCTAAGTATAACTTTTTGGCTGTGTAATTGGGCTAAATGTCTAGATTATAAGGGTCCAAGAATAGTGGAATAAGACCTATTGAAAACTTTATTCAAAAATAGGAAATATTTCTTCACACTGCAGATAAAAACAGCAACGCAAAAAACTGGTAGCTATATAATAAAACCGAAATTCATAAGTCGGAGCTAAATAAAAAAAAAATAAATACCCCCTCAAGCAGCTGCTTGCCACAGAGGTCTGACAGGAGCCTGTCAGTTCAATATGCCAAAGTAGAAGGTCTGAGAGGATGGCAGGACCTCAGCAGAAAAACGACACACACATCCATGCCTAATCCGGGGCTCGAACCCAGGTCCCTTAGATCAGTAGCCAAGCGTGCTAACCACTCGACCACCTACCAACTTAAAATTTGGCTACTGTGTTTAAAATCTTTAAAAAGGTCACTAAAACACCCAAATTCAGTGTAATTTCTTCTATCAAATAAAAATTATAAAATATTAAAAATAAATAACATATTTAAAAAATAAACCTAGACATTGTAACATTCTGATCCTTTCTTATTAATAGCTGAAAATTTGCATCCTGTAAACAAGTGAATGATGGTTAGAGTGTTCCCCAATTTAAGGGCACTTGATAGACATATTTCATTGCAATGTACTTGACAAATTTATATTATGTGTATTTTACTACACTGAATAGACAAATTATTACATATACCACGATAACAATATGCAAAGCAGAAATATCACATCCAGTCATGTGAGATGCTGAAACTGGCAATACCTATAAATATAACAAGCTTGGAAACACATTGGAAACCAGTCACAGAGAAGTAATCTTGGGTAAAGGCAGTGGCATGAGTGAGTTTGACCATGGCCAGATAGTAGGGGTGAGGATGGCTGGTTGTTCAATTATGCAACTGCTGAACTGTTGGGATTTCCAAGTCAGATCGTTGCATGTGTATACCAAGACTACGTGAAATTCAGCAAAATTTCCAACAAGCGAGAGAAATGTGGATGTAAACATGTATTTTTTTATTTCCATTTTAAAACTGTTACAGAGAATATGCAACACAGTACGACATGTCATGTTGCTATACTAAAAGTATGTACTGTGTTTTATGTGCCTTTTTACATATATATATATTTGATATGTTGATTTTTTTTTTACATTTTTTTTTTCCAGACAGTAGTGTCAGATTGTTCCTTTATTGCATCTTTGGCAGTCAGTGCTCTTTATGAAAAAAGATTCAAGAAAAGAATTATTACAAGGTATATTAATAACATATTATTAATACATTTTATTCAGATATTTTTAAAAACAATGTGTTAGTCAAATGCTTTAGCAATATAGGGTATCCCAAAGATCTGTTCCACTGAATGGAAAATTTGAATGACTTTGCAATCTCATTAAAGGATTTAGAATAGGGGTTTGTAACCTTTTTTTAGGTCCCACGTCTTTTGCAGCAGTGTATAGAATCCTTGTACTTCCATTTACAGTTCACCTTGTTAAATATTTTGTGGAAAATGTTTATTTTGAAAATAAATAAAATGAAAAAACGTTATTTCCAAAATTTCCTTTCGCACCCCAGGTTAGGAATCCCTGATTTAGACAGTTGTTGATTTACACTTGTTTATGTGATTTCTAGTTTCCATGTACATGCTATAATTGGAATATATCATATGACCTTAATCCTATTGTAAAGTTAATTAAATTGATATAGTGAATCTAACTACTGTAATGTAGTAGTTATGTCCTTAGATCTGTAAAAATTCACAACTAGAGGAAATTTCTGGTTTCTACATCTTTTATGGTTTTAGTTTTTTTTTTAGATTACTATTGTATGGATTAATAAGCAAAATGCTATATTGACCCTTTCCCAAAACCAAAAATCACAAGAAATGTCACCTGGTAATTATGGGACCATGCAAAAGGCATTCCTCATATTGGCTTGAGAATTCTTGAGTCCAAAGATTATTTCATAGAAATTGATTTAATAATATCTCTGTTATCCATTATTTATTTAGATTTCATACAATCAGAAAGCAATACAATTGCTAATGAACAGTAAGAGACTGTGTTCATATATTTTGAAATTTGTGGTTTAAACCCTTAATGCCAAAATTTCTTGATAGTTTAATTTTTGAACTGAAATGCAAAAACTCAGAAATTTTATTGCTAAAATGGAGTTTCTTAAATTCATTTTAACTTCAGCTATTATTTTATTGTCATATCTTGTTTTCTTTTAAGCTTCTTTTAATTAAATTTTAAACTTAAAAAAATATTTATGAACATTTTTGTGGCATTTTTCAGTATAATATATCCTCGAAACAAGGCTGGTGACCCTGTGTATAATCCATGTGGAAAGTATATGATAAAATTGAATATAAATGGTGTTCACAGAAAGGTATGCTTTAGAATCATATTATTTTTGCTAAATATATTTCTAGTATAATTAATAATTTTATGTTTGTCATTAAGAATATAATACAATTTTTTTTTTATTTCAGTAAACATTTTATATATTTTTAAATAATTGTAATGCTCTATAAAAAAAATTTAAAATATAATATTGGTAATTGTTCCAGGTGCTGATTATCAGCCATTTGCATTGCTGATGCAAACCACTGTTGCCTATCCAACCCAAATTTGGCACACAGGTTTCCTTTATTCCATTACAGGTTGTGTTAAAAAAACGAGTCTGTATCCCTGATAGAACTGAGGTTTGAGTTCAAAACCATTTTAATTTTTCATTTCAGAGATCTACTGAATTTCAATGGGAAATTTGCTAATGTTTAAATAACATGGGTAAATTAATCTCACCAATGAGCTATGAGTGATGTGAAGTTGAATTTGCCCATAAGGTGTAAAATTAGTTAATGTCAATAAATTAATGTGAAAAAAAAACAACTACTCAGGCTGTGTTCTTGACTTGAATTCAGAATCCCCTAATAATCCCCCATTATTTTAACTGTCTCCAACCTTTTCAAAAATAGATTTGCTTTTCAAGGAACTGCTCTAAGAGCTATCAATGAGTATATAATAATGCATGATTTATATCTGAAATGAGACATTAAACCCTCATGTACTTGACATGACATTAAATAATGCTTATGAGCTGCTTCCAAAGCTAATGGTATCCCACGAATTACTAAAAGGATGCCACTGTTTTAAACAATTGGTGTAAGATGGTAGTTCTATTTATATTACAATGCTTAATTTCTAAAATAGAAATTAAAGTGCATTTGATCATTATGTTTTATCATTGTGTTTTTATATAATTTTTTTTAGGTAGTTATCGATGATTTGCTTCCAGTGGGATCACATGGAGAATTGTTGTGCTCCTATTCCAGTAATCATAATGAATTTTGGGTATCACTTTTGGAAAAAGCATACATGAAAGTTATGGGAGGATATGATTTCCCAGGTTCAAATTCTGTAAGTTCACTTTTGTTAATAAGATGTATTTATACATAGATTATGTATGATTTAAACACAGCTAACTAGAATAAAGGTTTAATAAAACACAATAAAACTGTTACATTTAGATAGCACAGAGTATCACAATCTTAACATGTGAAGTGCATAGTATATTATACGCAAGTTGGAACCATAATAACTAAGACACATTATTAATCAAGTAACCTAAAAAGTCATAGTGTAATCTTAAAACCTTTGTTAAAATACACTAGGCCTTAAAGTACAACAAAGATAATTACCACTTCCTAGTTGCTGGTACAATTGCTTTAACCTAGGCTTTCACTCGTGATATGATGGAATTATCGCTGCTGAACATTTCAAAGCTACAGTCCTTAGGAGATGAATGGGTAATGTAATGCTAGTCACAAATAGAGCAGATGCTGCCGATGACCTCCATGATGCTAATCATCTTCAAAGTCATGCAATTATCACTGCATCAGCACACAAGTTCCAAGCAGAATGGCACGAAATTTGATGGTATTCTGTCAATGTTCTGTTGATAGTCCTTAGAAGTTATGAGCATGAAGTAGGCACCACTATATATAAGAGTCCAGGTCGTCATTACTTGTGTATGCATACCAGATAGTGGATGCTGATCATGATGTCAAAATTAGAAGAATGGATGCTTCTTATAATATCCTCTGTTATATACACTCGTATGTTATAATTAACAGTGGATGCATTGAGTAATCAGAGTTCAAGATCTAAAATTAGCATCAAACACTTTAGCAATATCTTCAAAAAATGAAAAGTTCTAAATGTAACAGCTTTATCGTGTTTTATTAAACCTTTATTATACATAGAGATGCCAGTTTATTAGGTACACCTACCTACTAGTGTGGTGCACCTCCTTTTGCTTTCAGAACAGCCTGAATTCATTGGGGCATGGAACTTACAAGATGCTGGATACTTCATGCAGAAATTTGTACCATGCCAAAATGATTATGTCACGCAGTGCTGTAAATTGGATGGCGGCACAGTCTCGCTGCAAACAGCCCTTACCACCTCATTGCAAAGATGCCCAGTAGGAAAATTCAGTATGTTCCTGTAATCATTCAGTAACAATATGTGCCTTGTGAGCAGGTGCATTTTCATGCTGAACATGTCCCTCTGAGTGAGGATAAACTCTAGCCATGAAGGAATGAACTAGTCAACAATGATGTTCAAATATGCTGTGGTGTTCAGATGCCCTTTAATGGGTATCAGGGGCCTAATATGTGCCAGGAAACCATTTCCCACACCATCATACTGCCACCACTGGTCTGTACTGATGACACCTGACAAGATGGCTCCATGGCCTGATGTTTCTTGCACCAAATTTTGATTCATCAGCATGATGTAAAAAGTACCTTGATTCATCTGATCAGGCTACCTTTGTCCAGTCCTCAATAGTCCAGTGCTGATGGTTCTGCACCCATTGGAGATGCACTTTCATATTCTTTGCTGACAATATCGACATTCAACATGGAGGCAGCTGTTGTAGCACATTTACAGCAAGGTCTGATACATGGTGCATTCAGAGATAACTTTCTGCATACCAATGTTTAATTCTGCTATGATTTGCCTGGTTGTGGCCTCCTCTGATCCACAAGCTGTTTTTGTCCACAGGATCACTGGTAGTTTTTGCTTTTCACAACATTCTCAGTAAACCTTTGAAACAGTTGTGCAGGGAAAGCCCAGGAGTATGACTGTTTAGGAAATGCTAGAACCGACACACCTAGCACCAGCTATTATGATACATTCAAAGTTGCTCAGGTCACTCATTTCACCCATTTTGATGCTCAATCCAATTCTAACTTGCTCAAAGAACTGGTCTGCATGATTTATGCTACACACTGCAGTTACATGATATATTACATGCTGGAATGAAACGTTTATGTGACTAGGTGTGGTGTACCTAATAAACTGGCATCTCAATGTATTTACATATGATGTAATATATGCAGTGTTAACCCTTTCACGACCAAGGGAAACATTTTTCCCATTTAAAAATTGGTAATTGTCGTATTTAATTATAACCTTATCTGCATTTTTTATAGAGAATGTCAAAATAGAACGTATGCCGAACGCAATTACGTAAACGGGAACGTTTAGAAAACAAAAACAGAACTGTCAGGACGCATAATATGTGTACTATGTGCAATGTCCATCTTTGCCTCACTACCAAAAGAAATTGCTTCGCCAAATATCATAATTAGCACATCATTTTGTATAGTAATTTTATTTCATAATTTTGCATTATTTTAGTTAACATTTTGTTCTAATAAACCAATAAATAAAAGACATTGCATAATAAGCCTAACTATAATTTGTGTTACCTTTATAGTCCATTGGGAAAAATATTTCCCATAAAATTCCAAAAAAACTACACATTGTTATGTATTTTTCTTATGATTTTTATTTATTTTATGTCTAAACAAACTAAAATAAACAGTTACATACTAATATTTATTCTTAGAAACCTTATGGTCCTGAAAGGGTTAATGCAAAATTTTCACATTGCAAACAGTAGTAAAAACTGCAACTGCTATCACCTTGAAATTTACAGCAGTATTTTCTTCATCTTGAGGTCTTTTTTTACAGTTTGATTTTCTGAACTAGCAGTTACTCAAGATTTGTAAATAATGTATTTAGTAATTCAATATCATATTGTCAACAAAATTATAAATTTATATTCATAAAACACTAACTGTGAACAGTTACAGTTAAATAATACTTAAATTGATTAAGAATAATATTTCAATATTTTATCATTTTAAATATTTACATAACCTATTTAAAAATTTTATCACCTATTAATAAGTATTATATATATATTGTTTCTAGAATATTGATCTCCATGCTCTTACTGGCTGGATTCCAGAGAGAATATCAATTGAAGCTTCTGATCCAACATTTAATAAAGACCATATATTTAGTTTGCTACTGGATCGCCATCGGAAAGGTGATGTTCTGATGACTTTAGCTACTGGTGAAATAAATGAAATGGAAGCTGAAAGAGCTGGATTGGTGCCAACCCATGCTTATGCAGCATTAGATATTCGAGAAGCTATGGTAATTGCTTAGTTTTACATAATTATAAGAATTAATACACATCTTAGTGGCAAATCTTATTTGTATAATTCCATATCCTCAAGAAGGATTGAAATATATAAAAATTAAACACAATGTTATCAACTGGTGAACACGAAAAAATTCTGCACTATCTTATTTCTTTCTGAACTGTAGGTGGGTAATCTAAACACAGATGATCAGCAAGCTGTTTACAAATAGCATAAAAGAGCAAGTTATAGATACAGACAGGCATTAAATCAGATATGTTTATATCAAGATATCCCAGATAAGACATGGATGTTTATTTTTCTGATGTGTGTTGTCTTTCTGCTATGGTCTCACCATACATATAGATCTCTATGTTATATTTTACTAATGAACTCCTCTTATATTTCCAGGCAGGCAATCAACTTGAAGATTAATTGCATTTTTTTAATATTAATCTTTTTCATAGAATACTTCTGAATTATTGCTGGAATTGCGGTTGTATGCAATCCTACTTGCTCTGTTGAGCAGGTATTTTCTTTGTAATTTGGTACTGCTTTTGCTAAGCATAACTAAGAAACAGGAATAGGAAATATTACATTCCAAGGGAAAGGGCATTTAATTCTAAACAATAAAATAGTAGAAATTACAATAAATAGCAATAAAATATTAGAATTATAAAAGTACAATAATTAAACAATACGACATCACCATAACAACCCAGCAACCACTTTAGAGATAGCTCAGTGTTTCCAAGGACAGTCAGAAATATTCAGAATTTCAGATAACATGTATAATATTCCATTAGTATTATTTAGGGAACATCTCTTGTGTCCATTCAAGCTAAGCTCTTTAATACAAAATTTTGCATTACATTTATTATTGTTAACATGCAATAAGACTAAAGCTACAATTTGTTTTTAAAGGAAAAATTTGCAACTTAACCCTTAGCAATCTAGGTTTCTGACAATGAACTCTGCACAGTAGTTAAATTAATTCAGCTACTGTGCAGAGTGTCTGCCACAGAAAGCACATCATACCAAGAGAAAAAAAAAAGCATAAATTATGATAATAACGTAATGAAAGGGAATGAAAGATAAGTGAAAATTTGTTATTGTTTTTTTCTAATGAAAACAAAGTTTTGTTTCTTTTGGTTTTAGCTTCAGTGTGAAAAATGCTTAAATTTCCCCTTTTTTTCCTGAATTATATAAATATTTCACAGTATTTCTACTATTCCATAATTAAATTCAATTATATTAAAGTTTCAAATAAACCTTTTATAATGGTAGCAATAGACAGTGATTGTGATTCACCAGGTAAATGCTTTGACATGTTAGAATTAAAATAAATTATTTCACTAAAATTATATGTTTATAGCAAGTAGATACTATATAATTAATTAGGAATATTATTCTAGAAACAAAATTATTTAATAAATAAAGATCAAAATACCTATGTTTTAAAATATGTAAATTACTTCCTTTCAGAAGTAACCATTTTTACAATATTTTTAATTCTTTAGCCATAAAATTCAAAGTATGTTCTTGGCTGATAGTCTGTAGTGGCAACCCACAGCAACATCAATTTTCTTGTAGATTATTTCATAGCTTTAATCCCCTTTTCTGAACAGATGTATTTTGAACTATGATTTGTAAATTTTTAGATATGATTAATAACTTAACATGGGAGTAGGCACACCTCTTTTTAATTACATTAGTGGGCATGTTTGATTTTGGACATTTGTGACTAAAATTTTTAAAAAAATAAAAAATTTTCTTTTAATAATCATTTTGGTTTTTTTTTTCATTTCTCATAATTCTATACCTTATTTTTTAAAGAATATACAAATGTAATATATGCTTTATATTTTGGCAAAAATATGAAGACATTAATGCTTTATTTTTTAACTTTTTATACATTTAAAATAAATATGTCATTTCCATAGTAATTATCCACAATTCCACATACTGAAACACACTGAATGTTAATCACAAAAATTTAAACTGGATGCAATGAAAATATGATGAAAAACAACTAACATTAGTAGGACATGCTCTACTGTAAAGGGCCTCGTGTTTTTTCCCACTGCGATGAGGAAATGCATTACCCAAATCACAAAATCTTTTGTCTGTATACATTCAAAATTAGCTGGAGGAACTGATAGTGCCAATACTGTGAAATATTTTAATTGTGACAATATGAAATGCAAATGGCCATGGATAAAATTTTGTAGCCAATGTGAAAAAAGTTTTTGTGAAAAATATTGTAATGCATTCTTAAAGTGTAGTTACTGGAAAAGAGACCACTGAGAAACTCTTCCTGCATTAAGAAAGATTATGTCATTCAGAAGAATGTTTGCAAAGCCTTACTTAATAATTTATTGCCTCCTAGCTTGCAAAGTTATTTAAATACAAACAGTTTATCAACTTTAGGCATGTTAAGAGTTAAACAGGAGAAAGATTTATTATCTGTATATTCAACATTGACCCTTTTACAGTAAATGTTCATGTGCTCTGTGAAATTACCCTTTTTCACTTCAGCTTTATTCATTTTATATGAGCTTGTTGCTGTGAGAATGAGAACACTTCTCTGATTGTTGCTGACTGTTGTTGTGATGATTCTCTGACTGTTGTTGTGATGATGATCCAGCTCAGGATTAATTTGTAAAAGGGTTAAAAGAGAAGAAAAAAAATGTAAGTAATTATTACCATTTATAAATATACTTTTGCTTCATAGGGAAAAAAATTATTCCTTCTGAAAAATCCTTGGAGCCATCTGAGATGGAAAGGAAATTATTCAGAGCATGACACTGTTCATTGGACACCAAAACTGCGAGAGGCACTAAAGTACGACCCAAGAAATGCACAGATGTTTGATAATGGTTAGTGACTGATATATTTCATTTATTGTTGCTGATTGTTATATGTAATATTCATTGTTGTTTACACATAAAATTTACTGGTATCTAAGATAAAGAGTTACATTCCTGAGACAAAATTGTGCTTCATTTTAAATGTACTGAAATCAATATCAGCTATATCAGTAAATCTTTGATATAATGATTTTCATAAGATTAAAGAATGTTCTATATTAATCTAAAATTACTTTATGAATTAAAAATGAGCAATTATTGTGTTTCAAACATGTAATATTTATTGTAGTGTCCTCTGTAACATTATTAGTAGACAGCATTAGTCTGTAAACTGTCTGAAGTATTTCCTGCTGATGAAGAAATCTAAAAATTGGTCTATATAAAAAGCATATGATAAACAAAGTATTAAAATCTTAGGATACATTTCATGATAAAAGAAAAAAAATAGCTGCTGTGAAATAAGCAAATAAATAATAATGAAATAAACCAAAACTGAAAAAAAAAGATTGTAATTATAAAGTAATATAATGCATTTTCCACTCTTCTATTAAGTTTTGGCAATTTTCACCTTTTGTAGAAAAATGTAAACATGTACTAATAAGGTTTACACATTTAGAAGGAAGAAACAATGCTTGTCATATAAAGGATAGAGAAACTTAGAAATTTTTCAGAGTTCTTAGTTGCTTGAGCATTTTCACAAGAATATGTTTACTAATATAGTAGTCAAGTTCGTTTGCCACTAGACTAGGTAGTTTGATTAAATCAAAAGCTTTACAAATAGCATTAGATGGGGATAAAAAAATTACAAAGTAATAGAAAAAGCAACGACATAGCCTTCCTGAAATTATTTTGATCTCAGTAAAATTCAATTTCAAAGTACAATTTCTAGTTTAAGCTGAAAAATATTTTTGTGTTATATAAACTGTTAAGAAAGATATTTATAATTTGAGATATTTTACACAGAGAAATTCTGAGTTTATGTCTTCACCATTACAGTTTCATATGTCATCCTTCATGTTGTAATTTATGTTTGTTTTATATCCATTTAACCTTTATGTGCAAAAAAGTGCCACTCAGTGGTAAAACGATCCAACATATGTTATCTCTGTCCTGCGTATATAAAAAATTTAGATTATAGTGAGTTCATAAATTGTATTGACTAGAAATATTGATAATATGATTTTGCAGAGAATAAAATCTTCTGAATGTAAAACCTCAGTTTAAAAACAATGAAAGCAGCCTTATTTGAAATTGGCATCAAGCAAAAAAATTTTATGTAGACAAATTTATATTTGTTTTTGTATTTCCTAGGTGTTTTTTGGATTGACTATGACTCAATTTGCCATTTCTTCAGTGTTGTTTACTTAAACTGGAATCCAGCATTATTTAAGTACACATATTGTATACATCAGTAAGTAATGCTTTATTTAGTTTTATTATTTTATATAAAATTCAAAGTTATAAAGCTTCATAATTAATAAACAGTTGATCCAATAATTGAGTTGTATTATTTTGAATGCTATGTTTTTTCTGTACAAAGGCTAAATGGCTAGGTCCCAAGGACAAGGCTCAAAATATTGTAGTGTATATAATGACTATATGTTAGGCAAATGTTTATAATTATTCCTTGTGGTCATGATTTCAATTCTTCATGTGCTTCTTTCAGATTACCATTTCTGCAACTTTTCAGAGTGTACTTTTCATGATATTTATATCAGTAAGCAGTTTTAAGGTTGAATACGTTTATATATTTCATGATGAGTTTTACTAGTTTTGCAGTCAGTGAAATTATTCATCCACACCTGATTTCACACCACTTTATACATTTATTATCCTTAGTTTTGCATTACCAATATTCAACATTGGTCCATGACCAGTGGTTTTTAAACTAATGCAAAGTTGTTATGCAAATCAAAAGTCTCCAACCCATACTGCTTAGGTATAAAACAACCAATGCAACCAATGCAACTAATGGAGTAATAAATTTTTAAACTATGTATAAAAACTGTTTATTTCCAGTTTTCCGTACATTTTTTTGTCAATATTATTTCTGTTCTCGAAAGGTATGATTCTTGCACCTTTAAAATTAAATGTATAAGAGTGTGCATTACATGCAGCACATCATAATCACCAATTTATTGTCACCACATTGATATCCAAATTATTATCCTTACAGCTATAATTTTTAGGGTTGTGAAGGCTATGACAAACAGGATCTATTTAGCTGTTAGCCCCTAAAGTAAAAGTACAAAATATATGATATCTCACTTATTGACCTGGGGGTCAGAAAAATGTCTGAAATCCCTGTCATCAGTTGAAAATTTTAAGGGCCTGTCAGTAATATCTGTTTCAGTTACCAATATTATGCTGAACTTCTGTATTTTGATTGATCATTTAACTGATGAATTCATACTTTAATCTCATAAAAATAGGTGTTGGCTCATATTATGGAATTACTTTTTAATCAAATATACCGAGATCTCATTTTTCATCTTGTTTGGGTTCTTGAAAAATCGTGATGCTGATTGAAGTGATAAAAATCGTTTTACTATTTCCCGTAAGAAATTACTTTAGATACCTGAAATAGATTTTGTCATTACATTATTCCTTATTTCTACTCTGAAGAAATTCAAATCTTACATCCTACAGTAAATATTAATATCTGTATTAAATCTATAACCTTTGTGACATCATGGAATTAATTCATCTTATTATGCTCCTAAGGACATTGTGACTTTCATGGTGTATTCTGTTTATCTTAAGGAGATCATTCATATGAATATTTAACAACTTCTGTGGTAATATCAATGGGAAAAGTATATATATATATTTGAATATTGGATACTGAGTTAACTATACACAGTTGTATCAGAATAATATGACCACCTACCTAATAATGGGAATAGCCACCCTTGGCCCGGATGACAGCGGTGAGATGGCGTGGCATGGACACAATGAGGCCCTCGAAGGTTGCCAGAGGCACGTGCCATTCAGACTCCAGCAGAGCATGGAGGTTCCAGAGATGACATGATTGTGGGTCCACACGCCGAACCTGTTGATCCAAATGGTCCCACAGGTGATCTATGGGATTGAGATCAGGCGATTTCGCTGGCCAAGGGAGAACAGAGACAACACTGTTGTGTTCCTGGAACCAGTCGCACACCACCTTAGGAACATGGCAGGGTGCATTGTTCTGTTGGTAGACACCATCACCACCAGGGTAAACGTCCAACACGAAGGGATGCATGTGGTCAGCGAGGATGGACAGGTAGCCATTGGCATTCAGGGACCCATCCAGTGGTACCAGCAGTTCCAGGTCATACCAGGAAAACATCCCCCAGACATGCACACTGCCACCGCCTGCCTGTACTTGACCGACAAGCGTGTCCAGCTGTTGGTTCTCATGTGTCTGATGCCATATCCACCACTGCCTGTCACTTCTGTGGAGTAAAAATCACGATTCGTTGGAGAAGGCAACCTTTCTCCACTCTTCCACTGTCCAATGACTGTAGTCCCTCGCAAATTGCAGGCATCGTTGCTGATGGACTTTGGTTAACATGGGCACCTTTATGCAGTGTCGACTCTGGAGACCCATGCGTAACAGGGTTCGCTCTATTACAGGCTCGCGTAACAGGGTTCGCTGTTATTGGGGACATGTACCTGGTTGCCCCAGCATTCATTGAGTGGTCAATTGCTGCACTGTTGTGTGTCGATTGCCCTTTACCAGTCGACAGAGGCAATGTTCTCCTTTGGAGTCAGTGGCCTTTGTGCTCCACAGTTATGACGTCTGGAGGTACTCAGTGTGCCAGCAGTCCATTCTTGGTACACCCTTACTACAGCACCTCACAAACAGCCCACGAAGTCTGCTGTTTCCGAGATGCTTCCACCCTTGGCACAGTAGCCGATGATCATTCCTTTTTGAATGTCCATCAAATCAATACCTCTGCCCATTGTTGCTCACGTTACGTACTATGGCTCATCTGTCCTGGCTGGTCGCTTATATCTCCATGTGGTCGACCTTGTCATGTGCACTCTGTGACACACCTGGGCGGATACACTGTGATTCCATTGTTGGTCATATTATTCTAATATGACTGTGTGTATATATATGTTTCAATTTTTTTTTTTTTGGTGAAAATCATCCTTTTTAAAACTTTTAATAATTAATCCTGGAAATTTACAAATTAAATGTTACAATATATACTTAATGATTAATGTCAAGAAAGATGTAAAGTTTGACAAAATCATTTAAGGTTTAAGGAGTTTAAGAACATTGGTGAAATTAACCTCCATTGAGGGGCTCCTACACCAGAAATTCATTATATTGCTGCAGTAGCTAGCACAGTCCTAATTTGTTGGTCACACTATTAAGTTGTTTTATTTCTTCTTCCACAAACTTGAATTATTGACTGAATATTTCTTAAACTATTTCCATCACTTCTAATCTTCGTCAAGTTATTTTAAAACTATTGGTAAAAATGGTTTTCTGATTGGCTGTAATTTATGTATTTCGAAAGGTACATCCTTTAGTATTAGCTTATATGTTTACTTTAAAAATTAAAAAAAAATTTAATATAACATGCCTGAAGCAAAAATAGGTTTGACATTTCTATTGGTTTTAACTTTGGTTTTCAAATGTTCGATCTCTCTGTGCAAAGAATTTTCTTAGATACATAGAAAAAGTATATTTTGATAATATTTTTTAATATTATCTTTTTTTATATAACATTTTGCGTTTATAAATATATAATTTTATTTTTCATGGAATTTTATCATAATTTTAATGGTAAAAAATGCAAACTTGACTAGAAGTGATTTGATTGTAACTGCAATGTTTCAGTTAAACTGTATCTGCTGTAGAATATTTATGTTTAATGATTTCTGTTTTGGTTCTTTATCCCATTTTTGATGCATTGCCTAGCCAAAATATTAGATATTTTATACTATTTACTATAACTCTGATGCAATGGAAAAGGTCACATAACATAGCCCTATGATCCCTGAGCTGCCATAAATGCAAGCAGTGCAACCAAAGGTCAAATTTTAGCCATGAGATGGAAAAAATTCATGTTATACTGACTTCCAAATGGTAATTATTATTATTGGTACTTGTTGGGCTGGTGCAATCATAGCTGAAACTGTGGAAATTACAGAACTGTTCAAGTCTACATCTCTAAAGTGTATATCAGATGGTTAGTAGATAGTCTCAACATCTGGCAAGAGCACTTGTGGCAAATATCTGATGTTATGGTAGAAGGAGTATAAACCTCACTGTACATACTACTGTTTGTGGGGTCAATTCAATAGTTCATCTGTGCATCAAATGACCACTGCTTTCAGCACAGGATGAGATCAACCATATAAACTCAAACAATGCATGGGAAATTGGAATATTTGCTGTTCAGCATCCTCATCCAATAGTTGTCCACTCTGACTTTTGGGATTCATCTGATATGGGTAATTTATGCTTTTGTACAGTTGAAAAGTACTCTTTAAGATTAAGTAGCTCAGCCCAAGTCATCCTCCTACTTCATTGCTTTATTCATTCAATGGATATGTAACTATAATTGCATTCCAAAATATGCATGTGCAATGACTATAATGGTATAAAATTCAATAACTCTGATAAATTATTATTTTTTCTTACTCTTAAAGAAAATGACATGTTGAATTTCTACCATTTGTGTCATAGATGTTGGAAAGCTGGTACTGGACCTATTAAAGATTTATACAACATTGGTGAAAATCCTCAATTTTCATTAGAATTGAAATCTCCTGGTTCTGCTGTCTGGGTTCTACTGACAAGACATATTACAGATAGGGTTGGTAGCATTTTATTTTCTAAAATATAATTCTAAAATGAAAGCTGACTATAATAACATAAGTGTTGCTGAAAATAGAAACAACATCATGAGTATGAAGGTTGTATAATACTACTAGAGTAAATTCTAAGCTAGCAAATTCTGAAGCTGCTTTTAATATGTTATCGAAAATCATACATAGTTAACGTTAAAGAAAGAATTCTTAGGTTATATGAAATGTATGCTCTATAACATCTTATGCAGTTGGTCTCAATATCAAAATTGCTTGTCCAGAAAATAGGTGAACAAGATACTTCTGATTATAACATACTTTTAATTGCTATAATCAGAAGAGACTACATCTTTGTAATATTACAAATATAAAATGAAACAGAATACAAGTATAATCTTCTGTCATAATTTTTCTTCCGCCCATATAAAACATTTCTGACTGGGTTTTAAGGTGTAAGGAAAAATCATAAAAATATTTTAATATTTGCTCATTTTAGTAAAAATTAGCTTTTAATCTAAAAATCTGGAGCATAATTTACCATGTGAGCATGCAGAATATTTTGTATTTAAACCTGTTTAATTTATTGAAATAGTTTAATTTATAGAAATATAAATGTATATATGCAATTAGTATTTCAAAATATATTTTATAGGTGCTTAAAAATTTATGCCTTAAATTTGTTTAAATAGCTTTTTTAAGAAATTTATTGTATTAGTAAACTTTTAAAAAGTGCTATATTGCAATGATCATTATGTATGCTTTTAGGATGATTTTGCAGAAAATAAAGAGTATATTGCTCTAATGGTGTATAAAAATGATTGCCGAAAAGTTTACTTCCCAAGTAAGTGTTATTTGTATGTTTTATATGTTTACATATTGATTTGTCATTAATATACAGTAGGGTTTTTAAAAATCGTTATCCTTTAAGCCCAGCAAAAGTATTTAGTTATATATCATCTATGCTGGTGTATAATTTATTACTGTTCCTGAACTTGATGTGTATTATTTATATAGCTTATTAGCTCATTTACTATATATCATTCAACTTTCTTTGAGTTATTGGCAGTTCAAAGTCAAATACAAGCTTCAGTATATTGCAACAGAATTGTGTTACAATGTCTCAAACTGTTAATGCTGAATAGTGAATAGAAATGAAATAGTGCCTTTGAAGTGCATTTGTTCCATAAAAAAATGCATGTGATTATTTTTTTAATTGAAAAAGGGTGCTGAATAATTTTATAATTTCTGTACATGTTTATTATTTACAGGCTATAAAAAAATGGCAACGGTAAATTCTCACTGTGTTTTTGCAGTACGAAGTGCTATTGATAAAATATTGATAACTTATAAAGCTGATAATAAAGGTATTTTTTAAAAATTCGAAATAACACTTAAAATGAAGTAATAGGCAACACTGTGATAATAACAAGTATGTGGGAGGTAGTGCAAACAGTTTTTGTAATTATGTACACACTAGACTCAATTGAGCAGTTACCTCAGTTTACACTGATAATTCATATAAGATGTTGGCATTTCTGTAGAATCTTATGTAAAAAATATTAAATTCAGGTTACTGAAACTGTGCTTACTATTCAACTTCCTACATTCAGTGATGATGTTGATGCAGAAAGAACATTCACTACCACTAGATTTCAAACTTTCTTGTGCAGAGCAATATTATCAGTCAAAAAAAAAATATCCTTATGCAATAGTGGCATGTCCAGAAATTTTTAATGGGTGGGTGTTGATGTGTTTAAGTCTAATGTTGTTTTCCCTTATTGGGTGATTTTTAGGAATTTCCTCAGAAAATATACATTATTACAGACTTCAAGGTGTTATAATCCTTCCCCCCCCCCCCCACACACACACCTTGAGCATGCCACTATTAGGCAATATGATAATGAAATATGTTTTCCATATTCAGTTGTTTGCATAACCAATATTTCTTGTGTTTTGCTATGGCAGATCTTATCTAGAAATTTAAAATATTTTTGAATGGCAATAATTACATGCTGTATATTATGCTATGTGATTTTTGCATATAACAGATTATAAGTATAATAATAAAACCAACTTTTTCTTTTCAGATGACCCTGAACCATTCATTGATGGAGTAAGAATTAATAGCCCACATTACCTCTGCAAAATAATTGTTCCACAGAATGGGACAACACGGTACACATTAGTTGTTTCCCAGTATGAAAAAATGAACACCATTTATTATACACTGAGAGCCTATGCAACTTGCCCATTCACACTTGCAAAAATACAGAATGTGTATAAGTACAAGCAAGAGGTACTATTATTATTATTATAAAATGCCTGTTTATATTGCACTCTGTATAAAATATGTATAGCATTGCATTTTTTTAAATTAAAATTGCTCAGTTTTAATATATTAGTGTAGACTAGTATGAACCAACTCTTTTTTGCCTTCCATGGGCCACTTCAAAAACCATTTCCAAGCTTCAGAAGGACCTGTGATCTCCAAGCTGGATCCCTGCATTCCTCTTGCAAAAAAAAAATACTTGTGATACTACTTTAAAAAATAACCAGTTTTTTAATAGTTATAATCAGAGATAAAAGTACATTTTTTTTAAATCTCTCCTGATAGCCCACATGATTGTTTAATTTGTTTCATTACTTTTTAGAATTGTTTATTTATTTTGGTGCAGCATATGTGATTGTTACACCAGTTGAATCACACTGATGACAACTAACAAAAGATGCCATCAAACTATATGTTTTTGAAGCTCGAAATAGTATAGAAGTGAATAGGGGTAATCTATAAGTGGCATAACACTTTTTTTTTTCATGTTCCTAGATGTGAGTCCCTACTGTGAACATTGATAATTTTCTCCATCAACTTACATTCTGCCATTGGTAAGAAGGGGAACATTGATGGATTTGTAAAGGCCATTGTCCATCAGATGAGACTTTAAACTGTGGCCTGATATGTAGATGTGCAATAAAAAAAGGCTTTTACTCATACCATATGTACATTAAAGAACATGCTAGATGGCCTTGACAGGAGGTTCCCATTTGTGTTCTGACAATTATCTAGTAGATCACCTGCCCCAAGCTTCTCTGAGCCCTTGGGGTTCTTGTGACCTGACTAGTTAGTCTATTGTGTGCCAAAAAAGTGTTGCTAAGAGATAAAGCAACTCATAGGGCTGGGGTGGCTCAATTGATGACACACAGGCTTGTAATCTGCAGTGCCCAGGTTCGAGTCCCACCTGGCCAGTGTTGAAATTTATCTTCACAAAACTCCCCACCCTGCCGTCGGTCAGTAGAGTGCACCAATGAGCTTGGAAAGGTTGCTGTCTGTTGAATGGGATATTAAGCAGTGGTACTATGTGTGGGAGAGCCTCTAATGCACATTAAAGAACACACTAGATTGCTTTGAGAGGAAGTTACTATCTGCTGTCCAGTGGGTCACCTCCCTCTAACCTTCCCTGAGGCCTTAGGGCCCTTGTGACCTGGTCATTTATCCCATTGTGTGCAAAAAAGTGCCCCTCAGAGGTAAAACAACCCAAAAGATTTCTTTATTCAAATTAATCCACTCTCTTCAACTAATACCCCATTAAGTTGGCTGGACTTCTCCCTTCATATTACATAACACTTCTTTTTGAGCTTTCACTTATCAAGTAATAATCAGCATAAAAGTAATGTTAGAGTAGTAAAATAATAGTTAATTATAAATGATAATAAGTTTGCTGATTATTGTAATCAGGAGATAAAAAAAATTGCTAATTGTGAAATGTAATGTCTCTTCCCCGTGTAATATGACAGCAAAATCTCTAATCTCCTTCAGCTGTTATGTAATTTATAGATGACCTCATACTGAACAAAGATGTTTTTTTACATAATGCTTGAAAAGTGCTGATCGCTATTATTCTTCAGCATTAGCCTATTTTTTGGTACATTTGTAAATATGAAAATTGATTTTATTTTATTGATATCTGTGCTGAGGAAAAATCTACCATTCTGTTTTATATATTTTAGGTAAAAGACACTGTAGTGCATCAACTGGAAATGACCAAATATTTCCATTTCCTATTTTTAAAATTTATGGCTTTGTAACCATCTTTTTTTATTAGTATTACACCAATCAAGGACATTGGCCATTTTGATAATTCATGGCAAAAGATAACTTGGGTAATTTTTTTTAATGTTTAGATAAAGAATGGAGAATGGACAGATGCTACTGCTGGAGGTTGCCCTAATCATCCACAAACTTATCACAAGAATCCCATCTACCAGATAACTCTTCAATCTCCTTCTGATGACAATCATTTGCTCATTGATTTAAAAGGCCCTAAGTGAGTTTTTAATTTACTAATACAGTCAATATTAAGTAAACCAGTGATAATTTGTTAGGGTAACTTTTGGATATCCCAATATCAAAATACCATACTTACCTTATTGCTTTTTGTACACAATTTTCTGTTTGAATGTTCCTTGCATATAAAGTATAAAAGAGAAGAAATACAACTGAAAAGTTGAGATTATATTTAATATGTTTTCTAAATTGAAGAGTGTAAATTTGTAGAAAGATTCATATATTGAAATAATGAATTTCAATCATTGCTATTATTTGTTGACATTGAGTTGTTTATGCTATGAGCATCACTTTATTTCATGATGAGTTGTTAAATTAACTTGTCACATGAATCCCATTTCTGATTATAAAATTAAACCTGTAAATGATTTACCTGTAAATTGTTTACAGGTAAATGTTACGTTCAAGTCGATAAGGTGGCATATACATAGTTGGTTCAAGGGTTGACTTGGACACTCTACATGTTCTGTACCAATTGTGACAGAATCTATATGGTAAATACATGTGAACCTCTCCTTCATGCCTGCAGTGGTTTCATCCATTGAACTTATCAAGAGCTGTTGCCTTATGCACCTTCATTAATTTCTAAAATTGGGTAATAAGGATATAATTTGGGAAGCATGGAGTCTGTAAAGATGTCAGTGAGTATGGAACAGTGTTGTATTATTAAATTTCTTGTGAAGAAGAAGAAGAAAGTGAAACCTGCTGAAATTTTGTGAAGATTGCAAGCACAATATGGGGATAAAACACTGTCAAAGGCAAGTGTCTACAATTAGGGCAACAAGTTTTCCAAGGGCCAAGAAAGAGTAGCCAATGAACCGCATGGATGTGTCTGCTACTGCTATGATCAAAATTAACATCGATCATGTACAACAGGTTGTTTTGGAAAACAGGAGGGTAAAGGTACATGACATAGCTGCAGTAGTCAACATCAGTGTTGGAAATGTGGGGAAAGTCATCCATGAGCACCTGCTGTTCAGAAAAGTGTGCACATTAGGTACCAAAGGCACTGACATTTGATCAGAAATTGTTTCGTATCGTATCGCCATTTGCACAGTCCTACAAATCAGCCATAGGAGTCCTGCACTTGAAAACAAATGTGTCTGGTTATATAATAATGTTTGTTATTTATTAACTTGTAGTTAAAACAACTCGTTCAACAAGTTATAATAACAAAAAAATGTAAAGTTTATTTTTTGAAATTTTACTGTTCTTTAAATATTAATTTTTTTAATCTGTAAGTGCTCTACTTGAAATTTCATTCAGTCAAAACTCACCAAAGGTTATTTTGTCATGTTTAGTAATTTTATTAAAATTCTTCATCAGAAAACCACTTGTCATTATGTTCTGATAGGATCACATAGAATTCAATTAATATAAATCAATTCAAGTTAGATGTGAAAATGTAGAGTTGTCAGGATGAATCGTGCACTTTTTCATCATAAACAGGTTTGCTTTTAGTAGCTGTGTAATATTAGCAAAAATCTATGGAAAAGCTGGTTTTGGGATTAAATTTGAATGAAACATGTTCTGTACCTTGAATATAAATATATATATCTTATACCTGATATAAGATGAAAATGAAGCAGAAAAACTTTAAAAAGTTGAACTTATCAAGAGCTGTTGCCTTATGCACCTTCATTAATTTCTAAAATTGGGTAATAAGGATGTAATTTTAATAAGGTAATAATCTAAATTTTTGGATGCATAATTATATACTTCCAATGTATTTTGGTTTTCTTTTCATCTACTGAAAAATTCTTTAATATATTAGTGTGTTTTTTATATTCATTTGAAAAATATTCTGATTAAGTCATTCTATTTATTTATTTATTTGTTTGTTTTTTATATTCTAGGCAATATCAAGTGGGTTTTGATATAGTGACAGTTACTGTAAATAATCCAAGCAGCTCAGGATATTTTGCTAAAAAGTGTTCTGGTTCATACAGGTAAGAGCAGTTCTATTATCTGTAGCTATATCTTCAAAACTTTATAAAAAGTATTCAGTTTGGTATAGTGGTTGAATGGATAAAAACCAACAGTATAACTTTTTTTTTAATTTTTACATTTTGAGATTTTTTTAGTTTTTTTTTTTAATTTCTGAGAAAAAGTGCATTAAAAATTTTAAACTGATACTGATTACATATGTATTTTACTTGCTCCAGATACTTCTAAAGAGTGAAAACTAGTAATAATCACTTGGATATTTTTGCCTATTAAAAATATTTTTTTGTATTCTATTTTACATCTAACTCATTTTTGATATAATGTCACATATGATATAGTTTTGACTCATTTAGTTATTCCTTAAATTGTAGTTAAATATATATACAGTAATGTTGGTGAAATAATATGGTACATGTTTAGTATGACATTCACTATTATGTTCTTTGCCAGTACCACACACTAAGTTGTACTCGTAGCTTAAGCTCTATATCTATATGGTACAAGTAAGTTCATACATTATTTTGTATTGTCTAGATATGTAGAGCATGACTGAACTCAGTAGGGCACACTGTGGTCCAAAGGGTTTCCAAACAGAATGATTAACTGTGAAATACATTTCTCAAATGGCAAAATCTCTTTTATCTCTAGCCGAAATTTTTCAGTTCAACTACATAAATGGATACATACTGGTACTGAATAATTCATTTGCAAAATCTGAAATGCTTTGAATATGACTAAAATACCAATATGTGACCATTTGAGCCAATTTTTTATGGGTTACTATTAAAATTACTTTCACTTAGTGCTACACATTTCAAGAATGTAAATACATATTAATTGAAGAATTGCTTTGTATACCGTATATAGGGTGTTTCCAAAAAGTCTAGTCACACTTTTGGAATGTGTTCTACTGAACATAGTGATGGAAAAGTTCCTATGAACATTGAGCCAGAAATGATTTCCTCTCTCAATCAATCTTTTCGGGTCAGATATTCTAAATCAGTTTTGTACCCAGAAACTTCCAATGATGGTGACTGGGTTGACATGTTTGAGTGTATTTGGGGGGGGGGGGGATGTGCTTGGGCCTTTGATCTTCAGGGGCCTGTCAAAAGGTACAATGCTGGGTAAATTTACATGTGTGACAGCATAGATGTTTGCAGTTGGCAAAATACCACCACCGAGTACACCATCAATGGGTGATCTCAATTGTATGTGTCCTGCTCATTGGATTAGTAGAGGTGCATACTCTTCCGATTTTAATTCACTGAATTTCTTATGAGGACACGTTAAGTTTGATGTTTACGCTCAAGTTTGCTGTGAACGGACCGTGGATGGTTGTCAAAGAATTCAAAACACTCTGGGACTTTCAAACATGTCAAACGTTCAACAGTCAATGAGAAGATGCTGTGAGGTGTGTATAGACTTAAATAATTGTTCTCATCAATCATTTACAGTCGGCTGTAATAACTGAAATAAAAACTAATTAATTCCACGTGCTTTCTTACTTGCACTCTCAAAATGTGTTATAACTCAAAAAGGAAGCTGTTCTGGTCCAATGTTCGTAAGAACTTTTTTCATCATTATGCACAGTAGAATACATTTAGAAAGTTTGACTAGACCTTTTGGAAACATCCTATATATGTAAATGACAAAAGATGTGTCATTCATGTTAAACCATTTTACTACAAAAATAATGTGAATATTTTGCAAGCTGTAAAAATGTAAAATCTGTGGTGTAATGTATCATGAGCATATAAGATCAATAAGTTAATGTAAAATTCTTGTAATTATGCATGCAACATGAAAAGTAAATGTGATAAAATGCTCTCTCATTTATTTTAGGTCTGGATTTACTATTCTGGAGATCCTGAATGTGCCAGCAGGGACATATAACATCATTCCATGCACTTTTCTGCCTGGACAGAAGAGCCCCTTCTTTTTAACTATCCAATCTTCAAGCCCTTTGAAAGTAGCTCGTTTAAAATAGCAGGAAATAGTTAAGAAAAAAAATTATCCCTCCAAAAAACGTTGTTTTTAATAATTTGTACAGCATGTGATGAACAGATAATTGAACTTCTGAATGCTACATTGCCTATCTGTAGCAAATATTTGGTCATGTGCACTAGCCATGAAGCACCAGTAGGGTGTCTTAAGTTAGACAATATCTGCATATATAATCTCATGGACCGCAACAATCTCCAATAACTATTAAAATAGTATCTATTCTAGATCGCTACACCTCTGGAGGTCTATATACAGTTATTCCAATGTTACTTACACACTACTACTAACTATGAATAATCTTTAAATCCATTTAAAGATCACTAGCTTAGCAATGCTTACAAAATCGCTGGTACAACTGCATCAGATGATCTTGTTCAACAGAACATGAGTAAATGTTCGTTTGCGCGAACAATGCGACCAGTCCAACTTTGTAAATTTCATCAGTATGGATGACACAGCAAACATTATACTCGACCAAGTATCATGTTGACATCACTATATACGTCCTGAATCCAATGGTATGCCTTGCCTCAGGCCTTGTGCTGTTCGTGATTCTTCCTTTATGTTGTTTCCACAAGGATATTGTAATGTCCCATAATACTTAGATGTTAGGTTTATGCTATAGTTTTAGTCACCTAATGTTGCACATACCGGTATACTCTGTCTATTATTCAAGTTCCTTCACCAGCGTCGTGGCTGCCTTACACATGTATAAATTCAAATCATCCAATACTGGCCAATGACAAATATTTAAAAGAATCATTAAAATCCCTAAAATCCATTGGCCAACACAAACTCAACCATTAAAAGTTTAACTGCTCAACATGATATTCCAAGAGCAACGCATTTCCCACGCCTTTCTTCACGGCGGCATTGAGTGTATTCGTGTATTTACCTTATATGCATCATCTCGCCCGTGCTGCTATCTACATCGCCATGCGCAGTAGTCCCACTTACTTTTCTCTGCTTTAGCAGGAGATTCCATGCAGCAGGTATAGGGGGGATATCCGTATTGCATATTACGTCATTGTTATGACGTATGAATAATTTCTCAGCATATGTTAGCTGGAATTTTGTACGGGGTGCCGCTAAAGCTTTATATTTAATTTTATGTACATCAATATTATTTTCCAGCACGATTTGTGCCAGGGCCGTATTTGGTTGTTTTTTTTACAATGTCTGTCTCATGCTCGTTCATTCTTGTACTGTATTGCCTGTGAGTCTTTCCAATATAAGTATTTTTTCCTTTCAATTTTATTGTTGGATCTGGAATTTCCACCTGGTAGACTCCCCCCGTAGGATATTTCCTTTCTCTATCGTTAATTATCAAGTCTTTAATTGTGTTAGTTGTTTTAACTGGTAAGGATAAATCATATTTATTTAGGATATTATACATAGTGTCTGTTATTTTCTTAAGGAAAGCTGTGTGCATATCTGATTGTTTTACGTGGCTGTCTCGGTATTATTTGCGTTTCTTTTAGTACTATATATTTAGAGTTAGTTTGCCTTCTATTCAGAATTTTCCTAGGATATCCTGCCTCTATAGCAGTGTTTGTAATATATTCTATTTCCTTTCGAAATGTACTTTGCTCGGAACAATACCTTTAGACCCTAATATAATGCGGTAAGATGGACACTTTTTTATTCTTGAATTGGTGTGCAGAGTCATACGGGATATAATTGGGTATGTGGGTTTTCCTTTTGTATACTGTTGTTTTACATCTGTTTTTCTTTCGTGTTATTAAAATGTCCAAATGCAGAAGTTGATTGTTTTCTTCTGCTTCGTGTGTAAATTGGATTGTGGGCATGACAGAGTTAAAGACCTCAATAAATTGTGTTATTTTATCCAGTGGGTGTGGCCAAAAAAAGTCATCGACGTACTGGAGGTAGAGGGATGGTACCCTTCACATTTTGCCAGCGCTGTTTCCTCTACATGGCGCATGACTACATCTGCCATTAAACCAGATAATGGAGACCCCATAGGGACTCCATTGGATTGTAGCCATGTGCTTCCGATAGCATCGAAGAAATTGGATGAGGTCGCCAGCTCCAGCGCCTCAGGCACACTAAAGTATTCCAGGGAGCTGGGGCGGGCAGCCTGCAACCATTCAGCTTTCAGCCGCATCACTGCATCCAGCACCGGAGTGCTGGAATACAGCGATACAACGTCCAGCGAATAAATTGTAGTGTGCTCTGTAATTTCTGAATTTTGGATTTTTATTAGTGCCTCGTAACAATCATTTAATGTATACTTTGTTGGTGGAAAATATTTCTTGAAAAATTGATGTAATGCTATTTGTATGTTATGCTTTCCATATGTTAAGAAAATAACAGACACTATGCATAATATCCTAAATAAATATGATTTATCCTTACCAATTAAAACAATTAACACAATTAAAGACCTGATAATTAACGATTGAGAAAGGAAATATCCCAAGGGGGGAGTCTACCAGGTGGAAATTCCAGATCCAACAATAAAATTGATAGGAAAAAATACTTATATTGGAAAGACTCGCAGGCAATACAGTACAAGAATGAACGAGCATGAGACAGACATTGTAAAAAAACAACCAAATACGGCCCTGGCACAAATTATGCTGGAAAATAATATTGATGTACATAAAATTAAATATAAAGCTTTAGCGGCACTCCGTACAAAATTCCAGCTAACATATGCTGAGAAATTATTCATACATCATAACAATGACATAATATGCAATACGGATATCCCCCCTATACCTGCTGCATGGAATCTCCTGCTAAAGCAGAGAAAAGTAAGTGGGACTACTGCACATGGCGATGTGATGTTAAGGATGGGATGTTAAGCCGTGGCCCCATGTGCGGGAGAGCCATACCCTGTGCACGTTAAAGAACACGCTGGATGGCCTTGACGGGAGGCTACCATCTGTCTCCCAACAGCTGTTCCAGTGGGTCCCCTCCCCCAATCCTTCTCTGAGCCTTCGGGGTCCATGTGGCCTGGCCATTTAGCCCATGGTGTGCAAAAAAGTGCCGCTCAGAGGTAAAACAATCCAATCCTTGTATGCATTATCTCGCCTGTGCTGCTATCTACATCGCCTCCCGTCAAGGCCATCCAGTGTGTTCTTTAACGTGCACGGGGTATGGCTCTCCCGCACATGGGGCCACGGCTTAACATCCCATCCAACAGACGGCGACTTTTCCAAGCCCATCGATGTCCCCTACTGACAGTGGGCAGGGCGGGGAAATTTTGCGGAGATAAATCTCAACGCTAATCCAGCTGGGACTCGAACCTGGGAACTACAGATTATGAGCCTGGCACGCTACCGACTGAGCCACCCCCCGCATACTAGGTAATACACGAATACACTCAATGCCAGAGCCTGAAGATGCTGCCATGAAGAAAGGTGTGGGAAATGCGTTGCTCTTGGAATATCATGTTGAGCAGTTAAACTTTTAATGGTTGAGTTTGTGTTGGCCAATGGATTTTAGGGATTTTAAGGATTCTTTTAAATATTTGTCATTGGCCAGTATTGGATGATTTGAATATATACATGTGGAAGGCAGCCACGATGCTGGTGAAGGAACTTGAGTAATAGACAGAGTATACTGGTATGTGCAACATTAGGTGACTAAAACTATAGCATAAACCTAACATCTAAGTATTATGGGACATTACAATATCCTTGTGGAAACAACATAAAGGAAGAATCACGAACAGCACAAGGCCTGAGGCAAGGCATACCATTGGATTCAGGATGTATATTGTGATGTCAACATGATACTTGGTCGAGTATAATGTTTGCTGTGTCATCCATACTGATGAAAATTACAAAGTTGGACTGGTCGCATTGTTCACGCAAACGAACATTTACTCATGTTCTGCTGAACAAGATCATCTGATGCAGTTGTGCCAGCAATTTTGTAAGTCAAAATACCCTTCTATTTTGTAAGCGTTGCTAAGCTAGTGATCTTTAAATGGATTTTAAGATTATTCATAGTTAGTAGTAGTGTGTAAGTAACATCGGAATAACTGTATATAGACCTCTGGAGGTGTAGCGATCTAGAATAGATATTATTTTAATAGTTATTGGAGATTGTCGCGATCCATGAGATTATATATGCAGATATTGTCTTACTTAAGACACCCTACTGGTGCTTCATGGCTAGTGCACATGATTAAATTTTATATACAGTAATTATTCATGGAAATTAAATTGAATGTATCCTACTGTGTATAGTATTAGTTAAATATTTGGTGCTAAACAGTTACATTTTAAGAAGTAATGAATGTCATTAATTGCTGTGAGCAATGTAAGCAAAAAATGTCAAATATAGCCATGAAAATACAATTAATTATAATTTTTAACAAATGTGAAAAGTTTCATGCAGAGAAAAAAAATAAAGCTTTGTTTACTGGATATTTGTTTTTGCAAAATACGTGTTTTTCTCAGTTTATGTTACAAATCCATTTATATGAATGCTAGAAACATTATTTTTATTTCAGTATGTGCAAAAATTATTTAGGAATAAAGTATTACTTTTAAAAGTGTTCTTCCCTTTGTTTTCAGAGGAAACAAAATTTTCATCATACTATGCATTATCTTTTCACATTTATAAGTTTTATCTAAGTTTACATTTTAAAAGTTTGTTAACAGAAGAGTTCAACATATGTTTCAAAGTCATACATTCATTTCGGTTTTCTAAACATTTTTTTTTTTGAATTTTTTTTAAATTTAAAGTTTTTGCCATTCTGTAAAACAATGGACTTTAGAATTTAATATTTTTTACAGAAAAATTGTTTAAACTGCTATCTACTAAGAACTCTTTAATAAATATGAAAAACAAATGTGAGAATATGAGATTATATCAACAGATTTGTAAAAATAAATTATATATTATATAAAGAAATATAATTAAAATATACCTCATTTTTCTATTTGTTATATTATTGGAAAACTGTTAAAAATAATACTGTTAAAGTGTAATAGTTTTAAGTATCTTACAAAATGAATAAAATAAAAGGGCAATTTAAAAACTGTGATGTTTGTAATAGTTCCAGCCCCAAGTTCATCAGCACCAAAAATATACTAATATCAACAATAATCAGACTAATATATAACAGGTAATCTAAAATATCTGATTTAAAAATTGTGGTTAAACAACAAGACAGTTTAAAAAACTGCTTATTATGCTTTAAATTTTTGTAATTTTTTGTAACTTGTAATATTTTTTGTAACTTGTAATTTTTTTTTGAAGATTTTATGTATATGTGAATACTTTCTCTAGAATTTTTTTTTTCTTTTTGTTGTATTATTACATCAAATTTTATAGTTTTTTTTTGTATGTTTAGTATAAAAGTTTTTGGTATTCCTATGGTAGCCGTCCCATGGCCGAGTGGTTAGCGTGCTTGGCTACTGATCTAAGGGACCTGGGTTCGAGCCCCGGGTAAGGCATGGCTGTTTGTGTCGTTTTTCTGCTGAGGGCCTGCTATCCTCTCACACCTACTATGGCATATAAACTGACAGGCTCCTGTCAGACCTCTGTGGCAAGCAGCTGCTTGAGGGGGTATTTATTTTTTTATTTATTTCCTATGGTAAAGAAATGTAAAAGCACCTGTGCATTTATTTACACTAGCAATTATTTGAGTGAGAAAAATTATTTCTTAGTTGCATTTGTGTTTAAATTTTTCATAGAAATTTGCATGTAAGATTATGTAAACTAAAAGAATTGTTACTGATATCTGACATTTTAAATTAAAATTAGGATGCAGTGAAAGACTAATTTGGAAAGTATACTGTAAAACAAGATATTTTATTCTGGGAATTTAGCATCTGTAATTGGCAGTCTTCATTACTAAGAAGAAACAAGTTATTTTTAGCCTTAAAAGTTTCAGCGCTAGACACTGTAACTATAATGACAGCTTTTCACAATATAATGCTTATTTTGTGCAGTGCAGTATAGCACCAATTATTTAAAAGCCAGTTATATGAGATATCAGTTATCCAAAATGCTCCTCTGTCACTAATAATAAACAATAAAGTAACTTACATACTCTATGTGTAATCAAACCCATGTTGCTTATAGGGGCAGACAGTTGCTTTGTGGGGCAGGGGTGGCTCAGTCGGTAGCGCGCCAGGCTCGTGATCTGTAGTTCCCAGGTTCGAGTCCCAGCTGGGTCAGCATTGAGATTTATCTCCGCAAAATTCCCCGCCTTGCCCACGGTCAGTAGGGGACACCGATGGGCTTGGAAAGGCCGCCGGATGGGGCATTAAGCCATGGTCCCGTGTGCAGGAGAGCCATACCCTGTGCACGTTAAAGAACACACTGGATGGCCTTGACGGGAGACTACCATCTGTCTCCCAACAGCTGTTCCAGTGGGTCCCCTCCCCCAACCTTCTCTGAGCCTTCGGGGTCCATGTGACCTGGTCATTTAGCCCATGGTGTGCAAAAAAGTGCCGCTCAGAGGTGCCGCAAAAAAGTGCCACTCAGAGACTGAGTTGCTTTGTACTGCATTTGAGCGGATTAAGCAATTCTGAGGCAAGGGTACTTAGAATTTTTGGGTCCAACATACCAATGTTAATGAATAATAAATATGGCTACTGATTTACCCGAGTAAAACTTTTATATGTATGTGAACACCAACCCTTGTATATTTTACATTATAATTTTATAATAAATTGGAAATTTTAAACAAATACAGTACGCTTCCAGTTATTTTTCAGACCTTTAAAATGAATAGCACATTTGAGAAATTTTTCAAAATAGCTTGATACCAGTTATTTCATTTAATCAATGCTTTATTTCATTTCTTTTATTTTCATCAAAGATTATTAATGTATAATCAATAAAAGCATAACTTTTGTGCAAGTGCTGCACTCTATTCCATGTGCCATTGCAAATGTACGCTTATGTACAATGATAAATATACTCAGCTGTTGTGCTAGAAACGGGGTTGGAACTAAGGAGGAGGTTTCCACATTGTGCTAAATAGCTATAAATGAGTCTTACTATCCTAGTGGTAGTGTCTGCAGTACAACTTGTATATTGCCATATTTGTTGTTAATTGCTAGATGTAGAGATACACACATGAGCTGAATGCATTGGATGTTAAGAGCAATACAACATAAAGGAAAAAACTAAAAGTTTAAAAAATATGATGCCTCGATAAGTGGACTTCTTCAAAGGGAATGGTCTTTCTGATATTTATAGTAGGATAAATAAGATTCTCATCTTTTTACCATTAAAGCCATAACAAATCATTAGAAATGCTGTTTAAGGAAATATTTATAATTTCAATAAAAACGATTTCCTAATAAGTTCTTTGGTGCTTTTGTTAATCACCAACTGTATTGTAAACAGGATTTTAAAAAATTCACTCATTTGGTCATTTGTAACAAGCAGAAAATTTGTGCTGACAACTGAGGAGAGGCCATTGTTTTTTGTATCTTGTAAAATAGTATTTAGACTTCAGACATCGGCCAAGAGTTGTGTAATATTGTTAATTAAATAAAATTTTCCATGAAATGTGCTAAAATTAATAGAAGACCAAATTTTTCTGTTTTTATCTAATGAATTATAAGATTCAAAGTTTTCCTTTATACATGCTATTTTGATAAATGTATGCTGCCAAAAAATCATTTAAAAAACTAATAGTAATTAGGATTTCCCAATTAATGACCTAAAATAATTTTTTTTAAACTAAAATTGCAGAACTTCAGTGTATTTGGTGTTTATCCATTCAAATCAAATCTAGTGAAGAACACTAAAAATATTGCAGACAGGGGAAGTATTGTGAGTCACTTTAAAATATTGATTATTTGAACATGATTAGTGTTTGGAAAATATTTGAAAGTAATCTCATAGCATATGAGCTTTTTGTCCAGGCCAGTCCAACCCAAACATAGTGAAGAGCCACTAGAAAAAAAAAATGCATTCTTAGAGAGCTACAAGAAAAATTTTCTACTTAAAAATGAAAATGAGTGTTTTTAATGAGTAATTGGGGGACTATAAATTTTAACAAATCAAGAAAATATAATTAATATATATATTTGCATTTCAAAATGAATTGGTAAAATAGTTATGCACCTAAATATGTTTGATCAAAGAAACTGGAAGAAATGAGCCAGATTCAGTATATTGATTATTTGTTTTTTGAGCTGTAAGTTTTGGACAGACCTGTTCTAGTCACATGTTGCTTGTGAAATAATTTCAAATGAAAAATTTCAGCTGCATGCCCAATCCATTCTGATTACATCAATCTCTATTATATCTATTAAGTCCACTCTTTACTACACTTGATTCAACTTCAGCCAATAAATACGAAAAGTTCAGCATCTCTGTTCCAAATGAAAATTTGATAGTTTTTTTTCCGGTACTAATCCACATGGAAATTCATAGCCAGTCTACCACTGTTAGGAGTTCACATAATAAATTTAAATTGTTTTCACTGTATATCAAATTTACTACTAACACTGCATTGTACAGAGACCATATCCTTGTGTAAATTAGTGTTGAAAAGACACACGAGGTCAGCATTATAGGTACATATTATAGTCAACCACATTACCAGTGAGTTGATTCATTCACGTTTACTAAATTAAAGTTATAATTTCCTTTTTTTTCCTTTTCATGGGATTTCTTCTGAAAGGCAGAAACACTCCAATGGTAACTGGCAGTGATGGAGATTGAATTATTTTTATTGAATCACATGATTGTAATTTATATTGTAATTCATTATTAAAATGCTATTTTCTAACACGTAAATATTTCTAAGTCTGTGAGATAATGCAATATCCATTAGCACTGCATTTCAACTTGCTATAAATTATGGTTGTCAAATATTACTACTATTAATCTTAATACCTGTGTAAGAATTTTCACGTGACAGTTGTGGTAACACTGCCAGACACTTTAATATTTTTACTCTAATACCCTAAATGTATAAGTACTTTTGCAAGCTGTTCTTAGTAAAATATAAAATAGCATAATTGGTTCATGATTGTTGATATATGTTTGATAGCAGTTCAACTCATTTAGTCCATTATAATGTTTTTGTTCCAAATAAAATGTTTTTTCTTTGTAAAATTTGCAAAAGAGCAAACTGATTGTTAGCGGAAAACAATCTGTTGACACTAGAATAATTTTAATTATTTTGTTTGTGCTCAAATTTGTTTATATTCATTCATACAGTGGCAATTATATATTGATATTTATAAAATTAATTAGTTGTGAGTCATATGTACTGTAAGACTATTTATTTGATAATCTAATATTGTTAATATTTTATAAGTGCCTTTATTGTTGATTTTGGTGATGCCTAACAGCACTGTGAGTGTAGCAAAATTGCTCAGCCGAGAAAAGTATGTAGAGCATTATGTAATAAAATAGAATTTTACTTTTAGTGGTATCAAATGTTCTTATTCTTGAATTTAAGGCTCAAATGTAGAGTCAGCATTATAATATACTGTCAGCTGTAGTATAAAACTAGTTACATAGAATAGTTCTCAGTGAATAATCCAGAAATATTTTGTATTGATATAAACTCAGTGCTCACTGAATTATGACCTCTTCCCTCCATGTTTTGTCAGTGGAAGCTAACTTCGAAGTTCTGTAACTTCAAAAAAAAGAGTTTGTGACAGAATGGGACTGAAGATAAAGATCTCAATGAAATCTATATAAACCTCGATTTTCAACAATATTCCTTTAGTATTCAAAGAGTTATGAGAGTTTTAATATTTAACTTCCTTTATGAGAGCTTTAATATTAACTTTAAAGAGTTTTGTTAACAGCAGTGCCTAACATTAGAATTTAACTCTGAAGTTAATTATAATTTGAATAAGAAGTATTATTTTAAATCATTTAATACAGCAGATGTGTATATGAAAAGTTAAATGTAAATAATTTTTTCGATGTATTTCAATTTTCCTCAGACTTGCATTGTTGCTGTTAAATATTCAAAGTCCATAACTCTTTTAAGTACAAAGCGAACATTATTGAAAATCGAGATTTAGATAGATTTGATTGAGATATTTATCTACAGCCCCATTCTGTCAGGGGCGGGGAGCTCAGTCGGTAGCGCGCCAGGCTCTTAATCTGTAGTTCCCAGGTTCGAGTCCCAGCTGGGTCAGCGTTGAGATTTATCTCCGCAAAATTACCCGCCCTGTCCACGGTCAGTAGGGGACACCGATGGGCTTGGAAAGGCCGCCGTCCGTCGGATGGGACGTTAAGCCGTGGCCCCGTGTTTGGGAGAGAGCCATACCCTGTGCACATTAAAGAACATGCTGGATGGCCTTGACGGGAGGCTACCATCTGTCTCCCAACAGCTTGTTCCAGTGGGTCCTCTCCCCCAACTTTCTCTGAGCCTTCGGGCTCCATGTGACCTGGCCATTTAGCCCATGGTGTGCCAAAAAGTGCCGCTCAGAGGTAAAACAACCCAACCCATTCTGTCACAAAACTCATTTTTAGAAGTTATAGAGCTTCGAAGTTAGCTTCCACTGACATGGAGGGAAGTGGTCATACTTCCGTGAGCACTGAGTATATATTGACGACTAATGAACTGTTCAAGCCAGTGAACAATGACTTTGAGTCATGATACTGTAAGATACCCTTCCACAATGCATGTTTTTAAAAACTGATCAGCAGTAGTAGAAAAATCATGATACCCATCAGCCTGGACATATCAGAATTTCACAATGGATGACCAATCACCACCTTATGAAGATTCTCACGAGAACTAGCTTCTAAAATCCACATGCCTTGCTCCTAGGATTACAGAAAATTTCTATCTCTATTGATAAGTGTGTTGAGATTTTAACCACCTTTGTAATTTTCCCCATGACTGAACACAAATTAGTGTCATTTTGATCAGAATAAGATAATTGATACTTCCCATCGTAATTATTTTAGCAAGAAGGGTAAAATTTTCCTACAAATAGGGTTAAATTTCTGAGTCAGTATAATAATGCAAGAGAATTGAAATAATGACAAAATAACTTTGTTACCTTATCTGGTCCAAGCTGTCCCGTGGCCGAGTGGTTAGCGCTCTTGGCTGCAATTCTAAGGGACCTGGGTTCGAGCCCCGGGTAAGGCATGGATGTATGTGTTGTTTTTCTGCTGAGGTCCTGCCATCCTCTCAGACCTTCTACTGTGGCATATAAACTGACAGGCTCCTGTCAGACCTCTGTGGCAAGCAGCTGCTTGAGGGGGTATTTATTATTATCTGGTCCAGTAGAATTACTGGTGTGACAGCCCTACTATATACTGTATGATTCCGTGTGTTGTTTAGGAACCCAAGTGGAAAGATAGCAGTGTAATGCTTAACCCTTTCAGGACCATATGGTTTCTAAGAGTAAATATTAGTATGTAACTGTTTATTTTAGTTTGTTTAGACGTAAAATAAATAAATATCATAAGAAAAATACATAACAATGTGTAGTTTTTTTGGAAGTTTATGGGAAATATTTTTCCCAATGGACTATAAAGGTAACAAATTATAGTTAGGCTTATTATGCAATGTCTTTTATTTATTGGTTTATTAGAACAAAATGTTAACTAAAATAATACAAAATTATGAAATAAAATTACTATACCAAATGATGTGCTAATTATGATATTCGGGGAAGCAATTTCTTTTGGTAGTGAGGCAAAGATGGACATTGCACATAGTACATATATTATGCGTCCTGACAGTTCTGTTTTTGTTTTCTACGTTCCCGTTTACGTAATTGCGTTCGGCATACGTTCTATTTTGACATTCTGTATAAAAAATGCAGATAAGATTATAATTAAATACGACAATCACCAATTTTAAAATGGGAAAAATGTTTTCCTTAGTCGTGAAAGGGTTAAAGCATTCGTTGCCTTGAACGGCCTTAGATGTTTCCAGGATGTTTTCTATTACCTTCCCTATTTCTAAATTCGATATTCAGTTCTCGTTTTACAGTCTTTGAATTTGGAAATAGGGAAGGCAAATGAGCATCTTCCTTCCTAGTTTTTGCTTTCCCTTTGACAGTGGAAGTGTAAAGAGTTTGTCATATGAACTAGTTTGGTACTAATGGGAAAAAAATGACCTTTAAGAATTCACCCCTTAAGCAGCTGGTTGCTACAGAGGTTTCAATGTGAAAATGTTATGTAAGTCAGGCATTTGAACTTGTTCACTTCTGGCACCACAACATTAGTGCAATAATGTATTGAGAAGCTATGCAAGTACATAGTAACAAATGATGTACATGCTTATGATTCCAAGCAGAAGTGATACCAGTGAAGTGTGCATGGAACTAATGAGACAGGGGCGGGGGTGGCTCAGTCGGTAGCGCGTCAGGCTCGTAATCTGTAGTTCCCAGGTTCGAGTCCCAGCTGGGTCAGCGTTGAGATTTATCTCCGCAAAATTCCCCGCCCTGCCCACGGTCAGTAGGGGAACCGATGGGCTTGGAAAGACCGTCGGATGGGACGTTAAGCCGTGGTCCTGTGTGCGGGAGAGCCATACCCTGTGCACGTTAAAGAACACGCTGGATGGCCTTGACGGGAGGCTACCATCTGTCTCCCAACAGCTCTTCCAGTGGGTCCCCTCCCCCAACCTTCTCTGAGCCTTCGGGGTCCATGTGACCTGGCCATTTAGCCCATTGTGTGCAAAAAAGTGCCGCTCAGAGGTAAAACAACCCAACCCAACTAATGAGACAGACTGTAGATGATGAATGATTCTCACAGATCATTGGTTGATTGAAATATCGATCATTGTCAATCAAAGATCGTCGTTTGCATGATGAGTGATTAATAACTCAATGATTTGTGAGAGTCATCGATTTTTGAACTTAGTTGCTGCAGTGCACACTTGCCATTGCATAAATACACAAGATTTTAATCCAATGTCAACTTTTCAGGTGAATGTTCTTCATCTCTTTGAACCATCAGAGATTATGTAAATATAGTGTTTCTCTTCTGTAAAAATAAACTGCTATATATAGATATTTTTTAATGCTGACTCTAACAAAATTATTACCTATAAACATGGCCGGATCTAGGGAGGGGTGGGCATGCCTCCCTTTCAGAATGCTAATAAAGATAATAGAAAAAATATTAAACTTATTTATATATCATGCATTTTTCAAGATTTTTTAAGATCTGTAAAACGAGGGGGAAATGTTATACTGTATTGGAAATCCAGTCAGTGATCAGTTTTCCAGCTTGATTTTGTTTCTTCCCCCCTCCAACTTTTTTTTTTTTCCAAGATCCGGGCCTGCCTATAAATACCTAACTAAGTGGCATATTAACTGTGTGATAATAGTCAACACTGACCTTGTAAGCCTATTTCACTCTGTAAATTTTTAGTCTTAGTCACTGCTTTTAAAGTATAAATGGCAATTTTCTTAAAAGAATGTATAAATTTAATGTAAAAGTTTAAAACTCTTTTAAAAATAAATCTAAAATTAAATTTCTTGACTATTGTCATGATATCTGAAGTTCCATTTTACCTTTGATATTAAATACTACGAGGCCAAATCAGAATGTAAGGGCACCGTTTGTTCTCCGCCAAACTAATAAACATCTGGAGCTGTGCCACCACTGCATGTTAGTATACTAAGCGGCAACAGTCAACACTGACACTCATACTGGGAGGCATAGAAGTGAAGCAAAGATAATGCATACGTATGCAAAACTATAGATCCGAGAAGTTATCTGGTTTCAGTGAACGTAGAAGACACAACTGGTGGAAATCCATCGGCAACTGGTGGCTGTGTATGGCTTGGATGCCCTATCGGTACAACGTGTGAGAAAATAGTCATGTGACTGTATGATGGTAGTCGATGACAGAATAAGTAGATGCCTATCAATCTGATGTCGATACAGCCCAGACTGGCACCATCGGATTTTCACCTGATTGAGAAGTTGAAGGAGCATATCCAAGAAAGATGTTTGCCATGGGATGACGCTGTCAAAGAGGAAGCCGCAAAGTGGTTTTAGGAACACAATATGTCTATCAGCAGGGCTTCGATAAGCTAATTGACCATTTTGACTAGTGTCTCAACAAGTCGGGTAACTATGCGGAAAAATAATACATGTACAACTTGTGAAAACATTTCCGGCGTATTGCCTTTGGTGTAATTACTTGCCCTCCGCATACATTACATAGGGAACCTAACTTTCTGACGCCCTTATAATAAATATTTGCAATTTCAGCCAACATATTTTAATATATAAATACCTTTTTTTATGGATAGAACGGGCTGAGATTTATCCTTTGTAAAATTTGCAGTAAAAATATCGGAACTTTTATTATTTGGTAAAACTACAAAAACAGTGAGTAATCTTAAATTAGAATGTGTAGATCACGTTTAAAAAATTGACTTCCCTTTGGAAGGGTTGACGCAAAGGCAAAAATATTGCTAGAGGTTGTATGTTTTTTGGAGCAATGCGTTCCGGGTATAGGTGTTTATACTGCTTACAGTTTATAAAAAATTATCCAGTTTATTAGGTACACCACCCCTTGTCACATAAATGGTTCATTCCAACACGTAATACGTCATGTAACCGCTACGATTGTTTAAAATGAAAACTTTTCCAAATTGTTTCTGCATGGTCGTGATTGTACACTTCAATCTTAGCATATTGTGCATAGGATTCTTGAATCTACATGTTTCCTTAATCATCACGCTTGCGGTCGAAACTGAGATTTCTGACTTTCGTCAAAGTGTTAATAACCGTGAACATAAGACATTGAACACTATTCTGACTCGTGATTATAATGCAAGAGGTTAAAAGTAGAACAGAGATGGGTTGGGTTGTTTTACCTCTGAGCGGCACTTTTTTTGCACACCATGGGCTAAATGGCCAGGTCACATGGACTCCGAGGCTCAGAGAAGGTTGGGGGAGGGGACCCACTGGAACAGCTGTTGGGAGACAGATGGTAGCCTCCTGTCAAGGCCATCCAGCGTGTTCTTTAACGTGCACAGGGTATGGCTCTCCCGCACACGGGGCCACGGCTTAACGTCCCATCCGACGGACGGCGGCCTTTATCAAGCCCATCGGTGTCCCCTACTGACCGTGGGCAGGGCGGGGAAATTTTGCGGAAATAAATCTCAGCGCTGACCCAGCTGGGACTCGAACCTGGGAACTACAGATTACGAGCCTGGCGCGCTACCGACTGAGCCACCCCCGCCCCTGATCTTCAGGGGAACTTAGATAATATTGTTATAAATTAAAAATGGATGAGCACTGAGCGTGGGTACAAGTAAGTATATTTTACAACACAAATCACAAAACAATGCAAATTAATACAAAAGCACGGATGAAAGTATAAGCAAACTAAATACTATCGTATATAAAGTAATAATCTTTTCCTACAGAACAGTCAAGACCAGCTTTGCCTGCTCGACTAACTTATTGCTTCTTCACTTTGATTGCCATGTCTCTTGAATACCTTCACTTCAGGCGTAAACAGTCCTTTTATCTGTGTTAACTCACTAGATTTTACACTAATAAAACATCATCCTCCCGTGCACTCACTACATAAAAACGTTTCTTCTTTTAGACCATCGTTACGGTGACCATATTTTTTTTTGAGAAAATAGGGTTGGGTTGTTTTACCTCTGAGCGGCACTTTTTTGCACACCATGGGCTAAATGGCCAGGTCACATGGACCCCGAAGGCTCAAGAGAAGGTTGGGGGAGGGGACCCACTGGAACAGCTGTTGGGAGACAGATGGTAGCCTCCCGTCAAGGCCATCCAGCGTGTTCTTTAACGTGCACAGGGTATGGCTCTCCCGCACACGGGGCCACGGCTTAACGTCCCATCCGACGGACGGCGGCCTTTATCAAGCCCATCGGTGTCCCCTACTGACCGTGGGCAGGGCGGGGAAATTTTGCGGAAATAAATCTCAGCGCTGACCCAGCTGGGACTCGAACCTGGGAACTACAGATTACGAGCCTGGCGCGCTACCGACTGAGCCACCCCCGCCCCTGATCTTCAGGGGAACTTAGATAATATTGTTATAAATTAAAAATGGATGAGCACTGAGCGTGGGTACAAGTAAGTATATTTTACAACACAAATCACAAAACAATGCAAATTAATACAAAAGCACGGATGAAAGTATAAGCAAACTAAATACTATCGTATATAAAGTAATAATCTTTTCCTACAGAACAGTCAAGACCAGCTTTGCCTGCTCGACTAACTTATTGCTTCTTCACTTTGATTGCCATGTCTCTTGAATACCTTCACTTCAGGCGTAAACAGTCCTTTTATCTGTGTTAACTCACTAGATTTTACACTAATAAAACATCATCCTCCCGTGCACTCACTACATAAAAACGTTTCTTCTTTTAGACCATCGTTACGGTGACCATATTTTTTTTTGAGAAAATAGGGTTGGGTTGTTTTACCTCTGAGCGGCACTTTTTTGCACACCATGGGCTAAATGGCCAGGTCACATGGACCCCGAAGGCTCAAGAGAAGGTTGGGGGAGGGGACCCACTGGAACAGCTGTTGGGAGACAGATGGTAGCCTCCCGTCAAGGCCATCCAGCGTGTTCTTTAACGTGCAAAGGGTATGGCTTAACGTCCCATCCGACGGATGGCGGCCTTTCCAAGCCCATCGGTGTCCCCTACTGACCGTGGGCAGGGCGGGGAATTTTTGCGGAGATAAATCTCAACGCTGACCCAACTGGGACTCGAACCTGGGAACTACAGATTACGAGCCTGGCGCGCTACCGACTGAGCCACCACCGCCCCTTTGAGAAAATAAAGGACAAATCAGAAATTGCTTCAGAGTAAAAAAAAGCAGGTTGCATTTATTTGTTTCACTAAAACTAAAAAGCTTTATAACATTTATTATGAAATATAAGCATATACATAGCATTTTAAACAATCATATAATTACTTAAATTTTAATTTTGATACTTTTCACATTAAGGAATTTTTTTAATAAATCAGGTTTGTGTTTTAAAAATTAATAAAATTGTATACAATTCATGTCAAAGTTGCATTTGGTATAAATGGATGCTTTCAATGTTTGGATTTTTAATTGGGTTTTTTCACTGGTCCACATATTGTTCACTAATGAAAATACTCGTTTAGTGGGGGCGCTTAATCCAGGGAGACAAGCAAAATTCAACGATTTTTAAAATGTTTTAAAACGATACGTGTTTATCTGTGAAATATTTAAAAATTTCAACCCATTTATGTTGGCAGGACTCGTAATTTTCTCGCCATTCTTCGATCCTTTTACTGGTGACATAACTTTTAATACAGGAAACTTCATCAAATAGTTCGCCGTCATTGATATTTAAGTTCCAGTGACTGGAAATGTACAGAATAATAACACCAAGATGATTCTTTTAGTGCTAACTGTTTTACTTTGTCATCGAAAATTTTGCTAACAAGGAGCGAGTTTAACGATTTACTCGATGAAGCTCCGACTTCAGCTTCTTTGTGTTTTGATGTCTGTAAATGCTGTGTAATTGCTGATCTGCCACTATTCGCGGTATTAAAATTTGCCGATCATTATTCCTCTTTTAATGAAAGGAAATTCTTCCTCCAATGTTTTGTTGAAAATGCATTTTCTTTTGGGTGCCATGACAAGGGTCTACAAAATAAAAATTAATGTGTAATAAAAAATAAAAAATAAATACCCCCTCAAGCAGCTACTTGCCACAGAGGTCTGACAGGAGCCTGTCAGTTTATATGCCACAGTAGGAGATCTGAGAGGATGTCAGGACCTCAGCAGAAAAACGATAACAAAAACAATATTAAGCTTTACCTACTCGAACATACAATACGTTTTGAACGAACTCCCTACGTAAAGAATTAATGTTGAGCCAAAGTACACCAGTGACACGCAACGTCAAAACTTCAAGACATCCATTCACTCCTACCACAGCTTCTACACTACACACAGGGGCGGGGGTGGCTCAGTCGGTAGCGCGCCAGGCTCGTAATCTGCAGTTCCCAGGTTCGAGTCCCAGTTGGGTCAGCGTTGAGATTTATCTCCGCAAAAATTCCCCGCCCTGCCCACGGTCAGTAGGGGACACCGATGGGCTTGGAAAGGCCGCCATCCGTCGGATGGGACGTTAAGCCGTGGCCCCGTGTGCGGGAGAGCCATACCCCGTGCACGTTAAAGAACACGCTGGATGGCCTTGACGGGAGGCCACCATCTGTCTCCCAACAGTTGTTCCAGTAGGTCCCCTCCCCCAACCCTCTCTGAGCCTTCGGGGTCCATGTGACCTGGCCATTTAGCCCATGGTGTGCAAAAAAGTGCCGCTCAGAGGTAAAACAACCCAACACTACACACACAATTAAATACAATATGTACGCAGCCATAGATGCCGTGCAGCTAGCGAATGCCGGTGAAATGACAGTTTCATGTTTCTGTGGGCCGTGTGCTGTGCGCCAATATTCAATTGACTATTTTAATTCACAAAATAAAGGACAAAATGACCATTTTAGGGAAAAGATAAATCTAAAGGGCACAGCAGTGAAATAAAGGACTGTCTTAAATAAAGGACGTATGGTCACCGTAACTATCATGCACTGACTAAGGCTATTTATGCCTCCTTTCAGATCACAACTCCAACATTACAATTCTATCATTATTCTATTTCAGATCGGTTCTATGTTCCAATTCGTTTGTTACATAAATCTCTCGCAGAAGAGTGTTCATGTCACGTTTATCATAAACTCACTGCATCATGTTCATGGGGGGTTATTCCTCTGCTTCGATACGCCACTATTTTGAATTATTAAAAAAAATTCATGGCTAGTATAAATTGATCAGAAGGAATACGAATTAGAACATTTATTTACTATATCGTACGCAGTAGGATATTTGGAAAATATGCTTGGGGGAATTTTAATTTTTTCAAAAGATTATGCATAAATATTGAAAAAAGGCAAATATTAATTAAAAACCAGTGGTACATTTGCATCGATGCTTAATAATTGCTGAAGGTTTTAATGTCTGTAAATGCTGTGTAATTGCTGATCTGCCACTATTCGCGGTATTAAAATTTGCCGATCATTATTCCTCTTTTAATGAATGGGAATTCTTCCTCCAATGTTTTGTTGAAAATACATTTTCTTTTGGGTGCCATGACAAGGGTCTACAAAATAAAAATTAATGTGTAATAACAAAAACAATATTAAGCTTTACCTACTCGAACATACTATATTTCAAAAGCATAAAGATGCAGAATGATTTTGAAACGTATGCATTTAGTGTGGGAGGGATTTGAACTCCCAGACCTCCTGCTTAAGTATCCCAATCGTCGTATTCGATAATTTAACTACAACAAATTGAAAATTTTAAATAAAATTTTCATGTTCTTTTTTGCAAAAAATTCTGCAACGAATGATAACGTGATGTCCTCAACTTTCTACTTTCTGCTGAAAAATGCGAGAAGTTTCCAATTCTTATTTCGCGGAATTCGTATTTTAAACTCAAAAAATGCAGTAATTGCACAACCCTAGAAAATGTTTCATCATCATTCTCACTGATTTAAAAGTGGCGAAAACAATAATTGCTATTGCTTCTGGACTTTTCTCTGTTGATCCCTCTCTAGGTTCTTTCCACCAAGACATTGGACATTTCCAGCGAAATGCAGAAGCATCAGTGATGCAGCCGACTCGGCGTTAACTTTGAGTTCAAAAGTTAACGGTGAAGATTATTTATTGTCCGTTCACGATTTGGGAACTTCCACTAGTGAAGAGGAAATCAGCACACTCTCTCTCGATGATACTGATGCGAATTATACTAAAAGTAAACGAATAATGCACAGCGCTCCTCCTGGTAGATTGTCCAAAGAGTAAACAGAAATTTTTGTTTGTTTCATTTTACTGAAAAGCAGACTATGCTTTACAGAGAGCCTTTTTGTCTCTGGGACCTTCTCTCTTCGACTCTTGAAATCTCACTCAAAAGTCATTTTCTCCTTACCTCATTCCACCTCGGCACCGAAGGTAAAGGGGGCGGGGGTGGCTCAGTCGGTAGCGCGCCAGGCTCGTAATCTGTAGTTCCCAGGTTCGAGTCCCAGCTGGGTCAGCGTTGAGATTTATCTCCGCAAAATTCCCCGCCCTGCCCACGGTCAGTAGGGGACACCGATGGGCTTGGAAAGGCCGCCGTCCGTCGGATGGGACGTTAAGCCGTGGCCCCGTGTGCGGGAGAGCCATACCCTGTGCACGTTAAAGAACACGCTGGATGGCCTTGACGGGAGGCTACCATCTGTCTCCCAACAGCTGTTCCAGTGGGTCCCCTCCCCCAACCTTCTCTGAGCCTTCGGAGTCCATGTGACCTGGCCATTTAGCCCATGGTGTGCAAAAAAGTGCCGCTCAGAGGTAAAACAACCCAACCCGAAGGTAAGGTACGGATAACATCTGGAACAATGTCCTTACATCTCCTCCTACCAATTGGTCGCTGGTCACCAATGATAGGAAAATGCATGGTGCGAGATGACTCAGATACGAAACTGATAAAAAAAAAAATCTGATATTCTGAAATAACTCCTCTTAAGTCACTTGAAATACCCAGGAGCCGAACCAGGATCCCTCTGAGCGATTAAAATGATATCTAACACTGCATCATTCTATTACTAATTGAGATTTGTAGGTGAAGTTACAAATTAGTTATGGAAGAAGAATTAGTTAAGGAATGTACAAAGACATTCCTTAACTAATTCAAATAATTAAACTGGCTCATCGAACGCTAGAAATGACCAAGAGTGTGTTAGAGACATAATCGTACAGATATTTTCCCAAAACCATTTAATCGATAAGAATAAAAATCGTTCTACGCTTATTGTGAATTATTTTTGACATTTCCGGTGGTTCAGTGTGTAGTTACTGTTCAAAGAGACCTGGGTTCGAGCCCCGGGGTAAAGTATTAATGTTACCTATCTTGTGTTGTCCTTCTGGTGAGATCTCACCAAATAAAACTGATTGTTTGCGACCCCATGGTCGACAATAAATTCTCAAGAACAGAATGACGATGAGTTGGATTGTTTTACCTCTGAGCGGCACTTTTTTGCACACCATGGGCTAAATGGCCAGGTCACATGGACCCCGAAGGCTCAAGAGAAGGTTGGGGAAGGGGACCCACTGGAACAGCTGTTGGGAGACAGATGGTAGCCTCCCGTCAAGGCCATCCAGCGTGTTCTTTAACGTTGGGTTGTTTTACCTCTGAGCGGCACTTTTTTGCACACCATGGGCTAAATGGCCAGGTCACATGGACCCCGAAGGCTCAGAGAAGGTTGGGGGAGGGGACCCACTGGAACAGCTGTTGGGAGACAGGTGGTAGCCTCCCGTCAAGGCCATCCAGCGTGTTCTTTAACGTGCACAGGGTATAGCTGTCACGCACACGGAGCCACGGCTTAACGTCCCATCCGACGGACGGCGGCCATCCCAAGCCCATCGGCGCCCCCCCCCCCCCCTACTGACCGTGGGAAGGGCGGGGAATTTTTGCGGAGATAAATCTCAACGCTGACCCAGCTGGGACTCGAACCTGGGAACTACAGATTACGACGCGCTACCGACTGAGCCACCCCCGCCCCAAATGACGATGATGATCTCACCTTCCTCAGAGATCTTCTCTACTGCGAGCTCTTTTCAGACTCTGTGGCAAGCAGCTGCTTATCGGATAAGTTATTTTTTTTAAACTATTTTTTATAATTTTCAACTATGAACTACTATGAAAACGATTTCACAGCTGACTACATTTCTTGATAATAAAATTATGATTTATTTCCGATGCTTAGTTTTTGAAAATAAACTGCAGAATACCAATGCATACAATACTAGAAAAAAAATCATGCAATTGTAATTTTTAGTGCATGGTTTTTGTTAATATTGCCAAAGCTAATAATAGTATTTATGGCTGGTGGAAATTTTTAGATTAATAAACTTTTACTCTCGTTATGATAGCATTCAATATTTTTTTCATATATATTAAAAATGTGCAGCAAGTATTAAGGCTTTTCATATTTCTTAAAATAATTTATTCAGAATTGTCTCCTGTCTTATTTCCTCCTATGATGTCTTCACATTGTACCGGATATAAAGTAACACGAGAATTGGACTTTCGAACTTTTTCGAAACGCAAACGTTAAAGCTTTTCTCCTGCCTCATAACGCAAAGGCTTCGAAACAGGAAATTACGCACTTTCGGATATCGATAAGGAAGTGACGTGTGCGTTTTTCGTTGGCTCGCAGACTACCTTGACGACGACCAGACGTACCAGTATTATGTTTATATTAAGGGGCGGTGGCGTGTGTTTGGCGTTCTGCCACACTGGCCTTTTTACAAAGTAGTGAAGTGAGAAGGACTAGTCCTCTTAATGCCACCGTTTCACTTTTGCTTTTGAAATGCTGATAAATTAAGTATTTTAAGAGAGAGCCTCGTGATAAAGCAAAGCTTAGACTACAAAAACTCGTTGCTCATTTTCAGTGAAGTAAATATTTCTGACCTTCGATAATTATGGATTACACGATAAAGAATCTGCTTCCAGAACCCGTCGAAGACATCCACGGCTTAATCGAGTTGTTGCTGACAACGAAGACAGTTATAGGATTCGAACCCGAGTTTCGAACGTGGTTGAAAGTGGATCCAAATGGAATATTCATCGCCGTAACGAGTAGGGGTCAGGTTATTGGCTCGTGCAGCGGCATTGCGTTATCGGACAAACACGGCTACGTTGGACTACACGTGGTGAAAAAGGACAGCCATCGCCAGCAAGAGATTGGATCGAAGTTGTGGATGGAAGCCGTTCGTCACCTTGGCGACCGCAACATTGGATTCTGTGCCCCTGAACCGACATTTTCATTGTATCGTGAAAAGCACGGTTTTACAAGTTTACCAGACTGGACTCTGACTTGCTTTATACGCACAGGTTGTATAGCGAAGCCGAAAAGTGGAAACATTTGGCCAGGGATGCCTTCGGCTTACGTGAGTGATGCAGTTTCGGGATATGAAGTCCTGAATCCTGGAAGTTATAACAAATCAGAACTCGCACCTCCCATTTCGACGGTTTTCGTCACAGATGACGCCGTGACATCAAAAGTGATGGAGTACGATAGCAAACTTCACAAGTACGACAAGTCTTCGGCACTGAGGTCGACGATATCAGAGCTCGGCTGTGCGACCAGAGTGGCTCTTAAAGGCGATGTTGTCGTTGGGTATATGTGCATGAAACCCGTCTCAAGTGGCCATTGGCTCGCAGGTCCCATGTACGCGGATGGCTACACTGCTGCGCATGCTCTCTTTTACGACATCCTCGCTGATAACGTCATCACATCTCGTCAAAAGGGCTTGATGGTGAAGTTTCCCAGCTCAAATCGGGAAGCTATACGGCTCATGGAAGACCTGAGCTTTACTCAGTCAGGAACTCCTCTTCACGTAGCTTATACGAGAGACGTTGAGGACATTCCGGTTGAAAAGATATTTTCTATTCACTCGGAAGCTTTTTGCATCGAATAAAGCGAAGGATTAACTAATTACAGACGTCGAACATTTTTCATTAGTGAAGTTCTCATTTATTTTACTAAATGCTAATTTTTAATGACATTTGTCATTGCAAACTATTGTTTCTTGTTTGTACATGTCATAAACTATATTCTGTCCTCGGGTGAAGACTTTAGTGTAATTAATATTAACTTTTGGGTGATTCTAAGCCATGATACCCATAACCATTTGTGCAGCTAGGTAATAAAAATATTTTAGCAAGATATACTTAATATTGAAATGTGTTCTGTATGTTAATATTTATGAAAAAATTTATCGCCGACACGGCGGGAATCGAACCCGCAACTCTCCAGATTCATGCCAGAGCGCGCTCCGCAGCGCGCTCTGGCATGAATCTGGAGAGTTGCGGGTTCGATTCCCGCCGTGTCGGCGATAAATTTTTTTTCATAAATATTAACTAATGTTGAAGTCTATTTCTACAGATCATCTGTGTATTTTTTATGGATGCTCTATGTGTATTTATAGAAACACCAGGATGTGAGCATTATGGATGCTCTGTGTGTATTTATAGAAACACGAGGATGTGAGCATTATGGATGCTCTGTGTGTATTTATAGAAACACGAGGATGTGAGCATTATGGATGCTCTGTGTGTATTTATAGAAACACCAGGATGTGAGGCAACGAATGTGAAGCAAAAGTCCCTCTAGATTACCAGAATAAAATAGCAACAATTGTGCAACTTTTTAAATGTAAAAATATATAATTATGATATACAGTCATTACATATAATTAAAATATAATTTTGATATATAAATATTAATACAAAATTATGTGATAATGAATATTACTATAAAAGGTTTTTTTAAGTGCTAGTTATTTTAGTAATTAGGTATAGGTAGTTTTTAACCTGTCAAGAGCAGCTAGTATTAGATATTTCTCTAATAAGCGTTTTTAGCTGAGGAATGAAAAGGTTAGGGTTCGAATCTTAGATTAAAAGGTAGGGCAATTTGTTCCTAAAAGATTAAAAGGTATGGTAATAATATGATAAAATAGCGATAATTATTGATATGAGATAAAGATAGTTAAAAAAGTAATACTGCCAATAAATTACCTTTATTAATATATTTCAAAAATTTAATCCCCCCCACCCCGCATTTTTGGCGTTAGATTTTTCACAGTTCTGTTCCAGAAGTAGAGTCTTCTGATATAGGGCCTGGGTATTGTATTCATGTATTTGCAACTATACATTTTTGTTGATAAAATATAGATAGCGCTTTCCAATAATAATTAGAAACGAAACAAATATAGTGACAGTTGATTTCCCCCCTTAACAGAAGCTACATTTAGAGCACTTGTTCTTGCTCAGAATGGGTTAAATGGCAGGCCCAAGGACCTCGAGGGCTCAGAGAAGGATGGTGAGAGGAGAGCCACTGGACAGCTGTTAGGTGGCAGATGAAAACCTCCGATCAAGGCCATCCAGCTTGTTCATTAACGTGCACAGAGTGTGGTTCTCCTGCACACGGGGCCATGGCCTAATGTCCCATCCCACGGACGGCGGCTTTTTCAAGCTCATCGGTGTCCCCTTTCTCACAGAGGGCAGGGTGGGGATTTAGGGGAGATAAATCTCAACGCTCGCCCAGGTGGGACTCGAACCTGGGAATTGCAAATGCATTGACCGACCTTCAGAGCCGTGTTTAATTACTAAATCATTCTGTACTTTTTACAGAAATTTTGAATGAAATTACAAAAGAGTGTTAAGTAGAAGAGGGTTGGGTTGTTTTACCTCTGAGCGGCACTTTTCTGCACACCATGGGCTAAATGGCCAGGTCACATGGACTCCGAAGGCTCAGAGAAGGTTGGGGGAGGGGACCCACTGGAACAGCTGTTGGGAGACAGATGATAGTCTCCAGTCAAGGCCATCCAGCGTGTTCTTTAACGCTGGATGGCCTTGACTGGCCTTCCCAGGTTCTCCCGCACACGGGGCCACGGCTTAACGTCCCATCCGACGGACGCCGACCTTTCCAAGCCCATCGGTGTCTCCTACTGACCGTGGGCAGGGCGGGAAATTTCGCGGAGAGAAATCTCAACGCTGACCCAGCTGGGACTCGAACCTGGGAACTACAGATTACGAGCAAGTAGAAGAGGACTCGAACCCGGCTACCCTTTCTCTTTCTACAAGAACATGGTCGGTAGCGTGCCAGGCTCGTAGTCTACAATTCCCAGGTTCAAGTTCAAACACGCTGAGAATTTTCTCTGCTGACTTCAGTTCTTTCCTCGGTGTGATAGGGAACACCGTTGTGTTCGGTAAGGCACCATCCGTCTTATGAGACGTAAAGCCGTGCTCTCGTGTGCAGGAGAGGCTGCACCCTATGCACATTCAAAAAACGCTCGATGGCATAGAAGAGAGGTGGATGCAATTGGAAACCCAATTAGCACAGCAATTAATACAATTGACAATTGACACTGCATTTGATACAAAAATTGTAAAGCACATTGGCGTAATTGGCAACTCAATTGACACTACAATTGACAACCGAAGTGATATGGAATTTCATGCAATTGGCATAGCAATTGACACAATTTGCAATTCAACACAGTGAACAACGTAATTGACAATCTAATTGAAATAGCAATTGATGTTATTCGAAATGCAATTGGAAGAACAACTAACACAATTGGAGCACAGTTATGGCATATTAACTGACAGGCTCCTGTCAGACCTCTGTGGCAAGCAGCTGCTTGAGGGGGTATTTATTTTTATTTATTTATGACTCTGCAATTGATAACTTAATTGATACTCCATTTTTGAAATTCATAACCTAACTTGAAATACAGTTGACTCCATTGGAAACTCAATTAACAACTTAACTGATGCAGCATTTAATGAAATCTCAAACCCAATTTGGACAGCAAACTTATACAATTCACAGTCTAATTGGTAGAACAATTGACAATCTAATTAACAAAGCATTTGACACAATTGGAAACATTGTAAATTGGCATCGCACCTGACACTGCAATTGACATGGAATTTGATGCATTGGAAACACAATTGGCAACTCAATTGGCATTGCAATTTACACAATGACAACCTAATTAACACAGCATTTGAGGCAACTGGAAAGCACGTTGGCTCAATTGGGAACTCAATTGACACTGCAATTGAAACCTATATGACGTGGAATTTGTTACAATTAGGAACCCAGTTGGCACAGCAATTGACACATCTTGCAACTCAATCAACACAATTGGCAACGTAATCAACAAACTATATGAACGGCATTTGATGCTATTCGCAGCGCTGGATTAACCATTGAGCAAAACAAGCACGTGCTTAGGGCACCAAAGGAAAGGGGGGGGGGGGCACCACAGTGTTTCACTGGCACACTCGACTTTAGTCGAATTTTTTGCAACTGTCCTTATCTGTGGTGTCCGACTTTAAATCTCAATTGTTTTAAAAAGAAAACGTTTTCTTTGGTATGATGAGTGACTAAAGTTTAAAAGTTCGAAGACTTATTCCTCAATAAGCGTTGAAGGAACTTTTTCAGTCTTAATGTCTTTCAGTTAAGTAGTTTTGAAAGGCCCAAGGAGAGCACCACTGTTGGGCTGCGCTTACCACATCAGTTCATCTTAATCCGGCCCTGGCTATTCGAAATGAAACTCGGAGAACAATTCACACAATTAGAGCACAATTGACCTAATTGATACTTCATTTGTTGAAATTGGAAACCCAACTGGAAATCCAAATGACTCAATTGACACTGGAATTGGCATAATTGACAACCTAATTAATTCAGCATTTGACACGATTGGAAATCCAATTTGCACAGCAATTGATACAATTCACAAGCTAATTGGGAGAGCAATTGACACTTCACAGCCTAATTGGCAGAGCAATTGACAACTTAATTGACCAACCATTTGAAACAATTGACAAAAAACAATTTTTACAACTGGCAACTCAGTTGACAACCTAATTAGCATGGTACTTGATGCAATTGGAAATCGAGCTATCAAACGAATTCACACATTTGACAACCGAACTGGAATCTTAACTGACACTCCATGCCAATTGGAAACCCAATTGACATTTGACACATTTGGAAATCCTATTGGCATAGCAATTGGCAACTCAACTGACACTGCAATTGATACAAATGATAACCTAAATGGCATGACATTTCATGCAATTGGCAAATCAATTGGCACAATTATCAACGTCTAGATATTACATTTGATGCAAATGGGAATGCAGCGGACACAGCAATTGGCAACCCAATTAGCATAGCAACGGACATAATTGTCAACTCAGTTTGTCAGTTGCTCTGTAAATTGATTTGTCATTTGTGCCAATTGCTGTTTGAACCCTCTGAATTTTTTTCCCATTGTCTACCCATTGCCAATGGGCAAGTAGTAGACTTCGAAAATATGCTTCGTGCAAGAAAAAAATAAAACGATAAATTCAATTTTTTAATGTTTAAGAGGCTAAAGGAGAATATTCTCTAACAATAACGTAATTTAGGTAGTTTTTTATTATTAATTTGTGGAAAAATGATATAAATTTTTTAATTTATTATGCTATTTATCTGTAGCCGTCCCGTGGCCGAGTGGTTAGCACGCTTGGCTACTGATCTAAGGGACCTGGGTTCGAGCCCCGGATTTAGGCATGGATGTGTGTGTCGTTTTTCTGCTGAGGTCCTGCCATCCTCTCAGATCTTCAACTGTGGCATATAAACTGACAGGCTCCTGTCAGACCTCTGTGGCAAGCAGCTGCTTGAGGGGGTATTTATTTATTTATTTTTATATTTATCTGTAAACTATTTTATCCCGTAATTGTTCCAAAAAAAATTTTTTTCCTCCGAAAGTATACTTTTTTTAGATATTAAGCTTTTCGCAGAATTAAATCTAACTTTGATTGAAGCCTACTAAGATAGCGGTAGTTAATATCTACCGTGTTGCTTTGCGTTGATGTTGTTTGGGTTGTTTTACCTCTGAGAGGCACTATTTTGCACACCATGGGCTAAATGGCCAGGTCACATGGACCCCGAAGGCTCAGAGAAGGTTGGGGGAGGGGACCCACTGGAACAGCTGTTGGGAGACAGATGGTAGCCTCCCGTCAAGGCTATCCAGCGTGTTCTTTAACGTTCACAGGGTATGGCTCTCCCGCACACGGGACCACGGCTTAACGTCCCATCCGACGGACGGCGGCCTTTACCAAGCCCATCGGTGTCCCCTAATGACCGTGGGCAGGGCGGGGAATTTTTGCGGAGATAAATCTCAACGCTGACCCAGCTGGGACTCGAACCTGGGAACTACAGATTACGAGCCTGGCGCGCTACCGACTGAGCCACCCCCGCCCCCTACCGTGTTGCACAAATTTCTTTATATACTTATATTATTACCTGAATATGAAATTTTCGAGTGAAAAATGACAAAAAAGGAGAAGAATTCGTTGATACTTTCTCACCCCGAAAGTGACTTTACAGGATTGCACCAACAGAGGAGGTCCAAGATCCTCGACAACTTAAGAATCTAGAAGCATGAGTATAATCCAAAATCATCTCTCACATTCTTGAAATGCAGCTGAAAATGGTTTTCTCTTACTGGACATAAAATTATTTATTCTGTTATGATCTCCTTTGATGCAGAACTTGAGAATCGAGATTTTTCCAATTCTAAATTGGCACACTCGAATAATTCTCATCCATTTCTTCTTTGGGTTAAGCGCCGATCTTTAATGAACGAAATCTGTTTCAAGATTACGAGTCCACCTAAGTAGTCTGCCTAGAGTCTGTCGAGGGCTAAATCTCTCAGTGTGCATTAGTACAGTCGCTCAAAAAAGTATCCGAACGCTCTGGTCGATTACAGAATTCGGGAAAAAATATCTGGCAACGAATTTTTTTTTATAAATTAGTGATCTGGCAACCTTCGTGTCACGTGATTACAGAATTCAGGAAAAATATCTGGAGCGTGTACAGCAACTGTATACGCTCCAGTTACCGTTCACAGCAAACTGGAGCGTGTGCAGTTACTGCACACGCTCAATATTTCCGTGAGTGAGCCCACACGATCTAGTATCAAAATAATATGACCACCTACAGTCGCTCAAAAAAGTATCCGAACACTATGGTCAATTACAGAATTCAGAAAAAATATCTGGCAACGAGTTTTTTTAGAAATTAGTGATCGGGCAACCTTCCCGTGTCACGTGACACGAAGGTTGCAGATCACTAATTTCTAAAAAAAACCGTTGCCAGATATTTTTCTGAATTCTGTAATCAACCATAGTGTTCGGATACTTTTTTGAGCGACTGTACATTTCCCAAAGGTAATCATACAGAGGAAACAAAATGTTGGCGTGTACATGAGGGTCAATATGCCAATGCGAAAGTCCAAAACCAAGAAACTTAGAGGGCTGAAATTGCACGAGTATTTATGGAAATCTGATGAGTGCACCTCAGGCGTTATTCTTTTTTACGTTTTAATTTTTTCCTATCTAAGGGGGGGGGGGTACTCCCCCAATAGATTTAAGCAATATATTACTGTTAGAAATTAGAGTTAATATGCGCTTGCTTTTTTTCAATTGTTAAAAAGAAACTCATGAATAGATTTTTCATTGTCGGAAAAAAATCTGATATGAAAACGCCCGTGCTGACGTCATAGTGTGTCTGCAGTTTTAAGCACACTGTAATTTCGCAGATACTTGAATGATTGGTCCTAGATTTTATTATTCTCCCTCTGTGGCCCTATGTTGGGTTAAGAGTTCTGGTTCCTCCTCTGTGGCCCTGTGTTGGGTTAAGAGTTCTGTCTCCTCCTCTGTGGCCCTATGTTGGGTTAAGAGTTCTGGTTCCTCCTTTGTGGTCCTGTGTTGGGTTAAGAGTTCTGTCTCCTCCTCTGTGGCCCTGTGTTGGGTTAAGAGTTCTGGTTCCCCTCTCTGTGACCATGTGTTGGATTAAGAGTTCTGGTTCCCACTCCGTGACCCTGTATTGGGTTGAGTTCTGGGTCCCCTCTGTGACACATGTGTTGGGTTAATAGTTCTGGTTCCCCCTCCGTGGCCTTGTGTTGGGTTAACACTTCTGGGTCCCCCCTCCGTGGACCTGTGTTGGATTGAGTTCTGGGTCCCCCCTTTGTGACCCTGTGTTGGTTAAAGAATTCTTGGTCCCCCCCCCCTCTTTTTAACCCAATGTTGGATTAACAGTTCTGGGTCTCCCTCTGTAGCCCTGTGTGGGTTTAGAGTTCTGGGTCTCACTCTGTGGCCCTATATTACGTTTAAGTGTTCCGATTTTCCCTCTGTGTCCTGTGTTGGGTTAAGAGTTCCGGTTCCTCCTCTGTGGCCCTGTGTTGAGTTAAGAGTTCTGATTCCCCCTCTGTGGCCTTATGTTACATTAAGTGTTCCGGTTCCTCCTCTGTGGCCTTATGTTACATTAAGTGTTCCGGTTTCTTCTCTGCGGCCCTATGTTACATTAAGTGTTCTGGTTCCTCCTCTGTGGCCCTGTGTTGGGTTAAGAGTTCTGATTCCCCCTCTGTGGCCTTATGTTACATTAAGTGTTCCGGTTCCTCCTCTGTGGCCTTATGTTACATTAAGTGTTCCGGTTTCTCCTCTGTGGCCCTATGTTACATTAAGTGTTCTGGTTCCTTCTCTGTGACCTGTGTTGGGTTAAGAGTTCTGATTCCCCCTCTGTGGCCTTATGTTACATTAAGTGTTCCGGTTCCTCCTCTGTGGCCTTATGTTACATTAAGTGTTCCGGTTTCTCCTCTGTGGCCCTATGTTACATTAAGTGTTCTGGTTCCTCTTCTGTGGCCCTGTGTTGGGTTAAGAGTTCTGATTCCCCCTCTGTGGCTTTATGTTACATTAAGTGTTCCGGTTCCTCCTCTGTGGCCTTATGTTACATTAAGTGTTCTGGTTCCTCCTCTGTGGCCTTATATTACATTAAGTGTTCCGGTTCCTCCTCTGTGGCCTTATGTTACATTAAGTGTTCTGGCTTCTCCTCTGTGGCCCTATGTTACATTAAGAGTTCTGATTTCCCCTCTGTGGCCCTACGTTGGGTTAAGAGTTCTGATTTCCCCTCTGTGGCTTTATGTTACATTAAGTGTTCCGGTTCCTCCTCTGTGGTCTTGTGTTGGGTTAAGAGTTCTGGGTCTCTCTCTCTCTGTGGCCCTACGTTGGGTTAAGAATTCTGATTTCCCCTCTGTGGCCCTACGTTGGGTTAAGAGTTCTGATTTCCCTTCTGTGGCCCTACGTTGGATTAGAGTTCTGATTTCCCCTCTGTGGCCTTATGTTACATTAAGTGTTCCGGTTCCTCCTCTGTGGTCCTGTGTTGGGTTAAGAGTTCTGGGTCTCTCTCTCTCTGTGGCCCTACGTTGGGTTGAGTTCTGATTTCCCCTCTGTGGCCTTATGTTACATTAAGTGTTCCGGTTCCTCCTCTGTGGTCCTGTGTTGAGTTAAGAGTTCTGGGTCTCTCTCTCTCTGTGGCCCTACGTTGGGTTGAGTTCTGATTTCCCCTCTGTGGCCTTATGTTACATTAAGTGTTCCGGTTCCTCCTCTGTGGTCCTGTGTTGAGTTAAGAGTTCTGGGTCTCTCTCTCTCTGTGGCCCTACGTTGGGTTGAGTTCTGATTTCCCCTCTGTGGCCTTATGTTACATTAAGTGTTCCGGTTCCTCCTCTGTGGTCCTGTGTTGGGTTAAGAGTTCTGGGTCTCTCTCTCTCTATGGCCCTACGTTGGGTTGAGTTCTGATTTCCCCTCTGTGGCCTTATGTTACATTAAGTGTTCCGGTTCCTCCTCTGTGGTCCTGTGTTGGGTTAAGAGTTCTGGGTCTCTCTCTCTCTGTGGCCCTACGTTGGGTTAAGAGTTCTGATTTCCCCTCTGTGGCCCTACGTTGGGTTAAGAGTTCTGATTTCCCCTCTGTGGCCTTATGTTACATTAAGTGTTCCGGTTCCTCCTCTGTGGTCCTGTGTTGGGTTAAGAGTTCTGGGTCTCTCTCTCTCTGTGGCCCTACGTTGGGTTGAGTTCTGATTTCCCCTCTGTGGCCTTATGTTACATTAAGTGTTCCGGTTCCTCCTCTGTGGCCCTGTGTTGGGTTAAGAGTTCTGGGTCTCCCTCTGTGACCCTGTGTTGGTGATGTTTCCATTGCAATGTAACATTTTCCCCCTTCGTTTTAGAGGATTTTAAAAAAAATATATTTAAAAATACATGAAATATGCAGAAATTTAAAAATGATTGGCTTCCATTATCTCTACTAGCATTCTCAAAGGGGGAGGCATGTCAAACCCTCCTACCCTCCAGATCGGCCTTGTTTTGTAATAATCAAACTTAAGGATATCCTATTCAACGAATATTTTTTAATCTGAAAGTAACAGTATATTTCGCAATAAAGCACATTAGTGATACCATTCTCCAAAAGATGGCGCCTCCGTCAAAAATGGCCGAATGAGCTTACGGATCTCGCTAGGCCTATCGATTTTTGATGAAGAAGCGAGCAAATGTAGCAGTGACGAGCTTTGTGGGCTCCAGTTCAGCTAAAAGTTGTTCACAGATGTACGATCGGAGTAAACCGAGTATTGTGTTTCTAGCAAAGAACGAATCATTCCCGAAACATGTGTCGTTTCAAGAAGAGTTCGGATGCTTCAATCTGTAAGGAGCTTCGTGCCACATCCGTTTACGTAAGTGCCATGACACACAGATGATTCCCAGCCGTGTGGACAGCAGTAGGAGGTTACCACGCGTCCTCAACGAAGCGGACATTTCGTAACGATTCCCTTGTGCATTTGTTGTGACAGCTGCTCTTGATTAGTGTAGGCTTCGACATTCTTTTGATGTTCTTTGAGGAGTAAGCGTCGTTGAGTCGGGGTTTGAATCGATATGACCCTTCGCCAGTTGATACCTTGGACCCGAATATGCTGATTGTCTCTTGCAGTCTCGTGTTCACATCACCAGGATGATCCTCATCAGTGCTGTAAGCTGAAGTATCATCGAGAAGATCGTAGTGGGCTAGGGTTGGCCTGGATACGGTGGAGGCTACACAGAGTGGTGGGTAAAGGCAGAGCAGACAGGAGAGAAGAAACTGAGAAGGAAACGATCACGTAAGTGAAATAATAAATACAGATTAGAGAATTAGAGATCAGTATTTTCTGTTTTTAATTGCATTCAGACGTTTTAGAATTAAATGAAGGCTTTGATTTGGTAATACTTTTCGTATCATTGATCGGTTGTGTCTTTATTGTCAACAAAAAGGATGCCAATGTCGTAAAAGTTCATAACCCTTTTTCTCTCTAATGAGATGTCTGCAATATTGAGATCAATGAAAATAAACAGTCGAGTGATACAATTATATATTTTCTGATATAGATAAAAGTTCTGAGGGTGAACTGAGTTATTTTGGTAGCAGAAAAAAATGTTAAAAGGGGCTTTAAATAATTTGCTAAAGAAATTGAATGTTTCACTAAATATTGTTTGAAATCGTGATTCAATGTCTATTTTTAGTAATATGATTTTAAGCATAAGATTTCCTTTGGAGTTTTTAGTTAAACAATGTAAAATCTGAAATAGAAACCAGTTAATAAAAAAACAAAGAACAAAACTGATAATAAATTATGTATCATACATTTTATTGATTATTAAATAATAATTTGGAGGAAAGAAGAAAAAATGCGTTATTTTGGGAAAGAGTTTCAATTTAAGGAAATATACAATGTGGCATATATTTTGTATTAAATCGCAATTGGGTATATACTGTTAATTTTCATTGTAGGGAATTGGCCATAAATATTACATATACCTAGAGGGATATTAGATATATATATAATATGTAATGCTTTACTTATTTCTGCAAATAGTAATGTTTTTTCCATTTTTTAACAACAAAAGCAGATAATTGAAAGTGATATTATAATAATTTAAATACCACTATTTTAAAATGCACTTGGTCTAGTGATTCCCATACAAAAAAAAGTGAAGATTTATAAAAGAAAAAGTGCTGCATATTATGGATTGCATTATATTAAATAGGGGACAGAAGCATTAAAATGCATCTAAAAGAGTGCTATCTAGTTTATGCATAACTTCTTTTTTAGTGAATTATGCCATGTATAAATGCATCCTGTAAAACTGACCAATCCTCAGCCGAGTGGTTAGCGCACTTGGCTACTGATCTAAGGGACCTGGGTTCGAGTCCCGGATAAGGCATGGATGTATGTGTTGTTTTTCTGCTGAGGTCCTGCCATCCTTTCAGACCTTCTACTCTGGAATATAAACTGACAGGCTCTTGTGAGACCTCTGTGGCAAGCAGCTGCTTGAGGGGGTATTTGTTGTTTGTTTTGGTCATAGATGACTAGATCGGTAGGCCACACTGATCTAGAAGCTCTCCCACACTAAAAGCCTGTATCACAAGAATGTAGGGTCAGACTTTGGTGCTAGGCCAAGTTGATTCTATGCATCATCACAGTCGATTGACACAAAACTCTCCTTCCAGTGTATGCCTAGTTACTATTTACAGACCACAACATTGTACCGTACCAACCACAACACGTATTTTTTTCATACCCAAGGAAATAGTATAACACAGATTTTAACTCCTTAAATCCAATATTTTTTTTTAGTTCTATTTAATATATTAGTTTGAGAGGACATTAATTTTGTAACTGACAGACATACTACACCTAAGTGCAATATGTGAAGAATGCGTGGCATGTTATTTTGGAATATTTTTCAAATCTATAATTATCAGGCACTTTATTAACCCATTGTAGCTTCTACAAATCAGTTATTGCACTCAGGGAGAAAAAATATCCTTTATATTCCTAGATATTGTTACGACAGATGAACGAGCAACAGTGACTTCATGACTTAACGTGACTTAAACCCTCGTGTGTGCTTCTAGGTGAGATTCAATTGAGCCAACGAATTGGAACTTAGAACGATTCGGAAGAATGAAAATATAGCAGTGCAGTGTGTAAAAGTTGTGAGATCTGAAAGGACGTTCAGATGGTCTGAGTCAGTGCGCGTTAAGTGAAAATAAGTATCTTTTATGTGATGTGTGCGCGGACGGTCGTTTTGTTTTGATAGTGTGATAAGTTTAGAGAACTGGCACAGGACGAGAGTTTGTTTACGTCTGAAGATGTTCAAGTGACATGGTAAACAAAGTGAAGAGGTAGTATTTAGTAGAATAGTCAGAGCTGTTGTTGGGTACTCTGTGTAGAAAGGTTGATGACTTTTGCATGTTAGTAGTTAATTTGTTTATGAGATACTTCATCCATATCTTCTTTGCAACGATTTGCATTGTATTGTATTTGGTTTTAAAATATAGTTATTATTACTCACGCCCAGTGCCAATTCATTTTGTAATTCGCAACAATATGCATAAGTTCTCATTGCAATGGAACTGATTATTAATTATTTCCCAGCAGTCAATATGCAGCTCTCTTGGGTTTCGAGAAAATAGAGACATCATCACCATATGTAGAGAAAGGTTACCTGAAGATAGTGTCATAAAATGAATAATAAATTGACGAAATAATTTATTCAGTTGGAGACAATATTAAACATTATAAGCACAGCTTATTGTTCCAAACTAGTGAAAGGGCTAACGTAAGAAACTGAAATGTTCTGAACAATGGTTCCCAACACTTAATAATAGTAATGCGAACGAACCAGCCAGCCAATACCTCTGACGTCACCGGTGTCAGAAATTGGCAGTTTCCAAGTGGTTCTGCGACTATATGAGCAATCAGTCTCAAATTCGGTGAGGTAGACCCACTTAGTTCTATCCCAGTTGGGGTAACAGATCAGGTTCCTAGTTGCCGTGGGTCGGGAGGGATCCCTCGGGGAGACTCCGAATTATCTTGGGGCGCTGCCATCGTATACCTTTTCAATGGAGTAGTACGTGTGGATGAAGTTATCGGTGGGAAGATTTATCATTGCGTTTCGCGCCAAACTTTTGGCGCGAAATACTGGGTCATGAGTCTGTCACACTAGTAATTGAGATATCTTTGTTATGCAGTGGTGCTCAAAGCTCAAGGTTTTTTTTTTTGAGATTATAATCCTCACCTTGAGGGCTTCAATGACGTATATTGCCTAAGTAAATTCCCAAAAAATCGGGTACTCAAGCACATCCCACCCATCTACCCTATTCCCTATTAGACTCAACTTCCCATCAATGGAAGTTTCTGAGGTATTATGATTGAGAATAAAAGTTTCTTTGCTATAGGTGTATATCCAGAGATTTTTTTTTCTTGGGGGGGGGGGAGGGATATTGCACATGTTCCACATACTTTTACATAAGCAATATATATGCAAAATAATTATAAAGGTTTGGATTATATGATGTGGATTTTCCCTTCAGTGTGCACTTCTGTGGTAAAAATAATGGAAGCAACCCAGCGAACACTATGGTCGATTACAGAATTCAGAAAAATATCTGGCAACGATTTTTTTAGAAATTAGTGATCTGGCAATCTTCGTGTCACGTGATATGAAGATTGCTAGATCACTAATTTCCAAAAAAATCGTTGCCAAATATTTTTTCTGAATTCTGTAATCAACCAGAGTGTTCGGATACTTTTTTGAGCGACTGTAGGTGGTCAGATTATTTTGATACTAGATCGTGTGGGCTCACTCACGGAAATATTGAGCGTGTGCAGTTACCGTTCAGTACCGCAAACTGGAGCGTGTGCAGTAACTGCACACGCTCCAGTTTGCTGTGAACGGTAACTGGAGCGTGTACAGTTGCCAGATCACTAATTTCTAAAAAAAAATATCGTTGCCAGATATTTTTTCTGAATTCTGTAATCAACCATAGTGTTCGGATACTTTTTTGAGCAACTGTACTATCCGTTGGGTCGTTTTACCTCTGAGCGGCACTTTCTTGCACACAATGGACTAAATAGCCAGGTCACTAGGATCCCGAAGGCTCAGAGAAGGTTGGGGGAGGGGACCCACTGGAACAGCTGTTGGGAGACAGATGGTAGCCTCCCGTCAAGGCCATCTAGCGTGTTCTTTAATATTGGGTTGTTTTACCTCTGAGCGGCACTTTTTTGCACACCATGGGCTAAATGGCCAGGTCACATGGACCCCGAAGGCTCAGAGAAGGTTGGAGGAGGAGACCCACTGGAACAGCTGTTGGGAGACAGATGGTAGCCTCCCGTCAAGGCCATCCAGTGTGTTCTTTAGTGTTGGGTTGTTTTACCTCTGAGCGGCAAATTTTTGCACACAATGGGCTAAATGGCCAGGTCACATGGACCCGAAGGCTCAGAGATGGTTCGGTTAGGGGACCCACTGGATCGGCTGTTGGGAGACAAATGGTAGCCTCTCGTCAAGGCCATCCAGCGTGTTCTTTAACTTGCACAGGGTATGGCTCTCCCGCACACGGGCCACGGCTTAACGTCCCATCCGACGGACGGCGGCCTTTCCACGGCCATCGGCGTCCCCTACTGACCGTGGGCAGGGCAGGGAATTTTGCGGAGATAAATCTTAACGCCGACCCAGCCGGGACTCGAACCTGGGAACTACAGATCACGAGCCTGGCGAGCTACCGACTGAAGTATAATGGTATAGAGTTAATCGAACATCTCAGTCAGCGTCTTACCATTGAATTCTGAGAGAAGTCTTCTTGGTATAATCGCCATGGCAAAAGACCTCTGAAGCAGACGAGGCTTGGAGAAAGGAATGCAGACGTCCACGCCTCATTTGGGCCAGTGCAGACATTTCTAGAATTCAAACTTCGTGAAACTCGACTGCTCAGTTGTTTTTTTTTATTTCGCTTAAAAAGAACTTCGTAGACATTTGGATTTTTTTTTTTTCTGAAGGATCAAACTCTGTCTTCTCCTTATTAATCAGCAAGTCAAACGCAATTTATCATAACTGCAACACGAAATTAATTTATTTTGTCTTTTTTTTATGCTAGGTTTATTTTTTTTTCAAATCATTATTTAAATTTATAACATAGTTTTATAACATAATTTATAACTAAGGCCTTAAATCTCGAATATTTACCTAATTAATTGAACTATTGGCTCGCGACCCATCAGTTTAAAAGCTTTCCAGAAGAAGCGGTTTGTTGGTCACAGAAAATTGATTCGTACATTATAAAAGTCGATTACTTTATTTGATTACAGGTAGAAGTCCATTAGTACGGGAAAGTGTAAGTATAACAGCTTTATCTTCGCAGTAGATAGATCATATAGCGAGCGATTACCGCCACCGTAACGGCAGTAGCCAGTAGCTTTATATCTGTGCTGGGATATATTGCAGAAAATGGCCTCCATTTGGTAAGGGTCATTGAACGTAGCAGCAATGTGAAGCGATGAATATGATTAGGCCATCAGCGTTTGGGCAGAAGCGTGGATCAAACTCTTTTACCTAATGCGTAAAAGACCATTTTGTTGATGTTGTTACAGTTTGGAAGCGAGAATTCTACTCCAATTGGTGTTTAATGATGGATTGTTAATAAAGCTGTAACAGAAATAATGTCTTTCGACAGGTATTAATGTGTCAAGTTTAGGAAATATGGAAACATCTTTTATTTTTGATAATAGCTTGTATTTTGTTAGAGAAACGAAGACACTTCCAAAGCGAAGAGAAAAATAGTTTGTAATCTTCAGACTTTTTAAAGTTTTCTGCGTTTCATGGATGCTGTTCAGTACTCCGTTCATTGGGTTGGGTTGTTTTATCTCTGAGTAACATTTTTTTGCACACAATGGGCTAATGACCAGGACCCAAAAGGCTCAGAGAAACTGGATAGCTGTTTGGAAACAGATGGAAATCTTCGCAAAATTCCGCGCCCTGCTCACGGTCAGGGGAGAACACCTATGGGTTTGGAAAGGCCGCCCCTCGGATGGGACGTTAAGCCGTGGTCCCTATCTGGAGAGCCATACCCTGTGCACGTTAAAGAACACGCTGGATGGCCTTGACGGGAGGCTACCATCTGTCTCCCAACAGCTCTTCCAGTGGGTCCCCTTCTCCAACCTTCTCTGAGCCTTCGGGGTCCATGTGACCTGGCCATTTAGCCCATGGTGTGCAGAAAAGTGCCGCTCAGAGGTAAAACAACCCAACGTTAAAGAACACGCTGGATGGCCTTGACGGGAGGCTACCATCTATCTCCCAACGTGTGGTATCTCCCTTCGTGTCATGTGACCTTTCGTGTAACATGACACGAAGGTTGCCAGATCACTAATTTCTAAAAAAAATAGTTGCCAGATATTTTTTTTGAATTCTGTAATCAACCATAGTGTTCGGATACTTTTTGAGCGACTGTAGGTGGTCATATTATTTTGATACTAGATCGTGTGGGCTCACTCACGGAAATATTGAGCGTGTGCAGTTACCGTTCACAGCAAACTGGAGCCGGTTGCGGTTAATGCTCACAGCACATTGGATCGTGTGAGCTCACAAAGACCTGGATCGTGTGGGCTCACTCACGGAAATATTGAGCGTGTGCAGTTACCGTTCGCGGCAAACTGGAGCGGTTGCGGTTAATGTTCACAGCACATTGGATCGTGTGGGCTCACTCACGGAAATATTGAGCGTGTGCAGTTACCGTTCACAGCAAACTGGAGCGGTTGCGGTTAATGTTCACAGCACATTGGATCGTGTGAGCTCACAAAGACCTGGATCGTGTGGGCTCACTCACGGAAATATTGAGCGTGTGCAGTTACCGTTCACAGCAAACTGGAGCGGTTGCGGTTAATGTTCACAGCACATTGGATCGTGTGAGCTCACAAAGACCTGGATCGTGTGAGCTCACTCACGGAAATATTGAGCGTGTGCAGTTACCGTTCACAGCAAACTGGAGCGGTTGCGGTTAATGTTCACAGCACATTGGATCGTGTGAGCTCACAAAGACCTGGATCGTGTGGGCTCACTCACGGAAATATTGAGCGTGTGCAGTTACCGTTCACAGCAAACTGGAGCGTGTGCAATAACTGCATACGCTCCAGTTTGCTGTGAACGGTAACTGGAGCGTGTACAGTTGCTGTACACGCTCCAGATATTTTTCCTGAATTTTGTAATCAACCGTAGTGTTCGGATACTTTTTTGAGCGACTGTACTATACCACCGTTGTTGCTTTTGTATATTACATTTGTTATTATTTTACATGGGCACTTTTGGACCCTTTGTTGTTATAGTGTTTACACTTTGTATGTTTGCTGTTCTTCTGCTTTTAACTTTGGTTGTAGGTTTCCATGACTTTTTCATTTTCACTCTTTGTTTTGCATCTTGTTTGGCGTAAAATGGCATCAGCCCCAACCAACGAACGATGTTTATTATTCTCTCTTCTCCACTTTTAGAGAGAGGGGGGGGTACAACATGCATAATATATATTGTTACGACAGATAAACTTGCTGTAGTGTGTTTATGATAAACGTGACATGAATGCTCGTGTATGCTTCTGCGAGAGATTTATTTTAACCAACGAATTGGAATACAGAACCGACCTAAAAATAATAGAAGATATAGAGTTGTTGTTGGAATTGTGGAGATCTGAAAGGAGGCATAAGTAGCCTTAGTCTGTGCACGAGAGTCTAAAGAATAAATGTTTTTATTTGGTGTGTGCGCGGTAGGTCGATTATTTTATTGGTGTGGATCGTGTTGTTAAGCTAGTAAAGATAAAGAAGAGTTGGGTTGTTTTACCTCTGAGCGGCACTTTTTTGCACACCATGGGCTAAATGGCCAGGTCACATGGACCCCGAAGGCTCAGAGAAGGTTGGGGGAGGGGACCCACTGGAACAGCTGTTGGGAGACAGATGGTAGCCTCCCGTCAAGGCCATCCAGTATACCCTGTGCTCTATACAGGGTATATGGCTCTATACCCTGTATAGAGCACAGGGTATAGAGCCATACCCTGTGCTTTAACGTGCACAGGGTATGGCTCTACCGCACACGGGGCCACGGCTTAACGTCCCATCCGACGGACGGCGGCCTTTCCAAGCCCATTGGTGTCCCCTACTGACCGTGGGCAGGGCGGGGAATTTTGCGGAGATAAATCTCAACGCTGACCCAGCTGGGACTCGAACCCGGGAACTACAGATTACGAGCCTGGCGCGCTACCGACTGAGCCACCCCCGCCCCAGATAAAAAAGAATTTGTCGTCTTGTGTGTGGTGATCAACGCCTGAAAGAATTGGTTCTGAGAAACCAGTATACTTAGCTACAGTTTTGGAGTACTTGAGGACTAAATCCTAAGAAGGAAATCATTTTTATGTATAGTTATTTAGTTATTTAGGAATTGATAAGGTTTTTCTCGAGATATTGAAAGTATTCACTTATATGATTCTAGTTAGATTGAGTATTTATTTACCTACATGATTTTATTGTTCATTGAATGATTTTAGTCTTGTTTTGTGAATTGGATGTGAATAGAATTGATATAATTAGCGCGCTTGGCTACTGATCTAAGGGACCTGGGTTCGAGCCCCGGGTAAGGCATGGATGTATATGTCGTTTTTCTGCTGAGGTCCTGCCATCCTCACAGATCTACTATGGCGTATTTAACTAATAGGCTCCTGTAAGACTTCTGTGGCAAGCAGCTGCTTGAGGGGGTATTTATTTATTTTATTTAATGGATTCTTCTGAAAGTTGATCTTTATATTATTACAGAGTTTCGTGCCGGTTGACTTAGTTTGTTTATAAATAATTTCATCCATGCTTTTGTAATAAATTGCATTCATTGTATTCTAATTTTCATTGACCAATTTTTACTTGAATTCACGCCCGGTGGTCATCCATTTTAAATTGCAACAATATATTATGTTTCTCATTACTGCATTTACCTCCCAAATGCGTGCTGGTATAATACTTTATATTATGAGAATTTTTTTCTGGATAGTTTCATGCTACTTGAAAGGGAATTCACATTCAGAGATCCCTAACTTTGAAAATAAGCTTTTTAAGTAAAAATATCACTGGAGATAATTTGAAAATCTCACTGAAATCTTCCCAGTTCTCGATTTTCAACAATATTAGTTATGGAGTCCAAAGAATTTATAAGCAGCGTCCCTGATCATAATATTTTACTTCAAAAGCCCATTAAAACACAAATTATGATTTTTATTATTATTTGTGTTACAATACAACCATTACAACAAACCACTTACACTATATTCCATTACAACAAACCACTTACTAAAATAATGCAGACTAAGAAGTTTGTAAATTCAATTAATTTTTAAAAAAAGGTTTAGAATGAATGTAAATAGCAGCGTTTGCTGTTCAATGTTTCCAACTTAATAATTCTGTAAATATTAAATAATTCTTGTGGAAAATCGGGAATTAAATATGTGAGTGAGATCTTCAACTTATTTACAATGACATTTTTCTGTGGAACTGCCCAGAAAATGTTTGTAAATATATAGTGTTGTATGTAAAATAGTCGGTAATATGTAAAGCTGGTTTTTATTAAAACTTTGATCACATTTCGCAAAAGGAAAAAAGACTACAAACACGGTACAGTCGCTCAAAAAAATATCCGAACACTGTGGTTGATTACAGAATTCAGAAAAATATCTGGCAGCTTTTTTTTTTTAGAAATTAGTGATCTGGCAACCTTCGTGTCACGTGACAGTTGTGTCACGTGACACTTGTCACATGAACACAACTTTAGTGATCTGGCAAACACAACAATTAGTGATCTGGCAACCTTCACGTGACCTTCGTGTCACGTGAAGGTTGCCAGATCACTAATTTTATCATTTTTTAATTTTTCAAATTTTTAATAAAAAAATCGTCACTAATTTCTAAAAAAAAATCACCAATTTCACTCATTTCATTAATTTCAAATCACTAATTTCTACTAAATTCACTAAGATCACTAATTTCTAAAAAAAAAAAATTTTAGAATTTTGAATTTTCTGAATTCTGTAATTAACCACAGTGTTTGGATATTTTTTGAGCGACTGTACAGGGAATGGCATAAAAATATGCCGGTAAAATGAGATCCTGTTTTCGATGCGTAAAAGGATATTAATAGGTAGGAAAAAAAAGTCACGAGTAAGAGAGTCGGGATTTGCTTGAAGTTTATGGTATAAAAATAAAGAAAATTGAATGACGTAGTTATTGGAAATAATGCAATAACTCTGAAAGGAAAGAGATATATGGGATAATAAAAACATCGCTCCTTTTAAGTGTGAAATGGAATGGATAAAAAAAACTAATTTTGTGAATGAGACGAGAGTTCAAACATTAACTATTGTCTGCATTCTAATGGGAAAAAATCTGCTGCTTCTGAAGGTCGTTTAGAGGAGACGTCACTTGCAATGGAATTGCTCGGTGGCTCATTATTCGTTTCCGTAATGACGATTATAATGATGGACGGTGGAACTGGATTGCTCATTTTTGAAGGTCATTGCAGCTTGCCATTCGTCCAACTGGAATCGGTCGTTTTAAAAATTCGCCGTAAAATTCATTTATGGAAAAGCGCGGTTTTTTTTTTTTGGAATTTTTTTTTTGTTCCATCACAAAATTTGATGGAATAATCTGTAGTAATAATAGAAAAGTGAGCGTGATAGAGAGTCTTCTATGGTGGGTAATAGCGATAGTGGACTTATAAGTTAGTAGGTTTGATTGACTTATGTTATCTATAGATGATTCACATTTATATCTTTTGTTTTGAAGAATTATCAATAGCTCATTATTCTGGTCTTCTACCAATGATGTTATATTTCGCAACCCGGTTCTGATCAAGCACTTTTTGATACTGTTTCAAAACATATGGTTTTGAAACAAAATTAAGTGAAATTAAATTAGTGATCTGGCAACCTTCGTGTCACGTGACACGATGGTTGCCAGATCACTAATTTCTAAAAAAATCGTTGGCAGATATTTTTTTCTGAATTCTGTAATCAACCATAGTGTTCGGATATTTTTTAAACATATATAATGCGTATGAATATATAATGCAATGAATATGGAGCGTGTGCAGTTACCGTTCGCAGCAAACTGGAGCGGTTGCGGTTAATGTTCACAGCACATTGGATCGGGTGAGCTCACAAAGACCTGGATCGTGTGGGCTCACTCACGGAAATATTGAGCGTGTGCAGTTACCGTTCACAGCAAACTGGAGCGGTTGCGGTTAATGTTCACAGCACATTGGATCGTGTGAGCTCACAAAGACCTGGATCGTGTGGGCTCACTCACGGAAATATTGAGCGTGTGCAGTTACCGTTCACAGCAAACTGGAGCGGTTGCGGTTAATGTTCACAGCACATTGGATCGTGTGAGCTCACAAAGACCTGGATCGTGTGGGCTCACTCACGGAAATATTGAGCGTGTGCAGTTACCGTTCACAGCAAACTGGAGCGGTTGCGGTTAATGTTCACAGCACATTGGATCGTGTGAGCTCACAAAGACCTGGATCGTGTGGGCTCACTCACGGAAATATTGAGCGTGTGCAGTTACCGTTCACAGCAAACTGGAGCGGTTGCGGTTAATGTTCACAGCACATTGGATCGTGTGAGCTCACAAAGACCTGGATCGTGTGGGCTCACTCACGGAAATATTGAGCGTGTGCAGTTACCGTTCACAGCAAACTGGAGCGGTTGCGGTTAATGTTCACAGCACATTGGATCGTGTGAGCTCACAAAGACCTGGATCGTGTGGGCTCACTCACGGAAATATTGAGCGTGTGCAGTAACTGCACACGCTCCAGTTTTCTGTGAACGGTAACTGGAGCGTGTACAGTTGCTGTACACGCTCCAGATATTTTTCCTGAATTCTGTAATCAACCATAGTGTTCGGATATTTTTTTTTGAGCGACTGTACCTTACATTGAGTTGTGTCGATCTCGTTGGACAAAGTACATGGTTCAAGGTTGGTGACGAACGACGGTCGTGTTATCTGGTAGCTGTGGAAAAAATCTCTTTCGGCATCTGTCATTCCAAAAAAACAGAAGATAAAATTATTAGATATTGAAATGTATAAGTAAGCATGCTTTCGCTAGTTTTGCTTTTCTGTCTTTAGCGAAAATAGAAAAAGAAATTGGTCTTAATTAAAAAATTTGGTCTTAATTAAAAAATTGAATTTAATTTTAAAAGTTTTTAAATTGGGTTATTTTAAGCGACACTTTATTTTGCAAACAGTGGACGAAATGGCCAGGTCGTAAGGACCCCAATGCTGAGAGACGGATAATCGTGGCCGTCGCTAGGATTTTTCTTCAGGGTGGGATGGGGGGGGGGGCAAAAAACAAATCAATGTTTTAAGATAAAAATATTTATGTCGAGGCTTACATAAATGAGAACAGTGTGACTTGCCAGAGCAGTAATCGTACTGTAACAGAACTATTGATGCCTGGAAACAAAACGGAAAAACTATCATTGAAAATGCATATTAAAAACGTTTTATCACAATAATAAACACCTAAGAGAACGCATGTCGCCTTTTGGCGCATATGGTAATCTTGTCCTAAGAGAGAAAGAAGTTTTTCAGTTACCTATTTTTTTCACTCCTTAAAAGTTTTCGTATGAACTAATGCATGATGGAGACGTCCCATTGCCGAGTAATTATCGCGCTTGCATACTGATCTAAGGGACCTGGGTTCGAGCCCCGGGTAAGGCATGGCTGTTTGTGTTGATATTCTGCTGAGGTCCTGCCATCCTCTCAGACCTACTCTGGCATATAAACTGACAGGCTCCTGTCAGACCTCTGTGGCAAGCAGCTGCTTGAGGTAGTATTTATTTATTTTATTTAATGCATGATGGAGGAAGTCGAAATTCTTATTCTTTTTGCTTTTCTGAGCTCATCTACGAGTAGAGGTTTTACAAACTTTTTTTTTTAACTTGTAAGGTTTTTAAAAATTTATTTTTTACTTCGCAATATAAAAAAATTATTTGTTTTTTATTTCCTAAATTTAAAAAGTTGCTTTTCTCATACCCTGACGGACAAATTATTGCTGTCAGCGGAATATCTCTTGGCACTGTTACACCAAAATTTAAAATCTGTACCATAAACAGATCACTTGCAACACGTGTTGAAAATTTTGCCGTTTTTATATTTAGTGATCTCTATCAATTTGAATTAAAACTACCTGAATATTGGAAAAATGCAAATAGTTCCATTTTATTAGTAATTATACAACATAAAAAGATTTTGTCTTTTATTCCTTAAATTTAAAAAGTGGCTTTTCTCACACCTCTCTGACAAAAGTGGGGCGGGGGTGGCTCAGTCGGTAGCGCGCCAGGCTCGTAATCTGTAGTTCCCAGGTTCGAGTCCCAGCTGGGTCAGCGTTGAGATTTATCTCCGCAAAAATTCCCCGCCCTGCCCACGGTCAGTAGGGGACACCGATGGGCTTGGAAAGGCCGCCGTCCGTCGGATGGGACATTAAGCCGTGGCCCCGTGTGCGGGAGAGCCATACCCTATGCACGTTAAAGAACACGCTGGATGGCCTTAACGGGAGGCTACCATCTTGTCTCCCAACAGTTCTTCCAGTGGGTCCCCTTCCCCAACCTTGTCTGAGCCTTCGGGGTCCTTGTGACCTGGCCATTTAGCCCATGGTGTGCAAAAAAGTGCCGCTCAGAGGTAAAACAACCCAACCCTGATATTATTCAATAAAAATTAATTTTACGGTCAACATTTCCAGAGAGGGAGGCAAACGCCCCTTCCCCCCATGTTAGTGAAGGAATCCACTGGACGGTTGCTAGGAGACAGACGAATATCTCCCGTCGAGATCATCCAGCGTGTTCTTTAACTTGCACAAGGTAAGCTTGTCTTCGGACATGATGTCCACTGTGTAACGTCCCATCTGACAGACGGCCGTCTTTCCTCTCTTCCTCACCGAGGGCATGTAGCGATTCGCCGAGAAAATATCAATGCAAGTACAAAGGGAACTTGAACGTGAGAACATGAGTTTATGAACCTGGCGCTTTCTCTATTCAGCCAATGCCTGCCTCTTATAATCTTTACGGGATATCTTAAACACTCTGAGTATCTATCTTAGGTGTCGCGAATTTGGAAGGCAAGATTCGAAACTCTCTGAAAACCCGTAATCTACTTTAACGTTGGGTTGTTTTACCTCTGAGAGGCACTTTTTTGCACACCATGGGCTAAATGGCCAGGTCACAAGGACTCCAAAGGCTCAGAGAAGGTTAGGGTTCCCCCTAACCTTCTCTTAGCCTTTGGGGTCCTTGTGACCTGGAACAGCTGTTGGGAGACAGATGGTAGCCTCCCATCAAGGCCATCCAGCGTGTTCTTTAAAGTTGGGTTGTTTTACCTCTGAGCGTACTTTTTTGCACACCATGGGCTAAGTGGCCAGTTCACAAGGACCCGAAGGCTCAGAGAGCGTTGGGGGAGGGGACCCACTGGAACAGCTGTTGGGAGACAGATGGTAGCCTCCCGTCAAGGCCATCCAGCGTGTTTTTTAACGTTGGGTTGTTTTACCTCTGAGCGGCACTTTTTTGCACACCATGGGCTAAATGGCCAGGTCACAAGGACCCCAAAGGCTCAGAGAAGGTTAGGGGGAAACTGTTGGGGGACACATGGTAGCCTCCCGTCAGGCACCATCCAGCGTGTTCTTCAAAACTATCCGCTCTGCCCTCAGTCAGTAGAAGATACCGATGGGCTTTGAAAGGCCGCCGTCCGTCGGATGGGATGTAAAACGTGGACACATGTGCCGAAGAGCCATATCCTGTGAACGTTAAAAAACACGCTGGATGGCTTTGACGAGAGGCTACTGTCTACCGACAGCTGTCCAGCTGTTTACATCCTCCAAACTTTCTCTTAGCCCTCGGGGTTTAGCCCATTGTGTGCAAAACCAAAATATCGCTCAGGGTAAAACAATCCAACCCTGAAATCTCTCAGTGATATTAAAAGTTCTTTTAGGTACAGTCGCACAAAAAATATCCGAACACTATGGTTGATTACAGAATTCAGAAAAAATATCTGCCAACGATTTTTTTAGAAATTAGTGATCTGGCAACCTTCGTGTCACGTGATTACAGAATTCAGGAAAAATATCTGGAGCGTGTACAGCAACTGTACACGCTCCAGTTTGCTGTGAAAGGTAACTGCACACGCTCAATATTTCCGTGAGTGAGCCCACACGATCTAGTATCAAAATAATATGACCACCTACAGTCGCTCAAAAAAAAGTATCCGAACGCTATGGCTGATTACAGAATTCAGAAAATTGCTGTGAACGGTATCTGGAGCGTGAACAGCAACTGTACACGCTCCAGTTACCGTTCACAGCAAACTGGAGCGTGTGCAGTTATTGCACACGCTCCAGTTTGCTGTGAACGGTAACTGCACACGCTCAATATTTCCGTGAGTGAGCCCACACGATCCAGGTCTTTGTGAGCTCACACGATCCAATGTGCTGTGAACATTAACCGCAACCGCTCCAGTTTGCTGTGAAAGGTAACTGCACACGCTCAATATTTCCGTGAGTGAGCCTACACGATCTAGTATCAAAATAATATGACCACCTACAGTCGCTCAAATAAATATCCGAACACTATGGTTGATTACAGAATTCAGAAAAAATATCTGGCAACCATTTTTTAGAAATTAGTGATCTGGCAACCTTCGTGTCACGTGACACAAAGGTTGCCGGATCACTAATTTCTAAAAAAAATAATCGCTGGCAGATATTTTTTCTGAATTCTGTAATCAGCCATAGTGTTCGGATATTTTTTTTGAGCGACTGTACATGTTTTCTTTCTTCTCTCGTTCTCTATGAGATAAATAAAGCTGCATTCCCCACCCCCCTCCCCCAGTTTTTCGCTAGGAATTGTATCTACAGTTGTTTTTTATTTATTTTTATTTGAGCATTATACGCTACTAGGATTTCGGTGAACTAGCACCTCCTACCCAAAACAAGGGTATCCATTAATCAACACCAAGAATTTTGACGTCAGTCTTCCTGTTCCGATATTTATTTCCTGGAAGCACAAGTGATAAAAGTGGCGTGTTTCAGTCTTGAATGTACGGTTACATGAAAGCGCGATTAGCGTTTATAAACGTTTCAAGCTTTCTGATGCCTTTAAAAACCATTACGAGCCAACGGAAGTGACCACACAGCAACCTGGAGTGTGTGAGGACACCTCTGTTGTTGGCTTTGGATTGGATTGTTTTACCTCTGAGCGGCACTTTTTTGCACACCATGGGCTAAATGGCCAGGTCACAAGGACCCCGAAGGGACAAGGTTGGGGAAGGGGACCCACTGGAACAGCTGTTGGGAGACAGATGGTAGCCTCCCGTCAAGGCCATCCAGCGTGTTCTTTAACGTGCACAGGGTATGGCTCTCCCGCACACGGGTCCACGGCTTAACGTCCCATCCGACGGACGGCGGCCTTTCCAAGCCCATCGGTGTCCCCTACTGACCGTGGGCAGGGCGGGGAATTTTGCGGAGATAAATCTCAACGCTGACCCAGCTGGGACTCGAACCTGGGAACTACAGATTACGAGCCTGGCTCTGTTGTTGGCAATGGTTTTGTTGTGACACGCCAGATGCTAAAACGCTCAAATCGCTTTCTGCGTGACCATACCTTTATCTGCCGTCGGATGCAGAGCGTGGATCTTACTGCGGTTGTTGGACTTCGCAGACTTGCGTCTCGATAGCACCACGTGCTGTGACCTGCTTCCGGGAGGCATTCAATGCGACCGACCTGAAGAGAGGAATAATGAATGGCCGTTTATCGATCTGCTCTGCAGCAAAAGGGTTGCGTCATGAATTGGGAATGCTGCTGGGAAGTTTGCCGAAAGGGTTGCTTGGCAGAGGTTTGCCAAATTCTCCCTCTCAGATCCCGAAAATCGGACGGTTTAGAGCACGCCTGCCCAACTTACCGCTCGTAATAAAACAATAATCAATATACCGAACCCGTCTCATTTCTTCCAATTTTGCCACTTCATATTACTAATTAAATATGCATATTTTCGTTTTTTAATCAAGATATTTCCTTGACTCATTAAAAATATAGTTTGTTTTTTCCCAAATCCTTACTCTTTAGAAATGTATTCGTTTTTAAGTGATGCCAATGGGAAGCTTTGGGTTGTTTTGTTATTTTACCTCTCAGCGACACTTTTTTGCACACCATGGGATAAATGGCCAGGTCAAATGGACCCCGAAGTCTCAGAGAAGATTGGGGGAGGGGAACCACTGGAACAGCTGTTGGGAGACAGATGGTAGCCTCCCGTCAAGGCCATCCAGCGTGTTCTTTAACGTTGGGTTGTTTTACCTCTGAGCGGCACTTTTTTGCACACCATGGGCTAAATGGCCAGGTCACATGGACCCCGAAGGCTAAGAGAGGGTTGGAGGAGGAGACCCACTGGAACAGCTGTTGGGAGACAGATGGTAGCCTCCCGTCAAGGCCATCGAGCGTGTTCTTTAACGTTGGGTTGTTTTACCTCTGAGCGGCACTTTTTTGCACACCATGGGCTAAATGACCAGGTCACATGGACCCCGAAGGCTCAGAGAAGGTTGGGGGAGGGGACCCACTGGAACAGTTGTTGGGAGACAGATGGTAGCCTCCCGTCAAGGCCATCCAGCGTGTTCTTTAACGTTGTGTTGTTTTACCTCTGAGCGGCACTTTTTTCCACACCATGGGCTAAATGGCCAGGTCACATGGACCCCGAAGGCTCAGAGAAGGTTGGGGGAAGGGACCCACTGGAACAGCTGTTGGGAGACAGATGGTAGCCTCCTGTCAAGGCCATCCAGCGTGTTCTTTAACGTTGGGTTGTTTTACCTCTGAGCGGCACTTTTTTCCACACCATGGGCTAAATGGCCAGGTCACATGGATCCCGAAGGCTCAGAGAAGGTTGGGGGAGGGGACCCACTGGAACAGCTGTTGCGAGACAGATGGTAGCCTCCCGTCAAGGCCATCCAGTCTGTTCTTTAACGTTGGGTTGTTTTACCTCTGAGCGGCACTTTTTTGCACACCATGGGCTAAATGGCCAGGTCACGTGGACCCCGAAGGCTCAGAGAAGTTTGGGGGAGGGGACCCAATGGAACAGTTGTTGGGAGACAGATGGTAGCCTCCCGTCAAGGCCATCAAGCGTGTTCTTTAACGTTGTGTTGTTTTACCTCTGAGCGGCACTTTTTTCCACACCATGGGCTAAATGGCCAGGTCACATGGACCCCGAAGGCTCAGAGAAGGTTGGGGGAGGGGACCCACTGGAACAGCTGTTGGGAGACAGATGGTACCCTCCCGCCAAGGCCATCCAGCGTGTTCTTTAACGTTGGGTTGTTTTACCTCTGAGCGGCACTTTTTTCCACACCATGGTCTAAATGGCCAGGTCACATGGATCCCGAATGTTCAGAGAAGGTTAGGGGGAAGAGACTAACTGGAACAGCTGTTGGGAGACAGATGGTAGCCTCCCGTCAAGGCCATCCAGCGTATTCTTTAACGTTGGGTTGTTTTGCCTCTGAGCGGCACTTTTTTGCACACCATGGGCTAAATGGCCAGGTCACATGGATCCCGAAGACTCAGAGAAGGTTGGGGGAGGGGACCCAGTGGAACAGTTGTTGGGAGACAGATGGTAGCCTCCCGTCAAGGCCATCCAGCGTGTTCTTTAACGTTGGGTTGTCTTACCTCTGAGCGGCACTTTTTTCCACACCATGGGCTAAATGGCCAGGTCACATGAACCCCGAAGGGTCAGAGAAGGTTGGAGGAGGAGACCCACTGGAACAGTGTTGGGAGACAGATGGTAGCCTCCCGTCAAGCCATCCAGCGTCTTCTTTAACGTTGGGTTGTTTTACCTCTGAGCAGCACTTTTTTGCACACCATGTGCTAAATGGCCAGGTCACATGGACCCCGAAGGCTCAGAGAGGGTTGGAGGAGGAGACCCACTGGAACAGTTGTTGGAAGACAGATGGTAGCCTCCCGTCAAGCCATCCAACGTGTTCTCTAACGTTGGGTTGTTTTACCTCTGAGCAGCACTTTTTTGCACACCATGTGCTAAATGGCCAGGTCACATGGACCCCGAAGGCTCAGAGAGGGTTGGGGGAGGGACCCACTGGAACAGCTGTTGGGAGACAGATGGTAACCTCCCGTCAAGGCCATCCAGCGTGTTTTTTAACGTGCACAGGGTATGTCTCTCCCGCACACGGGGCCACGGCTTAACGTTCCACATGACGGACGGTGGTCTTTCCAAGCCCATCGGTGTCTCCTACTGACCAATGGCAGGGAGGGGAGTTTTGCGGAGATAAATCTCAACGCTGACCGAGCTGGAACTCGAACCTGGGAACTACAGGTTACGAGCCTGGAGCGCTACCTACTGATAGCCCCCCCCCCCCCCCCCCCCCAGCTCTCCTCAACCGCATGGAAGGTTAATATCTAAGCTCTATAACTTTTAAAATAATGTTTTTTATTTTGAAAAATGTGATTGCAGATAAAGATCTCAATCAAATAAATCAGTATCTGGATTTGCAACAGTATTCGTTCAGTATTTAATGAGTTATGGAAGTTTGAATATTTAACGATAATTAGCAATTAAACTATTATATTACTTATTATTAGCGATATTTAGCAATTAATTCAGAAGTTAATTAAAACTTAATAATAAGTATTGTATCAAAGTGTTTAATAAAATGAGTGTGTATTTGAAAAGTTCTCCTAATGAAAGAGTTAGTAAATAATTCTTACACTATTTATCAGTTTTGTATAAGTTTCTAAGACTGGCATTGTTAGTGCTAAATATTCAAACTTCCATAACTCATAAAATATTGAATGAATATGATTAAAAATCGAGATATTGATATTGTCACGACAGATGAACTAGTAACAAGGAAACCGTGATGTCTTGTATCGTCTTGATGCTCGCGTGACTTACAACGTGAGAATTACGTCACTAACCACTTGGAACGAGGGGCGGGGGTGGCTCAGTCTGTAGCGCGCCAGGCTCGTAATTTGTAGTTCTCAGGTTCGAGTCCCAGCTGGGTCAGCGTTGAGATTTATCTCCGCAAAAATTCCCCGACCTGCCCACGGTCAGTAGGAGACACCGATGGGCTTGGAAAGGCTGCCGTCCGTCGGATGGGAGTTAAGCCGTGGCCCCGTGTGTGGGAGAGCCATACCCTGTGCACGTTAAAGAACACGCTGGATGGCCTTGACGGGAGACTACCATCTGTCTCCCAACAGCTTTTCCAGTGGGTCCCCTCCCCCAACCTTCTCTGAGCGTTCGGGGTCCTTGTGACCTGGCCATTTAGCCCATGGTGTGCAAAAAAAGTGCCGCTCAGAGGTAAAACAACCCAACCCTTATCCGCAGTTTTGGAGTACTTGATGACAAAAACCTTAGAGGTCATTTGGCGTATAGTTATTTAGTTGTTTAGGAATTGGTAAGGTTATTCTTGAAAGATTGCAGGCTTGTTCACAAATATGATTATGTCACTTATCGTGTGTTGTAAAAAACCTTATTTTATGCTTTGAGAGGAGATAGTAAGAATTACAGAGGAAACAACTCTTTTTAGGAATAGTGATAAGGTGTTATGTTTTCCTGAAGGTTTATTTTCATTCTGATGAAGATTTGTGTTGATTGAATTTAGTTTATATAAATGTTTTCATACTTTTGTAATAAATTACTTTATTTTAGAATTATTGTTGATAAATATTATTTTTTTGAACTCATGCTCAGTATAATTTAAAACAATATATTTAATTGAGATCTTTATCTGCTCTCACATTTTTCAAAACATAAGAAATTATTTTATAAGTATTTGCATTTCGACATTGGCTTCCCACTGACATAACATAGGCTTGTTCCTTAATTTGTGGAAACCAGTTACATTAATATTTATTTTACAAAAATATTCGCGCAAGTAAAAATGTCCTGTGAAACAGACGGCATTTGGGTTGGGTCACCTCTGAGCGGCACTTTTTTGCACACCATGGGCTAAATGGCCAGGTCACATGGACCCCGAAGGCTCAGAGAAGGTTGGGGGAGGGGACCCACTGGAACAGCTGTTGGTAGACAGATGGTAGTCTCCCGTCAAGGCCATCCAGCGTGTTCTTTAACGTGCACAGGGTATGGTTCTCCCGCACACGGGGCCACGGCTGAACGTCCCATCCGACGGACGGCGGCCTTTTCAAGCCCATCGGTGTTCCCTACTGACCGTGGGCAAGGCGGAGAATTTTGCGGAGATAAATTTCAACGCTGACCCAGCTGGGACTCGAACCTGGGAACTCCAGATTACGAGACTGGCGCGCAACCGACTGAGCCACCCCCGCCCCAGACGGCATTTGATTAAATTAATTGGGCGCCTTTTTTACGTTCATTGTGACAAAGATACTACCCAAGATGATATTATTATTATTATTTATTGCATTTATAAATTATTTTTCCGATGTAAAGAGATGAGTATGAGCATCATTAACGGGATCATTGCAGTTGTAAAGGCTCTCTTTGTTGATTAATTGGACAAGTTATTTTCACAACCATTCATTGGGGCTTTCAGAGCTTCCCAGAAATAAAGAATCGCCACCAAGAAAACACCGCACAAAGTTAATTGCAGAGCATCTTTCAAATATAGTGTGCTACAGCACAGACAATAATTCAGAGAGAATACATCTGTATCAAGATGCATACTTTGTCATAAGCTGGCTCCTACCTCTACGGCGCCTGCGCAGAAAGGAAGATGCAGAGAAAAATGTTTGCGCAGTAAATCGCCAGTCTTGAGAGAGAGCGCACGAGAGATGTCAGAGCGCACTCAAATTGGGAAACATCCCGAAAGCAGAGAAACAAATTTGACGGATGCTGTTATGTGGCGGGTCTTTGCCTTGCCAGTGACCGCGTGCAGCCCTGCCTCCCTTCATAACGTCAGCTATAGATGATGCGGAGGAGCGAGATGCTCGTTGCCATGGTGAAAGAATGCTGGTGTCGAGGGAGAATGGAAGAATTGGAATGGCAACTAGGATTGGTGGATTGTTGCTCTGGGCATAATTTCTTGCACTATGTACGTAAATGTGTGATTTTAAGTTAGATTTTTGCTTCTGAGGTACAGCTGCTGCATTTCGGCACTCTAGGCCAATTCTAGTAAGGTCCTGTTTGACATTGTCTGCCCATCGCATCCTAGGTCTCCCCCTTTTTCTGAAACTATTAGGCACACTGTTCATAATTCTGTTTGCCATTCTACAGCCATACGTACAACATGGCCAAACCAATGCAGTCTCTCTCTTCACAATATGCTGCTCAAAGGAGGTTGATGACTCCTTCAAACCTCATCATTGCTTTGCAAAGTCAAACCACATAATGTCCAAGATACTGCTTAAGCATCTAGAATGAAAGGCATCAAGTTTCTTCTTATCCTGCTTACAAAGGGTTTATGTTTCCCTACCATAACTAACCTTAGCCTAATCAAACTATTATACAGCCTAATTTTAGTCTTTAGGTGTATACACCTATTTTTCCATACACTTCATAGATTTTTAAAAGTCCCAGCAGCAATCTATTCTTCTATTTATCTCATGCCGCACATCACCAGTATCTGTTACATAGCTCCCAACATAATTATACTGAGACACCTGCTCAATAGTGCAGCCATTCAAACCAACTGAAGCACTATCTGCCTGACCAATTTCCATCATTTTAGTTTTTTCTCTGTTTATCACTAAATCTACTCTATTACCAGTCTCATCAACAGCCCTAATGAACGAATTCATCTCATCAACATCATTATGCAGATGATTTGGCCCTGTTGGCTATTCTAAATCAGAAATTTTGAAATCTCTAGACCATATAATGCCAAAATCTTTCCCTTGCAAAGAATTTCCAAAATAAAGTGAAAAGGAGACAAAATACACCTTTGTCTAACTCCACTAGCAATACTAAACCGATCGCTGCAAGACATACTAACTCTCACACACGACTCAATGTTATTATAGAGAACTTCCATTACACTAACTAACTTATCAGGTATTCCACATGATCTAACTATCAACCACAAATTATATTGATCAACAGAGTCAAAAGCCTTTTTGAAATCTATAAAGCTAGTAACCACGGGTTTCTGAAACTAAACATTTCTCAAGAATCTGCATAAGTGAAAATGTTTCATCAATACATCTCCTACCAGTTCTGAATCCACACTGTTCATCACACAGTTGTCCATCAACCAAATTCTTAATTCTATTAAATATAATCATGCCAAGAACTTTACCTGGAACAGAAAGTAAACTAATTCCCCTATAATTATCACAAGAACTGCGATCACATTTTTTAAAAATTGGGTATAATAGCTCTAGTAAATCCTTAAGAACAACACCTTTATCATAAAACATATTCAAAATGTCAGTCAGCCATGTGACAACACAAATGTTCCCATATGTAAGCATTTCAGTGGTGATTTCGTCCACCCCTGGGGATTTATGCAGTTTTCCAGGATCAATTGGTCGGTTCTGTACATCATCAGTAGGGATTGGTGCACAGTTCTCCTTTCAGCTTATGCCTAGCTATCATTTACAGACCAATATCATACACTTATGTACAAACTAAAAAGCACAATTTTGAAGGTCTTGACGGGAGGATTTGTGGGTGAGCACAATCAATTATTAAAAGGCACAATTTTGAAGTTCAGAACTTTTTTTTTTAATTCGTTGATATATATTAAAAAATATATTTCTGGGGGAAAGCAAATGCAGGAAGCCACCCCAAGTGTGTTTGGTGGGGGAGAGGGACTGTAGGGCAGTCACCCCCCTCCCCCCTGCAAAGACTAAGAGAAGGAGTCAGTGCAAGCAAATGTGTTTTACGATCCCTCCGTCTGAGAGTACTCCTATAAGGCAGTTTTTATTGTGATTAATGAGTTTTACCGCTACTTTGGAAGTATGATCACAATTGAGGAAAGAAAAGCCACCAATATATATATAATAATAAAAATAAATAACCCCTCAAGCAGCTGCTTGCCACAGAGGTCTGACAGGAGCCTGTCAGTTTATATGCCATAGGAGAAGGTCTGTGAGGTTGGCAGGACCTCAGCAGAAAAACAACGCACACAACAACCATGCCTTACCCGGGGCTCGAACCCAGGTCCCTTAGATCAATATATAAGGGGGAAAAAAGACAGCCATCGGTATATATATATAATGAGCAACAATAAGTTGTTTCTGCTGTTGAAAGAACGTGATCTGAATTATTAAAAAATTAGGTGGGATCTTTCATGACAAACGTATTTTGTGAGCTCAGTCCTGTTTGTTGCTTCAGTCTACCGATGAAGAAAAAACTGTCAGGAAAGAAGACTGAACTTTAAATAAGCACTAGCTAAGAAAATAAAAACCGTTCACACCAGCGAAGCATTCACCATTTCCTTTAGGGATGAGGTGAGGGTCGGGGGAGGGAACAAATCACACCAATTGTAATTTGTTTCAAGACTAGGTTTCCCCAAAGTGGGCCTTTCAAGACGATAAAAAGCATGATTACTCTAATAAACTGTAAAATAATAATAATACAAATTTCTTTCAATAATTATGATTATTTTGTAATAAAGATGGGTTGGGTTGTTTTACCTCTGAGCGGCACTTTTTTGCACACCATGGGCTAAATGGCCAGGTCACAAGGATCCCGAAGGCTCAGAGAAGGTTGGGGGAGGGAACCCACTGGAACAGCTGTTGGGAGACAGATGGTAGCCTCCCGTCAAGGCCATCCAGCGTGTTCTTTAACGTGCACAGGGTATGGCTCTCCCGCACACGGAGCCACGGCTTAACGTCCCATCCGACGGCCTTTCCAAACCCATCGGTGTCCCCTACTGACCGTGGGCAGGGGGGGGGGAATTTTGCGGAGATACGCTGACCCAGCTGGGATTCGAACCTGGAAACTGCAGATTACCAGCCTGGCGCGCTACCGACTGAGCCACCCCCGCCCCAAAGAGTAATAAAGAATTTCGGGGGATTCAATATACTATTATGTAGAGATCCAGAACTGTTTATTAGTTCGTTCCTTCGGATGAGATAATAAAAATCAAATCAATGCTCGGGATGTGAATATATTTTTTTATCTATTCTTCTTCCCTTGTTGTAAAACTGTTATTGCGTTTTCATAAAATTTCGTTTACAAAAGATTTTTATTAAGTGTAAGTTCTGGCATGTTGTAAGGCCTTTGTTCGCAAAAGTGAAAATATGGCTCCCTCCTCACAGAACAACCAGCATACACGGCCTTATATCTGTTTTAGAAATACTTATTATGATGATAGTAAGCACGAAGGAAAATAATTGATTTTTCATTTGTGGGTGAGCACAATCTGGTATTAAAAGAGGTGGGTTGGGTTGTTTTACCTCTGAGCGGCACTTTTTTTGCACACCATGGGCTAAATGGCCAGGTCACATGGACCCCGAAGGCTCAGAGAAGGTTAGGGGAGAGGACCCACTGGAACAGCTGTTGGAAGACAGATGGTAGCCTCCCGTCAAGGCCATCCAGCGTGTTCTTTAACGTGCACAGGGTATGGCTCTGCCACACACGGGCCACGGCTTAACGTCCCATCCGACGGACGGCGGCCTTTCCAAGCCCATCGGTGTCCCCTACTGACCGTGGGCAGGGCGGGGAATTTTGCGGAGATAAATCTCAACGCTGACCCAGCTGGTACTCGAACCTGGGAACTACAGATTACGAGCCTGGCGCGCTACCGATTGAGCCACCCCAATAAAAAAGAGGTAGCAGGGAGTTGATAACTTGAATATGATTTTCGGGGACTTTCTTAGACAATATATGTTATTCAAACCCTCAAGGGAAATTTTATAAACCTCCCATATAACTTCTTGTTTTGATACGCCACTGATCGATTACAATGACTGGCTAAGGCTGGCTCAATATCTTATCTGCGTTGAAAGTCAGTTAATGCTGATAACCTCTGAGTTGTAAATTAGCTTTGCAAAGGCCACTGACTTCAAAGGCGTATCAAAAGAAGCGAATGGGGACAGCCACCAGCGAATGTAAGTCCAAACCATTTAAATAGGAATCCCATACACTTATTTTTGTATAAGATGTTAGCCACCCCCAAATACGTTTATGAGTACGCATATGACTAATGTTATGGTTCTACTAATTTTATCAGTTAGGCTAACTGAATTTTTATTGTGGGCAGTAAAGTTAAAATAATACATCTCGGACACTCCCCGCATCCCAAGCTTTCATTTCACATAAATCATTAAGTTTGTCTGTCGCGTTCGAAAGAAGTGGCGGAACAACTGCTTTCACAAATCCACAAACTGACAACAAACCGGTAAAGGAGGTGCGAAAAGCAATTGGAAAGAAGGTGACAAAGCCAAAAGTGACGTCACTGTAAGAGCTTTGTCTCTCCTCACAACAACAGCCGCTATAGTCTGCGAAAATCCAGTCAGAGCAATGAGGGAGGAGGCCGGACTTTGTTAGAAAACAGAAGCTGACATCTAACTCCTTTTCCCAAGAATTGGATCCCAGGTTCAACTGAACGAATTAAAATTTTTCACTCTGCTTCGAAAACTTATCCCACAGTCATATTTTTTCTTTGCAATGATTCCTTCTTCCGTTGGTTCTCCTTTCTTTTAACAGCTTTGTTTTGTTTCAGCGGCTCTCCTTTTCCTTCTTTCAAGAACTTTGTCCCAGTTGCTCTCCTTTCCTTTCTTTCAATGGCATCCCTTTGTTTCAATACCTCTCCTTTCCCTTCTTTCAATTGCTTTACTTTGTTTCAGCGGCTCTCCTTTCTTTCAAATGGATTTCTCTTTCAGTGGCTCTCCTTTCCCTTCTTTTCAATGACTTTGCTTTGTTCCAGTGGCTAACCTTTCCCTTGTTTTAGTGCTTCATTTTCCCTTTGTTTCAGTGTTTCTCTCCTTTTTCTTGTTTCCTTTGGCTCTCCTTTCACTTGTTCCGTGGCTCTCGTTTCCGATGCTTTAGTGCTTCCCATTTCCACCTGCTTCTTGGTCTGCCACTTTTCTCTGAGCCTGTAGGAACACTATAAATAATTGTATTCGCTAAACATTTAAAAATCGCTGAATAAAGCAATACATGATTCCCATTACAAAGTTCTGCCACGTGTGGTAAAAAGAATGCTCTTTGTCCATTTATATAATTTACCGCTAAAAAGAGTATAGGCATTGAATAATGTCCTTGCTGCCATCTTCCAAAATGAAAAAGGACATCGGAATGTCTTGCTAGAGACTCTGCATTAAGAATTCTATAGAGCACATAATGAATAAAAAAAGAGCAAAAAAAGGGAGCCTGCATAATGGAATCTCCGGAGTTTGTTATTTATCAACGAAATGTTTGCTGGAAGTAAACGAAAGTGAGACCTATATTCGCAGTGCGTGAGGAGGCAAGCCTACATCTGTCAGCAGAGGAGCTGCTTCAATATCAGGAAGTGCAAGAAAAGAGGGAGAGTGAAACGAGATGGGGAGGAAGGGAGATGGAGGGAGAGAATGCGCGAGCAGTAAATGGAAGGACGAATTGTGTACTTTTGACATCGTCGGTCGTCACGCTCCCATCTGAGACAGTGTTCGGATCATCCGTGCTGCATTCTCTCGGGGTGGAAGAAGATTTCATTGCATGTTAGAATGAATTATTTGTCCCTGTCGTCTGCGTAGCTGTCTCTCTCCATGCATGGCAACGTCCTCGCTTTAGCTGGGGTATCAGTGAAGAAAAGCAAGGAAAAGGAGAGCCATCGAAACACGAGAAATGTGAGGCACTGAAGCAAGAGAAAGGAGAGCCAGTGAAAGAGTAAGAAATGTGAAACAGAACTTTGTTAGAAATCGACTCCATTAGCTAAATGCAATTGGCCAAACTATATAAAGAGTTCATTACAGTCTGGTTTTAATACCATAGCACATTGTTCAGCAAAGTGTGTATTTTCTAAGGTATATTTTTACCGGATTCTTTTACCGGATCTCCCAATATTCGTGAACGCATCAAGAATCGACTTTCGAATTTCCTTCTTTCGTTTCTCGGTTATTTAAAAGCTCTAAAGTGCACACATTCTGACTTATTGTTATGTGATGAGAGAGAGAGAAAAGTTATTCGTGTTTTCTTTAGATGCAGTTATCTTTTTGGACCGCAAAAAAAAGTGCTGAAAAAAACAATGAAAAACAGGTTCCAAAGTATGGGAAAGCCAACGACAGTACCAAGCTGAAAACACCGGTTCTACTCCGATCACTGAAGTTAAGCAGCTTTAGTACCAAGCTGAAAACACCGGTTCTCGTCCGATCACTGAAGTTAAAGCAGCTTTAGTACCAAGCTGAAAACACCGGTTCTACTCCGATCACTGAAATTAAGCAGCTTTAGTACCAAGCTGAAAACACCGGTTCTCGTCCGATCACTGAAGTTAAAGCAGCTTTAGTACCAAGCTGAAAACACCGGTTCTCGTCCGATCACTGAAATTAAGCAGCTTTAGTACCAAGCTGAAAACACCGGTTCTCGTCCGATCACTGAAGTTAAAGCAGCTTTAGTACCAAGCTGAAAACACCGGTTCTACTCCGATCACTGAAATTAAGCAGCTTTAGTACCAAGCTGAAAACACCGGTTCTCGTCCGATCACTGAAATTAAGCAGCTTTAGTACCAAGCTGAAAACACCGGTTCTCGTCCGATCACTGAAGTTAAAGCAGCTTTAGTACCAAGCTGAAAACACCGGTTCTACTCCGATCACTGAAATTAAGCAGCTTTAGTACCAAGCTGAAAACACCGGTTCTCGTCCGATCACTGAAGTTAAAGCAGCTTTAGTACCAAGCTGAAAACACCGGTTCTACTCCGATCACTGAAATTAAGCAGCTTTAGTACCAAGCTGAAAACACCGGTTCTCGTCCGATCACTGAAGTTAAAGCAGCTTTAGTACCAAGCTGAAAACACCGGTTCTCGTCCGATCACTCAAATTAAGCAGCTTTAGTACCAAGCTGAAAACACCGGTTCTCGTCCGATCACTGAAGTTAAAGCAGCTTTAGTACCAAGTTGAAAACACCGGTTCTACTCCGATCACTGAAATTAAGCAGCTTTAGTACCAAGCTGAAAACACCGGTTCTCGTCCGATCACTGAAGTTAAAGCAGCTTTAGTACCAAGCTGAAAACACCGGTTCTACTCCGATCACTGAAATTAAGCAGCTTTAGTACCAAGCTGAAAACACCGGTTCTCGTCCGATCACTGAAGTTAAAGCAGCTTTAGTACCAAGCTGAAAACACCGGTTCTCGTCCGATCACTGAAATTAAGCAGCTTTAGTACCAAGCTGAAAACACCGGTTCTCGTCCGATCACTGAAGTTAAAGCAGCTTTAGTACCAAGTTGAAAACACCGGTTCTACTCCGATCACTGAAGTTAAAGCAGCTTTAGTACCAAGCTGAAAACACCGGTTCTCGTCCGATCACTGAAATTAAGCAGCTTTAGTACCAAGCTGAAAACACCGGTTCTCGTCCGATCACTGAAGTTAAAGCAGCTTTAGTACCAAGCTGAAAACACCGGTTCTACTCCGATCACTGAAATTAAGCAGCTTTAGTACCAAGCTGAAAACACCGGTTCTCGTCCGATCACTGAAGTTAAAGCAGCTTTAGTACCAAGCTGAAAACACCGGTTCTACTCCGATCACTGAAATTAAGCAGCTTTAGTACCAAGCTGAAAACACCGGTTCTCGTCCGATCACTGAAGTTAAAGCAGCTTTAGTACCAAGCTGAAAACACCGGTTCTACTCCGATCACTGAAATTAAGCAGCTTTAGTACCAAGCTGAAAACACCGGTTCTCGTCCGATCACTGAAGTTAAAGCAGCTTTAGTACCAAGCTGAAAACACCGGTTCTACTCCGATCACTGAAATTAAGCAGCTTTAGTACCAAGCTGAAAACACCGGTTCTCGTCCGATCACTGAAGTTAAAGCAGCTTTAGTACCAAGCTGAAAACACCGGTTCTCGTCCGATCACTGAAATTAAGCAGCTTTAGTACCAAGCTGAAAACACCGGTTCTCGTCCGATCACTGAAGTTAAAGCAGCTTTAGTACCAAGTTGAAAACACCGGTTCTACTCCGATCACTGAAATTAAGCAGCTTTAGTACCAAGCTGAAAACACCGGTTCTCGTCCGATCACTGAAGTTAAAGCAGCTTTAGTACCAAGCTGAAAACACCGGTTCTCGTCCGATCACTGAAATTAAGCAGCTTTAGTACCAAGCTGAAAACACCGGTTCTCGTCCGATCACTGAAGTTAAAGCAGCTTTAGTACCAAGCTGAAAACACCGGTTCTACTCCGATCACTGAAATTAAGCAGCTTTAGTACCAAGCTGAAAACACCGGTTCTCGTCCGATCACTGAAGTTAAAGCAGCTTTAGTACCAAGCTGAAAACACCGGTTCTACTCCGATCACTGAAATTAAGCAGCTTTAGTACCAAGCTGAAAACACCGGTTCTCGTCCGATCACACGAAGTTAACCCTTTCACGACTAAGGGAAACATTTTTCCCATTTTAAAATTGGTGATTGTCGTATTTAATTATAACCTTATCTGCATTTTTTATACAGAATGTCAAAATAGAACGTATGCCGAACGCAATTACGTAAACGGGAACGTTTAGAAAACAAAAACAGAACTATCAGGACGCATAATATATGTACTATGTGCAATGTCCATCGTTGCCTCACCACCAAAAGAAATTGCTTCGCAGAATATCATAATTAGCACATCATTTTGTATAGTAATTTTATTTCATAATTTTGTATTATTTTAGTTAACATTTTGTTCTAATGAACCAATAAATAAAAGACGTTGCATAATAAGCCTAACTAAAATTTGTGTTACCTTTATAGTCCATTGGGAAAAATATTTCCCATAAAATTCCAAAAAACTACACATTGTTATGTATTTTTCTTATGATTTTTATTTATTTTACGTCTAAACAAACTAAAATAAACAGTTACTCTTAGAATAATATTTACTCTTAGAAACCTTATGGTCCTGAAAGGGTTAAGCAGCTTTAGTACCAAGCTGAAAGCACAGGTTCTCGTCCGATCACCGAAGTTAAGCAGATTTAGTACCAAGCTGAAAACACCGGTTCTCGTTGGGGCAGGGGTGGCTCAGTCGGTAGCGCGCCAGGCTCGTAATCTGTAGTTCCCAGGTTCGAGTCCCAGCTGGGTCAGCGTTGAGATTTATCTCCGCAAAATTCCACGTCCTGCCCACGGTCAGTAGGGGACACCGATGGGCTTGATAAAGACCGCCGTCCGTCGGATGGGACGTTAAGCCGTGGCCCCGTGTATGGGAGAGCCATACCCTGTGCACGTTAAAGAACACGCTGGATGGCCTTGACGGGAGGCTACTATCTGTCTCCCAACAGCTGTTCTAGTGGGTCCCCTCCCCCAACTTTCTCTGAGCCTTCGGGGTCCTTGTGACCTGGCCATTTAGCCCACGGTGTGCAAAAAAGTGCCGCTCAGAGGTAAAACAACCCAACCCAACCCGGTTCTCGTCCGATCACCGAAGCTAAGCGGCTTTAGTACCAAGCAGAAAACGCCGGCTCTCGCCCGATCACCGAAGTTGAGCAGCTTTAGTACCAAGCTGAAAACGCCGGCTCTCGTCCGATCACCGAAGTTAACAGCTTTAGTACCAAGCTGAAAACACCGGTTCTCGTCCGATCACCGAAGTTGAGCAGCTTTAGTACCAAGCTGAAAACACCGGTTCTCGTCCCCTGCCCACGGTCAGTAGGGGACACCGATGGGCTTGGAAAGGCCGCCGTCCGTCGGATGGGACGTTAAGCCGTGGTCCCGTGTTTGGGAGAGCCATACCCTGTGCACGTTAAAGAACACGCTGGATGGCCTTGACGGGAGGCTACCATCTGTCTCCCAACAGGTGTTCCAGTGGGTCCCCTCCCCCAACCTTCTCTGAGCCTTCGGGGTCCATGTGACCTGGCCATTTAGCCCATGGTGTGCAAAAATGTGCCGCTCAGAGGTAAAACAACCCAACAACAACCCGGTTCTCGTCCGATCACCGAAGTTGAGCAGCTTTAGTACCAAGCTGAAAACACCGGTTCTCGTCCGATCACCGAAGTTAAGCAGCTTTAGTACCAAGCTGAAAACACCGGTTCTAGTTCGATCACCGAAGTTAAGCAGCTTTAGTGCCAAGCTGAAAACACCGGTTGTAGTTCGATCACCGAAGTTAAGCAGCTTTAGTACCAAGCTGAAAACACCGGTTCTAGTCCGATCACCGAAGTTAAGCAGCTTTAGTACCAAGCTGAAAACACCGGTTCTAGTCTGATCACCGAAGTTAAGCAGCTTTAGTACCAAGCTGAAAACACCGCTTCTCGTCCGATCCTCGAAGATAAGCAGCTTTGGGCGCGGTCAGTACTTCGGAGGGTGACCACGTGGGAACACCGCGTGCAGTTGGCAAAAAATCTGCTGAGGACCCGCCATCCTCAGAGATCCTTCTACTATGGCGTATTAAACTGACAGGCTCCTGTCAGACCTCTGTGGCAAGCAGCTGCTTGAGGAGGTATTTATTTTTATTTTAAAGTATGGTGATTTTCGAATTAAAAACGCGGAATTAAAATGGTTGCTAAACGCCACAAGAGACATTGCGGTGTTTCGCAACCATTTTAATTCCGCGTCAGGCTTATTTTGATTGTTAAGATTGGTGGAGCATCGTGCACTTTACGAAAGTTATGAAGTGGCTAGGTGAGGCGATGCATTTCGAGTTAGAAACTCGTATAAACATTTCAATGAAGAATTCCACCGCACAGTGAACTATGGATGCTGGAGGATCATGCACGTAAGCAGGGCCAAGTCATCGGGAGGGGAGGAGCTGCAGAGGGGCCATGCCTCCCCATGAGAATGCTGGTAAGGGGGAATAGAGGCAATAGATTGTTTAACTTGTGCATATTTCACTTCAAGCATTTTTCAAGAAATGTGTTTACTTAGATCGCAGATGTTATACTGCGATGAGAACAAAGTCTTTTGCCCCCCCCCCCCCCTTCCCGGTTTACTCTTTTCGACTCAATTGCGTTAATAGCTTTCAAGCTCTCGGCTCTTCTGCTTACGTGAACGAATTAAAACAAATTAATTCGTTCACGTAAGCAGGTTGGGTTGGGTTGTTTCACCTCTGAGCGGCACTTTTTTGCACGCCATGGACTAAATGGCCAGGTCACATGGACCCCGAAGGCTCAGAGAAGGTTGGGGGAGGGGACCCACTGGAACAGCTGTTGAGAGACAGATGGTAGCCTCCCGTCAAGGCCATCCAGCGTGTTCTCTAACGTGCACAGGGTATGGCTCTCCCGCACATGGGGCCACTGCTTAACGTCCCATCCGACGGACGGCGGCCTTTCCAAGCCCATCGGTGTCCCCTACTGACCGTGGGCAGGGCGGGGAATTTTGCGGAGATAAATCTCAACGCTGACCCAGCTGGGACTCGAACCTGGGAACTACAGATTACGAGCCTGGCGCGCTACCGACTGAGCCACCCCCGCCCCCACGTAAGCAGGTGGTGATGTTCTATACTCTTCGTAAAAATAACTAAGTTACATATCAATTGCTGTTGCCAACATATTGACGGTTTGCTGTAACAATAGTGAAAAAAGATCAGGCACAGTGGCACGTTTGTCTTTCAATTTGAAACCATTTTGAGTAAATAACATGCATGCAAAAGCAGAAGGGATCAGCGCAGTAATCTTTCGGGAGATATTGCGAAAATCTGCAAACACACCTGCAAAAGGAGGTGAGAGTTGACTTTGTCAGCAGCATGGGGCGGGGGTGGCTTAGTCGGTAGCGCGCCAGGCTCGTAATCTGCAGTTCCCAGGTTCGAGTCCCAGCTGGGTCAGCGTTGAGATTTATCTCCGCAAAATTCCCCGCCCTGCCCACGGTCAGTAGGGGACACCGATGGGCTTGGAAAGACCGCCGTCCGTCGGATGGGGCGTTAAGCCGTGGTCCCGTGTGCGGGAGAGCCATACCCTGTGCACGTTAAAGAACACGCTGGATGGCCTTGACGGGAGGCTACCATCTGTCTCCCAACAGCTGTTCCAGTGGGTCCCCTCCCCCAACCTTCTATGAACCTTCGGGGTCCTTGTGACCTGGCCATTTAGCCCATGGTGTGAAAAAATGTGCCGCTCAGAGGTAAAACAACCCAACCCAAAATTGTCAGCAGCGCATCAGTCTCGTAAGTTTATGTTCTCAAGTTCGAGCTTCTACTTGCCTGTGTTGATATTTTCTCCGCCACTACGATCGACGAGAAAAAGAGGGCTCCGATCAGCCAGGAAAGGCTGCCGTACGTCGAATGAGACCTTAAACCGTGATTCTGTGTGCACAAGAGAGTCTCACTCTGTCCACGTTAAAGTTGCATGGTCTTCATGGGATATTTCCATATGTTTCCTAACAACCATCCAGTGGATCCCTTTCTTCTATACAGCTCTATGCCTTGGGGTCTCTGTGACCTGGCATTTAGCCCATTGTGTGAAAAAAGTTCAGTTCAGAGAGAAAATGAAGCACCTATAAAAGTGAAATGCTGATAGCTCCAGTACAAGCGATTATCTATGTATACAAATTGTTTATTCTAAAACTGGGTTCTCTCTGAGCGACACCTTTTTTTTTTGCACACCATGGGCTAAATGGCCAAGTCACAAAGACCCCGAAGGCTCAGAGAGGGTTGGGGGAGGGACCCACTGGAACAGCTGTTGGGAGACAGATGGTAGCCTCTCGTCAAGGCCATCCAGCGTGTTCTTTAACGTTGGGTTGTTTTACCTCTGAGCGGCACTTTTTTGCACACCATGGGCTAAATGGCCAAGTCACAAGGACCACGAAGGCTCAGAGAAGGTTGGGGGAGGGGACCCACTGGAACAACAGTTGAGAGACAGATGGTAATCTCCCGTCAAAGCCATCCAGCGTGTTCTTTAACGTGAACAAGGTATGGCTCTCCCGCGCAAGGGGCCACGGCTTAACGTCCCATCCGACTGACGGCGGCATTTCCAAGCCCATCGGTTTCTCCTGCTGACCGTGAGCAGGGCGGGGAATTTTGCGGAGATAAATCTCAACCCTGACCCAACTGGGACTCGAACGTGGGAACTGCGGATTCCGAGCCTGGCGCGCAACCGACTTCCACCCCCGACCCCCACTGAGAGGGGGGGGAGAATATTTTTTGTGCTTATTTTTAATTATGAATTTAATATTTTGTTTCAAGGTGTGTTGGATGTTTATAATGAGAAGCGGGGAGACGTGAGGGTTTCTCAAAGAATCAAAAAGGGGGAGGGGGGACGATGCCGAAAAGTTTCGGAAACCCCTTCTCTAAAAGAAAAGAATCAAATAGCCTTCTCCCGAATCAAAAAGCTGTGTATAATTGAAGACAATGTACAGTCGCTCAAAAAAATATCCGAACACTATGGTCGATTATAGAATTCAGAAAAAATATCTGGCAACGATTTTTTTTAGAAATTAGTTATCTGGCAACCTTCGTGTCACGTGACACGAAGTTTTACCAGATCACTAATTTCGACCATAGTGTTCGGATACTTTTTTGAGCGACTGTATCTAGGCAACAACAGAATGTGCAACATCAATGAGCAACGGTGACACAAAGGAACGTGAGATCCCTTCCTCCCCCCCCCCCAATCTACTCTCGATGCCAGGAGATGATGCATATCGTTGGTGAAGAGATTCAGTCACCGTTAAATGCGATAATGACCACAATTCCCGTTTCCTAACGACGAGGCTTTTGGCTCTTTCTTCTTCGCTTGGCGGGCTTTCGTAGAAGCGAAATTTGAAATCGATCCGAAAGAAATTATTCTCAACGAATCTTCCTGTTGTCTTTCAATGATCCTCGTGGCCCCTGCGCGTGCCCATGCTAATGACACGGTGATTCGCAGTCTGCAGCTGCCAATTTAATCGGGAATAATGACCGGTGTGCGTTACTCATCGTAACGTTTCCGTAATTCTTTTTTTCTTTTCGGTAACCCCCGCGATTATGTGGTTTCAGAGTTTCCTAGAAGTCAGTCGAATCTTTCAAATAAGTCTTCTGAAGGAGCACGTGCCAATGTTATGGCTTCCCTCTCCGTTCAGACTGCAAAGCTTTTTCTGTTTTTTATGCTGAAACTAGAGATCAGAGTAGAAATGTTTTTTGGAAGGATATGAGGTTGGGGGGGGGGCTATTTTTTTTTTACCAGCTCAAATCAAATATGTGAATGGATCTGCTTTTAATGTTATTGCGAGTTTTTCGAAATTGGAAGCTATTGAAACAGCACAATACAGTGCTTTGAAAATAAGACCCTCTAACCCGCGAGGGGCGGGGGTGGCTCAGTCGGTAGCGCGCCAGGCTCGTAATCTGTAGTTCCCAGGTTCGAGTCCCAGCTGGGTCAGCGTTGAGATTTATCTCCGCGAAATTTCCCGCCCTGCCCATGGTCAGTAGGGGACACCGATGGGCTTGGAAAGGTCGGCGTCCGTCGGATGGGACGTTAAGCCGTGGCCCGTGTGCGGGAGAACCATACCCTATGCACGTTAAAGAACACGCTGGATGGCCTTGACTGGAGACTACCATCTGTCTCCCAACAGCTGTTCCAGTGGGTCCCCTCCCCCAACCTTCTCTGAGCCTTCGGGGTCCATGTGACCTGGCCATTTAGCCCATTGTGTGCAAAAAAGTGCCGCTCAGAGGTAAAACAACCCAACGTTAAAGAACACGCTGGGTGGCCTTGACGGGAGGCTACCATCTGTCTCCTAACAGCTGTTCCAGTGGGTCCCCTTCCCCAACCTTCTCTGAGCCTTCGGGGTCCATGTGACCTGGCCATTTAGCCCATGGTGTGCAAAAAAGTGCCGCTCAGAGGTAAAACAACCCAACTATAACCCACGACTCACTTCAAAAGAGCTTGCAGCTCTAAAAAGAAATAAGATTTTTACGACTCATTCTCTGATTAGTTAAGTCTTTAGTCATTTCTATAGATCAGTTTCATGTTACTCCATTTGCGATCTCTCCTCCACGTATCCCTAAATCCCAGTATCAGGTTATTTCTTAAATTCAGTCTTCAGCTAAACCTCCAACTTTCATTCTTTTTCACCCAGTTTCCGATTATTACTATCTTACACAAGAATTTAAAAAAAAAAAAATCTACCTTCCCACACAGGTCCGGATTTGATCTTCTGAAGCCCTAAGTTACGTCAAGTTGAAGGATGCCCAAAAATTCGAAAATCTAAATATTTATTTATTACGCTGATCCAAAACGTCATTAAAATTATTACTAAGAACTACAGTCGCTCGAAAAAAGTATCCGAACACTATGGTCGATTACAGAATTGTGAAAAAATATCTGGCAACGATTTTTTTTAGAAATTAGTGATCTGGCAACCGTCGTGTCACGTGACACGACGGTTGCCAGATCACTAATTTCTAAAAAAATCGTTTGCCATATATATATTTTTTTTGAATTCTGTAATTAACCATAGTGTTCAGATACTTTTTTTAGCGATGTACGATTTTAACAAATAATTCAAATTCGCAACTACCACGCGGTAAAATTTAAAATGTATATTTCAGGCCCCTCATATCACGAAATCCTAAGCTATTACCCAGGTAGCCTATGCATATGTCTTGCTCTGTCATGACACCGCTCCCCGCATCCTACCGGATGGTTCAATCCCTTTATTTAAACGGAAGATGAATCACCCTCTAAGAGTCTTCTCCCCGTTCCAAGCAAAGCATCGCTCCTCTCCATCTCTCTGTTCATAGAATCCTCTATTCATGATCCCCTGCCTCTTTCCATATCCCATTACAGAGCTTACAATTCATGCTCTCCGTGCTTAGCCATCACGGCCACTTCCTCCACTTCCTGTTCCTTCAGTGACATATCGAGAGATAATGTCACCCACCCCCAACACAACCCCGTCACCAGTTGCTCTGAGATCAAAGAGACAAAACAACCGATACCTTCTCACACACAGGACCACCTCCCCATCCATCCTCGACCTCTCTGCTTTCCATTGTGATGTCTCTGTCCGACTGCTACGGCAACGGATGGTGATTCCTTCTTCATCTCTTGACACAGCTGCATGGGCGACGACAGATGCTCGATCACGTTGTGAATTATGCACGAGGAAGAGCATGCACGAGGGAGGAGGGCCCGCAAGGAGGAGGAAGAGGAGGAGGCCCGATATTTATGCAGATCTCGATCCTCCTCCTCAAGGCAAGATAGGGGAAGACTCCCAAGTCAACTGCGACTTGATGTCTTGTTAGTGTTGCAACTGGCTCTGTTTTTTTTTTGCATCTTCGATCAGTAACGATGAATTGGAAACATTCTTTTATAATTCCATTTTGCTTCTGATGGAAAACAAAATTGCGTTAGTAATTTGCGACAGTTTTCTCTTTTTCTTTCTAATGCTAGGGGATATTTTGATCTCTAAGGGCATTTCTTTCTATTTCATTGCGTATATTTTTTCCTCTTCAGCTTCGTTTCCTCCATCCGTCCCAAAGGAATTGATGAAATTTGATTCTTCGATGTAACTGAGGAGGTTTTGTTTTATGGCAGATGATTCACGTGTGCCCAGAGAAGTGTCGAAAAAAACGGACCAGAGAGGCAGGAGCATCTGCTCTCTGTAGTTAGTCTGCCTCTCTTCTTTTCCCAGATTGCAGCAGGGTTGTTAATCTGATGACTCTGTCTATGAGGTCATTAAACTGGGCCCGCGAATGTCCCTTCTGTTGAATGTATATCTAATGATAATTTTCCTATTTAATAGTAGAATTTATTGACAAACAAAGTACAAACATTTGAAGCTACAGATTTTTATGTTGCAAAGTCGTGACGCGGTAGCATCATTTCCCTTCCAAATAATTACGCTAAACTTAATATTTAATATTAAAATGTTACCGATCAGTGTTTCTAGGCTTCATTACCAGGATCTTAATCCTAGCATAGCTTGAGACTCTACTGTGCATATTATTTTGTCAAATGTGGAAGGTGCCTAAACTATGATGCTGTCACGCGCAGATGTTTAAGGTATAATGCTGTCGGGGATAGTGCTTAAAGTATAATGCTGTTGCAGATAGTGCCTAAGGTGTAATGCTGTTACGATAGTGGCCAAGGGTATACTACTGTCGTGGGTCGATACCTGAGGTATAATGCTGTTACAGAGAAGTACCTAAGGTATAATGCTGTTACAGAGAAGTACCTAAGGTATAATGCTGTCATCTAGATGCCTAAAGTATACTGCTGTCACAATAGTGTTTAAAGTATGCTGCTGTCACCTTAGGTGTTTAAGGTATACTGCTCTTATATAGAACATTGTATTTTACGTATTTTTATAAAGCCTTATAGAGATACCTAAGGTATAATGCTGTTGCCCAGAGGTGCCTAATGCATAATGCTGTTGGTGGTAGATGTCTAAGGTATGATGCTGACGCCGTTAGCTTAAAGCGCAATGCTGCGATGAAGGAGGTTGGAAGTTGGATATCCCTGATTTAGAGGATGCCAAATATCATGATGAAGAACAAGAATAATCCTGAAGAAACTTTGGGATACAGAGATCCAACCAGGATGGGATGTTCTGTCTCTGAATATCGCATTTTTTTTGCACGCAGTTTGGAGCAGAAATCAGCAGGTTTCCCGGCTCACCAAAGGAACGCTTGTTGAGGAGTGCTGCCATAGATCAGGCAGGGGGGCAAAAACATTACAACGAAATGTCGAGGGAAACACTTTTTTCAACTGGATTAGTCTCATATCCGGCAGACGCCGAATCATTTTTTTTTATTTATTTCTGTATCTGCTCTTCTCTGAAACGCGCATTCCATGCACTTAAAATGCGTGCGAAAGTATTGTGCGGAGTATTATCGTACGGTGAGCTGTTGTGAATACTCCCGGATGACTTGCGGATGCGATAACGTTTGTTCTCATTTTATTGATTTACGATTTTAGGAAAAGTTTTTTTCTCCTTTGGTCATTTCTGGACGATTTCTCTCCTCCGTTTCCGACACCCCTGGAGGACTCCAAGTGCCTTGAATTCTGGAGACATTGCTCCCCAGCGAACGAGCTTCAGAGAAATGGTGCCAAGTCACGTGTAAAAGCTTCGCGGAGTGCATCCTTCTAAGGATGCATTACGGAGGCTGCGGAAGAGCCATCTTTCATGTTCATATGATGGAGAGAGGCAAAAGGAAGCTGAGCATCCCTTATCTCGGGTGGCCGTAATGTCGAAACACTTAAGAGCTTCGGGCATTGTCGTCCCTGTGCATTCCATGTGCTCTGAATTGATGATGTCTATCGAAGGTCCTTTCTCTTAAGTTTTAGTGGGTCATATTTGGTCTGAAATCCGAATAATAAAATCTTTGTTGTCGAAACTATAAACTGAGAGGGGAGATATCTTTTATGGGAAGACTCCAGAAGGAAATGGATGTTTCAGGTGGATGTAAAATGTATTGCGAGGTGGGTTCACCTAAAACTTGAAATTTATATCACAACCTGGATCTATCGTCAGCAGGAATTTTGTGGAAGAAACGAAAATCGAACTTCAGGAAAGGGAAAAAGAAAATATTGACTATATTTAAGATAGATGCCACTATCTGCATTTATTAAATCATAATCACTTATCATCTCTACCTAATAGTAAGAGGACAACCCCTATCCACGTTTATTAAGTTGTGATCACTTACCATCGCACTGATTCGTATGGAGAAACACCCCATTTACTAAATCGTAATCACTTATCAGCCCTCCCGATTAGAAAGGGGAGACACCATATTTGCATTTATTTAATCGTAGTCACTTATCATCCCTACCTTATGAAAAGGGTTGGGGTGGGTTGTTTTACCTCTGAGCGGCACTTTTTTGCACACCATGGGCTAAATGGCCAGGTCACATGGACCCCGAAGGCTCAGAGAAGGTTGGGGGAGGGGACCCACTGGAACAGCTGTTGGGAGACAGATGGTAGCCTCCCGTCAAGGCCATCTAGCGTGTTCTTTAACGTTGGGTTGTTTTACCTCTGAGCGGCACTTTTTTGCACACCATGGGCTAAATGGCCAGGTCACAAGGACCCCAAAGGCTCAGAGAAGGTTGGGGGAGGGGGACCCACTGTAATAGCTGTTGGGAGACAGATGGTGGCCTCCCATCAAGGCCATCCAGCGTGTTCTTTAACGTGCACAGGGTATGGCTCTCCCGCACACGGGGCCACGGCTTAACGTCCCATCCGACGGACGGCGGCCTTTCCAAGCCCATCGGTGTCCCCTACTGACCGTGGGCAGGGCGGGGAATTTTGCGGAGATAAATCTCAACGCTGACCCAGCTGGGACTCGAACCTGGGAACTACAGATTACGAGCCTGGCGCGCTACCGACTGAGCCACCCCCGCTCCTTTTATAGAAATGGGGGACACCCCTATCTTCGTTTATTAAATCATAATCACTTATCATCTCTCCCGATTAGTAAGGGACCGGAGTTAACTCAGTTTTTAGGGCGCCGTAATCTGATATTTCCGATGTCCCTGTCGATATTTCCTTCGCTAACCCGAACTCTTCCCTCGGCGAGAAAAAGGACCACCGATAGGCTCATATTCGCATCGGATGGGACGCTAAACCGTGATCCCCTGAGTAAAAGAGCTACACGTGGACTCATTGTTAGTGACGAACAGAGGGGTGTGTTTTAGAGATGGAAGTCCCTGGGCTCCCATCTCTAAAACGGATGTCCTTTCCTTACCTTATTAGCTCTGAGCACTTAATATCATTATAACCGATCGGACCATTTAGTCCATTGTGTGCAGAGAAGTGCTGCTTGGAAACAATTGACACGATGAAGCTCTACAGTCGCTCAAAAAAGTATCCGAACACTATGGTTGATTGCAGAATTCAGAAAAACATATCAGGCAACGATTTTTTTTTTAGAAAGTAGTGATCTGGCAACCTTCGTGTCACGTGACACGAGGGTTGCCAGATCACTAATTTCTAAAAAAAAATCGTTGGCAGATATTTTTTCTGAATTCTATAATCAACCATAGTGTTCGGATATTTTTTAATGTATATAATGCGTATGAATATATAATGCAATGAATATGGAGCGTGTGCAGTTACCGTTCACATCAAACTGGAGCGGTTGAGGTTAATGTTCACAGCACATTGGATCGTGTGAGCTCACAAAGACCTGGATCGTGTGGGCTCACTCACGGAAATATTGAACGTGTGCAGTTACCGTTCACAGCAAACTGGAGCGGTTGCGGTTAATGTTCACATCACATTGGATCGTGTGAGCTCACAAAAACCTGGATCGTGTGGGCCTACTCACAGAAATATTGAGCGTGTGCAGTTACCGTTCACAGCAAACTGGAGCGGTTGCGGTTAATGTTCACAGCACATTGGATCGTGTGAGCTCACAAAAACCTGGATCGTGTGGGCTCACTCACGGAAATATTGAGCGTGTGCAATTACCGTTCACAGCAAACTGGAGCGTGTGCAGTAACTGCACACGCTCCATTTTGCTGTGAACGGTAACTGGAGCGTGTACAGTTGCTGTACACGCTCCAGATATTTTTCCTGAATTCTGTAATCACGTGACACGAAGGTTGCCAGATCACTAATTGCTAAAAAAAAATCGTTGCCAGATATTTTTTCTGAATTCTGCAATCAACCATAGTGTTTGGATACTTTTTTGAGCAACCGTACAGTTGACGAAGCGACTGATCTCAGAGACCTCCAAATTGTGTCTCCTTTGTTCGCTAACAATTCGTTCCCGAAAGCAAACGGTTTCTTCTTTGTCCTGTGATAGAGAATTTTTCTTTAGATCGTGTTTTGGCATTGTCTGTCATCAGTGACATTTTTCATGCGCTGCTAAATCTCTCATTGTGAATGCGAATCCACGATGATCATCTTTCCAATTCAGTCTCTCCCTATGTAGGATGACGCTCCTACGTGATTGATGACTTTTTCGACGAGCGTCATCATTATTCGAAAAATGAAACCGTCTCTTAGCTAAGACACTGTTTAAGCATATGGCGTTTTGAGCATCATCTCCCTGTGTTTTAATTAACTGAAAAATTTAGCCCCCGCCACTGAAAAAATTGACAAGGATGGTAGCAAAGGATTATTGATAGGGACAAAAAATAGTTTCCAACTGAAAGGTCAACTCATCCAATTCAGAAAATAACATACTATTTCAAAATGGTACCGTCGCTCAAAAAAGTATCCGAACGCTATAGTTGATTACAGAATTCAGAAAAAAAATCTGGCAAAGATATTTTTATAAATTAGTGATCTGGAAACCTTTGTGTACTGTATACGAAGGTTGTCAGATCACTAATTTCTAAAAAAATCGTTGGAAGATATTTTTTCTGAATTTTGTAATCAACCATAGCGTTCGGATACTTTTTTGAGCGACTGTATCTCCGCTACCTTCCCCTGTGAGAAAGAGACATCAGTGGGCTTGAAAAACTACTGCCCATCGGTTGGGACGTTAAGCCGTGGCGCCGTGTGCACGGAGCCATTTCCTGAGCAAGTTAAAGAAGAGGTGGATGTCTCCCATCACGCTGGATGGGAGACATCCACCTCTTCCATAACATCTCTGCAGTGGAACCCTTTAGCCAAACTCCTCTGAGGCTTTGTGACCTAGGATCGTGTGCAAAAAAAGTGCCCCTCAGAGACAAAACAACTTCAAATCAATCTATTTGGGGCGGGGGTGGCTCTGTCGGTAGCGCACCAGGCTCTTAATCTGCAGTTCCCAGGTTCGAGTCCCAGCTGGGTCAGCGATGAGATTAATCACCGCAAAATTCCCCGCCCTGCTCATGGTCAGTGGGGGACACCGATGGGCTTGGAAAGGCCGCCGTCCGTCGGATGGGACGTTAAGCCGTGGTGGCCCCGTGTGTGGGAGAGTCATATCATGTGCACGTTAAAGAACACGCTGGATGGCCTTGACGGGAGGCTACCATCTGTCTCCGAACAGCTGTTCCAGTGGGTCCCCTCCCCCAACCTTCTCTGAGCCTTCGGGGTCCTTGTGACCTGGCCATTTAGCCCATGGTGTGGAAAAAAAGTGCTGCTCAGAGTTAAAACAACCCAACGTTAAAGAACACGCTGGATGGCCTTGACGGGAGGCTACCATCTGTCTCCCAACAGCTGTTCCAGTGGGTCCCCTCCCCCAACCTTCTCTGAGCCTTCGGGGTCCTTGTGACCTGGCCATTTAGCCCATGGTGTGCAAAAAAGTGCCGCTCAGAGGTAAAACAACCCAACGTTAAAGATCACGCTGGATGGCCGTGACGGGAGGCTACCATCTGTCTCCCAACAGCTGTTCCAGTGGGTCCCCTCCCCCAACCTTCTCTGAGCCTTCGGGGTCCATGTGACCTGGCCATTTAGCCCATGGTGTGCAAAAAAGTGCCGCTCAGAGATAAAACAACCCAACTTTAAAGAACACGCTGGATGGCCTTGACGGGAGGCTACCATCTATCTCCCAACAGCTGTTCCAGTGGGTCCCTTCCCCTAACCTTCTCTGAGCCTTCGGGGTCCACGTGACATGGCCATTTAGCCCATGGTGTGCAAAAAAGTGCCGCTCAGAGGTAAAACAACCCAACCCAATTTATTTAAAAATGACGCGTTTTCCGATGACTTTTTAATTTTCTTACTATCGTAATTTTCGCTTCTGTGATTTTTTTAATATACTTTATTAAAATTTAAAACAATGCTGTAAAACTTTCTTGTTCTGGTTTAGTTTCAGAAATCAGTCTCGATTTGGCCAATTCCGATTTCCGTCGTTTGAGAGGGAACTCCCCCCTCCCCCCCCTCCCCCATCAAAAGATACGCTCCTGGATTGAATTCTTATTACCGAGAAAGGTACGATTTCGAAACAATTTTTACCTGGCTGTTAGGAAAGTTTTCTCAAACGAAAAACAACGCGAGGATAACGTCAGAAAACTTCCCAATGCATCGAACGCAGATAAGCTGCATTTGACAGATCCATTTTTCTCCTTTGAGAGGGGGGGGGGGTCAGAGAGAGTGAAAGAGCTAGGGAAATCTCCTAATGGAAGGAATCTGTTATCTGAAGTGCTGGTGCTGCCTTTGAGTGCGAGAGCGCGAGATTCGCTCTCAGTGCTCTGCTGCCTTCAGAGTCCTTGAGAGGAAATTTGCTCCTTGTTGTAATGCCATTCTGATGCATTACATTTCTGCAGGGATGGGATAACCTGCTGTGGGGGACTCAGACAGTGGGGGGAGGGAATTTGGAAAAGAAAGTTTTTATGAATCAACACCGTGGTCTGTCACGTGGGATTCCTGAAAGAGCAACACTTCCTTTGGGAAGACGTTTCTTTTTGGCGGAGATTATTGTCTTTTTATCACTTTGCGACCCTATATGAAAGGGGTCGCAAGCTGATAGAAAACACGGAGGCAATAAATGAATAATTCTTCTCTGCGGTTCACTGTACAGTCGCTCAAAAAAGTATCCGAACACTATGGTTGATTACAGAATTCAGAAAAAAATATCTGGCAACGATTTTTTTAGAAATTAGTGATCTGGCAACCTTCGTGTCACGTGACACGAAGGTTGCCGTAACTCTAATCAACCATAGTGTTCGGATATTTTTTTGAGCGACTGTACCATTCGTAGCGAAAACGAATACATATAAATTGAGAGAATTGAAACTTCTTTCATATAACTTAAAACGTTCCAAATAAAAGTAAAAGCATGCTAATTTTTAACTCAGTTACTTAATTCGTATTAAATTCGAAAGAAGATAGGTCGCCAAAATTCTACTTCCTTACCAACTGAACAAAAATTGTCGCAGCGCTATCTTCCTCCCGGGTTCGAGTCCCAGCTGGGTCAGCGTTGAGATTCATCTCCGGAAAACTCTCCGCCATGCCCACGGTCAGTAGGGGACACCAATGGGCTTGGAAAAGCAACCGTCCGTCGGATGGGACGTTAAGCCGTGGTCACGTGTGTGGGAGAGTCATACCCTGTGCACGTTAAAGAACACACTGGATGGCCTTGACGGGAGGCTACCATCTGTCTCCCAACAGCTGTTCCAGTGGGTCCCCTCCCCCAACCTTCTCTGAGCCTTCGGGGTCCTTGTGACCTGGCCATTTAGCCCATGGTGTGCAAAAAAGTGCCGCTCAGACCCAACCCAAAAAGCCCTATCTTCCTACTAAAATGATAGGTAATATTTAAATATTTTTATTTATATTATTATTAATCATATTTCGCAAGGGCACTTGTCGCTAGAAACTTCTTTCTTTAGAGCACACAGAAACTTCCATTGAGGGTGAGATTGACGTGTTCGAGTATTATCTCATTTTCCGACCTTCCTTCTAAAATATATATTATTGAAGCTCTAAAAATCGGGATGGGGATTGTTATAGTCCTCCACTCAAGGGGTGAAGGTTTCATCTATCCTTTGCTTCAGAAGAAATAATCTTGTTCCGTTAGTCACCCTGTACGTCGTAAGTTTTCACTTCACATAGGATTGCTGTGCAGGTTAAAAGAGCAATTGGATGGCCCAGACGAAAAGCTTCCATCTGTCTCCAAGCAGCTGTCCAGTGGGTCCTCTTCTCCTAATCCTCCAAGCAGCTGTCCAGTGGGTCCTCTTCTAATCCTCCAAGCAGCTGTCCAGTGGGTCCTCTTCTCCTAATCCTCCAAGCAGCTGTCCAGTGGGTCCTCTTCTAATCCTCCAAGCAGCTGTCCAGTGGGTCCTCTTCTCCTAATCCTCCAAGCAGCTGTCCAGTGGAACCTCTTCTCCTAATCTTCCCTGAGCCCCTGGGGTACTTGTGACCTGGCCTTTTAGCTCACTGTGTGCGAAAAATTTCGTCTCAAAAGTAAAACCACCCAATACATAGGAATTGTTACGAAACAGTTGCATTTCTCTCCCCCTTTTCTTTGGACAGAGTGGGGGGAAGGAAGATAGAGAAAGGGGGCGCCATTTTGAAGTCTGCCTAACATCCAAAATCGATGCATTTCCTTATCGGTCAAGGGACGCCGTTCCACCCTCTGATAATGGATTGTCAGCACTTGTGCCTCTTTCTCTCCGCATCTCAATCGTCAGTGCCTCTTTCTCTCCGCATCCCAATCGTCAGTGCCTCTTTCTCTCCGCATCCCAATCGTCAGTGCCTCTTTCTCTCCGCATCCCAATCGTCAGTGCCTCTTTCTCTCCGCATCCCAATCGTCAGAGTCCGATGCACCAGATGACCCCAAATTCATTTGCTCCCAGCCAAGATTGCTCTGCTCATCGTCTGATTGGTTGGAGTCTTAACTCTTCGGTAAAGGTAGATTCCTCATCTGTCTTCCTCAAGAAGAAAATAATTTTGCTTCGAAATGTTTTCCCATCGTTTCCTTCAGAAGATTAGCTTTTTTTCTCTTCTGTTTTTTATTCCCAGTGAATGAATCAATTGCTTTCGAATCATATAATAATCGTGAGATGGTTAAGAACTGAATTGTTGGGTTGATTGGGTTGTTTTACCTCTGAGCGGCACTTTTTTGCACACCATGGGCTAAATGGCCAGGTCACATGGACCCGAAGGTTCAGAGAAGGTTTCGGGAGAGGACCCACTGGAACAGCTGTTCGGAGACAGATGGTAGCCTCCCGTCAAGGCCATCCAGCGTGTTCTTTAACGTGCACATAATATGACTCTCCCACACACGGGGCCACCACGGCTTAACGTCCCATCCGACGGACGGCGGCCTTTCCAAGCCCATCGGTGTCCCCTACTGACCATGAGCAGGGCGGGGAATTTTACGGTGATTAATCTCATCGCTGACCCAGCTGGGACTCGAATTTGGGAACTGCAGATTAAGAGCCTGGTGCGCTACCGACAGAGCCACCCCCGCCCCAAATAGATTGATTTGAAGTTGTTTTGTCTCTGAGGGGCACTTTTTTTGCACACGATCCTAGGTCACAAAGCCTCAGAGGAGTTTGGCTAAAGGGTTCCACTGGAGAGATGTTATGGAAGAGGTGGATGTCTCCCATCCAGCGTGATGGGAGACATCCACCTCTTCTTTAACTTGCTCAGGAAATGGCTCCGTGCACACGGCGCCACGGCTTAACGTCCCAACCGATGGGCAGTAGTTTTTCAAGCCCACTGATGTCTCTTTCTCACAGGGGAAGGTAGCGGAGATACAGTCGCTCAAAAAAGTATCCGAACGCTATGGTTCATTACAAAATTCAGAAAAAATATCTTCCAACGGCTTAACGTCCCATCCGACGGACGGCGGCTTTTCCAAGCCCATCGGTGTCCCCTACTGACCGTGGGCAGGGCGGGGAGTTTTGCGGAGACAAATCTCAACGCTGACATAGCTGGGACTCGAACCTGGGAACTGCAGATTACGAGCCTGGCGCGCTACCGACTTAGCCACCCCCGCCCCACGAAAATGGGAAAACTTATCGAAAATCAATGTAATTTTTTTTTCATATTAGTAAATAAAGATAAATAGTATGCTGCCGAAAACCAAACAAAGCGTAAAAAAAATAACATTAATTTTTTTGTACACCTGGTATTATTCACATTAATTTTGGGTACACCCGATATTATTCATATTAATTTTTCCATCAATTTTTTTATCGAGGAAGGGGAAGGGGAACTGCCTTCGTACGTCCCCCTAACGATGCCCATGAGTGTTAAAGCTACATATTTCGTAATTATGCTGTATATTTGTTATAATGTACAGTCGCTCAAAAAAGTATCCGAACACTATGGTTGATTACAGAATTCAGAAAAAATATCTGGCAACGATTTGTTTTTTAGAAATTAGTGATCTGGCAACCTTCGTGTCACGTGACACGAAGGTTGCCAGATCACTAATTTCTAAAAAAAAATCGTTGCCATATATTTTTTCTGAATTCTGTAGATGGTCATATTATTTTGATACTAGATCGTGTGGGCTCACTCACGGAAATATTGAGCGTGTGCAGTTATCGTTCACAGCAAACTGGAGCGTGTGCAGAAACTACACAAGCTCCAGTTTGCTGCACACGCTCCAGTTTGCTGTGAACGATAAATGCACACGCTCAATATTTCCGTGAGTGAGTTTGCTGTGAACGGTAACTGGAGCGTGTACAATTGCTGTACACTCTCCAGATATTTTTCCTGAATTCTGCAATCACGTGACACGAAGGTTGCCAGATCACTAATTTCTAAAAAAAATCGTTGCCAGATATTTTTTTCTGAATTCTGTAATTGACCATAGTGTTCGGATACTTTTTTGAGCGACTGTACGCCGCACAGTCGTAAAGCAGTCTTACTTTCTTCCAGCATTCCTCTTCCAAATTCGATGCAGTCGAAACTTATTAAACTACCGGAGGTAAAAAAAAAAACATTTATCCTTTTTTAAAATCTAAGTACTCCAAATCCCCAGACTTAGAACGGATCGAATGATTTTGAATTGGAAATTTCTTTTTCGCCTCCTAATTCTGAGCCAATATATTTACGACATTTGCATAATCGATGTAGGAAAGGCTATCAATTTTTTTTTTTCCTACACTGAAATGAAAAACGAAAAAAGCTACTAACATCTGTTTAGCAATCGACGCAGAAAAAAAAGCAATTTGGCCCTGGTGGATAATTTCTTGCTCGAGTGTGATGCTTATGAAGCCGATAATGTCTTTTAAATTGATTCGGGGAAGCATTTGGGGCTCGGGATGACATATCAGGGGCTCCAGAAGCTGCCCCTCGAGTCCAGTGCGATTGATAATTCACGCGGTGCTACAAAAAGTGATGGATGACCACGTGACGAGAGCGTGATGGATTATCTCTTTTATAAACACGAACCTCCTGCTTAACCTCGTGAGAAGAAAGATGTGCCTCTTTTTTACGAATCTGAAGCGATTTTTTTTATTACGAGTAGTACTATTTATTTTCTACGGCTAAGTAGCAAGGTCAAAGGCCACGGTTGACGAATGGAAAACCAAGAGTGTTCTGAACAGAATTTTCAGCTTCCGATTTTTTGAGGATTTCCTTTCCGCTGCTTCTTTGATCCCTGTCTTCGTTGCGAAAGCAAAAATCAGTCAAAGGAAATTGAGGTCGGGCTCCTCGTAGTCCCTTAAAAAAATAAGTCACGTGACACGAAGGTTGCCAGATAACTTTTATATTGCAAGTTATCTGTATTTAACTAATTTCTAAAAATAAATCGTTGCCAGATATTTTTTCTGAATTCTGTAATCAACCATAGTGTTGGGATATTTTTTTGTGCGACTGTAGGTGGTCATATTATTTTGATACTAGATCGTGTGGGCTCACTCACAGAAATATTGAGCGTGTGCAGTTACCGTTCCCAGCAAACTGGAGCGGTTGCGGTTAATGTTCACAGCACATTGGATCGTGTGAGCTCACAAAAACCTGGATCATATGGGCCTACTCACAGAAATATTGAGCGTGTGCAGTTACCGTTCCCGGCAAACTGGAGCGGTTGCGGTTAATGTTCACAGCACATTGGATCGTGTGAGCTCACAAAAACCTGGATCATATGGGCCTACTCACAGAAATATTGAGCGTGTGCAGTTACCGTTCACAGCAAACTGGAGCGGTTGCGGTTAATGTTCACTGCACATTGGATCGTGTGAGCTCACAAAAACCTGGATCGTATGGGCCTACTCACAGAAATATTGAGCGTGTGCAGTTACCGTTCACAGCAAACTGGAGCGGTTGCGGTTAATGTTCACAGCACATTGGATCGTGTGAGCTCACCAAAACCTGGATCGTATAGGCCTACTCACAGAAGTATTGAGCGTGTGCAGTTACCGTTCACAGCAAACTGGAGCGGTTGCGGTTAATGTTCACAGCACATTGGATCGTGTGAGCTCACCAAAACCTGGATCGTATGGGCCTACTCACAGAAATATTGAGCGTGTGCAGTTACCGTTCACAGCAAACTGGAGCGGTTGCAGTTAATGTTCACAGCACATTGGATCGTGTGAGCTCACAAAAACCTGGATCGTATGGGCCTACTCACAGAAGTATTGAGCGTGTGCAGTTACCGTTCACAGCAAACTGGAGCGGTTGCGGTTAATGTTCACAGCACATTGGATCGTGTGAGCTCACCAAAACCTGGATCGTATGGGCCTACTCACAGAAATATTGAGCGTGTGCAGTTACCGTTCACAGCAAACTGGAGCGGTTGCGGTTAATGTTCACAGCACATTGGATCGTGTGAGCTCACAAAAACCTGGATCATATGGGCCTACTCACAGAAATATTGAGCGTGTGCAGTTACCGTTCACAGCAAACTGGAGCGGTTGCGGTTAATGTTCACAGCACATTGGATCGTGTGAGCTCACAAAAACCTGGATCATATGGGCCTACTCACAGAAATATTGAGCGTGTGCAGTTACCGTTCACAGCAAACTGGAGCGGTTGCGGTTAAGGTTCACAGCACATTGGATCGTGTGAGCTCACAAAAACCTGGATCATATGGGCCTACTCACAGAAATATTGAGCGTGTGCAGTTACCGTTCACAGCAAACTGGAGCGGTTGCGGTTAATGTTCACAGCACATTGGATCGTGTGAGCTCACCAAAACCTGGATCGTATGGGCCTACTCACAGAAATATTGAGCGTGTGCAGTTACCGTTCACAGCAAACTGGAGCGGTTGCGGTTAATGTTCACAGCACATTGGATCGTGTGAGCTCACCAAAACCTGGATCGTATGGGCCTACTCACAGAAGTATTGAGCGTGTGCAGTTACCATTCACAGCAAACTGGAGCGGTTGCGGTTAATGTTCACAGCACATTGGATCGTGTGAGCTCACCAAAACCTGGATCGTATGGGCCTACTCACAGAAGTATTGAGCGTGTGCAGTTACTGTTCCCAGCAAACTGGAGCGGTTGCGGTTAATGTTCACAGCACATTGGATCGTGTGAGCTCACAAAAACCTGGATCATATGGGCCTACTCACAGAAATATTGAGCGTGTGACTCACAGAAATATTGAGCGTGTGCAGTTACCGTTCACAGCAAACTGGAGCGGTTGCGGTTAATGTTCACAGCACATTGGATCGTGTGAGCTCACAAAAACCTGGATCGTATAGGCCTACTCACAGAAATATTGAGCGTGTGCAGTTACCGTTCACAGCAAACTGGAGCGGTTGCGGTTAATGTTCACAGCACATTGGATCGTGTGAGCTCACCAAAACCTGGATCGTATGGGCCTACTCACAGAAGTATTGAGCGTGTGCAGTTACCGTTCACAGCAAACTGGAGCGGTTGCGGTTAATGTTCACAGCACATTGGATCGTGTGAGCTCACCAAAACCTGGATCGTATGGGCCTACTCACAGAAGTATTGAGCGTGTGCAGTTACCGTTCCCAGCAAACTGGAGCGGTTGCGGTTAATGTTCACAGCACATTGGATCGTGTGAGCTCACAAAAACCTGGATCATATGGGCCTACTCACAGAAATATTGAGCGTCTGCAGTTACCGTTCACAGCAAACTGGAGCGGTTGCGGTTAATGTTCACAGCACATTGGATCGTGTGAGCTCACAAAAACCTGGATCGTATGGGCCTACTCACAGAAATATTGAGCGTGTGCAGTTACCGTTCACAGCAAACTGGAGCGGTTGCGGTTAATGTTCACAGCACATTGGATCGTGTGAGCTCACCAAAATCTGGATCGTATGGGCCTACTCACAGAAATATTGAGCGTGTGCAGTTACCGTTCACAGCAAACTGGAGCGGTTGCGGTTAATGTTCACAGCACATTGGATCGTGTGAGCTCACAAAAATCTGGATCATATGGGCCTACTCACAGAAATATTGAGCGTGTGCAGTTACCGTTCACAGCAAACTGGAGCGATTGCGGTTAATGTTTACAGCACATTGGATCGTGTGAGCTCACAAAAACCTGGATCATATGGGCCTACTCACAGAAATATTGAGCGTGTGCAGTTACCGTTCACAGCAAACTGGAGCGGTTGCGGTTAATGTTCACAGCACATTGGATCGTGTGAGCTTACAAAAACCTGGATCATATGGGCCTACTCACAGAAATATTGAGCGTGTGCAGTTACCGTTCACAGCAAACTGGAGCGGTTGCGGTTAATGTTCACAGCACATTGGATCGTGTGAGCTCACAAAAACCTGGATCGTATGGGCCTACTCACAGAAATATTGAGCATGTGCAGTTACCGTTCACAGCAAACTGGAGCGGTTGCGGTTAATGTTCACAGCACATTGGATCGTGTGAGCTCACCAAAACCTGGATCGTATGGGCCTACTCACAGAAGTATTGAGCGTGTGCAGTTACCGTTCACAGCAAACTGGAGCGGTTGCGGTTAATGTTCACAGCACATTGGATCGTGTGAGCTCACAAAAACCTGGATCATATGGGCCTACTCACAGAAATATTGAGCGTGTGCAGTTACCGTTCACAGCAAACTGGAGCGGTTGCGGTTAATGTTCACAGCACATTGGATCGTGTGAGCTTACAAAAACCTGGATCATATGGGCCTACTCACAGAAATATTGAGCGTGTGCAGTTACCGTTCACAGCAAACTGGAGCGGTTGCGGTTAATGTTCACAGCACATTGGATCGTGTGAGCTCACAAAAACCTGGATCGTATGGGCCTACTCACAGAAATATTGAGCATGTGCAGTTACCGTTCACAGCAAACTGGAGCGGTTGCGGTTAATGTTCACAGCACATTGGATCGTGTGAGCTCACCAAAACCTGGATCGTATGGGCCTACTCACAGAAGTATTGAGCGTGTGCAGTTACCGTTCACAGCAAACTGGAGCGGTTGCGGTTAATGTTCACAGCACATTGGATCGTGTGAGCTCACAAAAACCTGGATCATATGGGCCTACTCACAGAAATATTGAGCGTGTGCAGTTACCGTTCACAGCAAACTGGAGCGGTTGCGGTTAATGTTCACAGCACATTGGATCGTGTGAGCTCACCAAAACCTGGATCGTATGGGCCTACTCACAGAAGTATTGAGCGTGTGCAGTTACCGTTCACAGCAAACTGGAGCGGTTGCGGTTAATGTTCACAGCACATTGGATCGTGTGAGCTCACCAAAACCTGGATCGTATGGGCCTACTCACAGAAGTATTCAGCGTGTGCAGTTACCGTTCCCAGCAAACTGGAGCGGTTGCGGTTAATGTTCACAGCACATTGGATCGTGTGAGCTCACAAAAACCTGGATCATATGGGCCTACTCACAGAAATATTGAGCGTGTGCAGTTACCGTTCACAGCAAACTGGAGTGGTTGCGGTTAATGTTCACAGCACATTGGATCATGTGAGCTCACCAAAACCTGGATCATATGGGCCTACTCACAGAAATATTGAGCGTGTGCAGTTACTGTTCACAGCAAACTGGAGCGGTTGCGGTTAATGTTCACAGCACATTGGATCGTGTGAGCTCACCAAAACCTGGATCGTATGGGCCTACTCACAGAAATATTGAGCGTGTGCAGTTACCGTTCACAGCAAACTGGAGCGGTTGCGGTTAATGTTCACAGCACATTGGATCGTGTGAGCTCACCAAAACCTGGATCATATGGGCCTACTCACAGAAATATTGAGCGTGTGCAGTTACCGTTCACAGCAAACTGGAGCGGTTGCGGTTAATGTTCACAGCACATTGGATCGTGTGAGCTCACAAAAACCTGGATTTTGTGGGCTCACTCACAGAAATATTGAGCGTGTGCAGTTGCTGTACACGCTCCAGATATTTTTCCTGAATTCTGTAATCACGTGACACGAAGGTTGCCAGATCACTAATTTGTAAAAAAATCGTTGCCAGATATTTTTTCTGAATTCTGTAATGAACCATAGTGTTCGGATATTTTTTTGAGCCACTGTACAGAGGAAGCATCTTTCCTCTGTTTATCTAGGAAACATTTGGATGGAAAAAAATTTATATTTCTATTTACTTCTAACAAAGATCCAGTGAATCTCCTTTCCCAAATTATGCCATAAACTTTGGGGTCTTTGTGAACTGGTCATTTAACTCTCATTAGTGAATTGTCCTCCGGATAGCACGATAACCGGTGGAGCAAGAAAGCTATACTCTGGACAAATTAAAGAACTCGCTGGATAGCCTTGATCGGAGGCATCCAATGAATTCACTTCCCCATACCCAAACCATGGGGGTCCTTGTAACCTTCTCATTTATAGCCCTCTTTCTGTGCGCAGAAAAGTGCCACTCAGATGTGAACACCTTGGAACACACTGATTTAGTTTTGATGATAATTTTCCATTTACCTCTAGCAGTAGTCCAGAAGGTCTCATTCCTCAACCTTGAGCAATGGTTTCGTTGTGATTTGGTTTTATAAATAAAATAATATAAATACCCCCTCAAGCAGCTGCTTGCCACAGAGGTCTGACAGGAGCCTGTCAGTTTATATGCCATAGTACAAGGTCTGTGAGGATGGCGGGACCTCAGCAGAAAAAATAACATGAACATTCATACCTTAATAAATTATTCCATGAAGGGGGTTACAGTAAAGCCAAGGTACAGTCGCTTAAAAAAGTATCCGAACACTAAGGCTGATTACCAAATTCAGAAAAATATCTGGCAAAGACTTTTTTAGAAATTAGTGATCTGGCAACCTTCGTGTCACGTGATTACAGAATTCAGGAAAAATATCTGGAGCGTGTACAGCAACTGTACACGCTCCAGTTACCGTTCACAGCAAACTGGAGCGTGCGCAGTTACTGCACACGCTCCAGTTTGCTGTGAACGGTAACTGCACACGCTCAATATTTCCGTGAGTGAGCCCACACGATCTAGTGTCAAAATAATATGGCGACTGTACAGTAATTTCGGATATTAATTTAAACGTTCAAATGGCTTGATGGCCCCTTACGCGGGCTCGAACCCAGGTCCCTTAGATCAGTAGCCAAGCGCGCTAACCACTCGGCCAAAGCCCCTTAATATCAACTCTACGCGTTAGAAACTCGTTAGCTAAATAGCAAACCTAAACGATTTGCGAAGATTAAAAAAATAATGCCGCTAGCCCAATTTTTTAAAATGCTTAAGGCCAACATTTTTCGTTGCAAGTTATCTGTATTTCGTTTCAAGAAAGGGGAATATTTAATGTTTTAATTACGTTGTTAATATATCAACATTCGATCGAATTCAATTTCATTGGGTGTTACTATTAGTCACTAATAAAGAAGCGAATAACACTGAGATGACCTTGAAATGAGTTCATTTACATAAGACAGAAGGCTTTTATTCCTTATCCGCTGGGGCGGGGGTGGCTCAGTCGGTAGAGCGCCAGGCTTGTAATCTGTAGTTCCCAGGTTCGAGTCCCAGCTGGGTCAGCGTTGAGATTTATCTCCGCAAAATTCCCCGCCCTGCCCACGGTCAGTAGGGGACACCGATGGGCTGGGAAAGGCCGCCGTCCGTCGGATGGGACGTTAAGCCGTGGCCCCGTGTGCGGGAGAGCCATACCCTGTGCACGTTAAAGAACACGCTGGATGGCCTTGACGGGAGGCTACCATCTGTCTCCCAACAGCTGTTCCAGTGGGTCCCCTTCCTCAACCTTCTCTGAGCCTTCGGGGTCCGTGTGACCTGGCCATTTAGCCCATGGTGTGCAAAAAAGTGCAGCTCAGAGGTAAAACAACCCAACCCAAATCCTTATCCGCTAGTGCACAGGAAGATTACGGATATTTTCAAATGGCGTAACTTCAGGAGGGACAGACAATAATCTCACCAAAGAAAAAATGAACGAACTCGGTTTTGTTAATGATGTTTATTTTTAACGGTAATAATGAATTATAATATTTATAGTAAATGTTCTTCAGCTGTAATAAACATTTGAAATCGTAATTATGATTAGGGGCCCATTATCCTATGGCAACACTGGGTATTCACCTGGGTCACCAGATTTCTAGGGCTATTCAATAACCATTTTAATAAGTCTCCATATTATACGCTATTTTAAAATTTTAAATGATGCTAATTATTTGCTGAGAAATTTTTAAATCTTAATGTTATTTGAAACAATTGAAATTTCATATTTTTGATTATCATAAACCTTAAGAGTAAAAGAAACAGCCTAAATGATCATCAGGGACTGAATATTTCTCATTTTTAATTTTCTCAAAAGAGATTGAAAAGTTGAATTTGTGATCGGAAGATTTTCTATTTTAACAATTGCAATAATAATTAGAAATTTGAGTATGACCTCGATTTCATCTTTAGTAGGTAGAGATTTTTATTTTTGTTTATTCTCGAGATCACTTTAGGAAAAGAATTTTCTGGCACATCATAAGGTATATATACTGAAATGTATGCTACTAATCATTTATTTCATTCTTATAATATTAATTGCAATCAATTTATGACAAAATTATAATGTTAATGCTGTTTGGAAAGAGAAATATCAGTAATGCTAGTAATTGAAAGAGTCGGGTTGTGGGTTGGGTTGTTTTACCTCTGAGCGGCACTTTTTTGCACACAATGGGCTAAATGGCCAGGTCACGGGGACCGTGAGGGCTCAGAGACGGTTCGGGGAGGAGACCCACTGAAACAGCTGTTGGGAGACAGATGGTAGCCTCCCGTCAAGCCCATCCTGCGTGTTCATTAACGTGCACAGGATATGGCTCTCCCGCACACGGGGCCACGGCTTAACGTCCCATCCGACGGACTGTGACCTTTCCAAGCCCATCGGTGTCTCCTACTGACTGTGGGCAGGGCGGGGAATATTGAAAGAGTCATTCTTTATTAAAGATAGAGAATACGTAAAAGAATTAAGAAAAGATTCATGGTGCGTATTTTTAATTACTAAAAACGGATTAAAAAGTTGAAATTATAATAAAAAATATTTTATATTTTTACTTTTTCTTTTGACAATTGCAAGATGTATTTGAAATTTAACTCTTATGTTTTGAGCCCTACAAAACCCGAGCCAGGATTCATCACTCTAAGTGGTTTTAATGTAATATTATAATCTTCATTTTCCGAACCTTCCGATTGTTTTAATTTCCACCGCTAGAGGCCACTAAACTGCCAAAGGTAATTTTCTTTGGAAATGGACATTCCATATTCTCAAGAGATGATGTCATTTCTAATTCTTTTATTAGCTTAAATTACGATTCATTCAAAAAATGTCTGACATATTTTTAACTCTATACAATTTAAACTTTTAATTAGTTACTAAGAAATATTACTTTTTCCCTCAAATACTTTTTTTTGTCTGGAAGAAAAAATAAAACAGTTTCCTATACCTCCAAAACAATGCTCCAAACTAAAAAAAATATACAGGATATATATTTTTTAATGCAGATTTAATTTATATGTGGTGCTGGGGTAGGGAATGCAAAATCTTTTTCTAATTGCATTTGCTGCGTGCAGACGACGCTCCCAGAAGAAAAACAAATCCTGATCCTTTTTTTTGCGCCAAATGGCGAAACTCTCGCTCTAAGACCCTCCACCATCAGAAATGAGGCAACTTCCTGCTGCAAAGCCAAGTTGTGATTGCTCCAACACCTGCTCTTTATGTGGCTTTTGTGCAGCTTCGCGCCACATTCCCGGCCTCTGTCTCTTCAAAACACTGAACACGACCCGATACATCGACCAAGCAGAGGAAGGGGGGGAATGCAACTGTTTTAATACAAACGAAGGAGGAAACGATCTCTCCGCCATCTAGTGATGGGAACGCAAAATAAACTTATAACACTGTCACGGGAACAAATATTTACAGTCTGTGGAAACACCAAGTAAAAAACATTTTTTTTTTTCGCGCTTTTTTTTATTTGATGCAAAGAGCTGAACGAGTATTGAGTATTTTTGAAACTGGAGTTTTAAATAAATATCCATCTAGATCTGAGAGTTGGATTGTTTTACCTCTTAGAGGGGGGCTCAGTCGGTAACGCGCCACGCTCGTAATCTGCAATTCCCAGGTTCGAGTCCCAGCTGGGTCAGTGTTGAGATTTATCTCCGCAAAACTCCCCGCCCTGCCCACGGTCAGTAGGGGACACCGATGGGCTTGGAAAGGCCGCCGTCCGTCGGATGGGACGTTAAGCCGTGGCCCCGTGTGCGGGAGAGTCATACCCTGTGCACGTTAAAGAACACGCTGGATGGCCTTGACGGGAGGCTACCATCTGTCTCCCAACAGCTGTTCCAGTGGGTCCCCTCCCCCAACCTTCTCTGAGCCTTCGGGGCCCTTGTGACCTGGCCATTTAGCACATGGTGTGCAAAAAAGTGCCGCTCAGAGGTAAAACAACCTAACCTCTTAGAGGCACTTTCACACCTAATGGGCTAAATGATTAAGTCATAAAAACCCCAACGCTCATAAAGTGTTATGGAAGTTAACTTTCTGGACATCTGTTTGGAGACGATATAAGCCTTTTTCATGAAGGACATCATATTTATCAATTCCTCGATAAACATTGAAAAAACCTTGAGCATAAATTAAAACCCTCCAAAAAGCCAGAAAAAAAAAGATACAAGGCAAAAAAACTTAAGGAATTAAAGGAAAACAACAAATAAAACGAAACACAGAGAATTTCCTCATCATAACGGAGGAAACGACTTCGTGCAGTTGAAAACGATTTTCTCTCGCAACAACAAAATATCGATCAAATATCGTGCCACGTAAAATACAATCTTTAAAACTGTTGTGCTCCTAGATTTATGGCGTCATCAGCGCCGAGATCGGAGAGGAAGAGAGAATTTGCCCGCATCAGCAGCGAACGTGTAACGGCAGCCACTTCTTCCCAACTCTGCTGCTCTGATCTTGCTGCACGCGATCCATCGACATCGGGGTTGTAATGGATCGGCAGGGGGGTTTCGAGAGAAAGAATCTTTTCTCTAAGCATCACCACGGAGGCCCTTTAAATTGTGAGATCTTTTCTCCAGGAAGTTGGTGATGAATTTTTCGTTTTATCATTTGCTTTGATGTGCGCAGTGATACTTGATTCTGAGGTGTGGGAAGGAGATTTTTATATGCTTAAAATGTTATGGTTTAAGGGAGAGGTTTTTTTTTTTATTAATATTTATATGGTTTTTAAGTGGTTGGGTTGCTATATCTCTGAGCGGCACTTTTTTTGCACACAGTAGCTTGAATGGCCAGGTCATAAGGACCTCAAAGACTTAGAGATTGCAGATCGAACAGATGGAACACGCTGGATTGGTCTTAGCGATCATCCAACGTGTTCCATCTGATAACAGCTGTTGAGTAAGTCCTTGGGGCCTTTGTCACCTGGCCATATAGTTCACTGCAAACAAGTGCCCCGCTGAAAGGTAAAACAATCTAACTTAATAGTTTGTAAGGTAAAGTAATCTAACTTAATATTTTTGTAAGATAAAGCAGTCTAACTTAATATTTTGTAAGATAAAGCAGTCTAACTTAATATTTTTTTGTAAGATAAAGCAGTCTAACTTAATGTTTTGTAAGATAAAACAGTCTAACTTAACGTTTTGTAAGATACAACAGTCTAACTTAATGTTTTTTGTAAGATAAAGCAGTCTAACTTAATATTTTGTAAGATAAAGCAGTCTAACTTAATATTTTTTTGTAAGATGAAGCAGTCTAACTTAATGTTTTGTAAGATAAAACAGTCTAACTTAACGTTTTGTAAGATACAACAGTCTAACTTAATGTTTTTTGTAAGATAAAGCAGTCTAACTTAATATTTTGTAAGATAAAGCAGTCTAACTTAATATTTTTTTGTAAGATAAAGCAGTCTAACTTAATGTTTTGTAAGATAAAACAGTCTAACTTAACGTTTTTTAAGATACAACAGTCTAACTTAATGTTTTTTGTAAGATAAAGCAGTCTAACTTAACATTTTTGTAAGATAAAGCATTCTAACCTAATATTTTGTAAGATAAAGCAGTCTAATTTAAAAAGTTTTGTAAGATAAAGCAGTCTAACTTAATATTTTTTAAGATACAACAGTCTAACTTAATGTTTTTGTAAGATAAAGCAGTCTAACTTAACATTTTTGTAAGATAAAGCATTCTAACCTAATATTTTGTAAGATAAAGCAGTCTAATTTAAAAAGTTTTGTAAGATAAAGCAGTCTAACTTAATATTTTTTAAGATACAACAGTCTAACTTAATGTTTTTGTAAGATAAAGCAGTCTAACTTAACATTTTTGTAAGATAAAGCATTCTAACCTAATATTTTGTAAGATAAAGCAGTCTAATTTAAAAAGTTTTGTAAGATAAAGCAGTCTAACTTAATATTTTGTAAGATAAAACAGTCTAACTTAATGTTTTTGTAAGATAAAGCGGGTTTTAGATCGATTAGGCCATGCTTCAACTATTATGCTGAAAAACACACAAGCAGAGAGAATAATAGAAGATAAGTTTCTATTTCGTGTAGGCATGGCTCTGCAGTGAAACTATCAAGTCCACACAAGATAGGGCCCCGACCTACTTTCAAAACAAAAATATAGGGGGGCTTCTCACCTTAAGATCAGATCAGATTTGCATTTAAAGATTAAGATTCATTGTTCAACTTAAACTTAGAACTTAATGCTTTATTATTATTCATTTCTGAATATTAGTTTTTTCTTTGTATTTTGGCGGCTTTTTTACACTCCCTTACCAAAATGTTATATGATTTCCATATTATATCAGTGGGAATATTAATCAGTTATAAAATACTTCGAATTTTATAACTTCTAAAATATGCAGTTGATGAGAAAATGTGAATTTAAGATAAAGATCACAATAAATCTACTTAAATCTCGATTTTCAGCAATTCTTTCAGTATTTTAATATTTATTACTGAACAAATATTGTTGAAAATCGAGATTTAAATACATTTGGTTGTGATCTTTAATTTATCTTCAATCATATTTTTCCATTAAATCCTTAATTTATAAATTATAGAGCTACGAAGTTAGATTTCCATTGGGTTGTTGGGTTGTTTTACCTCTGAGCGGCACTTTTTTGCACACCATGGGCTAAATGGCCAGGTCACAAGGACTCCTAAGGCTCAGAGAAGTTTGGGGGAGGGGACCCACTGGAACAGCTGTTGGGAGACAGATGGTAGCCTCCCGTCAAGGCCATCCAGCGTGTTCTTTAACGTGCATAGGGTATGGCTCTCCCGCACATGGAAAACGGCTTAACGTCCCATCCGACGGACGGCGGCCTTTCCAATCCCATCGGTGTCCCCTACTGACCGTGGGCAGGGCGGGGAACTTTGCGGAGATAAATCTCAACGCTGACCCAGCTGGGACTCGAACCTGGAACTGCAGATTACGAGCCTGGCGCGCTACCGACTGAGCCACCCCCGCCCCCTTTCCATTGGGAATTCTGTTACAGTTGTATTATAGAACATAAAATAGGCGACTCAAGTGTCAATACACAAACAGCCTTGGCAGACTCTAGTAAGTCAAAAATAATCTTAATGATAATTGTTTAAGCAAAATAATTTCACAGCTTTTCACTTAATATTTAGACAAGTTTAGCGATGCATTGAACACCTGGGGACCAAATGCCTTTGGAGACTGTTTTAGAATATTGTCAAAATCCAGTTCTTGAGAACCCAGTTCTTCCCAGATGTGGAGATAGAAGTTCCTTATTTGCATTTTTTTTTATTATTATTTATTTTCTTTATGTTTTTATTATTTGTTTTCTTTATGTTTTTATTATTCGCTATTAAATGTCTGAGGACTATGATGTTTTGTTATGGCACCGTGCAGTTTTTTGGAAGCACACAGCAGTTTTTTAGCTTCACTATTATACAGTACAAAGGTTTAGATAACTTAATGTTTACTCTTGAAGTTCGCAGAAGCTCTTCTTAACTGGCTTTATAATAATAATAAATAAATACCCCCATCAAGCAGCTGCTTGCCACAGAGGTCTGACAGGAGCCTGTCAGTTTATATGCCACAGTAGATCTGAGAGGATGGCAGGACCTCAGCAGAAAAACGACACACATATCCATGCCTAATCCGGGGCTCGAAACCAGGTCAACTTAGATCAGTAGCCAAGCGTGCTAATCACTCGGCCACGGGGTACACTCACAATATTTATTAGCTTGCTGACCGGTTTCGACCAACTGTGTGGTCATCGTCACGAGCACTGATTGCTGACAATTTTAGGGAATTAAATCGTTGGGTGAGTGCCCCGTGAACGCGCGTGTATTTATTCCTTCCGCTGCTGTATTTTTCTGTGAAATAGTGAACTTATACTACGCGTGAATCAAAGAACTAAAAAAAGTGTGTAAAGGTATTTATAACCATGTATTTAGCCAATGCAGGTGTTTATCTTTAAATTGCCCTACAGCTTTAACAGTTAATTATTGATAAACTTATCTAATATAAAGTCTTAGTTTTTTTTAAGTTGAACAATAATCTTTAGACAGTTATGAATATAATTACCACCACCATCCGCAGACTTCCCACCCCATCTGTAATGACGTCTCTACACCATCTCTGTGCTTTTTGAATGAGGAACAAAGAGGATGCGTTTCCCTTTCTTCTGAGGTCTTGAATTCCTTATAGGGTTTCCCTGTGACGTGTTAATATTGACAGAAACTTGTAAGACCTCTTTGACAAGTGGCCTGCCTGAAGATTAATTGATAATCAATTTAAAACTAAGTATTTGATCCTAGCATTGCGAACGAAATCCACGACAGAGTCTGCCTCACGTACGGATGAGGAGCGTTGACCTTACAACAGACTTCTTGCCCTTGCAGCATGACTCCTCAGCTTCTTTTGGATGCGGTAACTTCTCCGTCTTGATCAATAAACATCGATCGACCGATCACATTCAATCGGGCATCTCCTCTGCACCCCCCCACCACCACCACCACCACTACCACCACACACACATACCCTCTCGTCGCTGCCAATCCCCAGCAGCGTCATTGACCTTCTTCTTCAGAGGTCAGTTGCCGGGAGTGAGCCACAATTCCATCCGGGATCTGATCATGAAGTAGCAACCGTCTGAGACTGCAGCTGTGTGTTGCTGCTGCTTGTGGGAGTTTGCGCATCCTCTGCGCCTGCGCTGTAGGGATCGAAAGAACCAAAGCCGGAGAGATTCGTGAGATTGGGTCAACGACAGCAGGATCTTTCGGGAGTTCTCTAGCTTTCTGGCTGTCTCCTCTGATAGATATGATAGATAAGAACTGAAGGTCATCGAGAAAGATTAACGATTGTCTTATCTCCTAGATTCTTTATCACGTCCACTATTCATGGCTGAGATTGATCATTGCTGTCTTTGGGATGATTTACCAATTATAGTGCGGCACTCCGAATTCTTCTTTATGTCAGTGGTTCTAAAGTTGCCTGAATTACTTACAAATATATTATTATTCTATTGCTATAGATATATATGTTATAATATAAATATATTAATAATTATTCTGCTAAATTGCTATAGATATATATTATAATATATATATAATATTATTTTATATTGTTATATATATATAAATAAATTAATATTATTATGTAATTTATTGTTATTAGGAATTAAAAGTAATGTAAATTCATCAGACACAAAATCGAAGTACAATGGACCTTCGTTATAGCGCTGCTCGCTATACCGCGCACTCGGTTATAGCGAGGGCGATGTTCGCGATAAGTTCAAACATGTTTATACAGGTCCGTGCGGCGTTAGTGAGTATCGCATTTTATTGTTACTGCGTATTGAGTAATTGTGTATGTATTGAGTTCCTGCATGTATTTTGAATAGTGTTTAATTATTGTATGCATGATGAGTAAAAGAAAAGCTTACAGTGTGAAATTTATTGTGTCGCCACCGCGCCGCTCGGTATAACGCGGTTCACCTTATAACGCGGGTGTTGTTTCCCGCCCGACATGCGCGTTATATCGGGGGTCCACTGTACTAAATTATAGGTCTTGATCATCTTCTGAAGCAAAAAAATCAGTACTTTTTTGTTTTAAATTCAATGCAGAGTTTTTCGTTTTTAATTATTTTTAATGACATAATGTGAACTTTTAAATTCGGTAAATATTTACTTTTATGATTTTTATTTTCAAAGCTATCGGAACTTAGTGTATAGTTAAGTAGCAGGTCCAATATTAGTTTTGCTATATATATTAACAATTTCTATAATTTACCACTCAATGGGAAAAATTGCATCATTTTGCCGATCATGCAGCAAGAATAGGTTCAGGAACAGAAGAAGATAAAATTTAAAATTTAATAAATTCTACTATGATTTTTTTAATAATAATTCTCTATTGAGTATCTGTAAGGAGTATGTATGTAACAAATGCTACATACATACTCCTTCAGATAGCACATACAGTTAATAGAGAAAATAAAATTTTTAAAATTTTTTACGATTTTTTTTAGAAATTAGCGATCTGGCAACCTTCGTGTCACGTGACACGAACACGAAGGTTGCCAGATCGCTAATTTCTAAACAAAATCGTTGCCAGATATTTTTTATGAATTCTGTAATCACGTGACACGAAGGTTGCCAGATCACTAATTTCTGAAAAAATCGTTGCCAGATATTTTTTCTGAATTCTGTAATCAACCATAGTGTTCGGATACTTTTTTGAGCGACTGTAGGTGGTCATATTATTTTGATACTAAATCGTGTGGGCTCACTCACGGAAATATTGAGCGTGTGCAGTTACCGTTCACAGCAAACTGGAGCGTGTGCAGTTACCGTTCACAGCAAACTGGAGCGTGTGCAGTAACTGCAGACGCTCCAGTTTGCTGTGAACGGTAACTGGAGCGTGTACAGTTGCTGTACACGCTCCAGATATTTTTCCTGAAATCTGTAATCAACCATAGTGTTCGGATACTTCATTCCACGCGAGGCTTGGTGTATCATATCCGCAGGAAACTTTAAATATATGCAGTTACAAATAGTTGCTATACGTTGGTTACATATTGACATTCATACATTGAAGTCCTGATATATATATATAATTACAAATGCTAGTTAATATTAAGTTAGGAAAGAGACATTTTTATACTCTTAACTTTTAAAAGTCAGTCTTTTGGTCTCAGATTTAAGTTTTGATAGTCTGTCAATGAATTGCAATTAAAAATGGTTTACAATTTATGTAATAAAGCTGCTTTAAACGTTATAAAAACAAAATATATGAATATTAGACTTAGAACTAATGATTATGATTTTTTGTCAGAGAAAAATTATCTATCATAACAATAGCTGTTAAGTGTGAATTGTACAGTCGCTCAAAAAAATATCTGAACACCGATGGGCTTGGAAAGGCCGCCGTCCATCGGATGGGACGTTAATACGTGGCCCCTTGTGCGGGAGAGCCATACCCTGTGCATGTTAAAGAACACGCTTTAACATGTGCATAACATGCGCATAACAACCTTCGTGTCACGTGACACGAGGTTGCCAGATCACTAATTTCTAAAAAAATTCGTTGTCAGATATTTTTTCTCAATTCTGTAATCAACCATAGTGTTGGGATATTTTTTTGAGCGACTGTACATGTGAACCTATTTGAATGAGTTGAAAGTTACTATAACTAAGGCATAAAGTGGATAGAAAAATGACTTGTTTTTTACGCATTAACCATGTTATTAAGAAAATAAATGCTTCCATTCCAAGAATTTATTCTATTAAAAAAATTGTGTATCTACCTCGATTAAACTAATCTATAATGCTTGGACCAAATTCCATTTAAATTGTGGTATTTTATGTTGAGGTGGAAACTTATGAAAGTACAGCTACTTAATAAGAAAAGGATAGCGAAAAAGTGAATTATATAATATTAGGCCTCATGCAAATACAGAAATTATATGCTTTTAGAGTCATAAAACATGTGAGATAAAATTGGTAAATATGTACAAGGTTATCCGAAGATCTTATTAACTGAAATATTATAATGAATATTATAATATTATTAACTGAAATATTAGTTAAAAAGAACACATGTACGAAATATTTTATTTATTCTTCAAATAAACTATATAATATGGTCAGCTGAGTTCTTTTATCTATGAGCGTCACTTTTTTTACACACAAGGGGCTAAATGGCCAGGTCACAAGGACCCCGAAGGTTCAGAGAATGTTGGGGGAGGGGACCCACTGGAACAGCTGTTAGGAGAGAGTTGGTAGCCTCCCGTCAAGGCCATCCAGCGTGTTCTTTAACATGCACAGGGTATGGCTCTCCCGCACAAGGGGCCACGGCTTAACGTCCCATCCGACGGACGGCGGCCTTTCCAAGCCCATCGGTGTCCCCTACTGTCTGTGGGCAGGGTGAGAAGTTTTGCTTAAATAGCCTCAACGCTGGACCAGTCGCGACTCGAACCTAGGAACTGCAGATTATGATCATGGCTCGCTACCAATTGAGCGCCCCACCCTCCCTCAGCCCCGATTTGTTCAGTAATATTCATTTTGTGAACATTATGAAGGAATGGATTTTTGATGGTTCCGAAACCGAAAATAATTCTGACATTTAAATCTTTTTGGAATTATATTTTTTTAATCGATATTTCGGTGGCATTCTAGATTTGTGTTTTAAAGCATTTGTATTCAATCCCACACACGAGTACTTTCTCGAGTGGGAGGAATTGTAAACGTTTGTGCTTAGAATTTCTGTTTATCTCTTACTTTTTTTAAGAGCTTTTTAAAATTAAAATCAAATGAAATAACAGATGCAATACAGGTGGATATGCATGTGTTGCTGTTGTTGATAAAAGCATGTTGCCTTTTCAGTAAAACTTATGCAATTACAGATTTTTTTCCACGAGCGGTGGGGCGGAGATGGCTTAGTCGTTAGCGCGCCAGGCTCGTAATCTGTAGTTCCCAGGTTCGTGTCCCAGCTGGGTCAGCGTTGGGATTTATCTCCGCAAAATTCCCCGCCCTGCCCACGGTCAGTAGGGGACACCGATGGGCTTGGAAAGGCCGCCGTCCGTCGGATGGGACGTTAAGCCGTGGCCCCGTGTGTGGGAGAGCCATACCCTGTGCACGTTAAAGAGCACGCTGGATGGCCTTGACGGGAGGCTACCATCTGTCTCCCAACAGCTGTTCCAGTGGGTCCCCTCCCCCAATCTTCTCTGAGCCTTCGGGGTCCTTGTGACCTGGCCATTTAGCCCATGGTGTGCAAAAAAGTGCCACTCAGAGGTAAAACAACCCAACCCAAATTCCACGAGCGAGTTTTTTACTCTCATGGATGAGTCAATATTTCTTCTTAGATTCTTACTGAAAATGCCTATAAAATACTAAATAAAATAAAAAAAAAAATACCCCCTCAAGCAGCTGCTTGCCACAGAGGTCTGAGAGGAGCCTGTCAGTTTATATGCCATAGTAGAAGGTTCAGAAAAACTATTATTTTTATTTTCTAAATTGTGATTTACAGGTCCGATTCTTTGTTTGGGATAGCAGGAAGCCCATTGTTGAAGGGTTTCTAACCTTCCCATCATATTTTATCACATCACATTTTATCACATCACATCTGAGAGGATGGCAGGCCCTCAGCAGAAAAACGACACAAACAGCCATGCCTTACCCGGGGCTTGAATACGAAATATATCAGATTAAGATATATGATATTATATGTATGAATATGTATGAACTCTGTGACAAGCAGCTGTTTGGGGGGGTGTATAAATTGATTATAAATATGATTGCTATTAATGAAACAGTGTTTAAAGAAGAATTTGTAAAAAATTATAATGCTTAAAAGTTATGTATCAGAAACATGTAACATCATATATATTTCATTGTGAATGTAATTAAAGGTAAAATATATTAAAGGATATAATGTAATGTTAACAGAGTATCTGTCTGTCCTCATCCCGTGGATGGAGACTCTGAGTCTGCGCAGTTGTGTTTCGATGATACATCTAACTACCATTGCTTACGAGCAATTAGAATATATAGGCTCATAGATTGCCTTTGAATATGTGTGTATACTCCTGTGAATACACATGCAAGCAGAACATTTAAGCAACTTTGAAGAACACTATCACAGAACCCAATTACTAACGTATGAGGCAGGAATCGTTTTCTAAGTGTATTTCTGAGCTTTTCTAGTGTTTCCAAAAGAGTTTCTGCTGAAAGTAGGATTCGTATCGCACTTCATGGTCTCCCATTCTGTGCGCAGCCGTAAACTGAGGAGGTTGGGTTGTTTTACCTCTGAGCGGCACTTTTTTGCACACAATGGGCTAAATGGCCAGGTTACATTGACCCCGAAGGCTCAGAGAAGGTTGGGGGAGGGGATCCACTGGAACAGCTGTTGGGAGACAGATGGTAGCCTCCCTTCAAAGCCATCCAGCGTGTTCTTTAACGTGCACAGAGTATGGCTCTCCCGCACACGGGGCCACGGCTTAACGTCCCATCCGACGGACGGCGGCCTTTCCAAGCCCATCGGTGTCCCCTACTGACCGTGGGCAGGGCGGGGAATTTTGCGGAGATAAATCTCAACGCTGACCCAGCTGGGACTCGAACCTGGGAACTACAGATTACGAGCCTGGCGCGCTACCGACTGAGCCACCCCCGCCCCAACTGAGGAGGTGATTTCGGTTGGGGAAGTTGCAGCCAATCAAGAGTTGGAAATGGCCACCTAGTGACCTTTGGTATGCGCGTGAATCGAAAAGAGTGATTGGCTTTAGTATAGCTCTCGATCCTGTAGATCTTTCAAACTTTTAAATTTTCTTTTTTTTTTCAAACACTTTTTATTAAAAAATAAATACGAGAACGATTTTTGCTTTCTTTGTTGCTCTGCTAGCTTTCATTTTCAGCTTTTGGTTTCACAAATAAGAAAAAGTGTTTTTGTCTTGGGATTGTAAGGAAGGGGGGGGTGTTGTTTTTCCTCTGAGCAGCACTTTTCTGCACACAAAGAGTTAAAACGTCAAGTCACAAGGACCCCATGGGTTCAGGGAAGTCTAAGAAGGAGATCAACTGAACAACTGTTAGGAGATAGATGGTTACCTCCCGTCAAGGCCATCCAGCCTGTTCTTTAATGTGCACAGGGTGTGGCTCTCCGACACACAGAGCCACGGATTAACGTCCCATTTTACGGACGGCGGCCTTTCCAAGCATATTAGTGTTTCCTTTCTGACAGATACAAAAAAGTCACGATTTTTAATTCATAATTTATGCCCATTTGGCTCCCTTTTTTTTTTCTAAAACAATGAGGTATTGTTTTCACTCCGTGGTCGTCCGTCCAAATATATTCACCTTTTCTTGTTTTAAGAAAAAGAAGAAAAAAATATCTTTTAGGCTGAATAGAGTCTAATAAAATATTATTTTAATTTTTTGGAATTTTGCATTAACTTGAGTTTCCACCGTTAAAGGTCGCTAAGTTTGGAAAATAACGAAATTTTTTTTTTATATTTAAAACGGCCATTTCATATTCTCCAGAGGGGATTGAACTTTCTAGTTACAAAATAATTTAAATTCCAGAAGAAATGATAAATTATTTGTAGGAAGTCTTTTCCCTGAGTCATATGTATCTCTTCTTTGGAACACCGCCTTTACCCAACAAATCCCTTTGCCCATTTCATTTGCATTATTTACCCGAATCTGCCATTCCACCTCTTTTTACCACCCCCCATTATTCAGCAGAGATTTAAAAGTTTATTGATGCTAAGCCCCTAATTTGCATTATCTGGTGTCGGATGCTTTTCAAAAGCCACAAGCCACCTTCCGTGCGGAGTGTGCGCAGACACCAGCTGTTTCAATGATGGGATTCATTAAAGCTAAACAAGTGCTCGAGAGAGTCGCACGAAACATTATTTCTGCGGTTTAGTTTACAGGTGGTAAAGTTGAGCTCCAATGGAAGTAGATGTTTTTTTTTCTAATTTTTGCTTCAAACGAAATGCGCGAAAGTCGTCACGCGATGGATAATAAATGGGGTTAACCAACTGGGACGGGCGATTTGCTGTGCTGTACACTGCGCGAATTGATGCGCGAGTTGCTACATTGTACACTGCGAGAGTTGTTGCAGTGTACATTACAAGAGTTGCTGGGGCGGGGGTGGCTCAGTCGGTAGCGCGCCAGGCTCGTAATCTGTAGTTCCCAGGTTCGAGTCCCAGCTGGGTCAGCGTTCAGATTTATCTCCGCAAAATTCCCTGCCCTGCCTACGGTCAGTAGGGGACACCGATGGGCTTGGAAAGGCCGCCGTCCGTCGGATGGGACGTTAAACTGTGGCCCCGTGTGCGGGAGAGCCATACTCTGTGCACGTTAAAGAACACGCTGGATGGCCTTGACGGGAAGCTACCATCTGTCTGAAATTTTTATCGAAATATAATGGATGGCCTTGACGGGAGGCTACCATCTGTCTCCCAACAGCTGTTCCAGTGGATCCCCTCCCCCAACCTTCTCTGAGCCTTCGGGGTCCATGTGACCTGGCCATTTAGCCCATGGTGTGCAAAAAAGTGCCGCTCAGAGGTAAAACAACCCAACAACAACAAAAAGAGTTGCTGCAATGTATTTATCTTTGTAAAAATTGTAAATTTATCTTTTTCTACTGGAATGTTTATAGATGCTTTAAAAATTGTTAAAGTAAAGCCAATTTTAAAAAATGGTAAAAATATGGATTTAAATAATTATAGACCAATTTCGATACTTCCTATCTTTTCGAAAATAATCGAAAAACTAATGAAACAGAGATTAATTAAATTTTTATCGAAATATAATTTCTTATCAAATAAACAGTTTGGATTTAGGAAATAATGGGTACAGAACATGCTATGTTAGAACTTACCGCAACGTCTATAATATAATGTGTGGGAGAGCCATACGCTGTGCACGTTAAAGAAAAAGCTGGGTGGCCTTGACGGGACCCACCATATCAGTCACCTATCAACTGCGCAGTCTCATAGTTTTCGCAATTTGCGCTCATGCTACGACAATTTTAACTCGCATCTTCAATTAGCATCTTTCATCGTCATTAGTCATTTCATCGCAATTTTAACTCGCATCTTCATTCAGAAGAAAGTAATTTTATAATCGCTGCTCTCGACTTTAAGTTGGGTTGTTTTACCTCTGAGAGGCACTTTTTTGCACACTATGGGCTAAATGGCCAGGTCACATTGACCCCGAAGGCTCAGAGAAGGTTGGGGGAGGGGACCCACTGGAACAGCTGTTGGGAGACAGATGGTAGCCTCCTGTCAAGGCCATCCAGCGTGTTCATTAACGTGCACAGGGTACGGCTCTCCCGCACACGGGGCCACGGCTTAACGTCCCAACCGACGGACGGAGGCCTTTCCAAGCCCATCGGTGTCCCTACTGACCGTGGGCAGGGCGGGAAATTTTGCGGAGATAAATCTCAACGCTGACCCAGCTGGGACTCGAACCTGGGAACTACAGATTACGAGCCGACTGAGCCACCCCCGCCCCGCCCCGCCGCTCATAGGTAGAACAACCCAACATATCAGTCACCTATCAACTGCGCAGTCTCATAGTTTCCGCAATTTGCGCTCATGCTATGTCATTTCATGGCGATTTTAACTCGCATCTTCAATTAGCATCTCAGAAGAAAGTAATTTTCGAATCGCTGCTCTCGACTTTAAAGAAAGAGCCCAACAAACTTCTTTCACATAACATCGAGAGAAAAATCTTCGTAGCTGTTCTGCTCGTCTGAATCTGAAATGTAATTTCCATGCAAACGCAGAAGAATAACTGATGATCAGTTTGAGCCTCGTCAGCCTCCCGTGATCATCAGGTCGCGAAAGGTTGCGAAATGATGGCGTCAGAGGAAGAGATGCCTCAGAGCAAGTGGTTACCACCAACAATGTGTCTGTTAGGTTTCCGTCTCATTTATTTCCCTCCACCCTTCAACCTCAAATCACGCAACCAGCAGAAGAAGCGAGACAGCCGGCATGCCAGGTTGCTCGTTTCTCGAGCTTCGGACCGCCCCCCCCCCCCCCCACCTCTGTTTTCCTACCCGTTTTCTGCATGTCATGCGAGTAAAGCGATGCAAACTCGCACGCCAAGTAAATCACTCGTTGCTTATGCAGATGCGGCCATTCCCGACGCTCTCTTCTGATGCGGAGGCTGCCTCCATTTATTATTTTCTCTTCGCATGAGGATGACCCAGATTCTGGATGCTCGTTTCAAATGATGGTGCGCATGCAGCAACGTCCGCGCTTTGGAGCGGCGGCAAACTTCGAAATAATCTATTGCTTCTGCTTAGGTGAAGAGAGGCGTTATTTATGCATTTAAAACTTTTACTTACGCGTTTTGGATTCCTTGGAAAAACTGTTTCGCTTCTGTCTCGTGAGGATGCAAACAGATGTAAATCGAATTCGAAAAATTTGGCGGAAGTAAGAATTAATGTGGAAATGAGTGAATCTGGTGATGCGATAATTGATACTGTTTTGTGTCATTTTGAAGATTTGGGTTGGGTTGTTTTACCTCTGAGCGGCACTTTTTTTGCGCACCATGGGCTAAATGGCCAGGTCACATGGACCCCGAAGGCTCAGAGAAGGTTGGGGGAGGGGACCCACTGGAACAGCTGTTGGGAGACAGATGGTAGCCTCTCGTTAAGGCCATCCAGCGTGTTCTTTAACGTGCACAGGGTATGGCTCTCCCGCACACGGAGCCACGGCTTAACGTCCCATCCGACGGACGGCGGCCTTTTCAAGCCCATCGGTGTCCCCTAATGACCGTGGGCAGGGCGGGGAATTATCTCATTTTGAAGAAAATCTTGTTAGATCTTGTTCGAAAAAATTGAGTTTATGAGAAGGAATGAAATTTTACGCCTTTATTGTAGAACAGTGATGAGTTTGAGCTCACATTTTGGAGCCCAAGCCCAACTCGAACTCTTTTGATAATTACTGAGGCTCAACCTCGTTTAAGAAAATCAAAATACGATGAGGAAAATCAATGTAGCGAAGTCGAGGGGGTCACTGTAATATATTCGTTACTGAAATGCAATAAAAAAAAGTGCTGTAATAATTACTTTCTAAAAAATAATCACCATGAAAGAAATTTCCCGTGTATTGGAGTTTAGTTCTTAAACAAAAGCCTGTAATTTTGTTTAGCTGTCTTTTCCAATAAGCATCTCTCAGTGAATTCTTAAATGATGACAGGGGCGGGGGTGGTCGGTAGCGCGCCAGGCTCGTAATCTGTAGTTCCCAGGTTCGAGTCCCAGCTGGGTCAGCGTTGAGATTTATCTCCGCAAAATTTCCCCGCCCTGCCCACGGTCAGTAGGGGACACCGATGGGCTTGGAAAGGCCGCCGTCCGTCGGATGGGACGTAAAGCCGTGGCGCCGTGTGCGGGAGAGCCATACCCTGTGCATGTTAAAGAATACGCTGGATGGAATTGACGGGAGGCTACCATCTGTCTCCCAACAGCTGTTCCAGTGGGTCCCCTTCCCCAACCTACTCTGAGCCTTCGGGGTTCTTGTGACCTGGCCATTTAGCCATGGTGTGCAAAAAAGTGCCGCTCAGAGGTAAAACAACCCAACCCAACCCTTAAATGATGACACTCCAACACATTTTCTAGAATAACTTTCCGTGTTATTACGAAACAGTGAACACTTCGCTCCATATGGCCTGCTAATAACGAAACGAAACTAATCGACGAACTTAATTAAAAGTCCATCCAGCGAGTTCGGCAGGGTGAGGCTTAGAGTAGACAAATCTTAAAGCTACCACGGTGCGAACTACAACTTCAGATTACGAGCTTGGCGCTAACTACTGAACCAATTCTCGCCCTAGGTAGTCCTCGTGACTTACCACTTTGCTTGCCTGAAAGTGCCTCTCAGATCATTATGTCTAATTGTCTATTTCGCATATCCTCTTTCTCGTTTTAAGTCTTTTCTCATTTGCAACAGTAAATTCAACCAGAGAAATTGGCTTCCTAACAGGGTTGGGTTGCTTTACCTCTGAGCGGCACTTTTTTGCACACCATGGGCTAAATGGCCAGGTCATATGGACCCCGAAGGCTCAGAGAAGGTTGGTGAAGGGGACCCACTGGAAAAAGCTGTTGGGAGACAGATGGTAGCCTCCCATCAAGGCCATCCAGCGTGTTCTTTAACGTGCACAGGGTATGGCTCTCCCGCACATGGGGCCACGGCTTAACGTCCCATCCGATGGACGGCGGCCTTTCCAAGCCCATCGGTGTCCCCTACTGACCGTAGGCAGGGCGGGGAATTTTGCGGAGATAAATCTCAACGCTGACCCAGCTGGGGCTCGAACCTGGGAACTACAGATTACGAGCCTGGCGCGCTACCGACTGAGCCACCCCCGCCCCTTTGCTTGCCTGAAAGTGCCTCTCAGATCATTATGTCTAAATGTGCATTTCGCATATCCTCTTTCTCGTTTTAAGTCTTTTCTCATTTTCAACAGTAGATTCAACCAGAGAAATCGGCTTCCTAACAGGCGTCAATACGATCTGAATATGTCAAAAAACAGTTTTGATTTTTTCTTTCCCACTTTTGCGATGAAATACAAGTTGTATTATTCGACGTCAATGATTCGGAGAAACCGTTTTGATTTTTGGATCTACTCCCACCGATTTAGAAATGCACGTGCTTCAAGAGCAAGGAAATGGCGTAAGGATAACTGTGGCGAAGTAGCCTTTCTCTCTACGGCGCCAGACTTCCTAAGTGACTTGAAATGTTTCAATTGCTTCGTCTAGAAAGAAAATTAAACCAAGAGTCCTTGTTAGCCGTAGAGACAGAATTCGGTGTGGGGGTCGACAGAGAAACGTTGACCCAAGTTCTGGCTGCGTGCCAGATGTGTGATTGTCAGCGAGAGGTGCCCGGCTGCCAGTGCCACCACCGCTGTCGAGGAAGGAAGGTCCCATCAGCTCCCAGGTCACGGCGCTGTCGCTGACTGCCGAAGTGGAAGGAGGAGACAGACCCAGCAGCACCGCTGTCATTGTCACCGCCGTTTGAAACAAGTGATGTAGTGCCAAAGCGTAGACTTCGTAGTGGGTGGAGCCTCTGTCGTGTTGACACTGGGGGCTTCGCGGTCGGCTCGACTATTCGAGCGGGTGGGTAGGTGTAGTCATAAACGTGCTCGGTTGTTATTATTCGGTGATGTATTAATCGCATTGGGAACGCGTTGGACGAGATGCTTGCTTGTCAAACACTGGAAAAGAAAACTTGATTCATTAATTTTCGTTTTAGTGACTTTATGAGCGGAATGTTGTTATGTTAGAGGACTTGGCAGGTGAAATCTCATTACATTTATGGAAGTGGCAAATGCATTTTCGGGGAGAGAGGGGAAAACAAAGTGCCGCGTTGCATATTTTTAGAGGTGCAAATGTCAGGTTAGAAGCATTTGAATGCTATACGAGGTTCTGCGAAGTGGACAGGATGCGTTACACTTTCCTCAAATGCATTAAACTATTCAATCTAGTGAATTGTTTTTAATGCTATAACCAGTATATTTTTAACCGGGATTCACAGAATTTGTTATAGCTTCGTATACAGAACGTATGAATAAGTGGACCTGCATTAACGTTATATATACTGTTCAAGAAAGGTGTGGGATGGCTAAATCGGTAGCACACCAGGCTTGTAATCTGATGTGCCGGATGTTATCATTACTGATATATTATCGATTATTATTAAATTAATATTTTCTATTATTATTTGCTTTTGATTCTAGATGCTTTAATGCTTGTGCATCTAGAATCAAAGGTTTCAATTTTTCTCTTATCTTGCTTGCTTACAAAGGTTCGAGTTCCGCTACCATGAACTAACTTTAGAAAGGACTGAACTATTATAAATGTCTGATTTTAGTCTTCCGATGAATATGCCCACTTTTCAGCAATCTCCACAGATTGTTAAATATTAATTTTTCATTTTTTGAAATTAGTCAGAGAACAAAGCAGATAAATGAAAAGAAATGTATGTTATGTACAGTCGCTCAAAAAAGTATACGAACACTGTGGTTGATTACAGAATTCAGAAAAAAATATCTGACAATGATTTTTTTAGAAATTAGTGATCTTCGTGTCACGTGATACGAAGGTTGCCAGATCGCTATTTTTTTTTAAAAATCGTTGCCAGATATTTTTTCTGAATTCTGTAATCAACCATAGTGTTCGGATACTTTTTTGAGCGACTGTAGGTGGTCATATTGTTTTGATACTAGATCGTGTGGGCTCACTCACGGAAATATTGAGCGTGTGCAGTTACCGTTCACAGCAAACTGGAGCGTGTGCAGTAACTGCATAAGCTCCAGTTTGCTGTGAACGGTAACTGGAGCGTGTACAGTTGCTGTACACGCTCCAGATATTTTTCCTGAATTCTGTAATCACGTGACACGAAGGTTGCCAGATCACTAATTTCTAAAAATATCGTTGCCAGATATGTTTTCTGAATTCTGTAATCAACCATAGTGTTCGGATATTTTTTTGAGTGACTGTACAGGACGGTGTTTCTTGGGGAACACTCCTTTTGAGAATGCTAGTGAGGATAATAGAAGAAACGTTATTATATATATTTCACAATTTTTTTAAAAACTGTTTTGAAGACGTCTAAAACGGAAAAGGAAATGTTTGTACTGAAATGTTAAGTCAGTCCCTTGCCCCTCATTCATTTTTCGTAGATTCGGGAGCCTGCAAGGTACGCTTTCTCCCCAATTCGCTTGTTGCATCCAGATGACGGTAAAGCACTGCGTTTCCCATTTGATGACTTGATCACTTACTCAGAAAACCCTTCCTGTTTATCTACTCCCATCTCTCAGCTGCTATGAATCTTCCCTTTACCTCCGCTGCATCTCCCCATCTCTCAGAAGACCATCAATTCACAATTTCCAACCTCTCAGTTGATGCTGCAATAAGATAGATCGTAAACGCAGCAAGTGCTCCTTCATCCACGTCAAAGGCATTGAGGCCATGCCCCCAATATGGCGTATCTCTTCGACTTTTCCGTTTCCACGATGTTTACGATTTGATCCTATTTTCGCAGAAGAGAAATATGCTTAGAACTAACAGCATGGGCAGGTTTGTTATATATGGGGCGGGGGTGGCTCAGTCGGTAACGCACCAGACTCGTAATCTGCAGTTCCCAGGTTCGAGTCCCAGCTGGGTCAGCGTTGAGATTTATCTCCGCAAAATTCCCCGCCTTGCCCACGGTCAGTAGGGGACACCGATGGGCTTGGAAAGGCCGCCGTCCGTCGGATGGGACGTTAAGCCGTGGCCCCGTGTGCGGGAGTGTCATACCCTGTGCACGTTAAAGAACACGCTGGATGGCCTTGACGGGAGGCTACCATCTGTCTCTCAACAGCTGTTCCAGTGGGTCCCCTCCCCCAACCTTCTCTGGGCCTTCGGGGTCCATGTGACCTGGCCATTTAGCCCATGATGTGCAAAAAAGTGCAGCTCAGAGGTAAAACAACCCAACCCAGGTTTGTTATGGTAGCGAAACTTGGATCCTATGTAAGCAAGTTGACAGGATGCCTTGAATAGTGGTAGATACATAAGCATATAATTTGAAAGAAAAATAATTAATATGATAACGATCGATAAGTAGGTTATACTCATCATTACTTATATATTACTCACATATTATTTTTAATGATAGAGGCGAAAAGCTACCCATAGAGAAGACTTGTTTGGATCTAAAGGGCAATCTCTTATTATTGTTATACCTTCTTTGACTTCGTGTAACTAAATTCAGTTTTATAATTCTGTCGCTTGCAATTTGTAATGCTTTACCTAGATCGTAAAAGAACTAAAAAAAAGTCGTACATTTCATGAGCAGCTAGATCATCATAGTAGCTCCAAATAAATTCAACCATTTTGTCATTCACTGTTAAAACGCTCTTTCAGTTTTTGCCGTAACATTAAACGTGCTTTTTCAGGTCTACAAACTACAGTTATGTATCGAAAAAAACTTTTGTCAACAGAAATGTTTGTTATTTTTGTAACACTACATGCATAAGTACATCCATCCATCAGTCCATCCATCTGCCTATTCATCTCTCATGAATTCAGCTATCGATCGATTTATCCATCAATTACATTACAATTACTACTCTCCATGCATCCACATCTATCAATACACATTCTCCATCCATATACGCATCAATACACCCACTCTCCCTCCATCCATTAATCTATCCAACTCTCCATCCATCTCTCCATCCATCCATTAATCCATCCAACTCTCCATCCATCTCTCCATCCATCCATTAATCCATCCAACTCTCCATCTATCCATTCATGCACTGCGTAAATGTCTAGAATTCAAAGCATCATCCTTCTTCTTACTGCACTTATAAACGTTCCAAAATTTCACTGCCATAGCAATCTTTAGCTGTATAAACCTCTTCATCCTCTCTCCACAGATTCTTATCCCCAGCATCAATACCTATTCTCTCCCGCACGTATCCTCGCTTAACTCAATTGAACTCACACCATCCTCAGGCTTGTGACGTAGCCACGTAGCCATTTGTCTAAGAAAAACGAAAAACCGAAACCAAAATGGAAAAATTCATCTCGCGTTTGAAACAAAAATTAATTATACATATCTTCAGAAAAGAGCACAATGCTCTCCATGCTTCAATGTTTGTGCATTGTATCGTTCACGGACGCGCCACCATCTTTGCCTTAGCTGTTCCTTGGCCAAAACATATGCACATTGTCTGCTGCCTTATCGTGATGAGGCATTCCTTTTTCCTTTGAATCAACCCCTGCGTGACTTGATGATGGAGAATTTCTCCGTCACTGACACGCCCCCTCCCTCGGCTGTCTGCAAACAAAAGTCTTCCTTTTCGACTTCGTGCTCGTGCCACCAGCGGACTCTGAAGGTCACACAGTCTTCCTCTACCTTTCAGAGAAGCTGCCGAAAGTTGATTGGCTGCACACTCATGATTAACATAAATGTAGACTGAGATGAGTTTTTTTTTATGATGATGTTATTTTCACTTTTGTGTTTGTTTACTTAAATACAGGTAGCAGAAGTGTTGCTTTGAAGAGTTGCATCAGAGGTTTTGTTTAGAAATGGAGGTACTTCTTTTACGAATTAATTCAGAGTAAAAGAGATAAAATAGAGATTTATATAATTAAATCGTAATAAAAAAGAGATTTAATAAGATAAAAATACATCGACTTGTTGAAGCACGTATTGCCCTACAGCTTACGTAGTATTCGTCATACTGTTTCATTAAAGCATATGTACAGTCGCTCAAAAAAGTATCCAAACACTATGGTTGATTACAGAATTCAGAAAAATTATCTGGCAACGATTTTTTTAGAAATTAGTGATCTGTCGACCTTCGTGTCACGTGATTACAGAATTCAGGAAAAATATCTGGAGCGTGTGCAGCAACTGTATTCCTCAATTCTGTAATCACGTGACACGAAGGTTGCCAGATCACTAATTTCTAAAAAAAATATCGTTGCCAGATATTTTTTTCTGAATTCTGTAATCGACCATAGTGTTTGGATACTTTTTTGAGCGACTGTAGGTGGTCATATTATTTTGATACTAGATCGTGTGGGCTCACTCACGGAAATATTGAGCGTGTGCAGTTACCGTTCACAGCAAACTGGAACGTGTGCAGTAACTGCACACGCTCCAGTTTGCTGTGAACGGTAACTGGAGCATGTACAGTTGCTGTACACGCTCCAGATATTTTTCCTGAATTCTGTAATCACGTGTCACGAAGGTTGCCAGATCACTAATTTCTAAAAAAAAAATATCGTTGCCAGATATTTTTTCTGAATTCTGTAATCAACCGTAGTGTTCGGATGCTTTTTTGAGCGACTGTACACGCGCCAAACACATCCTAATGAAAGACACATTGCCGTACCAAAAATAAAAGATATGAATGGGGATCTAATTTCGAAGCTTTATAACTTCTACAATACGCATTAAATGGAAAAATGGAACTGAAGATGAATTAAAGCTAAGAATCCAATCCATTAAATCTCGATTTTTGAACTTTATTCGTTCAGTATTTGAAGTTATAGAAGTTGGAATGTTTAACAATTAGTTATCTTGTCATAGAAATCATTCATAATTGTTAATATTAAAATAATCATTATGCAAATTTCTAAAACGTATATTTGTTTTATTAAATGGTTTAAAACAATAGTCCTGCTGAACGAATATTGTTGAAAATCGAGATTTAAATAGATTGGTTGCAATCTTTATTTTCAATCACATTTTTTAGTTAAATTTTTATTTTAGAAGTCATAGAGCTTCGGTGTTGGATTCCCATTCTCATAATATTGAAATTCTCTAATATTTTGAAAGTCAGTGTATAACATTCGACTGTGCAGATTATGATATTCATCTCTATAGATTGCGATATTAATCTCTATAGATTGCGATATTTATCTCTATAGATTGCGATATTCATCTCTTTAGATTGATATTCATATCTATAGATTGGGATGTTCATCTCTATAGATTGGGATGTTCATCTCTATAGATTGGGATGTTCATCTCTACAGATTGCGATATTCATCTCTATAGATTGCGATGTTCATCTCTATAGATTGTGATATTCTTCTCTATAGATTGTGATATTCATCTCTCTATGGATTGCGATATTCATCTCTGTAGATTGTGATATTCATCTCTATAGATTGCGATGTTCATCTCTCTATAGATTGCGATGTTCATCTCTATAGATTGTGATATTCTTCTCTATAGATTGTGATATTCATCTCTCTATAGATTGCGATATTCATCTCTATAGATTGTGATATTCATCTCTATAGATTGCGATATTCATCTCTATAGATTGCGATATTCATCTTATATGGGCACCTATACCTGTGCATGTTAAAGAACACGCTGGATGGCCTTGACGGGAGTCTACCATCTGTCTCCCAACAGCTGTTCCAGTGGGCCTCCTCCCCCAACCTTCTCTGAGCCTTCGGGGTCCATGTGATCTGGCCATTTAGCCCATGGTGTGCAAAAAAGTGCCGCTCAGAGGTAAAACAACCCAACTCAAATCGAATCCGATGAAGAAGTTTTCACCTCGAAACACCGAATCAGAATTTGCCAAATCTGAAACTTTCAATTGTTCATTCCCACATAGATTATACATACCAGGAGGGTTTCCGCGCTTCAAGGCATTCCGCAAATATCCTCTCACCTTTTTCCCTTTCCAGTTATCTAAATATTTTTGAGTGAAATGTTTCGACTCATATATCATTTCTAATCGGATTCGCTTATTGAATCTGGATGAGAGTAAGAGGTTTCAGGAAGCCATCGAGGATCAATTCCTTCCCATTGAGAGAAAGAAATTTTTCTCCTTAACAAATTTATCCCTGTAAGTCATCCATCATAATTGCTGATTTCGGCTGACATTGATGGCACTTCCGTCTCATGAGATGCGTCAGATCGGGAGCCAAAAGGAGGCCGCGAACCACGTGATCAGGATGGATTATAGAGATACTTTATCTGACACGAGCTCTTAGGAAATGAGGTAGGATGCTGTAGGATCTCGGGGTTTTTTTTCTGCTTTGCTTCATTAGAGAGAGAGTTCATTTAAAATGCATAGCATCTTTTTCAGAGATCTCCCGACGAACTATAGGCAGACTATTTAGAAGACTATATCACTAAGGTTTGTTTTACTTCTCAGCAGGACATTTTTGGCCTGCAATGGACTGAATTGGCAGGTCACAAGAATCCCAAAAGCTCAGAGAAAGTTGGAGAATGGGACCACCACTGGACAATTGTTAGGAGACAGATGGAAGCCTCTCGTCAATTCCATCCGGCGTGTTCTCTTATGTGCATATGGTGTGACTCTCCGTCACACGAGGCCACGGGTTAGAGTCCCATCGGATGGACAGCAATGTTCCCTTCCTCACCGATCCCTTCCGGGGCGCCTTAGTCGGCAGCGCGCCAGGCTCGTAATCTGTAGTTCCCAGGTTCGAGTCCCAGCTGGGTCAGCGTTGAAATTTATCTCCCCAAAATTCCCCGCCCTGCCCACGGTCAGTAGGGGAGATCGATGGGCTTGGAAAGGCCGCCGTCCGTCGGATGGGACGTTAAGCCGTGGCCTGTGTGCGGGAGAGCCATACCCTGTGCACGTTAAAGAACACGCTGGATGGCCTTGACGGGAGGCTACCATCTGTCTCCCAACAGCTGTTCCAGTGGGTCTCCTCCCGAACCGTCTCTGAGCCTTCGGGGTCCATGTGACCTGTCCATTTAGCCCATGGTGTGCAAAAAAAGTGCCGCTCAGAGGTAAAACAACCCAACGTTAAAGAACACGCTGGATGGCCTTGACGGGAGGCTACCATCTGTCTCCCAACAGCTGTTCCAGTGGGTCCCCTCCCGAACCGTCTCTGAGCCTTCGGGGTCCATGTGACCTGGCCATTTAGCCCATGGTGTGCAAAAAAGTGCCGCTCAGAGGTAAAACAACCCAATGTTAAAGAACACGCTGGATGGCCTTGACGGGAGGCTACCTTCTGTCTCCCAACAGCTGTTCCAGTGGGCCCCCTCCCGAACCGTCTCTGAGCCTTCGGGGTTCATGTGACCTGGCCATTTAACCCATGGTGTGCAAAAAAGTGCAGCTCAGAGGTAAAACAACCCAACGTTAAAGAACACGCTGGATGGCCTTGACGAGAGGCTACCATCTGTCTCCCAACAGCTGTTCCAGTGGGTCCCCTCCCTCAACCTTCTCTGAGCCTTCGGGGTCCATGTGACCTGGTCATTTAGCCCATGGTGTGCAAAAAAGTGCCGCTCAGAGGTAAAACAACCCAAACAACCGATCCCTTCCTCACCGAGGGCAGCGTGGGGATTAACGAAGATAAACTGAAATGCAGGCACAAGTGGGACTCGAACCTGGGAAGTGCAGATTATGTGCGAAGCATCGAACTGAGAAAAATAAGATCAGCTATACAAATGCAAAGATGTGATTTTTTCTTCATTCCAACTATGTCCCACGTGTGACACAGAAAAAAAAAACTCAAAATTAAAAAAATTTAAAAATCTCGCTTTCTTAAAATATAAATGAGTAGATCTGATCTTTATTTTTACGCGATTTGATTGCTTTTCTAACTTATCGACTGTATTATATTTTATCGCCTTCTGATATCCAATCTGTATTTTAAAAATTAGAAACTGAATCGAAAGATCACTTTAGAAAGAATAAAATATTTTGCCTGTCGTTCCAGGATGGAATTTACCGTTTCTTTCTTGTTTCCAGGTCTTTTTAGTATGGTATGCATTGGATTGATTGGATTGTTTTGCCTCTGAGCTGCACTTTTTTGCACACCATGGGCTAAATGGCCAGGCCACAAGGACCCCGAAGGCTCAGATAAGGTTGGGAGAGGGGACCCACTGGAACAGCTGTTGGACCCACTGGAACAGCAGATAGTAGCCTCCCGTCAAGGCCATCCAACGTGTTCTTTAACGTGCACAGGGTATGGCTCTCCCGCACACGAGCTACGGCTTAACGTCCCATTCGACGGACGGCGGCCTTTTCAAGCCCATCGGTGTCCCCTACAGACCGTTGGCAGGGCGGGGAAATTTTGCGGAGATAAATCTCAACGCTGACGCAGCTGGGACTCGAACCTGGGAACTACAGATTACGAGCCTGGCGCGCTACCGACTGAGCCACCCCCGGTATGCAAATATTCCATTAATTGCAGATAGAATTTCCAAGTCTATTAAATATATCATGCAAGCGAACCAGTCTGCTCTCCAGCCGGCGAATCAATACGAAATAACGAATGCTTCTATATGTTGTCTTTCTAGAACTTCCAGTCGTTTTGTTTCTCTTTTCTAAATCACATCGAAGTTGTTTTGCTCTAAATCATCACTTCTCGTTTATAACACTTTTCTCCTCGTTCCTCACTTCCATTTGCTCGAATGTTTCCCCTATATGCGTGGCTTCTCCTTGTCACTAATGCAATCGAAGGAAGAGGAAGGAATAAGAAGTTATCTCTTTGCAGGTCCGTGCAGCCTCCCTCTCCTAAGTGATGCGTTGGATGCTCCAACAAAAACCATCTCAAACGCAAGAATCCACGAGAAAGAAACCTTTACCGTCGTTTATCTCTGCAAATGGAGGTGAACCTCCACTGATCCGAATTTCATCTCATCATTCTGCGGACAATAAGGATGAGAGAATCTTGGCTCTTATTTCCTTTCTTTATACGCTATGTGCTGAAAGGGAGGGAGAGAGAGAGAGACTTTATGACGGAAACAGCATCTCTTTAATCTCTTCAATGGAAGGATCACTAAACGACTTGGGGCGCCAAGATCCTCTAGTATGAGGTTCACAAATTCGACTCTCAATCACTTCGATCACTGCCAGAGTTCAGAATTTCTCTGCTCTCTTGAACTCTATCCTTGCTGATAAAGAGCTCACCTTATGGATTGGATCTCGCAGATCGGATGTAGAGAAGCCCATCCTCGGGACAAGCTAAAGAAGCACCTTAGCTGGTCTTTACGAAATGATCCTAACTTCTCTTAACAGCTGTCCAGTGAGTTCTGTTCCCCAGTAGCTGTCCAAAGAGTTACCTTCCTTAGTAGTATCCAGTAGTTTCGTTTTCTTTCATAGTAGTATCCAGTAGTTTCGTTTTCTTTCTTAGTAGTATCCAGTAGGTTCGTTTTCTTTCTTAGTAGTATCCAGTAGGTTCGTTTTCTTTCTTAGCAGTATCCAGTAGGTTCGTTTTCTTTCTTAGTAGTATCCAGTAGGTTCGTTTTCTTTCTTAGTAGTATCCAGTAGGTTCGTTTTCTTTCTTAGTAGTATCCAGTAGGTTCGTTTTCTTTCTTAGTAGTATCCAGTAGGTTCGTTTTCTTTCTTAGTAGTATCCAGTAGGTTCGTTTTCTTTCTTAGTAGTATCCAGTAGGTTCGTTTTCTTTCTTAGTAGTATCCAGTAGGTTCGTTTTCTTTCTTAGTAGTATCCAGTAGGTTCGTTTTCTTTCTTAGTAGTATCCAGTAGGTTCGTTTTCTTCCTTAATAGTATCCAGTAGGTTCGTTTTCTTTGCTAGTAGTATCCAATAGGTTCGATATTAGAGTAATTATCTAATAGGTTAGTTTCATTAAAGTTCTCCAGCGGGCTCCTTTTCCTAATAACTAACCAGTGAGTTCTATGCCCTTATTTTAACAACTGTCAAGCGAGTTTCCTTATCCTAGCAGTTGTCTATTGGGTTCCCTTTTCGTGCTCAGAATTTCCAGTAAGTTCATTTCACCAACTCTATTCTGAGACTTCGGACCTTTGTGACTTAGTCTTTAACCCACTGAAGCGCGAAAATATTCTGCTCACATGTGAAACAACGGAACGTCAACTAACCACTCTCAAATTCACCCAGTATGCAAGGGGCGGGGGTGGCTTAGTCGGTAGTGCGCCAGGCTCGTAATCTGTAGTTCCCAGGTTCGAGTCCCAGCTGGGTCAGCGTTGAGATTTATCTCCGCAAAATTCCCCGCCCTGCCCACGGTCAGTAGGGGACACCGATGGGCTTGGTAAAGGCCGCCGTCCGTAGGATGGTGCGTTAAGCCGTAATCCCGTGTGCATGAGAGCCATACCCTGTGCACGTTAAAGAACACGCTGGATGGCCTTGACGGGAGGCTACCATCTGTCTCCCAACAGCTGTTCCAGTGGGTCCCCTCCCCCAACCTTCTCTGAGCCTTCGGGGTCCATGTGACCTGGCCATTTAGCCCATGCTGTGCAAAAAAGTGCAGCTCAGAGGTAAAACAACACAACACAACCCAGTATGCAAACGATGTTTCACGATTATAATAATCGGATGATTCTTTTCATTCTCTTCGATGCTTGTCAAGAGTGATTTTCTTTCTGTTGCTTCTTTCACTCAAAGGTGCAGTGGCCTATTTCCTAGTTACATGTCTTGCTCTTCTCGAGAATCGGCTTGCTTTAACATTTTATATTGACTTATAACTTTTCTGTCTTTTCGTAAAGGAGAATGTTCTAACTTTTATCGATTATTCATATTCAAGGTTCGTGAAATTCTACGACTTCTCCATCAGCAAAAGAATCATCTTCTCGAGGCAGAATTTCTGATAAAACAGGATTTTAGAGCCAAAATCCTGTTTAATGCTAAATTCATTCTTTAACGGAAAAAAGCCAAAGAACTTCGAACACTTGAAGATAAAGAACCAATAAAGGTTAGAAAAGTTTTAAAATAGTATTTTCTTTTAAGTGAAAACAGTTTTCACGCTGCTATAATAGCTCATTGTCTATTCTATAGACTCGAATGCCACTTTATTAGATGCAGTTCCACATTTTGCCAATAAAAACTCGGTAATTTCCTTAAATAAGTTTTTTATGAAAACACGTGATTGAAGGGTTGGGTTGTTTTACCTCTGAGCGGCACTTTTTTGCACACCATGGGCTAAATGGCCAGGTCACATGGACCCCGAAGGCTCAGAGAAGGTTGGGGGAGGGGACAAACTGGAACAGCTGTTGGGAGACAAATGGTAGCCTCCTGTCAAGGCCATCCAGCGTGTTCTTTAATGTGCACAGAGTATGGCTCTCCCGCACACGGGGCCACGGCTTAACGTCCCATCCGATGGACGGCGGCCTTTCCAAGCCCATCGGTGTCCCCTACTGACCGTGGGCAGGGCGGGGAATTTTTGCGGAGATAACGTGATTGAAGATAAAGATCCCAATGAGATATATTTCAGCATCAATCTCCATTATTATTCTTTAAGTGTTTAAAGAGATAAGGAAGCTGAAACATTTAGCAAATTCGCTCATTCTCGAAAAAAACACTCACAATTGCCAAAAAATAACATAATTATTATTCGAACTGCAAAAAAAACTCTTAAACGTGTTAGTAACGTTTGCTGTAACGCTTATTGCTCAATTTTTAACTTGTTTCTTATTAACTTTTCTGCGCAATTATTTAAACTAGCATTATTGCTGTTAATTATTAAAATTCCACACCTCTCTAAATACTGAATTCATATTTTTCGAAATCGACTTGAAATAGATTTGAGTGACACTAATTATCTTCAGTTGCATTTTTTTCCTAAAAAGCTAATTTAAGAAGTTTCTGAGTTTCTGAATCAGAGTTACTATTGACATAACATGGAATGGTATATACTAAATTCTTATTATCTATAAGATGTATAGGTGCAAGGGTGGTCTGATAAATGATCTCGGGTACAGTCGCTCAAAAACATATCCGAACACCACGGTCGATTACAGAATTCAGAAAAAATATCTGGCAACGATTTTTTTTTAGAAATTAGTGATCTGGCAACCTTCGTGTCACGTGATTACAGAATTCAGGAAAAATATCTGGAGCGTGTACAGCAACTGTACACGCTCCAGTTTGCTGTGAACGGTAACTGCACACGCTCAATATTTCCGTGAGTGAGCCCACACGATCTAGTATCAAAATAATATGATCACCTACAGTCGCTCAAAAAAGTATCCGAACACTATGGTTGATTACAGAATTCAGAAAAAATATCTGGCAACGATTTTTTTTAGAAATTAGTGATCTGGCAACCTTCGTGTCACGTGACACGAAGGTTGCCAGATCACTAATTTCTGAAAAAATCGTTGCCAGATATTTTTTCTGAATTCTGTAATCAACCATAGTGTTCGGATACTTTTTTGAGCGACTGTACAGTAATTCCATAGATGTCCACTCCTCCCCTCCCCCTGCTGCTTTGAATAACGAAACTTGTCCGTCCACTTTTTCCTCTCCGCCTCTACACAATCATCAATCGATTAAGAGCAGAAGCTAACACGAATTGATTGATGAGATCAGCATCCCAGATGGCTTTGTAATCGAAGCCATAGTGATCTTAATCCCAGGTCATTGCCCTTCACTTATTTCAGGCTCTAGGTCCCTTCAGATGCAATTTCCACCCCCCTGTCCCTGCTCATCCTCTTCCAACACCGACTCCGCCCTCTCTTCCTCCCTACCGACGATCCTCCTCATCACCATCGTCACTTCCAAAGTGTTCCCCCCCCCCACACACACACACACCTCACCCCATCCCGTCTCTGCTAATCTTCCAAAATCCACCTCCTCTCCGTCGAAGCAGCCTCTGGGGACAGACTCTCAAACTAATTAGATTTCCAGATGGTTTGTTCAGCTGCGAACATCAGGCTAGGTGTGAATTAGATTATTGTTTGTGGATTTGAGAAAGACTCTTCTTGGTGGAGGGTGGGGGGGGTTAGGTGAATGGTTGACGGCTGATTTAGTGGAAGGGGAAGTCCGGACAGGAGAGGACTAAACTGGCATCGTATTGATTGTTCTGAGCTTTGTTGGCGGATGACCTTAGTGAAGGTGAAAGAGAGAAGAAAAGGAAAAGATGCGATGAAGTCTGAAGTTCATACTTTTTACTCTAAATGCACATCTAGGTGAGAAGCGTTTTAGGAGGAGTAAGGGTTTTCTCTAACAACCGATGTCATGAGGTAAGGATTTGAGCTCTTAATTAAGGTAAGGATTTGAGCTCTTAATTAAGGTAAGGATTTGAGCTCTTAATTAAGGTAAGGATTTGGTCTCTTTATTGAGGTAAGGATTAGGTTTCATAATTAAGGTTTTCGTCTCATACTGAGTACAGTTTTTGTCTCACATTGGAGTAAGGTTTCTATTTCCCACTGGGGTAAGGTTTTTTTTGTCTCATAACTGAAGTACGAATGTTAATATATTACTGAAATGCGAGTTTTTCTCTTATAACTGATGAGGAGGTTTTCCCTCATATGATGTTTTGCAAAATCACGTGCTTATGCATAAGCCATTAAAATTGTATATAAAGGAGGTTACACTACGAAATGCGGGATCTTGATGAGTTGCAATGTGCAAAAGCCATGGCAAAGGAAGTTAAAAAACAGACATCGCAGGATGCAGAAAGATAATAAGAAGCTTTCTCTTAGCCACGCAATGATTGGTCAGCTTTCTCTTAGCCACGCAATGATGGGGTCAGCTTTCTCTTAGCCACGCAATGATGGGGTCAGCTATCTCTTATCCACGCAATGATGGGTCAGTTTTCTCTTAGCCACGCAATGATGCGGTCAGCTTTCTCTTAGCCACGCAATGATGGGGTCAGCTTTCTCTTAGCCACGCAATGATGGGGTCAGCTTTCTCTTAGCCACGCAATGATGGGGTCAGCTTTCTCTTAGCCACGCAATGATGGGGTCAGCTTTCTCTTAGCCAAACAATGATGGGATCAGGTTTCTCTTAGCCACGCAATGATGGGGTCAGCTTTCTCTTAGCCACGCAATGATGGGATCAGTTTTCTCTTAGCCACGCAATGATGGGATCAGTTTTCTCTTAGCCACGCAATGATGGGATCAGCTATCGCTTAGCCAAGCAATGATGGGGTCAGCTTTCTCTTAGCCACGCAATAATGGGGTCAGCTTTCTCTTAGCCACGGAATAATTGGGTCAGCTTTCTCTTAGCCACGCAATGATGGGATCAGCTATCTCTTAGCCACGCAATGATGGGATCAGCTTTCTCTTAGCCACGCAATGATGGGGTCAGCTTTCTCTTAGCCACGGAATAATAGGGTCAGCTTTCTCTTAGCCACGCAATGATGGGGGTCAGCTTTCTCTTAGCCACGCAATGATGGGATCAGCTATCTCTTAGCCAAACAATGATGGGGTCAGCTATCTCTTAGCCACGTAATGATGAGGTCAGCTTTCTCTTAGCCACGCAATGATGGGGTCAGCTATCTCTTAGCCACGTAATGATGAGGTCAGCTTTCTCTTAGCCACGCAATGATGGGGTCAGCTTTCTCTTAGCCACGGAATAATAGGGTCAGCTTTCTCTTAGCCACGCAATGATGGGGGTCAGCTTTCTCTTAGCCACGCAATGATGGGATCAGCTATCTCTTAGCCAAACAATGATGGGGTCAGCTATCTCTTAGCCACGTAATGATGAGGTCAGCTTTCTCTTAGCCACGCAATGATGGGGTCAGCTTTCTCTTAGCCACGGAATAATAGGGTCAGCTTTCTCTTAGCCACGCAATGATGGGGTCAGCTTTCTCTTAGCCACGCAATGATGGGATCAGCTATCTCTTAGCCAAGCAATGATGGGGTCAGCGATCTCTTAGCCACGTAATGATGAGGTCAGCTTTCTCTTAGCCACGCAATGATGGGGTCAGCTTTCTCTTAGCCAATCAATGATGGGATCAGCTATCTCTTAGCCAAGCAATTGATGGGGTCAGCTATCTCTTAGCCACGTAATGATGAGGTCAGCTATCTCTTAGCCACGTAATGATGAGGTCAGCTTTCTCTTAGCCACGCAATGATGGGATCAGCTTTCTCTTAGCCACGCAATAATGGGGTCAGCTATCTCTTAGGCACGTAATGATGAGGTCAGCTTTCTCTTAGCCACGCAATGATGGGATCAGTTTTCTCTTAGCCACGCAATGATGGGATCAGCTTTCTCTTAGCCACGGAATGATGGGATCAGCTTTCTCTTAGCCACGCAATGATGGGGTCAACTTTCTCTTAGCCACGGAATAATTGGGTCAGCTTTCTCTTAGCCACGCAATGATGGGATCAGCTATCTCTTAGCCAAACAATGATGGGGTCAGCTATCTCTTTGCCACGTAATGATGAGGTCAGCTATCTCTTAGCCACAGAATAATAGGGTCAGCTTTCTCTTAGCCACGCAATGATGGGATCAGCTTTCTCTTAGCCACGCAATGATGGAATCAGCTATCTCTTAGCCAAGCAATGATGGGGTCAGTTTTCTCTTAGCCACGCAATGATGGGATCAGCTTTCTCTTAACCACGCAATGATGGGATCAGTTTTCTCTTAGCCACGCAATGATGGGATCAGCTATCTCTTAGCCACGCAATGATGGGATCAGCTTTCTCTTAGCCACGCAATGATGGGGTCAGCTTTCTCTTAGCCACGGAATAATTGGGTCAGCTTTCTCTTAGCCACGCAATGATGGGATCAGCTTTCTCTTAGCCACGCAATGATGGGATCAGCTATCTCTTAGCCAAACAATGATGGGGTCAGCTATCTCTTAGCCACGTAATGATGAGGTCAGCTTTCTCTTAGCCACGCAATGATGGGGTCAGCTTTCTCTTAGCCACGGAATAATAGGGTCAGCTTTCTCTTAGCCACGCAATGATGGGGTCAGCTTTCTCTTAGCCACATAATAATAGGGTCAGCTTTCTCTTAGCCACGCAATGATGGGATCAGTTTCCTCTTAGCCACGCAATGATGGGATCAGCTATCTCTTAGCCAAGCAATGATGGGGTCAGCTATCTCTTAGCCACGTAATGATGAGGTCAGCTTTCTCTTAGCCACGCAATAATGGGGTCAGCTATCTCTTAGGCACGTAATGATGAGGTCAGCTTTCTCTTAGCCACGCAATGATGGGATCAGTTTTCTCTTAGCCACGCAATGATGGGATCAGCTTTCTCTTAGCCACGCAATGATGGGATCAGCTATCTCTTAGGCACGCAATGATGGGGTCAGCTTTCTCTTAGCCACGGAATAATTGGGTCAGCTTTCTCTTAGCCACGCAATGATGGGGTCAGCTTTCTCTTAGCCACGCAATGATGGGGTCAGCTTTCTCTTAGTCACGCAATGATGGGATCAGCTATCTCTTAGCCAAACAATGATGGGGTCAGCTATCTCTTAGCCACGTAATGATGAGGTCAGCTTTCTCTTAGCCACGCAATGATGGGGTCAGCTTTCTCTTAGCCACGGAATAATAGGGTCAGCTTTCTCTTAGCCATGCAATGATGGGATCAGCTTTCTCTTAGCCACGCAATGATTGGATCAGCTATCTCTTAGCCAAGCAATGATGGGGTCAGCTATCTCTTAGCCACGTAATGATGAGGTCAGCTATCTCTTAGCCACGCAATGATGGGATCAGCTATCTCTTAGCCAAACAATGATGGGGTCAGCTATCTCTTAGCCACGTAATGATGAGGTCAGCTTTCTCTTAGCCACGCAATGATGGGATCAGTTTTCTCTTAGCCACGCAATGATGGGATCAGTTTTCTCTTAGCCACGCAATGATGGGATCAGCTTTCTCTTAGCCACGCAATGATGGGATCGGCTATCTCTTAGCCAAGCAATGATGGGGTCAGCTATCTCTTAGCCACGTAATGATGAAGTCAGCTTTATCTTAGCCACGCAATGATGGGATCAGCTTTCTCTTAGCCACGCAATGATGGGATCAGCTTTCTCTTAGCCACTCAATGATGGGATCAGCTTTCTCTTAGCCAGGCAATGATGGGATCAGCTATCTCTTAGCCAAGCAATGATGGGGTCAGCTATCTCTTAGCCACGTAATGATGAGGTCAGCTTTATCTTAGCCACGCAATGATGGGATCAGTTTTCTCTTAGCCACGCAATGATGGGATCAGCTATCTCTTAGCCACGCAATGATGGGGTCAGCTTTCTCTTAGCCACGCAATGATGGGGTCAGCTTTCTCTTAGCCACGCAATGATGGGATCAGCTTTCTCTTAGCCACGCAATGATGGGGTCAGCTTTCTCTTAGCCACGGAATAATGGGGTCAGCTTTCTCTTAGCCACGCTATGATGGGATCAGCTTTCTCTTAGCCACGCAATGATGGGATCAGCTATCTCTTAGCCAAACAATGATGGGGTCAGCTATCTCTTAGCCACGTAATGATGAGGTCAGCTTTCTCTTAGCCACGCAATGATGGGATCAGTTTTCTCTTAGCCACGCAATGATGGGTCAGCTTTCTCGAAGTCGTTTGGATCACTGGCAGTTTATAACAATGTGAACAGTAAGAGCCTGACCTTGTCTTTCGACTGTAAGAAGACTAAGGGTCTGATGTTGGCTTTAGACAGTAAGAAGACTAAATGTTTCGCTGTAGACATTTATTTTTATGAAGACAAAACGCTTACCCATTGACATTTAACAGCATGAAGACAGAAGATTTGACCATCAGTTTGATATAAAAATCTAGAGGATCGTACCAAAGATCCCTTGGTACAAAATGCCCTCACGTCCTTATACAAGTAACTCTCTCTGGATGACGTGAGCGAAGTTAACTAAAAGAATGGGTTGTTGGTTGTTTCACCTCTGAACGGCACTTTTTTGCACACAGTGGGCTAAATGGCCAGGTCACAAAGACCCCGAAGGCTCAGGTAAGGTTGGGGGAGGGAACCCACTGGAACAGCTGTTGGGAGACAGATGATAGCCTTCCGTCACAACCATCCAGCGTGTTCTTTAACGTACACAGGGTATGGCTCTCTCGCACACGGTGCCACGGCTTAACGACCCATCCGACGGACGGCGTCCTTTCTAAGTCCATCGGTGTCCCCTATTGACCGTGGGCAGGGCTGAGAAATTTTGCGGAGATAAATCTCAACGCTGACCCAGCTGGGACTCGAACCTGGGAACTACAGATTACGAGCCTGGCGCGCTACCGACTGAGCCACCCCCGCCCCTACATAATATGTGAAAATGAAGATTTAAAAATTTTTAAAATTGAAACTTACAGTTAGGAGGATCGCTAGGTTTTTTTAGGAAGGACTAAACAATTCGCAATATCGACATATTTTTTCTAAATTTTAATTTCTATAATATCACCGATACTGGGATGAATTTACCTCAATAAAAAGCAATTTTTTTTTTCTTTCCGGTAAAAGGCTTTTTCAATCGACTGACTATTATTTATTTTTTTTTTCATCTATTTTATTACATTTAGAAAAATGTGAATTATTTATTACGTTTAGAAAATTGTAATAAATAATTCACATTTAAAAACGCCAAATTAATAATAATAATAGCAACTTTATTTTAAGATTCATTTATAAACACGTTACCTCAAATATTTACAATAAATTTTTTAATGGAAATTGCATATGAAGAAAATAAAAACTAAAAGATAAAAACAAAAAAAAACGCTTTTTTATCTACCAGACATTACCAAGAGGTTTAAAAAAACCCGTCAGAGCAATTAAATTACATACATAAAAAAACAACAAATATACGATATAGCTGGGATAACTGAAAATGACGAATTATGTTGAAAAAAAATTCAAAATTATCCTCCTTATTTAAATATTGTCTTAACTTATGCTCATTAGAAATAATCGGATTGTTTAGGCTTCTGATATCATCCTGCAATGAACTAAACATTTTTAGGAGCTATGCAAAAAATATGTTTTCGAAAGATATTTCCGTTAACTTTCGGGACAACACAAACTGTCCCCGATTCTCTAGAATGATAGGACTTTATCTTTGATTCACACCATTCAGAATTACAAAGAAATGGTAAGGATCATGCGCTGTAGAGGAGGAGAGAAACGAGGGGATGGACTTTTGGCAGTTATCCCCCTCTAAAACCGAAATCATCGAAAATATCGACTCTCCTACTAGCATCAATTCCATCATCGATCAAAGATAAAAATGCAGTTAGACAAAAAAAGAACACTGGAGCATGAGCATTATTTTTGATTTCCCAGAAAAAAACATAACCCATCTGGCATTGGCTTCACCTGGCAGAAGTTGGAAAAATGATTATTCTTTTGGTGGCAAAGCTAGCTAGTGCTTCTGACTAAAAAAGAAAGGCTGCTAAAAAAAAGAAAGGAACAAATGGGGGATAACTGATATTTTTTCTCGTTCTACCTGCGCCGAAGATAAATGTGAACGTCCGTGAGTCTAGATGCAGCAGACAAAGAGCCAACAAGGAAGATTAATGTGTTCCCGCGCCTCCATCCTCTCCCAGTCCTCCCATCACCTCAGCGGCATTGTCCATCTCTGTGATGAACCAGTAGTCTCTTGACCCTCCAGGGTAAATTGCCATCAGGAGTAGAAACCATATTAATTAGGCCTCAAGTGTAATGACGTTGGGAGGTAATGCTTCACACACACACACAATCCCAGAATACAGTCTCCCCCCCCCCCACACACACATACACACACACAATCCCAGCATACACAGTCTCCCCGCACCCACACAAACAGAGATTATACCTCCTCTATAGGTCGTAAACGAAATTCTTCTTGTTGGAAGACTCCAGGGTGCAGAGCATCATTTAAAGAAACTGTAGTTGGTGATATATTTGGTTTGTTCTGTTCCCATGGCAATGCATATCATACTAATGGAAAGGTTCTCTTCTGAGTTTGAGTTCTTTTCTTCTTTATAAACACTTTTTTCTTCTTTTTTTTTATGTCTAGAAGTCTGATGAGAAGAAAGTAGAAAGTATTTTTCATCCGAAAAGTTATTACGAACCAGTGGCTCAAAGGTCAGAGTGTTTTTCAATTGCGTTTCCCATTCCTACACCCTCGAAAAACAAGCTTCACAATTATCGGCATGGCACATGGAAGAAGCGGAATTGGAACATAAATGCGTACTTTATTTTTAGACGGGAGAAGCGATAGAGCGAACACTTTTTGGGGAGTGGAAACTTTACATTATTTATAACGTTAAAATTCTAATTTGTTTATTTTACCTCCGAGCGGCGCTTTTTCGCCGCTCGGAGGCGGCGAAAAAGGAGCCTCTCGGACCGCTCGGAGCGGTAAAATAACCCTTCGGAATTGGGCTATTTTACCTCCTAGCGCCACTTTTTCGCACTCAGTGGGCTAAATGACCAGGTCACAAGGACCCGAGGGCTCAGAGAAGATTTGGGGAAGGGGATCCACTGGAACAGCTATTAGGAGACAGATGGTAGTCTCCCGTCAAGGCCATCCAGAGTGTTCTTTAACGTGCATAGGGTATGGCTCTTTCTTAAACGGGACCACGGCTTAGCGTCCCATCAGACGGACGGCGGTCTTTCCAAGTCCATCGGTATCCCCTACTGACAGAGGGAAAGACGAGGAGTTTTACGGAGATAAATCTCAAAGCTAACCCTGGTGGGACTCGAATCTGTGAACTGTAGATTGCGAGCCTGACGCGCTACGACTGAGCCACACCCGCCCCAGAATTTTATTCTGGGAATGCCTTCAGGAAGAAAGGGAGGGATTCAACCTTCGTGACACGAAAATATCCGAACCTTCGTGTCACGTGACACTAATTCTAAAAAAATCGTTGCCAGATATTTTTTCTGAATTCTGTAATCAACCATAGTGTTCGGATATTTTTTTGAGCGACTGAACACGTAGATGGCCTTGACGAGAGGTTACCATCTGTCTCCTAACAGTTGTTAAGTGGATCCCTTTTCCCAGCTTTCTCTGAGCCCCTGGGGTCCTTGTGACCTGGCCATTTAGCCCATTGTGTGCAAAAAGTTCCGCTCAGAGGTAAAACAAACCAAACAACCTATTTCAGTGCAGTTATCACAATCAGCAGCCACACACAAATTTCTTTCCTTTTTCAGGCAAAAAAAAGGAAATACTCCCCCTTTTTATTACTGGCAGTTCAAAAGCTACTTTTTGTGACTTCACAAAAAAATGTATAAATCGTTTTTTTAACATAACAAGAAAGAATATTTTGAGTCCAAAAATGAAACTGACTTCTCCTCATCTTCCCTTTCCCCATCGATGATAAAATGCTGCATCCGTGATTCTCTTGAAGAAAGAGAAATCGCAAGAAGATAAATGCATCTGTGAGCACTTCCGTAGTGGGCTCTTCCTCCAACACTCCCTGCAACTCTCCATCTCCATCCAACTCCTCTGGTGTTGGCGTGTCGTGCCCAGTCAGCCACCTCAGAAGAGCTCCATCCCCGAGCGCACTAAAGCACGGCTCTCCCCTTGTAAACTGCCTCCAGGGATTGCAGCCTTATTAATTAGGCCCGCAGGTGCTCTGAGCCTAGTGGTGGCTTCCTCCTCTATCCCCGTCCAATATCTGCTTTAGCAGTGGGAATTAAATTCTTGCTTGCGGGCTCAGGGGTCCAGTTCATCAGTTCAAGAGATGGATGGAGACTGGATGCACCGTTTGCTGCTTCTCCCCATCCCGCACATCGATTGTTTACGGAGGGGCGAGTTCGTCCACGAGACAACGATATGAGCGGGCACGTTCTCAGAATGTGCATCGCGAAGAGCACATATTATTATTATTATCCATACTCTCGTTTGAATAATAATATTATGTCACTAAAATATATCTGAATTATAGATAAAAATTTGAAGAAAATACTATTTCACATCAGGTAAAGAAAAAATCTTATCTGTCTAGGTAGAATTCTTTAATGTCTGTCTGCCTCTTTATTTTGGGTTTTATGAGCATTTGATAGTTTCTTTAGATTGGAATGAAATCTAAAATCTCCTTAAGATCAAAATGTTGTTGATCCAAAAGCTATTAAAAACAAAATTCGAATAGAATTCATAAAACGAATACCTCTAAAACAAAAAGCGAATGTTTAAGAAAAGAATTTATTATTAAAATAAATCGAAATAGTCACCATGGGCTCTATACCCTTTTTACATCTCTCTTTTAATCGTTCAAAGCTTTCTTGAATTTCCTCCAACGTCATCTCCTCGAGACCATCTGTCAAATACTTTCGAATGTTTTGAATGAAATCTCTTTCTCTTTCCATCTTCATTTTCAAATGCAGAACGAAGAAGTCAAATCGGGGGAAAAAACTAAAAAAAAGGAGACAAATCTGGCAAACTAGGGAGTTTTTTTTATGAGAAAGAAATCTTGTAATAATTACGTCATCCAAAAGAATATGACCAATCATCTCAATGATATAAATTTGGTGGAATTTCAAGAATGCTCTCAAAGATTAAAAGAGAGGTATAATAAATGTATGGTGAATATTTATGATTTACAGAATATATTCTTTTTTTAACACTTGCTTATGTTTTAGAAATTTTTTCTCATTCTTTTCAGACCACTGTGTACAGTCGCTCAAAAAAGTATCCGAACACTATGGTCGGTTACAGAATTCAGAAAAAATATCTGGCAACGATTTTTTTTTTAGAAATTAGTGATCTGGCAACCTTCGTGTCACGTGACACGAAGGTTGCCAGATCACTAATTTCTAAAAAAATCGTTGCCAGATATTTTTTCTGAATTCTGTAATCATCCATAGCTTTCGGATATTTTTTAATATATATAATGCAATGAATATGGAGCGTGTGCAGTTACCGTTCACAGCAAACTGGAGCGGTTGCGGTTAATGTTCACAGCACATTGAATCGTGTGAGCTCACAAAGACCTGGATCGTGAGGGCTCATTCACGGAAATATTGAGCGTGTGCAGTTACCGTTCACAGCAAACTGGAGCGGTTGCAGTTAATGTTCACAGCATATTGGATCGTGTGAGCTCGCAAAGACCTGAATCGTGTGGGCTCACTCACGGAAATATTGAGCGTGTGCAGTTACCGTTCACAGCAAACTGGAGCGGTTGCGGTTAATGTTCACAGCACATTGAATCGTGTGAGCTCACAAAGACCTGGATCGTGAGGGCTCATTCACGGAAATATTGAGCGTGTGCAGTTACCGTTCACAGCAAACTGGAGCGGTTGCAGTTAATGTTCACAGCATATTGGATCGTGTGAGCTCGCAAAGACCTGAATCGTGTGGGCTCACTCACGGAAATATTGAGCGTGTGCAGTTACCGTTCACAGCAAACTGGAGCGGTTGCGGTTAATGTTCACAGCACATTGAATCGTGTGAGCTCACAAAGACTTGGATCGTGAGGGCTCATTCACGGAAATATTGAGCGTGTGCAGTTACCGTTCACAGCAAACTGGAGCGGTTGCAGTTACTGTTCACAGCATATTGGATCGTGTGAGCTCGCAAAGACCTGAATCGTGTGGGCTCACTCACGGAAATATTGAGCGTGTGCAGTTACCGTTCACAGCAAACTGGAGCGGTTGCGGTTAATGTTCACAGCACATTGGATCGTGTGAGTTCACAAAGACCTGGATCGTGTGGGCTCACTCACAGAAATATTGAGCGTGTGCAGTTACCGTTCACAGCACTGGAGCGGTTGCGGTTAATGTTCACAGCACATTGGATCGTGTGAGCTCACAAAGACCTGGATCGTGTGGGCTCATTCACGGAAATATTGAGCGTGTGCAGTTACCGTTCACAGCAAACTGGAGCGTGTGCAGTAACTGCACACACTCCAGTTTGCTGTGAACGGTAACTGGAGCGTGTACAGTTGCTGTACACGCTCCAGATATTTTTCCTGAATTCTGTAATCACGTGACACGAAGGTTGCTAGATCACTAATTTCTAAAAAAATCCTTGCCAGATATTTTTCTGAATTCTGTAATCAACCATAGTATTCGGATACTTTTTTGAGCGACTGTACATATTAGAATCAAGATCCACAATGCACGCTTACTGTCAATATCTGTCAATATCTTAAATGTGTCTGCTGTGTAAGCTTCGTATGAAATAGAATAAACCAAAAGGAATGGTTCGAATATAGAAGTTGGTTAATCGGGGGATTCAGAGGGAGAATCTCGCTTCTCATTTCGGTATGGAGGACCTAGACGGAATCTGTTCTCTTGAAGAGAGAGCGATGGTGTCAGGCAACTTATTCGTCTCTGAGATGTGTCGATCCAACGCAGATGAAGTTTGTTTCCTCCTTCGCTTGGCGGAACTTCGTTTTCCGATTGGATGTGGATGGAAGAATTCCCAGATGTCCTCTTCACGGAATGCCGAGCCTCCTCCTATATCTTCCTCCTCATCTCCGGAAAGCATCCCAACAATATTGGATAAAGACCAAGTAAGAAGAAAATGCTTATCGATACTTGCTGCGCGTGCCTTTAACTCGGTTTTGCCTTGATTGTGGGTGCTGATGTTGCAGCATTTATTCACGTAGCATTCGAACTTCTGTTCTCGGAATAAGTCTTACGAGAATAGCAGTAAGGAAAGAGGTTTTTGCTTTCAACAGAGCACTGAAGGCGCAAAAAAATATTTCTGCGCAAAAAGCAGGAAAATCGAAACTGAAACTCATTTACGAGAAGACTTATTTAATTCATTTTTACCTCACGTGTTCTTGTAATCGAATTTCTATTCGCGCACTGCCCTCTCAAAATAATACAGTGGTTGGGTTGTTTCAGCTCTGAGCGATACTGTTTTGCACACAATGCTAAAAGGACAAATCCCAAGGACCCCAAGGGCTCAGAAAAGGTTAAGGAAAGGACAGTTGTTAGGGAAAGATCTAGGTCTCCCATCAGGGCTATCCAGCGTGTTTTTTAATTTGCAGGGTACGGCTCTCCCTTACAAGGGGCCACGGCTTTAACGTTCCATACGACGGACTTCCCAAACTAATCGGTTTAAGCTTTCTGACCGAGGTGGAGGTTTAGAATAGATAAATATCGTTACGAGAGGGAAACATGCAACAGTAAAACCAGAACTGAGGTGTCTGACGCGCTCGTGTTATGCCTCAGCGTGAGAATTTCCTCACTAATCGGTTGAAACGAAGAACTTTGAAAATGACGTTAGATGAGTTATAATTCGGAAGTCTACAGTGAACTTTAAAAAGTTGACCTGTATTCTTCAGTCGTGGTATATATATATTCAGCAGTAGATTGTTGACGTGACATTCGGAGCTGTAGATCAATGCTGTTTCGTCTTCAAAGGTAGTGATTGTGTTTATGATGAAGCCTAAAGTTACTGCCGAAGCTAAAAAGTCAAATCTTGACTTTTTAGCTGTTGGGAGACATATGGCAGCTTCCCGTCAATCTTTGGTAAACAGAGAAAATTTGGGTTGGGTTGCTTTACCTCTGAGCGGCACTTTTTTGCACACCATGGGCTAAATGGCCAGGTTACATGGGCCCCGAAGGCTCAGAGAAGGTTGGGGGAGGGGACCCACTGGACCAGCTGTTGGGAGACAGATGGCAGCTTCCCGTCAAGGCCATCCAGCGTGTTCTTTAACGTGCACAGGGTATGGCTCTCCCACACACGGGGCCACGGCTTAACGTCCCATCCGACGGACTGCGGCCTTTCCAAGCCCATCGGTGTCCCCTATGACCGTGGGCAGGGCGGGGAATTTTGCGGAGATAAATCTCAACGCTGATCCAGCTGGGACTCGAACCTGGGAACTACAGATTACGAGCCTGGCGCGCTACCGACTAAGCCACCCCCGCCCCGAGAAAATTTGGTGTTAAGTATAGAGTTGGCAAGGCTAAACATACTTTTAGGTGTATGGACAAAGTTTCTGTATCGTTTATTAAACGTTTTAATAAAATTCTATTTATGCGTTGAGTACAGATTGTAAGATTTGTGCAATACAAATATTTGTAAAACAGTTATCAAATGTGTAAGATTTTTTAGATGATTTAATAATTATGAACAACCTCATGCTCAAGGAAGGCATGTTGGTGTATAATTGAAGTTGTTATATTTGTGATCTCATTACCTTTGTAATTAAATTAGTTCATTTATAATTTGATTATTCATTTTTGAATCCATACTCGGTTTACTAATAAAATTTGTAACAATGTCAACACTGGCCCAGGTGGGACTCGAACCTGGGAATTGCAAATTATGAGCTTGATGGCCTACTTAATGATCCAACCCCCTCCCCCGAAATATTAGAGAAAGTCAATGTTGTGTCAATAGGAATCTTCGAACCTCTAGAACTTCTGAAATATGCACTTAATGCAAGATAGGTTGTGGAAGCAAGATTATTTCATAAGAGTAAAGTGTCATGAAAATTTTATCTCACAAAATAATTGAAACTTAAATAATAAGTATTAATTCAAACTGTTTAATAAAATAAATATACATTTTACAAGTTTGCGTAATGATTATTTCAATATTTGACAATTTGTGAATGCTTTTTATAAAGCAAAATAGAGATTTCAATAGATTTGATTATGATCTTTAATTTATCTTCAGTCACATTTTCCCGTTCAATGTATATTTTAGATTTGGGTTGGGTTGTTTTACCTCTGAGCGGCACTTTTTTTTGCACACCATGGGCTAAATGGCCAGGTCATATGGACCCCGAAGGCTCAGAGAAGATTGGGGGAGGGGACCCACTGGAACAGCTGTTGGGAGACAGATGGAGCCTCCCGTCAAGGCAATCCAACGTGTTCTTTAACGTGCACAGGGTATGGCTCTTCCGCACGCGGGGCCACGGCTTAACGTCACATCCGACGGACGGCGGCCTTTCCAAGCACTTCGGTGTCCCCTACTGACCGTGGGCAGGGCGGGGAATTTTGCGGAGATAAATATCAAAGCTGACCCAGCTGGGACTCGAACCTGGGAACTACAGATTACGAGCCTGGCGCGCTACCGACTGAGCCACCCCCGCCCCATTATATTTTAGAAGTTATAGAGCTACGAAGTTAGATTCCCATTCACTTAACATGGGAAATTCTCTGATATTTTGGTAGGGCAGTGTAGAATTTTATTGCATCTTTTAGAGTTTCGTTTCATGTAACTTGTTATGATTGTCCAACGGATGGGATATCAGGATAAACTGTTTTATTCACCCATAAGCAAACAAACCAAAAAATGAGAAGTGAAAAGAAATGGAAGAATTATTTCTTGTGATGTAACCAACTGTAAATCATTCGACTGATGACATTAATAAGCATGCGTAGAAAAGTTGTATTGAATTAATTTTTTCTCCGGAGATAATGACGAGAGAATTTGAAGAGGGGATTTTCTGAGTATGGACTCTCTTCGCACACTGCAGCAGCATCGTTCTTTGAATACTTTAGCTGCAAGGACAGCTTTTCAGTTAAAAGCTGATCCATTCCCCAGCATAGCTCTGCAGCGGAAGAACATAACGCGAGTTTAAAATATATAGCCTGGAAAAGAGAAATTCTACTGCAATGTAACGCATCGATTTTCTGTTGCTGATTATCACTCACTTAACATCGATCCGTGGCAGAGCAGCAGCAGCATCCACTGCACACACACTCTCTCTGCCAAGCAAATCCTCCGCATCTATTCCGTTTGCGAAAATCTACCCACGCATCCTCTTTCTCTGGCACGTGTTGCCACGGCCTCCTGCTCGTGCCGTGCGCGCGCGCGTCGTTTGCACGTGTTTCTGAGTCACGTCTTCACCCCTCCCCCCGGAGGGAAAGGGAAGAGTTTGAGGGGGACTGGGGGAGGATGTGGGGTGAGAGAGGGGGGAGAGAGTAACAGCTTTCGGAGATGACATTAGTGAAATTCCTCAGGGGAGCTTTGACGGGGGAGAGGTTGTCACTTCGGATGATGGGGAATGTAGAACTGATCCAAATGAAGGCAAGCACACGTCACAGTCGTAGCACGTTGGATGGGAGGCAGAGACAGAGCATCTCACTCTCCCCTGTCACGATGGAGAGGTCAGTTGGATTGCTGGAGGTGAAAGCGCTCTTTCCTCAGCCAGTGATGGAGATTTTGCCGCATCAGTTGCAGAGGATGTTGGAAAACAGCGTTTGAGGCTACTCCTATCGACCCCTTTGCTAGAGAGTTTGATTGGATGTAACGTTCGAAGCATTAAATTTGCGAAGCTTTATGCTTGACTTATTTGAAATGTTATTAGTATGTCTAAATTTCTCTAAACTTGATCGATAGATTCATTCCATGAAGCACGTATTGGGTGCAATAGGATTGCTGACTTCATCATAGTATGCAACATAATGATCCAATAAAAAAGATTCTCAGAATTAAATGTATATATCAGTCATGTAAATGTTATACGAGAGCTTGCTCAAGCAGGTAAACGATAATTAAGGAGCGCCGAGATACAGTCAGTTTGCATTCAAACATTATTGGAAAGTTGCCTAATTTTCATCGGTACTGAAACATGCTTAACCCTAAACATTCTTCCCATTTCAAAGCTTTTAGCAATTGGTTTTTTGGAAGGAGGGGAGAGGTGTTTCCAATGGAGTTTGCTAAGGGGCCTCACCATATATAGAGCTCTGAGTCATATTTATAAAAGAAAATGAATTATCCTTCAAGAAGATGCTTGCCACTTAGGTCTGACAAGAGTTTGTTAGTCTCATACACCAGAGAAAGATGTTTCAAAATATTGGATGCAAAAAGTTCTGGTTCAGAAAAAGTTAGCTTTTTATTATGAGAGATGTTATGTAGAGTGCAATCAAATCCAGAAGTACCACATTGAGACCCTCTTTTGTTTTTGTGGCACTCTTAAACAGCTTCTTCAACTTTCGTCAACCTCCTAAGTACGATCTTTAACTTTCGTGGCACTCTTAAGCAGCTTCTTCAACTTTCGTCAACCTCCTAAGTACGAACTTTAACTTTCGTAACACTCTTAAACAGCTTCTTCAACTTTCGTCAACCTCCTAAGTACGATCTTTAACTTTCGTGGCACTCTTAAGCAGCTTCTTCAACTTTCGTCAACCTCCTAAGTACGATCTTTAACTTTCGTAACACTCTTAAACAGCTTCTTCAACTTTCGTCAACCTCCTAAGTACGATCTTTAACTTTCGTGGCATTCTTAAACAGCTTCTTCAACTTTCGTCAACCTCCTAAGTACGATCTTTAACTTTCGTGGCATTCTTAAACAGCTTCTTCAACTTTCGCCAACCTCCTAAGTACGATCTTTAACTTTCGTGGCATTCTTAAACAGCTTCTTCAACTTTCGCCAACCTCCTAAGTACGATCTTTAACTTTCGTAACACTCTTAAACAGTTTCTTCAACTTTCGTTAACCTCCTAAGTACGATCTTTAAGTTCGTGGCACTCTTAAACAGCTTCTTCAACTTTCGCCAACCTCCTAAGTCCGATCTTTAACTTTCGTAACACTCTTAAACAGCTTCTTCAACTTTCGTCAACCTCCTAAGTCCGATCTTTAACTTTCGTAACACTCTTAAACAGCTTCTTCAACTTTCGCCAACCTCCTAAGTCCGATCTTTAACTTTCGTAACACTCTTAAACAGCTTCTTCAACTTTCGCCAATCTCCTAAGTCCGATCTTTAACTTTCGTAACACTCTTAAACAGCTTCTTCAACTTTCGTCAACCTCCTAAGTCCGATCTTTAACTTTCGTAACACTCTTAAACAGCTTCTTCAACTTTCGCCAACCTCCTAAGTCCGATCTTTAACTTTCGTAACACTCATAAACAGCTTCTTCAACTTTCGCCAACCTCCTAAGTACGATCTTTAACTTTCGTAACACTCTTAAACAGCTTCTTCAACTTTCGCCAACCTCCTAAGTCCGATCTTTAACTTTCGTAACACTTTTAAACAGCTTCTTCAACTTTCGCCAACCTCCTAAGTCCGATCTTTAACTTTCGTAACACTCTTAAACAGCTTCTTCAACTTTCGCCAACCTCCTAAGTCCGATCTTTAACTTTCGTAACACTCTTAAACAGCTTCTTCAACTTTCGCCAACCTCCTAAGTCCGATCTTTAACTTTCGTAACACTCTTAAACAGCTTCTTCAACTTTCGCCAACCTCCTAAGTACGATCTTTAACTTTAGTGGCACTCTTAAACAGCTTCTTCAACTTTCGCCAACCTCCTAAGTCCGATCTTTAACTTTCGTAACACTCTTAAACAGCTTCTTCAACTTTCGTCAACCTCCTAAGTACGGTCTTTGGCTTTTTCAGAACCCCATGTACGATCATTGCATCAACTCTTGCTTACCCTTAAGTACTATCTTCGACTTCAGCAGAACCTTAAGAATGATTTCCAACTTTCGCAGCACCCTTAGGTATCTTCAACTTTCTCAGCACCTTTAAGGGCAATCTTCGCCTTTTACAGCATCCCTTAAGACGATATTCAACTCTTGCGGCACTCTTACGTACGATCTTCAACTTTCTCAGCACCTTTAAGTATCTTTAACTATTAAAAAAAAAAATAAAAAATAAATACCCCCTCAAGCAGCTGCTTGCCACAAAGGTGTGACAGAAGCCTGTCAGTTTATATGCAACAGTAGAAGATCTGAGAGGATAACAGGACTTCAGCAGAAAAAAGACACATACATCTATGCCTTACCCGGGGCTCGAACCCAGATCCCGTAGATCAGTAGCCAAGCGCGCTAACCACTCGGCCACGGGACTATTGCAGCACTCTTGAGTACGATCTTCAACTTTAGTGGCATCTCTCGAGTCAATCTTCGACTCTTCCTCTACTCCTAAATACTATCTTTCTTAATTAAGGTTCCTAATTTTTAAAGCTTTGGGGATTTCTTTTTTGCTTGTTTATTTGTGTGCGCTATACTGCTCTTCTTTGCTAAGTTCATATCTTTTTTAAAAATTAATCGAGCTACCCCCCCCCCACACACACACACCTGTTTAAGGCTAGTGCCATGGTTGAAACCATTAGTCCACCACCAACCTTCAGAAAGAAATAAGCACAAAAAAAATTCCCTCCACTGAAGCACGAATTTAAACGTTTTGCATCGGAATTCCTGGCAACCAAGAACACATCTCACATTTAAGCCACGAAGGACATCGCACAAAAGTGTGTGGAATTCAACATTTTAATGAACTTCCTCTACAATGTCGTATCGACCTCGGATCTTCCAGCAACGAAAGAGAACACGGACGCGGAGGTCATCACCATTTGTTGCCGTTAATGGCACGCCTTACCTACGAGCATGTTTTCACTCTGCTGCGGTGGCAACCATTACGAACAGCTCACGTGACGTCTAGAGATGTTATCGGCCCTTGGTACATTACGCATGAGCTGACGTCACTGAAGCGTGAACTCATTTTGTTGATCTCGTGCGGCTACGACGCGATGAACAAACGTTTCTCCCTTTTTGCAATGTGGAGCAATTCTTGTCGGAACTGAATGATCGAGGAATTGATTTGGCCGTGAAAATGATCCAGATCGTGGAGGATGCTCCGATGAGCTACTACTGATGCGGAAAATATTAAAAACCTTTTTTTTTTTCTGCTAGGTATTTCAATGTAAAAACAGTTCACTGTTGTCACCATCATGCATGACACTTGTAAGAGACACTTTAATGACCACAATGGGTTAAATGGTCAGGTCACAAGAGCCCCAGGGCTCAGGACTGTGAAGGGGTTGGGTTGTTTTACCTCTGAGCGGTACTTTTTTGCACACCATGGACTAAATGGTCAGGTCACATGGACCCCGAAGGCTCAGAGAAGGTTGGGAGAGGGGACCCACTGGAACAGCTGTTGGGAGACAGATGGTAGCCTCCCATCAAGGCCATCCAGCGTGTTCTTTAACGTGCACAGGTTATGGCTCTCCCGTACACGGGGCCACGGCTTAACGTCCCATCTGACGGACGGCGGCCTTTCCAAGCCCATCGGTGTCCCCTACTGACCGTGGACAGGGCGGGAAATTTTGCGGAGATAAATCTCAACGCTGACCCAGCTGGGACTCGAACCTGGGAACTACAGATTACGAGCCTGGCGCGCTACCGACTGAGCCACCCCCGCCCCCCAATGATGGGCGCTCACAGCATTCGATTCACTCTGTTGAAAAAGGTTTACTATCATTTTTAATAGGGGGTTGGCCCGGCCGCTAACACGCCAGGCTCGGAATTTGCAATTCCCTCGTTCGAGTCCTAGCTGCGCCAGCATTCAGATTTATTTCAGCTGACCCCTACCCTAATCTCAACTGGAGCGTGCCCTATACCTAATCTCAAACTGGAGCGTGTGCAGTAACTGCACACGCTCCAGTTTGCTGTGAACGGTAACTGCACACGCTCAATATTTCCGTGAGTGAGCCCACACGATTTAGTATCAAAATAATATGACCACCTACAGTCGCTCAAAAAAGTACTCTAACACTGTGGTTGATTACAGAATTCAGAAAAATATCTGGCAATGATTTTTTTAGAAATTAGCGATCTGGCAACCTTCGTGTCACGTGACACGAAGGTTGCCAGATCACTAATTTCTAAAAAAATGGTTGCCAGATATTTTTGTCTGAATTCTGTAATCAACCATAGTGTTCGGATATTTTTTTAATATATATAATGCATATGAATATATAATGCAATGAATATGGAGCGTGTGCAGTTACCGTTCACAGCAAACTGGAGTGGTTGTGGTTAATGTTCACAGCACATTGGATCGTGTGGACCCACTCACAAAAATATTGAGCGTGTGCAGTTACCGTTCACAGCAAACTGGAGCGGTTGCGGTTATTGTTCACTGCACATTGGATCGTGTGGACCCATTCACAAAAATATTGAGCGTGTGCAGTTACCGTTCACAACATACTGGAACGTGTGCAGCAACTGCACACGCTCCAATTTGCTGTGAACGGTAACTGGAGCATGTACAGTTGCTGTACACGCTCCAGATATTTTTTCTGAAATCTGTAATCAACCATAGTGTTCGGATACTTTTTGAGCGACTGTATATTGCATATTCTGCTTTTAATTTTGTGTTGACCCCTATAATGTGATTCTCAGTGCATTTTCATGTTAAGGAAGATTCTCCATTTTTCTCTTCCAGTGTGATGTGGTCAGCAGTACAAGTGGGCAGCGGCTGCCAAGCTCCAAGTTCACGCTCTAAACATGCCATGTGCGCCGCCCAGAATGGCAACGTCTATCTGCTTGGAGGAAGAAGTGCCAACCTGCCACTCAAGGATCTCTGGAAGTTTGATCCAGGTGAGTGAAAAGTGGAAGTGTATCTTTAAAGGTGAACAGTTTTGCAATAAATTTGACGATGCAAATTCTGTTGAAAAGATATTAAGTTGCTCTTGCACATCGATATCATAGCAATCTGTAGTTCCCAGGTTCGATTCCCAGCTGCACCAGGGTTGAGACTTGCCTCCCCTAACCCCCATCTTGTCCTTGGTCTGAGAGGGGCCCGTCGCTCGTCGGATGCGACATTAAGCCGAGAATCCGTGTGTTGGAAAGTCATACACTATGCACGCTAATGAACACTTTGGCTGGCCTTGACGGGAGGTTACCATCTGTCTCGTAACAGATACCCATTGGGTCCCGTTATTGCAATCTTCTCCGATCCCTTGGAGTCCTTGTGACTTGAACATTCAGTCCATTGTTTCTAATAAAAAGGGCAGTTCAGAGTAAAACATTATAACAAAACACACCGAGATCAAATTGAGAGGAAAAATTATTTTGAGGTAAAACCAGTCCACATCTATGAGCAACAATACATATTTACGAAACTAACGGGGGCGGGGGTAGCTCAGTCGGAAGCGCGCCAGGCTCGTAATCTGTAGTTCCCAGGTTCGAGTCCCAACTGGGTCAGCGTTGAGATTTATCTCCGCAAAATTTCCCCGCCCTGCCCACGGTCAGTAGGGGACACCGATGGGCTTGAAAAGGCCGTCGTCCGTCGGATGGAACGTTAAGCCGTAGCCCCGTGTGCGGGAGCGCCATACCCTGTGCACGTTAAAGATCACGCTGGATGGCCTTGACGGGAGGCTACCATCTGTCTCCCAACAGCTGTTCCAGTGGGTCCCCTCCCCCAACCTTCTCTGAGCCTTCGGGGTCCATGTGACCTGGCCATTTAGCCCATGATGTGCAAAAAAAGTGCTGCTCAGAGGTAAAACAACCCAACGTTAAAGAACACGCTGGATGGCTTTGACGGGAGGCTACCATTTGTCTCCCAACAGCTGTTCCAGTGGGTCCCTTCCCCCAAACTTCTCTGAGCCTTCGGGGTCCTTGTGGCATGGCCATTTAGCCCATGGTACCCGTCAAAGCCAACAACACGCTGGATGGCTTTGAACGCACACGCTGGATGGCCAACACGCTGGATGGCTTTGACGGGAGGCTACCATTTGTCTCCCAACAGCTGTTCCAGTGGGTCCCCTCCCCCAAACTTCTCTGAGCCTTCGGGGTCCTTGTGGCATGGCCATTTAGCCCATGGTACCCGTCAAAGCCAACAACACGCTGGATGGCTTTGAACGCACACGCTGGATGGCCAACACGCTGGATGGCTTTGACGGGAGGCTACCATTTGTCTCCCAACAGCTGTACCAGTGGGTCCCCTCCCCCAACCTTCTCTGAGGCTTCGGGGTCCTGAAAAAAGTGCCGCTCAGAGGTAAAACAATCCAATCCAATCCAAAGTCTCGTAATAGATACCAATTGGGTCCCGTTATCGCAATCTTATTCGATCCCTTGGGGTCCTTGTGACTTGGACATTCAATCCATTGTGTCCAATAAAAAGGGCAGTTCAGAGTAAAACATTATAACAAAACACACCGAGATCAAATTGAGAGGAGAAATTATTTTGAGGTAAAAGCAGTCCACATCGATGAGCACCAATGCATATTTACGAAACTAACGCTTGATAATTTTCCCAACCAGTCAGTAAAAGAAAGCTCATATCGTTTGATTCACTTGTTGAAAAAAAAGTTTGATATCATTTTTAACAGACTTCGATTGAACTAATTTACCCAAATATAATACTTTACTTCCCGGTCCCAAATTCTGCACACAGATTTCACCCTTTGCCATCCGAAGTTGCGTTAACAATTCAAACACGTATGCCTTGAGTCGCACTTTTCGCCACTCTAGTCTAATTCTAACAAGGTCCTGTTTCGCATTGTCTGTACAATGCATCCTACGTCTCCCTCTTTTTCTGAGGCGTTTCCACAACTTTTGCTATATTCGCTAATCTGAGGCATTACGGACCATTCCGTCGCAAATTAAAATATCTGGAACGTGTACAGCAACTGTACACGCTCCAGTTACTGTTCACAGCAAACTGGAGCGTGTGCAGTTACTCCACACGCCCAGTTTGCTGTGAACGGTAACTGCACACGCTCAATATTTCTGTGAGTGGGCCCACACGATCCAGGTTTTTGTGAGATCACACGATCCAATGTGCTGAGAACATTAACCGCAACCGCTCCAGTTTGCTGTGAACGGTAACTGCACACGCTCAATATTTCCGTGAGTGAGCCCACACGATCCAGGTCTTTGTGAGCTCACACGATCCAATGTGCTGTGAACATTAACCGCAACCGCTCCAGTTTGTTGTGAACGGTAACTGCACACGCTCAATATTTCCGTGAGTGAGCCCACACGATCCAGGTCTTTGTGAGCTCACACGATCCAATGTGCTGTAAACATTAACCGCAACCGCTCCAGTTTGCTGTGAACGGTAACTGCACACGCTCCATATTCATTGCACTATATATTCATACGCATTATATATATTAAAATAAATCCGAACAGTATGGTTGGACCTTAAATTGTGGCCCCGTGTGCCGGAGAGCCATACCCTGTGCACGTTAAAGAACACGCTGGATGGCCTTGACGGAAGACTACTATCTGTCACCTAACAGCTGTTCCAGTGGGTCCCCTTCCCCAACCTTCTCTGAGCCTTCGGGGTCCATATGACCTTGCCATTTAGCCCATGATGTACAAAAAAGTGCCGTTCAGATGTAAAACAACCCAAACGGGACAAATTTCCAAATGAGTTTCCCTCTGGTCACAACATCTTGTGTTAAAAGTTTGAGAGAGTGTCTCTGATAGTCGGGTTGAAAACCACTTTTAGTTTTCTTTTTTCACCTGTTGAATTGAAATTTATTGCTGGTAATAAACAAAACGCGTATGAGCAAATGCATCCACTATGATCCTGTGCTTCGTTCCTGCATTGACGTTGCTTGAAAGAAGTGTTTGGCTTTTAATAAAAGAGGTAAAACTCTTAGATTTGTTAGTCTACAGGCACTAAAAGCTTAAGCGGGAAAAAAATGATTTAACGGTTAGGACTAAGAAAATGAACTGTAGCCAGTGCACTATAAGCATTTCTTATACTTCACCATTTAAATATTTCAGTTCTTGAGTAACGTCTTAAGTTCAAAGACAATAACCATATGCTCAACAGAATAAGAGGGATTATGGCCCAGTGAATTCCGTTAACAGATCAAAAGGTGAATCTCTACTAATTACATAAATCAGTGGTGTGCAGTCGCTCAAAAAAATATCCGAACACTATGGTTGATTATAGAATTCAGAGAAAATATCTGGCAACGATTTTTTTTTTAGAAATTAGTGATCTGGAACCTTCGTGTCACGTTACCCGAAGGTTGCCAATTAGTGATCTAGCAACCTTCGTGTCACGTGACACGAAGGTTGCCAGATCACTAATTTCTAAAAAAAATGGTTGCCAGATATTTTTTCTGAATTCTGTAATCAACCATAGTGTTCGGATACTTTTTTGAGCGACTGTAGGTGGTCATATTATTTTGATACTAGATCGTGTGGCCCACTCACGGAAATATTGAGAGTGTGCAGTTACCGTTCACAGCAAACTGGAGCGTGTGCAGTTACTGCACACGCTCCAGTTTGCTGTGAACGGTAACTGGAGCGTGTACAGTTGCTGTACACGCTCCAGATATTTTTCCTGAATTCTGTAATCACGTGTCACGAAGGTTGTCAGATCAATAATTTCTAAAAAAAATGGTTGCCAGATATTTTTTCTGAATTCTGTAATCAACCATAGTGTTCGGATACTTTTTTGAGCGACTGTACGACTTTCAATGCATTATCAGTTAGCCAACTGATCAACCATTATTCAATCATACCATTCATTTTGATATCAAACCATTGGAAACTAAACTTAAAATCCTCCTATAAAGGATCTTGTTTTCGATATTTCTCTTAAAAGAAACTGAAACTTTACTCATTGCGACAAGAAACGAAATTTTCACGTTCTCCTCTAAATTCTTTCTGTGCTCTTTAACCCTAAAATAAATCTAGAGTCTCAAACTCCCACAAAAAAAAGAAGTAATTTCCAAAATTTATGTCTTTGCTCCGATGTTGATATCTGGATAAAAATATCTCAGATCTCTTTCCTTCCAAAAAAGAGAACTTCTCTCGTGCGCAGAATATTTTATAGCATCGATAACATGGTTCTCTTTCTTCTTGCTCTTCCTCATCACTTCAAGCATCCAGCCGCGGAAAATCTCCCGCCAGTTCTCTCACACGCCGATAGATGCATTATTATTTTTCCTCTCCGATCTCTAGCCCAAAATAAAAAAGAGATAAGGTTCCGCGAGCTCTTGAAAGATAGGTCTGCATTTATTTACTCTCTCCATCTGTAATCTGAAAGGCAGGTCTACGAGTAAAAAAAAAACTTAAGAAAGAAAAGTATCGCAATTGATGGGGAATCCTGCATCTGCGATCCCGGCCTTGAGAAGCGTTGCATGGCGAACTTGAAGAAATAGAGTAGCAAGTTCGACTTTTAGTTTTTACTAGAATAGGCTTTTCGAATGAGGATCGAGATTTCTGTTTCAGTCGGAAGAACGAAATTTATTGGGAACAGTGTTTGCCCTCTGGTGCCTTCGCAAGCAACCGAGACGTTTGTAAGATTTATGAGTTTATTGCCGGCTGTTTTAGTGGATCGCGATGTCTCCGGTTGATGCTTAAGAATTTGGATTCCATCAGCTGTACCTCGAAAGCGAAAATATCAAATATTTGGGGGGGGGGGGGCAATTGAAGAACAGAAATCATCATAGGTAGTCTCAAATTTTTGTTTCCTTCGGCACACTATTTTTCGTCGTGAACACTCGCGACACACTGGGAATTTAAGTTGGCACCATTACGGAAGACTCGCGCACGCGCAGTTTGCCTTCAATAATAGCCATTTCTGTGGAGTCGTTTGTCCACACAATGGGTTAAATGGCCAGGTTATAAGGATTCCAAAGGATCAGAAGTGATTACAGTTGGGTTGTTTGAACTCTGAGCGGCACTTTTTTGCCCATCATGGACTAAATGGACAGGTCACAAGGACCCCGAAGGTTCAGAGAAGGTTGGGGGAGGGGCCCCACTAGAACAGCTGTTGGGAGACAGATGGTAACCTCCCGTCAAGACCACCCAGTGTGTTCTGTAACATGCACAGGGTATGGCTCTCCGCACACGGGGCCACGGATTAACGTCACATCCGACAGACGGCAGCCTTTCCAAGCCCATTGGTGTCCCCTACTGCCGTGGGCAGGGCGGGGAGTTTTGCGGAGATAAGTCTCAACGCTGACCCAGCTGAGACTCTAACCTAGGAACTGCAGATTATGAGCCTGACGCGCTACCGACTGAGCCACCCCCGCCCATTAACTCCAAGTGAAATGGCAATGTGATTATAATTACAAAACGGTTTTTGTAAGAGTTCATAAAAAATGTGATAACAATAACGAATATTTATTAGTGAATGTTTCTTTGGGTGCTATTTAAATGTGAAAGATGTTGAATGCGTTTTCTTTTAAATTCTGAAAGTAATTTAAAGTGACTACAGAACAGAGCTGAGAGTTGTACCAGATAATTTATATTTTCTATGGGAAGAAACAGATTGGCTGATAGGGATAAGCGTGGTAAGGTTATATAAGGTGAGGATTCTGTGATGGCTAAGTAGGCTGAGCATTTCAATGATGTTCTAAACAATATAGTTAATTCTGCTCCCATTGTTTGTAATGAGGATAGATAATGTTTGCCCTATATATCATTCTGAAGTCTCTTTCGTCTTTCTCTAAATTAAGACTACATAAAATACCAGGTATTGACAAAATTACTACTGATATGAGCTATGCTTAGAGCTGGAAATGTTCTGTTGGCACATGGCTGACCGAAATTTTTAATTTTTTATGATAAATTTGTCGTTACTAAGGATTTTATTAGAGCCATTATTATCCCTATTTTTAAAAAAGGTGATCGCAGTTCTTGTGATAATTATAGGGGAATTTGTGTTGGGTTGGGATGTTTTACCTCTGAGCGGCACTATTTTGCACACCATGGGCTAAATGGCCAGGTCACATTGACCCCGAAGGCTCAGAGAAGGTTGGGGGAGGGGACCCACTGGAACAGCTGTTGGGAGACAGATGGTAGCCTCCCGTCAAGGCCATCCAACGTGTTCTTTAACGTTGAGTTGTTTTACCTCTGAGCGGCACTTTTTTGCACACCATGGGCTAAATGGCCAGGTCACATTGACCCCGAAGGCTCAGAGAAGGTTGGGGGAAGGAACTCACTGGAACAGCTGTTGTTCCGGAAACAGATGGTAGCCTCCCGTCAAGGCCATCCAGTGTGTTCTGTAACGTGCACAGGGTATGGCTTTCCCATATACGGTGCCACGGCTTAACACCCCATCCGACGGACGGCGGTCAAACCCATCGGTGTCCACTATTGACTGTGGACAGGACGGGGAATTTTACGGACATAAATCTCAACGCTGACCCAGCTGGGACTGGGAACTACAGATTACGAGCCTGGCGCTCCCCAGACTGAGCCACCCCCGCCCCCTATAGGGGAATTCGTTTATTTTCTGTTTCAGCTAAAAGTTCTTCGCATTATTTTGCTTAACAGAATTAAGAATTTGATTGATGGACAATTGCCCTTTCAAGTATCTTATCTCCGATTGGATATTTGCTGTCATCAACTCCCTTCCCGCTGAAGCAACTTTCCTTCAATTATTTGGTTACCAGAGCGCTTATCCGTTCAAGCAGAACGGGGACAAAAGTAAATGGGTGAATGCTGCTAACCGTTTTCTGTCTTCGATATAAAATATTTCTCATATAACAAAAAATATAACATCAAAACTTTCAAAACCCTTTTATTCGGAGGATTAGATGCCATATGTATGCTATGGATTGGGCTGTTTTATCATCATTATCATCCTCAAGCAGCCATGGGCTACGGAGGTCCAACCAGACAACGTAATAATGCGTGACAGCCCCGGTGCACCGCAGTACGTTGACTGCATATCACCATATGGGAATTGCCACAGAAACCACTCTCAGCTAAAAAGGTTCCTATCAGTTTAAGCTTGCCTTACATTGAGACCTGCCTACAGCGGGAGAAGACCTTTGTGAAGAGATAAGCACTGCTTGGGATTTTGTAGCCTGCTTGTAGAAATAATCATTGAGATACAGTGAGAGTGGGATCATTTAAAATTTTGAGTGGTGCCTAGGAATATGCCCAACACTCACTGAATTTTGTCCAGAAGCTTGCCAACAATAAAATAAAAGATGGTAAAATCAAAGTAGCTACATCTACTACTTCTGGCCACCATGGTGTGCAGTGGCCAGATGTTTTATCACTGAGTGGCAATCATTTTTTGAGCACAGTGGGTTAATTCGCCAGGTCACAAGGCCCCCTAGCGCTCAGAGAAGGTTGGGGAAGCGGATCTAGTGGACGGCTGCTAGGATACAGATGAAGAGAAGGTTGGGGAAGCGGATCTAGTGGACGGCTGCTAGGATACAGATGAAGAGAAGGTTGGGGAAGCGGATCTAGTGGACGGCCGCTACGATACAGATGAAGAGAAGGTTGGGGAAGCGGATCTAGTGGACGGCTGCTAGGATACAGATGAAGAGAAGGTTGGGGAAGCGGATCTAGTGGACGGCTGCTAGGATACAGATGAAGAGAAGGTTGGGGAAGTGTATCTAGTGGACGGCTGCTAGGATACAGATGAAGAGAAGGTTGGGGAAGCGGATCTAGTGGACGGCTGCTAGGATACAGATGAAGAGAAGGTTGGGGAAGCGGATCTAGTGGACGACTGCTAGGATACAGATGAAGAGAAGGTTGGGGAAGCGGATCTAGTGGACGGCATCTAGGATACAGATGAAGAGAAGGTTGGGGAAGCGGATCAAGTGGACGGCTGCTATGATACAGATGAAGAGAAGGTTGGGGAAGCGGATCTAGTGGACGGCTGCTACGATACAGATGAAGAGAAGGTTGGGGAAGCGGATCTAGTGGACGGCTGCTACGATACAGATGAAGAGAAGGTTGGGGAAGCGGATCTAGTGGACGGCTGCTAGGATACAGATGAAGAGAAGGTTGGGGAAGCGGATCTAGTGGACGGCTGCTACGATACAGATGAAGAGAAGGTTGGGGAAGCGGATCTAGTGGACGGCTGCTAGGATACAGATGAAGAGAAGGTTGGGGAAGCGGATCTAGTGGACGGCTGCTAGGATACAGATGAAGAGAAGGTTGGGGAAGCGGATCTAGTGGACGGCTGCTAGGATACAGATGAAGAGAAGGTTGGGGAAGCGGATCTAGTGGACGGCTGCTAGGATACAGATGAAGAGAAGGTTGGGGAAGCGGATCTAGTGGACGGCTGCTAGGATACAGATGAAGAGAAGGTTGGGGAAGCGGATCTAGTGGACGGCTGCTAGGATACAGATGAAGAGAAGGTTGGGGAAGCGGATCTAGTGGACGGCATCTAGGATACAGATGAAGAGAAGGTTGGGGAAGTGGATCTAGTGGACGGCTGCTAGGATACAGATGAAGAGAAGGTTGGGGAAGCGGATCTAGTGGACGGCTGCTAGGATACAGATGAAGAGAAGGTTGAGGAAGCGGATCAAGTGCACGGCTGTTATGATACAGATGAAGAGAAGGTTGGGGAAGCGGATCTAGTGGACGGCATCTAGGATACAGATGAAGAGAAGGTTGGGGAAGCGGATCAAGTGGACGGCTGCTATGATACAGATGAAGGGAAGGTTGGGGAAGCGGATCTAGTGGACGGCTGTTAGGATACAGATGAAGAGAAGGTTGGGGAAGCGGATCTAGTGGACGGCATCTAGGATACAGATGAAGAGAAGGTTGGGGAAGCGGATCTAGTGGACGGCTGCTAGGATACAGATGAAGAGAAGGTTGGGGAAGCGGATCTAGTGGACGGCTGCTACGATACAGATGAAGAGAAGGTTGGGGAAGCGGATCTAGTGGACGGCTGCTAGGATACAGATGAAGAGAAGGTTGAGGAAGCGGATCAAGTGGACGGCTGCTAGGATACAGATGAAGAGAAGGTTGGGGAAGCGGATCTAGTGGACGGCTGCTAGGATACAGATGAAGAGAAGGTTGAGGAAGCGGATCAAGTGGACGGCTGCTAGGATACAGATGAAGAGAAGGTTGGGGAAGCGGATCTAGTGGACGGCTGCTAGGATACAGATGAAGAGAAGGTTGAGGAAGCGGATCAAGTGCACGGCTGCTATGATACAGATGAAGAGAAGGTTGGGGAAGCGGATCTAGTGGACGGCTGCTAGGATACATATGAAAGTATCCTGTCAAGGCCATCTCCTCGACGTGCACATAACATGGCTCTTCTACACACGAGGCCACGGCGTAGTGTTTCGTTAGTTGAAATTTTCGGCAATCCCTCCAAGGCCATCGGTGACTCCTTAAACGCCGGCTTGGTGAAATTATGAAAGCTGAAACAGTTGGAGTTTGAAGAGGGTTCAGAAGGTGAAAGGGATATTTTAAATTCATAGATACAAGAATATTTTTATTTGGTTAAGACGTAAGAGAGTACTGAAGAATAAGATTTAAAAGTTTTTGAGTTCAGAAAATGTAAAATGTACAGTTTAGGGTTTAAAAAAAAAGTACAAAAGAAGAACGTTTCGTGTTCAGAAGGCACAAGAAAGGATGTTTTGTCTTCAGAAGGTGCAAAAAAAAAAAAGGTTTTGTGGTCAAAAACTAAATTTTGCGTTTTTAACATGCAAAAGAAAGTTTAGCTTTCAGAAGATGCAAATGATTTGGGTTCAAAAGAAATTTTTTCTTCCAGAAGAAGATTTTTTTACTCCAGAACTCTCAAAATGGAGTCGCAAAGCTCTTAAGGAAAAAATTAGTTCGTTGGTCTTAATTATATAAATCGTATATTGTAAGGAAATGTGAAAGAGCCTCACACCTTCTAAGAGGTCAGAATATTAAAAAGTATGAGAACCTTCTTTACACGATAATGATCCTTAAAAGATTTTCACAGCAAGTTAACAACTGTCAAGTATATCGAATTATTCCACCGTTCCCTGTCCTTTTAGATACAGGTAAATATACTGAAGGACAAGCCCACTGGTTCTGCCTAAAGCACTACCAGTATAAGGAATGCCACTTTGACCACTATCTAAGGGTCTGGGACATACAATACCATATAGGTAAATGCACAGCCCACGAGAGTCTAGGGTGAACAGTACTATAGGAGTAAAGCTCGACCCACGGTACCGCCGCTGCAAAACCTGGATTTTAATCTGCGCACCGGTTAGCCACAAACAAGGATATATAGATCCAAGTTGCCTCGGCTCCCGTGGTGGGAACTCTTAGTCGGGCCCGAAATTTGGGGCCCTGTCCGACCTGACGGACCAAGTCAGTCAGCAGGGCCCCGAACGACTCCCCTGAGTCTCTGAGATAGAGGTCTTAGCTTACTCAACCGGGTCCCAAACCGGTAGAGAGTGGAGCCTTCGACCTCAAGTTCTTAGCCTGTTCAACGGGGCCCAAACCGGTCAGCAGAGACTTCGACCTCAATGGGCCCTCAAGCCTCTCCCCCCACGTCAAGGTGGGGCGGGGGACGCTTAGTCGGTAGCGCGCAAGGCTCGTAATCTGTAGTTCCCAGGTTCGAGTACCAGCTGGGTCAGCGTTGAGATTTATCTCCGCAAAATTCCCCGCCCTGCCCCCGGTCAGTAGGGGACACCGATGGGCTTGGAATGGCCGCCGTCCGTCGGATGGGACGTTAAACCGTGGCCCCGTGTGCGGGAGAGCCATACCCTGTGCACGTTAAAGAACACGGTGGATGGCCTTGACGGGACGCTACCATCTGTCTCCCAACAGCTGTTCCAGTGGGTCCTCTCCCCCAACCTTCTCTGAGCCTTCGGGGTCCATGTGACCTGGCCATTTAGCCCATGGTGTGCAAAAAAGTGCCGCTCAGAGGTAAAACAACCCAACCCAAACCCACGTCAAGGTGGGTTCTCTGTCGGGGGGCCTTTCAGATACAGGATGAAACCACCTCTCAGAGATAAAAAAAAATACTCGTTCCAGTCCAAACTTTGCCCTTTTTAACGATCTTTTTTTCGACCTCCACAACGCTGCAGAAAAGCAAAATCTACCACAGGGGTTGCCAACAGAAAGAGAACAAAGAATTCATTTTCTGTTCTACGGATAATATTAGAGCGAAACGGGTAAGGAAAACAGATTATTGGAATCACACGACGATAATTTTAATTAAATTTTTTTCCATTCCGACGGAATGCTTTCCCGTTTCATTTATTTTGACACAGAGAAATTCCTCCACGATAGCATCGGTTGTAATTTAAAACCTCCGAATATTTCCTTCTCTTCCTCATCCGGAGTAGACTTTCCTCCCTCTGCTCTCTCTGAGATGTTAACTTTTGTTGCATTATGTATGTGGCAGGAGAAGTTGAATCAACAAGTTAGCTGGAGAAATACAAAAGAAGCAGGAGAATCGTGGGGGGCATAGGAAAAGAGAAGCACGCGCTCTCTATTCTCCAATGGCATTCGCTTTTCGTCTCATTTCCCGTTGCACGAGACCGACTTGAATCTAACGCCGTTGCTATGGCTACCGTAATCCTCCTTTATCCTTGTTGTCTCTCACTTGCTAGCTGTATATGCGCAATTTTAGCCTTCCCCTCCAAAATGTTGGAATTGACGAAAAGAAAGCTCCAGGTTTTTTTTTTTTTTCTTTTTCCTTTTTATTTTTGTTCTTGTTGTTTTGGTTCTTGGAGTTCCCAAAAGTGGGGGAAAAAGGCTGCAAATTGAGTTAAGTTTTCATTTGGGAAGACATCAATGTCAGTTTGGGCAACTGCCATGTTGCAGAAACTGAATGCCATTAGTTCGTTGTTGCCATTCTCTCATTGCAGTGGCATCTCGTCTTTCTCGCTGCATCGCGTGTCTCCAGAAAATCAGGAACTGATGTTGGGAGAAAGAAGAAGAAGCAGAAGGGTAGAGAAAGAAGAAAGGGGGAAAGAAGAAGAAGCAGAAGGGTAGAGAAAGAAGAAAGGGGGAAAGAAGAAGAAGCAGAAGGGTAGAGAAAGAAGAAAGGGGGAAAGAAGAAGAAGCAGAAGGGTAGAGAAAGAAGAAAGGGGGAAAGAAGAAGAAGCAGAAGGGTAGAGAAAGAAGAAAGGGGGAAAGAAGAAGAAGCAGAAGGGTAGAGAAAGAAGAAAGGGGGAAAGAAGAAGAAGCAGAAGGGTAGAGAAAGAAGAAAGGGGGAAAGAAGAAGAAGCAGAAGGGTAGAGAAAGAAGAAAGGGGGAAAGAAGAAGAAGCTGAAGGGTAGAGAAAGAAGAAAGGGGGAAAGAAGAAGAAGAAGAAGGGTAGAGAAAGAAGAAAGGGGGAAAGAAGAAGAAGCAGAAGGGTAGAGAAAGAAGAAGAAGCAGAAGGGTAGAGAAAGAAGAAAGGGGGAAAGAAGAAGAAGCAGAAGGGTAGAGAAAGAAGAAAGGGGGAAAGAAGAAGAAGCAGAAGGGTAGAGAAAGAAGAAAGGGGGAAAGGAGAAGAAGCAGAAGGATAGAGAAAGAAGAAAGGGGGAAAGAAGAAGAAGCAGAAGGGTAGAGAAAGAAGAAAGGGGGAAAGAAGAAGAAGCAGAAGGGTAGAGAAAGAAGAAAGGGGGAAAGAAGAAGAAGCAGAAGGGTAGAGAAAGAAGAAAGGGGGAAAGAAGAAGAAGCAGAAGGAGTGGGAAAGAAGAAGAAGCAGAAGGAGTGAGAAAGAAGAAAGGGAGAAAGAAATTGGTTGCTGAGAAAATCGGGATTGGCAGTCGCAGAAACTTGATCGTGGTTGTTCACGCGAGACTCATCCTTTAGAGGAAACATGGAATATAAGCAAAGCACAATTCAATGCCCGTATTTAAGAAATTTTATTCGTGCTTTACGTTATTTCTGATCCTCACGGGGTCCTTTCCTAAAATGTAGAAGAATTAAGTAAGGAGACATTTCATGCAAATGGAAAATGACATTTTGAGTGTGTTTGCATATCGGCGCTTATGAGTTGGGTTGTTTCACCTCTGAGCGGCACTTTTTTGCACACCATGGGCTAAATGGCCAGGTCACATGGACCCCGAAGGCTCAGAGAAGGTTGGGGGAGGGGACCCACTGGAACAGCTGTTGGGAGACAGATGGTAGCGTACCGTCAAGGCCATCCAGCGTGTTCTTTACCGTGCACAGGGTATGGCTCTCCCGCACACGGAGCCACGGCTTAACGTCCCATCCGACGGACGGCGGCCTTTCCAAGCCCATCGGTGTCCCCTACTGACCGTGGGCGGGGCGGGGAATTTTGCGGAGATAAATCTCAACGCTGACCCAGCTGGGACTCGAACCTGGGAACTACAGATTACGAGCCTGGCGCGCTACCGACTGAGCTACCCCCGCCCCCAATCCCCGGCGCTTATGAAGTAGACATTTTGTGAGAAGTAACGGAATTGATAAATGATAACATATTAAAGAAAAATTTCAACCATTGGGACATAAAGGCTTTGAAACAGAGCCAAAAGACTAGTGCATGTGGAGCACTAGTCTTTCGATCTGCTGCTAGTAATCATTTTATCGTACGAGTTTCAATTTTAATAATAAAAGAGTTTTTACCAGTAGCAACAATTGTTTCAACGAATGCATTCTTTTCAAGTTTCCCTTTTCTCCTAATTTGATAGGGGCGGGGGTGGTTCAGTCGGTAGAGCGCCAGGCTCGTAATCTGTAGTTCCCAGGTTCGAGTCCCAGCTGGGTCAGCGTTGAGATTTATCTCCGCAAAATTCCCCACCCTGCCCACGGTCAGTAGGGGACACCGATGGGCTTGGAAAGACCGCCGTCCGTCGGATGGGACGTTAATCCGTGGCTCCGTGTGCGGGAGAGAGCCATACCCTGTGCACATTAAAGAACACTCTGGATGGCCTTGACGGGAGGTTACCATCTGTCTCCCAACAGCTGTTCCAGTGGGTCCCCTCCCCCAACCTTCTCTGAGCCTTCGGGGTCCATGTTACCTGGCCGTTTAGCCCATGGTGTGCAAAAAAGTGCCGCTCAGAGGTAAAACAACCCAACCCTAATTTAATAAGAAAACGTTAAATAATTGCACCCAATAAAGAATCCTAATTAACAAAGCTTCATATTTATCTAAAGACTCGGTTGTTTACTAGCTCAATTAGTAGCCCCCCAGATTTAACAAAAAATAAATAAAAACAGTGCATGAGCTCAAATATTTTTCGCTCTCTGCCCCCTGAGAGAAAAAAAGACACCGATTGGCTTCAAAAGGTCACCGTCCGTCGGATGGAACTTTAAGCACCACACTGTGCGCTTTCAAGAACACTCCAAATGACCTTGACGGGAGTCTTCCATATGTCTCGTTCCCTTACCCAGCTCTGAATCGACAAGGTCGTTGTGACCTGATCATTTAGCCCATTGCGTACACCAAAGTGCCACTCAGTGGCGTGATTTTGGCGGGAGACTTCCAGCTGTCTTATGACAGCCATCCAGTGTACATCCTTTACTCTAATGAGTCTGATCCTGATCTTTCAACTTGACCATTTAACCCATTCTGTGCATAAAAGGGGCAACAATCGAACCAAATAATTTATCTATTTTAAAGGTGCAAGGTTTGGAACACTGTAATAGTGTTCTAAGTCAATTTTCATATTCACTTAGGGGCGGGGTGGCTCAGTCGGTAGCGCGCCAGGCTCGTAATCTGTAGTTCCCAGGTTCGAGTCCCAGCTGGGTCAGCATTGAGATTTATCTCCGCAAAATTCCCCGCCCTGCCCACGGTCAGTAGGGGACACCGATGGGCTTGGAAAGGCCGCCGTCCGTCGGATGGGGCGTTAAGTTGTGGCCCCGTATATGGGAGAGCCATACCCTGTGTACGTTAAAGAACACGCTGGATGGCCTTGACGGGAGACTACCATCTGTCTCCCAACAGCTGTTCCAGTGGGTCCCCTCCCCCAACCTTCTCTGAGCCTTCGGGGTCCCTGTGACCTGACCATTTAGCCCATGGTGTGCAAAAAGGTGCCGCTAAGAGGTAAAACAACCCAACCCAACATATTCACTTAGAAATGTTTCGAGTTCCTGTCTTCAGCTTCATACTGGCGCCATGAGAAGTATTATCTCGGTGGACAATTCCGTTTGATGCACCGCATAATAGGAAGAAGCCATTTACCTCCCAGCTATAATCCAAGCAGCGTAAGCAAGGGTCGTCCGTGAAAAAACTCTGTCAGAGTGTCACCATGCCATGTCTGAGATTCTTAACACTACGACACGGGATACCCTGGAGGATCCCTCCTGAACCACTGCTCAACGGTTCTCACGAACGGACAACCACATGGCTTCGGGACAACAGCTTCGAGAACTATTTATTTTCGCCCCTTACCACTTCTCCCCTCCTCCAACGAGAGAATTGCGGGCACCAATTAGACTATTTTTTGATGGTTACTTTTTTGGTGTGTTCGAGAGAGCAAAGGACACTGCTCGACATTCTACTCTCGACTTGGGACCTTGGCTCTCTACTCGATGCACTTCAGTCTTGCACTTCGGAGAGAGAAGTCTTAGCTTTCAGCGATGTTAGTACTTTGTTATAGTAGTTTGGAAAGGGAGAGGCTTTAGTTGTAATACTGTCGCTCAAAAAAGTATCCGAACACTACGGTTAGTAAAAGTTACAGAATTCAGAAAAAATATCTGGCAACGATATTTTTAGAAATGAGTGATCTGGCAACCTTCGTGTCACGTGATTACAGAATTCAGGAAAAATATCTGGAGCGTGTACAGCAACTGTACACGCTCCAGTTACCTTTCACAGCAAACTGGAGCGTGTGCAGTTACTGCACACGCTCCAGTTTGCTCTGAACGGTAACTGCACACGCTCAATATTTCCGTGAGTGAGCCCACACGATCCAGGTCTTTGTGAGCTCACACGATCCAATGTGCTGTGAACATTAACCGCAACCGCTCCAGTTTGCTCTGAACGGTAACTGCACACGCTCAATATTTCCGTGAGTGAGCCCACACGATCCAGGTCTTTGTGAGCTCACACGATCCAATGTTCTGTGAACATTAACCGCAACCGCTCCAGTTTGCTGTGAACGGTAACTGCACACGCTCCATATTCATTGCATTATATATTCATACACATTATATATGTTAAAAAATATCCGAACACTATGGTTGATTACAGAAATCAAAAAAATATCTGACAACGATATTTTTAGAAATTAGTGATCTGGCAACCTTCATGTCACGTGACACGAAGGTTGCCAGATCACTAATTTCTAAAAAAAATCGTTGCCAGATATTTTTTCTGATTTCTGTAATCAACCATAGTATTGGGATATTTTTTGAGCGACTGTACATAGATATTAAAATTAGATCAGAATAAAATTATATTTGTTGTGGAATTTCCCCCTAGCAACAGAATAAAAGACTTGCAGATTATTTTTATGGTGGAAAAAACCTTTCGAGAGTTGAAAGTTATGATTTGATCTTTTTGCAGCCAGTGATAACATTATAATTGATAATTATGTGATGCTCAGAGAGGATCACATCGAGAATGGTGATCATTTCCATTTTGTGAAAAATTTACATTAGCCTCCACTCGCATGATTTTGATGACAATTAAGTCTCCCTAAAATTAAAAATAAGATTTTTACGGAGATATTTAAAAACTCACTCAAATCTTTTTAACTCTCCGTTTTAAAGACTATTCATTTATTATTTAAATTTTTATTAATTTAATATATATTAAATATATATTATATATAATTAAATTAAATATACCTATCTATATTCATATTCTAAATATGATGCAATTTTCTGACAATTTAGTATAAATATTAAATTTAATAAAAATCTAATAATAGATTTCTTTAGGTCCTTTCGCACTTCAAATATGGTCGTAAACACTTTTGTCATGTTTGATGGAAGCTGAATCATTAATAAACTCTTAAAATCATATTTATTTAAGGGAGTTAAATTTGTTGTAGCATCATTTTTGTTTTAATCTATCAAATATTTCGGCTTCTGCAGCTCTTTTTATAGAGTCAACGGGTATTGTTGAAAATGAGATTTAGAAAGATTTAAATTAGATCTCCAATTCATCTCTAATACAATTTCTCGTATAAAGTTTATTTTCAAAGTTAGGGAGCTTTTCATGTGGCTTTCCATTCATACGAAATGACAGCATACACTCTTCCGCCACTTTATTAGGAATTGTTTCATGCTATGTCAAGAGTAACTCAAATGCAGAACTCAATAAACTTTTTTTATGAAGAAGTGTGGCTGAAGATAATTTAAAATTTCAATCAAATCTATTTAAATCTCGTCTACTAACAATATGAATTCAGTAATTTTATGAGTCGTGGAAGTTCAAACATTAGCAAGTTAGTTTGTTCTGGCAAGAAAGTCAGTAGGGGAAACCGATGGGCTTCGAAAGGCCGCCGTCCGTCGGATGGGACGTTAATACGTGGTTCCGTGTGCGGGAGAGCCATACCCTGTGCACGTTAAAGAACATGCTGGATGGCCTTGACGGGAGGCTATTATCTGTATCCCAACAGCTGTTCCAGTGGGTCCCCTTCCCCAAACTTCTCTGAGCCCTCGGGATCGTTGTGACCTGGTCATTTAGCCCATGGTGTGCAAAAGAATGTCGCTCAGAGGTAAAACAACGTTCAAAAACTTTTTGACGCATTAGTGAAGTTTGGTATAAAGGTTTTTCTTTCATTTTAAATTTGTTTTTATTAAGTTTTCAGAGAATTTGACATTGTTGCTGTTAATTTTTTCAATATCCGTAAATTTCCAAAATACCGAACGGATATTATTAAAAAAACGACATTGTAATAGATTTTATGGAGATTTTTAAAATAAGCTCAGTCACATCTTTCCAATTAAAACCTTATTTAAGTGTGTTGTGTGCCTGAGTTACTAATGACATAACATTTAATTGTACCTAATAAAGTGTTCGCTTACTCTAAATTGGAGGATAGGAACGCTCTGGCAGCTTCTCTGTATGAATAATGGACATGCAGGGAAGTCACATATACAAACGACAAAACATGGTATTGGACGTGTACAGTATCCGAACACTACGGTTGATTACAGAATTCAGAAAAAATATCTGGCAACGATTTTTTTAGAAATTAGTGATCTGGCAACCTTCGTGTCACGTGACACGAAGCTAATTTCTAAAATAAATCGTTGCCAGATATTTTTTCTGAATTCTGTAATCAACCATAGTGTTCGGATACTTTTTTGAGCGACTGTAGCTGGTCATATTATTTTAATACTAGATCGTGTGGGCTCACTCACGGAAATATTGAACGTGTGCAGAAACACACAGTTCCAGTTAGCAGAAAAACCAGTTCCAGCAAACTGGAGCGTGTGCAGCTACTGCACACGCTCCAGTTTGCTGTGAACGGTAACTGGAGCGTGTACAGTTGCTGTACACGCTCCATATATTTTTCCTGAATTCTGTAATCACGTGACACGAAGGTTGCCAGATCACTAATTTCTAAAAAAATCGTTGCCAGATATTTTTTTCTGAATTGTTTAATCAACCATAGTGTTCGGATACTTTTTTGAGCGACTGTACGTGTACCGTCAGATCGCACATCCGAAACAGAAATGCGTAATAACCTAAAAAGTGGTAAATAGTGTTTTTCAAAATCTGAAAGAGGAGATTTCAATTTTAAGGGGTTAAAATCAGAGATAAAAAATGGCTAAATTGTGAACTGCATATATGACCCACCTGAGACAGAGCCATCCTCTCTTTATTTTCTACAACACTTCACAATTTGATCTGTAGCCAGGGAGAGCATCCATTCCCTATCACTTCATAACTTGACTAAATATTAGACCACTGTTGTATTGTGCAAGTATCATAAGCATAGAGGATGAAAAATTCTCCTGAGAAGAGTGTGATCCGAACCCACGAACTCCTGATGACATGTCAGATGCTCTGTCAGAAGTATTCAGAGAAGGTTGGGGAAGGAAACTCACTGAAGAAATTGTAGTCTCCAGTGAAGTCCAGCCAGCGTGTTCTTTAACCTTTTGAGTACCAAAACCTGATTAATCCGTTTTCAAAAAAATGTTTTTTTTTATGCTTATATTTTTTTTTCCTTTAAATTTTTATACCTTTTGTTTAGAATTAAATGCTCTTTCTCTTAGTATGCAATGTGAACTATTTCATTCATTAACTGCTTCATGATAAGGCTTAGTAATTGAGTTGCATTTTTAGAGGGAAAAACGCTTGGCATTGTAAGGGTTAAAGTGCACAGGGCTCTGCAGCATATGGAGCCATGGCTCTGTTCTGCAGAGCCCTGGAAAAGAGTGGGAGAGGACACACCGGTTGGGCTTGAAAAGAACGCCGTCCTACAATGGGACTTTTCAACCCAACCGTTGTCTTCTTTGCCACCGAGAGGGGCGGGGGTGGCTCAGTCGGTAGCGCGCCAGGCTCGTAATCTGTAGTTCCTAGATTCGAGTCCCAGCTGAGTCAGCGTTGAGATTTATCTCCGCAAAATTCCCCGCCCTGCTCACGGTCAGTAGGGGACACCGATGGGATTGGAAAGACCGCCGTCCGTCGGATGGGACGTTAAGCCGTGGCCCCGTGTGCGGGAGAGATCCATACCCTGTGCACGTTAAAGAACACGCTGGGTGGCCTTGACGGGAGGCTACCATCTGTCTCCCAACACCTGTTCCAGTGGGTCCCCTCCCCCAACCTTCTCTGAGCTTTCGGGGTCCATGTGACCTGGCCATTTACCCCATGGTGTGCAAAAAAGTGCCGCTCAGAGGTAAAACAACCCAACCCAACCTTTGCCACCGAGGGAAGTGGGGGAATTTAGGGGAATTAAATGATTCTGGCACAGATAGGACTCGAACCTGGGAACTTCAGATTACGAGTGCTACAGACGGAGCCACCTCCACCTCTAATTCCCTGAGGATGTAAATAATGAGATTATAGTTCAACATTCAGGAAGAATTTCTTCCAGTAGAATATGGATTACGTTTATTTCATTACTTCATTTATAATCTATATTTTTAATAATATTCTATTGTTTCGTCTGTAAATACCGTTCAGGACATCATTTTGTGTTAAATATATCAGCACACAAATATTTCAATATGGATAATTCTACTAGAGTATAGAGTGGTTGTTTTAATCCTTCAATTAAATTTTGGGGTCATTTTTGTAGCCTGTTAAGTATTCCGTCATTCATAATTCTTTGAATACTGAACAAATATTGCTTAAAATTGATATTTATATAGTTGCGTTTTAAAACTAAACCTTTGTGACAAAACAGCCATCACTCCCAAAAGGAGAGCAAACAACAATTCAATTTATAGTTTGGAAGATTATAAAAACGCCAAAGTAATCAACATTTGTGCACAACCCCGATGACTTGCCGTCACTCTATAGCCCTGGAAGTAAGATTGCATATTCCAGATATTAATGTATCACCTGTTGAGATCCTTTTTTTTTCATCGCATATCAGAGGAAATGAACATTTTATTTTTTTCCACGTCGTCGTCGGAATAAAACCGAACCGATTTTCACAACTTCTCTAAGCGCTGACAAACTGAAGATTTAAATCCGTGAAAACTTGAAAATGACGAGAAGAGGTCGTAAATTTTCTCTTCCCCTTCAATAAACATTTCTGTGGCGTCGATAGATTCATGAGAAGGGTAAAGAAAAAAGGGATATGTTTTTGGGGAAGGAAAGCAATTCAAAGTGTCGTTTTCTGGTGCGATGCTCACCGAGAGTGGCCAACGAACTTGAAGATTGGGAAAGATTAGGTTAAAAGATTGCATGCACCATGAACTGTGATGATCTTGACAAATCAACATCCACCAGCTGATGAGGAGCATTGAGTCTTCGCATCGAATCAGCAAAGTTCTCTCTCCCTCCTCATCTTCCTTATTTGCCTCTTCCACTTAGTGCATCATCCGCCGACTCGCTTCACGAGATTCGTCTTCTGTCTCATCTCATAACTGCTAAGAAAAAGGGAGACGCTGTTGTCATGGCAACCATTATCGATGGGTTCACCTGTCGCGATTTCTCTGCGGAGTTCAAACGTAATTTGCATTTCGCCGCTCTTCATTTCGGAACTTTTTTTTCTTCTTCTATATTCTTTTGGAATATTCGTCGGTATTTTCGTTTTTTTTTTTCTTTTATCCTTAGATGCTTCTTTTTTCCTTTTCTAGCTTCTGTGTTACATAACTGAAAAACTTCTTTTCGTCGGAAGTGCAAATGATTAAAAGAAAAGAAGGGAAGTCTTATGTGCGCTGAATGTTTCGTTTAGAAAAAATAAAAAGTGACGTTCGCCGAGGGAATTGCAGAGTATTAATTGCGTGTGTGTGTTTTTTTTTCTCGTGTCTTTTTTTTTCTCGTCTTTTTTTTTCTCGTGTCTTTTTTATGTGTGGAGAACGGATTGTGTTTGGAGCAGTTGGTGGAATTCTTTCGATATTGGTGGTGACTGCAAAGAAAGAACAAACTACAGTCGCTCAAAAAAGTATTCGGACATTATGGTTGATTACAGAATTCAGAAAAAAATATCTGGCAACGATTTTTTTTTTAGAAATTAGTGATCTGTCAACCTTCGTGTCACGTGACACGAAGGTTGCCAGATCACTAATTCACTGCACTAATTTATAAAAAAAATCGTTGCCAGATATTTTTCCTGAATTTTATAATCAGCCATAGCGTTCGGATACTTTTTTGAGCGACTGTAGGTGGTCATATTATTTTGATACTATATCGTGTGGGCTCACTCACGGAAATATTGAGCGTGTGCAGTTACCGTTCACAGCAAATTGGAGCATGTGCAGTAACTGCACATGCTCCAATTTGCTGTGAACGGTAACTGGAGCGTGTACAGTTGCTGTACACGCTCCAGATATTTTTCCTGAATTCTGTAATCACGTGACACGAAGGTTGCCAGATCACTAATTTCTAAAAAAATCGTTGCCAGATATTTTTCTGAATTCTGTAATTAACCATAGTGTTCGGATACTTTTTTGAGTGACTGTACAGATATTTTGGAACGAAAAAAAAAGTTTTATTTAGCTCGGGAAAAGTCTTTCTAAAAGTTCTTTCTTTTTTCTTTTCAAACAAAATTTGTTTTATTTGGAAAAACTAAATAAACCTGATTTATGAGGGAAGGGTGATAAAAACAGTTTATTAAATTTATTCAATAATTGTGTCATGATTGAAGTCATATTTCTCGTTTTCTCTGTAGATTTTCAGGCTGGAAGAGGACCAGCCAGATGATATTTTGAGTTGTTTCGAGAAGGTTTTTTGGTTTGTTTGTTTTTCCTTGCCGTTACGTGACCGAGTGGTTAGCGCGCTTGGCTACTGATCTAAGTGACCTTGGTTCGACCCCTGGGTAAAGGCACGCATGTTGTGTTTTCTGCTGAGGTCCAGCTACTATGGCGTATAAACTGACAGGCTACTGTCAGATCTCTGTGTCAAGCATCTGCTTGAGGGGTATTTATTTATTTATTTTAATTGGTTTTTCCTAGACAGAAGCCATTTAGTTGACATAATTTTAATTTTATTGTTAGTTTTAAGGATAAGTGCATTTTCTACCCTCTCGTATTCCATAGGAGCTTCAGGTGCCTATTGTTTCATTTCTTTAATTCAGGTAGAAAAATGTTAAATAATTTTAATATATCCAAATAATTATCTTAATCTGATCGGATGCAATTAATCTTAATCTGATCTTATCTTGACTGGATGCAATTGGTTGTTTGAAGTTTTTTTGCACAAGAGCAGGTAGTATACGAACTCGTGACGACCCTATAGCATATTGCGAACATTCTTCTTCTGACCTACCGATCATTGAAGACTTTTTCAAGTCAATTTAGCCAACTATCTGAACTAAAAACTTATCACTCAAAACTAGACAGATTGGTTTCTTTATCTGTAAGCCTTGATTTAAAGGACCAAGACTTTTAGAAGTCTCAAGAAAAGGATTTAAAATATTTGAACTCAAACGTGAGTAATTTTACTGGTTGGCGTTATTGGGTTAGGTTGCTTCACCTCTGAGAGTCACTTTTGTGACCACAAAAAGTAACTGAACAGGTCATAACGATCTTAAGGGCTCCACTAAATGACTGCAAGGAGACAGATGGAAATCCATGTCAGGGCCATCCAGCGTGTTCTTTGACGGGCGTACGGATATGGCTTTCTTATTCCCGGAATTACGACTTATGATCACCATCCGTCCGTCATATGGAACGTTAAGCCGTGGTCCCGTCTGCGGGAGAGCCATACCCTGTGCACGTTAAAGAACACGCTGGATGGCCTTGACGGATGGCTACCATCTGTCTCCCAACAGCTGTTCCAATGAGTTCCCTCCCCCAACCTTCTCTGAGCCTTCAGATCCTTGTGGCCTGGCCATTGTGCAGGAGATCCATACCCTGTGCACGTTAAAGAACACACTGGATGGCCCTGACGGGAGGCTACCATCAGTCTCCCAACAGCTGTTCCAATGAGTTCCCTCCCCCAACCTTCTCTGAGCCTTCAGATCCTTGTGGCCTGGCCATTGTGCAGGAGATCCATACCCTGTGCACGTTAAAGAACACACTGGATGGCCCTGACGGGAGGCTACCATCAGTCTCCCAACAGCTGTTCCAATGAGTTCCCTCCCCAACCTTCTCTGTGCCTTCGGGGTCCTTGTGACCTGGCCATTGTGCGGGAGAGCTATACCCTTTGCACGTTAAAGAACACGCTGGATGGCCTTGACGGGAGGCTACCATCTGTCTCCCAACAGCTGTTCCAGTGGGTCCCCTCCCCCAACCTTCTCTGAGCCTTCAGGTCCTTGTGGCCTGGCCATTTAGCCCATGGTGTGCAAAAAAGTGCCGCTCAGAGGTGAAACAATCAAACCCAAGCCCATTGGAAAAATAAGCTTATGTGGAAACCAAAATATTTTTTTATGTATTTTGTAACCAAAATGAAATGGGAGTTAGAGAAAAAGAAAATCTCAATGCACGCGCAATAGAGATCAGTGATGAGTCACCTTTCGAAATCAGATCAGCCTTTTTACTCATGTCGCACTTGACTTTTCTTTCCGCCATGACTTTACGGATTTTATAGGACTTCATAGTGACATAGAAGAACACTTACGCCAGCAAGAAGCGTTGCATACCCATTGGCGTATGTCTCATGGTACTGCGTTTATGATGTATAATAATTTGGCCAGGAAGTGTAATTTGTTTGTATGCAATTGGGAGAAATAATGAAAAAATTGAAGAACTAATAAAATTTGGTAGGCATGACAAAATATCATCACTAATTTTATTTTCGGAGACATTTATTTATTGAAAAAGTGGAATAGTGATTAGAACAACATGACAAGATCCGTGTTCTGAAATATTCCCTCTATTTTTCGGAACAATATAACCCTCATCCGTCCCTTAAAGTAAGTCACAATAAAATTCCTCGGGTCAGTTTCCACACAACGTACAGTCGCTCAAAAAAGTATCGGAACACTATGGTTGATTACAGAATTCAGAAAAAATATCTGGAGCGTGTACAGCAACTGTACACGCTCTAGTTACCGTTCACAGCAAACTGGAGCGTGTGCAGTTACTGAACATGCTCCAGTTTGCTGTGAACGGTAACTGCACACGCTCAATATTTCCGTGAGTGAGCACACGATCTAGTATCAAAATAATATGACCACCTACAGTCGCTCAAAATAGTATCCGAACACTATGGTTGATTACAGAATTCAGAAAAAATATTTGGCAACGTTTTTTTTAGAAATTAGTGATCTGGCAACCTTCCTGTCACGTGATTACAGAATTCAGGAAAAATATCTGGAGCGTGTACAGCAACTGTACACGCTCCAGTTACCTTTCACAGCAAACTGGAGCGTGTGCAGTTACTGCACACGCTCCACTTTGCTCTGAACGGTAACTGCACACGCTCAATATTTCCGTGAGTGAGCCCACACGATTCTGGTCTTTGTGAGCTCACACGATCCAATGTGCTGTGAACATTAACCGCAACCGCTCCAGTTTGCTGTGAACGGTAACTGCACACGCTCAATATTTCTGTGAGTGGGCCCACACGATCCAGGTTTTTGTGAGCTCACACGATCCAATGTGCTGTGAACATTAACTGCAACCGCTCAAGTTTGCTGTGAACATTAACTGCAACCGCTCCAGTTTGCTGTGAACGTAACTGCACACGCTCAATATTTCTGTGAGTGGACCCACACGATCCAGGTTTTTGTGAGCTCACACGATCCAATGTGCTGTGAACATTAACTGCAACCGCTCCAGTTTGCTGTGAACATTAACCGCAACCGCTCCAGTTTGCTGTGAACGTAACTGCACACGCTCAATATTTCTGTGAGTGGACCCACACGATCCAGGTTTTTGTGAGCTCACACGATCCAATGTGCTGTGAACATTAACCGCAACCGCTCCAGTTGCTGTGAACGGTAACTGCACACGCTCAATATTTCTGTGAGTGAGCCCACACGATCCAGGTTTTTGTGAGCTCACACGATTCAATGTGCTGTGAACATTAACCGCAACCGCTCCAGTTTGCTGTGAACGATAACTGCACACGCTCCATATTCATTGCATTATATATTCATACCCATTATATATATTAAAAAATATCCGAACACTATGGTTGATTACAGAATTCAGAAAAAATATCTGGCAACGATATTTTTAGAAATTAGTGATCTGACAACCTTCGTGTCACGTGACACGAAGGTTGTCAGATCAGAATAGGCACTAATTTCTAAAAAAAAATCGTTGCGAGATATTTTTGTCAGATCTGATCTGACAACCTTCGTGTCACGTGACACGAAGGTTGTCAGATCAGAATAGGCACTAATTTCTAAAAAAAATCGTTGCGAGATATTTTTTCTGAATTCAGTAATCAATCATGGTGTTCGGATTTTTTTAATATATATATAATGCGTATGAATATATAATGCAATGAATAGGGAACGTGTGCAGTTACCGTTCACAGCAAACTGCAGCGGTTGCGGTTAATGTTCACAGCACATTGAATCGTGTGAGTTCACAAAAACCTGGATCGTGTGGACCCACTCACAGAAATATTGAGCGTGTGCAGTTACCGTTCACAGCAAACTGGAGCGGTTGCGGTAAATATTCACAGCACATTGGATCGTGTGAGCTCACAAAAACCTGGATCGTGTGGGCCCACTCACAGAAATATTGAGCGTGTGCAGTTACCGTTCACAGCAAACTGCAGCGGTTGCGGTTAATGTTCACAGCAAATTGGATCGTGTGAGCTCACAAAGACCTGGATCGTGTGGGCTCACTCACAGAAATATTGAGCGTGTGCAGTTACCGTTCACAGCAAACTGGAGCGGTTGCGGTTAATGTTCACAGCACATTGAATCGTGTGAGCTCACAAAAACCTGGATCGTGTGGGCCCACTCACAGAAATATTGAGCGTGTGCAGTTACCGTTCACAGCAAACTGGAGCTTGTGCAGTATATTTTTTCTGATATTTATAGATATTTTTTCTGAATTCTGTAATCAACCATAGTGTTCCGATACTTTTTTGAGCAACTGTACGTTGTGTAGAAACTGACCCGAGGAATTTTATTGTGACTTATTTTGAGGGGCGGATGAGGGTTAAATTGTTCTGAAAAATAGAGGGAATATTTCAGAACATGGATCTTGTCATGTTGTTCTAATCACTATTCTTAATAATTCCATTTAAAAAAAATCTTAAAACCATATTGAAGAGTTTTATTTAAAACTTAATACGCTACTTGATACTAATTCTTAGTACTCTATATTTTCACAACTTTAACTTTTATTTTAGTTGGGTTAGATAATTGAAATATACTGAATCTCATCTACTAATGTTGAAATAAACTGAACTTCATCTACTGGTATTGAAATATACTGAACTTCATGATGTTAAAATATAATGAACCTCATTACTAATGTTGAAATATACTGAACCTCCTCTACTGATGTTGAAATATACTAAACCTCATTTACTAATGTTGAAATATACTGAACCTCATCTACTGCTGTTGAAATATACTGAACCTCATCTACTGCTGTTGAAATATACTGAACCTCATCTACTGATGTTGAAATATACTGAACTTAATGATGTTGAAATATATTGAACCTCATTTACTGATGTTGAAATATACTGAACCTCATCTACTGATGTTGAAAACAGTTAAATCACCTGAGTTATCAAATTCGCAGATATCTCAAAAGCGCTTTTTTAAGTTCAGTTTCTTTCTATATATATTTGCTTTCGTAGTCTCTGGTTCTGCCATCGTCATCATCTGATGCAGACATTTTCGTCCTTCCTCTTTCTTTTCCTCTTCCAATCCCTAAAACAATCGTCTTTTCCCTAAAGCAATGACAAAGGAGCAGAACAATTTCCTCCTTCGCTATCACGCACCTAATTTCTCCGCCAATCACGTCCGACATAATTTCATATCGACATCGGCGGCCACTTTCTCTCAAGCACTGACCGCTAATCGCTTAGTGCTGACATAAAGGGCGCCACTGTCGCTTCGCATTACCTGCCGCATGAGCTGGGAGGGGGACGTCTGCCTCTCCCATTCCGTCTGCTCATCAGCTGGGGTTTCCCGCTGTTCATTTTTATTGATCGTTTCTTTAGCACGCGCAGATAAGATCAACCCTTCAATGCTCTTAAGGATGAGTTCTTTGATGATGTGCAACTGTAAACTCTTTTATTACTTGTAATTGTGAACTTAACCATGCAATTTAAATGTGAGCTTTTCCATGCCATTTAAGATCTTCTATGCTGTATAAGGATCAGTTCTTTGTTTCTATATGTGGATGAGATTTTCGATGCTACTTAAGAATGAGGTTTTTAATTACAGATGAAATCTTGGATCTTAGGAAAAGATAGGAAGCTCAAGATTTAGGTTCAACCGAGCTAATTCGAATTCTAGAAAAATATTAAATATGACTTCGATCTATGAGTTTTTCACAAAGGTAAAACAGGTCGAGTCAGTTTTAAAAAAAATCCTAAAAATTTAAACTGCGCACCAGTTATTTAGACCGACAATTTATTACCAAATTATTATTACCGTTATTCGTGCATCCTATTGCCAAAATCGTTCGGATTTTACTTAGTAACTTCTATGGTAACTTCTATGTTGCCATACCTAATAACTTCTATGTTTTCTGAATGGAAAACCGCATTTAAAGGTTCTTAAAGTTAAAAATAAGGTTTTTTTTATAGAAAAGCATACTGAAGATAAAATGTAGATCTCTTTCAAATCTTTCTGAATCTCGATTTCTACAATAGCTGTTTAATACCTCCCAATTATCGACGCTGAAATGTTTAATAGCTATGGTAGCAATAACAATTTATCAGAAATCCTAATTAAAATGCAAATAATAGCTGTTGCAATAAGTCGTTTGCTTAAACTTCATTTTAGTGTTGAGTTGTTTAACCTTTCAGCGGCACTTTTTTTGCGCAGAAGGACTCGAAGTGCTCAGAAGAGGTTGGTGGAAGGAGACCCACTGGACAATTGTTGAAAGACAGATGGTAACCTTTCGTCAAGGCCATCCAGCGTGTTCTTTAACGTGCAAAGGATATGGCTCTCCCGCACACTTAATCACGGCTTAACGTCCCATCTAACGAACGGCAGCCTTTACAATCCCAATCGTGTCCCCTTTCTCACAGATGGCAGAACGGGAATGAGAGAAAATTCTCAATACAGGACCAGTTGGAACTGGAACTATAGAACTGCAGATTACGAGCCTGGCACGCTATCGATTGAGTCAATCTCAATTCCTTCTTTTTCAAGGCTTTGTGTAATGATTTAGTTTCCGTCAAATTTTGATGAAAAGTATTTTGGGCGAGCATGACAGCAGCTTCTGGTGTTTAAGTGTTTAAATATCTAGTTTCGATGACTCTGTAACCATTAAATTAATGTTGATGAAAACCGAGATTTAGAAAGATTTGAGTGATATCTACAATTTATCTCTACCAATATTGTTCCATAGAAAACGTAATTTCAAAGTTAGGAAGCTTTGAATGCTCATTTCCATTCAAATAACATGAAGGGATTCCATCTGTCTCCCAACAGCTGTCCAGTGGTTCTCTTTCCCTCAAACTTCTCTGAGTCTTCGGGGTCCTTGTGACCTGGCTATTTAGCCCATTTTGTGCAAAAAAGTGCCGCTCAGAGTAAAGCAACCCAACTGCCGCTTTGAGGATTCAGAATATTTGGAACTTTTTGGATAGTTTCTACATTATAATATGCAAGCTAAATTCCAGTGAAATGACGTTAAAAAAGTTATCTTGTATATTCTTATTCTTTTGGTCATAAATAAAGCTCATTTAAATGGAAACAGTTTTTCTTCTATGAACAAAAAATTCAGGTCTGAAGGGGTTAACTTCGGTGAACTATCCATTAATAAAGATATCAAAGTTTCTTCATAACTAGAAGAGAATAAATTTTTGCACAGTTTTCGAATAAAGGGAATTTAAGATCTTCTAAAGTTGGAGGTTGGGTTGTTTTACCTCTGAGCGGCACTTTTTTGCACACCATGGGCTAAATGGCCAGGTCACATGGACCCCGAAGGCTCAGAGAAGGTTGGGGGAGGGGACCCACTGGAACAGCTGTTGGGAGACAGATGGTAGCCTCCCGTCAAGGCCATCCAGCGTGTTCTTTAACGTGCACAGGGTATGGCTCTCCCACACACGGGGCCACGGCTTAACGTCCCATCCGACGGACGGCGGCCTTTCCAAGCCCATCGGTGTCCCCTACTGACCGTGGGCAGGGCGGGGAGTTTTGCGGAGATAAATCTCAACGCTGACCCAGCTGGGACTCGAACCTGGGAACTACAGATTACGAGCCTGGCGCGCTACCGACTGAGCCACCCCCGCCCCACTCTAAAGTTGGAGGAGTTGTGTTACCCTTTCTTACTCCCCCCCCCCCTCCACTATCCAGATTATCTTGTGTTCCCAGAGTCCATCAAACCTTTGCATAAAATCTTTATTTGCTTTATTTTTTGAGTCGTTGTTTTCGTCCGGAACCCAAATGGCATGCACAATAATTACGCGCATTCTTCTGCGCAACCTCTTCCTTATTTTTTTTATTCGTTTAATTGTAATTCAAATTCAAATTTATTTTCGATAAGTATTATCTATAATTATCTTACATAAGAAATCCCACTAAGCCTAAGCTTATCAGCGGGAATGTACATATATGGTTTTACAGATATGATCTAGATTACATCAGTAGTACACAATATGAAGAAGGAAAAAAAAAAGAATAAATGAAAAAGAAAACCGACAAAATGAAGGAAGTTTCCAAATAAAAACATCACTTTTTTATCAACCACTGAAACAATTTTTCTTTAGCATCAAATTTTTTTTAAGTTAACTATTTCTTTAGGAAGCAAGTTAAATAGGTAGGAAATTTAATATTCTTTGGAATTTCGTCCGTAATTATTATAAAATTTTGGTTGTTTCAAAAAACCCAATACTTTCTTTTATGTACCATTACTTTTTACTTTCTTTTATGTATTTTGGTTTAATATTGTCAAATCCAGGAGATGTGTTATATTTGAAGTGATCTATAATATTGGCAACATCGAAGTTACTAGCTAGTGGAAAATGCATAGAATTCTTATTTATGTAACATAATTCGTGAACCTTATCTGACATAGTATTCATCGTCGCAAATTCTGTTTGCATCTCACTAATAATTGTTACAAAAAACTTAACAAAACTATTTTATTTTGGAGTGTTATCTCTAATCAAGTGTCTTTCAACATTTTCGTCGATTGACATCCTTTTTTTATCATCAATAATATCATTAATTAATTCTACATTCTAGTATTATTACCTTTATTAATTGCTAATTCATTTTGAATAAAATATGCGTTTTTGGTTCCTTATAATGATGTTTACCCTATTTCTTTCCATTTTATATAAGTCATAATTTTGTTTATTATTAACATTATCTTTATATCTTTTCCATAATTTATCTGTGCTAAAATAATGTCATCTGTAATCCATTCTTTCCTTATTCTCTTAGTTTTACAATTATTAATTTGTTTACTACAACAAGAAATTTCCCGAATTTCATTGTTGTAGTAAACAACAATATTCTGGTATTTTCTGATATACTAATTCTGTACCCATGTGTTCATCTACTATATCATTCCATTGTGTCATTTGCAATTTTTGAATAATAAGAGTATCATTATAAAAATTTTTAAAACCTAGGTTTGAATCCTCTTTCAAAACTGTAACATCATTAGAGCTAATATTCTTTTTGAAAATCTTAATGAAGATACCATAATGGTCTGCAAATTTATTTCTATATGTTGTACTTTTAACATCAAAACTACTTGTTTTAACCAAAACTTGATCAGTTAACGACCTTGTAAATTTAGTTAATGTTTCGTCCTCTCTAGTAAAATCCTTAACGATTTGTTCTAAACCAAATTCAATCAAAGTATTTAAATACATATCACAACCATATTTATTAGTATTTGCCACATCAATATTAATATCACCAAAAATAATAAAATTTTTAATTCCTGCTTTTTTTAATAAATATTCAGAAATTTCTTTTAGGAACCAGTTAATATTTTTACTAGGAGAATTCAAATGCAGTTTAGAAAAAAATAACTTATTTGTTTGTGTATTGTTATAAAGTTCTCATAAGAAAAAAGACTTTGTGAAGCATTTATATTTTATATGCGTTCTCAATTAAATGAATTATAATTATATTTTGACTTTTTTTTCCCTTTTCAGTTCAGAACGTATGGGAAGAACTTCGTTGTCGTGGCAACCGTCCCCCTTGTCTGCAAGAGCACACCATGGTCTCGTGGAAGGTCTGTTGAGCATTTCCGTCTTTTGTTCTCTTTCCTCTTCTCTCCATCTGTGGGAGATGATGTTGCTCTTTTTTTTCCATCTCTCTCGTCCCTTTCATACCTCATTCGGCGAGTGGAGTGAAAAAATGCGCCCGAACTAATAATTAATTAGTGTTTCTGCATGCCCTTATTTAAAAATCTTTTTCCACCATCTCCTCCTCTTCATCTTCCTCTCGAAAATCTTCGGAAGAGGAGAAGATGAGTTGTGCACGTGTTCTGCTGTGCTTAATTATGCAGAAGAGGGGCGAAGTCAGTGGTTCAGAAGTTCAGTGGAAAAATCCGATACGCATTCCTGTAAATCAAGTGTAACGAATTGAGAATAATTTTAGGAATATTTTTCAATACAGAACATCGGGCCGTGTTTTATGGCGCTTCGTCTGACGAGGAAAAGAATTGCAAATTAGCAACGAAAGAGTCGAAGAGCAATTAGAGTGATAACAATAGTCATGCATCAAAAAACGCTGTGTAACTCGTGCAGGTGCACCGAATTGAAAAATATTCTTTTCATAGAGTAAATTGGTACTTGTCTGCTGGTAATGGGATCAGTTAGAGCGTTCAAGATTGTCTGCTATGCCCGTAGGTAATGATTGTGAGAACATAATTGTAGCAATAAGAGATCTTACATAAATATGACTGAGATGAGGATAAAAAAATATCGATGTGAATGTGTAAAAGTGGTGCGTGATTTAAATAATGTCTATTAAATCAGGGATAGTTTTGTTTTTCTGTAATTGAGATGTCTTTTCTTTCTCTCTCTGGAAAAAGGAAGTGGTTATTAGTTAATCAAAAGTAAATGTGTGAATGCAAGGAAAATGCAAATGAAATCAAAATAGCTTGGTTTTAAAGATGATGGAAATGTGTTTCTTTATGAACCTCGTTTAACTTGGTATGAGCTTTAGTTAGAAAGTCGCACAGATGTGAAAACTACCTTTTCGAATCTGCACGTGTTATTATTTAGTTTTCAGAGGTGGAGGTTATCGTCCGTACGTGTAATTAGACAGATGGAATCGTTCGTTAAGCCCTTGCTCACTCAAACTCCGGGGTGGACGGCGTCTGTGCGAAACAGATGATTTTGGATATATAACACAAAAGAGACCGCCAGGTGGCTCAAATTTTCAAATTTATTTTCAATAAGTATTATCTATAATTATTTTACATAAAAAATCCCACTAAGCCGAAGCTTATCAGCGGGAATGTACATATATGATCTAGATTACATCAATAGTACATAAAATGAAGGAGAAAAAAAAAAGAATAAATCAAAAAGAAAACCGACAAAATGAAGGAAGTTTCCAAATAAAAACATTCCACTGAAATAACTTTTCTTTAACATCACAAATTTTTTTTAAGTTAACTATTTCTCTAGGAAGCAAGTTAAATAGGTAGGGAATTTGATATTCTTTGGAATTTCGTCCGTAATTATTATAAAATTTTGGTTGTTTCAAAAAACCCATAGCCTGTTTTCTAGTAAACTTATTGTGGCAAATATTTTGTTTATAGGTATCATCAAAGAAGTTATTGATAACAGAAACAAACACATATAAACTTTCAATAGGTAAAATTTTGAACCAACTGAATATATCATCTTTCGTTGTAAGGGAATTTTTAACTTCTGAATTACACAATCCTTTTAGCAGACTAATTTCTATTCTTTTAATTTTATTTAATTCTGTCTTATAGGCTGTTCCATAAACTGTTATCCCATATCTAATTATAGATTCAAAAAGTGTTTTATATACTAAACTAGTTATCTGTGTATCAACAAACAAGTTAAGTTTCCTAATTTTAAATACTATAAATCGTGGTCTTAAACACATCCAATCAATGTGTTTTTTTCCATTTCATTTTCGAATTCATTTTCAAGCCTAGGTATATTATTTCGTTTATTTCTTCTATTTTAGGACAATTGCATATACCAGGTGATAAATCATAGTACAACTTATTCGATGCTTAGTAATTCTTCTATTAAGTGTAGGTTGTTGAGAACCACTACACATAAATTTAGTTTTTTTCTCGTTTACACTCAGTTTGTTAAGAGCAAACCATTTAACTGCTTTATTAATATCATTTTGTAGATTACAAATATCGTATTCTAAATCAGAGTGAAAGTTGATTAGCACTGTATCATCAGCATACATATATAATTTACTATCGAAATTAATATTAGCCAAATCATTTATGTATATTTGGAATAGCATAGAGCCGAGAATAAATCCTTGTGGAACTCCAAAATTTATCTGAAATTTATTGCTAAAATTATCATTTATTTTCATAACTATTTCTCTATGTTATACCAAATAAATATAATTTCTGTAGCAAGATATCAATGTCAACTGAATGAAATGCTTTATTTAAGTCCATAAATACCGCAACGCATTTGTTTCCTATATTTAAATTAATATTAATATTATTAATAAGATCTAAAAGACTTTGCGTTCCCATACCTTTACGGAACCAAAATTGCTGACTTGACAGAAAATTTATTTTATTCAAAAAATTTTGCAAGCGATCTCCAACGTATTTTTCCATTATCTTATCAAAAAATGTTAATAGAGTGATTGGTCTATAATTATTAAAATTCTTTTTTGATCCACTTTTATATACCGGACGAATAATTCCAATTTTCATAGCTATTGGGATTTGCGAATTTTCAAATATTTTATTTATAAAAATTGTTATTACATGAACAAAATTGCATTTACTTTCTTTTATGTATTTTGGTTTAATATTGTCAAATCCAGGAGATGTGTTATATTTTAAGTGATCTATAATATTGGCAACATCGAAGTTACTAGCTAGTGGAAAATGCATAGAATTCTTATTTATGTAACATAATTTGTGAACCTTATCTGACCTAGTATTCATCGTCGCATATTCTGCTTGCATCTCACTAATAATTGTTACAAAAAACTTAACAAAACTATTTAGAATTTATTTTGGAGTGTTATCTCTAATCAAGTGTTTTTCAACATTTTCGTCGATTGACATCCTTTTTGTTATCATCAATAATATCATTAATTAATTCCCACATTCTAGTATTATTACCTTTATTAATTGCTAATTTATTTGAATAAAATATGCGTTTTTGGTTCCTTATAATGATGTTTACCCTATTTCTTTCCATTTCATATAAGTCATAATTTTGTTTATTATTTACATACAGTGACATTGCATTGGCACGAGGACACCATGCGACTGCTGGGTTCGAGTCCATGGTCGTTTGTTCTCTCATATATGTTGTGATTGTTTCTCGGTGAAAAAATGTTTACCTATCGACTTGTGAAACAAATCTATGTTCTCACATTGGGACATAAAGCGAATATCGATAACATTATATTCGCATTATATTACAACATATTGAAACATTTAGCAAGCAGACATTCATTACCCTTGTCCTAAATATTGTTTTGGAGACTATGCTCAGTTGATGGCATCAGAACCGTAACTTTCTATTTCCAGATTCGACTCCCAACTGCGCCTGCGTTGAGATTTCTTCCGTTAACCCCCACTAAGCCTTGGTGAGAAAAAGAACAGCGATGTGCTAAGAAAGGTTGCCGTTCGTACGATGGGACGTTAAAGCATGGTCCCTTCGTGTGCGTGAGAGACATAATCTGTGCATGTTAGAAAACATCCTGGATGGTTCAGTAGTAATGTATCAGAGGATTTGGGTTGGGTTGTTTTACCTCTGAGGGGCCCCTTTTTTGCACACCATGAGCTAAATGGCCAGGTCACCGGGATCCATGTGACCTGGCCATTTAGCTCATGGTGTGCAAAAAAGGCTCAGAGAAGGTTGGGGGAAGGGACCCACTGGAACAGCTGTTGTAAGACAAATGGTAGCCTCCCGTCAAGGCCATCCAGCGTGTTCTTTAACGTCCACAGGGTATGGCTCTCCCGCACACGAGGCCACGGCTTAACGTCCCATCTGACTGACGGCGGGTTTTCCAAGCCCATCGGTGTCCGTGGGCAGGGCGGGAAATTTTGCGGAGATAAATCTCAACGCTGACCCAGCTGGGACTCGAACTTGGGAACTACATATTACGAGCCTGGCGCGCTACCGACTGAGCCACCCCCGCCCCTGTATCAGAGGTGAGGGATCCTGTACACATGGGACTCATGAAATGGTTAGCTTAAAAATCGAGTTGGAAAAGCAAAAAAAAATCAGTTAACCATTTTATGAGTCCCATGTGTATAGGATATCTCCTATGATACTCTGCTACTGAATTGTTTATTAAATGCCATGAGTGTGAATAACTAAATATTACAATCCGTCATAGAAGCAACTTGGTTGTCCATTTCCCGTCATGATTGAGTTACGAGCTAATCAAACAATATTCGGGAAAAGTTTATAAGTTACATAAGCTGAAAAATAAGTTAGCCGCTGATAGTGTAGTTTTCAATACGACTGGCATATCTCTGGGAAGCGTGGGTTCGAATCCTACTCGCTCTCAAATTCATTTTCCACTCTGGATGATTTTGAAAGGATATCACTATCTGTCTCCTAATAGCTGCCCAATGGATATCCTTTCCCCCTTTATGAGCCTTTGGGGTCCTTATGACCTGTTCATTTAGTACATTAGGCTCTCTCAGAGGGAAAACAACTCATTCTGGAATCCTTTTTTAAAGAACCAACTTAATGACAATTTGCAGTTTTCTGACAAACCTCATCATTATTTATTTATCACCCATTGGTTTCGAAATGGTTCATTCTGAAGTTTAATTCTAGCTCACCACTGTTCTATAAAATGTGTCTAGAAAAACGTAATGCATTTTATTAAATAGATGTTTACAATGAAATATTCAATAATATGTGATAATGTTGCCGCTCAAAACTGAACATTGACGAAATCGTCACCGCCAGGGGAGCTGAAATGGCGAAACTCAAACCATGAACAATTGCTGCATGCGTAAACGAGAACTTTCGGGATTCTTCGAGAAGAAAACGAGAAGCTACAAATAAGTGAAGTGTATTTTGAAGTTGATTGGGTTGGGTTGTTTTACCTCTGAGCGGCACTTTTTTGCACACCATGGGCTAAATGGCCAGGTCACATGGACCCCGAAGGCTCAGAGAAGGTTGGGGGAGGGGACACACTGGAACAGCTGCTGGGAGACAGATGGTAGCCTCCCGTCAAGGCCATCCAGTGTGTTCTTTAACGTGCACAGGGTATGGGTTCTCCCACACACGGGGCCACGGCTTAACACCCCATCCGACGGACGGCGGCCTTTCCAAGTCCATCGGTGTCCCCTACTGACCGTGGGCAGGGCGGGGAATTTTGCGGACATAAATCTCAACGCTGACCCAGCTGGGACTCGAACCTGGGAACTACAGATTATGAGCCTGGCGCGCTACCGACTGAGCCACCCCTGCCCCTTTGAAGTTCGACCTCCAAGTCATGGTTCAATTAGCTGTATGAAGCCTATTGGGTTTGCAACTATTCCTATGAACCGTATCCGCAAGCAATATAATTTTATCTTATTGTACTGGCGATTACAAAGTAACTTTACAAATTCTAACAGATTTAACTACTTTATCTGTCACTTAATGGAAAACGAATGACACCTTCACTGCAAGGGGGCGGGGGTGGCTCAGTCGGTAGCGCGCCAGGCTCGTAATCTGTAGTTCCCAGGTTCGAGTCCCAGCTGGGTCAGCGTTGAGATTTATCTCCGCAAAATTTCCCCGCCCTGCCCACGGTCAATAGGGGACACCGATGGGCTTGGAAAGGCCTCCGTCCGCCGGATGGGACGTTAAGCCGTGGCCCCGTGTGCGGGAGAGCCGTACCCTGTGCACGTTAAAGAACACGCTGGATGGCCTTGACGGGAGGCTACCATCTGTCTCCCAACAGCTGTTCCAGTGGGTCCCCTCCCCCAACCTTCTCTGAGCCTTCGGAGTCCATGTGACCTGGCCATTTAGCCCATGGTGTGCAAAAAAGTGCCACTCAGAGGTAAAATAAGCAAACCCAACCCTTCACTGCACCGCCTCAGTAAATAGTTCGTTTGCTCTGAAATCGTGTGCTGTGTAATCTTTTCAGAATAGTTATATTTTGAAATTAATTGTTTTTTGTTAAATTCTAAACTGTAGTTCCTGTGAAAGACAAAATATTAGCATTTGATAATGTTTTGTGCAACATTCGAAATCTGAAAGCATTGCTTTACCTGACCCTTTAATAAGGATGACCCCCTTTAACCTGACCCCTTTTACCTGACCCCTTTAATAAGGAATTAATATGACCTTTGGTAAGGAACCTGATGAGCCACTTCTCCGAAAGAAGCAAGCGAAGTGAAATGGAGGATCCCGGGGTGAGGGGGGGGGGGCGCAGTGGCGAAACCCATAGAGTATAAAAAATACAAGTGATAGTCATTATTAAGCTTAGGATAGAGAATTACCCTTATACACTTGATTCTTAATAGCTTAACTTTTTAATAGCCAATTTTTAGCCTCAGATTTAAGTTTTGAAAACGAGTCATTATACTTCGCAATTTATCAAGAATATTTGGGAGAAGATGTGAGAATTATTGCCTTGGGCTCTAAGTAAGCAAACCTTTTTCTCATATTAATTGTCGTTGGAAGTAATTTAATGCTAAATAAAGCAATTTTATTCCTTGTGCAATGTTTTTGCGTCGTTTGAACAATGTACCTTTTCGATCATAAATTTGTTGCAGTTTTGCTATGTTTTGCTTCGTAAGGCAACAGATCTCTTAGGGCCTCCAAATTAGAGTACAAACGGAAATAAATCAAACTGGGCGAGGTCTGTCGGTCTGGGACACTCCGGTGAGAAAATGGCTGCCCACTGGTTGTTTAGAAAGAAGACTTCGTCGCTGAGACAGACACCTTGGATGCCACACCTTTGGGACATTCCTGGCCAGATGCCCGACAATTCAAGAAAGTTGGGGAAAAGAAAAGCAGACGAAACGGGCACGCCCGAAGAGAGGGAGGGAGAGAGGCAAAGAAACTATTTGGGGGGGGGGCGATAACTGATTTAAGAGCGACAGAAAGGGGGCTTAGTCGCTGCGAAATTTGGATCCCGCAGCTGGATGCCTGGCACTTTGCCTGAAACTTTGTCGACCGTTTGAGATGAGCAAACGCGTCTTGATCTGGATGGCGTTGATCGATAGAAGAGGGAATGCTGACCAAGAAAGAAATCAACTCTAGGCGATTTTGTTGATCTTTTCAAATACAAGCACTTTTTTTTCATGCTTAGGAGCGCATAACTTAAGTCTGTTAAAAATGACTGTGAATGTTTTGAAGACAAATTGCACTGATAGTAATTGTGTTATACAATTTTGTTGAGTTGTTTTAGCTCTGAGGCACATTTTTTTCCCAAGTTGGTTTGGAAAGGGAATTCTCCTGATTGCTATTAAAAGATAGTTGGTGGGAAGCCTTTCGTCAAGGTCATCCACCTTGGAAAGGTTTTACCTTTCCCAGGTTTTGACTTTGCTGTTTACGTACCATGGGCTTAACTTCGGGGCATTTCCAAGTCTATCGTTATCCCCTATCTCATTGAGAGCAGGGCGGATGTCAGCAAAGAATATATCACTGTAGGCATCGGGGGTGGAGGGGGGAGGGGTCCAACCTGTGAAAATCAGATTACGAGTCTGCCGCACTATTGATTGATTGAGTGGTTGGGTTGGGTTGTTTTACCTCTGAGCAGCACTTTTTTTGTAATGGGCTAAATGGCCAGGTCACAAGGACACCGAAGGCTCAGAGAAGGTTGGGGGAGGGGACCCACTGGAACAGCTGTTGGGATACAGATGGTAGCCTCCCGTCAAGGCCATCCAGTGTGTTCTTTAACGTGCACAAGGTATGACTCTCCCACACACGAAACCACGGCTTAACGTCCCATCCGACAGACGGCGGCCTTTCCAAGCCCATCGGTGTCCCCTACTGATCGTGGGCAGGGTTGAGAGTTTTTTGGAGATAAATTTCAACGCTGACCCAGTTAGGACTCGAATCTTGGAACTGCAGATTACGAGCCTGGCGCGCTTCCGATTGAGCCACCCCCGCCCATCTTCGCCCACTGATTGAGGAGAGGTATTAACTGACCCATTGGCTCGCCAACTCTCCCGGCGTTGAGATTTATCTCCGCTAACCCCCTCCCACCTTGTCCTCGGTGAAAAATGGGACATCAGTCAATGGACTTGGAAAGCCCGCCATCTCTCGGATGGGAATTTATAGCCGTGGTTCAGTGTTCAGTAGATCCATACTCTTTGCACGTTAAAAAACGTGCTGGCTGGTCTTGACGCGAGGCTACCATCTCTCTGCTAACAGCTGTTCAGCAACACTCATCCTCCCAACCTTCTGTGAACCCTTGTGGTCCTTGTGACCTACTAACCTCTTCATCTGCTTATCTCTTGTGGCATACTGATCATATTCATGATATTATAGATGACATGCTTTTTAAGATATTTTCTTATAAGTTATATTAAAAAATTTTTTTATGATAGTATTTCTAATACGCAAGTATAAAAAGGCAGTATTTTATCTGCACCAGATTTTAATACAGTCGCTCAAAAAAAATATCCGAACACTATGGTTGATTACAGAATTCAGAAAAAATATCTGGCAACGATATTTTTTTTTAGAAATTAGTTATCTGGCAACCTTTGTGTCACGTGATTACAGAATTCAGGAAAAATATCTAGAGCGTGTACAGCAACTGTCCAGTTTGCTGTGAACGGTAACTGCACACGCTCGATATTTCCGTGAGTGAGCCCACACGATCTAGTATCAAAATAATATGAGCGACTGTACCAGTTAATCTGCTTCCATCAAGACTCCCAGTGACTGTTTTGAGTTTATTTTTCCCTCTGATCTCTGTTCTACCTTTGTTGAGAGGGGGCGGGGGTGGCTCAGTCGGTAGCGCGCCAGGCTCGTAATCTGTAGTTCCCAGGTTCGAGTCCCAGCTGGGTCAGCGTTGAGATTTATCTCCGCAAAATTCCCCGCCCTGCCCACGGTCAGTAGAGGACACCGATGGGCTTTGAAAGGCCGCCGTCCGTCGGATGGGACGTTAAGCCGTGGCCCGTGTGCGAAAGAGCCATACCCTGTGCACGTTAAAGAACACGCTGGATGGCCTTGACGGGAGGCTACCATCTGTCTCCCAACAGCTGTTCCAGTGGGTCCCCTCCCCCAACCTTCTCTGAGCCTTCGGGGTCCATGTAACCTGGCCATTTAGCCCATTGTGTGCAAAAAAGTGCCGCTCAGAGGTAAAACAACCCAACCCTTTGTTGAGAAAGGAGCCAATGTTGTATTTGGAAAGGCTTAGAGCAAGGTCTCGCAAACTTTTTTACTCTGCGGCACACTGAATCTAATTTTTTTTCCGCGGCACACCTAAAAAAGAATAAAAGCAAACTCTATATAATCGTCATTATATTTGCGCTTTGTTGAAGTCATCAGCCTGGTTTTACTTGAAGATTTGCTCTCGTTCTTTAATTCATAACTCGGTGTTTGTTTTAAATATTTGTCCATTCTATGGCTTGAAATAATCAAAAATTAATACCAAAATTTGGAAAAAACTTGATAAATACTTACAAAATCCCAGTTGATAAAATCTGAAAGATTTTTATTATAGCACGTCGATATTAAAGCACGTCGATAACACAAGTCAAGTCAAAATGAAATCTTTGGAATATCTAGTGTCAATTTAAAAATCACTCGCGGCACACAGTTTGCGAGACACTGGCTTAGAGTATGAAAGGTTAAGCTGCTGCGCCGTTGGCATGTTAAGGAATAGGTTGCATAGCTTTCACAGGAGGCATCCTCCTGTCTCCTAACAGCTGGATTCTCTTCTTTACCCAGTTCTTGATCACATATATTCCATTTATGTGCAAAGTAGTGCCACTGGGAAGTGGCATAACCCAAAAACCCATCGTGAATTAAAGTCATCGCGGAAATGCTGTGCTATTTATGTTTACAGTCAGAATTTTCAGTAACTCTCGGTGCGAATAAGTGTCTTGAATGTTCCCGCCAGTTGTTCAAGGAATACTGAGATCTGACTCCGATGCTCTTAAGATGGATCTCATGTCGTTTCCGCATCACTCGAAATGGTCGATGCTTTAACAGTTTCTTCTGCTCTCTCTCATACATCTGCATTAAGCAGTCAACTGAGGGCCGTGCAATTAGATTTGACTACTTCGGATGCAGTCGATGGAAAGGGTATCTGATGTGGAAAGGATCGCTAGAGCCAGAGGACGTGGAAAGAGTCGCAGAAAGGAAGAAGAATACATGGGTGCGCTCTCATTCGTTCCGAGTCAGATATTCTTGGTACCATAGCAACTAGGATGCTGCGAAAGCGGAGGGCATCTTTTCTAATGGAAACCTGATCTTGTGATTAAAGTGATGCACCGTTGCTAAGGAGAAGATGACGATTCTTCAGGACAAATCTCCGATGATTTAGAGCGTAAATGAGGAGAGCAATAACTCTATTTATAGTAATTGGTTTAGATGCTCTTAATTCTTTCAAACTTTGTTTCTGTGAGGGAATGTTTCCGTCATTAAGTTATGTAAGGTTCTTATGCTTTGCGACTGAAATGTTTAAACATCACAGGAGCTCATTCAGATTTTAATTCACAAGATTTCTCAGTTGTCTAATGTTTCCGATTAACTAAAAGTTGGTTGTTTTACCTCTGAGCGGCACTTTTTTGCACACCACGGGCTAAATGGCCAGGTCACAAGGACCCCGAAGGCTCCGAGAAGGTTGGGGGAGGGGACCCACTGGAGCAGCTGTTGGGAGACAGATGGTAGCCTCCCGTCAAGGCCATCCAGCGTGTTCTTTAACGTGCACAGGGTATGGCTCTCCCGCACACGGGGCCACGGCTTAACGTCCTATCCGACGGACGGCGGCATTTCCAAGACCCATCGGTGTCCCCTACTGACCGTGGGCAGGGCGGGGAATTTTGCGGAGATAAATCTCAACGCTGACCCAGCTGGGACTCGAACCTGGGAACTACAGATTACGAGCCTGGCGCGCTACCGACTGAGCCACCCCCGCCCCATTTTCTAAAAGCGTAACCTAAATAATATTATGTAGGTGATATGAAAATCTACGGTTAATTTAAGAAAAATGAAAATTTTGTTCAAAGTCAGCAAGTATAAAAAAAAAGAGTTTAAAAAATAACTGTTTGGAATATTAACGAAATTTGTCTGATGTTGCCTAACAATTTACCTAATCACAAACAGATTGTAAATTGTTATTTTAGTTGGGTTATTTTACCTATGAACGACACATTTTTTTTTGCACGCAATAGGATAAATGGTCGGGTCACAAGGACCCCATGAGGACCCATATAAGGTTTGGGTCACAAGGACTCATATAAGGTCACAAGGACCCATATAAGATTTGGGGGAAGGGGGCCACTGGATAGCTGTTCGGAAACAGATGGTAGCCTCCCTTCAAGGCCATCCAGTATGTTCTTCAACGTACACAGGGTATGGCTCTCACACACACACTGGACCACGGCTTAACGTCCCATCCGATGGACAACGATTTTTCCAAGCCCATCGGTGTCCTCTTACTGACCGAGGGCAGGTCGGGGAGTTTTGCGGAGATGAATCTCAAGGCTTGCCCAACTGGGACTCGAATCTGGAAACTGAAGATTACGAGCCTGGTGAGCTTCCGACTGAGTCGTCAGGAGGTCGTGGGTTCGGATCCCACCCGGCACAAGACAATTTTTTCTCTATACCCAGGTCAACGGGATATTTATACAGCATAATAGTGGTTAAAAACTTTAATGCATTATTTCTCTAAATAGCATTTTAACGTCAAAAAATTATTCTTAAGTTGTCGATGATTTAATTGTCAGAAGAATTAGCAGCAAATAAAGGTTGGAAACTTAACAGAAGATGAGGGTTGGGTTGTTTTACCTCTGAGCGGCAATTTTTTGCACACCATGGGCTAAATGGCCAGGTCACATGGACCCCGAAGGCTCAGAGAAGGTTGTGGGAGGGGACCCACTGGAACAGCTATTGGGAGACAGATGGTAGCCTCCCGTCAAGGCCATCCAGCGTGTTCTTTAACGTGCACAGGGTATGCCTCTCTCCCGCACACTGCGCTACGGCTTAACGTCCCATCCGACGGACGGCGGCCTTTCCAAGCCCATCGGTATCCCCTACTGACCGTGGGCAGGGCGGGGAATTTTGCTAAGATAAATCTCAACGCTGACCGAGCTGGGACTCGAACCTGGGAACTACAGATTACGAGCCTGGCGCGCTACCGACTGAGCCACCCCCGCCCACAGAAGATGAGAAAGCGAAGGATTTAAAAGGAAAAAAAGCTCGCCGTGTCTTCTCCATTTATTAAGAATGTCTTCAACAACAGCTGAAATAAATTGTGACAAGATAATAATCGGTGACTCCTTCTATGAATCAGGGCCGCAGTTACCCAGAGCAGCAAAAAAAAATGTGTTTCCATTAGCACCTGCTGAAAGAGTGAGTGATGGGACCAATGAAGCCAACATCCATCGCCAGCCACCCAGTGAGCCAGTCAACTTGTGGTGGACTAGGCGACCACACAACAGTGCGGACAGGCAGAAGAGCCTGGCGGTTAGCCAGCCGTGCAGTCTGCCGATCGCTCTATCTATCCGCGGTTGGTTTGCTGCCCCACCCTGCAAATGGGACAGGTAGAGGCTCTTTCTGCATCGCTGCACTCCAGAGCTCGCTTATCCAGTATCACAGATTGTGCAGAAAGGGCTGCTACAAAAGCACACTGACAAATATAAATCTGCGAGGTCGTTTCTTTTTTGCTGCAGAGTTAAAATGTATTTTGTTGGGGATTTATTGAGTCGAGTATGGTGCCTTAAGAGCTTTGTTCGAAAAGAAACTGGATAGCAAAAATAAAATTATTCAAAGTTTTTTTTATCAGGGGGAGTATAATAGTGAAGTAAACAAATATATGTATAGTGTTTTAATTCGTATAAAAGTCTTCGTCGTGACACGAAGGTTGCCACATCACTAATTTCTAAAAATATCGTTGCCAGATATTTTTCCTGAATTCTGTAATCACGTGACACGAAGGTTGACAGATCACTAATTTCTAAAAAAAATCGTTGCCAGATATTTTTTTCTGAACTCTGTAATCAGCCATAGCGTTCGGATACTTTTTTGAGCGACTGTAGGTGGTCATATTATTTTGATACTAGATCGTGTGGGCTCACTCACGGAAATATTGAGCGTGTGCAGTTACCGTTCACAGCAAACTGGAGCGTGTGCAGTAACTGCACACGCTCCAGTTTGCTGTGAACGGTAACTGGAGCGTGTACAGTTGCTGTACACGCTCCAGATAATTTTTCTGAATTCTGTAATCACGTGACACGAAGGTTGCCAGATCACTAATTTCTAAAAAAATCGTTGCCAGATATTTTTTTCTGAATTCTGTAATCAATCGTAGTGTTCGGATACTTTTTTGAACGACTGTACGAAAGAGAAAGATAGAAACTATCTCAATTTATGTCAATATGGAGTCAGATTCAAAACTTTTTAAATTTGAATTTTCGTGAAAATGTTTAGATGAAAAACAAGTTTTTAATGAAGCTCATCTGAATATTCTATTATTATATCAATATTCTATCAGTATTCGAAGAGTTACGAAAGTTGGAATATTTAAGCAGTTGAAATAATTGATCTAAAAAGTTTATTCGAACAGGAGGAGCGATGGTATCTGAAGGGTATTGCACGGGGGACAAAAATGAATAAAAAGCAAAATGAGATTTAAAATAATTATTATTAAAATGTTGGGTTGTTTCACCTCTGAGCGGCATTCTTTCTGCACACAATAGGCTAAATTGACAGGTCACAAGAACTTCGAGAGCTCAGATAAAGTTGGGGGAGGGAATGCATTGGACAGCTGTTAAAAAAGGAGGCTACGTGGTAATATGGATAATAAGTTACTTGTTAGGAGACATAGGATGGCCTCCCGTCAAGTCCATTCAATGTGTTCTTTAACGTGAACAGAGTAGGGCTCACCCGCATACGGGGGAACATACGGGCTTAATGTTTCCTCCTACGGATGGCGCTCTTCCCAAACCCATCAGGGTCTCCTATCTCACTGAGGGCAGGGTGGGGGGTTTAACAGAGATAAATCTGAACACTGGTCCAGGTGGGACTCGAACCTGGGAACTGCAGATTGGGAGGCGGTGGCTCAGTCGGTGGCACGCCAGGCTCGTGATCTGCAGTTCTCAGGTTCGAGTCCCTGCTGGGTGATCGTTGAGATCGATCTCGGCGAAACTCCATGCCCTCAGTCAGTGGGAGACACCGACGGGCTTGGAAAGGCCGACGGCTGACGGATGGGACGTTAAGCGTGTGCGCAAGAGCCAGCCATACCATGTGCAAGTTAAAGAACATGCTGGATATCTTTGACGGGAGGCAGTCATCTGTCTCGTAACAGCTGTCCAGTGGGTCCCCTCCCCCAACTTTCTTTGAGCCTTCGAGGTCCTTGTGACCTAGCCATTTAGGGGGCGGGGGTGGCTCAGTCGGTAGCGCGCCAGGCTCGTAATCTGTAGTTCCCAGGTTCGAGTCCCAGCTGGGTCAGCGTTGAGATTTATCTCCGCAAAATTCCCCGCCCTGCCCACGGTCAGTAGGGGGACACCGATGGGCTTGGAAAGGCCGCCGTCCGTCGGATGGGACGTTAAGCCGTAGCTCCGTGTGCGGAAGAGTGTGCACGTTAAAGAACACGCTGGATGGCCTTGACGGGAGGCTACCATCTGTCTCCCAACAGCTGTTCCAGTGGGTCCCCTCCCCCAACCTTCTCTGAGCCTTCGGGGTCCATGTGACCTGGCCATTTAGCCCATGGTGTGCAAAAAATGCCGCTCAGAGGTAAAACAACCCAACCCAACCTAGCCATTTAGCCCAATGTGTGCAAAAAATTGCAGCTCAGAGGTAAAACAACCCATTATTTTTACGAAAATATAAGTACAATGCAAAATAAACCAAAGCAGCAAAAAGTAAAATCAAGATTTTACCCAGAGACACACTTCCCATAGTTTGGCCACCAATAGATTCAAGGACAGTCCCTGATGCATGCATTACATGGCTTATAAGCATATCTTACTAACTTTAATAAAAATAAATAAATTCAGCATCATAAAAGTAACAAGCACTGTGGTAAACTGTTTCCGTCACTACATATTGGAACAAGATCTTGTGTTGGCCCCGTTTCTTTACGACCACGCACGAATAAATATTGTAGCGTGAGACTTTAGAGCGCTTCGGTTCTATTTCCGTTTGCATTAGCATCTTTTTACGATGTTTGCAGAGAATGAAGCGAAATCTATAAGTTAGCGATGGCCGAGAGTCATTTCAGACACGACTATGTTAACCTATCGACCGAAGGTTGCTACACTAACTTCTTTTTGGATTCTGAGTGTTCTTCACCTACACAGTTGTTAGGCTGCAGGGATAGTTTTAACCTTTATTCATTATCCTCCTCTTTCTGGTTGGTTGAAGCTTTTCGATGAGCTTCTCTCATCATTTTCTGGGCAATGGTTTTATTTTGGTACTTGCAGTTTATTTGGGAAATAGAATAAAGAATGTTCATTAAAATTCTTTCCCAGTTTAAACTTAGCGTAGAGTTGCCCTCCGCCACTAGCTAGCGTAATTAGTTATGGTAATTTTTCATGGCGTTACCAAGTATAGGTGGGGCGTGTACAGCAACTGTACACGCCCCACCTATACCAGTTACCGTTCAGAGCAAACTGGAGCGTGTGCAGTAACTGCACACGCTCCAGTTTGCTGTGAACGGTAACTGCACACGCTCAACATTTCCGTGAGTGAGCCCACACGATCTAGTATCAAAATAATATGACCACCTACAGTCGCTCAAAAAAGTATCCGAACACTATGGTTGATTACAGAATTCATAAAAAAATATCTGGCAACGATTTTTTTAGAATTAGTGATCTGGCAACCTTCGTGTCACGTGATTACAGAATTCAGGAAAAATATCTGGAGCGTGTACAGCAACTGTACACGCTCCAGTTACCGTCACAGCAAACTGGAGCGTGTGCAGTTACTGCACACGCTCCAGTTTGCTGTGAACGGTAACTGCACACTCTCAATATTTCCGTTTAGTTTTCCTCTGAGCGCACTTTTTTGCATACAATGGGCTAAATGGCATAAATAAATTTCCATTCTTTGTTTTAACATTTCGGAGAAATTATTTAACAGAACTATTCTCTCATTCATTTATATATATATATTTTCCCACCATTTTCTAATATTTATTAATAAGGTTCGGTTGTTTCCACTAATCATAATTAGGTTTTACTCTGAAGCATAAAATGAAAAATTAACCTTCAAGAATTAATTAAATAACATATTATTTCAATGTTTGTTTATTTGTTTGTTTCAGAACATGGTGTACGTGTTCGGTGGAGAAATTGGTTTTGCGTGCACAGGAGAGACTCCCCTTTGGCTTCTGGATCTCAGTGAGTAACATCTTCGCATTATGTGCGGATTCCTTTTTTTTTGCAGTTTCTACTTGTAGGATACGACCACATAAAAAGCGTCTTGGCGGTTTAACCTTCTCAACGTTCCCAAATCTTCTAGGGTCTTAACACAAAGCCATTACCAAAAATGGAGGTGGCCCCAGAGCAAACTGAAACGTGAGTTTTAATTGCTCACGCTCCAATTTCATGTGAAGACATTTCCTTCGTTGGTAATGATTTGTTTTGAGATGCAAGGCGATTTTAAAATGCTCCTAACGTTAAATCGCTCATACCATTATCTGTATGGCCGTAGTCTTTCACAGTCTTATTTTCTTACTATTATCTTCTTACTGTTCTAATGTTCCAATCTAATGTTTTAAAATGCAAGTATTGCAGCAATACATGAATGCTATAGTGTTATGAATGTATCGAGTTGAATCTTTCTCACTTGGGTTGGGTTGTTTTACCTCTGAGCGGCACTTTTTTGCACACCATGGGCTAAATGGCCAGGTCACATGGACCCCGAAGGCTCAGAGAAGGTTGGGGGAGGAAACCCACTGGAACAGCTGTTGGGAGACAGATGGTAGCCTCCCGTCAAGGCCATCCAGCGTGTTCTTTAACGTTCACAGGGTATGGCTCTCCCGCACACGGGGCCACGGCTTAACGTCCCATCCGACGGACGGTGGCCTTTACCAACCCCATCGGTATCCCCTACTGACCGTGGGCAGGGCGGGGAATTTTTGCGGAGATAAATCTCAACGCTGACCCAGCTGGGACTCGAACCTGGGAACTACAGATTACGAGCCTGGCGCGCTACCGACTGAGCCACCCCCGCCCCTTTCTCACTTGAATAAATGTATGGATCTTCCATAAGTCATTAACACTAATGAGAATTGGGGGAGATGTCTGACGATTGTGTCACAGCATTTTACATAGGGGAGGAGAGTTCGGAGGTGATGCCACGTAATGCTAAAGTAATAATATTTTTAAGTAGAATATAATAGTATTATCATTATTCTACTTAAAAAATTAAACTTAAATTTTAGCTGTTTGATACTGATATGAAATTTTTGAATATTAATGGCATATTGTGAATAAGTAAAGACAGTATCATGAAACGCTAAATTATTAAATACAGGCGATCAAAAAAGTATACGAACACCATGGTTGATTACAGAATTCAGAAAAATTATCTGTCAATGATTTTATTAGAAATTAGTGATTTGGCAACCTTCGTGTCACGTGACACGACGGTTGCCAGATCACTAATTTCTAAAAAAAATCGTTGCGAGATATTTTTTCTGAATTCTATAATCAACCATAGTGTTCGGATACTTTTTTGAGCGACTGTAGGTGGTCATATTATTTTGATACTAGATCGTGTGGGCTCACTCACGGAAATGTTGAGCGTGTGCAGTTACCGTTCACAGCAAACTGGAGCGTGTGCAGTTACTGCACACGCTCCAGTTTGCTGTGAACGGTAACTGGAGCGTGTACAGCAACTGTACACGCTCCAGATATTTTTCCTGAATTCTGTAATCACGTGACACGAACGTTGCCAGATCACTAATTTCTAAATAAAAATCGTTGCCAGATATTTTTTCTGAATTCTGTAATCAACCAGAGTGTTCGGATACTTTTTTGAGCGACTGTACATCGTGTGCGAAGTATCATGAAAAAATGCCAATATATGCAAAATTATTTGCTGACGTAAGTATTCAATGTCATTACGAAGTTCCTATAAGAGCCGTGAAGACCAAGTGAAAAGTCAGGTGCCACATGGGTAAAAAGTCTTTTCTGACTGACTTCGAAAGGAGGCTGCTCATCAGTGAGCATCCGCAGCGGAGGTGATGAAACTCGCCGAAAAATCACGGGCACAATGTTCGAAGTACATGGAGAATGGGAACGGTCTCAAAAAACATCCACCACTCGTGGCAAATGCGGGAGTGAAAAGGCTCTGGCCAACAGGGACAGACGTTTTTGTTGGCACGAACTGTACGACGAATGAGAGCTGCTACATTTCATCAGCTGAGAGAGATGACAGCTCTAGCAGTACATTTCAAAATACATTTCAACGAGAACTATGCGCAGAGAATTGAAAACTTCGAAGTTTGGGAACTATACCATGATATATACAGGGTGAATCTGAAAAAGTGGGCAAAACTTTACGGGGTGGTAGAACGCAGCTATACGAGCAATATTCGTCATAGAAAGTATGGGCGGAACGCAAACGGCGAGCCGCTAGGTGGCGTTGGAAATGGCATAAAAGGGTCGGTCCTCGCACCCAACGGCATTTCTACCGTGGATTGCCGAGAGGATGGCTGATTATACTAACCACGAAATGGCGGATATGCACTTTGTGTACGGTGCGGCGGACGGGAATGCAAGTGAGGCACAGAGTATCTCCTCTCCTCCTTGTGTTCATTCTTTAAATGTGACAGTGGAAAACTACCTTTCAACTTCTCACCGCTTGCGTTCCGACCATACATTCTATGACGAATATTGCTCGTATAGCTGCGTTCTACCACCCCGTAAATTTTGCCCACTTTTTCAGATTCACCCTGTATATACGACGAAGTATAAGGTTCCTTCAACCACCCCTAAGTACCTCATATCGTTGCTTTTATTATAAATCCAATATTATTTATTATTGGGGAATTGGGAATTTCTGATAGTCGGCTTTCAGATAATCGATAGTTAGACAATTGTTTTTTTTTTCATAAACGATATTTTAGATAATCGGTTTCCGGATAATCGATAATTTTGATAATTAGCTTTTGGATTATTGGCAGCTTGGATAATCAGTTTTCAAATAATCGTAAATAAAAATTTTTACTAAAAATTAAGATTAAGGGTTCTCAACGTGGGGTACGCGTTGTTATTTTTTTTTTTTTTGGGGGGGGGGGGTACGCCGTGAGAGCTCAAAAGTCGCTAGATATATTATATATATTTTATTCCCATTGTTATACTATAACTATAGTTTTATCTATCTATACAAGGGGTACGCCAGTTACATACACATTTCCAGGGAGTACGTGAAGCATGAAAGGTTGAGAACCACTGGTTTAGATAATTAGTTTTCAAGAAATCGGTAGTTTGTTAATCGATTTTCGAATAATCGATACTTGCACAATTGGCTCACCCATAATTTATAGTTGAATAATAGAATTTCAAATAATCGATAGTGTAGATAATCAATTTTTGGATAACGGTTTTGAATAATCGGATTTCAAATAATCGATTTTAGATATTCGATTTTCGGACAATCGATAGTTTAAATAATCGGTTTTCTAATAACTGTTATCGGATAATGAATGCTCTACTCTATCGCTATTTTAATAAATGTTATGATCTAAGTTTTAATATTTATGCTTCAATTACCTTGAGCGATATATATTTTTATGGCTGGCAACACACTTCTTCGATGTTAACTCCTTAAATGCTGAATCGTCATCGTTAAGAATAACCAAAAGGAATTGGAGAGATAAGATCTAAATCTTTATTTACCTTTCATTTTGCCACCAAAAAAATTGTGGAATCTGCAGAGTTTCAAACTGAACTCTCCACTCACATAGCGAGGAAAACTCTCAATAAAAGTTAAAGCATTACATGAGTCAGAACGAAATGTAAATCACTTTTGACATTATCACTTTTAAATGCCGATCGAACATGAGACTGAGACTTCAATTTCGTGATAACAGTAATAACAATATTTTAACAAAGTCATTAGCCAATCAGCTTCTAGGCAAGATCATAATGATATCCTACCAAAAACAAACACAAAAAAGGTTAGATATTTTTCTGAAAAAAAAAGGATGTGAACAAAGTAGTTGTAGCTAGACCAAAGGAAATGTAAAAAGAGCAAATACTGCAACTTTGCGTCGGAGACAATTGCAATGCGGATTGTGCGTGTGAGGCGACCATTTATAAACTCCATTACACCCTGCTAAAAAATTTCTAAGAGATGGGGAGGGGGGGGGGATCTTTGCGTTGATGTTTTAAAAACTTTGAATAAATGAGATTTCTTTATTCTTTACAGATGTTGGTACGTGGAGGAAGCACCACGTGCGGGGGATGTCGGCTCATCAACCATCAGGTCGTCGAGGCCACACCGCTGTCGTCTATAATGGGACCATGTATGTGTACGGGGGATATCAGGACTTACGGGGATCGTCGTCAGAATTATGGACTTTTGATCTCAGTGAGTAAAACATAATCTCTTTAGGAATGCACTCCCTTATGATGTCAAAATGAATGTGTAGGATTTCATTAATAGATCTCGGATTGAAAATGTTTTCTGTTTCAGGAATGATCTAAAGTTTCCAACGTATAAATAAAAGCAGAAACACAATGAGTTCGATAGTTGACTTCATTAATTTCTTCATAAATAATTCATGACATAATGATTAATAATAATGCATTTCCTAAAAGAGGAATTACTTAAAGGCAAGTAACTTAAAGGTTTAATCCCTCAATACAATGGAAAGCATTAGAATCACAATATAAAATATTCAAATAACAGACACACAGTCAAGCGCAGTTTCTTGATGCATAAACAATGTGTGGAAAAAAGTGCCAATACAAATGCAAACATGTAACACAAGGTTGAGTATGTTAAGAATTTACAAATATAAGGAACTACAAGCAAAAAAAGAGACTGGAATAAATGTATTGATTAGGTAATAGCAGAGAATCACGTGAGGTAATTGGACAGGGAATAAGGAAGACAGTGAAACTGGTAAAACAACAAAGGTAGAGATAACGTTTGGTTGCTGTTTTACCTCTGAGCGGCACTTTCCTGCACACAGTGGGATAAATGTCCAGGTCACAAGGATCCTGAGGGTTCAGAAAAGGTTCGAGGAAGAGGACTCAGTGGTCAGTTGTTAGGAGACGGATGGTCGCTTCCCATCAAGGCTATCCAGCTGTTTATTTATTTATTTATTTATTTATTTATTTTATTTATTCAACGTTACAGATATTTGAGAGATCCTTATACAGGCTTTCTCATTATACATTTTTTAAAAATAATTAACTATAATACTTTTTTATTTAATTTTCATTTTACTCTTTTTGTTTTTGTTTATTTACTTATTGAATTAGTTATTTTTTCGATTCTGTTCCATAAATCTGTAGAGATTAGAAATTCAAATAAAATTTTATAAATTTTAATTTTAGAATCAAAATATTTCTGGTTCAAAATTAAATCAGTTCTAATCATCCGAAACCATTTTTCCTCTAATGATTTAAAGAATTTTTCCCTTTGAGTTGTGTTGTTTATACAGTTAGGTGAAATATGATCAATTGTTTCGGGTACGTTACAATTTTTGCAGTTTGGAGAGTTTGAAAGTTTAAGATAAAATTTTGTTTGATTTAGCATTGCTGTATTTGTTCTAAGTCTATAGAGGATACTTAATTGTCTTCTTGTAAACGGTAGATTTTGAATATAATTAATATTTTTTGAAAGAACGTATCTAAAGTTGTTATTTTTTAATAATGCTTCAATTTGAAAGAATTGTTCGGTCAATTTAAATTCTATTTTTTTAATATTTTTTTATAGTGTTATAAAACGCACACAAGGTATGCCTCTCCTGTACATGGGACCGGGACTTGATGTCCCATCCAATGAACGGCGGCGGCCTTTGCAAGCCCATCGGTGTCCTCATCACGGTCGGTGGTGGGGGGGGGGGGGGGGAGAGCAGGGATAAATCTGAACGCTGATGCGATTGGGATTGGAACTGGAAAATGCAGTTGCGAACCTCGTGTGCTACCACTGAGTCCTCAGGAGCGGGGAGATGATGATGTGATATCAGTACTCTGACAAAGACAACTGGAATCCACTGTTCATAGTAGATTGCGACACATTCATTTAAGGTGGACGAGAGTTCAAAAAAATAGTAATAATTCAAGTGAAAAAAAACAAACGAAATAGAAAAAAAATTTAGTAAATGTTGCAAAACATTGATATTTTTGGAGACCGTTGGTAGCCCGTTAGATTCGTAAACTGATATTCTAGGTCCGAATCTCAATTGTTTCCTTCGGATAAAATAGGACTTTGAAAAGCTCCATTTGTTGAAATGTTCCCCACGTTCAAGAAGTGGTATCCTGTTGCACGAGCACTCTGCATGACCTTGACGAGAGGGTTCCCGTCTTCCATCTGCCCTACCCAGCTCAGAGCTCTTCGGATCCTCGTGACTTGGTCATTTAGGCAAATGTATGCAGAAAAGTGCCGCCTAGAGATGAGGAATCCAAACTACATTATTTTAAATGGCAGTGATGGATAGACCCTTCTGTTGAATGCTTGTTAAAAATCATGGGATTTGAAAATGTGAAAAAAAGAACAAAATCAATATGCATCCCGGACTCGAATACAGGATCTCTTCGTTATAATTTGGGTGCTGTATCAATTGAGCACAGGTAATGACTATTTCACACTTGTTGAAGTAAGTAAGGTTATGAAGAATAGTAGTTGTAGTCGGGGATCAACCATCATTTTAAACTGTCAACAATCATTTTAAACTGTCAAAGAACTTAGTAATTTTTAATGCACCTGAATTTTTTTTCCTTTGATGTTAACCATAATTAGTCTTAATTTTTGCTTAGCGACCTTCGCATGAAACAGAACTCACTGCAATGTTTCATGCTTATTAAAAGAGTTAACACATTTCCTGGACTTTTCTGTACAGCCTGATGAACAAATCGCCAGAAGCAGAAAAGTAAACAACGAAAGCCATTCAATACGTTTGCTAAGAAGCCACGGCAAAGAGGAAATACAAAACTCGAAGGATATTTGCGTTTCTGTTTTCATGGAGAGTTAATGCTGCTGCTCCTCATCAGAGGAAAAGGATGCGGGGAAGTCTTCATCATGATCATTTCTCTAAGCGAAAAGCTGGCGAGAAATTGGCGCAGCCTCTTTGCTCTGGGTTTAATTACTCTCAAAACTGAGACAGGGAATGGCATTTAGGAGAGAGAAGTTTTAAGCCACTTTTAATATACACAGGTTTATTAGATTTCGCACTCAACTGCAGCACAGGTGTAAAGAGAAAGCGTTCAGGTTGTTGAGGGAAGATTTTAGAGTGGAATGGGAAAGTGTTGGTGGGGAAAGCCGTTATTAAAGAGCGCTTGACTTCTGCGCGGCTTTTCCTTAATGGGGCAACTTCAGTAATGACAACGGTTTCGTCCTTTGCAGAATGGGGGAAGGGCTCGCTCGGTATTCGCCGTAAGTATTGTACGAAGCAATGCATAAAGACTTTTCATGGGAACCAGAATGACTTTTAAAATGAGGGATTAAATGTTTTCGCATTAAAGACGAGGAAGGGATACTTTTAATTAGGATCGCTCGAGTTGGCTGTGGGAGAAGGGGTTTTCTATTTTTATCTATCTCTCTCTCTCGATCTCGATCTCGTTAAGTTGGGAGAAAGAATTTTGGTGACAGATTCAGTTTAATACTTATGACTAATTAATTAGATGGCAGCCGTTGTCTGGAAAAATTGGTGGATTTTATGGAATTGGTTTTCGGGTTATTGGGAAAATTATCGAAATATATTACAGGTCTGAAAGAAATTAGTAAAATATGTTGTAAATTTTGAATTATCACGAAAATTCGAGGAATATTTACTAGAAAGTGGAACTTTGTAAAGATTTAGCGAAATTCACTGCAGTTATAAAATTTTGAAAATGTAAATTTATTATTTTTGCTATTATTCCTATTTAAAAAAATCAACTGTAATTATTCCGTTCTATAATGTTCAAAACAGCATAAGATCATTCATCTCTTGAAAACAGGCTATATGATGTCGGATGCCTAGGAACCACAACTCCCTTGCAGTAGGGGCGGGGGTGGCTTAGTCGGTAGCGCGCTAGGCTCGTAATCTGTAGTTCCCTGGTTCTAGTCCCAGCTGGGTCAGCGTTGAGGTTTATCTCCGCAAAACTCCCCGCTCTGCCCACGGTCAGTAGGGGACACCGATGGGCTTGGAAAGGCCGCCGTCCGTTGGATGGGATGTTAAGCCGTGGCCCCGTGTGTGGGAAAGAGCCATACCCTGTGCACGTTAAAGAACACGCTGGATGGCCTTGACGGGAGGCTACCATCTGTCTCCCAACAGCTGTCCCAGTGGGTCCCCTCCCCCAACATCCTCAGAGCCTTCGGCGTCCATGTGACCTGGCCATTTAGTCCATGGTGTGCAAAAAAGTGCCGCTCAGAGGTAAAACAACCCAACATTAAAGAACACGCTGGATGGCCTTGACGGGAGGCTACCATCTGTCTCCCAACAGCTCTTCCAGTGGGTCCCTCCCCTAACCTTCTCTAAGCCTTCGGGGTCCATGTGACCTGGCCATTTAGCCCATGGTGTGCAAAAAAGTGCCGCTCAGAGGTAAAACAACCCAACAACCCTTGCAGTATTTAAATAGCCAAAATAAAATAACCAATAACGCCTTTCATTATTTTTTCACGTAATCTCTTTCTCATTCATGGATCCCTTCCTTATTACATAGATCTTTTTCAAATATATTTAGTGTCTCTAAATTACTTCTAGTATTTTAGTTCCAAATAACATTCGAATATTATCTTCAAATAATCGTAATTATCTTAAGTTGTAATAGCATGTAATACAAAGAATTGAAAAAGAAAATGTTTATTTAAGTCTATATACTTTACGATTCTGACGGGTTTTTTTTTTTTAGTTTTTTTGTTACACACGCTCTGGTTCAGTAAGATGAAATAGCTCAAAATTGAAGTCAAAAATTTCAACGAATTCATTTTTGCTATATGTAATTGAAAAGTTGCAGAAATAAAAAAATTTGAAAATTTTTTGTTAGAACTAATCTTGCACAACTGTTTGTTATAGCTCTGTATGTACAGTCGCTCAAAAAGTATCCAAACATATATGGTTGATTACAGAGTTCAGAAAAAATATCTGGCAACGATTTTTTTTTTAGAAATTAGTGATCTGGAAACCTTCGTGTCACGTGATTACAGAATTCAGGAAAAATATCTGGAGCGTGTACAGCAACTGCACACGCTCAATATTTCTGTGAGTGAGCCCACACGATCTAGTATCAAAATAATATGATCTCCTACAGTCGCTCAAAAAAGAATCCGAACACTATGGTTGATTACAGAATTCAGAAAAAATATGTGGCAACGATTTTTTTTAGAAATTAGCGTTCTGGCAACCTTCGTGTCACGTAACATATTTTTTTGAGCAACTGTACAATATGATGAAAATTTCTCTGGCAACTGTACGAAATTCGTCACTTCGTAAAATCGTGTTAAGACAAGCACCTTCAAATATGGAGGGATGAACCACGGTAGGAAACCCGCCAGCCTCGTCATCTACAGTTCTCAGGTTCGAGTCTCAACTGTGACGGGATTCAGATTTATTTACGCTAATCCCCGTTATGTCCTCAGTGAGAAAGGAACACTGATGCTCTTGGAAAAGCCGCCGTCTGTCAGATGGTACATTAAGCCTTGACGCCATGTGCAGGAGTGGTACATTCCGTGCACATTAAACAACACGCTGGATGGCCTTGACAGGAGGTTCCCATCTGTCAATAGGTCCCCTTCCGCAGGTGTGTTACATTCCGTGCACATTAAACAACACGCTGGATGGCCTTGACAGGAGGTTCCCATCTGTCAAGGGGTCCCCTTCCCCAGGAATGTAACATTCCGTGCACTTTAAACAACACGCTGGATGGCCTTTACAGGAGGTTCCCATCTGCCAATGGGTTCCCTTCTCCAGGAGTGTAACATTCCGTGCACATTAAACAAATGCTGGATGGCCTTTACAGGAGGTTCCCATCTGTCAATAGCTCCCCTTCCCCAGGAGTGTAACATTCCGTGCACATTAAACAAATGCTGGATGGCCTTTACAGGAGGTTCCCATCTGTCAATAGCTCCCCTTCCCCAGGAGTGTAACATTCCGTGCACATTAAACAAATGCTGGATGGCCTTTACAGGAGGTTCCCATCTGTCAATAGCTCCCCTTCCCCAGGAGTGTAACATTCCGTGCACATTAAACAAATGCTGGATGGCCTTTACAGGAGGTTCCCATCTGTCAATAGCTCCCCTTCCCCAGGAGTGTAACATTCCGTGCACATTAAACAAATGCTGGATGGCCTTTACAGGAGGTTCCCATCTGTCAATAGCTCCCCTTCCCCAGGAGTGTAACATTCCGTGCACATTAAACAAATGCTGGATGGCCTTTACAGGAGGTTCCCATCTGTCAATAGCTCCCCTTCCCCAGGAGTGTAACATTCCGTGCACATTAAACAAATGCTGGATGGCCTTTACAGGAGGTTCCCATCTGTCAATGGGTCCCCTTCCCCAGGAGTGTAACATTCCTTGCACATTAAACAACACGCTGGATGGCCATGACAGGAGGTTCCCATCTGTCAATAGGTCCCCTTCCCCAGGTGTGCTACATTCCGTGCACATTAAACAAACGCTGGATGGCGTTGACAGGAAATTTCCATCTGTCTCCTAACAACTGTTTCTTGTCCAGCCCAATTTTGATCCTTTGTAGTCCTTGTTGCTTGGCCATTATGCTCAATCTGTGCGCTGAAATGACGCTACAAGATAAAACGATCCATCCCTTAATTTTTGTGTCACATGGTTCGCGTTGAAAATAAAATAAACCTAAATACAAAATTCCCAACCAGAAGCTTGAATCGATCAGTCGCTAGTGATTCTCACATCATCACTTTGCCCTTCACGTTCGAATGTTTCTCCCGCGTTGTGCGTGGGAAAGTGAAGTGAACATTGTGACGGAATGTGGTCACTGTTGATGAAGAATGCTTGCACAGAACGTCAAAGATGCAGGCGAAGAGCATTCGCTCCTTATACATTTCCCCACGGCTCCCCTCTATCTCAGAGAAAACATGTTGTTAAGCGATGATGGTCACCCATCAGCGTTGCCATCGGGGGAAAGCACACATCTTCTCCTCTCCCTGCACGGTGCGTCTCTTTCTGTGTGCCAAAGAGCAAGGCACCACAATTCACAGTGATGTGGGCCTTTATTGCTTGATGGCTGTCAGTAAGAGATGGGAACGCGTTAGCAGGGAACCTTTCTCTCTGCTGTGGCCAAAGATCGCACTGCCTGGCTGTTGCGTTGAGTGCCAAGCAGTGGGAGAGCAATTTCATCGAAAATACGGCGCTTCCATGTCGTTAACGCAAGTACAGTTAATGCGTTGCGATTTAAAAGAAGATGTGTACAATAGATTTGAAGCTGCTGAGAGTTTATCGCTTTTTATCACAAATGAGGTGTCGAAATAAAAAATGCCACGCTGAAAGATTAATACAGCCATTCTTGAAACACTGTAAATAGAGAAGGTTTCTTTTAAACTTGAGAGTTTTTTACTCCTGATAATGTCATATCTACTTTAAGAATTGAGAATTAACATATGAGTTTTTTCATACGCTTAGTGATGCATGTCTTCCTGAAGAATGCAGGAATCGATAAATTATTTTTTGTTCTTGATGGTGTGATGTTTTCTTTGATAGTGAAAACACCTTCAATGATTTGTTCTGTACCGTGTCTTCTTGGAGAATGCAGGCACCGATGGTTCTTTATACACTTAATGATGTTGCGATTTTGGGAGAAATGCAGACACCGATCCTTGATTGTGAGTTAGTCTCTTACACTGCAGTTCTCAGGTTCGAGTCCCAGCTTCACCAGTGGAGATTATCTCCGTTAACCCCCACCCTGTCCTTGGCGAGAAAGGGGACTCTGTTGGACTTGTAAATACCATCATTCTTTGGATGGGACTTTGAACCGTGGCTCCGTATTTGTTTTAGACCATGCCGAATGATTTTGATGGGCGGATTCTTTTGATGGGCGGATTCCATCCGTCTCCTAACAGCTGCCCAGTGAGTGCCCTCCCCAACCTTCTCGGAAGACTTGGGGTCCTTGTGACTTGGTCATTTAGCCTTACTATACAGAAAAACAAATGCTGCCCGGAGATAAATTTATACACTTTATGTAGCCTTAGGTGAATACGACAGATATTAATCCCAGTTCACAATTTTTTTATATATAGTATATATATATTTTTATATATATTATATTATACCCAACTGGAAAGCTACAGTTACTTAACTACTTTACTCACCACGTGGATGAACCCTTTTTCTTATGATGGAACAGAATGGATATTTTTTTTCTGGCTTTTTTTATCGTTTCTGCTGAGGCCTCTCCTCCTTTGTTGATCTTTTTCTTTGGAGGCGGCAAGTGAGATGCTAGAGAAATAATTGCTTTTCTATTCATCATTTATTTAGCAAAAACATAAAACACAGAAGAACACCTTACCTTGACTAAAAAACAATTAACAGTAAATCTACTCGCATTAATTTCCAAACGTAAATACTCTGGCCTTCTGATGTAGACCCAACGATTCACACAGTTCAACTGACAGGCGCTCTTGAGTCTTATTTGCACGGAGATAGGTACTGGAGGTTCTCAGCATCTAGCATGAACTTTTTGCAATGGCAAGCACTCGTGTTAGGGAAAAGATTTAAATGATCACCACTAGAGTAGTTAAAGGGAGGGATGAAACTGAAAAAACGAAAGGATCTGGAAAATTCAGTATCGCTTTTGACAAAACGCAGGGGGGAAATTTGTAAAACTCGGATCGTTGATCACCTCGCTTGAAGGTTTTTCTCTGAACCTAACAATTGTCAACTAGATTTCTATAATCGGGTTTCTTGTCACTGTCCCTGAACCTTGGGTCCTTGTGCTCATCCCCGAACCTCGGTCCCGTGTCATCATCTTTGAATCTTCAGTTCTTTTGACCGTCCTTGAACCTTGGGATTATCCCTGATCCTTGAGTCCTTGTGACCACCTCTGAACCTTGAGTTTTTGTGACTGTCGCTGATTCTTAGGTTCTTCGGACTGTTCGTGAATCTTGAACTTGAGTTCTTGTCACCATTCCTGATTCTTAGATCCTTGTCACTGTCCCTGAATCTTGGGTTCATGTGAATATTTCTGAATCTTCGGTTCTTATGACTATTTCTGAATCTTGGATTCTTGTGATTATTCCTGTATCTTAGGTTATTGTGACTATTCTTGAATCTTGGATTCTTGTGACTTTTCTTGAATCTTGGGTTCTTTTGACTTTTCTTGAATCTTGGATTCTTGTGACTTTTCTTGAATCTTATGTTATTATGGCTATTCTTGAATCTTAGGTTCTTGTGACTATTCCTGTATCTTGGATTCATGTGACTATTCTTGAATTTTGGGTTCTTGTGACTTTTCTTGAATCTTGGGTTCTTTTGACTTTTCTTGAATCTTGGATTCTTGTGACTTTTCTTGAATCTTATGTTATTGTGACTATTCCTGATTCTTAGATCCTTGTCCCTGTCCCTGAATCTTGGGTTCATGTGAATATTTCTGAATCTTCGGTTCTTATGACTATTTCTGAATTTTGGATTCTTGTGACTATTCCTGTATCTTAGGTTATTGTGACTATTCTTGAATCTTGGGTTCTTTTGACTTTTCTTGAATCTTGGATTCTTGTGACTTTTCTTGAATCTTGGATTCTTGTGACTTTTCTTGAATCTTATGTTATTGTGACTATTCTTGAATCTTAGGTTCTTGTGACTATTCCTGTATCTTAGATTCTTGTGACTATTCTTGAATTTTGGGTTCTTGTGACTTTTCTTGAATCTTGGGTTCTTTTGACTTTTCTTGAATCTTGGATTCTTGTGACTTTTCTTGAATCTTATGTTATTGTGACTATTCCTGATTCTTAGATCCTTGTCACTGTCCCTGAATCTTGGGTTCATGTGAATATTTCTGAATCTTCGGTTCTTATGACTATTTCTGAATCTTGGATTCTTGTGACTATTCCTGTATCTTAGGTTATTGTGACTATTCTTGAATCTTGGATTCTTGTGACTTTTCTTGAATCTTGGGTTCTTTTGACTTTTCTTGAATCTTGGATTCTTGTGACTTTTCTTGAATCTTATGTTATTGTGACTATTCTTGAATCTTAGGTTCTTGTGACTATTCCTGTATCTTGGATTCTTGTGACTATTCTTGAATTTTGGGTTCTTGTGACTTTTCTTGAGTCTTGGGTTCTTTTGACTTTTCTTGAATCTTGGATTCTTGTGACTTTTCTTGAATCTTATGTTATTGTGACTATTCCTGATTCTTAGATCCTTGTCACTGTCCCTGAATCTTGGGTTCATGTGAATATTTCTGAATCTTCGGTTCTCATGACTATTTCTGAATCTTGGATTCTTGTGATTATTCCTGTATCTTAGGTTATTGTGACTATTCTTGAATTTTGGATTCTTGTGACTTTTCTTGAATCTTATGTTATTGTGACTATTCTTGAACCTTAGGTTCTTGTGACCTTTCTTGAATCTTTGGTTCTTGTGACTATTTCTGAATCTTGGATTCTTGTGACTATTCCTGTATCTTAGATTATTGTGACTATTCTTGAATCTTATGTTATTGTGACTATTCTTGAATCTTGGATTCTTGTGACTATTCCTGTATCTTAGGTTATTGTGACTATTCCTGTATCTTAGGTTATTGTGACTATTCTTGAATCTTGGGTTCTAGTGACTTTTCTTGAATCATGGGTTCTTGTGACCGTCTTTGAACCCTGTATCCATGTGACCTAATCTTTGTCCATTGTACAACAAACAAATGCCACTGAGATATAAAAATCGAAGAAACCAAATCTGGAGCTCTGTCAACGAAGTCGTTAGGTTTCAAATTGAGTTGCCAAATCTGCCCATCCTACCTTTTAGTGAGGTCGTATCTGATTCGTGTGCCAATGCAATCACCTTAACAAGCACTTGGAGCCCTGTCGTAGCTTTTCATCTGCAGACAGTTAAACACCGTCGACGTCGGCGGCAAGACGTCGTAAAGCAAGTCTCGTGAGATGCGTGGGATCATGTCTCTGCTCGATGAGGAGTCCATTACTCTTCTAGTTAGCTGAACTATGGAAATTGCATTAGCAGCAGAACGCTGGGACGAGCAACCCTTTTCTCGGAGACGAATTAAGTCGATGGTCCCCCAGGGGATGAGGGGCGACAGGAGGGCGTTTATTATTCCCGCCATTATGCTGGGAATCGCATTAGCAAAGCCACCTGGATGTTGGACTTAAATGTAATGGGACTGGCGTCACCTTCCCCACGTATGTTGCGTTGTCGCCAAATGGAAGTGGAAATTCGCGTGGAAATGGACACAACAGCCTGTAAATGGACACAACAGCATGTAAATGGACACAACAGCATGTAAATGACGCTTTTGTGGCAGTAAGGAGGTTGCGAAAAGTAAAATATTTCGGTTCTCTGAAGAATATGCGACGATGAACTTATATTTAGAGAGAGTGTGTGATTTCCGTGTGCGACGTGTTCTTGGCAAACACATGGTTCAGGTCAAAAGAATCTGAAGAACTGAGACCATCCTTAACCCTGGGATCATTCCTGTGGTAAGGGAAAAGGGATTTACTGGACAGTTAGAGACAGAGCTATTAAGGCCGTCCAGCGTTTTTTTATAACTCTCTCATACGAAACCTTAATATCATATCTGATGTGCGGGGGGGGGGACTCAGTGGTTAGCTTGCATGGCTTCATAATCTGCAGATACTGGTTCGAGTCCGAGCTGGGACAGCGGTGAGATTTATCTCGAAAAAACTCCTCCCCCGTCCATCGGTCAGTAGTAGGCACCAATGGGCTTCTAAAGACCGCCGTCCGTTGGATGAGACGTTAAGCCGTGTCCCCTTGTGCGGGGATATCCATACCCTGTGCACTTTAAAGAACATGCTGAATTTCCTTAACGGGAGGCTACAGTCTGTCTCCTAAGAGCTGTACAATGAGTCCCTCGCCTCAACCATCTCTGAGCCCTCGGGGTCCTTGTGACCTGGCCATTTAGCCCGTTAGTGCCGCTCAGTGGTAAAGCAACCCAACAGATGATATCTGATTGAGGTCGATCTTTTCAAGTCTATCGGTTTCTCTTTTCTCACTGTGTGAAAAAGTGTAATAAAAGGGTTGGTAGAAGAAATCACAAGCAAGATAAGCTCAGCTTGAACTTGAGAATAATAAATAGCGAGCGTGGTGCTCTACCGACTTAGCGAACTCCTGCTACATGGAATATAAAGAACTTATTACTCGTGAAAACGAAATGATGATGATAAATATTCTTTGCAATTGCGATGATGCGAAACGTGGATATGTGATGATCAGGAGTGTGCTGGCAATGAACGCATGGTGTTGAAAAACGTTCTAACCGTAGAACGTGATAATAAGGAACTTGCTGATCGTATAAGCGTGTTGAGGAATCTACTAAACATGATGACGTTATATAGAGACGCGTTAACCCTGTGAGCTTTAATAAGGGATATGTAAGGCAGAACTTTGCAACTGACACTATTAATTATGAAAATGTTGTATAAGTGGATCGTTCAAATGAAAAGTGGACAATTCCGGTATCTGAGATATGGACTGAACGATATTTGTTCTTTCACACAGGGAAATGTGCAATAAGAGAAGGAACTCATAACACCAGGATCAGTGGCAAGTATCCGCAGGGGGTGGCTCAGTCGGTAGCGCGCCAGGCTCGTAATCTGCAGTTCCCAGGTTCGAGTCCCAGCTGGGTCAGCGTTGAGATTTACCTCCGCAAAATTCCCCGCCCTGCCTACGGTCAGTAGGGGGCACCGATGGGCTTGGAAAGGCAGCCATCCGTCGGATGGGACGTTAAGCCGTGGCCCCGTGTGCGGGAGAGCCATACCCACAATAAAAAAACACGCTGAATGGACTTGACGGGAGGCTACCATCTGTCTCCCAACAGCTGTTCCTGAAGGTCCCATCCTCCAACCTTCTCTGAGCCTTCGGGGTCCTTGTAACCTGGCCATTTTGCCCATGGTGGGCAAAAAATTGACGGGAGGCTACTATCTGTCTCCCAACAGCTGCTCCAGAGGGTCCCATCCGTCAACCTTCTCTGAGCCTTCGGGGTCCTTGTAACCTGGCCATTTAGCCCATGGTGTGCAAAAAATTGACGCTCAGAGGTAAAACAACCTTAAAACAACAAAGTATCGGCAAGATGTCTGAATTCCAGACAAACCCCGCGTTTGTGCAACCAAATTTTAATTTGAACAACGTTTTAATTTAATTATCGGGATCTGCTATTGGTTGAGTTTTCGTATAGCATTGGCATTATCAACTTGCAACGATATTATGAAACACTGAGCTGTTGAAAGCAGGCAATGAAGTCGCAGTGCCTCAGAGCTTTTGAATCTGAACGTTGTATTGATGCATTGCAACGTCCGCCCTCATACTGTCCAGTTAACAGTGAAAACATTGAACTGGTATCGTTGGAAGAGCCTGTAACATCTCTCCTACAGTTCTGGCATCTCCCTGATATCCATATTTTTTTTGGATCTCTAAAACAGTCACAACAGTAGTTACCAAGCTGAAAACATCGGTTCTCGTCCGATCACCGAAGTTAAGCAGCTTTGGGCGCGGTCAGTACTTGGGAGGGTGACCACCTGGGAACACCGCGTGCAGTTGGCAAAAAATCTGCTGAGGACCCGCCATCCTCAGAGATCCTTCTACTATGGCGTATTAAACTGACAGGCTGCTGTCAGACCTCTGTGGCAAGCAGCTGCTTGAGGAGGTATTTATTTATTTTCTTTTATGAAACAGTCATGAAAAGAGGGAAGTTTACGTCAGATAGATAATTGCCTAGTTACAGAATTCCTTAAAAAACAATCGAAGTCATTATTCTAACATGATATCATGTTGCTAACTTACTTTTTGGGACAAATCTATAAATAAAAAAATCCTTTATGCTTTATTTCCAATTTATCCGGGGCGGGGGTGGCTCAGTCGGTAGCGCGCCAGGCTCGTAATCTGTAGTTCAAAGGTTCGAGTCCCAGCTGGGTCAGCGTTGAGATTTATCTCCGCAAAATTCCCCGCCCTGCCCACGGTCAGTAGGGGACACCGATGGGCTTGGAAAGGCCGCCGTCCATCGGATGGGACGTTAAACCGTGGCCCCGTGTGCAGGTAGAGCCATACCCTGTGCATATTAAAGAACACGCTGGATGGCCTTGCCGGGAGACTACCATCTGTCTCCCAACAGCTGTTCCAGTGGGTCCCCTCCCCCAACCTTCTCTGAGCCTTCGGGGTCCATGTGACCTGGCCATTTAGCCCATGGTGTGCAAAAAAGTGCCGCTCAGAGGTAAAACAACCCAACGTTAAAGAACACGCTGGATGACCTTGACGGGAGGCTACCATCTGTCTCCCAACAGCTGTTCCAGTGGGTCCCCTCCCCCAACCTTTTCTGAGCCTTCGGGGTCCATGTGACCTGGCCATTTAGCCCATGGTGTGCAAAAAAAGTGCCGCTCAGAGGTAAAACAACCCAACCCAAATCCAATTTATCCACTTTTCATGTTCGTGTAATAAGGAAAGTGACAGCAGGAAAAGTTATAATAAGGACTATAATAATTATGTTTCACTGTAATGGATTTCAGAATAAAAATACTAAATGTGAACGTGGCCAGTGTAAAATCCCAATACGAGAAACGGTCCAAAAAAGTATTAGATCACAGTCTTGTGAAAAGAAAAAATTTCAGCAGCTCGTGCGCTGTGCCTCTGTCATATTGAAACATCTATTCCAAATCTGGCGAATCCATGACTCATAAAACAAATCATCAATATACTGAATCTGGCTTATTCCAAAAATTTTAATCAAACATTTTTGGGTGCATAACTGAACAATTTTGGTAATTCGTAGTACTTATTAAAATGAATATTTTAGTTTTTTAATCAGGACATTTTCTAAATTCCCCAAAAATATAATTTTTACCATTTCATGATTCATTTAGAAATGTATGTTTTCGTCTTTGATTAGATAATTTTCCCTGCGGATCCGCAGGGAAAATCTTCAAGAATATAGCTTTATTTTTCCTAGTGACTCTTTACTAAGATTGGATTAGTTGGATTGGATTGTTTTACCTCTGAGCGGCAATTTTTTGCACACCATGGGCTAAATGGCTAGTCCACAAGGACCCCGAAGGATCAGAGAAGGTTGGGAGAGGGGACCCACTGGAACAGCTGTTGGGAGACAGATGGTAGCCTCCCGTCAAGGCCATCCAGCGTGTTCTTTAACGGGCACAGGGTATGGCTCTCTCCCGCATACGGGGCCACGGCTTAACGTCCCATCCGACGGACGGTGGTCTTTCCAAGCCCATCGGTGTCACCTACTGACCAATGGCAGGGCGGGAGTTTTGCAGAGATAAATCTCAATGCTGACCCAGCTGGGACTCGAACCTGGGAACTACAGATTACGAGCCTGGCGCGCTACCGACTGAGCCACCCCCGCCCTATCTGATTAGTAACCCCTGATCTTATACTGCATTATAGTTCAAAGATTTATCAATAATTTTTCCGTCATGATCTACGAGAATTGTTGAAGCACTAACTGCGCAGTCTCCTAGTCTCCCCCAGCCAAGGGCATACCCAGGTGATCTTCCCCCTCCCCTCCGAAAATCCTATAGTCTCATAATCAATCTCAAACTTGGTTACCTGCTTTGAAATCCGAAACAGTTGTTTTTGTATAATTTTACTTTAGCCCCATATTTTTTGTTCGACGCTAAGAACAATAGGGGCGGTGGTGGCTAGGCCGGTAGCGCGCCAGGCTTGTAATCTGTGGCTTACAAGCCTGGCGCGCTTCCCAAGTATCGGCTTCCCAAATTCGAGTCCCAGCTGGGTCAGCGTTGAGATTTATCTCCGCAAAATTCCCCGCTGCCCACGGTCAGTAGGGGACACCGATGGACTTGGAAAGGCCGCCGCCCCTCGGATGGGACGTTAAGCCGTGGTCCCGTGTGCGGGAGAGCCATACCCTGTGCACATTAAAAAACACGCTGGATGGCCTTGACGGGAGGCTACCATCTGTCTCCCAACAGCTGATCGAGTGGGTCCCCTCCCTCAGCCTTCTCTGAACCTTCGGGGTCCTTGTGACCTGGCCATTTAGCCCATAGTGTGCAAAAAAGTGACACTCAGAGGTAAAACAACCCAACACTAAAAATAGCTTAAAAAATAAGCTATAAAATCTCATTCCGTAAAAGACGATCATTTTAACCTTTCCTGCTTGGTGGAATATTTTAGTAATTGGAAAACCCTGCTAAAGTCTTATTATATTCTCAAACGCCACCCCCCACCCCCCCACCCCCGCTAAATTTTTGGATCCTCCTAGAAACCAAATCTTAGGTATGTTCCTGCCCGAAGCTGTCACTCACGCTAGCTAATGCTGTAAGACAGGCGTCGGCAACCTATGACCCGCGGGTCACCAAGTGACCCATTTAATAATTTCAAGTGACCCACTTGAAGTTCCGCAAATAAAGTATAATTTATTTTTATATATTATACTTTATTTGCGGAACTCAAGTGGGTCACTTGAAATTATTAAATGGGTCACTTGGTGACCCGCGGGTCATAGGTTGCCGACGCCTGCTGTAAGAGATGAGACAACAAAGTCGTACCGAATTGATCCATCGTTTCTTGTAAAAAGATTCCCCTTTTGCCAAAATGAGGAAGCACTTCTGATCCATATCTCGCAAGCCTCATAAATCCGAAACTTTCCTCACTTAAATTACATCCCGACTTCTTTTTTATCCCATTAGTCAAAGGCATCGGTGCATAAAGCGTAGGAGATGATGATCAGAACTTTAATGAGGAAACCCGAGTAGAGACGAAGACGCCAAAATCTATTTCGCTTCTTTGCTTTCCTAATGGCCAAACTAAAACTTGTACATCACGTTAATTAAATCGCGTTAATTCCTGTCGGAATTGCAGCTGGCCATTTACGAAAGGAACACGCTCACCTCCCTCATTGCATTCCATACCTCGAGGTTTGGTTGTCTCGTGACTTTGTTTCGGTGTCTCGTGAATTATTCCCCACTCATTGGAAGATGTGACTGAAAAAAGGATCTTTAGTTCACTAAATGAAACTAATCAAAAATAATGAGATGGAGTGAGATTAACGCTCATGAGAGAACGGGACTCCACGACAAAGATTTGTAACAAGAATCTTATTCTAACAGTTTATTTTTTTAATTAGAACCGAACTTAACTATGGCGGATCTTAAAAGCAGCAATAATGCAAATAAATCTGATTGCGATCTCCTTAATTCTCTGTTATTTCATTTAAAGAATGGCAAGCGATAATTCAAATAGGAGAAAAGTTGTAAATTCATATTTTCTAAATATTCTTTTGCTTGAAGGGGATTTTATTTTTTATTATCTAATCATGCTCTTATTTTCCAAGTCGCCAGAGAAATTTCTTCCAATCAAGAGCCGTGTAATGTTTAAAAAATCTTTCACAATATAAGAAATAATGATATATCAATTGTAATGTATCCTATGTGCATTTAATATCTCTAGTTGTCATGGATGAATTCATCATCAATTTGAAAAGCGATTAAGACTCTTCTAGATAATTCCAAAAAGGTAATGGCTTACATCTCACAACCTTTAAGTACTTTAAGTACTCACAACCTTAAGTGTATTTAGTTAATATTTTAGCCAATTCTGTTTTTCTCTATGTTCAGAAAAATGTTTCTCTCCGTTATATTTTCCTTCTGGCTAATTCTCTCTTCTGCGATTCTCGTTTCCTCTTCGTCCTCCACCCACGAAATATCTCGAAAATCTTCTCCCTTGTTTCTCTTCGTTATATTTTCCTTCTGGCTCTGTGATTCTCGTTTCCTCTTCGTCCTCCACCCACGAAATATCTCGGGAATCCTTCTTCCTTGTTTCTCTTCGTTATATTTTCCTTCTGGCTCTGCGATTCTCGTTTCCTCTTCGTCCTCCACCCACGAAATATCTCGAAAATCTTCTCCCTTGTTTCTCTTCGTTATATTTTCCTTCTGGCTCTGCGATTCTCGTTTCCTCTTCGTCCTCCACCCACGAAATATCTCGGGAATCCTTCTCCCTTGTTTCTCTTCGTTATATTTTCCTTCTGGCTCTGCGATTCTCGTTTCCTCTTCGTACTCCACCCACGAAATATCTCGGGAATCCTTCTCCCTTGTTTCTTCTGTTATAATTTCTCTAGATAATTCTCTCTTCTGTTATTCTAGTATCTCCGTCAACTACACACAAAACGTCTCGGGAATCCTTCTCCCTTATTTCTCTCCGTTATATTTTCCTTCTGGCTAATTCTGCGATTCTCGTTTCCTCTTCGTCACCCACCCACGAAATATCTCGGGAATCCTTCTTCCTTGTTTCTTCTGTTATAATTTCCCTGGGTAATTCTCTGTTCTGTGACTATCGTTTCTCCTTCGTCAACCACCCACAAAACGTCTCAGGAATCCTTCTCCCTTGTTTTTCTCCGTTATATTTTCCCTGGATAATTCTCTCTTCTTTGAATCTCGTTTCTCCTTCGTCAACCACCCACAAAACGTCTCGGGAATCCTTCTCCCTTGTTACATTTTCCTTCTGGCTAATTCTGCGATTCTCGTTTTCTCTTCGTCATCCAACCACGAAACATCTCGGGAATCCTTCTCCCTTGTTTCTCTCTGTTATATTTTTCCTCAGGCTAATTCTCTGTTCTGTGACTAGTTTCCCCTTCGTCACTCACCCACGAAACATCTCGGGAATCCTTCTGCTTTGTTTCTCCTCGTTATGTTTTCCTATAGCTAATTCTCTCTTCTGCGATTCTTTTCCACTTCGTCATTCTCTCGGGAATCCTTCTCCTTTGTTTCTCTTCCTTACATTCTACTATAGCTAATTCTCTCATCTGCGATTCTTTTCCACGTCGTCACCCACCCACGAAACGTCTCGGGAAACCTTCTCCCTTGTTTCTCTCTGTTATAATTTCCCTCTGGATAATTTTCTGTGACTCTCGTTTCCCCTTCATCACCCACCCACAAAATGTCTCAGGAATCCTTCTCCCTTGTTTCTCTTCCACCGCAACGTAAGTGTGGTGAGCACAGCAAACGCCCCTTTCTGCTCCACAGAGCATGCGCCATGGTACATCTCCAGTAAGCCTGGATGACCAGGTCCCGAGATAAATTCCCTTCTCTTCCCTCTCCTCTTCCCTCTCCTCTTCCGTCTCTGAGTCAGGCTGCCAGACCGTCGACTTTCCTGGCGACCGCTCCATTACCCCGATTCTGTTTTTTTTTTCCTTTCCGCCTGCCTCGCGGGTGCAGCGATACGATTGGTCCGTGGGTTTGCTCTCCTTCATTCGCGACTTCCTGAGCATCACATGAAGATTCAAATTTCTGTTTAACTTAACTCGGATGGAGCAGAATGGATCACTGCGCGCCAGGGCGAGGAAAGTCGCATCAGGATGCAAGGGAACTCTTTAGGGCGGTAGCGGAACGGCCCACAGAGTTTGGCGAAAATAACACGACGGTAAAACTTTTTATTTCATTTTTTTTCTCTTATTTTTTTCTAATGGTAAAAATGCACACATTTTCACCACAAAATAAATTTTGGATTAAAGATTCAAGGAATTAGTATTTCTGATTTACTCTCTGCTTTTATAAACCTTTAATTTCTCTACTGAATTTCTTTACTGCAGAAGCTTTGATGTAGAGAAAATAATCAGATGACCATTTTCCTTTCATTTTCATCAGATGGCGTACATACAGTTGCTCAAAAAAATAACCGAACACTATGGTTGATTATAGAATTCAGAAAAAAATATGTGGCAACGATTTTTTTTTAGAAATTAGTGGACTGGCAACCTTCGTGTCACGTGATTACAGAATTCAGGAAAAATATCTGGAGGCGTGTACAGCAACTGCACACGCTCAATATTTCTGTGAGTGAGCCCACACGATCTAGTATCAAAATAATATGACCACCTACAGTCGCTCAAAAAAAGAACCTAATACTATGGTTGATTTCAGAATTTAGAAAAAATATCCGGCAACGATTTTTTTAGAAATTAGTGATCTGGCAACCTTCGTGTCACGTGACACGAAGGCTGCCAGACTTGGAAACTTTTCCAACTTTGGAAATGCGGCACTTAACTCCTGTCGTCACAATAAGGAATTTTGGAGTTTCTTCACATTTTGGATCCAGAATTGCTTTCATTACTTATTTAATAAAAAAATATAATATTCTAAAATATGTATTCTTTTATTAATGACCACGTATAACAACATCTAATATGCAAATTTCCAAATGGTAAGCAGTTATATTGATAAAACGTCCACATGTCTGTTATCAAAATACATAAGGGAGAAGAAAGTCTCAATTCCACTAAAATATCATCATAACTCTGTTCTAAACATGACATAAGAGTAGACATCAAGTCCTATGTATGTGAAATTAAGCCGTAATTCCCAATGTATGAGAGTCCTATTCTTTGAAAGTCAAGGGTCTGGATGGGTTGGGTTGTTTTACCTCTGAGCGGCACTTTTTTGGGTTGGGTTGTTTTACCTCTGAGCGGCACTTTTTTGCACACCATGGGCTAAATGGCCAGGTCACATGGACCCCAAAGGCTCAGAGAAGGTTGGGGGAGGGGACCCACTGGAACAGCTGTTGGGAGACAGATGGTAGCCTCCCGTCAAGGCCATCCAGCGTGTTCTTTAACGTGCACAGGGTATGGCTCTCCCGCACACGGGGCCACGGCTTAACGTCCTATCCGACGGACGTCGGCCTTTCCAAGCCCATAGGTGTCCCCTACTGACCGTGGGGAGGGCGGGGAGTTTGGCGGAGATAAATCTCAACGCTAACTCAACTGGGACTCGAACCTGGGAACTACAGATTACGAGCCTGGCGCGCTACCGACTGAGCCACCCCCGCCCCCATCTACAGAGGTTAAACGAGACTAAAACTTTGTTATCTAAACGCATCTATCGTTAGCATCATTCCTCATTGCATTTTCTCATTGCAGACCAATTGTAATGAGATCCTATCCGAAATTTTGCATCCACCTCACTCGAGGTTTGCCCCTTTTCCTCAAACCTTTTTTGATCACAGTTCTGAGTGAGTAACATAAAGCGTAATGAAAGCAAAATGAATGAAAATGATCAGCTAGGAGGTAAAACATTCCAATCCAGTTCATATACGAAGTTTTTTTTTGCAATAGGAACAATAGCTTTAACATTAAGCTGCCTGCATAAGAGGACGGGGGTGGCTGACTCGGTAGCTCCCAGCTGGGAGAGATTTATCTCCGCTGAGCCGCACCGTGCCCTCGACCCCGGTGACAAGGTGGTTGTTCGTCGGATGAGACGTTAAGCCTGGCTCCGTTGCGCAAGTTAAGGAATACACTGGATAGACTAAATAGAAGGTTTCTGTCTCGTAAAAACTTTTCAGCGGGTCCCCCAACCAGCTCTGAGCTATAGGGGTCCTTGGGACCTAGCACATTTAGCCCTCTCAGAGGTAAAATCAACCCAACGTGGTATCAGTAGCGCACATGCGTAAATACCAAATTTAAAATAAATAGTTTGAATCTTTCAAGCACTGAAATGCAACATAGACAAACGAATTTAAAGATACGTAATCCTGGTCGAAATTTGGGCGCAGGTGGCTCAGTCGGTAGCGCGTCTGGCTTGTAATCTATAGTTCCCAGGTTCGAGTCCCAGCTGGGTCAGCGTTGAGACTTATCTCCACAAACTCTCAACCCTGTCCACGGTCAGTAGAGGACATCGATGGGCTTGGTAAAGGCCGCCGTCCGTCGGATGGAACGTTAAGCAGTGGCCCCTTCTGCGGGAGAGCCATACCCTGTACACGTTAAAGAACATACTGGGTGGCCTTGACGGGAGGCTACCATCTGTATCCCAACAGCTGTTCCAGTGGGTCTCCTCCCCCAACTTTCTCTGAGACTTCGGGGTCCATGTGACCTTTAGCCCATGGTGTGCAAAAAATTGCCGCTCAGAGGTAAAACAACCGAAACGTGGTCGAAATTTGAGAAATTTTTTTTTTCGCAATTTTTCTTCATTTTTTTTCAAAAGAAACAAAATTCTGTTGTAAGAGACGTTTTTTATTACATCATGCTTCACAACACATAGATTAATTGCAAACGAATGGGAAAAAACTGGAAATCGTTAATGTTGCAAGAATTTACAAATGCAGCAATAAACCCCTAAAAGGAGACAAACTAAAAAAAGCGAAAAAATAAATTTAATCTTCAAAACAACACAAAGAAATTTAAAAAAAAATTAATTTTCATCTCCAGATCGTAGAGGCTGAGGCTGAACGAGCAGCAGCACACGATCATCGACACCATGTTGAGCAGGATGTCACATCACTTGGACATCGCCTGCAGTGGGGTTCGTACTTGGCATGAGAAACCATGTTGGAAGCCGGGGAAGAGTTGTCTCTCCTCATCATTCTCCTCCTCCCCATCCACCTTTCTTGCGAAATTCATTAGCGTCGGATTCGCAGAGGCAGGCGAAGAGCACCTCGCTCCCTCGCTTCTGACTTACGAGGCCTCAGAGCCCGGAAGCAGATGTCAGACGTACTTTTTGAACCCTACCTTCGCTTGCTGACAGTTTCGGAGATTTCCTCTTGGCAGCTCTTTTTCTTTCGGTTGTCAGAGAAGAGGAAATTAACTTCGCACTGCTCAAGGTTCGCCAACGAATTTCTTTTTTTCTCTGGAAATTAAAAAGTTTCCTTAAGAAAGAGCTCGAAAGAATCAATGAACAACGTGTGCTCAATATCTGTAGCACGAGTAATTTTTCATTTCATTTCTACAGAGAATAGTAGTATGATAATTTTAGCAAGTGCAAGCCATCCTCACAGCGACTACTAGTGTAATAATTTTAGCCAGTACAAACCATCCTCACAGCGAATACTAGTGTAATAATTTTAGAAGGTGCAAGCCATCCTCACAGCGAATACTAGTGTAATAATTTTAGCCAGTGCAAACCATCCTCACAGCGAATACTAGTGTAATAATTTTAGAAGGTGTAAGCCATCCTCACAGCGAATACTAGTGTAATAATTTTAGCCAGTGCAAACCATCCTCACAGCGACTACTAGTGTAATAATTTTAGCAGGTGCAAGCCATCCTCACAGCGAATACTAGTGTAATAATTTTAGCCAGTGCAAACCATCCTCACAGCGAATACTAGTGTAATAATTTTAGAAGGTGTAAGCCATCCTCACAGCGACTACTAGTGTAATAATTTTAGCCAGTGCAAACCATCCTCACAGCGAATACTAGTGTAATAATTTTAGCAGGTGCAAGCCATCCTCACAGCGAATACTAGTGTAATAATTTTAGCCAGTGCAAACCATCCTCACAGCGAATACTAGTGTAATAATTTTAGAAGGTGTAAGCCATCCTCACAGCGAATACTAGTGTAATAATTTTAGCCAGTACAAACCATCCTCACAGCGAATACTAGTGTAATAATTTTAGCAGGTGCAAGCCATCCTCACAGCGAATACTAGTGTAATAATTTTAGCCAGTGCAAACCATCCTCACAGCGAATACTAGTGTAATAATTTTAGAAGGTGTAAGCCATCCTCACAGCGACTACTAGTGTAATAATTTTAACAGGTGCAAGCCATCCTCACAGCGACTACTAGTGTAATAATTTTAGCCAGTGCAAACCATCCTCACAGCGAATACTAGTGTAATAATTTTAGCCAGTGCAAACCATCCTCACAGCGAATACTAGTGTAATAATTTTAGAAGGTGTAAGCCATCCTCACAGCGAATACTAGTGTAATAATTTTAGCCAGTGCAAACCATCCTCACAGCGACTACTAGTGTAATAATTTTAGCAGGTGCAAGCCATCCTCACAGCGAATACTAGTGTAATAATTTTAGCCAGTGCAAACCATCCTCACAGCGAATACTAGTGTAATAATTTTAGAAGGTGTAAGCCATCCTCACAGCGACTACTAGTGTAATAATTTTAGCCAGTGCAAACCATCCTCACAGCGAATACTAGTGTAATAATTTTAGCAGGTGCAAGCCATCCTCACAGCGAATACTAGTGTAATAATTTTAGCCAGTGCAAACCATCCTCACAGCGAATACTAGTGTAATAATTTTAGAAGGTGTAAGCCATCCTCACAGCGACTACTAGTGTAATAATTTTACCCAGTACAAACCATCCTCACAGCGAATACTAGTGTAATAATTTTAGCAGGTGCAAGCCATCCTCACAGCGAATACTAGTGTAATAATTTTAGCCAGTGCAAACCATCCTCACAGCGAATACTAGTGTAATAATTTTAGAAGGTGTAAGCCATCCTCACAGCGACTACTAGTGTAATAATTTTAACAGGTGCAAGCCATCCTCACAGCGACTACTAGTGTAATAATTTTAGCCAGTGCAAACCATCCTCACAGCGAATACTAGTGTAATAATTTTAGCCAGTGCAAACCATCCTCACAGCGAATACTAGTGTAATAATTTTAGCAGGTGCAAGCCATCCTCACAGCGAATACTAGTGTAATAATTTTAGCAGGTGCAAGCCATCCTCACAGCTAATACTAGTGTAATAATTTTAGCAAGTTCAAGCCATTCACACAGCGAATACTAGTGTAATAATTTTAGCCAGTGCAAACCATCCTCACAGCGAATACTATTGTAAGAATTTTAGCAGGTGCAAACCATTCTCACAGCGAATACTAGTGTAATACATTTAGCAGGTGCAAGCCATTCACACAGCGAATGCTAGTGTAATAATTTTAGCCAGTGCCAACGATCCTCACAGCGAATACTATTGTAAGAATTTTAGCAGGTGCAAGCCATCCTCACAGCGAATACTAGTGTAATAATTTTAGCAGGTGCAAGCCATCCTCACAGCTGATACTAGTGAAATAATTTTAGCCAGTGCAAACCATCCTCACAGCTAATAGTAGCGTAATTATTTTAGCAAGTTCAAGCCATTCACACAACGAATACTAGTGTAATAATTTTAGCAGGTGCAAGCCATCCTCACAGCGAATACTAGTGTAATAATTTTAGCAGGTGCAAGCCATCCTCACAGCTAATACTAGTGTAATAATTTTAGCAAGTTCAAGCCATTCACACAGCGAATACTAGTATAATAATTTTAGCCAGTGCAAACCATCCTCACAGCGAATACTATTGTAAGAATTTTAGCAGGTGCAAACCATTCTCACAGCGAATACTAGTGTAATACATTTAGCAGGTGCAAGCCATTCACACAGCGAATACTAGTGTAATAATTTTAGCCAGTGCAAACCATCCTCACAGCGAATACTATTGTAAGAATTTTAGCAGGTGCAAGCCATCCTCACAGCGAATACTAGTGTAATAATTTTAGCAGGTGCAAGCCATCCTCACAGCTGATACTAGTGAAATAATTTTAGCCAGTGCAAACCATCCTCACAGCGAATACTAGTGTAATAATTTTAGCAGGTGCAAACTATCCTCACAGCTAATAGTAGTGTAATAATTTTAGCAGGTGCAAGCCATCCTCACAGCTGATACTAGTGAAATAATTTTAGCCAGTGCAAACCATCCTCACAGCGATAACTAGTGTAATAATTTTAGCAGGTGCAAGCCATCCTCACAGCTAATAGTAGCGTAATTATTTTAGCAAGTTCAAGCCATTCACACAACGAATACTAGTGTAATAATTTTAGCAGGTGCAAGCCATCCTCACAGCGAATACTAGTGTAATAATTTTAGAAGGTGCAAGCCATACACACAGCGAATACTAGTGTGATAATTTTAGCAGGTGCAAGCTATCCTCACAGCGAATACTATTGTAGGAATTTTAGCAGGTGCACACCATCTGCACAGCTAATATTAATAATTGCAAACCATGTGCATCTCTTTTAGTATTGTGTTGGTTTATTTTACGCCTAACCGGCACTTTTTTTTCATACAGTGGTCTTAAATGGCCAGGTTACAAGGACCTCAATGGCTCAAGAAAGTTGGAAAGGGGTATTCGCTGAACAGTTTTTAGGAGATAGGTGGTAGCCTTTCATTAAGGCATCCAGTGTGTTCTTTAATGTGCACAGGGCTTATATTCACACGGGCGGTACACTGAACGTCCCATCCTGCTGAAGGTGACTTTTCCAAGCCCATCCAAATCCCCCTTTCTCACCTAGTGCATGATGGGACTTAGCAGAGATAAAATCAACGTTAATACAGTTGGGACTCGAACCCGAGCTCAGCGGATTACGAGCATGGCACACTCGTAATTCAAGCTCTTCCTCTACAGTATGCACAAAGCATCTTCTTAGTTAATACTAATGGGTCGTGAATAATCTGCATAACCAATAGAATACGTGCAGTTTGATTTAATCATGTGATAAAGAAAACTTTGAGATCCTTAGAGTTTTATTATTGTTTTGCCACCAAGTCTCTTGCTGATAACAGTTAGTTAAATTAACAGATGAGTGAAATGTATACAGGGAAAGTACTGAACAATGCGTTCAAAATATAGTTAGTACACAAATTTGTTTATTGTTTGGCGGTTTTATGCAGTCGGCCGATTGTAGGTGATATTTCTTCTCCAAGAGATGGAATTGATACATCTTTGAAAACGGGATGTTCTCTTATGTAAATAATACCTTAGTTAAAAGTGAGAAAGATCGAGGCAAGAATTCAAGGCTAGTTTTGATGAACTAAATCGCCGTACAGCAGAATCAACTGTCATGTGCGCATGGTGACCATCACATCAGTACTTATTTTATCTCTCTCCATCAATATATTCGGAATATTGGAGGTTAAGAGGCTGATGAGGATGAGTTTTGTCTTGACTACAATTCATCGTTAAGAAAACCGATTCCTCGGGAATTCTGTTTTCTAATGATGATCAACGAGTTTAAAAAGGATCGCGACCTTTACTAGAAAATGAGGTCCGTTAAACAACAACTGCGTTCGTTTTATCTGAAAGCAAGCCAAAATCTTCTATAAGTGCAGTCTTCCTTAAGACCACATAGTACAGTCGCCCAAAAAAATATCCGAACACTGTGGTTGAGTACAGAATTCAGAAAAAATATCTGGCAACGATTTGTTTTAGAAATTAGTGATCTGGCAACCTTCGTGTCACGTGACACGAAGGTTGCCAGATCACTTATTTCTAAAAAAAATCGTTGCCAGATATTTTTTCTGAATTCTGTAATCAACCATAGCGTTCGGATACTTTTTTGAGCGACTGTAGGTGGTCATATTATTTTGATACTAGATCGTGTGGGCTCACTCACGGAAATATTGAGCGTGTGCAGTTGCTGTACACTCTCCAGACATTTTTCCTGAATTCTATAATCACGTAACAAGAAGGTTGCCAGATCACTAATTTCTTAACTGGAGCGTGTACAGTTGCTGTACACTCTCCAGACATTTTTCCTGAATTCTATAATCACGTAACAAGAAGGTTGCCAGATCACTAATTTCTTAACTGGAGCGTGTACAGTTGCTGTACACTCTCCAGACATTTTTCCTGAATTCTATAATCACGTAACAAGAAGGTTGCCAGATCACTAATTTCTAAAAAAAAATCGTTTCCAGATATTTTTTCTGAATTCTGTAATCAACCATAGTGTTCGGATATTTTTTTGAGCTACTATACTGAATCCGAATTGGAAAATCTCTCCCTTTACAAATTATTCCCATTTATAGGACTTTTGAAACCTTATCACATCATATGGAAAATGAAAGTGGCTTTGCAGACAATACAACTACAATATTTTGAACTATAAGTCTTGCGGGAATTGAAAGTGGCTGAAAGCATTCAATTACATCGGACAATATATACGTATCATTAGAAGGCTTTCCCGGCCACACATAATAATAGTATGCATTTCAGTGAGAATTAATAATGAATTTGGGGGACGCTTAATCTTGAAGCTATTGCTGTGATTCTCATTTCTCTTATTAGAGTTAAAACTGTCGAGTCCCCTTTTCTCTGCATATCTGATTGAGGCAGTTGTCTGTTTATTCAGCGGCTGCCGGTTTAAAATTAGAATTTATGAACGATATTTGAACCGCTAAGCGTTCGCTCCCAGGAGGCTTTTCGTCGTACACGTGCTCTGCGCATTTCGATCGCCGTTTCCTTCTATGTGCCGTCCCGTGGCCGAGTGGTTAGCGCGCTTGGCAACTGATCTAAGGGACCTGGGTTCGAGCCCCGGATAAGGCATGGATGTGTGTGTTGTTTTTCTGCTGAGATACTGCCATCCTCACAGACCTTCTACTATGGCATATAAACTGACAGGCTCCTGTCAGACCTCAGTGGCAAGCAGCTGCTTGAGGGGGTATTTTTTTTTTATTTTTTCCTTCTCTGTAATTGAACATCTTTAAACATTTGTGGAACATTTCGAAACCGACTGGGAGAAAAAAATATCCCCAAGGGAACTGGATTAAAAGTTTTAAACATCAACAGTTATGAATAGTCAATACGCAGAGTTATCTCTTTGACATAGTACAATAAATAGTTTTGAAAAAAGAGTTTTTGCCGATGCACAGGACTCGAACCCGCGTTTCTCCAGACTCGTGCCAGAGTGTTCTAACCATTTAACTAGCACCGGCTTCCGTCATTTATCATAATATTATTTCCGGTTGGGCGCCAGGCTCGTAATCTGCAATTCCTAGGTTCGAATCGCAGCTGAGCCAGCATTGATACTTAGCTTCGCGAAACTTCCTGCCCTTGGTCAGTAAGGGGCACCGATGGGCTTGGAAAGGCCGCCGTCCGTCGGATGGAACGTTAAGCCGTGACCCCTGTGCGGGAGAGCCACACCCTGTGCAAGTTAAATAGCATGTTGGATGAACTTGATGGGAGGCTACCATCTGTCTCCTAACAGATGTCCAGTGAGTCTCTTCCCCCACCTTCTCTGAGCCTTTGGAGTCTTTGTGACCTGGGACGGGGGTGGCTCAGTCGGTAGCGCGCCAGGCTCGTAATCTGTAGTTCCCAGGTTCGAGTCCCAGTTGGGTTAGCGTTGAGATTTATCTCCGCCAAACTCCCCGCCCTGTCCACGGTCAGTAGGGGGCACCGATGGGCTTGGAAAGGCCGCCGTCCGTCGGATGGGACGTTAAGCCGTGGCCCCGTGTGCGGGAGAGCCATAACCCTGTGCACGTTAAAGAACACGCTGGATGGCCTTGACGGGAGGCTACCATCTGTCTCCCAACAGCTGTTCCAGTGGGTCCCCTCCCCCAACCTTCTCTGAGTCTTTGGGGTCCATGTGACCTGGCCATTTAGCCCATAGTGTGCAAAAAAGTGCCGCTCAGAGTTAGTTCCCAGGTTCGAGTCCAGCTGGGACTCGAACCTGGGAACTACAGATTACGAGCCTGGCGTGCTACCGACTGAGCCACCCCCGCCCCCTCAGAAAAGGCATGGATAGTTCTTTTCTTGCGTTGTGCTTCTACTGATAATCTCGCCTTCTTCGCAGTCATTCTGCTATCAGACCTCTACGGCAAGAAGCTGCTTGAAGGGTAACTAATTTCATCTTATTTAAAATGGATTATTCAACACAACTTTCTTTTTCTTAAAACTAAAATCCTAAAAAATTCTAAAAAAAAAAACGTTGCAGGAGCAGCTAAAAAACTCGCTTAATCTAGGAAATGGTTTGATATTAAATTTTTTGCTGTGTACTTATACGGTAACTTCTTACAATTGACAATGTGGCAAACTGTTGAACATATATTATCGAAAATCGAGATTTACAGAAAGATTTCACTCAGATGTTTATCTTTGGTGATACTTTTCCATAAGAAGTTTACTTCCTCAAAGCGACAGCTTTCGTTAACACAACTGATCGATTCCTAACTTTTTTTTTTCCACGTGTATAATAATCACGTTTATAGCTATGGTTGCCACCTGCTGTCAGAAGTGAAATCAACATTTCTCTCCCGCGATTTTTTTTTTCATCTGATGATGATGTTTCAAGGATCAAACAACGAGCCCCATCAATGGCAATCCTTCTCTTCATTATTCCCTTTATACTTCAGATGCAGAGATTGTGAGACTTCGCTTTCTTCATATAACCTATCATCAGCTGTTGCGCTTCTCTCTTGGCTTCTCTTTATGACGAGTGGCTTCTCTTTATGACCAGTGGCTTTTCTCCTTGTGAGGAATCAGAGAGATGACGTCATTGAGGGGCACCATGGATGCCACTTAGATGCACATTAGACTCAGACTCTCTAAATTTGTATTCCTCAACTGGCTTGCGCGAAAAGTCTGGATTCCTGAGCTAAGAATCCATCTTTTACTTCAATGTTTAGCCATATATTCGTGAAAAACAATTTTTTTTTATCTCTGACGAATATGAAAATGAGCAAAGAAATCGTACGTTGTCAGTGGAAGACCAGTGAGAGTCTTTATCTAAAATTCAATCAAGAATTCATGACGTTCAATTAAACAAATCTCGACTCTCATGTTAGGGTTGTTTATTTTGTTGCCTATTATATATATTAGGGTTGCGTAGGATTTGGCAATATCGTTCGGTGGGTTGAAAATACTGCTCTAAACTTTCAATGTTAAAAGTTCAAATGCGTTTCTCCTAAAATTCGTTTGCTATGAAGAAAAATTGATGTAAACCACTGTTTTTCAACGTTAACATATCTAGGTAATTACGGAATCTGTAAGCACTGATATTCGGCATAACTGTGCTTTTCATCATCGCCTGTAACATCGCAGCATCTGTAAAATCAGTGCATCTGCAACATCCCTTCGTTGATAATAGCATTGCATCTGTAACATCAATGAATCGAGCACTACGAGATTGGCAACTTTATCGAACAAAAGCAACTTGGTACTGCAACATTAATTTGAATCGATAACATCGCTAGTCGATTAACATCATCGAAACAAACCATCATTAAGCCTCCACTCTAATTGCGCATGCGTACCTGCATCCCTGCATCCCTCCATCTTATTACATGTATGTGCCAGCATGACTTCGTGCCTGATCCTTAAGCAGTCCTAGGCTATAGAAGATCCCGCGGAATATTGTATGAGTTCATTCTTCGAACGTATCATCCCAGAAGCACCTTTTGTTGCATTTGGCCATCATAAACCAATCCGAATACGATCACGATTAAAATTAACCACCCATCTTTTTCTAGGTCTATCCATTTTCTACACTCTGTGGTGAGGGAACTAATGGTACATTTGGGTTGGGTTGTTTTACCTCTGAGCGGCACTTTTTTGCGCACCGTGGGCTAAATGGCGAGGCCACATGGGCCCCGAAGGCTCAGAGAAGTTTGGGGGAGGGGACCCACTGGAACAGCTGTTGGGAGACAGATGGTAGCCTCCCGTCAAGGCCATCCAGCGTGTTCTTTAACGTGCACAGGGTATGGCTCTCCCGCACACGGGGCTACGGCTTAACGTCCCATCCGACGGACGGCGGCCTTTCCAAGCCCATCGGTGTCCCCTACTGACCGTGGGCAGGGCGGGGAATTTTGCGGAGATAAATCTCAACGCTGACCCAGCTGGGACTCGAACCTGGGAACTACAGATTACGAGCCTGGCGCGCTACCGACTGAGCCACCCCCGCCCCACTAATGGTACAAAAAATAATACATAAAATACAAATATCATCAGTACATTGTTACCAAGGGATCACCAGACGCGTCCATATACTTAGTATAAGTATAGTCATATACTTAGTATATATTTAGTCATATACTTAGCATCATATACTTAGTATAAGTTAGAACTTGTCATCCTCTTAACTTAAATAATAGACATTGCTTGCCACTAACGTAAATATATGATATGGAAATTATTTATCTCTTCCTCTGTCACTAAATAATATGCAATAAATGAACTTGAAATAAAGAAATTAACAATATTAAATTGCAGCCAAAGAGAATGCGACCAATGAAATGTGACAAAGGAATCAATATCAAAAATACTCAACAAGTACAATTTTAATTTTTGTTTAAATTTTGCCCTAAGGATTTCATTTCTTGGATTTATATCTAGAGAATTATACAATCTAGGAGCCATATAAAAAATGTCTCTACATTATACCTTTGTATGCTATTGGCACCTTAAATAAGGAACCACCGCATCTTAAATTTTGCTTATTATTATCTTTTGGAATCCAATGTTGATTTTAACAAAAAAAAACAATAATCTAAACAAGCATAACTGTCTGGCATTCATAATATCATTAATATTTAAAGAAATTGTATATTGGACAACTCCACGAGGGAAACATAAGTTTTACTGTTCTCTTATTCAAATTATTTAACTTTTTTTAAATTAGTTTCATAAACCTCGCTCTAGATTTAGTCTTTAGGTGTAATCCCCTATTTTTTCCGCAATCTCCAAAACACCTCTACATTAAAAAAGAGTTTCATTAACGAATAATTCTTAATTTCCTTTTATCGGAAGCTGCCACACATTTTTCACTCCACAAGTGACATTCACTTTCATTAAGGTTTGTCATTAGCACTTTATCTGCATCCAAATCCCAGCGATGCAATCCGAATACAAGTTTAAACAAGACACGCACCACTCTCATTCCATCACATTTAAAGCAAAATTTATCTGTCCGGGCACCTCTTCATCTACTGAGATACGGACCAACACACTCTCTAACACCCACACCGAGAATGGGGAGATAAGACTCCGAGATATTAAGACCCACATGTGCGCTGCAATTCAAATTTATCTACAGAACTTAATTAGGCACTGAGATTTAGAGGAAGTGCTCTTGACAGGGGCTTTAATGTTCCTTAGAAATCATCAAGGGGAGGAAATTAGATGGCAAATCTCTGTCGTCATTTGGGAAAGGTACAGTTCTCTTGGGATTTTTACAGCTATACAGATACAACAGTGGGGTTGCCATAGAAACAAACCCCCTTAATCAAAAAGGCATTTTCTGCTCAGTGAATTCCCTGATTTCACATAAGCACTTTTTAATGCTGGTAACAGAATGCTGCCATCCTTACACTATGAAGGTTTAGATTCAGAGTATTTTGCATTGCAATGAACCCATTTTTAAAATGTCGGTAATAGATAGCTAAAATCTAAGAAACTGCATTTTTTTGTGTGTGTGTCTGTTTGTGTTAGGAAGTAGCTTTGAATAAAACTCCAAGATACCCAAGTTGCTTGCAATGAAATGTTTTTCGAAAAGCAATAACTTATGCAGGAGTTATCTCTACACGACTTGGGTTTTTTTACCTCTGAGCGGCACTTCTGTGCATCCGATGGCTCAAATGGCCAGGTCACAAGAATTCAAAACTAGGTTGGGGAAGAGGACCCACTGGACAGCTGTTAGAATGGAATCCTTTTGTCAAAGCCATCCAGGGTATTCTTTAACGTGCACAGAGTATGGCTCTCCCGCACACTTAATCACGGCTGAACGTCCCATCCGACGGACGGCAGCCTTTCCAATCCCAACCGTATCCCCTTTCTCACCGAGAGCAGAACTGGAGTTAACAGAGAAAATTCTCAACACAGGTTCAGTTGGAACTTGGTTTTTTGATTGGTTTACCTCTGAGCGTCACTTTTTTGCACACCATGGGCTAAATGGCCAGGTCACAAGGACCCCGAAGGCTCAGAGAAGGTTGGGGGAGGGGACCCACTGGAACAGCTGTTGGGAGACAGATGGTAGCCTCCCGTCAAGCCATCCAGCGTGTTCTTTAACGTTGGGTTGTTTTACCTCTGAGCGGCACTTTTTTGCACACCATGGGTTAAATGGCCAGGTCACAAGGACCCCGAAGGCTCAGAGAAGGTTGGGGGAGGGGACCCACTGGAACAGCTGTTGGGAGACAGATGTTAGTTTCCCATCAAGGCTCTTCCTTACAAGGGTCCACGGCTTAACGTTCCATCCGACGGACGGCGGTCTTATCAAGCCCATCGGTGTCCCCTACTGACCGTGGGCAGGGCGGGGAGTTTTGCGGAGATAAATCTCAAATCTGACCCAGCTAGGACTCGAACCTGGGAACTGCAGATTACGAGCCTGGCGCGCTACCAACTGAGCCACAACTCCACCCCTACCCAGTTGGGACTGGAACTAAAAAACTTCAGATTTCGAGCCTGGCACTTTACCGATTAAGTCAACCCCGACCTTCAACTTGATAATCTTCATCTGCAGCCAACCAATGGTTTCACCACAATTCAATCTAATCCAGTTTTTCAGCTGTCCAATATTCATGCGCCTCCATCCTCTGAATTCATCTCAGCAATCATTCGAGCCCTTCCTCCTGACCTGATACTGCTCACAACATTCATTAGTCTGCAATAAAAATATCCTTATATACCGATATTAAAATTTTCAGTCTCAATGCCCAATTTCGTTATTTATTATCAAACGTGTTGTTCTCCTCTTTCTCCTCTCCCAATTTCTTAGCAGTTGTGGAAGCATCGAACAGCGGATAGCGCTCCCATGTCACGGTGAATGGAGGGGAGAGGTGAAAGGTCGCCTTTCTGCTTCATTCCCACTTCGTCTGAACTTGCCACTCCATCAGCTATTCTTTCTGTGTGTTGCCACTCTGCTCCCTCATCGGGATCACAAAGCTCAGAAAAGATGCAACTGAAAAATAAAAACACGCAAAAACAGAATCCACCATTCTCAGGAGCAACAAAGGCATCCCTTTGTTAGTGACGTGTCCTTTTCTGCCATTCCTCTTCGTCTCACGTGCGTGGGCGTCGAACTGCGACTGTCATTTGTAACGGAAAGCGATCATCATCATCAGGGATGCAACTGAAAGAGGGATCATTTATCCAGGATCTCATCCTCTCTCCATCTATGGAAAGGATGCTCCATGTAATCACTTGTGTCCGCAGCTGTAACGAAGGCTTTCTGCCTCCCCCCCACTTCACCATACAGCATCCCTCTCCACTCTCCGTGGTTCCTCCTCCTCACCATCCTCTTGTGAGGAGAGGAGCTGGGGGGGGGGGATAAATCAGGATCCATTGGAGCCGATTCGTGTAAGCAATACACAGAAATGATCATAACAATATGCTCCCACTCTTGTGCACCTAATCATCATCAATGAGAACATAAAGAGGACAGCACGGGGATTTTTCCATCTTGTTCGTATTTTCTTTTTTTTTATGATATTCTTCTCTCCCTTCATAAATAAAATATTTAAAAAGAAACTAAATTCTCTTTGGGAAGCAAAATCAATCGACAATTCTGTCAAGATCTCATAGAATAGTTCTATGATCACGCTGGTCTTGTAGCTAGATACTTACAAAATTTTTATGTTCAAATTTGAGAAAAAAATTATATTCTTTTATTTTTCCACCTTTTTTTTAAACGCATTAACAGTTCGTTTCTATTTTACGTTTAACCACGTTTTAAGAAATCAAATTCGCCTACAAAAATGTGGAAATGTTTTCTCACACGAAGTATGGCAAAAGTATTGCGATTATAAAAAAAATCCATCTTTATATTATTATTCTATTAGGATTGCGTCGTTCTTGGGATTTCTCTGGTGGGGAGAAGAGAAGTTTTCGCAATGCTGTGCCCGTATGCAGAGCTGCAGATTGGCAAAGAGGATTATGAACAGTGTGCCTAAGGGTATCAGTGAAAGGGGGACACTTAGGGAACGATGATGGCCAGACAATGTCAAACAGGGCCTGGCTAGAATTGGCATGGAAGTGGCCAAAGGCAGCAGCTGTAGCTCAGAAGAAAAGCCTATGGAGAGAAAAATTACACAATCTGGTTGGACCTCCGTAGCCCATGGCTGCATTAGGATATTGTATGTATGTACGTATGTATGTATGTACAGTCGCTCAAAAAATATCCGAATATGGTTGATTACAGAATTCAGAAAAAACTATCTGGCAACGATTTTTTTAGAAATTAGTGATCTGGCAACCTTCGTGTCACGTGATTACAGAATTCAGGAAAAATATCTGGAGCGTGTACAGCAACTGTACACGCTCCAGTTACCGTTCAGCAAACTGGACCGTGTGCAGTTACTGCACACGCTCCAGTTTGCTGTGAACGGTAACTGCGCACGCTCAATATTTCCGTGAGTGAGCCCACACGATCCAGGTCTTTGTGAGCTCACACGATCCAATGTGCTGTGAACATTAACTGCAACCTCTCCAGTTTGCTGTGAACGGTAACTGCACACGCTCAATGTTTCCGTGAGTGAGCCCACACGATCCAGGTCTTTGTGAGCTCACACGATCCAATGTGCTGTGAACATTAACCGCAACCGCTCCAGTTTGCTGTGAACGGTAACTGCACACGCTCAATATTTCCGTGAGTGAGCCCACACGATCCAGGTCTTTGTGAGCTCACACGATCCAATGTGCTCTGAGCATTAACCGCAACCGCTCCAGTTTGCTGTGAACGGTAACTGCACACGCTCAATATTTCCGTGAGTGAGCCCACACGATCCAGGTCTTTGTGAGCTCACACGATCCAATGTGCTGTGAACATTAACTTCAACCGCTCCAGTTTGCTGTGAACGGTAACTGCACACGCTCAATATTTCCGTGAGTGAGCCAACACGATCTAGTATCAAAATAATATGACCATCTACAGTCGCTCAAAAAAGTATCCGAACACTATGGTTGATTACAGAATTCAGAAAAAAATATCTGGCAACGATTTTTTTTTTAGAAATTTGTGATCTGGCAACCTTCGTGTCATGTGACACGAAGGTTGTGTCACGTAACTAAGGTTGCCAGATCACTAATTTCTAAAAAAATCGTTGCCAGACATTTTTTTCTGAATTCTGTAATCAACCATAGTGTTCGGATATTTTTTTGAGCGACTGTATAACGATACAAGCTGTAGATTAAGCCGCAATTGAATATTTATATAAGGTTGTTACACCACGATTTATATAAGGTTGTTGCGAACTGCACTTTTGTGCGCACAATGGGACTAAACGACTAAGTCACAACGACCCCAAAGGCTCGAAACGGATAAGGGAGTAGGATTCATCGTAAGAGGATAGATGAAATCTGAAATACGTGTGAGCAGGTGATTCTATGAGTGTGGTCAGGTGGTTCTGTATGTGTGGTCAGGTGTTTTATAGGTCTCGGCCGGTTTTATGGGTGTGATCAGGTATTTTTTCTACGGGTGTAGTTAGGTGCCTTTGTCATGTGGTCAGGTGCTTTTATGAGTGTGGTCAATTGTTTTTATGGGTGTGGTCAGGCATTTTTGTAGGTATGAACAGGTTCTTCTACGGATTAGGTCAGGTGTTTCTATGGACATGATCAGGTGCTTCTACTGGTGAAGTCGGGTGTTTCTATTGGTGTGATCAGTTGTTTTTGTGTATGTGGTCAGGTGCTTCTTCAATAACAACTTCCAAACAATTGAAAGGATCATTTTTGAGTAGTCTCCGTTCTCCGAACGATTAACTACAGATCGAAACAATCTAGGTTCGAATCCCAGAAAAAGTATGATAATTTCTTATCTTTTCACCTATTATCTTTCTTCTGAGGTTTTGTCTTCCTCACAGTTCCTTCTTTTCACGTGTTGCCTTTTTGCTGAGGTCTCTCTTCCTCACGGCTCCTCCCTTTCACGTGTTGTCTTTCTGCTGAGGTCTATCTTCCTCACGCCTCCTCCCTTTCACGTGTTGTCTTTCTGCTGAGGTCTCTCTTCCTCACGGCTCCTCCCTTTCACGTGTTGTCTCTCTGCTGAGGTCTATCTTCCTCACGGCTCCTCCCTTTCACGTGTTGTCTTTCTGCTGAGGTCTCTCTTCCTCACGCCTCCTCCCTTTCACGTGTTGTCTTTCTGCTGAGGTCTCTCTTCCTCACGGTTCCTCCTTTTCACGTGTTGTCTTTCTGCTGAGGTCTCTCTTCCTCACGCCTCCTCCCTTTCACGTGTTGCCTTTCTGCTGAGGTCTCTCTTCCTCACGGTTCCTCCCTTTCACGTGTTGCCTTTCTGCTGAGGTCTTTCTTCCTCACGGCTCCTCCCTTTCACGTGTTGTCTCTCTGCTGAGGTCTATCTTCCTCACGGCTCCTCCCTTTCACGTGTTGTCTTTCTGCTGAGGTCTATCTTCCTCACGGCTCCTCCCTTTCACGTGTTGTCTTTCTGCTGAGGTCTCTCTTCCTCACGGTTCCTCCTTTTCACGTGTTGTCTTTCTGCTGAGCTCTCTCTTCCTCACGCCTCCTCCCTTTCACGTGTTGTCTTTCTGCTGAGGTCTCTCTTCCTCACGCCTCCTCCCTTTCATGTGTTGCCTTTCTGCTGAGGTCTCTCTTCATCACGGTTCCTCCTTTTCACGTGTTGTCTTTCTGCTGAGGTCTCTCTTCCTCACGCCTCCTCCCTTTCACGTGTTGCCTTTCTGCTGAGGTCTCTCTTCCTCACGGTTCCTCCTTTTCACGTGTTGTCTTTCTGCTGAGGTCTCTCTTCCTCACGCCTCCTCCCTTTCACGTGTTGTCTTTCTGCTGAGGTCTCTCTTCCTCACGCCTCCTCCCTTTCACGTGTTGCCTTTCTGCTGAGGTCTCTCTTCCTCACGGTTCCTCCCTTTCACGTGTTGCCTTTCTGCTGAGGTCTTTCTTCCTCACGGCTCCTCCCTTTCACGTGTTGTCTCTCTGCTGAGGTCTATCTTCCTCACGGCTCCTCCCTTTCACGTGTTGTCTTTCTGCTGAGGTCTATCTTCCTCACGGCTCCTCCCTTTCACGTGTTGTCTTTCTGCTGAGGTCTCTCTTCCTCACGGTTCCTCCTTTTCACGTGTTGTCTTTCTGCTGAGGTCTCTCTTCCTCACGCCTCCTCCCTTTCACGTGTTGTCTTTCTGCTGAGGTCTCTCTTCCTCACGCCTCCTCCCTTTCACGTGTTGCCTTTCTGCTGAGGTCTCTCTTCATCACGGTTCCTCCTTTTCACGTGTTGTCTTTCTGCTGAGGTCTCTCTTCCTCACGCCTCCTCCCTTTCACGTGTTGCCTTTCTGCTGAGGTCTCTCTTCATCACGGTTCCTCCTTTTCACGTGTTGCCTTTCTGCTGAGGTCTCTCTTCATCACGGTTCCTCCTTTTCACGTGTTGTCTTTCTGCTGAGGTCTCTCTTCCTCACGCCTCCTCCCTTTCACGTGTTGCCTTTCTGCTGAGGTCTCTCTTCATCACGGTTCCTCCTTTTCACGTGTTGTCTTTCTGCTGAGGTCTCTCTTCCTCACGCCTCCTCCCTTTCACGTGTTGCCTTTCTGCTGAGGTCTCTCTTCATCACGGTTCTTCCTTTTCACGTGTTGCCTTTCTGCTGAGGTCTCTCTTCATCACGGTTCCTCCTTTTCACGTGTTGCCTTTCTGCTGAGGTCTCTCTTCCTCACGGTTCCTCCTTTTCACGTGTTGCCTTTCTGCTGAGGTCTCTCTTCCTCACGGTTCCTCCTTTTCACGTGTTGCCTTTCTGCTGAGGTCTCTCTTCCTCACGGTTCCTCCTTTTCACGTGTTGCCTTTCTGCTGAAATCTCGTCTTCCTCCATAGCTCTTCCTTTTGACCTGTTGTCTTTCTGCAGAGGTACTGTCTTTTTCAGACCTCTTTCTTGTCCGTAATGTGTCATGCTGACAAGCTCTTGTCATACTTCGTCAGGAAAAAAGGCTACTTAAGGAGTAGTTCAATATCTTTTAAAATGACTTACGCAAAAATTGTTCCCAATTTGGAAGATCAATTAAATTTATTTCTCTCAACCAAAACGAGCGACAGTCGCCTAAGCAACAAACTGTTCAATACCTTATTTTAAAAAATCTCTTTCTGTATCTCTTCGTGTTACGATAATGTTCATGTCTGGCCCACAGATCATCCAGTCATTAATTTTTATTAAATATTTCCACTAGACTTGTTGCCTAGGCAACGTCAATACCTGCAACGATCTCAAAATTAGAGTATTTATACACGTGAAAAGAAAAAGCTCTGAGTAAGACGAGACTTCAGCAGAAAGTTAAATAAATTAAACTGCACTTGGTCTCTTTTTACAAATTAATTACAGAAGAATCTAACATCACAGAAAAAGTAAGTTTCTCAATCTCATTATTTGGCTCCTCTAGGCAAAAATAATGTGATGCCTTTTATATGTAGTAAATTTTTATATATACATTAGCACCATAATGTAAATTATATATTGAGGAAACTATAAGCTCCTATTATCTAAAGAAGTTATGCTTTTTAATTTTGGAACTATGTGCCCTTATAGTTTGAGTGTAATGCTGATTAGCAACCTGGCTAAGTTGGACTGTGCTTAACTGTATATACAGTATATGAAGTTAGGGTTTGCTCAGTGGATAGCGCACCAGTCTCATAATCTGCAGTTCTTAGGTTCGAGTCTCACTGTGCCAGATTGTGATATATCTTTCCCCCCCCCCACAACCCTGCTCCCGATCAGAAAAGGGACATCGGATGGGATCAGCGTTGATATTTATCTCCGCAAAATTCCCTGCCCACGGTCAGTAGGGGACACCGATAGGCTTGGAAAGGCAGCTGTCCGTCGGATGGGACGTTAAGCCGTGGTTCCGTGTGTGGGAGAGCCATACCTTGTGCACGATTAACGAACACGCTGGATGGCCATGACGGGAGGATACCATCTGTCTCCCAACAGCCAACCCAACCCTTATCCAACTTTTTCCGAGCCATTGTGATCCTCGTGGCCTGGCCATTTTGCCTACAGTAGGAAAAAAGTGCGTTCAACTTAAAAAAATAATAAATCCCCCCTCAAGCAGCTGCTTGCCACAGAGGTCTGACAGGAGCCTGTCAGTTTATATGCATAGTAGAAGGTCTGTGAGAATGGCAGGACCTCAGCAGAAAAACAACACACAACCATGCCTTACCCGGGGCTCGAACCCAGGTCCCTTAGATCAGTAGCCAAACGCGCTAACCACTCGGCCATGGAACGGCTATATACAACCTCTGCTGCTGATAAATGGTTTGAAGACGCTAAAAGTTCGAAAATATTAATAGCAATAAACCGTCCGAAACTGCTTTCGTATGACAATGCCCTATCCTGAAAGTGAATCACGGATAAAACGAAATTTGCGTCACGTTCTGGAAATGTTTCTTTTCCGAACAGGGCCAAAAGTTCTTCGCATCTCTTTCAGACTCCAGTGATCTCCCTTATCACTTCCTCCTATCATCTCTCCTTCATTTTCTGCCAACCCATATAGACGCCCTCCTTGTCATTGCCCTTCATCTCGAATCGGACTTCGGAGTGTTTCGTTCGGCGATGGAACGAAAGAAGAATTCCTCTGACCGAGCAGAGGAAAATGAGCCTCCGGCGTTGTTACGTCCCCCGAGGGAGATCAATGGAACGAGCTGGGCACAATTCCTCGTCATTTAGGGCATCGATTGCTCTCCCGTCGGAAGTGACGCTGTGGCATCTCCGGCCCCCATGCGCACCACGGCCGGAGGTTGACCTCGCTGCACACGCTCTCGCGACCAACCGCTCGATAACCTGGCAGAAGCGCTCCTTTCCAAGACGACTACGAGTTTTTCTCGTGAAACGCTGCAAATTGCCAAAGTTCGGTGTCACGGAAGTTTCTTTTCAGATGAAAACTTGCTCATGACGCCATTCAGATTGGATTGTTTTACATCTGAGCGGCACTTTTCTGCACACCATGGGCTAAATGGCCAGGTCACAAGGACCCCGAGGGCTCAGAGGTTGGGGGAAGGGGACCCACTGGAACAGCTGTGCCCATGACGCCATTCAGATTGGATTGTTTTACATCTGAGCGGCACTTTTTTGCACACCATGGGCTAAATGGCTAGGTCGCAAGGACCCCGAGGGCTCAGAGGTTGGGGGAAGGGGACCCACTGGAACAGCTGTTGGGAGACAGATGGTAGCCTCTCCTCAAGGCCATCTAGCATGTTCTTTGACGTGGACAGGGTATGACTCACCCGCATACAGGATCACGGCTTAACTTCCCATCCGACGGACGGCGGCCTTTCCAAGCCCATTGGTGTCCCCTTTGAGGAGATAAATCTCAACGCTGACCCAGCTGGGACTCGAACCTAGGAACTACAGATTACGAGCCTGGCGCGCTACCGACTGAGCCACCGCCGCCCCTCCATGATGCCATTTGCAATGCAAGGAAAATGAAGTGAATTTGGCGTCTGCTGAGAAAGCAAACGATTAAAATCTGCAGAGAAGCAGCACAGCTGATGCTTTCATAGTTCTCATAAGTCACATGTCAACAATTTCTCAGACACCTGCCAATCGCAGGACTAGGTTTGTCTCGGCCGGTAACGCGCCAAGCTCATAATTGTCAGTTCTCGTGGAAGAGTTCCAACTATGCTTGCATTGATATTTTCTCCAGGTGAGACACTGGTGGGTTTGGAAAGACCACCATCCGTCGGATGGGACAGTAAGCCGTGTCTCCGTGTTCATGAGCGACATACCCTGTTCACGTTAAAGAACACTCTGGGCGGCCTTGCCGGGAGACTACCATCTGTCACCTAACAACTGCCCAGTACAGTCGCTCAAAAAAATATCCGAACACTATGGTTGATTACAGAATTCAGAAAAAACTATCTGGCAAAGATTTTTTTGCAGAAATTAGTGATCTGGCAACTTTCGTGTCACGTGATTACAGAATTCAAGAAAAATATCTGGAGCGTGTACAGCAACTGTACACGCTCCAGTTACCGTTCACAGCAAACTGGAGCGTGTGCAGTTACTGCACACGCTCCAGTTTGCTGTGAACGGTAACTGCACACGCTCAATAATTCCGTGAGTGAGCCCACACGATCTAGTAACAAAATAATATGACCACCTACAGTCGCTCAAAAAAGTATCCGAACACTATGGTTGATTACAGAATTCAGAAAAAATATCTGACAACGATTTTTTTTAGAAATTAGTGATCACGTGACACGAAGGTTGCCAGATCACTAATTTCTAAAAAAAAAAACGTTGACAGATGTTTTTTCTGAATTTTGTAATCAACCATAGTGTTCGGATATTTTTTTGAGCGACTGTACGTAACTCTTTAAATATCGAACAGATATTGTCGAAAATGATTTTGGATATAGACCTTAACTTACCTTCAATTACATTTTTCGATAAAATACGTATTGAATAAGTTAAGCAGCTTCGAATTGGCATTGGCATAACATAAAAATAGTCAAAATGAAGTGACTACTGAGTGTTTATTTATTGCAGCCATTCATAAAAAAACCATGAGGTTTCTTATCTTAGGTAAACTAATTCAGCGTTGCTAGGTGCAGCATCCACTGCTCGGAGAAGCAAACCGTTGCTATGTATTTCTCTGCCTGCTGTTCCGGGGATTTCAGTAATACATATTGATGCAGTTTGGATACCTATCTGTGGGAACTAAGCTGCGATGCTTATCCAAGTGAGAGATCGATACGGTTATAGGGACGTGGAGTTAACCGTAACCGTGATCGCATAGCTTATTCGGAAGTGCAGGATGGACGAAGAGTTATCAGGCGAAGGAAAATACCTCGTCTCCAATGAGACGGTTTTTTATGAGGTAGTCTTTCATTCAGATTCGTCAGGTTTTTGAAACATAGGATGGAGTCCAAAGTGCCAATTCTTCTAAATCGTTTCAGAGGTGAAAGCGAATGAGCATCGATTTCCAAACAATTTTCATTCTGGCAGTATGGTAGATGCTTGTGTATAATAATAGCAATTGGAGGTACCAAAAAATAGAAGAAAGCTACCAACCCTTCGAAAAATTTAAACTCAAATTCAGCTTCTCGGGTTTCCCCCCCCCCCCCCTCTTTTCCTTTGTAATGATTTCAAGGCGGCATTGTTAATTTTAGTCCCCTTTGATGTCTCATTGTATCGCCTTAAAAAACGAGATCGCTGCAACCTCCCAGTAAAATTTTAATCCCTCAATTTAAATTACTGGAGAAAATATGCTCTTTCCACAGAGTCTTAGGACCATTGAGACCATTCACAACTTGGACCATTGAGACCATTCACAACTTGGACCATAAAGACCAATCAAACCTCGGATCATTCAGACCATTCAAAACTAGGACCATAAAGAAAATTCAAACCTCGGATCATTCAGACCATTCAAAACTAGGACCATAAAGAAAATTCAAACCTCGGATCATTCAGACCATTCAAAACTAGAAACCCCAAAATTAGTTAAAAACATCCTCTTTGACCAATGTTATTAAAAAAAGTTTCAATTTGTTATCTAGTGATATTAAGCCAATAAATCTGAAATGTAGATAAAATTTCTTACATTAAAACAGGAATTAAAAATTTTTGCTAAGAGAAAAGTGCTTGGAAACGTCTATGTTATGGGAATGGAAAACCACATTTCAAACTCCCTCTTTACGAAAAAGATTTTTTAGGAGCAAAAAGTCACCGGAGATAAATTGAAGAGCTCATTTCGATTTTATTCCAATCTGAATCACTTTTCTGTGCAAATGATTCTTTACAAAGTCGGAGAACACTGAATGTGACTGGGGCGGGGGTGGCTCAGTCGGTTGCGCGCCAAGCTCGTAATCTGTAGTTCCCAGGTTCGAGTCCCAGCTGGGTCAGCGTGAGATTTATCTACGCAAAATTCCCCGCCCTGCTCACGGTCAGTACGGGACACCGATGGGCTTGGAAAGGCCGCCGTCCGTCGGATGGGACGTTAAGACTTGGCCCCGTGTGTGGGAGAGCCATACCCTGTGCACGTTAAAGAACACCCTGGATGGCCTTGACAGGAGGCTACCATCTGTCTCCCAACAGCTGTTCCAGTGGGCCCCCTCCCCCAACCTTCTCTGAGCCTTCGGGGTCCTTGTGACCTGGCCATTTAGCCCATGGTGTGCAAAAAAGTGCCGCTCAGAGGTAAAACAACCCAACGTTAAAGAACACGCTGGATGGCCTTGACGGGAGGCTACCATCTGTCTCCCAACAGCTGTTCCAGTGGGTCCCCTCCCCCAACCTTCTCTGAGCCTTCGTGGTCCATGTGACCTGGCCATTTAGCCCATTGTGTGCAAAAAAGTGCAGCTCAGAGGTAAAACAACCCAACCCAACTGAATGTGACTTCCCATTCACATGATGTGGAGTGTCCCATTACTTCAGGTGGAGTGCATTTGTTTTATGGTGATTTTAAATTAACTGAGAAATATGAGCAAGTGGGCAGAAGCGATTGAAGGTTTGTGTTCTTTAACATCTGAGCGGGACTTTGTTTGTGGCACACAATGGGCTAAATGGCCAGGTCACAAGGACCCCGAAAGCTCAGAGAAGAATATACTTGAGAAAATAAACATCTGTTTTGGAAGATGACCGTGGGTGACCGTGGGTAGGGCTGTGGTTCATTGAACAGCTGTTGGGAGACAGATGGTAGCCTCCCGTCAAGCCCATCCAGCGTGTTCTTTAACGTGCACAGGGTATGACTCTTCCGCACACTGAACCACGGTTTAACGTCCCGTCCGACTGACGGCGTTCTCTCTAAGCCCATCGGGATCTTCCTTCTCATAGAGGGCATGGGCGGGGGGGGGACGTTAGCGGAGATAGATCTCAACGTTGACATAGCTGGGTCTCGACCCTGAAAACAGCAGATTACGAAACTTGTGCGCTGCCGACTGAGCCAACCCCCCCCCCTCCCCCTTAATACCTATCGTGCAGTGTATTTGTTTTGTGGTGAATTGCAATCATATAAGAAATGTGAGCACGTGACTAGAAGCGATTGAAGGGGATGCGGAAAAGAGATGTCAGCAATCAGTAATGGGCATTTTATTATGTGATGAAACGAAATTGAAAATATCGCCATCCTCATCACATTCCACATCCCCTCCTCCGTTCCTTTAATTCCGCCCTCGTAATAAAACGACAATGAACACGATCCTCAAACCCACCAACCCGAAACGGAATTGCCATCGCGGTTTATGTAAATTCTCCAAAGGAAAGAGGAAGACAGATTGGCTTCGTAAAGGTTCCACAGCAAGATGTTATTAGCTGCTGTAATGCATCACTGCAGCACATAAAAAAAAGCAATATCAGACAATGGAAGGGCCCTTCTGGCCATCTTTGAATCACCCTCCAGATGGGCATACAATCGGTGTCAGGGTCTTCGAGTTGACCTTGGCAGTGGTCTGATGTCATATCTTCGCCTGTATGTTAAGGCACGTGTAGATCTCTGGATAGGCGTGCCACAGACATTACAAGATGTTTGTATTCCGTGTGAAAACACTTGTAAAAAGAACAACAATCGAAGCAGAGTATCTGGAGCAGCGAATGGTAAGAATTCAGTTGGTCTTCCTAATTGTTTAAGTTGACAGACTCCTGTCAGATCGGGGCGGGGGTGTCTCAGTCGGTAGCGCGCCAGGCTCGTAATCTGTAATTCCCAGGTTCGAGTCCCAGCTGGGTCAGCGTTGAGATTTATCTCCGCAAAATTTCCCCGCCCAGCCCACGGTCAGTAGGGGACACCGATGGGCTTGGAAAGGCCGCCGTCCGTCGGATGGGACGTTAAGCCGTGGCGCCGTGTGCGGGAGAGCCATACCCTGTGCACGTTAAAGAACACGCTTGATGGCCATGACGGGAGACTACTATCTGTCTCCCAACAGCTGTTCCAGTGGGTCCCCTCCCCTAACCTTCTCTGAGACTTCGGGGTCCATGTGACCGGGCCATTTAGCCCATGGTGTGCAAAAAAGTGCCACTCAGAGGTAAAACAACCCAACGTTAAAGAACACGCTGGATGGCCTTGACGGGAGGCTACCATCTGTCTCCCAACAGCTGTTCCAGTGGGTCCCCTCCCCCAACCTTCTCTGAGCCTTCAGGTTTTTGTGGCCTGGCCATTTAGGCCATGGTGTGCAAAAAAGTGCCGCTCAGAGGTAAAACAACCCAACGTTAAAGAACACGCTGGATGGCCTTGACGGGCGGCTACCATCTGTCCCCCAACAGCTGTTCCAGTGGGTCCCCTCCCCCAACCTTCTCTGAGCCTTCGGGGTCCATGTGACCTGGCCATTTAGCCCATGGTCTGCAAAAAAGTGCCGCTCAGAGGTAAAACAACCCAACGTTAAAGAACACGCTGGATGGCCTTGACGGGAGGCTACCATCTGTCTCCCAACAACTGTTTCAGTGGGTCCCCTCCCCCAACCGTCTCTGAGCCTTCGGGGTCCATGTGACCTGGCCATTTAGCCCAGGTGTGCAAAAAAGTGCCGCTCAGAAGTAAAACAACCCAATCCTGTCAGATCTCCGTGGTAAGCAGCTGATTAAGAGGTAATTAGTTTCCTTTTTATTTATGAATTTAACCCGAAAAACAATTGCAACATTATGCTAAAACAATTAAGAAATGGTTTTCTGCGCACAATGGGTAAAATGATCAGGAAGACCTCAGTGGTTCAGAGATCATTGGGAATGCAATCGGTAGGATGACTGTTAATAGACAGCTCGGAGTCTTTCGTCAATGCCCTCCAAGATGCTTAATGTACACAGAGTATAGCTCTCCTTATCGCGGGACACGGCTTAATGTGCTATCAGATGGACGACAGCCTTGCCAAGTAGTTAAATGGTGTTTAACTGATTGATAAAGCCGTCGTTTATCTTACCAAATAGTTAAACGTGTTATCAATGATTGATCATATGATCCGTGACAATGCGGGACATACAGTCGCTCAAAAAAGTATCCGAACACCATGGTTGATTACAGAATTCAGAAAAAATATCTGGCAACGATTTTTTTTAGAAATTAGTGATCTGGTAACCTTCGTGTCACGTGTCACGTGACGCGAAGGTTGCCAGAAATTAGTGATCTGGCAACCTTCGCGTCACGTGTCACGTGACGCGAAGGTTGCCAGATCACTAATTTCTAAAAAAAATCGTTGCCAGATATTTTTTCTGAATTCTGTAATCAACCATGGTGTTCGGATACTTTTTTGAGCGACTGTAGGTGGTCATATTATTTTGATATTAGATCGTGTGGGCTCACTCACGGAAATATTGAGCGTGTGCAGTTACCGTTCACAACAAACTGGAGCGTGTGCAGTAACTGCACACGCTCCAGTTTGCTGTGAACGGTAACTGGAGCGTGTACAGTTGCTGTACACGATCCAGATATTTTTCCTGAATTCTGTAATCACGTGACACGAAGGTTGCCAGATCACTAATTTCTAAAAAAAAAAATCATTGTCAGATATTTTTTCTGAATTCTGTAATCAACTATAGCGTTCCGATATTTTTTTGAGCGACTGTACTAACGACATTTCGCTATAACAGTATCAATCTTAATGCTTGTAACATTAAGTAAATGAAGAGAGAATGTGTTTTTAATCCATGACAAGAACGCATGAGCATCTTCCAAAACAGATGTTTATTTTATCAAGTATTTTCTTTGTTTCATTTGATTGTATGATGCTCTGATGTATGCGCAGGTGTTGCCACTAGAGAGGGGGGGGGGGGAAACATCAATTGATAACTTTAGTTCCTTTTGACATATGAGTATTACGATTGTTCCACAACAAATCCACCTTTGCTGTTAGATATTTCTCATAGCAGTCACGCGGTTCGCAACGATCCTGTCTCGGTTGACGTGAACTGGCATTTTCGAGTCGATATCTCACCAGCCCGCGTTCTGTTTTCCTACGAAATTGACTCTGATCAATATCCACCCAACCCCACTGCAAGGGAGAGCGGAAGGAGGGGGCGGAGACTTCCCCCCTTTCGGCTATTAAATTCGGCGGGATTTGCTTTCATTTTTCAGTCGTGAGTCACGCTCCCGGCTCATTGTTCAGCGGGGAGCTGGTTTCTATGACAACGGCCATTGTTGTCAGACATGGAATACAAAACAACCTCCTCCTCGTGGGCGTAAGCAGGGACCAGCCACCGACACCCCCCGAAATTAATGTTGCCTCGTCGTTTGATGCGATGGCTCCTGAAGGTTTTCTTCTGTGCTCCTGTTTCGCGTGTGAAGGGGATGATCATGATGGGATGATACCGGACGATACTTAATGTAATTATGTAACTAATGTCGGAAGATTGCAACTTTTTAGCACTAATTTGATCGTTGTTTTTGACACTGATTCTTCTGCGAGTTTCACTTTTTGAATCATCTTTTACTTAGAGCGAAAAAAAAAAATTTGGAAAGAAGCTGATTTTATTTTTGCATGTGTCGTTGTTTCTATTTGAGAGCTCTCTATTTGACTTCAGGAATCACCTGCAGGTATTGATTTAAGGGAAAAAGATGAGGAGTCCTTGATCTAAAGGAAAATCCATTGGTTGTGGGAGGCTTTACCTCAAGACGGCACTGTGTTTCGTAGGGATTTTTGCACACAATACGCAGGGAAAAGTTGGGTTCTTTTACCTCTGAGCGGCACTTTTTTGCACACCACGGGCTAAATGGCCAGGTCACATGGACCCCGAAGGGTCAGAGAATGTTGGGGGAGGGGACCCACTGGAACAGCTGTTGGGAGACAGATGGTAGCCTCCAGTCAAGACCATCCAGCGTGTCCTTTAATGTGCACAGGGTATGACTCTCCCACACACGGTACCACGGCTTAACGTCCCATCCGGCGGACGGCGGCCTTTCAAAGCCCATCGGTGTCCCGTACTGACCCTGGGCAAGGCGTGAATTTTGCGGAGATAAATCTCGACGCTGATCCAGCTGGGACTCGAACCTGGGAACTACAGATTACGAGCCTGGCGCACTACCGACTGAGCCACCCCCGTAAGTTGGGATTCCCCTATAGAAAAACCATTGCATATCTATAAAGGTAAAACTATGCGAACTCCTATTAACCGTGCACACACGTGTAAAAATTAAACGCACATCAATCTTAAAGTATAAATTTTATAAGAATACTGTACAGTCGGTCAAAAAAATATCCGAACACTGTGGTTAATTACAGAATTCAGAAAAAATATCTGACAACGATATTTTTAAAAATCAGAAATCTGGCAACCTTCGTGTCACGTGACACGAAGGTTGCCAGACTTCTGATTTTTTGACACTAATTTCTAAAAAAAATCGTTGCCAGATATTTTTTCTAAATTCTGTAATCAACCACAGTGTTCGGATACTTTTTTGAGCGACTGTAGGTGGTCATATTATTTTGTTACTAGATCGTGTGGGCTCACTCACGGAAATATTGAGCGTGTGCAGTTACCGTTCACAGCAAACTGGAGCGTGTGCAGTAACTGCACACGCTCTAGTTTGCTGTGAACGGTAACTGGAACGTGTACAGTTGCTGTACACGCTCCAGATATTTTTCCTGAATTCTGTAATCACGTGACACGAAGGTTGCCAGATCACTAATTTCTAAAAAAAAATCGTTGCCAGATATTTTTTCTGAATTCTGTAATCAACCATAGTGTTCGGATATTTTTTTGACCGATTGTACTTGCATTCATAATGAGTTCTGTAATCCGTTTCTTTTGTTCTCACTTTCTAATACTTAATTCTCTTTTGATATAAGTTAAATAATATAAATATAAGTTTCAATTCCCAGAAAAGACTGCACTATACAACAACATCGCTAACTTAATTAACTGAAGAGAAAATGTTATAATCTCGCTTATATTGTTACTCGGTGACTAGTTTTTGTTTGTTCGGAGTGATCCGATTATTCTCTCCCACTAATCGCGTTATTCCGCCGATGTCGTCGGCGAAAGCATCTTTTGGCGGCAGTTTCCGTTTTATTTTTATTTCTTCTTTTTGTGACCTTCTTCAGTGTATTCATCTTCCTTGCGTAATGCTTTCATTCATTCTGTTTACCAACAGAGTCGACAGCAGCGAGCTTCAGCCATTAGGTCATCAATAGAGGGTTGAGTTGTTTTACCTCTGAGCGGCACTTTTTCTGCACACAATGGGCTAAATGGCCAGGTCACATGGATCCCGAGGGCTTGGAGAAGACTGTGGGGAGAGGACCCACTGGAACAGCTGTTGGGAGGCAGATGGTAGCCTCCCGTCAAGGCTATTCGGCGTTTTCTTTAACGTGCACAGGGTATGGCTTTCCCGCACACGGGGCCACGGCTTAACGTCCCATCCGATGGGCTATGACTTTTCCAAGCTCATCGGTGTCTTTCTACTGACTGTGGACAGTGCGGGAAGTTTTTAGGGAGATAAATCTCTACGCTGCTCTAACTGGGAGTCGAACCTCGGAACAGCAGATTACGAGACTGGCGCGCTACTGACTGAGCCATCCCCTCCCCCATAAATAGACTTGTAACAGTTATTTTTTTTTTCGAAGGATGGTCGGTTTGCTCAATCGTTAGCATTCCAGGCTCGCAACCTGACTTTTCCAGGTTCGAATCTCCACTCTGCAATCATACCCTATACTCATTAACGAGCACGCTGTATGGCTTTGACGAAAGGATTCCCTCTGTCTTCTAACAGCTGTCCATTGGGTCACCTTTCCCAAACTAGTTCTGAATGACCTGGTCATTGACCTGAGAGATTGTTCTGAGTGACCTGGCATTTGGCCCATCCGGTGCACAGAAATGGCGCTCAGAGGTAACAAAAAATCCTAGCTTTCTAGAGCTAGGTCGAAAAGGAGGCACCGATGGACTTGGAAAGGCTCTCGTCCGTCGGATGGGACATTAAGCCGAGAACTCTTGTGCAAAAAAAGCCAAACCCTGTACACGTTAACGAACACTTTGAATGGCCTTGTCGGGAGGCAACCACCTGTCTCTTAACAGCTGACCAGTGGGTCTCCTTCCCTCATCCTTATCTGCGCCATTGGGGTCCTTGTGACCTGGCCATTTAGCTCATTGGGTAAAAAAAAATGTTGTTAGGAGATAAAATAACCACAAATAATCCACTTCAAACATGGTTCATTCTCATGTTTATATAATTTCATTTTTAAGAATTTTTGTCTCTAAATATCCCCCCACACTATGCAATCATGTGATGCATATATTATTACCAATTTAATCACTTTCACTCCCACGTTTCCCTCATCCCCTCCCCCTTTAAGAACTGACTTAACTCTACGCACTCTCCCTATCATTAGTATCCTGCTCCTTCATCTTTAAATCGCGATGGAAGCGAAAGGAACAACTTATTTGGTTAGGGAGAGCAAAATTTCTCCTTCTTCCTTTTCGACGTTCAGCATCTCCTCTGTGAGAGACATTCCCTCTGCTCCCATTCTCCTCTCCGTGCCTCCTCGCCCCATGCATGCGAAATGCCCTCTTCGCAACGGGAGCCGAACGAGCAGTGGCGATGCGTTCCTGTCGTTATGGCTACCGGTGGAAGATGGAGATGACAAAAGATGCTTGGAGGCTGGCGCCTGGAGAGCTAGTGCGCATTGTGTGCCTGCCGACAGATCGCAGACGGGAAAAAAAAAGACCGCCCTTCTTCGCCATTAAAGTCTCCTTCCGTTGCACGTGATTTTTTTTTTTCTTTTTACTCCTCTGTATCGATGTCGTCCAGCTGCAAGTTAAAAGTTCTCTAAGATGTCAGAGTTTTGAATTTCTTTCGCTCTGGGGAACACGAAGAAGACAACTTTTGTCTTAATTTCTTTGACGCTATCTTTTTTTGTACTTTTCATGAAAGAAAATTAGCTTTGTATGTAATTGAATAAAAAGGAAGAACGAGGTCTTACTTTAATATTATTTTTTGTACATCAGGTTGCAGACAACAAGAATAACAAAATACTAAAAAAGGGAAGAAATATCAAGTGTATGATTTTTTTTAATAATAGATAATGCTATACTAATTTTACAGTAACATAATCAAAGGAGTCATACGTTTATTTCCCCCAAAAATCTTCCCACGGTCAGTAGGGGACACCGATTGGCTTGGAAAGGCCACCGTCCGTCGGATGGGATATTAAGCCGTGGCCCCGTGTGCGGGAGAGCCATACCCTGTTCACGTTAAAGAACACGCTGGATGACTTTGACGGGAGACTACCATCTGTCTCCCAACAGCTGTTCCAGTGGGTCCCCTTCCCCAACCCTCTCTGAGCCTTCGGGTTCCATGTGACCTGGCGATTTAGCCCAAGGTGTGCAAAAAAAGTGCCGCTCAGAGGTAAAACAACCTAACGTTAAAGAACACGCTGGATGGCTTTAACGGGAGACTACCATCTGTCTCCCAACAGCTATTCCAGTGGGTCCCCTCCCCCAACCTTCTCTGAGCCTTCGGGTCCATGTGACCTGGCCATTTAGCCCATGGTGTGCAAAAAAGTGCCGCTCAGAGGTAAAACAACCCAAATCCCCTAATCGCAATTTAAAACAGCATATGGATTTGGTCCCTTAAATTTTATCTCACTCCAGAAAAAATCTCAATCTCAAAAAGAAAAAAGATAAAATACAGTCGCTCAAAAAAGTACCGGAACGCTATAGTTGATTACAGAATTCAGAAAAAACATCTGGCAACGATTTTTTTTAAATTAGTGATCTGGCAACCTTCGTGTCACGTGACACGAAGGTTGACAGAAAGACAGACCCTCCAGTTTGCTGTGAACGGTATCTGGAGCGTGTACAGTTGCTGTACACGCTCCAGATATTTTTCCTGAATTCTGTAATCACGTGACACGAAGGTTGCCAGATCACTAATTTCTAAAAAAATCGTTGCCAGATATTTTTTCTGAATTCTGTAATCAATTATAGCGTTCCGATATTTTTTGAGCGACTGTACCAACAGAAACGAGTCGTAAACCAAATGCTTACTTGGAGTGCTCATTTGTTAGCCGTGCGACAATGGTGGAAGCAGTGCGTGGATAACAAGAATCACTGCCTACCTCCTAGCAGTGACGACAGTGCATAGCCAATGAGAATCGCTTTGTCCACTTGGCAAAAATTTCAGCAACTTACCATCACCAATAATATAAAATTTTATTTAAAAAAAACTTTTCAAAACGGTATTTTTTTTAACGTTCTTTAAAACTTTCCAGGTATTGATATAATGAAAAATAGTTCCAATTAAAGAACGAGAAAATGCAATAAATATATAAGGATTCTGTTGGGGATTTAAGAAAATTTCAGTTAACGAGAAATTCGAGATCTAGAGGTTCGAGTTAACGAGAGTTTTTTTATGAAAGAAATAACCAATTACAACAAAACATAATACCTAAATTAGAGTTTAATACGTATAATACCTGATGAATCGGCTAAATGCAAGCTGATGATGTTAGGGTTCAATAGTTTCGCATCTGAGAGTCACTTAGGCGAAATGGCCAGACGTCAAGTATCCCGAAGTCTCAGAGATGGTTTGGGGACTCGCAGAACAGCTGTTAGGAGACAAATGGGAGCCTCCGTCATCAGCATCTAGCGTGTCATTTAATGTACACAGAGCATGACTTACTTGAACACGGGGCCATGATTTAAGATCTCATCCGATTGACGGCTATCTTTCCAAATTCATCGAGTGCTCTTTCTATGAAAGGTAAGAGGGAGGTTTAGCAGAGAAAATCTTAATACAGGCACAGTGAGCTGACGACTGAAGATTGATATTCTTTTGATATATATCTATTTTAAAATTATTTTAAAATCATAAATAAAATAAATCTTTCTTCTCTATTCAGTCTTGTGTTCACAATCTTAATCTTTTAAATTTCTTTAGACTTTAGTTCTTAAATAAAAATAAATACCCCCTCAAGCAGCTGCTTGCCACAGAGGTCTGACAGGAGCCTGTCAGTTTATATGCCACAGTAGAAGGTCTGAGAGGATGGCAAGACCTCAGCAGAAAAACGACACATACATACATGCCTTATCCGGCGCTCGAACCCAGGTCCCTTAGATCAGTAGCCAAGCGCGCTAACCAGATCTGAGAGGATGGCAGGACCTCAGCAGAAAAACGACACTTACATCCATGCCTTACCCCAGGTCTCGAACCCAGGTCCCTTAGATCAGTAGCCAAGCTTGCTAACCACTCGGCCACATATTTCTTAAATTATTTAAACGAATTAAATAAAAAATTTTAATATGCATAAATAATTCATTTGATTTTTTACACTTTCCCCTCCAGGGAAGTAAACTTATTCATTGCTTATATTTTTTTGACTTCGCATTTGAAAAACGTATTAATTACGGAAAAAAAAAATAGCAAACCCTTTTATAATCGCCGTTTTCATTAAAATTGCTAGTAGCTTTAATGAGAATATCAAGTGTTTTAATTTCCATACATCCACCTCAAAAATAATCCTGAAAAAAAAAATGAGAAAATGCCAAATTTCGAAAAGAAGAAAACTTCCATCGCTATAGAGAGCAAATCCATTTTATGCATTTACGAGTCGCGATTAATCAATCCACTTCAAAGAAGCGTCAAAAACAAAGACAAAAAGTGTTTAAAACTGTTAGCACTGGTTAAATGACTGGTAGGGGGCGCTGGTAGTAAATGACAAGGAGGCGTTGCCAGAGGCATTGTTCTTACGCCATGTTGAACTGGAACGCGGTTAGCGATGTGTGAAGCCAGGCGAAGTTCGCGCTTTTATCGACGTCAGCAAAGACTGGGGAGCATTGAGGAGATGATGGGGGGGGGGGGACGGTGATATTGAAGGAGGCGGCCAATAGCAGCTGCAGACAAAAACTATCAGTAGCAGCAGCACTTGACCTCCTCGTGTGTTTTTTTTTTCGCTTTGCAGATTTCTGAACTAATGAGCCTTGGAGATTCGACATGCGAGGATTTGTCAGGATTCCGGCTCAGAGGTATAGCGAGGGACTTTGAAAAGGTTTCTCTCTCGTTTTATTGTTATTTATCTGGAGTTATTCGTCAATATTTCGCTTTCGAGCTTTTTTTTCTCCGTTGTGTTTCAAATTGTTTAGCCGCCAAACAGATTTGGTTGGTTGGTTGATTGTTTTACCTCTGAGCGGTACTTTCTTTGCACACAATGGGCTAAATGGCCAGGTCACAAGGACCCCGATGGCTCAGAGAAGGTTGGGGGAGGGGACCAACTGGAACAGCTGTTGGGAGACAGATGGTAGCCTCCCGTCAAGGCCATCCAGCGTGTTCTTTAACGTTGGGTTGTTTTACCTCTGAGCGGCACTTTTTTGCACACCATGGGCTAAATGGCAAGGTCACAAGGACCCCGATGGCTCAGAGAAAGTTGGAGGAGGAGACCCACTGGAAGAGCTGTTGGGAGACAGATGGTAGCCTCCCGTTAAGGCCATCCAGCGTGTTCTTTAACGTGCACAGAGTGTGGCTTAAAATCCCATCCGACGGACGGTATTAGGCTTCTGTCATATCTCTGTGGCAAGCAGCTGCTTGAAGGGTATTTATTGACTTTCGTACTGATAATTTTACCCCAAAAGCTAGTTTAATTGTTTATAATTATTGCCTATATAACAGCGTTTATTAAAAAGTTGCATTTTCTTACTAACACTGGTTGATTATTTTTTTATAGAAAAAAAAATCAACTTGTGCTTTTGGTGATATACACTCTGTTACCTAAAGTATTGTGATACTTCCATGCTATGTAAATGGAAACCCCATTCCAACTTTGAAAATAAACTTTAAGAAAAATATGTTTTTAGAAGTATGATAAAGATAATTTAGACAACCGAGAATATACCGATGGCCCCTGTCAGGATATCCCCCCCTCCCTCTTTTTCTCCTCTCCCTCTAGCTTTGGTCCCCTGAAGATATCCTGTTCCGTTCGTCCAACTAACTCCAAACTAATCCCCCGTCAAAAAAGGGACACCGATGATCTTGGAAAGGCTACCGTCCGTCGCGTTAAGCCGTCTTCCCATATGCAGGTTTGGAAAGACCGCCATCCAACCGTCGGAAAGGTCGTCGGAATACCGCCATCCATACCGTCGGAAAGGTCGTAAATCTGTGTCGCCGTATGCAGAAAAACCATACCCTGTACATTTTAAAGAACCTTGTACTTCACGCGAGCCTTCAATCTATTTCTTAACAGCTGTCCAGTGAGTCTCTTTCCCCTAATGAACTCTGAATCCTCGGGGTCCTTATGACTTCACCATTTACCACAACTTACGACTTCGCCATTTACCACAACTTACGACTTCGCCATTTACCACAACTTACGACTTCACCGTTTACCACAACTTACGACTTCACCGTTTACCACAACTTACGACTTCACCGTTTACCACAACTTACGACTTCACCGTTTACCACAACTTACGACTTCGCCATTTACCACAACTTACGACTTCGCCATTTACCACAACTTACGACTTCACCGTTTACCACAACTTACGACTTCACCATTTACCGCAACTTACGACTTCACCGTTTATCACAACTTACGACTTCACCATTTACCGCAACTTACGACTTCACCATTTACCGCAACTTACGACTTCACCATTTACCGTAACTTACGACTTCACCATTTACCGCAACTTACGACTTCACCATTTACCACAACTTACGACTTCACCATTTACCACAACTTACGACTTCACCATTTACCACAACTTACGACTTCGCCATTTACCACAACTTACGACTTCACCGTTTACCACAACTTACGACTTCACCGTTTACCACAACTTACGACTTCACCGTTTACCAACAACCTTTGAGTATAGTTTGTCATGAAAGTGAAGCATTACTCAAAGCGATATACCAAATAAAAAGAGAAACTTCCATTTATTAAAGGGCCGTGCGACGAAATCAACCAATAAGAATGTGACACCGATGTGGCTTGTTAAAAGCAAATGTCTCGTTCCCGCGACATTAAATAATTGATGGTAATGGAGGTCGATTATCGCCAAAGGAGCAATTCTGGCCTTGCTCGATCGCTATGGCAACAAGCATCTTAACGAGATCAGTATCCCAGGAAGAGGAAACGGAGAACGCATTGATGTCGAGATTATTCTTGAAGCATTCCTCTCTGCTTAGGAAAGAATTATTCTTTTGATTTTCAGTCTTTGCAATTCATTTGTCTGATGTCATTTCATTATGAATAAGATTGGACGGATTTTTTTTTTTTAATGTCTGAGCGGCATTTTTGTGCACACACAAGGACTCTAAGGGCTCGTAGGAAGTTGGAACAGAAATTTTATTACACTCTTCATAATCACCTGGATTGAAATATAATTATCAACTTTTAGAATTTATTATATATTGAAATAAAAAAAATAAATACTCCCCTCAAGCAACTGCTTGCCACAGAGATCCGACAGGAGCCTGTTTATATACCATAGTAGAAGGTCTGTGAGAATGGCAGACCTCAGCAGTAAAATGACACAAATATCCATGCCTTAACCCGGGGCTCGAACCCAGGTCCCTTAGATCAGTAGCGAAGCGCGCTAACCACCCCGCCACGAGACAGCACTATTATACGAAAAAGTTTCCACCCACTAGGGTAAGGTAGCAGTTTGTCTCTGTGAATGAATGTCTCTTGAACCTCGCATTCTATCATCGAAATTTCATATCTTTACATTGACGTCAAAAAAGTTAAGTAAGCATAATATATGTAATATGCAAGCATATTATATATTATGCTTACTTAGCTTTTAATCAATAATAATAATATATAAATTTTAATCAATAGCATAATAAATACGCAAGCATCAAATATAATTTTTAATCAATAGCATAAAAGATACGCAAACTTCAAATAGCATAATAAATATGCAAGTATATATATATGGGTGGAAATTTTTTCATTTTAGGAGAAAACTAAAAAAATATTTTTGCGTTGTATGAGTAATAATGGTGGTATTGTATAAATGGACGAGTCACTAAGACACCAAGGCTCAGAATTGGTTAGGAGAAGTAGATCCGTTAAACAGCTTTTACTACGTGCATTTTTTTCAATCGCTCACTTTTTCCAAATGCCACAGTTAAAGGATTCAAAATTCGGAAAACGAGTTATTTGCCAAGGGCGCGATATATATTCTCCAATTTCATTTTGAAAATCTGGCCCAGTAATCTTACCAATCCTTGTAACCTCGTGAACATTTAGTTTCTTGTGCAGATAAGAAAAACACTTTCCCGAGTAAAGAAGAAAAGCAACCAAATTTAAATTTAATTTCCAGGTTTAGAATCCATACTCTTGTTTAAAAAAAAAAATCATTAAAGCAAATTGATGTTTATCCCATCGGAACGACTCATAAAAGCTACAAAAGTTCCCCCAAATTGATTTCACGGGAAATAAGAAATTTCATCTCTCCACACAGGAGAAGATTCCCGTTTCTGCGAAGCATGTGGATCAGGTCATCCGTGTGCTCACTTCGTAGGAAGAGGAGAGACGATGCGGGGGAAGTGGCGCTGACTCCTCACTTCTGACAAGCCACCATCTATCTATTCATTGCACGAGGAGAGTGCTCACACAGCTCCACAGCAATCAGCACACTATTCTGCTTCTTTTTTTTTACTTCCCTCTGAAGAAGAACCCTACGAATCAATCCGGATGCCGAATCTGATATGTTACATGATCTCGTAACGGAGGAGTGATTGTTTCATTAATTTTTTCTTTTCTTTCAGGCTCGATGCATACTGGGTACGTAACGTAGGTCAGTAACTGCTACAATCTCCCCGAATCCCCTCCAGCCACCGGGGCGGGGGTGGCTCAGTCGGTAGCGCGCCAGGCTCGTAATCTGTAGTTCCCAGGTTCGAGTCCCAGTTGGGTCAGCGTTGAGATTTATCTCCGCAAAATTCCCCGCCCTGCCCACGGTCAGTACGGGACACCGATGGGCTTGGAAAGGCCGTCGTCCGTCGGATGGGACGTTAAGCCGTGGCCCCGTGTGCGGGAGAGCCATACCCTGTGCACGTTAAAGAACACGCTGGATGGCCTTGACGGGAGGCTACCATCTGTCTCCCAACAGCTGTTCCAGTGGCTCCCCTCCCCCAACCTTCTCTGAGCCTTCGGGGTCCATGTGACCTGGCCATTTAGCCCATGGTGTGCAAAAAAGTGCCGCTCAGAGGTAAAACAACCCAACCCAACCCCTCCAGCCTATCAGGGAAATTTTGATGTTTTTTTAACTCATGTGCGTTATCAGGCATTAATTAGCCTTTTCTTTGGAGGAGGTTCAGTCAGTAGTGCGTATTGAAAATGTTATGCGTGCGTATTCTAATTATGTGCGTAAATGTGTGCGTATTCTAAATGTTATGTTATAAATGATGTGCAAAAAGGCCCACAATGCCTTTTTGCACATCATTTATAAAATGAAAAAATATCGGTGATGATGTTTAGATTTATGTAAGGAATATTTAAATCTCTGAAACAGAAAGAATCCCGAACTTTTTCTTCCACATGAATATTCCATTAAATCCTTTTTTTTTTTCATGAAATGCCCCCCAAGAAAGATACTTCCTTTGCCTTCTTCTGAAGAATTCTTATTTCCATACGAAGCGCCAAAATCGCTTTAGGCCTCGTGTTCAGAGCAGACAGCTTGTCATCGACATCCAAAAACTGTCTTTCTTTCTTCCCCCCGCCCCCCCGGGCATCTCGTATTACTTACCTCTGATCGATTTCCATCTGCATGGCCAGGAGGGACAGAAGACACTCACTATGGAAATGCTCTCTGTGCATTTCGACCTTCGGAGGATGAAAAGGCGACATTATCCGTCTGGGGAATCTGAAAGGAAATTGCTCTGACGGGGGGGGGGGGAGGGGGAGGATACTCCTCTGTCTCTTGGCAAGAAGTGGCTCAGCACAAAAGCCCAGAAAAGGGATCACGTGACCATAGAGGCGAGTATAAAATTACTTATTTACGAAACGATACAAAATTTCATCTGTTGTAATATTGCACGAGAAGATAAGAATGTGCAGTCGCTCAAAAAAACATCGTCTCAAAAAAATACCGCCCCCATGGCCGAGTGGTTAACGCGCTTGGCTACTGATCTAAGGGACCAGGGTTCTAGCCCCGGGTAGGCAATGGATGTAGGTGTCGTTTTTCTGCTGAGGTCCTGCCATCCTCAGAGATCCTTCTGCTATGGCATATAAACTGACAGGCACCTATCGGAGCTCTGTGGCAAGCAGCTGCTTGAGGGGGTATTTATTTTATTTTTTTCTTATTTATGGTTGATTACAGAATTCAGAAAAAATATCTGGCAACGATTTTTTTAGAAATTAGTGATCTGGCAACCTTCGTGTCACGTGACACGAAGCTAATTTCTAAACTAAATCGTTGCCAGATATTTTTTTTTAATTCTGTAATCAACCATAGTGTTCGGATACTTTTTTGAGCGACTGTAGGTGGTCATATTATTTTGATACTAGATCGTATGGGCTCACTCACGAAAATATTGAGCGTGTGCAGTTACCGTTCACAGCAAATTGGAGCGTGTGCAGTAACTGCACACGCTCCAGTTTGCTGTGAACGGTAACTGAAGCGTGTACAGTTGCTGTACACGCTCCAGATATTTTTCCTGAATTCTGTAATCAACCATAGTGTTCGGATACTTTTTTGAGCGACTGTAAGTGGTCATATTATTTTGATACTAGATCGTGTGGGCTCACTCACGGAAATATTGAGCGTGTGCAGTTACCGCAGTAAACTGGAGCGTGTGCAGTAACTGCACACAAAAATATCTGGAGCGTGTGCAGTAACTGTACACGCTCCAGATATTTTTCCTGAATTCTGTAATTACGTGACACGAAGGTTGCCAGAGAACTAATTTCTAAAAAAATCGTTGCCAGATATTTTTTCTGAATTCTGTAATCAACCATAGTGTTCGGATACTTTTTTTTGGGCGACTGTACAATGGTGTCTTTCGGCAAAGAAAGGAAAACCCATCACTACCAAATCCGAAACAGTAATACAACCAAAGACACAACCATCTCGCACCCAGGGCGAAAGGCTTTGGCTTTCATCCGACAACCCCCGACGCCCGACGGCTCTCTGTGCCAAAGCTCTCAGCTTCTTTGTATGCCGTCACAATGTCGCCTGTCTCGAGGGTAACGAGCGTATGTTGTCGGCACACAGAAGAGATTAGAGTCCCTTGCGGGAGACAGATCCTTGGCTGCTAATCACACTCGGGAGCCGGCCTCACGTTCAATGCACGTCGTCGTAACCTCGACGGGGAAAGGCGTCATCCCCAACAACAGCGACAAAGGCGCCCTCCCAGAGAGAGATGTGCAGAGTGTGTTCTCTTCTTTCCTTAGATTTGTGTGCTTCGATCGCAGAGGAGAGAAAACAACGGAAGCGATGAAGCGACAACTTCAAGTAGTCAGCTCAAATTGATGGCTTGTTTCATAATTGAGATCGGCAATAAATGATGTCGACTCTGCATCATCGCCAAGGAATTATCTTCACTCTGCTAATTTTGTATCCAAGGAAAGCGATAACTGATATTGTATTGTAATTGAAATCACCGTTTCATTGCTTTTAGTGATTGGAAATGCAACCTTGCTTTCTCTGTTTTATCTCTGTCATTATTTTTTTAATAAAAAATTAAATAAATACCCCTTCAAGCAGCTGCTTGCCACAGAGGTCTCACAGGAGCCTGTCAGTTTATATGCCACAGTAGAAGGTCTGTGAGGATGGCAGGACCTCAGCAGAAAAACGACACAAACAGCCAACAGAGTGGGCTAAATGGCTAGGTCACAAGGACCCCGAAGGCTCAGAGAAGGTTGGGGGAGGGAACCCATAGGACAGCTGTTAGGAGACAGAGGATAGCGTCCCGTCATGGTCATCCAGTGTGTTCTTTAACGTGCACAGGGTATTGCTCTCCGGCAGACGGGGCCACGGCTTAATGTCCCAACCGACGGACGGCGGTCATTTTCGAGCCCATCAGTGTACTCTACTAACAGAGGGCAGGACAGCGGGTTTTACGTTGATAAATCTCAACGTTGGCCCAGGCGGGACTTAAACCTGGGAAGTGTCCCGTTGAACTTATACCACAGTGTTCGGATATTTTTTAATATATATAATGCGAATGAATATATAATGCAATGAATATGGAGCGTGTGCAGTTACCGTTCACAGCAAACTGGAGCGGTTGCGGTTAATGTTCACAGCATATTGGATCGTGTGAGCTCACAAAGACCTGGATCGTGTGGGCTCACTCACGGAAATATTGTGCGTGTGCAGTTACCGTTCACAGCAAACTGGAGCGGTTGCGGTTAATGTTCACAGCATATTGGATCGTGTGAGCTCACAAAGACCTGGATCGTGTGGGCTCACTCACGGAAATATTGTGCGTGTGCAGTTACCGTTCACAGCAAACTGGAGCGGTTGCGGTTAATGTTCACAGCACATTGGATCGTGTGAGCTCACAAAGACCTGAATCGTGTGGGCCCACTCACAGAAATATTGAGCGTGTGCAGTTACCGTTCACAGCAAACTGGAGCGGTTGCGGTTAATGTACACAGCACATTGGATCGTGTGGGCTCACTCACAGAAATATTGAGCGTGTGCAGTTACCGTTCACAGCAAACTGGAGCGTGTGCAGTAACTGCACACGCTCCAGTTTGCTGTGAACGGTAACTGGAGCGTGTACAGTTGCTGTACACGCTCCAGATATTTTTATAAAAAGGTATCTGAGCAATACCTTTATAGATATATTTATAAAATAACTGGATTCCCGCTATGGTGTTTAAAAACATTCGTCAATGCATTGCACAGTAGGTTCGCAAAGTACGCGACTCACCCCTAAGAGGATTGTTAACGCGGCTCGACATGGTGGAAGACAGGAAATCTAGAATTAGTGAATGGTGATGGTGATGGAGACGAACTAAGAGAAGACCTACAAGACCTTGTGGAGATTACGGGAGAGGACGAATTGGAAGAGGGAGAAGTGATCAAGAAGGCATCATGGGACCTCTGTAAGTTCAGCGAAGTCTTTCAACTCCTTAAACAGCAAACTAATAAGGTGCGGAAGTCGATATTTCGATGGGTTGGGTGGTTTTACCTAAGAGCGGCACTTTTTTGCACACCATGGGCTAAATGGCCAGGTCACAAGGACCCCGAAGGCTCAGAGAAGGTTGGGGTAGGGGACCCACTGGAACAGCTGTTGGAAGACAGATGGTAGCTTCCCGTCAAGGCCATCCAGCGTCTTCTTTAACGTGCACAGGGTATGGCTCTCCCGCACACGGGGCCACGGCTTAACGTCCCATCCGACGGACGGCGGCCTTTCCAAGCCCATCGGTGTCTCCTACTGACCGTGGGCTGGGCGGGGCCGACCCAGCTGGGACTCGAACCTGGGAACTACAGATTACGAGCCTGGCGCGCTACCTACTGAGCCACCCCCGCCCCAATATTTCGATGGAAATGAGTTTAAGTGTCGCTCGAGAAGTGAACAGATGTTTCTTCCTGTTAAGAGAAATGTTCAAAGAACTCCAGCGAAAGAAGCAACAGCGTGTTCATCAAATTCCATCATCATGTTCTTGAACAAAGCTCCGCGAAGAACGCTATCTCCATCCTCTATCATCCAGCAGTTTCCCTCCGCATCGCCGCAAAGTATCTCCTTGTACAAGCCCAGTTTTGTTTGCACGAAAAAAGGTCGCGAAATCATCAACCGAAATGACTGTCAAAACTCGAACCGAAGACGATTCCGACGACCCTCTATCTAATAGAGTCGAAGGAAAATGACCAGAAATGAAAAATTATAGTGGTGGAGTACAGTCGCTCAAAAGAAAAGTATCCGAACACTATGGTTGATTACAGAATTCAGAAAAAATCTTTGGCAACGATATTTTTTTACAAATTAGTGATCTGGCAACCTTCGTGTCAGGTGATTACAGAATTCAGGAAAAATATCTGGAGCGTGTACAGCAACTGTACACGCTCCAGTTACCGTTCACAGCAAACTAGAGCATGTGCAGTTACTGCACACGCCCCAGTTTGCTGCGAACGGTAACTGCACACGCTCAATATTTCCGTGAGTGAGCCTACACGATCTAGTATCAAAATAATATGACCACCTACAGTCGCTCAAAAAAGTATCCGAACACTATGGTTGATTACAGAATTCAGAAAAAATATCTGGCAACGATTTTTTTTAGAAATTAGTGATCTGGCAACCTCCGTGTGACGTGATTACAGAATTCAGGAAAAATATCTGGAGCGTGTACAGCAACTGTACACGCTCCAGTTACCGTTCACAGCAAACTGGAGCGTGTGCAGTTACTGCACACGCTCCAGTTTGCTGTGAACGGTAACTGCACACGCTCAATATTTCCGTGAGTGAGCCCCCACTATCTAGTATCAAAAAATATGACCACCTACAGTCGCTCAAAAAAGTATCCGAACACTATGGTTGATTACAGAATTCAGAAAAAATATCTGGCAATGATATTTTTTAGAAATTAGTGATCTGGCAACCTTCGTGTCACGTGACACGAAGCTTGCCAGATTTCTGATTTTTAAACATATCGTTGCCAGATATTTTTTCTGAATTCTGTAATCAACCACAGTGTTCGGATATTTTTTTGACCGACTGTATATTCTTATAAAATATATACTTTAAGATTGATGTGCGTTTAATTTTTACACGTGTGTGCACGGTTAATAGGAGTTCGCATAGTTTTACCTTTATAGATATGCAATGGTTTTTCTATAGGGGAATCCCAACTTACGGGGGTGGCTCAGTCGGTAGCGCGCCAGGCTCGTAATCTGTAGTTCCCAGGTTCGAGTTCCAGCGATTTATCTTCGTAAAATTCCCCGCCCTGCCCACGGTCAGTAGGGGACACCGATGGGCTAGGAAAGTCCAATGTCCGTCGGATGGGACGTTAAGCCGTGGCTCCGTGTACGGGAGAGCCATACCCTGTGCACGTTAACGAACACGCTGGATGGCCTTGACGGGAGGCTACCATCTGTCTCCCAACAGCTGTTCCAGTGGGTCCCCTCCCCTAATCTTCTCTGAGCCTTCGGGGTCCATGTGACCTGGCCATTTAGCCCATGGTGTGCAAAAAAGTGCCGCTCAGAGGTAAATCGATTCAACTTACGTGAATCCGCACGTAGATGAAGGTATCAGGAATCGAACCCTAGTGTATTTTGAGACTCCACTGTAATTAGGTTATTATCGAAATGCAATCTTTTTCGTATGTAACGAAATAATTTTCTTATCCTCTTAGTGTTACTTTTTTAAAGTGCTAATATACTTACAAATTCTTTACATCAAAAAAACTTGCACTTAAGAAAGATTCGAGTGTTTTTTTTCGTCGTATGTTTTAAACTCATAAAAAACCTAATCTTCAAAATAGGATCTCTCCTGCTCCTCCTCCTCCACCATCACGAGACTCATATATTCATTAGCTTGTTTGGCTCTTCCCTGGAACTGCACATCTTCCTCGTGCGACATTCAAGATCCTTTTTAACCTAAATTTTAATCTCCGTGCCGAAAGACAAAAAAGGACCGAAACTACCGTCCCTTTATGTTCTGTGTGCTTAAGGCCTCGTTGTCCATCTTCCATCTAGCCAGTCGCAACTGGCCTCGGGGCTACATCCGTATACTTCTGGAGGCACATCCTCAGTTCCTTCCTCTCCTGATCCAATTTCTCGAGTTGCTAGGGGATTTCAACCGTAACTATGGCGGACAAATCCCATCAGCATCCGCGGTCCCTCGCCGTCTCGGCGCCGCTGACGCTGTTGCTGCTGAATGCTTATGTTCTTCGTGAAGATGAGGAGGAATATCAGGACTGCCGGTGAAGCTGAGGAATGTCAAGTGGCGGGAATGGATGGGAGGAGGATGTTGCATGTTGGATGAAAATACATGTTAGACGAGAACAACGTTCACCTGATTTCTACTTTCATTATTCTTTAAGCTAAAATTCATCCAATTCCATTTGCGAACAGAACGTGAGCGATTGATTGCCTTAGCAATATTTTTCTTTTGTACGCTTAGCTACTGATCTAAGGGACCTGGGTTCGAACCCCGGATAAGGCATGGATGTGTGTGTCGTTTTTCTGCTGAGGTCGGGGGCGGGGGTGGCTCAGTCGGTAGCGCGCCAGGCTCGTAATCTGTAGTTCCCAGGTTCTAGTCCCAGCTGGGTCAGCGTTGAGATTTATCTCCGCAAAATTCCCCGCCCTGCCCACGGTCAGTAGGGGACACCAATGGGCTTGGAAAGGCCGCCGTCCGTCGGATGGGACGTTAATCCGTGGCCCCGTGTGCGGGAGAGCCATACCCTGTGCACGTTAAAGAACACGCTGGATGGCCTTCACGGGAGGCTACCATCTGTCTCCCAACAGCTGTTCCAGTGGGTCCCCTCCCTCAACCTTCTCTGAGCCTTCGGGGTCCATGTGACCTGGCCATTTAGCCCATGGTGTGCAAAATAGGGCCGCTCAGAGGTAAAACAACCCAACCCAACTCTGCTGAGGTCCTGCCATCCTCACAGATCTTCTAATATGGCGTATTAAACTGATAGGCTCCTGTCAGACCTCTGTGGCAAGCAGCTGCTTGAGGGGGTATTGTTTTTTATAAGGACCCATTGCTGAGAGATGGGTAGTGGAAATGGATCCACTGGGCAGATGTTAGGAGACATATCTCCCCCCCCCCCCCCATCAAGATATTATTTTCTAAACGTGCAAAGAATATGGCTCCTCTACACCTACTTTCTCACCGATATCGGAACGGAATTCAGCGGAGAAAATCCCAACGCAGGCGTAGTGGGAACTCAACCCTGGAAATATCAAGTTGTTAACCAGGCGCACTATCCACGGAACCGGGGGTGGCTCAGTCGGTAGCGCACCAGGCTCGTAATCTGTAGTTCCCAAGTTCGAGTCCCAGCTGGGTCAGCGTTGAGATTTATCTCCGCAAAATTCCCCGCCCTGCCCACGATCAGTAGGGAACACCGGTGGGCTTGGAAAGACCGCCGTCCGTCGGATGGGACGTTAAGCCGTAGCCCCGTGTGTGGGTAGAGCCATACCTTGTGCTCGTTAAAGAACACGATGGATGGCCTTGAGGGGAGGCTACCACCTGTCTCCCAACAGCTGTTCCAGTGGGTCCCCTCCCCGAACCGTCTCTGAGACTTCGGGGTCCTTGTGACCTGGCCATTTAGCCCATGGTGTGTAAAAAAAAGTGCCGCTCAGAGGTAAAACAACCCAACAAATCCACCGAATCAACATCCTCTTCAACTCGAGTGAGAGTTCATTGTTGTTTTCGTGAACTTGATCGAAAGCTCTGTTTGTGTTTAGAATTCTCTCTCTAACGTTCTTTTTTGTTGCTCTGGTGGGTGAATATTAATGCGCACCGGGGTGATGTTCAAGTCATCGTTTTGATAAACGATCGTGTGTCGTCATTTCCTGAAAGGAAGGAAGGCAAGATTCCCGATACAAATGGCTTCGCTAATGTATTACAAGGCTCGAAATGTATGCTCAGAAATACAAAAACCGCGCCGAGTTTCGATCATTAGGATAATGGGATGGGGATGTGGGAGGGGAAATGGGATTTTGATGTGTTTTTTTTTCTTACTTTAATTGTACCCACTACTTCAACGTCAACGAATGCTTTAATATTCAATAGCTGTGAGATTCGAAAATCTTCCCCCGCCATTGCGATGTTATTTGAATTTAACCGCTTTCATGCGGCGACCACTTCTCTCCCCAAGGGTGGTGAGACGTTGAAGATGGAATTTCAGTCCGATATGCAAAACTATGATGAGGCAAGCGACGATAGGCGAAAAATCTCGCTATCTGCGAATAGTGAAGACATAATTTCTCTCCATGGTAACCGAGAAGTACTTGTTGATGAAACTAATAGTACAGTCGCTCAAAAAAGTATCCGAACACTATGGTTGATTACAGAATTCGGAAAAAATATCTGGCAACGATTTTTTTTTATAAATTAGTGATCTGGCAACCTTCGTGTCACGTGATTACAGAATTCAGGAAAAATATCTGGAGCGTGTACAGCAACTGTACACGCTCCAGTTACCGTTCACAGCAAACTGGAGCGTGTGCAGTTACTGCACACGCTCCAGTTTGCTGTGAACGGTAACTGCACACGCTCAATATTTCCGTGAGTGAGCCCACACGATCTAGTATCAAAATAATATGACCACCTACAGTCGCTCAAAAAAGTATCCGAACACCATGGTTGATTACAGAATTCAGAAAAAATATCTAACAACGATTTTTTTTTGAGGAAAATTATTACAAATGACACTGCTGTTGTTTAATATTCAAATTTCCATGACCCTCCAAATGCTGAACGAATATTGTTGAAAATCGCTTTCAGAGATTTTTGATTGAGGTCTTTAATATAATATGTTCAGTAACATTTTATCGTAAAGACCTTATTTAAAAAGTCTAAAAGAATCCAATTTGACTTTCCTCTCGCATAACACGGAAGTTCCCCTCTTTTTATTCAAGACTTTGCTTCTACAGTTCTCTTAGTCTGATTAAAAAACTAGAAAACACACTATAAAGCGGCTGATTCGCCGCGCAATCATGTACAGTCGCTCAAAAAAGTTCCCGAACACTAAGGTTGATTACAGAATTCATAAAAAATATCTGGCAACGAATTTTTTTAGAAATTAGTGATCTGGCAACCTTCGCGTTAACAGATCACTAATTTCTAAAAACTGCACGCGCTCCAGTTTGCTGTGAACGGTAACTGGAGCGTGTACAGTTGCTGTACACGCTCCAGATATTTTTCCTGAATTCTGTAATCACGTGACACGAAGGTTGCCAGATCACTAATTTCTAAAAAAAATTCGCTGCCAGATATTTTTCCTGAATTCTGTAATCAACCATAGTGTTCGGATGCTTTTTTGAGCGACTGTAGGTGGTCATATTATTTTGATACTAGATCGTGAGGCTCACTCACGGAAATATTGAGCGTGTGCAGTTACCGTTCACAGCAAACTGGAGCGTGTGCAGTAACTGCACACGCTCCAGTTTGCTGTTTGCTCCAGTTTGCTCCAGTCCAGCTCCAGTTTGCTGTGAACGGTAACTGGAGCGTGTACAGTTGCTGTACAGGCTCCAGATGTTCGGATACTTTTTTTGAGCGACTGTATCATCCATTAGTAATTGTAATCGGCTGTTACAAAGGTTTTCTTAAAATTTCTGGTATTGAATGCCATTATTTATTTTCCTGTACAGGCTGTAATAAAAGAAGACAGTGACATGTTTTGAATTTTGGAAATCTATTCAAATTGGGTATCGAAGGATGGTTAAAATGCATTTTCTCGTAGTGTTTATCAGAAGTCGATTGAGATGGCTGACACGTTAAAGTAATTAATTAAAATACACCAGTGACACTTTTAAATCGTTATACCATAATGTTACAATGGCAACTATAACTTTGGCTTTCTTTTGATTTGTGAAATAACTTTAAATTTTCAGAAACAATTATGCTCTTGAGAGAAAATATATCAGTGGAATTAAAAGGGCATCACAGAAATGTTTCAATAGGATAATTTTTTCAAAAGTCGATTACAATTAGTAATTCTCTAATAAACTACAATATCTTGATAAAGTCAGCTAAAACTGTATATAAAAAATATATTTATTTTATTATATTATTATATATATAAAACATATATTAGCCCTATATGCTAGACTGCTTCGCTGTGTCGGTGAATTGGCTTCCCAGTGATTTCGTGCTGGAATTACATCTTCATGCACACACAGAGAGCTCTGACGGCTTTGAACGCATTCAAAAGAGAAAATCTGGAGAACGAAATAATCACCATTAGCTGTGTAGAAAATGACTCGCGCCTTCGTGGTGGCAGAGGAACAACCAACATTAAAGACTTCGCCGAGACAAAATTACTTACGTCACTGAACACGATTTATTTCAATATGATTATTATTGTCTCTAATCTGTTGGACACCGTAATGACCTTCTGATGTAACGTGACGCATAAATATTATTGAACAATCCTATTGTTATCTACATCCAGAACAGGAGATAGATACGTCGAGTTATTTCGGAATGGCATCATCACGCACAAAACCATTGAGACCCAACTTAAATAGATTTCCAGAATTGAAATGTGGCCCATTGACCAAATTATTCCATTTCCATCGTAGTAAAAATTTAGAAAAGGTGAAGAGAATGATTTCAAAGAGGTGCTTCGGTCCCCACTCCAACCTCACCTTAGTGAGGGGTGCGTTCGGCAAGTTGGATATTTTTCCTCTGAGTGACGCTGTTTTGCACATAATGGGCTAAACGGCCAGGTCATTAGGACCCCAAGGACTCAGAAACGTTGGGAGGAAGGGGACCCATTGGATAGTTAGAAAACGTATGGTAGCCTCCCGTCAAGGCAATCCAGAGTGTTCTTTAACGTGCGCAGGATATGGCTCTCCCGCACACGGGGTCACGGTTTAACGTCCCATCCGACGGACGGCGGTCTTTCCAAGCCCATTGGTGTCCCCGACTGACTGTGGGCAGGGAGTTTTGCAGATATAAATTCAACGCATCCCAGGTGGGACTCAAACCTAGGAACTGCTGATTACGAGGCTGGCGCGGTACCGACTGGAGCCATCCCCGCCCGTGTGTGTGTATGTGTGTGCACATAGCATGACTCTCATGCGCACGGAGCCATGACTTCAAGTCCTGTCAGACGGACTGTGGCATTTCCAAGCCCATTGGTGTCTCCTTTCTCGCAGAGTGTAAAGTGGAAGTTAGCGGAGATAATCTCAACGCAAGCATAGAGGAAACTCGAGCAATCCAGATCAAGAGTTGTGAATAGCCAAGCCCACATCACCACCACCAACACTACCACAAGCACCACCACCCTTCACTCTAACTGATCGCAAAAATTCACAGCACATTGGATCGTGTGAGCTCACAAAGACCTGGATCGTGTGGGCTCACTCACGGAAATATTGAGCGTGTGCAGTTACCGTTCACAGCAAACTGGAGCGGTTGCGGTTAATGCTCACAGCATATTGAATCGTGTGAGCTCACAAAGACCTGGATCGTTTGGGCTCACTCACGGAAATATTGAGCGTGTGCAGTTACCGTTCACAGCAAACTGGAGCGGTTGCGGTTAATGCTCACAGCACATTGGATCGTGTGGGCTCACTCACGGAAATATTGAGCGTGTGCAGTTACCGTTCACAGCAAACTGGAGCGGTTGCGGTTAATGCTCACAGCACATTGGATCGTGTGAGCTCACAAAGACCTGGATCGTGTGGGCTCACTCACGGAAATATTGAGCGTGTGCAGTTACCGTTCACAGCAAACTGGAGCGGTTGCGGTTAATGCTCACAGCACATTGGATCGTGTGAGCTCACAAAGACCTGGATCGTGTGGGCTCACTCACGGAAATATTGAACGTGTGCAGTTACCGTTCACAGCAAACTGGAGAGTGTGCAGTAACTGCACACGTTCCAGTTTGCTGTGAACGGTAACTGGAGCGTGTACAGTTGCTGTACACACTCCAGATATTTTTTCTGAATTCTAAATTTTCAGAATTCAGAAAAATTGGGAAGCCAATTCACCGACTCAAAAATCACCAACAGTGAGTTGTTTAACATTTTACTCGATCAGGTAGAAATATAACGAAACAGTCTCGATCAGTCTCGATTTTGTTATATTGGTTTAGACTGAAATCCTCGGACTTTGTGGAAGGATTTCAGCAGTCAAGGAAATGAGTGACGAAAGAATAATGTAGCCTCGACGATCGGAGGAAGCTGTTCGAAGTGGTTGAAGTGGCCTGGCGACCGCGTGTCTCTCTCAGAAAGCGAACCAGCCACTAAAGTCGTCATCGATCAAAGCAATCGTCGTCCACTCGAACAGCGGCGTCGACCTCAGCCAAGACCTTTTGACTCCATTCCGATTTCAAGAGCGACGCTGTTCGACTTGAGAAATGGACTCTCGAAATTTCCGGTTCGTTCATCTGTGTGACGGGAAGTTGAGAGGGTGGAGGGAAAGGAAGAAAAACAGCAGGGGGGGAGAGGTTAAAAGGCAGTGGGCGCAAAAGCTGCTTGCTATGACCGTTGTCAACTTGACTCCGGCGCACTGGTACGTGATCGTGACCGTCATGGGAATCGGGGCTTTAGGAAATAGACTTGAGACACTTAGGTGCTGGCTGTCTTCTCATTGATGTGCACTCCATCGTCTCTCTTGTTTCGTCCCTCACTTTCTGATGTACACGCCATTAACAGAAGCAAACCCCGAGGATCTGAAACTCTGCTGTTAACATTAAGCCGACGTTTCCGTGTCTTTGATAGTATTTCGTCGTTTGCTGCTTTTTTTTCTTTTGACTCCCGATAGAAGTTAGAGATGAGCGAAGATTAGATCTCAGAAACGGAACATACAGTTTTGTAAGATGATCAGTGATGATGGAGTACAGTCGCTCGAAAAAGTATCCGAACGCTATGGTTGATTACAGAATTCAGAAAAAATATCTGGCAACGATTTTTTTAGAAATTAGTGATCTGGCAACCTTCGTGTCACGTGATTACAGAATTCAGGAAAAATATCTGGAGCGTGTTCAGCAACTGTACACGCTCCAGTTACCGTTCACAGCAAACTGGACCGTGTTACTGCACACTCTCCAGTTTGCTGTGAACGGTAACTGCACACGCTCAATATTTCCGTGAGTGAGCCCACACGATCTAATATCAAAGTAATATGACCACCTACAGTCGCTCAAAAAAGTATCCGAACACTATGGTTGATCACAGAATTCAGAAAAAATATCTGGCAGAGATTATTTTTTTTAAAAAATTAGTGATCTGGCAACCTTCGTGTCACGTGACACGAAGGTTGCCAGATCACTAATTTCTAAAAAAAAATTGTTGCCAGATATTTTTTCCGAATTCTGTAATCAATTATAGCGTTCGGATACTTTTTTTTTGAGCGACTGTACAGAGCCCCACTAAATCATTTGAAAATTCCCAAATTGTGACAACTAAAAGCCAAATTTGGAACTGAATATTCTAAAAAACTTTTTATTTAGCGAAATGATACTGGATGCCACATAAAAAGATTCAAATCAAAATCTTGAATTTCAGCAATATTCGTTCAGTATTTAAACAGCTATAGAAGCTGGGATATTTAACAGTGAAATTGGCCACTCCTAATCATTCATCACAAAATCGAATCATAGCACAAGTTATAAATAATTGTCATATGAAACCGTTTAATAAAATTATTCTCCTAATAATTGTTTTAATTTTCGTCAATTTTTGAGACACTTTTTAGCATGAATAAAAACTGCTACTGTTAAATGTTCCAGCTGACATAGCTGGAGATTTTTAATGGTGAAGAAATATTGTTCCCTCTCAGGATTTGAATAGACTTTATAAATAAAAAAATACCCCTCAAGCAGCTGCTTGCCACAGAGGTCTGACAGGAGCCTGTCAGTTTATATGCCACAGTAGGAGATCTGAGAGGATGGCAGGACCTCAGCAAAAAAAGGACACACACATCCATGCCTAATCCGGGGCTCGAACCCAGGTCCCTTAGATCAGTAGCCAAGCGTGCTAACCACTCGGCCTCGGGATAAAGATCTTTAATCCACCTTCAATCTCATTTCCATTAAAAAAAAAAATATTTATATCCTCTGACCCCCATCCTGCCCAGGGGGGGCTATGGCCCCTGCAAGATATTTTTTTTTTTGTCATTTTTCGTTCTTCAAGTAATCAGGGGTGCAAAGTTTGGTCACCATTTTCTTTTTAAAAAAGAAAACCCTTAATCCACTCAGAGATCAAATGACGAGCTGTTAAAAAGTAAATTGATTGATAAATAGTCCATTAACAAAGGTAAGAGTGTCAAGTGACCGGCCCGGTCCTGCTCTCTCTCCTCTGTCAGGAAGGGTCCTCTGTCAATTTCTAGGGGGGGGGGGGGGGGGGGCTCAGTCGGTAGCGCGCCAGGCTCGTAATCTGTAGTTCCCAGGTTCGAGTCCCAGCTGGGTCAGCGTTGAGATTTATCTCCGCAAAATTCCCCGCCCTGCCCACGGTCATCAGGGGACACCGATGGGCTTTGAAAGACTGCCGTCAGTCGGATGGAACGTTAAGCCGTGGCCCCGTGTGAGGGAGAGCCATACCCTGTGCACGTTAAAGAATAATCCGCAAGGATGGCCTTGACGGGAGGCTACCATCTGTCTCCCAACAGCTGTTCCAGTGGGTCCCCTCCCCCAACCGTCTCTGAGCCTTAGGAGTTCTTGTGACCTGTCCATTTAGCCCATGGTGTGCAAAAAAGTGCCGCTCAGAGGTAAAACAACCCAACCCTGTCATTTTCTATAACTCTCTAAATACCTGAATGCATGGTGTTCGACATCAAAATAAATTTTATCGATATCTTTAAATTATCTTCAGTCACATTTTTTTTTTTATAAAAAACGAATTTAAGAAGTTAATGGGTTCTGTGTCTGAGTTATTATTGACATAACATGAAACTGTACCTAACAAATTGGCTCCTGATGTATTGGTCCCTGAGTGTATATATTGCCTTTTTTCAATAATTAGCTAAAAATTCTGAGTGCGAATTTTGCAATTCCAATCAGCGAAAACTGACACTGCGTATCTCCATCTTTCTTCCGATGGAGATATCACCGAAGCTTCTGACCTATAGCGACCGCTCATCATCCATTAGCAATGGATAGCAAACATCTACATCGATGGCTTCTCATTACCCATAATCCCTCTGTTCTGGTCTCCATCGGGTGAGTCTTCCGCCCCAACCGCTCGAGGAGGAGCTGCATTAACGCTGATGGATGGCCCGCTGGTGCTGACATCTGGCGGTGGCAACCTACTTCGCTGCTGACGTCATCGATGTCACCCATCGCTGTCAGTGGCACGTGCAGTGGCGCTCACGAGTGCTGCTGCTGCCACTCGTGCCCTCGTACCATTACCAGACCTAATCAGTTGAAATATGGAACTGCCAAAACTTGATCCGATAAATCTAATTTCGTTGGAAGTGCCATCTGTTTTTTTTTTCAGTTTGACAGTATTGTTTATTGGGGTTTTCAGATTAATTTGATTCGCAGTTTTGGAACTGATCTTGATTGATTGACTGATTGATTTAATCCGCTTTGTAAGAAACTCAAAGGATGGATTGAATCAGTCATGCCATCGCTTATAAATATCGATTTCAATGCAAAAATAATATAAAAGGATACAATTTGCAAACGCTTATACACCGAAGAGCCAAAACATTATGACCAGCACGTCTTTATGCAAATCGAAGCAACTGCAGGTAAACGACGGCGCGTGTGAAGGTCATGAAACGGTATAAATAACACCTGATGCTGAGCTCTGTTAATCAGTGTTGTTCTTCAGATGGGAAAGGCAGCGGACTAAGTGAGTTTGACAAAGGCCAAGTTGCAATGGCCAGACGACGGTCAGAGTATTTCCAAGACAGCAAGGTTTGTGGGGTATTCACAGTCAACTGTGGTTAGTACCTTCAAAAGTGGTCCGAAGAGGAGGAAAAACCATGGCTCATCGCTGCTAGAGATGAGCGAAGGCTATTCCATATGGTACGAGCCAACAGAGGGGATACTGTGGCGCACCTCACCCGTAATTTTTATAATGGGCGTAATGCGTCTCAACACAATACATCGAACCCTGCTGAAAATGGGGCTGCCTATTCGCAGTCTGCCCCATTTCGTTTACCTGGGGAAGTGTTGGCACCAGGATGCACCATAAGACGAAAACGAGCTGATGGAGAAAGTGTAATGCTTTGGACAATGTTCTGCTGGGAAATCTTGGGTCCAGTCATCCATGTGCAGGAAACTATGACGTCTACCATCTACCTAAACGTCATTACAGACCAGATACATCCTATCATGGCAACGGTATATCCCTCTAATAGTGCCTTTTTTCAGCAGGATAATGCGCCATCCACACTGTCCGGATTGTTCGAGAATGGTTCGCGGAATATGAGGAAGACTTCCAGGTATTGCCCTGGCCTCCAAGTTCCCCAGACATCAATCCAATCGAGCATCTGTGGTTTATGTTGGAACAGCATATCCGATCTGCGGCGGCTCAACCACGTAACTTACAAGAGTTAAAGGATCTGCTGGTAACGTGTTCGCACCGGATATCACAAGACACCCTTAGAAATCTTGTAGCGTCCATGCCTCGCCGGATAAGAGCTGTTTTGGCAGTACGTACAGGACCAACATCATATTAGACAGATGGTCATAATGTTTTGACTCATCGGTGAATCTTTCAAGTGTCCTGCATTGAAAGCTTTATGTCTGTAAGCAAGGTCCGAAAGATAGATTGCAGTCCCTGGGAAAAGCAATTTCCTAGGGGCTTATTTTTATGAATAATATTAAACTAGAACAGGAGAGATGATTTTATCTTCTCAATACTCCCCCTTTCCACGGTTAGTAGAGAACGCTTAGATTGATATATATATGATATATCGTAAAATTGTCTTGACATTGTGAAAATTCAGAAGTCGTAAGAGGATATTTTCACCCAGATAAATTCTTTAAAAAAAAGTTTTTTCCACACAATATCCAGAAAATATCCACAAGATGTCTAAGATGGCGAATGGATATTCATTGGTCGTATTGGATATCTTATGGATATTTAATGGATATTATGGTTGGGTTGATTTCAAAAAAGTTTTTTTTAACCCTGTTGATCGACATGTAGTTAAATCACATTGAATACTAGATAAGTGTATAACTCTCTATAATTATCAGTCGGAGGGAAGGAGCGCACTTTAAAGAATACGTTGGATGTTTTGAAGTCCACAATCCTGACGTAAAGGACCCCACGTGTTGAAGATAATCCTGCAGACCTCGTGCCTAAAGTCGGTGACCCCCTCTACAATGGACACTGTGACTGAAGTAACAACCTATGACTACTACTACATCGATGCTGCTGGAAGAGACCCTCTTAACCAACAACAGGGGGCTTTTCCTACTAATGTGTAATTAAATTGAAAAGTGTAATTAGTCCTCATCTTCACTAGAATGTAAGAAATCCACACCTTCACAAGTACAACTCCAAAAATCTATCTTTCCATCATATTTTTCTCCCGCACCCCCGAAAACCACATTTTACCTGTTGATTTTGAACTGTCATATTTTTTAAACTAATTTCCCAAACTTTCTTGCTTTTCTCAATTTCTCCCATTTACCAGATATTTACACCCCAAGAACCCAATTATTCAGCGAAGTGTTGATAACTGCAACATTTTCCCAACAAAACCCCCTCGTGTTCTGTCTTTCACACAGAACGTCTCCCCCAAAAACCACGTCAACGCTCATCTCCCCAAAAGTACCCCATAGGTTAACATGGGATTATTATACACCCTATACTTTAACATTGTTCCAGAACTCTCATTTACTCTACTACTACTTACTCTGCGATAACTGTCTCTTTGACGGATGTTACTGGAATGATAGCAGGTACCTCGTTCTCTCCGTATCAAACCATGTCCGGAAACACTCTGTAATATCTGGACTCATCTGTGAAGAGTACGGACCTCCATTGCTCTTCTGTCCAGTTAACATGCGTACTTGCCCAATTCAACCGCTCTCTCCTGTGACGTGACGTGAGGGGTATACAAATTATTAGCCGTACAGACCTCCCTCATGAAGCCTTCTATGCACAGTAGAAGCTGATACAACCCTCCCAGTGGCTGCTGCAAGAGAGGATCGTAGCTGAGAGGGAGTAGACGTTCTGCTCCTTCGTGCTGTTAATCGGTCATGTCTAGCCGGTATCGTGTAGGTGTCTTGTACCCTTCTTCGACTAAGCACGGATTCCGCATCTCGGAGGTTGAGAAATTGATTCCACAGTCTGTGGACCACAGAAGGACTCACATTCAGCCATCGTGCCACATCTGACTGACTTTGGCCTGCTTCGAATCGACCAATAGCTCTCCACCGCAGTTCATTTGGCAAATGATGTCTCGAGGTCATTCCAACAAAATGGCTATTTCGAATTTCTTTATTCACATTACAACACAAAATAAAGATCCACTCCAAAACACCCGTTTTTATGCCGCTATTCGATTACACAAATTGACGCAACCTAGACTAATTTGCATACAATATGCTCACACGGCATTACTTTACTGGTTACACGAACAAGTTTGGTGAGGATCGAAAATATTTTGCATATTGACTGGCACAAAAAGCATTTGATTTCACGTCTTTCCAACTTCTTTCAAAATGTAATTAAAAGCAATCCTCTGACGAATATTTTCAGTTTTCTTCAATTTATTTAAAAGCTAGCATCTTCTGTCCTTTCTCCTCTTTTAAAAGATTTATCTCCGCAAAATTCCCCGCCCTGCCCACGGTCAGTAGGGGACACCGATGGGCTTGGAAAGGCCGCCGTCCGTCGGATGAGACGTTAAGCCGTGGCCCCGTATGCGGGAGAGCCATACCCTGTGCACATTAAAGAACATGCTGGATGGCCTTGACGGGAGGCTACCATCTGTCTCCCAACAGCTGGTCAACAAGTGGGTCCCCTCCCCCAACCTTCTCTGAGCCTTCGGGGTCCATGTGACCTGGCCATTTAGCCCATGGTGTGCAAAAAAGTGCCGCCCAGAGGTAAAACAACCCAACCCAAAAGCCTTGACGGGAGGCTACCATCTGTCTCCCAACAGCTGTTCCAGTGGGTCCCCTCCCCCAACCATCTCTGAGCCTTCGGGGTCCATGTGACCTGGCCATTTAGCCCATGGTGTGCAAAAAAGTGCCGCTCAGAGGTAAAACAACCCAACCTCCTTTAAAGCCGAAAGTTTCTTTTAAAAAGACTCGTTGATGACTCTCGCATTGAAACTCTCCACTTCGATTGCTCTTCAATTCTGATTTTAGAGGTGGAGGACTGACTCTTTAGTCTCCAACAATTCAGCAAAACAAAAAGAAAGAATTTCTAAACTTCATGAGATTTGTGTTGATTTTTGACCAGACTTTTTTCTGCATTTCCATCGTTACATTTCCACTCACGACTTTCTTCTTTCTCTCTCTCCAATTGGTCTTCTTTGTAATCCGCGAGCCAATCCTTTCGTGACCTTCATCCGATCTTCCATTTTCCTTCCAGCATCAACAATTCCTCCTCCGTCCATCTCGTTTTTCCCGTTGTCGTTGTTATCTGTTACGTCGTTTTCTGTCGCAACCATTATCGCCATTTTTCTTTCTCAGAAATATTGTTGTTGGGTGTTGTTCCTTTGACTTCCACGAATTTTAACAGGAAATGGAAATGATACATCCCAACAGACCGAAAAAAAATCTGTCTCCAAAAGGCAAGAAACACAAAAGTCTTTTTTGATCGCAATGCTCTTTTTTGCGATCTGACTTGGTCACAAAAAATATGTTGTCTCTCAGAAATGCTAAATTCCCAACATTCCAGTGTCCTTTTCTTAAAATCTAAATAACCCCCCCCCCCCCGATGTGTTAAAACTAAAATGCATCATCCTTGAATTCTGACCTCCTTTTATTAACATTGGATCTGTATTCTCTGAAAAAGAAAAATTTGCGTCAGTTGCTTGTTATCCTTTTTAAAACTGATCAATCTTCAAGATGAAAGAGACACAGGATTCACCAAAGTGAACATTTCGTTCATTCGTTTCAGAAGACTTTCAAACGAATCAAGGGTTTACCTTCTCCATCAATTTAACTTAATTCCCTCATTGTCCACTAGGGGACAAACAAGTTTAACTAGTTGATCCCCAGTGCCTTCCTGTTGGGCATAATGCGTCCCTGTTGGGTTACCCTCTTGTGCATAATGTTACCCTCTTGTGCATAATGTTACCCTCTTGTGCATATTGTTACCCTCTTGTGCATAATGTTACCCTCTTGTGCATAATGTTACCCTCTTGTGCATAATGTTACCCTCTTGTGCATAATGTTACCCTCTTGTGCATATTGTTACCCTCTTGTGCATAATGTTACCCTCTTGTGCATATTGTTACCCTCTTGTGCATAATGTTACCCTCTTGTGCATAATGTTACCCTCTTGTGCATATTGTTACCCTCTTGTGCATATTGTTACCCTCTTGTGCATATTGTTACTCTTTTGTGTATATTGTTACCCTCTTGTGCATAATGTTACTCTCTTGTACATGTTACCCTATTGTACATAACGTTACTCCCTTGTTCATATAATGTTACCCTCTTGTTCGTGTAATGTTACCCTCTTGTTCGTGTAAGGTTACCCTCTTGTTCGTATAATGTTACCCTCTTGTGAATAATGCTTCCATTTTGTGGATAATGTGTCCCTGGCGTGCACAATATGTCCCTGGTGTGTTAATTGTCTCTCTTGTGTCTGGTTGTTGATGGATTGTTGATTGCCCGTCAAGGCCATCCAGCATGTTTTTCCACATGGGCAGGATATGACTCTCCTGCACACGGGCGACGGTTTACGTCCCATCCGATGGACAGGGGTCTTTCGAAACTCATTGGTATCACCTTTCGGACTGACGGTAAGGTGAGGACAAAAATAATTCTTAACGTTGTCACAAGTGAGATTCGAACCTGGGAACTGCGGATTACGAGCCTGGCATGCTACAAACTGAAATAACCCCTGCTCTTTTGCGTCTAGCATATCCGCAATGTGTGTAGTGTGCCCTATTGTGCCCTTGGTGTCTCCATAGTGTGCCCCTAGTTCGCCCATAGGTATCTAGTGTGTCGAGTTGATCCCAAATCTAGTGTTTTCAGTCTAGTCATTTTCATCCCTCAGATCATTATTTAAACTCGGAGTATCTCCTCTTGAAATTCGGACACTTATAATGTGAAAAGAAAGGTTTATTTTAATTCCTGAGGAAAGAAAGACGTGTGCATATAAATGAATTATCCTTTATATGCACATGTTGAAATTCCATCACAGTTGCAGGACAATACATTTTAAGCAATACCAATCCGATGCTATAAACAAAGACAGCAGATTTCAAAGATGTCATCCTCTCAGACCTTCTACTATGGCGTATTAAACTGACAGGCTCCTGTCAGACCTCTGTGGCAAGCAGCTGCGTGAGGGGGTATTTATTTATTTTATTTTCACTGATTCACTAGATCAGAGGTTCTCAAAGGGGAGGACGCTGAAAAAAATTTTTGCGGTACGCCGTGAGAGCTCAAAAGTCGCTAAGTTGGCATTATTATACACTAACTATAGTTTAATCTATGTATATAAAGGGTACCGCCAGTTACTACAGAATGTATCAGTTTTGCGCTTAAGAAAAATCACATGGAGTTATTCCCGATGGGCTTGGAAAGGCCACCGTCCGTCGGATGGGACGTTAAGCCGTGGCCCCGTGTGCGGGAGAGCCATACCCTGTGCACGTTAAAGAACACGCTGGATGGCCTTGACGGGAGACTACCATCTGTCCCCCAACAGCTGTTCCAGTGGGTCCCCTCCCCCAACCTTCTCTGAGCCTTCGGGGTCCATGTGACCTGGCCATTTAGCCCATGGTGTGCAAAAAAGTGCCGCTCAGAGGTAAAAGAACCCAACGTTAAAGAACACGCTGGATGGCCTTGACGGGAGGCTACCATCTGTCTCCCAACAGCTGTTCCAGTGGGTCCCCTCCCCCAACCTTCTCTGAGTCTTCGGGGTCCACGTGACCTGGCCATTTAGCCCATGGTGTGCAAAAAAGTGCCGCTCAGAGGTAAAAGAACCCAACGTTAAAGAACACGCTGGATGGCCTTGACGGGAGGCTATCATCTGTCTCCCAACAGCTGTTCCAGTGGGTCCCCTCCCCCAACGTTCTCTGAGCCTTCGGGGTCCACGTGACCTGGCCATTTAGCCCATGGTGTGCAAAAAAAGTGCCGCTCAGCGGTAAAACAACCCAACCCATGGAGTTATTCAATTAGCTCGTTAAGGCAGAAAGTCTCAGCACAAATCGGTTGATGCTTCCATGTTTCCTAATTGCTTTGTTGTCTCAGAATCGCATTGCGAGTGGAATTTTTTTTAAAGAATTATATTTTACTGACGTAATGACTGCCTAAAATTTATTTATTTTATCCAGAAGTAGGGCTTACTTAGTACTTGTGCAATAAGTACTTATAAATAATAATGGCTTCCGGAATTCAAATACTTAAAAAAGATTATTATTTTATTAAATGATATATAAATACAGTAGCTCAAAAAAGTATCCGAACGCTATGGTTGATTGCAGAATTCAGAAAAAATATCTGGCAACGATTTTTTTAGAAATTGAAATTAGTGATCTGGCAACCTTCGTGTCACGTGACACGAAGGTTGGACACGAAGGTTGCCACGTGACACGAAGGTTGCCAGATTACTAATTTCTAAAAAAATCGTTGCCAGATATTTTTTCTGAATTCTGTAATCAACCATAGCGTTTGGATACTTTTTTGAGCGACTGTACAAATGAAACATAATTTGAGCAAAATATTTTCATTTTGCCTTTTTTTTTATTATTTAAAAGCATTTTCTAATCTTTTATCATTTTATTAAAAGTTTTTCTGTAATTTAATCTCTCTTTATTAACAGATAATGATCTTTTTTTCGAATGATAAATACCTTCAGAGTAATAAACATTTGGTAAATAATGCTTTTTATTTTTATTCGTGAAAATACAAAAGGAACTGAATTTAATAATCTCCTTTTAATCGCTTTGACCGTCTGGCATGAGGTGTTCAATGCCCTTTGACCCTCTGCTCAATTACTTTTTGCGAATCAAGTCCCAAAAATACCCTCCAATTAATCCAAAGAAACAATCGCATCCTTAAATTCAACCATTTGTCCCAATTATGGGAGTTTCCTTCTCAGGAAGGACGAATGCCTCCTATTTCGATGAAAGTCTCCACAACCACTTAGACAGGTTGCAAGCCTTTCCACACTTTTAACTGTCTCCTGATACTCGGGCCGCATTCGGCCGCAAAAGACTTCTCTCGGCCATTCTCGCATCTGACAGGTAGTCAACAGTTAACGTAATTTATGTGCAATTAGCGGCGTCTGTCTCTGCTCGCTCTCATTTTTGCGCCGTTAGTTGCTTTAATCCGTTTATTTCTAGCGTTTCCGACGTTCGCTGTTTTTGAAGAGGGTTTTAAAAAAAACGTTATTCCCTCAAGAGGTCGACTTTTTCTAAGGACTATTTTTTTGGTCTTTTCAGCTCCGCGGTGTGAAAAGAACGCTTTGTTTTGGTGCTATGGTGAAGAAGTACAGTCGCTCAAAAAAGTACCCGAACACTATGGTTGATTACAGAATTGAGAGTGTAGAAGTGCCTCAGTCGGGGAGATGCTACGACGACCTTGGATCCTTCCTGAGGATTAATCTTTTTAACAAAAAAAAGGGGAAGAAACTGTTCATTAAGAGAAAGTGAATAACCCATTCGGGAGCGTGCCAAGTTCGTAACCTGAGTTCGATTTTCGATCACTTCAAGGTTGTTGAATTCTCTCTCATAAATCTCAATCTTCATCCGGATTTAGTGTGGGAAAAACTACAACGAATGGCCTGCACAAAGTCCTTTATTGACAGATGACGTTTCAAGTCGTGGTTCGGTCTGCAAGAGAGCACAAGAGAGATGACCTTGACATCAAACTCTCAAAACCTTCCTGGTGCAACTGCCTGGTGTCTCAACTGGAGGTTCCCGTCTGCCTCTAACAGTTGTCTGGTGTCTCAACTGGAGGTTCCCGTCTGCCTCTAACAGTTGTCTGGTGTCTCAACTGGAGGTTCCCGTCTGCCTCTAACGGTTGTCTGGTGTCTCAACTGGAGGTTCCCGTCTGCCTCTAACGGTTGTCTGGTGTCTCAACTGGAGGTTCCCGTCTGCCTCTAACGGTTGTCTGGTGTCTCAACTGGAGGTTCCCGTCTGCCTCTAACGGTTGTCTGGTGTCTCAACTGGAGGTTCCCATCTGCCTCTAACGGTTGTCTGGTGTCTCAACTGGAGGTTCCCGTCTGCCTCTAACGGTTGTCTGGTGTCTCAACTGGAGGTTCCCGTCTGCCTCTAACAGTTGTCTGGTGTCAACTGGAGGTTCCCGTCTGCCTCTAACAGTTGTCTGGTGTCTCAACTGGAGGTTCCCGTCTGCCTATAACGGTTGTCTGGTGTCTCAACTGGAGGTTCCCGTCTGTCTCTGAAGGTTCCTATCTACCTCTATCTAATTAATTATTGCAATGTGTTCATTTTGATGCATATTTTCATCACGTTAATGAATTACTAAAAAAGATTTTTTTTTCTCCTTCCAGGCACAGAGAGATGGCATCTGATCCTCATCCCGAGTCATCAAGACCAGCCAGCCCCCCGCCACAATCATTCGTGCGTTGTGCATGATGGTGCCATGTGGGTCTATGGGGGACTCACCGATCTTCAGGCGAGGGCGGATTTCTGGAGATGGGATTTTGGTAAGTTGTTTTTTGCATTTATCGTATCACCTGCAACGTTATCGACTAAAAAAATGTTTTTCCTAATTGTTATTTAGCTCGAAGAAAAACTGGAGGTGGGAGAGCAAAGAATAAAATTTTCTTAATGGTTATGCAGCATTAGCAGTTTTCCAGGGTGCTCAGTGTTTAAGGTCAGCACCCTGGAAAACTGCTTCCAGGGAGCCCTCTACGGTACATTCCTTATGGGCCAACTCTCTTCTGAGGTTAATCACCTTCTGTCGGTCTTCTTCTGTTCTCCTACTCTCCTCTGAGGTTGATCACTTTTCATACTGTCATCTGAGGTTACTCTCATCGCTTACTTTTTTCTGAGGCTACTCTCAGCGCCTACTATTTTCTGAGACTACTCTCGTTGCTTACTCTTTTCTGAGGCTATTATCAGCGCCTACTCTTTTCTGAGGTTACTCTCGTCGCTTACTCTTTTCTGAGGCTACCCTCGTCGCTTACTCTTTTCTGATGCTATCCTCGTCGCTTACTCTGTTTTGATGCTACCCTCATCGCTTACTCTTTTCTGAGGCTACTCTCATCGCTTAATCTTTTTTTGAGACTACTGTAATCACTTAATTCTTTCCGAGGTTACTCTCGTCACTTACTCCTTTCTGAGGCTACTCTCGTCGCTTACTGTTTTCTGAGACTAATTATCTTACTTTCTACTGAGGTCTCTCCTAAGGTTACTCTTCTTACTCTCTTCTGAGGTTACTCCTCTTACTTTCTTCTGAGGTTACTCCTCTTACTTTCTTCTGAGGTTACTCCTCTTACTTTCTTCTAAGATTACTTTTCTTCTTAGATTACTCTCTGCTAAGTTTACTCTCTTCTCTTATTCCATTCTCAGGTAACTCTCTTCTGAGGGTATAATAATGAGTCCGATTTGTCGATCAATCAAGTAAATTAAATGAGTAAAGGGATGATGAAGAAAAGAATATGAGTTCATAGAGAAATAAATGAGTTGAACGAACAAGCAACACAATCCAAGTACTATTTATTTTAATTTATTATTTTATTATTTTAATTCCTTTTAAAGAGCACGTTGAGTTGTCTTGACTGGTAGCTCTCATCTGTCTCCTTACAGCTCTCTAATGGATCCCCTCCCCCCCTCCCCAACCTTCTCGGAACTCTAAGGGTCTTTGGGACCCGACTATTTAGTTCTCTGTGTGCACAAGAGCGCCTCTCAGAGGTAAAATCCAAACTGAATTGGATATTCAATTTTCTCAAATAGTTAAATGTACCTCAAAATTGATTTCGATCAATACTGCTTTAATAATGTTGTCAACCATGGGCCTACTTGCCATAGAGCAAAGGGGCTTCGATAGCGCCTGGGCCTCAAGGGGAGCTTTTTCAAATATAATAGAGTTGATGAAGTTGCAAATTCTTGAAGGTAGGGGGGGGGGAACTTATCGTCGTCATTACAAACTTCGATATACCACTGGTGATGATGCTATCGTATTGACTTGAGTTATATGAAAGTACAATTAATTTTAAATAAGTAATTTTAATAATAAAAAAAATAAATACCCCCTCAAGCAGCTGCTTGCCACAGAGGTCTGACAGGAGCCTGTCAGTTTATATGCCACAGTAGGAGATCTGAGAGGATGATGTATAGAAAAAACTAACATTCTTGATTATTAATAAAATATGTCACACTAATAACAGATATTTAGAAATTTCCTTGATAAAAACATCTGTGCTCACTTGCTCTATGGAAGAATATATAAAAAGTTTTTCTTTTTCTCGGTGTGACTTAAAAAAGATCAATTTATTAAGTCTTTATGTTTTAATGTCCAGCTAATTACAGTTTTCTGTTTATATTTCAAAAAGCAACAATTAGCAATTAAGAAATAAATGTTTTCCACACAATACCTTTAGAAATTATGTTACTTGAATTTTATAGTCATACGTAAAGAATAACGTTTTTAATTCCCCATTTTTCTCTTGAAATAATAAGAGTTTAGAACAAAACTTGGGGTTTACTCAATTTTAAGCTATGGAATCACATGTTGGGGGGGAGATTATATATCAAACCTACTCCCTCTAGTGAAATTGCAAAATAAAATTGTAAAACTAGTTTCAAATAGCAATATTAGCAATGTAAATTATCATTACATAAGCAATAATATATATTACCCTTGAGAAAGTTATATTTATATAGAAGTCTTTTGTATCTACATAAAAACAACAATTGGATCGAAAAACGGTTCATCCCATACGATACCAGATGTTCTACAAACATGTTTCATGTTGTGAAATCAAAAAAAGAAATCATGCATAAGCATTTCAATTTTATTGCACCAAAATTATATAATTCTTTACCAAATAGTATAAAAGAAGAAAAAAGTGATTGTAATTTTAAGAAAAAAACCAAACTTTTTTTGGTAAATACTGAAGATATTGAAGACGATTTTAATGTAATTTCTTAGTTTTTTTATCCATTGCCAAAGATTTTCGTTTACAGTAGAATTTTGTCTTTGTAATCTGTAAGAGTTGTTTTGTAACTCCTAGATTACACAGAAATACTTGTAAAATGTATGTTTGTGTGTTATTTATTTTTAATCTTTTTTTTTAATTTTATATTATTTCCTTTTGCTATTTTCCATCCAAATTTGATGGTAAATTTTTTTGTGTAATGTTTCTGTAAATGAGAATGGAAATAAATATTATTATTATAAAATAATATGTGTAAAACTTAACGGAAAAAAATATATATATTATGTGAGGTAACTAGTGTTATTAGAAGACAATAGATGGCGCCACTGCTGATATTTTTCCCATTGTATCTTTCCCAGTAACTGAACAATGGAGCCGAGTGAAGAGTCAGAGAGGCCCGGGAGAGCTATATGGCCATGCGGCTGTCAAGGCGATGGCTTACATGTACATCTTTGGAGGAGAGAGATCGGGAGTGGCTCTCAACGAGCTCTGGAGGTATCATTTCGGTGAGTTCATCGCCATCGCGTTTTTGATCAAGATTTTAAAACGTCTCTGAAAACAATAACAATATTTACGAACTGAAAATAATATATTTTTTAGAAATTTGAAAAATTAGAAGTATGTAATTTATTTTTAATATTCTTATTAAGCCAGATTTTCTATATTTTGCTTTTCTTCAAACACATAATAAGCAAAGAAGATAGGAGGGGGGGACGCATTCCTCTCATTAAAATAAAAACATCAACTGATCACTGTCTCATAAATTACCCACAAGTAGGAGGATCTAAGGGTTGGGTTGTTTTAGCTCTGAGCGGCACTTTTTTGCACACCATGGGCAAAATGGCCAGGTCACAAGGACCCCGAAGGCTCAGAGATTGTTGGAGGAGGGGACCCACTGGAACAGCTGTTGGGAGACAGATGGTAGCCTCCCGTCAAGGCCATCCAACGTGTTCTTTAACGTTGGGTTGTTTTACCTCTGACCGGCACTTTTTTGCACACCATGGGCTAAATGGCCAGGTCACAAGGACCCCGAAGGCTCAGAGAAGGTTGGGGGAGGGGACCCACTGGAACGGCTGTTGGGAGACAGATGGTAGCCTCCCGTCAAGGCCATCCAGCGTGTTCTTTAACATGCACAGGGTATGGCTCTCTCGTACACGGAGCCACGGCTAAACATCCCATCCGACGGACGGTGGCCTTTCCAAGCCCATCGGTGTCCCCTACTGACCGTGGGCAGGGCGGCGAGTTTTGCGGAGATAAATCTCAATACTGACCCAGCTGGGACTCGAACCTGTGAACTGCAGATTACGTGTCTGGCGCGCTACCGAGGATCTAAAGCGGGGCAAAGATTTATGGAACAGGGGGGAAAATTTCCTAGTTACGCCACTGACTCCAAAGATTAAGGAATTAGGAAAGGGATCCACTAAATAACTATAAGTAGACAGATGGAAAATGCAAACACTATACAGCATGTACATGGTATAGTTATTCTGCACACGGAGCCATGGCATAATGTCAATCTAATTAATGATAGTTTTTTTAAGCCCGTCAACATTCACTTTCTCATTTGGGAAGATGTTGATTTAGCAAAGAAAATCTCACGGAGTCAATTCAGACTCATTGAGAATTAAATTTGCTTTAGGCTAATACTCATTTTAAGTTTTCTAGAATTCAAATAAGGAAGTTTTTTAACACAGCTTTATGATTCAGATCTTCTACTTTGGCATATAAACTGAAAGGCTCCTGTCAGACCTCTGTGGCAAGCAGCTGCTTGAGGGGGTGTTTTTTTTATGATGCGATGAATTATCTATAAAATGGTTGTGGGGGCAGGGATCACTGAACAGCTGTTAAGAGACAGATTGAAGCATTTCATCAAGGCCATTCAGTATGTTCTTTAGCAGACACTGCGTATGGCTCTCCTGAGGCATAGGACAATGGCTTAACATCCCATCTGGCGGACAGCATCTTTTCAAAGCCCATCAGCTTCATCTTTATCACTCAGGGCAGGGTTAGCAATCTGCCCTGAAATTTCAATCTGGAAACTGAAGATTACGAGCCTGGTAATCTTCAGTTTCTGGTGCTCTTTCGGCTGAGCCCCCCCCCCCCCCAACCTAATCGACGACCTAACCGACGACCTTTCGACTGAGCCTCCCCACCTCCTCAGCTTCAAACAGGTTAACCAAGCGTTCTTGGTTGAAAGTGGGTTTTTGAAATAAATGTTTTCAGTGAATGGGTTAATAAATTACAGTAGAAATGAAAATTACACACGCCTTTTGAGTTGTATAGCAGCTAAAAAAAGTGAGAATTAACTCTTCAATAAAATTTCCCACCCTTTTTTTTGTATATTTTCAGTTGGTCTGCCATAGAGTATTAAAAATTTCCAGCAAGTGTTTAGGTATGTGAGTCATAAGAACCACGTTATTCCCTTAAGCACGGCAAGATGAAATGTCAAAGTTGACCCAGTTGGAACGAGAATCACAAATTGCGATCCTTACGTGGCTTTCTCTTGGAAACTCTAACGCCGAAATTCATTTCTGCAGCTGAATACTAAACATCATTAGTTGAATAAGAAATCAAACAATAATACTTCAATCTTTCAAAGACTGCCTGCTGTTTCTCAGAGCTTCTTATCGCTTTGAATACTTAAGGTTCTATCAAATGCGCAGTGTGATCAAGGATTGTGATATTCGTTCAAAGCGCAGCATTCTTTGTAAATCTAAAACACGAGTTTTGAATAGCCAGCGCCATCTGTTGCGAGAAAAGAAAAGTATAATTACTCTATCAAGGAAATGATGTATAGATCCATCGTATATGACAAACTTCTGCGTCTATCGACCCCTTGATGAGTTTATGAACTTGTCATCGACCCCTGACACAAAAGAAAGTAAATGAAATGGTGAAGAGACATCAATATTTTATGAACTTACGGACATAATCATTGAACGGGAACGAAAAAAAAAATAAAGAACTAAAATGTCGGCAATGCTTTTGATAATTGCATCCCTATTGAAAAATTCGCCATTGCTATCAAAATACCCGAGGTTGCTCGGCAGAAAAAGGTGTTTTTAAAACAAAGATGCAAAGAAATTCGTAAATGCTCAATAATATTTTCGATTTAAGAATCGTCGTTCCTTGGAAGATCTTTTCTATTCCATCAGATATGAGATACCTCTTCGACAAAACGATAGATTTTCTAAATGAATCAAACATTTAATATCACATAAAACGTACTAAGCAGTCTCTTAGCGCCCCCCCCTAATGAGAACCCCCACATCGTTCTGTAAATTTATAACCATTTGTTTCTTTAAAAATTTGTAATTATTTGTAAATAGTTGCAAATTAAAATATATATATAGCGTATTTTTGATTATTGTTATTAAAATAAAATGCTCATATTTCAGTAAGAGCATGGAAAAATGAAAAATGCTTTCAGAATTGTAGAGGTCATTTAACTACACACCATAGAATCCCTAAATATTGTTCAGCGTAAGGCTCCTGGGCCTCTAAATCCGCTGCTGTGTTTGTTGTATGTAATTATCGGCCTCAGATTAATTAATATTAATTTAATTATCGTCTGTATAGACGACAAAATATAAATGTTAAAAGGTATCTTTGTTTAATTTTTTTTAGAAAGAGGACTATGCTGGTGATCTGGTTGTACTTAGTTAAATATATAAATTCAGTTATATATATATGTGAATTTCAGCTAATATATATATATGAATTTCAGTTAATATATATATGAATTTCAGTTAAATATGTATGAATTTTAGTTAATAAATGTATGAATTTCAGTTATATATATATGAATATTAATTTATATATGAATTTCAGTTATATGTATATAAATATTAATTTACATATGAATTTCAGTTAAATATATATAAATATTAATTTATATATGAATTTTAGTTAAATATGTATGAATTTCAGTTACATATATATTAATTTTTTTTAAAAACTTCTCTCTATATGCATCCTAAAAAAAGCAAATAATAAAGAAACTTGTTAGTAACAAAACCAATCAATTATCATTAACTTTAAAAAAGAAGAAAGGGGGACGGCAATTTTTGCTCAATTGATAAGAGTGTAAGAGAAATTCGATTGTGGCTTCCCCGTCTTCCTTCGCAATTAATATGAAAGGAATATATGATTTCATCATTGATAGGTTTTATAATATATACAGTGGACCTTCGTTATAGCGCTGCTCGCTATACCGCTCACTCGGTTATAGCGCGGGCGATGTTCGCGATAAGTTCAAACATGTTTATACAGGTCCGTGCGGCGTTAGTGAGTATCGCATTTTATTCTTACTGCGTATTGAGTAATTGTGTATGTATTGAGATCCTGCATGTATTTTGAATAGTGTTTAATTATTGTATGCATGATGAGTAAAAGAAAAGCTTACAGTGTGAAATTTATTGTGTCGCCACCGCGCCGCTCGGTATAACGCGGTTCACCTTATAACGCTAGTGTTGTTTCCCGCCCGACATGCGCGTTATATCGGGGGTCCACTGTATTTTTTTTAATTTTTAGGTTCTTATAGGAGGATATAGTAAAACAATCGTTTGCACATTTCCACTCTTTAGAGGAGGGGGAAGAAAGTGTGGAGAGTTTTTTTATATCCTATGATACAGTCGCTCAAAAAAATATCCGAACATTATGGTCGATTACAGAATTCAGAAAAATATCTGGCAACGATTTTTTTAGAAATTAGTGATCTGGCAAACTTCGTGTCACGTGACACGAAGGTTGCAAAAAAATCGTTGCCAGATATTTTTTCTGAATTCTGTAATCGACCATAGTGTTCGGATATTTTTTTGAGCGACTGTACAAGCTCTATTGGATATCAAATCTTTAATCTTCTCACACGTGCTAATGCTTCTCAACAGCAAAAGCGTTATCTTAATTCGAAAATATATTGTGTTCAATATATCGTCTTAAATTGAGCAATTTTTTTATCTCTTTTTTTTTTTGAAGCGAGATAATAAGTTCGCTTTATCGTCTGTAGAAATCGAACTTTTCTTGTTTACAGAAAAAAAATGAAAATTCTTTTTAGGTTGGTTTGGCATTGATAAAATATTGCCTTCTGCACTTTCTGAATCTCCCAAAAGTTGTAATTGCGCTCTCTAAAAGTAAAAAATTCCAAAATTTTGAACGAATATTTCAACTGATGCATTTATGCTAAGAATTTAAAATATTTTTCGTGGAATGTGAGGATCATGAAGTTTCCAATGGCAGCAATGAGTCGACCCCCTTACCCCCAGGGTGGGTGGAAAACGCAAATGTTTTGTTTTTAGAGATAACTGGAAAACTCTTTTTCAGTTGGATTGGTACTAACGAAAAATTATAATTCGAATTTTTCAAATACTTAAGCAGTTTCAATTTATAATGTTAGAAATCACTAAATATGGGAACGGCAAAATTTTTAACGAATGTTACAAGTGATTTGTAGAAATTTGAAATTTCGATGCTAGGGTTGGGTTGGGTTGTTTTACCTCTGAGCGGCACTTTTTTGCACACCATGGGCTAAATGGCCAGGTCACATAGACCCCGAAGGCTCAGAGAAGGTTGGGGGAGGGGACCCACTGGAACAGCTGTTGAGAGACAGATGGTAGCCTCCCGTCAAGGCCAACCAGCGTGTTCTTTAACGTGCACAGGGTATGGCTCTCCCGCACACGAGGCCACGGCTTAACGTCCCATCCGACGGACGGCGGCCTTTCCAAGGCCATCGGTGTCCCCTACTGACCGTGGGCAGGGCGGGGAATTTTTGCGGAGATAAATCTCAACGCTGACCCAGCTGGGACTCGAACCTGGGAACTACAAGATTACGAGCCTGGCGCCCTACCGACTGAGCCATCCCCGCCCACTCGATGCTAGCGTGTTAAGAGATATTCCGATGACAGCAACAATCTCCTCCCCCCCCCCCTTTTTTTTTTCTCAGAGGGGTGTAATAAAAGCAACTTTTTAAATTTAATTAATTAAAAAATACATTTTATGCTCTATAATTTCTAATAAAATGCTACAATTTTAACAATTTTTACAAAATGCAAAAAAGTAGGGGGAACGAAAAAACTCCAACTTATTTAAAAACGTGATTCCCATATGCGCCAGCCGTCCTGTGGCCGAGTGGTTAGTGCGCTTGGTTACTGATCTAAGGGACCTGGGTTCGAGCCCCGGGTAAGGCACGGATGTATGTGTTGTTTTTCTGCTGAGGTCTTGCCATCCTCTCAGACCTTCTACTGTGGCATATAAACTGACAGGCTCCTCTGTCAGACCTCTGTGGCAAGCAGCTGCTTGAGGGGGTATTTATTTATTTATTTAACATATGCGCCAGAGGCGATATGCGTTCTTCTAGTTTATACATGTAATTACATGAATGTGGATTTAATAGAGAAAAATATGCAATATGCAGCTTTTATTTTCTGTCTCTTCAGCCACCGAGTGTTGGGAGAGGATCCACGCCGAGGGAATTCTTCCTCCTCCACGCTGCCGTCATGTGGCTGTTGCCAATCCTGCCCTCCAGAACTGGGAGTCTCAGATCCAAGCTTGGGGATGCGATGCTCATCACCTGAAGGAAGGAACCACCTCTGATAAGATCCCACCCCTCGCTAATCCGCCCAAATCCATTTCCATGTGCTTCGGTCAGAACCAGGCTGAGCCCGAGAATGGACGGAAACATTTTAAGTTTCGGGTCCATCCCATGTCTCGTCTCTGCAGCAAAAGCACAAGCTCTGATGAAGATGACGATGAGGAATACACAGTCAGTTATAACCATAGCTCCGCCCAGGTGAACCTCAGGTATTCTATCATCTTTCTCTATAATATTCCAATGGTTTTAAATTTTTATACATATATATATATGCTGATGATCTGCGAGGGTCACTCAGAAAGTAATGCCCCGTTTTCATTTACAGGTCAATATTTATTATAGATCATTGTTACTTGTAGAATGTAAGATACATTCTTCCCACGTCTCTTTATGATAAGTACAACTTCTTCCCACAGTAGCGCTGCTGTAGCATTAACCCAACATGGCAGCCCTCATCAGTCGAAACAATGCTATGTTAAAGAATTCGTGATGTGTGAAAAGGAGAATTTTGGGAACATCAAACAAGATACTTTAGAATGTGCATGAAGTCTATGCTGTTAACCTATGTGAGTTATTTGGTTGACCAAGCAGACATCTGCAAAAGACTGACGCGCCGATCTTGTTCTGATAGGTTCAAGACAGTTGACCGTGACAGTGATCACAAAGAAACGCATGATAGGTTCCAAGATGATTCACCTACATACTGTACAGTCGCTCAAAAAAAATCCGAACAGTTTGGTTGATTACAGAATTCAGAAAAAATATTTGGCAACGTTTTTTTTTAGAAATTAGTGATCTGGCAACCTTCGTGTCACGTGACACGATTCGTAGATCAAGCATCGTTACCTCATCCAACAGTTTATTGCACTATTGGATGTGAATGAACGAGAGTGTTGGTTTCGACAAGATGGCGCTACCGTCCATACTGCAAATGACACAACAATGGTCATGTTGCAGGAATTTTTTGGTGATCATTTGATTTCAAAAAATTTGTGGCCACCAAGATCCCTAGATCTTACTCCTCCAGATTTTTTCCTTTGGGGATATCTCAAGTGTGTAGTGTTTCAAAACAATCCTCATACACTTGAAGGCTAACATTGAAAGAGAGATTTTAAACATAAGAAAACAATTACGAAAGGTGGCTGCAAATGTCATGAAACGAGTACGAAACTGCATCCAGGTTGCAGGAAATCACTTTCAACATCTGTTGCAAAGGTAGATATATGTCTATGATAAATAATGAGATAAACTCGACTGTTCAACATCCACTAATTTTACTATTAATATCGGCACTTTGACGTCGATTCTAATTTTAGAGGAAAAATTGTCTTGAGCTGGGTGGGATACGAACCCACAATGAACCAACGCTGATTTATTAGTGGATGTTGAACAGTCGAGTCATTAGCATACTTGTAAGACATTCTTTCCATCTATATGGCAAATAGAAAGCCACTTGTGGCTAAAATTGCCTGAATAGCGCCTATATGTGACATAAAAGGAATGTTCATAGCGTTGATTAGAGGAGATCTTGATCAGCGGCCAATAGTTCAGTGGTCCAGAGCACCTGACATGTTATCAGGAGGTCGTGGGTTCGTATCCCAACCGGATCAAGACAATTTTTCCTCTAAAATTAGAATCGACATCAAAATGTTGATTTATTAGTAGATAGATGTCTAATTTGCATGTTTTGAAATTTGTGTCTTTGTCAAATTTAAATAGAAAAATACAATAGAGGGTTGCTTCCTTTTTGAAACACTCTGTATAAAACTGTGGCATCCGTGTTGTGCAGTAGTGACACGTTAAAATTAAGCTAGATGGCCTTGACGGAAGGTCATCTGTCTCCTAACTATTTTACATTGAGTCCCTTTTCTTCAACTTCCTCTGACCCCTTAAAACTAGGCCATTTAGCACATATTTTTTTTAAGAAGTGCTGCTTAGAGGTAAAACAACATAACACATACAAATTTAAGCATTTTCTTTATCGTGTGTGAACGCATAGGTAGTAATAAAAAAAAATAAGTATTATTCAGTTTTGTATTGAATCATTTTATTTTGTTTCATTGTCCGGAATCATTTATTTTCTTCTCCGTAAAACCATTTTTGTCACGTTGGCAATCTTGTTCACCAGGAGAGAAAGAAATGCCTAAAATTATCATCTGAAGAAAAAATTATGTTTATTTTTAAAATTCTCTCGTGTTCCTGTCGTCATCTTTTCCTCCTTTCTTTCTAGGTCCTTGCGAGAGAAAATCTCGAGCAGCCGCCTGGTGAGAAGCATTTCAAGCGGCAGTTATTCCATCCTTCATAACCAATCTGCCCACGATGGTCGCCACGATGAACTCGAGCGGCTGGTGGAGGAAAGCACTCCGCAACAGCAGCATCGGCCTCGTCCCTCCATCCAAAAGTCTCACAGCTCAGATGCTGTGTTGGAGTCTGACAGTGAATCTGCAACGCCTCAGCATCAGGCCCGACCACGATCCGAACTTCTGCCAGGTCAGACCACAGACTCACCTCCACTCTGGGTCGAAAACAGCAACTCTTCTGTCTGTCCTTCTTCTTGGTCTGATGGGTATCAGCAGCATGGGCATCACCTGGCCCTGCATTCGGCTCTGACCAACGGAAGAACATCTGCAACCAACGGCGAGACACCTTCGAGTGCCACCTTTCATCATGCCAACAACACCACGCCAACTTCTGCAGGTCCTCCTCGGCCTGTGAGACTCGGGTACGATGGGCCTCTATCCACTGTAAGAGATGTGGAAGAAGAGAACAGCGAGAGTGCTGATGATCCCACCATAATGGCAACCATGATGATGATGAACAACAATAGCGATCACCTGGAGAACGGACGCAAAACTAGAGCGTCCGAAATGCTCATCGATTTGGACCCATCTGAGACAGATCATGAACGTTCCCGTTGCTCCACTCGTTTTATATCCAGTTACACTCTCTCCGATCTTGCATCACAGTCCTACACCCCAAGCATTGAAAGCCGCGAATTACCCCATTCCGTTTCCCATAGCTCTGGCTACCACTCTTTCACAGATGAAGAAGGTGGTTCCGAGTGTCATCGTGAATTCGCCGGGTGTCTCAACTCGTCGGCTAACCGTAAACCATCACTACGAGGTCGTGACCTGGAGCTGAAGACCTTTACCCCAACCCATCAACCACGGACTCCTGCAGATATCGAGGTGGGCATGACGGTGCCTCCAGTGACCATCTTCAAAGAACGGGCTCGATCTTGGGATAGGGCATCCCAACGAAGGCAAGTGAGAAGTTATCCAGCAGGAGGTAGCATCACTCCAACAACACTAATGTCAACAGAGATTGTAGATGACAGCCACCATTCTCTGACTACATCGAGGACTTTGCGAGGTACTCCACTATTGACAGCTCCAAAAGAAACCATCACTCGACAATCTCCCAGTCGTAGATGGTCCCGAAGCCCAGCTAAGCAAAAGCCAGCCCAGCATGAATGGCAACTGTGTCTCTACATGTTTGGAGGCAGGGAACAAGGAGTGCCTGGGGTCTATAGGCAACCAATATCTGTCTGGAAGCTGTATGTTTGATTAATAAGAACTGTTTTGTATCTAAATTGCTGGCCAAACAAAGTGATTTTATATGAGTCTCTGTTCTCAGAGGTACAACCCAGGGTTCAAAGCGACTCGGAACTGAGATCACTAAGACAATGTTTACAGATCATCTCTGAATATTAAGTCGTGTGATGACTGCCACGAAATCTCCCGGTTTCTCTCTCTTTGTGTTTAACTTTTGTGACGTGATAAATAATTTTAGGCAATCCCAATCGCGACATGAACCACGAGAGATAGATCTTTAAAAACACAACGTTGCCAAGAAGCCCGATTTTGATAGCTTCCAATATTCTGTGTGTTGGCGGTTGGAATTAGAGAGTGCCGTCTCGTCCAAAAAGTATTACGTCGTGTGCAAATGCGTCCATCGCTTCAAAAGTTTCTTCCTCTTCGTGATTCCATTGCTAGAAAAGCACCACTCACATCAGATTTTTACCTTTTTTCTCCCCTTCTTAAAGTTATCGTATATTTCTCGCATTTATTTGCTAATTATGCCTCGATATTTTAGCTTTTCACTGCCTGACTTGTTCGCTGCTGTCACATCATCCCATGCATCTATTTTGATTATCCATTTTACTTTCTGGAACCAAAGGTCACTAATGAATATTTAGCGATATGAACTGCAACAAGAACAGTCAGGACTATTTAAAATTTTTTTTTCTTTGCTGAATGCCGCAATATGTAATAACTAAACCCATCTAATGATATCTTTAAATATATTATCTATAATCATATGCACTCAGCTCACTTATACTATATTTCACCAGAGTGTGATTCATTGAATGTTTCACTGTGTAGTTCTTTTCATATGTTCTGCCCATATTTTTTAATTTTCTTTCCTTCAATTATTCTCTCCCGATACACCTGTTTTTCCACCAAATAAGTTGCATAAAATAAACTCAAAATGTTTATCCCAAGTTAAAGATGAGATAATTTTTTTATGTTCTGCTTTATCCAACTCAGTTACCACCAAACACTTTCAATAATTCGTCTAACCAGTGCTTTTTTTGGAGGGGGGGGGGGCACCTTTCCAGCACACCTTTTCTTTATTCGCAGAGATGTTAGCACACATTCGTTTTTTAACATTTTGATGCTTGATCTCAACCATCTTTTTTTAAAAGTTTTTTGTAAATTCAAGAGAGAAAAGGTGAGGGGCACAAGAATTAGAATTAAAATCAAGAAAATTTACCATCATGGTATAAATACCGCCATTTTTTTTTACAAACATAAAAAAGCACTGGATATAATGCAGTGTTTTTCAATGTTTTATGGATGGCGGAACACTTTGTAATAGGATAAGAGTTTGGAGGAACACTCATAAATAAATGCATAAATCTTTATAATGCGAACTTTATTTTCTGAATTCAATAGAAGCAAAAGTACAGTTATATACAGATATAAATAAATAAAATGAATACCCCCTCAAGCAGCTGCTTGCCATAGAGGTCTGACAGGAGAGATTTAAATAAATATTTGGCATCATAGCTAGAAACAAAATGCTTTAATTCATACAATTTTATAAAAGATGAATAAGATAAAAATTTTAGTGTGAAACTTGTGCTTGATTATGGTATTGTTTTATTTTTTATAAAAGGTATAATTTCCTGATAGACTTGGCGACTACAGAGGTTAGACTCCATCCGGCAAGAAATCGTCCTTTTTTCAACTATATTTCCAACTACACTTATACATATATATATATATTTGCAACTATGTATATGAATTTGGATACATAAAATATCTAAATTAATAGTAAAATCTAATTTTTTGGTGGAGTATTTCGCTGAACCCTTAGGACATGCTCGCGGAACACCAGTTGAAAAACATTAATCTAATGGATAATAAAAATTCTTTTGTATTATTTGAAATTACAATGATCCATCCTTGAGGAAAAAAGTTTTTACACATTTTTATTTCGAACGAATGATATAGTTCTCGACACCAAAACGATTTTGATTTTAATCAGATTCAGTTACCCCATTAAAATGAAATCTCTACAGATGAGATAATTGCAATGAAATTATTAAAAACCTTTGAAGCAAAAATCCTTATTTTGTTGCTACTAATTTTGTTTTGATATCCATCTCAGTACAGATATATCCTGTGTTCATCTTTAAGCACACAGATAAGCCGACATCCTGAAACTGCCATAGATTAAACATCAGCTGCCATAGAATAGGAACGAAAAATCCATTGGAACTTCAATACTGAAGACTGTTCATACAAATTTTCTCTGTATATGTTTATGTATATATATCATTTGCATTTCTGCTTGTATATTTATTGGTCTTTTATTCAATTCATTCCAAAGTGCTCGTCTTTTGAACAACGTAATTTTCAGTATCCGTGGAGATAATTCTACCGTATTTTGTGAATAAGTTATTGTGGTTAATGAATTGTTAATCAAATGAAAGTTATGCTGTTGGCTAGAATGTCTTCAGGTTGTAATTCACACACCAGTACGTTATTATTTAACAAACAAACTGAATATCCTAAAACTGACATTGTGACCAGACATAAAAAATAGGGATTCGAATGAAATGCAATAATTATCGGTGGTGTGTCGCGAGTGATAACAGAGGAGATTATGACTCTGAGCAGTTGATGATTCAACTATTCTCAAAGTTCATCAATCAACTATCAATCAACCAATGATCTTTGAGAATTATTGAAGTGTCATCTGCGCAGTCTCATCAGTTGGCCCAGGTTACGTCACAGACAATTTCAGTAGAAGCATGTCCAATGCATTAACGTTTCCATCTCAAAGTTGATAAATCTAAAAAAACGGAATATTTTGTCCTTAATACCTAATCTTAAATTTGAAAACTATATTTTAACTGCAGAGCAATGACTAAGGATAGACATATGATATATAAAATATATTCCATTGACCTAAGGGACATGGGTTCGAGCCCCGGGTAAGGCATGGATGTATGTGTTGTTTTTCTGCTGAGGTCCTGCCATCCTCTCAGATCTTCTACTTTGGCATATAAACTGACAGGCTCCTGTCAGAACCTCTGTGGCAAGCAGCTGCTTGAGGTTTTTTTTTAATTTTATTTTTGTTTTATACCTTGGCACAATTCGAATAATAGAATAAGTTACTATTACGAGGGTCACTTAAAATTGTAATTCCCCATCATTTTTTTACAGATCAATATTTATTCTAAAGCACTGTTACTTATACAGTATGTAGGTGGATCATGTAAGAACCTAATCCTATTATATATATATATGATCAGTGTCCCGTTCATCTGTCTTGCATCACCTCAGAAAGAGAACCTGTGATGCCTTCACTGTAAAAGAATCTGTAAAGGTCGGCATATCCATCTTTTGCAGATGCCTGCGTGGTCCATGACCAATTGCGTTGCAGTCAACAGCATCGACCTCATACACATTCTGAAGTCACTTGTGATGTTTCCAACAGCCTCCTTTTCACACACGCTTCGACCAATGACCATGAAGGCTACCATATTGGATTAATGCTACAGCAGCGCCACCAGTGGGGATACAATGTATTTAAAAGAGATGACAAGGATATTTTACTGTACAATGCTGTAAAATAAACACTATCTGTAAAAAAAATAGAGCATTACTCTCTGAATGACCCTCATAGATATGATTCGGTTTGTCGAATGTTTCGTACTTCACGTCCCTTTTCTTGTTTTACTGGAAAGCTTTGTCCTGAAGCATAAATACTGCAGATGCCATATTTGAGTGACTCTAATACGTTAAATACAAGAAACAATAAATCGTCAAAGCACGACACGAGCCCTGCTTTTCCCACTGGCACTTCATAGCATCTTTGGTTTTTCCCTAATCTAGAACCGGAATTTTCAAAGATGAGAATGGGGTATGCTGAAAACATTTTGCAGTTACTATGAAAACTAGGTCCTTTTTTTTTAATCTTTCTCTCTTTTTAAAAATGGTACATTAGTTTTATCATATATATGTATAAACAATTCAACTTCAGTTTACCTACGTCTCCGAAATCTTAAAGTGATAAATAGAATCACTTTAAGATCTCAGATTCTTGCCTAGATTTTATTTTTCAACTCGTTCGCATTCCCCGTATTCTCAAAAACCAAACCTGGCAACCCTAGATAACACTGAATATAATTCATATAATAGTGTTAGTAATAAAATTCATTGGAACATCTTTTGAAACTGTTTTCTGTGTGTTACAAAAGACGATATTTAACTTGAATCCGATCCAAAAACTTCCAATGGGAATTGCTGGCATGTTGAGTCTCATGGGGGAAATTTTTGACGTACTCGAGTCTCTAATTTTCGAGGACTGTCTTAGCAAATATATGCCATTGAAGTAGTCAAGGGAAGGTTATAATCCCCTCTGATAAGCCAGTGAACTAGGGACATCCTTCAATTTAATCTGTATCAAATCCATAAAGGCATTGTAGCCCATAGCATCGGATATCATTGAAGAATCTACCACAATATGTAATGCTGAAATTACCTTAAACTTCTGCCTATAAGTTTACTATTAGTGCAATATTAAATTAATCACAAAATCGAATTGCATCAAGAATTTTTCACAAATAAAATGTCCTTTCACAATTTAAAAATTCGTTTGAAAGTCAATTACTCAAATTTTTTTTATTACTCCATCTATCATATGCATTTGTATTTCATTTCTTTAGACAACATTTGTAAATTACGTAAGTATTCTTGTGATTATTATTTTAAGTTGATCTTTGAAGCAATTTTGATCCCTTTTCTCATCATTGATTAAAGCGATTGAGGAGACTGTAAAATACTTGCGGAGGAAGAATCCAAAGTTCTTTCTCTCTTTTAAAGTTTTCTTTGAGATAGAATTGCGATGTAACTTTTTGCTGCTCATATTTAAATACTCTGTATTTGTGTCAATATTCAATGAAGCTTAATGTGCTTCACTGCTAATTTGCTCATGAAACATCAGTCTGAAGTAGAAATCGGTGCTTTTTACTGATATCATAATCCATGCATATGTTGCATTAGTCCATATTGCATCTTTCATTGAGTCAATTATGTATATAATGTGCTGTGTATAATTAGTTGATTAATGTTCGCATTTTTTGTATCATAATATTAAGCATTTGTTCATGGAAGTGTTATTTATGTAATCACTGATATTCAATCGCCATGTGCTTGGGAACGTCATCGTTTGTAATGTAAGTATCTGGTCTCTGTACAAACTGGTGCAGTAGCAGAGTCTTCTGTCTTTGAAAACGAAATGTTAACCACACAGACTCGTCAAGAGTGTGCCGATCATTACCGAACGTCTTTCTGCTGGTGTACAGATTTTTTGGAAGAAACCGGTGGCGGAAAGGGAATATTTCGTTTTTTAACTGGACAGGTGTATAAGATGGTATATATATATAGCTGAAACGTGTTTTTTTTCTCTATTTAAGTTTATAGTCAGAGCCTCTTCTTAAGAAGGGTCATCAATAACCTTGGTTATCAAGTTAAGTTTTATAAGTCTCCAATCTAAAAGAATAGAGCGAAGAGCTTCAGTGTCACTATTTTTTTTTTTATTTTGCAATTGAATGGTTGGTAATGGAAAAGTGCTAAAAAATGCTAAAAAAATTCCTTAAAGCAACATTTTTTCTCTTAGACGTCACTGTTTGTTCTCTTCAGACAACTCGGTCATCATAGAAAGGAATTTAAAATATAACATCCCCATATTTAAATTTTAATATTTAAAATGTTATTCTCTTGTAATCATTTTAAATTAGTATTTAAGATTAACTCTCACGAAAACAGATTTTTAATTTTAGATTACCATATATATATATAAACCGATACCTTTAATGATAGGTTTTAAAGTGACGATTTTACTTGAATTAATATCTTACAATGTGTGTGAATCGTTGCGAGAATGAAAAAGGAAGTAATAGTTACATGCAATCACCGTGCATTTTATAAACGTTTAAACATAACTACACTTAAAAGATTAAACTATCTAAACTATCACAAAATGTATTTTAAAGAGTTTCAGAATATGTATTTACCTAGCGGTTCAGCACAGTCCTCGAACAGTTACGGTTGATCAAACACAAGTCCTATACGGTTGTAGTTATTTAGGCATAAAGTCCTTGAAGAATTATAGTTAATTACCTAAAACTGCAGTACAGTAATATTCCATCATTCACATAATGGAACTTCTGGCATGTTGCTATCTCATTCTTTAATTCTGACAGAAAGAAAAAGTACTCTTTCGAATTCTTTCCGATGCTTTAATTTCCTGAAGAAAGGTAATTACTTCCACCCAGCTTGAAAAATTGGAATCTCCGTTGTCCAACAAAAGGCTAAAAGTCAAATTTTCTGAATTAGAACACTGGAATCGTTGTTTAAATTGATTTAGCTGGAGATCATATTACTTGCATTCTATCAGTATATGTTGAATATTTTTTGCAGACTGGCAAAAATGACAATATGATATAAAGAGTGTGGGTTAAACACAGTCGTAGAACGTTTGCGGTTAGGTGAAATATACAATTCAAGAACTCCTTACTTTGGAAAATTCGTCAAACCATTGATACATCAATGAAGCCTCCCGGTTACAAGAACACTAGTCCCCATAATAGTGAAAAATTACTAAATATTCTTTTACCGTTCCACAGCAGAAAAACTTCGTCCTTTGTAATTATATTGCAAAGAATTAAATTCTTTGGATCTTATGAATTTAGCGTTGACTTTGGTGACGTTTGTAAATTTATGGTTTGGGAGAATATTTTTAATTGTATTGTTTTAACAGAAAACAAAATGATTAGTACTAACCCTTAGAAGAGGCTCTGTATATAGTGATATCTTTGAATAGGTAATGTGACCAAGTAATCTAATCATGTAAGGCTGAAATTTCTATGCTCCACCATGTCATGTGTGCAAAAGTCGAATGTGAACTTTGACACAGTAAAAGTTGAAAGATATTCCATTAATGAAAAATATTTTGTTTACTATACCTGTTGGTAAATATGTGACGTCAAAAGTGCTGTTTTTTTTTTAAATGTTTACTTAAAAGTATTTTTGTTATACTCGCCTCTGTATCACAGGAGACAGAAAAATACGAAACTGCCCTCAATTCGGCATTTTATTCTGTACAATCTAAAAGAAAAGATAAACCTAACTGTGAGAGTAGAAGGCTAGAACCTGTATTCTGTAGGAATGCAGATAAAGCATGTAACGATTTTATTTTTTGAATATTCTCTGAGAAATACAACAAATAAGTCTACAATAGAACTTCATTCTCTAAATTCTGTTGTTTATTTCTTGATTATATGCAATTGAAATCCAGGAATTCGAGATTTATTTTATTCTTTCGCTCAATGAATTCTCATAGTCGATAGATGAGTGAAATTGTCAGAGAATTACCATATTCGTTTTGGAATTCGACTCTCGGTAAAAATTTCTACTCAAACCAATTAGTATTTTCTTAATCGAGTTTGCAAACTAGGGAGTGGGGCAAATGCGAAAAAGCAGATAAATGGCCAAATTGTAAAGACGCCAAACTCAAATGCAAACAAACATATGTCATCTTTATGGCACATTATTATTGATGTTATTGTAAGGGGAACGAGTAATTTGCTACAAGCTGTGAATATCTCAGAGAAAAGACGTATTAAGTAATTGGAGTCTCCGGAGACAAATTCTAAATGAGAGCCTCTAGACAAGTTCTAAATGGGACCACCGGAACCAAGTTCTAAATGGAGCCCTCCTCTACCCTGATTAATTGAAATATAATGAAAATTTCACCACTGTTTGCAAAATCGTTGATTGAGGCGATTAAAAAACAGAATTAAAGAATATCTTAAATAAGAAAAAAATCTATTTGGGACCCTTATAGGCCTTGGCCCTGGAGCTAGGGCTTCACCTTTAATTCGACTGTTCAGAGCTCCCCTGGTTAAAAGCAAATCTGTAGATATGTAATAGAAAATGTTTGAGGCGAAATAAAATATTTAGAACTTAAAAAAAAAAACTTTTTTTTCTTATACGTCACAGTTTATTTCCTCCAAATAGTTCAGACATCATAAAAAGAGATTTAGCAAAGTTCTAAAAAGGAATAGCCCGACATTTCAATATTAATATTCAAAATATTTTTATTATCTTTATACATTTTAACACTCACGAAAAAGGTTTTTTTAATTTTCAATAGGCATATATACAGTATATACCGGCACTGTTTGATTTTTCTCCAACAGATAAAATTGCTCTTGCAAATCAAATCTATGATTTCACAATCTTTATCCAATACTGTGAACCTGTGGAAGTTGTTTTTCTTTTCGCACGTGATCCGTCTGCTGCCTTGTAATATAATCTTAGCAGATTCTTATTCTTACCACTAGATGGCGCAACCAGACGTGTTGGTGTGCGTCCAATGGATGGCGCGAATCCTTGCATTGTTTTTTGCCTGAAGTTTACAATTTCGTCCATTTTCATAAAAATGTCGGTGTACCTTCTCCGTGTAAGAAACAAAGAAGGTTTTATAAAGCCCGAAAATGTTTAGTGAGGAGGAAGCGTAGAAATATATATATTGTACTTTTTATAGTCTTTCGGTAAATCTGGCTGAAACTAGTAATGTATGACTCAAGGAAATGATCGCAAATCGATTTCTGCATCACAAATAAAGATCCGATGTTCATTCAGTCGAAATTCGGTCAAAGTACTCTTGAACTTCAAAGTCAGAGGAATCATTTACGATTCAGTCGCTTCGTGTATCATACCCACATCGAAGTAATTTTCCCTTTAGCTTTGAATTTCGTGTCGAGTGCTTTCAACGAATTTCAATGATTTTTGCATTTTTGTAAACAGTCTTTTTATTTTCCTTTCAGTTCTGTAACATTTTGCATTCAGATGACACATTCCTATTTGGAGTAAGTGTAACGAAGTAGAAAAACATTTTTTAAAATTATGTTAATTTCGTGAAACTTTAAGTAAATCTTAGAACTCCACAGTCGAATCCCCTTACAAACTCTCTCAATGCCCTCTGCCATCCATCCCTTATAAAGTTATAATTTAATGCCAGAACTTTGATTAATTTATCATATTTCGTAAGTCTACTGCATTACTTTACACATTATGTTTTGCCAGCTGATTAGGCTTTGGGTTCGTTTCTTTTACCTCTAAGTGGCACATGTTTGCACACCATGGGCTAAATGGCCAGGTCACAAGGACCCCGAAAGCTCAGAGAAGGTTGGGGGCGGAGACCCACTGGAATTGCTATTGGGAGACAGATGGTAGGCTCCCGTAAATGCCATCCAGCGTGTTCTTTAACGTGCACAGTGTATGACTCTCCCGCACACGGGGCCACGGCTTAACGTCCCATCCGACGGACGGAGGCCTTTCCAAGTCCATCGGTGTCCCCTTTTGATTAGACCCCACAAAGTTATAAAGATGATTGGAATTCCACATAGCATAGAGGGCAAGGTATCGCTATCTTAGATATACATTATCCTGACCTAAAAAGGGAAGGGATACCTGATAGCCCCATTATTTCCCTTTTTGAAATTCCTGTATTTTTTTCAAATTGCTTCCTAATAAATACAGCACTGCAGTTTAAAATCATCAGGGATGCTGCAAGGATATGGCGAAACTTGATGCTCTATCCCTGAGTCTCACAAGCGACATAATCATTATGATGTCTCTCTCCCACAAATGAAGCTGATATTTTAACATCATGACTGAACTTTATATTTGTATAACATTTGAAGTCACACAAAAAAGAGAAAAAGATTATACCCCTTATTCGTTTCAGTGATTCAAATCCTTCATATGGCTTTGGGTGACTCTGCTAAAGTTACATGAAAATAAATTGTCCCTCAAGCAACTTGCCACAGAAGCCTAATAGCATCCTGTAACTATAATAGCCCATAGACGAGATCTATGAGGAAGACAAATTCACAACAAAAAGAAGCCCTTTTCCGAGGCTCGAATTGGATTGGATTGTTTTACCTCTGAGCGGCACTTTTTTTGCACACATGGGTTAAATGGCCAGGCCACAAGGACCCCGAAGGCTCAGAGAAGGTTGGGGGAAGAGACCCACTGGAACAGCTGTTGGGAGACAGATGCTAGCCTCCCGTCAAGCCATCCAGCGTGTTCTTTAACGGGCACAGGTTATGGCTCTACCGCACACGGGGCCACGGCTTAACGTCCCATCCGACGGACGGCGGCCTTTTCAAGCCCATCGGTGTCCCCTACTGACCGTGGGCAGGGCGGGGAAATTTTGCGGAGATATATCTCAACGCTGACCCAGCTGGGACTCGAACCTGGGAACTACAGATTACGAGCCTGGCGCGCTACCGACTGAGCCACCCCCGCCCCTCCGAGGCTCGAACCAATGTCTCTTTCACGAGTAGCCAAAAGCGCTAATCACTTCGCACCAGGATATGTAGCCAACGAATGTTTACAAGAGGATGAGAGTCAGATTAAGTATTTATATAATATTTTACATACATTTATATCGATAATAGAATCGTAATTTTGTAATAGAATAATAAACAGATTCAAAACTAAATGCCTACACACTGATAACATACATAGATATTAATTATTTAAATCTTAATCCCCTTCAGACCTCTGCGGTAAGCAGCTGCTTGAAGGGTATTTTCCTTCGATCTCCCCTTCTTCATATGGTACGTACAGTCTCTCAAAAAATATCCGAACACTATGGTCGATTACAGAATTCAGAAAAAATATCTGGCAACGATTTTTTTAGAAATTAGTGATCTTGCAACCTTCGTGTCACGTGACACGAAGGTTGCCAGATAGAAATTATTTTAGAATTTCTTTTTTATTTTAGAACTATTTTAGAAATTAGTGATCTGGCAACCTTCGTGTCACGTGACAGATCACTAATTTCTAAAAAAAATCGTTACCAGATATTTTTTCTGAATTCTGTAATCAACCATAGTGTTCGGATATTTTTTTGAGCGACTGTACCTGTTACGCTGCACATTATAAGCACTCTAGAATTCCATTTGAAATCAAAAAGAAGTTAACAGTATTCCTTCTTCACTGCAGTCCGATATATTCTCCTATTGCTTTTATAACCAGAAAATTTGAAGCACAACTTCAGTTCTTTCGTCTCCTTTTTTTAATCTATTGTGCTCTTATCTAATCTGTAAACACCAAAAGAATATCACTATTACTAATAATAGTTAATATGATTCCAACTAGTATAGAATAGTTAATAATCTGAAGCGGAATAATTCATTTGTAGCATGATGCAAAAATCTGGTTGCGAACATTTCCAGGAGAGCAGAACTTTTGGAATAGCGTTTTCTGTTCACGTATAGCAGTTTTTTCTATCGTCACTAGCTAGCCGCTTGAACTGCCATGGACTACGTCGTCACTGTTTTTAAGCCACGTGACCCAGTTTGTACACATCGCTGCTGCAGGCCAGTTACTATGTACAGCATTGTCAGTGTGTATTTGCGTGTGCATGTGTGTGTGTACGTTTATGTATGTTCTGATGAAATAACGAGGGAGCCTTGAAGGCTTAAAATGGGCTGTGAGGAGCTAAAGAATTACGAAGTGAATTTCTTTAAAATGATGTAATAAAAATAGTTCTGAACAAATTCTTTCCTTGTGATTTTCTCTGTTTGAAGTGTTTCATTTTAAAAGTGGTTCCGTTAAGAGTCGTCCTCATAAGGTTGCAAGATAAATTCGAGGAAAAATTCAAGTTCCAGCGTGAAAATCGTTGATTTCTTTTTATCACGGCTTTGAATTATTGTTGATTTATAATAGTGATAATTCGAGCTTTCCATTAGTTGGGTTGTTTCCTCTGAGCGGCACTATTTTGCACACTATGGGCTAAATGACCAGGTCACAAGGACCCCGAACGCTCAGAGAAGTTTGGGGGAGGGAACCCACTGGAACAGCTGTCGGTAGACAGATGGTAGCCTCCCGTCAAGGCCATCCAGCGTCTTCTTTAACGTTGAGTTATTTTAACTCTGAGCGACACTTTTTTGCACACCATGGGCTAAATGGCCAGGTCACATGGACCCCGAAGGCTCGGAGAAGGTTGGGGGAGGGGACCCACTGGAACAGCTGTTGGAAGACAGATGGTAGCCTCCCGTCAAGGCCATCCAGCGTCTTCTTTAACGTTGGGTTGTTTTACCTCTGAGCGGCACTTTTTTGCACACCATGGGCTAAATAGCCAGGTCACATGGACCCCGAAGGCTCAGAGAAATTTGGGGGAGGGGACCCACTGGAACAGCTGTTGGGAGACAGATGGTAGCCTCCCGTCAAGGCCATCCAGCGTGTTCTTTAACGTTGGGTTGTTTTTACCTCTGAGCGGCACTTTTTTGCACACCATGGGCTAAATAGCCAGGTCACATGGACCCCGAAGGCTCAGAGAAGTTTGGGGGAGGGAACCCACTGGAACAGCTGTTGGTAGACAGATGGTAGCCTCCCGTCAAGGCCATCCAGCGTCTTCTTTAACGTTGGGTTATTTTACCTCTGAGCGGCACTTTTTTGCACACCATGGGCTAAATGGCCAGGTCACAAGGACCCCGAACGCTCAGAGAAGTTTGGGGGAGGGAACCCACTGGAACAGCTGATGGTAGACAGATGGTAGCCTCCCGTCAAGGCCATCCAGCGTCTTCTTTAACGTTGGGTTATTTTACCTCTGAGCGGCACTTTTTTGCACACCATGGGCTAAATGGCCAGGTCACATGGACCCCGAAGGCTCAGAGAAGGTTGGGGGAGGGAACCCAATGGAACAGCTGTTGGTAGACAGATAGTAGCCTCCCGTCAAGGCCATCCAGCGTGTTCTTTAACGTGCACAGGGTATAGCTCTCCCGCACACGGAGCCACGGTTTAACGTCCCATCCGACGGACGACTGCCTTCCCAAGCCCATCGGTGTCCCCTACTGACCGTGGGCAGAGCGGCTTTCCAGTAGTGTGCATGTCAAAATCAATGAATCATAGAGCATGCGAGTCAAAATTATCGAGAGAAGAGGAACTGCAGACCAGATTGTTACGTAAACTAAGAATCTAATTCAGGGGTTCTTACCCATGGGTACGCGAAGGGGGTCTACGGGGTGCCAGAGGAATAGTGCTAATGGAACAAGGAGACCTGTTAATGAAAGTGCGAGGAGAATTAGTGGGAGGTACGAAAATGCCATACATCATTGCAAGGAGTCAGGACCTGAAAAGGGTTGAGAATCCTGGTGTCTAATTCAAGAACCTCCCCCCCCCCCCCCCCCTCAACACCACACACACAGAAATCCCATCGTCTTGTAAGAATTCCCGATTTTAGAAATTAGTGATCTGGCAACCTTCGTGTCACGTGACACGAAGGTTGCCAGATCTGTGATAGCTGTGGATAGGAGTAATAAGCGGAGATCCCTATTGCACTTATCCAATAAAGCTTCTGAAGCTACAGCAGCCGTGTTGTAGTTTCAGAAGAATAAAATAAAGCCCGAAACTTTGCGTGAATTTTCCCTTGACTCAGAGTGGGGCGGGGGTGGCTCAGTCGGTAGCGCGCCAGGCTCGTAATCTGTAGTTCCCAGGTTCGAGTCCCAGCTGGGTCAGCGTTGAGATTTATCTCCGCAAAAAATTCCCCGCCCTGTCCACGGTCAGTAGGGGACACCGATGGGCTTGGAAAGGCCGCCGTCCGTCGGATGGGACGTTAAGCCGTGGCCCCGTGTGCGGGAGAGACATACCCTGTGCACGTTAAAGAACACTCTGGATGGCCTTGACGGGAGGCTAGCATCTGTCTCCCAACAGCTGTTCCAGTGTGTCCCCTCCCCCAACCTTCTCTGAGCCTTCGGGGTCCATGTGACCTGGCCATTTAGCCCATGGTGTGCAAAAAAGTGCCGCTCAGAGGTAAAACAACCCAACCCTTGACTCAGAGGAAGAATGTAAGCTACTAGCAGATTTACCCGGTGTCGCTGAGGTCAGAAACTCTGTGAAATACTAAAATTTTGAATGAGTTTTTTACCGTTGGAGATTCCAGCTATCCCCCCCCCCCCCACGGTAAAAATCTCATTCAACTCTTCCAGGGGAGGTCTAAAATTCTCTAAAGTATATAGTAGATGACATTCCCCACGTCACAAGCTTTCATTTGTCCTAAAACTGAGTACAATACTTTCATGCCTTCTCCCCCACCCCTGCTAACACCTCCATGATGAAATTTTTAACCCCCTCTTCCAGGGGAAGCCTGAAACTCTCTAAACTATATTGTAGATGATACTCTCCATGTCGCAAACTTTAATTTAGCACAAAACTCATTACGATCGTTTCTCTCCCCTCCCTTGGATAAAATTTTATCTCACTCTTTTAGGGAGGTCTGAAACTCTCTAAAGTACATAGTAGATGTCATTCCCTCGTGATTTTGAACAACTGCTAAATCTATGGGAGACACTAATGTTTAACCCTAATAATAAAGTCTTTAGAGATTTCGAGAGATTCGAACCCGCCCACCCCAATTTTTGACCCCAAAGGGTTCGCCACAGCCTATGTTCTTCTCTAGGTGGAAATGAAAATTCAAGCAAAATTTGGTGCCCCCTAGCTCTTCTGGGGGCCGAGTACCTGAGCGGACAGGCCCACAAATAAAACCAGAAGTGTGGTGTTTCGGAGATATAAGGGGACAATCATTTTGTGGAATTAAGGACAGTTTGCGCAATCGAGAAAACTTGGCAAAATCTTGCGGAGTTGGCGAAAATTCGACATGACTTGATAAAATTTAGGAGAGAGAAGTGAGATAAAACAGAAAATTTTTATTTTAAAACATGGAACGATTGCAAAATCGATGGAAGCTGAAACCCCCGCCCCCATCCCACCCCCACTGAACGAAATTCTGGGTACGTCCGTGACAGATTCATAATTAGATTTATGTAAAATTCGTATTTTCTCAGTTGGCAAAATTTGATTACCGGTTTGGAAAATTTTCGTTAAAGAATACACTGGATGTTCTTGACGAGAGGTCTCCTAACAGTTGTCCAATGGATATCCTCCACCAACCTTCTCGGAGCCTTTGGGATCATCGTTTATTCGGACCGTCCCAAAATTCCGCCTTCCTGATAAAGGGGGCGGATTTTTTTTCGTTTCATCGCGAATGTAGGGGCAAAATTCGAAATAGGTTGCGACAGTCATTATATGAGCTTTCATTTGACAACTAACTCGTTAACTGTAGGTCCTCGCTTTCGGAAGATGTAGTAGAACGACTTCCACATTTCCCGTTTTTTAGAGGGCAAGAAAGCATGAGGAGTCAACTTTTAATTGCCTACGACACTCCCCCCGTCACATCATTTAACTCGTAGCTTATTACTTTCCACACTCGCGTTCTGCAGGTTGTTGGGTTGAGGTTGTTTTACCTCTGAGCGGCACTTTTTTTTGCACACCATGGGCTAAATGGCCAAGTCGCAAAGGCTCAGAGAAGGTTGGGGGAGGGGAGTCTCCCGTTAAGGCCATCCAGTGTGTTCTTTTCCCACACACGGGGCTACGGCTTAACGTCCCATCCAACGGACGGCGTTTCCCACACACGGGGCTACGGCTTAACGTCCCATCCAACGGACGGCGGCCTTTCCAATCCCATCGGTGTCCCCTACAGCAGGGCGAGGAATTTTGCGGAGGTAAATCTCAACGCTGACCTAGCTGGGACTCGAACCTGGGAACTACAGATTACGAACCTGGCGCGCTACCGACTGAGCCACCCCCATCCCCGTTCTGCAGGTATAGCTGAACAATCGTTTTCATATTTCCTTTTTTTTTAGGGGAGAAGAAAGCTTGGGGACAATTTTTTATAGCTTATGATACTCCCCGTGTCAGAAGCTATCATTTGACGTATAGCTTGTTACTTTCGGCACTCGCGTTCTGGAATATAGCAGAACAAACATTTCCATATTTACCCTTTTTAGGGGAGGAAGAAAGCATGGCGGTCAGTTTTTTATAAGCTATGGCACTCCCCGCGTCATAAACTTTCATTTGACACATTAACCATTAATTCCTCCATCGCATTCGGAAGATATGTTGGAACAACTATTTTGACAAATCCACAAACTGACAAATGCCAAGAGAAAAGCAACAGGGAAATAGGTAAATGACGCGTGGAGTATGAGTCTAAAACACTGAGCCCCCCTCATGCATTCTTCCTCCCTATAAAAGGGGAAATATGAAAACTATTCTTTCACTATATCTCCAGAACGCGATTCTGAAAGTAACAAGCCATACATCAAATGAAAGCTTTTGACGCCGGGAATGTCATCGGCTATGAAAACTTGACCCTCCAAGCTTTCTTTCCTCCAAAAAAAAAGGTGATATGAAAGCGATTATTCCCCTATATGTGTTGAACGTGAGTGCAGAATGTAACAAGCTATGCGTCAAACGAAATCTTGTGAAGAGGGGAGTGTCATAAGCTATAAAAAGACCCCACATGCTTGCTGCCCCCCTAAAAAAATGGAAGTGTGAAAGTCGTTCTACTATATCTTCCGAACGCGAAGGGCTACAGTTACGAGTTAGTTGTCAAATGAAAGCTCATATAATGACCGTCGTAAACTATTTCGAATTTTGCCCCCACTATTCTCCTCTCCTGTTAAAAGGAGGGGGGGGGGGCGGATTTTTATGAGTTTAACGACTCGTATCTCAATTTAAAGCTTGTGACGTCTCCAATATCATGGGCTACCTCAAACATGACTCCGAAAGGGAGGAAAGATGTGGTCGATGCTTATGAGTCATATAGCAAATGAAAGTTTTCGAAGGTAGGTGTTTTTAGTGCCAAAAAATATAAATAAATCAAAAAATAGCTATTTCTTATATGTGCTCTAAAAAGTGTAAAATGAAACTAAAGCATATCGATGGTGCAATCAGTCAATGAGTTCGTATTCACTTCAAAGGAAGCTAGAGCGCCGGCAATCTTGTTGTATAGGTATCCTCCTTTGAAGTGAATGCGAACTCAGTGGCTGATTGCACCATCGATATTAATTTATTTTTATTTTTTCTTTGTCACTAAAAACACCTACCATCAGAAATTTTTATTTGATATATGACTCATTAACATCGACTACATTTTTCCTCCTTTATGGAGTCGTGTTTGAAGTAGCCATGACATTGGAGACGTCACAGGCTTTTATTTGAGGAATAACTGGTTAAGGTCGACCGTCCCAAAATACCGCCTTCCTGATAAAGGGGGCGGATATTTTTCGTTTCATCACGAATGGAGGGAGGGGGGGGGGGAAATTCGAAATAGGTTGTGGCGGTCATTATATGAGCTTTCATTTAAAAACTAGTAACTATTGGTCCTCGCTTTCGGAAGATATAGTAGAACGACTTTCACATTTCCCGTTTTTTAGGGGGCAAGAAAGCATGGGGAGTCGACTTTTAATTGCCTACGACACTCCCCGCGTCAGATTTCATTTAACTCATAGCTTATTACTTTCCACACTCGCGTTCTGCAGGTATAGCTGAATAGCTATACCTGCAGAAGTTTTTGCTATTTCTTATATGTGCTCTAAAAAGTGTAAAATAAAACTAAAACACATCGATGATGAAATTGATCTCCACAAAATTCCCCGCCCTGCCCACGGTCAGTAGGGGACAGCGATGGGTGGAAAGGCCGCCGTCCGTCGGATGGGACGTTAAGCCGTGGCCCCATGTGCAGGAGAGCCATACCCTGTGCATGTTAAAGAATTCGCTGGATGGCCTTGACGGGAGGCTACCATCTGTCTCCCAACACCTGTTCCACTGGGTCCCCTTCCCCAACCTTCTCTGAACCTTCAAGGTCCTTGTGACCTGGCCATTTAGCCCATTGTGGGCAAAAAAATGCTGCTTAGAGGCATGGATGGCATGGTCATTTGTTCTGTCCTATCTGTTGTGATTGTAGATGTATCTGTTTTGCTGTTCAATATCAAAAAATGTTCAATTATCGACATGTCATAAAATTCTATTTCTCTCATTGGGGTATAAAACGGAAAAATTAGCTATAAGTCCCAGCATCCAAATTGAAAAAAAAAAATAAGAGGGTCCCATGGTGCCTCGGGTTATTTAGCTGGTGTCGAAGAAGGAAGATGAAAAGGGCAAAGAAGTTCAGATACTATTAAAATAACAATCATGGAAATAGAGAAATGTACGGAAATGGAAGTACGGGAAAAGTTTTTTGTTACAAAATGAAAAATATGTTACGAAATGCAGAAATGTCCCTTGGAATTGATGTAATGTCTACTAGACATATTGGGGCTCGTCATTATAGCGATGTCGAAACCAAAGAGTTAAATGTGGTAGTAATATCTTGATGGAATCGGTGCTTCTGGAGACGTTTTCTGTCACCCTGGAAGATGTGAGCTTTTTTGTGACAGCTCACCGCACACTAGAATGGTGTGTTAATCATGTGAATTCTGCGGCAAAGAATGACATGTCAGGATATTGGAGCCTCTTCGCAGGGCGGCATTACTGGGTGTGAGATTTCTGCAAGATCATTATAGTTTGTTATGGGTAGATCATATGGTTGTTATGGGTGTGAGATTTCTGCAAGATCATTATAGTTTATCTCTTGTTTCCTCCCCCCTCTTCATATTTTTTACAAATTTCTTCCTGTACATAAGAAACATATAATCATCATCATCATCCTCAAGCAGCCATGGGCTACGGAGGACCAACCAGACCGTGCAATTTATTTCTCCAAGCAAGTCTGTCCTGAGCTACATCTGCTGCATCTGGCCACTGACTGGTTTAAAAAAAATGTGATCATAAAAGCTTCCCAGCTTTCTGTAGCGAATAAGATGCAATTGAATAGCCGAAGAATTTTAGGATAATCACATCCACAGTTTGCGAAACTCCGAATAGTTTTAATAGCTCCTTCTAGCGCAACAAAAATTCATAAAATGCCCAAATTTTTAACGAATATTGCAAACAATTCATTTATGGTAAAAATTTAAATCATTGGTGATGAAATATGAGGGTCATGAGATTTACACTGACAGCAACTATTTGACCTCTTAACCCCAGAAAGAGGAAACTTCCCTTTTAAGAAGTCAGCTATTAATTCGATTTTTCACTGTTAGGGTTAAAGTAGGAAAAGAAAAAGCAACAATTTGTAAAATACTAGAATTTTAAAAGAATATTGCAAATTTGTGATAGAGTTTCGAACTTTAACTGGTAGAGTATGATGGTTAAAGTTCACATCGGTAGCAATGATTTGACTCCTTACCCCTAGATGGTGGGGTAGGGGATGGATGAAACTTTTGGTTTCAACAGATAAATGAAAAATTATTTTTCTGCTTTAAAATACGGAAATGTGTTTTAGATCATACCACCAACTAGTCCTTTTCTACTTGCAGACATTGTTCAAAAATATCGACATTAGAGAATATAAACTTTTGTCATCAAAAGACTTTCTTACGGTCGTATAAAAATGCTTCAAATTGTACAGTTTTAGATTAATGCAGTACCATTTATTTGTGTTTCAAAGAATAATTGTTGAAATTAACAAAACCTTGTATTTAATTAAATTAATAATTTTATTTATAATTTACTGTATTTCAGCGAATAGAAACTTCGAAATTTTAGCTCTAATATGATCTTATTACGAGTTATTTTGTTTTGATTCGCTTCCTCGTTTTCAAAGAAAATAAAAGTTTATCGTTTTTAAACTTCAGCCCCCTCTAACCAAGGAATTCAAACCAATGAGTGATTCGAGAACTACCAATTTTAAGATTTCATTAGTACCTTTCCAAACAATAAAGAATTTTTCTTACTTAGATAATAAAAAATGTCGGTTGTCGACATTTTTAATGTTGGGTTGTTATACCTCTGAGTAGCACTTTTTTTGCACACATTGTGCTAAATGACCAGGTCATAAGGACCCCCTAGGGCTTAAAGAAGGTTCGGGTACCCACCAGACAGCTCGTGGCAGAAAGATGATAGCCTTCTGTCAAGGCCATTCAGCGTGTTCTTAAACGTGCAGAGGGTCTGGTTTTCCGCACACGGAGCCACGGCTTAACGTCCCATCCAACGGACGGCGTTCCCTGCTGACAGCGAGCAGGGAGTTTTGCGGAGATAAATTTCAACTCTGGCCCAGCTGGGACTCGAACCTGGGAACTGCAGATTACGAGCCATCCCTGTCCCTTCTATGAATGGGCAGACGACAAAAAGGAAAGAAGAGCTCATTTGTTTAGAAAACAACAAAAAATATATGAAAGCATGGAAAGAATGTTTGGTGATGAATAGTTCATTAAAACGAATTTTTCTCTTGGTTTAAATGGAAACGTATCCAAAATATTTGAACGTTGGTTTTTGCCATTTATTTTTAGCCTTAAAAAATACCGTAGATAACGCATTTATTCTTATTGCTAAAGCAATAAGTTCTAGCCTATCTCATTGAAAGCTTTATCATCCTTGTAAACGTGTCCCATAAATATTTGACTGACATTGTGACAGATAAACTATTCACCTACGAGTGACAATAAGAAGCAGCGGGAATTTCCGTTATGGGAGTTTATAACTTTGCTTAAGGATATTTATGGTCTGACAACAGAATGTTTAGCGATATAAAACTTCTATTTCCTTTTATATACACGGTTTCACTGAATTCATTCTAAATTTCCTTGTTTGGAAGTCGTCCAGAAAGGATGTGCTGAAGTGGAAATAAAAAGTCCTATTTCATCAAGTGGCGTTGTTGCTTTGCAAATGAAAGAAGCTATTTCGTAGTCTCAGGGAGAGAGCAGCATGAAAAGTTAGGATCAGAAAGACAAATTTTTTATTATTTGAAACGTGAACAAATACAGGTATTGTCAACAGAGGCATGACCTTTGGAGCATCTCCAAGGTTTTAAAAAAACACTTTAATTTTGATAACGCAAACTGATGAACTAATTATTTCTTAAGAAAAAAAAATTACTTACAGAAAGGCGAATTTCAGCACCCAAACAAGAATACCTCCCAAAAGAAATTTGCACTTCAACGTAATGATTGGTGTATACCTATAAGATCGTTAAGAATTTTAGAGAATAATTAAACATGTTTACAACTTAATTTACAGGAACTGAACAATGCCAGCAGCAAGTAGATTTTGCACACAAATGCAATGTTTTGGAAATAAGCATTAGGGGAATTAAAACAAGATACAAACAATAATACAAATCTACGGTTCATTTAAAACTAAAAAATTCGCGCTCCGATTTGCTGGATACAACCTCTAACTATATATAAATAAATCCCCCCTCAATATCTGATTGCCACAGAGGTCTGACAGGAGCCTGTCAGACCTCTGTGGCAAGCCAGAGGGGTTTGTGAGGAAGGCGAGTCCTCAGACAACACCAACATACCATGCCTTACCAGGGCTCGAACCGAGGTCCTTTTGATCAGTAGTCAAGCTCACCACCGGGACACTCCATTTACCAAAATTTAAACATATAACACTGTTCATGTTCAACTCATCACCTAAATTTACAATTCGTCTTACCGCACCATCTGAACGAGGTCGAAATCGAATAACGCATTGACTGAAGAGTCATCAACTACTCAATTTAGGAAACTACCAGGTCGTAATACACATTTAAAATAATGTTCATTATCACCATCTATCTATCATCACCAAGAGAGAGATTTTACAACTTTCTGAATTTCAGAAACAGCCGATTACTTACTTGATTTGCAGTGACGGCAAATGCACTCGAACTGTTCGAATCACACAGCGCGGAAATTGGATTTTTGATCATTATTGTCTGGAATGGCCAGGTCGTTGTAATATCATAAATGGACGACCTTAAATTAGCGCCAATAGTTCTCTTACGAATCGGCTGTTTTCGATAAACGCACTCTCGCGACAGCTACGTTTGGAAAAAAAAATCAGCAGATTGGATCACCAAGTATATTTTACTCTCAGTTTCAGTAGAATTTTAAATAAAGAATTTACTTCCATAGTTTTTTTTTTCACCTTCCAACGAATTTCCCTTATTGTTGTACTATGTAGGGACGCATCCCCGGGGAGGTGGCGAAAGAAAATCCTGTCTCAGATTTGTCTACCTGCTTTGAAATCCAAAAAAGTGTAAATAGATTTAAAAATCGACTATAATTTTTTCCCCTATAGAATATTATTTTAATCTTTCCTGTCCTCTCCCCCCCCCTTTCCCCCGAAACTAATTCCTGGGCAAGTGCCTGACTCCAGTACTACCATTAGGTCTTTACGTTTAAAATAATTGCTAATTAAATCACTATCGCCACTGCCTGTCTTTATCGAACTTTTTTGTTTACAGAGAAAAATTCGAAATTATTTTTATGTTGGATAGGCATTGATGAAATATTACGCTGTGCCCTTTTCGAATCTCGCTATAGCTATAAATAGGCCCTCAAGCGGTGGAAAAAGTCGAAAATTCGAAAATTTCAAACGAATATTGCAAACGATGTATTTATGCTAAAGATTTGAAATTTTGGTGGTGGAATGTGAAGGTCACGAAGTATCCATTGCCAACAATGAGTTGATCCCTTAGACCCAGAGTGGGTGGAAAAACACGCATTTTTAGTTTTAGCGGATAATTGTTTGTTTTTAGAGATAAATGAAAAATTCCTTTTTGGGTTAGATAGGAATTGATAAAATATTATGATTCACACTTTTTAAATCTTCGGAACACTATAATTACACCTCTAACGCGGGAAAAATTTGCAAATTCCAAAATTTCGAGCAAATATTATAAAAGACATATTTCAGCTAGAAATTTTAAATTTTGGTGGAGGAATGTGAACGCCATGATGTTTCCATTGGCAACAATTAATTGATCTCTTAGTCCCAGAGGGGGTGAGAAAAGGCAATTATTTGTTTCAGCAGATAATTGTTTGCATTTAGAGAAAAATGAAAAAAAATTTAGGGTTAGATAGGAATTAATAAAATATTACGATTTGCCCTTTCGGAATCTTTTGAAACTATAATTGCGCCCTCTAATGGTGAAAAAGATTTAAAATTTCAAACAAATATTGCAACGATGTATTAATGATAGAAATGTGAAATTTTGATGGTGGAATGTGAACGTCATGAAGTTTCCATTGGAAACAATGAAAATTATAATTAGAAAACTCTTTTTTAGTTTGGTAGTACTAATGAAATAATTCGCATTTTTTTAAAATATTCAGCAGTTCTAATATATATTTATACAGATCACTGAAATGTTAAAACGGCAGAGCTGCTATCCAGTTTTGCAAATAACATGTATAGAATGAAATTTTGAAAAACTAGTGGTAGTTTTAAAGAGATATTCCACTGACAGTAATAATCTACCCATTTTTCCGAAAGAGGTGTGGGAAATGCAACTTTTTGGATTTAAAAATTAAAAACCTAATACTTCTATATTGTATAATTACTAATGAAATACTATTTGCATTTTTCCCATCATCCGCTGGCTTAAATTAAAACTTTTAAGGAATGAAATAGTAGGTAAAGGAAAAACTTCTTTCGCTTTGAAAACGAGATTCTCATATGTGCCAGAGACGATATGCGTCCTTCTAGTTGTAATATAATTTTAACCTTTCCTGTCTTGGGAAGTATTTTAGCAAGATTTGTCCCCTTAACACCAGGGCGTTGGGAAAACATAACTTTTTTGGTTTTTTTTTTTGTTTTTTAAGAGATAAATGAAGAATTCTTTTTTAGCTTCATACGTAATAAGGAAATATGATTCAGATTCTTCAAATTCTCCAGAAAATTTTACTTTCCATAATTATAGAACACTAAATGCGGAAAATACAAAACTTTAAGCGAATATTCCGAACGATCTATTTAATGCTACAAATTTTTAATTTCTGCAGTAGAGTGGCAAATAATTACACTAACAGAAAACATCCCCGCCTCTTTCAAGTATTTTGCAAATGATCCTAGTGAAAAGAGGTGGGCGAGGTCAAGATCGAGTCCAAATGAACCTTTTTACCTCAGTTTTAGCAATTTTTAACAAATTTCTCGAAAAATATAGACAATATATATATATGTTTAACCTATACCTCCTTTCCGGTTATTAGCTATTCTATTTATGGGGGTCATGAACCAACGCCCTCACTCCCTTCCCCCACCCCCTTCCCCCACCCCCTCGATCCGTCCCAGATGCCCTTTGTCTAGCCTTGAGGTGAGATTTGACCAACTGCTTCTGACAATTCTCAGTTGGTGTTTTTGTCTCCCTATGTTCTAGTAGCCTGTAGACCTGTTGGATTGTTTCGTTTCATTCATTGCACGTTAAAAAAAATAGGAAAAAAAATCTCTTGTCTCAATTATCGAGATCTCTTTCAAATGACAAATCAGAGTTCTGTTTCCAAGCAAATTTAGCATAATGCCCGAAATCCATATTCAAATTCCTTGACAGGAAAATTCGTTACCTTTTCCAAAAAGAAAAGCAGATATTTATTTCACTATTCTAATGTAGAGACGGAATTTTGTCAGGATTTCAAATCATTTCCACTGACCTTGAGATATTTCCGATTCGCAGTGAGTTGCCAAATTCGCTTTATATTGTGTCCACGTAATGTAAACAGGTTATGGGATGATGATGAGGAAACGGAAAATAAACAGCTGGGAAAGAGAATAAACATACTTCTGCAGGTGTGCATTTGTTTTTTCAATCCCTTAGAAAATTGAACAAAGATTTCGCAAAAGAAGTTAACGTTAAATTAATTTTTATTTTTCAACTACTGCACTTTTTGGTCAGAAACAGAGGTACTGAATAATCTTAAAGGATTATCAGGCCAAGTGTATTTCCGATCACCCGATCTGAAAAATAGAGGAAAGGCCAATTGATTAAATCGAGCCGGAACGGCGTTCCAATATTTAGTTTTTCCTCCAATTTATTGGAGTTTTTTATACGTAATATAGTAAAAGCTTTATTATTCGTTAACTGGCATCTGTCATGGATGATACATATCTTTCTTAAATAACCAGTAAGGGGATTCGCTCAGTCGATTTCATGCCAGGCTCGTAATCTTCAGTTTCCAGATTCGAGTCCCAATTGTGCCAGTATTGAGACTTATCTCCGCTAACACTCCCCCCCCCCCCCTACACACACACACCTTGCCCTCGGTGAGAAAGAGGACATCGTTGGGCTTGGAAAGGCCATCGTCCGTTGGAGGAGACTTTGAGCTATGGCCACGTGTGTTGGAGAATCATGCTCTGTGCAAGTCAAAGAACATTCTGATAGTCTTAACTGAGGGCTACATCTGTCTCTTTAACAGCTATCCATAGGATCACTTTCCCCAACCTTCTTTTAGCCCTTGGGGTTATTGTGACCTGGACATTTAGCCCATTGTGTGCAAAAAATGTTCTCAGAGGTAAAGCAAACCTCCATGAAGAAACGAGAAAATTTTCGATAGCCATCTGTCTTCTTGCACGCTTCTCTTTTTTAAATTCGTTTTTAAAAAATCGAGATATTGTTTTCACTTCGTCGTTCATTCGCGTTTCTTCGTCTGTAAACATTTTTATTTTTGTCTTTAAAGTTAAACGAAAAATTTCTTCTTTCGTATTGGATAGGCACCAATGACATATCGTAAAGTGAGGCTATAAGACAAGCCCCACCAATAAATAGTTCCTCAGCTATAATGAAATACATTTGTATCCTAAAGTCCGCCGTCCGTCGGATGGGACGTTAAGCCGTGGCCCCTTGTGCGGGAGAGCCATACCCTGTGCACGTTAAAGAACACGCTGGATGGCCTTGACGGGAGGCTACCATCTCTCTCCCAACAGCTGTTCCAGTGGGTCCCCTCCCCCAACCTTCTCTGAGCCTTCGGGGTCCATGTGACCTGGCCATTTAGCCCATTGCGTGCAAAAAAAGTGCCGCTCAGAGGTAAAACAACCAACCAACAACCAACCATTTGTATCCTTTCGCTGAAATTGCATTCTTACCACTGTAATATGATCTGTCTCGCAAAGCTTCGATGAAATAACGCTACAAATCTCAAAGAAAAACCTGAAGTATTCCAGGTACATAAAAATTGTGCGCTGCTTTAATTTCGCATCGCACTCGCTTGCATTTACTAAATAGAATCTCTCTTAAGGAAAGATTCTTATTCCCTGGGATTGCATTGCAACCAACTCTTAAGATATTGATGGCAATAAGAAAAGACGTTAATTGGAAGTTTGAAAATTTAAATTTTCTTTACGTACTTATTAAAATAGCCTTTACGTAAATTTTTGGCACTGAATTAAGTGATGATACTTAAAAACAGGGTTAGTTATCATTATTTTTTAACAAAATGCAAATATCCACAGTTAACTCCCCAGAATTTGCACTTGAAAATACACTAACCGAACTTGCTCAGTTATGTAGTGCTGCGTAAGTGAGCAGAGACGTATCCAAGGGGAAAAGTTATAACTCCCCCCACCTCCCCTCTTATTGACATGAATAGCGCTTATTTTCTAACGAAATACCAGAAAATTAGACATTCAAGACTTCAAAAACTCCATTGAAAATTCTGGGTTACGCCGCACGTGAAATAATCATGGCGACTATAGCTCTTCATTTCATTAGAAAGAAGGCTAGGCCATGATGTTACTCAGAGATGGGAAACGCTAAAAACTCTGCACCGTCCGCCCGCAGCACTCAAACTCAAAGCCTCTTGGTTACGCGACTATTGCTCTACCAGGTAAGCTAAGACAGTAGGACTATCTAGCAAGGTTAAGAACAGTGGGCGCCATAAGGATAGGGGGCAATCGACCCCTGTTCCATTCGCTAAGAGGAGTCGGAGAGAACCATTGCACAATTCTAAAAAGCTCCGATTTTATGAGTTGAAAGTAGTTCTTGGGACTGCCACTGGTTATGAAGGAAGTGGTGGTAGGCAGGGATCGATTGATCTGTTCGCAAAATACATAAGTGCTTGGGACCCAAAGGAAAAGGGGTCCACAATCGGCAGAGGGACCCAAGGGAAAAGGTGTCCACAATCGGCAGAAGGGCCAAAGGAAAAGGGGTCCACAATCGGCAGAGGGACCCAAAGGAAAAGGGGTCCACAATCGGCAGAGGGACCCAAAGGAAAAGGGTCTACAATCGGCAGAGGGACCCAAAGGAAAAGGGGTCCACAATCGGCAGAGGGACCCAAAGGAAAAGGGGTCCACAATCGGCAGAGGGACCCAAAGGAAAAGGGGTCCACAATCGGCAGACTCTTTACGCCATTCAATCTACTTTTAAAGGGCGCAACTTTGCACTTTTTTGCTGTTTAAACGCTACTTTGGAAATTGTATCAAAGTAGCAAGAAAACGAGTTGCGAGCTCAACAAATATTGTTTCATTTTCAATATGTTTCATGAATTGTATTAAATAAAAATGTGATAGTATTTAAATGTTCATATTACAGTCATTTATATTTACATTTTAACCATTTGGAGTTTCAACGTGTGATGTATGTATGTGGTGTATGTATCTTAAATGCATGGGACCCACGAGTCTTGCGTCTCTCGATCCGCATTTCTCTTCTGGGCAACTCACATGGTAGGATCGCCAGTGGTGTATGCAAATGGGGAAGTAGGGGGGAGGGGTTAAAGTCTCCTTGGGAGTTAAGTAATGTGTAATTTCCAAAGGAAGTCTCCAAAACTCAAATATTCAAGTATTAGTTTTTCATTTAAAAATTATATATGTAATAAATATTTGTATTTATTTATTTATTTATTTATTTATTTATTTATTTATGTCAAAAAATTATCTGACTTTCGAAAATAAATAGTGCAAATTGTATAAATTGCCACAAATGACAATTTGAACCTGTGGAAGTGTGGTGAAATTAGAAAGCTTACTGAAGCGGGTGCCATGGGATGCTAAAGGTTGTAGAGCATTGGTCTAAGGTCCACGATTAAGGTCACTTCAAGATTAGGAGGATTTCACAATGTTCCTTTCCAAAGGACAGACTTGGATACTCAGTATTCTTCGTATTTTCGAAAGAGAATCTGCTGATATTAGCTAACCGAAATGAAAAATATGTGATGTGTTCTTCTAGCAATTCCTACGCCACGACTGCTGCCAAGGCCATCTCTGACAGGTGGTTCAACAGGAAACCAGAGATCTCGTGATGTCACTAGAAATCTCGTGCAGAATTTACAGCTACCTATAAAAGTCAAAGCGTTTCCTGCTGGAGTGCTCCCTCTTTGAGATGAGTTCTGATCCGGTTTGTTGTTTGGGTTGGGTTGTTTTACCTCTGAGCGGCACTTTTTTGCACACCATGGGCTAAATGGCCAGGTCACATGGACCCCGAAGGCTCAGAGAAGGTTGGAGAAGGGGACCCACTGGAACAGCTGTTGGGAGACAGATGGTAGCCTCCCGTCAAGGCCATACAGCGTGTTCTTTAACGTGCACAGGGTATGGCTCTCCCACACACGGGGCCACGGTTTAACGTCCCATCCGACGGACGGCGGCCTTTCCAAGCCCATCGGTGTCCCCTACTGACCGTGGGCAGGGCGAGGAATTTTGCGGAGATAAATCTCAACGCTGACCCAGCTGGGACTCGAACCTGGGAACTACAGATTACGAGTCTGGCGCGCTACCGACTGAGCCACCCCCGCCCCGATCCGGTTTGTGCTCAATAACCAGAGCTCATACTGAAGTAGCGCAGACCGCTTAGGGCGCGGTCATAATTTAAACCTAAAATTTGGCGTATCATTGCGAAATAATTTCTTTTTCATATGATTTCAATCTTTTAATAAACGTTTAGAAATATAAATATATCACTATTCAAAAAAAATTTTTTTAGGATCTCTCTCTCTCTTTCACGAATCATCTTAAAATTTTATAATGATTTTATTCAAGAATTTTCACTTTCCGTAAATTATTTCTAGCATTTCTATCTGTAAATAAACATCGAGATTTAAATTTTGTCTTCAAATAATTATAAATATTTAAAATTTTAAAACGGCACTTGCTTTTTTCAATTTCAGTAATATTGCCTATATAATAATATTCAACCTATGGGAGCCATTAGGCACGTTCTTAATATATCTAATGGATAATCCACCACTGCTTGTTGACCTAGAATTTAGTCTTTTGTGTATAAAAAGCACCTCCACCCTCCCCATTAAATATTAACGACAAAATAGCCCTTAAAAGGAAAAATTTTTAAAAAAAAATGCTTAGTGGGCATGCATTTATGTACACATGTTTTGCGATCAGTGGCCTACTCAGAAAGGGGTGGGGGCGGGGGGGGGGGGGGGGCTCAGTCGGTAGCCCACCAGACTCGTAGTCTGCAGTTCCCAGTTTCGAGTCCCAGCTGGGTCAGCGTTTAGATATCTCCGTCCTATTTATCTCCGCAAAACTCCCCGCTCTGCCCACGGTCAGTAGAGGACACCGATGGGCTTGGAAAGGCCGCAGTCCGTACGATGGAACGTTAAGCCGTGGCCCCGTGTACGGGAGAGCCATACCCTGTGCACGTTAAAGAACACGCTGGATGGCCTTGACGGGAGGCCACCATCTGTCTCCCAACAGTTGTTCCAGTAGGTCCCCTCCCCCAACCCTCTCTGAGCCTTCGGGTCCATGTGACCTGGCCATTTAGCCCATGGTGTGCAAAAAAGTGCCGCTCAGAGGTAAAACAACCCAACGTTAAAGAACACGCTGGATGGCCTTGACGGGAGGCTACCATCTGTCTCCCAACAGATGTTCCAGTGGGCCCCCTCTTCCAACCTTCTCTAAGCCTTCGGGGTCCATGTGACCTGGCGATTTAGCCCATTATGTGCAAAAAAGTGCCAGAGGTAAAACAACCCAACTCTCCCAGAAACTCCTATTGCGGAGAGGAGTTTAATTAATTGAGATCCTGATTTGGGGATTTCCATTGAAAAAACTCGTTATTCAAACACTTAGTGATGGGATCCCTCGTGGCTACGCAACGTTCATTATTCTGTCATTATTTTCTGCAACCGGTCTCAGTATTTATCGAAATAATTTGGGTTCGAAAATCTGAGCCCCGACTTAGCTGTACCCTTGAGCATATCCACTTTCGAATATTTATTTCCCTTATTATTTCTTCTCTATTTGAAGGTGAAAAACTTGAATTTTCTAAAAATTCCTAACGTGAAAGTAAAACAAATTTCTCATCATTTCGTTAATAAGCATATAAAAAAAACCATAAGAATAAACCACTGCAGAAATTAAATAAAAAGTTCCTTTTTCTTGTTTAGTGCAGTTACTAATAATGAATTCTAAATACCATCACATATCTGAACGTAATCATAGATTTGGCGTCCACATAGTCGTGCGATAGTAGTCCATGTCTTAAATTGGCCAAGTAATCTGCAAAGTATCAAGTTATTGCGTACAAGAGAAATTCCCAGGTTATTGTGTGATCATTATTACGTTGATTTGGTTTTAACAGTCATATCTGTAGGTAGCTACTGATAGGCAAAAAATGAAAATCAACGCTTTGAGTCGAATGAAGTGGACAAAGAAAGATGCATTATCAAGTCAGATCAACTAACCTTTGATAGTCTGGCTCGTGAGGCATACACGTTTTATGTATTATCTTTCAAGTACGTTACATGTCATAGAGCACGTACTCTGCAACATATCTATATCTTACGAATATCAAAGAGAGATACAGACAGGGTTGATGCGAACCCTACGGCCTCTCTTCTTTAAAACACAAATGCCGCCCATACCATCAGGGGGTAGCCATGGGGGATGGGGGGGAGGCTCCCCCCCAAAGTAACTCGGAGTTGGCAAAATTCGAAGCGACTTCGTAAAATCTAGATGAGTTGTGAAAATTTGTAATTTTTTTTTTGGAAAATTAAGCGGATTTGTCAAAATTGAGGCAACTTGGCAAATCTAAGGCAGTTTGGAAAATGGAGAGACGGCAAAATTTAGAGCAGCTGGCAAAATTCGAAGCTACTTAGTAAAATACAGATGAGTTGGTAAAATCGGGACAACTTGACAAAATCTTAGGGAGTTGGCAAAATTCGGAGTGACTTGGTAAAATCTTTGGGAATTGGCAAAATCAGGACAACATGGCAAAATCTTGGAGAGTTGGCAAAATTCGGAGTGACTTGGTAAAATCTTTGGGAATTGGCAAAATCAGGACAACTTGGCAAAATCTTGGAGAGTTGGCAAAATTCGGAGTGACTTGGTAAAATCTTGGGGAGTTGGCAAAATTCGGAGTAACTTGGGAAAATCGTGGGGAGTTGGCAAAAAATAAGGTGAGATGTAAAAATTAGGATTTTTTTTCTGTAAAATTATGGCGAGTTGGCAAAACGTTGGGAGTTGGCAAAATCTAGGGACAGTTGGCAAAATTCGGAATAACTTGGCAAAATCGTGGGGAGTTGGCAAAAATTCAGGTGAGATGTGAAAATTCGGGATTTTTTTCTGTAAAATTATGGTGAGTTGGCAAAATCTAGGAGAGTTGGCAAAATCTAGGGGCAGTTGGCAAAAACTAAGGGCAGTTGGCAAAATCTAGGGGTTGTTGGGAAAACTAGGGGCAGTTGGCAAAATTCGGAGTGACTTGGCAAAATCATGGAGAGTTGACAAAATTCAGGTGAGATGTAAAAATTGCAATCTTTTTTCTGTAAAATTATGGCTTGTTGGCAAAATCGAGGCAACTTCGCAATATCTAGGAGAGTTGGAAAATCTTGGTGGAGTTGGGAAAATTTAGAGTGGCGTTGCAAGAATTAGGTGTGAGGTAAAATTGGGATTTTTTTTCTGTAAAATTGTGGCGAGCTGGCAAAATCGAGGAAACTTGGCAAAAACTAGGGCAGTTGGCAAAATTCGAATCCACTTGGTAAAATACGGGGGATTTGTGAAAATTGGGATTGTTTTTGTGAAATTAAGGAGAGTTGTCAAAATCTAGGGGCAGTTGGCAAAAACTAGGGGCAGTTCGAAAAATTCGGAGTGACTTGGCAAAATCATGGAGAGTTGACAAAATTCAGGTGAGATGTAAAAATTGCAATCTTTTTTCTGTAAAATTATGGCGTGTTGGGAAAATCGAGGCAACTTCGCAATATCTAGGAGAGTTGGCAAAATTCAGAGTGGCTTTACAAAAATCAGGTGTGATGTAAAATTGGGATTTTTTTTCTGTGAAATTGTGGCGAGATGACAAAATAGAGGAAACTTGGCAAAATCTAGGGCAGTTGGCAAAACTCGAATCCACTTGGTAAAATACGGGCGATTTGTGAAAATTGGGATTGTTTTTGTGAAATTAAGGAGATTGACAAAATCGAGAAAACTTGGCAAAATCTAGGGAAGTTGGCAAAACTGGAAACCACTTGGTAAAGTACAGGTGAGTTGTAAAAATTGGGATTGATTTTGTGAAATTAAGGAGAGTTGGAAAAACCAAAAACTCTTGGCAAAATTCGAAGCCACTTGGTAAAATACAGGGGAGTTGTGAAAATTGTGCCTTTCTTGTGCAATTAAGGAGAGTTGATAAAATTCGAAGTGACTTGGCCAATTCAGAGAAGATGTAAAAATTGCGATTTTTTCTGTAAAATTACGGCGAGTTGGCAAAATCTAGAGTAATTGGCAAAATTCGAATCCACTTCGTAAAATATAGGCGATTTGTGAAAATTGAGATTTGTTTTGTGAAATGAAGGAGTGTTGGAGAAATTGAGGAAATTAACAAAATGAAGGGCAGTTGGCAAAATTCGAATCCACTTGGAAAATACAGGTGAGTTGTAATAATTGGGATTGGGTTTGTGAAATTCAGGATCATCATCATCATCATCATCATCCTCAAGCAGCCATGGGCTACGGAGGTCCAACCAGACGGTGCAATTTAATTCTCCAAGCAAGTCTATCCTGAGCTACATCTACTGCATCTGGCCACTGCACACCAATTCTAACAAGGTCTTGTTTGACATTGTCTGCCCACCGCATCCTAGGTCTCCCCTTCTTTCTGAGGCCTTTAGGCACATTGTTCATAACCCTATTCGCCAATCTATAATTATTCATACGAGCAACATGGCCAAACCAACGGAGTCTCTCTCTGCACAATATGCTGCTTAAAGGAGGTTGCAAACTCCTTTGCCTAACCTCATCATTAGTTACAAAGCTGAACCATCTAATGCCCAAGATACTGCGTAAACATCTGGAATCAAAAGCATCTAGTTTCCTGTTATCTTGTTTACAAAGTGTCCAAGTTTCACTACCATAACTAACCCTGAAAAGAACCAAATTATTATACAGTCTAATTTTAGTCTTTAGGTGTATACGCCTATTTCTCCACACTCTCCATAGATTCTTAAAAGTCCCGGCAGCAATCCCTATTCGTCTGTTAATCTCATGCTACACATCACCATTATCTGTTACATAGCTCCCAAGATAATTAAACTGTGACACCTGTTCAAGACTGCAACCATTCAGATTAACTGAATCACCACCTGTCTGACCAATTTTCATCACTTTAGTTTTCTCTCTGTTTATAACCAAACCTACTCTACTACCAGTCTCATCAACAGTTCGAATGAAAGAGTTCATCTCATCAACATCATTTGCCAAAAGGGCTAAATCATCAGCATAATCTAAATCAGAAATTTTCGTATCTCCAGCCCATTTAAGGCCAAAATCTTTCCCTTGAAGTGAATTTCGCATAACATAATCAATAACCAAACTAAAGAGAAAAGGAGACAAAATGCACCCTTGTCGAACACCAGAAGTAATGCTAAACCAATTGCTACAAGCCTTACCAACTCTCACACACGACTCAGTGTTATTATAGAGAGCTTTCATTATGGTAACTAACTTCTCAGGTATACCATATGATTTCACATTCAACCACAAATTATGACGATCAACAGAGTCGAAAGCCTTTTTGAAATCAACAAAGCTAGCAACCAAAAGTTTCTGAAACTCTAAACATTTCTCAAGAATCTGCCTAAGTGAAAATATTTGATCCACACATCCCCTACTACTTCTGAATCCACATTGCTCATCACGCAATTGACTATCAACCACATTCTTAATTCTATTAAGCACAATCATGGAAAGAACTTTACCTGGAACAGAGAGTAGGCTAATACCCCTATAGTTATCACAAGAACTGTGATCACCTTTTTTGAAAATAGGGATAACAATAGCTCTGGTAAAATTCTTAGGAACCATGCATTTATCATAAAAGATATTCAGAATTTCAGTCATCCAAGTGGTAACCGAAACATTTCCAGCTCTAAGCATTTCGGTAGTAATTTCATCTACCCCTGGGGATTTATGAAGTTTAAGTTTAGAAACAGCCAAAATAACTTCAGATTGTGTTATAGGGCCAACATTAAAGCCACCAATACATCTATCATCATTGCAAACAATGGGAATAGAACTAACCGCATTGTTCAGAATATCACTGAAATGCTCAGCCCACCTAGCCATGACAGAATCCTCACCTTCTTTAACCTTACCCTGTTTATCCTTCAATACCTGTATACCTGTCCGTTTTCTACCACACAAAACTTTAACTATCTGGTACAGCTCTCTGCTGTTGTTAACTGCTTCCTCGGCTTTGTCAGCCAAACCATCAAGCCAAAGATTCTTATCAGCAGCTAACTGATCTTTTACACGTTTATTAAGCTCTCTGTAATGCTTTCTATTAGTACTAGTAGGGTATTGATTAAGGACATTCCTGCAGTTCTTTCTTTCTGAAATAAGCTCAAGTGCCTTATCACTTAAATAATTCTGCCTCTTCTGCTCCTTTTTTCCTAAAAGAGTACTGTTAGTGTCCAAAAAAGCCTGTTTAAAATGATCCCATTCTTCCTCAACTTCAGTAGTAAGCATACCATGACTGTCATAATGACAAAGTAACCTATCATGGTAAGCTTTGGCTATAACTGGGTCTTTCAGAGCTTCAGTATTAAAAGCAAATTTTTTAACCCTAGCACAACACTTTTTAAGTTTAAGTTGTAAGACACTTTTAACAAGGTAATGGTCAGATCCAAATTTCAGCTCCCCTATATGCCCTGGTATTTCTAACAGAACTAGCCCATTTGCTGTTAATTAATATATAATCAATCATATTCCTATGCAGCCCATCAGGTGAAACCCATGTGTATTTATGTATGTCGCGGTGTTTGTAATATGTGTTAGTTATTCTGAAACCATTGAGTTTACTTACCTGTAGGAGACGTTGCCCATTGCCATTGCAGCTACCAATACCAAAAGGGCCTATTACTCCTGCCCAAAGGTCAGAGTCAGTACCAACTTTGGCATTGAAGTCACCAAGAACAAGGGTGATATCTCCTTTCTTGACAGAATTCAAAATATCCTGAAGTTGTTCATAAAATCTATCCTTCTCATCCTCATCGGCATCCTCAGTGGGGGCATAACAGCAGATAACATTCAGGTCTTTAACGCTTGTCTGAAATTTTGCTGTAAGAAACCTTTCATTAATGCACTCATATCCTAGAAGAGCATCACTAGCGCGTCTGCTGAGAAGCAGACCCACGCCTTGGTGATGCTTATTGTCGTCCCTCCCTGAAAAGAGAAATTTAAGATTATTTTTAAGAATCTGACCTTTATCTGTCCATCTGGTCTCTTGCAAGCCGAGAATATCTAAATTATAATGGTGGAATTCTTGTGTGAGGACATCAAGAGAAAAAGCTCTGTGCAGAGTCCTCACATTCCAACTACCTGTGGAGAGAAAATGGTTAGTGGGATGTTTAAAGAAATTATGTTTATTGAGAGAGGGAATGCCGACAATATCAAACAGCCCCCTAATCGCAGACATGGGGCAAAGACCCGTTCCCCCACCACTAAAGGCTGAAGCCATCTACAATGGAAGACTTCCTCCAATGTAGAATTTGACGATGCCAGTAGAAGCAAAGAGTTCAGGTGCCTGTGATGACCTCTTTTCAGGATTATCCACCAGCTGATAAACATATCCTGTGAATCTATTCACTTGGGGCTGTCAACCCACAAACAAACAGAAAACACAGCGGAAGATTTTCCCTCCACAGAAGCCCACCAGTGCAGCTAAATCAGGATCCATAATCAAGCTCAGAGCCATATATCTGTCCAGTCCAGTTGGTTTATATGGTCAGCACCAGGACCCTGTGTGGTTGACCACTCCTCAGCAGGGTAGAAAAAAAAAAGAAATGTAGCCATAGTTGTCCAGATCAGTAGGCCACTCTAATCTGGCAGTTTGAAACGTTTGAAGTAAATTGACAAATTTAGGAGAGATTGGGATTAGTTTCGTGAAATGAAGGAGAGGAGAGTTCGTCAATTATGTCTGTGTCTCCCCCACGGAGCGAAAATCTGGTAAGTTTGATCAGTTTGGCAAAATTTTTAAATTCAAGTTGTAAAATTTTTGATTTCCCCACCCCCTCAACCATAGTCTTCGCTACGCCCCTGCATACCATGTGACAACTCTCCATGTCTTATATGGCGGGGGTGGCTCAGTCGGTAGCGCGCCAGGCTCGTAATCTGTAGTTCCCAGGTTCGAGTCCCAACTGGGTCAGCGTTGAGATTTATCTCCGCAAAATTCCCCGCCCTGCCCACGGTCAGTAGGGGACACCGTAGGCACGTCCGTCGGATGGGACGTTAAGCCGTGGCCCCGTGTGCGGGAGAGCCATACTCTGTGCACATTAAAGAACACGCTGGATGGCCTTGACGGGAAGCTACCATCTGTCTACCAACAACTGTCCCAGTGGGTCCCCTCCCTCAACTTTCTGGAGGCTACCATCTGTCTACCAACAGCTGTTCCAGTGGGTCCCCTCCTCCAACTTTCTCTGAGCCTTCGGAGTCCTTGTGACCTGGCCATTTAGCCCATTGTGTTCAAATGGCCAGATCACAAGGCCGCTCAGAGGTAAAACAACCCAACCAAAAATCCATGTCTTACCTTATATTTAGTAACTGATTTACGCCAATAGATTGGATTATTAGAGAAAAAAATAAGGGGTAAGAGACTATATTTCCGTTGCAGTATAATATTTTTCCTTCCGTTTTAGAGGTTTTTAAAAACATTTCCTGGTAAAATGCATAAAATATACTTAAGCTTAATACTTTTTTTGGCCTCTATTTCTTTTATTAGCATTCTCAAAAAGGTGGGGAGGCATTCCCTCCCATACGCCCCTGCTTCTGAGTGACACTTTTTTTTGTACACAATTAGGTCACAAGGACTCGGAGAAGGTTAGGGGATGAAAAGCCACTAGACAGCTGTTAGGAGACCGATGGAAGTCTGCTTTCAAGGCTATCCAGCATGTTCTTTAGCGCCACCAAAATGTATGGCTCTCTTGAACACGGCTTAATGTCCCATCCGACGCACGGTGACCTTTCCAAGCCGAATGTTGTCATTTTTATCAGAGAGAGCAAAGCGGAATTTAATGGATAAAATTTCAACGTTGGCAAAGTTGATGATCGATTCTCGAAACATTAGATTCTGAGCTTGGTACTGAGGTAATGAATGGAAATTCGCGCATGCTCATTAAATCAGTTGTAATGCTACTGCATTATTCTATGGACAGTAATTTTTGTTATATTATTTTACATAATTAATAATGTTATTGTTTACAGAAGTCCATAGCTCACCAGTAAAAATGTGCCTTTGATCTGCACCCATCTTTATTCTGTTGTCCTAGATATTAGTTGGGTTGGGTTGTGTTACCTCAGAGCGGCACTTTTTTGCACACCATGGGCTAAATGGCCAGGTCACATGGACCCCGAAGGCTCAGAGAAGGTTGGAGGAGGGGACCCACTGGAACAGCTGTTGGGAGACAGATGGTAGCCTCCCGTCAAGGCCATCCAGCGTGTTCTTTAACGTGCACAGGGTATGGCTCTCCCACACACGGGGCCACGGCTTAACGTCCCATCCGACGGACGGCGGCCTTTCCAAGCCCATCGGTGTCCCCTACTGACCGTGGGCAGGGCGGGGAATTTTGCGGAGATAAATCTCAACGCTGACCCAGCTGGGACTCGAACTTGGGAACTACAGATTACGAGCCTGGCGCGCTACCGACTGAGCCATCCCCGCCCCCTAGATATTAGTTGACCGCTGGCTAAAACTTCCCTAATCATTGCTGTAATCGAAAACGCCTCACCAACATTCAATTCGGCGAAAGCTAGTCTGCCGTGCGAATCTGGGCAGAAGTAATCTTGCACGTATCAGTCTACGAGAGACTTGCAAGCAGCTGTTCGTTATCACACGATATATTGCATCGGGTGCTGTGATACTGCAACAGATAATTCACCTTTCTCTTGGGCGCGGGGGTGGCTCAGTCGGTAGTGCGCCAGGCTCGTAATCTGTAGTTCCCAGGTTCGAGTCCCAACTGGGTCAGCGTTGAGATTTATCTCCGCAAAATTCCCCGCCCTGCCCACGGTCAGTAGGGGACACCGTAGGCCCGTCCGTCGGATGGGACGTTAAGCCGTGGCCCCGTGAGCGGGAGAGCCATACCCTGTGCACGTTAAAGAACACGCTGGATGGCCTTGACGGGAGGCTACCATCTGTCTACCAACAGCTGTTCCAGTGGGTTCCCTCTCCCAACCTTCTCTGAGCCTTCGGGGTCCTTGTGGCCTGGCCATTTAGCCCATGGTGTGCAAAAAAGTGCCGCTCAGAGGTAAAACAACCCAACGTTAAAGAACACGCTGGATGGCCTTGACGGGAGGCTACCATCTGTCTCCCAACAGCTGTTCTAGTGGGTTCCCTCCCCCAATCTTCTCTGAGCCTTCGGGGTCCTTGTGGCCTGGCCATTTAGCCCATGGTGTGAAAAAAAGTGCCGCTCAGAGGTAAAACAATCCAATCTTCTCACCTTACTTTTTTGCAGCTCGGTTGGGTCACATGCCTCCCCTCCAACACACGCGCTTTATTTTCTCGAGAGTCTACCATATCAACGAAAGAACGACAGAGATAAATTTCAGAAAACATTATGTTCATTCATAGTTTGCTTGTGAAGAGAGCTATTAAAATTTTGGTACATCAATAACGATTTATTTGGAGAATTTGATATCACTAGAACCAACTTATGCATTTCATTTTATATGCATTATGTTTCTTCTTCTATAGACAAACGACTCAACTAACTTAATAAAATAATCCAATAAATGTTTTATATATATATAATCTCCTGTGTAAGATGCTCGTAAAACATTTCTTTCAGAGGTTTTATCTCATAGGTAGAAATAAAAAATACAAGATACCAACAGCATTTATTTTATTTCTGCATACACCAAATCGGTTCTTTTCTATTAAGTTTAATGCCCTTGCTACTTAGAATGAACCACAAACATTTAAAATAACGGGAAGCTTCTGGAATCGCAATGCATCTTTCCAGCTTGTAGCAAATGTTTTGTGAATGCGTTTGCTTTATATGTAGTTTAGTTATCTTTAGAATAAGCATTCCTACCTATCAGCGGTAAAGTTCACTGACCCGTTATATTCTCTCTCTCTTACGTTTTTTATAGCTCGGGGAAGCTTTTCTCTCGCTTAGCAATCTAGGTGACTAATCCAACAGATACCTAAATTGACCATGCGGCCATTCTGTGAGATGCTGTGTTAGGTATCGTGTGTTACAGAGAACACCTGTAAACCCAGCAGCCCATATCTTATTGCAAGCAGTTTCCCATCCTCATAGCAATGCAATCTTCCTCGAAATGCTTCACGTGAGCTTTCTTTTCTCTTCCTTTTCTCCCTTTCTTTTCTCGGAATCACGTTAAAAATACAATCGCTATTGTTAACACTTCTTACCTGTTCGTTTAATGCATTTAAAGAAGAAAAAAGGATTTGCATAAAATGAAAGATATTTCGCCAACATGACTGATCTTCTACGCTTCTGTGATTCTCAAACAACGTGAGGCAGACGATTGGTATTTTTCTCAATTGCTGATTTCTGTTCATCTTGCAATCGTGATGATTTATTGTCAAGCTCAAGGGTAGAGGCGGAACTAAGTATATTTCTGCGTCAGGGTACGATTATTCAGAATATTTATATTACGACACTTCTTGAATAAATAATCAATCTAGGATAATAAAAGGTGACGTCTTTCTGTGTGTGTGATTTCTCCGAGAAATCGTGGCAGATGTTTCAAAATTTGACAGAGCTATTGTTTTCGTTTTCTCGTCAGTCTGTCCGTCTGATATTCATCAACTTTCTTGTTTTTAGAGCTAAAATTCTTTTTTGTGTTGGACAGGTATTGAGGAAATATAAGGAATTACACTTTCCGAATCTCAATACCTTTAATAGCGTTCTCTAACGTCGAAAAAGTTGAAAAATTGCGAAACTTTAAAAGAATGTTGCAAACGATCTGTTTGTGTTAAAAATCTGAAATTTTGATGATGGTATATGACAGTTCAGAGATTCACAATGACGGTAACGATTTTTGTCCCCATGCCTACGGGTAGGGGTACTTATTATTTTTAGAGAAATAGATGGATTATTATATGATATATTTTTAATATATATATATAGAGAGAGATTAGTATATATTTTTACATTTGCTGTAGCTATCAATATCAGGCATAACGCTGTTATTTTTTGTTTCCCATTTAAAAACTCATAGAACGATCAAATATTTGCACTTATAAAATAAATATCCGCATATTTCGTTAATCTTTTCTTATGTTGAATCATTTTCAAATCCTCCACCGACAGCATTTACATCATCATCATCCTCAAGCAGCCATGGGCTACAGAGATCCAACCAGACCGTGCAATTTAGTTCTCCAAGCATATCTGTCCTGAGCTACATCTGCTACATCTGGCCACTGCACACCAATTCTAACAAGGTCCTGTTTGACATGGTCTGCCCACCGCATCCTAGGTCTCCTTCTCTTTCTGAGGCCTAGGCACACTATTCATAACCCTATTCGCCAATCTATAATTATTCATACGGGCAACATGGCCAAACCAAGAGTTTCTCTCTGCACAATATGCTGCTTAAAGGAGTTTGCAAACTCCTTTGCCTAACCTCATCATTAGTTACAAAGTTGAACCACCTAATACCCAAGATACTACGTAAGCATCTGGAATCAAAAAGCATCTAGTTTCCTGTTATCTTGTTTACACAGTGTCCAAGTTTCACTACCATAACTAACCCTAGAAAGAACCAAACTATTACACAGTCTAATTTTAGTCTTTAGGTGTATACGCCTATTTCTCCACACTCTCCATAGATTCTTAAAAGTCCCGGCAGCAATCCCTATTCGTCTGTTAATCTCATGCCGCACATCACCATTATCTGTTACGTAGCTCCCAAGATAATTAAACTGTGACACCTGCTCAAAACTGCAACCATTCAGATTAACTGAATCACAGCCTGCCTGACCAATTTTCTCACTTTAGTTTTCCCTCTGTTTATAACCAAACCTACTCTACTACCAGTCTCATCAACAGCTCGAATGAAAGAGTTCATCTCATCAACATCATTTGCCAAAAGGGCTAAATCATCAGCATAATCTAAATCAGAAATTTAACTTTTTTTCCCGACAGTTGGAGGCTTCTCCACTGAAATGAGACATTGTAATTTCCCAGAGATAATATCTCCCATTCTGGTATTTACATATCTTAGGTGCGAAGGCTCCAATTTCGAAATGCTCGATTGCAAAAATATATTGACAGTTGCGACACTTCTGTCCTAAATGAACGGGGTGATGCTTCACTTTCTTACGAATCCCCAGATTCAAAACCAGCCAAATAAATGTATCGTCTGATGTCGCAAAAGTGAACACAAACAGCAGCGGTGAGAGTTATCTTCATGCCTCGGTGAACAGCATCAATGCCACGTGACCGAAATAAAATGAATCCAATTCACTTCATATCCATTGCTAATGAATGCGCTATAAAACCTCAAACAACCAACAAACTTCATATTCTCATGGTCCGTGTCGCCTTCGAGCTACATGTAAAGCATCCAGTGATGAATTGCAATTCGTTCGAAAACGGGAATCTTTCAAACGGAGACAAAGAAGACTAACGAGAAATTTATATACTTTTTTTTTGTTTCTCCCGACTTTCATTCGATTCTGACAGACGGTTTTATTTCAGAAAACACAACCAGAGGACAGAAAGCAATTGCACAGGTAAAAGTAGGTCAAAATCAGAAGATCATTGCAAAATATCTTGAAAAGTTTACCTCAAAAAAAAATACGTCGAAATCATCAACTAGCTGCAACATAGACCTACTGGTGAGTGCTGATCAATTCTCTTAATTCTTATCTGGTGATTAACTAGTTAATGCAATGCAGTCAGTCATTTTCATTACTTTACTTCACTTGAAAAAGTTAATCCTCAACTCATAAAACTGAAATTGGAATACACCCGCTGTCGCCTCCTCCCCTCCGTCTAAAGGAGTTTTCAATCCTCTTTAGGGGAATTAAGCTCTAATAGCGTAGTTCTTTCTAAAGTCTTAAGCCTTAACTGGCATAACGAGCTAGCAAGTGTTCCAGCAAAACAATCTTTGTGTGTCGTGTTAGTTCTAACTGAGGCAGTGTTCAACAGTGACTTCGGTCTTAGTAGGGCATAGCCTTGTAATGAGAAGGCCCCTGAAAGCTAAGAGTAGTATCTAGGATATCTATATGTTGATATCCTAGAACAATGGTCCTCAACCTTTTATGCTTCACGTACCTCCTGGAAATGTGTATATAACTGGGGTACCCCTTGTATAGATAAAAATTATAGTTATAGTATAACAATGGGAATAAAATAAAACCTAAATATATATAACATATATCTAGCGACTTTTGAGCTCTCACGGCGTACCCTAAAAATTTTACCGCGTACCCACATTGAGAACCCCTATCTTAGAAGATGATAGATCCATAGATATATGATCTATATGTTGAAAAAAAAATAATAGTTTGCTACCGTACTGAAACTTGGACCCTTTGTAACCAAATAACAGGAAACTTGATGTATTTGATTTTAGATGTTTCCACAGTATCTGGCATTATTACTATACAAGTTATGATTAGGTTAGACAGTGGAGTAATCAACCACCATTGAGTAGTATCATATATAGGGAACGACTGCATTGTTTTGGCCCTATGCCTGCATGCAGAGGGGCGGGGGTGCTCAGTCGGTAGCGCGTCAGGCTCATAATCTGTAGTTCCCAGTTTCGAATCCCAGCTGGGTCAGCGTTGAGATTTATCTCCGCAAAATTCCCCGCCCTGCCCACGGTCAGTAGGGGACACCGATGGGCTTGGAAAGGCCGCCGTCCGTCGGATGGGACGTTAAGCCGAGACCCCGTGTGCGGGAGAGACATACCCTGTGCACGTTAAAGAACACGCTGGATAGCCTTGACGGGAGGCTACCATCTGTCTCCCAACAGCTGTTCCAGTGGGTCCCCTCCCCCAACCTTCTCTGAGCCTTCGGGGTCCATGTGACCTGGCCATTTAGCCCATGGTGTGCAAAAAAGTGCCGCTCAGAGGTAAAACAACCCAACCCTGCATGCAGAACCACCGATTAGTGTGAACACAGTTTTGAACAGTATACCCAAACGCCTCTGAAAAAGAGAGGGACCTAGAATGTGATAGGTGAACAATGTCAAAAAGGACCTTGTTAAAATTGGACTGCAATTGCAAATACAACTGTAGCTCAGGATAGACGTGTATGGAGAACTAAATTGCAGTCTGGCTGAACCTCCATGGCTGCTTGAGGATTATCTATGTATGTACACTGGTTTTCATAAATTAAGGAAAATCCCTATGTTAAGTCAATGGGAAGCTAACGTCAAACTCTATAACTTCTAAAATAAGTTTTTTGTTTTGAAAAATGAGATTGCAGATAAAGATCTCAATCCAATAAATCAATATTACGATTTTAAACAATATCCGTTGAGTAATTAATGAATTGTGGAAGTTTTAAAATTTAACGATAACAATGCCAGCCACAAAAATTGACTTCAGAAGTTAATTAAAACTTAGTAGTAAGTATTGTATCAAAGGTTTAATAGGTTTGTATTTTAGAACTTTGTGTAAAGAATGTAAAGAATTCTTTCACTATTCTTCAGTTTTGTATCAGTTTCTTAAGACTGGCATTGCTGTTATGAAATATTCAAACTTCCATAACTCATTAAATACTGAACGAATATTGTTGAAAATCGAGATATCGATTTATTTGATTGAGATCTTTATCTGCAATCACATTTTTCAAAACAAAAGAACTTATTTTAGCAGTTATAAAGCTTTGACGTTAGCTTCCCATTGACTTAACATAGGGATTTTTCCCTATGTTAAGGAAACCAGTGTATTTATGTATCTGTAGAAAACGGACAGGCATTCAGGGATTGAAGAATAAACAAGGTAAGGTTATAGAAGGGGAGGATTCTGTCATGGCTAGGTGGGCAGAGTATTTCAGTGATGTTCTAAACAATGTGGTTAGTTCTACTCCCATTGTTTGTAATGATGGTAGATGCATTGGTGGCTTTAATGTTGGCCCTATAACACATTCTGAAGTTATTTTGGCTATTTCTAAACTTAAACTTCATAAATCCCCAGGTGTAGATGAAATTACTACAGAAATGCTCAGAGCTGGAATGTTTCAGTTACCACTTGGATGACTGAAATTTTGAATAACATTTATGATAAAGGCATGGTTCCTAAGTATTACCAGAGCTATTGTTATCCCTATTTTCAAAAAAGATGATCGCAATTCTTGTGATAATTATAGGGGTATCAGCCTACTCTCTGTTCCAGGTAAAGTTCTTTCCATGATTGTGCTTAATAGAATTAAGAATCTGGTTGACAGTCAATTGCGTGATGAGCAATGTGGATTCAGAAGTGGTAGGGGATGTGTGGATCAGATATTTTCACTTAGGCAGTTTCTTGAGAAATGTTTAGAGTTTTAGAAACCTTTGGTTGCTAGCTTCGTTGATTTCCAAAAGGCTTTCGACTCTGTTGATCGTCATAATTTGTGGTTGATTGTGAGATCATATGGTATACCTGACAAGTTAGTTAACATAATGAAAGCTCTCTACAATAACACTGAGTCGTGTGTGAGAGTTGGTAAGGCTTGTAGCAATTGGTTTAGCATTATTTCTGGTGTTCGACAAGGGTGCATTTTGTTTCCTTTTCTCTTTAGCTTGGTTATTGATTATGTTATGCAAAATTCACTTCAAGGGAAAGATTTTGGCTTTAAATGGTGTGGAGATACTAAAATTTCTGATTTAGATTATGCTGATGATTTAGCCCTTTTGGCAAATGACGTTGATGAGATGAACTATTTCATTCGAGATGTTGATGAGATTGACAGTAGAGTAGGTTTGGTTATAAACAGAGAGAAACACTAAAGTGATGAAATTTGGTCAGGCGGGCTGTGATTCAGTTAATCTGAATGGTTGCAGTCTTGAACATGAATCTCTTTTGTTGCGATCTTATGCAACCACGGCAATTCCCGGTTCCGCTTGTTCAGCACTACCTGGTTATGAAAAGCCATGACCATCTAGAGCGGGGGCAAGGAATACGCCCTATAGGCGCACCTCAACCCCAGCCTCACATGGCAGCAGTCCTATAGAAGGAAAGCTGACCACCGGAAGAAACCTTACTTTAATCTATTCCCCGGTTTGCAAATGTGCAAGGATATATAGATCCAAGCTCGATCGGCACCCGGGGTGGAGACTCTTAGTAAGAGGTGTCACAGTTTAATTTTCTTGGGCCTATGTAACAGATACTGGTGATGTGCGGCATGAGATTAACAGACGAATATGGATTGCTGCCGGGACTTTTAAGAATCTACGGAGAGTGTGGAGAAATAGGCGTATACACCTAAAGACTAAAATTAGACTGTATAATAGTTTGGTTCTTTCTAGTGTTAGTTATGGTAGTGAAACTTGGACGCTGTGTAAACAAGATAACAGGAAACTAGATGCTTTTGATTCCAGATGCCTACGCAGTATCTTGGGCTATCAGGTGGTTCAACTTTGTAACTAATGATGAGGTTAGGCAAAGGAGTTTGCAACCTCCTTTAAGCAGCATATTGTGCAGAGAGAGACTCCGTTGGTTTGGCCATGTTGCCCGTATGAATAATTATAGAATGGCGAATAGGGTTATGAATAGTGTGCCTAGGCCTCAGAAAGAGGGGGAGACCTAGGATGCGGTGGGCAGACAATGTCAAACAGGACCTTGTTAGAATTGGTGTGCAGTGGCTGGATGCAGCAGATGTAACTCGACAGATATGCTTGGAGAACAAAATTGCACGGTCTAGTTGGAACTCTGTAGCCCATAGCTGCTTGATTATGATGATGATGATGTATATATGTACACAGTGGTTACAAAATAAGTTTCCCTATTCCGGAGGCTCTGGAGCCCTGATGAACGGAGACTGCCACGAAAATTGGGAGGTAGCTTAATGAGAACAATACAGAAGCGATTTTGTGAAGAAAAAGTTCCAACTATTACCACAAGGGGGAAAAGGGGCGCTGCAAACACAAGAAAAAAATTACAGGTGAAAAAACTATTTTCACTCTGTTCATATGCACTCCATCGGTGCAGAAGGGAAAGTGTTGATTACTTCTTGTGCAAACTGTGGTTCAGACACTGCTGTTCCTGAGGGTAGGAATCACTTGAAGCTGGAGACAAACACAGTAATGGGCACCTGTTATCAGGACTGCACGAGGCAGGTTCATTGTATTCCCCGGAACCTGACTCCACGCTTTAAAAGGCCCCACAGTCCACAAAAAGCTCATCGTAAAACACGACGCCATTTTTCTATCTTTAACACAGCAGCCGACACAATGTATCCTCGTTCCCCTAGCTCCATGTCCCACAACCAGAGCACATGTCAGTTATTTTCCAATCCCAATAGTAAATTAAATCGCAGAATCCGCTAATCGATGACTAACTATTCTTTCAATATAAAGCGAAATCGGTCAATTTTGATGACGTAATTAAAGATTTTGCTGCGAAAAAGGCGAGAAAAATTATGTAATATTTATAATATACTCGGTGTTCCTATAAGTTATGTAGATATGTATGTAGATATGTACCACACTTTGTATTTATAATAAATAATTTATTATTATAAAATTTAAAAATACATATAAATGCATTTTTTTTTAGCCCCGCACACATTTGGAACCCGGCCCCGCAAAAGTTCACGCCGGCCGTGCCTGTTATGCTACACTGCACTGACCACACCCCACTGTCACCTACAGTGGCTGGAAAGGCTGTTCATGCACCCCAGATGGAAGTGACCTCACCACATACACAATAATTCTCTGTGTTGACAGCACCAGTGAGGGTAAAATGCACTTAGTCCGTCCACAGACCACCTACTGCAGATGTCGTCCATCTCCATCCATGCCAGAAATTGGAGAGTGAAGTCGGTGCAATGTTGTGAGTCACGTGGTTGCAGTTCCTGCCCCATATGGATACCATCACATAATCTGCCATAATACTTTGCGGACTGTTGCCCTCTGAAGATTCAACTGTCATGACACTTCTCTGGCACTTTTAACTAACCTCATGTCACTTCCGGCATGAGCTGTTATGGCATTGTCACCTCATCCATCACGTCTTCTGCAATGGGTAGCCATCTTCCTGGTGACACTTCCAACTCACCAATTGCTTCAAACTTCTTCACCATATTCCTTAATACCACTGACATTAGGGTCTTCTCCATAGACTTTTCAAACGCCGATACTCTCGCAATACGATATTTCTTTGCTCTGATTCAGGTAGAATAACTTGATTAACAGTATACTCGCTTCTTCATGAGAGCCATAAGACCGTTTGCTTGCAGTATGGGCATTCTCACTTTTATAGGACGTCTTTTGCATCGGAAACGTGTTATTATGCAAACGAACATGATTAGCATACCTATAGGTGCCAAGATCTACAGTTTGAGAAGCACTGCATTCCTATTCTTGATTGCCCAATTCAAAATTAAATTAAAAATAGTTATTTGAGCTATTACCAAGCATCACATTTTCTTTCTATGGTACTGGGTTTTCACTGGCGTAGATCATAGATCTAAACCCTAGAAAGAAAATGTGATGCTTGGTAATAGCTCAAATAACTATTTCTAATTTAATTTTGAATTGGGCATTCAAGAACAGGAATGTATTAACTTTTAATGTTAAATATCGTTAACAAGCAGAAACATTAAAACAAAAACATATTTTTTGTGTGGATTAGAAACATGTATTACTACACTGAAAACTCTTTAATGCATGGAAATTCAAAAAGGTAAATATAAGTTCCATTTTTATTAATTTCTATTGCAAATAATTTTAAAGACCTTTTTGTTTAAGTCGTTTCGTTCCATTTTAATTTTTTTTATCCTTTTAAATAGTAGCCGTCCCGTGGCTTAGTGGTTAGCGCGCTTGACTACTGATCTAATGGGACATGGGTTCGAGCCCGGGTAAGGCATGGATGTGTGTGTGTCGTTTTCTGCTGTGGTCCCACCATCTACTATGGCGTATAAACTGATAGGTTCCTGTCAGACCTGTGTGCCAAGCAACTGCTTGAGGGGATATTTATTTGTTTTTTTAAGCAGTTAATGAGTTTATGAAATCACATGGTCTTTTGAAAAGACCTCCAATAGTATGGACGTGGGTTTGAAATTAAAAAAAATTTCGGAAAGTTACGAAACATGAAAGAGATGAAGTTAACACTCTTATCGTTTTATTAATATGTTTAATAATTGGCCGGACGAGACCATTCGAGAAGCTGGTCTTGGTGAAGGTCTAGGTCATAGATTCCCAACGGGGGCGATACCGCCCCCAGTGGGCGCTGGAGCCTTCCAGGGGGGCGGTAGCGTATCCAGAGGCAAATGGGGAGCGTTGAGGCAGTCAAGAGGGGCGGTCAAATAAATAAATAAATTTAATGGAATTTTCTGTGACAACCTTTTTATCTCTTCTATTCTGTGGTGTCTTCCTGGTGATTCTGGTCATCCACTACCTCATCCGTCATGTACAGCTTTTCAACTGCAGCTTGGACAATAAGTTCCCTGCTGCCTCCTACTAGCGTACTGGTACGTCTGAAGTCGACTGAGATGCTCTCAAAAGTTCTTTTCAAGATCACAGATTGGATACAAGCTTCAATATGTTTTCCCACTCCAAGTCGCTTTGAGTATGCTTTATGGTACGTAGTTACAATACCATCCGACGTCAGAACATAAGGTATAATATTAACATTACACTTGTGAATTAGGCTCAACTCATTAGCCAGCAGATCATACTTCCTCTTCTTTTCAACCTCTACTGTCTGCAGGTTATCCTGAGATGTTATTCTTACTTCAATAATTGTAATTTCATTCAATACCTTAACATGCACTACTATATCAGGCTTATTATGTTGGACATGTATGTCCGTCCTGATAGGCAAATCAACCTTGATGCAATAATAATATAATAATAATAAATTTATTATATTTAATATTTTTTTATAATTATTTTTTTAATATAATAAAATACTTTGAAAATACCTGTTTTCATGAATAAATATTATATCTAGCTATGTAAATTATCTTATTGTTATCGCGTTAATAAGCATTTTTAAATTAGCATTAGGTATACCTATACCTAATTTGTTTTAGTTTAGAATAGACTGACGGTGACAAGTCTTTACAAGTTGGTAGGCAAACACGCGGTTCATGCAATTTAACATGTTTCGACAAGAATATGGGAGTTTGAAATGACTTGTTTACGGAGCAAGTGCGCCGGCATCGCAAACATACAAGTTAATGCGTGCACAAAATCAAATCTACAAAAGCGATAGCTCTGGAATGTTTTATTATTTTTATGTGCTTCGCCTTGATAAATAGTCGTGAGTGATAAATGTTAGAAGTCATTATAAACATTATTTTTATAACTATCTATAAATCTGTTGAGAAGTTAATTTGTATTTGAAAATGTCTGAATCTACATCTAAAAAGAAATGCGGCAGTACAGTATTGAGTATTTGAAATATGGATTTACGTACTTCCTACAAACCAATCATTACCTATGTGTTTAATTTGCCGAAAAGTTTTTTCAAATGAAGCTATGAAACCTTCTAGGCTACAAGAGCATTTAAATAAAATGCATGCTGATAAGAAGAACAAAGATTTATCCTATTTTCAAGAACTGGAAAAGGAATATTTAAAACAGCCAACTATGTCAAACCTTTTTGCGTCGTCTTCTAAACAAGATGATGATGGACTACGAGCCTCATATAACGTTTCATTGTTAATCGCAAAAGCAGGAAAACCACACACAATTGGCGAGGAATTAATTTTGCCGGCAGTCAAAGAGATATTAAAAACTGTTCTTCATCATAAGACACCGTCAGATATCATCAAAAAATTCCTCTCAGTAATAATTCAGTGCAAAGAAGAATAGATGAAATGGCAAAAGACGTTGAAATATCATTATGTGATTACTTAAAGACTTGCAAATTTTCCATTCAACTCGATGAATCAACTCTACCAAATAACGAAGCTGTACTCTTATCACACGTACGATTTATAAAAGAAGAAAAAATTCATGAAGAGTTATTATTTGCTAAAAATTTGGAATCTGATACAAAGGGAGAATCTATATTTAATACCATGCAAAAGTTTTTTCAAGAGAAAGAAATTCCTATTTGCAATATTTTGTCTGCTGCTACTGATGGTGCTCCAGCAATGACAGGGCGTCATAAGGGTTTCATAGCGCATTTGAAACAAGCAGTACCAAATGTACTCGCTGTACATTGTATTACTCATCGTCAGCATTTGGTTGCAAAAAATTTGAATGGACGTCTGCATACGTCGCTCCATTACGTTACTAAAGCAATCAATAAGATTAGAAGCAATTCATTGAATGACCGATTGGTAAGCTTTGTAATGAAAATGATGAAGATTACAATCGCTTGCTGCTGCACACAGAAGTACGTTGGCTCTCTAAAGGTGTTTGTCTGAATCGTTTTTTCAATGTATTTGACTCAGTACTGGACTTTCTTGAAGACAGAGACGAAAAATTGCGCGAAAACCTGATTACGTCAAAAAATGACATCGCTTATTTGACAGACCTGTTTAAAATATTTAATCAAGTTAATTTACAATTGCAAGGTGATGAGTTGAATTTAATTAAAACAAAAAACGTCATAACTGCTTTTGCGGGAAAACTTCTTCTATTCAAACGAAATCTAGGTAGAGGTAAATACAACCACTTTCCCACATTATCAGCAGTCTCTGCAAAACCGGAAGATTTACTTACTTACTGTCAACACTTGGAAGTTCTTCATGTTGATTTTACGCAGCGTTTCCAAGATATTTTAAACATGAATATACCGAGTTGGGTTTTAGATCCTTTCGCAAACACAGATACTGAAGAATCATCAAATTTGGAAGAGGAACTCTTAGAACTCACGACTAACGAAGCACTCAAAGTAAAATTCAAACATGGATACCAAGAGTTCTGGCTTCAAAAATCAATACCAGTTCTCTACCCTGGATTGTGGGCAATAGTACAGAAGTTTTTAATCGCATTTCCTTCGTCCTATATGGCTGAGCGTGGATTCAGTGCAGTAGCTAATTTACTGTCAAAGAAGAGGAACAGACTACACATCACTGAACGTGGCGATCTGCGATTGATGTTAACGAAATTGGAACCCGACATTAACAAATTGTTAACACTCCACCAGCCTCAACCATCTCATTAATATTTTTTATTTATTATTAATTTTGTGTTTTTCTCATTATTTTTTATTTCTTATTAATTCTGTGTTTATTTTTAAAATTTTAATAAACAATTTTATTGTACATTTGGTTGTCGTTTTATTAATTTCTGCTTTATGATTTTTAGAAGATAAATTAGGTACAGATAATATGCAACAATATTTTAATATTTCATATAAAATTAACTATTATGGACTAGGGGGGCGTTGAAATTTTTGTTCTCTTCTAAAGGGGGCGATAGTCCAGAAAAGGTTGGGAATCACTGGTCTAGGTGAAGGTAGATCAGTAAAACGCAGTAAAATTCTAAATAGTTGAGAGATTTTGGTTGAGAGGATACGATGAGACTTATCGATCATTTCCGCTAGGTGTCACTAGTACGAAATGATCATATGTGAAATACTCCCAGTCCGAGGAAGAGTAGTGTTAGTACATAGGTCATGTATATCTGATGAAGAATATTGGGATTTTAGTGTATTATAAAGTAAAACAATTTTTTTGTTACTCTCCAGACAGTTTTATCGTACAGTTAATATATGAACTGTAAGTATTAGTAAATCAATGATGTACTTTTCCATATTTGGCAAGGTTTAATGTGTCTTGTAAATCGTATCCACATTTCAGATCTCTTGAATTTTGTTGAATTTTATATAATTAATATGATAATGTCCGTAAATGTAGACAGTAATTTTTTAGCACTTATTCTTTTTAATATTAAAGTAACACATAAAAGAAATTACTTCTGCAAGGTTGTCTCGGAGAAGGATATGTCACTAAGACACAAATGTTACATCGCGGAGCTCACGTAATTTATGCTTTTGAAAGGAATATTTGATTCAGTAAAATAACACCCAATTGTTTCCATCAGATTTTAATTACTTGTGCATGAAACGGTTACGTGTTTTTCACCGAATTAATGCTTTTGGAAACGAATTCACATTTATACTAAAACATGACCCCCTCCATCCCCTTATTTGAAACTGTAACTAACTAGAACTGAGGTGAAAAAATATGAAACATAGATGTTAGACATTTTTAACAAGAAAATGACCACTGAAAATGGAAGGATAAAATATATACTAGAATGACATTATGATCCATATTAATCCAGTAACTTCCCCATCTCAATTTATTTCAAGATTCCTTTACATTAGAGATGGAAAGATGATGCAAAAATTTTGTGATGTCTTCCTGTGGCCGAGTGGTTAGCGCGCTTGGCTACTGATCTACGGGACCTGGGTTCGAGCCCCGGATAAGGCATGGATGTATGTGGCGTTTTTCTGCTGAGGTCCTGCCATCCTCTCAGACCTTCTACTGTGGCATATAAACTGACAGGCTCCTGTCAGACCTCTGTGGCAAGCAGCTGCTTGAGGGGGTATTTATTTTATTTATTTATTATTTATATTTTGTCATATGCTCAGAGGTACAGTTCTTATTTTTATGAACAATTCTCTGGTCAGCTTCCCCTACAAATACCAAAAGTGCCTCCCCCCCCCCCCCTAAGAATGCAATAGCCCCTCTGTTGCTTGAATAATGCAACAGTTGGTTATGGTATTTTTTCATTCACCATTGCAATTGATTTGCAAATGTTTGTTTTTTGAGAAAAATCCAATAACTTTATATGTGATATAGTATTAATTATAAAACAACTATTTTACTACTGAAAGTTTGTGTTCCTAAACTCTTGGAGTATCCTTTTTTTTTTTCTCCTGTACGCATTCAAAATGCTTTTTAACAATCAATAGCAGAGGCACAGAATAACTGTAAACAATAAAGTTTAAGAAATATTTTTCACCGAAAAATTTAGTTTCACCTTAGTGGGACTTGAACCCACATCTTCTGAATGCATGCCATCTGCCAAGCATTTAGGTGAGTTAGAGTCCTCACAATGACTTTTTTTATTCAGCAAAAAATATCTCAAAATGTCCCTTTTAATTTTTAAAATCTGGTCACTTTACACTCAATGAATGTTTGCTGAGCCGTCCATATTCAAGTGGTTAGCATGCTTGCTACTGATCTAAGGGACCTAGGTTCGAGCCTCGGGTAAGGCATGGATATTCGTGTTTTTTTTTTCGCTGAAGTCCTGCCATCCTCACAGACCTACTACAGCATATAAACTGACAGGCTCCTGTCAGACCTCTGTGGCAAGCAGCTGCTTGAGGGGGTATTTATGTTTAGTAATGTTTGTTGAGCATTTTCTGATCTTATTTTTCCCGAAAATGGTGAATATGAATTTGAATGCCTCATCAGAGAATGGCAGTGATATAAATCATTATAAGAGAATTGTAATGGATTAAATTCACTAATGTTAAATTTGGTGCTCAATCTTTGTCATTTGAATGAACAATGTTCTTGTGCATATAAAGAACATTTTACAAGTGTGAACAAAGAAATGAATTTTTTGCTTCTGTGATTCACAGACTATATATTGCCTTTTTGCTATATATTTTGTTACTGAAAGCATGGTTTCATGCATGCAGTGGCATATGCAAGGAGGAAGAGGGATGGAGTTATAATTCCCTCCTTCAGAGCTTCAGTATCATGTATTTTCTAAGGCAGCCCTTGAAAAACAGACTCAAGTACATCAAATTAATTTCACACATGTTAACTCCCTCCCCCCCTCCACATTTAGAAATTTCTGGGTATGCCACTGTATGCATGTGCATCCTGAACATTTTGCACCAAATTTTCCAAAAAACCAGTATGCTCTTTTTTTTTTATAACAAAGTTTAAAAGACTAAGTCAAAATCCTTTCCAAAATTTTCTGATTTTGAAACAGTTGAAACATTTATTAATACACATACTGTTGAATGTTGAGGGGGAAAAAACATGTGGAAAGTTGCTACTCTGATTGAAATGTCATGCTCAAAGAAGCAGTTGACAATTACAGATTTTGACAAAAATAACTTATCAGAAACAAAATTATTTCTGTTCATTTATATAAAGAAACATTTCTTGAAAACAAAACATTCCTTAAAAAATATTTTTAATGCAATTTTTGGTTTACTTGTTTTGTGAGTTTTTTATTTATATATTTTTTACTCCAATAAAGATGATAGATTGAGGTTTACCTGTTTCAGTTGGTTCTAAAAATAAGAAATTCTTTGTAGCCAACTGTTTATCATAAGGATCACAGAAAGATGATCATAATTAATCTTGAGATTTTTTTGTTCAAAATATTTTCTACAAAAGACTTTATTTTGTCTTTAGGGAAAATAAAGGGCATTATAAATGAATAACATGAAGTATTGTGTAGAAAGTTTGTTCATGCTGTCACCAATTATCTAACCAAATTTTGGTAGAACTGCTGTTTACAGAACTCATGCCATATTTTTTTGTACAACTTAATGACAACATTGTGTGTTTCGATGGAATGCATGCCTCCCATACTTCTAATGGCAACTGATAGCAGCAAAAAGGTGTTTTCTCTAAAATCACAAAAACTATAACAAGTTAAAAAAAAAAGCCAATCATAGCATTAGGTGAATAAACTGATAACAAATTATTGCATAAATAAGAAACTAGGAGCCAAAGTTAACTAGTACAAAACATGCAACAAGCACAGCTAAAACAGCATATGATCAGGGGTAAAAAATGATTCCATTTGGCACTTATAAGTTGCAGAATGAAATATTATTGCCAAAGGCAACTATTTTAAAGAACTAATATCATTAAACAGTAAACCTCCATTCCACTCTTTAAAAAAAAACAAATAATTTCATTGGAAACTATAATTTAAAAGAATGTGTGGTTAGCATGCTTGTTTACTGATCAAAGGACCTGGGTTGGAGCTCCAGATAAAACAGAGATATTTGTATTGTCTTTCTGCTGAAGTCATCTTCCTTACATATCTTCTTTATGTCATATTAAACTGACAAGCTCCTGTCAGACCCCTGTGGTTATTATTGCTAAATATTAAAAAGAAATAATGTTCTGCACTTAAAAGAAATCAGAACAAAATAATAGCATCTGAGACAATTATTTTAAGTAGTGGATATTGCTAAGCAACAAATTGCCATTCTGCATATATAAAAAAAAAATCTCATTAGAGATTGACAAATTTCAACCGCACACAGGTGAAAGCAAGCAACCAAGAACAACAGCATGGCAGTGCTATCAGTGCAAAAATAATCCCCAAAAATAAACAATAAAAATAATAAAAAGGCATTAAAACTTTGAATTAAAAAAAAGCCAGTTGTAATTCATGAAATAATAAGCTGAAAAAAAAATGGTCTTGCTGTGAGTGGGATTCGAATCCACGTCTCCTGGAAGCATGCCAGTTATACTACCATTACACCATCAACAGCTAACATTTTTTCTTCAGCTGCTGTGACATGATTTTCCCGCATTGCTGTTTCCAGAAGACATGGGTTCGAATCCCACTCATGTCAAAACCAATTTTTTTCAACTTATTTTTTCATGAGTTCCATGTCTACAGGATACGTACTGTGATTCTTTGCTATCAATTGTAATTGGCTTTATTTTTTTTAATTAAAGTAAATTGCAATAAATAAAAAATAAATACCTCCTCAAGCAACTGCTTGCCACAGAGATCTGACAGGAGCCTGTCAGTTTAATATGCCATAGTAGAGGGATCTGTGAGGATGGTAGGTCCCTGCTGATATAAATTCTTACTAGCTTATATAAGTGCTAGGTGTAAAATTCACTCATCTTAAACAATCTCAGATTTGCATATGCAGTATTGATCCATGCCTCCCACAGTAAGGAGGATGTGATGCAGGAAATTCCCAATTTCCATATCTCTAAAGAATCTACACCAATTGCATTGCTATATTTATTCACATTCTTCTTCTTATAACCACAAGACTGATTTAGTGGGGGAAGGAATCATTAATACACTGCTCAACATTGAAAGTGTCCCACCCAGAAGGTTCATCATCAAAACATGCAAATAGAAGGGTATTGTGTTTATGCAGGTGGAAGTCATGAAAATAGTTGAGATTAGGTGGTTCCACTTGGAAACTGTTCAGTGAAGTCTGAAAATGCCTGGTACACGCCGTCAGCAGGTTTATCGCCATTTGGATGCGTTTGAGAGAAGAAGAATTATAGGCCTATACGAAACTGGATGGACTATAAGTTGTGTCACTGCCCATGTCCATCAGGATGCATGCATGAACTGTTGGATGCTGTTGACAACAGTGGCAAAATGAAGGTTCTAGCATGTGTCATGGAGTGGTGCTATCCTACAGACATCATCACAGCTTGATAGGGGCATTGTTCGACATGCTTGTTCATCACCACAGAACACTACAGGCTATATTGGACGGGCTGTGTCAGCAGCCATGGATGTCCCCATAACAACCCAAACAGTAAACCAAAGGTTGCATGAGGCACACTTGCACTGTAGGCAACTGTTACATTGACTGCAAACCATTACAGTGCTCATCTAGCTTGGTGCCAAAGTTGGCAAACTGGGTCATGAATAAAACACTGTTGTGCTTAGTGATGAATCCCATTTCTGTCTGGGTGCTGGCGATCAATGAGTCTGTGTATCGAGAGGATGGATTCAGCTTTTGTTCGCGACCAGCACACCACCCATCAGCCAGGCATAATTGTATGGGGTGCTATTGGATATGACAGCAGGTCACCTCTTGTCTGCATCATGGGAACACTGACAGCTGCATGATACCCAGTTAGCACGGTTCTGCAGCCCATTTTGTTACCATTCCTGGGAGGCATGCAGCAGCCCATTTTCCTGTATGACAATGCCCGTGTATACATTTCTAAGGTCTGCAGACAATGTTTGCAACATATTCAACATATTGCCAAGACCAACACAATCTCCAGATTTATCCCCAATAGAAAATCTGTGGGACCACATTGGACAACGTGTACAATCCTCTCACCAGGATATGTGAGCAAGTCAACGCTACTTGGTGTGCAATTCCTCAGGACAATATCTGTTGACTGAATGACTCCATGTCATGCCGTATTGCTGCCTGTATTGCCATTCGCGGTGGTGCAACCACCTACTGAGGCAGTCACATTGTGCTGCATTATCTCATCTTCAAACTGCCATAAGTGACTGCAAATTAAATCATGGTATGCCAATATGTACTACTACATGTGTGCTACATTTCACCCCTATCCCCTCACTTCTTCTGGGTGGGGTAATTTCAGTGTCATGCAGTGTATATTAATACACAATAGACATGTTGCAGAATTTTTTTGTTGAATATATTTTTACCAATCTATGAGGAAAATATGCTAACTTATGGTTTAATCAATAAATAGTATCCACAGAGTTACCTGTTGACTTTAAAGTCAATAAATAGTTTGGTTGAAAACGTGTTGGCCAAACTTTTTTCAGTGAAACCCTGCAAGTTATGACCTATCTGGAGCAGGAAAAAATTAAACAGCTACCCCATCCTACAAATTCACTTGATCTTGCACCATGCAATTTTTGGTTGTTTCCAAAAATTGAAAAGGCACTTGCTAGGAAGCCTTTTTCAAGGGTTTGAGACCTAACAAAATGTGTTCAGAGTTGTGGAGTATTCCCCAACAGAAGTACCACCAAGAATTTTAGAATTGGCGTAGACGTCGGCAATTTTGCATAGATGCTGGGGAGGAGTACTTTGAAGGACAGTAAAAGTTTTGTAGAGGTAAGTTCTTTTTGTTCTGCAGATGCATGTCAAGAACTTTTTGAATGTCCCTCATATCCATGTGATCAAGGAGAGCCATATCATTAGCTGAAAATGCTTTATTGTATTATTCAAGAAAAGTTTAAAAGACAAGGAGAAAAATTAATATTTTGGTATATACTAATACAACTGTTCCAAGACTTCCCAAAAAATTTTCCTGCGAGTTGCATTATAAAAATGGATCATTCTAAGAATATAATGTGGAGATCAATGATCTTCATAGCTTTTCAAAGATCAGTGATCGTCATGGTTTTTCAAGAATACAACATTTAATATCTACTTATTAAGCTACTTTTATTGCAAACATGTCTATATTAAAATATCTTTATACATCAGAGATCTATCAGATAGCATCCTTATCTTTCTACAGTGGTTCCAATTGGTGAAAATATTTAAAATTGTTTTCACTGGCTATTTAAGGCTTTAAAAATATGAAAAAGAATGATAGAGGGCAGATAAAATGCAAAACACCAACATTGAGGGGACAGTTGCAAATTGTAAAGTTTCAAATTGCTAACTGATCTTAAAAAGTTTCCAAACTACTATGAAAAGACTTAAACACCAGTGCTTAAAATTAAAGGGCAATAAAAAAAAAGTTAACATAATTTAAAATGTTTTCAGCAAATGCAATTAAATATATATGGAAAGATGTTAGGACATGACTAATAGCAAGTAGGATAATAATGAAATTGTGTAATATGCACAAGTTGTTTATATGAAAGCATGTGTTCTCTTAATGAAAGGGTTGGAATTCAGGAATAGATTTTAATAAGGCATATGATCATCCCTAGCAGTCACACCAACTTGCACATCACATTCTTGTACTTTTGATAAGACTGTTGAGTTTTGTGATAATCAAATCCATCCTCCACAAGAGCAGATCTGAGCTCATGAAGATTCTGGAAGGAGCTGACATCCTGCAGTTCGCCACCTTGGATGTCCTATACATAATTTGATTCAGGTCCAGGGATTAAGCTTTTCACTCCATCCTATGAATAGCTTCACTTTCAAGAAAAATGTCTATCATGTGAGCCCTGTGGCAGTGAGGATTATCACCCATACAGATGAAATCGGCTGAGAACCAGTGTGCAAACTGAATCTCAACTCATCTGTGGAGAAGCCCAGGCTAGTGGGCACAGCCTGTGCTTCAAAGGTGATGTCTCAACCATGTTAAATGAGCTGTTCTATTGAAGTGAAGAGAACTTTGAGCTTTGTGCATATAAACCTCATTCATGAAGTCTTAACCCTTAGAGTGCCAAGATTGACTATACTGACTGGATTGATCATCTACATTTCATATGTAATTTTTTTAAATTAAGAGTCAACATAAATGGATAGACCAGAGTTGAAATTAGCTATTACTAATCTCAATGACAATCATGAAGGTCCTGTACAGATGACATGCACCTCAACGGAATTCAAATAATTAGCTGTCATCCTAGGACCATTGACAGTTGCCTCACTATGACTTATGTCATCTTTGTATTAAAGATTGGTCATCCTGAGCATTTCTGACCCTGGGATGACCTCGCCCTAAACTATGACTAACCTCTCCTATTTCTAAGATTGTTTCTAAAGCCTTACACCCTACCTATATGATTATTCATGTTATCTTTGTGGCATGATGAATCAAATCTATCAAAGTTAACAGAAGGCTGATTGGAATTGAAATGATGGCATCATCATCATCCTCATGCAGCCATAGGCTACGAAGGTCCAACCAGACCATGCAGTTAAATTCTCCAAGCATATCTGTCCTGAGCTACATCTGCTGCATCTGGCCACTGCACACCAATTCTAGCAAGGTCCTGTTTGACATTGTCTGCCCACTGCATCCTAGGTCTCCCCCTCCTTCTGAGGCTTCTAGGCACACTGTTCATAACCCTATTCGCCGAACTATAATTATCCATACGGGCAACATGGCCAAACCAACGGAGTCGCTCTCTGCACAACATGCTGCTTAAAGTAGGTTGCAGACTCCTTTGCCTAACCTCATCATTAGTTACAAAGTTAAACCACCTAATACCCAAGATACTACATAAGCATCTAGAATCAAAAGCATCTAGTTTCCTGTTATCTTGTTTACACAGCGTCCACGTTTCACTACCATAACTAACCCTAGAAACCCTAATTTGCATGCTCATGATCATATTGATTAAATGTATGTGCATTTTTAAATGTAAATTGCAAAATTCATATGCACACCATATTTCTTGTCATTCCCTTACATAATTTCCAAGCTATTATCCTTTAATTTTGAGCACCAATGTATATCTGTGTAAGACATTTTCCTCAATTTTGCCCATGCAAAACAATATTTAATTTTTCCATGTACATTTAGTAATATGTATACAAATAATCAAAGGTCACTGTTGACCATTAAGTAAATATTGTTACTTTCAAAAGTGTATTCCATCATTCATTTATGCTGGATGTGTTGTTTTTAAGAAGGTCTGCAGAACTAAATCTAAAAATTTATGATTTCAGTTTTTATGAAAAAAAGTTAATTGACACTGATAAATGTTACTAATGCATAATTTTTTATAGATAAACGATGACTACGATTAAACTTAAAGATGAATATGATAGTCCTAGTGATGGAGATAATAAAGGCAAGTAATATAATTATTAATCTCTCATATTTAGGAAACATTTAACACTTAAGATAAAGGTAAAAGCACTAAAATTCTTTAGACTCTGTTATATATTTAATAATTTGTCATAGATATGAAGATAGACATTTCAATTAAATTACAGTGCAATGTTTCGTAACAGAATGAGAGATAAATTGCAAGTAGATGCTGATATGGTAGGTGTTGAATACTGTTACAAAATATTGCTCTCTAAAGATTTAAGGATTATTTAGCACTGATTACATAGAAATGTTCATATCATAAATGATACAGCTAGAGGCTTTTTGACTTCAAGTTAAAGCCCTCATCAGTAACAAGATGTTTTGTTTGAAAGAAAGAAAATTCTGGATTTCATTACACTTGCAGAAATCTTCACGAGACACAGAAAAGAATCCTCAAAGTTAATACACTAATAAGGAGAAAAATTGGCAAAAGTTAAAAATAAAATGCACATTACACAAGATGGGATTGTTTTACCTCTGAGTGGTACTTTCTGCACACAATGGACCAAATGGCCAGGTCAAAAGGACCCTGAGGGCTCAGAGAAGGTTTGAGGGGGAGGGGACCTACTGGAGAACTGTTAGGAGACAGATGGTTGGGTTGTTTTACCTCTGAGCGGCACTTTTTTGCACACCATGGGCTAAATGGCCAGGTCACATGGACCCCGTAGGCTCAGAGAAAGTTGGGGGAGGGGAGCCACTGGAACAGCTGTTGGGAGACAGATGGTAGCCTCCCGTCAAGGCCATCCAGCGTGTTCTTTAACATGCACAGGGTATGGCTCTCCCACACACGGGATCACGGCTTAACGTCCCATCCGACGGTCGGCGGCCTTTCCAAGTCCATCGGTGTCCCCTACTGACCGTGGGCAGGGTGGGGAATTTTGCGGAGATAAATCTCAACGCTGACCCAGCTGGGACTCGAACATGGGAACTACAGATTATGAGCCTGGCGCACTACCGACTGAGCCACCCCCACCCCAAGAGACAGATGGTAGCCTCCCATCAAAGTCATCCAGTGTGTTCTTTTACTTGCACAGGGTATGGGTCTACTGCACACAGGGCCATGGCTTGACATTCCATCTGATGGATGGTAGCCTTTCAAATCCCATTGGTGTCCCCTGCTGACCAAGGGTGGGGAATAAGTTTTGCAGAGAAAAATCTAAATGTTGACACATCTGGTACTCAAATCGGGAAACTGCAGATTACAGTCCTGGTCCCACATTACACAAGAACTAATGTTAAAGAGTGGTTGCAGTCATGGTAGCAAGAGTTAGTTGACAGTAAGTCTAGTGCCAAAATTATGTTAATGCATAAAATTATCAATTTGATTATAAAACTATTGCATAGAATTTGTTTTTGCTTTTTATCAACAATAATCAAACATAATGCCATGAGATTTTTTGAAATGTTGGAAAATTACATCACACTCAAAAGTGAGAATTAGATGATAAATTTCAGTATCAGTTTTAAAGAAAAAATTGGATTCAGGTGGAATGTGAATTCGTTAATTATACTCAGATAGTTTAAGAGATAATGTTATTTTTATTGTGACTTAAACTTTGACTTTTGTAGTGATTTGACAGAATTACATGTTTTGGAAAGGAAATTATTCTACCCATCAATATTATTAAAAATTCATTCCAATTATTTTGTTATTGTTCTGTATATTTTAGATCACTATGAAGGGAGAGATAATGTCATGAATGGCTCTATAAATGAAGAAACAACTCTTAAGGGAAAAGAATTGGATACGTATTTTCAAGATAAAGTTGTAATTCCACAGCCTGAGAATGTAAGTAAATTTCTTCCTTTTGAGAAATTACCTTTTGTCAGCATCGTTAATTTTAAAAGCAACATATATGTTGAATTGCCATTTTCTATCTTATTAATTTTTGTTCTAGTTAATTATTTTACTATAATATGTAGGTCAAGTTTCAAGTAAAATTTTTGTTTTTCCAGTGTCATTTACAATTTATGTTACTGAATTGTGTCAAATGCATAATCTTAAAAATTTTCACACAATTTCTCCCTAGAGAAGATATTTTTAAATATATTCCAGTTAACAAAAAACAAGTTCAGATTGTTGGAAAATCTCAGTTCGCAAGATTTTTAATAGTGGCTGGCCCATGGGGTACCAAATTATACCCAATAACTATTAAACAATAAAATTCAAAATTGCTAAGAATAAAGATACGATATTTCCTTGCTGTTATGTGATAATTGAAAGACAAATCTGCTTGTATATCTCTCATGCTGAAGATTAATGCAAGAAGCTTTTTAAGTATATATTGATTTAAATTTGGTATTTCAGACCTCTGTGGCAAGCAGCTGCTTGAGGGGTATTTATTTTTATTTTTTACAATCAAAAATGTAAGTTTTAAATTTCTTAAATAATATTTGTCTATTTAAAAAATTTTTTTGGGTTGTTTTTGAGCAGCAATTGAATGTACACAGTGAGCTTAAGAGCTTAAGTTGTAAGGATTTCAAGAAAGTTGGGAGAAGGGCAATCCATTGGACAGCTGTCAGAGCCTCTAATCTGGGTTGTCCAGTATGTTTAACATGCACAGAGTACGACTTTCCTCCATGGCTTAATATTTCACCCTTTGGATGGGTTGTGCTGTATTTTAAAATCCATTGGTGTCCCTTTTTCTCACTCAGAGGGAGAGTGGAATTAATTTTAAGAATACATTAAGATTTAGAAAAAATCTTAATGTAACCATAGTTGAGACTCAAACCTATGAACATAAAATTATGAGCATAGTAATAAGTAATAAATCTGTCATAGATGATTGAGCAATCTTTGCTCTCTTCGACATTAATAGCTCATAATCCAAGCCTCATCACTGAATTGTCAAGCAGTAAAGTTCTAGTTAGGTGATACAATAATTGTGAATTCTTAAGTTATATATACTAGGTTTTTTTGTTTTAAAATGAATATCATTATTTGAAAACTGTATGGTAGGACCTCCTTAGCCATGGTTGCATAACAATTTTGTATGTGTGTTTACATTAATACTAAAGAATTTCTTTCACAAATATGTGTCAATAGTAATTTAAATTGTTTATGACAAGTATTGTTTTGTCATTAATTTGTTTAAAACATTCTTGTGGCTCACCTAATCAAGGTAATTATATGCAATAATTTTTTAAAGTATTCAAATAACCTAGGGAATGTTCCCTATCAGATCAATAAGTTGGAGTGATGGTAGTATTTCTAACATATTCATAAATTTAAGTTTTAAAACAGTAGCTTGAGTGAAAATACTTATGATTTTTTACAAAATCCTATCAAAAGATTACATTCATTGAGCTATAGAAAAAAAAATTGTCTTTAACAAAAGTTCATGCATATATCTTAATTCTGAGGGAAGTTACAATGTTTAAAAGCTTAAACATTGTAACTTCAGAGTTTTTGAAGCAAACAATTGAAAATCCACATCTACCTCACAGAAAATGTTTTTATTTAAAAAAAAATTACTAGTCATACAACACTAAACAAAATATTGCCAAAAACTAGATAAAAATGCGCTATAAAAAGTGCAAACTTTGAAAGGAAAAAATAAAAAAAACTATATAACTAGTTTAATTCCAAATCATGGAGTAAAATAACTACATTACAAATTATTTTACTTCCTCCTACCCAGTTTCTGTAGGCATGCTATTACTGACCAAATGATATTTGACTAATGATCATTTCATATAAGCTGTCCAATATAGTAAATTATGATGACACTGTTAAAAAATAGTTATTAGCATTTGATGTTTTTTCTTTAGCTAAAATTATTATAGAATACCTAGATTTTCTACAAACAATAAATTAGTCCACAATCAGCTACTTGCCACTTAGCCTCATAGCAGACTGCCAGTATAATATGCTTATGCATTCATGGAATAGTACTAACAGAAACATAAGGGATTATTTAAAGTTTCCTCTTCAGGTACATTGGAAATATTTCCTAGTGGTCGCCTATAAGTGGAGTAGTAGTAGCAATTTTGTTTACGTAGAGGAAAGGGATTTCACTAAACATGTAATCCTTAATTTTCTCCTACTTTCTGATGACAATATCAGCTATTACATTATCACTCGTAATTAACTAATAATACCACAACACTTACTGTGCTGATTAACATAAGAAGTGAAGACTATTACAGAAAGCAAAGTGTTACATAACTCAGAAAAGGAAGAGTCCTCACCCTGATTTTTCTAAGATCCACTAGAAGCTCCATCATCTAGATTGAAATCTGTGATGAATGGTGGACTGTTCTGAAATTATGGTTCATTTGACATGCAATAATCCTCTAAAAGAAAGGCAAGACCACAGCAGAAATATGTAACACAAGAAAGTGGAATACTCATGATTTATTCAGGCTCAGTCCCAAGCCTCTTTGATCTGCAGTCAAGCCTGCTAACCACTCAATCACTGGAACAGCTAGATTTTCTATACAATTATTAAATTACATCCTTTAACTGTTATATATGTATTAGATATGCATAATATGAGAAAAATTAGCTAATTTGTTTCAAATAGTGAAATAATGCTTTCCAACCTGTAAATGTTTACTTGTTCGTGTATTATTATTTGTATGTACACATATTTTTTGTTCTTTATCTTACAGTACAACTTCAGCTTCAGAAAGTTGTGGGCATTTACTGGCCCAGGGTTTTTAATGAGTATTGCATATCTGGATCCTGGAAACATTGAATCAGATCTTCAGTCTGGCACAATAGCTAATTTTAGATTATTATGGGTTTTGATGTGGGCCACAGTTCTTGGTCTTGTGCTGCAAAGACTGGCTGCCAGATTAGGTGTTGTCACAGGATTACATTTGGCAGAGGTTTGTCAAAGAAGATTTTCTCCAGTTCCCAGGTATATCCTATGGATTATGGTGGAAATAGCAATTGTTGGCTCTGATATGCAGGAGGTTATAGGAACTGCTATTGCATTCTATCTACTGTCAAATAAAGGGTTAGTTTTCTTTATTTAATAATTATATTGTTTTAATTTTTATACATAATAATTCTGCACTTAATCAGTATGTCTTTTTGTAACTAAATATCACTCTAAAACAATGAAATGCAATCATGTTTTTTCCAGTTTCCATCAACTACAATGCACTTAGCAATCATTAAACCAAGCATTTACACCATCCTTGTAAAATACTTGTAACATTGTAAAATACTTGTAACATTGTAAAATACATGTGACAGTGTGATAATTACATATGTTGACCATGATATCATCATCATTAAAGTCCATATAATTTATGTTTTAATAAAAAATGTTCTAGTTAATGCACCAAAACAATAATGATTTGGTAGATACAAAATCTTTGTTATAAGCAAGAAGAGGAAGGGTGATCCATCCCAAGGTCACAGTTGTCTCTTGAGTTTACATGCTCTTGTGGGATCTTTTATCATGAAGAAAATTTGGACACAAGTGAGGTATTTTTTACACAAACTATTCTTATGTAGTTTTCTACTTAGAATTAACTGGGATTACCCTTTGCATAAAGTCCACAAGTATAACCCACACACTTATTCTAGATGTCTTCATTGACAGAGAGTTGCATCATAAGTTTTATGTATGAGATGTGCCATTCCTCTGGTTATCCTTAGTTTCAAGGTAATTACTCCAAACCCATGTCTTGTTGCTTCTGATAATGGGAAAGAGATGTACTTAGTAAGTCTCTTGCCCATTATACCATGTACTTTGTACTGTTCAAAGAATTTCTCAATGATTGACCTTTAGTTTTCTTTGCATACATCCATCAGCATTTGTGGAACCCAATGCACACAGATCTTGGAGTATCTGAATTTATCTATAATAGTTATTATTACTGGTTTTCAAATACCAGCTTCCTCACAAATTCATATGACATCCAGTTCTGTTTAATGAGCTCATGAATCTGCCTCCTTTTTTCTGTAGGTGTGTTTTCTTAAATTCTACATAGAGGACAGAAAAGAATCCTATAAGCTACTTCTAGTTTATATAGACTTTCTCATGCAATGTTAAATCCTACTAGATAGAAGTTAGGTTCTCTGACCAGTGTCTGAGCTAGAGCTAACAACATACAAGGTATGTTGGAACAGGAGCTAGTTCCCTAGTTAGGGCTTGCAGTTGCAAGCCAGCCATTTTGGGTTTTAGGTATTGGTTTCTCCACTCTTGGGACAATTTGCTCATTTTTTAACTGTACTGACACCAATGTCACTGCACATTTTCTTTACATTCAGGTGGGCATCAACTGTATGAACCTCTGCTACAATAATGCAGTAGTTTTCTGCTTCATATGCATATTTAATGAACATTTCAAACTGACAATATCAGATGACTGATCACAGTACAACTCAATATCAATAGGGTGAAATAACAAATTGAAATGACCTCATATAACTTTCCCATATTGTTGTGATCATACTTAAAGGAAAACACTTCCACAACAACCTTTTTCGAGCATGTGCATGCACAAATTAGTAATTTTTTAAGACCTTTAATTTTTATGATTTTAAGCTGGCTAATCAAGTTTGTATGAACATTTTTTAGTTGCCTAGAACTTACTCAGATTTCTATTTTGATTTTAAATTCAGTTTACAATAATATATGTTTGTATTATCAAAGATATTGCAAACATATACTATTCTTTCAACAGTTCATAAGTATTCCATTATTAAAAAGCTCATAAAAGGTACCTTTTAACATAATTTCTCTTGCTCTTACAATTGATCAAAAAAATTTCAGTTGTTGAATATGCAATTTGATGCTGAAATTGATTATTAATATGCTATTCCCATTTGATTTATTTTAAGAAACAAATTTAAAACATTGTGGGAAAAGAAAGCATTTTAAAATTCAATGATTGAATAATAGATTGAAACAGTGGTATCAAATAATAAATATAAATTTGTTACCATCATTTGATAGCCATTGCTCTTAAATTAAACTTTTTTCAGCTTGTATATGACGAAAAAAAATCGGAGGTGACTCTTGATAACCTTCTTAGTTTTACCACCATATTGTGGCTACTGACTCCTGAAAAGAAACTGGCTTTGTGTTTTGTCATATGGTGAAGATTTCATATTGAACCAAATAAGAAATGATTCCATATTATCAGAGAGAAAATAGTTATACATTGTCAAATAAATTATTAAATTAGAGTTGCTATTATTAATTCTGAAATGTGCTGATCAACTATCTAATACCATTTTTACTGGATTATTTACACTATTATGCTGTATTTATTCATATGATGACAAAGGTATAGAGGAAAAATTGTCTTTAGCATGGTGGAATTCGAACCCATAACCTCCTATAACATGTCAGATGCTCTGACCACTGAGCTGCCAGTCACTGAACAATTATCCTCTATTGTTGGTCTTAAGCTTTATACCATACTTCAGTCTCAAGAAGGTTTCTCTGACTGCATTTGGAGACAATCTTTAAGAGCCATTCTGGCAAGTCCACATGACTGGCATGCTCAGGAGCAATCCAACTGGAATTTTTTTTTGGAGCAAATATCAATATGAATAAATACAGCATAATAGTATAAATTATCCAGTAAAAACTGATGAGCTTTGGATATAATTAATATCTAATACTATTATTGTGTTAAACTGTAGGTAAACAAAAACCTTTTTAAGTAAAAGGTATAAGGCAAAATGGTTTTAGTTTTATTAGCAGAAAATTGTTTGAGGAAGGAAAAAAAATATAAATTATTATTAAAAGATAAAAATTTTTAAACTTAAATTTTTTAATAGTTTAATTTATCCTCTCCTCTTAATGGCTGTTTGGATAGAATTATCAAATTATATGAATGGAATATATTTGATCTAGTGAATGATTTATTCAGTAATCAGTAAAATTATTGAACTATGCAATTGCCACCTTTGCTGATTAAATTCAGACATGTTGACAAGAGTTCAATTTAGGTTTGATTATTTTTGCTAATTTAGACATATAAAGAATTAGCAAATAAAAATTGAGTTTTTATATGAGTGAATAAAAACCAAGGACTTCCTTGTTGCACCATCCACGTAAATCTTCACTTGTTCTAAGATTTAAAGAGCGATTGACAATATTTATAATTAAATATGTTTATTAAGCATGAAAAATAAAAAACTGAGTAAACCAAAAAATATAGCTAAATCCACTCAAATTTTTTTTAATTTTTATAAATGTGCTAAACTCTCTTTACTTAATGACTGTATTTTTTTCCAGCATTCCACTGTATGCAGGAGTTTTAATCACAATTGCAGACACCTTTACATTTCTTTTATTAGATAAGTATGGCCTAAGGAAATTGGAAGCCTTTTTTGCCTTTCTGATCACAGTTATGGCTGTAACTTTTGGTTATGAGGTAAATAATTTATTTCCTCTTTTACAGTTTATTCATAAAGTGTTGAAATTTCATAGATAACACTTTGACAAGTATCATTATATCAATAGGATCAGTAACAACTACTGTATGAATGTACCTTATCATGGGATTTGTGTATATATATATAGGATCTCTCTTTTAACATGGATGCTACTGGCATCTCTTGGAGGAACTATTCTATTTAGTGTTCAGCAGTTTTTAATAGTTTTACTACATCAGTAGTATGAAGTGAAAAAAAATTGCATCAAGGAGCTACAAAACTTCACTCATGTGGATCAATCAATGAAAAATGTTAGTTTAATATTTAAGGTAAAATTCAAAACTGTTTGGGGTGCAAACTGGGTTAAAATAATACCTGACACTATAGATTTTAAATTCAGCTTGTTCCGTTACACATGAGTATTTTAAACATGCTGTAATAGTAATTAATGCATATCATCCAGTCATATCATACAAATAATAAATATTCAGTCATAAATCCATATCTGCATCAATGGCTGCTTATATGATTATTTTGCACTTGGAGATGGGTTCAGGCTCAAGCTTTTTCGGGTAGGCTCAGCTCAAAATAGTATAAATGACTCTGGGTAGGCTTGAGCTCAGAATAATTAAAATTTCAAGTAAGTTGTTTCTTGTAATTATGAAAATAATAAAAATATAAATGTTCGTCTTTAGTATTTAAAATTAAGCATGTGGCTTTCGGTTTTTGTTTTTATCTTTAATAAACAAATGGTTCTTTGCATTTGCTGTGATGTTACACATGAACTTTCAGTTTCTACTAGTATTCCTAATATTTTTCACTCCAAATATTATTTTTAGTTAATCATAAAATGATTATAATTCATAATACAAGAATAAAATAAATGATTAACATCATTTCTGTGTGTGTCTTATGCATCAGAGAAATTTTCTCCAAAATCCGATTCAGGACCAACAATTATCAAAATTGTTCAGGCTCAAAAAATTAAATCTGAACTGATCTCTATTTTACACTAATAAGTCTCTGCAAAATTCCCCGCCCTGCCCACGGTCAGTAGGGGACACCGATGGGCTTGGAAAGGACGCCGTCCGTCGGATGGGACGTTAAGCCGTGACCCCGTGTGCGAGAGAGACATACCCTGTGCACGTTAAAGAACACGCTGGATGGCCTTGATGGGAGGCTACCATCTGTCTCCTAACAGCTATTCCAGTGGATCCCCTCCCCCAACCTTCTCTGAGCCTTCGGGGTCCATGTGACCTGGCCATTTAGCCCATGGTGTGCAAAAACGTGCCGCTCAGAGGTAAAACAACCCAACTCTACACTAATAAGAATGACTGCTTCTCAGCTCCATATGCTCTTTAAGACTTGAAAAAGTTACCAAAAGATACATTGGAATTTTACAAAAATTATTAGTGGCTATACATTTAAGTATTTATTTATAGCTGTTATGCATGCATATAGACAGATGGATGTGGACAGACAAACCACCTCAAGCAGCCATGTGCTATGGGGGTCCAATCAGTGTGTACAATTTAGTTCTCCAAGCATATCTCTCCTGAGCTACAGCTGCTACATTTGGTCACTGTATAAACTAGTTCTATCAAGATCCTGTCTGATGTTGTCTGCCCACCACATCCTATGTCTCGCCTTTTGGCATACTGTTCATAACTTATTCACCAATCTGTAGTTATGCATACTGACAACATGACCAAATCAATGCAGTCTCTCTCTCTCTGCACAATACACCACTCAAAGGTGGTTGCAGACTCTTCACCTAACATCATCATTAGAGATCACTGAATGCCCAAGATACTCATAAATGTCTAGAATCTCATCGAGTTTCCTGCTGCAAAGAGTCTAAGTTTCATTATCATAACAGACTTTAGAAGGGGCCAAACTATTATACAATCTAATTTTAGTCTTTAAGTGTATACACCTATTTTTCCAATAATTACCATAAATTTTTAAAAGTCCCTATAGGAATCTCTATTCTTTTTATCTCATGCTGCACATCATGTATCTGTTAAACAACTCCCAATACACTGTCGTATCAGAATAATATGACCACCTACCTAATAATGGGAATAACCACCCTTGGCCTGGATGACAGTGGTGAGACAATGTGGCATGGATGCAATGAGACCCTGGAAAGTTGCCAGAGGCTATAACATGCCCATTCGGACTTCAGCAGAGCATGGAGGTTTCAGAGATGACATGGTTGTGGGTCTGCACAGAGCCTGTCGATCCAAATGGTCCCACAAGTGCTCTATGGGATTGAGGTCTGGTGATTTCGCCAGCCAAGGGAGAACGGGGACATTGCTGTCATGCACCACCTTAGCGACATGACGAGGCACATTGTCCTGTTGATAGACACCATTACCACCGGGGTAAACATCCAACATGAAGAGATGCACATGGTCAGCGAGGATGGACAGGTAGCCATTGACATTCAGGGACCCACCCAGTGGTACCGGCGGTCCCAGGTCATACCAGGAAAGCATACCCCAGACATGCACACTGCGACCGACAAGCATGTCCAGGTGTTGGTTCTCTTGTGTCTGACGCCATATCTGCCATCGCCCATCACTTCTGTGGAAACCTCGATTCGTCGGAGAAGGCAACCTTTTTCCACTCTTCCACTGTCCAATGATGGTAGTCCATGTGAACTGCAGGCATCATTGCCGATGGACCTTGGTTATCATGGGCAACTTTATGCAGCATTGACTCTGGAGACCCATGTGTAACAGGGTTTGCTCTACTGTTATCGGGGACACATACTTGGGTGGTCAATTGCTGCACTGTTGCGCATTGATTGCCCTTTACCAGTCGACAGGTGACGTTCTACTCTGGGGTCGATGGCCTTTGGGGCTCCACAACTATGACGTCTGGAGGTACTCGGTGTGCCAGCAGTCCATTCTTGGTACATCCTTACTACAGCACCTTGCAAACAGCCCGTGAAGTCTGCTGTTTCCGAGATGCTTCCATCCTTGGCATGGTAGCCAATTATCATTCCTTTTTGAACATTCTCAAATCTATACCTCTGCCCATTGTGCTCACGTTACGCACTATGGCTCATCGCCAACTGCTTATATCTCCATGTGGTCAACCTTGTCATGTGCACTCTGTGATGTGCCTGGGTGAGTACACTGTGATTCCATTATTCTGATATGACTGTGTATATTTAACCTTCCAGGGCCTAGCCCATATGTACACATATGGAGAATTTAAAGTGCGAGTGTCGATGACGTATGCATACGGTCTTAGTACAACAAAAATATATCGATTTTTTTCAAAAATAAAAATTGCCATTGTAATTTTTTTATTTGTATATCATATAAAAATATATAATTCAGGCTTCAAAAATAATATATTGTTTTTTAATTTGATGCATATTTTACTAAACTGCAATATAAATAATTTTATAAAGCCATCTGATTGCCATTTTTAGAAGCACTAAACGGTATTGCCGATTTGCTTGTTAATGTTCCAATTTGCTGAAGCAACCTTCTGATTTAAGCTCACAAAGTTGGATTTGAGCTATTATCAGCAAATTTTCCCCTAAATTTTCGAAAATCTAAAAATTAACAAAAAAAAACTATTTTTAAAAACCGTAGATTTTGGAAGTAATTGCAAAATACTTACCACCATTTTTTTCCCCTGTTTGACACTCTTTTCTGTCAAAAACCTGGTCAGTATTCCCAAGTTATTTTTATCATTTTTCCCTGCATTCATTGTATCTTTCCCACCTTCAAATCAAAACTAAAAGTAAACACATCCTTCTCAGAAATTCTGGTTGCACCTGCATTTAATTAGTTATGCTTCACAGAGCAAACAAGACTCTGATGGCTGATGCAATCTCCGTTGCTTGTGCTATGTGTTGTTTACAGTTTTGGTCCAGCATATTGGATACTCTTTGTCAAGTTAGTATTTTTTTATATTTAACCCTTAGTTAGTTTTCATTTCAGTAAATTTATTTTCGGAAATTAGTGATCTTTTGGTTGATTGATAAGTATTGATTTTTTTTCATAGTTATGTTATACCATATGGCCAGCCTACAACTTGTTGCTGTGCATATTTTAATGTCACGTTAACTATATGTTAATTTTTATTTTATCATTTATTACTTTTCCAGTAAAACTTTGATCTAGTATCATTTTCTGAAAACAAATCAGTTTTTGGATACGAAAGCAAATTTGCTTCCATTAGTTAGCGATCTTACGATCGGCTAATTTTATGATCTTTCCGAGATACGCTAGATCAGAGGCTGGTTAAAAGTTGTTGCAGATATTTTATTTAACATTCCATTAGGTTAGATGTAATTTTTATTTTATTTTTTCTTGTTTTAGTAAAAAAACTTTAAGCTTGTACAGTTTTCTGAAAATGAATGTCTTGGATACAGAAGCAAATGGACTTCCTTGCTACGGAAATCGTCCATCATTTGGGAGGGCAATTTCGGGAAGGGCTGGTTCTTGGTGAACAAACCTTTCTGCACTTAGCCAAGATTGCCAAAATTCAACACTCAAAGAAAAAATTCATAATATTTAGTAAAAAAACCAGCCTAGGAAGTTTTTTTCTATTTAATAACCAGTTCAGAAAATCCCGTGAATGTGAGAAGTCCAAGTCACATTGTATAACACTGGTCATGTTTAAAATATACGATACTGAAAAGAATCATTAAAAGAAATAAAAATCATATTTCAGGTTGAATATTATATTATTCGGGAGAAAATTTCTTTTTGATAAATATATTATTTAACTATTTTTATTCAGCAGATTTTCCAAAATGAAGCCTTAATTGTCTAGTGTGATCTTTTTTTCACCATATCACATTGAAAAAGGCTTATTAAAATCGATATGATTGCAAATTTATTTATATTATTTATTTTCATAAAATTCGGAATTAAATTCTGTTTAACGTATATAACATGACCGATTTCTATTGATTGGTTATTTTTAAAAAAAATTCCAAAGTTGACTTGTTTATTTGACTTGGCACAGTTGGCTAAAAGTCTGGAATTTTCTCAAAGTATGGTACCGAGAAAAAAATTATAAAACAAAGAAAATATTTACTTAAAACCAAAAAATTAATTTTTTTGTTATTCAGAAATATATAGTCATTCTATTCATGTGCATTGTAATCATTTGTATCTATTGGTTTTTTTTATTTTTATTTGTGTTGCCTGTTGCATTTTTTTACTACATGAGTAAAAAAAGTCCTTTTAAAATAAAACATAGTCTTTTTTGTTAAATATTATAATTTCAGAAAATCCAGAATGAAATGCTGATTAATTTGGCATACAACATGCCACAATTCCTTTCATTAGTTATTTGGCAAAAAAGTTCTAAAGTTAGTTTTTTTTTTTGGCTGAGCATAGGCAAAAAATAGCTTGGCTCCTGGATAGAAACCTGTTTTTCAGCCTGGACCCTGGAAGGGTTAAACTGAGACACTTGCTCATGGATGCAACCATTTGAAACAACTGAAGCACAACCAGCCTGACCAATTTTCTTCACTTTAGTTTTCTCTCTATTAATCACCAAACCTTCTCTACTACCACTTTGGAATCTGGTCTATTGTTTATGATTTTTAAATATTGAAAAATGTTCTTCCACAGTTTGCATACATACAGGCCAATATTAATAAGTGTACATGCAATATATAAATTTGTGTATGCGGCAGAATGAAAGTTATATTTATATTGTAGGTGAAAAGCATTGAAGCACAAATGGGTAATTTGCTTGGTTTTATGTATTTTGTTTTTGTGGTTTAAAGGTCTCTTACAAGCAATACTGATGTCATATTTGCATTATTCATAATATCCAATTTTATTACTATACAATGTGTAATATTATTTAAAAAAAAGTCTTTCTCCTATGAGGTTCTGGAATGTTACAGCACTCAGCACTACTTGCTACTTTGCACCTAGTTTTACATTGTGTTTTTGAAATTTACCTTAAGTGTCCTATTTCAAAGCTTTTACATGATGTGTTAGTTTCATTTTGTAGTTTTTTTATGCAATCAAATTATAAGCAAATCAATTTATCTGTATGTTTGGTTCATAAATATGTTTCAGAATATGACTTTAATTCATTACAGTATATCAGAGTAGCTCCAAGTCAAAAAGATGTTGTTCAAGGATTGTTTGCACCAATGTGCCCAGGCTGTGATAGTAAAGCTTTATATCAAGCTGTTGGTATTGTTGGTGCAGTTATCATGCCTCATAATTTATACCTTCATTCTGCTCTTGTTAAAGTAAGTTTTTAGTTTCTTTGTAAATCTATATTGTAAACTTTTGCTTTCTATATTACAAACTATATAAACCACATTTTGTGCCATTTTTCAATGTGATATGAAAGATTTAGATTTCATATTGAAATGCACTTGCAATGCCACATGTTTTTATCTTTTTCTTTTTTGACAAGTGATGTCCTCAGGAAAGCCACAAGGTTTTCCAAAATAAAATTTTGGCTTCGAGTGGATTTCAATCTATGGTACAGTGGGAACATAGAAAATATCTTTTAACTAAATAGATGCCACCTTAAATTTCAGACTGGTCATGCCACTCAGCACAGCTGGTGTAACAGCACCTAGTACAACACATTTTTTGATCCAGGAGACATAGAATAAATATAATAGCAAAATCAGAATTAGCCAAAACTTTACATTGAGCTTGAGACCTACAACATTTTTTTATCCTCAAAATTACAAAATTATGGTGCTGAAAACTGTCTCAGGCAACAGTAAGTAATACTTTATACAGTTTTGCTACCAGGAACAACCTTTTGGTTTGAAAAGCTCTTACCAAGTGACAGCCATATTATAGTATATTTCCACTTTGAAATGTTTGGTTGCCAGTGAAAAAATTTAGATTATAATGATATTTAGCATGTGCTATATTTCAGTGACTTTTTGTCTTGCATTATGTTGGGGGAAAAAATTATGGATTTATGCAGTGATGTTGTTTTATCTCTGAGTGGCACTTTTTTGCACACAATGGACTAAATGGCCAGGTCACAAGGAAACACAAAGGCTCAAAAGTTTTGGGGAAGGGACCGTCTGTTTCATAACAGCTATTATGAGACAGAAGCCTCTCATCAATGCCATCCAGCATGTTCTTTAATGTGCATAGGTAATGCTCCTGCACACAGAGCCACAGCTTAATATCCCATCCAACAAACTGGTCTTTCAAAGCTAATTGGTGTCCCTTCTGACCAAGGATAGAGTGAAAGTGATGATGACCAAAGCTTGTCTTTGTGTGTAATTGTATTGTTTGCTGCTCTAAAAATAAGAAAATGAAAAAAAAAAATCAGAATTGATACATTATTTTCTTTTAGACTGACACCATGCATCAAATCATATTCTAGCAGTAGATGAGTTAGTTTAGAAACTTACATTATTTTTTTTTTTCATATATGTATATTTAGCTTATATTACAGCAAGTTAAATTTGTAAGTAAGCATATTTCCTAATATGTGTAATACTTTAAAATATTGGAAATCATGAATATAGTATTTTTCAATGGTAGAAATTCAGAAAAATATCCAATAGGGATGTAGTTAATATCTTTTTTTATAGCAGCATTTTGCTGATAAAAATGCATCATTCTGCTATAAAGCACATCTGATATTTGCACTTTGCTTACTATTTAAAAGGTTGTTGAACTTTGTCCTAATGGGAACATGGCTAGTAGACCTGACTATGCCAACAGACATGACCTTGTATGTTTGTATGCTGTATGAGAAACCAAAATAGTGATTAGAAAATAAGTATATAATACATATGTGATGATAGAGAAAAGCATTTCCATAAGAGGTATTTTTAAAATATGTAGAGAACTACAGGAAATAAAGAATGCAGGGATCAAATGCATCATTACAGAATTAGCACCCATTTTATGTGCAATCCACCGAATAGTACAGATGCATACTGTGTTGATTATTGCCTGCTAAACAGAATTATGATGTTTCATTCTACTATAATTCATCTCAAATTTTGACTATGTGGTACATTTCAGAGATCAATGATTTTTTTTTCCTTTTGTCCTTAGTTATTAAGTAAGAAATAGCAGTGATCTCTTACTAAGAATGTACCTATAATAGCAGTTATCTTATGCTGAAGGGGCTCAGTGCAATGATTTTTGCCACCTGAGCAAAAATTATCTCCAATTTTTTTTATCACTTGGATTAATGGTTTTTTTTTATATCAAGCATAGTAATTTTCAAATACTAATTGCAACTTATATATACTTTTATGCTGACTCAGATGAAATACAATTGTGATTTATCAGTTACTGTTTTTTGACACACCCTTTAATGTGTTGCTCTGACCCTAGTTTTAGGGAATGAGCAATCATCAAATAAGTGAAAAGGGTGTAGAAGAAGGACATGTATAAATTGTAGAATTACATTTGGCAGCAAATCAGTGTTGTGAACTGTTGAACCACTGTTCTATTTTTTCCAACTGGCAATGATATGTGTACTTTGCAAACATTCTGCATGAATTATTGAAGATTGGGCACAAACTGAGGAGAGATGAATCTAAGGAAGTATAAAATCCTGCAAATACAAAACAAATAGAAGATAAAAATGTTTGATTTTAAAATTTTCTCCCTGTATTATAATTTTTTAACAGTTTATTATTCTAAGTAATTATAAAATCTATCAGAAATTAATAAATATCACATTTTATTTCATATTTCTTTCATTCAATTCTCATTAGTTATTTAACCTTGTTTACTAATACGTCCTTTCCAAAATAAATAATTAAATATGGTCTGACTATGTACCAGTTATATAGTTGTATTACTAATTGAGGTTCAAGACTCATATCAGGTCATGCTGTGATTATCATCTATGTTTTTACTTACTCTTGCAAAGAGACATTTATCTGATTACCACAAATTGCCTAAAAACAGTGACTAATAAACCATAATTATATTTCATTAGCAGATTTACTCAGCATTGCTCAGATCTGAAACTTTCTAAAATGTAGAGTAGATGGCACTCCCCATGTCACAAGCTTTCATTTGGCATAAAAATCATTGCAATCAATCCCCTCTAGTTTAAACTTTCTCCCTCTCTTTTAGGGAAGGAAAGAAATGGACATATTTTGAGGTACCATATTATTCTCCCCATATCAGAAATTTCTAAACTGGGAAACAGAATGCCTTGCTCAGTTAATCAAGCTTTTCAAATCATTTCATAACCACCAGTCCCTCAGATACAGTTTGCTAGGCATATGTAACTTTATAGAAAAAGAAAATTAAATATGGTTTGAGTTGCCCAAAAAATGTATAAGTGCTACAAAAAAATTATTATTAAAATGAAAAACATTAAAACTTTTATTAATTAACATATCTAATATATGTTTATTAACTTTTACATATTTTTTAAATTAATGATGTTAATTTCTGATATGAATTCTTAATTTTTGAAGCTTTCCTTTTAAACAAAGAATTGCATGTCTCACTCATGCTTAATTAGAATGACTTCAGTTTAAACAGAAACTCTCAAGCTCTTCACTCAACAAACTGAAAATGATTTTATGACACTAAATTAGAAAAAAAATAGTTTGATGCTTTCCTTCTTTCAAATTTATTTGTGGCAAGTTATTTTTGAATAATTTTCAACTGTTAATGTTAAGTCTATGGGAATATGAGAAATTCAAACACATGCACCCCAGTTTTAGTTGACTTTGGTGGGTACACACAAGGCCTATATCCTTCCCCTGGTGAAGGGAACATTCATGCAAAGTTTGGTGTGTGTAGCTCTTATGGGGGCTTAGTGCATAAGTGGACAGACAAACACACAAACGAACTTTCTCCTTTATATATTGGATTAGAGCTAGCATTGCAGTACAGACAGTTTACAATTGATATTTGATAGTTATTTTATTTGAAAAATTATAACACAAGCAATGAAAATCTCGGTTCCTCGGGTGACAAAAAAACTTTGTCTTCTCTGTGTTAGACAAGTTATATTTTGCATTTTTAGTAGGTGTTTGTTACTATTATTTAAATAATATCTAAGGACAAAAGGGGAGGAATCCTTAATAACAAGTGTAATACAGTCATAACTCATTGTGATGAAACATTGTGGGTATGAAATGTTATGGGGATGAAACATAATAGACTCTTGCAAAGCAGATGCTAATCAAATGTTGGATAAATTAATAATACATAGGATCTTCATTAAATAATTTTCATGTGACATAGTGGAACTTCAGTATCATTTTTGCAGACAAGTAATTCACACAAGGCTCATTTTCTATTACCAGACACCATATAAGTGCTAACTTCATAATAGTTCATTTGCATCACTGCATTTTCACCTTCAATAAAGGGCCCTCTTCTTACTCCCAGGTCTACACATTTCAAAAATAGTTATTTTTCAAGGGTGACCTTGGGGCGGCTCAGTCGGTAGCATGCCAGGCTCATAATCTGTAGTTCCCAGGTTAGAGTCCCAGCGTTGAGATTTATCTCCGCAGAATTCCCCGCCCTGCCCACAGTCAGTAGGGGACACCGATGGATTTTGAAAGGCTGCCTTCCATTGGATGGGATGTTAAGCCATGGTTCCATGTGCGGGAGAGCCATACCCTGTGCATGTTAAAGAACATGTTGGATGGCCTTAACAGGAGGCTACCATCTGTCTCCCAACAGAATGGAAGGTTGGGAGAGGAAAGGTTGGTTGGAAGAGGAAGGTTGGGGGAGGGGTTCCAGTGGATCCCCTCCCCCAACCTTCTCTGAGCCTTCGGGGTCCATGTGACCTGGCCATTTAGCCCATGGTGTGCAAAAAAGTGCCGCTCAGAGGTAAAACAACCCAACCCAAGGGTGGCCTATGCACATAGACAAACTCAGTGGTTGACTAGAGCACCAAATTAAATGGGGAGATACATTTGAGGGGAAAAAACAAAGTAAAAAATTTTTAATGAAAGAGATGAAAAAATATAAATAAAATAACAAAAATAATAACTTGAAATAAGAATAGCCATGTTTTAAGAGCACAATATTTTGGAAACATGGGTTAAAGTTTATTGAAGATTTTTATTTCTATATTGGATATGATGATAATGGCAGTTAAAGCATGATAGCATAATGAATCTTTCGATTTTAATAATAAAAATCGTAAATAATATTTTAGTGCATTTTTGTTTGAAATTGGACTGAAATATCTAGCTATAATGTACAAATCTCTTTCCAAATTTTATATCTATTTTTATCTGATTTCTGAAACATTGATTGGATAGATTGACAACCTGATAATTAAGCTTCTGTTTGAAACAAAACTCTTAAAAACATTAAAAAGGAACATAATATTTCAATTTACAAAAACCTCAACCTAGATCTGGCCTTTGAGGATGTCAGTTGCATGGTTTGCCTAGTATGTCAGTTGCTGTCAGCTAGCCTAGGCTGACCCTTGGGCAGATAGTAAATATGATACTAGGCAAAACAGTTTCAGCTCCTCCCCCTCTCCTCTTGAAAACATTTTTAATTTTAAAAAATTTGGTTGTTTATTATATTTTCAAATAACTTATTATAAAAGTTTTCTTGTTTGCTATAAATATATATATTTTTAAATAATATATAATGAAATGACATGCACACCTTTGGCACCACCATATGACAACAACCCACCTCAGCCAACCTCCACCCAGCCTGCCAACTCTGGTTGCCTCTGTATATTATAATAATGATTTTAGTTTGCGATATTTCATTTATTTATTATTTTTTTTTGCAGTATGCCTCTTTTCCCTTATTACCCTTTTTTTATTATTTTTGTAATAGTAATTGTATAAGTTTCATGTTTATTTTCAACTGGGGTGGAATCTAAATGGAATATACAGTTATAAATGATTAATTTCTTTTTTAGTCACGAGAAGTGAATCGAAAATCCAAAGAAGAAGTAAAAGATGCCAACAGATATTTTTTCATCGAATCAACCTTAGCTCTCTTTGTGTCCCTCATCATCAACATATTTGTTGTATCAGTGTTTGCAGAAGGATTATATGGGAAAACGAATGCAGAAGTGGTAAGTTGTTAAGTATATAATTTAAAAAATAAAAATAAATACCCCCTCAAGCAGCTGCTTTGCCACAGATTTAGCTGTTTTTAATTACTATGTTATGTTTATATTTTTTTTAACAATTCACAAATTATTCATTTTAGCATTTGAAATGTAATGCCACAAGTTCAGAGCAGGAAATGTTTCCGGTAAGTTATATTTGTATGTTATTCAATTATTAAATCATGCTTAATGAAAAAATTTTTACAATTTTTTTGTTCCAAAACAGTGTATAAAATAAATGCATTTCACTTTTTATTGGTTGAATAATTTTTCTGTTTCTTTTACTAGAATGACAACAAAACTGTTACTGCTGATATATATAAAGCTGTAAGTATTAGCTAATGCTAACTCTCATTTTTTGCACCATTTTAATTACTCAAACTTAACAAAAGGTATTAATAAGTGTAATTCAATTTAAAAATATACATCAAGTTGTATCATTTTTGTACTTAATTTCTAGCATAGAGTAAAAGTAAGGAAAGTGAAAAAAAAGTTATTTGTATTAGGGAAATGCAAATAACTAAAAATCACACTTTCATATTTTGTCAGTAAGACAATCTAATGAATAGTATAGTAGATTTTTTTATGGAAAAGTGTATCTGAATAAAGTAGGCAGGTATCTGAATCTTGTACTATTCGATGAAGATGGGACATCTTTAAGTACAAATTTTGGAATTTTGTTTGCAAAATGATTATTTCATTTTTCTATAATAATTGAATGGTTATTATACAGAATAATTTCATTAGTACTGTTATCTTTTAAATATTGATTCATGATTCAAAATGGAATGGAGAATATTTTCAAAATACAATTCTTAAGTGTTGTAAAGAAAGTACTTGAAAGATGTTTTTATCATTTCACGTAAGCAGCTTGTTATTGCTTTTATTGAGTCAGTGTGACTCCCAAAATAAGAGTAATTGTGCATCTATTTTCAAAAATCTGGCAACCACTTTATAAATGAGCAGTTTATGTGTTTCAAAGCTCTGTGAGTTATAAAAAAAAAAATCCATTGTAAACCCAATACAGTAAAAGTTCATTACAACAAGTATCTGAAAAATATTCATACTAATGGACATCTTGTACCTCAAGCAAGTTTCCCAAGCATTTTGTTAAGATCTACATAAGTGCATTTAAAAAAGCTTACAGTTTAAAAATCATAAAATGATATATTATTTAGATGAGCACTTTTGAATGAGAGATTGTAAAACTGCAGCAACAATTGTGATTACACAACTGTGAATTATTGAGCATTCAAGAATTCTCAAATGCCAGTTCAGTGAGAACAAAGGTCAGGATCATGTGTCATCTTTTTGTTACTTTTCACAAAGTTTAGAATTTTTATTTTATTTAATAAATTGTGTTTCACTTTGATTATAGTACCTATTATTTTAACTTATATGCTGATTTGTCTTTCAATTCGTTCATTTATGTGATCTTTGTAAAAAAAAATTATCTCTTATTTTTAGGGTATTTTTCTGGGATGTGAATTTGGACTGGCACCTATGTATATCTGGGCAATTGGAATACTTGCTGCTGGTCAGAGTTCTACCATGACTGGAACATATTCTGGGCAGTTTGTTATGGAGGTAAAAATATTTTTAAATTTGAAAGTAAATATAAAAATATCAAATAGGCAAAAAAAAATAAGATAAGCCCTAGTTTAATCTATTGTGTGACAAAATTTACATAGTTGTAGTAATGACACTTCATAAGAGGATAATAATTTCCAATATGTATAGATGTATAAGTTGATAACAATTTTGCTCCATGTCTATGTAACGTTCAATTCTTTTCCCTCTTTTTTTATTTTCAAAACTAACTTTTGGTTATGAGAAAGATTTAAATTGGCAACTTTAATCACAATGCTATCAAGAATAAAGTTTGCAAATATATGATTATTTAAAAAAATTACTGCCATATATTATTGCAGAAGTAAGAGGGTTGTTCAAAAAGTAAGTTATTTTTACTCCTGAAGCAGCTAATGATATGAGCCTGTCATTATAATATGCCTGAGAGAGGCAAGACTTTGGCAGAAACAAAAGAAAGGATTCCTGCAAGCTTTTATTTACTCAAATCCAAGGTCCCTTGGATCAGTAGCCAAAAATATGATCCACTCAGGCACCAGGATGGTAAAGTAAGTTTGCATGTTTAATTACTGATGCATTGTGGACTCTGAATGGCTGAGGAGAAATATCTTTAGTTGCTTATTGTAGGTGTGGCATTCATGCATGATAATGCACACCATTTTACTGCAAATCCGATGTGCCAATTTTTGAAGTCCACTGGGAAGTCCTCCTACACACACACACACACACACAATCTTGATCTTGCACAAATTTCCTTTGTTTCCAGCCCTCAAGTAACAGAAGAAATTTCACAGTGATAATGATACAGAAGTGGCCATTCAAAAGTGGTTAAGACTAAGGATCAAATGTTTATATGGGTATTGAAACTTCTGTATCACACTTTAGCAAATGTTTGAATCTTTAAAACAGATCGTTAAAAAAGTGGTCAAAAACTATAATTTAAACTCTAATAATTTCTTGCCTTATAATGAATCTAATTGTTTGAAATGCCTCGTAAATGTTTTGAACAATCCTCATAGAAACAAAACTATTTTTTAAAGTAATTTTGGTAGTAAGACTGAATACTTAATTTTGCAGATCCTCCCAACCATATCTGGTAAAACAATAGGTAATTTTTCTGTAGTCAACATCTTATATAGCAAATAATAGCACATATCTGTTCAAATACTGAATAATAGTATTTTTAATTTTTCAAAATATTATTGATGTATTACACTTAAGCACTGGTTCTAAAATCCCAACATTAATAAAGCATGAGAGATTTTATTTATGTATAAACATTTTCACTGCATCACATTCCATTTGTTGACAGCTAATTTCCCACATTGCAGCCAGTTTTTCTTTAGTAAAGTCTTCCACAACAACTGTGATTTCTGCCTTCAATTCTTTCAACATACTGTTGAAAAATGAAGACAGAAATCATTATTAATCAGAAGAACTGTTCCTGAAGACAGACTCCTTTGGAATCTCCATAAAAATAATCACTAGTATTCAAACCTGGAATGTGCAGTGTCCATAACCATCAAAATCATTCAGAATATCAAGTAGAAGTTCCCTATCACTAAAATATTTATTTCAGAAATAAAGAACTGCTTTTACTATATGTTGTCTTGTTGAGAAATATGTCTGGTTACATACTGCAAGTGTGGCATTCTTGCATGACAACTTGCTGTAGAATGTCTTCCTTGTTAATTCCCATACCTTGAAAAGTTAGTGTTCTTGAAGGTGTATTTAGGAATTGAAAATTCCCACACAATCAATGAGTTGCCTTTGCATCCACAAAATTGCAATGTAGCTTTCAGCTTATATGTGCAGTAGATTTCAGCATTCACTATGTTGTCCAAGAAGGTAGGTCCAACAATTCCAACAGATGAAATAGTATTCCATATTATGCATTTTTACAGATGCAAAAGCATTTCCATGATTGTGTATGGATTTTCAGTGCCTCCCTACACATATTCTGTTTGTTTATATGTCTGTTGAGGTGACATTTTGCTTCATTGGTAAATCAAAAATGATGAATAACAGTTGGATTGGCTTCTATTGATGGAATGAACCATAAAGTCCATTTTTCTCTTTTTGTCTACATTATTCACGGATTGCTGCATGTGAATTTTGTAGGGAAACACTTAAGTGTTTGAAAACAAATATTAAAGTTAAGGTTCATTTTAAATCCAATAGTTGAGTTATAAGAGTTCGGCAGATTTACTTGGGCTGATAATTATTGATGCTGATATTTATTGCATTAATCAGTATTCTTTGTTCATAAGCATAATTTTCAGGTATTTTTCTGATATTTCAGGACTCCTTTATGCCAGTGCTCTCCTCCTTATTGCCTAAAACAACACCAGTCTGTTCAAACTTTATCACTAACCTTTCAACTGTTTCTTGGCATAAACTTTCTCTGTAGTCAAATCTCACTTTAAACTCTCACTTTGTCATAATAACATGGTCAGTTTAATTAAACTTTTTCACACAAATCATGCACTACTCAGTATTATATTCCATCTTCAGTATATCTGCTTACAAAAGTTCTTTCTATTGGATAGCACTAACTGATACTTCCCAACTCTTGCATTTCTATGCCACCTATTTCATACATGTAGTGCAATATATCAAGAAATATCACATTTAATACTATGTAGATTTTTCTGATGACCCTATAGAGCTTTTGGGTATTCATTGTAATACATAAAGTGAATAATGCAATGGTATTAATTATTTGTGAAAGTGTTACATCACTGAAAAATAGTTTCTGCAAACTTAAGCATGTCATTGCAATAATGTTCCAACATTCCTTAAAAAAAATAGCAGATTTTGGGACATCAGCCACTTTTTCAGTATGCATTGATACTATGGGATATTTTGTATAATACTATTTGTTGACTCTACCAACTTAAATGGAATTAAGTGTGTGGGCCATTAAAGCAATTTTATACTAATTCCTATATATTAACTCTATTACTTGATTACTGTATTGTATATAATTCTGTTACTTGATTACTGTATTGTATATAATTCTGTTACTTGGTTACTGTATTGTATATAATTCTATTACTTGGTTACTGTATTGTATATAATTCTGTTACTAGATATTTAATTCTATTTTGTTTAAAATGAAATGAGTATATTTTCTGTGCAACTGTATGTTACATTTGACAAAATGACAAGCTTTTACCTAAAATACTAATTTTATGCACTTCTATTTTGACAGGGATTTCTAAATCTTAAGTGGGCCCGGTGGAAAAGAGTACTTTTAACTCGAACAATTGCCATCTGCCCTACTCTATTGGTTGCCATTTTCCAGAAAACTGAGCAGCTAACTGGCATGAATGACCTTCTCAATGCTTTGATGTCCTTACAACTTCCATTTGCACTTCTTCCTACGTTAATCTTCACTTCTTCAAGAAATGTCATGGGTGACTTTCAGAATGGAGTGTAAGTTTTGATTCATGCTGCAGTTTTTGTGTTTAAAGTTGCAAAGCATTGCTAGTCTGATCTTAACTATTGATAACAAATCAATTTTCAGCTCATGTTTAATTATAACCTTTAAGTTTTAGTAAACTCTATGGTTTGTATGCTAAAATGATTTTGATTAAGCGTAGTCCATGTATTTGCCCCTAAGGAATAAATTATTCAAAAGTAAGCAGAAAATTACACTAACACATTAGTTAAAAATAAATGCTTACCCAGACCAATAATCAGATATTCTAAGACTCTAAATCATATTTAGAATTCAATAGCTTACAGCTTAAGTTAATTGTATAAAATTGTCACTAGGGGGAAGCTAAACTGATTAAAACCATACTTTTTTTAATTTCTATAGATTTTGTACATTATGTATTTTAAAGTGATGGGGTGGGTGTGGCTCAGTTGGTAGTGCGCCAGGCTCATAATCTGTAGTTCCCAGGTTTGAGTCCCAGCTGGGTCAGCATTGAGATTTATCTCCGCAAAATACCCCGCCCTGCCCATGGTCAGTAGGGGACACCGATGGGCTTGGAAAAACCGCTGTCCATCGGACGGGGTGTTAAGCCATGGCCCTGTGTGAAGGAGAGCCATATCCTATGCATGTTAAAGAACACGCTGGATGACCTTAATGGGAGGCTACCATGTCTCCCAACAGCTGTTCCAGTGGGTCCTCTCCTCCAACCTTCTCTGAGCCTTCAGGGTCCATGTGACCTGGCCATTTAGCCCATGGTGTGCAAAAAAGTGCCTCTCAGAGGTAAAACAACCCAACAGTGCTTTGGTAACTGGAGAGATGAGACTGCACATTCTGCTTGAGACTTCGCATTAATGCTTCAGTATTTATAGATCATAAGTGGATTGATAGGTCATAGAGTTATGATCTATGACATGGATATGCAATCCATTACTTATGGAGCTATTTAAAGTGCTCATGAGCACAATCATAAGAAAAAAATTTTAGCTGCTGTTACTAACAGCACTATGTTTGACACTAAAAAACTGATTTATTGCAAATATTATTTTCTTTACAAGTAATATTTAATAAATTTCTCTTTTGTATGTTTGCATTGTTTAAATATTGAAATTGTAGCATATTGCCATTATGACTCAGAATGCATATGTATTTAATCATAATGACACACTTCAGGGCTAGCCTCTTGGCATTGTGGATTAAGTCATTGCCTCTCAGCAGTATTTGATGACTTCCCTCGCAGTCCCAAGTTCGATCCCAGCTCTGATAAGTCTCATCATTTCACATGATGCATTCTCTGAGCGGAACTGCCTAAGTCTGATTTGGCTGATAAGCAGTGATGTTCAAAGATTTGGAAGGATTTCTCCCATGGAGCCAGAAATAATTAGAGAAAATTAATGAGTTGAATTCAAATGTTGGTTCCCTGCTCTGTGCCTAGATGACAACATGAATCAAGATCTTATAAGAACTCACCTTGTAGATGAAGAGGAAAATCACAAAATGTGACCCGAATAGAAATAGTATTGTTACAGGTTTCAGATGGCTCCCTTCCACTTCATGATGTAATGTGGCCTTGCCGGTGATGAAGTTGTACCGTGAGATTTATCTGGCCTGTAGAGGCCCCTTGTAGAAGATGATTAGCCAGGTATTTGTAGAATATATAGGAGTTTATAGAGTATTTTTGAAGTTTTTAAAGAATTTATGAGGATATGTAAGAGGTTTTTATTTGAGAGAAATAAGATGAAATATGTCACATGTGGAGCACAATCATGGGCTGAATAAGGTGAGTTGTCACAAAATTTAACCTGTAAATTTTGTGGTGATAAAGTTCAGTGGGCCCAAAATGTTTCAGTATACTTTAACCTGATTTAACTTTCTTCTTGCATGTCCTAGAATACCTAATTCAATTGTAGTATGGCTGGGAAATACCACATAAAATAACATCTTTTGGTTATAATAGAGAATTACGATATCTTTTAATGGTCAGTGTGTTAGACATATTCAGCTGTTAGACCTTTTGGCTGATAACCTGGGACAAGATCTTTGTCACAATATGTTAATGGAAGTGAAGTTTTAATGGCACCCCTAAAGAGTTATTATATTTATGTTATATTTGAAAAACAAATATATTTTATATTTATGAAAACGATATAGCTACATTTCTATAATTATATTTATAAATTTCTTTCATATATTTTAAACTAATAATGGAATCACAGTCAGTGAAAACTAAAGCAGTTAAACTGCAAAAATTTAATTACTCTTTAACTACTCTTGAATAGGAAGTGAGAAGGGATATATACCTGCAACAACCCTAGAATTTAATATAGGAGGAAGGAACAATTCAAGGGCAATATGGGGCGGGGGTGGCTCAGTTGGTAGCACGCCAGGCTCGTAATCGGTAGTTCCCAGGTTCAAGTCCCAGCTGGGTCAGCATTGAGATTTATCTCCGCAAAATTCCCCGCCCTGCCCACGGTCAGTAGGGGACACCGATGGGCTTGGAAAGGCCACCGTCCGTTGGATGGGACGTTAAGCTGTGGCCCCGTGTGAGGGAGAGCCATACCCTGTGCACGTTAAAGAACACACTGGATGGCCTTGACGGGAGGCTACCATCTGTCTCCCAACAGCTGTTCCAGTGGGTTCCCTCCCCCAACCTTCTTTGAGCTTTTGGGGTCCATGTGACCTGGCCATTTAGCCCATGGTGTGCAAAAAAGTGCCGCTCAGAGGTAAAACAACCCATCCCAAGGGCAATATATTTAATATATTTTTAATATTAAATTTCAGAGGGAAGTGCAATTGCATCATTAGACTCAAACATGTCAATGCTAAGAATTTGCTTTTGTCAATGACTGCAATACCCACTTTGCATGACATTATGCATTTAATTATGCTATAGTTAGATTACTGTGTATTAACTATGTATAACTTATTAAATTTTTTCTCTCTTATAACTAGAGATATCAAGAAATACAGTTTGATGAGTAATATTGGAAAGGGACTGAATGTAATTTTTAGAAATTTATTTCTCCTTAAATATAAAGTTTATTAAATGTATAATCTTTTAATTCTGTGATTAAAATGTAAAATCTGATGTTGCAAGTTTCTTCATTAATTTGGTTTTCTTTTCTTATTCACAGTATCAACAAAATAGTAGTAAGTTTGCTAGCTGTTGCGGTGATAGGCATTAACTTTTACTTTGTTAAGGAGTTTGTAGATGAAAATTTACCACATCATTGGGCTGTCTATTTAGGTGTGACTATATTCCTTGCACTATATGCTTGCTTTCTCTTATATTTGGTAAGTTTAATGAATTAATGTAAATTTATTATCTAAAGTTATTTCTTTTTTTTCCTGTTTTATGGTAATTTACATCATATTTTGATAAGCTGAATAAAGCTTTACTGCAGTTGCAGAAACTTTATTATTCACTCAACATTTTATAGATGAAATATGTATAAAATCTATTAAATGTACTTTATTGAAATTTGTGTTAGTCGTTATAACCTGGTATGAAAAATTGTATAATTTAATCAAATAAGCTTAATGTGTTTACCAGTGACTACTGGTTTTCAGAAAAAAATATTTTAATAAATTCTACTAAAGTTTAAAATGTTTTTCTACATATTTAGTACACAATTATAAAAAATTACTAGTTTCTACTATTTTATTATTTAAAACTCAACAATGAATCAGCAAATGTGTAGCCATAAATTGCAGACCAAAGTTTGATTATAGCACGTAATATCAATTTAACCCTTTCCATGTCACTGCCAGATGTGTTCATTGCCAAATGCTGAAATTACATATGCAGTCTTTCCTATAAAATAAAAGGAATTTCAATTTTTTAAAATAGAAATGCAAAATTTCAATTTTTTTATATGTATATATTTTAAAAAGTAGGTCTTAAAGTTAATGACTAAAATTAAGTTAATGAAATGCTTTGTTTGAAAAAGCAATTGAAAAAAGTTCACTCTGTAGTAATTCCAATTCCAGAATAATTTTTAACTCTGTCCAGCTTTCAAAAATGAAGAAGGCAGCATTTGGCTTTAGTATTTACATATGTATTAGTAAAGGCTATTTGACTTAATATATACTAGGGACATTCAAAAAGTAGTTGACTTGCATCTGTAGAACAAAAACCATTGCACTTACCTCAAGAAAACTTTTACTGTCCTTCAAAGTATTCCCATCCAGCATTACACAAAGTTGCAGATGCCAATTCTGGAATTCTTTGGTGGTGCAACTCTTGAATGAATGTGTTTTGCAAAGTTTTGTACCTTTGAAAAAGGCTTCCCAGTAAGTTCCTTTTAATTTTTGGAAACAACCAAAAATTGCATGGTGCGAGACTGGATTAGTACAACTATTTAACTTAATATATAAGGGGCATTCAAAAAGTTCTTGCATCTGCAGGATGGGGTAGCTGTTTCATATTTTTCTCCTACGATTGACCATAACTTGCTGGGTTTTGTGAGCATTGGCATTATCACGAAGGAGAACCCTTGACACACCCTGTTGTTCGATGCTGGTCCTTCATCTCCTTAACCATTTTGGACAAAGTTGATGTAGTATTTGTTGTTTATAGTCATTTTTTCAGGTAAAGTGTCCACAGCTATCACTGCTTATGAATTGAAAAAAAAAAATTTATGAACATACTCTTCCTTGGGTGAAAGTTTTGTCGGAGGATTTGGGGATGTGGTTCATCTTCCGCACCCCAAATATAGTTGTCAATCTTTCTGGGAGTTTATTGTAATAAAACCATGTCTCATCACCTGTGACAATGTCAACCATTTGGGCCCACTAAGTCTAAACATTGCCAGCATCTCCTTGCACATTGACTATAGCCCTTTTTTGCTGTTCTGTCAGTTTGTGGAGTAGCTGTTTGCACAGATCTTTCAGAACTTTAAATGTTGATGAATAATTGTTTCCACACTGCCAATTGATACTATGACATCTAAACTTATTAGCTGAACAGTGATTGTGGGTTTTCCTTAATGAGTTCATAATCAGCAGTGATGGTTTTCTCATTCAAAGCCTCCTGTCTTCCTGCACTAGAAAAGTCTTTGAAGCTTGGGGCAGGGGTGGCTCAGTTGGTAGCGTGCCAGGCTCATAATATACAGTTCCCAGGTTCGAGTCCCAGCTGGGTCAGCGTTGAGGTTTATCTCCGCAAAACTCCCCGCCCTACCCACGATCAGTAGGGGACACCGATGGGCTTGGAAAGGCTGCCGTCTGTCGGATGGGATGTTAAACCATGGTCCCGTGTGCAGGAGAACTATACCCTGTGCACGTTAAAGAACACGCTGGATGGCCTTGACAGGATGCTACCATCTGTCTCCCAACAGCTGTTCCAGTGGATCCCCTCCCCCAACTTTCTCTGAGCTTTTGGGGTCCATGTGACCTGGCCTTTTAGCCCATGGTGTGCAAAAAAGAGCCGCTCAGAGGTAAAGCAACCCAACCCTTCCCCCAACCTTCTCTGAGCCTTTGGGATCCTTGTGACCTCGCCATTTAGCCCATGGTGTGCAAAAAAGTGCCGCTCAGAGGTAAAACAACCCAACCTAACTCTTCGAAGCTCTGCTATCCTTCTCTGAATTTGCGCATCCATCCCATAACAGTGCCATATGAACAGGCTTGATCATCATATACTTGTGATACATCAGCATGGATTTTTTTTTCCCATTGTGCCAAAGCTGTATCTTTGTGAAAATGTAAAATCTTTCCCAGTCTTTATTAGACTCCATAACAACAATGCACAGATATCATAGACCAAACTCTATGTGCTGTCAGGAAAGGGAGAAATGATGATACAGCATTTGTTTTTAACATGTAAATAAAAGTTTAGAAAAGCTTTCAAAAAAGTCATAGCTTGTTAATTTTGCAGGAATGAGTGCAAATCTGCAGACACATGTCAAAAACATTTTGAGTGCCTTCCGTACTGCTATGTATTTGTCAATATAGCATCAGACTAATCATTGCAATGTTTACAGGACCAGGATACTCTGAAATTGAAAATTGTGGGTGAATAAAGAATAAAATACCAAATTGCATGTAGGAAGCTGAACCTGTTTTATTTTTTTGAATCCTCATATAATGATTCATATAATGATTCATACAAAATATATCTTCATATAATGATTCATACAAAACGTTTTATTTCATGATCATAAGTTTCTATATCTTTAATTCTTCAACCTGATCAGGTGCTCAAAACATGTTGTTCTTAAAAACTTGTTCAACAGACAACTGCATCTCCTTTAGCTTAAAAAAAAATCTCCTCAAGAAGCTGCTTGCTACAGAGACTTGACAGGAGCCTGTCAGTATAATATGCCACAGAGAAAATCTGTGAGGAAAAGAGACCTCAGCAGAAAGACAACACTAGAAATGTCTATGCCTAAATGAGAGCTCAAACCTAGATCCATTTAATCAGTAGTCAAGATTGCTAACCAATTGGCCAAACTACTATCTATTGGTTATAAGCTTCTCAAATTGCATATTTGTAATATTTCATTATGTGGTCCAGTTTTTAAATCTGTAGCATTCTGTCAATAATTCAAGTTTAACTAATATTTTAAAGCATTTTGAAAAAGGTGTATTTTGAGTAACCAGAATAGATTCAAAATGCTCATCAGTAATGTGAATACTTTTGAAATTAACTTACTTTAAGGCAAAATAAATTAGTTATATTAATTGTACTTACAATATTGTGCACTGAAAGAGCAAAAATGAAATATTTAAAATTTTGCTAAACTCATTGCCTATATATTACCATTTTTGAGCTTTGTATTCATTGTATGTTATATTTAGCTGCAAGATGAAATAATTTTATTCATTATTTTGAAAAACATTGATGTGTTTTTCTTTGGTTTTAGGCCTTGTGTCTGCTAGTTGTGTTGGGTCTATCTGAACTGACAGCTATTCCAGTAAGTATTGTACTATATGAAAAAAAAAAATTAAGTAATGTTCTAAAAAATTACAATGGCTACTATCTTACTGACCTTTTTGTTTTCAATTTTAAATATGATTTGTTCCTTGTAAAAGTTTTGATGTTGTAATGTAACTGATGTATGAAGTATTTAAAAAATTTCTTAAATGCAAAATTATTATATTTCTGGAAAAATCTTAATTTGATACCTATTTACAGAGTATACTGGTATTGAAACATGCATCAGAGTAAATGCAAACTTCTTTCCCCATAAACTAAAAGAAGTGCATAATTATGCTTGTATGGGTGCAAGGAGGAAGCACAAACGAACACAACCAACCTCAGTTTCAGGACCACACAATAATATCATTGAAATTTTTCTCCACTTGTATACATCCCTACCCTGGTGAGAAAGGAGACAGTTAAGGGGCTTGGAAAAGATTCCCTAAATAACTTTTGAGTCACATTCATATGCAGGAGTCACTTCCTGTACTGATGGACATTGAGAAGCTTTCATATGCATAAAGCAGATATCCAGCAGGTCCTTCCTGATCCCTGCTCTGAGCTTTGGTGATTTTTATTGTACAGAGATTTTTAATGCATTGTATTTGAAAACTGCATTCAAAATGCCCCTTACTTTGAAAATAAAATTTAATATGTCACAAAATATAATATGTAAAAATGTCACAGAAGATAATTAAAAATATCACTAAACCTCTCTAAATCCTGATTTTCAATAACATTCATTTAATATTTAAAAGGTTATTGAAGCTGGAAACATCTAACAGAAAATACTGTTGTACTCTCCAACATTTTTCCTCAAAATTCCCTGTCCTGTCCTCAATCATTTAGGGGACACTGATAGGCTTGGAATGGCTGCTGTCTATCAGATGGGACATTGAGCTGTGGTGCATGGGAGAGCCCTACTCAGCTCATATTAAAGAACACACTGGTTAGACTTGACAGGAGGCTGTCATCTGTCTCCTGTCCAATGAGTCCCTTGCCCCCAGCCTTCTCTGAGCCTTCACAGTCCTTATGGCTTGGTCATTGTGTGCAATATAAGTACAGCTCAGTGGTAAAACAATTCATCCTAAATATTTTTCATCAAAATTAAGAAAAGCTAAAAGGAATCATTACACCTTGTAAAATTACGTTTATTTTTTAGTAAGTGATTTGTTGTAACAATTATGTTTCAGCTGACTTTTGAAGTAAATTGTTATATTGGTGATAATATGCATTCACAGCAGTTACTTTGCTATTAAATAATTGAGCTTCCATAACTCTAAAATATCATATGAACAGTATTGAAATTCAAGATTTAAGTGAGATCTTCATTTTATCTCCAGTCAATTCAATAACATGGAAATGGCCACATGATTTTGGTAATATTCCATGCAAAAAAAAAAAAGAATTACAACAAGGTTTTGAAATATACCCTTTAGGTTCAAAAACTTAATAGTAGAGATAAATTTTCCATAAGAAATCTCTATTTCCTGTGGGTAACTCACCTCTACCATTAGTTTTTCCAACTGTGCATACTTATCAACACTGCTGATTTACCTAGGAGATTCTTGTGTTTTTTTTTACCCATTCTCTTGGATGTTCATATTAGTACTCTTCCACTTTTTTTTTTATCATTTTTGCAGAAAGTAAAATACAATTTTTAATGTTAATATTAGCACTATGTAAAGTAATGAAAATGAAGAATGTAGAGTTATATAAGTTCATATTTTAAACCTCATGATATTGTAGGTTCCTGTCAAATTTAAAATGTTGATTTTTCTGATATGTATTTTTCTCTGTGGTAATGAGATGACTTATCTCAATAGCTCTGTGTAGCAAGGTACAATCAAGTGTTGCTCAATTTTTTACTTGTTGGTTTTTTTTTACTCTTTCAGAGCTAATATTTTCATTCTAATATCGCTAGCTCTATATGAATGAACCATTTCATATATACAGAACTATTAATATATATGTCAGAACGTATATTTAAATTCAGAAACAATATTTTTATTAATATCCATTGTTTGTCACCTAGAACAAAGCATACTGATGATGTATGCAATTCTATTTGGATATTAGCTGCAGTATTGATAACTGTACAGAAATTTCTCTAAGTTTTTTTCATAGCATAAGTAGTTTTTGTGGTGTTTTTTTTTTTAGGTTCAGACTTAAGTGGTAGTGTAACCTAGTATGTGTAATTTGCAACTGTAGTCAAGTATTTGCAAAGTTACTAGGTCCCAAAAGTGTTAAAAATTGGACAAACTATAAGAATGTGAAAATAAAAGTGACTTTGACTTAAGTTTTATTATAGGTAGGGATTTGAAATCTTAATGCAATATGGGACGGCTTGGGGAGATACATAGATGGGAAATTTTGGACAGATTAGGCAAATATTTGGGAAATTATGGGGTGCCAAAAATTGTTAGATGAAGAATCGAAATGAAAAAATGTGAGAATGGAAAAATTAAAGTAGTTTTATCATAGGTGTGTCTTGAATATTTAATGCAGTATGAAATGGCATGGAGAATAGCCATATGCAAAAACTGGAACCAAGGATTCAAGTACACTGATTCTATTAAAGGATTAATAAACTGATAATTTTGTATCTTAAAAAGTACATAAGGAATGAATGAAAAGTAGCATGCTTTTAAATTTTGCAAAGCAGAAGAAAATAAGGGTATATTTAACCAAAATGACCACGAGCATGTAAATTAGGTTTACTATATTCTTCCTGTAGAACTATTATCAAGTTAGCAATTGTGATCATCCAGTCATACAAACAGCACCTCACACCATAACACCAAACTACTACTATTTCATGTAGCTTACAAACATTTCAGGAAAAACCCTTGGGCTGCACATTGCATACATATACTGAGGATTTGGCAAATTGAAACCATTAGAGAAAATGCCAGGTTCCAAATAGTAGGTTTCTGCATTAGTACTCCCAGACTTACTGCTTTCTCCAAGGAATGTTGTGGAAATATCACCTTTTGTCTTGTGTCAGTGTTAATTGTGCCTCTCAGGTATCTTAATCTCCATTGTCATTTGTGCAGGTATTATTGTGCAACTGGTACCATACTAATCAATATGTATTTTATGACCAGTTTCTATAGATTTGTGTGCTTGATTTATTGTAACTTGTCAGAAAACAAAATCACAAACTATGTTTTTTTTTTCAGATTATTGGCCAGTATCTGGCTGAACCAAGTGATTCTCTTCAAGTGCCTGATTCTTCTGACACAGTAACTTATTGTTCAAGTAATAGTAGAACTGTTTCATCAATATCATTGCAAGATTCAAATTATGTTGGTCAGTAAATTGTAACTTAGAACATTCATTTATTTTGTATGTTTTTGAACACTGATATTAATGTTAGTATTTTAAATAACGGTCTTCAATGATCAATCAAGAATTGCACAATGAGCAAATTGTACTAAAAGAAGGTTGTAGTGAAATGCAAATAAGTTAAATTTTATATGCAAATGAAAATGGGTATTAATATGGTGCTAATTATTTTTTTAATGTGTTAAGTGATTACATATTCAGATTGTTATATTTTTTGTATTTATAACAGTGATGACAATTAACTACTTGATACAAATTTTGCTTCAATGTTCAAGTATAAAAAAATTGTGTTTAAAATATACGGAATGCTCATATAAGCATAATCATTTGTCTTTTGACTGGAATGAAGGGTAAGACAAGGTGAAACTTGTCTCTAAAATTTTTGTGAATTTATTTTTAAGACTAGAAATCTGCCTGAAGGCAATTACTTGGATCTATTTGCTTTAGTCACACAAAGTTACCAAAAGCATTTAGATACATCTCATTGAATCACCAAATGCTGTATACCTCTTGCATAGAATCCCTTTGGATGCTAGTCAAACCAATCACAGTTGATATGCTACACATCAGTATTTGACTGAATTTGGTATGCCTTGAGTGTCTTCAGAAACCCTAGCTATGGAAATTACATGAGGAAAGATATGGATTGTAAGGAGGATGCTCCAGCAATCCTATCACATTTCACATAACATTGTGTTGATGGTAGTTGTTATTAAGTTAACAACACTGTGAGCATTCATTATCACAAAATATAATGATCTTGTGCATGAACTTTTCTGAATGTTTATACTTAAGTCTTTTACTCTTGTTATGGACACACAAACATGTTCATATACAGCCTTCATCTTGTAATGAATCTCAGCATTTGACTAAAAAACTATCATTATTCTGTTTGAACAAATGTAGAATCCAGTATGCCATAGTTTGCAAACTCCTTGGGTCACAAAGCTGATCACTTGCTTTTCAGCGTGTCACTCTATACACTGACTCATTGATGAAGTCATTCATTCCATATGATGAAGGCAATACTTGTGAATGAGCCACAGACAGATTTCTGTAGAGTTCCTATCTATCAAATTTCTATTTTCACATATTTAGCTAAAATTGCTGTTTAAAGCAATGTCAATCATATTCATAGCTTAATTAAAAAATCATACATTGTTAGATGTTACTAATTATGTATAATTCTTTAAAAAAAAATACACCGTTTAATTACTCTCGTAACATATGCAAGTTTTTCAATTGAAATATTGAAGACAAGTTCTGCGAAGTTTAGAGTCTTCAGTATAATTGTGAGCTTAGAAACAATATTATTTCAGAGGCCAGTTGTTATTTTGTGTATAAAATATATGTAAATATATGCATTCGTAGTGTTTCCATACAATTTAAAACTGATATTTCAGTGCATTTTACAAAATTGAATATTCTGGAATGATTATTTTTACAAGCATTTTCCAGATGATCATGACTAATTCAGAAATAATTTGCCATAATTCACATTTTATAGAATGATGAATCTGTTTTGAATGTTTTCAGTGTATCAGATACACAAATTGAGTTTTTTGACTGTTAGAAAAATGAAAATAATGATATATGGATCAGAAGTTTAAGATGTCCTAAAAATTACCTCAATTTGTTTGCAAAGTTTTGAATATTGCTAGAAAACAATGCTGTGTGCATGCAACTGAAAGATTAAAAGATCTGCTTATATTTTTCTGTTAGAGATGAGCTCAGGTTACAGATATTTAATTCATATTTTATGAATGAAAATGAATATATTAAGAGTTCTTGAAAATCTTTATTCATAAATATAATAAAAACAGAAAGATGCAATGAATGTGTTAATAGACCAAATGTTAACTTTCAGTTAATCATATACACAATACTAATAGTACTGAAAATGTCTTAGCATTCAAAATCTAAGGCTACATCATTGGGGGGAGAAAATGAGTAATAAGCTTTTCACAAACAAGTTTCTTAGAACACAACTTTAGAACATATACTATCATTTACATAACTATACTTCACTCTAAAGCATGGCACTATTGTTAGCAGCCTCAATTCAACTTAATGTCAAACCAGTGTCAACATAAGTCACATCGCTAATTTTCCTTTAAACTGAAATTTGACAGCTTAAGAAATTTTTTCTTTATGTTCCTAAATGAATGAGATATTTCCATTTTAGATCATACAATCAACTGCTTAGATCGAATTTGAAAGAACAGCCAAAAAATTTTATTATACTGGTAAATTTGCTATAAGAAATATTGATAAAAAAAGTTGTATATATATATATTTTTTTTTTAGGGATGAAAGATAACCTTAGAAGCTCTGTCAGGCTTCTCCTGGTTTCTCATACAAGATACAAACAACTATGTGGGAACTCAAACCCAGACTCTGGCAGCTATGGTATCATTGCAGGCTAACATGATGCCACTATGCTGCTGAAACAGCTAAAGAGTGAACTATACTATGTTTTTAAGCACAAATAATAAAGACTAAACTGTAAAAATAATAAGAATGTTTAAACACAGATGATAAGACTAATTACTTATTTTTTTAGTAAGCCATGCATCTAATGAACATTGCTTTTTCTTTTCACTTGAAGTAGTGGACCAATTGGTGGTAAATTTTGAGCTCTGGCTCCTAAGAACCAGTTCAAAAGAGCATTTCAGCATATGGGTATAAAGCTGATCTAATCTTTTTTCTTAAAGCAGCATCTTTTGATTTAGCAAATTCTCCCAATGTTTGCTTTTTTTTATTATACATAAAGGACTTGTTGACAAGGTGTATGGAATTCCACCATCAGATTTCTTTTGCCTTCCTCAATTTTTTTTTATATCTTTTTTGTGCCAAATTAAAAAAAATTCGTTTTTTGGATTCGTAGTGTAAAATTATGTAAGTAGCTCACTCTCAGACCATACCCTTGGTGAAGAATAAGAAACAGAATTCATGAAACAAAATGAAAAAAGCTCTTGTGATTCATTGATTTATGCTAAATTCATAAATAAAAAGATAATATTTTTTTCAAATTTTCTAAAACTATATTCATTTTCCCTAGAGTGTAAAATCCACCACTTTTTTAAAAAATTAACTGCAAAATTGTTAACAATGCACTTTCTAAAAATTACGTATTCATAAACAGAAATGATCTTAACTCTTCTAGTTCCAGTGGGTCTCCTGCCCTCAATGTTCTCTTAACTCTCTGGGGTCTTTGTAATCTGGCCATTTAATCCATTATGTGCACAAAAGTGCTGTTAGAAAATAAAAACTCAACTGTTCTAGCCTACTGAAATTTACTTCAAACGAATACAATTATGCTAAACCTTCTTGGCACATCTTTTTCATCTTTCCTTATGATGCACATTTTTGTTCATCTTAAATCATCCACTACATATGAATGTTCCACGTAGTTTTTCTGACATATTCTAAACATACTGTTCAGAAATAATCTTTATTTTTACCAATAAAATGTTTGTGTAATATTGTACACAATAGTGACATTATGTGAAATACTGGGTGAAAATCTCGCACTTTTGAAATCTTCACACTTTACATGTGTAATGTTTTCTGTATATTTTTTACTTTTGCCATGAAACTTTGTTGCTTTCAGTTATTAGCCAATGTAATGTGTTGGCTATAAATGAAATGATTACTCTTTCACTGCCATAAAGATTTATTTGTTCTCTTGAACTGCCATAACCATAATTTCTTGGGACATTGTTTAGCTCAAATGGTAGACCAAGTAATTCCATTGGCTTAAAATTTGTGTAATTTTTACAACTTCTAAAACATTTCAGATAGTTTTTTTTTCAAACAAAAATTAGCTAGAAAGTTTATCTTTTCATGTGATAAATAAAAAAAAATCCTACTGTGTCATCAATAAACATATATATATATCCCAATATAGTTTGAATTCTGCTTTGGATAATGAAACTAATATCAGTATCCCACAGGAAAATTGGTGGTTCATAAGTGTTTTTTTTAGGAAGGAGGGTCTTGATGTTGAAGCTTTATAAGAATGAAATGGCTGGCCCAATAGTGAAATCAATGAGTTTGTCTAAATCTGAGAATGGAGTAAACTAAAATGTGTGATCTCATATAAAATGTATCATGATTATTATAATTGTTTCCTCAGTGCCATAGGTGGCTTAATAAATGAACTACTACTAATAATAATAATTTACAATGTCTTGTCATGGAGACAATTTTGCCATCAAAAACTAATCCCACTCTATACTCTTCAAAATATATCAAATGTTTATATATATATGGCAAGTCTGACCTCAGTGCCCTAAATATTTTCAGCTTCAGACACTAAAGTCAATGCTAGTTTTGCAAGATTAAATATTTTTATAGAGATCAATATGGAACAAATGTAAAATTACAGGTTTTGCAAACAGGAAATTGAAATTTCGATATTAGTTCAGTATTTTTTACAACTTAGTTGATTGTATTAGCTATTATTTAAGTTAATTACTTATGAAAATTTGTTTAAAACTATTTCATTTGTAAATTTGTGAATTGCAGTGAGATTTGACAGTATTAAAGCTTCAAGAAGTTTAAATATATCATGTCTACATTGTTGCTGAGGCATGGAAAACATTTTTAATGAAGTAAATCAATTGGATGCTTATTTCTGTAAAAAAAAAAGTATTTCTAACTAAATTTTTATGTTACTAGCACATTATTAAACTAATTGTATTTGCATCAACTTGTACAATAAATCAATACACTGTACTACTTCTCTCCAATGACACACAATGTCAGAACCATATATACTTAGCAGTTGAAGATCACAATTCCTTATGATGTTCTTGCAAACTGAATTTAATACCATGATATTTTTATTGTGCAATTTGCTTCAAATGCAATGTCTAATAATGTGCCAGTAACATAAAAATTTAGTTAGAAATGTTTCATCTGTTTTTACAATGAAATAGACTATTCAGTCATTTAGTTGACTATTCTTGTGCTGTGATTATATCTATTTTTAAACTGGATACTTTAAACTAGCAAGGTGCAAAAAAAAAAGCCCAATGGAGGATAATGAAAAATAAACCTTATTTTGCTTTATGCTTCAGAAAATTTTTAATGCAGAAAGTTGTTCTGATCATTTATTACCATTGGTTCACTGATAAAAATAAAATCTGAATAGACGCATTTTGCTAGTGCATCACAGAATTGGTTGTCCAAATGCAATACTCTTAAAATGGTACTGTATATCACATTATATAAAGTGTTTAGACACAGAATTTCCTTTTAAAAACTTATGCTCTTCCTTCAGTAAGTAGGGGATCAAAGATTTTGAACTGTGTTTAAATTCATATCATCCATTTCTTCTTTAATGCTGTATTTGCCAAGTTTTTAAATGGATTTGACAAAATGATGTTATTGCACTTGACTATGATCTTCTTGCATTTGAGCCATATGGGAATTAACCCTTCTAGATTCCAGCATGAAAAACTAAGTTTGCATCCAGAGGCCCAGCTATTTTTTCACTATGCTTAGCCAAAAATGAATATTAACTTTAGAACTCTTTTGCCAAATAACTAATGAAAGGAATTATGACATGTTATATGCCAAATTAATCAGCATTTAATTCTGGATTTTCGGGAAATTAAATATTTTGCAAAAAGGACTATTAGTTTTATTTTAATAAGACTTTTTTTAATGTTGTAATAGAAAAAAACATCTAGCAATGCAAATAAGAATGTATTAAAAAAAAACTAATAGACAAATGGAATTATAAACATTTCACAAATAGCCTTTCTATTCATAATAGAAAAATAAATTTTTACTTGAAACAAGAAAATCATTCTTTTTGTAATATTTTTTATTGGTACTCTGAGAAAAGTCTATCCTTTTTGCCAACTGTGCTTAGTCAAACAAGTCAACTTTAGAATTTTTTAATAAATAACCAACAGAAATATTTCATGTTACATACCAAATTAAAAAGAATTTAACTATGGATTTTATGTAAATGAAAAATGTAAACAAATTTAAAAACATTAAGACTTTTCACCAGTGATGTAATATTAAAAAAAAGGATTTGGCAAGGCAATTTAAGCTTAGTTTAAGAAAACCTGATGAATAGAAACAGTTAGAGATTTCCTTTCCACTGATATATAATTTCTCTGAATAATATAATAAAACACTTTCACCTAAAAGTAGAATTCTGCTTGTTTTTGGGCGGGGGTGGCTCAGTCGGTAGCGCGCCAGGCTCGTAATCTGTAGTTCCCAGGTTCGAGTTCCAGCTGGGTCAGCGTTGAGATTTATCTCCGCAAAATTCCCTGCCTTGCCCACGGTCAGTAGGGGACACCGATGGGTTTGGAAAGGCCACCGTCCGTCGGGTGGGACATTAAGCCATGGCTCCGTGTGCAGGAGAGCCATACCCTGTGCACATTAAAGAACACGCTGGATGGTCTTGACGGGAGGCTACCATCTGTCTCCCAACAGCTGTTCCATTGGGTTACCTCCCCCAACCTTCTCTGAGCCTTCGGGGTCCATGTGACCTGGCCATTTAGCCCATGGTGTGCAAAAAAGTGCGCTCAGAGGTAAAACAACCGAACCCAACCAACCAACTGCTTGTTTGTATATATATATATTTTTTTATTGTAAAACTTTAAAACATGGACCAGAATTGTACAAGGTAACTTTGCACTGTTCATAATTCATGGGATTTTTCGTCCTATTTATAGATATGGAAGAACACTTTCTTGACTGATTTTCTTTCTTGGTAACATATATTTTTATTTGAGTGATACATTTTGGGGATCTTGGCCAAATTGCCAAAAATTTAGTGTGCTAAAGATAAGAAAATTCCCATATCCTCTGAGAGGCACAGCAAAGAACTTTGGTGGAGTTGGGGCTTCTGTGCTTTGCCTTCTGCCGAGACCATATAATTTGCTTGGTTTTGGTTTGAATCCCAGGAGATAACACTGGATGAATGATAAATAATTCTAGAAATATTGAACTAGGCTTAAAGTAGAAATGAGAGAGTAAAACAAAATAATACATATGTACTTTGTAATTGCATCCAAAATCCTCAATTTTGAAACTTTGAGATAAAAAATTACTTTGCAATGCCTCAGATTAAGCTTGTGAGTTTAAATCAGGATATTGCTTCAATGTAGAAAAATGGAAACAAGCAAATCAGCTTTCCCATTTATCATATCTAAAAAATGGTGATCACATCATTTTAACAAATTATATCACAATTTAATGCTTTTTTTTATTTGATGAATTTTACTTTTTTCCAGCATGAATTATGCATCTTTTTATATGTAAGAAAATTTTCAAACAACCATTTTTATTTTATTTAAAAATTAAGTTTTGTACTAAAAACAGATAGAGCCATTTCAGGGGCTCATTCCTGGTGTTAACATGTATAATCGATGGGAACCCTGGAAGGGTTAAGGGTTAACCATCTTGCAAACTTCTTCCTCACTGAATGAATCTTTTACTGTGGTTTGTTAGAATCATCAAAAGTAATGCTGACAACTGAAATATTGTGATTCTTGATAGAAATGATTTCATTCACCCAAGGACTTTTTTTTTATGAAATGTAGAGCATCCACCAGCATAATATATATTCAGTTACTAACATTTTGAAGCCTTGTACCATATAGAGACTATTAGTTTTAAAGTATGTTATTGTTGCTTTGGTGTAATGGTCATATGATGAGGATCAAATTCAAAGTATTCACTACTGAGTGCTCATTGAGGAGTTGTTAAATAATCTCCTCTAAGATTAGATTTATATTTATTATGCATTCTGTTATAGTGTGGTGATATTTATTGACAGGTGAATTACCCATAAGAACACATGATTTCTTATGGATAATCTTCGTATAATGTTAATTATCTGTTTTGCAAAAGTGAACAGTGATTTTTGTTCAGGAGTAATCTGAACTTGTTTTTGGACTTCATGTGAAATTTACTAGAGGAAGATTTACTATTATTTTTATTGCTGAATAATCTACAACCATTATGCTAAGAGCACAATGAATTATTTATAGTGGTGAATGCATATATGAAGCATGACTACTTCAAAATTTAACCATTGACTTTCAGCACCATGTGTGGAAATTGACATAGACATTTGCCCATGCCCCCCCCCCTCTTTTTTCCCCCTGGTATCATTGTAAAGTTAGCATCACAAGGAATGAAATAGTTCCTACTAACAAAACTATTCTATATATTCGAACATCCCAATAGCCATAATAAAAAGAAATAGCATTAGCCATGAAAAATAAAAATTGTATATTGTTAACATTATCAAATACTTCTTATTGGTGATCCCCATGTTAACATGTGGATATTAACACATAACAATGTTTAATATTTGAATGAAAAATTAACCTTGCACTAATATGTTCCATATAATTATGTAACCTTTCCTTAACTCACCCACATTAATACCAATGTTATAGCAGAAGAGTTGGGAATCATAGAGCATTGTGGAGTGGGGCATAAAAATTGCTGCAAATCTACTGACATTTTAATCCCCCCTCCCTCTCCTAAAAAAAGCTCTCAAGCATGTTATTCCAAAACATGAAGCCATATTTTCTGCAACTTATAAGGGTTCTTTTAGCATCCACATGCTAATGCTGCAAAAAAAAATTTTTTTCTTCTAGTCTATATCCACTTAGGTCATACATTTTATTACAGTGGATATCATTATAAAATAGTCTGAAACACTGGGATTTTATATATTTGATAACACTTAATATTTCTACAGAATTCTTCACTTGTACTGACATAGAGCCAGCATTGAGATTTATCTTTGCTAACTTCCACCTTGCCTCTGTGAGAAAGGGAACACCGATGGGCTTAGAAAGGACGTCCATCAGATGGGACATAAAGCTATGACCCCATATACAGGAGAGTCATACACTGTATATGTTAAAGAATATGCTGGATGGCTTTTATGGGAAGCTTCAGAGTGTCTCTTAACAGCTGTTCAGTGTGTTACCTTCCCCTATCAAATTCTGAGCCTCTGGGGTCATTTACTTTTGTGGGCATCTCAGAGTTAAAACAACCCAATCATGTGCTGACAACTCTTGGAGTTGGAGAGCTGCCAAGGGTGTCATTATTAGTGAGAGTGTAATTACCACACAAACTTTTAAAACACATTAGCTTTACGAATAACTAACACATACTACAAACACCGGGACATCTATAAATTTTTTTGTTTTGTTTTGTTTCACCTGATAGGTTGCACAGGAATATGATAGATTATGTTTTAATTAACAGCAAATGGGCCAGTTCAGTTAGGAATACCAGATCTACAGGGGAGCTGAAATTGGATCTGACCATTACCTGGTCAAAAGCATTTTGCAGCTGAAGCTTAAGAAATGTTGTGTTAAGGTTAAAAAAAAATAGCTATAACACTGAAAGCCTGAAAGATCCAGATATAGCCAAAACATACCATGATAGGCTACTTAGTCATTATGACAATTGTGGTTTGATTACTGCTGAAGTTGAAAAAAAAATGGGATTAGTTTAAATGGGCTTTTCTTCAAACCAACAGTACACTTTTGGGTAAAAGGGAACAGAGGAAACAAAATTATTTGAGTGATAAGGCTATGGAACTTATTTCTGAAAGAAGGAAGAGCAGAATTAATATGAACCAGCACCCTGCTAGTCCTAACAGAAGGCATTGCAACAAGTTTAATGAACGTATAAAGGATCAGTTAACAGCTGGTAAGTATCTTTGGCTTGATAGCTTGGCTCGCAAAGCTGAGGAAGCAGTTAGGCAGCACAACAGCAGGGGAGGGTTGTACCAGATTGTTAATGTTTTATGTGGGAAGAAACATACAGGTACATAAGAATTAAGAAATAAACATAGTAAGGTGGATGAAGGTGAGGATTCTGTGATGGCTAGGTGAGCTGAGCATTTCAGAGATGTTCTAAATAATGTGATTATTTCTACTCCCATTGTTTCTAATGAGGATACATGCATTACTGGCTTTAATGATGGCCCTATATCACATTCTGAAGTCGCTTTGGCTATCTCTAAATTAAAATTGCCTAAATCCCTAGGGGTGGATGAAATCACCACTGGAAATGCTTAGAGCTGGGAGCATTTGTGTTGTCACATGGCTGAGTGAAATTTTGAATTTTTTTTTTTTATGATAAAAGTGTTATTCCTAAGGATTTTACTAAAGCTATCATTGTTCCAAGTTTTAAAAAAGGTGATCGGAGTTCTTGTGATAATTATAGGGGAATTAGTTTACTTTCTGTTCCAGGTAAAGTTCTTTGCATGATTATACATAATAGGATTAAGAATTTGGTTGATGGACAACTGTGTGATGAACAGTGTGGATTCAGAACTGGTAGGAGATGTATTGATAAAATATTTTCACTTATGCAGATTCTTGAGAAATGTTTAGAGTTTCAGAAACCTGTGGTTACTAGCTTTATAGATTTCAAAAAGGCTTTTGACTCTGTTGATCAACATAATTTGTGGTTGATTGTTAGATCATATGGAATACCTGATAAGTTAGTGTAATGAAAGCTCTCTATAATACTGAATCGTGTGTGAGAGTTGATGCACATTTCAGTGATTGGTTTAGTATTGCTAGTGGAGTTAGACAAGGGTGCATTTTGTCTCCTTTTCTGTTTTGTTTGGTTATTGATTATGTTATGCAAAATTCTTTGCAAGGGAAAGATTTTGGCCTTAAATGGTCTAGAGCTTTCAAAATTTCTGATTTAGATTAGTCAACAGGGCCAAATCATCTGCAGGGTGGGGGTGGCTCAGTCTGTAGCACGCCAGGCTCGTAATCTGTAGTTCCCAGGTTCGAGTCCCAGCTGGGTCAGCGTTGAGATTTATCTCCGCAAAATTCCCCGCCCTTCCCACGGTCAGTAGGGGACACCGATGGGCTTGGAAAGGCCGCCGTCCGTCAGATGGGACTTTAAGCCGTGGCCCCGTGTGCGGGAGAGCCATACCCTGTGCACATTAAAGAACACGCTGGATGGCCTTGACGGGAGGCTACCAACTGTCTCCCAACAGCTGTTCCAGTGGGTCCCCTCCCCCAACATTCTCTGAGCCTTTGGGGTCCATGTGACCTGGCCATTTAGCCCATGGTGTGCAAAAGAGTGCCGCTCAGAGGTAAAACAACCCAAATCTTCTGCATAATGATGTTGATGAGATGAATTCGTTCATTAGGGCTGTTGATGAGATTTGGCACTTAGCACCTAAGTTATTTAAAGTATCCAGTTATATGATTTAAAACTTAAATTTAATAGGAATGTAGGTAATGAGGGGTATGTAGAGTGAATGCTTATAACCATTTCATTTAATGTTCTACAAATCTTAGAGTAGTAGAGTAGATTGGTAATAGTCAATTTGGTGATAAACAGAGAAAAAAACTACAGTGATGAAAATTGGTCAGGCAGATAGTGCTTCAGTTGCTTTGAATGGCTGTACTCTTGAGCAAGTGTCTCTTTTTAATTATCTTGGGAGCTATGTAACAGATACTGGTGATGTGTGGTATAAGATAAATAGAAGAATAGATTGCTGCTGAGACTTTTAAAAGTCTATGGAGAGTGTGAAAAAATAGGCATATACACCTAAAAACTAAAATTAGGCTGTATAATAGTTTGGTTCTTTCTAAGGTTAGTTATGATAGCGAAACATGGATCCTTTGTAAGTAGGATAGCAAGAAACTTGATACCTTTTATTCTAGATGCTTACACAGTATCTTGGGCATTAGGTGGTTTGACTTTGTAAGTAATGATGTTAGGAGTCATCCATCTCTTTTGTGCAGGTAGAAACTGTGTTGGTTTGGCCATGTTGCCCATATCCATATCTGCAGATTGGCAAACAGGATTATGAACAGTGTGCCTAAGGGTTTCAGAAAAAGGGGGAGACCAAGGATGCGATGGGCAGACAATGTCAAATAGAAAGACTTGACCTAGAGTGGCCAAATGCAGCAGCTGTAGCTCAGAAGACACATCTGGAGAGGAAAATTACACAGTCTGTTTGAACCTCCATAGCCCATGGTTGCAGGAGGATTTTGTATGGATGTATATTTAAGATTCCTAAAATCCCAGCTACTTGTCACTCACTCCCAAATTTCTTACATTAGTTTATCCCCTGTGCTCTAACATATATTGCATTAAAATTTAAGTCCCTACCTGTAATAGAATGCAATTTAGAACCTCAAATCACTTTTTTCCTCATTTTAGAAGTTGAACTATTGAAATTTTACATTTAACACTTTTGAACTCCTGTTATCCTGGCATTCCAACAATGTAAAAGAGCAACAGCAATTGAAACTGCAATTAAAACTCCTGCAGCATATATTAATAAAAAAAAATACCCCCTCAAGCAGCTGCTTGCCACAGAGGTCTGACAGGAGCCTGTCAGTTTATATGCCACAGTAGGAGATCTGAGAGGATGACAGGACCTCAGCTTCATATTCTAAATATGATTCAATTTTCTGATGAATTAGATTAAATTGTAGCTGTGATATTTGCTATATGACGGTCTCATTGGAATTAGCATCAAAATAGAAACTGATTAGGCTCATGCCTCTGAACTCAAATGATATAGAAATTTAAAAGTCCAAGTTCTTTTCTGAGCTTCTTCACCTAATAGGTTCTTAATTCAACTTGAAGGGCACAAATTATAAATTGTACTTAGAACCCATTAACTAGAGCTGAAGCCTAACTTAGAGCAGTGCTGCCTACTCAGGACAATAATCTATCTTTTTATTATTATTTGGCACTTAGCACCTAAGTTATTTAAAGTATCCGGTTATACAATTTAAAAGTTAAATTTAATAGGAATGTAGGTAATGAAGGGTATGTAGAGTGAATGCTTATAACCATTTCATTTAATGTTCTACAAATCTTAACCATAACAGAAAGATTGCTTATTTTGTACATAATTTACCGTTATAGACAAACAAAATGCAACTAATCATTTATGTAAATTCCTCATTAGAATCTGTAAATGGACTGACTTGTAAATAGTATGTTTACAAAATATTTTAAAATTAGTGTTTTGAAATTATTAAAACATTGGGTCTTTTATATGATCTAAAAATTATATTGAATTTTTATGTAAGCACCACTTGAAAAATAAAAGCATTGTTAAAAATTTGTATTTTTGTTAAATATTACTCATCTAATTTTCTTTTTAAATTTAATATGAATTTTTAGCTTTCATTTTAAACAATATAGTAATACCCCAATGAGAACTGATTATCAGCTCTTATAGTTTTTGCCAAAAATGTATTCTGAAAGATTTCATTAGGAAAATTTTCTTTCAAAGGAAAATAGCTTTTCTAAAACAAATCACTCATTCTAGGAGAACTGTAACAGTGGCTACATGCAAACTTAATATTTTCTAGTACCATGCTAAATGATGGAATCTATGAAGTAATTGAAAAATAAAACTATATAAAAGAAACATAAATTTAAGGACTTGATAATAAAGCTTGCCACTGTGAACACAGTATACAATCTGACAATCAGAGATGAAATACTCAACATTTTCAGTAACAGACAGTCAACTCTGTGTACATTCTTTAATCAGCAGTCTACAGCTGCTACAGGGGATGATTTAAGGCCTAAAACATCCCAGCAATAATGAGCAATTATGACAAAATTTTACTTTAAATGTTGGTATTATTTTACACTGTGCTATGTTTTATTTACATGTAATTATTTTGAGACAATGATATCGTTCTGTTGCACATATCCTAGTTACTTTTATAAACAATTATCTGTGTCTCAACAGCTACTTGGGAAATAAAGTGAATTGTGCTTATTTATCAAGACTATTTTTCCATAAGGAGAAATGAATAGAACTAAAACTTTCCCAAAGAACTGAAAAGGCAGCAACTGTATGTAGTCCAGAGAAAACCCCAATCAATTTAATTTTATGGAATATCCATAATACTAGTGACAAGCTCTTAAGACCTTTAATATTTTTATGAACATAGACATTCATGTTAGGAGGTACATGGTAAAATAAAAAATTATTATATTTTGTTGCATTTCTTATAAACGAATTGGGTATAAGTTAAAATAAAATAGATTATATACTGAATTATAATTTCATACATGTGAGGTTGGTAGATTTTTCATTTTAATTTAGAAAAGTGTAAATCACACAGTGGTCGCAAAACAGAACCTGTGAGTGAAGACTTTAGCAACATCTTCAGTGTATACTGCTAATCGCAATGGGTGTCAAACTATTAAATATATCAAGATTGAAAGTTTATAAAGTAAAACTAAATTTTAATAGAATTTGTAAATATATATATTTCTTTGTTTTCTTTAAAATATGCATAATTTTTTGAATGAATAATAAAGAGCCACATTTCTTTTCATCTTTATTCCAGAAATAGAATATGATAAAGCAAACATCTTTATCTAAATTACATTTGGAGAGTCTATTTTGTTTCCAAAATGGATGGAAAACACAATTGTTTTAAATGATAATTAGAAAAATTCATTAATTGTATAGTACTATTGAAATATTAGAATTTGCATTTTGAAAAACCTTAAGTAGTTTTAATTTGTATTATTAGAGAGCACTAAATATGGAAAATGTGAAAATTTGAACGAATGTTGCAAATTATCCATTTATGGTAATTTCAAATTTCTGTGGTAGGGTGTCGAAGTATTCCACTGACAGCAACAATCTGCCAATTTTTTCTCGAACATTTTTCCTTTTAAGGAATCGGATACAATTCGGTAATAAAATGTCACAGGAAATGTCCTGTAGACATGGGGCTCATGAAATATTCAGCTGAAAATAATTGGGCTCGAATCCCACCCATGCCAAAACCATGTCTTCCAGTAATGCTAGGTATGCTAACCACTACACCATCAACGGCTAACAGTTTTCTTCAGCTAGTGTGACAAACTTTTCCACATTTTTTATTTGATTTGCTTGTGCATCTAGATAAGTAATCTAGATGGTGATCTATGTCAGAAAATGTACAACCAAGTTGCCTCACTGATGGAATTTAAGTTGTCACTCAAGCTCGTGGCATTAAATCAATAATTCAGTAGTAAAGCATCACAGGAGATGTCCTGTAGACATGGGACTCTTGAAACATTCAGATATTACTGGGAGAGGTAAGATTTGAATTCCACTCATGGCAAAACCAATTTTTTCCAGCTGAATATTTCAAACAAATATTAGTTATATAACTTAAAAAGTATAAAATATTGCACTTTACATTTTCACAACCATCATTATTAGAATTAAAGCTTTTTAGAGTGCAAAAATCGGTAAATAAAAATCTTCATTCTCTTTAAAAACGAGATTTCCATATTTCCCAGAGGTGATATGTGTTCTAGTTTAAGTGAGCACCTGTATATTTAGTGCAAAAGTGATTGAAATTTAAATGAAATCGGAGTGGACAATTCAATTTTTTTGCTGTCTTAAAATGTGCCTAAATAAATAGTAGTTGCTATTGCCAAAAGCTGTACTTAGTTGTTGTTTTTTTAATACAAAACTTTTATATACATTTGGAGTGATCACAATTTAATGATAGGTGTTGTGTGTCTAGCTAGATACAATAGACATTGAGAGTTAAAGCACCAGTACTTGCCATAATGCTAGTTTATTTACAAATAGGTGTGTGTACTTTTAGCTACCTGATATAAGCACTGAAAATTATAATTTAAAACTCATTTACATCTCAAATATATAAAAGATTTTGGTGAAAAATATTTTATTCTAAGACAATTTGGAGTAAAAATACTTGGCTTTCAACAAGGCTTCAATCATTAATAATGAAACTGAATTTATGTACATGGTTCTAAATAATGAACTACATTAGCTATTTAATATGAAAATTCTGCTATGATATCACAAAAGACAGCAAATCAGTCAATTTTAGAGTGTAATAAAAGAAGCTAATGCAATTCCACTCATCTTTGAATATTAGGAATCTGTTCTTTTAATGCATAACTTAATATTTCCATCCTTTTTTTTTTTAAGAATAATCAAATAACCATTCATACTCAAGTAATGAAATAGAATGTAACAAATCAGTGTACACATAGTAAATTTAATAAAACTATAGCATTGTATATAATTAAAACATAGAAAGGATACAGTATGGTCTAAAAGTAATATTAGAATAAATTATCGAGATACAGATGGAGCAGATACAAAATGAAGTCCAAAATGGCATTCAAGTGACGTTTGTATACATTCACTTTTTATATAATGATTCAAGTATAGTTTGTATATATTATGCATATTAGATACTGAATAACAATTTCTATGTAAATGTAGGAAAAAATTCAAGATAAATGTTAACAAGGTTAAGGATATTTAAGCCAGGGTAAATGTTGTGCAAGGTAAATAGTTGATTTTGACCAAAAAAATTATTTCTATAGTTATATAGAAATTGTTGTTTAGTACCTAATATGGCTACCATCCTTAAGAGAATGTATACAAACTTTACTTGAACATTATGTTGGCCTTAGTTTTGGTAATATCTACTCTATCTGTATCTTGACACTTCATTGCTACTATTGGTGTTAGATCGTATGGCATCATTTCTGCTATTGTTTTAATGATAAACAATGTTATTTTTATTAAATTTATGAAATGCATTATTGGGCTCATCGCTGTGCTTTTTAACCTGGGAATTAATGTGCTTCTTTTTGTCCTGTCAGTAGTGCATACAATTCAGTATATTAGCCACCTCAGATTGAAAGCTAATGCTCTTTAACCCTTTATCTGTTGTTTTTTGCTTTCCTGTATTCTGCTGCACCATCCTGAAACGTGTACTATATGTAAAGTGCTGGATGAACATGGTTTGTCCCAGTCGTTTACACAGCATGGGTTTTGACATCAGATGAGTTCATCTTGTTTGTGACAAATAGGGGGTTTAAAAATTTGTTCTAAACAGTCATAAGCATTTTTGATAACTTTATGTTATTTTAATACAAATGTAATACTGTATGTGGTATATTTCTGTAAAAATGTAAAAAAAAAAGCTTTTTTGTTTTTTCATTTTACATTCATTTTGAATAATTTGGCTTCTGTATGCATAATTTAGCAAAAGATACATTGAAGGAATAAATATAGAGGAAAAGGTGTCATTAGCCAGGTGTGATCCAAACCCATGACCTGATAACATGTCAGGTGCTCTGACCACTTAGCTACTGGCTGCCAAAACAGTCATCCTCTATTGGTGGCTTGTAAGGATTATACCATGGGGTCAGTCATTGGAAATGTATATGACTATACTTGAAGACTCTGATCTAGAAGGCTCCTTCCAGGTTAGTGCACGTAACTTACCCACATCAAATATCAAGAGAAATGGTGTGGTTTTTAAGCCAAGTGCCTTTAATCAAGCATAAGGATTCATGTCGAAATAATAGGAAATCACCAGTATGCATGCACCTATTGGTGATATATTGAATAAATATAACAAGAAAATCTCCTCTATATTTATTTAATATATCACCAACAGGTGCATACCTGTGATTTCCTATTTCTATATTGAATGTTCGTTAAAAATATAGCCTTGTTTATTATGCAAAGGAAAAGGAGTCAAAATATGCTGTAAACACAACCAACGTCAGTGCACACAACATGGTTCAAAAGAGCAAGCATGGTTTTCTACACCTGTGAATGCATAACAGTGAAATGTGTTACCTGGATTGCAAAATTTTTTGTGTAGTTGACAGAAACATGCAGATGCTGGAAAATTCATTTCTCCATGGTCATCCAAAAACGCATATGGAGCAACAAAAGACCACTGCACCCTATTCCCAGTTAATAATGCAAAAGAACTGTATAATTTTTGTTTCATGTTAATGTTTTGATATTGAACTAATCTGTATAAGGTAAGCTACAATTTTTCCGTAAGTGTAATGTTCTTGAAACCTAAGACAATGAAATGCATTCTTTTCAGTATTGTTTTATTCTTGAAGAGGTGCATATAAAAGGTGAAATTTACATATTTGGCTAAAATAAGTTGTCTTAGTTAAATTTCTTATTAATGACCTAAATATGTGCCATATGTTTCTTTCATAGGTTGTAGTCCATGCTGTAAATTTGGACAGTCTCCAGTAGATGTTGGCTACCAAAGGATATGACATGAGATGATATAATCAGGAGTCAGTCAGTGTTTATATGTGTATTAATTGATTTTGTAAATAAGTACCCTTAAACTCCTTTAATGTGGCATTCCATGGTCTGGAAACTCCTAGTTGGGAAAATACTTGAAAATAACTGGTCTGGGAACAACTTGTAATTGCTATTGTGACCAAAATTAGTACCTTAAATCTCTTGCATCTAATGAAGTTGCATGTTTGTTTATAAACATCCAGTCAGTAGAAAGCTTTGTTACTGCATATGCAATGAAAGAGTTTATTTCCCTTATCTACTCTACCAACATGTACATAAAACAATTCAGTGTTTTGCCAATATATTACATTTCATTAAAAATGCATTTAAAAATAATGTTTAACTTAACTTTTAATTGTTTGCTGTACACGTGTAATAAAACATTCAGTAACTTGCATAAAGCTTTGTTTCCCAAAGACTAATGTACCTTTCATAATCCAAGGTATATATATTCATAATCCATATTCAGGAAACTTTCATGATCTGGCACATCCCATGCTTCAAAGTTGCCAACTAAAGGAGTTCAAGTGTATGAAAGTCACTTCTATACTTAGACACAAGGCAGAGAGGTTAAATTTGTCTAATAACAAGGTTTAAAAGAAATAGCAATTTCACTGAAAGTTGAGAATTTTCTTGTGATTTATCTTTGACTACCAGATGTATAATAAATACCACTAAAATTCTAGAATTGCAGCTCTTGGATCATATGACATTTTACATATTGTTGCTAGAAAAAAACTATTATGACTCAAAATTTAAATCCCATTGTTGCTGTTTAATAAACTTTTAGTAATTCTTTAACGTGAAAATCAAATATTAGACAAAAAAATTTTGTACCTAAAGCCCAAAAATATAGTTAAAATTTTTTTAATGTTAAAAAATTCATTAACTTGACCATTTTTCACATAAAGTGGGATTTGTGTTGCTTAGTAAATCTAATACGCACAATATTTTTAACAAAACCAAATCCTGTTGTAAAATTATATTCAAATAAATTTTAAAAAATTAACTAAAAATTCATGTTTGTTAAAATTTAAATGACAATACTTATTGAAAAGGGAGTGCCAAAATTTAATTCTGATTTTGACTGACTGAGAAAATGCCCGTTTTGTATTAAATTTTTTTTAACCATTTGAGTGTTTATCTTTTCTTAAATAATGCTTTCTTATTTTGAACATATGTTATTAGTAGCTTTTGAAAGATCTTAGCAGCTGCTTTATGCAAAAGAAGTAAATTGAAATGTTCTAGCTGAAGTATTCATTAATTTTGAATTGGTGTACCTTTTTTTTTTTGTATTATTTACATTAATGGGATTGTAATAAGCATGGTGGCGTTGAAGTTTAGATTGATTTATAGTATTTAGCATTTAAAATCATTCTTGTAAATCTGTAAATTAATTGTATTTTAATCTTTTACACATTCTCAGATGAAGATTGTTAAAAAAAGGAATAAATTGCTATCTGAATAGTGTCAATAATTTCTGTAATTATCAAGCAGAAAAACTATTAATTCTAATCAACAGTATCGCTTTTTTAAAGTATTCAGGCCTTAGTTTTCTCCATCTTTATTTTGTTTTATAGTATTTAAATAGTCATAATTATAAGATAATTAGTGGAAAGAAATTAGCAAGTTTTGTGATAAGTTTACGTATTGTGATATTTGTGTAATTTTCTGAAGGTTAAGTTCCTAATTTGGTTGTGCAGCATTTCCTTTGCATTATTATGCTCTAATGCATGACTTTCTCCAGGGGCATTCAATTTTTTTTCACTAGCAAGCTGTTTTAAAAGTGGAAGCAAGAGGCAAGCCATTTTTCAGAAAAAAGAAACTTGTAGGCCAGGACATTTATGCACTAAACTGATTAAGTGATATTAAGCATCTGAAATAATAGTGGACTCTTTTATATGTGCAATTAACATAACCAAAGCTGCTTCTATCTGCAACATGCTGATTGAATTCAGAAGCTTTCCTACAGTTTCTCTTAAAGAAAAAACGTTAAATATAAAGCTAAATAAGTTTCAACGATGAAGATAATATATGCCTATCTTTATACAATTGACAAACTATAATCGGCCCATAGGTTTGGCATGCCCCTGGCTTAGTCTAACATGCAACTGAACCTGTTTGCAAAACTAGAAAAATAGATGTGTAGTAAAAATAAGTTTTTTTTTTTTGCTTTTGGGTATATATTTTTAGTATATATTTTTTTGCTTTTGGGTATAAGCAATAAATGCCATCCATGAAATAGATTTAATTATAGTTGGCAATTTTACACACCACGTCATAATTGGACTAAACCGTACTGCTGTAGTAGATTTAAGTCTTGCATTTTAACTTTCATATTACATATTATTCTGATAATTTCTCATAAATATTTTGTTTTCCTCAATGCAGTTTTGTTCCTATAATTATCATTATTAAGCTAAATAGATTTTTAAGTACTTAAAAGGATCCGCTTACTGAAGATAAGTGCATTTTTGAAAAAATTTTATTTGGTTCATGAAATGAATACGTTTGCACACTTAAAAGTGAAAGTGTTTGTTAATTTGGTTAGCAGTTAACACGTAAAACTAAAAAAAAACACTTAAAGATATTATCAAAATAACTTTAGTCAGCACCATTTCGGTGATTAAAGAGTTACTGCGAAAGGCTCTTACTGTATACTTTTATTTTGTGTAGTGGGGGACAAAAAGCTTGGAATAAGTCTTGTTATAATAGTTTTGTAAAGAAATTGACCCCTTAGCTGCAGAGGTAAATTCTCATTTCTCTTGCTTCTGCAAGAGAAATGAGAATCCTCATGTCTCCAACTTTCAAGATTTACTAATCCCTTAAAGTTAAAGAAAGAACATGGATGGTCTTGACAAGAAGTTGTCCAGTGGGTTCCCTTCCCCAATCTTCTCTGTGGCCTTGGGGTCCTTGTGACATGGCCATTTAGCCTATTGGTGCAGAAAGTGCCGTTCAGAGGTAAACAACCCAATCTACTGCAGAGACATGCAGTAAGTTGCATTTGAGTAAATCATACTCAAGAAATTTTTTTACTGCAAAGTTAATACATTTCAATATGTGCACCCTTTGTATCACAGAGCATATCTAACCGAAGTCCAAGCCACTTGTGTTCCAATATTCTTTCATTAACTCATGCAATAGTATCAGTACTACAGGTTTTCAGGTTAACACCTTGGACCTTTACACTTTGTTTTTAACATATCCATATAAGAAAAATAATCGAGTAATGTCTGCTCGACATTATTGTCAGATATACTGAGTCTGTCCATTCTTTTTTGATCAAGAATGCTGTTTTCAGAAATTTCTTCTGCCATGCATTGTTAGTGTGTCCTTGTTGAACTGCGTGCGGAAATTTCTCCCTATTTAAATATCTTATTTGATTTAAAAAAAAAACATCTGTGCAAATAGCATTCTCCTGTAGATTTGTCATTGTAAAATATGACCCATTTGGACAGCACCATCTCTAGGGTTACAGCATATACTCAAAATGCTTCTTGAGTTGGACTATCAAATGAGCATACCACATGTCTGCAGTATTTTTTTTAATTCAGTTTTCAAATTGTTTAGAGATCTTTTTAACTCAACCTGAAAAATATACAGTCAGAGGGTAAAATGACACTTCTATTTGGATTTAAGCATCACATTATATATGCTTCACTATAATACTGCACCATCCCTATTGATTAAATTTTAGAAGCGTATCAATTAGTAATGGATGCTGAACGTAGAATAATTTGACTAGTAATAAGAGACCTCAAGGCATACAATTACTTTCTATATTAGTGTTATTTATTTAGGTTTTTTTTTTTTCGAGATATATTTGATTCCCATCATTTCTCATCTGTGATAGTTGCCTGTCATAGTTCAGTCGTCTGAAATCGGTATTTTATAGGTATAGGTGCTTTTTAGAGCTATGTATTTAATTTTGTTTTACCTTTGTGTAGAATAAGTTTTATATTAGAGCTTTGTGATTTCAATTTTATAACTTGTTCAAATGTTCTTGCAGACTATATTTTCTTCCTTTGAATTAATTATGTAGCTTACACTTCTTTAATCCACAGCGCATTTTTTTCCCAAACAATCTTATGCCGCTCCCAAAATGCCTTCATAATACGATACTTATAAAGAAAGCAAATTATTTAGATTATATTTCGTAAATGAATATCACTTTCTAGAGAAAAAAATAACAAAGCGAGTTTTTGAAACGATTTTTGAAATTCTGTCGCGTCCTCTTTGGAGGTTAAAAAGCATTGGATGAGATCATTCTTCCTCGATAAGTGCATTAGAATTCTAAGTTCTCTAAAAATTCTCCGGCAATTTTGATTGACAAAATCAGTTTTCTTCGGCGAGGGTTGCTCATTCAGTAGTGTCGTTGTGTATTCAGTAGTGCTTGTAATTTGCTGGACCAGCTTTGAGATTTATCTCCGCAAAACTCCCCGCCTTACCCACGGCCAGTAGGGGACACCGATGGCCTTGGAAAGGCCACTGTCCATCGAATAGGAGTTAAGCCATGGCCCCCTGTATGGGAGAGCCAAACCCTGTGTACTTTAAAAGAACACACTGGATGGCCTTGACGGGAGGCTACCATCTGTCTCCCAGTAGCTGTTCAGTGGGTCCCCTCCCCCCAACTTTCTCTGAGCCTTCGGGACCCTTGCGACTGGCCATTTAGCCCATTGTGTGCAAAAAAGTGCTACTCGAAGGTAAAAACAATCCAATCCCCCCAGCCTTAGGAGTCCTTGTGACCTGGCCATTTTAGCCCATTATGTGCAAAAAAAAAGTGCTGCTCAGAGGTAAAAACAATCCAACCCTTTATTAGTTATTCATCAGTAACCATTAAATGGGGGCCAAGTTAAACTCATCCTGCGGCACTCAATTTGATTTTCACCCTGGAACAATTGTTTACTTAGCCATATCCTTCAGAGAAATGGACCGATACCCTTTCAACGCCTCTATTCTTCTTTTAAAGGCTTCTGATTATTAGAAGAGATGTTAAGCTGTGGTCCCCTATGTGAATTGGGGGTGGCTCAGTTAAATGTTAGGCTGTTGGAGGGGTTTGGTTTGTTTTACCTCTGAGCGGCACTTTTGTGCACACCATGGGCTAAATGGCCAGGTCACATGGACCCCAAAGGCTCAGAGAAGGTTGGGGGAGGGGACCCACTGGAACAGCTGTTGGGAGACAGATGGTAGCCTCCTGTCAAGGCCATCCAGCGTGTTCTTTAACGTTGCATTGTTTTACCTCTGAGCGGCACTTTTTTGCACACCATGGGCTAAATGGCCAAGTTACATGGACCCCGAAGGTTCAGAGAAGGTTGCGGGAGGGGACTCACTGGAACAGCTGTTGGGAGACAGATGGTAGCCTCCCGTCAAGGCCATCCAGCGTGTTCTTTAACGTGCACATGGTATGACTCTCCCGAACACGGCTGAACGTCCCATCCGACGGACGGCGTCTTTTCCAAGCCCATCGGTTTTTGCGGAGATAAATCTCAACGCTGACCCAGCTGAGACTCGAACCTGGGAACTGTAGATTACGAGCCTGGCACGCTACCGACTGAGCCACCCCCGCCCCTGTTGGGGGGGATCAGTCGGTAGCGCGCCAGGCTCGTAATCTGTAGTTCCCAGGTTCGAGTCCCAGCTAGGTCAGCGTTGAGATTTATCTCCGCAAAATTCCCCGCCCTGCCCACGGTCAATAGGGGACACCGATGGGCTTGGAAAGGCCGCCGTCCGTCGGATGGGACGTTAAGCCGTGGCCCCGTGTGCGGGAGAGCCATACCCTGTGCACGTTAAAGAACACGCTGGATGGCCTTGACAGGAGGCTACCATCTGTCTCCCAACAGCTGTTCCAGTGGGTCCCCTCCCCCAACCTTCTCTGGGATCCATGTGCCCTGGTCATTTAGCCCATGGTGTGCAAAATAGTGCTGCTCAGAAGTAAAACAACCCAACCCCTATGTGGAGCAGCATATCTTGTGACAAGACTATGTGGCCATAACAGATTTCCATCTGCCTCTGTCCAATTCTTACTCTGAGCCTTTGGAGTCCTTGTGACCTGGCTACTTAACCCATTTTGCAACATAAGTGCCTCTCAGACATACCAAACCCTCTACCTCATTGACCAAATACTGTCAAACTGCAATTCCCAGGTTCGAGTCGCAGCTGGGCCAGCATTGAGATTTATTTCCGCAAGACTCCCCACTCTGCCCACGGGCAGTAGGGGGACACCGATGGTCTTGAAAAGGCCACCGTCCGTCGGATTAGATATTAAGCTGTGGCTACATGTATGGGAGAGCCATACTTTGCATGTTCAAGAACATGCTGGGAGGCTATCATCTATCACCCAACAGCTGTTGCAGTGGGTCCCCTAACCTACTTTGAGCCTTCAGGATCCTTGTGACCTTGCATTTAGCCCATGGTGTGCAAAAAAGTGCTGCTCAGAAGAAAACAACCCATCCCAACTGTCAAATATATAAGCAGTGGTGGTTGAGGTGATCGATGGACAGCCATGAATAAACAAAATATATGTTTATTTACGGAATGCTTTATTCCTAGTTATTTTAAAAGAGTAGTGAGAAAAACCCTCACATCAGAGGTTTAGGAGACGGGCACTGACGAGGAATTTTCAGTTATCTGAAGTAGGGCAGTCTATTCTCAGCATGGGAAAGTCTGCATTGCATTCTTTCAGGGTACGATAAAAAAAAATGTTTTCGTTGCTATGGAGAATGCTCAATAACTTTAATGTTCTGTTGAAAGTAATTAGTGCTAAATATTTGAACAATCAATATAAAAGTGCTAGTGACTAAAACATGTCATAACCTTGAAGTTGCCAAAAACGAAGTTCGAAAGATTTCTAATGCTTAACTCAGTATTTCATCTTCCCAATCGAAATTTATCAAACTTTAAATTTTTAGACAATGAGATTTGCAGGTTTATTTGGAACGAATTTTCATGCACTTAATAGTGTTCTTTACTCCAGAAATAGTATCACAGACAATAGATTCCTAAATCCTAGTTCAAATTCTAATGAAGGAAAGGAATTTTCTTCAAATATTTTACCTTTAGTATAAGAGAAAATGAAAAAACCACTTCTGTTCTCAATGAGCTCATTAACACTGACGTAAAAAATAGATGAACCCAGACCGCACCGACGTTGAGAATTTCTCAAAATATGGCGTATTCTTAAAGAATGAAAAATACCGATTGGTTCTGATAGGACGTTAAGCTGTGGTCCTGAGTGTGATAGCGTCTTCTGCAATTAAAACACATGGGTGGTTATTAGAGTGATGGAAGCTCTCCTCTCTCAAGAGTGCTTGTTGGGTTCCTTACCTGCAACCCTATATGGAGACTTTTGGAATCCTTGGGATTTCACCATTCAGCTCACCATTTAGCAAAAGAAAATGCTCGCAGGTAAAATAATCTATGTGATGAATGGCATTTGCTTTTAAATGTCTACGAAGTATTTTAATGCTCTTTGTAAAATATATTCTGCAATCTAACTTTTGAAGAAAGAAATTATGGGCTTAAGCAATAATTAAGTGCATTTTATGTTTTCTGAAAGCATTGTTTTATATTAAAGGTATAATTTAAGTTGCAATTATGAATCAGTCGTTCTTATTTTGAGAAGAACAGTAGGATAGCTGGTTAATACTATTCTAGCTGGTTAAGCAATTTAATAGTCCGTGAAATTTATATGCATTAAGTTTACCTTTTGTACATTTCTATTTAATAAGTATTAAATTATTTTTTCAAATAATCTGTGTATGTGTACTTCAGGAGTTCGAATTTATAAAAAGAAATTGCGTTTGACTTGGTAGTTTCCAACCTTGGGGTTGGGGCGTGATTTTGAAGGTATATCTTGACATAGCTACTATTTGTACAAAATGCAGAGCAGTGGTGTCAATTTTTATGAAATTGCTCATTCTGGAGCAGAAACCAGATTTTTTTGTAACGATCTATTATATTAATTTTCGAAGTTAAAATGGAAACCATAATGATAACCATTTTTCTACGATGCATTTCAGTTGTGAAGGTCATGATTGTCTTGAAAGAGATATTAGAGTCGGAACCTGATAAAGGCTGAAAACCACCAGAATTAAGTAGAGGCACTAACTGGAGTCCTGGATGGAAATTGGGTCGCCACCTGTGTAGGTAGTACAGTAGTGAACAAAGACATGCAATTTTGAAAGCCTACTTTATTTTGCAGCCATCGCATGGCCTAGTGGTTAGCGCGCTTGACTCTGATCTAAGGGACCTGGGTTCGAGCCCCGGGTAAGGCATGGTTGTATGTGTCGTTTTTTCTGCTGAGGTCCTGCCATCCTCTCAGATCTTCTATGGCATATAAACTGACAGTCTCCTGTCAGACCTCTGTGGCAAGTAGCTGCTTGAGGGGGTATTTATTATTATATTTTACTTTATTTTACGTGAAACATATGGGTACATTTTAATACTTCTACATGTCACTGCTTAAGGCAGTGGCATACCCAAAAGATCTGGGAATTATTTATGAAGTTATCACCACCCTTTCCAATTGATATTTAAATGACATATTTCTTAAGGCAGTGCGCTACTGCCTTAGAAAACCGACTTGGACAGCGTATTGCGGGCATAATTACCGCTCAGGTGTAACCCGGCGCCAGTGGTTGGATTGTTTTTTAAATTCTCAAGGGGGGGGGGGGGTCTCACGTGCAATGACAGGATACCAGACATATTTTGTCTATTAGATATATAACATAAAATTTTCAGAGATGCGAGCCCCTCAGCTCCCCTTCCCCCTCAAGTACTCGGCGCCAATGAATACAACGCACTGGCTGAAGCCAATTTTTACTGTATACTCTTCCGTTATTAAATTCTCAAAGGAGTATTCCATCTACATCTAACCCTGCTGAGTTTCCATCTGTAGCAAGCAGAAGCTTTGAATAAGAAACCAAATCCCAAATGCACTGTATACAGTAAGTTTTAAATGTAAATTTTGTGAAAGATTTAATACATACACCGAAGAGCCAAAACATTATGACCAGCACGTCTTTATGCAAATCGAAGCAACTGCAGGTAAACGACGGCGCGTGTGAAGGTCATGAAACGGTATAAATAACACCTGATGCTGAGCTCTGTTAATCAGTGTTGTTCTTCAGATGGGAAAGGCAGCAGACTAAGTGAGTTTGACAAAGGCCAAATTGCAATGGCCAGACGACGGTCAGAGCATTTCCAATAGCAAGGCTTGTGAGGTATTCACAGTCAGCTGTGGTTTGTACCTTCAAAAAGTGGTCCGAGGAGGGGGAAAAACCATGGCTCATCGCTGCTAGAGATGAGCTAAGGCTATCCCATATGGTACGAGCCAACAGAAGGGATACTAGGGCGTACCTCACCCGTAATTTTTTTAATGGCTGTAATGCGTCTCAACACATCGAACCCTGCTGAAAATGGGGCTGCCTAGTCGCAGGCTGCTCCGAGTGCCCATGCTAACTTTGGTTCACCATCGAAAGCAACTACAATGGGCATTCAAGCATTAAAACGACTTTGAATGATTGGAAAAAGGTCGTCTGGCCCGATGAATCTCGTTTCCTGTTACCCCATGTGGATGGCCGGGTACCTGTGTGTCGTTTACCTGGGTTAGTGTTGGCACCAGGATGCACCATAAGACGAAAACAAGCTGATGGAAAAAGTGTAATGCTTTGGGCAATATTCTGCTGGGAAACCTTGGATCCAGTCATCCATGTGCAGGAAACTATGACGTCTACCATCTACCTAAACATAATTGCGGACAAGGTACATCCTTTCATGGCAACAGTATATCCCTCTAGTAGTGCCTTCTTTCAGCAGGATAATGCGCCATCCACACTGCCCGATTTGTTCGAGAATGGTTCGCGAAACATGAAGACTTCTAGATATTGCCCTGGCCTCCAAATTCCCCAGACATCAATCGAGCATCTGTGGTTTATGTTGGAACATCATATCCGATATGGCGGCTCAACCACGTAACTTACAAGAGTTAAAGGATCTGCTGGTAACGTGTTGGTACCAGATACCACACCTTTAGAAATGAAATCTTGTAGTGTCGCTGTTTTGGCATTACATAGAGGACCAACATCATATTAGGCAGGTGGTCATATGCAATCCATTAAAATTCCAACCCTGTCTACCATCCATGAATTTAAAAACGGTTTTTAAAGAAAGTGACCTCTGCTAACCTAATTAATTTTAAATCTGAGTAACGATAGAATAGATAGCAACTGCTGTGTTGCAGCGCCTCCAGTCTAGAGACAAAGTAAAATGATTGCCTACCTCTCTACATGGCCGCCAGCATGTAAAGTATATAGGCAATAACGTAGCAAGCGCCTATTGCTTAGTATTGTGTTTACATGCCTTAATAAACAAAAGCGTTCCTATTTTCATTAAATTGTAGTGCCAAGCAAAATATTTACTTGCAAAATAATCTTAGAAATAAAGCGATCTTTTAATTGATAGTTATTTTAATTAAATACAGTATTTTTTACAGACTATCAAAGGTTCAACTAGCATGACTGATTAAGTTGAATTTCACTCCAAGAACGAAAACTTAATTTTCAAAAAAAACATGAAACTTTTTGCCTACTTAGGTTTAGTGTGTTGATGCCCATACTTTACATTACGGCGGCCATGTAAAGGATTGACCCTGGGTCACATGCGTGAATTGGTTTTACTATTTTACACACGAGGTACATATAGGTCTCAGTCTCAATTTTCAGAAAATATTTTTGATTCAGATACCATTTAAACAATAATTTTAAGTGGAAGTAACTATTAATTTTGTACACTTAAAAATAGTAGAGACTTTACCTCCCGGTATATTTTTGCTGAGTGTCTCCCTCGCAGTCCTACTCTGGCGTATAAACAGACAGCTTCTGTCGGAACTCTTGTATCAAGCTGATGCTTGAGGGAATATTATGTGATCCAGTGTTAAACATTGCAGCCAAAATAAAAAGCTGAATACCAATTATGTTATATAATAGTTTATTTAGTGCAAATGTTTCGTTGAATTATCAGTTGCATTATGAAGTTTGACAATATCAACAGTTACTGGTCTCGGTAAGTTTTGAAACTGTCATTTGAGCGTATTTCTAAATCATATTGCCCTTTTTCTTCAAATCTGTAAGTCTCTATCAAGTAAATGCCAATTCCCTATAATCAAAGGGAAAAAAAACATTAACAGAGAAATTATACGCAACGAAAATAGTTTTCCATACTTATTTTCTATATCAATGATAACACACCATACAATTTATATTTGAAGCTTGCGTTTTATAGATTTAACAGTTTAAGGTGGAGAATCGTTATTAAAATACCATAGTCTGAATGCCAGCCACTTGTAAGCTTAAGGTCACTTTTTTTTTCTTTGAATTTGATTTTCTGTATTATCACTGATAACCTGCTTTTAAAAATATGAGATCTACCGACCCTCCGGGGTTAAGGTCAACCCTTGTGGCTTGACCCTTTCTCCCCCACAGTGGGGAAAGTACTACTGCTCAACTGAGTTACAGATATCCCGCGGCTTTGTCCAAAGGAAGTTTACCCCTAAAATGTTCAATGAAGTGAAATATATAAATTAAAAAATACCTATCTTCCTATAGGACCCTAAAAAGTAGATAATAAACCTAAAGCATACCGATGGTACAATCGGTCACAGAGTTCGTATTCGCCTCGAAGGAAGGTAAGGCGCTACTCGACAAGATTGCCGGCGCCCTATATTCCGGGGTGGGGGTGGCTCAGTCGGTAGCGCGCCAGGCTCGTAATCTGTAGTTCCCAGGTTCGAGTCCCAGCTGGGTCAGCGTTGAGATTTATCTCCGCAAAATTCCCCGCCCTGCCCACGGTCAGTAGGGGACACCGATGGGCTTGGAAAGTCCGTCGGATGGGACGTTAAGCCTTTTTTAAGCCGTGGCCCGTGTGCGGGAGAGCCATACCCTGTGCACGTTAAAGAACACGCTGGATGGCCTTGACGGGAGGCTACCATCTGTCTCCCAACAGCTGTTCCAGTGGGTCCCCTCCCCCAACCTTCTCTGAGCCTTCGGGGTCCATGTGACCTGGCCATTTAGCCCATGGTGTGCAAAAAAGCCGCTCAGAGGTCAAACAACCCAAGCCCTATCTTCCTTTGAAGTGGATACGAACTCAGTGACTGATTGCACCATCGATATGCTTTAGGTTTATTTTCTACTTTCTAGGGCCTGTAGGAAGATATGTATTTTTAATTTATACTTTTTGTTGTTGTCACTAAAAACACCTACTTTCCAAAAGTTTAAAATACGACCATAAATATCGATCACGTTTACCCCCTTTTGGAGTCACGTTTGAGGAAGCCCACGACATTGGAGACATCACAAACTTTATTTTGAGATACGACTCGTTAAAGTCGACCCCCGCGAAAATCCTTCGCCCCACATTTTATCAGGGGGAAATAGTGGGGCGAAATTCCAAAAAATGAACGACTTTCATTATACGAGCTTTCATTTGACACCTAACTCATAAATGTAGGCCCTCTCGTTTGGAAAATATAATAGAACGACTTTCACATTTCCCGTTTTTTAGGGGAGAAGAAAGCATAGGGGGGGGGGGGGGTCAGTTTTTACAGCCTGTGACACTCCCCTCGTCAAAAGATTTCATTCGACACATAGCTCGTTACTTTCCGCATTCACGTTCAGGAGATATAGAGGAACAATTTTTATATTGTTCCCCTTTTTTAGGGGGGAAGAATGAACAGGAGGATCAATTTCTCGTAGCCTACAACATTCCACGCTTCAGAAGCTTTCATTCGACGTATAGCTTATTTCCACATTCGCGTTCGGAAAATATAGTTTAAGAATAGTTTTCACATTACCCCTTATTTAGGGGGCGGGGGTGGCTCAGTCGGTAGCGCGCCAGGCTCGTAATCTGTAGTTCCCAAGTTCGAGTCCCAGCTGGGTCAGCGTTGAGATTTTTCTCCGCAAAATCCCCGCCTTGTCCACGGTCAGTAGGGGACACCGATGGGCTTGGAAAGGCCGCCGTCCGTCGGATGGGACGTTAAGCCGGCCCCGTGTGCGGGAGAGCCATACCCTGTGCACGTTAAAGAACACGCTGGATGGCCTTGACGGGAGGCTACCATCTGTCTCCCAACCTTCTTGTTCCAGTGGGTCTCCTTCCCCAACCTTCTCTGAGCCTCTGGGATCCATGTGACCTGGCCATTAGCCCATGGTGTGCAAAAAAGTGCCGCTCAGAGGTAAAACAATCCAACCCCTTATTTAGGCAAAAGAAATCGGGGGTCATTTTTTTGATAGCCTATGACACTCCCCGTCAAATGCTTTGATTTGGCACATAAATCATCAAGTTTCTCCATCGCGTTCGAAAGATGGTGGAACAACCTTTTGTTAAATCCACAAACCGACCACCTGAGAAATGTCAAAGCCAAAAGCAATAGAAAGATGGGTAAAAACATATATTTCTTTACTATGTACTCGTATGTACGTTGGAAATACTTTTAAATTGTTCCTTTTAGCACATTGGCTAAAAATCCATAAATAATAACTTTGTGAGTCGCATCACACACAATCTATAGCTTCAGGACTCGTGGTTTGAAACAGGTTTCCAAAGTGTGGAAATTCTCATTTCAGATGGGGCGGGGGTGGCTCAGTCGGTAGCGCGCCAGGCTCGTAATCTGTAGTTCCCAGGTTCGAGTCCCAGCTGGGTCAGCGTTGAGATTTATCTCCGCAAAATTCCCCGCCCTGCCCACGGTCAGTAGGGGACACCGATGGGCTTGGAAAGGCCGCCGTCCGTCGGATGGGACGTTAAGCCGTGGCCCCGTGTGCGGGAGAGCCATACCCTGTGCACGTTAAAGAACACGCTGGATGGCCTTGACGGGAGGCTACCATCTGTCTCCCAACAGCTGTTCCAGTGGGTCCCCTCCCCCAACCTTCTCTGAGCCTTCGGGGTCCATGTGACCTGGCCGTTTAGCCCATGGTGTGCAAAAAAGTGCCGCTCAGAGGTAAAACAACCCAACCCAACTCTCATTTCAGAAATAAAATCCTTGCAGCTACAAGATAACTCAGTTCAATTAAAACTTTTCTCAGTCATCGCATCCGTTGCACGATTGTTCTTCGCAAGAAAAAACAGCTCTTGGTTCTCGGCAGTTAACGTTATCACGTGCATTTTGCGATTCTTTACCGCCACTTCTCAACAACTGATATCCTTTACCATTAAACAGATTTTTTTCTTGGGGCGGGGGTTGAAATCTTTGCTGAGGAGATGTTACTGTAGAATATTTGTAAGCCACTGGTTTAAGGTCCACTCCCTAGGTCGAGAAAAGCTGTAAAAGTGAAAAAAAAAAGCCCTAGGTGTATATACCTTTAGGTCTCCATAAATCACCATGCAAAGTTTCAGTTTTCTAGGTCTCTTGGTTTTGGAGTTGCACGTTGAAAAACACACGCATTTTGTTTTATTTATATGATTACTCGTACCCCTTCAAGATAATATATTATGGTACTACCCTCCTTCATAGGCGTCCGCAGTGGGGAGAAGACATTGACCTCCCTTAAATGTGATTTTTTTTTTCTTACTTAAATTTTGTTATTGCTAATATAGTTGCAATTTTTTTCCGACAAATATAGTTAATAAAAACGGCACTAGATATGATTAAACTTACTCCAAGAAACCACGCCCATTGCCATTATCTAATGCAACGTTTCCCGAACTTTTCCTAAGACGGAACACTTAACAAATCTTGAAATTTTAACGGAACACCTTGGTTATTTTGTAGGGTTCGATTATTTTACCTCTGAGCGACACTTTTTTTGCACACCATGGGCTAAATGGCCAGGTCACATGGACCCCGAAGGCTCAGAGAATGTTGGGGGAGGGGGCCCACTGGAGCAGCTGTTGGAAGAAAGATGGTAGCCTTCCGTCAAGGCCATCCAGCGTGTTCTTTAACGTGCACAGGGTATGGCTCTCCCGCACACAGAGCCACGGCTTAACGTCCCATCCGACGGACGGCGGCCTTTCCAAGCCCATCGGTGTCCCCTACTGACCGTGGGCAAGGCGGGGGATTTTGCGGAGAAAAATCTCAACGCTGACTCAGCTGGAACTCGAACCTGGGAACTGCAGATTACGAGCATGGCGCGCTACCGACTGAGCCACCCCCGCCACTATTTTGTAGGGTAGGTATATATAAATAATAAATAAAATAAATGAGTAAATCTAAGCGTTAAGAAAAAAACAAACATTTATTCTCCAATGGTAATTATTTTAAAAAAAACATAAAAATAGCAAAATGAACTAGCGTATATATATATTGCAAAATTACGTTCTTAATGACCTCGATGATTTTGGGTGTTTGAATTACAAATTCTTTTGATATCAGGCATAATATTAGAGTACCGTCCCATGGCCGAGTGGTTAGCGCGCTTGGCTACTGATCTAAGGTACCTGGGTTCGAGCCCCGGATTAAGGCATGGCTGTTTGTGTCGTTTTTCTGCTGAGGTCCTGCCATCCTCTCAGACCTTCTACTCTGGCATATAAACTGAAAGGCTCCTGTCAGACCTCTGTGGCAAGCAGCTGCTTGAGGGGGTATTTATTTTATAATATTAGAAAGTTGAATTCTCATATCTGGTGTAGCGTCGAGTCTGTTCCTGGACTTTGATTTGGTTGCAGCATGATCTGAAAATCCTGCCTCGCATAAATATGTCGTTGTAAAATGTTAATTTCGATAATTTTTCACGGAACATAGTTGGGAAACGCTGATGGCACTCTTTGAAAGATTCTTGCCTTCCCCCGGAAAAGGAATTTCCAGAAGTTTGATATTTTATAGAGCATTCTTCTGTATCGTTAGCTCTAATAAGAGTTCTGATGCGAAGTGGACCCCATTTTACATCCGAAAGTTCTCAAGAAAAGCTGCACTTTAAACCAGTGCATTAAAAAGTCGCGGAGCACCTTTTCTAAGTAAGAAACCTAACACCTTTGCACTATTTCTTAACATCGAAGAACCTCGAACGTAAATCACGTGCCAGAGAGGAGAATGTGTCCTCTGGAGGATTTTAATAATCGGAATGGGAAAGAGAGAGAAAAATTAAGCCATTAAAACGAAGAGAGGAAAAATTGCACCAAGAATAATTTTTGAATGAAAAAACACCCGAACGGTGTTGTGACATTGATACAAAATTTTTACACAAGCCATAGAGCATGGAGAAAATTGTTTATTTTCAACATGGCCGAGTGGTTAGCGCGCTTGGCTATTGATCTGAGGGACCTGGGTTCGAGCCCCGGATAAGGCATGGTTGTATGTGTCGTTTTTCTGCTGAGGTCCTGCCATCCTCTCAGACCTTCTACTTTGGCATATAAACTGACAGGCTCCTGTCAGACCTCTGTGGCAAGCAGCTGCTTGAGGGGGTATTTATTTATTTATTTATTTATATCTGTCATTAAAGTTTTTTTTTTCATGGAACCCTCACAAAACAGTTTTAAAAAAACATTAATTCTAAAAAATAAAACACTTACTGGTAGTTTGGAGAGCTGATTGACACCGATAACAACTAGTAAGCACAGTGCCTAGAAGGAAAAAATCAAAGTGAGCTGAGAATATTTCCGAATAACTCTTACAAAGTTAGATATAAAATCAAGAACTGAATATTCCATACGTATCTAACAAAACTTTTTTTCCCCCTGGAATTCGTGTCCACAGTGTTAATTCAGCCCAGGAATAGAATTGAAAATTAACCGGAGTGCTGTAAAAGGTAATTTATAGCCTCTATTTCGTTGAATATGAAGAAAAGGAATTTTTTTTTTTCAACTAACCATTCCGAGCACTATTTTAGTATTGATAAAAAGAAAAAGAGCACTATTTTATGTTATTATACAATATTTGGCACGAGTCCAGAGCAATTTATCCGTAGAAAAGAATACAAGTGACCTCGATAGAAAAATAAGAGACACGCCATTCATTTGATCCCAGATTCAACACAAAGTCTCTGCTGAATACCAAAGCATGATGTTGCATTCCTTACTTTCAAAGTTTTTTTTTTCTCTACATTTCGTACTTTTATACTTTGCTATCAACATTTTAAACAGTGGAGGCGCGCGTATAGGCACTGTGAAACTGCAGCACCCCCAATTTCAACTTGATATTATCGATAACATTTAATATAATGAGTCCTTTTTTCTTTAATTCTTTCTTTATACTTGTACAATATATAATCCTTAAGCTTAATGTCAGTAGCCATCCCCCGTTTATGAAAAAGATACAAAAATCTTTGTATGGAACTGTGCGCTTCACAGTACTAGCGGCGAGGTGTTTGACTGTTGTGCGCATGCGCACATAGGAAGTTACACGCGCGGCTGCAAGGGAGAGAGAGCACTGTCGTTCCCGCAGTGCCGACCCTGGCGTGCTGGTTGAAGGTAGTTTTTTTTTACTCCGCGTGTGTTGTGCTTAAAAACCGTGTACGATATTCTTGAATGTGATAAAGTGTAGAATTAGATTATTATCCTGCTTCCAGCTATTCTATTTGATTCATTTTTTTTTCGCGCAAATTAAAACAGGAAGAATGGATTTCATTTTTAAATGAATAGATTAAGCTTGAACTGTAACAATTTAGGTTAAAGTAAGTAAAAAATGTTTGATTTTGTTCTTTTAGGATTTTATCAAGTTTGTGAATAAATTTTCTTTTTATACATGTTTGTTTCCTTTTACACAATTTTAAAACAAAGGCTAAAAATTTCTGGAGCAGCACCCCCACTAATTTTAGCTACGAGCCGCCACTGATTTTAAATTTGAAATACTTTAATTGAATCATTCCTTACCTCCTCCAAGTAATAGACAAATTAAATTTTTCTAATTTAGTACTAGCAGTCAACCATTTGAATTCATCTTACCAATTTTTTTTTAACTTTCTGTTTTGTTTACTTTCACTTAGCACTTAATTCGATAAAAGGATCTTTTATTATTTATTTCACTTTTCTTAAGACAATGTCAAAAACAGCTTTTTTAATGGGAACTCCAACCGCTCTTTGGGGCGGGGGTGGCTCAGTCGGTAGCGTGCCAGGCTCGTAATCTGTAGTTCCCAGGTTCGAGTCCCAGCTGGATCAGCTTGAGATTTATCTCCGCAAAATTTCCCCGCCCTGCCCACGGTCAGTAGGGGACACCGATGGGCTTGGAAAGTCCGCCGTCCGTCGGATGGGACGTTAAGCCGTGGCCCCGTGTGCGGGAGAGACATACCCTGTGCACGTTAAAGAACACGCTGGATGGCCTTGACGGGAGGCTACCATCTGTCTCCCAACAGCTGTTCCAGTGGGTCCCTTCCCCCAACCTTCTCTGAGCCTTCGGGGTCCATGTGACCTGGCCATTTAGCCCATGGTGTGCAAAAAGTGCCGCTCAGAGGTAAAACAACCCAACCGCTCTAGTAACTGCTTGCGCTAAAGTCATTTTCATCATGAGTGTTAACGCAGAACAGTATCGTCCACGAAATGCAAAGGAAAATATTCAAAACAGCTTGCTTAAATGTGCTTAAATCTACGTTAAAGTGGCTAATCCCACCCAGTTGCAGAATAAAAGAAACTGAAACCTCATAAATTTCTGGTGTTTTAATTTGACGAGATGTCCACAATGCATTGAGACTATTCTCCACTGAATCTGTCGCAATGGAAACTAAGTTGATGGATTATCCTTGGCATTACTCATCGCCACCAAACATTAGAATCATCCCACATAGGGATGTGGATTAAAAACAAATGTTAATAATAGAATGAATGTGTAAGTTTATGTTATAGAATCATATTTAAAATCATTGAAATATCTAGAACGCTGATAAACAGAATTTAAATAAATGACTAGTAATATCTAAATTACCCATGATTCGAGTATGGACTTCCCCGCCAAACATGGATTCCTACCGACAGTCGGTTAACACACTCTTAATCAGTGACTCCCCTTGGTTCTGCGAAATGTCTTAAGGTAACTTTCTCATCTTTTTTTAAGCTGTTTTTCTTCATTTTTACATATTTTCCTCCCTTCTTTTCTATTTTTTGATCACTAATTTTTATTTTTCTCTCTAACCGGGAGGAGGCCCCTCTCTCCCTTGCCTAGGAGGGGGACTAGTGTTGACTCTTTCATATGTTTACAAATATCGTGCCTGAAAATTATGCAAAATAGATGCAGCTGACGTTGATACCTGACTTAATTTAACCGAATCTTTTTTTCCCCAGTGTGTAAGAAAGTGCTATTAGATTACTTACCAAATAAGCGAGGACACACATGTAGAATATTAAAAACAGGACCACAGCTAAACGAACTGCCCAATAATTTGGAAGCTTGTTTTCTACAAAGTCGATCACGAAATATAAGTTCAGGCCAATCAAAGAGACGGACAATACACACATTAATATTTTGTTAACCCTAAAAGAAAGAAATATGGAAAAGGGTTAGTAAAATTTCATTCGAAAAGAAAAAATATTATTAGATAAAAATGAAATGATTTTTTTTCCATTGTTCTCCACATTGAAATATTAATCATTCACTCTTGCACCAATATTAGTTTTAAAATGAAAAAATGTCCTGAATTGATTCGGATACAAACCCACAATCTCCTGGTGACACATCTGGTGCTCTACTGCTGAGTTATCAGCTATCAGATTTTGGGTTGGGTTGTTTTACTTCTGAGCGGCACTTTTTGCACACCATGGACTAAATGGCCAGGTCACATGGACCCCGAAGGCTCAGAGAAGGTTGGGGGAGGGGACCCACTGGAACAGCTGTTGGGAGACAGATGGTAGCCTCCCGTCAAGGCCATCCACCGTGTTCTTTAACGTGCACAGGGTATGGCTCTCCCGCACACGGGGCCACGGCTTAACGTCCCATCCGACGGACGGCGGCCTTTCCAAGCCCATCGGTGTCCCCTACTGACCCTGGGCAGGGCGGGGAATTTTGCGGAGATAAATCTCAACGCTGACCCAGCTGGGACTCGAACCTGGGAACTACAGATTACGAGCCTGGCGCGCTACCGACTGAGCCCCCCACCCCCACCCCAACTATCGGATCTCAACGATATGAACCTTCTACCTTCAATGCATGACCCGTGTATGTAGCTAAGCACGTATATGAATCACGCCGCATCGGAAAGTTTATATCTTTAAGATATAGGTAGGGCACTTCTCATTCATCAGAAGATCGTGGGTTTGGATTACACCCAAATCAAAACAGTTTTTTATCTCCAAAACTAATATTCATATGTAAGAGTAACTTAATTATTCATTCATCCACACAAATTTAAACTTGACCAGTTTTGTTCTGAAATTGAACTGCAAGGGTTGGCTGAGTCTGTTGCTCCAGATCATAGTCTGATGTTTCCAGGCAAGAGTCTGAAAGGAAATTTTTTCTACTAATCAACTCTCTTCTTTCAGTGAGAAAGGATTCGTCTATGGGTTCGAAAAGGCTGTCAATTGTCAGATGTGGATTGGATCTGTGTGTAAGAAAACAAACTGGATGGCCTTGATGGAAGCCTTCCTTTTGTCTCCTGACAACTTTGAGTAGATCCTTTTCCTCTATCCAGCGGGGGTGGCTCAGTCGGTAGCGTGCCAGGCTCGTAATCTGTAGTTCCCAGGTTCGAGTCCCAGCTGGGTCAGCGTTGAGATTTATCTCAGCAAAATTCCCCGCCCTGCCCACGGTCAGTAGGGGACACCGATGAGCTTGGAAAGGCCGCCGTCCGTCGGATGGGACGTTAAGCCGTGGCCCCGTGTTCGGGAGAGTCATATCCTGTGCACGTTAAAGAACACGCTGGATGGCCTTGACGGGAGGCTACCATCTGTCTCCCAACAGCTGTTCCAGTGGGTCCCCTCCCCCAACCTTCTCTGAGCCTTCGGGGTCCATGTGACCTGGCCATTTAGCCCATGGTGTGCAAAAAAGTGCCGCTCAGAGGTAAAACAATGCAACGTTAAAGAACACGCTGGATGGCCTTGACGGGAGGCTACCATCTGTCTCCCAACAGCTGTTCCAGTGGGCCCCCTCCCCCAACCTTCTCTGAGCCTTCGGGGTCCATGTGACCTGGCCATTTAGCCCATGGTGTGCAAAAAAGTGCCGCTCAGAGGTAAAACAACCCAACAACCTCTAACCAGCTCTGAGCCCAAGGACCCCAAGGGTTCAGAATTGGGTAGCTTATTGTGCACACAAAAGTGCCGCTCAACTTATTTCTGTGATATCCCAACTGCTCGAGAAATGGTGTCATTCGCAGGCAGCTTATTACTTCGACATGAATTTGTCAACTTTCTACCAATTTGATATCCATTGCCAGTGGTCGTTACTATTTGTGTCTAACCGCCATAACGAATGACAAATAAAATAAGAAAAAAAAATATAAGAACAAATATTCCTAGAGGGCCCTAAAACTAGAAAATAAAGCTAAAGATATCGATGGTGCAAGCGGTCGCTGAGTTTGTATTCACTTCAAATGAAGATAGGGTGTGCCGGTAAATATAGTTGAGTAAGTAAATCGGCGCCCTCTCTTCCTTTGAAGTGAATACGAACTAATGACTGATTGCACCATCGATATCTTTAGGTTTATTTTTACTTTTTAGGGTCCTATAGGAAGATAGGTATTTTTAAAAATTTTTAAGTTATATTTTTTTGTCGTCACTAAAAACACCTACCTTCCAAAAGTTTAAAATACGACCATAAACATCGATCACATTTACCTCCTTTGGAGTCACGCTTGAGGTAAACCACGACATTGGGGTCATCACAAGCTTTAATTTGAGATACGACTCGTTAAAGTCGACCCCCGCGAAAATTCCCCCCTCCCATTTCATCAGAGGAAAATAGTGGGAACGAAATTCGAAATAGTTAATGACCGTCATTATACGAGCTTTCATCTGACACGTAACTCATAAATGCAGGCCGTTGCGTTCGGAAGATATAGTAGAACGGCTTTTACATTTTCCGTTTTTTAGGGGAGAAGAAAGCATAGACGGTCATTTTTGCATAGCCTACGGCACTTCCTACGTCACAAGCTTTCATTTGGCATATAAATCATTAAGTTTATCCATCACGTTCGTAAGATATGGTGGAACAACATTTCGTCGAATCCACAAACCAACCATCAGACAAATGTCAAAGCCAAAAGCAGTAGTCAGATAGGTTGGGTTGTTTTACCTCTGAGCGGCACTTTTTTGCACACCATGGGCTAAATGGCCAGGTCACATGGACCCCGAAGGCTCAGAGAAGGTTGGGGGAGGGGACCCACTGGAACAGCTGTTGGGAGACAGATGGTAGCCTCCCGTCAAAGCCATTCAGCATGTTCTTTAACGTGTACAGGGTATGGCTCTCCCACACACGGGGCCACGGCTTAACGTCCCATCCGACGGACAGCGGCCTTTCCAAGCCCATCGGTGTCCCCTACTGACCGTGGGCAGGGCGGGGAATTTTGCGGAGATGAATCTGAACGCTGACCCAGCTGGGACTCGAACCTGGGAACTACAGATTACGAGCCTGGCGCGCTACCGACTGAGCCACCCCCGCCCCGGTCAGATAGGTAATGAAAGACTATCAAGAATGTTTAGTTGGAAAATAACTTATAGTATCCTAACAGAATTTCCCGGCTTCGCTCGGCTCGATATGACTTAGAGTAGCAAGCGTATTCGTAACTGGTGCGTGGACACTGGTTCACATTTGGAGTGACGTCACCAGTGATGGAAATTTTCGGCTCCCCGTAATTCTTCACATACCGGACCGATCAGTCTCGAATTTGGTATAATGGTCCCATTTACTTCTCGCTACATAGAGTTTAGAGATCGAGTTCGTAGCCGCGGTGGGTCGGGATTGAACCCGACGTGAGTGTCCATAATCTCTGGGGGCACTACCGTCGCCAACTTATGAATGAAGGGTCAGAGTTTTGAATGGAATAGTACATTATCGTTCCGCAAAGATATCAATAGACACAGGTTTCGCAGCCAACTTTTGGGAGAGGTCAAATTTATTGGGGTCGAAATCTTGACAGTGCACTAAGTTACGTGAGATGCAGCTGTAATCGAAGTTTGGTGTTTTTAGCTCTGACCACCTAGGAGATGTCAAACAAACAGATACACAGACAGACAAATTCTCACATATATATAATTATTTACGTATTGATTTCAAAATAATTACTATTTATATACATTACTTCTACCTCTAAGAAGGAGAAGAGAAATCTGTTTCACTCACATTCCGTTGTGGAAATCTCCCATCACTTTCTTTGAAGATGTAAACAACAGACAGGTCATAAGGGCAAAGGGCAACTGTAGAGACATCAGAGCGTTCAGAAAGTCATTCATGCCACTCATCTGAGAAACGTTCTGAAAAATGGCCACCAAAATGGTTGGCAAGATTGCTATCGTTCTGGTGAACAAAACTCGCTTCCATCGGGACCATTTTAGGTTTAGGAATCCCTGCAGACGGAAATATTTATATATTACAATTTAAAATTTAGCGTATGCACGTTATTACAATGATTAACCCTTTCAGGACCATAAGGTTTCTAAGAGTAATATTAGTATGTAACTGTTTATTTTAGTTTGTTTAGACGTAAAATAAATAAAAATCATAAGAAAAATACATAACAATGTGTAGTTTTTTTTTTAATTTTATGGGAAATATTTTTCCAAATGGACTATAAAGGTAACACAAATTATAGTTAGGCTCATTATGCAATGTCTTTTATTTATTGGTTTATTAGAACAAAATGTTAACTAAAATAATACAAAATTATGAAATAAAATTGCTATACAAAATGATGTGCTAATTATGATATTCTGCGAAGCAATTTCTTTTGGTTGTGAAGCAAAGATGGACATTGCACAGATGCAACATTATTGCAAAGATGGACATGGACTAAACGTTCCCGTTTACGTAATTGCGTTCGGCATACGTTCTATTTTGACATTCTGTATAAAAAATGCAGATAAGGTTATAATTAAATACGACAATCACCAATTTTAAAATGGGAAAAATGTTTGCCTTGGTCGTGAAAGGGTTAACTGAACACTTCTTGCTATGTGAGTGGAACGCGACATTCAAAGAATTATAACTTTGAAAACAGTTTCTTTACGAAAAAATGTTACTGGAGATAAATTGATCGATTTTCCGCAATATTCGTTTAATGAAACAATTTATATTTCACATGACAATTTACTTCAAAAGAAAAACACACAACAGTTATAACAAAATCGTTCACGAGTGTAATGAAGTTTTATAAGGATTTTTTCAGTTTTAATCAATTTGGGGAGAAAATCACCATATACTAGAGGAAGAGGTAGGTCAACGGCATCTGCTGTAAATGTTACAGCTTCAGTAATTCTTTAAATATTAAGCGAATATTCCCATGGCCGAGTAGTTAGCGTGTTTGGCTACTTATCAAAGGGATCTGGGTTCGAGCCCCAGGTAAGGCATGGATGTTTGTGTTGTCTTTCTGATGAAGGCCCGCCATCCTCACAGACTTTCTACTATGGCGTGTAAACTGACTGGCTCCTGTCAGACCTCTGTGACAAGCAGCTGCTTGAGGGATTATTTATTTCTTTATTCTCAAAACTTGAGATATCGAGATTTAAGCCAGATCAATTTATTTCCAGTGATATTTTTCGGTAAAAAGCTTATTTTCAAAGTTAGAAAGCTTTGAATATGACCTTTCCATTCACACGGAAGTATCTGGTTACTTTTTGTAATGTACTATTAACTCTACAGGAAAAAAATGTTACGACAGAAACGACAGACGTGTTTCTCTCTGAAACATTTTACTCCATTACAAACCTAGAAATGAGAGTTAGAAAAAGAAAGTTTTTCTGTTAAATGACAACGTTACCTCCATTACAAATTGTCCAGTGTATGTTCCTGTCATCGTAGAGCTCTGGCCAGCGGCTAAGAGTCCTATTGCCCAAATGTACATCGACGTCTCTCCAAACTGGCAACCAAGAAAGATCCCCTGTAAGTAAAAAGAGAAGCAAAAATTTAATGAGAATCGTAACACACTTCCTTATTATGAGACAGCAGTCGATGAATCACATGTACAGTCGTTCAAAAAAGTATCCGAACACTATGCTTGATTACAGAATTCAGAAAAAATATGTGGCAACGATTTTTTTAGAAATTAGCGATCTGGCAGCCTTCGTGTCACGTGACACAAAGATTGCCAGATCACTAATTTCTAAAAAAAATCGTTGCCAGATATTTTTTCTGAATTCTGTAATCAACCATAGTGTTCGAATATTTTTTGAATATATATATATAATGCGTATGAATATATAATGCAATGAATATGGAGCATGTGCAGTTACTGTTCACAGCAAACTGGAACGGTTGCGGTTAATGTTCACAGCACATTGGATCGTGTGAGCTCACAAAGACCTGGATCGTGTGGGCTCACTCACGGAAATATTGAGCGTGTGCAGTTACCGTTCACAGCAAACTGGAGCGTGTACAGCAACTGTACACGCTCCAGATATTTTTCCTGAATTCTGTAGTCACGTGACACGAAGGTTGCCAGATCACTAATTTCTAAAAAATCGTTGCCAGATATTTTTTCTGAATTCTGTAATCAACCATAGTGTTCGGATACTTTTTTGAGCGACTGTACTGTGTGGTATTAAGCCTCGTAATTCAAAGTTGCCCCAAGTCAGCTCACCCAATGTAAGCTTCACTTTTTCATATGACTTTCAGGAAACGATTATTATTACTACCTACTACAGTATATTGCTAGGCTAAGGCAATGCCTTAAGATACAACAAAAGTGTGATATTGAATTGAGAATTTCTTGGTTTGTAGTTCATGATTTAACGAGCGATTTACTTCTGAATCCAAAAAATATCATATCGAAAGTTCGAGAGAGGCTGATGTAGCAATAATCCCACATCATTTCGCTATTTCAACTAATTTGGTAAGAGCATTTTTAAACTGCGAATTATGTGCAAAGGATTTGAGACTAATTAAGCAACCTGTTGGCAGAATATGCAACGAAACTCGGTTTCGGCCGATGCTGAAAGAGTCTGCATATGCACCCATGCAGACATTGTCATCTGAGAATATCTGTCATTAGATATGAAACGTTCTTATCGAGTAATGCATTTTTTTCTGTCAGAGGTGATATTATTATATTATTAATTTTATTTTTTTAATTTTTGGTCACATTGTTAATTATTTTTTATTAGTTCAAATTATATTTCTTATTTTTTTAACAACCAGTTTAACGATCAACAGCATTTTTAACAACTGGTTCAACGATTCAATGCATAATAACAATGTTTTGAAAAATAATTTTGATTCGATTTTGTTGAATCTCTCGTATGGTTGCTTCATTCAACTTTTCAATCAGCTTTTCAGTCTTTCAATTTATTAAAGAAAAGAAAGTCCCAACAACCCTGCAACCTCCTCGGATGACGACCCCAGTCAGGGGTCAAAAAAATAGGATATTTACTCAATGTAACTTTGTCTTAAGTTTCAACGTACTTATTCTACTTATTCTAAGACAGATTCAGATGCAATTATAACTGGTTCAAACATCAACAGCATCTTTAATAACAGATTCAACGATCAACAATGTCTTTAACAACAGGTTCAACGATCAACAATATAGTTTCCGTTCAAGGTGAGCAATATCTTTAGCCTATTCAAGATTAACAACATCTTTACCAAACAATGTGAACTACATACAAATATATTTCTTAACATCTTTGTTTACCACAAACCTCACAAAAAAGGCCAAATATTTCAATTTAAAATTTCGTTTAATGGAAAAAGTGTAGGCTGAATGAGACAATCATTCAAAAGATTCAACAAAATCAAATCAAGCTTATTTTTCACAATATTGTTAATATGTATTATAATTAGTTGCAACCGTCGAATTTTTTTTGTGATTAAAAAGAAAAAAATATCTTTAGTTTTATGCTTATTTCATTAATAAATCTGTAGATTAAAGGTATAATAACAAATTACGGAATACGTTTCTTTTAAAATAAATAACGTTATTTAATATTCTAATTTCATTATTCATTTCATTAGACAATTTGGGACCGATATACAAAACATTCTGTCTGAATTTTGATTTTAAGACAGAATGAATGAATTCTTCTTCAAGCAGCTGTTTGCCACAGAGGTCTGACCGAAGCTTGTCAGTTTGTACACCACAGCAGAGGATCTGTGAGGAAGGCGAGACCTGAGCAGAAAGACAACACAACACCCGTGCTCGAACCCAGGTCCCTTTCATCAGTGGCCAAGCTCCCTTACCACTCTGCCACAGGACGGCTTCTTTAAGACTGATTCTTAATTAATATTAGGGGTTGATAATTTTCTAATATTGTTTCTATTCTAATAATCGGATTTCAGCAGAATAAAATCAGTAAAATGTTGAAATACAAATATTAATACTCTCTGTATATACAGATTTCTTAACGCAAAATTTTCCATTCTAAGAACGAAGAATTAGTGCTTGCATTCTTATTTTAATTCCTCATAACTCTACTAATGGAGCTCTGTAATATTTCTATTGTATACAGTTGGTTTTTATTACCTCTGCCAGACTGATAAAGCATATTGTATATAGGACAAAACTCATGGAAAATTGAATTGCAATGAATTAGAACATTCAAAATATCTCTTAATATAAAATATTGGTTTACTTTATATTTCAGTTTATTAGTCATATGTTCAATATGCTTATTTCCCAATAGTTCCTAAATATAATCCAAGTTATTTAATTTCCGAAACATTTTCAATTATAGGACATAAAGAATTGGCCAAGTTATTTCCAGCACATGAATGATATCTAAGAATGTCTGTTAATATATTTTTAATTGTAAAATTAATATATTTTTTATTTATATTAAAAAGTAATTTATTTTTATTTAACCAGTTATGAAGGAAAATGCATGTTCTGTATATTGCATCATTTTTGCATTATTCTCAGTAATGAACAGTAAAATAGTGTCATCTGCAAATCAATAATATCACCATAAAAATTCACTTGGAAAATAGTTAAAAGTAATTAAAAAGTATTGGTCCTAAAAGAGAACTTTACGGTATACCAGAGTTCAAAAATGTTTACATTACTAAACATTGAGTCATTTGACTATTTGTTTCCTATTTTCCAATTATGATGAGATCTATTGATGATATATACCTATTATACTAAGACTATGCAGTTTATGTAATAATAATTCAAAATTTTTTTAGATTCAAAAAATAAACTAAACCTTTTCGTTAATATTCAATAAATAAAAAATAATAAACCTCAATCAGCTGCTTGCCACAGAGGCCAGACAGGAGCCTGTCAGTTTATATGCCATAGTAGAAGATCTGAGAGGTTGGCAGGACCTCAGCAGAAAAACGACACATGCATCCAAGCCTTATCCGGGGCTCGAACCCAGGTCTCTTAGATCAACACATACATCCAAGCCTTATCCGGGGCTCGAACCCAGGTCTCTTAGATCAGTAGCCATGCGCGCTAACCACTCGGCCATGGGACGGCTTAATATTCAATACTGCAAAATATTATTATGTCCGTGATCGAGTGGTTAACGTGCTTGGCTACTGATCTAAGGGGTTCTGAGTTCGAACCTCCGCTAAGGCATCGATTTTGGGTTGTTTTTCTGCTGAGGTCCAGCCATCCTAACAGACCTGTTTTGGCGTATAAACTGACAGCCTCCTGCAGATCTCTGTGGCAAGCAGCTGCTTGAGGGGGTATTTTATTATTATTTATTATATCAGAGTATATTTTTTTTGCCTGACAATCAAACTTTTTGTTCACAGTTTTATATCTGTTTAAAATTCCACGACTATTTTTAAATAAATTTCCCGTAACTTAAGAAATATTAATAACATAGAAATAGGTATGTAGTTAAACATATTAATTCTACCACCGCCTCTAAAAGTGTGGGAATGAGAAAGATTCCTCCACCACCAAGGTCATTCATTACTTACAGGCATTCTAATCTACACACAAAACAGCAAACTTCTGTAAAAAGCGAAGTTCGTTTGCTAAAACATTTAGGAAAAAAAGAAAAGTTACTTACTGCTTTGTATATGTCACCATTGATGGTTCGATTATTATTCTGTGGAAGAAAACGACGTTTACTTAATCGTAAAAACTGCATTTTGAAATACAAAGTACGGGAATTAATTTTTTAAAGATATCTAAGCAATAAATTAAACAATACGAGCAGACTATTATTCACTTTCAAGGACAGATTGTGATAAGAAATAATAAACAATGAACAGCAATAAATAAATACTCCCTCAAGCAGCTGCTTGCTACAGAGGTCTGACAGGAGCCTGTCCGTTTATATGCCACCGTAGGAGATCTGAGAGGATGGTAGGACCTCAGCAGAAAAACGACACACACACATCCATGCCTAATCCGGGGCTCGAACCCAGGTCCCTTAGATCAGTAGCCAATTGTGCTAACCACTCGGCCACGGGACGGCTATACGAAACAAGAAACAATCCAAGGAGCAAGATGTTATGACTTCACAGAGCTTAGTGCTCTCCTCAAATACTATACTGAGTAAACTTTACAAAATTATTTATGCGAAGTGAAATTTAGAGCTGCTGGATTTGCATTAATAATTAATTAATATTCAAATATGAAATTGTGTGGTCGACTATTTGATTTTGCTACTAGAGAGCGCTACGAAATCATCATAGAATTTCCATGTCATCCCAATGCGAAGACAAATCTCGATTCCTTTCTGCCTTAAAGGATCGGGATGAAAGGAGTAATCTGATTTGTGATCCAAAGTGGAGGAAGATTCAGGTGGTCCCCATTGAAATACCATCTGGGCTTTCAGCTACATAAGCGACCTTTGCCTAATGTTCTGTATGGAAATCGATTCCGTCTGACCTATAAGGCATCACTGTAGTACAGACCACAAGAAGCGGCGCAAACGGAGTTTCCGAATTGTTTCCACAATTCGGAGCCTCGAATTTGATTCACCTTTGACCTAAGATGAAGACGTTTCCATTTTTCTGTCCATTGCCATTGAATACTGTAGAGCAATTCGTAGTTCATTATGTATTTGCATAAATGATCAGTTACTGTAAAAGGAATCGAGAAAAAGCATACGATGAAGCCATGACTTTTATTTCAGATGTTGCACTTTACCTCTGAGTGACATTTTTTTTGCACATAATGGGTTAAATGGCACGTCACAAGTATCCCAAGGGCTCAGTGAAAGTTTGGGAAAAGATATCCACTGGACATCTGTATTAGGAGACAGATGAAAGCCTCTCGTCAAGGCTTTCTGTTTTTTCTTTAACGTGCAAAGTGTAATGGCTCCCTTACAAACAGCGTCCATATTCCAGGTGAAGGAAAAAAATTCTCTTTTCCACGTGCGGAAAATATTAACTATTCGAAATGTAGATAAAAATTTCCAATTCCGATGCAGAAAAAATTTTTTTTTTTTTTTTGTTATTCCGGGTGCAGGGGAAAAAAATTGGCTTTTGCTATTCCGGGTGCAGAAAATTTTTTTTTGGTTTTTGCTATTCCTGGTGAAGAAAAAAATGGTTTTGCTATTCCGGGTGCAGTAAAAAAAATGGTTTTGTTATTCCGGGTGCAGGGAAAAAAAATGGTTTTTGCTATTCCGAGTGCAGAAAAAAAATTTTATTTTTGCTATTCAGGGTGCAGAAAAAAAAATTGATTTTTGCTATTCCAGGTGCAGAAAAAAAATTTTTTTTTGCTATTCCGGGTGCTGAAAAAAAAAATTGGTTTTTGCTATTCCGGGTGCTGAAAAAAAAAATTGGTTTTTGCTATTCCTGGTGCAGAAAAAAAATAGCTTTTGCTATTCCGGGTGCAGAAAAAAATTGGCTTTGCTATTCCAGGTGCAGAAAAAAATTTTTTGATATTCCAAGTGCAGAAAAAAAAATGGTTTTTGCTATTCCGGGTGCAGAAAAAATTCACTGTTGCTATTCCTGGTCCAGGAAAAAATAATGTTTTTGCTATTCCTGGTGCAGGAAAGAAATTTTTATTTTTGCTATTCCAGGTGCAGAAAAAAAAAATTGTTTTTGCTATTCCGCGTGCAGAAAAAATTGACTTTTGCTATTCCGTGTGCAGGAAAAAAAAATGGTTTGTGCTATTCCAAGTGCAGAAAAAAAAATCGGTTTTGCTATTCCGGGTGCGGGCAGCCCAGTTCCGAACATGGTGAGAACGGCCGCGCCAAGGATATAGGAAGGGGGAGAGAGAATCGACGCCTTACAATGAGGTTAGAGAAAAGAGTCAGCAACCTTCTTTGAGCAGCATATTGCGCAAAAGAGAGACTCCGTCGGTTTCGCCATGTTGCCGTATACTTACTTAATAGGGTTATGAAGAGTGTCTAATGGCCTCAGAAAGGGTTTGGATTGGATTGTTTTACCTCTGAGCAACAATTTTTTTAACACCATGGACTAAATGGCCAGGTCATATGGACCCCGAAGGCTCAGAGAAGGTTGGATGAGGGGACCCACTGGAACAGCTGTTGGGAGACAGATGGTAGCCTCCCGTCAAGGCCATCCAGCGTGTTCTTTAACGTGCACAGGGCATGGCTTAACGTCCCATCCGACGGACGGCGGCCTTTCCAAGCCCATCGGTGTCCCCTACTGACCGTGGGCAGGGCGGGGAATTTTGCGGAGATAAATCTCAATGCTGACCCAGCTGGGACTCGAACCTGGGAACTGCAGATTACGAGCCTGGCGCGCTACCGACTGAGCCACCACCCCCGCCCCAGATTTTAGAGGAATACACGGCCAGACGGAAATGGCTATTGGTGAATTTAGGCTCAGGGAGCTTAAATCCTCTGGCTTAAAACGTGTATTTTCGTTAAAATCCTGAAAAGTTCATCAGGAAAAAAAACATTACTTTCTTTATATCAGTTCAATGAAAAAGTGCCCCGGTACTTTTCTGCTTAAGAGTACACCACAGAAAACCTTTCGAGCCCTGTCCATAAATAAAACTCTTTTAGAGTTCAGATCAGTTCGAGATCCCCGCTCGTCAGAGTTCGAATTATTTTGACAATTGTTGGGCCCGAGTCCGCCCGGAGCTCGATTTAGGGGGGGAAAAAGTTCTCTGATACATCATAAGGCATATAAACAGAAATGCATGTCGCTGATCATTTAGAATTATTCATTTCATTCTTATATTGTTAATCATAATCATTTTATGACAAAATTAAAATGTTAGTGTTATTTGGAACGAAAAATATTAGAAGTAGTACTAGCAGAAACTGAAAGTTGGTACGTAATATCATTATAAACGTAAAAAGTCGGTTATTTATTAAAGATAGATAGATAGATATTTTATTAAAGAGAGGAAATGCATTAAAAAAATCAAAAGCCACGTGGTGCTTTTTTCAATTACTAAAGATTGATTAAAAGGTTGAAATCATAATTTAAAAACACTTTATATTTTTTACCTATTTTTTTTCACAATTGCAAGAAATATTTGAAATTTAAATTATTCTGAGCCCGAACTTATCTCTATTATAGAGCACGATGACTGAAAAACAAAAATAAATACCCTTTCAAGCAGCTACTTGCCACAGAGGTCTAATATGTCAGTTTATACACCAAAGTGGAAGGTCTGGGAAGATGGCGGAATCTCAGCTGAAAACAACACAAACATCCAGGTCCCTCTGATCAGTAATCAAGCGTACTAACCTCTCAGCAATGGGACGGTCCTGATGATTGAGTGCATATGTTACCGCTAAAGCTCGAAAGCCGTTAATGTGCACATTACCTAGCTAATCTGCAGATTAACTGATTTGCTCCGTTAACGTGCGGAATCAAGAGTTTTCTGCATTTCACCTAGGTAATGTGCACATTAACGGCTTCCGTATCGTTAAAGTTCAAAAGTTTGTTTCTCTCATAGTGGTGAATCTCTTGAAAATGAATCTTCGTGTCACGTGATTCACTCGTCCGCATTATAAAAAACGCCCCGGATGAGCGGAGGCCAAGTGAGAACGAATCGGTAAAGTGATTCATTCTTCATAACGAATTACTAAAATGATTCGTTCTCACTTGGCCTGCTCATTTTGGGGGCGTTTTTTATAATCCGGACGACTGATTCATGTTGACAGAGGGATGACCCTGGTTTCAACTCTACTCTCGGACACTAGATAAATAACATTATGTTAATTTAAGCGTACAGAAACGTTCCTGTTGTTCCAGCAAAGATCTTATTTTCACTTTAACGAGTGCCTAGTAGGTAATGTGCAGATTATCCAGGTAATTTGCAGATTACCTAGGTAATTTGAGAAATGAAACAATTTTCCGCACGTTAACGGATCACCCTAGTTAATCTGCACAATACCTAGATAATCTGTAGAATAACTGATTTCTGCACTTTAGCGGTAACACATATAATCTATATAGAGCAGTGAATGGTAGAGATGAGGGGTCATATCCTTCGCATCGTGTGTTGTCTTCTGCAATATGGCGAGAATTGCAGGAATGGCATGAATCTGGTTCGCCATCTGTTGAAAGGAGGATATTCTCTTCGTCGCTTTATCGTACGATGTTCTTCAATGCTGAAACTGTTTTGCTCTATGTAGGTTTAAATCGAGTCGTCAGGCTGTTGTTTAAGGTTTTAAAAAAGGTTTTCATTTAACGTATCAATTATTGAGCTGATTAACCGCTCAGCGGCCCAATGTGGAAAGTGGATCCATAAATGAATGGCTTGTTTTCACTTTTTCTAACTTTTATTCTTCTCAGTGTAAAGGTTTCTCGATGTCTTTAGTTTCTTGAATTCTGACACCGTTCTTCAACAAGAAGTAAATGTCGTGCAATCCTGTATGCCGATGAAGTTGGAAGATTTTTTCCCAATACCATTGCCATCCCAGCAACAACTCATCATCAGTCATCTTCATTACTCCACAATAATTTTTACAAAAATTCAATCGTCATTATTCGGCATTCATCTATAATCGCAATGTATTAAAATAAAACTGCGTTTAATAATTTTTTATTTCTACATTTATCATTGTTTCTTTTTAAAAATTTGTTTGCATATGCGAAATATACTTAAACATATAAAAATCACAAAGCATTAACCAAAGTGTAATCATAATAAAGGAATGGATCATCTGATTCTCGTCACTAGCTAAAAATCTCCTTTTCCTTCCACAGATAATTAGGCACACAGAAAAATAATCCTATAAATCAGAGAATTGAGTCATCTGAATACCACTTACAGGAAAGACATCAGAAGAACTGTGGTTGCCTGCCAAGCAGATCTTCAGCTGCAAAATAATTGAATGATTTATTAGACATTTTTATACGCAGAGCAATTATAATAATTAGATATAACAATCGTATAATTAATATAGTCAAAGAAACTAAGCAATTTAGTCAAAATTAGAATTATAGAAGTTACATTTCACTTTTCCAGTTCTTACCTTGTATCGGTGATATCATTAAGAACCAGATCATTTTATTTTTTTGGAGGGGATCATAATCTCTTCCTCCAAAGCAGCAAGTGGTACAGGGCTCACTTCTGTACTCTCGCGGGAAAATAAAGCACGATCTCGATTATCCAATCCAAACTTTGTTTTAACGCGCAGTTGTGCATTATTTCCGTACGGAATTAGAGATGAATAATTAAACTAAATTTAACTAATTAAGGAATGAACACCAGATTTGAAGATTATAAGGATATGATCCTTATTTGTGAAATAACGTTAGCCTATGTAATATAATAAATACCCCCTCAAGCAGCTGCTTGCCACAGAGGTCTGACAGGAGCCTGTCAGTTTATATGCCAAAGTAGAAGATCTGAGAGGATGGCAGGTCCTCAGCAGAAAAACAACACGAACATCCATGCCTTACGCGGGACTCGAACCGGGGTCCCTTAGATCAGTAGCCAAGCGTGCTAACCACTCGGCCACGGGACGGCTAGCATATGTAGTTAAAAAAAATAATCGAAACAATGTTTTGCGATTTGAAACGATTATTTTTAATTTGGTTCCTGTTGTTAGATTTCGCATCAGTTAAGGGAAAAAACGTAGACTGGATTACGACTGTGTTTGTTCTAAAAGAAGTACGCCTGCTTCCTAAACAGACTTGAATATCTGCAAAGCTGAATGCAATAAGAGTATATGGGATTTTTAAAACTTGTGATAAAAGTCTGACAAAAATTAAAGTATTATTAATTTTAGGAAGATGCTAAACATATAAAATTTTTAATAAAAATACACTCAGGCAGGGTACCTCCCCACACTCATCTCGGCTAACTCCCACCTTACCTTCAGTGAGAAAGGACACACCGATGAGATTGGAAAGACGGCCATCCATTGGATGGGGCATTTAACCTTGGTCCAATGTGCAGGAGAGCCATACCTGGTGTACATCAAAGAAGACACTAAATGATCTTGAAGGGAAGCTACTGCTGTCTCCTAACGGCTATTTAGTTGGACACCTTCTGCAACATTCTCTGAGCCCTTGGGGTCCTAGGGATCTGACCATTTTGCCTATTGTGTACAAAACAAAATGCTGCTCAGAGGTTAAACAACCCAACTGAGTCCTTATCATATATAGCCCCGAAAACGATGCTATGCACCCAGGAATATCATTCATATTATTTGAATTTCTGTTTATTCTTTATATATCCCAACACCAAAAATCTACAAATGTCAATGCAAAACAATGTGCATTGAATAAAATTTACATCACAAACTTTTTAGAGTGTTTTTGTAACAAAATTATAAAATATTTAATAATCATTTAAAATTGGGAGTTCAGCTAAGTGATTTCTTTTTAGAATTTTAGAATTTTAAAATTGTCCTATCAGTTTAAAATTTATTAAAATACGAGTGGTGAGTGAACTAATTTAATTGCAGATAATTTTTTTCTCTTAATTTGAATTAAAATATCGCTCGTTTCCTTCTTTTAAAAGTGAGCCAAAGAAAGCCTTCAAAGTTTTGCCTTCTTTATACGATTAATATAACAGTGTAAAGGATCGTAGAGCAGTAGCAGAGAAATCGGGTTAGATCGAAAGAACAAAAGCGTTAGACGAAAACTAGCCCCTACTTTAAAACCCTCCAAGTGGCTTGAACGTATTCTCCTCCCCTCAGCTAACCTCTAGTGCAGTGTCTCGCAAACTGTGTGCCGCGAGAGATTTTCAAATTGACACTAGTTATTCCAAAGATTTCATTTTGACTTGACTTGTGTTATCGACGTGCTTTAATATCGACGTGCTGTAATAAAAAACTTTCAGATTTTATCAACTGGGATCTTGTAAGTATTTATAAAGCTTTTTTCAAATTTTGGTATTAATTTTTGATTATTTCAAGCCATAGAATGGACAAATATTTAAAACAAACACCGAGTTATGATTAATTATATTTATTATTATATTTATTTTAAATAAAATACATTTAACGAAACTTAAATTTTCCTTCTTTTACGTAACCATCAAAAATTCTTTTTTAGGTGTGCCGCGGAAAAAAAAATTAGATTCAGTGTGCCGCGGGAAAAAAATTAGATTCAGTGTGCCGCAGAGTAAAAAAGTTTGCGAGACACTGCTCTAGTGGTACTGACGTGGCAGGAACGATACACAACCGTTGCTTATAACCTTTTATGTGGAGCTTACAAAGCAAAGAGAAGGATAAATGCATAACATCAGGAGGATTAAAATCCGTGTTAAACGAAAACCGTGTTGATAGACTTCGTGTTAGTCGGGGATTTGATATGCAGGGGTTTATCAAAATAATGGACTGTTGGTGGAGAACATTTTATTAATAAGCTGTAGGCCCACCTCAGGCGTTCAGAACAGACGCAATTCGACGTGGGTTGTTGGGTTGTTTTACCTCTGAGCGGCACTATTTTGCACACCATGGGCTAAATGACCAGGGCACATGGATCCCAGAGAAGGTTGGGGGAGGGGACCCACTGGAACAGCTGTTGGGAGACAGATGGTAGCCTCCTGTCAAGGCCATCCAGCGTGTTCTTTAACGTGCACAGGGTATGGCTCTCCCGCACACGGGGCCATGGCTTAACGTCCCATCCGACGGACGGCGTCCTTTCCAAGCCCATCGGTGTCCCCTACTGACCGTGGGCAGGGCGGGGAATTTTGCGGAGATAAATCTCAACGCTGACCCAGCTGGGACTCGAACCTGGGAACTGCAGATTACGAGCCTGGCGCGCTACCGACTGAGCCACCCCCGCGCCACAATTCGACGTGGAATAGACTTATACAAGTCATGCACATACAGTAATGGAATGTGGGATCATTTTCCTGTAAAATATGGCCCAAATGTGCCAGTGATGCTGGAGGTGGAAAGTGTGATCAGACCTTGCGCTCCAGATATTCCCACAAATGTTCAATAATATTGAGGTCTGGAGATTGAAGTGGCCAGGGTATCTGCTGTACCTCACGCTCTGCAAACCACAACTTGACACGTTTTGCAAAATGCACGAATGCATTATCGGCTTGAAACCGGGGACGGTGATTAGGGAACAATGCCTGCAACATTGGGTGCAGGTGGTTCCCGAGAATGGATTCGTACGTTGCGGATGTGACACGACCCTACAGAATAACTAATGATCCTAAGGAATGCCGTGATATGGCACCCCACAGCATCCGGGATCCACCACCATGCTTCACAGTCGGAGTGGTAAGCTTCTACAGGTTTTCGCCACACATACATTCTACCAGTGATGGGAAACAATGTGTAGCACAATTCATCAGACCAGATAACACGCTGCCAGTCTTTATCATTCCGTTTTTATGTGCTTTGCACCACCTTCACATTTTCTTGCATTGATGTTGGTAATCAGAGGTTTGTGGATTGCAGCACGGTCTTAAATAATGGCACGATGAAGTTCCCGACTAACTGTTATGACGGAAACGGGATCATTCCGACTGGTGGTCAACTCTGCTGCTATTTGCGGTGCCGTGGTCTTGTGCTTGCATTGTACAATCCGTGCGAAAGTTCGCCTATCCCTATCCGACAACTTTGTATGACGTCCACAATTTGCACGTTTGGAGGCAACGCCCTGTCCTTTTTAATAGGTAGTCATAATCTTCGATACAACGCCTCGTGTTACACCTACTATTTCCGCCGTTCTGGTTACTGAGGTTCCTGCAAAGACGCGCACCAATGATCATGCCTATTTGGAGGTCACTGAGATCTGACATTGTGAGAATTACACCACAACAGCTGTTTCACCTGCGCCTGTGGCACTGCTACGTGATAGCCGACATCATACTTCTCCGGGGCTGGGGTGGCTCAGTCGGTAGCGCGCCAGGCTCGTAATCTGTAGTTCCCAGGTTCGAGTCCCAGCTAGGTCAGCGTTGAGATTTATCTCCGCAAAATTCCCCGCCCTGCCCACGGTCAGTAGGGGACACTGATGGGCTTGGGAAGGCCGCCGTCCGTCGGATGGGACTTTAAGCCGTGGCTATGTGTGCGGGAGAGCCATACCCTGTGCACGTTAAAGAACACGCTGGATGGCCTTGACGGGAGGCTACCATCTGTCTCCCAACAGCTGTTCCAGTGGGTCCCCTCCCCCAACCTTCTCTGAGCCTTCGGGGTCCATGTGACCTGGCCATTTAGCCCATGGTGTGCAAAAAAGTGCCGCTCAGAGGTAAAGTAACCCAACTCATACTTCTCCCCTTTGTATACCTCACATCGAGAATGACGTCGTCCCTGTCTTATACATACGGCACATCTCATGTACTCCAGTCGCCGTCAGTGTTTCCATTATTTTGATAATCCACTGTATATATATATGCAAATTCCTAGCGAAACATCAATACTTGTTTCGAAATTAAGCCCAAAAATACGAACTATTTTCTGTAGAATTGACACAATATAACAATAATAAAAATATAACAGTAAATAGATTTTATAGAAGTGGGGCTGACGTGTCCCTTAAATAAACCTATTTCATGAAACTAAATAGTACTTACTATGTCGCTGTTGGTTTTTCCGTAGAGCCCATGGGCAAACACGGACACAATGAATATGTTAATGACGAGAGAGATGAACAAGGCGATTCCGGACTCGATGAAGAAGTACTTGTTCGCTTCTCTGATGGCCTCCTTGCTCCTCCTATTCACCTCACGTGACTGAAAGATCACGAAACAGAAATTCTTTGGAAATGAAACCAAACGAAATAAGACACAACTCCGCGACATAATACATCAATAAAAATATTAATATTTAAAAATCAATGCAGTATGAATATAACAGTAGGCAACAATGAAACAAGTAAACAATACGCAGTAAAAAAAGTTCCCATGTGAACAGTTGGATTGTTGGGTTGTTTTATCTCTGAGCGGCACTTTTTTTGCAGACAATGGGCTAAATGGCCAGGTCACAAGGACCCCGAAGGCTCAGAGGAGGTTGGGGGAGGGAACCCATTGGACAGCTGTTGATTTTCCTGGAGACAGACGATAGCCACCCCTAAAGGACATCCAGCATGTTCTTTAACGGGCACATACAGGGTCACGGTTTAATGCCCCATCCGATGGCCAAGCCCATCGGTGTCCCCTAATGACCATGGGCATGATCATGAGGAATCTCATCGCTGGCCCAGCTGGGACTCGAACCTGAGAATTGCAGATTAAGAGCCTGGCACGATACCAATTGAGCACCCCCCACCACCACCACCTATGTGAACAATACAAAATGGAAACGGTGGAGAGAGGAAAACAATACTAAAGATACACAATAATAAAGAATGGAACACGGGAACAATATGTAGTGAAACACATAACACAGAGTGAAACATTGGAACAATAAGCAATGAAACAAATAACAATAATACAGAGCAAAATATCAGACCAATATATTGCGAAAACACTCAATAATACAAAACGAAACTTTAGAGAATATGCAGCGAAATATGCACTACAACAGAAGGAAACAGAGGAACAATATGCAACGAAACACATAGTCATACAGAATGGAAATAAGGTATGCAATACAGGGAGAAAACCCATAATAATACAAAACGGAATAATAATAACAGCAAAATATGCAATAATACAGAGTAAAACATGGAAACAATATGCAACGAGATATTGCAAACAATACATGGAGAAAAAATACAGAACGAAACACGCAAACAATATATGGTAAAACACATAATAATAAAAAATGAAACATAATAATAAAGACCGAAACACGTAATAAAGCATATTGTAACAAATGAATACTACATATTGAAAGATTAATGTAATGAAGCTGTTCTATTATGGGTACTTTTTCCTCACCTTCCGACGATCTTCTGACTGAGACTGACTTTTCCTCACCTTCTGACGATCTTCTGACTGAGACTGACTTTTCCTCACCTTCTGACGATCTTCTGACTGAGACTGATTTTTCCTCACCTTCTGACTGAGACTGACTTTTCCTCACCTTCTGACGATCTTCTGACTGAGACTGACTTTTCCTCACCTTCCGACGATCTACTGACTGAGACTGATTTTTCCCCACCTTCTGACGATCCAATGTTCTCCAGAGTTCCCAAACTAACTATATCATTTGTTTTGTAAATAATAAACAAGGGAGGTTATATTAATATATCTGTGGAATAAAATCATTCTAAATCATGCCAGGAGTGAAGTCTTACCTTGACAAGAGCCGAATGAAGATAGAGGTTGTGAGGTGTGATGAGGGCTCCGACGATGCCCACGGCCTGCAAGAGAATGGTGCTGTCGCAATTATGACAAGCTGGCACGAACAATCCCTTCAAAACATCTTTCTGGTTTGGAGTCACAAGCACATACTGGAAAAAGAATTCAGATAAGCACTGAAACAAAATATCTTTAAATTAATTTAAATTAATAATAATAATAACTAGAATTTGGATACAATAAGTTCAAGAGAAAGCACAATTCACTGGGTAGTAGAGCAAAATTAAATGTATGGCTCTCATATGGCTAATTCAGAGGCCTTTCCTCTGGCGTATTATACGGAGAGGCTCCTGTCAGACCTCTGTGGCAAGCAGGTGCTTGAGGGGATGGTTATCTTTCATTTATGGCTTTAAAATAGCTAGATTATTCCCCGAAGTTCGAGAAAGACCGGAAACTCTCTGATTCGTTCCAGCTCTACGGAGTTATGGGTTTAATGCCACTAATAAATCTTCAATATTAACTTTTATCTGAACAGATGTTATAAAGAGAGCTGAAATACTAAAGGAGGATTATGATAGAGGAGGGCGTTCATTCCATTCCGGTTCGATTTATTTATAGGTTTAGTGTTACAGATAAATCTTAAATGTCAATTTCAACTGAATACAGGATAAAATGGCTAAACTTAAAAAAAAATTTTTTTGGTTGTTTTGCCTCTGAGCGACACTTTTGTTTGTGTGTCTGTTTTTCTTTTTTTTTGCACACAATGGGCTAGATGTCCAGGTCACCAGGATCCTAAGATCTCAGAGAAGATTGGAAGAATTAAATCTCTCCAGAACCACGGTTTAAAGTTACCATACGATGGATGGCGATCTTTCCAAGGGCATCGGAGACCTTTCTCACATCAAAGGGAGCGTTCGGACAAAAGGGGAAGCTTAGCGCAATTGGTACTCGAACCTGACTGATACTCTTACATTTTTTGGGGGGAAGGGTTTGGCTAAAAATCCCCGTGCTCTTTGATGATAATTTGCATCAGTGATCTTGACTCTCATCTGATCGACATTAGAAGTGTTGATCGTAGCTCAATAACCAAGAGAGAGAAAAAAATGTGAATCAATAGCAACAACTGCTAAAAAAATCCGAGAGAACAACTACTTACCTCATATCCGAAAGTGATTGCCATGACTACGATCAAGAAAGCGAAAAAGGCCTCGAGCTTCCTCAGTCCGTACTTGTCAAGCAGAAGGAAAGTGAAGGCGTCGGCGATGGTGATCAGAACGCCTCCGTAAAGAGGAATCCTTGAAGAAGAGAAGAATTCATTCGGAACTTTGCGAAAAAGAAATTATGACATCTCGTATTATTGAAGACGAAATGGTGTCATTCAAAACACTGATAAAATATTTAAACTCTTTTTCTGTTTACTTACTTAAGGAACTCAATTCCATAAGAGACAAATTTCGTTTTTTTTGTTAATGAGCATTCCCTATTCACCAGAGGCGATTCGTCTTTCTGGTACAGTCGCTCAAAAAAGTATCCGAACACTACGGTTGATTACAAAATTCAGAAAAAATATCTGGCAACGATTTTTTTAGAAATTAGTGATCTGGCAACCTTCGTGACACGTGACACGTGACACGTGACACGTGACACGAAGGTTGCCAGATCACTAATTTCTAAAAAAATCGTTGCCAGATATTTTTTCTGAATTTTGTAATCAACCGTAGTGTTCGGATACTTTTTTGAGCGACTGTACCAGAAAGACGAATCGCCTCTGGTGAATAGGGAATGCTCATTAACAAAAAAAACGAAATTTGTCTCTTATGGAATTGAGTTTAGAAATTAGTGATCTGGCAACCTTCGTGACACGTGACACGTGACACGTGACACGAAGGTTGCCAGATCACTAATTTCTAAAAAAATCGTTGCCAGATATTTTTTCTGAATTTTGTAATCAACCGTAGTGTTCGGATACTTTTTTGAGCGACTGTACTTCCTCTTAACAAAGAATAGAATTTGGATATCGAGAAAGAATACTGACCTCGGTATTTTGGATTAGGAGTAAATTTCAAAGACTCTCTAAACTCGAAAAAGTGATTTTGTCGCATCATCTGCAGGTTGGTTTGAATAATGGTATGATCTAGTTAGGGTTGTTGATTTTTCTTTCACTATTGATTCTATTCCTTTAAAATTTCACCTCCCCCCTACATTCTCCATTTTCAATTCCTGAGGTAGCTGGGGCCGGGTTAACTCAGTCGGTAGCGCCCCATTCAAGGTTCGATTTCAAAATCAATCAAAGCGCAGATTCGCAAAACTGCGCCTGCGCTTAGCTTTATCTCCGTCGACTCCCACTCTAACTTCGATGAGAAATGGAAAGACTGATGAGCTTAGAAAGACCACCGCCCGTCGCGTAGGACTCTAGGCAGTGGCAACGACCATACCCTGTTCACAATAAAGAACATGTTGAATGGCTCCATCTGCCTCTTATCAACTCTTCAGTAAATCCTCTTCCCATATCCAATTCTGAGCCCTTGGGGTCCATGTGACCTGGCCATTTACCCCATTGTGTGCACAAAAGCGTCGCTCAGAGGTAAAATAGCTTAACACAACCCTGAACAAACTTTTTTCTCTCCATGATTATGGATCTTAACCCATTGGTGACGGGTGAAAACTGACGAAAGTCAAAAATTTCAGTTTCCACATGAAGCTTTCCGTTGTTTATGAAGGCAGATTTCTGTTCTCTGTCTCAAACCTGCTGATTAGGGAAGGACGAGTGAACTCGTCACTCATCCACAAGGTGCTAAAATGATCGTAATCACCAGAGGTCTCATCCTTAATGCAAAGAGCAGAATATTCAGATCCCAGTTATAAGTAAAAAGAGGTGGGTTCTAAAACTATAAATCTGTCTTTTAACGGACGGAAACACTTCAGGTGTTTGTCCTGCGAGTGCCACGTCCTTTACCCTCCCCCCTCCCCCCACTATGGGTTAAATGGCCAGGTCACAAAGACCCCAGAGTCTCAGAGTTGGTTTCTTGATTTCACTTCAAAGGGGAATCTATTGAATAATTTCTATGACCTAAACTGAAATCTTCTATCAAGATTGGGTTGTTTTACCTCTGAGCGGCACTTTTATGCACACCATGAGCTAAATAACCAGGTCACATGGACCCCGAAGGCTCAGAGAAGGTTGGGGAAGGGCATTCACTGGAACAGCTGTTGGAAGACGGTAGCCTCCCGTCAAGGCCATCCAGCGTGTTCTTTAATGTGCACAGGGTATGGCTCTCCCACACACGGGGCCACAGCTAACGTCCCATCCGACGGACGGCGGCCTTTCCAAGCCCATCGGTGTCCCCTACTGCCCGTGGGCAAAGCGGAGAATTTTTGCGGAGATAAATCTCAACGCTGGCCAGGCTGGAACTCGAACCTGGGAACTACAGATTACGAGCCTGGCGCGCAACCGACTGAGCCACCCTCGCCCCTTCCATCAAGACCATCTCTCATTCATTTATGGCACACACGGTAATGGCTTGGCTCTTCCGAAGACAGAGCAAAATATTTGCTCACTCTATTAGGTTTTTATTTATTTTCTCCTCCATTCGGTTTGTTAAACTTTTCAAAGGGGATGGAATCAAGCCGCCTTTGATCTGCCAATCACCTTGGCAGATTCGTCCACGAAATAAAGCATAGACACATTTAATATCGAATAAATGTTGACATTTCTAAAGAAAAGAAATCTTAACTGTACCTCCTCTTTGAGAGCAGATAAAATGCAATGGCCGTCCCAATCACTTCCTGCATGTCAGCTCCGATGATGGTGATCTCGAGCATGATCCAGAGGATGTATCGAGGCACAGGAGCAAACCTTCTCTGGCATACTTCAGCCAGATGAAGTCCAGTCACTGCTCCGAGCCTGGCCGCCAGCCTCTGCACGAACAGTCCAACGATGGTGGCCCACATCAGGATCCACAGCAGCTTGTAGTTCGCCTGGGATCCGGATTTCAGGTTGGATTCGATGTTGCCTGGATCCAGATAGGCTATGCTCATCAGGAATCCTGGACCACTGAAAGCCCACAGCTTCGTACAGCTGAACCTTTTCTGAAATGGAAAACAATTAATGAAATTCATTCCCTTTCAGATTGAGATCAAAACAATATTTCTCTTACATCTTTCTTCACTATCATCTCCCTATATATGGGGAGCGGGGGTGGCTCAGTCGGTAGCGCGCCAGGCTCGTAATCTGTAGTTCCCAGGTTCGAGTCCCAGCTGGGTCAGCGTTGAGATTTATCTCCGCAAAACTCCCCGCCCTGCCCACGGTCTAGTAGGGGACACCGATGGAATTGGAAAGGCCGCCGTCCGTCGGATGGGACGTTAAGCCGTGGCCCCGTGTGCGGGAGAGCCATATCCTGTGCACGTTAAAGAACACGCTGGATGGCCTTGACGGGAGGCTACCATCTGTCTCCCAACAGCTGTTCCAGTGGGTCCCCTCCCCCAACCTTCTCTGAGCCTTCGGGGTCCATGTGACCTGGCCATTTAGCCCATGGTGTGCAAAAAAGTGCCGCTCAGAGGTAAAACAACCCAACCTAACCCATCTCCCTATACACATCCCAACGAACTTTTTCCCCCATTTGAATATCAATGAGATGCAAAGGTACATATGCGAGAATCCCCATTTTTCCACGTAACATATTTAAGAATCCCTATCTTTCTACGTAACATATGTGAGAATCCTCATCTTCCTGAAAAACATATCTAAGAATCCCCATCTTCCTACATAACATATCCGTGCAAATTTAGTCTTTGATCTTCGTCAAAGCAGTGAACTTGGCATTTCCTGGCCTTTCATCACGAAAGGGTGACATGATTTGAATCCATCCTCTTCAGAGGAACGGCAGCTCAATTGGCAGCGCGCCAGGCTCGTCATCTGTAGTGCTTTCGCTTTATAAGCAACAACAAATTAAACAATGGCAAATTGTGAACAATTAATCAAAAACGAAAATGAAAGAAATGACATATTGTGGAAAAAAAAATTTGTTTAATTATTTTATATAAATAGGTAGAGTAGAGAATTCCCATTTTATTGATAATGCTTAAGATGCAACGTTGCTAAACCTTTAAATGCACAATATTTCTCCTGGGTAAAAAAGTTTTGTTGAAAACTGTTTCTAATCTTTTTCTTGGTACGAGGCCAGTGATCCCTTCGCCATTGCTTTGATAAGTATCCGTTGTGTCTACCTTTGTAGGATGAGAGTATGTGAGGAAGAAGCGGATCCTCACGGCGAGGTTGGCGTCCCATGATCATGAAACACGATGCACACTCAAAAAAAGGGCTTTAATATCTGGCGCGTTTTGTGAACTCTTTGCGTGCATCATATATTGGATGATCATGAAATCATCACTATCAAGAAATTCCTCTTCCTCCATATTCTCACACTAGGACCGAGTAGAGACAGAAGGAAAAAACGAAGACTGCCAACTTATAGCAAAGTTGAATTTCAAACTTAAACGTCAAAATAGTGATTCTCTGCATTTCGAAAATTAGTCATAAACAAAGTATAAACAATTGATGGGTGGCAATTTTTAAACAAATAAACACTACTATACTATGAACAGTTGGGTTGTTTTACCTCTGAGCGGCACTTTTTTTGCACACCATGGGCTAAATGGCCAGGCCACATGGGCTCCGAAGGCTCAGAGAAGGTTGGGGGAGGGGACCCACTAGAACAGCTGTTGGGAGACAGATGGTAGCCTCCCGTCAAGGCCATCCAGCGTGTTCTTTAACGTGCACAGGGTATGGCTCTCCCGCACACGGGGCAACGGCTTAACGTCCCATCCGACGGACGGCGGCCTTTCCAAGGCCATCGGTGTCCCCTACTAACCGTGGGCAGGGCGGGGAATTTTACGGAGATAAATCTCAACGCTGACCCAGCTGGGACTCGAACCTGGGAACTACAGATTACGAGCCTGGCGCGCTACCGATTGAGCCACCCCCGCCCCACTCTGAACAGTTAAAATGACGAACTTTAAATAGTGAAACAAAGCAATGATCAATTCAAAACAAACAGCAAGTTGTAGAAATTTAATCGACAGAAAACGATGATATGAAACCGAATTCAGTGCAATTCCAAACAATATTATTTTTGCAAAAGAAACCCATTCAGTCTTATTTACGTTTTGAGTCTCCGGAACATTGATTTTCTCCTGCATGTAAGTACTGTAATCGTTGGCTTTGAGATTTGTCGTTTCATCATAGAGAGTGCTGAAGATGGAAACTTGGCTCCCAATTCCATTTGAATTCCCTGTGAAAGAGTCAGAAAATTTTCATTGCACACATCATCAAAGAAATGTTCAATATATGAAATATATTTAGAGTTATCTTTTTTTTATTTTCATTAAAATAAATACAGTTCAATGAAACATCCTATTGGGATGAAATGTGTTATAAAGTTCTTACGGCTAAAACCTTAAATGTTAATGAACTTGGGAAAAATAATTACCTGATGAAAATCTTAACTATTAACGTTTGTAAGAAAACATTTTACTAATTAAAAACTTAAAAAGCTTAAAAAATATAATATTATTAACTATAAATATTAATCTTTATTGGAAAAATATTACGGGCGAAAATGTTAATTATTTAAATTTATAGGAAAATAATGGCTTATGTTTAAAAAATCTTGATTGAATTAAAAACATAATCGATTGAATAATTGCCAAATTTAATCGTTGAAAATGAAAAAAAAAATGTTGAACATCCCAAAATTGGAAAAAATTTGGTTTTGCCATGAGCCAGCGACAATCTGCCGCGTTCCCGGAAAGCTGTCAATCAACGGAGGAGCCGCCGCCGTTACCCCAGCGCCCTCTACGAGCAAAATATACACAGGTGTGGTCATAACAGTAGCAGAACAGGCAGGTTTCCTGAAGACGGGGTTCGCATCCCACTGATGGCAATATGTTTGCTTAGTTTTAGCCAATTAGTTCGAAAATACATAGTTAACAGTCTTGAGAGTAAATAAAAATATCTTGAGCTCGTGAGATTCCAGAGATTTGACCTTTTAACCCCATTGGGGGGGGGGGGGGGGGGTAAATGTAAATTGCAGCTTTTTTGTTTTAAGAGATAGCGAAAAATTATTTTTGTGTTCAATAAGTGCTAATAAATATTACTGCATTTCTTTTCCCAATTACCCATTAGTTCGAATTTCCATTGTTAAAGAGCCCACGAACTCTGAATACGAACATCCCATATTCACCAGAGGCATAAATTCTCAAACAAATCTTTTCCGGAAAATGTAGCTGAAGATAAATTAAAGATCTTTTCGAATCTATCAAAATCTCGATATTTCAACAATTGACTATTTAACAGTAGAAGTGGCAATAACGATAAACTTATAAACAAATTGACATACATCAATTACACAAATTTATGCACACTAATTTGTTATGTGGTCTGAATAACATTTAATAAGTTTTGATTAACTTCTCAAGTATATTTTGAGGAGTTCTGTACAGAGTCTTGAAAGGAAAAGAATGAGACTTAAAATATCGTAAAACTGACAGGAAAACAATTTACGAATACGATCATCTTATGAGGCTGAAAGGAATTCCCAGAGTCATCCTTACGGAAACAATCAAGTGAAATGATCATCATCCCACTTGATCGTTTCCTTAAGACGAGGTGTTGATTTTGATGTCGCAAGGCGGCAGATTCTTTGTTCTCGCGCTGCGATCTTTCAGAGGAAGGAGCAATTTATTCCTGTTTACAACGTCTTGTCGTCGGAAAAACGTGACAACTCGAAATAAATTTTGAACGACTTGACAGTAAGCATCTGTCTACCTATACTATCATGTGGTTTAAGTAAATAATGACAAGGTTAGATGAAGAAGTCATCATCACCTTGTCATTCTCAACTCTTACACACAAGCAACTTTCCTTTTATGTCCAGAGGAGGAGGTTGGCTCAGTCTGTAGCGTGCCAGGCTCGTAATCGGCAGTTTCCAAGTTGGAGTCCCCCCCCCCCCCCTGTGTCAGCATTTAGATTTATCTCAGCTAATCCCCATCCAGTTTAACATCCATCCACTGGGTCTCCTTTCTGAGGAAACACCAACGGGCTTGGAAAAGCCGTGGCCCACTCTGTGAGAGAGCCATACGCTGTGCACATTAAAGAACACACTGGATGGCCTTGTCGGGAGGCTACCATCTGTCTCTCAACAACTGTTCCAGTGGGTCCCCTCCCCCAACCTTCTCTGAGCCTTCGGGGTCCATGTGATCTGGCCATTTAGCCCGCTTTGAGCAGCCAAGTGCCGCTCAGAGGTAAAACACTAACCACCCCCTTCTTCCACTTACTCTTATTGTGTTCTTCATTGTTGGTTTCGTCTCTCTCGGCATTCTTGTTGATGTCTGCACTCATTGTCGATTCCACTTCTTCTGCATCGAAGCTCGGCTGCCTTTGTTACTGGAACAGAAATTCAGACAAATGGAAGAAACTTAAAAACAAAAGATGTTAGAGGAAGAAAAAATTGAAAAGTTAAATACGTAGCATTTATTTTATAATAAACAATATGCATTAGCATTCAAAAGCAAATTATACATTTTCAAACATAAACGTTTTTCTTCGCTGTTTTTTTTTGCTCTGAGAAAGAATAAATTACAAAACATTATCAGAGAACTTAAATGATGCGTGAAATGAAAGCTACAGTCACAGGTCCCTAATTATGAAGTAAGCCTTTTGGAGCAAAAGGTCACAGGTTGGGTTGCTTTATCTCTGAGCGGCATTTCTTTTTGCACACTATGGGCTAAATGGCCAGGTCACAAGGACCCCGAAGGCTCACAGAGGTTGGGGGAGGTGACCCACTGGAAAGCCGTTAGGAGACAGATGGTAGCCTCCCGTCAAGACCATCCAGTGTGTTCTTTAACGTACCACAGGGTATGTCTCTCCCATACACGGCGCCACGGCTTAACGTCCCATCCGACGGACGGCTGCCAAAATGTCACAGGAAATTGAAAATCTTGCACAAAACTTCCCTAAAACTCGATTTTAAGCAATTTCTTTTCGCTATTTAAAAACTTTTAGAAACTGAGAAGTGTTTGATGTTCCTACGAATTGACCTCAAAAGAATCGTTATTAAAATGTAATTTGAGAATAGAGAAAAGTTTATTTCTAGATTAGGGTGCTTCGAATGTCGTTTTTTATTTCCATAACAAGAACTGAAACCGAAATTGAGACAAATGACAAAAAAAAAGTCAGTGGTAGAAAAAATTTAACAATCACCTCTCCCATTCTTAGATTCCGTCCTGTGAACATATTGTTGCGAATTTAAATGGATGACACTGAGTATAATAAGTATATTTTTACAATGCAAATTACAATACAATGCAAATTATTACAAAAATATGGATGAAATAACTTATAAACAAACTAACTACTATCGTACATAAGTTAATCACCCTTTTTTACAAAAGAATTAAGACCGACTCTGCTGGAGCGAAATATTACCTCTTCATTTTGATTGCCAAGTCTTTTGAATTTCTTCACTTCAGGCGAAAAGAATCCTTTTATTTGTGCTAATTCACCAGATTTATTATACTAGTAAAACATAACAACCCCTCGCGCACACACCATATAAAAATATCTTTTGCTTTTGACTTATCGTGCACTGACTCAGGTAATCTATACCTCCTATTCGAGACCGCTTCAATTCGAGCATTGAAATTCTATTCTTCTCTTTTTCAGGTAGGTTCTACATTGAAATTCGTTTGTTGTATATTTGGGTTGGGTTGTTTTACCTCTGAGCTGCACTTTTTTGCACACCATGGGCTAAATGGCCAGGTCACATCTACCCCGAAGGCTCAGAGAAGGTTGGGGGAGGGGACCCACTGGAACAGCTGTTGGGAGACAGATGGTAGCCTCCCGTCAAGGCCATCCAGCGTGTTCTTTAACGTGCACAGGGTATGGCTCTCCCGCACACGGGGCCACGGCTTAACGTCCCATCCGACGGACGGCTGCCTTTCTAAGCCCGTCGGTGTCCCCTACTCCAAGTCCATCACCGTGGGCAGGGCGGGGAATTTTGCGGAGATAAATCTCAACACTGACCCAGCTGGGACTCGAACCTGGGAACTACAGATTACGAGCCTGGCGCGCTACCGATTGAGCCACCCCCGCCCCCCGTTTGTTGTATAAATCTCACGCACAAGTATATTGCGAGTGTTCATGTCACGTTTTTCATGAAGTCACTGCAGCACAATCTGTCGTAACAATATTTCACAATAAGCTGTGATTCTTTTATTTATGTCCTTGAGTTTTTAATTTCATTACTGCAGAGTGATGAACGCATGACATTGTGAAATAGATAGCTGAAAAAATTTACTTTCGTTGTGAGTGGGATTCGAACCCACGTTTCCAAGTAATATGCCAGGTGGCTGACCTTTTCCTCAGCTAATGGAACTTTTAGACTTTCCTACATGATATTTGATTCGCTCGCGGCGCCATCTATGTCAGAAAAAGGACAACCAAGTTGCTTCATATGATGGTTGTCCGTTTCCCGACACAGAGATTATGTTGGAAAGCTGACAACCATCGTATGAGATTGTCCGTACATTATTTGATTCCCTTGTGGCTCCACGAGAGAATTAAATAATGTACGGGAAAGTCTGTAGGTCACATTAGCTGAGGAAAAGGTTAGCCGCTGATGATGTAGTGGTCAGCATGCCTAGTATGTTACTGGGAAGCATGGGTTCGAATCACACTCATGACGAAACTAAATAAAAAAAATTTAGGGAGGGGGTGGTTAATCGGTAGTGCGCCAAGTTCGTAATCTGCAGTTCCCAGAGGTTCGAGTCTCCCAGCTGGGTCAGCGTTGAGATTTATCTCCGCAGAACTCCCCTCCCTGCCCATGCCATCACCTGCCCATGGTCAGTAGGCCATAGCTTTCCCTCACCTGCCCATGGTCAGTAGGGGACACTGATGGACTTGGAAAGGCTACCGTCCATCGGATGGGAGGTTAAGCCGTGGCCCCGTGTGCGGGAGAGAGCCATACCCTGTGCACGTTAAAGAACATGCTGGATGGTCTTGACGGGAGGCTACCATCTGTCTCCTAATAGTTGTCCGATGGGTCCCCAACCTTCTCTGAACTTTCGAGGTCCTTGTGATCTGGCCATTTAGCCCATTTTGTGCAAAATAATGCCGCTCACAGGTAAAACAACCCAACTAAATTTTTTCAGCTATTTCGTGAGTACCATGTCTACAGGGCAACATCCGTGATACTTTACCCTTTACCCCATAAGACCGATCATGGAGTTTTTTTTTGGTCGACCACGAGTGAAAAAAATTATAAAGATCCACATTACATGCACTGATGTTACGCCTCTGCTCAGTATGTTGTTACTGGAGCTCTTTCAAATTGCTAGATAACTTTACGTAATTAAACATGGTAGCAGTCCCGTGGCCGAGTGGTTAGCACGCTTGGCTACTGATCTAATGGGGCCTGGGTTCGAACCCCGTTAGCACGCTTGGCTACTGATCTAATGGGACCTGGGTTCGAACCCCGGGTAAGACATGGATGTGTGTGTTGTTTTTCTGCCGAGGTCCTGCCATACTCACAGACCCTCTACTATGGCATGTAAACTGACAGGCTCCTGTGACAAGCAGCTGCTTGAGGAGGTATTTTTTTTTTATTTAATCTGAATCATGAAATTTATATTTCTCAATGTCCTTTATCGTTACTGTTTTCCAGTAAATGCAAACTTGCATTTAAAATGTCGATTGCGGCTTGTTTATTCGTGGCTAGAGTCAGGCCAGGATCTAGAAAAAAAATTAAAGGCTGGGGGGTGGGGGGGTGGATTAGTGATGCAATCGAGCCGGAAAAAAGTAAGGGGAGGTCAAGAGACTGTATTTCCATTACAGTATAACATTTTCCCCTCGGTTTTAGAGGTCTTTAAATTTTTCTTAAAACTGCATGAAATACATAGAAGTTTAATAATTTTTTGATTCAATTACCCTTACTCGAATTCTCAGGGGGGAGCACATGGATTCCCCCCTAAAGCAAGCCCTGGTTAGAGTAGATCTTATGCGTTAAAATAGTGGACACCACTCGCAGAGACATCATGTATCGTCATACTAAATTTTCTTAAATTTAATTGCGAAATCTATTTTTATGTTATTAATTTAAAACATTTCGAAATGTTAAACTTTGTGGGTGTTTCATAATAAAATTTGAGTTGTTTTTTAATCCATCCTTTCCCCTAAAAACTCACCCTCGAGAAAAAAATCAGGGTTCCACGAAGCACTGGGGCGGGGATTGGCTCAGTCGGTAGCGTACCCAGCTCGCAACCTGGTGTTCCTACGTTCGAGTCTCAACTTTGAGATTTATCCCGGCAAACCCGCATCCTGTCCTCGGTGAGAAAGGAGACACCGACGGACTCAGAAAAGCTGCCATCCGTTGGATGGAATGTTAATCCCTGTTCCGTGTGCGAGAGAAACATACCATACTTGTCAATGTTAAAAACCCGCTGGATGGACTGACGGAAAGATTCCATTTCACTACTATCCATTTCCCTTCTTTTACCCAATGCTGATACCTGTCCCTTTAGTCCATTGAGTACCGCTCAGAGGTAAAACAACCCGATCCAACCCTTGTAGCAATAATCGAGCCTTCCAATCCAACCCTATAAGAAATAGAGCCCTCTAATCCTATAAAGATTTCCAATCCTCATAATCAATAGAGCCCTCTAATCCTATAAAGAATCCCAATCTTTATAATCTATAATCTAATAAAAAAAGTTCAGTGCAAAGATGGAGCAATAATCGAGCCTTTCAATGCCTCAGAAAGGAATTTTTTCCTCTGCACTTACAGAAAGAATATTGATGGCTCCAGGGGCGGGGGTGGCTCAGTCGGTAGCGCGCCAGGCTCGTAATCTGTAGTTCCCAGGTTCGAGTCCCAGCTGGGTCAGCGTTGAGATTTATCTCCGCAAAATTCCCCGTCCTGCCCACGGTCAGTAGGGGACAACCGATGGGCTTGGAAAGATCGCCGTCCGTCGGATGGGACATTAAGCCGTGGCCCCGTGTGCGGGAGAGCCATACCCTGTGCACGTTAAAGAACACGCTGGATGGCCTTGACGGGAGGCTACCATCTGTCTCCCAACAGCTGTTCCAGTGGGTCCCCTCCCCCAACCTTCTCTGAGCCTTCGGGGTCCATGTGACCTGGCCATTTAGCCCATGGTGTGCAAAAAAGTGCCGCTCAGAGGTAAAACAACCCAACCCTTGATGGCTCCAAATCGTAACATTAACTTTTCTATGAAGTTCGAGCATTGTATTATTTGCCAAGCAGATCTTTACATGACACATGCGTATATAAATAACCTGGATATTGCTGAATCATCAGCATCGTTCTACATTACTCATCTGGGTACATATCAATATCAATTATTGAACAGCTAATTAATGCTGCGTCACACTGTCGCCAAATAATAAAACATCAGCATCACTTGCACTCACCATTTGTTTCTTGTTATCCACGTTCCATCAGTGGCATAATTGTAAAACGAATTATAAACTCAAAACTTTCGTCATTTTACTTAGTTGCCAAGATCATCTTTTACCTCAACTGCATATTTTTGAGAAGATTTATGTAGCTAGATAACTCAACCAGAGTTTCGACCGAAGCGGTTCTAAGCATCAAGCAAATGAACATCACGCAACAGTTACGGCACGCAGAGTCAAACGACATTTCAGAAAACAGCTGTTATTCTACTTCGTGCAACAGCTGTGACATTACGAAAAAACCGTGGCAGGAGGGGAATAATATATTACCTCACTTTCCTGTTACTGACAGATTTACACATCGAAATCGAACACTTTTCATTCAGTTTTGGGTTTTGCTCTCTGTTTATGCTGACTGTTCATTAATGAAGGGATTTAAGTGTGGAAATATCATTTATTTTTACAGCTTTTGAAACTGTAAATGTATGGGAATTTTTCATAGCGTTCGTTTCGGAGTTCCATGCTATTTTTCCGCTGTTTCTAACTTAGTTCCATAACATCCACGTCTCCACGGGTTTGGGTTGTTATACATCTGATGACTTACACTTTTATCCACACAATGGGCTAGAGGCCAGGTTTCAAGGACGCCAAGTAGGCTTAAGAGCTGGATAGAGAAAGGAGGTCCAATGGACAGCTTTTTTTGGAGACAGATGGGTGTCCTCACAGATCTTCTCTCTGGCGAATCAAACTGACATGCTCCCGTCAGACTTCTGTAGCAAGCAGCTGATTAAAGGGGTAATTTATTTATTTATTTTGTTGTTGAAATGCCCTTTTTCCTAATGTAGTTGGTATTATGCACAGAACTTCATTATTTCGCAAATCAATGTGTTCCAACTGGCTATCCGCGACCATTTTGCATTCTGGGCAGCGTGGTTGCTTGTCAAATACCTTTTATTATTGTAACTTTTAAACATTATAAACCAAACATGTTAATTCCTTCCCTTGAGGTCTTGGAAAGCATATATTTTCGACTGAAGTCCCTGAAAATCAGCTAACCTCCTCCCTCAATTGGAGGTGTTTGGATACGCCACTCGTAACATAACTTTCTTTAAATCTAACCTCTGAATCTGAATGCAATAGAAAAGGAAGTGGGAGGAGACCTCCCAGATGTTTTGGTGCTTTTTTACTTTACATTGCCTATGTAGAAAATTCATGGTTTGACCACGGATAAAACATAAGATATGCATTTGTAAGGATTGTGTAAACTGCTGAAGGGTAATTTTCGAAAAATTTATCTATTGGTAATTGCCAATAATAACTACAATTTAAAAATCAGTAATTACCAATTGGTAGTTACTGTTACTAATTGGCAGTTACTACAACTGCCTAATTAGTTTTTCTAATGTTATCGGTAATGTTGTATTCTAAATGAAGCCTTATGTGTACAGAGTAAATTTAAAACTTGGCCAAGAGAAATGCGGTTTTTGCAGCCATTCTGTCTTCAAGTAAAAATCAGACTTTTTTAAGAAAATGAAAACCTTCCTTCGTATTTCTTGTTCATCAGAAAATTAATGGCATTCATTCCTTACATTTGATGATGCAAAATTTCCTCATACTGGAATTGTAACTACTTCCAATCGAAGCAGGGAAATTCCAAATAAACATTTCTAACTTACGTGAAATGAAACCCATACTCTCAATACAAAAAGAAACACAAAAAGATCTCGCATGTAAATAACAGATCATTTCCATTTCAAATTCTTTTATTTATTTATCTGCTGCTATTCGCCACTTATTAAAATCTGCAGACGTATCAAAAAGCCGCCCTGGCGATTTAATAGTACGTTTTGAAAGTGAAATATAATGGCATATCGTATAAGTGAGATATAATGATATATCCTGTAAGTGAGAGATATAGTGGGAGATCGTACAAGTGAGATACAGTTATATATATATATACAAGTGAGAGCAGACCAAGATAGAGTTGAGGGGGAGGGGCATATGTATAGGGGTGACCCAAACATACATGTCATTGTCAAATTAAATCTCAAGCATGTGTAAATAATGTGTAAATTATAAAACACTGAAATCTTTTTTACTGCATCATTTATTTCTTTTAATAATCGATTGAAAATGTGATTTTTTAAATTATTTATTAAATATATTATTATTATTTATATGGCTATCGGAGTGGAGAGAGACATAGTTGTGACAAGCCCGGGCCACTTCGCCCCTCTCTCTGGTACTGAGAGGGTCAGAGGTGGGCTCCGTCGGTAGAGCGACACGATCGTAATCTTCAATTCCTAAGTCCTAATCTCAACTGTGGCAGAGTTGAGATTTATCTTCGGAAACCCCCCTCCCCCCTTGCCCTCTCGATAAGAAAGGGGACGTCGATGGACTTGGAAAGGCCGCTGTCCGTCGGATGCCCCCCCGGAGTGGGACCTCCTTGACGAGGGGGGGGGGGGGGCTTACGGTGCCTCCGAGAAGTTGGGCTCGGATCGCTGGTGCTCTGGTGTTGAAGTCCTGTGGCCCCCGGTGGAGGGGAGCTTGTTGAGGGCTGGCGGACTTTTTCTGGCTGGCGTTGGTGTCCTGCTAGCTTGTTCACCTGTTCCCCTGAGAAGCTGGGGGGGTCACAGCCGAGATTGAGGGGCCGTTGAAGGGCTCTGGACGGGGCTTGGGCAACCCCGCTCTGGGGTCTCTCGGAGTGATTTGCAGACTGAGCTGTGTGTGTCTCCAGCACACTCGTTTGTAAGCGCTCTGAGGCGGTCCCGATGATAAGTAGGTGGACGGATGCTCTTGGGGTGCTTCGGCCCGTTCACAATGGAGAGGCCGAAGTTGGAGGCTCGCGGCCCTGTTATTCAGACGGCGGCCAGCGGGCTTGTCGATGGACCAGCCAAACTAAGAGTCCCACATGAATGAGATTTGGACTCATGGCTTTTGCAGTGGAGGAACTTGGTTCCTCTGTGAAGTGGGGTCCGGGTGCTGTGGTGTTGCAATACCCAGTGATATGTCGGCTGTTGTGGTTGTGGGAGGGTGCCGGTCAGTTTTTAATGGCTGGCTGGCCAGGTGTCCCCGAAGCAGCCTCGACTTAAAAGTGCCGCGACGGTGAGCGGGCCATGGTGGCCCGGCTCTATGGAGAGGACGAAGTTGGGGGTTGTGCCGAGAGGATTGGAGTCCCTCGAGGTGTGGCCTTCTGATGGAAGTACCTTGGGCCTCCGCTGCAGAGGACCCTAAAAGTTAGGACTTCCACTTTTTTTTCTGGCTCAAAATTCAAAAGATTAAGATCTTTTTATTTATTTTTTGGCAAGTTTCTTGGCAAAATTCAGTGAGTGATGGGCATATTCCTAGGCATCGCTCAAAATTCAAAAGATCCCACTCTCACTGCACCTCAATGATTATATCTTCGAGCAGGCATATATAACAAGCAGTGCTACTCCCTTCACATACAGGTCTTCTCTCGCTGTAGGCAGGATCAATGTAAGGCAAGTTTAAATGACAGGAGCTTTCTAGTTCATAGTGGTTTCAGTGACATCTCCCTTATGGTGATATACAGCCTTGAGTTGTGGTGCACCGGGAATGTCGCGTATCTATTACGTTGTCCGTCGGATGAATGTTAAGGGGGTCGTTTTGTGTGAAGAACAACCATACTTTATGCTCGTTAAAGAAGACACTGGGTGCCCTTGACAGAAGGCTGCCATCTATCTTCTAAAAGCCTCTCCAACCTTCTCTGAGCCCTTAGGTCCTTGTGAGCTGGCCATTTAGCCCATTGTCTTCAGAAAAAAGTGACGCTTAGTGGTAAAATTACCTAACCAAATGTACAAGTGGGATAGAGTGGTACATATATGGCACTAGTGAAATATAGAAGCATACCGTAGAAGTGAGATATCATTGCAGAAACTGGGTTCCGGGTTAAAATCCCTAGCTGTATGTGCGTATGCTTGTAACTGCTAATCTCGCAAACCTTCAATTCCCTATTAAATATATATATTCTATTACAATGGTGCCCAGCCTCATTCTGTAATACCCACATATTACATAAGAAATGTGTCATGTGCCAGCCAGGAACTAATCGGATTTGGAAGAACAAAGAATCGGGAGGCGTACCACAAATAGCACTGGTACCCCAGGTTGGCCACCCATGTTGTATTCCATTAAAAATATCTAATCCCACTATTCTTTATACTGAGGTTGGGACACAGTTCTAATTATAAATAGAAGAATGACATATCACCTCTGACGAACATGAATGCTCATTTTCAGAGAGAATGTGGTTTTCCATTTTCTGATTTTAGCACATTCTAATGATAGACGTTCGAACGACTGGATAATTCGTAAAATGCAATTAGTAATCTTTCACTGGTACCTATCTAATCTTCATTATTTCTCACATTCCCAACCCTCATCATTTATGTGTAATATGTAATAAAATGGAAGTGATAGAGCAAACCATTAGTTCTAATGCCAACCCATTGACCATCAAACTCTAACATCCAAATGGCCACACTTCTAGCTTCAATTGATCATTTACAATAATCGCTTAAAATTTTGCCACTAAAAGTTCCCGCGAATCTTCAATTCTCTATTATACATATTTCGCTTAGAAATTAAAATTATTTGGAGATTCGAAAAATTCGAATCCTAATATCGATTAACTGATGGACGACAAAGGAAAAACCAATACAGCCTTAACTGGAATGTGGTTAGGGAGATAGCTACTTCTCTAGCAGAGAAAACTTTGCCTGTCATGTTAACTCTAACTGAGGCAGTGACTTCGCTCTTCGTAGGTTATGACCTATGCAAACTAGGAGTAGTTTATTGGGCCTTTCTCTCCAAATGTTGCAAATGGAAAAAAAAAAATTCGCTTTTCGAGAATGAGCCCTAACTTTTTTGTCACTCTAGAAGAAATTTGTGCTTATATACAATTATGGATACTCTCTAAATTAAGTTGTGAGAAAGAAGAGACCATGGTTCGAATCTCGAATAAGCAAAGATGTTTTTCTATCTGCTGAGCTATTAAATTCTCTTCACAAGTATTCATGCTGACAGGTGAAATGCACCACAAAAATTGAGACAAAAAAGTCATTTGATTTTAATCTCCTGAAGGCAATTTTAAAATATTACGGTGATTTAGTGATTTATCATTACTTACAATGAGGCAGGCATCCAGGAAAATCTACCCCCCCCCCCCCCGCCACACACAAAAAAAATTCTAAAAAAAAATATTTTTCAAGCAATTGCTTGCGACGAGGTATGAGAGACGACTATCAGTGGAGATCTCTTACATCCCTGCAGAATCAAAAGAAACATACACGCCTCATTCGGGACAAAATAATACTTTTTAAGTTGCATAGATAATAACAAAATATTATTTGCACTTTCCCAATCATCCATTAGTTTGAATTTCTATTCTTAGAGGATGCTAAAAGCGGAAAATAAAAAAAAATCATTTTCTTTTAAAATGAGCATCTCATTATTCTATTAGTTAACATATTTTATGTACAAATGCAGATACGATCCCATCTTTCAAACAGGGTTTATTTCAACGTGCAGCTCTAACATGTTTGTGATCAAAACAATATGATTCGTATTGTGACTTTTTTTCATATGTGAAGTATTATTTTTCCTAATAAAAATATACGTTTGCCTTCTCTGATATGTATATATGTTGTGCAGCTCTAAAATTTCTTTAAGCCCTGCTTTCAACTTCTATCTCAACTTTCTTCAAGATAACTCACCTTTCTGCTGACCACCACTACGAAGAAATACTCGATGGTTGTCCAAAAGTCCCTTGTACCAAGAGGAAATGAAACGAGCCTCACACCTGAAGATGCAACTGAAAATCTTCCCAAAGCATCATCAACAGATGTGACTTTTTTGGGTTTATTTATTGCTTCTCGCACGGCTTATTTCAAGACACGTGATGCGATGTCCTCCTAAATTTCCTCCTTCGTTATAGATGCTGACTTTGCAATATCCTTCTTTATCCTCTTTTATCGGCGGAAGCATCTATTTTGTTAAATGGATTTATCACAAGCTGGCCTAAAACTATGGCAGATTTAAAAGGCTTTAAGTTGTACAATTTAAAGAAGCCCTAAATTATGACAAGTTTAAGGAGCCCCAAATATTCGAAAGTCAAAATACATATATATTTCGTATTCCGATTTTAGGGAATGTTAAAATAAATATAAACCTCATGAGGTGAAAACATTATTCTAGGATAATAAGCTCAGATTAACAGTGTTTGCACAATGGATTAATGTAAATGTTAAAAATAATTCGGAGACATAATAAAACTTGAAATTAATTACTTTGAGGTCCCTCATATTACGAGACCCTAAGCTGTAGCTCATGCGGAAGTTCGGCCCTATCATCAGCTAACCGTATTTACTCCAAATGTCGCCTGATTCTGTTCTTACTGAATAGTAAAATAAAACTAGTGGTTCATATTGAAAACCAGAGTGCATTAATTACTCTCGCCAACTGAAATTAGAATACATATCGCGGCTGGTGAATATAAGATGCTCGTTTTCAAAGAGAATGGAATTTATCATTTTCGAACTCTTGTACCCTTTAACCATAGTAATTCGAAGTAATGCATGATTGTGGAAATGGGAATATTTTATTAGCACCAGGGCTTTCGAGTCAGGGTCTTGAAACTTGGCTCCAGCTACAATTCCTGCTCCAGGCAAATTATGAGTTTCGGCTACTCATTTTTAATTTCAATATAGCTTCATATTTCGTAAGAATTTTCAGTTTCATTCACAATAAGCTCTAAATGTAGACTAAATTTCTAAATTGAGGTTGAGTTTTATTGATTTATTTACGTTAAAAGTTTTATTAAATAATAATATTTATTTAAGCTCAAAACTCGATTCACATGTAGGAAGAGAACAGCTTCCAAAAAGATGGTTTTCATACAGAATCATTAAAAGTTAACTTCAGAACTGCAAACAGCCACTCAGCACTGGCTTGTCAGGCACGCAGATTTCATACATAACAATTTTATTAATTTATGAAATTCTTTCTAAAAGTTTCGTTCACTAAATATATTGAAATAGAAAACAGAGAATACAATATTTGTAAGTTAATTCACTTACGGTGTATGAGAGAATCCACCTCCAAAGGGAAGTGCATCACTTACTTTGTAGCACACAGGCAGAAAAAAGCACTCACTCTTATTGCTTCTTCAGTTAAATTCTGTCGCATCCACATCGAAGAACATGGGGCTTTTCATGTACAGTTCACCACCTCTGGTCATTAATTTAAAACGACTATATGCGTTCTTGGCACTACGGATATTCAGATAAAAAGTCTATGCACATTCCTGAGACGTCTGGTCATTAATTTAAAACGGCTATATGCGTTCTTGGCACTACGGATATCCAGCTAAAAAGTCTATGCACATTCCTGAGACGTCTGGTCATTAATTTAAAACGGCTATATGCGTTCTTGACACTACGGATATCCAGCTAAAAAGTCTATGCACATTCCTGAGACGTCTGGTCATTAATTTAAAACGGCTATATGCGTTCTTGGCACTACGGATATCCAGCTAAAAAGTCTATGCACATTCCTGAGACGTCTGGTCATTAATTTAAAACGGCTATATGCGTTCTTGACACTACGGATATCCAGCTAAAAAGTCTATGCACATTCCTGAGACGTCTGGTCATTAATTTAAAACGGCTATATGCGTTCTTGGCACTACGGATATCCAGCTAAAAAGTCTATGCACATTCCTGAGACGTCTGGTCATTAATTTAAAACGGCTATATGCGTTCTTGACACTACGGATATCCAGCTAAAAAGTCTATGCACATTCCTGAGACATCTGATCATTAATTTAAAACGGCTATATGTGTTCTTGACACTACGGATATCCAGCTAAAAAGTCTATGCACATTCCTGAGACGTCTGGTCATTAATTTAAAACGGCTATATGCGTTCTTGACACTACGGATATCCAGCTAAAAAGTCTATGCACATTCCTGAGACGTCTGGTCATTAATTTAAAACGGCTATATGCGTTCTTGGCACTACGGATATCCAGCTAAAAAGTCTATGCACATTCCTGAGACGTCTGGTCATTAATTTAAAACGGCTATATGCGTTCTTGGCACTACGGATATCCAGCTAAAAAGTCTATGCACATTCCTGAGACGTCTGGTCATTAATTTAAAACGGCTATATGCGTTCTTGGCACTACGGATATCCAGCTAAAAAGTCTATGCACATTCCTGAGACGTCTGGTCATGAATTTAAAACGGCTATATGCGTTCTTGGCACTACGGATATCCAGCTAAAAAGTCTATGCACATTCCTGAGACGTCTGGTCATTAATTTAAAACGGCTATATGCGTTCTTGACACTACGGATATCCAGCTAAAAAGTCTATGCACATTCCTGAGACGTCTGGTCATTAATTTAAAACGGCTATATGCGTTCTTGACCCTACGGATATCCAGCTAAAAAGTCTATGCACATTCCTGAGACGTCTGGTCATTAATTTAAAACGGCTATATGCGTTCTTGACACTACGGATATCCAGCTAAAAAGTCTATGCACATTCCTGAGACGTCTGGTCATTAATTTAAAACGGCTATATGCGTTCTTGACCCTACGGATATCCAGCTAAAAAGTCTATGCACATTCCTGAGACGTCTGGTCGTTAATTTAAAACGGCTATATGCGTTCTTGACACTACGGATATCCAGCTAAAAAGTCTATGCACATTCCTGAGACGTCTGGTCATTAATTTAAAACGGCTATATGCGTTCTTGGCACTACGGATATCCAGCTAAAAAGTCTATGCACATTCCTGAGACGTCTGGTCATTAATTTAAAACGGCTATATGCGTTCTTGACACTACGGATATCCAGCTAAAAAGTCTATGCACATTCCTGAGACATCTGATCATTAATTTAAAACGGCTATATGCGTTCTTGACACTACGGATATCCAGCTAAAAAGTCTATGCACATTCCTGAGACGTCTGGTCATTAATTTAAAACGGCTATATGCGTTCTTGACACTACGGATATCCAGCTAAAAAGTCTATGCACATTCCTGAGACGTCTGGTCATTAATTTAAAACGGCTATATGCGTTCTTGGCACTACGGATATCCAGCTAAAAAGTCTATGCACATTCCTGAGACGTCTGGTCATTAATTTAAAACGGCTATATGCGTTCTTGGCACTACGGATATCCAGCTAAAAAGTCTATGCACATTCCTGAGACGTCTGGTCATTAATTTAAAACGGCTATATGCGTTCTTGGCACTACGGATATTCAGCTAAAAAGTCTATGCACATTCCTGAGACGTCTGGTCATTAATTTAAAACGGCTATATGCGTTCTTGACACTACGGATATCCAGCTAAAAAGTCTATGCACATTCCTGAGACGTCTGGTCATTAATTTAAAACGGCTATATGCGTTCTTGACACTACGGATATCCAGCCAAAAAGTCTATGCACATTCCTGAGACGTCTGGTCATTAATTTAAAACGGCTATATGCGTTCTTGACACTACGGATATCCAGCTAAAAGGTCTATGCACATTCCTGAGACGTCTGGTCATTAATTTAAAACGGCCAAATGCGTTCTTGACACTACGGATATCCAGCTAAAAAGTCTATGCACATTCCTGAGACGTCTGGTCATTAATTTAAAACGGCTATATGCGTTCTTGACACTACGGATATCCAGCTAAAAAGTCTATGCACATTCCTGAGACGTCTGGTCATTAATTTAAAACGGCTATATGCGTTCTTGACACTACGGATATCCAGCTAAAAAGTCTATGCACATTCCTGAGACGTCTGGTCATTAATTTAAAACGGCTATATGCGTTCTTGACACTACGGATATCCAGCTAAAAAGTCTATGCACATTCCTGAGACGTCTGGTCATTAATTTAAAACGGCTATATGCGTTCTTGACACTACGGATATCCAGCTAAAAAGTCTATGCACATTCCTGAGACGTCTGGTCATTAATTTAAAACGGCTATATGCGTTCTTGACACTACGGATATCCAGCTAAAAAGTCTATGCACATTCCTGAGACGTCTGGTCATTAATTTAAAACGGCTATATGCGTTCTTGGCACTACGGATATCCAACTAAAAAGTCTATGCACATTCCTGAGACGTCTGGTCATTAATTTAAAACGGCTATATGCGTTCTTGGCACTACGGATATCCAACTAAAAAGTCTATGCACATTCCTGAGACGTCTGGTCATTAATTTAAAACGGCTATATGCGTTCTTGACACTACGGATATCCAGCTAAAAAGTCTATGCACATTCCTGAGACGTCTGGTCATTAATTTAAAACGGCTATATGCGTTCTTGGCACTACGGATATCCAGCTAAAAAGTCTATGCACATTCCTGAGACGTCTGGTCATTAATTTAAAACGGCTATATGCGTTCTTGACACTACGGATATCCAGCTAAAAAGTCTATGCACATTCCTGAGACGTCTGGTCATTAATTTAAAACGGCTATATGCGTTCTTGACACTACGGATATCCAGCTAAAAAGTCTATGCACATTCCTGAGACGTCTGGTCATTAATTTAAAACGGCTATATGCGTTCTTGACACTACGGATATCCAGCTAAAAAGTCTATGCACATTCCTGAGACGTCTGGTCATTAATTTAAAACGGCTATATGCGTTCTTGGCACTACGGATATCCAACTAAAAAGTCTATGCACATTCCTGAGACGTCTGGTCATTAATTTAAAACGGCTATGTGGGTTCTTGGCACTGTGGTTAACCAATCCTGTATAACATTTTGACCTTTGTTTTACGAGTTTTTGAAAAATTTCTTGAGAAATGCATGAAATATAAATAATTTTTTTCCTTTTTTTACCCTTACTCGTATTCTTAAGAAGGGGGGGGGTGCCTTCCCCCTCCCCTAGATCTGGCCTTGGTACCTGATATCATTGTCCTATTCGCTCGACCGTAGCTTCGAAACAGCTGCAACTCTTGATGAGTAATTTAATCAATATTTTTTAAGCATGTAAAATATTGCAAAATTTGTAATTTTCGAGTAAATTTGCAGATGTAATGAAAATAGAATAAATTAATAATAACAATATGATGAAGAAAAATATTGCACTTATTAAATCGCTCAAATCCTTCATTCCTCCCATAACAAAAAACAATTTTGCAATGTTTATCATTGTTGCGGGTGTGCCCTTCAATGTCAAATGGATGTCATATAGAGGTCATGCACCAAATTTCTCTTTCTATTAAATAACTTGGCATTGATCATGTGAAAATTTGGATGCAATGGTTTTTCAAGGTCAAAGGTAAAATTTCTCTATAATGTTGTTAGTTGTGAATAGGGCAATAAGGGTCAAATAGGGGTCAGTGTGATGGTGTAGAAATCATGAGGTGCCAAAACCATCGATTGATTCGGGCATTACATATCGATCGTAATGCGTTTTGCACCAAATGGAATCTAGGAATGTGAGGAGTGCCATCCGATATATATTATCTCACTGGACAAAAAAATTAGTCACCCCTGGCTGAATGTCACCTAATAGCGCGTAACGCCTCCGTGCGACCGAAGAACAGCCGAAATCCTGTGTGGCATGGATGCCACCAGGGTGCGGATGTAGTGCACATCAATATCCATCCACTCTTCCAGCAGCCAATGCCGCAGTTCGGCCAGATTGGCCGGATGGCTGGGACGTCGCTTCACTCGTTGCCCCAAATAGTCCCACAAGTTTTCTATGAGATTCAAATCCGGAGATTTGGCGAGTCAGTCGAGATGTTCGAAGGCTTCAGAATGCTCGTCGTGCCAATCCAACACACTTTGAGCCCTGTGCATGCGACAATTGTCATCTTGGAAGACTGGATATCCTTCTGGTGTTCACTGTGGAAAGGCAACATGTGGTTGTTCAATAGCTCCATATAGCCCTTCTGGTTCAAAAAATTATGTGTGACATCACCGCAACCAAAGGACCATTTCCTCGTACGTTAAACACCCCCATAACATCACAGAGCCTCCTCCAGCTTGAACAGAACCTTGCATAGGGTCCGCATGGAAATGCGGACCCTATGCAAGGTGCTTCATGCGTATGCTTCATGCGGCTTACGATGTACCCGTCGCCTCTCATCATTCGAGTACAAGCAAAAACGTGACTCGTCCGACTAGATCACACGCTTCCAAGAGTCTTCAGTGTAGTCTTTGTGATGCTGCACCCGCTGTAGCTGTGCAACCATGTGCAGAGCTGTTAACATGGGTCTCTTCCGCGGTACTCTGCTCCAGATATCCATGGCAATGCAGTTCACTTCAGAGTGTTCGTTCGGAAACAGCTCATTGTAGGCCTTGCATTGACTGACTGGAGCAATTCCTTTCTCGTTGCGAAGCGGTTTGTCCTAACAATGCGTGACATACTGCGGTGGTCCCTATTGGTGAGCAGTCTTTCTGCTGCAGTTCTGGCGACGATTAGCGGTGGACTGGGAAGTACGGCACTGCTGGAAGACCTTTAGGACAGTTCGTTTTGACACACCTGCAAAGGCAGCAACTTCTTGTACATTATGCCCTTTGGCTCGGCCAAATGCAATAACACCTTTTTGCCACTCATTCACATCTTTGGTGCGACCTATGTTTCACTGAGCAACTAACGCACATGTGGCGCACAACCATTTCTTCCCATAGCGCACGGCACAGCTATTTGCAGGACACGTTTATTACTGGTGCGCCCTCTGTTGCTGTCAAACGAACGTAACCCCATTTATGGCGGGAGATGGCTAATTTTTTGTCCGGTGAGCTTAAAGAGATTTAGACCCAAGAAACGCCGCGTAAATATGCTAGTACCTAGATAAAAAAAACTTTTTATATAGAGGTTGCTCTTTAAGTGATTCTTAAAAAAGGTGATTTCTCTAATTGTGTTTCTTATAATTAAAGTTAAAAATAATAATATAAAAATTGCAATTGAAGAGAAATAGACTTTAGTAAAATTAGATGACATTATTACTCACAGATCTTCGCTATGGTGTACAACACTGATAGGCATTTTGTCAAACTCTGTAGCAAATAGGGTGCTTCAGAGGAAAAAAATTTGACTCGCATATAAACTTTTTCTAATTTTCATTCTACTCTTTTTCCAATACGGAAAAAAGCTATTCAAAGAATTTTAATCAACACACATTTTTAAGATCTCTGCAAATTTTTTAAGTACGAAAAAAAATTAACCTTCAAGCGTTTTGGAAGGGAATGGAAGGGGAGGGCTGCCAGTTCAGTATGGCCTACTGATCTGGTCATCTATGGCCACTTTTTTCTTTTTTTTCAACCCTGCTGAGGAGTGGTCAACTTCACAGGGTCCTGGTGCTGACCATTTATACCTACTAGACTGGACTTGTTTATGGATTTGAGCTTGATTATGGATCCTGGACTTGCTGCACTGGTGGGCCTCTGTTAAAGGAGAATCTGCCGCTGTGTTTTCTGTTTGCTTCTGGGTTGCCAGCCCTAAATGAACAGAGGCATGGGATACCTTATATTTGCTGGTGGATAATCCTAATCAGAGGCCATCGCAGGTACCTGAACCTTACTTAGCTAGTTGGGCATCGTCAAGCCTAAACTGGAGTAATGTGTCTCAGGCAGGCCATATGGCTCTTGAAAAAGTCCACTTGAAAAGGTGGTGCCTGAAGTTCCTACTAGCATCGGTGACTTCAGCCTTTAGCGGAGGAGGAACAGGTCTTTGCCCCATGCCTGCGATCAGGGGTCTGTTTGATATTGATATTGTTGGCCCTATCAATCTCAAAGCCGTCCCATGGCCGAGTGGTTAGCGCGCTTGGCTACTGATCTACGGGACCTGGGTTCGAGCCCCGGGTAAGGCATGGCTGTTTGTGTCGTTTTTCTGCTGAGGTTCTGCCATCCTCTCAGACCTACTACTGTGACATATAAACTGACAGGCTCCTGTCAGACCTCTGTGGCAAGCAGCTGCTTGAGGGGGTATTTTTTTTATATTTATCAATCTCAATAAACCTAGTTTCTTTAAAAATCCTACTAATCATTTTCTCTCTGCAGGAACGTGGAACGTGAGGACATTATATAGAGATTATTCTCTTGATGTCTTCACACAAGAATTCCACCATTAAAATTTAGATATTCTCTGTTTGCAAGAGACCAGATGGACAGATAAAGGTCAGATTCTTAAAAATAATCTTAAATTTCTCTTTTCAGGGAGGGACGACAATAAGCATCACCAAGGCGTGGTCTGCTTCTCAGCAGACATGCTAGTGATGCTCTTCTAGGATATGAGTGCATTAATGAAAGGTTTCTTACAGCAAAATTTCAGACAAGCATTAAACACTTGAATGTTATCTGCTGTTATGCCCCCACTGAGGATGTCGATGAGGATGAGAAGGATAGGTTTTATGGACAACTTCAGGATATTTTGAATTCTGTCAAGTAAGGAGATATTACCCTTGTTCTTGGTGACTTCAATGCCAAAGTTGGTACTAACTCTGACCTTTTGGGAGGAGTAATAGGCCCTTTTGGTATTGGTAGCTGCAATTGCAATGGGCAACGTCTCCTACAGGTAAGTAAACTCAATGGATTCAGAATAACTAACACTTATTACAAACACCGCGACATACATAAGTACACGTGGGTTTCACCCGATGGGCTGCATAAAAATATGATTGATTATATATTAATTAACAGCAAATGGGCTAGTTCTGTTAGGAATACCAGGTCATATAGGGGAGCTGAAATTGGAACTGACCATTACCTTGTTAAAAGTGTCTTGCAACTTGAACTTAAAAAGTGTTGTGCTAAAGTTAAAAAACTTACCTTTAATACTGAAGTTCTGAAAGACCCAGTTATAGCTAAAGCTTACCATGATAGGTTACTTAGTCATTATGAGAGTCATGGTTTGCTTACTACTGAAGTTGAAGAAAAATGGGGCCGTTTTAAACAGGCTTTTTTTGGAAACTAACAGTACTCTTTTAGGAAAAAAGGAGCAGAGGAGACAGAATTATTTGAGTGATAAGGCACTTGAGCTTATTTCAGAAAGAAAGAACTGCAGAAATGTCCTTAATTAATACCCTACTAGTCCTAATGGAAAGAATTACAGAGAGCTTAATAAACGTGTAAAGGATCAGTTAGCTGCTGATAAGAATCTTTGGCTTGATAGCTTGGCTGACAAAGCTGAGGAAGCAGTTAGGCAGCACAACAGCATAGAGCTGTACCAGTTAGTTAATGTTTCGTGTGATAGAAAATGGACAGGCATTTAAGGATTGAAGGATAAACACGGTAAGATTATAGAAGGGGAGGATTCTGTCATGGCTAGGTGGGCTGAGCATTTCAGTGATGTTCCAAACAATGTGGTTAGTTCTACTCCTATTGTTTGTAATGATGATAGATGCATTGGTGGCTTTAATGTTCGCCCTATAACACAATCTGAAGTTATTTTGGCTCTTTCTAAACTACATAAATCCCCAGGGGTAGATGAAATTACTACGGAAATGCTTAGAGCTGGGAATGTTTCGGTTACCACCACCTTTTCTCTTTAGTTTGGTTATTGATTATGTTATGTGAAATTCACTTCAAGGGAAAGATTTTGGCCTTAAATGGACTGGAGATACTAAAATTTCTGATTTAGATTATGCTGATGATTTAGTCCTTTTGGCAAATGATGTTGATGAGAAGAACTCTTTCATTCGAGCTGTTGATGAAACTGGTAGTAGAGTAGGTTTGGTTATAAGCAGAGAGAAAACTAAAGTGACGAAAATTGGTCAGGCTGGCTGTGATTCAGTTAATCTGAATGGTTGCAGTCTTGAGCAGGTGTCACAGTTTAATTATCTTGGGAGCTATGTAGCAGATAATGGTGATGTGCGGCATGAGATTAACAGACGAATAGGGATTGTTGCCGGGACTTTTAAGAATCTATGGCGAGTGTGGAGAAATAGGCGTATACACCTAAAGACTAAAATTGGACTATATAATAGTTTGGTTCTTTCTAGGCTTAGTTATGGTAGTGAAACTTGGACGCTTTGTAAACAAGATAACAGGAAACTTGATGCTTTTGATTCCAGATGCTTACACAGTATCTTGGGCATTAGGTGGTTCAACTTTGCAAGTAATGATGAGGTTAGGCAATGGAGTCGGCAATCTCCTTTAAGCAGCATATTGTGCAGAGAGAGACTCCGTTGGTTTGGCCATGTTGCCTGTATGAATAATTATAGATTGGCGAATAGGGTTATGAACAGTGTGCCTAAATGCCTCAGAAGAAAGGGGAGACCTAGAATGCGGTGGGTAGACAGTGTCAAACAGGACCTTGTTAGAATTGGTGTGCAGTGGCCGGATGCAGTAGATGTAGCTTAGGACAGACATGCTTGGAGAACTAAATTGCACGGTCTGGTTGGACCTCCGTAGCCCATGGCTGCTTGAGGATGATGATGAGTTACTTGCCATAGAAGCCTATCAGTGTAATACGCCACAGAAATCTATGGAAGAGGAGACCCCAAGGAAGAAAATCCAAGAAACATCCATGCCTTATCCGAATCTCGAACCCAGATCCTTGCGATCGGCAGTCAAGCACACTAACCTTTCGACCACTTCTCACAATAATTGGTTGTGTTCCCAAGATCACCAGTGCACAGTTACTGGGAGGTGTAAGAGATGATCACTTCACTGATTGCTACAACTGGGACAGTGTCTACACATGGGCGTCTACAGTAATTTCTCCAGGAGGGGCAAGAATGCTTGAAAGAGAACCATTGGTATTTTTAGAGAGTGGCCCTGGCTTCTTAAAATATCTTTAATCATATCTAGTGTCCAGTCAAAATAGGATAATTTACCTCTAATAATTTTGCAGAAAAAAGAGTGGGACTCAAACTTATTCCACGCACTTACATGCCAAGTGTTCTAGCCACTAAACTAACACCAACTCCATCAATTATCCGCTAATTGTAACATGATTATTTCATTGATTCATTTACATGTTTCCAATAATAATTTTCTTTTATTTAAATACAATTTTTGTTAACAAAAATTTATCATGCGAAGCCTTCATAATAGAAGTTAGAAAAATAAGTAATCCTACAATTTCCTTATAACTGAAAATAATTGCATTTCCAGAGTTCCGAAGAGAATGGAGGGCTGCAGATTCCCATGATCCCACATGGATTACATTTCCAAGGTGTTAAAGAAATGTTACATTTCTATTATCCTAGATAGCATAGACGATCTTATAGCGATCGGAAACAAGTAGTGATGATGATTACGAAGCAATTAAATTTGATAGTAAAAGTAGTTCTACTATAAAAATATGAATTAAAACAAATTGAAAAATAATTAATTAAAGACATTGAAAACGTTGATCAGGTCTAGTCTTGCAGATCCTTGAACTAGAAACAATACCTCAATTTATTTCTTCGAATTTAAACCACTAAAACTTCAAAATTCGAATTGTTGCTATCTCCAAAATATAAACCCAGTAATCCTTTCCTTGTAATTCTTTAAATAAAAAAATATCGTAAATACAAATTTTGTTTATATATATATAGTTTTTTTTTGGGAATAACTTAAAATGTCAAAAAAATTCAAATTTCTTCAAATTCAAATTTCAAATTTCTTTTGTGATCAGAATCGCATAGTCTTGAAAAGTATTTCTACCTACATTTAATCCTCCCTATTCGGAACCCAAATTAAATATTCACCTGAAATCGTGTGTTATTCAAAGTAAAAATCGCCAATCGCAAGCAAGAACTACGTGACTTTATTAGAAGTAGCTGACTCGAGGAATGACTTTTTTAAATTCAGGCAACGAGAAGTTGTTGACTCTCTTGACTAAGTGGAAAGTTGATAAAACAGAAACCGTGTCATTTTCAGTTGATAAACATCCTAAGGAAAACATTAGCATTCTTGTTGACACCGTTTTCGTCATCCTCTAGTGATGATTTGCATTTCCTGATGACCAGATGTTACGCCTCGATTCTGAGGAAGCAAAAAATTCATTTGGGCATTACGAGACAAATTGCTTACACAATAGACATGAGTTCGGGATCAAAATATTTTCGATTTCAAATATTTCTTGTACAGTCGCTCAAAAAAAGTATCCAAACGCTATGGTTGATTACAGAATTCAGAAAAAAATATCTGGCAACGATTTTTTTAGAAATTAGTGATCTGGCAACCTTCGTGTCACGTGACACGAAGGTTGCCAGATCACTAATTTCTAAAAAAATCGTTACCAGATATTTTTTTCTGAATTCTGTAATCAACCATAGAGTTCGGATAATTTTTTGAGCGACTGTAATTGTTAAAAAATAGTAAAAATATATTTTTTTGTTCATTTCAACTTTTTAAACAGTAATTTTTAACCATAATTAAAAATAACCACCATCCGACTTTCGATTGTTTTTATGTTTTCTCTATCGTAAAAAAATGAATGGTTCTTTGCATTTATAAATGATCTTAACCACGAACCTTCAGTTGTTATTAGTATTTCTAATATTTCTCCTTCCAAATAGCATCAACATTTAAATTTTTTCATAAACTGATTATAATTAATAATATAAGAATAAAATAGATGATTAGTGACATGCATTCTTGTGTTTATGACTTATGATGCGTCAGAGAAATTTTTTCCTCAAATCGGGTTCAAAGCTTTTCAAAATGGTTCGGGCTCTGGATGGCGCGGGCTAAAATATTAAGCCCGAACTTACCGCTAATACTCAACAGTTACATAAAAATGGCAGTGGCGTCGAATGAGTGACATTTGGGGAAGCTATTGAGACTGCGCAGTTACCGCTGCGACAATTCTCATACATCATTAGTTGGTTGACAAATGATTGACAGATCGTTGACTTATAATCTGTGAGAATTGTTGAAGCGTCAAATATTTATATATATAATCTGTGAGAAATGTTGAAGCACAGTCTCATAGCCTCCCCCGTGCCTCAAACTACGTCACTGACAAACAGTGTGAAGAACTAGTTCTTTATTTTTCTACTCACTTCTCTCCTTAAAAAAAAAACTTACTAGTTTTCCTTTCAAGTCCAAGTTAATATCCAAAGCTACATTCTTCGCCCCAGTCGCCTGGTATTAAGTCTTGGACATATGACGCGACATAGTCATGAGGGCAAAATTCCGTGCATCCAGGCAAGGTGAGCACATAAGGCACTCGAGGATCCAATTCAGGCAGAGTGGAATTCAGGTAGAGCAGACGCACGCTGAAGGCGTCCAAACTCTTGTAAAGTTCAAAGAGCAGCGTCGCTCCGAAAGGAGGCTGTTTTCTGTTGAAAATATTCAGACTCTGCAGGATCACTGCTATCTGGTCATCGTACTGGAAAGGAAAATAATCAAAATTTATTCGGTCATCGTACTGGAAAGGAAAATAATCAAAATTTATTCGGTCATCGTACTGGAAAGGAAAATAATCAAAATTTATTCGGTCATCGTACTGGAAAGGAAAATAAACAAAATTTATTCGGTCATCATACTGGAAAGGAAAATAATCAAAATATATTCGGTCATCGTATTAGAAGAGAAAAATAATCAAAATATGTCCGGTCATCATACTGGAAAGGAAAATAATCAAAATATACTTGGTCATCATATTGGTAGAGAAAATTCACATATATAAGTATTTGAACATACTGGGGATAAGAAATAAAATTATAAACGTATATTTATGGCATTATAGAGTTAATTTTGATATATATATATATATGGAACAAATGCCGTCCCGGTTGCCGAGTGGTTAGTGTGCTTGGCTACTGATCAAAAGAACCTGGGTTCAAGCCCCGAATAAGGCATGGAGTCTTCTGTTGAGGTCTCACTTCCTCACAGACCTCTGTGGCAAGCAGTTGCTTGAGGGGATTTCTTTATGTTTATGCAACAACTATGAATACTGACCTGTCCCAGAGCTCGAAATATTAGTTCTACAATTCAGGGATAGAGATCTGCATCTATTCTTAATATTATGAATAATGATATTAAAATATGTATATTTATTTACTATAATAATAATATAAAACCAACCTACTAGGATTCTGAATAATAATGAAATGAAGACAGATTAGTTTTTATTAACCTTCAGAAGAAACCTGTAATGATGGTCGTTTTGCTGCCGATTGATTAAAATATGCGAAATGCAAAAGTGTATAAAATAAGAAAATATACAAATCTTATGGATTCAGCTTCGATGACTACTTGGATTGAAATCTATTTCAATTATAAGTAATAATGGAGATTAGTTAGAATGGGAAATGTATCGAAAAAAAGCTTACTACAGTTTGACAATGAAAGGAGCCTTTCTAAAAATTATACTGCTTGGAGATGCAATTGTATGATATTGATATAATTGTATGACATATTCATATAATAGGCCTCTATCGCATGAACTTTTTCAACCAATGATTCCCAACGTTTTCGGGCCTAACTCCCTCTTTTTGAGTGTTATTTTTCATGATTTGGTTAACTTTAGAAATAAATTCTTATGAACGGAAAATTTGGATTGGATTGGATTGTTTTACCTCTGAGCGGCACTTTTTTGCACACCATGGGCTAAATGGCCAGGCCACAAGGACCCCGAAGGCTCAGAGAAGGTTGGGGGAGGGGACCCACTAGAACAGCTGTTGGGAGACAGATAGTAGCCTCCCGTCAAGGCCATCCAGCGTGTTCTTTAACGTGCACAGAGTATGTCTCTCCCGCATACGGGGCCACGGCTTAACGTCCCATCCGACGGACGGCGGCCTTTTCAAGCCAATCGGTGTCCCCTACTGACCGTGGGCAGGGCGGCGGAAAATTTGCAGTTAATATTTCAGCTGTCATAACTCTTTAAATACTAAAGATCTTTAATTTTTCTTTTCATTCAGTTTTGTTTCATAAAAAATTTATTCGTTGGGGGTATTTACTTTCCATTTAACCTTCCACTGGCCAATAATTTTGTACAGTTCTCAAGTAAACTGGTTCACGCTTTCCATATTTCCGGTAAATACGCAATTTTTTAGAATAATAAATAAATACCCTCTCAAGCAGCTACTTGCCACAGAGGTTTGATAGGAGCCTATCAGTTTATATGCCATAATAGGTCTATGAGGATGGCGGGCCATCAGCAGAAAGACAACACAAAGAGCCATGCCTTACCAGGGGCTCGAAACCAGGTTCCTTTGACCAGTAGCCAAGCGTGATGACTATTCGGTCACGAGATGCCACCTCCCCCCACCTCCTTTTTTTTTACAATAAAAACATTAAAATAATAATAGTAGTAATGGTATTTATTTCTTTAGAACAAATATAGTTTTACAAAATTTTTTTACATTTATTTACAAATTATTTTATTTTACAAATAATTGCCTATGTCATAACATAGGCAATTATAAATTCAGATGAAAAATACATTTGTACGTTATATTAGGAACCATGACAAGCCTAAATGAGCTTCTAGGTTATCTCCGTCCTTTTTAAATAAAAAGAGACCATAATCCCCTCACCAGCTCTTAAAAGCCCCAAAATTTAGAGTTGTTTTAATTATCAATTCAAATTTATAACAAGCAATAATCAAAAATTGGAGTTTCGTAAAAACAAACTGCTAAATTTCAGTTTTTTTATTGATTTTGCGCGATAACTACAACATTTGCAGTGATTCTCTATTGGAGGATTTATTTCAAGTGACTTACCCCAGAATAAACAAATATCTTCTTTTCCGGAAGGAAGCCATCGACTTTTGATTTCATTCTGTTCACGATCAATTGAATCAAAGGACCTGCAAAAGACGTAACCACGATTAATACATTCCATACAAAACACTCTTAAGGTGCAATCGAAGGGAACATGTTAAGAAATGGCTTCTTAAATGTAACTACTTTACAAAATGAGAACTTTAAATATCATTGAAATACCTGTGCAAACAGAGAACTTGTAAATTGTAACTCTCGCAGATTACTCACTGAATATCGAAAAAATAGAATGGAATTTCCCGTAATAGAGACAAAAGGTCAATAATCGTTCTAAATTTCTATTTGATTCTGTAGGGATTGTAAATTGTACATTACATAGAGTGAAACCAAAAATATGTTGGATCGATTGCATACTAAATAGTAATACTAATACTTAATAGTTACACTCAAGCCCGGACCTGGAAAAAAAAATAAATGTGGGGGAAGGGCAAGTAATGGAACATTAAATAAAAAAAATAAATAAATACCCCATCAAGCAGCTGCTTGCCAGAGGTCTGACAGGAGCCTGTCAGTTTATATGCCATAGTAGAAGGTATGAGAGGATGGCAGGACCTCAGCAGAAAAACGACACGCACATCCATGCCTAACTCCGGGGCTCGAACCCAGGTCCCTTAGATCAGTAGGCAATCGTGCTAACCACTCAGCCAGTGAGCATTTTCTCTTCTATTTTAGAAGTCATGCTTTTTTTCTCGAATCGACAGGCAGTGTCTTAGAGGAGGCAGTGGTAGGGAGAATTAAACAGTAAATGAGTGTAACGCTGTTTCTTAAGAAGACGACACAACCAAAGACTTAGCATATAAACACGGATAAGGAGAAAAGAAAGGCTCAGTCTAAAGCGAATATAGCATTTGCCATCGTCTTACCTCCATAGAGCTTCTGCGCCGTCTTCGTCAGATAGTTCCAATAATAAGACATGTCGGTGACGTAACGAAGTTGTTCCCAGTAAGGTTCAATCCAGGGAGGAATGATCAGATTATAAGCTTTCTGAAAAAAGTAAAGAATTCCCGAATGAGAAAAAAATCTACTATAAGAAAAAAAAATCACGTTCAAAACTCTAAAAGTAATGAGGATCGTTGTAGCCCCGCATACGTATTTGTCGTTGTAGCGCCCGAGACACAAAATCTGAGGGACGATGATTTGATTAATAATAATAATTTAAAAATAAATCGGGAGATTTTGCAAGTATCAGCTGATCTCAAATGAAATCACTGTTAAAGTCGATATATTGAATTAAGTGATCATGAGGAGAGTACAGTCGCTCAAAAAAGTATCCGAACACTATGGTTGATTACAGAATTCAGAAAAAATATCTGGCAACGATTTTTTTTTTAGAAACTAGTGATCTGGCAACCTTCGTGTCACGTGACACGAAGGTTGCCAGATCACTAACTTCTAAAAAAAATCGTTGCCAGATATTTCTTCTGAATTCTGTAATCAACCATAGTGTTCGGATACTTTTTTGAGCGACTGTACGTGGTCATATTATTTTGATACTAGATCGTGTGGGCTCACTCACGGAAATATTGAGCGTGTGCAGTTACCGTTCACAGCAAACTGAAGCGTGTGCAGTAACTGCACACGCTCCAGTTTGCTGTGAACGGTAACTGGAGTGTGTACAGTTGCTGTACACGCTCCAGATATTTTTCCTGAATTCTGTAATCACGTGACACGAAGGTTGCCAGATCACTAATTTCTAAAAAAATCCTTGCCAGATATTTTTCTGAATTCTGTAATCAACCATAGTGTTCGGATACTTTTTTGAGCGACTGTACCTTACATGGGGGAAGGATTATCCCTCCACCCTTGACGGCTTTAATATCATATATTTTCTAATAGAGTCCGCAAATAACAGACTAAAGTACGCCAAATGTGACTCAAATTTATCAACCCCTGCTCCCCCCCCCCCAGTTGAAATTTCTGGGTAGGCCACTGCACGAGGAACAATAGAAAACAAAATTAAATTTATAGATTAATAGCTTTAAAAAACTTCCTTGTTTGAAAATTACCTTGTTTAATTATTCTGAAAGTTTGGGTTATTAATATGCAATTAAATTGCATTTCTGATTGCCTTGCTACGATTAATGATAAAATCGCTTAATAAGAAACGATGCAACACTTACCTCGATTTGGAAAATTTCAAACAGATCAGAAGCTCGATTCCAATCCCTAATTTCCCATCCGCTGTAAAGTGACAGATGATCAAACATTTCCTGCAAAATTACAACTCCTTTAGCATCACATTGTGAAGTGTTTGATTCAGTTACATCATCATGAAATTTTACTATTCTTAATGGAACATTAACATTAGAAAAATTATGCAACACCCGACAGAAATTCTTCCTCTACTCATCCACAGAATGAAACTACGTTATGTGATGAAAATTGGATTTAGGGGTTATTGGAAAATTAAAAAGAAGATTTGAAGCAGGATACCTACGGGGGGACAACAGACGGAAAGACAACTTAGAGAAAAGCAACAGCTTCTTTCTTTTTCAAATGAGCTGAAAACTAGCTTTCTCTTGCATTAAATGTCTTACTTGTTAAATTCGCCAGAACCAGTGGTTAACGTAATTGATAACCAATTAATTTTATCAACGTTCTTTCAAATAACTCACTATTTCTTTCAAGTCGTGGACGAATAAAATGGAGAAAATGAATTCTTTGGAAGAGTTCGCCATTTCATTGAAAAGTTTCTCATTACAAACAAAACTGTCAATTATCCAAATGCAGTTCCGGCAAGTATCCGTAACGATTACCTCACCTGATTGTCTTGTAGGAAAGCTTGTCCTTCGGGAGAATCGATGATGCTTTGCCGTTCTTTGAAATATGCTGGACAGTTGGGTGACATCGGAAAGTACTGCAAGTGAACCAACACAAAAAAATAAACCTTAAACACTACCAAGATCTCAAAACGACTGTGTTTAGCTGGATACAATGAATGAAATAGCTACGCAAGAGCACACACACACCCAGCACACACACACATAGGAAAAATTTCTAATCATTCGTTCTTCGATTAACTTTAAGAAAAACGTCAATAAAACGTTTCACACATATTCTCCTACCCTTTCAAAAACTACGACTGAAAATTAAAATATATCTGATCGACAGGGGCATACCTGCATACAAAGAAAATACATAAGGGTGGCCAAATTTAAAATTCAATGATGGCGGGAGAAAAATTAAAAAAAAAATTCTTATTTCACAATATGGCGATCCATTGACTGATCATTGCACGGAGATGTGGTAAACCTAAATACATAAAATACCGATTTAAGTTTTATATATTAAGGATTTCTACCTTTCCCAGGTTAATCCTAGCTTTGCAAGAAAATTGTAATTTCATTTGCTGTTAAAGCAGCAAATAACAGAATAAAATCCCTGCCTGCCTGACGTAACTGTTTATTATCTACAATTTTTGATAACAATTAACTAAACCTAACAAAATAAAGCTAAAGCGGATCAATCATTATTTTAAGAATGAGGCAAAATTTTCTTAGCTGGGCAGGATACAAACCCACAATGCCTAATAACATGCCAGATGCTCTGGCAACTGAGCTGGCGGCAAGTCTTGTCTATTAATTAGTGAAAACTACTTCTAATGACTCTTCGTGGTATAAAGCTACAGACGTTAATTAAAAAGAGTTGATCGGCGGTTGAGAATCTGACATATTATCAGGTCATGGTTTCATTCCCATCTGGATCAAAATAATTCCCCCCCCCCCCAATTCAAAATTGTTCACAGCCTACGAATGCTTACTTGGGATTTCGTGATATCCAAAAGACTTCTAATTATTTAACTTAAATCCTAATAAAATACTTTTTAAAATTAAATCTTAAAGTCTTAATTCTACCAAATACTGGCATATGTCTTGACTATTCAATTGTGAATATTTTTTGTAAGTGACATCATAGTTTTATCTCTATGAATTTCTAATCTACATTAATAATTCATCACACAAATAACTGTTATAAAATAACTTTTGACAATACCTTATCGTTTTCCTCAGGTACATAGCGAATGGGAATTGGTTGCCAAGCGTAGTTCTTGACAATCCTCCATTTTCTGCTCGGTGCATACAACGCAGCAATGGTGCTTTGGGCACTGACCACACAGCGATCCGAATCGGAACTTTGGACGGCGATCTAAAAATCGATTTACTACATCAATGGAAATCAATGATAATTCTTAAAACATTACATACTAATTGCATTCTAAAGAAATGATATATATATACTGCACTTAAAAAGATGTTTTATATTTAGTGTAATAACAATCAATGTACAGTAATTAAAATAATTATTATATTGAACATTTCTTATTATATTGAACACTTAGCGCAAAAAGCAAAATGAAATCATTATATACGCTACCAATGCACAATTAAAAATATTAAAATGCAGATATGTGGTATATAATTGTGTATTACATTTTTTTAAAGAGTTGAGGCTCACAGAATTTCGCAACATAATTTCCAATTCCTTAATATACAGCGATGTCTAAAATCACTGACATGGAGTGATCTTTTCCCAAATTTTTTAACATCTGATCCACTTCAATTGTAATTTCATTTCACCAAGGCACTCATGTTTCTTTTCTTCTCTCTTCCTCGTAGATCTTGTCGGGGCGTATCACACTGACAGGCTCCTATCCGACCTCTGTAGCAAGCAATTGCTTAAGCGGTAATTTATTTTTTACTACATATTATTGTTTAGCAAACAACGATATGAATAGCATTTGGAGGAATCATAATTTTAACAATTAATAGAGTTCTTTTTATATATTCATATTTGACAGAAGTCTAAAGGATGCCTTCACACTTGCCGCTCAGCCGCGTCGCAAACGCACTGTGACGTCACTCACAGCTCCTCCGCCTCTCCTCGCCGGTCGGCAAGAAACGGGTGTAGCCTTCACACTTAAACACGCGATCTGCAACAAAGAACTAAGCTCATTGGTTCTCGTTGCAAATAACCTGGAACACGTGATTTGTTGTCTCTGCAAGATCTACCGCGCTTTCTGACAAATCTTTCACTCTATAGTAAAACATTATGTCCAGCAAAAATGTTTGCTCTTTCATAAACGATTAGTATCACTTGCCTAGGCTAATCATAGGCGTAGTAATAAAAAAAATCGCACTAAATGGGTCGCGAAATTTTTAATGATAGGAAAAGATTAGGCGATTTTCACAATTTAATCCTTAATATTAAAGAGGCTTCTAATGTTTTATATATATATTTATTAATTTAAAGCAGATACCGTGTTCGATCTGACTAAATTTCCCCCAAACTAATAAGGATTTCTGGAACCAGAACTATATCTTATAAAAAAAAGTGTAATTTTTATTTTTGCTTCTCACGGTAAATTCTAGAATTCATTTTTTTTGTACTTATATTTATTTTAAATTATGTTCAATAATTAGGAAATTTTATACATATTATAAAATATTTTTGAAACATTTTAAGTAATAAGCAACTAGAATAAATGGAAATGATTTGTCCCATACCTCGAGGGGATTAGAAGTAATAAAATAATTGTATCTTCTCCTCAAGAAACGTCCTAAAGCATATTGCTGGTATTTTCCAACCTGGAAGACCATTTGGTAACATTCTTGAGACATGCATATACTTACAGTGTATAAAGTAATTCGGATAACTGAACTAATATATTTAAAGGCACAATCACAAAAAGCTTTATAGTAACAACAGTCCCAAAAATAAACAACCGAGGTAAATTCCCATGTAAAACAAAATATCGAAAATTCCAAAATATAAAACACCTTTCAACTTTTGTACAAAGCAAAACGATAAATATTAATTAAGAATAAGTAAAAACTTTTATAAAGGAGTTTCTGTGTGTTTAAAAACAAATATTGTTTTCTTTTTCTTATAATTCCACAATAGATTGTATAGCAATAAGGGTAGGTAGTTTTACCTCTGAGCGGCAGCTTTTTGCACATAATGGGCTAAATGACCAGGTCGCTAGGATCCCAAGGGCTCAGAGAAAGTTGAGCGGAAGGGACCCACTGGACAGCTGTTAGGAGACAGATGGTAGCATCCCGTCAAGGTCATCCAGCGTGTTCTTTAAAGTGCACAGGGTATGGCTCTCCCGTACGCGGTGCCACGGCTTAACGTCGCGTCCAACGGGTGGCTGCCTTTCCAGGCCCATCGGCTGACCGATGAGCTCGGCCCCTACTGACCGAGGATAGGGTGAGAATTTTTAGGAGATAAATCTCAACGCTATCCCAGATGTGGCTCGAACCTGTGAACTACAGATTACGAAACCTGGCACTCTACCGACTGGGCACCCCCCCCCCCGCCTCAGGGGTTAATTAGAGCTAATTAATGACAAAATGTTGAAAGTAAAAAAAAAATCTTGCAAATGCAGGAAAAGTTTGCTTTTAGACTTTCAAATCAATACATGTCACCCTTTTAATAGTGGGATATGAGACAGACCCCTGTTATAAGCTAGATTTTGTTATTCGGGATTTTATAGCGCATCAGAATATAATGCTCCAAACAAGATAAAAAAGAAACAGTTCAAAGGAATGGAATCCACAACGAAAGCAAACGATAAAAGGCATGGAAAGCAAATGTAAAAAAACAAAAATCTATAACTGTATAATAATAGAGGCATTTTGTGCACACAACATCTAAATGGCCAGGTCACAAGGATCTCAAGGGCTTAGAGGTATGGGAAGAGGACCCACTGGGCAGCTATTAGGAGACAGATGGAAATCTCTTGTCAAGGTGATCCACTTCACGCGTCTTGTGGGGACGGGGGTGGCTCAGTCGGTAGCGCGCCAGGCTCGTAATCTGTAGTTCCCAGGTTCGAGTCCCAGCTGGGTCAGCGTTGAGATTTATCTCCGCAAAATTCCCCGCCCTGCCCACGGTCAGTAGAGGACACCGAAGGGCTTGGAAAGGCCGCCGTCCGTCGGATGGGATGTTAAACCGTGGCCCCGTGTGCGGGAGAGACATACCCTGTGCACGTTAAAGAACACGCTGGATGGCCTTGACGGGAGGCTACCATCTGTCTCCCAACAGCTGTTCCAGTGGGTCCGCTCCCCCAACCTTCTCTGAGCCTTCGGGGTCCTTGTGACCTGGCCATTATCCCATGGTGTGCAAAAAAGTGCCGCTCAGAGGTAAAACAACACAACACGCGTCTTGTCAAGGTGATATTCCTTAACGCACGCGGTGCCATGACTTTACGTCCCATCCGAGAGAAGGTGCCATTCTCAAGGCCATCGGTGTCCCCTTTCTTACCGAGTGCGGGGGAGGGGTGTGGGGGGTTAGTAGAGATAAATCTCGACACAGGCACAGTCGAATCTGGGAATTACAGATTACGAGCTTGGTGCGCTACCGACTGAGCCAACCCCCGATCCCCTGTTATGTCAATAGGAAGCAAAATTAGGAACTCAACCTGCCCATTTTGCCCATTGTATGCAAAAAAGTCCCTCAGAGGTAAAACCACCCAACCCAACAAATGAAATATTTAACAGCAAAAATTTTCCCTTAAGAGTGTATTTCAAGAGCAAACCAAAACGCAATAATTGTTATGTCAAACCATTTGCTAAGTAATTGTATATTTATAAATTCATCTAACAATTCTTTCAGTTTTCACCGATTTTTGACGAAACTTTTTAAGGAGGAATGATGGCTGCTGTTGAAAATTTCTGCTACCATAACTCTGAAATTTAAAATTAATATGGATTTGACTTAAAGATTTCATCTACCCTTAGTTTCATCCCCATTCTCCAGAATGCTGATTTTCCAATTTGGCGCTCCATTAGCATAACACGTAAATTCCCTAATGATTTAATGACTCTATATTATACCTTTGAAAATTTTCATCAAAAACGGGGCTTTCTTAGGATCCTAACCAGTAAGGATTTAACCACAGCCGCAGTATTTACAACGTTACGGTTCTTCCACCGTTTGCACCTAGAGCAACTATAATAAGAAAAGCTATATTTTTTTTCATCCTCAGCTTTCAGAAAGCTCAATATGATATTTTTGAAAACAGTGATTTTCCTGCGACTTTCCCTCTTACCTGAGTCAACTGCATTAAACCTTGCCACCAGTGACCAATAGGGTTTGGATCCGATGGGTAGAGTTCCAAAGGAGCGTGCAGTCCATGGCGATGGATCTAAGCAAAAATAACATCGATTATTACGTCAGCACAGTAAAACTTGGTCATGAAGTTTCTGAAAAGAGACAGAAAATAAGTCTTGCTCGTGAAAATATGTTAATATGTCAAGATCATCATTTGACTCTAAAACCATACCACTTTGTTTTACGTTATTTAAATGTTAAATGCTTAGTGAAATAATTCATTGATTCACAGGAAATGTTGAGGAAGGAATAGAGGAGAAACTACCGGGGGATGCAGATCGTGCAACGAACCCCATGGCACTGGGGGATCCATCCTCATACCAGGCTCAATTAATGGCTTATCCATCGTAATATTCGAGTTGGCCCTTATCGTATAGACTACATGAAAGAGGCCCACTCGAATATTTTGCACCAGGACCCATGACGATCTAGCTTCGTTACTGGAAGGGAGATTTAAACACACTAGTGTTAATACTGGGTTAAGAGATCATATTTGTATATTTTGCCAAGATGTGAAGAGGGTAATGTTAAGAATCACATCATAGGTAACCTCACAAAATCATTGTTATTGCATTCTCATTGCTAACTTCATATTCATCACGGCGCGAATTTGATATAGGGGGAAATGGACAGACGGACACTTCGCTTCACTGATGCTATTGGACAAGGGCGTAGGGTGAAAGACAAAATGGGGAGACTAAGAATGAGCCTATGAATCGGCAGGAATTTTTGCAGAGGAAGACAAGAAATTTCCGGGGGGGGGGGGGGGGGGTGAGCGCAGTCGTGAATACAGCAATCATGCATATATCATACCAGAACACAACTTCGGGGCGGGGATGACTTAGTCGTTAGCGCGCCAGGTTTGTACTCTGCAGTTATCAGGTTCGAGCCCCAGCTGGGTCAGCGTCGAGATTTATCTCAGCAAAACACTGCTCACGGTCAGTAGGGGACACCGATGGTCTTAGAAAGGCCGCCATCAGTCAGATGAGACGTTAAACTGTGATCCTGTGTGCGGGAGAGAGCCATACCCTGTGCACGTTAAAGAACACGCTGGATGGCCTTGACCGGAGGCACCCATCTGTTTCCTAACAGCTGTCCAGCAGGTCCCTCTCCCAAACCTTCCCTGAGTCCTTGGAGTCTTTGGGACCTGGCCATTTAGCCCATTGTGTGCAAAAAAAGTGCCACTCAAAGGTAAAACAACCCAACACAACTCAAGATGAGCGAAAAAAAAAGGGGGAAAAAACTTATTATTTAAAATTCATGTAAAATTTTTTTTCGTATTAAAGAGTAAAAATAAATGATATGCTTCCTAAAACAAAAGTAAAAGTAGAGCAAAAAATACCTCTCTTCCTACATGCGCCCTAAAATGTAAAAAATAGACTTAAAACGTATCTATGGCGCTGAAGTACGTATCTATGGTATCTAGTCACTAAATTCGCATTCATTTCAAAGATAGGGCGCCGACAATCTTGGTGAGCAAATAAATCGGTGCCCTATCTTCCTTTGAAATGAATACGAATTCAGTGACTGATTGAACCATCGATATGCTTCAGGCTTATTGTCTACATTTTAGGGCGTATATAGGAAGATCGGTATTTTTTAAACATTTTCATTCATTTATATTTTTACTTTGTCACTAAAAATACCTACCTTCAGAAACCTCCGTTTGGTACATGACTCATAATCATCGACCACATTTTCCTTCCGTTTTTTGGAGTCGTGTTTGAAGTAGTCCATAACCTTGGAGACGCCACAAGCTTTAATTTGACATATAACTCGTTAATGTCGGCCCCTAAATTTTTGTTCCCTTTTGGGGGGAGGAGAGAATGGCGAGGAGCATAATTCGAAATTATCTACGACTGTCCTCATATGAACTTTCATTTAACACATAACTCGTAACTGTAGGCCCTCGCATTTAGGAGATATAGTAAAAGAACGACTTTAAAATTTCCTCTTTTTAAGGGGGAATAAATCAAGCAGGGTATATATATATATTTTTTTTTTTTACCCACAACATTCCCCACATCAAAAGCTTTTATTTGACACGCAACTTGTTATATTCGGCCCTCACGTTCCGAAGATATAGTGGAACAATCGTTTTCGTATTTCCTCTTTTTTAGGGGGGAAGAAAGCATAGGGATCAATTTTTTTAAATCCTATAACACTCCCAGCGTCATCAGCTTTCATTTGACACATAAATCATTTTCCGTCGCGTTCGAAAGATTTGCTGGAATAACTGTTTTGACAAATTCACAAACCGACAAAGGATGAGAGAAAAGCAATAGGAAGACAGGTAATAATAAAAATAAATCAAGATTACATTTCGTTAAAAACATTAATTTTTGTTACACCTGATATTATTTAACTTTAATTTTTCGATCAACTTTTCTATGTTGTAGGGAGCAACTTCCCCACTTTGCCCCTCTTCCTGCCTATGCGCATGGGTATGAAACACTACAATTGACACTTCGATAATTCTCATAGACAGATCTCATAGACAGAGAATTGTCAACTGCGCAGACTCATAGTCTCCCCAGTTATCACTCACCCTTCGCTACTGCTACTAATTGACTCTTAGAGCGTGACAAACAAACGAAGCACCCCTGGCGATTGTGCATCGAAATAATTACACTATAATATGTTTTCTACTTACCATCTGAACAAACACAAGTTTCCGTCCATAAGTGTAAGTTTTAACGAAAATGTTCTCGGAATTCAACAACAAATAAAGGAAGAGTGAGATCCGCAAGACAGCCACCATTGCTAAGCTTAAGATGGAAGTGGTGAGATTCTCCCCTTTTAAGGTATCTCAGCTACACTCTTGCCTCTTTAAAGAAACTCTCAGAGGAAGGACATTTCTCTCTTCTCAAAACATCTCCTCAAGATGACCATTTTATTGCCCATTTACGTTGTGTGAAGCGTGAGAAATTATCGTTTCAGTCACGAGAAAGATGTCTTCGCTTCGACTTGATTTGTGTTCTGCCACAGGAGACAGTCTTCGAAGGTTGAATCGGTCTATTAGAGGTTCCTGGGCGCGCAGTGATCGTTACAGCATGAAATATAAAAGGTATTGTAAAGTTATTTTTTGCTCCATAATTTTAAAACATTCCAGGAAGTAGCATGCCTGTTGTGAACACCAATGGATTTCGGGGTGGAATGTGCATAAAAGAATTGAAGAGACTGAAGACAGACTCTTCTGAAGTAGTTAAAAATATTTCAGGAAAAAATCAGAAACCTGCTCAAGACGAAATTTGCTGAGGGGTCAAGGTGCGAAACGGGGGGCTTACCCCTGGCAATATTTCTATTTTTTTTTTATATATTCTTCTTACATTTTTTTTAATTAAGATATTCTTTTCAAATTTTCGAAAGTTTAAAATTAGTAACTGAAATAAAATAAATTTATATAAATCATTACAAATTAATACATTTCAACTCTAAGCCTATATTTTATTTTACCTATAAATATGCTACTATCTTTATGTTACTATCTACATATTAATATATTATATCATTATATAATAATCTAAGTTGATATTAATATGTTACTATCTATTAAATAGGTTACTCTTGTCGTATTTGATGCAATTATTGGCTATTAATCCTGGTGCAAGTATGTCACAAAGAAGGGCGGGATCTCTAGGGGATGCACCGAAACGCACACACAAATTTCATAATGGCCGAAACGCAAACGAAAGGATATTAAACGATATTTTGAAAAATTATTTAAAAGACCACTGGAACAGAAGGAAAACTACTGGACAAGTGATCATAGAAAGGAAATTATTCCACCGTGTCTTGCAGTCTAAGATAAGCTTCTTTTCTTCCCCATCAAATTCCTCCTTTACGAAATCTTGAAGCCGGTCATTATTCAAGGAGATTTGCGAAACATTCGACAGATTTTTCTGAGATTCTTAATTACTCTCAAATTATCTGTGCACTAAGTCGCGGTGCCTCATTTGTGACAATATTTATCTCAAACATAGGATCCAAATATAGGTTTTGATTCACATCATACTTATCTTCATTTAAGTCTTCATTTTCATTTTCAATACCTTATTAGTCCTAATAGAATGCATCACAGAGAGCTTAATAAACGTGTAAAGGATCAGTTAGCTGCTGATAAGAATCTTTGGCTTCACGGCTTGGTTGACAAAGCTGAGGGAGCAGTTAGACAGTACAACAGCAGAGAACTGTAACAGTTAGTTAATGTTTTGTGTGGTAGAAAACGGACAGGTGTACAGAGATTGAAGGATAAACAAGGTAAGGTTATAGAAGGTGAGGATTCTGTCACGGCTAGGTGGGTTGAGCATTTCAGTGATGTTCAAAACAATGTGGTTAGTTTTACTCCCATTGTTTGCAATTATGATAGATGCATTGATGGCTTTAATGTTGGCCCTATAGCACAATCTGAAGTTATTTTGGCTGTTTCTAAACTTAAACTACATAAATCCCCAGGGGTAGATGAAATTACTACGGAAATGCTTAGAGGTGGGAATGTTTCGGTTACCACTTGGATGACTGAAATTCTGAATATCTTTTATGATAAAGGCATGGTTCCTTAGGATTTTACCAGAGTTATTGTTATCCCTATTTTCAAAAAAGGGGATCGCACTTCTTGTGATAACTATAGGGGTATCAGCCTACTCTCTGTTTCAGGTAAAGTTCTTTCCATGATTGTGCTTAATAGAATTAAGAATCTGGTTGACAGTCAATTGCGTGATGAGCAATGTGGATTCAGAAGTGGTAGGGGATGTGTAATCAGATATTTTCACTTAGGCAGATTCTTGAGAAATGTTTAGAGTTTCAGAAACCTTTGGTTACTAGCTTTGTTGATTTCAAAAAAGCTTTCGACTCTGTTGATCGTCATAATTTGTGGTTGATTGTGAGATCATATGGTATACCAGACAAGTTAGTTAACATAATGACACTGAGTCGTGTGTGAGAGTTGGTAAGGCTTGTAGCAATTGGTTTAGCATTATTTCTGGTGTTCGACAAGTGTGTATTTTGTCTCCTTTTCTCTTTAGTTTGGTTATTAATTATGTTATGCGAAATTCACTGCAAGGGAAAGATTTTGGCCTTAAATGGTCTGGAGATACTAAATTTTCCGATTTAGATTATGCTGATGATTTAGCCCTTTTGGCAAATGATGTTGATGAGATGAACTCTTTCATTCGAGCTGTTGATGAGACTGGTAGAAGAGTAGGTTTGGTTATAAACATACAGTAAACTAAAGTGATGAAAATTGGTCAGGCAGGTTGTGATTCAGTTAATCTGAACGGTTGCAGTCTTGAGCAGGTCACAGTTTAATTATCTTGGGAGCTATGTAACAGATAATGGTGATGTGCGGCATGAGATTAACAGACGAATAGGTATTGCTGCCGGGACTTTTAAGAATCTATGGAGAGTCTGGAGAAATAGACGTATACACCTAAAGACTAAAATTACACTGAAATAATAATTTGGTTCTTTCTAGGGTTAGTTATGGTAGTGCAACTTGGACGCTTTGTAAACAAGATAACAGGAAACTTGATGCTTTTGATTCCAGATGCTTACGCAGTAACTTGACCATTAGTTGGTTCAACTTTGTAAGTAACGATGAGGTTAGGCAAAGGAGTTTGCAACCTCCTTTAAGCAGCATATTGTGCAGAGAGAGACTCCGTTGGTTTGGCCATGTTGCCCGTATGAATAATTATAGATTGGCGAATAGGGTTATGAACAGTGTGCCTAAAGGCCTCAGAAAGAAGGGGAGACCTAGGATGCGGTGGGCAGTCAATGTCAAACAGGACCTTGTTAGAATTGGTGTGCAGTGGCCAGATGCAATAGATGTAGCTCAGGACAGACTTGCTTGGAGAACTAAATTGCACGGTCTGGTTGGACCTCTGTAGCCCATGGCTGCTTGAGGATCATGATGATGATGAATGAGCGAGCTACTTGCTCGTGACTCTAGCAGTTCTTACAGTTAAACAGGTCCCGCTCGGGACAATGTAATGGCAGTTCACGGAAAACATGTTTAAGTGGAAAATCACCATCAGATTTAAGAAAATCCTACCTTATCAGTTCAACGTCTCTAGGGACAAACATCACTGGCCGCAGGTAAGCTGAATGCATGGGCGGCGTAGCGCTCTCACTGCACACTCATTGTTCCCACTTTGGAAGCTCCGCTCACTGGAGAGGCTCATTGCTGTCCACCACACAGCCCGGACGAGAGGAGAAGAATGAATTTTTTCAAGAGTCTTTGCTGCTACTCTTTCTGGCCCCACCATGGTCACCTTTTGGATCCATCGTGTATGGCGCTGATTGAACAGGTGGAGGTGAGAAAAAACACCCATCTGGTGTTTTTCTCCTTTTCCAAGCTGGTAACGTCTTTCCAGTCCTGGTGTCTGAGGGAGGGGGGCAACGGATTCATTGAATGTTCTATGCCATCGGCAACTGTTCCTCAGCAAAGGGCTGAATGCAGAAAAATGTCACAATTCAAAATGAAAGGCGATTTTTGCTGCTGTTCTTTCTCTCAAGAAGTCCTGTCCACGTTATAACATCACATGAGCATGACATTGTGTTTACATGCCTTAATAACCAAAGGAGTTTCTATTTTCATTAAATTGTAGTATCAAACAAAATATTTACTTTCAAAAAAGTCTGGAAATAACGTGATCTTTTAACTGATATTTTTTCTGTTTTTATTAAATACAATATTTTTATTGGCTATTAAAGGTTCAACTAACATGACTGATTGGATTTTACCCCAAGAACGAAAACTTAATTAAAAAAAAAAACATTTAACTACTTAGGGGTTAATGCGTTAATGCCCATACTTAACGTTACGGCGGCCATGTAAAGGGTGGGCAAAACATGTTCAAATTGCTTCAACTTTTGGAACCGGTTGCGCACTCTATCTACTTTACCACGTTGATTGCAACTCTATGAAGGTATTCCTGGGAGAGGTGAGCTGTGTGTGACCAGGCATTATCCTGCTGGTAAATGCCCACTGGTAGGCGTGACGTGAAAGGTAAGACAGGTCACAGGATCTCTTCAACGTATCGTTGTGCTGTTAACATCCCTGTTACCACAACTAGGGACGACCAGCAGTCATAGCAGATGACTCCCTACACCCTAACATTATTGAATATGAATGCTGCCCGGTCCTCCATATGCGAATGTGAGGGTCATCCACTCCAAAGCAGAAGTGGGATTCGTCACTAAAAATAATACGATGCCAATCGGAGGCTAACCATGATTCCCAGGCATGACACCATTCCAGACAGAGCCGCCGGTGTAGGGTGGTTAATAGAAGACATCCGAAGGGGTGACGAGGATGGAGTCCTGCCGTTGCAAGTCATCTTGCAATGGTACGCAATGATACATGATGCTGTTTAGAGGTCACTACATTGCTGCATGATGGACAAAATATCTGTTGGAGCAGTTCAGGCTTGTCAGACTATGAGACAATCCTCTATCCCAGTTGTCCATCTGGGCTGACCAGAATCTTTCCATGGTGTATGCATGCCATCACATACTCACTGGTGACACTGTCTCATTGCTGCATCACAACGGCTCAGATGGTGGGTGATTCATCAACACGACTACGAAACACGACGACGAAACAGACAACAGTCTGTCTCGCACTGTCCAATGATGCAACCCTTCTCGAATTCTCTGTTGTTTATAGGGTCTTCTATGATGATGTCGAGGAATGATTAGGGGGTCAACTAAAATGAACGAACCCGATAACGCAGCCAGAATGTTCAGAGCAAGTGTCTGACAACCCTCATCTAAGCCACTTGGACCACGATTTAAATGCGTTCTGGATATTCATTGGCGGTGAAACTTAGTCATTTGCATGCCTGGCCAAGAGGTATTTGCATAGCAGCTTTCACAGTTTGTAGATTATTCTATAGGAGCGCGTCGGTTTTTTTTTTGTCTAAGAGCATATATATGTTCTTTTCCAAGCCGATCAGTGCTTCTTTTTCAGCAAGGACAGAGTCGGGATTAGCGTAGAAAGTCGTGACGTAACACACTACCATCTGAACCATCACTGCCCCTGCCTAGTTGATTTCTCTGTATACAATTTTTCTGCTGGCCCATCTATTTAGAAACTTGAGTCACCACCGAGTTCTATAGAAATAACTGTTGCTTTTTAAACAAATTTTACTAAACTGTTTTCGCATTCGTTTTAAATAATTTATATTGCCAATTAGATGTAATGAACACTTTTTATTTCATGTTTTCTACTGAAGTGGTTAGAAGTATGTTTAGTACACGCACAGAAATTGAGTTTTAAGAAATCAATCATTATTGTTTTAGCTGGAACTCGATTCCTAAAACCTTTCCTACATCCTCGGCGACCCTGTCTTACTTTCTTCGCATCATTCGATTAATTACAATGCTTACTTCAATCACGCAATAGGCTACGTGAGATCTCGTTCATTATTCAACATGTTATCACGTTTAAATGATCTTCCACAGAACAATGCAACCATCTGCAGTCTGCCTGTGAGATATTCCTCCTTTCCCAAAACGACGATTCAACTGTATATTGTAAATTGTTTCCTTTGAAAGACGACAAAATTCGCATTTAACTCTTGGCAGCTGCGACTTTTTACGACTCAGCATGACATAGAATACAATAGCATTTTACTGTTTTTGAAGAAACAGCACGTGATTAATATCCTTTGTTTACTCTCGTGTGTTTATATATTTTGGGTAACTGAGCATGCAGAAAGGTAACTCCGCACTGCAATTGTGTGTATATTTTAGGACGAGAGCTCAGAAGACATGAATGGCTCCATTACATCGAAAATTCCAATTCTGAGCTTTCACGTAGTGATGAAATATTCTGAAGTTATGCCGCTATGTGAGGGACACCCATCGCTCAAGTTGGGATAAAAAAGGAAAGTATTATGGTATAGCCGTCCCGTGGCCGAGTGGTTAGCACGCTTGACTTGTGATCTACGGGACCTGGGTTCGAGCCCCAGGTAAGGCATGGATGTGTGTGTGTGGTTTTTCTGCTGAGGTCCTGCCATCCTCTCAGACCTTCTACTATGGCATATAAACTGACAGGCTCCTGTCAGACCTCTGTGGCAAGCAGCTGCTTGAGGGGGTATTTATTTTATTTATTTATTATATGGTATCAATTTAATTTTTTAAGCCTAAAATAATAATTTTAATGTACAAGAGCAGCACTTAAGATCCAGGTATGCGAAGCTTTCCCTTCAGCCACATACACATACCTACCCCACTAGGACTGGATAGATTTCAAGAATGCATTCTCGAATATGACAACTTAATTTTTACTTCTACTATTCACATATTACAGTAAACTCCCGGTTATCCGATACTCGAGCATCAGCAATTCTCATGCAACCGGCATAAATTTAAAATTGAACATCTGAATCTGGTACTGCTAATTTCAAGGCACACGGTAGTTCTACCGGATGCCACTTCATATTACTTAATAATTTAGCATTAATATTTATTATTATTCACACAAGTTCAATTACGACCATTAAAGAAGCAGGTAATTGAATTTGTGATCGTGTTGTTCTTTATCGGAAATCTTTCACCCTTCAACTTGTTACTGCTGTATAATAGGACGCAAGGACTAAAGCGAAAATGTGTTTTTGACTTTGTGACAAAAATTTTTAACGTGCAAAAGACTGCAAATGTGGGAAAATCGCAAGTGCCTATGCAGAAATTCAAAATTACGACTCTTTCCATGTGCTTTCAGTGAAGCAGTTCCCTAAGTTTTTAAGTGCACAGATTTAGACATTCATTGTGAAAACACGTATAAAGTTATTATATTTTAGATATTTATGCAATGCGTTCAGAAAGTCGCTCCGCAGTGAACTTGCTCAGAATATTTCATTCATTCTTCGCGTAATTTCAAACCCAGTACGAAAGTGGAGCAGCGCAGAAGACAGACAACAGGAGCAACAAAACCTGTTCTATGTCTGCATGTATGCGTTCGTTGTTGGGATTCAGGAAACCAGGGATATCGAGTTGCTGAAGGTCACCTAGCACGTTCACTGTGGAGGGACTTTCTGAACGCTCTGTATCTGTATTAAGGGATAATACTTCATTTATATCTATTGCTTTTCGCTCGACATTTGTCGGTTTGCCAAAACAGTTCCATCACATCTTTCGAACGCGACGGACAAACTAAATGTGTCAAATGAAAGCTTATGATGCGGGAAGTGTCATAGATATAAAAAAAATCGACCCCATACTTTCTTGCCCCCTTAAAAAGAGGAAACATGAAAACTATTGTTCGGTTACATCTCCAGAACGCGAGTACCGAAAATAAGCTTTACGTCAAATAAAAGCTTGTATCGCTTTCTAAAATTTGTCGCCCTAGAAAACTGCTTAGTCTACTCATATAAAAAAAAGGGGCCCTGGTGATAACCACCTTTAGATAAGCCGATTAAAACTTTGCTAAAACTATAGCCATATATTTTAATAGAATAGAGACAAAAAATACACAAAAGTAAAGCTTTTATTCAAAATGCGTATCAAATACAACTTAAAAAGTTTTTATAATTTCAATAATTTTTCACAATGATAGGCAAACAACGTTCTGTGGTGCGAGAAACCTCCATTGTTTCATTAATTCATCTCTCAAACTTTTACTATAAACTTCGTTTCAAAATGCATTCAAATGTTTATAAAAGTTTATATTTAAAAATGCTATGACAGAGACTTTCTGATAATTCAAAACTTGTTAAAATTATTATTAATACAAAAGTTAGAGCAAAAAACTTCTAATCTAGTCGCTTCCATTAACTAAACTAGAACACAAAGGATGCAACTGAATGCAATTGAATATTTCACACAGATCGTATGAACTGATAGAAAATAAGCCCTCGGAGACATACACCATGTAAAAAGCCCGTCCTTCAAATTTTTGCAAGGAGGCTACAAATTCTCTTCAGATGGCCCTCAATATAGTACGTATATAAAAATGATGAATTCTAACAACGTATTTAAGTATTTTGAGTTCGTTGACAATAAAGATTGCCTTATACAAAGAAACTGGGGTATATAATTTTACTTACCAAGATGGCAATTCGATTTTTCATTAGGCCATGAGAATTTCGATACCATTTTAACGTCACATGCCAAAGTCGGCCTCTGCAAAACTTGGTCTTAATATTCTGGAAACTATGCAACATCAAAAGAACAAAAAAAATACTTAAAAAGCCTCCTTAAAAGGGAAAAATTAAACATGAAGCATAATTAATAGTAGCGGATTTAAATATCCATGGGCCCTATGGTATGTAATGGAACAGGGCCGGATCTAGGGAGGAGGCAAGGGGGGCATGTCTTCCCCCTTTCAGAATGTTAGAAACGGTAACAGAGACAAAAATTATGCTCCTTCATATTTTATACATTTTTCAAGATGTTTTTAGACCCCTAAAGCGGTGGAGAAAATGTTATATCGCATTGGAAATACAGTCTGTTGCCTCCCCCTCTTCGATTTTTTTTCTAGCTCCGGCCCTGAGTTGAAATAACATCTACAATTATGAAAGCATTTTTCAGTTTTCCATGCTATTACTGAAAAATGAACATTTTACATTGATAATAATCAAAAATATGATAATGCAAACACGTGAAATTCACAGTACAATTTGGGAGCAGCTCAGTACTGCTTATCGGTCAATTTGTCCCTGATAATTAACCCTTTTGTGGTCCAATTTTTTAACCATGTTCATGTAATAACAACACACAAGTCTTTTAAATATTAAAATATATATTTTTTGCAGGTGGCAGGACTAGGCAATAAAGGTATTTTGCTAGTAATGGTGATTAGGAGAAGTACAATTCATTGTTATTTTCTTTTTAAACATATTCAAAATCTGGAAAGGGTTCTCTTTTATCGAACATGAATCCCTGTTTGTTTGTTTTACCTCCGAGCGGCACTTTTTTGCACACCATGGGCTAAATGGCCAGGTCACATGGACCCCGAAGGCTCAGAGAAGGTTGGGGGAGGGGACCCACTGGAACAGCTGTTGGGAGACAGATGGTAGCCTCCCGTCAAGGCCATCCAGCGTGTTCTTTAACGTGCACAGGGTATGGCTCTCCCGCACACGGGACCACGGCTTAACGTCCCATCCGACGGACGGCGGCCTTTCCAAGCCCATCGGTGTCCCCTACTGACCGTGGGCAGGGCGGGGAATTTTGCGGAGATAAATCTCAACGCTGACCCAGCTGGGACTCGAACCTGGGAACTACAGATTACGAGCCTGGCGCGCTACCGACTGAGCCACCCCCGCCCCTCGAACATGAATCCCTAGGTATATCTACGCTCAGACAGTTATAGAACTAACACAAAGAGGAAAGCGAGTCAGGACTAATATACAAAGGGTCTGCAAAATAATACTACAAAGGGTTAATGTCTGCAATCCAGCAGTTGGAGAATTTTTTTTAATAAATGATATTGTAATCTTCTATCAACAATATCGTAATTAGAAAACTTTTTGTTCTAATTCTAAATCAGAGCCAGCATTTCAATTCCTGAGGCCCCCTTATGAAAAGAAAATGAAGAACCCTCAACGACGATTACGAGTGGCTGACTGAGACTGACAGGGGATCACGCTAACTCTAGCTATGATGCAGAAATGATAAAGCTCTGAAAATCTGCACCTAGGGGTAATTCGGTGTTGTAGATCTCGGGAAAAATCCTAATTTTTTTGCCTTCGACCTGTCCTTCAAGGTCAAACCGCGATCTACGAGTGCTATAGAAACATGAAAATTGGTGTCTGGGGGTGTTTCGGGTTGTAAATCTCGAAAAAGTTACGAAATTTCCGATTCGGATGGTCCTTTGAGGTCAAATTGAGATCTATCGGTGCTAGAAAGCTAAAAGTTGGTGCCTGGGAGTATTTTGAGTCGTAGATCTCGGAAATGAGGAATTTTGGATGCGACGAGTCTGTCGAAAGTCAAATTCGATACACCTGTTCTGAAGAGCTAAAAATTGGTGAATAGAGCTACCAATCAGGTGATCAATGATGATTCAGACAGTAGTACTCAGAAATGAGAGGAATTTTCAGATCCGGTGACGCATTTAAGGTCAAATAGACCTATTATGGCGTATAAACTGGGAGGCTCCTGTCAGACCTCTGTAGCAAGCAGCTGCTTGAGGAGATATTTTATTATTTAGGGGTCGAGTGACGGGTTATTTTTTTTATTTCTAGTTTTTATCATATTCCTAAAAAGTGATTGACAAGTAAGAAAAAACAGTTTTGTTAATGTTCTTGTTTATAAAACTTTAACGCTAAACCTTAATGTTTAACAATGTAAAAGAAATTGTAGCTTGTTTTCCCAGTTAATGGCATCGAAAAGAATTTTGTTGATTTATATTAAAAGTCATATAATAAATAGATGAGAAAAATTGTAAACATTTTTGCTATGTTCTTTTGTTATAATTGGTTCAAAGAAATTTTGAATGAAAAATTAAAATAAATATTTAAAAAATAATAACGAAAACCTTTGCTGAAGACATGGGTTATGCAGAATAGAATGTGCTAGCTTTGCTTTGAAATCAGTAAAATATTTCATTAAATTGGGTTTCTTAAGGGATATTTTAAAAAAAGGTTTTTAATGCTTTAAACTTTTTATTGAAAAAAATGTTAAATGCCAAATAAAAAAGACCTTAAATCGAAGGTGGGAAAACTATGACTTAAGGGCCACATGACAGTAAAGAAAGTATATGGAAAGTATACCTAAGATGTTTTATTGCAAAATAGAAATTCAGAATGTGCTCTTTGAACATAGCAATGTTCTTCTGGCAAAAAGCCCTTTAATCCTTTATTTTCAAAACAGTACTTAGTCAATACATTCTTTCTTAAAAACTTGATACCCATTAAGCATTTGTCTTTGCTACGCTCACTTCGGAAAGTAAATAACATTCCCAAATGGGAATGATTGAATACGGAACGATACTTTGATAACTGCTGTTAAATGTGTACTTTCAATAATGAAAGCACTAAGTGCACTGCCTAATGTCACAATAAAGCACAGCAATGAAACCCTTTTGTAAAAATCAAAATTTTGCTGTAATTGCAGCAACTGCTCCACTGAAGCTAACACATCCAGATGAAATACACCGATATAGAAATGGGTCATTGGTCAGATAATTAGTTCAAATGGGCTTTTATACAGCTCTCAATCCGGAATTTTCCTATCCCCGATTTAAATGCAAGACTGATCAGTAAAATGATGCAGCAACTTCTTAACTAAAATATATATTAAAAAGGTGTTTTTTGACAATATGATAAATTCCCTTACACTATTACAAATATATGATACAATACAAATATAGATAGCCGATATAATTCTTCACGTTATTTAGAAGAGCAATAACAGCTTTGCACTCCATCACAGATATTAAAACCTCAATGTATTTTAATCTGAACACACTTTCGCCTTTTCCCACAGACAAAGAAGTGCCAAGAGAAGATGTAGTTATAAGTAGACCTAGGATGCGATCGAAAATATGGAATATGAATGAATATTAAAACCATTTCCACCCCATTCCCTCTGCCACCAAATGTTGAGCATGGCTCACTTTAAGAATTATTTAACCAGTTTGTCCTGAGTTGTTTGGGTTGTTTTACCTCTGAGCGGCACTTTTTTGCACACCATGGGTTGGGTTGGGTTGTTTTACCTCTGAGCGGCACTTTTTTGCACACCATGGGCTAAATGGCCAGGTCACATGGACCCCGAAGGCTCAGAGAAGGTTGGGGGAGGGAACCCACTGGAACAGCTGTTGGGAGACAGATGGTAGCCTCCCGTCAAGGCCATCCAGCGTGTTCTTTAACGTGCACAGGGTATGTCTCTCCCGCACACGGGGCCACGGCTTAACGTCCCATCCGACGGACGGCGGCCTTTCCAAGCCATCGGTGTCCCCTACTGACCGTGGCAGGGCGGGGAATTTTGCGGAGATAAATCTCAACGCTGACCCAGCTGGGACTCGAACCTGGGAACTACAGATTACGAGCCTGGCGCGCTACCGACTGAGCCACCCCCGCCCCACACACCATGGGCTAAATGGCCAGGTCACAAGGACCCCGAATGCTCAGAGAAGGTTGGGAGAGGGGACCAACTGGAACAGCTGTTGGGAGACAGATGGTAGCCTCCCATCAAGTGTGTTCTTTAACGTGCACAGGGTATGGGTCTCCCGCTCACGGGCCCACGGCTTAAATATCCCATCCGACAGACGACTGCCTTCCCAAGCCCATCGGTGTCCCCTACTGACCATGGGCAGGGCGGGGAGTTTTGCAGAGATAAGTCTCAACACTGACCCAGCTGGGACTCGAACCTGGGAATTGCAGATTACGAGCCTGGCGCGCTACCGACTGAGCCACCCCCGCCCCAGTTTGTCCTGAATGCTGTCCAAACTTATTAAAAACTTTTAGATAGCTTAATAATTTACACTAAAATACAACTTTGTGAAATAAACTCTTCATTCTCACCAGCTTCAGCACTTCGGCAATTGTACTTATTATAGGTGCTTTTCTATAAGAAAAAGAGCCAAAAGCTGTGGCCTAGAAATATGTCTCATGCCTCCTGAGTTGTATTAAATTTAATGCTCAAAGTAAAATATTAGACAAAACAATAATACAGAAAAACTGTATTTTTTTTACATTAGTATAACCTGTAATATAAAACATTCGAGATTTCACCTTCCTCATAGACCTTTTCTATGGTGAACTACACACTGAAAAGCATCTGTCAGACCTCTAGAAAACAGCTGCTTGAGGAGTATTTTTTTACACTAGTTAACATAATTATTATTAAATAATAATTATAATTAAGCTTACAAAGCTAAACATTTCCATCAGATCTAAATCTTGCTTTTCGTAAAACATTTTGAATTTATTTCATAAATATGTAATAAATTAACTGAAATATTTAATATCAGCATTGCTAATCATAAGAATTTATTTCAAAACTAAGTAAAATATCAATAAAAACATTATTAAAATAATTCAACTTTTAGGGTTTTCATAATTATTACTTCAACTACTCTTCAAATATTAAACAAATATTGTAGAATATCAAAAGACTGAAATATGTGAGATTATGATCTTTAACTTTAGTCCCGTTTATTGAGAAATTTTGAAAACACAGGTATTTTAATTTGACTTTCATTGACCTAACATTAGATTGTCCATTGATCTTGGGAACTAGTGTAATAATATTTATAGAGCACATATTGTTTCTACGTTTGCAGGACAAACAACACAGGCTTTCGCTAGATCTTTTTTGTGCAAAGATGTGAAACGAAGTAGGACTTTTAAAAGACATTTGAAAAACATTTCAAATAATTAACAATCTGCATATAATGAAACATGTCATATCCAATTATTATCTGTGAACATGATTTTTGGAAGCAAAAAGACAATACGTTTCACTGTAAATTGTAAGAATACTAAAGATCAGAAATCTAAAAATATAGTTTGAAAACTAATAACGTGCAGAAACTAGCTCTGCCAAATTAACTCTTTCTGAACAGTAGATGGATATATCTACAATTCTGTTTGTGCGCTCTTAGTGGTGTACAGATATATCCACAAGATCACAGCTACCACATGTGGGCTTTTAAAACTAACCATTTGAAAAGAGTTAAAGCATTTTGGAAAATAAACATAAAATTCTATATTATATGTACTCGTAATGCAATTTCATTAAGTTTTTCGTTCTTTTAATTACTATAAAAAAGCAATACTGAATTGGTCCTTCAGAGTCACAAATTAATCTCAATTCATATTCCTACTTCATAAAATTCAAAATCTAATAATACACTGTCTTGCAATTTAAAGTTAATTTTGCAATATTTCAAAATAATTCAAAATGTGCTTTATATGTATATAGTCACCTGAATATGAACACATGTACACCATGGGCAGATAAGCTCACCGGACAAAAAATTAGTCACCTCTGGCTGAAAGTCGCCTAAAAGTGCGTAACACCTCTGTGCGACCAAAGAACAGCCGAAATTCTGTCTGGTATGGATGCCACCAGTGTGCGAATGTAGTGCACATCAATATTCATCCACTCTTTCAGCAGCAAATGCCACCATTTGGCCAGATTGGCCGGAAGGCTGGGATGGCACTCCACTCGTTGCCCCAAATAATCCCACAAGTTTTCTATGGGATTCAAATTCGGGGATTTGGCGAGCCAGTCGAGATGTTTGAAGGCTTCAGAATGCTCGTCGTGCCAATCCAACACACTTCAAGCCCTGTGCATGTGACAATTGTCGTCTTGGAAGACTGGGGTATCCTTCTGGTGTTCACTGTGGAGATGCTGCATAAAAGGCAACATGTAGCCCCATATAGCCCTTCTGATTCAAGTGTGACATCACCGCAACCAAAGGACCCATTTCCTCGTCATTAAATACCCCCAGAACATCACAGCTTCCTCCAGCTTGAACAGAACCTTGCACACAGTCCACATGGAAGGCTTCACACGGCTTACAATGTACCCGTCGCCTCGCATCATTCGAGTACAAGCAAAATGTGACTCATCTGACCAGATCACATGCTTCCAAGGAGTCAATAGTTCAGTCTTTGTGACACCGTGCCCACTGTAACTGTGCAGAGCTGTTAACATTGGTCTCTTCCACGGTACTCTGCTCCAGATAACCATGGCATGCAGTTCCCTTCAGAGTGTTCATTTGGAAACAGCTTGTTGTAGGCCTGCATTGACTGACTGGATCAATTGCTGCCTTGTTGCAAAACAGTTTGCCCTAACAGTGCATGACACACTACGGCAGTTCCTATTGGTGAGCAGTCTTTCTGCCACAGTTTTGGCGACAATTAGCGGTGGACTGCGATGTACACCACTGCTGAAAGACCTTTGGACAGTACGTTTTGACACACCTGCAAATGCAGCAACTTCTTATACACTATGCCCTTTTGTTCAACCAAACGCATTAACACCTTTTTGCCATTCATTTACAACTTTGGTGTGACCCATGTTTCACAGAGTGACTAACACACACGTGGCACATAACCACTTCTTGTCACTGCATGAACCCCATAGCACATGGGACAGCTATTTGTAGGACGCGTTTATTACTGGTTCGCCCTTTGTTGCTGTCAAATGGATGTAACCCTCTTATGGCGGGAGATGACTAATTTTTTGTCCGGTGAGCTTATATATCACCTTATCTTGAGAAGCATTCTCAAGTCATTACTGCATCATTTAATATCTGGCTGACATTCTATTCATTGAAAGGAATTTTTTGTTACACAATGAAACACGGACATTTAACATAAGATTTGAGATGGAGGGCGATTATACAAATTGAAGGTGGACACCTCAAAAGTAGAAGAGGTTGTGAGATGGCTCAGTGTAAGCCCTTTTGTAATCAAGTCTACAACAATGGTTTCGAGACTTTCCAGAAGATCATCAATGGAGAGAGCAGCAAATGAGGACAGGTATCTTTGACTTACAGCTTAAAAACATAATCACACAACATTGGCTCAACTGCATTCTCACTTCCATTGGGCTGCTAGAAGCTTTTTCAGCTTCCACCATTATCAGGAGGCTTCATGCAAGTGTTCTTTATTCTTACCAACCAATGCTGTGTTCCCCTCACCAAATACCATCAAAGAAAGTGGCTGAACAGGGCCAGAAAATATCATGATTAGACCGAAGATAAATGGTGCCATTTCATTTTGTAGGACAATATTGTTTATCCCCAAAGAGCTCAACTTGACAACCAATATCTGGAGATGAACACCATCAGCCATATGGAATGGCCAATATCAATATTTGCCTCATATCAAATACACAAAGCATGCTTTGGATGCTCTAAGGCATGTTCATCCCTCAGTTTCCCACCCCAGACCTTCTGAGCTGCAAGTGGTCTTGTATGTGAATGGTATTTCATACTAAGAAATATGGCATTTTATCATGGGGAGATCTTTATGAAACAAATTTTAAATCACTACAATGTTTTCAAGATTATGTATTAAAGTGCATCCTAAAAAAAATAATTTTGAAAGTATATTTGTTATAAAACGTTAAATATCTTGCCAAGGTATCTTGTAAGGAAATTATACATTACCTATTAGTAAACAATATCCAAAATTGGGATGATTCTAAATGTTAAAAATTTTCTCAAATATACAGTCATGATCAACTGTTCATTTAATCAGGCCTTATCCTAAAACATATGCTACCCAAAAGCATTGTTTATTTGGCACCAAAACTTTTTAATGCTCTTCTTGCTAACATTAAAAATGTGTGTAAAATGTTCTTACACAATTTACACTTTCAAAAAGTTAATATGAGACTGGTTAATGGATTCTGATGATGTAGAAAAATATTTGTAAAAAGTAAATTGTAGTTCAAGTGGAAATTTTTTTTTTATAACACTATTGTTGTAAATACATATTCTTGAAATTCTCCACATAAGAGACGAGAACAAGTGGAGTACTCAAATTTATTTACTGCTTTCAAATTGTTTCATATCATTCATGTTGTTTAATATAGAGCTTTATTATATAGCTTTCACATACATTTTAAAATTTACATAAATGAGTTCAGTATGAACTCTTGAACTAAAAGAATTTTATGCAAAAGTATGTTCTTTGCTTTGGATTGTTGTATTGAAAAAGTAGTGAATAAAAAAATATCTATCTACTTACTACACTTCTGGTTAACCTAATGCGTGGTATGTTGGACATAAATTAAGGGCTAATAAGGTATGACCTTATGAGCCTTCAATTTATGTCCCAACTAGGGTGTCACTTTTGAACCTTTTAATTAAATAGTATGATGGAATTTTTGTTGTACTATCAATATCAATTTCTGCAGACACTTCACCTTATTGCAAATTGATCATGCAATATTTATTTTACAATTTTTTTTTCTATAAATTCTCTTTAAACTGCAAGGCAGTGTATAAATGAGAATTCTAAACTGATACAAATTTTATATTACATAAAAATAATGTAACTTCGTTTTATCTGTATTTAAATTAAAATTAAAATGAGTGAATCTAATTAATTATAATTTAATTTTAAAAATAAAAATGAAGGAAGCTTGTATTTGTCTGCATGTGTACTATTTGTTGCTGGCTAAGTGAGTAAAAATAGGAAAAATAGATTTTATTGTAAAGACTAATGTCAGACTGTGTGTGACACCCCGGTCACACACAGTCTGACATCCATCGACCATCGGAATTCACTAATAGCCTTTTTCAATGATAGTGCTAAAAAAAGAACATATTGACAATAAAAAAAGTCTGTTTTTTTTGTTTTGTTTTTTTAATCATCAAAGGCCAATTGGATGGGCCAATAATTTGAAATGTGCAATAAAAAAATGTGAATTTTTATTTTTTTTTGGAATGGGTATTCAAAATACACTCATCACAGAAATGGTTAAGATTGCAACCTACACTTCAGAGCATCAAAGTTCCATAAAACGATTCTTACCAATTTATACACTGCCAGACCAAAAAATTTACTTACATTTTTCCTATTTCTATAAAGATTTATAACTGCACTGAACTCACCTTATATTCAAATATGTTACAAAATAATGGTATTAAATATAAAAACTCTACTATTTTACTTTACATGTTAACAAGAGTAGAAGATGTTTATATACAACATATACAAATATTTAATACAATATTACAAGCTTAATGATTATATGCTAGTCACCAGTTCATCGTCATCATCATCATGAAACTTAACTGGTGACTAGCATAAGTTTTGGTAAGTTGGACTTCCCATTGTATATTATACATTGCCAGTTTGTGCATTCATTCCTCTCCACTTATTATATTATCTATACTTAAAATAAGACCAATAAATAAAGGCTTTCAGAGATTTTCAATTTACATATAATTTAACTTTTCCATAATTTCAGTTTTACTCTGATAGATTTACTGGTGATCCATTATAATAATTTATTATATATTTGTACATGATATATGTTGTGTAAAATCATCTACACTTCTTGACATATTACTTTTTATCTATGCAATGGTATTAAGATATATCAATAGTGCAGGACTGGATCTAGGGGCAAGGGGACCATTGCACGGGCACCCTTTCAGAATGCTAGTAACAGTAATAACAGCAAATAATTAAAAAACTTATTTATATTTCATGCAGTTTTCAAGAAAACTTCCAAATACCTGTAAAATGGTGGAGGAAATGTTATACTGCATTGGAAATCCAGTTTCTTGCCCCCCCCCCCCTCCTCGAATTTTTTTCTAGATTCAGGCCTGCAATAGTTCAATCTTTTACATTTTTTAACAGCTCTTATTTATTGACAGGGAAATAATAATAGCTTTTGAAAACATCCAAAGTGAAAATTTAAATCAATGAGATAAATTTTACGAAAATTATACAAAAACTATACAAGGATCACATTTTCAACACTGCTGGAGTATACACAGAGCTTAAGATCTAACTGAAATGCTAAAAAACTCAAGTAGGAGATTTGTAAGAATTTATCTGTGGAACTTGACACGAATTTCCTCAGATGCAGTTGTGCAACAACAACTTGAGAAAATCCCCAGGAATGGAAGTATAGTCATAAAACAACAGTTGCAAAAGTTTTGCAACAGTTCTCATTGTTTTTTTTTTATTAAATTTTAAAAATTTACCCTCTTTAGTAATAATATTTCTTATGAATAACCTTGCTTGAATAAATAGTAATTTCCTATATAAATATAAGTTTTTTTTATCAAGAGTTTACATTAGAAATTCTTAAAACCACTATTATTTGATGATTCATCGCCTACTTTAATATAAAGAGCTATCTTAATGTTTCAAAAGATGAATATTTCCAACACACAAGATACACATGCAAAAGAAATTCCACTGCTACAGCAAACTCTTTCTGAAATAGCTTAATTTCTGCTTGATTTAACTATGCTTTATGGTCAAGATGATCATTTTGAAATATTTATCCAAATTTGTGGCTTTATACGTTTATAATATATGAGCTTTATAATCATATTATTATGAGTCTTTATGAATGCTATATGAGTTTTAAATTTTGTGTGAAAACCTATGGTTTTCAAAAGAACAGCAAGAAGTATTGGTGCACTAACACCAGTGACCATTACTTGAATCTGAAGCTTTTATGAACTGATTCTATGTCTTCAAAAATAAACAGTTGGCAAAGCTTAATATAGAAAAAAAAATTACCAATAATATAGACGCTAATAAAAAGTGCAGTAAAGATGGAATATCTTGCCTAATTTCCCAAACATTCATTAACATATCATTTGTTGTTGATTTGACAGATAAATGTTAAATTTATGTCTTGATATGTAAAACCAACAATTACAGAAATATTGGCAGTTAATGCTTTCTGTGATTTATCACAAGTAATTTCAGTGCAACATCACAAATTATAAAAAAAAAAATTAAGTCAGATGACTTTTGTTAAACTGTGACAATTTCATTTTATGGTGAAAGTTACAAAAATGTAATATTCCTATAAAGGTTTTTCAGCAGCTATTTCTTCTTGATAGCCAGCATCCAGTTAATTTTTTTAATGATGGAGTAACAAAACAGGCTGCGAGAATATCACACATTTTTTCCCTCAAGATTGAGTACATCTTCAAAATAAATGCTTATAAAACCTAAACAGATAATACAAGTAGATACTTGCATTACTTAAATATATATCAATTAATATTTTACCATTCAGGCTTCATTCATATACCAAAAACGAATTTTATAGAAATTACCACTTTGAACAACTATGAAAAATAATACAGGGAGCTTATAAAAAAATTATACCAGATCTAATAATGCAAAAAGCTATAGAGAACTTATCAATGTGGCAATGGAACAGATGGTTTACATCTAATTTACTTGTTGCATTTTTACTCACTCTTTTCTTTTTCCTATGCAGTGAAAGCTAAACAAAAATATATACAGTTCACATGGAATTATTTTTCTTGATTATCACATATAAAGTAAAACATATTGAAAGACTTCAGTATCCACAGTAATGCTATGAAACTGCATCACTCTCAGATATTTAGTTAGTGACAGAAGGCACTAAATGGTATGGATAGTTGTCTCTACCTTGGAAACGTGTTCTCCACAGCAAACAAGCACCTCCAATAAGCATTAGAAGGATTACAACTGAGAGGCAACTGATTGTTATAATAGCTGTAATAGGAAAAAAGATATTCATTAAACTCTGTAATAAAGTAAAATATATAAACTAAAACATGTGGAGAAAACAATACAGTATATGTCACAACATTATAGATTCCCAGGTTAAGGACTTTTGACCTTATGAAAATTACAAAACATGAAATTCATGATATGGACAATAAATTTGTTCTTATAGAAATCTGGTGTAAATTTCTTTTTAACGTAAATAATGCATTAATAACAAATTCAGCCAATATTTTTTTTAAAGAAATGATTATTTGTTAAGAAATTCAGATTACATATCACTAAAACTAAGGAAGATTTATAGGGTGAGGCAGACAACAGCACCAGTCTTGAGCCTCCCACTTCCTTGTTAAAACATTTCTCTCAAAATTTCCAGTGAAAAGGGCAAAATTTTTAAAGCTTCCTTAGTTTTTTTTTTCTGTACCTAGTATTATTCCTGATGGTTAAAAAAAGTTAGTTTCATCACAACTGTGGACTGAAAAATTTCTGTAGGGATCAATCTTATAACAATGGAGTCAATGGCAAAATAGAGTTTGCATTATGGAATACCACAATACCAACAAATTTTGAAAAAACGTCATTTTTATAATATGGGAAAACTGTATAAAAATTCAGAGCTATGTGAGCAACTGAAGAAAAACATTTAAAATTCACTAAATACATTGCACTTATGTGTCCTCACGTCTGGTTCAGATATCTAATGTTCGAAACTATACATATTATTCTTTGAACATGGTCCATTATGATAAATGCTAAGCTCTCTGTTATTATATATGATAACTATAATGGAACTAGTAAATTCTGGTAAGTATTTATGAAATCATAAGCAACATCATTACTGTCAAGCAATAGACATCATTGTAAAACACCACCTATTGAAATAATAAAAGCTGGGGGAAAAAATGGTTTTCCCATGAGTGTGAAAACCATTTTTTTTAGCTTACTATTTCATGAGTTCCATGTCTACAGGATACATCCTGTGATTATTTATTACACCACCTATTATTATTATACTAAAAATTAACTTACCCAACATGAATAGTCTTCCTGATTTTACCAACAAATTTCCGTAATTTTAAGAAAATAAGTTTATATAATGTTGCAAAAAAAAAAAGTTTTAATATCAGCAGTATCTAATACCCTCCTTAATAAGCATTGGTCATCTTCAACTCGTGATCTGTAATATCAAAATTATTGGACATTCTAAATTCAAAGCCCTCTTCACAACAAACACACCAATTTTTCCCCTCTAAAAATGGGGAAATGTGTAAAAGATGCCACAGGGATAAAATGGGCTAACCTAAATTGTATTCTTTCTTCTAACCAGAGCAACTCCAGATAAATTTGTTAGTATTTGTATATTTTTTACTATTATTTAACTTTTCCCATATGTATCAACTTTTATTAGCTTTATTGTGTAATAATCGAAAATATTCTATAAAGTAACTCATAGTTCATTATTAATAGCATAAATGATCAGTTACTGTAAAAAGAACACAGGAAAAGCACAGGATGGAAACATGACATTTTATTGCATTTGAGGAGAATTTAGGATTTGGGTGGTGTGCAATTTAGTTGAAATTTTGATTAATAAACAACTTAAATATTCCATTCTGCAAGGTTCATGCAGCAGGTCATTCTGCAGGATCACGTGGATTGCTTTGCCCCATTTCACGCAAGAAATCAGGAACCTTCAGATTCAAGGACTGTTCAGGACAAATGAAATCTAAGGAGGGGGCAATGAAAAGAAATATGCACATACAGCAATGGTAGTGTGATTATTATTGTGAGATATGTTGTAGTGTAAATTGTATTATTGTGAGATATGGATGTAGTGAAAATGTACATCATTTTGTGAATAGAACAAAGTTTTAAGAAAATAGATGAAATTCAGTATTTAGACTTGTATAAAAGTGAATGTGTTGGACAGGATTATAGTTATTAGTGTTTTTGCAAAAAAATTAAATGACTTTGGTCATTTATGAGAGAAATATTGTCCTTAGTAGGCACATTGTGTATTAAATCAGAAGCATCAATGGTAAGAATCGATATTATGATCTGTATGTGGAAGAGAAAGGCATTTCCATTTGTATTTGCTAAATTATCATAAATTGATTGTTTTATTTAATAAATCAGTTCATAATAAGTAAATAAATAAGTTTTAATAAACAAGTTCAGAAAAAGCACAAGAAGAAAATATGACAATTTATTACTCTGGTTATTTTGGATTCATGCACAATGTTGTCAAATAAAAATATTGCTGAAAAAACTTACAATATTATAAGTGAATTAGCATATTAATATTGCATTCTCATTTCTGCATTTTCATATATTCAGCAAGTGAAATTTTTATGAAAAATTCTATAAATGTAATTGAAGCTGTATCATATTTGCCTGTTTTACATGCCAGTGTTGAAAGTTGTTCTCAGCAATGAATTTATAATAACCTCAGATTTGAATAAAAAATATTTTCTGCAGGCTATCCTCTTTCTATGTATGAATCACGAGTTTAAATTTTTTCAGTTCTTGATGCTTTGCGCATTTTTAGGGATATCCAATATTTTTATCTTAGGTAAAAATCATTTGTTTCAATTTACTACTGATGATAGTGTTATGAATTTAATGGATGGAAATTGAGCACGAGTTCAAAAATAATATTTAGCAACAATAATTCTAAAATAATGTAATTTATTACAAAAGTAAGAATGAAAACATTTATATAAACTAAATTTAACCAACACAAATCTTCATCAGTATAAAAATAAACTTAAAAAAAGAACATAGCACATTATCACTATTCCTAAAAAGAGTTGTTTCCTCTATAATTCTTACTATCTCCACTCAAAGCATTTACAACACTCGATAAGTGGCACAATCATATTTGTGAAGAAACCTGCAATCTATCAAGAATAACCTAACCAATTCCTAAACAAAGCAAATAACTATACACCAAATGATTTCGTTCTAAGGTTTTAGTCATCAAGTACTCTAAACTATGGCTAAGTATACTTGTTCCTCAGAACCAATTTTTTCAGACATTGATCATCACCCACAAGACAATAAATTCTTTTTCTTACTCGTTCACTAACAAGATCCACACTAATAAACTTATTTAACTTCCCATGCACACACCAAATAAAATGCAATAATCACAACATAAATGACAGAACAAACAACAATACCATCTAGAGACTCAAACCCCTAATACTGACAGTTACAATGTCACCTGGAGAGAACGTGATACCACTGAACAACGGAGGCAGCGAAACAAACTACTTTTTCCTTCACACAAATTCTTCCTAATTATAACTCTGTTATTCTTATTCTTTTTTTTTTAAGTTAAATTTGTTCAAAGTGGTTAGTGAAGTAATTCTCACACTGAAGTAAATGTGAGCATCAAAATGATACATCACATCACAGTTTCATTATTGCTCATTCATCTGTCATAAAAACAATATTTTGATAATTTTTGAAATCTCCATTATGTGACTTTTTTTTTTTGTAAATGATGAGCAAAAAACTAAATCAAAGCTGAGTTTACAAATCTGAAGTACATTAAATATTCATTATGAATAAAACTGAAAACTTAACAAACCTGAAATAACGTCTGACAAAATGAAAACTGATTAGTTGAAACTTCATAATTTAGCTGGAGTCAAGCTCCAAGATCCCAGCTTCAAAGTCTTGTCTCTGATTATACTGTACTTAGACTTTGCTTGGTCCTTGCTTATGCTCAATATATTTTTTTAAAATTGAACTCTTATACAGTAAACACTGCACTTAAAGTTATCAAAATCTAGCTGGATATATGATTGTTTCTTGTCATCAGGCAAACAGGCTATTATTATTTCCCTGATGAAATTATGTAGAATAATGTTGAGAGAAGGGCAAGTTTCAAGCATGTTGCAGGCAATGCTGATATTTTTGTTTCTGTGGTTAATTCAATAGCTGCCACTGGGAATAATACAGAGGACAAGTATAAGGAAACCATATTGAAAGAAGTAAGTGCCAGTGATCCTCTTAAAGCAAATAAATCAGTAGCATAAATCACTGTGTGGACCTGTAGCATGAGCATAAACAATTTTCAGGGGTGAAAAGGAGCGGTTTTCAAAGAAACCAACCATTCAGCCAAGGATTTTCCTACATTCTACCTTCACACAATAATCACCAGCTGTTTCTTGCTGAATTATGTTTTAAATAACTTATTCAAATAGTATTCAAATGGGTGATATTTAATTTCATGATTTATTAAACTGTAATAGATTTTTTTGGGCAGGGAGGGGGCTATCTATCAACTTTGAGACATGAGCTATATATAAACGAAAATCTAGGACTTGCCTATATAACAAGATGTCCATTAGAATGAAATTTCTTTGCAGTCTCTTCAATCTTATTGTAACAATCATTTGTTACATATACAAATCAAAACTCATAAAAAAATGTGAAACATCAATATCATTTATTGAAAAATCTAGGTGACAAAAGAAATTGAATAACAACTATTAAGTGGTCTCTGTTCAATTTAACTGATTTGCTCAAAAAGAGTTGCATTTATAAAATATGATCTGCTTGAAAAATATTTTCATATGAAATTTATGGATTGCACTGCCACTTTTACCCCACTAGTGTGCAATTGTTACATTTCATTTGTATTCTAGATGTACATCATTTGTTTCTTCTAATAAAACTTTTTTGCCAACACTTGTTTTTCTCCTTTCTTCCTGCTACAAAGGCCATGTGGAACTTTGTTGGCATTTATACTACTGTACGACATGGACATAATTCTAATTAAACATTCATTTATTAGAATCATTATTTATTCCAATACATTTTTAAGCTGTGTTTATTTAATATTACTTACCAGGTTTTGAGAAGTCCCCAAACTGTTTCTCTGGTATTCCACACTCAGCTTCCCAATTACTTGGTATTAATGACTTAGTGTAATTCGCAAAAAACTCAAGTGGACAAAAATCAGTACATCCTTCCAGCTTTAACACATGTGGTATCTGATACTCTGTTTCTGGTGTTGAAGAATTCAGATAAAGTAGACGAACCATGAAAGTATCATTGGCTTTGTGAAGTTCTATTAACAGAGTGGCACAATATGGAGGTTGCTTCATATTGAAGAGGTTCAGAGCACCCAACAAGACAGCAACATTACAATCATGCTAAACAAACAAAATAGTTAAAAATTAAATTTTTAAATGAGAAACTTCTGCTTTAATAATATGAATCAAAAGTAGATTATTTTAGTTTTACACTTGTAGATTTCTTCCCTTGTATTTGCAATTACTACAACATGATAATAAAATCACACAAACAAATTTTTAATGTGACCAAAATAAGCACGTGAAAATAATGCATATAGCTTTGGCTTTTGACTATAATGAAATATGCACATATGAGCATAATGGACAGCAATATGGTTACAAAAAAAGGAGTATTGATATTGCGACTGCATGCATATTATTTGGTCTTGAGAACAAAAAACTATTCTTCAAAAATGTTCTAAATTAAAAATTTATTATTTATTTTAATATATATATATAATTAATTATATCTAATAAAATAAATAATATTAATTATATCTAATAAAATAAATAATATTAATTATATCTAATAAAATAAATAATATTAATTATATCTAATAAATTAAACAGTATTAATTAAAATAGTTTAAGCTCCAGACATAACTCAAAATTTATAGGTTGGAAGATGTGACCATTAGTCTGCAATTCTCTAGTGAACATTAGCCTGCAAATTGGGAAAAAGTTAGATTAGACATAATATATATGAGCTTTTCTGTTAGAGTTTTGCCTGATATCTCATGATTTAGGGTAAATCTGAAGCTAAGGCTTTATTTCAACCAAGAATGTGATTAAAATATAAAGCACAAAATTATATATAACAGAATTCAAGGATAAAAATATTTGAAATTTTCTTTCAAAAGAAAATTATTCCTATTAATAGAATGCTTTGCATTTTCATTAAAATTTACACCAACCAATTTCTCTAGGAGATGAGTAACTTTATCAACTAAGAATTTAATGGTGTGAAACAGCACTTGCTTGCTTATATAAATTGAAAAATTAGAATCTGTTTATTAGATTTATAATAAATCTGAATATGTGAAAAATCAAACAAGGTGAAGATAAATTATTTCCCAGAAAAAATATAATTTATAGTCTATAACACATGGTGATAATTACTCTCTTTGCAATCACTCTTTCATAACTATAACATATGATTAATAATTCTTTCCAGTTATGAAGAAAATTGAACTAGAAGAATAACACATAAGCTCTGAAAAATATGTGATCTCATTTTCAAAGAGAACAGAATCTTTTGTTTTGTATCTTTAGCAACTTCTAACAGTGGAAATTGAAACTAATGGATGATTGAGAAAATGCAGAGAGTAATAATATATTAATAACTAAACAATACATAAAATTCAAAACAACCAACCAATCAGTGAACAACCTATGCAACACAAAAATAATTTTCCATTCATCTCTTAACACACAAAAAAAATTGTTTTTCCCCCCACACCATTTTGGGTAAGGGGGAAAATTATTGCTACCATTATAAACTTCTTTACAATCACACTTTACCACAAAAATTTCTAGCATAAATAGATCATTTGAAGTTTTTTTTTTTGGTCTTCGGCCCTTTCTGACAGTAGAAATTCAAACTAACTGATGACTGGGAAAATGCAAATAATAGAATTTCATTAGTACCTAATAGAAAACAAAAATAATTTTTGATTTCTCTTAAAACAAAAAAGTTTTATTTTTCCCCCTGCAAATACAGGGAAAATGATTGCTGCAAATGTAAACCTCTACCATCAAAATTTTGAATTTCTAGCATAAATAGTTCATTTGCAATATTACATTTTGTGTGTGTGTGTACATATACTTTTTCCACCATTAAAAGGTACTATTAAAGCTGGAGTTGAGCTGTTTTACCTCTGATCGGCATTTTTTTGCACATAATGGGCTAAATGGCCAGGTCACAAGGATTCTGAAGGTTCAAAGAAGGTTGGGGAAGGGGACCCACTGGACAGCTGTTGGGAGACAGATGATAGCCTCCCATCAAGGCCATCCAGTATGTTCTTTAACGTGCACAGGTTCTTTAACATCCCATCCGATGGATGGTGCCCTTTCCAAGTCCATCGGTGTCCCCTACTGACTGTGGGCAAGGTGAGGAGTTTTGCAGAGATAAATCTCAATGCTAGTCCCGCTGGGACTCAAACCTGGAAACTGCAGATTACGAGCCTGGCACGCTACCGACTGAGACACCCCTGCCCCTAAAGCTGGAGTAATTAAGTTTGAGTAAAGAGAAGAGTAAGAAACTTCACTCCCTGATAATTGATTAAAAATTGAGAATTAATTAGACAAATAATTACTCCCCATTTTGAATATCTTATGGTAGCTTTTAATCTGAAAATTTCATGCAATATAAAAATAACAGATTCCTTAAAAAATAAATAATACATATTAATGTTTTTTTTTCCTTTTTTTATTGGGGGGGATAAGTTATTTTTCATTGGGGGGAGGGTCTTTATGTACAACAGAAAAACCTAGAAGCTACTTTTCAGAGCTGATGAAATTTAAATTTCTAAAAACCTGTCTATGTCAACTCAACAACATACAAATAATTAGTAATCATTACTTATAATAATGAACAAGCCTCACAAATTAAGAGAAGGTTTTCAAGAATTACAAGTTGAATGATTACTGATGTTTTCATTTTTTTTAGCAATTTCAATAGTGTGAAAATGATACTTGAAAACAGAGATATCAACAAGATAAGAAATATATACTTACAGTTGAATATATTTGAACTTTCTTATTTGGAAGATTACCACCAGCTTTCTGTTTCATTTTGTCAACAAGAAGACCAAGTAATGGACCTAAAATATTGATATAATTTTGTATGAATAAAACAATATGAATCATGCATATTTTCAATATTTTTAAATAGTATTTTTTTTCTCAAGATATAAGCTACTCAATTATTTTATTGACATTTTACTTACTTAACATCCCCATCATCAGAAATCTTTGCTTTACGATAAAGGGAAAGATTTGGCCAAATCAGAAAGTTCCACTTTCAGTTAATGAAAAGAAATTTATACAAAATCAAATACTCCAGCTTTCAATACTTTAATCTGATTTCCCATATGATAAAGTAATGTTTTATGATGCAGTACCATAGTGCAGTCATCTCCTTGCCAACAGATGACATAATTATGCCACTGGCCTTACAATCAGAATATAACTGGCAATCCCTTACCGCATTTTAATTAAACATCAGGATAACATATATATAGTTCACTTCTCACCATGAGATAACAGTTAGCTCAATAGTTTAATGGTAGATTAACTGGATTTTAATATTTAACTTTGCTGTCATTTAATTAAATTCCTAATCATGATTGTTTTTAAATTTTGCTTACTGGCTAAATTTTCAACTGTACCATTAGCTCAAGACAATTCTTCTTCCAAAATTGATAATGATATGAAGAGTGCCTTTTGAACATTAGGTTACTAAAACATTGTGCATTAATATCAATAATTCATTTTCACAAACATCTAGTATTTTGCCACTGTAATTTTGGTGCAAAAATTTTATAGCAATAAAATTACATCTAAACAATATAAAAGTTACTTTCTTACCAGCTCTCAATCTTTGCATCAGCTTAGTTTTAAAACTCCAGTAAAACGACATATCTGAAACATATTGCATTGTATCCCAATATGGCTCTGCCCATGCTGGTATTGTATGATTATATTTTTTCTGTTTGAGAAATTAAGAAAAATATAAATAATCTCTCATTAATTCAATTCATAGATACAGAAGAAATTCTTTTAAGATTTATACAGATTATTTGATTTGTAGATTAAAAAAATTGTTTGAAAACAAGTTTGAAAATTATTATATGAAACAGGCATGCTTGTTGAAAACACATGCATAGTCATTAGTATCTTCTATACTGCTCACAAAAATTAGGGGATATTTCAAAATGAATATGAAGCGAAGAAATATCCCCTAATTTTTGTGAGCAGTATATAATTTAAATTTTGAATGAAATAGGATGTTGGCCTCATTTTAGTTTCACTACCATACTATAGAGAAAATATAATGAAAATAAATATAAAAGTGGCATCTTTTTGCTGCACAATAGGATAATTAGTGAGGGCATAAAGACTCTAAGGTTCAGAACAGGCTATAGAAAAAAAAACCTGACAGTTGGTAGGAGACTCCTTTTGGCTCTTAGAAATACATTATGTTTTAGGATGTGCACAAGGGCATGGCTATCCTGCACATAAACAATGGTTTAATGCCTCATCTAGTGGAAAGTGACTCTATCAGACTCATAGTACTCTTTTTCTTATTGAATGAGCGAGCATACAAGGAGAGAAAATCTCTGTTCTGTCCAGTGTGGATTTGAATCTGTAAACTTCATGCTAAAAGCTAGTTGTACTAATGACTGTGTTACCTCACACCCTGGGACAGCGGTGGCGGTCAGTAGATTGATTGCTAGACTCACAATCTGCAGTTCCCAGATTTGAGTCCCACCTGTGCCAGCATTGAGATTTATCTCTGCTAACTCCCACCCTACCTTCAGTCAGAAAGGGGACATCAAAGGACTTGGAAAAGTTACTGCCCATCACATGGGACATTAAGTCATTGCCCCATGTGTGGGAGGGCATACTCTGTTTATGTTAAGAACATGCTGGATAGCCTTGACAGGAAGCTACCATCTATCTCCTAACAACTGTCCAGTGAGTCCTATTCTCTCAACTTTCTCTGAGCAATCAGGATCATTGTGACCTGACCATTTAACCCATTGTGTGTAAAAAAAAGTGCCATTCAGAAGTAAAACAACTTAACCCAACCCCACACCCTGAAACTGTGCCTTTACCCAGATATAATGAATAACAGTGCATGACATTTTTAGTTTAATATCTATAGTATGGTAGCAAAACACCATTGGCAAAACGTAGAGCAACTTTGGAAATAATCAAGACAATGACACATTGACAGTTCTCACAGTTCATCAGCTAAATAAGATATTAATCATGTCTGAAACAACAGTGATTAGCTCAATCAACCAATGAAAATGTGAAAACTGACAATATATCAACTTCTCAATCTCATTTGCTTGAAAAATTGACATACAACTTCACCACTGCAAAACAGCAAGTTGAAAATATATAAACACTGACTGCTGGTAAATGCATAATATTTCTATCATATATAAAAGGGGATGAAACAGTAAATGAGTGGTGTTAATCAGATGGCATATTAAAAGAACTGAAACGATGTATTGTGATAGCCATGTTAAAAAGGAGGAATGAACAATATTCTATATTGAACAACTTGGGCTATATCAGTTGAACTTCACCTTTTCACCATGTGTCTGTATTCATATATAATAATAAATACCCACCTCAAGCAGCTGCTTGTCACAGAGGTCTGACAGGAGCCTGTCAGTTTATAACACCATAGTAGAAGGGTCTGCAAGGATGGCAGGACCCCAGCAGAAAACAACACAAACATTCATGCCTTACCCAGGGTTTGAACCCAGGTCCCTTTGATCAGTAGCCAAGCATACTAACCACTCAGCCACTGGGACAGTTTCATATATAAAGTTGAAAATAAAAGTGTTATTCCATTTTTTCAACTGTTATTCTTACACACATTGTTAATATACACTTGTCTTTTTTTTTTATCTTGTTTTCAAAGAAAATGAGATAATAGTTTCACTTTGTCATCTGTCTGTCTGTCCATCTGTAGACATCAAACTTTTTTGTTTACAGAGATAAATTTAAAATTTTTTATATTGGATAGATATTGAAGAAATATTATGATATGCACTTCCCAAATCTCTCTAAAGCTATAATTATGCCCTCTAGAGGTGGAATAAGTTAAAAAAATTCCAAAATTGCAAATGATATATTTATGCTAGAAATTTGAAATTTCAATGGTAGAATGTGAAGGTTATGGAATTTTCATTGCCAACAATGAGTTGGCACCTTGGACCAGGGGAGTGGGAAAACACTACTTTTTTTTGCTTTAGCAGATAACTGTTTGCTTTTAGAGATAAATGGAAAATTCTTTTTTGGGTTAGATAGAAATTGATAAAATATTATGATTCACACTTCCTGAATTTTTTTATGTGCCTTCTAATGGTAAAAAAGGTTGAAAATTCCAAAATTTCAAAAGAATGTTACAGTTATATAATGATATAATATATATATATATTCTTATATTAATGATAGAAATTTTAGATTTTGGTGGTGGAATGTGAACTTCATGAAGTTTTTCCATTGGAAACAATGCAAAATGATAATTAGAAAACTCATTTTAGTTGGATTGGTTGGTTGGTTGGTTGGTTGGTTGGTTGTTTTGGGTTTTATGGCATATGGGCGACTAGGCCATAATGCGCCAAACTAATGACAATATAATAGATAAAAGTCGTGCATACCCGAAACCAAATTTAAAATCATAACGCTACAATGTAAAATAGTAAAACAAAGAACAATTGTATAAGTACAAGTTAAAACAACTGGAGAAACACAGAATAAAATAATCCCAGATGTATGAGACCTGGGTGAGATACAGAAAATACTAGGTAAAAATCAAATTCTAGTAAAATAACCACAACATTTTAAAAAGGTAAAAACTGACGATAAAAAAGCAATGATCAGATAAGAGATGTCCGAGTATAAGAGGCTCGGACGTAAAATCATGAAAATTAAAATACAATTTATGTTCAAAGTTAAAAGTGGGGTAATGAATTAAAATATGTTTAATAGTTAAAATGGTGTCACAAAACTCGCACTTAGGTTCATCGTCCGACCGTATAAGAAACGAAATGACCTAAGCAGAGTCGAGCAAGTCCTCCTTGCGATTCCTGCAGTTACAAGACTGCCATGGTTTGATGATAGGTTTGATCTCAAAGAGCTTGTTTGTAAGCTGTTCTGACCGAGAGTTGTATTGGTACTAATAAAATAATATAATTTGAAGTTTTCAAATACTTATGTAGTTTTAATTTTAATTTTATGTATCTTTACAGATCACTGAATATGGAGATGGTAGACCTGTCATCGTGATTTTCAAATAATATATATATAGTAGAAATTTGAAGTTTTAGGGGTAGCTTTTCAAGAAATATTCCACTGACAGCAATAATCTATTCATTTTTCTAAAAGAGGTGTGGAAAATGCAACTTTTTGAAATTTAGGAATTAAAAGATACCTTTATGTTGTATAATTACTAATAATATACTATTTACATTTTACCATCATCTGCTATCTCAAATTAAAACTCTTAAGGATTGAAAGAGCAGGTAAAAGAAAAACTTCATACTCTTTGAAAACAAGATTCTCATATGCACCAGAGGCGATATGCATTCTTCTAGTTTATATATGGATTTTATTATTCTTTCAAATCGTATAATGCATAAATAACATGAGATTATTCAATTTATATATTATTACATTATATTTCAATAGTAAATAATTTCTGCATTTAAATTTTACACAAGAAATGTCATACTCAGCAGGAATTAACTGAGAAAACAATTAATAACCTCCAAAGGCAGTACCAAGGTGAAAACATCAGTTCTTGTCCAATCACCAAAGTTAAGCAGCTTTGGGCGCAGTCAGTACTTGGGAGGGTGACCACCTGGGAACATCGTGTGCAGTTGGGATAACATCTGCTGAGGACCCACCATCCTCACAGATCCCTCTACTATGGCATATTAAACTGACAGGCTCTATCAAACCTCTGTGGCAAGCAGCTGCTTGAGGAGGTATTTATTTTTTATTTATTTAATAGAGTAAAAACTCACATTTTGGAGGTAGTTTGAGGCTAATAATGACAAAAAATCTTTTGATTCATATATAGCAGATACAATGGATTTAAGAAAAAACAAGTTTTTGGGTTATTCCTTAATTTATAGAAACCGTGTATGTTACTGTAAAAGTCTGAATTTTGATAAAACTAGGATTTGTGCATCAAACCTAGGTTTTACCAGTGTTGGTAAAAATCCTGAAAAATCAACTCTTTACATCTTATTTCAGAGTTTTACCAATGGATCTGGGTAAATGTTAGGATTTACCATACGCAGATAGTAAAAGTCAGAAACTTTGATATGTCCTGAATGTGCATGTCACAACATGTTCAAGGTGCCTCCAACTTTAGAAACTGCCTTCAGTCAGAATGATAAGGGGGAAAAAAATGATTCAATTACAAGAGTGAGTTACTAAACTCGTACCTTTCTTTATATTTGCCTGTATATTTTTGCACATTTTTTTTATCAATAGCAAAAAAGCATTTTCTTACTTTTACCATTTTCTCATAGAATATGTGGTGTTATCAACAGTGAATGGTAAAATCCCAAAATATGATGGGAATAGTTAATTTTTTTAGACTTTTACCACTGTTTGGTAAAAACCTAGTTCGACGTGCTAATCCTAGGTTTTACTAACATTTGGGTTTTTACAGTAACAAATATATAATATATATAGAAAAATATTTATTGTGTATTATACCTACCTCTATTAATAATACATCATACAAATGTGATGCACTAGTCCAATCTGTTATTGGTTCACCACTGTTAGCAGTCATATTATCAAACATTTCCTGTGGATAATCAAAAGCAATTTTACAATTGTTAATAATCTATACAAATTTCAAAATTACAACATTACAATTTAAATTTTACCAATTTCCTATAAAAGGGATTAATAATGAAACTAAAATTATAATCTATGTAATTTTCAACAATCACAATTATAAAAGGCTAACAGTTTACTTAATTTCTTACCTCGTGGATGTTTTCCCTCAACAAAGAACATTGCATTTATGCATTATAAACATTAGTGAAATGACAAAATAGTAAAAATGACAATGAATGAAAAAAATAACAGTTAAATACAACAATGAGTGAATGACAAAATAATGAAAACACTTCTCTGAATGGACACTCCCATCAGAAAGATTGGGATCATGAAAATCCTCAAGTCAAGTGCTGCTGTTGGCTTCAATGCAAATCATGAACCATATGTGTAAAAACAATCCACAGATTAAAATAAAGAACATACCATCACTCAAACAGGTATAGCATAGCAAATAAATTAACCTCAGCAACTTTTAAAGAACCTAAGTATAGGGGTTACTTTGGAGGTTGTAGTTATTGGATTGTTTTACTTCTGAGTGACACTTGTTTTGTACATACTGGGCTAAATAGCCAGGTCATAAAGACCCCAAGGGCTCAGAGAAGGTTTGGGAAGGAGATCCATTAGATAGCTGTCAGAAAATAGATGGAGGCCTCCCGTGAATGCATTCAGCATGTTCTCTTTAATGTGCACAGGGTATAGCTCTCCTGCACATGGGGTCACAGCTGAACATCCCATCTGAAGGACAGTGGCCTTTCCAAGTCCATCAGTCTCTGTTCCTACTGAGGGCAGAATGAGTATTAAATAAATAAATAAATAAATAAATAAATAAATAAATAAATAAATACCCCTTCAAGCAGCTGCTTGCCACAGAGGTCTGACAGGAGCCGGTCAGTTTATATGCCATAGTAGAAGGTCTGTGCAGCTGGCAAGACCTCAGCAGAAAAACAACACGATCATCCATGCCTTACCCGGGGCTCGAACCCATGTCCCTTAGATCAGTAGCCAAGCACGCTAACCAACACAGGCATGGTTGGGACTTGAACCTGAAAACTGCATATTACAAGCCTGGCATGCTACCAACTGAGCCAAGTTTGGAGGTACTTCTGTAAGAGAAGTTAAAAGCAAAACAGGAGAATCTGAAAGTGAACTCATCATGGGGAGAACAAAAGAATTAAACTTTGCTACTATATCTATTATGCAATATCTGTCTGTGAAGAACAAGAATGGCCAAAAGTAATTCATGGATGAACAACTGAAGAAGTATGATGGATTCTTTGGCAAATATTAATATTTAATAAAAAAAAAAGTGACATAATTCAAATTTTTTACTGAAGTTCAAAAAGTACAGTAAATTGCACTAAGTACAGTAAGTTGATTTGATGCAAAAAGTACAGTAAGTTGATTTGCTCTACAAATAAAATTTATAAAACTATTATTACACAACAATGAAGGATAACTGCAATGTAGTGTTGTAGAGAGTTCATTGTAGAGCATTACTAACCTGATATACATGCATTTTGAATGGATAATAATCATGATAGTGCATCACTCTCCATGTACTCAACATATAATATCTATTGCACTGCTTACTCTATTGGACAAAAAAGTATTAAAATAGACTAGGGCACCATCTTTTGTTCCAAGCAATCTCACTCAAGATGCATAGGCATTACCATATTACACACTTCTTAGTGTACCATAATATGCCAAGATCCTAACAATACATTCTATCCGTTGGCTAAATTAATTTTAGTGTTTTCAGCAGAAAAAAGGAACTTTAGAATTTTATCCTGAAAATATATTGATATCTTAAGCATATATAAAAAGACAAATTCTATGTCAATATTGTTTAAAATATTTATTAGTCAAAAAATTATGTACAAAATCAATCAACAAGTCTTACAAAACTAGTACATTACTATGGGACACAATATTTTCAAGCATACTAATTTAATAATTTTACGCATACTAATTTAATGCTCAAACAAAAAAGAGTCTATTTTTATATAAAATACATTAATTTTATGGATTATGACTGATTGTCTTCAAAGTAAACATTCACAAATAACTAGTACAACCAAAGCAATCAAATATTGCATTACATGTCATCAACTATAACACTTCATCAGTAGCTGTGGCTAGGAGGAAATCTTTACACAGCAATGAAATGCCACAAATTATCATAAACCAGTGAGATATTTCTATTACTGACAATATAAGGGATACTATCATGTTTATATTAACAAACAGGTAGAAAGACATATCAAGAAATATAAAATACATTTTTATCTGTCTTTCTCTATGCATTATAAAAAGTAAAAAAAGTAAAAGCACAATGATGAAATTACTTGCTTAATTCATATTAACATCAAAGATAGGGCAGTAATATTTTTTTTTTAATTGGCTGATCTAAGTGACTTGGGTTCGAGCTCCAGGTAAGGCATGATGTTTGTGTCATTTTTCTGCTGAGGTCCTGCCATCCACTCAGACCTTCTACTATGGCATATAAACTGACAGGTTCCTATCAGACCTATGTGGCAAGCAACTGCTTGAGGAGGTATTTATTTTATTTTTTTTACAATGGACAATGACAGGTAAGCATCTGTAAGTGATATGCGTTAAATAAGTATAGGGGGAAAATTGTCATTACCAGGTGGGATCTGAAATCATGACCTCCTGATACCATGTCAGGTGCTCTACCACTGATCTACCAGCCATTGATCAAGATCACCTCTCCGGTTATGGTATAATGCTTAAAGCCACCAATAAAGGAAATCTTGATCAGCAGCCAGTAGCTCAGCAGTTAGCACCTGGCATGATATCAAGAAGTTGTGGGTTCAGATCCCATCTGGATAACGACAATTTTTCCTCTATACTTATTTAATCATTTACATGTTTATCTTTGGGGGGGGGAGATAGAAGGGGGATTTTTTATAGCCTAACAGTCTTCACATTCCAAGATTATCTGGCTTATGAAAACAGTTTAACTAGCCAAAAGATACTTTAAATTTTGTTCACCTCTCTATTCAAGAGGGAAAATAATCAGCCCAATTATTGTTTGAGTGAGGGTCCCACCCTTGGTTCCTTATCTGAATCTAAAAAATTCTCATTTCCAAAACTTTGCCCAATTCAGGTGTTAAATGATGCCATTTTCTCACTGGAGAAAAACAAATGAAATCAAGATAAAATATTTATTTTGCCACATAAGATTTTACACATGGCATAGAGGCTTACTTGATATTTGTGAATAAATGCTTGGCCTTCTGAAGATTTTAAAATTCGTTCTTGTTCTTTAAATGCTGCAGGACAGTAGGAAGATGCCTCCAGATACTACAATTATTTAAAACATATCATATCAAAAATACATTTAAATAGCTAAAACATATAATATTAAATTAGCAGTTTGGTTACTTATAACCTAAGATTTTCCAAATTTTTCATTTGACATTACATAAAAAAAATTAACATAGAAAAAAATGATAAAAACAGAACTAGGAAAAAATAAAAATAAATGCATTGGGTAAAAGCATAATAAAATTATAAAATTAGATAAGGCTTATCATTGTAGATATTTGAAATAATATTTCTAAATGTACAATAAATTAATGTCGTTGTGCTGATGAATGCTACTTTTCAACATCATTAGTAATAAAATATAAAAGCAATACTAACTAAAAATTGACACCTGAAAATAGAAAATAAAAGATAGAAATAGGCAGTGGAAATGATGAAGTACCTGAAACAGTAAAATTTGATACCATTTGTTACTTTATTTGAAACACTTTCAATTTGGTTGGTTGTTTGGAGTTTTATGGTGCAAGAGCAACAGGGTCAAACAACAGACAAAATATATGGCAAAAGACATATTACCTGCAACCAAAGGTTAAAAGACAACACAAGAAAACACAAAGAAGGAAAAAAGGTAAAACAACAAACAACAAGTGTAGAAATAACAGATAAAACATTGAATGAAAGAGAAATAAAATACAACAACTTAGGTGAAAATGATTTGGATTAAAAATTTACAAGTTGTGGTAACAACATTTTTCAAAAACAACATTTGTTCTTGTAAACAAGTAAAATCAAATTCTATTAAAATAGCCAGTATAGTGTAAAAAAAAGGAAAAGCCTGCTGATAAAAAGCTATGGTCAGATAAAAGGTGTCCGAGTGTAAGGGGCTCAGATGTAAAATCCCAAAAACTAAAATATGTCATTCAAGGTTAAAAGTGATACATTCAATTAAAATGTGTTTGATGGTTACAGTGGTGTCACAAAACATTTAGGTTTGTTTTCTGCCCATAGAAGAAAAGAATGCATAATAAATGAATAACCTAAGTGGAGTCAAGCAAATACAACTTCCTCTTTGCGATTCAGGAGAAAACATGACTACCATGGTTTGACAACAGGCTTGATCTCAACAATTTGTTACCAATTTATTTTGACCACGATCGCTGCCATTATGCCTAGAGCTTGGAGGAAAAACACTGCCAGAATTCCAGGTATGGAACAGTAGTAGTGGAGAGTCGGGCAGGGGCATGGTAGACTTGGCAGTGCTACTGCCAAGTCATTGCCCCTGATCCTGATGTAACTGGGCACACAATAGAAGAAAACGGTGGGTGTGGCTGCCAGATCTTGGACAGAACAAGGTGATCTCAGATAGCCTGTAGTGAGCTAAGCAAGTTGGGTGTAGAGGACACACCAACAATGATGCTTAGTCACCAAGTGGTCCAAGGCAAGGCTGATAGCGTGGAACTCTGCAATGAAGATGGAACACTGCTGTGGGATTTGGTCTGCAATGATTGCATCACACCAGACCATCAATGATCCCACTGATGTGCTGGACTTTGAGCCATATGTGAAGATAGGCAATAAATCTGGATGCTCAACACAGTGGCTGGCAAAGAGTTGCTGGCACACACTGTTAGGTGTAAAGACTTCCTCATTCTGCAAAAAGTCACAGGAAGGGGAAATATCAAGTCAGGGTGGAAGTGGCTCAGCTGTCAACTGGGCAATGCTATTGAGACTGATGTTGATGTCTTTGAGGTAGCCTTGGACATGTAAACTGAAAGAACAAAGGGCAGTCAGCCAATTAGTATAAAGCATTTCCCACTTATTACTGAAAATGCATTCTCAATTGGGATGGCCTGCAAGGATTGCAATTTTGATGTGAATTGTAGGGACAACTGCTGACAGTGAATAGATAAGAACATTTTGATGGTCCTAAAGTAAAGACTTGGCTGATAAAGTGTGAAAGGCACCTGTGCAAACACAGAGGGTCTGATGGTGTAGAGGATCCAGCAACTTCACCACCAAATCCCGGTGGAGTCATAGACCTGGGATCCATAATCCAGTTTCAACTGGACAAGTTCATGATAGAGGTGTGCCCACAAGAAGGAGGAGAGGACCTTGAGGATGTTCAATGTCTGCATGCACTAGGACCTGAGATGATGGATGTGAAATAAAAAGGTCAATTTCTTGTCAAAGATGAGACTGAGAAACTTGGTACCCCTGAGCTACGTTTTGAGGTTCAGATGAAGATTACAAGCAGCAAAAGTACACACAAGTGGTCTTCTTTGGGGAGAATGAAACCCCTTGGCTGTCGCTCAAACCAAGAGATTGTTCAATGATTCTCAAGCTACACACTGAGCAAAAGCTGCAAAAATTGTCAACATAGAGGGCATTGCCTACAATCAGAGGAAGTTGCCAAGTTATGGAATTTATCTTGACAACAATAGTGTAACACTCAAGATGCAGCCTTGTGGTACTCCCTGTTCTTGGGGGAAAGGCTGCGACTAATTGTTGCTGAGATGTACACGAAAAGTACAAGATGATAAAAAGTTGGAGATGAAGATTGGCATGTGACCTCGCAAGTCGAAGCTATGGAGGTCATGAAGAATGTTGAATCTCCATGATGTGTCCTATGCTTTTTCAATATTGGAGAAAATTGACATCAGGTGCTCTCTACATAAATATGAATTCCTGATTGCTGATTTGAGACAGATCAGGTGGTCTAAGGTAGACCACTGCTTGTGAAAGCCACACTGGGTGTTGGAAAGGTTATGGTGTTCTAAATATCAAATGAGTTTGGTATTTACCATTCTTTCCAACACCTTGCACATGTAGCTCATCAATGGAATGGGACAATAATTAGATGGAATCTTGGGTATTTTTCTCTGGCTTGGAGAGTATGGAAACTGCTCCTTAGGGAAAATTATGGTTGAATAGCTGATCCTTACTTAACAGATGTTGGAGCATGGCATAATGAACATTGTCTGGCCTGAGAGCAAATGCACCAGAAGTGTGCAGAGCAAGGCGAATCTCCTCCACTGTGAATGCCTGTTGTAAGACTCCAAGTCATTCAAATGAAAGACAGCAGAGAGCTTCTCTGCTGTCTTTCATTTGAATGCCAGAAACTCTGGAGAAGAGATGGAAGAGAAGGACTCCCTCAGAGTGTCAGTAATTGCCTGTTCATTATACTCCAGGATCACTAATGAGTGGGATGCATAAGTACTCTCTTCTGAACTTTATCCCACGTGACTTTAGAATTGGTCTTGCAGGGGATAGGAGATGTGCATTTGATCCCAGACTACTGACTCTGGCACTGGACAATAACAAGCTTTTGCCCTGATATGCTGCAAAGCTTCAGGGTTGGAGGATGTCAGATATCTCTGAAACATCCCTAAGCCTTGTTCTGGGCCTTAAGAGCTGCAGTGCAGTCTGAATTCCACCACAGTTTTGGAAACCGTGGAAACCATTGAGGTCTGAGGAATAGTTGAGGACACTGCAATATTGATTGACCTCTGGCTGACTGAGCATTCATTAAACTCACAAAGTCAAAGCCATTCCAGTCAGCCTGATCAAGCCTGCACTATGATATCCATGAAGGGGTGCAAGACCTCCCATGGAAGATGAAACATACCACAGGGAGTGATTGCTATCATAAGTGTTGTCCATGACCTCCTGTGTAAAGAGTGGAAGGATCGAGGAGGAGTATATAGTATGATCAATGGCAGTGAAAGTGCAGGTCAGGGAGTGGAAGTATATACTGACACTATTGTTCAACAGGGAGAGTGACAGATCCATGCCATTGCTCCAAGACCTTACCCCTCCTATTGATGTCAGTACTGCCCCAAAGCAGATTATGTCCATTTAAATTATTTTTGAGAAGGGAGACAGCAGTTGTGATACAAGGTCTTCCGGGTGGGAGGTAGATGGAGCAGACAGTAAATGAAAATCTCATAAAGGGGAGGATCACAACTGCCTCAAAGTTGGTGGTGAGGGGTATGACCTAGAATAGAGAACTGTTGCCTACAAGGTGGTGACCCCCCCCCCCCCCACGAGCTGGTCCATCTCTATCCCAATCCTGCTGAAAAAGTGAGAAGTGTCAGATTGTGGATCATTGGCTATCTGCAAGTATGTTTCCTGTAGGCACACACACAGATGGGTAACCCCCCCTCCACAAGCTGGTCCATCTCTATCCCAATCCTGCTAAACAAGTGAGAAGTATCAGATTATGGGATTTTGGCTATCTGCAAGTATGTTTCCTGTAGGCAGACACACAGATGGGTGACCCCCCTCCACAAGCTGGTCCATCTCTATCCCAATCCTGCTAAACAAGTGAGAAGTACCAGATTGTGGGAACATTGGCTATCTGCAAGTGTTTCCTGTAGGCTCATGTGCCTTTAGTAGGACCTTGATGTAGAGTATATTTCTCTGGAAACCATGACAATTCCAGTCCGGATTGTAGCCATCTCAGGTCTTAGGAGAATGGGCAGACAATGATTTATGATTAATTTTTACCATTGCCAGCAATGGTTTAGGAAACCGAGGGCAGTCCATGTCCACATTCTCAGAGTCATTTAAGGGACACAGATCTGAGAATGTCACTTGAGGAGAGGTTTTCTTTTCTTTTGCTCCTGGTGGGGGCCCCTTAGGTTTGGAAGGTCTGACTCTGTGGTCCTGATGGAGATGGCCTTCCTGAGGTGGTAAGGGAAAGTACTGATGTAGAAACAGAAAATGGCATTAATGTCAATGCCAACACCAACCTCAGTTTTATCTATGCAAGAGGATACTTGGCTGCAGGTGAGAAAGATTAAGTAAGTGGAATGCTGATATCGGTCTGCACCACCACAGAAACCCTCTCAATGATGGGCTTTCTGATGACCACACTGGTATAACAGACTGTCGGGTGGGGCAGGCAGCACAGCACTATTTCTCGCCTCTGGATGGGAGATACTGTTTATGGTCTTGACGCATTGCACCTCCTTTTCCTCCAACCACTTTGGACAGTTGCAGGAGAATGCCAGATGGTCGCCCCTACAGTTCATGCCACTTGCCTTTTCTGCTGTACAGTCAGAATTAAGGTGATTCTGGCTGCCACAATGGGCACAGGTGGGTTTGCCCTAGCAAGCTGTGTGGGCATAACTGTACTTCTGGCATTGAAAACAACGCAGAGAGTTTGGAATATATGGCCGTACCTCACAGTGAAAGTAATCTGCCTTGATGGAAGCCAGCAGGCATGGCGTGTCAAAAGTAAGGATTAGTACCCAAGTGGGTACTAACTTTCCATCACAGCATTGCAGAACCGGTAGACTGTACTTACTCCTGTGATGAGAGGATTTCCTCCTCAGAAACCTAGAGGAGGCCCCACTTAGAGATCACACCCTGGGAGGAATTAAACATTTTGTGGGGTGTCATAGATACAGATGGACATCCCACCAAACACCGTAACTTTCAGAAGGAGCTCCAAATGCTTTGAGCACGCAGTTTCCACCAGCAAGTCACCAGATCTTAGCACTTGACAGATTTTGGAATTCCTGCTAGACCTTCCAGAACTTTACTGATGAAAAAGGGGGCATGTCCCCAATTACCTGATCACCTGTAGAATGACTGATCAAGAATCTTGGGGACAAAGAAACAGACAAAGATGACAATGGCAATGATGATGAAGCCAATGATGACAAAGAAAAAGATTGGGGCTCATGCCAAGGCCTCTTTGTTGCAATGGCAGAACTGTTTTCATTAATGGAACTCTTGGTTTTAGAATTGTGATTCAGTGCACAAGGTCCCCACCCAGCTGCATGAGCTTGAGACAATGAGCCAAACCCTCACAAATAAATAAAAGGAAAAGAGATGTGTGATGAATTCATCCCTCACAAAATGAAATAAGTGATAAAAAATAAAAAAAAGTGTGAGGAAATGAACTGTTTTCACAAAATAAAGAAAACTGGAAAAGGAAAATAAGGTGTCGGGAACTCATTAACCTGTATCCGGATGTGGGCAAGGCACTCACCAACTGTATAGTTGAACCTATCAGGTACAGCCCACCAGCTGATTGATCCTGAGGATATCACCCCAGGAGCTCCCATTTACTTGAAGCAGAAGCCAAAGCAGTGTGTAGCAGCAGCCCTCAAAATCACTGCCCAGCTCCGTGATGAACAGGCTCCCCAATGGCAATAAGGGCAAAGGGGACCCCACCAGTCATGAGCAGAGGAGAGTAAATGATGGCACACGGTTCTGTCTCCATTTCTAAATGGGGGGGGGGGGGATAAGGATCCAGTATTCATCTGGTGGTGAGGAATGAGATGCCATTATACAATTGGCTCCTGGGTTCCTACAGCCAACAAAAGAAGCCTGATTTCAGTGAAGCTGAGCACCATGGAGCTGGTTAGGAGATCTGTCAGCAACCCAGGTGATTGGCAGCACTAAACGCGTGCTCCCTTCTCCCTAACTCCCCGTCAAGGTCGCATGAGCTGACCGTGGAGCACAGGTTTGAAACAAAGGGTAGTCTGCTGAGAGTTTCAGCTCAGCATAGACAGAATGAGAGGTGTCCACCTAGTCTCTTTGTGAAGAGGCATTCTTTGTAGGACTTTGGCAGCCCAGAGCCTCAGTTTGTGGCTGGCCTATTAATTAGCATTTAGCCGAAGTCTAGTTTAGGCTCTGTAAATATATAAATTGTATATATTTGTTAGATAATAAATAGTGTAAATAGTGTCAATTGCCTAGTGTGTATCAAGTACTCTATGATTGCAGGTAACCAACTGGTGGCCAGAAACACACACTAGGCAATTGACATTACATCATTTCTTATCTAACAAATATACACAATTTATATATTTACAGAACCTAAACTAGACTTCGGCCATATGCTAATTGCTCCCAAGCACTAGCCTTAAATGTATTTCTTTTCACCTCCCAGTTGCATGTCAAAATAAAAATCATCTTGAGTGCCATAATTTCACCATAATCTTTGACTTATGCATAACTGCATTCCCAAGAGTGATTGAATAACTCAAAATTGCATAAATAAAAATTTTTTCCCTACTAGCAATAACTTCGCACAATATATATATATATTAGAGGTTGTTTACATGAATATTTTGTCTAAATTCATTCTGGGTAAAATTACCTTTTATTAATTTTATAATTTAGATATTTTGGCATACTATTCTAAATGACATTTTAATTATTTATTTATTCAAAATTCTTATTTACTTCCAATTGTTTTTATCTTTTTTGTTTCATTGCCTTAGATTTTCATTGCAAAATATGTAATAAACTTTAATATCATTCATTTTAGCTATTTAGAAAAATAAATAAATACCCCCTCAAGCAGCTGCTTGCCACAGAGGTCAGACAGTAGCCTCTGTGGCACAGGAGTCAGTTTATATGCCATTTACAAACCCTAATTTTGTGGTAAGCAAATAATTTTAATTATTACTTCTTTTCCACAAAAAATTTCATTATTTTTCAGTCTACACTAAAAGTTTAATGAGAAAAACCCATGAGGGTGATGTCTTGCATTTATATTTGTTTATATATTCTCATTCTGTTATTCTTGTGAAATTGAGTAAATGCAAAATTTATATAAGTCGGGGTATAACTATAGAAGCTTTCTCTCATCACAGGTTAACAAAACTCAACCTTTCTTCCCTTTTCCCGAAAAAGCTGCCCAACATAAAATGAGGGGAAGAATTTCTTCTAAATGATAACAGACAGGATCACTAAATTTAGCTTCCTCTCACAATAACTTAAAGCAATATAAGAGTTGACACCCTAACTTTTCTCCTCACTTTTGAAAATGGGAAAACAGAGGAAGAAATTGATAATTAGGAGATCAATTAGGAAACTGATCTCCTAAATCCCCCCCCCCCAAAAAAAAGGTGGGGGAATACATGGATGATAACAAAGCATATCAAGTTATATCTCAAATGAAAACTTCTGACATTGGGAGTATCACTGGTTACCTCAATTATATCTCCTCCTTTCTGTCCCTGAAAAAAGGGGGGAGAATAATGTATGTCAAATGAAAATTTGTGATGTGGGTTATCTATTTTAGAGTTAGACCTATGCAACACCAAGTAAACATACTAATAAGAAATAGTAACATAACTGATTAAAAAAAGTGTTGCCTTAAAAAGCTGAAGTGACAGAAAATTTTAATGATATTTTTCACTTTCATTGCTCAAAAAATGCATAGACAGCACCTGTTACCAATGAGAAAAAAGAAAAAGCTAAAATTGCTATCCAATATAATTTTGCTATAGAAAATATTGCATTCTGAAATATATATTAAAATGCAATTCATTTTAATAGAATTTTACTGTTATGCAAAACATATTTAGATCAACTAAAAGTTATGATTTACTAGAACCTACATTCAACAAAAACATATATCATTAGAGTAGTAACTACTTTCTACAAATATACTTTTAAATCTAATGATACACTTCATTTATAAAAACAAAAATGTCTAAAATAAATCATAAAGATTAACTGTAACAAACCTTATCCTCATCCTTGGGAATAAAATCAATTGGAATTGGTTGCCACTTGATGTCTTTGTTAAAAATCCATTTTGAATCAGGAGCATAAAATGAAGCTAGATTTGCTTCTGCACTTCTTATACATCGATCTACATCTGAACTTTGGACATCAACCTATAACAATATAATTTAAGAAACATATTTCAAGATAATATGCAACTCTATATAAACATGATGTTAACTCTTATTAACATATCATATGGATAATGGTAATATTTAAATCTTGTTCTCTCCCTCTTTTTTTTTACAGAATAGGAATATTAAAATATGGCTCAAAATTAACTAGAGAAAACATTGCCTTGATATTTATGTACATTATTTAAAAACAAACAATAATTTAGCATACAAACAATGAAACATGTATAACCAAGTTTTTTTTTCTTAATGGCAAATGAATTTTAAGACACTTAGAAGATTGTACGAATGTTTTTAATAAACTAGAGAGATAAAATATAAAATGCAAAAATCTCATATATATCACAAAATTGTATTAATGAATTCAAGCAAGAAAGTGTGGTTTTAGGAATGAAATATTACAGTTTAAATTCTTCCAAATTCATTCCATCCAGAGTTTCAATGCTTATCTGAATAATCAAAAGTATATTTACTTGAAATGTGGTTATAAAATCTTGATTCTCATCAGTATAAATAGTGTGCGAGTCCCAACACTTAGAATCACGTGATAAAGCTTCACAGCACAACTAAACAACTTTTCTTAAGCAAATGTAAATTCTCCCCCACTTTAGTTCAATTGGTAGAGCAACTGGTACATAACCAGGTGATCCTGAGTTTGAGTCCAGGAGGCAGATGGGTGGTTTTTTCACACTTGCCTAGTTACTACAAATGAATAGAACTGTGGTGAGCTTCATTCCTTCCTATCAAATTGGTCACTGGCTTAAGACAGAGAAGTTATTTCCATCCAGAGCTTCATTGCTGAGCATCTGAATAACTGAAAGTATTGATCATAAAAGCATGATTCTCAGTATAAATAGTGCACGAGTCCCAACACTTAGAATAACATGATAAAGCTTCACAGCACAACCATCACAACTTTTCTTAAGCAAGTATGAATTGCCCCCACCTTAGCTCAAATGGTAAAGCAATTGATAAATAACCAGGAGATCTCAATTTCAAGTCTGGGAGATGGATGAGTTTTTTTTAAACTTGCCTAATTACTACAATATGGTCTAAGTTGCACAAAAATATATGCATACTATGAAAAAATTACTATTAAAATATTATTAAAAACATTTATCAGTTAATAAACATATAGCTCATAAAATATGTTAATTTTTACATATTTTTCTAATTAAGTTTTATTTTAACATCTGATATGTATTCTTAGTTTTTGAAGCTTTCATTTGAACAAAGAATCTCATGTTTCCCTCATACTTAATTAGAATGACTTCAATTTCCACAGAAACACTCGTGTTCTTTACTAAAAAAAATCGCTTTATCACACGAAATCAAAAAGATATTAATTGATGCATGATTCTTTTAAATTTATTGCATAGCAAACCATTTTGGATAACTTTCAACTGTTAATGTTAAGTCTAATGGAAAATTCAAACAGATCCACACCAGTTTTGGTTGACCCCAATGGGTTTGCACATAGCCTATACTCTTCCAATGGGTGCATTCATACAAAGTTTGGTGCCTCTAGTTCTTTTGGGGGGGCGGGGGTGGCTCAGTCGGTAGCGCGCCAGGCTCGTAATCTGTAGTTCCCAGGTTCGAGTCCCAGCTGAGTCAGCGTTGAGATTTATCTCCGCAAAATTCCCCGCCTTGCCCACGGTCAGTAGGGGACACCGATGGGCTTGAAAAGGCCGCCGTCCGTCGGATGGGACGTTCAGCCGTGGCCCCGTGTGCGGGAGAGCCATACCCTGTGCACGTTAAAGAACACGCTGGATGGCCTTGACGGGAGGCTACCATCTGTCTCCCAACAGCTGTTCCAGTGGGTCCCCTCCCCCAACCTTCTCTGAGCCTTCGGGGTCCATGTGACCTGGCCATTTAGCCCATGGTGTGCAAAAAAGTGCCGCTCAGAGGTAAAACAACCCAACCCAACTAGTTCTTTTGGGGGCCAAGTGCATAAGCATACAGATACACAAACTTTCTTCTTTATATATTAGATGCACATACATAATAAAATACAAATATAAATAAATAGTAAAATAATACTCATACAAATGAAAATAATTATTGATACTGAAACTGTATTCTTTCAAGATTATTCAGATGCTCTATATTTCCTCAGTGGAAAGCCAAATTCAATGCTCCCTACCTTATAAAATAAGTTTCCATTGGAAAAATTCTTCAAAGTTGAAGAAACAAAAAACACTACATAATTTTTTTAAATGTGGTTCTTTCTCTTGTGGTTTCAGTATGAATAAAATAACCCCAAAAAAAGTAAACAACAGATGGCATTTTAATTTAAATTTAATAATAATAATGATTAGGCAAAGATTCTATCTAATACAGGTATTAATCACTATTGTTCAAAATTCCTAAGGATGACACCACACTCTTGATGCTAGTTGGCAGAACCCTTCTAATGCAACCATGTGAACACTTGACCACCTACTTCACACCTGGCAATATCTTCTAGCAATTGTTTTTACCAGAATCTCAACAACATGCCACTTTTTTGCTGCTTGAGGTAGCTTATCTTAATACAATTGGCTTGACATTTGCTTTGTGATATTCTCTAGCTCTACATGGCTACTATGAACCTTGAGTGTATATTATGTGATGCACAAAAATACATGGATCTCATGATAATAATCAAAAGCTCTGTATACACTGTAAAACAAATTTACTAGTCAAAAACAGTTGGTCATTACATAATATTTAGTTACCCCTTTGACCAATAAGTGCAATGTTACCACCCTTTGGCCCATCTTTATAGAAAGTTCAGGTGCAGTATCAACATAAATGGTTGCAACTCACATTACAGCATTAGTTGAAGACTTAAAGCAGAGTGCAATTGACTGGTGACACTGACAGTTTATGTTGTGTACCATGCCAAGTATGTACCAAATATGTCAAATGCATAGCATCTGATGTATTTGGTCACTAATAATTTCCTCTCTGAGGCAATACTGACAATTAATTATTATGCTTCAGACGAAGATTTAAAACTAAATGGGGGAGAAGGGGGCAAATAATACAAACCATACTTGGGGGCAAGGATTTTACCTCTGAGCAGCACTCATTTGCACACAATGGGCTAAATGGGCAAGTCACAAGGCCCCCGAGGGCTCAGAGAAGATTGAGGAGCAGGAACCCACTGGGCAGCTGTTAAGAGATAGATGGTCGGCTCAATCAAGGTCATCTAGGATGTTCTTTAATGTCCACAGGATATGACTCTCTCTCTAACACCTGGGGCCATGACTTAAAGTCACATCAGATGGATGGTAGCCTTTCCAAGCCCATCAGTGTCCCCTACTGTCCAAGGGCAAATTGGAGAGTTTTGTGGATATAATTCTCAGTGCTCCCAGCTGGGACTCAAACCTGGGAACTGCAGATTACAACCTGGTGAATTACCAATTGGGCCACCCATGCCCATAGGGTGCACAGAAGCCATGCTCCCTCACCTCTCATCCCACCCTGCCATGCACAGTATCATAACATTAGCTGTAGTTGACAAAGCTGTTATTAGCTTTGAAGTTCATATACTTCTTGAGGAACTGCTTTGTTATAATCTTGGGATACAATCTTTTAATATGCCAGAGCCCAAACAACGATGTGTTGCTTGAATTAAAGTTAATTACATTATAGAACATACCTCCACTGGGCTTGTTGTTATAAAGTTCCTATACATTTTATGGAGATATTTTCCAAGTGCATATTGTTGCTGTCTTCCCAACTGAAAAAAAGAAAATGTTTAATTTTAGTTATAAATAAATACTTCAGACTTAAATCTTTACTACTAACATCTTCAAAAAGTGGCAGCTCACCTTAACCCTTTAATGCCCAGAAAATTGCAGAAAAGGGTAGAGGTTATTAAAGACAAAAAGGAATAGCATTATTCAGGCGAGTCCATATCAAAATTTCAGCTGTTTCGGGCCATTATGGGCATTAATGGGTTAAGGAGCACATGAGCAATGAACACCTTGGAATAACTAGAAAATAAAAATGGGCAGATTTTGATAATAGGTTATTTTTATCCAAAAGAAATTATTTTTTTTTATGCTACAATGTGGAACATGAGAAGTGAAGCATATTTCATTCACCTCGAAGTTGTTGGGTTGTTTTACCTCTGAGCGGCACTTTTTTGCACACCATGGGCTAAATGGCCAGGTCACATGGACCCCGAAGGCTCAGAGAAGGTTGGGGGAGGGGACCCACTGGAACAGCTGTTGGGAGACAGATGGTAGCCTCCCGTCAAGGCCATCCAGCATGTTCTTTAACGTGCACAGGGTATGGCTCTCCTGCACACGGGGCCACGGCTTTACGTCCCATCCGACGGACATCGTCCTTTCCAAGCCCATCGGTGTCCCCTACTGACCGTGGGCAGGGCGGGGAACTTTTGCGGAGATAAATCTCAACGCTGACCCAGCTGGGACTCGAACCTGGGAACTACAGATTACGAGCCTGGCGCGCTACCGACTGAGCCACCCCGCCCCTCACCTCGAAGTGCCAATAGAATGAGAAACACTAACTTTTCACTGCTGCTTGCATAGTTGAAAAATGAGCTAAGATTTTGCATAATTTATTATGAGAGACATCACACGATAGTAACACATGACAGTTTACCACAAACCTTAGCTGTGTACATGTCTGAAGTGCATTTTTGCATTGAAATATATACACATGTAAAATAAATATGACTGCTGACTGGATCTCAACAAGAAGGAATAACTAAAACCCTAATGCGAAAGCTCTTTTAGAGATGCAAAATCAAGTATTTAAATCTTATGGGGCAGTAGTACAGTTCACGGTCCTCAGCCGCCATTTTGTTTTTGACGCAACGTAACAAAACGGCCCTTTTAGTTGATTCCCCCAACTCCCGAGACCCTAACCCAAACAGGGGTTTCTAGAAAAAAGATTGTTTTTTTCGTTACCATAGTAACGAAAAACCCGAGTTTACGTCAAACGCAACGCACCGTAACCATAGTAACAAACACAAACAAACGTAAAAAAAATTAAATTACCGCAAAAAAAAACCTCGTAACCGTCAATTACAGAATGAAAGCTCATAAAAGTGCCAAATCCAACAAAAAATGAAACGATTGCTTTCCTACATACAGTAAACCACTTCCACCATTACCCTTCCCCTCTTTTCAAAACACAATACACCGCCGACCGAATTATAAAAAAGCCCCAAAACTAAATAATGTCCTCCAAGACAACACAAACCAAAAAACATGAAAATCGGAAACAGTGCACCGCCGACCGCATTATAAAAAAGCCCCAAAACTAAATAATGTCCTCCAAGACAACACAAACCAAAAAACATGAAAATCGGAAACAGTGCACCGCCGACCGAATTATAAAAAAGCCCCAAAACTAAATAATGTCCTCCAAGACAACACAAACCAAAAAACATGAAAATCGGAAACAGTGCACCGCCGACCGCATTATAAAAAAGCCCCAAAACTAAATAATGTCCTCCAAGGCAACACACAACGGAAAACCATGAAAATCGGAAACAGTGCACCGGCGACCGATTATAAAAAAGCCCCAAAACTAAATAATGTCCTCCAAGTCAACACACAACGAAAAACCATGAAAATCGGAAACATTACACCACCGACCGAATTATAAAAAAGCCCCAAAACTAAATAATGTCCTCCAAGTCAACACACAACGGAAAACCATGAAAATCGGAAACAGTGCACCACCGACCGAATTGTAAAAAAGCCCCAAAACTAAATAATGTCCTCCAAGACAACACAAACCAAAAAACGTGAAAATCGGAAACAGTACACCCCCGACCGAATTATAAAAAAAAAGCCCCAAAACAAAATCTGACAAAAAAAACATCTTACCGCTCAAATAACCCTTCCCTAAATTACATTGTCATTTTACCTCTGAGCCTCCATGTTTTTCCCACACCATGGGCTAAATGTCGAGATCACATGAACCCCGAAGGCTCACAGAAGGTACGGAACCCACTAGAACAGCTGTTGGCAGACAGAAACTTCCTGTCAAGGCCATCCAGCGTGTTCTTTAACGTACACAGTAACTCTCCCATACACAGGACCACAGCTTAATATCCTAACCGACGGACGGCGGCCTTTCCAAGCCCATCGGTGTCCCCTACTAACTATGAACCGAGTTCGAAAATTTGCCGATACAAATCTAAACGCTGATATAGCTCGGACTCGAACTTTGGAACTACAGAATACAAGCCTGGCGCGCTACCGACTCCGCCACTCTCACCCCACCTCTAAATTTTTCATTCTTTCCCGACTCCATCAAAAAATTGCCGTTTTTTCACACACTGACAATTCTACAATACCCAGACTCCTAAATATACAACAAAATTAATAAATCACTATAATACATTAATAATTACCATACTACACGTAACTACTAAAAAAACATTCAATTCACCCCCAAACTATTCTAACAAAATACATGTGTTCTTTACTATCGCCATTTTCAATCCCACACGCAAAAACTTGCATACTCCCCCACTACATGGGCCCCTAAATATCTTTAATAACTAATTACAAACCATATCCAAACCAATTTTAAAAAAAAAGCTAGAACATATTAATTATTCCTATCCTACCTATCACTGAACCCCCCCCCCCCCCCCCCCCCACATATATATTAAATATATAATACACACGAACTTACCTCTTACCATATAGGTATGTTATCCAAAGAAGTTATCAAGCGAAAATGGCGAAAAAAACCAAACGTAACTTCACACTCTCGTCAAATCACACACATAACACGTGATTCTATATTACCTACCCAAAAGAAACAAATCAAAGAGCCATAGGCCACCAATAACCAACAGTTACGTTTTTACGTCATACTTTACAAATCAACATCATACTTTACACTTCGACGTCACACGCCACTTGAGCAATGCCATCTATCGGCTGAGGACCGTAATCACTACACGGGCCCTTTTATTTTTCTTACCATTTTACTCTCCGTTTGGTTTAAACCTATTTCAATATTTGTAGAATTATTTTTCAAATTTACCATTTATCTCATAATTTTTCAAAAGTGAAACGAAAACTATCATTTACATTGTGGAAAGTATCACATAATTAGAGCAATGAAAACACAGTTGCAACATAACACAATGAGACCAATTGGTTACACCTGCTATGGTTTTCCAGCACCATCTTCCCATAAGCACTGTGAAGGAGAACTATATTTTTTGCAATTAGCCTTTATATCTTTATTAAAATCTCATTTTTTCAAAAAATAAATCCATAGAAATCATTTTATTTTTCGCTATACTGTCATGCTGATGTTTTAAACTACCTCCTCTCTTTGAAAATTATTTTAAACAAATTGTATGTTTACGTTTATATTGAGTGATTTAAAAATAGGTTATAATCTTACCTGAGTGAGTTTACCTAAGCCTTCAATCCACACATCTTCAGAATTAGGATCTGTGGGGTACAAATGAATGGGAGCACGATCTCCATGTCGAAAAACCTAAATAAGAATATATTTTATGATTACAAAAATTATCAAGGTAAACAAGAAATATGAAGAAAATTAGCATCTCATTAATGAATCAACACTAACTGTTAATAGAATTTTTTACAGTTCACAAGACTGGAAGTATCTGTTCCATAAACATACTTTCTTTTATATTATTATTTATCATTAATCGTAAGCTGAAACTTATGAAAAGTATCAGGAATATTTAAAACCCAATATTGAAATAAAATATACAAATAATAAAAAATACCTTATCGAATTTTGGAATCATTATCACATCATTAATTTCGAAATATATCGGGAAACTAAATATATTAACATTATCGCTAAAGGTCAGAGATCAAAAGTCAAAGTTTTTACTGGTTCTTCAGAGCCCTTTGACTTCAAAGTATGTAAAAAAAACTCGACATGAAGTTCAAAGAGTATCATTAAATCTTGTACCACATTAGTTTTATAAAAGCATAGTAACAGCAAAAATATTTTTAAACTTTCGTTTCAAATGTAACAAAGCAATAACACAAGCTTTTCTTCCGCTTTTTATAGAAATTTTAACACTTACTGCTTGGACAAATTGAAGTTCAGTGTCATTTTTGTCACTGATGATCGCATATATTACATCACTAAGAGCAAAATAACACAAGAACTGTAACATATGTTTCATTTTAGTTTGTTGTATACAATGTGCATATAACACAACGTCTAACGAATGGAGCTACTAACTATTAATGCCAAATGTGCTACAGCTGCACGAAGCCAAGCTTTCGTACTGTTGCCACTCCTTCACAGAAAAATATAACTAAAAAAAATAACCCTCACGCAGCTGTTTGCCACAGAGGTCTGACAGGAGTTTCTTTCCCCCTTCCACCTTATATTTTTATCAAGCTCGACTGTTTCGTAGGCCCCCTTCAATTCGTTTATTCCCCCAGATCCAGACCTGCATTTTCCTATAAACGTTAGGATTCTGTTTAAGTTTAACAAGTATTATGAAGTTATTGGAGAAATTAAAATCTCAGTACTCTGAAATCGTTTTATTTAAGCAAATGCACTTGAATTTTTTTTTAATACTTAAATTTTGCATAAATAAAATAGGAATTGAAATGACACTCACAATTAATAGCACGTTTCTTATTCAAAAAAAAAAAAAAAAAAATCCAATGTACAAAAATACAGATACTGGACAAAAAAGATGGAAACAGATCCATGTTATATAATTAGAAATCCCATTCAGAGCTCAATAACTTCTTCACTATGATTTTTAATGAAAAAAATGTCTAAAGATAATTAAAGATCTCAATCAAATATATCTAAATCTCAATTTAGATCAACAGTAATTACAGGATGGAAGGTTTCAAAGCATACTGTTTGCAGACTTCATGAGCAATGCCTTTATGCCAGGAGATCTATTATTTGTGTCCCTCTAACTCCAGCCGCCCGGCGAGTGCGTTTAACACGGACTCACCATCACACTTGGAGTCCAGAACAGTGGAAGCTTGTTATATTTGATTGATACGAATTGATTCAGCTTAGGTAATGATTCGCATCTGGAGAATCAGGGACCTGTAACAGTCCCTCCATCAGAGAAAAGGACTACTCTGGCGTTATGTTTAGGGCAGGAATCATGACATACGGGCATAGACTTGCACATCTTCCCAAATGGCTCTGTTACTGTCCTGTGAGTTGGGTTTACTTTTGAGCGGCTTTTTTTCACACAATGGGCTGGTCACAAGGACCCAAGGGTTCAAAGAAAGTTGAGCAGAAGGGACACACTGGAACAGCTATTGTGAGACAGTGATAGCTTACCATCAAGCGTGTTCTTTAAAGTGCACAGGGTATGGCTCTTCCATTCACAAATCCACAGCTTTACATCCCATCCGACAGATGGCCTTTCCAAGCCCATTGGTGTCCCCTACTAACCATGGGCACTGTTCCAGCTAGGAACTGCAGATTACAAGGATGGCGCACTATCAACTGAGCCATCCCACTACCCTGCAGTACAGAGACAAGTTCCCAAACCCATATGTCATGCCATTCAGGGGAGCTGTTGGTCTATATTTTATTCTTGTGGCCGATAACGTCCACCCTCATCGAGTTCATGTGATAGACGATTTTCTCAAAGATATTCAAAAAACAAGTTCACTTCAATGAAATAATATTTCTCAGGTTCCGAGATTTACGGTTAATGTGCCAAACTCTTAAGATCGACTGTTTTGGCCATTTCAAATTTCTTTGGCCCTATATAGTGCACTAACAAGTTTTGAGCAAGTGTATATACACTATATTACAACAACCGGACACTTCAAAGTTATGTAAATCCATAAATCAAAGCTACCATGCTGTAATTAAAAATGCTGAATTAGGGGAAATCCTATTTTTTATAGATCGATTACGAGGGGAAAGGGTAGGTCCGTATGGGGTGACACACTTCTTTGTATCAAAAAGATTGTGGAGGGGGTACGATCTAAAACTTACCTCTGAAAATAACTTTTTAGGAAAAATATCAATATTGTGGAAAAAAGATATTTAAATGAGAACTTCATCTCTAGTAACATGTTTTCATAAAAACTTATTTTGAAAGTTATGAAGTTTTCCATTCACATAACATGGAAGTGTCCAGTTACTTTTGTAATATCGTATATGCATCTGACGTTACCTAAGATTGTTAGGGAGAGAAAACCAAGAACATATACGTTTTTTATGACCATTTGGTAAAAGCTCATTAAATGACCCCAAATAAAAAAAAGCATTTCTCTAAGATGTTTTTTAATGAACTGTTGCTGTTTGAACATTCCTACTACGTAAATTCTGAAGACAATGTTTTTTGAAGGGAAAAATGAAAGAGAACAAAAAATAAGCATAATAAATGTAATGAAGAAAATTGGATAAGACTGCTTCTTTACCTTTCTGGGCTGTTGTAGTTGTACTCGTAAGGTTGATATGTAAAACACAACTACCATAACCAAAAGGTTGTATTCTTTTTCACATGCATTTTTAGATCCAGTTACTTTAGGTACCTCTGGCCATTCAAGACCGCTGGTAACAGATTAGTGTGAAATCCACTGTGTAGACCTTCACATATTTGTAGGATTATGAATATTTAAGCTTTTTTTCTGTCTTGTTTGACAGGACGACAGCTTGAATGTTTTGCAGTACACCTCCTTGAACAATGGTTACTCCAGATAGAAGCTTTACGGATGGCGAGCTGCAGATAACAAGGAATAATCCTAGTTTTCTTCTTGTCATGAGATGCATTTCCAGCTAATTCTAGTACTTCAACTGCTAGGTACTCGAGAACGGCGGCAAGGTAAAAGGCGGGACAGGTGTAATTTCCTATTCTGAACAATCTGTGAATTCTTCCGACGAGAAATTGCAGCCCTGCTCTGCTAGAACGAATCTTACTCTTTCCTTTTCCTCTGCCAGACATTTTGTTTAACTGAAATGAAAAAACGGGAATGTTTGGAAATTAAAAAAAAAACTTCACTTACTACAAAGCTCCATTTCAGTGATTCCGAAAATGAATGCAATGTCTATCAGCCGTGGGGGGGGGGGGCTCCCATTACTTTGCTTGTGTCGCAGACGTCTTTCGATCACCAGCAAAAAGCTGACGTCAGCCAGACAATTTTCGCACACCTTACATTCAGAGGAAAAACAAACTCTTAGACCCGTTTTCACTCGTATAAGTGGTTCCAGAAAGGTAATTGCAATACATATATGGGATTTTAAATCCTCAAAAGTTGACCGATCTATTCTGATTTTTATCCAGTTTAGAATGCTGTATTTGTTCTTCTGCAGCATTTATTGCATCCCTTCCAGTTACCTTTCCTCTTTTGTCAGAGTTATCTGGCCATCAAACCAATCAATAATACCGGTAAATTGGCTCGTATGAATATTTTTGTTTAGTGGTAAGCTTGCACAGACTTACAGGGAATCCAGCCTTCAATAATATCCATTTATTTTGAAATATAGTGCTCATTTTAAGAGTATTTAAAGAAATGCCTAGATGATTACTAATATTAATTAATTTGCAGTATATTTTGTTTCAAATATCAAAGGCAGAAAATTACCTTCCAGTATATTCAAATCACAGCTAAAAAGAATGTTTTCCCACACAAATTAAGATAAATATTTTGAACTAAGTCAATCTACAGAGTTCTTAGAGCACAACAAAGCTTTGTATTTTTAATATAAACTACTATGGTATTCGTGAAATTTGCATAAATACCAAGCTCGTTACTGTGCACTCCATGTTCCCATGCTTATGCACTCAGTGTAGTTTCATATCGCAATATGCTAACTACATATCCCTTGTTTCTGGAACAATAAAATTCCATCATCAATTACCTGTATCACTGATCCAATATATTTTACTTCTTACAATATATTGAAAACTTGACACAACCAAGGATATTTACATGCAATAGTTAATAACATAGAGCACTTAGATATCTTTTATATGAACCCCACACAGCTATTTGAATTAAATGGCCAGCATCCTGCAACTTCTGGGCATTCTGAATAGATCCAAACTTGCCAATTTTTAAACACATAACATACATGCTTACTAATTCATCAGAATGTAAGGATTCAGAATTATGAAAATCATTAAAGCTACAAAAAACATAAACAATCACAAGTATAAAGCAGTAATTTTATGTCCAATAATTTCGCGTCTACATATGTGAACTATGAACACGTTTTTACAGTGATACATTATGCTAATATACAATTTTTTTTCTCCTAACTATATATGAATAATATTATTCATAGCTGTCCTTTTTCTCTTTGAAGTCTACCAGCATATGTTCGTGATACTAGGCTCCAGGAATCCATATATCTGTCCATACACATTGAAATGCATTTCTGAAAAAAAAATATTGCTTCGATATATTCGTTTTCAATAAAAACACTTTTACTTCCAAAATACACTATGATATTCAAACTGCCCCACTTAGAGGAAATGTGTGAATAGTGGTCACACTAGGTATGTCAACAGAAGAAAGCAAATAAATATTAGACCTGAAAAAATGATAGTCTTTGCCAACAATCAGGTCAACATAGGATTTGGGTATGATTATCATGGCAATGATACAGGATGAAAATTGATGCAGTATCTAGTCACCAGATACTGAATGGAATTGTGAGGAAGTTGTGAGGTAATGCCAATTAAATAATGTGCAATTGGACAATAAGTGCAATGGAAGATTGTTCAGTGATAGTAAGGGGTGGTTGAGGCATATCACTATTATCAATTCTACTGCAAATATGCTGAACTAATGATAGATATGGTAACCTAGAAAGATGAGACAAAACATTAACTGCAAGAAATTCTCTTTGAAGATGTTTGCTGTGTGTGTGGGAAATTAACTTGGAAAATGCACCAGGTAGTAGATGGGGGAATGGCAAATGTACAAGCTGCAGACCATTATTCACATAACATCAACTAATCAGAATTAAATAAAAATAACTTATCATTGTACCAGACCCATATGGCTATTGTAGCTGAAGACACCCCACACCATGAAACCAGGTGTATGAGCAAAATATCTTTTTTGGCATAAGGTACGAGTTCTTTTGACAGCTCACCACAGGTACACTCCTTTTGGGCCCTAAACAAAAGAGGACTTCATCATTGAATACATGCTATTTGCACACCACTGAGCTCTCTCTTGGTACCACAGTAAGCTCTATTATTGGTAATTGGACGAGCAGAATGGATGCTGCAAATGAATGTCAGCTTCCCCCAATTAACAATGAGTTATAATGTTTATTATTAAATAACAATATAATTATAACTCATTGTTAAATCATAAACAATAAATTATATATATTGTTTATGATTTAACAATGAGTTAGATTGTTTATTGCCCATTGCCAGACCTAGTCATCATGTCAATAAATTTGCTGGCAGTAATGGAAAGATTCCTTATAGCCAGATGCACAACATGCTAATCCCCATACCATAATAAGGTGCCCTGTCATTCATCTGTTCTCTCCAGATCTTGAATTCCAGCCAATCTGAACCACAATTTGTCATGCTTACAATTCTGCCTCAGAATCGCAGAGGCAATCGCTAGATTACAATCGCAGATTCAACATCTAACCTAGTTATTGGTTAGAAAATCTGATTACTTCACCAGTGGGAGATTCTTGTGTTTGTTGTATGAGAAAACCACAATATGTCTGATGCATCTTCTAGGTTATTCTATTCTTTGTGTTGGTGATGCCTCCTTTCCTTTGGAAGTACTGAGTTGCAGGGACATTCTTCTGATACTCTCGGTATTGTACACCACCAGAATGTATGATGGTCATTTTACTTTTTGTAAACCATATAATTGGTAATATAACTTTTAATGCTAGTTCTAATAACTCTCATACTTATGCACTTTTTTCATCGGAGAGCTAAAAATTGTTTATTGACTGACAATCATATAATATAAAAATATTTACCAAGAAGGAGGGAAAATTTATCCTCTCCTTCTTGGTAAAGCAGTTTTAGTGTAAAATATTGTAAATCGCTTTTTTCATCTAAGTAACATTTAAAAGAAATTGAAAGATTACAGCAAAAGTAAAGCAGTGACAATTTTGGTCAATATTGAGTCATGTAATGTGCTGAGAAAAGTTGACCTATCACAATTGGTATAAGAACATCTCCTTTACCTAGAGTAACTGAAACGGAGATGAGCTAACATTAGTTTTAAGCAGAAGTAAATCAGACCTGCAAGATTACTTGATCTTGCTACAGAGAGTTATATTTCATAAATTAGCAGCTTTGTAGATGACTTTATCTTGATACAATCAATGGGAATTTACATATTAGTGTTTATTGAAGGTTCTCCTTCAGAATTATGTGGCAAGCAGCTGCTTGAGGGGATATTTATTATTTATTTATCTATTCAATATTAAAAATGCCAACCTGAATTTTTCTTTACATTCACAACATTGACAGTCATTGCAAGAAATATCACATTTCCAAGTCAACTACTTTACCATTGCAAGCTGAAATTATAAAGATGTGATGGAAAATTAAGTTGTAAAATAATTTGGTTCTTTTTAGAGTCAGCTATGGTATTAAAACCTGGACCCTTTGTAAACAAGATAGCAGGAAACTTGTTGCATTTGACTCTAGATGCTTATGCAGTATCTTGGGCATTAGGTGGTTCAACTTTGTAAGTGATGACGAGGGTAGGCAAAGGAGTTGGCAACCTCCTTAGGAACCATGCCTTTATCATAATCCTTAGGAACCATGCCTTTATCATAAAAGATATTCAGAGTTTCAGTCATCCAAGTGGTAACTGAAACATTCCCAGCTCTAAGCATTTCCATAGTAATTTCATCTATCCCTTGGGATTTCCGAAGTTTAAGTTTAGAAATAGTCAAAATAACTTCAGATTGTGTTATAGGGCCAACATTAAAGCCACCAATGCATCTATCATCATTGCAAACAATGGGGGTAGAACTAACCACATTGTTCAGAACATCACTGAAATGCTCAGCCCACCTAGCCATGATAGAATCCTCACCTTCTATAACCTTACCTTGTTTATCCTTCAATCCCTGTATACCTGTCCGTTTTCTACCACACAAAACATTAACTATCTGGTACAGCTCTCTGCTGTTGCGCTGTCTAACTGCTTCCTCGACTTTGTCAGCCAAGCCATCAAGCCAAAGATTCTTATCAGCAGCTAACTGATCCTTTACACGTTTATTAAGTTCTCTGTAATGCTTTCTATTAGGACTAGTAGGGTATTGATTAAGGACATTCCTGCAGTTCTTTCTTTCCGAAATAAGCTTAAGTGCCTTATCACTCGGATAATTCTGCCTCCTCTGCTCCTTTTTTCCTAAAAGAGTACTGTTAGTTTCCAAAAATGCCTGTTTATAACGGCCCCATTCTTCCTCAACTTCAGTAGTAAGCAAACCATGACTCCATAATGACTAAGTAACCTATCATGGTAAGCTTTAGCTATAACTGGGTCTTTCAGAGCTTCAGTATTAAAGGCAAAATTTTTTAACTTTAGCAAAACACTTTTTAAGTTTAAGTTGCAAGACACTTTTAACAAGGTAATGGTCAAATCCAATTTCAGCTCCCCTATATGACCTGGTATTCCTAACAGAACTAGCCCATTTGCTGTTAATTAATATATAATCAATCATATTCTTCTGCAGCCCATCAAGTGAAACCCATGTGTATTTATGTATGTCGCTGTGTTTGTAATAAGTGTTAGTTATTCTGAATCCATTGAGTTTACTTACCTGTAGGAGATGTTGCCCATTTTAACTACCAATACCAAAAGGGCCTATCACCCCTCCCCAAAGGTCAGAGTCAGTACCAACTTTGGCATTGAAGTCACCTAGGATTGGGTTGGGTTGTTTTACCTCTGAGCGGCACTTTTTTGCACACCATGGGCTAAATGGCCAGGTCACATGGACCCCGAAGGCTCAGAGAAGGTTGGGGGGAGGGGACCCACTGGAACAGCTGTTGGGAGACAGATGGTAGCCTCCCGTCAAGGCCATCCAGAGTGTTCTTTAACATGCACGGGGTATGGCTCTCCCGCACATGGGGCCACAGCTTAACATCCTGTCCGATGGACGGCGGCCTTTCCAAGCCCATCGGTGTCCCCTACTGACCGTGGGCAGGGCAGGGAATTTTGCGGAGATAAATCTCAATGCTGACCCAGCTGGGACTCAAACCTGGGAACTACAGATTACGAGCCTGGCGCGCTACCAACTGAGACACCCCTGCCCCGAAGTCACCTAGAACAAGGGTAATATCTCCTTTCTTGACAGAATTCAAAATATCCAGAAGTTGTCCGTAAAACCTATCCTTCTCATCCTCATCGGCATCCTCAATGGGGGCATAACAGCAGATATTCAAGTCTTTAACGCTTGTCTGAAATTTTGCTGTAAGAAACCTTTCAATAATGCACTCATATCCTAGAAGAGCATCACTAGCGTGTCTGCTAAGAAGCAGACCCACGCCTTGGTGATGCTTATTGTCGTCCCTCCCTAAAAAGAGAAATTTAAGATTATTTTTAAGAATCTGACCTTTATCTGTCCATCTGGTCTCTTGCAAGCCAAGAATATCTAAATTATAATGGTGGAATTCTTGTGGGAGGACATCAAGAGAAAAAGCTCTGTGCAGAGTCCTCACATTCCAACTACCTATGGAGAGAAAATGGTTAATGAGATGTTTTAAAGAAACTATGTTTATTGAGAGAGGGAATGCCAACAATATCAAACAGCCCCCTAATCGCAGACATGGGGCAAAGACCCGTTCCCCTACCACTAAAGGCTGAAGCCATCTACACTGGAAGACTTCCTCCAATGTCCAATGTAGAATTTGACAATGCCAATAGAAGCAAAGAGTTCAGGTGCCTGCAATGACCTCTGCTCAGGATCATCCACCAGCTGATAAACATATCCTGTGAATCTATTCACTTGGGGCTGTCAACCCACAAATAAACAGAAAACACAGTGGAAGATTTTCCCTCCACAAAAGCCCACCAGTGCAGCAAAATCAGGATCCATAATCAAGCTCAGAGCCATAATTCCGTTCAGGTTGGTATATATGTTCAGCACCAGGACCCTGTGTGGTTGACCACTCCTCAGCAGGGTAGAAAAAAAAAGTAGCCAGAGTTGTCCAGATCAGTAGGCCACACTGAACTGGCAGCCCTTCCATTCACTTCCACAAGAGAGTATCTCTTTTGAAAGGTACTAACGGTGTACACCACGAGAAGGCGGGGTCGGACGTTAGATGCTAGGCCTGGCCGGTTCTATGCATCATCACAGGGGATTGGTGCATAGCTCTCCTTCCAGTGACTACCTAGCTACAATTTATAGATACGTATTGATTTAGTTATATAAAAAAAATGCATTCAGCATTGCAAATAAAAATATATTAAAAAACATACAGAAAAATAATTAAATGCATATCTATAGAAAAGCTACTTATTTTTGAATAATGGAAAAATAAATTTTTTACTACAAACAAGAAATTCATTTAGCTCCGTAATTTTTTTTTTCTCAGTGATATATTTGAGAAATGTCAAGATTTGTAACACTGCTCAGTCAAATAAAAAGGTAACTTCATTGTTTTTTCAAATAACCAATCAACAGAAATAGGTCATGTTATACAATAAATTAACAGAATTTAATGAAAATAAAAAATTTAAACAAATTTACAAATATATTAATTTTAATAAAACTTTTTCACAGTGATAGTGAAAAAAAAAAGATCTGACTATGTAATTAAGGCCTTAATTTTGGCAAAAACCGAAGAATACAAACTGCTAAATTATAACAAAATAAAGTCCTCTGTAGTTGAGCAATAAAATTTTCAAAATTTATTCTTCAAACTATTTGCATATTAAAAAGCTGTCTTCTGGTGCCACTAAGTTGATGATATATTTCCAATTTGGAAAGGTAGCAATGAGCAATATGTTTCATGAAAAAGGAGGAAAACAGCAATGTCATCTCATATTTAGATGCTTTTATCCAAAAAGATGAAGCAGAAGCCTTGATGACATCAGTATACTAAAAGCCTACCTATTCATGCACCCCATGGGCATTCAAAAAATTAGCCTTTTGTATTCATCCATAGGGCCTTCATTGCATCATGAAATGAGTTTTTACTCAAAAAAATTTTTTTTTCAAAACATTCAATCCATTGTTGCTTCTCATGGCTATCACCACAAAACAATAAAAAAGCTAATCAATAAGTATAGAAATGGCAACAGAAGAGATTTGGCTCTCCCCCCCCCCCCAATCACCGACTTCAAGCAGGCAACCTTTTCCAGATCCATATCTTACATTCCTGTCTTGTGTGAATCAGTCCACAAATCACTAAAAGCCCAAAAAATCAATATTGTTTTCAGCCCAGCTCCAAATGTGAAGAAAATTATAAAAAGGTACAGACAAATTTAGCCTCCTTCAAAAATCAGGCGTATACAGATTTCCCCTACATTTGCTGGCTAATTCCATTGTTCATTATATCGGACAAACCATACATTCTCTACAGGGCATCAGACAGATGTCAGCCAAAACAAACTAATGGATGCCACTGCCAATAGAACATGTAGTTACCATAGGCTGGGAGTACACCATACTGCTAGCACATGAATCCACTTACTATGGAACCATTGTACATGAGGCTAATGAAATAATGACCTCACCTGTTCCCAGCTACAACCCAGACACTGGAATTGAACGACATGTGGAAAGAAGTTCTCAACAGCCCTAATGTTACCACAGTGTCACTTCACTGAAAACAGAGTGCTATTCTTGCTTCAAAAAGCTTCAGATTTTGCTGCTAAAACTTTTTAATTTGCAAATAGTTTGAAGGATAAACTTTAAAAATTTCATTGTTCAACAACAGAAAATTTTAAGTTATTTAGATTATTTTCTGAGCAAGAAGATAATCTTAATTGTGTTAAATTATATATTAATTGAAAGGAAATTTCTTCCTGAAAAAGATATTTACTTGAAACACATTTTATATTTCTTTTTACAATTATTTTTGGTATAAATAAAAAATATAGTATATTTTAAAAAATAGGCCAAAGTTATATAATGTAACTTGGATTGCTCAAATTCATGGGATTTTCTGCCCCGTTTTGAAAGGAGGTACACTTTATTGGCTATTTTTCTTTCTTCTGAACATTGTGCACATTTTAATTTTGAGGATTGGGGAACATCATATCCTCAGAGTCAAGATATTGAGATTGGGTACCCGCAATATCTTGGCTGTGTCACTCTGAGGATATTGGTGTTCCCCAATCCCCAAAAATAAAATTTAAAGCCATTCAATATGAACTTAAAAACTAATTTTTTTTTAAATCCAAATTTTGCCACATCTGTCTGTGTGTGGGTAAAAACCCTCAATGTAACAATAAAGAAGGGAGGGGAGTAAAAATCACTTGACAAAATTAGGTGGCCTGATTACCATGCCAAGGAAATACCTTTCATTTCCATATTGAAAATCTCATTTATTCTCAGAAAACAAGAAAAATTTTCAGCTTTTTTTACTGGAAAACCAATAAATAATAATAAAAAAAAGGAAATAATCCAAAGTGATATTAAAAAGAATATCTGCAACAAGTTGTAAGAATTCCTTGTCAAAAAAAAATTGCAAAAATGTATAACTCCAAAAGTTTGGAAATAATTTATAAATCTACAGAAATAAGACTGAAATAAATCTATAGAAATGAAAGTTCAATAAAAATATAAATACTAATGGAGAAAACACAATCTTCCTCCAATATTATATTTATGATGAGAAAGCTGGAGCTGGACTACATGTACACGTGTCAAGTAGGTCAAACTTTTGGGTTGGGTTGTTTTACCTCTGAGCAGCACTTTTTTGCACACAATGGGCTAAACAGCCAGGTCATAAGGACCCCGAAGACTCAGAGAAGGTTGGGGGAGGGGACCCACTGGAACAGCTGTTGGGAGACAGATGGTAGTCTCCCATCAAGCTCATCCAGTGTGTTCTTTTAACTTGCACAGGGTATGGTTCTCCTGCACACTGGACCATGGCTTAATGTCCCATATTATGGATGATGGCCTTTCCAAGCCCATCGATATCCCTTAATGACCATGGGCAAGGGCAGGAGTTTTGCGGAGACAAATCTCAACACTGGCCCAGCTGGGACTCGAACCTGGGGTGGGTAAGCTGGAAGAAATTAATTATATTATATCGTAATCATTATGCATGAAATGGAAAAAAAGTTTCAATTATCTACTTTTATGATATATTATAAAAAAGAAAATTCAAATGGACATTTGTACATTTAAAAAAACTGAAGTTTAATTTGTTGTGCTAATGGCACTGATCATCTATGCTCCCAATATGTGGAATTAGCACCAATGGCTCGGGCAGATTTGAATGGTTAAGTCACAATGACTCCCAAGCTATCAGAGGTAGGAGATCACCTATCAGAATGCTATAGATGATGCCCAGTTATCAAAAACTCCTACTAATACAAAATAAAGAATAAGTTTGAAACTGCTAGTGCAATGTAATGCTATTTTTTACGTTCAGGTGTCATAAAGACACTTAAAAAACTACTTACTTTCAGTTTTTTCTTGTAGATTTTAGTAGTTTCCAAAAATACTTATTAAATACCAATATCAACTCAAAAATACTTATCAATCAATAATTCTTACATAAAAATATGAAAGTATTTGTGCTAAACAGGGTAAATGCAAAAAAAAAAATGTTTTTTTTTTCATGAAAAATTAAGTGTCTGCTCCATTAAAAATTTTTTTATGGTATAGCATTGACCTATGATGATAAAAATCATGGCAAATATACAGGCAATAGACAGAAAATGGAAACATTCTCCTCTTATTTCAGTGGAGAATCAAATTCGAGGCTCCATAATTGGTTAAATAAATTTTCATGGAAACATATGACTGAAGATAAATATAAAATATCAATTAAACTGTCTAAATTTCGCTTTTGAACAATATCCATCAGTATTTACAGTTTCTGTACCTTTTCAGAGGAACAGCATATGTTAAAGGTGGGGAGGATGGGGTAGAATCTATGAAGATTTTGCATTTCTGAGAACAGTTTTATGAGCTCCATACTAGTTAGCATTAAAAAGGGAAAGCTCCTAAGTATTCTATTGAGACACTATATATTGACTTAGTTCAAAATATTCTCGTTTTCTGTATGTATAATATAATTTATTTCACTAAGGAATCTGGCTATCCTGAAAAACCAATATTTTGCCTCTGATATTTGAAAACACATACTAATACTGCAAATAAAATAGCCCTTTAGTCCAATGGTGCCTACAGACAAACTGGTCAGTAATATATTTGAGACGATACCAGACTACACCAAAAAATACAGTTAAAGACAAGGCCACTGAAGGGATAAAATTTACTTCATTAAAAAATAAAATTATGTAACAGGTAATAACAGATATAGATTTTTACGCATCAGAATACCACAATCAAAACTTATTTTGAACTGAGCAATTACTACATACACTATTGGGAAACTTGTTTACACAAAATATAGGAGCTATTTATTGCAGATTTTATCTTAGCACAACACACAAATTTTTAAGTTTAAAGTGCAAGAGATTATGTTTTAGGTAATGATTTGCCATTTTAAATCATACACAGTGAAAAATAAGCATTTTCCACAAATTTAAAGAAATTTACTTACACTAAGATGGGGCCCAGACTTTTTTTGCTTTCCAATTGGCTATCTTACAGTCTGGCCACTTCAAACCTAATAACTTTGATACTGATACCCTAACCTCCTTTACTGTATTAATATGTCACTCTTTCAAATCAGTTACTTACTGAATTGTTCTTACAGAAGACAGGCAGAAATTTCAATAGACACTTTAATAGATATTTTTGATATATCTCTTTAATTTTTGCAAATTTTGAATAGATCTTGTAATATACCTTGTGAACTTTGTGACAATTTTGAAATCACTGCTCTAATTTCATGAAATGATACTTGTATAAATCAATACAAATAGTTGGTTACCATGCAGTGGTCATCCTTGCAAGTCTGTATCTTTCCATCAAAAGAAAAAAAAATATGCATAATCCTACATTGTAGTTTTTGGAAGAGATATGTTATCCTTGATGGGATTAATCAGACTGATAATCTGGACTTCTGTAGCTATTTTTATCTTTTTCCACTTTGTCAAACATTGGTCAAAGGGTTTTGATGCTGACCATCTAAACCAACCAGACTGCTACTAGTTAGGATTTTCAATGCTGTATCCTGTTGCATTAGTTGTACTCTAATATTAAACTGGGGTAATGTATATAATATGGCTTTGCTGATTATCAAAACATTTTGATGTCTGATGTTCACACAAGTCTGGATGTTTAACCTTGCCAAGCCTGAAAAATGACAATAAAACCACAGACCAAGCAATTTTTTCATTGTTTTTAGCCAAAATAAATTAACTTCAGAACTTTTCGCCATATAATTAACAAACAGAAATAGGTCATGTTATATACCAAATAGCATTTTATTCTGGATTTTATAAAAATAAGATATTTAACAAAATAGAGAAGCATATTAATTTAAATAATACTTTTTTAAAAGTGATGTAATAAAAAATAAGACAAAGCAAATAAAAATTCAATGAAGAAAAAAAAAGTAATTGTAATATATACATATAGATAGAAAATTTCTTCCTGAATAATTGGAAAATAATACCCCTAACCCCCTTGAAACAAGAAAATTACTTTTCTGCAATTTTTTTTCTGAGTGATATATTCTGAGAAAGGGCTAACTTTTTGCCAACTGCACTTAGTCAAATAAAAAAATTAAATATATAAGTTTTTTTTACAAAATGATATGGTGAAAAAGGAATCTGGCAAGGCACTACAACTAACTTAATTCTGGAAAACGTGATGAATAAAAAGTTATAGGTCAATAGAAATTTCAATTTGAAAAAAAAAAAAACTGATCTAAAACTGTACTGCTACTAATTTTTTAGATTTTTTTCTCACTATAATACTTTAAAACATGGGTCAAAATTGCATGAAGTGACTTTGCACTCATTGGTCACACTCATGAGTTTTTCTGTCCTATTTATGGCAGTAGAGGGACACTTTCTTGGCTGCAGTTCTTTTGCAATGAACACTACATATTTTCTGCATGGGTGTTGCACTTTAGGAATCTTGACAAATAATAGTACATATTTACTAAAAAAAAATTTCAATATCTTCAGAGTGGCAAAGTCAAGACTTTGGGTAGTTATATCGCCTTTGATGAAATTGCATTGTCGTCGCCTGCAATTCATATGAGAACTGATTTCCAGCCAAAGGAAATCCGTTTGCTTCTGTATCCAAGATCTCATTCATTCTCAGGAAATAATATAAGTTTATTGACTGAAAAACCAAAAAATAACCTTTAAAGTGATTTTTCTTCCCCGTTTTTTACAGGTAGAACTGGGCATAATTTGAAGTAATACATGATAATCTTTATGTTAGAAGCTTCTAAACTGAAATACAGTATTGCCTCACTCAGAAAATAGAACTTTTCAAATCATTTCATACCCAACAGAGTTGCTAGGATATAATTTGTGTGGCATAGGTTGGGTTGTTTTACCTCTGGGCAGCACTGGTTTTACACACAATGGACTAAATGGCGATGTCACAAGGATCCCAAGGTATCAGTGAAAGTTTGGGAAGGAGACCCACTGGACAGCTATTAAGAGAGATGGAAGCCCCTATCAAGACCATCTAAGCATATTTAACATGCACAGGGTATGGTTCTCCTGCACAAAGGATCACAGCATTACAATCTCGTCCTACAGATAATGGCCTTTCTAAGCTTTTTTTGGTGTCCCCTATTATGATCAAGAGCAGTGTGGGGTTTAGCAGAGATAAATCTCAATGCTGACCCAAGTGGAACTCAAATCTGGGCACTACAGGTATGGGCCTATTATGCTACTAGCTGAGCCAACCCTCACCCCCTGAGACAGAGGTAACCCTACAGTGAAAGAAAATTTAATATGGGCAAATTTTGTATGGCAGGTCTAAGATGTACAAAAAAATGTATATGAACTAAGAATGTATTGTAAGGAAAAAGAAAACAATTATTTATTAACATATTTTATGAGGCATACATTTATTAATTTACAGAATATTAATAAAATATATTTAATACACTGCTTTTCAAATTATAAATAAAAATAAATACCCCCTCAAGCAGCTGCTTGCCACAGAGGTCTGACAGGAGCCTGTCAGTTTATATGCCACAGTAGGAGATCTGAGAGGATGGCAGGACCTCAGCAGAAAAACGACACACACATCCATGCCTAATACCGGGGCTCAAACCCAGGTCCCTTAGATCAGTAGCCAAGCGTGCTAACCACTCGGCACTTGGCTACTGATCTACGGGACCTGGGTTCGAGCCCCGGGTAAGGCATGGATGTTCGTGTTGTTTTCTGCTGAGGTCCTGCCATCCTCTCAGATCTTCTACTCTGGCATATAAACTGACAGGCTCCTGTCAGACCTCTGTGGCAAGCAGCTGCTTGAGGGGGTATTTATTTTATTTTATTTATTTTCAAATTACATTAATTCCTGTAATGTCTGATATGAGTTCTTAGTTTTTGAAGCATTTCACAAAGGAGCTCATACTTCTCCAAATGACGTGTCTACAAAAAAAGTTTGTATCTCATTCATGCCATTTATCCATTTCTGAAACAATGGCTTTATTACACAAGCTTTATTACACAAAAGCATAAATTATCTTCTTTTAAATTTATCAGTGGCAACAATTATTTAAAAAACTATGTTAAATTTATGGGACACTCTAGTTTTGGTTCAGTACAGTGGGTTTGCACATAGCCTTTAATCTTCTCCTGTGTGAAGGAAAAGTTCATCCTAAGTTTGGTGCCTCTAGCTCTTTTAAGGGACTAAGTGCATAAGCAGAGGGAAATACACACAAATGCTCTTCTTTATATATAAGGTTATGGTTTTAATTAATAGCAAATGGATTATTTAGTAATGACAGATAGGTTTGTGGGGAAAACTTAATTCAGATGCACTGCACTTTAAATCCATGTCTATAGTCAAAATAGATTTCAGCAATTTGCACTCCCTTAGCCACTAGGTCACACAGACTTGCAGCTGTAGCCAAAAGCTATTATTAATAATGTAACTTTTGTTTATATCATCATTGATAAACTAATGAAATTGCCATCTCCATGACAACTAAAAAAAATTATTCACTATTCACTGCTTGTGGTAAAACAAATTATGAAATGGAAAAGGTTTTACATAAGACAATGAACATAATCTTACCTGCTCTGAATTATCAAGGCTTGTTCCTGGTTTATATATGCATTTCTTAAAACATTTTTCTGTAATTTTCTATTATGCATATAAAAAAGAAAGAACATTTTTGAAGGAATATATAACAAAAGATAAATTTAAAAATGTTATTGAGATATAGCATTTTACAATATAATAAATCTTATATTTTCATATTAAATACTGTATTATTTTCAATGCACAAATCATCTACTGTAGAAATTAAGTGATGTCACAGTAAAATAAGTATAATAAAATATAATTTATATCCAAAGAAAACAAACTGAAACTGCTAAATTTAACATTGAGAATCTTTACACTGCTTATGGCAAAATGTACTACAGTTACAACATATTAGTTTAGCAAATGAACCTTCAATCCCTGTATACCTGTTCCCTTCTTCCCACACAGAACATTGATTATCTGGTAAAGGTCTCTGTTGTTACACTGTATCTGCTTCCTCAGCTTTGTCAGCCAAGCCATCAAGTCAAAGATTCTTATCAGCTGCTAACTGATCCTTTACACATTTATTGCTCTTTGTAATGGTTTGCACCATTCTCTCCTCAGAGAGAACTTTTTTCTCTCTGGTTTAAGAAACTATGTTTATTTAGAGAGGAAATGCTGACAATATCAAGCAGCCCCCTAATTGCAGGCATGAGGCAAAGACCTGTTTCCCTCACTACTAAAGGTTAAAGCCATCTACAGTGGAAGACTTCCTCTAATGCAGGTTTGAGAATGCCCATAGAAGCAAGAGTTCAGGTACTTGCAATGGCATCAGTTCAGTTTTATCCACCAACAGCTGGAATAAAATTTTCTACATCTCTTAAAAGGAAATTTCGGAAAGAAAGAACTGCAGGAATGCCCTTAATCAATACCCTACTAGTCCTAATAGAAAGCATTACAGAGACCTTAATAAACTTGTAAAGGATCAGTTAGCTGCTGCTAAGAATCTTTGGCTTAATGGTTTGGCTGACAAAGCCGAGGAAGCAGTTAGACAGCACAACAGCAGAGAGCTGTACCAGATAGTTAATGTTTTGTGTGGTAGAAAACGGACAGGCATACAAGGATTGAAGGATAAACAAGGTAAGGTTATAGAAGGGGAGGATTCTGTCATGGCTAGGTGGGCTGAGCATTTCAGTGATGTTCTAAACAATGTAGTTAGTTCTACTCCCATTGTTTGCAATGATGATAGATGCATTGGTGGCTTTAATGTTGGCCCTATAACACAATCAGAAGTTATTTTGGCTGTTTCTAAACTTAAACTTCATAAATCCCCAGGGGTAGATGAAATTACTACGGAAATGCTTAGAGCTGGGAATGTTTCGGTTACCACTTGGATGACTGAAATTCTGAATCTCTTTTATGATAAAGGCATGGTTCCTAAGGATTTTACCAGAGCTATTGTTATCCCTATTTTCAAAAAATGTGATCGCAGTTCTTGTGATAACTATAGGGGTATCAGCCTACTCTCTGTTCCAGGTAAAGTTCTTTCCATGATTGTGCTTAATAGAATTAAGTATCTGGTTGACAGTCAATTGCGTGATGAGCAATGTGGATTCAGAAGTGGTAGGGGATGTGTGGATCAGATATTTTCACTTAGGCAGATTCTTAAGAAATGTTTAGAGTTTCAGAAACCTTTGGTTGCTAGCTTTGTTGATTTCAAAAAGGCTTTCGACTCTGTTGATCGTCATAATCTGTGGTTGATTGTGAGATCATATGGTATACCAGACAAGTTAGTTAACATTATGAAAGCTCTCTATAATAACACTGAGTCGTGTGTGAGAGTTGGTAAGGCTTGTAGCAATTGGTTTAGCATTACTTCTGGTGTTCGACAAGGGTGCATTTTGTCTCCTTTTCTTTTTAGCTTGGTTATTGATTATGTTATGCGAAATTCACTTCAAGGGAAAGATTTTGGCCTGAAATGGGCTGGAGATACGAAAATTTCTGATTTAGATTATGCTGATGATTTAGCCCTTTTGGCAAATGATGTTGATGAGATGAACTCTTTCATTCGAGCTGTTGATGAGACTGGTAGTAGAGTAGGTTTGGTTATAAACAGAGAGAAAACTAAAGTGATGAAAATTGGTCAGGCTGGCTGTGATTCAGTTAATCTGAATGGTTGCAGTCTTGAGCAGGTGTCACAGTTTAATTATCTTGGGAGCTATGTAACAGATAATGGTGATGTGCGGCATGAGATTAACAGACGAATAGGGATTGCTGCTGGGACTTTTAAGAACCTATGGAGAGTGTGGAGAAATAGGCGTATACACCTAAAGACTAAAATTAGACTGTATAATAGTTTGGTTCTTTCTAGGGTTAGTTATGGTAGTGAAACTTGGACGCTGTGTAAACGAGATAACAGGAAACTAGATGCTTTTGATTCTAGATGCTTACGCAGTATCTTGGGCATTAGGTGGTTCAACTTTGTAACTAATGATGAGATTAGGCAAAGGAGTTTGCAACCTCCTTTAAGCAGCATATTGTGCAGAGAGAGACTCCGTTGGTTTGGCCATGTTGCCCGTATGAATAATTATAGATTGGCGAATAGGGTTATGAACAGTGTGCCTAAAGGCCTCAGAAAGAAGGGGAGACCTAGGATGCGGTGGGCAGACAATGTCAAACAGGACCTTGTTAGAATTGGTGTGCAGTGGCCAGATGCAGTAGATGCAGCTCAGGATAGACTTGCTTGGAGAACTAAATTGCACGGTTTGGTTGGACCTCCGTAGCCCATGGCTGCTTGAGGATGATGATGTATATGGTCAGTGCTGTATGGTTGACTACACCTCAGCAAAGTTGAAAAAAATAAAGTAGCTACAATAGTCCATTTCAGTAGGCCACACTCTTCTGGCAGCCCATCTCTTCGGTGCCTTTCCACAAGAGAGTATAGTATCTCTCTTTCGAAAGGTACTAATGGTTTGCACCATGAGACAGAGGGGTCAGACTAGGTGCTAGGCCAGGTTTCAAATTCTTCTTGTGCATCATCATAGTGGTTCTGTGCATCATCACTGGGGATTGATGCAAAGCTCTTCTTCCAGTGACTACCTTTACATTAATATTTATTTTCTTATTTTGTACCTATACATAAAAGTGAAATGTAATGAACGAAGCTTTTTATTGTACCCCCCCCCTCCCCCAACTACTGACTCCAAAAAAAAAAAAAAAAACATTTTTCTATTCAGCCTAATGCTAAAATGTTTGTGCACCCCTGCTCTACACAATAATTAAAAAAAATTCTTCTTTTTTGGGGGGTGGGGGGTGAAAATATTCATATTCATTACACTCTTTATATTTCAGCAAAAGAATGCAGAAAGAAATTAACACATTCTTTTAATTCTATGTTTTTGTATTCATTACTTATCAAAATATATCAACATTCATCTACAAAAAAATATATATAGGATGCAATAGGAAATAGTATGCGAAAATTAAGGATCACTCAAGTGAAAAGTAAACAATTTTGACATGAAGTATATATCCTTTATTGATCTCTGCATATTTAAAATGCCTCAAGACTTTTTTTTCCAGCATGAAGTGAAAAAAAAAAAACAGAACAAATGAAAGAAGTCCACACATAATGAAGAGAAGAACGTGACACCTTTCCTTAACTTTGACTGGTGCATGAGGAAGTCTATGACAATGCCCCTCTTCATGTGACACAATTTCCTTCTTTTATGGTGTTTCTTACAGATCCAGAAATATGAAAGTCTAATAGGGTAGATTCTAGGACTATAGGAAGGATGTTTCAGTCATTCGTAACCATACCTGTTCAACTCTGTTATTATTACTTAGGCAGTATGGAAGCTGACAGTTATGTAACTATTTTATTCAAAATTCCTGGATGATTTAACTTTATTGCTCGTCTTCAAATTCCCAGAGTTCCCAATAATGGTGTAAGTTGATGGCAGGATTTGTCACAATTCATATGTCTATCATGTTCAGCAGATAATCATTACTGATTCTGGTGCTGATGATTTCCTTCCATGTACACCTGTTTCCCTATGCAAGGGAACAATGATTAGACAATCACCCAAATATAGTGGTTTTTCACTTTTCATTTGAATAACCCTTATATATTGAAAAACAATTAATGTCAACATATGTGCACTATGATCCTTTCCACTGCCCATGATTTTTCCCACACACAATGGTATTAGAGGTTAATGAAAATCTACACAAGCAGCTGAATAATAGAGAGAAGACACCCACAGCTATATATGTAGATATCAAAGACTGTGTGAGGTGGATGGTTATCAAAAAAAAAACAGCCACAGAAAATATCTCAAAGTTCAAAAACAAAATTATTTTGCAGTTTGGGTTATTGTGGAAATTACAGGTTCCAGTTTAGGCTACGTCCCTTTCTTCCAAGTAAATCGCCTGCCACATTATAAAAAATACCCCCAAAATAAATGATTTATTATTTTCTGGGGCTTTTTTTAATGTGGCAGTCGGATAATTCTTGAATTTAATGAGGCCTTGAAAATGTATAAATTGATGGCACAATTAAAAGGATCTTCTTGCTCGGAAATTAATTAAAAATAAATTAAAATTTTCTGTCACTGAGAAATAAATTTTTGGCCAGTGTAGTGTTTACGGTCCTCAGCCGATAGATGGCATTGCTCAAGTGGCGTGTGACGTCGAAGTGTAAAGTATGATGTCGATTTGTAAAGTATGACGTAAAAACGTAACTGTTGGTTATTGGTGGCCTATGGCTCTTTGATTTGTTTCTTTTGGGTAGGTAATGTAGAATCACGTGTTATGTGTGTGATTTGACAAGAGTGTGAAGTTACGTTTGGTTTTTTTCGTCATTTTCGCTTGATGACTTCTTTGGATAACATACCTATATGGTTAGAGGTAAGTTCGTGTGTATTATATATTTAATATGGGGGGTTCAGTGATAGGTAGGATAGGAATAATCAATATGTTCTAGCTTTTTTTTTTTTGAAAATTGGTTAGGATATGGTTTATAATTAGTTATTAAAGATATTTAGGGGCCGATGTCTTGGGGGAGTATGCAAGTTTTTGCGTGTGGGATTGAAAATGGCGATAGTAAAGAACACATATTTCGTTAGAATAGTTTGGGGGTGAATTAAATGGTTTTTTAGTAGTTACGTGTAGTATGGTAATTATTAATGTATTATAGTGATTTATTAATTTTGTTGTATATTTAGGAGTCTTTTAAAAATAGTTATATGATTTATCGTTAACATGTGGAAGCGTCTGGCGACTTTTTGATGTAGTAATTCTGGGTATTGTAGAATTGTCACTGTGTGAAAAAACGGCAGTTTTTGATGGAGTCGGGAAAGAATGAAAAATTTAGAGGTGGGGTGAGAGTGGCGGAGTCGGTAGCGCACCAGGCTTGTAATCTGTAGTTCCAAGGTTCGAGTCCGAGCGATGTCAGCGTTTAGATTTATCTCGGCAAATTTTCAAACTCGGCTCATAGTAGGGGACACCGATGTGCTTGGAAAGGCCGCCGTCCGTCGGTTAGGATGTTAAGCCGTGGCCTTGTGTGTGGGAGAGTTACTCTGTGTACGTTAAAGAACACGCTGGAGGGCCTTGACAGGAAGTTACTGTTTCCCAACAGCTGTTCTAGTGGGTCCCGTACCTTCTGTGAGCCTTCGGGGTTCATGTGATCTCGCCATTTAGCCCATGGTGTGGGAAAAAAGTGGGGGCTCAGAGGTAAAATGACAATGTAATTTAGGGGTTATTTGAGCTGTAAGATGTTTTTTTTTGTCAGATTTTTGTTTTGGGGCTTTTTTTATAATTCAGTCAGCGGTGCACTGTTTCCGATTTTCGTGTTTTTTGGTTTGTGTTGTCTTGGAGGACATTATTTAGTTTTGGGGCTTTTTTATAATTCGGTCGCCGGTGCACTGCTTCCGATTTTCATGGTTTTCCGTTGTGTGTTGCCTTGGAGGACATTATTTAGTTTTTGGACTTTTTTATAATTCGGTCGGCGGTGCACTGTTTCCGATTTTCATGGTTTTCCGTTGTGTGTTGCCTTGGAGGACATTAGTTTTGGGGCTTTTTTAAAATTCGATCGGCGGTGCACTGTTTCCGATTTTCATGTTTTTTGGTTTGTGTTGTCTTGGAGGACATTATTTAGTTTCGGGGATTTTTTATAATTCGGTCGGCGCTGTATTGTGTTTTGAAAAGAGGGGAGGGGTAATGGTGGAAGTGGTTTACTGTATGTAGGAAGGCAATCGTTTTATTTTTTATTGGATTTGGCACTTTTATGAGCTTTCATTCTGTAATTGACGGTTACCAGGTTTTTTTGCGGTAATTTAATATTTTTTACATTTGTTTGGGTTTGTTACTATGGTTACGGTGCGTTGCGTTTGACGTAAACTCGGGTTTTTCGTTACTATGGTAACGAAAAAAACAATCTTTTTTCTAGAAACCCCTGTTTGGGTTAGGGTCTCGGGAGTTGTGGGAATCAACTAAAAGGGCCGTTTCGTTACGTTGCATCAAAAACAAAATGGCGGCTGAGGACCGTGAACTGTACTACTGCCAAATTTTTAAAGCTTATCCTTTAAACTATTTGATGTTAAAAGTTTTCTCCTAAAAACTTTTAACATGCAAATAGTTTGAAGGATTAACTTTAAAATTTTATTGCTCAACGACAGAGAATTTAAAGTTATTTTTAATAAATTGATGGTCCCAAAAATACATAAAATGGCCACCACCAGCAGGTAGCATTTAAAGTGTTTTTTTTCTCATATTCCTAAAGATTTTTGCATTTCTAAGAGACAGCCCAAGGCATTATATAAAAAAATCCCAGAATTATATACTTTATTTTCTTACAGTGGTTTTTTTTATAATACAGACGGAAAATCGGCTAGAGTGCAGAGTATTGTGCGGGCTAGTTAACTGGGAAAAGACATAGCCTAAACGTAACCTATAGTTTCCACAGTAACCCAAACTACAAAACAACCCTTCTCTGACCAGCTTCGTGATGGTGCTCATTACCATGGTAACAAAAAGAACAATCCTTTTTCTAGGAACCCCTATTTGGGTGAGGGTCTGGGGGTTGTGGGAATCAACAAAAGGACCATTTCGTTATGTTGCGTCAAAAAAAAATGGAGGCCAAGAACGTGATGTGCACTACTGCCCTACCTGTTTCTTTATCTTTTAATTTTTATATTTTTGTTCAGAATTAAATGTTTTTCTTTTTAGTAGGTAAACTATTTCTTTCATTAGTTGTTTCAAAATAAGACTCAGAAGTCGAGTTGCTCTTTTTAGAGAGAAAAAATACTTCACCCTAGGTGTTAATAACAAAACAATATTGAAATAATAACAGTTGAAACATACATGGATTTCTTATATTCAAAATTCTAAAATTAATTCATTAACAGACAGTGTTTTAGGAAAGTGAATAATTCAATCAAGGTGAAAAAACGGTAGTGAAATAGTGTTCTAAATTAGGGGTTCTCAACGTGGGGTACGCGGTAAAATTTTTTGGGGTACGCCGTGAGAGCTGAAAAGTCGCCAGATATGTTAAACATTATGTTTTATTTTATACCCATTGTTATTCCATAACTAGTTTTATCTATCTATACAAGAGGTACGCCAGTTACATACACATTTCGAAGGGGTACGTGAAGCATAAAAGGTTGAGAACCACTGTTCTAAATTATGAAAGAACGTTCATTCGTTTACAAAAACCAAAAAACCACATGGTAAAGTTACAAAAATCCACCTACTTGCAATAATTCTTGAGCTGTTGCTAATGCTATTTGCTGCTTAACTTGATCCATAAGTTCTTCCTTTTGTGCACCTGTTAATTTACTACCATTTAATGAATCCATCTCTTAGTATATATTTTTACTAATTGTAAGTTTATTGTTAAATATCAACTATTTTACTGCAACAACCACCTAAAAGCTTCGATTCAATCGTTCTAGCGGGTCCTAAGCCTAGAATAGTAGTAGTTTAGACTTCCGACTTCTCAGAGAAAGCTCAGGATCAGAAAAGCAGAAACAACTTTCTCTTGCATGCATTTACCATGACGATGACTTTGAATTAATAATAATAATAAATAATCACTACCCCTCAAGCAGCAGCTTGCCTGCCACGAGGAAAACGCAGACATAAAGCACCGATGCAAAGAATACAAAGTGTACGAATTGCAGATTATGCTACATTTTTTAAGATTACTTCATTTTCAGTCAGATGTTTCCATAGAAATCTTAGTTTTGAAATTGTAAACTCTGAATCCACTTTACCATTGAGGTAGAACTAGAGTTAGAGACGAACTCCGATTCCTGTACCATTGGCAGTCATAATCGCAGGAGTGTGTGCTTGCAGACTGCTTAAGAAGGCAAGAATACCCATGATGCCTTGCGAATAGCTGGTAAACGACAATGAATGAACGAAGACCAAATAATTGAAATGAAGCAGAATTTTGCTGTTTTTTTTGATTTTTATTTCAATGAGGTTATTCTAGTGCAAGTTCTGTTGTACAGTACTTTAAATATTGAACAACAATAGAGTTTTCAACTTCAAATTCTGTAACGTTAACGTGTGAAAATAACTGCGAACTAAGAGAAATTAAAGGAACAGTTATTTTTACTTGCAACATATAGCACAAGAAAGATTCCTAGAAGGTACTCCTAGCTTTTACAGGCCTTCTCATACAAGGACATGCCCTACTAAGACCAAAGTTACTGCTTACCACTGCCTCAGTTAGAGCGAACACAGCACAAAAAGTTTGAACTCGGACCTTATAGAATAGAAATTGTTTGAATTTTAGACCCTAAATTCAATGTTCAGACTAAATACCGAGATTTTTCTCTCACAAATTAGAAGCTGAAATGATTTGTGGCTAGGAATTATTTCTCTTTTGCTGTGACAACCACAGCAAACACGACAAACCCTGATTCCGCCTTTCAACACTATCAGTGAGGAATGCCCTGTACTATCTACTGTCAGGGGCAAGGCTGTACCATATAGATATATCTCATCCCTGACGGTCCTATAGCGAGCAGTCCTATAGAAGGAAAGCTCATCCATCGGTCAAAATCTAAATTTACTCTGTTCCCTGGTTAGCCATGAACAAAGATATATAGATCCGAGTTCGCTCGGCTCCTGGGGTGGGGACTTTCGAAAGGGCCCTAGCCTACTAGAGGAACCACTTCTTTCAACAGGGTCCCGAACATGCTCCACTGAGCACCAGATTTTGAGGTCTAAGCCCTGTCCAACCGGGCAACTAAACCAGTCAGCAATGCCTTTGACCTCAGGTTGGTCTTAGCTCTGTCCAACCAAGGCTCAAACCGGCCAGCAGAGCCTTCAACCGGTGCTGGGCCACAAGCCTCCTCACCACGTCTAGGTGGTCCCCTGTTGTCCCTAGGTGGTCCCCTGTTGTCCCAAGGTGGTCCCCTGTGTGGCTAGGTATAATTGACTCTGGATAAGTTTAATATATTTTAATACAGAACTCGGGAATTAAATGATTAGACACTAGTCTAATAACTTGGCTGCTCGCCGATTCCAGCTTTGTCGTGCTTTTCACCGAATGCGAAGTCTTGTGGCATATAACTACGGCTAGTTTTATTATGGTTCCCTGCATTTGAGCGTAAATTCACACGAAATTCGTCAGATATATCGAATAATGAACACAATTAATTATTAAAAATTATATAATTTTATTTTCCTTAACATCAAAGTACGTATGACGCGAGCTTCAATCATCGCTTTCGTAATTATTTCTGTTCTCTTGTGCTAATTTCATAATTTATCGATAACAGATTATTTATCGATTATTAGTTATTGATATTTAGAATTATATTTTAATTTCTATTAATATCAATTGTTGATTTCAAAAAGGCTCTCGACTCTGTTGATCGACATAATTTGTGTTTGATTGTGAGATCATATGGTATACTTGACAAATTAGTTGACATTATGAAAGATCTCTATAATAACACTGAGTCATGTGTGAGAGTTGGTAAGGCTTGTAGCAATTGGTTTAGTATTACTTCTTGAGTTCGACAAGGGTGCATTTTGTCTCCTTTTCTCTTTAGTTTGGTAATTGATTACGTTATGCAAAATTCAGTGAAAGGGAAAGATTTTGGCCTTAAATGGTCTGGAGATACTAAAATTTATGATTTAGATTATGCTGATGATTCAGCCCTTTTGGCAAATGATGTTGATGAGATGAACTCTGTCATTCGAGCTGTTGATGAGACTGGCAGTAGAGTAGGTTTGGTTATAAACAGAGAGAAAACTAAAGTGATGAAAATTGGTCAGGCAGGCTGTCATTCAGTTAATGTGAATGGTTAGTCTTGAGCAAGTGTCACAGTTTAATTATCTTGGGAGCTATGTAACAGATACTGGTGATGTGCGGCATGAGATTAACAGACGAATAGGGATTGCTGCCGGGACTTTTAAAAATCTATGGAGATTGTGGAGAAATAGGCGTATACACCTAAAGACTAAAATTAGATTGTATAATAGTTTGGTTCTTTCTAGGGTTAGTTATGGTAGTGAAACTTGGACACTTTGTAAACAAGATAACAGGAAACTAGATGCTTTTGATTCCAGATGCTTACTCAGTATCTTTTGCATCAGGTGGTTCAACTTTATAACTAATGATGAGGTTAGGCAAAGGAGTCTGCAACCTCCTTTAAGCAGCATATTGTGCAGAGAGATAGTCCGTTGGTTTGGCCATGTTGTCCCTATCGATAAAGATTGGCGAATAGGGTTACGAACAGTGTGCGTAAAGGCCTCAGAAAGAGGGGGAGACCTAGGATGCGGTGGGCAGACAATGTCAGACAGGATCTTGTTAGAATTGGTGTGCAGTGGCCGGATGCAGCAGATGTAGCTCAGGATAGATATGCTTGGAGGATTAAACTGCATGGTCTGGTTGGACCTCCATAGACCATGGCTGCTTGAGGATGATGCTGATGATTAATATCATGAAGAACGCATGAAGCGGACTTCGATTATCGCTGCTGCAATCCATCACTCCCCTTGTACCATAACGAGGTCCGTTACTACCGAAGGTCCAAGCATGATTTCGAAAAAGCACAGGAGTGGACTGCACGACAATCATTTCGGTTCCTAACTTTTACAATATATTGATTGAACACTTATTAATCATTAACGATTAACTTCAATTTCGGACATATTATAGCGTCGTGGACATGGGTCTTGCACTGGACTGGCCTAACCCAGAGAAAAAGGAGGGTACAAATACGCATGTCCCATAGAACCCATGGTAACCACGATGCGATAGCAGTGCCATCACAAATAAGACCCCAAACTTCAATGTAGTTACAGGTTCTCTTCGTACGTTTGCGGTTATTTCGAGTTAGTTCTCACCAACGAGGTTGGGTTGTTTCACCTCTGAGCGGCGCTTTTTTGCACACAATAGGCTAAATAGTCAGGTCACAAGAACCCCGAAGGCTCAGAGAAGGTTGGGGAAGGGGACTCACTGGAACATCTGTTAGGAGACAGATTGTAGCCTCCCATCAAAGCCATCCAGTGTGTTCTTTAACGTGCACAGGGTGTAGCTCTCCAGCACACGGGATCACATCTAGCTTAACGTCCTATCCGACGGACGGCGGCCTTTCCAAGCCCATTGGTGTCTCCTACTGACCACGAGCAGGGCAGGGAGTTTTGCAGAGATAAATCTCAATGCTAACCCATCTGGGATTCGAACCTGGGAACTGCAGATTACGAGCCTGGGGCGCTACCGACTGAGCCACCCCCCGCCAACTAGGTAGATAGAGTATGCAACTGGTTCCAAAAGTGAAGCAATTTGAAAGCCGTTTTGCCCACCCTCTACATGGCCGCTGTAAGGTTAAGTACGTGCATTAACGCATTAAGCCAAAGTAGTTAAATGTTTTGTTTCTTTGAAAATTACGTTAAGTTTTCGTTCTTAGGATAAAATCTAATCAGTCATGTTGATTACACTTTTAATAGCCTATAAAAATATTGTATTTAATAAAAAAGGAAAAATATCAGTTTAAAGATCGCTTTATTTCCAGATTTTTTTGAAAGTATACATTTTGTTTGATACTACAATTTAATGAAAATAGAAACACCTTTTTTTATTAAGGCATGTAAACACAATACTAAGAAAAGGCGCTTGCTGCATGATTGTCTGTACTTTACATGCTGGCGGCCATGTAAAGAGTGGGCATTAATGAGCTTACTTTAGCATCCAACTGGGAGCGCTGTAACACAGTGGTTGCTCACTCTATGTATTCTATCTTGTTGGTTCACACCCATTTCTACATTTTAATCTGGTCTTTAGTATATACTTTTTTTAAAATCTAATTTTAAGTGTTGTATATAAGCTCACAGGACAAAAAAATTGTCATTTCCCGCCATAAGAGGATTACATCCGTTCGATAGCAACCGACGTGTGTTAGTCACTCCATGAAACATAGGTCGTCCCAAAGATGTGAATGAGTGGGAAAAAGGTTTTTATTGTGTTTGACCGAGCCAAAATGCATAGTGTAGAAGTTGCTGCCTTTGCAGGTGTGCCAAAATGTACTGTCCAAAGGGTATTCCAGCAGCAGCTTACATCGCAGTCCACCACTAATCATCGCCAGAAAGACTGCTCACCAATAGGAACTGTCACAGTGTGTCACGCACTATTAGGGCAAACCACTTTGCAACGAGGAATTGCTCATCAGTCAGTCAATACAGGTCTATAACAAGCTGTTTCTGAATGAACACTCCGAAGGGAATTGCATGCCGTGGATATCTGGAGCAGAGTACCATAGAAGAGACCCATGTTAATAGCTCTGCATAAGTCTGCACGTCTACAGTGGGCACCGCACCACAAAGACTAGACTACTCTTGGAATGATCTGATCATCTTGGTGTGATCTGATCATCGAATGATGCGAGGTGATGTGTACATTGTAAGCCGCATGAAGCCTTCCATATGCTGACTGTGTGCAAGGTTCTGTTCAAGCTGGAGGAGGCTCTGTGACGTTCTGGGTATGTTTGACATACGACGAAATGGGTCTTTTGGTTGCAGTGACATCACACTTGAATCAGAAGGGCTATATGGAGCTACTGAACAACCACGTTTCCTTTTGTGCATCTCCACAGTGAACACCAGAACGACTTCCAAGACAACAATTGTCACGTGCACAGGGCTTGAAGTGTCAGATTGGCATGACGAGCATTCTGAAGCTTTCGAACATCTCGACTGGCCCGCCAAATCCACGGATTTGAATCCCATATATACTTAACAGCAGCTTTGGTTGGGTTGTTTTACCTCTGAGCGGCACTTTTTTGCAAACCATGGGCTAAATGACCAGGTCACATGGACCCCAAAGGCTCGTAGGTTGGGGGAGGGGACCCACTGGAATACCTGTTGGGAGACAAATGGTAGCCTCCTGTCAAGGCCATCCAGAGTGTTCTTTAACGTGTACAGGGTATGATTCTCCTGCACACTAGACCATGGCTTAATGTCCCATCTTACGGATGATGGCCTTTCCAAGCCCATCGATATTCCTTAATGACCATGGGCAGGGCAGTTTTGCGAAGACAAATCTCAACACTGGCCCAGCTGGGACTCGAACCTGGGAACTGCAGATTACAAGTCTGGCGCGCTACCGACTGAGCCACCCCCCCGCCCCCTTAACAGCAGCAAAATATTAACCAAGTAGGTTGCAGCCACAAAACTATTCGAAATTCTAACAGATTTCCATTGTGTAATATACGATATCTTCAGACCCAAAAGCACGAGATTTTACTAAAGATAACTTTGAAATATACATTACCGTTATTGAAGATAAATTGAAATTTCCGATTGTTTTTCAAGGTGTTGTACGATCATTTCTCTAAAGTCATCATCTAAAAGCACCTACACGTACTCTCTAAAACGAAGCTCCTGCTGAGCTCTGTCTACGACAGCATCTGGGCACAGATTAAGAGGCACCTACTTTAGGGAGAAATACTTAATAAAAATATTAGCACATGGTAAATTGCTATAAACCTGAACTTCATTAGTGTTTGCATACTACAAGATATTATTCTTGTTTACCTTATTTTTTGAAATTACCGTGGCCGAGTGGTTAGCACGCTTGGCTACTGATCCAAGGGACCTGGGTTCGAGCCCCGGATTTAGGCATGGATGTGTGTGTCGTTTTTCTGCTGAGGTCCTGCCATCCTCTCAGATCTCCTACTGTGGCATATAAATTGACAGGCTCCTGTCAGACCTCTGTGGCAAGCAGCTGCTTGAGGGGGTATTTATTATTTATTTATTTAAGTTCCTTGCAACTCGCTAAAACAACTGTTGGCACTTCAGCAGTTTAAATCACAGCTCACTAGATGGTGTCACGTGTTATCATTCGTGTCATAACAACGAAAGATTCAGACCTTTGGGTCTTACCTCTGAGTGGCAGTTTTTTTGCACACAATGGACTAAATAGCTAGGTCATAACCTCAAGTATCAGAGGTTGGAGGACTCACTGGAAGAGCTGTGTTAGGAGACAGATGGTAGCATCCCATCAAGGTTATTCAATATGTTATTTAACGTGTACATGGTATGGATCACCTGCACACAGGGTACAGACTTAACACCCGATCCGACGAACTGTGGCCTTTCCGAGACCATCGGGGTCCCCTACTGACTGTGGGCGGGGAGTTTTGCGGAGACAACACATCTGTTCTGGGGGCATTTTTTGCAATTTGAATCGGCGGAGAGTCGTCTACTATATTCGTGTTTTTTCAGGCTTGTCTAGTGGAATTTTAATTTTTGCGTTTTTTTTTACTTTTTCCGGTTCTCTGATGGGGTTATTTTTTGGGTTCTCTATGACTGCAGATCGTCGATATATTGTTTAACGATTTTTTAAACTTGGATGAGATTTTGTTCCGTTGTGTAAAAAAAATAGCTGATAGACGTTGAATTGTTTACACTATATTAGACTTATTTCCAATGACACTGTTTCGATCCGGGTTTTTCTGAAAGCGCAGTTCGTTGTTTAATGGTATGCTCGAATTATTTTGGTTGATTCGGTAAAATTATTCTATAATTTTTTTAATTGTCGGACGGCAATTCGTTATTTAGCAATTATGAGCTTTTTAAAATAGCTGTCCCCGAAAAGGTAATTGATTATTTGCATTTTTTTTTCAACGGCCAAACAAACATCCGTTAGGGATAACCATATAGTTAAGATACAGATGGAAGCCACCCTTCGAGGTTGTTGGCCAAGTCAAGGTCATCCAGTGTGGTCTTAACATGCACCGGGTATGGTTTTTTTCTGGCCACTGCTTAATGTCCCATCTGAAGAACAGTTGCCTTTCCAAGCATATCGGTTAAACAACCAAACATCAAATTATTTTTTTTATTTTCAAGAAGTTACTCAATTCTTTTAATTATTATTTTATTTCCAGTAAAGAGCATTTACAAAATGACACCAACAAGGAAAGAATTTTAAACTACTGAACAAACAATTGGTTTAACACTATTATATACAGTAACAGACTAGATATAGTTGGATATCACATACTAGATTTATTGGCTAAGCGTTGATCTGTATAATCCAAACGCATTTGTCTTCCTTTACTCTGCTGGATAGGTTTCATTAGTTGTAAAAAAAAATAACTCTCAATTTGTGCTCGATTTTAAATGTTAATCACAATTTTATAAAAACATCAAATAATTACACATTTATATATATAATTTTTTTCCTTCTCTTGTACTAATGAATAAATTATAATAGGTATACATATTCTGTTAAGGTAATGGATAGATTTTGTCCACTTGGATCAAAAACGGTACGAATTCTATTGTTATGATAGCTGTAAAAAAATGTTTTTTCAGGTTACACAAATTGTCTTTTTCGCATAAAAAAAACTTTATTACTGTGGTAGGTTTATTTCTAATATGCCTATCAAATTTTATTCATTAATTCAAGTAAAAATGAATGTATAGAAATAACATATTGAAATATGTTTTAATAATGGAATAAAAAAAAATATGTTTGAATCATAAATAATGAATAATTATGAGGTCCTTTATCTACAGAAAGCCAGACATATTTGTATACATTTTCAGTTCATCCCACATACTAGGTGCACAATGTATACATGTGAGGAAAGTGTTCCTAACCTTCGATATTATGCATATTAGCTAACAAAAACGCTAAAGTGAATAGTTGAAATATACTAGGGAAAATTTTGAATATAGGCCCAAGGGTTTATGAGTACAAATGAATATCTGGATATATATTATTGCAGACAGTAGGGAAAAATTGAAACACTTTAAATTATATGCCAAATCCTCACAAACTACAGTAATTTTCTAAATATGCTACTGTGCTCAATTGTTGCCAGGCTAATTAATATGCACATTTACTGGTTTTATTTTACATAATTTCATATTAAACAATACACACATCTCTACAGTGTATTCAATAAGCAAAATGACCACAGATTATGCATATTATTCAATATGAAATGCAACCATACAACAGAAAATAAGAATGCATAATCCATTTCCAAATTTTGAAAGTTAACAATGAACATATTAGAGCTTATAACTGGAAATATCACTAATTGTAAAATTAGGTACGAAGATTATGTACATGCATTAAAGTATGCCTGACAACTCCATAAAAGAAGCGAGTTCATGTGAATTATTTCATCTAGTATAAACGCTTCATTTATATTAATGAGAAAGCCATCTCTATACATTGGGCCTTTACTAATAACTATTGTTGAATAAATGTTAATATCTCTCAAACGCCACATATATTCATTGTACTAATCAATGTAAGTCATAAACATGGTTCCTTAAAAGTCTAAAAAGCATTTTGATGAAATAATGAAACCTGTTTTACTTATCTTTAATAAATTCCAAGCTTTATAACTTACAAATAACTTCAAAATTAATAAAAAATTTATTCTTTTTATTTCTTGTGATTAACATTGCATACCTATAAATTGAAAAGTTGTTTAATAGAACTTAGCATATAACTTTTTAAACAGTAATAAAAACTCTAAATATATTTCATACTTCAATATAAATATTTTTTTTTTATTAAAAAGCTGTTTGAGGATGTTTTTTTTAAAAAAAAAAGTAAAACACCATAAGAATAGTTTCGAAATTAAATTTTCAAATCTTCCTAGAAGGAACAAAACTAATTTCTGCAACTAATATGCAAGAAACAGTCCATTTACTACATTTTCTTTCTCTCCTTTACAAATGAGTAAAACACAGTAATAAAGCGCTTTTAAAGCATGGGCCACAAATGCTCTTTGGCAGCATGAAAATGAGACACAAAAATGCTACAGATATTAATGAACGAAAAGGATAAACTTTTTCTAAATGACTAAATATTAGTGCAATCTTAAAATATTCCAATTTTAAGTATATATACTACTTATACTACTGCTAATGTTGCCAAATAGGTATAAAAAAAGTAGCAAATGATTGAATACAAATTACAATCAAAAGCACATATCTAATAAAAAGTAGTAGTTTAATTTTAAGCTAAAGTATATGCATAATTGGTCAAAATTTCATTAGAACAAAAATTTCACACTACTAATTTCTAGGCAAAAAAATTAAGTTATGCAGGATAACAAATGTAGGAAATATTACTTTTTAATAATAAAAAAGAGTATATAGTTAAAAAATTAAATTATTTAAGTTTAACAAGGTCTATTGCAATATGCAAAACTTGTGAATTATACAAAATTAGTGACAAAAAAATGCATGATACATTGCCAATTTTTTTTTCATATATCACATATCCTGCAACAGTATTTTGTGCAATTTGTTAAAACCATCTAAATATTTTTAATTGAAAGACAGAATTGGTTAAATTTATATAAATAAAGCAACAGGTTTTGAGCAAAATTAGAGCCTACTATAGTTTATGCACAGTAATGTATTTTTAAAAACCATTTTAACGAATTCTTATGCTTGGATTCAGATTTTTTTCACTCTAACTACAGATTCAATTGATCCAAAATGGGAAAAATAGTGATACGATCTGAAAGTGCAGGACTTCGAAGTGGGTTTTAAAGTTTACCACAAGTGCCATAATTATATAATAAAAAAACTTTAAAAGCTTTAAAATATAAAAGGAAAAAAAAAATCTAGAATCTATTCCTAATGCTTTCTCATGGATTATTCACTTAAACAGAAGCCCAATTTTTGAAGTCAAGGTTTTGACCAATATCTCGATTTAAAGCGAACATAAAGGTATGCTGCTGGAATAGTTGCTAGTTTACTAGCAACTTTTATAAAAATATATTTCATATGCAAAAACTTTAAATATATGAAAAACTGGACTAAATCACTTTTTTTCATATCCATTAGAAACAAAAAAAAAATGCTAAATGGTTTCTTTATAATGCACATATATTTTCATTGAGTTTATTGCCCCCCCCCCCCCTCCCCCGAACACACACAAAGACTACAAAATGATTTTAGAAGTTGAAATGATATTTAACAAAGTATTTTAGCTTTCCAGTTGTGTATTTTAACAACAATCACTCCCTTAATGTAATTAAGCATGGCTGGTTCCTTTTCACACTGCTTTATAATTTTATAAAATCATTGTATTAATAAGTTGCCACCTGTTCTGCGCAATCTCTCTTTTGAAAACGGTTTGCTACCCATGGGAATGCATTCCACACATCTGAGTGAGCAACAAACTCTAAAACGACAGTAAACTCAGGAAATTTTACTACTATTCCTACATATTCTCTGTTTCTCAAAGGCCTAACTAAGCATTAATGCCAAGATAGGAATTTGATATACGATATTAAATTATAAATAAACTTTGCATATTGTTCTGAACACGTCTTTTCTATCTTACTTGAAAATACGGTTCCAAACTAGGAAATAAAATTTAATTTGCTTCAAGTTTAAAAACCTGATATTTCGCAGTATTTTACCAATTAGTAGTTGCCATGATTATTACTTTTTAATGGCTTGCGAAAGTTTATTTTTCAAGAAAAATATTGAAAAGGAAATGAGCATTATATGGAACAAGATGATTCAATAAAACAATAAGTATTATTTAATAAATAAAGTTCAGTAATGTTATTCAATTTTGTTTGGTGTTCCATGTGCTTTTATTCATGTCTCTGAGAAATTTGAATGGAATGATTTTTTGTCCCACATCATATCCCAAATCCTAAAATTACTTACTTAAATAAAGTTACTTTCTACTTTCCAATATTTGGTGGCTCCTAACCCACCAAGGAGCTGCAGAGATGTACTTGGGTTATCTCTGCCACTATGAAAAAATGATGATTAGAGTATACATGAAGATTCCCTGATAATAATGGAAACAATAATAAAAGTAATGAGAAATGTGCAAATTTCAGTTTTCAACAAATCAATAAAAACCTACGAATTTAGAACTCAGCTTTCAAGAAGTGAAATATGTGAGAGTCTTAACCGTTTAAATCTAATTAGAAGTTTTTTAAAATACATGAAGAATGTAAATGGAATATTTCTCTTTTCACATATAGGCTTCCAAAATCCTATGCAAGGATTCAATAGTTGCACTCAGCTTTCATGTATCACAAAACACAATAATGAAATGTTTTTATAACCATTATGGCACAATACCATTAATAAGATGAAATATGTAATTTAATATTATTCATTAATTCAAAAACAGTCATCTACTGTAAATTTAAAGCTGCTTTCCTACAGATTGAATGGGGAATAGATTTCATCTTCAAAAGTATTACTAATAATAATGAAACCTTGGCTCTTTGAAGTTTTACGATATATGTGTGTAGATATAGCACCTACCTTTTTCTGGCTTGTTGCTGCTGCTAAAAAAAGGAATAAAGTTTTTTTTTTATCTTTTCCTTCCCTAAATCTGTACTGCCCCCCTTTTGCAGACTTTAATTTGGGGGCAGTGTGGGTGTTTAAGCAACATTTGGAACCACTCTCTACAAAATCATGAAAACAAACAAAAAAATATAGTTGATGGGCCTGTAGGTGGTCACCTTATAGGCCCATCAACATGGTGGTGGTACATACATACAAAGGTCACCTTATAGGTGACCTTTGTATCCAGCACTTATCTCATGTTCAGAGATTAACAAGGATTTGCATAAACACAGTTACAATCCTTATATAGTGTATAAAAAAAAATTAGCCATCACTTTAAACACCGAAATCAACAATTTCATGTGATTGCTTATTCATTTGGTTAATATCAACTACCTTAAAGATATTAGATTTTAATTCTCAGCATCTGAAATTAATTTGTTAAATGTATCCACATTTCTAGCATATCATACAAGATTATGTGTAACTTCTTATTTGAATGCAATCAATAAGTATTTAATAGTTATAATTAGATAGTATTGATACTAACTGAAGTCAATTACAGCTTATATTGAGTAAACATTGGAAATCATGTGGGTTCAAACCCCACTCATGTGAAACTCTTTTTTTCAGCTAACTATTCATTAATCCCATTGTGTACAGGATATCTCCTGTGATACTCTAAGAGTGAAAATTACTTTTAAAATAATTTTACTTGTTGTTAGTAGCTTGATACAATATTGGTACATTAAGAGTAAATTTTCCTTACAGCATTTATATTCGAATAAAATTAGCTATCAGCAATATACACATTAATTTTTATTTAACTATAACTGTTCAAGCTGTCAACAAAATGCAGTGATTGTTACAGTCAGTTTAAAAAATATCATATAATCTAATACTCACAAAAACAGTTTAACAATATAATTTTTTTTAAATTATAGGATTACAACTACTGTGGCCAAATGTTTAGCATGCTTGGCTACTGATCTAAGGGACCTAGATTCGAGTCCCAGGTAAGGCATAGATGTAGGTGTTGTTTTTCTGTTGAGGTCCCGCCATCCTCACAGACCTCCTACTATGGCATATAAACTGACAAGCTCCTGTCAGACCTCTGTGGCAAGCAGCTGCTTGAGGGGAGTATTATTTTTATATTAGCATTTCTGTTAATAACACCAAGAAGTTTCTTTAATTTTGAGAATTTGTATGTCCTCACCAACATACTTCACAGAACTTTGTTAATTTCGGAAAATATTATGTAGCTTACAGAGTTACTTTTCCACATCCAACAGTTGGACTTTCAAGTGCTCTCTGGCAATTAAATTATATTCTGATTAAGGTATAACTGAGAAATAGAAATTAAGGACAATGGTATGCTTTAGTATTTTACAAAAGTTAAATATGTGCATATTGCTAACTGAATGTGTGAAAATATTAACAGTGCAAGAGATTAATTCATACAATATTTAACGATGATTGTGAAATCAGCTGCATTCCAGTATGAGCTGTAAATGCTGTGTATTAATACTGAACAAAACGTTTTCCATATTTTAAATTGCTGCCTAACAATTGGTTATTTTTTCCTTTAAAAACTGCATGTAAAAAAAGACATTTGTATCACTAATTGGATGAAAATATGTAACTTTGACATTACAAAATAACTGCTTAGAATGCAGAATTCTGTGAGTTTTATGTTAGTAATTAAGAGTCACTTCATTTTTAAAAGTGACTTTGAACACTGTTTAAAAAGTTTAAAATATACATGAATATTAAAATTATTTTTATGCAAAAAATATTAAAACATATATTCAGCTTCTTGTGGATAAATTTACAAACAAATAAATTTCAAGAATACTAAGTTTATATCTCTGTGTGAAAATAAAAACTCTGAATGATAGACACATAAAGGTTACGTAACAATATATTGATGAATTCTTTAAAAAAACTGCTGGAATGTCAAGCAAATTATAAATACGTTGAAAGTTTTAAAAACAAAATTTAATGCATATATGCAAACTTGTAAACAGATATAAATTCAACTACTGCAGGCAATTCATGTCTTAATTATAAATTGCTGTCATTAAAGTATTTTAATGGAATGAATGGCACAAAAAAATTCAAAAAACTATGGCCAATTTTTAAAAATATCACATATGCAACCAATAAGCTGATCAGAAACAAATTCATATTTTAAGATAATGTAATACAAAAAAAAAGTATATTCACAAGATAATAAATAAAATATAGCATCATGTAAGCTTTATCAACTTGACAAACAAATTAACAAAAAAATTACAGTAGAGCTTCACAATACAATCATTAAAATTAATATCTTTAATCCTCTATGACACTGTTAAAAGTATTAAAGATATTAATTTAATTTTATAAACAAATTAAAATGCAGAACAAAATATATATACAACTTATTTACAGAGCATTGTTAAAATGTTAATTTTATACGTAAGTGCATATTTTTGATGGAAACATATCTGCAAGATATGTAACATGCATTATATTTACATTTTTCTGATTTAAGAATATTTATTAAAATACTATCTACATGTAAGCTTAAGAATGTAATATTATACAGTGAAATTTAAGCTTTAATATATCTGTAATATTCATGTTACATTTTGATCAATCAAGCTGCAAACCATGCTAATCAAGTTAATTTCAAGTACCAAACCATCTTCTATAAATTCAGTTGTATTCATAAGAAATAAGTACTACGTCCATCAGCAATAGAATAATAATGAAATATGCTTAACTAAGAAAACTATGTCAAGAGATTATAAAAGGACAGGCTGAACTGTTTAAGCTGCCAGATTCTGTAGCATTGTTTGATAATATATTAGATTATATGCAGTTGTTTTCATTTACACAGTGGCACACACAAGCAGAATGAGTAAATAGACTAATGATAAGACTGCATTGATCTCATGTAACACTACACTATATTATTATAAAAGTTAGTATTTAAGTACAACATTAAAGTAGGCTCCATTAAGATGCCCTAACTTCAGAAATATTTAAGCAATTCTGTTTTACGCATTTTCAGTGAAAACAGTGCAAATCAAGGCCTTTGAAAGGGAAAAATTAAGCTATATTTGGAAAACATTTGTCAGTAATTTCAAAACAATATTAAATACTAAGAACTTTTGAAATGTATTTAATTTCAAAAGTTAATATTTGAGTCATTTATAATGAGATTACTTCAGTTTGCCTGACAAGTTTTTGCTGAAAAAATATGAAGTTATCCCTCTTTTTATCCTAAAGGGTTGGGTTGTTTTACCTCTGAGAGGCACTTTTTTTGCACACCATGGGCTGAATGGCCAGGTCACAGGGACCCTGAAGGCTCAGAGAAGGTTGGGGGAGGGGACCCACTGGAACGGCTGTTAGGAGACAGATGGTATCCTCCTGTCAAGGCCATCCAGCATGTTCTTTAACGTGCACAGGGTATGACTCTCCCGCACACAGGGTTACGGCTTAATGTCCCATCTGACGGATGACGGCCTTTCCAAGCCCATTGGTGTCCCCTGCTGACCATGGGCAGGGCGGGGAATTTTGTGGAGATAAATCTCAACGCTAACCCAGCTGGGACTCGAACCTGGGAACTACAGATTACAAGCCTGGCGCGCTACCGACTGAGCCACCCCCGCCCCTTTAATATTGGTGGGACACAGGTTGGTTGTCATTAGATTTGCAACCCAAGTTTGAGTCCCCTCTAACTCAGTCAGTTGAAATTTTGCACATGGGGCCACGGCTTAACGTCCCTTCCGACAGACAGCAGCCTTTACCAAGCCCATCGGTGTCCCCTACTGACCATGGGTAGGGCAGGGAATTTTGCAGAGATAAATTTTATGCTAAAACATTGATAGTACATTTTTTAAAAGGCAGAATGAAACTTGTTAAGTTAGTTATTTTATAACCTTAAATATACTTATATTAAGGTGACCATTTTTCTACAGATATAAACTGGGACCGTATCTAAAATGTCCCCAGTTTCAGCTTATTGAAACTGTGATATTTTCCTAAATGTTTTTTTTTAATGGAACAATTTTTCTTAGTGTACCCCTTTTTGTATACCCCATGTTGTGTTATAAATTCAAGTTCCTACTTATGCTAGAACCCAATTTCAAATAATTCAATTAATTAAAAATTTACCCTAAATATATATATACATCTTACCAGATTTGCTTCACAAAATGCAAGTGATATCAATTAAAGGAATCTAAATAGGTAAACCAATGTAAATAAACATGCCAGACACATAAAGAAACATTGGACACATTAAATGGCAATTGTTGTTAACAAGCCATCATTGTTAAATATAATGTCTCATTTTCCACTCAAACTAAGTTGGTGCAATGCAGGTGAAATTATATTTTAATTTTTTCTTTTAATGTGGAAAGTTTTAAAACAAATACAATTATAATTTTTTTTTTAATCTTTTGGGACACCAGGACAACTGGTTTGAGACCAATACTGTACCAATGAAACAGGAATGTACGATCATCTTAACTTATAAGCACATAACAGTAGCACTCTTGCATAGTACAAAACATATGACTAGTTTTCTTACACCTGTGTCTATTTCAACACAAATGCAGAGATAAAGAAATTAAACTAGTTACCTATTACAAAATACATTAATCAGTATAGTGTATCATACTCAGAAATCATTTCCAGTCTCAAGAGATTAGAATGTAATTGAAACTGAGGATTACTTTTACCTTAATGTCAGTCAATATTTCTCATATATGCTAATATTGATATCAATTGCCATATTTACATTTTTTCTATAATGCATCAAAATTCCTATTTAACTGAAGGTAGGTTCCTTACGAACTTTTCTCAAACATTCTTCATTAGCATTCACTTGCTTTAAGGCATATTTGGAGTACTTATTTCTTATCAATTATAGGGAAAAACATGCCTTCAGCATAATTATTTTGCTACACTTATTTTGCTAAACATTTATTTTTGCATAAAATGCAATGGTTAATGACTTCTATATTAATAATAGTCAATATATAGCAAATACAACTGTCATGCACAAGTAGTAAATAATTTATTCTTGTAAGCTTTGTTAGTATAATATGCATACAGAGAAACTACTTCATCAGATATAGAGTTTAGGATTTCTTCCATTTCAGCAGAGTAGTAACTCTAACAAATTATCCTGACACTGCACAAAAACAGCTTATGCTAACGAAGCTACAAACAAGAAACATTTAAGGGAGTAGATGAAGACATAAAATGGCCACTAAAATAAACAGCAAAGACATTTTGGCATTCAGTCCATCTTCATAACTATTTTCCCAACACGAACACCTGGCAACTTTCTCATGGCTTCTGGCACTGAATCAAATGACACAGTATGGTAAATATTTGGCCTGAAATAAAGACAGCACTAATTTATACATTTTCAGTTGAGAGGGTATTTATTTTTATTTTATTTATGAACATGATATCAAACTGAATTTCATTCTGTTATCATCATTGAATTTCTATGCCTCATGCTAGATACTAAGTTATATACAACCCATGTCCAGAAAATTCCAAGACTGACAGTAAAACACGTTTACAATACTTACTCTGTGGTGCTAAGGATCTCCTTTGACATAGTTTCTTTCTGTATCAATACACTGATTCCAGTGTTTCTGGAGGTATTTGAAGTAGTTCTGAAAAGCACTTCCTGGAATGCTGCAGAGCTGTTTTATCATAGCTATCTGAATGACCTGAATGTCAGCATAGTGATGAGTTTGTGCCTCTCCACTCTGCACTTTGTCTTTTTGTTTGCAGGTCATACTGTAGGCATTGTGTTTCATCTCCAGTAATGATGGGAGAGCAGAATGTGTTGCACAAAACTTAATGTTCACTCTTTACTCGTCTTGGTGCAGCTAAACTGCCCATGGAAATGTTTCACATAGCATAATTGAGAGCAGTTGTAGCAAGTAGCGGTGAATATATCTAATTATTAATTGCATAATTTTTCCTGATGTGTTCATAAATCCAAGGTTTGTTTCATTAACTCATTTATATGTTAATACCATTTGCCAGTTCAATAATATGAAAAAAATATACAACATGAATACAAAAATTGTCTTAGATATAAAAATATTATCAGCAGAGAAGTTTAATTTTCTGTCAACATTATGAGCTTATATCTTAAGAATAGGCAACATTTACAAGGAGAGTTCAAAAAAGTTCTTGACATGCATATGCAGAACATAAAATATTGCACTTACTTCAACAAAACTTTTACTGTCCCTCAAAATATTCTCCTCCAGCATCTATGCAAAGTTGCAGATGTCTACCCCATTCTGGAATTCTTGATGATACTTCTGTTGGGGAATACTCCACAACCCTGAATGAACACATTTTGCAAGGTCTTGCACCTGTTAAAAAGGATTCCCAGCAAGTTCCTTTTAAATTTTTGGAAACAACCAAAAATTGCATGGTGCAAGAACAGGTGAATATGCAGGATGGGTAGCTGTTGATATTTTTCTGCTCCAGATAAGCCATAACTTGCTGGGTTTTTATGAGCATTGTTATAAAGAAGGAGTAGCCTTGGTAAGCCTGTTGTTCAACGCTGCTCCTTCACCTGTTGTTTGACACTGCTCCTTCATTAACCATTTTGGGCAAAATGATGTTAGTGTAGTATTGGCCATTTAAAATAATTTTTTCTGGTAAGGTGTCCATGGCTACCACACTTTGGGAATTGAAAATCATTGTGAAAATCCTCTTCCTTGAGCAAAAGTCTTGTTGGAGGATTTGGGGACACAGTTAATCTTCCGCAATCGAAACACAATTGTCGATCTTTCTGGGAGTTGTATGGTAACAAAACTATGTCTCATCACCTGCGACAATATCTGCTAACTGTTTGAACCACTAGGTTCAAACATTGCCAGAATATCCTTTCACGAATCAACTCTAGACCTTTTTTGCTGTTCTGTCAGTTTATGGGGGTACCCGTTTGCCACATATCTTTTGGAACTTTAACTGTTGATGAATAATTGTTTCCACATTGCAAATCAATACACCAACATCTAAACATATTACCTGAATGATTATGTGTGTTTTAATGAGTTCACGAACAGTAGCGATGATTCTCTCACTCATGGCCTCCTTTGGTCTTCCTGCATGAGGAAGGTCTTCAAAGTTCCACCATCCTTCTCTAAATTTGTGCATCCATTCTCATAACAGTGCCATATGAACAGGCATGATCCCCATATACTTATGATAAATCACCACGAATTTTTTTTTATGTTGTCCCAAGTTGCATTCTTGTGAAAAAGTAAAATCCTTCTACATCTTTAGTAGGCTCCATAGCAAAAATGCCCAGATTTTGCAGACTGAACTTTACGCATTGCCAACAAAGAAAGAAATGATGATATGGCTTTTGTTTTTAACACATAACGACAAGTTTAAACAAACTTCCAAACAAGTCATAAGCCATTAATTTCAGAGGAACGATTGCAAATCTACAGATATGTGTCAAGAACTTTTTTTAAAGTCCTCCATAACCATGAATTTGATTAGAGGTGCTTCTATAACAAATGAGAGAAATCTTCAAAATAAAGGGTTTCTCTACTCAATGTTTTCTCTTGTGTGGTTGGTGAATTCTGGGCTAAATTCTGAAAGACTGGAGATACCTGGTGACCTATGCCAAACTGTCCATGTCATAAATTTCCAAGTTCACTACATAGTATTATTCACTAGAAGAAATAAGAGAGCGGTTTTATCACCCATTATTATGCATTTCAAGACGATTCTAAATGTCCACACATATATCCAAAATCAATTAAAGTGTAAAAAAGCATGAAATGAACTCATCCATTTTGTGCCATTGTGTAATATGCTCATTGTGCAATAAAAAGTTTAAGAAACACACATGGAACAATAATCAGTCGAATGATATCTTTGTTAAAGATTAGTCCAATTCCAGTCTGAAAAGTTATTCTTGGTAAGGGTAGTGCTAGGCTACAACTACTATAAAAAAAATTTGTACATGAAACAAAATCTTGCTGTTAAGATCGAAATCTTACAGGTCCATCCATTCGATGTAGCATAACTCAGAAAGATTGATAAAGCAGCCAAGTTGCTAACTTATGGAAATAAACCTACAGAAATAAATTTGTTCTGTATCCAAGACCTCATTTAATTTTAGAAAATGATACCAGATAAAAGTTTTACTGGAAAAGTAATAAATAATAAAATAAAAATTAACATATAACCTAATGAGATGTTAAATAAAATATCCACAGCTACAAGTTGTAGGATGGCCATCCAATGTTGCATAACTATGAAAAATCAATACTTACCGATCGATAAAAAGATCGATAATTTACAAAAATAAATCTACTGAAATGAAAACTAAGGTTTAAATATAAAAAAAAAAATAAATATTAACCTCACAAAGAGTATCCAATATGCTGGACCAAAACTCTAAACCAGGCGTGTCCAACCCGCGGGCTGCATGCGACCCTGGACAGCTAGTAACGTGGCCCACAAAATCGTAAAGTTTACATGTTTACGACATAAGCTTTCAATATGATTACGAGATTTTCAGCAAGTTTTTGATATCCCACTAGTTTTATGTTGCCCATTTTTTTAATTTTATAATAAAAAAACATAAGAAAATAAATGAAGTTTTATTATTCATATACATTAACTATATTATATATTTTATATGCAGCCCAAAACAATTCATCTTCACTCAGTGTGGCCCAGGAAAATCAAATCTTCATTCAATGTGGCCCAAGGAAGTCAAAAGGTTGGACATGCCTGCTCTAAAGAATCCATTATGAAGTCACTTGTAACACACAGAATGGAGATAGCATGTGAGAGTCATTTGCCTCTTGTGCAGTGAGCCATAAGGTAATTAAGTACAGCTGCACCTAAAAAGGAAGTTTTCACTTCCAGTTTTGATTTTAAGAGCTGGAAAGATGCATAGAATGCTGGAAAAAGGATAATAATAATTCTGGGAATACTGAAATAGGTTTATGCAGAAAAGAGTGCAAAAAGAAAAAAAAAATGGCAGTATGTACTTTGTAATTACTTCAAGTAATTACAAAGTACATACAATACAATTACAAGTAAAATCTGCAGTTTTTTTTGTTAATTTTTTTGGAAATTTTCGAAAATTTAAAGAAAAAATCAGTTGATAATAGTTCAAATTATACTTGTGAGCTTAAATCAGAAGGTTGCTTCAACAAAGAGGAATGTTAACAGCAAATCAGCAATACCATTTAGTGCTTCTAAGAAATGGCAATCAGAATGGCTTTATAAAATTATTTATATTGTAGTTTAATAAAATATGCATCAAATTAAAAAAGAAAATATTATTTTTCAAGCTTGAATTAAGTATTTTTAAAAGATATATCTAAGAAAATTTTCAAATGGCAGTGTGTTGTACAAAAGATGCCTATTGATATTCTTGACTTCCCATTTCGGATTCTGTCAATGTCTATGTCTGATGGTGACCTGGGAAAGGTTAAGTGGCTTTTCTATCTAATGATACAAATGCTATAGCTGGGGATAGGATCCTTAAATTAGTCCTAATTGAATTAATTAAAAATGGACATTGATAAAACAATGGTTACATTCCCAAAATAAATACACATACATAATATAAAACTCAAGCATAAAGCATTTTCCTTCAAGAAAAAGTCACAAACTGAAATATTTTCAGACATTTAGTATTTGCAAAAGTGGTCAGTCAATTAGAAGTGAATTATTCAAAGGAAAAACTTGCCTTATAATACCATCTGCCACTTTTTCCATTATGTCCATCAAAATATCTACAAAAGTTAAAGGAGCCAATATTCAATTTTAAATTATTCATTTTAACAATGCTTATATTCCAGTTTACCACAATGACTCTAATTCTACAATACTCTTTTTACACCATTTATTGTTATTCTTCCATTCAAAAAAGAGATCATTAATGGTATTATGCAGGTTTGTACCACTGTACCAACAATTTTGTCACAAAGAAAAAAGATTATATATAACAATAGTAGAACAAACTTGTGTTTATGAAGATAACTATAGATGTTCTATCATACATTAAGTGCAAAAAAAATCTAGTCATCTCTCATTTAATTAAGGAGATAAGAGCAACTGACTCATAACCAGGAAATCCTACATTTGTATCCGGGATAAACACTTGAATTTTTTTTTTTGCTTGCTTAATATATGATTATATATTAGCTGTATCATTTTATGGAAAACTGATCTATGATAAAATATTAAGCTTATACTTTATAACCATTAAAGCACTGGTAAAGAATTTCTTTTGCTGGTATTAGAATAAAAAAAAAATCACTGCTTATTGTGTTAAAAAAAATGAAATTTTCCTTTTCAATATTATTTTCACTGAGACAAAAAGTTAACAACTGAATTTCAAAAATAAAAAAAATATCTGTTAATATTTTATCCCATTAGTGGAAATATATGAAATAATCAAACAATGAAGTTGGTACACCATTTTACTGGTAATAATACTCAAAATTTTATAAAGACAAAAATTCCATAGCAAAATTATTGATTAGAAATGCAATCTGAATTTTTCCATTAATTTCTTTTTTTCAAACTTGTTAGTAATGTGTTCATTAATTGATCTGAAAAAAGTTTTTCTTATGATTCAAGTAAACATACATTGTTCAGCAAACAATACATAGTTTGCATTTGCCTTTATATTATATTATCTTTCCAGCTTTAAACTCTTTTTTTCCTATTTTGAAATTACTTTCATTCATTAGATACATATTGATTCATAAAACATTCTTTTTAATTATAATCATTGTAAAACCGCAGCTAAAACTTTTGAAAGAGCTACAGAATGTACTATGTTCAACAAAGCATGATGCATGAATTGATATCAGCTGAAATGAACCATAGGCAATGGACATTTTCCATGGACAGCCTGGTGCCTGTGCATGGAAAACAAATTTTGGTTTTCATGGAGTAGTAGATACATTTGTATTTGCTCAGCATGATTTTTAAAAATATATTATCCCAAAACCATGGAAGTTTGGCAGGTCTGTGAGAAAGGCAGGTCCAAGAAGAAAGATTGCACAAGAAACATTCGACTTATCTGGGGCTTGAACCCAGGGCTTTTTGATCTGCAGCTATGCATGCATGCTAACCACTCAGCTACTGAAACATTATATTTCCCTAAACTTTGCGTTATATACACAAGTTTTGGAGTTATGACTATATCTTTACCTATATCTTTACAAATTATTTCTGATGAAAAAGCCTTATCAATTTGCTGCTCTTGAAAACTGAATGTTATCTTTTAACATTTTGGGGAATCAGATGTTAAGGATTTCTGAACTTTCCCTGACTGTTTATTATATTCTGATCTTTTTTTAATGATATCCTTCCCATCTTTTATCACATTATGCAGCTGAACAAGGTTTCAAAAATTATGAGAATTTCCCTGACTCAGAAATCAGCAGTGACATGTCAATGGAGGGAAAGGTAAATTTGCCAATGGAATTAAAACCTTCCTTTACCATGTTAAAGAGAGTATTATGTACTTTATTTAAATGCCTTTAAAATGCAAAATTTCATTTAAAGGTTTCTACAACTGTATTTAAAAAAAAAAAAACATTAGTTTATCAGTTTCATGAATAAGCTCATGAGGATATTAGATTTTGTTTCGCCTTAGTGTACCCATCTTGAACACACTTAGCTAGGAAGATCCCAAACTGCAACAGCCAAAGTGAAAATGTGTGACCTTCAAAACATTCACAGATTTTGCTTGGAGGATTACAATACAAAATAAGACTACAAAAGTGCAACAGTCCTGTTTTAGGTAAATCTGTTATATTTTTATTCAAAATTAAATGCTCCTTCTTTCGATCTATGACAAAACATATTTCTTATTCATTATTTTGGAATAACAAATAAAATTTTTTATTTTTTTACATTATTCTAAAAAAAAGATTACAATTTATATATTTCCATTTTTAGTTATATATTATTCTTTATTACCATTCACAATTAAATGCTCTTTCTTTCAGTATGTAATATGATTTATGCCTATTCAGTAGCTGCTTCAGATAAGGTTCCAATTTTTAGTTCTGTTGAAATCATTCAAAAATTAATTGTCCAGGCAGAGTTTGCTATAAACTCACTGTTTTAATGGTTAATTATAGCATGCTAATTTTAACACTTAAGCTATAATTATATCTACTCAGCAAAGCCTTCGATTTTTTTCGCAGGATGTTTCAAGCTGTGTCAAGTGTCAAAATTTATGATCTCATGTACATGAGGATCATACTATGAGCATTTTAACCTCTATATTATATATTTTAAAACTCTTCTTATTGTGTATACTAGAGATGAGTTTGGGTCAAGACTGTTGGACTCAAAACAACACCGACAACTTTAGGCTTTGGCTCCATCATAATTTAAACTTCAAAATTTTTCTTTTAAACTCTAAAAAAAAGTATAAAATTTTTTAGTTATAATTTCAACCATTTAATCAATTTTTAGTAATTAAGAATTAGTATACGTCACCATTTCATTTTTTTTAGATATTCTCTTTTATTAAGGAATTATTCTTAGCTTTAAAATGATGTTACTGCTATATTTCAGTTTCTATGAATTATTTCTAGTATTTTTCACTCCAAATAACATTAAGATTTTAATTTTATCAGTAACTGTTTTAAAATTTGTAATAGCTTATAATAAATAAAATAAAAAATAATTTAGTGGTATGCATTTCTGTTTGTCTATTCTACGATGTGTCAAGGAAATTTTTTATTTCCATTGACACATCGTAGAATAGATTTCCATCCAGGCTCAGGCTCAGGCTCAGTAATTATCAAAATAGTTTTGGCTGGGCTTGAAATTTTGAGCCCAACATCTCTATGTCTACTGAGGTTATAGGGACACCGTTTTACTGCAAAACATGCACCAAATTTCCAAGGCAACATTTTTTCCTCACCCTATATAACTTTCGTCTCTCTCTCTGAATTACAAAAAAGGTAAAAAAATCAAAAGAGTCTTTAACATAATTTGCTATGATCTGATCTGGGATGTCTCTTACTATACCTCATACACAATTCATGTCTGCAACATTGAATGCAACTACACCATTGCCTCTTCACATATATCTAATAGGGGTGAAGCACATTTAATCATATTGAATAAGACCAGAAAAACAAAAACATTTGAAAAACAAAAATGCATATTTTACACTGCAGGATCAATATTACCTATGACATACCATGGCATTTTATTATAATTTTTTTTTCAAGCAATTTGCAAAATTTGGCAGTTTTGCTAATTAAAAGTGTAAAAAAAATGGAATTTAAAGCTAATAGAAAAATATCACCTTAAAATAAACAATAATTAATCAAGATTAAAAGTTTAATAACACCATAAAGATATTGTCAAAATACACAAAGGTTAAGTAAACTGCTTATTTGTTTCTACAATAATTAAATTTATAAAAGTACAGATGGTCAATTACACATCATTGACAGCAAAATATGCAGAGAGGAAAGTAAGTTCAATTAGTTTCTTACATTAGTCATACGATGCTGATAGTAGCAGAATCCAGGTAAGTAAATAAACTGGTTTCCATAAATGATACATAAGCAGGATACCTGTTGGATCTGCTGCATGTGAACCAGAAGGTATATATATATATACTGCTCACAAAAATTAGGGGATATTTCAAAATGAATATGAAGCGATGAAATATCCCCTAATTTTTGTGAGCAGTATGTATAAACATTCTGCATAAGAATAACAGTTGAAAAATGGAATAACCCTTTTAAATTCCCAAAATTATACACTGAGATGCCAGTTTATTAGGTACACCTACCTAGTAGTGTGATACACCTCCTGATAGGCCAACTTCAGAACAGCCCAAATTCATCGGGGTATGGAGCTTATAAGAGGCTGTATGTGTTGTGCAGGAATGTTGCACCTTGCTAAATTATTGTGTCATACAGTTGCTGCAAACTGGAGAGCAGCACAGTCTCACTGCAAACAGTCCTTACCACCTCATCCCAAAGATGCTAGATAGGGTTTAAATTTGAGGACTGTACATGCCAATGAAGCAAGGAAAACTCGTCAGTATGTTCTTGGAATCATTTGATGATGATATATGCCTTGTGAGCAGGTGCACTGTCATGCTGAACATGACCATTGGAGTGAAGATAAACTGTAGCCATGAAGGGATGATCTTGGTCACCAATGATATTCAAATACACCATGGAATTCAGATGGACATTGAGATTTGAGGGTACTGGGGTTTCAATATTAGGGTTTCGGATTCAGTGTACCTATTCAATGGGTATCAGGGAGATGTGTGCCATGAAAACATTCCCCACACTATCACACTGCCACCACTGGCCTGTACTGTTGACACCAGACAAGATGGCTCCATAGCCCCATGTTGCATGCACCAAATTCTTATCCTCCCATCAGTGTGATGAAAAAGGAAACTTGATTCGTCCAAACAGGCTACATTTTTCCAGTCCTCAATGGTACAGTGTCAATATTCCTGCACCCACTGGTGATGTGCTTTCGTGTTCTTCCCTGATAACATCGGCACTCAACATAGTCTGTGGCTGCTGTAGCCCATCCACAACAAGGCCCAATATGTGGGGCATTCAGAGATGACCTTTCTGCACACCAATGTTTAATTATGCTGTGCTTTACCTGGTTGTTTCCCATCTGTTTGCTTGCATGATTCTCACCAGTCTCCTTTGACTCCTCTGATCCACAAGCTGTTTTCACCCCAGGATCGGCAATCACTGACAGTTTTTTGCTTTTCATACCATTCTCTGTACACCCTTCAAACGGTTTTGCATGGAAAGCCAAGGATGGCCATTTGGGAGATGCTAGAACCACCACATCTGTACCAACATGTCGAAGTCGCTAGTTTTACTCATTCTGGTGCTCAATCCAACTCTGATGCTCAAAGAGCTGTCTGCCTGATTTATACTGCACAAAGCAGTAGTGTAATGTATTACATATTGGAATGAACCATTTATGTGATGAGGGGTGATGTACCTAATAAACTGGCATCTTACTGTGTACGAATACAGACATATGGTAAAAAGATGAAAGTCAACTGAGATAGCCCAAGTGATTCAATATAAAGTATGGTCACCTCTTACCATTATGCAGGCTTCACAGCAATGTTTCATGCTACATATTTCCTGTTACTGATAAGTAATCTCCATTGCTACTCCAAAGCACGTCAAGGCTGGTCTGGGAGGTTTGCAAGACATTCAGTGGAGCAACCGATCTCCTGAAAGTTGCCATCTGTTTCCCAACAGCTGTTCAGTGGGTCCCCTCCTCTAACCTTCTCTGGACTGTCAGGGTCCTTGTAATGTGGCCATTTAGCCCATTGTGTGCAAAAAAGTGGCATTCAGAGGTAAAACAATCCACTGCTTGCAGTGCCACCTTTAGTAGCCAGCTGTAACACCAAGTGTTTCCAATGTGTGGACTTCTTGCTTACAGTTCCATATCTGACTAGTTATTTGCTTTTTTATTGCCTTTCTCCTTACTTGAACTGTTTTGATAATATTTTTGGATATGCCTAGCAACCATATTCATTACTATTCTATACTTATTTCTATTCATTACTCAGAATATCTATTTCTTGTAATAGATATCCCTAGTAACTGAAGAATTTTGTCAGAACACTCCATTTTTGACAGTTTGTGTCAGAACACACCCAATTGAGACCTGATGTAAACAAACAGCTCTTTAGCTATTGGCTAAATGCTTCATCACCACTTATAAGTGTACTTGTCTGAGAAAAAAAGTAAAATACATATTTCTCTGATATATTGGTTTCAACAAAGCAATGATCACAGAAAAAGAGATTTAATTTGCATTATTTGGTTGCTAGATGATGCACTTCAGCTTTATTAGCACTTAATACTAATAATCAGGATCTTTATGAATTTTCAACAGTAAAACAAAACTAAAACCAACTCTCAATGAAGAGAAGATGGCTACAGTTGTGTGAACAGCCCAAAGGCACACATAAAGGGAAGCTCATTATAAATCAAGCTTCAATCTAATGTTGAAGAAATGCCAATAAAGGGAATTGCAAATGGCAGCCCTAAACCCTTCCCAGGTCCAGCTATTTTTTCTCTCTGATCAGGGCAAAAAAATTAACTTCAGAACTTTTTGTCAAATAACCAATGAAAGGAATTATGGCATGTTATATGCCAAATTAATCAGCATTTAATTCTGGATTTTCTGAAAATATTTAACAAAAAAAGATGACTAGTTTTATTTTAATGAGGACTTTTTTTTAGAAAAAAAAATGCATCTGATAACACAAATAAAATTTTATTTAAGAAACACTAATAAACGGAAATGATTATAATGCACATGAATAAGAAAAGTTATTTATTCAAATAAAATTTTATTTAAAAACACTAATAAGATGGAAATGATTATAATGCACATGAATAGAAAGGCTATTTATTTCTGAATAACAAAAAAAAAATAATAATATTCTTGTTTAAAGTAAACATTTCTTCCGTTTTGCAATTTTTTTCTTGATATCATACTTTGAGAAAAGTCCAGGCTTGTTGCAGAGTCCAATAAACAAGTCAACTTTAGAATATTTTCAATAAATAACTAATCAACAGAAAAAAGTCATCTTATATACCAAATTAAAGAGAATTTAATTCTGGGTTGTTTTACCTCTGAGCGGCACTTTTTTGCACACCATGGGCTAAATGGCCAGGTCACATGGACCCCGAAGGCTCAGAGAAGGTTGGGGGAGGGGACCCACTGGAACAGCTGTTGGGAGACAGATGGTAGCCTCCCGTCAAGGCCATCCAGCGTGTTCTTTAACGTGCACAGGGTATGGCTCTCCCGCACACGGGGCCCATGGCTTAACGTCCCATCCAATGGGCGTCAGTCTTTCCAAGCCCATCGGTGTCCCCTACTGACCGTGGGCAGGGCGGGGAATTTTGCGGAGATAAATCTCAACGCTGACCCAGCTGGGACTCGAACCTGGGAACTACATATTACGAGCCTGGCGCACTACTGACTGAGCCACCCCCGCCCCAGAATTTAATTCTGAATTTTATTGAGGTAAAAAATATAAACATTGTAGTAACATGTTATTTTAACAACACTTTTTAGAGTGGTATACCAAAAAAAAAGATACATATTTCATAATTAATTCCAAAATCTTCCGTTTTTAAAAATAGCAGTGTTTTTGTTAATGTTTAGATTTTCGAAAATTTAAAGAAAAATATAAAAAATATTCAATACAGAGTAATGCTAACAAGCATATTGGCAATACCATATAGCACTTCTAAAATATGGCAATCAGATGGCGTTATCGAATTTTTTATATTGTAGTTTAATAAAATATGCATCAAATGAAACAAAATGAAAATATCATTTTTCAAGGTTGAATTACGTATTTTTAAAGGATATATGTAAGATAATTTTCAAATGGCAATTAAAAAAAAATCGAAGTTTCATGTGTTGTACAAAAAAGTCTATAGACGACCTTGACCAGGGAAGGATTAAAGTATCAGGTCTCTAAAATTCCAAATCTACAATCTGATTCGAGTAGGATATACCATACTCCAGATAAGCAACTGCAAGTAGTTTAGCAGTTACGAAAATGTGATCAATTCACCTTGACAGTTACCATGAAAAGGGTTCAATATTCTTCATGAAAAATAAAACACTGAATTTAAACAAAACATTAATATCAATAAATTCATATCTTGATTTACCTAATTTTAGTCTAACATTATGTAGATATGGCTTTAGATTTTTAACTCACAAAAGCAAAACATAAAGTTTTATCAATCACAAAAAGTAATCAGTTGCTTTCAATTATTAATGTTTTTAAATTGTTATGCAAGCATGCTTGCCGACTTTTCTTCTGTTCATGTCATCCAACTAGAAATTATCTTCATTGTTGAGATGTAATTTATCTTAGAATATTTTGTGTAGGAAAAAAAAAACATTCACGAGAGTGAGCATACAAAATCAAAGAGCTGAATGGGCAGTGGCATTAAGGGTGTGGCAAAAACTCTTGAAATAGCTTTGGTCAGATGATAGCTATATGATCTGTGAGCCATACTTTGCAATCACTAAAAGATATCAAATAAAAAAGGTTCTGGAATTGTGAATTTTGAGGAGGGAAAGGGGGAGTTAAGCAGGTTTAGGTAGAAAGCATTAAACAAAACTAGGATTAGCTTTAAGCAGAGTGAGCCTGAATTAACTCTTTACCACTTTCTAAAATAAACACTATGACAGTGGCCAGTGGCCCTTATTTTTTACTGTTTTCAGCTGGGATGGGGGGATTTGAACTTTAGAACTTTATCTTAGAAAAGTAATGAACAGAAATAGATATTATACAAAAAAAGAAAATTTTATTTTGAACAATAGAACTAAAAAAAAGGAACAATATTCATTGTTGTTTTTTTCTATTATGGAAGAACAAACTCAATTTTTTTTAAACTTGAAAAATTGAATGGTAACATTTCATTCAGCAACATGATATCATTGCTGAAATGTGCAATGAAAAAGTAAACTAGCAAGAATCAATAGTGCCTGTAAGAGAAACCACAAGCACAGAATGTTCCACAAATGATACACATTCTATTCTTCTGTATTTTAAGTAAATATTATTTAGAAGTTTTGGAACAATTTCTATTAAAAGGATTAAAGCTGTCTATGTTAATAAAATGCATTTTTTATTCCTTATAATGTGTCAAGCAATAGTAAACCATATATGTAAGATATATTAGTGAATTTATCATGCACCATACTACTTGTTGCATATTAAATGTTGAGTCCTTGGTTTGGGTAAAAATATATGAAAAACAATTAAGCATGCTACATTTGTTTAAAAGTGTTAAATAAATTAATTGCTTGCTCTGAAGCTTTTTAGCTTGTTAAAAAATAACAAGTTAATGTTTTCATTTTGCTGTCTGTATGCCTGTCCATCTGTAGACATCAATTTTTTTTGTTTTGTTTTCCAAGATAATTTAAAAATTCTTCTCGGGTTGGATATTTATTGATAAAATACTACAATTTGCATTTTCTGAATCTCCCAATAGCATCATCTAATGGTGGAAAAAAAATGAAAATTAAAAAGCTGTAAATGAATAAATACAGTAGAAATCTGAAATTTTGTTGGTAAATGTGGTGGTCGAGGTTTATATTGGAAACAATGATTTGACCCCTTTATTACCTGGGGGTGTAGAAAAATCCATATATTTGTTTTAAGAGATAAGTGAAATTTTTTTAGAAAGCCTAATCATTCATTAGTTTAAATTTCCATCATTAGAGTGAATTACAGACAGAAAATAAAAAACCTCATTCTCTTTGAAAACGAGCACCATATATCCATCAGAGGTGCTATACTTCTAGTTTAATTTACAATTAATCAGATGTGAGGAAATACTCATAGTGTAAATTAGACAAAGAATAATATTTGTTATAATTTAAAATTACATGACAGGTAATTTTACATTTTTTAAAACATTTTACAAATTTAAATTTTTTTATAATAAAGTAATAAGATGGCTAACGATGATAGTTTAGATGAAAAATGGAACAATTTGCAATAAAACAAATTCAACATGTTCATTTCTTTCGAGTAGTTTTTAGATTAAAACTAAAAGGATACGAAGGTAACGTCCCTGTTGTGTTGATGACAGTGTCCATGCATGTTCAAACAGAAAACCAAGGCTAGCACACTTTAGGAAAAGAAGTCTAGAGTTTGGTGGATCCAACTAAAAACAAAAGACAAGATTTAGTATTTAAGAAAATATCTTAAAAATACGACTATTAAACATAGTAATTATTAAAAATTTAAACTTCTACAACTCTATAAAAAGATAAAAGCACTCCCTTTAACCACACTACCTTAATCTAGTACTTCACTTAAATAAAAAATAACAGCATTTAGTTACAAATAGACATACCATAATACAAGAAATAACGTCAACAGAAAATAGACATCTTGTGCACAATACAATGGTTAGTATTGAAGAATATGCTATTAGTTGCATATTCAAGATGTATAGGTCTGATTCCTTGTCAGATGAAGAATGGCAGTATCCAGCAGGACAAAGATGATTTCTCACAAAGTACAACCCATGCCTCTAGGTAAATTACCATATGGTGATAAAAATCAGCCATTACAATCAGATATTGCTGATTGAATGAACTTCTTTGACAAAAACAACTGCATAAAGTTAGACACTCACTTAAAGTATAACTATTACTATAATTATGTATAATTCAGTTTTACCCTTAAATAAAGCAGAGCACCTGACATATCACCAGGAGGTTGTGGATTTGTCTCACACCCAGCTCAAGGCAGTTTTTCCTCCATACTTCAGATTGTTCATCATATAAGTGTTTAGCTATGTTTTCCGGCTAATAATCATATCATCCCTATGCTTCATAAAGTGTGATTGGCTTAAAAAATGTCATGTCAGATAATATGTGAGGGGTCAATGGTTTTGTGCACATATCTGGGAAGTGCTACATCAACAAGACACTTGAGCTGCAGTCAAGACAACTTATGATGACTGATCCTATGGTAATAAGTTTAAACCACCAATAGAAGAGATATTGATCAGCAATCAGAGCACCTAACATGTCATTAGGAGATGTGTGTGTGGGGGGGGGGGGATAAAACTTTCCCAGTTAAAAAAAAATTTCCTCTATACTTCAGATTATTTTTATTGCATTATGAGGAGCGTGTCAAAAAATTGCAATGCCTATCACACTATTCTGGTGAGCACGTCATCGTGTGGTCAACTAATCAAACAACCTTATAATAAGTATTTTAAAAGTAATCAGACAAATCACTTTGCAAAGCACTCATCAGAATAGAATGATATACATTGCACTTGTTGATACACTCCGCATACCATTGCATCTGCTTCTTTTGAAAGTAAAATCAGCAATTATTTAAAATGTATAGTAATATCAGCTTCTTGAATGTTTAAGAATTAAGTTCTACAAGTTTTGTCAAATAAGTAAGTTTTACATTAAAAATTAAAGGATACAAAGGTAACTTCCATGTTAGGTTGATGATAGTGTCCATGTATGCTCAACAGAAAACCAAGACTAGAACGCTTTAGGGAAAGAAGTCTAGAGAAATGCATTATCCTGTAATAGTGTCTTGAGGAACATATGTATTATTGTTGATCACCTATTCCACAGAAAGCACAGCATGATGCTTATAGTCAGCAGTATCTAATTGTAATATGGCTAACCTTTTTCACCATGTGAGAATTTACCTGGAGATTTGTGGATTCTTTAAATAAATCATTTGAAAAATTGAGTTGAAAAAAATTGGTTGTCCTGACTGGGATTCAAACCCAGATCTCCCAAAAGCATGCCAGGCATCTTAACCACTAGACAACAGAGGATCTGACCAACTTTTCAACTAAGTGACATATAAACTTTCCTGTTTGATTCAACAGTGGCGCCATCTATTATCAGGAGTTGGGTAGCCAAGCCGCCACATATTTGATGGTAGTAATATTTGTCACTCATGCTCACAGCATTATATAAATCATTCAGTAATAAATTATCACAGGAAAAGTCCTGTAAACAAGGAACACTTGAAAAATTGAGTTGAAAATAATTGGTTGTCCTGACTGGGATTCAAACTCAGGTCTCCCAGAAGCATGCCGGGCATCTTAACCGCTAGACCACTAAGAAGTGATTTTTTTTCAACTCAATTTTTCAAGTGTTCCTTGTCTATAAGTGGTGGTAAACAATGTGTAGCATGATTCATCAGACCAGATGACATGCTGCCAGTCTTTAGCATCCCAGTTTTTATGTGCTTTGCACCACCTTACACGTTTTGTTGCATTGATGTTGGTAATCAGAGGTTTGTGGATTGCAGCAAGGCCATAAATACTGGCATGAAGTTCCCGATGAACTGTTATGAAGGAAACGGGATAATTCTGACTGGTGTTCAACTCTGCTACTATTTGCAGTGCAATGGTCTTGTGCTTCCATTGTACAATCTGTGCCAAAGTTCACCTATCCCTATCTGACAACTTTGTCAGATAGGATTGGATGTATGGCATCCACAATTTGCACATTTGGAGGCAGCACCTGTCCTTTTTGATAGGTAGTCATAATCTTCGATACAGTTCCTCGTGTTACACCTCTTTCTGCCATTCTGGTTACTGAAGCTCATGCAAGACGTGCACCAACGATCATGCCTTTTTGGAGGTCACTGAGATCTGACACTGTCGACAATTGCATCACAACAGTTGTTTCACCTGCACCTGTGGCACTGTTATGTGATAGCTGACATCGTACTTCTCCCCTTTATTTACTTCACATCGCGGGTGATGTCGCCCATGTGATATACATACGGCTCACTGTGTGTACTCCAAGCGTTGTTTATGTTATTTTGATAAATCCCTGTACATTAATTAATTAATAATTGACTAAAAGCCTATGAGCGGCATTTTCATGCTGATTGGGCATAAAACCATCATACATAACTCTTGTGATCAGCTGCCGGGTTACAAAGTTATGGTGAAACAAAACTGACAGCCAACAAATGACAAGCGTAAAATGCAATAGGAAGATAAGTAACATAACAGTAGAGAACATAAAGTGCATAACTGATTATAATTAAAAGTGCTTCAACTCTGGTGAAAGAGAAGTTTTAATTATTATTAATCCAATAGCCCAACCCAGATAAAAATAGACATGCATGAGACTCATTCAAGTTGCAATTCAATCATAACCCACAGATCAGGGAAGTTCTCTAATCTGTATTACTTCCTTCACTCTGAAGTCTCTGATTCTAAGTAATCCAATTAGCATTTAGTTGGCAAGAGCCAAGATAGTTTGGTATAAGTTAATAAACATCCATTTAAAAATAATCTATGACCTTCAGCTATGTAAAAGAACTTAGGTGTGGACTTTGCCATATGTTCTATCCAGAAATGGTCAGCTGGAGTCTTATAGGCTTCCTCTGATTGGTGCGCAGATGAGCCCACAAACAAGCAGATTAGGGAGTGGTGACAGCTGCACCTTTAGTACAGTATAAAACAGTTAAATCAGAAACAATTCTTCCTTTTCATTAACATTCTCCTTTCAGGAAAAGGGCAAAAATGCTGTACAATTTGAAGACAGATTTTTAGTGTAAAACTGGATTTTCAAAGGCAAAATTGGATTTTCGGATTTTAAACCAAAAATCAGAGTAGTTGGTAGCTCTGTATGTCTGTAAGAAAAAAATGCAAAAAAAAAAAGTTCATGACATAGGCATAGCACAGAAAGAACAACTTTTTTCTTTCTATTCTTCTGAAAGCAGGAGGTTGCCATAGTTTGATAACAAGTTTGATATGAAGCAATATCAGTTGTTTCAACTATGATGCCTGTAATTGTGACTAGCTTGGTACTGACCTGCATGAAATATAGATTTAGTAATTAAATGTTAGACCTGGATATAGGTATCCTGGCAGTTGTGTGTGCCAAACCTTGCCTTTGATGCTAAATGTGCTAAAGCTTTTAAACAAAAATTGATAGTGTGGTTGGAGACAGCTACACTATGAAATTTTGATTAAATATTACAATAGAATGAAGTCCCAATTTATTAACTTTAGTATTTTGGTTGTAAAAAAAAATTAAAATTTTTAAAGAATTATTTTTTTTAAAATAATGTTTACCTTTTCCTTACTAATTTTCTCAATTTTTTTTTTCATTTTTAAAAACTTAAATGGGTTTTTCTAGACCATGACTACAATTATGGAACTAATTCAAATTCACATTATTTTGGTTTAGATATGAAAACTACTTTTATTTAAATTTCTTAACACAAGATATTTTCAGCCTATTATAGCTGCACGTCATATTTGGCTGACCTTTGTTGGCATTACCAGGACTATCTCCCTTCCTCGATATCATTAACAAAAGTGTAATTTCTTTTTGTGTTGTCTTTACTGAGTTACTGTACATTTAATCAACAAACACAAAAAAAAAAATGAAATTTGGTTACTAATGCATTAATCGTACCATGAAAGAAAAGCAAACATGGCAATCTCAATATGCAAAAAATACCAACACAGAAACACACACCAAGATGTGTTCAAAAAAGACTTCTTGTCAAAACGCATTAAAAAAAAATACCCAATGCTTATTAAACCAAACACTGTTAGTATAAATACTCTTAATTTTTTAAATAAATTTTGCTAAGCAACATTATACAATTTGTTTATTATATATTTGTATTACTGATACCTGAAGATTTTCCTTTGAGGTAATCCAGCGTCCTCCAACTGCGAGAGCTGAAATTATTTCATGTTTGCTTGGAACTGGATAAGTATAGTTGTCATTTGTCAGGATTCTGTATTCATTATCAGAAAACAGTGTAACACCATTGTCGATAATGAGATCAATACCTAATCCTCCAGACTCTTCCATACAGGCTGACCATATTAATTCACTGTTACCATTTCTGTAGTTTGCACTACTGAATGGTCCAGCTCTTTTTCTTAGGTCAATCACCAATGCCAACTGATCATCCATGTGTTCCAAATACATTTTTTCATCTTCAGTACTAATAGTAGTAATCACCTACAAAAAGAATAACTTGTTTATACACCATTGTTGCAAGTAAAAAAATTAGAAAGCACTAAAAATTGTTATAAAAATAGTATTGATATATAAAGTTTTACATAATTTATCTGAAAGTATATCTAAAAGTTTTTTTTCTATTGCAGTTTGCAATTTAGCTCAACATTTAATTATAAAAAATTAAATACAAAAATTTAATCACCACCTACATTTTAAAATACTTAGCATCTTTTTTGTGGTTTAAACTGTACTGGCACTGAAATTTTCTCTATTTTTACCATACTTTCAGAGAGAGTTTGGAAAGACTATCATCTGCCAGATGGCATATTAAGCCCATGTCTCATGTAAAAGAGAATCACAGCTTGTACATGTGAAAAAATATACTCAATAGCTTTAACAGATTTCCAGTGGTTCCTCTTTCTAATCACACCCTGAGCCTTATAAGCTAGTAAATTAGTCAATTGTGTAAAAAAAAAAATCAATCAATGTCACCTTTTCAATAAAAACATAAAGCAGTAGTTTCATGCTCATCAAAAAATACTCTATGCACATGAATAACATTCTGGATGGCCTTGATCAGAGAATATAATTTACCTAAAACAGGGTTGGGTTGTTTTACCTCTTAGTGGCAATTTTTCTCACAATGGGCTAAATGGCAAGGTCACAAGGACCCCAAGAGCTGAAAGAAAGTTGGGGGGGAGGGGACCCACTGGATAGCTGTTAGGAGACAGAATGATAGCCTCCCAACAAGGATACCCAGTGTGTTCTTTAACGTGCACAGGGTAGTTCTCCAGACCTCCAACAGGTATACAGTGCATATCACTCACAAGCTGTGCTCTGATCCTTCAGGTAATTGTAACCTACTAATTTAGCCTTCCTATTATAATCTGTAGTTCCCAGGTTCGAGTCCCAGCTGGGTCAGTGTTGAGATTTATCTCCGCAAAATTACCCGCCCTGCCCACGGTCAGTAGGGGACACCGATGGGCTTGGAAAGGCAGTCATCTGTCGGATGGGATATTTAAGCCATGGGTCCGTGAGCGGGAGAGCCATACCCTGTGCACGTTAAAGAACACACTGGATGGCCTTGATGGGAGGCTACCGTCTATCTCCCAACAGCTGTTCAAGTGGGTCCCCTCCCCCAACCTTCTCTGAGCCTTCGGGGTCCATGTGACCTGGCCATTTAGCCCATGGTGTGCAAAAAAGTGCCGCTCAGAGGTAAAACAACCCAACCCAACCCTTCCTACCAGAAGAAAATATTTTTAAAAAAATGTTACCCCTCAAGCAGCTGCTTCTTCCCACAGAGGTCTGACAGTAGCCTGTCAGTAGTAGTGTATGCCACAGAGGTCTGTGAGGAAGTCAAGACTTTAGCAGAAAGAAAGCTCTTAAAAAAACTGTAAATCTTAAATGAGAGTCTGGTTATTTTACCTCTACACAGTTTTTGCTCACAATGGGATAAATGTTGGCAGAGTACTGCATAAGTACCTTCCAAGTCCTTAAACCCTGTTGGCAAGTCACAAGGACCCCCAAGGGCTAAGAGCTGGTTAGGAGAAGGGGACTCACTGGACAGCTGTTGGGAGACATATGGAAGCCTTTTGTTACAACTATCCAGTGAAAGCTTACATTCCTAACTCATTGGTGTCTCCTTTCTCCCTAAAGAAAAAGAAAATTTGTAGGGGGGAAATAATCAACATGGGCATAGTGGGGATCTTCTGCAGATGATTATATACAATGAAAAGGAACATTTAGTTACATTGGTACTTCATATTAATATATTTTAAATTTTAATGCAGAATACATTGCAGACTTATAACAAAAAGTAGTCATTATATTACCTTTGCTCCCCAATGGTTAGCAAGCTGAATGCATAAACTTCCAAAGGATGAAGCACCATCCATGATGAGAACTGTATCACCACCACTCATACGACCCAAATAATGTAAAGCTGTATATGCTTTCACAGCATCTCCAATACAAGCTGCTGCATCAACAAAGCTTACTTGTTCAGGTTTTTTTGCTACACAGAAATAAAATAAAAATTAGGAAAGGATTTTTACATTTCAGCTGTGCATAACTAAAATGGCTGCAATATATATATATTAGGAATACTTTAGTCAACTACTGGAATACCTCTCTTAATATGGGATTGAAGAATCAAATTACATTCTGTCTGGATGTTTATGCAGTATCTTAGGTATTAGGTGGTTCAACTTTGTTAATAATGAATAGGTTAGGCAAAGGAGTCAGCAACCTCCTTTGAGCAGTATATTGTGCAGAGAGAGACTCCCATTGGTTGGGCCATGTTGCCCATATGGATAATTATAGATTAGCAAACAGGGTTATGAACAGTGTGCTTAAAGACCTCAGAAAGAGGGGGAGAACTAGGATGCAGTAGGCAGACAATGTCAAACAGTACCTTGTTAAAATTGGTGTGCAGTGGATGTAGCTCATGACAGATATGCTTGGAGAACAAAATTGCACAGTCTGGTTCTCTGTACCAGACAGTAATGGTCACTCTGTAGCCCATGGCTGCTTGAGGATGAGGTTAGGTGATGGAAAATTCGATAACGGACAGTTTGGGTTTAGGAGTATTAGGAGCTGCATAGAGCAAATCTTTTCATTTAGACAGATTCTTGAGAAATGTTGAATTTCACAACACTATGGTTATTTGCTTTGTAGATTTCAAAAAGGCTTTTGATTCTGTTAAGCATAAAATTTGCTGTTGATTGTGAGATCATGTGGCATCCATGATAAATTTGTTAACATTATGATGGCTCTCTATAATAACACTGAGTCATGTGTGAGATTTGGTAAAGCTTGTAAGTGATGTCTTAGCATTACTACTAGAGTTTGACAAGGGCTGCATTTTGTCACTTTTTTTTTCAGTTTGGTTATTGATAATGTTATGAGGAATTCATTGCAAGGAAAGACTGGGATGGTCTTGAGATGGTATAGGGATATGAAAATATGACTTGGATTATGCTGATGATTTGACCCTTTTGGTAAATGAAGTTGTTGAGGAAGCTCATTAGGCTCCTGATGAGATTGGTAAGATTAAGTTTGGTGATGAACAGAGAGAAAACTCAAGTGATAAAAATCTCACTTAGTTATAGGTCACATCAGTTCTTTCCAATGGTTGCACCCTTCAGCAAGTTTCTTAATTTATCTCAGGAGTTGTGCAACAGATACTGGTGATGTGTGACATAAAATTAATTGATCCACCCCCCCTCTACATTCAGTTGTCCTATACTTATGTTTTTAAAATGTGAACCTAATCTTATTATTCTCATAAGCATTTAGTCTTGTGTATCACATTTGCTGTTAACCCTTACAGTGCCAAGTTTTTCTCTAAAAATACAACCCGACATCTAAACCATATTATGAAACAACTAATGAATGAAAGTTTACATTACATACTGAAAGAAAGAGCATTTAATTTTAAACAAAAAAAGTTAAAAGGAAAATAAATGGAGGCAAGCATAAAAAAATGTCTCAAGTTCATTTTAATGATTTTTGAAAACTAATTAATCAGCTTCTGACACTTTAAGGATGAACAGCAATCTTTAGAAAGTAACTGCCATGATTTGTGAATGTTGTGTTGTTTTATCTCTGAGCAGCTTTTTTGGGCTTCTCTGAACCAATGGGAGTCCTTGTTACCCCAAGGGTTTAGAGAAAATTGGTGAGAGGGATCCATTGGATAGTTATTTGGGGGCCGATGGGAATCTACTCTGAAGGCCATCTAGCATCCTCTTTAATGTGAACAGGGTATGGCTCTGTTGCACATGGGACCATGGCTTAATGTCCATCTGACAGATGGTAGCCTTTCCAAGTCCAATGGGCATATTTCTTACTAAGGGCAGAATGGGGGTTAGTGAAGAAAATTCTCAATGCAGGCCCAGTTTGGACTTGAATCTAGGAATATCAGATTATGAAATTGGCATAATGCTGACCGAGCCAATCCCTGCCTTGATTGGTGAGGGCCTCTTACTATATATATATATTTCTACCACTTTTTCAGCATAGCTTTTAACATTACATTGATCAAATGTGTTAACTGAAAAATCTGCAAATGGTGGAAAAAAATTCTTTTTCAGGTATTGGCCAAGACTTATTAAATATAAACAAAACTTGAAATTAAAATCTTTCACTTACTAATATCAAATTCATGAACCACAACGTATTCAGAGCATCCAGAAAAGCCATAATCCAGTGGAACAATTCCTTAATGAAAGCAAAAAAAATTATTAAAGGTTTTCTAAAACGCAATTAGCAATACAAATTTTACACATTGAATGGAAGCTCAATATTGTAAAAATGAAATTCCAGCATTTTCAATTTGCCCTTCAGATACTTATTAAGACACAGATTATGCAAATGTATTGCAGCTTAGAATCAGTAAAAAAAAATATGATCATTTAGCATAAAGTTTTTCTTTAAATATAAAATAAAATATTAAATTAAATATTAAATATAAAATATTAATACAGTCAAGAAAGAGAATTGCAATAACACTTATGGCTGCACGTCATTTAAATTAAATAATTAGCTTTCAAGTAAATGCAGTTTGAAACTGTCCTAAAATAGCAGTATTCAACATGTGATTTGCATATTATATGCTGCTACCTATTGCTTTTATGTTTTTCAATGAGTCATTAATGTAATGGATATGAACACTGTTTTTAAAAATGTGTCTGTACAGGAAGAAATGTGCTCTAAAAATCATAGTCAAACTTCATAATATATTTAAAATGAAACAGAAAAATACGAGTAAAAAAATCCAATTTACATAAAAGTATAAATAAGCACATTTCCATAAACTGTAGAAATCCCGTTTCATCAGTAAATGCTCTAAAACTTAGAATAAAGTTAAATCAAGATCTTTCCATGAACACTGAATATATTCCCTTCCCAACCAATTCTCTACGAAGAATAGTTTAAAAAAAAACAAGGTTGCTCTTACAGTTCAGCTTGTGGAACATCTGGCATATAATATGAAGAGCCTAGGGCCTCCATAATATAAATAAAAATATTAATACCCCCTCAAGCAGCTGCTTGCCACAGAGGTCTGACAGGAGCCTGTCAGTTTATATGCCATAGTAGAAGTTCTGAGAGGATGGTAGGGCCTCAGCAGAAAAATGACACAAGCAGTCATGCCTTACCCGGGGCTCGAACCCAGTTCCCTTAGATCAGTAGCCAAGCATGCTAACCACTCGATATACGATGACTGATATTATATATAATAATATTAATAACTAATTACAATATATATTGAGTTTTGATCCAGCTTAGTAAAACTTATTTTTTTTCTGTAACTCTACACTTATTTCAAAAGTGAAAAAAAAAATTTATTCATGAAATAGAGATTTCCATACTATGCAAAATTAACTTTGAATATAGTTTTACAAAATAGTTTATACTGAGAATGGTTTTTCAAAATAAAATCTTGCATATGGCAATTATTGTTTTTGAGTGGTAAATAATGTCAGATTCTGCTAAAAAAGCTATGAATCAAAATTGAGCTGAAAGATTATAATACCTTAGAATCCCAAGTTTTTGTAAGAAGGATAGAAAAATATTTAAAAATACTAAGTGGGCTATACCAGAAATTGAGATAAGGATGAATTTATAGAATGATTTAATTTTATTTTCTACTTTTAGTTGTAAGGTTTTCACATATAAAGTAACAGGCTTTTAAATCTGTTTTTAATTCAAAATTATTTTTGTTTCTTAATGGAAACTGCATTTAAATGCTTAATGGAAACTACATTTTAACTTAATGGACTTTGCTACTAAAAACACCTACTTTTCCTTTGTCATTCTGCACATCATTAGCCTTCTTTTAACATATGACTCAGAATGATTGACCCATATTAAATTTCCCTCTCCCTTTTGGGGAGATGAAAGAAGAGACAATTTATGGCAGCCTGTGATACTCTCCTCTTCATATGCTTTTATTTGTCATGTAACTGAATGATTGCCTCCCTATTAAAATTTTCTCCCCCTATTTGGGTGGAGGCAGAAGTGGAGTCAAATTTAAGGCATTCCCATGCTGTAAAATTTCATTTGACACATAACCTGTTACACTCAACTCTTGTGTTCAGAAGACATGGTTTCTGCTATTGAGAGGGGAAGGTTAGGAGTAAATTTTTCATAACCTAAGACACTCCCCATGTCCCAAGCTTTATTTGTTACATGATTCATTATGCTCAGTCACCACATTTGGAAGATATAGTGGTACAACTATACGATATTGTATATATGGTATTTGACAAATCCACAAGCTGGAGTCACTAACAAACTGACAAATCAATGGAGTCACAAATTTCAAGCAAAAAGCAATAGGAAGATAGATAAAAAAATTTGAATTAGAAGATAGAAAATACTGTGCTACAAATTGAAGCTGGAGAGAAAACTAATCAGAGTATCAATTTTTAACAAAAAAATCGATCAATTTAGAAACAAGTGAATAAAATATAATACAAAACTACAACTTTCAGATAGAATGTGTAAAAGGTTTATCAATAGAATGATCCCTTTCAAAGATAAAAATAGAACTTTCTCTGGATAAGGTATGGATGCTTCCTTTCTGTGTTGCCTTCCTGCTTTCATTTCTTCTATATGGTGCATTATACTGACTGGCTCCTGTCAGACCTCTGTGGCTACCAGCTGCTGAGGAGTAATTTAATTTTAACCTCTTCAGATCTGAATTTTTTTTTATATATAAAAGAAAAAAAATGCTTCTATTTAAATATGCTTTATGACCAAAGGAACAAGAACATATAAATATTTTAACATCATTTCACAGAAATTCAGCATGTACTTAAAATATACAAACTGTCCCAAGAGTTGCAAAATCGTGAACTGTCAGAAAGCAGCAAAAAGGAACATAAAATACAGAAAACTCCTGGTTATCTGACATTTATGGGGAATGAGTATTACCAGTTAGATGAATCTTCCAGTTGCATGAGAAACATTTTTATAGGAACTAAATGCACCTAAGTACAATCTTGCATTCAAGTCTTAGTTGAAATAAAAATGTAGTTAAAACAACGATAATAAAAATGAAGTACAATGCCCTTAATACAGATGTAAATACTCAAAATATACTTTTTCTTACATGCATTTTTATCTTTGTATGGTATTCTTCTTTGACAGCATTATAAATTGAGGGGTGAAAGATTTTCGATAAACAACCAGATCACAAATTCAACTATATGCTACTTTAATGGCTGTAATGGAACCAGAGTGCCATAGCATGAATGTAACAATGCATGAAAGACGACACTAGTGCCATTGGCATTAGGGAGAACTACAAAGTGGATTGAAATTTGCAGTACCAAGCTCAAATGTTCAACTTGAAAT